>CM048929.1:6883812-11906602 GCA_026686955.1 Epinephelus cyanopodus
AGATAGTACAATATTTGCCTCCAGAATGTAGTGGAGCAGAAGTTAAAAGAAGCATAAAAAGGAAATGTAAAGAAGAAGTAACTGAGATGTGTGTTTAAATAAAGCACTTGGGCAGAGTTTCCACTGGCCCTTAAAAAGTTTTAAAGACACTGAATTCATTACTCTAAAAATAAGGCTTTAATTGGTATGAAAATGTCACCTATACAGCTGTGACTGTCCTGGGCTTGTGACATGTAACCAGTGGTGGAAGAAGTGTCAAGATATTTTACTCAAGTAAAAGTATGATAATACAGTGTAATAATACTCGTGCATTCACAATCATACTCAAGTAAAAGTACAAAAGTACTCACATCAAAATGTACCTACAATAATGAAAGTAAAGTAAGTAAAGTTGTCATTGTACAGAATGTCTGCTACTGTATTATAATTATTGATGCATTAATGTGTATATCACTTTAATGTTGTAGCTGGCAACAGTGGAGCTACTTTACTGCTGGGTAGCGTAATCCATATATCATAATTTATTAGTTCATTACATTTTGTATTAGCAATCTCAATCTGCAATGTCATTAAAGCTGTCAGATATATTTAGTGGGGTATAAAGTACAATATTTGCCTCCAAGAAGCAGGGGACTAGCAGTTAAAAGTTGCATAAAATGGAAAAACAAAAGTTAATTTTTACGTACTTCAGTTTTGTTTTTAAAGGGGAACTACACCCTTACAGGCTGCTAATTTTCCTATGGTCTAAGAAAGCCCAAATAAATTAGTAAACACAAGCAATTACCTCCAAAAAACAAGAACTCGCATGCTTAACTCAAATTTGTGATGTCATAGGGTAAAAAGTCTGGAGCTGCTGCATAGATAATGAATGGTGAAAGATGTAATAGATAGCACCCTGAGGAATGTCCAGAGTATATGGGTACACATTCTGTTTCACAACTGAGAACACTGCAGTAGAATAAAGGTCATTTGGGTATTAAAAAGAAAACAAACATTCTGTTTGTCCATAAAATTCGGCTCCCATCTGTTGTCTACGGAGAAGCTCCAGACTTGATACTTGATGACATCACAAGTTTGAGACTTCCTTCTGGTGTTTCTGGCTTTGAGAGAGAGCAGCTCATGTTCACAAATATTAATTAAGCTTTCCTTGGCCATGGGAATAACATATTGGATTCAACCTTAATTTAGGTGATGTTCCCCTTTACTTGGTATTAAAATGTCTTAAATTGTTCTTTCAGGAGTCTCAAAAAATGCAAAGACATAGGGAGTAGGATTTTATGAACCTTTTTTTCTCTAATGCTACATCGTAAAATCTCAAAATTATTGGGAGTTGTTATTTGCCCTTTCAATTTTGTTATTGTGAAATTGGTCTAAAATTACATTCAGAGTGGCATAAAAGAAGTCTTAAAAATTCTTCAATCTAACTTGCCTTAAGATGTAGGAACCCAGTTTAGTAAATGTAGTTGGTTACGTTCCAACACTGCATGTAAATTAATTAAATAAATGGTGTATATTAGCCTGCCTATGTTATTTTTGTGAACCTATCAAAATGAAACAGAAGTCCCAGTAATTTACATACACTTTATGTTGAACAGTTTTTCCACCAGGGGATTAGCAAGAGGACAAGAAGAGCCGGTTGAAATGGGGGGCGAGAAAGATGAAGACGACTCTGAACCCAGATGGAATGAAGAACTCAGGCTGGTCCTCATTGGAAAGACTGGATCTGGCAAGAGTGCGTCTGGAAACACCATCCTGGGCCGGAGGCAGTTCCTGTCACAGATCAGCGCTAGCTCTGTCACCCAGATTTGCCAGCTTGGGAGCACTGAGCTCGCACAGGAAGAGGATGCTGAGAAGGAGGGCCAGACTGTCACACAGAGGAGGATGAGGAGAATCACAGTGGTTGACATGCCAGGGTTTGGGGACACTCACCTCAGCGAGGAGCAGATTCATTCAGAGATAGCTAAATGTGTGTCTCTCTCTGCCCCTGGGCCGCACGCTTTCCTCCTGGTGGTGCCGATAGGACGATACACAGCTAATGAGAACCAGGCTGCCTGCGAGTTGGCCAAGATATTCGGAGAGGATGCAATCCGTCACCACACAGTGGTTCTTTTTACCAGGGGTGATGAGCTAGAGGGCATGGGGTTCGAAGATTACCTGAGAGAGACTGCACCTGCTGGGCTGAAGGCACTGATTGACAGGTGTGGGGGCAGGTACCATGTGCTTAACAACAAAGACCCCAGTAACTCAGTGCAGGTTAAAGAGCTCCTAACGAAGGTGGAAAAGATGGCAAAGCAAACTAAACATGGGTTTTATACTAATGCCATGTATTTAGAAGCAGAGGCTGCCATCAGGGAGGAGCAGAAAAGGATGTTGAGGGAGCGAGGGGAAGCAGAGGGGGAAGAACAGGGGGGGAACAATAACAGTAGCAGCATGGGAGAACAGGCTAAACTTGCAAAGCGAAGGAAGTGTGACTTGGAGTCTAATGGAGCAGAAAGCACCAATAGTGGATCACAGGGAGTCAGGAGGAGGGCGTTGGAGAGAGGAAATGATGAGGATTTTAGGATGGAGAGGTGGACAGAGGAAAGCAGAGGGAACGCCTTCAGCTTCCTGAGAGACAGAGTCGATCAGTGTAGGGACCACTTCAGAGGCAGGCGCAGAGACGGCAGCAGGGCCTTGAGCAGGCGACAGTCTCTCCGTTCATCCTTGATTCGCACAAGGAGGGAGGCTGCGCTCTCTGCTCAGGTGCTGGAGAGAATTAAGATCCTGGTGGCTGCTGGAGCCACAGGCATGGCTGTGGGGGCAGTGTTGGGGGCAGCTGCTCCTTTAGCAGCTGCAGCCGGGGCATCTTTGGTGGGGAACTCAGTTGGTTTTGCAGCAGGTCAGTTGGCTGGGATGTCTGTAGCAGGAGGCACAGGTGTTGGGAAAGCTGTGGGGGCCATAGTGGCAGCAGCCACAGGTAAAACCGCAGTTGCTCTGGGGGCAGCAACAGGTGGAGTACTGGGTGGCTCTGTTGGAGCCGTTGCTGGTGCTGAAGCGTCCAGTCCTAAGGAGGGCGCTCTGGATGCGCTGGGGCAGGTTAGTGCCATAGGGGCCTGTGCTGTGGGAGTGGCAGCAGGTGTGGGAGGCGCCATGGGAGCTGGAGCTGCTTTAGGTGCAGCTCTGGAGGGAGCTGCATCAGTAGGGACAGCAGGTGTAGCCAATGCCACTGTGGCTCAGAGTAGTTTAGCCTCAGCAGCAGGGCAGCACACAGTGGCCACTGTCGGGAGTGTGGCTGCAGGTGCTGGGGCGTCTCAGAGTGCTGCAACTGGAGCCACCTTGGCTCAGGAGATGGCTGCGAATGTCCCAGTGGCTGCTGGGTCCTGTGGTGCTGCAGGTGGGTTAACAGGGCCCAGTGGGGCGTCAGTGGCCAGCAGGGTTGTGTCAGACCCCTGGGGCACTGTGACAGCGACGACGCGCATCCTGACTGCAGTGGCTGATATAGGAAAGGCTGCAGCAGGCATTGCCCTAGCTGGAGGTCTTGTAGTGAAGGTAGTAAAGGAAAAAGTCAGATGTGGCACAGGGACAACAGAAGCCAGTTACACAGAGAAGAAGTCATACGAGGTCTACTGGAATAAATAAAAATAGACTAAGACTTGAATCAAGTGAATGAGATCATAGTTGTATTTTTTCCTTCACTCCACAGTAGCTTCTTTCACTGAGAGATATTGCTTTGCCACAGAAATGCAAACATCTCAAAGATACAATCACAAGTTATAACAGATAAGAGTGCAGAAATTGTAATTGCAAATATTGGTTGTAACTGTTTGAGTCTGGTGAATGAGTTCAGTGACATTTGCAGTGTTGTGTGGGATGACTAATAAAGACAAACGTTTTTATCTGAATTGGTTTTTATAAGGTTGTAACTCATCTCCCGGCTGGTTGGTTTTGAAGCAGACCTGATGTCTTCATACACATTTAATAAAAAAGAGTAAATAAAAAGAGACATTTGCTTCAGGAAACCGGGCTGTCAGATGCTGTCAGAAATGTCGGTCACACAGTTCAGCCGTGTGAGCTCAGCTGAATGAATGAATTTCACAAGGGTTTAACATTTGACTTTTTCATTTTGGTATTTTTACAAAAGAATCACAGAAGTGTACATAGAAAATAAGATATTTTCTTAACCATTTTATTCCAGAGTTTGCTTGGTGATTTTAATCTGATAAAGTAATTATCACTAGTAGGTGTTGAAAATGAAAAGAAATTAAGTTCTCATTTAAATCCTAAATTGTTTGCACTTACAGATGACAGTGGGTGGTTTTATTGCAGTGTGTCACATCCTGTAATATGTGAACCAGACAGTTGCAGTTATGTATTAACACTGTTTTCAGCAACCACTAGCACTTGTTTTCAACTTCTGGAAATGTAACAACAATTCATTAGTGTGTTACCTTTGTTGCAGTGAAATAAACAAAACCGAAATCATTCTCCCATGACTGAATACTTTGGCCTCATTTCCTGTCCTCTGTTGTTGTTAGACAAGTACCTCAACTGTGTCGCTTCATTTTATTAGATTATTACCACAAGAACATAAAGTCTGAAGTTGCAGTGGCTTGTGCTTGAGTATATTGTTTTTGAGACTCTTCAAAGCAAGTATACCTTATGCTGCATTTCTTTTATTTTTATCTATTTATTAAACCGTAAGCATAGTGAACAGCTAATTCAGCTAATATTGCACTGTTGCTGCGTTTGACCTGATAAGAAGTGTATTATTTGTACACATGAACATCATGTGTATTTATGTTATGATATATATATATATATATATATATATACATATTTTTTTTATTGTTGTTAATATTATTTTCTTTGTTTTTTTTTTAAATTTACTTAAACAATGGGAATATTAGTAGGATCACACTGTCATTGTAAATGTATACTGTCATATTTGTTGGTTATGTGTGGACCCCAGGAAGAGTAACTGATGTCCTGCATCAGCTAATGGGGATCCTAATAAATAAATAAATAAAATAAATATAAAATGAAAGTGGTGAAACTAATTAGCTCTTTGAATTGACAGCAAGTGTCATTTATTTATTACATTTTTATTGAACACAAGACACTGAAACAAACCTATCGTAGTGTGAAGGGCATTGCACAACAGCAAGGCAAGTTTATTTATGTATATTTCACCAAACAGGGCAATTCACTGCGCTTTACATGAAACATGAAATGTATCCAGACAAAGTGCAAAGGAAATACACTGTAAAAGGACATTTAATACAATCTAAAAGTGTATTTGAATAAGAGTTAAGAATATAGAGAATAAAAACAAGCTGAAAAGTGAAATAAAGTACAAGAATACAAACAATGCTGTGGAAGAAATTAATAATAGTTATTTAAGTAGTATTTGAATCAACACTATTTACTGAGTTTGACTAATTTAATCTCCTCATTGTTTATTTCTGAGGTGCTGAATTTGTCCGCTTCTCGTCATGAAGGTAGGGGGCGCGGTTTATTCAAATGACACACGAGCTTCTGATGGTTGACGTACTATCAGACCACGGCGAACACGCGCCTGTCATTGGTCGATGATGACTGGTCTCATGACAACAACAGCCGGGCCTCGGCCAATCAGAGCCCGCTTTGCGCTCCAAGTCTGTTTGTGAATGACGTAATGAGCGTAAAACAAGATGGCGGCGACTTAAGCGTATATCGGTGTTAACCTGTTTATCGACAGAGAAGTCCGCCTCTCCGGAGGCTCCAGCGTTGTCTCACCGTCGTCCCGGGAAAAGAATAATCTCGGTTAGGTAACGGTGTCGAAGGCGTCGCTGAGCGCCGCAGAATAGCCCGCGGGTCGTGTTTCTTTCCTCCCCTGCGACCCTCCGGTGACAGCCGGGGAGGCGAGGTGCTAACAGACAGGATGGACAGCGGAGAGTACATCCCCACCATGGAGAACATGGACCCGACTTTAGCGGAATTGGGAGACGAATTCACCCTGGGAGACATCGACGGTGAGCCGCTGCGCTAATGCTAACAGTTACCGTATCGTTAAGTGTTGTTTGTGAGTTAGCGTTAGCTTGTTTCCGCTCAGTTTGACAGCTCAGAGATGCTCATCCTCCGGAGCGGAAAGACCTGAGATCTGTTTATTTACGACGGTGCGAAGCTGCAAAGTTAGCCAATGAAATTATTCACAATACAGCTGACATTAAAAGGAAAGTGAAGAATTAGTATCCCTGAGAGTCTCTATTATCTCAGCTTCATTCAGAATAATGTATGTTGTTTTGCTTGAGTCAGATTTATTCCACGCAGCAATCACAGTGCAAATACACGCATCTCTTTTGCTAATTCTGATTTATTGAAGCTGCCATGCCATGTGACATCGCTTCATAACTACGTGAAGTTGTAGGCAGAGTGTTATTTTCCATGAAGCAGCGGTGGGTATCAGTAATCAGAGGTGTCATTCATCAGAAGCTGTGCATGTGGGCAGTGAACTTGCTCATCAAGCTTGACTGTGTTTTTTCTTTACTGTGTGCTGAGGGTCACAAGATGAGCCATTTAGATCTTCAGTTATTTAGACTTCATGAATTGCATGTCAAGATTTAAGCCTTGTCTTTCCCCTATTTTTTTTTTTTTAAATAGATTTTAAAACCTCTCTTCTGCATCTTTTCTGAGCTTATTCTGCAGATTTATTACACTGAGTTTGTTGGACAACATGCCTGTAGACATCCTGTCCTGGCTGAACAAACAGCATCCCTGATCCAATCTCTCTGTCTCTATCAAAACAAGTTTTACCCTTTGGCACGCATTGAAAGGACAGGGCTTTTGGTGAAATGCCGGCCAGCGCAGAGTCACCAGATTTCTACTAGGGTGGAATTTTACTGAATGCCAAGTCACCAGACCGGACTGATGGACTGGTGTGTGTGTGTGTGTGTGGTGCCAGACAGTGTGAAATGAGCTTGGTTTTAGATAGAGGTATAGAAATGAAATTAATCAATTTCAATGGGTAGAAACAGATCTTTTTGTCTGCTGGCCATGGTGGAAAATGGGGTAATGAGTCATTGATTTACAAGTTATTAATAATCCTCAAGTCTTTGGTAAAGAATAACAAGATCCAAGTCAAGTTGAGTTTCGTGTCCTAAACAAGCAATAAGGCACTCTTCATCAAATGTAATGCCATTTTATCTCAGCAATAATATATTACATGTACTAAAATCAGGGATGTTTTTTTCATTTGTATTAATTTGTTAAAAGAAGTTCGTTGGATGTTGTTGTAACTTCGTTTGTAATTTTTAACCCGCAAATTTTGCATGCTGCAAATTGTTTGTGGTTGGTGAATATTTGTATGCAAATGAATGACATTGGTGTCGTTTCTCTCTCGCTGCTTCCTTAGTTAGTTGTTCTTAGTTCTCTCCTGCAACTTAATTGGATGCTGTTGGATTGGTTCAAACAAAGTGGATCTGGAAAGTTAAGAGTTGACTTGCTGTGAATGAATTGTGTTAAAGTTAGTTCATTCAGGAAACAAAAGGAAAAGAATTAATTCATGGCACACTTTTTGAATAACATACTTAATAATCTCTCGGCTTGTGTGAAGGTACCAAGTGTTTTCATGTCAAATCCAACTGCAGTCACGAGTCATTTGTGTTAAAGTTCAAGTCCGGTTGCACGTCTTTTTTGATCTTGTCAAGTCTAAAGTCATTACATTTGTGGCTTGAGACCAAATCATGTGACTTGAATCTACGCCTCTGATTTACAACACTACTTAACAAGATGATGTGAGTAGAAATAATGTCAAACTCTGACAGTACTGCACACAAGCTTATGAAACATTTCAGAATCTCTACCTGCCTTTGGTGCCTGGTGTTAATTCTCTTTTCAAAGGGGGCCCTTGGGCAGAGTGAGCAGACAAAACACCCCCCACAGCCGCAGTTATGTAATCCCTCTTAATCATTGTGTGAAAAGACAGGAATGTACAGATTGTGAGCGAGGTATGACAACTGAGAGTTGACTGATGAATTCACAGGCAAGCTGCAACAAAGACAGCCCACACTTGAGGTTATTTCTTCACTCAGTCTGTTTGGCCTGCGGCTAATCGATAAATTAAATTTTCCCACCAGCCAGCTGCAGGAAAATTGACCCGTGTTGCAGAAATTGTAGACACTGTCTCCCTAATGATGTGCGAGAGAATTTTTTTGCTTTTATCCATCTATTTAAAATCATCACAGCCCCTTTCAAATCTAAAGCTACACAGTGATAGGTCTCATCGCTCTCTGTGCGGCAGCTGGTTTATTGTAGCTCTCCAAACTTATTAACTTTGTTCTTCAGTGGAGCCATGTGCGTTTCATAGGGTGAGAGTTCCTAGAGGCCCCTGTAAGGGCTCAGGCAATTGACCCTATATTCATCTAGAACATTCTTCCTCTCCCAATTATTCTCTTAGCAACCCTGGTTATGTAACCTATTTTCTTTGGGCCTAGCAGCCTAGGAAACTGTCCTCCTTTTGATGGATTTACCCTTTGTGTCAGCTTGTCTGAAGCTCTGGGGGCTCAGAGCTGCTTTGTCCCGTCTGTCATCATCAGTCTGCCCCCTGTGGAGGTGCAAAAGTGCACGCTCTGGTGTGTTAGCCTGCGTAATGTGTGCATGTATGTGACATGTGATGGACTGGTTGGTAAAAGCTCCTGAGTAGAAAGGCTCAGGCAAGTAATGTTTGTGTGACTGGAAATGTGTCCTACACTCAATTAAGGCTGTTGATTAAAGGATGATTCTGCATGGTTTTCAGCTTGAATCTTTACTGCTTTAGTTTTACCATCATCAGGATGCCTGCCGGTCCTTAAAAAGTCTTGAAATTTCTTAAATTCAATTTTGTAAATATTAGGATGGGGCTGTAGAAGTCATTAAACAGTCTTAAATTTGAATTTGTGAGGTCCCAATTGCCACAAACATTTGATTTAATTTAATTTATTCATCTTTTAATGTACTTTGTTAAAATGGGTCAAGCTCTTCTGCATGAAAGTCCACATTTCTGATTCTGATGGTTACAGCCCTACCACTGAACCTAATACTGTTGTTTTACATATTTGCACTTACCTGTTGGCAAAATGTAAATTAATCTAACTCAGTCTGATAACCTTATTCCTACATAAAACCTCCCTCTGAAAGGGACTACAAATATACAGCGTGTCCAGAAATCAGTCCTAAATTTGGTTATAAAACTGAAAAGGCCAGTTGTTTTCAGTATTGATTAATCTGTCAAATATTACGATTAATCAACTCATTATTTGGTCTATAAAATTCTATCCTTGTTTCCCAAAGCCCATAATGACATCCTCAAATGTCTTTTTTTGTCCACAAAAAAATTTCACATTTAAGAAGCACCAGACAAATGCTGGTACAGTATGCAAGTAGCTGCAAGATAAGCATCGCTAACCAGCCATAAAACAATTGTTATCTATTAGGTGGCTGCTCGATTTTGAAATCCACCAGCCACAGTGGCAGATTGACAAAAATGTTCATGCCCAACCTGATTACCGAATTAGTTTGCGATTAATTTAATATTTCACAACCTACCAAAATATTGTTGCAGCTCTAGTCTGCAAAAGCATTAAATGTAAGTGTCTGATACCTGTTAGTCTGAGTGGGCAGAAGTTCGCTGCATAGATCAACCTCTCATTGGGCGGAGCGAGCCACCTGCTCAAGTCCCGCCCTACCACCTCCAGTTGCAGTTTTCAACACATCCTTTACTAACTTTTGCGGTGTTTGATCCTGCTGGGATGTAGCCATTTTTCTGCCATGGTTCGCGTCCTGTAGGCGATATTTTTGTGGGCGTGTTACACCAGAACCTGTTTCCCCCCCCGGCAATATTTTTGCAAGCGCACCATTGCTGTGGCACCGCCCAGAACGATTGTGATTGGTTGAAAGAAATACAAGCAGCCGGGGCATTTTTTCTCCAATCTCGAAGTGAGAGTCGGCCCAGCCAGGCCTTTCTTTTCTTGAGAAAGGTCTGGTGAGCGAGACTAGATACCTGTAGACACCCTGATATTTCAGTTACGTTCAAGAGGAAGTGCTGTCACTGTTTATAACCCTCTGGAACTGCTAACTTCTCTGTGTCAGCAGAACTCACATACGCAGTCATTACTGTCTTTGCTTTGCCAGTTGGTATTTTGTGACCCTCAATCAAATCCCTTTTTATAGTCATGCAACTGTATGGCAACAGAAGACGAAAGCTATGTAACACCTATACTGTTTTATACACTCTGTTGAAATGCAACAAGTGATGTCGGACAGTCAGAGTTGACAGGAGGTTGGCTGCTGTGGCTGACAATAATGAGAAACCTTGGTGTTGCAATGGTTTGAGTTTTATTTCTCTATTGTCTCAACTTTCCAGCGTCATTCATCTATTCCGGTATCCTAGCTCTTTTGTGTTATAATTCCATTTCACAATGAGACAAAGAGATAAGAGAGGAGACAATTATTTTTTCAGTCTCAGCTTTTTGAAAGCATGTGTCACTGCACCAGGATTTATACTGTGTGGACAAGTTGTTAAAATGCTGCAGAGTGACACTCCTCGACACTAATGGCTCAAATGACAAATGCAATCAGTTGTTATGATGCCACAGTAATCACTGGACTTAATATTGACACGTAAAGAAGGACAGACTTATTGTTTGCTTGCGCTGTAACATCATTGGTAATAGACAGGGCTGTTAAGATCTATTGGCTGTGATATACGCAATGTCTCTCAGATTATTATGAACGCTCTCATCTGTTGGGATGCTTAGTGATTTCTTGTCATTGAAACAGTCGATGGATGTGGTCTGAGGTCTGCTGGATCGTCTTGTCTCTCTCTGCTGTACAGTAAGGCTAAGTTCAAGGTCTCAGCCTGTTTATTGACACTTCATTGACCCTGACGGCTGAAGCCGTATGCATTATCAGTGATATAGATCAGAGAGGGCAGCCTCCATCACATGGCCCCTGTAAAGCAGTTGTCAAAAGTCTTGGAAGTTCCAAAGTCCTGTGGGACCATGAGAGACGTGGTGTTTTTCACAGTAATTGACCACAGGCTTATGTTCTTCTGGCAAATTGCTTTCTTCTCATTGTTGTCAAGACAGATGATTAACATGAATGGGTGATTTTGGAGAGACATAAATCTTCTTTCGTAGTATATATGGTTGTACATTGTGAGAGTGATGTATTTCATTATGTTGTGTTTCTTTTTAAATTCAATTTAGAAACTATGGCCTACACTCTGTACTATGAAAATTAAGTATTTCCATCACATTGGTGCAAAAATCCAATAGACTAAATATTAATTTTTTTGTAAACAAACAAAAGTTATATTTGGCTTCAGTGTAAGTCACCAAAATGCATTCTGTGTATTTCTAAGGTCTAACAGACATTTACAGGGCCGCACAACTGATTAAAATAGTAAAGAAAACTTTAATATTGCCAAGTGCGATATCCAAATCACAAGCGCTGCAATGTTTGAATGTAAAATCTGTCACATACATGCCATTATAAAAGAAGCATTTTCCACTTCAAGGATGACCCAACCTACAACTCACTTTCAAGTCATAAGGGAACATGCTTCTTTATATATATATATATATATATATATATATATATATATATAAAACTTTATTTCAAACACAAGTTTGGTCCATAGATTAAGAAATAAATAAATCTTTAGTTCACTCCAGCAAAAATCACATCATTACCTTTTTTTCCAGTGAAAATTCAGAAAAAATTGCATTCCCACTAAAATTGTGATTCATTTCACAATATTTGTCAAAATAATTACAATACAATTGTTTTTGCATATCGTGCAGCCCTGTTTTCTACGTGTTTTAAATCCAGCTTTGTTCAAATCCATTGTTAATTGCTATCAGTCTTCTTCTTCCCAGCCTTGTTGCATATATTTTATGATATTATTCCGGGCTCTGGACTGCGACCAAAACAGAGTCCCCTCACCAGCATGAAAGTGAAGGCAAGGAGAAACCAACTGAGCCAGTGCAGATGAAGAAGGACTTATTTCAACCACAATGGCTAACACAGCACTGGAGTTGCTCCGATACCGATATCAGTATAATGCCTAAAATGATGGATCGGGTATCAACAAGTACACAAGTCTATGCACCAATCCAGCACCTCCATAATTGATCAATAAACTTTAAAGAGGTTTTACACCCAGATAAAACAGCGAGAGCGTTTGCTGTCATGCCCGAGGAAATCAGATTGGCCAAGTCAATGATCACTTTTAAGTCTCTTCTTAAAACATACTTTTATCGGAGAGCCTTTCCTGATTTTACTTGAGTTTTAAGTTCATTTAAACTGTCCTTTATTTCCTCAGTTTTTATATATTTAAGTGCTTACACAAGTTCTTTTTAAAAGTTGTTTTCATGTCTTGTCTGTTTTAATTGTTGACATGCAAAGCACTTAAACTCTGTTTTGAAAAGCGCTCTATAATTAAAGATTATTATTATTATTGTTTTATATTAGCAGACGCGACATGTCTACAATTTGGAGATATTTCACTCTTGATAAAAAGCATGCAGGGTTAGCAGTGTACAGCTGTTATTTGTTTTTTTTTAATTGCAATAGTGTCGGGTTGGTGCTCCGGTCAGCTGATACACAAGTTCAGGAATTGGATATCGGTATTGGAAATGAAAAAATTGTATCGGAACATCTCCACAAAGCACCGGTGATTGCGGTGCGAGGAAAAAGCCATGCTGTGTGTGTCTTGTAGGCAATGTGGCCCATCCGTTGCAGGCATCTTGTTACCAGGTAAAAAAAAAAAAAGTTCAAGCCTGAAACGTTGAAGTTGCGCAACAAAAGAAGGAAACAAAACCTGCAGGGACCGACGCAGCCCCTCCCAAATGCTTTTCAGCAGTAAGATGAGTAATTGCAAAAACTTGGGTGCGACCAAATCACATGCTGGTGCGCGTAACTGAGAAAGTTGGTAGCACCAATTCTGCTAGTGGGAAAGTCAGTCTGGAGCCCTGTAATCATACTGCCAAACCTTAACACCCAGTGCAGCATGACTCTGACATTGAGGCGACGTCGTTGATCAGGAACATCAGTTTTGTGTCTCTTCTGTTTGTAAGGAACCATTTATTGAGTGACCTCAGGTTCACACCGGTGTTTAACAAGAGAAGCACAGTGAACATTCATCTTCATTACCGTGCCATTCATCCATCCATCAGGCACTCAGTGCTGCCGTACCCTTTATCTAACTGCTTTTTTACCACACTGCCGTTGTCTTTCGGGGCCATCAGTAACATTACTACACACCATCTCAAGGCTATCTGTTTGAAGGCCTTTTGCTTTCAGTACGATCTGTTCAGAGCTTTATCACCGTAACAGTAGCTTCTTTCTTTGTGTGCATGTGCCAATTCAAGGCCAGTCCTTGAATTTCTCGGTCTTTACTAGTCTTATCTGCCAGCAGTAAACAACATTCGCACATCTATAATGGGCAACCTTACCACCCTATGTTACATTTTAATCGAACAGTCCTCTCTCAAGGTCACTGCAGAAAGCAGTACTTAGGTTATTACCTCCTGGGACGGTTATTACCTCCTGGGACTGTAATACTGTGTGCAGCTTAAGCCTGAGCTTAAAGGTAGTCAAGTAAGAGTCATTTATGGAATTTAGGTTGTGTTGCAGTATGTTGATCTACAGGTGTCACCACATTCTGCTTTTATCTACACAACACTTGTGCTGAGTGATACTGTAAATTCACTGTTTTATTATTTTAATTAAGTATTTAACCATTTTAAGAATTGAATTGTTGAGGTATTAACTAGGGCAAGGAGATATGGATTGAAATAATCGTTTTAGGCTGTAACATGATACACGATATATATATCCATGTTTTTTAAATCTGGGTGACTTGGTGTAGTGGTTAACATTGTCACCTCACAGCAAGAGGGTTCTGGGTTTGAATCTGCCAGTTTGCATGTTCTTCCCGTGTCAGCCTGGGTTTTCTCCACATACTCTGGTTTCCTCTCACAGTCACACATGCAGGTTAATTGGTGACTCTAAATTGCCCATGAATCTGAGCTAAATAGTTGTCTGTCTCTGTGATAGTCTGGCGAGATGTCTAGGGTTACCACGCCTCTCGCCCAGTGTCAGCTGGGATAGGCTCCAGCCACCTGCGACCCTGTACCAGTTAAGCCATCACGGATAATGATAATTATTTTGAAATCTCCTCTAAACTAATTTACACATCTAAAAAACAAGATTATAAAATGAACTGCAGTCACAGTAAGGTTACATACAGTAGCTTATGTCATATAATAAAGTTAAATAAAGTGCATTTACGTAAATCAAAGCAGAACTGCTTGTGCTTTTATTTTTAAGCACCTGGCTTGGCTCAGACCGGAAGTGTTGATCTTTTTGCTGTGAACTTGAAACTTCCAGTCAATAGTTAGATGTCAGCAGTTAGCAAGAAGTTACCACAGCTCCTTCAAACGTGAGGATTTATTCACTGCGATCTGGAAACACACTTACAGCTCCCCAGTTTATATTAATAGTATTTGCAAGTTGCACAGGTGCTCCATGGTCGCAAAATGTGACTGAACAGTCACAGTCTGGAGGCCTGCAGATACAAAACACATGCCTCCCCTGCTCATACATTATCGCTCAGGAGAAAATGTTCTAGAAGGGTGAAGGAGTGTGTGTGAGGTTGTGAGACCTCCCTTATGTGTGCATGTCTGTGAGAGGGAGAGAGCTGAAATGCTAAAACAACTCTCATGCTGATGACTTCAAAAAATTACGTGACAATCCAAACTCGATGTTCATGATGTAGTCATTTTATACATCCCACATGGAGCAAGCTGAGATACATTGAGTGTCATCAATATACAGCCCACCCCTAGTGTTAATATATTTTTGCTTTTTTTACATTTTGCTTTTTTACTATTTTCTATTTTCGTGTGTTGCAGTATGTCACTGAATGAGTTGCAGAGCTGTCCCAAAACCTTACTTTGATTTCTTTAGTCAAATCCAGGCTTGTTGTAATGTCCATTCTCTTTTTCCACCTCCTCAGAGATGCTCCAGTTTGTCAGCAACCAGGTGGGGGACTTTCCAGACCTGTTCGAGGATCAGATGGCCTCAGCAGGCTCCGCGCAGAGTGGCGTCAGCACCGCTCCACGACCTGTCATTCAAACCCCTCAAGCTCCCCAAACTCCCCAAGCACCAGCCCCCGCTGTCTACCAGAGCACCACCGCTAGCCTCGCCCCCTCCCAGACACTGTCTCCCCAGTCTGTACCCCTCACCCCTCCCCTCACTCCCGCACAGACCCCCTCCCCTATCACTGTCCCCTCGGTGCAGCAGCAGGTGACCCGCAGCCCTCCACTTCTCCAGCCACGGCCTCAGGTGGTCCAGCCCATCCAGCCTCAGCCCCAGCAGACGGCCCAGCCCACCATCCAGGTATCCAACATCACCTTCACACTCAAATCCTGTCACATTTTACTCATTACTACGACTAGTAAATTAATACTACTAATTCTTTGAGGGTTTTTGTGCACTGCTTTTTAGCGTATTGAAAGCTATATCCAAGGGAACATTGTTTGGGTTCAGCTCTCTGCATCGCTCTGAATGTGCTGCAGTGATGGACTAGTGCTGTTTTGAGTCAGGCTGTTTTCATGCTGCCTGCCTCTCCAGCTGTGATTTCATTGTCTGTTGTGGAGACGGTGCGGATCCATTTTCTGTTATTGTGCCATCCATACTAAAAAAGCGTCTGCTGACAGGAGAAAAAATTTCACGGTACTGACAGACTGTAAAATATAATATCCAGAGCTCAGCATCCCCACAAACAGCAGTGCACATCTCAGCAAAACCAGTCGGCCTGACAGATATAGTTTATTGTCCTGAGTGTAATACCTTCTTCCTAAAATAGTACATCAGTAAAGACAGATGAAGTGTCTCATGTTGCATCAAACTTTCGTATCTCTGAGGGCAAAAATGAGATGAAACTGAATTCATTTTTTTTTTATTTCAATACAGATGCACACCCAGGGGATCGCAATGCAGACTCAGAGCTTCCCAGTCCACACCCTGGTTCAGACCCACAGCCAGACGCCCCTGCCCATCCAGACGCAGGCGGCTCAAACTGTGATGATTGCCTCCAATGGCGGGCAGTCACGATTCATCCAGAGCCCCGTCATCTGCCACCAGAGCCCTGCTCCTGGTTTCCAAGGTGAGCAAAGAGAGGAATAGGAGGGTGTTTTGCTCAGGGTTAGGGGTGTAAATCTCTAGATATTATATCAACTCCTCGGACAATAGTGTGTTATTTACTGATATCACAAACTCTGCTACGATACCATTTCGATTTGATGCAATTCAGGGGCCTGCTATCAACATATGAGATGACATCGTGTGCACATTTGATATAATGGCTCACAGAAGAAACTGCCTCCCTTTTCCTTGGTGCACAAACACATAATTGTAAACATTGTGACTGGTTTAGTGCAGTAAATCTTCCTCCACTTACTCACAAAACATGACTTGACAACAAGAATGTATAACAGAAATACAGAATTTAGCTTAATTTGCATCATTTTTAGCTGACACTAGATCAAACAAAAGTCAGGGACTATATCGTATTAAGTTTCTATGAGCTGTAAATTCACCACATCGAAGCAGAATGCAGAAGGTGATATTATCTCGGAGCCTGACCAGGCAGCTGCCTCCATCTCACCCTGGGTCTGCAGCTGCCTGTACCTGAGAGCAGCATGAAAACAAGGAGCACTCACTCTGCAGCTAAATCTAAGGACTTAAACATCCCCAAAAGTACACTGCACACTGACAAAAACAAAACAAAAGACTTTTACAGCCTCACATTGTTGAACCAGAGCAGCACTCTTACCATAGTTACGGAGTGAGAAGCCAGGCAGGGTTCATCATGTTTCCAGAGTATTTTATCTCGTATGCGCTTTGTCTGTTGAACTGTCTTTTCTTTGAAATCCAAAATATTTCATTTTCTGAGAGGAGAGTTTAAATCCTTATCATCTTTTTCTTGGCTGCTTGCCAATATCCGACAGCCGCTGTTTGACAGTGACAGATGTGCCATGTGAATTTTAAGAATAAAGGCATATCTTATAGTTGATGGTGTGAAATTAATGTTTTCACTTTGCATTGATAAAGTTGAATTGATGATTATTAAATTGATACATTGATCCAGCTTAACTGATCATTATACCACTATTAACATATGAGTTTGTGTATCATAAAGTGGACGATCTGCAGTGTATTTTGAATTCGACAGACTAATGATCCATTATCTTGTCTCCCATACCCAGTCCTCCAACCACAGATGCAGAGCATTGTGACGTCACCACAGCTCCAACCAATGACCATTCAGCACCAGCGGGTTCTGACCCCCGACCTGTCAGACCATCCAGACTCTCTCCCCAGCGCCCACAGTTCACACTATGCAACAGCCGATGCAGCAAGTCCCTGTAAGTAACCTCAATGTTGTATCGCAATTTTTACTGTCAGAAAAAGAGTGAAAATGGCAGCGGACATGACAATTAGCTGATAGCGTAATTACTGCAAAACATAAACTGCTTGTAAGCAAATATAAAATCCTCCACTGACCTTTGAACGTGTCTTCATCAGGTTCTGGTCCAGCAGCCTCAGATTCTGAAGACAGATTCACTTGTTCTGACAACACTCAAACCAGATGGCACACAGGTGCTGTCTACCATGCAGAGCCCCACAGGGATCACCACCTTGACTACGCCCATCCAGAACACAGCTCTGCAAGTCCCGGTAAACGGCCAGCATAAAATATTTTTATTCTATTATGTGGTTGTTAATGTTTATCACAATTTCGGTCCCACAGTGAAAATTAACTTACTGCTACTGATTTCCGTCCCAGACGCTGATGAGCAGCAACATCCTGACCACCGTCCCTGTTATGATGGGAGGAGGAGACAAGCTGCCAATCAAACAGCTCCAGCCAGGCACCTCCCAATGCACAAACGGAGCTAGAACGAGCATGGACCAGGGCCAGGTGATGGGAGGAGTGGTAGGCCCGGGGGGAGTTGTGAAGGAGGGCGAGAGGAGAACGACCCACAACATCATTGAGAAGAGATATCGGTCCTCTATCAACGACAAGATCGTGGAGCTCAGAGACTTGGTCATGGGCAATGATGCGAAGGTTAGTGATTTTAATGCTGGGAAAATGTTTCAGTGTTTAATTTGTAAAGAAATCCACTGATTTCACTCATGAGCTTGATCACATCCTCCTTAATGTCTTTCTTCCCAGATGCACAAGTCAGGCGTGCTGAGGAAAGCCATTGACTACATCAAGTACCTGCAACAGGTCAACCACAAACTACGACAAGAGAACTTGGCCCTGAAGATGGGCAACCAGAAGAACAGTAAGTCTTTTTTACGTTGTTGAATGCTATAAGCAGAGCAGGATCTGTTGCAGCTTCAGATTTCATTGAGTTTCTCTCTGTTCATCTCAGAGCAAGTGGTCCTGTCTGAAGATGTGGAGCTCAAAGAGGAAATAGTGATGATGTCACCTCCAGCCTCGGACTCTGGTTCAGGTTCCCCTCACCAGTTCTCTCCTTACTGCGTGGACTCGGAGCCTGGCAGCCCCCTGCTGGAACACGATCAGGTGACACACCTTCATCTTTAGAGTTACTAGTTCACTGATAGGAGGCCTACTGCTCCTTACTTGTATTGCTTCATAGTAAAAGATGTCCACCAGTGAACAACTAGAAGAATTTTATTATGAAGTTTGCTCAGGAGGTGCTGACGTTCATTTTATCACTAAAGCTTGACTCATAGTAAGACACTTGACACACTGAAGCGCCATGCAGAGTTTTCGATTCATGCTACAGTGAAAGGGTTCATTCGCCTCCATGTTAACTCGACACCATCCCTCTTATCATCCTGATGTCGCGAAAAGGAGGTGGTCAGTGCGTCCCTTGAATCAAACAAGGGGCCTACAGGGTGAATATGTTTTGGTCCAACAAATGCAGGACATGGACGTAGACATGCACTTTCAGTATTTTCGGATATCTGCCAACATTTTTGATAATCTTCAATCAAATTGTTTTAATTGATAGCTCACACCGGGACACACTAAACCCCAGCAGGTGTATTAGAAATACTCGCTGTGATGCTGAGGATCAGAGGATGAGAGAGTTGCTGCAAGTTAATCAAAATGGCTGTTTTAAGTTATTTAAAGTTATGGTTACAGACCAAACTGTGGTGAAATGTCTCCATGTCACTACCCAGTCACATTGCATGACAAAATATGAGCAAAATTTTCCAGGTGCAATGATAGGAAAAGGAGAGGAAAGTTTTGATTTACATTTTTTTCCCCGTTGAAAGTATGTGATTTCTGCCAAGCGACACCACTCATATATAATAAAAACTAGATACCAGACCCCAAGATGGGACCTATTCAGTCCACTTTAATTGCTTCCCTGGTACATATGCCAGAAAAGTGCCTGCAAGTGGCTGCTGGGAAAAATTGGGGGCAAGGCTTGGTGGCATTCCTGGGAGCCTGAGTGACTACTCACTACTGTAAATCAGGCTTTGGGATAGAGAAATTCTTGTTAGATACAAGTGCATCTACACCTAAATTTAAAAATAATCCGATCTTGTTTATTTTGAATTATTCCAGGGAGGAAGTTTTTAAAAATGCAGATGTTCTTGTTTGTAAATAATACATGCTTGTCTATGGCTCTCTACTCTCAAATTAAGATTAAAATTTAACTGGACTTATATAGCATGATCATAATTATGTGACTCTCCTTAAATACAGTGTTGCCAAAGCATGCTGTACAAGGTTTATGATGCAAGTTTAATAACGGACATGATTGTGAATAATTCAACAGTTATTGTGAGCCTGTTCTCTACCTCTCTTTCTCGCAGATGAAGAGTGAGCCAGATTCTCCCTCCTCCGTCGGCGTGATGGATGGTTCTCGACTGCTTCTCTGCGTCCTGACCTTCTTCTGCCTGTCCCTGAACCCGCTGCCATCTCTGTTGGGCTCTGAGGCCTCAGGGAGCGCCAGCCTGTCCACAGGCCACGGGCCATCTAGAACGCTTGTCTGGTTCCCAACTCACACTCAGGACTTTGGTGAGGAGCGGGGCTGAGTCCTCTGCTTATCAGGGTTCACATCACGAGTCAAGAGTAGCCGTGAGTAATGACGTTATCTTTTGTTTCATCTCTCCTCATCCTCCAGCGTCCTGGCTGCGGTGCCTGTTGCCGTGGGTGATGGTGTGGGTGCTGAGTGGAGTGGGTGCGGTGTGGGGCTGTGTCAGGGTGCTCTACCTGTGGGAGCCTGTCACACCCCTTCACTCGCCAAAGTCTGTGTCATTCTGGAGGCATCGCAAACAAGCTGACCTGCATCTCAACAGGGTGAGATGCTATTTATATTGTTTTCCCTTACATAAGAGGTGTGTGTGTGTGTGTGTGTGTGTGTGTGTGAGAGAACAGGAAACTTCTCAAGAAGGAGTGAGGTAGCGTTTCCAAGAATAGGAAAGAAATGATCACACTACTTCCATTTCATGCGGCTGTGTGAATATTTGATCCCGTTATTCTTTCCTCCAGTGTTTGGATGTGCTCAGAGATCTGCTTTGATTTACACTGTTTTGATGTGTCAGTTTAGCCTGCCTTTTCCCTGCATGCATTTATTTTTAGCGTTCGTTCAAATCGCGCTCAGATCTAATGACCTTCATCGCCCCCTCTCTCCAGTCAGTCTCCACTGAATACTGATTAGCTTACTATTTCTCCTGTCTCTTTCTCTCCTGCAGGGAGATTACACAGCAGCAATGGCCAGCTTAGAGACATGCCTGTCCGTCTTGACGAGAGCTCTTCCATCAACCAATCTGGACCTGGTTTGCTCACTGTCGTGGAATCTAATTCGCTACTGCTTGCATCGTCCAACTCCTTTGGGTTGGCTGGTTCATCAGGTCGGGGGAAAGCATGAGGGAGAGGAGGCTAGGACGAGTGCGAAGGACGCAGCGCTGGTTTACCACCGTCTGAGCCAGCTGCAGCTCACAGGTGAGTGTTGGCACCAAAGTGGGCTGATGTGTACACAGGCAGGACAAATACATACAGGTTGAACAAGTTACGCCACAACCCTTGTTTTTGTATTTTTTTTGTATTTTTTTGAAATTGTCCAATATTGAGCAACCATCTGCAGCTGGCTGCAGTGAAACAGGCTGCAACGTGCAATCCATCAATGTATGTCCAATAAAAGTGCTTGTTTTTGTCACTGACAGGCTCAGATTGTGGTTACAAGTGTCCGACAACATATTTTATTAAAGAGTAACATCCTTTGCCAGACTCCTTTCAAATAAACAGTGATCTTAGTGTATACAGATCCAGCATATTTTCACATCTAAATGGGAACGGTTTATTTTAACCAATCCAGAATTGGTGATTCATAAAAGCAAGAAGAGAAAATACAGGCTGCTCATGGATGTGAAGTGGTGAACTTAAGGCAAATGTGAGGTCAACTATAACTGGTCAACTATAGGAAAAATGGGGAGCCACTGGGATTAGGTCAAGCACACTAGCATCTAGCCAAGGATGTGTAGTTAAATGCTTTCATTTGTTTGGGGCATATCAGAGTTAAAAGTTATAAAAGGATGACACCGACTGGGATAGACACAGAGTGGGACAAGGAAAAGGGAGTCAAGTGTGTGAGAGGAAATCGTGATACCTTTATATAGACAACTAGTGGCCAGGAGGCTAATTTATAACAGCGAATCATACAGTAAATATACCACAAGTATACTATGTTTTTTAGATTATTTGAATATTTATTTGTCTGCAAAGAAAATATCAAAGCAATAAAAGGACCACTTACAAAAAAGGTTTGACATCTATTTTATCATGAAAGCCAGGACACACCAAAGCATCAAATTTAAGATGAGAGACATAAGAATTTTTGGAGCAGTGGAGAGATGAAAGGAAACACCTTTTTGTGAGCTTTTGTTCCTGTCAACAGTTTTACAAAGATAAAATTACTGGTTATTAAAACGGAGTCTGGTAGGTTTGGCGATGGTGTTTGGGGGGCTGTTTGTGGCAAACAAAAAGGATCTTACTCTTTAACAAAAATGTTTATATCTGTAGGGGTCCTTTCCATTATCTTGTCAGACACCTTTAACAATCTGAGCCTGTCAGTGGCAAAAACAAGCGCTTTTAGTGGGCGTGTATTGACAGCACAAACATGCCAGAGTGTTTGCATTGTAGCCTGTTTCGCAACTGATGGCTGCAGCGCTCTCGATCAACACCGGACAAGTTTCAAAAACTGTTGCTTCCATTAGTGTCTTAGACACAAAAACACGGGAAAACAGTTATATTTTAATTACAGCAAATCAATATTGCACCTTACTTTCACTTTGACATGCAGTCATACAGTTTCTTCTCTTGCTCTCTCTGTAGGAAAGCTGCCTCAGCGTAGCAGTCTGTGGGCTTTGTCTGTGTCTCTGAGTGCTGTCAACCTCAGCGAGAGCGCTCAAGGCAAGGTGGCCCCTGCGCAGCTTACTCAGATCTATGTTACTGCAGCAACAGCCCTGCGCACAGTACTGGGCCACCACCTTTCTTGTCTGCCTGTAAGTCTCTTACACGTTCTGTCTCCCGTCTGTGGTCACATTGTGTTTGAATACTTATCCACTTTATCTTAATGATATTTACTTTGGATGAGGTTTCTTTCCGTAATCCGCATCCTTACTTCTGTGTGAATCTCCCAGGGTTATCTGTTGAGCTGTGCAGAGAGCGTGGCCAACCAATCAGAGACCAAGACGATCCCTGACTGCCTGCGCTGGCTCTTCACCCCATTGGGTCGGCAGTTCTTCCTGAGTTGCGATTGGTCGGTGAAGTCCGAGAGCAGCGATGGGTTGTACACTTCTCAGCGAGACCCAGGTATGACATTAAATACAGGAGTTGGCTCATAATCTGTTGTACTCTTTATAGTCTTTCTTTGTTTCATTTCCTCTCTCCATTTGAACTCCAAAACAAACAGTCCAAAGTAGTTAAGGTATTTCCTCGTTAGACATTTTCTCATAACAGAAGATAAACTAGCATTATGCTTTTTAAGGGTACTTTTAGCTCCCTTTAAAGAAGTTGTAATCATTGCTAGATGAATTTCTATTAAAGGAAGTACAGTTGAAACAAATGGATCATAACCAATATTTGACATTTGTATATTTTTAACATAAATATAAAGCAGGTCTAATGGAACAGACAGCTTCACTATTCAGTAAATGTTATTGACTATTTCGAAACACAGTACAGCTGTTTCATTATGTGGGCATTATCAGTCCACTTCAAAAGTACGCCTTCAACCTCAAGTGCTTTCCCCATTTTCGTTCTCTGTCTCCATCTGTAGTAGCCGTGGCTACTCCTCGTTGTTTGAGCAGACAACACAAGGTAGCAGAGGAACACCAAGTTTTGCTGCTTTCACTCAAGCTATTTATTTCTAGCAATAATACCAAAATCAGAGCTGGCCCCAGGTCAGCGTCAGAAAATGGCTGGATGGATATAACACTGAATCATGTTTGCTAAATTGGCTTGTCGGCTCAAGATCTTTGTTGCATTGTGTTGAGCTTCAGAGTTCTTGTTTGTGCTGGGCAATGCAGATGCTTAAAAAAGTGATTTGCAAACATTCCTCCACATGTAGAAGAATCTGGAGGCAACAGGACACAATTTTGGTGCTGGTTTCCTTTTGTTGTCTGAGTAGTTTTGACCATTCACATTTGAGCGGCAGATAAACAGTCCATGTGGAGAGATTGAGCGCATCGGCTGGAACCCATCCGTTTCCCTTTTTGTCCCATTTTATGTCCTGTTTTGTAAATTTATCTGCATTCATATAAGGATATCTGTTATTAAAGGTTAGCTGAAATGACCAGCGCATGGAAGAGCAGGTGTTTGCCCAAATACCCTCTTGCTAAACTAAATCTCCTGAAGTATTGGTTATCGGCTTTAGGGGCTTATTGTCATGAAACGATCACCAGTGGGTTCCAAGGTTGCTTAAAAACTGATTAACTTGTAAATGATTAATAGCGATAAGATAAGATAGAAGCATTTTTAGGAAAACACAGAACAACATGATAAGTAAAAGTTGAAAAAAGTAAAGTGTAATCAATAGAACTAAAAGTTTGTATTGATTATTTTACATATTGGTTTTCTCTTATCTACGAATGCAAACATGTACTGTTTTTTTTTTTTGTATCGAGGGAATATGTAAATTTGAAATGCTGTGCACTATGTGACTGTGCTTCCTCTTCTGATCTTCCTCCAGCTGACCCTATCGCCCAGCTGCACCGCTGTTTCTGCAGGAAGCTTTTGGAGAGAGCCGTTCACACCCTCATCCAGCCGCAGAGCGACTCTGAAGTGGGCAAACACAAGAACGACTCTGGGTAAGGCAGAAGGGCACCGGCAATGCTTTTGACAGTTTGATGTGAGTAATGACTTGACCCTGGATGTCTGTCTCTATTTCAGGGAGTTCTACAGTGCCCTGGAGTTCCTCAAGTTGCTAAACAGCTGCACAGAGGACTCTCCTTCCCCTCCTCCTCTCTTCTCGACTCCACCCAATCACACCACCACACCAGGTATGAATAGTGTGAGGAGAACAACCCTGCCCAGTGACGATCAAGCATGAATCACATCGGATGTTTGCATAGGAGAAGAGATTTCAATATTTTTTTTTCCTCTTCAGTGAAGATTAACCAGATCGCCATCACAGTTATTACTGTCAACATGAATAGATTTTCTTTGCTCCATTTGCCGTACACTGACAGCCAATTTAGCTTTTGGGATTAACTTTTTATTGGATTAGCACAGATAACACTTGCAGTCATTGATTTGTGGTAATAAATGACTTGAAATGGATATGAACACATTGACAATCTGTTCAGAGGATGTTAATTAGCTACGGCCTTAATCAATTCCTGTTTTCACACTGAGACATTCTGCACACGAAGCACTCTGTATCCTTGCACTCATACAGCTTTTGTTACTGCAGGAGACACAGAGCAGAAACAAAAAAAGACAAGATCTTAACTGTCAAATCATCTCTCATTTGACTGTTGAAGCTCGGCAAGAAAAATGTTTTCAGGGCCACAAAAAAAGTCTATTCAGGCTCTTTGACTGGAGCCAATTGTTTTGTTTTTAAAGTTTATTTCAACATAATTTCCCTCTCTTCTTCCTGCTAGTGGGAGACCCAGTGAGTCGCTGGTGGGCTTTGGTCCTGAAGGCCGCCGTGCATTGGCTGCAGGGCGATGATGTCGCAGTGAGGTCACTGTTGGCAGAAGCTGAGAGGATGCCGAGGGCTCTGCACACTCTTGAGTAAGTGGAGTAAATCATCAGTAGGTGTAAATATGACCAAACACAAGCTCCCTACGACAGAACCAAAACTAGAATAAATGTGTGAAGGTGAAGCGTTCATTCTCCATTTACATTTAAATAGTCAAACACTGCAGGAAGCTTTTGAGCTGTGAAAAGCAGAAAAGATGATCGCACATTATCCATCTCTAAACACCAGCTGTGTCATGAAGGAGACTATACTTTCTGCAGTGCCTTTAGAAATATGGAATGTCTACACACCATGGAGTGCAGCCTTACTGGGAGCTCACTGGTGTTGTTTGGCAGCCTGACTGAACTTTTACAACTGAGAACGACAGTAAAAACAGCTTCATAAATCACAGGAACATCACTGCCACAGATTCAGGACATTTACACCTCTCGCAGCAGAGGGAAGGTCCTAAGTGTCATGGAGGACACCAGCCATCCAGCATTTGGTCTGTTCTTATTCCTTCCGTCATGTAAACGCCTGCAGAGCATCCGAGCTCGGAGTAGCGGCCTCAAAGACAGTTTTTATTCCCAGTTGGTTAAATCACTGAACAGCAGGCACTTTAAATAACTCACTGTGTTGTTGAACACATGGGACACACAACAAGCACTTAAAATGTTTAGCATGTTGTGGAACAGCACGCGCTTCAAACGTGCAATATGTAAACTTTTTTTTTTTCCATTGTCTTTTTATTAGTTTTTAACATTTTACAAACACACTTAACATAGGGCGAACAAGGGGAGGATAAAGACAAAGAACAAAAGGACAGATACCACAAACAAACACGTGAAAAAGAAAAAAGAAAAAAAATACAATTATAAAAAGTAAAAAAGACAGCATATAAAACAAATAAATAGCAAATTAAATTCAACCATGGTCACAGTTTGAATGTCTCGCAATATGTAAACTTTTGTCGCGAGAGCTCAAGCAAAAAAATATCAAAAGACAAGGTGACGCCAGCATTGCAGTCAGTTTCTCCCAGTGTTCTGTGTTCAGGAAGCTTTTTACCAGGAGCCAAGTTATCTGCAGAGGTATCTTCCTCTCTAAAACAAACAGACCAGGTGATAAGAATTGGTAAAAACACAAGAAAAGCACTTTCACGTTTCAAATAAGTGTTTTTTGATGCTGTTTAGCTCATTGCAGAATGGCTGCTACCCCAGCTCCTGCTGATTTGCGCTCACCTTTTCTCTCTGATAACTTCAGACCCAAACAACACTTTTACTGTGAGCCAAATTAGCCTTCGAGGTCTCTTCCTCTCCAAAACAAACGGACCTGGTAATTTAAACTTGTAAAAACACTAAATGAAGCAGTTTCAAGTTAAAAAATTGGTGTTTCTCCAGCACAGTTTGGCATGGCAGGGAGTAGAGCCGAGCTGCTGCTAATGTTTGCTCAGCTTGTTTCTCTGATAACTTCAAATCCAGATGTCTGATGACGAAAATCCTTCATCCGGTTAAAGCATATAATTTAAGACGACCAAGATCTTAGAGGTGTTTTGTAAAAATGTGGCTTAAAACGGGATAAAAGTTATTTTTTTTAAAGCCTCTGCCTCCCAACACAAAGGGGATACGATGCCACTGACAGGCGATGGCGACTGTGTCTTTGATTAAGAATACAGATTTCTCTGTGATTGAAATATTTCAAATGTGACACACAGAACAAAGGAATACTTTGCACATCCATTTCCAAACAGGTGTGTAGGAGAGGGATGAGCAGAACACCACTTGTAGAAAAAACTCCAGCACACTGTCTAACTTGCAAAAAAACTGCAATGTTTGGCTGACTAGACCTTCATTAGGCAAACCTGATACCTGATGAAGGTCAAGTCACTGAAGCGCTGCAGTATTTTTTTGCAAGTTAGACAGTGTGCAGTTTTGTCTACAAAATGTGACACACAGAAAACACTTTTAATGTTTTAAAATGTTGTAGGATTTCTTATTATTGTTGTCTTTTATTTACTCACATTGATATGTAGTTTTAAGGGCTGAGAGAGCCACGGCAGATGCATTGTGTTGCATTTGAAAATACATCATACTTTTTAATGTGTATGACAATAAACTAAACTTGAACTTTAACTCGAAGAAAACCAAAGTAACTGTCCCTCACTGTCCTTCTCTCGCCTCTCTGCCTCAGCCACCATCTGCCCAAGTCTGTGCTGCTGCTTTGCAAGGCAGTTCAGATGAGTCTGTCCCCTTTGAAGGGAGAAGGAGCGATAACCTGCCTGTCTCACTGCGACAGAGCCAGCAGCTACCTGCGCTCCAGCATCTCAGTGCCCCTCGCCCAGACTGGGGACCTGCTGAACAAGGTAGTGGACAAAGAATCCATCACAACGCTCCAAACACTTAATTTCTGCTCTGGGTTTGTGATTAGAGCACTTGTTATGTAATCATGTTTGCTGCCTTACACACACACACACACACACACACACGTATACAGTACTAACACCTGTCTTATGCTGTATGTTTAACATTAAATTATCTGCACTCACTGAAGTCGATGCATTCAGGGGTTCGTCATGCATACACACACACACACACACACACACACACACACACACACACACACACACACACTCACACACACTGCATGCTCAGTTGGGGTCAGGCTGACGTGGGGCTGTGTGTGTGTGCGCAGTGTGGGTGGCAGGAGGTGGCTGTGGTGCATTGTAGTTGCATTGCATGATCCTGAAGCCGAGTGCAATGTGTCTGCAGTGCAGTACAGAGGCCTCCCCAGTCTGCACGCACCCGCTACACACGCCACCACTTCACATTAAACAGCACTCAAGATCACGTCGCTGCTTTTAATTTTTGGCATGCATGTCGGGCGAGATGCATTGGTATTGATGGTGGCTGGTCGTCATTGGTGGGTTGTGGTTGTAATTTTTTAGGTATTTGAGTCACACTTTGGGCCTCAAAGGCATCCCCTAAAAATCTATTTTTAATTTAAGATATTGCACCAAATAGCACTTTGTCGTCTTTCTCTTCCAAGGGAGTGGAGCTCCTGATCTGTGACCTTCTCCTCACCTTGAGGACCAGTTTATGGCAGCGGGGAGGCAGCAGTAACGGAGAGCCTGGCCTGGCTCCTGGATCCCAGTTGGCCGGTTTCCAGAGGGACCTCAGCGCGCTCAGAAAGCTCACACAGTGCTACAGACAGGCGCAACACAAGGTACGTTCAAGACAGATACGCTCAGGAATCAGTAAAAGGAATTCAGAACAGTGTTTAGTGCTGTATGATGTACTGGTTCATCTGTTATACTGGTTTTATTTCCCCTTACAATATGAATTTTTCATATACCTCCATACCAGAGCAGAGCTGAAGCGATTGCTGTAGCTCTTTAATAGGCAGTCACAAACATTGCCACACTCCAGGCTGGCTGTGAAGAGTGGGAGAGGGCATCCCTTTTAACTGCGCACTCCTCTTACTAACAGTTATAACCTATAAAATAATTAATACCGCAAATAAAGTTCTCTTTTACAAGAAAAAAAAAACATGGCACACAGCAATTTGTGATGCACTTTAGCTTCATCGCTACAGTACAAGAACAGAAAAGAGAGATGGAGGATGAAGTTATGCACTGGATGAACTTTGTAAATTATTATGATTTTTTTGTTTGTTTGTTTTTAATCCAACATGACGTTAGTTTGTTGAGCCATCGTTGTTGCTGGTGGTGCAAACAATAGGGACTTCCTCCATCACTTCAGCAGAAACATGTAGTGGAATACAGAGAGATATGATCATGGTCCTCTGATTTAAGGCCATCAGCCAGTGAAACAGTGAAGCCATAAGGTCAGACAATGGTTGAATTTGCTGAAGGCACTGCATATGTTAGGAATAAAAAGCAGTGGCGCACCATTAAGAAACACATTAACAATCCGCCTATGCAAGGACACGGTCCCACTACAGACAGTCGAGAATTAAAACACTGGATTTGTCTAAGTGGGGTGAAAATACTTCAGTACTACAGCTAAACTGCTATCGCAACCTCATACATTATTAAACAATGCCAAAGCAAGCTGGAAGAGGAGCTACGTACAGTCGTCCCCTTTTTTGCGTTCTTTTTTTTATTAAAGCGTTGTTAGGCCCTGATCACACGGAATATGGACGTCTCTCCACTTTCCCACCGTGCTGTTTTAAAACTCCAGTCCATTTCACCCTGACTGTATATATTCTGTTTGTGTAAATAATCTTGTTCAGTTTACAATATATATATATATATATATATATATATATATATATTCATTTACGTTTATGTTTGTTAATAATTCCTGTTTATTTAACTATATATTTGTAAATACTATTGTTTAAATTTCTTATATTTTCATGTATCTTTCCTCTCTTGCAAGGAGCACCTGTAACATAAATAATTCCTCCTCGGGGATCAATAAAGTATTTCTGATTCTGATTCTACTTGAGCATTACCGCAGGGAGGTGAACTGCTGTCTGACGGCTCTGTAGCCCCCACTAGTGGCTGGCAGCTGCATGACCGTTAACCTTGCACATGAATGAAACACTGATTGGTTTAACCGACTAATATTTCTGCTGCTGACCAGCGAGGGGGCGCACGATTAATCGTTTAGACGACTAAACGTGCACCCCTAGTATCCAGCAGCCGCTACCGCCAGTTTCTCCTCCATTGTTTACCAGCTGTAAGAAAAGAGATGACGTGGGGCTTTCTTCTGCTCTGAGTTGAATTTTTTTCAACGTGAGGAGTTCAGAGCATCCCAGCAAAAACACCAGGCTTGAGCGCAGAAACATGAGGCGCGTCACAACGCAAAAAACAAGAGCAAAACAATTAGAAAACGCTGCCTCCAGCTGCTAAAACACTTTGTGTTCATATCTATTTTATTTTTTTACTACGTTGCAGTTTGCACAAAAAATTGTTGACATCCTGCAACTGATTGATACATTTATATATGGTATCATTGTGGGAACAGGCAAGCCCTATACAAAGCCTTCATAAGCTACTGTAATCCTGTATAAAGGCCCAGTCATGCAAGAAGGAGACAACTTTTGGTCACACTGCCTAGCACTAGTTACATCATATTTTTTGTGTCTAATAAGGTGTCAGAAGCTGCACAAAGAAATTAGGGGGGGGGCTGTGAAACTACTTTGAGGCCTGTGCTTTTGTTGTTCTATCATTCTGACCTTGAACACATTGTATTTCCTATTGCAGCCTGGCAGCTTAACCAGTTTATTGCTCTTGTAGCTCTTTAATCTTCAAAAAAATGGAGAAATTGCCATAACAAGATGTTACAATAGTTACTAAATCAGCTTTCATTGTCTTGCTTTCAGCTAAATAAAACAATTTATCAGTTTATAATGACATAACATTGAAAAGCAGGCAACTCTCCAGATCTGTTAATCTGTATCAAGCGATACACAAGAAGTAATAATACCCTCAATATGTTGTTGGCTTGTCATGTTAACAAAAACTCTGCGCTGCGCTGATGATAAGCCCAGAGATCAGCTGGGACCTGCTAATCTTGTTTTTGATAATGCTACATTGGAAATCAAGTTCTCTCCCACTCTCACCAGCTGCAGAAATCTCACCGCAGTTTAATACATCATCAATCATACTTGTAAGATTTACTGGAGTTGTCATTACTGTAGCCAGAGGGTCTTTAACAACTACTGCTTTCACAGCGGTTGGTGATCATTCGTTATGTTTTGACTTGTGAAAGACTCATAAGAACCACATGGCTGCATCATTTTATGAGGCTCTGTTGTGAGACCACTGACTGAGAGGTATTCACTCGTGGTGCTGCGAGAGGCCTCACATGAAAGGCAGAGTGTTTCTTACATATCGTATGCTGTGTGTGGGGTGAAATGATGTGGAGGATCAAAGTTTTTCTACTCCAGCATCGCTCAGACAAACACCTATAAATACTTGATGATGACAATCATTGCGGCTCTGATGTGAGCGTGTTTCTCCCCGCAGGTGTTTCTTCATGAGACCACAGTGAGGCTGATGGCTGGAGCCAGTCCTACAAGGACACACCAGCTGCTAGAGCACAACCTCCGACGCAGGACACACAACTCCTTCACAGCCGGTAAGGGAGACTCAAACTCGCCTTGACACATTGTTTTTTTCGCATCAAGAATATTCTTATTCAGTTTTAACACACAATACATATTCACACCAGGTAGCAAACTGAGAGCATGGATTTCCTCCTGATACCCTGTGTCCTCATATGAGGACACCACATTTTGGGTTTACTTGATCATTCTACTCAACTTAGACCTGTTGTCCTCGTTCATGGACACTTTTTGTAATGCTAGTAAGAGCATAGTACACTAATCCATGTAAAAACAAGATGGCAGCCATCTCTACCAAGTCAGTCTGCAGCCGATCCTGACACAAAAGGGGACAAGTGTTACAACCCAGTGGATGTCTAGGGGTAAGGGAAGCAACATAAAACCAAACAAGGAAGTGAATAAGGCAATCTGCCGTTTATTCAGTCACAAACAAATATCAATATAAGCTACGCTTCATAAGAAAAGCGGTACAGCAAAGGAAAAACCAGCTCGGAGGCTCTGTAAACCAACCCACGGCTCGGGTTACAAGAGCCTCGGCGTTACATTACATTTAAACAAAACAACTTAGGGAAGGGCGGTGGGTGACGGCAAACCATAAAACAATTAAGACAGACTTGTATCTTCTGAATTAATAATTGAAATTGTGCTTCTGTTCTTCATGTGTAAATATGCACTTACATTTTGTGTTCCAGTGGTCGCTGCAATTATTTGATAAACTCAGTATCATTAAAGGGACTCTTTGCTGATTTTCATGCAGCTTTGTATCATAACAGTATGGGTAGTATGTGACGCTTTTACTCAAACTACAGCTTGTACCTCCACATTTTTGTACACCTCCCTCCGTTGACACAAAAGAGTATAGAAGTGGATCTGGAGAGAGAGAACCGCCACCCATTTTCTCTCAGATCAAGAGGTAGAGGAGCTAATCAAATATAATCCGAGATTCTGGCATTTTGTTGCCACTTTCTCACCTAAAATGTTTTCAGAAACATATTTTAGTGCACTGTTTAACTGTAATTCGAGAGCATTTGTAAATGACCAGCTGCCATATTGTTTTCAGATGGGTATCTCGCATGTCGTCATACACCAGTGGGAGTGTTTATTGCTCTGGGGCAACGCTGGATGTTCTGTTAGTTGTGGGTGTTCTCCCTCTTAAGCAAAAACAAATGCCCCATCCCCTTTTTCTCTGTTTCCTCTGATCATGTAGCACCGATGTCAAAAGTTTGTCTGCTGCGTAGACGTCCTGGCTTTATATTAAAAAAAGCATTTTTCCACCCGTGAAATACATTTTAATTAAAATGGTAATTTTTATTACCCAACACGTCCGATCCAGGGACTAATCTGCTGTGACTGCAAACCATGCATCACCAGTATCCACACACACACAAACTCAGAGTGTAAGTTCACCTTGACTGCTGGCTCAGGATCAGCCCCCCTGTGGTCGCTCTTAATCTTAACTATTAATGGCGAAATAGAAAAACTGACTCCAAACAGTCCCTGGAGGGCCACATGACCCTCAACAAGATACACGCACACATATATCAGACGGCACTGGACACTAACTCGCACTTTTCTTCCTCTCTTTCTCCCCCCTGCTGCTGTCAGAAGGTGACTGCGTCCTGGGTGAGAGGGAGAGGGCTCACGCCATCCTGCTGGCCTGCCGCCACCTGCCCATGCCCCTGCTAACCCCGCCCGGACACCGCGCCCGCCTGCTGGCCGAAGCCAAGCGCACCCTGGAGCGGGTGGGAGACCGGCGGTCCCTGCAGGACTGTCAGCAGATCCTGCTGCGCCTCAGCGGGGGCACGACCATCGCTGCCTCCTAAACACACACACATACACACACACACACACACACACACACACACTAGGGCTACTCACAATTCAATGAACTCTGTAATTTGCCGTTATACGTTCAAAGACGTAAACAGGCTCATCCGCCAATATAACTGTCACTCATTCACACATTATCCTGAGCGAGGTCCATGAATACAAAAACTTTTCCTCAAGCCGCTGCACACAGACAGCTGCTGTCTCTACTGTCACAGCTACATCTGTCAGCCCTGCATCCACACAAACACTTCAGGCTACACATTTGCTCCTTTGATGCTTAGCTTCATTGTTGCAGCACAATCTCGCCACCTTCTGGTCATAAATGGTACCACGCGGGCTCACCGCCTCATTCCTAACAATGCTACACAACAAGGAAAATCAGGTTAAATAGGCCCCAAAGGGAAAAGGGACCATTATCTAATAGCTGTTTAAATTAATGCAATGCGGCAGTGCATTGATTAGCTGTAGGATACCGAGCTGTACAATCATTATTGGCACACGGCAATGTGAGTGCTACAATAACTGTGTAATGTCTCATTAAACTTGCAGGCTTCAATTAAGGGGCGTCGGGGTGTTCAAGAGCAGACAGCCGAGGTCTGTTAGGCATGGCTGTGCTGGAGGATGCAGACAGATGGACTGGCTTGCTTTTAACCATGCAGTGCTGAGTAGTGTCTCTTCTTATCTACCTCATACACTTTACAATGCTAGCGTTGTACTGTGGAGCAAAATAGGATACTTAAGCACCGCGTCAGTCATCCTGAATTTGAATAACCGTTTGAAGTGATGCATCATTCAAATACAACCTTGCCGGGTTGCTGTATTTAGACGTAAGGGTGTAGCATCACAGCAATTTAGGAACTGCAAGAATGACGGACATCTACAGCTGATATGCTCCTTACAATCAAACCAGGAACAGTTAACAAATGATTGCATTTGCAGAATATCTAAAGAGCAAAGAGGAGCAGCCAGTCGTGGGCCAATACGTTTAAAAAATGCCTACCTACACTCACACACTCACACAGACGCATTTACATTTTAAATTAATTACATACAAACTTGCAATGTGATTGTATATAGGTTGTACATAGGCAGATAAACCGAAGTAGATTAAACAGGAAGTACTTACTTCTGCTTGAGACGCACATCAGAGGGAGTGATGCAACATGTAAGATGGCTTCCTGTCAGAGTCTGGACCTGACATGGTCACCATTAGATCAACTCCACCCCAAGCAGTTTTCATTATCGAACACTCACCTGCTGTGGCTTTGCAGTGCGGCTTCAGAAATTCACTCAAGGCAAGTTTATGTACGTAGCGTGTTTGAGCAACAGCGCAGTTTGAAAAGCATCGAGACAGTATGAGAGGCAAGTCTTTTTTTTTTTTTGGTCTGCTGCTCAAGAATTTTACCTGCTACTTTTAAAATCCATGCACTAAATGATGGAAGAACATTTAAAGGGATGGTCTGGATTTTTTTTGGAGTGGGATTGTATGAGATACTGTCAGTGTAGATGGTGGTCGTACGCTTCCAGTTTGGAAAGGCAGGCTTGAGTTTGACACGGAAGCTAATGAATCTACGTAAGGGATTCAGCAACAAAATGTATTTCATCCACTTAAAACAATCAATATCAGTTGAAGTGTGCGCTGTATTGAGAGTATTTTCACGGCTTTACCTCAACAAGACGGCCGTTAACAGCTAAAGTTCCCTATCTACGCTCTCGTCGAAGTCACCACTCCACTGACAAAAGCAGTTATTTTAACTCACTAACACAGAAGCTGCTGGTCTGACACTGCTTCGATCGGATAGTTAATTAGTGTTACTGTGTGACTGGTGAACCAACTCTTTTAAACGCCAAAGTCACACAATACTACACACTGAAAAAAAAAACTGTTCAGGGCAGCGGTAGACGAGCAGCTCCTGTATTCAGCACATTTAAATCAATGTTTTTCTCAAGGGAGTCTGGCTTTGAGGAGAGAGAGAGAACTGCTTCATCATGTCTGACATTGAGGTAAATCAGTGAAAATATTCTTAATACAGCGTACTCTTGCACTGATAATGATTTTTATAGGAGTATAGCAGCAGTTTGCTGAGCTTTCATCTTGGACTCCAGCCTTCTTCTCCAAACTGAGGGCATCCTGACAGACATCTACTGTATGTAACATACTGTCTTTGGATGACCTCATACGACCCCACTTCTAAAGGAGGTCTGAACACTCCCTTTAAATCACTTAGGCATGAAGAATGCTATAAATGCAATAAAGAACGCTGGCATTCAATTTCCTCAAAAAAGATTTACATGCCTGACAAATTCAATTGGGTGAACGATTTACACTGGAGCTTTCAGAATTCAAAGAGTACTGTACACATGCAGCACTATCACATTTGAACTCATACAGAGAATATTTAGAGTTACTGCCAACAGCGCAGCTTTTACAAGGCAGTTGCGAGCGATTTTCAAATGTGTAGCTCCATCCAATCGTACGCTAACTGTACTGAGTGTTGCGCGTTTTCTGTCTGACACAGTGTGCTGGTAATTTTACCTGCCACCGCCGACAGTTTACCTATATTTGATGGGTGGCAGGTGCTAATTTCAAACCCTTAGTACAAATAAAAGCAGTCATTGAAGAGCAAAGAGAGCAGGAAACAATAAGAAATGTGTAAAATACAGGAATAAAGGTTACATTGCAGTGTAAGAAATGAGTAAATATTTGATTTGATAAAAGGCAGTGCAGACAGAAAAGTCTTCAGCCTTGAGTTAAAAGAACTGAAAGTTGCTCCAGATACGTCGTGCATAAAAACTGAATGCTCCTTCTCCATGCTTAAGCAGAACAGCAGCTTGATTTGTATTCATGACGGTTTTCACAGCAGGAAAAAAAAGCATCAAAACATCCATAAAAGTGCCTGCTGTCCATCCTTGGAAGCCAGTTTTTCAGCCTACAGGCAGAGAGTGTCAGATACTGAAAAGATGTCGGGTGGTGTTTCATTCTAAGACAAGAAAACTGGGCTGAACGCAGTGATTTAGTGCAGATTTCTTGACGGTGATGTGCGCCTTTGATGTGAAGCTCTCAAGCAAAATGGCCTTGATGTAATGTAAAGAATTATTTTATTATGTTTCATCATATTTGGAATGATGGAGGAGTTGTGTCCAGTTCACTTTTTATTTGTAATTGTTGACTCACACATGAGACAGCACTTCTGTCATTCCTGTTTCTGTGCTCTGGTTTTTCTTATTTAATGGTTATGTAATGTTAATATAAATGCTTTTTTCGGGAGGGGAGGGCAGGGGCAGTTTTGCAGATATGTCATTGTTATTGTTTTATATCGACAAAAGCAGCCTGGAGTCAGAAGCTGTCAGAAAGAGAGTCTCTTAATAGGAAGATGTGTATTTTATTCATGGCTGCATTTAAACGATTAGCCTGATGTGCTAGACTCACTTTTTATTTGCTGTTTTTAAATACAAACACATTTTATTAGAAAATGTCCAGGTCAACCCAAGATGAAGTTAGCGACTTAAATATTCCTGAATACTTTTATGAATTTAGATTATCGTTTCCGACTGTGCAGAAGAAGAAAGTAATGCTCTGCAGCCATCGGCAGTCTGGAGTTTCAGCTATCATTATAATTATGTTACAATTTTATTTTGTCTTTCCCTTTGATGTGTTTTATTGTCTGACTTTCTTTGTTCATTTTGATGTTTGTTTTGTAATAAAACAACACATGACAGTGGTTGGTGTGTCGAGTCTTGCGCTGTTTTTTGATGTGTGATAATGTGGGACGCACAAACACTGAAAGGAAAGAAACATGAGATCTGAATGTGGGTGTTGGCTGGAAGTTTATTGGCATCTCTATCGCACTCTCTGTGTGGCCGAGTTAGAAGAACTGAACACCTCAGTGTAAATGAAACACACCCAGCAGTTCACAGAGAGAGGCGGCATGCCTGGATACATGCTGAGCTCCTGCCACTTGGAGGAAGTGTAAAACAGCTGATCGTCAAAGAGGTGTTTGAAGAGTCAGAGCAGTGCAAGTACCAAATTAGAAAATATCAAATGTAGGAGTGAAGGGAGGCTGCAGGCAGTCATATCGTACAGATCATCCAACCTCATTTGAGTGGTATCATATTCATCCATAGTCAATTTATCTAAGTCAAATCAAAGCAACTTTATTTATATGGCACTTTTATACGACAGTAACACAAAGTGCCCCACAGAGGTTAAAAACAACAAAGATCCAAAACAGAAAAACAAAATGAAAAGAGAAAACCCAGCCCTCCCACCCCACATAGAGATACGTAAATATACACATACGCACACATCTAGCTCTGCCACTTTTGCAAATAGTACAAGGCCTGGAGCCACTTGTCAGCAAACAATAAAAATATTTATCAAATAAAATGAGTAAAGGAGGCAAATCCAGTCACAGCACCCTGCACAGGTCAGGTGTACGCAGAGGTGTTTTTGGGATTTGAGGACATTCAGGGCTCAGATCTGACCTCTGTAGGAGACTCTTGGGGATCCTTGTGTAGCACTTTTAAAACAAGGTGTATTTTTATGATGTTTAAAATGAAATCTGACACCTTATTTACAGGCAAGGTACCAAAAAAATCCTAGTGTGAATCTTTTTATTTTCGGTGTGAATTAGAAAATGGTGGGTGGGCAGGTGCATCCCATGTGGGCTGAGTCCTTTGCAGCGGGTTGATTCCAACTTGTGGCTCTTGGCTGCATGTCAACCCCTGCTCCCACCTTTCCTGTCAGTCATAGGCTGTCCTATCAAAGGCAGAAACACACAAAAATAATATAATAATGTAATGTGTGAATGTTTTGTGTCTGTTGTTTTTATTGTGCTGCCCATCATGACCAGGGCAGGGGTGTCATTTATCAAACAATGTGAAGGATCCATACTAAACAGTAGGAATGAACAAAAGCCAAAAATGATGTGTGCCAAAAAATATTGGACAATTTTTACAATCAGGCTTCCACCTCACCATCTGGGTCACCTATTACACGTCTCCAAAATGTTTGTAAGCATGGGTCAATATTTCTCTCATCAAGTCTGTCTTTATAGATCACAACTTGCGTGGGAAGTGGCGTCTTGTGTGTGGTTATGTTTGTAAATGAGACCCCAGAACTCCCCAGCAGAAGAGATATTGTATCTCAGTTGGATGCGTGATAAAAGATAAGGAATAAATTGAAAAATAAAAAAGATAGGGTTAAATACATCACGCTATTAACAGATAATGCAGTTTAAATTTACATAGCCACAACAAAAGCACCTCTCTAAATAAGAGTATTTATTATTTATAAGTTGCTGAGGAAAGAAATATGTACAGTAATTAAATTACAGTTACTAATCAAAATGTTTGTGATTCTAAAGGAGTTACATCCAAATATATTATTTTCAGTAAAAAGTTTATATGTAGAATAATCTGTTGCTCTACATCTTTCACCTCCTTTTGACCTTCCAGACATTTTTGAGCTTAATTCCCAAGTTTACAGCATTCATAAGAAAAGTAATCAAATGTAATAATTTACATAACTCTAATGAAGTAATGGAGTAAAATCATTCCGTTACTTATTACATTTATAACAGGGAAACTAGTAATATATAACCATGTAACCATTATTTTACGCATAATGTCATATAAGGTCTGACGCGACATAATCATCTTATTGTCTGTGGTGTTTGCGGCGTGCGGAACCGTTTCACACTTTTTTGTACGTGTTTCTAGTCGGACATATTTAAATAACGGGCTCGTCTACACCAGAAGCCGGAAGTAGTGTGTGGTAAACTCACGTGTACAACATGAAAAATACAAAAAAGCACAACAACACGTCCAAAAAGGGTAAATTCAAGCCGGGGTCCAAGAAGAGAGAAAACAAATGCATCGTCATGTTTGACGACAAAGACAGACAGTAAGTTTATCCGCTCATATCAGGGTTTTATCGTATCGTAGATGTTAGCTAGCATGTTAGCGTCAGAACTTTGCATCAGGTTAGCGTTAGCTTTCTGTAAACTGATTTTACTCCTTTTGGAAAACACTTCAACGTTATTCACAATATGTTTTATGTAAATATTTTTAGGGCATAATTAATTCAAACAAGTGTAGATACTGTGTAAATCTCACCATGTTTAAAAGTATATAAATTATGCTTTTTCTAAACTTCACAAATTCAAGTTAATCACATTCTTATGACTCTGTACGGTGTAAAAAATATTAACCTTTGAAGCAATGTGATGATGTCATGAGCTATGTTAATATTTCACTCATGAATACTGTTTATTTTTTTAATATTTAACTGACTTTAACATAAGCCTTACACAGTCTCACTGACCAGGAATTGTAAATATGAGTTTTCAATAGAAAGAAAGCACCAAACAAAGCTTGATTTTATTATGGGCCACTTTATTAAGCATGGTGTCTACATGTCCCTAAAAGGTTTAAAATATCTTAAACTCAAGTTTATAAATATGGGGCTTTAAAATAGTCTTAAATTTGAATTTCAATCAACCAATCAATCATTGTTTATTCAGGCAAATGTGACTGAGCATTACAGCAATGCCCTGAGTTCACATTCAGTGGGCTAGAAGGATACAAATACATAATAGGAATCACAATAAATTGATGAGAAAAAGTTCATAAAAACAAATAAGTAGAACAATAAACGGCAATTTAAAAAAAACAGTAAAAAGACGAAAAACCTAATTAACAAGAATGAAGTCTGCCATAAAGGACAGATATGTAACAACAATTTGTGAGGTCTTGATTGCCACAAACATTTTATCTAATTTCAGTCACCCATAATTTAATTTAATTTTGTTAAAATGATTCAAGCTCTTGTGCGTGAAAGTTCACAATTCTGGTGTTACAAATACCACTGAACCTAATACTGTCTATTTACTCTATACTTGCGCTTACCTGTTGTAGGGCTTGGCGATATGTCATGAAAATTATATCCCAGTATTTTTAGGCTATATCTCGTTACACAAAATATGTCTCAATATCTATAAATCTCCTCAAAAGCACTTCCTTAATGTCAGGACTGGGAGACAAAATTGTACATAACAATATTTCTGTCCAAATACCCTCTCTGATGCAAAACAGTTGTTCGGATGACTTTTGTTTTGTTTTCAGAAAATATTAACACAATAACAACTAAGTGGGTTAAGGTGGATAAACTGACATCACTTAACTGTTACCCAGCCTTTAAAACAAGAGGGGAAAACACCATTTATGCCATACCTCAGTACATTGATATCCAAAATGTAAGACGATATATAGTCTTATATCTCGATAACGATATAATGTCTTCATAATGCTCAGCCCTAACCTGTTGGCAAATGTAGATTAACCAAACTCACTGTAATAACCATGTTCCTACAGAAAACCTACCTCTGCATAGGACTGTATTTCTACTTACCTTTATACTTACCTGCAATGCTTGAATAAAAAAAGATGTTTTGTCCAGAAATAAGTCTTAAATTTGGTTAAAAAAGTTTTAAAGAAGTGTTAAATTTAAGTGTCTGATAGCTGTTGAAACCCTGAAGATACACCTGCACAGTCTAGTACAAGCCAATACAAGTTTTGTGCTTTAAAGTTTTCTTTTGCAATACCAAGGAATTTTTGCAATGTTTAGCTCTGGGGTCATAGTTAGTAGGGATGCATGATAATATCGGCACATCATCGGTATTGGCCGATATTGGCTTTAAAATGAAGTATCAGAATCAGCCAAGATGCTTTTTCCTATGTTGCAGAAGGAATAAATGTTACATTCAGTGAAAAGCACTGTATTTCATGTCTCCATCTGCTGGTGGGTCATCACAATAAGATTATGTACGCATGATATGATGTTAATTCCAAAACAGAAGAGACTTGATGATCACTAAAATTAGGTGGGGAAAAAAGTGGATATATTGATATCGGTTATCAGTTATTGACCAAATAAGGTGTTAAACATCAGCATTATGTTTAGAAGTATTTCTAACATTCTGCCCTTCTCATATGTATAATTAGGGAGGAATTCTTAAACACCTCTCAAAATGATGTAGTGCAGGACAACACCTCTGCAAACTGCAACCTCAGTAATAAATATTACATTTGCACATTTTTGACAATGTCAACAAAAACTCAACATTATAAACTTCATCAAGGGAGAATTTACAGCAGAGCTGTTGCATTAGATTGCACAGGTGTACCTAATAAAGTGGCCACTGGATGCATGTATCTTTTATGCTACACAAACAGGCTGAGACTTCAAAACGCTGCTGGTGTCTAAAGTTTCTTCTTCTTCTGCCATGTCAGGGAATATTTAACAGGTTTCCATAAACGTAAGGTGGAGAGGAGGAAAGCAGCGGTGGCAGAAATACGAAAGAAAATCAAAGAAGAGCAGATCAGAGTCCGAGAGGAAGTAAGTGTGAAGTAAAAGTGGTGCAGAGACTTTGTGCGCACGTAAGTAAAGGATGTGCCAATGATGTGTTTTGTCACCTGCTTTCAGAGGCAAAAGGAATACATCAAGATGCTGAAGGAGAGGGAGGACGCTCTCGGTGGGTTGAAAGCCAAATTTTACCGCTGGTTATTTGCAGCACTTGAGAATCTGTGCTTATGTTTTTTTTTCCTCTCACTTGATCCCATCTCACAGAGGACGCTGAAGATGATCTGGAGGATGTGATAACCAGTACAACAGAGTCTGTGCAGTTCGATCACCCCAATCACACTGTCACCGTGACAACCATCAGTGATCTCGACCTCACAGGGGGTCACCTGCTTGGACCCGCAGCAGATCAGGTAAACGGGAAAACCTTGATTCATCTTAACGACCTACAGGTGTGTTTTTCATCACACTAAATAATGTCAGTTTTACTGCTGTTTATATACACCCAGTTGCCAGTTTATTAGGTACACCAAGTGCAAACTAATAAAACAGTCCTGCTTGATTGTTGTAATGTTCAGTTTATGTTGAAACTGTTGAAGAAAAGTGACGAATTAACTGTTTGATTTTGGGCATTAGACTGCATTAGTTTTAGCTCAGTGTTCCTAATAAGCTGGCAAATGAAAGTAATCAGTACTTCAATATTAAGGAGGAATGATACTGATGGCAATACACCTCCATTAACACTGAGAATCTTTGCTTTTAAGGTGAATGGGGACGGTGAGGATGAAGAAAAGGGAGAGGAGGCGGAGGAGAAAACAACAGCAATGCCAAGAAAAGCTGGGGATCCTATCATAAACAAAAAGTAAGTTATTAATCATACAGGTCAGCATGAGCGTTAAGGGTGTGTATCCCCGCAGCGCTTAGGTGAGGTAGTCAAAAGCTAGTGACCAGGCGTCTCATTTATTAACATTGTACACACACAAAACGGGGCCAGAAAGAGGCGGACGCAGCTTCCCACGCAAAAGTTCTGATCTATTAAAACACATATGATGGGAGAAACTCTGACCCATGCTTATGAACATTTTGGGGAAGAGAAATTAGTGACAGAGATGGTGTGGTGGAAGCCTGATTGTAGATATTGTCAAATATCTTAGTACGAATCCTAAGCATTGTTTTATAAATGAGACCCCAGGTGCCAGACCCGAAGCAGCAGGCGTCCAAGAGACACAGTGCCGAAAAAACACAAATATAGGGAGAAGCGAAACGCCGAACAAGAGTGAATCAGGACTTTTACTTTCACTCTCTCTGGTGAGCATGTTAACGAACAGTAAGCAACGACCCTGCATAGTATACGTTAACATGACGCAGATCAAGATACTCGTCCTGGCGTTCACACAAGCAAAAAAACAAATGTAAAATTAAAAATTCAAGGCAAAAAGAAACAACATACAACAAGAAAACAGGAAAACTACAAGACAGTAATCAAAAAAACAAACAGAAATAATCAAAAAATTAACAAAAATAATGCGAAAACTTGCTTGGATGTTCAGAGCAGAGGATCAACTGTCTGCTGTTGAAAAAAAGTTGAGTTATTTTAAAATTGGTCTTAAGTTTAATTTTGAGTGTCATTAAAAATCTTGGAAAGACCATTATCTAACTTGCCATAAGCTGTAGGTATCCTGAATTGAATACTTTGGTCAGACTTCACTTATTATTCTCTAAATGGTTTGACAAACTGATGGACAGGTAACCTGAGTGGTGCTTCATGTGCTACACACCCCAGCAACACAGCGGTGACATTACAACTGTCTGTTTTGACGTGTCTTCAGTTTGTCTGCCGGTCATCCTCCAGCCCTTCTCAGCCCAGCTGCATTTCTTTTTGTCCTCTCCCCCACTGCTACAGGATCCGCGCCCTAACTGCGTCGCTCAACACTGTCACCAGCAAGCAGCAGAGGAAATGGAAGCAGAAAGGCCGAGGTGGCCGAGGTCGTCGCACAGACAAGAGACAGAGTGCCTCAGAGGGTAAAAACAGAGCCGGGAGAACCAGCAAGTGGCAGAGACGTCGACATACCGGGAAAAAGGTGCATCATAAGGAGTGAAAGAGCGTGTTTGAAAATAGAGACTTGACTGAAGAGACTGTGAGAGTCCCACACTCGAGCAGATTGGATTTTTGTGTTTGTGCTCCTGTGCTTGTGCTCCTGTGTTTGAGCAGGAACACAAGCTGTTGGACTGTCTATCATGACAGCGCTCAATATTTCCACTCTACCTGCCTCTTGAAATCTTGTGTCGGAGTGTTTTTGTAGTGTTATTTCCTGTAAACTGTAAATTTTTATTCAATAAAAGATTCATCTTGCTAATAAGTGACCCTGTGATGCAGCCACCTCTGTCAGCGTGCTCTGTGTGGAATGTTTTCTCGCTATTGTTTAATAGGAAACCTGACGCTGTTGTCAACATCCTCTCTAGAACATCAGGAAATCAGCCCTTGGCTCTGCGTTTCCTCACAGCTCAGTGTTACCTGTGTGTCTGTGAGCTAAAGGAGAACCAGCCGCTGTGTGTCCTGCAGCTGATTCCTTAGTCGAGAACCTTATACCACAATGCTCTGAATGTATGTCAAACCCCCGCCTCACCAGTGTTTATTTATTTACGTTAACCTGAGCCAGCGTGTGCCAGCTGTCACTACCTGCATGAGCGTTTCATTTCGCTTTCTAAAGCCCATGATATTTAATACAACCGCTCAATAGAGGAACCGGCAGGCCACTGCCTCCATGTTGGCTCCAGGTCCACGTGTGCTTCAGGGTCTTTCGCTGTGTTAACCGAGAGCCGTCATGGCCGTCACGGATGCTTCAGTTTCGCTCATTGTCAAAGCAGCCAATCAGATGAATTTGAGGGTTTGGCAGCTCGGGAGGATAGAGAGCATGGGGGAAGAGGAGGCATGTGCCTGATGGGGGTCTGATGGGCAGTTTGTCCTCGGACTCTTGATGACTAAGTGGAGCTGACAGCAGGAGCATCTTATCAGGTAATGCTCATTATCATATTTACATCAAAATAATATTTCTGTTGTTCATTATCCTACTTTTTACAGCCTCATTAGCTTCACTTGCATTTATTTCTAGTGGCTTTGGTGCTTGTACATGCTGTTAGGTTACAGTGCATGTGTCTTGTGGTTGGTAGTAACGCTACTCTGCAGGGCGCTTTGACAGTGCTCTGACAGGATTGTGTTTCACTGTCCTCCAGTGTGATTAGTTATCACCTGCCTTAACAGTTCCGCTTTAGATCTTCCATGAACCATGAAATAAAAGATCCTCTTTAGTATTCAGTCAGAGCCGCTGCTCTGTGCTTACACCTGTCTCCAGTAATGCAGCGTCAGAACATGATTCAACACCGTACAGGTTTTTATTTGTTCTCAAAAACCATGCTAGTCTGGCTTTTTCTTATTTAATCTTTGTTGTGGATGATGCTGTTAGAATGCTAAATTTGAGCATAACACTAAACTTTTAAAGTAAAGTGTGGTGCAAGATAAATTTCTATCAGAAGTCCTTCATTTAAACTCATGATACTATTTGCTTTATACTCCATTGTGGCACTGCTCCTTGACCTTTTGCTTCCCAGGTTTCTCTGAGGGATGCGATGATTGGACGGGCTCCCCCTCCGGACTCACCATGCCAGTCTCCGGCGATGAGCCCATGTGCCCCAAGTTCCAGCCCAACATCTTCGACCCCTCCCGCTGCCACGACTGCCTGCGCCAGAGGCACCTGCACGCCGGCGCAGGGGAGAGCTTGGCCGAGGCAGCGCCACAGCAGAAATCCACTGGGGAGACAACAATCGGGACTAAAACTGGGACTGAAGCTGGGATCGGATCAGGAAAGGGAGTGCTGTTAACACCGATCCCATCCCAGGCGGAGGAACGAGACACCAGCAGCAAGGTGAGAAAGAAGAGAGGGCCAGAGAGGAAGAGGGAAGGGGATGAACAGGGCAGGTAGGCAGAATATGTGCTGAGTGATGAGAGTAGCTGTACCTGAAGATGGGCAGGAGGGTGAGAGCACAAGAGGTCATAGGTGAAGTCAGCAGCACGCTGAGGTTAAGGGTATACAAACTACCGCATGGCTTGACTCAGACTGAACCGTCTTGAAGATCAAACATAATGTGAAAAGTTTCATTATATCTTCTACAATAGAAAACAATCTGTTGCAGTAGAACAAACTTCACTTGACTCCAGCCAGTGTTTTTCTTGGTTTGTATAGGAATCACTTCTCCTTGCACACAGTTCAGAGGTCATGTATGAGTCTTTCTTGCTTGTGAGAAAACTAGGAAAAGGTCAGAGAGTGAGAACGAGAGGCGACGAGGAGGAGCAGGGTGGAAGCAGTGGCTCCCATTATAAATTAACGAAGCTGGATCACTTACCACCCTCTTGGGAATCACTTGTAATATTAGACAAAGGCGCAACATACAGATACATACAGGCACATTTCTGTACAGTATTAAAACTGTGCCTGATTTATTCTATTTATCTGGCTGCCGTGACATAACCACAGCTGTCTGGTTATAATCTCGTACACAGTGGATCATGAGTTGTACCTATCTAGTTCCACTTGTAGTTTTCTGGAAGTTGCAGAGGTAAATGCCAGTCACTGACATATACAGACAGTGAAGTCAGAGTTTTATATCCTTTTTAAGACGTCTTAAGGCGCAGAGAAGGCTTTATAAAAATGTGATGAAATATTAATGAGGAAAGCCGCGGGCCAGGTCGAGTTACAGAGGTGTAACCCTAATCGAACAGCAGACTGAACATGTGAGTGTGTGTCAGAGAGGACAGAGAGGACAAACACTCTTCGGCTAACCCTCAATTTAAGGAGATGGAGCCGGACAGACGGATCTAGGATTTTTATCCATGTGCATTCCTCTGACGTAAAGACAGTGTGTATTTTTAGTGAACCTGTATGCTGAGAAAGCTGATATCTGCTAAGGTCTTTGGTGTCTTTGTTTGGAGATACAGTCCCCGTCACATCAGTGCCTCTTCCTCTGTGACTCGGAGAGAGTTGGAGTTTTCTGCAACGTTGTGATTGGCCAGTGTCTTACCTTGTCATCCTATCAGGAGGATTCTGACGCTCTGTCAGTGGTGAGCAGCTACTGTGATGTCAATGGAGGCCGTCTGGGTTATGGGGAGAGCTCTTTGTGCATCCTGAGCCCCGACTGTGAGCTTTATATCTGTGACGGCGACGACGACGACAGCACTGACAGGTAGGGGTACCAAATGGTGAAAATAAGTCTTTAGAAGAGCTAGAATTGTAGAATTTAATGTAAATGTTAATGTTTTAGTGAGATCGATTGTCACCACAGAACTGTAAGTCTCATTTGTTCTGTTCACCATGTTCTCCAACCTAAAACTTTTGTGTTGCCTGATGCACTTAGATTGTTACTAAGGCTGGGTATCAGTTCTCGATACCTTTCGGGTATTAACCGAAATATACCAAGTAATATCGAAACTTCTTCTGTCAAAAGTGTCTGCATTTGATCCTTTTTGTACCCAGATCTACGAAAAAAAAGAATATTTGTATGGTTTTGCTTGCAGCCTGTCACTGCAAGCATTCTACGATTTAATGCGACGTGTGATTGGCCCACTACTACAGTGCCACAACCTGTACAGTCTGTAACATGGTGACGAACATGGCCAAGATATGCCATCAATACGTTAAGAAGTATGGCTACATTACTCTACGAAGTTTCCAAAGAGGTATCCAACAAAGTACTCCATTGGTATTGGTATCACTTTAAGGGTACTGGTATTGTTGAAGGTATTTTATTTTTTAAACAACACCCAGCCCTAATAGCTACTCTATGAAATCATTCTCCGTCTTCCTTCGTTTGCCTCTCACCTTTCTCCCCTCCTCCCTCGCCCTCCACATTCTCCATCTCTCACCTTTCCATCTCTACTCACATCATTCTTCTCCCATCTCCTCTTCCACGTAGCTGTCGTGACCAGAGCGACTACCAAGAGTTCAGTGGCTCCGTCAGCGCAGAGGACGAATACCTGCCGATCCGTCACCACTCGACCAAACGCGGCATGACCCGACTCGACCCGCCGCCCCACCGGCCCAACCCTCGGGCCTGGATGGACGAAGCTCGAAGCAGAGACAGTTTTGGTAGACAATCAGGTACCTGAAAGCTGACCTCGTATATTGTTTGTCAAGTGCTTCATTAATTTCTTGGCAGACAGGGAGAGAGAGTTGGAAGAAATGTAGCAGCACAACCCGATCTCTCGTTTGGACACGTCTTATGAGTCCTGCACACCAGTCTTCAGTAAACCTATGACTTACTGCACTTGACCAATCCATATCCAGTTACAGCCAAAGGTGTTCTTTACTTGGCAATACTGTTTGATGTCACCAGCTGAGGTGTCCCAGAGCAATTATCAGTAATACAATATAGCTCGGTTTGTGTCAGGAAACCTCAAGTAGTTGCTCTGTAGTTGATCTTTGATGTGTGCATCTCTTATTTCTGCTACTCCTCCTCCTTTCTATTTCTGTCACACTGTGTAACTTCTCTTTTTATTCCAGGGTTAAAAGAAGACAGGCAGAAGCGGGAAAGTGGGTACTTCTCCCTGGGGAGGTCAGCGGGTGCCCGTTCACTGCGTGACACCAGCCCGCCTACTCCTTTCCGCCATTTTGAGAGAGGACATCCCATCTTTAACAGCAGAAACATAGAGCCCAAAGACACCATTCCCTTCAGAAACCCTAATCTTGGTGTGGCCTCTGAAAGGCCGTTGCCGGAGGCTCTAATTGAGGACTTGGATGCTGAAATCCCACCTCCTGACCCCTATGAAGTTGCCGTTGAGGTTGAGGCACAAGTCGGCCCCCGCTCTCCTAGTCCTACTCCTTTTAAGATAGCGGAGTCGCTGGCCTCGAGTGGGCGAAAAGGTTTTGGCGGTTCATCTGGCTGGGGAAACCCTTCTTCTTACTCCTCTTCCTATCAACAGTCAGGACGTTTTGAGTCCTCGAGGCAAGGCTCGGCTCTGCAATCTCGCTCTTCTTCTCCCTCACGTGGAAACTTACCATTCAGACGCAGCGAGTCCACTGCTTCCCTCAGCAGGCATAACTGTGACGGGGGAGGTCGCGCTCAAGGGACAGAGCCAGGATCCAGAAGCTCTTTACAGGGTACACATGGGCGCCGTGTTGAGTCAGGAACTCTGCCAAGAAACTTTAAATCATTTGCAAGTTCCTTCAAATCCCAGTCCAGCAGTGTTTCTGATTTTAGGAGTGCCTTGAGGAAAACCGAAGTTAGTGGTTCTTTGAGTGGTCGGGGGCGTGACAGCAGAAACTCATCTCCCTCAAGGAGGGACTACAATCCTTCAGGTCAAGTGTCTCTTCGCAAAACTGAAACTACCAGCAGTTTGCCACACAGACATGGGAGCGACAGTCGTACTTCATCTCCATCTAGAAGAACTTCTGACAAACACAGAAACTCACCCCCAAGGAGAAATTACAGCTCGTCTAGCCAATCCCCCCTTCGTAAGTCTGAATCAATTATGTCTCTCAGTGGACGTAGTCATTATGGACGCTGTGGCTCCCCCATAAGAGAAGGTTATGACATTGAAAGCCAGGCTCTAATACGTAACCAAATAGCTAAGAACGGACTGAATGATCAAGAAGATGAAAGTCCCACAGTGTCTCCATCCAGACGAGGTTACGACACAAGTCAGTCCGTGCTCCGAAAGACTGAATCAAGCCCTGTCGGTGGCAGTCGAAATCGCGACAGCCGATGTTCCTCTCCTGGAAGGAGAGGCTTTGAAACCTCTACCCAGTATCAACTTAGGAAAACAGACACCAGTAGTTCCTTACATGGTCGTCGTGAAAGTCGCAACTCCTCCCCTTCCAGGAGAAGCTATGAAGCTCCTTCTCAGTCTCTGCTGCGCAAGTCTGAAGTAAACAGTTCTGTCAGGATTCGTGATAGCCACAGTTTGCTGCCTTCAAGGAGAAGCTATGACGCTCCTGAACAGCGCTCTCTGCGGAAAACAGAAACAAGCAGCTCCATCAACAGCAAGAATCACAACAGCCGTAACCCCTCTCCTGTTAGAAACAGTGATCCGCCAGGCTACTCAATCCTCAGAAATGCCACTAATGGAGAGTCCAACCTTTCCTTTCAGAGAAAAAACACTTACCATGACTCCAAATCTGACTCCAATCGCTCGCAGCGCTCGTGGCGGGACTCAACTCATTCCCTCCGTAGTTCCTCATTATCTCGTGCTGCTTCGCCCTCCAGACAAACCACAAATGGCAGCAGAACAGCTTTCGTCACCCTGGATACACCCAGGAGCCCTGGCAGCATCAGATCTGGGGTTGGTAGACATGGCCATGAGGATCGCTGCCCCTCCCCTAATGAGAAGAGGCACTCCCACCGCACACGGAGCCCTTCTCCTTCACCTCAGATTCGGCTGAGGAGGGAAACCTCCTCTCAGAGCTCCATGGAGTCGTCAGAGTCGGGCCAGATGTCGGTGGGAACCACAGGACGTAACAGGGAGGAGTATGCCATGATGGCTGATGTTCCAAAGGTCAAAATCATCCATCAGAGAGAAGTGCCAGGCCATGTGGGGCCGCCTCAGAGTCAGCAGCCCTCGCGAAGACAGGAGCTCTTTAAACCAGCCAGGTCAGACTCATATTACACCACAAAGAATGGGAGGAGTGGTGTTGGCAGCATATTAAAACACACTGTAAAACAGGCCAGGTACTGTATGTTATGGTATTGAAAGGTCCAATATTATAAAAACTCAGATTTCCATGTCTTTTTTATTATAAAGGAGACAAAGGTGCCATGTAAATACACTGCAAGTGTTAAAACCAGGATGTCAGTTTAAAAATAATTTTGCTTTCAATAGGTTGACACTCATAACAAGCAACCAAGTGGTATTTTTTAAGAGAAAATAAAACAAAAAACAACAAAAAATTATCTGAAATACAAGACACCTTACCATTTAGTCCAGCGCTTTATTGACTCACAGTGCTGTAGCGCCACATTTCAAAGTGCTATCCATCCAAAGGGTGGTAAATTTTAATGTTTTGTGATGTAACACCTTTAACTCTAACTTTTTTGGGGGTTTGTGGCTTAAATCAACCCAATTACTCAGCAGGGTGACTTGGAAGAAGACCAGAGGGTGGACACCATGTTCCTACAACAACGCTGGTGGGTTGTAATGGCATTACTACAGCTAATTGCCAAATGAGCGACGCATTTAGTTGATGCTAGCTCCCACCAGACCCAGGTGGAGGGCAACACAGTAAACTCAAGAGTAGCAAAATTAACCCACAGGTCAAAGATATTCTCAAGTAACAGCCGGTTAACATTGACATCACTAATCAGCTCAGTCCAAGGAGAAATGCGCACAAATCTGCCTTTAAACAAGAATGTCCGTGAACGCCGTGATGTCACAACTATACTATGTAAAGATAGAAACTGCTGCAACAGTGCTGTTACAGTTACAGGAGGGGGGCTTAAAGAGACAGGTGCCAAAATGGAGCGTTTTAGAGAGTGTGAGTACAGGTATGTCAAGGCAGACGGTAAGAGGAAAAAAATGTATTTTTTGAACATAAAAGCTTGAAAGTATGCTGTAATGGAAACCCCCCAAAACAACTATGAACTTAAAAATGAACATAATACGGGACCTTTAATGGTGTGAAACTCCTTGTGGTAAACCTACACGGCTTTGCTTCTTCCACACCATCAGATTAAATGAATTTGACCAAATTCGACACACTGGTGACCTGTTTGTACGGTTTCAGCCACTCCCTGAGCAAGCATCCCTCCAGAGAGTGGGAGGATACAGGGGACACTGAGAGAGACTGGCACTACAGTGGCAGTGGGTATCTATCCCGAGCTCACTCCACCACCTCATTGCAGGTAGGCCGGGTGGGGAGAATGAGAGTTTAATTACAGGTTAAAAAGAGCTCAGTAAGCTGTGTTTTTTTAACTTTTGATTTAGCTGTCAAAACCCATGTTTTATGAAAGTAACCTTGATAAAAACTAAACATGACTGTCAGAATATTACATTTAGTAAAACTCACTGACTCAGACGCATATTGGATTTTTGAGATTTCAAAGCGTAGAGACAGTGGGAGCAGAACAGAAGGGGCTGGGAATTAAGCACTGAAACGCTCTAGTGGTGTGTGTGCACTGCATTAAGGGGAGACACTGCAGGTGAATCGGCTAAAACTTTTAACTAATATACATCAACATTAAACTTTCTCAGTTTTTGTTTATTACAAATTTTCAGAAATAATGTTTAAATATGCAAATGAGGTTGTATCCAATTAAATTAAATTTGACAGTTTTTACAGAGGTAATTTTGGATCCCATTTTATTTATTCATTTTTTGTACCACTTATCCTGTTGGGGATTGTGCTTATCCCAGCTGACACAGGGCAAGAGGTCGGGTACATTTAGAGTCGCCAGTTAGCCTGCATGTCTTTGGACTGTGGGAGGAAGCTGAAGCTGGAGTCCCCCACCCTGGGTTTTGGATCCTCCACCCCAGGATTGAGCCAGGAACCCTCTTGCTGTGAGACAACAGTGCTAACCACTGCTCCACCGTGTCACCCTGATTTTTAATCTCATTTTATCTCTCTGTTAATCAGAAAATACTGTCAGCGGCTTTAATAAAAGTTTTCACCATGTTTTTAATCATAAAAACTAAGAACTATATAACATGTTTTATAAATCAGGCTATAGAAATATATGAAGAAACCCCTCCGCAAAAGCAGCATCAGAATATAGATAACAATAAAACTAGAAAGTTTTGTGTATGTAATTTATACTGAGGTCGAGATTTCTGGCCTTTACATGTACAAGATATATATTGTAAAACTACATACATATATAGACAAAAAAATTGTTTCACCACGAAACTTTCCTCGTTGTTAAGGTTCTGAAATGTTATGTTTAAAATATACAAATTACATATTTTATCTAATTATACATGTACTACTTTTCATAAATTTCCAGAACAGAAATTTTCCACATTGGATGAGCCAGCTTTTTAATTTTGTCAACATATTTTAGTCAAAGAGGGAATTTTAGTTTGGGGCTATAAGGAATAACATGTATAAATCAGTCTACGAATGACATATTCACATGGAAGTCACCTGATGGTCGGACCATCAGCCAAATACACCACATTATCATTAATGCTAAGTGGCGCAGGTCACTACAAGATGTTAGAGCATACTGGGGTGCAGATGCCCACAGTGACCGCTGCCTAATCGCTGCCACCATCAAGCTGAAGTTAAAGAAGTTGATCCTACAAGGCCAGCGACAGAAGAAGCTACACATTGCTAAAGGAAAACAAGGAGTTTGTGCTGGAACTTTGAAACTGCTTTAGCACACCAGATGCTGCCTCTTAAGTGGAAGAAGAACCCACCATAAACAGTAAATCTAAAACAGGCTTCAAACAAAAAGGGGCCAAAGAATGGATATCAGCTAACACACGTGATATATGAACAAACCCCTCTGTGAAAACCGTCAGACTATAGATAGGAATAAAATATGAACGTTTGGTGTATGTAAGTGCAGCTGAATTGGCAGTTTCAGGCTCAGAGTATCAGAGTATATTTATAGACCGAACGTTTCACCATGAAACTTCCCTGTTTGATTACTTACATATGTCTATGTTTGTCTTTCAAGTTTTCTGAAATTTTATGTTTAAACATGCAGATGATGCATTATCAAGTCAAATATGCACTTTTGCACACATTTCCAGAGAAGAAATCTCACATAAAAAGCACTTAAATGTGTGTTTGGATATTTTCTTTAGACAAGTATAAAAGAAGATGTTATGGAGCAAAATAGACGAGCTGTAGTGTCTCCCTTTAAGCACCTTTTCTCCCAAATGCAATATAATCCATTGCAGTTGAATAGCAGCCCTGTGGTTTCCACCTGCATATGTTAATGCGTAACAACATCTTCCACATACCACACACCAGATCTGAAATAGTCTGTGGATGTGAAACTCTGGAGGTTTCTGTGTGTACTCAGCCGGACGTTGATTATCTCCATAACTGCAAACTGGTCCTTTCCAGAGGTCTGGCAGTCCCACGGCAGATGAGGGCAGTTCCTGGAAAGGTAACCACCACAGATCAGAACAAATGCAGGTATGTGATAAAGCGTGTTTACTGTCAATGTTCTCTTACTGTACGCATGTGGGAATGACCTCCATTCCACTGTGGAGGGTGAAGGTACAGTTCATTTCCCCAACGCTAATATTTGCAGTGAGCACAATAAACCTGTTGCACACATGTTTCAAAACAAGTTTATTGCCCTTCAGTCTATTTAAATATCTCTCTGTTACATATTTACTAGACATGCTGGAAGCTTGTCCAGCGTTCACACAGATCCTGTCTGTAATTGTAAAACTTTTACACACTTGGCACCCTAACCTGCCGCAGTATCTGCAGCATATCTGCAGTTAAACTGTTAACGGCTGATGGCTGTGTGTCTATACACTTCACCTACACCCTACAGGCATTTCATAAGACTGACTGAGCTTTGTCAATTGTGGTCTGCTGGGGCATGTGTTGAAATTCCTGAACTGAAACCAATAGCTACCAAGAGAGGATTTTGGAGGGGGGAGTGCCACTGTGCAAGCCCTAAAGATTTCCAGTCAGGGAAATATAGGAAGGGAATTTGTGCTTGTGAAGTTGGGGTGCACCAAAGTTTTCCAAGATTTTAAAGAGGTTTGGTCGCTGGGAAAAGGGAGAGAGTGGGACTTCATCTAAAACAGCCACTTTTGTGTGTTTCCTTGTGGTTGTGGGTGCAGTTATCTGGAGTTGTGTTGTTCCTGGTGTTACCGGGGGCCCCTCAGGATCCCCGTCAGCCCCTGAAGGTCCCCGGACACCGGTTTTTAGAGCCAAGCACCGTGTGGTTGTTTTCTCAAACGATCTTCGCGGATCCGCCCAGGAAGTGGCAGACAGAGCAGCAGCGAGAGCAGCGAGAGCAGCGAGCAGGCAAAGACACAACCCGAGGCAGGAGTGTAACGTCAGCTCCTCGCAACTTATCAGAAAAGTTGTGAAATTACAACTTTCAACCACGAAGCGTTTCTCCGTGCTTCATTTGAGTGAACGCACTTCCCCCTTAAGACTGTGCGGACTATCTGCTGTGGACGTTGGCGGTTCGCTTGATTAAGTTAACATGGGGGATGAATGGCGGGGTTTTATCTAATTTCGTCAGCGTCCTGTGAGAAAGTTTGGATTTTCCCGAGAGTTTTAGCAAAACTGAGACGGTAACTTGAGCGGAAGGAGGGTTTTAGCTTCGTGAGCTAACGGTACTTTTCTTTTGTCTTTATTTTAACTTACCCTCTCTGGATCCGGTTATCATGACGGTAAGTTGAACGCTGTTTTGTTTTTCCTGTCACTCCTTCCTGACTGTATTATCACGCAAATACATATTTCTGTCATTTTTTATCAACTCTGGCTCAGAAACTAGCCACTCGCGCATTTCATCATGGTTTAAATGTGTTTTAATAAAGGCTAATGCTAATAGCCTAGCTTGTTTTAACGGACTTTTCTGGTTTGGCTCGAGGGGTGTGCACGTTCCAGCCAAGTGGGCAGACATGCCTCCAGCTTCACCGCTAGCTTAACCCTGACATACTTGATCGTTTCTCTGTGTTTCCAGACACGTATTTAATTTAATGATTGTATTTTTCTGTTCCTGTGACAAACATAATGCTGGTTTGCATGTGTGGTGCACTCTCATCTGTTTACCTTGTGTTGTTTACAGTAGCAGGAAGTGTCATTAGCCAGCAGCTTGTACTGTATGTGTCGGTTTTTACAGCCAGCTGTGACACACGTCCTCTGTTTGCACAGCTTAGACAACCTTACACATGTTTGTAACACAGCCAGTGGTGGGTAGGGTATTTAAAAAGTCTATAACTTAGTAAAGGTACAATTAGTCCAATTAAAAAAAAAAAACAACTCAAGTAACATTTTAAAAAAACCTACTAATAATAAAGTTACAGACAGACAACATAGGACAACCATACAGCTCCAACACAAACAATTTAAAACACCTAAAGAGATTACTACAATGAAAACCCCATTAGTATGATAATCTATGCTACAAGTGAACCATAAAACCACATAATTACGAAGACCAGCTAAAATAAAATGGAAGTTATTGTCCATTTTAATAGTTTTTTAAGGTGTGCAGGCCAGTGCAAAATAATGAAAACCCAAACTGCACTTGTTGATACACTTTTTAGGGGCTGTTCTTTATTTATCAGAGGAAGTGGTAGCTTGGGTGTGACTTCATTTTTTTACTATTTTGACCTTCCCTGAGGCTACAAATATTTTTCCTTGAGCCTCCCTGAGTGACTGGCGAAAAATGTATGAGCCTTCCTCCATCACACATGAGTCATTAGATTTTTAAAGGCTGTGGTGTTTGGAAGTTAAGAGTTGAAGACGAAATCTTCGAGATGTTAGTTTGTTTGTGCAGACAGTACATTTTTGGCCAAATTTGATATGAGACATGTAGAATAATGTGATTTTGATGAGCTGTCACTATTTTAAGGCTGAGATTTGGTTTGGCTTTTTCAGACCGAGGCATTTGTCACACATGATGTGCCCAAAGACTTGCAGATATTTAAAAACCCAAATATAATTTTGTTTCCATGGTTTCTTGCTGTGATAAATGGTGTAATTTGGGGGATTTTTAAACATTTTTTTATTTAATAATCCACATCAAAGTAACTATAAAATGCAGCAATTTAAAGCTGTAGACCCCTCCTCTAAGCCGAACTAAGAAAGTCCCCTCCCAGTGCTTGAAAAAATATTTGACATGACTCCACCTTTTTTGCACCACCTCCTTAATAATTAGAATACAAATACAATGACCAACAGGTCCCTTAATGAAGCAGAGCAGGTAGGCTAATCAAACAATGAAGGAAAGCCTATAAAGCTGAGATAGAAACAACTTTCCATTCTCCTTCTCCATCCCCTACCCCTCTCTTCCTTATTCTAACGTCAAAAATGAATGTAACACATACAAATTAACATAGCTAGCGTGAGCTCATCAAACAGATTTTCACCTTGAGTGTGTGCAAGTTACTTTGCTTTGTGCTTGTGGAGTAGGGCTGCAACTAACGATTATTTTCACTGTCGACTAATCTGTCGATTATTTCTTCGATTAATCGACTGATCATTTTAGCGAAAAATGTGTTAAAATGTTGAAAAATGTCAGTCTGTCTCTCCCAAACCCAAAAACTATGTCATCTAATGTCTTGTTTCGTACTGCCAATATTTGAACGTAAGAAGCTGCAGTAAGAGTATTTTGGGGTACTTTTGTAGTACTTTTCTATGAAAAAAAGACTCAAACCAATTAGACTACGAAAATAGTCACCGATTATTTTGATAGACGATTAGTCATTGATTAGTCAGCTAATCGTTGCAGCCCTATTGTAGAGGTTAAAGGGGAGTTTTTAAAAGCAAAGATCTCAGTATTTGTGGAAAGGACAGCAAACACTTCGTTATTTAACTGTTGTCTTTAGCCATATGTAATCAGGGAGTGTCGCTTGTGTTCTGGGTTTTGCCCCGTCATTGCATCATGGTTAAAAGACAGGTGGTGCTTCTTTTTTTCAGGTAGCTGACAACTTGGCATCTGCAGTAGTGGTGCTCTTCTCCCAAAGTCAATCCCCACATTTAGAGCAGACTTGAAGTCACAAAGGTATAAATGGCAAATGTAGTGAAGTAAAAAGTAGATTACTGGCTCAAAAATATATTTTAGTGAAGGGTAAAAGTACAATTAAAAAAAAGGAACATGTCCCTTTAAAAAACTACTTGTTTACTCATGTGTTTCTCATAATGTGTGACTACCCTCCCCTGAAAACAAATAGGAGATATTGATTCTTCAAACAATTGTCATGCAGGACCTGTCATCACAATGAGAGTACACATTAAGCAAACTCCTCTTCGCACTGTTCAGAGAGGTAATCTATTCAACTCAAGAGCAACAAGTAAAGAGAAGAGGCATACATGCTGTAATAAGCCTAAAGGCTGACCAAACAATACTCTTCTATAGTGGTGGGAGACAGGCGTCAGGAAGAATGGACGTTGTCTCAAACTGTCACCAGTGTTTGACCCTCTCTTGCTGACCTTTCAAGCAAGGTCGTTGATCTGAGAGCACATGACAAGGAGAAGCACTGTTGCATTACGGTTATTCATAACAGATGATGCCCTTTTTACTGGGTTCTCCCGTGGCTGCTCCCTGACCTCATATGCGGGCGTGTATTGACTGGATAACCTGGAACTTCCGATGAAGTCTGACACATCATAGCTTGCTCACAGTAGTATGAGTGTAGCTCCTAAAGGATGCAGTTGCACCCTTAAAAACAAGCTTCCTGTTGTATTTATAGCCAGCACCTGGTGATCCAGTCATTATTTGTTATCATGATGTGTGCATATATATTCTATTAAAATGTTTTGAGATATTGCCACATCATTTATCAATAATAAAAGGACATTTAAAGGCCCATTTTTCAGGGGGAAATGGTTGTACTTAGTGGTGAGGTTTGCCGACTGTAACCAGCTGAAACTTTTCCTTGTTATAATTCCTTCATTGTTTGGAGGTTTTTACTGGGAGCTGAATTATCTGCAGAGGTCCCTTCCTCTCCAAAACAAATGGACCAGGTGATTAAACTGGTAAAAACGCTGAATGAAGCAGTTTCACGTCACAAATAAGTATTTCTCTGATGCTGTTTGGCACGTCTGCGAATGTGTGTTCATCTTTTTTTCCTGACTTAGACATTCAGGAGACATTCGCAGAGGTCTCCTCCTCTCCAGAGCAAACAGACCTGTCATTGCTCCCTTTATTTGACACAGCTCAATGCAGAGGAGCTGCTTGTTACGGTGGCCGACGAAAAAACGCGAATGGCCCGAGAGCCAGTATTTGGTTTGACTGTTTAAGCCACTGTAGAAACATGGCGGTGCAACATGGCAGACTCCATAGACGAGGACCTGCTCCCTATGTACATATAAACTGCTCATTCTAAGGTAACGAAAACACAACGATTCTTATATTCAGATGATAATACACTAAAGAAAACATACTTTTTATATTATGTTTTATTTCTGCCCGTATAGCCTCATCAATCCTATACACTGGACCTTTAAATAAAGCACAAGGCTCATCAAACACATCTTATTACATCTTAGCACGGTGCTGCTAACTTACACGGTCTATTGAAAGTTAATAGACCTTAAAATTTGTTAGATTAAAGAGATGAACTGGCTTATACAGGGGAAAACTGGGCAGTACTGTGGCTTAAAGGCATAAAGCTAATGTCAGGAAGGGAGAATAAGTACAGAAAAATGGGTGGTTAGAGATGACAGAACAGAGGAATTATATTAGAGTTCAAGCAGAGAGGGAGCTGGGCAAGATTATGTAGCAAGAGAATAAAATGAACAGTAAGTAACTGCAGTGGGGGAAAAAATGATGGGAATGAGATGCCAGTGGGAGCTAAAATGACGGATGCAGAAAGAGATTTAAAAGTGAGGCATGTACGTGGTAGTGAGACAGAGATAAGGAAAGTGAGGAATGTACGGTGGAAAAAAAGTTGCCTAATCTTAATCTGGGATCACCACATCTTGAGGTACATAGCGCGTTTGTCCTCTTCCTGTCATCGTGTCAAAAGCGAGAACAGGTCTGTTCTTGGAAATGTTTTAGAGTAGCTAAAGCACGTTTAAGGCATGTTCTGCTACCGCCCAGCTGCAGAAAGAAATGTGAAATATTTCAGAGTTTGCAGCAGGGTTGAGTTATGACCGGAAAAGTTATTGTAGACACTCGTGTTCCTACTGCAAATTACTTGAGTTTCCAGATCTTTCCTCCCATCAGTAATGATTTGCTGCTCCAGTTCATAATCTTTCTGCCTGTCTGTTGTCTTCACATATTTGTGTCCTCATCTTTTGCACACATGCTTGTTATATTTCACTCTCCATACTGTATGTGTCTTTCTATGCAACCGTTGCCTATATTATCCTATATGCTGCAGTGCTATAGAGCAGCATCCTGTCATGTAAACATCATGTTGTTGATTACTATATTAACAATATACAGCTTTTTGAATGATTGAAAAGCATACAATTTTGTCATCGTGTGAAATGTCAAGTGCTAAGGCAGTAGATAATTGAGTGATCTAAACTTAGTTATGTTTTTTTAATCCCTCGTCAAGGGGTGACCAAGACAAAATGAAACCAGTCCCCATCTTCCCTAAGTCCCAAACAACCACAAAGACAACTGAATGTACAAACAATCTAGAATATTTGCAAACCTGGATGAACATACTGGGATCCTGGTCAGAATTCAGGATGCACCAAGGCCAACAAAACAAAACACCTTTAAACTTTAGAAGCAAGAAACCAGTCTAACCTGAAGAAAGTTAAAGAGGAGAAAATGAGGTTAACCAAATAGGCCGCCCACTCCAACTACCTTCAGCAGCACAAAACGAAACAGGCTTTGTTTGACACAGTGGCTAAACCGTGGACTTACAAATACTGTCTTTCTGTCACGTTAGACCATGTGCCCCAAAAATAGTTTTTCCCACAGACATACATGTGAAAGAGACATCTGTAAATCTGTGGATACATCTTCTTGAGCATCACAACCCAGCGAAATTACTTGTTTCACTATTGGGAATTGATCCGTTTGGCTTCAGCCGGGGGTGTCTCGGATGTGCGTGCTCTATGGGCCCATGGAGGCGGAAGATCTGTGTAATTTCATGCCTGCAAATCGCACTTTTGTTTGCTCCATGCATTCTCTTTATACATATACAGTTGGAAGATATGCCTTTACTGCTCCCAATCCGACATCATCTTGGCTCTTTATGAAGGGTGCCATCATCGTCACGTGCCAATCCAGGGTTCCTGTGGATCCTTAAAGTCTATGATAATTTCATTAATTCAAAAGATAAGGCCTTAATCTGGATTAAAATATTTTAAGTAAATCTTTCAAATATTTTCAAACTGCTACGACATTGGGATATGATTTTATGAATCAGAATCTTTTATATCAGGATTTTGAACCATCAACACTCATATTTACAGAGCAGAGGATCCACGGTCTGGTAGCTAGTTGTCTCTGTACCCTGGACAACATGGGGGAGTGCAAATTCAGTGAACATTGGCTATTTAATATTTTATGCAAAAAGCTTTTAAAACTTCGCATGGTGGGAATCAAGGCAGTGGAATCTCACATGCAGAGTGAGAAACACAAAAATCACCAAGTAAACTGCCCCCTAGGTTTATTTCTACCCTCATCTCTGCAGCACCTTCACCCCTTATCTCTGACACCCGCACCAGTCAGTAGCAACAGATCTCAGAACAACGTTTGGGTGTACGCCTACACAGACAGCAGATTTATTGTAGTGTCTGAACACGGTGGCAAACAGCAATTATACAAGTCAAATAAGGAATTAGGAAACCTATGTGCAATGTTTCCAGGTTAAATGTTGTTTTTGATGTTTTAAAACTGGTCTTAAATCTAACTCCAGTAGGCATTAACACAGTCTTAAAGTCTTAAACCTAACTTGCCTTAAACTGTAGGAACCTTGCAATCACCTGCCAGAGCTGTCGACCAATGATCTTCCTGTCTTGGCACACACCTGTTTGCATACATAGACACCTTGTATACATTCACAGAAGACACAAAAATGCAAAATATGGTCACAATTGTAGCAGTTTTTCAAAAATAGTTTTAATATTTCCTGGTACCAGTTCCAGTTTTAACATGCATTTTAAGAAAAGCAAGTTTCTGCACAATAGAAACTGGTTTATGTTCTTTGTGGCAAAAAAGCCAGCAGCATTGTATCGGTGGCCTTCATGTGCGATGACAGAAAAAACCTGCGGTGGTGTGGTAGCTGCTAATTTCTTGTATAGAGATGTAATTATATTGCCCCACCCTTTGATATAACTCAATCCGTCCTTTGTCTCGCTTTTGTTACTTTCCTTTCTGTTCCTCTTCACTGTCTCCGGTTCTTTTTTTACGTCACATCCTCGGAGACTTGCTTGTGATAAACGGATATACAAAAAAAAATGACCTTGACTGAGACAGACAGTCGAGTCTCTTTCTTCCTTTTTTTGTATTTGTGGCATTTCTGTCAGTCATTCAGATAAACATCAGTGAAGTTGACACTGTGTGCTCTTTGCCTCGCAGCCTGACCTCCTCAACTTCAAGAAGGGATGGATGTCCAAACTGGACGACAGTGGAGAGGTAAGGCACATACACTGCATGTCATTGTCAGATGTCATATCTTTCTCTCCCTCCGTCGTCACCACCCTCTTCCTTCCATCCCTCGATCCTAATTAGAAAGGTTGTGTGTAAGATGATAGCGGCAGATTATCCACGTTATCACAGTAATATCTGGAGGCACAGCAGGTGTCTCCTGTCTTTGAATGATACGCTTGAGTGCATGAGCTTCTCATTTCACACATCACATACTGTACGTTTGCTGTTTAATACGAGGCCTTCCTGTTGTCATGGCTCTCTCAAGTGAAAATAATGCTTCGTTTGGTGTTACTGTGCCAGAAATTGTCATTGTCTTGTTTTGATATTGACATATTTGAACCTAAGAGTTGCTGATCTCATTTAGGTCTTGAATTAATTAATATCTGCTTTGTTTGTTTTAGTGGAAGAAGCATTGGTTTGTCTTGACTGATGCTGGACTGAAATACTACAGAGACTCAAGTGCAGAGGAGGTATATTTTTTCAATAAGAAGCTTGGTTAAGCTCCTTAAGCATGAGCAAACATTTTGTGTTAATCATTGCAGTAAAGTATTAAAGAAGTGTTCCTGTGTTGTCTGTTTAGAAAGACGACGTGGATGGGGAGATTGACCTTAAATCGTGCGTGAAGGTGTGTGAGTTTGATGTGGAGAAGAACTATGGGTTTCAGGTACAGGTGAGTATCTGTGTTACGGGTCGATAGACTGATTATCTTCTTCCCTTCTTGTCCTCCTTATCAGCGTCCTTATCACCACACCCGCTCTCAATTTCTCCCTGCTGCCTTTTTCTTGTTATTCTGTTATCATAACTCACATCTCTGTCTGTATCTCCTCCACCTGTCTCTCCTCATCTCCCTTTCTCTCAGTTTTCCTTTATCGTTTCCATCTCACCCCAGTTCTGTCACATCTTTGTGTCTCCTTGACCTGTTTTCTCTTTTGTCTTCCAGACGCGGGACGCCGCGTTCACACTGTCTGCCATGACAGCTGGGATCAGACGGAATTGGATAGAGGTTTTAAAGAAGTGTATACGGCCCAGCAGCTCTCCAGACCTCACACAGTAAGAGCCAGTTCAATTTTAAAAAATGAAAGTTAAGATTTTGCTCAGGCTGAAATTAATTGTAGTTTTTTAAACCTTGCACACTTGAGTTAGAAGGCAGTTCGTAGTGATCTCTCGTACTCCTACAGTTATGTAAGCAAAAATGTTTGTTTATGACAGTAAATGAATTAATTTAATTTTGTAACTGGTTAATTTATCATGTAAGAATTAACATTTCCTTATCAGATCTTAATGAAGTCATGGAGTTACTTGGTTTCCTGCCCATTTCATATAACTGTTAATTTGATATTTTGGGTTTCATAATGTGAGCAATGGTGGCAAAAAGTAACGCCTGAACACTTTATCCATACCACAAAAGCTTAATCGAAACAATGTTTCGATCTCGCCTAGATCTTTGTCAGGTCAAAATGTTTGAAAAGTTGAAACCACACCTATATTTATAGAGAGCGCACTAACAGGCCGACACGATCTACCATGGCAGGTGTGGTTAACCATCTAAACCACTCAGGGTGGCACACCAACCGACATTAAACAGTAACATAGGACAAAAACAATGGTGCAAAGGCCATACCACAAATTAACAAACGTATATCTTCATTTTTAAAGCCTTATATCAACTTCATCATTCCATTTATCAGTGTATCACCTACGCGTAAAAATATATTCTATTAAGTTGAGACAAAACTGATGCAAAGTTTAGGAGCTTTGCTTCACAGCTTAAGTGTGTTATTTTTATAGTGTAGCACAGTGTCTTGTGTAATCAGGGAGAGGGGAGTTTCAGCAAGTGTGAAACTGTTGTGGACAGAAGGTTCTCACATCTGCAGCATGAACGAAACAGCCAAGTTTAATGCAGCGATTTAGAGGTGGGTGCATCTGCAAAAACATGTTTCATACCCAGAGTAGCTCCCCTCACAATACCCACAACATTTTGAAATACTCTCACTTTAGCTTAGGTATCAGGTGAGAGGCTTTGTCACTAAATTTAAGCAGCATCTAAGGAGGTTTCATGCTTCATTCTGCAAGTTTTGCTTTTACACTCCTGTTATTTTAAAATTGATTGCCTCAGCATTCTTGGATTGCTCATGCAGGTCTCAGCCCTGGCTAACTACAGTCAGATAAGAGGCTCTGTTACTCATATGTACCAGTAACTCTGCCCCGGAAGAGTTTCAGTCACTGTATACTTTGGCTGTTGAAGATGAATCAAAGTTTCATTAGTTACATGGAATACCAAAGCGTGTTGTGTTTTCTTAATGACTCACCGCCAGCTGAGCCTCGGGTGTTGATTTTGAGGCTTTGTATGAGGCTGGTTTTCTTATTCCATGAACCTTGATGAATTTGTGATCCATCAATTATCTGTTTATTTGAGATAGAATTTATGGCGATAGGAGAAGAAGAAAATGCCTTGATTTTTGATTTATTTATTTGTCTCTTCTCTCCTCTAGATTACCTGACAGCAGCAGCGACAAGGAAAACTCCCACTCTCGCTTTCAGCTGTCGTCCCGTCGCCCATCATCACGTCATGCCGACATTCAGTCAGAAGCTCCAACCTCAGCTCCTCCCACTCATCGTAGATTTGACTATGTCGAACTGTCCCCTGTACCTGCCTCGTCTGGCCCTCTTCCAGCCAGCCAGAGAGAAGCAGCAGAGGGACAGGGGAGAGAGCACAGCCAGTGGCAGGAGGAGAGGAACACGAGCAGCCAGTGGGAGGCTGTGCTGTCCAGGAAGGGCACAGGCGTGGGATCGAACCAAAGGCTACGCACGGAGGACGAAATAGAGAAAAAGTGGGCTGAGTTTGAGCGCATGCCATTAAAGGAATGAGCTCCTTACCACCAATGGGATCACGGTCTTCCAGCCAGTCAGCCAATGAGGCGCTGCAGAGGGAGGTAGTGCGTGGAGATGATTTTCCAATTTGCAAATTAAATAAAATGCAAATTAACTCATCTGTACGGATGATGTTAACATTTCCTGTTTCTGCCTGTTAACACTTGACTCACTATTTTTCCTACCTGCTCTTCAGCAGTGTTTTCCATCTAAAATATGCAGTGGAAAAATTAAAAGTAGAAATTCATGATTGGACATTGATATGGGGAATACTGCTGACACTGCTGTCTGTTCTGTCTCTGCGTGTTGTGATGTGCAGCTTTGGTTTGAACCTGTTTGCAGTGAGTCTCTACACATGATTCACACACAGCGGCACCACAAATGCTAGGTGAAGAGCTCTGCTAATTGCTGGTATTTCATCTTACTGGTCATTTCCAGTATAAACAAGAGCTGTCATTTTCATGCCACAGAGAAGCATGTGCATTGTGCCTGTGCATAAATGTGCATTTATTCCTTAAGGTTCTGTATACAACTTTCAGAGCATTAATATAGCAGCAAATCACTTTGCTATGAAAAGATATAGTGGAGTAATGATGTTCTGAGCAGAGAGTAAAGTCACGCTCACTCTGTGTGTGTTGTAATACGGTAAGGTAAGATAAACTTTAATGTTCCCAAAGGGCAATTTGAGATGCAGACAGTAGTCATGAGTACAGACATTACAGTACGAACACACAATCCAATATCGCAACAGCCTAAAACCCAAAAACTCAAAGAAAGAAAATTACAAAGAAAGCAACAAATTTAAGTACCACTGTCTCCCACTGTCTGGTTCCCCTTCCCGATTAACACTTTAAGCTCCTTCAGCACTTTTGCCATTGTTAGCTCTGTTCATGCTGTTAGCACCGAGTTAAAGATCGCTTTGAATGTCGTATACAGCTCCTTTAATCACGCTATGATTAGTATATAAATAAAGCTGAATGCTTCCTTTGTGTTTAAGCTTCTTCTGTAGCTTGAATCTAATCAGGATTTGAAAGGTCAGCGGCGTTTGGGTTCAAAGTTCAAGTCATTTGAACTTTGAGCACCAAAAACCATGCAATCCAAGTGGTGCAGAATGCCCAAGTTATAGCAGTGGAGCGAGTGTTGGCATCATTAGCCCTATTCATACTGTAGGAAAACAGTGAATCAAGATGGTGCACAGTTGGGATCATGTGTAGATTGCATGCTGGCAGTGGGACCCTGCAACAAAGTTATTGATTTGGCTAAAATTTTCATCAGGTTTATTCTGAAGTCAGTGAGAATGAATGCATGAATGAATCTGCTGCTGGCTGATAACATTCAAACCCAACTTTTGGCAATCCAAAAGCATTGTATTTAAATCCTCATCCTTATTGCCGCTCATGTATTTCACTGCCAGCACCAGTGTTTGTGCCGTCTCATGTAAACATGCTACATTGATCGGCCTGTGTCCCTGTTTCCCATGGCTCAGTTGGCTTTACCTCCGTTTCTGCCTTTTCTCAGGTGGCGTCACTGAGGCAGCAGCTGGAGCAACTTCAAGGAGGAGGAGGAGGAGGGGGAGGGAAATGGGGAGGAGGTGTGAGGGGTGGCTGTGGCCCTGAGGCCCCCTGCGGCCGCAGCCTGGCGGCCATGGACCGCGCTCATCGACAGGCGCTGGAGGAGCTGCAGAGGCAGCACGACCGCCAAATCAAGGAGCTGGAGGCTGAGAAGGACAGGCTGCTGCTGGAGGAGACCCAGGACACCGCACGAGGTCAGCAGACTAGGCAGGGTGGAGAAGAATAGCATTATGTTATTGCCATAATAATAATTATGTTCATTAATTATTAATTTCACTTAGAAAATATGAGAAAACATTAAAGGAGTAAACTGAACTGGTAATTAGACAAAAACTGGGTTGGGGGTCAGAGGTCAAAAGAGTTCACTGTTGACAGGTTGTTGTAGCCTTGGGTTATTTTTCTTGTCAAACAATGAGGAAAAAATGTTCAGTTTCATATTAGGATGTTAAATGCCTGTCAATTATATATAGGGTTCCTATGCAGTATGGAAAAGTACGGAATTTGATTTTTTCCTGGCCTGGGTAAGGATGGAAAAAAAGGAAAGAGAATATGAAAAAATATTCTGTGTTTCCACATTTTTTTTGCTCTATTCTGTTTATGTTCTGTTTTAAAATTCAGAATTTCTAAAAAATAATTTCATCACACAAGCAGTGAGTGTTTTTCGCAGCGTTCAGAGAAGCCAAAGTTTGCCACTGTGTGATCAGAGCAAGCTTGTAAGCATAGCGTTGTCGAAAACAAGGTAGGAAGTAAGTCGTAAGACTGAACATACACTCCTTTGCAGAGCTGCCGGGTTACGTTTGTACATCACAGCTCTGCTCCAAGGGCTTTACAACTACACCGAATCCTAACATCCAAGTTAGTTTAAAAGAACGTGTGGCAATATTTTTGAATTCTGTGTACAAAGCATCACAAAATATTTTTGCACTACGCTGTGATGTAGTTATTGAGACAGTAACTTTTCTGCAAAAGGAAACTTTAATGGTTGCCTTCATCGTTGTTTCCATCATCATTTCTTCATCCAATTTTTGTGTTTATTTAGTAGAAGACAGGAAGACATGACTTTCTGCATATGTGGACTGAAAGCCCACAGTGTGTAAATGCAGTTTTCCCACGGCTGGCTTGACAGTGCTTAATATAATATACATTATATGTTATAAACATCTTACCATTTGTACTAAGGTGTTAAATATGGTCTGAAAAATCTACTGATAAGTATGGAAATTTGAAATGTGTAAAATGTGTAGGAACCCTGTTAATTGATTATCCTATCCAAGTATTCTGTACAGATCCAGTCTTTGCTTGTGCGAGTTAAGACTGTTAACATTTTTTGGATTCACATTATCTTTTTTTCTGAGCACATCGTCTCAGTTGGTTTTTCTCATTTCTTTTACCCCTGAGCCTCCCCAGTCAGAAAAAGTCTTGATGTGCAGTTACCAGCTACCAGGAGGAGATCATGTAGAAGCTGAGTCACGCTTGTGTGTTTGTGTTTCAGTAATGGAGGCTTTGAAGAAGAAACACAAAGAGGAGCTGGAGAGAGAGGTGGAGAGAGTCAAAAGGCTAAGCAGTGGGGTGCTCGATTCACAGTCTGCGGGCCCAGCAACAGTAAGTAACTTCAAATCCAGTTTTGCTAGCGTGGTGTGGATGTACATTTTAACTGGCTAATAACACATTTAACTAGTCTTATTGAATGTTATGACGGAAAAGATAATATTTTTGATTCGTTCAGGTGCCAATCTGAATATAAATTGTTTACATGCATGCAGAAATACAGGAATATAAAGTTGGTAAACTGCTTTGTTTAAGCACTCCTGCCTCTGTGTAAGCCTTCATATTGCCTTTAAAATAAACTCTGGGTTGCAGCTCAGCCTTCAGTCTCGTCAGCGCAGGCCAGCATTGGTAATTTATGTGAATAGCTCTCTTGTGCTTTTAAGTGGGAGTTAGCCGGCCACAAAAGGGTTTTCTGTGAAATAAAAGGTAGAATTTGCCGACTCCACAACAATCCAGGGTTCCTTGTCTAAGCGAGGCCATTACCGCAGAGGCCGCTGGGTCCTGTTAGGCACTTAAGGAATGCAGAAGAATTTGGTCATGGATTAGTTTGCCTTTGTAAGCCTCACAAGGCCTTTGACACAACGCTGTCTCCGTGGCTGCTACTGGAACCTGCATTTAGGGGCTTATCTGTGTTGCCTACGCTGCGTTTTTTCGCTTTTTGCATGCTCTTCCTTATTTTTGTGGTTATTGGTCATGAGCAGTGAAGATGTTTGAAAACCACAGTAGGAAATACTTGCCTCATGAAAATGGAACAAAAACACCCTCATAGTTTTTCGCAGCATGTTTCTGTTATTAAATGAAATCAGTGCTATAAAATAATATTGTGCAGAGCAGAAAAAATGAGCAACCACTTTCTTGCAAGATTAAATTTGGTTGTCTGTGCATGACGTGTATGGATAAGTCATCCCACTGGAGCAGTGCTGTGCTCTTTGTACGTTAATTATTGATTTCTGTAATTATTTCTTTGTAATTTTTGCTGCTCTTACAGTAAAAAGAAGGCATGTAGTGCAGCATGGTTCTTATTACTTATTCCTGCAGTTTAGTCCACTAAGGATGCAGCATGAACACATCTGTCCATTTCTGCAGGGCAGAGACTCAGGCTTTGCAGAGAGAGCTGGCTGGACTGTCTGAGCGCTACTCTCAGAAGTGTCTGGAGCTAAACCGAGCCGAGCAGAACAACGCTGGGAGGGAGCGGGAGATCAGCCGCAAGGAGAGAGACATGGAGCAGCTGAGGAAAGACAACCAGGTGAGTTATCAAGAGATTACACACCAGAACAGGACAAGTGATGGAGAAATCATTTCATATTTAAGCCAAAACTATCTCAAAATGAACGAAGGTTTTCCCTCCTTTATGCTGCACTGGCAGATGTAATTCTGAAATATAGCATGTCATTTTTATGGACTGTGTAAGCATACTGTATTTGTTATCGTGCAGCACTATCCAAGCTCCAGCACAAGTTGCTGACATGCTGCATTTCTTTTGTTGGTACTATAAAAAATAAAGTGTGTGCAATCTGTTAATCTGGCCATAAAAAACTACTGATCCATTGCCTGCAAATGTATGCCAACCAACACGCGTCATTTAGAAAGACAAAATATTTTCCTCTGCAGGACTTAAAGGCCCGTTTGACGGAGGAGATCAGTCGCGCACGATCTGCCATCACAGATGACAACAAAGGCTCGCCCTGTGAACTAGAGGTAACTGCTCCTACACTGTGTACTTGAAACTGAAAGTAGGTGACGGGTCTGTCAGCCTATGTTTTTTGTAACTTCCTGAACTGACTGCAACTCCCAGCAGATGTGCACAAGTGTGAAACGATCAGCCAATGCTTTACAAGTCTTACAGATATGTGCTTTTTTTTCCCAAACAAGTCATCAATAACTAACAGTGGTATCGGGAGAGTTGCCTTAAAGACGCAGCCACATCTCTGACTGCCTCTAATTAACCTAAAAGCAGCTAATAATTTTAGTTCTACTGAGTTAAATCATAAAATTAAACGTGTTGTCACTGGATTAGATTACTCAGTGATTGCAGAGGTACCTGTGTGTAGTTGTGCATATTTAGGCCTAGTCAACAGTTACACTGTGTTTTTGAAATCATGGTTTTTCCCTCCTTCGTCATCAACAAAGTCCCGCCCAAACTCTGGCCAAATGAAAACCAAAAACACAAGAAGTGCTGTCAAGAGCACACCCCAACCAAGAGGTGACAAAATATCCATAACCCTCAAACCATTTCTTGGTTTCTTGGAAGAACATGATGTTGGCCAATTAGAAGCAAAAAGCTATTAGCAGAAGGCCACTTACAGCAGACAAATTAAAATGATAAGACAGCAAACACGCACTGAAACCACATATACACACTTAACAACCAGTACAGTCACTTACCCTCAGGCTGCAGATAAAGGTCACTCCCATTTAGGAACAAGCAGGCCATGTCAAGCTCTGTGCCTACTTCTGTCACACTCATTAATGCTTGAGCTGTCTTGGGTGCTTGCCCCATATTTGGACAGTTTTAACCAGTTTTTTAAGTTAGACATCTAAAACTGCTTTAAGCTGCAGTCTGCACTGTAAATTGTCAAATGATGTTTGACATTTGTCCAGTTATGTGCTGTACATGCACTCGCATTTTAACACAGATTTTGGTTGATTGGAGTAGTGACCTCCTTAGTGCGCTGTGATGCCTCGTTTACTCAGTATAGTGGAGGAGTAACTATAAATTTATGTGTAAACATGTTAACAGTCCTGTTAGCAAGGTTAGAGCCAGCACTGTATGAAATATCACCTCATTTGTGATGTCTAGGGGTGGGCGCATTGACACCAAAATACCCTGAGCTTGGTTTTAAAGTGGTGTGAGAGAGCTTTTGATAAGCTGTTGGCACCCTCCCTGAACTACCTTCCAAATAGCACAGCAGACTTAGTACCCAAGGGGGGATATGGCACTATAGATTGGCGAGTGCTTCGAGTGCCTCTGTGAATGTCTAAAGCTCTCCTGTGTATGTTGGTTCTCTGATTTAGTTGTGTTTCCCCCGATCTGCGATTCTATCAAGGCTCTGTGATATTTATGCAATGATTTTTCATGTAATGTGTCTTTATACGATGTTAAATGAATCTGTGTAAATTGTAGATAGCAGCTACTGTGGATTATCCTGCGCAACAGAGACGTCTTTTGTGGAAAAGCACGTTGCTCTCGAGTGTTTCAAATGTTATTGTTTAGTGCTTTCTTAACTAAAACAAAAATGTACATTTGACATCGTTGTGTTGGTGTGTGGGCAAAAGTCTCAGCTGTCAATACTGCAAAACCTGGACAAAATTAATTAATTAGAAGAGAAATGACCTTTAAAATCTTTGGATGAGAGGAAATTAAGAAACTCACTCACAACCACTCAGTTTCAATAAGCTTCAAGTCATAGATTAGGTAATATTTCAGGTTGCATCATGTAGACGTGCAAAACGTGACTCACAGTGTTGGTGTTACAGTGAAGTGTTTGCAGAAATGTTCAGGAATACTTTCAAAAGTACTGCGCTATTGAAGTCAAGGTACACTTTTTTCTCGACGGCATTTAATCAGAGAGACACTAGTGACTCTGAGAGGAGCATCAGTCTCAGAAATAAGCCTCCCTGCTGTCCAAACAAACGATACTGACGTGTCACCCAGCCTCTGAGAGTCGTTATAAAGCAAAACCTAAAGTAGCAACAATACAGCAGTTTATTTTTACACTTTGTGCTTACCAAACTAGTGTTGCAGTTTTCCGAATACAAACAGACTGTCATGATAAACAGTAATTGGCCAAAAGCCCTAAGTTATGTACACTATAAATTACAGAGGACGCCCACTGTGTTTGTCGTAAATCAGCCAGAACACAATTGCTTTTTTGGCGAGCTCAAGTGATAATTAGAAGGATTTAGGGTAATAAAAAGACGTTCTGTGTGTGTTTTTCTTTCTTTCTTTTTGGCAGCAAATAACAACCACACTGTTGTTTTGTTGTTTTTCTGCCAGGTTCTTCTCAGGGTGAAAGAGAACGAGATAGAGTACTTACACAAGGAGATCAGCTGCCTAAGGAACGAGCTGCAGTTTCTTAACACGGTACTTTGTTTCTCTCTGTGTGTTTCTGTTTGTGCAAGTATTTGTGTTTTCTCTCTGTAACCCCGACACTATTAGATGAATAACGTGGAATGTTAATCCTCACGTCCATGAGCAAAGTAGTTAAGTGTCTTATAGCCCTGAAGCTCTCAGAAGACGTAGTGCAACAAATTTCCAGGATTTTCTGGCTCATGTTGAGAACAGTAAGACAATGAACACAAAGTTGGTTAAAAAGACAGTGGGATAAATCTATATAATTGGCTTAGGTGGTCTAAAAAACACAGAGGAGGCCATGCTGAGATGTGGATAGGCTGGGAACACCCTGCACCACAGAGGTTATAATAACTTATAACATTATTGTAACCTCTTTGCTCTGGGCATCCTCACCAGTGATTTCTATACTGTAAACAAATTTAACAAAGTCCAGCACTGTAAGGTCTCGTTGGTATATTTTACCTTCCCTGCCTGTTATTGCTGCTCCTGGGCTGGTTTTACAATACAAATAGTGTAATTTTAAAAATATAAATATAGCATGTTTATACAGAAAGTATAAGTGTATGTGATGTCACACGAAAATGGTCCCAGAGCTGGTTGGTTTACAACCTCAATGCCCAAAAATTTGGACGCTGTGTAAAACGTAAATAAACACAGAAATGCAAATCCTTATCGACACAAAGTTTAATGTTCAAACTGATAGACTTGATTGTTTTTTTGTAATATACGCTCATTCTGAATTTGATGCCTGGAACATGTTCTGAAAAAGTTGGAACAGGGGTGTGTTTACTACTGTGTTATCACGTCTTTTTTTAAACAGCATTCACTAAGACCACGTGTCCACCACAGTGTTTTATCTCCCATTGTGACCCGCAGGTCAGTGTGGGTTTATGAGAGGTAACATAACATATATATACAGTATATAAAAAGATTTCTCCTCCATCGTTGTCAGTGCTTGAACAAGTTCCGGTGTCTTTGCAGTATTTGTCGCTCCTACACTGTGATTGAACGGCCAGAGTGACAGAAATGAGCGTTGTGTTTTTATCCAAAAGTTGAAAATTTTTCAACTCCTTTCAACATTTTACACTCTACATGTGCAGAGTGTGTCTTGGCATTGTCTTGCTGGAATATGCAGGGATGTCCCTGAAAAGACGTCGTCTGGATGGCAGTGCATGTCACTCCAAAACCTGTATGTACCTGTCAGCATTCATGGGTAACTTTCACAGATGTGCAGGTTACCCACTAACACACCTCCATACCATCACAGATCCTGGCTTTTGAACTTTTAGCCGGAAACAATCTGGATGGTCCCTGTCCTGTGTGAAATATGGAGTCGTCAGACCACAGCACACTTTTCCACTTTGTGTCAGACGAACTCGCTCTGGATGTTGTTGATATCTGGCTTTCACTTTGCATTGTAGAGTCTTAACTTGTAGATTCAAGGATGAACTGTGTTTACTGACATTGGTTTTCCAAGGTGTTCCAGAGTCCATGTCGTAATATTCTTTATAAAATCATGTTTGTTTTTAATACAGTGCCGTCTGAGAGATCAGAGGCCAGGGGCGTTCAGTGTCGGTTTTCAGCCTCGCCTCTTTTCTTGCAGAGATTTCTTCAGATTCTCTGATTCTTTCGATGACATCATGGACTGCAGATGTTGAAATCTCTGAGTCCCTTGCAACTTTGCATTTAGAAAAGTTGTTCTTAGACTGTTGGACTATTTGGCCATGCAGTTTTTCACAGAGTGGTGACCCTTGTGCCGTCCTTGCTTGTGAATAGCTGACCCTTTTAAGGATGTCTCTATACAGTAATATAAACTGTTACCCTGTGAAATGTTCCTAACAGGTATTTTTTGAACATCCAGCAACTTCCCCAGTCTTTTGGTGCCCCTCTCCTAACTTTTTTGGAACGTGTTGCAGTCATCCGATTCAGAATGAGTGTGTATCAGTTTATCAGTTTGAACATTAAGTATCTTGTCTTTGAACAGGACGAACAGGATTAGAAAATAATTGCGTTCTGCTTTTATTACGGTGTCCTAACTTTTTTGGAGTCATGGCTGTAGTAGCAGATGAAGCCGACTTTGGCACTTAAGCTTGTCTATTCCTCATCACCGCGCAGGAGAAACGGCTGGCCTGTGAACGATACACGGAGGTGCACGAGGAGCTGAGTGGGATGAAGGGCCGGAGCGAGCGAGAGATCCAGAGTCTAAAGGAGCACCTGAGGCTGGCCATGGCTGCTCTGCAGGAAGGGCAGAAGCTGGGAAACAGCCTGGACCACTGAGAATCTGCTACTGGTACTAACGCTCAGGCAGACACAGTGACAGGTACGGACTGATGACGAACAGGCAGGGAAATGCTCTGCAGATTTCAAGAGTATAAAGTTGTGTGGTTATAGTTTATGTTTTTGTGTTGCAGGTGTGTCTGCTCCACGGTGACTGAATCAAAGAGGAGTACAGGAGAGCAGAGGAGACGACTGTTGGACTTGTACAGTTCCGGCTGTGTGGGGACCATGATAGTGCCTTAGTTTTCAATCATTCTGCCAACGAGCAGCATAGAGTAGCTATTAGCCGGGGTTTATTACACTGGGCCACACGTTATATAAAACTGCACTTTTTATTTTTTATTTTGGCTTTGCTTTGAGTGCAAGCATGTATGAGTGCGCATTTGGTCTGAAAACTGGAATATTTGTCGAGTGGCATGTTTTCTTTTTTTATCAGGTTTGTAGATACAGACTGTATCAGCTTTTTTTTTTTTAAATATTCTAGTCATTGACTCCGTTTCCTCTGCCTGAGACAGCAGGGGTCAACACAGTTACATAAGAGCTACTGTCATCTCGGTTTTGTACAGCTTTTGAGTCATGTTTACTCTGTGAAAATGGCGCGCGTTTCTTTAGAAATGGGAGCTCATCATTTGCTGTAATTATTTTTTTTTACCTGTGGTATTGTGTTTGTGAATATAACATTCTGAAAAATATATTGGGATTAATACAGGACAAGACAGCAAACGTTCATAATTCCTGGCAGGCTGAATTGGAAGTTGATCTGTGATTTTACAGAAGCAAATTCAGGCTCAACTTTCTTTGGGGATGTTTGTAGAAGCTGTTGAATGAATGTTGTCCCACATCACGGATGTCTTTTATTTTGAAACCACGGCTGAGAAGCTGGAACTCTCCCCCTGATCATTTCTGGCATTCACACGCCACCACATGACAAATGACAGTTGTTGCATCGATGAGCCAGTTTCTTTTTTTTTATTGACAGTATGAATTGTGATAAAGTGACTTATCTACCTGCCTTTTGAAAATATTTTCATATTTAAAGTACTGTAGAGCCCGTATCGTCTTTGTAAATTATACACAATTTTTGCAATCAATAAAATAAGTTCAACAGAAACACTCCTGTGATGTGCGTTTCATTTCAGTGATGCTGTACGCCTTCTCCTCCAGACTAGATGCACACTAGGGATGCAGCGATATACAGGTGTAAAAGTATACCGTGATGTATAAGTTAATGGTTACCATACCGTACGCATTTGCTTATCTATGACATTGGAAAAAAATGCAACTGGACCTGGACTGGTTATTTTTTTAAGGGGAGACTTGTATAACTTCCACTAACAAAATGGTTTCAAGTTTCAGTTACAGAGATAAACTGTTTGTTTAACCAACAATAACCCTTCTGCTCATTCATTCCTTTAAGGATCGTTCTGACTGATAATAAGATCAATTCTTTAATACTGGGAAATATTTTCTGAGACAATTTTATACACCATGAGAATCTCATACTGTTGCACCACTGATCCACACTCATGCTTACTCATACCAGCAGACTATTGCCACACACAATCACAATTTATTCAAAGATTATGTATTGCAGCTCCAGTGTTTCAACAGAAACACTCCTGTGCTGTACGTTTCATTTCAGTGATATTGTACACCTTATGCAAACAAGGCGCTCACTAGGGTTACAGTGATATACAGGGTTCAAGGTATACCCTGATATATAAGTTGACAGTTATCACACTGTGTGCATTTGCCAAGCTACGATATTGAAAAGTAAATGTAACTGGATGGATAATGACCCATTTATTTTATTTTCTAAGGGGAGAATTAAACATAACTCCAGATTTACAGAATGGTTTCAAGTTTTAGTTTTAGTGATAAAAGATTTGTTTAACCAACAATAACCCTTCTATTTTAATTTCTTTAAGAGTCATTCTGACTGGTAACAATTTTTTTTAATACTGTAATGCCAGGAAACTGTAATATTTCCCGAGACGGTTATCGTACCGTGAAAATCTCACACTGCTGCAACCCCAAAATAAAAGTGTGAACCAGTTTTTAAGAGTCTGACTGAGACGAGAAGCATCAAGTGACAAATGGCAGTCTTAGAAATATTAGAGATGTGCCTCTGGAAGTTAAGATCAGCGTCTGAAATCACACCCACATTTTTGACATGCTCACATGGTTTAACAGAGGAGTAAAAAAAAAAATAAAGTTGAATTTTATTCCTCAAAGCCTTTGAATCTCTGTTTTGTCATGATTAATCTGAATCACCATCCAAAGTATGATATCTGCGATGCACTTTGATGAGGTCATTTACAAAGACAAAGCAAAAATATTAGAAAAAGTATAATACAGTTCATTATAAGAGCTTTAATTAATTTAGAGCAGAATCTATCAACATCAGTGAAACTTGATTCTTAATGATCCACTAGGCGGCGCCCACGTGTTTGTCAATATGACACCACCGAAGAAGAAACCGGAAGCGTGAGAACGACAGCAGTGATGGCGTCCACAGCGGCGACCCGAGCGGCGGCTGGTGCCGCTAAAGTTGTCAAACCAATCCTGAGCCGGGACCTGGACGAAGCAAAGCGCAGAGTCCGGGAGCTGTACCGAGCCTGGTACCGTGAGGTCCCGAACACAGGTGGGTCGGTCCGCTGGGGACGTTAGAGAGGTATTTGGGGAGCAGCGCGAGCGTCAAGGTCGTGTCAAAACAACGTTAGCCGCTAGCTAACAGCAACTACACCATAACACAAGACCGATTTTTACTGAAGACGTTTTCAGGTGTCACGGTGGAAAAAAGCTCAGGTGTAAATAATCAAAGTGATTATGGCTGGGTTCCATTTAGCCGCATCAGGTTCCTCATATTGTGCACATACTCTGTAGCACACTGACACTGCAGCACCTGGATACGACTTGGACATAAAGTGAGTTAGTGTCAACACCTGAGCTTTTTCTGTAAATGGCTCATACTGTTTTTAACATTTGAGTTTGTAGTGAAGGCCTGAAGGATTTATCACAGTCTCCAGTTGCAGAACATCACAGAAAAATGTTGTAACCTTTCATCAGCTGTAGCTACAGCCTGGCACCTTCTCCTTTGCATTTTGCTGACCCTCAATAGTATTGGCTTGTCTTTAGTCTCCCAGCTAGGCTACCTATAAATCCTAAATCCCAAAAAAGTAAAAGTCTATGAGGGAATTAGAGAATGTCTTAGTGTCAGGACAGATTCGTTTACTTAAACCACCAAGGCTGCTTTGTTTTAGTACCAAAAATCATAACTTGCCCTCTGCAAAGTCACCACCTTGTAGTAAAACATAGTGATGAATGCTCCGACTTATTAGTAATAATAAGGCTCAAATATGTTTTGTAGCTCCAGACATTTATTCATTTATTTATTTTACTATTTTTGGTCAAAAATGTCTCTTTTGGCAGTAAATGTGTAAGTCAAAATGTCTGGTGTGAGAAAGTCTTGCATACAAAAACTATAGAAACCTTGCAATATGCATGTGCTTAACCTTGCATTATTTTTCAGATAGATACATAGAAAGATAGATACAGTGGTGTAATGTAATGAAGTAATAATATTTTGTCTTAAGTACTTTTGTGAGTATCTGTCAGCGTTGGAAATTAACACCAGCCAAAACATGCAAGTGGTTGCTATATTTTCTTAACTCACCAGCCACAGTGTCAGGTGGACAAAACATTAATATCCAACCCTGGTATCTGCACTCAACTCGAGTATTTACATTTCTGTTAACTTCCACTTTTATCTCACTATATTTCCTGAGTAAAATGTATGCTTTTACACCAGTACACTTCCCCTCAGCATCAGAGTTACTTAATACAAAATAAGGAAGGAAGGGAGGAAAGAAGGTGGGAAGAAGGGACAGATTTTATTGTCAATTAGGCTGTCGATTAATAGTTGTTCTTTGGTCTATAAAATGGTGAAAAATGTCCATGATGACGTCCTCAAATGTCTTGTTTTGTTCACGACCAAAAGATGTTCAGTTAACTGTCATGGAGGAGGAAAGAAACCTGAAAATATTCATGTTTGAGAAGCTTGAATCAAATAATTTACACTTACTCAAACAGATTGGCGATTAATTTGATAGTTGACAAGCAACCGATTAATCGTGAGAAGCTGTCCACCTTATCTGTCCCATAATAGCTCTGGACAAGGTTGGAGATATTCTGTATTTCTTTATTCTTAGTAAATCCAAGTACCAAAACCAATGTTGAAATTATCCCCATGTCGAACATTGCATGTGTTGTCAAAGCCTCTCGCATTGCTCTCCTTGCTCTCATTGCTTAAGACTGACATTGTTATCCAAAAATGTTAGAAATGAGCAAATGCCCTGTTGGGTTTTGTTGACAGGAGATAACCAGAATAACACCGTCTCCGCCCTTAAAAATAACAAGGAATTCAATTTCAAGAATTAGAGATGAGTCCCTCCCTGTTTAAGTTGATGTGGTGGCCACAGATTGACTTTTTGTTTGTATTTCTTTCTCCACAGTGGCGATGTTTCAGCTCGACGTCACAGTGCGTCAGGGACGAGACAAAGTGAGGGAGATGTTCGACAAAAACAAGCACATCAACGACCCTCGTGTGATTGACATGTTGGTCATTAAGGTAAAACAGCCTTAAACTGGACCACAGCTAGTAGTTACTGGTCCTTGGATTCTGCTTTTTTAGGCTGATTCATAGCCTGCTCTGAACCTCATCTCAGCGTCTGTAGATCCAAAACTCCATCACAGTTGGATGACCAGACGTAGGCTGTTACTTAGCGCATCACTATACTGTGTCTTCAAGGGTGTTGTGACATTTTCTGTATGTTATTTAATCTCCAGGGGAAAATGGAGCTCCAGGAGACAATCCACATCTGGAAGCAGAAGACCCACGTAATGCGCTATTTTCAAGAGACTCAGGAACCTCGTCCTACTGACTTCCTGTCCAAATTCTACGGGGGTCATGACCCCTGAACTGTGTTGCTGTCTGCTGACCTCTGACCCCTCTTTGCTTGTGTCCAGTGTGACAGATGTTCCCCTTGACTGTAAATACACACTTAACACTCACATACCCACGCTCCTGTCTTTTCTTCACAATCAGAGTGTTAGCGGGGTGATCTTAAAGGGACAGTTCACGCAAAAATAACTAAAACTTAACTCGCAGACAGTGTTGTGAACAGAACCTCATATTCTGCCAGGAGATACAACCATTTGTGGACATACTTAAATAGAAAATAGCTCATATTAAAGCAGCAATTTATTCAGGTTATTGTGAGTATCAGTGATGTGTTAAAAAGAGATGTTGATTTTGACATCTGCAAACTATTTGGATGTACAGAGTGGACACTTGTAAAATAAAGATACGATTTATTGAGTTTAGGACGCACTGTCCCTTTAAGATGGTATGGAAAAACTTTCGTTTTGGTGTTTTATAAACCTGCAAATCCTGTTCTGAAGGCAGATGGCCTTTCCAACAAACTTACTACATATTTTTCTGTCCAACAAAGAAACTCAAGTCAGTGTTTTTGAGACTCACTTATTATACTTATATGTGTATATATTTATAATATAATATGCATTTTGACTGTTCATTTTTTACTAGAATGATGCTTTTATCAGGTTTATTCAAAATAGTGTTTATGACAACCTTGCTTCATGCACAAAGCTTATTATCGCTCTAAAGTGATGTAGAGAGACATACATGACTGTGCTCAAACACCACCAACCTCCACCAAAGTACACTGAGCACCCCTTCATGCAGACTTTATTAGTGCAGTATGATGCGATCAGGAATAGCCTTATCTCAGTGTTGTTCACCAAAAAAACTGTGTTCAGTTCAAAAGAAGGTGACTCTGTAAAACAGCAGCGCAAAGTCAGGAAAACATTAATGTGCTTGTCCCAGTGGTAGTGACTTAACAAGATCATGTGGAGGACGAAGAAAGTCTGAGCGTGATAAGCATTTTTCTTTCTCATTTGATGTCACTATCTTATATGAACCAACATGCTATCGTACACTCCAAAAACTATTTTTAACCATTTGTAAGGAGCTGCAAAAATCATAAATAATTAAGCTTACATGGGGCAAAACAATAAGTCGTTCCCCAAATGGCCATTTGTATATCAAATACTCACCATGTGTTATGTTAAATTCATGAAGAAAACTTTCTTTCCCACATGGTCTCCACGGTGAATGAAGAATCCATAAACTGAGAAAACTCCTGCTGCAGTGAAAGGGAACCGCAAAACTATGTCAAAATATCAGTTTATAAACTCTCACAACCTGTGCAGTAAAATCCAAGTCTCATTTATTCAGTCGTCGAACTGAACAGCAAGTGAAACTTTGTAATCTATATTCTTTTTCAAAGCCAGACTCCATTGACAAAAGCAGTAATTTTACCTCACTGAACCCAGGAGCTGCTGGTCTACCACTGCCTAGCTGATTTTGTTTGTGTCATTGTGTGATGTTTGTGTTTCAACACATAGGACATGAATGTTTGCCATATTTATTAAAGGTTACAGAGCTGAGCGGAAAACTGTAGCTAACTCTCTTTATGTGTAACAAGTTGGTCAATTCTGACAGCCAGGTCTTAAAAGAAGGCACATCCTCAGTTTTTCAAAGGGTTAAAATATTCCTTTTTGCCACAGTCATGCCATACTTTATTGAATTTTGTTGCAAGTGGGACACAGCTAATAGATGTCGGGTCCCACCCAGGTTGGCTGTGCGTGGATCCGGTGTAATATAACAGTTGTATACTTCTGAAAAGCACTCAAAAATATCTTTTTTGCCATTGTTAAAGGCATACTCCTATGACTTAAATTCCATCAAAAAATTTCTCCTGTATTGGATTCTCCATTTGTAGCAAAGGCGTGCGGGAAAACCCAAAAAGTTTTCTTCACTAATCCAACATAACATGGGATGAGTAACTAATATACAGATGGTCATTTAGGGGGTGAAGTGGTCTTTTAATGATGTATTTCATATCTTTAAACCAAACTTGGAAGGTGGTGGTAATAATAATATTTTGAGTTTGAGGAAAAAGGAACCCTAACTCATAACTATGACCTCTAAATTAAAAGGCTGGTATACAGTATGTATCCTGGTTCATCGCTCTAGGGGCAGCAAAGTTCTCGCTGATCTGAGTCCCCACATACACTATATGGACAAAGGTATTTAAGGGAGAGTATTACCAGCCTGACTGCAGTGTGCCTACTGTGAAGTTTGGTGGAGGAGGGATAATGGTATGGGGCTGTTTTGTAGGGTTTGGGCTCGGCCCCTTATACCAAACTATGGGCGATGCTATGCTTGTGGCAGCAGTTTGGGGAAGGTGCTTTTCTATTCCAACATGACTCGGTGTGGAAGAACCTGCCCTGACCTCAACCCCATGGAGCACCTTTGGGATGAACTGGAATGGAGATAGTGAGCCAGGCCTTCTCGTCCAACGTCAGTGCCTGACCTCATGAATTCACACAGACACACCCCAAAATCTTGTGGGAAATCTTCAAAGGTTGACTTGGATGGTGGGGGTCGTTCTGAGGCCAGGTGAGGCCGAGACCACGTTGGGAACATTTAATGCGGTTTCAATTCATACAAAATCTTGAGACGGTGAAATGAAGGACATGACACAGTGAGACTTGATTTTCATACTGTCTCTTGCGATATGTGAAGTTGCAACTTACATTTAAATGCCATAACCTTTAGCAGCCACATATTCCAAGAAAAACATGGTTGGTTATAATATGACCATAAAAAATCTGACAACATAAACCAACAAAATGTTCAAAGCAATTCAATAAATACTGTACAGCATTAAATATTTACAGACTCAATACTTATACTAAGGTGGTGATAAGCAGAAAGAACACGATTAGTGGTTTTATGACAACAAAATGCATGTGACTGTGGGATGACACCACGTGAATATACTGGCCTTGGAAGAGTTAAATGAGTGCTGCTTACTGTAAACGCATTTACATGTTCTTTCGTCGGGATCATTGTGCTTCACTGTCAGTAGAAAAACTGCAGTAAAAACAATCGTAAACATTCAATAAAATCTTAACGACTTCCCCAAAAACGCAGTTAAATTATATAAATAAATAGGCATTTTTCATTGTACAAACATAATGTAAACCAAAATATTACAAATAAAACCTACTGAAAAATGAGCTTTTTACAGAAATGAAATCTCAGGAAACAGAAAATAAATTCATACTTAGTGAACCAAATGAAACGGCTCCAAATGAAATCTCAGTGTCTCCTTAGTGCAGAACTGTCCACAAACTTTTGTCCCTTTCCTCCTCACACGTCCTTTTCAGTTGTTCCTTGTGATGCAGGGTTGGTACAGTAGCAGTGGTGGCTCATCACTAAACAAAGCAACACGAGAGATTAGTCATCGACTGTAATCAGTCAAGCTGACCTTCAAATGAGAATCTCACACTTGCATCTTTCTCACCTGGTGTTTGAAAGACAAACGCCTGAAGAACTTGTTGAGGTCAAACACGCTGGGTTTTACAGGTCCCCCGTTCTTGTTGCCCTCCTCTAGTCTGACAATTTGTCCCTTGGCGATGGCGGCTCTGAGGCTCATGCTCTTGACTATCCGGGCGCCGGGCTGTGAGTCAGGTGTGGGTCGGGAGGATACGGTGATGTAGGTGGCGTCTTTCTGGCGCTCCTGGTAACTCACTGTCAGACGCAAAGTAGGAGGAAACAGGAGGTAAAACATCTGTGATGCTTGAACATGAGTGTTACTGTGTAATTACTAAGTCTTCTACCAGACAGCTTGGTGACCAGACTTCTGGACAGTGAACGATAAAGATTATGATACAAAAATCAATGCATTAAGGTAGATTTGAACCTTTACCTGCCGAGGTGACTGCGGTGTCTGTGGTACTGGTGAGCTCCAGCAGGATTTTGGGATGTGCAGGATGCAACAGGAAAAGTTTTCTGATGAGTGGCTCTACTGCAGCGACACCTGGTGCCACCTACACAGCCAGCGTGGACAGGTTAGTAGTATTTCAGTTATGCAGTTATTATTACTCAAAGGCAGTAACGTAAATACACAGTTCTCCCCCAAATCAAAAAATCATATTTGTCTTCGTCTGAAAAACAATGTCTCTCTCTGCAGACATCATGACCTGGTGACTCAAGATAATCCATAGAACTTGTTGTCTGGAAAGAGACATTGCTGCTGAGTTTTTCAAATGTCGTTTTTTTTGCCGCTTTGAGCACCACAAGCCGAGTGCCATCTACTTCCTTTATACTGGAGAGAAGGCAGACATCTCTACAGCTGATATCTCCAACATTCTGCAACTCGCACCAAAACAATCTAGACTGATAAACAGCACTACAGGTAAGAGGACAAATTATGTATTTTTAATTTTGGGGTGAACTGTCCCTTTAAATAAACTGTGCTCGTGATTCATACACAGCAGATTTCATTTGTGTTTCATACATATTTTTGTATTAACAGACCACATATTTGCCTCTATAGTCTTATTGTTCTCTACAGCAGACTCACAGTTGCCTTGGTAACATTCTTCACCGTTCTGATTGGATCGCTGGCCCAGAAGAGGAAAGCTGATTGGCCGGTTGAGGTGGAGATTGCTGAAGGTTCCAAAACAAGGTGAGGACACACAAACTCTTCCGACCAGAGTGTGTGCCCATTCAATCCACTGACAACCTCCGCCTGGAGGAGAAACCCGGTACAGTTTGAGCAAACACAGAGGTCAGGTACATACATCCTTAAAAAGTCTAAATATTTTTCTTTTTTAATATTCCCAAACACAAAAAAAGCAGTGTAACTTTGCATTAACTTGAGCCTTGACGGATGAAAGGGCTGTTTGTTTTACCTTCATGGTGCCGTTTGCTGAATGCTGAATGAAAAGATCAAGGATTCCGTCATCGTTGAAGTGTCCTGGGGCTGGTTGGCTGAGACAGGCGAATAAATATTTTAGGGAAATTTAGCAAAATTCTGACACACAGCTTTCTTTGTTTTCAGCAGTTCAAAAAGTTTCAGCTGTGTTGTCATGTTGGGATCTATGGTGGAACTCTGATAACCTCAGATTAAAGGAATACTTCAATCCCCCTCTCACTCTGAAGTCGTCGAAACCCCTTTTGTTTGTGTTATTGCGTGACTTTGGTGACTCCAAACTAACCCCGTTAAAACACTAGTCACACAATAACACAAACAAACTAACTGATCGAGATGGCATATTCCTTTAATTTCTAGTATTGTTGGCAGTGACAGATACGTCATGTAGCAGGCTTTACCTGTGAATGGCAGCGGAGTTGTGGGTCCATTCTTTACGCATGTCCCTCTGTCTGAGCACTGACAGTTTGCTGGAGCCGTACACCAGCACCCAGTCGCTCTTGGTGAAGTTGAGGTTAGAAACAGTGTCCAGGCTGTTGTGGTTGTTGCCAAAACCAGCCACAAGAGGGAGCAGAAACCCCACGCGCTCTGATCCCCTGAAGAGAAGATACCAAAGGTGTGATTTTGGCTTCTGCAAGTCTGAAACTGTCCCATAAATCAGTCATTACCATATTTTTTTCACTGTGTATACAACCCAGAAAACTTAACACTATCTTTCCCCAGTAAGTTAAAAATCAATCACCTTTCCAAAAGTGAAAATGCTGATAAGAGCTGAGATGCTCGAGTCATCTGGAAATTTTATTCTTTTTATATTTCCACCTTTTTGTGTCTAAGTAACTAATGAGAGCAACAGTTTTTGTAGTTGGTCCAGTATTGAGCAGCCAGCATTTGCCAAACCGGCTGCAACGTAACCACTCCAGGCATTTGTGTGCCGTTAAATTACGTCCACCAAAAAGCTTATCTTTGCCAGACAGACTCAGATTGTTGTTCTTTTTCTGACAACTTAGGGAGAGGATCCCTACAGAGATAAATTCCATTTAAATAAACAGTAAAACAAACAAAAACCATCTTAGTTCATCTCTTCATCATTTCAACAATCACCAACTCTGGTTTGATTGAAATAATCCCTTAATTCACCCAGGTATATATGAAAATATGCTGCATCTACACATGCTAAAAAGTTTATTTAAATGGTTGGTTATGGTGATTTCAGGGCTGTTTCTGGTTAAACAAAAAGGATCTTACTCTTTAACAAAAAGGTCTATCTCTGTAGGAATCCTTTCCATAATGTTGTCAGACACTTAAAACAATAATCTGAGCCTGTCAGTGGCAAAAACAAGCACTTTTAGTCAATGTAAACTGATGATGCGAACATGCCCTGCATGGTTACACTTCAGCCTAATTCTTGCTCAATGCTGCACCAATTTCAAAAAGTGTTGTTCCCATTAGTCACTTAGAAACAAAAACAAGGAAAAATAGGATCCAGGTTGAAAAATACCGAACTTACCCTTTAACATGTTTGCAAGTAAACTGTAGTTTAAAGATTCGTCTAGATTTCAGAGATCAGTCTTCAAAGTAAATTGTAAAAAATGTTTGAATCTACAAGATAATGTTAATTAAGACAATGAAGAATACAGTTTTTCAAGTAATATGACAATAGCAATAATGTTTCAATAATCCCTAAGATTCAGTTGGGGATTTACAAGTCTAAGCAAGTCAGAGTTGTGTGCCAGTCACTGAGGCATACCTGTAAATGTGTATGAAGGAGGAATTTGTTGTCTTGAGCCCATCCCATCCTGAATCCTTCCTTTTCAGTGCCTGAGTTAGGTTCATTTTGCCAGTGGCGCGAATGTAGATATCACGCAGCGAGATGGCCTCTACATTACCTGAGAACATAAGACATCGAGACAAGGTCTTGTAAACCCACAGCTAAAATAACTCTGAACACACATGGTGACTGTTGATCTTCACGTTCATGATGCTGTTTTATTTCTTTACCTAGTCCAAAGAGGATGTAGTATGCCCCTTGTTGTGTCTCATGCAGTAAAGGCCCTATCAGCTTTCCTTGCCCAGTGAGGCTGAACGGCACAGGATGTCCCAGCTGTGCCCCCGTCTGCCCGGAGATCAGTGTCACAGAGAGATCCAGAGTCTGACAAAGAAAAGGTATGCAGTCACTGAATGCAAAAGTTTGGAAACACGATCTGTAAACTTTATGCTCATATTCACATAAAGAGGGAGGCGGCTGTCATAGCTATACCTCGTCTGCAGGCAGGGTGGCTATCAGCAGATCTGGGACTGAGTCACCCTGGAGGTCTGGGAGTAAAACCGCCTGGGATTCAATGTCCTTGAGCTGGACCGACCACAAATTCTTCCCTGGGGAGTGAAAGGTAACCTCTTTGACTCTGTTTGAAATGGTTTGAATGCCACAGGGGACTGGCCTTATAGAATTACCTCACTTGTCCAGTTTGGGAGAGAAACTCAGCTCAAGTATCTTTTTTTTTTTTTGCATATAGGCTTTAGAATAAGCAGACAACAGACTGAGACAATATACAAACAGACAAAGGGTTTGTATAGGTGTTAAGGAGAAACACTTTTTGAAGCTTGCTTGCTACCTCAGCACACAGCACTTCTTAGCTTTTTATTCAACCTTTATTCAGTCCTTAACATCTAGTACCTAGTGCTCCTTTTAAGGTAGCTTGTGTTTTTCTGTAATTGTGTTTTAAAGCTCCAGTGTGTAGGATTTAGGGGGATATATTGGCAGACATTGAATATATATTTTTTTAGTATACAATCACCTGAAAATAAGAATTGTTTTGTTTTTGTTCCCTTAAAATGAGTCATTTATATCAACATAGCAAGCAGGTCCTCGTCTATGGAGTCTGCCATGTTGCACTGCCATGTTTCCACACCACTGGCTCTAGTTAGGGCCATTCGTGTTTTCAGGTCAGCCAACTCTGCGACGAGCAGCATCAGAAAAACACTTATTTTTAACGTGGAACTGCTTTATTCAGTGTTTTTATCGTTTTTTTATGTCAGGGCCCATTTTTTAGGGAGAGAAATAGCCCATTACAGATAATTCAGATCAAGCCAAAGACCGCCTGAACATCTGTATCAGAAATAAGGTGAGCACACATCTAGTGGCTCCTCTGAAACAAGCTGAACATTGTTGGAAAAACTCTGATATGTAACATCAGACTGCTTCATTTAGTGATTTTACCAGTTTTAATCACCTGGCCTGTTTGTTTTGGAGAGGAAGAGACCTCAGCGGATAATTTGGCTCCTGGTTAAAACCTCCTGAATAATGAACATCGAAGGAAATCTAACCAGAAGAAGTTTCAGCTGGTTGCAATCTGCCATCCTCACCACTAGATGTCACTAAATCCTACACACCCCTCCTTCAGTGTGTCCTATCTGGATGTGATGTGTGTTACTGTCTTTTTAAATAGCATTTTTTACACATGCAAACTAAAGACAAATTTCTGTCATTTGCATCCAAAAAGTAGACGATAAATTATACAATCTGATTCTCTTCTTTTAATGGCTAAGTCCTGTGACACATTAAACAGGCAGGCTGCGTGTCCTCTAACCTGTGGTGCCGTTGACTGCCGTGACGGTGGATTTGCTGATGAGGAGGACCACAGGTGACGGCTGGGTGTTGTACTGCAGGCCACACTGGATGTACGTCACAGAGTCCCGCGTGGTTTTCCTCCATAGCACCTGACCGCTGACTGCAGACAGGGCCACCACGCTGAAAACTGGTAGGAAGAAAGAGTATGATTAATGAACGAACTGGGAAAACGGTTAAAGGAACAGTTTGTAAGATTCAGGGGAATTTAGTTAAAAAACATACTTAAATTTCATATTCAACTTCTGCCTGTACACCCCCTACATCCTACACACTGGTGCTTTAAAGAAAGAGAAGCAAAATGAGATATAAAGTTGAGGGTGATTAAAAGGATTCCTCACATACTTTTGTTCTCTGGCAGATGGGTGTCATTGGTCAATTCGGTAACACCCAGAAACACATCTTCCACTGAGTCACCATCGACATCCCACAACGCCAGCGCAGGTGGAGTGACACCTAGACAGAGAAACCACAACAAGGTGAACACCACCCACCTGTAGAATGCTTATCAGTGTTCGACTGAAGCTTATAATCCTGCCAGTGGGGAGAAATGTGTGAATCATAAAAAGGAATAAGATTAATTAAGTATGAAAGCGTTAATGATTACATTTCATGGCTAAGGTGTCTGTGTTTGATTTCTAAAATACAATAAAATTACTTATGTGTTTTTAGAGACACAATCTGGCTAAGTTTGTATTTGTTTTCACTCTGCGATGCTTTCATAGAGCATGCTGACACAAGACAGGCATATGCTCACGATCCTGTATAATTATGTCGACTAATTAATGGGTGAGCCAGCATTGTCTCGCCACAGAGACTCCTCAGTATGTTCTTATAAAGAGAGCATTATAAGTGGCCAGTTGAGAATCTCAAACTCTTCAGTCATTTTGTCTCTGACAGTGTGGCTACCGTAAAACTTTGACATTATTGTCTTTACCTCCTGCATCTCCCAGTGCTCTCTCCCACTGCAGCCTGTTTTCCAGATCTCCCTTCTGGCACGGGATCAGAAATGCGCACAGCAGCACGAGCAAGGCCGCACATACCAGAGGCACCAGGAAAAACGCACTTCGGACAGCATTCCTCATCCTTATCCTCTTCTCTTCCGCATCAGCACTATGAACCCCCAGCGCCCCCCCCCCGGGCCCCCCTCTGTCCTCGCCGCCCCTGTCCCTGCCAGTGTCCCTGTGGCTCCAGTACTGCATGCCTTTCATATCCTCTCTGTCCTGCCTGGATTTGCTGGGGAGTCGTTCTCTCCATTCGTCCTCCTCTTCCTCCTCGTCCTCCTGCGCCTCGTCTTCGGCCCCCACGAGTCTTCCAGATCTGCCGCCCCGCAGCTTGGAGCCCGTGCCGAGGCAGCTATCCCTACCAAGGCCATTTCGGGGGTAGTTGAGCACGAGGTCGTCCTCTTCACTCTCATCCTCGCTGTCTGCTTGGGTGAGGGGGTCGTACTCCCCGAGCTCCGAGCCCTTCTTCCCTGCAGAGGCACATATTAGTCATAAACAATTCTCTTACAATACTGATCCTTCCTTTACTCTGGCTACATGAAATTAAAAAAATAAAAACAAGTATTGCAAAAATCAAGAGACATACATATATGATAGAATAAAGTTATAACACAAAGTATTTCATACACATTTTGATCTGTTAAAACTAAACACAGGACAGCATGCTTTATATATGTTACCCCATTAGAAGGGTAAGAATAAGAAAAAAATTACTGTTTATATTATTTCATCTGTAACATCTTTATACCACCAACACTACCACAATAACTACTTATTGTAATAATTAGTATTATAATAATTACATGAAGGTTATCTTAAGGTTTTAAAATGTTGAAATATTTAAGTATTGCAGCCTGCTAATATTTGGAGATCTAAAACTATAAACAAAGCAAAAGAAAATATTAAAAACCAAATACTACAACAACTATTAATTGTAATAAAAGGTTTTATCTTAAGGTTTAAAAATATAAAAAAAAAAATAAAATAAATATTATAGCCTGCTCATATTTGGAGACCTAATTCTATAAATAAAGCAATAGAGAAGATTTTTAAAAAATTACACAACTACTAATAGTAAGGATGTTTTATGTTACTGTTTTCAAAATAATGAATAAATAAATAAATAAACATTGTAGCCTGCTCATAATTTGAGACCTAAGACTATAAATAAAGCTGTTTTATCTTAAGGTTTAAAAGAATATATAAATAAATAAATATTGTAACCTGCTCATAACAGGAGACCTGAGACTGTACATAAAGCAAAATAAATTATTAAAAACCAAATACTACAACCACTAATCAAAATAATATTTTATCTTAAGGTTTGAAAAAATATATAATGAAATAAATAAACATTGTAACCTGCTCATATTTGGAGACCTAGATAAATAAATATTGTAGCCTGCTCATAATTGGAGACCTAAGACTGTTAATAAAGCAAATGAAAATATTAAAAACTAAATACTACAACTACTAATAGTATTAATGTTGTATCTTATGGTTTAAAACAAATTATAAATAAATAAATATTGTAGCCTGCTTGTATTTGGAGACCTAAGACTGTAAATAAAGCAAAAGAAAATATTAAAAACTAAATACTGCAAATAGTAATAGTATTAATGTTGTATCTTATGGTTTAGAACAAATTATAAATAAATAAATAAATAAATAAATAAATATTGTAGCCTGCTTATATTTGGAGACCTAAGACTATAAATAAAGCAAAAGAAAATATTAAAAACTAAATACTGCAAATGGTAATAGTATTAATGTTGTATCTTATGGTTTAAAACAAATTATAATTAAATATTGTAGCCTGCTTATATTTGGAGACATAAATAAATAAATAAATAATGCAAAAAATCGAAATAAACACAACTACTAATTGTAATATTACGTATTATAGTATTATAATGATGTAATAAATGTTATCTTGTGATTGAAACAGTTATAAATAAATAAATACTGTAGCCTCATAGTTGTACACTAAGACTAAAAAATAGCTAAAGAAAATAATAAATACTACAACTCGCATTATTACAATAACACAAGTAATAATGCGCATCACTAGTAATTACATAATAACAGTTTATATACAGCAATATGTGATATTTATGATGATGCTTGTGTTGTTTACCCTCCAGCGGCCGGTCAGTTAATGTTGGGTTACCGTTAGCTAGCAGCTACCAGCTAGCTCACAGCCTTTGATGGAGAGATGTCAACATGCTGCTACACACACACACACACACACACAAAACCTCCTCCATGTTTAATTACATCATGAGGGCAACATGTCCATTAAACCTGAGCCGATATGCGACACATAATAAGTGTGTGTGTGTGTGTTTGTGTGTGTGTGAAGAAGCGGCGCATTAAATGAATCAACTGCATGAACCGTTACAGAGCTGAGTAACGTTACCGATACAGATTCCTCAGAGACGAGCCGTCATACCTGAGTGATAATGGCTCCTTCTGTGAATTATCGTCTCATGTGAGTCTGTGTCGCGTCTTTAAATGTCTGGCTGAAACGTGTGTGGCGCATCTTACCGGGTAATTTGAGGGCACGGGACAGAGCTGCGGCCATTTCTCCTCTAACGGAACCGAGAGACAGCGACGCGAAGCAGCGGTGATGAAGAGCTCGAGGGCACCGACCCAGCAGGTTGGATCTGCGCCTGTCCGACTGCATCCTGGGAGTTGGAGTCTTTATCACAGCCAGTGTTTTACGGCTGGATTCTTGAACCTAACATCGCAAATTAGTATTAAAAAGAAGTTATGTGTTTACCTCGGCTTATCGGATTGTTTTCAGGAAATTCACATTACGTTTATTTATACAAACGTTACATATTAAATTAAATAAATTCAAGTAATGCCTTTGTCCTCGACCATGTGATATCACAGTGTTTTTCCATTTCCCAACGAGCACTTTCAGCCCTCTGATGCAACATAACACTCCTGTAAATGCCATATATTTAAACTGATGTGTACCCTGCATCAGACGAGCAAAAGACCCAATTGAAGAAGAAGAATATCTTTATTATCATTGTAACAGGTACGAAATTTCAGTGCAGTCCTTGACAGTGCAAAATGAGCTAATAAATAATTGCGCTACAGGGCTGCTACAAAGTCCCTTCTTCATGCTGCCTTTGCATTTTTACACGGGACCAAACAACGACTGCATCATTCAGCTCTAGTGTATGACTTTAGATAGCATGCCGGCAACACGGAACCAAAAGCGGCACGACAGGCATGACATGTAACACAACAGCCTTTTTGAGCAGTAACATAACACGGCAGTAACAATAATTTACTGTCTATGTCATACAGGGGCTGATCTCGTTTACTACTTGGAGCGTAGTAAACAAGCCAAAAATCTACGGACATTTTTGGCTGCTGTGCTTCCTCTTTCAGTTAGCTGCTAACTGCTAACAGCTTCTTTTAAATCTCCCATGGAGGACATAACACCTGTTCCACCCTGTCTTCCTGACTGTCGTGTTAATACAAACATGTTGTTCCTCAAAGTCAAGTAAGAATCCTTTAAGTGCTGAATCTCAAGGAGGCTACATCATTGAATCCCGCCGAAGGACTGTTCCAATGTCAAGGATCCTTCGAATGCTACCGGGACTGAGTCAAGGATGCAGTTAGGCATGAAGTGCCCACAATTCTTAGAGGCCGTTTACACGTTGCCGGCTATTTTCATAAACGGACATTTCACCGTATCCGTTTTCAAAAAGATCTTCGTGCCAAACCTGTAGGTGGCAGTGTAACGAGAAGCTCAAGCCTTCCATGTATCCACTATCACCATAGCAACATAGGTCGCACTTTTGACACAAGCGCGAGTTCCGGTGCATTCTGTGACGTTGGCTGCCTATAACTCCGCTTATCTCCATTTATCTCAGTTTACATGCAAACGCGCAACCGGAGTTTTCCAAAACCTCCACTCTGGCCGGAGTTTTTAGAAAGACTCGTTTTCAGAGGAGAAATCTCCGTTTGCGTGTAAACGAAGGGCACAAACGAAGGAAGATGTCTCCGTTTATCAAAATCACCGTGTACGTGTAAACGGCCTCTTAGCCCACGTTTGCCTGAAAAAATCGATTCCCATAAGAATCGCGGTTCTAATCATCCACAATTCTGAATCGATTCATTGACTTCAAAAATCGATTTTTTTATTAACGGTCCCGCGTCTCTTTGCCCCCACGGGCTTCCGTAAACAGCGTTGCAGCAAGCTTGGAAAAAAAATTAGACGCGGCACAACTCTGCTGTGAAGAGGGGCAGGAGCTATGGAGGAGCAACAAATTCAGCCAGTCCCGTCTAAGAATTGGAAATCGAATCGAATCGTGAGACACCCAAAGATTCACATCCCTAATGTCTTCGTAGTCCTTTTGTGTCTCTGTGGTAATTTTGTACCTTTTTTGGTTGTTTTGTGTTGCTTTGTAGCCATTTTATGCCTCTTTGTGGTTATTCTGTGTCTCTTTGCAGTTCCTTTGCGTCACTTTGTGGCCATTTTGGACACTGTGTTAATTTGAGTGACACTTCAATGGGCCTGTGCAGTAATCCATCCATGATCAGAGGGGTGTCACCGCAACTCAGCTGTGTATTATTTCTAAGGATGAAATTTGTGCTTTCATTGTATTTTATTTCATTATAACACCTGTAGCAAAGAGTGTTTTTCTTCTACATGTGTGAATACAACTAAGTGGACATACTGTTGGGTATTTCGTGCCCTGACGTTAGGATCAGTATCCACTCAGCTCTGATCTTGGGTATGTATTTTGTTTCTTGTTCACAGTTTTGGGGATCAGGGAAGGTCCTGGATCTACGAGGCATCTCGCAAAGTAGGCGAGTCACCTCAGCAGACAGACCTGAGCCCTTTCAAAAATTCATCTCGAAGTGTTATCGAGGACACGGGCGTCACCCCGCATCGTTATTTTCCTTACTCATCAGTTTAAGGCATGACGAGTTGAATGTCGAAGTCCGGCATACACGCAGTGCCCACATGTTCTCTGTTAGGGTGTCAAATGTTCTCACCGGCAGCACTTTATTTTCCTCTCTACAAATAGCTACACGTGCATGTCATAATAAATCTGGGAACTCAAACCTCAAATCGTGTTTTAAATCGCGTTAACTCCATTTATTTGGATAGTTTTTGTGATTATGTTGCGCAAAGCCTCATGGGTACCGATGCACGTACAGCGTTAACATTTTGGTCAAGAGTAATCGATCGCAGAGTATTAATTTCTAAGGAGACAGTGGTTACTCTTTTCATCAATGTGTGTTTAAAGATCACACTGACATTTCTATTTCATTCCAAAGCGCAAGATTAACAAACATTAATTCTCAAACACCGAAACATGTCGTTGGTTCCCAACATAAAATTCGCATTTTGGCCCTGATCGTCTTCCGTAGCGCTCGGTGACAACTTCTCCTGCACGCATGCGCTGTGAGGCATTGTGAGAAAATGGCAGACATCTCTTTGGATGAAGTGATACGACAGCGCGGTATTAACGCCAAGGCGCCCATTAAACGGTATTTAAACCATGAGTGCACTGATAGATGTTTGCTTATCGAGGACGGGGTAGTTTGTAGGAACATTTCAAAACGCACAACGTGAATTTAGAGGTGTTGGTAGCTAGTTGGCTAACGTTAGCTAACGCTAGCCCATTTCAGCAAGCAGCGGGTGCATCGCAAACGCTCGGCTAAACTGTGCTAGCTGTAGGCCTTTGGGTTTAAAGCTATTCGTCGTTAAACCTGGAAGATACGTTGCAAGTATTCAACCAAACTAGTGTTCAATAGTTGGGATAAAGCTTAAACTTGAAAAGCTCCGACCAATTTGCGTAGGTTTGTAGTTTCATTTGACGACTTAGCTACCGTAGCTAGTTAGCAAGCTAATATTTATGTTGGCAGCAAAGAAGGTTGTTGCACCCACTTACTAAACAAATGTAGTTGCTGTAACCATTTGGTCAAACAATAGCGGCGGCGTGTTTAAATTAGTTGTTTTAAACTTATAAGCATCCACAGGTGTGTGTGTGAAAGTACAGGCCAAATTATATTTTCATAATGTCCGTGCAACGAGCAGGGCCCAGCGCGACAGCAGTCAAATGCGTTTTCTCTGTACTGCGTGAACAATAACTCTTTAAATACATTTTTCCTGTAATATTATGGTTGTTATTTTAAACGTCCCCGTTAAAAGTCAACATCTATGTGTATTTATCAATCAATCAATCAGTTTTATTTATAAAATAAATATCACAAATCACAATATGCCTCACAGGGCTTTACAGCATACGACACCCCTCTGTCCTCAGGACCCTCGCAGCAGATAAGGAAAAATGTATGAACTTTATGGTTTGGAATGAAGCAATGTCTAATCCTAATGGGTGTTGCAGTATGTGGTGGGAATTCCGTATCTACTGCTTATATCATTCCCATGGTTACTGCTATATTTTATATTTCATGTACACACCATGTTGAAGTCATGATCATATTCTCATCTCAAGCGCAGTCAAGCTTCTTCTCCCTAATAAGAAGACTGTGTCTGGGGAAAGATAAGATAAGACAGTCAAGTATAAGTCGTTATGAATGCCTGTACTGTTATAGACAGACAGGATTTCTGTTGCAACAAACTTTATTTTTTTCTGTCACTGAATGTAGGAGAATTTTTGCATAACGTTTGGAAGTAACTTATTGGATGTATTGGAAGTAACTTATTGGATGTTCTTTGTCTTATGACGGCATGACCCCTGTGTGCACAGGAAAACTGTAATAAACTCTCAAATACAACTGCTTTCTTTGTGTTTATTTTATTACAGGAATGTCTACAGCACAGTACCACTGATGAACTTGAAGACACTTATGTTCTTCTTTCTTACAGGCCCATGTTTGGACGGGGTGCAGGAGGGGTTGGCAAAAGTTTTGATGCCCGCCAGAAGATTGGGGCTAATGATATCAGACAGCGGCTTGGAGGAGCAGGAGGAGGAGCAGGTAAGGGCCAATATTACTGCCTTGACAAAAATAAAAAAAAAAGTTCCCTAAACTAATACTTATATTTAGTGAAAAAACTGACTATGAGTGTTTATGTTTTGGAGATTAACATGAAATTTGCCTCAATATTTTTCCCGTCTCCCCTCAGGTTTCCAAGTGAAAGACGCCAGAGAAAAGCTGGGTCAGAAAGATGCTCGCTTCAAAATCCGCGGCAGGGGAGGAGCAGCAGCAGGAGGAGGAGTGCAGGATGCTCGACAGATGATCAACTCACGCAAACAGGGGCAGAATCAGTTCGGCGTCCCTGCACAGACCACACAAAACACGGCGGTAACGCACCATCTGCAGAGCCAGACACTTGTGCCGCAGATACAGATACACACCAACAACAACCTCGCCGGCGTGAACACGAGGCAGTTTGCCCCCAATGTACAAGGACTGAATGTGAGGGGCACAACGCTACAGCTGAACAATAATAAGAGAATGATGGATGCTCGTGATAGACTGAGCCTCAAGAGGAGCATTGGAGGGACACCAACACAGGCAGCTGCTGCACCACCACCACTAAAAATAACCAAGACCATCCAGGTGAGGTTAAAATAAGATACTTTTTTGTATAGCAGATCAGTGACATTGCCTGCATGTATATATACTTGTTGGGGCCTAAAAGCACATTGCCATGCTTTCTGTATTCTAATGTTTGATGCTTGTCTTTACAGCAACGTCCAGTAGGAGCAGGGATGTTGGGTGGAATACGCGCAGCTACACAGGTAAAGCTGTTTTTCCTGACATGTTTAAACAAGACAGATTGAGAGTAATGAAAATATTCTCCTTAAAGAGAACACATTGTGTCCCTTGTATTATGCCTGAGATTGTAAAGCATGGTATTAAAATCATATATTTTCTCTCCCACAGCCTCTCTCAAATGAACATGAAGGCACCCACAGTAAACAAATAAAGATCACTACAGCTAATAATATGCTACAGTCACGGGTAAGAGCTGCTTCATGACAGCTGACTTATTTGATCCTGAATCCACACAGAAACTCAAACATATAATTAAATTATTGTTAATCCAGTGATTGATTCCCACATGGACGTTGCATTTTTTTTGTTACATACAGCCTGGTGCAGTGGGCTCCACATTCTCCATGTCAGCTCCAATCACCAAGGTGGTTAAAAATGATGCTTACACAGCCCCACGTCCTCCTGTCCCCGTGGCTCCCACCCGGCCTAACCCCAGCATGGCTTCCACCCGGCCCTCGGCTGCAGCCTTACAACCAGTATCCAGGACTCTCCAGCAGAGCACAGCGGAAACCAGCACAGCAGCTCCTGCTCCCCCTCAGGTAAACATTCCTGCGTACATCTCAGTATTCACGCATTCTCTGCCTTAGTAGCTTGTGTATTTTGCATTGGTGTTGCCAAAATTGTGTGGAAAAGCTCTTAAGAGGAAACGTTTGTATTTTTCAACCTGGACCCTACTTTCCCTTTTTTTTTTTTTATCTAAGTGAGTAATGGAGACAGACTAGTCTAGTACTGAGAGAGCCACTGCAGCAAAACAGGCTGCAATGTAATCTGTACGGGCAACTGGGCACAATCAATTTATGTTCACTAAAAGTGATTGTTTTTGCTACTGACAGGCTCAGATTGTTATTTTAAGTGTCTTTTGCTGATGCGATCTGTTTGTTAGTGTGTGTGTAACCGAGTCTTGTTCAAGAAAAACTCTTGTCTGAAATCTCTTGGACTTTTTCACAAAATCACAAAAAAGTATAGAGTCCGTCAGGAGTGAGTCCAGGAACGGGTTTTCGTTTACTCCCATCGTGCTTCCCTCCTCCCTTACCGTCTTTCAGTAAAATAGCTGACCTGGATCTGCTGATCTCCTGTCAGTATTTGGGGTTTACCCCAGTAATTGAATGTAGGATTTAATACGATTAGCCTGACATCTGTTGGGTAAAAATGTTGGTGCTTCCAAGGCTTTCCGACACACGGTCACTGCAGTGACTTGAAATGAAAATAAACAAAATGATTTCATGAGCTGACCACTTCATTATGGTGTCAATACTTAAATAGCTGTAACTGTTAAAGTGGGAAAACTGAATACAAGCTGAGACAATTGGCATATTAGCATAACCATCATGCTTTGTTATGTTATCCATTTTGATTGCATATGCTGGATCATGTGGTATTGTTCTATTTCCTTCTAGCCTGCTTTCAGTCCATTGGAGGGGACAAAAATAACAGTGAACAACCTGCACCCTCGGGTCACAGAGGAAGACATAGTTGTGAGTAAATCACACTGATGCCAATAACCTTTTGTAATGTTTGCTCTTCAGTGATGTGCTGCCTGCTGTAGCGCTGTGATGACTCATCCTGAGTGTGCTTGTACTTTACATCTGTTTGTCCATAGGAACTGTTCTGTGTGTGCGGGGCCTTGAAGCGAGCACGACTGGTGAAGGTGGGTGTGGCTGAAGTGGTGTTTGTGCGTAAAGAGGACGCCGTGAGCGCATACAGGAAGTACAACAACCGCTGCCTGGACGGTAAGTGCCAGTGGCAAGGACACACACATCAAATGGCTCTCTGGTTTTTAGGCACTAGCTTCAGTTTTGCAAGCAGGACAATGAGTTTGCTGGTTAGGAACATCACTGTACGAGACTGAACTAAAGGATAGCCAAGTTAGATGAATTTAACATCACTTAAACTGTCAGTAGCCAGATTGATTCATTCAGTGTATTTATTTTTATTATTTATTTTTTTAATCCTTCCCTCTTTTCCTCCTCCAGGCCAACCCATGAAGTGTAACCTTCATATTCAGGGAAATGTCATCACTTCCGATCAGCCCATTCTGTTGTAAGTGAGCCTGCAGGGCTTCATTCCTTCTTTACCTCCATCAGGGAGGCCATGTTTGTTTGTTTGTTTGTTTGTTTGCTGGTTTGTATGTATGTCAGCAGGATTATGGGAAAAACTACTGGCCCAATTTTCATAAAACTTGGTTAGAAAGGTGTAGCCAAGTGGGGGGGTCTCACAGTCATGAAATTCCTGTAAAAAAATACAAAATTAGAGAAGCCGTTTCCCAGATGGGAATGTCTAACATTCCCGCCATCAAGAAAACTATTATATACAGTCACGGACATTTGGTGAAAAATTGTGAAAAAGTCATGGAGAGGGTTTGAACACAGTTGTTATACACTAATCTTTTTTGATTTTTATTAACATTGTGAGAAAACACATTTGGCCTTAGCAGAGGTCTGCGCTTTCCAAGTGCCCTTCTTGTCTCAAATGAATCTGTCGCAGTTGACTGTTTATATCCACACACTTAATTTTGCTTATGTCCTCTGAGGTGTAATTTGGCACCACACAGAGGTGAAGTTCGTGTCAACCTTTTTATTTCCTTTCAGTTTAAAGAATAGAGACGTTGCATCTGTTTAGTGGCTCTCCAGGCTTCCTTTTGTTAACTGCCTTATTTGAATAAGCATTTGTATGTTTGGTCAGCTGTTTAGTGGTACATTGAGCTGCCTTTGATGAAGCAGTTACTCAGATAACACATTTTGTGGATGGATTATTCAGTCTACATCATTGGATCTCCAGCTATGGTTTGTGTACCACCTGTGTTACGCAAGCTCCCTCTAGTGGTATGTGGAAGAATCTTCAAAATATTTACAAAAAATGAAGTGATTAAAGTTAATAAATGCGGTCAGAGTCTCAAACTTGGAACAAGATCCAATCAAACAGTGAAAATAGGCAATGCGATCGAATATATCAAGATTATGTCACTGTATTACCTGTTTCTCACCTGCAGTGTTTTTAGAGACATATTTTAGTGCCATGTTTAGCTGTAATAGCCAGTGTTTGTGAACAGGAAGTGGGTGCCATACTGTTTCCTGCTCAGTGACACTGGAGGATGAAATGGTAAAACTAGGCAGCGCTGATCAATTATAAAAGAGTATTCTGAAACTGATTTGTCCATTTCAAAAAGCATCATTTTTCTCTGATCATATAGCACCAATTTCAAAAGTATTTGCCTCTTTGTACAGAATAAACAGCCTCATTTTATTAAAGGCCATCTTTCCAGCAGTGAAATACTTCATAAAGGAAGTGAATGCCATTGGCTGTTGCTGTGTTTGTTGCTTGCTCTATCCACTAGAGTCTAAAGAATGTGTGACAGCTATAATTCAGAATATAATGTGCAGAAGTTATGGGGGTTTTTTGGACTAAGGCAGGTAGGACCCTGTTAATTGTTTTATGCCTATTATGATCTCGTGACATTCTCTTCCTGACTCCTGCAGGAGGCTCAGTGACACTCCCGGCGCAGGCAGCAGTACAAAGAAAGACGGTCTGCCTCCCTCCTTGTCACGTCCCGTCGGTCAGAGAGCTTCCTCTCAGCCCACTCCAGAGGTGGACCCCCAGACCATCCTCAAAGCTCTGTTCAAGTCCACCGCACAGTCCACCTCCACCACTGAGCCCCCCAGCTCACAGGCCACCGCCTTCCGCATCAAGATATAGCTCATTTTTCGCGTGAATACACTGTCTCTGTTCATAAACATATTACTGCATTCTCAGTGTTCCTCATTCTCTCATATGAAACTGATTTTTACACATTTGATATACCTGACTTCTCTGAACGGGAAATTCATGGACATGCAAAATCTTGTTTTTGGTTTTGTGTTGTCCAAATGTCACCCGTTTGTTTCTGAGATGGACCAGTGGAGGGAAGTGTGAGGTGATTCGTTGTTTTAATCCAATGTGGTGGGGGATGCCAAATCAAACTGGATGTGTAGGGATTTTTTTTTTTTTAATTTTTCATTAATTCAACACCAGCCCATTTGAATATGTTGTTTTTTTAATACTCACCCCTGAGTCCCATAAAAGAAGAGAAACTAGAAAAAAAAAGGAGATTAAAAAATCTAATTGTCAGACACTGAGCAGCATTGTCACAATGGAGAGAATTATTTTGTTTAATACCCATACACCCACGCATTTGTATTCAGTTTTATTGTCTGTACCTCTTGTTAGATTTTCTCTGGGGCAAACAGACCATAGAAATAAAACAGAATACAGTAGAAGAAGAAGACGACAGTACAGTAGATACCATATCTATCTGATTAGGCAGGACAACGAAACTTATGTTCAGTAAATCATTGCCACAGCTCGACCTTTAACATGTAAAATGACTGAAACACTTGTGTGAGTAAATCAGGGATGTTCAGACAAACTGTAACCATCATTTCAGTAAACCAGTTTTCAGACAGTCATATGTTGATGTGTTTTTGTTTTCACCATCCTTGTGGCATCCAGATTGTTCTGTGCTCTACTTGTGACTGGTTTTACACAGTTTTGAAGCAGTGTATGTTTAATACTTCCTAGTATACATTACATTTGATTTTTGTTCAAAGACTGTAAATTACTTTCTGTTGCTTTCTTGGTATGTAAGTCAAGAGACTAGAGAGGTCAGATCTGTCTGTGAAATGTCGCCATTAAATATTTAGCTTTGTAGTCTGAGACTCATCTTTCCTGCCTGATGTGATGATGATGCATTTTAACAGAGATCTGCCTAAATGCTGTACTATACAGCTTGAGGGTATTTATAAAAACTTCAGACCAGTAATGAAAGTACGTATTTTCATAAGTGCTGTCAGTTATTCCAATTTTCAGAAGCCTGTGGTTGGTAATTAACGTTACCTTACCGTTTCAAATTTAGATTGTGAGCTACAGAAGAATGCCCTTTTCTCCTGGACATGAAACTCCATATATATATATTACACAGTTACAACTGAAATCCAACAGCAAAAAATCTTAGAAATTTATTTTAAGCTGGAATATTAGCCGATGTTAGTATTTATATTATCATTATAACCTTTTTTTTAATTTTTCAGGTACAAAATTTACAGGATCATTGCACTTGTAAATTGTTTGGCAGAAATATGAAAAATACTACATTAGGATCAATAATACAACATGTTTTTATATAAACCATGTATGTACATACAAGATAAATAAAAACCAGCCTGACAGCACAAAAAAACGAACCAAGAAAAAGAAAAAAACAACAAAATACCTATAAACAATCAACAAAGTTGTTCATAAAGTAATTTTAGATGCAGTTTTTTTGGTACAAATTTTATTTTGTTGTGCCGAAAATGATAACATATTACTAGTGTGTTTGGACTCTATGTTGGATAAACTAAAATTAACATTTTAAGAAAACTCTAGTATTTGAAATTTGTGGTGTTTTGGCAAAATTTTTAGATTTGGAACTTATTGAAATCTATGAATGGTTACTGTTACATTTAATTACATAACAAAATAAATATAATCAGTTACAGTGACTGACAAAAAATATGTTACATTATTATTAAATATTAAATACCAACTTCTGGCGTTGCCTAATTTTCGGACATTTTTAAGTTTTATTGCCACGTTTGTTAATAAAGTAATCCAAAAATAATCAAATGTAATAAGTTAGTTTAATGTAAGTAATTTAAATAATGAAACTATTTATAATAGTATTTAAATTTAACAGGGTACATAGTGATTGCGTTTAAATTTTGATTTTAATTTATATATTTTAAAAAATCGGAACATATTTCCTTACCGTGGTTTTAGTTGTACTTCCGGTGTGATAGGTCACTTCAAAATGGCGCCGTCCAAGAAGAAACATGCCAGAAACAAGGCTTGTATTATTCCTGGAGGATTCGCATGTATGTATTTACACAGTTAATATGATTCATCTCATTTTTTTCCTAGTTTATTGATATATCCAACAACAGAACTTTATGTTGTTATTTTACACGGTTTGGTTATTTATTGAACGGTAACGGTGCAGCTCTGATGTCTGTCTGCTGTACAGAGTGATGTGTTGGCTTCAGGTTTATTCGTCTTCTCCTGTCTCTCTCCGCAGTGTTGTCCTTACAGTTCAGTCCCGACACTGCTGCTCAGCACCAGCTGTTCGTGAAGGAGCACAAAGTCCGAGCAGAGAAGAGCTCACACAGACCGCTGGACCGGACTTTATTTGTGCTCAACATCCCCCCGTACTGCTCACAGGTAGGGTCAGATGGCAGAGACGCCCCCGATCCCTTAATTCCTCTCTTACCACATATATATGGAAAATTGTGATCTGTGTATTTATATGAGGTTGTACATAAAAACGAAAACCTCCGGGGGCATTCTTATTTAGTTAGATTAACTAGTATGTAGTCAGATGTGACTTTATATAGTTTATATCTACATATAGTTGTAGTATAGTATTGTAGTTTTAAGATAAAACTTTAAAAAGTTTGTTAGTGTGATTAGTTAGTTAGCCAGATATCAAAAGCATCATTATCTATCATTTTTATTATCGTGTCATGCAGTCAGTTATGCCCGTCTTGCAATCAGAGCAGCCAGATACAGAGTCCAGCAAACATAAATTCATTTAAAGGAAAGAAAATGAAACAAAGCAGTAAAACAGTTAAAGCATCACATACAATCAGATCATCGATTTGGAAGATCAAGATCATGAATCATTCCCAAATGCTTTTGTCACGTAAAATCTAATTATACAAACATTCTTGCCTTCTCTTCCAGGCCGTAGCAACAAAACTGGCAAACTTATCAAAATAAATCAACCATTCTAGATTTTGATCGTCTGAGCACCACAAAATGTCAGGGTTTAGACGAACCATTTCATGGAACATAAGCGCTTTTGAGTCATCATAGTTTGGGCAATACAAAAGAAAATGAGACTCTCTTTCCACTTTAGCCAAATCACACGGCTCGCATATTCTGTTTTCCTCCTGAATATTGTGGAATCGCCTGGTCTCAATGGCCAGAAGAAGAATTCCAGCTGTCTGCTGTGCAACCAAAGATCTTTGTCCTCTAGATGAATAGGATGTTACATATGGTTCGGCGCCAAACTTCTGTTTTAAATACACACATGTCCTTAATTTAGGCATTGACAGAATGTTTTAGAAACCCTTCCTCTTTCAATTTCTGTAACAGCCTTTTCTTAATTGCTGGGGCAGGAGCAAACCCATTAACCCCCGGAAAATATTGTGTAGCTCTATTCTGTGTAGTGTCAGCAATTTTAGATTAGAAACATTTTTTAGCAAGCTTACTGGAGGAAGACATCTTGAAATGATAACAGTAAGCCTGAAGGAAAGTCTACAAGTATTCTAGATAATCTATTAATGGGTCAGCGTTGGGAGATTAGTTTGTTTTATTTTGTTAGATAGTTCATTTTGTAGCTCTGGGGCACCTTGGCCCTGGTCATGATGCATCAGTGTGTGTTTATGCATCATCATCCTGCACATGTTAAAATTATATCTAAATATTTTTTAATTATGCAGTAAATTGACTTTGTTGTTAAGGGGGCATCTTCCCCCATCTTAGCCTACATTTTCAGTTGCTAATGCAGTGAGTTGTTATCTTTTATTATAGAAATACAGACAACTGTCATTTCCTCTCTGCTGTTTGTGTTGCAGGCCGTAGTCAAAGAGCTGTTTTCACAGTTCGGCTATGTTGAGTCTGTGGAGCTCAGAGACCACCCGGGTTCATCTCAGGAGTCTGGACCCAAGCTGTCCAGGTTCTTTAAACCGGTCGAAAAACAGGTTGGCCTGCGCTGCTGCATATTTCTCTCCACTGTAATACCATACTGAGCTTATTATGTGCAGTATATTTCTGGTTTTACATCTTGTGTTTCTGTCTGTATCTTTCAGTGTTTCAAAGTTGGCTACATCGTGTTCCAAAAGTCCTCCAGTGTGGCAGCAGTTAAATCACACCCACATGATGTGCCTTTGGTGGTCTGCACAGAAGAGCATCCAGTGAGGACAGGCTCGCAGAGTGAGTGATGCTACAGTGATGCATTTATTTCTGTTAATGCAAGGCTGAATATTTCTCATTTCATTTGGTGGTGGTTTTGTGTTGGTTTGATTTCAAATATGATTCTAGTTAGAGATGCACCGATCCAGCTTTTTCAGTTTAGATACCAATCCTGATGCTTTGGCTTTGAGTATCAGCTGATACCCGATAGCGATCCGTGGTTGACTTAAAAAGCTATACACCTTTACATGTAGAACAGAAAAGACTAGAGGCAACAGGCATCGATGACTACACAGTTCTTTCCTAAGATAAAATGAAACAAGATGAAACACATTAATGCAATGATGAACTATTTATTTTTAACAAAAATAAATAATTGTGCAACAGCAGTTGAAATAGTGTGAAATACCTCCAGACAGCAGATTCTCGTCTTCGCTCCATGACGTATGACGTAGCTCACGTCACAATAGATTTAAAGGGAAGGGATCGCCTCAGGTATAGGTTGCATTTTCCGATACTTGATCGATCTATTTTGATGATATCGGGGCCGATATTCGATCCAGATATCGAATCGGTGCATCCCTAATTCTAGTATTACAGTTTGAGCTTGAGTCAGGTCCTTGTTGATCACACACATTATCAAGTTCTTCATTCTTATCATATGTGCAGCAATTACAGAGAAGCTGATTAAGAGGGATATTGATGCTGCCCTCTTGGCCAGGGTGCTCTTGAAAATGACATTTTAAATCTCAATGACAATTTTTCCCTGGTTTAATAAAGATACTGTATATACAAGCAGTCCTTGGCAATGAAAATCTGAGGCCAACATAAAAAAGGGAAAATCACACCACTAATGAGGAAAGTAAAAACAAACATTAATAGAATATAAATAGAATTTTGTGTACAGTATTGCAAATGAATCATCTGAATCTAAACAGGAATGTAGTAAATATCTGTGCATGAGAATTAAGGTGTATGTGCAAAGTAAACAGTTGGTGAAGAAGTTAAAGGTCCAGTGTGAGGGATTCAGGGGCATATATTTGCAGAATGGAATACCATATTAGTATGTTTACTTTAGTGTATAATCACCTGAAAATAAGAATCATTGTGGGCCATTTGTGTTTCAGCATCAGCCACCATAGTTAGCAGCCCCTCCATGATAAAAGTGTTGGAAAAACACAGATTTTTAATCATGAAACTGCTTTATTTAGTATTTTAGCTGGTTTAAATCACCGGGTACATTTGTTTTGGAGATGAAGAAACCTCCTAGCTGAAAACCTCCTTAACAGTGAACCGTGAAAGAATCCGAACCGAGACAGCTTTCAGCTGGTTGCAGTCTGCAGTCCTCGCAACTAGATGCCACTAAATCCCCCTAAATCTTACACACTGTTCCTTTAAGTAAAGTATGTAAAGGTAAAGTGACAGCATGATAGTATTTACTTTACCTACTCTTTTACAAACTGTTACAGACTCAGAACAAATCAGTCTTATGACCCATTCGTGTTATTTGCCACACTTTCTTACACCAGAATGGATTCAGCAGTACACCAACTCTTTTATTCAAACGGACAAACTGCAAGAAATCGTCAACTCCTTCATGGAAGACTACGACAAGCGAAAAGAGGAGGTGAGAATTCCGCAGCTCTTCCTTCAGTATCACACGCTCCTTTTTAGTCCATGCGACGTCAGCATGTTTTCTTTGTCGCAGGAAGCGGAGAGGCAGAGGAAGGAGGCCGAGAAGCAACAAGAAGATGAAGAGGGCTGGGTGAAAGTCACAAGAGGACCCAAGGGCACCAAGGCCCGGCCTCACAGTGAGGCAGCCAACAAGAGGACTCTACAGAAAGAGATTAGGAAGAAGAAGAGGAAGGAGCTCATGAATTTCTACACCTGGCAGCACAGGAATACACAGAAAGAACGTAAGTTGCTGATTTAGTTACTTCTTCATCAGCAGGATAGATTTGTTCTTGATGTAGGGCGAAAGAGACAGAGAAACTAATCTTTGTTATTGCTAACTATGCTCTGTTTCTTTCTTTTCAGATATTGCTGAACTAAGGAAAAAGTTTGAAGAGGATAAACAGAGAATAGCTCTGCTGAGGGCACAAAGAAAGTTCAAACCTTACTGAGTCAACCACCCTGATTTTTCTGTCCTCATTTCACTGCTTTTGTAAGTCTTACCTACATTATAACCCTGAGCTTTGTTGTGTTAATAAACTATTATTCTGACAAACCTATTATCACAATTATTGAATTACAAGCGCCTCATGACATCTGGAAATCATTGATGTTTGTAGAAGAAAGTTTAATTAAAGGTGACAAACAGGATCAAGTACAAGTGCCGGTTTTAATAAAATTAGAATTAAAGTATTATGTAAAAACTAGCCTTGGAAACCAGTGTGTGTGGGTTGTTAACAGCCAGGATGAATGACAACAGCTTTGAATTTTACGAAATTAATGTTTTATTGAGATTGTTCATTGTCAACTTTAACTTCACAAACGTGCTGTGTTTCCGGCTTCTGCAGCTTTCTGATGCGTGACCACACCATGATCACCAGAATGAGCAGCAGGGCAGCACCAACGCCAGACAGAATATACACTGTCACCTGAAACACTGACAAACAGAAAAATAATTTAAAGCTGGGTTAGGGAAAAATCTGGAAAGGCAGAATTTGAAAACACACCCTCTCATGCAGCTCTCTCCTCTTTGACCTAAGCCCCTTTAACGACATTCATACAGTTCCCCAGCGTTTCCCATACATTGATTTATTAACCTTATGTCCTTGCAGATCCCTTCTTTGCATCGCCCTCTCTCCATTTATTAGACCACAAATGAGACAACAGTTAGCTAGCTAGCCACCCCTCTGCCCCTCCGCCTCACTTCCCGCCACTCTGGACTGCTTCGCTGGGAGGAGAGCAGGCAGCAGCTCTAGAGATGTACCTTTGGTTGCAGGCTGTGGTGGTTCAAATTCAGCCGGCACAAATCCCCCAGAGCTGGGTGGCACAGCGGGCTGGTGGCCAGTGGCAGCGCTAGGTCTAACCTTTGTAAAGGCAGCAACATAAAGTTCGCAGATCCAATGAGTTGGGACTGTCAGGTCTCCTGGAGCTGGGGTTTGTGCTGGCCAGATTTGAGTTGCTGCAGTTACTCTGGAGGTGCTGCCCGCTCTCCTCCCTGCAAGGTGGTCTGTAGCGGCGCAGGGTGAGACGGAGGACTCACTGTGATTCCAGGCTCTAGCTAATGTTAGCTACATAAATGTGAGCTTGATGCTGCAGCCGTGAGCCTTTGGCCAATGGTGCCAAAATGAAACTCTGTAATTCAAGTATTGCCATTGGTCCATCACATCATTCAGTCTTGTGCTGAGAAGGACTTACTCAGCTTCTGTTTCACACATGGATTGTCCTCCTGTTCAGTGCTGTTCTGTCCCAGAAGCAGTGGTCCTAAAGAGACCAGCTGGACCTGGTCCGACTCCGACATCGTCTGTCTTCTCTGTCTCTCACCCTCAGATGCTGTGGGAATGGAAGCAAGAGTTGACCACATTCACAGCACATACAGTAGAAGAAAAACATGCTGTAATATACTCACAAATCATGGCACAACGCTGTGTGCAGTCAATGTCATCTGTGCAAATTTCCACCCAACAGTAGAAGTACATCTAAGTGAGAGATGTTTGCACGGTTGCTTAGATACACATTTTTACATTATTGAAATATGTGGATGTGATAACTTTACCTCCTCCACACTTGGTTGGCCTGTTTGAGGGTCCAGGAAGGCAAAGGTCTTGACATCAAACCTCCTGATTTGGGAGTGGGAGGATGTCTTCATCTGGTTGCTCACAGGGACAGAGCTCCTCATGTTATCCACAGGGTTAGGACAACTAACGATGAGGAGAAACAAATATCAGCTGCACTTACTATCAGTATCTCATCTCAGGTTGTTGCTGTAATTGCCTCGACCTTACCCGTCATAGAGAAGCGTCCACACAGAGTGTCTAGACGCAGGGTAGGCAAAGCAATCCCGTACACGCAGGGAAAGTGTGGGGTCTGGGGACGGCCGAGCGATGGAAATCTCTACGTATGCAGCTTTGCGTAGGGGCAACTTCACTGGAAGCTCGTCCTCAGGAAAGAAGGATGTGAAGGATGCATCTAGGGGAGCAAATAATCACAAACACAGTCCCTAAGGTTTAGTTCGGAGGATCTTCTCTATGCAGTGAGTAATTCCATACTGCACAACACAGTCATACTGCTCTTCATTGTTATTACCTCTGGCTATTCTCATCTGCACTCGGATGGTTCCCAGTGCAACCACAGGCGGCGGGTTGGTCACTGCGTACAAGGACCGCAAGTCTGCTGCGCGCTTTAAATCGATGCTGCATATTCACACTGGACCTGGAGACTAAAAGTTCATACTATCAATACATTTGTCACCACCAGAATAACTGACATGCATTGTTTTTATATTAAAGCCATCAGCTCACCTAAATGGAGAATGTTTGATTATACTTTTAGTGTACAGCTCCTCCACTTCCACCTCATAGATCTTCATATCTCCATCTACCTAAAAGCCGAGTAGAGAGGAAAGGATTGCATATCAAGCAAATATATGAATTACATCATATGTGATTTAGAAAGCTTTGATGATGTGTGACAGAGGAACAGCATCTGGCCTTGCTCCCTGCTGCTAAAGACAGCTTTTGTGGGAGGAGAGTGGGCAGCAGCTCAGGAGATGAACTGTTGGTTGATGGCTGTTACAGCTTGAATTCATCCATGGCAAACCCCTAGGACGGGTTTCGTAGTGGGCTGGTTACCAGTGGCAGCGCTGGGTCTAACCTGTGTAACAGCAGCAACAGAAAGTTTGCTGATCTGGTGAGGTGTTGGGGCTGCCGGGTCCCCCTGACTAAGTTCAAGTTGCTGCAACTGTTGACTTGGGGTCAGTTTTCAGAGCTGCTGCCCGCTCTCCTCCCAGCAAGGTGGTCTGTAGTGTTGGGGGTGAGTCAGAGGACACACTGTGATTCAAGAGTCTAGCTAATGTTAGCAATGTAAACACAACTTAAAGCTGCAATCGTGAACCTTGGCTACAGTTAGCAGAAGGCTAAACTGTAAGCGCCTTTATCTCTGAAATACTTCACTGATGTTGAAACATGTTTTACTTTGTTTATTGTCAGACTTTGATGAGTCCATCTTCCTTTATTGGGTTGCTAAGCAGTGTCGGCAGTTGTTGCCAATGCTGTATGCCAAATTGAAACCGTCCAGCCCAGCTTATAACTGATTATGTTTTTATCCAAGTACTAGATGTCTTTTGTTCGAGTCAAACTCTTGTCAAGCAGCATTACCTTCACTTTTGCACCACAGTCCGTGACTCCAATCTTGAAGACAGCCGTGTCTGCGGTGGTGACGACAGGAAAACACTGTGACTGGTCCTTGACAATGAGGCTGCTGGGTTCAATGGGTGTGTCTGTGTCTGTGGTCTTTACTGAGAACACAAAGTGTCCATCCAGAGAGCACGCTGGGAGGATAGTCAACACAGGAACACGTAGGCTTTGTTACACGTAAACAGCATATGTTCTTATTTGGAGGAAATGTTGGAGATAAATAATCGAAATTTAAATAAACAGTACTTAACATTCTAAGACATAAGCCAGTATTACCATTGAGTCTGTAGTAGCAGGTTAAATCATGAGCATCATAGCAGCATCCCAGTTTGTAGCAGGCATCGCTAGAAATGCTTTGGTGGCCACAGTCCACTCGTAGAGCTTTTTCTGTGTCACAGTTTCCAGGTAATGCTGGAGAAGAGCTGGGATTTTAGTGTCATGCCAAAACCCTCTCTGTATTGTAAACACCATTTACCGTGGCATTACTTCTGTGTATAGAGATTATTCAGTCTAACCCTTTAACAAGCTCATTGACACAGTTATGTCTTGAATATCTGAGGTCAGCGCTAACTTTCATCAGTTTCCGCTCGTCGGCTGTTTCCACTCACGTGTGGGGATAACACGGGTCCTCTCGCTGTGCCTCATTATCAGAGGACAGCTGATGTTTACCCTGAACCATCGATCCTCTCCTGTCAGCTGTACCTGCAGAGGGATGATCACTTTGCTGCCCTGAGGATCAAAGGTCATTGCAATGGAGGCATTAAGAAGCCATATTACATTTACATGTACATGTGTATATTCACCTTCTGTATACTTCTCAAGAACAGGTTTCACTTTTTGTACCAATCAATAATGTTGCATGATTTGCAGATATTGTGGTGAAGGGGTTACAATTTTTCTCTTGGTCAAGGACAGTGGCGCCCACATGGAAAATAATCAGAGGCCCATATTACTTCAAGAGGCTGTGGTGCACTATTTTTTTAAGCTAGCACCAAGACAGTGATGTCTTCTGAAATTAGAAAAGACACAGCATCCATTGGTACCAATTATGTTATACTGGCTTGTCAAGACGGGGCTAAATATCGCTCAGGTGAAGGAACAGCCGCCAAGGGCATTTTCAGAGGGGTCCCTTAAACTCTGACCTCAAGATATCTGAATAAAAATGGATTCCATGGGTCCCTGAGTCTCCTCTAAACTTGTGTTCTCCTTCAAATTAAAGCTGTATGTTTGTCTTTTTAGGGAAAAGATAACCAGCATGTAAGAATAATGCATCATCTAACATATATACAGATATATAACACATTAAAACAAGACTTGTGGATTTTAAATGTCCATGTACATCAGATAATTAGTCACATTAGAAACTAGTATATCAGTATAACTTTAACACTCATATTGACATAATTTTTAAGTGACCTATGAACTTCCACAGCCTGAGTGAAATCCTAAAAATAAGTTATGGCCTTTGGTTTTGGTGTGCGACCCAAATATTTTCCGTGGCCCCATCTGGCCACCTCATTGAAGAATTGCCAGGGGCGCCAATGGTCAGGGAGAGCTCCCTCCGCCCTCCAGTAACTTTCACACAGTTCCTTATTTTTACCTCAATCTGTGCATAGCAGCTGTCATATCTGCTGAAGAGGGAGAGGCTCTTTTTTCTCTCTGCCCAGTCTCACTCCACAGGACTCCTCAGACTGAGGCACAGGGATGATGGCCCCGATGTGTCTAGAAAACACAGGAAAGCATGCATACTCATTCATGCAAATGTTCAGAGCTTATTTTAAAATCAAACGACTGAGAGAACCCTTTTTACTGAAACTATTTCCAACCATGTTTGCCATCTCATCTCAGAGGTTGGAAATATTATCATCTCACCTTTAACGTGAATATTGCTTTTGACCAGCGGACCAAACACAGCTTTCAGTCTTCGAGCAGAGCAGGTGACTCTCGGCAGGACGAGCTGCTCAGGTGTTTTCTTTACCTGGACCGTTGAGAAGCACGAGCAGTGCTGAGCCATGACGCCAAAAATTACAGAAATCACACAAAGTTTTGCACATTTATAATCCATCTTTTGATTGAGATGTTTATACGGTTTTGGTCTAGAAATACCAGGTGCTTTCTTTGACGCGAGGGACGGGGTCACATGACTCCTGTTAATTAGTGTTAATCAGTCTGAAGCTTGCTGCTGTCTCCACCACAGCTTCACTACACGCAGGTATGTGCTTGTTATTGTCATTCATGTGTTTAAAAAGTTGAAATTATGTCAGGGCAGTCCACCTGTGCGCCGTAAGAGCAGCCGGGTTGAAGCTGCTTTAAAAAGTAGTGCAGAATAAGCGGTTAATTAATAAAAAGGTCAGAGTTTTTAATAATACATAACATGCTGAGCACATGCATGGTATCCTCAGGGAGCCATTAAATGACATCATTGCGTAACTCAAAGGCCCTCACCCTCCTCTCCCTCTCCCCCAGTGGCAATGCTTGTACCCATCTAATTGTTACATAAGCAATTTTAAATTTTTAATCAGTGCTGCATCCTGTCAAGGTTTCAAATGAGTGTCTAAATACTGTCCTGATACATCTGTGGTTACTGTTTACAGTTCAATGTTCTTCAAGTAAGGGACTGTGTGTTACTTATTAGGGGGGAGGAAGAGGTGCAAAAGGAGGAGGCATGTCAAATATTTTTTAAGCATTGGGGAGGAATTTGTTTTATTTTGGCTAAGGGAAGTGGCATACAAATTAAAATGGTTGTATTTTTTTTTTTTTTTTTTACCGCCAATTTTTATTTTAAAAAAAAAATGTCCTCCATTTCTTTAAAAATTGCCAATATTACACTATTTATCATAGCCAGAAAGTGTAAAAACTGAAATTGTCATTGGATTTTTACATATCCGCCAGTCCTCAGAAATATTGTATGCAACAAATGCTCATGTCAGAAAAAAATCATTTCCAAATCTGGCCTTAAAATACTGATGTTTCCTCAAAATCACTTAATTCTACATCTCGGTTAAAATTTGGCCAAAAATAAACCATTTGCACTAACTAACCAGTCTGCACGACAAGAGTGGGGAAAAAAAGTATTCTTTTTTTTTTTTTTCATTCCAGGATTTTGTTTGCAACTTTCAATGTTTGACTTCCAAGCATCAAAGGTACGTTTTAAAAATCTAATAACTATTTTTTGGTGGAGGGAGGGTCATGTGTTTTCAGCTGGTCAAAGGGTCTGCTCCATTTCAGTGCAATGGTGCGCCGCTTAACGTGTATTCAGAAAAGATGTGAAAAAAGAGAAAGCAAGTATAATTTAAAAGGAACAGAGATCTTTAAAAAAAAAAAACATGATTCAGAACTAAACTGATGGAACGTTGCATTTCTGTGAAAGGAATCAGTTTATGGAACAATCTGAACAAAGACACCAAAGAATCCAAGTCAAACATTACATTTAAAAGAACAATTAAAGCCAGTATGTTACTGAAATGTTAGTTATGTTTGATTGTCATACCCATTGTCATGAAAGGTATAGGGAACCAAAAAGAACGTGACTGCAGCTATTTTATTTTATTTTTGTTTATTTTGTTGTTGTTGTTTTAATTTAAGTGCTTTGTAAATTGATTTTTTGGGATAAAGGGGCAGATTAAATAAGATTATTCTTCTTTCTGCTCCCTTTCATTCAGATTTGGGAATGTTGTGTGTATATTGTATTGTTTTTTTTTCTTTTTTTCAATGAATGAAATAAAAATAAATAAATAAATAAATAAAAACTGTAATGGCAAGGGCTGGGAAAGCTGTTTTCAATGGAGTGTAATCCGTCAGCCAGCAGCAGCAACCATGTAACTGACAGGTGACAAAACAATGTCAATCAAGAGGGCAGAAGCCATGGTAGCTGTCCTAGCTGTCACATAATTGCCTACATGAACAGTAATGTGCACAGTAAGTTATCTGTCATATCATCTACCTTAATTTGTTTGGGTTTGTCTGCAACATTTACATGGGCTATACCGAGACCTGAGAATCGAAATTTTGTTCCACTGCATGTAAATTTGATGTATGAGCCATGTGGTTGTTTTGGCATATATGCTGCTTTTGCCACTTAAATTTAGTCCAACTGATCTGCGGTGACGATACCTACTTGGTGCACTGCATGTGTGTGCCAGTGTGGAAGTGGTGCAAGGCCACGCAGGGAAGCTCAAGGAAAAATATTTGTAGCTTGCAGGAGGATAAAAAAATGAAGTCACACTCAGCCACCCCTGTTTTCTGAGAAGTAGAGAACAGTCCCTTAATTCTTCAAGTGAAAGCTATCAGTCAAATTCCGTTTGGACAGGCTTTCATTTACTGTTCATGAAAATTATGTTATTTCATTTTATTTGTGACTGAGTTGGTTTCAATCACATGAGGATCAGCTGCCTGTACCTGACACACAGAGCATAGACTGTTGATTAGGACACAGAGAGCTCACAAAACTCTTATTGGATCAAAGCTGCAGTTATTTACATCCTATCAGATGTCAAACGGTGATTTAAATGTGCAGGACTCAGCTGTTTGTCCGCTGATAGTGTTGACTGTCTCACGGTAATCCAAATCACGAGTTGACGTGACGTAACGCCGGTGACGTTTCCGGGGCATCCCCGTCGGGCTGACGGTCAGACTCCAGCACGGGAAGCAGGAGAGCAGAAGGTTTCTCCCAAACATGGCTTTGAATCGGAATCACTCGCAAAATGGTGGCGTTTTGGTAAACAACGGAGAAAGGTATGTGTATTATAAAACTCCCCTGACGATTGTTTTACTTACCAGCCGGCTGTCGCCTCTGTTTTAAGGCTTGTTTACTTTCTAGTTTCCAGTGCGTAGTCAACATCATGCTAACAAACCGCTAGCCTCCCGCTAGCTGGCCTGGCTAACATTAGCATAGCTAGCAAAAATACATCTGTGCTGCTGTTGACGTTTCGCTAGCTGTGGACTTCATATTGAGGGAATTAAAATATTATAGTGTTGCTTAAATGTTGGTTATATAGTAATATCAATGGCCGACTTTTTAGCCTTCCCATATCTTGACATTTGGTTTCAGCAAAATGGCTAACCTGTAACGTTAGCCAACAATCAAAACAGGAAGTAGCGGTGGCTTTCGTGTCAGTGTTGACATATTTGATATTATGTAAAATGGGTTAGTTTCTTGTTTTGTGGGGTGGGACAAGTAGCCAGATATTCTGCTTTACTAGAAATAGCAGTACCTCAGTGTAGACATACTGTGTAACAAGTAAATGTCATGTAGCTAAAATTTACTTGAGTGAATGTGCATCATTATCTTAGTCACCATGAAACAATTGTTTATTCAGGGAGAATCGACTGAGCATTACGCTCTTGTACAGCAATGACCTGAGTTCATATTTAATGGGCTTTAAGTGCACAGATAAATAATAGCAACTGCAATAAAATGATGAAAAAAGTCCATAAAAGCAACTCAACTCAAACTTTATTTACAGAGCACTTTCAAAACAACCGGGGTTGACCAAAGTGCTGTACAGATTAAAAGCAGCATGGATGTTAAAGGTAACCCATACAATGCCGCAACAAAAATAAATACTAAAATACATAAACAGAGTGCAATAAAACTGAATAAAATAAAATAGAATAAAACTAACTAACAGGCAGCAGTGTCTCTCAAGAATTATAAACAGCAATAAAGAACCAGGAAAAGGTAAATAACAATAATAAAGTCTGCCCTAAATGATGGATACAAAACAAGAATAAAAACAGTAAAATGTAGAGAAAAAAATAATTGATTAATGTCAGTTAACCAAAGCAGGAACGCTACAGAACAACCATGTCATCTAGCATACACTTGAAATGATGGAATTAATGAAATTACTCATGTAACGTGTCCCATGTATTTGTTGCAAAAAACTAAAAGTATTAGCATTAAATATACTTAAGTAATCAAAAGTAAATGTGCTTGTTGATATGCAGAATGACTCATTCCAGAATAATATATCTATGTTGTTGAATTATGGTCATTGCTGCATTGATGTATTTATCGCTTTAATGTTGTAGCTGGTAAAAATGGAGCTCATTTTTTTAAAACCTTATTTACCAGGGGGTAGTTTAACCTGTCATTATACATCATAATTCACTTGCTGATGTATATTTTGTATTGGTAAAAGATGTAGTGGAGTATAAGTATAAAGTAGTAAAAAATGGAAATGCTCACCTAAAGTACAAGTACCTCAAAATCGTACTTAAGTACAGTTCTTTAGTAAATGTCCAGTAGTGCACATGGGCGGCTGTGGCTTAGAGATAGAGTGGGTCGTCCACTAATTGGTAGATTGGCTGGATGGAGTGGGGATCGATCCCTGGCTCCTCCAGTCTGTATGTCGAAATATCATTTGGCAAGATACTGAACCACAAATTGCTTGCGCTGGCTGTCCCATTACTGTGTGTGCATGTAGTGTAAAAAGCTCTTTGTGAGTGGTTGGAAGCTTAGAAAAGCACAATACAAGCACAGTCGATTAACGTTATTACTCTGTGACATAATTGAATCAGTAGATATCTTGTAGTGGCTGTTTGTTAACAGGTTACCCTATCATCACCTGCTTCTTCTTTTCCCAGCGTTTTAAGAGAATGTAAGAATGTGGAGCTGACATTCAGCGATGTCAGCTGCAAGACAGACCTCCTGCGGGGGACCAAGAAGGGCACCATTTACCTCACACCATACAGGGTACCACCAAACTTACATAAAATATATTTAACATGATATTGCTGCTGCTGTCTTCTTGACTGTACTCATACATCCTGTTGTGACTCTCCCTACACTCTCGTCTCTCTCATTCACTGGCGTAGCTGATGTTTGTGTCCAGTAATACCAAGGACTGCCTGGGTTCAGCCATGTTCCCCTATTATCTGATGAAAGGCTGCAGCATTGAGCAGCCCGTCTTTGCAGCCAACTACATTAAAGGGACAGTGTCAGCTGAGCCTGGTGGTAGGTGGCCTTTTGTTTTTACTCTTAACCTCTAAGGTGTGGTTTTATAAATTGTCATATTCATATTGTAAAATACAATAGGTGAAGTATCTTAGTCAAAATAAAGGGACTGCACAATAAAACACAAGTGTAGCTCTCTGTATTTGTTCTAAAAATAGCTGACTCTCTCATCAGGCGGCTGGGAGGGCCAGGCCCATTTCAAGATGTCATTCCCCAGTGGAGGAGCCATTGAGGTGGGGCAGCATCTCTTCAAACTGGCCACAAATGGTACGTATGCTATTTTTTTCCATCCCTGTTGCCCATGTTTTACAATGCTAAATATTCATCAAACACTCCCGAAAGGGGAACTCTGGTATTTTTCAACCTGTAACAAGTCAGTTCTTGTGAAATTTCAGAATGAAACTTCCTGTTAGTGTAACTTGAACACAGAACAGACCAGAAGAAGTGAGTACAGAAAAATGTTTAATTCTCTGTAGCGTCTTTTCCGTAATGTTGTAAGACACCTAACATAACAATCTGAGCCTATCAGTGGCAAAAACAAGCACTTACAGTTGACATAAATTGACAGGGCGCACCTGCCCTGAGTGGTTACACTGCAGCCTCTACTGCTTAAGCCAGCTGCACATTCTGTTTTTACTGGATCAATTTCAAAAACTGAGGTTCCCACAAATTATTTAGACACAAAAATGTGGTAAAATAGGATCCAGGTTGAAAAATACCAGCGTTCCCCTTTAATACGGATTGAAAAAGGTAATAAAAACCTGTTTCAAGGTGGTCAAAATCTTAACTGTAAATAAGTATAATCAATAAATGAACTGAAGGTCTGCCCCAAAAGAGTCTTTTAAAGAGCAACCCAAGTACTATAAATATACTTACTGTATGTAAGAGAGACAATTGTGGCAATACAGTGAGTAAACACACATATAACCTCTGGAAAGTCCGGTGTATTCATTGTGAGAGACCCTTTCCTCCTGCTGTGCTCCAGCTTCTCGCTCTGCTCCGGCACAAAACGGTGCTGCATCATACGGCTACCCTTCACCTGGGATGATGAACGGCTACGGCCCAGCTCCACCTGCTCCTCAAGGCTATCCTTACGCACCCCCTCCCCAGCAGAACGGATTCTACCAGGGCCCTCCTCCTCCTGCTGCTGCTAACATGGGCTACCCAAATCCAACAGCTCCTGCAGGTACAGGATTCAGTCATTTGTTATATCAGAGTCAGAAATACTTTATTGATCCCTGGCAGGAAATTGGGGTTTGTTACAGTTGCTCTCATGCAAAGCATAGGGAATTAAAGTATAGGTGTGAAGTATGTAAAAGTATGAAGATAAAATGTGTGCGAGATGCTACAGTTTTAACACGAGTATGTTAAATATTTAAAATAGAAAATATGTATAATGTCCAGAGTGTATAAAGTGTGTAAAAAATATAAAAATATGTGCCTTATGCTACAATATAGTGTTTTAATCTAATATGTAATGTTAGAAATATATAAATATGAATATAACGCTACAATGTACACACACAGCACAGCACATAGTTTTTAGCCTGCCTGTGTATGCAGAGCACACACACATTTTTATATCTTGTATACACGTTTTACCTCAAATGTCCTAATGCGTGTAAGTAAAAACCCTTGAGGCACAAATAATGCTGCCATTTCTCCCCCTCCCTGTTCGCGTTTAGTTTTTTTCCCTCTTGTTTGTCTTGGTTTTTTTTGTCTGTGCTGTGTAACTAATTGCCCACACAGACTGCAACCTCATTTGACCTTGAAACTCCATCTCTCTCTCTCTGTCTCTCTCTCGTCTGTTGTCTTCTGTGTTCCAGGAATGTACCCATCTGGTTTTGACTACATGGCCCCGCCTCCTCCCTACCCTGGGCCACCCCCAAATTGGGCTGCGCCCCCCCAGAACTGGGCAGCAGCAGCACCACCACCTCCAGGTCTGTTTCTCTCCCTCTCTTTATTTTTTCCTCTCTGTATGTCTGTGTCACTGCACCCGTCAGATCTGATCCGTCTGCCTCAAAGTGAATCACTTCCAAGCACGCCACCCAAAAAGGGGTGCTGATGTCTCATCGGCTACACGTCAAAATTACAAAGGATAAACAATCTCCCGTCTCCCTCCCCATACTCTCTCCCTTGCACCTTGTGGATTCAGTGAAAACAGTCTCACCCTGCACACGGGGTTGAGCTTGGTACACTGTGCTGAAATGTCACTTTGGCATATCTCTATTTTAGGACGAGCCTGAGTAGGACGTTTGCCTCTGTGCGTCCTCAGGGTGTGCCGGTAGATTTTGTCTCAAGGATTCCTGCAGCTGTCAGTTGTTGTGCCTCACATGACTAATACTCCTCGCATCAGTTCTTCTTACAGTGGTTGGAGCTTTAGCGTCTGTTCCTAAATATGTTCAGCGGTCGTCACTGTCTGTCTTTATCTCCATGTCTTTGTCATATCTCATTTTATGCACAGGTAACTCCAAGGCGGCTGAAGCAGCAGGCAGCGCGTATTACAATCCCAGCAATCCACACAATGTCTACATGCCCATGGTAAGCTGCTTTGCTTGTCTTCTCCTCAGTTAAAGTTGTGTGAAAGTGACATCTTTAATGAGACTTTTTTCTCTCCCTTGATTCCCACGCAGGAGCGGCCTCCACCATATGCACCTTATCCCAACTCTCCTGACAAGAAAAGTAACTGAAGCTCAGGCAACATCACTTCAATGACACTCCTCTCTTCCTCTGTATCTTAAATAAATTCTAAAGCAAGGAGTGACGTTGATGGATACCTACTCGAATGTAGAAAACGGAAGAAAATGCAAGTAGCAGAGAGTTTAAAGATGTCAGTGATAATTCACCAATGAATCAGTGATGTTTTTGAATACTGGAATCACATCTTTTAAATACTGTTTTACATATTACTTCGTTTAAACTGAACTCTAGCTAGACTCATCATTATTAACATTCTCAGTGATTGGGTTAATTTCTAATTCTCTAGCACGTAGGTAAAGTAAGGGCACGTAAACTGTCCTTGTGAAGAGGCGAAAGGAGGAGGAAGTATGGGGAATGTAATTTTGTAAGACAGATTTATTACCAAAACATTTTGTAGCAATTCTTGATTGCAGTTCATGTAGTTATTAACAATAGCATCTCCTATTATAAAAGGTATTTTTGCAGTATCATTGAAAGTACCGTGTGTGTTTCCTATTACCGTTATGCATTCAGTAGTTGTCCATATACAAAACCGGACGGGGTTGCACAGTGTTTAGTGATTCAGTATGTGACTGATTGTCATACCATGACTAGAAACAATAGCAAGTTGAAGTTTCCCTAACACATGACCAATGTGATCCTGCGTTACATCAGTGACAAGTAATTCCATTCATTGTATGACCCAAATCTCACGCTCTCCATCATGATTTAATATATATAAGAAAGGTTTTTGTTATGAAAAGGAGCAGTGCATCATTTGGAAAAAGGGGATCAGATAGATTTCTTACATAACACGTCTATGTATGTGCAATATTTCAACCTGACATAACAAGGTTAAAGGTGACGAGCTGGGGTTACCTGAGTGACCTCGTGCTCTGCTCCTAGCTTCTATTGTATTCATGTATGCAAAGCCAAGCTGAAACCAGAACTCTACTCTTTGTGTAATTACACTAGTGTGGGGTTACAGGGCCACGGCGCTATATTAAGGGCCCGTCAGTGTTCTGCCTGCTGTTGAAACTTCTGAATGCAAACCATTTATTCCTGATTTAGAGTGGGGCGAGGCGCCAGCAGGCCGTGTAATCGCAGGCCCCTCTTATTGCTCAATTAACACCTGTTTGAAGGACTATTTGCTCACAGTTGAAGCGGTGAAAGGTTTTTGTTTTTTTTTTTGTGGGGGGAGGTTGGGTTTTAGTTTGCTTGAATTAATCAAATGTATGTATATTAATATCTCTTTTGCAGTTCTTATTCCTTTTGCTGAAATTTGTCTGTCCATTAAAATCTAATAAATAAGTCATTTATTGAATTTGGCATTTTGATATTTTTGTCATTTATCTTAAATTTTAAAGTAAATAACTTAAACAGTAACATTTATTTATTCCTCATTTTTAAACTGTTAAATTGGGTTAAATATTTAATTGACATCAACTGAATTGCTGCATTTTGTATACTTGTGTTCTTTACGTTTAATCTATTAATCTTCATATATATATATATATATACAGTCCATTTACCACAATGCGTAATTTTATTGTTGACTACTGTGCTCAGTATATTAGATTTGCTTCTTATTGCTTTATTTCTTTTGCACCATTAAGGACATAGGTATATTATATAGGTTATAATACATTTTCAAATTAAGAGCTCCACATAGAGTAATTCAGATTTCAAGTCAATTCAGATACAAGTTAGGTGAATATTGGTGGGGCCACGTCACCAACCACCATAAATACACTTAACTAAATGCCAATATTAATACTATCTGTAAAAGAGATGTCTGTAAAGCACTTTGAACCAGGGGTGTAAATAGACAGTGCAGGCAGTATGATTGCCTGGACTGATTCTGTCCCTGACAGCGTTCAACAAATAAAGAAATAAAACAACTAGAATTACCCACACTCTTACTGAATAACATATTTATTATATTATGAAACACTATCAAGCCTGAACATAATATTCACCCATCACAGAAAACCACAAAGTACAGGAGTATCACATAACACAGTTTTTAACTCGGAATAAATAAAGATGGCATTGTCATGCACTAAAACACAAACTACTCACTACACACAAAGGCTTCCTGCATCGACACATAACCACAGAGTTTATAACGACACCTACAGCTAGCTATAGCTAATGTCCACTGAGCTGTACAGCCATTAATTCATAAAGACTAATTCTACTTTATGGCTCAACTCCTGTTTTTTATCCAGTTCCTGACTCAGGAAAAGGAAGTGTGCTTTTATCTACCATGTATCTACTGTTAATTCTGTACATTTCTCTGTAGTCATCACTAAAGTGTAAACTAGATAAAAGATGTGCAAAGCCCTACAGTGTGTTCTTTAGGGATACGAGAGCTCTACAGGGGTTTGATCGACCCTTTAGGACAAACATTTAATTCTAAAAGGGGTGAAAAAAATCAGTTAGATTATTCACTGAGTTAGATAGCTTTGTGTTTCACACCTGTAAGACAGAGGCAGTAGTGTACAAGTTTATCTAAAGGTAGTTTTTTAAGATCTATTTTCTCTTGCCTTAAACAGCTGAAAACTGAATCAAAATTTTGTATAAAACATATTACATGGGAGAAAAAGTTTCACTTCTTAACACTACATTTGTCTAGAAGCCTTGAATCAGTCTCATCACGCATTGTTTCAGAGCCGTTTCTTTCAGAGAAATAAAAGAATAAAGGAAATGTGATAGAGAAAGCAGGTGATCAGATGGGTAAAGGCAACATGGGTAATCTCTATCGGTCCATTTAGGTTCGAAGGTCTATTAAGTCACCATATTGCTCTTACCAACTGAATACTGTTAGAGCTACAGGATTGTCAGCAGTGAAAGGGTATTTAAGGTTGAATAAAGGATTCAGCATGAGATTTGACTCAGATCGGATAGACTGGCTTCTACGGCTCCTCCTGTAGAAACCACACCTCGTTGCGGCGTCCGTAAGGCTTCAGTGGCGGGTCGTAGCTACAGCAGAAGTACTGCTTGCGCTGGAAGGGGGCCGTCTCACCCAGGGTGCGGGTCAAACGCAAGGCCTCTGCTCGGTACTCACTCTCACCCGCGAAGCCTCCAAACTGCCTGTGAACAAATAAAAGAGAACACAAAGATGAGGACAGGTCTAATTAGGTGGATGGTTAAAGTTAGCTTGATTGGGGGAATTATTTTTAAAGGATGTGCTGTCTCACTGAGACGGAACAGGGACCCCAAAAGACACACACTAATATTTTAGCAAAATTGAGGTAAAGTAAACCTGCCATAGAATCTGCTCTGCCTAACACCCTGCAGGAGAAAGAATAAATTAAAGGTGCAGTCAGTGACTCTAATCCAGTACACTTTTTGTCAAATTCAAATATCATGGTCCGCCAGCTGTCTGTGCTGTGTGTGCACTGCAAATAAGATCGGATATTCAATGAAAGCTCTGGCTCTCTAAATGGGAAACAAACTAAATGCATAACTAAAACGTGCCGCACATGCTATTCCAGTCAATCAGCAACAGGGGGTGTTCGTGCTTGTGCGCAGAACAGGGGAAAAGCCATGGATGTAAAAGAAGAAGGCAGTTGGACTGAAGGCCTTTGCACACTGAGTCCGTTTTTTTCGTCCAAAATTGTCATGTCTAAAAAATAAATACGAAGAAAATAAGTACGAAATAGGAAGAGGTGACAGCCGGATAGCTAACTCCAGAGAAGAGAGGCAAATGAGGAAATGTGTCCTTTAATTTTGTCACATATTTTTTACAACGAATAGAACAATGAACTGTATCGGAATCAGGTGCAAGGTTTCTGAGCATAACAATTTTTTTAAGATGACAGATCCAAAAAAAAAACAGACTGTGTGCAAAGGTCTGGAGAGGAATGGTAAAGCGAGACTGTACTCCTCCTCAATAAGACCACACAGGGCATTTATACAAGCATAAAAGCAGAAAATACGATGGTTATTTACATCTTTTGTTGGGTGGCGGTGGTAAATATTCTGGGTGCAGGCAACGTAGTATAAAGAGCAAGAAAGTCTGCTAGGGGTGACGGAGTAAGTGGAGGACAAGCACCGGACTTTCATCCAGGAGAAGTGTCTGTGTCCCGTGTCAAACCAGAAGTCAGCGCAGATTTATTTCAACAAGTATGTCATGAGAGATATGTTACATTACCCTTGTAACAAACGTATTAATTTGAAGGCAAACCTGCCTCAGAACTGTGATTATTTCATAACGTCACCCACATATTTATAACTGCAACCGTTAAGTCATATGAGCTGTTCTGCCATCCACTGGTAGGTGCACAAATTTAGGAAACGCTCCTGTGGGTTGTATTTACATGTAAGAAAATACAACTTCTGTGGTCGTATAGGTTGATGGACTTTTCAGGTAAATCTGGTGTATTTGTTTGGGTGTTTAGTTCAAGTATCAACAATCTCTCTCCAGAATCGCTGACTCCCTCTGCAACTAAGGCCCCCAAAAAATGAAATAGCTACTGGGTCAGGTGGGGTAACTGTGCTAGAAGTCGGACGACACAATTTCAAAATTCTTACGAAATAATGAAGGTGGGAAGATGATGAGGTTAATGGTGCAATTAAATGTATTGTACGACAGAACAGGTCAGCCTGACAGTAAAACCACAATAAGATCTAAGATAAGATGATATGTAGAATAATAGATGGAATTACAAAAATAACATATAAAATATAGCACTATATACATGCATGTAAATGAGGACTGTGTGTTAAAGTAAGTAAAAAATGTGTCCAACAGTATTGCACAAACGTAATGAGAAAAAGGAATGAGAAATTAGAGAATGGAACAAGCACTACTGACTTCATGAAGGATGGGAAAACACTTTAAATGACACGTACAGAGTGTAGACAGTCATGCCGGGCCGCTCCTCAATCTTGATGGCACTGTCGGTGGGAGTCGGGGGCTCTTGCTGGTAGTTGGTGGGGATACGGATGGCGACCACCAAGCGGCGAGACAGAACACCGTCGTTACGTGGGTACACTGTGATGATGATGGGAGCTGCTGTGCCCATGGCCTCCTCTTAGAGGATGAAGTGTGAGATAGAAATTTAGTTTAACAAGAGGAGAAACTCCACTATCTTCCCTGGAGCAAACTACCCAAATCTAAAGGTCAGGATTTGTGCGAGTGTGTGTGTAGAGGACATAATATCATTATGCAAATAACAAAAAACAGACCATGTAAATTACATCTCTGTGGATGATGATTCTGCACTGAGGCCTAGTTCTCAGACTCCACCTTCAGTTGGCTGAGGTTAGATTTTAGATAAGTCTGCTGACCTAAAGCGGGGAAACATGACCTCAAAGGACATTAGTGTCTGACTATTATTCAAATGTATCCTCCGATAAAGCTGAGTCATGTTATAATAGATTGTTAATTCAAAATGAGAATGGAGACATGATGTATGTTGATCTTGTCTTTGATTAATTCAGCCTCAGGGCGTCCTGAGACTGACCTCTGTTTAAATTAACGTCAGAAACTAAACTAGGAGTATGATTTTTAAAATGTTCATGCAGCCTAAATACTCTACGGAAGGCAAATTAAAAAAAATTCTGGTGATCCATTTTCTAAGTCTGATCTAAATTAATTCCTCTCCAGTGTTTATGACTTAAGAATTTGTGAAAAGGAACTTTTGGCTTTTTTTTGTCAGGATCATTTGCTGTTGTTGTAACTGCATCTTTTTAAGGACCCTAAAATGATTATCCTGGAAAAATCTTCCTTTCTCCTGCTACTACGTTATAAACACACTTGTCTTCGGGGCTTCCTAAGACTGGCCGCTGTTTAAATTAACGTCAGAAACGAAACTAGGAATATGATTTTTCATTCAGCGTAAATACACATATTCCATGAACTAATTTATAAAACTGAGAGGAGATTGTAATATTTTTTATCCTTTAATAAACTGCAGAACTTGCTATTCAGTCACAATTAGTCATGTAAAAAAGATCTCTACCTTTTTAATATTAGTCAGTGTTTTCTTTCTCTGTGGCTTTCATCAGATTATAAAAATCTTTCTATTACATAACATAAATCAGTACTCCTGGTTCATCCTTTTATTATGTGTGTGATTTAAAGGGACAGTTCACATCAAAAGCATACCTATTTTTCCTCTTACCTGTAATGCTATGAATCAGTGTAGATTGTTTTATTGTGAGTTGCCAAGTGTTGGAGATATTGGCCAAAGAGATGTCTGTCTTCTCTTCAATATATTTATAATTTTTTAAGATGAAATCATGACTAAAATCAACCCAATCATGTACCACTCACACATGAACTAAAACACTTTATCTAACATCATGACATCTTGTTATATCTTAATGTTATAGTTGTATTGTTGCTATCATTGCTAAAGCTTTTGTGTCATGTCATGTGTCTATTTTGTTATTGTGTTTTTTTATATAACAGTGTCTTTTAGCAGATAAATTATTCTCTGTTTCCTGCCCGGGGACTACAGATTAAAATTAAGTAGCTACTTCTGGTACAGCTAAGTAACTGTGCACTGTCCCTGTTAAATAAATGAAATAAATCAAGTAAATAAGATGGCACTCAGCTTGTGGTGCTCAAAGCGCCAGAAATTGCATTTGTTAAACTAAACACCAGTGTCTCCTTCCAAAAATAAAATCATACCAACCATATCACCGTATATGTTTTTAATTTTGGGGTGAACTGTCCCTTTAAAAACATCGACACTTAATAACAGACTAGGTCCTGTACTGTTAGTGAACATATTTTAGCAACCTGATCCAACAGGAAGTTAATTTTCGGATTGGCTTACCTTGTTCATTGCTCCCACCGATGTACATGAGCAGCTTCCTCACCAGCTCCCCAGTCACTTGGTCAAACGTTCGTCCCTCAGAGGAAACAACAGCATATTTGGCACCATCATATCGCCGCACCTCAAAGCTAACTCCATCCTGGGGGTGAAAAAAAGAAATCCGGGGGCGGTTTAGGCATCAGAAGGCCAACTGTAGCTGCACACAAATGCAGAAATTGCTTTAATGCACATACACCCACACACACAAACCCAGTCCTGGGGGTTGCTGTATGGGAGAGGTTAAGCTCAGATGTGATTCACCTCTGACACACTGATGTTGACAATCTGCTCCCGAGGACGAAAGCCTTGAACTGGCGAGGGGGGTTAACACTTGGAGGGCTCAGTGTGTGTGTGTGCGTTCGCGTGTGCGTGTGTGTGTGTGGACTGCACACATGTGGGTGCGTGAAACCAATGTGGGCAGCCAAATAATGAGATGCAGATGAAACGTATTTACACTGATTTGATTTAGTTTTTTCTTCTGCTCTGCAGGGTTCAGTCAGCCTACAGAGAATAATGGGCAAGAGATGTCTTGTTACATAACCGCACACAGGCAAACACACGGCGCTCGGCCCCCACCCCCAGACACACAGCGTCAATATGATGCAACAGTTTTGCATTAAATATGATTAAGTGGGGCTAATGTGGAGCACGGCCACTCAGCTATGCTGCTGAGCAATAACTTTAATAGGTTTTGAAGGAATCTGGCCACTGTAGATTTGAATACAGCCGCTCGTTCTGCTAATGTGATTATACTGTGTGTAGCCTTTAGCTCTGTGTTTGTTTGTGTGATGTTTTGAGCATTGGACTTTAATGTCAATGTGATTTGTTCTCCTTACAGTGTTCACTGTCTATCTGCAAGAAGCTGCTGCAAAATATACAATTGTGCCGGTCATGATAATCACTGTATTGACTTATCGAGGTCAGCAGAAATTATTGAGGTCATGCCCTTATATTGTATTGCCTTTGTGTTTACATTTGAGCCAACATGCAGTGTTTGGCAGTATATTGCCTGTTACGAAATGACTGCCTATACCCCTGAGCCAAATGTTAAATATTGATTTTAATGCACTTTTTTTGTTGACAGAGCCCAAGAGTCCATTTTATTTATTGTTTTGGTTGTGTGGCTTCATTTTATGTTGTTTTTGCTACTGTCTGAATATTCTTAAGAATTAAAAATTAGGGTAACAATTTGCATGGATCTTTTTAAGTGGTTCCAACTCCGGCCCTGTCTTTTATAATCTGACAAACTCAATTAGTTTAGTACAACCAACGTGATTTGCTTTGACCATGAAAAACTTAGATAGCTGAATTAACTTGACTTCAGTAAAAGTTGTGTTAATATTTAGTGGTCAAACTATTTTAAGACAAGATATTCTAACTTGGTTGTCAACCGACTAAAACACATTAATAAAACTAAACTAATGTATTCTATATCAGCGGCATATGACGGTCTTAAATGAGAATAGCATTAGCTCCAGTTTAAGTGAAAATGCATGTGTTTGGGAAGTACTGCACACACGACTGGATAAAGAAGACTTGGATTATACCGTACAATGTTTTGATGTAGTTTTGCTGCTGTTAAAACATGGTTCCCAATCAGCTGATGAATCAGTAAGTTTGCCGTTTTCCATGGATGCATGTGAGAAAAAGTTTTCACAAATAAGGTAACACAGCATGGGTAATTGATTTGCAATTGCAGGTGAAATATTCCCGTAAGGCAACTTTTGCATTCGATTATTATGCAGATCAAGCACGACCAGTGTTTGTAGACACTGCTAGGTAAAACAGAAATTTGCAAGTGAAGGCAATTTAATTTTAATACGGAGATCTAGCATTTGCAATTATTTCTGAAAGTGTAGCTAATTGAGAAGATAATTATCTCAAACTGAACATTTTGATACTTGATTGCACCTCCAGTGTCTATTGGCATCTTTTATTACATCCATTACAGGGCAATTACCAAGATAGCTTTCTACAATTTAAAAAACATTTCCAATCTTTAGAGCTTCCTGTCCCAATCTGACCCCGAAAAACTGGTCCATGCATTCATCTCCAGCAGGCTGGATTACTGCAATGACCTTTTTGATGGACATCCCAAAAAGACAATAGGTAGGCTCCAGCTAATTCAGAATGCTAAGAAAAAAAGAACATATTGCATCTGTACTAAAAACACTCCACTGGCTGCTGGTACAGTACGGAACTGATTTCAAAATATTAATGCTTGGTCTTTATGAGCGTCATTTGTGAGTGCTAACTGTTTTCTGTGTGCAAGTGTGCGCATTGTTTGGTTGGCTGAATGGTTATTTTAGTTATATGGAGGATTTTATCGCTCTGTCTCATCGTTTAATATTCCTTTACAGTCACTTCCAGCACCCTTGAACTTTACTCAAGGGTCAGGGCTGATGTGGTCCAGCATGACCCACTTCACACATTGTTCCTGATCACAGTTTTAGGGGTGGAGATTTGGTGATTGTGGACCATTTAGAAGCAACTGCCACAACATCACCCTGTAGCATTGTGTATTTATCGAGGAGTCTCATTTGATTCTGTGTTCAGTAATGTTGTGTCATTAAAAGTAAAATTCAAAGTGGGGAATTTGCACTTTGCAATTACACTGGAAAATAATAGATAAAACAAAATATTAGTTTGTTGTGTGGGTGTACCTTAAAAGATTGGCAGGATTATGTAAATGCATTTTGTGTTTTGAGCAAATGCAGATGAACTTTATTTCCGCCCAGATTTATTTTTTCACTGACTCACCACAGAGGTAAAGTGGTCTTGTGATTGAACAACACTTCTGCATTCATCCCTCAGCACATACAAGATAACACCATGTTATCATGCAGCTCTAGCTTGTGACAGGTACCCAGGCTCCTGCATGGTAATTACATGGGCTCCTCTCTGCATGACTTGTCAGCAGGACCACCATTAACATTGTGTACAGGATGGCATAGCGAGAAAGCAGAGCCTGAGTTCAGTTAAGCAGTACAATTAACGTGTCTGAGGTTGTGTGTGTTTAGCTGCTGTCTTCTGCCAGCTTATAGGCTACAGTGATAATTACTTCGTGCCTGAGGAGCGAGCACAAACGATTATCAACACTGTGAGTGTTAAATTGCCGTGTCATTTCACTTGGGTTAAAATAATCTTTTACATTCATTAGCAAACTTGGAGCTGAGCTCCACCTATATGTTGCTGTTATTCCGTGTGAATGTGTGCGCATAGGTACGTGTGTATGCCCTGCCAACTCCTCTGTATTCTGTGTCAGTTTTAATTAAGAGTGTTGGGTGTCAGAGTCAGGTGGGTGCTCCACAGATCAGGTGACAAGCTCTGATTTCAATACCTGCTGTTTAAACGAGTCAGTCAGGTCCAGAGATTTGATGAGCTTTGAGCTCTGGCTATTCAAGTCTGTTTAATGATGCTTAGAGCAAGTGTGGAGTCTGTGGTGGCCTTTGACATCATCCTGCATTTGATCCTCTGTCAAATTTTCAGCAATAAAATGTTGAAATTTACTCACAGAGCTGCACAGTAACATTCATTCTTTTGAAGTTCAAATGTGAGTATTTGCACGCGGTTATTTTTCTGCTGGCTTAAACTGACTTTTCTGAATTCTAGCTCCAGACAATAGATGTTAGTATGCAATGTCAGAACAGATCTGCCTTCCAGTTTGTGTGTGGGGGGGTAAATGTGTCAGTTTAGGTCATGTGGCTCCCTGCCTGTCTGGTCATTTGGGCTGGAAGTCCTCTTTGTCTCAGCCCGTGTGCCTTTTGTGTCCCTGTCAAAAGTTAACAAGCTATTCAGAGATAAACACACACAATGCAGATTGTAAAACCCATGCCGACCGCGACGTTACATGCCTAACTGCACATTTACAGTAGTGCACTGTGGGTCAGCGGAGAGAAGAACCTCGAAATGGCTGTTGGGCATTGCCTCGGTTAATAACACACATCACTGAGTTTGCTGGAATCCATCCAATGTGTGCATACATTAAATATAGGCAAACACAATATGTACGTAAACATACACTGGGTGGTGGTGGGGGTGGGGGTGCTGACATGGAAAGGGCATGCCCTTCCTTCTCTCTGACGTCAGTTTTCAATGGTCAGTGTATCAGTGTACACACCAGGTCCATATCTGAGCTCATGGGTTAACCACAAACACCTCTGCTCTGCATCCAGGGCAGGGTCAGTTGGCTCAGACTCACGTGGCACACACATGCACAATGTCATGATGGAAAATACAGTGGCCCACAGCACCTTAAACCCTCTCTGATTTTAGTCTAGTGTGTGTTGTTGTTTTAAGGTTACACAAACACCCAGCATCATCATCTTTATTCATCCCTGTCTTGCTGATTGGCAGAGGACCCCTGGCTGCTGTGCCCCTCTGCCCCACACTGCGGCTCAGCGGGCATCCTTATAGGTCACAAGCAATTAACTGCCAGGCTGTCAGTCAAGGTTACAGGGGTTGTGATGCACTCTGCAAAGTCCGGGATCATTTTTTAAAACACAACTGCAATAATATAACCTAGTTAGGGTTAAGTGCTGGATGAAATATTCATGCAAACAGGAGAAACCTCGCACCTCGGGATTACTGCGCGCATGGAGCCACACAGAGAAGCGCGCGGGGCAGAATTTGCAGAAGCTTTACAGATATCAGAGTGATGATGACGTTGTGTCTGACATCTGACAGGTGTCCGCGCGCGCTCCTTACCTTCGTCTCGCTGCTGAGCAATTTATATTCAGTCTCCTCGGTGTTTCCGAAGAGCGAATTCTTGATCATGCCAAACATGTCGCGTCTTCGGCCAGGTCACCTCTCCTTCTCTCCGCTCCTTGTGGTCTCCTGTGTCCTTCCCTTTTCGTCCTCGTGCGTGATAACTTTCTTTCTCGACTGACCCTTATGCTTCTCGTCCGACTCCTTAAAAAAAACCCACCTTGATAAATAAGAGCTAACAGTAGCCAGATGCTCCAAAGCGCAGGGAGTGCGCGGCTTGTTCCAGCGAGCACAGACCTCTCAACAGATGCTTGTTTCCCTCTCGGAGACAGAAGTTGGGAGATGCTGACTCCTCGCCCTTTGCCGAACCTAGGAATGAACAAATCAGCCTCCACCGTGACGGCTGGGGTGTCTCCGCCCTCCTCCGCTCTTAGTTTCTCCTTTTACCAGCTTGACGCTCACTTATGTCACCACCTTTCACTCACAGGCGTTTAAATTCACATAAAGTGGGGCATCAAGCTGGCAGCACAGGGGCTAATTTCCCCTGACTTAATCACCCCCCAGATGAGTTCAGGTTGTGCTGACATTACACATACATGCATAACTAACTCCCTGGTATGAGATGCAGCATCTCTAGGGAGTCACCTCTTCCAAATCCCCCCCTCCCCAAAAATAGAGTAACCTTCAGTGCCACTCAGCTTTTGTTAGGGTTTCTCTCTCATTCTGTTTGTCACGGCTGTCTGCTCCGGGATGCGTATAACAGCGGGGAGTGGAGAAGCACATTTACATCCTGCTTTTGGTGCAATATAATTTTTTGACACAAGCTGTTGGTTTGTCAGGATGCATTGGAGTTTCTTTCCAGGGCTCAGCGTGTGTGTGTGTGTGTGTGTTAGTTTGGGGCAGCGCATGGGTGCACGTCTTACTCCCTGTGTCACTGTGCGTTGTTTTGCTTTAGGGTTAGTCTATTTAGATTCACACTGAAGGCAATGTTAGTCACCACTGAGGAGTAAGAGGAAACAGGAAGGGCAGATTTAATGGGGGAAAAAAAAGTGGGATGGATATCACAGGGTCAGAAAAGATGAGGTACTGTATGAGGGAGGAAAGAGACAGGATGACACTGCAGCATGCTGTACATACACTGTACATGCAAACTCACAAGGATCTAATTAAGCTGACTTGGACGTGCATTTCATTATATATATTTGTTATTTGCTATATCTGAATGTGGCAGCAGAAATCCAGACTCATCAGACCAGGCAACGATTTTCCAATCTTCTATTGTCTGGCACCAACAACCGTACCACGTCCAAAGTCACTTAAATCACCTTTCTTCCCCAGTGTGATGCTAAGTTTGAATTCAGCAGGTGGTCTTCACCATGTCTACATGCGTCAATGCATTGAGTTGCTGCCACATGAAATAACATTAAGCGACATCAGTTATTCAGAGTTGTAATGTTTGTTGTAACTTAAAATATGACTTGGCAATTCTGTGTTTCTAATTCTGCATGTTGGAATCTGCTGAGTTTGAAAAACTTTTTGCATGATGTACACCAAGCCTTGTACACATTGCCTAGAGCAGTGGTGTCAAACATACGGCCTGGGGGCCAGAGCCAGCCCGCCAAAGGGTCTAATCCGGCCCACTGGACCACTTGCACACCCAAGTGATGCACTTGTGAAGGGTGCCAGGTGCCAGGTTTCAGAAGCAAGTTAAACATTGAGCAGCTTTCGTCGTGTAAAATGCTGCTTCAGGGGCTTTTCCACTCCAATCAGAATACAGTTCTTTTCTTTCACTTTAGTTCGGTGTGGTGATATTAAGGTTACTGGTCCGGCCCACCTGCCATCAAATCAATTCAAACTAAATTGAATTTGACACCCTTGGTCTAAAAGTAGTTTCAGCCTGCCAAAATCTTTGTTAAACAGCCCATTTTCATTGAATTTGTACTTTTCCACGCCGTCCTCAGCACAGTAACAGCTGACCAGCAGACAGTGGATCCTCTGCTCTGAAAATCTCAGCCGGAAACAAAATCCGAGTGTGTTTGGTTTCACTATCCAGATCTGTGTGACATTAAAGCTGCAGTAGGTAACTTGTTAAAAATTACCTTTAGTCACATGTGCTGAAACTGTCTCTACATCCTGATAGTAGTACACGACACAGACAATCCATGAAAAACACCAGGCTCCTCTGCCTCCTTGTAGTTCTCCAATCCACTGCACCTGAAAGAAAACAACCACTCAGGGCCAGGAGGAGTCTCTGACGCAGTGTAATCACGACTTGGGACTGAGTTAGAGACTCTGTCTGGCTTTATTTATTGATCAGGTGCAGGAGATTCGTTCAAAAGCCAAAGTTTTATAATCCTACCTACCATGTCTAAGCATTTTAAAGATTTTTTGACATTTTGCTCTAAGATATTTTAAAACCAATTAAGGCCTTTTTTTTTAATAAATGAATGATTTTACTGCCTTTTAAAAACTTTTTTTAAGGATCCATGGTAACCCTGTGTTTGTTGTCCACCCAAATGCACACTCATGCAAAAGCACAAGAGTAAAGGACGACAGTGAGAAAAGCGGTTTATGCCTCAGTGGAAGAGACTAATCAGACAAACTGTAAAGGATCTGAGAAACAACTGCGTGAAATTACTGTGACAAAAAAAGACCATAATTTACCAACAAACAACTTATGGCTTGGCGATATGGAGGAAATCAAATATATATTTATAAATCAAATTAATCTATACAATTCAGTGATCAATGATCTAATATTACTGATGCAAAGTGAAAACATCGATACATATCATCTTTAAGATACGCCTTTATTTTGAAATTACCATGGCAAGTCTGTGTCACCATTTCCGTCCAGGCACAACTTCCTAAACATTCAACAAGAGCTAGCGGCCTGGCACCAGATGGATAATGGCAAGCAGTCAAGATGCCCAAGATGACATCTTCAAATGTCTTGTTATGTCCACAACTTAAAGATATTCAGTTTGCCGTCATAGAGGAGTAAAGAAACCAGAAAATATTCGCACTGCAGAAGCTGGAATGAGAGAATTTTGACTCTTAAAAATCTTGAAACTGACTAATTGCCTATCAAATTAGTTGGTGATTATTTAACAGTTGACGACTAACTGATTAATTGTTGCAGCTCTAATGTGTAACTGCTTTTAACAAAAACTCAAAGTGTGACAGTGACTAATATTTTAATGGGACAAATGAAGCAAAATGTACTTACAGTCCATTTAAATGGTTGCTTTTGCCTTTATACAGTTAGGAAAAATGCCGAAACACAAACAGAGGCATGTGTGGACAAGCTGCAGGTACAGTATATTTACAGCTCAACAACAGCTTTTTAATTATGGCATATATTTTCACAGTTGCTTCCCATACTCTCAGATCAGCTTATCCTCATATTGACCATTGACAGAACAAAACAACAGAAATAAGTCGAGCTCTCTCAAAGCTGTCCATGATGGCACAATCCTCCATCTGCCAGACAAACAAGTATTCCTCTGGAGTTTACTTGTCATGTGGTGGATTATATGAGACCAGATAAATCAGCCACAGACAAGTTGTTTGTGAAGAGTTTTTGAGATTTTCTTCCAATGTTGCACCCTCCCATGTCCTCACTTCTCCCAGCCTTTACCTCCAGGCTGAGTGGGCAACCTGAGCCCCACCAGGCCGGCCACTTCTTCTGGACTGCGCTCTCCCTTGCCGTGGTAGAGGTTGTGCAGAGCCAAGTGGGTCCTGGTGGACGCCAGCAAACACAGGTATGTGTGTGAGTCGTGGTGTGCCTCCTGCTGGGCACGGCAGTACCTTTCTCCTGTTACCTGTCAGAGGGGAAAAGAGAGAAAATGTGAATGAAGATCAGGGAGAGTGATATATAGGTAAGACAGCATGCACATTTTATTTATTTTATCAGTAAGAAAAGAAAAAATGAAATCAAGGAAAGAAAATATGAATAAACGCCTTCAGGTCTAGCTGGTGAACAACATGCCTCACAATGACAATAACAAACAATATAAAGTAAACATGTCCCTATATCACACGCTTTCCCCTCCATCACCCATAACAGCTACACGGATAGTAAGCATTTAGTCCAGACCCTATAGAGACTCACGTATACATTACAATGCCTCCAAGGCTTTTCAGAGCTGGGACACATACACAGTCAGACAAGAGTTGCTCCAAGCTATTTTGCTTCATCTGACTGCACATGCATTCAACCAGCCTGGTGAGCCAGCTTCTTCCAAGCATAAATAATAAAAGCTTTAAGCCTATATGCTTTTAAAAAAACAAACCTTCGATGGAGCAAGCAGCTCTACTGTGTTCTGTTTGGAAACAATTACAAGCAGTCAGATTGACATCATGACAGACTGTTAAATGCTGCATGTTTAATATAAGAATAGCTGTACACATTGATTAAAATAAATACAATAAAGACAAAGTTAAATTAGGGCTAATTACACCTGGAGATGAATGTGGTCACACAGACGCAATTACAAATATATCTAAAGCTTATTAGAGGCTTTAAATCAAAGTGTAAACACAGTTACAAGTATCTATTTAATCCCGCGGAAGCATGAAAATTCTTCGTTAGCTATTATAGTTTTTATATTGCATTATTGAACCTGATCCTGTTGATATAGATTCACGTTAACGCAGAAGCCAATTAACGACGATTAATTGAACATATTTAATTACTTGTGTAGCAGCCTGCACATCAGTTAGTTTGTTCATTATCAGCCGGAGCGCTCACCTGCGCCTTAGCACTAAGCTATGCTAGGCTAACGTTAGCATGTCCTTCTGCTTCACCTTGCTACTTCAACACCTTACAAAGTTGGCAATAACAACTCCACATTGTCATGTTGGGCATTTAATCTTTTCCTACGTTTCCGACCAACTAAAGGGCGACACTAGTTTGAACTTGACTAGCAGCACGGTAAAGTTATCATTCAAGTTATCAGGTTAGCTCACGTTAGCCACCACCACGCTCGTTCCCTGTAGTTCGTTAGCAAACTTAGCTAACGTTAGCTTAAACGCAGCTGCTGGGAAACTCACCTTATTCTTCCGAAACTGGTCCATAACATAGCTGTAGGCCAGTGATCGTTTATAAGTGGGTCCATGGATGGCACGCAGCTCTTTGAGTATTCCTCTGCAGACTCGGAGAGGTGATGACAGCGCCGCCATCTCTGAGCTGTGTTGTGATTGTGCGAAGCCAGACAGCCTCGATCTAACACCGCACAGTCGATCAAACACATTACTGTGTTTGGACCACAAGGGGGTGATGTAACGTTATGCCACTAATAAGTGCACGACATGTGACGCTTCCTCCCATCAAACATTTATCTGCAGCTGTGAAGGTAACGTGGATTTAATTTGAAGTATGCACACAGTCAGTCTTTAATGGACGTGTAGATAAATAATGTGCAAGGTAATGGGATGCAGGCTTTGGGCTCTTGTTGGTTGTGTTGCTGCTGCAGGAGCACAGGGTGTAAAGCAGTTTAAGAAGCAAACACTTGTTGTTTTCCATCTTTTAAACTACTGTAAAACTGTTAAAAGTGCAGGAACAGTTGCTCAGCTGAAGCAGATAGTGGCTCACAGCTCACAGGTGCAAAAATATGCAACTGGGAACAGAGCATCAACTTTCCTGGATAAATACAGTCTGAAAATGATGGAAGCTGTGACATTTAACACCATTTATCACTGACTGTTTATTGTATTCTCACATTCAGGTTCAGAGATGTTGTCTGAGACGCGGGGAAACATCGAGCAAAGACTGTTTAATGGGTCAAGAAACCAACCGTGCTGTTTCCAAGATCAGCCAAGACAGAGGAAAGCTGCATCAACTGCTGGTCCTCGGTTACATTCGAAGCCTCTTTCACATGGACTCCATCTTCATCTTCTCTGCAAGGTAATGCATGATTGAAATTAGGGCTGCCACAATTAGTCAACTAACCGATGACTAATCGACTATTAAAATAATCAGTGACTGCTTTAGTAGTCGACTAATCGGTTTGAGTCATTTTTCATAGAAAAGTACTATAAAAGTACCCCAAAATACTCTAACTGCAGCTTCTTACGTTTAGATATTTGCAGCTTTACACACTCTCCCGTGACAGTGAACTAAAACCCTTTGGCGTGAGTATGAAACAAGACATTAGATGACGTAATTTTGGGGTTTGGGCGAGACGGACTGACATTTTTCAACATTTTAACACATTTTTCAATAAAATGATTAGTCGACTAATCGAGGAAATAATCGACAGATTAGTCGACAATGAGAATAATCGTTAGTGGCAGCCCTAATTGAAATATTGGACATAACATGCCCGAAATGTTTCCTCTGTCACTCGGCTGTACACACCCCACCTGCTATCGAGTTAAAGGAACAGTGTGTGAGATGTAGGGGGATTTAGTGGCCTCTAGCGGTGAGGATTGCACATTGCGACTAGCTGAAACTTCTCCCAGTTAGAATTCCTTCAGTGTTTATTGTTCAGGAATGATCTGCAGAGGTCTCTTCCTCTCCAGAACAAACGGGTCACACGATTTAAACTGATAAAAACACTGAATAAAACAGTTTCACGTTATGAATCAGTGTTTCTCCGACACCGTTTTGCACTGTTTTGTTTTCCTCAGTTAATTTAAGATCCAGACGTTCAGGAGGTTTTAACTGGGAGCTGAATTATCAACAGAGGTTTTTCTCCTCTCCAAAACAGACACACCTGGTGATTTAAACACTGATTAAAGTAATTTTTCTGACATGCTCATCTTGAAAAGGCTGCTTCCTACAGTGGCTGGTATGAAAATATGAATGGCGCTGTCTCGAACAAGTGCAAAGAAAACACAACAATTCCTATTTTTAAGAAAACATACCTGTGATATTATATTAAATTTCCGCCAATATATCCCCCTAAATCCTACACACTGGACCTTTAAGTGATTTCCACCTGATAAACCGGTCAGCAGAGGAGACAGAGGAGACTGTGGAGATTTGTAATGGTATTTTCTTTCAGGATCTGTCAGCATCTCTCCGTCTCTTCCCTCCCTTTACTATAAATAACAACTCAAACATAGAATAGAGCCAAACTACACATGCACAGTCGTCGTGGCTGTGGGAATAACTTGAAAACAACTCACTCCCTGAAGAGAATAAAACAAAAGAGTTACCTCACTCTCTTGTGAGTATATGGCTCTATTAGTCCTAGTGTACACAATGCAGTGTCATTTGGTCCACAGTGTTCCTCACGGTAGAAACAAGGTAGAATATTTCGACTGGTGCAGAGATACAGTGCAGTCTTTACCTTTGTGAAGGGTGCTTTTGAGCACATATCTTTGTGCGCTACTAGCTTTTGATTTGGACACTTGAGAGCGGTCATCTGTCACCATAGCAACACTGAGTTTAGCCGAGGGCAAAATGCAGAGGAAAGGATCAGTCTGTTTTTTGCAGACGTGAAGCGAAATTCTTTTAATGCTTTGTTTGATTTTCAGGGAGTCGGTGTGTGTTTGTGGTGCGAAAGGTGCCGGTGCTTCGTCACGCAGAGACAAAGCTCTTTACATTTGACTTATTATGTTATTGAACATTGAATTAGTCTGTAAGTGGATTATAATGATAATACGGCGCAGGTGGCGTTACACTGCAGAACTGAGGCTGTGAATTTGGCCTAAGAGGCTGAAACGTGAGGTGATTCAGGTCACAGGTCACCACACTGGTTGTCTCAACACTACATTCCCAGTGTTTCCAGTTATTTGAGCCTGTGTATTGATGATTGACTCTAGGGGGAGCCAGTCTCTTATCAGTTTCACACACCGGTTTGGTTCCTCGACATTTGTTGGTAGGCACCCCTCTCCCCCTCCTCCTCTTCTCCTCCTCTCTCTCTCTCTCTCTCTCTCTCTCTCTCTCTCTCTCTCTCTCTCTCTCTCTCTCTCACACTCTTTCAATGAATACTAATGCAGCGAGTGGGCCCACCTCCCTTCCTCCCATCTTTTTCGCAGGGATGGGCGGGAGAGGGGAGACAGAGCAATTCCAGCTCAGTATCCTTCCTCATGAGGCAGGCAGTGCTTGACTAGCAGCAGCCCCAATGCCTTTTTTTTCCTCCCACTGAGCAATACTGGTGATACTGTGCTGTGCGTTGCTGCTGCAACAATGTCTAACCTGTGTGAGTGGCACCAGATATTAGACCAGAGTTGAGAGAAAGGACATCTGTGCCTGCTTTTTTTGTCATCTGGATGGGAAGTCTTTTTTGGGAGGAGAGACAGAAGAAAGCAGAAGGCAGCCGGGGAAGGGGAACAACTGGCAACAGCCAATCCCCCCTTCCACACATAGACTGGAGACAACGGAGGCCACTGGAGTATTTGCTTTTATCTTTCGTTTTTTGTTCTTTTTTTTCCTCATCGCGCTGCTGGGAGGTGCTTTACCTTTTCATTTGCTTGCTCTCTCGGTCCTCTGTCTTCTCATCTATTTCGCCATTTACCTGGTCAACAATTTCTTCTATTTATGAGCCAGACAAGGAGGGACAGAGAGAGGCAGAGAGACAGAGAAAAAGAGAAAGAGAAAGAGGAGGGGGATTTTTTTTTTGCCCCCTTTTATTCTCTTTTTTTGTCCCCCTTCATTCATTCTTGCTTCCCTCTCCATTGCTATCACTTCCAGCCTTTTCTATCCCTGTGCAGCCCACGCTCCCTCCTCCCTTCACCGCCTCCCTCCTCCTCCTCCTCGTCCTCCTCCTCCTCCTCCCCCTCCTCCCCCCCACCACTCCACTCACTGTCCACCCGTAACTTTGGCTACTTTTTTGACTCCACCAGTGTTTTAATTTCCTTACTTTAAAAACCTCTCATAGAGACATTTTAATTGGCTTGCTTGTATTTTCTATTTATGCCTTTTTCACTTTTGTACCTTTTCCTATTTCCTACCCCCCTTCTCTTTTTTCCTCCTACCATCCTATGCATCTTTTTTGGGCGATTCTTAATTCTAACCATAGGTAGGTCTATTTAGTGTTTAGTGTCTGTCTCAAAGTCTTTGTTCCTTTTCTGTGTATGCAAGGTGTTTTGTGTGGGGTGCACACACACACACACACACACACACACACACACACACACACACACACACACACACACACACACACATTGGCCTACAATCTAACATTGGTATACCATGTCTCCCCTCCCATCCGGCTCTCAGCTGATTGTTGCCTCATGCCATGTCATCCTCACCTCACTCTCCCCTTGCATACTATAATCTGTGTTATCTTACTTTTTTCTTTGTGTTCTCCTCAAACCAAAACCACAGTGATTCATCAAGCAAGCACCTTCTCCAGCTGTCATCGCGGAAACCACATTTTTGACTGCATCGTCTCTATGTTGTTGCACAAAAAGTCTGTCCTTCCATTAAAAAACGTCTGAAACGCCCCTTTATCACACGCCCTCACATGTCCTTTTTCTGTTTGCCTCCATGCACATTGAGAATCCGAATTCCACTTTCATCCTGTAGAGGAAACGTCAAGCCGAGGTGCGTTTAAGTTTCCTCGCCTCATGTTTATCAGGTGAAGGTCAAACTGAGCGAAGGCCTAATTCATGAGCGACAATGCGCCGTTGTTGCAAAGCGCATTTGTAAGCCAGCGCTCGTCCGTTCTGTCGGGGTGTCATCTGTGTTTATACACTCCTCTGCCTCTTCTTTCCTCTGCCCTCTTTTCCTCTCTCTCTCTCGTCTCCCTCTCTCTCTGTCCCCTATCTTTCTGAACTGACTCTCATTCTCGCAGACAGACACACACAAGCACTCAAAGAGAATGGACTAGGAAAATACTGGCTTTTATCATCCAGAGGAATTTTTTCCCCCTCTTTTTTTCCTCCACCATAATTTTCACTTTTTTCCACTCACTTTGCTTCAAGCTTTAATCTCTTTAATCACCTTTTTCTCCCCCCCCTGCATCTCTTTTTCTCCATCATTTCCACCCTCCCGTCCCCTCTGAATCGATCCACTCATTGATTTATTTGTTGTTCCATTTTGTCTTTTCATTCGCCGTCCAAAAAAGTGTCATGTCCTACCACTCACACGTCATTGACTTGCTTGCATCAGAGAGGAGTCGCTGTTTATTTTGCATTTTGGTGACGTAATTTTTGCAATTCATCACCTCGGTTACTTCCATTTTATTGAAACACAAGGGGCAGATTATTCATGAATAATCGTTTTGCATTTTGGAAAAAACAGAAGATAGGATGGCTCGAAAGAATTAAGCCGACTGCAAAGTAACTGAATAATTTGGTGTGTGTGTGTGTGTGTGTGTGTGTGTGTGTGTGTGTGCCTGTGTGAGCTACAGGGAGGCACAGCCATAGACAGATGCATAGCAAAGTGAAGCAAACCACACAACTCATTTCCTTGTCCATCTCCTTTTTTTGTTATATTCCACTTTTTTCCTGAAGGAGATTTAACGCCTCTCCTCTACATTACATGAAGATTATGGGAAGTGGGACTCTTGAGCAGCCGTCACCATGATAAAGGCACTCTGGATATAGCTGTTTTCCTGTGGAATTACCCTTTAAATCCTGGATTTGATTCCAAATGAAAAAAATAATTAACAGTTATTAAAACTGTCCTAAATTCTGGACTCTTTTTCTTTTTTAAACTTTTTTTTTTTTTTGTAATGGACTGAAGCTGATTTCAATATTTCTTTTTCGACTATTGAATCTTAATGGGATTTCACTAACGCGGATTAAAGACTCAAGCAACATCTTTGTCTATTAGTCGATGTAATAGCCATGATTCTTGCCATTTCTCCAGCCTACAAAATCCATTAGGTTTAATAATTCTTAATGTTAAGGGTTAAATAGGTGAGTACAGTGCTTTGAATCCACACATGCTATTGCTGTTGCATGTTTCGGATGATGATTAATGGATGTAGATACTCATTTTAATATTTTTTTGCATGTGTGTGTGGGTGTGCATACGCGTGTGTACTGTATGAGGGTTAGGTAGAATTTAAATGGATTTATTGGCGGATTATCAGAGATCAGTAATTTCCCCTCACACTTCATTTATCCTTTGTAGTTTTCCCCCCATGAGCCTTTGATTGTCCTCGGATTCAGGTGAAATAAAACCACATGCACACACTCAGATCTGATCATGTAAGAATGTACTTAACATGTCGAAATCAATCTCCATACTCCGCACTTGGTTTTGTACTTATTAGCCACACTCCATCTGATGGAGTGGCCACTTCTGCCTATCAAATAATCTGCTCAGTGCTGCTCTGCACTCTTATTTAAAGCCGAGGAGCGTGTGTGTGTTTGCACGAGAGGAATATAAAGGCAGATCAATAAAGTAATCTACATGGAGAGATAGACTACTTTGCCCTTTTCTCAATGCAATTATTTTTATCTGCTGTTATTTCAAAGAAACACAAAGTGCTCCACAGCAGGAGAATGACAGTACATCACCTAGTGGAGTGTGTTGGAATGAAATCTTGAGTCTGCAGCAAAATGCAATTCACACCCACTCTGTCTCTTTCTCTCTCACACACACACACATGCAGACACTTTTTCCATCTATCCATCATAGGTGCATTGACGATTGACCCCTTTTCTCTGATTAACTTTCCCATCATTTGGCTGACAGCGGTTTGGATTTACACAGCATGTGTGTGTGTGTGTGTTTGCACGCTGCACAGTCAAGGTTAGGGCTGCGTACCAGTGGAACCCATCTGGGACCTGCTCTCATAACCCGGGACCATTACCCATTCTGCTCCATGCTCTTGGCACACATGTGACCCCCGTAGCCTATCTACAGATGGGCACTTAAGCCCAGGTAGTGTGTCAAAGCTGTCACAGCTGCCGCGCTGCAAAATGGACGTGTCGGGTGCAAACTCAGCCTTTGACATGTGGCTTGCTGTCGCCTTTTTTACTGTTATGATCATAAGAATAGGGCTTTTATGAACAGGTGAGACTCGCTTTCGCTGTAATGTTCCTGGACAATGTGGAAGAGGGAGGCAGGAGCAAAATGGGCGGTGATGTGAGCGTTATGTCCCACTTAGTGGGAAAATTGTAGTTGATCTCAGCCGATCTGATTATTGTTATGCAAAGGATTAAGTTTGAACCGATCCTTTGGAGCGTAGCTTGGTGGTAGAGTGAGCAATTTCCATCCGAATGAATAGTTTGGAAGATGGTTGCGCATCACTGCCATGCAAATGTAAGGGGGATTTGTTGGCGGGACACGTGGCTTTTTGTCAAGGTCTGGGTTTTATTTGGGATCACGAGCCCTCTTGTCACAAAGACGAGAATGTATTTTTCAGCTTTCTCCCAGTGGCGTTATATTTTGCTAAATTAACGTTCCTGCCAAAAGTCACATCGTAGTCGGTGTTTTACACAGTTTGTTCTTTAGTTTAAAAGTGCACCCTAATCCTAAATGAATAATGTTTGTGTAAATATGGCCACCAAATTTTTATTGAACAATAAATCAGCTGTATTTGGTAACCGGGGGCCCATATTTCAAACTTCCTGTCAATTTTTAGTGTTTGAAAACAGCTTGATGCCAGAAGCTTACGTGGAAAAAAGAAGTCTGCCAAAAGTCTCCAAACAGAGCTTAAGAGATTTCATAGGCACCGTGTTTGCAGTCGTCATTGATAAACAGGCCAGGAGAGGAGACAGCAGGGGCTAAGGAGATTCATAATCCTATCCCCTCTTCCTACTGATTCTCTCTCTGTCTCTCCTTCTCCCCATGTGCTACCTAATGAGACGACAATACAGCTCCTGTGTCTGGCTCTGAGCGCTGCATCTGCCTTAATGAAACCAGCAATAACCCTCTATTAGATATCTTATCTTCAAAATAGCTTCCACTCTTGTGCCATCCAGGGACTGCTGTGTTCTGGAGCAGCGCTGCGTGTTCATCAGAAGGCTAAAGTGTGTAAAGGGTGGTAGTTAGTTGAAACTCGGATTTGTGTGCCGCCGCATGACGACCTCGTCCATCATCTTGTTAAACGAGCGGATCAGTCTGAGCTCCGTCTAACTTTGAGCAGTGTGTGTCTGACTCCCGTTCAGCCATTAAGAGTGCGAGCGGGGGAGCCTATGTGGGGCGACTTAAAAAGTACGATTTTTATTGGCAGCATATTCACTTCAAGCAAGCGGAATATGGGTCATGATCTGATATAAAAAGGCTATTCAATAATTCATCGGCGCTGATTAAGAGGACTTGTATCGACGCAGACACTGTCCATGAGAAGGGATGGGAGTACACAGAGAGGCAACACCGAGGCCCCTGTTTGTGGGATTAGTGGAAACAAGCTGAAACATGGGCGTTTCGACTGAGCAGCGTAGGCCTCCTTTGATGTTTTAATCTACTGTACGTTCGCCCCTTCTGTTTCATGTGTCGCATGTACATGTGACGTCTGTGATTACACGTTGCTGCAAGTGTGTCCATGTTGTGTGAGTTTGTGTGAGGGCCCATCAATCTATTAAATATGGAGAGTACAATCTGTTACCCCGCAGAGACTGGTCTATTATTCATCAACATATTTCAATTAATCATTAATTTACCTAAAGTATGGCCCCACACTCTGCCCTTCAATTTGGAGTGTGCTCATGGTATATGAGTTGTGTATAATCTGGATTAATAGGAGCTATTTATTATTCTTCTGATCTGCTGTAGTTGGGCGGTTGTTGGGGGATGAAGGCAGAGACAATTTAGTACTACAGTACATTTGGAGGGGATGTATTATTTATCATACTGGGCTGGATTCTCCTAAAATCAGACTGTTTCATCCCCTGCACAAACACACACATGCATGCACACACATACAGTTCACTAAAGGGAGTTGTGAGATGCATTCAAACAAATTAAGGAGAGAGACGCATTGTTTTTATAAAGCAGAAATAGCCTTCACAGTGGATTTGGAATGTAAACAGTAATACAGAGAGCCGTGTTCAGATCGAGCCGCGCATTTGAAATTCCTCTCATTTAATCGTCACTTATTAATTCTAAGGGGAGCAGGTCAGAGGTTGCATGCCGTGCCAGAGCGCAGCATGGCGTTATTAGAGTCTAACTGACTGTGACCTGCCTCTAACCCTCTGTCCTCCCTGTTCCCTTTGCAATAACAGACTGGCGGACGTCAGAAAAACAAGCGACGCCAAACATCTCTTCGGAGGAGCGAAGGAGAAAACAGAAGTGAAGCTGCTCCTGTGGAGTACAATTACCTCGAAATTGCTGCTTTACCCTCTTGACCTGTCGAGGATTTTACCTAAAACTGCTGTGAGTCCCCCCCGCCCGGCCGCCTTGTTCGCAATCAACACTGGGAGGATTATGATGTGGAGGGGAGATAAATGCTCTGCAACGTCGCCTCATTTTTAAAACCTCACCTCTCTATTCATGAACATCTGTATTTGCTTCAACATACCCCACACAGCTAATGAGGTGTCCTGGTAGAGAGGTGTAATTTAATTAATCATGAAGACTAAAACCCATTTATTTTATAAAGTGCAGCTGGTTAAAGCAAATAAACCTGCTGGTGGAGTGACACCTGAAAATGATAAATTTCAGGGAGCGCTTTACTTGTTTTGTTGTGTTTAAAGCTTTTTTTTTTTGATAATATTTGTGCTCTTTTTTCTGCAGTAACAGTCAGAAATGAAAACGATGCTGATTTCAGCTCCTGTGATCGCTGATTGCACAGTCAGAGAGACAAACTGTTATAACAGAAACTCAAGATAAGAATGTTTTTAAGAGACAGTTCACCCCAGATCAATCATAATTTTCCTCTTACCTGTAGTGCTATTTATCAGTCTAGATTGTTTATGAGGCTGATCGTCTGTTGCTGATGTCAGTGCAGCGCAAAAGGACCGTCTTCGTGAGCTGCTCTCCTCCTGCTGTCTCTGCTTAGCACGAGCAAACACAGCAGCAACAGCAGTTAACATCTGACATTGAGCAGTTAAACAGTCCCAACACTGAAACAGCCCTACACTGTCATTTAATCTGTTAATAACTGTTAGGCAAAGTTAGCTGTGTGCTGCTAACAGTTAGCCCTGTCACTGTGTGGCTGACTTTGTCCCAGGCACGAAGCTCACACGTCTGCAGCAGTAGTCACCACTGAGCTAGCCAGTGTTATAGCTCAGATGGCATTCATGCATGCTTCCTTCTGTATGGTGATACGGTTGGCGGGTATAGTTCGGTAGAAAGAAAATAGTCCCTACATGAAAGGTTTGTGGATTATCTTGAGTTACCAGGTTGGTATTTCTGGAAAGAGACATTGCTGTTGAGTTTTTAACACGTATTCTTTTGGCGCTTTGAGCACCACAAGCCAATTACCATCTAGTTCCATGATATTGGAGAGAAGGCAGACATCTGTGCAGCATATACACATGTCTCAGCACACTTAGCAACTCACACCGAAACAGTCTAGACTGATAAATAGCACAACCGGTAAGAAAAAAAAAGTATTTTAGATTTTGGGATGAACTGTCCCTTTAAGAAACAATAGCAGCTCCCAATCAATAATCATGTTGTCTTGTCTCTTGTTTTTGATTGTAGTTCAGCCTCCCTCAGTCTGAGGCTATGAGAGGGAGAGAGGAGTCCCAGGCCGCACCATCATGCTACTTCTGAGACGCCGGGATGAGACTTTGGCTGGCAAAACACAAGGTAAGACAATATTGATGCATGAGGCATCTCTACAACTCGAGCTGTTCTTGGTTTTCTCGCCTTGTCCCTGAAGGGAACCGCCGAAACACCCCGTCTTATCTCACCTGTGTGTGTGTTTGTTTGTGCGTCTGCAGCTTCCCTTAGCGTGCGCCTCTCCTGCAGCTCAGTGATGGATGGTCTGAAACTTCTAAAGGCCTTTTTCGCTTTGTATCTCACGCCAGGTTTGCTCGAGGGTCAGGATAATGGTTCAAGGTGGAGCCTACAGATGAATGGTTTAATCCCGGGTTTTTAGCACAGTGTGCACTTTGATCAGTGGCATGCGTCAGCGCGTGGACGTTCAACCCCGACCCAGCCCCTATCGACTATCGGCTTAATTTGCATGGCTCTACAGGCATTGATCAAGCAATTAAAGGATTTGTTGAGTGAGATTTTGTGTCAGGGGCGTGTGACCATTTAGACGTGTTTCTGTTCACGCTCCGTATGAAGGAGGGAGGAAGACTGTTTACTGTGATAAGATAAAAGAACACATAATTCTCTCTCCGTCCCTGGACCAAGTTACACAGAGCAAATTTATTTGCCACAGGGGCCCGTGAGAGGCCATTATCATATCAGCACATTACATCGTTTTCTCATACATTCATCTCCTCGTTCCTCACTGCTAAGCTTTTTTTTTTTCCTTTTAATTGCTCTTAAGTTCTCTCACCTTTCTCCCTCCCATCCTCTCCTTTCTTCCCGTGCACTATTAATCAGCCGTGACGTTTAAGAGGCTGAGCCTCGGTGCTGTTTCTTTTTTGATGGGAGGCACTGGTTGTTGTGGTATGTGGGGGCGATGGACTCTGTGTGAGCACACTACAAATGCTGCCATTACACACTCACTCCTATTACTTTAAGCTGCCGCCTTAGCCAGCAGCAGAGCGACAGTGCAGCCTCGTAATGAAGTGCCTCGGCCTTCCGTCGTTAGCTGAAAGTCACACGGCTGCCTCGGCTAACGCTGACGCTGCACATTGCCTACTATTGCCTGACGTCATAAACCATTACCATATAGATGAATTAACTACGGTGGTGAATCTCATTAACAGCGCCGCCCCACCTTCTTTGAACAGAATTCATACTTACAGATTATCAGTCCTTTCGGCTTATTATTCAAGTCCAGCACACTTCCTGCTCTTACATAAACTGTTTAGAAAAAGCAGCGGTTGGAAAAATGGTTAAAATGAGCACATATTAGAATAATAATGCCTCATGAGTTTTTTAAATGCTTCATCTCTAATCCTTGTGTACCTAACCTGAATGGGATTTTGGCCCCTCATTATGTCCCCACCACTCAGTGCCATTAATTAAGTGCAGCGTGGCTCATTTTTCAGTCAAATCCAATTAACAGCAGACTTTTATTTAGACTCTGAAAGCCCATGTCATCACTCACATCCAGCGCGCACACACACTATATCGAGGCTACAATCTTTGATGTGTGAAATAAAGTATGAAATATTTTCGGATCACCTTTCTCCTACCCTACAGAATGTAATTAACGGCAGATTTCTGTATCGGAGCGTAACAGTGAGATAAATGAGCCCCTCCTGGGTATATCTGTCTTCCTCCTATAGTGTTTTTTGTGAGTCTGGTGTTGCATTCTTCTGCTGAATAGGCCAGTATGTTTATGTGCTTATTTTGGGAGAATATTTATAACTGACATCATTCTTCTTTTCATGCCTTTTGTTCATGGAAAGGGTGTGGAGAGAGGAAGTTTTTTTTTTTTCTTCCTTCGACTGTGTATTTCTAAATTAGAGCAAATTCAAGAGCCGGGGAGTTAGGAGGCTTTTGATGAAGAGAAGGACAGGAGAAAATAAACAAGTAGAGGAAGACAAGAGAGGAAGTGTTTTTGGTAGTTGTTTCTGGGGAGAGGATAGGAAGAGCGCAGCTGTGGGTTTTCTCAGGAAGACAATGGCTTGTGATGTTCCTGTGCTGCTGTCTATTCTGTTTTGTCACCATATGCAAAAATTACACAACGGTGTGTGGGCATGTCTCATTTATTCAATAACTCAGTCCTATTCAAAGAAACTTTTCAGGCACGGCAAACTCGCTCCGTCACGTTTGTCTTTGTAATGAATTCCAATCACATTGTTACACCTAGGCTTCACTGATGTTCAATTATCTTGTAATTGAATAAACTTGTGAGGTACAGCAGCGAGGTGAGTGTAAGTCTCCGGCGGGTTATTTATCTCAGAGTAATGCCATCATTTAATATTAATTGAATTTGGTCCGTAAGATCACGTGTTCCAGCTTGACCTGAAAACACAGCTAAGATCTGTGCGGTGGCATCGATTGGGTTGCAAAACAGCAGATCAATACAGCTTCACTCATCCTCGTCTCACAGCAGCGGAGCAGTAACATAAGTCACCTGGAAAACGGCCTGCAGATCCAGTCATTAGCTGAGCGCTGCACTTCCAACATTTGCTTTGGTGGCATCTGTTATTTTCTGGCACCACCTCAGATGCTGCTGTGAGGAGGCTTCAGGTGCTGTCGGTGTTTGTGCTCCAGTTGTTGGGTAGATCTAACGCTGGAACCGTCAGGCATTTAATCGACAACCATTTTTTAATGTCGATTGATTGTTTAAGTCATTTACTATGGAAAAATGTCAACCTATGATGGTGCCAGCTGTTCAGATGTGAATCTTTGCTGCTTTTTTCCTTATTTATGTCATTGCTAAGTGGATTTAGACTGTTGTTTGACCAATATAATTTATAGACATCACCTTTTGATGGCCGTATTTCTATGTTGTCTACTTTTTATAGACAAAAACCAGGGGTTCAAAATCAAGACAACTGTCCCCACCCCTCATCCCACCATCCTCAACCTCCTTTCAATCTTTTTTGTGCTTGTGTTCGTCTATATTTTGGCTAATTGGCAGCATGAAAAGTACGCAGAATCAGATATTAGCACTTCCTGTTTGCAGCGTACCTATGGATGTGGAGACAACTATGACTGCATTATTTTGAGACTGAAGATAACTTGAAAATATTATGATTATACTATGATTTTTTGATTGAGTTTATGGATGTTTTATTTGCGTTTTTAAAACCCGGTCTCACTCACAACTCAGATGCCAGGTCAGTGGCCCTCTGCTGCAGATAGTGATGCACAGAGGCATCCTTCAGCGGCACATGTGTATGAGATGCACCGGGTGATGGCATGTTTTTGTTGCTCCGACCAACTGCTGAGCAACAAAGTCTGCATACGGAGGTCGGCGATAGATGGGTCAAACAAACTTAGGACTTTGACCCTGGACACTGCTGTTTGTGTCGTGTGTGAAACCAAAAGTAATCAAAACATAGTGTGCTAGTATGTGTAGCATACTACGCTAGTGACATATGTTACATGACTTTACATTACTTTTTTTCTGAACCAAGCCATGTGCTTTTGTTGCCTAAACCTCCGGAAGCTAGCCGAAAAGCAGTGTTTGTTTTACCTACATTCTAAGTTTATTTTGAAAGAGGCTGAATGCATTTTACAGGCAGAAACTGCACATTTCCTGTGACAACACAAGTTTATTTTAAAAAGACACAGTGCATATAAAGAGTGTAAATTGGCACGTCATCCCTCAACATCTAAAACTGACACAGGAGGGTTACCTAGAGCGTCATAGTTTGACGTGCAGGGCCACTGACCAAGCGTTGGTATTTGATGAGTTGGAAGTGAGAATGTGTTGATTTTTATGGATTGACATAATGGTATCCTCGCAAAGTGTTGGTCACACTGAATCTAAAATATGTGTTTTGTGTTTGCGTGTTCAGATTTATATGAGTTCCAAGACGAGTAGATTTTTTTTTTAATGCAAATTGTGGGCCAAACTCCTACCATCCTTCTCTTTCATCTCACGCAGTATGTTTGACTCACATCTTTCCCTCCACACCTCCCCTTCAACTCTCCCAGTTTGAAAATCTCTGGAATAAACAAATAATGGCTTCCTTGTGAAAATACAGATTAATCAATCACGAAAATTACTTTTAGTTGCAGCCTTTGATAGATTTATGTGTGCTTTTGTCTGTGTCTATATATAGTGTGTGTGTTTTAGCGTGTTATTTTATATGTTTGTACTTGTGTGTGCATTTCACTGGTGTTTCTGTAGATATATATTCACATATCTGCCCAACTCTTGAGGCACAGCTAGCGCAGGTATGTGAGCAGCTGTCTGGAAGAGCAGTTCTGCACCCGGCTTCAGCTGACTTGTTGTTTTCTGGCCTCACCTAGAGGTTGTGTTGTTGAAGCGGGTGAATGATTTGTTTTGGTGTGTGTGTGTTTGTGTGTACGCCACAGGTCAGCATCTTTACGCAGCCATGATCGACAGGAAACACTTGTGCTCGTGCCTAGAGGACTAACAATGCAGTGAGTGTCAGAGGGTTTCGCTGTATAGTCGACAGAAGGGATGATTGCACCTGAATGATAAACCAAACACATTCTTTATTAGTATACTGTAGCAGTGCACTTTGAAGGGCAGGGAGACAGTGAAGTTCACACAATGCCGGGACTCACAACAAAACAGAAAACCTTTGTTTCACTTTAAAAACTTGTAATATTGTGTTATTCGGTTGTCGCACACATTGATGTAGGTTTTACATAACGCTGTACAACTTAGAGCAGCTTGGAGTTGTCATCATCGATTTAAGGGCAACTCCTCTGATCTAGCTTTAATTTGGAATAATAACACCTGTGTCATAGTACGTGATTAATGCTATACTTACAGAATTTGATCAATGTCTTGTTGTGCAGAAGCTGCAACTAAGTAATGCCGTTTAAACTTCTTTTTCTTCATCTCCGCTCTATAAGCTACGTTTTTCTTTCCCATTATGAAAGCTGTGCTGGACAATAAATCAGTCTATACCAGAGAAGGGATTACTTTTCCCCGATACGGCCTTCTACCAGGAGTGGGCTACGCCCTCCCCTTGCTGTAAGATTGGATGGCGGTGCATCATCAGCGTAGCCACACACACACACACACACACACACACACACACACACACACACACACAAAAGAATCTTTAAAAGCCTGTTTGTGATGTTGCAAAGATGAAATGGTCAAGCATGGGCAGTGACCCTCGACCATACCTGAGTGCACTCCAGAGTTGGAGATCACCCGGACACGAGGCAGCGTCTCCCGGCCCTGCTGCTGCTGAAATGTCATAACTAATGCTCATCTCGCCTCAGTTGCCTCAGCAAAGCAAGGCCTGCTCTGCCCTGGCTGCCGCCTCGCAGGCTCTCAGCCTCAGTCTGTCCCAAAGCCTCCTGCAGCCTTTTGCTGTGACTCTGTTTGCCAGTAGATAATATTAAGAGTTATTGATTGCGCCGTGTTAAGGAAAAATGCCCACTAGGAGTTTAGCAGAAGAACTCCCAATGGGGAGCTAATGCCTCTCTGAGGGACCTCATCCACGTACTGTCAAAATCTGTGATATGTGGCAACTGGGCTGCAGAGGGAGAGAGAAACAGAGAAAGAGGGGGCTGGATGAGGGAGAGAAAAGGTTGTATGTGCCAGTGTGTCTCGTATAGAACAGGAAGATGCTGTAATACTTCCAACCAGGCAGACAGACAAAAGGAAACGAGGGGGAGATTGCGATGTGAGCTATTGTAAGGGATACAAACATAATAGGTTTGTCAAAGTCTGCCTGATTAAACTCGATGCACCTGGAGACGATGCAGCTCTCATGCAGCCGTTTAACCTCTTCTGTGTGCTCAGTCGATTGTTCCCGTTTGCATCTCAGATTGATTCCCGAAAGCGAGAACCGGAGTTTGAGAAGTATTGAAAACGCTGTAAGTGCTCCGACTGTTCAATTGTGAAAACTCCCGACAAACATCGACAAGAGATTTCGTCCTCATGGATTAATTATGGATCAATTTCCACACACTGTCACTTGTGTTGCTGATGAAGAAAGTATGGATTGGTCTTATGGCCCAAGTGTGGCTCTGCGTCAGTTGTTGTTCATGATATCTCAGTCATCGCTGGTTGGATTGTGATAAAACTTGGCCCAAAGATACAGCTCATGTTAAGATGTAGTGTGACGGTTGCAGGTCATGTTAGTATGACACGTGTTCCACATTTGGATATGGGACTGTATGATTTTGGGCTACAACATGTTCATTGTTGCCTTGTTTTGTTGATTTTCTACTATTATCCAGTATTTTCAGTAATGCAGACTTGTGTCATGGAAACAAAAACATCACATTTTTGGGACGCGATTATGACTTCTGCTAAAGGCTGGGTATGGGCATTCAACATCTTTGAAGGTATTGACCAAAACCATGTAGTATGGAAACTCCTCCAGTCAAACAATACCTGCTTTTGATCCTTTTTGTACCCAGATCCAGAAACAATGACTAGTTGTATGGTTTTGCTTGCAGCCAACCACCAATTAAGCCAGTTGAAGCTTTTTTCAATTTAGTGCGATTTATGATTGGCAGGATCCTTAAAAAGTCTTTAAAGGCTATGATACCAATGCCTTTATTGGTATTAAAATGTCTTGAAACAATCTTTCGTGAAATCCTGCGTGGTGTATTTGATCTCAACATGCTGAGATGCCACCCAGATGTTTGAAAGTATGGCTATACTACACGCCTGTAGCGTCTGAGACATTTTCCACAACCTTCTATTCACATGATGGTTATCGAATTAAGTAGAATAAAAAGGTATTACATGAAATACTCTCCTGGTATCGTTACAACTTAAAGGGTACTGGTAATTAATTTTTTTAAACAAAGCCTTACACCTGGTCTCGTGTCAGAATAGAGAGCCTAGCCAACTTGTGCTTTCAGTTTGAGGTACGGCAGAGGAAAGCCGCCCGGCTAGCCTAGACATCTTTGTTTTCTAACCTTTTAAAGGTGCTAAACACTTTGGACTCTTGTTTCTGCAGCGCTGTCAGAGGCGTGCTCTTTGTGGTAGCGTACACAAACAGAATAACAAGCGAATCAGTGCATGCTTGTTTCTAATACTGTTGGTATCTCATGACTACAGCTTGCCAATTAATTTACCATGAGCGGAGATGGGGTGTTGGTGGGTGACGAGTACAGTAAGGGAAAAGATGGGAACAGAGAGAGCATTGACATGGGTGTGCGAAAGGGGTATTTTTGGGGGCGTTGAGCCCTGGGTGTAAGTGACTGTGTGTGTGTGTGTGTGGGGGGGGGGGGGTGATGGGGTGGAGTGTAAATAACGCCAGCACTTTGAGGAGGGCTTGATGTTAAATTAAGCCTCAGCCCGCGAATGTGCCACCTCGAAAGATAAGACAATTAGAACACGCTCACACAGCCAGACCCTGATGGCACCCTCATTAAGGATATGTGTGTGTGTGTGTGTGTGTGTGTGTGAGAGAGAGAGAGAGACTGGAGGTGAGTACTTTCAAACTCTCTTATTGAATACTTGTTGATCAATGACTTACTAGGCTTGCCAGCACGGGCGGAGCCAGCCATTGTGACCATTGAGTGCTCAGCCCAAACCTATGGGGGACTCGTCTGCTCGCCTGCAGAGATTTTTTTCCTATTTACAGCAGCTACATGCACTATTTTTAAGCCATTTTAGATAATAGATTACATAAAATCTGCACATCATCTGTGAAAAGCCATACATTGGATTACCGTAAATTTATTATGTTGATGTGTTCTGTACACACAACATATATTGCACGTCTGTTGGTGAGTTTTTCCTTATCCACTGTGAGGGACCAAGGACAGAGGGATGTCGTATGCTGTAAAGCCCTCTGAGGCAAATTGTGATTTGTGATATTGGGCTTTATAAATAAAATTGAATTGAATAATAGTCGCCTAAAAAAATTCATCCCGTAGAGTAGTTTTGTATGTAATCGTTCTCCAACTGTCTTCATCATTCTGAAACCAAAACACAACAAATGTTGAGGATGACTAATTTCACTCCTGCCACATAAAAGAGGCAAAAATTGTCTGATGATACCAAGGTACATAAAATAGGTCGTTAGAAATTTGGTGTAAACAGCATTACTAATCTTGAAACTTATTTTCGTTAAACTATGCTGGAGTAGAGTTCACAGATTGAATATTTAGCCGAAAAATATGGTACATTTAAATCTATACCGTAATAATCAAGAATCCCCACCAATGTAAAGTATATGTGGTCTTCAATACTCTTTTAAATGTTAGACTATAGACTGTATACAAAGACGGACAACATGTCTCCAGTTACACCCACTGTACTAAAATGAAGCCAAAATATACCGGATACGGCTGCAGAGTCTGTGCAGTAGCGATCTCCGCCAGTATCAAGTTACCGCTCATAAGCTCGTCTGACTAATTGCAAGCAGTGCTACTGATAGCGAGCATACTGATTGGCACATGCAGCTGTCAGTCATGTCTTCAAGCCCCCCCTTTTTTTTAAAACATTAAATTACTAGTGATAACCAAACTTATCTGAAACACTTCGGCGTGATAAGAACGACCTAAAAATGACAGAAACCATCTTTGAGAAAAATTAGCTGATGAAGACTTTGTGTTTTTAGTTTGGCCCATGTCCCGTCTGCTAGCATGGACCTAGGCTGCAGCCAGCCACCAGGGGGCAATCGAGATGTTTTGGCTTCACTTTTGGGGGTCTGTCATGTCGTCCATCTTAAGCCCCGTTTCCACCAAGCAGTACGATATGGTACAGTTCAGTTCAGTACGCTTTTTTTCTGTTTCCTTTGTTGTGAGGCTCATGTAACCACTGTTCATACTGTGGAGAGTTTTATTAGTAAACTGTTACTATAAAATGAGATTTGCTGCCTCTATGTACCATGTGTGAAGGGTTGTTTTTGGTTCCAAAGGTACCATACTGATAGTGTTTGGTGGAAACAGGGCTTTAGACCAACAGAAGACCATGACTCAGTCGTATTAGATTTCTTCAGGGAATAGCCTATTAGGACAAACAGCATTGGCATTTAAATTGTTGGAGGTGTTTTAAAAATGAGTGACTTTTGAGAAAACATTCAGGGCTGAAGCCACCCTCTCGTTCCGCCTCTGCTCGCCACTGTCTTGCAAACCAAAGTGATTTGTCCAAACCAGGAAGTGCTTGACGGCTCTTTTAAACCGAATCCACACAAAAAACAGATTTTATTTCCTCATTACACAGAGACAACAAACACAGCAGACCTAAGAGAGACCTGTAAAATGCTGCAAATACATAATATGCACGTTGGCCTGCCGGGTCACCGAGATGCTCCATTAAACATATAGCTAGGAGTATAATAAGAGTCAGCAGAGGGTAGAGAGGCAATCGGCCTTAAAATGTCCCAGCCTAGTGGGTCTATAGGACATCTACAGTCCATATTAATTCTCAGAACTGAGCACTCAGCGGAAGATTCAAGCTGTTTGGGCTCGTAAGGCTCTCACACGTTGTAATTGTAACTATAAATCCTTCAAGGGATTTATCTTAGCTGTACAGCTAGTGTTATGTGGCACAGTTTGGATCATGATGTGGATAGTGGTTGCAGTTACGGGGGTGATGATTGGCAGGTCCCGTCCTTAAACTATGTATGGAGGAAGATACATTAGGCAAACACTTGAGGCAACAGATATATGTGGCTAAAAATAGGCTAAAAACATGCAATGGCCACCTCCACATTATCGCTGAATGTAAATCTAATTTTTTTTAGAGTCATGTGCATTTTAAGAGGTGAAATTCTCAGTGGTGAATCACTTCTTTGCGTTTAACATAAATCATGTATGTGTGGATGTGCCACTTAATAGTAGCTGTAAATTCTAATATTTGAGTCAGTGTTCACAAATGGTAAAACAGCCCTTTTCTACTGGTAAAGGGCGAGCTCTGTTTCGACACCAGGGTGATAATATATTTCATTTTAAGTCCACTGGAATTATATTATCTGTCACGACAAAATTGCCCCCTGACATTATCTGTAACTGCTGCCCAAGTGTCTGATATCTATTATGAAGCAGGGAAACCCTCAGGGTGACATAAGATACTGTCTCCTCGGTTGCACAGTGCGGTGTTAACCCTCATCTACGTACTGTGTTCTCCAGTCAGTGTGTGTGTGTTTGCATACTGTAATGGAGGAAGAGTGAGAAAAGGGAAAGACAACATGTGATGAGCAGCATGTGCGAGTGTGTGCAGAGAGAAGGGAAGACTTTAGGATGTTAATGGCACACTGCTAGGGTCGCAAGTAAAGATCATTTTAATTTTAGGTTATATCTGCTGATTATTTTCACAATTAATTGAATAATCATAAAATATTTAACCTATGAAATGCATTAAAATAGGAAAAATGCTGACCACAATTTCCCAAAGCCCAAAGTGACGTCTTCAAATCGCAACTTTTGTCCAAAACCCAAAGACTCCTCATTCATCCATGATCAAGAAAAGCAGCACATTCTCTCCCTGAAGAAGCTGCAACCACCAAGTGTTTGACATTTTTGCTTGAAAAATGACTGAAACAATTAATTAGCGATTGATTTTCTTTCAATCGGCCAATCAATTAATCAGCTAATCACCGCAGCTCGACACACTGCTGACGATGTGGTGCGGTTAAAGGCCATGGTAGGGCTGTACCGCATGTCATTTTTTAACATTGGAAGCTTCATCTGAGCTTTTCCAATGAAGCTTTAAATGTCTGTCATCATATTTTATGATGTCATTACCCGAAAGAAATATCGTAAAAATCCTTGAATGAAATCCTTGATTTGAATAATATGATTCATGAGGTTAAACGAGTTAGTCTTTTTTTTTTATAAATCCTTTTTCTTTAATGAATAAATGTAATTTATGGTGCTGTGACATTGCTGCTAGACCGTGGTGCAAGTGGATCTGCTGCTAGTGTAACCCAGCAGATAATATTGACACTGTTTTGCGTTATCACCACCAACACAATCAACCAGGAGGAAACCACGGCTACCTAACCTTCTACCTAACCTGTTGATCCCTCACAGCGGGACCACTCTTTGGGCCTTTGTCCATAAAGCCTCTTTTCTACCAAGGATTCTGGTTCAGTTTAGCTCAGTTCATTACACATTAGATTGTTAATTTTTTGCGTCTTCATTGACAAAAGTTGTGGATGATACTGTACCAATAACACCGCTCCATTATGTACCGTTTTTTCGTCACCCTTCTGTTACTGTACCAAGCACACTGACCCGATAGGAAAAGTGGAGCTAGAAACCCAGAAGTCTGTTGATTGGTCTGGAGAGAATTGTCATGCTTGTTCTACAAGGACCCGGTATTTTTAAGTATCTCATCAGTTGCGACAGACACTCACAGGGCCTGTCCCAATACCCGCATTGCCCCTAGAAACACTCACTTGCACTCGGTTGTGCGCGCTCATGTTTAGGCTAGTGGTGTCCAAAAACAGAATTGAGGCAGTGGAAGTGGTTTCCAACACTTAAAATCCGCACTAGATTCCAAGGGAGCCCCGACCCACACTTTCCACAAAGTGGAAGATAAAATTTCCCAGAACACCTTGCGAAGTCAGCAACTCCGGCAAGTTTTGGAAAACAATTTGTTACTGTACGATCGGAATGTAGGCTACACAAACAACAGATGGTTGGACTAGTGGAAACTCATCAGCAACTTGGTTGAACACAGCGTCAAAATATTTAAACAAATCAACTTACCCGAACAAAATTGATCGGAACTAGAAGATGTCGTAGGTGCCTCCTGTTTTCACCATTTCTTCTCCGTTGATTCATCAGAAGGAGAAGAATAAACATAGCACACACCACAACACAAGCGCTGGAACCGGCATTTTCAAACCTGAATGACTACCGGCATCTTGCGTCGCTACTACGCATGACGTATGCCTGCACGTCGGCCACGCCGATTTGCATTAAGTGGTCATCAAGGGTTATCTTGCAAACGAGGGCACTCAATACCAAGTGGAAGGTTTAAGGGGTAGAAATGGGACAGGCCCTTAACACTCCAGCCTGCAACATGGATGATCAATGAGGGACAGATGTTTCTCTGCATTACCGGCTATTACCTGCTGTTATTATCCTTGCCTACATTTAAGGATAATGTCTGCGGTGGAAACCTTACACAGACCAAGGGATTAGGTACATGTCCGTACGGGTTATGGGCTGATTCTAAGGGCACAGAAAGTGTTCAGTCAGTGTGGGGCCTCCTGTGAGTAACCCCACAAGTCTACTTTCTGCTGTGGGTTCCCTTCTGCCCTGTCTGTGCATCTGTGCAGAATAGACATGCAAAAGGGCATCATAAAGAACGTGGTGACGGAGACGTGCTTCTCAAGAGACTGCTATGTTTGAATAGTTGTTGTTTTATTAAGGATTTTTATATGCTGTATTTGTTGCATTTTAAACGTGTTGTGATTGGCTGCTGCCTCGGCCAGGTCTCTCTTGTAAAGAGATTTTGAATCTTAATGGGACTGCCTGGTTAAATAAAGGTTAAATGGAATAAAAAATAAATAAAAAATTTGAATGTGTATTTGGAATTCGAGTCTCAGCACTATAAACAAAGCTTCAGACTATTTGGAACAACCCTAGACTGTGGGAGCCTTTTTTGATTCTTAAAACTTTGAGGTCTGCTGACAGCGGAAGGAGCCACTTTTAAAAATGATAAATAAATAAATTAAAAAGATTCTGTTTTATTATATATCCACATGATTGTCACGTACTCGCTCTTCCGGCCCTGTTTGGCTGCGCCTTTCTGTAAGTGTGTGTCTTTTGTGATAAATCAGTTGTGTAATTGAAGAGGCGGTATGGATATGCTTGAATGGTTAATGTTGAGAGACAGTGTCTGCATGTTCATTACTTAACACTGAGGCCTTGTGCGCCTTATACGTAAATGGATTATTTCATAGTATGTGCATGCATCATTCAAATTGATGCAGCCTTCTCCCGTGTGCGAGAGTACGAGGTGACTCAGTGCGCATGTCAGTGCATGTGCGCGTGTGTTTGTGTGCGTGAGCGTGTATGTACTCTCGCTGTTGTTTCTGTCGTGATTGTGAGTGAGCCAGACCTTAAAAAATCAATCATCGAGAGTGACGAGGAACGCGAGAGCACAGAAGGAAGCGAAAACACATGCACAGATGCACACGCAGAAACACACATACACACACAGAGCGAAGTCCTAGAACACTGCAGTGAGCCATTGAAAATAAACGCAGGCGCGAGGAAAGTAGAGACACACTGTGCTTTTCTGTTTTCACTTCGATGCAGAATGAGCTCTTACTTTCCACTTATCTCACCCCTGTAATCACTCCTTTCCTGTTTCTTCTTCCTGTTCTCCACTATTTCACTCTCTGCATCATCTTTCTCATCTAATGCACCCTCTCTCTTTCTTTCTCTCCTCTCTCTTTTTCTCTCACACAGTTTTTTAATTAAAATCTCTCTGTATCAAGGGATTCTGTTATGGTGGTGATTTAAATGAAGGGGCTGACATAAACTTAACATTACTGTCAGACCAAAGCAAATTCCATCAGCCATGGTTAAATTTGCAGCGCTGGCCATTTTCCAAAGGCCTTTTTATTCTAGAGCCAATATCTATACCGCCACCTATCTATCATCTTTTTTTTTCCACTGATATTGCCCTGTGCTATATGATTTTATTTATAGAGCACCAGGTCAGATGCATGCATCATGAAGTGTAGCTGTTCACGTATACGCAGACTGGACCAATGCAGGAGTGGAAATACTGGGACTGGACACTCAAAAACCCTAGAACGCAGTATGACAGTATGTCTTCAACCTCAGTGATATCATTCTGATTACATATTCCAACTTAAGTGTTTACACAGACGCTAAATGGACAAATCTGATAAGATGTTAATCAGAGTATCACCCGCTGTGAAGCATCTAATCTGCTGGAAATACAACAGAGAATTCAGTTCATCCATTACACAGAGTGTAGAAGAACAAGAGGGTTCCACCTGTTAATACAGTTTAGTAGAAAGTCACATTAGTGTAACACATACTATTTTCTGTAGCTACAGATTCCAGATGCCCCCTTATACACCTCACATGCAGACAATCGGTAGATGTCTCGCCCTTAATCAGTAGATGTTTCCTAAACCAGTGGTTCCCAACAGATCCAGCCACAGGGTCCAGATTTCTCCTTAAGCATGTGTTCAAGGTCCACACAGTTTAAAACTTTCAGCGTCATACTTGCATGTGGACATGTCGTCAAGGTAGTTTGCCGTCTCTGTCAAGTAGCTGTCCGTTGGTCAGTGGGGAAGGGCAATTCAAAATTAAATCTCTGTGCCTGTGTTCTTACAAGTAAAGTGTGTTCTCTACAGACTTGACACGTTTGCGAGTCACTTATGGTCCATTCAGAATGGACTCACGACCCACTGTTGGACCACAACCCAGCAGTTGACAACCACTAACCTAAACGTCTTATTTTATTGCATCTTTACTTGTTGAACCAAAATATAGGACCTTAACATTGCTAGATATTTTTTGAATTTATGAAAGGCTTTCTGATGTTTAGTCCAATATTTCAAGAAACATATTTTCAGGGGAGCTCATGTTTAATTAAGAAGAGCCAAGCTCTCCCCGTCTCCCTTGTGGTTTGCACCCTGCCCCATATATCACCTAATGTTACCCCCATGTTGGGCAAACATGTGCAGAAAGAATATATTTTTTCCAAGCAGAGAAATGATTGCATTAAGTATTCAACATTCAAGTGTGAATGGATTATCAAACCATAGACTGTGAAAATAATGGATGTAGTCACTGTGACGTCACCCACTGGTTTGTGGACTGCAGTTTTGAAGCCTCGAGTTTGGCATTTTGGCCGTCGCCATCTTGGAGTTTTGCAATCAGACATGCCAATCTTTGGACGAAAAGGTGGAGGTGTGAAGGAGTCGGGTGGATCTGAATGAGGAAGCCAGATGAATGCGAACCTGTTGTAAGTCCGGAATTTGTTTGACGGATCCACCTCCTCTGTCCCCTGCCCTATGTAGATTTTCTTGCTCTTTATACTATGACAAGTGCTTAGAGCGTCAAACAAAAGACGCAATCTGGTCCGTCTCACGCCACCGCTAAAGGGTGCCTCCGTCCCTCGGTGTCTGACCAAGCGTCGATATTTGGCAAGATGTGGAGTGAGTTTTAGCCACACTCTATGCTGATACTGGAATCACCCTACATCGGCCACAGTGATGTATATCGGTCGGACTTGAGCGCAGACAGACCTGCACATATGCTTGTCACGCACACACACCCCGACACACTCGCACTGAGTTATATGCCCACAGTGCCAACCACCTTGCTGTGAGAAACGAGACACTTCCCCTCCTCATGAGTGTGAGCATCCCCTCTGCGCCTCCTCCTCCACGGCGGACTCACTCTCTCTGGTGGATGGGAGCCTGTGGTCGGGTCTTCATAAATCAAGATGTTACCACCGGCGCTATAAGGCTACTTTTTAATTAAAACTGTGAATCAGTCGGCCCTGATTATGAATTGTGCTCCGCTGCCACTGAATAAAATATACAGGGCTCACTTCTTCTCCCCCTCTGACTCTTCCTCTCTCCGTCTCTTTCTGTCTCGCTCTGTCTGCCCCCCTCCACCTCCCCCTCCTCTCTCTCTCTTGTTGCTTGCTGCTCAATTTTCCACCCGAAATTGAGAATGTCCACAGCAGGCCTTGGCCATGCACAGCGACTGAAGGCTGACATCATTGTGAAATAGTTGAGGAGCTTAGCGGTTGCATAAATTTAATAACTCAATATGGAGGGTCTGGCGCCACTGGGGTCAACACCATTATATCACACAAAACAGCCAGCAGGACAGAAACACACCACCAAAGCTAGTAGGCCAGTGGGCCCTGTTTACCACACACTACCACTCCTTTAATTATATCACAACATGTGAAAGAGGCTGTTGTTGGGTTGGGTGATCTTATCAAAGCAGAGAAGAGAGAGCGGTCGGTATTCAGCAGTAGCACGAGGAAGCTTTTGTCCACTGGTCACATTGAATTCATCGGAGATAAACAATGAACATGCCTCCTGTTTTGATGTTATTCATTAAGACTCCAAGAAGAGCGGCTCGGGCAGGAGAGCTCAGCTTCACTGTCGAAGGGCAGCGACAACGGCAGCGCTATACTGTCAAATGAAATAAATAAACCCCACATCTATGAATATATTTATATGCAAAACAGTGAGTCTTAAAAGCTCCTCTTAGGAGTAGCTCCAGGTTGAAGCTTAACAGCATGTCTCCTTCAAGGGGCCTTATTGCTAATTTATGACCTTTGCGTGTTCTGCAAGAACAACTGACACCGTCCTAGGGAGATACTGGAATGAGCCAGGCCTCGACGGAGCCCAAATTAGCCCAACGGAGCGCGGCAGTGGAGCTGGAACGGCGCACGGGGCTGCCGCTGTCGTGCTGCCGCCTCTGCTTCCCTTTACATTATATCAGCAGGGCGAGAGCAGGGAGGAAGGACTAACTGGAATTCAATCTTACAGCTTTGCACAAACAAACTCATGAATGATAATGGGCTGCTAATTGAAGGTACTGGAGCGATTCCCTCCGCTGAGTGTGGCGCTGCAAATGGAGTCCTCCGGGTAGCCATGGCGACAGGCGCAGCGAGGCTCTGGAGGTCTCCTGACCTGAGCTGGAGTCAGATCATCTTTTACACATGCTCCCTGTAGTCAGTGCCACCATTTGGTTATATATGCACGCATGAATATTTATAAGGGAACTGTTTGCAGTTGGTGCATCAGTGAACTGTTTGAAAAGTTAGTTTAAAGTGCAGGGTTGTATTTATATGACTGCATTTTACATGCAGATATTCTGATGATTTTATCCGCTATCCATGTTATTGCCAGATTATTTCAGTGTTAACTGTGTAAAAATTCAATTTTATTTACTTAATTTCGGACAGTAAATCAATATTAAAAAGGTAACACAAATATTAAGAGCAATAAAATAATCTCAGAGCATCTTCCAGGTACAGTTAGACAATTATTATAGCTGTATATCTGCTGTGTTTCAGACGGTCTCTGCCTGTTTTTTCTCACCATCATCACTCTGTCTCACCTTTAGTTTATCTGTACTGACGTCTGTATTGATGTGTACACTGAGTATCTTCAGTACGCACTTGATAGATATAAGAGCAGCCTTGGCAGAGACAACTTGTTCTAAATGCAGAAAAAAACAAAATGTATGTTTTTTAAAAGTTCACTAACAGTAAGATCAGCACTATCTGAGAAAACGGTTCCCGGAAATGGTCAACAAATTGAGCTTGTATGTACTTTTAAAGACCTAGGGTTTTAGATTGATGGACTCTTGTCTTTGCAGGCACATAAGTCTTGCTTTTCTTTTTGCATCAAAAGGAAATTGCTGGAGTCTAGCGTTTTACCCGTCATTGATTATGATGATGTGTTGAATAGGGTTGCAGTGGTAAACTGGTTTAAAGGTTTGTCGTGATGTGAAAATTGATGGTTATTGTGCTGTGTACATTTGCTTATCTCCGGTATTGAAAAACATGCCCTGATGAAGACTTTTGGGTTGAAACATTTTGGCACTGAGCCCATTTTTTAAAGGCTTTTTAATTTTTGCACAGCAGTGTGCTTTGGTATTTTTTTGGTTATGACTTATTGATCACAAAGCAAAGTAAACGTCTAACCTCTCCCCCTATTTTGGTCTGATTTGAATTCAAAGAGCACCTGTTTTTTAAAACCTGCACGTGTGAAGTAGCACTCCTCATCTACTTTACAGATGAAAAAAATGGAGTTGGATGGAGAATCTCACCTTTAATTTTACTTATTTTTATAGAGAGACTTTTTTAACACATCCTTTTTTTGTTTAACTAAAAGAAACCATTCTGTTTTCACTCCTTGAAGGCTCATAAGACCTAATTATAATTCTGTAATACGGTTTCGTGTTCTGAGACTGCAACCCTAGTGTTGATGTCTTGACATGCTGGATAGTGTGTGTCGTGGGGCTCTGAGATTAATTTCACACCGTGGAACTTTTACTCTCCATCGTTTTATATTCAAAAGTGAATTGGCTGCTTTTTTTGCACGCCGCCTTTATTTATAAATTCTATTCTTAGTAAAATTCCTACCTACTTATCTTGTCTTCTAAATTTTAAAATATGGAAATTACGATCGCTGTTTACAGGTCTTTTTTCATTTTGCTGGACCTCAAAGTCAGAACTGAACCGGGAAAGAAAGCTTTAGGTTCTCTGCACCTGCTGGAATAATCTGCAGATTGATCTTAAGCTTCAAGACAAGTCTGACCCTGAATGAATTTAAAACTCTGGTGAAATCTTTTGAGGCCAGGCTGTGTGTGTGCGCGCGAGTGTTTTATCTGATTATTGTGTTGTTACTTAAGTCTGTGTGCTTTTATGTTAATTGTTGAAAGTCTTTGTTGCTGCTATTCTTGTCCAGGTCTTCCTTGTAAAAGAGATATTTGGTTTCAATGGGACAGACCTGGTTAAAAAAGGAAAAAAAACAAACTATATCTCACCACTGACTGGCATCCTAAAGTCACGTGATGTAGCAGAAGGCTGGCACAGTGGGAACTACGATGCAGGTCCTTAAAGAAGTCCCTTACTGAGTGTCTGACCTGTGGCGCTGTCCTTGAGCAAGACATTGAATTTCTACCAGCTGCAAGGTTGTCATTGTGCAGCTGACCACTCGCGCTGACCTTGTTGTGGACAAGAGCGAGAGAAAAGGAGCTTCTTTAACAGATGCTTTAAAAAGCAGCTTTTATCCAGGGGTTGGTGTATTATCGGCTCAAAGAGGACATACAGTCTAGAGACACCAAGGCATTTTTTATTAGTAGTATGTCTGCAGCAGACATCTTGTCATACTGTTCTCGGATTAGAAAAGCTGTCATAGCTTTGTGGAGACCAGTTTTACTCTGGAGCCACCCACTATGCTTAGGTGTTCACCTGTGGCAGTGTGTTTGTTCCTGTCTGCTTCTATTCCTGCCGGTGAGCTGGCCAGTCTGACTAACTGTCTCTTTGTGTTTCTCATTGGCTGCTGCCTGTCGAACTGGCAAACCTGGCCCGTCTGTCCGCGTTTGCATGTAGCGCTGCTGCCGTGGGCGCGTGCCTCTCTCAGGCTGAGCATTGGGTGGGATTAAATCCGGGGGACATCCGTTGGAGGAGACGCTCGTAGATGCCATTATCCCTGTGGGGAGTCTCATCATCATCCCGCAGCGGAGAGGCGCTCGGCACGCCAGCCTGAGAAGACTGCGAGAGAGACAGCCGTGACAGCCTTACGTCTGCAAGAAAATTGTGATGATCATGCGAAAAAACAACACCCGAAAAAAGGGGCTGGAGATGTGCGCAGCCTCTGTGTGTGTGTGTGTGTGTGCATTACGGGCTCCCAGTGAAAATGGCAGTGTAGTGAAATCCATCCTCCAGCAGCTTCTAATCATAGCAGATCCCGTGCAAGAATACCTGGAATTAATTGAAATGTGTAAAATTAGCAACAGAATTGAAAGCCGAAAATGAAAGTCATCAGTCAATATTCAGCCTAAGGGGAGAGGGAGGAGATAGCTCTCCTACAGTGTGTTTGCAGAGGTGGTGTGAATTAGAGGGGCTGTAAGAGATTATGGGTGGAGGATTTTATGGAACGTTATCACAGAATTTACAGAACTGTGTGTAGGCAATAGCTTCTTTGCATTAAGACGTCATACATTTGTATGCAGTCCAGATGGAGGGAAGGCAACTGGAGGCAAAGACCACCAGCACTGCACTACTGCCTGTTCTGCGTTGTTTGCAGCTGTTCCAATCGATTGAATTGGGAAAAAAACAAAGCCCACTTTTAAATCCTGAAAGTCGAAAAGTGGAGAAGTAAAACAACAACCACAAAAAAACCTCAGACAAACAGCAGTTGATGTGGATCAAAAACCTCCATCTTCAGTCTGGAGGAGAGGAGTCAACTTATGTCAAAACGGTGCTGCGAGATTGATGCAATCACAATACGCTGTGACAACTTCCACATTTCTTTCAGCCCTGAACCAGATTTTTAACAGAGTCTCACCAGACCTCTGGGAACGGTCGGAAATGGCAGCTAAATTTAGCATGAACGTGTGTGTTGCGTTGTAACCTTAAATGCACAATATTATCAGGCTGATAATTATTAGCCGATAATGGGACTTTTTTTAATTATAAAGAATTCTGATAGTGAAGTTATAGCACACAGAATAGTTATTAATGGTAAATGGGCTGCACTTGTAACATCTTTCTAGTCTTCCGACCACTCAAAGTGCTTTACACTACATGTCACATTCACCCACTCACACGCTGGTGGCCGAGGCTAACATACATGGTGCCACCTGCCACTCAGTAAGCATTCACATGCTCTCACACACTGATGGAACGACCATCAGGAGCAATTTGGGGTTCGGTATATTGCCCGAGGATACTTGTGGACATGCGGACTGGAGGTGCCGTGATCGAACCACCAATCCTCTGATTAGTGGACGACCTGCTCTGCTTTCTAACTACCTCTGAGCCACAGCTGCCCAGACCTCTAGACTCTAGGCTTTCATTGGCTTGCCATGTGATGATTATAACGTTACTAGTTCGTGACGTTACTAGCATTAGTAATGTCAGGAGGTCTTTAGCCCGACAAATCGGTCAACCTGTGGGTAAAACTCACTTTCTTACATTTTGCGTGGATCACATTCAACATGAGTTTCAGTTTTCTGACAATACCTGCTGCCTGAGGGTTCATCCAATCCTTTTATGTCGTCTCGTTCCTCTTTTTCCTGTTCATATCCTCCTGAGACATGAGGTTTTGTTTTGTATGCATTTTTAATTATTTTTCCTAGCTATCAGTGGGACCCGATAATTATAAAAAACTCAACATTGTGAGCGATAATAAAGTCCCAATGTCTTCAAACAAATACTTCCTGATTAACAGTCTTAGCTTGTTGCTCTAATTGGTCAAATTTGTTGCCATATCAGACTACCAACATTATTAATCACAAATAAAAAAGTTTCAACCATATAATGCAATCCGGTTTTGGACCTTGTCCACTTTTGTGTCGGGATCGGCTGCAGACTGACTTGGCAGAGATGGCTGCCATATTGTTTTTACATGCAGTAGTGTATTGTGCTTTCACTACCACTAGTTGGCACAGAAAAGTGTCCACAAACGAGGACAACAGGTCAAGTTAAGTCGAATCAAGTACAGGGTCAAATAAACCCGAAATATGATGTCCTCATGTGGGGACACAGGGTCTCTGGAGGATACATGGATCTGGATTTTGCGCGTTGTGATAGTCACGTGACTAACCCAGCAAGCACTCAAACTACAGTCAATTGTGAGAGGAGTTAAAACATTTTTACTTAAAATGTATAAAGTGTAAAAAAAATCTGCTTTTTTTGCATGAAAGTAGTTTAGTTTTCCCGAACACACTTTGTCCTCATTGTCCTCTTCCATTTGCAGTGTTAGTGATGTGTGTATTGTAGTGGCAGACACGGCAGACACAGTGCAGTCGCGGATTAGGCCATGTTCTTGCTTAAGCATATTTCAGGGCTTGGGTTTTGATGTATCCAAGCGTACCCATGAAATGTTGATTTCCACTCGAGGAGGCAGACTTTGAGCACGCAGCCTCACCGTACTTCAGTATCTTCTTTTAAGAAAGCGATCCAGCACAACATCCACTCGAGATTATTCTCCCCCTCCACAATGGAGCGGCGCAGATACCTTGCTTCACAACCTTGTTGTTTCTCACTAGTACACACACATAAACACTCAGCCCCACAAAGAGAAAAAAAAAACCACTTCCACACCTACTAATCCAAAAAGGCAGAATCCTGGTGCCAAAAATAACAGCTTGGAATGAGATGGATAGAGGAGGACAGATTATTGTGGCTCTAATCTGTGAAAAGCTGACAATAAAACACATTTAAAGTGATTACAGCGCGGTTATTGGCATGGGGGTCACTCAATGCACCGTGCTCTTCCTATCCCTAGCTTTACCTTTCAAAAGACAATGCAGTCTGCTGCATAACTCCACGCGTATAAACACTCCTGCAAAGGTCTTTCACAATGACACATGGACTGAAGCACTAATGCTGATGCAAGGCAGATGAGGAGAGGGAAGGCAAGCAGATAAAACGAGGCAGAAGGGAAGCAGGAGAACAGAAAGAGAAGTGACGATGGAAGAGAACAGAGTGGAGAGAGGGATTTCGGAGCTGAAGCCACAAATCATGGAGAAGATTAAGCGTCTCTTCTGCGAGGCGGAGTAGGTGTAAATAGAAACGTGTCCCTGGGAGAGATCCTAGAGACCAAGTGCTTATCTCCCTGAGTGTTGTCAAAACACATTTGTCAATCTGAAGTGTGTAAGTGTCTTTGTGTCTATAGGAGACCTGATATGCAAAAATAAACAGCTGATGGTAGATAGAAAGGGGTTTGCAACAAACGTGAATGCCTGTAAAGACGCATAACCTGGAAAACCTCACATACACGCCCCACCTGAGACTAGACAAAACTGTTTTCGCTCTGGTATGACCCCCTGGCTCGATGAAAGTGTGTGGACGAGCAGGCTGATCATGCATTATCCCCGCGTCTGACATCCTCAGCTGCAGGACCAGCGCATCATCAAACAGCTGCAGGCGGTTTTACCCGTTCAACAGCTGCCACATCTCAGTGAACGATGAGAAAATGCTTCACATTGTGACTGCGTCTGCTCAGTAAATTAGCCAAGTGAGTCCGAGGCTCTGGCGATGCCTTACTCTTCCCCTTGCACTCTGATGTGTCCTGTGGGAGCTCGCTGGGCAGCACTGAGGCTCTGACACTGCCAGGAACAGCTGCTGGGAGCTTGGGTAGCAGGTCTGCATTGTGGTTAAACAATTGGGTACAATATTTGGTATTAAACACAGTGTTGGGGAGATGGGACATCAAGTGTTGCCCCTTAACTTCCAGCATACTTGTACCAGTGCCTGACCAGTGCTGTTTTTAATTTGGGTTTAGCACTTACATGGTTTTTGCCCTCTTTCTTGTGTGCAGTCACACAGAACTTTGGCTGGAGGCCAGCTGGAGTTTTATGATCCCCATAATTTTATTAATTCATTAAGGAGTGACACTTCATACTGTCTTATAATTGGAGAAAGCAGCATGATTTGTCTAACGGCGTACCTTACATTGCATCCGACACAAGATCTACACACTGTTAAGACTTGGGCTGTGTGCCAAAGAGTATGGATCCAATTCAGCCTGTCACATTAGGTCCATTCCTAACCAATTTATTGTAATTTTTAGGAATTATGATGCGTTTTATAATAGTTTTATAAATGCACCCACTGCCTGCCCTCTGCCTTCTGGTCTCTTGGCGTCCTCTTTCACGCCGCCTTTAATGAAAAGTATACCTTTATTACCTTTTATTAATCTTTGCTTGCTGTTTTAAAAACATGATAGCCTACTACATGCTCACATAATGACTAATTTATGAATTTAATCAATTGCATCACTTTATTAAATACAGGTCTGCTTAACAGGAATTTAGGGTGACCACAAAGTTGCAAGAACAATATTGTAATAGCAGGAGTAGTCCCCAGTGCTACCCCCTTAAGCTTAATTCAGTTATCTGACTTCATCTAAAACCCTGGGACCATATTGAAAGAAAACTAGCAGTAAAGCAGCTGTGACATGGTAACAACATGTCACATATCTGAAGTGTGTCATGTGCAACTTTCTGCTGCTGTTATACTGTTCTCTACTTTATCCACTCCCCCATCTCTGCGTACATTAAAGCTGATGAACTGGCAGCAGCAAAACAGGCTGCTGTGTAATCACTCAATTATATGCTGTCAATTTATGTCCTCTGAAAGCACTTGTTTTTGCCACTGACAGGCTCAGGCTGTTATTATAAGTGTCTGTCAACATTATGTAAAGGTTCCCCACAGAGATAGAATGAAGAAGAAGATTGTTGTTGTTTTGCAAAAAGCAGAACTGGAATCGCCGTCGCCAAATCCACCAGACAAAAAAGCAGTAATTTTAGCGTGTATAGAGGCAGCATATTTTGACATCTATCTGGGTAAAATAAGGGTTTATTATACAGTCATGGAAAAAATTATTAGACCACCCTTGTTGTCTTCAATTTCTTGTTCATTCTAATATCTGGTACCACTAAATGTATAATACAATGAACACAACAAAAAATGCAGCTGGTCACATAATACTTTATGTCCTATTTGACATTCTTAAGCTTAATTGATTCCCAGGGTATATAAGAGGCCATTTCATGTCACAAGCAGCACTGCACATGCAAAGGCCTAGAGTGGTTTCCTGCTTACATTCAAGCCGTAGCACAACTCAGAAGTTGTCAGCTCTCACATAATGCCTAAAACAAAAGAATTATGTGAAGCCACAAAGGCAGCCATCTTGGCACTGCTGGAAATTGGCATGAGTGAGAGACAGGTAGCGAAAAAACTGAAGATCTCCAAGACAGCCGTTCATTACAACAACAAAAAACAAGCTGAACATGGCACTACCAAATTGCTACCTGGCCGTGGCAGGAAACGTCTTTCTACCCCACGAGATGACCGTGCACTCATCCGTTCCTGTGTCAGGAATCGTCGTCAGACTTCCAGGGACCTTAAAAATGAGTGGGCACTGTCGAGAAATGTGACTTGTTCGGCAAGGACAGTTCGAAACCGACTTGTTGAAGCTGGTTTGAAGTCACGCAGAGCACGCAAGAAGCCCTTCATCAATGAAAGGCAGAGGAAGGCCCGGTTACTCTTTGCTCGAGACCACAAGGATTGGACTGTTGATGATTGGGCTAAGGTTCTCTTCAGTGATGAATCCAATTTTGAATTGATGCCCACTCCAGCCAACTTACTGGTTAGGAGGAAGCCTGGAGAAGCTTACAACCCAGACTGTCTTGCCCCTACAGTAAAACATGGGGGTGGATCAGTCATGATCTGGGGTTGTTTCAGTCTGAGTGGAACAGGGCAAATGCAATTGTGTGAAGGCCGAATGAACCAGGTCATGTACAGGACTACCCTTGAAAACAGTCTTCTTTCATCAGCTGGAAAACTCTTTCCTGCCTCGAATGACTGGATTTTCCAACAAGACAATGCCCCTTGCCACACGGCAAGGTCAGTTAAAGCCTGGATGGAGAACCACAACATTCGCACCATGCCTTGGCCTGCTCAATCACCAGATCTTAATCCAATTGAAAACCTGTGGAAAATCATCAAACTCAAAATGGAGAACCACAAGCCCAAAAACAAAGAAAATTTGTTTGAATTTGTCCAACAGGAATGGGCTGCTGTGACAGCAGAACAATGTCAGAAGCTGGTGGAGAGCATGCCAAGACGCATGGCTGCAGTCATCAAAAACAATGGTTATGCAATCAAGTATTAACTCTTGTGTGTATCATGTGTTTAAAGCAAACAGAAAAGAAAACATGGAATGCTTAAAAGTAGTGTTTTTGGCGGTACAATGCCATAGCTATTGATGTAAGAATTTAAGTAATTTTGGTTATTATCAAGAAAACCATGGAAAATGAATAGTTCTTAGTTCTTAAATTAAACTCTCATGAGCTATTTTTGTTGTTATCATTATAATTGTCCAAACAAATGTACCTTTAGTTGAGCCAGGCATTAAAATTAACAAGAAATTGAAGAAAACAAGGGTGGTCTAATATTTTTTTCCATGACTGTATAACAAAACGAGAGTTGCTGATTGTTGGAACAGTGGGAAGACAAACCAAGATGGCTTCTGTCAGTTTAATTTCATTTCTGTCAACTTTGAATGGAGTGTGTTTTATGCTGTTAAAATTACTGTTTATTAAAATGAAGTCTGGTTGGTTTGGCGATAGCAACTTTTGTGATGTTTCTGGTTAAACAAAAAGGATCTTGCTCTTTAATAAAGAGGTGTATTTCTGTTGGGTCCTTCTCATAATGTTGTCAGACACTTGGAACAACAATCTGATTCTGTCAGCGGCAAAAAAAAGCACTGTTAGTGGTCATAAATTGACAGTGCCCAATTGCCCCAAGTGGTTACACAGCAGTCTGTTTTGTGGCTGCCGGTTGTAGCCCTGACGCTCAATACTGGACCAGTTAAAAAAAATTGTTGTTTCCATTACTCACTTAGACACAATTGCAAAAATAGGGTCCAGGTTGAAAAATACCGGAGTTAACCTTTAAGCGAATTCATATACCTACATACCCCTTCACCATTGTAAAATTTGACGAATTGTAACAATCAAATTGATATAGAAATTGGTTACCTACTATATATATATGTGCATAATTTAAAAAAGTGGAAACAAAAGTTTTAAATCAATAATTTATTCCAGATGAGGCCTGTGGCGCGTTTTGTTCTTCTGCCAGACTGAGTTGGAAAATAAAGTATAGACCTGTGGATAGTATTGATGAGTGTTTGAGCAGGACTCTCTCACCAGAGCAGCAGCAGCTGTAGAGGAAGGCCGACAGAGTTTCACTTTTAATATCAAACACATCTTGTCCGACGCAAAAATGGCCGAACGTAACATGGACTGGCTCTCAGCAGATTGTCAGTGACTGCGAAGTTCATCATGGCTGCTGCAGACCAGGAGTAGAGACACGTACAAGAGCTGCAAGGGACTGGAGGATATAACATTGCGCATCCGGTTACACACACACACACTCGACTTCTAAATAAAGTAGGAAAAGTGTGCAGAGGCGTAATCATAGACCTTATGCGCAGGCCGTGACTGTGCCCCCCGCTGCTTGCCTCCTGCCATAATTATTCCATATATACCAAACATCTGTATGTGTAATTATCCATAGCCCACAGTCCACATACTCATTTTAGGAAAATGAATTACACTAAATATTTTCTGTCCTCTACTCCAAATCTGTCTGGGGACATTTCTGCTTCGATCTGCTTTCAGCTTTTTTTGCATTTCAACAACAGCCAAATTTTCAAACTAAAAAAAGAGAAATAACCCCACAAACAATTTTTTGATGCCAGACTTGAAACGCAACAACAAGTGTTTCAGTTTTAGGCCCTGGGTAGTCTGTTCCCTCGGTTGTGAGCGTGTGATCAGCCGCCTCCACTTCTCGCTGCCACGCGGTCAAAGAGGTTGTCCAGGTAACGTTTTCTTTCATCACCTGTCAGCACTTGTTCTAGGTCAGGGCAAAGTGCCACCTGAGGGTTTAGCCTTGAAACACAAAGAAACACAGAACGTGGAGCCAAACAAGTCAACAGCATCGGCATAGAGCTGTCAAAAATAGTCCTAAAAGGCACACATGAAGCTCCTCCTCATGTGTTCATGTGTCCATCTTGTAATGGAATAACAAGCTGGCACTGACTGAAGAATTAGACATGTAAGTAGCCTCAAGTGTGCACGCCTTTGACGTAACGGGCCATTTTTCAACCTCCTCTGCTGCTGCTGCTGCTGCTTCTGATACGTGAGGCTCTCATCATGACATTCTCATTTCAATTAAAAGAAGAGCACTGCAGCACGCCCGACTTAGCGGTTAAGATAATGTACTCGCACCATGGACGGTTTGAAGTCATCCAGAGAGATATGGAGAGATCGTCCTTCCGTGCCATCTTCTGCTGTCCTCCTAAATATCAAACCAGGCAATAAATGTGAAAAATTGCCAGTAGCCTTTGTCCTCCAGTTTTCATGCAAATAACACCATCGACAAACCTGACACTTACCACATAATGAGAAGAGGGCGATGAGAGAGTGCGAGCGCAAGAGAGAGATAAGTGGGAGAATTGAGAGGAGGCATTGTTCGAAGGGACAAAATGATAAAACAGAGAGAGAAAGAGATAAATAGCGTTAAAATGAAAAGAAGAGAAAGAGGGGGAATCTGGGAGGAAGAGAGCGATGGGCGCTCCAACGTCCCCTCTTTCTGGAAATAGACACCATTATGCCAATAGATTGGTCCCGGAGCCTCGGCGAACATGTGATTGCAAAGCCTGGCTGGTCTGCTTTGGTGAGGGGGCTGGTGAGTGGCTGCTTCAGAACATCATGTACAGACACAGGTCCAAACACATAATCACACACACACACACACACACACACACACATACACGCTCACACACACACCACCTTCCACCTCCACAGCAGGCTGCACAGACAGGCTGCATGAATATTTATCAGAGCAGTTTATAATGAGTTCACACATTAGACCAGCATTTCTTTCCTATTCTCACGTATCGAAGGTTTGGCTGCGACTCCAGCATCCAGCTGATTTCTCCTCTCATCAGTATGCCGCGCGGCGACCCGCTCCGTGGCCTGGGCACATCCCCGGGGCAGCAGGGGCTCGCCTTCTCAAAACGCTACCACAGACTGAAAAATGTTTTTAATATTGTCAGGTGCCGTCCGCCGTCGAATCAGTTTCAAATCAAAGACATCTCGTCGGCGAAGATTAGCGCTAAGGTTCCATTTTTCTGCTGGCTTTTGTTTGAACAAAAAAAAAATAAATGTCACATCTAAAAATGCATTAGGGAGAGCAAGGCACTGCTAGCGCTGTTCACAACCTTTCAAACCAAATTCATCAACTGCACACACACATTCCTGCTGCCCACGAGCGCACAGACCATTCTCGGCAGTAATGCTTCCTGTCCTGTGTGGATTTATTACTGCCAGAGCAGAATATGTTGCGATAGGAGCAGAATGCCTTTCAGTCACGTATGTTGAAGGGGCAGTTCATCCCACAATCAAAAACATATTTTCTTACCTGTGGTGGTATTTATCAGTCGAAATTGTTTTGGTGTGAGTTGGAAATATTGGCTGTAGAGATGTCTGCCTTCAAACATAGTGGAACTACATGGCACTCAGCTTGTGGTGCTCAAAGGGCTGAAAAAATACAAAACAAAATTCAACAGCAGTGTCCCTTTCCAGAAATTGGATCAGAACAGTTTGTGTTTGTGATAATTCTGTGTATTCTTCATCATTCTGTGTCCCTGGCTCTGAATTTGGAGGGTTTTTCAGGTCTGTGAACGCAGCCCAGGTGAAGCTCTTAATGAGTTGTTTTATTTGTATGTTAATGTTTTAGGGGAGAGTCGCCATCATTGTAACATTTTTCACCTTTTTTTCGTTTACTCCAAGGTTAAATCGGAGAGAGGGATCACAGAGAGAGATTTTTTTGCCCACATGTGTAGTATTTTCAGGCAAACAGCCAACATGTCTGCTATTAAAAACAACTTAGTCTTTTTGATAGATATTAACCCGAAAGTTGACGCTGTCCGATGTTACAAATGAACCACATGTGAGTCAGTGTGAGTTACAAAAAACGGCATTAAACAGATAATTTTCACTGCAAATCAACAATATTTCAGCCAAGCAACTGTTCTTACGTTGATTTAATACCAGGGATGTGACCAGATAATATGTTAAAGATAATGATTTTATTAAAACTTAGCGAATGCAGCAGCTGGCACATTAGTATCTTAACTTGTTGGAAAATACTTACCACACCTACACGCCTTATTACACCTACACAGTTAGCAAATTGAGGGACGTTGTAGAAACACTATGAAACCCAAATCTGATTTAGAATAGAATTGAATGACATCTGTCTGAACACAGCGTGGTGCAGTATGGGGACACCTGTGTGTAACTGTGCACTGACCACTGGAGGGTTCATGTAGCAACACCCCAAGTCACTAAGCTTTACAGCCACACATTCAATTTTTATTTTCAAGTTTGATGAAAAAAAAAACAGACATAGTAATCAAGTTAAGTAATCAAGCTGTGCTAGCAAATCTAAGCAGTTAAAAATGTAGCACGTGCTAAGCCGCGAGACGCACCCGTGCTTTGGTGTTCCTTACAGACCAAAACAAGTATGCATGTCATGTGAAAAGTATGTTAACTCGTGAAGAACAGACACATGCAGACTTTTAGCACGGTATTATACAAATATAAATTTATATTCAAAAAATACCCCATGATCTTAATTTTGATTTAGTTTGTGTAGCAGTTTCAGCTGCCATTGGCTCTGAAATGACCACATCCCTGCATGATGACGTCATGCTGAAATTTAAATTTAAATTTTTTTAACTACATTTGAGGAGCAGCTGCTTTCAGATCCAGAGCTGGACCGCAGGCTTTGGGCTTTCGTGAGAACACAGCTAGACAACCGCTGGACAACACTAGAATAAAAGTGCTGCTGTTTGATGGAATAGAGCGCTCTATTTCTATGTGAATTAACAAACAGTTAAGTTTCACTTTCACTGCACCTTCTACGTCCTGCTGCTCCGTCTGTGCCCAGAATAGGCTTCGCGCTCCAAGAGTGTAGAGCGCTGAATAATCAAACAGTATATTCCAACATCCCAAAGAGACATTGCTGTCGAGCTTTTTCAAATGTATTTTATTGTTCTTTGATCACCACAAGCTGAGTGCCATCTAGTTCCATTATATTAGAGAGAAGGCAGACATCTCTATGACTGATATCTCCAACATTAGGTGTTTTGACTGACTGGAAAGCCAGTTTCCCTGTGTGTGTGTGTGTGTGTGTGTGTGTGTGTGTGTGCAGCTAGTGTTCATACATACAGGACCACATCATAACCTGCCCTCTAATAGTTGGTCTACATTTGACACATGCAGAGATCCGCTGTGGACTCCCTGCTAGTTGTAATTGTTTGATTTATAGCTGACAAAAAAGGAAAGAAAAAAAAAGAGAAGGGAGCCAATTACAGAGCTGTAATATCTGTGTCATGCCTCATATCCCCTGCTCTGTCAACTTTGCACTACAGCAATATGAGCCATGTTAGCCTTGACGTTCATTAATGTCCGTTAACCCGTTTATTGTCCATTTGGGCCCACTTAGTACCTGGTTTTGTTTGGTTGGGGTGGGTAACTACCTGAAACGCTGTGTTCTTACCTAATCGACTGAAGCCTTGTTGCATCTGTACATTAACAAAGGCTGAAGCAGTCATAACCAGTCAATAAAATGTACAAAATGAAATGCATGTCCTTAATCCTGCTGTATAAGTAAGCAAGATTTCTGCGTTTGAATGTAAATGTAGCTTTGTATTCTTTAAGAGAAAACAGGGAAAGTTGGTTCAGCATTAGGAATTTTCAGTTTCAATAAGGTTCCCAAAGCTCATGGTGACATCTTAAAGGGCAAGTATTTTTCAACCTGGAGCCTATTTTCTCATGTTTTTGTGTCTAAGTGACTAATGACAACAACAATTTTCAAAATTGGTCCAGTGTTTAGCGAGGGGGCTGCAGCCATAGATGCAAAACAGGCTGCAGTGCACTCTGGGCATGCTAGTACCAATTTATGCCTGGTAAAAGAAGTTGTTTGTTTTTTCAGGTGTCTAAAACATTATGGAAAGATTCCACACAGAGACAGACCTTTTTGTTAAAGCGCAATACCGTTTTTTGTTTAACCAGAAACAGCTCCGAAATCGCTACTGCACAACCTACCAAACCTCCATTTAAATAAACACCATTTTATCATTGTAAAGTTCACTTAATTAACAGATGACTGAAACAAAATAAAGCAAACAAAAGCTGCCATAGTTCATCTTTTCACTGTTCCAACAATCACCAACTCTGGTTTGGTTGAATTTAACCCTTTTTTCACCCAGTTAGATGTGAAAACATGCTGACTCTATACATGCTAAAATTACAGTTTATTTGAATGGAGTCTGGTGGGTTTGATGATAGCGATTTCAGGGCTGTTTCTGGTTAAACAAAATAATCTTACTCTTACGTAAAAAGGTCCGTCTCTGTTGGGATCCTTTCCATCAGGTTGTCAGACACTAACAGTAACAATCTGAGCCTGTCAGTGGCAAAACAAGCACTGTCAGTAGACTTACACTGATGGTGCATGTTGACCCAAGTGCTCACATTGCAGCCTGTGAGGCAGCTGCAGCGCTCTCACTCAATACTGGACCAATTTCAACAACTAGATCCCATTAGCCTCTTAGATGCAAAAACATATATGACAGAGAATGAAAAACACAGAAGTGACCTATTAAAGGTCCTGACACTTCAGTTCAATCAGCCTCACAACGTGTGATAGGGTCCGACATGAACACACAGTTTTCTACCAAAAAACACTTGGTTATTTCAGATCAGAGATGTCCCTACTTGTGTTTTTCTCTGAGCTCTTCTCACCAGTTTAAGGTGGGCAGGGCTCAGCTGCAGAAAGGTGATGTCCTGTACTTCCACGCGCTAATCGTGATTTAGTAATATTTGAATGTGATGACACTCGGTGGGCTGTTTCGCTTATGTTGCCAGGCCACTACTGTCAATCAAACCTGGTCACACCACACCCACACAGTCCTGATGAGGCACATTAGCTCAGTGTTTGAATGTTAAACTCTTAATAAATATTACCTAAGGATGCTTTTTTTCAACAGGATCTTGAATTGTTGTTTATTTAGTCATTAATTAAAAAGATGATTCGAGAGAATTTGAAACCAAGTTTTAAGGGGTGTTAAAATGTCTTGCCATCTCACCAACAGTCCAAAACCCAAAGATACTCAGTTTATATCTCTCCTCGATCATAGAAAAGCAAGAAAAACAGGAAATAGAACCAGTGAATTTTTGCCATTTTGCCTGGAAAACATTATATAAATGATCAGTCATTCAATAGTTGATTCATTTTCACACAAGCTCATTTTATTCTCTCTTGATAACACACTCCAGGGTTCTGCACGGGTCTGATTTTCAACACCCGCTTCCGAACCAGAACTAAGACGTGGAATACCACAACTGTCCCGCCATCTGTGCCTATGACCTAAAAGTTCCGCACCCGAACCCAACCTGCCGACCCGAAACTGCACATCCTGTAATAACCATGCGCTTTTTGGCAACACGTTTTCATTTCAAGCCATTTCCAACATGTGAAACTGACATATTATATTTTTAAACAAAGGTAATTCAGGAAATACAATTTAAATGACTATTTTTCGCTTATTCTCGTAAGATTGAGCAGCATGTGTCTACAGTTAACATGCCTGTTAGTAATGCACCTGATTGAAGCACCTTTCATATCCAGGTGGCACAGAAGACAGAGTCAACACACAAGGTCGGCAGAAAGAGGACTAAAACTTTAAAACATTAAATTAAATTATTATTATTCTCATTTCATTTTATGATATATGTCACCCAACATCTGTGATTTCATTTCTACACTCAAAACTGAACCCAGAAATAAAATAAAGAAAGGGTATGAGATCACTGAGAAGTGCCGGCAAATTCCTTTAAATGAACCACTTTCCTGCAAATGACTTTTTAATTAAATGTGCACACACACCATTAAATAAATGCACAAATTTTCCCATTGTTAAATTTGTTTGTGCATGTGCATTCACAAAACGGTTCCCATTTGAAGAAAAAAAAAGGTTTTAGGAAAAGCCAGGAAGGGTGCACGTGGGGGTTTGGACCTCGGGGGTCTTGGGCTGGTAGAGGCTATCTGCGGTCCACCCATGTGTAACTGATACGGCTGCTGTGTGCGCTGGTGTGGCTAATAGAGCAAATGGTGGGTGAGACGTGTGGGCTGGCTGACGGGGAAATGGGGTCATTTAGTGTCATAACCTCGCTCGTGTAATCTACGGTTTAATACGCGCCTTTTGTGTTTCTTTATGAGACATGCTTTGACTCACTGTGGGACTTTTTAATGGCCTCATCTCTCTGAATGATCATTGGAGTTACACAGTGCGTTGGCTAATATAATCTGTACCCCGGGAGTGTGTGTGCACGGCTGCAGGCGAGTGTGTGTAGCAGGGAGAGATGGGGAGAGGGAGTTTGGTGTGAGTGCATGAAAGAGTGTGTGTGTGTGTGTGTGTGTGTGTGTGTTCACGTTTAGAATGTGTCAGAGGTCCCTATGCTAATGTGTGCGTGAGAGGACTCTGTGTGTAAAATCCACCCTCTTTAAGGATGCACAGCAGAGCGAGCGGCACCGCGGACAACATCCATGCATTTACATGATCAATGCTTATTGCAAAATGTGTGTGTGCGTGTGTGTGTGTGTATGCTTGTGTATCTCCGTGTCCATCAACTGCGTCTGTATGTGTGCGCATGTAGGCCTATTTTAATTGTTGCCATGGAAACAGAGTGCTGCCAGAGAAGTCCAGATTTCAAAGAGGGCATCTCTCTCTGTCTCACTCTGTGACTCTCTCTCCTGCTCTCCGTCTTTCTTCCCGTTCCTCCTCTTCTCTTCCATCCCTCTCTCTCATCTTTCTGGCATCTCACCAAGGTCCTCCATGGTTTACACTCTCTGTCTCTCTACGGTTTCCTCCTACTCCCCCCCCCCCTTCTCTGTCTCCTCGTGCCTCTTATCATCCCTCCCTCATTCCCTTCCCTCCCACCTCTCCATCCTTCCTGGAGAGTGGTGTGCAATCGACTATTAACACAGGGACCTGTAATTAGAGCTGACGAACCTCCAGCAATTAGTTTTCCCTAAAGAAGTTGTTCTGTCATCTCTGCATACATCCCTTTATCCCTCTCTCAATCTCCCTCTCGCTTTTTCTTCCTCTCTGTCATTTCCTGTCTTATTAGCTGTCAGCTACGCGGGGCGGTTATTGTTTTAGTGTTTTTGTTCTTCTTTGTTGTACCTTCCATCTGCCTTGTTAAAGGCAGTCATCGATGAGATATACACACAATACGCCGCTCAGAACAACTTTATGAGCAACTACACCCCCAATGTCCTGGGTATCTCTGCCCACAAAATCAGAGTGAACATCTATTCCCACCGACTGTACACCTACACTGACTATATGCTGATAGACTTGAGAGGACACATGCCCTCCTACACACTCAGATGTAAACATACAGAGAACACACACTCACACACACACACACACACACACACACACACACACACATCTTTCTCAGAAAGCCTCTTTCATGTCTGTGCTCAGCCCAGTTGACAGAAGAAAATGTTGGCATTGTACGTTTCTGCAAACCAGCAGTGTGTTACATGCATTAAATCGCCGTTTCACAGATGACTTAATATATGAGCTGACTTTGTCATGGGGAGATGGAGGGGATGGTGGATGGTGTGACACTTAGGTGAGATGTCTGCCATGCTGCAGATTGTAACAGATCACTGTCTGAGACCAGCAAACAACAACACTGATTGTTTCTTTCAGCTATTTAGCCCCCAAACGTGGGTGTTTTTTTCAGTAATCCATGGCTGTATTTACAATGGCTATTTAGCCCTCAAATGGGGGTGTGTTTTCATGATCCATCAGTGTTTCCAGCAGATTTTTAGCCCCCAAATGTAGCGTTTTTTTAGCAACCTGTGGCTGTTTTTCCAGCAGCTCTTACCCCCCAATCGGAGGTGTTTATTAGTGACCCATGGCTCTTTTTCCAGCAGCTGTTTAGCCCCCATATGTGGGTGTTTTCTAGTGATAGATGACTGTTTTTCCAGTGGCTATTAGTCCACAGTCAGAGGTCTTTATTAAGCAACCCATGACTGTTTACAGCAGCTGTTTAGCTCCTAAATGTAGGTATTTTTTTAGCGACACATGGCTGTATTTACAGCAGCTATTTAGCCCCCAAACTGGGATTTCTTTTTTTGACCTGTGGCTGCTTCTTTAGCAACTATTTAGCTCCAAAATGTGGGTGGTTTTTTTTAGCAACCTGTGGCTGTATTTCTAGTAGCTATTTGGCCCTGAAATTTGGGTGTGTTTAGCTGCCTATAGCTGAATTTCCAGCAGCTTTTATCCACCAAACGTAGGTGCTTTGTAGCACACCGTGGCTGCATTTCAAGTTTATGTGGATGGTTTTTAGCAACCCATGGCTGTTTTTCATGTGGGTGTTTTAAGTGACCCATCACTGTTTTTCCTTCCAGGCTAGTACCATGAAAAGTGGTTGATTTTTACAGAGGCGTTGTTTCCAGCAGGGATTGTGTCCCCCAAACCATGTAGTTTAAGCTAAAACCTGATCTTTTCCTAACCATAACCTACTGGTTTTTGTGCCTAAACCTAACCCAACCACATGTGAACCTGAAACGCAAAGTTTCAATAAATCATAATACATACATACATAATGATGTGCAAATGTAACATATCGATGTTTTGCAGAAACGTACAATGTCAACATTTTTTTCTGGCAATTTGGTTGCAGTTTTTTGTCTCCAGTTGTGTTGTTGCTGTCCCACCTTGCTGTCGTCATCTCTCTCCTCCTCTTGTCTTCTCTGGATCTTGCTCATTTCCCCTCTCCCTCTTTCACCGGCCCACATGGCCCTTCCTCTCCTCTGCATCCCCATTAATGAAAAGCTCTATAAATAAGCACAGTGAAGAGGGAGTCAGAGGAAGAGAGAGAGATATGGTCAAGTAGAACGTGGGAGGGAGGTGGAAGGATGGACAGCAAACTGCTGTGAGCGGTAAACTAGGCCAATAGGGGTGAAGGGAGGAGGGCGGGTATCATATCAAAGTCTTGCGAGTTGCTCCGAGCGCCTCCGCCGTCAATCATGTAATCAATTTCAGCGTCAGTCAGTTTGTCTGCATCTCGGGTTGGTGTGTCACTCATTTCGCCCCAGACAGTTTGTCAGTCAGTCAGAGTTGGCGTGGAGCCGTCTTTTTCCTCCATCTGCCCTTTCTCTCGTTTGCATTCTCGATACGACTTGCTTCGTCCTTCCCTCCTTCCTTCCCTCCCTCCCTCCCTCCTCTCCCAGTCCTCACCCTGTCAAGAAGCCAGAATCTCATCTGGAGGGAGAGTTTATATCCTCCATAATATATACCATAATGCTGCTTCAGAACATTCCACATGAATTATTGATCCATGTGAGATTATGTGTAAACTAAACGCCATCACATCTGTGTATCTGTGTGTGTGTTTATGCACTATTTATGTGTGTCAAGTGTGACCTGTTCTCTCATCCCTCTGAGTCTTTAAAGCTCTGTTTTCCACAAGGTTTCCCCCTCCTTCGCTCTCTCCCTTCTGTGCCCCATTTCTGTGGACTGACATTGATATGCACTGATTCATATGATGCATGTAGCCTCTTGGCAATTCACTTTATTCAATCAGTGTTGTATGGTGCTATGTTAACCTCTGTCTCCTTCTCTCCATCTCCCGCCTCCATCTTTTTTCCCTTTGTTTTCTCTCTTGCTATCTTGCTTTATCAAATCTCTGCCTACCCCTACTTTCTCGCTATCTCCGTCTCTTTCTGTTCCTCTCCTCATCTTCCTTCCTCCATCTCTCCAGGTATTACTCTCCCACTCCTCCACCATGCCTGGCTGCGGCTGTCGCAGCCCCTCCTCGCCTCACGGCCAAGCCGGGGCCTCCTCCTCCGCCCCCTCAGTCGCCCAGGAGCGAGAGAGGCGACCCTTACATCCACCCCCACCTCCATCCCTCCACCGCCACACCAACGCCTCTCACTGCCTCTCCCTCCTCCTCCTGCTGCTCTGCCTTCTCCACCTGCCCCCGGCCTGCCACTCACGGAGAGAGAAGGGCGGGGGAGGCGGAGGAGGTGGGGGAGGCGGTGGCGGCCACTACGTCCCCATCCCCCAGCCACCTCCCCACCACATGGCGCTGCCCAACATCCTGCGTGGCCTCAGCATTGCTGTCGTCCTAGTGGGCAACTCCAGCGAGGTGGCGCTGGCTGGGGCTCGGGAAAAGGAAGACTTCCTCCACATGGCGCCCAATGTGGAGGTGCTGACTATGAATGAGACGGACCCTAAAAGCATCATCAAGAGCATCTGTGACCTCATGACGGAGCATTGGCTGCAGGGCGTGGTGTTTGGGGATGACACCGACCAGGAGGCCATCGCCCAGATCCTCGACTTCATCTCAGCGCAGACACACATCCCCATCCTCGGAGTCCGCGGGGGCTCCTCCATGATCATGGCTGCCAAGGTAGGACACTCAGAGATGCACTCACAAAACAAAAAGTTGTCCCTGTTTACAGTGATCGTGCAAAGAAGTGTGTGTGGGTGGTTTTGAGTGTTAAAATATAAAGAGGGGACTCAACTTGGAAACAGTAAATGGAAAGTTTTGGCCAGCACCTACCTGTGACTGCTGCCACTGCAAAAAATGTTTAATTCAATAAAAATAAACTCTTACAAAATGATGCCAGACGACACTTAAAAACCTCCATTTTGAATGTTTAGTTCTGTCATAGGGAGTGCGGCATAGACAACAGACCTGCTCATTAAATGGCTGCCGTAGCATCAGATGTAATGTTGTTTCGTTCTTACAAGGCCGCTCTGTGAACTTGGATCTCTGCAGGATTTCCTTTCGATTGGCTGCACTTTGCTGTCAATTTTCGCTGTGTGTCTGTCACTCTCTGTGAAAGCTTGTCACAGATAGATTACGTCACCGTACAGAGGTCTTTTCATCAAAGAAAGATATTTTTAAAGCTGTGGCTGCACAGTTTAAACTCCTGCTGTTTGTTTTTCTGGCATCTCTGCCATATGCTCTTTTGTGCAAGTTTGTACTCGTTAATGTTCTCTCTAGTTTTGTCTGAAATCATTTAAGCTAAGCACTTGTTGAAATCAGTGGGGCTCTACTTAGAGCTGCAACAATCTGATGATTAATCAGTTAATCGATCGTCAGAAAATTAGTCACCTATTAGTTAATATTTTGATAATCGATTGATTGTTTCAGTCATTTTCCAAACAAAAATGTCAAACATTTGCTGGTTCCAGCTTCTTTAATGTAAGAATTTGCTGATTTTCTTTGTCATTTATGATAGTAAACGAAGAGTCTTTGGGCTTTGGCCTGTTGGTTGGACAAAAGAAGCAATTTAAGGATGTCACTTTGGACTCTTTGAAAAATTGTGATGAGCATGTATCAATGTTTTTGACATTTTATAGACTAAACAATTAATTGATTAATCAGAAAAGAAAATAATCGTTAGCTGCTTGAGAGCGAGACAATGTGCCTGCATAACATGAGCCCACCGCACTGTCCTCCTCAAGTTTATCCAAAACGGTGACGCCATTTTGACTGACTTGGCTGCAGCACAGGATTTCTCCTCTCATCCTCGACCGCCATTACTGCGCTAGTATTAACACTGGGTTCAGACAGACAGACAGACAGACAGACACACACACAGGCAGGGTAAGCTGGGGTGTCTGACTTGAAAGACAAACTGCCAACAGTGCTGATGCCAGTGACAGGATCAGCTGGAGATTTCACCAGAACAGAGAGCTAGATCTCTGCCTATTTACTAGGCCTTGCCTAATGGGATAAAGCAATCTGCTGCTGCTTTATCTTTGCCCGCCTGGGATCTGGGCTTGGACCCTATTCCACAAAATCAGCTCATTCATTTGGTACTTTGTGCATAAATACAGCTGTATTAAATAATAAGGAAAGAAATTAATGTGCCTTTCATTCAGGGAAACCTTTATTAAATTACTGACATTGGCTTCGGCGATCAAGAGCTATCAAGATCCATAAAATCTCAGTCCTATCTCGTCTCCCATCACCCTCCAGTTTGTCCGCTGACCCTCTGGTGTCAACAGGTTTTTGTACCAGCAGAGACACGAGTCGCAGTGACACGTCAAGGCCAGCGGCCACCACTGTAGCTCTTCTCTCTGTTACTTCTCATTAGAGCACTAAGGAGAGAAATGGCAGGGAAGCGTCCACTTCCATTTAAAATTGCGCTCATCCAAGCACCCATGCAAAAACTGCTGTACAGTACACACATGTTCTCACAGCCTCATGCACACACTTTCTTAAATATCTAAATATCTTTCCCTGAACTGTGACTACAGGTGTCTTTAACCTCCAACCCCACTAACTGTCTTAAAAACATACCAGTCTTTTAGTGCACTCCCTCCTGGTGCGTGACGTGAAAATGTACGTCTGTGTTTTACTGCATGGAAAAATGCAGTGAGGTGAGAGGACGTGCAAACTGATACTTTGCATTTGTGTATCTTTCATACATATTATATAAGCATTTCTACAGCGACGTAGTGTGAGGCTGACTGTGTCATAGGAAGTTGGAGGGGATGGTGGATGGTGTGACACCGAGGCAAGACACCTGCCAAGCTGACGACCACTTGAGCGACTCATTAGTGAATTTCCACTGAGGATAGTATCACAAAAAATGCGTGACATTGCTGCGTTTCCTGCCAGAATAGTGCCACTAAAAGAGGTTGTATTTTACAGAGACATTTCTGCGTTTCCTGCCACGGAAAGCGATTGTTTTTAACGGAGATATTGCTGCTTTTCCAGCGAGGTTAGTGCCACCAAAAGCGGGTATTTTAAGCCACAACATGAACTTTTCCTAACCATAACCAACTGGTTTTTGTGCCCAAACCTAACCACATGTTGACCACAGCGTTGTTGAGATGTAAAGTTTCAACGCATCCGCTACACAACGTACAAATAAAAGGTATCCATGGGTTGCAGAAATTTGTTTTTATTCTGGTGATTTGGCTGGAGGAGGAGGTAAACAGGAAGCAGTGGGGGGATAGTTAAGGAATGCATGAGCCAGAGTGCTTGTGTGTGTGTGTGTGTGTGTGTGTGTGTGCAGGGACAGTATCATTCATTAAGCACACGTGCCCTAAGTGCACCAGGCAGCAGGAAAGAGCAGTGTTTTGTGGCAGAGGTTTAAATGGATTTCCCCGGCCACAAGCCAGAGTCTGCCTCTCCTGAGAGCTTCCTCCTGGCTGCACGGGGACCCTGGAGAGCGAGGACGGGGCTGCGCTAAGGCTCAGTCTCCAAACGGATTTGTGTCTGCCTAATGGGCTGAGACAATGGAGTGGCGAAAATACGATAGAGAGGGATCAGAGGGAGGGGAGAGAGAGAGGGACATGGGGAAAGTGGAGGAATTGAGATAGTGAGGGTGAGATTGGGTGGAAGAAATTCTACTTTAAGTGAAAGCAGGTCGGGGAGCAGAAGGGTTTTTGCCAGATCAGGTGGGGTTCAGATGGGGCTGCATGTAGAGGTGATGGACAGATAAGGGTAGAGGACAAGGGCAGAGTCAACAGCAGAAGAGGAGACAGAGTCTGACACGGAGTGAAGGGGGGAGGGAGGGAGACAGCAGGGAAAATGTCTCTGAAAGTGAGCGGTACATTCAGAGAGAGATAAAGAGAAATGAGGGAAAGAAAGAGTAAGGAGAGAAAACTTTTCCTCTGTATGGACCGCGACCGAGAAAAAGTGATAGAGAGTAATTGTGAAAGATAGAACGAAAGGTCGAGTTATAGGGCTTAAGAAAGATTGTGCTGTATATGTTTTTTTTTCCTCTTGTGAGCGAGCATCTGAAGAAAATGGACTGACAAAGACTGGGAAATAGGGATTGCAATATGAGGTGTTTATCTTACGGCCCCGCTCCATCACACACACACACACACACACACACACACACACACACACACACACACACACACGCACACCGTCAAAACCGAAGGCCAAACTCTGCTATTACAGTTGGCAAGACACCCCCTCCTTTTTCATTACACATCCAAGGAAGGATGATAACAGGGAATGACACAGAAGGCGGAGAATACGGCATTTAGATTTTTTTAGCGCGGGCTGAATAGGGAAAGAATTTGGAGGAACGGTACAAGATAATTCCATAAAGTGTACCCTCTGGAGTGGACTGCTGTTGTGCCGTGTGAAGAGTCAGGCTGAATCAGAATCAGAATGACATTTTTCTGCTCACATATGCATCTGCAAGGAGTGTTACTTGGTATTTGTGGTGATGAAACACAAAGCTAAGCGCAGCATTATGCGCCAGTGGGAGATACAGTCCCCCAATCCAGTCCAGCATCATACCCAGGACTTGGCGTTAAAAAATTAGAGCCTAGAAATTAGAGTATTGCAGCACAAGTGTCTCCCAATCAGCCTTACAACTCTCTCTGAGTTTTCTGACATCTTTAACAAGAACAAAACTGGATTTTTTAGTACTATTCCTCATGGGGACGGAGCCAAACTGCAGCAGTAGCTCAGCAATAAAAAGTGGGACTACAGCTACCACAGTGGCTGCATCTGTGCATACAGCTTGCCAGTGGGAAGTGGCTGTGGACTGTCTGTAGCTACTGCTAGTGCAGAGAAAAAGTGAACTTGTGCATGAGCCTGAAAGTAAGAGAGTTAAATAGATGAGGGGACGGGAAGAGGAAGCCAGGCGGCTCCGGTATTAACAAGGAATGAAGAAGAAGGCGGAGGAGGAAGGGAAAGGAGGGAGATGGATGGAGGCAAAGGGCACTCACATCTATATCAATGAATAAGATCAGTGAGGGAGGGTTGGGGCGGTAAGTAAGAGGATGAGTGCACTGAGTGCATGGCCGCGCGGCTGAGAAAGAGAGAAGCAGAGACGGAAAGGCAGAGTGACACAGAGCGTGTGTTTTGCAGGGAGTGCAGCAGCAGGTGTATCGCCATCCATCCAACGTTACAAGAATAAGAGAAGCTGCCTCTTTGCTCAGGAAATCGCGGCCTAAATGGAGGAGGAATGAAGGGGGAGAGAAAGATGGATAGAGCGCAGCTGTACTCACATCTGTGAAAGACAGGACAAGATAGAGGAGGAGGAGGAGATGGAGAAAGGAGAGGGAAAGCATCCAACAGTTTAAGGGTGTGTGTGTGTCCTTGTGCATCTGCGTGTGTGTTGTTACCTAGCCAACATGGCTGTGGTTGCCAGTCTTTTGTCTGTAGTGGTTTCCAGCACCACCCTGCTCGCTGTCCCTCCACAGTGTCTGTTGGGCTGCAGCAATCAGTGTGATCTAAAGCTTTGGCTAATGCTCATATTATCAAGACATGGTGAGCCATTTTCCTCAGCTTGTCTAGAAGGTATGGCTTTGTAGTGGTACAAATAGCTGTAGTTGTCGCCGATCACCCCCAGGGCCACCGCATAATACGAGCAGCGGGCTAATCTACGAGTGGAGGCTGCTTGTGCTGCAGATTAGGGGAGAGATAGCATCCACTTGTGCGCGGGATTTAAATGTAGGATCGTCAGCAATTAATGAAAAAAGGGAAAGCAGCCAACCCTGATGACCCGAGGGAAAATATAATAACATTTGCACACATGCAGACACATAAAAACACGCACACGCCCACACACATGTGTTTTCATAAATATATGGTAAGACATGTGTTACAAGGGGCAATTAATGCATGAATATTAAATACATAATGGCTGAAATGCTGAACGGGATCCGCGATAAAGTGCTGCTGCAACATCATCATCGCACATCAACACGGGGACGCAGGCGCTCCCACACAAACAAATCTGTTCCCTGCCATCTTTTGTGTAACTGGCAGCCGTCTCCAGGAACAAAACAGCAGGATGCGATCAATTAACTTTTGCCCAAATAATTCAGGCTTTTCATCCTTTCCAATGTGGTCGTTTTACCCGTGGGTGTTCGAGCCTTTTGTAAGACGAGAGAGAGCGATTTTGTGTCTGAGCACAAGCGTCCCTGTGTGTGTGTGTCGGTGTGGGCAAATGTGTGCTAATTCTTCAGAGGAAACAGGCTCGATGATAGTGTGGAATTGGTGTTGAACTGTGTCCAGGGATAATTGTTGTGGAGGATGTGTGTGCGCGCATTTGTGTGAAGTGAGCCAGTTGAACCATTTAATCACCGCACAGGGGTGAATTCAGTGAAGCAATTAATGTCCATACCTCATTTTCCAAAGAAACATGTCCCGCTCGTCCTCTGTGTTTATGTTTACACTACATTTAGGGGGGGAGTGGTCCTTTTTTAAATTTTCTAGTCACAAAGAAATCGACTTGTTTCGGCGTCATTTCCTGTTTTCCACGTCCTCTTGAGGGTTTTAGTCCAGTGAGTTGAGCATAAATGTTCCTGCATTTATATTCCCAATTAATGTCCTACAATAGCACCTATTGTTGTAGTAATCACTGAGGTCCTGTACTCTATTAATGTAATGTGCTGTTCGGCTTGGCAGCACCGCGTCCTTGCTAAAACATAGACGCAATTAGGAGCATTTGTAAACGATAAGAGAATTAAAAAGCGAGTGTTCCTGTGCCTGACGTCTCTCTCGGTGTCTGTCCCTCTCTGTTCCTGTCTCTTTCTCATCTCTCTCCCCTAATTGTTCGGTTCATTCATGGATTTTGTTGTGTCCAGTAAAGCGCAGTAAACCCCCTGTAACAGCTTTCTGATTTATCCTTTTATCCCGGATATGTTCTTTGCTTTTCTTTCTTTTCTTTTTTTTCCTCTGCTCCCTTTGTCAAGTTTTATTCCCGGGTGTTTCTCGGTTATTTTTTTTCCCCGTCTGTGTGTGTGTGTGTCTCTGGCACCTTCTCATAGGGTTATTTTCAATTGCAAAAACGTTACCTGGAAATTTACCTGAAAACACATCCTAAAAAATAAAGGAATTGTAACATTTTTGCAAAGATGCATATGTTTGAGAGGTACTGAGCACATGACCAGATAAATGAGACTTGGATTACACCAATCTCCATCACCATGGAGGCATTGTAGTGTAATGTTTATGACTAATCAGGTAAAGGCCTCTACTCTGCATAAATTGATTAAGATTGAATGTAATCATATAATGATCAGGTAAATATTTTATTCGGCATAAGTTGATTAAGTTTAATGATTGAGTTGTGTGACATCTTGTATAACCATGACAGTGAATCATTGTTGTAACCACACACCTGATTAAAACACATCACATTTTGTATGGGTTAAAGCACACACACATAAGACATTATGCGTCACCTGAAAATGTAACAATAGACACACACACACACTCAAAGGTCTGTATTATGTGTGAGCTCAGGGGATCATATTAAAGAAAGATCCCTGAAGCTCACATGTCTTTTAAAAAATAAAGTGTACAGCAGTTCGAATCTATTGGAAGGAAAGTTTGGTACTTTCCAAGGCCCTGAGTTCAGCCTTGGACAAAGGCCAGATTGGTTACTACCATTAGCTCATGGCCAGGGCAGAATTGGACAAAAAAGGAAAGGTTTTCTACCAATAGAAATCGACCGAGATGGGAAGGATTAAGGAAAAGAGGTGGAGATTCTGCCGAATCTCCAAAGGCATAAAAGAGAGTGTTCAGTAGCAAATCTTCAGTCTTGCCCCGGGGTTTGACTCACAAGTTGATGTGTTATTGTTTGTGTGACACATTAAAACTCAAGTTGCACCTGATTCTCCGTGTCTCCAGTGTATCCTTGAGTATCCTTGAGTTCCTGTCTGCTGAACCTAAGATCTTACAGTTTATCCAGTATACAAGTATAAGTGAGGCAGAGGGACAGAAGTTTGGAGCCATCTGGCCCTTCAGGCTCTCCACCTTTTTTGATACCTCAGCATGCAAAGTTTTCCTCACAAATTTGGGGTGTACAAATGATCGTTTTGTGGCTGAAGTATTTCTTTAAGTACCCATGATTTCATGGGCGTGAGCAGCAAAACAACCCCAAGTTGCTTTGGTAAAGAAGTCAGTCAATAATTTGCCTTTTTTTATCATCATGCTATGACCAACACCAATCAGATTTTGTGCCGTGCATGGCGTGAATTGTCTTCCAAACAACAGCACTGAAGTAGGAGTCCACGTATGATCTGTGCAGCCTGTCGTCTGCAGCTCTCCATCTAACATCTACACCCTGCTGACAGAAGATGACTGTCTTGTTGTGCACATTCATTCTGTTGCATGACAGCAATTAGCGCTAACCTCTGTGACAAACGCAGTGTATTTCCTGGGGCTTTTTCACAATAAAATCCACCCTGTAATTTGCCCTTTGAAAGCTTATAATGTGTAGCAGCAGCAGTAGGAACTGTGTTGTTTGCTTTAGAGTTAACATAATACAGATCTGATACAGTGTAAAGAGATTGAGCAGAAAACAGTGAGGCTGTTATCAGTTAATAGAATTTTGCTCGAGTACATGCATGTATAGTTTCCTGTGAATTCCTTGTGTGTGTGAAGTCAAGTTGAATCCAGTGCATCCACCACTGACACCACTAACTGTTATACTAAGAGGTGGAGAGAATAGAATCAAAATACACTGAATGGTTCTTTATAGAAAAATTATAAACAGCAACAAAACTAGGGAGAAATGTTTACATCATGGACTGGTTTAATTTTGTGTTGTAATTGTGTTTACTTGTAGGTGTTTTGTGTCTCATTGTAGTTGTTTTGGGTCTTATTTTGGTAATTTTGTGTCTTCTTTTGTTGTTTTATTTCTCTTTGTAGTCATTTTGCCCATTTCTGTAGTTCCTTTCCTTTTCTCTGCTGTTCCTTTACATCTCTTTGTGGTCATCTTGAGTCTCTTCGTGGTGTGTATTTGTTCATTTGAGAAGATTATTTTCACTGTTGATGAGTCTGTCGCTTATTTTCTTGATCTAGTGAAAAGTTGTTTGATCTTTGAAATATCAGAAAATAGTGAAAAATGTTGATCAGTGTTCTCAAACCCCAAGATAATGTCCTCAAATGTCCACAACACAAAGATATTCAGCTTAATGTCATGAACACGCAAAGAAACCACAAAATAATAACAATGAAGAAGCTGGAATTTATTTACTTTTTTATTTTATTACTCAAGCCGATTAATCTATTATCAACTTAGTTGGCAATTTGAAGGTGACAACTAATCTATTAATACTTACAGCTGTAGACATTTTGCAGGGGGCCCCTGACACTTTGGGCCCCTGGGCTTCTGCCTAGTAGGTCGGTTTAGTAATTCATCCATAGTCCACTTCTATAGAAAGATATTCAGAACCTGTGAACTGCATTTCTTGGTGCATCATGGCTCGGTAATGTCTGACTTCCTATGGTGGAAATGTCCCACTACTAGCCTCTTTTTACCGTCTCATTGTCCTGGTTTAGAAAATGTGACAACCCACTGTGTGTGTTCCCCCTCTCTGGAGAAAGAAAGATCGAGAGGGAGAGAGAGAGAGAGAGGGAGAGGGAGAGGAAGAGGTAGTGAAAAATATCAAGAGCCCTAAATTTATGTGTCCTATTTTCCAACCCCGTTGGTCTCAATTTACTCCGGCCATTTAGAATGTGGCCATTTTTAAACTCGCTCCATAACTTTCTCTCTATACCTCACCCGCCCTGAACCGTCTCGCTTTCACTCTCTCCATCTCCAAATTCTGTCTCCCTCCTCCGTTCTATTGCTTTACATTGTAGATAGATTGCTCCCATACACGAGATTAACGCCGACAGTTACAATGGTTATGTGTACTTAGAGGGGCTTAGTGAAATCATTGGAAATGAGATGAGATAGCTGTGATTTAAAGAGCTGACCCCACCTGCCCCCTTTTTACTCTCGCACCCTCCATGTTTTTAATGCTCTCTTTTATTTGCCGTCATGTCTCCCTCTCTCTTTATGAATGTGGCTTGCGAGGCCGAGGTCTGGTTCATCCCGAGGCAGCTAACAGGAGGCACACGTACAGCTTTACACCAGATGTCGAGGTGTGAATCCACCCTCCTGCTCCCCTTTCCGTCGTACCTGCTCCTGCTCCCCCACCTACCTGCTCCACTTCCTCTCTGTGTTTCTCCCCGTGATCAGATGCCCGCAGAAGTAGGGATGTACTGATTGTGAAATTCTGGGCCAATGTTGATGTTTAACATAGCAGTTTGGCCGATGGCGATACCGATACTGCTGTTTGTGTGTGTGTGTGTGTGTTTTTTTGGATGTTTATCTTGTTTTTGTTGTTCCTTAATCCCCCTTTTGTGCCGGGGAACCAAAGAAATCTCCATTATATATTATAAAAAAAGAACTGATCTGTTTTAAAAGCCATTCAGTCCGTCCTTCATTACGCTATTGAATGAGCACACATTTAATCATACGAAATCATATGAAACAACCTTCAATATAACCATCTTTCACATGAAAAATGTCTTTTAAAAAAGACACAGAACTGCCTCAAAAGCCTTTTTTCTATATATAATATATTACTGTGAAAACTTCAGCACATTTATCCTTCAAACAACTGTATTTATTCAAGCTTCTCACTAAAAACTACATTATACAAGATAACATTATATTATGAGAACATTATACCAAAGTCCATTTATAAACTGAGGCGGCCCACTTTGGATTAATTTCCTGCATTTGTGACACATGGCTTTTGCCACTGCCCCACCCCTTGAGGAGACAAGTAGCCATCCTGTGTCTTTTTAATCCAATGGGAAAAGTGAACGTGAGTATAGATTATGATTGATTCTTTGGCCCCACAGTCACCAACGTAAATTTCGGACCTTGTTTTCACAAGCCACGTATCCTCCTAACGCCCTGACACTAAAATTGCATTTTTCAGATCCAGAGAAGATTAACTTTGTTCTAGACCTGTCTCTGTCTCAGCAACACAATACAGAAAGAAATCTGGCAATACAGAGTCACGTCTCTCTGTTGGTACTGAAGTGACGGTCCATTTCCACTGCAGTGCTGCTGACTTCACTTCCAACCAGATAAACAGAAATTTAAATAGACTTAAGCTTAAAACCATGTACTGAAAGTTAAAACCAAAATAAAACTTGTGTTTTTTTGCTTAATAATGCTATTGTTTTTATTGAACTGTTTTTTGAGGGGATAATATGATCTTGTACCGGATTGACATCAGATGTTAAGCTAGCAGATAAAAACGTGCAGCAAAATAAGCAGCAAACATAAACTTGTCGTGTGTATTGTGTAGGGCGGCTGTGAAGCTGCGCCTGCTTGGGGCAACAAAAAAGTTTATCCTGGGCGTGTCGGTATAAATCATCATCAAGTCAACTGAGCTGGAATTGCAAGGAAAAAAAAAAGTAAATTTATTCAGAATATTCATGCACAAAAAAAATGATGCTCAAAGTGCAACAAATGCTACTAAAAAAATAATAAAAATGATAAAAATATAAAAATAAGTATAACAAAAAGTGATGAAAAACAGCAGCAAACGTTTCAGTCCTTGACTATCACCACTTTTCATTATTTTTTGCACTTTGAGCACCCTCCTTTTTGTGCACGGATCTGAATAAATTGTCTTTTTCTTTTGACATTGATCTCAGCCTGTGAAGCTTTATTGTGTCTGTCCAGCTCAGTTGACTTGGTGTGCGGGTATTTTTCCTGCCATCCTTTCTTAGTTTATACAGTGTTGCATTCTTTTGAATCCGCTTTCATTTATCCACTTGACATTTTACAACTCTTCCAGACAAAGAGAAACTTTGCCAAAAACTCATTTTTACTGAGCAGAGCCTGAATCATAATGTAACTCACTGACAAAAGTGAGTTTACTGTGTCCTTTTGTCCCAGGAGTGTCTTGGGAAGATCTCTATTCGTCCCAGACATGTTTTCTATTGATGAGGGGAGGCCATTAGTCTCAAGCCCTGCTTCTTAGCCTGTGAAAAATTGATGTGACACCACAGAAAAACATCAGTGAATGTCATCTTATTTTCCGATAGGGCGATAGCTGTCAACAAGGCAAATATCGACTGATACCAATGTTCGGCAGATAAATTGGTGCATCCCTTGGTAGGATCCAGTAGAACAGACAAGAATTTGTCAGTGCATGCTAAACAGCAACAACAGTTCACCCCTCCCTCCACCCATGTATCCTCACCTCCCTCCTCTCTGGTTCAGACGTCTTCTCACTCCCACCCCTCCCTCTCCGCTCCTTCTGCTTGGCCTCCTTTTCCTTCATTCTCACTCCGTGTCCCCCTGGTACAGGACCAGCCACACCTTCCCCTACATCCCAGCCCTCCACTCACGTCTCCTCACTCCCTCTGGACATGCCCTTACACCCCTCACAGCCTCCTCCTCCCTCCTCATTGCAACATCCTCATCTCTGCTCTCCTTTCCTCTCTCTTTTACCTCCAGACATAAATAGTCTCGCCCTCCCTTTTCTCACTTCTCCCTACATCACCACCACCATCACGAGACCTACAAGCAGCTCCTCCGCCTTTTCCTCCCCGTCTCCAACATCCATCCTCCCCAGTTATCCCCTCGTGAACCTTACACCAGCCCTTTGCTGGGACCCTTATTAGCCTTATCTCCGCCAGCCCCCGCCCTGATTCAGAGGTGGAGAGGGAATGGACCTCTATCTATTCATAGGCTGAGATGAGTCAGTGCTTTTCCATACAGTATATACAGAGAGAGGAGGATATGGATGGTACACATTTAGGACTGGTTAATTGCTGCCTCACAGCCCTAAACCATGAAAGGATCAAAGGCGTGCCGCTCCACCCTGCCTAATCTGGAGACCCACCCCTTTAACCTTTAACACAACCATTTCCCCTTCACACCGTTTTACATCTGTCCAGTTCTGAACCTCCATCTCTCTGGTGACGGGTGGTGAGACATGTCCTGTAAACAAACAGTCACGGCCCTTACAACACCCAGTGTGTTCCCGTGAGAATATAATTGAGTGAGACTTCACTCTGTCTTCACTGTAAGTCATTCAAAGGTTATACAAGTAGTATTTCCACGTCCATAAATCAGAACAGCATTCATTCTATTTCATTAGTATAATCACTGTAAACAAATGAGACCATCGCTGGAAAGCTTGGCAGCCTCTGCATTGGGTTGTATAGTTTGTGCTACTGGGTCAGATTTGGCTCAGTTTTATAGCACAACCCAGAAGGAGGGTGCCGTTGTTCCAATGCAAATGGACGTGAAATGCCATATTTTCCACAAGAGAAGATTGAGAAAGAGATCGTGTTTCTTCATCATACCTCTCATTTGTTTGATTATACCAGCTTATCACAATAATTCATTTCGTGATATTTGGTTTTTAAAATGCCATTGCACATTACATGTAGCACTTTTAAATGCCAGCAATATAAATATCTGATTAGAAGGCTCCACACGTTTCCTTGGAGTGCCTTGCAACTAGGGGTGTCGATGGTTGATTTTGCTTTTGATAGCCCGACACCCATTACTCAGAAACTAACTGGTTAATTTTAAACAGAAAAATGTAAAATAACCTGAAACACTAGGCTCTCCTTTGGGTCTGGGACTGACTAGTTTCAAAGCACTATCCATTTAGAGGTGGTGAATGTAAATGTCTTGCCTTTTTATTTTCGGTTGGCTTTGCTGAGTGCTGTTATTGTTAGCTTTGACTGCTCTGCACCATAGATTATTAATAATAACTAGATAATATGTGTTTAACCTATAATAATGTGCTATATAATTTAACTTGCCCTGCCTAGATACCGACTGCCAGGATGGTGCCTATATATTCCAATGGAGTTGCTTCTGCGGTATGTGGCCTGGTGAATATGTGCTGAAGTGTTTCTCTCGCTGGCCCTGCCTGCGAGTTTTATTCGGCTCGTAGACTTTACATTGTGACGACATCACAGATTTTTAAAACAAATTTTTCCGCTTGAGGAAGTTTTACAAACATAAAACCTCCATGGATCAAAAATTCCTGATAGAAAGAATCATAATTAAGGCTGTGCAACATTAATCGGGCCTGCTCTGCGCTTAGCGAGCCAGGTCAGGTGATAGCTATGTTAGCTAGTGGTCCCACTCATTTAGCGATTACTGCTTGTAACGCCATCATGTTGGCAGGAGGGCATTGTTGCAGAAACATGGCAACCACCCTCCTGTCTCCCCTGTATATAGCCTTGGTCTGTAAGTGGCTTCATTTTGAGCCATAAAACCCTTCACATTGTTAACCGTGTTGACACTGCTGATGGTGCTAACAGAGCTAACAGTGATGCTAAATGGGCTTTGCAGCTTAAAATGGAGTAGCCATCTCACTGGAGTGACCTCAAGGGAGACTACAGGGTGGACACGGCATTACTAACGCTAATCACTGAATGAACGGCACTGCTAGCTGGCTCCCACCTGACCTGACTGGTTTGTACACAGCGGCCAAGTTGAGCTTACCAGTAGAGACCAGAGGGTGGCCATTGGGCTCTATGTTTCTGCACATTAAAGCAGGTAGCTTACTGTCTCCCATCAGCCCTGAATGGTGCCTAGTGCAGTAAACTAAAGAATAGCAGAAGTTACCTCTCGACTGACATGCATAAAAATATTCAAAAAATATTCTCTGTAGTTGGCTGATCAATGGCTGTAATCCCTACTTGCAACACAATAATTATTATTATCTGATCATTTTAACTATTAAAAAAACACCTAGACAATACATTTCAGTTTAGAAACTATGGAGTTATTCGTAGTTACTCTACTGTGATACTCTTAAATATTCATGAGCATAGTCGTGAATAATAATATAATATATCCACTATTAAACTGTGCATCCATTTCAAGCCTCCTTTTATCATAGGGGGTCATGACAATACAAGAACAAACTCAAACTGCTTGTGAATATGGCTCCGAGGGGAGATACCTGTATACTCACTGAGACTTGAAGTCTGTTTGTTCAGTGTCACTCGGCCCAGAGCTTGCAAATGCAGAAGTAGACTTTGAGAAGGGAGGATCAGACTGTGTGAGTCAGCCGCTTGTCTGGTCATATCAGTGCATAAATCCTCCAGCAAGTCTATCCTCAGAGTGATTTGGAAATGAGCAAATGAAAAAATACAGTGCAATGTTAGTAAAGGAAATAAACTGGAAGATAATGGGCCAAAAGGACACACCTAAAGAATCCCAGTGATTATGTCAATTTCTTGACCAGTAGCAGGTGCAGTGAGCTGTGCGACCGTGGACAAAGCTGTGCAAAACTCTAAACTAGTGAGTAGTGTTGTCATGATACTGGAACTTCCAACACTGATTCAATACCTACAAAAATATCAGTATCAAATATAGAATTGTCTGCAGATAAAATGGACAAGCAAACAAAAACTGAGGGATCAGGCAGAACCTTGGTGCCTTATCCTCATCTTCCAGCTCTAGTTTGCTTAATCTTGAGCTGTTTTCTAAAATGAATTCCAGACAAGGTCCAAAGATTCAGGTCTGGATATGGTGCGGAGTTTCCCTTTCACACATGTAGTACTCAACAGGAGATTGTCGATGTCAGAAGTGTTCTCACATATTGGGAATAGTCCGTTTGGTTGCAGCGAAGGGTGGCGCCTGGGTAGAGCGTGCAGGAGGCAAGACATAACATGGACGACGCTGCAGCTGTGAATTCTCCTGACACTTATCCGCTGTATTCACACATGGGCTCAATCGGACAATACACTGTCTTTGTACATGGGAGCTGGCAGAACGAAGTCCATTTAATGTCAGATCCAACTGATTCGGACATTTGCGTTCTCACATACAGCTCCTCTAGGTAATGTCTAGATAATTTCAGGTTTGCATGTATGAAAGGGGCTTTGTTGTGATGAGTTTTGATGCCCGCAGTAGGACCCTGACTCGATCATGTTTCCTCCATGTAAGAAACACAGCCAAACTTAGATCTGTTGTGTCGAGAAATTAAATGGAGATGCCAATACATGCTGTTATCTCATCACATTTGGACTACTGTAATTCTCTTTTTACCTGCCTTAATAAATCTTCCTCACACCACTCAAATCATCCAAATAGCTGCTGCTAGGCTCTTGATATGATCCAAAAGACGGTCCCATATCCCAACAATGTCTGTCCTACATGGCAGACAGTATATCATGGACTGTACTCCTGTACCTCCACACCACAGCCGAGCTCTTAGGTCCTCTGCTCAGGGTTTTCTAAGTGTACCTCGGACACGTTTTAAGACTTGGGTAGATCAGTTGGCAGCACCTAAGCTTTGGAGTACTCTTCCAATAGGTTTGAGGTCTTTAAACTCTGTGGACCCTTTTAAAAGACGGCAAAAACCTGTCTGTTCAGCCATGCTTTTAGCTAGAATTTGTTTTTGACCGTGAAGCACTTTGCGACTGGTGTCTGTGAAAGGTGCTGTATAAATGAACTTTGCTTGCTTGCTATTTGAATTTTATTTCATTATACACCCCCCCTGCTCTCTAATGCTTTATTTAGTTAACATTTTCCTTTTCCCTCTCTTCTTCAGACCTCTTTTTTTTATTTAATCCTGTTTTTTTTCTTCTTGCTGTCTCCCCGTTTGCCCTTGATTTGTCCATGCTCTGCCTCACCCGTGGCCTCCTGCGTCTGTTGCAACTGTTACAAGCTCTGTATCTACGGAAGAAGAGCGCAAAGGAGGGGGAGACTGGGAGAGAATAAAGAAAATGAGGATAACAGAGGGGAGAAAGAGAGGGGTAAAAAAAAAAGACAGAGAGAGAGGGATAGAAGGAGGAGAAGTGAAGAATAGAGAGTGTGAGAGAAGGAAGAGGCAAGGATGTGGAAGAAGAAAGGCGTGAGCGAAGACTACAATGTGATCGCTCAATTAATCACCAGTGCTGTGCCAAGCTGGCCCTCGTCAGAGCCACATGCTGTGACACACACACACACACACACACACACACACACACACACACACACACACACACACACAGAAGCCTATACATCAGACCAATATGTTCAGATGTGTTCCTGCTGACCTACAGTAGAAAAATTATTCAACCTAGACACTCAGTGCTGAGTATGGAGACACACACACATACAGGTGCTTACATAAGCTCCACTGCCCTTTCTTGTGTGTTCACAGTACAGACTGTGTAAAATAATGGACGGGGCCACCATGATGTCCCCTACTGGTCTGTGGACTCCCATTTTGAAGCCTTGACTTTGGAAGTTTGGCCATTTCCAACAAATTTTTGTGACAATATTTGGGTGAAGGGTGCAGATTACCCTGACCGGAGCTGCTAGCTTGTCAGCACAGTTACAGCTATTGTTAACATTGATAATGCTATTGCAAATTTTCACTAGCAAAAAACAGGCTTAAAACCATTTAAACAAAATGTACTGGAAACACAACATCCAACTTCTTAAGGCTCATTTGTATCCCGTTACGCACTAAAATAGATACATTCATTTTAAACGTTTTGTATATTAGTGGCCACATACTGCCGTCACGACTTCTGTTTCGCCTGTTGCTGTAAGTGTTCAGAGAACGTGCACAAATACGGACGAAATAAATGCAGAGTATAGACAGAAGGATCGGTCCTCGTCTGTATATGCATCTAACATTTAGTAAAGTAAACCCCTGAAGCAGTGGTTTCCAACTGGTGGGTCGTGGTCCAAAAGTTTGTAAAAAACGCACTTTATTTCCAAGTACAGTGAATTTCTGGCATGTTTGAAGTGTGTTTCTTGCTGCAGAGTGAGTAACTAACGGACAGCTACTTGACAGAAACAGCAAACTAGCTTGACGATATGGCTTAACGCAAGTATGACGCTGAATATATTAAACTATTTGGACCTTTAACTAATGACTAAGGAGAAATCTGGACCCTCTGGCTGGACCAGTTGGGAACCAGTGCCCTAGAGGATCTTTTAAAGGGGACCAAAATTTAGCGACTATGCTTATACTCTATGAATCTAGGGTTATGGCATGGCTATGTTACCTAACCAACACTGTCATCATGGCAGTGACTTTTTTATGGATCACACCCATCGATCACTCAAAGCAGCTATGCTCTTAGTTGTAAATTATAAAAATGTGTTACTTAAAACCTTAATAACTTTTAAACGGGTGAGTTACTCGCCGTGTACCATTGCAGTAAGGGGGGAAATCAACTTCGGAGACCAAAACCATTTTTTGAACCAGGCTGTAAACATGTTTATTTCTGCTGTAAGGTTGGGCTTTGTAACATGGGGGTCTATGGGGATTGACTCACTCTTGGAGCCAGCCTCAAGTAGTCATTAGACGAACTGCAGTTTTTGACACTTCCACGCTGGCTTCATTTTTCAGCCCCGGAGGTTGCCTCTCGGTTTACACTCACCCAAACACTCTTATAGAAAAATATATCTCGAACGTGAGGGCAGCTGCAAGCCCAAACACTCACACAAACACACACAATAATTCGTATTCCAGGTGACGATCCAATTTATTTAGGTGTCAGAGGCTGTTTCCATCTGAGCTGACCCTCGTTAGCGCACAAGGTTTTTCACCCTGAGCAGCTGCCAGGTGGGAAAACAGGACAGCGGTCCACCAGTAACACCCCTGATACCCTGTGTGAAGCGACCACACACAGGTGGATTTTCATCTGAAATGTAATTGTTGTAGTAAATAGACGGATGCTTGTGCACAGATGTAAATGAGCATGTTTTCCCACTTTACCCTCCTTATTGAAGACACAGGAGCAAACTCATTTTCCCTGCGGTCTTTTTTCTTTTTGTGTCATTTGTTTTAGAAGTGCATTATTTTGAAATGTGTAATTTGTCTATACTTTTTAGTTGCAAATAAAAGTGCCCTTTCATGTCGTTGCAGCTCGTAGATGAGATCATCTGAAACAGATCCCAGGAATATTCTATTTGCTTGCTTTTGAAAATCCAGCGCCTTGTGTTTTCATCGCCACAAAAGCATTCCTGGGGTTGCGTTAAAAAAAAAAACGGAAAACAAGAAACACAGAAAAGATCTTTTTGCTCAACCCCATTCTGTCTCGTTGTATCTCTCCCTCTCTATTTTTTATCTCAACCGCTCCGGCGTTCTCCTTCTCCTCTCCCTCTCCCTCTCTTTCTCACGTCATGTGAGTTGAGGCAAGGCGAGCTCCTGTGATGAATGTAAATGTTGCCCCGCCCCTCCCTTGTTCTCCTAAATTACAGCAAACACCACCTCCTCTTTAGTCTCCACTCCCTCTGTCTGTCTGCATTTACCCACAACGCTGCAGTTCGTCCTCGCACGTCGACCGGCGGGCAATCTGCCCAGCCTTCAGCATCCGTACAAACACATTTAGAGATACAGTACACAGACGCATGAGTCAGACATGACAAATAGACAATACTGCGAGACGGATAATACACCTCCAGCATGTATGATGCTTACTCTGCGCGGATACTTGCAGTACAGTATGAAGGCCGAGGCTGCCAACACAGCCTGAATACACTTGGCTCATTATCCCCATCCTTGCCATGGTCACCATCTGAAAACAGGCTGGAGTTTATATTTATGTATTTGAATATAAACTCTACATATTTTGTTGTGGATTTCACATTTTGGCAGGACACAAATTGCAAATGTGATTTACTGCGCTTTAGGGGACACACAGGATTTTTCTGAGATGTTGAAATGCTGTGCAGGCTCACAGATGTGGTAGCAAATAGCCATTTAGTGAAAAGTATTTACACTTGTAAAACTATGCACTGAAGTCACACTCAAGATGAGACAATTAAGAAAGACAAACTAGTCCCATGCATTAGTTAATTTTTGAATATGAAAGTCGAGCTGGCACCAATCGTCTCTATTGCTCTACTCTTTGCTTGACACATTCTGACATATGCGTGCATGAGCTGACAACTTTCAGCAATTCATTCAGTGTTGTAAAGCCGACTCAGAAAAAAACCCAAGTACATGATGTTGTCTGCAGTGGGCAGCGCACAACACAGCTTTTAAGAGTTTGAGTGCATTGGCAGCGCTGTGTTTGTCTGGTTATCTTATGCTTGGAGCTACTGAATGAACCTTGAGCCTCATATAGTGAATGTACCGGGTGCAGCATCACATAATAAACCAAGAGGAAAAGGAGAGGAATGCAAAGGATTGAAAGAATTTAAATGTGTTAGCATGGCCAGTTCTTGGACTTCATCATCGTCAAAGTATTTATTTAAATTATTTAAAGTTATGTCACAAACCAAGACTAAGGCTGCATTCAAAACCGACCACGACAAACTACTGACAAAGGCAGAATATAGTATGTGCTACATGCATATTGCATTCATCTGTAATATACAGCATGAAACTGTTGTGCCAATTTATTTTGCAATGTACTAGGCCAAGCTGAGCCGGCTAATAGCAAGCCACATCTACTGTATAGCACCCTTTATGCTGAAAAATGAAGAGCTAGACAGAAAATGAGAGTACAATAGAATATGTAATACGTGTCTGTGGTTAATCCCTTAATATGGTACAAGGAGGGCGAAGGATGGATGCCAACAGAACAAATATTTTGGCTATCATATGTGAATATGTTTTATTTTAGTACCTTTAGAACACAAATTCAGGTACATATAAAGCTTGCTTTAAGGGTTGTCTAGGGTTAATTAAGCAGTTACCTGAGGCTCCTCACCTCACATATGTATATACTGTCAGATAAGTCAATAAACAATTCTGTGACAGTAAATATTTAATCTAATAATATTTATTTACGGGAGGTTGTTGCTGTCTGCCATTTCAATAGTGATGTCTTGACCTGTTATGACCTGTGCAGCATGTTGTATTGTGAGACACTGTAGACGAGCTACACTGCTCCGATGCAGGCTGGTGTTTTTTTTCATCACAATCCATACAATAGGCAGTGACAGTGATGAAATATTTCACTCAAAACCAAAATGAGTGTCAGAGTCATGGGATAACAAAACTTTTACCTGCTGGTACAATATGATACGATACGATACAATACGGTACGATACGATTGTTAGGATGTACTTTATTGTCCCTGTAGTGAAATTTGCCTTGAACTCAGGAGCTACACAAGTATTTCTGCCTTACAGTAGTAGTGTTAAAGAAATAAAAAAAAAAAACCCACATACTAAACATGACAGTATTGCACATAACACCAGCATATAACAGAGCACCATAAGCAAAACACAGCACAACCCCTAAAGCATCAAGTGACATTATTTAAAATCTTATTGAATTGGTGTTGCTGAATGAAAAGTCAAAGAGTCATTCAGAGTCATCCTCTGGACACCCTGAATCTCTGTACCAAATTTCATGCAATCCATTGAATATTTGTTAAGAAAAATCCATGAAATTCCTGCACCACAGAACCAGCAGTATTTTGGTAAAAGTTCACCTTCAGAAATACGGAGGTATAAATCAAGGAAAACTGGCAAATTTCACACCAGTCATTATCGAGGAAATGCTACTTCTGCTTAGTCTAAGATTACATTGATGAGTCTAAACATTTGTAAACTATGGACTTTATGAATAATTTCTCACAACTGATGAACTCCACAAAGAAAATTATATCGTATTTAAAGGGCCAGTGTGTAAAATCTCTGAGGCCTCTGAGGATAACAAAAAGTGGCTGCAGCTGTACTGAATCCAATCAGCAGGGTACACAGGAGTAACGTTACTCCTATCCTATTGTCTGTTATGCCTTTGACATAAGACTAAAATTTTCGCATGTGTTTTACAGTAATTGCTCTACCTGGAGATGATTTAATGTTACGAACTCTCCTCCTCACTCCCTACTTGTCGAGTCCGACACGTAACGTTATTATACTACGTGCTGACAAATAGTAGCATTTATTTTAGTAGTTTACCTGTCCAGCAGAAAACATGCCACTTCAGAGTCGGATTGAAGCCCTTTGTCCTTCATGAACCCCCTCTATCGCTGAAAACATCACCGATGTTTATTCTCTGCCGCCGCTTGTCCCGTTTTCTTTGCCCCTCTTTGCGTCTTCTTTTCCTCGCAGATGACGGTTCGGGTAAGTGTGGTCCATTTGCAAACTTTGTAACTAAAAAAAACTTTTCATTACTCTCTATCGACGAACTACTAACACTCTCTGCTGTTTCCTCCTCCTCCTTCCTTCCTTCTGCTGTCTTCTTTGTTGGTTTATTTATACACGCAAAACGCGTTCACTGGCTGGCTGGATTTTCCGCTCGGGCTGCCGCACATACATGGCGGCGCAAGATGGCGACCTCTCTAAAGCAAGGCCCTTGCTATATATATATATATTATATATATATATATATATATATATATATATATATATATATATATATATATATATATATGTAAAAGCCTAATTATAAGGCTACGAAAACCAAACAAATTTTATTTTATAGCGATTATAGACTTATATAAACATATTAATGGGTAGAATATTCAGAGAATATAACTGCAGCTGCAAAAAACAGCCTATGTCTTCTGATCCTAATGTGACGCCCCAAATTTGAAAGGTTGGTTGGAGAAGGGGCGTCAAAGCAGTTTGACGTGCCTTACGACCTTATTGGTGCATGTTCAATAGATGCACTTTAAGATGTGAGCTTCAGATGCTTCATTGTGTTTGGGCCTTTAGTCATCAGAGTCTCAACATACTAAAATATTCTCATGTAACAGCTCCACTTTTTAATAAGGTCATAAAGTTCGTCATCACCATTATTACTAAGCCTCTGGGCATTTTATTATTGTCATCCCATTATCTTTATCACCATTTCCATGTTCTGTATCATCAGTCGTCATCACCAGTATTATTGTATATTATCAATTAAACAACCCCCACTGGGCATTTAGTTATTTGCATTAGTTCCTGTATTTGTTCCCCGTCACATCAGGCACTTGTTTGGTAGACCGGAGCTTTGGCCGGCCTGTTCTCCGCCAAAGACTGATTTGCATTAGCAAAGTCAAACAGGCTTAATAGACTTTTATTGGCATGAGGCGGCTGGGCTCTGAGGGGGGCTTTTAGACAATGCAATATGCTAATAAACAGAACGCTGTGTACTAGGACAACAACTAGTACAACAACAATGAAAAAAAGCCCATCTCATACACATGCAAGCAGCCAATCCATAAGCCTGCATCAGTAATCCTTTTGCCTTTTTTAAAATATAGTTTTATACATATTAAACATCATCTAATGGTAACAGGAAAGATGGCGTGTAACTCCATTAACCTCATCTAAAATTCATGACATTGTAATATTTGCATCTTAGTGTCACAGAGACACAGCTGAGCTGCCTCAGCACAGTCTTTGTATAGTTCCTCCAACTTATGCCAAGGTTATTTTGTTAGATAAGAACGTGGAAGTAATAGACCAGACCTGTGTTGTGTTCTGGATAAGAGCCAGTTGATAGTAGCATCTACCTACAGCGCGTTGGGCATCACTTTCGATCAAGTAGATTCTGCAACACACTGTAGCTGAACTTTCATCTTGGTAAGTGATGCCAGCAGTGAAGATAAGTGTCCAAAAAAACCAGAGAACCAAATTTGTATCCGCTTGTACAATTAGATCTTGCTCTGTGCTCAGAGTGATTTATGTGGCCGCACGAAACAAAATACTGAATATATAGTGTGCAGGGTTGACTAAGCTAAAAAAAAAAAACATCCAGCAAGATTGGCAAGATACACAGAAAGTAAGAGAGGGTAAGATTCATATTTTGCTCTCAGAATAGTTTCAGTCGTCCTTGGATTGCTGCAGTTCAGCTGCTGAATTGTGTGCAGTGGATTTTTAAGGAGATTTTAGTTCTTTGGGGAGTGAAGAAGGTGGAAATCTACACAGGTGTAGAGACGATAGAGAGTGTCTGATTCAATTCTCTGTTCAGGCAGCAACATGAAAGAACGTGTGTTGCGCCTTGGGGCACAGTGCAACAGCCATATAGCATATACTTTGGCTGTTATGTGACCATGCCGAGCAATGATTGGACCAAATAAATCCCTCAAGATGGCTGCCTGTACATTAGAGATCCAGCATGAAGTTACACAACTGGCAGTAAAACCTAAGTCTTGTTACAAGGAAGGAGGTCAGTATCATATTGCACTGTAAAAAATTACATCTCCATTGTCCAGCTGACTTTCTGTTGTGTGGTGGACAGGATGGATGGAGAGTGTCTGACTTAAGTTTCACACAGAGCTGCAGTAAAGCTTAGTTAACATGAATTTTTAGATGTAGGGTTTTTTTGAACATGGGGAAACCTGCTAAAAATAGGTTGCTAGTAGACTGTAGGCTTTTATTTCCTTTTGTGTCGCACTCAACTTCACGAACGCGATGGAAAACAGGTTAGCAAATTGTAGAAAGCAGCAGGAAGGCCAGTGAAAATGCTATGGTGGTTGCTTCTTTTTTTATATCTGCTACATGTTCAGTCTCTCTTTCAAATTTGGTGCCTACTAGTTTGGAATAATAAAATGCTTGGATGAAAATGGACTGAATTTGCGGCTGAGATGACAGAAAGTTGCAGAAGTTACAGATGGTTGCACTGAAAAAGGGGCTAAAGTTAGAATGTCCACCCGAGTGTTATGTTTCTGTAACGTGAGGGTTCAGCATGTGGTGGTTGGGCGACTCAGCAGGATGAAGACGGATATTCTCTTAAGCAGCACTTTACTATTCTCCACACTTCAGCCGCTTCACAACAACCACATTTCCTGGTTACACTTCCTTGTTATGTGTCACATGTCTTTTAACTGACCAATGAGAAGTTAGTAGGACTTTAACTGTTTTAACAATGCTGCTGCAAATATTTTAACATGTAAATAATAATTGTGAACAACATAAATGTGGAAATAGTTAGTTGTACGAACACCCTAAATGTATTTACTTGAATTAACTTAACTTGTAAACCTTGCATTTCCATCACTGCTGATCAGGTCTGGTGCTGATAACTACTGCAGTCATTTGTCCCGGGAATGATTGCAGATTTTAACTTTTCCATCGAAAGGCAAAAGCCAGATGTTAGCGGGTGTTAGTGTTTTTTTTTTTGTCCAGAAAAAAGGGGGCATGTTGTGGTGAGGGGGCGTATTATGGTGCGTGTACTTAAGTGTGTGTATTGTGGTATGAGTATAGTGGTATGTCTATTGTAACAGATGTGTTGTTGGGATATGTTGTGATGTACATGTATTATATTATGTGGATTGTGGTTTATGTATTTTATTGTGCCTTCCATATTTATAGTGTGTTGCAGTTTTATGATGTTTTAAACTGTATATTTTTAATAACATTTTAGGTTCACATGTAAAAGCCTCAACTAGGGACACGAGTGGAAATTTAGCAATAGCTATAAACTCTCTGTGCAACACATCAGTCCCATACTCTGTAGTGGAACTATGTTAAATTGCATCGTCCCTATTTTAAAAAAAAAACTTTAACGGCCTTCCCTAAGCTTGACCAAGTGATTTGCTGACCAGTCCTAACTGTACTTGAACCATAGTTTATTTAATATAACTACGATCTGTCCCTGGTAGCTGGAGAGATGCCAGCTCACCTCTGGGCACCTCCACCCTGAGCAAGGCACCGAATCCCCAACTGTTCGGGGTGCCCTCTCATGGGCCGGCCCCTCGTGCTGACATCTCTCCTCGTAATGCATGTATAGGTCCCGTCTGTGCGTGTGTGTCGGGCCTGTGTGTATATGACAGCAGAATGAAAAAAACATGAATTTCCCCTCGGGGATTAATAAAGTCTGTCATCTTCTTCCTACTATACCATGATGTAGAGAGAATTTTAAAACTTTGTTGACAGTGGTGCTACGTGCTCAACCTCCTCTGCTGCTAACACCATTTAGAAGCCATTTTCTCCAGTGTAATCCCCACCCCCAATAAGCTTTGAGGAAAATGTTTAAAAATGAAAGATGTGATTCTTATGAATGATTCACTAACACCTTTAGTATATTTTAGTCAGCTTTAAATGTGGGGAAAAAACCATTATGTCTTAATATGGATGGAAGTTGCACAGCGCAATGTGTCTGCCAACTGCTGAGCAGACGGCTGATGGCCAAACAGCTGAAGGCTGATGGTGGTCTGTTACTGTCCATCAGTTAACCTCCATTTGAATAACTGTCTTGTGGTCTCACTCTGTTAATTTGCATCAAGGTAACACTGGTGTCAGCTCTGAAGCTATTTTTGCAGCTGTAATTTTGGAACCTTATTAGATAAATCATGTCGCTTTGAAACTCGTAAATTAAAACGTTGACTGTCAGATGTCTTTTTAGGCTGGCACAGCTGATTAGGATGCGCATTTTACTGATTGCCCTTCAATTTGATGTGTGTCTCCTGTGTAGCTCTGGTCGCCTTTCTGTTTGTGATGTAGTCACTTCAGAGGTCTTTTTTAATGTGGTGTTTGTTATGTTCACCCCCTGCATATTGAGATTTACTTTAAATGCTAATTAACACCTGAATAGCATCTGAAAATTCATTATATGAGGCTTCTTCTTAACGTGCCGTGTTTCCGAGTTACACAGAGAAAGTTGTGGCAGCATTTGATCCAAGGTCATTAGGGGGACACACGAGGCTTCGGGGGTGGCCGACTTAACTCAGCTATCTCTGGGCACAAGCATCACTTTTCTCTGTGTTGCACCCTGCAGGAGTTTCTGTTATCAAGAAGGCTATTCACCCGTATCCGTTTTAGCACCGCACTATTTTCAACATAATTTCTCCTCCATGTCTTCCTGCTGACTTACACGCAAGCATCAACAGCGTCGACAGAATTGTTTGTGCTGATGATGGATGGAGTCACGAAACATGCATTTCACACAGAAACACGCCTCCAACCCTGACCTCACCCCTTATCGTACATCAGTAACAGCAGCAGCTCACCTATCTTTGTATACACACAAGGTTACACCTCATATGAACAGCTCTGCAGCTCTGCAGTTCTATAAGTGAGTAACAGTCTGTTCCTGTGTGGAGAGGAACAACATCTCCCATGCCCCCGAGCAATGCCGAGGGTTGGGAATGTGCTGCTTCCCATTTTGGTATCAACATCATGACTCTCAGTATCACAGGCCTGATAACATTAGACCCTGCGCGGATGACCTCACAGTATCAACCTGTAAGTGAGTCACTGTGTGTTCTGGCCGTCGAGTTCAAGCACATTCTCACAAGAAATCCAGGCACCGGCGAGTGTAACCTCAACCACTTTTCTATTACAGGGTTCTGGGGCTGCATGATTAAATGTAAATGTAATAGCAAGATTTACAGTGCAGGGATTTCATTTCCGTATGCTTTAGTAACCTGCAGTAACCCCAGATATGTTTTGTTTTCATACTATTACTTTAAAAGGCTGTGTTTTTCACTTTCATTTTGGAATGAAGCCTTTTTTTTTTTGTTTTGTTTTGTTTTTTTTAAACATTTGTTTGTTTGATGCCTTTCGGCAATAAGGAACAAAACAAATCACATTTTATTTTGAGATGAAATTTCAGTGACGTGCGGCAGGTTTATGAACAAGCTCTGTTTGGCTATTCGGCCCTGCAGTGGAAACTAGGTTATTGTCTCTGATGCCCTGGAGCCAAGCAGAGAGTGAGCAACATGCCTGCTGCCTATAGTAATATCAACATGCTGTCTAGTAACGGGAATTAGAGAGTGTAATTGTGCACATTTTAGCAGCTCATCTTACCGTACAGCGTTACACCACATACAGCAGATTCCTTAAAGTCCCCCCAGACATATTTTTCAATATGTAGACATGCTAATGCTAATATAATGTTTGACATGGTTTTCCCACACAGTAGTTAAATGAGGAGTTTGTAGGATTTAGCAGCATTTAGCAGTTATTGAAACCAGCTCAAACTTCTCCTGTGTGCCGAGCTTTAACTCCTGGTTAGGATTCCTTCTACGTTCATTAATCAGAAGGTTTTTCCTGGGTGCTTAATTATCCGCTGAGGTTTCTTCCACTCCAAAACAAACCAATCAGGCGATTTAAACCAGTAAAAACACTGATTAAAGTGAATTCACGTGAAAGCCAGTGTTTTTCTGACACTGTTCGGCCCGTTGTGGAGGAGCTGCTAAGGTAGAAACATGAACGCCCCAGTCTAGAAACATGTCGATGCAACATGGTGATCTCCATAAACGAAGCCCCGTCCCTACGTAGAAATAAACGGCTCATTTTAAGGTGACGAAAAGCAACAGTTTTTCTTTCAGGTTTATTTTGGTGGTGCAGTGGTTGGTTCCAAAGACATGCAGGTTAATTGGTGACTCTAAATTGTCCGTAGGTGTGAATGTGAGTGTGAATGGTTGTCTGTCTCTATGTGTCAGCCCTGTGGCGACCTGTCCAGGGTGAACACCGCCTCTTGCAATGTCAGCTGGGATAGGCTCTAGCTCCCTGGCGACCCCCATCAGGATAAGCAGATACGGAAAATGAATCAATATACACCAAAGAAAACAAACCTTTTGAATTGTATTCCATTTCTGCCAATATATTCCTCTAAATCCTACACACTGGATCTTTAATACTCTGAAGATCTACTCTTCTCTCCCTCCCTCTTCTCTCCTACCACCAGTGCTAGCAGTCGGTTCCACTTTCACTTTCTGGTATCTCCAGTGCTGCTTGCGTTATGTTGACCAGCGAAAGAGCAGTGCGTATTAATATGGCTAGCTTAAGCGTTAGAAGAAACAGTTTAGTGTGTACATGGCATCTTTTATTTGTATTGCTTGTTAGCTTGTTAGCTTGTAACTGGCAGTAGCTGACACACTGTTGGTGGTTGTGAAACATACAGTCGTATCTGCTATGGTGGGGTTTTTGGTAGGGTCTGGTTTACATCCAAAAACTGAACACTCTTCCATGTGTGCTGTCAAAACTTTGACGATGCTAATGCAAACTGCTTTACGTGCCCTTGTGTTGTGTTAAAAAGTGTGTTCCCTCGTTGATATGTTTTTGGTATTAGACTGCAATTGGCTTTTGTTACAGTGACGTACCAAATCTAGCTTGCTCGGCGTGTTAAAACTCAGATTTTGGGGAAGTACGCAGACATCGCCCCACTTCGAAGAGGAATGTGAAAACACCTTTGTAGTAATAAACCACAGATTTTATCATAAAGATGGACGACATGACAGCTCCCCAAAAGGTAAGCTAAAACATCTCGATTGCCGCCTGGTGGCTGGCTGCAGTATAGGTCATAAACCCCGCCCCCTCAGTGTTAGTGGATGAGACACGGGCCAAACACAAAGATCACAGTACATGCCAAAAAAGAATTTCATTGTCATTTTATGTAGCTCTTATCACGCTGATGTATTTAATGCTGTAAAAATGGGGTGTTACGTCATGAGTGACGGCTGTATGTGCCAATTGGTGTTGGTGGTGAGCCATGGTGCTACTTGCAATTTGTCGGATGGGTGTATGGACGGGAACACTGCGCAGACCGCGGCTCCAAATGAAGTCAGCAGCACAAGATGGCAGCGGTCACATCTGGGATATTTAGGCTTCATTTTTGTACAATGGGAGTATCTGAGGACACGTTGACCTTCTTTAAATACAGTCTATATGACAAACTTTGCACAGATACAAATCAGTATAGTCAAGGTCAGACAATTTAGAGGACATAAACAAAAACATTAAAGAACATATTTTTGACTGGAGGGTGACTTAAACTGCTTCAAGCTGGACTTCTCTGAGCCAGACAGAGAGCATCTGCGGTCATCTCCACCCTGCCCCAGTTTAGATGAGATCGTAATATGACTTCCTGACTTATAAATTAACAATTAATACTTTCTGCCCCTTTGTCCTGCCAAACCTATCAGGATGCTGTTCAGCATCACTGAGGGGTGATGCAGAGGGTCTGCAGCATGCCTCCTGTATAATGAACTATCTACATGTCCTCTGAATACTAAAGAACAACATTTTCTGCCCGACTCTTATTCATCCACTTAGCCTCTCTCTACTGCACATGAATATTGTCAGAAGGGATACTTCTGCAGTCTTGGTGTTGCTGCTTTGACCTTCACGCTCCTTAACTGTTGTCTGCTCTATACGCTGGCAATTTACAAATTTAATCTCTCCCTCTTGTGGACGTCTTTTTTTGTGTGTGTTCCCTTTGATAAGAGAGACCCGCCCAAGTCCTTAAATGCAAATGCGTGTATACGGTCAGCAATACAAAAATGTGCATCAAAGTATTAACATCCCGTCAGCGCATCGGAAGAACATGGACGCGGCTCCTCGGAGCCTGCGTGCCCTGCGGCGTGATGAGGCCTCGCTGCTCTCAGCTCAAAGCATGGAATGATTTTCATTTCACATTATATAGGAGCTGCGGCAGGATTGATCGCAGGTGTGAGACAGATTAGTACATGTCTGTATTAGTTTGAGTTCCTGTGTGGGCAGTGGGGAAGTGGCAGCAGGACGTGTGCTGAGTTGTGAGTTGGACTGGGGGGGTTGAAGCGCTGTGTGGGTGGATGCGTGCGTGTGTGTGTGTGTGTGTGTGTGTGTGTGTGGTTTGTCTTGAGTGCTTGTGTGTGTTTGTTAGTGTAGTAGGACGTATAAATGCATCTAGGTGACTGTTTTGTGTGTGCGTGCGCCATACCAGCAGTGAGTGGCATTCTCTTTTTGTTCCCCACTAATGGCATCCTTAGCAGGGCTGTTACGATGGAAACCACGTTGCCACGGAAACGCAGCCTGTCTCTGTGAATTAGAAGTATTTCACTCCCTCTCTTAGCCTCCCTCAACCTCTCTCTCACTCTCTCTTTCGCTCCCCCCGTCACCCTCTCTGTCCTCTTTCCCCCGTTCGTCTCTCCCTCTGTCTCTTCATCTCTGTTTCTCGTCTCCACCTGTCTCCCCCTAAACCTGACGGGGCAGCAGCTGACGCCTGGAGAGAGGTGTGCATGGACATGAAAGAGCGAGGGACAGACTGACAAGGGGAAAAGAGGGAGAGCGAAAAGAGGAGTGGGAGTGGAATTTTTGTTGTGAGGTAAAAACTCTCTCTGAGTGTGAAGGAAAGGTGGGTGGAGGGACAAATGGAGGGATGTGACGGAAGGGTTTTGGGGATAGGAAAGAGGAGAACTTAAGTGGGGCAAATGTTCATGTAACTGAGCAGAAGCAATAAGGCAGACTCATGCACCAAAAATGGCCAGAAGTATGTGGACATTTCATTCCAAAGCTTTGATAAGTAAAGGATGATATCTGACAGGTGTAGCATCAGGTGTTTCTAAGGTGGGATTTATACTTCTGCGTTGAATTGACGCCGTACCTATGGCGTAGGCTCTGCTGTAGCCTACACAGTAGCCTGACATGCACCTCCCCAGAAATTTAGCCACACATTGCCACCTTTTATGATTATTGAAGTGTCAATGTAATCACCTGAAATAAAAAGCTTATTAAGGCTGCAAATGAACTACACAACTACCGTTTTTGAAGCGTACAGATAAATGCAACTAAACTGTACAGGCAGACAAGTGAGTAGGTGAGCTTGCGTGTGCAGTGTGATGTAGTCTGTCGTCTTATTTAGCCACTTGTCAGCAACCGCCTTTTATAATACACAAAGTGCATGACTGAGGGATTTACCAACGTATTTTATGTTGTCGAACTAAACCTAAAAATCTCTTGTGTTAACCACAGACCGTATTTCAGGTATTTAAACATTAAACCCATTAAAAAATCCATTGACTTCGAGGCGAGGGAACCAAAACTGCAAAAACTAACTCATTTTGGGAGTTGCAGCACCCTATAATCATGATAAAACAGGAAAGCCTTCCTAAACTGTTGCCACACTTTTGAAACACACATCTGCCTGAAATATACTGTAGCATTAACCTCCTGTGACCCTGCGTCCTCATATGAGGAAATTTACTTTTGAGTTTGCTGCACCTTATACTTAATTCTGCTTAACTTAGACATGTTGTCCTCATCAGTGGACACTTTTTGTACCATTTAGTTGTAGCAAAAGCACAACACACTAATCCATGTAAAAACAAGATGGCAGCCAGTTCTGCCAAGTCAGTCTGCAGCCGATCCTGACATGAGATTGGACAAGGTACAAAACCTGATCACATTTTATGATTGAAACTTGTTCATTCATGCTAGATAAAGTGTGTAGTCCAATATGGCAGACAAACTTGACCAGTTTTAGCAGCAGTAACAAGCTAAGACACTGTTAATTAGGAAGTACTTGTTTGAGGACACTGGGAGTTAATTATCATCTCGTTTTAGGACTTAATTATCGCATTATAACAGCGTTTCGCTTCATTTCAGTTAGAGGTGATGGATCGTTCATACAGGCATAAAGGACATTTCTAGCTAGGGTATGGGACACATTTTTAGATATGCCGCATTCTTCGCAACTTTGTTTTGCACAGCCATGTGCAGGCAATGAAATAAACAGTTTTGAAAAGTGTTAGACTTGAGCAGTGACCCCTAACCCACAGTTACAAAACATTTCTGTAATTTCGTTTTTGCAGAACAATGTTTAAGCTTTAAAAAAAAATCAATTTTATACTTTATTACACACTTTTGAATATTAAAATTAAACCTTTTGTCCCCATATTTTTTTCAAAATCTACTCACAGTTCAAAGGCAATGCTTAGTTTTTATACTTAAATCAGCCCTTCTCCTCCCAGATAGCTAAGAGAAATTAAAAATGCATACCAAACAAAAGCTGGGGTCTCATTAAAGGTGCCCTGTGGAGCTTTCTTGTAAACAAAAGTTACCTTCAGTGTGTATTGTTGGGGTCTAACAAATATGTTGAGTGCATTTCCTTTGTCATAAGACATGAACAAAACTGTTATCTTAAATATTTTAAACCCTACATTGTCTACATCCATGTTTACTAGCTTGCTAGCCCTTCTTCCTTGTCTGTGTTAGTGCATTGCTATGTTGGCTACTGTCAATCAGTAGAAAATATGGAACCAGCAGCAGGAATGTGTCGCCTGCACCCTCGTGTGCATGCATGTTGCAAAGAAAACTGTAAACCCATGCATAAAAACATTGCTTTATAGAGCTACCAGTAGTAAACTCCACAGGGTACCTTAAAAATTCCCTTAGTTGGAATAAAGGGGCCAAGCCCAAACCATGACAAACCAGACCATGTAGTGTGTAATGTCATGCTCAAGTTTAAAGAAGACAGACATTTAGAGAGCAGGGATAAAATATTCAAACGTTAAAAAAGGCTCGATTAGAACAGAGTGCGGAGATAGAGAGGGAATTAAAGCAGACAGAGAGTTTGAGTCCTGTTCCACATATGGAGGGAATATAAAATAGGGTGAGAAAATGGAGAGAAAGAGAAGGAGGGGAGAAACAGAGAGAGGGGGAGATTGATGATGTTCTCCTAAGTGCTTTCGGCATTATTGGAACTGTACTGTCCTCCCAAACCAGGCAATTTGAATTAACATTGCAGGGAGAGTGATTGAGAGAGGGGGGGTGGAGAAGCGGGACGAGGCAGAGATAGCGGGAAAGAGTGAGAGGAGGAGATGGAAGGAGGGCGAGGGGACGAAGGGGCGGGTTGGCAGGGAGACAGAGAGGGAGAGCGAGGGGTCTGGAGGGAGGACAGAGAGATAGATAGAATAACTGGGTTCAAAAGTAGGACAGAGAGAGAGATGGCAAGAGACAAAGGGAAAAAAGCGTGAGAGAGGGAAAAGAGCATTCAGGGTTGAGAAGACTCGCAAGACTCGCCAAATTGAAAAAATCAACACGCTAAACTCTACTTTATAAATTCCAGCTGGGTGCTGTGCATAATAATCCATTTGGAGGATAATAACTTTAGAAATTCCACTTTAAATATTCATTCTAAATGCTGAATCGTCAGAACAAAAAATCCATTTGGGGAATAATAATAGTCCAATCAGGAACAGGAGGAAAAGATAACACAGGGGAGTGAGAGACAGAGACGTAACTTGAAAGAGAATGGACAGATGGGGTTAGGATAAAGTTCAGATAAAAACGGGGAAAGATGTCGGGTGTAACACCAGCAGAGACGGAGGGAAAGGACATTTAAGGACACGCGAGCAGAGAAGGTTGAGCGTGGGAAAAGAGGAAGTGTGTGTGTGTGCCGGGCATAACAACGTACAGAGAGGATAGAGGCTGATAGAAAGTGAGGGATGCGAGTGACGCATGTGCAGGACAAGTGCAGATGGGAGGAAGGGAGACGGATGTGAAGCGACAAAGCTGGAGGAACAAAATGTGTGATGAGAGAGAAAGAAAAAAAAGTCATGCAAACTTAAACAAGGTTTGGAGCATTTGTCTGATGTCTGTCCTGCCTTCACTCCCCGGTCCCTGTGGCATCTGACTTCTCCTTTCCTTTCCTACTCTTCAGCCTGCCTCCCTTCTTGTCCCTCTTCCCCTCTGTTCCCTTTATACCCGCTTCCTGATTGAAGAGGAGTGACCCCTGCCCTATTGACTGCACAGGCCAGACAAATAAAACAAACATTAAGTCACGCTTTACGCTGCTCGCCGAGCGCATTACTTTGAGGAGGACGGGGCGGCAGCCTGATGGAAACGAAATGCCAGTGATGGAGCACCTGCCTCTTTAGTCTAATGAGAATCCTGGCCAGGTAATAATTTAATATCGCTGAGAAGAAAGAGGCAGAGGTGGAGCCAGGATGCTTTGCATCAGGCTGGGGATTATAGGTTTTCTGTGGAAACGAGAATTCCATTGATTTCTATATAATCCCTGTTTGCCTTACTGCACCTTTTACACTTTTTTATGTCCCTCGATCGTATATCATATATGAGAGGTATCCCAACATATTGGCATCTACTGCTTTAAGATTGGTGGTGGAAGAAGAAGTATTTAGATCCTTTATTTAAAGGTCCAGTGTGTCGGATGCATTGGCAGAAGATTATAATTATGTTTTCTGTGTTTGTGTAAGTAAGAACTGTGTTTTTGTTATCTTTAAATGAGCCAGTAGCCAAGAACGGGCAAACAAAAAATTGTCTCTAGATAGGGACGTTCACGTTTTCGCATCGGTCACTGTAGTTAGCAGCCTCTCCGCAACGAGCAGTGTCAGAGAGATGCTGATTTTTTAGTTAGACTGTATGCCAGTTGAAATCAAACGGTCAGTTTGTTTTGGAGAGGAAGAGACCACTACAGATAATGTGGCTTCTGGTAAAAACCTCCTGAACATCTGGCTCTTAAATTATCCGAATAGAGTCGAACATCATTGGAAAAACAATGATTTGTAATGTGGCGCTGCTTTATTCAGTATTTTTAATGGTTTTAATCACCTTGTCAGTTTGTTTTGGAGTAGTCTTGCTCACTGGCTGCGCCGATTCTCACTGTATGATTAGAGAAAAAAACGCCCCGGCTTTTTTTATTTCTTTAAACCAATCACAATCGTTCTTGGTGGTGCCAGAGCAACGGTGTGTGCTTGCAAAAATATCGCCAGGGGGAAACAGGTTTTGGTGTAACACGCCCACAAAAATATTGCCAGCAGGACGCGAACCATGGCAGAAAAATGGCTACATCCCCGCAAGATCAAACACCGCAAAAGTTAGTAAAGGATGTTTGTCGACTATGACAACTGGAGGTAGTAGGGCGGGACTTCAGCGGGTGGCTCGTTCCGCCAATGAGAGGCTGATCTATGCGGCGAACCTCCGCCCACTCAGACTAGTTTTGGAGAAGAAGAGACCTCTGTGGATAAATCGGCTCCCGGTAAGACCGGAGGAATTCTAACTAGGAGCATTTTCAAGTGGTTGTAATCTGCAATCGTCACCACTAGACGCCACTAAATCTCCTAAATCTAGTATCAATAGAACAAGCACTAATTCGCAATAGCAACCATGTAATTTCATGCATCCATGCATTCGTGCATTCACACACAACCTCACAAACACTTGTAACGAGTACAGTGATGCCTCCCCATGACAACCAGTCCATAATTCATGAAAGGGGACGTGTCAAAATAGTGTGTGTGTATTTATGTCTGTCTATTGGTGCAGGTGTTTCTTCATGTTATGTTAATCTATTTGGAAGTAATAGACTTTTTTGTGAAAGGGTTAGGGTTATGTAAGCTAAATGACGTGATCACAAACACACACCTTCACACACATACACAAACACCTGACGTCCATGCCAGATTTCAGCCCATGATGGCAGAAATTGTGGCTGTCAAGGAGTGGGGGGATTTTGTGGACTGAGAAAGCGAACTGAAGTGCTGCTGGTCGCAGCTAATAGTGTAGAAATACATCATTTCAAGTGAAAGTCCTGCACTCAAATCAAACTTAAGTGAAAGTACTGGAGCATACTCAAAGAATCAAAATAAAACTTAAATGGTAATACTGACCGTAATATTTGACGATAGAAAGAGACTGGATTACTTGGGTGTCTTCCAGTCTGATTGTGTGACGCCGAGTTGTGTTTCTCCAAAAGTTAATTTTATCATAACCTTTCACCGCAGTCCACTGCTTTTTTTTTGGCATCCCCTGCAGCCCCCACTGCAGCCTAGACGTCATACCCACATTCAAATTAATAGGAAGACTTGTATTTTTGCCGCCAACGCCTGATTTGGTTTGAAATAGCCTGAGGTAGTTTGGCCTCTTGTGCCAGGCAGAAGTTTGTGTCCCATGTGTGTCATTCAGCATTTGTCAGTCCTTCTGTCCTGTGTGTGTCTGTCACGTCCCAGCTGGTTAGTTTCAGCTTTGTAAAAGCCCTAAATAGACTCGCAGTATTTTGGCCAGTGCACCTGCAGTTTGGACACACGTGTTTTTGGGCTCTTTGAAGCTCCGTGAGTCGTCTCATGCTTTGAAAACACTCGTCATAGCTGAAAAATGCTGCTAATTGGCATCAAAGGTAATGTGCCTAACTTTGTAGCAGTGTTTGTAAAGGGTGATTATTTTAGTGTCCCGACTATATGTCTTTCTTTTTTTCTTTTTTAGGAGATAGTGAATTGTATAATTAAAAAAAAAAATCATGGCAGTTTTATTTTGGAAAAAGTACATTCACTTGTGTTGCTCTTTCTGCCATAACTTCTTAATAATGCATTTTTTTAGCATACATTTAGTATGTGAGGAGAAGTATGTGTGACATAGAGTAATTTGCTAATTAAGACACTCATTAACTTATTTAATGACCCTGTTAGCGCACTGCAACGGTTATGTTTAATAAAACATTGACTATAATTAGACAGCGAGTGTTACTGCTTGTTGCTTCCAACTATGTTCTCCACAGACTGTATGCAGTATATGTGCATGCACATGTATGTTATTGTTTTTATGTCACCTCATTTCCTGGACTGAAGCCCAGCTTACCTGCTCAGTATGTGCTGTTACTCCACTCGCCCTCAGCCACTGATTGTGCAATACATCACGCCTGCTTTCACAGTTCATACCCTTAAAGAACTCTCCGAGGCGAGGGTAACTCGTCACGCAAACTCACTATCATGCAAAGCACACACGGCCTTACAGTGCAGCACTGTACTTCCATTACGTGCTGTGGGATTTGTCAGGTGAATGTAGCCCGCCTGCCTGCTCGCCTGGCTCTGTCTAAATCATGTTGTCGAAGGCGCTGCTTGGGTTTACAGTTCACGTGTCGTACCGGTTTTTCAATTATATGTGTTATCTTGGTAGTCTGACGCTTTAGGTGAGAAATATGGCGCAACATATCTCACAGTGCGGTGTTTTGTTTACTGTAGGTAATGTGTTTTCCATGTTTGGTAGCTTTATTCTTTCTAGGGTTGTAAAACAAACCCAGCGGCGAAGTTGCAAGTGTGTGTGTGTGTGTGTGTTAATGCACCAAAGTGATGCTATGCTCTGGCAGATATTTTTAGCATCTTTTCAAAATTAATACATTTTAAGAATTCAGATTCTTCGACCTGAGGAAGATGCACAAGAGAGATGTGATGAGGCAAACAGAGAGGTATGAGAACAGGAGGAGAGTGATATTGACAAGCCGAGAGGGAGATAACAACACGCAGATAGTGTAGTATGGATGTTTCACTCTCTGGCATGACGGCTGGATGATACTGCAGTGTTTCTTTATCCAATTATTACTTGTCATTACGCACAAATGCTTTGCTATTCATAGGATCTTTGAGTGTATTAGTGTGAGGTACATACTTGTGTGTGTGTGTGTGTGTGTGTGTGTGTGTGTGTGTGTGAGTCACAAGGACCCTCTCCAGATGCAGGATTCAACTTCTGTTCAGTGACACAGCGCGCAGAGAGGCGAGCAGAGTGCGGATGTGACTGCCAAAAGCTGGCTTTAGTGCCACAGCTGGTGTTTGTGTGTGTGTCTGTATGTACACAGGTGCACATCATGTGTATGTGCACTTGCTGTCAGTTGTGCATGTTTCCGCACGTTGCAGCACAGAAGTGCATCGATGCATGCGTGCACCGTGAGGGAGAGGAAGAATAGCTCGCACCTCCACAGTGTGTCTTCTGTGGCTGCTGTTGCAGCCGACTGACAGGCGGAGAGGAGGAGAAGGCGGAGACACGGAGGGGGATGGGAGCAGGCTGACTAGGTGTGAAATCATAACCAGTGCTCATGGATGTAGAAAGCCATACATCAGAGGTGTTTATGCGAATGAAATCACAGCCAAAGGGTTAATCGGCCAGTAAAGGGTTTATAGGCGGCTCCCATTCGTCATAAACCCAGCTGTGAATCAGTGGCTGGAAAGAGGATTGATTTTTTTTTAACCGTCATCATTCAGGATGATCAAACCCTCCTCATCAAAATGTTTGATTCAATGCCCAGAACCTGTGGTTAATATTCTCATCCCTGGTGCTTTATGTGCCACTGCAGGCCTGGGTTCAAACGTCACCAGCATGTCTGTAGTACACGCTGCTTTCCAACAGATTTCCAACTGTTTTCATAAATAAAATGAAAATATTTTTCACTGTGAACTCTTGAGTAGCTTGATATTTATACCAAAGTGGACTGGAAAGGCTGAAGGCAGGTCAGGCTGAATATTTGTTCTTATATTATTGAGTTGAGTTTGACTCGAAAACATAAAGACACAGAGAAGCTGGACTGAGCTGGAAGGCAAAGCTTTGGATGTACTGGTCCATCTACGTCCCAACCCTCAGCTACGGTCATGAGCTCTGGGTGGTGACCAAAAGAATGAGATAGTGGATACAAGCAGCTGGAATGAGTTTCCTCCGTGGGGTGGCCGGGCTCAGGGTAAGGAGCTCGGACATCCAGAGGGAGCTCGAAGTAGAGCCGCTGCTCCTTCGCGTTGAAAGGGCATTGAGGTGGTTCGGGCATCTGATCAGGATCCTCCTGGGTGCCTCCTGTTAGAGGTGTTTCGGGCACGTCCCACTGGTAGGAGGGCGTTTCACCATAAGCCCCACAACGTAGAGAGTTTTTAAGTAAGTGCACAGCAGAGTTATTTTGTATATTTCATTATTATTACTGTTTCAGTTTCAATTTTGGTTTTCAACTCAGTTTGTGTCCGTTAGTTTCCAGAGTGTGTTTGCTCATGTCAGTGTAGTTTTTGTTGTTTAAACATCTGTAGTTTTAACAAAAACAACTCATTAATGATTTTTAATCATTGCTACACTACTTTGGTTATATACCGTCTGGCTTGTCCACGTGTGAAAGGCTTCCTCTACATAGACTGTACAAAAAGACGTCTGAGGGATCACCTTGCTGAGCATAAATATGCCATCAGAACAAAAAAATCGCGACTCCCCCATGGCTAGACATTTCAGCGAACTTCATCATGCTAATGATTGGATATTACCCATAGAGGACAATGAGCACATTAAACCTTCGGTCATGGAAGTGTAACAGAATACAGACGCTTTTTGGATCCATCACCTGGATGCTTTAAAGTATTCTGGTCACAATGAGCATATAGACTTAATGTGTTTTTGTGATTTGGTATTTGTCATTGCTCTTCACAAGCTTCACCATTTTTCTCAACCTATGTGTTAAAATAGGTGTGTGTTTATTTTGATTTTTTTCTGGGTAGAAAATATTGTGATAGTTGATTTTCTCCATTTCACCAAGCCCTAACTCACACTAAAGGCATTTCCTGTATATCTTTATTTTACTTGGTTATTTTTGTAAGTACGTAATATCGTTTCAGTTAGTTTTTGTTATGTTAGGTGTTTTTTAATCTAAATTAATGAATTTGTCTTTTTCACACAAGTTTATGGTTTAGATTTAGTTCACTATAATAACATTTGTGCACAGCTGTCAACAACTGCTCAGAAACTCTCTATAGAAACTGTCTCGTACTCTATTTTTCCCGGTAACAGTACCAAATAATAAAGCTCCCCTCTTGAGTCTTTCCAGGAAATCATTAGGAAATTGCAGACCTGATAAAATAATTATTAAAATTACAAAAAGCCTTTGAAATGTAGTGGAATAAAGAAGCATAAAAAGGAAACACCCAAGTAAAAAAGACGGTCTGAGTTCATAGAAAATCCCAAATTATTAAAACAGTCTTTTCTCCACTATGCTTATTATACAAGAGAGAGAAAATGAACCTCAGCAGTTTTTCAGCCAGTCTTTCCTGCGTCCTACTGTCGCCCTCCCTTTTCTTTTCACCCTCAGTTCAAAGGTTCAAAGGTGAGCTTTATTGGCGTGACAGACGGCCGTCGTTGCCAAATCCGTTCCACTGTTGGATCGGTGCGTGTCACCACAGAGCAGCCTCTCCTTTATATCCGAACATGTTTCCACTCTCTCCCATTCAATGTTCCACTGTACCTCTACAGGTCTGATGTGCTTACAGTATGCGGCTACTGTATCCACTTACTATTGACACAGCACACACTAAACCTTTTCCCTCTGCTCTCCTTATTATCTCGGCCCGCTCCTTCTTTTCATTTCATCTGGTTCTCTGTAAATGCCGTGTCCAGCGGTGTGAAATCTGTTAATCGATCGTGACACTGATTGCGGGCCGCTGTTGTAGGGCGACTGCGGCGACAGCGAGAGGGAGAGACAGAAAGGCCAGGGGGATAGAGAAAGAGAGTGGATTGGTGTGAGGTGTAGTGCACGTGTGTGAGAGTGTGCACGTGCAAATGAGAGGGTGAGAGGAGGGGTGAAACAGAAGGAGGGGAAGAGATGAAAGAGAGAGGGAGCACGTGGATGAGAGACAGGAAGAGAATAATAGATGGGTGTAGTGTGTGTGTGTGTGTGTGTGTGTAGGGGTGGGGGTGAATGAAATATTCCTAATTGCCAGGCTGAAGGTTGCCGGTTGCTGGTTTAACGGCTTGATGACTCTAATGGGCCATTGTGTGCCATTTAGATATTGTTGTGGTTAAAAGGCTTTGGCAGCCACAGAGGACGCCTGTCACGGCAGCCCGCAGAGGGAGAGGGAAGACGGGCCACAAGTACGTCTTTGTGTGTGTGTGTGTGTGTGTGTGTGTGTGTAAGGGAGAGCGAGCCAGAAAGCAGCGAAGAGACAGAAGTAGTAAATGCTTGAAGAAGAAAGTCCTTATCATGTTTTTTTAATTATTACTTTTTTGACGTTTTGCATGAGTATATCCGCAGGTGGATGCGTAACAGCTCACTCACATATAAGCATGTTGGACTGTATTACATCATGCTGTGACGACAATGCGGAATCTTTCTCTTCTCCAAAACCCTCCCGGTGACCCCACCACCCCCACACAAGGCCCTAAACTAAAAGAAAAAGCAACAAAAACAACAACAGTAATTATAATACTTATAAACAGATGTATCTATCTCCCAGTTTCTACAGTTCCACCCCCACACAGACTTATATATGCAAACAGCTGTGCATGCACCAAAGCACTTACAGTATTCTACACACTCACACACATGCTGTATACTGTACTGTACATCTGTTCACTCACAGTGTCTGCAGACAGAAAAGAACACCCAGAAGTAACCCTTTTTTGCATATGCGCATGCATGCATACACGCATATCAAGGCATGTATAAAACATACATCTGCAGTGTCTACATGCACAATAGAGCACATTACATAGAAAGAAAAAGGAAAAATAGTCATGTTTCGTTTTGCCAGCTGAATGCTTTTTGCTGTGATACAGCATTAGGAGAGTGAGCAGTGAAGAGTGAGAGTGATGAACAGAATTATAAAGAGTAAGATTACATGCTGCATGCTTTCCTGTGAATCCGTCGTATGTGTAAAGTAAATTTTAGTCCTGTGCGAGAATGGCGGACTCCGCCACTAACAATGAAAACTATGATAGCCCAAAACACAGTGTTTGTTTATATAGGTAGAAGGTAGAAAGAAGCCCCTCATCACGTACATAAAATAAAAAAGCGCTGAGCAAACGCTGCCTCAATTAGTTTGTTTTTAGCCACCAAAAAAAGTCCTTCCTGAAAAAATCTATATCACTTGAAGTTGCACTTAGTTTCAAAACAGGGAGCAATCTTAGTAGTGTGGAACCAGTGGCGTTGTTAGGCCTGGGAATCCAACGCCACATCTCTGAATGTTTTATAAACAGATCCAGACTCCATTGACAAAATCATTTTACTTCACAGAACATGGGAGTTGCTGGTCTACCACAGCCGCCATCGGTTAGTGTAGCAGGTAGAGTGTAGAAAATATTACCAGTATAGGGGACACTTGAACTGATATTGATTTTTTTTGGGTGGCTAAAATACATTTTGCTGCAGCCTTACTTAGCTTCTGTGATGGTAGATGTGGTTCATCAAAGATGGTAGCAAAGCAAAAAGCACATAGAATAAGGACAGCAGAAACAGCGGATAAGTCGGACAACTGTGTTTAACTATATTTCCTTAATTTACGGCTGATAATGACAACAGAAATAATCAAGTTTACTGATTTCACACATCTTTGCAATTGAAATCAGTTATCACTTGTCTACCTGGAAGTGATTGCTGTAGCACAACATCAGCAATTCAGTGTAAACAATAGAGATTAACAAAATATAAATACATCGAATGGGTATATGCTGAAAAAATATAGACCATAAAAGCAAAAGAACATCTTCAATCTTCAATTACACATCTTCAGAAAAAAGTACCAGGATCCTGTTGAAACTGCCATCATCAGTAACGCCCAGGCATCGTGCGTCCGACACACTAGCACAGTCAGCTTTTAGTGTGTCCCGCACGTTACAGTTAAAGTCGTCATGTCCTGCCAGAAGAAGACGGCCACTCTTTGAGAGGAAGTGAATAAATCCTAGAATTATGAATGATACAGTCCAGTGGCAAATTTTGACTCCATCTGCCCTCAAGCTAAACAACCTGTCACATCTCTGCTACGTGTAGCTCTCTGCTCTCGTCTTTCTTTAAAGCTTCACTGGCTCCACGTTATTTTAATGAGGACAAACACACACATGGACAGGTAACCACAAGTGCACACTAAGGAGTGATCTGATGGTGACATACTGAGGTATCTGTGCGTAAGCATCTTAAGAGACTGAAAAGGAGGGAGGGCGGCGTGCGGAGGAGATGAGGGTTTTAAGTGCTGGTGTTTGGCTTTACGCAGCAGAAACAGGGTTAGTTAGTCAAAGAGGGAAGACTGGAACAAGCGAGGTAGGAGAAGAGGAGCATACAGATTGGCTTATTGTCTTAGCCCGTCTTCTAACATGTTCTGTTGTGGAGACAACCCCCCACCACTGTCACGCCAATAAAGCAGATTTGAATTTTAATTTTCATCACAGCGAATGAAAGGAGTCCTCAGTGGGGGAGCCTTACAAGTGAGGGATGGGGTAGAGACAGACGGGGTGGTCTGTGTGAATCAGAGATGAGAGAGCACCGGGGAGATTGTGAGAGAAGGAGCATAAACCTTTCTCAGTTTTCTCTTTAGCACGTGCCTCCCAGTGATTTCATTCTTTCATCATTCCAGTTACACAGAACATTTGTTCCATGTGTCATCGAGCCGCCGCGGCCTCGACCTCTGCACCCCTGCTTCTCGAGGTGCCGGAGACGGAGGACCGGAGGCACATTCCGCAGTTGCACTTGTTAAGTCAGAGTGGATGAAGAGCGCCAGCTAAATGCCTGAAATGTAAATGTAAAATGCAGAGGATGGGGAGAGTGGTGGAGATAAAAGAGGAGGGAGATAGAGAGGGTAGTCTTTGCTTTGGGACGGATGGGAATGGAGAGGCGAGGAGGAGGGGGGCGGAGGACGAGGGAGATAGAGAGGGTGGTCTCGCCACTGACAGTGACTGAGAGCGAGCCTTTATCGTGTTGCCAGGAAAAGAACACAGAAGCACATATCAACCGTACTCTCACTCTATTTCCCTTTGCTCTCTACTCGCCTCTTGCACTCTCCTCCTCCTCATCCTCCTCCTCACTCTGTCTCTTTCCTCTGAAGAATGGGCAGTTTCATGTTTCGCTCGCCTCTATAGGCTGAGGACAGTTTAAGGGTAAGCGTTGACCTCGGGCCCCCGGCTTTGCTGCGCGTTCCGAGGTATCGCAGATGAAGTGTAAAATTGGGGGTGAGGTGAGGTGAAGAAGCGCTGGTAGCGGGCTCATGTGAGATGAGAACGTACAGTATGTGTTTTGTGAGAGAATTCGGTTTTCATAGTGTGAAGTGGTGAGAAACAGCCTCAGCATGATGATGGCTCTGGGCCTACAACTGACAGCACAGCCCAGGTGCACCCTGGGATGCATGATAGATGGAGAGAGGGGGGAAGGAAGGGAGGGAAGGAGGATGAGCGCAACAGAAGGGGAAAGCAGGGAGAGACTTAGCAGGGGAGGCTGAGAGGAGAGGGAAGGAAAAAGTTGCAGAGGTTGTCAAAGAAAGGAGAGAGGGAAGAAGGAGAGACAGGAGCGAAGGAGGCGGAGAGGGGGGATAATAGGGGGGAGAGATGGAGAGCCGAGAGTTGAGGGCAAGCCAGAGCAGGAGATTGAAATCAGCAGATATGACAAGAGTGGAAGAGATAGCAGAGGACAGACGGAGAGAGTGGAGGGGGAATAAATGGATTAATAACATCCCTCATCTGGACCTCACTGTCCCCACCTCGCACCCTCCCTCCCGTCCTCGCCGCCACTTCTCTCTGTCTCTCCTCCCTCCCGCTCAACCCGCCGTCACCTTTCCCCTCCTCCCCTCCGCTCGGAGCAAGGGACAGGAAGAAAGATGTCTGACTACAGAAGCGTGCTCACCTCCCTGACTCCCTAAACCACTTTACAGCCGCCCTGGGACACTCTGCGGTCCTCCGGAACCTCGGTGTCTTCGCTGTCCCCGCTTTCACTCCCCGCCACATGACTTATCCTCCCTTTTTACTGAGGGACATTTTAAAACTCTCTCTGTGAGAGTTGCGAAGTTGAAACTTTGGGGTCTTGAGGGTTAAATCTGTACATCTGTGTCCTGCATTAGCACCGTGGGTGTTTTTGCTTTGAGAAAAATCACTTAAATCGTTGCTTTGGTCACGTTATTGTGGTATTACTGTGGATGAATTGGCGAACAGGTTTTGCACAAGATGTTTGACATTTCTCTACTCAATTAAAACAGAAATATTAGCCTAATATACACATGTTGCTTCATTCTGCCATCTAAATAAGTATGTTTAATGGTTGACAAGGTTTCAGAGTTGATAGAGGCAGTCTGTCTACTTTTTGGCTGAGCAAGGTTCAAGGGAGAAGAACAAATTAGCCGTTTGCTAAGCCGTTTGCTTAAACAACAAGTCATTGATTTCTGGTTGACCACTATTGATTTTGTCAGCTGAAATAACACCTAACAGGCAGATTTCATCAGCAGTAGCTAGCTAGCTTATTAAACCAACACTCCATGACTTATTTGACAGCCTTATTTCCCACTGACAGTCGTAAAGATGATTTTAAAGGTACACTGTGCAGGATTTTCCTTAAAAAAATCATACAAAAATAATCCTCTAATCCCCTAATAATCTCACTCATTCCTTATGACCCTCTATAAGTGTGTGGTGGTGTATTTATCTGCACAGACAGTTGCCTTCGCCTGTGTTTTCTTATATTTTGCTGTGTTCAGGACGTTCCTGGGCACAGCGCAAAGGTGAGGTCAGGACTTTATAAAACGGTAGCAGCCAGGTGCCAAGCAGTAACAGCACACATCCAAGAGGAAGCTGCAAAAACTGCAGACACGGCGCCAAAAAACGCCCACAAGTATAGCAAAGCCAAATGCAAGGCTTTCAGTTTTGATGGCGATAGAGTCTACAAACAGAAACTGACAATTCCTGCGTAGTATATCTTTAAATATACACTTCATGGATATATACGTGATCACATGCAAAAGCTGCAAAAGTCAGTAGATATAGAAGACATGGAAATAAAGATGCAGCTTTGTTCTTGTATCACAGCGGAGAGCTGGTGTAGTTAGTCGCAGTGTTACAAGTATGATAAGGAAGATGTAAGACCAAACTGTTTTTAATTCAAGCATAATCTTGTTTTGCTGCTTATCTCACACTTGGATAAGCAGGACAGAGGTTAGATTTATGTTCTGTTGTTCACATTTTCTACATTAAAGACCAGGAGTCCCATTGAGATTAAAAATCTGTTTTTCAAGGGAGACCTGGCCGAGACAGGCGGCAGCAGAAATAAAAGCACATAGTTACAAGAAACACAAAGAGAGACCAAATAAAAAGGAAGTAAAAAAAAAAGGGACTCACAACACAAAAGAGAAATATAAAAGAGTTATTTTTGTAACCAGGTTAATGAAATGCTTATTGGATGATGTGTCTGTTCGGTGTTACACTATCATGGATAACGTCTTTGTTTGAGGTTGAAAAACTAATAAAGAGCAGAACAGAGCTTGAAACGTTTAACTACGGATTAGGAAAGTCTGTTTCGGTTAATTTTGCTTTTGATTTTCCAACATTCATTAGCCGATAACTAACCGGTTGTTTTTAAAAAGAAGAAGCAAAATGACGCAAGTACAGGACGCCTTTCCTTTTAGTGTGGCGCTCCATTGACTCAGTGAGCTTTTGCACCACATTTTAAAAAACTATTCATTTAGAGGTGGTGACATTTTAATGTTTTATAATATAAATGTGCCTTTTACTGCATTTTCTGTAGGCTTTGCTAACAGACAGCTGGCTTGCTGTGTTAATACGCAGAACCATGGTTCCCATTGCCTACATCCTGCCCAGTTAGCCTTCGCCAAAGATCCTCTGTAACAGGAGATAACGCACTACAAGCTGCATCAATGGTACAAAATGGTATACACTTCCGGTCTCCTAAATCCCAAATACCAAACACTTTCGGTATGGTACCTTTGGAACCAAAATTAACTAATTTCCTGCATTTTTACTGGTGACACAGATGGAAGTCCACAGAACAAGGCTGCACGCCGCCATTTTCAGAACAAAATAAAGCCATTTGCAGTGAGAGTCTCTCTCCATGCGATACTTAAAAATTGTGCATTTTGTCCTTCTCAGGAAAGTTCAGGGGTTTAGTGTTAACAACAACTTTTCACAGTGGAGACAGAAAAAAGCGAACCGAACTGAGCTGTACCGTACTGCTCGGTGGAAACGGGGCTTAAGTGGTCATAATCTTCTCTCTTCCACATAACCCTACCTCATTTGGACGTGTTATGATCTTCATGTGGATGGATGAAATCAGATTCAAAACAATACACTAAATAGGGTCCAAAATTAATGTGTGTTCCTTATTTTACCGCTTGTTTGAACTGCTAGCTTAATATCTGATATCAAATGAGAATAAGATCACGGCAGTTGCCTGGCATTGTTACTAGCAGCATTTGCCGATCGAGCAGTGCCACTCGCTGGCTCCCAACAGACCCAGTTGGTGTGCAGTTGTAAAATTTACCAATAGACCGACGCGTGTAACCGGTCAAAAATATTCTCAGTGATTAACTGATGAACAGTTAACCATTGACATCCCTAGTATATAGGTATTGTAAAGGCCCAGACACATCGACTGACATCAAAGAACTAGGGGCAATGAAAGCTGAGTGTTGCACCACTCAGTGTTCAGTGTTGTCTGTGTCTTTGCCAAATACTCGCACATGAACACATCAGCCGACATCCTACACAGTGGATGTGTTATCATGAACAGGGCTTTTTTTTCTTTTACATAATATGTAAAGATCAGAAAAGATGTACTCAGCTAATGAATGCTAACTTCTGCAGGAAGGAGCGGTGGCCAAATGCACTGCAACGTCCATGGTTTGACTCTCAGTGAGAGGACGTGTGTTGCGTGTCGTATCGCTCCCTCTCTCCTTTCATTTCCTTTTGCTTTCTGCTTGAATAAAGGCAAAACGCCAAAAAAATCTTCATAAAGAAGAAAAATAACATTTGCAGCCCAAGTTAGAGCAGATAAGCACACATTTTAATCCATTACTTACACTTAAGCCCTTGTTTCTTTACTTTTTAAAATGCTAAAAAAAGACACCATCCTCCAAACACTTAAAATGCCGAGCATTTCCACAGAGACTTCTGTCTGGGGATGAAAAGAAGGAGGCTGCTTAGCCAGTCTGTGTCACTGCTTATCCATAATGTTCGACAAAATTCAGTCGTACATATGTTAAAAAACCAACTCTCCATCTTATGATTTATCACGCAGCCATATTCCCAGAGACAAATACGCACATCTAAAAGCAACACCACCGCCATATATTTTGCAGACTTCACCCTTCCCTCCAGCCACCCTATTTAGTCTCCTCAGCCTAACTCTATGAGACAAACTCACAGACACACACTCAGAGAAAGAACTATTACCGTTCTACAAGGACCAGGGGACAAACAAGAGCAGCAGCAGGAAAAGCATCAGACTGCAGAGGCCCCTCGGTGGGTCGTCTGCTAAACTTAGAGCAGAAATGGGCCAGAGAGAAGCGATCTGTGCATTCCTGTGTCTGTGCCCGTGTGTGTGTGTGAGCGTTAAGTGGCATTAACTTCCATTCAGTCTGATTGTGTCAAGATGTGAAGCAAAACACCCTCACTCGGTTTAATTTGCCCATTCCTGTTTCCCTTTTGGATTTTTGTTTCTTTCTTTTCATCCTTTAAACCTGATGAAGGGAACGCAGGCCGTGAGAAGGCAGCCACATTGCAATCAAAACTACGTCAAGGCAAAATCAGTCAAATACTCTGATGAAGACCTGTGCTTTTTTTTTTTAATTAAGGTTCAAAAAGTACTTAAAATAAGGTCACTGTTAATTAGATGATGGTCTGACAAATGTGCCAGCTAATTAAGCTTGTATGTGTTTGATTAAAGATAAGTAGGCTTCCATGATAAGAAATGTGATGATGAGGCACGAGAAGAGCGAAGAAGAGGGAAAAAGAGATACGGGGAGGTTTAATTGAGGTAGTGATGATAAGTGTGTGCGTGTGTGTGTGTGAAGCGAGAGACAGGGAGCGTGAGGGACAGAGAGGAATGACGGGGGAGCAGAGAGGATGGCTTGTCATCAATACGTAATTTCAGCGCACGTGGTGAAGGTGGCTTGTGCTCGCAGGCTTTATCTGAAATGAACGCGATTGAGCACTTGTGTGTGTGTGTGCGAGTGTGTGTGTGTGTGTGTGTGTGTGTGTGTGGATGCCTGTGGCTGTGCTGAGTTTATATCTCCTGCCCACTGTCTTTTAAATTCACTACATTCAAGTGAAGGCCAGCTGTTCCCCCCTTTCCTCCCGCCTCACCTCCCACTCTAGCTCTCTTTTTCTGCATCCCTCCATCCCGTTTTCTCTCAGTCTTGCTCTCTCACACTCTTCCTCTCTATCTGGCTGGCTCCTCTCTCCATCAGGCAGTGCAGCAGCAGTCAATAGCACCCCCCCCCCCCACCCCCTCTCCCGCTCAAGTTCAAAGGAGCCTTTATAGGCAGGATAGAAATATGCATTGCCAAAAACCTCCCAGCAACAGACACCATCATCTCTCTCTGGCTTGCTCTACCTTTCTATCTCGGTCTTTGTCTCTCTTCCACTCACGCTGTTTCTGTCTGCCTCATCGTTTCGTCCTCACAAAGAGAAAAAATACCTATATGGTGTGTAGAAGTTTATTAAAAATCCCTTTAAATCAGTGATGTTGCCGAGGAAGTGACAACTGAAGTTGAGGATTCACCACATTCTTTAAGAAGGGACAATGTACATTCATTAACACAGCACTGGGGTGCATCAGTGCATCTTATTTCTATTTTATTGAATTTATTACTTTATATTAACATACTCTTACTTCATTTTTTAACAAGTGTGTTTATTGGCTTTTTAATATCCTGCAAATTTTCCATCAAAAACAACAACAGAAAACAAGTAAGGTAGAAAATAGAACATTAACAGTGAGGCGCAATCTTAATAACATCTGTGATGACGGGGCAATACAGTGAGTACCTTTCCAACGTTTAAAATAGATAATCAGAAATGCTTCCGATACAAATATTGACATACTAAAGAAAGACGGAAAATGCACATGACTGTTTTGAATTCAAGAGATTAAGACAGGTAGACTTCTGTAGCCTTCTCCCCCCTCTAGAGATGTCATAAAACTAAATGAAAAATATTTACTCTTAATTAAGAGTAAGTTTTTCTAAGGCAATAGAGTGTGACAGTCCAGTAAGCCAGGCTTGTAAACGTGGTCTCATAGTGGATTTCCAGAATCTGGCTTTGGTGTGTTTTGCTTGTGGTGAGCAATAGAGTGTAACGTATAACAGTTTCCTAAAATATTTCTGATTCTGATTCTGTAAATGTACAAGATTTTGCCATACAGGCTAATTGTCATGTGCAGTCCGTGTCAGGTTAATGGCTTGTTGGGGAAAAAACAAATAAACAAACAAACACAAGAGCATATAAGTACGGGCCTTTATTTCCTTTTGCACAGAACTCTTACTCAGCAAAAATCGGTCTTCACAGGTCCAAAAAGTTCCAATCCGAAACTGACTAAACTGAACCCAATGTGCGTAAATTAGTTCAATCAGGAGAGACAGAGAATAAAGTAAAGATAATATGTAATCAAGGAATATGAGTGTACAGATTGACGTATGTAAGTCTGAGCGGCAGCACGATAAATCCCCCCATGGTGTCCAGACACTGGTGGTGGTGGCTGATGACTCTGAGGATGATGGCTGATGAGATGATGATGGCTGCTGAATGTACAAAGACTAGGTGGTGATGGGGAGGTGGATGGCGCTAACAACAGCGGCAAGAAAGAACTGCGGCAGAGAAAGAACCATATTTAAAATGAACTCAACAGCAGCAACGTCTCTTTCCAGAAACCATGACCTGGCTACCCAAGATAATCCACAGACCTTGCTGTGAGCAGTTTCATGTAGGAACTATTTTCTTCCTACCAAACTACACCCACCAACCGTATCACCACGCAGAAGGAAGAGTGCATCTACTCATGGACAAGACAGCACGAGATGTAAACATTGATGGCGTCCTCCTTAGCTGAGCTGTAACATAAGCTAGCTCAGTGGTGCTAGGTGAGCTAAAAGTAGATGCTTCCCTTTATGTGGTGATACAGTTGGCGGACGGAAAGAAAATAGTTCCTTCATGAAACTGCCCTTAACAAGGTCTGTGGATTTTCCTGCTTAATCAGGTCATGATTTCTGCTCCTTTTATTTTTTTGGAGCACCACAAGCTGAGTGCCATCTAGTTCCATTATTTTGGAGAGAGGGCAGGCATCTCCATGACCAATATCTCCAACACTCTGCAGCTCACATTAAATCAATCTAGACTGATTAATAGCACTACAGGTAAGAGGAAAAATATGTATTAATGGTTTTAGGGTGAACTGTCCCTTTAAAGCGAGAACACTTAGTGTGTAAACAATACAACCTTAAAAATCCAAATCACATCAGTACAAAGTTACCTTGTAAAAAATATTTAAATCAGACTGCTCAGATACAACAGAAACAAACACCTAACTGACATGAGCAGTGTGTTACCTGAAAATAATTATCGACCAGGCCTTTAAACATTTGCAGCACCGTGTCAGCTGTCAGTCAGACGGAGGAAAATGGTCTCTACAGCTTGAGCGATGGCACAGTGTGTTATAGATATTATTACAGTGTTCCCTGTGGTTACATTACAGCGCAGTATATACAGAATGCAGTGCATATAAGTGCAAATGCGTGCATGCACCTGACCTGTGAAAGCCTCTTTCCATGTTCCCTGTTTGTTTTGCTTCATGTGATCAGTGTACAATCCGCTTTAGCAGTGTGAGTCGTCGTGTTGTCTCATCGTGCTGTTTCGTGTGTGTGTGAAGTGTGTACGAGTGCTTCTGTGTGTCCAAGGCAACACCCCAGTATTAGTCTGTGATTGCAGTCGTGATTTGTCATTTGGTGTTCTGTATTGTGTGTGTTCGAGTGTGCCCTTCTATTCGAGGGTGGCTTTTAAATCCAGCTGCGTGTGTGTGCATTCGTGTCTGCATACAAATGTGTGTAGGTGTGTGAAGATGTCAGTGTCTGTTTTTAAAGCCATTCAAATTTGTGTGTATATGTGTGTGTGAGAGTGTGTGTGCATATTCCAGAGCAAGATTGGAAGTGGGTCTATTTCTTTTGCAGTCACTGATGTGCCCCTGTGTGTGTAATTGAAATACCTGAGTTATTGACTCTCTCTCCCCCTCGAAGTCAAATAACTGCTTCAGGAGTGTGTGAGTGCACTCATTTAGAGGCTCTGGGGCAGAGCAGGCAACTCCGCCAGCCCAAGGCCCGTCAACCATGGAATACACACACGCACACACACACAAACAACACAAAGAAACACACACATACGTAACAAAGAGAGAGCCCTACTGAGGCCAAACTAACACAAATACAGACGTGCAGGATCACACGGGCAAAATGTGAGACACGGATACACACATACAAGGTTAGGGAGTAACTGAATACAAGTAACTAAGTTGTAGGGATGAGTTTACATATCACTTTGGGTTCGTCCTTCACCTTCTCAAAATGATCCCACACTTTGGATTTCCTGCCCGACATGTTATTACATTGACTGACTAATGTGTAGACTTTGTAAAATACAAAGTATGAGTAACTGTATTCAGTTACAGTTTAAATTGGTGTTATTGTGAATAAAGTTGCAGTCTTTAAAATTGGATTACTTGAAAGGATTACTTTGTTGTATTTAGTCTAACATCATGTCCTATATGAATGTAACATGAGCAAGTGTCAGTTTGATTGCATTGTTTTCTATTGAAATGTTCCAAATGGCCATTAGCACGACACACTGCTGCCTTCCTGCCGTTTCTTTTTATTGCTGTCGCTGAGTTTAAAGGTGCCACACTGGATGAAGAACAGCTGACTGGTGAAGCTGAAATGAGGAGTTATCACACAGCACCTCTCAACAGCTCATACAGCTCCCAGGGTAGACAAAGTATTACGAAATCTCTGTGGACACATTCCTGCCGTCACATGCTATATACCGTCATGTCGCCCGTTGATACAGATATATTAACTGCACAAACTGGCACCTACACACACACAGAAACACACATAGATGCGGAAATGTCTCTATCCCCCACCCACACGCACATGCCTCCTGTAGACGAGGGCACACATGTGTCCCTTCCCTCCGTCCCTCTTCTTCCTCTCTCTGACAGCAGCAGTCCTCTGTGGTTGAGCAACTCAGGCTTAGCCTCCTCCTGCCTAAATGGCTGGCTGACTGCCTGACACACACACACACACACACACACACACGGCCACGTACACACACCTCCGTTTCCCTGCTCCTTCACCGACTCCTGGCTTCCTGCCCCTTCACTGCTCACTCGCTCCACACAGGATCACAGCCGTCTGCCAGGCCTGCCCTCTTCCTCTCCATTCATCCTATTGTCACCACATTGTCCTCTGCCCGTGTCCCTCTGGAGCCTTCAAATCTCAGCTACATCCTCGCTGCTTTTTGTACATCTCTATCTTTTTATTCTCGCTTGCTTATGTCCTTTCTCTCCCTTTTAGTTTCTCTCTGTTTTCCTCTTTTTCTCTTATCCGTCCTCTCCTCTACGCTTTCATCTCTCGCCGTATCTCTCCATCTCTCCCTCTCCCCTGTCTCCACCGGCCATTCATCCCGCTGCATTGTGTGGTGTAGTGTATTGTTGTCTGTGTACAGTAGCCAACGCTGACGTCAGCCGTAGATCCACAGAGAAGACAGTGACCGGCTCAGAGGCGCATTCAAAGCCTCGCTGGCTGGCTTCCTGCGTCTGGCTGACTGACTCTCTGGCCTCGCTACCCCCTCTGGGAATTTTAATACTCACTAATCGATCACCTTGTGCCAACAGAGGTGATAATGTGGCCAGACCCTAATTATTGTTGCTGTAAATGAAGAGAGGTGTTTTGCAGCACTTAATTTTACCCAAGGTTTCTTATCATTCTGCCCGCTCCCACCAGTAATTTTTTTTTACTACCATATCTCTCATCCTTTCCTTGCTTCTGCTTCTGTCTTGCTCTTCTTTTAGCATGCGTTTTTTTTCTCAAAGGCTAATGAAAATTCTGCAGACCTCTGGCACTCTGAATGAGTATGTTGGACAGTACATTAATACTGCTCTTAAGAAGAGAAAGATAGAGAGAGGAAGCCAGAGGAAATGGGGGGAAACAGGGTGGCGGGGTGCTGTGTAGAGGATAAAGGGGGGAGCGGGAGTGCGCAAATCTGGAAATTCAATTATAACTGTGCCCTGGCAGTAATTCCACTGGTATAAATGGGACGGCAGAGCGAGAGAAGAGATGGATAGAGATGGATGAAGGCTGAGAGAGAAAGAGGCAGAGAAGAGATGGAAAGTTGAGGAACAAATGGATTCAAGTTAGCTGAGGAACATGGAGTCCAACAGCCGTGTGTGCATCATTATTTCATCATTTCGAAAAACGCGTTTCGCACAGCACGAGACGATAATGACACGTCTCAAACCTCACGGACGCAGCACATTTGCAAGAGCGTTCGGCGAGTGTTTTAACATACGCATTGAAGCTCTCAACATGCCACCTCGATGGTATAGCCCTGATCTCATTAATGCAGAAACAAGGTAACGGATCAGCCCATGTGCGTCCCCTGGGAGGAGCAGGTTAGCCTTTGATGTTGAGTGAAGCACAGAGAGAGTCCTGAGGAGCCAGAGAGATTTCACCCTGCCTGCATGTCCTGACTGTCAGCTGCAACTGACTGTACTCATATACAGTCCACAATTGAAACACGCACAGGGAGTCCGCAGATTTCAATTTCATTATTACAAGGCCTTAAAGATCCAGTTGGTAACTTTAATGACAACAACTTTGTGTCATATTTGCTGGACCAGTCACTATATCCTGAAAGAAGTATATCACACAGATAGCCTGTGAGAGCCAAGGAGTCTCTAAAGCAGCTCTCGATCATGTCAATGGCTCCGTCAACTGCAGTCAAACTGTCATTCATTCAGCGCTGATCAAATATGAATGAATGAATGAGTATGAATCTGATTGGTTGTTGTTGTTCACATGCAGTAAGACCATAAGTAATACTGCAAGGCAATAGAGTAGGCAGAGGAGTATGATTTTTTTCCACAGATTATCTTTCTCATTTAGTGCTGTGTAAATATAGTGACAGTTTCAGCTAATAGGAAAAAAGTTATTTACCAAGTGAAGCTTTAAAAGTCATTAAATAGTCTTAAACTTGAAGTTGTGTGTTCTTAATTACCACAAACATTTGATCTGATTTCATTTCTTCATTTTTTAATTCATTGTTGTCAAAATGATTCAAGCCTTTCTGCTTGAAGGTCCACATTTCTGATGTTATAAATCTCAAAACTGAATCTAATACTTTATTTTTACTTTATAGACAGGCTCAAAGTGTATTACCTGTTGGAATGTTTGTTAATGCAGCAGCTGACAGAAAGTAAACAGAGACAAAAGCTGGTGCCCTAGTAACAAAATAGCACTGAAACGATCCATAAACTCACAATGTTGTTAACGGTAACTAGCTTATAGAGATCCCTGCGTCATCTACATAGAATGAAACGGTGCTGAGGAAACACTGCTTTAATTGGTCAGTTTTTAGCCATCTAAAAAAAATCAATTTCAATTTAAGTGTGCACTATATTTAGAATATTTTTACTGCTTTACCTTGCCATCAGACAGCTCTTCATGATGAGGAAAAGAAGCCGTTACCTCAGAGTCACTGGACTCCATTGAGAAAAATGGTAATTTAACTTGGCAGAACACGGGAGTTGCTGGTCTACTGCTGACTTGATTGGTTAGTGTGTCAGGTAAAGTGGGAAAAAATCTTACAAATATAACAAACACTCCAACTGATATTGATTTCTTTAGGTGGCTAGAATAGGTTCTGCTGCAGAATCCACATCCACCATCCACAGCAGTACATTGTTTAGCTTCGGTGCGGATAGGTTTGGTTTATCAAAAATGCTAGCGAAGCAGCACAGCACATAAAATAAGCACAGCAGAAACATCAGATAAGTCAGATTTAACTGTACATCTTTGAACGTCTGTAAATGAGAAGAAATGTGACTTGAGCAAGTTTTTTTATTTCACCTGTCTCTGCAACTCAAATCAGTTGCTGGCTGTCTACCTGGGAGTGACTGCTGTTGTTAGATGGTGTCACAGTAATTTGGTCTATACCTGCACTTACCTGTTGGGAAAGTATAGATTAATCTAACTCCTTCTTTTAACCATACACCTGCATAAAACCTTCCTCTTTGTTGGACCACACTGATGACTTGTAGACCTGTAGACACCCTGACACAACAAAATCACTGTCACTCGTGTAATATGTCACATTAGAAGCATGAATATCGAAGACCATAAACACGCTGCTGTGCATAAAGTAGCTGGATTCACAGATCCGACTCACCCATGCACAATAACGAGCTTGTGTCGCAGAACTGCAGAGTCTTGTCTAGACTAGCATTTCTCACCTCCTCCTCTTCTGTCCAGCTCAATATTCCATTTCAGCACTGGTGGCTCGGATATCAGTCTGTGAGCGATGTTTATTGGAGTGTCTCTGACTGTACTGCTGTTTGGACCTGCTGTGCATTCTGTATCTCTCATATTTAGATTCAGCCTCTCCAAGGCAAGGGACTTAGAGAATGTTTTATGTACAGCGTGACCAGGCTGTGTGTGCCATTTTCTGGTATATTCATCGTCCTAATATGTGGCACCTTGCAGGTTACATTGAAATTGCATTGTTCCAACACGGCTGTAATAAAACAAATTGATGAAAATGATCAATGAGATTAAGGACAGCAGCTTCGAGTCCCCAGAATTTGCTCCAGCCACCCCCGTGTACAAACTCATTAAAGGAGTCATAAAGGCAACTAATGAAAATCATGACCGGTATCATTACAAGCCCACTGGTGTCCTCTCGCCTTTCTCCTCTGTGAGTGAGAGAATAAAGGCGGCTAAATTAATGTTCCCACCAATAATGTTACAAAACCACCGCCGTCCTTTAAGTAGTATCTGTTCTCCTCTGTGTGTAAAGCCAACTAAATTAAAGTTCAGGCCAATATTGTTGCGTAACCGTTTACACTCTGCCTCTGTGTGTGTGTCTCTTGTCATTTTCCAGGATGACAACTCCATGTTCTTTCAGTTTGGCCCCTCCATCGAGCAGCAGGCTTCAGTCATGCTAAATATCATGGAGGAATACGACTGGTACATCTTCTCCATCGTCACCACGTACTACCCTGGTTACCAGGACTTTGTCACCAAGGTAACCGCACTCAGCTGAGACAGACATGTAATCAGAAAGTAAAAATGACACAGAACAGAAGATGAATGAGCTTACCTGATCACTTCAGTGTCACATTGAATATGTTGCAACTCTGAACGGGAAAATTTACTGTTCAAATCAATATGTAGAATTTTAATATTGATGTTGATTAGCGACAGGTTTACTCAGCATTCAGTGGTTGGTATGGACTCTGCAATTGTCCTCTGAATTTTGTAATAAACCTCCATTTAGAGGATTTTTCCCCGCCCCATTTAAGTACCCTTAAACGTGGGCGGAGTTGTTGTTGTCAAGCACCGGCTGTATTTCCTTATTACTGGTGACACAGATATAAGTCTGCACCTTGTTTATCGTCCACAGAACGAGGCTGCACGCCAACGTTTTCAGAACAAAACAGATCAGGCTGGAGTGAGAGTCTCTCCATGGGATATTTTGTCCTCCCCAGGCAAGCTCAGGGGTTGAGTGTTGCTGGAGCGCACAGGAACAACGCTCCACAGCGCTTTCTTTTCTCCAAGACAGGATTAGAATATATGCAGTTCATATAATCCAGTCAAACGCTTGAAGATCTGTCTGTGTCATCCGAGAGAGACAATAAAAACTACAGTAATGGTCAAAGTTGTCACATTTAAGGTGTGTTGATGGATTCACATCGTCAACTCATGCATTAACAATACAAATTAGCATTCCACCTTAAAAATATGCCTCAAAACCAGCCATAACTCAGCCCTGAGCAGAGTGACAAGCAAAAGTACCAATTCCTTTTAATATGAAACTGCTTTATTTAATGTTTTTACTGGTTTAAATCACCAGGTCTGTTTGTTTTAGTGAGGAGGAGACGTCTGGCCTCCTGTAAAAACCTCCTAGACAGTGAATACTGAAGGAATTCTGACCTGAAGAAGTTTCAGCTGGTGGCAATCTGCAATCCGCACCACTAGATGCCGCTAAATCCTATGAATCTTACACACTGTTCCTTTAAAATAAAATCTCCTTTGTCTTCTGATCAGCTTCCTCTTCCTCTGTCCCATCCAGATCCGTAGCACCATCGAGAACAGCTTTGTGGGCTGGGAGCTGGAGGAAGTTTTACTACTTGACATGTCCGTAGACGACGGAGATTCAAAGATCCAAAACCAGCTGAAGAAGCTCCAGAGCCCTGTCATTCTCCTCTACTGCACAAAAGAAGAGGCCAACACCATCTTCGAAGTGGCCCACTCTGTCGGGATCACCGGCTACGGCTACACGTGGATAGTGCCCTCGCTGGTAGCTGGAGACACTGTCACAGTGCCTGCAGAGTTCCCCACAGGTAGGAAATCTGCTGTAGCAGGGGCACAAGTCATAGAGGTCCACTTGCATGCACAACATATTTCTGCATCAAGGTGTGTTGTGTAACCAAGTCCTCACACTTGTGTGATGTCCAGGCAGACACACTGATGTAAGTGCTCATTGGTGAGTTTGCTGTACTTGACTTTTTCACTATATTCATGATTGAAAACGCTGACTCACTGCCCAGTCTTGTTGTCCAACTCATTTTACAGTTATTCTGCTGGAAGCTTGATTTGAGGTTTTCAGATACTCCAGTTTTGTGGTTCTTATTTTCTGTACTCTGAGAACAGTTTGGTTCAAAATGTTTGGTGTTGTAGTGGCATTTCACCACTCTTCACATTGGCCAGCTGTCTCACTGAGAATTCTGCACACTGTTCTCTGGCTTTTCTCAGATACAGTGAACAAGTATTTCTTAGATGACTGATTCTTATGTGCATATTTTCAACACTGACCTTACTTTCTTTGCATGGCCAGTAGATGCCATTCCACTCTATCAACCCACCTCTGACAACGAGCTTCTAAAATACAACCACTAGCTTAAAAGAATGACAAGTGAGGTGTCGTGATACCGATGTGTCACTTGCAAACAGTCCCATCAGGCTGTACTGAAACTTTTGGGTCTTTGGACCAGACTCTGCCTATAGAGTCTGTGGGTGCTCATGAAACTGAGTCAGAATGAGGAATTATAATTAGATCCCATTTCTATCTAACATAATCTCAGTGTTGGTAAGATGTTTGCTTGTGTTTCATTGTTTAATAATGCAGCTTTTCATTTGTAAGAAGAGGAATGTGATCTCTCTTCTTCCATTGTCTCATTGTCTCGCTTAAAGAAGGCAAAAACTTTAATCTCTCTCAGCAGCTAATGAAGACTGAGATGCAATTAAAATTTCTGGAGAAAGTTACTAAGTGGACCTTATGTTGTGAAATTACAATCCCAAGGTCAAGATGAGCTTTTACACTCAAGAAAATTTGTAATCTGTAATTGAGGATGGAGTCAATGCTAACATTAGGAAGCAACAGTGCCATGTTGCTGTTGTCGTGATTGTTTCCTGACTTCAGTCACTCGTGGTGGTGTAATGGCCGAAATACATGGGACATGGACGGATGCATCAATTAGGCGGAAGTGGAGCTTTACTGTGTTCATATTGAGTTCTGCCATGTGACACTGCAGTTTATGCGGCGTTTGAAGGTGTAGGCTATATTAACTGGTACTTAATTAATTGACTGGATTGTTTGACCAACAGGATGCATTGATTTTATTGATTTATTTTGACATAAGGTTTGCTCTGCTCTTGTACAATAAGATATTTGTACGGGCTTTGTGCAGAGAATCAGTCGCTTCTAATATACAATTAATAGGAGCGAATTTCTGAGTGTATAGTGGGCATGCACCCTCATCCAAGAGGTGGCAGTCCATCTGCTGAGAAGTCAAGGACCGTGTCCACCAAATCATTTTTTTCCTGAGCAAAATGCAAAGTACTTTTCTGAAAATACTAAGTTAGGAGTGCTCGAGAGCAGTTTGGAAGTGAGGCTCTTTGGTTGCAACTGGTTGCTATGAGTGTGAGTGAATGCCTAGGGTGAGAGGAAGGACCCGCTGGTTTATGTGGGTTCATCAGAATTTATTGGCAAGGAAATATATATTTATATGTATTAGGGCTGCCGCCATCAAAGAATTTTCCTAGTCGATAATGACGCTGTGGGCTAATGGGCATGTAGCTACTTCCATGTTTCAGATGATACGTCATGTTTGTAGTCGACCAATGAAGATGAGTTTACATATCACCTTGGGTTCGTCCTTCACCTTCTCAAAATGATCCCACACTTTGGATTTCATGCCCGACATGTTATTAACTAGCCTGTGGAATAACCGCAGGTACCAGCCCTGGAAATTAGGAACTTTGTGGAACTTGCTCTTTCTCCACTGTTATTGGACAGCTGGGTAAAAAGTAACAGTGACGAGTGCAGCTTTTTACCCAAAGATAAAAAGCAGTGCTCAGCACAGAATGTTCACTCAGCGCCTCGTCACACTGCTGCCATTTGCAACATGGTATAAATACACTGTGCTTCTGTTGCAAAGATTTTAAAAAAATATGCTAGCCTTAGGAAAAACAAAACTTTTAGGGCACGCAGGCCCTCATTCTGTTGTAATACACATTTTATTTTCAGTTTTCCATTTGGATTTTTCATGCAAGACAAAAACAAACTGACCTTTCCTAACAAGAAGTGAGGGAGCGTCTCTCCCCACAACACCACTGGAGGTCATTCTAACCTTTGAAGGTCAAATGCGGAACCAAAGTGACATCTAAGTTGGGTTGCATTAACCACTGAACCTGCTCACGCAATGTGACAGGGACACCTGTCAGACCGCCTCATGTAACTCCACTTTCAGTACTTGGCTGTGGATAGACGCTTTCAGAAAGGCCAATTCTCAGTGGGAATCTGTTAGTGATGGCGCCGCCATCAGAACTACTGGAACTTTCCACGACTTCAGTCTGTTTTACTCTCTGTAGGACAGAAAAACCTTAGTGCAGGCAGTATATTTACGCCAGACATATGAGCCTGATAATTTGTTGGTGTTTGGCTTGTTGATTTACAGTGAAGGGGAGATATTACACCGCTACCTGTCCTCAGCAGTTTCTGGGAGAGGGTTGAGATCGTTGTGCCGTACAGGCACCGTAACTCAAACTTTTTTACCTCTGCTCCCTTATTGACATCCATGGATGATTTACTCTAAATGGGAGCGAGGAGTGTGTTTTGCGAGCCTATTTGTGTGCCTAGGAGTGTGTTTTGTGTAATGTCTGTCAGTGTGCATTTGGTGATTGGCGATGGTGATTGGTTCATGGTTTAATCTGTGTGAGAAAATAATGGTTGCGTGTAATCAAATGGGTTGTGTGTGTTTGTGCTTTAGTGTGTACCGCAGACGGTGGAGAGTGTTTACCTGAAGGCCACGGTGAACAAAACTGTGTGTGCTTGTGTGTGTGTGTGTCAGTTTGTCTGTTCCAAATTGAGGTTACACTCTATAAAGTTTGATATATCACCATATCAGTTATGTAAATCACACAGCAACTTCGCTCTTGATTTATGTTGCCAGGGAGATAATCGTGACTAGCTCATGCACTGCCTCTGTGATTACAAAGTGGAGCTGGCAGAGTGGCTGCATTGATGGACACAAACAAATCTCTTTCAGTTAACATTGAATTATCATGGGATTAATCATATGGGACATGATGACAGATAGTAGGCTAAATGTCATCCACTCATTTAATGTGTGATGAATAGGACACTGAATGCCTTTAGTGTAACGTAAACAACAAAATGACAGATATTAAGTCATTTATATTTTGGGTTTGCCTTCATATGATTGGCATCTTGTGTATTTATGGAAATATATATGCTCTTAAACAAGATGCTGTATAGTGATATGCATAGTAATCTTGTGGTAGTTTGCGTGTTGACATTAAGTCAGCGTACAGATGGCTGAGCTTCTGCTCACATCACTGCTGCTGCAAGATCTGTGTTTGTCAATGCTGCCCTCTGCCAATAGTGACTTTGAAATGACTCAAAGAAATACCTTTTAAAGTCTAGAGTCTGACACGCTCTCACATTTTAAGACAATGTGAGTTTTTGGTCACAAACTGTTAGATTATTTCAAAGACTGCAGATCTTGTGGGGCCACTGTTTGCAAGACTACATCTAGATTTCTTATAAGATTATTTCCCAACTTTCTCATGGTGGAAATTATTACACCAAACTCCCTTTAAGAAATATGACATTTTAAGAATACCTTACGTGTCTGCCAGAAACACAAGATAAAAGGTGTCATATGTCAAAGTATTCTTGTCAATTCTGCATTTATATAATATAATAACTTGACATTTTGGATTTTATTGCCTCACCTTGCTACCAGCCTCCGTTGGTTCGCTGTGCTATTTTAGTGGGAGGACATTGTGGGAATGACCATTTCAAGAATTAGGATTTCTCACTGAAATTAGTGCTGGTGAGTGGATCAGATACACGCCAAATTAAACATGCACATTTGTTCACTCTACCAGTTTCTCTTCCTTTTCTACAGTACAAGAGAGCTGAGACTTGTTCACGTTCTCCCTCTAGATCCCTCCATGTTTACTGTCTACCTAGTTTTCTGTTTTCTGTTTGGTGCTGGAGAAAATGCAGCTATTGGTTGTTGACAATATTCACGTCCTTAAATTTCACTGTGTGCATGAGCCAACATGGAAAAGTTGCGATAGTTTTAAACAGCAAACTTAACTGAGTTTTATGACCACTTTACACCAAACACTCAAGATCACAATAGCGCACACCAACTGCATTACAATCTCATGATTTTATTCTGACAGTGGAAGTTTGTCTGCAACAGTGAAACCACTTGGAAAGCTGCTCAGTGGAAGGCTGGCATAAAATAAACATGATGGTAGGATGTTACCTTAACAGCTTCAGCAGTGACATTCAATATCAGTCTGCACAGAGAGAAGCCTTACCTTCATAATGAGTGTTGCTGAAGCACCAGAAAGAATACTAATGTGGTGTTTTTAAGTTGTGCTATTGCAAATGCATTGACGTTAGAAAACTGCCGGTAGAAACCCTGAATGCATTTTTATGCCTTAGAGCTGACAATAGCCGACGTCTGAGTCATTATGTTTTCTGATTGTCTGTACATATGTTCCAATATTGTGAATGTGATATCTCAAGAACACCTTGAGGGAATTTCTTCAAATCACAGATCACAGTCACAGGTCTATGGTTGAGGTCACTGTGACCTCGTCCATCTCATTCTCCTAAACGCTATATCTTAAGAACACCTTAAGGAAATTTCTTCTCGGCAAAAATGTTCACTTTTACTCAAGACCGTGAGGAAATCTCCTCAAATTTGGCACAAATGCCCTCTTGGACTCATGGATGAACTGATTACAGTTTGGTGATCAAAGGTCAAGGTCACTGTGAGCTCAAGTTTGTCTTATTCTTGTGAATCCAATATCTTAAGAACACCTTCAGGGAATTTCTTCAAATTTGGCTACTGCCATCTACTATGACTCACGTAAACTGATTGTTAAAGAAGTTCACTGTGACCTCGAATTTGTCTTATTCTCATATACTCAATTTCTCAAGAAGGCCTTTAGGAAATCTCAAATTTGGCACAAACGTCCTCTTAGACTAAAGGATGGACTAATAACAGTTTGGTGGCCAAAGGTCAAGGTCACTGGGACCTCGAGTTTGTCTTATTCTTGTGAATGTGATATCTCAAGAAGACCTTGAGGGAACTTCTTCAAATCTGGCACAAACGTCCACTTCAACTTAAAGATGAACTGATTATATTTTAGCAGTCACAGGTCTAAGGTCACTGTGACCTTGTCTGTCTCATTCTCATAAAAGTCAAACCTCACAAACAACAGGCGCGGTATGAGAGCTAAATGGTAAACAAACATAGCGGCACACCGGTAAGGTAAGACAACACGTTTACATGTCGTTTTCTATATGTTCTCTGACATTTATCCTGACGATATGAGGCGGTCTTTGTGGAAAAAAAGCTTGTTTAGTGGACTAACTTTGCACTTGAAATATGCCCATTCACTTACATTTTAACAGGTCTGACGCTACTATGCGCCCCGGCTGTATCTAGGCTAACAGCTAACATGCTAACTATTATTTTTATGTCACTAGTCAATTGAAACAAATTTAGGACGATAGGAGGCAGGTTGAAATAAACCGAAATTTCCCTTTAAAAGCTAGTTATGACAAATTTCTGCATTATTGTCTAATAGAATAAACTGATAAAGTGATGATATTTTATACCAAAAGGTCAAAGGTCAACTTTACTGCGACATCATAAAGTTTTCTGGCCATTTTTCAACACCATAACTTGGGAACAGAAGGGGAGACATTTGGTCAGATACTGAATTGGTGACTTAAATCTTGGGTGAAAATTTCCTGATTGTATAGATCGTCTGTGCGACTAGACTGAAAACTTAAGTTAAGCATCCTTTTTTTAAGAATATGTAGCTACTTCGCAGCAACAGCCATATTTTAAGCATTGTCGGCTGTCATGGCTACACATGGCTCTAGACAGACATGGACGGAAGCTGTAATTGCAACTTGACTGGTTCACAGAGGCATACAATTGTGAGGTGGTAATTCTAGTTTGCTAAGAGCAAGGATAGATGGTGACAGAATACTGGCCTGAATTAATCAGGAGAAGATTCTGTTCAAAAGCAAGATACTGGCATGATATTACTAGACATCAAATATTCAGCTGCAGCACTCAGGCATTCAACCAACACTTATTTCTTAGTTTCAACCTCAACATCATAAAAGCCCCTTGAAGCCTGTGGTGGCCGTCAACTTCCCCAACTTCTGAACTAACACCGTGGCATAGCATGCGCCTGATGATGTGGCGGTGTTTGCTCTGGGTGAATCTAGCAGTTCAGGGTTCAGCGGAAGGTGCACACTCGCTGTGGGGCGAATTTGCTTACTAGGCACACTTAATAACTCGCACCATGTGTGATGAAGAGCCTCCAATTCTCATGGGTAATTCCACTGATGCCTCCCTTAAGTGGCGCTCTGGGGAACCATCTCTCCTCCCACTGTCTTCCTTCCTTTCCTTACCTCCTTATTTCATGCTGCTGTTCCCTTGCTTCTCCGTGGTTTCTGTCTCACTATTTCAGCCTCCTCTGACTCTCTCCTAACTCTCTGCTCACCTCGGGTTTTTTTCTTCTGCTTCTTTATCTTTGTGTCTCTGCTGCTGTCTGACTTTTTCTCTCAGCTCACTCTGTCCTTCTTTTTCCTCCCCATCCCTCTCTCTCTCTCTCTCTCTCTCTTACTAACAGCTTTTCTGTCTCTATTCTTCCTGATCAGTTACACACTACTTGCTGCACAGACTGTGCTAACGTAACCACCCAATCTGACATCACTGACAATAATAAGCTGTTTCCAAAAATACCCAGTGTTACGGTGGTTCTGCTATTACGTTCTCCTTCTCAATTTGCCTGTGTGTAGATACTCTGTCTGCAGCCTTTGTGATTTCTCTTGTATATGTGCGTGTGTGTGACAGGGGGACTGCATTTGCCTTCAAACGGAGGCAGGAGCCAGTTTACCGGCCAGAAAAAGGCTTTACAGCTGCCACAGTGCTGTTCAGCTGTAACACAGCCAGTGACATGTCTGTGTTGTGACATTTAAAACATGTCCTGAGAGATGTTTGAACATATGCATGTCATGCAGCAGTTCCTAAGATGTAGAGAATAACACACCACACGGTGCATGCCTATGCGCAGCACTCACACGCTGCCAACACACACACGCATCCTCCTGTGAAAGAATCTTTACCATAAAATAATAAAATTGAAGTGTGCAAAAAGGAACAAGCGACGGGAGTGAGTGAGTGAGTGTTGGAAAAAGTGTCAACAGTGTGTGACATTAGATGTGGTCCTGGAGGGCCGGAGCTGTCAGTTCTGAGGCCCCGCGAGGAAGGCAGGTTGCCAGGCCGCCTGTCTATTTCTGCCCACTGACATGGTAGTGGACCGGCTGACATGTGGTCATACTCTGTCAGATAGAAGCAGACCGACTGATGGACAAAGAGAGGGACACATAGCCAGATAAATTGACTTGAAGGCAGTTCGTGCTTCACTGAGAACTGTGTGACCTGAACCCAGAGGCGTCCAATGTGTCCCAAACAGAAAGATCAGTTATTAGCCATTTCCAGAAGTCACAAGGGCACTTGGTGCTGAGAGTTTATATAAGGCCAGACATTTGATATGGAAGGTTTGCACATCAATATTTCATTTCAAAGTGTTTCAGTCATGAGTACTTAAGATTTTTCTGAGCTTACATACTGCAGATAAAGTAGGTCTGGACCAAATATTCAGCGACTCAGAAATCCGTTCGTTGGGTTCGATATTCGATATTCAGTTTACAGATTTGAGTACCCTCTTTTTTCAAATCTCAACTTTTTTGGAGCTATAATGTTTCTGCGCTTCAGTTCATAGTTGTTTCAGTTTCAGATTGACAGTGTTTTATTATAAGCATTCAGTATTTCCCACAGAATTAGAATATAATTGTGATGGTGGCTGTGGTGAGGGGCAGCAACACCGATCCATTTAACGGCCCCATTTCTTCAAAAAGGTCTCGGTCCGGTTGTGTGATTGCTGTGTTCACACCTGCCCAAACGAACCCCACTTGGGGGGCAAATGAAGTTGAGTCTGATTGAACCAAACCCAAACAGGGCAGGTGTGACTGCACCCTAAAATTCAGAGAGATGATACAAATACAAACAGATATTCAAGCACTCTCGAGTTTTACTACCGCCCCATACACACTGCGTTAACATGAAGACAAAGCTTGACAATCCTAGTATGGTTGCTGTGATTGGCAATCGCTGTTCAGGGGAGGGTCTAGCAAGCAGTCGATAGTCATGCTGGGTATATCAGGCAGAGGAAAGTAATTGAGCAACTCTCCCTTGATGTGAACCTTGGGAATGGTGCTGAGCTTTCAGCCGCTCTACTGGCTGTGCTAATTTTCCAGTAGTGTAATTCCGTGGTTGATGTGTGGTCACAACCCTTGCATGTCCAAAATGTTAGACCTTGTCCTATAAAGACACGTGACCTCAACCCAACATGCTTTAAAGATTTGGCAAAAAAACCCCAACTTAAATGGATCCAAAAAAAAATCAGACCCCTTAAGCAAAAAGACAATCTCACCTGTTAGCTCCAACCTGATGAAATCCTGACAGCCGTGAACTAGAGAGCTAAATGATTGGTCATTAAAAAGAGATAAACACTGCGCATAGTGTGCTGGGCAGCATACACTGTGTGTCATCAATTAATGGTGACTATTTGTCATGAGTTAATCATATTATCAATAACGGTGGTTTAATATAAATGAAACTCATTATCAAAATGTCAGCCGTGTTTGAATAGATGCATAATAGTTTCATAGTGAATCAAATCTTCTCATGGCAGGTCTCTGTGCCTTTCTTTCTTTATTTTAGATTAATTATAGAGCAAGAATAGATTAAGAAACAAGTCAGGCATTCAGGAGCCCATACAGGTGATGTCTACCATACAGGAGAAGACTTTGAAAAGACTGACACCCTCTCACATGTGAAGGCAACGTGAGTTTTTAAGTCACATAATATGAGATTTTGCAAAGACTGGGATCTAGTAAGGTCACTGTGAGCAAGACTAGAACCAGATTCTTTTTGAGATTATTTCCTGTCCTGCTCCTGGTGGAAAATATACGACACCAGTTTCACTTTAAGACGTATGACATTTTAACAGTTGCTTATTTGTTCTCAAAAACACATAACTTCATTTCACTTCAATTATTTATACAAGAAGGGAATTTAAGGTAACCTTGTGTGTTGCAGTTAAAACTGGCCTGACTCAGTCAAAAACTGGTTTTCAGCAGGTTCCTGTTATGCAACAAAAACACTTTACAATACAGAATAAAAACAGAAACAGTCCACAACAGAAGCAAAACAACAAAATGTAGGCAGCTACATAGACAATGCAGAGTAGCAGACTGAAGTGGAGTGAGCAAGATGGGCGATGGGATTTAAATCAGTGGTTGCAGGTATGTCCTTCCATCAGATAGTGTTTGAAATGTGTAATAGAGGTTATTGAATGTAGTGTGGGATCGTTTAAGATCTTTATGTAAGTGTGACAAAATAATACGTTGGTTAGCTGCGCTATTTTAGTGAGAGGAGATCGTGGGAATGAGATGCTAACCTTTAAATTTCTAACTAAAATCTGGTTGGTGGATCAGATATGCGCCGAAATAAATTCGGACCCTTTCTCATTCCACCAGGTTCTCCTGCTTTTCCACAGTACTCGAGGCTGAGACTTAGCGCATTAACGTTAACGTTTCTGCTTCTCCCCGGAGTACCGTCCATGTTTACTTCCTACCCGGTTTGCTGCTTCCTGTTTGGTGCTATTGATTGCTGACAGTGTTCAGGTCATTGAACTTCATGAGCCAAGACTAAAAACATACCCTAATATTGAACGTGTTTGATTTTGTCGGAACATTAAGACAAGAAAAAGACAGACTTAAGACAGCTCGGGTCTAGTTTTATGACTCCCTTAACACGAAACAATCAAGTCCTTTGGTGTACAGCAGACTTAAGTCGTGACTTTCACTTGGCTTTCACTTGGCTGCTCCAATGTGTGAGTTTGAGTCATTGTCAGCCAGCCTTTCCTTGGGAAAGAAAGGTTAAAAAAATGTCAGAATTTATGCATCGTCTTTCTCCTCACTCCATGGTAATCTACAGCAGAGAGTGACGTTGGGGCAAAGGAAGGACGGGCACATCCTAGCAGTCGAATGGACTGATAGATGGTTGGAAGGGCACCGGGAGAGATGGGTAGGGAGACAGAGAGAGACAGAGACCTGCAAATTATTGTTCATAAACAGACAGATTGTCAAAAGAGAACAGGACTCAGGCAGACAGAAGGACAGATAAACAGGCGTACAGACAGTGCAAAGGCCAACAAACAGAGACAGACAGAGCTTTAGACAGACAGATGGACAAACACAGCAAGGTGATAGACGCTTAGTCAGGCAGGATGGGAGCGCTATTCATCTGTTCTCTGAGTCATCACGTAGTGTGTGCTCTGTCTCTTGGAGTGTGTTCAAAACATGTACACTCTGTATACCCTAACAGAATTATCCACCTCTCCCTGCTTTAGTGTTCTCCATCTGTCTGTTTCTCTGTCTCTTCACTTTTTGCCAGCTCATCTCTCGTTTTCCTGAGTTTAACTTCTCTTCTACTTACCTCGCTGTTGTTACTATTCCCTCTGTCCCCTGTCCATTTTCTCATCTTCCTTCGCTGTCTTACATCTTACCGTACGTCCTCTGATTCTTCTGTTTCCTCTTCTTGCTTCGTCCATCCAGGTCTGCTCTCCGTGTCCTACGACGAGTGGGACTACGGCCTAGAGGCCCGCGTTCGCGATGGTGTGGCCATCATCACGATGGCAACCTCCACCATGATGATGGACCGTGGACCTCACACCCTGCTGAAGTCTGAGTGCCACGGAGCTCCTGACAAGAAGACCCCCATCTCAGGCAACCCCAATGAAGTGCTCAGGTGAGTGACGACGGAAGCTGGATCGTATCTTTTACTGTTTCCTGTCACGAGGAAGTGGTGAACTCTTACGTTTTATGATACATTACGAGTTGTCGTTTTCTTATGACGTGATGGACAGCGGGTAAACAGTGCACCAAGTTAGCTGTTTATCCATATAACTTCCATTTACTTGTAGCACTGCTCGTCCATGGGTTGCAGTGGCTTTTTATTTAGTTGAATTACTTGGTTAAAGGAACAGTTTGACATTTTGAGAAACAAGCTTCGAGAGTTCGATGAGAAGATTTATAACCCTCATATCTGTAATATCATAATATCAGGCTACAGCTATTGATATAATAGACTGGATAACAGCTAGCCTGGCTCTGTCCAGAGGTAGCAAAATCTGCCTAGCAGCACCTCTAAAGCTCACTAATTAACACGTTATATGCAGTTGCTAGGCAACCAGAGAGTCTCCAGAAGTTACTGCTCCCAGCCAATAACTAGTACGACACATAATCCCCTCTGGAAAACGGCAAACTGTTGCTGTTACACTTTGGTTTTTGTACAAATTAAACAAAGGGGATATAGCATGTTATTCAGTGAGCTTTAGAGGGGCTGCCAGGCGGATTTTGTTATATTCAGACGTAGCCAGGCTAACTCAGTTTCAGTTTCCAGTCTTTGTTGTGGAAGTTCACCCCAAAATCAAACATACATATTTCCCCTTTTACCCGTTGAGCTATTTAACAATCTAGATTTGAGTGTTGGCGATATAATGAGACTAGATGTCACTCGACTTGTGGTGCTCAAAGTGCCAATAAAAAAAAAACTCAACATCAATGTTTTTTTCCAGAAATCATGACCTCAATCATGATCTGTTGAGTGTTTCAAATTTTTTTTGAGCACCACAAGCTGAGTGCCATCTAGTTCCATTATAATGGAGAGAAGACTGACATCGCCACGGACGATATCTCCAACACTCGGCAACTCACACCAAAACAATCCAGACTGATAAATAGCACTACAGGTAAGAGGAAAAATATGCATTTTTGAATTTGAGGTGTACTGTTCCTTTAACCATTATGTCAATGGGCCACCATGAACCTTTAATGTGGTATAATTATCAGTGATTGTTGACCACCTGAACACAAATACCTTACACTTAAATGGCACTTCACACCTTGAACATACCACAATCACTTGACAGTTTCTGAGCATATATAGTTTCAAAGTTGCGCAGTGGATTTTGGGATGCGTAGGGCAACGAAGGAGACATCACTTTTGTTCTGTTAGTTGGAGGAAGAGGGAGTTCATGAAAAAGGCTGCATTTTTAGGAGCCTCTTAAAATGTAACTTTAAATAAGTTATGGCATCTCACATATCATGCAGATGTGTCGAACACTGGAGTCTAAACATCTACAGGGTCTTGATCTTATGTATCTTAACCTCCAGACCAGCATGCAGACAGTGAAGGACTCTGAGGCCTTTCAAAATATCTAAGCATGACCATGGATGAGTCATACATTCATACAGTTATTATTCATGATGACATTCACACTCTCTCATATGTGATAATTTTCCATGACAGTCTGTTGACTCTTAATTGTGCAATGAATGGCATTCAAAAATCAATTTATCTATCTCAGGTTAGTTGGTATCTTTGCCAAATTTAAACATTAAACAATTGGTAGTATCATTCGTGCATTTCAGTGCTCAGCTTCCTGTTGAATGTTGCCACTTTGTCCGCACTCTCCCTCTATTGGATTTTTAATCATTACAGTATCCGTTATTGTGAGAAACTCTGAGTGCACTGCAGGAATAATGTTGTTTTTCCTGCTTTGTGTGCAGCAAAACAAGCTCACTGTTTGCCCTAAAGCAACCTGCACACATCCCATGAAAGCTCACTCTGTGACGCACAACGTATAACAAAGTATAGAGGCCACGTGCCTCAGCTGTGCTCTCATTTGTTTACAGTCATTTATTCACAATTACACTAATGCCTCCAAATTAATGTGGCAATGATTTATGGACTAAAATGCCACACACAGCAGCTTTAAGAGGTGCACAGGTTCAGGTGGTGGAACATCAATGCGAGCAGCCTGGCATAGATCAGCATAGCCATGGATGCAGCAGATGCTGGCACACACACACACACACACACACACACACACACACACACACACACACACACACACACACACACACACACACACACTCACACACACACACGCATGCACCTTCATCCCCTGCATACTGTGATCATCCTCCCTCCCCATGTAATAATACCCTACACACACAAACACCCCCTTCACTTGCCCCCTCCTCAGGAAAATCCGACCCCACCCCCTCAGCTGTCCGTCTCAGCAGCAGGCCTTTTGAACTGGTTGTGAAGAGCAGCGTTCGGCGGCGCTTTGCTCTGCGCGCTGCCTAATTGGTCCCAATGGCGTTTGAGTCGACGAACACTAGCCCCTGTCGTGCTCTGCTCCAGCGCTCAGCACAGTATTATATTCAGGGGCAGTTTCACCCCTCTGCCACTCTGTGTGTGCGGCTGTAGCTGCATGTGTGTGGGTATGTGTGTTTTAGTGCGCTAAAGAGAGACAGTGACTGCAAGATGTGTGTCTGTGTGTGTGTGTAAAGTAGGGATGTCAGTTTCAGTTAGTTTTGCTTTTGATAGCTGACACCTATTAACCAGTAACTAACTGGTGGATCTGAAAAAAGACAAAAAGAAAAGGCAAAATAACATAAAATACAAGACGACTTTGCTTTTGGTCCAGCGCTCCTTTGACTCAGTGAGCTTTAGCACTGCTTTTCAAAGCACTATCCATTTAGAGGTGGTGGAATTTAATGTTTTGTGATGTAAATGTCTTGCCTTTTATTATATTTGCTGTTGGCCTTGTTGTCAGACAGCCGGCTAGCTGCATTAACACACAGAAACATTAGATCCTTTTCTTCAAGGAAGGAATTTCACGCTGTTAAGTTGTCTCACAGTGCTGTGAAACAGTTACTACTGCAGAATGGGGGGGCAGAGTTGTTTCGCCTTTAACGGGGCATCCGAGGTAGCAACAGTGCCAAATGATGTCCGTACTAACGGCAGGATGGGATCATGGGCGTCACAGGTTTTGACGATGTGTTGCATGTGACCCACCATGGGAGATTAAAAAAGTAGCTTTTAGCAGTTAGCTAAATTTTATTCCACTGCTATGCTGACGACACACAGCTGTATGTAAATGCCACAGCTGCAACCCCAGCCTTATCATCACAGTCATCCTCGTCAGAACTCACCACCTGTCTGGAGGAGATAAAAGTATGGATGGAGCACAACTTCCTCCAACGCAATAGCTCCAAAACCGAAGCCATCCTGGTTGGCACCCCTCACCAGACCAAATCATCATCCATAACCAGCATCACCTTTTCTGGCTCCAACATGCCCCTCTCATCAACAGTCACAAATCTTGGTGTAAAAATGGACCCCCAGCTCACCTTTGAATCCCATATCAACCACCCCTGCAAGACCTCCTTCTACCACCTCTGTAACATTGCCAAACTCCGCCCCATTCGCTCCCTCTCAGATGCCAAAAAGCTGGTTCATGCCTTTATCTCCTCCAGACTGGATTACTGTAACGCACTTCTCATTGGGATTCCTAGCAAGAGCTATATAAATTCAAGTTATTATTATTAAGAGCCTGCAGAGGCTTCAATACATTCAAAACTCTGAAGCTAGGATCATGATGAGAGTGTGGAAACATGAGCACATCACCCCCATTCTCTACTGACTTCACTGGCTTCCCGTCTCGATCAAGATTGAGTACAGGCATCCATGGACATGCCATCTTTCTTTGTTTTTAACCTGTAGCACTTTGAGATCTTTTGATGAAAAGGGCATTATAAATAAAATGTATTATTACTGCCCACCCTCTGGTGTTCACTGGGTAGCTAATGTCGGCTAGCTAGCAGCGCCGCTTGTTCAGCAATTACTACTGGTAACATGGTGGCCATCCTCCGGTCTCCAATGCAAACCTCCTTAACAATGCTTAAGGGGGTTTGCAGCTTAAAATGAGGCTGCTTGCTCCCTGATGAGACCTGGGCGAAGACCAGAGGGTGGGCGTAGTATTTCCAAAGCAATGCTGCTTGGTAAAGATGGCATTGCTCGATAGCTCGCACCCATTCTCGAAACCCATCGGCTGTATTCTGCATCTGACTTCCAGCAGACGGCGATACAGCCTCTGGGGGCAGACCCCCGATTTTTTGGCATTCCGGTTTGGTTTGGGCACAGGAGGCGAATTTCCATTTCCGATTTATGTTTATATATAAGTAAATATGCTGAACCATTGCGATGGATTCAGAGTTTGCAGTGACGCCAATTATGTTCCGCCTCGTTAGTTCACCGCATTCACTGAATGAAGAGTCTGTATATAGAGACTAGCTCGCACCAGACTGGGTTGGTGTGCAGTGCAGTAAACTGACATATGTGACCAGTCAAAAATATTCTCAGGGGTTAACTGATTAATAGTCTTCATAGTTAACCACTGTCGTCCGTAGTGTATCGGTATTGTAACGCTCGTGCTAAGGAGATTGTCAGCGGCCCTCTGGGACACCAGTCTGGTTGCTGCTGTACAACAATCCTGCTTCCTACATGTGGTTTCAGGGCGTTTGAAAAGCAGCTCTCACACTCACAAGCTGAACCCTCTCACACTGACTCACACATATATGCAGACGGAGCACGACAAAAGCCCACTGTAGCAACACACCTTCTTTCGATTGCACTGCGTGTGAAAGCTGTGGATAATTTTCCCGCTCTTGCAACGAGCTTAACTGCATCCTGCACTAAGGCAGCGAGGCTTTGTTGTCCGTTCCAGTAAACTCTTTAGATGTCATTTCAACCCCTGTCTGCTTGTTCACTCCTCTCTGAAGCTTTGCATTTGTTTTACCGCTGCATTGCTTTGAGATAACAGAGGAGTTTATGGCAGCTGCTGTAGCCCCAAAATACAATGCCATTGTTCTGTTGCTGTGGTCCGCCGTGCACCGCTCTGTTCTCCTCAACTCTTCTGTGGTCTTTTCTGTGCTTCTCTCTGCTCTGCTCTGCTCCCTCTTCACTCCGTTGTGTTCTTCCCTGTCCTCTCTTGCCCTGTAGTCTTCTCCTTTGTTCTGCCCTGGTCTGCTTTTATACATCTGCTCTCCGCTCTGCTTTGTTCCACTTTATTCTCCTCTGTCGGGCTCTGCTCTGTTTTATCTGCTCACACCTTATTCTTTTCCTCTCCTCTCCTCTCCTCTCTCCTCTCCTCTCCTCTCCTCTCCTCCCCAGCCATTGTCTGCGCCCCAGACCTGCAGTTTTATAATCAACTTAGCTGTGTTGATGATTAGATCAGTTGCAAGCGCTGCTAAGATCCTTCGCCCCTCGCTGCCTTAACTAAATTTGTTTGGTGATAACCTTTGTCTTCAAGTGTTCAATCAAGAGATTAGCATTTGGCCTACAGTCTATATACTACAAGCTGAATGGACGGCTGGTTGCCTGGTCTTGCTGGCTGCTTGGTTGGCGGGATGGATGTCCCGCCGCCTGGTTGGTTCACTCCTAAGTGAATCAATGAATGGATAGATGAAAGATGGATTGAAAGGGACGGGAAGTAACTCAATCAAAAGGCTCTTTCGTAACAAATCAGGTCACAATTAATTCTTAGGAATCGAGAATGGCATGTAATAGCCGTGCTAAGCTGGAAAACAAAGCCTCGACCTCTAAAGCTCGGTTTTTGCTGTGAGATATTTCTCCATGAAAATCAATTGAGCCCACGAACTGGAACTGGTCACACTAATCTTGGTTTAGAGCACAACCTTGCTTGTAAGATGTACCCCCTCACAGGCCTCACGTACCCCCTCATCAGCACCACCAGCCAGGGTCCATGTTGTTCATTTGAATTAATTTTCAACAGTATATTATTCAACTTTACATAATATAAAAGTGGTTAAAAAGTGGATTTTACAATATTATTATACAATTGAGCAGTGATTGTTCCAACCACTTTGAACTCTTACTTTCTCATGTTGCTTGCTGAAAATGCAAATGCAGTTTAATACTCCAGGTAACAGAGTTCTGGGGGCAACAAAAAAACTATTGTCATTTTAATAAAGAATTCAGGTAATAATCTGCCCTTTTCTATCAGTCTGTGGCCAGCAGGGCATAGTGAAAGTGAACCTTGCTAAGTGTGTGCAGCCCATTGCCTGCAACTCTTCATCCCGCTGCACATTGTGGCTGCTCCTGACTGTTTCATTACTTCCTGCAATTTTTCTAATGGATCCGCTGTCAAGAAATACAGAAAAATGATCATTGTCTTGTTTTGATGACTCATTTTTGATTAATGATGGCGGTAAGTGCTAAGCTCACTGAAAAACACATTGCATTTCCTTTGCCCCCTTCATGATAAAAGGCAACTCGTGATTCACCAGGTAAATGATTTCCATGTGAATCTGCACCAGCAGGAAATGTTGGGTTTGCATGAGCTGTAAGTTACCACGACATTCTTTTCATGAGTATCACCCTCGACACCCAGTTCATAACACTGCAGATATATAAATATTGCAGTACTTAAATCAGTGGGCCAGGAATGAGGCCTAAAACCCTTAAATGAGGAAGCGTTTTTGCACTCTCTGTTTCCTCATCTCAAAGTCAATGGGTTTTTGGTTAGATGCCTGAAATAAGGCCCATGGTCAACACAAGCTTAAGAAACTTTCGAGTTTTGTTCTAGGACAAAAACTATGCCAGTAAATACTCCACTCATCAATTCTGAAGCTTTGATGTGTCTTAAAATAGGATGTTGCTTACACGTTTCTAAATGAGACTACTGAAACGTCATTATTTCAAACGTGGCTTTACTTGTGTTAGAGATCTTAAGTCATGCGCCTGTGGTATAGTTCACTGATAGGCTAACGTTATTTTTTTTTTTTTTTTCTGGTAATTGCATTTACGCTTCAAAAATCCTAATAGTGGTGTTCATTTGTAAAGATTATCTTGCTGAACAAATGGTGTAAGCATCATCATCGTTTGTTTGTCACAGCTTACCGTCTGCAAAAATCCAAAATCCAATGGAAAAATCCCACAAACCTTTTGACAAGAAACCCAGGGCGACGCCAGCCTACAGAAAATTCCTAGAGCACTCTATAGACTCCCATGTTAAAATGTCCAACTTTACACTGGAAATAAACATGTTTACAGCCTGGTACAAAAGCAGTTTTGGTCTCTATAGCTATGTTTCAACATTCTTGACAAATGTATCGAGGGTGAATTTTTATATAACACATTTAATTAAGGCTTAAAATTAGACACATTTAATACTGTCTGCAAGGCATTATCACAGTCTGTGAGTCAGATCCAAACTGCGCTCCTCCACAGCTCCATCCTCTCGTCCAAATATGGCCACTGGTTCCAAAAAACCAAGAGGTTAACAGCAAACATGCTGAACTCAAGGCTTTAAAATGGCAGTCCACAAACCAGTGAATGACATCATGGTCGCTACGTGCATTATTTTATACAGGCTGCGCTTATTTAAATGAATGATTATTTAGTGTGCGTCTACATTTTCCCACATGCCTCCTGCTGGCAACTGCAGAGGTACCCCCAAGGGAACCAGTCCCCCTGGTTGGGAATCACTGATAAAGGATAACGTGACTTTTTCCTCTCCAAAAAAAACAAAAAACAAACAAACCCCTAACTCATGAAGAACAATTATTTAACTGTTGAGTCAGCGTGACGCAGGAGCTGCTTGGCCTATTTTCAGATTTAATCCGAGACAGACAGGAGATCTTTTTCCAGAGCAGCTGCCATATTTGAAAACTTGAAGTTGATAATTCAGATTGAAAACCTAAAGCAGCACAGCAGGTGGTGAAGGAAGGAGGACGGCACTTGTCGATTTTACAGCCTGGCGAAAATGCTGCCTGTTATGAGCGAGTACATATGTGCCAAACCACAGTGAATGAAGCTAAATTTGTGAGACAGCTTTGGGACTCTGCAGCTGTGTATGCCCAGTCTGATACTTAATTCTGGATGGGATTGTGACTAATGGAGATGATCACACTTGACTTTGTAGTTTTTGATCGCACATCACACGTCTTTCAAGCTTGTAGATTACAAACGGGTTAGGCCAGTAAAGGCTGCATGGAAATATGTAAATCATATCTAGTTTACATTTCATTCTGCCGTTGACTGATGAAGAATCGCTGTATGGTCACGGTCATCTACTTGACTTTATAAACCACACATTATGCCGATCCCTCTCTGCTTAGCATTTCCTTGTCCGGCCCTTAGAGCTTCGTAGAGCGCCACAAGAGAAGGACGCGTCACTCCACTAAGTAAATTAAGTCCACTGTAGCCAGCACTGTGACATTCCAGCTAATGCTACAGCACGAGCCTGACAAATGAAGATAGCAGAAAGAAGAAGAAGAGAGCAAAGCACAGAGAGCAAAAAGACACACAGTGAGGGAGCGATGGAACGAGAGACCGCTGCTGAGCAATACACAACAGTGTGGGAATCATGAGTTTGACAACAGTGGCCCTGACCTTGCCAGACGTGGACAGGTTCCAAATGAGCTTGGAGTTGGAAAGGTGTCAAGTGCTTTTAAGCTCTGTGGACATTTTTGAACCTCTGTGGCCCCAGTGAGGCTTTCAATGGAGTGTTTGTGTGTTTGCATGTGTGTGTGTGTGTGTGTGCATTTCGTTGTGTTGCATGCGGTACACTCCAAAGCAGCATTTCGACCCTATTGAGCTGAGGGATGAGTGTGTGCCAGCTCGATGGACAGCGCGTCCACCTGGGTGTTTGTGCGGTTGTGTGTGTACAGCTTGCTATTTCAGACTGAGTCTATAAAGGCCAGTTGAGTGTGTGTTTATGGGGCAGGCCAGTGGGAGGTGTTTAAAAGGTACCTGGTTGTGATGAGGCTTGATTGGAACTAGGTCAGGACGCTCCTGCCCTCTTTCTCCTCTGTCTTCCCTCTTCCTTCTCTTTATTTTTATCACTGTCTACATCTCAGTCTCGTTTTCCTCTGCCAGGTTTATTCAGTTCTCTACTTTTATGTCGTTTTATTTTATCACAAATAATCCTTGCCTCTCCTTCGCTTTCTATTACATTCATTCTTGTCTTTTTCTGCCCTTTACTGCCTCCTTGTTGTCACTCATTTTGATGTAATCACTCTATTAAATGGGTGTTCAAAATCGTTATCAGCATAAGAGATGTAGGATAGACTCCTGCTATTAAACAGCCTTTGGCAACGCTTTATGATTCTTTGTGTTTCCACATCACTGTGAGTAACACATGGTTATGTATAGGCACAAAAACCACTTGGTTATGGCCAGGAAAAGATCATGTTTTGGCTTGAAATACCCGCTGCTGGTGCCACAATCATCACTGGTAACGCAGTGATGGCTGGGTAAAGAATGCTATCTCTTGGTGGCACAATCCCTGCCGGAAACACAGCAACAGGTTGTTAAAAACCACCCACGTTTGATGGCACAATATCTCCTGGAAATGCAGCAATCGCTAGGTAAAAAACCCGATTTTGGTGCCAGCAGTGATGTCTCTGTAAAATAACCATTTGTTTCAATAACATAATCTCTGCTAGAACGAAGAAATGGCTCAATAAAAATCCTACATTTAGTGGCACAATCCTTGCTTGAAACACAGATATAGGTTGCTAATACCACCCATGTATGGTAGCACAGTAACCAGTAGAAACACACTGATGGCTGAGTAAAGAACACTAGCTTTTGGTGAAACAATTCCCACTGGCAATGCATTGATGGCTTGGTAAAAGTCTCACTTTTGGTGCTGAGAAGCAGCAATAGCCATGTTTCCGTCAGCCTGTTTCGATGCGCATCTAGAAGTATCGCATCGGAAAATCATGATGGAAACGCCGGAAAACTCGCACGAGTTTGTAGTTTTCAACTAAGTCCGTACATTTAATGGAAACACGCAGGATTCGTATTTCTTTTAATGTGCATTTCCCAATGATTCGAATCACTTTTGGATGGAAACATAGCTACTGTCTCTGTAAAAAAAAACCCACTCAGTTTTGATGGCATATTCCCTGCTGGAAACACAGCGATGGCTCAGTAAAAAAAATGCTTTTGGTGCCACAGTTTTTGCTGTAAAAACAGCAATGTCTTTGTAAAAAAAACCCACTTTTGATGGTGTAATCTCAGCTAGAAACACAGTGATGGCTCAGTAAAAAAAACAAACAAAAAAACCACCTGCTCTCAGTTGGCATAATTCCTGTTAAAAATGATGTGTGAGGCTTGGTAAAAAAACACACTTTTGGTGGCACAATCTCTGCTGGAAATGCAGCAACAGATTGCTAAAAAACACCCATGTTTGGTGCTTCAGTTGGTGCCGGAAATGCAGCGATGGCTCGATAAAGAACATCTACTTGTAATGGCACGATTCCCTTTGGAAATGCTGTGAAGGGTTGCTAAATACACCCACGTTTGTTGGCAGAAATGCAGCGATGTCTCAGTAAAGACCACCTGCTTTTGATGTCACAATCCACACTGAAAATGCAGCGTTGGGTTGCCAAAAAATACCCATAATTGGGCGTAGGAATGCTGCTGGAAACACAGATGTCTCTTTAAAAAACAACCAGTTTTGTTGTTTGTTGGTTTCAGACAGTGGTCGGCAGCTTGGCAGCCACCTCACCTAGGTGTCACAACATCCACCACCCCCTCTGTCTTCAGATATGGAAGTCAGCTCATTTGCATGTCGCCACATAACACAAAACACAGTCATTTGATAGCTTTTCACAACATTGTAATCATGCTAGTTGGTTTAGCAGGGGCCTCTAACCTCCATCGATAACGCTGATAACCACAACTAATGCCTGTTTTATAGTGATAACATTTGAACCACAGGTCCTTGTTCCCTGCAATTCCTCCCTCTGCAGGCTTTAATAACTCTTGATTCTTATAAGTTAAGTTTGCCCTTTAAGGCTTTTGAAGTTTTACTGCAAAATGCTCCGAAATTAGAAAAACAAGAGAAGAAGAATTTTGCCTTGAGTGTTTTAAGAAATCTCTCTGAAATGTAGAATCCGCTCTGTTCAAGGGCTACCGTTTAAAATTAATTTCATTATGATTACGTTTAATTAAGTGCCGTCCATCACATGTCAGAAATAAATCAAATGTTCTGAGCCGTCCCCTCCTCTCTGTACCTCTGTTCCTGTCTTGTCATCTCCCTGCTCTCTTTCCATTAGCACAATTTATTACACTGTTTACACATTCAGCTCCCGTGTCTGAATACACACATGGTTACCACTTACTCTAGATGCATACTGTATGTGTGCAAACACACGCACACACAGCAAATTCACACCTCCCCTCACATTCACACCGTATACCCAAATGTGCATGCAGGAAAGCTACCGTGTTTTTTTTTCCTTCCATATGGGGCATGTTATCATTCTCCATATAGATTCCTTCTCTACAAACCCAATAAGTACATTGCACCACAGTAATTGCTAAGGAGTGTAATTCATGACTAATTCATGTCAGGGTTAATTTATTAAAACTGACTTATCAATATTTCACACAACTCCTCCATTATTCACACCAGAACATGCGCTAAAACGTATCTGTGTCAGGCCATGTGGAGTTAGCATGGCAAGTGTTTGTCTGTGTGTATGTGTGTGTGTGTGTCTGACACTGACTTGCTCTGATTTACAATGGCATGAATTCTTCTCCAGATAAAAAAAAATGAAAAGCTAAGATTTATCGAAACGTCTGCAAAAGTGCGAGGCAGTTAATGAAGGGGATATTGTGACTGTAGAGTCCGGTCAGTGTCACTCGCTTTCGTTCGGCAGGTGGAGACAGCTGCTGCTGCTGCTGTCTGAATTTCAATTCACCTTCTGTACAGTACAGCTGAGGTACTCTGCTCTAGCTTCAGCTGGAAGCTGACGGGTTCAACAGGATATCAAAACAAGGGGGTTAGTGGGTGGATGTGCATGTGTGTGTTGATTCTTGGGGTGTCTGTTGTTAAAGTGTAGGCACAGTATTTTCCAATCTGGACCCTATTTTCACATTGTTTTGTGTGTAAGTGACTTTTTTTTTTTTTTAAATTGGTCCACTATTGAGTCAAGCTGCAGCGTAACCACTGGGGCAATATAAACCGTCAATTTACATGCACTAAAAGTGCTCATTTGTGTTTAACCAGAAACAGCCCTGAAATTGCCATCACCAAACCCACCAGGCTCCATTTAAATAAACAGTAATTTTAGCGTGTATAGAGCCAGCATATTTCACATCTGACTGGGTAAATTAAAGGTCCAGTGTGTATGATTGAGGAGGATATATTGGCAGAAACAGACTATAATGACTATATTTTCTTTAGTGTATAATCACTTGAAAATAAGAATCATTGTGTTTTCGTTACCTTAGAAAGAACTGCTTATATCTAGGAAGCGGGTGCTCATCCATGGAGATCGCCATGTTCATAGCCATGTTTTTACAGTGGCCCAGAATGGACAAACAAAGTGTTGGCTCTAGATAGGGCCTTTTGTATTTACATATTTACGCATCATACCACCATCACCATAGTTCAAAGCCCATCTGCGATGAGCAGCGTTTGAAAAACACAGTTTTTTGTTGTTTTTTTTATCATGAAACTACCTTATTCTGTGTTTTTACTGGTTTAAATCCCCTAATTCATTTGTTTTGGAAAGAAAGAGACCTCTGTGGATAATTCAGCCATTTTTGGAGATGGGTTGGAAGCCTGACTTTAAATCTGTAAAAAAAAATAAATAAATAAATTTAAAAAATCTGTATTTTTTTTTTTCTGTATTGCAATGTGCAATCCTCACCACTAGACTCCACTAAATCTTCCTAAATCTTCCACACTGTCCCTTCAAGGGTTTGTTTCAGCCAAACCAGAGTTGATGACAGTTTTTGTGGGTTTTATTTTGTTTCTGTCGATTTCGAGTGGAGTGTTTTATGATGAGTCTGGTGGTTTGGCAACAGCAATTTCAGGGCTGTTCCTGGTTTAACACAAAGAATCTTACTCTTAAACAAAAAGGTCTATCTCTGTCTGGATCCTGTAGTGGTAGTTGATGAGGTGGGTGTACTGCTAGGAAGATGGGTCGGTCACCGAGGAGGACGTGAGCGTACTCTCACTCTTAGGCAGGTGTACTGTAAACAGCCAGAACAAGAGGTGGGTGCATCCTGTATACGTGCATATACCCTGCATTACACCACTAGCTCTGAATCGTTACATTGCAGCCTGTTTTTGCCGCTGCTGTCTGCAGCAGAGTCGCTCAATACTAGACCAATTTCAAAAATACTTCTTCCCATTAGTCACTTTGACGCAAAAACATTGAAAAATAGAGTCCAGGTTGAAAAATACCAAACTTACCCTTCAATGCCGTCTCATGGCACACAGAAGAAAGATGGAGGGGGAGTACGTTTGTATTCACATGTTTGTTTGTTCCTCTGGCATGACGAGGGAGGCAGTGAATCCAGCTTTGAGCAATGTACTTAACACCCAGCTGCCCCAGTAGCCCTGCTCAGTGGCCCATAAGAGGAGCGACTGGGCAGCTTCCAGATGTAGACGTGCTGTATATACAGCTTGTGAATGCAGAAAAAAGAGCGGCAACCCAGCTGTGTTGAGTGTGTGCGGGCACATGTGTGTTCAGTTTTACTGGTAGCGATACAGAAAGTTCAGAGGAGGTGACAGAGAAGCAGATGTGGTCACATGGATGGAGGAAAAAAAAGAGCCCTTTCCTGTAAACACAGCAGTCACAGTGTGATGGGCGATGAGGAGAGCGACGCAGTCTAGTAGTAATATGTCCCATCCCCTCCCTCTTTTTTCTTTCAATCCCACCTCTCTCTGCCTCTCTCTCTCTCTTCCCCTCCCACCCTCTGCGAGATTACCGTTACCATAGTAACACAGCAGATTGGCTTGGAAGTCACAGTGGTTGTGGGCGCCATGGCAACACACATATGCTTGTGTTTCGCTCCGTTACTGCCGTCAACGTGTGCAGGGCGCGCTCAAACACGTAGACGCATGCACAAGAAGGGCCCCGCATTGTTGCACGTAACAATGGCTTGCTCGGTAAAGATTAAAGAGGGCGCAGCGTCGTGTCATTTTGTAAATGGCTTATGATTTATGCAGCAGATTCGGTGCACTTTGTATCAGTGCCAAGGCTCTACAGGATGGGGCGGTTAGCTGGACACATGGGGCTGCATGAGACGCTATGATGCTCATCACGGCCTATTGAAAGTATCAATATTTAATACAGGAAATAGAATAAGGAAGCCGGCATTCGAGTAATTGCTGGATTATTGCATTACATTATGGAGCACATAGGACTCACATGGATACATAGAAGATCCACAGGAACAAAGAAACAACATTTCAATGAGAGTGTTATATTTCTGCACGGCTTCCTGATCTGATCTGTGAACTGCTCCAGCTAAAAGGTCAGACATGGTTCAGGGTAGAACAACTTGAACTCTGAGCAGAGGAGTTGTGTGTAATGTTAAAGGGATAGTTCAGATTTTTTTTAAGCAGGGTTGTGTGAGGCATAGTCAGTGTATTTACCTGCAGCGGATGTCCGTCAGCACACCCCCAGTTTGGAGAAGCAGGCTGGAGTCTGACATAGAAGCAATCTACAGCTGTGGAGGGGTCAGCAACTAAATGTTTTTTAGCCAGTTAAAAAAAAGCACCACCCAAAAAAATCAATCTTTAGGTCGGACTTTTTTAGGTGGTTAAAATATATTTTGCTGTTGCCCCCATCCACAGCAGTACATTGCTTAGTTTCCGTGTCAGACTCCAGCCTGCTTCCCCAAACTGGTAGCGTGCCGACTCACATCTGCTGCAGGTAACACGCTGACTCTGCATTGGTACCTCATACAACCCCACTTTAAAAAAAAATCGGAACTATCCCTTTAAGGAGGAGCTGCAGTGAGGCAGAGCGTCATCACTCTCTACTGAGGGGAAATGATGGTTCAAGACAAACTGGTTCTGCTGGTGATCACTTGATGCACGACCCAGTCCGCTGTTTGCAGACCTCATCAGCACACCGGCACCGAGCCAAGTCTTTAGACACACACACACACACACACACACACACCTTTTTTTGTTATTTATATATTCATCTTCATATATATGGTGTGCACGGTTTTGAGGCAGTGTTTCCATGGAAACAGTCAGAGAGAGGGAAGAAGAGAGAGTAAAGGGTGAGGGAGTGAAAGGGTTAAGAGATTCTGTGTGTGTGTGTGTGTGTGTGTGTGTGTGTGTGTGTGTGTGTGTGTGTGTGGGATGACAGTGAAGTGATTTGAGTTCACCTGACATAAACATTCCTGTTCTCATATACACACTTACACACTCCCACGCACATTCACCATAATCACTGCAAGAGAATACAGTGTTGAGTGTTGCCGTTTGTGTGTGCTGTGTGTGTGTGTGTGTGTGTGTGTGTGTGTGTGTGTGTGTGTGTGTGTGTGTGTGTGTGTGTGTGTGTGTGCTGTGTTTAGTTGAAGGGAGGTGAAATGATTTCACCTGACAGAAACAATGCTGCTTTCTCTCGGTTTCTCTTTCTCCGCCACACAAACACACCGACTGTAGCAGACACACACACACACACACAACACACACACACACACACACACACACACACACACACACACACTAACACACAGTGATCTAAAAAGCTGCTGTTGTTGTATTACACAGTACTTTTTTTAACATTAAATTTAAGGCCAAACATAAACTGCATTGCAATTTTTGCCTCCTCATCACCGTCCTCTCTCCCAGAGCTGCTTTATGATTTGTCAAACGGACACAAAAACACTTTGTGTAAGAATTGGTCAGTTTATCTCTAAGGTGGTGTAACCAAATTTTCAACTGTTTCAGTGATTGTTTTTTAATGTAGTCATCCATGTGTCCAGCTAGATATAACAAAAATACATTTACAAAATGAAATGTATTTTTAATTCTGACAGATTTTGTTTGCATTTGCAAGTGCAGTTTCAGCGACTTCAAAATGACATATTTGACCATATACAAATTCAAAAACTGCCCAAAGATTTATTTTTTTTTAGGCATTTTGTGTTTATCAGACAGGACAGATCCAGAGTGAAGGGGGGAGGCAGAGAGGGGATGACATGTGACATGATGACATCAAGGGGCTGCAGGTTGGCCAGGACAAACACTATGTACGTGGGGCGTCTGCTCTACTGGCTGAGCTAGTGGGCGCTCCAGCTGTAGGTTTTTTTTCGCTGACATGTCAATGCAGTGATGATGATGATGACGGTGGATATAAGGCTGTCTGAGTCATTGTCTTTGTTTAAGTCTTTCTTTAAAACACACTTCTATCTAAGAGCATATCCAGATTATATCTGAGCAGTCTATTTATTGCTTTCTTACTGATCTACTCATTTATTATCTTAATTTTAGTTTTAGCCTTCTTTTATTTTATCTTTTACTTTGGTCATATTTTATGACATTTTAGTTTCATTCTCCTTGTGTTTTAAATGTTTAGTTTTATTGTTAAGCACTTTGTAACTGTTTTTAGATGGTGCTATATGAATTAAGTTTATTATGATGGATGCATTTAGATTGTAGGATAATGTTTAATATCACAATAATGATATTACTTCTGATAAATGGATGTGTAGTGTGTACACAGTGTGTAGTGTGTAGTGTACACAGTTCTGCCTCTGTTGAATGTTTTTTTCTGGTAAAACATTCAACAAATTGCTTGTTGAAACAAAATTGAACATTGAAGTGAACACAAAAGGCACCAGTAAAAAAAAAAAGAATAATAGCTACATATTAAAGTGCTGTTTTCTACTCATTCTCTCTTTCAACTAACTCAAAAAATCCTTTAGTGCAACATCACAGTCTTTCTGTGTGTGTGTGTGTGTGTGTGTGTGTGTGTGACCACAATGATTTAAAAAAACAAACAATATATTGTGCAGCCCTAGTTTAGTGTCAATTTTGCTTGTATCACTTCCTTTATATGTTTCATGCAGAAATCTCCATCCAGCCAGGGAACCATAGGGCGGTTAGCTTAGCTTAGCACAAAAACAAGAAATAAGAGGAAGCTGTTAGCCTGCCTCTGGTGAAATGTAACAAAATCCAGCAACCAACACGTCTCAGGGCCCTGACACATCAAGCCGATGGTCAGCTTTTGGTCAAATTGGGGCTGTGGTTGAGATACTGTTGCCCTAGTTTTGGTGGTGTGTCCCGCACTGTTGCCACTACTCAGCCCTTGTCGGCTCTTGTCGGCTTTTTTTCCGGCTGATTCAGCATGTTGAATCAGCGTCAGAGGAGGCGGTGAATAAAATCTTTCTGATTGGCAGTTCAACTCAGAGCACGAGAAGAGAAACGGAAGTGAGGAAAGTAAACAAATGACTAAAGTCAAGCAGTTATGAGATCAAAACGAACTTGTCATATTACGTAAGATTATGTTTTTAGCCATTGAGCTCATTCACAGAAACAGTTCGTGACTTGTTGCGTTATTTTTCGCTGATACACACTAAATACAATTTGTTCCAGAGACATTAGGTGTTGGATCCATCCTGTCGGCTTTCCAGTTTCCCTTTTTAAAAGATGAACACAGACTACCATTTTGTGCTGGTGTGGACAGTTATTTGTTCTCACTCAGGCAAAAAACGTATGTGTGGCCAAGACACAGACGACAATTGGCCTTGGCTGCCAGTAGTTCTTTGAAGTCTGGGCCTCAAAGCTCATTAATGTACATGTTTACACGTAGTTTGTTTAATCTGTACAAAAAGCAGGTGTAAAAACAGCAAAGGTTTATATATTACAGTATTTCTTGGTCAAGGCTAATAAACAAATTCCTCCAATCTCAGCTGGTTGCCTGGAAACTGCTCCCAGCCAAGAAAAAGTTAAGCACATCACTCCCAGTAGAAATGCCAATTGGCGTTTTTACACTTGGACAAATTAAATAAACAAGGTATAACGTGTTAGCTGTAGAGGTGCTGGCAGGTGCATTTTGTTATAGTCTGACGGAGCCAAACTAGCTGTTTTCCCTGCTTCCAGTCTCTGTGCTAAGCTAAGCTAACTGGCTGCTGGCTGTGGATTCACATTTGATGGACAGATATAAGAGAAGAATCTCATCCTACTGTCTCCAGCAAATAACTGCATTTCCCCAAATTATGGAACTGTTCCTTTAATTCACATCAGTAAGGGGTGAACACATTGAACCTGGGATGATTGCAGAGATAATTTTCTCAAATTAATTTCCCTCAGTCCCGTCTTAAAATCATCACTTCTGTTTTGTTCAAGTGTCTGTCTGCAGCTGATGACTAATGTATGTTCAGCTATTTATGAAAACCCTGCTCAGACATTGGCTGATCGCTGTTTCCTAGCAGATGATGAATTTATGTAATGTCAGTGTCTGAAGAGATAAATGCTCGAGAGATAAACTGACATTCCATGAAAGTTTAATGTTTGCAAAATTGAGTCTTCGAACAAGGAATGATAGAGACGCACAGAGCAAATAAAACATTTGAGAGACGCCACTGACAGAGATATTTTTCAGGAAGTGATATATGTCTCAATGAGCCTCTTTTTTTTTGCGATGTTTCCCTCTACAGGTACCTGATGAATGTGACGTTTGAGGGGCGTAATCTGTCGTTCAGTGAGGACGGATACCAGATGCACCCCAAGCTGGTCATCATTCTGCTCAACAAGGAGAGACAGTGGGAGAGGGTGAGAGAAAAGGAGCAAGTGTGTGTGTGTGTGTGTGCACGTGTCTATATTCAGCCGTGTCCTGTAAGTACAGTACCTGATTGGTCCACAGGTATCTGTCTGCTATCTGCATCTCATCTATTATCATCTGATTTTCACTTTTTAAGCATTTTAAGCCTAAAGCTTTACAGGCGCTACTCTGATTAGATTCTATCAACTCAGCGAAGGTGCCTTTGAGCAATACACTGCAGCACAGGCTCCATGTGAGTGGGGATGTAGTAAAAATGCTTGTCTGATCATTTTAAAAGTTAGGAAAGCTGTTACATACTACCAATCATTTATTTAATATTCTTTACGGAGTCATCCTTTAGTTTGTCTGTGCTGCATTCAGTCCACAAACAAGTGTATAAACATAACAGACGTTTTAAATCCTTGAGTTTGGCAATATGATTGTTTCCATCTTGAATTTCTGGACCCAGAAGGGACCCTATTTGGGCCAGAGGGTGTAGCTAAGCCCAATGCTAGCTGCTAGCTTGGTTAGCACAATGCTCTAATTTTTTTTTCCTGGGGTGGTAAAGGCATGACCCGCCCAACTCTCCCTCTGATGGTGCTCATTGCCATTGTTGCTTACGTTGGTGAGGTTTAGGCAAGAGTAAGACAGAGTAGGGCTGGCTATGCCTTTGCCATCCCATGAAAAAACACTGGCACACAGTGCATTCATACAGTCTGTTTATAACTGTGATAATGCTAGTTTTTGATAATGAAAAACGAAGAACTGAACATCCAACGCCTTAGAGGATCTTTTAGTTTAGTTTAGATCTTTTAACTAAATGTTGAACAAGAATTTTTACGTGACCAAAATATTTCGATTAACTTTCATGAACTGAAAACACACTAAAATAGCAATAGCTACAGCTCCATCTATACCAGTGGTTCCCAACTGGTCCAGTCACAGGTCCAGATTTCTCCGTAGTCATCAGTTCAAGGTCCACACAGTGTAATACATTCAGCATCACATTTGTGTTTGGCCACATCATCGAGCTAGTTGGCTGTCTCTGTCAAGTAGCTGTCTGTTTTTTCATTCAGTCTACAGCAGGAAATGGCACTTCAAGATAAAAACTCTGTGCTGGGAATTCACTCTACTTAAAAATAAAGTGTTTTTTACAAACTTAACATGTTTGCAAGTCACTTGTGGTTCATTCAGAATGAGCCCGCGACCCACTAGTTGGGAACCACTGATCTATACTCTGTGGATCTGGGGTTAAACCATGATTGTGTTACCTAACCAGCGTCACCATGGTAGTGATTTGTCAACACATAGCACCCAAGTCTGGCCTGAATTTTGCATAACTTAACTCTGCAGATAGTATACCTTTAAGTCTTAATAACATTTAAACTAGTAAGTTGTATAAAAATTTACTTGATCTTGGAGACAGCCTCAAGTGGCCATTAGAGGAACTGCAGTTTTTTGGCACTTGCATGTTTGCATTTGTCAGCTCTGCAAGTTGCTGCCTGTTTCGTTTTTCCCCTAGTTTTTATAACATAAAAATAGTGTTTATGTAATACTGGGGACAAGTGTTCATCTTAATGTAACTGCAACAAGGTAACTCAAAGGATCATGCTGTGCACAGTTAGTAGGAGCAAAAAGACATGCTCTATAAGACATGATTTTTAGAAAGTAAAAATTAATTATGCATGTTTTGCTGCACATTTCTGGTACAGTACTGCGTGTCCCTCGGTCGCACACTGAGGCTTCCTCTTAAAATGATCTCTGTAACAGTCAGACCTGCAGCTACTCAGACACTGAGAGGAAGACAGAACTTGTAGCTGGATTTGCTTAAAGCTCCCCTCCAGCCAGAGTTACTTCCTGTTTAACGGTTAACGTTCTCTCTTAAACAGAAAATGGGGGTGCGTGTAATAGTTGGACGTAATCCATAACCATGGCAACCAGATTGCAGCTACATTAGCTTGGAAAACAGCGATTTGGCCCTGAATGTGATGAATTTAGGTGAGGCGGCGTTTGGCTGCTGCTGCACCGAGAAGCTGCACCGCTGCACACCGGCCACAGTGTACTGCAGGAGGGATAGATATGTTGCTCAGGTCTGCTGTTTGAAATGCAGTTATGGCACATTTTGGAGGTGCATCATTCACCAGCACCATCTGCTCTCACCTCAACTCCCAGCACCGACACCGCCCCGGGCAGCACTTTGATTCTTTTTATTTTATTGTTTCTCTCATGGAACTTTTCTCTTGTTGATGTATGAGGATGTCCTTCATGTCTGGGCTCAAAGTTGCGCTATTCCCAGCGTCTATACCTGTTCGAGGCCGGTGCCGGTGGACGATCCAAGCCTTAAAACAACCCAAAACTGTATTTCAAATGTTGTACCTCTGCAACAAGTTCTACCATCCTGTGATGCTCTGCGGCCTGGAGATGGTAAAGGAGGGAGGGAGGGAGACAGTCGGTGTGTTGTGCTAACTCTGCCGGTGGGATTTTGTGTAATCCACACCATTAATTACACCTGTTCAACGCGCACACGGATGCCGTACTGAAAATAAACAACAGACTAAACTAAGATAGAGGTAACTAAAAATAAAGTGAACACCGTCAGATAGCTAATGCAATAAGTTAGGAAGGTAACTTATTTCACCTAACTAAGCAAGCGTTTCTTAGAGATGCTGAAAAACTAATTTATGTCTTTATTTCAAGCCAACTTGACCATTGTAATGCACTTTTTACTGGCATCCTGAAAGAAAATACTTCAGCTCATTCAAAACTCTGCAGCTCAGCTATTAACCAGAACCAAGAGGAGAGAGCACATCAGGCCAGTCTGAGCTGCTCTGCACTGACTTCCTGTTTCATTTACAATTGATTTTAAGATCCTCCTCCTTTTATCCAACCCCTACATGGGCTGGGACCAAGCTCCATAGCTAAGTCTCTGGTTAACTTTTCCTTCAAGTACACTGAGATCACCTGCTGCTGGTTTATTGGAGGTTTCCAGCAACAACTGACAGGAAATCTGGGATGCAGCTTTTGTCAGTTACAGTACGCCCCAGAGCTGATCATTCCTTAAGTCTAGCTTTTAACTAGGGTCTGACTTCCCTAATACAGGTCTGAAACTCTTTGTTTTACACTTCTCACTGCTGTAATCTGTAGTTAGGGAAATCATTTTTATTTTGGCTTAGGGGCAAGGTGGAAACTGTAAAAACAGAAATTATTGAATTTCCAATGATCCTTTTTTCGGTCAGAAAAAACCCCATAACCAAATCTGACTTTAAAATAATATCTCATCAGAAATCACTTCATTCTACGTCTAATTTAAAATGTGGCCCGAAATAAACAGTTTGCACAAACTAACCAGCATGCACAACAAGAGTGAATAACTGAGGCTTTTTCCAGCTCCAGGATCTTCAACTTTTCACTTTCAAATATTAAAGGGTACGTTTTGAAAATCTAATAACTAATTTACGGTGGAGGGAGGGTCATGCATTTTCCGTCAGTCACTCAGGGAGGCTCAAGGAAAAATATTTCTAGCTTTGGGAAGGGTCAAAATATAAAGAAAAAGTCACACTTCAGCCACCTTCCTTGTCATATAAGTAAAGACCAGTCCCTAAAATACAACATAAGTTGACTGGGGCACCTGTGCAAGTTTGGAGGATGACGTATGACCTGCAGCTTCTGTTATAGTCATACGTCATCCTCTCGTTATAGCAACAACTGTCTTTGTAAACTTTGAGCACAAAAATATTTGTCCTAAAATATTAGAGAGTGTAGGTAATCAACCTTGTCAGGAAATGACATACTTTAAATATGCTAAAATATACTGCAGGTGGCTTTAAACTGACATCATGTAACTTTTAGATAACAACCCAGTGTTGACATGTTTTTGGGTCCAGTGAGACTGTGGTGAGTTACTCTTGTGGGATCCCAGGTGGAGATGGAAGCTGAGCCATGATGCTGTCGACCTCAGAGGCCTTGTTTATCACAGCATGTGAAGAACAGTGAATGTTTGCTCTGAAACTTTACATAAAAACCAGAACATTAATAGTGAAAGTTGTGCCAAACATGCGTACTCACACCTTCATTCAAACAAATCAGACAAATCTCACCTATTCTGCATCCACCTGCTTGTGCACGTACAGGATCTTTACCGTACCGAAATGCACCCAGAATGCCAAGTATGGTCAGCCCCTTCCCTTTGAGTCTCAGTCCCCTTAATGTTGAGGTACATGTTGTGGACAAAAGGAGCAACTGAGAAAGATGAAGACGAAAAACATCACAGACAGTGAAGTTCAGATACTGAAATGTCCTGGGAGTAAATGTGTGGGAACGCTTCCCAGACTTAGGGAAACAAGCCTAATTTATGTGTGTTCCTGTATTAATACTAATTTTGTTATATTTTGCACAGAGTTCTTTGGACTGGGTTTAAATATTGTTAACTAGCACAAGTTAAAATATTTGTTCTTTAAATGTCTGGTAGCTAGTATATTTATGCTATTTATTCAAATCCTGACAAACCTTCGTGACACCTTCACAAATAGCATGTCCAAAGATAAATAAAGGATTATAGACCTACAGCATGTCACCCTACATGATGGTCGAGTAAAGAATTACAGTACACAAAGTAAACACAAGGCAAAGTACCATTTTAGTGTAAAAGTGACCACGTTTAGATGACTGGCTGGAGCTAACCCTAACGCTAGCTGTTCATTTACAGCTATGGATAACTGTGATAGTGCTAATGCTAATTTTTACTGGCGAAAACAGGCTTAAAACCATGAAAACAAAATGTATTGTGATGTGTTCACACCACAACGCAAGCAACAACGCAACAACAGTTGTTGAAGCGCTTGTTACATCATCATGGGCTTGTGTGTGTCTGCTGCAGGCCACAAAGCACCAACACTATTCATCATTTAAAGTTTGTACTAGGTCAAAAAAACATACCCGTGCTTTTGAGCAATATCTGAGCCCATTTTAACGTCACATTTCGCCACCTCATTGTCTCCCTGTATGCACCACAATGCACAGAAAGCTAGCTTAGTGTTAGCCAACTGAGCTAAATACAGCTTGAGACAAAACATATGATTGGTTGACATGTCACTGTGCCATTGGAGCGTTGAAAAAAGTTGAGGCCAGCTCAGCTTTGACTTGTAGTGCATAATGCACATACACAGCAACAAATTTTAGCATCAGTTTGTAGCTTCATGTCACCGGCTTCCACTGAAAATTACCTGTAGCTGATGCTGTGTCGCTCTTAGTCTGAACATAAAGGGACTTTTAGTACAACCAAATGTTGAAAAAGACTTTTTGAGATGACCAAAACAGACTGAAATAGCCTCAGCTACGCCGATACTCTGGGGGTCTGTGGAGATTAACTCACTCTTGGAGTCAGCCTCAAGTGGCCATTAGAGGAACTGCAGTTTTTGACACTTAAGCGTTGGCTTCATTTTCAGCCCCGGAGGTTGCAGCTTGGATTAAAATCTATCGCGTACAATAGGCCTTTGAACTTGGGAGGATGAACGTTCAGCTCATAGACTGTGTGAAATAGTGGATGCAGGCATTTTGGTTGTCGCCATGTTATTTTTTTTTTTTGGAGACAGAAGTGACCATATTTGAGGATGGAGCTGTTAATTAGCAAGGGGTGGATTTGACTCATGGGCTTTAGCTACACTTGGCAGACAGGGGGGTCAGTAGTTAGCAGTGTCATCTGAATTGTCCGTAGGTGTGAATGTGAGTATGAGTGATTGTCTGTCTCTATGTGTCAGGCCTGTGATTGTCTGGCGACCTGGTCAAGGAGTAGCCCGCCTCTCGCTCAATGACAGCTGGGAAAGGCTCCAGCTCCTGTGCCAGGATAAGCGATTACAGATGATTGAAGGAACGAAAAATTAACATTTTAAACTGGTGCCGCCCCCCACCCCATTGTAGCTGTGATGGATGTTGATATTAGAGACGAAAACCTTTTTTTTTACCAGACTGTAAACATGTTATTTCTGCATTTTTCGTCCCCAGAGGTTGCTAGTTGGTTTAGTTATAAAAGACCGTGATGTTACTGGGCAGCAGTTTGACTCGGTGAATAACAACCAAACTTCAGCGCAACTTTCTATGTGCTCCGTCAGCTTTCTCTAAATAGGCGAAGGTTAAAAACTATTGTGCAGATGGAGAAATAGATAGATTGTCTAAGTATGAGTGGGAGAGGAGGTGGTGGTGCAGACGGGGCAACAACAGCCCTGAGTCATACTCCGAACCAACAACCTTATGTGAACTTGATGCTTCGCGCCACCTGCAAAGTCACCAGCCTGCGTCTGTGTTTCCGTATGCTCACCCTCCATTGTGTCTGTGTCCTGCAGTCTGACTCCTTTGACTCTCCCTATTCTTTATTCTCAGTGTTTCTCTCTTTCTTCTGCCTCTCTAATCTATATTCTGTCCTCTGATCAGAGAACAAGGTGAATCGCTCCCCTCCTGTCTCCCTCTCTCTCTCTCTCTCTCTCTCTCTTTCTCCCCTTGCAGTCTGCACCACCCCTTCTCTTTCCTTCCCCCTCCTCCTCCTCCTCCCGCTCCCTCACTCATGTTTAATTCTTAGCTTGACTTCCAGCTGAACCACTTTTCTTGGATCCTAATGAGTTCCAGCTCCTACAACCACGCTTCCACTGCACCTTTGAAGTAGTGTGAAGACTCTGTAGTGTCCAGTCCAGTTTACTCCCCTCCGGGCTGATTTTTAACCCCTTTCTCTCCACCTCCCTCCCCCGTTCTCTCCTTCTCTTCATCCCCGTCTGGCTCCATCGCGTCCTCCCGCTCACTCTGTCTTTGTCCAGATACAAGAGGGCTGCATTGTGCCCCAGAGATACACAGCCGTAGCTTGCCCACTCCATGCAGCCTTGGCAAGTTTGTGTTCCCTGGAGTGCAATATGTGTGTGTACATTTCCATATTTAACAAGCGTGTGAACCTTTACACACTGGCGCCGCAGCTCCCTGTCCTGCCCTCTCTCCCATTACAGTGTGTCCAATTAGCTGATGATCCATATCCATATCCACCCACATCTTTCTCTCGATGAAAGTGGCCGAGTGGGCACTTCTAGACGAAAGGGCACAGGCAGGTATGGTTTCACGTGACCGGCATCCGGGGGAAATTTACTAATTGACGACGCTCATTCAGTGGAGTAGAGTCACAAGGGCTGGAGGGCCCTCCAGACGTACAGCTGGACACTTCTCTACAGAAGAGCCAGCATTTTGCATGTGAAAGAGCTCCATCTCTGACTTTCCCTCCCCGTCACGCAGACACTCACCCGACCCTTTCCTTCTCTGCAGTCGCAGCCATTTCTCATATCTCTCGGTCTCCTCGTTTAGTCTCTCCATCCGATTCTGTCCCCACCCTCTCCTCTTGATCTGAATTCTGCTCTTTCCCCTGTTTCAGTCTCGTCCTTCCCGTTAACCTTGTTCTCATTCTCCACTCTGGGTCCCAGTCCTCTCCTCGCCTCGCCTGTCTCTTCTCCTCCTCCTCTCGCTAACTTCCCACGTCACCGTGTTCACTTGTATATTTTATTACTAGCCATAAAATTCTTCTGTTCATTTGCTACCTTATTGTCGTTTTATTGACAGATGGACTAATCACAGTTAAACCCAGAAACACAGAAAATGAGGCAATAAAAGCCGAATCGCAGTGAGATGTTTTTGCATAACAAGTATTCAAAGTCTACAGTGTGTGGTGATGTGTTTGAACAGTTTGTAAGAGCAGATCTGTGGTTAGTTTTGAGGGGCTGGAGTAATTGCAGCGTGGAGTTTAATCTGAGTTCATGTTTTTATATTAGATTGGTTGAACTCCAAACAGGAGATCTTTTCTACCTGTGGCCATCGAATTGTATAACTCCTCCCCTTCTGTAGGCAGATGGAGCGCATAAAAATGTCCAGACATACTACTAGTGACGAAAACATTCAGGGAGCCTATCGAGCCCTGATCGAGCCTAAGGAAGGGCTTGTTTTTGCTTTGAAAATATGTTGGAAGTGCACAAAAAAATAGATCCCAGGCGAGCAATACCTCACTTTGGTGACATGTTAGGACAGTTTCATTTGGAAAAGCTGAATCTGAAGTTTCATTTGCATCCCGTCCAGTTAGGAAGAGGTTAGAAGTTCGCCACAAGAAAACCTACTGACACTGATATTTTTAAGGCAGTCTGAATCACTTTTGTTTGCCGTGTGTCTCTGCAGGTGGGTAAATGGGAGAACGGTTCCCTGTCCATGAAGTACCACGTGTGGCCTCGCTATGAACTGTATGGGGGGGCAGCAACCAGGGAGGATGACCACCTGTCCATCGTGACGTTGGAGGAGGCTCCGTTCGTCATCGTGGAGGACGTGGATCCGCTCAGCGGGACCTGCATGAGAAACACTGTGCCCTGTCGGAAACAGATCAAAACACTGTAAGAGTTACAGCTCAGATGTTCCAACTCAGAGTCGCTTTTTTCTGCTTTTTTCAGCTCAAGGAGTTCAGAGCGCTCCAGCCAAAACGCCAGGCACCTAGGACGCAGAAATGCGAGGCAGTGCAAAACAAAAAGCTGTCTCCAGCTGCTAAAACACTTTCTGTGTGATCAGGACCTTAATCCTCACTAGGGCTGTCCCTGGCTAAGAATTTACATCGTCAAATCTGATACGTCAAGTGTCTGCAGTCGACTGATAGTCAAATCGTGTTTTTTAGTTTCCTCAGTGATCCATATTCTCCTTTGTGACGTTAGTTTCCTTTTTTACACACCAGACAAAAGAGCTGAAACACCCAATTAAACAAGTTGACATAAGAACTTATTTTATGATACTACGCACTCCATCCAGCACTGTTTGTTGTGTTTCAGGGGTGCATGTGTAGGTGCGGCGCTGTCTGTAGTGCTGAGAGGGAGCGCAAAAGATCGATAGCAAACTGACAGAACCCGTTATTTAGTTCAGTCCCTGCTTGCTCTCTGTGGTTGTAAACAATGTTTAGCTTTCTGTGAGCACCATGTTCTTATGTGAGTGCTCTGATTAATACATGTATACCAGAATAGGTTATGTATTGTGATTTTTTTTGGGAGAAACCAAGCAGTTCTATGTAAAATCAGACATTCAGCACCGCGGCATCGCCCGAATTGATCGATCTTTTGTTTCATAACCACATTTTCCTGCAAGTGTGACCAGGCCACTTGGATCTAATCATCAAAGAGGCAACTATTCAGGTCACCGTTGACATTTGAATTCTAAATCAACATATAAACGTTTTTTTGCATGCCTGTTCATTCTGTTTAAACCCGGAATTTCTGCACAGTTGCAGATAGAGATTAGGCTTCACTAATATTATTAGTATTATACTGTTTATAGGATTAGATGCCAGTGGTGGCTGTGTAGGATTGTTCCCGACTCATGTGATCCAAACATTCTAATAACTCAGAGCGTTGTGAAGTCCAAAAGTCAACATTTATTATACAAAACAGAATCATTTCAAAAATTCCCAACATGTTTTTTATCTGTATATCTGTATCTTATCTTTATTTGTCAGCATTAAGCTTTTCAGTACAACATTTTCACTGCAATCCAAAAACTGTTTGCTGTCCCACTTGCTGCACGCACTTGTATTAACAGGGCAGTCTGACAGCAATCTGACAGAACCATAAATTACATTTATTCATTAAAGACAGTTGATTGAATAAAAAGGGACAAACTCATTTAACCCAGTAAATCGGTTTAATCAAATTGAGGATTACCTCTGAGGATTTTTTGTTCTTTCAGGGTGATGACGTCATAAAATACGATGACAGACATCCAGAGCCTCATTTGAAAACCTCAACGGAAGTTCCAAAAATATAGCCCTAGAATCGAGGTTAAAATGTCTGAGAAACAAGAATAAGGATGCATGTCAAGAAGAAAAATACATGTCCGTCAAGCATCAGATTATTGTGAAAATGTAATTCAACACACATCAACAGTGACTCACAGATCTGCCCACTGCAGGACTGACCAGAGCAGAAATGAAAAGGAAAAAAACTGCCCAAATTTTGCCTGTGAATGATGTTAATTTCCCACGACAGCTTTGCAGAGCCAGAGGTAGAATCAGTTCACACTTCATCGGTGTGAGAGTGACAGTGCCAGATACACCAAATCACGACCGCAACTAACAATTCATGCCAGTTTCGGACAGAAGTACATATCTGATTAAATAACTATCTGTCTGTCTACCTGTGTATCCACCTACGCAGCAATCAGACGAAGGATTCAGGGATCTACATAAAGCGCTGCTGTAAAGGATTCTGCATCGACATCCTCAAGAAGATCGCCAAGTCTGTGAAGTTCACCTACGACCTTTACCTTGTCACGAACGGCAAACACGGCAAGAAGATCAACGGGACGTGGAACGGCATGGTGGGAGAGGTGAGGCAATACCTCAGCGTCTCTGTCACTTTTATTTTGGCAGCCCGTTCTGTCAGTAATTGTGTGTAATGTATTAGACAGACACACACCAGCACACAACTCTGAAAGCTGTTCAGTCTATGGAACGCTGCCAGATTTTGCGGGTCATCAAGTACAGCCTCTTTGTGCTCGTCGTGGTCATGCATGTGTAAATGACACGATGGTCTCATTAGAAGTTTGTTGGCAAAGTGTGCAAATGAAGATTGCACCTAATTCACACTTTGCAGCACCATCTTATTATTACTTCTGTTTAAAAGGTGTCGTTGAGACATTTGGGCCGTCAGAGTGGTGGAGTACTGTACGCTGCAGAAAGACATATTTGGCAGTGAGTCAGGCAAGAAACGTAGAATGACTTCTTTCCCTTCATTTGAGGCAGAAAATGCTCCAATTACAGAGCAGGCTTTGGTGCACCGAGCAGTCAGCTTTGGCGCAGAAGTGAAAATTGAAATGTATTCAACAAGTTCTGAAAATAGAAAAAAAAAAAAACAATAAAACACTGAGTTTGACTCCCAGCAAAACAGTTTAGTAGAAAACAATGTGAAAAACAGAGACTTGTTGTCCTACTCACTGAAGAGGTGTCAGCTGAAGCTTATTGTGCGTGCCCATTTTACACCTACCCTACGCTACGACTGCCAGCAAGCCACTCTGAGCAGGCAGCTTTATATTTGTCTTTAGATTATTAAAACAGGAAAAAGACTCCTCAGGATTTTAGATGCCTTAATGTTCAATTGGTTCTTGAAAAGTTGTTTTTGTCATAATTCATAAGCTCTCTTTTGAAGTATAGGAAGTAGTTTCCTCATACTCGCACACACTAAGTATCGTGAGGTGTATTAAGTCCTTAATTTTGTACAGTAATTCAATAGATTGCCACATTTTTGCTTTGATATAATTTCTACGTGGTTGCCAACATAATTTGTTATCTATAATCCCAAAAAAATTACATTTCAGCTTCACTTATCAGAAGTTTGCTTTGTAAATTTATTCACAGTTGCTAAAGATGGTGAATTTAGTCTTGCTTAAATTCAGAGATGGTTTGGTAAAATCTAACGCTCTAGGGCTCATACACATCCCACGTGTTTCACCACCTGGAAAATGAAGATGCTACTTGGGTGCTACTTTAATGACAACTTTCAAGGGGCAGAGCAGGTTGCGCCTGAATTTGCAAAGCGAACATAACCAGCAACGTGTCATGATATGCAATCGGTTGAAGCCCAAATTGCTCTTGGTGGCTGCTCCACCAGCGTGTGAGTGTGTGTGAATGGTAACTGAGTAGCAGGTTGCACCTTATATGGTAACCTCAGCCAGTGGTGAGTGTGTGTGTGTGTGAATGGGTGAATGTGACTTGTAGTGTAAAAAGCGCTTTGAGTGGAGTTCTGAGTTTTGGGGTGAATAATTGATCCGTTGATCCGATCAGAGCTGATCAGATCATCACTGGATGAGAGGAGCAATTGTTTGTGTGTGAGAGCAAACTTTAGGCGCAGCACACTGAAGGTTACGTGTCACTTTCACTGCACCTGCTGTTCTGCTGCTCCGTCTGTGCACTCCATCTGTGGAGCAAATAATAACCAAGCAGTATATATATATATATATATATATATATTCCTACGGCGCCCCGAATGAACGGTCCAGCTCCAGAAATAGAAAATCTTAACATGGTGGCAGACGTTTTAATCGTGCCGGCCTGCCACACATAAATGAATTTGTAGGAAACCCTGAATGTGCGCTGCTGTGTTCCAAAAGTTGAACTTTGTTTATCTAATGACGCAGCTATTGCGACCTGAGGCGCTAGGAACACTTGCGCGCCGCATCACTCTCACTTTTGGGGGCAGCTTCCACACGTCTACAACAACAACGCTGGATTTACAGGCCCTTAGAAGTTCCAACAAAATTGTTTCGATGTTTTACCACTACAATTTAAATTTGTATTAAATGCAAATAAAATAAAGTCTCGCAGCTTAAGTGCATATTTTATACACCTACTGTGCGCTTGGACACTGCAGATAAGGCAGACGCATGTGCTCATAGCCACAAATTAATGTGTACAGTTCATCACCGTGCAGTCACTGTGATTCTTGCTTCTGGTTGTCGAGGTGGAGGTGAAGTAATGTCACAGTGCAGACAGAGTTACAGTTCACTTCTGGGCCCAATGAACTGTGCTATATTTAGCTTCCATAGGAAGCTACCTGCAGGGTTCATTTCCTCTCCGAAGTGTGTTTTCATACCTTGAATTATGAGCTTTCCTTTCCAGGTCAACCCTCTGCCCAACAGGCCTAACACTTATGTCAGATGGGCTAAGCACCTCGCCCAAGGGTGCACACAGTTCAGTCAGCTGCAACAATTCACTTTGGGGCTCTAAACATTCCCTAATCGACATTGGTCCCGAGGTAAGGTCGTTGTCAGTTCTCATACTTCAACCTATAAGCGCGAAGCTGCACTCGTGCCGTCTGACTTTGGCGATTGAAGGAAAAGGCAAACGGATCAATGGGAGCCCAAAGGTCACAGGTTGGAGACGCGCTCCGTGTGCTTCCTGGTGTGGGCGCTGAAGTTTGAACAACCTTCAGAAGTCACAGACAAGTGTCTTTTTTTTTTTCATGCGGTAAAACTTTTGCTATTCAATTTACATTAAACTGACCCATTTAATCTATTATATAAAGCCATTTAAGTCATGCTGCCAGTGTCTTTAGTGGGCACTGAGCTGTAAGTGTGGTCACCTGTAATAAACTCCATCGCCCTAGACTAAAAGTGCCGTAATGTGCCGTCTCCCTCTGACCTCCACAGATGAATGGTCATTGGGAGGAGGGAGGGGGGGCATTCATCTCAGCAGCTCTGTCTCTCTCTCTCTCTCTCTCTCTCTCTCTCTCTCTCTCTCTCTCTCTCTCTCTCTCTCTCTCACTCACACACACACACACACACACACACACACACACACGTGCAGACAAGGGACATTTATGCATGAACGATCACAAAAATAAAAGAATACATGCATGAATGCCGACACATGGACACAGACTGGCACACAAACCCAGACTGTGTCCATATGTGCACAGAGAGGACACACTCGTAATGTCAATTTATCTCCATCTCTCTGTCACACACACACACACACACACTTCCTCGTATATCTGCTGTATCAAACAAAACCATCCCGTGTCCTTCTCCAGTTGGAGCAAAGCCAGAGCTACAGTATATCTCACACCATTAATGGACAGAGATCTGAACTGGTGCTGACACACACTCTCACACACACACACACACTTGGACGTGCCTATGCACACTCCTGAACACTCACAGAGATCACTGAGGGCCTTTACACAATTTGCCACAGCTTGGAAAGACAAAAGATCAAAAAAAAAGGAGAGGAAAATCAATGAACGCTTTAAGAAGGCCGACATTTTGTCATAACTCGATTCTGGCAGTGAGTGTCAGATTTCACGGGCTGCATTGACTCGTGCCGCCCCTAATACCCCTAATCTAAAATATTAGAGGCAATACACTTGATTACATGAGTTTGGCCTCGCTAGCAGAGTCGCATAAAGACACCGGCACACACACACCAGCTGAGACACATACACAAATCCTCGCTCACTCATTCTCAATAACACCCACATGGGTCACTTTCATAACACAGAGAGAACAAGTCGTAGGAGGGAGATGGAGAGAGCGAGTGGAGAGGGAGAGGAAGTGAGTACACTGCTGGATGGACTCGCTCTCTTCCCCGGGGAGACATTCGCACATTCAAGCACTAACACACACGCACACATACACAGAAGCGAACATGCGCATCCGTACTTACATGCTGACAGAACAAACAAGATTGGAAAGTTACAAATGCACACAGACACACACACACACACAAAGCGCACGCTGGCAGACACAAACACTTTGAAAACTGCAGATAATGTGCAGAGTAGATGTGTAATATTCTCCCTGCCTGTAAAGGTCCACTTCACAGGTAGAGAACAAAGGTTCGCTCCCTTCTCTTTCTCTCTGTCTTTCTCCCTTTATGACTCACTCATATGCACACACACACACACACACACACACACACACACACACACACACACACATACACACACACACTAACACTGAAGCACATACTGGAGCTTTGACTCACAGCGCCACAAACGCCTTTATTAACTCAGTAAGACAGTCTCGTCCCACTTTACCCCCGTGCTGTAGGGCTGTAAAATTCGGGGCTAAATATACTACCTGTGCTGAGGTACTGACGGGAGCGAGGCAGGTAGAGGGAGGAGAGGCATTGGGGCGGCTATTTCAAGCAGCCATGACCCACTGTGGTAACCCACTTTCTTCCTCCCTCTTTCTGTCTTTCGCCCTCCCTCCCTCGGCGTGCATCACGAGTGTCCACTCCGAGCTGTGTGTGTGGAAAGTGTGTTGTCCTCCCGCGCCATCTTTGTCTCTAACGTCTCCGTTCTCAGGCTCTTTGCCTCACTTCATCCGCTCTTCGTCAATCCTGTCCCATCTGCTGTTATGTCAAGTTTGATTTCCTACATTTCCCAGAATTCCTTTTGACAGTTAACGGAGAGAGCGCCTGAATCTGCTGCATGCTTTATACATGTTAACCTGTTGTGCTCGACCGTTCGGAGCTTCACTTTGAGCTACTTTATCTAAATAAAAAATGCGTCAAGCGCAACTCTACCTGATTGAGCTATTGCTACCGTTCGGTTTACGTATGTTAGCCTTAAATAAAAACACTAGCTGTCGCTGTGAGTGGCATGGTGGTACAGTGGTTAGCTTTGTCGCCTCACAACAAGAGGGTTCCTGGTTTAAACTCTGGGGTGGGGGAGCCTCTCTGTGTATGTTCTCCCTGTGTCAGCGTGATTTTTCTGCAAGTACTCCAGCTTCCTCCCACAGTCCAAACACATGCAGGTTAAGTGGTGACTCTAAATTGTCCGTAGGTGTGAAAATGGATGTCATTAAAACAGACAATTAATTACTAAGTAAACAGTAACTTCTGATCACTAATTGTTGTTAAATGATGCATTTAATACATAAATATATATATATGCTAAAAATAATTTTGTAAGTTTGATTTTGTATGCCTCTACACCAGCGATACCTGTAGCCGCAGGCATTACAGTATGTTCTCGCGTCGTCTGTCCATCCGTTTGTCTCATTCACAACGCCATATCTCAAGAACGCAAATTTGGCAAAAACATCCACTTGGACTGAAGAATAAAGTGATTACAATTTGGTGGTCGAAAACTTGTCGTTGGCCATTAATCAAGAATTTATAGGCTAATTATGAAAAAATGTTACACACACACGTCTATAGATAGGATAAAATGATCAAATGATGAGATTTTATATTCAAAAGGTTGAATGTAAACTAAACTGTGACATCATAATTTTTTGCAAAAACTCTTTTGTGGCCATTACTTAAAGTCATATCTCAGGAACAGAAGGGGAGACATTTGCTCAGGTGCTGGATTGGTGACACTAATCTCAATGCCCATTTCAAAATGTGTTGATTGTATGAATCTTCTGTGCGCCACGGGGCAGTAACTCTGTTGTCTAAAGCTGTACTTGACCAGACAGTTGAGTTGTCATTTTATGGTCAAGGTACTAAAGCTAAGAAAATAAACTCTCTACCATGAAGTGACGTCTCAATGGTTTGGTAGAGGCTGTATATGAAAAACTATGGACTCTGTTCAAAACAAGAAAAGATTCACTGCTGTGTGTTACTGCTCCAGGAAAATAAAAAATGTAAAGAAATGTTTTATCCATTGCCTTTTTTTAAGAGTGGACATTAAAGAGTATTCCTCAGGCTCAACTTGTTGCTCTTTTGCACAGCGGCTGGTTGACAAATAGCTTTCTGGACCTCTTCCACAACGGACTGTGTCTGCATGACTGTTGAACATCAGTGCAAAGTGATGCGTCTAGACAGAAGATATTGCTCTTGGATAAGGACTGACACTAAAATCTAATATTTACTCCTGATATATTAGATTGCTGAAGAGGCTCAGTCACATTTATTCATTCACCCAGTGAGATAAGAGCAGAGCCAACAACAAAATGGACAAAGAAACGTACGGGACGTCGTAAAAAGCTATTTTTCAGCGATGCTGAAATGAACTCGGGGGCTGCTACAGGATAACAACATCCACCTTTGTCCAGATTACATTTCTTAAAAATCACCCACAAGCACACTCACCGTCAGATGAGCTGGTGGCTGTGAAAAACTATTTTTGTGCTTTTTTTTTTTTTTTTTTTTTACAATAAGCTATTCTTATCTGTCTTGATTGAATTTGTTTTTGCATGTTCTTGTTGCAGCAGCACCAAACAAGACGTTCCCCCTCAGGGAGAAGTTTTAGAACAGATTTTTCCTTTACTCTGCACTCCATTCATTACTGGAAGGATGAGAGACATTTAGATGATCGATGCTATTTCTGTTTTCCAATGTCTCTGTTAGGTGGTGTTGAAGAACGCTCACATGGCCGTCGGCTCCTTGACCATCAACGAGGAGAGGTCGGAGGTCATCGACTTCTCCGTCCCCTTCATCGAGACGGGTATCAGCGTCATGGTCTCACGGAGCAACGGCACCGTTTCACCCTCAGCCTTCTTAGGTGAGGAGCACAGCAGAGACGTCAGAGACGGGCGGACGGCCATTTTCTTTACATTTTCTGAAATGCTCAGTCTCTTGGGATTTTGATCTTTTCCACAGGCTGCTCAGAAAAAATGTTTTACTTGTTACACCTCCTGGTTAACTGTATTTATTAGTGTGGCAGAATAGGTCTGTTTGTTTAACTCACATTAAAAGAAAAAAAGGAGGTTTACACTGCACATCACCACTGACCGGGCGCATCATATCCAGGAAGTAATATAGGTACATTTAAGTAAAATACAAACTTTGTTCACTATGCAAATGCAACACATAAAACACAAGGTCCCCAGACTAACACAAGTCCCGTGCAAAAAGGGATTTAATTAAGTTCTGGGTAAAACAAAGAACATGCAGGTCACATCTCATGCTGGATAATAAATATATTAAAATCAAATCGAAATAATAATAGTTTAATTTAGTTTTTTGATCTTCTGACTGCTGATTTTAAGTTTCAGCAAAAAAATCTTATTTTTCCTGAAGTACCGTCATTTTTAAATGTATTATTTTAGATTTACATGTATGAAATGATCCCAAAAATCACTTAAATGTGCTGCCTAACCAAAATATATGAACGAGCATGGATATTTTTGGATTCGCGGTTTTGGGTTAGGCTGCTGATCTTGTGTCGGCGGGTCTAATTGCTCATTTTTGTGGGTGCAGTATTGTGCACCGCGATTCCGGGCAAGGGTCTTGCAAATCAGACTTGTGCAGGACTCTAGGCCTCGATACAACACACAAATTTTTATTCATTTGCAAACATTTTGTGGAATTAAACTATACTTTTGGACAGAGGCAGCAGATTGGTTTCAAAGACTCTATGATTGTTTGACTTTAATGTGACTTTCTTTTCGCCCATACGTCTGCCACATTGAGAGCGCTGTATGGATCTTAGTCAGGTCACTTTAAGTTGACATCCATTTTCACACCTTTAGAAGTTGAACTCAAAGTGATTTAGTGGACACAAGTGATTAGAGCCAAGTCCTAATGCGTTTGTGTGATGATGAGGAGGCAGACAGGAGAGCGTGATAATGTGGCTAACTGTTTATTTATTCTCTCTTTCGCTTCCTGTCTCTTTGCCCTCTTGTATTTCCCACTCCTACTCCAATTCTCTGACTCTCCCTTCCTCTTCTCAATCTGGCGCTCTACATTTGCATATCTCTCTTGCCCTCTCCCTCTTTCGCTTCATTTTCTCTCCCTCCGTCTCTGCCGCCCTCGCTCTTTTCTCCCTCTTCCTCCCTCCCCTGACGCCCCTCGCCTATTCCCTGTCTCCTGCCATCTTACACTCCTCTTTTCCCCCCCTCTTCTCTCTTTTCCTAATCTCTGTCCGTCCACGCTTCCTCCCTCAATCCCTCGTCTCCCTGGTCTCCCTTCTTCATCTCTCTCCCTCTCCTCTCTTCCCTCTTTCGCCCTCCAGAGCCCTTCAGTGCGGATGTGTGGGTGATGATGTTCGTGATGCTGCTGCTGGTGTCAGCAATAGCTGTGTTTATATTCGAGTACTTCAGCCCTGTGGGCTACAACCGCTGTCTGGCTGACGGCAAAGGTGAGAGGCCTCAGCTCAACACACTCCCAGACACGCACACACACACACACACACACACACACACACACACACACACACACACACACACAGGCAGTGTACCTGTTGGGGGGTGAGCTGCACAGTGTTGGAGGATATAGATGTAAATGGATGCAGACATTTTCTCTTCTTTTCACCGTGCCGCCTCCCTCGTCTCTCAGTCTTTTCGCTCAGAACACACCAGATGGGAGGGCGCGCTCAGGTTGAATTTACCAGAGAAATTATACCGTTGCAACATGTGTTAAAAGTAATGTTTTACTTTGCAATTAAAGTTTTCAGCACTCTGCGGCAAATCTGTTTTGTAGGAAATATAACTGTCCAGATTACATTTATCTGCATGACAGCAAAGTGTTTACAGAGCCAACAAATATTAAGTCTCATTCGTGAAATGTGAGCAGAAGGAATTTGTGTATTAACTGTTTGCAGAAGGAAATTTACTTGTATTTCTACATTCATCAATATGTTAGTTGCTCCGATCTTTTCGTAGGTACTAACAAAAACTGCACCTGCTTCTGACTGCTCGTAAATAATGATTGTGAGAGTCATGTTGCTGACCAAACACTATCAGTGATGTCTGTCAGAATGTTTAACAATTTAACACTGAACATAACACACACATCACGTCAGCTTCTGAGTTTGCTGTTGACTGCTCCAGTGGAGGCATGTCACTGTCTCGGTCACGAATACTTTCTGAGAGAGACTGGGAAGAGCCTCCTCCTGTAGCTGTTGTGGGGTTTTTTTTTTAACATCAAGTGTCATATCGAACCGTTTTCGTTTAACTTCTTGGATAGTTCCCTCTAGGGGTCGACAGATAATCAACCAGGCCGATATTATGAATTTTTAGGGTTATCAGAATCGGCTGGTATGCCGATATACAGTCTTGTTTTCCTTAGCTGCACTGTTTTGGCTTAAAACCAAAACCACTAATGTGTAGACGTACATGAAGTAGTGTGAGAGAGAGTGTGCAGAAATGTTAAAGTGTCTCTTAGCAACAGTTGAGTCCCAGTCCAGCTGCTGAACTGCTGTTGTGTAGGCGGAGACCAATAAATGATTGAATAAACAAAAGAAAATCAGAAATCTGGTGTTGCTTTTTACTTTTAACTAATAAATGGTGCTTGTAGGACTCTTATATATCCATTCATTCATTCATTCATTCATTTAACTTTAGGATCACATGACCATATAACCATTTTCAAGAAAACATCAAACTTGGCTAATTTGTAGGTTTGTTTGTATTTACAAAATACATATAAAAGAAGTATCATGCAGTTCACATTAAAAAAAGGAGAGTAGAAATAAAATGGAAGTCTTTCTTTATGATTTAAACTGCACATTTGGCAGATTTGCTTTTCTGCCTGTAGATTCTAACATACCGTCTGATTTCAACAGTTTCAACAGTCAAAGGTCAAATATGAGATCTCAGCTGAGCACAGAGATCTTTGCTCTTTAGACAAATTGTATGTAGCATAATTTGCAGCTGTACCATATTTAGTTTTTATCGTTGTAAAAGGACACAGATTTGGGGAAAGCTTTTATACATAGTTTCCTACAGTGGAATCACAGCTGTGGTTATATTCAGTACAACAGCTTCCTGTCGTGATATTTCTTAAACGTAAAGCCTAGTTCACATTATACATTTTCACCCTGATTTTTCGCTCTCAAGATCCTCTGCGACGTCAGAATCGCGGTGAAAATCATGTAATGTGAACTAGGCTTTAGATGGTGTAGTTTAGTGACTGATTAGACCACGTCAAAGATCGCAAGAAAACTCTGATAGGTTGTGAGATCAATAATTAGGTAGAACAAGTGAATCAGATTCATTCACATTCCCTGGACTGGAAATGAGAGTTTAACCAAAGCAGCAATTAGGTTTAATCAAACATGTTTGGTGAAGGAAACTACTTGTATAGATGCACATTTTGTAGGTGACTAGTCTTTGTTAAGCAGCGATGATGTTTAGTGGATCTGAAAATCACACGTCTGTTCGCCACAGCTGATGCCTCTAGTTTTGCTTTTCTTGTGGCGTCACCTTTTCACAGGCTGCTCTCCACCGTTTGCACTGTTAATTGAGAAATCAAAAGAAAAAATCTGAATGTTGTTTGCTCGTACACACTCCAGTGCCAGAGCTGCCATGTTTTTAGTCGCCCGTTTGGTTTAATTTCCTGGCATTTTCTAGCTTTCTGATTTTCTGAATAGCGTCTGAATGGGAGAGTTTTTAGCAGCCAACTTGAAAGTCCTGAATGTGAGACTAGCACCAACAGCACATGAAAGCAGTATAATAGCTCTGGCAATGAAAACAATCTGACGGTGGAATTTAAATCAAGTGCTATCTGTCCACAAAATTTCAACATTCAAAGAGGGATAAAAACAGGAAATACTTTCATCTTCCACGAGTATGCAGAGAACATGGCGGCGGGCAATTTGGGCCTCCGCAGAAAGAGTGTCGGATGAGTAATTCTCCAACTAGTAATTTGCACCCAACGAGCAGGCATGGGTACAGCTTTGCAGGTAATGCTTCCTCTCTGTAACATCATCACTGCACGTCGTCTTTACAAATTGTCTTACTGTGCACAAAGACTGACGGAGACACAGACGCGCGAACACACAGCGAGCGCCGCCTCCACATATAGACCAGCCGTCCTCACTGACCCAATGACTTCATTCTCCTCTCCTCCTCCTCCTCGTCCTCCGCCACGCTGCTCTCTTTTATCATTTACAGGTGTGTCTCACCGCCTGGGTTTCAACACACCTCCAGCGCTGCTTCTTTCACACTGGACGAGTCATTTGCATTCATTTCCATATTTCCCAAAATCACGTGTCAGCTCTGACAGCGAGGGGCTAGTTTTGTGTCAGATCTCCCCCCAGCCAAAAAGATAAGACACGGGGAAAAAAATTAAAATCAATGTCTTCCCACAACTCTATCTCTGATGTGGCTATATATAGACACTCTTTTTTTCATTCCTCTCATCCTTCATCATGTTCTGGAGAAGATGTACTCCTCCCTAAAGCGCTGTTCTCTTCTGTGTGCCTTTTGTTTTATCTGCTTGTAGCGCTGTGGGAGTTTGGTATCATGAAGAGTGCAGATCGAAGTTTGGACTCAAAGGCTTCGACGCAATAATGTATCAATGGCCTGACTGCAGATTTGTAAAGTCTCTGCCCGATTCATTTAACCAACTTTCTTGCAAACTTCACAAAGGAGATATTTGGCACGATGAAGTCAGTTTGTCCGCGAACAAAAGCCCCATGCAACAATACACACCCACGTGCGTGCACACACACTCGCTCTCGTTCTGTCTCTCTCACACGCTCACACATACCCACACAAACATTATGAACCAACTGCTTATCGCAGCATAATGGCTGGAACGAACCAGGCTGCTGCCAGCTCATAGATGAATTGGACAGTTTATAGCGTATCCTGAAAAATAAAATAATATATGAATTACTTTTACATGTGTGATATATTTGTATAAAGGTGAGATACACTGAACAGGAATAAATGCAACACTTTTGTTTTTGCTCCCATTTTTCACAGGTTTGAGTTGAAGAGCAAAAAATATTAATCTGTCAAAATTTTGGCCACTTTTTTTTTTTTTAATCTGTGTTAGCGAGCACTTCTCTTATTTTTAAATAACCCATCCATCTGACAGGTGTGGAACAAGATGCTGATTAAGCATCATTACTGCACAGGTGTGCGTCGGGCTGGTCACAATAAAAGACCACTCCAAACACTGCATTTTATTTTAAAGTCAAGATGAAATGAAAAACACCTCTTTAACACATTAAGATGATCTCTCTTGACATTTTGTGCACCTGTTACAAAATATATGCCAAACAAATGACAAAAAATCCATTTCTTTATGTTCTGTTGTCCTGTAGAGCAAAATATGATGCGTGTTTGCAATCAGCTTTAATTTTACCAGCTATCTTTGATTTAATCTCAGTTTTATTCTTTAGACGAAAGCTCGTATTAGTTTAGGTCACATTTTAGTAATTTCAGTTTTTGTCAGCGACAACTCAAAACTTTTACGTCAATGAAAAGTCATGACCTTATAGTCAAACTTTTTCCCTTCAGATTAATCTAATTAGGCTGACACAGGCATCAGAAGTTAGAATCAAAGTGACAGGTGGTATAAAAATTTCATTTAGACATTATTTTTTCTGCACCTACTGTAAAACTTCAAATAATAGCCTGGGCTATTATTCGCTTCAGTCTCTGAAATCAAGGGGCCTATATTTGGGACCTTTAATTACTTTCACACAAAAGCCCAGCAAAGATGGGAAATACAATCAAATTGTCTATTTAAACCAGTATGAATATACCTTGTATAAAAATTAGGCTTTTGAATATATGTTAAATATGAATCATCCATTGGCTCTAACTCTGACAGACAGCACAGCAGAGAGTTACGGTACTTGAGGATTATGGCGCCCGGCATACTGACACAACACCACTTTATCCTGTTAAACCAATCACAACTTGGATTCATTTTTATAAAAAAAAAAACAAAAAAACCCTTTTGATCCCTTTGACCTGAGGACCCTTACAAACTAAAGGAATATGAATAACTTACAGGGTAATCGAGGAATGGACTCATAATTTGAGGAAGCTTACAACCTGGTTTTATAGATCTGGAGAACTGCTTAGCTGCTTAGCAACCAGACCAGGCCTCTAATTGAGACAGGCCTTTATTTGTCAAAATACAGGTATGTCGCCACACTGGACTAGGTTTTAAATCATAAGTGCTATAATGTAGGCATCTGGATTTGACACTGGTTTAGACCCCAGCTGATCTGTCTTTAATCACGGCTGTGCTTCTTTCAGAGCCTCACGGTCCATCCTTCACCATCGGTAAGGCCATCTGGCTGCTCTGGGGTCTGGTCTTCAACAACTCTGTGCCAGTGCAGAACCCCAAAGGCACCACCAGTAAGATCATGGTATCAGTGTGGGCCTTCTTCGCTGTCATCTTCCTGGCCTCCTACACTGCCAACCTGGCTGCTTTCATGATCCAGGAGGAGTACGTGGACCAGGTCACTGGCCTCTCAGACAAGAAGGTAAGATGGAAGGTTTCTTTTTGATGCTACGCCAATCTGTCTTCTTTCATATAAGTAAGTCAATGCTTTACATGCTTTTCTCTCTCCATGCTCCCTCTTCCATATTTAGTTCCAGAGTCCCAACGACTTCTCGCCTCCGTTTCGGTTTGGCACCGTCCCAAACGGAAGTACAGAGAGAAACATTAGGAACAACTACCCAGAGATGCACGGCTACATGACAAAGTTCCATCAGAGAAACGTCAATGAGGCTCTGCAGAGTCTGAAGGCTGGGTAAGGAACAGTTTCACTGTTAAACCGAATTTACAAAAAGATTTTTGTAGTAAAATGAATTTAAAGTCGGTTTTAAGAAAACACTGATACACTTGAGTATCGCGATGTTGTGTTGTGACACTGTAGGAATTTTAAAGGAAAAGAAGATATCGAAGATAGACTTGATTAATCCCCGAGGGAAAATTCAATTGTTTTCACTCTGTTGTCACATACACACACAGGCCCATGTGCACAAACAGGACCTGTACATGCGTTAAATGGAGAGATGTCAGAGCGAGGGGGCTACCTCAGACAGGTGCCCTGAGCAGTTGGGGGTCAGTGTCTTGTTCAAGGGCACCTCCGCGGTGCCCAAGCGGAGAGCTGGCACCTCTCCAGCTACCAGTCCACGCTCTGCTTGGTCTGTATGGGTGATTGAGCCAGCGACCCTCTGGTTCCCAAGCCAGGTCCCTATAGACTGAGCTACTGCCACTAGCTATTTTGAAACCTGCTCATTTTTAGCATTTCCTAATTATGTTTTCATGGTTGAATTTGAAAACTCAGTAGCTTTTTCAGTAGTTAACTACTCAGGGTCATGTAGTTTATGTAGTTCATTACAAACTACATATTCGTAGTATTTTCATGATGTTTTTTTCACACAATCACCTGCCATTTGACTACAGTTACCCTGTTTCCAACCAAGATGTCTGCAATTGAATACTATGGATTTCCTAAAAGTTTCCATTTGCCTGATTCCACCCCAATAATTTCTAGTAGGCCTAGTTAACAACTTCCTAACGCTGCATATTACAGTAGAAATTGTGAATAGTTTTAACAAAAAGGATCAATGCTAAGTCTCCTGTTTTTCTCGTTCCTACTGGTCTTCATGTAAACATATTGTAGCTGAACAAGTCCAACAATACTTCCACTCCCCCTCTTCACTTCTCATCAAGTGTGCCTTTTCACCAGTCTGTGTGCCAGCTCCAGCCTTTGGCAAACCAAGTGGAAGTCTATTACACTTATCAGCAGCTTAGTGCTATTTAGCAGGTTAATTGGAATGTTGTAGCTGTGATGTCTGACTCCAAAGTGCTAATTAATTGTAACCTATCTCTCCCTCGCTCTCTCTCTCTCCCTCCCTCTCTTTTTCATTAGCAAACTAGACGCTTTCATTTACGACGCGGCCGTACTGAACTACATGGCTGGCAGGGACGAGGGCTGCAAGCTGGTGACCATTGGCAGCGGCTACATCTTCGCCACCACGGGGTACGGCATCGCCATCCAGAAGGAGTCGCTCTGGAAGAGACATGTGGACCTGGCCATCTTGCAGCTCTTTGGAGACGGTGAGAAGACGTGCTGTTTCCTCCGCTGTTTTATTCATAGATGGTGCGCAGTTTAATGCACTCAGCAAGCAGAGACCCTGTCATGCATGCAGCTGTGCTGATGTGATGAGTTGTATAAATAATGACTCAAAGATGCACGAGTTAGTCACTGAGATAATGCAGTATGTTCCTGGGGAAGAAACAGAACTTGTTATTGACAGCCTTGAAGCAAACGTTTAAGGATAAGTCTGCCTTATTTCAGCTGGGGTCTTATTTTATTGACTTGAGCCATTGTTTCTGTCAGTTAGAATAACGCTGTACTCAACAAGTAATCCCTACCTTACACTAGAAGACTCTGAATAGACTTTAAAAAGACTTAAGTCTGACAATTGAGTTTTGAGTCACACACTGTAAGACTTTACAAAGACTGGGGATCTTGCAGGGTCACTGTTTTCAAGACTACAGCAAGATTTATTTTGAGATTATTTCCCATTCTGCTCCTGGTGTAAAATATTACACCAAACTCCCTTTTAGAAATCTGACATATTAGCCGGGACTTAAAACTTATGATTATATGAAACATGTTTGATTGTTTCGGAATATCAAGATGAGAAAAAGACTGACACCGTTTTATGTACAAAAGAGCAATTACACGTAAAGGCCTTGACACACCAAAAAGACACCAAAGAACTAGAGGCAACAAAGCCGACTGTTGCGTGACCTCACGTTCCCTGTGTCACAGCTGTAAAACCTACAGCCGATGGCCGACCAGCATTTACGCCCTGCACCTTAGTGAGAAGAAATAACTCTCCACACAAACAGACGCTGGTGGTCTGTAATGGTCATTCAAAAAGGGAAACTGGAAGACCGTCATGATGCTAGTTAGCCAGTTAGCACGTTGACAACACCGCGTTGAAAGAATAGAGCATTTTTATCCTGTGTTAGTGAACAATAACACAAAACATCAACAAAAGTTCCTCCTAAGCAAAATAACCTTACCTTATGTAACGAGTTTGTTTTAATCTCACTCCCTCTTGACTGAAGCTGTTTGTTTACTTTCCTCACTTCTGTTTCTCTTCTCAATCTCAGCTTGGTGTGACAGGGCCTTAATGGATAGTGAAAAGGCAACCAGAAGCACTGAAGTGGGACACAAAGCAAAAACGTAAAGAAACTAAATTGATTCAGGAGGCATTGATATATTTACACGAGATTATGACGTGTTTTATTAACATAATGTCAGTATTTTATTCTTAAATATCACTTTTCTTGTCAAAACTGGTATTTTGCAACACCCCCAAACTCAACTGCTTACTTTAAGACAAGACAAGATAAGATAAGATAAGATAAGATAAGATAAGATAAGATAAGATAAGATGCACCTCTATTGATCCCATAACTGAGAAATTCCAGTGTTACAGCAGTCAAGGAGAAAGAGTCAGATTAAAGATTTCAAATTTAAACTTAACTAACTAGACATGCAAATAAGTACAAAAATACAATGAGACGGCGATAAATAACAATAATAATAATAAAAATAATAGGAAGTGGGTAATAATGAGCAGCAGTGATAAAGTAAAAAATGACCAGTGGATAAAGGGAGCACATCTAGTGCAAGTGATTGTATGTGCGAAACAGCAGACAGCTGTGGTGTCCATAAAGTGTCCACAGTGTCAATAAAGTGTCCATGGTGCAGTCTACTGTGAGCAGTGCTGGTTATGTAGCCTGACAGCAGCAGGCAGGAAGGACCTGCGATAGCGTTCCTTCACACACTTTGGGTGAATCAGTCTATCGCTGAAGGAGCTCTCCAGAGCTTTTATCTCCTCCTGCAGAGGATGGGAGTCATTAGTCCTCAGAGATGACAACTTGGCTGTCATCCTCCTTTCTCCCACCACCTGCACAGAGTCCAGAGAGCATCCCAGGACAGAGCTGGCCTTCTTGATCAGCTTGTCCAGTCTCTTCCTATCTGCAGCCGAAACGCTGCTGCCCCAGCAGACTACTAAACCGTCATTGCACAGTGAGACTGTGTGTGTTCACAGCTAAAGCAAGTACTGTATGGTAGGTAGGTCAAGTTGAACCAGGACGTAAGTGTGTAAACTGCGATAGAGACAATATTGGTCAGATTTCAACCAATGACCTTCATTATTCCCTCCAAACAAGTTTGACTAACCTGCTTTGTTTAAAACCGATGATGTCACCAAATCCCAGATCACAGCAGTTGACCTGGTGAGTACAGCGTTACAATAACCAGAATAAACGATGGCCAGACCGAAAGAAAAAAGATCCAAGTTGTGATAAACATGAATTATCCTTGAAGAGCTAATTCGAGGCGCTTGATTTACCCACCAATATGCTCTGAACAAATCTTGCCTCAGGCACTGCTGCAGGGACAAATAACAGTGGCTAAGTTTATTTCTCATGTGTAAAATACAACATTTTCAAGAACTCTAAACTCAGGCAAAAACAGACGTCTCAGTCAGAAAGATTTTAGGGTTTAACCCACTCCCACCTGAGCAGCATACGAACTGGTCGAGGGAGGAGAGAATCATAGTTCTTAATTAATTTCTGTGTCTGTGACCACAGTTTTGGTGATTAATTGGCTCTGTAAGTCAAATGTACATGTAATTTCACTCTCATTATATCAAGAACAGACGGAAAAGGTAAGACGGCGCTGCTAGGAATATAACTCGAGATTTAGCTCCACCGTGGGGGCCCAGTGCTTTATGATCACGCTTGCCTTTTATGGGAGACTGTCCAAGCTCTCCAGGGCTTGTTCTTTTGAAACACTTCATTCCTGTCAGCTCGAGCTGGAGCATTAATGAGTCTCAGAACGAGCAGGGAATGAAATGAAATGTGCTCAAAATGTCCATTCCTAACCCGCACAGAACATGCTTTACGGTTTTCAAGAGAAAACTCCTGGTCGTAAACAAGTCAAAATGTCACAGAGAGCAGCTGCTCGCTCAGTTTATCGACTCTAACAGTCTAATTTCACAATGTCCTGTTTTGATATACAGCTCAATGCAGAATGGGCAATGTAATGGAAGTTTGGTGTGTGTGTGTGCTTGTGTGAGTTTGCGTGTGTGTTGTTGCTAGTTTATTTGGGCACGGTCCAGCGTGTTGTGAGCATCCTGAACCAAGGGCCCTCCGGGGCCCACTATAGTGCGTCCCAGTTAGGGGTGCCAGCATAGCTCCTGGTGTATTTCAACGCCGTGTGTGCATGAGTGCGCGGGTGTGTGTGTGTGTGTGTGTGTGCGCGCGTGCACATGTGAATATGGGTCAGGCCTTTAAAAATGAGCGAGCCTATGTGTGTAAGCGAGGGTGTGTGTGTGTTAGCGAGATAAAGAGAGAGCTGTGTAGAGATTCTGACTATTTATGACACAGGTTTATTTTTATCAGCCTACATACAGTTCAATAAGACTGTTGTGTTTCTGATTTATTGATTATAAGTTTGATTATTACGTGTGTTAGTTTAGTGTACACGTCTGTTTTTCTATGAGCACATGTGTGTTTGAATATGGGTCGGCTCGCAGTAACACTCCCACTGTGCTGCTGCGAAAGCATTCATACAGGAACCAAGCGGCCCTGTCTCGCCACCTCTCAGGATTTCAATGTCACTTTGCCACGCCTCGCCATCCACTCCCCTCCTGGTGGCCTAGAAAGCGATGAGACTCACGTGGAGAGCCCAGTGGCCTGGTACGAGGGCTGGAAGGGAGTCTGGGCAGTTTGACGCAGGCCCGGGCAAAAAATACATCACAGCTGTCGTGAAAAAGAAACAGCAGTTTTGATCAGTGTTTTTCTGATTGGCTGTTGGACGGAAAGTTTTGGAGTCATTTGCAGAGCATGTTGAGTTCAATGACCTTTTGCCCTTGACACCAATGCTGGACCTGTTGCATCATTTCAGAGATGCCAGGCATCAGTGATGAAAGTTTTGGGTTTCGATTCGGCTTTTGAATCCAACTGGCAATAAAGATTATGAGCTGATGGAGAAACAAACTGAAAGCATGATGTTCTTACTAAACAGACAGTCCACCGCTGTCCTTTCACATTTTGTCATTCAAGTCAGCTCAGTCGTTATTCTTTCAGTTGAATCATCCAGTGTCCTTTATTTTATTCTCCTTGCTTTATTGTCAGCGTCTGAAATAACTTTTTTCACTCCCTGCCACTGTGGCGGTCAAGTTTCTTTTTTTGTCTGCCACTCAGAATTTTTATCTGCCACTTCTGAAATCCATGAACTAAATGGAGGAATAACAATAAGTTCATTTAGATACCATGTAATGTAAAGAATGATGATTCATTCACTCATAACGCCCGGAGCTATTCCTTCAGACAAAATTAACACGTGGGTAGTGAGGTGATAGAGCAACAAGTGGGCGTGTGTATTGTGTGTGTGCACATCTTTTTATTAATGGTTACTGGTTAGAGTTTGGTGAACTTTGACTGTCAATCAAAATGAGTGGATCTGTGGCCAACAGCGTTGCTTTTATAGCATTTCCGATGTGCCTTTCTGTTGTGTAAAAGCTTAAAGGAAAAGTTTTTGGAAAATATGTTTATGTATTCTCTGCAAAGGAGTTGGAGAAGAGGATTGATACTGGGGCAACCTCTTGCTCAATGGTAGAGCGTGCGCCCCACATATGCTGAGTCCTTTGCAGCAGCCGGGTTCACTTCTGATCCACGGCTTCCCGCTCTCTCGCCTTTCCTGTCTGTCTTCACCTGTCTTATCAATAAAGGCAAAAACGCCATTCCAAAAAAAAAAAAAAAAATAGAATCAAAAAAATTAAGTAAGGTTGATACCACTGTAATGTTTGTAAGGTAATTATGAAGCTACCGTCAACAACTGGTTAGCTTAGCTTAGCATAAAGAAATGGTTTGCACACATCCCTGTTTTAAAGTAGTAAAAAGTTTTTACACTTACAACATGTTCATTAGAGAATTTAGAAACACTGGTACAGTCGTCATCTTTTCTTCCAGACCAAGTATACCAAGTATTCTGTGTGTGGTTGCATGCATCAGACTGTGACCCTCGTACTGGGACAGTTCAACACACGAACCGTTACAGCTCTGATTTTTTGTGATAGAATCATGGTTGGCTGTGATGTATTAGCAACCCCCACAGATGGATGATTTTGCTGCTTTCATGGGAGCTCAGCCTCCACCTGCTCTCAAGTAACTCGAACCCTGATTTAGAACGTCAGAGGATGAAGAATGTTACTCAATCAGGAGAAACAGAAGAATGAAGTAAAGATAAAGTGTAATACAGAATATGATTCATGATATGATTCAACAAAAGTTCCAAGCAAGATAAATCCCTCCATGTGTCTAGACACTGGTGGTGGTGGCTGATGACTTTGAGGCTGATGACTGATGAGGTGAATGAGGCTGAATCTGTGAAGACTAGGCAGTGATGGGGAGGTGTCGCTGTGCTATTGGATGCTTGTTGATCAGCTGTGGAACACTGACAGACAGAGAATGAAGCATGAAAAGATATATACTTCCACGAGAGCTTCATTTGTGTTTGAAAGCTCTGGAAAAGCTAATAAGTTGCCCTTTAGTAAAAAAAACGATTTTGTCAATCCTCGGTTTCCTCCTGAAGGTCAAGCAGAAACATTCATGTTCATTCACTGTATTATTTTAGTTGTAATATTCCTTTTTGACAGCAGACATTCTGACATGTCACAGTAGGAAATGCCCGGGTGTAAAAAATATAATTAACGATGTTTCATGGTTGGAGCGGAGAGCGGAGCCATCGTTAATGTCATTAGTCACATCTGGGCTTTTTCTACGGTGACGTGTCAAAATGTCGGCTGTGAAACAGGCCCGTCGGCACGGTAATATAGTCAAGACTAGATTTTTTGTTTGTGAAAAGGGGTATTTCAGGTCTTAGTGTGTGCTGTGTAAAAACACATTCACCAGTTTACAACACTGTTATAGTTGCTCTGGAAAAATGATTAGTTTGATAGTCCTCCTGCTTAACTTCATGACCACAGTCAAATGATTGCATTAAGCTGCTGAAGTAGACTCTTTGTTAAAGGTCCTTGTTTTTACAGTGTTGGAGTTGCTCGCAGTCAAGAGCGCACAGCGTAAGTGTGATGACCTGGATTTAAATCCAGTCTGGGACAATTGTTGCTCTCCCTCCATGTTTGCTCTTACTTTCCACTCTGTCCAAAAAACATAGAAAGGCTTTGATATTTTAGCATTTTTTCAAGTTGTTATAAAAGTTCCTCTTTTTTTGTAAACATATTTTTATTGATTTTAAACATTTAAAAGGTTGCACAAACATATACAAACGCCCCCAAGATAGAACATAATCACAGGTAGGTACAGCACACTATCCTCAAATTAGTTTGCATCCTTTATCTAAGCATTAAGTTTTCAAAGCGTCTTCAGTGTCACCATTTTTTACAAATTCCCAAAACATTTTCCAAATATTAATAAGCTCTGAAGCTCTATTTCTCACTATATAGGTGAGTTTTTTAAGAGCCAAACTCACTGTAAAATCCTTCCACCTACAACCAAGAGGGGCAACTCACAATCTTCCAGCAGAGTGCAGTTGAACGCCTCGCCTGTTGCTAACAGAATTCAACCATTGTTTTCTCTTTCCTAGGCAGGATGAAAGTGTATGGAAACATGTGTATCAAGCAGAGCCTAGGACTTAAAGGTCATGGGGATGAGGTCATCCAAGACACAAACTGTAGCACCGACCTCCAAAATGTTTTCATCTCAACTCTGGTTTGAGTTTGAGCCTTTGCACATATTGTGTGCCAGTCGCTCTCTAAAATGTCCTCTTGTAAGTCTTGAATCTGTTCCATTCTCTTACTATCCATGTTGTTCTTATGGTTATCAAACAGCTGACGGTATAAATTAGACATCAGACCTTTCCTAAAGCAGTTCCTTACAGAAAATGCCTCTAATGTGGACAATGATGGTTTTTGCAAAGAATTCCCGTAGCAAGACAAAACAAAACTTCCAAAGCCATGTTTACATGAAAACGATCCGCTGAAAACTGAATCGTTTCTTATTTCCTTTTTGAAAAAGTTATACGTTCAATCACAGTGCACACGGACACATGCCTAGTGACTGGTACCGTAATGCGCATGTGCGAAAAGTCTGTTTTCAGAGTAACTGCATATTGCAAGTTTGGTGCTGTTTCCAAAAAATTGCATTCTGGAACCCGTTTTAAAAACATTGTGTTATCAGGCACCCAAAGTGCCGATGTGTCAACTAAATTTGATAAGCATTTGATAAGCGTAGCAGGACTAAGTTGTTAAAACTTGAAAAAATGTTTCTGTGGCAAGTCATATCTCAGCCTCAACTCATCAAATGACATTAGATCGTTGTCCCTATAGATTGAGATCCTGTACAGTACAGAAGTCCTCGTTTAAATTTTCCTCTTTCACTGAAAAGAGTTTGCTAAATAAGAACAAATGACATTACGAACATAAACATAATAATCTCCTTGTAACATTCACAAACAACCGCCCAAAAAGTGTGGCCCAGAACTTCTCAAGAGCATCTTTACAAAAATAAACTGAAGTCATTGTGTTGATTCGCTCCTGCCATACAAATGCTGGTGTTATCGCCCAGTGTCGCGTCAAAACGACTGCATAATGCTCGCACTTTAGTCCATTTCTCAGCAGATATAAAGTAATGGCTGCTGCGTGATTGTGTCTGTAATTTTGCCTGCGTGCATGTGAGTGTGTAAGTGTGTGTGTGTGTTGCCTCTCCTCTGAGTTGGTATGCTGTGGAGCTTCTCGTCGATGCTCAGAGGCCAGCCAGTGCTCCGGTGCAAGAGTCATGCTGACGTGCAGCGACAACGGCTGAATGTATGATTAATTAAGCGACGCCTGTCCTGCCACGGTCGGCTTTGATAGAGAACAGCTCGTGATGAAACAGAAGGTGACCCACAAAAGAGACCAGAAGCTCAGGGACCAGCATCAGACGCACGGACACACACACACACACACACACACACAAACATATGTGCACATGCATACATATGCAAGCACTTGTTTTTTGTACAATTTGCATAGATACAGGCACATGACGACGCTGAAGCTTTTATATATTGTGTGATAAACACTTAGAGACACGGTTATTTGCAGAAATGAATACAAAAAAGCTGAATGTAATTAAAATGTGACCAATGGCGTGTGTTTGTCTCTTCCTGTGTGCAACGAAGCTTACTGTGAAATTCAAGGCTGTGTTTCACTTCTAACTCCCCTGACCCTCTCTTCCCACCGCCTGCCCGCCATCTTCCCTCCTCTCCTCCTCTGTTGCATCATCTCTCCATCCCTCGTGCCCTCCAATACCCATCCTGTTATTACATCATATCCCTCTTCTCCCCTTTATATTTTACATTCCTTCCCACTTTTTTCACACTCTATTCTTTATTTCAATTCCCGTACGAATCATAAAAACACTTCTCCACATGTCATCATCATGCCCCGTCCTCTGTCTCGTCTCCATTCCCTCTTCTGTCCCACTACTTCCTTGTTGTTGCTCCATCAACTACCATCCCCTTCTTTCCTTTGTCCTTCCTCTCGTCTGCCCATCCTCCCCCCCGTGTCATCACATTCCCTCCACCCAGGTGAGATGGAGGAGCTGGAGTCCCTGTGGCTGACGGGAATCTGCCACCACGAGAAGAACGAGGTGATGTCCAGCCAGCTGGATGTGGACAACATGGCCGGTGTCTTCTACATGCTGGGCGCCGCCATGGCTCTGTCGCTCATCACCTTCATCTGCGAGCACTGGTTCTACTGGCAGCTGCGCTTCTGCTTCATGGGCGTCTGCTCCGGCCAGCCCGGCTTCGTCTTCTCCATCAGCAGGGTGAGGCAGGGCGGGGAAGGGAAGGAGGGAACATCGAGAAAATGTGCTCAGACTTTAAATGTTGTCAAGATGAATAAATCATAAATGTAGTTTTGTGTATGGCAAAACACACAAAGAAGAATATTCCCCACTGAGAGATTTCATGGGTTGTGCTTCTTAACAAATATTCTGACTGACAGATTCTGATTGGCAGCCATTTCTGTTCAAGTCCAGCACACAGGAGCTGATGCATTTCACACCATGCTTGTGTCTTCGAGCATCAAATCAAGCATAAGCCCAGTAGCATCACACTTGACTACCTGGAGCACTCTCCAAATTTTGCAGTGATATAAATTTAAGGGTGACTTAAATGTTTAAAATGTAACTCCTGAGATAAGAAAGATCACATTATTGCTCTCATAAAGGAAAAGTTGCACCTTTACTCAGTTCAGTACACTCAGTTAGTCTGGTGTGACCAGTAGCATGGCGGCTAATTTAAGATAATGTTAGCTAACTTTAGATTAGACTGAAACACTGGTATTTGGAAGATTTCAGATCAGATTTGTGTGTCCAGACATCACTAATCTATCTACATGGGTTGCTGTGGTAAAAACATAGGCACCAGTAACTACATAGCAACGTTGATGACACATTTTCAACGTGGAAGCATGAGAATTCTCCATCATTTCACCCTACAAACAACAAATTTTGGCGTCTGTCCACGGACCATTGTTCCTCATGTTGTCCTTCATAGCTTTCACTGGTAGCAGCATGGACCTGGTCAGCACTTGGTCACTCTGGATTTGACGTTGTTGTCTCGTATTGTCTTAAAAGATACTTTGGAATCCAATTTGAGTGTCTGGACTGACATGCATCTGTAGAAACTGGATTTGAATTGCATTTCAAACCACTTCCAAATGTGGTTTGGATCACTTCTTTTCTGTCCAGACTTCCTAAAATTAATCTGGATACAATCTGGACATGCCAAAAAAACTGTTTGGGCTGACAGTCTGAACAAGGTCCATGAGTTTTCTGTACTTGAGTAAACCACACACACACACCTGATAGCACAAGATAAACCCTAATTAATACTGTCAGCACTCTGTAGCATTCTTGCTTTAAGATATAATCTTAGCTTATATCATGAAGTGTGCCAGAGGCAGAGCCAGATGTTTTAGACATTTGGGGCTCAGCTCAAACCTTAGGGAGCCCAGGTCCTGCTTCCTAAGGGCATCTTTTTCCCATTTACAGCAGCTATATGCATTATTCTTCAACCCATCTGAGATAATAGACTGACTAAAAATCTGTACATCACCTGGGAAAAACATGATAATAGCCAAGGAAAAAAAATCTGTAGAGCTTACATTCTATTTTGTACAGAACATAAGTAGTGTAGGAATTTAATCAGCATTACTAATCTTAAAACCTGTTTTCATTATACTGTGCTGGAGTGGAGTTCACAGAATGAATGCTAAATCTGCTACAACTGAATCCATGCCACAATAATCAGGGCTGCTTTAATAGCAAATCAGAGCTCCCCAACAATGCCAAGTAAATGTGGTCATCAATACTGTGAAGTGAATATGAGGGTGCCTTCACACCTGTGGTTTGGTTCATTCGGTCCGAAGCAAGTGGAAAACAATGATAAATGAATGTATGTCGCTCTGGTCTGGCTCCTGTTCACACTGACTGCTTATAAACTAATCAAGAGGAGTAAACATGAAGTTATACAGACTGACAGGTAACCTGTTGATTAGACAGTTTTGGCATTTGTCATCCTGCATCATCAGGACCCGCTGGGGGAAATCAAATTCCACTGACTGACAGACGTTTACGCCGCACTTTGATATTGTTGATGCTTAAATTTATGTTCTTTGGTCACAGTGAGCTCACACCCACACACAAAAAAAAACCTCATTATAAGCATTGTTAGTATTATTAGACTGCAAACAGATCTCAGGTTATGAATAATGAATGACGTGGAGACAGGACGAAAAGGAGGCGTCGTGTACCGTAATGATTCAGAGCTTATTACTGTCACACACATTGTAATGGACATAATGAGCTGAAAATACAATCACTGCAGTTTTTAACAGCTTTTTAATCAGGAATAAACCTGCGCTGACATGCATATGTGTTACTATGGTTACCAAATGATAAGCATGAACAGGTTATAGCCTATACGTGACCTCCTGAGGTATAAAGGGGAAATAAAGGGGGTAAATAGGACAGAATGGGGTGAGGATGTAGAGAAAGGTTTGAGGAATTAAAAGGTAGATAGAGGCCGATAATCAGCAATCAAAAGCCCTTTTAAAACACAGAGATCACGCTGTAGACACGCGACAAAGGCCCCTCTTTATGCCTCCGTTGCATTTTTACACTAAACCAAACAACAGCGGCATCAAGACGCTCCAGTGTGTGATTATAGACAACATGCTGGCATCACGAATTCAAAAGAGGCGTGATGGGCGTGACATGTAACACAACAGCGTCAGCCTCTAGAGTGACATATAACATATGCGTTGGCAGCGCGTTATTAACAATAACAATGGCATAACATGCCAGTAACACTCATTTACCCCCTCTGTTATATGGCAGCTGATCCTGTCCTCTGCTCGGAGGGTAAGGAGCTCACGAATCTCAATTTGTGGATATACACCTCCAAAACACGTGTGAAGTGCTTTAAAGCTGAGTTGATTCAAAACACACATTAAACACACATTAAACATGGCTTAATAGACACAATTTCAAACACAAGTACACAAATCGACATTTGGCTCAATTAATATAACTCACAGACAAATAATTGTCTTTATCTGGACACATTTTCCCCACCAATACAACATGCCAACCTTATTAGCACAAGTCTATGGCATTTTACATTGTATAAATTAGCCTAGCAGCTAGTGGACTTTTCCTCTTCTCATATAAAACCAGGGACAACAGCAACATTTAACAAAGGTAACGGTACATAATTTGGCTCCATTACAACTCACAAGATTCACCGACAAAACAACTGATTTATACTAAACACGTTTTCCAAACAGATACAACATGCTAATATTATTAGCACAAGCCAATGGCATTTTACATTGTATAAATTAGCATAGCAAATAGCGGAGATTTCCTCTGCTCATATGAAGCCAGGATAAATCACACACAAGACTTAAAATGTTGTTTTTGTGGAGGCTTTATTGTCTTCACAATTGGATGTTTCTTATCTGTGAAATAAAATTGAATAAAATCTTTGTTTCCGCTGAGGGAAATGGTTTCAGCTTACAGAAATAGGCATCGCTGCAACGTGCAGTTACATTTCTGGGGAGGTGCACGTCAGGCTACAATGATGGGTATGGCGTAGGCTCTGTGTTGATGCAGAAGTATAAATCTTGCTATAAAGGTGAGACAACTCCGTCTCCTCCTTCTGCGATCGTACCTTTTTCACAACACGGCGAGGCGGCATTACGGCACGATATTTCCACCTTGAACGGGCAGTGTAAAAGGGGCAACGCTAGCATGAGCCAAAGTCAACAACTAACAAGCACACTTTCTCAGTAGAATTGTCTGTCATTAACAATAAATCCAAATAGTTTATATCTCTCCAATTTATTCCTGCGTCACCGACTCGTCCTCGTCTGTAAAGTGACCTTCATTACTTGTTTATTCAGAGGTGTTACTTTCTGTAATGTCTCTGCTTTATTCTGCTCTGGAGATGCTAAATTGCAAATGAGCATGTCACCAACACAAACAGATATTGGAGCTCTTTCCTTTTTGTTTCGATGGTGAGGCCTCTCTGTCGTCCATGGGGTAAATATTTACAAAATGTTGAGCCAAAATCAATATTTCACTCAACAAAAATCAGCCACAGAACCGGTGAGGGTAGATTACTGGATCCCAGGAGACCAAAGTCACCCCCGAGGTATTTGATTTGCATTCCAATTGTTTTGACATGGCTTCGGTGTAATTCACTGTGTGCCTCTGAAGGTGAACCGCTGCAGGCTAAACCACGTGGCTAATTTACAGCAGAGAGCCACACACTGCTGCTCCCCCCCCATTTGATATGCTGCTGTGGCGCCGGGGCTGCTTGTGCCAAGAAAGCAAGGCAACAGGAAAAAAACCCAACATAACATTTTCCCCTCTCTGCTCTAATATTACGCTCCAGTGCTCAACTTTGATTATTTTGTATGGTGTTAATTTCACGTGGTTGCTGTCGCCTTGTTTACGGTCGTGCGTGCTTGTCGGCGCCTGTTTGTGTAGAAGGAGCATGAAATATCAGTTGCTGAAATGTCAGCTGACTTCTCATTTCCAAAGACAGGCTGCTTGGTGTTGTTTTTGATTATTACATCATTATAATTTGTATGGGGGCTGGATCTGAAAGCAATTATGCTTTGTATAACATCCAGTGATTGCTCTCATTTGCAGAAATTACCTCTGTCTTTGCTACAATGTGACAACGTAAATGAACGCTGAGTGTCCACAAATACAGCCCGATGATTCAGTATGTTAAAATATTCAGGGGAAATATTCATTCAGAGTGCTCATTTGCATATGTAGCACAGACATCGCCAAACAACAACAGTGGAAATTACGGTTTATTATCTTTCCACAATCCGCAGCTTCACATTGTCTCCTTCTCATTTATTCGAGTGTTTTCTCTCTCCAGCCTCGGCCGTTTCTTCCTCTCTTTTTTTTTTCTCTTCTTCTTCTTCTTCTTCTTCTTGCTCTGCCACTCAGATTGATTCCGCTTTTTTAATTTCACAGCATAATCCAATAAACTTTATTGTTATTGCCGCAATTAACATTTAAGCTCGGCAGTGTAAAAAATGAGACATCTGTCACGGTTGGCGTGAGTCACGTGGCGTCGGTCATGGCGTCATGGTCGGTTAGCGTTCCCTCCCTGCGAGGGCTTTCTGAGCGGCTCTCCCTTGGCTACCTGCTCCTCCAGGTCCCACCTGCAACACTGAAACAAATTAATTATATCGATTTAAAAAGCCTCTAATGACTTTAGAACAGTAAATGTATTAGAGCTTTAATCACTCCTCTTTTCACAGCTGTCACATCACGTCATGGCTACGGTCATTTGCATTTAGCACCATATACTTACACCACACGCAGGCTGTATTAAATTATGAGCCGCAGCATGTACAATAGGCACTCTATATGCAATCATACATAGGGGGCAGCTAGTTATTTGTTGATTGTCTGCCTCTCTGTACCAGTGTAATCACTTATAGATTTTGCAGCGATCCCCCGGTGGATTGAAAATTCTTAGGAACCCTCAGGCCACAGTTATTGCTATTCACACATCCTGCCCAAATAATCAGCTACTGTAGCGCTGGGCCGGCAGCAATCTGCCAACTGTTACATTATGTGGGCATGTGGAGTAGACAAAATCTGCTGTTGAATACGAAGCAGCAATCACTTTGTCAGATGTCCAAGATTTGATGCACTACAGTATTAACTTCTTGTTCCCAATCCTGGCTGTTGTTTATATGTGCACGCGTGTGTGTGTGTGCCTCAAAGAAAAAAGCCTAAAAGCCACACAAATATGCATCCTGTGCTGCTCTCAAACACCATCCTTGCTTAATAAAATACAACCTCACCATCTGTCAAGGTTAAAAAACTAAAGGGGAAGATCCACCTAAGATTAAAGGGATGGTTTGGATTTTTTGAAGTGGGGTTGTATGAGGTCCTGATCCATATTACATGCAGTAGGTGTCCGTCAGTGCGCCCCCAGCTTGGAGAAGCAGGCATGTACTGCTGTGGACGGAGGCAGCACCAAAATGTATATCAGCCACTTAAAAAAATCAATAGCAGTTTAAGCATACCTTTCCATTAAAGAGCCTGTTGCTACAGAGAAGCGATAAATGGCTTCATTTCCCCAACTTTGCTCTCGTCAAAGCCACCAGACTCCATTTAGAAAATCAGTAATTTTAGCTCACTGAACACAGGAGCTGCTGGTCTACCGCTGCCTTCATCAGTTAGTGAGTTTGTGTTATTGTGTGACTTTGGTGAATCCAAACTAACCCTTTAAAACACCAAAGTCACACAATAACACAAACTAAGTGACTAACCGAGGCAGTGGTAGACCAGCAGCTCCTGTGTTCAGAGATGTTAAATTACTGTTTGACATGAGTTGAAAAGTTCATGTCCGAGCTGTAACTACCTGTTCGAAATGTTGGCCGCAGTCTCTATAGGTCTATCATGTTGACCTATTGCATGGCCTACTGACCTATCACTAAACGAAGCTAATGTTAATGTGTTGTTTTGCTACGAAAAGGGAGGACAATAGCGAGCAAAGCCGTCCTGAGCGGACAATCACGACACCAAAACATGCGAGAAGCAGCGTGCGGAAGTATTTTGGGTTCAAATGAATTACGGGTCATTTTAAATTCATTTGACCTTGATTTTTTTGAAAGAGTGACAGCCCTAACATGGATAAGTACCTCATACAACCCCACTTCAAAAATCTAACCTATCCCTTTAAAGCAATAGTTGCAATTTTATAAAGTGGGGTTGTATAAGGTACCCAGTTGGCCTTGGTCCAGACCTTTAAATGTGCCTACTCCATCGAGTTTGAGTTAACTGATTCGTCTGGCATTGTGACACCAAACAGCGGTTTCATGTTTAAAATAGAAAGCAACCAATCAGTGCTGCAGGGAGACTTGATTAGACTCACTGGTGGAACTTATGTCCTTATTTAAGTTGTTGTCAAGCAGTGTTCAGGAACCAATGAAAAGAAATTACAACAATTGCGAGTGCTACAGGCAAGATAGGTGCTGCTATGGCAGCTGCTCCAATTTTACACGTCTTCTCAATATTGGCCAACATCCTAGTTTGTTTTACTTCTTCTGCTCCACTGTCAAAACCTCGGTAAAACAGATAAGCTGGCATGGTTCCACATCAGTGTGGGTTTAAAATGATGTTAGATGTAGGTAGATACATTGGTCTCTAGTGATTGGTTAGTGGACACAATGTCAGACTGTAACAAGTTGACAATTACACCTGATACCAAGCGAGTACTTATCTATATCCAGTGTTTTGCCTACAGCAGGACCCCAGTTTGGAGACGCAGAAGCTATGTGCTGCTGTGGATGGTGGTCAGCAGCAAAACGTATTTTAGTATTTAAAAAAAGGCCTACCCAAAAAAATCAATATCAGTTTAAGTGGAGGCTATATCAAGAATATTTTCACAGCTTTACTTTGCCGTCAGGCAGCCCTTTCCTTTGGCACAACATTTTCTCAACCGCAGAACTTCCATATTCCTACGCATCTCTGTCTTTGTTCAGTCTCCCTCTGCACAAGTTCTTCACTTCACTCTGGTTTAGTGGATGTTAGTGTGACTGTTTTTTTTACTTTGAAAAAATAAAATACAAATTAGAACATGAGCAACAGCAATGTAAGGCACTCAACAGACTATACCTCAGTCCATTAGTTAAATTATATTTCAGTGATGGAAAAGAGAGACAGACACAAGGTTCGGTGGCACACAGTAGCAGGAAAAGTCATATATGCAAGACCACATGGTAACAAATAAAATTATTAGGGGGCAATTTACACAGATACTGGATAAGGATAACATTAGGAAGATAAAAACAGACCTTTCACTGTGTTCCTGAGTTGTGCAGGTGCTAATTGGAAAATATGAAATGGCACATATCAGTGAACCTCTGTAAATTAAACACAGCTGTAACTGAGATGTTTGACAGATAGGAGGCCTGAGCTTATGGTTTCTCCAGGTAGTTAAAGTTTCATTAAGGTTATAAATAAAGGCAAGTGGTAATACACTGACTACGAGTAAGTAAGGGAGAGCAGGGCTGGTTATCACATTCATTAGATTTTTCTCCCCAGAGGGCGCTGTAAAAAAAAAAAAAAATGTTGGCACTGAAATTTTCAGAATTGGGGTCAGAGGTCAGGAGAGTTTTATTAGTAAACTGTAACTATAAAATGAAAGGATGTTTTGCTGCCTCTCACAGCAGCTGGAGTCTGAGAAAAAATAACTTAATTCACTCGGCAGACTGCTGGTAACTTTTAAGGTGGGATGTTAACTTGTTAAGCGGCCCGAGGGTCTAGGTACTTGACTGAAGGGCCATTTCTTCTCTTCTCTGTCACATAATGTTCTTTGTGTTGTACAGGAACGATTTTGCAGCTTATGTTCTATATTTTTTTATTTTTCCCCATTAAAATAACATTGGGACAGCCAACCCCCAATGGGCATGGTCCACAAAGATATTTGACATTTCATCTTCTGAACAGAATAAGCTTAAGAAGAGTAACATCACTCCGTTCCTCCCGGACACTTCAGGCTTCCATTCCACATTGAAAGGAAATTTGTAAAGGTTATTGAGGGGTTCAAATGAAAATACAAAGTGTGACGACCAACCCCTTTCTCCCCTGCCTCATACAACCCCACTAGGGGAAAAAAAATTCAAACTATCCCTTTAAGATGGATGCTTCTGGAAAAGTCCGCCCAAAACGGAACGTTGTCATGGACGTCATGGGAGGGAAGACATGACAGATTTGGCAGCAGGTGGGGTGTAATCAAGACAATAAAAGAAGAAAAACAAAAGATATGAAGTGATGACAAATTATATAAACAGGCAGATGGAAAAAAGAAACACAGATGAGACAGAGAAGGACCAGATAAACATTGAAAGATGGTTCTAGGTGGGAAAAAAAAATATCCTGAAATATCTCGCAGGTGGGTGTATACATTTGTCCTCCACTTCAAGATTCCCATCCAAATCCCGTATTTCTCAAATATGAGTCCTTTTGTGTCTATGTTAAACCTCTCTTGGTTTTAGCCATTGTCAAGCTTTACATACTTGGCTGTTAACAGACTGTGAAATTGAAAGAAGTAATAACATTATCTATAAAGGCGGAATGAGGGATGAAGCCTTTTTGCTGCAATGCAGGCACCGTCCATGTAGCTAATTAACTAGCAGAAACGAGCGGCGAGGGAGAGGAGAGCTGAGGGTCAACGAGTGGATAAAAAGAGGAGGTTCGGAGGAGTCATAGCTTAACAGCAGAGACGATTTGACACCCAGCTGACCCCCTCACCTCGTGTCCTGACCTCTGCAGTGGCGAGCAGGACGGAGGTCAGCTGATCTCTGATCTCTAACAATGGCTGAAGTATTCCTTTATGTCCAGTCATCTTCGGGCGTCCAGAAAAAAACTGAGCAAAATCATTGTTTGGAATTGATCTGATCTCTTACCGTCCCCATCTGTCATGCCTGGTTTGCTCTCCTCCGTACATCCATTTTTATCTGAATATTGTATCGTACATCACTGAATGCAAATGGAGCAGTTTATCTTTCTGTCACTGTAATGCTCAGCCGCCGTCTCCTTGGCTTGGCCTTTCTCTTCGGACGGGGATTGTGTTGCAGCGTTGAGCGGTAGTAGAACTGAGGTGTTTAATAACTGCCGGAGGATATTGTTCAGCTGAATTCTAATCACATTGATTAAAGGTATTGACCAGTGGGACCCAGGGGTTTTAACTGCCCCTTTGCCTTTATCAATCATCCACCATGCAGCTACACTATCCTCTCCGAAGCTCCACTGCACTGTCTCACTTTAGCTCACACCAGCTAATATACTCCATGTTAAAGGTCCAATATTATACTTAGGTTAATACATGTATTGGGGGTTTCTACTAGAGCATGTTGACGTGCTTTAATGTTAAAAAAAAACATTATTTTTCTTTTACTGCCAGAATACAGCTGTATTCACCATCTGTCTGAAATTGGTCAGTGTTTCTGCTTCGTTCCGTTGCCATTGCAGCCAAAGAATGACTGTAACGGCCCTGTAGTGGCAGTTTCTAACTTTTATAAGCTGTGTCTCAAATCGGGAGGACCAATTGCGTCACTTCGGCGTGACCAAGGCTGTCCCATTGCGAAGGCTCCTTCAAATGCGGCCGAGAAATGCTGCCTTCTTTTCCAGAATTGGGAGGATGCAACGGATGAATCCTTCGTCCAGCCTATCCCAAGATGCATTGCGCGCCGGTGAAGATTATATATTGAGTTAACTAACAGTTGTCAACTAGCTAACAGTTAACTGTTGTTAACATTAATATTAGCTAAAAGCACACAGCTTAAACAATCAAAATTGAATACATTTCCCTGAAAACGTTCCCCCATTAGCCTGACATATATCTAACAGCTGTGTCTCCGGCTGTCAAGTATCAAATAAAATATATTTTACATAATAATCTCTGGGTCCAGGATTTAAGGCTAACTAACTTAATAGCTCACTCCTTCTTTCGTCAAGCGTAGCTGGTTGCTAGGTTACAGGAATGCCAACGGGTCAGGGTGAGAACAGCTGGAGAAGCAACCAGGAAGTCCTCCGCAGACCAGACCGTCCCATTTCGGAAACCATTCGGTTTGGCTGATGAGGTTTTCAAAGGACGTGGCTGACGTAGACTGCAAATGGCGCGTCCTTCAAAGGCTGCAGCACCTGAATTGAGACACAATTATAGAGTAAAGTTGTGACATCACAACTCTAAAGAAGTCTAAACTGCCCATTTAAAGGCACATTTTCTGAATACGGGAACATTTTTTTTTGCTTTCAGTCTTTCAAAATCTGCACACACTGTGATGCCACACAGCTGGTTCAATATCAGCAAAGTTTCCCTTTATATTAATTATCTTGTGTGGCGATCAGCAGTGATGTGGTGGTTCACTTTTACACTGTGATCTGTAGCCTATAGTTCGGCTTTAGCTTCTAACTGTCTTTGTCTTTTTAACCTGTTGTTGCTGCTGAGTCAGTTTGACATCCTGGATATGTCAAACTGCATCTGCGTTTGTCCAAAAATATGCAAATATTTCTTCAGGGAGTGCAGTTAGTTTCAGTGTGGGCTCCATGCTTACTGCGACAGCTTGTTGTACCATCACAAAGGTGCGGGGCTTAGTGAGTTTGTCAGAGAGACCAAATAATAAAGAAAAAGTTAAAAAAAGTAACCACTGTAACATTTTCAGTGACCTCCAGCTTTCTGGAAGCATTCCTCTGTTTACTGGTGCCTTCATGACTTCAAACACACACACACACACACACACACACACACACACACACACACACACACAAATATACTACTGGCAATGGGAAAAGAATCTGTCGCCTGTTTTTTGCAGGTGTTCCTGCATTTCTAAATCTGCATATACACTCTAATTTTGATGGATAAGAGGGTTTTAAATACTGTATTTATCATCAGCGGAAAGAGCTGTTGTCACTTTAAATCATCTAGGTTGTAAAACGTGTGGTGATCAGGATGAAGTGCAGCTGCAGTCTCATGTTTTTGTCAACTGAGATAACATCAGTAAATAACGATGGTTGAATTGACCAAATGTTCACTCTTTAACGCTTGTATTTCTCCCACAGGGCATCTACAGCTGTATCCACGGGGTGCAGATCGAGGAGAAGAGCAGCTCGGCACTGAACTCCCCATCAGCCACCATGAACAACACCCATTCCAACATCATGCGCCTCTTACGCACCGCCAAGAACATGGCCTCCCTGTCAGGGGTGAACGGCTCACCCCACAGCGCTCTGGACTTCATCCGCCGTGAATCCTCCGTTTACGACATCTCAGAGCACCGGCGCAGCTTGGCCGGCCACTCAGACTGCAAGCCACCCTACATGCCAGAGGACAACATGTTCAGCGACTACATCAGTGAGGTGGAGAGGACGTTTGGTAACCTCCACCTGAAGGACAGTAATCTGTATCAGGACCACTACCTGCACCACCACGGCTCCACGCTCGGGCTCAGCGGACCTCCTGCCAACAGGCCCCACAGTATAGGCAGCGCTAGTTCTCTGGAGGGCGGCATGTTCGACTGTGACAGCCTGGGCGGAGGGGTGGCCCCAATCTTCACCACCCAACCCTGCTCAGCGCTGACCCACAGGAACATGAGCAAGTTTGACCTGCTGTCCGGACAGACTCCTCCCTCAGGACAGAGCTTCAAGGGAGGCCTGCCGGACCTGTACGGGAAGTTCTCCTTCAAGGGAGGCGCCTCAAGTTCCACGTACATCCCTGGGCACGGCTACTGTGGAGGTAGAGGGGACGATGATGGGAATATACGGTCAGATGTGTCGGACATTTCCACGCACACAGTAACTTACGGAAACCTGGAGGGTAATGCCAAGAAGCGCAAACAATACCGCGATAGCCTGAAAAAGAGGCCGGCCTCTGCCAAGTCCAGACGGGAGCTGGACGAGATCGAGCTGGGCTACAGAAGGAAACCCTACCACATCAGCCACCACCACTACCACGGCCACCGCTCTTCCTCCCCACCACTTTTGCCCTCTGAACGGAAGAGAGGAGGAGGAGGAGGTGGTGGAGTAGTAGGAGGAGGAGGAGGAGGAGGAGGTGGAAACAACGACGGGAACTCCTATCTCTTCAGAGAAAAGGAGAGCGTTAGGGATTTTTATTTGGACCAGTTTCGGCCCAAAGAGGGCGTCCCTCAGTGGGAGCACGTGGACCTGACGGAGGGCCCTGGGAGTAGAGATGGAGGAGTGGGGGCCTGCACCAGCCTGGTCCCAGTGGATGACTTTCTTAAGAGCAAACCCAAAAAGCAGGATTCAAAGAGTGGGGGAGGATCTGGGCTGGCAGGGGGAGACTGGGAGTGCAGGAACTGTCGAGCTAGCGGGGGAGGAGTGGGCAAGCAGATGTCCATACATGGAGGGAGCAGTGGTGGGTACGGTGGCATGAGCTGCGGGTCCTCGGGAGGCGGGAACAGCCGCCCCAGCTCTGCGACCTGCATGCGCTGCGAGGGCTGTAAAAAAACAGGAAACCTCTACGATATCAGCGAGGACAACAACCACCTCTTGGAACAGATGGGGGGAGGGAAAGGTGGGGGTGGAGGAGGAGGTCTGGGCGCAGGCCCTCAGTCGCAATCTCAGGGCCAGCAGAGGAGGAAGGGTGGATTTGGGAAACCACTGAGGCGGCAGCATTCGTATGACGCATTTGTCGACCTTCAGAAAGAGGATTCAAGTGGGATGGGAAGTTTGATGTCTGGCCTGGGAGGTGGTGGAGGGATGGGTGGTGCAGGTATGGGAGGGATGTTGCCCCCACCCAGGAGTGTTAGCTTGAAGGAGAAAGAACGCTACATGGAGGGCACCAGCCCCTTCGCACACATATTTGAGCGTCACGGCGGCTCGGAGAGAGAAAGGGAAAGAGACAGGGACCCATTGTTTTACGGAGGTGAAGGCCGGAAAGGACCCGGCTCACCGTTCGGCCTGTTCAGAGGCGGCGACGGCCTCCACCGCCGCTCCATCGGAGAGAGAGACATGAGAGACAGGGATAGGTCTTTGATGGAAGGTGGCGGTGTGGGAGGGTTCTCTTTATCCAAATCTCTTTACCCTGACAGGGTAAACCAAAACCCCTTTATACCCACCTTTGGCGACGACCAGTGTCTGATGCACGGAGCCAAACAATATTACATGAAAAAGCAACAGCAGCAGCAACAAGTTGCCAAAAACAGCCGAAGTGACTTCAGGAGCCAGATGAGCACGACGTCATATCTGCCGGCGTCCGCCACAGCCGGGGTGATGTCCAATGTGGCCCCCCGGTTCCCGAAAGAGCTCAGCCTGGGTGGAATGAACCACCACGGCTCCATGCTGGGGGTCGGCCCCCCGCGTCCCTTCAATGGAAGCAATGGCCATGTGTACGAGAAACTCTCCAGCATTGAGTCTGACGTGTAAGAGCAAAAAGGGGGAGGAGGAGCGGGCGATGGCGAGGGAGGAGGAGGGGAGGAATAGATGCATGTAGTGTTAGGAGATCAGGGATGATTTTAAAGACACTGTCCACACACTGCAACCCTAGCCCATATTGGGACAGCACGATGAGGTAAGAGAGGAGAGAGCTAGAGACTGTGAAATAAAATCTTGATTTTGCAAAAAAACTAATCTGGGTAAAAATAAAAAAAATCAGGACACCCTGAGGAGGTGTGGGATGTTAACCCTCTCTCAGAAACGGCCAAAGCTACTCTACTTTTATGTCCAAACACAGTCAATCAACATTCCCCTCAACATGCACTCAACTCCAAGTCCATCATTTCATCCACCAGTGAGGCAGAAGTCAATGTACTTGGTTATTATCGCAAAGAGGCGACACCTCATCTTAGTTTGATATTGGACGTGTGAGCCTGGTGCGATGTGACGGCTGTCTGAGAGCTCCCGCTGAGCGCTTCTGAGGAAAAAGACTGCGAGAGCGAACTGCCCATCTGCCCCTGTGTCACCGCAGAAACAGAGACATTGTCACGTTTACCAGAGCCGCGACACAGGACATGACTAGTGCTTCTCTTCTCTATGGAAGGAGACAGCCCGGCCTGTCCATCTCCTCTCTGTCCCACTCTTCTCTTCTCTCCTCTCCCCTCTCTCCCCTCTTCCTCTCAGCCCTCCTCCTCCTCCTCCTCCTCATCCCCGACGCCAAAAGAGCTGATCTTGTTTGCTATGAGAAATACAATCATGAATGATAATAAGATATTCTTATAGAAAAAAACAGGGTATAAGAACAACAATAATATTGATAACATTGTGAATAACAAAGATGTTAGTGCTGATTATGATAACACTGCTTATGATATCACTAAGTTTTTCTTGTTTTATGTTCTGTTGGTATAATATTTCACTACTGTTTTAGTATCTGTAGTTGTATCCTGTGTGCCCCGGGTGGCAGCAGGAAGGTTGTTCTAAGTTCAACCAACAAGCCAGAAAGACTGAACTCCTTTTCTTTTCTGTTTTCTGTAGAATATTTTACTCCATGCTCATACGTTTATTTGCTCCTCGTGGAAAAACAGGATCTGTGAGACGACGTTTAGAGCTGACAGATCCTTCTTTGATGTTAAAAATCAAGTGCACACACACACACACTTAAACACATGCAGATTTTTGTCAGTCTGAACTTGTGTTAACTGTGAACGACGCGTTTCGTCCGAAGCTGAAGATACTGAGAGGAAGGACGTGCCTTAATGGTCTCCAGTGGATGTGTCGGCATGCTTTTAGGCTGTTTCTCCTCACGTTTATGAGCCAAAACTGCAGTGAAAATTTACAGCAGGCCCGAGACGCCACGGCTGATGGTTTAGATACAAGAGGAGATGTTTTATACCTTCGTAAAAATGATTTCATACGTCGGCAAAACCGGGATGTATTCAGGATGTCTCGACGCGTCTCACTCCACAACACGGCAGCCTTTAGACCACCTCTTTTATTCAGGTTACACGACAACAGTCACCAGGCACTTATTTTTTCCCAGCCTCTCACCAGTATCTCGTAGAAGGCGTTGCTTTCCACTCACGCGGTCCGAGAGGCGCACACAGAAAGCTTTGTTTGTACATTGTGTATGATTAATATATGCACTGTTGTTTATGTTGGCGAAAAGTGTGTAGGAGATGTGTTGTTGCCCCGTGACAATGATGCCGATTAAAGCTTGAGCCGTGGAGGATGTCTATTGGAGAGAAGCTTCTTTGAACGCTGACCAGAGGCGACCAGATGGCGGCCATCTTGCGAAAGCTTTCCAGCTTTTTACCAATGTAGATAGTCTTTTTAGCTGGAGAGGCCTCATTTATTGCACAGGACCTTTTACTCAGTGTAGGTTCAGGCACTCAGTAGACATGCCTTATCATCCCATCACCCCCCCAGCCCGTGCTGTCTGATGACTCATCATATTACTGTACAGAATAGAGAAGCCTCTATTAGTTATTTAAAGGTTTGATCTTCGATTAGCTGGCGGTGTGAGAAGTTCAAGGGCTGCGGGAGATTGCGCAGGAGTGCTGGCCTGAGATTGGAGCTGCTGGAGTGTGTAGAGTGTGATCTTTGTCATTGCGGACTTCTATCTTATACCCTAATCTAAATGCACCAGTGTAATAGCTTGTGTGTGTGTGTGTGGAGGGAAGCAATTCACGATTGAATGATAACAGCTGGGTTTTTTTTTTCTTCTTCCCACTAACCTGCTGAACAACTATCCATAAGTTCAACAGCCTCTCCTCCTCCCTCGCTCCACAGACAACACCGTCAACGTGAGACTGATCGAGTTAGCCTTAAATCAAACAGATCCATCCATCCCCCGCGCGCCCCTCCCTCCATGCCTCTCCTAATAAATAGATTGGGATCTCTGGAATTTTTATACGCACACATTTTTGAAAGTTCAGGTTCAACCATTATCAGCGAGACGGTATAAGAAGGAGAACAGGAAATGACGAGGAAATAAGAATGAGCGGAACGAGCGACTTGGGAGTGGGCATCAATCAGTGTCAGCATTTGTACGTTCAATCTTTTCCTTGTAAATAATCTATTTAAAACTCTTTTCACTTTGTACAGTAAACAGACAGACAGGATGTAACTTTCAATATGTTTTACAGCAATTTAAGAAATAAACAAAACAACAATAAAAACTCATAAAAACAAAAAAATCCATGAACAAAAATATGCAAAAATATAGTTAAGACACAAATATTACTAATCATAAGTGATATAATTGAACCTCTTTTTCTTTCAATCTCATGTTTACTTAATTATAATAGTTTACCAATCAGTATACTGATTATGTTAAGAATTATGCTTTTTCATATTTTCACTAAAGTGTTGGAAATCGAGGATAATTTACTGTAGGTGTAGACGTTTGGTGATAAAAAGGGGAAAGTTTAGTTTTAGGAGTCTTTGCTAAGTTTCCCTTGAATTGTGTTAGATTCTCTCTTTTTAAGGTAAGCTCTTCTTCATGCTTTTTGAGATGAATTCAATTATCTACACATTTATGTAATACAATATTACATGTATACATAGATGATATTTGCATATAGAGGCAGTATATTGTGATCCTTCATTTTTAAGCAGCGATCCTTGTTAAAGACTTACGAGATCTTTGTGTTTTTGTTGCCCGTTTTTTTTGACCTGGGCTCTAACGGTGATTGCACACAGAATTCAGAGCCATCGTCGGCCCGGCCTATCCTGCTCCCTCTCTATGTTTGGGATAGACATCACTGTGGTAACGGAAGATACACACACACACACACACACACACACATATATACTGTAAACACATGCACACAGACAAATGCACGCTGGACGTTCACCCGGCGTTGTTAATACTGCTGAGGACTTCAGCACAATATCGTGGAAAAAAAACCAAGACCGAGTGTAGTTTCATCTTATTGAGATCTGGAGCTGAAATGCATTTGTGCAACCCCTTATTAAAAGGTGCAACATTTGTTCTGTCATGTCTCATTTAAAGTAGCTTCAGGGGAACTTGTTGTTGCTGTCTTTTAGCTCACATATTACTAAACTGTGTTATTTGACAGCTGAAAAACACTTAAATGCTTTGGATCCTAATTTATATTTGTGCATCTTTGTGCACCGCTCGTCTCTCTGTGTGTGAGACGGGAAATATGATTTGTAATTCGTTGTGTACATATGCAATTTTGTCCCCATGCAGTCAGAAATTATTTCCCCCCGCTCTTCTTCTTCTGTGGTACTGATTCCAATAAGTCTCTATAATCTTCTCCCCAGCCCTGAGAGAAGAAATTCATCTCTCTTCTGTTTTTCTCCTCAACTGCTTTCATGTCTAGAGGGTTGATTGAAAAGTGAAAAATGTATCCGTGTGCACGTAAACTGTGTTAGGCTTGCATATTTTTCACACAAGCCACCACGTTCCTGCTCCTCATTTGCAATAAACAGGATGACCGAACAGAAAACAGCTCCTACTGTACACTGTATGTGCCAATTCTTCACTTCCTGTTTTTTTCTCATGCATTGAAAGGGCCAGTTTCCAGCTGCTGGTCGGGAAGTCAAGGTGCACCTGACACTGTGGTAAACATGCTATCATCAGGCCTCTACCACCTCCAGCTGCTCTGCTCTGCAGCCGGCGTGTGCAGGTCGAGCGGTGATGCAGAGTAAGCATGGCTCTTCAGAAGTCTTTATTTCCCTTACGGCCGAATTGGTCCCGGGCTCACTTCTCTGCACACGAGCATGCCACAACACATTTGTTCAAATGGGTCATGTAGAGCAAAACACTGTGTCACATTTTTACAACGCAAGAAAACGGCAGTGGCGAATAAGTGGAGCTGGAGCATCCTGGAGGTGGAGGATGTAAATATCACCTCAGCTGACGTGTGTTTTTCTGTCAGGATTAACTGACACATGGGACCAAATAAGAGCGTGACGTGGTCAGCTACAGGGATCGATGTACCGCTTAAACTGACTCGTGAAAATGTATTTTTTTGTGTTTGGAGGAAAGGCACTGACATCAGTATTTCTCACACACTGAGTTGCTAATCATTTGTTTTTTTAATCAAGAAGTCACATGCAGATACGAAGAATTATACTGTGATATTATATGATTGATTTGTTGTGAAGGTCCATGTAATTTAGCTGCTTATGATTTTCCTAATTCACTGAAAAACTTGTTTACTCATATTTTAAAGTTCTCTCTGTGTGTACGTGTATTAACATGTATTGATATTGCTTTATATTGATGCATACAAAAATTTTCTATTAAATTGTGTACAGTTTTGTTTGTTAATAATGCTACTTTACATCGTCATCATTCACACAGTCAAGAATGGTTTGCTTCACCTGAGTGGTAATGACATAAGGGGTTGCTACTAAATGTATTTCACGAGGTGAACACTTCACTGAATTAAATTTACTGTGGGGGTTTGACAAAAATGTAACATATGAATAGTATCAATTGTATACATAATGATATACATAATATTATTCTTGGCCATTCTTTTCTCTTTTTGTGGCCCTTTTTCTTTGGAATAATTCCCCCAAATTTTTACACCATACGAACAGAAAACGACACAAAAACAAATAATTGTACAGGTTGTGTAAATACTGAATATCGGGGGAAACATTTACCTTGTTTTTTTTGTTTTTTTTTGTAAGGAAACGATCGAAGTAATCTCAATAACAAAATTAACCACGTCATGACAAAATTGCAAAAAAACATCATTAAGGTACTTCTAATAAGGATAATACTGATATCTACAATTATAAGTGCTCAAATAAGACTATTCTTTCTCTTTGTACATGATGAACAAAATGAAGTGTTGAGTATTAATAATAAAAAACTATAAGTTTCACGCATATGGCACTGAGTCTTTTTAAGCTTTCTTTGTGTCTACATTTGAGTTTTGACACTTCATCTTCACACACACACACACACACACACACCTACATACTCCTGATTTATTTCATTCAGCTTGTGCACGGCTGTAGCCATGGAGTCACCACTGGGGGGGACCAAATCTGTCAGGGAGGTGTCTTGGGATTTTTCGGAAATATTATTTATTTCCACAATTATAGTTCCAGTGCAAAGTGATGTTGGCCTATTGATGTTAACTTTACCGTTTCATGCCCTGTCTGGAGTCTTGTTATTGGTAAGATGTTATAAAAGTAAGGGTGCCTTCACACCTGCCCTGTTTGGTTCGGTTCAATCAAACTCAAGTTCCTTTCCGCCCTAAGTGCGGTTCATTCAGGCAGGTATGAAGTCAATAACCATTCATAAAATTACCATGTTATAACAGCACTATCAGTTTTTGACATTTACTCTTTCTACACACATAGTCAAGGAACAGCTTCTGCTGGGGCACGGCAATGGCGGCCTCCTACATCAGCCCCTATGGCAAAAATAATTGGAGGCTGACATTACTCTTTTTAAGAGGCTATGGCTCATTTTTTGAGCTTGCGCAAAGGTAGTGGCATCTAGGGAAACTACACAACCTGAGGCATCTGACGGTACCACCCATGTGGGCAATGCTTGTCAGGAAGCAGGTGTTATCTCTTGTGCTTGGCTTTCATGTCCCCTGCCTACTGTAGTGGACACTCTTTTTGGCTCTTTACCTCCTCTTCCTCACCAAACACACACGCTTGCATGATCTAAAACCCTTCGTTGAGTCCTCTCTCTTTCATGCTTCCTTTCACAGACTCAAATACATGATCTTTCTGTCACACACACAAGCTGGCTCTCTCTCGGGCAGGAATTCCTGGGAGAGGGTTGGGGAGGGAGAGTAGAGGCCGGCCTGAGAAAGGAGGGCCATATGGTGACTGTATGGTGGAGTGGTTGGGTCTGGGTCTGCCCTCTCAACAACCCACACTGCTGCTGGCGCTTCACACAGCCTCGTCTGATGCCGTCCAGCCCCCTCAGGGTTCTCTCAGGCTGCTCTCTCAGGCTGCTCTCTCCTCTCTCCCCCAACACCATCGCTGCTCCTGCTGGACTGTGCAGCAGTACGTTAGACCTGCCGGAGACCTGTTGTGTGCTGGCACCCGTTTCAGTTCACACTATAATGGCCGTGCGTGTATTTATCCAGGAGGGATCAACAGTGAGGGTGAGGTTGTCTTTCACAATGCATAAAAATTATCTGAGGTCAGGCAAGCGGGACAGATTGAAAAATCTGGATGATGGAAGTAAATGAAGAAAACCCTCCCCTGTCTCGGCAATTGCCATCAAACTGACATTGAGAAGGGCATTTATCTTCCAGCAGCAGTCTCCAACGCTGTTCAGTTGCCAGTAGCGTAATATTGTGCTTGTACTGAGCAGGTCCCTCGTGTAAATGTATTTAAATGTATGAATAATAAGCAGGAGGATGCAGGCAAAACATCCTGGAGAAAATCAAAGCTGAAATCATGTGCGTTTAGCTCGGTTACTGATGTCTGGAGATATATAAGCTCATTTTCAGCGTGTGCATTAAAAGTATTTCTTATCGACGCTGTGTACACTCATAAACACCAGCTTCCAGCCAAGTTTGAATTACGATGCTTGGTGGAAATGGAAAGCCGTCTTCACTAAGGAGGTGTGTGTAATTAGCTGCTCTCATGACCTCACACAGTACAAAAACTGATTTTTAACTGTCGCACAGAGCTCGGCTGTGAAGTCTGTAAATTTTATATTTTGACATTTTAACAAGCAGATCTCATCCAGAGATTTTTACTGTCCCACAGTTCAAACTGACCATGATATATACGCCAGGGTTTGATAGGGCTGTTGATCAATACCAATGACTTGACGATTGCTTTGCCAGGTCCGGAGACTTGCAGCGCTCCCTACCTCTCGCGTTCTCAGCCGGTCAAAGATGGAGGACCAGCACCGCAGACACAGTTCGTGCTCGAGCCCACACAGCAAAGCAGTGTTGTTTTGCTTCGTGACACATCATCTCTGCACCCAAATAGTCGTTGGCATCTCTGCTCTCATTAGATGACTCTCTGTCTTTCAAGTGTACGAAAGAGATTAGTTCAGTTCTGTCAGTTAGCATCCAAGCTCCTCCACACACCTGTCAATTTACGCAATTCCCTGGACACCAGTCAGAAGTTGCAAAGTTGCCTTTGAAGAAAAGTCCACTGCTGAGGCCACTTGGAGTGACGTGACAGTGAGTGAGAATATAGAAATTCAGCACATCAAGATGACAGTGTACAGCTCTGTGAGGCTGCACTAAGCAGTGATGTTTTGAGCTAAATGCTAACGTCATGTGCTGATGATGATGCTTTCATTTTAGTGTTTAGAAGGTATTTAACATGTTCACTATTTTAGTTTAGTGTGCTAAATGTGCAAATTAGCACTAAACACAAAGTACAGCCCAGCTTTATTGGAATTTTATTTACTTTTGGTCATGAATCAACGTTTTAGACGAAGTGAAATTTCTCCAAAGTTATTACAGTTCATTCTGGGGGCTGGGGGACATGAATTTGTGGTACCAAATTTCCAACACATTCTCACTCCGATATTGACGTGTTTGGTCCTGGAATTTCCACGTCCACATACAACGTGCAAGATACCCTGGATGTGTTGGTTGTTGGCATTCTTGGACACCGTGTCAAGTTGTCTTCTTACAAGATACACTCCTGTCTTCACAGGAACGTTTTCAGACAGTCTCTTTCAAAATAAACACATTACGTTGGTACAAAACGATGAAATGACTTTTTTCTCCTTCAACAACAAACACGTAGTTAGGGTTAGGCTAGTCTCTATATACAGACAATGTAGAGTCTGTAGACAAACCCCGGAGATCTTGCCTCTGGAAGAAGTGCGGAAGAGCCCTGGTTTCCGGTTGTAGGCTGTTTGTAGTCTGCGTGATATTGACCAATCATGTTTGAGCCGGCTGCAGTTGTTGCCACGTTAAACGGTCCGTGTGGTGAACTAACAAGTCGGAAACGGAAATTCACCTCCTCCGCCCAAATCAAACCAGAATGCCAAAAAATCGGGGGTCTGCCCCCAGAGGCTGTATCGCCGTCTGCCGGAAGTCAGGCGCCAAATACAGCCGATGGGTTCCGAGAATGAGTTTAGGCAACAAAAGAACATGGGTTTGGCTTTGGAATCTTACAGGACGCAAACACCGCTCTCTCTGGTGTAAGTTGGGGTTTGTTGGACGCATCCATCAACCCTCAGGGCTTTCATTGCCTTAACTTTCTTGCCGCATTTCCCCCTGACACCGCCAGGTGGTGTTAAACTATAACGGCAACTGGTCGCGTGTCATGCTGACGTGAAAGGACGTATTTTTTTGTTGGTTTCTGGTGTCGTAAGTCACTGCCCAAGCACTGGACTTCGACGACTTTGGAGTGAGACCAGGCTCAAATTTTATAGCAATCCTTCCAATACTTGTTGAGCTATTTGACTCAAACCCACAAACATCGACTTCATGCTGACACTAGATTAGTGGTTCCCAGCTGGTGGGTTGCCGCAAATGACTCACAAATGTGTCAAGTTTGTGAAACACACTTTATTTTTAAGTGCAGTGAATTTCCAGCACAGAGCTTTTATTTTGAAGTGCTGTTTCCTGCTGTAGAGTGAGTGACTAACGGACATTTCTTGACAGAGGTAGTAAGCTAGCTAAACGACATGGCCGAATGCAAGTATGATGCTGAATATATTAAACTGTGTGGACCTTGAACTAATGACTAAGGGCCAGTTGGGAGCCAATGCACTCGAGGAAAAGTCAGGGGATCACCGAAGTCATTAGGATAATCAACATCATCTGTCATCAGACTCTACATCCAAACTGACATTGGCATCGGACATTTTCCTGACATTGAATTTACTCTACATCAAGCATGTTATAAGTCCAGTCCAGGGACCAATTATGGCCTGCGAACTGGTTTTAAATGGTCCGTGGCTTGTCATTCAAAATATGTGGCCTTGCACACAATATTGGTTCATCAAGCAAGTTCACTTTGCTTTTTTTCCATTCACCTTTTTCACATTTTTTCATACAGTCGGGACCAAAGTGATGGACCGACTTCTCCACTGATGCTACCAAGAACCATGCTGCTAGCATTGCAAACGGTGTAGGGGCTGCTGGGAGGAGTATAGACTGAGGGGTATCTGGGAGGAGAAAGGGTGTTTAGTAAGAGAACAAGAGCATGAGAGAGAGTTGCATTTAGGAACAGACTCATCATTTCAGCTATACTTCCCAAAATAGTGAAGATGAGATGAAGCGGCTGGACTGTCTCCCCGAGCAGACTCTCACCTGCGCTCCCCACAGACCGCAGCTAGGAAATATGCGTCTGGCAGGGAACCTGGAAGTTCAGAGACATGATGTTAAACTTGCTGACAAGAGCAAACTAGGCAGTCAGGCTCTGCAGTGTCGAACGGCGCGAAGCATGCGGGGAGCGAGGCTACCTGCTGGACAACCCTCCAACTAACTAACTCCCACTCTGTATGCTAAACACCTGACCTCTATACCTGCGCACAGCAGCCCGCCTGTCCCCCACCTAGCGATGATGACACCCACCTCCTCATCCATCATCCCTGGAACCGCACACCCCCCCTCACTCACTCCTAGCTCACATTAATTTTTCAGTCACACTGGCGAGCAAGACTTATTAAATTATTGATGGAGGGAGTGAGGTGTGAGGGAAAAAGGATGAGATGTATTAGTAAGATACAGATTCACATGTGAGGCTGCACGCCGCCGTAAATGTGAAACATCCCTAACTGTGGTGTTTTTGCTAATGTGAATGATTAGCTGAGTTCTTTTTATCTGGTTTGGAGAGCTGGACAGTCTGACCGTCTGAACACAAGCCCGACGCGGATGTATCTCAAGGCCGAAACCTTCGACAGCTTTAAATCAGCAGCCAGTCAGAGGCGAGACCTTTCTCTCTATCTCCCTCTCAGTGCTGCTTTGCCATGTCATTCCTTCCTGTCTCCCACCTGATACCCTCTTTACTTCCTCCTGTCCTTTTTCAGCCCTACTTCTCTATCTCTCCCCTCCACTCTTACACCCTCCCTCTCCAGTGCCCCCTTATATTGTGCGTCAGCTTGAATTATTAGGACGGAGGGAGAGGTGGCGGTGGCGGTGGCGAGGGGGGGGGGCATCGCGGTAATAAAAGAAAGAGGGGCCCGTGAGTTATGGATGAGAGTTCACTGGATTATGGAGAATGAGAGGGGGAGCAGGATGGAGGGCTAAAAAGGACAGATGACAGAGGGGCTACAGTTCCTCCACAAGTCCAATAAAGCAAGCTTCCACTCCAGTGATACAGCTCACTTTATCCTTGAAACTTGTGACCTTAGAAGACTCATTTGTTTGCAGAATATTGCTCAGCTTTTTGTGCAGCGCTGCTCTGTCATTCTCTCACTCCCTCTTACCTTTTCCTTCCATCCCTGTCCCTGCTCTTTCTACTCTTTATGAAGCACCTGCATTTTAACAATTAACAGTTACCTAGCAACAGGATATATTATGTCAAAAAAAACACAAGAGGAGAAGTGTGTGAGGCAGCGGTGTAGAACTGTAAAGTGTGTTATGTTTTGTAATAGCGTTACATACCCATGATGCATTTTGACTTGATTACCACATGTGGTAAAAATGGAAGGCAGATGCACGTGAGTGACACGTGCTGATTACACTCACCTCCGCACACTGCGAACAAACTGTTCCTTGAGATTTAATTTGGCTGGACACACTGTGATTGTTCTGTGTGTGTGTGTGTGTGTGTGTGTGTGTGTGTGTGTGTGTGTGTGTGTGTGTGTGTGTGTAGGCATCGAGCTCCTCGTGGAACATCAGCCGCTGATTTCACGCAGCAGCTGGACAGCACATCAGCATTCCTGATGTATGCAGTGTAAGGAGAGCGCATGTGATCAATACACACACACTAGTGTGTAGAATCGTGGCTGATTGGGGTGGCAGCTTTTTTTCATGATGCAGCATTCGAAGGGCGACAGAGTAAATACTGGAGATTGGCAAGAGTTGAGGTTGGCACTGTGTTTTTTATCCTGACCTCTAAGTGTCCTATTTTGCACTGGCAGACGTCCATCTTATCAAATTGTTACACTGGAGTCAACTTTAATTCATTTGAGAATTTTAGCTGGATTTGATTTTGGCTGTAGTTTGCAAATTTGAGATCAGGACTGGGTGGCATTAAGGGCAGTGCATACTTTAGCGGAAGAGTTTGACATTTAGGAAAATACACTTCTCCGCTGTCTTGCCTCGAGTTAGATGACAAGATTGATTTAGAGGACTGTGTTGGGACTGGGATCCCACGGGTCCTCCGCAACCAAAACCAGATCTCCCAGGAAGAAGTGTTTTTAACTCTGCTGCGGGTAAGAGCTGCAAAGTTGTCAAAATCCTTAAATAGTTTAATAGCGCTTGGGGGTGTCACGTAAAAACACGGCAGCACAAGAACAAGTTTAGGCTAAGGAAGTTAAGACAGCGGAAGTCTGAGTTGAGAGGGCAGGAGGGGTGGTGCACGGGCCCAGCAAACACCAGCTTGTGGTTGTCGTAGCTGCGCCTCTTGCAGTGCTGGAGTAAGCGCGTCATTTAGGTGCAAAAGCTCGAAAGTGTTATGGCTTTAAATTAAGTCAAAGCCAAGCAGTTTATCAGTGTAACAGCTAATAGGATTCCCCTCCAAATACACTACACAAGATCTACATAATGCACTACTAATAAATATTTCCCGTAGACCTCAAGAGCTCACAATCTCAGCAATACACGTTTTTTTCCCTTCAACAACAAAAGCACAAGGTTAGGTTTAGGAAAAAAGAACAAGGTTTTACTTTAGAATCTTATGGGACATGAACACTGCTCTCTTGGGTGAAAGTTGGTGTTTGTTGGACTCATCCACCACCCCTCACACCCACCCCACTTGGACTTTCGTCGCCTTAACTTTCGTCCGTGTTCCATCACGTTTCCCCCTGGTGCTGCCAGGGTCCATCAGTATCATCCCGACGTCAAAAGACACCTTTTTTCGTTGGTTTCTGATGCCGCAAGTCACGGCCCATGCTCCAGATTTCAATAACTGGGCTCTACAGACAATGAGAGTGGCCTCCTCTATCTAACTGTCAGCAGGAAAGCAAATACACAAATTTTCTAAGATGTCAAACTGTTTCTTTAACAATCCAATTTCCTGCTTGTTTTTCCTTTAACTTATTTCTGACCATGGGACGCCAGCACCATCTTAGCACACAGGAAATCAGTCACTTAAGGTTAAATATTTGCTCAATATTTCAAATATACATAGATGTAGATTTCAGGTTGGAGGCAGGAGATATTTGTCTCCCTCTGATAGAAACATTATTTTGTCACAATTTACCTAATAAACTGATGCAGAAGAGGCAGAGTTTGCAGGAAAATAAGTGTTTGATGCTCAAACTTTTCTGGCCAATGTTAAAACAAAACCTAAGCTGTTGCAGATATACAAACATTCACATGACTACACTGCATTGTCAGCATTTATCCCTTCAGGGCACTTCATTCCTTCCCTGCATGCCAGCAGTCATGCTTCCGCCTCATGTGTTAAAGCTTTGAATCCCTCTGTAAAACCTGCAGTGGAACAATAACTTCCTGACACTCCACACAGTTTAGCACAAATTGTTACTGTTCTCAAGCACAGAGTGATTCAATGTTAACAAAGCACATGTGTGCAGACAAAATGACAGGTGTGCCGACATGAGGATGAATAATCAAGATGAAGATCAGAGCGAGGAGCTCACGAATGGAGACTTGGTGCTGCGGAGGGAGAAGCAGGCATGGGGAGATGGAGATAAAGACAGGGACAGATGGAGTGATAGGACATCAACAAGTGAGAGATCGCTGCGATGGTAAAAGACAGAAGGTGAAAAGGAAGTGCTGAGGAGAAAGGGTTAAAAGAGGGGGGGAGAGAGAAATGGTTGCCTCGGCAACAGCAGCCAGCGTTTTCTCTCTTTCTTTATCAATCCCTCCACGACACACACACACACACACACACACACACACACACACACATGTTCTCCCCCTCCTACCCTCCTTCATCTCTTCAGAGTTAAAGTTTTGCAGGCGTATATCAACCCGCTGCTCTTCCTGGAACAGATTTCTTCAAAGGACGATGTGTTTGTCTGAAGCTGTGGCAGCACTCACAAGCACAGGATGTACTTTGAATTGAATGGTGTTGTACAACGAGGTTCAACCAATGGATTTAATCACATCATAGCATATATCATACCCTACATCCTTATTAAGATGTATAGCGTGTCAGCAGCAGAAATTAATTGTAGTAGTAGCCAAAATATGTTTCTTACGTCATGATTAGTGGGGCTATTTGTGTCACTGTTGTTCCTGTTGTTATCACTGCCTGCACATAGATACATAGATAGATAGAGATAGATAGATAGATAGATAGATAGATAGATAGATAGATAGATAGATAATTGTCGTTTTACAAGATTTGTTGCCACAGTCTGTACAGGGCCTCACATAAAGGTACATACAGTAAATACATTACACACCACAACATAACAACATCCATTTTTAAACACTCATGCTGATACACATACAGAGCTGGAACTGTGACAGTATGTTTTGGCATTGAAAATAAATGCTGGCATTTAGAATTTAAACATTAGCACTGAAAAAAGTTCCACTGAAAAATAAAGTACAGGCCTTAAAAATTATTTAATTTTATTACTTTTTTTTATTTTATTTTGCATTTTGATGTGTTTTTCAGTGATAAACTGTTTCATATTTTATTTTATTTTATTTTTTTACATATAACTGAAGAAAAGCCGTTATAATAATCTCTAATGTCTTTCTTTTATTATTCAGAGGAGCTTTTATCACTGCAAGTGTTTCCTTTCTCAATGCCAAATTTTATTTTCAATGCCAAAACTTACGTCTCTATTCTAGCTCCATATTGGGCCGATACATAGCACCCACACACGACAGTGTCCAGTGTGTTTTTTAAATCATCATAAATTCTTTTTTAAAGAAGTATTTAACTGCTGATAAGATGGTCTTTCATAATACTGGGCTGTCTACGCTGAAGAAAGAGGCAAGCGCTTTTAAAATCGGTGCTACATGACCATAGAAAAACAGAGAAAAATGGCTGTGGCACTTATTTTTACATAAGAGGTAGAAAACCTACAACTACCAGAATGCACTGCGCCACACTGTGTAACAATAGAACTGTTCCTAGTTCACGTTGTTCCGGGGACCACTTTGAGTGCGACGCAGAGTAAGAGCAGTGCGATAGCTAATGTGTTAGCTGCTGGAATTAAATAAGGGGTTGCTGGGAACAGGTTAAAATGTCGTCCATTTTGTATAGTTTACAAAGAACAGACAGAATGAAGCACACTGGACTAATGAACGTAATACAAGCTTGTTCCTTTTTGGTTGTTACCAGTGGAGACAATATGGCGGCCGGCTGGTACAAAAACAACAAGCGACTTCGAGTCACAGTTGAAAGGTAAGTTAAAATATGTTTCTGGAAACATTTTAGGTGAGAAATAGGCGACGCAGTAACAGAATTTTGGTTAATATTTGCACTGCTTAGATTTACTGTTTGATCTCTGTATGTAAGCTTCCCTTTATACTGTACAGGAAACAAAATGGCGCCCACTTCTTGGTCACAAATTTGCGTATTACAACCAAGAAGTGTGTTAAAATATGTATCTGAAAACATTAAAGGTAAGAAACAGGAAATATAGTAATAGAATCTTGGTTTATATTTGATCAGCACTGCCGGGTTTTACTGTTGGATCTCAATTTTATTTGCAATCTTCATTTTCACAATACAGGAAACAGTATGGCACCAGCTTTGTGTTCACAAACGCTCACGTTACAGCCAAAGCAGTGTGATAAATATGTTTCTGAGAAACAGGAAATACAGTAACTGAATCTTGGTTTATATATGGTCAACACAGCTAATCAGTTTATCAGAGTTTGAACTGAATTTGAGAAAGAGAGGTGGGTGTCTCCTCAATCCACTTTTCAGTAAATCTGAATTACCATAAAACTTAAATTAAATGCCCAGTTCCTTTTTACTAGCCCGATGTGGTTACACATTTTGACAAATAAACACCTGTCTCCATTAGAGGCCTGGTCTTCTTGCCAGTTCTTTTTTTTTAAATAAAATTTCTTCGAATGTATAAAAGCAGGTTGTTGGCTACCTTAAATAATGTGTCCATTCCTCGATTACCCTGTTACTTATTCATATTCCTTTAGTCTGTAAGGGTCCACCAATCAAAGGCAAACAAGTGTCATAACATAAGACATAGTTGATATGTTATTTGAAGCCTAATTTTTATACATATAGCCTAATATTCATACTGGTTCAAATAAACAATTTGTGCACAATTTTGTGTAAAAGGAATTAAAGCGCTGCCCCAGGTATGAGCCTGTTGAATTCAGTGATTTAAGCAAATAATAGCCTGGGCTGCTAATTAAAGTTTTACAGTACATGTGAAATTAAATGTACAGTAATCTCAAGGTGCAGTGAAAATGAAGACAAAAATAACTGGCAGTAATATGCTGAGAACCCTTTTCTCCTGTGCAGCATCCAACCAACTGTTAGTGTTAAATATTCCCACTTTAAAAATGTACACTTCGACACACACCATCAGAAATATCTCCCATGTGTGTTCATATTACAGGATGTAGGATTATATAGTCTGTTTATATTCACTGTCTCATGTCAGTTTGTTTCTTCAGTATCAGATTACAGTTCTCTCTGCTGTCGTGTCACTGGAGTTAAACGTGGCTCAGTCTTCCTGACTAAACGCTGCGTGTATCTGTGTGGCGCATCCAAACAGGACAGCCTCCACAGGGGGGAGGAGATCCAGTGTCTAAGGTCACTGTCGCATCACAGGAGGGGTGTGTGAAAGCCTGTGTGTTGTGACTGTGAGTGACGAGCATGTGTAGGTGTGCGTGTGAGGTGTGTTTTCTTTGTGTTCTGCGTGCACGACGTGCGCACAGAATGTTCCACGGGCTTGATATGTGACATGCAAGTATGTGGCGTCTCTAGCATACCGGTGTGACTGCATGTGTGATGCAATGTAGGATAGTGTTACATGTATTTGTCTCCGTATGTGTCTGTGTGCAGATGCGTGCATGCACACCCCACGTGTGCAAGAGAGACATAGATCACCGGAGAGAAAAGGACGGACCCCCAAGGAAGAGTGGAGTGATGAAGCACGGAGGCCCGCCGCGAGTCGCAAGGATGGAGCACATATGATGATGGCACCATCAAATTTAATGGGCTACATGAGAAGGTGGGTGAGAGTAGAAGAAAAGAGGACAGAAGGAGCAGCTGGGGGAGGAGGAGGGACGGTGAGCTGTGGAGGCTAAGCAGAGGGGACCCTCAAGACAAACAGGCGTAATTGGGGCAATCACTCTCCTCCACTTCACATTCTGTAATATGCCTGATTTGAATTATGATCTCAATATGCCCCTGAGAACCTTGGCTCCGTGATTCACGGCTCCCACTCAGACCCGCCATGACATGATCCACCTCTGAAACCTTTGCATCAACTTTTTTTTTTTTTTACCTTAGCACACTTTTAGTTTTGCAGCACGGGATGCTGATACCGAGCAGACCTCACCTCCTCCTCCTCCTCCTCCTCCTCTTCCCCCTCTGCCTCTTTCACACACTCCCACCCTCCCTCCATCCCTCCCGGTATCCGTAGTGATTGGAGGCAGGGTTCTGCGGTTGCTAGGAGACGGGGAGAGTGTGGCAGCCGGCCTCAGTGTGAAAGAGAGTTATGTGAGAGCGGCGAGGGATATTAGGAGAGGGCGCCCCCTGCTGGCATGTGCTGGCCACTGATTACCTTCAGTACTATGAATCAATACAGTCCTCTTATCTTTGGTGAGCAAGCAAAGGGCTCACACAGGAGTGAGTTTGAATGTGTGTTTTTTTACGGGACGGCTTTTCATGCTATTTGATCACTGGATTTGGTAAACATCTCTTGTTTGATGGGAACAATCATTCTAATTTGGTGGACGGAGGGGATGCTGATTATGTCCCGCTCATCTTTGCATCATCAGACTCTGCTAAGGTCACAGATTTAGAGTTGGAGCTGTTGCAAGTATATTTCAGCTGGGCTGCATCATGCTCTTTGATCTGGGAGAGTTTCGGTGAGATTGTAAAAGGGGCACCACACGAGTAGCAATCAAAGTTCAAGATCTCATCTCTCTGTGTCCACACAATTATGTTTTCAACCATGTATTATCAAAGCTGTGCCTTTCTCCTGATATAATACTTAATGTCCGTGGGACACTAATTGTGATATTGTAGGACAGTCCAGATGGAGAAGGATCAAAGACTGTGAAATTGTACCAAAGCATAACTTTAGAAGCATACACTTCAAAGGGACTGATGAACTGGGATTTCAGACAAAATAATGTGAGGGCTATTTTTCATCTTATTCAGCCTGCTGCTGTAATGCAAGGCCAGCTCCTGAGCTTCTGAGCATTAGAGCCCAGCTGTATGTTTGTTGTATGACTCTGACTCCATGTGGTCATCAAGGAAACTGCAAATCACTGCTGCTCTGGGCATGTCATTGATTGTTGCTGCATGAAATGGGTATGCACCAGTATGCTAATGTCGCTCAGGTTCATATTCTGTTTTATCTAGAATAGGTGAAAGCTTTGACCTGCTGGTGGTGCCAGATGAAAACTTAGGGCATCATCAAAGTCATTAGAATTCATCCTCTGGGAATAATGAATATTTGTGCACACATTAGTTGTTGAAACACTTCACTAAAAAACAAAAATGCAGACCTGATGATGGCACTGGAGGAAACGTCAGGGGACCATCAAAGTCACAAGGGTCCATCCTCTGTTCACACTGTACGTTTCTGTAAACCATGCCTACGTTAAATTTGTATGTTTCAGACGTATCATCAGTGTTTGTAAAGCGACGTACTGTACGAGCTGATTTCGTCATCAGGAGGTGGAGGGGATGGTGGATGGCGTGACACTTGGGTGAAACAGTTGCCAAGCTGCAGAACACTGTTCAAAACCAAGAAACAACAAATTTTTTTTGGCAACACTTTGCAGTGTTTCATGGCGCATGCTTGTTTGTCACTGACACCAAACAGTTGGTCATGGATCCATTCTGGAGTTTGTAAAAAACACATTCTTTTGAGTGGTGTAGTGTAAATTTTTGGCATGCAGATTTTATTTTGAAGTGCAGTTTCCTGCTGTAGAGTGAGTGACAAACAGACAGCTACTCGACAAAGACAACGAACTAGATCGATGACATGGCCAAACGCAAGTACTGTATGTTGCTAAAACAGAGACATGTTGCAAGCAAAGTTAATTTTCTTCTAATTTGTCCATGTGAAAATTGTCATTTCAGTGTCACAATGTCTAGAAGGGTTGGGGCTTGTGAAAAATGGGTCCAGTATTTATTTTAGTGACTATGGGGCGAAGAGACGATAATCTGTACTCACGTTCACTTTTCCCATTGAAATGAATGGATTTAGGGCCACTGCTAGTCTCCTACAGGGGCGGGGCAGTGGTGAAACCATAGTTGGCACATTTAGTCTGGACTAAAGAGGTGGGCCGATGCCTGTATGTGAACTATTGCATAGAATATTTGTTATTCATGTACATATAAAACCAACACTTCAAATAATATACACTATATTTTAAGGGCCATTCCCTAGTTGTGACTGTTCTGCTGCGGGAACGAGTGATTCTTGAATATGTTGATTATCAGCTCTCAAAATGGAGTCATTATTGGCTATTATATCTACAGGCATTATTCAGTCACAGAAAGAACCTTCCAACTAGCTGCACATAGAGAGGACACTTGGATTGTGGATTGTATTCACCAGTGAGCACATGGTGCAGCACTTATCCACTGTTCCTTTCTCCATGCACTCAGGTTATAGGAGTACGTTCCAGCTGTGTTTGATTGCGTTCACTTGCTTGAGTAACAGCCAACTTGCCTGCGTCACAGCCCTGTGGACATTTTAGACCTTCTGTGGAAAACCACATCGACACATTCAACATGTTGAAATTGATTCTGTGTAAATGTTTGCACTGATGCAAAATGTCCTCATTTAGTTTTGACGTGTCACGGGCAGTGTTTTTCATTTTTGTGTGAGGGTTTAGTTGCTCAGATTTCGTTAAAGGTCCAGTGTGTAAGATTTAGGGGGATTTAGTGGCATCTAGTAAGCTGAAACTTCCCCTGGTTACAATTCCTTCAGTGTTGATTGTTCAGGAGGATTTACTGTCATCCGAATTATTTGCAGAGGTCTCTTCCTCTCAAAACAACAACAACAAACAAACAAACAAACAAAAAAGGCACCACTGATTAAAACCAGTACAAATGCTGAATAAAGCTATTTCACATTACAAATCAGTTGTTCTCCAACACTGTTTGGCATGTCAGAAAGAGACTTTGAGCCCAGCACCTGCTAATGTCCGTTCACCTGTTTGCTCTGATAACTGAAGATCCAGACGTTGAGGAGGTTTTTACTGGGAGCTGAATTATCCACAGAGGTCTCTTCCTCTCCAAAACAAACAGCCCCTGTGATTTCGACTGATAAAAACACTAAATAATGTAGTGTCTCAGAGACAGAGCAGGTCGTCCACTAATTAGTAAATCTGCGGTTTGATCCCTGGCTCCTCCAGTCTGCATGTCAGCGGGCAAGATACTGAACCCCAAATTGCTCTTGGTGGCTGTTCCATCAGTGTGTTAGTGTGTGTGAATGGTTACTGAGTGGCAGGTGTCACCTTGTATGGTAACCTCGGCCACCACTGTGTGACTGTGTAAGTGGGCGAATGTGACTTGTAGTGTAAAAGTGCTTTGAGTGGTCTGAAGACTAGAAAAGCGCTGTCCAAGTGCAGTCCATTTACTAGTTTCACGTTTAAAATTCTGTTAAAATCTCTCGGGGTGGCTGGCGCAAAAACATGAATGGTCCTATCTGGAGCCAGCATTTTGTTTGTCTGCTCTGGGCTGCTGTAGAAACATGGTGGTCCAACATGATAATGTCCATAGACGAAGACCTGCCTCCTATTGTATGTATATATAAACGGTTCAAGCTAAGCTAACGAAAATGCGATTCTTATTTCTAGGTGATTATACACTAAAGAAAACATACTTATTACGTTATATTCCATTTCTGCCAATATCCCCCTAAATCCGACACACTTTACCTTTAAAAGTTGATGGTATCAAAATAGAAATGCAGTCCAATGCAGCGTCTCTTGTGTGGTGTATTCTCAAGTTTCAACACAGTCTCAGTGAAATACCTGAAATGGACACTAGTTATTACCGCATTACGCGGTGGTGGGCACGAAATGTGTTAAAATGATGTGTTGGCAACACAAAAACAATGCTAATAGAAAGTCTATTACAAACTGTCAGAATTTGGTTCGGTTCAAGGAAGGAAAAAACAGTTGGTTAGGTTTAGAGAACAAAACCTACTTGGCTGAGTTTAGGAAAAGATCCTGGTTTCATTTAAAATAACTACGTACACGGGGCGTCGGTAGCGTAGTGGATAGTGCCAGCACCCCATGTACAGAGGCATTGCCTTGCTGCAGCGGCCACGGGTTCGAATCCGGCTCGCGATGCTTTGCTGCATGTCAGTCCCCACTCTCTCTCTATCTCCCCATTTCACCATGTGTCCTGTCAATAAAGGCAAAATGCCAATAAAAATAATCTTAAAAAAAAAACTACGTACAGGACATAAGTGAAATAAACTTACATACTGTGCGTAGTAAGGTAATATATTAGAAGTACTTTGCGTACTTACGTAAAGGCCGGAAATTAATGTAAATATGTAGACTTTGGGACACAAACAGCAACTCCTGGTTGAAAGTCCATGTTTGTTTGACCCATCAGCCACCCCTCCTCTTCCTTGCTCTTTATACTTGAATCGTGTGTCCACCACGAAAAAAGAGCCTCATTGACTTTGCATTGTTGTTTTTACACATTTCTTACCCACCACCACTACCTATTTCCATGAGACTGGGCTGCAAGTTTACCTTGCTGCATTGTGTTGGACTTTGTTAATATGGAGGTCTTGTACATAATGTAGTGAAGACATTGTTTAGTGCTTATACTTAATCAAGTTTCTGTAAGAATTCAGCCATTCGAGTGAGCAGATATGGTGCTGGAGGGAGGGCACAGGTTGCGGCAGTATCAGCTATTAGCTACATGGTGCATTTAAGCCTTTATATGTTTCCTGTAATGAAAATGCAGCATAGTTCTCATATTTGTATCATCATTTTAAATTGACATTTATTTGTTGTCCAACACAGAAATTAGCGTCGCCCTGCTTCCCTTGTCAAAAAGCCAATGTTAGTGTTCCATTGAAATTTGGATATTTGCAGATAATAAGCTCTGTGGCAAACAAAAAAGTTTATGAATCACCCATTTTGTTCAGCAAGATAAGCGTTACAGATGAACACCTCTTTTATGATTTGTGAAGCGTAAATGCAATCGCCAGAAGTAAAAATTGGCCGTAGGTGTGAGTGTGAATGGTTGTCCGTCTCTGTGTGTCAGCTGGACCTGTCCAGGCTGTACCCCGCCTTCCACCCACTGTTAGCTGGGATGGGCTCCAGACCCCCCCTCCCCCCGTAACCCCCAACAAGATAAGGGGTTATGGAAAATGCATGAATGAATTTTATGTTGTAGAACAAAAAGTCTCTTCAGCTTGTGTTAACAACAGACCTTGTGTCAGGCATCTCGCCAAAACACAGTGGCAGATCTTCCCAAAGGCAACACAGGCAGCAGGAACACCCCCCCCCCCCAAAGGTTTTTATTTATTTATTGACATTCAAAAATTTTGAACAAGAGAAAATGAAAAGACAAAAGCCACACACTTTATTGCACATACTGTTCTTTTATTATTTATGTAATATTGTTATTATTGAGATACACACACACACACACACACACACACACACACACACACACACAAACAGGACCTATACATGCATTAATGGAGAGATGTCAGAGAGAGGAGGCTGGCAGGCTCTCTGAGCAGTTGGGGGTTCTGTGCCTTGCTCAAGGGCACCTCAGCAGTGCCCTGGAGGCAAATTGGCACCTCTCCAGCCACCAATCCACGCTCCATACTTGATCCGTACGGGGACTTAAGCTGGCGACCCACTGCTTCCCAAACCAAGTCCTCATGGACTGAGCTACTGCTGCCCAATTAATAATAATAATAATCATGATCATAATGATGATAATAAAATGAAATGTAAATTCAAAATGGCCGACTTTTGTTGGGTTTAGGGTGTGGCTCCAAGAGACTTTTTTTAAGTCTAGGGATGTTATATATGTGTCTCCAAATTTTCGTACCTAGGTGACATGTACAGTAGGGGCTGCTTCGTTGAAATGTTATTGGGGCCGCTGTTGAGTTTTCACACCTGTGAAATATCAAATTTGTCACCATTTGTGATCAGCTTGCAAAGTTTCATGAGTTTTTTGAGCATGTTAAAGCCAGTAGTTTCCAACTGGTGGGTCACAGTCCAAAAGTGGGGCACAGGACCATTCTGAATGGACTGCACGTGAACAAATCCGTAAAAAACAAAAGTGCCATTTCCTGCTGTGGACTGTGGACTGTGGGACCTAGTCACTAGTCACTTGAAACAAATTTAGGTCGATAGGAGACAGGTTGAAATAAACCGAAATTTCCCTTTAAGATAAATATATGTGTTTTATTTCACAGGGGTGGGGGTGGTTGGGCGGTGGCAGGAGAAGCTTGCCCAGGGCACTGGATGTGCTCGGTCTGGCACTGCCAAAAACATATTGACTTCCAGACAAGGGTACCACGAGTGCTAAAATGCTATTGCATATCCGGGCGATAGGACTCATTCGTGCACCACTCTATTACCAATGGATATAAGATAACAAAACCAACGTGAGCACTATTAAACTTGTCTGGACACAGACTATTGATCCATAAAGGAAGCTTGAGTCCTTTTGAGGCACTAAACATTTCTATATTTTTCCACTGTCAGCTGATATTTTATGAATAAATATATTAATGATTTAAAAGGAAATGTCTGGTGTCAACACAGGCGCTCTTATTTTTAGTTTTCAAATCTGTATCAATTTGTGCCAACATCAAAACAAAACATGTCAGCAAATTGAAGGACAGATGTTCTGCAGCACGGAGTGTGTGTGTGTGTGTAAGAGAGATGTGTAGGGCATGAAGTGTGTTCAAAACCGGTTGCTTTTCTTTACAACCGTGTGCTTTGAGCCTCCTCTGTAGAAGATTTTGTGACCTTGTCGGTGATGGAGAGAGTCTGTGTGTATCCCAGCAGGCGTTCCTGTTGATTGGACAGGCCTGGCTGGCTGACTTGCTGGCCCAGAGTATCAATGCCCTTTATCTCGCCTCTCAGCCCTTACGCTTTCGACTTAGTGGCAATACAAGCACACAACAGCTTGCAAGTGGTTCGTGGCTGAAGATTTGTACCGGCAAACAAGAGTGTCTGCATGAAATCGCACATGTAAAAAGCAAGTGTAGATACGTAGCCTAAAAATTATCCACAGTTAAGGCTCTGTGATGCAGTTGCTATGGCAACTATGATAGAAATAGACGTGTATCTGCAAGGGAATGAAATGTATTGAACTGTTGTTTAGAAACTGAGAGATTTTACTCTGGTGATTGACAGGTTAAGTGAGAGACTGCATACGGATGTGTGAGCTAACTGTTTGTGTTTGTGCAATTTAAGTCTGCATTATTTTGTGATTGTGCGAGTGTTGTCCTTGGACGTTGATGTGTGGCTTCTTTGTATGTCGTGGTGAGTGTGTGTGTGTGTGTGTGTGTGTGTGTGTGTGTGTGTGAGCGCGTGCGTGCATGACACACTGCAGTACATTAAAAGTGCAGCACCATGGATGGGGGGCATAGGGCACATCATTATGATGGTAGGAGAGTGTGAGTGGGTCTGCACTGCACTCACTGGCCCTGTGTGAGAGCAGATAAGCTCAGGCAGAGACAACACAATAAATTTAATGGGAAAAGAATTCTGTTTGTAGCACCTCCATTGTTGTTCCGGCCATGATGATGTTCTGAGCGTGTCGTGTCAAACATTAACCAACGGCTGGATATTATGGTAATGATTTAAGTGGCTTTTCTTTGTGGGAAAAAAAACAATATAGCTGCATTGTGTGTAAAATGGGTCTGCGTTTCAGCGTTAGGAGACCACAATAAACTGAACAAGCTTCATCCATTGCGCTGCAATCTTCCCCTAATGCAGGCGTACCTATTTTCTCACAAATTGTCTTTTATCTGTTATTGACTTATTCATTTCAGACATAACCTACCATTCCACTCAGCCCTGTCTCCTCTCCATATTGCCTTTGTACCCTGGTGCCTTCATTAGGCTACCCTAATTCATTTTCACAGGAGATGAAATAAGAACAAAGGAGCTGTGATAAAGCCCTGAGCCCAGACATGCAAAAATTGCATTTGCAATATTACTATAATCTTAGATTTTATGGTAGAAATGGGTGAAAAGCAGTGGAATAGCAAGAGCTTCAGAGAGGGAGGGGAGTTGGAGGGATGTGATGGAGAGAGATGAGGGAGGGGGTGCAGGAATATGAGTGTGTATGCATTTTCAAGGCGGTCTTTCTGTTGCAAGAAAAAAAAACAGTAGTCTAACAGGAAAACGAATAGGTCGAGCTGCTGATGAAGGCATGCAAATGCAATTTACAGACGGAAACTGACGTTTGAGGTCTTTATGTGCTAGTGGAGGCTTGTGAGATGGCAGTGTGTTTAATTTTAGTTGGCGATAGGTGGAATCACCTCAGCGGTGTGTGAAAGAGGGAGCGAGAGGCGAGGGAACAAGAGGGGAGGGGGCGGGGGTGTATGGACCTCACTGGCTACGGGACCTACAGGCACCCCGATTGTGCTCTGCTCTCATCATTTTTGGAGGTGAGGACAAAAGGAAAAAGGGGAAATCGGAAGAAAGGCCCGGGATCGGAGTGTCGTGACGGGCCCCCCGACTTCGCCGCCGCTGGTCGGGGTTGTCTGGACTCAAAAGGGTGAGGGGAAAGCGGCGGAGCAGTCGACTCGAGACTGGGGTTTCCTGCCACAGCAGCGGGATTGTCACAAAACAGCCTTTCACTCTTCGAGGGGCCTTGTATTGCTACGTTTTCAGGTATGCATTTAGAGTCTGCTAGCTAGCCTGGCGTTAGCTCTGTTTATTCAAGCAAAATGTCAGGCTGCGTGATGATAATTTTCTGATGCAGTAGCCCACACCAGGTCTCTTGCCAGCAGACGTTATTTATGCTAGCTAACCCATTTACTCTGAGCCCCAGTGAATTTGTGAGGGGGGGAAACATCTGCACCTAATCACCTCTCTTTTGTAGCTAAACGCTGCCTGGCTGCCTCGTACCTTTAGCCTGCTGTAACTACCGTCTCCTGCTCCTCTCAAATGCTTGCGTGTAATAATGTAATAAACGCAAATTAGCTGGCTTGCTAGGGTGCTAGCTGGTAGCTTAGCTAGCTTCCAGCATATGCGGCTACATATTTAATTTGCAGTATGTGAGGTGGCTAACGCTAACCTCACAGAGCTAAGAGAGGCAGCACTACAAAGCTAATTGTAATGCGTATACCTTGCTGTTGGCTAATGTGGCTACTGAGGCTATGGTACAAAAGCTCAGTGTTGTGTTGATGACAACGTGACACGACAAACCATCAGAATATAGCAGAGCTGGGGTTTAGTCGTTATCTGCACAGAAAACATTGCGTATGCTCTTATCAATTAGGCAGCTGTGCAATTGATTGACTTGCTGACAGACTGCATTGAGCCAGTTTTTATTAATGCTGCACCGTTGTGTGTATTGTGAATGCTGCTGCCTGCTCGTGCACAGTGAGGTGCTGTGATTAATTAGTAATCAAGGTAGGGGCTAATAGACGGATGGAGATCAATAGTGTCCTTCTAACTTTTCCAATTGTGCACTGCATCACCCACTGGCTTTGACCCTCTGGATGTGACACCTGAGCGTAGACCTCAGCCAGATTCACAAGGTATAACCAGTTTGTTTTGCAGCCCTCCTGGTCCTGTTTTTCTCCATTCAGCTGCTTGTCACTTTTCCTGTTTCGGAAAAAGCAAGACATTACACTGGTGAAGACAGTTTCACACTAATGATGAGATTGACAGACGAATAACACCACTTGCCCATATACTAATAGTTGTAATCATACACAGTGAGGGCTTGTTATTGCCTGTCTCAGTGTAAGTCGACACCACTATAACAAAAGTCGCCCCAAAGTTGTGTTAGGGCTATTAACCATTTTACAGTGTATCAGAGGGAGACAATAGAGGCTTGTGTCACACATGGCAATTACGGGTACTGACCTCATAAAGATGGCGTCATGCCTTTTAATTATCACCCATAATCATTAAAGCCCATTAAAACAGGTTAAATACACTAACATTAACAGTCTTTAGTCTCATTTTAAAGAGGTGGGAGATGGACTGCTCCTGTCGCGGCTCCACAGGGTTGTTTGTTTACATGTGAAGTAGCGTTTGTGACCTTGTCTATGTTACTTTGTTGCCTTAATTGCATGCTGCTGCTCACAGACTGTTTTTTCTTAAGCAGCTCTGTTTGTTATCAGTCAGGAGAGACGGCTCAGGCGCGTGTTGTTAAGGCTCCAACCACAGTAAAGGCAGTGCATATTAAAATAGAAGTGTTCATATGAGCCTTTTTAAGATGATTGGATGGTGTAATTTTAACATTAGAGATGGTTTGGTGAATGTCTTTGTGTTAGATCTGTGTGATTTTAGGGGTGAAAATTAGTTGACTTATGGGAGATGCTGATGCAATCTGTATTGTATGATCCCAGATCAGCACTTCTTTTCAATAAACACAGCCTCAATAATTTGGAGATAAGATTATCTAAATTGGAGAATGGCAAAACAAATTTCATTAAGTTTGTTTGTAGTTGCACTGATAAATATGCCGTAAAACCTATTTAATTTCATTAACCAAGCGTTAACACAAGGTATAGTAAATAAATAGTACCTTTTCATTTGTGCTTGCTAACTTTTTTTGATTCATCTTTTGTATTTGCAGAGTTGTGAAGGCCAGCGGCTTCTGGGAAATGAACTTATCTGCATGGAAATACTGAAGAGAGAACAGGAGCTTGAATTGACTGAACTTGAAGTGGAATAAATGGATTACCCTCCTTTTGGAAAATTGTTGCCATGGAACTAGGTAGAATTAAATGATGGTTGGCAGAAAGAAACAAAGGTAAGACAGCTACATGCTGAAGATACAGGAGAGCACCAAGAAGAATCTGAACACAGAATCAAGGAGAGAACAGTTACTAAATAGGGACCAAAGACTTCTACAGTCCGAATGAATGCATGCCGTAGCAAAAAAAAAAAGAAAACAGTGTTTGAAAGGGAATGACCAAGAAAAAGAACATCTCAAAAAGTATTACACTCTGCATCCAAGAGCTGATGAGAATATCAATGGAGTGTTTGCCTCTGGGAGTGTTTAGTGAGGGTCTGTTTTCAGACCTCTTGATCCGAGTTACTGCAGCTTCGGTCTCACACAGGTGTGAGTCAGGTCCTGGCAAACATATTGACGAACTGAAGGATTGTTATGACAGAAAACATTCTCAATGGTTTTATTGAGGGTTTTTTTTGTTTTGTTTTTTTGTTTTTTTTTTGTTTTTGCACAAGATGCTCTTGGACCACAACAAAGTTTAATCCTAACATAGCTCTGTTTGCTTGAGCTGTTATTATAGCGGAGCGTGTACATGTAAAGACATTTGAGGTTAAACATCTCACATGGTGGCGCGTCAGACGTCCATGATATCATTGCCTGCTCAGTGCCAAACTGCTTCAGCTTCATGGGAATGACTGCACTGTTTCAGTCTTGTATTTTTCTGCAGTAGAAACCTGCTTCTTTTTTGTTTTCTTTTTCTTTTTTCTTTAAATTCCATTTTGAGGACCCAGCTGTAAAGTGAACTTTTTTCAAAAAAAAAGAAAAGAAAAGTGAAAACAACCACACCGCCATCAGATTGAAGACTTTTACCATTTGGCCTTTTCATATATTGATAAAATCATTGTCTGTTCGAACTCCCTCCCCACTTTCTACTACAAAAAAGTTATTATAACATCTGCGGTATATATATTCCTCAGCTTGAACTCTTTGGTTTTTCAAAGCATTTCCTTGTTTTACTGCCAGGCCATAGACTCTCTCTTTGTCATTTATGGTTACTGCCGTAAGCCTTCCAGTTTCTGATCAGAAGCATTCCCTGGTATAGTCACTGACAGATATTTCCGTTTTTAATCCAATACTTGGAAAAACAATGCAGAATTTTTCAAACAGCCCGGCTCCCCCTTCTCTCCCCCCGGGGTTCAGTGGAAGGGGTGGAGGGGGAACTCCATATCCCCCTCAGCCAGCAGATCCCCAGATCTCCCCAAGGATGACGGATGATTACGCAGGGATGCAACAGCAGAGCCTGCACAGAGGCCACCACCACCCCAGTCAAGCCAGCCACATGCTTGCTTACAGTGCTAGAAACAGAGGGGCTGTTGAGGCAGCGCCAACACAGGGTAACATTCACAGCGCCAGCGCTAACAACCCTTACAGGAAGGAGGCCATGGATTATTATTTTTCAATGGGTGGAAAGGACAGGCACAGAAGAGGGGGCATGGCTTACGGGGCAGGATTTGGCTACCCTAATATCGATGGACATATACCTCACCAGTACCGACATGCTGGATCTGGCTCTGCACCATCGTCTGGCCTGATGTCACCATATCCAGTAGACTATGGCTCCAGTGCTGGTTCAGGTGGAGGTGCTGGTGCTGGAGCGTTCTCTCCTTCTCATCAGTATAATATGACTCAGAACGCTGCAATGCAGTCAGTGCCGGGATCCCAGATGCAGCACCGCCAGCTTGGACAAACCTTCCCGGCTGTCCACCATGCACAGCAGCATAGAAGCTATCCGCACTCTGGGCACAGAATGACCCCTCAGTACCCACACTACTCCCCACAGGGTGGAGCATCCACAGGGTCATCAGGAATGTACAGCCCCCCTCCACAGAGATATCTCGATGGGGCTGCTAGCACGGGGTTCGATCCCAAAGTCAACAGTTCTCCCAGCATCAACTCCAGTTCAAACTCAGTCTCCAGTTCAGTTGCTGCTAACAATGTGGGGCCAATGGAGAATGTTCAACAGAGTTACCATGCTTCAAATTATCCCGGATATTCCCCACAGACACTTTCACTTCACAAGCAAGCCACACTACAGCACCGCAGCTCGCAGCACAATTTAGGGGTAGGTTATGACAACTCTCTCAAGATGCAGCACCAGGGCCCGTCTCCAGGCTCTGTATATGCTAAACATCATCAAGCCTCCAATCCCAGTATACCTCAAGCAGCATCTCAAGAAATAGCCAAATCCCCAATGCACCCCAATGCTCAACAAACCCAAATTAACCAAAACTTCAGCCCGATTTCCAACCCTTCACCAGCTGCATCTGCAGTGCATTCACCTAGTTGTAGCTCGTCTCCCTCCCCTTTGATGGGTGTCTCCGAGGTACATGGAAACCCCTCAGGTCATGGTCCTTCACACCCTCCTACATCAAACCCCCGTAGCAGCCATGGTCAAGGTAGATTACTGCAGACCATGCCACAGTTGAGTCCCACACCCAATTCAAACAGCAGCATCAGTAGTTGTGGTAGCAGTGGCAGTCATAAAGCTCACAACATGAGTGCAGTTGGAGGGAGTAGTCTTCCTCCAACAGGCCGCAACAAAGTAGGTCTAGGCACAGGAATCGCATCTCGAGAGGAAGGCTCCTCTATTTATTCATCCTCTCCCCTTGACAAAATGCAAGATGCTGGCCTGAATAGTCTTAATGCCTTGAGCTCACAAGTAGCCAATTTACCAAACACAGTTCAGCATATGCTCCTCACCGACTCAGTGCTTTCACAGAAGAAGGGGAAAGATGCGGGGCAGATGCAACAGGCAACACATGGTGTGCCGCCATCGCAACCAAGGAGTCGAAATGCAAGTGCAGCCTCAAGCACTAGCACGGTTAAAGATGGAAGTGCGCTGGGGATCGGGGATGGCGCCAACTTAGATGCTGGTGCTGATGAAGACTCCTCATTGATGTCAGTTGGAGGCTCATCCGGGACCAAGGTGGAGCGTGAGGAGCAGTATTCTGAGGGGGAACATGGGAGAATGAGGCAGATGAGTGGTGCAAGCAGTGGATCTGAACCAACTGGCTATCATCCGCCCTCTCAGAGTCAAACTCAGACTGGGCAAGCATCAGCTGTTAAAACAGTCATCTCTGATTCACCGTTAAAAGAACCGACTGTTTCCGAAACAAAAGCAAACGAAGCTCACGTTCCCTCTTCATCATCGTCTCCATCCTTTGGATGTCAGTCATCAGAGACTGGCCCAACTTCACATTCGACACCTCCAGTTTCTTCATCCCCTTCCTCCACCTCCTCCAGTATTCCTCCTCCACAGCCAAATTGTGTCTCAGAGCCTGGTCTAACATATAATGACCACAGAGGTGGCCATAGGAGGACAACAGAAATAAAAAATGAAGTCATCAAAAATGAAAGTGAAGGCACGGTTGACAAAACAGAGAAAGGCAGTGGCCAAATGCAGCGAGATGGCGAAGCCAATTCGCAAAATTGTCAGGACAAAGAAAACAGGTTGCACACTGCATCCAGATTACACAATAATGAGAGGGAAGAAAAGCACACATCTGAGGAACAGCAGAGTGCCAGCAGTGTCGGTGTGATTGTTTCAGCTCGGTCTGAGGGAAGTCACGCTGAAAAAAGCAAGCATCCCCAAGACAACTGTATAGAAGATAAACACTCTTTCTTAAGAGAGCCGAGCAGCCACAATGGGGACGAAGGTGTAGATCTTAGTATATATTCCTCTCTTCACCAGAAATCAAATTTTGGACGGCCTCAAAATCCTCCCCAGTCCGGACCACATAAATATGGCTACCCAGAATCAACATATGGCTCAGATTTGTCAATGAAAAACAGAGGGAGAGCCGGCCAAGGGGGTGTAATGGAATCAAATTCCAGATACTTGGGGTACCAGCAGTCACAAACCAGTTATGGCTCTGTGCATCCAAAAGATGCTGGTTCTGTAGCAGAGGCTTTGGTGAAGAGAGGGCAAGGAGCAGGGGCTAAAGGTCATGAGGATAACTCACAAATGCAGCAATTTCCAAGCCTTTTACAAGAAGTTCTTCAAGGTTACAATTTAGATAGACGTTACGGCAGACCAGAGCAGGCATTTCCTGCCCATCTCCAGGTTCAACAGCAGTTTCAAACCAGACACCCGTATGGCATGAGTGAAAGTATGAGGATGCAAAGTGGAGGGACTGAGGCCTCGGCTCATTTTGGACAAATTGGGAGCTCTGGAAAGACCCCACATTCAAGCCAGAGGCATGGAAGTGAGCCTGATTTTACCCCAGATGCTCAGGCCTCAGTGAAGTCAGAAGTGTCAAGTACTAAGATAATGCAAAATACTGAAAAACCTGAAGCGGGTGTGTCCCAGAGCCATTTACAGCAGGCTACAGATTCTCAGCTACCCCCAACAAAACATATAAACTTAGCTGACTATTCTCTACCACAGAGAAAAGCATTATCTAATGTGCCCGCTCCATCCTCTGCTGTGCAGGAGCTCCTTTTGCAAGAGCCAGAGCCGCTAACAGGCAGCATTGGTCAAACTGAGTCTCAAAAATCATCAGGCTCCATATTAGCCCCATCAGAGCGGCGCTCTGTCATCTGTGATGTGTCGCCAAACCGACGCAGCACACCAGAGAGGGATAGGGAAAGTGACAGAGAGAGGGAGCGGGAGAAAAGTCAGAGTGGAGCCTCTGTGATTCAACAGCCATTTTCCTCTCTAGCAGCAGCCAGTGATCTGAGTAAAAAGGATATTGGAGAGAAACAAGTGGTGAAAATGGAATCGGCATCAAAAGAGGCTGGCCCAGACGCAGCAAATTTACAAACTGATCATCATGGCAGTGGTGGAGCTAATGAGGCTGATATTGAGTATCATTCCAAGTCTGTTCTTTCATCTGTTGTCATGAATGCTGACCCCTATAGGCGAGGTAATGTTGACATTACGCCCCTGCCTTCACATCCTTTGAGTACTAACCCTTTATCTTCACCTTCAAGGCATCAGTCCTATCTCCATGGTGTTGATTTGTCAACTGGAAGTGGCAGCAGTTTTCCTGGATATCGATTTGGTGATGCAAGAGAAGGGAATGTGATGCCACGCAGTAACCCCCATTTTCCCTCCCACCATCCATTCCACAGTTTATCCCCCCAGACTCAATCCACAAATAAGCTTCAGATGTATCCTCACCCTCGTGCCCCGCCTCATCATCCCCATGACATGAACGACTGGGTGAAAGCAATGAACCGGCCATCAAAGGAAATGATGATGCAGCCCGGTTCTTCTCCAGGAAGACACAAGGTCAGCCAATCAGAGCAGAGACAGAGGATGGTCTCACAAACTGACATACCCAGCGAACAGCACCCAATCAAACCTTCCCTCCATCATCAAAGCGCTTTCTTTGATTTGAAAATGTGGGAGTCGTCACACTCTGGGAGAGAAGGTGCTAGAATGATAGAGGGAGACTCCTTCTTCAGAACACAACCGCCTCCTCCTCCACCTCCTCCTCTCCCTCCTCCTGCCCCCGTAGCTTCACATGTCCCTGTTCCTCCACAAATGACTCATGGCCAAAATGCTGCTGAACCTGAGGTCTCCAGAGGAGCCACGGAGGAAGTCAAACACCCCGTCCCACTTCCTCCACCTAGCTCCACTAAGCCTTCTGCTGACATGAACTCCACTCAGCCACAGGTGCAGCGTCAGACTAAAGCCGGGGGTTCTGGAGACACAAATCCGCTAATATTGCGAAGGAGAGTTCGTTCTTTTATCTCTCCAATTCCCGCCAAAAGGCAACTCCAAGATGCACCTCAGCAGAGGGCTGCCACAAATTCACATCACTCCCCTGGGGCTCAGTCAGAGTCGAGCCATCACAATGAAGATGACTCATCCAGTTCTGATATCCCATGTCCCAGGCTCTCTTCCCCTCTGCCCGGAGAGAACACCTATTTACAACCTCTATCTCCATCGAGTGGTAATACCAAGGCTTTGCCTCCCAGGAAAGGACGAGGTTTGAAACTAGAGGCAATAGTGCAGAAAATCACGCCAAATATTAAAAAGCCAGCAGGCCATGTTGATGATGAGTCAAATCATTACCCGGGCTTCTCTCACTCAGAAATACCACCGTTTAATGATTCACAGGACCAAGACTTGGCACATTTCCCTAGGGTCGCAGGAGGGGATGATAGTTACATGGATGAAAGTCACTCATTAAACGACATGATTCCCTTCAGAGGAGTTGATGAGACAGGGCCTCTGCCTCCCTCTGCCTACCCATGTGACCCTCATCAGACTTCCCAAACTCTAAAACAAGACTTTGACTTTGGATTAGGAGCTGCTGTGGCCTCTGCATCTGGTGACAAGGAGGATTTTGCTTTGCTTGGACCTTTACCCCCTCCTCCGCCTCTGCCTCGCCCGGTCCAGGGCTCTCCACCTCCATCCTCATCTGCCCTGTCAGACATTCAACATTTCACCAATACTTACCAGCAGCTTGAGACAAGAAGAGGAGAGCAGTCTGCTGCTAACCTTCTTCGACAGAAGCTTCAAGAATCTGGCATGGGATTTGATGATTATCCTGGCAGTGACTACTATGGAGCCACCCCACCCCACCATAGTCAGGCTCAAGGACACATGCTAAATAGGCAACATCAGATGTCCTCTGGTCGGTCCAGTTTGTCGCCACAAGATTCTAAGCCACCAGAGAGTCTGGTGCCTAAAGGCTATTTCCCATCTGGCAAGAAGAAGGGCAGGCCCGTAGGGAGCGTGAATAAACAAAAACGGGCCCAGAACCAAGCCCAAACACAAGGGCAGAGCCAGCCTCAAGCCCAGGCTCAGAGCACAACTCAAAGTGCTCCTCCAGCCCCACCCACTCCAACTATAGCTGCTGCCACAACCCCTCCATTGGTGCAGACCGCCAGCAGCACACCACCCCCTGCTGCACCCCCTCTGACAGACAATAAAAGCACTCCCCCGCTGACCCCACCTATTTTAACCCAGGTAGTGAAAGTGGATGTTGAGAGTGAGGACACACAGCCAGAGATCGAGGTCAAACCTGTGCGAAGGAGACGCAGAGGTGTGAAAGATGAAAATGAGCCCCTAGAAGCCAGAGGACGACAGAGGAGGAGAAGGAGGGGAGCGGCACCGACGGCGCCACCGGTGGCCAAAGATGACCCAGATACACCTTTAGGTGCAGGAGGGAGCCCTGGCACAAATAGAGTATTCATGGACCCAAATAGAAAGGGCCCGTTTGTTCCACACATACATGTGGAGAACAAAATACCGGAGATTGGGGCAGTGTGCACCATTGTAAATGCTGAGGAGGAGAAGATGAAAGGAGAGCGGAGTGCAGTCGGAGGGAAAGCAGGCGGGAGTGGAATTGATTCTCTCCTGACCTCAGCTCTTTCCTCCCAGTTATCTAGGAGAGACAGAGAATCAGAGAAAAGGGAGACAGACGAGGTGGAAACTACACTTCAGTCAGGAAAAGCACTTCCTTCATCTGGCTATGTTGTTTCAGGCCCCGTGATTACAGAGACCAATCACTCTGGCCGCCTGCTCTGCTGCCTCTGTCAGAAATGGGCAAATTACAAACACCTTGGAGATCTCTACGGACCTTTCTATCCAGCTGAATATGCTGCAAAGCTCCCCAAGAACCAGCCCCAGGTCCGACAATGCCAGCCGACCACAGGCACAAACAAAACAGGACCAAATGCAGACATAAGCTCAAATGCTTTGAACACCATCCAAGACTCACAAACACAAGATGCTCAGTTTACAAAGCCCCCAACTGAGAGTGAGTATGCCGTCAGCTTAGATTCAAACCCAATATCTCTCACCACTACAGTCAGACCTGCCCCCACGGCCGATAGAGAGGAAATGATGATGCACATGACTGGCAAGTTCAGTAACACAGCCTCCTCTTCCTCCTCCTCTTCGTCCTCTTCATACGCCAGTAAAACAAAATCTCTAACCTGGGACATGAATCTAGATATCCGGCCTATCCCCGAGCTGAAGAGAGAGCCAGACCTTGAGATCGACCAGCAACAGCCGCAAATCCAGCAACAGCTGCAGCAGCCAACAGATGAAGCTCAACAACGACCTCAACACAGAAAGCTGACCTCACACCCCCGCTTTAAAAGGAGGCACAAATCTAGTGAGGAATCCCCCAGAATGGTGCCATCCAACAGTAAGGCGTCGCTGCCCTTCCAGCCCCCTCCGCCCGCCTTGGATTCCCTGGGACCCTTGGCACAACTCGCCCAGCTGCCTCAGATGCCCATGGACCCAGAGGAGCTGTGGGTCCACGAAGGATGTATAGTGTGGACCAGTGGAGTGTATCTTGTCAATGGCAGACTGTATGGCCTGCAGGAGGCACTAGATGGCACCAGAGAAACAGTGAGTGTCACTCGTATCTGTTTGACCTGTTTTTATTTTGGGATATTTCAGATTTATTTCTGATGTTGACTGTAACTGTTTGAAAAACATGACAAATGCTGTACAGTATATTAATTTCTTCTTTGCCATTCTGTCTGTCTCTGCTCAGTGCTGCTCATACTGTGAGATGGTGGGCTCAACCCTGGGCTGCTACAGTAAAGGCTGTACACTCCGCTACCACTACCTGTGTGCTATTGAAGCAGGTGAGTGGACGCATTACTTACAAGCACACTGTAAAAAGCAAGATAAAGCAAAATCTGGGTCTTAAATAAGGGGTCCTACAATTTAAAATTCTGTAATTTTGCATTTCAAAACAATTTTGAAGTCCACATTAACAAGGTGAAGCAATTCTTACCAGGGTTTTGACTGGAAAACAAATGAATGCAGAGAAATTTACTTTATGATCTTGACATATGGATTTATTTCTTTCGAATCAGTGCTGCACTGCCACAACAGTGTGATTGAAGAGACAAAATAGCAGCATGCAATTAATTAACTCTGAGACCCACATACTGTGGACCCATTTGTCTTTTTTTGGGGAGGGACAGGGGATCTTTTTGCAAGTCAGCAGTGTATGCCACAAAGAAGTGGTACATATCACCTGAAAGCTGGAAACCAGAAGATTAATTTGAGATGCAGCTCAGTTTTTCTAGCCATAAATCTGTAATCAACAGTGCATAGTTTGTGCCCAAAAGTGTATGGGATTAACATAAAGGGGAGACTCATGGTTACCCACAGAACCATTTTCATTCAAATATGTTGAGGTGAGAGGTCAAGGGACCTCTGTGAAAATGGCCATGCTGTTTTTCTCTTGCCAAAATTTAGCCTAAATTTTGGAGCGTTATTTAAGAAGCTAGATCACTGGGTAGTACCTTTTTTCTTTTGTGGAAAAAAAGTTTGACATATTGGCCTAGCAGCTGTTTTTTTTTTTACCTGTATGTCAAGTGTGAGGACGTTCTCGTAAAGCCACAATGGATGGTTTTGTTAGTATTTGAGCAAGAGGCTCTAACATACCACCCGCCTTAGAAAATACCATCGAAAATTTTCAGAGAATTCTTGGTAGTTCAGCTCAGTTTCATACAATAGACACAGAAGGGGTCCCTGCTCCATCTCTCTTTCAGCCAAGTGTCCTTGGACTGAAAAATGTTAAAGATCCCTGATGTAAAATACTGCTTCCCAGTGATAGATGTTTGTGCCCGTTTAAAACACAAATGTTGTTTTTCACTGTAAGAGCTCTGTAATGCAATATCTCTGCCATCTATTCTCTGTCTCTCTTCAGATTGCTCTCTGAATGAAGATAACTTCTCTCTGCGGTGTCCGAAGCACAAGGTAAAGAAAGAGAGGTTGGTCTTAGTTTTTTGTGATTCAGTGAAAATCCTTTCTTTTTTACTTGCCACTCTAGTTCCTCACCGCACAATCACTGTTCTTTCATCGATTCTTTCAATCTCTGTCTCTAACCCCCGACAATTTTCCCGCTGGCTGTCTGTCTCTCTCTTTTTCCACTCAGTTTACCCAGAGCATCCGGCCAGCCAAGTCAGTGTACCTGGAGCAGTCAGAGAGAGGCTGAGAGAAATGCAGAAGAAGAAGAGACACAGGAGTCTGGGAGCTGTAAGTTCAGACTCTGCTGTGTTTGTTTGTGTGTTTGCAGCACGTGTCATAGAACATTCTGGGTAGCCTCATAAACACCTTATTTGTCCACAGAATTGTTGAGTGTAGCAGACGGACAAAAATCATTTGCCCCCATCCATAAATATAATTTTTAATATTGGATGCACCCATTTATTGGCCAAACATTGTCATCAGCCAATATTCGCCTTGTTGGCTGATCAGCAAATAAGATGGCATTCACTGACGACATTGGCTGATGCTTTGTTGTTGTGTGCAGTTTTACGCAGGCTACAAAGCAGGGTTGAGACTAACAGCATCCCAGGGACAACAGAAAACGTGTTTTAAACAAACCGTGGCTGTAGGCGGGCGCAGTGAACTCTCGATCGATGCGTCAGAGGGTGCTCCCTGTTGTTTACCTAATAATTCTATATTCTCAACAACAAATCCGTGTTTAAATCATCAGGAGGAGAGCTAGTTAACGTGGGCTGCCAGCAGGTGGTGGCTAGAACTAACTGCTGGCAGACAATGCATTGAGTTACCTTACGATGCATTCAAGCTCTAGTCAGTAAAAACAAGTATTGGGTGAAGGTAAATTATAACATTCTCATGATGTGCTCAAATGTGATCTTGTAAAATGTCATTTTTGGTGGCAAACTTGGATGAATACAGCTGTTTGAAGGATAAAATAGATATTAGGGAGTGAAGGATGATAACAACAGCATCTGCGAGCGATTAACTAACTCGCTCTTTCCCTGTTGTACCTTTTCTTTCTGCTACTGCGGCTGAGGACAAACCCCAGCCCACCACGCCTCCAGAAGTGCCAGTATTAGGCCCGTAATCTGCTGCAATAGTTTTGCTATGTTATCTGATGCCGCAAGCTAATCTGTCAAGAACACACACTAATAATCTTTTATGTACAATATAAAGGATATATTTATATATGATATAAAGGATCTATGACAAATAATAAAATAGATGTTGGACTCTTGCTAACTCTTGATTTTCCTGCCGCTCTCCCTGCTACTCTCCTAGAGTTTAAATTCCCCTGATTTTACTGCTTCACGTGATGAAATTTTAAATTTGCCCATTCATTATAATTATCACAAATAGCCAAGTGTCACTGCTGTTTGTGATTGTTTTTGTTTTTTTAAATTGAAGTAGGCCCACTTATTTGTCAGTTGTGTCTAAACAGAGAGTGAGAGATACATACACACACACACACACACACACGCAGAGAGACAGACAGAGAAATGATAAGACTTATCTTTGTGTGATTAGACAAGGGCATGATGATGTAATGTGCACAAAATTAATGGAAATAAATTCATATATTATGTTAAAGGTCACACATATTAGTTGTTTATCACATGTAGTAGACCATGTCTCTGGTGGAATGTAATGCCAGAGCTTTCCATCAGCCACCACCACAGGTATATAATAGACCTGCTGGAAACTCTGGTAATTGTGCTCTGCAGCCAGCTCTCCAGTACAAAACCCGCCTCACCACCCAACAGGTTTAATCGCCACAAATACATTTTCATCTGGCAAACATCATTTGGTAGAAGCCCGGTTTCTCATTAATGGACCTTCAGTGAATGGGCACTAATTTGTTGCCTCGGGGCTGTTTACACCTTTTCTATTCAGACAATTTAATTTCACACAGTAATATAATAGCTGCTCTACTCTTTGTTGGCTGGTCCTTGGGAAAAAAAAAATCCTGCTCTCACTCTCCTCCTCGCCTCACCTCAGTGGCTGTGCTGCTGCCTGTCACTCCCTTTCACTACCTCCCCCTCACTTTCAGTCCAGCCTGTCCTCATGGAAACTAAAGACACACCGAATCTCTCCTATTCTTTCTCTTTGAGTGAGATTACAGCAGAATGTGGATGATATGTTGCCTGATACCAGACAGCTGTCAACTCGTTATACCCCGTTTCCATCTTCACTCTGACATTGCGTCCACTCCAACAGATTTTTGTAGGAGGAATGAGGATTCAATTTTCCCTATCCAGTCACCAGAGACCAACCTGTCCGTCTGAATCTAACGCCATTTTAAGTCCACACTGCTGCATAGTGATGCCAACATACCAGTTTTGCCAGGGCTTTAAGAGTAGAGTGGAGCAAAATAAAAACAAGCTACGATGTCGGGCGGTATTGAAAAGACAATTCGATTCAGAACAGCCTCAGTAGCAGTGTCTATCTTGTCCAAAAAACATATATAAAGATGGATGATGCGTCTCCACTTCCTCCCACTGTACAAAATCAAGCCAGAATTTCCCAGATACAGCTGCTGCCATTTTGTGTTGATGTCATTTGGCGCAGAGTTTGCACAGTAGCGATCTCTGTTGGCTCTGTGGCCTGTCCGACCAATCAAGAGCACACCAATTGCAGCACATTTTATAGCATCAAATAACCATTTCCAGCAAACTTACCAGGAACATGATCACTTGAACTTAAATCTGCTTGGTAAGAACTGCCTGAAATGACAGAAACCATCTTTGATTTTTAAGTTCGACCCATGTACCATCCGCTGACATGGAGGAGTTGGGGTCGATGACCTATTCTGCAGCGAGCCACCAATCGCACCAACTGCTGCTTGGTGCGATTATCAGTGGCACTGGTCAGATGCTACAGAGGGGAATTTCACACTTACTGCAGAGAGAGTCTGCAAATATGTGGCAACACAATGCTGAAGCAGATCAGCGCAGCGGAAGTTTTGTTAAAAGTAAATTTACTCAGTTAAGGAATGAGGAGAGATTGAGATAAACATTAGCACAGTAAGCTGCAGGTAGGCTGCTCGACAAATAGGTGGTGGTGGAGGAAGTCCTCAGATTCTTTACTGCTCTGGAGGCAGGCTACTAATAACACCACACTGTGAAAACACTCCAGTTAAAGTCCTGAATTTAGAATAATAGTTAAGTAAAAGTAGCCTCTAATTATGTAAGAATGCAGTCACCTTGAGTACTGAGTGTAAAAGTACTCACCGTGCAGCGAAATGGTCTCTATCAGTGTTTTCTTTTCCTGTCTCATGTTACTGGTTTAATATTACAGCTGCATTAATGTGTGTGTGTCATTTTACTACTGTAGATGAACTCCTTTATATACTAATGGGTAGTTTAGTCCACAGCATTGGATCATATTCTATAAGATCATCATATGTTTGCAGCGTGGCTGTCCTGTGAGAACCACGAATCTCTTAAAAATTTGACTAGTGATTTTCAAACGTTTGTGTCCAAGTCACACCAAAGAGTGAGCCAAAATCTCAAGGCACACCTGTATTTATATCTGTGCACAACAGCTTCTATAAAGTGTGTTATCACTCTTAAAAAGTAAAAATAAGGCAGGTAAATTTCGTGATACTGTCTACTGACTCTTTCGTTGGTAGGTCTTCTTCGCTGGTGTTTTGTTGTAATTTGCTTCGTACAATAAAGTGACCCATTGTCCCACCCAGCTTCCTCCTTCTAAATGTTCTCATCCCTCACACTTGCTGCCAATCAAGGCTTCTGATGTGTCACACACTTATAATTCCTGACAAATAGGTTCCCCGTGAAGGTTTTTTAAATGAGATTAAATTACATTTTTTAGCCAAAGTTCACCTCTTTATTAGGAAATTGGTGCACACAGCGTACTGATACAGTCAATTAAAGATTCATTCATAATTTTTTTGTATAGACCCAGTTGAATATTGCAATAATAATATGTGGTTATCACAAAACCCCACAGCACACCTGGATTGGCATCACGGCACACCATTTGAGCACACTGAGTTTGACAAACAGCCTGTTTTCAGCTGTGTGACGACGCATTTTCCAGCTGAGTTTATTTAGCAACACATGCGGGAACACTTTATCCTGCAGTTTATCACAAACATGCAACATCAGCACATCTGGAGATACATAGCTTACACTGGACAGGAAGGGGATGAAAAACTGGAATCTGAAAAGCAACTAAAGCTGTCAGACTAATGAAGTGCACTTAAAAGTATAGTATTTACAAGGGCTGGGAGACGTGGATAAAAATTCATATCTTGGTATTTACAGGCTAACTGGTGATACTTATATATCAGAGAGAGGCCGAGGGAGGGAAGGAGTGAGAGACTCTGTCTGCGTTGTGTACATCTTGTATATGAAACGTCTGTTTTGTCGCTGCATTTTTTTTTAACACATCTGACACCTGCATCCAGGCGCTGTCTCAGTGTCACACAATAGACTGCAGCTACCAAGAAGAACAGCGACGCGCTATGATCCACCTCACTCTTAAACTAGCAAACATACGCTCACCTGACACAGTCAAGCAGCTCTGTCTCCCACACATGCGGCGCAGCACTGTACCGCTGTTAGATTTGTTAGAAAATTTGATTATTGTATTTAAAATGACTGCAAAGGACTGTTTGCCAACAATAAGAGAACATGTGATTGTCTGCGTATCGGTCCAATCCCAAAGACTCCTCACAGAGGTCGTCTCCTTGAACGAAATTGTGCTATGTGTGAAAGCAGCAGTGTGTGGGTCCTTAACGATGCTAACGTCGATTTGTTTGTGTTCCCTCTCCCAGGTCAGTTTGGACAATAGAAGACTGAGACACGAGACTTTGTGAAGCAGCCCCAAATGTGAAAGGACAGGACTGGCATCTGTGACAGTGAACAACAAAAGGGAATGTACAATTTCTCAACAGGAATCAGCATTATTTACATTTAAGACAATGGAAAAAAAGAAACCTTTTTTTTTTTCTAAGAGAATTGTTGCTCTTTACTTAAAAGCAGAAAAAGAAAAAAACAGGACATGCAACATAGAGGAACGGAGCTTGAAGTGAAACAAAAAAAAGAAAAACTACAAAGACTGAAGCGGAATAAAATGGGACGTCAAGACTGACGGAGGAACTAAAGGAACTTTTCTGTGGAGAACAAAAGAAACAAACTTCCTCTCTAGGCTTACTTTGATTTTCCTCAGACACCCTCAATGTGTAAAACTCTTGTTTATCATCATCTGTATTATCATTTACCTGTTGTTTTTTTTAGGTGTTCTTTTGCTTTGAAGAGACATATTGGGAGCAAGTTGGGTGATAAACCCAAAGAAGAAAACGAGAGAATTCTGTATCCTCTCACAAGTAGTATTTTATCTTACGATATTAGGATGACCACAATTATTATTTTAGTCCTCATTATTATTATTTTGTATCCTCATCAGTATTTACTCATGAAAATGAAATGGATGTATCTCACTTTATATTCAGTCAACACATGAATTGGATTTCTTTTTTTTTCTCATTCCTGGAGAGGGAGGAGCCAGAGTGATGTCTGGAATGTCAGGGTCGAGTTTGCCACAAAGACATTATTGCCTTGGAGAACGGACATCTGTTGCCTTTCAAAAGTCACGTGTATGACTGAGGAGTGTGTGTGTTGGTGTGTGTGTGTGCGTGTGTGTGTGCGAGAGAGTGAGAAACTGAAAAAATGCCGATATCTGGGTCTTTGATTCCATTTTTGGTCCTTTTGAAAAGTGTTCTTATTTTTCATCACTGGGGTTTTTACGGTACAGATAGTATTCATGAAAAATCTGATGGACTCAATCTTATTTTTCAAGTACAAATGTTCGTAATGTGCAAAGAGAAGGACAGAGCCTTGTAAGAGAAGGGGGTAACACTATGGACTAATGCGTGTCCGCCATCTTTAACTGACAGGAACATGATGAACAGGATACTGAAGAGTTTTCATCGGTGTGGAACTGTGTGCTGGGTGCACAAGTGCTATGTTCTGCATAGGAAGTTACGTTTGACTGACGGGTGTCAGTGCCTCGCACAGTGATGAAAACATTTTTGGAACTGGAAAACTTTGGAGAAGGTGTCATATAAGCGGCTGTGATTGGCCAACCGTACTGGCCGATGTGGAGTAAGCCTTACCAAGTACTTCTGAATGGTTTCATTCTTTAGTGACACAGCAGCGATTTGATCGGGAGATGCAAAATACATTCAAAAGAAGCATTGCCATAAAATTTAAAAGTGAGTCGTACATGGTGTTGTCTTTATCATTTTTTATTGTTATTCTTGTAAAAAAAAAAAAAAAAAAAGTCAAACTGAGAAGAAGACAGTTACACTATCAAAACCATGCTGTATTAGAAACCTGTCAATATGTATATGAATTATGAATACACTTAAAAATGCTTCAAGTACGCTCCTCTTCTTATTTCTTCAACTTATTTTTGTCACTTTTGCTCTGATAAAAAACCACCTGCTTGAGTTACTTTCTGCATTTTTCTGCCCTAATTTCTTTCCCACTTTTAGCGAACTCTCTGCCTTCCCTTTATTTTTTTGCACATATATTCTCAATCATCTCTCTATGGCACATATGCACACAAGCTATCTCCGTCTCTATTTCTGTCTCCCCCCCCCCTCGTTTCTTCTTCCTGCCTTTTCAGTTTGAGGCGAGTGCATAACCCCATTCTGACTCCTCCAGACTGCCTTTAGAAGACGGGTTGTGAACGCGCTCTCTCGAGTCGAGAAACTGTTGTACCAGGTCAATTCTGTGTTTCTGTCAATCTGTGTCAGGGGGAAAGTGTCACACTGAAGAATTTGACTGAAAGAAACCAGAGCAGCTTCAAGGTAGAAAAAAAACAGAGAACCAAAGTGTCTGATTCAGGCAAAAGTTCAAACATTTAGTAAAAGGCAGTGGTTATGAAAAATGGAATTTAAAAAAAGATTAAACATAGTGCCATTTATATGACCAGGTATAACTGTGTGGATTGACTCACGTTTTCCTTTGTCACAAATGAAACTGCTGTTGGCTCCATTATGAACCAAGACTTAATATGCTCTGCTGTAATGGCTTCACCCAGGGGTGCTTCTGCAGTTGTAATGTTCCTGCAGGTCAGGTGATTAAAGTGAAGAAGCCTTCCGTAGCTTAGATCAAATTAAATTTACAATTGGAATTTTCTTTTAAATTGAAATGGCTAGCTAGGGGAAAGCAATGGCTAAGTTAAACTGATGAAATAGCTTAAAATAATGGACCTAGAATTGAAATCTTACTAGAAGTATAATGATAAACAATTGAACTCTCTTGCTAAAGGTAATGGATAAAAAATTGAAATATGGGTCAATAATTGAAATAGCTTGTGAAAAGTAGCCTAATGGATGAATGGTACAATAGCTAAATCTATTAAATGAGTGGTGACATTTCCAAAGGTAAACTGTTGAAATACCTAAAAATATAAAGTTGAATGGAAAGCTAGCAAAAAAAAATGGATAGCTATTATTGATTTATATAGCCAAGAGTAATTTCTAAATGGTAGAATACCTGAAAGTAAAACCATTTACAGAAAAAAGATGAATAATTGACCTATTTTGCTAAAGGTAATGGATAAACAGTTGCAATAGTTAGCTTGCAGTGATAGCAAAACAATTGACATAGCTTGATAAAAGTAATGGGAACGGTTGAAATGGTTTGCTTAGAATGACAGCTAAAGTAGCTTGCTAAAAGTAATGGGTACACAATTGAAAAAGCTTGTGAAAAGTAGCCTAATGGATAAATGGTGCACTAGCTAAATGGTGGAATTCCTAAAAGTAATTTAGTTTATAGATTACTACACTGAACAAAAATCTAAATGCAACACTTTTGTTTTTGCTCCCATTTTTCATGAGCTGAACTCAAAGATCTAAAACATTTTCTATACATACAAAAGACCATTTCCCACAAATATTGCTCACAAATCTGTCTAAATCTGTGTTGGTGAGCACTTCTCCTTTGCCGAGATAATCCATCCCACCTCACAGGTGCGGCATATCAAGATGCTGATTAGACAGCATGATTATTGCACAGGTGTGCCTTAGGCTGGCCACAATAAAAGGACACTCTGAAATGTGCAGTTTTGCTTTATTGTGGGGGTCGGAAAACCAGTCAGTGTCTAGTGTGACCATCATTTGCCTCACGCAGTGCAACACATCTCCTTCGTATAGAGTTGATCAGGTTGTTGATTGTGGCCTGTGGAATGTTGGTCCACTCCTCTTCAATGGCTGTGCGAAGTTGCTGGATATTGTCAGGAACTGGCACACGCTGTCGTATACGCCGATCCAGAGCTTCCCAAACATGCTCAGTGGGTGACATGTCAGGTGAGCATGCTGGCCATGCAAGAACTGGGATGTTTTCAGCTTCCAGGAATTGTGTACAGATCCTTGCAACATGGGGCCGTGCATCATCATGCTGCAACATGAGGTGCTGGTCGTGGATGAATGGCACAACAATGGGCTTCAGGATCTCGTCACGGTATCTCTGTGCATTCAAAATGCCATCAATAAAATTCACCTGTGTTCATTGTCCATAACATATGCCTGCCCATACCGTAACCCCACCGCCACCATGGGCCACTCCATCCACAATGTTGACATCAGCAAACCGCTCACCCACACGACGCCACACACGCTGTCTGCCGTCTGCCCTGAACAGTGAAAACCGGGATTCATCCATGAAGAGAACACCTCTCCAACGTGCCAGACGCCATCGAATGTGAGCATTTGCCCACTCAAGTCGGTTACGATGACAAACTGCAGTCAGGTCGAGACCCCGATGAGGACGACGAGCATGCAGATGAGCTTCTCTGAGACGGTTTCTGACAGTTTGTGCAGAAATTCTTTGGTTATGCAAAGAGGTTGTTGGTTTTGTTGGTTTCAAGGTTGTTGCAGCAGCTGTGCAGGTGGCTGGTCTCAGACGATCTTGGAGGTGAACATGCTGGATGTGGAGGTCCTGGGCTGGTGTGGTTACACGTGGTCTGCAGTTGTGAGGCCGGTTGGATGTACTGCCAAATTGTCTGAAACGCCTTTGGAGACGGCTTATGGTAGAGAAATGAACATTCAGTTCACGGGCAACAGCTCTGGTGGACATTCCTGCAGTCACCATGCCAATTGCACGCTCCCTCAAAACCTGCAACATCTGTGGCATTGTGCTGTGTCATAAAACTGCACATGTCAGAGTGGCCTTTTATTGTGGCCAGCCTAAGGCACACCTGTGCAATAATCATGCTGTCTAATCAGCATCTTGATATGCCGCACCTGTGAGGTGGGATGGATTATCTCGGCAAAGGAGAAGTGCTCACTAACACAGATTTAGACAGATTTGTGAACATTGTTTGTGGGAAATGGTCTTTTGTGTGTGTATAGAAAATGTTTTAGATCTTTGAGTTCAGCTCATGAAAAATGGGAGCAAAAACAAAAGTGTTGCGTTTAGATTTTTGTTCAGTGTAAAAATGATGAATAATTTAACTATTTTGCTAAAGGTAATGGATAAACAGTTGAGTAGCTCACAGTGATGGCAAAACAACTGACATAGCTTGCTAAAAGTAATGAATAACAGTTGAAATGGTTAGCTCAAAGTGTTGGATAAGATATCTTACTAAAAGTAATGGGCAATTAGAATAGCTTGCCAAAGGTAATGGATTAACAATTGAAATAGCTTGTGAAAAGTATCCTAATGGTTAAATAGTGCATAACCCTAATTTGGGGGAAAGTGGTGAAATTCCCACAAGTAAACAATTGAATTAGTTACCTAAATGATGGGAAACAGTTGAAATAGCTTACGGTATAAGGTTAACTGTAAAAATGGTGAGCTAATGTTAGCTATTGTTGAATTACATAGCCAAAAGTAATGGCTAAATGGTGGAATACCTAAAAAGTAAAGCCATTTATAGATTGCTAAAAATGACAAATAATTGAACTCATTTGCTAAACGTAATGGTTGAACAGTTGACATATGCGAGTTATCTTAAAGTAATGGATAAACAATTAAAGTAGCTTGTGAAAAGTAAGTAGTGCAGTAGCTAAAACCATTGGGAACATGCTAAAATTCCCCAAAGTAAATAGCTGAAATAGTTACCTAAACAATGGAATAACAGTTGAAATAGCAAAAAGCGTAAAACTTAATGGTAGAAAATAATGGATAGCTAACTTTAGCTATTTTTGTACAATATAGCTAAAAGGAATGGCTAAATGGTGGAATACCTGAAAGTAAAACCATTTATAGATTGTTAAAAAATAATGGAAAAAAATGAAATAGCTTAAAGTATAAAGATAAATGGTAAAAATAGTAAGCTGTCAACAATAATGGAAAGCTAATGTTAACTATTGTTGGATTTTATGACCAAAAGTAATGGCTAAATTGGAAAAAGTATTGAAATTACTTGAAGTATAAATGCTTGACATATCTAAAAGTAATCGATAAACACTTTTTAAAATCCAAAACAGCAGAATTATAGTGTAAAAGGCTGAACGTCAGCTAAAAGTAGGCCAATGGATAAATGATGAAATAACTCAGATTGTTGAACAACAGTTTAAATCGTGAGCTAAAAGTAATGGTAAGTGGTCAAAACTCAAACCGACCTAACAATCTTTAATGTGTGGAAAAATATATTTTAAGATTATACAGTTTAATATAATTAACAGTGTTAAGCTGCATCCCTGTTTAGGATATTTAAAAGTGACACATTATCCTCTGGCAGCAACACAAAACCTTTGCAGTGAAGTTATTGCCTCAGAGTCCCCTCATGTGAAATCACCACCTCTCAGAGTCAAATAGTTGTCACTGAAAATTGGTGTACACATATGGTGTTGCAAAGCAATATTGCCCGAGTAATCGTGTGTATCTGACATATTTATTCACCATTTCAAGGTCATGTTGATTTTCACATCAACACAGTGAGCGCTGCATGCTTTTACAGGCTGGATGGTGTTGGGAGAGGGGGGGCAGATAAGAGGAGGAGAGATGAATGAAATAGATCAAAATGAGTCTAGGAATCATAATGAAAACAGATGGAACAGAGTTGTCTGGTTTGGATTTATACGGATGGATTAAAGAAGAGGAGTGTGTGTGTGTGTGTGTGAGTGAGCGAGTGTGTGTGCGCTATGCTCACAGTTGTGTTTGCCTGCTGAGGTCGGATCATAAAGGCTGACAGTCACTCTGCTTGCAGAGGTCAGTGTGACGGCCAGAATCCTCCATCACTCTCACTATCTGATGAAGAGTGAAAGGGAGCGCAGACGGGCAGAGGAGCAGGGCCGCATGTTTCTTTCACCTTCTCTGCTTAACTCGATGAAGACAAAATACGAAGTAAGAGAGGCTGTAGGAGGTGAGTGCTTTTTTTTTTCCTCCTTCGTTCAAATTTAATTCACTGCTTGACGTCAAGTGCTCAGAGGTATTGGTTTGAGCATCTGTCTCCAGGAGAGGTTCCATGGTGACAGCAATTTTCACCTATTTTCCTCTGATTCAGCTGTCTGTCTTCTCACCAATTACCAGTAGTGTGCTGATTTTCTGTCACGGTCTTTTTATTCTTTAAATGTGATTAGTCATGTAAAACCGCTGGCTCCCCCGCACCTTCTCTTTCAAACACCTCGCTAATCATCTCAGGCAATTGGCCAGAGCTGCTTCTCCTTGGAAACTAATAACATGCTGGTGATATTTTTAGTGACATGCAGGAGTGGAGGTGTACCTGAAGTCAAGTAGATTAACAATGAAAAACTTCTACTCCGCTGTCAGACGTATAACATTTAGTGCTGACATGATACTTTTTGAATATGTTTTGGATATTATTATAACATACATTTCTCAATATGCACTTCTGTCTCTCCACTCTTCCTCCACCAGCCCAGGTCCTCATTTAACTCCTTCATGATGGCGTTCCTGCAGCAGATGCGCTCCCCACGTCTGTCCTTCCTCCAGACAGTTGTGTCCCTCTTCATGGGCGGCATGGCCCTCATGTCCTCCTACTGGTGCGTGGGTAAACAGAAGGTGCCAAAGCCACTGTGTTCAGCCACCAAGCACAGCAACTGCATCCCCGTCCCCGGCCTCTCCAACTCCAACATCCAGTTCTCCTGGGAGACGGGGGACGACCGCTTTGTCTTCCCCAGATTTCATACTGGCCTGTTCGTCATGTGCCAGGAGAACATCTACACAGACGCATGGGGTAAGAGAGGAAACACAAAATATGAGACCGATTTGAAATGTTTAGGTTTCATCTCAGCATGTGGAGGGACGCCAGAAAATATTGAGCTTCAAACATTTAATTTTCTGCAACAATCTGTGCATTTTATGTGTCAGTTTGTGGTAAAAATGTCTTTTATTTTGTCAAAGTCCTCTGCTACTTCCATATTTTTTATTGGGGAGGACAAATGCACTTGTTCTAAATATTGACAGGGATGTGTCCTCCACGCCCCCCCTGAAATCTACACCCATGTGTTCAGTGATGCAATGGTATCCAGTTGTGTAAAAAAAAAAAACCCACACACAATAAGTTGGTCGTGGTGAATTTCCGCTCAGAATAATCAAGAACATTATGTGCAGCAGCACCCAAAGACACAGCTGCTATAAACAATAAAAGAGACTCGACAAAAACATGACGACAACAACAACAACAACAACAATAATAATAATAATAATAGTAATAACAATAATAATAATCCTTACTTATAAAGTGCTTTTCAAAACAAAGTTACAAAGTGTTACATGTCAATGATTAGGACGGACAAGACATGAAAACAACAGTTTTTAAAAGAACTGATAAAGACACTTTAGTGTGTAGAAACAGGAAACAATAGACAGTTTAAATGAACTTAAAACTCAGTAAAATCTCAGATAAAATTATGTTTTAAGAGAGGACTTGAAAGAGATTACTGACCCGGCCGACCTGATATCCTCGGGCCGACTGCGTATGCAACAACCTAAAAAAAATGCAAAAGATCTTTATTAAGCATCGGCAGATTTCATATCAGTAGATACAATGATTTCAAATAGCTGAAAAGATTGTTTCTCAATAAAAATAACTTTCATTAAAAAATCATCCCCATCTCCTAGAAATTAAGTTTATATATAACTAACTGAAACAGCTGTGTATTTTTAGGGAAACATAATGCCGAGCAAATTATCTTTTCTCTTAACATAATGAGGAAATGTTGCTAATCGAGTGTTGCAGTAAAGTTTATTTGTGGGCCAGTGTGGGAGTTTGAATCACCCAGGTTCCCTCATCAAAGAGCCTGTGGGATTTTTCCATTGGATTTAAAATAATTGCAGAAAATAAGCTCTGTGGCAAATAAAAGTTTATTATACTCATATGTTTTGTTCAGCAAGATAATCCTCACAAATGGACACCAGTTTTCTGTGTTCTGAAGTTCTGAATGCAGTCGCCAGAAGTAAAAAGCTAACGTTGGGCTATAAACACAACACACCACAGTCATATGACTTAAATGTCGTCACCACAACGAGCCTGTAAAGTTTGGTGGGTCATCTGATTCAGCCACTTGTTAGCAACCGCCTTTTTTAAGACGCATAAAAGTGATAAAATTTACTGTAATGTAAAGTAATGGATAAACAAATTAAACAATTAAAAGTGATAGATAAACAATTGAAAAAGCTAAAAGTTATGGATAAATAATTGAGGTAATTTGCTTAAAATGATAGATAAACAATTCGTCTATTTTGCTAAAGTACGGGATATTTGGAATAGCTAAAAGTAATGAATAAAAGCTGAAATAGTTAGCTTAAAGTAATGGTAAATTGAAATAACTAAAAGTAATTGATTTACAAGTGGGGGTATTTACTGATGTATTTTATGTCGTAGAACTAGAACATGAAAGTCTCTTAAGCTTGTGTTAACCACAGACCTTATTTTAGGCATCTAACCAAACATCCATTATAAAAAACCCACTGTCTTCCAGACGAAGGAACCTCGAGTGCTAAAATGCTAACTCATTTCTGGGTTTTAGGATTAATTCCTGCACCGCTCTGTTAACTTATCTGAGAAGTTGCAAAAACGTTGATACTGAAACCTTTTTTATGAACACGTAACCTGTGAGATGGGTGGGGCAGTTTCTGTTTCAGCTCAGTGTTGGAAATAATGATGTTGAACACTCTTGACAAAGGTTTAGCAGGACTGAAAAGTTAGGGTTACTAATAAATTGTGTGCGGGATTTTCTGTTCAACACTTCACCGAAATTACAGTATTAACCTGACCTTAACCAAAGTGCGTCTGTTGCCTAAACTTAATGCAGGAGTCTGGACAAGAACCCGAGGTTCATGTGTCAAAGTCCTGCACTTCGTACTCCCCGACCCCATCCTTGTGAAGCCTCTGTGGTACAGTAGTTGAATGTAGCATTTCCTTACCTGAAAGAAAAGTTGTCTCTCATGATAACGTGATTTAAAAAAAGCAGTTCACTAACGTACAAACGTAAATTTTAGGAGACAAAGTTGAAAAAAAGATGTGTGCTGTATCTGTTATGCAAAATCCAAGTTAAATTGATTCCAGGATTTATAATGCCATTTTAAGAGTTGATGATGATGATTGTCAGGATAACGTCATGAATAGGAATTATTTAGGTCAGGATCATTGTGACATGAAATTGTTTAGTCGTACCTAAAAAGAGAAAATGGGTCGAAAAAGGTGATAATGCGTAATAAATCCCCTGTCCAGCCAGCTGAAGTAAACCCCTAACTGATCACAAAGGAAGATCAAAAGCCGAAGTTGCTCAGGTTCTTTCAAACATAAATAACGTCCAGATGTGACCCTGAGAAGGATTATCAGGTAGAGGAAATTAATAAAAGAGGGAACACATGATTTGTACGAAGAAATTTATACCGAAGCCCCGATGGACCTCAGTTCTAACTGAGTTTACAACAATCAGTATCATCGTAAGGGATTTCATCAGCCTGCTCCTGGCCATATGTGCCCGTCAGGCTGTGCGTAGTAGAGGATATTCCCAAGGTGAGATAAGGACTGGCACAGAAACAGGAAGTGAAGCGAGCTAAGTGTGGCACTAGTGTGACAGACAATGAAGTAGGTCACAGGAGGAGAGGCGATCCAAGGTGATGCTACAAATTGAGGCCTCGGGTGTGTTAATTTGTATTTGTATATGTGTGTGTGTCTGAGCGAGTGTGTGTTTGGGTACGTGCTCAGCCCAAAGAGGATTATCATCAGTGTGTGTTCTGCTCGCAGAGATTTAGACTTCAACAGCATGACTCAATTATGGATTAGAAACCCAGAGAGAGAAAGGTTAATAGGATTCACAAACATCGGCTGGGTTTTTAACTGTCTCATTTGTGGCTGATTTGCAACTGATTTTAAGGATTGAGTTTGAATGATACTGAAGCTCAGCCAAAAGTTTCAACTGACGCATGTTGTCAATTATATAAATCAGTCTGCAGGTTGGAATTAATAGTTTGGTAATAGTTGGCAGTGAGGAACACAAACACCAGTCCTCTTAATCTGCCCCTGCTACAAGAGCTATAAGGCGGAATTTATACTTTACTTTAATTTCACAGATGAGAAACAATAAATTGCGAAGACAAAGCCTCAAGAAAAATAGCATTTGCGCGACTGATAAGGATTTTTTGGGGCTGATGCCAATTACGATATTATGGAATAAAAAAAATCTGATAACCTATATAAATTTTTACATTTTTTAATTAAAACCCCCCCGAAATACCTGCTTTTGATGGCTTACATATAGTTCAAACACTCATTACAAATATATAAGCTGAAGGAAGAACATTTTACTATTGTGAAATACTTTTATTATCAGAAATTGCGTGGAACAAGCAGCATATGCACAATGTGAACACAAAATAAATCAAAAATATGATGTGCAAAAAGGCAGTAAACCTCCGGGAAATAAAATAATCATGCAAAGTCTATATGAATTAAGACATTCACATGTATGTTCACAGTACCAGAGTTCTTCTTAGTATTGCCAATTTAACAGAGGTAGGTTATAGTGCAAAAACTAACACAAGAACATCATTTCTAAGTAAAACATCATACTCCCTGCATTTTATTAGTGATAAGAATATAAATGTTAACATTGGCGTCAATCAATCAACTTTTGGCTGAGAAATCGTTCGGGCCCTAGTTTATACAATGTAAAATGCTATAGGCTTGAATTTTGTAACATTACCTTTGTTAAATGTTGTTCATTTCTTCATTTAGTAGAGGAAATGTCCACTAGCCACTAGGCTAATTTATACAATGTATAATGCCATAGGCTTGTGCTAATAACATTAGCATGTTTTATTTGTGGGGAAAATGTGTCCAGATAAAGACAAGTGTTTGTCTGTAAATGCTGCGAGTTATAGCGAAGCTGATTTGTGTACTTGTGTTTGAAATCATCTCTATTAAGCCATGTTTAATGTGTGTTTAATGTGTGTTTAATGTGTGTGTGGAATCAACTAAACTTTACAGCACTTCACAGAAACCCTGCCGCCTACCAGTGTTTTAGAGGTGTGACTGCAGAGTGACACAGACACACCACTGCACAAGTATAAATACTCACAACGGCGTAGGGTCTGCTGCACAAGGATAAATTCCCCTTAAATGTCCCACTTAATGTAGTAACGCTGGTATGTTGTTATTGAGAGTTTCAAATATTGTTGAACTGTAATTTGTGTGACGTCGTCGTTATGGATGTACCCAAATCTGAAATCAGAATTCAAATGCCTTTATTGTTATTGTATTGTTAAAAAACACATCCACACAATAATAAATAATGAACAATAAATACGTTTAATAAGTTAAAATCTACACATAGTACATCTGTTAATATTGCACATTTAGTATAGTAATTATAACCATAAAAAAAGATTAATCTTGTGTATAGGAATTCGTTCAAAGATCTTATTGCTGTGAGGAAAAAGCTGTGTTTGAATATGTTATTTGGGAAAGTACAAGCGATGGAAACAGATATTTTCCAGATATTCTATCCCAAGTTGCTTGTTATTATTCAAGGGGAAAAAGCCATCACTGTCTGTTTCTTTAAAACGAGTCATATCATGGCCACTCTGACTGCAACGTATGACTTTGATTCAACTAACTCGTGGTTAATTTACTACACGTTATTGAAAAGTGATCACTTTACTCTGTAATCGCCCCCGACAAGTCAGCGCACAGCAGGCAGCGAGCTCAGAGCTGACCGACCCGACCATCACTCTTCCATTAGGAGGAGGACGTGTCATGTGCCTGAGTAGTACACAAAAGCCTGGTGTGGCAGCTGGATTTCTTTAAACCCTGCAAATTATACATCAAACTGAAGCTTTGAACCTGCTGTTTTTAGCTTTGTGTTAATTTCCTTCATTAAAAAAAAACTTATTTCCATCAATATTCATCCGTGTAAGCTGTAACATGCTGAATGTATCGGCCATATGTTTCATGGAATTTTGACAAACACCAAACACCAATATTTTAATGGTTATTTAAACAAAACAATTGTAGCATTAGGAAATAAATAAAAGAATAAAAGTAGTCCTTTGAAAAGTGAGGGTGCTTTCACACCTTCCCTGTTTGGTTCGGTCCCTAACTAAATTAAAATTGGCTGAATAAATAGGTTGAAAGAGTGACTTAAAAAAAGCATCTCTCACCAAAAATGGTTTAGTCCATCATGCTGCAAAAAATTTAAACACAACTAGATATAATGCAAACAGACAAAACACCAACAAATAAAGATAATGTTTTCTCTTCCTTTTGTCTCTCCGCTTTGCCTGTTTGCATCTGTTTCTAAGTCACACTGTGCTGAGCTCATGGGCCATTGTAAATTAGAGCCAAATACGGTACACTGATCATTGCAGCTGTCAAGTAAACACATTGAAAAACAAGTCACAAAGAAGCTTAACCGACTGCACAAACAGATTGTTTTGATTTTCTTTTAATTGCAACACTAGAAATGGAGGAGAAAAAAAAACTATTTTGCAGATGAAAACCATCATCAACAGTCTCTCATCAGTTTACTTCAAACCATTTAAACACTATGCATCACTGATACCTCTATCTGACCAATTTGGTGACACATGTTTGCAAAAAAAACAGAAAAAACAACCCAGTGTAATTTGACCAACACTTGACACTGGTTGTGTTTTCTCATTTTTTTCTGAAATGCTTCACATGTGTTGTCAAGTTTAGTCCCTTTGCATCTGTTTTCTTGTGTGTTGTCGTAGTTCAGAGCCAAATACGGTACACTGATTACTGCAGCTGTCATGTAAACACACTGGTAAACAAGTTGCAAAGAAGCTTAATCGACTGCAGAAACAGGTTGCCTCTATTTTTACTTTCTCTCTTAATAGCATCACTAACAGTGGTGGTAAAAAAAAAAAACACACTCAGAGGTGAAAACAAAATACACTTAATGTTTAGATTAAACCACGAATGACGGACACGACACACTGAGTGTTGCTTTGTGACGCTAGATTTTCCCCATCTGCCCCATCCTTCCAGATTTATACCAAATAAATCCCATAATCTCTCATCAGGTTACTTCAGGCCATGTCGACACTTTTACCTCAGTCTGGTTAATCACACAGTAATTAGACTGCAGTGTTAATTTAACTGCACAGTATAGTATTATATGCACAGGCTGGAGGATTTTTGGACTCAGCTCCTTTTGGAAACAAAGGACACTACACGGTGAAATATCACCGCTGTGGTGGTTTCTTAACAGGCCACCATTCAGAGGTGTCGACTTGAGTCACATGACTTGGACTTGACTTGAGTCACATATCTGATTACTCTAGATTTGACTTGACAAAATTAAAAAAGACATGCAACTTGACTCGTGACTTTACTTGGACTTGAACCCTTTTGAGTTAAAACGTCTTGCTAATTGATTAAAACTGTTTTGAGTTTCTTTCTACATTTACATGTTATCTTTTGTTTCCCAGAGGAGAAGTGTCGAGGCTTTTATACTTTGACTCCAGGATCTGAAAAAGGTAAAGCCAGTCATCATGTTCTCCTGCAGCTCGGCTGACAGTTTAAAATCCAAACCTTTATGTCTTTGTGCTCAGCTTCTTCTCCTCCTCCCTCTACAGCGATGATGTGGCTGTCACTGTCGATGGAGATCATGTATGTCGGCCTGCTGGTAATCAGCTGCACGCTGCTGTCTGTGCAGTTGTGTATCAGGGCCTGGTGCCCCTCCACGCAGCGCTGGGGCCAGATGCTCAACGCTTTCGCTGCTGTCTTCACCGTCCTGGGAGGTACGGCTGTTTTTAGAGTCAGACTGGTACCGACACATAATGACCAGTATTACGGGTTTACTTCATTCAGCCAGTTTGGTATGTACTGCTGTGTTCACAGGTCTGCTTGGGATGGTGGGTCACATGATGTTCATGCAGGTGTTTCAGACCACTGCTTCAAGTGGACCAGAGGACTTCAAGCCTCACAGCTATGGCTACTCCTGGGCGTTCTAGTGAGTTCATTAAAAGGGATCTATTTACCTTTCCTTGTTCTCGGTCATATATATAATGTGACAATGTTGGATGTTCTTATCATTTGAAATAATAAGGGCCATTTTTTGACGCTCTGAGCAACTGCCATAGTATAAGAAGAAAGTCTGCATCAGGCAGGTGGTAAACAAACTCCAAACTAACACTCGATAGAGCGCTGTTTGTTTCCCGTGCGACACAAAAAGTCAGTCGAGTTATTTTAATAACACTGTAGTGTGCTATACTACGGTAGTTGTGTATGTGACATTACATTAAGTTGATAACAAACGTACTTATGGTCTGCCAAACCATGGTGTTTTTTTCTAAATCCAAGGACGTGCTTTTGTTGCCTAAACCCAAGAAAGTAAACATAAAAACTTTTTTTTAATGCCGTTCTGAGTTAATTCAACAAGCAGAAACTGCATTTTCTTTGAAAACAGAAGTTTATTTTGAAACAACACAATGCATGTAACGAGTGTAAATTGACACGCCGTCCCTGAGTGTCCAAAACAGATGCAGCGGGGTACCTACAGCGTCATAGTTTGACATGTACGGTCACTGACCGAGTGTTGGTATTTGACAAGTTGGAACTTGTCCTATTGGGAGGATTTAGGTTCGGATGGGTCAAGACTTTATTAGTAATTTTCCTTGGTAGAAAGTGTCACTATACTCTGTCACATAGAGGAATACAGGTGCAGGAATAATCCCTAAAACCTGGCACTTCTCAAAGTCAGTGCGTTTTTTAAATTTTTTCTTAGTTAGGTGCCTGAAATAAGATCTGTAGTTAACACAAGCTTAAGAGACTTTCACATTTTGTTCTACGACATAAAATATGTCAGGAAATACACCATTCATTTATTCTGAAGCTTTTATTAGAATATTTTGGTGAACAAAACATTTAAATATTATAAATGTTTGTTTAATACAGATTGTTAAAGTACAGACAATATGAGGAAAATCATGTGTTTTTTGCACACATAAAGGATGTAAATATGTTTTGGTAGAAACCGAAATTACAAGTATGAACCTGAAAGTGAGCGTAGTAGGTCCCCTTTAAACGAAACTGCACTGAGTCACAAGGAAACAAGCATACACAGATCCTCCGTCAACTTAGCTGTTCCCTTCAGACTTAGTGTACCGAGAGTTTTGGCTGTGCATCTACTTGCAAAGCAAACATTAAAACTCATTTGTTGTTCCCATTGGTGTGCTGGACGATGTTCCGACTAGCTTAATTCATGCTATAAAAATAAGTTTTTCTCTTCTTGCTGCTCTTTTGGTTCAGACTCTGCACTGACGAACCTTTTCCACACCTCCTTCAGCTCTTCATGGGGGACAGCTTCACTCTCCCATTGGGAGTTGTAGTCCCTCCAGCGTGTCCTGCGCTGGGCTAATCACGCCACACACGCTGTCCATTCAGCACAGTCAATTTAAAATCCCAATTTGGCCACCACAGCTTCTGCTGAGTTTTGTAGAAAAAGGAGCCCTGCATGCCGAACAGCCCTGAAGGCGTCATTCTGATATTTGACAGCCTCTTCTGTCGACAGTGTCACAAGCGCGTGGCCTCAGGCGTGATTAAACAACTTCAAAGCTAATGGTCAGATCAGCCTGAGCTGCTCTTTCACCACAAACACTTAAAGTCCTCTTTGTGTTAGAACATGTTTACTCTCAGGAGGATGGTCCATTTGAGTGTGGACACTTATGTCTAATACAGAAGTTAACACTCTGCTTTCACTCTCAGATCAAGGGGACAACTCAGAAAATCATGCTCTCAAAAAGATCAGAACTGCTGCGTTATAAATATGTCCCATAGTTTTGGGCTACAGTGAACATCTCGCCTCCTTTTTTCCATCACAGAGGAACTCTCGTCTTTAAGAGAAGCGTTCCACCTTTTAAATGAAGCATATTGTCTGTTAATCAGTTGCAAGAAAAAATTAGCACCATCCAACTATTTATTCAGATTTTTTTCAAGTCCGTGAGACAGTTCAGTCAAAGAAAAGCTCTCTGCAAGTACCCAGATCTTCTCAAATTGACCCTTCACCAAGTCCTGCCCCCAGATGCAGACTGGCCAGTCATAGCGTAGCAGCTCGGACCAGGGTCCAACAACATTGACTCTGATGCAGTCGTTTCAGATTTCCTTCATTTTCAGGCTGGTTTTGTGGATTTGGAGCTAAATGTTGTGCCTGGGGCACGTCGTGTATTATTGATACTCGTTACCTGGAGAGGTTGGAGAAAGATACACGTTTCTACCCTGTTCCGAAAACAAAATCAAACCCTGAGAAGTGTAGGGTTAGCTAGCTAGCTACTGAAGATATAGCCTACTGAATGTATACACATGCTGCTTTTGCTTTTTAATGATTATAACAGTGAAGCAAAGGCCGACCCTGCTGTACAGGAACCAGTGAAGGGAAGCAGGGACACTTTGCTGATATTCAACCAGCTCTGTGTCATCACATTGTGTGCTGATGGATATATCCTTCAAACACAGACTGTAGACCCTCTGTCTGCTTCTCTCTGGAATCACTGTTTCGTGTTTCCGATAATGTGATGATATTTCTTCAGGGAGTGCAGTTAGTTACAGTGTGGGCTCCATGTTTACTGTGACAGTTTAATAGCTGATCACAAAGAAGGGCTTAGCGAAGGGTTAAATGATTAAATACAGATATATTTGACGGTGACAACAAACCACTGAACCTTATCTCTAAGTCTTATAAAATCTGCAGGAGGGTCTAACAGCACAGCATCTTGTGTTGGCAGTGTAAAAAGCAGAAGGGTAACTTCTGTATTACTGTCTAATTTTTTTGGAACTCATTGTTCCCATATCATCTCGCGTGTGTCTGCTTGGCACAAGAAAAACAGGTTCCTGGGACAAGTTGTGTTGGTGCTGTAAAAAAAGCAGAAGAGCAACTTCTGTATTACAGCTGTTTTGGAAATCTGGAACTCTTTGTTCTATTATGAACTCGCCTGTGTGTGTTTGGCACGAGCAAATCAGATTCTTGGGACAAGTTCAAGTACTCTGTGTGACAGTAAAATTGTTCTTTGTACTGCAAGTATTGCTGGACTTCTTTTACTTTCCCATGTGGCTTCGAAGTCGGTGAAGTTGTGCCAGAGAAGAAGTATCACAGTTAATTGGAAATCTGAATGTCCTACTTTAATATCTCACAGGCTAAATCAAATTTAGTTATCCCACTTGACAAAATATATTCAGTCACTGAACGAAAAAAAATCTTTTTTGAGCTTTCTCCAATCAAATATAGTACAAAGAAAACATATTTAATGTTCAGATTCATAAACTTTATTATTTTTTGTAAATATAAACACATTCTGAATTTGATGCCTGCAACACGTTCCAAAAAAGTTGGGACAGGGGCAACAAAAGACCAGGGAAGATGAGGGATGCTCAAAAAACACCAGTGTGGAACATTTCACAGGTTAACAGGTTAATTGGTAACAGATTTAAGTATCATAATTGGGTATGAAAGGACATCCTCGCAAGGCTGAGCTGTTCACAACCAAGGACGGTCACTTTGCGGTCACTTTGCGTGGGCTAATAGTCCAACTGTTGAAGAACATGTTTCAAAGCACAAGAAATGTAGAGTTTTTACAATCTGCAAACCCTATCGTTAAAAGATTCAGAGAATCCACAGAAATCTCCGCACACAAGGGGCAAGGCTGAAAACCAACACTGAATGCCCGTGACCTTTGACCCCTCAGACAGCACTGCATTGAAAACCAACATGATTGTATAAAGGATACTCGTAAATGGGCTCAGAAACAGTCTACAAATGACAGTCAAGACTCCAGGTAGTGAGTGAGAGGTACATTATCAATATCTCCACAGTCGCCGTGTTTGTTTTTGAGTTTGTTGTGGTCATAAACGTTTGATTCTGGGCTGCCCCCTGGTGGATATATTGGTTAACATCCATGGCAACGTAAAGGACGCATGGAAGTATGTGGGCAGCGACGGTACATCGTTTGAAACGGACGTATAGATTTTCATACGTAAAGGAAGCATAAATGAGCCTTTAGTGCCCATGGCATCATGGGTAACCATGAATGCTGAAAGGTACATACAGGTTCTGGAGCAACATATGGTGCCATCCAGACAACGTCTTTTACAGGGACGTCCCTGCTTCTTCAAGCAAGACAATGCCAAGACACACTCTACATGTGTTACAACAGTGTGGCTTCATAGTTTAAGAGTGCAGGTACTGGACTGGTCTACCAGTTTACCTTCTGGCCCAGATTTTTTTGGAACGTGTTGCAAGCATCAAACTCAGAGTTAGTGTATATTTTCAAAAAGCAGTAAAGTTTAGCAGTTTGAACATTTAATATCTTGTCCTTGGACTACATTCAATCCAATATAGATCAAAAAGGATTTGTGAATCACTGCATTCTATTTTTATTTATGTTTTAAAAAGAATCTGGGGTTGTATGTTTATATACATATACCATACGACAGTGTCCAATGCCACATCTTGAGAACGGCTCAGGAATGGCGCAAGAAACGTGACAGAGAGCTCAAGGCACTGACCTGGCCTCCAGATTCCCCAGATCCAAATCCAAATAGACCCTTTAAGGGAGGTGCCAGCACTCCAGAGGGACCCCATTCTACGGTGGGACGTTCTGTGGATTGTTCACATTTCTCGCACCAGTTCTGAGGAGTGTTTGCCGTGTGGCGTGGTGCTGTCTGTGGGCAGGGACGGGGGGAAGTTTTAGGATGTTTTTGCTTTCTGAAGAAGAAGACGATCGTGTTCTTCTGGTTTTTCAGGTTGTAGTCTTTTCCCTAAAGTCAAAGTCTAAGTGGACGCATTATACACGTGGTTACACACCTTCTGCACATGTTTGTCAACACACAAACACAAACCACATGTTCCCCTTCCTGTTTCTGTCTCCATCAGCATTGCCTGGTTCGCCTTCACCGTCTGCATGTCCGCCGGCGTCTCCACTCTCAACAACTACACCAAGAAGGTCCTGATGGTGGGGCCCAGACACAGCTCCAGCCTCAACGCCTGCAGCTTTAACTTTGTGGGGCTCCTGCCACCTTATTACACCCCTGGGAACCCACCCATGACCCTGGCCTGTCCCCCGTCTCCTCCCCGGATCTCCCACTTGTCTCCCTACTATAAGCCTCTTCCAGCAGAGGTGCCGGCCTCCACTCCGAGGCTCACGCACTCCCACTCCCTGCCTCTACCCCACTCTGACTCCTTCCCTCCTCCCCCCTCGCACCCTGCGCCTGCGTCACCGTTCCACCGCCTGTCCCTCCCCTCTCCGTCTCCATCTCCATCTCCATCACCTCCTCCGTCCGTCTCTGTCCACCTGACCCTCCCTCCACACCAGGAGAGCCAGTATGCACCAGAGGAGGACTACAGCCCACTTTGAATATCCAGACTGGAGTCTTTCTGTGACTAGCCGACAGATGCCAGTCCTGGCATCGCAGTTTAATGTTTCTAATTGTCTGACTTTACACGGTCAGCAGTCCAGTGACCTGATGAATCAGCTTTGATCAGAATCAGTTCAGCCCAGTCGCCAGAAGAAAATATTGGCACTGTACATTTCTGCAAACCACAAATGCATTTGCACTTTTAATACGTATCATATCACAGTTTCTAAAGTGACGTAATACATGAGCTGACTTTGTTTTCTGGAGGTGGAGGGGATGGTGGATGGAGTGTCACCTTGGCAAGATGCTTGCCTCATGATTTTTAGTGCCCGTTGGGTTTGTGTTTTTTTTAGCAGCTTTTCAGCCCCCAAACCCAACATGTTTTTTTGCAACCTGTCGCTGTTTTCCAGTGGGGAAAATGGCATAAAAAGCATACAGAAAGCTATATATGAACAGATTTTCTCTCTCTATCGAGGGAAGACTCAAGGATCTCAGGTCAGGGCTTGGAGCATGTAGTCAGAGGCTCAAATGTATAACGGGGTTAAACCATGTTGAGAATACAAAAGTATGAATAAGCTTTTGTAGGTCAGGAAAAGACACAGCTGATTTGATTTTGGTAATATTTCATAGGTGGAAGTAACAGGATTTAATTAGATTATTGACACGTAGCTCAAAGTTCAACTGAGAATCTGAAGTGAAGCCTGAATTTCTCTTTCTTGGTCCGCTGTTCTAATTACTATAATTTCAGTTACTGTGCATCCCTCTGCTGACCAGTGCTGGATGTAATTAAGTACATTTACTGAAGTACTGTACTTAAGTACAAATTTGAAGTACTTTTACTTTACTTTAGTATTTTAATCTCATGCCTCTTCCTACTTCTGCTCCACTAAATTTAAAAGGAAACATTGTACAAAGTATATCGGTAAAAAAAAAACCCCCGCACAGATCAGTATGATAAGTTAACTGTACAAACAAAAAGCGACATAATAAGCAAACAGTATAAAAACACAAAGTGATATAATAAGTGTCAAAAAGAAGCAAAATATAATAAAGAGATTTATGTCTGATTTCAGATTATTGACTGATGTTTTTGACACCATAACCTAATGCTTTTTGCATAAACCTAATCACAACTTTGTATATATATATATATATATATATATATATATATATATATATATATATATATATACATTTTCAATGTATCTGCTACACCAGTGGTTCCCAACTGGTCCAGCCACAGGGTCCAGATTTCACCTAAGTCATGAGCTCAAGGTCTACACAGTTTAATATATTCAGTATCATAATGCATGTTTGGCCATGTTGTTGAGATAGTTTGCTGTCACTGTCAAGCTGCTGTCTGTTATTCACTCACTCTACAGCAGGAAACAGCACTTCAGAATAAAAGCTCAGTGCTGAAAATTCACTGTACTGAAAAATAAAGTGTGTGTTTTACAAACTTGACATGTTTGGGATTCACTTGTGGTCCATTCAGGATGGACCTGTGACCCACCAGCTGGGAACCACTGTGCTACACAATATTGTGCAAAAGTAACATATCCATCTGTGGTTTGCAAAAACGTACAATGCCAACATTCCAACATTTGTTCCAGTGATTGGGTTGCTCAGTTCTGATATAGTGTAAATGCAGAGAACATCTATTAATGACAATCACAGTGACGCTTCATATGCTGTATTATTCAGAAAAAAATCTTGCTAAAGCTATTTCCGTTTTCATTGTTAAACAGTAAATACCTTGTTTTGGCCAATGCAAACATTTAAATAAATTTAATCATCAGACTGCCGACTGCCTCTTTTTTTTTTTTTGCAAGCCTCAAATGACAAACACTCGTGCAGCTCTTTACTCCTAATCATGACACATGGAGGAAAAAAACAAAAGAAAAAGCATCAGTTGTTGGTTGTAAATCAAGTTTTAATGTTGTAAAAATCATTGTCATCCATAATGAGAAATAACGGTAGCAAAAATAAAACAGCATCAAACATACAGAGCATCATGGGAAACATATTTACACATTATATCTCACACTGTCAGAGTCGAGGCAGGCGCCTGTCTGTCGCGCTGGCTGGAAACAGAGCAGATATGATCGGTAATACGGTCGGACTTACAGATAGTTGATTAGTGGATTCAGGTAAGATGTTATGTTTCATACATACAGGCTTGGTGTAACTGAGAGTCTAAAATATTGTGTTGGCTGCGTTTAGAAATGATTGAAGTCCTGCAACTTTAAGGTTCATTACTTGGACCTAAAGCAGTTAATGTAATAATGTAGTGTCAGAGTTTGTCATGATTTGACATTGCACATCCACATTTAATCCAGTTTCATGTTTTCCCAATCACAAATAATTACAAAACTCGGCTGTGTTGTTTTACTGATTTTACAGGTTATGTCATCACACCATTAGATCACACACAAATCCACAACAGGTGACATGAATGGACTCTTTACGACTTCAAACAGGCACAGCTTTGCCGTCGCGTTGTCGTTACACTCTGTTTAATTAGTGGCACGGTATATAAAGTAAGACCAGAGCAGATAAATGAAATAAAATTGATGAACTAACAATAAAATAACAGGAGAAAAAAAACAAACTAAAATCATAAACTCACCCCGTTTCATCCAACACTCATATCCATATGTAAATGTACATTAAAAAGACCACAGATTTAACTCTTCAACTTGCTCTTGCTATAATCCAGACATCTCCATAGATCTTAATTTATCATAGCATTTTATATCTTAAGGCAAAATTTGTTCCGTTAACGACAAAAATATTCTTAATCCTCAGATGCCTTAGAAATCCAGCCCAAACTGTGGGTTGAAAATACACTCAAATACACCTGGGATTGACTGAGCCTATCTGACGGCAGGCTCAATCAAACACGAGTGTGTATTTGAGAGGCTCAACAGGTCTGCTGTAGCTGAATTTACACTAGCAGCTCAAATCTGATGTCCAAAAACAAGCAAATATAAACACTGTTTACACCATCTGAGACTAACACCAGATTTCAGTTGAGAGAGTAGATCCAGCCAGAAGGTTTGGGGCTGGGTGGAGCTAGCTTTAGTGTCCTTCTCACGCAGTTTTCTTGCGTAAGACAAAGTAAGTGATGGAGGAGATGAACGTGAGAGCGAAGGAGATCCACGCCAGGATGTAGCAGTGGCCATACCAGCCGGACTTCTCGTCGATGTGGAAGCGGTCTGTGTAGATGGAGGCTGCGATCATGATGCACAGGCCTGGAGGGAAGGAAGGAAGGAGACGTCAGTGGGGTTTAGAGGACACAGAGGGAGGAAGGATTTTAAAAAGGGAACTGAGAGAGACACTCACAGGCGAGGAGCTGGAAGATGCCAGAGATGGTGAACCTCTGTCCTTTCGGGAGGGTGAAGAGCTGAGCCACAAACACAAAGATGCCCAGGATGGAGAATATACAAGCGAGCACAGAGCTGGCCTGCACCGCCTGGAGGTAGTCTGCAGGGGGAGCCAGAGAGAGCAACACAATGAAGGTGCTGTGTTTCTGACACACCCAGGAAACAGTAACACTGCAGTGACACTGACAGTTGCTGAAGGGCAGGAATGTTACGTTCAGACACCCAAAACATTTTAGGATTTTAAAACATGCTGATGATGCTGCCATGTAAAGACAAACAACGACTTTGTCTGCTCTGAGGATCCAAAGCTGTAATTAATGTATGACCCAAACCAGTGTTTCTCAAGCAAGACTATTCAGTGACAGCTGGGACCCAGTGAGAGCTATGGGGTATTACACATGTGCAATGCAACTGGGGATGCCATGCTGGAGGGTTACAGCAAGAGATACAGGGACAGTGTCTGCTCAGGTGTTTCTGGGTGCGCTTGCAGAATCTTTCGGGTGCGCTCAGCCTGAATGAACTTTTGCCTCGAGTAGATGGTGGCCGATGTACGATAGAAAGCATTTCAAGGTCCTTTTCAATAATTGCAGAATTGTCTCACCCATATCTTTATTTTTCGTGTAAAATATGTTCTGTCTGAACGCCGACTGCTGACGCCTCAGTGCCACGAATCAATCCCCATGTTCTGTGATAAAGTGCCAGCTATTGAGCCTTTCAGCACGTGCAGACCAGATCTCTCTGTGCATCTTTTTAACGAGGGGCATGACACCCCTAGGGGTACTCTGGAGTACTGCAGGAGGTACATTAGATTTTTTTGAAATGCTATTTTAAAAAATATCAGTCATGCATGACCCCTAAAATAATTATACAACAATAACGTCAATGAAAAATGTAAAAGTAGTTCGATAAAGCACATTTTAAATTCACTTTTCCTGTTTTCAGTGCAGTTTTTTAACTGTTTTAAACCATCGTTTATGTTTGCTCTCTGCGCATTTTCCACCAAAAATGTTTTGCGCTGGGGGGGACTTGGCTGAAAAGTTTGAGGACCACTGACAGCAACTCTCCCCATAACTGCACGTTACCATATTGGAGGTAGACAAACGTTTTACTGTCAGTTTTGCTGCACAGTTTGATTTCTATTCTGACACATGGCAGCATCATTTTGAGCTAATTTGCAGTGCAAAGAAATACGTGCACGTTTCAGGAGGAAACACAGTTCTGTTTCTTATCATTTAAAGTTTTGTATTTGATGTGTAGAAAACGGTGATGTGACGAACTTCACTGGACAGCTGTCAATCAGTTCTGGCTGGATTAGCTGGGTTTTTGAGTGTTAAACTCTAAATGATACCAAAAGATGTCTTTTTAATTTCACTTGTCGTCATTTAGGCATGAATAATGTTCAGGAAAGAAACATTTCGGTCTCTTGTGAAGAATAAAGGCAGCGCAGGGCTGGCAGGAAATCAATGAAACATTGTCGGCAAACTTTGGCTTTTATTATAAAGTAAATACAACTTTAAGTGTTCAAGTGCTGTGTTCATGGAAACAGGTTCTCCTCACTCTGCTTCTCTGCAGCATGGGCGGTGTGTGTGCGTGTGTGTGTGTGGCTTACCCTGAGGGTAGTGTGAACCAGCGGGAAGATCAGTGTAGTTCCACACTCCGCCAGTATTTTCCCACCGGGCCCACACATCAGTGGAAATGGTGTCGGTCATCCACCAGGCCTGAAGGTAAAGACAGAGTGTCAAAGGTTTTGAAATTGCAGTTGCATAGATGTGTACAACCTTCCTGCATGCTGAGGTGAAGTTAATGAACAGGGGAGGGAGGAAAAATTTGGAGAATTCAAAGCAGGAGTGTGTGTGTGTGTGTGTGTGTAAACATCACTGCAGAGCCAGAGTGTGTGTTCACCCTGTGTTCTGACATGTACTTGGGGGCAGCTGCAGGCAAAGGGACGACAATCAGAGGGAGGAATGCACATCCGCCTGTCACTGTGGCATTCCACAGGTCTCACTCACGGTATGCAACGCTCGCTGCAACACAAGCAAGCATCTGACATATTTACGCGTCTAAGTGCATCGCGCTGTCTGACTGACACTTTGCCTGTAGTTTAAATGCACACACACAGATGCACGTAGTGGCCTCGGGGCGACAACACCGTGGTCGGCCCGTCTGTCACCCAGAAATGTCAGATATGTGGCCCTGAGAAGAACAGCGGACCTTTGACAGAGCAGGAGTGAGTGTGCCTCGAGTGCAGCCAATCATTCACAAGTCTTGACTCTTTGCTGTCTGTCAGCGTGCACATAACTCCTCAGCTCTGTCATCTTAACACTCAAACACGGGAGGAAGTCAGGGATTATGCAGGGACAATTACGCCTTCAGGTTGTGAGGTGTCTGTGTGGAGCGGGGGTGGGCGGTGTGACACTGAACAGGTGGCTGCGAATAAAACTCCAGCATTTAAAAACACAGCAAAATGCACTCACATTGTCGATGGTGGCCACCAGGAGGAGGATGATGCCGATGATGTGAATGACAAAGATGGCAGCGAGAAGGATCAGCATGATGAAGGCGCTGGGGAAACAGAGAGAGGCACAAAAGGAAACTTGTTACACCACTTTGCTGCTTTTATTATGCAGGGTGGATATAACTGGAGGGCTCACTCAGCCTAATAAAACAAACGACACACACACACACACACACACACACACACGCTGAACAGATTGGCAGCTACTGTGAGCAGAAAGAATCAAACACGCCTAATAACAAAGGCTCCACACTTCCTGCCTGGTTGCAGAGAGGCAGCCATTAATGACAGCTCCAAGCACACACACACACACACACACACACACACACACACACACATTTTCATAAACACACTCAGAACAGCAAAGCAAGGCCAAACCCTGGCACCCACTCAGGGTGTGGCTTCACAACTTCTAATTACTTTGAGTTGCAGCTAACGCGCTCACACTGAAACGTCGAGATAAAGTTTCTTTTCGACATGTGCAGAGGTGCTGATGTGTTTCTGTGCAGACAGGAATCAGTAAACTAAATCAGTTGGGCGAACAGGTAGTGTTGGTGAAGACAGAGGGTTTCTGTGTGTGTGAAGGAGGGAAGTTCATGGCGGGCAGATGAGTTTGGGCTTGTCTTGTGCTTCCAAGAGGCCCGCCACTCCTTAAAATAACTGTAGAGAATACCTGCTACCCCTGCAGCCTGGCTGGCCCACGCCCGATCCCCCTGGTTTGAATTATGGCACATTATCACACACCGTAGCCCCCAAAACAATTAAAACCCTCTCCTCTGTTCCTCTTTAAAGCCTCTTTAGTGTAACGGTGATGGTTCGACCTCACTAGTGCCTCCACAGGTGGCTCTGCTCTGAGATCTCACACATTTAATCTCTCTTTTTGTCGCATTTAAACTCGTGTTTGAACGATCTGCGTCCAGCACCGAGGCCGCACTGGGTGTGAACAGAGGAAGAGGCACATCTGGAATGTGCTGGTCTTTCCACCGTAAAGGAGTGGTCAAGGGCTGGGTCCTCTCTCACACACACACACACTCGCCAGCTCACTCACACGCAACCAAACACAGACGCAGAGGGGCACGCTGGTACATATGTGATCACGCCTGACACATCCGTACAAATATTCCACCAGCTTCAAACGGCAAAGTGAGAGATTGAGTTTTTAAATATTTGTATAGTTTCTCCCTGAAGCGCTGAGAGAGCTCAGCCTTCTGCCAGATGACCAAAACTTTAATGAACAACTTCTGGATGGAAAGAAAAAAAATCCAAGAAGTGAAATGCTCAGCAGTTTCTTTAATGTAAAACACACTTGTGGAACACTTTGATCTTCCAAATTCTTGCCTGAAAACAAGACGTGTCAACTGGTGCTGCTGGGATTTTGAGACCAGGCCTGGATGTGGCATATTTTCCATTACGCCAAATGGAATACATGTGGCTGAGGCGAGGTTTGAGAATGCTAAGAAATCCAAAAAGCACGCAGGAAAGTCGTCCTGTGCCTTTTAAAACACTATTTCCACTCACTTTAGCAGTGGACACATCTGGAGAGCAGCCTCGCCTGATGAGGGAGTTGCCTTTATCAATAGCAAAGTTGCCTGTGGGGGTGAACAGGTATGCTGAAGGTACACACCTGTCTTCACTGCTCCACAGTTGCTTTTCTCACATAAAAATTGACGCAGGGCTCAATTTCAAAACCTCAGTGTTATTAGTCTGAAGCAGCTACAGAGAACAAGACAAACAGAAGGATCAAAAAGCACAAGAAGAATTTCTGACTTACTGTTTGGCAGCTGTGTGTGTGTCTTCAAGTGTAATTCCTCCTGCACTCAAGGATCCTAATGTCAGGCTCTGAGTCTAAATGCACAAACACTAGGAGCTACCCGTCCGCCCACTTTTACCCAGCCCTCTTTTTAAGTCCACACCCCAGACAGCCTCTGGCTTGCTTGATCACATAACCTCTTCCCTCCTCCTACTCTGTGCTCCCTGTCCCACCCTCTCCTTCTCTCTCTCTACTTTACACACACTCACACTATTTCCACAACTTCTGTGGGTTAGGCAACATATATAATATCTTTTTCCTTTTGTGCTTGGTGTCTCATGTCTTTGTCACTCGGCTGCTGCTGCTGCTGGTGGTGATTTTCTCCGGTGAGGGCATCTGATGACTCACTGATGTTTGAGGGGGGAACTCCCATAACATCTATTGACAATGATTGTCCGCGTGCTGCCATGGAGACAGACTGCAGCCCGGGCCCGATTCACACTCACACCGTTGCTGGTGTATATATAAACAAAAAAAGTCAAACTCGGGCGCGTAAACACAGGCAGGCACAAGTGTAGAGTTTCTTCCTGATCGCCGCCCTCCTTCTTTTCCCGCTTTTGTTACAGAGGAAGGAGTTTCAGGATGAAGGAATGTTGTTGGTTGCGAGGGAGAAAGAGGTGGGGGCAAATGAGTGCAAGTCATAGCATGAGGGAAGGAGAGGGAGGCAATGAGAATGTAAGGAGGAAGATGTGAGGGCAATGAGAGAGGAATTTAAAGGGAGGAATAAGGGGGGGGGGGGGGGGGTTGTTGGAGACATTTCACACTGCTTAAAGTTCATTAAGTGCTACGCATCATCATTATTACTTGTCGATTGATATGGTCCCAGTGAGTCATCTGCCCCTCTCACATGTTTAGTTTGAGGGAGGATCTTTTTAACAGCCCCGAGAGTTTATCTGCAAATGTCCCATCGCATAATAACACATAATAACATAACTCGTTCGTCATTGAGCTCGCTGATTACTAATTGTGGCCGCTGTGGCAAATCACTGACATCAGCGAGGCAGAGAGCAAATGTCAGAGCCATAACCATATCTAATAATCCTAAATGTCCACAAGTATCAGACACGCAGAGTGAAGACACTGTTGTCCTCAGAGGACTAGGTCAAAGAGCAGTGTCTTACATCAGGCTCAGATAAGAGGATCTCTGTATGTTGTACACATTCAGAATTTTAACTACTAATTCACAACACAGCATTTAAATGGATTTTATGGAAGGAAACACCCTAAAAAACACCCACAAAATTACCATTTCTATATCAAAGAAGCATTTCACCACTGGAAAGATGGTCTTTACATAAAACCAGGCTGTCAATGCAGCAGATAGACACTCAAGAGGTAGAAAACCTACAACTACCAGAATGCACTGCACCGCTCCGGGCCAATAAACGCTCCTGCTGGTTGGTGATGTAATGCCAGCTCGGCCATTTTTTTTTTTACAGGAAACAATATGGCAGCCAGCAGGTAAGAAACAACTGAATTACATTTAAATGGTAAATTAAATTATGTTTCTCAGAACATTTTAGGAGAGAGATATGCAGCATAGAAGCAGAATTCTGATTCATATTTGACCAGTGCTGCTTAGTTTTACTGTTTGGGGGTGGATCTTTCTTTCTTTCTTTCTTTCTAAATGCTTATAAACAAGGCGAAAAGCTGGATTAGAGCTGAGAGATCTGAGCACGTTTACCGCAGCTCATAGTTCTGATACAAAGCTGGTTGAAAATCAGCAAAATACCCCTTCAATTTCTCTCTGCATGTTACCTTGAATTCACGACGACAGCTTTGTTTTTCTCACATGCCTCCGCGGTGAACAGAGAATCCAAAAAAGGCAAACCTTCTTTATGAATTGAAGTAAACAGGCGCTGCGCTTGCTGCACAACAGCAAAACTATATCAGAACATCTGTTTACAAACATTGACACAACTCCTGCTGCACAATCCAAGCCTCATTTACCATATATAAACACTTCTGCCTATTTGTAGTGCAGCCTGAGCGTGCTTACATACGTGTGTTTGAGCTTAAACACACACGTGTGCTCAGGGACCTTTTGTTTTGATGTGTTTTAAAATTGTAATGTTTTAGTGAAAGTGTGTGTATTAGGGAAGTGCTGAGTGTGTGACTGGATAAATTGTTGTTAAAAGTCTAGTGTGGAGGATTTAGCTGCATCCAGAACTGAAACTTCGGCTGTGTGTCAAGTGTGTTCTGAGCTACTGTAGAAACAACATGGAGGAGTCCGTGGGAGAGGATGTTATATAAACGGCTCATTTTAAGGTAACAAAAACTCTGATTCCTATTTTTTAGGTAGTTAAAAAACAGGTGCCCCTGAATTCCTTTAAATGTGGACCCTGATTACTTCAATTCATGGAGAATGTTCACGGTTTTTGGATTCTATGTTCACCATGGAAGCATGTGAGAAAAATAAAGTTTTCTTCATGAAGTCAACCCAACACGTAATTCATATATAAATGGCCGTTATGTGGATGAAGTGTTCCTTTAAGCCTCTGCAAATTGGCTCGATTTCTTTTAAAAACACGGGAAGACGGCAGTGAGCAACAGGAGAAGAAAGGACCCCAAAAACAAGCAAGAAACTTGTAAAATATTAAATATTGAAAACAAAAAAAAATAGTTAAAAAGAAAAAAGAAAAGACCTGGAAAGAGTGCTTAAAAATTATGATAATTTAGTGACAATTCTTTTTAAATATAATAATTATTATAAAAGTCTTTCCTAGCTTTTGTCCTTTTTTGTCCCTTCGTTTGTTTGTTTTTGAAATACTACTGCAATACTCTCTCTCGCCCTGGTTCCGGTTGCTTACCAAAATGGCCACTAAACAGCCCCAGACTTGCTCCTCAGGGTTCAAAGGTTTAAACACGTGTGAAAGACGCCTGAAAACGGCACAAGAAAAGTGATGTCACTCCAGGTTTTAAAGGGTTAAGCGACCACGCACTCCCATAAACCTTTGTACGATGAGGATAGTGTAAGAAAAAAGTGGTACAAAAATGACGTCACATAAATTTTAAATTTGTACAATCACAAGTCAGGAATAAGAAATATAGATATAAAAAATAACAGCCAAACTTCATATAAAGACAAGCATGTTATTAAAAGACAGGTGTCCTTTAACTATGTATTTTTTAATGACACTGAGAAGGAGCTGATTTCATTGTGAATTTGGTTAAAATTAACATTACTAATTTTAAGTATTTTTATTTTAATATATTTATTATTTATTTACTTACTCTGGAGACTCCTCTGTGAGGATGCCATGATGTATGATTTATACGTTTTTAAAAATTATTCTCTAATTTCCTGACAAAGCAGATGTGTATAAAATTCACAAGTGTGAATAAACAGTTTGTGCAAACGCCCCCTGAAGGAATAGATTTTATAGTTTTACCACATGGTTTGTTGTGAAGGTCGTGTGTGGGGACGTCTGTTGAGTATAAATAACTGAAAAACAACAACTCTTGTTCAGTATTCAGATTATTTACTTGAAAAACTAGAAACGCTGCATTTCCTGGAGAAAATGTAGGAGTGCAGACGAAACATTCAAAATGCTAAAACACTGAAATAGTTTAGATTAAAGTGTCAGTCAAAACACAATTACTAAAAGAGGCTCAAATGGTTGGTTATGTCCCGTACAAACAGAATGAGCTGCAGAAACTTTAAAATCTCCATTTTACTTGATGGCTTTTAAAGTTTTTTCCACATGTCGTTGCTTTTCTTAATGTGAAACGTGTGTGTGAGTTCTCCACGTGTCCCGCCGTACTTACACTGTAATGTTTATTAGATCTTTAAGAGGCGAGCTGTTTAAATAAAAATAACAATAAAGGTCTAAATACGAGAATCTGAAAGTGAACGCGTTAATAAAAGTCAGGCAGCAAAGTCAGATACACAGACAGAAATACTCTGGGTGTGGACTGGCAGTCTGAGGTTACTTGTTTGCTTCTGGTGCGTATAAAAATATGCAGATACACCATTAGTGTGAGTCAAAGGCTCAGCAGAGTACCTGGTCAGTATCATGTCAGGCCGCCTCAGCCTCAGGTATGAGCCGGCAGGATAATAACAGGCTTCAGAAATAATTTACCTGCCTGTACAGTGACCCTGAGAGGCAGCAGAGCCTGCTGAGTTTATAGCGAAGCTGCTTGTGTGGCTGCATTCTGCTGGGGTCATGAGGTTATACACACGCACATAAAAAAAAAAAAAGAAATCACTATCGCCTGACTTCTCTCTTAGAAATGAAACCAAGGCTCTTCTGCTTTTGTGACGGATAAAGGCAGTGTTTTTTTAATTGGTTGTCATGGAAAATAACCTTTTTCATATGTCGACGGAGAGACTCAGAAAGTTGGAATGTTAAACATAGCCGGCGCTGAATTGTTGAAGTGAATGATGCCTCTGCCATGGTAACACCTCGGGTTCCTGCGCCCTTTGCACATCACCCATTTCCATGACAACATTATCACACCGCATAGCAGCCGCAGTAAATATGTTACTATTTCAGAACACTGAATGAGAATTCATCCATTCATGTGCAACAGTGGGAATAGCAGCCACCACACCTTGATCATACTACTTACAGCGTCCCACCCAAATCCTGGTGGGAAAGAATGTCAGTCCGCTCACGTTTGGCAATTCAGGTTTGGAGCACAGTTGCTTAATCTCATCAAACTCCACTACGTCTACTAGGACACAAACAGCTCCGCCCGAGCTGCAGACGGCTCCCTCCCTCGTGCCAGGATGCAGATTTTTAATTTCACATCTTCTGCTTGTGAGACACGACCTGAGGATGATATCTGTGAGCAGGCAACTAGCTCTGCCAGGACGACACTTGGCTAAATGACAGCAGGCCAACAAACAAACATTAATATTTATCAGATTAAAAAAATAAACAAGGCAAATCCAGTCATAGCAGCCCCACACAGGCCATGGGCGGATTATCAGACAGCAGGCCCCTGGGCACAGACACTGCAAAGGCCCCACCACCCCCCCGACACAGGAGCAAGATAAACACACTGTGCTGGATTTGCTTCTTCTTGTTGTTTCTGTTTGTCGTCGTCAGCATCTGTTGGTTGTTTTGTGTCTCTTTGTAGTTCCTTTGCGTGTCTTTGTTGTCATTTTGTGCCTCTTTAAATTTATATTTGTGTCTTTATGTTGTTTTATTTCTCACTGCAGTTGTTTTGTTTGTCTTTGAAATCATTTGTTGCTTCTTTGTAGGTCCTTTGCATGTCTCTGTTGTCATTTTGTGTCTCTTGGGAGAATATTTGTCTCCTTTTTGATTGTTTTGTTTCTCATTGTAGTTGTTTTGCGTCTGTTGTAGTTTCTTTGCATGCCTTTGTTGTCCTTTTGTGTCGTTTTATAGCTGTTTTGTGTCTCTTTGAGGTCCTTGTGTGTATCTCTGAGGATTTTTGTGTCTCTTTTTAAGGTATATTTGTATCATTATTTGGTCATCTTGTGTCTCTTTGAGATATATTTGTGTCTTTTTTGGTTGATTTGTTTGTCGTAGTTTTTTGTGTCTCTTTGTAGTTCATTTGCATGTCTTTGTTGTCATTTTGTGTCTCTTTGTAGTCGTATTGTGTCTCTTTAAGGTCTTTTGTGTCTCTCTGTATTTCTATTGTACAGTGGTGGAAAAAAGTTTTCGGACACCCCATGCATTTGTGAAATATTGCATTAAGAATCACTCTTAGGTCTTCAAGTGCAATTTCTTTTAGTACAGTCACAGCCAAAATACTAAATAAATCCTAAAAAAGCCATCAAAAGCTTAAATTGATTGGTTCCATAAAAATACATAAGAAATTTTGAGTATTGGGTCATTTTGGTACCAGTGATGAAGGTCGTTCTTTTTATTAAAAGACACATTTTTTGTTGCCAAGCTTCGTGTCTACATAAAGCCAGCACATTTGAAAGTTCTTCAGACACAAAAATGGCTAAAACAAGGAGCCTAACGCAGGAAACATGCCTGAAGATAAAGATTCTCAGCCAGGAAGGGTACAGCTGCCGCCAGATAGCCAGGAAGTGCAGATGCAGTCCTTCAGCAGTTGGATACACTCTGCAGAAATACAGACGAACCAACAGCTTGGAAGACAAACAAAGATATGGGCATCCAAGGGTTTCTTCAGCAAGAAATGGCCGCATCCCGATCCGCATGTGCAGGCAAAACCGCCAAATAACATCACAGGAGCTTCAGCAGCAGTGGTCAAACCAAACTGGTGTCCAGTGTTCCACCCGCACTGTACGTGGCCGACTTTTAGATCACGGCTTAAGGTCCTACAAGGCTATCAAGAAGCCCCTGATCAATGAGAGACAGAAGTTAGCCCGGCGTCGTTGGGCCCAGGCACACAAGAACTGGACAGCCAGGAATTGGAAGAAGATTTTGTGGTCAGATGAGTCCAGTTTCCAGCTTTATCTTCCTCCTACTAATGTGAGGGTACGCAGAAGGCCAGACGAAGCATTATCTCCAGCATGTACAGTACCTACTGTCAAGCATGGTGGAGGCAGTATCATGGTTTGGGGATGCATGAGTGCTGCTGGTGTTGGTCATCTCACTATCTGTGATGGCACATTGAACTCTACCAAGTATTGTACCATTCTCGAAACCCACATACTCCCTTCTGTGCGTGCACTGTTCTGTCGAGGTAAAAACTGGATGTTTCAACAAGATAATGCCCCGTGCCACACATCCAAGGCCAGTAGAACTTGGCTGCAGGAGCACAGTATCCAGGTCTTAGAGTGGCCAGCTCAATCCCCGGACATGAGCCCCATTGAAAATCTGTGGTGGATTATCAAAAGGTCTGTTTCAAAGTATAAACCAAAGAATTTAGAAGAATTAAAAGCAGTAATTCAAGTAGAATGGGACAAGATTACCCCTCAACAATGTGAAAGGCTCGTGGGGAACATGCCAACCAGGATTAGAGCTCTACTATGCGCCAATGGCAGGACTACTAAATATTAATTTGATGATGTGATGGTTTAATTATTTTTTGTTCAGTTTTGAACACATTCTCTGTTATTTGTTGACTTTGATACTGACATATTGAAACTGTCAAGAATTTAGTTTTGTTAGTTTTTCTTGTAAACATTAAACAAAAAAATATAATTTGTATTTGTTTGTATCTGTCTAATGCAGCCACACCTTCTGAAACACAAAAAAGATTTTTCCACAAATATTTCATGATAATATTTGAGATTGTGTAAAATTTTAAGGGTGTCCGAAAACTTTTTTCCACCACTGTATGTCTTTGTTGTTGTTTTGTGTCGCTCTCTTAGTGGCATATTTGTCTCTTTTTTGTTGTTTTGTTTATCTTTGTAGTCATTTAGTGTCTCTTTGTAGTTGTTTTGTGTCACTTTAAAGGCATATTTGTATATTTTTTTGGTCAGTTTGTGTCTCTTTGTTGTCATTTCACATCTCTTGTGTATTTGTGTAGGTGTATTTGTCTTATTTGGTTGTTTTGTGCCTGGCTGTGGTCATTTTGTGTCTCTGTAGTTTCTTTACATGCCTTTGTTGTCATGTTGTGTCGTTTTATAGTTTTGTGTCTCTTTGAGGTCCTTGTGTGTATTGTTGAAGTTGTTTTGTGTCTCTTTTAAGATATATTTGTATCTTTATTTGGTCATTTTGTGTCTCTTTGTAGTCGTTTTGCGTCTCTTTGTAGTTCCTTTGCATGTCTTTTTTAGCATTTTGTTTGTCTTTGTAGTCCTTTTGTGTCTCTTTAAGGTTTTTTGTGTCTCTTTGGAGAATATTTGTCTCTTTTTGGTTGTTTTGTTTCTCATTGTAGTTGTTTTGCATCTCTTATAGTCATATTGTGTCTCTCTGTAGTTCCTTTGCATGCCTTTGTAGTCATTTTGCGTCTCTTTATGGTCCTTTTGTGACTCTTTTAAGGTATATTTGTCTTTTTGGTTTGTTTTGTGCCTCTTTGTAGTCTTTTAATGTCTCTTATAGTTCCAATGCATGTCTTTGTTGTAGTTTTGTGTCTCTTGAAAAGCATGTTTGTGTCATTTTATAGCTGTTTTGTGTCTCTTTGAGGACCTTGTGTGTATCTCTGAGGTATATTTGTGTCTTTTTTGGTCATTTTGTGTCTCCTTATAGTTCCTTTGCATGTCTTTGTTGCCTTTTTGTCTCTTTGCAGTCATTTTGCGTCTCTGTACAGTTTTTTTGCATGTCATTGTCGTCATTTTGTGTCTCTATATAGTGCCCTTGCATGTCCTTGTTTTAATGTTGTCTCTTTTTAATTGTTTTGTGCCTCGTGGAGGTCCTTTTGTGTATCTTTGAGGTATGATTGTGTGTTATTTGGTCTCTTTGAAGCTCCTTTGCATGTCTTTGTTGTCATTTTGTGTCTCATTAAGTTATATTTGTGTCTTTTTTTTTTTGGTCAATTCATGTCTCATTGTAGTCGTTTGATCTCTTTATAGTTGTTTTGTGTCTCTTGGAGGTCCTTTTGTGTAAATTCGAGGTATGTTTGTGTATTTTTTTGGTTGTTTTGTTTATCACTGAAGTTGTTCTGTGTCTCCTTGTGGGGTTTTTTTTGTGTCTATTTGTAGTTCATTTGCATTGCTTCATGGTCATTTTGAGTCTCTTCCTGGTCAGCACATGTTAATCTCAGTGACATTTTTCAGGTCAAGGCCATTTTGCCCTTGACACTTTTGACCCCATGCACACAGGTCAGTTCAGTCCTGACAGAACATAACAAGTGGTGCATTGAACACACTGCCTTTAAGTAATGTGAGGTTTAATTAATCTGCATGGGATATATATGCTTCCATTGTTAAAGCACGTGTGAAATAAAGAAAAATTGAGTACAATAAGTAAAGATCTGCTTGATATTTTTTCATACACACGTTGCTACTGTTCAGATAACACTCTGACACACCCACCAAAGCCGGGAAATGTGCCTCAGAGCCTGTTGTACACTGTTAAAAAAGGAAAAACGTCATTCAACCCAGAAACTGTGGCAAAATGGTGCACACCCTTAGACTGAACATGCCCCAGGTGAATGCAGGGGTGTTTCTAGGATTCGAGGGCATTCAGGGAGGGATCCTCCCCTTGCAGTTTTTTTGTTTGATAAACAGGCCCTATTTAGATTATTTTTGTGCAATTTTGCGCCTTATTTGCATCGAAAGTACAAAAAAATCCTGATGTGAATTCATTTATTTTCATTGTGCATTAGAAAATGGTCATCGGGCCACCCTGCACACTATTGCGGGCCAGATCTGGCCCACGGGCCGTAAGTTGAGTGTCACTGCCATAGAGCACAAAAAAAAATACAAGAGATACAGACTGAAAAAGACAGAAGTGAGAATAGAGAATGTGGTCGGACCTGATCCTGCTCTGGGCGTGTCGACCCCACCTTGCGGGTGAGGTAAGCCAACGTTTGTATTGTATGGTACAGTATGATACGGCACTCCCTCCCGCCCGTCCCTCACAGCATAGCTTGAGAGTTTCTGTGTGAAACCAACACACACATGCCTGTGGAGTAAAAAAAAAAGACTTATCGCCACTTGAGTTATGCAAGTTCTTGGTACATTTTTCGCGAGAGGAAATGCAATGAGTCATGCATCTGCCAGCTATTGTTTTTTTTTTTTTTGCTTTTTCCAGAGTAAAAACTCTGAGTGAGAGCTTGATAACGCCACCGTCTACTGTATGTATCAGAGGGGCGGGGCGGGAGCTTAGCCGCAACACGTCTTTTAGATCCAAACAGAAGTTGACAAATCACATGTCTGTGTATCTACTCGAGAGGACCAATGGGGTGGCTCTCTCAACAATCAGCCCTTTGTCGTGCTGCCATTGCTGATCAGTACTGGAAAAACTGAGTCGTAAAAGATCACTTGGAACAGTTGTGATATTGTCTGATCTGCGAAGTGTTGTGTGCACAAGTGTTAATGCTGATTCTGTTAAAGACTTTCTCAGGGTTTGCTGGTTCAGGGTGGTTCTATTAGTTCAAGTGCACAGATAACTACACACAGGGGTCATTAAAGAGCTGAATGCAGCGCTGCTTTTCAAAAATGACTGAAAACGTGCCCTGATAAAGACTGTGAGTTGAAACGCGTAGGCGCTAAGCCCATTTATTCAAGGCTTTTTTAATATTTGCAAAGCAGTGTGCCTTGGTATTATCTGGTACGAGTCTAACCGCTCTCTTCTTTTTGACCTCACGCGGCCTTGGATACACAGAGCACCTGCTTTTTGATACCTGCATTCATGAAGTATCTCTCCGAACTCTCTCTCTCTCTCTCTGTGACTGAAACACACTTTGACATTTTACATTGTGCAAAATGACTTATGTGGTCTGTCAAGAGGACAATTACTGACACTTTTCCAACATCCCCAACAAGCACGCCTCTATCAGAGTATCAAAGCTGTGCCACTGAGTATAAGACATTCATCCCTTTGACATGTGTTTAATTGGCCTGAAAAAGAGCTTCAGCTAAACGCCAAACATATGAACTTGTTGTGAGCAGACGAGCTATATAAGACAGATTGGTATTTTCAGTTGAGTAATATCAGAATCCTTTGATTAGGTGTTTGTGAGGAGTCTGTGCGGGAGGATTTCAACACGACTGTGTGAAACAAATCCAGCAGAGTGGTGCCTACATGCCAGGGGAGTGAGCCTGACCACAGCCAAGTCACTGCTGCTTTACACAATAGTAAAGCTCTCTGTCTGTGGTTGACTGTCTCACTCTGCTCATTCCTCCTCTGTCTTACACAACGTCGCACCCTGCCCGGAGATTTCTAAACTCCGATTATAAAAACAGCTCCAGTGTATATTTACAGGATTTGCAGGGGTAATTTCAAAGACTTTGGCTGTGAGTTGTTCTTCTGAATGGAGCGGAGCAAACACAAGAGCCAGTGTCAGGAGATCTTTGTGTTGTAACTCTCACCTCGCCCCGGGGCTGTTGACTAATTGGAAAAAGTCTACCATCGCCCTTGTCCCTTCCTACAGTGTCGCCCGGCTGGTTTTGATGATTAGCTACTACACAGGCACGTCCGTCACACACATTCTCAGAGCAGGCACTCACACTGATATGCATACATGTAAACATCCTCATCTAGCTTTAAAATCAGTGAAACATGGGTTCAGTTATTAGAAGGAAAAAAAGCACACATATTGTACATACATACTGCATACTCATCATTCTCTGAGGGAGTGACACATTGCCACAGGCAGTGGAGAAACAACAACACACACAGAGCTTCCCCTCCCGCCCTCTCTCTTTTAGGAGTGAGATGATCATCAGTTTTATTTTCCAGTAATGGTCCCCTCCCCAGTGTGGGTCCACGCTCTGGCATCCTGCTCAACAATTAGGGCTGGGTTTCATTTAAAAAAATATGATACCAGCACCAAAACCAGTGCTCAATGGGCCTACTGGGCTCAAGCCCTGCCCCCTGGCCTTCACCTGCAAAATGTCACTCAAATGTGCTGACCAGGAAGAGACACAAAACAACCACAAGGAGACACGAAACCTCAAGGTGACACAAAACAACTACAGGGTGACACAAAATGGCTGCAAATAGAGGCAAAATAACCAAAAACACTACCTCAAGGTGACACAAAATGACCTTAAATTAGCACAAAGTAATCACAGATACACAAAATGACCAAAAAAAGACAAAAATAATTACCTCACAATTACAAAATGACCTTAGATGAAGACAAAACAATCATAGGTCACAAAATTACTTTAAAGAGACACAAAATGACCCACAAATACAAATTTGCCTCAGAGGGACACAAAATTATTTCAATAAGATACAAAATAACTTCAAGGAGACACAAAATTACGTCAAGAGACACAAAATTAAACAACTAAAAAAAGAATACGGTTACCTTAATAAGACACAAAATTATGACACACTTCAAGAGACACAAAATGACCAGCAAAGATGCAAAATTACCTCAAGGAGACACAAAATGAATACAAGGAGACACAAAATGAATACAAGGAGACACAAAAAAAATGACGCAGTGACCTCAATTAGACAAAAAAGTTACATCAAGGAGACACAAAATGAATACAAGGAGACACAAAAAAACAATGCAGTGACCTGAATTAGACAAAAAAGTTACATCAAGGTGACACATAATGACCTTAAATTAGCACAAAATAATCACAATGAGGCTCAAAGCGACCAAAAAAGAGACGCAAAAAGGCCAAAAGATGCAAAATCAAGCAGACACAAAACCACAAAAAGCTTTTTAATGATTTCAAAGAGACACAAAACACCACACAGTCTATATCTTGCTGCTGTGTAGGTAAGGTTGTGGGGCCCTTTGCATATCTGTGCCCAGGGGCCCATCGTCTCCTACTCCGCCCATGTTAATACAGTGACACAGTGATACCAATAGAGACCTTCATTTGATACCTTTGCTTTTTACGTCATTCCATACCCATCCTGTCAGTGGAAGCACTCAGTTGCATAACACGCCACCAACACTCGTCCCCATCCAAATAATTTCAACATGAATACATTTTTAAAGTGTTCAGAGCAGACGCCATGCGCATGTAGTACTGCCATACTTCGAATGTTTTGGTGGCTTCTCAGCACGCTAAACTGCCAGTTCACAGACTGTATTGGTCGTACCTGCTGCAGTAGTCGGACAATCACATGTTGCGTTATATCGAAGAATGTTTGCACTGATTGGCTGCAGGAAAACTAAACAGTTGGTTTTTTTCTTGATGTGAGTACAAAATGAATTGAATACAAGTATCATTTGACTGGAGAAGTGTCAGTACTACTTGGTACTGGGTTATTTACCTTAAAGGTATTGAGTACTGATACCTTGTCTACCGATAATTACTCGTTATTTAAAGGCAACCTCAGCGTCAGTCTGTACGATTTTAAAACATGCATTATTAAAAAGTTGAAGTGTTCAGTTGTGGAAAAAAAGCAGCAGTGCTAATCACTGGGTGGGCAAGAAGTTCAGTTAAATTTAGGATTGTAATAACCTACAGTTTTTGTAAGTATAAGTAAGCATGTGTCAAATACCAGTTACATTCCATATGGTGTTCCACAGGGTTCAATACTTGGCCCACTCAGCCAGATTATACAACACAGAGGGTTGTACGCCAAAACACCCCGACACCAAAAGAATCATCGGTACGATAAACAGACCCGGGGATATGAACAGATAAAAACACTTAATAGGGCAGTTTCACATTGACACTGTTTGGCTAGCCCTAATAAGCACCTGCTTATGTGTTTCTCTGATATCTTACAATCCAGACATTCAGGAGGTTTTTACCAGGCACCGAATTATCCTTAGAGGTCTCCTCCTTTTCCAAAACAAACAGATCCCGTAATTTAAACCATTAAAATGTGAGGTGAACAACATTGATCATCTTGTTACAATGCAGTGCTCTGTTAGGAAACCTTGGGCTCTGACATTCATGGGGTTGCCACGTGACACGCCCCACCCACCTAAACACCAGTGCAGACCAGGTATTCCCCCTCATGGCTACGGCACTCCTCAGTAACAGTGGCCACCCAACAGGACAATACGCCATGCCTCACCACAAAAACAGCACAGGAATGGTCTGAGGAACGAGGCAAACGAGATGAAAAGCTAAAGGCATCGACCTGACGTCCAAATTACTTGGACCCCGAACTGATCAAACGTCTATAAGACGTGCTGGTACCCCACCTCACAACCCGCAGGACTCACAAGATCTGAAGCCAACGCCCTGATGCCAGGCACCAAAGGATGCCCTCCTGAGGTCCTGTGTCCATGCCTCCACTGATCAGAGCCAAGACCGGTCCAAGGAGGACCCACCGTGGATCAGGGGTACCTCTTGGGTACCAGCATGTCCCTCAAATGTTCGATCAGATTGGGCAAAGCCGACACCTTGAGCTCTTTGTCCCGTTCCTCGGATCCTTCCTGAGCAGTTTTTGTGGTGTGGCACTGCCATCGACATGTGCCGTTGCATGACAGGGTTAACTTGGTGTGCACCGGTGTTCCAGTGGGTGGAGCGCGTTAAGTAGCATCCACATGAATGCCAGGACCAGAGGTTTCCCGGCAGAATATTGCACTGTAACAAGATGATCGATGTTATTCAATTCACCTGTCAGTGGTTTTAATGTTTTTGTTGGTCGGTGAATGTTTAATTTGATGTCGAGCACAATTATCATCATTATTATTAAAATAATATCTAGTTTTTTGTTCAACTCTTCACCATGAATCCTCTTTTCTTGAGCATATTCTGTACATTGAGGCAAAACATGTAAAAAAATAAGTGTTTGAATTGTTGTATAAAACCTTTCCGTCTCTCCTGAGGGTGAAATACTGGAGAAGAAAAGAAAAGCTCCATAATGTGGTGGCCTGCAGGGCACAGACCCATGTAGGAGGGAGACAGAGCGAGGTAAACTTTGAGTGAAGGGGCAATCAAAATCAAATTAAGACTTCAAAGAATATGCTAAACATGTAGCTAAGAGAATTTCTCTCTGAGCATTTGCATGTGCCCTGTTGGCTGCCTGCCTGTGGTTTGAATGAGAATCAGCCCGCAGCAGCTCGGGGAGTCTATTATGAAGCAGACATGGTGGATAACGTACAGTAGGTGCGAGCCACTGTACTCGCTCTGAAGGCTGCAGCATTGTGTGTGTGTGTGTGTGTGTGTGTCAGCTGTGGTGCCCCAGCCACCATTTACATTCAATAAAAAAAGAATTCCTCATATTTAGTCGAGCCGGCCCGTTGCCATGGTTACTGGCCAGGGGTTTTCATTCTTGATTCACTTCCTCACCCTGAGCGTTCCTCCTTTTTTCTCGTAGACCTCACTCTTGTTTCTCTTTCCCCTCCCTCGCTGACATTGCTACATTTAACTCCAGTTTCTCCTCACGTGATTTTTCGTCTCCTCTTTGGGAACATTTCTGCTCCTCCTGTTTCCTGCTCAGGGCCACCCCTGCGTTTATGTCGCCCCCACAAAAGCCTTGCTCTCTCTCTCTCTCTCTCTCAATGAAATCCAGACATACGCACTGTACTCTAGCTGCTAGTCTAAAGAAAACAACTCCTGGCTGTAGCTAGGCAACTCCAAATATGAGTCATCTCACTGCCGCGCCCATCGTCAACTGATCACCACCCCCACCCCTCCACCCCCACCCCAGTGACACACACAAACAGCTCGGGAGCCTCTTTATGAAGTGTAGTTGTTGGAAGAACTCAAACTGTGCGGTCCTGTGGCGCGTCTAATTCATCACCGCTCTCCTCTGACCCAGAGTTGAGGTAGAGGTGGAGAGACTCATATAAGTGATAAACTGTGAGAACACTACCAGTGTGTCCTCGGTAGATAACATCATGACCACAATGTGATGACTGATCACAGCTTGGCAGAGCCACCGATTGTCAGATGGTGGAGCTGGCAGCAAACTAACAGAGCTCTTGTTTTCTTGGCCGTTTGCTTATGTACAGTAGTTCAGTCGGTTTTTATGAATAGATGGAGAGCATCTCGAGTTTATTAAACTTTTATTATTTATTTTCAGGCCAGATGGCAGCCGGGATGAACACCGGCGGTAGAGATTTTATCTCAGTAATGTATATTAAAACTGAACAATGAAATGCAAATGAATGTAAATGACACACAGGAGCTGGTGGTGAGTGAATATTAGAACGTGACTTGTTTCTATCAGTTTAAGAAAACAGAGAGGAGGTTATTTAAAAAGAGGGCAAAGGTCAGATGAGCTGAAAGTGAAGGTGGCATGACATCTGTGAGGACGGCGGATGTATAGGTCACATACGCATATATGTATGTCTATATATGTGAAAAAAGACTGTTTTTAGCTTTGATTTAAAAGCGTTCAGAGTCGGGACTGTCTAACATCTGGGAGGTTATTCCAGGTTTGTGCTGCATGATAACAAAACGCTGCTTCACCATGTTTTGTCCTGACTCCTGGGACGCTCAGCAGGCCGGCCCCAGGTGTCCTCAGGGTCCTAGAAGGGTCAGCGTCCTTTATATTATTCTATTTTGTTCACTGATTTAATCACTTATTTTACTGTGTTGACTTATACTGTTATACATGTGATCAGCTGTTTAATTGTTTTTGTACGCTGGCAACACCTGTCAGACGTCATGCCAGTAAAGCCTACAAATGCAGAAATGAAGAATAATTAAAAGTATGTTCAGTAGTGTTTAACAGATGGAGAGGGAGTAATTTTTATGATAATTATTTTTTTTTAATAATGTGTGTTTGTATTGACAGGTCTGCATAAATCTGTCAGTGGTTGTTTCTCTGTAGTTGTTGACGTAGTGCAATATAGTACCGTCCTCTAGTGGACAGAGAGGGAACTGTTTTCAATAGTCCATAAAAGTAGGAAGGTTCAAAATCCTGCTGAAATTAAAGTAGTAATTATGCAGTAAAGTGACCCCTGTGACTTTTATGTTTGTATTATTTTATTAAATTATATTTAAGTGCAGTTCTTAAGACAGTTTGGTACCAACATCACCTGTTTGTTTTATTTCTGGTATTTATTTATCTTTATTGTTGCATTTAAAAAAATGCTTTCTGTAATACTTTATTTGTCTGTTTTTTTTTTTGTTACATATAAGTTTATTAATTTATATTACATTGCTAGGTTGTTAATACTGATGGATCACAGTGTATGTAACATTTAACTGTTGTAGCTGGTCTTGGTGAAGCCAGTTGGGCTCCCCTTCCCAAAGGTCTTAAAATAAATTGTAGGTATCAAAAAATAAAATTTATTTTTCTGTAAATTTGTCACTTATTTTGTTTTTATTGTAAAAAAAAAAAAAAAAAAAAAAGTATAATTTCAGTAGCTATATAAATGACTAACTGCTAACAGCTTTCTGACATGTGAAACAAGGCATATTTTGAAGTGCCTCTGAGTAAGGTGAGTAGGAACATGCACTCACTCCCTTAACTCCGCTCCTAACCTATAGACAGCACTGGTTGCAGCGGTATACCTGTTTTAAGGTATATAAAGAGATAGTCAAATTGATGGCTATCATAGTGTGTACATTTGGTTATTTACGATATTGAAAAAAATGCAACTGGATGGAGAATCTCAACTTTATTTTAGTTATTTTAAAAGGGGCGACTTCTGACAAAAACTTTCATTTTTAAAAAATGCTTTCAAGTTGAAATCATAGTAATGAAACATTTGTTTAACCAAAAATAACCTCTCTGTTTTCAACCATTTAAGGGTCATTTTGACTTGTAATAATAATAATATTGATAATTCTGTAATACTGTGATACCGACACATTCTCACTCCGACGTCGTCAGATATTGACACTTGCTCATGGACTTTCCACGTCCACATACGTGTCAAGCTCTGCCTGTTACATGCATAGTCGTCTTTCAAAATACACTTCTGTTTTCACAAGAAATTCAACGTTAACATAGTCTCTTTCAAAATGAAAGCACTACGTCGGTACAACACCACAAACGGATGTTTTTTTCCTTCAACAATAAAAACACATGGTTAGATTAGGAAAAAAGAACAAGGTTTGGCTTTAGTATCTTACAGGACACAAACACCACTCTCTCGGGTGAAAGTCCATGTTTGTGGACCCATCCGCTCGCCCCAGCAGGACCTTTGCCACCTTAACTTTTGTCCTCTTCCTGCCGCATTTCCCCCTGATGCCGCCGGGCACCGTTAAACTATAATGACAACTGGCTGTGTATCATGCCGACGTTAAAGAATAACTTTTTTAGTTGGTTTCTGACGCCGCAAGTCACTGACCAAGCGCTGCATTTTGACAACTTTAAAGTGAGACCTGACTCGTCATATCATGAAACCGCGATATTTTCTCAGACGGTTATTGTACTGTGAAAATCTCATACTGTTGCAACTCTAACCAGAACCATTTAAGGGTTAACTGATGTAACATTTTTGTCAATGGAAAATAGTGATCTACGTATTTATATTAAGTTGTGCATACAAATCTTAAGTAAATATAAATAAAATATAAAATTAAAATAAATATACACATGATTCATTATTTTATTATTTATTATTTAGTTTATAAATATTTAGTTTGATTATCATGCACCATCATCATCCTGCACATGCAAATACATCCAAATATTTATTTAAATTTATTTATTTTTATTTAATTTTCTCAATCTATACCTAAGTAGGCCTACAGAGTAAATGTAGGCTTCTTAAAACACTTTCCACAGCTGATCATTTCAAACCTCCAACACAAGAGTAATGCGTCTGAAAGTGTGCGCATGCGCATGTCTGATTGAGGCTAATTAGTGCACAGGTGTGTTGACAGGAAGTGTATATAAACCCTGCAGGTGTGTCCTCTGTCCCAGTGTTTTGGTGCTCAGACAGAAACTCTTATTTGAAATGTATTTGAAACAAAGAGGAAACAGCGTCTGTGTCCTTTTCATTTACACCATCACAATAATATCTTCATCATTACCTGACTCCCGTTTGACTCCTCGCAGTGACCGGAGCAGCGTTTTAACGGCTGAAGGCATCACCCACCCCGGTAACCGAGAGGACACAGAGCGGATACACCTTGACTCAAGGCCGGGAGAAGAGACGAGGAACCTCCGGGACACACAGGTAGAAACCACCGGAGGGCCTCAACACACACTCAAACTCAAAATGGCTTCAACTTTAACTGATAAAAGCCTCAAATCCAGAAACAAACTGAAGAGAAGCGAGCAGGAGTGGATGCGTTCATCATTCAATCCTCCAGATCAAGACTGCAGTGAAGGGAAGATCCAACATGTCGTCCCTGGACAGTTTTACATCTCAGGTCAACTTGAAGAAAACCCTAATGTGGGCTATCAGTCTGATTCTGCTGCTCAAGGTAACCTGAGATCACAATAAACTTTATTCCTTTTTCTTCATGTTTTTGCTGGTAAATAGTGCATTAACACTGTGTGTGGAGGCAGGTAAGGGACATAAGGGACTGTTCTTAATTTCTTAGAGGGGTGAAACTTTGTTTTTTTACCCTCTACAAATATTTTTCCTTGAGCCTCTCTGAGTGAAGGCAAAGTACTTCAACACTCAAGTTACAGAACAGATATGATAAAAATGTGGCAGATACCTTTTTAAAGGTACTATAACATAACAACTTTAGGAATATAATCTGTACAGTTTTGTGTAGGAAGTGCAAAATATTGTTGAATTGCTAACTGAGCAATTTTAGTTTATTTTCGCAAACACATTTTAAAGTAAAATATTTCAATGTTTAAACTTCAAAATTTGGGGATCCGTTGCTTAAATTCACATGTCTCATATTTGCTTTCGTGTGGACTCAAAATTTAAGCTGTTACGGCTAAGTGATATTTAAATAAATAAAATAAAATAATAACCCAGAACACAAAACTATCATGTCCTCTGAATCCAGTTTGTTCAGTTATTCAGTGGTGGAGCAAGTATGCAAATAATTTAATGATGTAAAAAGTTAAAAGTAGCAATACCACAGTGTAGAAATACTGTTACAAATAAGTCGTATATTCAGACCTTAACATGCGTAAAGTGCCACAAGTACAAATAGGCATTATGCAGAGAATATATTTTATAGTAGATATATTATTGGATCATAATAATTAATATAACTGTAACCGTGAGGCTAATTTTACTTTATATACTTTTCTTTTTTGTGGCCTCTTTTGCAACAGTCCAATATGTGCTCGTATTTGTTGAAATATCCACTCAGCCCCATCATTTGAATTCAGTATAATGTGTGTTGTGTCTATCAAAACATCTGCTCTGCTTGTTGAATGGTTGTATGTCAGTCTAAAATCTGAACAAACAGCTGCTCTCGATAATCTTCACTCCGCTGTAATGCTAACAAGATCTCTAACAACGAGCATCTCTCTGCTGTAAAAAGACCCGAAATCATCCCTGATGCTTTACGTCAGCTTATCATTAAACTCTGGGACAAGGAATGCAATTAAGATTTTATCGATTTAACTATTTGAAGGAAGCGATCTGAATATAACTGTAGGCTCTTTTTGTTTGTGATTATTTCGATCAGGAAGCATTCATGGTTGTATTGCTGCTGACACGCAGGTTCAGTTGGCCTGTGTTGCATGTTTTGCTTCCAGAGCTTTTTGTTTCCCTCCCCTCATTTTCCCAGCAAGGCTTTTATATGCGTCTTGTGTCGGATGATCCCAAATATAATCCTGTAATATTCATATTTAGCAGCATGTTTAGCACATTAAATTATTCATTCATTTATTTTCCGTAACCGCTTATCCTGTTAGGGAACATGGGGGGGCTGGATTCACACTCACATTCACACCTACGGACAATTTAGAGTCACCAACTAACCTGCATGTCTTTGGACTGTGGGAGGAAGCTGGAGCACCTGGAGGAAACCCACGCTGACACAGGGAGAACATGCAAACTCTCCACATCCGAGGGGCCTTCGCTGTGCTTTAGTGATTTTAGAATCGATTTTAAGATTTTACAGTTCAATTCAGTTGTACAGAATCCCTTAAAATGTGTCCTTTGCTGCAGAAAAACTCATTTACTGCATTGAAAGGGATTTTACAGTGGTGATAGTTTCCTTGGAGATCATTTGTTTGCTTGGACTGACCCTTGTGACGCCTGTTATCGTCTCACATAGTTGTCCCATAGTTAAATAGTAAAAAAAAATAGTAGAAGAAAAGATGACGTGAAAACCACATTAGTCAGAGGAGGAAAAGATTAGACTTCTGGAGGAATGTGATCACAGAAAGCACAAGTGTAAAATCAAAATCAGGGTATGTTCGTTTTTTTCCATTTATCACTATAAACTCGGTCGTGTTGCAGTTAAGACAGAGTCAGACGTACCTGAAGTGTTTTTTCTTTGCCTTGCTTTGGTTGCTAAGGTGTTTTGTGCAACAGTCAAGTTGTTCCTTAAGTATAAGACCAAGACAAGGAGAAAACCATAAATACATAAGTGAACATTGTACGAAAACTTTTAGTAGGACTTCAGGGTGTTTTGTTCAACCAGTTTGATGAGGAAACCTTAATTTAAGACTTCTAAGACTTTTTGTACAAAAAAAATTACATTACATTTTTGTTGTGATGATTTTGTTATTTTCTGAATGTGAAAGCAAAGTTGCAGTCAGTGCTTCCTTCACTGGGAGAGCCAGCTATTGCTTCATGTTCATTTGTGCTGTATTCTCAGCTGCGAACTCTGAGGTGGTTTGTTTTCATTCACCAGTCCAGGCTGAGGGAGGCCAGGAGAGCACCAGAGCTCAGCGGCTCAGCGGCTCAGACGAGAGCTGGCAGAGGCTGCAGCCTGTGGTGGAGTGTGGAGACGACGCCATGACCCTCACTGTCAGGAGGAGACGAGCTGTGCAACTACAGCTGGACCGAGGTGAGCCCTCCGCTTTCACAGATACTCCAGCTTTATCTCTCAATAGTGATGTTGTTATACATAACAGCTGGTGTTGACCTGAGTTCAGACATGCATCTGTTTTCCCTTTTTACTTGTCACGAGTGAATTTAAGGTTTTGTTTTGGTGTCTTTTGTGTCTCAGTGAATGAGTCATCCGTGCCCCTGTCCAGGCTGCCACCTCAGTGTGGTTACTTTGTTCAGACCACATGGAGAGACCTCAGTCTGATGGCTCAATACGATGCCTGCCACATCACAATGGAGGTATGAGATCCTTACAATACATTCTGTAGATCAGATACCAACACACAGATTAGTTCATCCCTCCAGACTAAGGGTGGGCGATATGGCCCTAAAATAATATCACTTTATGCTCTGCCATTTCTCCTCTAATCATCAGGCTGTAACCTGTGACAGGCTGTTATGACACCACAACTATCACACATTCACATTTTATAGAGCCACAAGCGTCATGTCGGTTTACATTACCAAAGGTTTATGATAAAATCACTTGACACCAGAGGGAGAGACGCTGTGCTGCTGCCAGAGGAGCCGCTGACTGAGTTCGCTCTGAGCGGTAACTAACTAAAAGTCTGAGAAGTCCGGGGCTGTTCTTGAAACACTCATTCACGACATGAATTTTCATATGATTTTAAAAAATTATACCAGTGTTACCGCGAACAAGATGATGTGGCGAGTTTTTGCACCAAACAAGCTTTTTTTGTATCAGGAACCAGAACGAATCTGCGCACTCATATTTAATTTGCTCTCGCAGAATCATCTGGTCCGCTACCTGTTCAGATGTATACTCGACCTGGCTCAGGTCGGGCCAGTTACAACCTATTATCAGATACGGGGCAGGTTTGATACGATGGCTAAAGCCAGACTTCCTGTAGGGCGCTCAACAACTTTGATGAGGGTTGCTTGACAGAAATTAAAGAGCTGCATGACATCCCTCTTGTTAAGTTACGTTATATCGCAGTAGGTATATTTATCCTTCTGACAGCTGATTTTCTTTTGTCTCTGTATGTGTTCTGCTTTGGATCCTGTAAGATAATGGAGGGTGAGATTAGTGAGTTAATTTGAATTAAAGTCATTTTAGATTTACTTGATCTGAGAAGACAATGGGAGGTCAAGAAAAAAGAGGTGGTTCATTGAACCAAACCAGGGAGCTACAGGGTGAATGTGTGATGGACTGTCACTACATAACCACTTCTTTGTTGCGCATACCGTCATATTTTGTCACACAAAATTCTCCAGGTGCTTGACATAAAAGGAAATAGCTGACTGACACGTTTCTGTCCGAAATACGTTACATCTGTCGAGCAGCACTCATCAAAAGTGTCGAGCTCCCTGCCAGAAATCAGGCGTTACAACTTGCCTTCACGCTTAAGGCAAAATACAGGATGACTTCATTCTTGGCTCATGCACCCTCACGCCGAGGACATAATAAGCATGAAAGAGACACGCCGCTGAGGCATTTTCAAAAACAAACAAATGGCTGCAGCTGATGCAGGTCCGCTGTTAGGGCAGGTCAAAGGACAAGGGAGGGCCCATAAAAAGGTCTTTGGTCGACCCTTAAATTGGATCAAGTACGACAGTTTACTTATCGACTTAAATCACTGGCAATCCAAATTATATGTATTTCCATGATAATTAAATGTATTTTTATCATTAAAACACCTTTCAGATTTCTGCAGGTACGGTGAAATGATGCGGCCCATCTTATGTGGGCCATCAGGTGCATCATGCACAAAAAAGTGCCACTAATGTAAACCTAAGGTGGGTTGCAGCCTGACTAGCTGAGTCAGAATGCCTCACCAAAAATCACAAGCTTCCAAAAGAAAAAGCCAGGGCACAGAGAGAACAAGAAAATAACGTGTCTGACGAGAGAAAGTGAAGAAGCAGCAGGTGTGACAGGCGGAGCTGAGGGTAAGAAGTGAGGCTAACAAATTTCTAGTAAAAAAAAACAAAACAGCATTATCGAGCTCAGTTTCAAAGCTACAGTGAAAACACAGATGTCTATTAAAGTAGAGGACCTGAGGAATTCATTAGTACCAACTATCCTCTCCTTTCCATTGTGTCAGAAAGGAGGCGACATAATACTCCAAAGTAGTGACTAGCCCTGTAATTATATATGCTGTATATCATCATTTGTTTTTCTCAACATTGTCCATAAGGTCCATATAACGTCCAATAACGTTCAACATAAACTTTCAATAAATACAGCCATGGAAAATTTTACTCCGAACACCGTCAAAAATTGTTCTTACTGGGATGACTCAGCCAATGACATAAGCCACTTAGTGGTGTGGTGGGGTACTTTTTTTATTATTATTTTCTACTTTATACCTGGACCCGCCTTATTTATTATTATTTATTTCACACAAATCAAATGTGTGGCTTTAACAAAAGTTGTGCAAAAATTTGGCGAGAGAAAAAGTAATGTTGCCAATTTTTTAAAAATGGTGTATTTAATATTTCTGCATACTGGGGTCCCTAAACAGTCGTTGAATTGCATAAAGTAGGTTTGACGGCCATATACTCTTTATACTGTTCCAGCTCTGCACACAGTTTGACCAATATTTGATTAAAGTAGCCTAAATCAAGACAAAAAAGTTCACTCATGATTCGATGTTAAGATATGGTTTCTTCAAATAATAGTTATTTTATTTTTCTCTTAATCGTTCATTGGAGGAAATTTTTCAGCTTGGACAAACATGTGACTGCCTTTGCTTATTATAATACGAAAATAAGGTCTTAACACAGAGTAGATAAAATACATATGGAAATATGATTAAATGGATTATATTTGCCCAAGTATAAGTATGGTGTGGATGAGGGGCCCACTTTTGAAAATGTTGTCCCCCTGCTCATATTTCCTAACAGCTGGCCTCAGCTGATGTGGAACTTTCTGAAATTTTGTTGTCAAAAATTATATATGAAAAAAAAACAAAAAAACGATGCATATTGATTCTGAATATTCAAAATGGTTTTCTTCAATACACCAGTACAGGCTGCACTCTCTCTTATTGTTAATGTTACCTGCTAACCAAGAAAAGATGAGTCGTCATTGTCATGTTATACTCTTGCTGTATTTATTGTCTAATAGAAACCAAATTTTTTTTGCGCTTGATGTCAGTTTTCCCCCTGGTATTGAAAATGGTGTCAAATATAAATATTTTTTTCAAGGAATTGTTTAAAGTTATAAATTCCAGTATCGTGACACTATGTGAAGTAATATTTTCCAATTCTGATGATTAAAAACAGCAACACTATCTCAGACATATTGACGCTGCACCATCACAGCTCATCCCTGCATGCTGTGCTCTGTTTATATTTGTCCGTCTCTCGCCACGACGTCATGTTTTGATGCTCTGATTGGTTGTTACTGTGTAATTGCATCCAGACACACTTTTGTCTGTGTCTGTTGATAACGCCCCGTGGAAATCCAAAATAAACTGAGAGGTTCCAGATTAAGATGATTCATACATTTCAACTGAAATGACTCACTACACTCTTACGTCACCTGCACAGGACAGTTGGGGACTTTCATGGATTGTTGACTCATGTTTGTGAAGTTTATTTAATGGGAATAGCTTGTTTGTTAATTATAGTCACCAGCAGTAAAAGGATAAATTAATGCTGTTTAAAATATGTGTTCAGGACGACAGCTATGTGTTGCCTCTGCTGTGGAGAGGGACTCCAGTCAAGATGTCCTGCCCAGTGTCTCAGATCCAGCCTCAGGCTGCGGGCCTGCCCTCCCTCTGCTGCTCCCTGTATGGTATGACTGTCCGAGTGCAGGGAGACTCTGCTACACAGGAGCTGAGGGTGAACGGTAACCTCAAAAATTTAATTTGTCTTTCCAACTTGGTAGCACTCAGTTCACTTTAATGATTTTCTTCCTCTCTGTGGTCTTGTAGACATTTTAAAATAAATTTGACAGTAGTTTGTGTCCTTCTCACAACAGTCAGAGGAGAGTGGACCCCTCTAGTGGTGTTGGCTGAGCAGTGTGGCTACACTTTGGACAGACGAGACGCAGAGATCATAATCGCTGCTCCATTCGTGACATGTGGCATCACAGTAAAGGTGAATTTTAGAAAAGTCACTATTCATTCCGACACTGAAATTAGGTTAAATAGGTGAAATAGGTTTGAGTAATTTTTTATGGGAAAGGTCAAACTTTGGCAAATTCCAGCTTCATAAATGTGAATATTTCTGTATTTTTTCCCCCCTCTGTGACGGTAAACTGAATATCTTTGGGTTGTGGACCAAATGAGTCATTTGAGGACGCCGTTGGGGCTTTTGAAAACACTGATCAATACTTTTCACCTTTTTCTGACATTTTATGGATCAAACAATTAATCAAATTATCAACAAAACAATCAACAGATTAATCAACAACAAAAATAATTATTAGTTGCAGCCCCAGATATCTAAAACTCTTGTTTGTACTTCTGTAATATTTAGAAACTTGTTGATGTACGAATGAACAAAGTACAACACTTGTTTGAATCAAAATATCTTGAAGAATCAAAGATATCATCTGTAGTAAACACAAGCATGAAGTACCACATGTTAAATAAATTTAAAATAAATTTAATAAATAATTTCAAGACTTTAAATTTCATTGAAATGCTTTGAAATATTGTTGATGAGACTACATGTATCAGCTCAACAGAGGCAAAGGACAGAGTGGAGGGATAAAGTCAAAGAGATTAAAAGGATAAAAGACACCAACTAAATTTACATGCACATTAATGTTCCACTATTCTGAATATGCCCATATTCTGACTTTGATACGAGTCATGTAAACGGCACATTTGAGTAAGGCCTTATTACAAATAAAGAATTTGGTCGGATGGTGTAGGATGAGTTCCTCCAAGGAAGGATCCTACAGAGGCAAGTCAAGAGTCCTCCCATCTGCTGTAAATGATACATTTAAAAACTTGTGTTTATCTTAATCACAATAATTTAAAAATCTCATTATGTGACAGTGGACGTGTTAGAAAGTGTAAATTATGAGGTTTCTGTCTGTATTTTTTCAGGCTTGTATGATTTCAGACTCCTGGAGACATTTATCCAAATAAATGACATATTTATCTAAATCCTGCTGAGCTCCGCTGGCGCAGGTTCCTTCACTTCCAGCAAATCATATGCAAAGAATTGTGGGTACTTTATACGTGCTGAGGATACACACATGCATCCTTTAAACTTCTCTGAATGAAGAACTCTGTCCTCAGTAAAATCTGAAGCAACTTTGACATTGGATTAGTCCTGAGGCGGGATTTGATGACGTGGCATCCTTGAAATTCGGCCATTTAAGGATCCTTCCTTTACTTTGAGAAACACCCACTGTCTCAAACCAGCCTCTTTGGACAGAGGTTCCTGAGACAATCGTCAAGTCAAACCCCCATTTCTCCACTCAGCTGCTAAATATGGATATTGTTTAATCCCTTGCATAATATTTGCATTTGAACATGTCCTGCAGCATGTCGAAACACTAATTTAAGACATTTACTATCCTAACTGTGTGTGTGTGCACCGTCTCTCACAGAAAACCTCTGATCTTTTTTTTCAGGATGGAAAACACACACTTTCTCTTCAGATAGGAGAGAACACATTCACACTGGCCTGTCCCATCTCTCTGCCTGCAGAGCTCCCACTGACCCATCAGCCTCTGGCCAACAGCCCTCATCATCTAACCACACGGCACATGCCAGAATCCCTGGAGTCTTTTCCCTGGGCTCCACCTTTCTACCTGGCCCCGCCTTACTACCCCCACCCTACGTATCACCACAAGTATCCTCGTCCTGATGGACACGATGCGTTTAACCCTCCTTCTCCCTCATCGGTGACTCCCGAGCCTACATTTGGTCCCCAGCCTCTCCGTCCTTATGAACATTTCAGTGTCTACAGTTCTCTGTCACGCACAGATGATGCGGAGGATTCAGGTGGTTTGTATCCAGATCTGCAACAAAAGCAAGAAACTCCAGTGTTTGGTGTGTCCGACGGCCACGGTGCTGCTCATGCCCCCTCCTCGGATACAGGCCTTCCTGCTCAAGCTGAACCACCTCCTCTCCAGCCCCCCAGCCATGCCTTCAATCCATACTATCACTACTACCATCACCCTAAAATCCCTCTTCCTGGTCCAACTCCAGATCCTGATTTAAAGTCTTTAACAAATGCTCACAACCTTGAATATCCAGTGTTGCCCGCTGACGTGCAGCAGTCTGAGGCTCTCCACGGAGTCAACTCACAGCAGCTCCTTCAGCCGGTGCCTGAGGCCGCCTCTCATCCTTACACTGCTCCTCCGAAACCCTCTGCACCTCAGACACCTCATCCTCCACAGCCCTATCCATACCACTACTATTACTTTCCACATGTTGCTAAAGGCGAGGCTAAACGAGTGGCTCCTCTCGGCTCTGACAAAGCTGCAGAAACGAAATTATCCGGTGGTCACAACACAAAGTCGAGCATCTTGGTTCATCCGCAGCCTCGCTCATCACAAGCACATGACCATACTACTTCAATCCTGACATAGATCAGCCAGATGAGGTGATTGATTATCCTAAAAATATCCGCCCACTTTTATCTGAAGAAGAGCTGCATGAAAAGAAGAGACACTCTGCTCCTGTGACTCCTGCAGTCCAAGCTCCCCTCCCTGTCAGTAGTAACCCTCCTGGAGCAGACACTGTTAGACCTCTACCTCCTAAACAACCCTCTTACCTCACTCCATCACCCATCCATAATCTCCCTGCTAACCCGTACTACCACCACCATCCTTATTATCACTACTATCAGATGTATTATGGACCTGAGAGTTTACTCAGCCATGTGTCTCCACCTCCACCTCCACTTCAAAAAGCTTTGGACCCTTTGCTTCAAGCATCTCCCTCCCCACCACCGCCCTATCGCAAACATCAAACCACTGCTCCACCCACAAAATCAATGTACGATGTTCACAACAGCCCCGTTCATCCTTACTACTATTATTACCATCACTACTTCCAGCCTGAAGCATCCGTCCAGGAACTACACCCTGCAGGCAATATGAACCCTGAGAAAGCATCAACATCAGAATCTCCGCCTCCGTCTGACTACAGGGGGATGGACTGGCAGGTTCATGCTGCTGAGGCAGGATATCCCAGCATCTCTCAGCCGCTGCACAGCCTGTTTATAGCCTCGATTCCCATTATGTCACTCAGCAACATCCGTATGTTCCCTTCGGGAATCCCGGTGGAGAAGAAGCAGAAGACAGGCAGGATAATAAAATGAAAGGTGAGTAGTGAGAGAGAAATTCCAGCAGCTTTAAAATCCTGTGATGTTAGTTGTTGAGGGCAGTGGTGCTCAAATGGTGTGCTGCGGGATTTCGTGAATTCAACTGGGCCTATACAAAAAGTTATGAATGAATTTTTAATTGACTGTATAGTATATTGTGCACACCTGTTTCCTAATGAAGAGGCAAACTCTAGCTGTGTGTCCCAGTACCCATACTACCATACTATACACCAATCAGCCGAAAAATTAAAGCCACTGACAGGTGAAGTGAATAACTTGGAGTATTTTGTTCCAATGCATTGTTCTGCTGGGAAACCTTTTGCATCTTTTGCAAAAATTACAGCTGCAGTTCTCTGACAGTTATTTTCATAGTTATGTCCTTTTGTTTTTGGCAATAGTTTTGATCATTCTGCAGATCTCTCTTAAGTTGACCAACGTCTCTGGAGAGCCTAGTGACAGACGTTTTGTTTCACCTCCAAGGTCACAAATATATGTGCATGAGAGTCAAAGTTCAGGGTGTTATCTTAGTAGTATGTCTGATTGTGTGCATACTGTATGCAGCGGTACGTACTTTTTAAGGGCAGCTGCAGTATGTACTAAAAGTAAAAAGAAAAGTATGTGATTAAAGTGTGTTCTCGCCACATTTGTAAATGATCCCTTCTTCAAGCCACCTGTTGTCAGAGAGGCTTGGAGTCAGGCTATCTTAAATTACTCAGTCATGTCAATGATGTAAAATATTATGGAAAAGATTTGAAAATTCATCGTTAAAAATGTGTGGGAACCCTGAGTGTCTGATTTGAGTCTGTTTTGGAGAGACATCTTTTACTGTTAGTGTCTTGACTTCACCACAAGGGGGCAGAATGTTATTCAGTCCTGAGCATGTGGCCCTGGCTGTAACCAGACACCTGAATCTGGATTTATGAATCCATCATCATCTCATGCTGCTGAATAGAAGCATTCTCGTAAAACTGGCTCTCCTCTCTTTGTGTACCCTGCTCTCAGATCACCTCCAGGCCGGTCTGTACACTCCCTCTGCTGCCTCGCCCTGTGGCCTTGGCCCTGTGTCAGACTCTGACTGCAGCGTGTCTTTAGGCTGCTGCTCGTACCCTGTGAACGGTGAGTCTCTCCCAGAACAGATCCTGTCAACACACGCCTGACTACAAATGAATTGACAATGAAGAAAACAAAGATTTGATGAGTGATGTGAGGGTTTTCAGCCTGGACTCCCACGCCCAAACCACCAAACTGTGGTGTGATCCACAACATCAGTGGGCGTGTCATATTCTCCAGGTTTAAAAGAGAGAATGGAGAAGTCAAGTGAGAAATCACTGGAAAAAGAGTGTGTGGTGTCTGTAATGTGAATGAATCAATGAACTTGTGTCACACAAACGATTGTGCCCAGCCCGCATGCTCTTACAAGACACCATAAAATCAAAAACAAGCCAGGACCAGATTCCAGTGTGCATATTTTCCGGGCTTTATAAAAAGGCAGCGCCCAGGTGCCAGACTACAAGCAGCAAGCATGCAAGAGAGAGCACAGAAAGAAACGCAAATATAGTGAGCCGAAATGCAAATGAGCATGACTCTGGGGTTGGTTTTTAATTTTGCTTTCCACTGGTGAGCGAGTTTACAAAAGCACCGCGACCATTCTGCAGAGTACACCTTTAAGTCTGTTATTTGTTCTTTTATGTGACGCTTTTTATGCCGCCGTCTTGGCGTCGACTTCCTTCTCAGTCAAAATTTTCCTGTTAAAACAAAGGTTAAATATAAACCAGCACAGCTAAGGAGTGACTCTGTGTGTGTGTGTGTGTGTGTGTGTGCCAACAGACTGTACAGTGGGACAACATTTAGTCTTTGCGGTGCCCGACTCTGTGGTGGAGCCCACAGTGGCCCCGCCTGCTCATCCCTCTGAGGCCAGTAATGTGTCCTGCACGCTGCAGAAGCTGACCTCTGACCGCACATCTACACTGTCCCCCTGGACGGCTGTGGAGTAAACAAACAAGTGAGGCACACTGTTTTGTATACCATGTGATGCAGAGCAGCTGTGAGGAGGCTTTGTGATAACCATCTTTAAAGTGGCTAAATAGAGCGATGCTTTACATACTGAGTGACACGCATCACACTGTTGCTTCGTGAGAGCAACATAATTTTTCAATGTTGTTTCCTTGTCAGGTGTTTGGTCAGACAGTGGTTCATGTGTTGGAGGTCCGTGGTGTCCACGCTCTGCAGGACAACTCTCCTGTCAGGTACAGCAGCAGCATTCAGACACACGTGATTCAAAGTGCTCCACAGGGACATAGTTTTTTTTTTTTTTAGTTTTTTTTTTTAATTAAACCATATTGATTGTTTGAGTGTCTTTTACAGGAGGGCATTTTTTCTGCTGTTGGTTGTGAGGTACAAATGATGGTCAAAGGTCAAGGTCATTGTGACCTTGTCTGTCTCAATTATCATGAACACAATATCTAAAGAAAGTGAGGAAATTTCTTTAAATTTGGCACTTAACAATGACCTTTTTGAATGAATTTTTGATGGTCAAAGGTCAGGGTCGTTGTGACCTTGCGTCCATCTTATTCTCATGAACACAGTATCTCACAAACAGCTTGAGGGAGTTTTCTTCAAATTTGGCACAAACACTCACTTGGACTCACAAATTAATTGATTAGATCATAGTGGTCAAAGGTCAAGGTCTATGTGACATCATCTGTTTCATTCTTGTGAGCTTGTTATCTCACAAACAGCTTGAGGGAATTTCTTTTTGGCTCAAACATTCACGTTGACTGAACAATGAACTGAGATTTTGGTGGCCAAAGGTCACTGTGACCTTGTCCGTCTCATTCTTGTAAATGTGATATCTCAAGAATACCTTGAGGGAATTTCTTCAAATTTGGCTCAAACATTCACTTTGACTGGACAATGGTCACAGTGACCTCGTCTGTCTCATTCTTGTAAATGCGCCTCAGTGAATTTCTTTAAATTTGACACAAGCATCCACTTAAAGAATAAACTGATTAAAACATTTTGTTGTCAAGGTCAGTGTGATGTCACAATGTAGGTTTTTGGCCACAACTCAAGAATTCAAACGCTAATTATGACAAAACTTCATACAAATGTCTAACAGGATTAAATAATGAAATGATGACAATTTGTATCCAAAAGGTCAAAGGTCACCTTCACTGTGACATCATAATGCTCTGCAAAACACTTTTCTAGCCATTACGCAACGTCATAACTCGGGAACAGGATGGAGAATAATTTGTTTAGATACTGAATTGGTGACTCCTCTGTGTAGATCTGTGTGTAGATCTGTGTGTGAAGCATTCATGTGTTCACAGACATGGATGGAAACTGTCAGAGAAACTTGACTGGTGGGCAGAAGCATATGACATCAGGGCGGTAAATCTAGTTTTTCCTTTATGTCCTGTAAATTGGGGAGCACAAACTACCTATACATACAAGTTACTAAATGGCAGCATGTTTAAAACAGAGCAGTTGATTTGTTTGTTGCCAGGTGAACGGCCCAGATGATCTGATTTCACGTCACTGTCATCAGTCAGGAAACACCCACCAGATACACACAGACATATCTCCACCCTCTGGGACAGCGACAGAAAAGATGCAAGATAAATATTGTCTTGAAATACACAAGATGACACAGTAATTATTTCATGTGTCACAAGATGCTCAGCTTAGTTTGGGATGTTGACACGCTCTGCATCTACTTTGTCGTTAGATTTGTTTCCATCTCATCAGCCGCCTGTGTTGATCTTTAGGTTGATGGTGGAATGTAGTTCCTCTCCGGGTTCTCCAGGTGAAGTGAGGCTCCATGTGTTGGATCAACCTCCTCCACCTCCCCTTCAGTCTCCACCCGCCACCGTCACTGTGCAGTTTAGAATTGCCACAGGTGAATCTCTTCTGTCCTCTTTTTAAATTGCTCATCATCTTTTGATGTTTTCACCTGGTGTTTCAAATCAGCAGGTTGACGTCTGAGCGACAGGCTTTTAATGTGACAATATTGTTGTCCTTGTAGACTATTCCTTCACCAGCTTCCACCCTGAGGCTCACCTTCCTCTCAGCTTCCTGCGAGGCAGACCTGTTTATGTGGAGGTGAGCCTGCTGGACGCCCCAGAGCCCGGCCTGGTGCTGCTGGTTCACTCCTGCATGGCTTACACTCAGGCTCCGTACACCAGCTGGATGCTGGTTTATGATGGGTATGTTACACACAGATAAACTGAATAGTCTGTTGTGGGAGCTTCAGATGTGAGTGTTTAACAAACTGAGCAGGATGATTGACTACAGCTCGCTTTTATCTTTTCATGGGATTTAGTCAAAGACCAATATGCCCGCTGACTTTAAAATACATCCTGTGCTGATTTCCCCTGATTGTTGCTTTATACTCACAAAGCTCAGGAGTTTAAAGAACAACCAATTAATTTATCCCCTTCGGCTGGTTGAATATGAAGCGCCTTGTGCCTACAAATTACTTTGCTTTGTTGAGTGAGTGTGTTATTGTTCTACACCAAGCTCTTCACTTTCTGTTGGTAGGAGCTTATCTTATTTATAACTGTTTGTTTAATTATGTGACTGTTTGAGTCTCACATGCAGCTGCAGGAGTCAACAGGATATGTCAGTATGTTATAATCTGCTCTACTTTATATGCAGCACCACCAGCACAATAATGACCTAATGGGATAGACACTGAGTGTAAACCAGATTCTTTACCACTATTGGTCACTTTACCATGACATTTAGTATTCATAATGCTGAAAAGATGATTCATTTATGTATTTGGGAGTTCACCTCTCATTTATCACCATCTTCAAGTCAGCGTCTTTAAAAAAATACCTCACCCCCCAAATGACCATTTATATATCAATTACTTACCATCTGTTACACTGAAATCATTAAGAAAGCTTAATTCTTCTCACATGCCTCCACAATAAACGAAGAATCCAAGAAATTACAAAATTCTTGATGAACTGAAGTCACAGGGTCCACGTTAATCAGCAGCAAAGCTAAAAGAAATCATCCGTTTATAGACTCTCAACACAACTCGTCCCGTGTAATCCAAGTCTCATTTATCCAGTCGTATGCTCAGTATTTACTATTTAAAGGTCCAGTGGGTAGGATTCAGGCGGATATATTAGCAGAAATTAAATATTATATTGTTTTCTTTAGTGTGTACTCAGCTAAAAATAAGAATTGTTGTGTTTTCATGACCTTAGAATGAATGATGGAGAGGAAGAGACCCCACATCAGCGGTTTCTGAGAATAAATCTTAATGTTTTGGAGGTATCGATAAAAATCTGACGAGCAGATGACCCTCCAAGTGTCAGGCTACGTCTCTGCTCATCTTCTACTTACATTTGTAAAACTTCCACCTCTTAGATTTTATTTTGTCCAGCACATTTGTATTTTTGGGTGCAAGTAATCCTGCAGCTGTAAATCCAAAAGAACACATTTGGCTTTTTGCCTGGTATGACTTCTTGCGCAGAGTTTTACAGTTGTAACTGTGAATCCTTCGCTGTGTGTTGTTCAGCTGTCCCAGCCGGAGTGATTCACAGCTGCTTCCTTCCTCACACTCTGATCCCCACCACATCCGGAGGATCTTAATCTCTGGCTTCCTGTCCCTGCCCTCAGAAAGTCCCTCCGAAATGGCTGAAGGAGGACAGCCTCACCTGGAGGACCCCGAGGTACCTCCCTGAACCAACACGTCCATACAAACATCTGTGTTGTCTTTGAAGTGACCCATAATGTTTTAAGTTCAAGCTGCCTTAAAACTCTACATGTACACTAGGATCACTGTAATCATGTATTAAAACTATTTCAATATTTTCCTGTTGTATTTTTTTCTCCCCTCAGATCTACTTCCTGTGTTTGACAGAAGTGTGCTCTGCTGCAGATGGGGACTGCACCGTCGGCTGCATCAACAGTAAGTTTAATACAGTGGTAACACATCATAGGGTGCAGGGTTCCTGCACAGTGTGGAATTTTATTAAAGTAATTTCCAGGTCTGAGTACGTTTTGGGGGAAAAAAAGAAAACTATTAGTTTTGTGCATAAAATTCAGAATCTCTGAATATAATAAGCAAAGTGTTTCAATGGTGTTTGGAGCAGGCAATGCAGACAAAATGTTTACCAGTGTGTGTGAAAGTGCAGGCCAGAGTGAGCTTGATGATGTCGAAAGCAACGAAAAAAGTATGACGTGCGACTGAACACACACTCCTAAGCAGAGCTGCTCTATGCCTGTACATGACAACTCCTCCCTAAAACAGTTCTAGTATGAGGCACTTTGGTGGCTTCAAAAGTGAAAGTTTTTAAAAATATCCGTTTCTGTGGAGATGTGTAAACAGGATAGACAGAGATTTTGGAAAATGATGACGTTGCAACCCACTGCTGCAGCAACATCACCGCTACATCAGCGCACAAAGACGTCCACTGTGCCCAATATTAGTAGGTGCATAACTATGCTACATAAGGTTAAAATATAGTTTATTGTTGTTTTTATCAGTAGCGCCAAGAGGAAAACAAATCACTACATGCACAGAATGTTCTTTTATATGGTGTATCGCCACCTACTGGTCTGGCATGCTACTTGCAGCCAACAGCTGCCGTTTTTGCGTTTAAACAGGGGTATCGTTTTCACAGCTGATCATGTACACCGGGAATTTTTTTTTATATGAGATAAATAAAAATTTGTTTTTATTTGTATCAGTATCCGTGTAAACAAGGTCTTGATGATGATGATGATGTCGCAATCACCAGCCAATCAGGATTGGCGTAATGAGATAAATGCTTCGGAGGTATATCCAGGGAGGCGTATCCCATAGTGAGACACTGAAACAAATGCTGTGAATGAGAACTATCTTTACCATGTCAGGAAACCACAGGCTACATTCATGGCTGCGCTCATTGTGGTTTCCATGGACACAGTGAATAATCCAACTAACTTTCAGTTCTTATCCGTAAAAGAGACAAAAACATTGGGGAATAATGGCATAATATTACTTATTCAGTATGTCATGGAAGGCATGATCAAGGTCCGGCTGGGGGCCAATCGTGGCTGATGTTTAACAACCTGTGGCTTGTCTTTCATAATATGTGGTCTGCCCAGTTTATCAAGTAAAATCACTTTGCAGTTTTTCTGTTCACCTTATGATCTATCACAGTTTGTTGACATGCACCAAGCAGGAACTACGTAGGTGACACTGTTTTTTATAAACCGACAGTAAACAAGCAAGAGAACTGTTCGCTCACATCATTTCCTGTTACATAGCAGACATGACCACAACAAGAAGTAGACACGGGGGCTGCGGTGAAATGTTGAACACGTTTGCACAAGATGAAACAGTTGTGTTTGTCTCATTTGCATGTGATTTTTTTTTTTTTTTTTTTTTCAAATAACCCATATGACGAGAGAAGCAGATGGTCCCTGGGTCTTTGATTGGTGTATTAATTAGAGTTTGGCGCCCATTAGCTGACCTGGTAGAGCAGGCAGCCCATGTACAAAGGCACTTTTTATGTTGGACAAATTGTATTTTTAACTGCTATTCCGAGTGTCAGTGCTACGAAACGTTATCTAACGTTATCTATCTATCTACATTTTACCTTTCATTGAGTGATTCCACAGTGCCTTACAATTAGCCAAAAGACACAATAACGGTGTCTACAGGTATCTGACAGTTAATTTTAATGCATTTTAAGACCCGTTCAAGACACATTTTTAACCTAATTTAGGACATATTTTTGGACAAATCATGTTTAAAGGGGAACTAATGTTTTTTTCAACCCGAGCCCTATTTTCCGATCTATTTTTGTCTAAATGAGTGATAGGATGTTCAATATTTGACATTTCTCCGGTACGAAGCTCTGGCTGACCTGCCTGCAGCCTGTGAGCGCGCGCTATATTAAATAATAGGGCACTCAGACAGTGTCAAACAACGTCAAAATACGTCCTCTAAAAGTGCATTTTTTCATACAGATAGGCTCAGATTGTTAGTATAATTATCCAACTCCGAATCAATTAAGAAAGGATAAATGAAATAAAATGTTTGTAGTAGCTAAGACCTCACAAATTCAAATTTAAGACGATTAAATTACTTTTAAGGCATTTTTGTTGTGACATAAATTTATGACATTTCAGTACCTTAAGGACCTGTAGACACTCAGAATATGTGGCAAATGCAGCACAAATAAGGCTACAGAAGAATCATAATCACATGGGTAAAAAGTTGTCAGCTTTTATCTTTTGTCTTGAGGATCATAACATTGTTTTTATTTTTTCCTCACAGGTCCCAGCAGTGACGTGTGAGCAATCAAATAAACACTTTTACACCACTGCAGTGTTGTTTTGTGTTATGTAAATAACAAGAACACAAGTCTCTGTGAAGAACAGGGAGAAACCCTCCATAAAATATTTATTCAAAAACAATACAGTGTAATGCAACAGTTAGTACTACAAAGTGCAAAGAAAGAAAACAAGCAATCCTCTCTAAACAGAGGATTTATCGTACAACTATTTGGTCACAAGCTTTTGGCAGGAACATGAGGGAATGAAAACGTTTAACAGAAATGACCGTTAATGGCAATGTGTTTCCCTTTTGTGTCAAACCAGCATTAACAGGAAGGCAGCACTTTAATGAGTCACAGCTCTGAAGCTTGCGCTTGGCAATGTTTGTACAGTCAGTTTAACAGCTTCAAACAGTACCTGCTGCCTGTGGAGAGCCTGCAGAATATTTCTGTCACACCCAAGAATGTCTCTGGACGTATAATCATGAATAAAAGAAATGAAAAGGAATGCAAAGTTACGGTACCAGATAAATTGCAAGAAAGTGAAGCTAACTGTCCTGACAGTGTGACGATGCTCCTGTTTCAAGGGTTAACGTAGCCTGAAATGAACACTTGAAGTTGATTTGAACGAAAATGATCCCTTGTGCATTTATACACATATTTCTAACACCAACAGAGATATTTGCTGATGGCTCAGTGAGTCTTTAACTCAACAGACAAAGGCACGACACATCAGCAGCAGTGTCATTATGGTGCTTATTAACAGAACCACTGAAATGTGTAACAGACGTGTAGAAGTTTAAACAAAAAGTCTCTCACTCTCATTCTGATGAGTTTGGTATCAAACGGATGTGTTTTCATCTTCAGATTACTTATGATATGCAATGATGTAGAGGCCTGTCAGGCTGCGACGCGCCTGCTGTCGAGCGGTGACAGTTTCCAGCTCGATGAATGATAGCTAATTATAAGCAACATCCATTTCACCAAGGAGTTACTGTGTGGTTATAAAATCAAATATTGATGGTTGTCAGCAGCTCTGAACAAAGCAGGTATTTTTTCCTGCTCACAATGAATGAAATTATAATGACAGTGTGATGTTTTGGGACACAATATAAAAGTCTAGCTCAGCTCTAAAGCCGGTGTGATCAGTAGCTCACATAGAGAGAAATCCGTACACATTTATTCGTTGGTTGAGCTTGAATTCCAGCGATGGTCTCCGTTGATGAGTCGGGGGAGGCTAAGGGTTGAAACCTGGGTTCTCTTGTTAGTACACAGCGGAATAGTACGCAGTCGTCTCCCGCTGCTCTCTCTTGGTCTGTTTCAGGAGGATAATGGCGCAGACCAGGGCAACAATCTGTCGTGCAGACACAGAGGAAGGAGGGGAAGTAAAGTGCAGAGATGCAACAAAGAGCAGTGCAGTGACCAACCTCCTTCCTGCTCCTTTATCACCCCCAAGATTAAACCAGCCACAGGATGAGTTAGTGTGAGACACATACCAGCCCACGCTACCAATTTGCATGCAGCTACACAAAGAAACTCGTGTGGAACTAAAAAGGCAAAATGATTAATGAGGAACAAGTTGAAGGAAAAATCCAACCCTGAATATGAATTCTTTAACTGTAGAGATCCAGATTTAAGGAATACTTCACCCTGCAAATGACCCGTCATTCATTCATTTGCACTGCATTACTACCCTGGAAATCCAGAGTTCTTGTGAGAGCACAATTTGAATTTGCTCAGCGAGTCACTCTGGCAATCAGTAATGATGCTCATTACCCATGCCCTTGGAGCCGAGCTGCACCAATCACATTGGTGTATCTGATATAGGCGGGCCAGAGGCGAGCTAAACAGATGACGACGGAGCTGTGAAGACGAAGTCCAGAATCAGTCAATAAACATTGCAAGATGGCTACGGATGAACACCAGCTGCTGCTGCTGTTGTTGTTGTTGTTGCTGTTGCTGTTGCTGTTGCCGCTACAATGAACGAGTTAGACTTGGCTTTTTCTCTAAAAGAGGAACAGAAGACGGTGCTCGAGTCTTTCCTTTGCAGGAAGGACGTTTTTGCTGTTTTGCCGACTGGATACGGCAAGAGTCTAATCTACCAGTTAGCTCCGCTGGTAGCGCTCTGGATACATCACCTGTGTATTGTTCTGATTGGTCATAGTGTTATCCAATTGCGTGCAGTGATATTTTCAAATGCATGCTTGGTGCTGCCCCTTGAGTTTGGCCATTTTCATTACTCATAGCCAGACCCTAAATCTTTCTAGATTTGGGTCTGGATTTCCAGGCTAATGCATTACTGTATTGCATCGATTTGTATATCAATCAGTCACCTCATGTTACCTTTAAGTGCTATATCATAGGCAACTGGACTTGCTTGAGTTTCTTGAGGACATAAAATACTTCTGTTTTCATCCCTTGACAGGCCACTGTAGCTAATAATAATAATTCTGTAATACTGTGATATTTAGAAACCGCAATATTTTCTGAGACTCATACTGAAAAATTCTCACACACCGTTGCAACCCTACTCCACTGTGAAAGAAGAATCCAAAAACTGAAAACTCTTGATGGAACTGAAGTCAAAGGGGTCCACGTTTTCACAGCAGCAAAACTATATCAAAACATCGGTTTAAAACTGTCACACCACTCGTGCAGTATGATCCAGGTCTCATTTTTACAGTCCTATGCTCAGTACTTCCCAAGCAGACGGCCCTTTTTGTCAGGGGACTGACTTGAAAGTGAAACTTATCTATGCTCTCTTCATAGCCAAACTCCATTGACAAAAACAGTATTTGTACATCACTGAACACAGGAGCTGCTGGTCTACTGCTGCCTCTTTCAGTTTGTTTGTGTTATTGTGTGAGTTTGGTGAATTTAAACTAACTCTTTAAAACAAGTCACACAATAACACAAATAAACTAAATGTTCATCTGTGTAAAATTACTGTTTTTAACAATGGAGTCTGGCTGAGACGAAAGCATAGATGATGAATTCCAGTGCAGTTTCCTGTCAGACAGCTTCGTCTGTTTGGGGAGTACTGAACATACGACTGGATAAATGAGACTTTGATTATACTACTTGAGTTTTCAGAGTTTGTAAATGTATATTTGGACACAATGTTTTGATTATTCGTTCACAGCAAGCATGCAAGAAACCATCCTCTTCACAAATTTGACAAAACACTGGGTGGGTAATTGATACACAAATGGTCATTTGAGGGTGAAGTATTTCTTTAAATATCAAAATAAATTAGGCTGCAAAAAAGCTGCTTTCTTCACTGGTGGGAAATCAAAAACATTGCTTTCCAGCTAATGGGGGAGAAGTTGTTACAAATATGTGCAAAAATGATTAGCTTAATACAAAGTAATTGCTCCTGATTAAAATGTGTCTGTGGTCATTTCCCCCACGGTAGCTGTGCTTGGAAAGTTGTGGAACATCAGCATTTGGCCGAAAATCTGTGTGAATATATGTAATTAGTCCAAAAACAACGGCTCCAGTAGATAAAGTGATGTTGTGATAGCACTTTAGGTTTTTAGGATGGATTTTTCCTTTTAAAGGGAGCTGAAGACACGCTGCAGTGACCATGCAGCTAAGAGCTGAACATGTTCAGCATGTGAAGAGAATGCATAAAAACTAAATGACAGTGCATCGTGGAATAAAATCAAGAGCAGCGTGAAAGTGAGAGTGAAAACCAGCGGGAGCGCACTAAGGCTGAGCCACAGGGATGTTGGCCACAGAGAGAGGGGTGAAGACGACCGGGTCCTGGTTGGGGTATGTGTAGGAGGTGGACACAAATCCGTCAACCTGAGATGGTTGAGGACTGGCCAGGTTTGTAGTGGAGTGAGTCAGGATGATGTACTGAGGAGATGAGGTGGCCTGGTAGATCTTTTTGCTCAGAGTTGTGCTGCAAATCAGAGCTATGAACTTTAGGAACCAAAGCCGGGGAGAATGAAATAAAATTAAAGCAAGACAAGGGGAGGAGTGTTGATTGAGAGAAAAGAGGAGGGAGGGGGTGCAGAGTGATTAGGACACGGTTCTTCACTTCATCAACAACAAAAGCAAAAGACAAAATAGGGCTTGTCAGTTTGCAAGAAGCACATCCCAGCTGTTTTTGATGCTTATTGGATGCTGGATAGTTTAACACTGAACTGTGTTGTGTCCAGTATAAGTTAATGTTGACAGTACAGTTTAAATAAGGCTAATTGTTTGGGTTTTGGGGGATGATCATTTTCAAGGCACAAACAGGAAGGGTTGTGGTTAGGGCGGCTAGGAATGTGCTTTCGTTTATAACAACAATAACAGTCTACAGCTACATTAGCAGCTATCAGAGACTGAACTTTGAGGAGTACCTTACCCACAAAATGACCATTTGTTTATAAGTTACTCACTGTGTGTTACCTTGAATTTGTTTTTCTCGCATACCTCCACTGTGAACGGAGAATCCAAAAAAACTTTGAGCCTTTGAGCACCTCACCTGGTATAAAAAACAAGGTCTTCTTCACAACTTGTATTTGCTTACTTGAGTACTTTACTTATTGAGTGTTGTGACAGTTTGGATGTTTTGCTATAGTTTTGCTGCTGTTCACATTTTTTGGATTTTCCGTTCACAGTGGAGGCAAGAAAAGTTTTCTTCACAGATCCAAGGTAACACACACACAGTGAGTAATTTATATACCAATGGTCATTGTGCAGGTGAAGTATTCCTTTGAGACAACAGTGCTTTGAGCAATGACAATGTAAACATGCTAATGCTAATGCATGGTCACTATTTTTGCTTGTGCATTGCCATGAGATATGGTCCAGATCCTGTCTGAAATTGTCACGTCTAAAGATACTACAACCTCATGTGGCGTCAATCACGTTTGCACACTGACTCATCTGTCTAAGTGTTCGGAACATGTTCAATTTTCTGAGTTTTTTAATGCGTCCGTCAAAGTTTGAAGAGTTGTTTGACCAAGAGGCATCGACATAATGTGGCGGCGGTACACATCCACAACAAGAGGAAGGAACGAGTCGCACCATTTCCTTTCATAACTCAGATAGCCTGCTTTCAACAGGTTAGAGGAGGACATGGACCGCACACACACGCACAGACAGAAGGAGCGACAATGTGGAGACAGACAGAGAGGGAGGACGGCGCAGACCCTTCAGCTGCGGTGCCAAGTGCAAGACGGGGAGAGAGCACCGACAGCCAGGGAGGTAACTCAGATGTAGAGAAGAGAGTGTGTCTTTTCATTTTGTCTCATGCTGCAAATTTTCGCAACAAATCCAAAAAGTTAACGCATCTGGGTCAGGGTGGACGGTTTCTGTGCATATGAAATAACTGTCTCAGTGTGCAAAGGTCTTAAGTCTTGGTGTGAAACGTTTAAATGTAGAATCAGCCAATCAAAGCACAACAGGGCAAATGATCTCTATCTGGCCTCTGATTTGGTAGCTCTGCACAGTTCAGTAGCATCTTAGGTACATCTCTGCTTTCATCGATGTTCTGTTGCACTTGACGATGAAGTGCACTGAGTGATGCTTAATTAGCAGCAATACAAATCAAAATGCAAATTCATGTTTTTGTTTGCTCATCAGCCTATTTCACCGATAATCTTAACTTCATTTATGGCATCGAAGTATAGACATGCAACACATTTGCTTACCAGAAGAGCTCCAGTTCCAAGAAAGAGGCCCATCACCAGTGACGCTTTGCTGTCAAAGACCGTTGCGATGGTCACAGGACAGCTCTGTGGGAAAACCAAGGAGAAACTGTTAGTGCCCTCTTTAGTGTAGCTGGCAGAAGGGTTCATTTATTCAGTCGCTATACGTTATACTAGTGTACTAAGAACACTTCACATATATTCCAGCTTCATCTCTTGGCAGTAACTTACGGCCATCTTGATTTGCTCAAAGAACCCTGTTGCCTCAGGACAGGTCTGTTTAACCACCTCAACCAGCTTGACTCCAGTCACTCCACAGCAGTGAAGCTACAGAGGAGAGAGATGAAGGGAAGATTAATTACACTCAACATTAATGATTATATTTAATACTTTTTCATCAATGTCAGCTGGGATAGGCTCCAGTCTCCCCGCAACCTCTAAAGCAAGGTTTATGCTTCTGCATACCTACCACGCAGAAAGCTTTACAGAGACTTTGTTTCCCTCTGCGACCAACGCAGACGCAATGCAGACCCAACGCAGACCACAAGATCTGTGATTGTTCCTTCAAACTACATCATTTCCGTCATTTCGCAAGGTTTCACTTCCTGCTGCAGTACCACAACAACAGCATTTTCAAAAGTCGAGCCATTCAACAGGTATACAGACCGTCTGCGCAGTTGCCTCTCTCTTCGTCATAACATTTGTAATAAGAGCATTTGTTATCATCAAGAGCATCTCTGTGTTCACTGTGACTAGAGCAAAGCCGGAAGATAAACAAACAATGAACGAGCAACGACATAGACGTCAGAGTCTAGGTAGGTATATAAAAGAACATCGCGCCCCCAAGTGCTTTGGCGGGGAATTGGATAGCGACATTGACCAACAGGATGCAGAACTATGAAAGGCACACAGCAACAGCGGAGCAACTGCGTGCACTTTGCGTCGAGTGTACGCAGAAGCATAAAGAAACCTTAACAGAATAAGGGGTTATGGAAAATGAATGAATGAGGAGCTCTAAAGTGTTAAAGAAGTGTCTAACATGTAAATTATTGCAGAGGATAAGCAACAATCATTTGTTACTAACAGAAAGATAATCTTCACAATAAACTTTTAGGATTCAGCTAAATGCAGAGCTAACGTCGGGCTATTAACGAACACACCACTGTTGCATTTGATATTGTCACCACAATGAGGCTGTAAAGCCATGTTCGTCCTGATGAAATTCTGTGGTCTCATTGAGCCACCTGTTCAGACATGTAACAGCTTCATTCACAATTTGGTTACTTACTGACATATTTTTTGGCGTAGAACAAACCGTGAAAGTCTCTTTAGCTTGTGTTAACCACAGACCTTATTTCATCTAACCAACAACCCACTGACTTCGAGATGAGATAACAGAGAGGGCTAAAATGCTACCTCAGGCTTTTCAATTTCACGTTGTCACTCGTTACACAGCCCCTGCATTTTAAATGACTACTCTGAATCAGCTATCAAGCAGCTGACTCAAACACAAAAACGAAGCAGCAGTGGAACATTTCTGCAAACTGGGGAGACAGTGAGCTCCAGGAGCACCTTGGAGGAGAGGGCGAGCTTAGCCGCCATATTACAGGGGTGGTAAATTAGTGTTATCACCATTGGTGTTGTTTAGAAGATGCTGCCGACATGTATGTTATGTGCCACACCAGAGGCAGACGCTGTTGTGTTACACGACACGCCTCTTTGGCTTCTGGGATGCAGACTTGCTTTCTAAAATCACACACTTGGTGTTTGGTTCTGTGTAAAAATGCAAAGGCAGCATCAAGAACCGACGTTATAACGGCCCTATAGATGATCTCTGCGTAAAAAGGGTTGAAGTTTTGATCAACACAATATTCATATGAGTATCTGTTTTATAGTTAGTATAGATAGATAGATACAGATATATAGTCTTTTTTGTAATTTAATATTGAACACCTCAGAGTTCCATATCAATAAACTTTGGTACACAAGTTGAAAAAACATCAACTTCAGATTACATTAAATCAAACTGTGGATTTTATAAAGTAGGAAACAAGGAAATAGTTTGCTCTTACTGTGTTGTGAAAGAATGTGAGAGTGACACGAATGAATGGGTCTCCTCCGCTGGTCACATACAGAGTGTACAGACTGGTGTAGAACTCTGCGATCCTCAAGCCAACCTTAATAATAAAAATCAAAGCACAATATCATGATTACAATTTAAGTATATTTACAGATTAATGATTTTATTTTTGACTATTTTTTATTCTATTTTTGTGTTCCCCTCTTACCTCGTCCCTGTTGGAGTAGGCGAGCACTCCAACAACAACTTCAGTTGACGCCAGCATGGACAGAAGGGCCGAAAACTGAAAGGAGAAGAAGAGGTAAATAAACCTAATTATAACAATTAAAGGTACATGTTAAAAAACTGATTAACAATTACAAAGGAACAAATAAACAACTAAACTCAACATTTTCTCCATCTAAAAACAGATATGCTAATGTACACTTATTTGTTTTTATTTTAACCCGTAGGAAGAAAGCTATGTTACATTACATAGCAACGTTGCTCTTATTTCGTTACATCCTGGTAACCAGGAAGTGCTTTTATTTTGGAGAGACTGAAGCCAAAGCGGTTGCAAAAGGTTAACGGTGTAGTAACATTAGTAGGAAAATAAAGAAGTAACAAGGATGAATGGGGAGAGTTTAACGGAGTTTAGCGCTGAGAGGGCAACAAGTTATTATCTGTATTAAATTGTGTCTAATTGTCTGATAATTGTGAGTTTTGTTTTTGGTAGCAGAACATAATGTCAAGCTCAGCTCACATCCCAGCTACATCAGCTGATCAAACAGCCAATCAACTGATGGAGCAGCTGATTGATAAAAGGGAGTCAGGTGATAGATCACATGATTCCTTTCTATGCAACCAATTGGCGAATCTCATTCAGGGCGCTCTATTTAAACTGCTCTGGCCTGCCTACTGTTGCTGCTTCCTCTGCAAGCCCCTCTTTTTCATTCTGTATCTGACTTATCAATGTCACTTCTGTTTGTCATTGATGCTGCTCTGTTCTGTTCTTGGGGGGTCTTTGCTGCTGCTCTCCCTGCCTTTACTTTCCATGTATGTGCATGGAAGGGTTTAGGGGTCTGCTCTCTCTTAGGTGTCCTGCGTGGGCCTAGGAAAAGCAGAGAGGCCCCAGGACAGAGCCATGCCACCATATGTAATACTGCAAATGGAAATAAAGTTTTCTTTGACTGAAGTGGTCCTTACTGAATAACATCTCGTACAGTCCCCTACCAACTTCTACAAATTTTCTCACCACATTACCCTTTATTATAAACTTTACAACTGCATAAAATGGTCAAAAGACTTCATGTCGTCTTTATGCATAACGTTGTCAACAGTCTCCTTTTGTCATGGACATTTAACTGTCTTACGGCACCATACCTGCCGTAAAGAACTTATGCCTGTTTTCTAACACATAAATAAAGTAAATGTAAACATAACAACAGCATAATCCACTACTATACACTATTCACAGTATGCAGAAACATGGTATTTCATATCGGACATTTTTGTGGCTCTTACACCTCCCGAATATTAAACACTGAAGGAATCCTAACCAGGAGTTTGAGCTGGATGCAATCTGCAGCCCTCACTGCTAGATGCCACTAAATCCTACACAATACTCCTTTACATAAATTCACAACAAGTTTTACCATGTTTGTTGACCTGTTTCCGTAAAGACACCCAGCTACAACAGTTGCAGCATCAATCCGAAGAACATAAATGACTAAGAAGCTGTTTCCTCAATCAAAGGGGCCTCAGTGATCGTCTTCCTCCATAAAAGCTTTTTATCTGAGTTGCTTCTGATGTGAGGATAATTCAGCTTCAGGTTAAGACCTCCTGAACAATGAACACTGAAGGAATTCTAACGGAGAAGTTTCAGCTGGTTGCAGTCTAATGCGCCTAAATCTTACACACTGGACCTTTTTGTTGCTGTTCAAATGTCTTTGCTTTGTTAAATTTCTGTGTTGCAAATGGGTCAGAGCTTGTTTCTTCTGACAACACACAAACCAGCTCAGTCTCCCGCATTTGTGCTATGTAACAGTTTAGGAATGCGCTGAACGTTCATACAAGGACACTGGGATCAGGCCATGAGATAAAACTGGAAATTACCAGTAAACAGGAAATCAAAGGGAAAAGACTGAGGAGGAGATTACAGATATTTTAACTCATTTGTGCGTGTTTGATTTTGCAGCATATTTTAACCCTGCAGCTTGATAGTTAATAATAACCACAATGACAGGAAATGAGTGCCAAATGGAGACAAAGATCCAGAGAGCTCATCCGAGACAGAGCTGTGAGTAACTTCAGGATCTTTTTACATTACCCATCCCTCCCTCGCATCCATCAGTTTATAGCCAGTGTGCTGTGGGGGTTTCGCAACAACAACATGAAACCAAGACAGTTTCGATATTATGTGGTTTCTTATCTTGTCTAGTCTAATCTATGTCAGCAGGTTTCAGGAAGTTAAGTTAGATGATATTGTAATTAAATAATTTGAGCAGAAAGATAAGAGATACAGTGGTACCAAGAGACAACAGACACTAAGACTCAAAGCTCCTTCATATTACTTTGACCATTTGCACTAGAAAAGCATAAGCACTGAACCTCAGGGAGATTTACAGTTAAGTTCATATTAATTTAAGTTGCAAAAGTGAACAAGTGATCTCAGCACAACTACAAGGAACAAAAAGGTCCCTGGTAAGTACAGACATGTGAGTTCAGATGTGCAGTTGGCCTTATCTGTTAGATCATTCTTAACACTTGGCCTTGAATGGAGAACTGGCAGAAAGCAGTTCACCAGTCTTTTAGGCTGCTTTCAGACCTAGAGTTGTCTCATTTGGTCTGAATCAGAGCTTAATGTCACAAAGTTTATAACTGCCTACAGTTGTTTCATCATCTCACGGCAGCGTTTACAAGAGGACCAGTTCAAATGCCTTGTGCAAGAAAGCAGCTCTTGAATGGCCAATGAAATCTTGCCGACTAATTACCTTTCTGGTCGACTAACGTTTGGTTGACCGTTAGGGGGCAGCCGTATTGTATAGCACATTAAAAATTCACGCCAGTTAAGATGCACACGCTTTCAGTCATCTACGCTCTGCACTTCAACTTCCGGTCTAGTAGCTTTTTGTTTTTTTCTGGTTCTTTATCTTTAAAGACAAAAATAAACACATTGGTTCATACTGTTGTTCTGCTTTCAGTCAGGTTTGATATTTCAGACTGTTGAGCTGTTCTGAAACTTCACATCTGCATAAGTCACCCACGTCACCTTAGCGTGTCTGTCTGTTGATGAGGAGGCAGGGTGAGCACAGCAGTGTCTTTATTATTATGTGAGGCATAACTATCGATGCTGGTTTGGGGAACTGAAGTTATTTGGCTTTTGTGCAGAGAAACTTTTGTACGTCTCTTTGATACCGCATGTGTGGCATTGCAAGCTTGCAGGCAGACACGCTGCCTTCACAGTAACTCGGTGACCACAGAACTGAGAGAACACTGGCACAGTTTATTTCCAGACATTGTGACACTTATTATGAGGTAGAAATATCAGCTTTCCTCAAATCAAAGATTTTCCAGATAAACCCAGAGTTAGCTGTACACTTCACCGCTAGTGACAGTGCGTCCATTGTGCAAGGCTGACTGTTGTAATCACACAGCAGGAAAAAAAATATTTACAAGGAAGTTACTTTGTGAGGATGCCTTACCACTTGCAGAGCACATCTCTTCTCATTGCAGGCGCCGTAGTCTCCGAACGCCACGACAATCAGCATCACTGCGCCCAGAGCTATCAGTAGCGTCACAACTGATACATTAAAAAACAAAAGAGACACAAACAGATCTGTGAGTGAAAATGTTTCAGTGGCAAAAGATCTTCATGCGTTTATTTTAGAGAAATGACACAAATATTTTGTAGCATGTACTGACTCATGACAAATGCACTTGAGTTGAGTTCCTGCACTTCGAAGATGGGTCGGGTGCTGTCGCTGAACCTCAGCCACAAGCCAAGGCCTAGAAAGACGAACCCCACCACCTGCCAGACCACAGAAAGAAAGAATAACACCATAGCTCAATATGCAGACCAACAACATTTCTCGTTACCTGGTTTCACATCTTCAAATCTGTAACTTTCTACACCGTTGAGTCAGATGTGATATTTTCAGGAAACACGCAAGGATGAACCTTTATTTATATTGTGTAAGAAAGCAGGTGGCGTGTAGGTGAACCAACATGCCACACAAAATAATCTATCAGAGAACAAAGTCCAGAGTGAGACCAGTGCAGACAGCAAGGTAAACACATCAAACCAGAATACACAGACAAACAGTGCAATGAAACAGTGCACCAACAGCATAAAGGAGCAGGTTAAAATGAGGAGTGTTCAAATAGGTGCCGTCTCTTGTTCTGTTTCTTTCGTGCTGTTGGGTCGCAGCCAGAGCTGGTATTCAGCAGAAACGAAACCTAACAGGCGCCAACTGAAACGACAAGACAACTCCTAGTCTGACCTACAAACAGAGGAGAGATGGATGACAGCCACGCTCGGGTTTAATTAATGATCTCTTACCAAAAAATATCTTCAGTAGAAGTTAAAGTCACCTGTTAGAATATTACTTGAGTAAAAGTCTTCAACATAAATTAATAAATATTTAATATTTACTGTACTTGAGCACAGGGTGTCTACAGGTCCTTAAAAAGTCTCAAAGTGTCTCGAGTTTTCTTAATATAAGGCCTTAAATTGTCTTAAATTCAGATTTGACGGGTCTTAAATATTTCCTGTCTCATAACTGCCACAATTTCTCCAGCCTGACAGACCCACTGACAGTTTACGATCATTAGATAGATCGAAGAACTGCAATAATAAAAAGCATTTATGACAGCGATGTGATTTTGTTTTTACATTAAACACATCAAACTTAAACTCACCCAACTGTTGTCATTTTTCCGTACTGTTCAATTTGAACTGGCATCAGTGGGTTTACTTGGAACTTACACATATGATGTGTATTTCCACTGCAAGTTTGGTCTTTAAAGAGGCGACAGATAGCATCTTTTCCTAAATATATCATTGTGAAAATAGTGTGGGTTGCACAGGGTAGTGGCCACAGTAAAAACAGACTATCAGGGTTTACATAGGTTACATAGTGGCTGTGCAATAAGCTTCTGCCACCGGTGCCGAAATTTCGTGGAAAAAATCTGCTTTAAGGCAGGAAACGCGTCATGTATTGCGAAACTGGTCGGTCAGCCAATCAGGGACTGGAGCTAGACGGATAACGATCAGCTAAATTCACCTTGGTTGTTTCTGTAGACACCCTGAAGAATCAAGTGTAATTTTATATTAAATGTACTCTATTCAAAGTAAAAGTACAAGTAAAGGCTGCAAGTGGTCAGAATTTAGAAAGATTTTAATTATGAGTAATGGAGTCTACATCACAGATGAAGAGAACAATTTCTTTTTACAGTTTAATAATTAATAATAAATGTAGTTATATAACATGTTACAAAGACAATAAAAACAGTTAAACAAAGTATAAACACTGAGGTACCTGCAAATATTTAAATGTGTATAAATGTGTAGATGTATCCACAGAAACAGGCACATTCATAAAAATACCCACACTTATGCCCGTGTAGATGATAGTATCTCATCAGGAAGTGCATTCCACAGTTTGGGAGACCTGACAGCAAAAGCCTGATCCCTCTATGGTAAAAAACATGTCCTACAAACAGCTACAGCTACAATAGCTGACTCAGGCTCATCAGGTGATCCAGTGAGCTAGTCGTGCTCGGACAGCTTAAAGGATTTAAAGAACGAAATTCATTTTGTCGTTCCCTGTTTGAAAGTCAGTAACTAGAATGCTGAGGGGAGGAAAAAACGGAAGCGAAAGTATTCATTTTTTTTAATAAATGCAGTCAGGGGTGGACAAAATACCTGAAAACCCTGAGTTAAAGTGCAGATATCTTAATGCACACCTTAAACATGGAGCGCACATTACACTTGACGAGGTACAGAAGCTTTTTTCCACAGTTTAAAGGATTTAAAGAACAAAACGAAAGGAACAAAAAGAAAATTTGTCCTTCCCTCCCTCCTCCTGTCCTTCCTTCCCTATTTTATAATAAGTAACTAAGACATTTGGGGAAATGCAGTGCAGTAAAGGTGAAAGTTGACAAAGATAAAAACTCAAATGCAGCACATGTGACGGGAAGCTTCTTCACCTTCTCTGGAAGTGTCGTATGTGAAGGTATAAAAAACATGACCCGGACTAACTCTGAGTTCTGCCAGAGGCTGATCAGTGTTCAGTGACCCCATAATGGCGTCCCACACCAGTATAATGGTGGGAAATTATTATAATAAGAAACTGGAGGAAGCCAGGTGAGGGATGGATCACTGAGCTGGCAAAAGTTGCATCATATGATCAAGTCTCTTTCAGTTGTGAATCAGGCGCCATGTGCCTGCTGCTCTGCTGCACATCTGTCTGTAGATCGGAGTAGTGTATGTGTATGACTTGTGTGTGTGCATGTATTTGATTTATTTACACTTGGTGACACTGTTTATGTTAGAAAACAGCAAAAAAGTTCAATAAAATACTAATAATTAAAAAAAATATCTGAATTTGAATAAAGTGCGTGGGTTTTTTCGCCCAAATTCAGCAGTTTCACTTTTGGCACTTACCGCAAAGATGATGTTGAAGATGACGAGGGTGTACTTGCAGAAGAGGCCACATCCATCCAGTGCCATGATGATCACCGAGTTGTTGTGCTGCGTGTGTTTGTGAGGTCTGCAAATGTGTACACAATAAACAAATGACATCATCACTTGTGCAGACCGTCTGCGGCGCGCGACATCAACAAATTCACACATACTCAAACGTGTAAAGGTTTTAATTGACATGAAAATGTCGTATTAACACTTAGTAACGCATTAAAAAAATCTTAATGGCGCATTTCCTTTAAAAATATATCATTAATTCATATTGCAGCCGAGCTACAGACACTAACCACAAACTACATAAATACCTGGGTTTATCAAAGGCTTTCGCGCTGCGTCCTCGTGCAGTTTCAGTGGTGAAAACAGCCACAGAGCTGCTGGTTATGTCCCGACATGAGTCATGCCCCGCCCTCCGACCGATCTCTGTCATTCCATTGGCTGAGAGCTGTGACAGACACGAGGTGGAACCAATGAGCAGGCGGCGGCGCGCAGACGCGAAGAGGCCGCAGAACATACAGGCATAATGAAACTTAAGGAAATGAGAGTTAAGAATGAAAAGGTGAGATATTTATGAGACGGATGGCAGGAAACGGACCAGCTTTGGAGATTAGTCTGTTTTTTTTTTATTATTATTAATATTCTTCTACCTGATTTGAGTTGAAATAAAAATCACAGGAACTCATAAATCAACATGGGGCCAAACAGGAGCCCACACTGGAGCCAATAGTTTCAAGTGAACAGATTTATCATGAGGGAAATACATTAAAAGAGCACTGAACAGTTTTGATTTGACAAATGTGAAACTAACTTGGGCTAAAAACAAAGAAAGGAAACAAAGGACAGGAAGTGTGATGTGCTATCCCTCCCTCCCTCCCTCCCTCCTTCTTACCTCACTCATGCACAGGCTACACCGCACACACACACAAACACACTTTAACTACATACACAATTCAACAGGATGCATTGCACCCTTGTAAAGCAGACAACGTTCTTGTAGGAAGCTGTGGTTGTATCTCTGAGGCAGTACCTTTGTATAAAGTCTGTACTCCTGGTTTTATTTGTTGGTTTATATCAGGGCGTCCAGACTGTTTTTTTGGACAGGGGCCAGAACAGATAATGTGGAAATGCCTGGGTGCCAGATGCTTAAAAAATCCCTTTCATTTCACACAAACACAACTGTTAGTATAGAGCAGCTGGTAATACTTTTAAACAGCACTCTTTGTTTTTAATATATATATATATATCACTATATACACTCACTGGACCCCTTCTGCCTTCAGACCTGCCTTAATTCTTGGTGTCATAGATCCAACAAGGTGCTGGAGACATTCCTCAGAGATTTTGGTCCATATTGACATGATGACATCACACAGTTGCTGCAGATTTGTCGGCTGCACATCCATGATGAGAATCTCCCGTTCCAGCACATCCCAAAGCTGCTCTATTGGACTAAGCTCTGGTGACTGTGGAGGCCATTGGAGTACAGTGAACTCATTGTCATGTTTGAGATGATGTGAGCTTTGTGACATGGTGCGTTATCCTGATGGAAGTAGCCATCAGAAGATGGTACACTGTGGTCTTAAAGGGATGGACACAGTCAGCAGCAATACTCAGGCAGGCTGTGGTGTTTAAACCAGGCTCAGTTGGTACTAAGAAAATCTCCCCCACACCATTACACCACCAGCAGCAGCCTGAACTGTTGATACAAGGCAGGATGGATCCATGTTGCCAAATTCTGACCCTACTATCTGAATGTGGCAGCAGAAATCCAGACTCATCAGACCAGGCAACGTTTTTCCAATCTTCTGTTGTCCAGTTTTGGTGAGCCTGTGTGAACTGTAGCCTCAGTTTCCTGTTGTTAGCTGACAGCAGTGGCACCTGGTGTGGTCTTCTGCTGCTGTAGCCCATCTGCTTCAAGGTTGGACAACGTGTTGTTTGTTCAGAGATGGTCTTCTGCAGACCTTGGTTGTAACCAGTGGTTATTTGACTTCCTGTTGCCTTTCTATCATCTTGAACCAGTCTGGCCATTCTCCTCTGACCTCTGGCATCAACAAGGCATTTTGGCTCACTGGATATTTTCTCTTTTTGGGACCATCCTCTGTAAACCCTAGAGATGGTGTGTGTGAAAATCCCAGATCAGCAATTTTTAAAATACTCCGCAGCTCCTAAGGGAGGCTGAACTTCCTGAGCAGGCACAGGAAGTGCTCTGCTGGGCCTTTATTCGGATGGTGTCGATGTTGGGCGTCCACTTTACCTACAGGATTCCACATCACAGCGTTGTTCAGCATTGTGAGGGGGGCAGTGATGAAGGGCTCATCCTGAAGTCCACTGTCATCTCCATAGTTTGGAGGCTGTTCAACTCCAGGTCTGTCAGGAAGTTGTGTGTGATCCACTGACAGGTAGAGGCTGGGACAGTGGATGTGATGTCTGAGTCAGAGCGGGTGAGGGGTGTGAAGATGGGGTCATTAAACCCGCAGTTAAACACATTCAGGCCGTCGGCCAGTTGTTGGGTCTCCACAGTGGGGGGGGAATGGTCTCCTGTAGTTAGTGATGTCCTGACACTTCACAGTGACGCTGGGTCGTTGGCTGAAAACCTGTTTTTTCAGCAGATCTCCCTCGGCAGTGTATACAGGAGTCTGTGCCCACCGCTGTCTGCCTCCACCCTAACCCTGACAAAGCTGTCTGAGACTGCCGGAAACCTGTGGATTGCCCCCTCTGGGTTGGGAGAAAGTTACTGCACATCACTGCAGACGCTGCGTCGGACTGCTGTAGTGAGGAGGGAGCTGAGCCAGAAGGAGAAGCTTTTGATTTACCGGTCCATCTACGTCCCAACCCTCAGCTATGCTCATGAGCTCTGGGTAGTGACCGAAAGAACAAGATCGGAGATACAAGCGGCCGAAATGAGTTTCCTCCATGGGGTGGCTGGGCTCAGCCTTAGAGATAGGGTGAGGAGCTCGGACATCTGGAGGGAGCTCGGAGTAGAGCCGCTGCTCCTTCGCATCGAAAGGGATCATGAGGTGGTTTGGGCATCTGATCAAGATCCTCCTGGGCGTCTCCTGTTAGAGGTGTTCTGGGCACGTCCAACTGGTAGGAGAAAGTGTTTCTTGGGAGAGGGACTGGCCCTGGATTAGTGGATGAAAATGGATGGATGAATTGCTACCTTTGCCAAGGAGACTCAAGACAAGCCCACACTCTTGATGTTCGTGAGAAAAGGCACCGGGCTGTACACACACTATGACTCACATTTTCGTTGACAAAATGTGAGAACATTTTCAAAATTTGTTGTCGGCCTAAAGTGATTTTTACAATTAGAAAATGTAAAAATCACTTTAGGCTTATAACAATGATAAATGAAAATTAAAATGTTCAAAAATAACCGTGATGCCATTTCCATGTAGCCTCATTTTTGGTTGAAGCCACAAGGAGCCATTAGAGAGGGGCTAAGGAGCGCATGTGGCTCTGGAGTCGCAAGTTACCGCCTGTCCTATGATGTATCATCTGTAGGATGTAACCAGTAAAATATGTATAGTTGGTTGTTGTTTATGCACAGTAACACAGGGTTGAGCCCACACCTTATTAATGTGGTGTGAAAGTGTTGGTGGTTCCCAGAAAACTCTGATCCACCCACAGTGACGCCATCAGCCACGATAAAACACCATGTAACACAAGCTGATTAAACCAGTCTGCAAACTGTAACACAATGATCTGCACAAATATATATAACCAAGATGTAAAGGAGGAAACGACATGACAAAAAAAAATATTAATTTGTCTTTAAAATCAGCAAAATAGTGCAAGTGTGGCCTCTTCCAAGGTCAATGATCACGGTCATTACTTATTACACTTCAGCTCTAAGGTCAACGTCTGGGGGCTGTGTGACATTTCTCTTGCTTGTGAAAGTGGAGGTGTTTAACTGACGTGTGTGACAAATGAACTTATTTCCTACCACTCACAGAGGAGCCTAGTGATGTGCACAAATACACACTCATTAGTTGTGAAGAAGACACAACATGACTTGACCGATCAACAAATCCTCCAGAGAGCCACACGTATTCTAGCTTCTTGTGGCATGTGCTTGCAGGCAGATTTTCTCTGTTGTCATCAGGTTATATTTTACCTGCATGTACAACCAACGGGTATTCAAAATCTTTTATTCCCTCCGCTAGTCGTCTTTTAAACTCACTGTAAATATGTTTTATCTGTGTTTTAAAATCTCTTTTAGTCTATGAACTTTTTAAAAAAATATTTCTAGCTTCCTTTATTCCAATGAACTCCTTTAATCATTGATGTATGCGTCTACATGTTGCTGCATGTTATAGTATGTGTGAAAGGCAAGCTGCTCCAACAGTGGGATTAATAAAGTTGTCTGAAACTAATTCAAAATCACAGAGCACTACAGGAAGTAAAATAGAGTAACCGGTTTAAAGCTTGAAGCTGAACAGAGTAAATGATAAACTGATAAAGCCGTAAACCTTAATTTTATTTCTTACATGTTAATTTGTCACAGACCTTACATAAAATGTAGAAGAAAAAGAAAACAACATTTTGACACAAGTGTTATGTCATTTTAAATAGGCTTGATCAGTTTGTTAAATAAATTCAACTTTAATCACATACATTTTCAATAGCTGATTTAAAGATAACTTAAAGGTCCAGTGTGTAAATTCAGGGAGATTTAGTGACATCTAGTGGTGAGGATTGCACATTGCAACCAGCTGGAATTTCTTCTGATTGTAATTCCCCCAGTGTTCACTGTGTAGAAGGTTTTTAGAGGGAGTCAAATTATCCGCAAGGTCTCTTTCTCTCCAAAAAAACCAGACCAGGTGACTTAACCCTACGGGCCCGGACGACGCATAGTGCGCCCAAATTCACACCTGTTCTTCTCTATGGATTTTCTCCGCAACCATTCATCATAGCGAGAAGCCACATGTATCACATGAAACAGCGGAATCGTAGCTTTCCAACAGTAGTCCAATGTTTTCACAGCTAAAAAAAAAGTTACACTAAAATCATGCATAACAGAGCTTTCATACAGCTTTGCACACACATTACTCCTGGATGGATTACTTGCGAATGCAGGGCCGCACAGGAATGCCACGCATATCACATGAAAGCGCAGGAGCAGAGCTTTCCGATGATACCAAACGCATCATTGCGCTGTCATCCCATCATGCTAAAAATACAGATTAATTGTCTACAAAATAAAAACATGACGAATTTCTTCACAATCCATTATACAGAGCTTATTATCAGTCACTTCATATAGTGAGGAATAATATTATTACTATTTTTCTATTATCTTAGATGTAATATGCATGTTTCTGTCAGATAAAACACATTTTTTGACTTGTGAATGAGTCAATGGAATTTCTTGCAATAATGAAAAAATACTGGCAATCATGTCCGCCTGGCACAAACCACATGTTTTGGACAACTGTGAAGTGACAGAATGTCCCACCATCATGGTTCTTATATTGCCAGATTCCCGAGAGTCTCCCCTCTTCATATATGGCAGAATATGTCAACTTCCAACTTGCTATGGTGAGATACATGTAAAAATGTAAGAATTTAGTAACACGGATTTTCTTCCATTGATATAAATATTAATATAAAATACATTCACATAGAAGGACATGGAATGATGGCAAATCTGGATAGCCCAGATTGTCCTGAAAATAACAAGATATAGCATGTGAATGTAGCCTTTATAATGACTGTGATATGAGCTTAAAAGTAAAGGCAGTAAAAATACACCCAAAAAACGCCTAGGGCCCATAAGTTATGGTATAACCAGCTCAGTAAATACGACTTTGAAGTATCAAAATTATTTTTTTAATTCCAGGAAACAGGAAAAAGTGGGTAGTGATTGTTGAGTATCTATATTCTTATGTGTTCTCTCTTGTATTTTTACTTGCTGTGCAACTAATTGCCCTCTAGGGACAATTCTTGTGCCAGAGAAGGCTTCAGTAACATAAGTACAGTAACCACAATTTTAACGACTCACAACCAGTAACAAGTGGGTTCCCGAGGTCAGGGTCACTCACTGTGCCCAGTATTAAATATCTGACACAATATACAAATTTGAATAATTTAAAATAATCCCCATGGTAATATATGTGATGTCAAAAGTCAGATTCAGCTTTGACCTAATATACAGGGGCTGCGTTTTGCCTTTGCAGGGCAGATATGCTCCCTGCAGCCTATTAAAGTGTGCAGTGTGAGGCCTGCAGGAGCTGTAGAGGAGATACACAGTGAAATACAGATGTTCCTGCAGATACCGTGGTGTATTTTTCACAACCGATATCTTTCCATGACCTGTGAGGTCTGCGTCTGTATGAGAGAGAGTAATGGCTCCAGCGGGGCTCTGTCAGTGAAACAGGCAGCTGTGTGGAGTGATGTGACCCCGCTGCCCGTCCATCATCACAGGTTCAGTGGGTGGCCGAGGGACAGGTAGCAGGAGAGAGACAGAGGTTGATAGAGTGTGTGACTCAGACGGAGGGAAACAAACGCACACAATACACTGCACACTCAGCCGCTCACATAAACACACATGTTTACACGTCGGCAGTCGGCCTAAAGTGACAGCAATCATCATCTGTTCAGAGGCAGGCAGGTGAAGTGAGGATTGGGTGCAGATTTTATCACATAGGTGTGTGTGAGTGTGTATATGACAGCTGTATTTCTCTCCTTGATGGATCCCCCTGCTCTCAGTTATTGCAGCTTTGCCACTATAAAGCTTTCGGCGCGACGGCAGCCGGATTTGATTAGTGTTGCCTTTGTATGAATAATATGAGAACAATTCCACAAGAGAGCAGTGATTTTTGATGGAAGATGGAAATGCCCTTCCCTCCAGACGCTGTGTCGCGTAAGACCCAGCAGGGGGCGCAAAAACATTAAAAACATGATCTAACTGCAGCTGCTCCTTTTATGATTTATGATTTTGATTTGTATTTTATTTCAGTCCGTGTAACTTTTGGTTATTTATGCACCAATAAATAACCGAGAGTTGCTTCAAAAATACACACACACACTATAAATATGAATTTATAAACTGAATATGTTTAGAGATGTCTGAAGAGTTGAATAATTTACACCTTCTTGCAAATGCATTCAATAATTTTCAAATCTGAGATGTGTTCTTGTGAATGCAAAGTAAGGCTAGGTACATATTGTGTCATGGGATTTGTTTCAACATTGAAGGGGACATGTGAAGGTTTGGGGTCCTCCAGAAGAAAATGTACGCATGAAACACTTAATATTTTGCATTCTGATGAATATTTATGCACCAGTTTGTGCCTTTCCTGCATCAATGCATGATGTATATGTCTCTAATTTTGTCAGATACACATGCTCTGAATATTTAGGGGGATGTGTCCTCCAGTTATGATGCTGTGTTGCAGACCTTGGATGTAAAACAAAAAGTATAATGCAATATAAACTGGGGCGTAAGCTTTGTTTCGACACACATATGAAACGGGGGCTCTGGGAGTCCTCCACCAGAAAAGTTTGAGCATCCCACACTTAATATCCTGCATTCAAGTGATTTTTATGCACCAATATCCACCTTTTCTGCATCAATGCATGATGTATATGTCTTTAATTTTGTGAAAATAAAAGTCCTCCGTAACTTTATGTTGTTCAGGAGGAACAAATGCACATATTTTGAATATTTAGGCAGACCTGTCCCCTGCGTCCCTCCCTGTTTTGATGCTGTGTTGTAGAAAAAATATTAAAAATATTGTTTGTTATTTATGTAACATATAAACCAAGGGTGTAGGCTTTGTTTCAACACTGGGGGACACATGAAACAGGGGCTCTGGGGATCCTCCATAAGAAAAGTTTGAGCACCACACACTTATGGTGTAAATGTCTTTAATTTTGTCAAAATAAAAGTCCTCTGCTACTTGAATGTACTTCTCTGGGACACAGTTGCACATGTTGTGAATAATGTGGGGGGTGTCCTCCCTGAAATCTCCACCCGTATTTTGTGTTGTGTTGCAAACCTTGGATGTAAAAAATAAATGCATAACTCCTCTGTATGTAACAAACATTATATATGGGCTGCGCATGTGATAAATTGTGTTTCATCGTTTTGAAATATCTAGTCTTTGCTATTTTAGTAGCACAGCTTTTGTCAGTGTTAGGGACTGTTTGTTATTTGTTACGGGGGAGGATGGTGCAAAAAGGAGGAGGCATGTAGAATACTTTTTCAAGCACTGGAGAGGGACTTGTTTTACCACAGAGTTTTAAAAGAAAACTTCTGGATTTGGAAGACAAAAAGAATCATTGGATTTTCCAATTTCTGACGGTCCTTGAAAACAAAAACTAAACAAATAACAAATCTGAGCTTTTGTTTTTTAGAATAGTTTTTCCATTTTACTGAACAGCCCTCTAAAACCATCATCTAAATTACTGTCATTCAGAAAACATCTGACGAGGACTCTTATTTGCAAAGACTCTTTACACTTCATGTTGTTTGGTTGTTGTTGTTGTTGTTAATCGTACATCTTTAATAATACTTCTCAGTCTGGAACTTTTATTCAGTTATGCTGTCTTCATTTTTATTCTCTTCTTTTTTATGTATGATTGTTGTTATTTAAGAGAGGAGGTATCTTCATATACCATTTTTGGCTTCTAATCTCTCCTGCACAATGTTTTAACTTTTAATGTCTTTTCCTGTATTTTCTATACATGTATGTGCAAATAACCCAAACCAGAGAGAGGCCACTGTGTTTGAATAGTTTTATTGTGGATTTTGTATTATATGTTGTATCTGTTGCATTTTAAATGTGTTTTGATTGGCTGCTACCTTGGCCAGGTCTCTCTTGTGAAAGATATTTCCAATCCCAATGGGACCTCCTGGTTAAATAAATAAAATAGAATCAAAATGATTTTATCCTACATCTCATTCAAAATCTGGTTTAAAGGTTGCGCAAACTGACCAGCATGCACAACAAGAGTTAAAAACCAAGGCTTCTTTCAACTTTTATTTTTCAAACATCAAATAGTACGTTTCAAAAATCTCCTCCAGTCACCCAGGGAGACTCAAGGAATAAATATTTGTAGCCTAAGGGAGTTGGTGGAGGCATAAATAAAAGCTGCTTCCTCCTTTAAATCAAACAATACTTGAAATTCATCCTGGAGCCAAGTCTTAGTTTAGAAATAGTGATATTTAATCAAATTCGCTTTATTTTATGTCTCACTTAATAGCTGGCCAAAAATAAACCATTTGCATGAACTAGCCAGCATGCATATGAGAGTAAATAAAAAAGACCCCAGGACTTCTTTTAATTAAAGGAAAAATATTTGTAGCGCCTCTAAATCAAACAATACTTGAAATTCATCTTGGCGAAAAATCATTTTATTCTATGTCTCATTTGAAAAATGGACAAAAATAAAGCGTTTGCGCAAAATAACCAGCATGCACGACAAAAATAAAAATAAAGAAAAAATATCCAGGATTTACCCTTTAACTTTTAAATTTCAAACATCAAATGGTAAGCAAAAACGTCCACCAGACACAAGGAAAATATTTGTAGCTCAAGGGAGTCAGGGGGAGGCATAAATAAACGCTTTTCTTGTTTTCAAAGAATACTTAAAATGCATCCTCCAAATCTGATCTTAAATTAGTTCACTTGATTCAACGCCTCATTTTGAATTTGGCCAAAAGAACTAACCAGCATGTGTGACAAGAGTAAAAAGGATTTTTTTTAAAAAAGGCTCTTTAACTTTTAATTTTCAAACATCAAAGGGAAAGTTAAAACAAACACTCAGAGAGGCCAAAGGGAAAACATTTGTATCTTAGGGGAGGGTCAAAATAATAAAAAATAAATAAAAGTCACACCCCTCCCTGATAAGTAAAGGACAGTCCCTTGTTAAAATAAAAATAGTAGCATCTTTATTTGAATCCGGCCACAGTAAGTAAGTGAGGATAAAGGAGGAGGGGAGCTGTGGCGGTGGTGGAGGCGCTCGGGGGGGAGAAGCAGGAGCAGGAGACAGACACAGAGGAAACGCAGACCTCAGACCAGCCCGCCTCACCTCCCCGTCCTCTCCCTCTTCTCCCGGTGTCCACGCACAAATCTGACCGCGGATCAGCTCACTCGGGCTCCCTCCACACTACGAGTCACACCAACTGGGACTCAGACCAGAGGAAATCGTGTTCGTCGGCAGCCAAGTCCGCTCGCCAAGACACATCCATAGCAGAGCACGGCGAGGGAACGGACGCTGTGATAAGACGGGGACTGAGATCCAGGGAAAAGGCTGCTGGTAGGAACAACAGCGGGGGTTTTACGCACATTTAGCGGCGACGCGAGAGAGGACTGCCCGGCCCCGCAGAGGGAGAAGTATCACACGAAGCTAATTTCCAACGTTTTCTATTATTGGCAGCAGAGTGAGCTCCTCGAGCCACATTTATAAAGAGAGCTAGCGGAATGTAATGCTAGCAAGCTAGCTAATGTTAGCTAGCTAATTAGCTTGTCAGGCATCCAGGAGTCGGACGTGTGGTCTTTATTAAAATAGGTCACTGTTTGGCGTCGTTTGACTTTTGTTTTTTGGGAAAAGGCTGTAGTTGATGTGCTTTGTCCTGAAGCCTGGCAATAATGCTCTGCCTCGAATAGCTAACGCCAAGTTAAGACAATAAACAGCACAAGCTGAATGTATTGATGAAAAGCAGCTCAATATTATCCGTCTACGCTTTTTTGGGAAACCCATTGTGAATATCGAGCCGTGGACTAATCAAACGGAGCAGGGTAGAGAAACAGACTTTTGACTGGTGACTGTCTGCCGTCCAATGTTAATGTCGACCGACGTTGCATCTATAATGCTACCCGTTAGTCGGGGAATAATGGAAAGAGACATTGATACAGCAGCCGGACCGCTCGCCAACGCGGCCGGGGGTCCAGCAGCTGTCCGCGGGATGAAGCGAGGAGACCCGGAGCCCGACGCTCAGACAGCCGCTGCCCTGACTGACTTAGCCGGGGCGGAGTGCAAAAGACCAAGAATAGACGGCACCGGGAGTGTTGTTGGTGACATCGGGCAGGTAAGAAAGCAATGCAAACACATCTCTCTCTCTCTGTGTCTCCATCTCTGCTTCATGTGTGCAGCAGCAGCAGCAGTGGAACAAAGTATCATCTGCCCTCCCCTTTCTTCTCCTCCAGCAAAAGCTTTTGTTCCCAAGCATCAGCAGGGAGTGATGATAATGTTTTGACAGGCCCCCTTTTCCCCCTCATCTACAACGTGATCATGCATCATTGCAGCAAATAGAAAATGCTTTAATTGATGAACGAATCAGGCCTGAAGTAAAGTAATGATGGTGTAAATGCTGTGTAGCTGTGCTCCTGGAGCTGCTCCGTGAGGCAGCATGACCAAGCCAGACAAAGGTAATATGATACAGGCTCCATTGCTATGACAGGCGGCAGCACAGCAAAGATCAGACCCATTCATCATGCCTGCCTTATATATGGAAAGTAAACCGGTGCCTTCTCACACTGTATTTTTCCTTTTATCCACATGGATGAAATTACTCAGACCTGTGATGATAATACATAGTGAGTCATGGCATCAAATCCTGATACACGCCGCATGTGCCATTTATCGCTCCATGCCCCCCCTGATTGTCGCTAGGTGTTAAAAGAGAGAGGCAGACAGGGATTGGGGGAGGGGTCACCACAGTGAAAGACAAAGAACAGAGCCTTTTGGTGTCGGCTGAAGGAGCATGGGGGCTCAAGGGGGGCGCTCCTTAACGGGGTCTTCCCTGCTTTCATGACTCTACTGCTGAGGCAGCATCAGCAGCCGGACTAATCTGTGTATATTACAGTAAAGCAGGGGGCTGCCGAGGCACCGGGTGCACCCCTCTCGCCTCCTCTCCCTGGATCTATTACTATTTGTTTCTCTGCCTCTCTTCCTCTCACATAATCACATGCACTGCACATCAGTCGTACACCTACACAGGCTTTGAAGTGCCCATGATCCCGCAGCACAAGGGAGATTTTTAGCTGACGTCTGGTGTTTGAGTCCAAGGAAACAGCCCTAACAGTAGTCGAAGGGCGGGCGGACATGGTGTTGAGGTCATGTGCAGGTAATTGAATCCATGGGAACTGGTAAAATGCTTTAATTGGCTGACCTGCTGCAATGACAAATAGATCCCGCGTAAAGCTCGGCGAGCCTCACAGAGGACAGCTGCTGCTGCTGCTGCTGCTGCTGCTGATGATGATGATGATGGGGAAAGGTTATAGCCCTCCAGCGAAGATGATGTGACAATGAGCAGCGTGGCATGGGGAGGATTCTCGCTGCCCATCAGTTGTATTGATCGCTGGGCACTGGAGAGAGGGGGGGCAGACTGGGAATAGGAGGCTGGGAGGGGAGGGTGAGTTGATGGATGGAAAGTGATCTGTGGATGCACGTAGGAAGAGAGCAGGAGGGGGGCGAGGAGGTGGAGGACAAAGAGCAGTAAAGAGTGGGGTTTGAGTGGACATGATATTTGGGGGCAGCACAGCAGAGAGAGGAGACACATGTGGCCTTGATGGATAGATGTAGGGAGGAATAAAGGATGGAAGCAAGGAGAGAGCGGACAGAGAGGAAATCAGAGCCATTAGTTTGCATCCATCAGGGACCATGATAAAGGATGAGAGGAGCGTGATGGATGGCGGGAATGACACGATCAGTTGGGGGGAGAGATAAGCAGGCTCTAAATGATTAATGGGGAATACCACTTTATGCAAAGGGTAAATAAAAAAGCAAAATGACATTGAGGGCTAATGCAGTCATGGTAGTTGCATGGCAGTCTCTCTGTGGTTGCGTACGAGCGTGCTCGGGATGAGGAGGATGAGTTCAGCTCATAGCTAAATGCACCCAACAATTACCATAGTATTCCCATTGAAGCTGGAGGTAGAAGATTGCTGACCTTCCGGGCTGACTGTAAATCAGGACTGTAATAATAAATGAGAGTGCAGCCTCCTCTCTTTTGTTGCTCCTGCTCTCCTCCCCCGCTCTGCCTTATACCAACTGCAACCCCCAACACACACGCACACACACCCCTGCTCCCCTCTAGCTGTCCTCTGAATTCTCCCCCAAGCATATTTCCAGATTGCTAATTGACTCCTGGTTCACAGGCTTTCAGTGTGCCAGCGAGGTGAAGCACCCCACCCCCTCCACTCTGCCACTGTCCCATCTCCCCCTGCCATCCCTGCCTGTCTCCATCACTCAAATCTATGCAACACCTATTACTTTTTCCCCAAGCTCCACCTCTGTCTCCTCTCTCGTTTTCCTCCCTCTTGCCTCATCCCTCCCTTTTTTTATTTTTATTTTTATCCCACTGTCTCTCTGTAGTATTGATGCTTCCCCTTGAGGCAGTGCTGTGGTCCACTCAGATGCAGTGGGAGTACAGTTCTCTCGCAGCCCGTCTCTCTCTCTGTGTTTTCGGAGAGCCGATTTGTCCTATCGTTGGCAGTAAAGAGGCTTTGTGTCGCGCTAACGAGATCAAAGCTCATTTAGGAGAGGGCATTAACCAGACTGATCGCTTTAACAGGCCAGAGCAGAGGGAGGGGGGCCAGACGAGGGGTGGGTTGATATGAACGGACAGATCACTGAGATAGGTTGTTATTACCACCAGTCGGGAGTTTAGGTTTCACAATCTTCACCACAAGCAGTTTTCATTGAGCGCTGCTTATTTCTGCAGAACACTTACGTAAACTTTTTAGCCTGCTGAGGAGCCCAGTGAGAAATTTACTCTGTCATATTGGTCGCTAATGAAAATGTATTGCTGACGCCAGTCAGCTCCCGAGCCGACTACTTGCCTCAGAAACAGGCATTAAAGGATCCTCTGGAGATGTGTCTTTATTTTTTTCCTCGGTGCTGCAAGTAAATTGCACCCAAAATATAAAGTAGTTTTGCTATGAAGTGTAAAAACTCCACTCTCTGAGATATCTCGTTTAAATTTTTTCCTCCCTGTTAGTCAACAGAAACAAATCAGTGACTTTTTTTTAATGAATCACTAAAAAAAAATATTAACTTAACATGAATCCTTGACTGAATTCAGCTTTATGAATGTGATAATTAGCTTTATCTGCAATTTTTTTGTGCTCGTATGGTTTACTTTAATATAAAAGGGGTAAATTTGAAAATAAACGATAATTACTAGCATACATTCTTTTTTGAGGACGTTGTCTGGTTAAAATCAATTTTGAGACAATATTTGGATGACGACAGCAAAAATGTCAGTGTTATGTAACTGTAGAAACTTGTACAAAATTTAACTTGCTTAAAAAAGTTGAAATTCACAACAAAGCGCCCCATTACTAGTTTGGCATCAGAATATTTTAATAGTTAATAAAAGTGATGGAACACCATGTTCTAAAAGCTGTAGTTAGTTTGGGGAATAATGTCAGTCAAGTCAAGTTGCTGAAGTGTCAAGGTTGTGTTACCACCGTTTAAGGAGCCATATTGTTACTGTGTGCAAGAAGACCATGTGACAGGAAATGACATCACAGAAAAGGACCCCTGATCATGCTAACTGCTGCATGCCCCAGTTGTTTTCTTTATTACGGGTGTAAATCACTATTTCCTTATGATACGACATCATATTGATTGTTTGGACAATGATGCGATATTTGCTAATATCACAAAGTCTGGCACAACATGGTTTCGATTTGATTCAATTCAGGGGCCTGCGATTGATATGAGACAATAACAGCTGCCCATTTAATACAATCAGTTACAGAAGAAGCTGCCTCCCCTTTCTGTTTTGCTTTTTGGCCATTAAAGATTAAAACAGTGCATAAATAACTGTAAATAATTGTTAAATGCAGTAAACTGACTCCACAAAGCACGTGGGATATGTTAGTGTAAGAAATCTTTTAGTTTTGTCCCAAACCATGATCTTTTGTCTCTGGTATCCACAGATAAATGCTTTAAAGTAAAATATCAGTATCAGCCTGAAAAGAACATTTCTGCAGATAAGATGACGCTTCATGCCACTTTAATTACTCGAAATAGGTCAGATTTGCCCTGGTTGTGACTACTGTCAGGATTGTCTCTATTAGAGCATCATCCAAGCCTTAAAGTAGGAACAGTTATACAGTTTCAATTTAAAATAGAACATAAAAGTAAATATGGCATGTTTAACATGTGATTTGAGTGGAAGTAGTTTTCTTATTTTGCCCAGTGGACAATTTGAAAACCATTGTATATTATGTCTGAATCCCAGGGGCGTACGGTAGTCAGGATGTGTCAGATTATGCACTGAAACAGCTTCTGTGTGTTTTACAGTATCGTCACATGACCAAATGCAGACTTGATGCTGGACAACATCAACATACATATTAACAGTCATTACTGCGAATCTGCATAAGACAAAAATACAGAATAAAATAAGATATTATTCATTAAATGTATTTTTCTGCTCAGCCACCCACCTCATGGGCCCCGGTGCAACTTCACTGCCTGCACTGTCTATATTTACGCCCCTGCTGCGTCTGCAGGTGGCCCGTCACGCTAAGAGTTGGCATCATAATGTAATAAATCCACCACAGGAGGGACTTGATGTTCTCTGTATTAAGGTGGAATAAAAATTGGTATTGCATCTGCAACCAGACAAAAGGAGCTGGAAATTTTCAGCATATCAGATAACAAAAATCCAATATTGTGCCTCCCTAAATTGTACAACATAAGACATCAGTTTGGTTTTCAAAGAAAAAGAAAAGAGATAAAATAATGGATGTAATCATAGCATGGTGTCCCTAATCAGTCACTGTATAGCAACTAGATAAAATGCTATAGCTGGCTTTACTCATTTGCAGATAAGCTCAGTGGTTGCATAGCTAAAGTAGTAACCCTGCATGTACCCAGAGAGCCTACAGTATCTATAGCTGTAGCCTGAAAGTCTAAGTGTCCTTTGGAAATCAGCTGCCTGAATTATTCACAGGAAATGTGAAAAATCCGGAGAAGGGGAGCAGTGTTACAGAGAGGCAGGGCGGGTGGTTCAGGTTGTGTGTTAACATTTGTTACAGAGGGTCGCACACGATCCTAGTTAGTCTCACGTTATGCTCTCTACTGCTGTTTAATGATTGCTGTTAAACTTTGAGCTGCGGCACAGTGGGGGAGTCACCCTTGACTTTTGAACCGGCAACGATAAGCTAAAAATTCCCCAGACTGAGTTGCTCAACTCATATTTTCCCTCACTCTCTTTCTCTCTCCGTCTCCGTCTTCTGTGTGTTCAATTCAATTCACCGTGCTTTATCGTGCAGCCGCTGCATTGCCGGAGCATAAAGGAATAATCAGATTGGAAGAAGAGAGGAAAGGCACCATTCATAAAAAAAGAGCAGAGAATAGAATAGAGTTCTCTTTGTTGTGTAATGCACACTGCTTTCAGCTCCTTAACATGACACTCGCATGTTAGCGCTCCCTTTATGGTCATCATGTCACCACTCCCCCCCAGCCTACATGCCTCCTCCCCAAGGCTGCCCCCAAACTGTCACATGTGCTCCCATCTCCACCCACACACAGACTGAAATGTCAATTCAGTGTTTCCCTTACATGGGGTCATCTGTGATGCAGTGCCACAGTGTTGTCACAGCTGCCACAAGTCATGAATAATGAAAACTCAGTTATTCTGTTGAAACAGACCTGGATCCATGAAGATGTGTGTGTGATGTTTTGTCCTCCATAAGGTCAGCCGTCAGCCATGTCTTAATACTGACTCCAGATCTGACTACCAAGCACTGATGGGAAGCATTATCAACTAAGTAAACCACTGAGGATATGTTAGAGCATGAAATGAAACCTTCACAGAGACGTGTGTTCTGGTTCCATGTATGAGGCACTGTAACATAATGCACGCCCTTGGTGCTCTACAGGCTTTGCCACGACAAACTGAAATAATTAGATCTGACAGAAAACAATGAAGCAGCCTGTGCAGCATATTGATGCCAGTTACAGGACAAAAAAAGGACGGGCAGCTTCTCACTTTTTTAATGAAGTAAAAACTTTGATGTACCATAAAATAATTATTGAATTATTAAATTAAACACAGTGCCAGAATTTTAGATAAGGATTTAATTATTAATTTGCAAGCTTGTTTGACAGGGACCACGTACAACAAACATAAATGTCAACGGTGAAAAGCTAATTTTGATCCCCAGTTTCCAGGCAGGTGAACAACAAAACAGACAGTGTATACATGACACACAACAACTGCTTACTTAAAGGAATACTTTACCTGCAAATTAGTATATTGCTTGCATGCCTCCACGATGAATGAAGAATCCAAAAAAAATGCAAATAATGAATCGGGATCCACATTTAACGACAGCAAAACTGTATCAAAACAACCGTATACAAACTCCCGCACAACTCGTGCAGTGTAATCCAAGTCTCATTTAACCAGTTGTATACTCGATACTTCCCAAATACATTCATTTTCGCTTAATGTTACAATAGCCCCCTTTACACATCCCGTTCAAGGTGGAAATGTTATTCGGCCTCACTGTTCTTCGTAAAAAGTAAGATTGCAGGATGGTGGGCGGAGTTGTCTCGCCCAGTAACAGCGCAGAATAGATGTCTGTGTAAAAGGGACGGCCGGTAGCATGGGACGGGTTTGATGTTTTGACGACGTGTTATGTGTGCAACCTGCCCACAGGAGATTGAAAGGGCAGCTAGCAGCAGTTAGCAGCTAACTCAAAAAACATGAACAGAGGCTGAAAATGCCCACAAATTGGAAAAAACGCCGAGGTCTGGGAGGTCCTCACCCTCCGAGCAGATGACGAGATTATCCGCCATTTAACAGGGACAGTAAATTATTGTAATTGACATGTTATTCCATTGTTATGGTTTATAAAGTGCTGCATGTCACAGTAGAGGCCGATGCTATTGTGTTGAACGCCACTCTTGCGGTTTCTTTCGCTCGCTCAAATTGAGTCCATGCTGAAGTCCAAAACAAACAACTGGATAACTAAAGCAAAATGAGATGAAACAAAATATGCGATGTGATTATGTTACGTGATAACGGTCATTGGTCGCCACGCCAGTGAATGCACAGGTGAAATAATGTGACACCACACCCACACCTGTGCCAATTACTACCGGTAGTGAAAGTGGCTAAAAGAACGTGTGCGGCCTGAACAAATAATGACAGAGGTTACATACATATTCTGGCTTCTGCAGGGCCTGTAGCATGATCTCTGTGTAAAAAGGGCTACTGTCAACACTTGCACCCAAGAGAAACACGCCGTGAATGGTCTGAGCATTCACGTGCGCATTAGCGCCGCTTGAGCAGAGTTCAAACGCACTACATGCTTAGGCACGCTGCTCTGCCATGCGTGACACTGTCTGTACTGACTGTTTTAAATTGTGAGTTTGGGCTAATCATATGACTGGATAAATGAGACTTGTATTATACTGCACAAGCTGTGTGAGTTTGTAAACCGATGTTTTTACAGGCCACACAGTCGGAGGAGAGGAGGTAGTCATCAATAAATGTATCCAGCAAATGCCCTCACAGCCACATTATTTTTTGTTACTGCCGGATTGGAAAGAAATTACTTTCATCCAGTTCATGTCAGACGTGTCTAACACTCCTACTCTTTTAGAAAGTACATAAACTAAAACAGAAAATGGGTTGTTTCAACTTTCCCATTCTGTAGGCACATTTCAGTCTGAAAGTGGTTCTGTCGTTTAAGAAATAAGTCTTCAGTCTGAGGGGGGACACTGCAATTTATCTTGGCTTTCTCCCTTTTCTCTTGGTTGTCTTTGTCTGTCTTTATGTCCCCGTATATCGCCTGTCTCCATTGCATTCGTCATTTTCAGCCTCATCATTTGGCTTTGATACCTTCTGGAGCATATCACATTGACAAATCGCATCCATCACCTTGTGTCCTGTGCCCTTAGGCCTGTTCTCTTCATTCCCCTACCTTCAGTTTCTGCATTTTACAGCGGCTGTGTTTGATCCTCTCAAACAGTGTTAGTCGTTTTTTTTCCCCCACTCAGCTGTGAGTTGTTAAATTCATGGAGTTTCGACCCGACCAACCTAATGAAAGACTCATCACCACCACTAACACACCAAATTCTGCTTTCAAATTTTAAACTTCAAAGTTTCTTTTAAAGTTTCTTTTAATATTCATCAGTTATTTTTTTTCAGATTTTTAAGTTACTTTTTGAAAAACCCATGTAGATAAAACTTTCATCTGCATAAATCTGATCCACTGCACTGCACGTAAAAGAAAATAGGTCCGGTTTAAAGCTGGTTCACATGCTACCTCTGTTATTTTGTTTTTCCTAAACAGTGGTGAAGAACACCTGAAGCAGTTGCATGCCAAAGTAATTAGAGCACACTTGGTCAAACTGCCTCGGAAGTTAACATATGACCAGTTGCTGACAATGTAGCATTTAAATGGCTATTTTTTAAAGAGGGTCTAGTGCACTGCTTATTTTCAGCAAACTCCATGATGAACAATAAGGTAAAAGATGGCGCACTGTTACGGTGCTTGTTGTTAGCATGTGTTTTAGTGTAGATAGCCTGTACAAGTGCCTGCGATCAGATAAAGCGCGTTTACAGCCAGATGGCTTCAATTATTTATTTCCAATTTTATAAATGATTATGTTGTCTGTTTTTTACTTGCTTGTTCTAATGACTAGTTGGCACCTGATCAGACGTAGCACTCCTTATCTCGTTGTATACTCTTCGTGCAAGGCTAACTATTCTGTTTTCTTTTTCAAAATAGCATCACTAGTTAGCTAAAAACACTAAATCCATCTGCACGTTAGTCGTTCACTACCGAGTCAGTTTGTCAGAGGCATTGTTGGGCTCGATACTCAAAAAATGTTATGTGCTTTACACATCACTGTTTTCAAAATTAACATTATTACTCCCTACCAACAATAATTCGTAACAATACTCCTCAAATTTCCTTTGCATGAGCGTCTCTGAGTGAATGTCACGGTAATCACCTATAAGCGCAGCTAAGGATCTGTCCGAAACATGGAGAATCAGTCCTGGAGATAGGCAACATATTATCTACCACATACCCAGCCACAAGTTTCATTAGTTCTTTGTCGCTTGTAGCCTGCATTTGTCCACGATTAAAATCCAGTTTTGGTTGTTCAGCTAGTGTGGAGCTACGGTCAACCTCTGGTGAGGTGAGGTGTACTACTTCTTTTTCTTTATCTGTTAAATGGCGGTTGGCAGCTGGTGTTGAAGGTGCATTACCGTAGGGGCGTATGGGTGGTTTGATTATATTGAAGATTTATTGAACATTTATTATATCTCTATTTAGGAAAACTATATCGAGTTGAATGTCGTTTTATTTTCCAGCCCTACTTTACACAAATAGTTACGGGGAAAAGAAACATTACTACAGCAACTCTTTACTTTGAATGAGTTACTGCCCATCACTGGTAACTGGCACCGATGTTATCTTCACCTCTCTCCTCTGCTCTTCTCCTCGAAGTGAAACACAGCAGCAGAAGATACTAATGGCTGTGTGAGATTTTAGCAGTGGCGTCATAACTGAATACTGGGGAAACACTGCATCTTGTGATGTTAGTGAGGCTGTTAAAAGTCATTTGACCTGATTCTGGCTCCAAGATCTCCATCGCACCTTCTGTTTGGGTGAGAGGCTGGCTCCAAGCCACAGTCCTCCGCAGTTACATGTGTCGTGTTTTTGTCAAACGTGTCAGGATTTGGGTCTGTTGGGTAATGATTTGTTGGTGGTAGCAGGTGGGATTTTTCTTGCATTTGGTGATGAGTGAGGCCGCGATAAAGCCAAGTCCACCTCCTCGGGCTGTTCTGTTCGGGACAACTGGATGCCTGCAGCAGCCCCCTTAATTATCCCGCTCCCCTCCTCCCTCTGTCTCCCCTCCCCTCTTACCATCTGTTGACCTCATGTCATTTTGCCTTCCTCCACCACTGCTGCTCCTTTTTCTTCCCTTGCTCCTACCCGTTAGCTCCAGCAACTCCCCAACTTCTTTCCTTCTCCTAAAATAGCAAGTTGGAGAGAGTGAAAATAAACAAGAGAGCCGCCCTTTAGTTTTGCCCTCCGTGGAGTCAGAGAGGGGGACAGACAGAGAGAAGGAGAGAGGGTGTTTATGTGTGTGTGACTGGTTTTCTGTGCTTTTGCTGATCCCTGCCAGTGCAGCCTGAAGCCCTCGCAGTCAGCCAGCCGGCGCCTTCAAAGGCTCCTCCTCGCTCACAAACTATATGGAATTAACTTAATGGAAACTTGCAGAAGTGCAGTACGAAAGCCCGGCTTTCAACCCGGACAGGCTTAGTGCAGCATGACATGTTCGTTCTTTATTTATTTATTTAAAAAAGTATGGCAGGCATCAATGAGGGTGCCTTTTGTGTACTTATCAAGACACGCAGACATGTCATTTACTTAAAAGCATTGGCGTATGGCAAAGGGAGTGTGTGTGTGTGTGTGTGTGTGTGCTTTAGTGTGAGTAAACAAGAGTCTCTAAAAACGAGGTATCAAGTTCAGACCCCCGGTCCCTTCCCCCACCCCTTAAGAAAATATAAATCACATGGCATTCCTCACTTATGACTCATTGTCTCCATTTCGCAAATGTTTTACTGCTTTATATTTCTCTCCCCTTTCTTGGCTTTGGCCGTCTTATTCCCCACATTCCTCCACCTCCTGTGTGTGTCTGTCTCTGCCCTTATTTTCATTCTGTTCTCTCTGTTCTTTTCTTTCCTTTCGTTCTCCTCTGTCCTACCCCCATCCATCCACCCCTCTCCTCTCCGCTCCCTCCCTCTCCTCTTGCAGACAGATTGATTCCAGATGTTGCTAAACTCTACCCTCCTCCCTCCTCCCGCTCTTCTACGTAAACTCCTCCTCCTCTTTCTTCTTTCCACTCTGTCCACTGCAGAACAAACAGTGACTCTATAATTTGATGGTTGGGTATAATTTTGGTTTAGGTTTCACTGGCGTTCCAGTTTTCCTCACAGTTTTTGGAGCTAGTGCAGCGCCTTCAGCCTCACAGCACTGATTCTCGACACTTCAATCACCTGTAATTGTGTGTGTTTTGAAGTAACACAGTTAAATTATCACATTTCCTCTACTGCTTCGTCCCACTAGCAGTTCTCAGCTCCAGTTTTTGGTGCACTGAAACCAGAGCGTCAGTGCAGTCCTATTTGAAATGCAGCACAGAGTTGGTAACTCCCAACATACATCTTTTTTTACTTAGAATAGGAAGAGTTTTCTCTTTCCCGTTGACATTGCCCAAGGCTTTGTAGACTTGAGATTCAGCTGTGAACAGCTTCCTTACACTGCCTTTCCATGTGTGCCGTGGTGAGCACCAGCAGCTTTATACACAGTCAGTACTTTGCTGAATCTAAGCCCGTCCATTCCCTCTGTAATTGTGGCGCACCAAGGAGAGTGTTCCCCCTGGGGACGAGGCACGAGGGGGAAATTGGTTCCAGATGAAACAGGAAGTGGAGAGTGGAGACAAAGAAAGGGTTCTTTCAGACGGGGGAAAAGGGAGGACGGCCCCCGACTCTGAACGCACACACACACGGAGTCGCAGCTTATTGCATCAGAAGAAAACGCTTTCTTTTCTCATTCTTACCTGTTCTTCACATCTGGGACGTTTTTTTAACCTCACGCTCTCGTTCCCCCTCTGCTTCCCTCTATCCAGCCCCGTCTAGACACTCCTTCATTCATCCGTACATCATCACCACATCTGTTTTTGGTCTTAAGCAGGGTTTATACTTATGCATTGAGTCAGTGCTGTACCTACAGTGCGGGCTCTGCGTAGACGTGTACCCTACACTGTAGTCTGTGGTAGCGTATGCCATAGCCTAAACAGTAGCCTTACGTGCTACATGCTATTTGTAAACTGATAACATTTCCCTCAGTAGAAACAAAGCTTTTATTTACTTTTATTTCACAGATAATTAACAATAAAGTGTGAAGACAAGCCTCTACAAAATAGCATTTTAATCTTTTGTGTGATTTATCCTGGCTTCATTTGAGTAGAGGAAAAATCCACTAGCTGCGAGACTAATTTTTGCAATGGGAAATGTCATAGCTTATTCTTAAGTTAGCATGCTGTAGCTGCTAGCCTCATTTATGCAATTTAAAAAGACAAAGGCTTTTGCAAATAATGTTAGCATGTTGCATTTGTAGGGAAAATGTGTCTTGTATAAGACAGTTGTTTTGTCGGTGAACCTTGTGAGCGATAATGGAGCCAAATTTTTTAACGTTACCTTTGTTTAATGTTTCTGTTGATCCTGGCTTCACATGAGTAGAGGAAAAGTCTGCTAGCTGCCAGGTGAATTTATGCAATGTAAAATGTAATTTATACAAATGATGTTGGCATGTTGTATTTGTGGGGAAAATGTGTCTAGCAAATCGGGTCGTACCCGACTCAAAATGATGTCAAATGAATCAAACTCGGCTGTTTAATACGAATATTCGACAAGTTTTAAAATTTGAATGAAGTTCAGCGGTACGTTCAGTGTGACAGCAGCGTTCATATGATACAGTAAACAAGCTAATAGTGCTTATGTGGGTTGTGGGTCCGTTCTGACTGGACAAGAATGTCAAGTTTATTAAAAAACACACTTTATTTTGAAGTACAGGGAACTCCCGGCACAGAGCTTTTATTTTGAAGTGCAGTGTCCTGCTGTAGAGTGAGTGACTAACAGACAGCTGCTTGACAGAGACAACAAACTACCTCGACCACATGGCCAAGCACAAGTATGATGCTAAATATATCGAACTTTGTGGACCTTGAACTGATGACTAAGGAGAAATCTGGACCTCGTTGCTGGAACAGTTGGGAACCAGTGCTTTGCGGTGTAAAGTTTCTCCTCCTCTGTGCTGCTGCATCACAACTGTCGCTCTCTGTACCGAAGAGTAGCATGACAGTCAGGAGTCTCACTCTGCAGCAAAATCTGGGGACCAAAATGCCTGCTCTACTTGCAGCAGTCTCAGTCGACTGTGGGGGTCTTCGATTAAGGATTCGAACCTCTGACTTTCAGGGCACTGCCCTACGAGCAAAAGACAATTGTTTTTTCTGTGAACACAAACTTTGCACTTTAGTTTTATGTGGTTGCTATTAGGTCACTTTTTTGTGTGTTTAAGGGGTGTTGATTTATTTAAACTTTACTGCACTTCACCGAAACTCAGACTCTGCATAGAGCCGACGCACAACTTTAAGTCATCCTTAAACCAGCATATCTCCAAGTCCCAGTCTTACACTGCAGGATCAGCTTTGATAGCTTTTTGTCTGTATGTTTAGACAGACAGTGTGTCACTCTGATGTCACTGTGGCCCTCTGTCTCAGACTCTCGCCCTCGATTGGCTGGATGAATGTTATCAGGAAGTGATTTCCGCAGGAGGCAGCTCGAGGTCAGGGCCAGGAGGTTAACTCTGTTGACGCTCCTCAGAAGCCAAGTCTGCCCTGCTCAATGCTGTGGCATCACACGGCCCACACTCAAGCTGTTTGCTGAATGGACGAGTGCATTCAGGCCGAGGGGCAGCACGAGGATTTGAGACATTTTTGTCTGCTCCTTAGTCCTGCAGATTAAATGTAATGAAAACATCAGCAGTTCTGTGAGACTGCCCCATCCCCCAGCGCATATATATGTACACACACACATCTCTCTTTCTTTCTTTCACCCCTCAGACCTTCTCCCGTCGTCTTCTCCCTCTCTCCTCCTCCCCTCCCCCCTCCTCGCCTTGTGAGACTCATGCCTCAAGGAGAGCAGAGGCATGAGTCTCACTAGGCGGTCATGTTTTCTCTGTGAGGCATGCCAGCAGGCTAGACTGTGCTGGTGTCATCTCTCCCTCTCTCTGCTGTCAAAATATCATCGTTTAGTTAACTTTCCCCATTGTTCCAGCTCTCCCCCTCTTTTGTCTTTTCTTTCGCCTCCTCCTCCTCCTCCTCCTCACCTAACTCCGCAGCAAACAATGGCTGCTCTTGCCGGGGCAAAAAAAATGACACGCGGGAGAAAATAATAGTTGGAGAGAAAAGAGTAGGAGAGAGACCGAAATAATCTAATTAAAAGTAATTACTGAGCAATTAACCACAACACTGGTTTCTGGTGCAGGGTCGATGAGGGATGGGGGGCTCACCCTCTGCTCGTGGATTTTGATTGGTTAGCACGGCTGGATATGTAAGCTCTGCAGTAGTGGTTCACCAGTCATGGCATCCACACGGCTGTTAACTGTTAACTTAACTTAACCCAGGCTTTTATCTTGGGAACTGTCTTCTGTCCTCGCTTGAACTTTGTTCTGTTACTGAGCATCATGTTTGTCATTTTATAATCACGCACACTGAAAAACAAAAGCAATTTAATGTTTAGAGGTTGTTTTTTATTTGTTTGAATCGTGCTTTTAGTTCATAGAGACCTTGCTCTAATAATACCTCTGGCGTATTCTCTCGTTAGTCTGAAAACAAGCCAAGTGGAGCTTTTTCTGTCTGTGTATTTCACCCGAAATGTAAAAGTTTCTGGCTGTCATGCTGCATCCACTCATTTTTCAAAAGCCCAGCCACTCACGCCGCTCTCTTCCCTCCTGTTGTCTCTTGCAGAACAATGAGCCTTTAAACCCCGGTTTCCATGGATACCCACCTCACAGTCAGGTAAGAGATTAGTGATGGCTTGCACAACCTCTGTAACAATAAATTAAAAACTAACATAATACAGAATCCTTGAGTCACTTGAGATATTCTAGTTTTCAGCCACACAGTCCCCCTTTGAAGGGCCATTAATCAAATGCTCATTGAGGTTTTTTCTCAAAGGATGTAAAAGGAGAACTCGGTGCTGTGTCAGAAAACAGACAGGAATAAAACAGCACAGGGATAAATTCACTCTTGGTAGTGTCTAAAATTTGATACAGAAGTGTGATATTTTCTGAATGAAGTACAACGTTCATACTAGGGATGTTAACGGTGAACCACTGAGAATATTTTTGACCTGTTACGCATTTTGTTTGATTGGTTAATTTGCATACACACACACACACACAGCGCCATGACCTTACGTCTGGTAGGGGACTCCCATTGTGTGAAGAACACAGGACATTAATTAACATGAGATCCTGACTGATCCTGTTGGCATGTCTGGAGAGTTCAATAATCAATGGAGTGTGTCTCGTGTGTGAATGCGCAGAGTCTTTCTTAATGGGGAGACGCACATATAATTTCTGCTGTGGTGGGAACACTATAGTGAATATAGCTGCAATCTACACATTACGAATAAACAGTTAACAATATGATGCACCTCGCTAGCTTATACCGTTGTGTGTTCTGTGTGTATACAGGTTCAATGAAAGGGGAGAAGTTAAATGAGCCCATGTTGGACCCAGGCTGAATCAATTAAAAAAAATGTCTCGCAGACCTCTGTAGCCTCGTTTCCACCAAACAGTTCGGTTCAGTTCACTCCAGTTAAACGCTTATTTTTGTGTTTCATTGTCGTAAATTGTGGATGGTACCAACAGAACCACTCCATTCCATCTAGGGATGCAAATTATAAGCGCTAAATTTAATTAATCATTAGTAACATTAACGATCACGTGATTGATTAATCGTGCTTTAATATCCAAACATAAAAACTTTGCTAATACCAAGCAATACCGAATGCTCACAGCAACATATTACATAATCTCTGACAGAATTGTGTAGCCTGTAATTTCTGAGTATCCCATCGATTGTGACAAGACACTGTAAACACCCCAGTTCTTTTTTATTCTGAGAACATTGGCATGACCTTGTTGCGTGGACCCGAGATTAACTGGTAGATCTTGGAATCCAAGTAGCTCACCATTGGTTTTTGATTTGCTGATGAGTGAAGCAGATCTACTGGCCACGAGTGCTTATTTCCAAGCCTGCCATGGATGATCAACAAGGTGCAGATGTTCAATGAGACTTTCAAGTAACAACCCCGCCCCATCTTTGGTGGAATTGCGAAACACGTCTAGGGTCTAGGTACATGTCCATGTAGCTTGCGTGCCGGTTCTAAGGGTACTGTAGGGAAAGTGTTTGTTGGGAACGCGGCTTATTTCACAACCATTCCCATGAGGGAGACGCTTAGAGTGAGGTGAAATGGTGCTTGAGGGAAATCATCCAATCTTTGATGACACATTCCGTTCTGCAACAATGACGCAATCAAAATGCAGCAATATACTTAAGAAGAGGCATTAGAAAATAGAATACAGGGCAAGACATTACAACACAAAGCATTAACATTTCAGCACCTCTAAGTGGGCAGCGCTTCAAAATGCAGAGCCAGAGTGCATTAGGCCAGCGGAGCACCAAAGGTAAAGGAACGTGCTTCTTGTATTTCAATTAATTCTGCAGTTTTTCTTAGAAAATTAATCAGTTAATTGCCTTACTGAGCTATGGAAAGCAAAATGAACCATAGCTGACATCCCTGGGTTACCCTATGGCAGCTGACTCTTAACTCTCAGTCAGGGGAAGATGGTGTCGTCCATCTTGTCCTGTAGCTGGCTCTGTTGCTCTACAACATCATTGTGGAGACAGTTATGAAGTTCTGCAGAGGCTCTTGATATTTCTTCAGCCTTTGGTAGCATATAAATGATGGCTGTTAGAAGAATTGATGAAAGGGGAACTGGTGGTAATTGAGCTTCTGTTTCAAAGGCTTGACCCTCAGAAAGAGAAACTACACTATCACCTTCTTTAAACTAAGCTCTGCACACTCTGTTCCGCAGCCCCATTTCACAATACCATTTCTCTCCCCTCACACTTTCTCTCTTTTTATGCCTCTCTCTCAGCCTCTCTGTCGCTTTCTCATTCTAAGTGTCTCTCCATGCATATTGCTCTCAGTAATGAGTGCCTTATGTGTGCAGCGTAGCGGCAGGGTAGCTGACTATTTTCTTATCTACCTCCAAGCAGCAGAGCACATTGAGCGGCTCAAACCAGCTCGATGCTCGTGTGTGTGGAAGTGTGTGTTGGCACGCGCGAGCCCCGGTGTGTTTATGCGAAGGGCCTCTGTATCTGAGCGCTCGCGTGCATGAGCCTTTGTCTCCATTTGTGTGCGTGTGTGCGTGCGTCTCTAGCTGGTGTTTGGGATGTGCAGCTCTCTGGCAGTGCCACAGGAGGGGAGTGTTGGTCTGCCTGCCTGTTCCCCACAGCCTCCCTTTCCAAATCACAATATGGGAGATTCTCACAGGCCTCATCCTCTTCTCCTGTATCCTTTTTTTTCCTCTCTTCACTCTCCAATCCTCGGTATCTCCTTTCTTGGGAATACAGTGCTCGGACAGTGCGAGAGAGAGGCTCGACTGTAAGAACTTGGCTTCAGGTTTGAATTAGATTGTATTCAGACTACCTTAGATTTCCTTTCCCTTGTGTGCGGTGTTTTGTTTGGGTGTTGATCTGACATCACAAAATTTGATTGTGAGAGAGACAACAGGCGAAACAAGAAACGGGAGGACGAGGCAGAGAAGTAGAGCAGAGGTAAAACAGAAATGGAAGCAAGTTATTTAAGATGGCTTGCCTGCAGGGCACAAAATCATACAATAGTCAGCTGCACAGTAAGAGCAGTCTTATATTCCGGTCTCGGCTCCGTCTCGGTTCCTGTGCTTGTAAGACAAACACCTGGGCTTGTGATGTGTGACACTTGTGATCCGCAGTACGTCTGAACTCTTGTCATCTGTTCGAGTCAAAGCCAGCGCACACTGCCGCATTTGTTTAATAAATGATTTAAAAGTCGTCCCTGCTAATGCATTCTGCCCTTGAGCACACATATTAGGAGACTCCTGCACACTAGCTGCTGGTTATCATGCAAATGGGGCTAGCCTGTCCTAGCTTAGCCAGATCGGCTCTCTCATTGCTGCAGTACATTTGTCTTGGTAATGCTCCTGTCTAGTGTTATGCATGCATGTTTGAACTGCCTGTAGGTCTGCCTGTGTCAATATGAGTGTGTTAAGTGGTGACAAGCTCCTGTGGGCTCCTGCTGCTGCACACAGTGAGTAGTAAATATATATGTGTGTGTGTGTGCAAATGGCCATTCAAACACCTGGGGCTACACATGTCTCCTGCTGTTTAGGTCACAGAGATGATCAGGGCTAACAACAAACACACACAAACACATACACAACAGGTCATAGAGGCGCCACACCCAAGCATTTTTTAGCAATAGTCATAAGCCCCTTTCGTACCGAAAAACCCACTAACATCCTGCTTTTGTATTCCATGGGTGAGAGTGCAATCGTTATTCACCCCCAGCTCAAATGACTCGACAGTAGTCACAGCTATTTATCGGCTCCAGCTCCAATCGGCTTAGATCGACAGTGATGAATACAACACCCGAGTGGACGTGCTAATTTTAGCCCCTTTGCAGGCGCGAAGGAGGAAAGTGCTGCCACAAACTACCGTCTGTCTCCATCCAAGCAGGGCTCAAACATTGTTTAAAATTTACTAGTGACAAGTAATGGACATAAAGAAGAAGTAACCAGTGTGACCTTTTCACAGGCCTCCATGCTGCTTTCTACCGTTTACTAACATCAAAAGTGACACGCCCAAAAAAACAACAACATAAACAAAACAAAAAAAATTAGAAAGCCATACTCTCTGCTGCACAGCCATGTAGCCGTGGTCTGCTTGCAGGGTGTACAATTAACTTTTTACCTCATCTGCCATTGCCTAGTGACTTCCAAAAATTTACCGGCCAAACATATTTTTCACCAGCCAAATAAAAAAATCATGCCTTGTTTGACTACAAATAATTACCTTATGTTTTTAGTATGAAAATCCAACTTTAGGAAAATCCAACCCTGCCCTGTTTCTCTGGTGTGCTTGCGGCAAAGGCTGCAGCTCATCGTGTTGGTGTGGGGCTTGTAGGTCAGCCATGACCGCGGCTGGCCAGCCTCGTCTAGTTTCCATTTTTCAATAAAACGCTGTGTGACATTTGTACTCCGTTTAACTGTCTGTTCTTCTTGTCCAAGTCCAACATGTTCATCTTCGTTTCCCCCCTTTTCTGGTGATTGCGTCACACCAGGAATGTGCAATTCAGAATTTGCCACTGACGGGTGTGTGTTTTTATTTTACACGCCATATTCATTTTTTACCGGGCGGGTAATGAGAAAGCGTTCTATCGCTTGTTTTTCTCGTGTTTTAAAAACCTTTAAGACATTTCAGAATGGTACCGGTTAAGACTATTATTCATTGTGGAGGAAGCCCGGAAACGGGAAAAAAGGAACGTTGTAATTGGTTTTCCCACGTTTTAAAAACACACATACACACGCTAATTTGGGTGGAAAAGGTAATACAGTATCTAAGGCCACATCGTACAATTACTCTGTACACATGAGCATTTTAGCACCGTTCCAGAGCTGATCTCCGTACATATTAACTATGTGAAAACGCATATCTCATGACCATTAGCACACACTAGGCTTGCATGTACTGGTGTGAAGAGGAAAGAGATTGTTGACAGAAAATACTGCAAAGATGGTGAAAAGTAAAAGCAGAGATTTCTTGCATGGAGCGACAAATAGCCGTTCAATAACCCGTTATTACAAAGCTAATATGGCGACATATAAGACCAGTAGCCATTGCTGGAGGGAGCAATGAAAACGGCAAAGAGGTAACGTTATCCACACAAGAAGGATGAAATCACAAAAAATATAATGTTTTAACTTGAAATGTTGTGACTGATAAGAGACAATTGTGAAGAGAACGGGAATGTCTTTGTCATTGTTTCCAAAAGTCTTCATTTCTTCTCATCCAGACTACAACACAACTCGAGGGTTTTCAAACTAAAACAGCAGTGTCAGCAGCGTTTTCAGAGGTCTCAGTTTTAGGCGTTCCAAAATGCCGTAGTAGTGTGGGTGTGTGGATTAGGTGTGTAAAAATACATCGACCCAGATCTACACATCTATACAATGATCCAATTCATTGATGTAAAGTGAAAACATTGATACACATTATCATCTTTAAGATAAATGCCTTTATTTTGAAATTCCCATGGCGTGTGTCACCATTTCTGTCCAAGCACACCTCCTGCCTAAACACTCAAACAAAGACAATAAGGATATTTACTGATATCATCTCATATTGGCAGGCCCCTAAATGGAATCAAATTGAAATCGTGTCATGGCAGACTTTGTGATATCAGCAAATATTGTATCGTGCTGAAACTTGTGATTTACACTCCTAGCTCGGATGAAGCCAGAGTGTAATTGCCGGTCAGAACCTTCACATGGTTAATTAGAATTCTCCTGAACATCTTGTGGATGATTCCTATAGATAAGTTAAGACTGAGCTATTGATTATCTTTAGATGCTGTGTTTGAAGGAGCAGGCCTTTGTTTAAATTAGCTGATGAGTGTGTGCTGGATGTGTGTGTGTGTGTGAGTCCGTGTGTCAGCCAAAGTGCAGCAGCATGAATATGATCACAGCACATCTTTGTGTACACTATGTGTTTGTGTGTGTGACTGCGTGTGTGTTTATCGCAGTGTTCGGTCTGTGTGCTTAATCCTCAGATCATCCCCTATTCATCCTCTCATCCTCCTCACTTACAGCCCTAATCCTGTCATCCCTGGCTCTTATTTTCACCCAGCCTTTTATCCATTTATCCCTCTATCCCGTTATCTCTCGCTTGCATCCACTGCCCCTCTGTCCCTGCCCCCCCCCACCACCACTCCAGCCCGGCTCCCTTCTTTTGCCCCTTTCCCCCCATCACCACCACCTCCAATCACTTACCCTGCCCTCCCTCCATCCCTCCATCCCTCCGGACCCAGTTCTAGCCAGCCTCAGCAGATGTCTGAAAGCTTGGCATCATGGCTTTTTTTCCCGCAGAGTTCAGTCCCTCCCATATGAAAATGCGGTGCAAGGAACTGCACTCTCATCTCTGCAAATTAAGCGCCTCCTAACAACAATACAGTGGTGGGAAGCGAGGGATCTGAGCCCGAGCCAGAAGGAAACGGCGCAATGCAGCGAAGTACAGATTCATGTGCAGGTTGAGGTTTAGACACTGGGGCTGGCGCTCCCTCAGTTTTGTGAGACTTCCATCTGTGTGATGAAGGCAGCTGCAGCAGAGAGATGGTGATCTAGGAGCCTACCCACGCAGCTAGCTACCTATCTGTCTACCGACTGGCCTACCTACCGCTGCTTTTTGGAGCTGACAGGCTGCCACGCAATAAATAAATCATCAAAAAAAAGCTGCAATGCAGTGGGGGTCGCCTTCGTGTTCTGTGCTCTCAGGCAGCCAGTGCGTGGATAGAAGACAGCATCTCCTTCCTGTTCCTTTTCTCTCTCCAGGGGTTTAAGGAGACAGCAACAACAGCTTTCTGACTCCATCCAGAAACAGGGTTAGATGGCTACATGGAGGGATGGATGCTTTGATGGATAGGAGGGACTGAGGCCGAGAGAGGGAGGGAAAGTTTTAAAAGAGGGGCGGGAACAAGAGGAAGCAGGGGGAGCAGCAGCAGCAGCAGCAGGACGTGTAACGCGAGCGTGTGAATGACAGACGCAGAGCAAAGAGAAGAGAGAGACAGGAGAGAAGAGACTCAGGCTGTCAGGAGGAGAGAGACAGAAAGGCCCGAGGGGGATCAGAGCAGCAGGGCCGGGGAGACGGAGGAAAAAGCGAGGCAGAGAGTGACAGGCAGACGAGGCTTGCGTGCCGGAGAAGTGGAAGAAGGGACACCGGCGAAGGGAAGGAGGAGGAAGAGGGGAGTGAACGAGGGAGAATTTGAATGTGTGAGACAGACGTGGACTGAAGCCACCGTCAGCTCATGGTCTTAGAGCACAGACAGGGGAGAGGAGGAACAGGAGGAGGAATAGACACACACAGGGAAGGGGAGAGGAGAAGGAAAGTGGAGAGCTGGTCAGCAGTTGTTCCTCTAGATCAGACAATGATGGGGCTGTACTACCAAGCAATGCTGCCGGTAAGTTTACAGCTTCTTTCTATAAACAACTTCTGTGCACATGTTGAGAGCTGCGAGACCAGGACGAGGACAACACCAGATAATTAATGATTTAGTTTCATCAGTTTACTTTGGCGTGATCAAACAGTGAGAGGTGCTGTATATGGTATGGCCTGTTTTTGGTTTGCTGTGTCTTGGCCCAGGTGAGGCCTTTGTCAGATAGTTGGCAGGGCAATGGGGTAACAGCAGGGCTTGTCCCTGCAGCTCTGCTCCTTTCACTTTTTAACCCTTTGCGCTCAAGTATCCTTAATTGTTCGGAAGAAATCATGCTAATGGTTCATTACCACACTGATGCAACATTTCCTGCTTGTTTAACTGGAGCGGGGACAGCACACAGAGAGGCATCAGTCGAGCTGGATGCTGCAGAACGACAGTGTTTTTGTGACTTTATTAAAACAGTTACTGCAGCATGTTATGTTTACAGAGTTGATGTGTGCTAGGCTGCTCTTAGCATATGGTGGGCGTGTCTGTGCTACTTAAGCTGAGAGACAGCCTGAGGATGAGAGCTGTTCTCTGGCTCTGTTCTAGCATGTCCCGCTCTCTGGTCTCGGGTTCCTTTGGGCCTCGAGGGGGGCGCTGGGATTCGGGGAGCTGGAGACATGAGGTAGCAACCGCTGCCGCGTTGACATGCATGTACAGTTGCCGTTGCCTGCTCTCGCCATGCTGACTGCACACAGTGTCATGTTATATTTCATATGTATGTGTCTTGTCATGTCACAGGCACAGAGGGTGGAGGGTGAGATTTTGTCGAGCGATTCAACGTTGTCATCCAAGCTGTCCGTGCAGTTTAAACTTCATCTGTGTCTGGATTGAGGGAGACAGGTGCCAAGGCACAGTTGTTACTGCGCACACACGCACACACACACACACACCAGTTGTTGCCAGGAGTACTTTACTAACCCCCCTCTCTTGTGGCACAACAGACTCAGACACAGAGATACTATTAATGAAAACACAGCAACAGCAGTCTTTTGGTAACAGAACCTCTGCCTGCATTTGACTTATCGTAGGGTTTCAGAGTCATCAGCGTGGACACATGACCTGCAGCCTCATCACAGAACGACAGCAAAGAGATATTGACATTCTCAATAACAGTAATCACTGCAGTGTTTATACTCAGGATCCAAAGGACAGACAGTTGTGTAACTTTGTAGAGTATTTTTCTTTTATTTGTGACACCATCCTACATGTGTACTTTAGCATGGTGAAGTAGAGGTGTAGGTTGTTGTTTTCTTTTTCCTCTCCCTCTGTTTTCCTCCTCCCTCCCTCTGTTTTCCTCCCCCTGCAGGCTGGAGCAGCTGTAAACTAAACACATTATTCCTCTTCAAAGAGAATGACGGCAAATGGAGGATGGCGGCAGTAACTAGAAGGGTGTTAGTGGGTGGGGGCGTTAGTTCCATGTGGGAATGCACTTTAAAGGTGACACACCAGCAGTCACACTGTCCTCCATAAGCCTTTATGGTGCAGTTCTCTATTTTGGGTGAAACATAGCTATACTATAGTGTACAGTGTGGAAAAGAGTTCCTGTTGAATAGAGCTGGACGATATGCTTATCTCCTGATTTGATACTATCACGATTTTGGGTGCCAGTTTGATATGTATTGCAATTTTCAGTATTGCAAAGTCAGTATTCGAGTTTTTGTTTACTTTTTTTAACACTAAACCATAGAACAGTTGACAGTCATGCACTAATACAGACAGTATATATTATGAGGCATATTTCCAAAAACAGTGCACATCTCATGTCAGTCCATCTGCACAGATTTATGGCCTAGTTTGTACAATTTTATTCCAGTGAAGCACTTTGTGACCTCGCCCTGTGTAAGGAGCTATATTAAATACATCTTCGTAAAGGCTTCCTTAAAATGTACATGTTTTTTTGAAGTAAACTTAGGGGCACACATGCCGCGTCTTTAACTACCTGGAAAATGCAAGGTCGGGCGCTGGGCGCTACTTTTGTGCCTTTTTTGAGCCAGCTTTCACTACTGCGGCAATGACTCATTTCTGAGGTTGCTAAGCAACCCTAACAAGTATTGTATAGCCTATTTACCTGAAATCCTGAGTGCAGCGCTGATCTTCTTCAAGGTGCTTTTTATAAGTGTGTAGGCCTATCGTCTATGGGGTAGATGTAAAGCTTTGGGTAGACCTGCACTAACATGATCAACTTTTCTGTTTTTATCAGACTGAATATTTACGGAATAAGGGGAAGATGTCTGTCGGCTGTGATTGGTTGTTCCATGTCACATGACATACGGTGTGCACTGCTGTGTTCTAAAAGCTGAACTCGTTTTATCTCAGAGTGCAGCTGTCACGCCCTGAAAAATGGGGCTTGGGAACGTGTGTGCACCGCAATGGCGTCGCAATGGCGTTTGAGCGCTCCTGCTGTGCATCTACATTGAAAACAATGAATCTGAGGGTTCAAAACACATGGCATTTGTACGGCCTCTTACACTGATACATTTCGCTCTCCCTGCAGTGTTTCCCACACATGATTATCTGGTTTATTAGTATTTAAAATGGGTATTCCACTGTAGAGCTGCAGGCAGTGAATTGTTTGATCCAGCCCCTCCTCACCCCACTCCCTCTTTGTTTCTCTCTGATTATCAGACCCCAAATGAGACGACAATTAGCTAGCTCATGCACCCCAAGTTCCCTCCACCACTTCCTTCTACCAGGAAACTATTCACAGCAAGGACAGGAAGCTCTGTAGACACACTCGGTAAGGCCAGTGCAAGTCCTAGTGCCGGGGTTCACAGCAGACTGGGTATTATCTGTGTACCAGCAGCAACAGAAAGTTTGTTAGTCCGATGAGGAGTTTGCAGTTTATGATGTCAAGTTATTTGTAGATTACCACCATAAAAGCGTCAACTTCTTTCCACCTCCGCACTTCAGTTATCAGTTTCAAGATTCAAATATTGTTAAAAGAGAAATCACAGTGCAGGAGTGGATTTATTTGTTTCCCGCCACGATTGCTAAATCCGTATTGTGACTTGTGCGGGACACCTCACCTTACTCTGCCTTGAATTCAGAGCTGATTGATGTATCAGATGAATTTAATTAGATGTGTAAGATTTGTTTCTTTGTCATGAAAAGCGACAATGTGCAAAGGAGGTTATTATTGTTAAAGAAAACTGATAGTGACATCAGCTGTCTTGACTTAACTATGTTTGATAAGGCTGAGAGGTTCCAGATAGGATGTGATCTTTGGACTGTGTGGACCCTCTCACACTGGGTTGAGGTTGGATGCTCCGTAATGAAGCTGCTGATTCCAAAAACTCTTGGTTTGATTTTCTAGTCTTTCAGCATCATCACTGCGGCAGGATGCCACATCAGCACAGAGCCGGCCTATTTTCATTTCTTTCTTTCTTCATTTCACAGTTCAACAAAAACATGTCAGCGTTACTTGTTGTCTGAAAACACTGGTGCACATTCCGCGCACAGGCATCTTGTCCCCGCGTCCGCCTGTGTGTGAGTATTTGTAGACGTCCGGAGGTGTTGCATCATCCCTATCCCCCACCTGCTTAGTGCTGAGCCCATGACGAGGGGTGTCAAGCCGAGCCGCTGTTTGCAAGGCGGCGAGTGGCATCTGGGTATTTAGGCTGCCTAACTTTTCCACCTCCCATATTATCTGCACAAGACTGCTCGGTTAGCCAGTGAACAGCAACAGGCCTTCAAGGAATTTGCAAGGGATCCACACCCAAGCCTGCTGGCCTCAGGGTGCTGTGTGTGCACGTCTGTTTGTGGGAGTGTAGCTGCACGCACATGGACGGAGTTGTAAAGCTGTACTTTCACAACAAATTGACAGGTACCTGTGTGTTTGCTGCGAATGTCATGTTAGAACAACACAAACTACACTCACTGCACCCAGCAGCATGTTTAGCTTATTCATTATAATTACCCTGTGGGATTATGGGTATTGTCGCATTCTCCCACAGTAGAAAGTGACAGGTAACACTGACTTCCCACTGAACAAAAACAGTCTCACCTGTTACCACAGTTTACGCACTGAACCCAAGTGCACACTCCTCAGTAGTGGTGGCCTAATGCACTGCGTGACACCACTCCACCTCAGGGTTAACTGTTCTCCCTCTGTCCATACAGCCGTGATGATATTGTCCAACACTAATGCTGCTCTAACCGCCACCGCCCGGGGCTGTACGCAGTGGGTCGAGGTGTGAAAACATGTTACCTCACACCGAAGCGCGCTTACACACACACACACACACACACAGAGGCACACTGCAAGTGATGCGATGCACAGTCGTGGTGCAGTAGAGCCCTAAATGTATGCAGTATCTCTAAGGATACGTACTCCTGCATGACAAGCAACACTGTAACATCGCACCTGTGCACACACTGTAGCCTAGCTTACACTGCAGCGCCGACGGGCTTTTGAATTTAAACTTCTCCTGCAGAAGTCGTGACAGCAGTATACAAATTCCTCCACCTTGCCGCATCAATCCAGAATTAGCAATGCAGGATTTTACAATTCCTCTAGCAGGACTGGCAGTGCAGCAAGCCCAGGGAAACATTTAAAGTCCGTCTGTGTTATCTTTAGTTCTGGTTTTATGGACTGTTGGTGGTGAAGGGTGGAAAGCTCATCCTACTGTTGCGCTCTCTGGTCGGGTAAATTCCTTAAGTGTAAATGTCAGTCAGTGATTTGATATGAGCGATTTGAAAGATAGGGATCTCATTAAAGAGATAGTCACACCCTGACACATGAAACACACCTCCGAACAAGGTGAGGCTGAGAACTAGAGCAACGTTAAGTGTCTTTGAACTGAGTTTTCCCTTTGTTATCTTTTAGTAGAAACCTTCAGATCATGTTCAAGCAGAGGGTTGTCTGCATCCAGTCAGGAATATTTACCAGCTTCTCTAACAGCTGTGAGAGGCTGGCACTCAGCCTCACTAGAATATATTAATAACTGGCTAAATTAAAGGTTCAATGTGTAAGAGTCAGGGGGATTTAGTGGCATCTAGTGGTGAGGATTGCACATTGCACTAAGCTGAAACGTTACCCGGTTAGAATTTCTTCAGTGTTCATTCTTAGGAGGTTTTTACGGGGAGTTGAATTATTCACAGAGGTCTCTTCCTCCAAAATAAACGGACCAGGTGATTAAACCTGTAAAAACACTGGATTAAGTAGTTTCACGTTACAAATCAGTGTTTCTTTGACGCTGTTTGGCATGTTGGAGACAGCTGGCTCGCCCACCCATTGCTAATATGTGCTCACCCTTTCCTCTGATAATTTAAAATCCAGATGTTGAGGAGGTTTTCTCTGGGAGCCGAATTATCCACAGAGGTCTCCTCCTGTCAAAAACAAGGGAACCCAGTGATTTAAGCTGGTAAAAACACAAAATGAAGCAGTTTCATGTTACAAATCACGGTTTCTCTTTAGCTGTTTGGCATGTTGGAGACAGGTGGCCTTAATTCTCTCGGCAACAAAGACATTGGGAATTTTATCTTAGACTCATATTAACAAAATGCCCTGTTTCTTTGCACATGTTTTGAAGAGTGTATCTGCCTGAACATGTCAGAAATGGTTAATATAATTAGTTATTGCACTTTATCAAGGATTGTGCAAGTGACATGCTTCAGTTGTCAGTTAAATGAAGAGATATAAATATAAATGGCTCATTCTAAGGTAACGAAAACCCAATTCTTATTTTCAGGTGATTCTACTAAAGAAAACATACTTATTATACTATATCCATTTCTGCCAATATGTCCCCCTGAATCACAATGGACCTTTAAGCCTAATATTCAGTTGTAGGCCATTATAAATGTATTTCTGTTAGTTGAAAGTGTGTTTTTTCTTTTTATTTGCATCACCTCTTTTCAAAGACAATTTTTACCCTTCGTTTTATAATCTATAACAGTGAGGGCTACAACCAAAGGTTATTTTTAGAATCAATTAATCAGCGGATTATTTTCTCAGTTAATCGTGTTGCCTGTAAAATTTGCAGAAAACAGTGAAATTACCTGATATCCCAAAGCCCGAGGGAGCTTCTTCAGATATCTTGTTGTGCCCAATAACAGTCCAAAACCCCCCAAAATATTCTGTTTACTATCATTTATGACAAAACATCAACAATCACATTTAAAAAGTTCGAAATATTTGGCATTTTTGCTCAGAAATAACAAAAGCAATGATTATCAGAATAATTGCAGGCTATTTTTCTCTCGCGACCAATTGATTTGACTAATCATTGCAACCCTGATAACCACCATCTTTATGCACAGTTATAACAAAGTTCCCCAAAACATGTGGCACGGTCGAGTGTCTTCTTACCCCTGTTGCTCTTTTATTAGCAGCTGTCTGGCAGAACAATAAAATGATGACAGCCTTGCAAGTGTTGCTGTTCTTTCATTCTGTTGCTTCACAGGGAAGCCACGTTTCTGCTGGAAACACAACCTACTATTAGTTTTATTTTTTAATGATTACATTTCAAAATATGTTTTGCTCTGCTGTGATTCATCAGAAGAAAGAAAAAAAGAATTGAGCAAAGAATTTTTTATTTTTAGGTCCTTTTGTCCTGCTCAAGGTGAGTCAGAGTGTTGTAGACAGAGCTGTCAGTGTGATTATGATAACGATCTTGATGGTGACGATGATCTGAGCTGTCAAAAACAGACCAGCTGTGTGTCACAGACCTCAGCATGGCCACAGAGCTGCTGACACTGACAGACAGCATCACGTCTGTCTCCAGTTTAAGTGGAAATTAAAACGTTTAGGATCCCTGTTTTCACATTATGACACTTTTCGGTTTAAGGGAGGGAAATTTTTAGGTCTGCCTTTGTTGCTTTCATTGACTGCAGCCTTTAAAAAGTTACTAAATTCCCTGTCGGCCACCAAATGTGATCATGCCTGAGACTGTAGCCCTTTTTAAACAGGAATTGTGTGAATTTGCAGGAAAGTCCAATCAGACTTTTTTCAGCATTGGCAGTATAAAAACAAAATTGGGGAGTGCGGAAAAATGCTGCCTACCTACTTTTGTTTATACAGAATGCACCTTTTTCGGGGCAATGGGGGGCGTGAGCAAGTAACAAAACGTGTAGCTCAGCGTGTGACTTAAACAGTGACGTGGGAGGGAAGCCGTGGCTGGTCAGTTCTTCAGCAATTCTCTCGTAAGGCCAATTTTTCACCATCCCTGTCATCTGGCGGTTAATGGCCTCTTCATTTGCGAGGGCAAGGAGGGCGCGCAATTCTTTGAAAATTGGGCACCTCAGATCAACTCGCCAATCCGGCTCTGTGTGTCTAAACGCTCGCAGCTTGCCAGCAAAACAGCCCAACATTCGTGGAAAATCTGTCAGTGTAAAAGGGGCTTGTGCCGATGAAATTACCTGTCTAAATAAAGGTTTTTAAAAAAATCACCATACTGCAAGCCTTTCGCTAAACCAACGTTACAGTTCCAAAAACATCCTGATTGTGTCTTTTAGTTCAACATTCTACAAAAGCGGCAAACAGTAGACGCCGTTGGCTAGCTACTGATATGTTGGGGCTACTGAAGTAAACTGCTAACATGCCTCAGATGAACCAGAAACGCATGAGGTGGATTATGAAAAAACAAAACAATGGAAATGTAGGAATTTAAGGGAGTGGGAGTTAAATGGTGAGAAGGACACAATGTCTGTATGTTTTTATTGCAGACATGACTGACTCAGTCACAGTGCTGCGAGGGAGGGAGGGTCACACTGATTTTGAAACGAGAAAAAAAATCCTAGCTCCACCCCACCTCTATTGAATGAATTAAGTGCAGCAATGAAATACTCTTGGTACATAGCGGAGCTGAATGTTAATGGTGATGAGATAATTTCTTCTGACTTCTGAATGAGTAAGCATAGCGTTTTCTTTACTCAAGAAACATTTTATGAAGGTTTATTTTACTAGTTGGCCTCTGGCGCTGGGGTTTGCACTGGCTGAATTTGGCTACAGCCGCTAATGATGGTTCACCACTGGAGCTTCTGCCCAATTTGAAATTTTAAATAGTCTCCTAGTGGCGGGGGAGGGAGGCGAAGGGATCACGGGGTGCACTAGCTAGCCAGTTCTTGTCGTATTTGTGATCTTAGAAACAGTCAGTCACCGGCAGTTGGCCCAGTGAATTAAATTATTTTTCTCAGACCACAGCTGCTTTAAAAGTGGATGAGACACAGCTCAGCCCTGAGCAGAGTGACCGTCCTCTATTGACCAGTCAGACAGTGTCCACAGCTCCACCTTTTAGTACCAGATCTGTGTGCTAGGTACCCCAACAGAGGTGGGACCAAACATGGAGACGGTACAGGACGGTTCCTTTACCATCCACAACTTTTCACCATGGAAACGGGGAAAAAAGCGTACTGGACTCCTCAGTGGAAACGGGGCTTTACTGCCTCAGATGTGGCCTCTCTAATAAGCGACTGAAAAAACTTGTGTCTAGACATTTGCTGGTCACAAACCTTCTAAGTATCAGCCCATATATAAAAACACAATGCCAACTTTGACGCCGCTGTGTTTATTTTCCATTCCCTGAAAATTATGAATTTTGCACATACATTTTGGACGATCTTGTGACATGAGTTTTCTATTTTTATGGGGTATATCTTCACTCCTTTAATGTCTTTTCACTTATTAAAGTGTCACAGTGAAGGAAGGCTGTGTTGCATTGCCTTGTCTGTATTGCTCTTACTTAAGGTTGCATCTGGACCACCAAGAATGTTCTTCAGCCACCAAATTTCAGGCCTTGGTGGTGTGTGGGGCCGTGCTTAAAAATACTAGCATGTCTCCCTGCAGCGTGTTGAGAGCTTCAACATAACATTTTCCTGCCAAATAAGCATCCATGTGTCCTCTGGTCCTGAGTTATTGATGCATCTCTAAGGAACAGCGTTTCTGTAATCTGATTGGCCCGCAGTCAGGAAAGAGAGACAGGAGCTTTTACATGGAGTCAACCGTATAAGGAGATGGGTTGCGGCCTACGCTCTGATGGACATGACAGTGCAGTCGAAGCTTTGAGTGACTTGAGGGGCGGGTGTCGGTGGTTTTAAAAGGGGAAAAAAAAAAATCTCTCCCTCTGGCTTTCATCAAGCGTGGCAGGCAAGTATGAAGAGGGGAAAAAGGAGGCGGGGGGGGTTGAACGCAGGCATACTTAGCTCTCCAACCACAGGAAAAGAAAAGAGACGGATTGCAGAGGGAGAAGAAGCCGTAAAGAGTATTTTTGTCCTCAGCCAGGCAACTTTACGGGCGCTGGATACTTCTCAGTAGATAAATTGTTATGAATTTGCATGATTGATGAGTGTCAGTAGCATCATCACTTGGCTGTCACTCTGTGTCTCTGTGGCTGCTGTGTGCTTCACTTGGGTGGTTAGAGTCAGACAGACATAGACGCACGCTTGAAAGGTTTGCCGTGAAAAAAAGGGCCTCTCCTCCCCCCTCATCCTCTCCGTGTATGGAAAAACATATGGTGTCTCAGGTAACACAACTGCTGCTGCCCGTCTTTGTGTGTGTGCATGTGTGAGGTGAGACAGCATGGATGAGTAGGTCTTTCTCCGGGTGGTCCTTCTTTATTTGTGATATTAGATTGATTAAAAAAACATTCAGTCGTGTTTGCAGCTTCGCTCAGATCGTCGTTCACATCATTTAAAGCCTTTAAATGTATCACTGATTCAGCCCGTTCTGCTTCTTATCTCACAATGTCAGAATTCAGTCTGGAAAGTTTGTGCCAGATATAACTTTAATAGACTGTGTCATAATTTCCTTTAATCCCCCTCCCGTTAAGCCCCCTGTTTCTTTTTCCATTATTCCTTCTTTCCCTTCTGCCTCTCTCCTTTGACTATATGATGCCGCCATGTAGGGCAGTGCTGCTCTTTAGTGAGCGGGTCAGGAATGCCTCTGCAGACTTAAGGGGGGACTGTTCTCATGTCTTCATCCACTGACAGCTTCCATTTGTCTCCCTGTTTATTATCAGTTTGTCAATTAATCAAATTCATTGTGGTTTATATTTGGTTAGCCAAAACAAACCGTAAAATGAGAGTAACACACACGGTCACAGGCTTTGTCAGTGTTCTTTAAACCTCAGTGGGAGGAGCCTTAATGGTTTAACCCCTTAAAATGGTTTCTCACATGACTAATCATGTGGGAGCGTGGTGTTGTGACACGTCGTCCAGGTGGCTCAGACTTGGCAGCGCTTCATTCAGCAAGGAACAATGTGATAGAATAAACAAACATGCCTTTATTAGCCGTGAGCGTCACTTGTGCCCTCAGTCAGTGTCTGAAAAACAGTAGATGATCAGTGTTTGATATGTGGTTTGGTGATTGGACGAATGTACCAGCTGTCAGTGACATGATGCTGTTTTTATGGGGGGGGGAAATATTGTTATTTTATTTTGCTAATTTAATGGTTTGAGAGCCACTACTCAGCAGGCAACATAGAGAGTAAAGCTTTGGTATTTAGCTACGTGCATAAATAAGGGTGTTGCAATGCACTGCTCGTTGCAACATGGCTGAAAAGCTACACAAACTTAATATTGTGCAGTGAAGTGTTAGCTCGACATTAATGTTTGCTCGGGGCAAGTAAAGTTTGTGTTCGGGCAAGTGGAATTCGTCATCCAGCTGTCCAATCACACAAGTGAAAAATAAATGTGGACGTCTGACTTTAATGTAGCGTTAGCTGAAAAATAAAATTGCCTAGAAGCTAACAATTTTTCGAGTGAGGGCTCTGGTGTGATCGTATTCCTTTCAGAAGCTTTGTAATCCCACCATAAACTGCGGCGTCTTCTTTGAGACTTCGTAAAGCCTGGTATACACTTCACGATTTTGGACTATCCCAGACAAAACATGGCCAATGTGAAAGGAACATGGCGATATTGTCGGTCGTGGCTCTAAAATGGCGGTCCCTTGTCACGGTCTTGCAATCAAAGACAGCCTGGGATAAAATTCTGACAGTGTCAGAAATTTTGGATGACGTTCTCACTGCTTGACTGCTGTTGAGACCTACGTCTGCTAACCAGCCAATAGGCATGCAGCATAACATGACGCATTGATCGGTGCGACAATGCTAAAAGTTAGTAGATGCTAATAAATACACTTCCAGCTGTTGTTGTAAAATTAGCAGAAGGGCTTTATGTGCGTTTTTCTCTTACAGCTGCAGCGATGTAGATGAATGACACACACTGATGATGTTTTGTTCTTGTGTATTGAGGACGATGGACTCAGTGTCTTTTTTAAGGTTTATTTATCCATCGAGGGTGTCTTTGTGTCTGTGTGGCAGGAATATCTGAATTAAAATATTTTAACACTACGCCCAACCATGCTGTGAAACATCCCGTCAGTGACAGCTCTCTCTGACTCATTCGTTGAGACTTTAAACATAGATGAGCACTCGTGTTCATACATGATTCAGTCAAGTTCTGTCTTTGTCTGATCATTAGCTTTAACCTCCTTGTTCTGTTGTCACCCTTTTCTTTAACACTGTTACTCTCTTCTCTCCCTCTGCCCAGCAATATGGGTGTGTGACTCAGCCCTGGGCCAGGATGTGCCTATAGGACACACCCTTTAGTGGCTGAAAAACAGGCCACTGCATGTTTATGAGCTCACATGCCCTAACAAGTGCACTTAGGCTTTGATATATCCTAGTCTGGGTTGGCTAAGGCCTAACCAATGAATTTTAATGGCGTATCCTCTCTTTTTGAACATGTTTTTGATGGTTCCTCTTTTATCACTCGCTGGCAGAAACCCGAGCAGATGCAGAAACACAATCACACATTCTACCCCAACGTACACATTCAGCCTCACCACAGTGAGAGCTGCAGTGGACGAGTTTCCCAGATTTTTCCATCCTGTTTTTGGATTGCGCAGCCCTCGCTGATGCCTCCTCTATCTTTTGGGCCAGACCCCAGAAGCTGTCTGTCTTGCAGATGGGCATTTTAGCCTCAGCTGGCTGTTTACAGCCAATGCGGTAGGCACTGCAGAAGAACAGCGGGCTATAGGATTAGAGGAAGGGAGAGGGAGAGAGATCGTTTGCTTTGCGGCATCTTAGTTACTCTGTCTAATTAAAAAGGCTGTATGGAGACCGAGTGTCTACAGGCGTCGCCCAGCCCAGATCCAGCCCGCGGCATCCACCAGACCAGTGGATAATGGTGTTGGACGCTGTGTGTCATGCTGCCTGGCCTGGTGTGGAGCGAGCAGCCTTGACCCCAAACCCACTCGCTTTTCTATCTTTTTTTCTCCTCGCTCTAACAGCTCATTCTGTATCTCCCCGTCTGTCTGCTGCGTCTCCATTTCTTTTACTCTTTGCTATAAAAGGATTTTGTGAAACTTAGTCCAAGATGCCCTTGAGCGTGTGAAATGATTGAAGCAAGCAACATTGTAGAGTCACCACACGCACAAACACATGCAAGATAAGGTGTGTGTGTGTGTGTGTGTGTGTGTGTTGGAGCAGCTGCAGCAGCATAAAGAATCTGTAGATGATCCTGATACAGTTGTAACAGTGTGCAGAGGAAAAGAACCTGAGGCTGGAGTCCCAGCTCATACACAGATCATCTGAATTATAGATGGGCTCTAAAAGAAATCCAGAAAATGCAGGAACAAGCGTTCACACAATGCAGCTGTAATCATGTCACGGTTAACATGGCACAGTTAGCGTTTATCTCCCCGCGTGTCCATCCATCCCATAAGCATCTTTGTATCTCAAACCGTGTATCGAATTTTCGGACTCTTAATAATAGATGTGTTTGCTGTAAATATTTCATGGTCGGCTGACTGAAAACTCATGCCTGTCAGAGATATGGAGGTAGAGGGGGAGGGTGGAGGAGAGCAGGGAGGGGATGGGGGAGTGACTGAGTGCTGAGAGAGAGTGAAATCTAATCGGCAGGATTTTAACCCCCTCATTCTGCCTTCATCAGGACGCTGCACGCACTGCGAGTACATATGTTAAGTTGTCTCCCTCTCTCCTCCCCCTCCCTTCCCCGCTCCCGCAGGGCTCTCAGGATTCGACAGGAGGACAGGAGGGATTGGTGGCCCCACCCTTTTCAGCGTTCCCCCCTCCACCCCCTCCTCAAAACGGGCTTCCAGGGACGGAGTTTGGCCCCGGGGCCATGTTTGGTGCTGGGGGCCAAGGCACAGCAGAGGTAGGGGCTGGTGCTAATGGAGCCACCACCACTACCACCACCAACAACAATGTAAGCAGACTGTCTTTGTAAAGCCTTAAATACTAGTTGTGTGTCAGATGTGTAGAATATTCATGCATAGTGCATTATAGTTTGTTGTGGAGGTGTTCAGCATGTTGAAGATGTGTTTTTTCTTGTGAAGGAACTATTAGATTTTAATTATTTTATTCAGTAAAATTGCAGCTGTGTTGCTACAAACACTACCAGCTTATGACTGCCATTGGCTCTAGTGATGGCAGTTTCATGCAGGATTTATATTTCTGCGTCAAATCAACGCCGTACCCACAGCATATGACATAGAGCCTACGCCGTATCCTACATCGTAGCTTGACATACACCTCCCCAGAAATGTAACTACAAGTTGAGGCGACGCAGACCTCCTGTCTATTTTTGTAAGCTAAAACCATTTCCCTCAGTGGCAACAAAGCTTTTATTTACTTTAATTTCACAGATAAGAAACAAGAACAAGAAGACAATAAAGCCTCCACAAAAATAGCATTTTAAGTCTTGTGTGTGATTTATCCTGGCTTCATATGAGCAGAGGAAATCTCCACTTGTCGCTACGCTAATTTATACAATACAAAATGCCATAGGCTTGTACTAATAACGTTAGCATGTTGTATTTGTGGGCAAAATGTGTCCAGATAAAGACAAGAGTTTGTCTGTGAATGCTATGAGTTATAGTGAAGCTGATTTGTGTACTCGTGTTTGAAATTGTCTCTATTAAGCCATGTTTAATGTGTGTTTTGGATCAACTAAACACTTCACAGAAACCCTGTCACGGACTAGTGTTTGAGGTGTAACTGCAGAGTGACACAGACACACCACCGCACAAGAATAAATGCTCACAACGATGTAGGCCATGGCGTAGTGTCTGCTGCACAAGTATAAATCTCCCTTCAGTCAGACGCTTCCCCCACTTTAATCCAGACTGAAATATACTGGATGAATTGCCATAAATATTTTTCCAGATATTCATGATCCCCAGAGGATGAATCCTAACGACTTTGTTGATCCCTCTGACTTAACATGCAGCACCTCCAGCAGCATGACATTTTTATTTTTTAGCTGATATATGTGAACTGCTGTAAGATGGATTGCCATGAGAGCTCGCACAGAGATTCATGGTGCCCAGAGGGTGACTCATAATGACTTTGGTGATCCTCTGATTTTCCTCTAGTGCCAGCAGCAGGTGGAGATTTGATTTGGTGAAATATCTCAAATACCTTTGAATGGATTGCCTTGGATTTTTGTCCAATAATGTTTATGACCAAACATCTGCAAAACTAATGATCCCTTTAGCCCCAACTGGATTAGTGTTAAGTGTTTATTAGTAACTGTTTGGGGCTGTATCTGAGTTAGGATTATGTCAGTCGAATCAGATTCAGCCATTTAATATGAATATTTGTCAGTTTGGTTTTTTACACATAGTTTTAAAGTTTGAACAGGGCGGTTTGTCAGCGGCATTTATTTAATATAGTAAACAAGCTAACGACGGCGGCGTCAGATCGGGAATGTGCAATAAAGTATTTTTCCAACACTAGATACTGAACAAAAGCCAGAGTGTGTCTATTAAGTGTCTGTGAGCTGTAAATTCACCAAAGCTGAGCAGAAGAGAGAAGATGATGCTATCTCTGAACCTTGTGGTGGGAAGTTTCTCCTCCTCTGTGCTGCTGCATCACATCTGCAGCTGTCTGTAACAAAAGCAAATGCAAAATCTGCTCGACTTGAAGCAATTTCAGTTGACCGAGGGTCTCCGACTGACGATTCAAATCTCTGACTTTCAAGACGCAGCCCTAGAACTGTTAGCATGCTAACACTAGCATGCTAACACACACACATGGCTAACACACACATGCTAACAACATGCACGCTCTTTCCACCTCCAATTGCAGCGTCCTGAAAAACCACGCCCATCTGAGCGAAATCAAGAGTTTTTTGGGAGTACGCTTGTACTTACACGATAACCTGGGTGCACCTTTGTGAAAATGCAGAACAAAAATCCTGAATTATTTTGGTTTAAAATTAAATAAGAATTAGGACTGAGTGGCAAAAGTACAGACTAGTTTTATATTTAAAGTTTGGAAAATTAGGCAAAGTAGACTGAATAATGTACACATACCAAATGAGATCTATTTATTCTATATTCTATGAGGGATGTCTTTCTGTAATTTGTATATTTGGTCAATTGATTGTTTGCCCTGTAAACCCAAATTGCATATATTGATTTAAGATACTACACTGATATCAAAATGCAGAACCGATGCAGAAGTCGACTTTTGGTCTTGGACATGATTTAATCCATCTAAATGTCAATATATATTATAACTATATGGCTTTACATATTTTCCAATGTAACATTATGATGGGCAGTTCGAGTATATATCAGCTGTCAGGTAAAAGTCATTTAAAATCTGCAGGAAAGTTTAATCACAGTTGCAGCCGTGCCAGCAGTACAAGGACCAAAAATCCAAGTGTTTCTCTGTAAATCTGCAATCACAAAAATTTGAAAAATCTCTGTTTAAAGTTAGAAGGTGTGAGGTGTTGTGTAGGTTTAATACTGCAGTCATTGCAAAGTTTAAGTTAATGAAAAACTCTTCAGGCTACTGTTTTGCGAACTAATCCAAAAAGTAACAAAACAGCTCCATGTGAGCCGACGAGAACACGCCTCAGGCAGACATCACTCAGTGAGACCCAGGACATCAGGCACTCCCCCACCCGGGGTGAAATTCCAAGTTTTTCGGGAGTCCCTCGTGAGTGTAAGCACCACAGAGTACAGCCTCACAGAGCTGCAAGCATGGCTGTAGACTTGTAGTTTTATTATTAGACATAAATACAGTAATTATGTCTAATTTAAGACGCAGCTGATGAGATCAAGACTGTTCTCACTGTGTACTCAAACTCTGCATTGTTTCTGTTCAGGTTGAATTTAAATGAAGAGGTTTAGCAGAGTGTCACCTTGCTAAAATAATCATCATAAGCCATTTGATCACCTTTAACACCTCCTCTTACTCTTCTCACCACTTCTTCTTTTCTTTCTGTCTCCCCCCCACAGGGAAAGACAGAGGAGGCGTCCCAGGGTGAGGCGGGTGTACAGTGCGGCACAGGAGGCACAGGAGCAGGAGGCTCCGTGGGAGACCCGTCTGAAGCCAAAGGGACCCCGAAACGCCTCCACGTCTCAAACATCCCCTTCCGCTTCCGGGACCCTGACCTCAGGCAGATGTTTGGGGTAAGACGCCGGGAATGTTGTGGGCCTCAATTTTAATGGGATCAATAAATCAGTCTAGACACACAGGGTGCTTCACTGAGGGGCCGGCTCAGGAGGAGCGGTTTAGAGAGCCTGAAGAGCCATACAACCACAAAGGAAAGACACTCATGGGTGATCTTGTGGTGCTTGTGGGGACAACTGGCTGCGATATGTGTCAGCGTGTTAGCGTGAGTGACGGAGTGGGAGGAGAGAGGGGACAGAGCAGAGTTCAATGCAGAGGGCTGGAAGGAAACAGTGAAATGTGGGGAGTCGTCTTTGTGTAACAGTGACACCTATGTAGAGAAGCTGTAGCTCACACACTGTCAGAAGCTTCTCACTTTGCAGATGTAAGGATCCTGACATGACTCAAACATGTCACTGACTGCTTTCTTTGCTTTTATACGTTCGCTAATTTCTTCCCTCTTATTTACTTACAGCAATATGGGAAGATTCTGGATGTGGAGATTATTTTCAACGAGAGGGGCTCAAAGGTAAGAGCACCAGGAGGCATTTTATTCTCTCAAACTGTGACACAAATTCTTCTGACTGTTGACAGTGATTTCCACTTTGCATGTTTTTTCCTCTGTAAATGTGACACTTGGTGATGTGTTAGCAGGACCGCACAATTAATGGAATATTAATCTCACTCACGAATTTGGCTTCCCACAATTATGAGAACATAATCAAATGCAATTCTGCTGCATATGAAATCAAGCACTTTATAAACTAACAGCCAGCCTCCACTTTAGAGGAGCTGTCATGACACTACATGAGCTCCCTGCAGCAGCAGCAGCAGCCTCTGAAAACTCTACTGAATGTTGCGACTGCAGAAAATCACCCGTCCATCAACATCTTTGTTTGGAAATATTTTTGATTTAGGGGAGAATAAAATTATATGCAAAGATGACATGAGAAAAATGTCAAGAGCTGAGGAAAAAAAAGCATGTGCAGGCAAAAACAGAACAAAAGGAAATAAAACAAAAGTTACAAACCAAAAAGTACAAATCAGGCATTAAAAGTGAATGGAATACTTTAGCTAACATATTTTAGTGAATCCTTGTCTGGCGTCAACTAGGGCTGCAACTGACAATCATTTTGAATGTTGATTAATCTGGTCATTATTTTCTTGATTATTTGATCAGTTGTTAGTTTCTAAAATGTTTTCCCCTTCTGTATTGTTGTGCGTCCCCTCTCTAAATTCAGTTTTTTTCAGGTCTGTGAACCCAGCCTGAGCTCTCAGTGAGTTTTTTTTCTATCTCAGCAGCAGTTTGTGGAGTTGGAGTTGCAGGGTTGATAAGTGATAAATAACCATACAGTATAAATATTCCAGAATATAAATATTCCAGCGCTCCTGATGAACGATCCAGCTCCAAAAATAGGAAATCTGCATGTGGCGGCAGATGTTGATTTATTTGCAGAGAGCCACAAATAAACGAACATGTGGGAAACCCTGCAGTGTTTCCCAGAGCCCAAGATGACGCCATCAAGTGCCAAATTTTGTTTATTTATTTCGTATGTTACTGTATTTATTATCTTGTTGGCTCTTTGAATCTGCTGTTATTTTCTCTATCTTCGCCTGTAAGGTGACCTTGGCGTTGTGAAAGGTGCCTTTAATAACATGTATTATTATTACACTAGGAATGCTGTACAAAACGCTAAATAAATAAACGTTAAGATACAACCCTGGATAGGTATCTTGCGAGCTCTCAAAGACAGACTGAAATGATCAATCATATTCCATGTGGCCAAAAATATGTGTTCAATAAACACTGTGTTCATTTGGTTGAGATCTGTAATGGTGCATTTATTTTCAGTTAGCTTATATATCCACTAGAATTGTGTTTATTTTTTGCTCTTATATTGATGCACAGATTGTACATTAGCAAGAATGTAGCACAACATGGAAGTGAAAGCAGTGCTCTGTTTATTTAAAGCCAAGTTCAGACCAAAGATTTGTGAGGAGACAAAACCGTTTTAGAACGTTGCAGCGGTGTGAACTGGCGGTCTCAAAACTTGCTAATGGCGTCACCTGCAAACTCAAATCACCAGCGGCTGGTTTTAGAACGTAAGGCTGGTCACCTGTTTCTACAGCCGACTGGTATGTAGTGAAGTCCCCGCCAAACCCTCTGTTTCCGTCCTCTTGTGTGCCAGTGTCGGACGGTGGGTCACTGCTGCTGCTCACTGTGTGTGTGCTCATACCCCCCCAACACACACATTGTCATTGGCTGATTAATTGGTGCTGCTTACTTATATTTTTTGTGGTGTATTTATTTTGAACACAGTCCATCTGATGCTGGTTCTGTTTCTGTTTTCGCCGTTTCATCACCACTACAAATGCAGCTGTAGCTAGTATCTCACTATCACTATCCTCACTCATATTTTAAGAAGCTACAAATTATTTTCAGCCACAAAATAAACGCTGCGAATCAGAACAGAAGCACAGAGAGTTGTTGCATAGAGATGATACACCGTCTCCTCTAGTTGCATTGGTGTGAACCGGCAGTAGTTGCTTGTTTCAAATCGTCTCGTCGCAAATCTTTGATCTGAACTGGGCTTTAATGTTAAAGTGCAGTCTAAATACTTTGTCCCTTAAATCAACAAATAACCATGATAATTAATTGTGATGTCAGTATCATTTTGGCCATAATCGTGCAGCCCTGTGTGACGTCAGTACGCCACATGGGGAGGCCCTGTTATGAATCTGCAGTTATCTTGTAAACAGTGTCACAGCAACCCCAGATTCACAGATTCTCCTCTCTCCTTCTCCAAAATGTCTTATTCTGTGCCCCTCGCCCACCACCAACCTCTTTAACCTCTGCCGTGTACCACAGGGTTTTGGCTTTGTGACATTTGAGACCAGCGCAGACGCAGAGAAAGCCAGGGAAAAGCTCCACGGCACACTGGTGGAAGGTCGTAAGATTGAGGTAATTTTCCTCTCTCCCTCTCTCCTTTCTTCTCTTCTGTCTTCTCTCTGTACTCCCATCGTAATTCTGCTTGATCACTGACTGCTAGCTAGCTCCCATGCTCCCTTTAGTGATATGCTCTGATGCAGCCCACTGGTATCCCACTCCCTGGTCCTCTGCAGTATGTTCATTTTTTAAATTTCAAAAGACTTGTTTCCTCCTTTTTTGTTGTTTCTGTGGTGGGAATGATTGGGGGTGCAAGAACACTACATAAGGCATGCTGGGTACTTTTTTCCTCTGCAGCATTTTTTTTTTTTTTTTTTCGCATTAAGCTGTTGCCTCTTCACCTTTTTTTTTTTCCACTGATGCGCAACTTGTAGCCACACTGATGTTACAACTTTTTCCGCAACATTGGAATGATGTTTGTGTAGTTGGCACCGGAGGGCACGAGAGGAACGCAGTGAAAGGATGATGCATGGCAGATTGCTGTCAGATGCTCTTATTTTCTTCCCTAGTGTAGAAATCCTTCTGTGTTCCCCTCACCCGGTGCTGCAGCTAAGTGGTTGTGACAAGCTTATGGCTCCTGGTGCAACAGCAGCATGCTGGGAATCACAGCAACACTGACGCATGTTCACTTTATGGAAGTCTGGATTCTTACCAAAGATCTGTTCAGTTTTTCTGTGTAAAGTCTGTGTGTGTTCAGGTTGTTTTGATTTTTATTACGTTGTTTTAACTGAAGCATGTGAGTTTTTGAAAGCAGTTTATTTTTATTGGGGTGTCAATCAGCCAGTTGTCCGTATTGGATCTTTGACCTCGCTGTAAGCCAGGATTTCTGCATGGGCTTACTGTGGTGATTTCCTTGTGGTGTGTATGTGTGTGTGGGGGTGTGTGCGAGTCAGTTCCTGCATGATGGATGAGGCCGGCTGGACCCTTTTTAGTTCTGTACTCTCAGTTCTGCTGCAGTGTGGTCGAGAATGAAAGACAGCCACCTGCATCCACTGGTACAACATACTCCCTCCGCCACCTCCACCTTCAGTCAATCAGCAAGCTGAATGGATACTGATGGAGCCAATTTACCCTGCATCAGTCTTGCCCTTGTGTCCAGCCAAAAACCTGTGTTGTCCCTGGCATTGCCTTAACCTGACTCTCTGTTTCTCTCTTCTGCATGATACCAGTCACTGAATTGTGAACTGTATTAATGAGCGAGCAGTATGTTTTCAGTTGTCACTTTGCATGAACCCTGTTGTACTCCAGTAGTGGTGTCGGGCTGTAGCGAGTCATGCATTGGCTGCATGGTGGGCCAGCAGCAGGAGTCTGTAGAGTGCGTGTCTTTCTGTCTGTTTATGGTTGCATGGGTTTGAAGAGACAAAAGGCTGGCGCAGGACAAATCGTGGATTTGTGTTTATACATTCTTTCAACGGAGGAGAAAGGGCCGGCCACTTCTATCTGAGGCAAAGCCATCTGGCAGTTCTCCTTTCTTGCAGATGTTGCTGCGTTAGTCTCGCTTTAACCGGTCATATCATTTCAGAGTTTGTTGAACTATGTTTTTAGAGATGGCAGAAAAACAACTACAGTCATCATATATTTGTGTAATAATTCAGAAACTCTGAAATATAGGCCTGTTGTATATCATGGTGATGCACAAATACTTAACTGTTGTTGTGTGTGACTCTGCAGTTCACTGGCATGAGCTTAGTTGATGTAGGCTGCATGGTTGGTATTTTAGTATGGATAGCGTAACTGAAGCGTTACTGAAGACAGCTGGATGTTTTTTTCTTGCATGTTTATTCTCTTCGGTTACTTGTTGAATTAGTTTTGGTGATGGGACTGTTAAAAGAATACTTCACCCACAAAGTGAGCATTTGTTTAACAATTACTCACCGCAGGTTACCTTGAATATGTGAAGGACACTTGGTTTTTCTCACGTGCCTCCACAGTGAACTGAGAATCCAAAAAAAGGTGAACAATAATAAGTGTTTCCCACAGAATTAGGATCAAAAGCCGTGTCGCAATTTGGAGGCTGCAGCCTTCGAACATTTGAAGACAAATTGCGTCACAGCAGCACAACCAAGGTCATCCCATTTCGAAGGATTCCTCAAAATCAGTCGAGAAATGAGTCCTTCTTTCCCCGAATTTGGAGGAAGCAATGGGAGACTCATTCACAGCCCATCCTATCCCAAGATTTATTGCACCCCAGTGACAACTAGGCTATTTTCAAAGAATATGGCGTCCCTAAACACAACACCTTTTTTTTTTTTAGCACACAGTTTAAACCAGTGATCATCAACTGGTCCAGACATGGGGTCTATATTTCTCCGTTGTCCAGATTTCTCGAAGTCCCACAGTTTAATATATTCAGCATCATACTTACGTTTGGCCATCCTAAAGATCGTTGACCTAGTTTGCTGCCTGTCAAGTAGCTGTCCATCACTCTACAGCTGGAAACGGCACTTCAAAATAAAAACTGTGCTGGAAATTTACTGTACTTCAAAATAAAGTGCGGGTTTTTTTTACAAACTTGGCAGGTTTGGGATTCACTTGCAGTTCATTCAGAATGGGTCCGCGACCCACCAGTTGAAAACCACTGGCTTAACACGATCTTGACTTAATACGTCTAATTTACCTGAAAATGGTCCAAAAAAATTTACCATTTCGTGACCCCTCTCTAAATTTGGAGGTTTTTGTGGGTCTCTGAACCGCACTGCAGGTGAAACTCTTCATGAGTTCTTTTGTTTTCTCAGCAGCAGTTTGTGGAGTTTAAGTTGCAGGATGAATAATTAATGTGTCAATCAAATCAGAGCTGTCACATCAGAATGATGGATGAGAGGAGCAGCTGCAGCGAGTGAAAGCAAACTTTTAGACCCGCTGCATTTAGGTTTCACTTTCACTGTGCCTGGCGTTCTGCTGCTCTGTCTGTGCTCCGAAAGTGTCGTGCAATGACTAATCGATAAGTATATGTTCAAACAGCGCTCCTATTAAACGGTCCAGCTCCAAAAATAAGAAATAAATACCAGGTGAGAGATGTTGCTATCATGGTGGACTGTCAAAAATAAATGAATGTGTGGAGAACCAAAAAAAATTCTTCATTTTGTGTAATCAGGGTCCAGGTGTGACATCAGCAAAACATCAGTTTACAAAGTGTGACACAACAGTGTAATCTAAGTGTAATTTATCCAGTTGTATGTTTAATACTTCCCAAACACATACATTTTTGCTTAAACCTTACTATTTAACACGCATCTGCTCACAGGTAGCGAGCCTGAACACGTGTATACATATGAGCTCTGCTTGAGCAGAGTTCAAAGGCTTGCACATGTCCAGGCACACCACTCAGCCATATGTATGCAACTGTTTGCACTGACATGCTTTAAATCATGATGTTTTAGCGAAGATGCATGTGTTTGGGAAGCACTGAGCATATGACTGGATAAATGAGACTTGGATTACACTGCATGAATCTTGAGAGAGTTTATAAAAGGTTTTGATATAGTTTTGCTTCAGTTCATAAAGATTGTTTGCCTTCTTTGGATTCACCGTTCATCATGGAGGCATCCAAGAAAATTAACTTTGCTTCATGAATTCAAGGTAACACACAGTGTGTAATTGATATACAAATGGTTATTTAGTGGGTGAATTATTCTTTTAACTTACTTGTTCAGTTAGCATGAAATCAGTTGCACCTCGGTGCCTCATAGTTTTGCTCCACTCACTAAGAAAAGGCTGAATAGTTGAATTTATGATTGAATTAACTTAACTGCTGACATCTCTTACTCTGTGTGCATGCCAAAGGGAGTCGATTAGTAGTCATTCTCGTAGCTTAGCTGCCCCGTAGTGTGCATGTGAGCAGCGTATATGAAATAGAATTGTTGTGCTTAAAGTTATACTGTACTTCTCTTTGTCTGGAATAAAAACTCTGCGCTTTGAAGAAGTCAGTTTCCTGTGTGCTTCCAATGTATCCATGTAAGTGGCCCAACTACAATTCACTTTGTCTCTACCTGCTTCTCTGTGATCTCATCTCATCACCATTCATTCTATATATAGACTATAGAGCCCTCTAGGCCTATATATAGGTGTAGCAGTGTGTATCTAAGTATGCACTCACCAACCTCAGTGCATCTCCACCCACTCATGGCTGTTTCTGTGACTGTGTGTGTGCTCTAACATAAATGGTTAAGCAGTTCTCACTCATAACATCTCTCTGCTCAGGCAGTAACATTTGGCTGTCACTGACTCGTTACTTTGACTGTAGGACACCCTACACTTGCTAATGATGTGGAGACATTGGAGAGGTTCCAAACCATTCAGTCACATACTGTGTGTGTAGTCACATATTTCATTTCTTAAGCTGCAATCACTGGCTGTACAGGAAGTGTATCAGGGTCCCTGCGTCTCATTTGCACAGCTGCAATCTCAATCAGGACATTATTAGTTAATGCTGGTGTGCATTATATACTTAATGAAATAAATAATGCAGTCTGTGATTGTGCCAACGGAGCTTCTTGCTGATGATTTTCAGCTCATCGTCTGACGGTCGCAGAACTCTTGACTAGTTCAAACACCTTAAATTTTCTTAACATTTCTCAGTAGGTGACAGTTTGAAGGTCAAGATGTGTGCCTATTTTAATTGACCAATCCTAAGTCCCGTCCTTGTTAGTTACTGTTGCTAAGGTGGACAAGCTCGACATTAAGAATCAACAGGCTATGCCGATATTAGTTCTTACTTCTCTTTGTCCAACTCGGCAAGTTGTGTACTAAAATTTCTGTCTTGTTACCACTTGAGGGGGCTTTTAAAGTGAATTTCCCCAATGGAAAACATATTTTCCCAAGTTAGCATTGATGTTTTCCAGCTAACAAAAATTCATCTCATCTTAAAAAAATTATGTCGGATACCAACCTACCCAACTGTCTTTCTCCAAATCCCTTAAACGTTACCATGGACATAAGGAGGAAGCAAAGCTGGCTGACATAAGGCTAACTACTACTAATGTACTTAAAGATGTGACTATATGCACTGAGATATCCGTGAAGACTAACAGATCTTAACTTGGTTGTCTGTTCAACATAAGTGTAGCATCACGGGCTAATATCAGTTAATTATGACACTCCCATCTCTGGGAATGCGAGGCAATAAAGAGACTGCAGCAAACCTTTTTTTCCTCATTTAATCGGCACCAAACAAGCAGCATTGTACAAGAGAGAGCGCAGGTGTACCTTGTTTTACACTGACCCTGTGTGTGGCTTTCTGGTCTGCTTGCTGTAGATCAGTCCACAGTGAGAGCTACACTGTGGGAGAGCTAACAAGGACAAAACACAGCAGTTTGTACACATCAGTGATTCCAGCCACAGAGGAGATGGTGCTTGGGTGGGCACAGAGACCATGCTAAACTCTACAGACTCCCATCACTAACTCCTGCTCTAAGGTTGTGTGTTTGCTGTTGATCTGTGCGGCTTGAGTGCTACGGGAAGTGACTGCTCCTCCGCAGCGCAGAGTTTTAGTCAGACTTTGAACACAATAGAGCAGAATAGCTAAAGGTTTGTGTGTGTGTGTGTGTGTGTGTGTGTGTATGTGTGTGTGTGTGTGTGTGTGGTGTGTGTGTGTGTCGCAAGCGGTGCAGCTCTGCATGCAAAGACGGGGGGAACTGTTGAGTAAAGAGTGTCATCATCAGTGCATGGATGTGTGCGGTGAAAAGGATGAGAAGGAGTCGTGCCTGTGGTTCTGCATGCCTGACCATGCACATCCTCACCAAGCGGTGCTGCCACCACACACTGCTCAACGGGACACAGTTGGCCTTCAGCTCACTTGGGCCTTAAATCAGTCATTTCCATAAACACTTTGAACCGTTTGGATGGTTGTATACAGTAGCGTTATGTTTGAATTAAGATGGTGCGGACGGGCGATGGCCTGAGGTGAAGGCTTACCAGCTCCTTGTGTCCCAGTCCCATAGATGACCCTCCCCCCCTCAGCTTTGGATTTGACCCGTCCTGTTTTGTTACCAGAGCTTTCTGTTACTGCATGATTTGAACAGATTAACGAATGAAACGTGTGAGTATCCGTGTGCGCTTGCTTTGTACATGAGTGAAAATGTAGACAGAAAAGGGGAAAGAGAGTTTTCACTTTGCCCTTTCCGACCCTCTGTTTCTTTGTGTCGACTCCACTCTCTTTCTCTCTTCCTCATCCCTTCATTCTCCTGTTGCCAGTCGACTTCCTGTCATTTCGTGTTTAATTTAAAAATAATCTCCAGCTGTTTTTCTAACTTCCTTATTTGCCGTCATCTCTGTCTGCCTTATTTTGTTTCCATTTGTTGTCTCTTGTTTTGTTTTTCTGTCTTATTTTTATTGTTTGACTATCAAACAAAACTTCAGTATGTTATTTTGTGGTGACTGGAAAAAAACAAACTGGAAATTACAGCCACTCTACCCAATTTCCAAACACACACTCTTCTCTTGTGGCCCTAACCTTACCACACAAGAATGAGTCATTTCGTTGCTAACCAAAATACATCAACTTGTCCTTTTGACTGTAACACCCAGACAGCGTTAAAGCGTTTTTACATTCTGCTCCTATGAAGGAGGGTGGTGTGCATTTGTATCTGCTCTTCTTACTTTGCCTTGGAAGTTTTCCAATTCGCTGCATTTCAGTACAGGCTAGTTTTTGGGATGAAGGCAAGGTTGCCCCATATTTCCATTCTCCTCTTAGAGCACCAACACCTCCCTGTCACTGGTCTGATCGCTGTAATGATGCTCTGAGCTCCGTTAAGCACCGAGAGCTAGCATCCTCTCTCCCTTTTCCTCCTCTTTCTTCTTTCTCTTGTATTCTGTTCTGAGCTGTAACACTGCTGCTATCAGGTTTTGATTTCACATGGGGCGAGGAGGAGGAGGAGGAGGAGGAGGAAGAGGAGGAAGGGGGGGGGGCATTTAGGTTTCTTTTGTTTCTAGGATTATTTGTTCCTTTATTTATTATATTTTTTCTGTTTCCCTGACGACTTCTGTGTGTTGTTGTCAGTCTCCACGGTAACCACTCGCTGTTTCTACGGCAACGGTAAGTTGTGTACAAACATCTATCACTGAACTGATCCCCCCCCCTCCCCCCCTTCCCACCCCACCCCTGAAAATGGGCATTTGATAAAGTAGTATCTGTGACGTTATATTATTAGACTTTGCATTTGTATTTATCAGCTGATGTTAATGTGACAGGCCCACGCAGCCCTACTGAGCTGTTATGTAATCTCTACAGTGCACAACATGGTATCACAGGCACACAGACAGACAGACAGACAGACACAGCATCTCTCAACTGATTGGATCTTTTAGCAGTAATGTTTTCTCCACATGCCCGTCCCCACCCCCTTCCACCATGTCATTAACACCTCACTGGGAATGACCGAATGTAATCACCCTCCTCTATGCAATGACACGGCTATCCACAATCCATCTGATTAATTCTCTCCATTTGGACTCAATGTATGTAGCACTCATTTTCTTGATTAATAAGAAATAAAAGAAATCAACAGAAATGAGATGAAGCTTTGCTCCCTGTTGCTGCCTTCGATTGCTTTGAGTGAATGCAGGCCCCCTGAGCTGCAGGGCAAATAACACCGCTCTGGGTTTGAACTTCTTTATTTTATCGACCTGCCTGCTTTTAGCCGAGTGTACATCTGTCAGATATTAGCCAACTGGGCTCAATGTGCATTTGGAAAAATGTGAGCTAAGACAACACAGGCTGAGGCAAGGATTTATTCAGGCTTTGAGCTAATGTAGAAACATTCAACATGTGGCACAGCATATTGCAGACAGTTCAAGAATGCCATGACCATAGAAGCAGAATGAGAGTAGAACGGACATTACCATTCAAATCAGTAAACTGAATCACAATGGGCGTATGTTCCGGTAACTTTAGGGTAGAAAACCTCTGCGACATGTACATACAATACGATATCGAGAGAAAATGGTTACGTCTTGTTGTTTTTGGGGGTGTGGGTAACAATAAAGAGTGGAGAAGGGTTCAAGTTTTTTAAATTTCCATCTGTGAAGAGCAAACATGCTCAAAGACAACTCTGGACTCAGCGTCTGAAAAGGGAGACAACAGTCTTACAGCTTGAGCTACCCCAAACTAGCAGTTAGTTCAAGATGTCGCTGTTGGGTAACGCTGGATTTTGTTTTTCAAAGATGATAGCAAAGCAACACAGTACGGAAAATAAGCACAGCAGAAACGTTACACAGATCGGACCACTGTGTTTGAATATAGAATTTTAAACCCTGACAACAGAAATAAACAAGTGTCAATTTCACGAATCTCCGCAATTAAATTCGATTGCCAAATGCCTACATGGAAGTGATTGTTCTTGTTAGCTAATACTGCAGGATGGTCAGAATGGTGGACATTTTTATCTGCACTGTCACCATTGCAATGTGCATTTTTAAAATGCATTTTTCTTCCGTCCCCATCCACTCCAGTACATTGCTTAATTTCCAACAAGCTTCCTTAGCTTGACGGCAAATTTGGTTTATCAAAGATGCTAGCAAAGCGACACGGTAAATAAATAAGCACAGCAGAAATGTCAGATAGGTGGGACCACCGTCAGGAAGGTAATCCAGGCACTCCGAAAAATGAGGAAGGAAATATCAAAAAGACTTTATTGTAGTGGCTACATGTCTCGACCACTGCAGGTCTTCGTCAGGGCTTTCAAAAAACCTCCACCGTGTTTAAGTATTTATCTTTAAATATTAGTTTCGGCTGAAAATGACAACAGAAATAAACAAGTTTGACTTTACGTAACTCCGCAGTTGCCAGTTTGTTATTGAGAGCGTGACGAATGAGTTAAATGACCACAGCAAAATGGTTCAATGTCCGTTCTACTCACATTCTATGTCTATGGCCATGATGCTCTTGTCTAGACAAAGACTTTCCAAATGTACATACGAAGACTAGCAAAGAAAAATTTTTACAGTACCATTAAAAATCAAACTGTAACTGTTCATGTTTTGATTTATGTAAAACTAAAAGAGATCGTGCTGCTCCTATGTGGTCACTTACCAAACGAGTGTTGCCGCTGTGTAACCATATGCATTTCTAAACCGATATGGGGTTTACCTTACTGTGTTTTGGGTCTCTATTATGCTGCCATTTTGTTTTTCTCTTTTTGGTTTGGTTTTCTTGTAGTGGATTGTCTGTGTTACCAGTAGTCGTAGTAGTGGTAGTCGTAGTGTACTGGTCTCAGTTTGTGACACACAGTTCTAATGCCTGGCATAGTGTCTCATGTTTATTTGATTTTTTTTTTCTCCTTTTTTGGGAATGAGGATTGCTCTCTCTCTATCTCTCTCTTCCTCTCCCTCCTTCTCTCTCGCGCTCTCTGTTCCCTCCATCCTTTGGTGCTCTGTTTCTCAACCCACCACATATAATGAGATTTTTCAGGAGAATGGTCACCAAATCTAATTGCTTTATTTGAATGATGCACCTTGGGATATATGTTTTGTTTTATACAGTAATTGTTATTAGTTTATTTTTTGTGTTGCTCATGTAAACTTTCTCCCTTGTTTTCTCTTTCTCTTCACTCCATCTTTACGTTCTCCTGTTGATTTTTTTTGTATATGGACTGGCTCTGTCTCTTTACTTCTCACCTGCATCCCATCCTCTTAACTTATCTGTCCCATCTTCGTCTCGTACGTGTTCGATGTGGGAGTGCTGCGATTGTTTTTGATTGGTCTCTATGCTGCATCCGACGCTTGCTGATTGGCTGAATTTTTTACTTTTTTTGGTTTGTTACTCACTCTTGGTCATGTGTTGCGCCCATATTTGGCTGCGTGTAATTTCTGTGTTATATGATTATTAATTTTGTCAAACAAATGTTTTTGCACCCCCTCTTTCTCTCCCTTGTATTATTTATTTTTTTAATATTTCTTTTTAGGTATGTAAACCCCACAAGTTTGGTTTCATATGGAAATGTGACTTGATTTTGTCCTGGTTTATTGTTCAGGCTGGACTGGGAGGGCAAAAGTGGGATGAGAAAGGCTGAATGTTTTATTAATTATTAACACTTTTGAGATTTGCCTTCCATATTCTGTTGATTTGCATGTGTTCCTGTCAACCGTTTACCCAAGTTCATTGACTGCACACGACACACACACACACACAGATGTATATACTCTGCACACACAAATCAACCATTAACATACGCTTAACTAGTATGACCATATTTTCAACCCCTGAACTGAGACCCTTAAAGATATAATCTGTAACTTTTCCGCATTAAATGTCTAAAAATGTCTAAAATGTGTATTATCCCAAATGGTTCCAACAATGTTTAAAGCCAGAAAAATCTTAAAGTGATTTTTAACGTGAAATGCTTTATTCAGTGCGTTTACCAGTTTTGGAGAGGAACAGACCTCTGCAGATAATTCGGTTCCCTGTAAAAATCTTCTAAACAAATGGATCTTAAGTTGGCAGAGAAAAAAGACAAGCACACATTAGCAAAAGGCAAGCAGCCCCTCCGCCACAAGCCAAACATCATTGGAGAAACAGTGATTTTTAATGTGAAATGCGTTATTTATGTATTTATTCCACCTTAAATCACCTGGTCTGTTTGTTTTAAAGAGTAAGAGACCTCTGTGGATAATTCGGCTCCCTGTAAAAACCTCCTGAATGATGAACACTGACGGAATCCTAACGGGGAGAAACTGACCGCAATGACAGCGTTGCTCCATCTTTCGAATTTGTTATGATTGAGACTGCTAGCAGCACAAAACTACATATTGTACGTTCAAGTGTATCACACGCAAACATGTATAGACTCATGCACACACGATAGGTGTTTCCATCAGACTGGGGGACAGTTAATTCAGAGCATAGCACACCTACCTTGCACACATATGCAAAACATAGTTGATGTGAAAACTGTATAATAACACCAGAAACCCAAAACCAGCTGTGAAGTTCATGGACCAAAAGCTCTGGTTGTGTTTCACCAGATGGCACAGATCTCCTCTTAAGCCGCTCATTTCAGAAGGTTGTCACCGACATTTGCCTCGCTCAAGTGAAATTAATATTAAGTCGCGACATAACTACTTCTGTTTTTGTTGCTGTGCACTGTACGAAGACCGAGTTTATTTTCTGCATTACAGCTAATCGTTAGCGTAACAGACAACACATTGATTGATTGACACATACAAACAAATCAGTGTTAATAACCGCTGAAAACAAGTCTTATTTTTACTATTATTTCAGTCGTGGTGAAAACATGGGGCATGTTAGTGCTTTACAGTTATTTGTCAGGACCCCGAACACCCAGATTGAAACTGGGACAAACCCAGATGCTACTTTTTTTTCAAGGATAGCAAAGGCATGACCCGTCCTTCTCTCCCTCTGATTGGCTAGCAGTCTTTGCCATCTTTGGTTGGTTTAGGCAGGAGGAGTGGGATTGTTAAGGGTTAAGAGGTGGGTGTGAGGCAGAATAGGGCGGGTCATGCCTTAGGAAAAGCACATTTGCCCCCCAGACAAACAGGAAACTTTAGTCACTGTACGCTGAACTTTTCATTTTCATCAACAGTTACTAGTCAACATGAAACTTCCTACAGAATTCCACTGTGACACAAAAATGTTGACATTAATTTGATTCATTAACTCCATTTACATTTCAAAACATCTCCACTCAGACACCCGCGGACAGTCACGTCAGATAGCTAGCCAGGCTAGGCTAATTGAATCATTTGCCACTGACCTTGTCATTTACAATGAGGGAAAAATGAGGTAAACTTCATTTCCATTTGAATGAAGCTCTGCAGATAAAGAACATGACTCACTGAGAGAGGCGATGCGGATGGCAGTGGAGGCCTTAATGGCCCCCTAAATGGGAGTGCGGCGTGTGTGCGCACATACATAAGCACTCTCATTCCTCAGTCACTCTCCTTCTTTGTCTCACACACTCTCGCCTCATCCAGCCAAAAGGTCATTAATCTTTAGCTCCCCACACAGTCAGACGCTGAGCTTCAACATCACTCTGGGACAGTATGGGTTATTACAGAGAGCTACAATCTCCTTCTCTTAAAACCCATCAAAGGAAGATGAGGATAGATCAAGGCACCGGAGTGTGAGCCTTTGAAGCTCAGAGAGGAGATTATCAGCCATCTTGGATTGAAAGCCGAAGCATTAGACTGAAATGTCAGCCAGCATGCGCAGAACATGCACACACACACCTAAAAAAAATATCCACTATACTTTCATCTGTGCATGCCAAAAAAACAGTACAGCTTGGATTCTTCTTGCTGTGCCCCCCTCCTCCCTTTATGTGCAGTCACAGCCGCAACATAACCAATGTCACCCGTCGCAGCCCTTGTGTCTCTCTCCACAATGAGTCACCAAATCTCTACTGGGCAACTCACTTTTAATTGCATGATGACTAAAAATCCCCCCTAACAGCCCCCACCCGCTCTGACACACCAACACTGAAAGAGTTAGCAGCCATGTCGGGAGTTAAATTATTCCACACTGACTACATTTACATGCACACTTATGTTCCATTTTTATTCTGAATTTGACACGGATCATTAAACAGTGTACTCTGTTTGGGTATTTCAAAATAGATCTTAATCCTAATGTAGCATTTTCCAGTTAAGACATGTGGGATATGCTGTTATTGTTCAGGTTTTAAACCCAATTCAGACCAAAGATTTGCAACGAGTTGAAACAGGCAACTACTTCTGCAACGTTCTAAAAACCTGCCAGTTCGCACAAATGCAACTAGATGAGATGGCGTATCATCTCTATGCAACAACTCTGTACTTCTATTCTGATTTGCAGCCTTTCGGGCTTATTGTGTGGCTGAATATAATTTTGTAGCTTCTTTAAATATGAATGAGGAACTGGGCTTAAGGGCACGTCAGTCTGAGTATGCCTGGCTGCATGGAAACCGGGATGTTAGGGTGCTTTCACACCTGCCCTGTCTTGTTCCGTTTAATCTAACTGAAGTTCGTTTGCCCCCTACGTGCGGTTTGTTTGGGCAGGTGTGAACACAGCAATCACACTCAGGTGTGCACCAAAACAACCGGACTGAAACCTTCTTGAAGAGGTGGTCTCAGTCTGGTTACAAACGAACTCTGGTGCGGTTGGTTTGTGGTGAGAACGTGTTCCGACCTGGATGTGAACCAACTGCAGCCACATGACACATTGTTTGGGTTAAACATGAGCATGTTACAGTCCTGGAGGATTATTAATGTGCACCTCCTCCTGTACTGCCTTAATATGCACATTCAGCACATCCAATGCATCAAAACATTGTTTTCTAGTTGGAGCCGTGCCTCGTTTTCAAACTGTATGGTTTGACTAAAATGAACAATGACAGCAATATAGTTCACGATGAGCAGCGCTAAAATCAACCTGCGTAGTTGTCCCTCCATTGTGACATTAGAAAGTGTCACATTTATCTTGCAAGTGTTCTCTTCTTCAACGTTTGCTTTACTTCCTGGATTTTTCCCACATGGAAATTCTGACCAATCAAGAGCAGCTTTCTTGCGCAAGGCATTTGATCTGATCCGCTTGTAAATGCTGCCGTGAGAACACGAACCAACTCTAGGCAGTTATACAACTTTGTGACAAAATGAGTCCCTGATTCAGACAAAAGCAAGACAACTCTAGGTCTGAAGCAGCCTTAGTGAAATATTCATTTTCATTCGTCGTGTAAACAGCGTAGTAGGAATATTGTCGTTTTTGGAATAAGGCCAAAAAATGGAATAGTTTTTGCATGTGTATGTCGTCACACTGTTTGATTTTAGCCGATTTACTTGGTTTCATTTTATTATCTTTGTTCCCACTGCAAAAGTGTGTGCAGTATAATGACGCTTTAATGCCATCAAGTGTGGATTGTAACAATAAAAACAAGCTCAGTAGTTATGTAGGGCAGGAAAATTCAGGGAAGATATAAACTACATGTTGACACAAGTAAATGGACCAGAACTCCAAAAGGCACCAGCATCCACATCTAATGACCCAGTAACAGCAAATATACTCCGATAATAACACTGTCACCCTCAGAGATGCACAAAACAAATGGAGGCAAACATAATAACAGCACACAACAGCAGATATATCAAATGTTTTCTACTGTAAAAACAACATTTCAGCCTTGTGATCTGCGTTTGTGTTGTACTTCAGTTCCCTGTGTGGAGTTGTTGTGTCTGTGTCTCTGACCGTCTGCTCCTCCGTCCCCAGGTGAATAATGCCACCGCCAGGGTGATGACCAACAAGAAAATGGTCAGCCCCTACCCTAACGGAGAGGCTCTCACACTGCCTTATGGTAATAACCACACCAACACACACACACACACACACACACACACACTAACAATGCAGCGTGGCCCGCCTAATAATCCAAACAGCGCAGGTACATGCAGGGAGAGGCATGTAGGCAGCGTAAAACACACACAACCCAGCCACAGTGTTTCCTCCCTGCAGGCTCTGCTGCAGAGTGCAGACCACATTATGTAAGGCTGTCAGCACACCAATTTCATACAGTTTATTTTAGCTTTACACCACCTACCAGCCACGACATCAGCTGACTCAAAATCTCAGATTCTGAACATCAACTCAGATGAAGCATGTAACAAAGTCAGCTTAAATTTAATATAAAGGATGTGGGTAAAAGGGCTGTGAGGGTCCAAGGACAGAGGGATGTCTTATGCTGTAAAGCTCTGAAGCAAATTGTGATTTGACTTGAATTGAATTGAATTGAATTGAGTGAGGAAAACAAATGTCTTGTTACATTTTTAAAAAAAAATGAAATGAAGTTATTTCCAACATTCCTCTCTAAACAAGTTGAATATTTACCTGAACCAAGTTGAGCATTGACCTTAACACTGAAGGCACTAATAATAAAAAACAGAATGACAGGTACATTTTAAAGAGCAGTTCTTCTACTGATGCTCTTTTTCTTTTTAGCTCACTCGAAAAATCAGATTCAAATATCTTTCGTGATATGTTTATTGTGCGAGTTGTAAAAAAATATATTTTTGCAGCCCAAATATGCAATTTCTTATCAATGCCTTAAATGTTAGAATTTACTTTAACATTTAAGGCATGTTAGAGTTTACTGTAAGTCACCCATTTAACATTTCTTTGCAAAATACAAAACATGTAATAAATGGTTTATAACACACTTTAATGTAGTTGCTTGAAACTGTATAGTGTTTGTCAGAAATTTTAACTTCTATCAACACTTGCGCTGCTTGATTAATTGCATTTTAATTTAATTATGATTTTGTCTTCCACTGATTATGAAAATCGAGATACAACAGAAACAAATATTGTACCACATTCTGTTTCGCAGTGATGCTCTTGTTTTGTCTTGTGATTTAAATCCAGCACACCCTTGTCATTTACAGTGGTGCACAGTGTTGCCAACAGGGTTTGAACTTAGCATCAGCCAAATGTTATAAATGAAATATGCAAGTGTTTGCTACATTCACTTCACTCACAAGCCAAAGAACAATTATAATCTATTGAGTAGCTGATAGATTTTGGAATCTACCAGCTACAGTGGCAAAGATCATTTCTAACCCTGGTTGCCAACTTGGTGACTTTCTTGCGAGATAAAGCAACTTTTCAGACCCTTTAGTGACTTCATTTTTCAAATAACCTGCTACCACCACAACAGCTGCAGGTGTAGCCTGTTGAGCTCTCATTACATTACCAGGTGGAGCTTTTAGGGTGGCTGCTAACATTTAATTTACACCGGCAACACCCGAATGTGTTGAACAAGATAGAAACAGAGTGGAAGGCGAGCTTTTTGCTACCGGCGTTCAGGCAGCTTGACACGCCAGATGCAGACAGTCCCAAAGTGATAATTAATGCTATGGAGTGTTAATTGCTGCGTATATGACTGTTGTTGCATATAGTGTACACTGTAAAAAAAAGTGTGTGTCCAAAGTGTTAGAGCCCAGCTAACAGTGTAGTGTCACGTGTGCATTTGTGCCTTCTCTGTATAAACAATGGCAAGCCCCGCCCCTTTGTGATGGTCCAACAAGCTGTCGCAGTAAGCATGGAGCCCACACTGTCACTAACTGCACTGCCTGAAGAAATGTGTTTGGGGAAATGCAAGAGTGAGTCCAGAGAGAAGCAGACAGAGGGGTCTACAGTGTGTGTTTGAAGGATATATCCAGGATGTCAAACTGACTCAGCAGCAACAACAGGTTAAAAAGACAAAGATAGTTAGAAGCTAAAGCCGAACTATAGGCTACAGATCACAGTGTAAAAGTGAACCACCACATCACTGCTGATCGCCACACAAGACAATGAATATAAAGGGAAACTCTGCTGATATTGAACCAGCTGTGCACAGTTAAGCAGCACTAATCACAACTGTTTTCTACATTGTTTACAACTGCATTATAGTGTGTTTTAAGCCCTTTATTAAACGTACACCATCTGTAGGACGAGGCTGTGCAGCTCTGCCAGTGTAGTTTAGAGTCAGCCTTGCAGAAGCAATCTGTCTTATGAAAACAAGGTAGCGCTCTGTTGGGCAGCCTCGGAAACAGAAGCAGTTATTACAATCAATTTTTAAAGAAACGCTGTCGTGCTGCTCGACTGTTGTCCCATTGCTCCTGTTCTGTTGCTGTGATTAAACTGCTCTTGAAATACTGACTGAATGCCAGAAATAAAGGTGAACAACAGGAGTAGAGGTGTGTCTGTGTATTAATACACCATGTAAGTGCAGCAGGCACACAGGATCCTACGCTCTCTGTGAGCCGCCCATATTAATGAAGTGCCCTTTCCTCTCTGTGTGACGATCAGCGGGGTGGAAACTGAGTCCGATGGTGGGGGCCGTGTACGGACCGGAGCTCTACGCAGGTGAGGCCGCGCTCCATCTCCCGCACCCACACTAAAATCTGTCTCCACATCCTACTTTACATTTTAATCACATTCCAATCTTTAATTTATATTAATGCACTGCTTGCCTAGCATTTCTCCTCACTGACACTTTTATTGATATCAAGCCCGCAGGGCGAGTCGGTATTATTCCCCTCCTCTCTTTGCTCTTTCTTTCTCCTTAATTCATCACGGTTCCCCCTTTTTTTTTTTCCTTTTACATTGTCCTTTTCATTGTTACATTTCCTCCTTAAATCACCTGCTCTCCCTCCATCTTCCTCACCTCTCAGTGCCAGGGTTTCCCTACCCTTCAGCAGCAGCAGCAGCCACTACAGCGGCAGCAGCGTTCCGCGCGCGCCCACCTCAGGGGTCGAGGCCGGCCCGTCTACAGCGCCGTGCGGGCTGCCGTGCCTCAACCCGCCATCCCCGCCTACCCTGGGTAAGAAAATGCACGCTGTGTATAAACAAGAGCTGTTGACTAGGTGTCCCACATCTGCAGCGTGCGCTTTACAAAACACATTCGAGATATAAAACAAGCTGAGATCAATTGTTTTGTTTAGCGGCGAGTAAATCCATCGAGGAACACCTCATGAATACCATTTCCAGAGTAATTTTCCAGATCCTATTTGACCAGCGCTCTGTTTAATGCAGCTGTGCTCATACACTCCTCACATTATTCACACTTCACTCTCTTCAGCGGTCCAACTGGCACATTGTCAGTCAGTTCACAAGCTATTCAGCCGAGTATGACACAGTGATGGGATTGCACCATCGAAGGCTCATTTGAATAAACTCGCAGATACCACCAGCAGCAGATTTGCATAGACACACACACAAACACAAACACACGTTCAGTCATTATGCAGACGCAGTCACCTCGCTCACAGATTTGCTACGAATTATTCACGTTTACTCTGATCTGTTATTTGTCCCCTCAGTATGTGTACTGTGCATGTCGTTGCTGTGCTGTGATGATTGGCTAATGGGGTTGCGACTGCTGCGATACTCAGATCAAAGCAGAATTGATTGGTTAATGGCCTTGCGGCTGCTTATTATGTTGGTATTCAAATGAAGCTAAACAAGATGATATTGGGGGGCTGCAGGAAATACCCTCTCCATATCTGCTCCACTGAAACCCACATCATAAAACCATCCATTCAGAGCACCCTGTACAGCCTTGATTTTCTTGAAGCTGGGGAACAATAGGACTTTACGGTTCCATTTCGGCTCAATGAGCTTAATCTATTCGCCCCACGAGTCTTTTGTTTAACGTTTTTAGTTTGGGTTTTGGAGCTTAAATGGAAGTTGTATTTCCTCTGCATGCTGCATGGGTGTGAAATAACTACTTTTCTCTGTCTCTCTCTCTTTCTTCCCCTCTCTGTCTGTACCATCTTTTCTCTTTGCTGTGTTGTGACGTTCATCCACTCTGGTTTTGGGACTGTGCACCACTCCGTTTGCACCCCCTCCACCACACCATCCCCCCCCCCCGTTTTTCTTCCTCTCTCTCAGTGTGGTGTATCAGGATGGGTTTTACGGAGCCGCAGACTTGTATGTAAGTAAACTCACCTCCCACCGACACACCCTCTCTGACCCTCCCCTCACGGCTTTCTCCTGCTCTTTTTTCCCTCTGGGGGTGATTCTGCATGTGCGTTCGTCCAGTCATGCGCTGCACAGAGCTGCCTGCATAAAGGTGAATGAGCCCACGATGAAGACCTGTTCAGAAACACCCCTCGTAACACCAGATCCTTCATCATAGAAGCTGTTTCTTGCCTCAGGGTTATTTTTCGTTGCTGGGTCAAAATAGGTCGCATTGATTTAAAAATAGCTGGGAAGTCTTAATGATAGGAAAGAGGGTGTCAAACACCACTATAAAGGCTGCTCTGTGGGCGGATGTGGCAGCGTGCGTCAGTGTACGGGTGTGCGAGAGTATGAACAAGAGTGTGCCTGCGTGTGTGTGTATCCAGGTTGACAACGGTTGTTTCTGTTCTCTCTATAGACTAGTGTTTCAGGACTCAGTCCTTAGTCCCAGATTGCCTCAGGTAGGGTCAACTCAACACCAAACCCACAGTGTGCATTGTTTTTTACTGTACTACCTCCTCTGATCTTATGAATCATCTTCTGATCTGATCTGGAACATGTTGTCTTTTAGTTGTTTTTCAAAACCAAAATTACCACTGCTTTGAGTTTTTCTTTATTTTTCTACTAACTCACTGAAATGTGCACTCTTTTCGATTGTTGGGACGGGCGGGCTTTGTTTGTTTGTTTGTTTGTTTGTTTTACTAAACTACTAAAGTGTACTGAGTGTGTTTTTTTTTCTGCCAGTTTGTTCAAAAGAGAACCTGGTCTCTTTTGTCTGGTCGGCTAGTTTTGGAGAAACTCTTTATTTTGTTCTCTTGTCAGCCAAAATGACGACACGTACATTTCACAAACATGAAAATGGAAACACACAAATTGGATGCACCCATGGTGGAAACTTAACTATAGGTTTCTTGCATCAATCCTTAAAAATGATGGCTTTTCGCGCTGTGCTTTCCGAGAGCTGAAGTCAGCAAAGGCAGCGGACACTTGTTGCTGTCTACATGCCAGTCGGTGAAAACAGGGTTTAAATGATTTTCAGAACTCTCCCCACAGTCTGTCAAAGACGACAGTGACTGATGTCAACAGCTACCTGAACATGAATTTAGTGCAGACAGTCAAGTTTTCATTGTTACCTCTTATAACAAGTATTTAGATTGTAGTATATTGCAGAGTGTGCCGTGCTGGTGGCCCCTGGTCCTTGTCGACTGTTTCTCGGCCGATATAGTATGTGCCTGCAGTCAGTGCAGCCCAGCGCACAAGACGAGGAACTGTGGAAAGTAAACTAAGGACTAGCTGGCTAACCAGCGTCTTTAAATCCGTCATGTCTGTCTTCCGATTTCCCTTTCTGAATGATGGATACAGACTACTTCCACCTTCTGCACTAGAGAGTTATTTTCTCTCACGCAGGCGCAAAACGTACATGCTAGTTGGACGTTGGCTTCAAGTAGGGCTGATGATTATTTTCTCCGACGACTAATCTGTTGATCATTTCTTCGATTAGTCGACTAATCATTTTATTGAAAAATGTGTTAATGTTGAAAGATGTGGGTCTGTCTCTCCCAAATCCCCCAAAAATTTCATCTAATGTCTTCTTTCGTACTCACGCCAAAGGGTTTAAGTTCACCGTCATGAGAGAGTGTGTAACGCTGCCAATATCTGAACGTAAGAAGCTGCAGTAAGAGTATTTTGGGGCACTTTTATAGTACTTTTCTATGAAAAAAGACTCAAACTGACTAGTCGACTACTAAAATAGTCACTGATTATTTTAATAGTCAATTAGTCGACTGATTGTTGCAGCTCTAGCTTCAAGTGCAGCAAAGGCAACATGAGGCGACACAACAGTCGGCCTTTATCGCCACTTAATGCAGAGTTGTTAAGAGACATTTGACCAAGTGTCAGTGAAGAAAATGTGGCGGTGGGACACAGCCGAGACAAGACAGAGGAACAGGGCGCACAGAATCATTTGATAACTCAAGACAGCTCACGTTCAACAGGTCAGATAGTAATATTGAGGTGGATGATGATGAAGAGGAGGAGGATGTGAACCGCACAGATCTGCCCTTCGTGCAGCTGCAGTGCCAAATGTAAGACAGGGAGGGAGTGGTGACAGTCAGATAGGTAACTCCAGAGGAGAGCGGCGAAGAGAGTCTTTTAATTTTGTCATGTTTTGCGAACTTTCACAATGAATAGAGCAATAAAACGAATCTGTTTCTGCGCGTGATGACTTTTTTCCGCATGGGATTAAAAAAATGCATCCCAAAAAATGGCGTCAGCGTGCAAAGGCCTTCACTCTTTAACGTTCTGGTGTGTCTGGGCCTTTGAACTTACCAGGCTGAGGATGTGAAGCATATGGTCAGGCTGAGGGGTGCTAGCTTCACCTGCTGTGGTAACAGCCTGACCCTGACATCACCAAGTTGCTCTGCGGCCATCTTTTATACGCCGACTGGCTTCTTTCCAAGGCCTGAACCAAACCCCCTTTTTTAAGACGTCCTTGGACTTTGAGGTTGAAAAGTTATCCTCCTTATTAAGTGGGAGACTGCAGACGTGACTTTGGCCTTCTTGTCTCATCTGATCGTGAGCATCATCTGATGGACAGTCATGGAAACTTAAATAACGCTTGTGGTTGTAACACTACGAGACACAGCAGTGACTTTTGCAACTCGATGGTTGAGCTGAACATTTCAATGGCAGCAGTAGAGAGCTGGAAGTAAGTCCCCGCTGCCTTTGCCTACTTTCGCTCTCGTAGCGCACAGCGTGAAAAGCCCCAGTTGGACCCCTTTGCCGCAAAGGTCCAGTCAGTGTTAGCATGGGATGTTGAAGCGGAGAACATGGTCTCTTCCTGAATTAACCTCCCCGACTCCTTCCAGGATGATTACTGAAGCATGTGCTGATCAGCTGCTGCATGCGGACATACTGTACTACTGCTCCATGTCCTCCTCTCCCTCCACTCACCCACAAGGCCTTGCTCTCGCTCCCTAATAACCCTGTTTTCTCTGCCCGCCCCCTCCGCCTGCGCTCCGTGTCCTGCAGGCGTCTCGGAGAATGCCGGGTGTTTCTGTTGTGCTTTGCTGTGCTCTGTTCTGATCAGGTCCAAATGCAGTGGTGTTGTGTTTTGTTTGTTTTATTTTCTGAGTAGGTTTGGATTTTAATTTGGGTCATGCATGCAGTCTCAGCGTGAGGAGATGATTTTTAGTCAGCATAGGCTTGTGTGGGTGTGTTTGTGTGTGTGACCTTTTTTTTTCCATCTTCCTCTCTTTGTTTCTGTCTCCTGAATTCATGTTGAAGAAACACAAATAATAATAATAATAATAATAATGATAATAACAAAAGCAGTTTTGTCATAAATGTGTCTCCACTAGAACCTCTGACTCCTGTAGTGTCCTCATACTGTACTCACAGGCGTTCTCCTGACACATCCGATCATTATCTTTCTGTCATGACGAGACAATGAGTTTCTATATGGCCTGAACATTTTGTCTTCCACTGTTTTACCTCCCCTCTCCCGTAGTGGTAATAATACAATCTAACTCAACCTCGACAGTCCAATTTTCTCTCTCTGTCTCCCTGATAAAGCACTCCTGTCCCACATCCAGCACCACACCACCTCCTCTCCCCATACAGAAATGCAATATACTGACGCACACTGTATTTCAGCTCAGGTTTGGGATTACAAAGAGTATATGTAAGGAAATGTTATCAGTAGGCCTGTCACGATAATTACAATATCGAGTTATCATACGATATATGGACACTTTGTTGTCTTTGAAGCGTGTTAATTTACATAAGAATGTTGCCAACATGATGCCAGAATAAACAGCAGGGATTTTCCTGGCCATTTTAAGACTGCAGCGTGCAGCGTTCCCCCTTTTTTTTCTTTCCGCCTCGAGAAAAATCAAACCACACTCCAAAGATGCCACAGCGTAGCTCACAGGTAGCCTGCAGCTGCACTTTTGGAGTGGAAGAGGCACAATCCTAGTAGTTGTTATCTTGCCAACCCCTGGCAACAAACCAAAACATCAATGGATTCGTAGTTATACCCTCCAAAAACTTCACCCTCCACTTTGTAAATCCACCAGCAAACCCCCTGACTCATAGGCTGGCCTTTTGCCGGGAGCCGACTGCAGCGCACCGGCTGAATTAAGAAGGTCACTGCGTTGTTCCAAAGCTGGGCTGAACTTGCCACATAAGGCTCAGACACACTAAACCAACATCAAAGAACTAGTGCAGTGCTGCAGGATTTGATAAAAATGTGCGATTGCGATCTGAGTGGACTATGTCGCGATTTGAGATTGCGATTACAATATAATACATAAATGGTATCATTAGTCTTCTTGCTTGATTCAGTGTTTCTCCTACATTATATCAGGAGGGCACTGACCTGACCTGACCTGTAAATGACCATCAACAGACTGGTCACCTGACCATACGAGCTGCACACACCAGGATAGCTTGTGGGCGTGATGTCAACACACTCCACACACTACAGGAGAGGCAGTCACGTTCACAGGCACGCATGTTAACATTTATATACATTAAAGCACAAATCGCAGCCTTTTATGCGGTTATGTGATCACACAGCCTGACATCGCGATTGCGATTAGATTAATCATGCAGCACTAAACTAGTGACATCGAAAGTGTAGCGTTATCGAGATATGAGACTACATATAATTTTTTTGGATATCGTTGGATCGTGATATGGAATAAATGGTGTTTTTTCCTTCATTCTAAAGGCTGCGTTACAGTAAGGTGACGTACATTTAGCAACTTACCGGAATTTGTATTTATTTAAACGCACATTATTGTTGATTATTGATCAAAATCTCTCTGCGAGAATATTTTATTATTTTATTATTATTGATTTGGTCAGAAATATTAATAATTTTCTCTCCCAGTCCTGGCAGTAATGAAGTGCTCTTGAGGAGATTTAAAAAATATCGAGATATATATCATGTATCGAGATACAGCCTCAAAATATTGTGATATAATTTTCAGGACATATCGGCCAGCCCTACGAAGGCAGAGTGTTGCGTTGCCATATATGGAACTTGAACACATTGCAAAGACGACAGCTAACGGCCAGCTAGCACGTATTTTCTTCACCTTTGTGAGAGGACATAATTCTCCATACCAGCAGGCGTCAGACGCTAGTTAGCCAGTTAGCACATTAACAACACATCCCGATGTAAGAGCAAAGAATATTTACGACGGCTGGCGACCAATGAAACAATTACAAACTGTTTCTGATAAAGGTCGCGGCCTTTAATTCAACATGCTGAACTGGCCGAAAAATAAAAACCATGAGGGCTGACTGGGGTCAGTGGTGCAGCACACAGCGCACAAGGCATCAGTTGGTTTTATTTTGGTCTGCCAAATTCTGTACTCAAGTCTCAAGCTGAGCAATTTCTAGGTAACTCCATAAACATACTAAAATTTTATACATGCCTTGTTCTATATATTAATAGGTGTTAATTACTTTTATACAAATTTGCTAAATATTTTTTTAAGATTTTTATTCCAGTGTGTGAATATTCGTAAGAATTAAAATTTCGGGGCGACAATAAAAGTAATTATGGTGACAGGCCAAGTTATTATTAAAGTTATTTTTTACTGAAAACAGGAAATAAAATATCTCTAAAATTTGTTTGCTATATTTTCTCATTTTACCTCAAAATTCTGCTTTAAATATCACACAATGAAAAAGAAAACAGTAATCATTGTGTAGTATTCACAAAATGTAGATAATCACGTGAAGTAATCACAAATATTTATGCGTATATTTAAGTATTTATTAAAATGAAATGTCAGTATATTCTGTCTCTATATGGCGCTCCGCACCCTCACTCATTCACACACCTTAGTCCAGGTGTCGTCCTCCTCAGAGACATATGAGTGAGATCTGTTGTGTGTGTGTGTATGTGTGTGTCTTTAGGGAGGCTACCCTGCTGCTGCTGCCGCCGCCGCTGCTTATCGCTACGCCCAGCCCGCGGCCGTAACCGGAGCAACTGCCGCAGCTGCCGCCTACAGTGACAGGTGAGTTCATCGCGACACACACACACACACACACACCTGAGTGTGAAGATGCTCCATAGAGTCAGAGATGAGTTTCAGATATGCGGAATAATGAGGAATCCAAAGGGTTAATACATGATATCAAGGTTCTTTGATAACAGACAATACTGGTAATGGGATTATGGGATGTATGAGGACGTTTATGTTCAGTAACACAGCACTAATGGATGGAAAAGATAAGAGTGAAAGCCAGTAAGACTTTAACTGTGAAATGTAATCTTGTGTGTGAGGAGGAGATTAGATTCAGTGTAACACTCACCTGAATGGCTGCACACTGATGGAGCCAAATCAGCGTTATTGAATTATTATACATTCATGATATCCTGAATATATGGATATATGAATATATGGAACCATATCAACTGATGATTTATTGAAACAGTATTTTCTTCAGACTTTCATACGTGTATTATATTTGTGTACATCTTATATTGCTATACATTTGTGTTTCTTTTATTTTGTACAGCTGCAGTTGTTTTTAATTGTGCCGTATATATAATAAACGTGATTTGATTTTGACTTGATTCTAGTTATGGCCGCGTGTACACTACAGATCCCTACCACGCTTTAACTCCAGCTGCTGCTGCTTACGGAGTCGGAGCCATGGTGAGAACACTGACACAAGCTCTGAAACACAACCACTTGCAACAGAAATGAGTCGTATGTGTAAAGATGGAAGGTTTAAGACATGGTTTGCACGTGGTATGCGGGATTTATACTCGTGCGTCAGCTCTATGCAGAGCCTACGCCGTAGCCTATTAAGTAGCCTAAGTTGTTGTGAGCATTTATACTTGTACCGTGGTGTGTCTGTGTCGCTCTGCAGTTACGCCTCCAAAACACTAGTCAGTGGCAGCGGTTTCTGTGAAGTGCTGTGATGTTAAATTGATTCAAAACACACATTAAACACACATTAAACATGGCTTAATAGAGACACTTTCAAACACAAGTACACAAATCAGCTTCACTATAACTTGCAGCATTCACAGACAAACACTTGTCTTTATCTGGACACATTTTCCCCACAAATACAACATGCTAATGTTTTTAGCACAAACCTATGGCATTTTACATTGTATAAATTAGCCTAGCGGCTAGCAGACTTTTCCTCTACTCCTATAAAGCCAGGGACTACAGCAACATTTAACAAAGGTAACGTTATGAAATTCGGCTCCATTACAGCTCACAAGGTTCACTGACAAAACAACTGTCTTATACTAAACATGTTTAACATGCAAAGGTTATTAGCACAAGTCTATGGCATTTTACATTGCTAGTCTCTAGGCTGATTCTTTTCCTTTCTCACATGAAGCCAGGATAAATCACACACAAGACTTAAAATGCTATTTTTGTGGAGGCTTTATTGTCTTCACAATTTATTGTTTCTTATCCGTGAAATTAAAGTAAATAAAAGCTGTGTTTCCACTGCGGGAAATGGTTTCAGCTGGTGACAGAAATAGACAGGAGGTCTGCGTCGCTGGGATGTGTAGTTACAATTCTGGCGCGTGCATGTCAGGCTAAGGTATAGGGTACGACGAAGGCTCTCTGTAGACGCAGAGCAGATGTATAAATCCTGCTTTAAGCTGTTAATTTTCTCCAAATCATGTGCAATACTGCTTCTCATTTTTACATCATATACAAAATAACATTGATTATCAGGTGGAGTCTGCTTTTATCCACCATTTTAGCTCATTTTTAGTCACTCGTGTTACTTATCTTACTCCTGTTGTTACTCTATTAGGCACTGGATTTTACTTTTGCTCTTTGAAAACACTTCTTATCTTTATATTTTGCCAGATAGTTAATACTCTTTTGTTCTCTTTACCTCCTTTACCTTCTACTTAACTCAGACCTCTTGTCCTCGTTCATGGACACTTTTTGTGCCATCTAGTGGCAGTAAGAGCACATGACACTAATCCATGTAAAAACAAGATGGGAGCCATCTCTACCAAGTCAGTCTGCAGCCGATCCCGACACAAAAGGGGACAAGCTCCAAAACCTGATCACAGTTTATGGTTGAAACTTGTTTTTTATGATTAATAATGTTTGTAGTTTGATGTGGCAACACATTTGAGGACATTGGGACTTTATTATCACTCACAATGTTGAGTTTTTTATGATTATCGGATCCTACTGATTTCAAATAGCTAGGAGGAATTAAAAATGCATACCAAACAAAAGTTCGGGTCTCAGGAGGTTAAATGTATTGTTTATGGATTTGTGTAGACCAGATTGTTTCACAACAGTAGCTGTAACTTCATGTTTCCACATGATGACTGTTTTGTCCTTTCTGTCTCTTTCAGGCCAGTTTATACCGGGCAGGATACAGTAGGTTCGCTCCTTACTAAAACCACAAATCACACCCGAGGAATTTCACATCGCTCCAAAACCCTTTTTCAAGCTCTTTGTTTGGCAGCAGCTCCCCTCCATTTTTCTGCAGGCGGACTCTAGTGACAACTCATGTGTTTTGTTTTTTCCTTTTTCTCCTTTCTCTTTTCTTTTTTCGTCCGTGGCGAGAGAGGTCATTCGCCACATCATCAACTCAAACTCTGTTTCTGTACTCTTCTGTCTGTCGCTGACACGGAAACAATGACTAAACTGCCAGGAGTGTCTCCCACATGAAAAAGCCGGAGCCTGCTACTTTGAACCACGGGGCACAATTTAGGACGGTTTTTAAAACACTACGGGACCTGGAGGGAGAGCGACTGCTGTTCCTGTGTGACACCTTTTTTTTTTTTTTTCTCCTTCTGAACTTACAGTATATCCACTGCCCTATAAAACCTAATCAGACATTTACACACACTTTCAACACCAAGTATACGGCTTCCTCTACGTTCTCCTCTAGTGACGGCCTGCACAGATTGATGCCACAGCACAGCATTACTATAAAAGGTACTCATGTTTTTAAACACTACATTGGCGTGAAGCTGCAGCAGAGACGTCCCTCTGGTTCAGCGTCACGGTGTAATAATGAAACTCAGACTGCTCGACACAGAAGATGTAGGAATTATTATGTTGTTTTGTAAAGCTGGAACGTTCAGCCTCTGACTGACAGAAACCACTGTTGTCCTGGCAACAACAACCACAGCATGGGAAAACTCTCTTTTTGTCATTTTTCCAACATTTCACTACTTCCCCCCCGAATAAAAAGGAAACACACAAAAAAAGAATTAAAAAAAAAACGACAAGGAAAAAAAACAAGTGACTTTTTTCTGCATTACCTCAGTTTTTCTCTCACGTATTTAGTTTTGCTGCCATTGATAAGAAGTTGCATAGAACTGTCGTCATATATAACGTGGACACGTTCGGCGACGGAGCCATTCTTTTGTCCTTATTGCTGGTCGACACATTTATTACTGTAACTGCAAACACTAAGACGGGACGTGGATTCAGTTTGACCCCGTGTCCATTTTGAGAATCCAGCGCACCTCCCCTCCCCTCTCATCCTCGATCTGCTCTCGGCACTTCTTCCAAAAAAGGACTCGGCCCATTTCTCTCTGTCTCCCTTAAAACCGCCAGACATTCCAGCTGCAGCGGCGACGCGGCGGCGAACGGGTCAGATGGACAAAAGAACCCATCGAACACAAATGAACTAGATTTGAAGCGGGAACACCCACACGGGAAGCTAATCATCTGCCAGTCAGCCAAATGGGAATCCCTCCTGGCCAATTGAGATATATATTCTGCCTCCAGGCTTCGGGCTGCTCTGTGCGAGGAGACGTTGTCTGATCTCAGCTCAGCTCAGCAGAGCGGCAGATCCCAGCAGAACAGCCCAGATTAGAACACATTTGAAACAGAGAGCTCGTAATGGTGAAGTAATGAGAGTTTATCTATTTATATTCAATCATTTTTAACGTGTCTGCATCATTTTGTAATTTTAAATCCTTCATTATTCTCTCTGGGATTGAATAGTTTTAAAGTTCTCCATATCAGTCCGTGTGGAGGCGACATCAAATAACTTAAACACCAAGTCTCTGTCCTGTATGTATCACGTCTCCATATACTCTCACTATGTTGTTATTGCTATTATTTGCCTTTTTGGTTCCAAAGATTTTCTGAAGAAAGCCCGTTTTTTTTTTGGTTTTTTTTTTGGTCCTGATGTATTTCTTACTTTTGTGACTTTTTTTGTTGCCTTTACTTTGTTGTTTTGTTTTTTTAAATCTGTGGGTTGTGTTTTTCAGTGCAGTGTTGAAACAGCGCCCTGGGATATGTCATTAAAGCAGCGTCTACAAAAAAAAGAGAACACATTTGAAAGGTTGCAGCAATTTTGGGACAAACACAAAAGCAACCCTGTAAAATTCACACACTAATTTATTGGATTTTTTTTTTATAACACGTGAAAGTGTGGACGTGGAGGTGTTTGCTGCACACGGGGGGGAATCAGAGCAGATGGAGTCATGAGGGATATGCAGAAAGACAGAGCGGATATTTTGAATTACATTTGCCATTAGGGCCAAATTACAGGCGAAGACAAGGGAGGGGAAGCGTCCACACAATGTCGAAGGCGCCCTGTGGCCCAGCAGCGGCCAGCTTGTGAACAATGAAACAGTGTGTGGGTGGTGAGTGGGGGGACATTGTGGCGGTGACGGTGAAGGTGAGGAGCTGAGCCATTAATCATGAGCTGACAGGATAACAACGTCCCCTGCTGTCTTTTCTTCTTCTTTTTTAATTTTTCAGGGGGTACAGTGCGCTCAGGGCGGAGCGGACAGTGCGAGGCGGGTGATGTTGTTTTTGTATGATTGTGAAAAATGTGTGCAGTAGGTCCAATGAGTATTTTTGACGCGCGTTACCTCTTTTTTTTTTCCTTTTTTTTGTCTTATTATTCCTTACAAGTATTATCAGAAGTGTTGCTATGCATGCTTTTGTGAGAGAGGAAGGGCGTCAGTCAGATTTCATTTGTGCATGAATTCAAATCATAGTGCTGGAGGAGGAAGATCAGGATGGACGGGGGTGTTTACAAAGCAGGAGAAAGAAAGAGACGCGGATGTTATGTGATGCGAGGCGACAGGAGTGACGAGGAATCTCAGCGAAGGTCCGGTAGAGTCTCAGCGTGGGGAGGGGGAGAAGCAAGTGGCCCGCAGTCGCTTTATGGAAGCCGATTCGGTCCGCTTCAATAATCTGGGTTATCGCTGCTCTGTGCCTCTGCGGTCGCCGTGGTAATCACCAGCCATATCAGATGCGTAAAGTTTAATTTGGTATGTCTACACCCCTGTGGTTTGCTTTTATAATGAAAATAAATCTCAGAAACGATAACATTAACGACGCAGGCCCACCTAATGATGAGTCAACTTTAAAGGGACACTTCACCCACAGGATGATCATTTGTAGATCAGTTACTCACACCATGTTACCTCGAACTGGAGAAGAAAACTTTGTTTTTCTTGCATGTCTCCACAGTAGAGCTGCAACGATTTATGGATTAGTTGTCAACTAATAAAATTAACAAACTCGATTAATCACCTTGAGTAATTTTTTAAGGAATAAATAAGCAAAATTCTCAGATTCCGTCGTCTTAAATGTGAATATTTCTTGTTTATCTTTGGATTTTGGACAAAACTAATGACTTGAGGACGTCATCTTGGGCTTTGAGAAACACAGACAGACATTTTATAGTGCAAACAACTAATTTCAATAGTGAATTAAGTGCTTTGAGTAATTTTTTAAGGACAAAAAAATAAAAATTCTCTGATTCCAGCTTCTTAAATACAAATATTTTCTGGTTTCTTTGCTAATCTGTGGCAGTAAACTGAGTATCTTTGGGTTTTGGACAAAATTAATCATTTGAGGACGTCATTAATGGACATTTTTCACTGTTTTCTGCCATTTTATAGACCAAACAACTAATTGAATAATTGTTTAAATAATAAACTAATAAATCAAACAATGAAAATAATCATTACATGCAGCTGTAGTACGTGGTGACAGAAGAATCCAAAAACTGAGAAGGTGATTGATGATAGAGGTCATGGGGTCCATGTTTAACAACAGTAAAACGATGTCAAATATCAGTTCACAAACTCTCACAGAACTTGTGAAGTATAATCCAAGTCTCATTTATCCAGTCGTACGCTCAGCACTTCCCAAACTGACAACCCTGATCTAACAGGGAGCTGACGGAAAAGTGAAACTCATCTATGCTCTCTTCAAAGCCAGACTCCATTGACAAAATCAGTAATTTTACCTCACTGAACACAGGAGCAGCTGGTCTACCACTGCCTTGATTGGTTTGTTTGTTTGTGTTATTGTGACTTTGATGAATCGGGACTAACTCTGTAAAGCACCGAATTCACGCAGTAATACAGACAAACCAGCCGATCGAGGCAGTGGTGCACCAGCAGCGCCCTTATTTTAGCAAGGTTAAATTAGTGATTTTGTCAATGGAGTCTGGCTTTGAAGAGTTCGGTTCAGTTCCTCATAGGAAAGGGCTCTCTGTTTTGACTTTCTCAAGTACCGAGTGTACGACTGGATAGATGAGACATGTATTATACTGCATGAGTTCTGTGAGAGTTTGTAAATGGATGTTTTGCTGTAGTTTTGCTGTTAACCGCGGCCCCCTATGACTTCAATTCATCACAAAATGTCTTTGTTTGTTCACCGTGGGGACAAGCGAGAAAAGCAGTGTTTTCTTCCCACATTCAACACAACACATGGTGAGTAATTGATCTACAAATAATTACTCGGTGGGTGAAGTGTTCCTTTAAGACGCTGTAAGGCTGGTGATGTGGCAGCAGCTGCTACGATGTATTGTAGTATGAACCTGCCCACAGAGATGCTCATTCAGCTTGTATTGAGGTGGTGTAAATGTTATTGAGCAGCCACCGTGGTGCAGCTGCAGTGACTCCTGCGGGTCGCCTCTGCTTGTTTTTGTCTCTTCTAATTGGAGTAAATCTCATTTGGAAGGCTGCAGAAATGAGCGCAGAGCCGCGCTGGAGCAGACACACAAGTTCTCCTCAGCCGCTGACCCCGACTCCCCTGCACTGTGCTCGAGTCAACCCAGTGGGAGGTTTTTTTTCCTTTGTACAGGGATTTCATAAATGAGTTTGAATTGCATGTGGATTTTTTTTTAATGTCACATGCTCTTAAAAGCTCATTTATCCAAGTGATTTTTTTTTTTTTTCAATAAGTGACATGTATTTTCTCACAATGTTTTATTTTGCCATCCTTGTGTCTGCCTTCTGTTTATTCTCTTCATTATTATTGAATGTATATAATAAATAAACTGTTTGGTTTTTATACTGGTCTGTCAATACTTATTACCACAGGTGGGACCAAGTCAGCACAAGTAAGTCTCAAGTCTTTGCACTCAAGTCCCAAGTCCTGAACTTTGACAACACATTCTCACTCTGACATCGTCACATATTGACGTTTGGTCATGGACTTTACATGTCCAGATACAATGTGCACGGTACCCTGGGTGCGTTGGTTGTTGACGTTAAACCATAACATGACCGGCTGCGTATCACGCTGACATTAAAGGGCAGCTTTTTTGTCGGTGTCTGACGCTGAAAGTCGAGGCCCAAACAACAGATTTCGGCGACTTCGGAGTGAGACTCCGTTGACTTTGAGTTTCGAGTCTTAAAGAAGTCATAATGCGCTTCTTACCAAATGTAATTCCATTTTAGTAACAGAGTAAAAATATATTCAATTTCCAGAAATGATGGATGATTTTTAAAATTTATATTTATTTGTCAGAATAACTTTGATAAGAAGTTACTCACACACTTTTAAGCTAATGTTAGCTTAGCATTAGCTCCTTATGTTAATATTAACCTCGATTTACCGTTGTTGGTGCTTCTTAAAATTTTGAACAAAGTTGTAGGTCCATATTGAAGTTATGACCCTTGGTTTTGCATACTCCAGTTTGTTTTTTTTACACTCCCTTTTACACTGCCTCCTCAGGGCAGGAATTTCACGCAGTTATGCCGCCTTGTAGCTCTGTATAAAAGGTACAAATGTAGAATGGGGGACAGAGTTTTCTCACCTTTAAGCCGGCATCAGAGGCAGTAACAGCACCGAAACATCTGAATAAACTGGAAAACCAGCACGATGGGATCATGGGTGGTGCGGGTGTGAAGTTTTGATGACGTGTGTGCAACTCACTGGGGGAGATTTGAAAAGTAGCTGCTAGCGGTTAGCGACTAACTCAAAGAGAAAGAACAGCAAAATTGGGAAAACAATAAGGTCCTGGAGCTCCTTACTGTCCGAGCAGAGAATGAGATCAGTTACCATATATCACAGATAGTAAATGATTGTTATTGCTATGTTAATTTTGTTATTGTTTAGCTGCTGACGTGTATGTTGTATGTAGGGTTGCAACGGTACAGTACGATAACGGCCTCGGAAAATATTGCGGTATCACAGAATTTATCTTGCTATCAGTCACAATGAGCCTCAAAGGAATGAAAACAGAAGGGTTATTTTTGGTTGAAAAAAACTTTTTATTACTATAATTGAAACTTGAAACCATTTCTTAATAGAAGCAAATGTACATAGTATGATAACAGTCAGCATTTATATTACAGTATATCTTGCAACTGGTCAGGCTATGTCAGGCTATTCACGCCCCTTTTTCTGCCATGCCACTGTCAATTGGCTCTGTGCAACAATACAAAGGTGGTATAAAGAAGGGCTTTGGAGCCGCTCTATTATGTGATCTCTGTGTAAAAAGGTCTTTCGTATGCGACCAGAACTTTCTTTGGTATCATTTTTTTCTAACTGTGGCTCAATAACGTGACATTAATTCGTCATGACTCTCTCCTGCGACTCGATTGGATGCTGTCAGATTGGCTCAGTTGAAGTGGATCATCGGGGAAATTAAGTGTCAACCTGCAAGAAATGAAGAGCTGTAACGCTAGCTGATTCGGAAAACTAATTGATTCATGGTATACTCTTTAAATAACATACTTTTCCATTTTGGGCTTGGAGGAAGGTATCAAGGGTTTTCAAGTCACAAGTCAATGGTGTTAAAGTCAAATTTGAGTTGCAGACTGAGACCTTCTTGAAGAGGTGGTCTTGGCCTGGTTACAAATGAACTCTGGTGCTGCTGCTTGTAAAACCACTGGTGTAAAGTCATTAGATTAGTGACTCCAGTCCACACCTCAGGTTTAACACTGAGCACCACAGCACTCATACACTGGTTATCAGGAGTTGATAGAGCACACTCCCAGATCCGTGCCTTGATCCTGGAGCTGGTAACCGTTATGGCATTTCCTTCCCACGATTGTGTAACGCTTATCATTTTCTTTCCAGTGTTTGTCTGGAATGAGGTTATCCAATCAGGAGAGAGACGGCGCTGGATAGACACCAAACGGAGATAAAGCTGTTTCTGATTAAATGTGTTACAGGAGGTGAGAGGGCTGTTGCAACCTTTTGATTAACAAAGAATCTCCTCTCACACACTGCACAAACTTTTCCTTCTGAGCAGCAGCTCTGAGTCAGATGATCGATGGAGGCAACAGCAATTAATGCCGCTCGGCTGAGTCGCATTGACCAAAATCTACTGTGCGATAAGCTCTTCTGCCACCTCAAACTTTCTCATTGCTGCCAAGGGGGGGAACAATCTGGAACAATCTTTAATTGCATCTGGAGTTAATGGCCGTAAATGGGTTGGTTGTGGCGGGAAACCTCGTCCCTGCTAATTGCTCTAATGCACAGGAGGCCAATTGCCAATTTGATGGCATGCTCTCTCTGAGTAATTGAAGTTGGGCTAATTGGAAGAATAGATTGAAGGCCGTCTGATAAGAGTGTGTGGGGGTGTGTGGGGGTGTGTGTGCGCGTTTGTGTGTGTGAAGATTGCATCTATTGAAGTGAGGAATTGACCTTTGTGGGTGGCAGAGTCACCAGAGGCCACTGTGGGAGAAAAATAAGTGCAGAGCAGAGTGAAACTTCCTGACCTTGGATTTAAATAATATATAGTGTGAGTCACTGGTTCCCAAGCTGAGAGTCTCTACCCCTACAAGGGGTCATCAAACCTTTACAGGGGGTCAGGAGGTCTTCTTGATTTTAAGAGATTTAGTGCAGGACGTCGTACCCTACTGTCCACCGTAGCCTGACGTGCACCTCCCCAGAAATGTAACTACAAGTCGCACCATTTCCCTCAGTGGAAACAAAGCTTTTATTTACTTTAATTTCACAGATAAGAAACAATAAACTGTGAAGACAAAGCCTCCACAAAAATAGCATTTTAAGCCTTGTGTGTGATTTATCCTGGCTTCATATGAGCAGAGGAAATCTCCGCTCGTCAGGCTAATTTATACAATGTAAAATGCCGTAGGCTTGTGCTAATAACATTAGCATGTTATATTTGTTTGGAAAACGTGTTTAGTATAAGAGTTATTTTGTCAGTGAACCTTGTGAGTTGTTATGAAGCTGAATTTTGCAACGTTACCTTTGTTAAATGTTGCTGTTGCCCCTGGTTTTCTATGAGTAGAGGAAAAGTCTGCTAGCTGCTAGGCTAATTTATACAATGTAAAATGCCATAGGCTTGTGCTAATAATGTTAGCATGTTGTATTTGTGGGGGAAATGTGTCCAGATAAAGACAAGTGTTTGTGAATGCTGCGAGTTATAGTGAAGCTGATTTGTGCACTTGTGTTTGTAATTGTCCCTATTAAGCCAAGTTTAATGCGTGTTTTGAATCAACTAAACTTTGCAGCACTTCACAGAAACCCAGACGCCGACTAGTGTTTTGGAGGTGTAACTGCAGAGTGACGCAGACACACCACCGCACAAGTATAAATGCTGACAATGGTGTAGGATTTGCATAGAGCTGATGCACAAATATAAGTCCACCTTAAAGGTCCAGTGGGTAAGATTTACGGAGTTTACGCATCATCCAGTGGTGAGGATTGCAGATTGCAACCAGGTCAAACTTTTCCCAGTTAGTATTCCTTCATTGTTCGGGAGGTTTTTAGTGGGAGCTGAATTATCCACAGAGGTCTCTTCCTCTCCAAAACCGATGATCCAGGTGGCTTAAACGGGTAAAAACAATGAATAAAGAAGTTTCATGCTACAAATAAGTGTTTCTCATGTGTTGTTCAGCTTGTCACAGACGTCCCACTCGCAGAGCACCTGCTAAACGGTCTCACTTTTTTTTTCCCGATAGCCGAACGTGTGCTCACATTATTTCTGATCCAGATGTTCAGAAGATTTTTAGCACAAGCTGAGTTATCGGCAGATGTCTCCTCCTCGCCAAAACAAACACACCTGGGCAATTAATCGGGTAAAAACACTGAACAAAACAGTGTCACGTTCCAAATCAGTGTTTCTTCAACACTGTTTGGCTTGTCGCACATGGGCCACAAGCCCAGCACCTGCTGATGTGTGCTCACCTATTTCTCTGGTAACTTTTAGGCAGTTTGTACCAAGAGCCAAATTACCCACAGAGATCTCTTCCTCTCCAAAACAAACAAACCAGATGATTACAACTAGTAAAAACATTGGATAAAGCAGTTTCATGCTACAAATAAGTGTTTCTCATACAATGTTCTGCTCATTGCAGATGGCCCATTTGCAAAGCACCTGCTAATGTGTGCTCACCTTTTTTCTATAATAACTTAAGGTGTTTTTACGCATTTTTACCTCAAGCTGAATTATTGGCAGATGTCTCTTCCTCTCCAAAACAAACATACCTGGTGATTTAAACTGAGTAAAGCAGGTTCACATTATAAATCAGTTTCTTGGCTGCTGTTTGACATGTCAGAGACGGGCTGCCTGCCCAGCACCTGCTAGTGAGCTCACCTTTTTTCTCTAATAACTTGAGATCCAGGTGTCACAGAGGTGCAGAGTTTGCATGTTCTCCCCATGTCAGCGTGGGTTTACTCCGGGTGCTCCAGCTTCCTCCCACAGTCCAAAGACATGCAGGTTAATTGGTGACTCTAAATTACCCGTAGGTGTGAATGTGAATGTGAGTGTGAATGGTTGTCTGTCTCTATGTGTCAGCCCTGTGATAGTCTGGCGACCTGTCATGGGCGAAGCAGAGTGAGATGGTTGTGTGTGAAAATCCCAGTAAATACTCAGACCAGCCCGTCTGGCACCAACAACCATGCCACGTTCAAAGTCACCTTTCCTCCTCATTCTGATGCTCAGCAGGTCGTCTTCACCATGTCTACATGCCTAAATGCGTTGAGCTGCTGCCATGTGATTGGCTGATTAGCAATTTGTGGTGTACCTTACACAGTGGCCAGTGAGACTACATATATAAAATACTGACAATCATAAAAAGTTCGTGCAAATATCAGGAATTTTGAAGTACAGTGAATTTCCAGCGCAGAGCTTTTACTTTGAAGTGCTGTTTCCTATTGTAGAGTGACTGACTAATGGACAGCTACTTGACAGAGTCAGCAAACTAGCTCGATGACATGGCCAAAGGTAAATATGAGGCTGAGTGTATTAACCTGTGCACCTTGAAGTAATGACTTAAGAGAAATCTGGACTCTGTGACGGACCAATTGGGAACCACTGGTGTAAAATATATATGCAAGGGGTTATTATTTGGTGTTACACTGCTACTTGTGCTCAAACACTCTTCTCCTCTCAGGCTGTGTGAGTTTGATAGTCACTCCTGATTAGTCTTAGTGCGCCTAAACACTGCCCCCTGGTGGTTTAACAGCAGTACTCCATCTGTCCTCCCTGTGTGGCTCCAGCAGGCGCCTGCAGGCATGGCACTGAATCTGGTTGGGAGAGTAATTGGCTTTTTGGTGTGCCATCTGTGCAGATTGTGAGTGGGAGAAGCAAAAGGTTTGAGAGTACGACAAACAACTCTTTTACAGACAAACCTTTTTATTGATAACACCAGCATGTGGAGAAATTCAGAGTGTGCATGGCTGGGGAGAGACACGCCTTGTGAAGCTCTTATCTCTCCACGCACGCAGAGCACATCTATTGTTTCCAGCGTGCCAACAGAGCCCAGGCGACTGTAATGCAACTTTGAATATGAAGATGTTAATCAGTGATGGCACGAGCCTCCCACGGTGCTGACAGGTCTCCTGTCCTATCCGCCTCCTGTCTTGTCTCATCTCATCTAATCTCCCTTCCTCTCTCCTCTTCCTCCTCCCTGCCGCTCACAGATGCCTCTGCTCTGCTCAGCAGTTTGGCACCTTCAGAGTGACAGTTTCACGCCTCCTCTATCGCCTCAGGGCTATTATATACCATCTTAGAGCAGCACACACACATACACACACCATAAAGACTCACTTCTACTAAGCATTTCTGATGTAGATTTCCCGCCAGAAGAAAGCCGGACTATCTGAACCCATCCAGCCTCCATGATGAAACTCGAGCAGATGAGTCACTCTGCTGAGTCCTTTCTTCTTTTCGGGACAGAGGATGGTGCCACATTTGAAAATAACACACAAATATTTACATTTGAAAACAGAAAAACACATGTTTGTGCCAAGTACAGATTAGTGCATGAGCTGGGTCTCCCCCAGCTCTGGTTTTTGGTGATGTCAGTTCTTGCGTTTGTGTTGGATCAAGTTATTTTAATCAATATTCGTCATAAGGTTCCAGGAAGTTGGTGGTCTGTGGGCGAGGGATGGTGTAATCCTTGTCGGGGTCGATATCCTGAAACACACAGAAACATTAGAATCACACATTCGTCATGTCAGCGCAGTTAATAGCCGTGATAAAGTGTGCTTTCATTAACCTTACAGTATGACTTGGCTATAATTGCCTGCAGTAGCGAAAGGCCACGGTGCTTAATTGTGAAGTGGGATTGTTAATCCAAATGGTTTATTACTCACTGTCACAGAGAATCCGGACTCGTAGGGCGATCGCAGCGACTGCTCAGTCCTCCTGCCTGAAGGGAGACACATGATACGGTTAGCTAATTATCGGTTCATTATATACTGTTCATCATAAAGGCTCACAGCAAGCGCTGAGCTGACTGATAGTGGAATTCATTTTCTCATGTTGAACATCGGCTCCATATTCATTCTGGCTCGTAGTTATAATTCAGTATAAAGGATTTCTTTCAGGGAATCTTAAATAGCTGCCAGAGTCTCATGTAGAGTGAAATAGCTTCTATACACTTCAGTCTCATTGTTATTCTTACAAGAGCTGGACAAAAACGCCCCTAAAGACATTTTTTAAAGAAAATTACACATTTTAAAGGTCCAGTGTAGGATTTAGGGGTGAAACTAAGGGTGGCAGAAATGGAATATAATATGTTTTCTTACGCGTGTAATCACCTGAAACTAAGGGAGCTTTCACACCTGCCCTGTTCAGTTTGGTTCACTCAAACTCAGGTTCGTTTGGGCAGGTGTGAACACAGCAATCGCACTCGGGTGCGCACCAAAACAACCAGCTTTTCAAGAAAGTCTCGTTCTCTGGTGCAGTTTATTTGTGGTGAGAACGTGTTCCGACCTGGATCTGAACCAACTGCAGTCACATGACAAATTGTTTGGGTTAAACATGAGCATGTTACAGTCCTGGAGGATTATTAATGTGCACCTCCTCCTGTACTGCCTTAATATGCACATTCAGCACATCCAATGCATCAAAACATTGTTTTCTAGTTGGAGCTGCGCCTCGTTTTCAAACTGTATGGTTTGACTAAAATGAACAATGACAGCAATATAGTCCACGATGAGCAGCGCTAAAATCAACCTGCGTAGTTGTCCCTCCATTGTGACATTAGAAAGTGTCACATTTATCTTGCAAGTGTTCTCTTCTTCAACGTTTAGAGCAGCTTTCTCACACAAGGCATTTGATCTGGTCCTCTTGTAAATGCTGCCGTGAGAACACGAACCAACTCTAGGCAATTATGCAACCTAGTAACAAAGTTAGTCCCTGATTCAGACCAAAGCAAGACAACTCTAGGACAAGACAACTCATGCTTGGCACATGGGAGAAGTTTTAGTTCTGCAACCTCACTGCTAGATGTCACTAAATCCTACACGCTTAAGGTTCGGACATACTTTCTGCAATGAACGTCTGTGGAGAGCTGTGGTCATGCAGACAGGCATGTAGACATGGTACGTTTCAGAGTACAATCGATGCTCCGCTAAGGATGGGAGGTGAGCTCACCATCCTACTGCTGACATTCTGTCAATACGACAACAAATGATGCTGCCAGGTCTGTAGTGAACGTCTGTCCAATATCCAACTCAAAGCTACAGACATTAATGTGGAAAGTGTGTCTGAGCCTTTAGAGGTTTTGTTGCTACAGCAGTACTTGGTCTGGTATGACCACTAGCTTCTGGTGGCTAATGTAAGCTAATGTTAGCAAACTTCAGATAGATGGTAGATTGCTGTGTAACCATGGTACGATCCATTAGGGGTCAGCAGGGGTCAGTGTTACCCAACTGCATGACCTTCTGATGACTTTCTCCGTCATAAGACCTTCGCTCGAAAATCTAAGAAACAGTTCCTGGAAAATACAATTCTTTTTATTTAAAATTCAGTTTAACATTTCGGCCAGTGTAAAATGTCCTTGCATCTCTTTCCACCTAAGTGATATTTCCTGGTGTTGTCAGTCAGATTATTAGGAAAGCGACGCTATTTTTGTGATTTTTCGTCTTTTCGTCTTTTTTCCTGGGGAGCGTGCCATTGAATGGTTTAATTTTCACTCTGTATGATTTTGTTGCCACTTGCCAGTTGTTTGGTGCCCTCCTGCTGTGAGCTTCATGCCTTCCTTTGGGTATTAGCTCCAGCGCTGACACTGTGTAACGGACATTAGAGTCAGTTTATGGCTTTTCTTTAGTTGTACCACTCTGTCATCATTTACGATATAGTTCAGAAAAACTTACATTGTCTCGCTTTAAAGTCATTAACTCCACAAGATGGGTTCTGTTCCTGTAAGGTTACACACCATTTTGCTGGTGTGTTTCGCCCTGAGCAGTTGGGGGTTTGGTGCCTCGCTCAAGGGCACCTTGGCTGTGCCTAAGAGGCGAACTGGCATCTCTCCAGCTACCAGTCCATGCTACATATTTGGACTTGAACCAAAGATATGAACCCAAATCTTTATGGACTGAGCTACTGACGTGACCGAAGGACGTCTTGGCTCGCACATCTGCTGGCTACACCAGGTCTCACGAAATATTGGTTGTTGTCTCCAGGGACTTATTGTCGTCAGACTGATAGCAGATGGGCTCTACGACTGGTTCGGACCAAACAAACGATGTGAAGATGTAACTTTGTGACGGGGTTTTGTCTTATTTTCTGACATTTATAGACCAAATCAAAATTATTTGATTAATCGATTAAGCAAATAATTGTTAGTTGCAGCTGTAGTTGTGTGTATAAACCCCTCGCATGATTCCCCCACTCAGTCAGACAACTCCTCACCTCTCCTGTTCTCACCATCATTCTCAAAGCTTCCATTTTCCCTGCCTTCCTTGGGGCTTGCCAGTCCTGGGATATCAGCACTGGGGCTCGTCCAGCCTGCGAAGCTCAGAGGGATGTCCTTGGACTTGGCCTCCCCCCGGCAGAAGAAGGCGATCTGGGACAAACCGAATCCCATCAGTAACACCCAGCCGTTGGCCACCAGGGCGATGCAAATCACCGGGTCGTCCCATTGAGGCCGACGGTCCACCTCTGGGTTCCCCCTGATGAGCATGGTGATCCACACCACCCAGATGCAGGCGGAGAGCAGCAGTGTGAAGAAGAGCAGCGTGGCCTGTGCTTGGCTCTGCTGGCGGACGGCGCCGGTGTAGCCGTAGCTGTATGTGAAGCAGGAGCGGCACAGGAAGTGCAGGGAGAGGATCAAACTGACAGCCAGGAGGCACAGCACGTAGATCTGCAGCATGACAAATTCCTTCTGGCTGTACTCGCATGGCTTTCTGTCCCGCACCAACACGACGATCATCCACTGGGTAGAGATGATAACCTGCACGGTGAAGAGCCCCAGGGCCAGAGCGGGCTCCCCCCAGCCGCGGGCCGCCGCGAAGCCCAGCAAAGCCAGGCAGCGAGCCAGCAGGCAGGAGAAGGCCAGGGAGAAGAGCACGCTGAAGAGGAAGAGCCTGGTGGGGCAGGTCTGAGGGGTGAGGCGGATGATGAAGGAGAAGGTGATGGCAAAGATCCCCGCTGTGGCCAACAAGAACATGGTCATGCAGGCCACCGTGCTTCCAATGCTGCTGCGCTGGTTCCTGGACGATGTGCAGATCCACAGGGACCAGATGAGCATGCCCAGGAGGAGGGCAATGGTGAACAGGAAGCCCGAAGAGGCCAGGGTCTCCAGGACGATGCCCCACGCTGCCTTGCGGTCACACAGGTACCTATAGATGGGGTTCAGTCGTCTGCCGCAGCCCGGCACGCCCTTCAGGAACGTGTCATTCGGGGAAGAGGTTATTGCATTGCTTGAGCTGCTGTTGGCTGACTGACACAGACAGGTGAGGGGGACATAAAAGAGCAGGAGGAGGGGGAAAAGGGATTTGTGCTTCACGGATAAAAAGGCCATATTCATAATCCACCTGAGGATTCAGTCCTTCCTTTGATACAGACGATCTTTTTATCCTGAAAACAAAAAGCACAAAATATTTCAGTAACATCAAATCGAAGTACAAGATTCCCTGAGTGCGCTGACGCCGCTTTGACTGACAAGCGGGATGAAATGGAAGACAGGATAAAGAGGTCACAGCGTGGAAAAGTAAACGGAGGGAGAGCGGTTTGACAGCCAGATTGAAGAGTGCAGGAGGAGGGAGTGCGTAAACATGCCAGAACAAGGCAGAGCAGTGTGTTAGCCAGGGATAAGAATGGAGGAAAAAAAAACTACTGCAACATGGAGGTGAGGCTGGGACAGAGCAGCAGACATGAAAGTAACTATTCTGCTGCATCAGCCCTTAAGACCGAGATTCACACACACACACACACACACACACACACACGCACACACACACACCTACACACACACACACACACACACACACACACACACACACACACACACACACCAGGGAGGGGTTGCGGTTTATATGCAGTGCAGATTGGAGGTGAGAGATATTCACTCCTGATAGCTGATTGCCACTTCCTCCAGACTGTAACAGAGCCTTTGTTTCAGCGTCAGAGATTCAAATATGACCTTTAGTAGGATCATTACTCGGTAAATATGACTCTCAACTTCACCCTGGCGCTGGCCTTTATTTGGGTTGTCAGGAGATCACACAGTGGGAGAAGTATTTGGGAAACAATGGCAGGAAACACACCACTTAAGGAGATTATCTTCATCTCATTATAAAGGCTGATCAGCTAGTTAGAATAGCTATTATTAGACAAAGCAGAAAGCATACACTGCACATGATTTCCAGAAGTTTTCCCCAGTGTTATAAGGACAATAGCTGTACATGGTCGCTGACTGTGACTCAAACTGTTAAAGCTACATAACTCCAAAGCTTGACCAAACCTTAAGAAGAACAGTCGAACGTACCTTTTATCCCTGGTGATGTGAGAGCAAACTTCCAAATCCTGCTCCAAAGTTTGTCTAGAAGCCTTACAATAACACCCGCTTGATGCGCCTCCCTATCCTGATGATGTCTCCATGTCTCTGCCAGGTAACAGGAAGAGCACGAGATGACGAAGAGCGAGGAAGCACGGAGGTCTGAAGCCACCTGGAGACAGGACTCTCTTCACCTTGCGTCAACAGGTCGGGCAAAAGCAAGAGAAACCTGCACCCCGACTCATACCTTCCTGTCAGACCCCTCCTGTCTCCCAGTGTCCCTCCCTCAGAGAAATAGGTGGGGCTCACACACCTGGAGGTGATGATGCACACAAACACCCACAGGGAGGGAGAGCTCACTGCTCCCTGGCTATGATTCCATTTCCTGAGAATTTGCATCGCCTTTCTCGATAACACGTGGACTTTATGTAGCGTAAATGTGGTGTGTGTTGGGATAGTCATGTAAAACACGTGCTCGGGAGAGGTGAGGGGTGAGAAGCTCCTTGTTGTTACTGATTTAAGGTGAGAGCATAACTGACTCATTCCAGTCTCATCTGGATCCAGAACAGGACCAGCCGTCACCCTTAGTTACTGGGAAATCACAGCAACAACATTTGGTATTGGTGATTTCGCCTCAGGGGGAGTTGAGTCAAGACTGGAGAGAGATCTTTTAACTGTTGTCTTTAACAAGTCCACACGTAACACCTCAACGCATGCCTGTACAAGTAGAGTCTACAGGGTGTGTTCGGTCTTCAACTGTAAAGTCACTGTTGTGCTGCAAAACAAGGCTTTATCTTTCTAATCATCAACATTGTTTCCTGCAGCAGCAGAAAATATCCACATATCTGTGTTTGTATTATGTAACAATGTCTATCTACTCAATATTTCAAACCTAAAGTCTCCCTGATGTGTGACCCTGATACCAGAGGAATTCAAACATGACATCATTTATTTGAAGCATCCCACACAGTTCCCTGATACTGTCAGGTTGGGCTGAGATGGAAAGACATGAAACATTTGTGTACAGATTCTCAGAGACTCTGTAATGTTAGCAGCTCATTATTTTGGAAACCATAGGGAAGCCAAGTGTCTGGGAACAGCTGCTGATGGATTGGATGTTGACAGAAGCCATGTGGGAGTGTTTCTGTGGTGAATTTTAGTGCTTAAGGTCTTCATTTTCCTTTCTCTTTTGTGTCTTTTGAAGGGGTCGTCACCATGTCCCCAGGGTCCTACTGTATGTTCCCAGGGTGGTGAGGGTTCAAATCAGTGTCTTAAGTCAAGAAAACTGTCTGAGGTGTAGGTTTCAAGCAGTGTGGTATCAGTGGGCTTTAAGCTGTAGGTGGGTGATTTCAAGATAACTCACCCAGGAGACTTAAACTGAACATTTAACCCAAATGAATCTAGGGATTACATATCTAAACAACTATTGGGTGAATTTTCTACAAACATTCATGGTCCACAGACGAATGTTTGTACACATATGTAAGTGGAAACGAGGCGTAAAGGCTTTTGACGGACGCAAAATACGCAAAAAAACGAACCTGTTGCGAAAATTTTACTCAGTTTGCAAACTTGATTCAATCAATTAATCAATCAATCTTTATTCCAGACACAGGGAAGGTCCATAGTACAGTACAAACATATAAACTAAATAACTTAGTAAGGCACAATGCGAAGTCATATCTACTTTTAGACATGGGACCATGTTGGACGAAAAAAATGGACTATGTGTGTGAAGGCCTTATGCCTCATCTCCACTAATGTACGGACACAAGGCATCCGGAAGTCCATTCATCCATCCTCTGGGAATCTCTGTGATATCCGATGTGCCTGCAAAACTCCTCCCCTCTGTAATATTGCAGTCCGGATTGTACGTTAAAATAAATTGAACTTTTGCGGTGGATTTCAGAGAGACCGTATGACAGTGTTCTAGCTGAGCTATCAGGCTGTTTTCTTCAATTCAGTTGCCTGTGTTGATTGCCAAGTGAGTTTGTTTGATTAAAAAGAACTTGTTTATCTGGTTTTAACACATTGTGAATGTGAGTAATGTTATTCTGTTAAAACTAGTCCATAGTCATTGGTAGCTTTGTCACCTTCTACCTATGCCAGTCCTCAATGTGCAGTTTCACATAGATTGACCACGTCAGTGAGTAGAAAAACGTGGGACAGACAGAATGACTGACAGTTTCCGTGATTATGTACAGCAGACCATACCATGACTTAGTCATACCAAACATTAGAAAAACACCAACATTGGTCCACAGGGGGAGCCACAGCGATCGGTCGCATTTTAGCCATTTTTAAGCATTTTTCTGTTGTTATAGTGCCACCCAGTTGCCAATTAGAGTTAAACTTCTCCAGTCACCTTGAGGCGTCCTGTTCTACATATCTACCAAGTTTAGTAAAAATCCATATGGCGGTTAGGCCTGGATAAGAAATGAGCTCTCTAGCGCCCCCATTTTGTTTGATGGGGTCAATAATGGAGGGGTCCCCTCAGATTACGTGTGGTCATATGCCTACAAAGTTGCGTGGTGATGGGTGAAACCCTTGAGATGTTATACACCTTTATGTGATGAGCCACGCCCTCCGCAATATTCATTGCCTTATAGAAGCTCAGTTTGAGTAAGTTTTCCAACTTTTGCCAAGAGGGAACTTTAGATATTGGTCCCTAGATTATGTTCACCCAGTTTCATGCAGATCGCTCAAACTTCCTAGGAAGAGATCCATTTGAAGTGTTTTTCAAAAAATTCTAAATGGTGGAAAATCTATATAAGCGGAAGTTATGGGTTCTTGAGGCAAATGTGTTCCTCATGAGGAGAGGCATCTCTGTGCAAAGTTTCATGTCTCTACGACATACGGGGCATGAGATATGCCCATTCAAAGTTTGACATTTCAATCGGTTGCTATAACGCCCCCCTTTGGCCAACTGATGTAATATTGCTTCATTCACATCCTCCCATGAGCCTCTACCACTGTGCCAAATTTCACATGGATTGACCAAGTCAGTGAGAAGAAAAACGTGGAACAGAAACACACACAAACACACACACACACACACACACACACACACACACACACACACACACACACACACACAGAGTTTTCATCATTATATAGTGAGATAAGGTTAAAAATGATATATAGTCAGACTATCATTATGACTTGTTCAGCTGCTCATACGTCTTTATAATTAGATATTTCACAAAACATACCACGTACCTGGCAGGCCAACATATTCATTTATTTGTTGCCATGCAGTATTGGTCCTGTTCTTGCCCTGATAATGGCGAAAAATGGTGCACCTACAGGTAGTTTCTGTAAGATTTCTATCCATCCATAAAGAAATGCACCTCCTTGCGTTAGAGTAGAGGCACAGTAGAGGCATCATCCGTATATTTACGATCTACAGACACTGGTCACATATCTAAGTGGAAACGAGGCGACTGATTAAAAAAATGCTTCTGAAATAAACAGACAAAAGCCTTTACAGTTTGAATATGGTCAGGGATTTGATTTGTAAGCTACATATTATACTTGGTACCAGATGATTTATTTTCTTTGTGAGATGGGAACGAACAGTTTCTTGTTATTACCGTGATTTGTTTTCCCTTCCTTTCTAAGAGCCTCTCAGGAAGCCTTAAAATGAGCCTTAATTATTATTAGATGTACTCAAACAGCACTGTAGTTCACACACAGAAGGAACTGTAACAATTAGAAGACAGCTGGGAATTGTTGCAGAGCCCTGTCGTTTTATTTCTCATCCATGATTGTTTCCCTTTGCTTGTTCATTTCAACCCTTCCATGTTCTTTTCATCTTTCATTCGGGTGATCCAGAGAAAAAAAAAGACACGGACAACATGAGTACTAAAAATATACACATTTTACTGCAGCTATCAGGACATACCAGCTCACAGTACATTTTCTGTGGTATTGCGCTTGCGAAACATACAGTATACGCTTTTTGTTTTCTCTAAGGAGGAACGTGGGTTGAGATAGCAGCAAGGAGAGAGACAGGGGATAAAAAGGGAGTTCATCCTCACGTGAAGGTGCATGGTCGTTTTCATCATTACAGCATGTTGCACGCTCTCCTTGCATCCCTAGGTGTTTACAGTGACCTTTTGCCGTAAAAAACAACAATGCAAAATAAAAGCGGGAGGAAGTACAAAAGGTGGGAAGACAAGGTCAAAAGGTTGCGACGCTGAGAACAAAATATTTACATTTTTTTAGACCGCTAGAAGCAAATACAGGCTAGTATTAACTAGTGTTTTGCTTGCGTCCATTGCCGTGGGTTTGGAGTGGTGGACGGAAAGAGGGGAGTCCGAATGAGGAGGGAGGAGAAGGCGGGAGAAGACTATCATAGATGGATGAGGGGACAGGGAATAAGGTATGTGGAGTCTTTTTCTCGTCATCCATTTCAAGTATATATATATATATAATATAAACAGTATCATATAATAACATAAAAAGAGGAGCATTATTATGCTTTCCATCCACTTAGTGGAGTGAAGCTTGAGGTAGGTAGACGAGAGGGCATTAGGGGGTTTGCTGGCAGCCTTATCATGGCATGCCAAGCCAGGATGGAGAGAAGGCAGGGCGGAGAGGATTAGGCAGAGGGAGGTACAGGCAGGCAAGGAAGGCAGGAGGCAGCAGGTTTAGATGATGCCGTATTTGGCCAAGTCGCTGAGTTCCATGTCGCCGAAGGCTTCCCATGGGCACACCACTGTGATGTCTGTGCCAAGACCCTCCATGCCGGGGATATCGTCACCAAAGCTGGAGGACAGAAAACAAACAAGTGAGTGACCTGGTTTGGTTGTTTGGGTTTAACTTGTCCAAATGTATAATTTTCTTTACCCCTTCTGGCCTGGCTTGGGGGCCTTGCTCTTGAATGTACGGGTCTGCCTCTGCTTGAACTTGGGTGGCCCCTTCTTGGGTGTGGTGGGGCCTGTTGCTCCACCAGGAGCCAGGGCGCTTCCTGCAGGGGGGCTGGCGTTCATTGCTGCTGAGGGTCTCTGGAAGACAAAAGGTGTTTGTGAGAATGCGTCACCACACTGCGATCACAGTTGCCTCTGACTTATCCTCTCCTGTCCTCTCTGTCTGCTGCCCTCTGCTAATCCTGTTTCCTTCCAGCTCTCAATGCCAATCAGAGGAGATTATGCAGATTAGTTTAAACAGCCAGATTAGCTCTAATCCCACTCTGATCCACAGCGGGCTAATTGCCCTTCTTGAACAACAGGGATGCCATGTGCAGTGGGACATCGGATTTTTCCATTAGCTTCAACTTGGACACCAATTCAGCTGCTCATGTTTGGTACTTGAGATATCAAACTTTAAGATCACATTCGCATCACTGCATCAAAACATAAGTCAAGACCTCTCGAAACGTCCCTGTCTGTCCCTCTTGTCCTCATCTCCCACCTGATCTTACACAGTATCCTGCCTCAGCTCAAGCTCTCACCCCCCTTCCTCTGACTCCTGACACTGGTAATCCTGTTAAAACAGTTTGACCAAAGTGGAAACCAACCTGCTCTGTCACTGTATGTAACTCAAAAAACATGCGCCACCTGCATCGGCACATCTAGACCGCCTGTGGGCAGAGTAACAGAGGCTCCCCTGAGCTGACTGTCCTCCTGTTCTCGTGTGTAGAGATCACCGAAGCTGCACCAGAGCTGCCCGACATGTTACCAGCCATCTGTTGTTGTGACTGTTGCCCCTGAAGTCAATCCTCTTTAAGATGGGTACACACCTGTTCTCCCCTTCAGGTTTCTACTAATGCATTCTAAGATTGTCATCTGTGCTCCAACCCACAATTTGTGAATTTTTCTACCCACTTTCACCCATTCAAATTGCAACGTCGAACTATGTTGCTAGCACAGACTTAGTAGAACACGTCGAACTTCTTGCATCCAAACTGTTTGCTGTATCACTTACGTTTTAGCTAGCCATCGTTCCCATCAAAGTTCCCCTCATCTAAATTCCTGCCTTGTCTACTAGTTCAGTGCTGACATGACTCATTTAATCTATAACCAGTCCACAAGTACTTATTATCGCCATGGAAACAGCATAAAAGCCTCTATAATTAAGGTCAACTTCAAGTTAAGTCAACAAGGCTGTTGCATCAGTAGAGTTTGTTCTCACCTGTCGTCACAGATATCCCAAGAGGCACTGCCGTTCTCTGCTCTGACAGTAGTTCTTTGTTCTTCTCGCTTCTTCTTCTTTAGTTTGTGAGGTGCGTCGTCCGTGTTGTGCTTTTATATGTTCATCTCTAATCCCCTCGTCCTCCTCTTTCCAGTCACATGGGCACCGGAAAAGGTCAAACTTCTTCGCCAAAGCTAGCATCTTCCCCCCTCCTCCCCTCCCCAACTCTAATTGTCCTTGTTCCCGTCACAACCCCGCCCGCCGCTGTCCTCCCTACCTGCAGTGCAGCTTTACTGGGTAGACGATGTCAAAGATCAATCTGGGAGGATTTGATGGAGCTTATCCCTCTAAACCTCAGCAGGCCTGCGTTCTGCTTTGTCGTGAGGAGACGACTTGATGGTCGCGTTACAGGTCCATGTGAGATGCTGTTCACACGTGTGAGATGTTGTCAGTGAACAATGAACAAACTGTTGTCACATTATTTTTAGATACTGTGTGTTGTGATTTTGAATTTGAAAAACTGAAAGAATTGCAACATGGGTAGACTGTTCTCTCTGGGACAGGAGTTGCGTGTTTGGATTGTGCTTTACAGGATATTTTAAGTAATTAATACTTCACTGTCTTAATCAGATTCAGGTGCTGAGCCAAGCTTCTGGACATCTCTAGATGTGAAAGCATTGTTACTGTTTAACAGCCCAGTCAGCAGAAGAAAATGTTGGCACTGTACATTTCTGCAAACCACGGATACGTTACATTTGTATGTTTCATACATATATCACTTTGTCACTGGGAGGTGGAGGGGATGGTGGATGGCGTGACACCTTGGCAAGACAGCTGCAGACCGCTGTCCAAGACCAGCAAACAACACATCCAATTGTTATTTAGTGATTCTTCGCTGTGTTTCCAGCTGATGTTGTGCCACCAAACGTGGGTGTTCTTTAGCAACCTGTGGCTGCATTTCTAGCTGCGTTTATGACACCAGACATGGGTGTTTTTATGGACTTGTGGCTGTGCTTCCAGCAGCATTTGTGCCACTCAACGTGAGTGTTTTTTTTGTGCCACCAAAAGTGGGTAGTTTTTATCAAAGCCTGGCTGCCTTTCCAGTTGCGTTTGTGCCACCAAATGTGAGTGTTCTTGCACCCCATGGCCACATTTCCATTGGCGTTTCCTCCACCTACCGTGTTTGTTTTTATTAGCAAACTGTGGCTGCCTTTCCTGCTGCATTTGTGCCATGAAACATGGGTGTTCTTTAGCAACCCGTGGCTGCATTTCTATCAGTGTTTTTACCATTTTGTCTTGGTGGTTTTTAGCAATTTGTGCAACCAAACATGGGCGTTGTTTAGCAACTTGTAGCTGAATTTCCAGCGGCATTTGCACTGCCAAACATAGGTGATTTTTAGCAACGTGTGGCTGCTTTTACAGCAGAATTTGGGCCACCAAACATGGGTGTTCTTTGGCAACCCATGGCTGCCTTTCCAGCTGAATTCATGCCACCAAACGTGTGTGTTCTTTAGTGACTTGTAGCTGTGTTTCTATCAGTGTTGGTGTCACCAAATGTGGGTGTTCGTTTTGCAACCTGTGGCTGCATTTTTAAGTGGCTCTGGTGCCATGAAACAAGAATGTTTTTTAGCAACCCGTCAGTATATTTGCCACCAAAGTTGAGTGATTTAAGCCAAAACATGATCTTATCCAAACCATAACCAAGTGGGGTTTTTTTGCCTGAACCTAACCACCTTAACCACAGTGCTGCTGAAACAAAGACATTTTGTATCCATTGTATAGTGTATGGATGAGTTTTGTTGAGCCAAAAGTTGTAGGTGACCTTACTCTCCTCCAGCAGCAACGACATGTTGGCAAACAATGCTGGACAATGTCAAACACATTTTCCTTTTCACTTTCAGCTTCAAGCACACCTCATTTTCTAAGTATTTCTGCCTAAATTAGAGTTAATTACAGGCCTATTTGTGTCTGAGCCTAACAGCATGGGTTTGGCACCCTCGCTGAGAGCTGTGGCCAATGTGGGAGGGCCAGTGGTGCTGTGATTAAACTGATTAACACCCGTCACACAGCCAGAAGTCAAGAAGAAATCAAACAGATCTGGAGCTGGAGTTTGGTCACATTCAGGCTGAACAAATAACAGCGCCGGCTGTCTTTGACTTCATGCCTTGTTCCTACCTTTATTTTACCAGGAATGTTCCCAGTGAGATTTAAAATCTCTTTTTCAAGGGATTCCTGGCCAAGACCGCAGAGTAAAGAATTTCACATGAGATTCTTAGTTTAAAAAGTTACTTACTTCTTCCCTGATGAGGTGAATGAAAATACTTATAGATAAGAGAGTATTCTTAACTTCACTGACAGTATTTAAGGAAAGGTGAAATGACAAAGGTTGAGGATTTAGGACAGTGTTTAATGCCTCTCACCTGATCAAAAGGCCTGCCTGTTGTTATTTTCATAATTCAAATGATTTCCTACAAGAGGAAAAAGGTCCATGAAAGATCAAGATTCAACATCTAGTGTAAAATAAATGATAGAAAGTTTTTACTAAAATGACTTAGCGTGTGGAAAATGTTGATGTAAAGGGCGGATCCAGGATAAGCTTGTTTGGAAGCAGGACAAGTGCTGAGAAAAAGCCATGACACAGCCGCAGAGTGCTGATGGGAAGTTATATAAGCAGACACTTTAGTCCAAATTCTTCAAACTATCCAAACAGCCTTTTTTGAAACTTGAGAGACATTTACTTTAATACCACCTCACACAGAGACACGGGGGAAACTCCACACAAAGGGCCCCAGTTCTTTCTCTTTGCTTAACTTCCATTTTCTACCTTGAACTCAAATCTTATATATATATTTATATATATTAATTTCATTGCAATCAAATAGACGACGATATTTCAGGGTCTGACCTGAATGCTGTAAAACTTTGAATCTTTCGTCGTTGCCATGGTAACCAACATCCATGTACCTACTTTAATTCTTCGGGTTTCATTGTGTTGCGATATTTTCATGTGGCAGTATCCTTTTGTCACACAGTGCCGGGTATAGATTTTTTTATTATATCAATTCTTAATATTACAAATACGAAATTAAAACTTAAATTAAACTGAAAACTTCATATTATTAGATAACACAGATGTTGACAAAGTTTTCCTTCGGGGACAAAATTTACAGTTGAAAAACAGTAATATATCACAATATTTTTAATCGCAATACTCAGCATATCGGAACACATTTAAAATAGCAATAACATTGTATCGTGACTTTAGTATTATGATGATATCGTGTCGTGGATCCTCTGGTGAGACCTTTTCTTAATATACATTACCCTAAAAATCCCCCAAAACAGGACAGACCTGCACTCCTGAAGCTGTCAAGTGCAAGATATGCAAAAAGAAACTGGCATATCACAAATCTACATGGGACATCTTAAGCCCAATTCACCGCGCTCACCGTGTGTTCCCAGGCAGTCTTAATTATAACAGCCAACTTATTGAAAAATGCCAGGTTTAAATTGGGCTCAGGCCCATATCTACAGTTAATTGGATGGGCCGGACGGTCCCGAACACAACGTGCACGGGCTCGGGCCGGGTCAGGCTGCATTTTTTGGGCCCGATCTAGGCTCTAATCTGATGCTCGTTTTGTTGCTGTTTCATCACCACTACAAATGCAGCTGCATCCCGCATCTCACTATCACTATCCTCATTCATATTTTAAGAAGCTACAAATTATATTCAGCCACAAAATAAACCTGCAAACAGCTGCATTTCTGAGCAGAAGCACAGAGAGTTGTTGCATAGAGATGATACACCGTCTCATCTAGTTGCATTAGTGTGAACCGGCAGGTTTTCACAAACGAGCATTGCGAGCAGCTGCCTGTTTCAACTCGTCTCATCGCGAATCTTTGGGCTGAACTGGGCTTTGGCCGTCTTGTGAATCATTCTTTTTCCAGCTATCATGGCTAATGTGCGACGTGCATGCTAACAAGGCGGCTAACTGGGGCGTCATTTTAATTGCAACTAATTATCAAAGAAGTCAAATTTTTGCTAAAACCCTGCATTAATTTCACAAAACAATATTTATGATTTCATAGTTTGGAATAGGAGTCGATCACATGCTTCTCATTGATCAGCTGCGGTTTTGAGGGCAACGTGGGCGCCTGGCCCTAAAGGAGGACGGGACAATGGCTAAGCCTCTTTAACAGTATGTAGGCTGCAGATAGGAAGGAGCTGGCCTCGTTAAGGACACAGACTGTTCTGCACAATGTAATGTAAACTCTGGATTATCAGTCTATGACCCACACAGTGAGCACCAGGCCTGTTTCACAAACGTAATCACACCACAAATGTACTGCATAGTGTGTTGAACATGTTTATGCACATGTTCCAGATTTGCTGCTGTAAGTACAGTTAACTCACCTAAGCTTTTTTATCTGTGTTAATGAGCAATAACAATGAACTGGATTGAACTGTGCAGGAACCCCATGCTGTGTTGACATCTCTGATAGTAGGTCAATATGTCAATCTCAGCCCACCCTTCTTATGTCTGCGGAGAACACGCTAATACGGAGTCAACTAATTAGCTTAACGAAAGGACTCGGTCTGGAAAACTAGCATTAGGGCAGCAATATAATGCAAAGGGCACTGCGTGTGTGTGACGTGTCGAGCTCCACAGGCAGCACTTTACAGCATGTCAAACTTGTATAAACATCAACTGACAAATCTGTTCTTTCATGAAGCTCATGAATTCTGTGTGTGTGTGTGTGTTCAGAGGAAACCAGGCTCCTTTACGTCCCGGGCCGTATACAGTGCAGGCATACAGTACATACGATCTGTGTGATGTGTGGGGGTTTGCTTCCCACGCCACAGAAAGCTCAAAGAGACCATGAGTTGCTAATAAAACCTTCCACAGGCCTGAACCACACAGTCACATGTCACATGGACTCAGATGATGAACTCAAGCTTTGTGTCCGAAACTTATTTATGTGTTTGAACGCCGAGCTGTCGCCCCAAAAATAAGAAAACGTGACCGTTAGCACAAAATGTTTGACGTATATTTTTTAACATAGAATTTAAGTTGTAGGTAGGAGCCAGCAAACACATCCACTCAGCTTCCAGTCGGCCCTTTATTGTGCTTCTCTGCAGTCGCCAAGGTTAAAATATAAGCTGTACTGTCAGCAGCTTTTTAGGGTTAAATAATGACCTATCTACTTATCTGTGTTACTGTAGGATAGAGGACATAGTCTGTATAAAGATAACTAAATTATGGCTGTGATACGATCCAAACACTCGGTGCAGGAAAAGTAGATTGTGCTGGATTCAGGAGGTTTTAATGCACGTTTGATACTTTTCCAAACTTTTAAGGACAGAAACTACCAAGCTTTGACAGCCACCTTTCAAGTGTGAGAAGTGAGTGTTAAAATATCTATTTTAATTTGTCTATAATGTAGCAACCAGGCTAATAATAGTCGTGTGCATAAACCATGTCATAACATGTCTGCCCCGTATGAAAAGGGGCAAAGAGCTCAGACTGTCTGCTGCTGCTGGTGTATGTGGGGTCATATGGTGGTGGGCCAGTATTAGTGTTGACAGTTGCAGAGCACGTTCAGAGAGCGATGTACTGCAGATCACATACGGCCTACTTTAAACACAGAACACTTAATCCAATTTGAGCACTTGTGACGGGGCGTTGGCAGCAATATTGACGTGGTTATTAGGTCAACTGCACACACATACACCAAGGCAGTGCTTCCCAACCTTTTGTTCAGACATTTTTGACTGTAAACCAAGACTGCTGAGCTCCATCACTCCATCAAAGGTGTATTTACAAATTGTCATAATACAGTACTTAGAAGTATTTAAAAGAAAAATATGCTTTGTATTCTAAAGATATTGAAAGCGGCGTTGGAATGAAAATTTTGCATGAATTATTGTGTGTTCTGCCAAGATTGTGATCTGATTTGACGCTAGTTGGATTTCTAAGTGCTGCACTCCTTGGCGAAAGTTTGGCATCAGTAGCCTCCAGACTTTCCACCAACATTTCCAGGAACTTTTAATGCCAGGAATTTACCTAGGTAAAAGAATTCCTTGCCAAATGATAAAAGTTTCTGCGGTGGAAAAGGGGCTTTTGTGGAATTCATAAAACTTCAATTAGCAGCCCGGGCTATTATTTGCTTGAATGACTGAAATCAACACGCCTATATTTGGGTGAGGCCTTTAACTCCTTTTAGACAAAAATGCCTGAGAGTTGGAGGGAGACGGTGTGACTTTACACCAGACGCATTGTTAAGCTTAATGATGGGTTATTTGGTAACACTTTACTTGAAGGTATCTACATAAGGGCATTCTCAGAACCCATCGGCTGTATTCGGCGTCTGACTCCTGGCAGACGGCGAATACAGCCTCTGGGGGCAGACCCCCGATTTTTTGGCATTCTGGTTTGATTTGGGTGCAGGAGGCGAATTTCCGTTTCCGACTTTTGTTTATATATAAGTAAATATGCTGAACCATTGCGATGGATTCAGAGTTTGCAGTAATGCCAATTCTGTTCCGGCTCGTTAGTTCACCGCACGGACCGTTTAACCTGGCAACAACTGCAGCCGGCTCAAACGTGATTGGTCAATATCACGCGGACTACAAACAGCCTAACACCGGAAATCAGGGCTCTTCCGCTCTTCTTCCAGAGGCAAGATCTCCGGGGTTTGTCTACAGACAGTCTGTATATAGAGACTAACATAAGGGTGACATGTCACTGTCATGAACTTGTCATAAACATTATGTACACGCCATAAACATTTATGACTGCTGTCATTAAGTGTCATTCGTTTTTGACATTGTTTGGGTTGTCTTTATTATGACAAGTTGACATTAAATTTGTCTGGGATGTCCTTATGTCAACTTGACATTAAAATAAAGACATCTTCCGGTAATGTCATCCTGGTTAATGTCATGTTGTCATTATAAGGACATCCCAAACAAATTTAATGTCAACTTGTCATGACAAAGACATCGTCTGGTAATGTCACGTTAATTAATGTCAAGTTGTCATAATCAAGACAACCCAAACAATGTCAACTTGTCATTACAAAAAACAAATGACACTTAATGACAGCGGTCATAAACGTTTATGACATGTACATAATGTTCATGACAGGTTCCATATCATGTCATAGTTATGACAGTGTCATGTCACTCTTATGTAGATACCTTCATGTAAATTTTTACCGGTGACTGTCTAAGTTAGACTGGCTGTATTGAGAGGTTTTAATAGTTTAACCTCACAACAGTAACAATACCAAGGCTGAGGGCAAACACCATTGTTACCTGGCTGTCCATGAAAACAGGTCACAGGGAGACGTTGATGCTTCTCTGCAGGGAGCTTGATTTAAGTGCGTTAACTGAGGTGACTGTGACGAGGGATGTTGATGAAGGAGGGCAGAGGCTCTTGTGGTCCAGCAGTATCTTAAATGCGTTTGTTAGACATTACAACACACTTTTAATGGAGAACTGATGTCATGGGCCCAATTTGAAAATCAATTAAATCAGAAAAAAAAATATATAAAATAAAATGTGACACTTAAAAGGGCAGGTGCTTGAGCAACACGTGGGGTCTATCTGTGCACGTGCCTGCTTTAAGCCAACAATTCCAAGCGTTAAAATGTATTTGTAGCTTTAACATTTTAACCATTTGACTATCATATTTTTAGCTGTTACAACTTCTCTGCTGGCTTTCTAATTTACACACAGTCTCAAATTAGTTGAGCTACTTATATAATCTTCCCACATACCCCTCGGCAACAGCAGAAGTACCCTCTGGAGTACAATCACTGAGCTCAATGACACACTTTGAAGCAAATCAGACAAAGCGCAGAATTACATATGGTCACATCACATCTATGCACAGTCACATGTCACAGATACGTACTCTTTGCTTACTCCAGCGAGTTCAAAAAACTACGACAGGGCTTTTAACCACAGCTATAAGATGGGTGTCTCCTCTGACTGGCTCTGGTTATCTGTGTGAACATTTGACTCACGATATGCTGATCTTCTAAACTGAAACTGAAGCTAATCAAGTTTTGTTTTGTCAGAGATCTTTAAATTATTCTGTATTTGTTTTGATGCATCGCTCTGTTTCCATGTCTCTTACTCTATTTGATCTGCCTGATCTGTGATGTGTTTTGTTTAATCTGTTACGGCCTTGATCTTCTATTTATTCTATTTTATATTTTATATGCGTACCTTTGTTATTTCCTGATCTTAGTCGTCTGCCGCCTCTCATCTCTTGATTAAGACGCACTTTGTAACAGCTTTCAGACGTGCTACATAAATATATTATTCATAAAGAGATCACTGCTGTTTTTGTTTTTGCATTGATATTGGATATTTAATTTTTAACAACCCTGCTTTGTATTTCACACAAGTCATTTTAATTCCAGTTCAGTCAGTATTCACGGGCCGCTCCTCTCCCCCTTTTGATTGAAATTCCACGGCGTGGCTTACAGAATTCACTTCAAATGCAACTAATGATTTTACTCATTCATGCAAACACATTATGCATTTCCATTTCCTATCTGCTTTGCTTCTTGAAGCTTTGAAGTGCAAAATCCCCTCAGTTTTAGCCTAAATCTTTTACTTTCATGGCAACTGGCATATTTCTTTTATATATGGATTTGCCTGTAGTAATTATATTCATTTTCTATTTGGTTAATAGGATTTCTTTATAAACTTTATATTTCCTGTTAAAAGCATCACAGTTTCTCAGTATTTCCGTGTTGAATAAGCATTAAAGGAACATGATGGTGTTCCTCACAAGTCATCATGTCATATTTGACTTGTTAGCATGTTGGCTGCTTCAGTTTACCTTGCAAAATCGACACATTTGCTTTTGCAGTGATAAATGGATGATTTGTGCTTTTCATTGTTGCTGCGAGGGTCTATTTTTGTTTTTGGTGTCTTTCCAGGGATGCTGGGAATGTTGTTTTGTGTGTCATTGTTATGTAAGACTTTAAAAGCCAGCGTGCTGAACTAATTGGACACAGGGAAGAATTCTCTGAAGGGCAGATTGACCTGAATCTCACTCCATAGGCTTACGTCGTTTGTCGTCACGAGGCACCTCTGAAAACATTCTCATGTTCCTCCTTTGCAGAGTGACGATTGTACTTTTGTTTCTTCCTTTATCTTGTTTCTCTCAGGTGAAAATCGCATAGAAGGCATTTTAAAAGTTGTCTAAGTGAAATTGTGTGTGCACTGTTTTGTATCAAATTAAGACACAAATGTCTCATCCATCAGCAGACTGAATTTGCCGTTAAGAATTTGCTGCACTCTTATCTCCTGGGGAGGAAAAAAAAATCAATCTTACCTGGTGCGCTTTTGTTCGTACAGCAACAGTGTTCCTCTCTGGCTGGCACTTTGCCAAACTATCCCCTTTTCTTCTGAAACTCCTCAGCGAGTCTCTAAAAATTGGGATTACGCTGCAGAAATGCATAACTTCTCACAGAAGATTCACAGCGAGGGCCTCTCTGCCATAAAATCCTGTTATTTTTCGCCTCGCAGACCGAGGCGAGCTGTGAGCTACATGTGCGGCAGAAAGTATGTGGGTGTGCAATTATTAATATGCCATATTTCATCTGAAGCAGGAGTGAAAACATTGTGCAAAAGGAAAGGAAGGGAACGAGGCAGCGGACAGCTTTGCTATCCTGCAGCCATTACAGCAAAGTGAGAATATAAAACAGGAGAATAAACATTGAGATTCAAGTTGCACAGTATATGCTGAACACTGTTTGTTGCACCCCGACCTTGGCTTTGATGTTTCACTGTATGAATCAAAAAGCAAGGACGAAATGATAGTTTCTTCATAGAAAAAACTTGTACAACTTTGTATCAAAACCCATCCTCATAATGTCTGTTTGCAAAAAGATGTAAAGATTTCTTGTGTGTGTGGGCTGAACTGATGTGACGTCTCTGACACAGAGGATTGGTTTCAATCTCCTGAAAGGAAAGAATGTTATTGTCTGAAATTGAACACAGAGAATCACACAAACTTCAAGAAGTAAAGAGACACGGGGGGTACAGCAGAGAAAACGTGTGCAGCTGTGACCTTGGCTTTGATGTTTGAGACATCAGAGATGGTAGTAGAGAGTAGAAACAGCAGTTTTTTGATCCTGCATTTGAAATATTTATGAATGAGTGTTTTTGTAAGTCAGAACCACAATCCAGATTACATGCATGGCTGTGTTGTACTGACAACTGAGAAGTTCTGAAAATTCTATGGCTGCTCCTGAGCAAAAATATTCCTAGTCCCACTAGTCAGTTTGGGCAGTTGGATGTGCCAGGAAACCTCTAGACCAGGACGCATCCTGATCAGGTGCCAGCACCTCAACTGGACCCTTTTGACATGAAGTGGCAGTGGCTGTACTCTGAGCTTCCTCGGGATGTCTGAGCTCCTGACCCCACCCCTGCAACACTGATTGGCCTGTCCTTCTCACACTCGTGAACAAGACCCCTGAGAAACAGAACTCCTTTGCTTGGGACAGTAACTCTCTCCCACTCCAGAGGATGAGGTGCAGCATTTTCCGGCAGAGAACCATGACAAGAGCGGACAGACAAAGACTAACAGAACCGCATCATCTGCAAAAAGCAGAGATGCAATTCTGAGGTCACCAAACTGGACCCCTTCCCCTTCGGCTGCGCCTCGACCCTATCCATGAATATCACAAACAGGATCAGTGACAAGGGACAACCATGGCGGAGGCTAACAACAACCGAGTGTTTGACTTTACGCCGAGTAGGTAGATGCAGCTCTCACTTTGGCCGCAACTCCGGTAGCCCCTATTCCTGCAGTGACCCCCATAAAACCCCCTGAGGGATGCCGTCGTAAGCCTTCTCCAAGTCCAAAAGCACATGTAGACTTGATGGGCAAACTCCCACGACCCTTCCAGCAGCCTCGCAAGGATAAAGAGCTGGTTCACTGTTCATCGGCCAGGACGAAATCCGCATTGCTCCTCTTGAATCTGAGGTTCGACAATCGGTCAAACGTCCTCTCCATCACCTGGAGTAAACGTTTCCTGGGAGGCTGAACGGTGTGATACCCCAATAGTTGGAGCACACCCTCCAGTCCCTTGCCACTCCACAGGCACAGTACCCGACCTCCATACAACACTAAAAAATACATGTCAGCCAAGAAAGCCCATTAATGTCCAGAACGTTTAGCATCTCAGGGTGAATCTCATCAACTCTCGCCGCCTTGATGCCCAGCAGCAAGGATCTGTTATATATTGTCATATTGTACTACAGGCAAATCCATATATTGTGGGAGAGAATCGCACCGGCTGAGGGGGTGAGCACAGAAAATCCCAGAAAGTTCCAGAGAGATGAACTAACAGAGAGTCAGAGAGGAGCTTACTTTACCTTGCTCTATGTTTAAAGATGAAATAATTTACAGAGCAGAGCTGGAGATAGTCGGAGGAGTGCATATATTTCTTATACAGGCTTAACAATTACCAGAATCATTACGCGAGTAAAAGCTGTCTCATCTGTCTTCCTCTGAATCTTTTCTGCGTCTTATACATTTTCACGACTCTAACCCCATGACAAATGACTGATATTTCATCTGCTTTCCTCATTACTTACATTTGAATTGATTACTCCCTGAGGGCGCGGCGGATTGAAGCTGCAGTGCGAAACACAAAAACCCATTTATACATAATGCATCTGCATCATACGCACGAGGTGTGAGACTCAAAAAAAGGGCCAGAATGTGTTCGGAGATAAGAGAGATAATCACTGAGAATAAACTTGACCCGACAAGGGAAGCGTTTCATCCTCCTGAAAAGCAAAAAACTCTTTCACACTTTGGGATGCCCACGTTGTGATAGTAGTCGAGCCAACTGCTCAGAGTGGGTGTAGAGCAGCGGAGAGAGGTTCAAGAGAGAGGAGGGCAAAACAGTGAAAGTGAAGAACAGTAGATATGAAAAGAGAGCAGCGGGTAGGTTGGGTAAGGCTGTAATCTGGGCTTTAAGGCTTCCAGCAGTATTAAGAGGGGACACTTATTAGATTGGAGCAGCGAGCGGAGAGACTAATTGGATATCACCAAATCAGAGAGGTTGACATTGTCATGACAGGATAGGATGGGATCACACGGGCTGGGAAGCAATGGAAATGGCATTGAATAGCAATTAATGGAGGCTGAGACACACACGAACATGCATGTACATATAAAACACACCGGTGTACATGCTACTGTACATTCATCAAGCTCACATACACATATTCTGTTTTTATGTCAACACACACACATGCAACAAAGGGAGAAATAGGTTTTAACATTTCTGCAAAACCATAGATACATTACATTTATACGTTATTATGGGGGATACGTTAAAACTGTCTTTTCAACATATCATGCTTAACATGTGGTAAGGTTTAGGCGCAAAGTGCACTGGGTTATGGTTAAGAAATGATTGTGTTTTGGATGAAATTTCCCACATGGAGAGCACAATACCAGCTGGAAAAGCAGCAAACAACCACTTTTCCTGCCACTATCCTGGCAGGACATGCAGTGATGTGTTGGTATAAAACAGCTGCATTTCATGGCATTATCCCCGCAGGAAATGAGGCAATGTCTTGGTCAAAAACAACCCGTTTTTGTGCCACTATCCCAGCAGGAAGTGCAGTGATGTGCTGATAAGACAACTGCTTTTTTGTGGCATTATCCTGGCAGGAAATACAGTGATGTCTCAATTAAAGACAACCGCTTTTCACGGCACTATCCCAGCAGGAAACACAGTGATGTCTCTGTATAAAACAGCTGCTTTTTGCGGCATTATTCTGGCAGGAAATGCAGGGATGTCTCGATAAAAGACCACCTTTTCCTGCCACTATCCCAGCAGGAAATACAGTGATGTCTCCGTATAAAACAATCACTTTTTGTGGCATTATCGTGGCAGGAAATGCAATGATGTCTTGGCAAAATACAACTGCTTTTCCTGCCACTGTTCCAAAAGGAAACACAGCAAAGTCTCTGTTAAAAACACGCTTTTTGTGGCACCATCCTGGCAGGAAACAACCATTTTCTGGTTAAAAAACAAAACAAAAACAGCTTTTTTCATGGCATTATCCTGGCAGGAAATGCAGCAATGTCATGGTGAAAAACAATTGCTGTGTGAGGCATTATCCCCAGTTGAAAAACAGCAACAGGTCGCTAAAACACAACCAGCTTTGTTGTGTGTTGGTATCGAACAGTGTTCTGCAGGCGTCTCGCCTAAGTGACACACCATCCACCATCGCCTCCACCTCCTGTTCAGCTCATACACTACATCACTTTAGAAACATTGATATGATGCGTATGAAATATAAAATGTAACAAATTCATGGTTTGCAGAAAACGTATTGCCAACATTTTCCTCCAACGACTGAGCCGAGGAGGAACGTGCTCAGGGAATAATGTCCGCTTCCGTGTTGGCGTGTGCAGCACATCAGGAGAATGAATGCTTTTGCTTTAATTAGATTCCTCACTGCCTTCATATCACACAATCTCAAGCATCGCCTGCATATCAGTCCACTATACTGCGGCACAAGCTGCGAGGCAAGCAGGAGGGAAGAAGAAAGGTGGGAGCAAAAGGGCAGAACAGATAGAGAGAGGATTTTGCGCGTCTGAATGCAGAAAGGAGCAATAAAAGATTAAAGAGAGCAGGTTGAATTGAGGAGAAATAAGGACGCAAAAAGGTTATTCACTGTAGCAAGTGCTCGGAGGCATCCTCACAGGCTTCGCACACTGAGGGGAAATTAGTCCTTTGAGTTGATGTGATGTGATTTTACATTCTGCAGTGTCACGCGGTCATGTTTCAGTCTTATATCACACACAGGGAGAGGGGAGCAGCTCTCTGCGTCTCTGCTGCCTTTAATTTTACATTGTGCACATGTTTCCTGCGTCTGCCTGCGGACTTAATAAATGCTGCATTCATCGCTGGAATGAAAAAGAATGACACATGAAAAGGAAAAACTTTTTAGGACTCTCCTTTTAATAACAGCCACATATTTACTGTATTAAAAAAGATAAAAATGAATGAGCTGATGTTTCCATCTGTTTCATTGCTGAGCTGTCAATGCCATATATATTTAATATTAACAATAAATGCAATAATTAAGTAATAACTTTTTTTTTTTTTACTGCTGAACATCCTGAGAGCTTTGAGCAGGAACATCTGTTTAAAGAACTAATATAGTGTATAACAGGTTTTTTGAAAAAAACACTCCTGTTTCAGTGCACAGTGTTCCTCACACACACAAAAACACACTTGGATGGCTCACAGCGCCTGTTTTTGCCGCATAATTCAATATACAAGACTAATGCTTATTTATATGTTTATGTCTTCGGTCGCAGCCCATAAATTCACAATCTGTTCAGCTTCATTATTCAGTCCCATGTGTGTACAAGGGAGGATACGCCCTTGGCTAGCTAAACAGCCCATTTCCAGCCCACAGTGTAGTAATGTACTCATTAATACTTAACAGAGTCTATAACAATGTGAAGCCCTGATTGCTGCTTTTAGGCAGTCGTTAGAACCCAGGGAGTCGAGGAACACGCATTATAGATCGTATATGTTGTGAGAGGCTGTGAGATAATAAAATCGACACCATGCAGAGAATTTTAAACTGCTGGTATGGAGAGCAAATGACCTGCATTCCCCCAGAACACAAAGAAATTGTATAAGTACGTGCGCTTGTCCACACCTGTGTATTGATTCAACATGGAAGAAGACACCTGTCATTTGTGCTGCCGTGTGATAGGCTACCTGTGTGGATGTAGCCGCCGTTGGGTCTGGATTCACGATATTATCCGGGGCCGTGAACAGCACGGGGAATATCATCAGCTGGTGCGGGAGCTGCGGCTGGATGGGAGGTTCCAGCGCTACTTCAGGCTGACACAAAGCGACTACAAAGAGACACAAAACAACCACAAAGAGACACAAAACGACTACAAAGCGACTACAAAGAGACACAAAAAAAAAACCACAGAGACAACAAAATTACTACAGAGACACAAAACAACCACAAAGAGACAAAATTCTACAAAGAGACACAAAACAACCACAAAGAGACACAAAACGACTACAAAGAGACACAAAAAAACCCACAGAGACAGAAAATTACTACAAAGAGACACAAAACAACTACAGAGACACAAAACGACTACAAAGAGACACAAAACAACCACAGAGACACAAAACGACTACAAAGAGACACAAAACAACCACAAAGAGACACAAAACGACTACAAAGAGACACAAAACAACCAGAAAGAGACACAAAACAACCACAGAGACACAAAACGACTACAAAGAGACACAAAACAACCACAAAGAGACACAAAACGACTACAAAGAGACACAAAACAACCAGAAAGAGACACAAAACAACCACAGAGACACAAAATTACCACAAAGAGACACAAAACAACCTCAAAGTGACACAAAGCGACTACAAAGAGACACAAAATGACTAGAAAGAGACACAAAATGACAACAAAGAGACACAAAACCACAGAGACACAAAATGACTAGAAAGAGACACAAAACAACCACAAAGCGACTATAAAGAGACACAAAACCCCCCACAGAGACAGAAAATTACTACAAAGGACACAAAACAACTACAGAGACACAAAACGACTACAAAGAGACACAAAACAACCACAGAGACACAAAACGACTACAAAGAGACACAAAACAACCACAAAGAGACACAAAACGACTACAAAGAGACACAAAACAACCAGAAAGAGACACAAAACAACCACAGAGACACAAAACGACTACAAAGAGACACAAAACAACCACAAAGAGACACAAAACGACTACAAAGAGACACAAAACAACCAGAAAGAGACACAAAACAACCACAGAGACACAAAATTACCACAAAGAGACACAAAACAACCTCAAAGTGACACAAAGCGACTACAAAGAGACACAAAATGACTAGAAAGAGACACAAAATGACAACAAAGAGACACAAAACCACAGAGACACAAAATGACTAGAAAGAGACACAAACAACCACAAAGCGACTTAAAGAGACACAAAACCCCCCACAGAGACACAAAATTACTACAAAGAGACACAAAACAACCACAGAGACACAAAACGACTACAAACAGACACAAAACAACCCCACAGAGACACAAAATTACTACAAAGAGAGATAAAACTACTACAGAGACACAAACGATGAGAAAGAGACATAAAATAGGTAGAAAGAGAAACAAAACAGTAAGACAGAAAATCATAGAGACACAAAACAGCTTACGTAAGAAACAAAGGAAGAGTCACAAAATGACCAAAGAGACATAAAACAACTAGAAAGAGATACAGAACAGGTATATGAGAAACACAATTACAACAAAGACCCCCAAACAGTTAGAAAGAGATACAGAGCAGGGGGAACGAGAAGCAATGACTACAAAGAGACAGAAATGAACCAGGAAACAGACACAAAGGAACTATTACCTCACCAAGCTGGAATCTATAGCCCCAAAGTCCTGATGTTAAAATATTTCTATGCTTAAACCTTTAACAGCAGGCCGCCCATGCTGTGCTGTGTCTTTTTATTAAAACAGCAACAAGAATCCAGCATGAACGTGTCCATGTGTCCATGGGGACGTTTACAGTAGCTGTATATTTGTACAGGTTGGTTAAATGTCTCAGAAACAGCTCTGCTACAGAACATTTTGTTTCCTGTGCACTACAGTGAACTTCGCCTCCTCTGCAGCCAGATCCCAGCTGTGGCATGTGGAGCCAAGGTGGAAGTTTCACTTTAGTCCCTCCCACTCACACTGTTGTTCTGTGCAGACAGCAGCAAAGAAAGACGGTGTGAGAAAGAGGTCCTGCAGAAAACCAGGGAGAGTGGGGAGACAAGTTAGGAGGGAAAGACAGAGGAAGAAGAAGAAAGAGGAGGAAACAGTGAGGGGAATAAAGTGGAGTTGCTGCAGCTCCCTGCCAGAGTGAAGGGAGGTAAATCTTTTGACGATGCTTGGAGAGAGGAGAGAAAAGAGGAGAAGAGATAAAGGAGTAGCACTCCCTCCACCTCTTCCCTGTTACCACTGTCAGGGCTAATATCTCATTACCAGTCTTAGCTGGCGGCTCCCAGGCAGTCAGGAAGAGGTCAGGAAAGCTCCAGAGAGAACGACTAACAGTGGAGCTCTCATTGAGCTTAATAGCATAAAAGTCCAGAGACATGGAAAGACTCGGAGGAGCTGGTCTCAAAAGAGGATTCATGAGGAGATGCTTTCATATAGCTAATTGTGGGAACCAAAGTATATGAACCACTCGCATGAATTACCCGTTATATGTTGTTGTACAGCGAGCGGAGACGCCAAGTTACGTCAAAAACTCCTCATGCTTTAATGTCTGACTTACTTTAGAGGAAATGTTTGGTGTTTAATTTGCTTTGGAAGGAGATGAGAGGAGAGGAATATGAGAGAGGTTAGAGGAGGAGAGAAATGTAGAGGAGGTAGGAAAGAAGCAAAAGGTAAAGGTGATGAAATAGGAAAGGAAAGAATGGGACAGGAGAGAAAGAGAGAGGGAAGAAAGTAGAGGAAAGAAGAGAAAGGGACAGGAGAAAGAAGGAGAGGAGAGGAGATAGGAAAGGAAAAAAAATCAAGAGGGGATAGGAAAGGGAGAAAGGGAGAGGAGATAGCAAAGGATAGAAAAAGAGAGGTGAGGAATTATAGGAAAGGGAAAAAAAGGAGAGGTGAGCATATGAAAGGAGAGATAGGGAGAGGAGAGAAAAGGATAGAAGAGGATACAGGAAAGGAAAGAGGGAGAGGAGAGGAGACAGGAAAGGGGAAAGCGGAGAGGAGAGGGGTTAGGAAAGGAGTGAAAGGGAGAGGAAAGTGCATAGGAAAGGAGAGAAAGAGGAGGAGAGGGAATAGGAAAGGAGAGGAAGGGAGAAAAGTGTAGATAGGAAAGGAGAGAGGGAAAGGAAAGGAGAGAAGAGGGGTTAGGAAAGAAGGGAAGGGAAGAGGAGAGGAGATAGGGAAGGTGAAAAGAGAAAGAGGAAGAAATTGGAAAGGAGAGAAAGGGAAAGTACATAGGAAAGGAGAGGATGAGGAGGAAATAGGAAAGGAGAGGAAGGGAGAAAAGTGTAGATAGAAAAGGAGAGAAGAGGGGTTAGGAAAGAAGGCAAGGGGAGAGGAGAGGAGATAGGGAAGGTGAAAAGAGAAAGAGGAAGAAATTGGAAAGGAGAGAAAGGGAGATGAAAGGGAAAGAAAAGAGGAGAGGAGAGAGAGGGTGTGAGTGTGCAGGAAACGAAGCTTTTAAATGAATTACAACACTGGCAGCAGCTCCGATACCACAAGCTGGAGAAGAGACAAACAGAGGAGCCAAGAAATCAAAATAAAAGAGCTCATAAAGTATGAACTCAGTCATCAGGATAAGGCCCATGTCTTCTAATATATTGCTTTCATACTTTATTGTGTACGTTTTATACACATCTCAGTCTATGAATAACATTTATATTCCGTGCAGCAGGTCATTAGTGGCAATCACTCGTCTCCACCTGCAGGGGGCAGATGAGTCTCACTCAGCAGAGCCGCAGCCTCCTGCAGGTGAAGCCTCTGCGCCAGACAGTTATTGTGGTGGAGAGGGTGAAAGAGGACAGATTACTATGGTTTCACACTGCTGTATATCTGACCACAGCTCAGCATCACACACACTTCAAGCATACCAGAGGCAGCTATGAATAAAGTATGTGGTTCTGTGGGCAGCGCTGTGTGTGTGTGAGGACTTCTAATCCTCTGCACAATATTATCTGGGCTTTAGCTGCGGTGGTTCGAGGCTCCTCTGCTGAGGCCTGAGCTTATGCGTAATTACTTCACTTATAATATATCAATGCACGTTGGGACAGACCGTGACATGTTATATTCCACTGTGCAAACCTCTAATGGATTTGTTTTACGACATACAGTCTGTGATTTAAAGGAGCTATATGTAAGAAACCTAAAGCAAATAGTCGTAAAATCATCCTATATGTCACGAGACTAAGGAATAATGTTAATAACACACTGATCTCACCGACAACAATAGTACAGCCAGAATATTCACATTTAACGACTCGCGGCAGTATTTTGAATTTGAGTGCAGTAACCGTTTTGGCCACATTCTTACATACAGCGCCTTTAAGCTACATCTGAAATAGACAACTTTTCTACTACGCAGCGCACTAGCTCGCTAGCTAATGCTGTTTCATCAGCTCCTTAATCATGGATCAATAGAGAATATCAGCTTTCATCACAGTTCATTTTAGGAGGACCACTCCAAGGAACATGTTTTTGTTTAGATGATCAAACATACAATGGATCATAGATGCTTGTTTCTGGCTGCCAGTGTAAGCTAGCATAAAGTTGTCTATTTCCACTATTTCCAGCTAAATTAGTTTGCATGCTAGCTGCGCTACCTAATGCTGGCAGCCAGAAACAAACAACTATAATTTAGACGAAGACCACATTTTCTCGTGGTGGTCCTTCTAGAATGAGCAGTGGTTGAAGTTACTATATTCCATTATGATCAGGGATAAGCAGATGCTAGCTAGCGCTAAGTCTTCTAGATGTCCCTCTTCCCAGCAACGCTTTCTAGTTCCTCCGAGGGTATCCCAAGGCCTTCCCAGGCCCAACAACATATATAACCACTAGAGTATGTTCTGGGTCTGCTCCGGGGGCTCCCTCCAGTGGGACGTGCCCAGAACACCTCTAACAGGAAGCATTGTTAGCGGCAGCTCGGCTGCAGCCCCTGCCATGTAGAACAGCATCAGAGAAACACTGATTTTAACATGAAACTACTTTATTCCGCTTTTTTACAGGTTGAAATCATCTTGTCCGTTTGTTTTGAAGAGGAAGAGACCTCTGTGGATAATTCAGCCACCTGTAAAAAAAACCCTCCTGAACATCTGGATCTTAAGTTATGAGAGAAAAAAGGTGAGCATGCATTACGCCTGATTTATGGTCCTGTGTTGAATCAACAAAATCGCTACGTAGTTGCCGTGACGCCGTCGTGAACCCTTCGAACTTCTCCATCACTCCATTTCGTTGCGGTGCAATTCACCGCCAGAGTGGTAGGAGGCTGCGTTCCTTTCCTGAGTGGTTATCGTCGTCTCTAGTTGATTCTTTGTTTAGCCTCCGGCTTTTCCGGGCACAGAGAAATGAACGCGGAGCACGGACAGATGCCTCCGTCCACATCCGTGTCCATATTCAACGTTGAGCATAAATGGGCCTTAATACTGCAACATCTACATCGCAACAGAGGATGTTTAAAGATGGCGGGGATGGCGCAATCTGGAAATATGGAACCGGAAATGCGTTGCTACCAAGAAAACCAATCACAGCCCTCTTGGTCTGTGCTGGGTCTGCGGTGGGTCTGCGTCACCTCGACGTGTAGTTACATTTTTGGGGAGGTGCATGTCAGGCTACGGGGGCTACGGCGAGCCTTCTGCGTAGCCCCGTACCTACGACGTAGCTACGTCGTCGATTCAACGCAGGACCATAAATCAGGCTTTAGCAAGTGCTGGGCTAGCAGCCCCTCTGCAACTAGCCAAGCAGCATTGGAGAAATGCTGATTTTTAATGTGAAACTGTTTTATTCTGTGTTTTAACCGGTTTTAATCATCTGGTTTGTTTATTTTGGAGAGGAGGAGACCTCTGTGGGTAATTTGCCTCCCGGTAAAAAAACCCTGAACAATGAACACTGAAGGAATTTTAACGGGGAGAAACTGCAATTACAGCATTACTCTGTGTTTTGTTATTGTTTTGATTCAGACATCCCGAGTGACAGAAAATTACATATTGAACATTTATGTGATTTTTAATGTGTGATCAATAAGGCTGCACGAGCCACTTCTGCACCAAAGCTTGTGCAAAAACAACATATGAAGCTGTTCTCATAAGCATAATTATTTCACAAGTGTATGAAAGGTTGGACAGAAGTGGATCGTCAAAATGGCTGGCATTGTTTTCATTATCATCAAGCAAAAGCAACTGTAAGTTAGTGAAATGTATTAAAATACATACAGCAAGTCTTATGTTGTCTTCAAACTACACAAAATGAAGGGTCTGCGTTCACTGTGTTTCTTTATATAATGACTTTGGGGAAGACTCTTCATTCAAATCACAAGTTTTTTAGTCCGAAGTAGTCGTGTTACAAGTTCCAAAATGGGTCTGAAAATGAAAAGTAGAAATGTAAAGCTTTAACTTGAAATTGTTGAAACTTGTTTTCGGTGCCTGATCTCACATCTAACTTACTGGGAAGAAACAAACTCCTCAGCACTCAAGATTATGGAACTTTATCAGCGGTCATCCGCGACTACAGCTCTTGTACATTTTTCTCTCAGAGACAGTGCTCCCCTAAAATAAGATGACAGCTGAGAGAATTTGAGTCTGAAAGAAGCTGAAGGGGTTGTTGGGTGCAAGTACCGGGCCCCGTGGCTCCCTGTCACTCTGTGCCACTGACTGCCTGCGTGTCAGCACTGAGTTGCAGACGATGTGTTGGTTCACTGCTAGGCCTGTTGTGTTAGTGGCTGCATACATGTGATTATGCTGACCGCTTTTGACAACCACAAAAGGAGAGAAAAGATAGAGTGCTGGGGAAAGAGAGAGATGGGAAAGAAGACAGATAAAGAGAAGGCGACACACAAAGAGATAAGATATTGTCACATTAATATTGAGAGGGAAGGGGGAGACCAGTATGGAAATGCAGTAAGAAATGAAGGAATGGACAAAGTAGCACAGGCTGTGAAAAGTGCATGACAACCTAAAATTTCAGCAGAAGAGGAAAAATAAAAATGCCAAGCAGACTGCTACAGTAGAATACACCTTTTCTAAAGGGACGTAATATATAAGTTCACTTACTTTCACTGTGGATGGCGTGTCACTTGGGCAAGACACCTGCCAAGCTGCGGACCATCACAGACCACTGTTTGAGACGAACAACATAACTGGTTGTGTTTTTCCAGCGGCTTTTTACCTAAACATGGATTTTTAGTGACCTGTAGCTTTTTTCGGACAGCTTTTTTGGCACCAAATATGGATGTTGTGTAGTGACCTGTCACTGTGTTTTTAGCGGCTTTTTAGCCTCAAAAACTAGTGATGTGACGTTCGCGAACGAGCCGAGTTTTTGAACCGGCTCTTTGAAGTGAACGAGTGAACCGGCTCTTTAGAATGAACGAGCCGGTTCCTAATTTATTTGTTTTTTGCTTTAATTTACTCTGTATCCATTAATTTCAGATTATTTGATCCAGAACAAGTTGAGAGAGACTAGTTTGTGAGGGAGAAAGACAGTGCAGCCGCTCACTTGTTCACTTCAAAGAGCTCTCACGAGTGAACAAGAAATCCCATCACTATTAAAATCGTGGGTGTTTGTAGTGAAATATTGTTGATATTCCAGCGGCTTTTTGCCCCCAAATGTTCATTTTTTTAACAACCCATTACTGTTTTTCCAGCAGAACCTGAAGGCAACAAACAAGGGTGTTTTGCCGCACTGTCTTTTCAGCAGCTTTTTAGCTGTTTTTGTTTTTTAACAACCTGTCACTGTTTTTGCAGCAGCTTTTTACACACCAAACATGGCTGTTTTGTATTGACCTGTCACTGTCTTTTCAACTGCTGTTTAGCCCCCACACATGGGTGTTTTGTGGCAATAGCTTATTTTCCAGTGGATTTTTAGCCTTCAAATGATGGTATTTTGTAGTAACCTGTCACTGGCTCTCCAGCAGCTTTTTAGGCAGGAAATGTGGGTGTTTTGCAGAAAGCTGGCACTGTCTTTCTAGCGGCTTTTTTTGCCCCTAAATGTGGGTGTTTCCAGTGGCTTTTTAGGCCCCAGACGTGGATGTTTTACAGCAATTCATTGCTGTTTCTCCAGTGAGTATGACCCATTGGTGTCTTTCTTACGGCTTTTCAGGCACCAAACGTGGGTGTGTTCAAGCAACCTGTTCCTGTTTTTAAGCAGCTTTTCAGGCACCAAACAAAAGTGTTTTTAGTGACCCATCACTATGTTTCATGTGCCTTTTAAGCAGCAAATGTGGCTTTTTTTTTTTTTTTTTTTTTTTTTAGCAATTTGTCACTGTCTTTCCAGCGGATTTTTAGGCAGCAAATGTGGCTGGGTGGTAGCAAACCATTTCAAAATTTCTAGCAGCTTTTTTACCCTCAAATGTGGGTGTTTTTGGGCAATCCGACACTGTTTTTCCAGCAGCTATTTAGGCACCGAAGTGGGTGTTTTTTAGCAGCCTGTAGCTGTTACTTACTTGCTTTTTAGGCAGCAAACCATGTTGTTGTTTGGCAACCCATCGCTGTTTTTCAAGCGGCTTTTTTCAGGCAGCAAGCATGGGTGTTTTTTAGTGACCTGTAGCTTCCAGTGGGGATAGTGTCAGGAAAAGTGTTTGTTTTTTACCAAGACATCTCTGTGTTCTCTCCAGGGATAATTCCATGAAGTGTGTTTATTTAAGCCAGAACATGATATTTTATGCCTAAGCCTCAATTTATCTGCAACATAATAACATACAGATGTAAGGTATCTGTGGTTTTCAGAAAAACACAATGCCAACATTTTATCTAGTGATTAGATTGACTCACAAAAGCTTTCCAAGTGTCTCTTTATTCTATCAGTTGGCTGTTCTCTTGCATTTGTTCAACATTATACACTTTTTGGTTTGAGTTATTGTAGAGGTAATGAAAGAAGAAAATAGAGCTATTCGAGCTTGTTAGCTTGATAGCTCAGCTTGGTCGCCAGTGGGACAATACATATACGCATTTTCTTTAAAGAATTTTTTTATGTGTGATTGGGGTTAGGGTAACTGTCTGTAACGTATTCCTGCTTTGTGGAGCAGTTGAAACTCTAGAGGCAATTAAATAAAAAAGCATAATGCACAGCTGCTGATGCACATCTAATAAACTATGATAGATTCTTCCATTTTGAGCTTATGGGTTCTCCATTTCCTCAAAGGTCAGAAGTGTCAGGACCACGTGTTTTTGGTCAAAGGTTCAAATACCAAGTCCAAGTTCACCAAAGCTGAAAAAATTCATTCAATTTTAAATGCTGGTCTGACTACAAGGCCTTCAAACTAAAGCTCTCAGAATAGCCATATCCATATAGTTTACAGCCACATATACATTTACATACTTTGTCTGGCTGTCCACAGGCAACTTGAATTCCAGCTGTCACGTTTTAAGTTTAGTATCCCGAAAAAAATCGTTCAAGTTTTGTACTTTGGTTTTGTATAATTAGCAGGAATACATAGCCAAGAGGAAATGGTGCAGAACAATGGAGAATGGCACCGTTTTGTTTTGTTTGTTTTAAAAGGAGTGATGGAGAGAGGAGGGGAAAGCTGATAAGATGATAAGAAAGATACAGGGGAAAGGGAATGACAGAGTTTGCTAAAAATGCAGAAGGAAGGGTTGAGGGACAGAAGAAGAGAGAGCTGATTCTTATTTGTAGATGAACAGATTGCTGCAGTTCGCATGTTCGTGGTTGGGCATAACAATCATTGTTGGGATCTTGATTCGAGGGAATTCCTCCAAAGCAGATTACAAAGAGCAGAGCAATCTGCAGCACTTTCACTGCTTGTTTGTGCGGTCTGTTTGTGAATGCTATCTGATGCAGTGCATTTACGGGTGTGAAAGTGTGTGTGTGTGAGATTCCTGACAGGAGTAGGTGGGTGCATGGTCATATGCCCTGCAGGTCAGTTTGTTAGAGTTGGCAGCACAGAAGAGCAGTGGGGCAGCGAGGTAAACAGCACATAAAACGAAAAAGTTGGATAGTGCTCTTATGAGAAATAGAGGCAGATTATATTGAGCTACGCAGCAAGAGAAACATGTACACACACACCCACGCACTTACTCTCACACACACATGCAACGTCTCCTGAATTGACCCTATTTATTGACACGATGAAGACATACTTAAATAATTTAGACTGTGTTTAGAATTTAACAGCTCACATGCCAAAGCCAATCACAAGGTCGTGGCAGGTTTATATCAAGACTTTAAGATGAACATAAAATAAAGTTTAAAGAAAACACATTTTCAAGATACACAAAGACAAAACTATGCATCAGAGTTTGTGTGTTATACCTGTGTGGGCTGCAGACGAACTCAGAATGATCTTGTGAAACCTCTCACTGAAGATTAAACCCCAAATTATACAGGACTCAACCTGATGCCATTTTCCTCGTTCTGAGGCAAACTCTATTTCCTAATTGGAATTATACGTACTTATGTGATCTTTCTGTAATAACAGGTTGGCTGCATCAGTTAGAGATTACAGGAGTTGGAAGGAAAGAGGTGAGACAAACGAAGCTTTCAGCCAGCTCTCCTTCTCACTTATCCCCGCCACCAATCAACTTGACAGTTACAGGATTTGTTTGGAGAGACGGATACTCTGGATGATGAGTGTGAATAAATATTATGCATCATTTGTGGTTCAAGATAGAAAATCCACCTCTAAATATTGATTCAGCGGGACGAATTAGCAATCCAAATATATTTCTACTCACTCATGTAACAGCAGGAATTACGTGAGTTAAATGATCGCAAGGATAGCAGCTGTTCTTTATCATTATCATGGTCAGCGTTGCAAACTTTGAGTGGTTAGCATTGCACTGTTATGTTTAAAGAATGTAGGAAAACATGAGACTGTCCTCCAAAGTACAACCCGTATTTACGTTTAATGTTAGGCGGTGACCTCTAGTGGCTGTAGTAATATGACAGGAGCAAAGGAGGTAGTCGTGTGACGTAGTACAAAGAGTGGCAGAGTACACATAGGGCTGGAGAAAGGGAAGGTGAATGGGTCAAACTACCACGGGACTTTAATCCAGGAGTGTCTGTTTCCCATCCGAAACCAAAATTCAACATAGGAATCACAGTATGGGTACAAAATTTTCCAAATATGTCTCATCATCCACACGTCACAGACATAGACCTTTGCACAGCCCCCTGGATCTTTGGACAGGCTCCTCTGTACCCTCTGACCCAGGCTAACGGTGGGCTTGGTCAACATAAAGTTTTATTTACCAACATACAACCCAATCATCAGAATAAATGTTGAGATTGTACATTTCTGCAAACCACAGATGTGTTTAATTTTATGTTATTATGTGGCGAATACATTGAAACTTAATCTTTCAGCAACGCTGTGGCTACCCTGTGGTTACATTTTGGCCACCCGGTCATATTTAGAAAAAGATTACATGTTAGCTTAAAATGCCCGTTTTTGGTGGCACAATCCCGGCTGGAAACATAGCAATAATTGGCAGGCATCTTACAAAGGTGTCATGCCATCCACCATCCCTTCCACCTCCTGATGATTAGGTCAGCCTATATACTACGTGACTGTGTAGTATATGACTACGAATTTTAAGGCTTGAGGTTGGGGTGGTGGTTGGGTCACAAAACACAGGACTTTACTCCAGAACGTCCCCCTAGGAGACTGCTGTTCAGAACCGTGTGAAGTTTGAGTCATTTTACGGTGTGTCCTCCTCAAGAAAATTGTGGCACATCCAATCATTGACTTGTTCAATGCACTCAGTCAGAGCTTTTATTGAACTATAGTCCTCTGTTGTAAATTTGTGTGGCAACATATTTTGTTGTCTTCCATAAACTGAGCCAGTGGAAGCATATAGTTAAACAGAAGAGGTCCCAGAGTGGAGCCGTGGAGAACTCCGCATGTATTTTTTGTATGCTCACATGTATAATTACCTATATGCACAAAGCAGCCCCTGTGCTTTAAGTATTAAGTAATGTGCCAGAAAGTCCCACCCAGTGTTCCTGTTGGTCTGGTAATATGTTGTGGTAAACTGTGTCAAATGCAGCACTCAGTAATACAGAGACTGAAATTCTGCCACTGCCTGTGTTTAAGTTAACCACATGTTTATAACTGTGACCGTTAACTGTCATATATGTACTATTCTGTCGTCCATTGGTAGTGGCGTTCATTTAGAAAATGCTCTTGTGGGATCGTATTAGGAGATAGGAACATACGACCTATGTGGTTGTATGGGTTGGATGAATTTTAGGTTGAGTTAATTTTAGGACTGGTGGGCAAGTTGCAAAGACGTATGAATAAAAAGAAAAGATAGAAATTTAAAGAAGCAGTTTTGGGAAATATGCTTGTTCAGTTCTTTGCAGAGAGTTTCAATTTAGTACAGCAGGCTGTTCTCACGCACTGTTTGTGTGTTTTTCTTTTAAAAAGTCGAGCGGTCCAGTTACAAGACTGGTTGGGACAGTGGATGGGTTAGAAAACAAAAGACTTTTCCTTTGTTTTCTAACTTTTTTTATGCCTTTACTTTTGACTTTTTTGTGCATTGGGTTTCCTCAAGTCTAAAACAAACTCAATGCCAAATTAATGTGTTTTATTAATGATTTTTTTTATCCTCCATATTTCATTTCAGTACAGGTTATGTAGGTTTAGAGGTGGAGCTCAGAGCTGGTGGAGAAGTGAGTTTGGGCTTGATAAAACAGGTGGCACATAATCCTTCCTCACCACATACGTACACTGTGTGTGTCCTGGATTTTGTTAATGGGCGATGAAGCCTGGGAGGGACACCCAGAAGATTTTGCACAATTTATCTTTGTGTCTTCCTGTACACGTGCTAATCCCACAGATTTAGATCAAATCAGTCAGATTAAGTCTATAACAAAAAATCAGACGTGAAGATCCATGTGTCCTGCAGGATGCCCAGTGTTATGCAACACCCATAAATCTGCACCATGACATTCATATGGCAAAATTCACAACCACAGGACGACAGGGTCATCAGAGGCTGAGAGAAGGAGGACAGTCCTGAGTAATGTCTGTCCCTCATCCTACAGACAGAGCCAGGGAACGAGCTTACCTCACATGATGTTTTCGTTTTGAGTCACTTACTCCTTTAAGTGTCCACTGTTTTCAAATAGAACGTTAAAAAGGTGAATCACAGCGATGACCATTAAGAAAATAAGGCGTAAAAATAGCAAGACAAACATGTAGGTTTGCCAGTAAACTTTATTTGGGAGTTGTTGTTGACTTGTTTGTCTGTGTTCTGACCGACAGCCACAGAGCAGCCACAGGTACACCTGCTCAACCACTGAGGGAAATACGAACCTGCCCAGACAGGTTAGAGTATGTGTTTTTGCAGACATTATTTGGATAGTTTACACATTTGTGGTCGTGGCCTTGTTAGAAAATTCTTGCACTTTTCTTCACTTGTTTCACGTCCGCATTAATTCCCCCGCCAAATGCTCATTCTTTCCTTCCATTCCTCTGTCTTCCTTCCACATCCTGCTCCTCTTTCAAAAGCTCTTGCTATCATAATATTCAGCTGTAATAGAGTCTCATCCATTTCCCCTCCAGGGTCACACTGCGTCTGTCGCCTCCTCCAACCTGCCTCACTTGAATTGGCCTTTCATCACCTCCTCCTGTAATGACCTCTCACTTCGGTCCGAGCCCAGATGTGCTGCACAGGTATGCTCTGTTAGTCATAACCATCACGCTCTGCTCCGCCGGGCGTATCCCATCCTGTTTTTCCACTTCCCTCTGTTTTTCATTCATCATTTATCTGGGCCGCTGGCACTCACCACCGCTTCCAAAAAAACAACCAAGATACTGGCCGTCTGACGTGCATTCAAAACATTTCTCAAGATATTTTGTTGCACCGCAAGGACACGCAAAGGCTGAGGGGGTGGCTGGTCAGAGCAGGATATTAAGAGGGGGTGAGAAAAGGGAAAAGTACTGAAGTAGCTCGGAGGTAAAGAGAGGGGGATGCACATGAGGAGAACAGCAGAAGCACGACTGTAGAGAGGGCATAAATAAGAGAGAACATTGGGAGGAGAAGGGTGAAAAATCTCTATCTGACTATTTCTTTCCATGCAATCACCGACTCCACCTTTTCTCATTCGCCTCTACACTTTCCTGTCCCTAAGATTAGGAACAAATTTAACCTACTTAAATAAAGTCTTTATAGGGGAACTCTTAGACTCATTTTTAGATTATATCTTAAGGTTTTTACCAGCATTAACATTAAAATGTTGCACCGATTATTTGCCAGTCAACACAATTTTCCAGGCAATTGGCAGTTGAAGAGTGTTGTTTTTGCAAATCCTCCGTACACACATGCAACAAAGGGGTGGTGCAGGGGTCAGCCATGGATGGCACCCCTGTAGCACTTTGGACGATTGGTGCCTTGCTCAAGGGCACCTTGACAGTGCCCAGAAGATGAGATGGTACCTCTCCAGCTGCCAGTCCACACTCCATACTAGTCGTTACAGGAATTTGAACCAGCAACCCTCTGGTTCCATGTCAAGACCCCAGGGACTGAGCTATGAGTTGAGTTACTGAGTTATTTTCATTATACTGAACACCTGTATTCAACCTCTGCCTGAAATGCTTTCTTTTAGCACCTGTTTCTTTCCTGGTCACATCTTAGCAATTCTGCACCATCATTGCAGCCGGGGGAATGATCATGTATGGTGGCGCTTTCTTTCGTTAAAAATCACCAAGTTCCCACATAATTCGCAACCAGCAGAATTCTAGCGACACCTCTGCTAATTTTCTGCAGGTTAAAAAATATATATATAAAATTTTAATAAATACATTAAATGAAAGTTCACTAAAAAAACGAAAAGAAAAAAAAAGAAATTACTAAATTCTGCAGATTTTCATTCTTCATTGCCGTTGAAAACTGGCCAGAAAATCTGCAAATTCCATTTGGTTCTGAAAATTACCCATAAAAGCCTTTAAACACAACCCGCAACCAATATGTTTTAGCATTTAGCTACATGTACATTAGCAGTACAGCCGGGGGATGACCCCTAATGGAGAATGGCAGAACTTTCTGCCGTGAAAAATCATAAAAGCTTGTAAGCAAAGCCACGTTCCAGCAGGAATGTGTTTTCTGAAATCGGGGCAGAATTGCGACAAAAGCCTGTCCAAATACCTGCACTTGTGCCCTGAAGTCTTCCCTTAAGTGTACTTGCCGAAAGTACAGTTAGGGTCGTAAGTGCACAAGGGACCGACGTTGTTTCAAAAGGAGAACTGGGACAGTTGTGTACACGTCACTTCCGTTTGGGTCCAGCTGGTCTGTCTCCTAGCAGATGAAACATGGCGTTAGAGGAAATAACGTTGTTTGCAGCACTGCTGCTGCAAATGATAAATAGATACAATCCAGAAAGAATGATGAGGAGGATTAGGAGCCGCAAGAGAAGGCGGCATCACATCAGATCCAAGTATTGATGCTGCCGCCCAACCAACAGGTAAATTTAATTAAACTTTACTCTTGAATTTACCTGTTAACGTAACCTAGATTACCGTTATTCCTATCAAAATGTTTTTTGTTTGGATAAATTGTGGTAAATTGTTATATAAAATAAACTATAAAGACATACAGTAATAAAATAATAATAATTACAGACACAACCACACATTCCAGCATCAATTTGTTCCAAAATCAGGGAGAAATGAACCACACTGGCAACCAAGATTACATATTTCCCTGATGTTAACATACAGCTACATGTATATTAGCAGTGTACTTGCAGCCAGAAGTGACTCTAACAAAGAATAGTGGCACTTTTTACGATGAAAAATCACCAATAAAAGCGCTAAACACAACCGGATATGTCCCAGCATCAATATTTTCTGGAATCAGGGAGGAATTAACATCATGGGCAGCCAAGGATAATTGTTTCCCCAACGTTAGCATGTAGCTACATGCAGCAGAAAACTTGCAGCCAGGCAGTGACTGTATTTGGGCACTTTCTCCCTTTAAAAATCACTAATAAAGGCCTCTAAATATATCCTTGACATGTTCCAGCAGGATTATGTTCTGAAATCGAGGAGAGACCCGTCCTGAGCTGACATCATCTTGTAGCCAAAGTAGAAAAACAATTGGAAACAGTAATGAGAGTGGTCTGAGCCTGAGGTTTTTGCTCACAGGGATTACTTTTACATGTGTTTACCTCATTATTTGAAACCATGTTTAATATGAACATCTGACATTGACATGACAGAAAAAAAGAAAAAGCATGATAGGTCCCCTTTAAATTCTAAAGTAAAACAGTCCCTCTCATTCATCTTTGTTTCCCTCCGCTGTGTCGGTATCTGCCTGTGGAGATTTGACATTTAATATCAGCCTAATATGACCACATCACTGAATATCTCTGCAGCCCCAGAGCCAAAAACATCCAAGACCGCAACGACATGTGCTTTCTCTCTGCTCCGTCTCAATCCTGAATCCCCACCTCCCGCCCCCGCCTCCTCTCTTATCTGCCAGTGAGGTTTATCTCCATCTTTATGTCTGCCTTAATGTTTATCTGTCTGTCTGAGTCTCGCTGATTCCTGGTACAGTCCGTCCTATTCTGGTTTGTTTACAGTTGGCGAGGGTCTGCTTTCACACAGCTATTCACAGCTGTTTTAGCCGAGCCAAATGTAATGTGGTGTTATGTAACGCTCAGATATACACCACAGGGAAGTTGCCCTATGTGACTGCCGGGCCTACGTTGACTTAAAGGTATAAAGACTTGCTGAGTCATGAAAGGGTTAAAACATGTCTGAGAGTAGAGTGCCCAAAATGGTGCCGTTATGTATCTGGAATACCAGCAGTAGTACAGCAGACTGACATGTTTTTATACTCACAAACACTGAGTTCATGGCCTACATGAGATCACAGCTTCCATTTATGAATGTTAAAGGAGTAGTTCCCCCCAAATCTCTTTTTAAACAGTGACCACATTTGTGCACAAAATATTTCAGTTTTTGCCCTTATTCCAAAAACGACAGTGAGCTGTTAACAAGGCCAATGAAAGGAATATTCCAATAACATTCCTGTTTACATGCTGCTGTGTCTACTGCAATTATCATGCCCTAACATTTCATTTATCACTTCAAAATATGGAAAAAGTGGAGAGGCAGCTACTTGTGCCGGGATTCTTTTAAAGAAATCGACTGTGCCTCCCACTTTCGTTCCTTCACCAGTGTCTTGAAAAGGCCAGTGTTGTGATATTTGTTTATATCCAAACACCTGCTGATACCCAAGTCTTTCATAATGTTTAAACATAAGTGTGTTTCAGCTTGAGGCCAAAAATGCGAGCTTTTCTTTTGGGCATGCATCTCTACTGTGGATGTATTACCAGACCTGGATATACTGATATACAGATGATATACAGATGAGATGCACATTTTGGGCCCTTACCCACTTCATACCCAGGTAACCCCAGCATATTCTATGTGGGGCCCACTTGATTAAACCCAACCATGTTGGCAACTGGTACGGGGCCGTTATGGAACCCATGGACAATCCCATATAGGGCTCATTTTGTAGCCCATTTAGCCCCACATACAAATGTTGGCTGGGCCACATCATTTGGCCCACAGATGTCTACCAGCCGAGCCGACTGCTTCCTGTTTAGCACTCCGCTAACTTGAGTGTGGATAAAATGATTTAATCTTGTGGCTCTTAGACTTTCCAAATGTTATCGGACCAAATGAATTAAATCCTGATGTAGAAACAAGTCATTTCATGGAGGTTGTGATGCTTAAAAAAATGTATCCGTTGATTTAAAGGGAGGACGTATTTTGGGGGCCCAGTGGCATCTTGTGACAGATCCCAGAATACAGTACCACTATTTGGCCCATATGAAAACTGGCTTTAAAGGCCTCCTGGGGCCAACACACAGAGCTAACTGTAGACATGCATAGGCCATGTGGTAAAAACCCCTGTTGGCACATCCCACGTCTTAATCGGAAAATGCTATGTTCTGAAAAAGACCTATTTTAGAATTTTTAAGTGTAATATGCTGTTTACATGGTGCCATGCCATTGTTCCAACAGCCCAAAATTCCCAAGCCCCATTTGTCCAGAAAATGTCCCACATCTGGAACAACCCGTTATCCCCAAAACAGACACCCATTATTTAAAAGTCCTGTTTCGCCAATACACACTCCCTGCAGTTAAAGTTTCTGGTGGCATTTGAGTCACAGATCCTAAGTGTTTTTACAAGCCCTAAGCTGCTTTATTCAGTGGTGTTTGAGCCCCCGATATCAGGTGTTTTTACCAACCCTTGATGGCATTTCCCAGCAGCATTTGAGCCACTAATCTCAGGTGTTTTTACTGACCCTTCACAGTGTTTTCCGTTGGTGTTTGAGCCAACGATCTCAGGTGTTTGTACTGACCTTTCGCAGTGTTTTCCAGGAGCATTTGAGCCAATGATCTCAGTTGTTTTTACCACCTCTTGATGGTGTTTCCCGGCAGCAACTGAGCCACCAATCTCAGGTGTTTTTTCCAACCCCTGCAGTGTTTTCCAGCGGCGTTTGAGCCACCGATTCCAGGTGTTTTCACCAAACTGTCCCTGCTTTTCCAGCGACTATTGTGCCACCAAAGGTAGGTATTTTATCCCAAAACCTGACGTTTTTCTAATCATAACCAAGCAGTTTTTGAGCCTATGTGACAAATGTACATATTTGTGGTTTATGGAAAGGTGTAATGTGAACATTTTTTCAGGTGATTGAGGTGTCTAGTGTGTGTTTTCGGGAAAACAGGACTTTGGAGCAATGAGCATTTTGTTTTTGGGATAACAGGCTGCTGCAGAAATGGGCTCTCAGTCTAATGGGACATTTTTTGGACTAACATGGCTTTGGAATTTTTGGCTGATGGAACAATGGGAAGTCCCTGTTTAGGTGACCTGTATCGAATTTGGAAAATTGGCATGATCAGGATAATAGTGGAACATTAGTGTGCATGTAAACATACTAAATGTCTACTCTCTGAAACAACCCGGGTATTGCAGTACATGTTTGTCAGAGACATATGGAGTCAGTCCATGTTGTGTGTGAATGGATGGTCTTTTCATGCTGCCATGCTGGCAAACAGCAGTGAATATTATCACATACCTGCTACGAAGCAGGTTATCTGTCCCTTTGCCAGCCTTCCCTCACCCCTCTCTCTGTCCCTCTGTTTACCTCCTGCTTGTTTTTCTCCCTTCCTCCTACTCCCCTTTCCATCACCTACTGAATTTTTTTGGTGAGGGCGTGGGAGCCAGGGAGAGAGTGAGCTAATACCTCAGTCTGATTAACTGGTGGAAAAGAGGGCTGATAGTATGAGGAGGGAGGAGAGAGGGCGAGGGCTGAGGGGAGGTGGTGGGTAGAAATGAAGGGGTGGGGGGAAGAGAGGTGAGTATAAAAGCTTTGCTGTGAGGAATTAGGGGATATTCCTCGGAGAAAAAACACACAGAGAGATATTTCCAAGACTTCCCACTTCATAATTATCTTTCCTGGTAAGTACATTGAAACAATCTTAAAACTAACTGCAGGTGAATAGTAGAAGTAGTTTAAACATCTTTAAAAGAAGCCAAACTTTTGCAAAACTGCTCATTTTATTATTTACTATCTGGTGCATTTTTGTAATGTTTTTAAATTTTTACTGCAACGTGCAATCTTCATAGTACAATAGGCCTACAGTGCTAGTGTGTCTGTGTAAAGAGTATTTAATATGTAGCCTCAGGTGGGTCCTGCGCGTGCCCAGCATCATGCCTGTGGCTTTTTCCAGTGAGGTGGGCACATTCTGCCCGCAGATATGAATCCAACAGGACCCCTGCTACGACTCAGACAGGCATAAAACTCTGTAGACACAGTTGTCAGCACCAGACACAGACACACAGACACAGACACACACACACATGCACACACACACTCGTCTAGATGTCTTTGCCAGTCTTTTTGAACTGTGGGCCCGAGGCTGTGTTTTTGTGCCCACTGTGAGTCTGGGTCCGACTGTAAGCCAAGATATGCCTGAGGGGATGATGTTTTGCGTGCTGTGTGTGTGTGTGTGTGTGTGTGTGTGTGTGTGTGTGTGTGTGTGTGTGTGTGTGTGTGTGTGTGTGTGTGTGTGTGTGTGTGTGTGTGTGTGTGTTTACATATAATGAAAGCTGCTATTGATGGAGAAAAGCAGGGCTGTAGCTGAAACAGAATCCTGTCCAAATCCCACAAACAGAGGATGGGGATGAAAGCTTTTCTGCAGAGCAGGCATGCCAATACAATGTGTATGTTGGGGTGTTACACACATCTGGCACTGCTGTTTGCACAGGTGTCACACACCTTTCCTTAGGTCACCTATGCATGTGACTAAATGCAGATGTGTGTGTGCACGTGTGCAGAGCAGGTATGTAATAGTAAAGTAAAACTAAATTAAAACTAGGTGTGAAAAACATTTTAGGTAACTAAAATAAAAATGTAATTGGACTTCAGGAAAAAATACCAACTAAACGAAACAATAATGTGTAAGGTTACTTACAAAACTACCTAAAATAAAATAATAATATACAAGAAAGGTTTTTAGTTTTCATCTTTTGGTCAAATTTGTTCAGATTTGTTGACATATGAGAAGGCACTGGTGCATGTGTTTATTGAGATTGGCATGTCTACAATACTATGAGTTAATTGCCTTTGCAAAGTATAAATATCTACTCTGAACTTCTGAAGTTTTGCCCCTGACAAATACCCCTTTTTTATAATACCCCCCAAAACTAAACTAAGAACCCATCATTAGTAAAGATGCAAACTAAATTGAACGAGCAAACCCGCTCTGGAAACTGTAAGAAACTGAAATTAATTGAAAACAGAAATTTGCAATAAAAAATACTGAAAAATACAAAACTCTACTAACCCTGGTGCGGAGCCAGGTGGAATACCTTCCTGCCAGTTATCTCCCTGCAGTAAGCATAATAAGTTTGCATGGACTCCATTAGCTGGCGGTTAAACAGCTATTCTCTTAAGGTTGTTCCCCACAAACTCAGTTCCAGCTGGCCCTGAAAGCTAGTCCTGGTCTGGCCCTGACTTAACTTCAGTGCGCTGAAAAGATCTCTTGTTGTGCTCTTATGAATATATATAACTTTGGTTTGTTCCATGCAGAGAAACTGCAGCAGCGTGCCAGCCTGTATAGATGCATATGCACTCATCATATGCCCAAAACCTCAGGCACAGACTTAGAAACTGCCACTTTCAGCCATCCGTCCCTGCTTGTGGTTCTTTCCCACAGCTTTAAAATTTCAGCCACTTTCTCTGCCTTTCTCTTATTTTTCTCCTAACTTTTACCTCCGTGTTGACATGACTCACTGAAACACCTTTTCTCTTCTTTTTTTTTCAGCAGACAGGCAGATAAACAAGCCCCAGGATGAGGAGCCTTCTTCAGTTTCTGGCACTCTGTGCTGCGATCTCTTTCTGCGTCTGCTACGGTACAGATTCTCCCCAATGCCCCATCGATCAGCAGCCATTATCTGTTCATAACAAATAATTGACCCCATTTATCATCATTTATGCTTAACCCGATTCCATGTTTTTCCCGTAGAGTCTCATGAAAGCACAGAATCCGTTGAAGGTGATTAAATGTTGTCTCTCGTTCATGGGAAAACATGCATGCAGTTCTAACACATAAGACACCGCCTGTTATACAGTGCAATTTATTTAATCCTCATTTTACCCCTCATTAACAAACCCCTACCCTTATTTATTCATCAGTTGCACGTTGGGCATGCCTTACCTGATTAAAAAGGATTTTTGTGAAGGAAAGTTTTATGGTTCCAGATCTGTTTGTGCCGCCAAACCAAGCCAACTCATTCATCACGCCACAGAGGGGTAACGTATACAACCCACCCAGAGGGAACGGCCGCAACCATTACAACTTCATGAGGTAGAAGACACAACCACAGACATGCACACACAGCACAAAGCCCTTTATGTTGCACATATGTAGGACCACAAACCAGCAGAGACACACACATTATAGACCATTAAGGCAGAACTTAATTAGACTATTAAACGTCTACAACACACAGAGACGGAAACAAAATGCAGGAATCCAAGAATTTAAAACAAAAACAAAGACACAAGCTGTTTTTGATTACAATCCTTTTCCCTTTTTCTCACCATTCTTTCCTCTAACTGTCTCTGTCTGTCTTTATATATCTGCATTCTCCTTCTCTCTTGTCCAGGACGGTAAAGTCTCCAGCCGAGAGGCGTGCAGAGACCTGCGAGGACTACTCACCCTGTCGCTACTATGCCTACCGCCACGGCTTTCAGCAGGCCTACCAAGATACTTTGGTGCCCAAAACGCACCCCAGAGACCAGCTGCGACTCGTCGACAGTAGACAGACAGTATCAGTCTGTCAAATTGCAGAATTATCATTATCGTCTGGGAACGAACGCGCGTTCCTTCATTTCACATATCATGACTTTTATATAATTTATGTAGTTGTTTTTGTGGCCTCTTCTGGATGTGAAATGAGTCCTAGAAGAAAACACATTCTATAAACACGGAGTCATCCAGTGCGGCTCACAACCTGTCATTACGCACATGTAGAAATTCATGGCCCATCTCTTGCGTGATCTCAGGATAACTTTTTATCCACTATTATCACACCTTCACAGCATTTAGGAGCTTTATGTGATATGCACGAGTGAAGCGTTCTGCTCACTATCCACTAACAGTTTCTTACATTATCCACCTATTTATCCAGGCCGGCACTGCTGTCAGTGATTATTTCCATTGCTTTGAAAATAAATAAAATTCCCTTTTTTGGGTTTTGTCTTAATCCTGTTTTTGCAATTTCTTGGCCACAGGGGTGTGTGAGAACATTTGGTGTTTGGAGTCAGTGTTTAAAATCAGTGGCAGATGTTAAAATGATACGGGTCCAACTTCTGTGACTGCCTCATGACTTCGCAATTACATGTGTTTTGAAGGCCAGACCAAGAAATGATGTTATCAAATTATCAAACAAATATATACACAAATATATTGTCAACAGCTTGAGAAAATATGTTATAGACATTATTAAATAAGATAATCCTGATGAGGTACAAAACCTCAGGGCTGGGCTCCTCCAGTGGGTCACAAGATAAATCTGAGAGGTTTATACGATGATTAATGAGGCTGGAAAACATGTCTGTTCATTTTTATTCATTACTAAGCCTTGCTTTTTTTGTACAATGTTGGATATTTTTACTTCTTCGAGACACGAACATTTACTTAATTGAAACCATCTGAGGAGTTCAGTGAGGCCAGTGAAATGTTTCTTTGGTGGAACTGATAATAACTGATAATAACTTGGGTTTCTATCCACATGTAGCTCAAACTTTAGCAAAATTGTCAGGAAATCAGCAAAAGAAAATTCAAGTTCATGGCCTTTCCCATCCACTTCTGTTATGCTAATATTGGAGATAAGCAGTAGGTGGCGCTTTTCTCCAGTCTGGTGCCACTGCAGAAGAGGGCACAATGACGTTATTAAAAGAGTGCCAGTCAAACCTCAAACAAAGGAAAACAATTGATGTATAATAACACAGAGCACACCGGACAATGTAATTAGAGAGTTTTGGCCACCCTGATGCAATTCCTGTTCCCCTCCAGCGAAAATAACTGGAGGCCAACGTAACTGTTTTTACGAGGCTTTGGCACTCTTGTTTTTAAGCTAGTAAATGCTTTGTACTTTACAGTCAATGTACTTCTTTGTAGTAAAACTGTTTTTTAAGGACAACCAGTATATTTGAAGAACAAGGAAGCTCCTAACACAAGTATATATATAGATACATAACACGTTAATACAAGACTGTTGTGGAACTCAAAATGTTAATGGCAACGGTATTATGGTGCATTCAAATGGGGTGGTGTTTACTGTAATCATGAGAAGAGTCCATCTGAACGCCCCCCTTATGTGGTATTTACAATCTCGCTAGTGGAAATTTTGTGGAAGCTCAGAGTTCATGAGTTGTGACGTGTTTGCTGACATGTTCAGAAATGACACAGGCCATGGAGTCAAATTTTTCAGCAGGTGGTAAGTTAATATATTGTAGTTTTATTCATGTAGCGTTGTTCTGTGTAATTTTATAATATGTCTGTGGAAACCAATAAACACTCCCGCTGGTGGCTGACAGCTTGTTTGTGTAGATACAGGAGACAATATGGTGGCATTAGAGTTTAGAGGTAAACGGTAGGCTAAGATAGGATATGTGTCTAAAAACATTCGAGGGGAGAAATATGCAATGCAGAAACAGAATCTTGGTTCATATTTGATCAACGCTGCTCCATCTCAGTTATTTCAGCTTTTACATTCTGGTTCACAAATTTTCCTATTATAGCCAAACAGCGCATTAAAACATGTTTCTCAATAATGTTTAGGCAATAAATAGGCAACGCAATAACAATATCTTGGTTTATATTTGATCAACACGGCTTAGTCTTACCGTGTCATCTGAGTATTTTCAGCTTCCGTTTTTGCAATACAGGAAACAGCATGGCGTCCACTTCCGGTTCACATATCTTTGTATTATAGCAAAAAAAAAACACTAAAATATGTTTCTGAAGACAGTTTAGGCAAGAAATGGGTAATACAGTAACAGAATATTGGTTTATATTTGATCAGCGCTGCTTAGTCTTGTTGTTTAATCCCAGTATTTTCAGCCTTCATTTTTTTCTATATAAGAAAATAGTATGGCGCACACTTCTGGTTCACAATAATTCGAATTATACCCTAACAGCGCACTGAAACATGTTTCTGAAGACAGTTTAGGCCAAAATAGACAATATGTTAACAGAGTATTGGTGCATATGTGAACAGCGCTGCATAGTTTTACTATTTCATCTTTGGTAACTTAATTTTAGGCCTCATTTCTACAGACAGGATGGCAGAGACTTCCTGTGTTTCTGAAGACTGTTTAGGTGAGAAATAAACAAAGCAGTGACAGAATATTGGTTTATATTTGTTCGGCGCTGCTTAGTATGATTGTTTATCTCTGTTTATCTGTATTTTCAGTCTTCATTTTTACGATACAGAAAATAGTATGGCGCCAACTTCCGATTCACAATTGTTCGTATTAGAGGCTAACAGCGCGCTAAAATATGTTTCTGAAGACATTTTGGGCAAGAATTAGGCAACACAGTAACAAAATATAGTTTATATTTGATCAGCACTACTTAGGCTGACAATTCTGAGATGAAATATCATCTCAGAATTGTCAGCCTTTGTTTTTACAATACAGGAAACAGTATGGCGTGTTAGTATTACAGTTTAGGCAATTAATAGGTAATACAGTAACAGGATGTTGGTTTATATTTGATCAGCACTGCTTAGTGTTACCGTTTGATTGGGTTTGAGTTTAAGAAAGTGGGGCAAGTTTATCTCTTGATCCGCCTCTATACTCTTCGTTTCCATGTTGGCGGGCATATGAAAATACGGAAGTACAATGTGTAATAATCAAGCAACTAATAATCAAGCAACAGTCCCAGCGCCAACAAAAATCTGGATTTTATAACTGAAAGATGATCAAGAAGATCTAGGTGATGGTAAGATGGATTCATTTACACACTATCCATGTTGTTATGATACAAAGGTGGTTGAAAATCGATCAAGTATCCATGTTACAGTCATTTTGATGTAGTTATAGCTTCTGGTTTTGTTGTGCCAACCCAAGATTCCCCATCTGGCCACCCCATGAAAACTTTATGAGGGTGCCACTGTGCTGAGGTACAGCAGGCCTACTGGAGTTAATATTTAGTCTGTTTCCACCACTTGCTTGTTTATGGGTTAAACAAGGACACAAATCACTGCTGATTATAATATGTGTTGTGAAGATCTGTTTTCTTGTAATCTCTGGAGAAATCTGGGCAACACACCACACATCTGTGCATCCTCACTGCTGCAGACAGTCACGCAAACGAAGACAGGTCAGCACGCCGGAGATGTCAGCATGGCACAGGCCTGAAGAGACAGTCATGCTGGATGTTTGTTTTTTCATGTTCCCACAAGGCCACATATGTGCACAATTAAAGTTGTCCTGAGGTTGAATCCTTCAAGTCTGCCCCTGAAACCAGCCAAGGCACCGACATTGACCCAGACAGTCAAATTACACCCCATATGATACTGTCAGGACCAGTCCAGAATCTAAATATCTAGTCAGGAAAAGAGACGAGAGGAGCAGGAGAGAAAAATGTCTGAGAGGGCATTTTCATATCAGAGATTAAAGGGAAACTCTGGGATTGTTCAACCTGGACCCTGTTTCCCCATGTTTTTGTGTCTGAGTGACTAATGGGAACAGCATTTTTTAAAATCGGTACAGTATTGAGCAAGAGGGCTGCAGCCGACAGCAAAACAGACTGCAATGCAACCACTCAGGACATTTGTGCTCCGTTAATTGTGTCCACTAAATGTCCTTGTTTTTGTGATTGTGTTTGACAACATTTCGGAAAGTACCCTACAGATATTGACCTTTTCAATAAGGAGTAAGATCCTTTGTGTTTAACTAGAAGCAGCATCACCAAACCCACCAGACTCCATTTAAATAAACAGTAATTTTATTATTGTGAAAAGCACTTCATTCAGAGTTGACAGAGGCAAATTAAAACTCACAAAAACAGTCTTGGTTCGTCTCTGCACTGTTACAACAATGGCATACTCTGGTTTGGTTGAGATAAACTCTTAATTCATCCAGTCAGACCTAGAATGTGCTGACTCTAAACACGTTTAATTTAAACGGAGTCTGGTGGAACTGGTGTTGGTGATTCTGTGGCTTTTTGTGTTTGAACAAAAAGGATCTTACTAAAGCCCAGTTCAGACCAAAGATTCGCAACGAGACGAGCTGAAACATGCAACTACTTGCAATGCGCCGTTCTGCAACGTTCTAAAAACCTGCCGGTTCACACCAATGCAACTAGATGAGACAGTGTATCATCTCTATGCAACAGCTCTCTGTGCTTCTGCTCTGATTTGAAGCTTTTCAGGCTTATTTTGTGGCTGAACATAATTTGTAGCTTCTTAGAATATGAATGAGGATAGTGATAAAGAGATACTGGCTACAGCTGCATTCGTAGTAGTGATGAAACGGCGAATAACATAAAACGAGCAGGTAGCAACTCACTGTCTGACACCAGCACACCGTGAGGACGGAAACAGGGGGCTTGGTGTGGACGACGCACCTGCTGCAGCAAGCAAACATGTCAGTTCACACCGCTGCAACTTTTCTTTGCAACGCTCTAAAACGGTTTTGTCATGGTGTTCTGGGTATGTCCCACCCAGGATGAGCTGGAAAGGATTGTGGGGGAGAGGGACGTCTGGGGTGCTTTGCTTGGCCTGCTGCTCCCGCGACCCGGCCCAGATAAGCAGATGAAAATGGATGGATGGAATAATATTCAGCATCAGCATCTTTCCCCAACATCCTGTCTAAATAACCATTAAAAGAAAAAAAAATTAGATGTTTTAAAAAATAGTGAAAGAAACAAAAACACCCATCTAGAGGCGAGCTGTGTTCCACTTGATGAATGAAGCTTTCTGCCACTTTATTGGCAAACCACCCACTTGTTTTTGTTAAAAATATCTTTCCACATTTTAAATTACCCTCCTCCAAGTCTTCAAACACGCTGGCTTTGTTTCTAAATGTTGCTTTCTTTCTGTAGGAAATCACCGCGGTTTGCAATAAAAGAAAGGGCCCTCGGATTTAAATCATGTCACATGATGCGCGGCGGCGGTTTTCTCCGTTTTACTTTGTGTTACATGCCTCTCTCTGCTGTGTGTGCACTTTGTGACCTACATGTACACAGTGAGTGGGTGTGCTGTGAAACTCTGACCTCTCCAGGCTGCCAGCTGGCACTGCATTCCTAACATTTTATCCCTGACAGAGAGGAGTCTGTGATTTGTTTTTGATGTCGCATCATTCTGCATCTCAGTGTTTAAACATTTCATCTTCATGTCTTTAACTACTTTTCTTTCATCCTTGTACAAAAAAAGCTTCTATTTGAAGATGTAGAAGAAGAAACTGCTCATGAGAGCGATGGCTCACGAGGACTAGCTGGTTTCTCAGCAGCGGTGAAAATGACCTGAACAAGGTGTGAAATAGTTTTCATTGACAGACACATCCAGCAGAGGATATTTGCGGCTGTGAGTCACCCACATTTGTTTTCTCATCACCTTTGCTGTAAAACAAACACTAAAAGCGCAGGTTTTATTTCAATATTGGGGTGGGCACACATGAAATGATTTGGGGTCAGTCACCAGGAGCAAACTCTTTCCTGCATCCTGGTGATTTTTATGCACCAATTTGTGGCTTTTGTGCATCATTTTTATGCAGCAAATGACTTTAATTTTGGGGCACATGTTCTAAATATTGTGGGGGGTGTCCCTTGCGTCCCCCTTCCCCCCATAATCTACACCTATGACAATAACCCACCTTTTGGAAGCTGATATTCCTCCGCAGTGTTCCTACTTCTGTGTCCATTTACGCAAACAAACACATAAAATGTATTTTTGCATAATGATTTTTATGGAGGTGTGTATCTCTGCATCCCTGTGGGTGTGTGATATATGATCCCCTAACCAATCACATACCACAGTGAGGGCCCCATCTATAAAACCAGAGTGTATTTAAGTTGAAGCTGTTGAACTCTCCGGCCCCACTTGCTGCCTGATTCTGCTGACGCTGAAGAAAGAAGCTGAAAGATGAAGACTTTGGCCGTCCTGGTTCTCTGCTCCCTGGCTGTCATCTGCCTGACCTCAGGTAATATACTGCACGACAGTACATGTCAGAAAAGCTCTTTATTATAGCGAATTTTTCCATTATTTCAAGTATAGGTTGCTCTGCAAATATAATTTAAGGCTGCTACTTTTTTCAAAAATATGGCCAACTGATGTGCTTTTTTACTGGCTTAATTAATCATTTGAGAAACACTTCCTGTTGTGAAAATAATAAAATAAATAATATTATTATTATTCATATTTTCCCATCATGTTTGACAGATGCCTCCACTGGTGCCCAGCCTGCTGAAAACCCTGCTCAGGATGGTAAGATCGTGATTCAGAAATATTTTTTTTGACTGTATCAGCGATGTTACATGAATATTTAACATATTTGGGTCAGTTTGACTCAAAGAGAAATACTGTGTTTTTATTTTTCATGTTTATTTGCAAACGTAAATAGAAACCCATATCAGATTTGAATTTTCCCCACGTCGGATGTATGTGCTGAATTTTTTGAGCATTTAAACATCCAAAAATTATATATAAATCAATAAATAAACACTGTAAGTGAGAATAGTATGATGCAGTTTGTTGTAAGGTTACATGCTACATTTGAATATTGTTTCAGGTGCCCCTTTGTAACTTTGAGCACCTGCCCCATCGAAGGTCTCTGCACGGCCCTGAAAATTTATTTTTTAATTTTTGTACTCTGTTCACACACACACACACACACACACACACACACACACACACACACACACACACACACGTACAAACATGATTTATACATGCATTAAATGGGAAGATGTCATGGAGAGGGGTCTGCCCATGGACAGGCACCTTGGGTAGTCAGGGGTTTGGTGCCTTGCTCAGGGGTGTCTCAGCAGTGCACAGGAGGCGACTGCACACAACTACCAGTCCACACTCCATATTTTGGTGTGAGTTGGGAATTAAACCAGCAACTTTTTGCTCCCCAAAGCAAGTCGGACTGAACTTCTGCTGCCCTCTTTTTTTATTTAATTTAAAATTCATTTATTTTATTTTATTCAATTTTATTTCATAAGATATGTCATTTTGTGAGTTGAATCTTCCACATGCATTAGATTTTGGTTGTTTAATGGATGTCTTGTGTATTTAAAAAAAAAAAAAGATGATGTTCAATGTGTGTGATGTGCAGGTATGTTTGTGGAGAGGGACGCGGCTGCCTCAGTGGTGAGACAGAAGAGAGCTCCTGGAGAGTTGTCCTTGGCCCAGCTGGAGAGGTATTTCACTCCTCCTCTACTTTTACATGTCGTGACAAAATAGGAACGAGACAGAAATCTCTTACAGTATTGTCACACTTTATTAATGCTCAGATCATGGTACATAAATTAAAGGTTAGCTCGAGAAGTGCATCCAAGAGAAGCTGCGCACCTCCTGTAAACATTGTATATCGAGTTCTAATGGACTAATCGAACATTGTAGATGCACTTAAGATGTTAAGCATGTCCCAACAGTGTTGATGGCTGATTATACAGACAGACGACATAAATCTGCATAGACAGCATCTCCTGTGTGTTGCCTCTCTGTAATCGTTCCCCTCTCTGTCTCTCCACTCAGCCTGAGAGAGGTGTGTGAGCTCAACGCGGCTTGTGACGAGATGATGGACACGCAGGGGATCGTCGCCGCCTACACCGCCTACTATGGACCAATCCCCTATTAGAGGCCAAACAACAACAACCGATTGTCTTTACAGTGACGCCAAAGAAAGTCTGAGGAAAATTTTCCAGTATGTCAAAGTTGAATTAAAAAGTGAGATGTGTTGGGAGTGCATCGGGAATTTGTTTTTCCCCCCTGCATAGACCAGCATTTGTCTCTGTTAACCTGTAGAGTAGAGTGATGAAAGTGAATAAAGATATATAAAACTATGCTGTGTGTGTGTGACTCTGGATATTCTCTGACTAACAGCTTTGACAAGTTGTGGCCACTAGATGTCACTGTTGAACAGGAGTTTGACATTGACAAGCTTACTAGACAAAAAGAGTGTTAGTTTGTCTTCAGGAAAATCCAAATATGCAGACTTTGCCCCTTTGAGCTTTTTTATATTGCTTCATGTAAACAAGTATGGTCTCACAAGACACCATAATCCACATAATGCAGATGTTCTCCAGAGTGCTTCATAGGGGTGGGTGATATGGCCCTAAAATAATATCACAATATTTAAGGGTGTTTTTCCAATAACGATATTCCTGATGATACAGCAAATTCGTGAAAAAATAATTTTTCATTTAAGAAAATAGAATTGCAACAAAAATAAGTTATGTAGTTTTACAGTTTACCTTCAAACATTCAGTAAATATTAAGATGATTTCTCATTTCTTTAGTTTGTGAACAACAGCAGTAACTCAGTGAGATTCAGATTCTGTTACAATATTAATAGTTCAACAACATAAAATCGACCACAAAATACACATTTAAACAGCTCCCAAATACAAAAAAATGTCCCCTGGGATCTATATATATAAATCAACAGGTGATTTCTGTTGACTGTTTTTTTCCACCTGGACTTTTATGCCATTTCTCCTCTAATCATCACGCTGTAACCTGTGACAGGCTGTTATGACACCACAACTATCACACATTCACATATGTGGAGTTTTTTCGCGTAGGTTTACATTACCAAAGGTTTATGGCAAAATCAGTTGATGACACTGTTACAGTGTGTGCGCACGGTGAGAGAGGAGAGGGAGAGACGCTGTGCTGCTGCCAGAGGAGCCGTTGACTGAGTTCCCTCTGAGCAGTTGTTGCTAACCACTGTGGAGTCTGTAATAATTTCGCTTCAGCCATGCTTGTTGTTGCCAAACAGCATGAGGTCATAGGTCAACAAGTCAAAACACTGCAGGTATCATGATATGAATTTTTCTTATGATATTAAAAATCATAGTTATTATTGTGAACGAGAGGATATGGCAGACACCTAGTGCCCTAGAAAACCAGCTCAAAAAATGTAACAATCAAATCTTCAGACCTTTTGTTGTCTACAACAATAGTCATGAATCACTGACAAAAATATTTGTCTGTTTGAATGTTGATTGGCAGCAGTTCAGTCCCAGTGTAGCTGTGGAACTATTTGTGTTGGTGGAGCTAAATAAATCTTTAAATAAACACACAAATCATAACCTGTTTCTGCCTTTCACTACTGAGTAATAAATGGCGCTTGCAGAACTGCTGTATAAAAGCAACACTGAATATCAGCACAGCTGTGATCGTCTTCGGCACTGCGCCTGCAGCCTCGTGCCTACAACCAAATCACAATCGTGCTGCCATCCAGTACAACAGCACTCCCTCTCGTGTGATATTGCTTCATTCTATTATCTCAAATGGCTTGACTCTACCTTCGTAATCCAGCTTTTAGTGTCTTTCTGGTGGCCTCAGTGAACCTTTAAGCAGGTCTTCATGTAGAAATGGCTGTTTCATTAAGAAAATATTGCCGATCCTACAAGGGCTATAAAAAAGACGTCTTACTCCCATAACCTGCTCACTCGCGCCCCCAAAGCCTATTTTTGTTACACTATGCTGGAGTAGAGTCACAGAATGAATGTTTAGCTGAGTAAAGCCATACCATAATAACCCGAGCTGCTCTAATTGCAAATCAAAGATCCCCAATAGTGTCGAGTAAATGTAGTCTTCAATATTCCCAATTGAGTATTATGCCAGAAGGAAAACATTCACTCAATTCAGTTCGACTTGTTGAGGGAATAGCAAAGACTCTGGGCTGATGAACAATCTGCTTTTTGATGATGTGTAAATGAAACCATCACAGTTCCACGTTCCACTTTACATCACACAGATTACATCATCTGAGAGTTTGTGAATGTCCCAGCATAAGGAAGTGGAAGAATACCAGTTCTCAGCTGTGTGACTTCTTTGGCATCTGCATAAAAGTGATGTAATGTACGATTCAGCTGTTTGTGATCCTTTACTTTTGGTTTGGACAAGATCTTTCCAAACGTATTTATAAGAATCATACTTTCTCTGACCTAAACACAGCAAAACCCACTATCTCTGATCAGTTTTAGAGTTAATAAATACATCTTAAATTCAGAGTAAATGCACTTTCTCTAGCTCTCTAGCTGTACTTGTAATCTCACATGAGGGGCTCCATGGCTTCTTATATAAACCAGTACGGGCGTCATTATACAGAGATTTCTAACTTCAGTACAATAACTTGAAAATATTGAAATGCAACGCTTTCTATATTTTTCGATACCATGGCAAAATAGACAATGAGGGCATAAAAGCCTCTGCAGCACGTTTTGTCGAGACTCAGGGTTGTTTTTTCTTGCCTGACACTGCCTCTTGTGAAGTGTGTGTCTGTTTTGTTGCAGCTATCTGGGCTGCGGCGTCTTGGCCTTGATGTGCACAGCGCTCGAGTATGTTGTCAGACAAGTCTGTCCCTCTATGACAGATGAAACTACTGTGTTGTCCTCTATAACACTCTCAGTATCTTTGACATTCTTTGTTTCTCTTCATTCCTGCAAAACCACAGTGCCACTGTTACTGGCACCTACAGATGTATTTGAGCTGATTTTGTGATTGTGAGGAGGAGGGGATGGTAGATGGCGAGTCACCATAGGCAAGATGCCTGCCAAGCTGCAGACCACTGTTGGAGACCAACAAATAACAACAACAGTTATGATTTAGCGAGTCATCGCTGTGGTTATATCAGCTTTTTAACTACCAAATGTGGGTGTTTTGTAGCAACTCACCACTGTTTCTCCAGCGGGTTTTGGGCATGAAAAGAGGTTGTTTTTTTACCAAGATATTGCTGCTTTTCTGTCGGGATAGTGCCCCACAAACTGGGTATTTTAAGCCAAAAAATGATCTCTTCCTGACCGGATCTGGGTGATTTCAGTGCCTAAACGTAACCACAAGTTAACCACACGTTCACTAGCAAGGACCATGCCACAACAATGTGCTATTTAAATGTTTAATTGTAATTCAGGAGGTGTAGTTGTTGAGGACTGGTAAATGGATGTAAGTGGGGTTAAGGGTGGAGGAGGGTTGTCTTCTGTTATCTTGATCTGGGAGGATGTGCTGGAGTTCGGGCAGAGGGAGACTAAGGGGGTTTGTCTCAGGTGTTTTTCCACCTGAGCTGAATACAGATCCCAGACGATACCTAGAATGAGACATGGGAGGTACTGTATGCACCACATTGAAGAAGAGGAGAGGACGTTGGTAGGGATGAGGTAGAGAGGATGATGGATGAAGGGAAAGGGAGTGTGGGTCGAGAAACCTGAGACAGACAGAGTGGGATGGATTGACCAGGTATGAGTGGGCCTGGCAGGTAATTACAGGTGTGACTGAGGCGTGGCCCTGCTCCGAAAACCTAAGTTGACAAATTAACTTAATTTAATTAAAGAAGGGTAAAATACGATAGTTTCCCGGCCAAAACGGGAGACTTGACAGGTATGAGTGGGAGCATTATTTGATAGGGTGGTATTGGACTATCAAAATATGCTACCCCTGAAATATTGATTAAAAATGTTAAAATGACATGTCAAAATATGCTGCCCTTAATCCTACAGTGGCAGTGAGGTGATTAGTAGTCTTACATGAATGCATTGAGTAGTGGGAGCATTATTTGATAGGATGGTAGTGGACTATCAAAATATGCTACACCCCCACACAGATAGTGAATTGGGGTATTTTCCAAAACATGAAATCATTCCTTTAACACTCTTGGCATTGATGCTAGAGATGGTCTTTAGAAACATGCTTTGTGGCCCGAATAATGGTTAATAATATCAGTAATCATATACGTGAGTAGCTAAGCTTTACTTTATCCAGGTGAAAAGGTAATATGTTTAATGTTATGCTAATGAAGTAACTATGATAAACATGTTTGACTGATTTAATTGTAGTTTATTCTCAGGAAGTTCCTCTAACTTAAACCAAGTCAGAATGTCCTTTCAGTACCTGAACTGACAGCTTTAAATGTATTTCCTCATGAAACCTCTTTCCCTCACCCTTTGGAGTTTCCCTTGTATTTTACCATACGTGTTTAATACACACTGCATTATGTTTGTACAATTGGCCAAGAAGTGTCTCTGATTTGATGACAGAGCCTAAGGGCCATCTGGCTGTTTTGCATAGTTAGTACCTGTGTACCGTGGGAGAGACACCACAAGATGTCTGGAATTACTAACACCAGTTGGCAGCAAAGTTTGTTTCTTTTTCATTCCAGTTGCAGCAGAGCTGCCTAACCTGTCTCTCAATAACATGTCAGATTTTGAAACATGAGGTCTTGTTAAGTCAGCAGCCTTTTACTTTTTTTAATATAGTTAAAGAATTTCAGTCTCTTGCAACACTTGTTTCGCAGGTTGCTACTTTGTTCCTCCAATTTTACGTTTCATCCGAATAGTAATTTATATTGACACCAACTGTCACTTGTCATAACTGCACGAATAGTTTTATATAAGAAATATAAGATTCATATTGAATTAAATTCTATTTTTTGTTTCTTGTTTGGAAAAAATCTGAATTTTTAATTTTATTGTGTCCAGCGCTTTGGTTTATGATTGAATACCTGCAAAACTAATGACATTCCCATTGTTGCTAAAGACTTAAGTTCAGTCAGGAACACTTAAGTCAAAGTAAACTTTATTTCCATTTGCAGTATTACGTTTGGCATTATGACTCTGCCTTTCTTCTGTTCAATGCAGGAAGCCTAAGGTGGAGAGAGCACACCTCTCTGCCCTTCCATGTGCAAATGAGGACATCCTGATGCAGAGAGAGCAAACCTCTCTGCCCTTCCATGTGCCTACATGGAAAGTCTAAAGCAGGGAGAGCAGCAGCAAAGACCCCCGGGAACAGAACAGAGCAACATCAATGACAAGTAGAAATGACATTGATAAGTCAGACACAACATGAAAAGGAGGAGCTGGGTGGGTTACACAGCAGCTTGCAGAGGAAGACTCTACATTCAGTGAATGTAGATCTTGCCTCTGGAAGAAGAGCAGAAGAGCCCTGGTTTCCGGTCGTAGGCTGTTTTGTAGTCCGCGTGATATTGACCAATCACGTTTGAGCCGGCTGCAGCTGTTGCCAGGTTAAACAGTCTGTGCGGGTAACTAACGAAGAGGAACATAATTAGCGTCACTGCAAATTCTGAATCCATCGCAATGGTTCAGCATATTTACATATAAACGGAGGTCGGACACGGAAATTTGCCGTCTCCGCCCAAATCAAACCGGAATGCCAAAACAATCGGGGGTCTGCCCCCAGAGGCTGAATTGCCGTCAGCGGGAAGTCAGGCGCCGAAGTTTTCTTCATGAATTCAATTTTGTGGGTGAAGTATTATTTTAAGTAAATGCACTAATTACTTTTCATCTGTTATTTGCTCTGAATTTGCAGAGAAACATTTTACCTTTAAAAACATATATATGTTAACTGAATCTAATTCTAAGTGTGCTTCAGCATGCAGCCCCACACCTCTCCGTCTCTTTTATTTCCTGAATAACCTGTTTGTCGTCAGTCTAAACTTGGGAAGTCCCATTGTGCCAACAAGCCTTTATAAGACTCAGCCTGCTGTTGACTTGTACATATGTAAACCGACGGCTAAGACAGATACTAGGTCACCATAATGGACCTGTTCACTTTTGAGAGGGAGAACCGACAGCGTATCCAGGCTGTGGAGAACTCATTTGGCCCAGCAGGGGGGGGCCTATCCAAACCGGGTCGGGTTCTGATGGGACAGGGCCATCTGATGAAACAGGGTCGGCGGAAGCCCCAGCTGAAGTCTTTCTTCCTCTTCAATGACATTCTGGTGTACGGCAGCATTATCCTGAATGGCCGCTGGCACAAAAATCAGAAGGTCATTCCTTTAGGTGAGTAATTTACCTGCTTCTGCCGCAGCTCAGCAGAACTCTTGATCCAGTCAGACAGGAAATGTTCAAACTAGCATTTGTTTTCATCGCTCCAATCTATAGTCACCAAGTTTTTGTTGGTGCTTTGGCGTTGCTTTTGCATTTGTGTGCAGAAGTTCACGGCAATAGAATGGAGGTAAATGGTATTCCTACATTTGTGCTACACAAAGCAACAAAAAAATCATACCACTGAAACTACTATCAACGGAGCAAATAGTTCTATCTGCAGATAAGCCTGAAGAAACAAGACATTTTTCTGGAAATGCAGGTTACTTTTGACAGTTTGACAGTCATTGTAAAAGTGCATAAACCAGTTTGAACAGATGGGTTCTGAGATGGGATTTGGAGAATGTTATGCTGTCAGACTGTCGGATGTGTGGAGGTAGGAAGCTCCAGAGCCTGGGGGCAGTGCAGCTGAAAGCTCTGGCACCCATGGTGCTGAGGCGCGAGGTGGGAATGTTCAGGGAACCAGCAGAGGAAGAGCGCAGGGAGTGGGAGGGAGTGTACTCCTGGAGAACTTCAGAGAAATAAGTGGGGGCTAGGCTGTGGAGGGCTTTGAAAGTGAGCAGGTTTTTGTAGCCAATCTGGTACTGAACAGGGAGCCAGTGTAGTTGGATGAGAATGGGGGTAATGTGGTCGGATGATTTGGTGCAGGTGATGATCCGGGCAGCAGAGTTTTGAATGATTTGAAGCCTGTTAATGAGAGTGGTGGGAAGGCCAGAGAGAACTGCATTACAATAGTCAATAGAGGATGTAACAAATGCGTGAACCAAGCATCAGGGCTGGACTGGGACAGTGATGGGTTAAGTCTAGAAATGTTGCGGAGGTGGAAGAAAGCAGTCCAGGTTATGTTTTTTATGTGGGGTTCGAATGAAAGTGTGCTGTCCAGAATGACACTGACGCTCTTGGTGTGGGTACAGGGAAGTTGTCAAGGATGATAAGTGGGACTTGGGTGTTCTGGATTTTGGATAGGATGTTTTTTTGAGCCAATGAGCAGCACCTCAGGTTTGCTGCCATTGAGCTTCAACTCTCTTCATCCAACTCCTGATGTCCTCGAGGCCGGTGGTGAGGGAAGTGGGAGGAAGGGCAGTGGAGGGTTTAGCGGAGATGTAGACCTGTGTGTCATCTGTGTAGCAGTGGAAATAAACACCATGGTGACACCAGGGGAACGAGATAGATGATGAATAAAAGTGGACCCAATACTGACTCCTGGGGGACTCCCAGTCAAACAGCAGAACACCTCAACCTGTGGTTCCTCAGTTGAACAAAATTAATGCTTTGAAGATCTCAAAATGAAAATCCATTCACCTCCATTCAGCTGCAGTCGTTTCAAAGGCTGATATCTCAAAACCTCAGGCTATAAAACCAAAGTTATCTTTATCATTGTATAACAAAAGGTGCAAGTCGGAACATGATGAGTTGTTGATTTAACTGCATTTTATTTGTTCGACAATAGGAAAAAGCAAAGCAGAGAATTTGAGAGTAGTGGCTAATGGACAAGGGTGCTAACAATACCATAGCATCTCTGCACTGTTATCAATATGCCATTGTCAATGTGTTTTCAGAGGGTATCCAGCTGGAGGACGTAGAGGACGGAAATGAAATGAAGAACCAATGGCTCATCCGTACACCCCGCAAGTCCTTCTATGTGTCTGCCCCTTCATTCGAGGAGAAGCGGGCCTGGATAGACCACATTGAAGAATGCCAGTCAAACCTGCTGCAGGCCGGCAGCAGCCAACCCCGCTCCTCCTTTGCCGTTGCCTGGATCCCAGACGCGGTGGCCTTCAAATGCATGCGCTGCTTCAACAAGTTCACCGCCACCAAGCGTCGGCACCACTGCCGAAAATGCGGCTTTTTGGTCTGCAACTCGTGCTCCAAGGAGCGAGCGGTGATAGACCACATTCACCCCACCAAGAGGCTGAGGGTCTGCAGTTTCTGTCACACGAGGAATAAGGAAGACGAGATGTCTCGCGTGAGGGGAGACAGCACTGGGAAGAACAGCTCAGAGGAGGACATTGAGGCAGCATCCAGTGATGAAGATGATACAGGGGAGATGATTCAGACCTACACCTCCAGCAGCTGGCTGGACTCACAGATGGGCACCTGGGGACACGTGGGAACATATGTTTACCCACGACCAATGAATCAGCGACCCCCGTCTAGCCACAGCCTTCCAGATGTAGATTATCCTACCATCCTGAAAGAGTGACTTGTATCATAACGGAGTGTCGGACTTTTGAATGGATTAAAATGACAGCAGGGTAGAAGTCAATAATGAAAATCTTTAAAAAGAAAATCACGTATTGACTTTGCACCGATTTACTGTCGTCATTACTGCGCTGCTTACTCTCCTCACTGTGTAAATATTATTGAAATGAGAGGACTTTGACGATTTATATGTAAAATAGCATTTGCACTTCATATCTACTATATGTATATATATATATATATATTTTTTTTTTTGTCTAAAAACAATAAAGCACTGATGAAACAGGTGAAAGACTTGTGTCTGTCGTGATGATTTAAGTATTGTGTGTCATATTGTGTGAACTAATCTAACTTTTCTGTGATGATGATCTGATACATTACTTTCTCTATTTAAAATATGTATAACTGTTATAACACTGTTGGGATTATCTGGAGCAGCAATGTGTTGTTAGTTAAACAAGTGAACAATTGTGACACTTATAAACACTTTAAGACATTTTAAAATATATATAAATGGAACAATAATTATTCAAGAAATAATCAAAACTCAACTCATTATTATAAAATAGCATTTCGGTCTTATTTCAAAACAACAGTTTTAGAAGTAGTGTCAATAGCATGTCCCCTGCTCCCATTGGTGGAGTATGAGACAGTGGGTCCCTGGGCACAGATATTAAAAAGGCCCCACCACCTCTCCTGCACAGGAGCAAGACACAGACTGTGTTGCAGTTTGTGTCACTTTGTAGTCGTTATGCATATTTATGTGGTTTAGTGTTGCTTCATGGTCATTTTGTGACTCATAGAGGTAACTTTGTGTCTTTTTTGGTCGTTTTTAGTCTTTTTGTAATTATTTTGTGGGTTTTTTTTGGTTACTTTATAGTTTTGTGTCTCGTTATGTCGTGTCCTCATTGGGTAATTTTGTGTCTCATAGAGGTAACTTTGTGTTTCTTTGAGGTAATTTTGTGTCTTTTTGGCCGTTTTTAGTCCTTTTTGTAGTTATTTTGTGTCTGCTTGTGTTTTTTTGCATGTGTTTGTGTCCTTTTGTAGTTGTTTTGTGTCTCTTTGAGGTCATTTTGTGTCTTTTGGGGGGAATTTTGTGTCTCCTAGTGATAACTTTGTGTCTCTTTGAGGTCATTTTGTGTCTCCTAGTGGAAACTTTGTGTCTCTTTGAGGTTGTTTGGTGTCTTTTTTTGTCCTTTGTATCTCATAGAGGTAACTTTGTCTCTTTCAGGTAATTTTCTCTTATTGGGTAATTTTGTGTCTTTTAAGGTCATTTGGTAACTAACTAAATAACTCTTTTAGGTAATTTGGTGTCTTTTTTGTCCTTTGTATCTCACAGAGGTCATTTTGTGTCTCCTAGTGGAAACTTTGTGTTTCTTTGAAGTAATTTGGTGTCTTTTTTTTGTACTTTTTAGTCTTTTTGTAGTTGTTTTGTGTCTCTTTGAGGTCATTTTGTGTCTTTATGGCCGTTTTTAGTCCTTTTCCTAGTTATTTGTGTTTGCTTGTGTTTTTTTTGGCATGTGTTTGTGTCTCTTTGTTGTTATGTGTCTCTTTGAGGTCATTTGGTGTCTTTTGTTTGTCCTTTGTATCTCACAGAGGTAACTTTGTCTCTTGTCTCTTTTCTGTGTCTCATGGCATCTCTTTGTGGTCATTTTGCATCCCTTCCTGGCTAGTACATGTTAATTTGAGTGACATATTCCAAGTGAAGGCCAGGGGGCCCTTGACACTTACACAGCCCGGTAGGCTCGTTCAGTAATCCATCTATGCTAAGCTAACAACTAAAACCATAGTTAGCCAGTTAGCTCCTGCTAACTAGATCAACAGCACAAACATGGACACTATCATCTGTGTTTTCTCAAGCTAACAGGAGCTAACAGGAGCTCTACAATCTGATGCTCATTGAGTTCACAAGCTGGCATAGCAAGCTAGGACGCATGAGCAGCATTTTAACCTCAAGTTTGGTTACTGTGTCTGTGTTTATTTATAGCAGCAGCCTCTCCTTGGTCAAGTCAGAACAATGTTGGCATGTTGCCGCTGTGGCCAACAGAAGCTATCTGGATAAACAGTAACAGAGACTTGAATAAAAAATATGATGCAACGTTTTGAATCAAAACTTGGCATGAAAGGTGTTTTTTGGAAAGACTTTAAGATTAATTGTCTAAAATGAACTATAATGCATTCATCCAGTTAATATAAATCAAGTAATAATAAAATGATAAAATAGCTTTTCATAATAACGAGTTAAATTTTAATGATTTCTTAAATTATCTTACAAGGTTGTTCTTTCATTTTTATAATTTACACAATTTATTTATTTGTCTTTTATTTCATGATGTCATTTTTATAAATATTTTTATATATTTTAATAGCATATATAAACATCTGGGGTTCCATATATTGTTTTGTATACATGAGGCTGAAATTACACATCACTTCATGAGTGTAGCTGCTCTTAGCACATGTTCTGTGATCGTCCAAATTTTTATTTCATGAGGTTTATAATAAGAGCAGTGACATTTTACTGTGAAGGGATGACAATAAAATGACCAAATGGACATTTTGGAATAACTGGTGATTTCCTTACTTTACTTTACTTACATGTTAATTTAGTTATATAGGATTAATCGACTCTTTCTGCTTTGGCTTTAAATGTCTCCTCTCGGACATTGACCTGTGGTTTGCATTTCCAACAACAGTGCTGCAAGTCTGGCTTTTTCTGTGGTTTATTTCCTCATGTTATAGGCCTGTATGTACAGCAGACACGTTAATGTTTGTGATTAACATTCACAGATATGTGAGGCATTTATGTGGCAAACCTTGAAGGGAAAAAGTGTGTTTTTGTGAGGTCTGAGAGAAGTTCAGGTACTTTCTGTTGGGAGTGGATTTGTCAGTAATAGAGAGCGGGTGTGGTTCTCTGCTGAAAATCTCTCTTGTGCGTAATCTCTCATTGAATATGTCGACTTAACAAGCTGTGATTGCATCTTCCTTGATCTGAGGTCAGTGGCACCATAGCAACATCATTCAAACCACCCACAGGCCACTGCTTCTGCTTTTGATTCTGTCCAGAGGGCGGTTGCAAGCTTTAAAAGTGGCTGACCTTTCCACTGGTCGTTATATTTGACTTTTGTTAATAGCTGTAACGAGGCTAAATCCTTTCTAACCATGGGCGAGTCATTTCCTTGAATGTTGTGTCAAACCTGTTTGACTTCTTCTCACACGGAACAAGGAAGCGTCGCCTATTTTCCTGCAAAAGATACCTCTGAATACAGAGTTCATTCACCAGATTGTTTGTACGGTTTGTCATTAATCACAGTGCACTGGTTAAAGCTGCAGAGTGGACTCGTATTTGGTTTCTTTAATAAAGTTTGCTAACTATCCGTGTTGTGTTTGGACGACTGGAGCTCTGTGATTCATGCTGCAAAAAGGCAGATGTTGTTTTTGGAGTGCTTGGTCGTGACTTACTTTTGTATTTATAAAGTAACTACTGCTCACACTCAAGTCTTTCAGACACTGTGAAGGCCTCTCTCAGCCACAGGTGGATGATAAGACAGTAGGTCCCTGGGCACGGATATGCAAAGGGCACCACCATCTTTCTTACAAAGGAGCACGACACACAGACTCAGAGGTGGTTTGGGCTCTTTCTTTGTTATTTTGAGTGTTGTTGTATTCGTTATGCATCTTTTAGTGTCTCCTTGTGGTAGTCTTCCATCTCTTTGTAGTAATTTTGTTTTTCTTAAGGCTCATTTATTCCCCCTTTACGAACAAAAACAGATACGTCTGTTTCAAACATTGTAAACGTCACTGCCCTCATACTTAAATGAGGGCCCTGTTCCATTTCATACGTACCCGTAAGCTTTCAGAAAAGGTGCACAAACACAAAAAAAAAACAATGAACTCAGAGTGCAGACTGAAGGCTCCACCTGTTTCCATCTCATTATCCATTTCTACTGATGATCATAAATGAGTCCTTAAAGGTCACTGTGTGTCTCTTTTCAGTTACCTTGCATCTTTTTGTGCCACTTTGTCGTCATTTTGAATCACTTCCTGATCAGTACGTGTCAATTGGAGTCATATTTTGCAGGTGAAGGCGGAAGTGATCGCTTCCTGTATGAATGTAGAGCCAAACCACAATGTTGTTTTCTACAACTAACCACGTCCTTGTGTTGCATGGCATAACTTCATCCACGGTCCTGGAACGTCAACAACAAACACAGGAAGATACCTAGCTTGTAATATGTAAGCGTGAACGACACTGACCAAGCAGCGATACGTGACGAGTTGGGATGAGAACAGTAACAGCAGAGAAGTAATGGTAAAACAAAAATAAAAAATCAGTCCTTTCCTTTTATTTCTCAGAATGGATAGTTGTTTCCAGAGTTAACTCACAAACACTGGCATTAAAAGGTTAATTTAATTATTCACTTTACTAATACCACTAACAACCGCAGGGTTCGAGGAAGTAAAAGCCGAGGGGGACGAATCTGGGATGCCAGGTCTTGCTGATGAGTCCTCTGGAGGTGTGGCTGGCCTTTCATTGAAACACTAGTGAAGGACAGTATCCACCTGATGACACCAATAAAACTTTTACCCTCCCTAAACCTCCAAGTATGTGCAACAACAACTGATTAGTTAAACTCCACCTCGATTAAAGTTAGGGAGGTTTTTCCCCCTTTACTTTCTTCTCTCTTCTCCCCTCTCTTCCTTCATCGAAATTACTTCTTTATCTACCTATGGCCTTTCCAACTTTTCTATCCATCTAACCCCCTGGTCACCACTCACACCCTCAGACGGCACAATCACTCCCGCTCATTGGGTCTCATTCATGAAAAGTGAGTAAATCTGTGTGTAGATTTGCACATAAAAGCCTACTCTACTAAAAACCTACTCCGGATTCAGGAACGCCGCGGGAAACTCAGATTTGATCGTAAACACGTGTGTATGATCATGAATGCCAATCCATCGTAAAGTGACAGCGCGCTCCCGGTAATCATCAATTAGCATAAATCCCCGCCCATGAATAGCCAATGACCACCATATAAGGAGGTGTAGGTGCTTCCTGTCGACCTGTCAGTCATGGCGCAAAGAAAGAGAGAAGGAGAAAATATTTTTTCCGAAGCGGAGATCGAAATAATTTTAGGTGAAGTGGACTTAAGAAAAAGCATTTTATTTTCTTCAGTTAGTGGTGGTGTGGCAGGGACAGGCAAAGCGAAGGCCTGGAGGGAGGTAACAGATGCTGGTAATGTTGTCTCCGTCGTACAAAGAACCATGTCAGAGGTGAAGCGTAAATGGTTTGATATGAAACTGGAGGCAAAGAAACGCATAAGCACACACACAAAAATTCAGCGGTCACCAAACAAACAGAAGATTCATTTGTGGGGTTCTGAATGAAGTGGGAACGGGAAACCACAGATGTTTTGTGCGTAATGGATAAACTAAATCAGTGATCGCTGTCGGAATGTAGAGCTATTTAACATTTATTTTAACAAATGATACGAATAACATATAGCCTACAGCAGTCTGTATGCATCGTCCTCAAATTATTTGAATCCTAACAGCCTAAAGCTCTGTTTGATACAACGTAAATTAAACATTTTCAAATCAGATTTATTCATTCAAACGATCGTCCTCCTTCCACCTGCTGCCCCTGCTGAACCCAGGCACCGAGGCCGAGGAGGCTGTGACCCGGCTGTCCTTACGGATATTTTTATTATCATCATTCAACGTGCAGAAAGAACGTGTAATCTATTGAGTCGATTTACGTAGATAATTCACAATCATGAACCTAATCTGGATCTTAAACCTGCTAATTGCCAAATAATTTAACTAAATGTGTTATATTTTAAATATTTTGTCATGTTTAGATTACGTGTTTCAAAGGCATCTGTGTATTGTGTACATAACAGAGCGCAATACGAATTAAAATTGTCATATCCAATAGTGAAAAGCAATATTTATGTGCATTACTAAATTTACACAAGCACTACGAGTGGTCAGGAGCAGGAGTAGATTTTGTTAGTAGCTACGAAAAGATCGGAGCTACTAAAATATTGATGAATGCGGACACGCACGTAAATTTCCGTCTGCGAACAGTTTACACACAAATTCCTTCTGCTCACGTTTCATGAATGAGACCCATTGTCTTTATGTGCATCAACAGATTGTAACATCGACTCCTAAAATGAACCTTGAATCACTGCAAATATGAATGGCATTTTTAGAGCCTGGGCCTGTGTCTGCCAGGCTCCACTCAATAAGCTTTCTGTGAGTTTATTACTCTTCAACACTACACATGGTCCCTGCAGGGTACGTTTGACTGTAAATACAGTGACATCTGGTGGCCAAACGCTGGCATTGCATTGCAGAGAAGAAATAAGTGCTGGACCTTTTGACTGAAAAGTGAGTCGTGAGAAAAATGAATTCACTGCTGTCATGTTCAAGGGCGTAAATATGGACAGTGCAAGCAGGGCAAGGGAGGATAAGAAAAAAAGGGCTCTGTTTTAGGCACTTAACTATATTCAAGATTCAAGAAGTTTATTGTCATATGCAAAATAAAGACTCAGTACAATGAAATCCTTAGTTGTCAGCCTCTCTTCACACAAAACAACGATAAAATTAGGATTAAAATTAGATTTTAAGACATAAATAAACAGAAACAAAGATCTAAATTAAAAGTAAAGTGCACTACACCTCATGTTGCAAACATTGCAACAAGTCATAATTAGAAACTAGTGTGCACGAGGGCCAATCATGATAACGTGCACTGGGGCCCGTTGTAACTACCTTACGCCACTGGTTATGTTTATTCAGTAAAGATCATATCCGCCTAATGATCATTTCTAGGAGCCTACAATAAAAGTTGATATCTACTTGAAGGATATGCTCAAAAAAATTATTTGTCTATTTTGTCATTTACATATTTCAATCATTTATAAAAATTTCCATCTAAGTGAGTCAAGTAATTTTAACATTAACCATTTATTTCATTAACTAACTAACTAACTAAATAAATAATTAGAAATAAATAAATGAAAATAAAATATAAAACCAAGATGAAGATTATGAGGAGTTATGCAACTATAGTTCAAAGAAGAAGAACTTTACCCAAGTTACTTAAATAATTTTTTTTTTAAACGACTCTTAATAAATGTTTTTAATACATTATTATTATTATTATTATTATTATTATTATTATCATTATTATTATTATTATTATTTAGCCATATCTGCGCTGTACTTTTTCTTTTTCTCTTCAGGTTTACATCCAGCACTTGCACTCGATGACCCTGAACACCCCAGGAAGCTGTGACTGGTGTGGAAGGGAAACGAGCCCCACTGCATTGCCCGCTGCCTCCACTCCTAAGGAGCCTGTAAGACGTAAGAATGCAGTCTCACTGTGTCACTCCAGCTTCCACACTATCAGCTGACTAATGGTGTCACTCTAAATTAATCCAGCCAGATTTTGCCACAGTCTCCTCAAGAGTATTTATATCATTGCTGTCAGTTTTGAAACCGTGCTCCTCTCAACTGTTGTCATTTCAGGACAAAGGGACGCGACCCTCCTGCAACCGATTTCACCTCCAGTCTTCAGCACATCCACTGCCCAGTCCTGCTCTGCATCCCATCATCATCATCATCATCATCATCATCATCATCATCATCATCATCATCATCATCATCATCATCATCATCCTTCAGCCATCCTGCTCTTCACCTCCACCACCAGTGTCTAGACATCATCAGGGGGAATATCCCTAAACTACAGTGGCATCTCTACCCTGGACATATACACACCATGATGAAGTCTAATCCCCTAAGAACTCCATAAAATAGGTCGCACTATAGTATGGAATAAAAATATTAGTACAAAAGCTATAGTATAGTATGTCATAAAAATTAATTTAAAAAAATCACAGCATATCATGCCAAAAAATGTTTAAAAAAAATTATAGTATAGCATGTCATTAAAATTTCACAGGATAGTATGTCATAAAAAAGAATTCAAAAATATCATTATACCATGTTATTAAATATTCAAAAAATGTCTTAGTATAGTATAAATACTTAAATAGTATAGTATGCCAAAAATATTTCACTAAAAATGTCATAGTGTAGTATGTCATAAAAATTATTTAAAATTTGTCATACTAGAGTATGTCATAAAAATTTCATAGAAATAAATATAATATGTCATAAAAAATCAAATCAAAAATGTAATTAAAAATGTCAGTGTAATATGCCATGAAAATGTCATAAAAAGGTCATAATATATTCACTAAAATGTCATAGTATGGTATTTCATAAATAGTAATTAGCAAAATGTCATTAAAAATGTAATAGTACAGTATATGAAAAAATGTCATAGTATAGTATGTCATAAAAATGTCACTACAAATGTCATAGTGTAGTTTGGCATAAAAAATAATTTAACAAATGTCATACTAAAATATGTCATAAAAATGTTATTGTATAGTATGTCATAGAAAATCATTTTTTAAAAAAATCATAGTATAATATGACATAAATTATCAAAAAATGTCATTAAAAATGTCATAGTATAGTATATGGAAAAATGTCATAGAATAATATGCCATTAAAAAATCACAAAAATGTGATAGTATAGTATGTCATACTATGTCATAAAAAAATCATTAAAAAATGTCATAGTATGTTAAAAAAATGTCATAGTATAAAATGGCATACAAATTTCATATAAAATGTCATAGTATAGTATGTAAAAAAAACAAAACATTATTGCTTAGAATGCCATAAAATTTTCATCAAAAAAAGTCATAGAATAGCATGTCATAAAGTTTAAAAGTTAAAAAGATAAAAATGTCTGTACAGTTTGCCATAAAAAATTCTGTCATGGTAAAGTATGATTGTAAAAGTGTCCTAGTATGGTATGTCATAAAAATCAAACTAAAAATGTCATAATATAGTATGTCACAAAAAAAATCTGACTAAAATGTCATAGTAAAGTATGTCATGAAAATTTTTTATAAAAAAATGTCATGTCATGATCCTTGTTCTTGATAATATTTCTGTTATCCTATGGGCTTTGCTTTGGAGTTTTCTATTTGTTTTCCTTGTTTCATGTTATTCATTCATGTTTAATCTGCATTCTGTTTTATTTTGTTGATTCTTACCTTATGTGTTTGACCGGCTGTTTTCTATCACACTTGTCTTCATCAGTCTCGTTAGTCCTTCCCTGTTCCCAGAGTCTTCCCTTCACACCTGTTCTGTATTGGTCCCATCCACACATTGTTGTTAGCAAATCCCCATTTCCCGTCTCTTGCCTGTGTGCATCTGCTCCAGCTGTGTCTCATTCTTGTGATAAGTTTTCTCTGTATATATACCTGTGTGTTTCCCTTTGTTCCTTGTCAGTTGCTATACGTTCCATCCTGTGCTCATCCCTGTGTTTTTTATATGGTTCATTTTTCCGTTTCCTCCCTGGTAATTTATATTCTATTTGGATTTTTTTTTTACCTGAAGTCATATAATCCCAGTTGGTTCTGGTTCGTCCCCCTTCAGTTATCTGCTGGTTCTGGATGTTTTGTATTACCTTCATTAAACCTCACTTTTTGTTAAACCTTAAACCTGCCTCCTGCTCTTCCTTTTGTTCCTTCCTGAACTGATCCCTGGCATGTCATACTATAGATGTCATGAAGTATTTCACTGAAAAAAAGTGTCATTTTAAAGTGTGTCATAAAAAACATAGTATAGTATGTTTATTTTTTCAGGGAAAAAAGTCAGTATAGCATATGGGTTTTTAAGGAAAAAAGGTCATAGAATAGTATGTCAGGTTTTTTTTTTCTTTTTCAGAAAAAAGTCATAGTATAGTATGTTGATTTTTTTCACAAGAAAAAAAGTCATAGTATAGTATAACGATTTTTTAGAACAAAAAATAGTATAGTATGTCGATTTTTTCAGAAATAAAGTCATAGTATAGTATGTTGATTTTTTCAGACAAAAAAAAGTCATAGTATAGTATGTTGATTTTTTCAGACAAAAAAAAGTCATAGTATATAGTATGTCGATTTTTTTCAGACTAAAGAAGTCATAGTATAATATGTTGATTTTTTTCACAAGAAAAAAAAAGTCATAGTATAGTATGTCGATTTTTTCAGACAAAAAAAGTTATAGTATAGTATGTTGATTTTTTCACAAGAAAAAAAAGGTCATAGTACAGTATGTCGATTTTTTCAGACAAAAAAAGTCATAGTATAGTATGTTGACTTTTTTTAGACAAAAAAAAGTCATAGTATAGTATGTCGATTTTTTTTAGACCAAAAATGTCATAGTATAGTATGTCGATTTTTTCAGACCAAAAAAGTCATAGTATAGTATGTCGATTTTTTTCACAAGAAAAAAAAGTCATAGTATAGTATGTCGATTTTTTCAGACAAAAAAAGTCATAGTATAGTATGTCGATTTTTTCAGAAAAAAAGTCATAGTATAGTATGTCGATTTTTTCAGACTAAAAAAGTCATAGTATAGTATGTTGATTTTTTTCACAAGAAAAAAAAGTCATAGTATAGTATGTCGATTTTTTCAGACAAAAAAAAGTTATAGTATAGTATGTTGATTTTTTCAGACAAAAAAAGTCATAGTATAGTATGTCGATTTTTTCAGACAAAAAAAGTCATAGTATAGTATGTCGATTTTTCTCAGACAAAAAAAGTCATAGTATAGTATGTCGATTTTTCTCAGACAAAAAAAGGTCATAGTATAGTATGTCGATTTTTTCAGACAAAAAAAGTCATAGTATAGTATGTCGATTTTTCTCAGACTAAAAAAGTCATAGTATAGTATGTCGATTTTTTTCACAAGAAAAAAAAGTCATAGTATAGTATGTCGATTTTTTCAGACAAAAAAAGTCATAGTATAGTATGTCGATTTTTCTCAGACTAAAAAAGTCATAGTATAGTATGTTGATTTTTTTCACAAGAAAAAAAAGTCATAGTACAGTATGTCGATTTTTTCAGACAAAAAAAGTCATAGTATAGTATGTCGATTTTTTCACAGAAAAAAAGTCATAGTATAGTATGTCGATTTTTTTTAGACAAAAAAAGTCATAGTATAGTATGTCGGTTTTTTCACAGAAAAAAAAAGTCATAGTATAGTATGTCGATTTTTTTAGACAAAGAAAGTCATAGGATAGTATGTTGATTTTTTTCACAAGAAAAAAAGTCATAGTATAGTATGTCGATTTTTTCACAGAAAAAAAAGTCATAGTATAGTATGTCGATTTTTTCACAGAAAAAAAAAGTCATAGTATAGTATGTCGATTTTTTTAGACAAAGAAAGTCATAGTATAGTATGTCAATATTTTCACAGAAAAAAAGTCATAGTACAGCATGTCGTTTTTTTCACAGAAAAAAAAGTCATAGTATAGTATGTTGATTTTTTTCACAAGAAAAAAAGTCATAGGATAGTATGTTGATTTTTTTCACAAGAAAAAAAGTCATAGTACAGTATGTCGATTTTTTTAGACAAAGAAAGTCATAGGATAGTATGTTGATTTTTTTCACAAGAAAAAAAGTCATAGGATAGTATGTTGATTTTTTTCACAAGAAAAAAAGTCATAGTACAGTATGTCGATTTTTTCACAGAAAAAAAAGTCATAGTATAGTATGTCGATTTTTTTTAGACAAAAAAAGTCATAGTATAGTATGTCAATATTTTCACAGAAAAAAAGTCATAGTACAGCATGTCGTTTTTTTCACAGAAAAAAAAGTCATAGTATAGTATGTCGATTTTTTCCCCAGAAAAAAAGTCATAGTACAGCATGTCGATTTTTTCACAGAAAAAAAAAGTCATAGTATAGTATGTCGATTTTTTCAGACTAAAAAAGTCATAGTATAGTATGTTGATTTTTTTCACAAGAAAAAAAAGTCATAGTATAGTATGTCGATTTTTTCAGACAAAAAAAAGTTATAGTATAGTATGTTGATTTTTTCACAAGAAAAAAAAGGTCATAGTATAGTATGTCGATTTTTTCAGACAAAAAAAGTCATAGTATAGTATGTCGATTTTTCTCAGACTAAAAAAGTCATAGTATAGTATGTCGATTTTTTTCACAAGAAAAAAAAGTCATAGTATAGTATGTCCATTTTTTCAGACAAAAAAAGTCATAGTATAGTATGTCGATTTTTCTCAGACTAAAAAAGTCATAGTATAGTATGTTGATTTTTTTCACAAGAAAAAAAAGTCATAGTACAGTATGTCGATTTTTTCAGGCAAAAAAAAAGTCATAGTATAGTATGTTGATTTTTTTTAGACAAAAAAGTCATAGTATAGTATGTCGATTTTTTTAGACAAAAAAAAGTCATAGTATAGTATGTTGATTTTTTTCACAAGAAAAAAAGTCATAGTACAGTATGTCGGTTTTTTCACAGAAAAAAAGTCATAGTACAGTATGTCGGTTTTTTCACAGAAAAAAAAGTCATAGTATAGTATGTCGATTTTTTTAGACAAAAAAAGTCATAGTATAGTATGTCGATTGTTTCAGACAAAAAAAGTCATAGTATAGTATGTCGATTTTTTTAGACAAAAAAAGTCATAGTATAGTATGTCGGTTTTTCACAGAAAAAAAAGTCATAGTATAGTATGTTGATTTTTTTAGACAAAGAAAGTCATAGTATAGTATGATTTTTTTCACAAGAAAAAAAGTCATAGTATAGTATGTCAATTTTTTCACAGAAAAAAAGTCATAGTACAGCATGTTGTTTTTTTCACAGAAAAAAAAGTCATAGTATAGTATGTCGATTTTTTCCCCAGAAAAAAAGTCATAGTACAGTATGTCGATTTTTTCACAGAAAAAAAAGTCATAGTATAGTATGTCGATTTTTTCAGACTAAAAAAGTCATAGTATAGTATGTTGATTTTTTTCACAAGAAAAAAAAGTCATAGTATAGTATGTCGATTTTTTCAGATAAAAAAAGTCATAGTATAGTATGTCGATTTTTTCAGACTAAAAAAGTCATAGTATAGTATGCTGATTTTTTTCACAAAAAAAAAAAGTCATAGTATAGCATGTCGATTTTTTCAGACTAAAAAAGTCATAGTATAGTATGTTGATTTTTTTCACAAGAAAAAAAAGTCATAGTATAGTATGTTGATTTTTTTAGACAAAGAAAGTCATAGGACAGTATGTCGTTTTTTTCACAGAAAAAAAAAGTCATAGTATAGTATGTCGATTTTTTTAGACAAAGAAAGTCATAGTATAGTATGTTGATTTTTTTCACAAGAAAAAAAGTCATAGTATAGTATGTCAATTTTTTCACAGAAAAAAAGTCATAGTACAGCATGTCGTTTTTTTCACAGAAAAAAAGTCATAGTATAGTATGTCGATTTTTTCCCCAGAAAAAAAGTCATAGTACAGTATGTCGATTTTTTCACAGAAAAAAAAGTCATAGTATAGTATGTCGATTTTTTCAGACTAAAAAAGTCATAGTATAGTATGTTGATTTTTTTCACAAGAAAAAAAAGTCATAGTAGTATGTCGATTTTTTCAGATAAAAAAAGTCATAGTATAGTATGTCGATTTTTTCAGACTAAAAAAGTCATAGTATAGTATGCTGATTTTTTTCACAAGAAAAAAAAGTCATAGTATAGTATGTCGATTTTTTCAGACTAAAAAAGTCATAGTATAGTATGTTGATTTTTTTCACAAGAAAAAAAAGTCATAGTATAGTATGTCGATTTTTTCACAAGAAAAAAAAGTCATAGTATAGTATGTCGATTTTTTCAGACTAAAAAAGTCATAGTATAGTATGCTGATTTTTTTCACAAGAAAAAAAAGTCATAGTATAGTATGTCGATTTTCTTAAGACAAAAAAAGTCATAGTATAGTATGCTAATTTTTTCAGACCAAAAATGTCATAGTATAGTATGTTGATTTTTTTCAGACAAAAAAGTCATAGTATAGTATGTTGATTTTTCCACAAAAAAAGTCATAGTGTAGTATGTTCATTTTTTCAGACAAAAAAGACATAATATAGTATGTCGATTTTTTTTTTCCAGACAAAAAAAGTCATAGTATAGTATGTTGATGTTTTCCACAGAAAAAAAGTTATAGTATAGTATGTCGATTTTTTTTTTCAGAAAAAAAGTCATAGTATAGTATGTTTATTTTTTCTTTTTCAGAAAAAAGTCATAGTATAGTATGTTGATTTTTTTCACAAGAAAAAAAGTCAAAGTATAGTATGTTGATTTTTTTCACAAAAAAAAAAGTCATAGTATAGTATGTCGATTTTTTCAAACAAAAAAGTCATAGTATAGTATGTCGATTTTTTTCAGACTAAAAAGTCATAGTATAGTATGTCGATTTTTTCTTTTTCAGAAAAAAGTCATAGTATAGTATGTTGATTTTTTTCACAAGAAAAAAAGTCAAAGTATAGTATGTCAATTTTTTTCACAAGAAAAAAAAGTCATAGTATAGTATGTCGATTTTTTCCCCAGAAAAAAAGTCATAGTACAGTATGTCGGTTTTTTCACAGAAAAAAAAGTCATAGGATAGTATGTTGATTTTTTTCACAAGAAAAAAAGTCATAGTATAGTATGTCAGTTTTTTCACAGAAAAAAAAGTCATAGTACAGTATGTCGGTTTTTTCACAGAAAAAAAAGTCATAGTATAGTATGTTGATTTTTTCCACAAAAAAAGTCATAGTATAGTATGTCGATTTTTTCTTTTTCAGAAAAAAGTCATAGTATAGTATGTCGATTTTTTGAGACAAAAAAAGTCATAGTATAGTATGTCGTTTTTTTCACAGAAAAAAAAGTCATAGTATAGTATGTTGATTTTTTCAGACAAAGAAAGTCATAGGACAGTATGTTGATTTTTTTTCACAGAAAAAAAAGTCATAGTATAGTATGTTGATTTTTTTCACAAGAAAAAAAGTCAAAGTATAGTATGTTGATTTTTTCAGACAAAAAAAGTCATAGTATAGTATGTTGATTTTTTTCACAAGAAAAAAAAGTCATAGTATAGTATGTTGATTTTTTCCCCAGAAAAAAAGTCATAGTACAGTATGTCGGTTTTTTTCACAGAAAAAAAAGTCATAGTATAGTATGTCGATTTTTTTAGACAAAAAAAGTCATAGTATATAGTATGTCGATTTTTTCTTTTTTAGAAAAAAGTCATAGTATAGTATGTTGATTTTTTTCACAAGAAAAAAATTCATAGTATAGTATGTCGATTTTTTCCCCAGAAAAAAAGTCATAGTACAGTATGTCGATTTTTTCCACAGAAAAAAAAGTCATAGTATAGTATGTTGATTTTTTTAGACAAAAAAAGTCATAGGATAGTATGTTGATTTTTTTCACAAGAAAAAAAGTCATAGTATAGTATGTCAGTTTTTTCACAGAAAAAAAAGTCATAGTACAGTATGTCGGTTTTTTCACAGAAAAAAAAGTCATAGTATAGTATGTCGATTTTTTTCAGACAAAAAAAGTCATAGTATATAGTATGTCGATTTTTTTTTTTTTCAGAAAAAAGTCATAGTATAGTATGTATGTCGATTTTTTTCACAAGAAAAAAAGTCATAGTATAGTATGTCGATTTTTTCCACAGAAAAAAAAGTCATAGTATAGTATGTCGACTTTTTTTAGACAAAAAAAGTCATAGTATAGTATGTTGATTTTTTCACAAGAAAAAAGTCATAGTATAGTATGTCGATTTTTTCACAGAAAAAAAAGTCATAGTATAGTATGTCGATTTTTTTCACAAGAAAAAAAGTCATAGTATAGTATGTCGATTTTTTTCACAAGAAAAAAAGTCATAGTATAGTATGTCGATTTTTTCCCCAGAAAAAAAGTCATAGTACAGTATGTCGATTTTTTCCACAGAAAAAAAAGTCATAGTATAGTATGTTGATTTTTTTAGACAAAAAAAGTCATAGGATAGTATGTTGATTTTTTTCACAAGAAAAAAAGTCATAGTATAGTATGTCAGTTTTTTCACAGAAAAAAAAGTCATAGTATAGTATGTCGGTTTTTTCACAGAAAAAAAAGTCATAGTATAGTATGTCGATTTTTTCAGACAAAAAAAGTCATAGTATATAGTATGTCGATTTTTTCTTTTTCAGAAAAAAGTCATAGTATAGTATGTTGATTTTTTCAGACAAAAAAAGTCATAGTACAGTATGTCGATTTTTTCCACAGAAAAAAAAGTCATAGTATAGTATGTCGATTTTTTTAGACAAAAAAAGTCATAGTATAGTATGTTGATTTTTTTTCACAAGAAAAAAAGTCATAGTATAGTATGTCAATTTTTTCACAGAAAAAAAAGTCATAGTATAGTATGTCGATTTTTTGAGACAAAAAAAGTCATAGTACAGTATGTCGATTTTTTCACAGAAAAAAAAGTCATAGTATAGTATGTTGATTTTTTCAGACAAAGAAAGTCATAGGACAGTATGTCGTTTTTTTCACAGAAAAAAAAGTCATAGTATAGTATGTTGATTTTTTTAGACAAAGAAAGTCATAGTATAGTATGTCGATTTTTTCAGAAAAAAAAGTCATAGTATAATATGTCGATTTTTTTAGACAAAGAAAGTCATAGTATAGTATGTCGATTTTTTCAGACAAAAAAGTCATAGTATAGTATGTCGATTTTTTCAGGGAAAAAAAGTCACAGTATAGTAAGTCGATTTTTTTCAGACTAAAAAAGTCATAGTATAGTATGTTGATTTTTTTCACAAGAAAAAAAGTCATAGTATAATATGTCGATTTTTTTCAGTCTAAAAAAGTCATAGTATAGTATGTTGATTTTTTTCACAAGAAAAAAAAGTCATAGTATAGTATGTCGATTTTTTCAGACAAAAAAAGTCATAGTATAGTATGTCGGTTTTTTCACAGAAAAAAAAGTCATAGTATAGTATGTTGATTTTTTCAGACAAAGAAAGTCATAGTATAGTATGTTGATTTTTTTCACAAGAAAAAAAGTCAAAGTATAGTATGTTGATTTTTTCAGACAAAAAAAAGTCATAGTATAGTATGTTGATTTTTTTCACAAGAAAAAAAAGTCATAGTATAGTATGTCGATTTTTTCCCCAGAAAAAAGTCATAGTACAGTATGTCGGTTTTTTCACAGAAAAAAAAAGTCATAGGATAGTATGTTGATTTTTTTCACAAGAAAAAAAGTCATAGTATAGTATGTCAGTTTTTTCACAGAAAAAAAAGTCATAGTATAGTATGTCGGTTTTTCACAGAAAAAAAAGTCATAGTATAGTATGTTGATTTTTTTCACAAGAAAAAAAGTCATAGTATAGTATGTCAGTTTTTTCACAGAAAAAAAAGTCATAGTATAGTATGTCGATTTTTTGAGACAAAAAAAGTCATAGTATAGTATGTCGGTTTTTTCACAGAAAAAAAAGTCATAGTATAGTATGTTGATTTTTTCAGACAAAGAAAGTCATAGTATAGTATGTTGATTTTTTCAGACATAGAAAGTCATAGTATAGTATGTTGATTTTTTTCACAAGAAAAAAAGTCAAAGTATAGTATGTTGATTTTTTCAGACAAAAAAAAGTCATAGTATAGTATGTCGATTTTTTCAGACAAAAAAAGTCATAGTATAGTATGTCGGTTTTTTCACAGAAAAAAAAGTCATAGTATAGTATGTTGATTTTTTCAGACAAAGAAAGTCATAGTATAGTATGTTGATTTTTTTCACAAGAAAAAAAGTCAAAGTATAGTATGTTGATTTTTTCAGACAAAAAAAAGTTATAGTATAGTATGTTGATTTTTTTCACAAGAAAAAAAAGTCATAGTATAGTATGTCGATTTTTTCCCCAGAAAAAAAGTCATAGTACAGTATGTCGGTTTTTTCACAGAAAAAAAAAGTCATAGGATAGTATGTTGATTTTTTTCACAAGAAAAAAAGTCATAGTATAGTATGTCAGTTTTTTCACAGAAAAAAAAGTCATAGTATAGTATGTCGGTTTTTTCACAGAAAAAAAAGTCATAGTATAGTATGTTGATTTTTTTCACAAGAAAAAAAGTCATAGTATAGTATGTCAGTTTTTTCACAGAAAAAAAAGTTATAGTATAGTATGTCAGTTTTTTCACAGAAAAAAAAGTCATAGTATAGTATGTTGATTTTTTTCACAAGAAAAAAAGTCATAGTACAGTATGTCGGTTTTTTCACAGAAAAAAAAGTCATAGTATAGTATGTCGATTTTTTCAGACAAAAAAAGTCATAGTATAGTATGTCGATTTTTCTTTTTCAGAAAAAAGTCATAGTATAGTATGTTGATTTTTTTTCACAAGAAAAAAAGTCATAGTATAGTATGTCGATTTTTTCCCCAGAAAAAAAGTCATAGTACAGTATGTCGATTTTTTCCACAGAAAAAAAAGTCATAGTATAGTATGTCGATTTTTTTAGACAAAAAAAGTCATAGTATAGTATGTTGATTTTTTTCACAAGAAAAAAAGTCATAGTATAGTATGTCAATTTTTTCACAGAAAAAAAGTCATAGTATAGTATGTCGATTTTTTGAGACAAAAAAAGTCATAGTATAGTATGTCGGTTTTTTCACAGAAAAAAAAGTCATAGTATAGTATGTCGATTTTTTTAGACAAAGAAAGTCATAGTATAGTATGTCGATTTTTTCAGAAAAAAAGTCATAGTATAGTATGTCGATTTTTTCAGAAAAAAAAAGTCACAGTATAGTAAGTCGATTTTTTTCAGACTAAAAAAGTCATAGTATAGTATGTTGATTTTTTTCACAAGAAAAAAAGTCATAGTATAGTATGTTAATTTTTTTCAGACAAAAAAAGTCATAGTATAGTATGTCGATTTTTTTTAGACAAAAAAAGTCATAGTACAGTATGTTAATTTTTTCAGACCAAAAATATCATAGTATAGTATGTTGATTTTTTTCAGACAAAAAAAGTCATAGTATAGTATGTTGATTTTTCCACAAAAAAAGTCATAGTGTAGTATGTCGATGTTTTCCCCAGAAAAAAAGTCATAGTATAGTATGTCAATTTTTTCAGACCAAAAATGTCATAGTATAGTATGTTGATTTTTTCAGACAAAAAAAGTCATAGTATAGTATGTTCATTTTTTCAGACAAAAAGTCATAATATAGTATGTCGATTTTTTTTTCAGAAAAAAAGTCATAGTATAGTATGTTCATTTTTTCAGACAAAAAGTCATAATATAGTATGTCGATTTTTTTTTCAGACCAAAAATGTCATAGTTTAGTATGTTGATTTTTTTTAGACAAAAAAAGTCATAGTATAGTATGTTGATTTTTTTTCACAAGAAAAAAAAGTCATAGTATAGTATGTCGATTTTTTCAGACCAAAAAAGTCATAGTATAGTATGTTGATTTTTTTTCACAAGAAAAAAAAGTCATAGTATAGTATGTCGATTTTTTCAGACAAAAAATGTCATAGTATAGTATGTTGATTTTTTTCACAAGAAAAAAGTCATAGTATAGTATGTTGATTTTTTTCACAAGAAAAAAAGTCATAGTATAGCATGTCGATTTTTTCAGACAAAAAAAGTTATAGTATAGTATGTCAATTTTTTTAGACAAAAAAAGTCATTAGTATGCTGATTTTTTTCACAAGAAAAAAAAGTCATAGTATAGTATGTTGATTTTTTTCAGACAAAAAAAGTCATAGTATAGTATGCTGATTTTTTTCACAAGAAAAAAAAGTCATAGTATAGCATGTTGATTTTTTTAGACCAAAAATGTCATAGTATAGTATGTTGATGTTTTCAGACAAAAAAAGTCATATTATAGTATGTCCATTTTTTCAGACAAAAAAAAGTCATAGTATAGTATGTTGATTTTTTTCAGACAAAAAAGTCATAGTATAGTATGTCGATGTTTTCAGACAATAAAGTCATAGTATAGTATGTCGATTTTTTCAGACAAAAAAAGTCATAGTATAGTATGTCGATTTTTTCAGACAAAAAAAGTCACAGTATAGTATGTTCATTTTTTCAGACAAAAAAGACATAGTATAGTATGTTCATTTTTTCAGACAAAAAAGACATAATATAGTATAGTATGTCGATGTTTTCCCCAGAAAAAAAGTTATAGTATAGTACGTCGATTATTTCTTTTCAGAAACAAAGTCATAGTATAGTATGTCGATTTTTTTCACAAGAAAAAAAGTCATAGTACAGTATGTCGATTTTTTTAGACAAAAAACGTCATAGTATAGTATGTTGATTTTTTTCACAAGAAAAAATGTCATAGTATAGTATGTCAATTTTTTTCATGCAAAAAAAGTCATAATATAGTATGTCGATTTTTTTTTCAGAAAAAAAGTCATAGTATAGTATGTTGATTTTTTCACAAGAAAAAAGTCATAGTATAGTATGTCGATTTTTTTCAGTAAAAAAGTCATAGTATAGTATGTCAGTTTTGTAAGAAAAATATCATAGTATAGTATGTCGATTCTTTTCAGAAAAAAAGTCATAGTATAGTGTGTCAGTTTTGTAAGAAAAATGTCATAGTATAGTATGTCGATTTTTTCAGGAAAAAAATCATAGTATAGTATGTCAATTTTTTCAGAAAAAGTCATAGTATAGTATGTCAGTTTTGTAAGAAAAATGTCATAGTATAGTATGTCCATTTTAAAAAAAAAAAAAGTCATAGTATATTATGTCCATTTTTTCAGAAAAAAAGTCATAGTATAGTATGTCGATCTTTTTCAGAAAAAGTTATAGTATAGTATGTCGATTCTTTTCAGAACAAGTCATAGTATAGTATGTCGATTTTTTTCAGAAAAAGTTATAGTATAGTATGTCGATTTCTTCAGAAAAAAAGTCATAGTACAATATGTAAAAAAATTTTCAGGGTAAAGAAAAGGTCATAGCATAGTATGTCGATTTTTCTTTTTGAAAAATAGGTCACAGTAGAGTATGTTGATTTTTTCAGGAAAAAGACAATACAGGATATAGAAAAATAACGTTAGAGTATAGCTGTCCATAAAAATGTCAAAAAAACAAAACAAATGTCATAGTATAGTATGTCATACCTTCTCGTGGCTGAAAAGTCAGTGGCGGATCTAGCCTAAATGGCGCCCTGGGTGGCTGTACTCCAAGGGCTTTCAGGCAACAGTTTGATATGTGCTGCAGGAATCCTGCCGGACCCCAGAAGAGGAAGTTGAACAGGCTGGGGAGGACTTGTAGTGGAGTATTTTCACAGTGCTGCTTTTTCTTAAAGGATTTTTCAAGCCAATTGATGAAAAAAGGTCTCGCACAACTTTTTACAAAACTATGCTTTATTTCAAAAACATTTGCAATTCAATCCACAAATATGAAATAAGCACCAAAGTATAACCCTTTACATCATGAATAATATAAATTTTGCTTTTGTTGTTATTTATATTTCCTCCACTATGCACGAGTGGCACTGTAATGGCTTTGGTAACAAGGTTAAATATTTATTCAAACATAAGATAACACGATAAAAGCGCAGCGACATAATAAACAACTTTAGAAGATTACATTTAAGCTTACCTTCATTTAAGGCACAAATATTAAAAACAAAACATGCTAAAATTTTAGATAGAAAATTTACAGCATATTAAAAACATGTTTGGATGTTATCTGTGTTCATAATAGAAGTTTTAAAATCCACAAAGCTCTATATTAAATACCAGACATGTGGAAATGACACATTTGGTAATAATAAAAATACAACGGATGACATCACTGATTGTCACCTGTAGGCTCTTGGTGACTGATGGCGTTAGATTCTTGTTCCAAGTCCACAGAACAAACCCACAGTCCAGTTTTGCCCACAGTCTCGCCTCACTGAGGCTTTTATGGTTAAAGGAGATTCTCTACTGAGCCGGCTCGGTCTTGTTCTTCTTATTCAGGACTTTGCGGAGGCTCTCAGGCATCAGGTAGGGCCTCTCTGCACTGCCGTCGTTCCTCTCAAGATCCTCCACTGCAAAGAGAGTCAATAAAACGGTATTAAGGTCATGAGAGCTTCAGAGACACGTAAATGAGGGCCATACAACCCCACCATAAAAAACCCCCCAAACTATCCCTTTAAATTACTTGGCTCGAGACTTGTCGCCTCAAAAACTGTTTATTTACCCAAGTTTACTGCCAAGTACAGAGAACTTAATTCAAAACTACATTGCTTTTACAGAAACTTCAACCTAAGACACTACAAAGCTTCAAGAAAATCAGCAGTATTCATTTACACAGATAAAAACCTGTTTGGCATGGACACAAATTAAAGTGCATCAATAGTGCAGCATACTAAAGAAGTAACACCGACGATCATGTGGTTCTGATTGCATAATCTGTAAACAAGTTTAAGTCAAAATGTGCAAACAGACCCGACGTTAACGCTGTAAATTAGGCACATGAACGGCTTCAAGTTTATATTGGCCAGTGGCAGTGTAGTGGGAGGGGCTACTGAAAGGCTCAGACGGAGTAAAGATTGCAGACAGATTTTCCAACATGTTCAAGAGTACCATTAAGACACAGCAGACATTTCAACCACCTTGTTATTAAGTGAGGAAAGACTTTGCGATGCGCCTCACGTTTCTGCGCTTTAAGTGCCGGGCATTTTTGCAGGAGCACTCCGAACTCCTCGTGTTTCAACTCAAAGCAGAAAAACACCCCACGTCATCTCTTTTTTTCGTCATCTTTTCCCTATTGTCCAACCGAATCATTTGAGAGGCGATCCTTCTGTGGTGGTTACGACAACAAGTTTACAGCTGGTAAACAATGGAGGAGAAACTGGTGATAGTGGTTGCTGGATACTCAGAGCTGTACGGCTTGACGATAGACAGCAGGTTGTCAAACTGCCCCTGAGTCATCCTAACATATGCCTGGAAACGTCCATCACGGAGGAGAAGCTCCTGGACCAACTGGTGGTTCTCCCCATGATCCAGCCTCTTTTTTAGAGTCTCATGTAGCCACACAGATCTCTGTTTATCTGCTGACAGCCTCTCACCCTCAACCAGAGCTACACACACACCCTCTGCCTCAACATGTCAGGAGCTACACACTGATTACTGTGAAATAATTAAAACTGGTAGATTGATTACACAGAAGGGTTAGGGTAGGAGGTGACGGGGTGGTTGTCTGGCAACAAAAAAAAGGCGCAGCAGGCATTTTTTAACTAGTGTTGTTCAATAAAAAATTTAAAAAAAAAGTAAAAGTATGACAATGCAAACACAAATTGTGTCGACTGAGATTCTTCACTTGGAGCGTTTGTTTTTCCAGGGGCTGGCCCTTCAGATTACGACCCCCAGTGGCAGAAATGGCGGACGCTGGAACAATTAAAGTACCTGTGTAAACTGTGGTAACTTCTAGGCCCTGAGGAAAACGAAAAGTGATCTGTAGGTCTCTTCATCAGCGGCGCCAGTTATAATACCACTTAGAAACACGAGTTAAAAAGTTGTCTGTTTCCACTTTAAGGACAGGTAAGGTAAAAAGAAATACGCACCACTCAGGTGTGAATAAAGGAAACACTGAATCTCCACTTTAAGGCCTGGTGTTGTGCAACAGTCGGCCTCTGTGAGATGAGTGGGTTAAGTGCAACAAAGCTCCAGGGGCCGGTTGTACGAAGCACCTTAAGTTCAGGTTTTCCTTTAAGTATGAGTAACGATTTACTTGAGAAAAAAAAAATTCAGTTGCACAAAACATCGATTAGTCTTTTCCTTAAGGCTTTCTTAAAATATTTACTTAAGGATTTAAGTTGTTCTCCTTATCTTGGTCTTACACTTAAGGCATTGCTTGTTAAACGGTTGCACAAAGAACCTTATTGACCAAGGTAAGGACAACAAACATGAAGTACCTCTGACTCCATCTTAACCGCAACATGGTTGACTTTATGGAGATAAATGGGAAAAATTAAGGCAATCCGAGGAGAGTATTCCACGGGACGATGGACACGCTTCATGGTGAGCAGCTGATTTTACACTAAGTTTTCCCAGATGTCAATTTATGATTGTGACCATCTGGGTTTCCATCATTAAACTTTCCCAAAGCTGCGCTCTTCAGCTCCATTACAATGAATGATTGCTCTGCGGTTTTATGCAACAGGATCTTTCCACTAAATTATTGCCGAGGTATTTCATGTCAGCCTTAAGTGTCATACTTAAGGAGCAATTTCAAGGTGCTTTGTGCAACTTGCCCCAGCTCCTTACTCTCATAATTTAAGACAGGCTTACAGTTAAAAAAGTGTTACATGAATTTCGTTATGCCTGTAAATCTAACTACAGTGTCTCTGCCCACAAAACTCCTCTTCTCTAAGCTGCGTCCTCGTCCTGATCCTGAGCCTGCTGTAGTTTCGACTGGATGTCTTCGTTGTCCTGTTGCGGAGCAGAATTGGGAGGCGGATCCTCGGCAGCGTTCTTCCACAGAATCTCATGAAGAGTTGAGGACATGTAATAAGGCCTTGCGGCTGAACCATCATTGCGCTCCAGGTCTTCACCTTAGTGTGTGAATGATGTGTGTGTGTGTGTTTTGTATGTGTTAGTGGATGGAACAGAAAATTAGTTTTGAAATCAAGGTTAAAAAAAGGGTGTTATGGAGCCAGTAAGGAAGGGAGAGGGGTGGTGAATTGTGGGAAAAAGGAGACAAAAAGAGAAAGAAAGTCAAATAGCAAGCAAGCAAAGGCACCCAAAGGCATTTCAGATTTTTGAAAAGCACTGTTTCCACCAAACACTTTCGGTATCCTTCAGACACGGTAGCTAGACCCTGGCGTTTCCATCGCAAACTGTACTCTTAAATGTGGGTGGGGTTGTCGTCACTAAATGCTCCGTCCAGCACTCACTGTATCAGTCTGCACCTCGTTTATTGTCCACAGAACGAGGTTGCACGCTGATATTTTCAGAACAAAGTAAAACAGGCTGCAGTGAGAGTCTCTCTCCATGGGATATTTATAAATGGTGGGTTTGTGCATTTAGTCCTTCTCAGGCAAGCTCAGGGGTTAATGTTGCTGTAGCTACAGGAATGACGATCTACAACGCTTTTTAAGTGAGGATTAGAACACATGAAGTTCACATAACCTCATGAGACCTGAACTTTTGTTTGGTATGCATTTTTAATTTTCCTAGCTATGGGATCAGTAGGATCCGATAAGTTTTAGAAAATAACAATCGTCAATAATAATTAAGTCCCAATGCCCTCAAACTGGTCAAATTTGTTTCCATATCAAACAACAAACATTATAAATCCTAAATGAAAAAGTCTGAACCATAATACGTGATCAGGTTTTGGACCTTGTCCATTTTTGTGTCAGGATCGGCTGCAGACTGACATGGCAGAGATGGCTGCCATCTTGTTTTTACATGGATTAGTGTATTGAGGTCTTTCCACCACTAGATGGAACAAAAGGTCTAAGTTAAGTAGATTGAAGTATGAGGTCAAGTCAATCAACAGACTGCAGTGTTCACAGCTCCACCTTTCAGTACCAGATCTGTGTGCCAGGTACCCCAACAGACGGGGGACCAAACATGGGGGCGGTACGGAACGGCTTCACTGGTACCATCCTCAACTTTTTACAGTGGAGATGCAAGAACAAAAGCATACCGAACTGAACTGAACCGTACCAAACTGATTGGTGGAAACAGGGCTAAAGTTAACAGTCCAACACCAAGCAGAAGCAAAATTCAGATTAACACATTGTAAGCCACAGACTGTTATTTTGAAATGGTGGTGACATTTGTAAAGCGTGGCACATCATATTCATGCAATTTAGAATTAGTGACAGCCCAACACCAAAAGCAATGTGAGACTAGAAGAAGTGAGGAAAGTTTTCATTCAGCTGAAAACATTTTATGTATTTTCTTTAATGCAGCACATCTGCAATGTTGGTTTATTTCATGTGGAGTCCATCTGACACTGAACACTCTAGAAGTAATAATACATCGAAGGCAATAATGACTGAGGAGGTGCTACTTACAGAAACAGAGGAAAAGCGTGTCCACACACATGGCGTACACACTGAAGAATCCATGGGCGATGAGGTAGGAGCCAATCACCACAGTCTGGTGACGACAACAGGAACCGTAAGTGCATGTTTCATACATAAAGCAACATCAGTTGTTCCTGGGGGAAGAAAGGACAAGCACACTCACCAGGATGGGTACCCAGTAGTAGTGGAGATGCGGCGCTGTGTTCTCAAAGGCCTTCACTCGCCCAGAGAAGAAGAAGAAGGCAAAGACTCCTGCGGTAGAAAGACCATGAAAAGTCACATTCTGTGGGGTTACTGTCACACACTTTTAAACTGTTTTAATCAGGGGAAATACCCTCACAGATGTGCATTTGTGTTACCATGGTTACATGTTTGCATTTGCACCAATAGGTTATGGGATCAATTACATGATCATGGACAGATTTAACGATCAGCAGATGGATTAATTATTGATTTAGCTGTTTGTTTGCGTTCACACAACAAACGAACCTCACCAGAGTCTGTTTGGAAGCAGCACCTTTTTGGACCTGAGTTCATTTCAACTGAGTTAAGTGTATAAATGTCTAATGATGAAGCTCGGTCTCATCAATAACCCCACCAATACATTCAGATGAACGTGATTTCATTTGATGAGAAATCCAAAAATCATGCCGATAAGCATCAATGCTCGCATCATATTACATGCATTTTCTTCAAGAAAATGCCTCTCTATTCTAAAATACTGTTTATATTTTTTTTTTAAAGTGTATGAATAATAAGGGTGAAATAAACAGACTCACCTACGAGCCCAACGATGAGCAGTTTGCCCAGAAACAAAAGGAAATCTGTCACTTTGTCCAAGACAGCCACCCTGAGGGATCAAAGAAAATCATTTAACCTTTGTAAAACAGAGACCGCCGATCAAATCAAATTAATCAGGGAACACATATATTTGTGCAAAATTATACAATCCCGAACCCCACTCACCTGATCATGTTCCTCATGAGGAGTAAGAAGGCATCTCTGGCAGAGGTGCAAAAGTTTTTGCCATAAATTGCCACCTAGAGGCCAAAATTCACTCATTACATTCAAATACTTAAACATCACTACCAATAACGACTTTCTATTTTAATGATGGGCACAGCACAGTGAAATAAAGGAATAAACCACATACCATGATGTAGGCGTTCCTGTTAAGGAACTTGACGAATTTCTCCAGACACCAGAAGCAGCACTTCAGACAGCACAAGAGGAACTTGGTACACTTATTTTGGGCTCCTGTGAACGACATGGTGATCGACAGATGGGTGATATTAACCAATCAAAGAATCAAAGAATTTTTCTTTAAAAAATGACTCAAACTGATGAATCGATTAACAAAGTAGTTGTTGATTAATTTAATAGCTGACAACAAATCAAACTGTTGCACCTCAGGTTCGATAAACCACATTATATATTCAATATTCCTGTTTTCAAATGCAGTCGTTTACTGCCTGGAGTGTTAACTGCTGCAACAAACACAATCAAGTTTATATTTGTTCACTGCGTCAGGTGATACTCAGTTAAAAAATATTTCCATGGGGATGAATGATTCTAAAAAGTCTGACAACCTCTGCATTACAAGGTAGTTACTTGAGTATAGATTCATAACTGACCTATGCTGTTTGTGCAATTTAACAATCATAAATAAATGTTGGTCAACAACAGAAACAGACCTTTCAGCTTGTGGTCCAGATACTCCAGCAAAACCCTGATGATCTGAATGATTGAGAGGATCAGAGAGCCGAACGCCAGAGTCCCTGTATGATACCTGAAACAAGATACAAGTGACGTTCAAGCAAGATACACAAACAGCCTCTGTTATGTGTCGGATGTTAGTACAAAGACTTCCTCAACACACCTGAGAGATCTGCCCAGGGCAGAAAACACGGGGAAGGCAGGCATGTCGTCCGGCTTGACAAAGGCCCAGTAGTACGAGGCAAAGGCCCCGGCCAGGGTCATCTGTCCCAGAGCAGTGACGAAGTTGGCACACCAGAAGAAGAGGAAGACGTTGTAGAACTGTAGGCCGATCAGGTATTTGTGGTAAATAGTCTCTCCGCCGTAGAAGGCAAAAAGGCACTCGGATTCAGGGCAGTCCTTTTTCTCCAGACTGATCGAGAAGTTCTGAACAAAGACACAGTTTATAAAGAGACATCGTATACACACTTTACACATCTACAACCAAAAATATTTGGTCAATATGAGCACGTTGTTGGATCAACACAGAGTCTGATGATGTTCAAGAAACACAATCACAAGTAAAAAAAAATATAAACAAACAATCGTGGTTCAAACATCGATGTAAGGATAATTCAAGAACAACAAAGTTGTCTCAACACTGTAGTAAGATAATAGGGTACGGAGTCAAAGGAGTACCATAAAAAGAAATAAATCTGTGAAACATTAAAGAAAAATGTGGAAATATTAAGAGGACAAATAAAAGAATTAATCAGTAAATGAAAAAAATTGAAAATATAAAGCTAAAAATAAACAAAAGAATAAATTCAATAAAAAGTAGAAATATAAAAGACAATAAATAAAACAATAAATAAATAAAAGTGGAAATGTTAAGAGAAATTAACAAAAGAATAAATAATTTTTTTTTTAAAAAAACATGGAAATATAAAGAGAAATAAAAGAATAAATAGGTTAAATTTTTTTTAGAAAGTTAAGAAAAATAAATAAAGAATACATATGTAAATAAAAACGTGGAAATTAGGAGAAATCAAATAAGTAAGTACAAAATGTGGAAGTAAAGAAAAATAAAAATAATAAGTAAGTACAATAATAAGTAGTAAAAATATGAAAATATTAAGAGGAATAAATAAAAAGTATATATCTGGAATATAAACAAAAATGACAAATATAAAAAAATAAACATAAGCATTTTCATTTATTTTTACATTACTATTTATTTATTTATTTATTTCCGTATATATTTAATCTTAATATTTTACAAATGTGTAGTTATTTTTTGCATATAACTTACTCTATTTTTCTGTATACATCGTTTATTTTTTTTCTATATTTATTTTATCCCTTTCCTTATTCTTTTCTCTTTTCTTTTTCCTTGATGGGTCATGCTGGGGGTAGATAGGAAATGGACTTGCGCAGGTGCCGTGTGATTGTGGCAACAGTTTGAATAAGAGAAGAAAACATCATGGCAGAAGCAGAACAAGATTTAAGGGGAGGTGTCCAACAAGTTCTTTAAACACTTGCTCAGTACTCCTAAAGGAGTAAACAAAAGCAATTATGACAAATAAAGTGAGAACTCACCGCGGTCACAGGTTTTTCTCGAGTGGTCGCACACTGTCTCATTGAAAATCTTGTAGACGGGTTCATTAGAGGTAGACAAGAAGCTGATCAGTTCAGTCAAGGATGGTCATGAGGACTTTATAGGACTACAAATCCCAGTATCATTAAACACCCCACCAATATGACATTACATACATTCTGTCTGTTAGATGTCTGTCTGTTACTTGATCCTGACATGCTCTGACATCATGCACACATGGGCAATGAGAACCTCACAAGATCTGACAGAACGTAAATGTCTTTGGCTTCCTGTATATTCTATAAAGGCTGCTGGAAATAAAGCATCTCTGCTGGAAACTTTTTGCCCCTGCTGCCTGCCGCCTCCGCCTGTCTACTATTCAGGTGAAGCGCAGTTCATCTCAAATGAGCCTGATGACAGTAAGTTGGAAGGATACACAGCAGTAACTGCCCAGTAGGCGATGACCATGGCCAGGAGCACGAACGTGAACAGTGGGTAGAAAAGGGAAGACATCACGTGTCCGATGGCTCTATTAACACAACATCACAACAGTCGTCAAAGTGCCATTAATCATTGATTATTAGTCAAATTAATTCTATGTCAGAACAGTCTAGCATCTTTTTCCACCCCTCCCTACAGCTCTAATGTGAAGTCTGACCTGCTGGCTTCTTTGATGAGAGCGATGGCAATGAGGAGCCTCTTCCTGAGGAAGATGAGCACAAGGATGATGATGACCTCCAAAATGGCCAGGATGATCACTACAGGAGAGGATCAGCAGAGGGAGAGTCATATGAGTGTCCCCATGTTACAGCGACATGTCAGACAGGTGTCTACAGGAATCAGACTCTATAATATAATGCTTCTGCAGCTCTTAAACCAAATTTAAGACTTATTTTTGGGCAAATCGTCTTTTTCCCTTTTCAGTCATTTCAAGCAAACATAAAGGTTCAGTAGTATAAATGTCCTTATCAAGGTTTTATGCAGGAATATGATTATTCAGGATAATCTACATTTTGCCAACAGGTAAGAGCAAGTATACACTCACCTGCCACTTTATTAGGTACACCTGTTAAACTGCTTGCTAATACAAATAGCTAATCAGCCAATCACACGGCAGTAACTCAACGCATTTAGGCATGTAGACATGATGAAGACGACCTGCTGAAGTTCAAACTGAGCACCAGAATGAGAAAGAAAGGTGATTTAAGTGACTTTGAATGTGGCATGGTTGTTGGTGCCAGACGGGCTGGTGTGAGTATTTACTGGGATTTTCACACACGACCATCTCCAGGGTTTACAGAGGAAGATTTTTAAGAATCCTGCAGACACCCTGGTCAGAAATAAATCACGTGGGTTATGTGTTGTGTACTGACTGAAGGCCAGCCAGGTCTGTCTGATTTGCAGGTAGACGGTGAAGTCGGTCTGGAAGCCCAGTTCCTGTAGAGTCACATCAGAGCCTGCCTCTCCTTTCAGAGCAGCGTACTCCATGTAGCAGTGGAAGATACCTAAACAGCAAATAAAACACACACACACACAAACATGACTCTTTAAAAATGTCAATAGTAAGCAATTGGAGTTTTAAATGAAACAAGGAAGCACTTTTAAAATAATGGTTACAAGATAATCCACAGACCATGTTGTGAGCAGTTTCATGTAGGAACTATTTTCATTCTACCAAACTACACCCACCAACCGTATCGCTACGCAGAAGGAAGCGTGCACCATCATGGACAAGAGGCTGGTGCTCGTGACAGCGTGAAATACAGACATTAATAACATTCTCCTCCGCTGAGCTGTGACAGCTAGCTCAGCGGTGCTAGGTGAGCTAGCTGCAGGTACCTTGCAGTCTACTTACGAACAGGCTACATTTAGGTAAGACAGTAGGATAGATGATGATCCATCCCATGTTCTAAGGGGTGCAGATTTTCTCCTTAGTCATTAGTTCAAGAGTGGACATACTCGCAGGGGAATTCACAAAGCATGAACTGCGCATTGCCTGCAACTGCTACCTGCCCCATCTGAAGGTACGCGTCACAAAATATATTGGGCGAATAATATTACGACACGAACACACCCATGAAGTTTTCAGCTGAGTGCAATTTGCCCTTTTTGTGTCCCACTGTAATTATACACGTGACCAAGTATAAATGTTGCCTCTGTAGCAAGAGCACAGCAGGCAGAGCAATGACAGAGAGAAAAAGAGCACTGAAATATTTTTAGACTGTGAGCTGCAGGTCCTGACCGACAGGCTGCAGAGGCATTACTCAAAACTTCAGGCAAAGAATTCAAACTTGACAGACAGAAAACGTATTTGGGTCAGTGCTGGGTGTGACACACCTTATGAATGTGCCTCAGTTACCACCAGCTCTCTGAAGACTCTGATAATGTCACTGTAACTGTGTGGCGGGAGTACGGATGGGCGTTTAAAGTAATTTCTTTATTCAAGTACTCGCTTTAATCTATTATCAAGTAGGGAAAAAGTAACGTAAGAATAGGGTCTGAGATAAGCACCCAAGTGAAAATGTGGGAGAGGTTAGGAAACATCTACCTCTCTTTGCTACAGATAGACCATAGAAATTAGCTACAATACACAAGTTTATCGTTACATGGGAGGTGTTTGCGTGTCCCTGTGATCTTGGGAGCTGTGTTATCAAGTGCAAATGGCTCTTGGTAGAGTCTCCCAAAGCAAAGTGTTCCCAGAGCAGACTAAAGCCTAGTTCACATGACATAATTTTCACCGTTATTTTGACGTCGCAGAGGATCTTGAGAGCCACCTTGGGTCAGAGGTGAGTCGGCACATTAGTCTGCCACGACAAGTCCTCATGTGTAAACAAGCCTACGAGCAAGTCTGACACGACTGACAAAGAGCATCAGCCAATAAAAGGAGGGAAACGTCCCACATCAGCACGCAGGAGGACAGAAGAAATGTGAGGTGGACAAGCCGCAGCGTTGCCACTTGCCAGGTCCACTTATTAGCCGCGACTTTGATCACCTGTTCTGAAACCTACGTTCAGAGTCTGTTAACCCTGCTTTCTGAAACAAGACCCTGAAGTGCTGAACTATTTTGAAGAGAGTATGACAAACACAAATCTTTAGTGCTTTGGCCCTTACCATATCCTATGACGATTATCACCAAGGCAATCATGATCCAGACCATGATCCCTGCCAGGAAGCGCAGGAGGACGATGAAGAGCAGGCTGGTAAGCATAGCAATTACCAACCCTCTAGAGAGAGAGTTGATGGTGTGAGGAGGGAAGGTGAGCACAGAGAGTGAGCACAGAGAGTGAGCACAGAGAGTGAGCAGTGAAACCAGCTCATTTTTTCATCCACAAATTGATTTACAGATTTACAGATGCAGACGGGTGACTCACAGCAGAATCCAGTACCAGGACTGTGTGTAATCCTCAAAGATTTTCATGACCACCTGACGAGCCTCAATAACCACCGTGGCATTCCTATAAAGAGAGATGTGTTTGTCTGTCAGGTAGTGTTTATCTGATCCAATGTGGCAGGTTGGGACAGGCCAGGCCACCGAGCATTCTGCGATGTACTCACTTGACTCCATCCACAAGATCCTTGGCATCTCTATACTTTCCATCTCCATCTTCAAATTTAGAGCTGTTTCCCACTGTTATCACCCCTCCTTTCTCGCCCAAAGCTGGGAAACACCTACGAGTGACTGAGGGAAAATGGAGGAAACGCCAAGAATGTAACTTATTGTAAAAATCCATGAAATACATTTCAACATGCCAGAACTTCTGGATGAATGGATGAACTCACAGGGCTTGCTGGGGGTCAACATGGCAGGACAGAGACGATGCTGAAGGATATATGGTACACCCTGAAAAATCCAAAACAGAATATAGGGCGTGAGGAAACCTTTGGACAATAAAGTAATTGAGGCAGTACAGAGTGGACAGAAGTCTCCAAGGAGGCGGAAACTCTCGACAACACGGGTTTAAACTCACCATGTCATTTGTCACTCCATCCTTGCAGAAATTCTTGTAGTACTCAAAGTCTTTTTTGTTTGTGTAGGCTTTGAGTAATGTCATGAACTTTTCGGGGCACTTCTCCACACACATCTGAGGAGAGAGCAACATTTACAGGAGGAGACAATTACATCAGGTGCAGGAAAGGCATTCACTGGCTAAAAAACATGCCAGGTAAAACGATTTTTCAGACTGTGGCGATAAAAGGAGCAAATGATAGCTGTCCAAAATCAACACTATATAATAAATCTTTTTTCTTTTCTTTCGTTAGTCGACCAGAAAGGTCATTAGTCCACAAGATTTGTCGCCTAGTCACAGAAAAAAAAAAGTGAAACTATTAGGAGCCTATATGACTGGACCATGTGGGAATTTAATTTGAAAGGACAGACACAGGAAGTGTCCACGCTCAGCAGTCAGACAGGAGTCAGGTTAATTTCCAGGGCTGGTACCTGCGGTTATTCCACAGGCTGGTTAATAACATGTCGGGCAGGAAATCCAAAGTGTGGGATCATTTTGAGAAGGTGAAGGACGAACCCAAGGTGATATGTAAACTCATCTTCATTGGTCGACTACAAACATGACGTATCATCTGAAACATGGAAGTAACTACATGCCCATTAGCCCACAGTGTCATTAACAGGCGGCTCACTCAGTGTGTGACGTGCACTTGTAGATAAAATATAGGCCTATATTAATGAAGGTTCATTAGTACGGTTTTGTATTTCTCTGTAATGTAGCACAGTGTTAAGAATGTTACTGATGCTATTCTCAAACCACCAAAATATATCATTTAATAATTAAATTAGTATCGTGAACATGCAGGCGACTAGTCGACTAATGGCCCTAAATGACGACTATTGGTTGACTAGGAATATTCTTAGTCGGGGGCAGCCCTAATTAGAAGGAACATAATGTACAAACCCGTCAGCTTCATTAGAAATAATGAGCAGCTTCAGGTAGAATAAATATCTGTTTTCTTCAGCATAAATGGACATCAGCAGACAATCATGGTAATGCATGTCAGAGGTATGAAGAGAGAAGAGTGGAGGTCACACCTGTGTGGTCGGACACTGGAACTCCAGCAGCACCATGGGGCTGGCACACTTCATGATGTTGAAGTAGAACAGCAGTCGCTTTTTTCTGATTAAAACACACACACGTACAAAATGGTCAGAGGAAGTAAATGCTACAGAAAAGCAGCACGCTGTAGGAACAACGTTTGTCAGTATCATATTTGGACATGCAATATAGCACTTCTTCTCTGTGTGTAAGGCTTTGAACCTGAAGTGAACCGTGTCCTTGGAGAGTTTCATTTGTGTGTGAGAAACTTGCTTTGTAGCCGTTCCCATGACAGTTATCAGTAAACTGGAGGCCTCTCTTTGCTCCTCTAAGTTTTAATTATATTATGCGACTGAATCTGTTCTTAGTCAGACCTACAGAGGACACTCCAGGTGTCAGAGCTCTGTCCTTCAGCTGACTCTGTTATAACTCTTATTATTCTGTTCCATCACTTTCTCAAATAAGACAAAAGACAACTTGATTGTTTCACTCTTTGTGTGTTCGCGTCTCCCACCTCACATACGAGGTGTTAACGTTGGTAACGTATAAAAATAACTTTGTGTCATATTTGCAGAAACTGTCACTGTATTCCCACAGCACTTAATGAGACAGAAAATCTGTGAAAAAAACTGTCCTTCTTCTTTCTCATACTGCTTCATTTGGCATTTCCTAAACTCACCAAAAGCTAACGCAGCTGTCAATCGTGTCAATCACTGCTCGTGAACTGGTCAAAAAAGTCAAACTAGGCAGCACTGATCAAATATGAATCAGGATTTAGTTCCTGCATTGCCCATTTCTCACCTCAAATGTTTTCAGAAAACTATGTTAGTGTACTGTTTAGCTGTATAATCATAAAGTTCAAACATTTTTGTAGAACAATTTGACATTAAGTTAATGGATGGACGTGTAAAGGAAAGCCGCAGAGTGAGTGAGTGAGTGTTTAATTGGTTAGGGTTATCCATGAATAATAAGATATGACAGACAGGGGCCGGGCTGCAGGGACAGCGGCCAGGCAAAGCACCCCAGATGGAACACCTCTAACAGGAGGTGGCCAGGATGCATCCTAACCAAATGCCTGAACCACCTCAACTGACCCTTTGACACGAGGGAGCAGCGGCTCTACTCCGAGCTCTCACACTATCTCTAAGACTGAGCCCAGACACCCCACGGAGGAAACTCATTTCTGGAAGAAACAGGACCAAACAATACAGGGTTTGTTTTCCTGTATTGGAAAACAGACACTCATTTCTTTTGTGCATGGATGGGTTGAGATGAAAGATTGTAACTGCCAGAAAATATTCCATTAATATGATTATAACATGATGTCTTCTGTATTTATGCCCGTTTATCTTTCTCTTGCACTGTAGTGTCAAATAAGAGGAATGATATCATGGGATGATGTCTTTTTTATTTTTGTACCTTCCCTGATGGTATCAACCCTGATGTTGGCAACGGAGCCGAAGACATTTGGTGACTAGAGCATGATGTGTGTATGTTTGCTTTAATTTTTATGGACATTTGCTGCAAAGAAGCTCATACTGGTCTGCAGCCTGTGTGGACAATTATAATGTGTACTACTCACTCAAGTGGGGTGCCAGCCTGCCCACAGAACTGGCCTTCACTGTCTGTAGGATAGATCGCCTTCCTGGGGTCACCCTGAGACCAAGCTGGAAGCACAAACATACATGGTAAAGGTTACAATAGTTTTTTTTCCCTATTTTGCGTTGTATTTTTCAAGGATAGTTTGGATTTTTGCCTCCTCTATCCAATACACTGACTATGAATAAGTACCTTCATACAACCCCACGTCAAAAGACCGAACTATCCCGTTAAAGATAAACCAAACTGCAGAGCTGTTTCCTTACCGAGTATTCCCACTGCAATATAACCCAGTATGGCGATGATGAAGAGGATGCAGCACACAATGTCTGTGCAGCCCCTACAGAGGACAACACAAAGGTTTAAGAGTTAAAAAAGAAACTCTGCAGTGACTTACCGCAGAGAGAAAAGTGAAACCACATCTCTGTCTCACCTGTTCTGGATCGGGCCCTTGAACTCTGGGTCATACTTCCTCGGCTCGCCTGCAGAAAAACAAAAGCAGTGGGTCTACGTGCAACTTAATGTTAAAAACAGAGGTGCACATTGCACCCAGATTGAGTTTTTTTTAAGGTTAAAAAACAATACGCCCCCCTCTTCCTCCCATTCTTCTATCAGATGACTTTTTCCCTCCAGGCAGACACGCCTGGCAACTTGACAAATTCCTCCCTGGTGACTAAGCAGATGCAAACCTTTGAGAAAGACGGAGCCAACATGACTAGCAAAACCACTAGAGGGGGCCTAAATCATTTATAGCCGAACATCCACTTTGACAAGGCAATGTTGATAAATGATTGACGCCAAAACCAAGAATTGTTAAACACGTTCCTATAAAATCTAAAGCCAAAAACAGGAGTCACTCCTTCAAACCAAAACAGAGCTCAGAGTAAGTGTTTTGTTTCCAAGACTTCCTCCGAAAGGACTTTTTAAAATGCATGAAGTTAAAATTATTTTCCTCTCAGGTCTGCCTTAATGTCACTTAAGATTCTGAGTGAACAGCTGATGTTCTGTGGGCTCTGATAATTATTCCTGGCTCAGGCATAAAGTTGAGTTTGCTGCAGGTTATCTGAGGTCAGCACGTCTTGAAGCAGGAGGCAGAGCATCTATCATCTACGGAAATTCATCTTGTGGCTCTAAATTGAATTCATCAGCGACAATTAGCTTCACTTAGCAGGTCAGTGCACTCCAACAAAAATAAGAAAGCGATGTGCCACATTGTTACGGAGGAGCAAATGAAAAGCGCTGATTAAAGGTCACACTCACCACTCCACCATGGTTTTATAATAAAAAGACAATAATAGTTTTGACATCATGGCTGACTTCTTAAAGGAAAAGTTCACCCCAAATCAAAAATGCATATTTTTTCTCCTACCTGTATCGCTATTAGTCAGTCTGGATTGTTTTGGTGTGAGCGGCAGCAGAGTGTTGGAGATATCGGCTGTAGTAGACGTCCCTACAGCGATATCTCCAACACTCTGCAGCAGCTCACACCAAAACAATCTAGACTGATAAACAGCATTGCAGATAAGAGGAATGCATTATTGATTTTGGGTTGAACTGTCCCTTTAAGACAAAGCACTAACATCAGTTCCACACTACTACAGCATGTATGCACATGTGTAGCACCAGACGTTGATAGCTCAGAGTCTAGACATGGAGTATGATATTCTCTGTGGCGTCTTTCTGTATTAATTATGCATGTTGCCTGCAGGAAAATGCTGCAGCAAGCATTTAGCAGACGAGCTCTAAGAGAAGTCACAGCTTCCTGTTAGAAAGAGCATGGGTGTTGCATTTCATACACACAGTGTGATGTTGGCAGAATCACTCTCAGCTGAGGTAAAGAGAGACACTACAGGTGAACAGGGTTAAACTTTTAACTAATAAATAAACATGAAATTTCCTCAGTTTATTTTTTATATTACAACAATTGTTTTTGTGAAATGTAATGTTTAGATATGCAAATGATGAAATTATTTAATGATTCTGCACTGATTTGCAAAAATGTTGGATAAAGCCAGGTCCAAATTATTTTAGAGTCAAAGGTTTATACAGAGGGGATTTTGGATATCTCTTTTTAAACCTTCAGAATATACAAAGGATAAAACTGACAAGTATGAGTATGAGAATTTCTTTTATGAATTGCAAAATTTTATACATTTCTATACATCAAATAAGACACTATAGTTGAATAGGGTAAAAAAAAACACCATGAAACTTCCCCAGTTGATTACCTGTATCAAATTTTCTAAAAATGTTATGTTTAAATAGGCAAATGAGGCATTGTCTACTTAAATGTGCACTATTTTACAAAATTTTCCAGATGTTCTCTTGCATATATTTCCAGAACAGAAATCTGAATATTAGATAAAAGTCAGGTTCAAAATTATTGTTTAATTTTGTTGTCATACTGGGGTCAAAGGTTTTTACAGAGGGAAATTGGATCTCTCTTTTTTGACTCCAAAAACCAAGAGCCATGAATCATAAATAAATAAAAAAATAAAACTGAGATGTTAAATTCCACAGGTTTTAAGACAGTAAATGAGACAAAATAGATAAATTTAATGTATTAAATTTAATAGATAAAACATTAACCTTCCTCAGTTGATTACTTAAATTTCGACAATTAATTTTTGTATTACAAGTTTTAAGATTTTTTTTTGACCAATTTTATATATTTCCAGAACAGAAATCTGAACATCAGGTTCGAGACTGTTTCATGTCATTGACATATTGAAGTAAAGGTTTTTACTGTGGCCGTTTTTTGTATCTCTTTATATAACGTCAGAAATCAAGAGCCATGAAATAAATAAATGCATTTTTATGTTCTATAAATGAGGCTAATAATGACATATGAACAAACCACTCTATAAAAACCTCCAGAATATACACAGGAATAAAACTTGAAAGTTTGGTACACGTGCTATTAAACTGTTAAATTCCACACATTTTCAGACAATAAATAAGACATCAAATAAACATATAACTCCCTCAGGAAATTACTTACATTTAGACTTTTTTTTTTTTGGTATTACAAGTTCCTTCAGTTTTATGTATAAATATGAAAATGAGGCATTATCTGATTAAATGTGCACATTTTTGCATAAATTTCCAGAACAAAAAATCTGAACAAAAATACACACCTAAATGTGTATTTTGGACATTTTTGTTACACAGGTCTTAAAAAAATCATGTTATGGAAGCAAAATTTCAAAATCGACCTGCACATGACAAAAAAAAGTGTTCACCTGTAGTGTTTCCCCTTAAATGGTAAACAGACCTGCACTTGTAAAGCTCTATTTTAGTCTTCCAACCTCTCACAGCGTCACACATTGGTGGAGGAGGTTACTATACCTGGTGCCACCTGCTATTCCATTACCTGCTATTCCATTACCCATTCACACGCACTCACACACTGGTGGAACAGCCATCGGGAGCAATTTAGGGTTCAGTATCTTGCTCAAAGATACTTTGACAAGAGGACTGGAGGAGCCAACCGCCAATCTTCCGACAAGTGGACAACCCACTACCTCCTGAGCCACAGGCCCAGACTACTGCTGTGTTAAAGGCCCACTTTCAAAATTTACACTTTGAAAAAATGTAGAAAAGTCCAAAAATAATTGATAATCATAAACAATAATCTCCCAACTTCAAAAACTAGAGCGCTAAAACTTAAATTTGTGATGTCATCAAGTATAAACTCTGGAGCTGCTCCAAAGACAGTGAATTGGAGAGGATGTCATAGATCAGTGGTGAATTTCCAGCACAGAGTTTTAATTCTAAAGGGCCATTTTCTGTCTTAGACTGAGTGACTAACATACAGATACTGAACAGAGATGGCAAACTAGCTTGGGAACATGTCCAAACACATGTATAATGCTAAATATATTAAATTGTTTGGACCTTGACCTGATGACGAAGGAAAAATCTGGACCCCATTGCTGGACCAGCTGGGAACGACTGGTATAGATGACACTAAGGTGGATGTTCTGAGTATACTGGTACATTTCCTGCCTCAGAACTGAGAACACTACAACAAAATGATGCAAATTTTCTGTGTCCACAAAATCAGGCCTGACTTTATACTCTATGACATCACAAGTCTGACACAAACCTCTCTGGTTTCTGGCTTTGACAGAGAGTAGCTCATGTTTCCCTAGTAATTCTTAATTCAGGTGGTGTTCCCCTTTAAAGATTAACTACACACAACATTGATATGTGATATTTGTACAAGAGAAAACACTGATAAAAGAGCTCCCAGCTCTCACACACACCTGTATAATCAACAGAGCAGCCAGCAGCGTTCACACAAACACAAACACCCATTCCTTCCACACAACGTTGACATGCTGATACTGCCGCTCCAGTTTCACTCAGCACAATTCACGCACGTCACATTGCAGATTAATTTGTAAACAGTAAGAGCAGCAACACTTGAAGATTAACCAATAATCCTCTGGACAAACATTTGACTTTTCTTACACAGAGTAAAAAAAAACTGTGAACCAATATGTAAAGCAAAAGGAGCAGTTACCATGCTTTCCATAAAATTCTCCCTCTCCTTCTCCTTCCCTTTCCTCAGGCATGTTGAAATTCCTCTTTGGGCCAAACGCTGAAATGTACAGAGAAACCTTTCACGCTACTCGCCACTCTATCTGGTTCACCTCTTCCTCCCTCTCTGCTGGTTTAAATGAGCGAGAGCGGGGGAAACACAGCTATTGTGGAGGGTGAAACCAGTCCAACCTGTCCCTGAATAGCTGAGAGCCTGAGCAGCAACAAACGCTCCACCTCACCTCAGATTTCCCTCCTGTGTTTATCCTGAAACAAATGCCTCTTCCCAATCTGCGCCCCACCTGTGCATCTCCCTCTCTCTCCTCCTCCCACCTCCCAAAGACCTATTTCTGTCTTTTTAACTTTGTGTCTGTCTCAGAGAAGCCAACCAAACATGCAAATTAACTTATCAACAGGAGGGCTGATAGGGAAGAGGCGTGGACGTGTGAAAGTAGGGTGGGGATTGTAGTTGTATATGAGGAGGAAAACTACAGTCAACTTATCAAAAACGTGTTTAGGGACAAGGACAAACTCCGCCTGCATCAGTGGCTCCAGTGGTGTTTTGTGTGGCTGCAGAGGAGGAGGAGGAGGAGGAGGAGGAAGAGGAGGAGGAGGCATGATTACATTCAGGTGTGCTGGATATTACAGGCACACGACATTAAAGGGCAAATTCGGTACTTTTCAACCTGGGCACTACAGCACTTCCCCGTGTATTTGTGTCTAAGTGAGCAAGTGGAGCAACAGTTTTTTAAACTGGTTCAGTATTGAGTCAGAAGTGGTGAAACCTGCTGCAATGTAACACCTGCAGGCAATCAAGCACCATCAATTTACGTCCACTATAAGTGCTTGTTTTTGCCACTGACAGGCTCAGATTGTTATTCTAAGTGTGGCATCATTATGGACAGGATCCCTACAGAGAGAGACCTATTTGTTAAAGAGTAAGATCGTTTTTGTATAACCAGAAACAGCCCCGAAATCCCCATCGCCCAACACGCAAGATTCCTCTTAAATTAACAATAATTTTAGTAGGGCTGCCCGCTAATAGTCGAGATCAAGATTACATTGGTCGCCTAGTCGCAGAAAAAAAAAACATATATGACTGGACCGTGTGGGAATTTAATTTGAAAGGACAGACACAGGAAGTGTCCACGCTCAGCAGTCAGACAGGAGCTTAAAATCATGAACAAATAGACTAGAAGCAGTTTTTAGCAGCAGAAGCAGCCTACTTATTAGAGCAATACCTGATTTTATGAATAATAATAATGATGATGATTATGTTGTCTGTTTTTACTTGCTTGTTTTAATGACTAGTTGGCACCTGATCAGATGTAGCACTCCTGTTCTCGTTGTACACTCTTTGTACAATGACGATAAAGGCTTTCGATTCTATTGCACAAGAGCTTGATTCATCAACTGGCTCTGCTGGTGATGGAGGAGATTATTCCCAGTTATTCCAAGAGTTCGTCTGTCAAGGTGAGTACTCCCGCCCACTGGAAGTGTTTGGGGCAGCACCAAGTCTAGACTGATATAGAGGGCGAAACAGGATGTTTCTAACCAAGCTAGAGAAATACCGAAGTTATCCTTTAATCTAAAAAAAAATCTGTTAACTTGTATGTTAAATAATAACCATTAAACTACCATGTGGAGCAACTCACTCTGATCCCCTCCTCTCAGAGTGTTTGCTACCATCTTGTGGGGACATGGCAGTATTACACCGAGAGTTTTCCATCTTACTGCTTTCACGCACAAGACATTTTTTGGAAGACTCTCTGTTCTGTGTTCAACAGCCAAAGGCAATCAGAGTCTGTCAGATTAATTCAGAACTCTAACAAAGAGTCCACAGAAGGACTAAATGCCACAAATGTTTTTAACAGATGCTGACAGAAACTTTCATTTCAGCTCAGAGTTTCCATCCACTCTGTTCTTGTTTTATGGCCAACATTGCTGCGCATGGGGTTTCCCATGAGGGGCCCTGGCTCTGCTTTGATTTCCATAACAAAAAACTTTCTGAACTAGCGACTCTGAAACAGGAGTTTCTGGGGAATTTGATTTCTTGGATGATGACACAAGACACAGTTCTTACTTATATCTGTAGTCCTTTCAGTGTTCAACTACAGGTTTAACATCCATGACTGACTGCTGGTTTGACATGTGGGACAGTGCAGTGAGTGACGTATGGCAAAGAAAAACACGCCATTCTGGTTTTTAAGCAGGCTAAATTAATTACTGGTATTTTTTCTTTGGTGGCAGTGAGCAACTGTTTTAATCTAGTAAAAGCTCTCAAAGGGATCTAATCTAATTCAAAAACACCACCACTTTGCAACCAGACAATCCTTAAGCATTCACTAAAATCATTAAAGAAGATAAATGGCATTTGCTACTTGTGTAAGAGCTGTGATTTAATTGTGAAGGGCCATACTGTTTCTCAAATCCTTACAAGGGCACCACTTACAGAGAAACTGCCTGCATTCGTTCTGTGCTTTTGTGTGTTTTGATTAGAGGTATCGTAATAATCAGAGGTGGAAGGAGCACTCAGACCTCGTACATAACTAAAAACGGCAATACCATCCATTCATTCATTTACATCCGCTTATCCAGGGCCGGGTCACGGGGGCAGCAGGCCGAGCAAAGCACCCCAAACATCCCTCTCCCAAGCAACACTTTCCAGCTCCTCCTGGAGGACCCCAAGGTGTTACCAGCCCAGATGAGATATGTAATCCCTCCAGCGTGTTCTGGGTCTGCCCCGGGGCCTCGTACCAGTGGGACGTGCCTGGAACACCTCTAACAGGAGGCACCAAGGTGGATCCTGATCAGATGCCCGAACCATCTCAACTGACCCCTATCAACATAAAGGAGCAGCGGCTCTACTCCGAACTCCCTCCGGATGTCCGAGCTCCTCACCCTATCTCTAAGTAAATCAAAAGCAAACGCAAACAATCAAAAGAAAACTTCCCTTGAACTCACAACAGTCATGTCGGGAGTTCTGTTTCCAGGGAAAGAAAATCAAAACTGAAACTGAAACCAGGCTTGACGTCTTGCATTGTTTCACCTTGTGTTTTTTTTCCTCAGAAGCAGTGTTTATCAGACATTCCTGAGTTGCCGTGCTTTATTTTACTGCCACCGCCCTTCACATCCACCAGTCTGGTAGGCCTTTATCATGGAGGATGTTTTGACATGTCACAGTAGGAGAAGCACAAGTGTAAATAATTAAGTTAATGATGGCTGAATTCCATTTCGCTGCTTCAGTTTCGGGGTCCTGGTGTTGTTCTTGCTGGCTCACTGTCACTCTGTCGTATTGGGACACTTAAATAATCCATCATTGTAATGTTATGAGTGACACCTGGCACATGCAATCGGCTCTGTTTTGCTACGGTTTCTGAGTTGAACAACATATTTACACCAATCAACGCACAACAGGCTTCAAGGAACGTTTTCTCTGGTTTGGTGGGTGCGTCAAAGGTGTTACCCAATCAGCAGCAACATGTGTATGTGAACCAAATTCTAGTAGGTCTTTCTTTACCAACCTCATTATCAGTCAACACAGACAGAAGTTTTGTCCTGCCCCACAACATCTTGGAGTGATGCACAGGGTACCCTTTAGCATATCTATATGACGCACAGCTGAAGCATGTGGTTTATGTTGTGAAATGGTCACGGTTACGTTCAACATGGACAAAATATAAAATACAATAAAAGGTGTGTTTTTAAAGGTGAGTACAATCATTTTGTTGTCCCAGGGTCTATTTCCTCTGGTTTTAAAACAGAGCTTCTGGTGAACTGAGAGATCGTTTAAGACACTAAACACAGAATGATGATTTCAGCTGCATTTTAATTGTGCGAAGTTTATTTCATCCCTGAAGTGATGCAGACAATGTAGCTGACACCTGTGAGATTAAAAACTGGGACTAAAAACGAAAGATTATATTTCATTAAGAAAAATAATCCACATACTGTTCAGGCTTTTTTTTTTTCAAGAATTTTTTTGGGATGATTTTTGCGTTTGTTGATGGGACAGCTACTGGAAGGGTGGGAGAGAGGTGGGAGAGGGAGAGGTCGGAGGTGAGTCTGTGCTGCTGCAGAGGACTAAGCTTACATGGGGCGCCCACTCTACCAGGTGAGCTAGAGGTCAGCCTGATGAATCTCGTTATCATTAATGCAACATTTCATTCAGACAGACCTCATCAGTCATTAATTACTTTCCCCTCCAGTCGCAGAACCAGTCTGGCATCACAGTTTCTTTTCCAACTAATTAACAAAAATATTCACTCTATATTTATTTCATATGTAATAACACCTACACCAAAATAAGGCCTTTGACTACTTTGAATATTTGGAAATCACTTAGTGTTTTTTTTACATCTTATATCTCTTTCTGCTGAAAGATTATAAGCTATCGTTTACATTTCACTCCGGTGAATATGACTTTAAGCAGTTCCATAAAGGGAACATCTCTATTGTACTCCACTTCTTTTTGATGCTAACTTATTATATTACTTTGTGTTTTTATACGGTTTGCTTTTTGTACGGCTCTTTGTTTTTGCACAGTTTACTTATTTCATATACTTATGTATGTATGTATGTATGTATATTGCTTTGTACTTCATTTTTTCTGCTGATTTCTACTTCCTGTCTGCACTATCCATTTGTTGCTGTAATGTTGCAAATTTCCTTGTTGTGGTTCGAATAAAGGATTACCTTATCTTATCTTATCTTAATGTAAGCGTATGTTTCCCATGCCAATTACCTCTTTTAGACCCTGCTGTACTGACAGGCAGTGTGATTACGCAACAGGATGCTCAACACACCACAATTGAAGTTGGAAGGCAAAATAAAATGCTTCTGGACACAGAAACTTAATTATATTTTTTGCCAATTGGCCACAACACTGGGTACATTTGAAACCCACAACTTAAACAATGAAACCTCCCAGCAATTACTGCACTGCAGCAAATCATAATGTTACTCTTCACGCCTGTGTGCGACAGGTCAACATGTCTGCTGTTTAATATTTGTGGTCATCACAAACTGGCAAGGGTGTGAAACATTATGACTGGTGTAGATGCTTTTGCATCAATATTTTGCTTGTGTTATGCAACAACAGCACAACACAGTTTTGTTTTTAGATCCTGAGAACTAAAAGAAGTAAAAGTCAGCTGAATGGCCAAAGTAAGAAAGTAAGTAAAAGTTTTCAATGTCCGAGGGCTATAACTGAGACAACTGCGATATCACAGCCACGCAGTAAAGTTGGCAGACTTTAATAATACCATCTAAAGGTTACAGCTGCTGCCCTCCCTGCCTGTCTCCCACATGTCTTTCATTACAGTGCGAGGGCGTGGAGTGTTTAAGTCGAAGTTCAGATCTATTTTCGGTGTTAAAAAAGCAGCAACACCACAATTACATGCACGTCTAAAATATATATGTTGTATCTGCAAGGCAAGCAACAAAGTGTTCCTTTGCTTCTAAAAAAGTGGACATATGTTCCTGCCGTATTTTCACACGACAGCCGGAGTATGGAGGAGGATTTTATCTACACTTAATCTCAAACCCTCTCACCTACATAATCCTCCAACTACCTTTAACATGTGTCATATCTTGAGACCTCAGTTTCTGGGTGAAACGTCTGCTCTCATTTCTACTGAACTCATAATGTCAACTCCTTATTGGTTATTACTGCCGGTGTGGCTATTTCTGTAACCCAGACACAGAAAGTGAAACCAAGGTCCAGTTCATTCATGTAGGCTGTAGGTGAATTAGACAGAATTAGAAACGCTAGTTACTGACACAAGTGGCAAACAGGAAGAAAAGACAAAGACATTTTCTAAACTACACATTTCCTTTATATGACCTCATTCCTTAGAAACAAATGTAGAGTCCAGACTATATGAAAGAGACAATGCAAGGAACATTTGAGGAAAATACAACCCTGATTTCATAATAAGTTAAGTAAAACGTAAATAGAAACAGAATGCAATGAGTGACACAAAGTGGAAAAGTGTGCTGTGGTGTGATGAGTCCATCATGGACGTTGTGTTCTCCAGGCTGAAGAGGAAAAGGTCCATCCAGATTGTTACCACGTCAGAGTTCAAAGCCAGCATCTGTGATAGTATGGAGGTGTGTTAATGCCCATGGCATCATGGGTAACCATGAATGCTAAAAGGTACATACAGGTTCTGGAGCAACATATGGTGCCATCCAGACGATGTCTTTCACAGGGACGTCCCTGCTTATTTAAGCAAGACAATGCCAAGACACACTCTACATGTGTTACAACAGTGTGGCTTCGTAGTTTAAGAGTGCAGGTACTGGACTGGTCTACCTGCAGTCCAGACCTGTCTCCCATTGTAAATGTGTGGTGCATTATGAGGCACAACATATGGCAGTGGAGACCCCAGACTGTTGAGCAAGGATGGGGAATAATTTTAATTTCAAAACTTCAACAATTAATGTCCTCAGTTTCCAAACACTTACTGAGTGTTGTTAAAAGCAACCCTGATGTAAGACAGACGTAAACATGTCCCTGACTTTTTTTGAAACATGTTGCAGGCATTAAATTCAGAATAAGTTTCTATTTATAAAAAAAACAATAAAGTTTATCAGTTTGAACATTAAACACCTTGTCTTTATTCATTGAAAATAGGTCAAAAAGAATTTGCACATCATTGCATTCTGTTTTTATTTACGTTTTTACACAAAGTCCCAGCTTTTTTGGAATTAGGAACAATTTCCATAAACAAAACCATGGGGGGAAAAATGCTTTCCTGTTAACAAAGAGGACCATTCCTCAACAATAATGAGAATAAGCAAGATCAGCCAAGATCAACAAACACAGCTACTGACTGGAAGAAGAAACTGAGTAACGCAGCTGATAAATACAGAGGACAGCTCAATGGGGTGGTCCAGCCTCCACGTCCAAATTACTCTGCATTCGTATCTCTTCCTCTGCCCAACTCATTTTCCCAGACCTTAATAAGCAGTCTCACACTGCTCTGAACATGCCTTTGTATTTCAGACTGCAAGTTGGCAGAGTCACATGATCCGGTTTGGGTTGTTAGGGTATGATGAAGCACATTTAAGTGGAAGCGGGTGGCTGCGATGACGGAGATGTTTGTGGCTGTTTGTTTGGAGGGGAAGCTGCAGCACGAAGAGAACTGAACTGAAACAGGACTAAATCTGCAAATGTAGCTCAAATAAGCTTTAAGAAAAACTGCTTGAAGATGAAAGAGATGCCAGAGAAGCTCATCGTGTTTCAAACTCTCCTAAATATGGCTTATAATTACCCCTAATCTGGACCAGGGCATGGCGACTCTGGATCCTGTCATTGAGGTTTCTTGTTATATCTCAGCCTGAAATTACTCCCAACGTAAAACTATAGTGGATCCTCCCGCAGTGTGTTCTGTAGCGTAATGTCTTTTTCCTTCAGTCTCAAGTTGATGCACTGATAAATATTAATGTTTGTGTTGCACTAAAGGTTCACAGGGGCTGTTATCTCAAAACCACAAAAATTTCTTAGGTGGATATGCGGCCACGTCACGGCCATCTTCTTCCATTTGTATGAATACAATACCTTTCTCCCTCTTCTTCTCAAACTGTCCAAATCCCTCACAAACTCCAAAGTAGTTTGGCTTTTACAAACAAGCACAGAAAGTACAGCAAGTCTGCCTTCCCTGAAGGGCTGGTAATGTGAGTCAATTAGCCATCATGTGGCAGGCAGAGTGGAAAAGGGTGTGTGCAGAGAGGAGGAGGAAAACGCTATGTTAAAGCCACATAATGAAAGCCAGCAGACAGAAGAAGTGCCTCCCATTGTTTTCGTTCCTACTTTGTTAACATCCTGCAACATGTTGCTGCAGATAAACATCAAGAGTCCATTTAATTAATTTATATAAAGACAAGGTTATTGGCCCAAAACTGGGCCACTGGGGTGTAAACATGCTCCATAAACATGCTGTGATCGCTTTGATTTCTCTCTGTGAAATGCACAATACAGATGTTTTGTGCAGCTTTTTAATTAACTGTGCATCTTATTTTTAAATGTGACACCACCAAAAGAGGCTGATAGCACCCAGTTGACAAACACAGACCCTCCTGACTGACTGTTTGAGGTATTTCCTAATAAGCTCTATACATAGCTGGGTGTCAGCTAAGCTCCTGTTGCCTGCCATACCAGTCTGAGGAATGTGGCAGCAACTGGACAAGCAGAGGATAAACTGGGACATTCTAAGTTACAGCCTGACAATATACGAGACACTCTGTGCCACCAGCTTACTTACACACAAAGCTGAATTTTAAAAACATGACAGACAAAATAAGCTTTGTAAACATGCTGTGTGTGTGAGTACACAGTGAACTCACCACTGTAAGCGCATGTTAATAATATCTGGGTTCAGTTTACGAGAGAAAGTGGAGCACCAAAGCAGAACAAGCAGCATAAAAACACGTGAAACAATTTCAAGAAGTATAACAAAACAAGCTAACGTTGTTGACAGAGGTGTGTAAGCTAACGTCAAGTCGCTGAGTGGCAGCTAGTGTATCCCGGGACAAAATCAAGTGAAGCCCGTGCTGGACTTTAAATAATTACCATATTTCGGTTTCTCCTCCAGCTCCATGATCACGGAGAGTTTCTTCTGGGTCAAAGGTGCTTAAAGGCGACGGCAACTACAGCATATTCCCAGTTTATACACAGGTTAGCGTGTGTCGCTTCACTCAGTTTGAACACTTGAGAGAAATCCGCTCCAAAATCTTGACTGTCCTGCCAACGCTAAAGGGAGATTCCTTGAGGAGGGTGTTAGCCAATGAGAACGCGGGATGGCGTGACTGACAAGACGCTGAGCCAATCACTGAAGGCGAAGGCGGGATGTGTGCTCCTGGACTGGATTCATTTATAGTCGCGTTACTGATAGAGACATAACGGTCCAGTGAGCTGCTATAACTGTCTGATAAAAGCCACACTGCACCAAAACACAATTAATCTTAATATTTCATAAAATACAACGAGGTCTGGATCACGTGCGTTTGTCCATCATTGCTCATCCACAGCACAAAGGTGTCCACATCAGCCAGCAGTGCAGCAGATCAATTGCATATGTTTTTATTGGCCTGGTGAAATCCAAGACAACATTAATTATAAAAGCAATCTATTCATCCATAATTCAACTTAACATAGCCTGGTATGACTCTGCACTCGGTGAGTCACGACAGCTGCTAGACGGCTGCAGAGGTGGAGGATCCAAAATTTCTCAAGAAAATGAGTAATAAGAAGAATTCCTGCATAATAATACACAAATACTCCTTCACAGCTAAAAGCCACGTGTTAAACATTTAACAGTACTGAGTAATGTCATCAAATATGCAGAATGGCCCCTTTTAGAGGTTTATATATTAATGTAGGCCTAGTACATGGACTGTGCTGAATTATGGCAGCATCACAGGGGCAATCCTCCAATATAATAATAATAATATAATGATAATAACTTTATTGCACCTTTAAAAACAGGGGCTCATCACAAAAAATGGCTAAATCAAAGAACACCCACACTAGTAGACTGGTTCAATGTGATGCATGAAATTTACGTCATGGAAAAATTAACATTTGCTCTAAGACTCAAGATGGATCAATTTGAGAAATGCTGGAAAGGATGGATTGATTTCATTATCCCACATAAATCAGACTTCAGGTTATAATGGAACATCATTTGTAATGTAACCCCCATGTTTTGTTTTTTTCTATGCTACACGCCCCCCTTTTATTTATTTTACTTTACCTCTGTTTTTAATTCTTTTACTTTCTTTTCTGTTTGTCCAATTTGTACTGTTACAATTGTTAAAAAGTGTACAAAGTATATCACTCTGTATGTGTTGACTTTAAACATAATAAAAAGATCATTAAAAAAGTAAAAATAAAAACAGGGGATCCGAAATTCCTTGACAGACAAAAGCAGGATACTCCAAAGGCCATATAACAACAGAAATAGCAACGCCAAACAAAAACAAGAAAAAATAATAACAAATAAATACAAATAAAAAGTCACGACAGCTGCTACACGGCTGCAGAGGTCAGTAATGATAAGAATCACCACATAATAATTTACAAATACTCCATCACAGGTAAAAATTATGTGTTTAAAATTTATTAATACTGACTAATATCATTCAATATGCCGAATGGCCCTTTCAGAGGTTTATATACTTATGTAGGCCTAGTTCATGGACTGTGCTGTATTATAGTAGCATTGTAACCATAATTACTGTGCACATTATATTTTGGGGTTATTTTTATTACTTAAGTTACTGTGTTTCCTTGGTTATGGGCTAATCGGTTCCTACCTGCCCTTGTTTTGTGGGGACAGGTATGGGTAAGACGCAAGAGAGAGTTAGTGAGAGTTAGTACTGTCTTGCCGTGTTGGTAAAAACTAAAAGAAGAGGAAACAAATGTTGTAGCCCGCTTATTACTCATAAACCGGAAAAACTGGGGAACACCAACAATCAAGAAAAGAGGGTAACAGTATTCATTCATTTATTCATTCATTTTTCATAATCGCTCATCCTGTTGGGGGTCACGGGGGGCTGGAGCCTATCCCAGCTCACACTGGGTGAGAGGCAGGGTTCACAGGTCACCAGACTATCACAGGGCTGACACATAGAGACAGACAATCATTCACACTCACATTCACACCTACGGACAATTTAGAGTCACCAGTTAACCTGCATGTCTTTGGACTGTGGGAGGAAGCTGGAGCACCTGGAGCAAACCCACGCTGACACGGGGAGAACATACAAGCTCCGGAAATGGGTTCGAACCCTCCTGCTGTGAGGCATGTAAGGGGCAATCTTCCAGTATAATAATAATAACTATAATAACTTTATTTATAGCACCTTTCAAAACAGGATTTCCAAAATGCCTTGAGAGACAACACAAAAGCAGGATACTCTGAAGGCCACATTGCAACAGACAAAGCAAGGCCAAATGATAACCCTGATGACATCATTGAGTTTACAAACTGGTGTTGTGAAGTTTGAAAGACTTGGGCATTTACCACGCAGTAATGAAAACCCACAGTTGGGCTGCATTATTGAAATGTGGATCCAGTGTTTTTAGGCTTTAGACAAAACGTCAAGATATTTCTGCTTTGATTTTTTTGTTCATTTTAAAATGTGTCACCCGACTTTACTGAAGCGCAGTCACTGGTGCCCCCTTGATCATATAAGTGACATGTTGTAGCTGGTTCGTATGGAGCTAATTTTAACTACTTAACATTCCCGACTGTTGGGCAGTGCAATGTATTCATGTATGGGATATATATAAAGCCCTTAAAGCTGGGGTAGGCAGTTTCAATTTGGCATTACTGGGCAAAAATCCCATTATAAACCCTGAGTATGTTCCAATTCAAGTGGACTTAGAGAAATTTAGACTTCAGCACCTCAAAGAGATGCCGTTCCTTTTGGCTGCTCTACAAATACAGATGCATGTACACATCCCTTCCAGTCCCCCAGGAAAGGCACTGAGACTTGCAGCAAATTTTTCCCAGTAGCCATTTGTGTTATTGCAGCAAAAATTTCCCAATTTTCCCCATAGGCCGCCAGTGTAAAAGACACGTCTGTAAAACTGTTGACAGGATTCGTTGAACTGCAAACCAGGTCAATTACGACTCTTTCTATTTTATATTTCCTTAAACTTTCCTGGAGCCGAGACAAGTGATTAAAAAAAAGGCTCACAGCTGTAGCTTCAAGTTCATGTTTATGTAGCTAACGTTAGCTGGAGCCTCGAATACAGTGTGTCCTTCGCCACATTCCCCGCCACTGCAGACCAACTCGATGGGAGGCAACATGATGCAACACCTCCGGACATGGACCCTCAGTCAGCAGCCGCAGCAACATGAATCCAGCCAGCACAAACCCCAGCTCCAGGAACTAGACGGCTCTGGCCCGCTTCATTACCCTGCACTGGCAGACTTGTGCTGGATGAATTCGAGCCACTACAGCTTGTGACCAAATGTCCGTCACTCAGGCAGTCCAGGCCTGTTCACATTCCCAACTCATCGCTTTGACAGTGATTTTGGTGTCAGACACTGTTGCAAAAAGGCACCTTTAACGGCAGTATGATGCACCTCCAGGCAGCGCCAGTTTGTAACGCCACCAGCAGCAGTGTAATAGAAAGAGCTGGAATGTCCCCATAGGGTGGGTGGCGATTCTCACGCGACTTTCACCTGGGAGCTCGCTGTTTGCTTCTCATGTGAATGTTGAGCCAAACCATGATGTTTTTTATTGTAAACCTAACAGCATTGTCTTGTTGCACAAGGACATCAACATAAAAACAAAGTGTTCTTCCCACATTGTAAGTGTATTTTGAAAAAAAAAATGTACACACGAAGAGCAGAAACTGTGCATTTCCAGTAAAGACCGAAGTGTATTTTGAAATAATAACTAAACAGTGCATGTAAGGAGTGTGAATTGACCATCCCTCAACATCAACAACAGACCCAGGAGGGTAATGAGCATGTCATATTTAGACGTGAAAGTCCACTGACAAAGTGGCGATATCCAGTGATGGGATAAGAGCACGTTGGCAGTCCACAGCAGCGGGGAGTGAGGCAGAGGGACTGTTGGGCAGCTAATTCTTAAGCACAGCAAGGAAGGGCTGAGTGAGCTGCTACAATTAAATAAGACTAAATAAATCCGTTTAAGGGAAACACTGCGTGTCTATGAAGCATGAGCATATGACTGTGGTCGTCTGCTGGGAGGGGCATGAGCCAACTGCCGGAGGAGGGTGTGTGCGTTTTCTGCTTACCTAAGCTTTCACTAGAACTTGTCATCATATATGACTTCCTTATTAAATTTGTCCTATAGTCATTATCTGACTCATTCAATTGATTGGCTAATGCCTTGACTCTTGCATGCAAACACTAAATTTGGGGAACCTGCGCACACACCCATTACCACTTGTATCCACAGATCAGTTTAGAAATATGATGACGAAATACTCCACGTTTTCTGTTTTTTATCATTTGTGTGTGTGTGTGTGTGCTCATCATTATGGAGGAGGATTAGGGCCACATTAGAGATTAAAGTCGTAAATCTACAAGAATAATTCTCAAAATTTAGTTTTTCTTCTTCTTTCTTACACTGTTTTAAATTGTACTCTCAACATAATGAAATGAGGGCATGCCCTTATTGATTTCTTGGTATTTAGATAAAGGCTGGATTAATGAGTGGATGAATATTCAATTTTATCTGTAAAAGAAAAAACAACCACTGCTTTAAAAAACTGTGGTGGGGGTAAAAGAAATGTTTGTGCAAAATAAATACAGTAAAAAAAAAACAACAACTGATGATTATTTGATTCAATGCTGCTCCCTTCTGGTTGGGGAAAATGGTTGCATTGATTTTTTTTACTGGCCTGCTTCACTGAAACTTTAAAAATTCTCAGACAACTTTTCCCATGAGTCGCTTTGATGGCGAGAAAAATGTGTAGGTCAAGTCACCCAGCAGAAGGGAATATTTGTGGAACATCTGAAGTTGTTATTGTGTCTGCTGTCATGACAGGAGAGCTTGACCAAATGGGAAATTACCAGCAACTGTCACCTGGAGTGACTTTGGGAACATGAACACAGCTACTCCCCCAACACACACGCCTCTGCGCATGAGCCAATCAGAATCATTTGAAGTTGCTGGAGTGTCCTCTACAGGCTGCCGTCTTTAATCATGATCAACAGCTACAAATAATAGTGTCAGGTTTTATATAAAGTGTCTTCACATGGACATAATGGCTAATTTCTCACAAGAAGAGCAGCGCGCTGTTTGTTCAATAGCACATGGCTCGATTGTGACGACACACTCCTCCAGCTCTGCGTGCTTTACGTGATGACGTCAGGCTGTTTTGACGTCGCTCCGTGTCTCTGCGCCATCAACGAAGACAGAATAAGGACTGTTGTCACATTTAACGCAGGTAAACGCTCCTAAAACAGCTGCCGCCGTTGTTTTCACTGCTGTTCTCGGCACACAACGCTCATACGGCGCATTGTCACCGTGGTCATTCAGATATCATAGCGTTAGCATCACAGTTAGCAGCTAGATGTCTGAGCTAGCCCTGTTAGCTTGTAGCATCGGTGTCACTTGAGGCCACACAGGTTAGCGGAGCTCGGTTAGCTTGGCTCTGTGACAGGTTGCTTCATGAGATATGACAGTGAACAGGTTGACAATTAAACCTCTATTACACATTAATCACTGACAGTTAGCTGCAGCAGCTAATGTGTCTCATGCACAACTCGTTTCAGTAAACAAAACTGGGCTGTAGAAGAAACACCGATAGTGTAATGTTGCTTACAAAACTACCTAAAACAAGCAGGAAGTGTCTTAAAGTCTTCACAATGTGGTCAAATTTGTCAAAGTAACAAACATGAGGTGAGACAGACTGGGATGTCTACATGACTGAGGGTCAGCTGCCTTTACAAAGCATGTACTATACCTCTTCTGGACTCTTAAATGTTCCCCTGACAAATACCCCCAATATTATGATTTGGAAAAATGAAAAATACTGCAACTATTCAACTAAACTATAACGTTTTAAGTATTTAGCCTGCGTTTTTCTTTTTCTGTGTCCTAATTGTGTGGTTGTTTTATACGCCATTAAAAGTGTCCACCACACCCTCACATCATGGACTTTATATTCATTTGACAAGACGTGTTATTATGTGTGTGGGGAAACTCTGAACGTAGTAAATATGGCTGAGGAAGGAGAAGCAGTCACCAGGATCCATTTGTGCAGTGCAGTTTTATTTGCACAGGCAGATTTCTTATTCTTTGGTTGCCTGTGTGTGTCTGGTTTTAACTCTGGGAAGCGAGACACTCATTAATAAACCAAAACATTAGGGGTGTTCTGACACCATTTCTTCCTTCCCAATACCTCTACCTGAACTCCCGCATCAGTTGATAATGAGCACAGATCCAATTAAGATTGCAGCAATATACCAGTTTTAAGGGATACCATGATATAAAAAGCTGGCAGTTATCATACCTTGTACATTTGCCATCTATGATATAGGGGGGAAAAAATACACAACTGGATGAAGAATCTTCCCTTAAGTCATTTTCAAAGACTACACATACTTCAACAAAATGGTTTCAAGTTTCCATTAAATGATAAAAAGTTGTTCAACCAAAAATAACCCTTCAATTTTCATTCCTGTAGGGCCATTCTGTCTGATAATATAATTTCTGTAATACAATAAAACTGACAGTTTCTGAGGCTGTTATCTTACCATGAAAATAGATTCAATACTATTGCGTTTAATAAATAACAGCTCATAGAGATGGCAGTGGATCCTTCCTTTATCTCCTGGATCACAGATTACCTGACAAGAAGGCCACAGTATGTCAGGTTGGGCAACTGTGATTCTGGGACATTAATGAGCAGCACAGGGGCTCCATAAGGGACTGTCCTGGCTCCATTCCTGTTCACACTGTACACGGCGGACTTCAATTTCAATTCTGAGTCCTGCCACATCCAGAAATACTCGGACAACACTGCTATTGTGGTGTGTACCACAAATGGGCAGGAGTCTGAATACAGGGACCTGATAAAAGCCTTTAGTGACTGGAGTCACAAGAACTGTCTCCTCCTGAACACCTTAAAGACCAAGGAAATGATCATAGATTTCTGCAGGTCCAAGCCCCCTCTTCAGCCAGTGAATACCTGTGGGGTGGACATCGAGGTGGTGCCAAGCTATAAGTATTTAGGTGTACACCTGGATAATAAGTTGGACTGGTCCCTAAACACAGACGCTCTCTACAAAAAGGGGCAGAGCTGCCTCTTTTTCTTGAGGAAGCTCAGATCTTTTGACGTGTAGTAAGATGCTGCAGATGTTTTATCAGTCTGTGGTGGCAAGTGTGTTGTTTTATGCTGCAGTCTGCATTGTCATTGTTTCATGACGTGGCTCAAATCAAACCCTTGGTAAAACAAACAAATACAGAGAACGAATACCGTAGAAATTGCCAAGTTGCTGACACTTTGCCAATAGTTAACATAACACTGTTTACTGGAAATCAGTTCTTTGCTGCTTTAAAACAGTTGCCGGTGGCTGCACAGTGCAACTTGCTATGTAGACTGCTGTTTGAGACAGGGAAGAAGAAGTGATTTCTGGGAAAATGGCTGCTTTATCCAGTTTTAAACTAATTAAAAGTTAGATAAATTACATGGTAGCAGATCGGTGCATGGACTCGTACTCGCCGATACCCGATCCAGCATTTTAGTCAGTATCGGAGGCATTTCCGATGCTGATTTTGGAACAGCTCTACAAGCCAGCTCAACAAACAGTGTGACAATAAAGTAAACTCAAAGTATCAAAGGAGGACATTGACTCACAGACATCATGGCTCTGGACCAAAAGAGAGGACAAAGGGAGAAAGACGGCCTATATAACCCCTCATTAAGTCGAAGTGATAGCACCTGAGGGAGGCGGTTCCCTTCAAGGCAGGAGCGATTGTTTTATTCTCCTTGCCTCAAGACGAGTCATGTGACGCCCCCTTCTTACAGTGTGTAAAAAATAATTTACAGCCATTATTTTCACTGCAAGCTACATGTTTGACTACTTATTAAATAGCACTTTAAGCCGCCAGTTTAACAATTGTGAATTAAATGTATAAATGTTTACATCACAGACTGATCTTCAGCATGGCATTGAGAAGCGCCGTGTGCCGTCTCTTGGTCCCTCACAGATGTGCCATCATCTCAGCTTCCAGAGCACAGGGAACTGCAGCAGCTGCCAGAGTGGGTTAGTACTGTATGACAACATGTCAGCCACAGAGATAACATTGTGTTAAAGGGATGGTCACCACCCACAGCTGCATCTTTCCAACAAGATTGTTTCAGGGTCACCTGCAGAGGGTCAGGGCGTTTAGCCGCAACACACAACATTACAATAGAGTCAGCAGCGTCTCTGTGTGGTGTTCACAACATACTGTAAACGTGAATGATGATGGTGAAATTAACCTGGTAGATATACAATTTTTGTTTCCAACTTGACACTCACAGGAAGACCCATGGTAACAATGATTTATTTGACCCAGTACAGTCTGCAATTTAAAAAAGAGTTTAAACATTGTGTATCATTATTTAATACAGATTAAGGAAATGTAAATAAATGGACCCTGGACAGTATTAAATGTGCTCTAATTACACAAAATGACACTTTTATTTTCCTCGACTATTTTAGATTTTCTGGGAAAAGAGTGTTTTATCATTTCTTACATTATAATAATCATTTTTCTGGTTTGAATTTTCCGCAGATGCAGAGAAGAGCGAGCAGAAGTCTAAAGCACGTAGGTGTTAAAAGCTGCTTATTTCTTAAATCCGTGTCAAAGATGATGTCTTGAATTTGATGCTCTCATCAGTACATGTTCATCTATAAAATGTCTCACAGCTAAAGTCCAGTTCAACTGGCGTGATGCCCTGGACCTGGAGGGCCAGCTGACGGAGGAGGAGATCATGATCAGAGACTCCTTCCGGACCTACTGCCAAGAGAAACTCATGCCTCGCATCCTTATGGCGAACAGAAATGAAGGTGAGAGACACAAGACGGCAAAATGTCGACAAAAACAATTATGGTCAGAGATCATTTTGTCACACACTATGATCTGGAATGAGATCCCACACTACTTCAGAGCAATAACCTCTATTTTTAACTGAGTCAGGCCACTTTTAACTGCAACACACAAGGTTTCTTTTAATATCCTGTATGAATAAATAAAATAACCTCATGCTACAGCTGATTGTGTCCTTTCTTTTTTCAGTGTTCCACAGAGAGATTGTGTCAGAGATGGGAGAGATGGGAGTCCTGGGCCCGACCATTAAAGGTGAGTCTCAGTAGGAACCCTGTTCATGTGTGTGATAGAGGCAATCTCACATAAAAATTACTTAAACTGAATGTTTATTGTAGCATGTAAGTTTCACCACACTTCTATTGTTAAAACACATTTCTGTCACATAATTGACTCTCATTCTTGTGTTTGATATATCTTTGTAAAGCACTTTGTTGTTTTCAGACGTGCTCTATAAATAAACCTGACGTGACTGTCTGACTGTCTGAAATAGACTTTGGCCATGAGCGCACTGCACCTGCGTGTGTTGTTTGTTTTTGAGAAATCTAAGTGTGTCTATGAAACGGTTTTAGCCCATTAAATTTCACTTTATTCCCTAACTTTAATTCATTTGATGCTTTATGTTGTATTTTTAATAACACTGACAGTAACTCCTCCTCCTGTGTTTACTGTACAGGTTATGGCTGTGCTGGGACGAGCTATGTGGCCTATGGTTTGATCGCCAGAGAGGTGGAGAAAGTGGACAGCGGCTATCGCTCAGTCATGAGTGTGCAGTCGTCACTGGTCATGCACCCCATTAATGCCTACGGTACAGAAGAGCAGAAAGAGAAATACCTCCCCAAGCTGGGTAAGAGGAGAAAACACCACCAACAGTCAGTTCATCAGTGAGCAGTAGATGGGTGAAAATTATGATCATTCACAGTGATGAGTTTCAGATATCAATGCATTAAAACTCAGTGATGAGTGACTGAGCTCTGGGTTTATTCCCCTCACAGCTAGTGGAGAGATTCTGGGCTGCTTTGGCTTGACGGAGCCGAACCACGGCAGTGACCCAGGCGGCATGGAAACCAGAGCCAAGTACAATCAATCCAGTCGCACCTACACTCTCACCGGCTCAAAGACCTGGTGAGTAGTGATTTATACATGTATAAAATAATAAGAGATGTTCACTGATCTGTATCTCCAGAAACTGCATCTCACTGGAAGAAAAAAAACGATCATACGGCTGTATAAAGTATGTGATGTCACTGTCAGGTACATTTAAACCAGTCATTCTGAATTATTTCTCTGTATACTGCACGGCACACAACAACCACTGACACGTTTTATTTTCGTGACCTTATTTTTTGTTTTTTTCCTTCATCTAATGTTTTATATTTTTGAGTATTGCTTTTGTTGTTTGCACAGGACTCTGTGTTTCATAAGTTGTCCACATGGTGGAGCTCTTCACAGTTAAAATATTGTATGAAACTCAGTGACTTTGCCTTTTTCTCCTGTTTACTGTTGTCACATGTAATGAATCAGTGCAGGTTCAAGACAAAATTAATATAAGATGAAACATAAAAGAAATGTTCAGAGTACTGTGGACAGATTACAGTAAAGTGCCCATCGTCATACTGCAAAGTTACAGTTAAGATGTCTTTACAGATAATTAAATATTAGCCGTACCATTGCATCAATTTAACGTCTCTCTTTTTCTAACTGTATTGCCATTGGCAGCAATGAACAGAGACTTAACATTGCAGAACCAAAATGGCTCGAGAGTTTGTTTCACCTGACATAAATGCACATGTGGATGAAGACTGATCATACAGCATTAGAAGACACACAGCTGCCCATGTATACACCCTCCATGGACACGATTATACACATCCATCCATCCATCCATATATATACACATGCATCCATACTCAGGCGTAACCATTACTCACATAAATACATACATACACATTACACATATGCATACATATGTGTACAGGAAATAATAAACAAAATAAAAAATAAAACAAAACAAAATAAAAAAAAAAACATAATGCAAAACAAAATAAACTGAAAAAATAAAGTAAAACTAAATAAAAAATAAAAAAATAAAGTATGAAATGAAATAAAATAAAATTAAAATTAAAATATATATATAAAGCATAAATAAAATAAAACAAAACAAAACAAAAAAAGCGCAATTAAATTAAATGAAAAATACATAAATGAACAGATTAATTTTAAAAAAGTTTTCCAACCAGGGTAATCAATAACTGGTGCCTATCTCCCTTTGAAAATGGGGTGTTTTAGTTGTAGCTGAGCTGTCATGCACTCCATCATGTAAACTTGTTTGACTTTTTTCAACCATTGAACAGTCATGAGAGGGTTAATCTTCATCCAATCAACAGTAATTGTTTTTCATGTGGGCATTAGTGAAATATGAAGTATATCAGGCAGCTCATCCAATAAAAATTACAACAGGTCCAAGGGAATGTCCAACTCCAGGATTCTCTCCATTTCTCCTTTAACGTGTTTCCATAACATCTGTGTTTTGGGCAGTCCCAGAATTCGTGAGTATGGTCACACGTCCCTTTTCTTCCACCTTCAGGATCACCAACTCTCCAGTGGCAGATATCGCTGTAGTCTGGGCCAAATGTGACGACGGGAAGGTCCGCGGCTTCATCTTGGAGCGCGGCATGAAGGGCTTCTCAACACCTAAGATTGAGGGAAAGTTCTCCCTGAGAGCCTCCGCCACCGGCATGATCATCATGGACGAGGTGGAGGTTCCTGAAGAGAACCTGCTGCCTAAAGCCTCCGGCCTCGGGGTGAGTGTAGTGAAACCACGAACGTTCTCAATGTAGTAATGTGTTTGTAATTTTCCATCACCCCCTCTGGCACTTCCAGGGTCCTTTTGGCTGCCTGAACAACGCTCGTTACGGTATCGCATGGGGCGCTCTGGGTGCCGCAGAGTTCTGTTTCCACGCAGCTCGAGAGTACACACTCGACAGGTCAGACATTTGCTCTAGTACTGTACGTGAGAACAACTTTGAGGTCAGTTTAAGTTTGATTAATTACTGATAAACGTGAGTATAACACAGTGCTGTTGTTTCCTACACCAGAATCCAGTTTGGCGTGCCGCTGGCAAGGAATCAGCTGATGCAGAAGAAAATGGCCGACATGCTGACAGAGATCACCATCGGCCTCCAGTCCTGTCTGCAGCTGGGAAGACTAATCGATGCTAAAAGGTAAAGACGACTTGATCCTCTGAGTGAAGTGTATTAGATGGGATGGGATGATTTGTTGGCGCTGGTGTTTCTTGAGGAGGCCGTCCGTCAAACCACACAGTCACTGTGACCTCTGATTGCACATGATGATTAGAGGAGAAACGGCAGAGCATAAAGGTCCAGGTGGAAAAAAAAACAACTCAATCGTTTAGGATTTTACTAAAAGAAGGAAATCACCTGGTTTTTATATATATATATATATATATATATATATATATATATATATAGATCCCAGGGGACATTTTTTTGTATTTGGGAGCTGTTTAAATGTGTAATTTGTGTTATATTTAGTTGAACTATTAATATTGTAACAGAATCTGAATCTCACTCTGAGTTGCTGTAGTTGTTCACAAACTAAAGAAATGCGATCATTTTTGTTTTTACTGAATATTTGAAGGCAAACCGTAAAACTACATCACTTATCTGTTGTAAGATATGTAAGATATTTCAGTCTGGTCGTTGATGGCATCCCGAAGCCACGGCTAAAACTAAAGCCAAACAAACGCTGTGTTTCCCCAACAGAGCGGCCCCAGAGATGATCTCCATGCTGAAGAGGAACAGCTGCGGCAAAGCCCTCGACATCGCCCGGCAGGCCAGAGACATGCTGGGAGGAAACGGCATCGCAGACGAGTACCACATCATCCGCCACGTCATGAACCTGGAGGCTGTCAACACATACGAAGGTCTGTGCTCCATGTTAACAGTATATATTTGTCTGTGTCCCACCTTCACAAGCGTCACCTCTTCATGCTGATCGATCTGGGTCGTCTCCTCCAGGTACCCATGACATCCACGCCCTGATCCTGGGCAGAGCCATCACAGGACTGCAGTCCTTCACTGTGGGCAAATAGACCCGACAACAGGAACCTGCTGCTCATGAAGTGTCACTCACATGTCGACTCTGCGGCAGCTCTGAGATGATTTTGATGAATCCTCATCCGTGTAGTGACGATGTTTGTTGTCACTCAGGCTTATGGAATATATAATTGAGTTCTTTGTTTTCAGAGAAAATACACATTTTAAGTGTGAATGTGTAATTAGTGTAAGTAATTCAGAAGTCGATTTTTCAACTTAAAAAGGGCTATTTTTCTACTCATCACAACACTACAGCAGAGATGTCTCTCAGCTCCCTGCTTCCCATCTGTACAGACAGAGTATAAGCTGATGGACTGTAGTGAAGTATCGACGCTTCTAAAGGAGGTCGAGATCCAGATTCGCTGCTGGTTACTAATGTTTGCAGCATCGATACTGTAATTATAAAACAGAGCATTAATGTCCGCCACTTCTTTGGAACTGCATGCGCAGCTTTGTTGTTTATAATTTGATCAAATGACACAAAAGTTCTCTCTGTATATTTGGTGTAAAATGTAACATCAATGACAACATCAGTTACTGCTGTCTTGCACTTTCCTGGCTCTGTCACTAAGGTGTCATAACTTTGCATGGCTAGCTTGAGGTCAAGGATGTTGATCAGAGCTGTAATGAATAAAGATTATTTAAGTATTTCAAATGTCTGCATCTAGTGTCATTAAGATCAAGAGATGTGATGCGGTATCTCCAACATTTTGCAGCTCACACCAAACTATCTAGACTTTTAAACAGCACCACAGGTGAGAGGAATAACACGCATTTTTGATTTTGGGATTGTGGACTGTTGCTTTCCAAACACCCAAATGTGGGTGCTTTTTTGCAATCGGTCACTGTTTCCACCAGTGATAGTACCATGAAACAGCAGGTGTTTGTAACAGAGACGTCGCTGCATTTCCTGCTGGGAAAGCAGGCATCAGTGCCACGAAGAATGATCGTTTCTTCCCAAGATTACTCTGCGTTTCCTTTGCCACAAAACGCGGGTGTTTTTACCAAGACGCTGAAGCAAATTAAAGCAAACACTGTCAACAGAAACAGATTTAAACTTACAAAACTTAGCCTGGAGTTGATGTTTGAAGCCAGTGTGCCGTGGTGTTTCCTCCCCTCAGGACTCATGTGAAGGACAGGATGCTATGAACCTGAGCGTCCCAGCAGGGGACACTTTGACATGTGTGACCCCTGACGGCCGCCCTGAGCAGCACAGGTGCAGAGTTACGCAACGTCAAAGTAAAGTGCAGTCACTCCTGTGCTCTGGCCAAGGAGGACAGTTTGACAGTTTGTCCACAGTGCACATTCTGCAGGCTTCTTTACAAATAGATTGAGTTAGTAATTTACTTTTTGAATCTTTTATCTCCTGTTTGACTCACACACATCTGACTTTTCCACATGCTCATCGTGTCATTTACTATTTGTGCTCCTGCCTCCCTTTTGTTTTTATCTTACGTAACAGAACGCCTCTGTGACTAATATCAGCTTGAATGCTGTTTTCATAACTAAAGCCTCGACTCCCATCGTCTCCATTTCACTCATAATAATAGCATGTGTTAATATGAACAGCAGAGGCCAAACTGGGACAGAGTGAGCCGAGGATTAACATAAAACCCTCACACAACCAAAACATGGCAGCTGATGAAGACTTGCATGTTGATGAGGGACAAGAAATGCAGACTGGGGTTACATCATTATTAAAACCAATCAGATTAATGTTCTTCTTTTTTGAGACTAGGGGTCACTGGTTTTGTTTGGTGACTAGAAAAAGACTGTTCTCTGATTTCAAAAGAAAATTCAGTTACAGAGAGAAAATCATTTGAGTGCAAAATGGCTGTATTTCTGCAAGGACAGAGCCCTGAATTTTTGCCCCTAGATGTAAGTGTTTTTAAACGATCCGTCATTGTGTTTCCACCAGTGATAGTGCCACGAAAAAGCGGTTGTTTGTTACAGAGACATCGCTGCATTTCCTGATGGGAAAGTGCCACAAAAACTAGGTGTTGTTTACTGAGACATCGCTGTGTTTTCTGCCAGTACAGCGCCGCGAAAAACAGTTGTTTCTTCCCAAGATAATGCTGCATATCCTGCCAGGATAGTGCCAAAAAATTCGCAGTTCTTTTTACCAAAACATCGCTGCGTTTTCTGGGAGCATAGTGCCACAAAAGTGGTTGTTTTTTACTAAGACATTGCTGTGTTTCCTGCCAGTACAGTGCCAAGAAAAACAGTTGTTTCTTCTTCTTCTTTTTTAGATGTTGCTTCATTTTTTTGCCAGGATAGTGCCACGAAAAACAGTTGATAATGCTGCATTTCCTGATGGGATAGTACCACAAAAGTGGTAGTTTTTTACTGCGACATCACCACGTTTCCTGCTGGGATCATGCCATGAAAAGCAATTCTTTTTTACCAAGACGTCACTGCATTTTCTGCCGCGAAAGTGCCACGAATAACAGTTGTTTCTTCCCAAGATAATGCTGCACTTCCTGATGGGACAGTAGCACAAAAAGTGGTTGTTTATTTATAGAGAATTTACTGTGTTTCATGCCTGGATAGTACCACAAAAAGCGATTCTTTTTTACCAAGACGTCGCTTCATTTTTTACCAGGATAGTGCCACGTAAGTGGTTGTTTTTTTTACCGAGACATTGCTGTATTTTCTGCCAGCATAGTGCCAAGAAAAACAGTTGTTTCTTCCCAACAAAATGCTGCATTTTCTTCCGCGATAGTGCCACGAAAACACTTGTTTCTTTCCAAGAAATTGCTTCGCTTCTTTTTGGGATAGTGCCACCAAAGCAGTTGTTTATTCACAGAGACATTACTGCGTTTCATGCCTGGGAAGGTCCACAAAACATGATTCTTTTTTACCGAGACATCGCTGCATTTTCTGCCAGCATAGTGCCACAAAAACAGTTGTTTCTTCCCAAGATAATGCTGCATTTCCTGCTGGGATAGTGCCACGAAAAGCGGTTGTGTATTTACTGAGACATAGCTGCATGTCTTGACGTGACCTTGCCATGAAAAGTCATTGTTGCATTTCCTGCTGGGATTGTGCCACCACAGCGTGTTGAAACATAAAGTTTTGACATATCCGCTACATAATAAAGTGCAAATGTTTGTATCTGTTGTTTGCAGAAGAGCACAGTGCCAACATTGATTCTAGTTATTAGGTTACTACCTCAGTGAACACTTAATGTTTTTACTGCAGAGCACATAATCTTTTTGTTTCCCTCTCTTGCTCTTTAAATCCACGGGGACATGAGGGATGTGCAGTGGGCAGCGCTGCGGGACAGATAAAGACCTCCATCCTCTGCAGCATCATTGCATGTTCGTCTCGGCCACTTTGAAGTGAAGGGAATTAAAGAACCGGCAAATCCCTGGCTGTACACGACGGCCACGCGTGTTCTACATGGTGCTTACATAAGGAAATTGCTTTTCCATTTTTTTTTCTTGGGACCAATGGCCTTTCATCTTTCATGCATGTGTAGAAGTGTGACTAACTGTGCCCTGAACAGACTGTGTGCTCTGTCCTCCGTCGGGGATGATGGAGGCTGACATGATGGTTCCCCTGTGATGTGACATGAATTGAAATGTGGAGGGAAAGAGGGCGGCTGACTCCTGGTCCCTCATCCAGACATTAGCAGCAGCTGTGGGACTCTAATACTCAGATAATTAGGATGTTTTTCATCTCCAATAATCATCTGGATTATAACCTCAGAGAGTTAAAGGCTCAGGTCGTTCTCATGATTGGACTTTACGTTCTCACTTGACGATGTTTTAAAGCAAAGGGGACAAACACACTAATCCTCCGACTTCACCAAAATACAAGATTATGATTTAGGATTTGTGGGTATGAGTGGTGCAACTTTTGTGGGATGGATTAAGGCACATGCTCAATTTAAATTGAGGGCACTGATGATCTTGACATACTTGTCTTGATCCTGGATGTGGTGGAAGCTGCTCCTGTTCCTGCTCCTCCTACTGCACAAAGATGATACAGTGATGGTTGCCTGTCGCCGTGTCATGGACTTTGGATCATTAACTGGGATTTGGATGACTTTAATGCACTTGAATGGTGTCATTTCCTAAAGGCTTCATTACAACGTACTGATTATATTCTGAATTTAACTGAATACTGACGACCGGCCTGTTTCCCAAAACTGCAGTTCCATGAATGGCCACTCGAGGCTGGCTCCAAAAGCGAGTCGGTCCGATAGACTGTTTAAAATAATGAACTCCTGTTTGGCATTTTGGCTGTCACCATCTTGGATTCGTGGAGCCAGAAGTGACCATATGTGGACGAGAGGGTGGAGAGAACCCGAGAGCCCTGACGCTAGCTACTAGCTTGGTTAGCTTCGTTATGGTTAACTGTGATAATGCTAATGTTAAAACTAAATGTACTTAGCGTAAAAACCGAATATCTGACACCTTAGAGGCTCGAGGCTTCAAAATGGGAGTCCACAAATCAGCTGGTGACGTCATAGTGGCTACATCCTTTATTTTATACAGTCTGTGGTGTGGACCAATCACCGTACACTTACATCGTTTATGGTTCCTGCTGTGGCGGGAGAGTAGGCGTACCTTACTCTGAAATACGAGCTAAAAAAAGTCCCTAAAAACAGTATAAACCAGTGGTTCCCAACTGGTGGGTCGAGGTCCAAAAGTGGGTCGGGTTGCATTCTGACTGGGCTGCAAGGGTCTCGCAAACGTGCCAAGTTTGTAAAAAACAGTCTTTTGAAGTACAGTGAAATTGGTAAACTATAATAATTCTGTACCATAATTTTAAATGTGTAGTAGTAATAATTATAATGTTTTCTCAAGCTATTTTCTTTTTTCCGTAGTATTTTTTTAAACTAATTTTCTAAAAACAATTTCTAAAACTAATCTGTTATTATTATTATTATTATTATTATTTTATTTTTTGGGACATTTCTTTTCTGCTCAGTGCCTTTCCCCATATTTTTGAAAGACATCGCCCCAATTAGCTGAGGATTCAAAAAAGTGACGTTGCTCAAGGTTTCAAAGGGTTAAACTGTGTCGACCTTGAACTAATGACTGAGGATGAATTTGGACCCTGTGATGGGACCAGTTGGGAACCACTGGTGCAAACTATGATCACTCCTGGCTCTTGTGGGGTTCTTAAAACTTTGACAACGTGCTTTGGTGAGAAACATTTGAAAGCTGCAGGGCACCTTTAAACTACAGGACCTTCAGCTGTTGTTCAATTGCTTTTCAGTTAAGAGTCAAAGATCTGTTTTGCACCTTTAAGACCAGGTGTGCGTCTTGTATTTTAATTTCCACCTACAGTCAGTCAGCAGCCTTTGCATCAAGGAAACTTTTGGATCAGCACTAATGACTCTGTGCGCATCGGAAACGCCTTGATTCCTTCCTACCAGGCGAGTTCTCGGTAACTTCTGGGAATTAGGGACACGGCGGCGGCGGCGGCGCATGAGCTCGTGTCTGCGGACACACGCTCACACGCCAAGTGGGCGGGGCTTATAGTGTACACCTGCTGGCAGAGGGCGCGCTTCATTTCAGCACCAGGGACAGAGAGGGAGGCGGACACCTCACAGAGGGACAGGAGCAGCTCTGCGGGACTTCACCTGGACACTTGCATGAGTCTGGAGCTCCAAAACAAGGTGAGACATGAAACACAAAGCATTAAATGTTTGTCCTCACTTTGTCTCCTCACACCTTCACACCTGCTCCTGCTGTTTTCTCTGCAGGGTTTGTGTCTGGCTTCATGTGAGGACCGTCACTGACATGTCTCTGTCCTGCTCTGACTGAGGAGGAAACACGAGTCACTCTCAGCTGGAATAATAACTCATCTCATCATGAATGGCTTTAATTTAACCGAGCTGAACTCCACTAATGAAGCACATGCTTACCCGTATTCAATGTCCATAGACGAGCCTCTGTACAGTCAGTACAAGCCCCCGCCCAAGGACCTGATCCCGCTGCCAAAGGGGGTGGTGTACCTGCTCATGGCTGCACTGGTGGTTGTGGGAGTTGCTTATGCTATTGTTGGACATCTCATCAAGGACCTGGCCATCGACATAGCAGGTACTGCCTTCTGATAATATGAAGTTTAAAGAGTAATAACAGTTTGATCTGAGTTAATCTACTATTTAACATGTAGAGTGAAATGTATGGATTATAATTATAATTTATCATGAGAGTGATAATAATAATAATAATAATAATAATAATGATAATAGAAATAAGTGTAATAATACTAATAAAATTTCTACAATAAAATAAATAAGAATACTAAGAACAAAGTCTTTTCAACAATAATAATAATATTAATAATAACAATAATGATAGTAATAATACATTAGATAAGGTCTAATCTGAACCTTCTAACATGCAGTAATTGGTGCTGATATTCAACTATGCAATAGTGTTATACATTCTAGCATGATGCACTTTTTTGTTTTTATATTCTATCTGATTTTATTAGGCTACTATGTATTTACATATATGGATGCACGATATTGGATTTTTGGCCGATATCCGATATGCCAATATGTAACAACTCAAATGACCGATAACTGATGCGGATATTGATGTATCTACTTTTAATGATCATCAAATATTCTCTGTGGAATATGATCATATTATGCATGAATACTCATATCGTGACGGCCCACCAGTGGATGGAGACATGAAATACAATATTTTTCAATGTATGTAACATTTATTCATTGTGAAAAATAAGAAAAGACACGTTGGCCAATTCTGATTCATTTTAAAGCCGATATCGGCCGATACCAACAATGTGCCGGTATTAACGTGCATCCCTGTTTACATACTTCTACTTCATACTCTTATTACTTTGAATCACAGTTTCTCACTGGGGATCAACAAAGTATTTCTGATTCTGATTTAACGTAACTATTTACCATTGTTCACGCAATAATTTTAGATGTTATTCCACCATCTATTCAATATCTTAGCGAACTAACTATTTCAACTGTTTTCCATGCCATTTATCATTAGCTAACATTAGCATTGTTACCTACTAATTTTAGCTGTTTTTTTTAACCATGTGTTCTACACTTTAGGCAGCTATTTCAACTGTTTAATTTAATAGGCCTATCTTTTTCAACCATTTATTTATCATTTCTAGCTAACTATATAAATGGTTTATCCATTTGATTTACCCGTAGCTAACTATTTAGCATTGTTTACTTTTATAGATAAATATTTCAGCTAATGTCACTCCACCATTTATTTTATATTTTAAGTTTACTTAACTATCTTAACTATTTATTCATTAGCCTACCTTAAACTAACTATTTTAACTGTTTATCAATTTAACAAACTAGTCAATCTTATCAACCAGTAACTTAAGTTAATGTTATTTCACCATTTATCTAGCATTACTTACTACTAACATTATTAATATTAACTGCATTTCTTCAGTTTCAGCTAACTATATTAGCTGTTTAATTCTAGCTAACCTTATTCCACTATTTATTTTGTACTCAAAGCTAACTGTTTACACATCTCTGCTCGCTTGCTAATTGGTTGTTGCTAATGTTAATTCAAAAAATACATTAAATTAAATTAAATTAGATTCAGGTTGCTCAAATTCAATTGGCCAAATTCAGATCTAAAACGTTAAGTTGAAAAATTTCAAACAGCAACATCCAGGCTATCACAGACAGGCTGGCAATAAAGCCCGAATGCAATCGCAACACCTTCTAGCCTATCAGAGCAAGACAGTCAGTGATTTGTGAGCCAAGAAAGTGGCTCGAAAACTGAAACGCAAACTTTTAACTTGAATTTTTAGATGAATTTCACCAATTAAATTTGAGCGAACTGAATATTTGTTTTTTAAAAAAAAAAGTATAAATTCAGAAAAATTAATTTTTGAACCTAAATTTGTGAACATCGAGAAAATAAATTCAGCTTTTGAAACTGCAAAAAAAATAAATAAATATAAATTATATTTTCACTTCAAAGGTGACTTTAGAACAAATAAATTCAAACATTATACATGGTTTTTAAAGTGAAATATTTCAATGCTATGAATTCAGTGGTGTTTGCATTTCAGTATTAGGTAGGTAGGTTATGTATCTTATTTGCTGCCATAAAAGAAAACCCACCATAAGTATAAGGTAGCATAACATGGAAAGCATAAAAATCAAGTAAAATACAAGTACCTTAAAATTGTGTGTGTGTACGGTACTTAGTTATATTCCACCACTGCCTGGGGTGCATGTACAAGTTTGGGAAGTATTGAAGAGGCCATTGATGTCATATCAAATCTATAATCCTTGTCTCCGTTGTTCAGATTGTTTGTTGGGTCCAATTGGTGATGAAGACAACAAGGACAACAACCAGACCATGGCGGCCAGCCATCCTCCCTCAGTGCATCCATTCGCCCACAATGCCTTCCATGTGTGGGACCAGGATGACGTGGTCATCCCTCTGTCGTACGACGAGAGCCCTCAGATCAGCCCGATGCTGCTGGCCGCCATCCCCTACATCCCCTCTTTCTTCCCACACTCACACAGCCCGACGAGTCACAGCTCTCTGGCCTTTTCCAGCAGCCCGGGGCCCGTCAGGGAGGTTGAGCTGTGACATTGACAAGGACCACGATCATGAACAGCCTTGATGACTGACGAGTTTTTGAACCCCAGAAACTCCGTCTGGTGTTGACTACACTGTGTCCTTCCTGAATACATTTCTCTGAACGTGACTCTAGACTGTCTAGACTGCTGAGCCAAGAACATAAAGGAGTCCTGGGGGTCACTGGATATTGTCTCTGTGTGCCTGAGCTTCATAAAGAAGCTGTTAGACATATTAGGTTCAGTTTAATAAAGCCCACAATGTGACTGTAAGACAGTGTGAGAGTGAACTTCATGTGAAGCGTGATGGACTTATGATCTAACTGGAGTATTAAGTGTGTCTTATTTGTGAAACTCACTGGTCTTCTTTTGTCACACTGTTGTTCTTGCTCTTGAAGTGTCCCTTACGCCCTGCAGCAAGGCATCGGGGGTCAGACCTTTGCTGGAGGCTACTACATTATCTGTAGTCAACAAAGCTGCCTCCAGCCTGTAAACCACCCAGCTGGCTGTCTCGCACACTTCGGCAAAACGTTATTTCAAGACACCAAGGGATTAGCTTAAGAGGGGGACTTAACGGAGTTCCAGCAATTCAACATGTACACAACTCGACTTAATCCTGCAGCCTTTGGTGCAGGTGTCGCACGCTCTCATGGATTCCCCTGTGTGGTACAGAGACAGGACCGGCACATATTACTGCATAAGAAGCAGACATTATGCTGGGACACTGAGCGAATTTCTCCTGTAATACCAGCTCACAGTCGCTCCTATTCTTAGATGTCAACTTGTATTGAATAAAAGGCGAAGAAAGTGTGAAGTCACAGCTTATTTTGAGGCTTTGGTTTGGTCTGTTTTAATACAGGGATGCAACGATTCTGAAATTCTGGGCTGATAGCGTTATTTAAAATAATAATTTGTCCGATAGCTGCTGACTCTTATGTTGTTATTTATCCCCCCTTCTGTTCCATGGAAACAAAGAAATCTTGAGGATAAAAAAATACTGGATAATAAAGTTATCCAGTGTTTTATTACACTATTTACGAATGACAAACTCAATCACACAAATTTCGAAAGCAATCTTTCACATAATAAACATCATAAAAGTTTCAAAAGCCTTTTCACTATATATAATATGCCATATTTCCCTCTGTATTATCTATTTTAAGTAGCTCTGAAAACATCAAATTTCTCCTTTAAACAGCTTTTTATTTGAGTTTCTAACCAACTCATACACTTTACAAAATCACATTTGAAGGCATCATGAGAACATTGTATGACATTCTCACTTTAACTGAATAGTGCTTGAACGTATCAAAATGTTTGTTTTTCGTGCATGAATACTTCAGTGTCTCATACTTCAAATTTCAATTTTTGCAGTTATTTCATATGTTTACTAACATTTTAATACATGGGTATTTTTAATTTCATTGATTATTTTTTATCAGTTTAGCTTCATTGAATACATTCACTACATGCAGTAAGTATATGTATAAATTTTCATTTTAAAAGTTGACGGAAACATATTTCCCAATACAAAAATAATGTAAAAATAATTTAACTGTAACTGTAGTAAATTAGCTTTTAAGGGATTCTGTGCAACTGTGAAAGTCTTAGCTAAGGAATTAAGAGAAATCTTAAGGTGTTTCTTGCAACTGCCACTGATGACTGTCATCTTACTTGCTGATACACCAATTGTGGCAGTTGACGATATGAAAATCGGCCAATAAATTAGTACATCCCTACTTTAATAAATACTGAACTAAGTTTTAATGCTCCTTATTGGCCTAGCACATATTAAAAATGCAAAACAGGAGGTATTTTTCAACCAAACCTTCTTTGGAGAGAAGTGAAATGATTCTGGGACGTTTTGTTCCTTACTTAGTTAATATGATCACTGAACTGTCTCTGAACTGGAGTCTAAAGCAGTGAAATGAAGAAAACTTCATAAGACATCAACTGTATTAAATGTTCTGTAAAATAATATTGTTTGTATTAAATAGTGATAACATGATGAAGGATTACAGGGGATTAGATGTAAGTAAAGAGATAAGTATTTCAACATGTTTCCACTCCAAGATTTGTTCGCACATCTTTAAAATGTCTATAAAACAGCGTTACCATGTTAACACAGTGCCAGATATATAACTGTAAACATTTAAGGACAGGAGGTTGTTAAAGAAGGTCAGCTGTAATCCCACGTCCCAGGATTTACAAACGCAGCCACAGCTTTGTTTCTCTCACAGACACAACAAACCTACAACTGGATATAAAATGTCCAGTAATCGCTATGTAAAATTAGTCACATTCAAAAATCTTCCTGTTCCCTTACTGATTATGCTTCCTCTCTCTCTCTCTCTCGTTTCTACAGTGTGCTGCTGTCAGATCATGAAAATGTTTCTCAACTAGCAGCTAGAAACCTGTAATTAATTCAGCACTTTCAGTTGTAGCAGTGCTGATTCCCCAGATTTCACCTAACTTTGCAGTGTTGGTGGTGAAAGCAAATTAATCTGTCCACACACTATTAAATCCTCCAAAACGTATCCTTTTTACAATGTGGAAACCATAGCTAGCCAGCTGGAGAGACTCTAGGCCACCGCCACTTAAGTTCAGCAAAATTTAGAGGAAAAGCACCAGGTCTTCGACGTACGATGCACATTTCACTTGATGAAACGTTAAAACGTGTTTTAATTTGATGTCTAGGCGGCACATTTTTACAACCTCTCCACCTGCTGATGACAAAGTCGGCTTGTGCACTATGTCACTTTAGAAACGTTAACATATGAAACGTACAAATGTAACATGTCTGTGGTTTGCAGAAAGGTACGATACCAGCATTTTTTCCTGCTGACTGGATAGAGCTGATGAGCTGACTCTGGATAAGCACGTCATACAACCCCATTTCAAAAAACCTAACTATCAACAAACACAGGAGTCGTGCAGTGATGATATTTGGAAAAAACTTTTTATTGAACCTTTGTCACAATCCAAAAGTCGTATTTTCCCTGTACAGGTGGGTCATCTGCTGTAGTAACTGGGGCAGGGTGATGAAAAGAAGAAATCTGTTCTTAGTATGTAACAAAGTCGAGACTCGTGCTGATGTTTTGTTCGGCAGCGGAGTATGACGTCCGTACAGACGCTGCTCCTGTTTGTGAGGAACAAGACGACCTTCTTTCTGCTGCTTCAGAACAAGTGGTTTTACTTGCCGAGCTCGGACTGGAGAGAATAACTAGAGTGAGACGTAGAAAAGAGGTATCCCAGGGGAGGGTAAGATGGGTCCATTCATAAAAATGTTGGAGGGACCTCAGGACTCAAGTCGACATACGGGGCTGTCGTAGACCATTTGTAGGTTCACCTTGTGTCCCACCAGCTCTCTGATGTTGTTGATGCCGTACTTAATCATGGTGGGCCTGCGGGTCAGAGGAGAAGGCTCAGTGAGAGGCTGAATGGGTTTGTGCTGTGTCTATTCCAAGTCTTTGGTGGGAGAGGAGGATTACTCTCTGTGGATTATGAGCCTTTCACGGCTCACTCGCTCTGAGGTTATTAGCCATGACAGTTGTCCTCAGTTAAAACTCAGATATGACCAGATTTAAACACAGAGTACTCTCCATAAAAAGCAGCAGCGTGACAATCAAAGACCCTCATGGTGAGATTTACTTTGAGACTATTCTGAAAATACTTTAAAAGACTGAAGTCTGACACCCTCACATCTTGACACAATGTGAGTTTTAAGTCACAGACTATAAGATTTAACAAAGACTGGGGATCTTGCAGGGTCTCTATTTACAGCTACAACTGGATTTATTTTGAGATTTTTTTCCCCATCCTGCTGATGGTGGAAAATATTACACCAAACTCCCCTTTAGAAATATCACATATTAGCAGTTCCTTATGTCTCTGCAAATGAACACAACTCTAGAAACACCAGATTAAAGGCGTTAGGTTAAAATAATCGATTCATCTGATTCAAATCAATCTTCATTTGAATGACCTGCTATTGATTCATTAAATCTGAGATCAATCTTCAATATACGCTTTTTCCTCACAGATGTGTGAAGCTTTAAACCCGTCAATCTCATCAGTAATAAACAGGCCACCGGCGCTAAATTATTACCAACCATAATCTTGGGAAGCTCCAAAATTATCATCTCTTTTATCTGTAACTGCAAACATAATTATAATAATTCAAATGAATAATGTAACTAGTAAACTGAAATCAGTCATAAACAGGATTCATCCTCTTCAGACAAGAAACCTTAACGTGTAAGATGTAGGTCAGAAAGATGTGAGCTCAGCAGCTGCACAGCGAGAGCACTGCTGACTAAATGAAACGCAAAGAGATTAACAACGAGGTGAAGTTTGCACAGATGTGCTCCTGTTTTTCAAAATGCAGGTCACTTCTGAACCTGCCAAACTACTGAGCCCCTGAACGCAGCTTGTGGTTTCACGGTGAGTGTTGTGCACTCACCTCTCCAGAGAAAGTCCCCAGGCGATTACAGACACGTCCTCAGGGAGCCCCATCGGCAGCAGCATCTCTGGTCTGAACACCCCCGAGTTTCCCACTTCAACCCACTTCTGTAGTCCTGTAGTGTGCGGACAGAGACAAATTACGTTATACAGCTGGTGGAAAAAACAAACCACAAAATAGCAGAACGGCAGAGACGCTGAGGATTTAAAGTTTTCAGGCCTGCAGATAAAAAGGTTGTAATACCAAAATAAATCATAGAACCTAGACACTTCCTCAAAATGCTTGTACAGACTTTAGGTGATCTTCACAGAATAAGAGGGGAAAATGTAGGACTGACTGACAAATGTATTCTTTCAGCTCCTTTGTGCATTTGATCTACTTTGTTGAAGACGTTCAGGAGGATGGTGGAGGAGGTGATACTCATGGACAGGATCTCAAGGCATAGCCATGAGGAGGAAGGGGTCCAGTTTGATGACCTCAGAATTGTGTCTCTGCTTTTAGAAGGTGAGGTGGTTCTGCTGGCTTCATCACACCATGACCTCCAAATACGAGGCCATGGTTCTTTGTTGGAAAGCAGGGGACTGCCCCCTCTGGGTTGGGGGAGAGTTACTGCCTCAAGCGAAGGAGTTAAAGTATCTTGGGGTCTTGTTCACGTGTGAGGGTAGTGACAGTTTGGTGTGGCGTCTGCAGTGATGAGGGCGCTGTGCCGGACTGTTGTGGTGAAGAAGGAGCTGAGCTGGAAGGTGAAGCTTTCGGTTTACCGATCCATCTACACCCCAACCCTCACCTGTGGTCATGAGCTCTGGGTAGTGACTGAAAGAATGAGGCTGCGGCTACAAGTGGCCAAAGTGAGTTTGCTCCGTGGGGTGTCTGGGCTCAGCTTTAGAGACAGGGTGAGGAGCTCGGACATCTGGAGGGAGCTTGGAGTAGAGCTGCTGCTCCTTGTCCTGCACTCCAGCTTTACATATGTGACTTTCAGGTAGCATAACCTCACATGACATGAATTTAATCAGTGTCAAAAGCCGAGACAGCAGCTACTGTGATCTCGTGATCTGCTTAGCTAGTCTCCATCAGCAGGAGGTTAGTTGAGGTTTCCTCCATCGTGATTGGATTTAGCTGCTGCCTGATTTAGTTGAAGAATAGCAACAAGGTGGGATTCCCAAGCTGCCCCTTCATCAGGTGGATATTTTTCATTTACAGGAGACAGCTTGGGACATTCAGCTGTAGCTAACGCTGTAGAAACAGAACAGTGATGTTGTGTTCAAGAAGGCTGAGTCAAGGCAGCATCACTGCAGACGATAAAAACAGGATCAATAAGATAATCAGAAAGGCTGGCTCAGTGATCGGCCTAACTCCAGACACACTTGAGGTCACTGTAGCAAAGTAACAAGGGCCAAACTGAAAATGTCTGCATTCAGTGAGCGAAGCAGGATGCTTCAGTGTTCATCTGAACCACTCAGAGGGTCTTCTGTTCAGGCAGCTGACAGATTTTTCAACTGCTTGTTAACGCAAACAGCTAATCAGCCAATCACATGGCAGCAGCTCAGTGTATTTAGGCATGTAGAGATGGTGAAGACGACCCGCTGAAGGTCAAACTGAGCATCAGAATAAGGAAGAAAGGTGATTAAAGCGACTTTGAACGTGGCATGGTTGTTGGTGCCAGATTTACTGGGATTTTCTCACACAGCCATCTCCAGGGTTTACAGAGGATGGTCCCAAAAAGAGAAAATATCCAGTGAGCCAAAACGCCTTGTTGATGCCAGAGGTCAGAGGAAAATGGCCAGACTGGTTCAAGATGATAGAAAGGCAACAGGAAATGGCTTTTTATGGTGTTCTTTATTTGTTGCAACGTGCAACGTACGAGTTGCTCATGGTGGCAAATGAGTTTCCCCACTGGGGATTAATAAAGTTTTGTAATCTAATCTATCTCACAGCTATGTTTCACTTGATACAGATGTCAAAAAGATTCACCTATTACATATTATTATATAACTATTTATTGGATAATCTCGAGGGTGTGTGCTGTACCTTCGTGGTAGCTGAACACTTCCATGCTGGGCTCTGTGTACGGGTTGTAGGCAGGCTTGAAGCGTAGTTTGGTGATTCCTAGAAAAAGACACAATGAAGGGGAAGTTTGTGTGAAGGCAGACACAACCGAAAATATTACCATCTGTATTTCATGGCTTTGGTAAAACACTCTCGCTCGCAGTAGCTGCCTATTTAAGATAAATGGAACAACTAATTGATGTTATAACTGTGTGTATTTGCTTGTTTTACACAAACATCTAAAAGCATAACAACTCCTCAGGAACATCTGAACTGCCATCATAAAACCCCTCAGCTGACTTCCTCAGTGTCTTGGAGCTCTGCTGACCTAGTTTAGTGAAGAACTGATGCAGGACACCCATCAGGTCTCCCAGTGTGAGGCCGTAGTCGGCTACCACCCCCTCTATCTGGTGGAACTCAGCCAGATGGGTGGCGTCCAGCGTCTCGTTCCTGAACACCCGGTCGATGGAGAAATACTTGACGGGGGTGAACTTCTCCTGGACGGGTTGACATGAGGGTGACGAGATGGAAAGAGGAGAACTTTATTCATAAACAACACACGTACAGTACATTGTAGAGATGCACAGGTCACCCCTCCAGACCCATGAACATATGCATTAATCATGACTTGAACCCAATTTTCAAACCCACAACCCGCTGCTGAGAGTTTCTGGTACCTACTTCTTGTATGTCATTTCCAGTAAATATCACAAGTACAAACGTACGAAGACAGCAAGTGCTCACCCATTTTGTAAATGGTTACAGCTTAAGTGTGATCTTGAATGAACAGCTGATAGGTACAGTGACCGCTGTGAGACAGGTTAGTTTAACCCTACTGATGATGTGTAAGTGAAATCACGTGCAGACGACCTGAGTCTGGGTTGGAGTTTCTTTTGGGGCGGCCCTGGCCTCTGAGGTAGAGCGTGATCGTCCACTAATCAAAAGATCTGCGGTGTGATCCCAAGCTCCCCTGGGCAAGATACTGAACCCCAAATTGCTCCTGATGGCTGTTCTTTCCATGTGTCACTGTGTGTGAACAGTTACTAAGTAGCAGGTGTGGACAGAGAGGCGCTTGCTGTCAGGACATGGTGTTAGGCCTACATATTTGCAGAGGGAAACATTTTTACAAGACATTATGACTGAAGAGATTTCAATATGTCGGACTTCAACAGTTTATTCTGGTCAAAAGCCGAGTAACAGAGTCTGAGCACAGCAATGCTGATGATAAAGCTGCATGTTGTGTCAGAGAGGTGGAATTTGGATTATTGCTCAGTGTCTCTGAAAGTTATTAATAACTTACTCAGAATGCTGCTTTATCACTTCATGACCCGTCTGCCTGAAACCTATAATACTTTCTAACAAGCGTACCAGAGCCGCCTGACCTGCAGGCGGGCTGTTGGTCAAACCACACATGACTAGCTCATACCCTATATGGTCAAAAGGACGTAGACGCCTGAACATTAGACCCACGTTACTGGTCAACGTCTCAGTCCAAAAGTAACTGCTGCTGTGACGCCTCCGCTCTTCTAGGAAGGACTTTAACAAGAGTTTGGAAACTGGCTGCAGGGATTTACTCCCTTTCAGTCACAAGAGCATTAGTGAGGTCAGCCAAGTGTCCTGGCTCGCAGCCCGCGCTGTAGTTCATCCAAAGGTGAGTCCAAAAAGACAGCTGTGTGTTTACAAGGTAAGCCTTAAGATGCATTCAAGAAACAAGTGCTAGTTTCCTCAAAGAGGTAACACAGGGTTCATACAGCTAAAGGCAACTGAGATTTAAGACTTTTTAAGAAAGTTTTTTAATGCCGCTGAGAATTAAATTCAAAATGAATTTTACAAAACTGGAATTACTGCCTCGCGCTTGTATGCCTCCTCCAGACTTTTTAAAAAAGTGTGTGCTCTGCATGTGGGACTCACCTGTTGTGCGAGTTTATACAACATGCGTGCGCTGACGGCTGTAGTGTGAGTGCGGAGGATGTTCTTCTGAGCCTCCTCTATCTTCCAGTCATATTTGTACCTGAGCGACAGCAAGATGTTAGATCACATCGTCACAGGCTTCATTCAGAGCAGATTCATTTAACGTGTGATTTTGTCTCACCCTTGGGAGCCATAGCCTCCCTCTGAGTGGACCTTCTTCACTCTCTCCAGATAGTCCTGTGGGAACTCATGGGCGAGAGCTGGGTCTGAGAGTAAAAAACATTTGGAGTAAAGATCATAAGTGACTTGGATATGATGAGGTGCAGAGAGAGGATGTATGAAACACACACGGCCTCACCAGACAGGAAGAAGGTGTCATGTGCGTCTCTGGCCGGGTGCTGCTGCGGCTGGAACAGGGAGTCGAAGTTCCAGAAGGAGCTCTCGATGAAGTTGTTGGTCGGCATCTCTGTGAAGCTACAGGAGGCAGAGAGTTCAGTTTGTGTGGGCTCTTCTTTTTAATGTGTGTTTGTTAATATTACTGCAGTGCCAAAAGGTGTGGTGAAAAGTTTTGGGTGCACCTAATTGAAAAGCAGGAGGAGGCTGATAAAAACTAACAGGGACATTTTACTCAGGACTGAGACTAAATAAAAAAAAACTAGCGAGCAAAATCAACACAAGCGTGTATTTTTTTTTTTTACTCTGACATTTACATCTACTCACCCCATCTCCAGGAAGATCTGCCTGAACTGTGTCCGCACCTTCAGCAGCGGGTGAAGGTGGCCACAGTCGGGTGCCACGCCCATCGCCTCGAAGTTATAGGGCTTGAACTTCTTCTCTTTCCAGCTGCCACTGAAACACAAGCAGGTGAAAAGAAGAGTTGTTACAGGAGGAGGAGTCTGCTGTTTCTATAAAGTATAACATCCCTGCTTCTTAACAGTCGGCAGGTTTTCCACAATACATTTGATTTTTCCCAAATCATCTGAGCATTTAATCTGCAGCGGAGATGATTGAGAGCATCAGATTTAGGACGAACACAAGAAGTTAAAGCAGCAAACGTTTGAGGTATTTGGGAAGAAGGAACATCTGCTGCTTTTAGCTAAATCCGCTCTGTGATGAGTTCATGGGAACCTTTTCATTTTAATACCTCATGCTCAGCTGTATTATGAGCATGATTTATTTATCCTTGTTGTGTAAATTCTCAGAGACAGTGGCTGCTACAGAGCACCTACATACATTTCGATATTTCTGGATGACAATTTAAAATGTCATATCAGGTTTTGTCGATTAAAAAAATATCAGAAATCAAAAGCGTCTCCAGGTTTGCATAGCTGGTTTAACCTCTCATCCGAAAAGCATCCCAAAACAGTGAAAGATCATCTTTAACGTGACCATTAAGAACCTTGAATTTCAATGACAGAACACATCTCATCCTTATGTGGCCGACTTGTCAGTCTAAATCACACATTTGCTTCGTTAAGTCATTTTCTAAATTAATCACAGTAATTTTGTCCCGCCCTGCCTTTAGGACAAAGTCCACATCTTTGGACGTGTCCCCTTTTAATGGGCGGAGTTTTCTCTGTGTCCTCTGTCTGAGGCCCTGCACACCGTCACGCACAAACAGGCGGAGGAGGGCAGACGAGACACAAATGAGACTAATTAAGAAGCAGCTGTACTCACTTGGCGATCATCTCAGGAGTGAGCTCCGTCTCCTGCTTGGTGATGGTGGTGCTGAAGGAGCTGCCCTTAGTGATCCAGTACGACTTCACCGTCCTGAACACAGACGGAAAAATCAGTGGCTTCATGTTAGAGGTGACGGTCCGGGTATCACCGGACGATTCATAATTCATTTGTAATTTAAAAGCAACACAAAACAGTTCTTGTTTTTCCTTTTAAAACAGAGCCACTTTTCCTTTTTTGTTGCAGAATCAAAATAGTTTTGTAGTGCTGAATTAAAATGAATGACACAGTTCTTTATGTGATAAATCTGCTCCTGACAGTTCTTCTGTAACGCCTCATGTGAATGTGAATAAAGGCCATGTGTGTGTGTTTTTCTGTGGTGCATTTGGTTTCTTGTTTTTTATTCTCAGTGGTCACTATTTCCTGATCAAATCTTCACCCAGGAGAAATATGCTTGGTTATATCAGCTCGGTGCATCTGCAGTCCGGCTGCCAGTTTATGAGAGATTTCTGAGTAAGTAAGGAGTAAGGATTTTGGAAGGAAACGCAGCCTGGTATCAATCCAGAGTTTATTGTAGTAGGTTAGCACCAAAACCCAAAGTGCGTTCATTCTTGTGCGTTCTCCATGCTCCTTTTTCCCCAGACTTATCCAGACCTGGACGTTACTAAAATCAAATTAAATCTTGCATAGGATCAATGTCTACTGGGACAATTTATGCGTTTGAGCTGATTATATGAAAATGGAAATATTCCAGTCTTAATCTCATTAACAAAACGCCGTCTGCCACCGTCTGATGAAATGTTGGTCACCATCAGCTCTCACAGACGCCAAGAAGCGATCCCGTATTTCTGCCAAACTCTGGTCTCAGGAGGAGTTTAATAACGAACGCTGGCAACAGGAGCAGGATGTATTGGAACAATTACAATCACGCCTCCAGTTCAGTTTCAGATTTGACCCCAACCTCATGCTGACTGAAGGAAACCACACCAAACCTTCTGCTGCCACCTGCTGGCAGACACAGGTACGTGACAACCACTCACACTTCAGACAGCAGCTTCCTCTTCTTCAGCTCATTCTTCTCTTTCTCCTCCAGCTCAGAGGTGTTTCCTTTCTGCACCAGCAGCAGCTTCTCTCTGACCTGGTCCTCTATGCTGTCCACCTGGGGACAGACACAAAACCACTCCGTCACACACACACACACACCTCATTCAGACTGAAAAAGGCCAGTAAAGATAACAGAGCTGACTTAACACGTACAGTCCTGAATATCCTCGGGCCGCCCTCGAATGCTTTGTCCAATCTGATCCACTTGTTGGACATGGCCTTGCTGAAGCCGATCTTCCCGAAGGACAGTTTCTGCATGAGAATAAATGCATTGAACATGTGAAAGAACGTTAAAGGCACCTCGTAAGGAGAGATATAGACTCTTATTAACCACTCATATTTTAAAAACCGGATATAAACCTCTTCCGCTCCCCTCCTCCTCACCATAGACGCATTTTTGTCTTTTTTTTTTTTTTTTTTTTAGGAGGGACAGTGGATCTTTAGGGGGACACAGCAGGCTAACAGTATATGCCACACAGAAGTGGTGCACACCGTCTAAAAGCTGGGAACCTGAAGATTAATTTAAGATGCAGCTCAGCAATGTGCATTAGGTTTTTCCAACCACAACTATGTAATAAACATTGTGTTTTGGTTTAGGTGCCGATTCAGAATAAAGTTAAGAGTGTATCTGGTCTTAGATCACAATGATAGAGGTACATGTTGTCCATTTCCATGCTTAATTATGTCTCATAATTTTACCATTCTTTAGACATATTTGGTGCCAAATAAGAAACATTTGGAGATTCTGTAAGAACTGCATTTTTTTCAGTATCTTAACTCCAGCTTTAAAACTCAGTCTGCTACAGCCTCTGACAGACAGCAGTGTCAGCCAAGGACACTGTTGTGCTCACAGAGTGGAGGAGGTAAACAAATGTTTCCACTCTGACTTTATTATTTCTTATCCAGTATCATAACTCTGTGCTAGACTTGTATTTTCTAATAAACTCGGGAGGGAGAAAATGACAATGAATAAAGGATAATTAATACCATAAAATTAATTACTTTAACTATGAGTTATGCTGCATTATATCTTAAAAAAAAAAATCTGGGTTTCAAATTAATATTCTTCCAATTTGGAGAGAAGAAGAACGAGCACTTGTTTTAATGTAACAGAAAGCAGCAAACACATAAATGTGTCCAGCTTGTGTTACATCCCTCCACCACTAAAAGGCAACAGACCACAGATTCATCCAGCAAATCTGGATATCAATTTTCTTTATTGATTAATTTGACAACTCTTGCATTTCATTTATTGTTTTGTCTGTAACAATAGTGGAAAGAAGTCTGTTTAATGTCCTACAGACTGAGATGAACTCTCAGTGAAACACAAAACACAAAATATGCGCTTCACGAGGCCTGTTTGAATAACACCTGATCAAACCGGGCTGAATGTTTCCACCAGTGTCAGCCCAGCAGGTGATGCGTCACTATCATCTGTATCACTCACCATGAGGTCACTCTGTGCCAGACCCTCCAGCGGGATGGAGCTGAAGACCCGGGCTTCATGGCTGCCCTGCTCGGCTATCTCTCTGCCCTCATCCGTCAGCTCCCAGTGCTTAGAGGAGCGCAGCTCGGCTGAGATCAACTGGACGGACAGAGGAGAGAAAACATGTAAATGGAAAGGTACCGCATTTAAAATATTAATTAAATTAAAGTGTGTAGTATAATAAGGAGAAAACGGCTTTACTCGATGTTTTCCTGGTTTAAATCAACAGGTCTGTTTGTTTCGGAGAGGAAGAGACCTCTGTGGATTATTGGGCTCACAGTAAAAACCTCCTGAACATCTGGATCTTAAATTACCAAAGAAAGGGTGAGAAAAGGTGAGCACACATTAGCGGGTGCTGGGCAAACAGGCGATCCTTGATGAGCCAAACAGCATTGAGGAAACACTGATTTATAACGTTAATCTGCTTTATTCGGTGTTTTTACTGGTCTTTATCACGTGTCGTGTTTGCTACGCAGAGGAAGAGACCTCTGCGGATAATTCGGCTCCCGGTAAAAACCTCCTGAACACAGAAGGAGCTCTAACCAGGAGAAGTTTCATCGGCACTCCTCACCTCTTGCTGCCACTAAATCCCCCTCAAACTTACACACTGTTCATTTAATTTGAGCCGTAACTAGTGACTAAAGCTGTCAGATAAATGCTGTTGAGCATCAGGTAAATATATCTGTCAGAAATGTTGCGGAGTAGATGCAGAAAGTGGCATAAACAGAAAGTACAACCACCTCAAACTTGTCCTTAAATGCAGCACAGAGTCAATGTACTTCGCTTGACTCCATCACTGCTGTCAGCTCATTTAACAGAGTTAATATTCACTCTGTGTAAATGAATCGTGCTGTATTTTGTGTCTGAGTCTACTAAACCGGTCCCGTCTGTCCCGACAGGTCTGACTGACATCTCGTCTCTTTTAAACTGTTATTGCATCAGTCACTCAATGAACAGTGTTGACGGTGACAGTCGGACTTCCGCCGCCTCTCAGCCGGGACACTCACGTCTCCGAGAGCCTGCAGACTCTTCACGGCTCCGACGATGACCTGATGGTCCAACCCGAGGCTGTTCGCCACCTGCAGACTGTCCACGCCGTCGTCCACCTTCTCAATCCGCCGCAGGAGCGTCTCCACCACACCGGTGTCCGCCATGCTGCTGCCCTGCGGAGCCCGAAAGAGGCCGGATGTGACGTGGCAGCCCCCGAAGGCCGAATGCATAAGAATAGCGGGGCATCAAAGATGAGAAAGTACCGTAAATACTGTAGTAAACTTGTTTTGTGCAGTAAAAAAATAATTCAAAGGTTGAACAATTTGCGTGAATCTTTTTAAGTCGCTCCAACTTAATTATTTTAGTACAACCAACATGATTTGCTTCACCTCAAAAAGTTTAATTAAGTTAATCAACTTAAAAAGTATCCGAAAGTTGCGCTAATATTTAGTGGTCGAATGGTTTTAGTTGAGATATTCTAACTTATTTTTTTTAAATTTGATCCTACTCAAAAATGTTTTTAAAATTTACCAACTTTTTACAATAAGTTGTCACTTGACTGAAACAAGTTTATGAAACAAATGTTACTTTTTTTAATGCTGAAAAACTTCATTTTATCCACAAATCTCATGAGTCATTTTTGAGAGTTAAGTTTCATTTTAATTTTATTTTGGAAATGTGTATTTGTTGTATTTTGTTTGTTGTATTTATTTTAGAATATAATAATTTAGTAATTTGAGTTTTTAGCTGCATGTACAAAACATATAAGTATATTTCTAATAACAAAATGGTTTAATCATAAATGCAAATGGTGTTAATGAAGGTCAAACAGTACACTGACTTAATTCTTCCATACCTGCATAAATCCAGATGCTGTGAAAATTATTTATTCTTTATTCTATTCTATTTTATTCTTATTCTTTATTTCATTCATTTATAAAATAAAACAAAACAATTTGATATACATACAAACATTCTCCGATCTAGAATGAAAGGGAGCAGAAAGAAGACCCTTATTTTGTCTGCCCCTTTATCCCCAGAAATCAATTTACAAAGAACGTAGTTTAAAAAACAACAACATAAACAAAAATATAATAAATTAAAATAAAATAAAATAACATATATATACTTATACTTATATATTATATATTGTGTCAAGTTTTTATATGAAATGTAATAAATTTTGACTGTACTACATAACAGTTATTCAAAGCCCCTGAAACCCAGGAAAATGATTTTTGTAATTTATCTTTCTTAGGGGTAAAGAACATATATATATATATATATATATATTATATATATATATATATATATATATATATATATATATTGACAGTTTTACCATAGTTACAATCTGTATTTTAAGTTACCCCATTAAGGTACCTATTATCACTTATCAATGCAAGTTGCAGCTTATGTCTTTATTCATGGTTAAAAATCCTCTGCCCGAGCTTTATAAATCAGCTATTAAAGGGTAACCTCAGTTTTCTCCAACCTGGCCCCTATTTTCCCATGTTTTTGTGTCTAAGTGACTCATGAGAATAATACATTTTGAAAAAGGTCAAGTATTGAGTGAGAGCACTGCAGCCGACGGCAGCAAAACTGACTGCAACGTAAATATTTGGGGCAAATGAGCACCACCAACTGATGTCCACTGAAAGTTGTTTTTGCTACTGACAGGCTCAGACTGTTAAAGGTAAATGTCTGACAACTAATGGAAAGAATCCCTTCACCGACAAACCTTTTGGTTTAAGAGTAAGATCCTTTTTGTTTAACCAGAAACAGATGCAAAATCTCCATCGCCAAACCCACCAGACTCCATTTAAATTTACAATAATTTTAGCGTGTATAGAACCAGCATGTTTTTTATGCATAACTGGGTGAATTAAGAGTTAATTTGAATCCAAACCAGAGTTGGCGATTGATGCAACAGTGGAGAGACGAACCAAGACAGGTTCTGTGAGTTCAATTTTGCTTCCGTCGACTCTGAATTTAGTGAGTTTTACAGTGACAAAATTACTGTTTATTCAAATGGAGTCTGCTGGGTTTGGCAACAGTGATATCAGGGCTGTTTCTGATTAAACAAAGAAAGTTCTTACTCTTTAATAAAAAGGTCTATAATGTTGTCAGTGACTCAAAATAACAATCTGACACACACTTTGTAAACTGGCAGCACAAACATGCCCCAAGTGTTTGCATTGCTGCAGCTGTCTCTCTCAACACTGGACCAGTTTCTGGAAGTGTTGTCCCAATAAGTCACCTGGATACGAAGACATGGGAAAATAGGGTCCTGGTTGGAAAATACAAGGTTAACCTTTAATGAGAACAAGTTTGGGGTTGCCAGGTTGTGAAAAATCCCTTGCTGGTGAACCCTTAATCATGTATTTCTCACTTTATATAAACAGTTTCAACTGCACAAATACCTGATACTTAAAGTCAAATTTCGAATAAAGACGTCTGTTCAAAATAAAAATCATTTATTAATACAAACACACTTTGTTACACATTAACAGGAACAAATCCCACCCAATGAAAAAAAGCTACATTGAGCAGAAATGTGGATTTAACATGAAAGTATATTTTCCAGTAATCTCCAAAACCATTTATTAAAATAACTACATCACATTATGTAAATTACAAAATAAGCTGAAATTACAAGCAATGCTGAAAAGAACAAGCTATTCGAGTCTATTCAGTTATTACAAAAAAACAAACAAACGAACATACAACCTTTGCAGTTTAAAACTACAAGATTTTACTAGTTTCACATGAGAGAAAAAAAAACAAGGCTGTCGCCACACAACTCTTTATAAGAAAGGAAACCAAGTCAGAGCTAGTGAGTGAGTAATCTGTAGAATCAGCCTTCATATTTAGTGATGAGGATGAGGACTGGTAGCATAGATAAAAAATAAAAATTAAAATAACCTAAAAACACAAGACTAAGCACTGACCAGACCACTGACACAGACCACTAAATTCAGCCGCAACTCAGCTCTGACTCTTACAAAGTCCAGACAACTCAGTTTGTGCCCACATGTGCTACATATAAACCCAAAAGCACATAAGAAGCAAACATGGAAAAGGCAGAGAGCACAGGCAAGCCGTCAATCACTTTCTTTGGAGAAGGCTCGAGACACTGACGCAGGGTGCTTGGTGCCGACGATTCACAGACGCAGAGATAGAGTTTATCTGTACTGGTAACTCATGCTACCGTCGCCCCTGCCGTAGCCCACTGGGTTGTGGTACTGAGAGTGGTTGGAGCCGAAGCCCTGGTTGTTGCCTCCTCCGCCCTGTGAGTTGTAATTGGACTGACTGTTGAAACCTGCGGGAAAAGTGTTTGACAGTTAGAGAAACAAACTTATATCTTATCTTATTGTATAAAGCTTAAAAGTTGCTACATGCAGTGCAGTAATTCAGCAGCAAACAACAACTGTCATGTAAAGATATAGTGGAGTAATAGCGTCCTGAGCAGAGCGTAAAGTCACCCTCCCTCTGTGTGTGTGTGTTGTAATCTGAGCTTCTCTGTTATTTGTTGTGGTCGACAGTTCAGCCAGGCACTCATGTTAGTGAATATGAGTCCCTGAAAGTGTATCACCCGTGGCTGGCTCATCAGTGCAGAAGCAAAGAGCCCACCCTCCAGTTTCCCAGCACGTGAAAAGGATCTTGTTAGAACAAGAATATTTCCTCGTTAGAAGAAACTGAACAAGTATTTTTTTTTCGTCATGGTGGGTGCAGCCACATCTCATCTGTTGAAGCTGCATCTAGCTGTGAAGGATAAAGACCTCTGACAGTTTGTGACACCTGCATCAAGAAACAGGTTTTACAACGATCGGGCAAATCTGTGCAAGGCCACGCTCTTCTTTGGCTGTCGCCCTGTATAAGTCAACTGCAGAAACATTTTGGGGACATGCTTCAATGGCTTAATTGAATATTTCCACTGAGTTTGGACAATCTGTCATTGATTTATAGCCACATTCTGCATAAGGCAAGTGCAATTTTGTTTTTATACTGCCAATGCTGAAAAAAGAATGACTGGGCTTTCCTGCAAATTTGCACAATTCCTATCTAAACAGGGCTTCTGTGAGGGTCATGGCTTTTCCAAAATTGTATATTGGGGCCTTAATTATAGCACCCCCATCAGGCTAACTGGGCTTTTTTTCCATGACATACCAGCTCCCATTACAAGGTGAAAAGGATTCCATCTTAACATGTAATATGCTGCCGAAGTTGCTGCACAAGATGTCAAATCAAATTCTGTATCAAAATAGTTTCCTCACCTTCATAACTGTAGTCTTGGCTGCCTCCAGCACCCCCCGTCACCTGGCTTGGATAGGCAGTGCTGTATGAGTATCCTCCCGTCCCCCCCTGGTTCTGGTTGAAATTCTTCTTCCCCTGCCCGTAGCCCTGGCTGTACTGGTTATAGGAGCCCTGTCCTGGGGGGCTGTTGGACTGGTACCCCCCTGCAGATCCACTGTTGGCCCCGGGGGGACCTGGAAAAGGTGCCTTCCCTCCCTTGTGCATGGGGGGTTTCTTTTTGGGGTTTTTGGCGGCAGCAGTGGCAGTGTAGGCTCCGTCATTCTGGTAGTATGAACCATAGGAGCCCTGAGCTGATCCTGGAGCTGTGCTGGCTGGAGGGCCACCTGACGGGCTGCTGGACGCCCCGGCTCCTCCGTTTGTGCCACCATTGTTGTAGTAATCTGGGGAACAACAGCAAGGCACAATCTTAAAATACATAAAACCTGACAGATCTTAAAGGTCCAGTGTAAGATTTAGTAGGATATACTGGCAGAAATGGAATATAAAATAGTAAGTATGTTTTCTTTAGTGTGTTATCACCTCAAAATAAGAACTGTTGTGTTTTCGGTACTTTAGAATGAGCTGTTTTTATCTACATAGGGAGCTGGTCCTCATCTATGGAGATCACCATGTTGCACTGCCATGTTTCACAAACACGTTTTTGCATCGGCCACTGAAATTAGCAGTCTCTCAGTGACAAGTGTCGGAAAAACTTTATTTTTTGTAACGTGAAACTGCTTCATTCAGTGTTTTTACTGATGGAAATCACCGGTTCTTCTTGTTTTAGGGATTTAGAGTGTTTTCAGACCTACAGTTGTCTTGCTTTGGTCTGAATCAGGGACTTATTTTGTTACTAAGTTGTATAATTGCCTAGAGTTGGTTCGTGTTCTCATGGCAGCATTTACAAGCGGAGCCAAACAATGTGTCATGCTACTGCAGTTGGTTTAGATCCAGGTCGGAACACGTTCTCACCACAATCAAATCCCACCAGAATTCGTTTGTAACCGGACCGAGACCACCTCTTTAAGGTCTCGGCCCGGTTGTTTTGGTGCACACCTGCCCAAACAAACTGCACTTAGGAGGCAAACAAACTTGAGTTCAATTGAACTGAACCAAACAGGGCAGGTGTGAAAGCACCTAAGAGACCTCTACGGATAATTCGGCTTCCGATAACAACTTCCTGAAGGGTCTGGATCTCCAGTTATCGGAGAAAAAGGTGAGACAGACTAGCAGGTGCTAAGCTAACGGTCCTCTCCAACATGCCAAACAGCGTTTGTGAAACACTGATTTGTAACATGAAAAAGCTTTACTCAGTGTTTTTACCAGTTTAAATCACTGGTTCAGTTTGTTTTAGGGATTAAGAGACCTCTACAGATGATATGGCTCCCAGTAAAAACCTCCTGAACATCTGGATCTTGAGTTATAAGAGAAAAAAGGTGAGCACACATTAGCAGGTGCTGGGCAAGCAGGCCATCTGTGATGAGCCAAAACATCATTGAAGAAACACTGATTTATTGGGTGAAACCGTTTTATTCAGTGTTTTTACTGGTTTTCATCACTTGATCTGTTTATTTCGTAGAGGAGACCTCTGCGGATAATTCGGCTCACAGTAAAAACCACCTGCTGGTTGTAATCTGCAACCTTCACCACTAGATGCCACTTTATCCCCCTAAATCTTACACTGGTCTTTTAACATCATATGCTGCACAAAGGCTCTTGTCATGCACTCAGACATAAATTCAGACCCTGGAGGAACACAGTGATGAATGGTGACGTCACATTTATTTAAAAAACAAAAACATATAAAAACAGCTGGAGCAAGAAGTCTTCCCATCCCTAATACTCATCAGATTTCCGATTTCAGCAACAGTCTGTGTTTGCAAACTTGGTGCCAACGACCTTAGTTCGTAAATGCCTCATGTTGCTACAGATGGGAAACTGCAACTACCACACACTGCCAAATTAAGACCATCATGCATTCAGTGTAGCCATGACTTAAACAGTGTTGCCGATATGACAGAGAAACAGCAAAATCTACAGAAACAACGTGGGCATTTTTTTTCAAAAGCTAAACAGAAATAAAAAACAATTCAAACATGATCGGGAGAGACAGAAAAGCATTAGAATAAAAACAATCCATGTTAAGATTTTCTCAATATTCTCATCTAAGTAAACAGTATGAAGACAGAGAGAGAAGAGACCAGGCTGTCGCTGTCTCCACATAATCCAAAAGGCAGTATGTTGTCCAGCTCTGACAGGCCATCACTTAATCCCAGTGAACAGAAACAAAAGCCCTGTCCACGGTCCGACTCAAGGAGGCAATCAATAAATCGGCCCTGCAGTTTCGGGAGGTCCAGGCGTTCGGGTACATCCACAGAAGGTGATTTATGGCTACATGCATGCAGTGGCAGATCGTCTCCCCGAGGTGTCAGGACATGACAAAGTGGACTGGCAAGACAGGGCTGAGGGGTTGTTGTCGCTTTATTCCCAGGGTTGCGGACTTGGTGGTGAAGGGAGTTCATGATGCTGCTGGAACACTACTGAGAATTTTGTCCATTTTTTATCCTCTCTACGGGACTGTTTTTGTTTTTCTAAGACTGGGGAAGATCTATGTTGCAAACTCGTGGTAGCCATAGCAGTCTGAGACAAAGTCACCTAAAGGAGTGAGACAGGGCAGAGAAGGGAAAAAAAATATCAAAATTAGATTTATTTATTTGGGTTTTTCTGCCGTTAAAGAGGCAGCTGAGTAAGTCATTTGGTCAGATTGCCTTCAAACTCTATTTTTTTTTTTTTTTAGATTTCTCTGCTCCTGTCACGCTCAGGTAGGTCAGTCCTCAGAACAGGCTGCCAGAGGGAAGAAAGGGTTCTCATAAGAGGGGAGCTTGTCAAAAACAGATTCAAACCTGTGGCTTAAAGCAGAGAAATGTAAAATCATTGAAGTGGGAACATCCCAACATGTTTTTATCATTGTGTGGTCTTGATTGCTGTTTGCTCAGGAGTGAAACCACTTTCTGTAACGACTACTTTCCCTTGTTAGGCACATAATATGGTAGAAGGTGTTTTTCTACAGTCCTAACCAGATGCATCATCCTGCCCTGACACCACAACATCTACCTCTTACACGGTAGATAACTGCAGCCTAAGGGGCTGTAACCACGCCGCGTTCTTTGCACCCTTAAATTTTTTCAATGTAGATGCACAGCTCCAATGCTTGAGCGATGCCGTCACGATGCGCGCACATTCTCGAGCACCCATATTTTAGGGCGCAACGGCTGCGCCCAGAATTAAACCGAGTTCAACTCTTGGAACGCAGCAGCGCGCATCGCATGTCATGTGACGAGGACCAACCAATCACAGCCAGCAGATATCTTTCCCTTCTTCTGTAGATATCAGTCTGTGATAAATACGAAGATGAAGTTGTTCATGTTAGTGCAGAGCTGCCAGAGCGTTGCTTAGCAACCTCAGACACAACCTGCCGCTGTGTTTTTGATTGCTGGCACAGAAAAGTCAAAAGAGTAGCACTCAGTGCCCGACCTGACATCTTCAAGGCAGTAAAAGACGTGGCATGTGTACGGCCCCCGAGGGTGGGGGAATGAAATCGATTGTTAGATGCACCTCAATGTGGACGTGGATGATTCGGCATTGATTCACAAACTGTTGGCTGAATTGTTGGTTGCACATTGATTTTCTAAATGTTAGTAAATAACACAATTCAATAGAATGAAAGAGGCAGAACTCAACCATACGGGCAGTGCAGCAAAATTAAGTATGTTGTTACATTAAAAAATCAGACTGGCTGAACAACACACACTGAAACATTAAACGGCTTAAAAACACCTCTGCACAGAATTTTTCTTGCCTGTGTGTCCTTTTGTATCATTCTTTGTACCTCTCTCTATATTCTGAGGTTTTTGCAGGGTGAACATAGCACAGGTGGAACTTCCAAACATGACCGCAGATGTTTTAATCCGCACTCTGCCTCCCCTTATTTCGTTATTCTCACACAGGCAGTTGACTGTAAAGCCCAGTTCAGACCAAAGATTTGTGACGAGACGAGTTGAAACAACTTCTTGCAACGCGTTGTTCTGCATCGTTCTAAAAAGCTGCCAGTTCACATCAATGCAACTAGACAAGATGGTGTATCATCTCTATGCAACAACTCTCTGTACTTCTGTTCTGATTTGCAGCTTTTCAGGTTTATTTTGTGGCTGAATATAATTTGTAGCTTCTTAAAATATGAATGAGGATAGTGATAGTGAGATACTGGCTACAGCTCAGACGGCCAGTTCACACCGCTACAACTTTTCTCTGCAACGTTCTAAAACGGTTTCGTCTCGTTGCGAATCTTTGGTCTGAACTGAGCTGAAGGTGCTTTCAAATTAACTGATGCAGAAGTCTGTGGACCATTGATCTTAATTGCTGGTTGTGTGTTATATTGTATGTCAGTGTAATAAGGACATCAGTATATAGTTTGGCAAACAGTATATATATTTTATTTACTACGCTAAAACAGCAGCCTATGGGAGATTTTATTTTTATGGCCGAAACCCTTCGTATGAAATCAGCAGTACCTGAACGACACTATTTCTGGTGAATTATTTAAGTATGCTGGACACTATGCAGACTGACAATGACTGACAATCTCTGGTTTAAAAACTAGAGAATGGAACCCTTTTGACTATGAAGTTGACGGGAAAAAGATTTGTACAAGAGCCACACTGAATGCAAGTAAATTCATCTGTTCAGTTATCTGTGGATCATTTCGAATACATTGTGTTTTAAAAGTAGTCACAGAGTCACAGTGAGAAAAATAAATCATGTATAGACATTTTTTTTGGTGCCAAAAGATTTCCACCCCTACTAAATTAAATCCTAACTGCAGCCCACACAACAAGTAGATATTCAGTCAGATCAAGATCATAATGAGTGAAACGAATACTCACTGTATCCAGAGTTAGCATTGTTCCCGTAACCATATGATCCGAAACCACCTGGTGGAAAGAGACTTATTTAATATGCTGATGTGACGCCCTGCAAGTCATGTTAGCAATGTATGCTAACTTGTTACCAGTACATATAAAGTACATCTGTTTAAAAGTAAAAGTGCGTTTTTACCTCCTTGGCCGTAGCCTCCTCCATTATTGAAGCCTCTGCCTCTTCCACGACCTCGTCCTCCTCGCCCTCCCCTGGGTGAAGCGGCATCTCCACCTCCGGAGGCTCCCATCATGCCGAAGCCTGGAGCGTGCTGAAAAGGAAACAAAAATTTTATTTACTGCATGTTCCTTTTTCCTCTGCATGCACACCGTCATTTAACCCCTGATAAGCCTAAAGGCATATTTAATAATTATCAGAAAATTTAAAGTTTAAATGAAGATAATTTAACTGTTTCACAAAGAAATGTGAGTCAATTTATCTCAACTACAGCAACATGACATCCTGACATTGCCAGTGTTCAGCTCGGCAGCAATTTGCCTACAGCATGTCAGACACTAGTGACTCTGTTTGTCAGTTTATAAACAATCACATTGTGTTACTCACTCATATTGATTATAACTAATGCAATAAAAATTGGATTTAGCACTGTGAGGCTGTCAGCACAGGCTGCTGATGAAGGGTTTGTTTTAATCTTATTCAGTTTTACTGGGTGCTTACCATGGGTGGTCCCTTCTTCTTCTTAGCAGCTTCGGCCATAGAGCCCTCGGGGAAGAGCCGCTCCAATGCCGCCAGGGCAGCGTAAGCCTTGGCCACCTTCTTGTTGGATCCTGTCCCCTGAAACTTCTGCCCGTCGATCTCCACCTCCATGACAAAGCGTTTGTCGTGGCTGCCCCCGGTCTCAGAGATGAGCTCGTACTTCAGGCCGCGGCGCTTCTCGTTCAGCTCCATCACGGGGTTCTTGCCATGTTTAGTCAGGATTGGTCCCTGTTGGCGAGCAGTCTGACAGTTAAGAGAGATAGCGGTTAGTAAAATTAGTGCAAAGCCCCCAAAAGGCCAAGCGTCATGCACAGAGTCGTCACTTGAGCGCGCACACACAGAGAGGAGATCTGTACCTCTGCAGCATCAGTGGCGTCTGCATTGGCTGTTCCTGTGGCAGTAGTGGTAGTTTCTATGGGTGTGACGACTGGCCTCAATTCTTCCACAGTGGCAGCTACGACCGCCTCCTCTGATTTCACCGGCTCAGCAGTCTTTAGTTCCACTCCTGTGGGCAGGCCCAAGTCCTGGAGGACCTGCAATTGTCCACAGAATTATTGTGGTTAAAAAAAGAAAACGAAACAATTTCCAAATAAAAAAGGGGAAAGCAGTGAAGTGTGAGGTGATATCAAAACGTATCATTTACGTATGAGTGCTGTGCTCACCTTTACAGCTACGTGCAGCTTGGCAGTGCGTTTGGAGGGACCAGAAGCCTCGAAAGACTTGCCGTCCACTTCTACAGCCATGGTGAAAACTGGAACATGAACTGGGCCGGTCTGAGATACCAGTTTGTACTGGAGACCCGGCTTCAGCTGATTGAGCCTCATCAGAGCGTTCATAGCCTGGGGAGGCTCAGCCTTCTCCTCCGGAGCTGTTAAACAGAACGACACACAGTCAGAAACAGATCTAATCTATGGATAATTATTCTTCGATCAGTTTATTAATAATTAAGTCTAATTAGAATCGGAAAATTATAAAAGTTATAAATTCTAAGGGCTGACATTTTCAAAATACTTTTGTCAAAAACCAAAAGTTATTCAATGTACAATCATTGTTGTATTTTTATTCTGTTAATTTACTGAGTAACACATCCTTTAATATCACAACTACGGATGTCAATGGCATGTCCGTCTTTTGTTTAATTTTGCTTCTCTTTGGTTAACTGCACTGCACACCACCCAGGTCTGGTGTGAGCTAGCTAGCGGTGCCACTCTTTCGGCAATTACCACTGGTAACACCATCCCGATGCAATAGCGTCACTGCAGAAACACTGACTCTGCCCTCAGGTATCCCCCGGGTCACCCTGGTGAGTAAGTGCCTCAATTTTTAGCCGCAAACTCCTTTTCACATTGTTAACTTCACTGTAAGCTATGTTAGCTATGGGAGCAGTGTCAACACAGCTTGTGGTGCTAACATAGTTAACAATGCTAAAGGAGTTTTATGGCTCAAAATGATACCTGTCATTCAGTACGGTGACCTAGTGGGAGACTAGACGAAGACCATCATGTTTCCACAGCAATGCCATCCCACAACCAGGACAGCATTACCAGTGGTTAGCTGCTAACTAGCTCCCTCTCTTGATATCATTGAGCATTTTCTTAAAATGAACTGGTGAGTGACCAGTTAACGTGTGTCAGGCTAACGAAAGCAAGATTAACCAAACCTGACATCCCTAATCACATCCTGTGTCTTTACCAACAAGGCCGTTAAAAGGTTCATCTTGATGTAGGAATGGTTTATAACCTGTGTTATAGTCTCAACAAATACAGGAGCTATAACAGCACTTACATTTCTTCTGCAGCTTTTTCTTCTTCTTATTTGGACTCTTGTCATCAATTCCCTCCTCTTCCTCAATGGGCCTTTTCATTGGTGGGGCGTACGCTGTGCTGGGTGGGATTTGCACTGCATCACAGACACACACAAAATTACATACTAAGAACATGTAAGGCACCTTATTGCATCTGCATCATGAGTCTAAAAATAATAACCAACAGTCTCTTCGGTGCCTGAATGGTTTACCTGTGTAATCAATAGGAGTCTCACTACGTGGTTTCTTGGGCATCTTTGAGGGAAGGGGATCCATCCCAAGCACTTTGTGAAGCTGTCCGAAAGCCGACAGCCTTAAGGCATGCTGATGATACAAGAGACAACGTGTGAATAAAACATTTACTTAACTGTGAATATGCACATTTACGATTGTATCTCACTCACTTGTGCACTCGCTGTAATGTCTTCTCTCTGCTGTAAGTCCAAGTGACCGATGGCGTCTGTGGCCTCCTTCTCACAAGGATCGGAGATTCCAGCACCATCTACAACGCAAGAAAAGGACATGGCTGAAAATGGAAAAGTGCAATTAAAACTCAATTAGATACGATTTGGAGAAGAGATCCCTCAGTGCATACCGGCCATGAGGATTCCTGAAGCCAAACACTCCAAAACTCTCCGCAGAGCTTCTCCTGCCCCCATGGGCCGGTTCCCTGTGCCAATGGCTTTCTCACAGATCAGCTCCAGTGGCTGCGAAGCAGGAGAGAGAGGGAGAGAGTCTTTGTGTCAGGATGCTATTTTTAAGCTTGGCCACTAACACGAAGAGATTTTAGGTCACTGCGTTAGATAGGATCTCTGCAATTTAACAACTGGGATGGTGGTGTCTTTTTGCGTCCAGGCAGACAAAGCTCTATCAAAGGACATTTAAACTGTACAATGTGAAGAGTTTGGGGGTTTTGAGCAGCGGATTCATGCTGTGTTTCTAATCGGTTACTTCTGTTAGTATATTTGCATGTAGTACAATTTGTATCAGGCTTGTAGGATATTAAGATATTACATTATGCCAGGGTATTTAGAATCCCAATGGTACCGCTTTCAACACCTCCCACAGCAGAGATGCTGTATCGAGATGCTGTATTGCAGTGTACAGCACACACCACCTGGGGTCAGTCTTTACTGGTGGAACACTAAGGACACTAAGCAGATACAGATGGTAACTGTGAGCCATGGGGATAATGTTGAAGGACTGTTAACAGCTAGCAACAGCAGCAATGGAAAGTGGGGAAAAACAGCCAGGTGAGAGAGACTTTATTTTTGACCAAACCAGAGATGGTGATTGGTAGCGTGGCGGTAAGACTAACCCAGGTAGTTTTGGTGATTTGGTTTTGTTTCTGTCGAGTTTGAAGTGTGTTTTAGTGTGAGTTAACAAGGCAACTAAGTTTGTCTTTGTTTGGTTAAAGAGAGGAAATTCAGAGAGTTTATTACCTTTATTAATTACCTTTCTTAACATTTTGTGACTTTATTAGACTAAAAAAGCTAAGAGGGCTTGTAAAACATAGCGAATTCACCGCTGAATGGCGTTTTTACACAAATACCTTCATATACCGCATACCCCAGTGAAATGTCAGCATGGTGAAAAGGTAGCCAGCCAGTGTCTGTGGCTGACACTGGCTCTGTCACCAGCTGATCCAACTAGTTAACAGAACCAAAGCATTGTGCAAATATTTACAGCTTGTCAAGCATCTGATCACTAATCTAATACTAAAATGTTATACAGTGAAAACGACAACTGATGTGTATAAACACCAAACATAACTTACGCCCATAGATCGCACACCTTATACCACATTACATGTGCCGTCAAAGCTTGATGACAAAATATGCCACTGTTCACTAGCACGGAAGCTAAGATTAGCATTTGCATCATTGATTGTGGTACTAAATTATTACAGAAACATTATGCTTCGGTGGTATTTTATCAGGTTTGAAATGTATTTGTGGACCCGTGCCTTCCACTTGAAGGCAACACTGTGGCCACTGACAATGAGAAGTGTCCAACATCTGTGTCCACACGCAACTTTATGACTGTACTCAGAGTACATTATGTCTTCCCATACTTGTCAGTGTAAACACACCCATGCGCTCAATATAGCAATTAAAGAAGTATCCAATTTGAGACACAGCATCAGTCTTAAGAAAATTACCTCCTACATATTTAACAGTCCCCAGAAGACAAAATCCCCAGAGCTTCAAAATGATTTCGCTGCCAAGAGGAGGCTTTCACTCACCCAGCCACGAAGCGGGGCCCATGTGGGGACGCGAGCGCAGAGGTCCCTCAGGGTCCGGATGACGATGACGCAGGAGCGCAGCCCGTTAGCTCTGGCCTGGGGACACAATCAGGGAGGGGGGAGGGAGGGGCACGAGGAGCACAAGCAGCCTTAGTCATACAGGGAGACCGTGTGAGTCATAGAGCAACATAAACGTCCAAATAAATAAAATAAAAATGAAGCCACACAGACTAGAACAGCTTAGCTTTGTCATTATGGAAAATATTGGATATTAGATTAATGTTTGAAGAGCCTACTCATGATCATTCACAGTCCTGGCTGTAGGTCAATAGCCAACGTGATTGATGGTGTCGTTATCAGACATGAGACATTTCCGATTGTGTTGAAAAACATGCTTATGAATTAGGTTCAGGAAGCGTGAATAAAGCCACCTCAAACTTAACATCAGCTTTAATGTGAGAACCAAGTGGACTGTTTACAAAAGGGTGTGCTTACGTGTCATTGAAAGGGGTGATGGTTAAGTCAGTGACAGTCAAAAGAAAAAAAAAAAACTACTCGAGGTGCAATATTCCTGTTGATTTTGTGGCACACAAAGTGACAGAAACCAGCCAGAGAGCAGGAAAAATTGAGGCCACATACTCTACAAAAGCTGCAGAGATGGATTACTGATTGTTAAAGTGTGAAAGCCAAAGATGACACACGCCACAGTACTATAATGAGTTATTATCAACATGGTTCACTACAGAAAACATCTTCTCTTCAGAGCTACAGAATGGGGCAGCAGTGCTCTACGAGTAGCTTGAATAAATGTGAAAATAACAACAACTCACTCACATCGACACTGACGTTATAGAAATATTGCACCTGGATACATGGTGTATTAGTCCCAGATTTGTTCTGATAATTGAGTTAAGAAGCTGTGAGGGAGACTAAAAAGCAGCATTGAACTTCTTTTTTTTAAAAAAAAAAATGGCACTGCAGTAGAACCTGTTAAGTGAGCAAAGCAACTCTACAACAGTGTAATGACAAAGGTTTCCTAAGAAACAAACATCCAGATCATCAAGTATTACTACAGGAAGTTCACTTCAAAAGAGTAAATAAAGGAAAAAAACACATGAAACGCCCAAATAAAAGACAAAAGAACAAACAGCATAAAAACCAAACTCAAAACTACTTCTGTTTTAGAGACAAATAAAGACAAGATCCAAACCTGGAACCACTTAGCGTGGCGGAGAGACGCCAAGGCAGTTAGGCATTTCTGCCTGTCCAGAACATCCGGGGGATCGTTGACTGAAAGCGATTCTATTGGCAGGTGGAATAAGAAGACAAGGTACAGTTTGACCAAGGGGAGTTCTGTCAGCCGGCCAGGGGGAACACAGGCAGCCTTCCCAAACCACAGGCAGGAGGGGGAAGGGGAGGGGGACCCCTCCACTGCAGAACCACCAAACGCTCTCAACCTCCCAGTTAATATGGTTTTGCATCGCCCGGCACACATTGATTAGACTGAAAACCCACCAGAACGACAGTATTGTGAAGTGGGTTATAAACCTTACTCATGTCTAGTTCACACTACACAACTTCAGCCAAGATTTCCGCTAACCGAAAGTTTGTGAAGCTCCCCAAGTAAACCGACAAATCGGTGTTTGTTCAGTGCGCAAGAGGTGTGTGTGAACTGTTCAAATGCCCACTCATGCATCGCAGACGCTCCCTTGATTGTTGGGGACTTTGTCAGCGACTTACAGCCAATGAGAGCGCAAGACATGGGCTGAGGACAGAAACTAGCGGCGCAGCAGCAATTTCCAAGGTGTGTGTGTGTATTTGAGGAAAAAGAAAAAGGCCTTGTTCAGACTGCCAGTCCAAATTGCTTTTTTGGCATATTCAGATTGCACGCATAATGATTCTAGGAAACCTGGACAGCAAAACAAACAACCCAAACTATAATTTGAGGTAGTTTGAAATGCGATTCCAAACTATTTTCAACAGATGTGTCTCAGTACGGCTGCTCCGACACACAACAACGTCAAATTGGAAGTGCTGAGCAGATTCCTGCTGCTACTTGCAGAGTGCTAAAGAGGACAACATGAGGATTAGCAATCCGTGGACAAGCGCCAAAATAAATTGTTTGGAGGGCAAAATGATGTCACCAGCATTTCTATGTAGTAACTGATGCCTGCGTTGTTACCACAGCAACCCACGTAGATTAATTTGTGATGTCTGGATACACAAATCGATCTGATTACTTGCAAATAACAGTGTGGACAGTCTGTCTTTATGATCGGATTTGAAAAACAATTCTGATTTGCCTGAAGTCTGAAAACAGCCAAAGTGACAGACAGAGGGTAAGAGGTGGAAGGTGGACTATTGCACGTAATGTTTCTGTAAGTTATTAGCCTGATAACATGCTCAGAATTTAATAATTTCTAAAAAGCACCCCCGACCTTGGCTTCAGGTTTGACCCACGCGTCATGACGTACCGGGATCCCTCCTGATGAAAGACTTAGTTGTGTGCTGGTGAGTCATGTAGCTTGAAAACCACAACAACCTTAAGACCCCCGATTACAAGACAGCAAGTTGCGTAGTGTGAAAAGTACAGCGATCTTACGACTTTGAGAGTCGTGTAGTGCGGACTTAATATTAATAAAAAATAAAAATGTGCCTGTTAAACGAATGTAAAAATCCCCTACATAAAAAAACGTGCATTAATTACGGGCTAATTATCAAATGGGAGGTTGTATCTCCATGGTTACTTGAATGGATGCTTCAGTGCTCAAAAGGGTCTGCTTTTCTTTTTCTGGCGTTTACAGGAGGTAGAGCCCCTCCCCTTTGCCCCTATACTGGGTACACTGCACTTTGCCCCTTCCGAGACAGAGAGCGGCCAGTTGGTCAAAGGTCCAGCGTCCCTAAAAATTGACAAACTAGAAGGCTTGACAGAGAGAATCAGAATTGGAACCACAGGCAGACGTTATCAGATGCACAAAAAGTGGGTATCAAAACAAGTCCACACTGCAGCAAAACTGATGGCTCAAAGAAAAAGAAGACCCAAACTGGGCATCACTGTTAGCACGAGGCTACAGATAAGGTCAAGGTTCAACACCTGCTATAACTCGTATCCTCACTACTGTTGGGTGCTATTTCAAGTCTTACTTTGTTATTGTAAAGCTACAATTAAGCTTATAGATTAAACACAGATTTCACGATGCCTTGGTCTATCACTACCTAACAACTGGAGCCGATCCACTGGATTTTGAGTGTGTTTTACACAGACATGCAGAACCCAAGTGTCCCTTGTCATTATCTGTAACCCCGAGCCTTCCCTGCTAATCAACACCAGAGACAGTCAATAGCCCACTGTTGGGTCTAACAACCAAGGACAGTTTCACCACATGTTTTGCTACTCATTTTTGCTGCAATGCAAACCGTTCATCATCAATGATAAAACACATGCAAACAAAGTGGTCTCTCTTTTTGGTTAAATTCTCAGTAAGCCTTCATTTCGTTGGTGACCTTGATCATTAAGGGGGGGAGAGAAAGCCATGTCTTCAGCAGTCAGTAAACTACCTGCCCTATACTGTATATTGGGCCATCAAAAATGTACAATTACATCACATGGAACTACGAGAGAGTCTAGAGAGCTATAAGCATAGCACAGTTTCATTATGTGACAGTGCGTTCTTGTCCCCTAGCTCCATTGAAGGCCCAATAAACAATATCTGTCTAGCCTGGTCGCCTGCCTGTTCTCCCTGCTGGAGGAGGGGCGGCATTAAAATCAAAAAACACTGAGGCCGTCGTGTAGGAGCTTACCTCCAGAAGCAGCCCTCTCTATCTCCTCACGAACCAAAGGGGAGGTCAGGTGAATGGTGAGGGTGAGAGGGGGCTCCTTGGTGTTCTTGATGACTATACTGGCCTCGCGGACATTCTGAGTCACCACATACTTGTCTTCTGTGATCACCTGTGAAAGAGCAAAGTGTTTGAGACACGAAGCAGACAACGCTTGTGCTGAGGATCAGACTATTAGAAGATAAGATGAGGGGTGCACTGATTTATAGGCTGATAAACGCCTTGTTGACTGCTATCAGCAATAAGATGACATTCACCGACTGCAGCAGCTGATTCTCTTGGGTCACATAAATTTTGTGCAGGCTTAAAAGCAGAGCATGAAACTAACGGTGCCCCATCGTCCCACGGACAATAGACAACGTGTCTTCCCTGGGACGTTTTCTGAAGTCGTTTCACTGCACATTGCTGTAATGTCGATCAGATTCATCCACAGCCATGTCAGAAGTGCAGATTAAGAAGGAAAAACACACAAAGTGGTGCAGTAAAAAATGTTTTGGTGCATGTGAAAAAAATAAGGTGTTTGCACTCTTTAAAGACATATGCATCATGTGCTAAGGCTGTGCAATTAATCGTCTGGTGGTTGCGATTACGATTTTGAGTTCAAACAATTTCAAAATTAATGAAATCAAGAGTAAAAGATTTTTGGTTACGGACGCCTAGAGATGTTATTTTGTCTTCTACGGAAGTTGCGCATGCGCAATACCACCTCCTCCCCTCCTCTCCTCTATTCGCTCCACGAGCCAGTCAAGTAGGTGAACTACGAATAATGTGATGGGCAGGTGATCACGTAAGATTTAAAAAATAACGTTTGGAAAATGGCAGAGGGAGAGCGAGAGAGGTTGGACTGTGTGTGCGCACGCGCATCGGGGCTTAACTCGCTGTGCGTGATACAGAGAGCAGAAGAGATTTGTAAATGCGCGACCATGTAGAGACAGAAATGACATGCCGTCATGTAAACAATATAAGTCAACATGTGCACTGCATAATCGTTTGTATTATCGTGATTTCAATATTGACTAAATTATCGTGATTAAGATTTTTTTCATAATCGAGCAGCCCTATCATGTGCATGTACACAGAAAAAAGTACTGAGCCCTGATGTGTTAGGTTCTTTAGTAAACATAAAAAAGGTTTATTATGTTGTATGTCTACCAATATATTGTTTTTTATACGTTCATATCATAATAATAATAATAATAATAATAATACCTTTACCGTCATCAGAGAGCCGGTATCGTGGGGCTCTAGTGAAAATGTTATCGTGTTATTCAGTGCACTGAATTAGCTGATCCATGTTCTCACCTTGAGCTGTGAAACAAGGTTTTCGGACACTTTCTTCAGCAGGTTGATGGTCGGCTTGTCTTTACAGAGGAGCACCAGTTCCAGGTCCAGATCCCCCTTCAGCAGCAGGCCCTTGGCAACCAGGCCCACCCTCATCACGCCACGCAGAGAGCGGGTGGCCTGATCTTTGTGCTCACTATCAAAAAGACACACAGGTGCACAGAAGAAGCACAAGAAAGACGAAAAGTGAAAGGTGGTTAGATGAGAGAAATTGGGACATTTTTCACTAACTAAAAAAACCCAACATTCCTGACATCTTCTCACCTTTCCTTATCAGTGTCTGTGCTATCTGAGTCAGATTTAGTAGTTCCCTTCTCCTGTTTATCCAGCCAGTCAGAGACAGCCTTGAGGGCCCGCTCTGTGTGGGACACCATGTTCTGTACGCTTTCCAGTTCCTCCTGAGTTGGGTAGATGACAGAGTGTTTGGCCATGACATGTCGGTCATCATTCATGAAGACGCGCATGGAGCGGTGGCGCATTGGGGGAGGCTAGAGGAGAGAGGACACAAGATCATTAATAAAGAAACACCAGGGAGGTTCATGCTGCAAAGATGCATTTATTGTGGATAAGCACGAACAGATCACACACCAAAACAAAACCTAAATTGACACAGCATGGTGTTCGTGCATGAAAGAGACATCCAGGAGGATGTTATTAACTCTGCTGGGGTAAACAGCAAAACCTTGCATCTGCTTTTGATGATGCGTTAACACCTCACTGTGCTGTGAGCTGGTCGGAGAGAATTAAAACAACAGGTTGTAGCTATTTATACACAACAGACCTGCCGCAAAAGCATGATTGCTCAGTTACCTGTGTAACTGGACAGAATCAAACTGAGAGCAGCTATGTCAACTTCAATCCATGTTGCAGATTTGCAAATGCTCCATGATTCATTCAGAACACTTATTCAGCTAATTCATTAATCCTGTTTTATGAGACAGGCTCTTGGTCAACCTGCAAAAGCATTTACTGAGATTAAAGGACCTATTTTCTCTGTAACGCTCTAGTCTTTGATTAATTAAAAATAAAAAGAGTAACAAGGTCTCATGTCTAGGCTAAGCTTCTAACACCAGTGATTACACAAGCCCAGTTTATACACAGGCAGCCAAAGCCAATTTAGAGAGGAGCAGTGATGTGGAAGCTACAGCATGTGTTCCTAAAGCCCCAGGCAGACTGCAGTGACAAAACACTGGCACCAGTCCTGTGACTCAAATTAGACGTGACAATTTTATTTGTCCTGTTCACAGAGAATATTTCACAAAAAGGCCAGTTCGCCCTGCGATTTGGCTGCCTGCTTATTGCCAGACATAAAAACACATGATACAGAGATGCACAATCTCAAATCAAACAGAGACTGAAATGGAGTCATTACCATTGTTGCTCTAGAGACCGTGGTGACTCTTATGTCCAGTGAATGGCAGCGTTAGAAAATGTCTCCTCAGCAGCAGATGGTGCAGTCTGTCTGTACAGGGGGAAAACACAATTAAACATAACTTCATTACTAAGGCGATTCAAATGTCACAGGAGGTAAATTCTGAAGTCAACTAAAAACTAAGACATACAAAAGGTGAGCGGCACACATATTCGATTTGAATTAAATTTCTGTTTTCTGTTTAAACATTTCTAAATAGCGTTTTTTGCTATTTATAAATCGCATATTTTTCTATTCTGTTTCTTGTCAATGCACCAAAACAAATTCCTTGTGTGTAAAAACAAACTTGGCAATAAACTGGAGTCTAATTCTGAACACTCTCTCTTATCTACCAGCACATTAAAGTTGTTGTTACCAGCTGCAACAACAGAGGAGGATTGTTGGCACAGCAACACATGCCTCTGAGATTAAATGCAGCCCTACTTTCCCAGTGCAGAGACACAGCTCAGTATAATAAATCAGACTTTAAAAACACAGACTACTTTGTCTGAGCAAGGTGCAGACACATTTGTATTTCTAGCAAGCACACGTGTGACCTTAATATTCTATTTAAAAACAGTAAACAACCAATAAGTGCTTCTAGAAATGATGGATCTCTGAGCAGAGGTCGTGGTGGCACTTAAATATGATTTCACATAAAGCAAGTTGTCTTGCAGAGTCTTGTTGCATATTCAGTCACAACTTTACGGATGTGGCTCTCCCAGATTGCCAGGCTGTACGAAATAATATTCAATAATAATTTGCACACATCTCTTATTATCACCATTAGCAGGTGTCCTTTGATAAGCACATAGTATTTTATCTGTCCATTCACAACATTTCGTCCACTGTTTAAGAGTAGCAAATTTCACGATAATAAATTAGCAGTTTAACGAGATGTTACAGTAGCTTGCTGGTAGTTCAACTACATTCATGTTTGCATGATTATTCAAGTAAATTACTTGTTTGCCATTTTTGTGTAGTTAACCACCGAAACTTAAAACTACTTTTGGTCTTGAAAAGAGTGATTTTTTTTATCTTTATTTTTTCCATTGCTTCTCTACTGTACTGGCAACCTCTTTGACCACATACAGTCACGCATGAATCATTGCAACTTATTTACAAATGTTAAGAGAAGTTGGTGCATGCTATTTTACAAACTATTGGGCAAACTGAGTTATGCTGCTTGGTTAAATTATCCCCACCTAAGGTCGCATATATATTACAGTTTAGTGGCATTTATTGCTGGCATATAATTTGTTCTGTATTATATTTTGTAATAATTTCATATCGCATGTACATTATCATTATGATCATTTTATACAAAGTAGTTTAAACTATTTCTGTTTTTGTTTTACTAAGGAGCTTCAGAAAACAAACTAGATTTCTCGATGGGGTAAATTTGGGCAACTTGCAAAGCTATGCTTTCAAAGTGACTTCCCAAACACTGCTTGTGTCTTGGGAGTAGTGATGTCAAGATATTGGAGTTTCTAACTTGCATACAATACGTGGAAAAGTATAGATGTTCTATACCAAAATGGATATGCAGGACATAAATTATATTGATCGTAAACATTAAGAGTAAACAACAAGAGAGACTGAGAAAGCGCAGCTGGTAACAGGTGTACTGACACTGGGAAAAATGATTATTGAAACTGTTAAATTCACAGAGTCAATATGTACTGGCACATCATTGGTATTAGGATAATATTGGCATTATAATTAAATATTGTAATAGGTCAACATCCTGATAATATGAGTCCGTCATCAGTATCAGCCAATACTAGCTTTAAAATGAACATCAGATTAGAATCAGCCAACGTGCTTTTTCTTAATTTGCACAATGAATGAATATTACATAGACTGAACAGCATTGTATATCATGGGCCATCATGATAAGAGTATGCATGTAATATGATGTTAATTCCCCTAAAGAAGAGACTTGATGATCAATAAAATGAGGTAGGGGAAAAAGTATATTGAAATCGGTATCAGTTATCAGTCAAGTGAGTTGTTACATATCAGCATATCGGATATCGGCAAAAAAATCCAATATTGTGCATCCCGAGGTGAATCAATATTTTGGCAACACTACTAGGAAGTCTCTGTCTGCTGAGAATAAATAATTACTAATAACATTTTGGAAGCAGGAAAAGACTAGGTGTTTGGCACTACACACCAACTGTAAGACAAGATAGCGTGATCAATTTTCAATAAGGGGATTAACTGACAATAACAAGGTCATCCTAAGTGCCTTCACGGATGACTGGCTGTGTGATGGGAGTGTGACTGCTGCTGTGTAACAATGAGTGATGTGATCAGTGGTGTTAAGCGGGTTGAAATCTCATTCATTTATCGTGACACACCCAAAGTGCTCACATACTGAGGTGCAAACTCTTCAGGATGATCTACAGCATCACAAAGATGATTCCCAGTCGCAGTTGTACCAAATGAGGTGAAAACATGACGAGTAGAAAAACTGCCTCTCTGCATGTGCTTCACTCAACAAGTTACTAACGTGTAGCACCGAGACCACAAAGCTACTGTTACACCTGTTACACCTACACTGACACACAATGTGTTTGTCAGGACGAGTTACGGTGAAGTAGCCCAGCAGTCGTGGGCTCCAGACCCCGCAGCTCCATCGGGGGAATTTAAAAACGACGCCATTTTAATTCAGCGCAGCTAGCTAGCTAACAACCCCCACAAAAAACCCGGATCACGCATCGTTTAAATCTGCGCCGTGTCAACATCATGACAGAAAACACACAAATACATCACATGCACGCTGTTTGTCAACTAATTCGCTAAACAGAAATGGGAACACTTGAGGGGAAACTGTGGTGGTGTTGGGGAAAATTGGCCTGTTGCCTATCAGACACCAAAATGGTCGAGGAGACACCGAGACCCCATTGAATGCTCAACCACAGTTAGCACGTTAGCTTCACGGAACAAAGCCAAATTAATTCACTTCCAAACCACATACTTAGCTCGCTAGCATACACAAAATAAGCTTCGTTTGTTCTCTCGGTGTTCAGCGACTAATTAAACATTACACTGTTTATTTAACGCATTGAAATTGTGTACTTTCCTAACTTACCGTGGTGTCGGTGCTGCTAATGGACGAGCGCTGCACGCTAGCTCCCGGTCACGGCAGGAGTTCATGGGAAACGCCCACGATCTGAAAACTATCGCGCTCATTGGACAGAACTGACACGTGACTGTGATTGTGGCCAATTAGAAAAAGGGGGACACCGTTTGGGGGCGTGGCTTCGTATAATGGCTTGAATTGAATTATCTGCACACAACAGCTGCTTGATTCATTCATTGTTCTTTGAGGCCTGGCTTGATGAGCATATCGATTAAAACACGATCACGACACCAGTGTAATCTCTTTTTTTCAGGCGCAATGAGTATTGCTATGGAAAATTAAAACCCCATCCATTAATACTCTCTTATACTGTCTCACAGGCCAATAAATTGTGGTTGAAATATGTGTTTAAAGCACACTGACCCTGTTTAGAGGAGAAAGCATGTACCAAACCCTACACTGTGCCACAACATGTGTGCAGAACAGATAAGGAAGACAGTTGCACATAAGACAGAACTAGAAGATGAGTTGGAAGTCAGTTAAAACTGTTCATCTGTTTAAGTAAGCTTAACCTAACACATCTGAATAGGATGTTTCAGCATCACTTCTATGCATGCTCACTTTGTGTATAAAAATGGAGGGTATACCCACCTTTCAGCCAGAAATCCATTTGAACACATAGGACAGTTTACCTATATTTTCTTTGGGACACGACCCATCTACCTAGTGTTACTACCCCCACCTCACAGGCTCCACTACACCACTGCTTGAATAGCTAATTGTAAAGAGAGGTATAGTGTTCCTGTCTCCCAACGTGAGTGTAGTAAATGCACTGCCAACTGGGATCATATCCTTATCACTGCAACTCACATATATATGACAATATTACTACAGCCAGTTACAGTGTTACAGTGCTAGATATAAATGGAAAGACTAGACTCTTGATGGTGAAACATGCAATACTGTATTTACTCTTCCTTACAAATATGTGCTGCCCAACAAAATCAAAGAGTTGCTTTTTTAAAAATCACAGATAGATATTATCCAGTAAATGCTATTATTTATAAATACATTCCTAATATAACTGACTAATGCACCTTCTGTAATGATATGGTAAAAACAGCAGAGCACTTATTCTTTCAGTGTCGACATGTGACGATATTCTGGACTGATTTTCAGTTGGATCTCCAAATCCATTTTGATAAGAATATTTCACTCAAAGAACCTGATTTGTTGTTGTACTGTGTCTGAAAATCTTGCACGAAAAATCACCAGCTTGATTACAAAGCTGGAGTGCATCTGGTCTTGAGAGTAGAAAAGACTCACATTATTATCAAGCCCAGTTGCCAGAAGAAAATGTTTGCATTGTACATTTCTGCAAACCACAAATATGTTACATTTGTATATTTTGTATGTATTATATCAGCGTTTCTAAAGTGAAGTGACTTTTTCACTGGGTGGTAGAGGGGGTGGTGGATTGTGTGTCACCTAGGTGAGACACTTGCCAATTAAGAACAAGAAACAACAAAATCAGCTGGGTTTTAGGAAGTCATTGCTGTGTTTCCAGCAGCTTTTAGGCTCCAAAAATTAGTGTTTGTAGTGACCTGGTGCTGTTTTTCCAGTGGGGATAGTGTCACAAAAGTGTTTATCTTTTTTTACTGAGACATCACTGCTTTGACTGCCGGGATTGTGCCACTGATACAAACATTATTTTTCCTAATGATAACCATTCATTAACAGCATTACTGAAACATTACATTTCAATTTATTTGTGACATAATAATGTACAAATGCTAATATTTTTTCTGGAAATTTGGTTGTCCTATCCTGATCCAGAAGCTGAGGGCATATTATGACGACATGTCAGATCTGTTGTTTTCTTTTTTAGGAAGCAGCAATAAAGTAATTCATAGCTGCATTACTTGAAACAAATAAAGATTAATTACCTAGTGAGATATCAGTTATTTTTCTATGTTGACTCATAATTAAGTGGTATTTCACTGAAGCAATTGCAGATCCTGGAACAAAAAAATGCAGTTCACACATACTGGGGCAACTTCTTTGGTGATTAGCAAATATATTGTATGTTTCAATAATGTCCCGCCCACCATTTTCATCCACACCAGGTCTAACTTGCAAGACAGGAATTATTTTTTATCTATGTTGATAAACTTTCAAGTCGATTAACATGATGTGCGGAGTTCCACAAAGATCAATACTTGGTCCTCTTCTATTTCTAATTAACATATTCATACAGATGATCTGATCTGCTTTTTTCTTTTACTAAATTCCAGCCTGGCCACCAGAAGAAAATGCTGTGATTGTGTGTTTCTGCAAACCACAACTCTGTCATAGTTGTACATTTCATATGTATCATATCAACATGTCAAGCTGCCTTCTTTATCTGGAGGTGGAGGTGATGGTGGATGGAGTGACACCTATGTGAAACGTCTGCCAAGCTGCAGACCACTGTTTGAGACTGACAAACAACAAAACCGAGTGTGTTTTGGCAAACTGCTGCTGTTTTTCCAGCAACTTATTAAGCGACAAGCATCTGTTTTTCCCAACCAGTTGCTGAGTTTCCTGCCAAGATATTTCCACAAAAAGTGTTAATCTTTTCTTAACCATAACTAAGTGGTTTTTGTGCCTAAACCAACCACAGTGTTGTTGGAAAACGTAAGGTTTTAACGTGTTGACTACATAATAACGTACAAATGTAACGTACCATGGTTTGCAGGAACGTACAATGCCAACATTTTTTCTAGTGATTGGGTTGCAAGTAACTTTGGTGCCACTGGCGCTAATTGCCAATGTATTAAGCAAATTAATGACAGAGTTATCTTGTGCTAGGTAAAATCCAGACTGAGGTGATTCCGATAGTAAAAGCTGCAAAATTAATGCAGCACTTGACGAAAGACGGAGTAAGCTAGTAAGTCCATTAGCCCTAAATCTGAGATTGTTAATATATGTATATTTTTTTATTTGATACTTGAGGAGATGATTCACCACCAGAGACACCACTGTTAGATATTTTCATGCTGTTGTTGATAATTAAATTAAGTTTATTTAAGCAGTGTGCTTTTAGTGAATAGTAATATTAACAAGAGTTAACCATTAGCTAGTCAGTTTACTTAACTTAATACATGATATCGGCACTGGCGCGTAATGCATCTTGGGATAGGCTGGGCCACGAAGGAGTCATCCATTCTCCAAATTCTGGGAAAGAAGGCTACATTTCTCTGCCGCATTTGAAGGAGCCTTCAAAATGGGACAGCCTTGGTCACGCCGACGTGGCACAATCGGTCTTCAAATGCAGCTTTTGAAGGCTTCGTTTCCCTGTTTCCAGTCTTTGTGCTAAGCTAACCAGACGAGACATGAAAGTGCCTTATTGCTCAGTTAGAATGCTGTTGAATACAGGAAACATTAAAATATTACATCAATTACAAACCAGAATAAGACAAACCACTAACAGGTAACCGTTTATTATCAAATCTTACATTCCCTTTTGATAACAATATTACATTCAATTAGCTTTAGCAACATGTAGCTTCACTTCAGTCCCCAGACACACGTGGGGGGAGAATACTGCAGATACATTTACAAACACACAATAACAGACACACATTCACATTCATGTCACAGCACAACACAGGACACACACACACACACACACACATGGTGTTCTTCACATCTTCAAGCTGAGGTAAAAGCACAGCCTTTTCTTTGGCTCTCTCATGTGAGCATTAATACAAGTCATGGACTTTTACACTGTGTCGGAAAATTAAATGAACGAAACCTTTGAGTTGAGATGTTTGCTTTAAAGGACAAACTTTGGGATTTTTCAGCCTGGATTCATTTTTACACACGTTTTATGTGTTTTAGTGAGTAATTGGAACAACAGTGTTTGAAATTGGCCCCGTGTTGAGTGAGAATGTTGTAGCAGCAGCAGTGAAACAGGCTGCAATGGGACCACTCTGGGTATTTGGCACCGTCAATTTACGTCCAATTAAAGTGCTTCATCTCAACGTGACTTACCTGATTAAATCACGGTTTATCTTTTTGTTTTATTAGAAACAGCTCCCAAATTGCTATCGCCAAACCCACCAGTCTCCATTTGAATGAATAGTAATTTTATAATTGTAAAACACACTTCATTCAAAGTCGAAGGAGGCAAAATAAATCTCACAAAAGTCAACTTGGTCCCTCTTTTCACTGTCGCAACAATCACCAACTGTGGTTTGGTTTAAATAAACTCTTACTTCACCCGGTCAGATGTGAAAATATGCTGCCTCTATACGTGCTATAAACACTGTTTATTTCAATGGAGTCTGGTTGGTTTGGTGTTGGAAATGTCCGAGCTGTTTTACATCTAACTGGGTGATTTTACTGGGTGTTTATTTTAACCAGCAAGTTGGTTGATGGTTGTTTGGACAGTGGGAAGACGGAACAAATGTTTTTTCTGAGTTTTACGTCGTTTAGACTTTGAGTCAAGTGTGTTTTACGATGATAAAATTGCTGTTTATCTAAATGGAGTCTGGAGGGTTTGGCGATGGCGATGTCGTGACTTAAGGGTTTATTTCAACCAGTAAGTTGGTTGGCGATTGTTTGGACTGTGGGAAAATCAACCAAGATGTTTTTTTGTGTTTGTTTTATGTTGTTTCTGTCGACTTTGAGTGAAGTGTGTTTCATAATGATAAAAGTACTGTTTATTTTTTGGAGTCTGGTGGGTTTGATGGTAGAAATTTTGGGGCTGTTTCTGAGTAAACAAAAATGATATTTCTCTTTAACAGATCTCTGTCTCTGTAGGGATCCTTTCAAAATGTTGTCAGACACTTATAACAACAATCTGAGCCTGTCAGTGGCAAAAACAAACACTTCTAGTGGACGTAAATTAAAGGTGCGAACATGCTTGAACGGTCACATTGCAGCCTGTTTTGCCACTGCTGGCTGCAGCGCTCTTGCTAAACACTGGATCATTTAAAAAAATTGTTGTTCAAATTAATCAAGTAGACACATAAACATCAGAAAACAAGGTCCAGGTTGAAAAAATATCAAAGTTACCCTTTAAGACTGGATACAGTCTTCACTTCAGCAAAAGTTAACACATTATACTCCAACTAACAAAACATTTTATTTACATCTGCTCTCACAGAGGACAGACCGCCATGCAAACATGTCCTGGACACATATGGGCCGTGTTCCACTCTGATAAACACTATTTATATACGTGTGGGAGCTTTTAACACTGGCTCATACTGTAGTTGTCATTAGCTGGTCAGTGATATTTCAAACATGGAACATGCTCCATTTTGTAACCCCTTTGGATCCCGACACACAACCTTCATACTCATGAACCAGGGTGGCTCTCATTCCCAGCAGCCGAGAGAGTCATCTCTTTTCATTGAGACCTTTAAACACTTAATTTGGATCCAGATGATGGACTGCTGGGCTCTGTGTTGATCCCGCTGGCAAGAAACAGCCCTTAAACGTGATAGATGACGCGTCCCCTTTCTTCCTGCATTTTAAATCTTGTTAACACTGCTTTTCTCTGAGTTCTGGAAGGAGCTGAGGTCCCAGCGAACCGAGCGGAACGTGCTCCCCTTGAAACTGGCCTGTCTTTTCGTGATGCGGTAGATCTTCCTGAGGATGGCTCGCCGCAGCAGGATGTAGACCCACGGGTCCAGGATCTGGTTACAGGTCGCCATCCTGACTCCCGTCATCATCAGGCGCCTATAAGTGTCTTTCTCACTGTCCAGGAAGCCACTGTAGGAGCGCGTGGCTGATATCAGTCCAAAGACCTGAAAGAAAAAAAAAATTAAACAAGTTCAGACTCATCTTGTAACATCTTTTGAACTTGAGATCAGACATGTGTCAGAACACATAGCAGCTATTGTTTGACCCTTTCACCCTCACACAGTGCAGCCTGACATCGCTCAAACCCACAGAACTTATTTGAGATTAGGAGATCTCAAAGATACCAAACACAGGATGTTTTTCCAGCAGCTTTTTAAGCTCCAAACATGGGTGTTGTTTCAGCAACCTGTTACCGTGTTTTAAGCCAAAACATGAGTGGTTTTTGTGTCTAACCCAACCGCACGTTAACCACAGTGTTGTTGAAACATAAAGTTTTCGTGTATCCATGACATAATAACGTACAAATGTAACATGCCAATGGTTTGCTCAAACCCAAAGAACTTTATTTTAAATTATTTAAATTTATATTAAACGTATCAGTCTGAAATTTTGGGAAATATGTATAAAATGATGCACAACACATGTCGAATATTTACATTTTATAGGATGGAACAGTAAATATTAGTCTGAATATTTCATGTAAACACCATATAGCTCCATTAAACAGCTTCAACAATAAAATACCGAATACACGATCAATAAATTAATAGTGGGCTTTTTTATTTTATTTTATTTTTTACCTTTATTTTCATTTGAATTCTTTTTAAATTCAGTTAAGTTTCAAATAATTTTTCAGAGTGGGTTTACTTGTTTTAGTTATTTTTTGTTGTTGTTTAACAATGTTTAGTTTAAGTTTAGCTTCATTTAGTTTTCAGAGTGGGTTTTTCTCATTTTTACTTTGTTTAGTGAAATTCTTATTAGTTTTAGTTTTTTTTAATGATATGGGAGGTTTTTCGACAGGGGTAAGATTTAAAAAGTTCAAAATAGGTACAATACAAACACATCACTTTGTAAAGGCAGTTAACTCATAATCACGATAAAAATATGTACCAATCCTCCTCACGTTTGTTGTGACGAATTTGACCAAAGTGACGAAATGACAAAGACTAAAACATCTGTTTAGATTGTTGATTTTGTTTTTTATTTTGTTTTTATTTCAGTAAACTAAAATCTTTTTCCCGCCAATATCTTTTATTTATTAATTCCTTATTTTTTATACTCTTTATTTGTCAGAATTATAGTCTCTTACAAAAGTTGGGCTACGTGTCGATATTATATATAATAAAATATTACAATAGTTACATGACTCCCACCCCGCGCCATGATCAAACAAACAAAATAATAATAACATAGATATGACAGGAATATAAATAATATGTTCACATGTTTTGTTTTGTCTTGTGTCTCGTATCTGATTTCCCCTTGTTGAATGTGCGTTAAATAATAACAAAACAGTTAATTTAAATGTAGGGTTTAAATGGAGTTCATGTTCTACCAGGTGAACTATGGGTTCCCCACAGTCCATAATCAGTTAAATGTTTAACCCTCTGAAACCCACCACTGACCAAATGTTTTTTAAAGGTAGACAGAGGATCTTTAAAGGGAGATAGCACATTAACAGCACACGCCACAAAGCTCATCTGAAAGCTGGGGACTGAAGATTACTGTGAAATACGATGCTTAAAGTTTTTCTAGTCTTTTTTTTTTAATACTTTTTTGTGAACATTTCTTTTACATTCAGTAAATGAAAGAGATCACGTGAAATCTGTCTCACTGGCTAAATAAACACACTATTTTCTCCACAGTTTTTATCCCTGAAGCAGCATTTTACATGAAGTAGATTCACACTGCTCCTGAAACCTTGCACCTCTCAGCCAAGGCATCGAGTGGGCCGGATTGGACCCTTTTGGCCGTACGTTTGACACCCCTGGAGTAGGTCATCTGTTCCAGAAATGTTAAACAGTGTTAACACAGAGGTGAGCAGTGGGGCAGTTTTTCTGGAGCCAGTATTTTGTAATGGCCGTTTTACTTGCTGCAAGCAAAGATCTTTAGTAGATAGGTATCATCTTTACTCAGTTTGTCAAGGAGGTGTCCAAGCTAAAGGGATATGAATGCTGTAGTAATACTAAAGTTTTTTAAGGCTTTCTACTCTTAAATCTTGTGTTTCAGTAAGGCACCTATTCAAACTTTTAAAGTTTAGTATTTCAGGGCTGAGAACATCATGGTGGCAGTATATTAAGTTCATTTCCACATTCAATTTTGTCTCATAAGTTGTTGCAGCAACTTTGTGACACTGATTTGATGCTAAATTTAAGCATTTTTCCACACTCAAGACTTGCTAAAAATGGTCACAAATCCCTGCAAGTATACAACACTGAAGTGTCTGCTTATCACTCCATCCCTTGGTGTGGAATTTCATCTGTAAATATCTGCCAAAGCTCAGTTACTAGCAGCTGCAGAGTGTTAGTCATATAACTGATGGTGGACACACTGTAGCAATCAATGACTCACTTCGTCTGACTCGAGCAATCGTGAATCTTACTCGAATAAAAGCAGGAATGAAATAGTTTGATGAACATATTTTCACAGTTTTGCATTTCAGGGGGAGTGTGGAGAGTTTTCTCCTCAGTCATTAGTCCAAGGTCCACACAGTGTAATACATTCAGTGTCATACTTGCGTTTCTCCGGTGGCTCAGCTCTACATTTGAATTTTTATATAACAGTGTTGTAGATCTAAAGAAATCCTACATGAGAATACCAGATGAGAAATGTTTTAACATTTCAACAACTAAAATTTGCGTAACACATCTACTGCCTGGCACCTAGGGTGGCACGGTGGTGCAGTGGTTAGCATTGTCGCCTCGGTCTGTGTTCATGAAGTTATGAAACTGCATCAGTTGGGTCTCAGAGTCTGTCCAAATATTGTCACATACTGTGGCACTGAGACTGTCAAACAACATTGTCATGGAAGTGATATAAATTCTCGGTTTTTGGATTTACACTTTGGACACTCTGGCTCTGAGGGGGTTAAATGGATATATGACTGTTCTTTGTGAGGACATTGTTCACCCAGCATATGCCTCTATGTTACATCACGTATTTTTCCATTGCTGTGGGAGGGATGTTTACATGTTGCTCAAGATTTCTTTAGTACATCGCCGTGGTATTTCTCATTGTGTATCACTACTTTTTGTAGTATTAGAGGTGCCTCTATTTTATTTAAATAATATAATATGAATTATAAAAATATCTTCTTCTATTTCACACTCTAAAATTCCCTTTAAATTGTTTTTTATTCTTTTTATACTTTTTTTTTCTTAATTATGTATTTATTGTCTGTTAGATCTCCTTTGATTGATCTCTGTTTGTTCCCAGGTTGAGGGGTATGTGGGGTTGTCATTATGTCCTTGTGTTTGTTTAATAATACTCTGTACATCTTTATTGAATTACCAATAAAAATACCTTGTTTAAAAATAAAGTAGTGGTGATTTGAGACCCTATTAATTGAAATCTCATACAGTATTTTCTTCTTGTGTTGTGCCTAAAAACACAATAAAAATTGGATCACAGAAAAAGCGGTTTTTAATGTTCTAAAACTTAAACTTTCTCTCTTCCCCTGCAACACTGATCTGTGATTTGAGAAATCAGAATGACATGTAGTCATATAAAAACATGCCTTTTGAAGATGTGATTAAATGTCTGTGAAGCGCTTTAGTTGACACTCACCAGCAGAGGGCTCCAGCAGATGCAGGAGGTCACCATGATGCCAACCAGCTGGACGACCATCTCAGTGTCGTGGGACCTGGCTGAGCAGCGCTGGGAGCACGACCTTTTCTTTAGCCGCGCTCTCACCAGCGTGATCCCACTGATGGTGTTGCACACAAAGGCCAAGGACAGAGAGCTCAAAGCCAGTCCAGAGAAGAGCATCACGAAGGCCAGATCTGTTGCTCCGGTGCCCTCCATCACTTTAATAAAGCACCACGTCCCGGGGTACTGCCGCGTGTAGGCGCCCAGGCTGAAAAAGGGCAGAAGGGCCACACATAAAGCCAGCAGCCAGGTCAGGGCCAGTGCCATCTTTGTCCGTGCTGTGGTCACCAGACGAGCGTGCAGCAAAGGCCTGGTGACGCCCAGGCAGCGTTCAATAGCCATGGCACAGCCCAGGAAGAGAGGGCACAGGCCGAAGAACACCATGCAGCCTCCCAGAAACAGACAAGATGCATCCGGATCTGCAGGATCACCCTGAAAGCTGGAGACGGCATCAGCTGTGGACCCAGTGCCTACTGAGTATTTATTTAGTACGAGGGCTCCTGCGATAACATGTCCAACCAGATCAGTTGCCACCAAGGAGCTGGCGAAGAGCAGAAAAGTGGCCTTTGACCGCCGCCGGAAGCGGTTGTACGCCTTGGCGAGAATGACGAGGGCCACCACGTTGAACAGGATCCCCAGAGTCATGGTGAGGCCCGCAGCTGTGGGGTTGCTCGGTGGACGGGTGACATTATGTGCAACGAACTCCACCTCAGGCACCATGGTGGTGTGGTTAGTGAGGGGAGAGGGGGCGACAATGCCTGAGGAGTTGCAGTGCTGCATGGCCAACATCACCGCTGGGCTCCGAAGCTAATGTTCTTCCTGTGGAGAAGACACTGAAAAGAAAAACAAGGCTGGGTCAGCGTGCTGAAAGTTAAACATCCTTCCCCTTTGATGCCATCCTGATATCTTTCATAGTGTGATGTCACAGTGTGATGTTGATAAAATACAAATATTTTATCAACATCACACTGGGGGGGAACTTCAAATAAAGTATGTCCTTATTTTTGTCTCTAAGGGCAAAGCAGGGCCGTAATCACCTATTCACCTATTCAACACTTTCTGTGACCCAACCCTCCAAGTGGGGAGAAATTTTAAAACTTAAAGGGATAGTTAAGATTTCTTTAAGTGGGGTTGTATGAGGTACTTATCCATAGTTAGTGTATTACCTCCAGTAGATATCAGCTGGCGTGCCACCGGTTTGGAAAGAAGCAGGCTGGAGTCCGACACATTAGCTAAGCAACAAAATGCTGTGGTTGGGGGCCAGCAACAAAATGTATTTTAGCCACCTAAAGAAATCAATTATGTGTACACTATATTCAGAGTATTTTTCAATGCTTTAACTTTCCGTCAGACAGCCAGTATTGATGAGGAAGCTGTTAATGGCTTCCTCATCTATGCTCTTGTAAAAGTCACCAGAGTCTATTGACAAAAACAGTAATTTTTGCTCGCTGAACACAGGAGTCGCTGGTCTACTGCTGCCTCAGACAGTTAGTTAGTTTGTGTTTTTGTGTGACTTTGGGGAATCCAAACCAACCCTTTTAAATGCCAAAGTCACACAATAACACAAACAAACTAACTGATCAAGACAGTGATAGACCAGCAGCTCCTGCTGTTCAGCAATGTCAAATCACTGTTTTCCTCAATGGAGTCTGGCTTTGAAGAGAGTGATACAACAACCTCTCTTTTCCAGTTAGAAATCACTGTCTGACATTAAGGTAAAGCTGTTAAAATACTCTAAATATAGCGTACACTTAAAGTGATATTGATTTTTTTAGGTGGCTACAATGCCCCTGTCCACAGCACTACATTGCTCAGCTTCCATGTCAGACTCCAGCCTGCTTCTCCCAACTGGGGACGTGCTGACTGACATCTACTGTTTGTAATATACTGTCCATGGATACCACCCCATAGAAGCCCACTTCAAAAAAATGTTAAACTTTCCCTTTAACGGTTAAAAAACAGCAGAGAGAAGCCTGGTTGAAAGTATGTTATTGTTTATCGTTACAGCATAGTGCAGCAACATGAGTGCAAAGAGCAAAAACAAGCTCTCCAAGATTGTCAACACTGCAGGGAAGGTGATTCATTTATAAATATATTTGACAGTGCCGCACACAGGAGGGCCAGAAATAAAATTGCCGTTGCCGCACACGCATCACACTCAGAGTGTGAGCTGTGGCTGGGCGTCGATTTAGGATCCCAAGAACCAGCTGGAACATATTTAAGAATATATTTAATGAAGACAGAATAACTGTATCAGGGAACATTTTATAAGATGTGCTCTCTTTTACTTATTGGTCCTACCTGCGATCTATCTATCTATCTACCACCCATCCATCTACCTGTCTACCTACTAAGTGCTAGTTTTTTTTATGACATTTTCATGACAGACTAACACTGTACAAAAACTATAACACTCAACATTGTCTTACATAACACTCACTACATTCTAGATTTAGACTTCTTAAGACATTAAAAAGCACTTAGATGAAGAGACAGTAAAGTATTTTTTTCTCGCTCCCCAAAAATGCAATATGATTACTGCCTCGGGGGGAAAGTGACTCAACTTTTAAACATCACAAATTAGCTGCCAGCCCTCCCTGAGAGCTCAGCTATGAAGGGCCTGACTTTGCTCCGTAGGTGAGGCTTCACTGAAAATCTGAACAAGTTCGGACAGTTTTTGTTGACACTGAAAACACATTCCTATATACCTGCTGTTACTGTGCAGCGGCAGTAATGACACTGTCACCGCATGAAAAACCTTCAAAGCCACACTGCGTGCAGCTCCATGCAGACATGCAAGATGATGGGAACGTTTTTATATTTATTTACATACAGATAATGATAAGTGGCTTTCAAAGTGATTTTTTACTGTTTCATACGTTTTCTACTCTTTGTATGTGGTGTTTTCCGTCATTCGCCTCTTTCTTCACCCAAACATGATTTTTATTAGACTTTTATTTTCTTTACTTTTAATTCAAATCTCTATTTTTACTTTTCTGGTGTAAATTATTTGGAACATGTCGTTTCTTTGGTTAAAAGTTTTGCCCTATGCTCACTATAAAAGTTATTAATATACTGTTTTAAACACGATAAAAACACACAAAAAAAAGCAAATAATGATGCAGACATAATGACAACAGACAGACATTACCTCATTATACAGTTTAAAAGAGCTTTTACCTTTTAGCAATCACATTTCTGTCGTCTATATGACAGGATTTAATTCCTTTTTCTGTCATAGGCGTAGATTTGGGGGGGACACAGGGGACAGGTTCCCTTAAATATTTAAGACACGTGTATTTGTGCCCCCTAATAAAAGCATTAAAGCAACAGAGGTATTTTATTTGACAAAATTAAAGACATTTACAGCATAAATTCTTTCATTAAAGTAAAAAAATTGGTGCAAAAAAAAATAAAAAATCACTCGAATGCAAAAATGGAAATTAAGTGCTAAAAAATTTCTGACGGAGGACCTGCTCCTGTTTCATATGCATCCACCCATCAATGTTGAAATGTAACTGTAACTGTTGCTGTAAAATGTGAGTATTTAAAAGGTCAACATTTAAAAAACATTGAATTTGTTATGATAGCCTCGGGCATGCCATTTGCTCTTCACATGACAGATATTTAACCTACCTTTGTAAAGATAAATCCATGGAGATGGTCAGGACCTCTCTGATCCTGACAGTAACTCATAACTGAAGCAACTTAAAGTAAAATAATCCAAGTTGTTCTTGATACTTTTCTGCGTAGTTCCACGTCTTCACCTGAAGCGTTTCCTCATTCTTCAACTGACACTATGTAGAAACTCTCTCCTCTCACGACGAGCAGCCTCCCTGCAACATTGCACAAGCATGTCTTCTGTTACTCCAGCTGCAGCTGGCTGTTTATACAGCAGGGCTGCACCGTGCTCACATCGCCTCTGGGTGTCTCAGTCGGAGGAAAGAAAGTAACGTCCTCCCAGCAGACACTTCCTGGGGCCGACAGAATGAATGGGCCACTCAGAGAAACCCCAGAGACGTTGATGAATATTTTAAATCCAGCTGATTCACCCCTCACTCCACCTCAGTGGACGATTATGAGATGTAGAGGATTAAATTTTAAGCCTGTAACAACAACAACCTGTAGAGCTGTAGACCTGCCTGAGGCAATTATTACTTTTATAGGAAGTGATGTAACTAAAATAAACATGACGTGACATCACAGCAGCTTAAACAAAAGTTAGTTATAGTCCGTACAGATTAATGCCATCATCAAAGTTACGATGGCTGAGTTGACTTTAGTTCAGTTGCTTTCCTTCTTGAGAGACCCGTCCCTTGTTTGTTAATTCTACAGACATTAAAACACTCCTCTGCTTCACTGAGCCTCATCTGAACAACCTCAGCGTCCCTGTGGTCAGCGCTCATCAATGCAAACCAGCTGTGCTCCAGCCTCTACAAACACCACTGTCACAGTCTGAAGCTGCAGCTGCAACTGCAAACAGTTTCCCAGTTCTCACCAAGACTGGTCAGGCGACTGCTGCTGGTGGACCTTTGGATTTAAAGGGACAGTTCAACCCCAAATCAAAGACACGTAATGTTTCTCTCACCTGCAGTGCTATTTATCAATCTGGATCGTTTAGGCGTGAGTTGCAGAGTGCTGGAGATATCGGCTGTAGAGATGTCTGCCTTCTCTCCAGTATAATGGAACTAGATGGCACAAAAAAATTATTTGAAAAACTCAACAGCAGGGCATCCAGTGCTTTTTTCAATTGGTCTTAAGAAAATTAGAAAATGATGCGAGGGAAACCAAAGAGAAAAGTTTAAACAAACAATCAGTCTCGAAAAGACCAAGTGGAGCCCTCTGATGAGGCAAATGGCGCCTTGCGTATGTTATGTAACAGAGAAGAAGTTTCTGAGCTGAGAGACCAGCTGCTCCGTGAAATGTTGTCCATCTGCAAAGACTGCCAGAGGCCTTCACTGTGAAGCAGGATTTGGAATTATCGAGGTCATTTCAGGGTTTTTAGTCCTACAAAGCTGGTTCTCTTTTTACTGGGATAAATCACAGTGGTAACTTAAGCTAATTGGCTCACTTGTTTTGGAGCAGGTTGACTTCAGGATAGTAAAATCCAGAATAAACTGAACTAGTCGATAACCAGCTTTGTAGTACCGGTTATCCAGACGGACAATGTGACAGGTTAGTCAAACCAGATAACGAGAAGATATCCTGGGTAAGATGTTCTGGCTTTGTATTACAGGCTTCATGTCTTCAAAAAAGATACAAAGACGGCTATTTCCAAGCTTAAAGAGGATTTAAGGAACCAAAAATGAGTAGATCGACTTAGTTTACAGTATATAAAGGAATAACATTTAAACTAAATCCCTGTTTGCATGTGTATGTATGTATGTTTTTATTTAAGAGGGATCCTTTTATTTACATTTACTACAAGCACTCGTCCCACGTCATCAAATACTGGCACTCAGTCTGTGGCCCTTCATGCTCAACGTCAACTTGGTGTGTCAGGGACTTTATGCTATAGTAACTGTCTACTGGAGGAGATATTGATAATGTACCTCTTGCATAAAAGACAAAAACAGAGGCGTTTCTGGTGGCACTGCTCCGTTTGGCCCTTGTCCGTAAGCTTTATGGAAACATGCAGAAATACGGATGAAATGAACGCGGAGCACGGACAGAAGGCTCCGTTTGTATCTGGATCTGTATTTAACGCTGAGCATAAATGGGCCTTAAGGGTGACTTTGTGTATCGGCGTCTGCTGCCAAGGGCCAGTGACCAAATGTCGGTATCTGACAAGTGGGAGTGGGAACGAGTCTGAGCGCCACAAGCGGAGTGCCATTTAGTCCCATTATATTGGAGGGAAGGCAGACATCTTTACGGCCGATAGCTGATATCTGATTTTGGGGTGAACTGTCCCTTTAACGCTACAGGCCTCCCCAAAGGCAGGAAAAGCACACTGCACATTTCAAAACTCCTGGTATGATTTTGTGATCAGCCTGCAGAATGAATACAGAAGCTTCTAAAGGCTGCAGCATGAAGTGATGAAAAGAACCTGCAGGTTTCCATCATCACCAGTGTGTCTCTGCACATATCTGAAATTCTTTCTCCATACAAGACGTCTTCTCGTTTCACTGACGCCTCATGTCAAAACTGCAGAAGGAAGCTTCTGTAAGCGGATGTCTTAATGCACACAATGCAGCTCTTTGTTCATGAACACACCGCAGCTGTGTGTCGAAAAAAAAAAGTGCCCTTTGACAGGCCGTGCACTGAGGCGTGCATGTGTCCATGTACTCGTTGCATAACCCAGGACATTTTAATAGATAGTTGTTATAATGATGAGTTAAAAGCACACAGCTGAGTCTGAACTGTACATCGCCCATACATGTCTGCATGTACAGGCAGCTATGTAGAGTCTGTGAAAGAGTCCTGAAGTATACTAATAGAGGTTAATGCATCCACATCGTTCTGCTCTGCTATAAAACCTGAGATGAACACCTGGAATGGAAGAACTCACCATCAAACGGAAAGGAGACGACACAGGAAGGAGGGCGATGTGCAGAGAGGACGGGCCGTCAGGAGCAGGTGGCGGGAAGCAAGTCTGCTCTGCAACAGAGCGAAACAAAATAGGAGAGCATGCTTATCATGTGGCCGCTTTATATTCACATTGTTTCTTTTCTTTGGTGGAGATACAAAAAGCTGTCACAGACCTGCAACATGTCCTTCATCATGTCTGAAAGATTTTTCCTTTCAAGGCTTCATGAATAAGTCACTGTATTTACGGTACCACACCAACAGTCTGTTTCCACAAAAGGAGTTCAGATCAGACCCTGAATTTTTTCACAGGGGTGGCACAACAAAAGCCATACCTACATTTTGGTATAAGTATACAGGCTACTTAAAAACTATGTCAATATGAGAGTTAAGGAATTACGTACTATAATATCATCAATTATCTGATGTGAGTAGACTAATGCTGGCACAGTCAATATTTTGAGTTCCACAACAATCCTGTTTAGTGTGTTATGTATCTGTTTATACAAGTATTAGGCCAGGGGTCTGCAACCTTTACTATCAAAAGAGACATATTAGGCCAAAACAAAGAGAAAAAGAAAATGCCTGAAGCCACAAAAACATACTTGAGCCTTATAATGAAGGTTACACAGCTTATTAAATCTAAATTAGAGCATTCAGTTGGTTCTTTAACTTTGCAGTGTTGGTGGTGAAAGCAAATGAAGCAATTTTTTAGCTTTGCTGAATTTAGAATTCATAGCTAGATTCGTTAGAGAGACTTAAAACCAGCTGTTGCTGTTGAGGTTTGACAAATTTTGGAGGAAAAGGCACCAAGCTGTAGACTGACGAAGCACATTTTAGTTGACAAAATGCTAAAACATTTTTTTATTTGGTGTATAGGCTACACATTTTTACAATTTTACAATTTCTCAGTCTACAGGTGCTGCGAGAGGCAGCAAAACATCATTTACTTTCAAACTTATAGTTTCCTGATATATGTAAAACTCTCCACGTCTGCTACTGACCAATCAGACTGCAGTGTTCACAGCTCCACCTTTTAGTACCAGACCTGTGTGCTAGGTACCCCAACAGAGGGGGGACCAAAAATGGGGACGGTACAGAACGGTTCCAGAAGTACCATCCACAACTTTTCACAGTGGAAACGGAAAACAGAGAAAACCCGAACTCAACAGTACCGTACTGCGGTGAATACGGGGCTGTGGGGCAATGATATCATTGCTCTCCTCTTTCAATCAATCAATCAATCAATCAACTTTATTTGTAGAGCGCTTTTCCTGCATGGACATGCAACACAAAGTGCTTTGCAGAATTAAAAACAATTAACACAAGAAAGAAAAACAGTTACAAAGAAAGCCCCTCCCTCCCACCCTCCATACTAGACACACACACACACACACACACACACACACACACACACACACACACATACACACACACACACAATCTCACACACACAATCTCACACACAATAGGGAGACATGGCATGGCACTGAGGATCAAGGAAACGCCACCTCTGGGGTCGTCCACACTGGGAGGAGCAGCAGGCCGTGCCATCGGGGAGACCAGCACCCAGGCCCCCTGACTCCGACAGACAGGTGGACCCCCACATCGAAGGGAGGAACCACCAGCCGGCCGGGCCGAAGGGACCCAAGGACAGCACCCCCACTAGCAGACCCGACACAGCTCCCAGTGTGGAGGACCCCCCCTGAGGAAACACTGGAGTTAAAAGCTAAAGACTAAAAGCATAAAATAGGACTAAAAGAATAAACAAAATAAAATAAATACAGTACCAAAAATAAAATACGTAAAATTATAAATAAAATAGAATAAATAAAGTACCAGTGATAAATAAAAACAGAAAATTATTAAGATTAATATCGTCTTAAAAAGCAAGATAAAAGCAGCGAAATAAAATACAACAGAACCAGATAAGAACATAGGAAGAGTTTAAAATTTTAGTTAAAATTTTAGTTAAAAGCCTGATTAAAAAGGTGTGTCTTTAAACTTCTTTTAAAAATATCAACAGTCTCTGCAGTCCTGAGGCTCTCCGGCAGGCTGTTCCACAGGTGGGGGCCATAGTGGCTAAATGCTGCCTCACCATGTGTTTTTGTTCTGGGTTTTGGTATGGTTAAAAGGCCAGTGCCGGAGGACCTCAGGGTCCGCGAGGGTTGATATGGTAAAAGCAGATCAGATAAATAAGAGGGCGCAAGGCCGTTAAGACATTTAAAAACCAGTAAGAGAATCTTAAAATCGATCCTGAAGCGGACGGGGAGCCAATGCAGCGACTCTAAAACCGATGTAATGTGCTCCCGCCCTCTGGTCCTCGTCAGCACGCGTGCGGCTGAGTTTTGTAATAATTGGAGATTTAAAATACTCTTTTTGGGAAGACCAGAGAGCAGGGCATTACAGTAATCTAAGCGACAGGAGATAAAAGCATGCATTAGCACCTCCGTACTGGCCTGAGAGAGAAACGGGCGGACTCTGGCTATGTTCTTAAGGTGATAAAAACCTATTTTCGTTATATTTTTGATATGTGGGATAAAATTCAGCTCAGAGTCAAAAGTCACGCCCAAATTTTTTACTGATTGGGTTGGTTTAAGATCCTGTAGTTTTGGTAAAAGTTTCTCTCTCTGGCCTTCAGGACCTATAACTAAAACCTCAGTTTTGTCCTGGTTGAGCTGTAGGAAATTCTCTGCCATCCATGACTTGATGTCTACAATGCAGTTAAAAAGGGCATCAATTGGCCCTGTGTCATCAGGAGACACGGCGATGTATAGCTGTGTATCATCGGCATAACTATGGAAGCTGATGCCGTGTCTCCTGATGACGTCCCCAAGGGGAAGCATGTAAAGATTAAAGAGAAGTGGACCTAAAATTGAGCCTTGGGGAACCCCACATCCAATTTCATGAATTCCCGAGGAACATGTATCCATACTTACATAAAAGCATCGGTCTGTGAGATAAGAACAAAACCAGTTAAGGACAGTACCAGAGAGGCCAACCAGGTGTCTGAGTCTTTTTAATAAAATGTGATGGTCTACCGTATCAAAAGCGGCGCTTAGATCCAGTAGAACCAACACTGTGAGCTTTTTGTTATCTAAATTCCACCTGATGTCGTTTAAAATCTTTAGAAGGGCTGTCTCGGTACTGTGGTTCTTCCTAAAACCAGACTGATGCCTCTCTAAAATGGTATTTCTGTTTAAAAAGTCATTAACTTGGTTAAAAACCAGTTTTTCTAAAATTTTACTTAAAAACGGTAAGTTGGATACAGGTCGGTAATTATTAAGAATGTTGGGGTCTAAGTTGCTCTTCTTCAGAAGGGGCTTCACCACCGCTGTTTTAAAGGCGGTGGGGAAGACACCCGTCTGAAGAGAGCAATTCATGATGTTTAAAAACTGCTCCTCAAAGAAACCATAAAACGTCTTTAAAAGTGATGTGGGAATTGGATCTAAAAGGCAGGTTGTTGGGTTTACTTGGGAGAAAACTCGACCAAGTGTCCTTGCATCAACCAGGGCAAAACTCTCCAGTGTTTCCTCAGGCAAGGACAACAGTCCAGGTTTGTAAACAGACAGAACTTTCTTGGATAACAGACTGGATCTGATGTCCTTGATTTTAGTTCTGAAGTGGTCTGCAAAGTCTTCACAAAGATCATCTGTTGGTATCTTAAGAACTTTATTAAAATCAGTGCCTGTTAAAATATTAAAAGTGGAGAAGAGGGACTTCACTGGATGTAAAAACACATCTTGTGATATTTTTATACCGTGTCTATAAAAATGCAAAACCAACTTGTTTGAGTCAAAGTAAAATGTGAAGTTTAATAAAGGGATTCTTAACGTCTGATTCATTTGGCTTTAAAGAAATGTTTCCCCCCTCGGTGTGTGCCGATGTCTCAAGTGGACGTGGAAAGACAATGATCAGCTCACACAGTGTGCCAGCGAGAAAGCCTCCCTTTGACATTTCCAGTCTTCGCTGCTGTATCTTAACTCCACATGGATGCTATTTACTTGAGCAGCCATGTTAATTGCATTTTTTTATTTGCACCAAAGGGACACACCATAAAAAAGGAAACCACGGCTGTAAATACGTCTTATACGAGCGGTTTGTGTCGTACGCTGCGCTGGACAACAACGTGCATCGATTCAACAATAACTCTAACGTTAACCTGACTAAGAGGCCCTAAGACACGTCGAGCACCACCTTGTCCGGGGTTGTGTGTTGGACTGTGAATGCCTCACTTCATTACACAGGAATCTGGTCTCTGAATGGCACGCTGCCCCGGACTCAATAAAAACAGCCAGAGTTTTACAGAAACAGCAGGCCTGTAGGAAAAGCCATGTTCGTTATATTTCCACTTTTAACTGTGTCGTACTCGTTGTCTGTTTCTGTGACACCTCCTCATCACAGCCTCAAATAACCCACAGCACCTGGTGAGATTTGGTTGGCTGAGGTTATTTTGTCGCACCATTCTCTGCATTTTTGTGAGGACAAAAAAAAAAAAGAAAGAAAAAATCTCATAATTACCAGGCCAAATATTTTTGTATAATTATGCATGTCATGCTCGTTGGTTTATGTACATTCAGTTGTTCACTGTCCCAGGGAAAGTGTATTCTTAATAATCGGTTGAGGTTTGCCAGTGTTGCAAAGTCTCTGGAATTTCGGCTTAACTATTCCATTTTTATAGACCCTGCTGGATTTGTATGATGTTTTCAAGACTTACTCTTCTCTGCATAGGGACATTTCACGTTAATCAGGTCTTCCACAGAATCCTGCAAAAGCCCCGTCTAATCAGCCCTCGACTGACCACACGCAGTGAGACAGGTCCATCTGTCTGGTTTTCCCGGCAGGTCTTTTAAGTTTTTAAGGAACATGTCACGAAGCAGATACATGGTAATATATACTGTGTGTGGCCAAACATTCATTTTGCTGGAAGCAGTGCATTTTAGGTTTTGAAAAAATCTCTCTCTTTTGTATTTTGCCCTTTTTTGGTGAGTCAACAGGGAATATCAGTCATTAGAGGATAACTAAAATAAACATAACCGCCCCACTTAGCCTGATAGTTTCATGGTCAAAGAAGTATTCAAACCTTTTACTTGCGTAAAATAGCAATACTACAGTGAATAAATTCTTTCTTACAAGTACAAGTGCTGCATTTAAACTCAAAAGTACGCTACGGGTAAGTGATGCTGTCGTACCACAAGACTCTATGAGACTTGACAAAAAGCTGTGATGAAGTCGGACAGTTTCCCGACAGACACTCTTACATCCTGTCTGGATAAGGCTCAGTCACGTACAGTCAGGGCTTCACATCCATGTTATTTTAAGAATCCTCACATCCCACTGACCACCAGTCTGTGTGTTGCTAAATACTTCAATAATTAAACAGTCCAGTGTTAATATACAGTAGACTCCGTATAGTTTATGATGAATGTATTCAGTCTCTGACAACTAAGCTTCACCAACAGTCACACAACATGTTTTCTGTTCACAGAATAAACCTTCAAATCAGACAAATACAGTCTTAATCTCTAAAATTAAAAAAAAAAAAAAAGTTAATCTAAAACGCCATCTTGTTGAGTCGGTGCAGTCGGTGGAGAGCAACTGCAGTGCCTGGCTCTAAAAACTGCAGCCACCTCGCTCTTGCAGTTTTATCGCCATCCATTTTTGTTATACGTCAGAGCAAGTTGGGATGAAGTCAGACACAAAACTAACCGGCATGAATTGTGTGCCGATCGCCGGTGATCGAATCTGCGCAGGCCTGGCTCATCTCCAACGAACCTATTGCCTCAGTAGAAGTTTGCCAATTAAATTGAAACTATTTAAAAAGTTGATTCTATTTTCTAACAATATGTTTTCCAATCCCAACATTCTGGAGCAAAACAAAGACTTGGATTCCCTTAAGCAGCACTTTAGCAGTCGCCAAAGCCTCGCCTTCAAAGAGATGCCACAACGAGGACTCACCTGGAGCGATCTCTCCCCCGGGAAACAGCCGTTTGTCCAGTCTCTCATCTGTCCCTCATGTAGCGAAGAAGTAAAGTCCTGTTCCCGATCTGGAGGAGGTTCATGGAGGGAGGTTCATGGAGGGAGGCTCATGCGCAGTCATCTCCGTGACCTATACTGACTTACATGGCACACACACACACACATTAGCGCACACTTACAGTACATCTACACATAACATGTAGAAACATGCAACATACACTTATACACATGCACACACACCTAGATCCAACACTCACTCCAACAGACTCACCATGAGCACACTAAGGTTGTTACATGGAATGTGCGTGGAGCTGGTTCCAGGAGAAGAGATTAACACTTTTTAATCGACTACAAGATCTTCAGGCAGACACCACCCTACTCTCAGGGATTTCACTTTCTTATCACCATTTCATCACTCATATTCCAACTAGATTACTTTTTAGTTAGCAGCTCTTTGATGAGCGATATTTCAGAAACCAAAAAACATCCCATCACTATCAGTGATCACGCACCAGTTTCTTTCACTCTGGTGAATAAGGGATTCACACCACCATCCAGAAACTGGAGATGTAATACATAATTACTTAAAGACCCTGATTTTCTTAATTTCTTTAAAATGGAATGGGATAAATATTACAGAATAATGACCTACCAGGAACATCAGCAAGTGTTCTATGGGAAGTAGGAAAAGCACTAATGCGAGGCAAAATAATTTCCTTTTCATCACATAAGAAAAAGAAAGAGATTTCAAAGAGTTAGAACTTGAAATTAAATCATTAGAGGATGCCTATTATACACAATTCCTAGTGCAAAGACTTTGTTTGGAGAACTTTGAACGTGGCAACAAATCTGGGAGATATCTAGCCAATCACTAATTAATATTATAGACTATTCTACTATTAATAATTTGAGAACCACAATTTTATCTAGATGCAGAAAAAGCTTTTGATCGGGTAAATTGGAAATTTTTGTTGGCAACTCTGCATAAATTTGGATTTGGATCATCATTCATTGACTGGATAAAAATATTATATAGCTCCCCAGAGGCATGTGTGAGAACAAATGATCAAACTTCTCCAAGCTTCAACCTGCAGAGAGGTACTAGGCAGGGTTGTCCACTTCCCTCCTCACTTTTTGCTATATTTATTAAACCTTTAGCAGCTGCTATCAAGCAAAATAATAATATTAAAGGCATCAAGTGCAAAAATTTAGAACACAAAATAAGTCTCTACGCTGATGATGTATTACTCTATTTGACTATTCTATCAATTGGTCTAAATCCACAGTTCTATCCATTAACTGTAATTTCCAGAATACACCAACTACTACATTACAATCAGGAAACATCAGATATTTAGGCATAAACATCTCCCCTAGGCTGTCAAAGCTAACAAAACTAAACTACGTCCAGCTTTTGAAGACAATAGAGGATGATCTCACTCGCTGGACCTCTCTACCCATTTCCCTCATGGGGAGAGTTGGCACCGTTAAAATGATGGTCTTACCAAAAATAAATGACCTTTTCTCAGTGATACCCATCCAACTATCCCCTGCATGGTTTAAATCACTTGATTCATACATATCCAAATTTCTTTGGAAAAATAAACAACCACACAGTAGCTTAAAAACCTTACAGAAAACTAGAAACAGTGGAGGATTAGACTTACCCAACTGCCATTACTATTTTTAGCCAATAGGTTACAGTATATCGTAAGATGGTGCAAATCTCTCCCACTAGATAAACCGTGGTTAGATTCAGAACAAGCATTTTGCGATGATCTGGAGATCTCAAACTTACGATTTATTAATCAAAATATCAAACATCATAATCATGTCTCTGGGGCCTCTGTCTGCCTGTGTCTTGTTTGTTGATATTGTCTGCCTGTGTTTTGTTTTGTAATTGTCTATTGTATGATTTGTAGTTGTGAGGTTTTAAAGTCTTACTGTGTGTTGTGTAGGTACCTGCCTTGGGACTACGGATGAAATTTAGCATCTGTGCTAAGTCCGGCGTATTTACATTGATGCTCAATGCAGTAATGTTGATTAATGTGGATTGTCCCAACTCAATAAATAAATAAATGAAATGAAATGAAAACTGAAAAAACCCCAAAACAAAACAAAACTCAAAAGTACAATGTGAAAAGCAGAGATGCAATTCTGAGGTCCCCAAACCGGACCTCTTCCTCCACTCGGCTGCGTCTCGAGATCTTGTCCATGAATATCACAAAACAGGATCGGTGACAAGGGACAACCCTGTTTGGAGGCCAACACGCACCGAGAATGACTTTATGCCGAGTATTCAAACATAGCTCCTACTTTGGTCATACAAGGACCAGAAGTTGGAAGTGAAACTGGAAATGGTCAGATTAATGGAGACATGAAATATTTCAGCCCCTTGTGTCTATTTTTGGATAAAAAGCAACTAATCAGTGAAATTAAATTTTCTGTGTAAAGTGAGTCGTTTGTCTTATTGTCCATCTACACGATGCCTGACTCACTCAACCTCAGTGTAGCTCGTTATGTAACTATTACCTATATCAAAGAAAGAAAGAAATATTAATCATTATCCAAAATAAACTAATCTCATGATTTATTGCTTCAGTCCCAAAATAGTATTGTACAGCTCCAAAGTAGCTGGATTCCTCCTAATTCCACTGCAGTGTATTCCTGCACGTACAAAACCACATACACAACAGGAGTGACCCTCTGAAATACATGACACTGTTGTGTGTTGTCCCGGAAGCTGCAGGCTTGAGAGAAAATCCCTCTGAGGAAGAGATGTCCTGCACCCAGGGGTTGATTTAAACACATGGGATACTTGAGATGACCTTAACAAGTGACCAGTAAACCACAGCTTCCTCACTGCTGTTTGTCCCATGTGCATGGGAACTTAATGTAACCCGTACCCTGTACGCATGTTCCCGTGCTGTATCTCATAAACACTCGTCAGCACTCTGGGGGGGGGGTGTAAATCACAGTGACTTGTCAGTGCAAAGTGAAAGATGATTTTTCAACATAAGAGCTGCACTAATCGATTTATATATCGACAATGGATCCAGTGACTGTGTAATATGTAAAGAGGTCGCTTGTAGTGGGGAACCAACCTCAGCTCTACTGAGCTTTATAGCTCCTTTTAGCTCGTTGTTTTGGTTTTATGGCCTGTGACTTTACTGCTTTGGTTCATTCTCAGTGCTCTCATTAGCCGTGTCCCATAGACGTTTTCAAAAAAAGCTCCAAAAACCCACTGTTTGCTACCTGCCTAACACTAAAGGCAGATCTATACTTGTGCATCAGCTCCAAGCAGAGCCTACGCTACAGTCTACATAAAGTTGTAAATAATGCTGTAAAGTTTATCTGACACACATAAAATACAAATTAAACATGACTTAATAGCAACAATTGTATAAATTAGCCTAGCAACTAGCGGAAATTTCCTCTGCTCATATAAAATCTAATTTTCAGAGCAATCACTCATAACTGTCCAATTTAGAGCAATAGTCCTGTTCAGTCAAGAAGTGCAGCCATTTTTTTTGAGGCTTTAGCAAAGATTTCATTCGCTCTTTTTAAATCTCAGCAGAGCTCTTATTTATAAAGACTGCATACGCACAAAATGAGGCCTGAAAGAGTTATGATCTATAAAACAGACTTGATGGGAGAAACTTTGACCCAAGCTTAATTAGAAATGGGAATTTGGCCACGCAGATGGTGAGGTGGAAGCCTGATTGTAGAAATATTTTTAGTCTGGATCCTACACACTGTTTTATAAATGAGACCCCAGAAGATTCAAAGTAACTCTGTAGGCTCCTCAGGGTGCCAAACATAATCATGACCATCGTCATTGCAGAATTAAACCTTTGCCATTACTCACTGCATGGTGACGTAGCGACATATTGATTTGCATCATACGCTGAGTTAAACTCCTATGTATTCTCTGCCGCTTGAATAAACAGCAGTCACTGAGCTGCTAAAATTATCATACCTGTCTTTCACCGAGCGTATATAATGAACGGGCGCTTCCTCGACTCACTCAAGTGTGAAATAGCTGCAGCACAAGAGCACTTATCATTCAGCTACTGTGTAAATCAAATGAAAAAACTCCATTACTGAATATGAATGTGAAAAGGGCTGTATGCAGTGGGTGAGAGAGACTGCATCACTCTGAAAAGGTCAGCTGCAGATAGAGAGAAGCCACCACTGCAGATGCATAACTCCATGTAATGCATAAGACTGTCTCATTTCAGCCTGGGCCTGCTGCAGTTAGAGAAATAATATTGGTTTAGACAGGCGGGTGATGTGAATTATGTAACAGTCAGCCTGAAGGATATGTGCATCATCACGGGAATGACTCCTAAATGTCCTGCTCTGACACACGAGTCTACTGAGCGCCAGCAAGTGCTCAAAAACATTTCCTTAAGATATATGTAATATTCTCACATTAAAATGTTTAAAGACGACTAGACTTATGTTTTATGTTTTGTTTTGCTGTTACATTATCACAAATGTTTCCGTAAATGTCCAAACCCTGAGGAATCTGTAGTTTTTATTCAAGGTGTTTAATTTAGTCGGCTGTCAAGGACGTCATGTCCCATTTATCCTTACTAGATGCTCTGCCTTCTAGGCAAACACCAGATGATACGTCACTGTAATCATACAATGTCGCAGAAGTTTATTCATTAACAGTTATGCGGATTTTTTCTGTCACACAGAACAATTTTTTCAGAAATAACTTCTTTGCATATGACATACATCAGATGGAGTGTGGGCAACTGGAGGCAAAGACTATGAACACGGCACAAATCCCTATGATTTGTGCTGTTTACGACTGCTCTATTGATCAAATTGGGAAAAACAAGGGCCAGTTTAAGTCCTGAAAATAGTAGGATGTAAAGAGGAGAAGGTTAAAAAAAAACTCACTAAGAAACAGTGGCAGATGTGGATCAACTGTAATGATTTAGTACAAATCTAGGACTCCGTTGCAGAGAAAAACACAAAACACTGAGAACTGTTCATCAAGACCAAATCTTTACTTCAGGGGTCAAACACGTGAAGGCAGCCAGCAGAGGCAGAAAATCCATTCAGGGAAATCACACAAAAAGCCAAGTCCATAAATCCAAGCTGAATAAAAATACCCAAGGAATCAATCAAGAGCATGAACACTGGGGCGACAATGACAATCTGGCAACTGAATGGGGGAAACACTGGGCTTTAAATACACAATGGCTGATTACTAGCTACACACAGGTGAGTGGAACAAGACACAGGTGAAACACATGAGATAATCAACAAAGGCTGGAAAACTCAGGAAGTAAAAATGATATTAAACACAATGAAAACACATTTAAAAATTGAACAGGACACGAACACATGAACATAAACTGTTGATGATTAAAGTGTTGTGTTAAACGTGCCTCGAACTGACTGGATGCATTTAAAATGTGCTGCGTCAGCTTGTTCATGTTTAAAACCACGACCTAGATTTTTAACAGCATTTCATCAGAGCTCTGGAAACGAGCTGACCTAGCAGGTAGAAATTAGTAAGTAATAGGGATGCACGGTAATATCGGCACGTCATCGATACTGACCTTAAAATGAAATATCAGAATCATCCAACATGCTGATAATATCGGTGTATCATCGAATCAGCCAATATCGGCTTTAGAATTAACATCAGATCAGAATCTGCCAACATGCTTTTTCTTAGCTGGCACAATAAATGAATATTACATAGACTGAAATGTATTTATTTCAAGCCTCCATCTGCTGGTGGGCCACGCAACATTGTTCCTTCATAGTAGAAAAAAAACACTGGGGTTTCTCTCACAGCTTCTTTTCCCTTTCTAAAACATGCTGACATGTGGTAAGTCTGAGCTATTTTAAACTTCACTGCTGGTCTCTCTGCTTGAAGCACTCACGTTAATCTTGCTCCTACTTGTCCTTACCGTGACCATCTTCACATTGCACTGAATGGTAGGTGCTGGCTGGTGTTTCTTCTAGCTCAGTGTCTTGTCCGGTATGAATGGACGTCTAATACGGCAGAAAAGCAGCTTTTAATTACCACAGCGTTTTTATGATCAGACATGTCAAAGGGTTAATTCCTTGCGGTATAATGTGTATAACAACTTAATTAACTTGTGTGACGTAAGTAGAGGAGCATAGCATGTTTCATTACGATTTTTCAGCTTCCACAAAAGTAAAAAATGGTCGCCAGGTGTTAAAGAAGCAGTTGATCCTTTAAGAAAACAACAGATTTTCTCCATTGGAGGTGAAGAGTCCTTCCATTTACACAGGATGAGGCTTCTGGCCAGAAGTGAGCAGAAAGAGACAATGTCTGCTTGGGCTCCACAGTTACTCCAAGTATTGCCATGGACACAGATGGAACAACCAGCCATCTAAACAGTATTAAAGTATTAAGTATTAAATCCCAGAAATAAAATAGTTTCGGACATGACCAGAACTTAAAGACATAAAGTGGTTGAAGACTGTTAACACCTGTTGCACGTAGGATCACTGCTAATCTTAGCCAACCCAGCTCTGGACCAGTGGAGTCGGTGTACAGTCTTAAACTGAACAACAATGTGTCTCAGACAAACAGAGGAGAAATACATTTTTTGAACAGCTTTATGCCACACCTTGTCCGACATCTGCTCTCCACTATCCTCATCTCATCTCTGCTTTAAAGACTGCAAGATTATTCATTATTCATGGTGGATAGCGTGATACTTAGGCGAGATGCCTGCCAAGCTTCAGACCAATGTTTGAAACCAACAAACAACAAAACTGGTCATGTTTTGGTGACCTGTCGCTATGTTTCTGGTAGCCTTTCAGCAACCAAACGAAGCTGGTTTTTGGCTGCCAATCGTTGTTTTTCCTCAGAGAATAGTGCCACAAACAGCAGATGTTTTCTCACTGAGACATCATCACTGTCACTCTCTCGGGTGAAAGTCAGTGGTTATTGGACCCATCTGCCCTACTTGGACTTTTCACCCCCTTAACTTTTGCTGTTGTCCCGCCATGTTTCCCCCTGATGTCGTTAAACAATAATAAGGGTGACTGGCCACATATCACGCCAATGTGAAAGGACAGCTTTTTTCATCAGTGTCTGATGCCGGAAGTCGACCAAGCGCCGATTTTTGATGACTTTGGAGTGCGACGGGTTGGCACAGCTGAACCATCTACCACAATGAAGAACAGAGAAGCTCAGAATGTAACCAACACACTTTCCATGTACAACACTACGAATTGGCGTGTGTTTTTTTTACCTTCAACAACAAAAACACATGGTTAGGTTTAGGAAAAAAAGGACAGGGTTTGGCTTTAGAATGTTACGGGACGCGAAAACCACATCGATGTTTATTGGACCCAACCACCACCCCTTACGCCCCAGTCGGACTTTCGCCACCTTAACTTTTGTCCTTGTCCTGCCCCGTTTCCTCCTGATGCCGCCGGGCGCCACTGAACTATAAGGGCAACTGGCCGTGTATCATGCCGGTGTTAAAGGACGCCAGTTTTCAACAACTTTGGAGTGAGACCAGGTTGATAGAGCTGGACCGTCTACCACAGCAAATAACAGCCCAAGGTGTCTCTACATTGCGGCTACACTGATGTTCGGAATGTCCCAAACAGCCTTTGAAAGTCTTACATTCCTAAAAAGTGTCATGTTATGTAAGAAGGGGGAAACAAATTACAAAAACAAGCAATATGAAGTATATTAACTTCTACATCTCCACATCAGATCCTCTGATGATGCTGGCATTTCTCATCAGACTTACCATCACAGTTGAAAGAGACCTTTAGGAATCATTGGAAGACTTTCACTCAAGTGTGAAGTCTAAATTGTCTGTCGTGTGTAATTATCATTTCTTACTCTGCCCTCACTTTTTCCGCTGAGGATTCGAGTCACTTGCTGGACTCCTGGTGTGCAGAGCCCCACAGCTTGTCAACACAAGTCAAACATAATAGCAAAGCATGCTGGCAGAGCAAAGACTGCAAAGAGCTGTTAAGGACACGCAGGGGAAAGTTTGGTAAACAGGTCTTTTTGGACCAGGTGTTACATTATATAAGACCCAATTATCCTCTGTTGTACCCGTCCATGTTTAGAGATCATCCAATATGAAATCAGGTTACAGTTATGGCCGTTCACAACCTTTACAAGGACACAGTCATTAAACTATTTATTTTCCGTTGGCCTAAACTTCACAAGTTTGATCCAAATGCAAAATCAACAAGTGAATCAGCATTATATTCACTTATATCAGCACATTCTTAGCTGTTTGTATGTTTTATCCAGGCAAAAAATGAAATGAGTCATTTATGAAGCTGAGTCAGAAATCATGTTCGAGAAAAGTCATGCTGGTTGCCGCACATTTTGTCTTATATTCATTCATGTTACTGTAACATAGTGTAATAGCGTGAGCCCCTGTTTTGTGCACATCTTGTGCAGCTGTGAAAACTCTACGTAACTTCTACACAAATATTCACTGACCTGGACAACATGCTCTCAGCGCGGTGAGCTAAAGGTCCCTTTGTTGAAATCTGGCCTTGAGTTCAATCTGGTCTTTCATAGTTGATGGAAACACACTTAACTTGTCCCGTACTGTAAACCTCGCCCAGTCCGTGGGCTGGGGCACACAGGGGGCTCACAGACGCAGCTTGTTACATGGTCAAGTTTGTGCATAGAGCTGCAATGCTTATTCTGCTTATCAGCTCTTGTTGAAATTGTTTATTTTGACTAAGCATCATAATTGCTGGGAAAAATGCAAAATGAGAACATGCCACGTATCATCACACTTAGTGGGCAACTGTACAATTTTATGGAGTACTTATTTTTTTAAGTTGACTATCAAAGTCAGGAGGAAGGCAATTCAAAAACTATGGAAGTTGCTGAGGGTTCATGAAGCCCAAATTGCTCTATTTCTGCAGTAAAAAAAATTACCAGGATGATTATCGCTGCTTCTGCATCATTGTGCCCACAGGTCAGGCGCACTGGACACCTAAGCGGGATTTATACTTGTGCGCCTGCTTTATGCAGAGCCCACACAGTAGCCTATAACCATGTGGCCTACAAGCATTTATACTTGTGTGGTGGTGTGTTTGTGTCACTCAGTTACACCCCCAACACACTAGTTGGCGGCTGGGTGTCTGTGAAGTGCTGAAAAGTTTAGTTGATTCAAAACACACATTAAACACACATTAAACATGGCTTAATAAAGACAATTTCAAACACAAGTACACAAATCAGCTTCGCTATAACTCGCAGCATTCACAGACAAACACTTGTCTTTTGCTGGAAACATTTTCCCCACAAAATACAACATGCAAATACAAATTAGCCAAATAAACTAAACTAAACTTAACTAAATGAAACCATGAACAACAGCAACATTAGATAATGTCACAAATTTCGGCTCCATTACAACTCACGAGGTTCACCGACAAAACAACTGTCTTATACTAAACACATTTTCCAAACAAATATACTAACGTTAATAGCACAAGCCTATGGCATTTTACATTGTTAGCCTCGTTTCCACTGAGGGAAATGGTTTCAGCTTATAAAAGTAGACAGGAGGTCATCGCTGCAACGTGTAGTTATACATTTCTCGGAAGGTGCACGAGAGCCTACGCCGTAGGTACAGCGTTGATTCGACGCAGAAGTATTGAAAATACCGCTTTAGGTTGTCTATATTCCCAAGATACAACTACCTTTGCGTTAACTTAAAAATGAGCATGCCACAGCCTTTTAAAGACAGTAATGGCAGGGGAGGGGGGCAGTAATTGTATTAGGGACACATTGTCCTTCCCCAATCACTGCTTGGGGGCACCACTGTGTATTTGTGATTTGTAGTCAACAGGAAAAGGACTGCAATAATTTCTCTAGACGTAAGCGCCTTTGTCTTCTCTGCACCATAAATCAAGTTAATGAAGTCAATTCAGTGTAATTACTTCATTTACAGCGAGTCTATAAATTCCTATTACTTGCTGCCCCTCCATTACATGAGAATATCCAGCCAATTTAATGCCCCCCATGCAGCAAAGCCCACCAGCCAGAGCTTTCATTTTTACACGAGCACTGTGTGGTTTTGGTGTCCTCACTGACGTTATGTCGAGTTTTCACAGTGTGAGTCATTTACAGTATTCACCCTGAGGGATTTTCATCACATTTTTCCCACAACACAGACACTCAGACACCTTTTTGCCTGGAATTTGTGTCAATCCTGCCAAGAGACAGAGACAGAAGCTAAACTACTGGTCAGATCTGTCAAACTGTTTTTGTTTTTTGTATTATTATTTGTCATGATATGACAGCACCATCTGAGTGGTAACCAACTTCTGCCTGAAAAATAAGATAATCGATAAAATGTAAAAAGTCACATAAATAAAAATACTCATGATTATTTTGAGTCAATTATGATTTAGAAAGTTAAAATTTTAATTATTTCATAATTCTGACTTTATTGTATTTATATATAATTTAATTATACGTGTATACGTGTATTCTATCTGTGACTTTTTCTTTCACATATCTGTTTTAGTATGCACTGTCAGAATAGTCCAAAAGTAAACATTTAGCATGTAGTCTAAACAAGGAAAACAGGAAGGCTGGTACTTAACTATAATTACATATTTCAGGAGGGTTCTGGTGCCAGGCTGCTTAATTAAACTTTAAAGCAACACAAACTGGTATCCTGTGTTAATTTAGCATGTTTACTGATGCGACCATGTTTATTTTACATGGACGATCATCTGAGGTCAAAACTGGTAAGTTCTTCACTAAATTAACACTGCAATGTTGTTTTGTGGCTCACACTCACCTACCCACCAAAATTTAGTGTATGTGCGGCAGTATGACATGCTCATGGCCAGAAACTAATTTAAATGTCACAGTGTGTCTGAGACTGGCTGTTTTTGGTCCACAGTGTCGTGTCCAAACCTCTTATAAAGGCCTCATTCACAAAGTGCCAGCCAGAGAGTAATGGTCCTGCCTGTGGCTTCAAGATTGAGACCAGATGCTGCAGATTCTCCCCTCTGAAGCACATCAGACCAACGCAGCCCTCCATCTCTTCTCTCACTTCCTGTTGTGGTTGAAGACGCTGATTAACATTTGCATTTCACCTTCAGATTAAGCAAACACAGACGCTGCACGCTGAAGTGAAAACATAAATTATGTAAGTGAACTGTCATAATGTGCAGGTGTTAACATTTGGACTTCAATACGATTCAACAGACGGTTATTGCCATATGCAAAGGATGCCGATGTTACCAACATGTTATTAGTCCAAACACAGCAATAATCTACTTTATATTTCATACATGGAGACATCTAATGAGTCGGCTACCATGCTTTTGTCTTGAAAATTAAATATCTCAAGAAATGTTATGTCACGTCTGACTGCCTGTTGTCGTGTTGACGCTGCCGCAGTGTGTCAGTTTTGTTCAGTCGCTATGTTTACATGACTTTAGAGAAAATCGATTTATTGTGTCAGTCCGACTAAAACTGGACTTTTAAAATACATGTTAACATGTTCGTACTGAATCGAATTTCTCAAAGTCGGATTAACACGCTGAGATAATGTGATTGGGAGTTGAATTACTCCTGCATGTATACAGTCAATCAGACCCAAACTGGTCTAGGTGCTCTGAGCATGCTCCACAGTTTCTGCCCTGGGCTTTGACCCAGAAGTCAAATAGCATTAAATGTGTGAAAGAAGAAGCCAGTGACAGCATGGCAAAATCTACCCATCATGCATTTTTTGGACAGATGAGGAGACACAGTTAATGCTGTGTCAGCTGAGTACTCTGAGCTGAGTTATATATTTTAAAATACATGGATGGGAGCAAAACACAGTATGGTGATCTGTCTAAAAAAGTGGTGGAACAGTTGGACGATGCTCGATTGTTTGGTCTATGACATAATAGGTCAACTGGAAACTGGTCCAATACTAAGAACCTGAAAGTGGGCATATCACCACCTACTGTAGCAGAGTTGGACATACTTTGGTCAATAAATCAATTCCCATCCTGTGCTTGTATACTGGGACAAGGACAGTAGTCCAATTAAGTGGCCTAGTTAGTTGCAGGCCTTCTGCTACACCTGTCAAGCTTTCCATTCTTGCAGGGCACGTATACATTTAACAGTGACAGGGAGCAGTTAATGACTGGGCTGACACAAAGCTAGACAAACAATCACTTACACTCAGTTTAGAGTGACCTGTGAACCTCACCTGATGTGCATGCCTTTGGGCTGTGGGAGGACACCTGAGTACCAAGAGAAAAGCATTTAACACATTTTGAGAGAAAAAGCTTTAAACATGTGAACCAACCAGTGTTTAACACTAAAACTATGTTGGATAACCAGTTTGGCTGAGGTCGTCAGATAAGGACTTTCCCCAAATTCAACAGAGCAGAACGCAGGCTCGCATTACCTTGCTCCTGACGTGTGCTATTGTGTATTGTCTTATGTGTGCTATTTTTGTGCTTTTTTTCTTCCTCCACAAGATAATTATTCCGAGCTTCCTTGAAACTGTAGGTCGTGAACTTGTTAGCCGGACATGCTAACTTTTTCAAAGGTCACGTTTTTGGTTTTGGGAAGGCAAAAAACCGTCTGCCATGCCTTGCTGTGGTTGTTATACCTTCCTTAAAGTGCAGAAAGCCAATTTGAGTCCAAAACTCAAAATGTGTTTTTAACAATTTCTTGGCTTTTTTTTTCAGTCAGCATGTGATCTGGACATCTCAAAAGCCCCTTTCCGCTGCCTCTTCAAGGTGGGAATTACACTCCACTATGGTGCTTCACCATTCTGTATAAACATTAAAATACCAGACCAATGCCAGAATGTGGGGACAGAGTTGTCTCGCCTTAAGGTGGCATTGAAGGTAGTAACAGGGTAGAAACAGCCCCAAACAATGACTGTATAAACGGGACAGCTGTCAGGTGTGACATTTTGGCGAAGTGTTAATGCCCAGAAATACCAGGCCAACAGTCAGTATGATTCTGTCGCCTTGTTGGTACAGTGTGTCCCACAACATTGCCCTTTGTCTGCCCTCATCAGCTTATGTTTAGTCAATTCAGCATGTTGAAACAGCAACAGCTGAGCCCATCCATAAATGAAATTGCTTTGATTGGCAGTTCAGCTCAGTGCACGAGAAGACAAACTTAAAGTGAGGAAAGTAAACAAACAGATAATATCAAGAGGGAGTGAGACTAAATCAAAGCAAACATAAGTTAAGGTCTTTTAGCCACTGTGTCTTCAGCAGAAATGTTTCGTGATGGTTTGTCTATTGTTCACTGCTGCATGGTCAATATGCTTAGTGCTTTCAACACTCAACTGTGTTGCTAATGTGCTAACTGGCTAACTAGCGTCAAGACGGTGTTCCGGTTTCCCCTTTTGAATGACGAATACAGACTGCTGCTGTCTGCTGATGTGGATAGTTATTTCCTTTCATGCAGGCTCAGGACATAAGTGCTGTTTGGCAATCGGCTGTTGCCTTTGCAGTGTGTTCATGTGCAAATTTTGGATTGAGACACAGTGACCAGGCAACGCAGCAAATGCCTTTGTCTCTGAATTTGGTCCAGTGTGTCTGGGCCTCTATGCATGCAACCACCATGGAAGCTTTAAAAGTAGCTGATAGCAGTTAGCAGCTAACTAAGGAAGAAGAACAGATATCGAAAATGTCCGCAAATTGGGAAAACAGTGAGGTTCACGAGCTCCTTACCCTTCAAGCAGAGCGTGAGATCAGCTACCATATAACAGGGGTGGTGAATGAAAGTTAGTGCCATGTTAATGCTGTTGTTATTGTTTAGAAAGGGCTGCAGACACATATGTTATATGTCACACCTGTCGTGTCTCTTTTGCTTCCATGATGTCAGCATGCAGTCTAAAATCACACACTGGATCAGCATGACGCCGCCATTGTTTGGCTCTGTGCGTAAATGCAAAGGTGGCGTAAAGAAGGGACTTCGTAGCAACCCTATGGGCCTTTTTCACAGCAGACATTTTGACTTGTCATAGTAGGAAAAGCACAGGTGAAACTGATAACACATTAACAATGACTCAGTTACATTTCATGTGCCAGTAAGCAATTCCAGTGAGCCAGCATGCGCAATACCAGCACTTCCCCAGAATTGGAATGCAGCCATTGATGCTATTAAAAACACCAGTGCTTTTCCTACAATGACATGTCAAAATATCTGCCATGAAAAAAGGTCTATTGTGTGATCTCCGTGTAAAAAGGGGCAAAACAAACTAATAACAATAACCGTTATACTGACGTATTTTATTTAAGGATTTAAATTCTCAGTCTACTACACAAGCTGACCACAAATCTGGAGCCACAATAAATAATGCGCTGCAAAATACTATCTGTGGTCAGTAATCATTACACAAGCTGCAATGCATTGTGTACATTTGTGCATGACAGTTGATGTAAATGGTGCTTTATCACATTTATGAAATGGTGTAGGGGCATTAGGGGTGAATTAAAGGCCAGTTTGTGTAGAAACTCACATGACGAGTAGCCGCAGTTCCCTCTGACGTAAGGTCGTCCTTTGTCCATTTCTGGCACAGACTCCCTGCTGACACACAACCATACAATAACACCATTGAAAGATATTATCTCTCCCGGTTTCTATCACTCTCCTTGAAATGTCAGACTCTTGATTTGTAGTCATTCTTATTTCTGTAGTATTCATCCAATAACCTGCTGCATTTTCCTCTTGACCTCCAAATATAATGGGCCCTCCTCAGGGGAGTGCTTTTCTATTTAAGCACCGTGGTCCACACGGCAATTTGGGACTTCCCGGATGTCCTATTTACATCAATTTATTTACAGAAGGCCAGGAGCTAAACTTGGTTATGTACACTGGTAACATGAAGATGCATAGAGACAGAAAACCCAGTAAAAAAAAAACTCCTGTAAAAAATAATGTAAATTAAAAAAAAGAGGACATGAAGACAGGTTCTTGTTGTTGTTGGTCTGTAAGCAACCATAACAGAAGCTCAGAGCTCAAATAGTCACCGACTGAGAGCTTGTTGCACCAGTTTATAATGCGTCCGTAAACAAGGTTGTCTGCAGCTGCAGGCACTTCATTCGTCACTCATGTTGTTTTAAGATTTTGACCCTCGTAGCGCAGATGTCAATGACAGAACGTAGCAGCACTGTATGTGTGAGGATGAACACAAATGATACAGTACATGACCATCCGTGGATTGACAAACAGGACAGATAATTGCATTCCATCCACTGATAAGATCCACTGATGTTTCACTTTGGCTCAGATACAGGTTTGCACTTTATTGCTAAAAGCTTCTGCTGCTTCTGCACCTAACACAGATGTCCTCTCAGACTCTGGCTGCTTTAGCTCATAGAATGCTGCAAGAATGAGTCCTGAAATGCAGACATGAGTCACTGTAGCGTTTATGCACTCGAAGACAATGTGTTTTTGGTTAGATGCCTGAAAAAAGAGCCGAAGTTAACACAAGCAACGTTTTGTTCTGCGACAAAAAATACACCCAGTAAATACCCTACCTGTGAATTTCGAGGCTTTTACTTGTCTTACAAGTGGTTAAATGAGACTATAGAACATCATAACGCCAAACACAGCTGAACAGCCTCATTGTGGTGCTGATGTAGAAGTCTTACGGCCATGGTGTAGTTTGTGTATAGCTGTTAGATGTTAGCTTTTTACTTGTGGGGACTGCATTACTGCTTAAAAAAAAATATAAAAGTGGTGTTCATTTGTGAAAATTATTTTGGTGAAGTAAATGTTTTTTCCACAATTATCCAAAACACAACGGAAAAATCCACTTGCTTTTTTGTCGAGGGAACCAGGGTGATGCTAACCTCTGCGTTGGCCTCAAAAAACCCATTCTTTGCTATGGATCTGTGTATTAATAGCTCTATTTTTATTTTGTGTCTTTACTTTGTGATGTACCTGGGTCAGTTACATGAAGAAAAATATTTATGGTACTGGCCTGCAGTACACTGCAATCCATTTTGCAAGGGAGTTAGTTAGTCAGTCACAGGTAGACTTATTCAATCTGCGTCTGAACACTAGCGCTAGCATCAGAGGCTGTGTTGGCTCGGACCTCTGGGTTCGCTGCAAAAATACTTTGCATTGAGGTGATATTTCAGGCTTGAGGCACTTAGATGGTACAAAAATTCCTTTCAGCAGTACTTGCAGAAAATGGTGCCATCGGTTCCATCTAGGAATTTAAAATGTAAATGTTCCATTCACGGGGTCAAGCAGCGTCGTCTCGTCTGCCTCCACCATGTGACAAAGCTACTGTGGCCTCAACTATGAAACGCAATTAATCAGCATTAATTTTTTTTTAATGAATTGTGATTAATTAATCAGAATTAACATTATTTTGACAGCCTTTGTTGAAACATTTCACAAAAAAATGTCAGTGTCAAGGTGGAATCACCAAAATCATTCGTTCAGGATTCATCCTCTGAGGACCATGAGAGCGCAAAATTTTATTGCAATGCATCCAAGAGTTGTTGAGGTGTTTCTGTCTGAACCAAAGTGATAGATTGACTGAAGTAAGAGTGCAAGACAAAGCAAGACAACTCTAGGCCTGAAAGCACCCTAAGATTGTCATCCATAGATCCATAAAGCCACGCCCCCAACATGTCTTAAAACATGAAATCCCTTCAAAAGTCTAATGTGCATAACCACTAGTAATCGTTTTGAAACAGTCAGATTGGATGTAGCCTCCAGATGTTGCTAAAATCGTCTCCTCCAGTAAAAACACATGTTAAGTGATCAATTTGCAGCAGAAAACGTACTTTCAGTGAACCGAGACAAACTCAATCTGAAAAACATGTGCCGCGGTATAAGCTGCTTCCAGTCCCAAAGGAGAATCGGTTGCAGCCTCCAGATGTTTTGGCATTAACTACCAAATAATCTCATCCACTTACACATCAACTGGCAAAGAGACGCTATCAGTGTGTGAATGAGCTCATTTGCCTGATGCCTTTTAGATGAGGTAATGGTTACTGAGAGGAAGTCACCATCATGATCATTTATCGATAAGGCAAATGGTTTTCAGAAGGACTGCTGCGATGACACTACTTAGAAGATGGGAAGGAAAAAGAGCTGCGTCAAACATATGAGAAAACAATTTCAGGTAATGATTTTTCACAGCGGGGTGTTTTCCAAAGCAGCAGGGCCTTGTCAAGAGACCAGAGAAGCCTGAAAGACTGTAACCTGGGGGAAAAACAACACAATCAAACACACCGGTAAATCACAGTCTGACTCGAAACAAAACATGACTTGACTTGAAAAGGACACTTCGGAGGAATCCCTCACAGTCAGGGCTTTGGCGGGGAGATTTCCTTCACAGTGGAATCTAAACAAAGTCAAATGCCGAGCTTTTTCCTGCAGGATTAAGCCCAGCCAGCCTGAAATATGGATTTGTTTTGCGTTCAGTCATACCAGTCCAGGTTTTGAGCCGGACATCTTGTTCCGTCATGATTTTAAATAGGAAAGCCTCGCTGCTTCGATTGTTCCAGTTCCAACAAGCTGAGCTGTGTGTCAGTCACAGTTTGACAGAAAATAAATCGTGCTTTTTCATGATTGTCAGATGAAAGAAATGCTCCCTCATATTATGGGCTTTGCATGAAGTCTTTCACACAACAAAAACCATGGGAAAGAGCTTGTGCATTCAAGAGCGTGTGCTGTACATTCTCAAGTGGTATAACCTCATTTTATGAAGCCAGGGGAAGCAGATAACGGAGCAAGAGAGCAGGCTACATACAATAGTCATTATGAGGACAATAACCACTTCAGATACACACTGAATGGTCCGTACTGTCCCTGTGTTGCCAGCTCACTCCATTTCTTTTGTGCAGCACAATAACCAAGTTAATAACAGGACTTCTAGTGGGAGCCTCGCTCACAGATACGTTTCAAGATAAACAAGGGGGGTCTGAGTTGTCACTCAACACCTCTATTGTGTGGCCGCTGCGGAGTTTGATGAGACACACACACACACTTCACAGCGTCAGGCCAGGGATCACAGCAAGGTTAGATGAGGTCAATTCAGAGTATTTCTGAGGGAATAAAATAGGTTGAAACACAATGGTGACCAATAATTTAAAGCAGTATACAGAATGAATTATTCAGACACAGTATCTGCTCTTATATAAGTAAACGGGAGGCAGTAGCTTGGTCCATTTGGACTTGGCTTGGGAACCGGAGGGTTGCTGATTCAAGGCCCACATATGGACCATATGGACATATGCCAGTCTGCCTTGAGAAAGGTGACAAATCTCCAGGCTACCCCAGGGATGCCATACTATAGCTGAACATGCACTATGACCCTCTGGAATGTAAAGGAGAAGGGGTCCGTTTCAACAGCCTTGTATGAAATTGTCTAGTGTTGATTGACGAAGAAAGAAATATTGTAAGCTGCCAATGTTAGCATGTGCAGCTAACCAGTGACTGAGCGTTGCTGCGGATCAACACATATGAATCTCTAGCCAAAGATGGACAATACTTTTCACGCTCAGGCTGTAAGGTTCTTTCTCACCCTGCCATTCACTCTGTGCATGTATGCTCACTCACTGTCTCTAGGTGTCATTGTCTGGGTCTGTCAATGAGTCATCAGCTGATTCACAATCAACCAATAGCACAGCGACACACCTTCTCTGTCAGCCTATCATCTTACTGCTGCTCGTACTTTCTCTGCCGTAGTTCTTTCTTGCTGCAGCCCCTTTTCCCCTCCACCTCCCCATCACCACCAGTCCTTACATATTCATCAGCCTCCTCTGCCTCAGTGTCATCAGCCACCACCACCGACGTTTGTGTCGCATCATGTGTTATAGGAAGTGAGACTCTCCGGCATGTGATTGTGTAGAACAGTAACGTAACTGTTTTGTGTGTCCTTGTCTATTTTATTTTGGAGCTTGTAAAAGATGAATTTCTGTCACTTGTGACAGACAATAAAGGTGCAGGCGACAATTGCAGCAGACGCAGTGAAGTTAATGCTTTTCCCAAATGAACATTTTGTTTTGGGTCCTTGAAAGTCATTTTGAAATTTTGTCCATTAAAAATCTGTGGGAACCTGTCATGCCTATGAACGTTGCTCAGTGGTGCATTACCACAACTAAAAAGTTCAACTTCCCATGTTTATTAGCCAAGCAGCTAATTTAACTAGCCCTCTGCTGACTTGAATAGGGGGAAAAATGTATTTTGTGGCTTAAATGTGGTTGGGATTTAAAATGTTACTGGACTGAAAGGATCAAATCCTGATGGTGAAAAGAATCATTTCGCAGGGGTTGTGATGCTTTAAAAAAATTGATCCACTGATTTATAAACATATCTTTCCCAATGTAAGTCTATGGGGGAAAGTATTTTGGGCCAAATGGGATCATGTGACAAACTCGGAAGCTGTAATTTCATGGTTTGGCTATGACATCAAATTGGCCTCATGGCCTGGCGCTGTTCCTGAGCGCTTGGTATTTCCCCACTGAGAGTAAACCAGACCCTCAGGAGTGCACTGGGCTTTGAAGCATTTATCGTTATCTGGAAATCATTGAATACATTTTTTTTGAATGTCACAAACTCCCCAAATGACTCATTTAACTATGAATTTGATCCAGTTGGTCCAACAACATTTAGAAGGTCAAGGGGAGCTGTATGATTTAATTATTTAATCCCTAAGTTAGCAGGGGGCAAACCAGAAGTAGCCGCTCAGCCAGCAGAAGTTTCTAGTTTACCTGCCCTATGGGCCACAGTGCGGAGGCAGTGGTGGGTAATTTATACACAGCTTTTTTGGCTTCATACTCCACTGAGCAGCTTTCACAGGAATGAACAAGACCCCGCCACCAGCGGTGCATCCAGATCTCTTATACACCATGCTGTCATGAGTCCTAAATGCTGAGTTAAAGCTAATGTTTGCTTTCAGGTTGCTTTAACACCTGCCATGTTTGGTTTGGTTCAGTCAAACTCAAGTTCATTTGCCCACAATGTGAGGTTCATTTGGGCAAGTGTGAACACAGCAAAGGTACCCGGATGCGCACCAAAACAACCAGACTGAGACCTTCTTGAAGAGGGTCTCAGTCTGGTTACAAACGAACTCTGGTGCAGTTCGTTTGTGTGTGTTTCGACCTGGATCTGAACCAACTGCAGTCACATGACACATTGTTTGGGTTAAACATGAGCATGTTACAGTCCTGGAGGATTATTAATGTGCACCTCCTCCTGTACTGCCTTAATATGCACATTCAGCACATCCAATGCATCAAAACATTGTTTTCTAGTTGGAGCCGCGACTCATTTTCAAACTATATGGTTTGACTAAAATGAACAATGACAGCAATATAGTCCACGATGAGCAGCGCTAAAATCAACCTGCGTAGTTGTGCCTCCATTGTGACGTTAGAAAGTGTCACATTTATCTTTCTCTTCTTCAACGTTTGCTTTACTTCCTGGATTTTTCCTGCATGGAAATTCTGACCAATGAAGAGCCTTCTTATGCAAGGCATTTTATCTGGTCAGCTTGTTGCACCATGTTTCCCGCACTGATGGCATTTTCAACCAGGTCATGGAGCCATTTAATTAGCTAGTTAGCTTCAGCTGATAAAGTCCAGCAACAGTTGTCATTACAGCTGTCAAAATCAACCGCTGCTGCAAGAAATCAAGGACCTGTCCTATTAAAAAATAACCAAAAAATCTCAAACGGTAACCATCATCATTATAAACTGCAGTGACAGAATGGAAAGCTTGACGGGCGGAGCAGCAAAAGTAAACACTCTGTCATTTTATCAATATGAGTGACTGCTCTCACATCACATGCAGTCATTTGACTCATTGGTCATTTACAAAATACTAAGAAGTGCCGCTTTAACTCACAGTTGCATGGTCTCTATCTTAATACTATGTTGTTTTAAGTCCTACGCCAATAAAAAAATTGAGCTACTCCTAAGATTAAGGCTTTTCTGTGGTAATCAGTGTGTAAATATAACATTATCTGTAATGATACACCCACTGTGTCAAACTCTCCGATAGCATTTGAGGAAGGTAAAGGTCAAATAAATAAAACGTATTTTTTAACAATGCACCTGAGCTCAGTGTAAGGTGCTAACGAACACATACATTAACGTGCCAAGGATTACTCAAGCCTAAACATAACGAGTTGCACAGATCACATGCTGCAGTGTTTATCACGGAGGCCTGACTTCATTCTGCTGTGATAATCTTCCCTCTCACTCTCTTGAATCCACTGTGTGACTGTGTGAGTCCCTGATGTATTTTTCCTTTTGTGGTCAGGCTTCGGACGCCGTGTTAATCCACACAGCTGTGGAGCCTCACTGAAGGAGAGCCGCCTCTGCTCCTCCAATAACTGTCACGAAGAGGACAAAGAGCTCTGCAGCTCACCAAACCAGACTCTTGTAGTCTGAAAGGATCAAGGACAGGAGCAGATTACTGGATCTTGGCGTCATGAATTTCCTGTTATGCTTTTTATTAGGAGGGGTATCTTTTCATCGTGCCGTAGCAATGTGGGTATGATCTGGATCAGGAATGACAGGATGAGGAGAAGTAATGAGGGGCCTCAAACCATCCAGGTCTACAAACTGAGCATTTCAGACCCATTAACATACCATTTGAAGGCCAAACGACCCCTGACAGCCCAGTCTCCACAAATAGCATTTTAAGTCTTGTGTGTGATTTATCCTGGCTTCATATGTGCAGAGGAAATCTCTGCTCTTCGCTAGGCTAATCTATACAATGTAAAATGCCATAGGCTTGTGCTAATAACATTAGCATGTTGTATTTGTGGGGAAAATGTGTCTAGATAAAAGACAAGTGTTTGTCTGAATGCTGCGAGTTATAGAGAAGGTGATTCGTGTACCTGTGTTTGAAGTTGTCCCTATTGAGCCACGTTTAAATGTGTGTTTAAGGTGCATTTTGAATCAACTTAACTTTACAGCAAGGCTCTGTCTCTGTCGACGTATCTAACCTTGAGCGTAAATAAGCCCTCAGACGAGATGCCTGCTAAGCTGCAGACCGCTGTAGACCGCCGTTCAAGACCAACAAACAACAAAACTGGTTGTTATTTAACAAGTCATTGCTGTTTCCCAGCGACTTTTTAGCTGCTAAATGAGGGTGTTTTTGTTGCAACTCATTGCTGGTTTTCAACAAGGGAAAGTGCCATGAAAAGTAGTTGTTTTTTTACCAAGACAACTCATGGATTCTAACCCCAACTGTGATTGCGCCAAAAAAAGGCGACTTTAAGGCCTAAAAAAGATCTTTTAATAACCATACCCAGGTGGGTTTTTTTTGCCTAACCTAACCACGCTTAACCACATCTAACCACAGCACTGTTGAAACATAAAGCTTCAACATATCCACGACATAATAACTAGACCTACTGGGAATCTGTGCCCACAGAATTCAAAGGACATCTCCACACATTTTCATTCTGAATCACTGCTGACAAAAAAAACAATTAAAAAACCCCCCAAACAAACGTAACAAATCCACGGAGCCAACATTGTTCCTGGAGTTGGGTTTTTCTTGACCTTCTCTCTGCATTGTGTAAAAAACAGAACAAACACCAGAGCCGTGATTGCAACATCAGGAGGGATCTCAGGAAATTTCAACAATGTGGAGTTGGCATACAGGTGACCAACCAAAACAGGCTAACAAAGGCTGCATGTGGTTGATGCAACGTTGCAAAAATGGGCCTGGCAATGGCAACACCCCTGGAAATAGACAAACCATTGAATATAGAATAATCTAATAACCCTAATGGGAAACTAGAAGGGCTCTCGGAGAGTGCAGACCTCCATTAAGGCCAATATTCCAGTCTTCTATGATATTCAAATCTGCAACTGAAACAGCAATACCTATGTCTGGATACGGCTCCAAAATTATTAGAATTATGTCAGACGAATGCTCCATAAAGATAGAAAGTTATAAAAAAGGATCCACTCCAAAATGTAATGGATTCTTCCTTGGCTCATACTACTCTCACCCAGCGAGTCTTGTAAAAATCAGGCCAGCAGTATTTCCTAATCATGCAACAAACAAACTGGCAGAGGTTATGAATGCAAGGTGTGCTAACTTTAGCTTGGCACCATTATCTCAGTCATCTGGGTGGAGACATTTCCAGTTTAGGATTTAGCAACAGTGGTATAGTGTACTGACCATGTTTGCCTCTGTTGTACTTTCCCATTTGGCTGTCGAATGTAGATGACACCAAGACCGATAGTTAACTCTACCAAGGTTGTGGTTGGGTTTGTTTGTTCATCAACAGGATGATGAGAGAACCCCTGCCCCATTTGGATGGCACCTCAACGCCTCACCATCCTTCCTGGACTGGACTGCTAGAAGCTAGTTACCAGCTAATAATGAGCCGTGTTAATTTAATGTTAATAAGTCAGCGTGTTCCCAACCATGATCCGGAGCCGGTAAGCTGTCACTGAAAGAGGATATTTGGATGTTTATCTACTGACAAAGCGGCAGTATTTGATGAGTTGAGGTGAGAACACGTTGAGATACACATTTTTATTTATTTTTTAACTTTACTGTAGTTAACACTGTGAGAGGAGGCATTTGGTGTCATGTATCAGTTCAGAAAGGGACCCAAATGCAGAGCAGTAGGCAGGTGGATTTGGAACAAAAGGCGAGCTTTTGTATAGCTGATAAAAACCTCCAAAGCAGGCAGGTAACCGAAAGTGCAAAAGAATGAAGAAAGTGAAAACCAACCGGGATAATATGATGAACACGGATGAAATTCAAAACGGAGTACAAGAGACCAGGCAGGAAATGGAGCAGCGAACAACACAGGGAACGTGGGAACGAACACAAACGAACTGACAAGAAACAAAGAGAAACACACAGGTATTATACACAGAAAACTAATCACAAGAGCGAGACAAAGCTGGAGGAGGAGACAAAAGCAAAAGGAGGGAAATGGGCATTGGTCCCAAAAAGAAAAAATATCCAGCGAGCAGCAGTTCTCTGGGTGAAAATGCCTTGTTGATGCCAGAGGTCAGAGGAGAATGGCCAGACTGGTTCAAGATGATAGAAAGGCAATAGGAAGTCAAATAACCACTAGTTACAACCAAGGTCTGCAGAAGACCATCTCTGAAGCAACAACACCTTGTCCAACCTTGAAGCAGATGGGCTACAGCAGCAGAAGACCACACCAGGTGCCACTGCTGTCAGCTAACAACAGGAAACTGAGGCTACAGTTCACACAGGCTCACCAAAACTGGACAATAGAAGATTGGAAAAACGTTGCCTGGTCTGATGAGTCTGGATTTCTGCTGCCACATTCAGATGGTAGGGTCAGAATTCGGTGTCATGGATCCATCCTGCCTTGTATCAACGGTTCAGGCTGCTGCTGGTGGTGTAATGGTGTGGGGGAGATTTTCTTAGTACCAACTGAGCCTGGTTTAAACACCACAGCCTGCCTGAGTATTGTTGCTGACCGTGTCCATCCCTTTATGACCACAGTGTACCATCTTCTGATGGCTACTTCCAGCAGGATAACGCACCATGTCACAAAGCTCACATCATCTCAAACATGACAATGAGTGCACTGTACTCCAATGGCCTCCACAAATGACAAATCTGCAGCAACTGTGTGATGTCATCATGTCAATATGGACCAAAATCTGAGGGATGTTTCCAGCACCTTGTTGGATCTGTGACACCAGCAATGAAGTTAAAAGGGGTCCAACCCGGTACCAGCAAGTTGTGTTGAATAATGTGGCCAGTGAGTGTATATTCCAGATACATATGTGCTTGCAGATTTGCATTGCATAGAAGACTATTTGCCTTGGTGGAGATCTGCACTCTCCAAGTGCTGCTCTAGTGCATCGATTGTTCCTTACAATCACTGACTAATTCAGTGTCCTATTTATCGGCTTGGCTTGAGGCAAATTATCAAATATAGATTACTATCTTGAATCCGTGAGTTTTCGTTGTATAATTAGTAGCAGCAGCTAACTGTCCTTGAGTTGATATTTATTTGTATCTGCAATTGGTTTCCTTGTAGATAAATTTATACTCCTAATAAATCCCAATTTATTGCCTTCCTTTCAGTGTGGACAGTATTTGCTTTAAGATCTTATCAGTCCTGGAAAACTCTCATCCTCATCTCTCAACCTCGCGACAGCAAACTGCACAATAATCATGACGGTGGATCTTGATGTGGAACTTTTCTGCTGCTGCAGTATTGAAGGCCAAATTACAATGGAGGTGGTCATAAAAGTTAAATGAGTCACTTGATTTAACTTTCAGCAACTTCCCCCTGATGCTAAGCAATAGAACAGAGAGCGGCTGTGATAGATGTGTGCGGCATTTTACAGCCACAGAAAAATAAAACAACCCCAAAATACACTCTCGTTTGCAACATCACCACTTCTGCTGCTGTTATTTTTACCCTCTCTCTCCCTCTATATTTTAAAATTGAACAGTCCTGTTCAAAGTCACATCTATGGCATCCGCTATGTCTCTCATTGCAGCATAGAAAGGATCCATTACGGAGCCATTAGTTTACATAATTTGTTATTCCCAGCAATCCTCACAGTCTTGCCTCTGTTCAGCACTTCCTCTAAGAGGAGAGACGGCAGGCTATACACAGCGCATGCTGAAAATATGGGGTCTAAACCGGTCATTAAAGGGACACACCACCTAAACTAAGTGTTTCACGATGTTATTTCCGAAGCCGGGGAAAGTCCGATCAATATTTGTGAACATGAGTTACGTTCTCTTAAAGTCAAACACCGGAAGTCTTAAACTTGTGATGTCATCAAGTCTAAGTCTAGAGCTGCTCTACAGACAATGAATGGGAGCATCTCCAGACATTATACTTGATGGCATCAAAAATGTTAGTTCAGCACTCAGAGGCACAAGGCACCGTAAGTGAAGATTTTCCTTTAAATCTGAGTTAAGGTTTTCTTTAAAGTCTTTCTCCTTATCTTAGCCTTATACTAGAGGAATTGCTTAAAGTTTGTTAAAGTGTTGCACAGCAGAAGAAGAAGCAGATATACTTTATTTATCCCTGATGGGAAAGTTTTTCTCACTCTGTTGTCATATAAACACAGGCCCAAAATACACACATGTACAACTATGACCTATACATGCATTAAATGGAGAGATATCAGGGTGAGGGGGCTGCTCTTGGATGGGCGGGTTGGGGGTTTGTTGCATCTCTGCAGCGCCCAGATGTGAGTGGAAGAAGTGGGCACTTCTCCAGTTACCGGTCCAAAATCCATATTTGGTGTGAATAGAGACTTGAGCCAACAAACCTCTGGTTCCCAACCCAAGTCCCTGTAAACTAAGCTACTGACACCTTGTCCCCAGACGACCTTAGAAACCAAAGAAAGGACATAAACATTAGGTACCTCTGACTGCATCTTAACAGAAACCAATTGATTTTGCCTGGAGTTGGAATACTAGACTTTCCAAAGATGCATTCTTCCAGCCTCTATACAATTAATGATTTCCTCCTCATAGTTTCGTCATGGAATTTCATATTCTCATTTTCCAGGCCTGGAAAACTCACGTAATTTTGCTGTTTGTCATGACATTAATTGTTACAGTAATCTTCTGGGGATAACCTTCCACGTAACGTGAAATAACAACAAATCTATTTCCTGTAAGTTAGCTGCTGACATAGCGTAGCTCTAATATGTGTCAACTTAGGGCTGCACTATGTACAGTTTCTGCATCGACACTGTGAGTTGCAATAGTCAAGTCAGGAATATCACCTATCAACAATTTATTTGATGCTTGACACAAATGTAAAACTTGCACGGTTCTAATTTTCTATGACTAAAACTAAAGCCAAGCCTTCTGTTTTAAGACGTGACATGTATCTGTAATATTGTGTTGCATCTTTTGTTTTTGGAAATGAGACTCTTCATGCTTTTTCCAAATGAAAATTGGGAAAAGCATGAAGTGAAAGTCATGGAAAGTTTTGAAATTTTGTCAATGAGGGGCTCTTCTACTTTCCAAATGAATCAAATCCTGATCGTGAGACGGGGTTATGATGCTAAAAAATAAATTATCCACTGTTCAGCCATTATGAAAGTGACTTCAAAGCCCAGTGCACTTCCTGATTTCAGCAAATGCTATTAGAAGCACTATGAGCAGGCAGAGGAACACAATATTTTTGCAGACTATCTGTCTCATGTACTCCTGTATGGAGACAGAACGCATTTAAATCCCACACCCACCGGAGGGGAAAACACTTCATCTGTCTCCATTGACTTTGTATTGAGTGAAGGTACCTCCTTGTCATTTACATCTGCTAGCAAACAACACAAAAATGACTCAGAGCTGCTTTGTGGTGGGATGCACTACCAACATGGTGACAAAAAAATCCATTACTAAGTTTTTACAAGGTGCGGAACCAAAAAAAAGGAGCTTTCAAGCAGTAACGTGAGGCATCAGCAGGAAGATAAGAAAAACTGGGGGATCCTGACACTCAGTATGAGTGAATGTGCAGCCGGCGCGTTGCTAATTTGGCCAGACGAACTATGTATGTAATGTCTGGTTTGATCTTTATTAGCATGAATGACGATCTCACCCGGTGATTTGATCATATAGTCGTAAATATTCAAGTGTGTCTCTACTGCCAGTTCAGGGGTATTCCTCCAAGATAAGGAATGTAAGGAAGAGAGACATTAAGATAGACTGAAAATATTGAGTTGGTCAATGTAACCCTTCGTATCTGGTAGACAGATAATCCTTTGACGTGCTGATATCTAATTTTTTTAGTGAGCTACAGGCATTTTGTTTAGTAGGTTTCTCCTCCAGTGGGCTGCTGTCTGTCTGGCGGGTTGCACTCTGTCTACATAGGAACAGTTTATAAATATACCAAGAAGTTATTTTTCATTAATGTTACCTCGGGAGCTTTAAAATAAAAAAGAAGTGAAGCCTATTTTGCGTCCAACAAAGGATGTTTAGTTTTCTCCACATCTCCAAACAGGTCAAATCTGCCCCAAATTTCCACTTGTGATCAAAATTAAACATCCTCTTGTTTTTTACGGAAGCACTGATTATATCCTCCCTTCCAATCAAGGTTAGCCAAGGTGTAGGGAGTGGATAGAAATGTTATTTCCTTAAGAGGGCACAGCCTGCCAGTCTCAGAGGGGGACTGGAGCAGAGCTGCAGTGCGGGAAGGGGAGTTGAGAAACCCTGAGAGCGTGACTCACTACTCTCACTGACAAAACACAAACATCTGGAAGTTGAAATCACATCTAAATAAAGTTAGATCAAACAAATCAGACAGACATGATGTCAACTCCCTGATAAAGCCTCGACGACGATGATGAAAGATGGTATTCCCATAGTTTGCGGCATGGAATTTGGCATTGAAAGAAAACAATCAGACACACCGAGACAAATGAGTCCAGTGTGATGACAAACACTTCTGAATTACTCACATCGGTGCTTTTACTGATCAGATACATGTCCCAAGGAGCGGATAACATGTTGGGTTGCCCCGGTAGATTTGCTGTGGTCAGACTGTGTTGTGATTAAAGAATCAAAGCTCAAGTGATGATAAGATATGAACTAAATGGTTCTGCAGATTACAGCATTACATAATGCAACACTTACTGGGAACATCAGACAGTAACAGGAGTAGTAATGTCCATTTATTCATTTAATTTTTTTCCCAGACATAAAGCATAATCTCCTACGCAATCATTAAAATACTTAAATATCTCAGCTCAGTTATTAAAACATTTAAAACTCTGTCACTGGCGGTCCACGAGAACACTCTATCATATTCTAGACTACTTTACATATCAATAACCCTTCTACATACACTCATTGGTCAGTTTATTAGGTACCTGGCTAGTCCCGGGTTGGACCCTGAACTGCACAACAAACACCGGCTTTCACCCAAGAGAGCGGTGTAAACATCCTGTAAGATTCTATAGCCAAACCCTGTTCTTTTTTCCTAAACCTAACCATGTGTGTGTTGTTGAAGAAATGTCGTATGCAGACATGGAAAATCCTATCCTGGAAATCCAGATGCCCCGCCCCTAGCAAATTCGAATTTACATAACATCGAATAACATGATGACGACAGCGCTGCGCCGTAGGAGTCGAAAAGTAAACAGCCAAGATGGCAGCTGCTGAAGGACCACGTCCGTTCAATTTAGCTTTGGAAGAAACACTAAGCCAGCTACACTTATCTTTTTCCTTGTGAGAGGAACAAAAGACTGCCCTAGAAGCCTTCGTTTCCAGGAAGGGCGTTTTTGCTGTTTTGCCGATGGGATACGGCAAAAGCATAATATATCAGTTAGCTCCGGTCGGCAAACCAATGGGGCTTAATGTAATGAATACGTCACCTTGTTTTTTGCTCTGATTGGCTATCGTGCTATCCAGTTGTGTTTGGTGGCATTTAATATGCCTCAGTTAGTGCTGCCCCTTGGGTAGGAAGGGTGTATCGGTGTATCCAGACTCAAAATCTTTCTAGATTTGAGTCTGGATTTCCAGGCTAGAAAAACTATAACCTAACTCACTGGACCGACTGCCGGCAACTTTTAAGGTGGAACGTTGACTTGTAATGTTACTGAATGCATGAGTTGATGACGTGAATCAATCAACACACCTTAAATTTCTCTGTGACAACTTTGACCATTACTTTAGTTTTTATATGAAATACACTTTTAGTAATAAATGAATCTTCAAGCGTTTATATGTATTAATTTCAGCCGGGTTATGTGAACTGCATATGTGTTCAATATGTATTGAATGGGTTTAATACTGCCAGTATGTATTTCTTTTTGAACGATGGTAGCTGGACGGCGTACGAGCCTCCATCTTAATTCCAGCACCTGGGTTTTCATTTGGCACAGAAACATCTCACCCATGCAGCACATGTTTGGCCCCATTTGAAACAAACACATTTTTCCTTGAACCAGGCATTGATGACTTCATATGATCCAAGTTAAAAAGTTTATAGTGAAAATAAATGTGCAGTAAAAGAAATGAAGCCTGTGAGTGAGAAGAGAGGAACGCAACTGGAAACTTATTGGAATCATATTTCTTTCATGTTCGTACAATGAGTGCTGTTTCTTTCAAAGGAGGACTAACACTTTATGGGCAGCACATTCCCTCGGCGCTGGATTATTACGCTTTGAAGTAACATCATAATAAGTTTGCAGCAAAGAATCTGCACAAATAAACCGGGTATAACTGTTTGTATTTGTGTAGAAATTAAACCCTGCTGCTGCTTAAACAGATTGTGAATCAGTTTCACACAAGCGATTGTGAATCAGTTTCAGCTGCTTTGGTGCAAATAAAAGTGACACAGGTGCAATGGAGAGGCAAGAACAAGACAAACCCCAAAAAGTGAATGGTTTTACATGTGGTGGCCACAGACAGTTGTTCTCTCCTTTTCCGGGGGGGGGGGGGGGGGGGGGGGGGGGGGCAGTGGGACATTTCCGAGGTCACTAGTAAATGTTCCTTCTTCCCTCACCAAAATTAAGCGTAACTTTGGAGTGTTATTTGGTCCCCTTTCCAACAAGATAGCATGACATACCAATGGATGTCTTGGATCCTCTAGCTCAGTGGAGGAGCCATGGAGTCCAAATTTCTCCTTAGTCATTAGTTTGAAGTCCACCCTACAGCAGGAAACAGTACTTCAAAAATGCACTGTACTTAAAAATAAAGTGTGTTGTTAACAACTTGACATGTTTACAAGTCAGTTTCGATCCATTCAGGATGGGATTAGCCCTGACCTAAAGCCAAATGAGCACCTATGGGGTGTTATGTACTGGTGTATCAGCCGCCGCCAAGTACCACTGCAGACTGTGCAGGAGCTCACTGATGCCCTGATCCTGGTCTGGTAGGAGATCCCCCAGGACCCATCCACCAACTCATCAGGAGCATGCCAAGATGTTGTCAGGGGCCATATACACACCACTGAGTCAGCCTGTGATTTCATTTTTTACTTTGATTTTTGGTGTAGTTTTGAATCCAGCACTCAGTGGGTTGATGTATTTTTTCCGCTGACTGTCATTTTGCTCTCAACAAATTATACGATGTACATCAGTAAAGAATTTCAACTTGAATTATTCATTCATCAGGATCTGATGTGTGATTTAAGTGTTCCCTTCATCTTTTGAGCAGTGTACTATAAACAAAATCCCAATTATAGTTTGACTGATGATTTTATGGACTGACTCCTAATCACAGGAAAAGAGAGTTCTTTTAAAGTAGGATAAACAGGAAAGCAGCAGAAGTGGATACACAACCGGGCAAGTCATCAGTCAGTCCTGGACTTTCTCACAGTGAGAGTCCCGCAGGGTAATTAGTTGTTTGATTTAGAGCAATAAACAGGCCATGTTTGGTGTTTGGGTACAAAGTCCCGTATGGAATGATGTTCCTCGTCTCTATCTACTTATACCTGTACACAAATACAGACTGGAGGTTAATCTCAAACTCCCTCTGCACGTGGTAGATCAACATCTATCAAGCTGTGCAGCACATATGCTGTTTACAGTTATAACTGTGGTAGATTTGTGACTGGTAATTTTCGAAAACATGGGTGCTTGATGTCAGACAGATGAAGGCAATAGCAGCCTCTCAAATGTCGCTAACAGTTTCTATCAACTGTAGCTAATTACAGTAGGTTAGCTTTATGAGTTGGCTAAAAAAACACAGTCTCTGGCTTGTTTTGCAACAAAAACTCATGGATTTAAATATTACACACATGATATAGTGCTAAAAGTCTGAGGTTAAGCTGGATAACTGTTTCTAACTGCTGGAAGGATAACATTGGACGTGTTTTTACAATATTTGTGAGGTGAGAGTAGCAGGACTGAATAACTGTCTTGACAAGTGTGTCAGATTTCAGCTGGCAGGCAAAAGTTGCTCCTAGGTTTGGAGCAAAAGATTTTCTATTTGTGGCAAATGAAGCGAGGTGTTGGACAATGTTATTGAGACCTGCTTTGGGGCCAGAACTTAAGTTTTACCAGGATTTAATTGAAGAAAACTTTGAGACATCCAGATACTGATCTCAGCCAGAAACTTATGCAGACTAGGTAGATGTTATTACTAGATGAGTTGACTGGACTTAACAAAATGGTAAAGTTGTGTATCATCAATGTAGCAATGATAGAACACACAACCACACTGACAAATTAAATGTCCTAAGGAGAACGTAATGTAAATAATTTGGGTCCAAGAATTGATCCCTGGGGCACCCCACAGCTTAAAGGCACAGGTGGATACCCTGGTAGGTATCCCCTCCCACTTTTCCAGCTGATCAATTAAAGTAGTGTGACCAATTGTGTCAAAGGCCACAGACAAATCTCTAGAGAACTAAAATGACAATATTACCTTGGTCTAGCTGCACGAGAACAATTTGTGACCCACAGCAGAGCTGTCTTGGTACTCTGCTTCTGACAGAAGCCAGATTTTCTTGAACCAGTTGCAGAAGTTGTTTGCAGACTATTTTTCCTAAAATCTTGGATGTGAAAAGAAGCTTAGAAATAGGTCTATAGTTTGTTGGTGTGCTGCGACCCAGGTGTGGTTCCTTTAGTAGTGGTTGAACTGTAGCCATTTTAAAGAAATCAGGAACACAGACTGATCAGAGTTATTAGTTCAGTATCGCAAGCAGAAATGGTCCAATAATGCTTATAGTTTCTTTAAGTAATCTGAGAGGGACAACGTCAAAGGGCACTTGGAAGAAAGTGAGTGAGACTGTACCGATCAAATCCATGAGGGAGATTTGAGAAAACTGGTCAAGTAAAGCAGGATAGTGTTGGCAGTAAAAAGTAGTAAGTAGACTTTTTGTAATCGTTGCGCTGCACAGGCACGTCACAAAGCAGCCAGCTAGTTTGCAAGATGGAAACGCTTACCTTAAGTGGCTGGAAATATTCCTGTTACTTTGATTTTACTGAGAGGAAAGACGACAAGAAAATCATGGCTGCAGGTAGTCGGACTAAAACTCTTTCCACTGCATAAAACACATCCTGAAACCTCTAGTCTGAAATATCTACTACGATCGACAGCACAGTAACGTGAAGCTAACCAAAGGTGAGCTGTAGAGAGATACGCAATCACCAGTTTTATGGGATGTAACTAAAGCCGAAAAATGCAGTATCATCATAAACCACAGAAATATTGGCCAAAATAAGACCCAAGTTGTAATAAACCCAAATATCTTTTAAAGGGCTTGACTCTTTGTAAAAAAGATCAGTAGTTGCTCGTTAGTCGTCTAATTTCTACCCATTTGTTGGTTCCATAATATCCTCCGCGCAGTAACCCTTCAAATATGAATCATGTGTTTGTCTCGGTAATTAGAGACTCATCCAATCACCATGTGACAAAGTGCACTAACAGGAAATTTCACACCACAAATTTGATAATTGAGTCAAACTGAGTGTCTCGGCAGAGAGTATCACTTATGTCATTACGCACTCTATTTATCAGGAAGTGATGAGCTGATGATCTTGTTTCTTACTTGTAGCCTGACGTCTAATTAACATTTCACCGTATTTGCCTTTCATCTATGGAGTGGCTCCGGGAGCGCCCGTCCTCTTAATGCATCCCCAGACTTCAGAGAGCATCAGCACGGATCAATATTGGCTCGCAGAGCTGAAAGCTTGTTGTTAGAAACAGGAATGTAAATGACACGGAAATGGCTTTCATCCCACGGCCCTCAGCCTCATAATGTCTCATAAAGTGTTCTCTCCTCTCATCGTTTTGCAGAAAATAACCGCCAGTGTCCAACAGACTTTACCAGTAAGGTGTGAAGTATAACAGTGTCAGATGCTTCCGGAAAATTTCTATTTTTAGGGGATGACGATGGAATTTATCCCAGCAACACTGGCGTGGTCCGCCACTGTATCTCTTCTTTATATCTTTTTATGGATATAGCAGTGTGTGCGTGTGTGTGTGTGTGTGTTTAAAATAATTACAGAGGCCTGTCAATAGTAACGTCCTCTCCAGGTTTCATTATTGAACCAGAGCTACAGCAGATTTGATATTATGACATATTGACCTTTAATTACGGCAACTGCAAGTCCAATAATCATCATTTTTCAAATGTCACAGCACAGAGCTAGTTTCCATGATCCTTACAGATTGTATGAAACAGATTTTGAAATTCTGCCCTTTTGTAAGTTGTTGTTTGTTTTTTGGTAGATCTCAGCTCAGCAAACACTGTGACAGACGAAAACATAAAACTTAAGAGCATAAGCGCTGCAAGTTAATCCCAGCTGGGCAAAGAGGCAGCCGAGGACTCGATGATTGAAAATTTCCAGCCCTGAATCCACAGAGTTGCCTGGTGTTTGAAATAGTGCTGATATTAATGGGACATCTCCAGCTGACAATCCACGGGCCACACGGTGACTCAGAGTTACGAGAAAGCGGCGCAGCCCTTGATGCTCTCTGTGGAACAAGTGACATTAACAGAGCCATTAAAAAGCAGGCGATGAGATGCTAATGTGTTTCCTTGTCATCCTGCTCCAGGGATCAGAGACTTTGGATTTTTATGGGCTGCGGTCAATCAGCGTTCACCTCTCCAGATGGTGGTTATTAGCTCTGCAACCTGGCGGAGACCTGCTGAGCTTAACTAAAGGGGAACATCATTTCTCGATGTGTCGGCTGTAGCCTCGGGGGCAACTCAGGCGAGATGTGACAGCACTGCAGTGATGTTGAATTTACACTCGAGCAGAGCTACAGCTAAAGACATGTTTCCATCATTGCTGCCTGTTGACTGAACATTTTTTTAATTAACTACATTTGTGTAGGTGAACAACAATGTTACAAAGCAATCCAGACACTAACATGAATCCCTTCAGGATATCGCAGGCTTTTTCTCGGAGATTCTTGCTGCCTAAAATGTCTTAACTCATGACAGCTTTTCTAAAGAAATTGCAATGTTTGCATTAAAAATCAAAGGCAACTTGTTCCAGTGAGAATAAAACGTACCACTCTCCTTTTAACTTTTAAAGACACAGAGACAATTTTACACTCCTTCATGTCTTCACACCTGATCACTGCAACAGCCTCTTTTCTTGCCTGAATCAAAACTCTATTAATCAACTCCAGACTTTTTAGAATTCAAGCGCCAAGCTTTTAACCAGAACCAAGAGATGTGATGACATCACTCCAGTTTTAGCCTCTTTACACTGGCCCCCAGTATGTTTTAGAATAGACTTTAAGATTTTATTGGTTACTTTTAAGGCTTTTTCATACACGCCAGGACGAACTTTAAGCGACTGAAATGAGTTTCCGCTCTGGGGTGGCTGGGCCAGCCGTACAGATAGGGAGGGAGGAGTAGAGCCGCTGCTTCGTTGCATCAAATGGGGTCAGTTGAGGTGGTTCGGGCATCTGATGAGGATCCTCCTGGGCGCCTCCTGTTAGAGGTGTTTCAGGCACGTCCCACTGGTAGGAGGCCCCGGGGCAGACCCAGAACACACTGGAGGGATTACATATCTCGTCTGGCCTGGGAAAGTGTCGGGGTTCCCCAGGAGGAGGAAAGTGTTTCTGGGGGGAGGGACGTCTGGGGTGCTTTGCCTGGTCTGGATGATATTGGATCGTCTTTAGCAGTAATTTTTGTTTGTAAATGTGAGATGTTGCAGCCAGAAAGAAGGAATTTTCAGTAAAGTTGTGGTGATTGGACAAAGTTGCAAGGTTGCACTGAATTCGCAGGGATGGGTTAAATTTGCGTCAAACAGCACATAAAAGTTGCGTTACCCTAAAAATCTTCTTTCACTTTACTGCAGTGAAGAAAAAGTGTAGTGTAGGGTGTGTCAGTACACCGTGACATCACAGTTAGTTGGGTTGCAGGTGATGCGAAGCACACGACTGACCGGTGACACAGATGTGAAACTTTCAACCTGTCGCCTCACAGCAAGAGAGTTCCTGATGAGAGGATAAGTGGTTAGAAAATGGATGGATGGATGTATATTGCAGAAAGAATAATTAGAATCAAAAACATGGTTTGAATTCGTGAAATCTGAAGGACTGTAATATTAAGGTGCCCATGCTGTGTGAGCCGTGTGTAGAATTAAGCTCAGTACAACAAAACTGTGAATGAAATGAACAAACGTCTGTTGCTGATGGGAATAGATAAAATTTAAAAAGACTGTGTGCCTCTAAAATTTGCGTTTCTGCCGTCCTGTGCTCCCTTTGCAGGCCAGAGCTCCTCCCACTTTGCTATACTGGTACGCAGTGGGGAAAAAAATCAAGACGCTCTGCTGTCAAGTCATTTCCGATGTCAGCACAAGCGATATTTTTAGCATTTTTTCTTCGTCATATTTTCATACGTCAGCCCTGTACTTGACTCACGCAGTCCATTTCCTTCCAGCTAAAAGCCATACGCTTGTTTACCCCGTTAATCCCTAATGGGAAGCTCACTGTTAAATGTTGATGTTGATAATTTATCAAATACAGCTTAAATTAAATTTTTCCAGAGAAATTAATTTCCGCAATACGTCTCCAGAGACCTTATGGAGGCACCTGCACCCACAGACTGCAGAACGGACTGCACTCTGCTGTGTTTACATGAGAATCTGGACAAAGCGAGGAAGCTGTGCGCGTAAATTTAGTGGCTGTTTTTTTTGGTCAAGTCTGTTTAAGACTGTTAAATATCCACTATAAACACATCTTCTCCCAGGGGACGTCGAAGACAAACATTTCACAGTAGCGTGTTTCTCTGTGAACAAAAGTGATGTTTTCAGCAGCAGCCACAGATGCAGCACGGTGCCAGAGTAAACAACGCCAAACACAGACAGATACAGATGAGACTGTGTATGATATAAAGTTAGAGATAAGAGGTACAGCTCATGACTCAGGTATTATTTCACAGTAGTAGTTTTTATACGAAGATGAAGTTTGTGTACATATAAACAGTAACACTGCAAAAAGTGATAACTAGACTGTAAATGTAGAAACAAGGGACAGAAAGCAGGTTTTTCGCCTCAGGGAGTGATTCGTCTTCAGCTGGTCAGGGTGGTCGGACAGAGAAGCTGTAGGGTGAGATGATGATGAATGATATCCTGGAAGCGTCACGAGGAGGAACGGTGCCAGACTGTTAAGCCCTTTCTGCTCAGCGTCTCGCTATCTCCTGAGACCGTAAATTTAAGAGACAACACAGGTCATGGCATGAGGCTAAAAAGACCAAGAATAGCTTTCCTGTCTTCCTCAGAATTACAGTTAATCTGACGTAGCGTCACTTCACGTGAGGAAGGCTGCCAGTGACCTCTGTGACACCCTTTAACGTGCTAGCAGCAAGTGCAGCTTATTATTGCTCAGTTTAAATGCAAAATGATGTTTGAAATTAAAGGATGGAAAATAAGCTTATTTACATACAACACCACACTGTGGCAGTTAATTCATATTACAGGGAAAGTTCACCTCAGATGCACGCTTCCTTTTGCACAGTGATACAGTTTGCACGTGTCATTTGGTAGAAAGAAAACAGTTACTACATGAAGCTGCTCACAACAAGGTCTGCGGATTGTCTTGAGTAACCAGGTCAAGATTTCAAGACCACAACATTGCTGTCAAGTTTTTCAGATATGAAGCTCTGGCGAAAGTTTAGTCAGGAAGATGATACTTTGCATGCTCAGGCTGCAAGTTTCTTTCTTACCCTGCCATTCACTCGCTATCCTTAGGTGTCTTTAGCCCTTTATAGATAGGAGCTGTGCAAATTTGCAGGAAAGCCCAATCAGTCATTTTTCAGCATTGGCAGTATAAAAAACAAAAAACGGCCCAACATTCGCGGAAAATCTGTCAGTGTAAAAGGGGCTAATATCTGGGTAGGTCAATTGAGTCATCATCTGATTCACAATCAACCAGTAGCACATGCAGGAATAATTCAACTCCCAATCGCATTATCTTGATGTGTTAGCACGATTATCGTCAGGCTAACATGTTTACATGTATTTTAAAAGGCAGATAGTCTGCAACGACGATTCCTCATGTGTGAACACGCCTACGAGCAAACCTGCCTATTTATCTGAATTTGGGTCCATCTCTCCTGAACTCAAACATGACAGTTTTATGGCTTTCGGCGCTTTGGCTCATGGAAATTTCGTGCAATATCACCTGTCTAAACACGTCGTTTGATAAATGAGGAGACCTTCAGTGATCACAATTGGTTGTGTTCAACGTTGCTCTTGTCTTGCACTACGTTGCGTCGTCAGGTATGGCATATGCATCACGTTCCTCTCTGAATTTTGGTTCACAGTCGAAGAAGTGAAGACAAGGGTGGCAAGTTTGCGCACACAGTTCTCTCAGCTTATCAAGCCGAGACCAAGTGGGAGCGGGACCAAACCCTTAACTACAAGGCAGAGGTGGCTTCTGCCGGCTCTGGATTTCATTAAAAAGCACATTGTCTATCGTGCGTGTGAGACGACTGAGTATGTTTTCTTTCTGTTACAGTTCGTAGTTGCATCAAGTGTACGTAGACCACATGTTTGCATTTTACATTTAGGATTTCTGCTGGACTATTTGAATTTTGTATCCAGCTAAATTTACCATGTGATGAGGAGGCTTCGAATCTGGACCTGTCAGAAAATCCAGATTCATCTCCACCGTCACTGTCTACGTGTACCACACTGTGCTTATTTATGATGCACAGAATTTGTCCCTGACCTCTCCAGCACCACCATACCACACATTATAGTTTTCTCGGGAGCCTAAATGAACACTGACAATGCCTACTCATGTCTTAATGGTGTAATGTCTTTACATGTCTTGAACACTTATATTTTTCTGCATTTTACCTGCATGTTTGTTTGTTTTATTTGTACAATTTGACTCTCTGTGTTGTATTTTGTTTGCTGTGTATTTCTCTTCATTGGAATAAATGTATGTGTGGCCTCGCTTGGAACAAATGCTTTTCAAAGTAGAACTTAAGACAGGAACAAGCTGTTATTGATGGGGTGCAAGACGCCGACACTTGGTAGGAGGTGTCCTTTCGATGTGTTGTGAGAGGAATGTTTTATTTTTTTTAGTAATAAATTACTTTGAACTTGGATGGACTTCTTGTGAACTTTGTCCCTCAACAGCACACAGAGGGATGGAATAACTGACAGAACTGAAAATGTGTATTTCTTTTTCCTCATCGAGCCCACAATATCTTCCATGTAAACTCGAGCGCCGTACAGATGTTGGGCAAATGTTGAGACATTAATAAAACAAGTTTTCCTGGCACACGGCCGTACCAGTCTAACCACTCAGCTCTAACAGTTTTTATATGAGGATTAAATAAGTCATGAAGGAGGCACAGCCAAAACGTTTTTCTTCATCACTTCATCAAAACTGCATCACCAGTTTGAAATGTGTCAACATACCAGCGAACTGAACAACACAATACAATGCAATATAAAATGCTCTGTGTGAAGAAATACACCTGAACACATCGTTTGGAATTCATTCAGCTGTGAGTGTAAGCTGTAAAAATAATAGACGCAGCCACCGTGACGTCAATCATAGCATGTTGGACTCCTGCCTCATGTTTGACATTTTGGCAGTCACCATCTTGGATTTTTGGAGCCAGAGGTGACCATAAAAGGGTGGTGATAACTGTAACGCTAGCGGCTAGCTGAGTTAGCACAGTGTCTTTACAGATATGGTTGTTCTGGGATAATGATAATGCTCATTAGCAAAAAGCACCAAACGTACTTCCTAAATAAATTGAATATCAAACTCCTTAGAGTGCTGGACAAGACTTTTAAGGGTCCAAAATGTTACAGTTAACGTTCATGAACTCAACATGCACTAAAATACAACATGGCTACAGCTACATTCTGTGAATCTGTGAATCTGTTCCTGCTCCACACGAGTCCCTGAAGTTCATTTTTTTTTCTGACCCTTTTCTTCAAGAGTAAAAGTGTCGTATAAAAGACAGTCCTCGAGCACACTACTGTTTCGTTCCTCCAAGTGATCATTAAAGGCCACAGCGTCTTTGTCACATGACGAAGCAGACGAGACAACACTGCTTGGCCTCGTCAATGGACAGGTGTGTTCAAAATCCAGCAGCTTCACTATGACACATCTGCCAAAATGTATATACATATATATATATATATATGTATCTTTTTTAAGATATTTTTGGGGGGGCATTTTGCCTTTAATGGACAGAAAAGCCAAGTGTGAACCCGCTGCAGCAACAGCCTTTTACCTGGGGCGCCTGCTCTACCCACTAATCCACCGACGCCCCTGCCAAAATGTATTTAAATTGATATTTTCCAAGAATTCTCACGGCAAAAATTGATGTTTGCGATTAATTTAGATCAATTAATCACAGAGCATGTAATAAATTCACTTTTTAAAAGGCTTGACAGCCCTGATAGATGGGGTATGTTAAATATGAAGAGATCCTTGTGTGAATGATGAAACTAGGCCCAGACTCCAGAGTGTGTGGCTCAGAGCTCAGAGGACACTCAGGGTGGTCCTCACAGTGGTCTGTTCTTCCAGTTATCATCCATCACTTTCATCTGTCAACCAGCCCCTCATAAATATGTGGACGAGGTTTTAACTGACATCTTAGACTGATGGATTTTCAACAACTGGGGCAAATCTTGTTAAACAACTGCAGATTCATGTTTTCTATATTTTGCAAAGAAAGAGGAAACTGCTGGGAGCTTAAGTGACGTCAGTATTTTTTTGTAATTGTCTGAGCAATAAAGTATTGCTCTGCTATTTTCAGTCTGTTTACTTTGAAACTGTTTGCCAAACTGTCTGAAATATGATGTTTCCTGCCCTTTGCTCAACTTTGTGAGCTCTCTGGGTTTGTTGATTTCTCATGTGTGATTCTGTGGACTAACAATGGGTCTAGTTTGGGCATTCATGTGGCACCTCAGGGGTCCAAGGATCTAATCTCCACAGAGATATGACCTTTTCCTGTTTCCCAGTGTTCCCCTCTGAATTAGCGTCTTTGAGGATTCAAAACAAATGTCAAGGAGAAAATGTGGAAATATCAAGATGGAGGAGGGCAGAGTGCATCCTGGTGCAGATTAACTTATTAAAATATTTGGATCCATCAGTCCAGATGCTTAATCCCCTCGCTGTGGATCGCTGGATGCGTGCGAACAGAAAACGGTTCAAAGGTGGGATTATCTCTGACTCTCGCACCAAAAATGGACGTGAAATGAAAAGAGAGCACAAAATTAGTCACAACAGATTGACCCATGGAAGACTTGACACTACTTTTTCCACAACTTTTGATATTTGATGCGACTTTAAAACTGTTAAATCCAGTTTGTCCCAGAGAGATATTCTGCATCCTATCAAAACACTGTATGTTTTTACATTAATATTATCATTATTACGTCAGGATTTAAAGACTTTGCAGTGTTGTTATTGTTGGCTTGTCCCTCATTTGTCAGGATCGGGGAAGATGGTCAGTCTTGCAGGCTTGAAGGCGGCTGTGGAGCCAAATCCGTGTGGCGGGCGCGGACAAGAGAAGCCTTGAAGTTGTATTCAGGTATCCAGTTGTACTTCTTTGTTGTGTTTATAGAGGCCAAATATGATGTGGTCTATATTCAACATGATGTAAGACCCTGTCACACTTGACAAAGTGCCCACGAACAACCGCTAACACCTGTCTTTCATATCTAATGAGAAAGGTCACAATCGCATTCAGTCCTGGGGCAAATTACGCGGCGTTGGTTACGTGTACCGACTGGCTCCACCTCCGATTGGCTTTAACTGGCAATGATTGTTTGTAATAGTCTTTGATGAAACCACTTGCAACACTCAGAGCAAACAGGCCAGTGAAACAATGAGCAAGATTAGATTAGATTAGTCACTGAAGCAAATATTGGACCCATTTTTATTTTTATTATTACGAAGATATCACAGAGGCTGGTGTGAAGTGGAGTGGACTGGAACATGAGTGAAGTCGATCAGTACATTTACATGCACATGCCCAAGTATGTCCCACTCTGCTGCGATAGGTGGCCATAAGACCCCTTTCAGCTTGTTAGTATTGGACCTTTTTCAGGTTGATCTATTACGTCACAGACCGAACAATCGACAAACAAGTTAGCTACTGTAAGCTCAAAGCCCTGTGGAGCATGCTCAGAGCGCCTTGGAGCAATTCGCATTATCTGGGTGTGTTAGTCTGACGCTGAGAAATTTGACTTAGTACCATTTCAGTCAGACTAACATGATTAAATGGATTTTAAAAGTCCAGTTTTAGTCGGACTAACACAATTTGAGTATCACCGTGCCACCGTGTATAGATGTGGCAAATCAACACTGACTGAGCATGTCAGGAAATGGATCAACATCGAGTACGAGAGTCCTGCGAGTCTGGACTTTTCAGAGCTGCTTTCATGAGTTTTAATTGTCGAGTTTTACCACAATTTACCAAAAGAACAAAGCAGACATGACCTATGATTTGTATAATCCAAATCTTCGTCATAACGTGTGATTTTCAGTAAGTAGGTCGTTAGCTCGGAGGTTGCTTCCTGAAGCGAAGGGGATTTGGATACTGTCACATAGATAGCAGAAGGAAGGGAGAATGTCGGTGCCAAATAGCGCCCACTGGCAGGTTTATAACCACAGTCCGGTGAGTCAGTCTAACCTGCTGGTGGCTGTGTGTGTTTTTTGGAGGCACATATAACTCCTTGTTGACTGCCTGTGGGCGTCACATTTTGATAGCAGCTTAAAATTGGGTTTGTGTCAAATGTAAGTAGTGTTGGTTTTGTTGTTGTGTATGCTAGCTGCTAGACTCTTGTGGTGACTCTAATGTGAACAAATTTTGTCAAACTGACCATAGGTGTTATGATTTGTGATCTAAAGAGAGACCACATGTTTTCAGTGTCGCATTACGTTGAGGTAGAGGTCGATCCACAGCTCAGAAAGAGTGACTGTTGGTTGTTGCCACATCCAGTTTTGCAACAGCAGGAAAGAAATGAGGAAGAAAATGAAAAATTTGACTCCATGTACTACGCTGGATGTTATCAGATGCTGAGAAGAGTCAGTGCTTTTTTTGGCAACAATGTCTTATCAATCTCTGCAAAAGCATGAAGAACTGAAGATAACCTGTGTATAGCCGCGCTTCTCTCCTGGGTGCCAGCCAGTGCAGCATGAACCTCAGTAAACCTAAAAGAAATCCTTTTTTTCTACTAGTTTTTGATATCTTATTTCATGCTAGTGTTGTGAGGTAGACGTGTCGCTGCTGATGTGCACCTGTTGGACTTTGCTAATCAGCTTGTGATTATTTAACAGGAACACCTGATGGCAATTAAGCACAGAGCGAATCTGATGAAGCAACATGTGTTGGGGCTCTGATTTCCTTGAGGGACTGTTCATTATTTTATAAGGGGGAGTGGGATGATGCAAAAAGGGGAAGGGGGGGATAAAAACTTTAAACTTTAAATGGTTATATTTTGTATTTTTGACGATGTTTACCTTTGAAATCAAAAGAAAACACGTGAAAGCAATCGGCTTTCATTTGGAGGAAGCCATGTCCTCAAAGACATTAGAGAAACATTCAAATATACTCTTCCAATAACAATTTCCGACATGAATGAACAGACAGATGACTGAATGTGTTTATGTCCTGTCTACATTTTATGCAATCTGTCTTTGGAGTAGAGTTGCTGATGCACTGTTTTAAATTGTTAATTGAACATTTATGCACAATTTCAAGACTCTCCTGCAATTAACACTTATTGCAAAAAAAATAAATATATAACCAAATCTGAGCTTAAAATAGTAAGAGGTCATTAAAATCACTTTGACGAGGTCGGACGTTAGACCACCATCTCAGAGCCAAGACCAAAGATATCGCCACATTTCTTTCACGTTGGTCACCTTTCATCTGGGACAGCCCAAAAATGCACAGTGGATACTGGGCTTAAACCTAACTACATGTTTTTGTTAATTAAACCTAACCATGTGCATTTATTGACATCCTGGTGTTGGGAGCAGCGTCCCGCAGATGCAGGATGATACCTAGTACGTAATACATGAAGTGGCGACATGTGAGAGCTTGTTATGAGAACGTGTTGGAAGGTCCTGCATTTTCTACCAGTCGCTCAGGGAGGCTCAAGGAAGATAGGAACAGGGATCAAAGGAAAACACCTGCACGACAGGTGGCAGACAGACGGAGAAGAAGAAGGTGGCAGTATGTGTCGTCCTGTTGAGAAGAAGCAGCAAACATTTCTGCTCAAACTGTGACTCATCTCTCAGGTTCTGTACCACTCAGATGTCTGATACTGGCTCTGTGTATCCTCAATGATTTATGCTAATGCTGCCTGCTGGCTACGTGATAAGAGACGCAGGACGTTGAGGAAGCAGCTGGAGCGATTTATCCTCCTGTCTCTCTCTTTGATTAACATCACGATCATCAGGAAGCTGTAGTTCATCAAACGATCACCAGTTTGGTTCTTCCCACAGAACATCTCCTGATAAAACTTCAAGCTTATTTTTCTTTTCGTTTGTGCGCTTTCATCTAAGTTCATGCCCGGATTATTATTATTTTCCATCCGCCGCACGGTGTCATACCTCACCAGAGGCTTATTTTTTTCCATTACCAAAAAAAAAGAAATGTCTGCAGCCGTGAACTGGTGACCATACAGTGATAAAATTCCCCCAAAGAGTTGCTGCTCTGCTCAGGGATGAAGTTGTTTATGCATTATGTTGGTGCTATTTCCGAATGTTTACAGCATGTGTGAGATGTCAGCGGATAAATGTTTCGCTAAAATGTGTCTTCACATTCCATATTTGACACATTACATCGCACATGTCCTCTTACTGGAATCTGAGAGAGTAATTTATTTACAGAACAAATAACTGCTCTGTAATGAATGCCGTCTGCATCTCATGGTTAAAGATGAGGGTTAATTTGATTTAACGTTCTTTCTTTGGCGCATTGTTTCTCATTTGGATTCAGAGATTGATTTCTGTGTGCTCAAGGTGTTTTGTATTAGCAGGTCAGAGTGTAACATCTGCAGCTGCAGCAGCAGCATGGTGCAGTCTCTCTTTCAAGTCCAAACCAAACAACCCATTACTGTGTAACTGACCTCTCTTTCTTCTGAATATGAAACGTTTCCATATTTTTTCATCCCCCAGGCTCTGAACTTTTCATTTGCCATCCACATCTGATGGGACTCGGTCCGGACAATCACAAGAAAAGCTGGCGCCAGTGTCAATCCCTGAAGCAGCAAAGAAGAAATTAAAATAAAGAAAACTGCCGAAATATTTTCCACTGAAAACATTCAACCTAATCACCAGAAAAATGTCGGCATTGCACATTTCTGCAACCATATAGATACAATACGTTTTGTACATTATTAGCGCATACATTTAAACTTAATGTTTCAACACTGTTTATATGTGGTAAGGTTTAGGCACAAACACCAAAAAAAAATCCCTTTTTGTGGCACTTTATCGGCAGGAAACGCAGCAATGTTTCAGTTCAAACAAACTGAGCATGGCGTTAGTTCAGGCAGGACATGATGTCAAGCTCAGCTCACATCCCAGTTACATCAGCTGATCTCAAGCAGCTCAATCAACTGATGGAGCAGCTGATTGATGGAAGGGACTCAGCTGATAGATCATGATTCCTTTCTATGCAACCAACTGGCGAATCTCATTCAGGGCGCCCTGTTTAAACTGCTCTGACCTGCCTACTGTTGCTGCTTCCTCTTCCTCTTCCTCATGTTGTGTCTGATTTATGGCATTTCTGTGTCATTGATGCTGCTCTGTTCTGTTCCCAGAGGACTTTGCTGCTGCTTCCCTGCCTTAGGCTTTCCATGTAGACACATGGAAGGGCAGGGAGGGGGAAACCCCTAGTTTGTAGCAATATCTCAGTTAAAACAACTGCTTTTGGTGGACCAAACCCGACAGAAAATTCAATGTCTTGGACAAAGAACAACTGCTTTTGTGGCACTGCCCTGGCAGGAAAACAGAGTAATGTCTTCCTGCATTTTATGACAATATCCTGGGTGGAAAAACAGCAACGGGTCACTAATAAACACCCACAATTGGTGACCAAACAGCCACTGGAAGCAAAGCAATGACTCACTAAAACAGTGGTTCCAAACTGGTCCAGCCACAGGGTCCAGATTTCTCTGTAGTTATTAATTCAAGCTCCACTCAGTTTAATATATTCAGCATCATACTTGTGTTTGGTCATGTCGTTGAGCTAGTTTGCTGTCTCTGTCAAGTAGCTGTCGGTTAGTCACTCACTCTACAGCAGGAAACAACACTTCAAAATATAAACTGTGTGCCAGGAATTCACTGTACTTTTTTTTACCAACTTGACGCATTTACGCATCACTTGTGATCCATTCAGAAATGACCAGCGACCCACCATTTGGGAACCACTGGACTTAAAATATGACCTGTTATATTGTTTCTTGGTCTTGAACAGTGGTCGACAGATTGGCAGGCGTCTCATCAAGGTATCATGTCGTCCACCATCCTCTCCCCCTCCTAATGACAAAGGGCCTGTCCCAGTCTATGGTCCCAATACCCACTCTTCTCCTAGAAACACCCACTTGCACTCAGTTGTGCGCGCTCACATTTAAGCGAGTGGTGTCCCAAAACAGAATTGAGGTAGTGGAAGTGGTTTCCAACAATTAAAACCCACCCTAGATTCCAAGGGAGCCCCGACCACACGTTCAACGAAGTGGAAGATGAAATTTCCCAGAACACCTTGCGAAGTCAGCAACTTCGGCAAGTTTTGGAAACAATTTATTACTGTACGATTGGAGGCAATATTTAAACAAATCAACTTGCCTGAACAAAATCGATCAGAACTAGAAGACATCGTAGGCGCCTCCTGTTTTCAGCATTTCTTCTCCATTGATTGATCAGAAGGAGAAGAATAAACATAGCACACGCCACAACACAAGCGCTGGAACCGGCATTTTCAAACCTGAATGACTACCAGCATCTTGCGTCGCTACTACACGTGACGTATGCCTGCACGTCGGCCACGCTGATTTGCATGAAGTGGTGTCTCATTTCTTAGGGAAAGATCTCTACCCTAATATTTCTCACTTCCCTCATCAAGGGTTATCTCGCAAACGAGGGCACTCAGTACCAAGTGGAAGATTTAAGGGGTAGAAATGGGATTGGGCCAAAGGCAGCTCGTATACTGCGCCATCATGGAGACAGAGACACGAAATATTCAAATGTATTCTTGTCTGCGAAAACATAGAAATGGCTGAAATATTTGCACACACAAGTTACAGCGAATGAGTGATGAGTTTTCATTGAACCAAGTATTTTTAACAAGAAACTCCAAACACTAAAATAGCAAAGCATTACTGGAAAACATTGGATGTTGCCGCAGTGAAACTACTGTATCTGTAATTCAGGTCTTGAACTCAGTTCTTGTGAAGCCTCGTCACTCATTCCCTGTACTGCTATCTCGGAGTGTTTCCAATCACTGATTCAACTAACTGGAATAAAAACAATGGTCCACACAGATGCTTTCAGGGCCATAAGAACAGCATTGTTCATTTGGATGAGTGTGCAAGATGCATGTCCAAATAAAGCAAAATGGAGGAGCCTGTTCAGGTCTCAAGGTTGCAGATCTGTCTGGGAGGTCTGGGGGTCCTCATCAAGAAAAAATTCAAAAACTAATTTCCTACTATATATATTATTTATGGTAAGAAAGTAACAATAGAGTATATTTTATTAACATGCAACAAAATACTACTGTCTACATAAATTACACATGCAGCGTAATATAAATAATTAACAGTTTACTCAGACTTCATGTGGTCTATCTGACAAATACAAAGCACTCCACTTGGAAAAACCCTTACAGCACACTGACCGTAATACTAAGATCAGTCATAATTATAATGGAAGTATGTTTATGATTTCCGCCAGACAAAGGCCTGGACGGATCATGTGTTTGGTCATGTGTCTGTTCTTTGCTAGTCTCGCAAACTTCTGGACCAATGAGCCTAACATTTTGTGTTCGTATTTATGACTTTTTGCTTGTGTGAATTCATAATTGTGAAAAACTGAACTTGATTTATACTGTAACTGCTGACTGCTCCCTCCTCTTAACTGGCTGGCGGGGCCACAAGTTTTCTGGAAATTGCCACGACTAAAAACAATAAGCCTTATCATCTGTTGCAAGAATCATTTTGGCCTTCGTCATGGCTTCTTCATTGAAAGGTTTGGTCTCATTTTTTTGTAACCAGAGCATCTGCAGATTACACTAAAGTTAGACACGATACAAGATGAATTAATCCCCTGTTTTTTAGTAGTTGGGGCACAGTGCAGCGGCTAGCATTGTCACCTCAGAGTAAGAGGGTTAGCGTGGGTTTCCTCCAGGTGCTCCAGCTTCCTCCCACAGTCCAAAGACATGCAGGTTAATTGGTGACACTAAATTGTCCGTAGGTGTGAATGTGAGTGTGAATGGTTGTCTGTCTCTATGTGTCAGCCCTGTGATAGTCTGGCGACCTGTCCAGGGTGAACCCTGCCCAACAGGATAAGCGGTTATGGAAAATAAAAACGAAAACGCTAAAGTTAGGCACCATACAAGATGAATTAGTGCCTTTTTTTGTCATCTTTGTCGCCATCTTGACTATAAGGCAGCCATGAGGGACAATTCCACCAGGCACAGCTGCGCCCCAGCTTTGTTCCATCCGCCGCACTTTGTCATACCACACCAGAGGCATTTCAGAAGCAGTATGTTTCGCCTTCCCATTTTGCAGACTGAAAGATTTTCCTAATTTGGTCATTTTTCCTTGAGATTTGTCTAAGGGCTGCTGTCAAACTGCAGGGCAACAAAAAAAGTTTATCTTGGGCACGTTGGCACTATAGACAAACAAGAAAGGACGGCAGAGGAGATACCAATGCACCAATGCAACTGGGCTGAACAGCTGTAAAAAGGTTCAATTTATTTAGGACATTTGTGCACAAAAAGAAGGGTGCTCAATTTTTTGCATTTTATCAGCCTGTGGACCTTTTTGTGGCGGTCCAGCTCTGCCGTCCTTCCTTGATATTCATGCCATAAACAAACATACTTAAATAACTACGCAGTTAAATGTTTTGTTTTTTGCCTGTTTTGGGCCAAGTTTATGAAAACAGCACATTTCAGAGGCAAAGGCAATAATTGTGTTTTTGCTCCTGGGCTGCAGCCCACAGACAAATTCATGGCCCACCATTAAAAGTCCAGTTATGAACTACATGGATCAGAGATTTGTGGCTGTGTTTAATATATATTAATGTCCCTAATATATTGCATTACTGCCTTGTTAGGTCCCATCATCTACACAAGCTGTCCACCAGACCAGAGTGTGTTTTGACAGAATATATAAGCCGCTGTATTGATGCCCGATAGTTTTTCCACTGACATCCATCAATAAGGACTGAGAGTTACAAGGAATTGGAATTTACTGCTAATGCACAAGTATTCAAACATGAAACGCTGTGAAGCCAATTTAACAGAACTCATTAACCTCATCATTGATCACAACTATTGCTTCCTCTTGAAGACACAAGGCGGGTTAATAATAAGAATTGATCTGGAGGAAGCATCCTGGGTTTCAGCGTGAGAGAATTGCTGCCATTAAACATAAAGTCATTACAGTCCATCAGGTTCATTTGTCTCCTCTGTGAGCTTATGAGCAAAACCCTTAAGGGAGGCTCGTTCTGCCACATTAAACCTGTACTTAATATAAAGATATTGATTATAGCTGCTTTAACAATTGATCATATGACTGCTGGTATGTGTAGTGAGGAGCCCGCTGAGAGTTATTACCCAGGTCTGCAGCTCCCATCAGCTCTGCAGAGCTTTTTAGCACCTCTCTGTTCATTGTTGTGTTTCTGTCCTGCTGCTGTACTGTGAGGAGACAGACACAGTTAGCAGCTAGCTGGTGAACACAGCGGGTCATTTAGCAGGTAAAGAGGCAGATATTTCCCCTCAGGAGTTTAGATGAGATCAAAAAAGAGGGAATATTGCACTTATACAGTCAGGAAAGTTTTTCTAAAGTGTATTTTAGAGTGGCCTTTTATTGTGAGCAGCCAAAGACACACCTGTGTGGTAAAGATGCAGCTTAATCAGCATCTTGATTTGCCACACCTGCCAGGTGGATGATCTTGGAAAAGTAGAGGTGCGGACTGACTTAAGGAGGAAATCAGGTCAGCTGAACCGGTGATCTCTTTTAAATCCCTTCTTAAAACATGCATTTATCGGAGTGCCTTTGACTTTTCAATTCATTTTACTGTCTTTTAGTTCCTCAGTTTTTATACACTTAAGTGTTTAATCAGGTCTTTTAAAAGTTTTTGTTTTCATGTCTTGTCTGTCTTTAATTTTCGATGTGTAAAGCATTTTGTAACTCTCTTTGGAAAAGTGCTTTATAAATAATTATTAATATTATTACTATTATATCATTATTAAATGGATTCAAAATTGTGTGCATAAATGTTTTCAATTCACTGATAATAATATAAATTCTGTAATACCATGATACTGTGAAACCGTGATATTTTCTGAGACGTTATCGCACTGTGAAAATCTCATAATGTAGCCAAAAACAAGTTATTTGTTAAGTTGTGTTAAGACCACCTGATGAACTGAAAACCAATATTTATTCTCCTTTTAGCTCTGGTTTGGTCTTCACCACCTCTTGAGAAAAATATCGTACCCCTTTATTGCTATGATTTATAATGATGGGATTTATAGGTCGTTTAGCTCAGGATATTTCTCAACAGCGAGTTGCTTCTCATCCATTCTGTCTCAAACGAGACACAGCAACAGCTACAGAGTTCACTTTATGCATCCGTGGTGAGGAGGGGAGTCAAGCTGCTGTAGGAGCAGAGGAAAGGAGCTGCTAAAGGAGACTGTATGTAGCAGAGAGCGAGTGGGGGAAAAAATGCATTTAATTCCGGGCGGGTGGGAGGATGGAAATAGGACAGTGTGGTGAAATCCAGGAGCACCACTGCAGTGTGGGTCATACATTGAAAATAATAGGGGTGTATTTGTTGACGCATAGCGTTTGCCACTGGTGTGGCTTTCAGACCTAGAGTTGTCTTGCTGTGGACCAATTTAGGGACCAGATCAAATGCCTTGTGTGAGAAAGCTGCTTGATTGGTCAGAATTTCCATGTGGGAAAAATCCAGGAAGTAAAGCAAACGTTGAAGAAGAGAACACTTGCAAGATAAATGTGACACTTCTAATGTCACAATGGAGGGACAACTACGCAGGTTGATTTTAGCGCTGCTCATCGTGGACTATATTGCTGTCATTGTTCATTTTAGTCAAACCATAAAGTTTGAAACGAGGCGCGGCTCCAACTAGAAAACAATGTTTTGATGCATTGGATGTGCTGAATGTGCATATTAAGGCAGTACAGGAGGAGGTGCACATTAATAATCCTCCAGGACTGTAACATGCTCATGTTTAACCCAACAATGTGTCATGTGACTGCAGTTGGTTCACATCCAGGTCGGGACATGTTCTCACCACAAACGAACTGCACCAGAGTTCGTTTGTAACCAGACCGAGACCATCTCTTCAAGAAGGTCTTCTGTTTCTGTTTAATAAGGAAAATAGGAACAAGAATACTAACTGTCGTCATTTTATGAGTCTGTACTATTTGTTGGACTGACAAAGCTAAGAGATACTAGGCTTAAAGAGAACGCTATTAGATTTCACCAAAGCCTAGTACAGTCCACTTTGGATCAGATCACCCAAGATGCATGTTAATGTCAGGTATAAACAATACAAGGCCTAAGTGAGATGTATTAATCCTTTCCTCATCTATGCTGGGTTAAGTGATTGTTTTGTCAACCTCCGTTTCCAGGGGCAAGAATGACGTTTGACAGTCTTTTAAAGTCGTGTTGTTTTGTTCTAGACGTCTCTCCTCAATTAACTGTATTGTTTTGTTTTTATGAGTACGCCGTGTGGTCGAGACAAAGACAGTTTCCACATTGTGGTCAATTAAGTTTCTCAGTAACTTCTGTTTTTTCTGCCGACCCAGGCTGCATTCAAGTCCAATCTGTTTGGAATTAAGCAACACATTGCTGATGCTGCACCTCCCTCTAGTGGCCGACAACGATACTAACAACCACACACAACACCACCTCCAACATTCGGAGGGTGATGTGCTGCAGTGTCACAATGAAGGCGACGATTTCAGTGTCTGAAATTGAAATCACATTTATTGTTTGTTCTGGAGTTGATTCACTTAAAACTTAACCCTTTGTGTACAGTACAGTTCTTTCCTCGACTGCATCTTTTTTCTTTTAATCATTGTCATCTCATCGTCTTTTTACACACTCACACATGAACACGCACACACACACACACACACACACACAAAGCAGCCGGTTACACCAGCTGAGGCTTGTTCAGGCTGATCTTAAAGGGGACTCTGATGCACCCGCCTGCGTCTCACACAGTGACGAAGCCATGGAAGCTCCGGCGTCCGTGAGCTCAGGAGAGGATCATATCTCATATCTCGGCGTGCACACTGGTCCCCTTTAAGGCCTGCTTATTAGAGTCCTTTGATACCAGGACGTGACAATCACATTAAAATGTCTTCCTCACGCTCAGACACTCGCCAGCTCCTCGACCTGCGACATTCTCACCAGCACCAAAGTTTCAGCTTGGAGAGACTAACAGATAGAAATAAAAATACTCTAAAGATTCACCTTGCGGGACTGCAAATACAGAAATGCACAGAGCAATAAAAAATACATAGCATCAAAGTTGAAATCAAATCACGATAGAGGAATTAAGATCACTTATTTTTTTTTAACTACCTCGCTAATAGAACTGCTGATAGCTCTACTAGCATCAACAGCTTCTTAAGTACATGTAGTTATATAGTATGTTATCTATACTCCATAAAAGGGTTTCGTTTGGATCGAACAGTCATGTTTCAAACATGGGCAACAAACCTAAAAGGTCGCCAGCCTACGTGGACCCTTTAGTTATTGCTTCAGCTCTGGCTTGATATGAACGCACTCTGAAGCAGTGTAGAAAGAAAACCAACCGCAGACTTCAGGAGCCCGAGGTCGCACGGTGTTCGTTAGAGGGCTGGCAGTTCTCAGGAGCCCCGCTTGAAATCAAGTTTGGTTGTGTTCATGTTTAATTGGAATAATCTAACCCTACAGTAACAACATGGAGCCGCTCCAGTAGCCCGAGTCTTCTTTTTCTCGGCGGGTGCTTGTGGTGGACCGCCGCCGGTTCAGTCCATTGTTCAGCGTGGAGCCTTGGGGAACTCGATAGCTGTGCAGAGTTTCCTCCACCATCAGGTCCAATGTAAACAGCTTTTACAGAGGCAAGACAAGGAAGTAAACAGACTCTTTGGCACATCCTAACACGACGACGGATGCAGTTAAAGTCCTGGTCAGACCACGTACAGACAGGCTCCCACATTTAGTCCACGTTAAGCACAGGAGGCGTCTTCCTATCAAGCGGGTTTACTTCCGTCTTTCTCTTTAAAAATGGGAAACAAATGCACATTTGCTATGTCTGTACACAAACATACAAACACACACACACACACACACACACACATTGTGCACTCGTGTCAAAGTGCACCGCTGACCTATTTTCAAACATTCCAGAGCTCTACTTTAGCTTTAAAATGACCTAGCTTACCACATTCAGATGCATAATAATAAATAAATAATAACTCGGGTTGAATTGAAAAAGGCAGGAAAGAAATGGCAACGCTTTGAATGGAAGAAAAAAGAAGTGTAGAAGTGTAACCTTGAATGTTTTCTATGGCCCTGCTACTCCGATTCAGACAGTGAGATTTAAAAGCGACTGTGCCTTCAGCAGCTGAAAGCAGCACGCTGTGGAGCCGGAACATCATGAAAGGTAAACCATCAATGGTACAGTAACATGGGGCTTATGTTTGATTGTATGAATGTGTGCATATAAGTTTTTAATAAGTGCTTTAAGCTACATTCAAGCATAATGTATATTTGGGGGAAGAGAATTACATTATAAAGTTAACAAGGGGGGTTTCCCTTTTTGGGTGTGCTTCCACTTCTTGCTCCTTTAACCAATTGGAGTTAAGCCTGGTTTATGGTTGGGCACTCGACGCTTTTGATGACTGTTGCTTGACAGAAATTATGAGCTTCTCCTTTCAAGTTGCACCTGGAGAATTTTGTTATCACGTGGACAATGTCATGCTTTGTCATGAAGTGTGACTGACGACATGGAAACAGTAGTTTTCAACATGGACGTATAAAGGGAACTGGAGGCAGGACGCCTGTCATCCCTCTGAGAGTTACTCAGTGGCACACTAAGCCAAAAAAATTCAGCTTCTGATTTGGTGGGTCGCGGTCCCATTCTAAATGGACTGCAAGTGACTCGCACATGTGTCAAGTTCCTAAAGAACAAACTATTTTGATGTAAAGTGAATTTCTGGTGCAGAGCTTTCATTTCAAAGAGCCGTTTCCTGCTGTAGACCAGTTGGGAACCACTGCATGAGAGACTTGTGCCAGCTGACCAACTACTTCCAGTTTAGTGCTCTGCCAACTTGAATAGGGATAAAATGATTCGATTGTGCAGCTCTTTTAGATTTTCCAAATGTTATTTAGACTGAATGGATCAAATTCCGATAGTAAAACGGGTCATTTTGCAGGGGTTGGGATGCTCCATTTCTTTTACACTGATTTACAGACGTCTGGTGAAGATTGCAGAATGCAACCAACTGAAACCTCTCCTGGGTAAAATTCTTTCAGTTTTCATTGGTCGTTTTTTTTTTTTACTGGGAGCTTAATTATCCCTAGAGGTGGCAGAAGTCCCTATCTGGACCAAACACGGTGGGTGGACTGGAAGCTTAAGAGATGCCAGGTACAAGCTGCCGTACCCCAACTGCTCAGGGCACCTGTCCATAGTGCCCTCACTACGACATCTCTCCTAATAATGCATGTAAAGGTTTGTTTGTGCATGTTTTGTATTTCAGGTCTGTGTGTTTATGACAACAGAGTGAATAAACTTAATTTCTCTTGGAGGATTAATAAAATATATCTTCTCTTCCTCTCAAAATTTTTTTAAAATAAATTTCAAAAATCAGACCTGATAATTAAACCAATACAAATATTGAATAGAACAGTTTCGTGTTAAAATTCTGTGTTTCATCAACACTTTGTCATAGCGGGGCTGCTAACTATGGTGGCTGACGTGAAAACACAAATGGCACTCTCTAGAGACTGTTTGGTTTGTCTGTTCTGGGCTACTGTAGAAACATGGCGGTGCAACCTGGTGATCTCTATAGACATGGACCTGCTCCCTATGTTCAAGTGTTGGGGGCGGTTACTTTTGCACTGTAATAGTTTACAGAATACTAGTTACCCTGTTCAAGTTGTAATAAGTAATGTCACTAATTTAATCACGTCATCCAAGTAATGTAACTTATTACATTTGATTACTTTTTGAGTACTTTTCTAACAAAAGTTTTGAATTGGCAATAAAGCTGAAAAGTCCTAGAAATCCTAAGTGCGTAAATGTTGCACTCAAATTTGTTCCAATGTCTTTGATGAACCATGTAGTAACTGAAATAAATTATTTGAATGTAACGCTTTATAATCACCAGTAATTTAATTGCATTTTTCTCAGTAGCTGTAACTAATAACAGTTAAATTTATTTTGTAATTTAATGACATGTAGCTAGCTACTCTCCAACACCGCGGATATAAACGGCTGATTCTGAGGTAATGAAAACACAATGATTCTTGTTTTCAGGTCAATAAAGGAAATGTACTTATTTTATTCCTTTTCAGCCCATATCTCTCCTTAAATCCTGCACACTGAAGCAAAAATTGAAAATGATGTTTAATTTCTGTCAAGCGACACTCACCAAAAGTGTTGAGCGCTCTGCTGTAAATCAGGCTTTAGTCTTTTGCCCGTTCAACGGGGCGTTTCAGTTTCAGTTAAGTGCTAAGTGTCAATGTCGACATTGAAAGTGCCTGTTTTAACACCACGTGTTAACACGTGTTTTACGTCTCAGCCACACAACTAGCAAGATTATAAACGTCATTTAATCTCAGTCAGGACCTTTGGGTGAGAGGCTGAGGCCAGCAGCGTGGTCAGAGTCTCACCGCTCTCAGTAACGCGCTGTTCATAAAGGGAAAGGGGGGCGAGGCTGCAGTAGACAGGAGGGGGGCTGAAGTTTGATAAAGGGCTACATTAACCCCTAAATCACCCAGTGAATGGCAGGAGAGGTACAGCAACGGTCCGCGTCAACACCTGGACATTCAATATAAACAAGGCAAACCCAAAACATTAGCTCGTCTCTCCTGCTAACCTCTGACACTACCAACAATCGCCCATCCCCGGTGCGCAGATAAGCCAGGAGAGCTTCGTTCCCATGGTAACGGGACTTTAGTAACAGTCTAGAAAGCTGCTTCAAAGGTGCTTGGGGCTCAGAGGGCTCTTTGGAGGGGAAAACTCCTCCTCAGCAACACTTTGTGAAGGCCAAAGGAAAGAAACGGATGGACGAAAAGATACTCTAAAGGCAGGAAGAAACAAACGGGGCTAAATGACAGCGACGAGCTTACACTGTCTGGGTGGGGACGGGGATAGAGGTTGGAGACAGGGTGGACTTCTCCTCTGAGACCTTTACGATCTCTGTGGCAGTGACAGGCGGAGCACACTTGGCCACCGGAGGCGTAGGGAGCGGGTCGGGGTGGAGGTGAGGGCAAGCGTGGTGGAGGTGGTACTGGAGGTAGAGGTGGAGGTGGAGGCTGGGGCAGAGGCCTGGACCGGGGCTGGGTCATCGGCAGGGGGTTCAGCAGAGGCTGCTTTGGGTGCAGCAGGCTTGTTGTAGTTCATCTTGAGGATGTGCTGCTGGAGGTGTCTGATCCAGTCCTCCTGCACCGAAAGCGGGCCGTGAAACTCCACCTCGCAGAACCTGACGCACAGGAACATATATCAGTGCTGGAATTATGCAAAATAACACACACACACACACACACACAGAGTAATCTACACACTCTGTGGCTGCAGCAATGTTTTCACACAAAGAAATAAAATACAAACTGACGGGTGTTAAATTCAGCGCCTCCCTCGGGTGAAGCCAATTCTGTTAAAACTTTTGTGCTGCAGCTACATCAGAACTTAAGCACTCATTCGTGTTGCCTGAAAATCCCAAATGATTCAGTATTCTCAATATGGTGCATTAGCCAGTAAAAGTGGAGTGCTGCAGCAGGGGGTGGGGGTGGGGATTGGTGCTTGGGGATTACAGGACTATTTAAAACTTAGCCAGACAGTTCTATTAATGCTGCCTTCTCAAAATGTCTCATGCTGACGGCCCCTGAGCGTTTTCTCTCGGGCCCTGGGAAGCTCCAACACACAGGTTTCACTCACCGGCACTTCAGGGTGTAGAACTTTCCACCAGTTTGACCAGTGGGTAGGATGGTGGTTTGGGCACCAGGGCGGGGACGGTGCCTGTGCGGGGGGGTTTAGGAGGGCTCTCTGTTCCATCCGGGCAAGACGGGTGCTTCAAGGGCCGACGCTCAAAACCTTAGTGAGAGGAGAAGGAGTGGACAGACAGGGTTGGTGCAAACTGAAGCTGCGCCTCAACACATGGGTGCGTTTCATCACACTAACGTGTTTCCTCACTTCCTTTCCTCACGTCTTAGTCAAACCCACAGATGCAAAGAGAGGAGATGAGGAAGAGACACAAGGAGCTGCCAAATGAGAGATCCTGTCAAACCAACTGGTGCGAATGTCCAAAAGAAAAAATTTTTTATTCAAGAACAATGACCCTGAAACATCTTTCACACGGGTTGGAAAATCTCTTACAGGCCTACAAGGTTCTGTTTACATGTGTGCAGATATTTTCGTAAATGTATATTTTCTCTACGTTTGGACTCTCGTTCAAACGCAACCGGAGTCTTAGGTCACTAAAACAGATTTTTTTAAAGGCCTTCTCAGATGCAGATTTCGGAACTTTGGTAACTTTGTATCTGTGTGGACGTGTAAAATGGAGCATTTGGGCGAACACTGCACGTCAACCCCACACTGGCAGCGGCTACAGGCCCATCGGCACTCCTGGATCCGCTGCCCTGCTGCACTTCACGCCACTGTCCTATTTCCAGCCTCACTGCCGCTAGAATAAAATGCACCTTCCCCCACTTGCTCTCTGCTTGTACACACCAGCTCCAGTAGCAGCTCTACTTCTCTGCTCCTATGGCAGCTCGACTCCTCTCTATGGACACATAAAGAGAACTCTCGAGCTAACCCACCCACAACCAGGTCATTATAAGGCAATGGCCAAAAAGATACTGCCTGATGAGTCACAGCTCTGGAAATTGGCAGTTCAGGTGAGAAATGAAGTGTAATTCGGGGCTCTCCACACATGATATGAAGCTAACACAGAGGTGGAAGTTGTAAAGATCTTTCAGTAGTAGTCATAACTTTATGTGGGCGTCTGTTAATGAGCTGCAACGCAACATGTCCAAAGGCCTGTTCAACATAACCAGATATTAGTCGTATTATTACTGTAAAATCTCATTATTACTTAATGTTCTTTTCTGTTCAGGTAAGTGTTATTTGTTATGATTACTAAGGCTATTGATTGACTTGCATTTATTGCTATCTGCACTATAATACATCTCATAGCTGCATGAGAATGTGCATGTGCATCGTAAAATAAAAACGATTTAACACATAAAAGTTAAAGACTTTCATAAAGGATACCCCTGTGTTTCCTTTGCTCTAAGCTCCTCCAGAAGCATCCTATCTCCTTGTCTCCTTGAGGTGTATCTAAGGGATTGGAAGATCGTCCATGATGGCAAAAGGGGGACGACTTCCAGGTCAGGGAAGGACGCTTGGTGTCAGCATGATGAAAAGGACTCCTTGTATATCAGTGCATCAGTCCAGTGTTGCTCGTCAATTATTACAGTCATTTTGCTGAAAGCACACGAGGCGCAATTTTCTTTCTGAACCCAGCAGATGCATCAACTGCAATAATTTCTCACTTCCTTTTTGGACTTCTAAGGTTAATTTTGTTCAAGCATTCTTCAATACGCTTGATGGGAGAAATGTGGCCCTTTCACTGCTTTTCAAAGACGTAACAAATAAATAAATATTTCAATGTCAAAAAACAAAGGATGAAAGGCAACTCACTGTCACTGAAAACAAAGGTGAGCACACACTGGCTCATTTCATTTTTATTTCCCCTGATGAAACACCTCGCTCTCACTGTTTGTCTTTTAGCATAACAGACTCTTTTTATTTGTCTTACATCTAATATGTCCCACAGTTGACCCTGTTGCTGTGCAGCCACCGTCAGTCGCCTTTTCTCAAAAGAGTCAAACATGCTAACAGCTCTTTAAGAATGTTTTATGGGCTAAATGTTGATGACAGTATGCTAACATGCTCAGAGATAAAATGCTCATGTTTAGCAGGTAAGATATTTACCATGTTAGTTTAGTGTGTTAGCATGCTACCATTAGCCGACTAGCAATAAACACAAGTAAAGCCAAGCTGATAGAAATGTCTTCAGTTCTGCTCGTACTGATAAACCAAAGAGACCTCAGGATGGTGCTTCACGAAAAGTTAAGGGATCATCAGAGTTATTAAAGTTCATCCTAACAGGGACATAATCTGTCCAAATGTGTGTGAAGACGTTTTATCTCGGAACCAAAAATACCAAATAGCTGGTGGTGCCAGAGGAAAGTCAGGGGATCAGCAAAGGGATTCATCTTCTGGGAAACATTAATGTCTGTTCAAAGTTTCGTGGTGATCCATCCAATAGGTGCTGAAATATTTTGGTGTGAATTGGTGGACTGACTGCCTGACATAACCGTCCCCAGAGCCGCGCTGTTTGCACTGCTAAAGCGAGGCTGAAAACAGACGAACAACCTCGGAGAATTTCAGTAGTTTGAGATTTTTAGAGTCAAATGAAGTGTTTTCTCAGAAGCTTAACACTACCTCAACAAGAATATACTCAACTGACAATGTACAAAACATTGTGTAATGATACATACAGGCACCTGACTGTGCAAGGGAGCAAAAACATATGCTGCACTCTCACGTACCTCTGGGCAGGCGGACGTTAAGCTCACTGCGTGCCACCTGTGCTTGAAGCGGAAGGCTGCCGGAGAGCGGCGAGGGGCTGGGACTGCTGCGGCCGGGCCTCAGCAGAGCAGCGTGCAGGTTGGCTTCACCCTCGGTGGTCTTGGAAGAGCTCTGGCTGACCTCGCGGCTCAGCGGCCGCACCAGGCTTACAGCCAAAGAAGAAGACCACTGGGAGGAGGAGGAGGAGGAGGAGGAAGAGGAGGCCTTCTGCGATGAGATGGGGAGGATATGATCAGAATCCGCTGACGCAGTAAGAGGTGAGCTGCTCTTCTGGAAGAGGGACAGAGATGAGTTTCCTAATCAGCGTTATATCAACAGCTGCCATGTCCTGGTGCTGTTATTACACACATACCTAATAGTATTAATAAGATCATTATAAATACTAAGTAAAACTGCAAATCTCTATCAATGTACTCCTTTGCATATAACATTTATAGTAGGAAATACAGGGCTGTGGGTTATTTCCTATAAATAATATTGCAATATTTTTTGGTTATATCATGAAACAAGAATTTTGACATCTCCTATGAACTAATGTAAACTACTATAACACTACTACAGCCACGACTACTTGCTGCTGCTGCTAAATAAACTATGTTTCAATTCAGTTAAATTAAGTTCTGTAATAATAAGTTAAACAAAGTACTGTTACAATAAATTTAAATAAAGTACTGTTACAATAAAGTTCAATAATGTACTGTTACATTAAAGTTTAATAAAGTACTGTTACAATAAATTTAAATAAAGTTCTGTTACAATAAAGTTAAATAAAGTACTGTTACAATCAAATTAAATACAGTTCTGTTATATCATGTAAATTTATCACATATAAGGTTTTTATAGCTGCTATTTGAACACAACATGATGCTTTTGTGAGCTTCACAGAAACAGCTCAAGTTCAGATGGTTTTTACCCCCGAGAAATCAACTCATTGTTATTCTAAGGAATGAAAGATTGTGTTAGAGAGAAATCACCCACAGTCCACCCACACAGGTGTTTTCAGTCATTTCCTGATGAGACCTCGTCTCAGCTCTGAACCTGACTGACGTGTCTCTCACTTTCCTGTTAATTTTCTTCATTTGTTTGTTTGTGTTTCTCCGTCTGTTTGTTGAACACTGTTAACAGATAGGTAACAGACAGCAAGGCAGGGACGTTCCTAAGTGGTTAAATTCAAGATTACAGTGAGTTAAAAAAGGAGATATCGATAAAATGATACATGAAGTATTTTTTTAAAGTGTAACAATGTGTGTGCACTTTGTTTTTGTCATGAGGGTAAATGTGTGAATTCAACCAGAGCAATATATGTTCGTATTTAGTGATGATATCTTGATGATATCTTTAAGCATGTTGGTGACGATGCTCAGTCACCCAGGTCATGGTAGTCATAGGTGCTGTATCGGAGAGCCAGCTCATCAGGTCAAGACAAGCTGTCCTTTAACATCTAAAGAAGACAGGACATTCCTTCGAGGACAGCGATGTCCACGTCTTGGCCACAGAAGACAGATGGTTTGAAAGAGGTAAAAAAGAAGCCACGTCTACGTCAAACTGGAACAGAGGAGGTGGCCTCTGGCAGCACTTATCACCCACCTACAATGCAGTCTTGGGATCCCTCCCTAAAGACTTAACACCATTTACACCTGGACCCATCCTACCCTCAAGACTCAAAATAGCCCCTTTTACACCAACATTTCCAGGAACTTTTATTACCAGGAATTTATGTACCTGGGAAAAATAATTCCTGGTATTCTGTGTGGGTTGCGTTTCCACCGCACCTCAAATTTATCAAGAATTACGGGTAATATGGCTACTAGGTACTTTTTCCAGGGAAAGTTTGGGGTTGAGGGAAAGTTTTTTACCCGGGTAATTTTGGTAGGTTTTTTCAAAATCCCAGGTAAATGAGAAAAGAAAATGGTGACCTTAACGATTCTGTAAGGGTTCACACCCATATAGAGCATACCTGTCTCCCGTTTTGGCCGGAAAACTACCGTATTTTACCCCTCTTTCCCACCGTCCTCCCATATTAGTATTTTCCCGTAAATCTCACGTATTATAATATAATAAAAACAAAAAAAAACATTCCTCTGCCTCTCCAAGCTGAACTCTGCCACTAGCCTCGCGAGAACTGTCACCTGCAGTAGCCTGCGTGGCAGTTCTCGCGAGGTTAGTGTCGACGGCGGGAACAAACCCGGAACAACAAATGATGGATGGATGGAAAATCAACCCAGCCCACAAATACACTCCTTCCAAAAAAGTGTTAAAGGATGCAAGTCTGCAACAAATCTGTATAAGTCATTAGTGAACGCCAGAGAGCCACATGAGTGAACATGAGAAATTAGAAGAAAATGTGTAATGAAAATGTAAATGTTTAACTTAAAGACAAGCAATGTGAAATGAACAGTAAATATGTAACGTGTTGACTTGTATATAAACTGAAAATATGTAAAATAAATAAATGTGCTTCATATGCCCTTTTGTGTTTTCATTTTAGGCTGTATTATAATGTAGGAATGTTCACAGCATTTCAATGTCAACAAAGGTAGGCCTATCAGATTCTGACAAGTGGTTATTTTAGATTTCCTGATACTGGAGCTTGGTTGGGGTGGTCGGACAGCTCGCGGCGGGCGGCGGAAAATTTCCCTTATTTTCAAATCCTAAACTTGACAGGTATGACATAGAGTGCAAAGCCTGTGTCTCCGCACCAGTCCGTTAGAACTGAAGAAGCTTCTTGGACGAGAGGCGAAACGTCCTCACAAAAAGCAAGCAAGTCCAGTTGCCTACGATACAGCACTTATGACTGAAACTTGAGGTTTAAACAACGGTAAGGTTAACGTGTGGTTAGGTTTAGGCACAAAAACTACTTTGTTGTGGGTAGGAAAAGATTATTTGGCTTAAAACACCCAATATTGGGGGCACAATCCCCCACTAAAAAGCAGGGATGGCTGCGTAAAAACAGCTGCTTTTTATGGCACTGTCTCCGATGAAAAAACAGCAACAGATTGCTAATAAACAGTCATGTTTGGTGCTTAAAAAGCAGCAGGAAACAGTGTTGAGTTGCTAAATCACAACTAGTTTTGCTGTTTGTTGGTCTCAAATAGTGGTCAGGTGACACAACATCCACCATCACCTCCACCTCCTGATGACAAAGTCAGCTCATATACTACGTCGCTTTAGAAATGCTGACATGATACATATGAAACGAACAAATACGCAATGTACAACACCTACATTTTCTTCAGGCGACTGGGCTGTTTTCTGACATCTAATTACATCCCTGCAACTAACGGTTATTTTCAGTCTCGATTAATCTGCCCATTTCCTTGATAAATCATGTGGTCAATAAAATGTCAGAAAAAAAGTGGAAAATGCCCGTCACAATTTCCTGAAGCCTGATATGACGTCCTAAAATTAATCGCTGAGTTCAATTTGTCACAAAGAAAAGCAGCACATCCGTTCCACTGAGCGGCTGCAACAAGGAAATCTTTAGCTTTTTATTTTAAAATGACTGATTAGTTATCAAAATAGTTGCTGATGAATTTTCTCAGTTGTCTGTTCCATTAATGGTCTATATGGTGAGTGTGTCTCAGAACAATACATGCAGCTTCGGTGGGTTCATTGCTCCAATATGCAAAAACCCTTTTCAATATGATTACAAGGGCATTTAAAAGGTGATGTGTTCAGTATGTGTGTCACATCACAGCTCAGGGAGAAGGTGTGACAGTGACGCAAATGCACCAGAAACTAATTCAGGAGGGAAAGAAAGAGAGAGAGAGAGAAAAAACGTACGTTTTCTTCTATCAACAGCATGCCATAATTTATCTGAGGATGAAACATAAGCTGCCAGGCACCCTGGTTACTATGGCAACTATCAAGTCAATAGCTGAGTTGTTCTGGCATCTGTCCCCACAGTGATTTTTGCTGGGTGTAAAGACACAGGATCTACAGTAAGGCTCAAAGCTGTTAGACAACACGTCTCTGAAGCTTTCCAAGACACAAAATGTCTGTCGAGCCACCGGCTGAGGAATGTTAGATCTCCAGCCGTGACGCCTATTCAAAGATACTGGGGAAAAGAGTGTGTCAGAAAAGTAGCACAGTAGGTTATGATCTTGTGTTGTATAGCTGCTGCGCTTTGTGGGAGGCACAAGTTCTTCTACTGATATTTCTCTTTCTCTGAGAACATTTATACTCACAACAGCAGACTTTGCTGAGGTATCAGAGCACAGAGATAAAGTCTGAGGGCTTCCTGTGTTAATAAAAACGCCCGCACTGACCCGAGTTATCACACCAAGATGAATTACCAACAACACGCCGCCTCTCCTCACCTTCTTGAGGTTGGAGCGGTTCCCCTGCATGTAGCTGCGATGCATCTCCAACACCTTCTGCGGCCTGCTGCGCATCCAGGCGCTAAGCGTCTCGATGGGGGATCCATTCACACACCACTCAGTCACACCAAACTGCCTCAGGTGGGCTCGTGCGTGGCTGGCCAGAGCTTTGCGGTTCTCAAAGTAGAAGCCGCACAGCTCGCAACTGGGATCTGAAAAATACAGGATAGAACAAATAAAGAACACAGCCCCTTCACACGGGCACAAACCTGGCATTATCTAGACATCACCCAGCTGCATCAAACATTAAAGGTCCAGTGTGTAGGATTTAGGGGCATCTATTGGAAGTAATGGTATATAATATTCATATCTATGTTTTTATTTGTTGATAATCACTTGAAACTAAGAAAATTTGTGCTCTAGTTACTTTACAATGAGCCGTTTATATACAGAGCAGGTCCTCCAAACCAAACAGGGCCGTCAGTGCTTATGCATCGGCCGCTGCAGCTGCCCTACATGCTTGGTTTCAGTTTCAGTAGTGCAACCTCACTACTGGATGCCACTAAATCCCACACACTGGTACTTTAAATGAACGTTAGGACATGAGGACTTCATTATCGCTGACATTGATGTGTTTTTTACACTAATTAGGTCCTACTGATCCCAAATACCTAGCTAGGAAAAATTTCAAAATGCATACCAAACAAAAGTTCAGGTCCCAGGAGTTTAATTAAAACTTGAATCCATTTTGTTAATTAAAGTATGACTAAAATATGACTAAAACCAGGAGAGATTTAACCTCCAGTTGCTTTTTTTTCCAATATCAAAAATAAGTAAATGTACATGGTGATGATAACCGAGGAATCGAACTTTTATATTGAGGTAAACCTTCAAGTGGTGCATCGCTGCAACCCTAAGAAGAAGGGTTATTTACACGAGATGACAAGGCCGAAGTCAAAATTGTCAGACAAATTCAAGGAACGGCAAGAGACTCTGTTGTTTATGACCAATTTACAAAACAGCTGGTAACGGTAGCGTAATCCCCGCCACTTCCTGCCTCCTGTATGGTCTATCCAGGCGCCACCCCCGCCACTCTCCCATCACTTTTGCTTACACACTGGGTTTTTATTTTAGAAATAGTAACTGCTTCTCTTTCTTGGCCCAACAAAAAAAAAAGACTGGTCTCTACTAATTCTTGACTGCACGTGATTATGGAGATGTATGATATATATATGAAAGCACCCTCCAAGTGTTCGCATGCTCTGGACTCTGTGTATCATGGTGCATTGAGATTCATAACCAAACGTCTGCCCCTTCCTCATCACTGTATCCTGTATGCTCTGGTTGGGTGGCTGCCTTTAAAATTTCTTTTTCAGTGGCATTCAATTATTTGCAAAGCTCTTCTTGGCCTACTTCCAGCATATTTATGTGTGCACATAAAGCAAAACATTGAAAATGGATATGCTCTCCGTTCAAAGAACATGTTATTATTGTCTATACCTAGAATCTTTCTGCAGAAGGACTTGAAGTTGCACTCTTTGGTGTTTTCTGTTGCAGCAATTTTGTATGCTGATGTCACGGTGTATTTAGGATGGTCTTTTTTTTTTTATCATTTTCTTGTTTTTATGGTTCACTTGCAGCATATATTAACGTACTTTTTGGTTTCTCTTTGTAGTAATCTCATTTTGCATTTTATATTGCTTGTTTTGGAGTTGCATATTTTAATTTTGTTCTGTTTTTGTTCCATGTTGTCTGTCTGTAACGGTATCTTGCTGCCTGGCAAGGTTTTTTAATCTTTAGAGGTTTTTCTGGTTAAATTAAGGCTAGATAAAAATGAATGTGTGAAAGGGAAACAACGTCAAGACCTAATTCTTCAGACACTGTCCGCAGTTCATGTGAGAAAACGGCTTATGATTAGCACAAAATGGGATTCAGAATAATAAAGAACAAATGACTCACCCTGGTGTCCGTGCTTGTCTGGTGAGGGTTTTCTTTTGAAGGAGAAATCATGTGGCTGAGGTGAGAAAGCCTTGAGCTGATGTGACGGTGAGTGGGCGGTCTCCGCTGATTGCGCCTCGGCAGACACAGGCCGTTTCCCCAGTGGGGACATCCTGAAAAACTTCCCTGCAGTCGGGGAAGCAGATGTGGACCCCAGGCCCTGCTTATGGAGCCTTGACCCCGACTGCAGCAAACTGAGCGGAGATTTACGGAATTTAGAGGACTGATAGCCTGAAACACCCAAACCCTCTGAGCTGCCGCTGCCCGCCGTGTTCTCCCATGGCGGGCTGTTGGCACCCTGGCTCAACTCCTTCTTTACTCCCTGGTCTGACTGAGAGGAGCCGCCCACGCCTCTCTTGTGCATCACCTCCCTCAGCGTGTCGATGGGCGAGCCGTTGACGGACCACTCGGTGATGCCCATCTGGCGCAGGTGGGAGCGGGCGTGGCTTGAGAGGCCTTTGCGGTTCTCAAAATATTCCCCGCAGAACTCGCAGCGAATATCTCTTGTCGGCTCCACTTCATGGGTCATAGCTGTGGGAAGATCAGAGGGAGAAAACAAGAAATTGTCATAAAGATCCTGCTGAGATCAAAGGCACAAGTGATTTAACACAAATATGCTCTGTAATATCTCACACTACGAATAATTACCCACCAAACAGTAAAGGAATATGCTGTGTCTGCTGATCCACTGGTTCCCAAACTATACATGCTGGTATTTATGGGAATGCCCACAAAAAAGAAAACAAAATCTCATCACTGTCATAAACACTATTCATCATTGCAATTCCGTAAAAAGTCATTGGGTTGGTTAGGCTGGGGAAATTTCTGTGCTGAGGTGTGATGAAGACCCATCGAATCTGAATTTAAGACGTGAAGACTTTTTATGGACCTGTAGACACCCTGGTGTTTGTAATTTGAAATCAGTGCGACCACGATGAACTTCCAAGCAGATAGAGGGGTGTAAAATACTCTTAACATACCTCACACCACAGGGAACTCTGGCAAGGTGATCTTTAGAAACATTGAAAAACTACACTACCGTATTTTAACATTATTATAGTGGGACTTTAAGAGACTGATGTTTTCTGAGGTCGTACATGGTGTAACAAGTTTAAAAACCACTGTGCTACAACATGGCTTCATATTTAACATAGACTTCTGAGAGTGGTATCAATCTTCTCATCTAACACTCGACAAGATAGGTAATAAGTGTACTTCCCCAAATGTAATACGATTCCTTTAAAAATGAACCCTGGAGATGAACATACCCAGGTTGAGAGGGAACACGTTGTCAGAGCTGCTCCAGCTACAGTTGACAGTTTCACCAGAGAAGCTGGCAGACCTCCCCGCAGCTCCTGGCGTGGTGACTCCACCTGCACCGGCTCTGGCTTCAGCTTGAGGATCAGCCCGCTGGAAGATGTCGGCGTAGCCGAGCTTGATTTAGACGCCGCGGGCTGAGGAGGACTGGAGGGGCGGGCGAAGGCGAAGGGCAGACGGCTGAGGAGGGTAGCTGACGGAGAGGAGGAGGTTGGCTGAGGTGAGCGAGGGGGTCCCGGAGAGGACGGAGGTGGAGTTTTGAGAGGTTTTAGAGGAAGGGCGCAAGGCAGGCCGCGTCTTGAGATGATCTCCCGCAGCGTGTCGATCGGGGAGCCGTTGACGGACCACTCGGTGATGCCCATCTGGCGCAGGTGGGAGCGGGCGTGGCTGGAGAGGCCTTTACGGTTCTCGAAATATTCCCGCAGAACTCGCAGCCTATTTCCTTTGGAGGTTCATCTAGGAGATGAGAGACATGAACGTAATCTGTTAAACAGAAAAAGTTATTTAGGAAGAAGAGTAAGACAAATCCTGTGAGAACACTCACTGTGTGGAAGGGCCATGAGCTCCCCACTACTCAGGCGGAAGACCCGCATGGAAGAGGACTTGAGACGCTTGGCAGGTGGGCCAAGTAAAGACGAGGCAGAGGAAGAGGTAGCTTTGGATGTCGACCCACCCCCAGCTGTGGTCACCTTGTAGAGGAGCGATGAAGAGGAAGAGGAAGAGAGGCTCAGCAGGGACTGCTTCGGGGAGGAGATGGTGGTCGTGAGGCCCCGTGGCTCCGCGTGGCTGTCGAGCTGCAGCACACTGGCTTTGTGCTTGAAGTCGTCGGTATCGATGAGCTGGTTCAGGAGGTCGATGGGAGAGCCCTTGGATTCAGAGTACTCCACCCCGAAGTGCCGCAGGTGGGCACGTGCGTGGCTGGACAAGCCTTTCCTAGTCTCGAACCAGGCGCCACACAGCTGGCAGACGATGTCCTTGTTGGGGTCCACCTCCAGGGCTGCACATGGAGAAGAAACAACTTCATCAAGACTCATGAGATCAACTATGTAACTTTTTACAAAAGGCTTTTTTAGACCAGAGGAGCTTTTTCACAGTTCCAAGAATTCCCCTTTGTATTGTGAACAGAATCAATGCACACTCCAGAGCAAACTGCTGCACATTTTGTGCTGACATGTTTGTGCAGAATAATTGGTTACTGCGTTTTCCTCAATTCTACAGTCGTATAATATTAAAGGATTTAAATTACGATAACATTCTTATAATTTATAATATTTTGAAATCATTATTGTGATTATTTTACAAAGCATTATAGTCTTTAAAAAAAAAAGGCAACGATAACACTTCAGTTCACATCCGTTATATCAAAGAGAACCATGCCATGTAATAATTAGTGTTTGACCACGCTAGAAATTGACACTGGTGGATCATTATTAAACATTTCGAGTAAGTTATTGATAACTTACAGAAACACTGCATGAAATTATCCACCTGTGGCGACTACTCTCACTGAGAAAAGCCTCTAAGAGGCTGAGCGACTCTTCACTGTGACTCTTTCAAAGAAATCCATGCCGAAGTCCGAAGATGCATTTTACGATAATTTATTAGACAAGCTACTGGATAACTGAAGCAAAATGAGATGAAACTAAATATTACTAATGTGATCAGGCCTGCGTTATTGCGATTATGTGATTGTAGTAAGGGTCAACAGAAAATACTGGAGCCAAAAACTCACCCTCTTTGTCTAAGAGCTGCCACACCAGTGAGTGATCAGGTAAAATAATGTGAAACCACACCCCTGTGTCAGTTACTACAGGAAGTGAAAGAACGTGTGCGGCCTACATAAATAATAAACAGCAGAGGTTAGATACATATTCTGGCTCCTTCACCACCTTCACCTTCTCTCTGTGTCTCTCCAACACACACCGCCATGGCGCTGACAGTCCTGACAGTTATGCTACTATAATGCATGCACTTTGCAGGTCAGATGGTTTATTATAATTTTAGCAACTTGTGAATCTTTTCTGTGCTATTTTAAAATCCACTCTGCTACTAAGTGTGACAACTTCCTGCAGAAGCACCTCCTCCTAAATAAAATCCTCATAAAATCCCTTTCAGGTATGTAGTTTTTGGCGAGGTCCCCAGTGGGCAGCACTTCTCGGGAAAACACCTACTGTTATCAGAGACACTTACTGAGGTTGAGAGGGGCGTCATTCTCCTGTGGTGCCCAGAGAGGTTTGGTTGTGACGGTGGCCGGGGCAGAGAGGTTAGAGGTCAAGCCTTTCATTCCCCAGCCTTGTGCTCCGGCGAGCGCAAGGGGGAAGACACGGGCAGCAGAGAGGAAATGGGGGCTTTCCTCACTACGGCAGAAGGGGAGCCAGAATGAGGCGGAGCCGGAGAGGCACCAGGAGAAGGTGTCGGCGTGGAGGAGGAAGAGGGTGGCACCGCTTTCGCTGCTTTGGCCAGGAGGGAGAGAGGGATGGGCTTCTCGTCTAAGTCCATGTCTTCTAACTCCTCATCTTTCTGAGGAACAGACGGTGAGGAGTTCTTGGCTGGGAGCGGCTCCAGAAGAGATGAGCCTGTTTGGCCGTCGATGTTGCGCTCCTTGGCAATCTGGTAGAGGAGATCGATGGGCGCCCCGCTGCTCTCCGAGACGCTGATGCCCAGCTGGCGCAAGTGAGAGCGGGCGTGGCTGGAGAGTCCTCGCCTGGTCTCAAACTGAGCGCTACACACCTCACACTTCAGGTTGTGGACTGCGAAAGAGGAAAGAACAGCTGGTGAGACGTTATAAATAAGCACTATGCTACATTTCATTACGATTTCAAAGCAACTGTTACAACTGATATCCCGTTCATGTATTCTCTTCAGTGTTTTTCAGCACGGACCCTATTTTCCCAGGTCTTTGTCTCTAGGTGACCCGTGGGAACAACAAGATTTGAAATTGGTCCAGTGTTGAGAGGGAGTGCTGCAGCAAACAGGCTGTAATATAACCACTCGGGGCAGGTGCACCCCGTCACTTTATGTCTACTTAAAGTGCTTGTTTTTGCCACTGACAGGCTCAAATTGTTATTACGAGGTCTTACGGCATTATGGAAAAGACCCTGCAGGGAAATGAAGTGTTTTATGGTAACTTTTACTTGCTCCGTTCTGTTTTGTGTCCACGTCTCATTACGAGAAGTCTCGTTCTGAAACCTCACGGGAGGTGACTTGTTGCAGGAAGAAAACGGTGTCTGAGGGTTGGAGAGTGCTGTGTTGGAGTACAGAAAGTGTGTCTTAGTGCTTTTTAAACTGTAATCCATTGAAAATTGTCACAGAGAAACCTTGCAAACTGAGTTCCACACATTTTATTGTTCTATTTGTCGCGAAAATTCACAATCCCATTTGCTTCCTTGCTCCTCTCCTTCTCACTGGAGGTACTTGGCCACTCTCTGCTCACATCTCACATTTGACCAGCGGCTACCTGAGTTATGAAATGATACTGTGAGCTATTAAACTGCACTCTTCTGTAGGCACCATCAGCTGCCTTTCTTTATAGGCTACCGTTACCTTCTCTTTACTGTGAAAGATTTTGAGAAGGACACTGCATCCATATATTTCCACTCCTTTTTCGTTGCTGGCCTGCTGTCCACTTCTAATTTGTTCCTCTCTCTTGTTGCAGATGTTTGCGTCCTGTAGGTTAAGCCACACTTTCTTCACAGCTTTTCATTTAAACAACTCGTTTGACGGATGCGGAAACACTCAAAACATTTAGCCTGTTGCGAAAACTTCAGCGACAGACGAAGGTTTCTTAGTAGGTGTGTAAACGTGATCGACACAATGTGAAGTTGTATTTTTTTGGGTGAAAAATACAGACTTGTTGTGCAAAGACCTTTACTCTTCTCTGAAAGATTTTTGATGTCAAGGCTGAATATTTTGCTGATTTCTGCGATGTGAAAATTCCTGCAAGATTTCAAAGCCAGTCATCTCCTTCAGCCAGGCGTGGACACAAAATGGAACAGTAAAGCAAAGAGGTGCAGGAAAATATTTAATTTCTCTGTAGGGTCCTTTCTGTCATTTAAATTAAAAATCTGAGCCTGTCGGTGGCAATAACAAAAACATTTAAAGCTTCAGTGTGTAGGATTTAGTGGGACATAATGGCAGAAGGGAATATACATTCATAATTATGTATTCTTTAGAGTATAATCACCTGAAAATAAGAATGACTGTGTTTTTGTTACTTTAGAATTAGCCGTTAATATCTACATATGGAGCGGTCTTCCAAGGAGTCTGCCATGTTGTTTCTACAGTAGCCCAGAACAGACAAACTAAACACTGGCTCCAGATTGGACTAGTCGGGTTCTGCTTTTTTGCAGCAGTCACCATAGCTCTCCTACACGCTTGGCACATGGAAGAAGTTTCACTTGGCTGCAATCTGCAACCTCGTCACTAGATGCCGTTAAATCCTACACACTAGACCTTAAATGGACGGGGTGCACTTGCCTGAGTGGTTATATTGGAGCCTTTTTCGCTGCTGCTAGTTGCAGCGCTCTCTCAATACTGGACCTATTTAAAATGTTGTTTCCACGAGTCACTTGGAGGACTTACACTTGACCATAAAGTCCAGTTTTTTGGATTAGTGTCAACACTGTGTACAGTACGGGATCTGTACTCAAGTGGTATATACTTTGGTTAAGTATGCATCAGGTGTGAACACTACCTTCACCAAAACACAGGAGTAGACTGATATTTACTCCACCTATGAGTAGTTTTTTATGATGCCTCTATCACAGCCCACTGTGGACAGACCCAGATGCAGCTTTGCTACCGACTTCGACCTGCAGCAACAGCTCTGGCAGTAGGCGAAGAGTCTGATAGCAGTGGCTCCTCCTCCAACCCAAAGCAGAGCTCCACTTGACTTTATGATAAGCGTCCACGGGGTGTTTTTTGATGCTTCCCAGCACTGAGCATGATCTTGCCACTCAGCCTGTGGCCACTATGGCGGCTGGTGGAGACTTTCTTTTATACTACAAAAACAATTTACTAAAATATGTTTCTGAAGACATTTGAGGCAAGAAACGGTTAATTTAAAAGTTTCTTGGAGTTTCCAGAGGCTGATGCTGGACGCCCCTGATTTGCATGAAGTAATTTAGTAGCTTGGTAACTTGGGCACAGTAGGAATCAATTGCACCTAATATGAAGACGCCCTTGGGACACAGACGTGGCGCGACATGTCTGCCACAGCGAGTGCGACCATTATAGTCAACTGAAGCTGCTACACTGACCACAGAAGCCACGATTGCCAGCGCAGGCAATTTGCTGCTCAACATTATATCTACGCGACTAGTCTATTTTTCCTTCTACTCTGCAGCCTCCAACACGTAAAGAAACCTAGTAAAATCAATGCATCCTGTAGTTTAAATAATCCAGTTGATTAATTTAGGACCAGTTAATATGGCGTCACATCCCCGTCCCAGCTCCCTTTTAACCAAGAGCAGCATTAACTTGAAGTTTGCAAAGCAACAGCAGGAGGCCCAGGTTCTTTCAGAGTCCGCACATCTCCCAGAGGACGTGTCACCTCACTTACCCTCCCTGTCTATCCTCACCCAGTCTGCACGAGCACCCGCTGAGTGTTAGAGGTGCTCTCATTAGCTCCTAAATACATTTGTCTACATCTGAGGATTTCCCCGGGGGGGGGGCGGCCCTCTCTGATGTACTGTCGCCACTCCTCAACGCCGACCTGGGGGTCAGCTTTACAATCTCCCCACTGACAGCTATGATACGGCTCTGCTGTGGCAAATCCAATCCCCTGTCAACACTCTGGGGTCAGCATTCCCATTTTTCTCCCTCACCCTTGGAGTCTGCATCCCCATCCCCAGGAGAGAGGCTGTCTGAGTCCACGCTGCGCAGCCCTGTTTTCCCGGGGCTCGAGCTCACACCACCCAGAGCTGGACGCTGAAGCTCGTCCTCATCCTCATCCTCAGCTGCTTCCTGCTCATCACCTAAAACATCACACACAACATCCATATAAGTGCAGGAATGTCTTAGTTAGCTGCCCTAATTAACGTCTATGCTTCCCTTTAAAGCATATAAATGCATCTTTGAGTGATAATTAATAAGACGCAGGCTGAAAGCAGAGAAATCTAATCATATCTTGTGAGCTCAGTGCCTGTAATTTATCAGTCCTTGTAATAAAAGGCGCGTTATTACGTCTTCTGTGAGGAGATGCACGTGAAAATTATCCCAGTAATGAAGCCCTGTCACAAAAAGTGATAATTGCACTAGTGTCTGAAACAAACATGGCAGTCTTGGTTCCCCGCAGTCAGGCTTTCCTGGGACAAAAGTGCCATTTTCTGCGACAAATCGGTAAATCAAAAGAGACGTGGAGACAGACAATGCTTTCTGTCTGGTGGGCGGCTCTGCGCTTGTCAGTTCATCTCTTGACTGTAAAAGAGCGATGTGACACCTCGGAGCGCAGCGTTATAACACCGTCTATTATAATGAAGACAACACCACACAATCGCACGGGTTTTTATAAAACGGGACAAAGTAACAAAGCGCTAACTTGACTTTGGATCCATTCAGGCGGAGTGACGCGGAGCAAACCGACACTTGAGAGTAAAAGTGAGACTTCGATTATACTTGGTTGATCCGGATAAGTTGTAATAAGATCACCGGCTATGATCGCCACCAGTCCACAAAGTTACCTGACGGATCCTACTCTTAGTTTGGTGTAAAAACATGCACAAACGCGTGCACTTGAAAGCACAGCGTGTCCTCTATCAAAAATCAAAGCAAAGTAAAATGGCGAGGATTGGGCAACTGTAGGTAATTTTAGAGATCCTGCAGCATTGGAAATACTGGACGTCATCCCAGACGTGCACAACACAAAACCTCTCAGACATGTAGGAAAACTGAGCCAACAAGATCACAACAGAGCTAAATCACCACTATTGATCCGCGCGTGCAAAACGGGAACACCCGAAACAATAACAATGACCCGCTGTATGAGCTTTTGACATGCATGTCATGGGCTACCTGCATGGCTGCGCGCGCGACATTGATTTTCTTTACATAGTCTCACATGATGAGGAGTTTTTAATGGCTGTTGTCTGGCTACGATGTGACAGAAGATGCGGCGCAAGACGCGCAGTGCTACGCCGCCGTGTGATCCGAGGGCACGCGGTGCACAGGAATTACAGCGCGCGGTACTCACCGGTCCGCAACCGCAGTGCATCGGACTCCCCGGCAGCTGAAGCCAGACAGTTTTTCCGCTATTGTTTGGGTCTACGGGGAGGTGGAAGCAGCCATTTTGCCCCCATATGCACCGCTAAGCTAAGGCGTGACCAATCGAGTGGAGGCGGAGGTTGGGATAAATGCACCGAGTGCCACATCAACCGCGGGCATCAGGGACTCTGTCTCTATCTCTCTCACGCATACACACACTCACACACACACACACACTCTGTGTTAAGGCTGATTTTCTCGACAGCCAACATCCTGATTCAACTTCACACATTGCACAGCGGTGTCACCCAGGTCACAGTCCTGATTTTATCCAGAGAAAAAGCACCTAAAACAACAGCAACAGCGTCTAAACTCGCATTTCCTGCATCTTAATGCATTTATAACACTCTGATTCATCCAGCCAGGCATCACCACTGACATCTAGATCACCTACGCATCCTGTGCCAAGTTCAAAGTGCCAGGTCACCTGGTAACAACTATCAAAAACACCACCAACCAATAAGTAAGGTGCATTTCTACTTTTAAAGATGGATCAATGGTGAAAACTTACCCGCGCTCTCTTCTCCACCGTCCTCCTTCTTGCAGCGTTGAGGAGACGCTGAAGGCAGTGCATCAGAAACAGCAGCGCTCAGCGTCCTCTCACTCGTCTCCCCCTCAAGCTTTACCTCAACGACACCCTCCCCTTCCTCCTCTACCTCCTCCTCATCATCCTCCTCGTCCTCCTCCTGTGAGGACCCGGGGCTCCGAGGGGGAGCCGTGGGGATTACAAGATCGGGCCTGCTGGAGAACAGCTCCCTCAGGATGTGGATTGGCGAGATGGTAACGTCCCAGTTGGTGATGCCAAAGTCGCGGAGGTGGGCCCGGGCATGGCTGGACAGGCCGGCCCGGGTGTCGAAGCCGGCGCTACAGAACTCGCAGTGCATCACGCTGAATGTGTCCGGGTCAAAGTTGGCGACTGTGGAGAGGACAGTGGAAGTTTAGACATGTGCAGTGGGATATTTTACTGTCCTCTGATCCTAACCTTTTTGAGACAAGTTCAACTGAAGACTGACGCCATGCAAATTTTGTGCAGACATTCATGTTCCCCAGAGGATGAATCCTGATGACTTTGGTGGTCCCCTGACTTCTACTCTAGCTTCACCATCCATCAATCCGTCCATCCATTTTCATCCCCTTATCCAGGGCTGGGTTGCGGGTCAGCAGGCCAAGCAAAGCACCCCAGACGTCCCTCTCCCCAGCAGCGCTCTCCAGCTCCTCCTGAGCACCCCAAGGTGTTCCCAGGCCAGATGAAATATGTAATCCCTACGGCGTGTTCTGGGTCGGCCCCGGGGCCCTCAACCAGTGGCTTTAGCTCCACCATCAGGGTGTGGTTTTGAGCGAAATGTCTCGACAAATATTGGATGGATCGCCATAAAATTTGGTACAGACAATCAATCAATCAGACACCTGCAGGATGTTCAGAACACTGCTGCCCAGACCTCAATAACACCAGGAAACTGAAACACATCGCCCCAGTTCTTTGATCCTTGAACTGGCTTCCTATGAATCAAAGAATTTATTTCAAAGTATTATTAGCCTACAAAGCACTGAATGGTTTGGGGCCAAAATACATATCTGATATGGTGCTCTGTTACGAGCCATTCAGAACTCTTAGATCATCTGGGACAGGCCTGTTCCCCGTCCCGAGGGTCAGGACCAAATGTGCTTTTAAACAGCTTTCAGTTATTATGCGCCGAAGATCTTGAATACACTTCCTGAACACTTGAGGGCTGCCCCAACCCTTTCATCTTCTAAATCGAGGCTTAAAACTTTCCTGTTTGCTACAGTTTTATACTTCTGCGGCTCTTGAATACTTCCATGATACCATTTTCTTTTGTTTTGTGTTGTCTTGTTTTTATGAATTATCTTATTTTCTGTTTTGTTTGTTGAGTATGTTTCTGCTTATGTAAAGCACTTTGAATTTCCTTTGTGACTGAAATCAAATTAAATGACTGCAAACAGACATTTAGTTCCCCTGAGGATGAGCTGTAATCACTTTGACCAACACAGACTGTATAAATAATGGACGCAACTACTGGTTTGTGGACGACCATTTAGAAGCCTTGCGTCTGGCATTTTGGCTGTTGAGATCTTGGATTTTGGAGGCAGAAGTGAACATATTTGGACAAGAGGGTGGAGCTGTGGACGGGCGAGACGTGACTATGAACCTGAGGACGCCACCATAGTAGTGACTTGTTAATCACAAGGAAGCCACGCCCTAAAGCATACCCTGATATATCATCTATTTCACTCTAAATGTGACCATAATTTACAAAATTAACATCATGCTGTATTGGTGAAGACTTAAAACTAGTGATTGAGACCATAGACTAATTAGGAAAATGTCTACTGAGGTAATGAATCAAGAGAGAAATAGGGTCATTTTCTCATAGATTTCTATACAATCGGATTTTGTTGAATATTAAGCTAAGATGGTGAATATTATTGGCTCTACTTTACCTCCAGCGCAACCCTCATTGCTAGTTTCAAACCAGTTGTCACAGCCAATTGCGTCCATCTGTGCACCCATGAGCATGTAGGTCTTAAAATGAGGTGTGGTCAGGAGCATTGTTGGTGTGTTGCTATTCTGAGGCAGCAGAAAGCGACTGCCACTGACCAACAATAACCTGGTCTAAGGTCAAAACGGCACAGCATTATCCTGCTACTTAAAGGACGCATTAAGCAGACAGTGTGATGTTTCTACACAGGCATGTTCACCATGTGCGTACAGTCTGCTTGTTATACACACACAGGGACATGCGTATGGGTTATGGGTGGGTGAAATAATACATCATTAATAAGGAAAATACTAATTATGCTGTCAAAAAAAAAGCAGAGCTGTAGAGCTGCTGTCCGACTCCCCAATAAAAGAGATGCTGTGCGTATTTACGTACGAGGAGCAGCGTAACTTCACTGATTATTTCAGAAGCTAAAAGTTTCCTTTTAGTTTAACACTACAAATTTAGCAGTGAAATTACTCTTACTGCATTACTCTCAGCAGAAACACACTTTCTTCTCCAATTTGCTGAATCCGCCATGTAAACAGCAAAGCGCCAGCTGCAGGTTCTGGCTTTTAAAGGGAGTGGGAGATGACACTCTGAATAGTTCAATTCATGTTATGTAAAAACACACCTGTGATTAATTAAGGGACTAAACACAACCCCTTTGCTCCTTACGCCAACATTACGCACTGTTTAACTTGCAGGAGTGGAGCTGGACACGCCCTAAAGGCACTTGTGCCGTGCACTTCAGACCATGTGCTACGGATTGTTTAAATAGGACCCTGTACCTTTTTATTCAGTTTCCTAATTCTGCTTATCATCTTGCGAGCCCTCAGATTCCTGACACATACTTCCCCAGAGTGTGAACATCTGCTTTATGATTTAGAAAACACTTCTAAAAGCGGCACAGTGATGCAGCGGTTAGCACTGTCGCTTTACAGCAAGAAAATTCGTGGTTCGAACCCCAGGGTGAGGGAGCCCTTCTGTGCACACTTTGCATGTTCTCCCCATGTCAGCATGGGTTTTCTCCGGGTGCTCCAGCTTCCTCCCACAGTCCAAAGACATGCAGGTTAATTAGTGACTCTAAATTGTCCGTAGGTGTGAATGTGAGTGTGAATTGTTGTGTCTCTATGTGTCAGCCCCAGAAATTTAATTTAAAAAGATGAGAGCTCCAGAAAGCAGAGGAAAATCTAAATTCATACATTAGCTCTACTGTGGCTAAGAAAACAGGCATTCAAGTGAATTATGGTACAGCTAATATCCACTGCGGCTCATGCCAGGGTCATTATGTTAAGCAGAAACAAAGACAAACAGAAAAGCCACTGTCTGCCTGGGCTTTCTGCTCAGACAACATCTGCACAGCCTAAAGAAAAACATGCAACAAGCCGCTGACCTTTTTTCTTCTTCTTCTGATAGGAGAATTTCTTCTCAATAGCATTGACTTCCTCGGGGGATATGAAGTGACGCACATTGTAGCTGACGCCCACTCGGTTCAGGTGGCCTCTCACGTGATTGGCAAGCCCAATGCCATTATGAAATCGATCGGGGCAGTAAGGGCATTTCCTCTCCACACTCTTGAGCGCCTCCGAGTCCTCATCAATCTCGTCTGGGTCTTCATCCAAGATGCCCTCTGACAGGAAACGCCGCACGCGCTCCTCGTCAATGTCGTCGTCATCATCATCACTGTCAATTTCTGCCGGGGCAGCAGTAACCCGGTTGCTCCTCCTCAAAAAGAAAACCTTTCCATCTTTCTCCACTTCCAGCTTGTCTTCGTCCTTCACACACTTCTCAGGAGGCAGCGATAATGTAGCACTCTGCTGTGCTGAGCAGTCGTCTATAAAGAAAAAAAAATCAATTCTGAATAATTAGACAAATCCTGTTTAAACTGAACATCGCGCCTAACTTAAATACTACATGTGAATTTTTTTGTTTTAAATGAAGACGCCAGCAGGGCTCCTTTCAGAGGTTAAAGTCTGTTTGACCTGAGTCACTTTTTAAATGTGTCAAAAATATTTAGAGACTGAGCTCAACAATGTCTCAACACTTAAAAGGATAATTCTGATTTATTACATTTTATTCATCATATTCTCATTTTGTTTTTTAGTGTGAATTTATTTGTTTATACATATTTAATGAGCAATGCTGGAGGGAGAAGATTTTTATTGACTGTGACTTCTTCTGTCATTGCTATGCATTGGTTTAACTTTTGTGGTGTTGCCGTCTAGCCACATCATTCTTATTAATAATAACTGCATTATACTCATCAAGTTATCTTGAAAACATCTTGGAAACCAACAACGTCACTACAAAGAAGTACAAGACTGTGGTTTTAAACATTTTACCTCATGCTGAATATTGCTATGACGTAAATTGCAATATATTACATTTACAACTGCAAATTATGGCCCAGTGCAAAATACCCCATGAAATGCTTCCTGAAGTTGGAATTCGACTGGGAACGTCAGAGGAACTTCACCAACTCCTACTTCAAGATCCAAAATGTCTGTGCATCAACAAAAGTAAAAACTTTAATAATATACTGTTTATTAGCACTCATGTCTTTTTTGTGTCACTAACAGTCGTACACACAGTGCTACGGTATTTGTACACGCAAAATAGCCCACTGCATAATGTGTTTTTATATGTTGGCACTGATAAAAACTGCCAAGGTAAATGAAATGCAGCAAGGAGTCTTTCAGGGGTCGGATATTCAGTTTTTCCAGTAAATTTTGTTTTAATGGTTTTAAGCTAAGTCTGTTTTACACTAGCAAAAATTAGCATTACCACACTTCACCAAAGCTGTAAATGCACCGAGCTACCAGCTAGCATTAGGGTTATCAAAGACGGTGGATAAAACAAGATAGTCCACTGCGGGTCAGTTTCCTGTATCAGTGTCACGTGGGGTTCGTGACCACCTCGCCCCTTTAGGAGACTAACAGCACGTCCCGAGTCCATTGACCACCATTTGACCATCCAGTAAGGGTACACACATGTTGACAGAAGTGAGGTTGGGGATACTCGTCTTTGATTGGGGTACAGGGGACAGCGCCTAGTATATTGTACATGGGCCATCTTGTAGTAATCTAGTATCTTTGGGGTTATCTCCACCCTCTCATCCAAATATGGTCACTTCTGTGTCTGAAATCCAAGATGGCAACTGCCAAAAGGCTTTAAAATTGGAGTCCACAAACCAATGAACAACTTTACATGGCAACAAACAATTAACTTACCAATGCTAAAATACTCCATGAAGCTGGGGGCAATCGTTTTGGACAGCTGAAAAAGTCTTGTTCATCATTTAATTGTATTAACCCTCTGCGGTCCAGAACCGCGCCGGCGCGTCAAAATCACGTGACCGATTTGAGACGACGTAGCAGCAAGACGCAGCCTCGCTGAGTCTCTGTTTCATTTTGTGTGGAAAGTGCAAACTTCGAACTTTGTACCACTTTTTAAATCATCTTGATAGGCCATATAAAACCGGACTTATGATAAATAATAAACGCCATGATTTTCCTGAATATTGAATATTGTTTGATCCGTGTTTGATGCAGGAAGAAACGGTAAAAACGGGCCGTTCGGCCTGTCGAAAGTGCTGAAGGCAACAGCAAAAAAACAAAAAAAACAAAACGACATCCCTTTTCCTATTGGTTGAAAAATGCACCAGTCAACCAATCACAAAATTGTATGGCAACACACATCATTTGTTGCTGGAGGAGAGGGGGAAGTTGTGGGAGTGACGGCAGCGAGAGAGACAGCGATCGCGATCACAGATAGAGTTGGGATTTGTGATGTTTAGCGTGTTTGGAGTGTATAGTCAGTGTGTGGTGTAGTGTGTTTTGGAAGAGGAGAGATTAAAATGAGCCTCCGACGACCGCATTGAGCGGTACTCGGACGTCCGCACAGAGGAGCGGACGGTGTGGCAGGGCACGCCCACCAGGTCCGCATCTCCGTTTGCCCAGGCAGCAGAGCCACACTGTGTGTGTCACTCCTCCTGTTGTCCTCCTGTTGTGTCCTCCACCTGTAGTGTGTTGTGGTGGACAGGAACTGTTTTTCAGAGTGGCACAAATAATTTGTGTAAAATCACGTAGGAGAAAAGCAAGCACTCTCAAAATAAATCCCCTAGAAAGGTGCACGGCCAAAAACAGCGACAAACACAGACGTTTCGACAGAAGAATTCTTTTTGTCGAAACGTCTGTGTTTCTGGTACTGCCACCCAAGTTGGTTTATTAAATTTACCAAAAGGACATTTGTGAGTGCTGGCATTTTTCCCTTTGACAAATTATCTTTGTGACATCTGATTGTTTTGTAAGTAGGCTAGTTGTTCAAAAACGCCTGAGGCATTGCTTGCATTTTAATGTAAATAGTTATGTATAACATTGTTGTTTGCTAAATTAGGACATATGTTTTTGAAGTTTACAATTTATATTTTTATTCTAAGTTACAAAAATGGTTCGTTAGACATGTTTGTGGTTTTCACAGTAAAAAATCAAACTTTTTCCTACTCGGATTTTATGTTTTCTTTGTGATTTTAGGTCCAGTGTGTTAATACAGTATGTCAAAATGAAAAAATAACTGTAAAGTCACACAGCTGAGGTTGTGCTGAAAAGAATGATACCAAACAAGGCAAGGTAAACAGTTTTTTAAGGTGAAATTTAAAGGTAAAATGAAAAGTAGTCAAAAACGGCCAATTACCCCCTAGACCCCAGAGGGTTAAAAGACTCTAAATCTGTTTTTCACTAGCAAAAATTAGCAATAGCATTATCACAGCTGTAAATGCACCACGCTGACCATGCAAGTAGCAAGATTATCTCCACCCAAATCCAAATATGGTTACGTCTGACTCCAAAATCCAAGATGTCGACTGCCAAAATGCAGAACTCAAGGCTTCAAAACATTTTACATAGTTTATGGCCATTAACGTTACAATGTGTAATTTACGTGGTTGTTTATTAGCAAATATCAACTACTGCTTTCATAAATATATATTTAAGTGTAATGCAATTCATATACAAATGGAAGTTTTCTCTATATATACAGGCAGGGCGCGGCCTGCTGGAGGCTGCTGGTGGCCGAAAGGGATATGCGCGCTTTGCGTTGACCTAGAACTTGCTGTCACTGGAGACGGTTAAGGTGAAGATTAATCCGTGGCGCTTCTGCGTGAACCTGCTTCGTATTTTTATGATTCTGTCGCACTTTAAATGGAGGACCACACACATGTTTTGCCCGTAAGAGGGAAACCACGCCACCAAATAAAGAAAAAGATACTTTAAAATTATTTTGGCTTCATGTTTGCAACTACTTTTCCCTCTCGTCTAAGCTCGAATGACGGCTACGTTTACGTGCTAACGTTGTCCTAACCTTGACTAACGCAGAAGACATTATAATCATACCAACCTATATTTGCTGCACTGTGCCGTGACTGTCACATAAAACGTGTTATTTTAGCATTACTGTGCTAATGCTTGTGTTACCAAAACAATTAGAAATAAAACACTCCTAACATATATGTCACTGGTAAGCTATAACATATCGTAACATGGTTTAGATTCCTAAATAAATACTCACCAAATCGCTAGATACTCGAAAACTCGAAACTCGAAAAACTCTGCTGTCTGCGCAAGACTTTTTGTCCTACAAGGCCACCATCACCCGACAGGAGGGTGAGTGAGCGCTGCAATCTAGAATTTGACCGCTGATGTCACTGTTACTCACCATTTATACACAGAGGCTTTAAGTGGAAAAAAAATCTTAATGATGTTAAAATGTTCTCAAGAGCTGAGGGAAACCGTTTTGGTTGCATGAAAAAGTCCAACAAAATACCTTCTAAAGAATTGGATGTTCAGTTTTTTTAAGTAGGCTACATGTTGTCTTAATGGTTTTGACATTTAGTAAAACTGAGCATAAACATTATGCGAGTTAGTGTTAGCTGTTAACCAAGCTGTTAAGTGAAAACAATTAGCTTGACGAGGTGAGGAGAACAGCACAGTCAGGTGATAACCTGTCAGTCATACATTCGGTCTCACCTGCGTTAGCTCGAGCTCTGGTGTGCGGTTTAACTCCAGCAGGTGAGCTGGCCTCCCGTTGGGAATGCTCAGTGTCAAGCTCTGTGCTCCCATCTTCGTCCTGCTCTTCCTCTTCACTCCCAGGCAGCTTGTCATCATCCAGAAACTTGGCCAGATCCGTCCAAGTCTTCCCTCTTCTGCTAAATCTCCTGTTCCCAGTGCACCTGAATACCACCTGGCTTGTGGGCCGAGCTGCGGCACCGTCTGGCTTTGTGCTGTCCTCGGAGGCAGTGACTCCCTGCTGGCTTTTGCCTTGAGTTGCATCGGGCGAGGATCGAGATCCAGGCCAGAGAGATGGTCAGAATCTATGGTGGTGGGTTTTGAAGTTCGAGCACCCGCATTAGACCTTGAATGCTGGCCAGTGTCGTCAGCCTGCGCCCCGCTGACGGAGGCCTGTCCTGGGTGAACAAGTTTCTGGTGTTCCTCATTACAGTCTGACTTGAGGTCAGGAAGGCACAATGACCGCAGGCCAGGGAGGTGGACGCCACGCATGATGGTGAACCTGGGGATGGGGAGTCGGCCTGGAGAGCGGGTTTTTTTCTGTTGTGGGTCTTGGTGTGATTAGCCAGTGCCTGGGAGGTTCTTGTGCTGAAGTTACACTTGGTGCAGACGAAGCGGCGGCGGCAGGTGGAAACAGCTCGGGCCTGAGCTGGAGTTCGGACTGAATTTGGAGGAGTGGCGTCTGAGTCGAGAACTGCTGGGTCTGTGTCTGGTGTTGAAACTGGGGCTGGGGAAAGAGGTGGAGACGTGACTATTTCTGGGTCTGACATTTTGCCTGGAATCGAGGCTGGGCTTGTGTCTTGCATAATCGCAGTGTCTGAGCTTAAATGCTTCACCGTCTTGCTGTCGAGCTTCTCAGTCTCTTTTGCCTTCCCATTTTCATTCAGTTTCTCAATCTCCTCTAAGATCTTTAGACGGGACTCCTGGTGCTTTCTGTGGTGGTCTGCCAGCGCGAGCGATTTGAAAGGTTCCACCCACACTCGACACACCTAAAGCGGCCGCCCTTTCCTAGACGCCTGCCCCCGCTGCACCGCTCTGACAGTGCTCAACTATGTGTCCTGCAGGTGGACCTGCTTTTTGAAGTAAATGCTACATTCCACACAGGTGAAGATTTGTTTGCCTGGCTCTCCCCACTTTGTTCCTCTTCTTTGTCTCTTTTCCCTCCTCTGTCACTGAACTTTATCGGCTCCTCCACTGTTGCCTCTCCAAAACTGACTTCCTCGAAATCATAAACCCCTCCACCTCCACTCTGTGCTGCCTCACTGGTTTTTGATTTTTGAGGACTCACTCTTGCCCTCTTTTCTGTCTCAGGCAATGTTCGCTTCAAGGTGCCAAGTCCGGAGAAGGGCCTGAGCAGCACCCTCTTCTTTCTGCACCGCTGAATAAATGTGCAATGAGCCCAGGGGGCAGGAGGGGGACTCTCCGGGTCTGAGTCTCCAGGGAAGGTGTACACATCTCTCTCAGGCTCCTTGGTTTCTTTTCCCTTGGGCCTCTTCTCTCCCTCGCTGTTGTCCGCCTCCTCCTCCTCCTCCATTTGGCAACCTTCCTTTGGTTTTACTTTGGACAGAAACAGCTCGGCTTCCTCGGATACATTCCACACTTTGCTGTCTGCCACTGCGGAGAGAAAACAGAGGAATTATGAATGGAAAGAGCCCTAAGATAAAAAGAAAGTTATCGAGTGTGCAGGCAGATTTTGTTTCTTCCTTATGCTGCTTACGCTCTGTTTGGCCGAGCTGAGATGTATTTGGCTCTTCTGTCTTTGTGCTCTCAGTGTTGTTGTTGTCGCCGAGCCCCTCCGCAGGGGGAGACGAGTCAGTCTTATTATGCAAGTGCTGCAGTTTTTCAGGTTCTTGGTCATCTTCACTATCAAGTCTGGACAGCAGTGGAGAGGAAAAGCATTGAGAGGCAATTCTAAAAGAAGCATCTCTGCCTGAAACAAATCAAAATTACAGACCAAGAACAAGCTCTTCTTATTCTCACACTTTGAGTTCATGTCCATTTTTACTGGAAATTGTGTGGGTTTTTAAAAACACACACGGTGGGAATTTTTCATGACGATGCCAGTATTTGTGCACTCAGAATATTTAACCTCTTCCACTCCACCCCTCCCTACCATAGCCACCAATTTTGGTCTTTTCTGGGGGGGGCAGTGGATCTTTAGGGACAGATAGTAGGTCAACACTATATGCCACACAGAAGTGGTATACATCATTCAAAAGCTAGGTCCCTGATTAATTTGAGATGCAGCTCAGCACTGTGTGTCAGTTTTTAGCCATAAATCTGCAATAAACATTGTGTTCTGTCAGACGCCTTCAAACTTCGAGAGTTTAAGGCGCGTAGGGGCTTTTTCGGTTGTTTTTTACCACTCAAGAATCAATACAAATGGTCAAAAATTCACCCCAAGACACCCCAACCTTGAAGAGCATCATAAAAAAACACAAGCTGTCATTTGGTACAAAACTTTTGACATTTGGAGATTTATGTAAGACTTCCCTTTTTTGGCGATTGGATGGCGAGCTCTTCTGTTCTAGAGGCTGCCAAGAAACACCCTAAATGTCAACGTACCTATGAAAGCCAAACGTCTTCTGAATGCTGCAGGTCTCTAGTTTGTGGTTGCTAACAGCTACTCTGGGGACGAACATCACACACGAATAAAACCAGGCTCGCTGAATCCACAGGAGTCTCAGCTTTCCAGTCAAATTTATGCAATTCCACGAGTGTTTAGGGACCCCAGTGTGCAGAAATATTCAAAGACAATAGGCTAAAATAACACTGAGAAAACACTGCATGGTTTCTGCTCAAAACCGAATGGGACTAGCATCAAGTGTGCGTGTCTGTAAAGGGGAGACTTGTGGGTACCAACTGAACCCATTATCAGTTAGAAATCTTGAGGTGAGAGGTCAAGGGAAGCCTTTGAAAATGGCCATGCTATTAAGCCTGAGCTTGAAGCACTATGTAACCCTTCCCAACAAGATAGCATGACATTGTTAGCACCAATAGATTCCATCGTCTTCTAGTTGTTAGTAGTTGTTGAGTATCATGGAAAGCGCTCTATAAATAAAATGTATTGTCGTTACTGGTTTTTACATGAGCAAGATTTTCACTATAGGTTTAGAGGCCCTGATGAAACAAGTTGATGGTCGGCCATTGGTCAACGTTGGGTCATCTGAGAGAGTCCATTGCCCTAGTTTTTGCTGTGTGTCCCTCACCATTGGCACAAATTGACCCCGTTTGCCTGTTTTCCACTTTTAAATCAGTTTAATGGTGACACACATATTGAGTCTTGCACTGATGATGATTTTATACCTAATATTTATAATCATAATTTTTGTTTAGTCATTTTATCAACTTGAATTGTGTATTACTGTCCGATTTATGATCTATGGACACACTGCTGCTGTTTTTTAACTGTGTCTTGTAAGGTGTCCTTGAGTGCTCTGAGAGGCGCTATAAATAAAATGCATTATGATTATTATTATTCAGCATGTCGAATTGGCTTCAGAGACAGCAGAGCCCATTGCTGAGAGAAAACACTCTGCTATCAGCTCAGTGCATGAAATGAGAAATGGAAGTGAGGAAAGTAAACAAATGACCAAAGTCAGTAAGGGTCTGAGATCGAAACAAACTTTTTAAATTAGGTGAGATCTTTTTTTAACCATTGATCTCTAACTAAAACAGTTGGTAGTTGTTTGTGTTGCTGCTCACTAGCGCTTTCAACATCGGGTTGTGTTGTTAATATGCTAACAGGCTAACTAGCATCTTGAATCCTTGCGATCAGTGATTCGGTTTCCGTTTTTGAATGATTAATGCGCGCTACTGCCACCTGCTGGTATGAAAAGATATTTCCTTTCACGCAGAGGCAGAACGTTAGCCATGTGCCACAGTCTTTGGTGTGCTCAAGGGCACTTCTTACAAGATACAGGCAATGTGAGGGGACGTGACAGTCGGCTTTCATTGCCACCTGTTCTTTGACGTCGGTTTGGTGCGTCTGGGCCTTAAAACTAGACAGTAATTTTGACCAAGGACACTGGCGTCCGTTGGAGAGTGGAAGAGGTTAAATCTGATGAGTTTTACAACAACAGAATAAAAAATACATATATAGGATTAAATACCCCCCCCCCATAATTTCATTCCTCGCAACATTTAGACCTTCAAGTTGGGAATAAAACAGTAACACTACATTTTCTGGGTCTGAATGTTCCTGGAAACAACTGAATAATTTGGACTTTAGCACTACTGATAGAATTTAGTTCGTAAAGTAATAGTTTGACATTTTGGGTAAACGTTTATTGACTTCTCTGCTGATAGTAATACTAGCAGTAGTAGCATGAAACAGTTTTTCAAAAGGAGTGCACATAATTAAGACTAAATAACAACAAGGCATTAATTTATAAAGATAAACAAAAGGAAAACAAAAAATATAGACAGAAAAGGTGTAGCCTGCCCTTTTTACTTAGCATATTCTCATAAATAACTCATTCACCTCTGGGTTAGGTTATACAAAACAAACAAACAAACAATAACAAAACAACAAAAGAGAACCAACAAAAAAGAGAAACAATACCAGTTAAGAAGAGTTATAACTTGCTGGCTGTAGATAGTTAACTTAGCTTAGACGGACACAAGGCACTAATGACCTTCGTGATGTCTCTCTGTCCTGAACTAACCATCTGGCATCACCACCAAACACTCGCTACCCTTCCTCCTGCACCTCCTCCTCCTCCTCCTCACCAGTCCAGAAGAAGGAGATCCTGGGCTGTGAGCAGCCAGACCATGAGGTTAGAAAAGTGCTGTAGCTCCTCCTCTGACACGCAACAGCAACACAAAACACACAACCACAGGAACATCACTTCACAGCTCAACAGTTACAGTCCACAGTCAAAGATACAGTGCATACTGGAGAGACTTCTGACTACATGCAGACTGAGTAACACTGAAAACAATCAGGGGACAACAATGATAGGTACACCGATGGCATCGTGTGTAGCTAGAGCCACTACTGCTTCACTAATCACTACTGTGTGCAACAGGTGTCCAGGAGGTATTAAGCCATGTGTTACCATCTAGTGTTTCTTTCTCAGAGTCAGAGTCCCAGCTTAGGAGGAAGGAAAGGCTGAGGACCTGAATCTCCTCTGTGCGCTCCTCCCTGGCTCTGCACTGGGCTGAGGGCCTTCAGTCTGCTTGGGGCCCTCATCTCCAGCGTGGCCCCACGAGCATTTGGTAGGCATCAGGCCGTCTCTCACATTTGGAGAACATGAGACTAGAGGAAAATAAAACATACAAATCTTGTTATTCAGAAGTAACCAGACTGGATCAAATCTTGAAAATAGGTTGTTCAAATGAAAAAACAAGATTTTGGTTTTGATCTGAATCAAAACTTCAGTATGTGTCATTTGAAATTATTTCGTAAGATAGGGATAACTTTGATCCCCCAAAAAATTGGAATTATCCTGGATTTCAGGAACATATGCAATAAAACTCAAATAATATTAATATTTGCACTTGATTTACTTAATCATTACAGTGATGAAGCAGACATTAGACTGCATTACAGGAGTAGTTGATCGGTAGACCAATGAGCCAAAAATACTGTTTTTGTGAAAGGAGTCTGGTGACTTTGACAAGAGCTTAGATGGAGCACTGAAACTGTCATTTCCCTTCTTTCTTGGGCCAGGCTGACTGACGAGAGGTAAGGCAATGAAAATATTCTAATTACAGCGTGCACTTAAACTGACAGCAATTTTTTAGGTGGCTAAAATACACGTTGCTGCTGCCCTCGTCCACAGCAGTACACTGATTAGCTTCCACGTCGGTACTCCAGCCTGCGTCTCCGAACTGGGGGTGTGCTGATAGACATCTACATCAGGCAATACAACGACAATGGATAATCACCTCATAAAGCCACATACCGGATCTATCCCTTTCAGCGTTTCAATACACCAAAGTTAAAATATATATTTAAAAAAAAGGATTTTGTCCCCATAAAATAATCCCCTATATCAGCGGCTCCCAACTGGTTTGCTACGGTCCAAAGTAGGGTGCAGGTGCATTCTGAAAAAACACTTTATTTTTAAGTGCGGTGAATTTCCGGCACAGAGTTTTTATTTTGAAGTGATATTTCCTGCTTTAGAGTGAGTGATTAACAGGTGGCTACTAAACAGCTTGACGACATGGCCAAACACAGGTATGATGCTGAATGTACTGAGCGGTGTGGACCCTGAACTAAGGACCTGGGAGAAGTCTGGACCAGTTGGGAACCGCTGCTCTGAACAGCTGTCAAAAATACTTAATTTGAAGTTAACTGTCATTCATCACTTTGCAATCACAACAATGACACAATGAAAAGCAGTCTTTAGTATTTGCATCCCCCATGTGGTTTATTGTCTCTTCAAATGAAAGCGCTTAAAGTGACCCCACGCTGGTTGTTCCAGCTGTTCTTTACATCCCTACATTGTGACATGCATGTAGTCTCATTTAGAGACTGGTTATCTGGATTTGGTGATCATTAAAAGTTTGTATGTGGATCAGGCTGATCCAGTCTAATGTTGCTGTGACAAACCAACACGAATTTAGTTTTTAGTTTTTTTAAATTGAGCTCTTACTATTTCCTTTGTTTTATTTATTATGATATTTGTGTATGATTATTTTGTATTTCAATAACTGTACAGCACTTTGGTCAACTGAGGTTGTTTTTTAAATGTGCTTTATAAATAAAGTTTGACTTGACTTGACAAATTACAATAGTTCAACTGATCCTGGATAGCAAAATATGGGACTTCCAAATCCAGATCATTTTGATCCAGATTAAACTCTTGGAACACCTGAGGCCCAGGTGGAAGATGAAGCAGTTATGCACAGCTGAAGCAGGAAGTACAGTGACATTTACACCATAGACTGGTGCATTAAAAGAGCACAATATGACTTGTGAAGGACTGGAAACTCAAAGTTTAGGACTTGGAACTTGACTTGAGTGTTGTCAGTCTTGACTTGGGACTTGAAATACAATGATTCGGTCCCACCTCTGGCAGTATGCAACCTTTAAAGTGATGGTTACAATCTGCCATAAAATGGAAAAAAGATCACCATTACTCTTTTGTTAATGCTGTTCACTTGCATTACATTTAGTAAAGAGCTCAATATGACTTGTTAAGGACTGGAAACTCAAGTTTCGGACTTGGAACTTAAGTCTTGCAATTCAGTGACTCAGTCGCACCTCTGGCGGTATGCAACCTTTACAAGGGACGGATGCAATCTGCCATAAAATGGAGAAAAGATGAAGCAGCTATGCACAGTTGAAGCAGGAAGTAAATAAATTGATGCATAAAAAAATAATATCAATATGTCGTTACTCTGTTGTTACAGTTAGTGAAGAATGCAGAAAATTGAGTGTGTGATGCTCATTATGCTTAATATGTGTCTCCCTAATTGCTGAAACAAACATCCACCTTTGGTCTGACGTCTTTACCTGTAAGGTGCAGTTGAGGAAGGTGGGGGTGACAGGGTTTTGTGCTGAGTGTACGGCTGGGGGCCCATAGCTGGTCCCTGGGGTTCGGGGTGGCCCTTCTGGCTCCATGGTCCCCCCAGAGAGCAGTATGGAGTCCCACTGGTGACCAGCCCTCCTACATCGTGCAGCCTCCTCTTCTCCTGCAAACACGAGCACACACTGAACAACATGAAAGTTTCTCACAGCTTCAAAGTTCCACGCTCACATGCACATGCACAGTGTTTCCCCAGCAGCCAGCAGACAGAGGAGGGATCAGAGGCATTAGGAGACAATATGAAAGTGTGAGATCTGCAGAAATGTTTTGGCTCTCCTCAGTATTTCCAATGCCAGCTGCAGCTTGCGTCCCGTCTGACCTATTTTCACAATATGTCTGGTCTTAAAGAATGAAACAGGGCGCTCAGATGGTTACATAAATAAGTGGCCTTTCTATTCAGGCCCATGTCCTCCCCTGCTGCCCCTCTGAGAAGCAGGAAAATGCCCGGGTACATCAAGGTGTCCCGCGGGTTGGCCTCTGTGGCTCCAGAGGACGCAGCTGGTATCGATCCAGTGTCTGTCAGGTGACTAGAACAACAATGCATCCGTGCACAATGCGTGTTGGAGCCAGAAACGCCTTTGAGCTGCAGTTTTTTTAGTGCAAATACTCACTGAATTCGGCCTGGTGTGCGGGGCGCAGTGAAAGCTGGCTGTTTAAGCGCCGTTCGTCATAGTTTGAGGACGGAGCTGAAGCTTTTACGCCCCGACACGATGCTCTCCGGAGGCTGTGACGGCTCCCGGGGACAAAGTTGCTCCGTTAAATCGCTGCTCGGGGTTTTGCATGGATCCCTTGAAGATGCCAGGCAGAGGACTCCATGTTATTTGGCTTGCAGGCACGCCACGGCTGCGTACGTAACGTCGACGGGGAGGGTGACGAGAAGAGTTTCGAGTCAAACACCGGAGACAAGTTGAATAAGTTCAACTTTTACCGGTTCGCTTTTATTCGCCTTTCAGCCGGGTGACGGTGGAGAGGGTGTGTGTGTGTGTGTGTGTGTGTGTCAGGCTGTGTGCCGTTTATTCATTATGCCACTTTATTCTGCGACACACACCGGACTGAACACTGTCAGCGTGTCACACTGATGACGGTTATGACGTCAGACATTATGTTATGGAGACAGGTGAAGTATTGATTATTGATTGTGTCAGTTTAGTTTGAGCTGGTGTCAGTTTGACCCACATGTTCAACACTGTGCTGATAACATGGTTATAACATGACAGACACAGCTGTCAGTGTGAGGTGAGCGCAGCTGCCTCCGTTTGTCTTTAATTACACTAATACAATGTCCTTAAATACTGGAAATCAATAAACGCCTTATTACTGCTTATTACATGATCGTGTGGCGCCCTCTGCTGGCCGGATGTGGAACTGTGTGAAAGACACTTTACACTGACTTGGATTTAGATCCTAAAAGTAGAAACACCACAATGCAGAAATACTGTTATAAGTAAAACTCCTTAATTGAAAGAAATACTTAAATGAAATAGAAGTATTAGCATTTAATTATCCTCACAGAACTACGAGTAAAAGTGCTCATTATGCAGAATAAAATGGTTATATTGTAGGATTATATTTATTGATGTGTTTATGTGTTCATCACCAATGCTGCAGCCACTGGTGAAAGTATAAATCCTTAATGTAAGTGAAAGTAGAAGCGCTCCATCACAAGAAATAAAATCCTGAATACCACATGTTACATTAGTAAATGTACAAAAGTATTGATGAAAATGTACCAGTGTAAAGGAAAATTCACTCATTGTGCAGAGTAACTGTTTCAGAATGATACTGTCATATATCACTGGATTATACTTATTGATGTGTTCATGTGTTCATCACTAATGTTGTACTTCTCAGATCTCTTGCTTAAGTAAAAAATAAGATTACCTTATACCCATTGAGTACAGCAGACCATACCATGACTTAGTCAAACCAAAAATGAGAAAAACAACATTGGTCCACAGGGGGAGCCACAGCGATCGGTCGCATTTTAGACATTTATAAGCATTTTTCTGTTGTTATAGCGCCACCCAGTTGCCAGTTAGAGTTAAATTTCTCCAGTCACCTTGAGGCGTCCTGTTCTCCATATCTACCAAGTTTAGTAAAAATCCATATGGCGGTTAGGCCTAGATAAGAAATGAGCTCTCTGGCGCCCCCATTTTGTTTGATGGGGTCAATAATGGAGGGGTCCCCTCAGATTATGTGTGGTCATATGCCTACAAAGTTGTGTGGTGATGGGTGAAACCCTTGAGATGTTATACACCTTTATGTGATGAGCCACGCCACGCCCTCCGCAATATTCATTGCCTTATAGAAGCTCAGTTTTAGTAAGTTTTCCAACTTTTGCCAAGAGGGAACTTTAGATATTGGTCCCTAGATTATGTTCACACAGTTTCATGCAGATCGCTCAAACTTGAGACAGTGAGTAAATGAAATGCTACAGATTAGGAAATAGGAATAATATGCGTGGTTGATCTCATTTGGGATACACACACACACATTTCCCAAAACACAGCAGTGCAGCAGTGATGACGCGAGTCTGTCTCAACCTTCCATCAGCAGTGACAACACTTACACAGTCAGCAGTTCATTTCATTATCACTGGGTGTCCTCACACCTTGCAGGCTCACAAAGGGCATGTCTGGGACAACCAATCACATCTGTTAAAAAAATGCATCATACCTAGCAACAGGGTCACCACACCTCCTCACTAAGGTAAAAGTTTCTGTCCCTTCCTTGCTCAGCGTTGCTCTGTGAACTTTCCTTAATCACTCCTAAGCCAAGACTCCTTACTAAAAGTTTAAGGGTAAGTCAGGAGCCCTCTGAGAATGTTCTCACACTGTTTGTGAATACGGCCCCAGGAACCAGTTGCGCAAAACACTAAGTTTTCTCCTTAAGTATAACACTAAAGACTTTTTCCTTAGCTGCGGGACTCACTTAAGGGTATAGCACAAAATGCACTGGAAGGTTTCCTTAGTTAAGTAAAAAATGTTTGCTGCATTGAATGAGATTTTATAATGGTAGGGGGAGTGGGAGGTGGCCTCTGAGGCTACAGCCCTGAATATTTTTTAAAATACCTTTAACTTTGTGTCATTCAGATAATAATTTACACAGATGCTGTTCCCTAAAGAAATCTAATGTACTTGAGTCTATATTCATTTACATACATACTTTGCAATGTTGGAGATCCTTGACTTAAAGTTAAAGCAGCCATATTATTATGGTATGGATTCAGATGCAGCAGATTCGTTAGCTAAACATTCATTGACTCTAGTCCAGCGTAATACAACAAAAATATGTTTCAGGATTAGTAATGCTGCTTAAATTCCTACACAATAGTAACATCAGATAATTTTGGCTCATGGTGTCAGGAGTGAAAATGAGTCATCGTCATTTGTTGAGGTTTCAGAGACAGCTGGAGATCAATTACATACAAAACAGGACTTTTTTTCCCCTCAGCAATTATCATGTTTTTCTCAAATGATGTTCAGATTTTTAGGTATTCTAATATCCCATTAATGCCCCCGCGTTGTTTTTTAAATGTAAAAGGAAACATAGTAAATGCAGTTGAGTAAAAGGTACAATATTTCCCTCTGAGATGTAGTGAAGTAAAAGTATGAAGTAGCATAAAATAGAAATACTCAAGTATAGTCCAAGTATGTCAAAATTGTATTTACGTTGAGTAAATATACTTAGTTACATTGCATCACTGGTTGCAGCTGGAGCAAATTGTAATTACTTAATATATTTATAGATAGCTTTTGAATTTCCCCACAGGGACCAATATATATATTGAATTGTATATTAATACATCCTAATTTATTAGTTGATTTCCCTTTTGAATTGTAGGAAGGTAAAAGTACCTCAAACTTGTGCTTAGGTGCAACAAAAGAAAGCTGCAACAATCAGAACATAAATAAAAGACAAATATTTATTGTGTTTAGTTTTGTTTTATTCAAAGTTTTTCTTCCTAAGCCGATCGTCTTCCTTTCTTCACCTCCTAAAAGAAAGGAAAAGTAAAATATGAGATGCAATAACAGATATGCAGTGATGGATGAAGTGTTCAGGTCTTTCACAAAAGGAAAAGTAACAATCCAAAAACAAGGATGCAGTCATTTGTAAGCATTATTTTACTGGTGTAGCTGCGCGAGAGAGTTTAGTGCAGTAGTTCCCAACTTAAAGGTCGGGCCCCTCCACAGGGTCTCAGGGTAAATCTGAGGGGTCATGAGATGATTAAATGTGTTGGAAAGAAGAAGAACAACATCCTGAAGTTGATATTTGTTTTGTGGACAAAATGTGTCTTTGGGGAAACTGCTAACCAAGTATAAACACCTGAAACGTGGCAAGTTTGGGAAAGTCACCACTAACAATAGCTGACAGATATGGTACAAGTTCAAATTAGAATATTTCCATCTAAATTGTTGTGGTAGAAGTATAAAGTACAAAATATTAAGTACTCAAATGAGGTACAAGTGCCTCAAGATTACACATAAGCACTGTACTTTACACATATGCATTTACACATACTGAACAAAAAAAGGAGATCCGTGTGCCCAAAAATACTGTGAGAACCATCAGTTGTGATCATTTGCAAAACAGAGGAGAGCACTGCTCCAAATACCAAGGTGCTCCTGCTCTCATTAGACAAACCCTGTCTGTCCTGACATGTCCAACAAGGATTAAGAGACATAATGAGGGACGCCACACCCATATGGAACAGGCTACATCAGGGTATTCAAGCAGCATTATCAGAGAGATTTAACACTACGTACCCCGTAGTGTTCCCAGCCTCTGATCTCGTTATACAGAGCGTCTCCAGGACAGGTAGTGTTCACCACCTGTCTGTGTCCCTGCAGGGTGAAGTTGGCTACCAGTCGGCCACCACCGACAGCGCATGATGCCAGCTGATCTCTCACCAGCCCCATGGAATGCTGGGAGGGGAGCCTGGTGACGTAGTCTCCGATGAAGGAAACCCCGTAGCCTATGGAGTTGTGTCCGAGGGTGTGGGCTCCTCGCCACAGCCAGCCTCGGCCCTCGTAGATGTAACCGTCGGAGCCTGCGACAAAGCTTTGGGAGAGCAGAGTGTCTCAGACGTTTGTAAGCCAGGTGATGAATTTCACACGTGCTGTGTTTTGGACATGAGACCTAAACTCGACTGCTCGTACCTGTATCCTATGTCGTCCCAGCCTCTGTCCTCCTGGTGGAAGCGCTGCATGGAGCGCATGTCTGCAGAGCACTGCTCGAAGGTCAGGCAGGGCTGGCTGGGTGTGTGAGTGTGGTGGATGTACATGAAGGACAGAGGGAGGGACAGGTTGGTGGGGGTTCCTCTGTACGGCTCTGCGCCCCACATACAGCGAGGGATCATGGGTGGGCAATCTGAAACACATTCACAGAGTGAGACCACAGCTGGTTAGTATATGTTAATTTAAAGCTGGGGTAGGCAGTTTTATTTTGGGGTCACTGGGCAAAAATCCCATAATAAACCATGTCAGGTCACTCGCGAGTGTAAACGCTGACCAGACTAGCCGACCCGCATGCTCCCGCTCAGTGGACGGATGATGTCACAGGAAGCTTTGTGGTTGATTACTATGCCAATCTTACAAAGGAGGACGACACTTGAAAGGTTTCCTCCAGTTTGTTTTGCTATTGAAGCTAACATTAGCTAATGTGCTAAAAAGTTAGTGTTACAGAGAAATCCAACATTCCTCTTAATACGTCCCCAGTTTTTGATGAGGTGGACGATGATCGTCTCCGTCCAGTCCTTTTGTATTATCGTATTTAACCATAGGCATCTTTGTTTTCGTTGACGTGCAGTGGCGGCTTGTATGTGACACGACAATAACACAACAAGATGACATTTTAAGACTCCTATGTAGCCTACAGCTCTGTGGTGGCGAGTCGTGTTTTGCCTCCAGCTAATGAAGTGACGTCGGCCCTTAAAGGGTTTATAAGACAGTCCGGTAATAAACTAAACAAAACACGTCACAAAATCGGCAAAGTGTTTCAGAAATGGAGAGAAAATGTTGTTAAGAGTTAAGCCTTGTGCTAACTGAAGCCAAAGGCTCACTGCTGTGGCTTCACAGTCATGTTTATGCAGCTAACATTAGCTAAAGCCTCAAATCAGAGTGTGTCCTCCACCTCACTCCCCGCTGCTACAGACCACTTCACTGGGAGGAGAATCCAGACAGTGCAAACCCCAGCTCTAAGGGACCAGACAGTCCCGACTCCCGGCCGGATCAGCAAACTTTCGGTTGCTGCTGTTACACAGGTTAGACCCCTGTGACACCTGGCGCTGGGAGGTAAGTGCTGGCTGAATTTGAGCTGCTACAGCCTCGACTGAAGGTCGGTCTCCTGGCAAAGCAGTCCACAGTGGTGTGGAGCGAGGCGGAGGGACCGTGAGATGGCTATCAGCTTATTTTTGTCTCATTTGTGGTCTGATAAGAAGAAGAGAGAGGCAAGGAGGGACTGAGAGAATGAGCTGCGTGCAATTCTACAATGAAGTAAGGTTAAATAAATCAGTGTATGGGAAACACTGGGCTATTGTATTAAGCATGTGCATATGCCTGTGGTTGTCTGGTGGGAAGGGCTTAGGATTTCCAGATTTCTGCCTACCCCAGCTGTGAGACATAAGACATAATAATCAGCATTTATTATTCTCAGTTTTGAAGACCACAGTAGTTTCCTTTCACTTCTTCTGTGGTTTGGTCTCGTGCTCACCCATGTACATGTTCACGAACTCTTTCATTCCCTCTCTGACCACGGCCGTCAGCTGCTTCTTCTCCTTCATGTCCATCTTTGAGCGCCCCTTCAGTCTCCGCTGCAGCTGTACTGACTTCACCACCTGTCTGGTCAACAATGGAAGGACAACCAGTCCTTTGAAGTTCTCCCTGCGGCGTCTGCTGATGAGGCGTGGGGCTGCGTCCAGTCCTTTGCGGCCCAGCTGGTGGCAGTAGTACTCTGTCAGCAGGCTGCTGAGCTTGAGAGGACGTTTAGATTTGTCAGAGACCTCCATGCCTAGAACCACGCCGTCCATGCCTCCGTTGACCTGAGCAGTGGTGAGCACAGAGGGGCTGTCCAGGAGGGTGAAGACTTGTGGAGAGGTGAGGTTGTCCCAGCAGCCGTCAGGTCCCAGTCGCTGGGTGAGAGGAGAGCTGGACAGGTCTTTGGCCAGAGTGAGCTGGTACAGGCCCCGCACACGCCCCGCCGTCTTGGAGAGGAGACCGGCCTCGATGCCCAGGAGGAGCGGAGCGAGGGCGACAGTGGTGCCGTCAGGTGTCAGAACTACACCTTCCTCTTTAGTGCCTTCAGTCATCCTGTGATGCACGGCCTTCTTAATGTAACCTGAGAGGTGAGCGCCAATTTCAGGACCGCTAGAGTTGGCGTTACCGAGGAAGTGCCAGATGAATGCATCATTAAGGCCAGCTGCCCGCCGCAGCCTCCTCAACACAGCTACTGGCTCTGACGCAGGATGCCCAGCCTCCACCTGCTTCACCGCCTTGATGAAGTCATTCATGTGCCGGGAAAATGAGGCTGGGGACGAGAACAGGAAACACTTAAAAATCTTTGTCATCAGAGGAAAATCAATCTCTGCGGCCCCACACAACCTCACCCTCTTATGTTTCTTTTTTTAATATCTCTAATTCATTTATTCATTCATTCATTTTGTAGTGATGCTGAGATTATATTAAGCCACATAAAACAAAAATTAAAATGGTTCAAATTAAAACAATTGAACATTTATTGATATAAATAATAAAACATGACATATCATAATAAATGGCTGAAATAAAATAAAATTCTTCTTCAGCATTTGTAAACAGGATAATGCTCAATGAGGCACATATAAAATACTTTTACTGAGGGTTTTTTTTTTGGTACATGTGCTTGATTTTCTGCAAGAATTGTGAGCCATAGAAAGAAAACAAACTCAGACTATGATGTCAATATTTGATAGGCCATGTTAAACCCTTTCATATTAAAAATATGGCTTTTTTAATATTTTATTTTATTTTTTATTTTATTTTAATAATTTCCTGTGTCCCTGGAGTCATGTTTTCCCTGGTAGTTAGTACTTTCTCGCCCTCCAAAAAATAGATATATACATGAAAATTTAAAAGACAAGACCAGAATATTAGGAGGAACTATAGTTAAAAATAATAATAATAATAATAATAATTTACTGTGTGTCCCTGAAGCCATCTTGCACTGATTGTAGTTTCGCATCTTCCAGAACAAAACAAAACAAAAATTCCATTTAGCCCATTTCAGGAAGTGTCAGCGTAAACTTTCATTCATGCCTTTTTTTTTCCATGTTTCATGATGTCTGTTTGTCACACTCTTAAAGTTCCACTGTTTGTCTAAATTAAATAGAAAGTTGCTCCAATCAAAAAATATATAAACATATTTGATATAATTATAAAACTTTATGTGCAGAAGATTAGCTACATAAATCTGCATCACTCACAGAACCGAGGCTAATTGATTTGGCCATCTTGTAGTTGCCAGCCATTTAGTTTGTGGTCCAGACGGTGTTTGTTTAACACACACACACACACACACACACACACATTCTTGAGTCTCTCTCTCTCTCTCTCTCTCTCTCTCTCTCTCTCTCTCTCTCTCTCACACACACACACACCCATGTTTGTATATAGTGATTAGTTAGTCTTTGTGTGATTTGTTTGTTTTTCTTTCATTATGAAGAAATACTTTCGAAATCACACCTGTGGTCTGTTCAGTGTTGCATATGAGTGAATGAAAAGTCTTCCTCTGCTGCATCAAAAACTCTGAAATCCTTGTTCAATATTGTTATTCATACAGCAACTTTTGTTATAGTTTTTAATTCAACTATTAATCAGAGTTCCAAATTGACAGTTTTGTTGTATTTTATGAGACTGACTATATTAATAGGCTTTCATTTTTCCCTTTTCAGGAATGGTGCCCATCAAGGGGATTTAATGTAAATTAAGTCACATTATTTAACATAATTAATAATAATCATTAATTATTTTCAATAGCCATTTTGAACCACAAGTTCCCAGTAATTGGAGATGAGTTATGAGGTCAGGTCTCAATCTACTGACAATGCTCTCAAGCTTTTATGTCTTGTTGGCAAGTATCACATCCATAAAGCTAGAGTGTTTCAGATTACATCAAATATACATCTGTTTTTTGTGCTGAACTACAATATCGCTCAAATAATTTATAAAATGATGTCTAATAAAAACAAATAAGGTGTATTATATCCAGGCTTTCATCTCCCTCATAATGTTTCATGTATGCATTTTTTGTTTGATTTTGCTGTTTGACATGTGATGTTAAAATGACCACTTTCAATGTTTCATAATCAAATATGTTTATGAACAATGTCATGTTATATCTGAAAAAAAAAATCTGAGCCTGTCTGAGCACTTTTAGTAGACGTCAATTGACATTGTGAACATACCCTGAGTGGTTACTGTGCCTGTTTTGCTGCTACAGGCTGCAGTGCTCTCACTCAAAAATTTTAGTTTCCATTCATCACTAGAGACAAAGACGACGGTCTTGGACACACATATCTCGGTGTCTGAACTGATTTTTCTTTCTAAACAATATTCATTATTATAATTGCTATTATTTCAGCTGCAGCTCATGTATGAGTCTATGTGAGGTCATACATGGACAAAAAAGTACATGTGTTAGCTGTTGTTCACATGCAACAGAATAAAAGTTTTTCAGCGAAGAGGTAAAAATGGCCAAGAAGACACAATTATAAAAAATTTCTGTGCTGAATTTGAGTAATAAAAACATTAAATCAATACTGTTTCTGTCACTCTAAATAATCTAAATATATCAACTGTCATAATTCATCTCACAAAACTGGTGAAACATGAACAAATGTCTTTACCTTCTGCATTCGTGCTGACCAGCACCACCACAACAAGAGCCAGGGTCTGTCTCCAGCAGCCTTTATCCATCCTGAGAACCTCCAGCTCCGAGCTCTAAATGCCTGCTGCCTTGTTGTCTCTCTTACTTATACAGTTCACGTGCAGAGTAAGTGGGTGGTTATGCAACAGTTGTGGACATACTGTAGATACGCCTGCGTTCAATCTGTTGGCGTGGCCCACTGAGCAACGTGGGAAACTAGCACCTGAAATGTGGGCAGTGTGGAGTCGTTTGTCCTTTCCGCTCAAGGTCTTCCCACTAACAACACACACACTGTCGATGTGACGGACACGGACATTTTCGAGAAATTCTCAAGTTCTGTAAAAGTATTCTCGGTCATGTTGCCGCAGTTGAGGTGGCTAGTGCTTGTGAAACAAACCTCCTGGGAGTCAAATCATCCCGTAGAAAACTGTACAAATCACTGGCAGTCCTCTGTGAGGCAATACGCATGTTCTCCATAACATTCAGAAAACACAAAGCCAGGGCTGCAAAACTGAGGAAGTCCCAGAGCCATGAATCACGTGTTAGCTGGGCAGCAGTGACACAAATGTATCAGCACACTGATTTAGTCATCATTGATTTTCATGTCAGGTTTATACGTGCACGAACTGGTGGGACCAGAAGACACAGATTCGTGGTTACAGCAGTCACATGAGGCCAAGAACAGGAAGTGGACATTGTCTCAGGGTGAACTGGAAAATACATTGCAGAAGGTCTAGGATGCAAATAGCAAAGGTCAAAGTCATAAATCTGTTCACTGTATTGATAAAGACCTGCAGAGGGAGGAACAAGAGCGATAAGGTGATGTTGAGGGAACTAGCATGACTTGTAAAACATTAATAACTGCTGCATTTCACTGCTGCTGAGAGTAAACCAGCATCATATACACTTTACCTGGGACATGTGCTCATTATCTGCTGTGAAAATAGTCTGTAAATACGATTATTTTGGAAACAACACTGCTGATACTATAGGCTGGTTTCAAAGGCTCAGCTTTGTAAGATTTATTCAAACCAGTCATCAGGTCACAGGTGTGGTTAGAACCCAGATGCAGCACGACAGACAAGAAAGACAGCTTCTAATAGTGTTTAATGATGCACACAAACAGCAAACAGTTCAAACGCGCAAAGGCTGAATGTGAAGCAATCCAAAGAAGTTCCCAGGTGGATGAACAGGTTAACTCCCAATATGCAGAACTGCGTGGCAATCTCTCCAAACAGCCACAAGCATCAGGCAAACAGAAACCAGGAACGTGGAAGCAGAGTTCTTGGTCGGGGACAGAAGGTAGAGCGGTTTACCAGGGAGAAGACGAAACAGGAGTCAGGAGAAGGAAACGAGGAAGCAGTCTGGGAACAAATGCTGGAAAGTCTCTCATGAATGACAAAGAACAATTTGGTAAGGCGAGTCTGTGAAGTGGGAGTCTTTATACCAGCAGGAGGTAAAGCTCCACAGGTGAGAGGCTTTAGCTTGACGAGGTGATAGGCTGGCAAGTAGGTGTGGTGGAGAGGCGGACTGGGTGGATATTTACTGCTTAAACTGAGAGAGTGGCATGTATGGCAGGTGAAAAGTGCCCACTTTGACAGATTTTTGACAGGAAACACATCAGTATGAAGCACCCAAAATATGTTAGCACCTGTCTTGCCAATATAGGAGACAATCTGGGGTTTGAAAACTAGACGTTTTGAGACACCGCTCATTGTGGCACTATTTTCCCCAACACTGCTACCAGCTCATAAAAATACAGTCAGTTTACAGTTAATGGACCACGACCTTTCTATAGCTTCCAAAGGGGCCTCCGCCAGGGTTGTCACTTGTCTCCGATCCTGTTTGAGGTGTTCATGGACAGGGTCTCAAGGAACAGCTGTGGGGGAATTGCTCCAGTCTGGGGACCTCAGATTTACATCACTGCTTTCTGAAGATAATGTGGTTCTGTTGGCTTCATCACACTGTGACCTCCAGCAGGCACTGGGGCGGTTTGCAGCCGAGTGTGAAGCAGTCAGGATGAGAGTCAGCACCTCCGAATCTGAGGCCGTGGGAGAGAGCTACTGCCTCAAGCAAGGGAGTTCAAGTATCTCGTGGTCTTGTTCACGAGTGAGGGTAGAATGGAGCATGAGACGGATCGTGGTGAAGAGGGAGCTGAACTGGAAGGCAAAGCTTTTGAGTTACTGCTCCATCTACGTCCCAACTGGCCACTGAGCTGTTCCCAATCACGACCTTAACTATAACAGATTTCCACTGAACAGAATAAAGCATGAAGATAATTGTTAATTGTCCCTGTTTTTTTAGTAGGGAACTATATAAATGAAGGTTTCAGATACTGTTAAAAGAATCACAACTTTAATTTCTTCGGGTTTTTTTTTAACTTCTTCTTCGTCTCCTTTTTTCTTCTTCTCTTGACTGAGCGTAGGTATCCAAGACAACATGATACATTTTTAAATGTTGAATGACGGTGGACAGCGAGGGACAAATTTGAAATTCGAAACGCAATCAGTAGATCTGCTGTAGCTGTAAATTGTGTCTGTCTTACTGTTTGGCATTTATGTTGAAAGTTATATAGCAAGGTCGGCATATTTCAGCAGCCTGCCAATGGTGTGTGACCTATTTATTTTACTCGCCAAAACATATTTTTACCCGCATTTGGCGAGTGGCGGTGCCAATTTTAAACCCTGGATGGATGGATGGATGGATGGATGGATGGACTCTGTCGCCTTTTTTTCAATTTTTGAGTTATTTGATGAAATGGATAAACAGTTAGCTACTTGGCCAAATGGTAATTGTTAATGTTTTTCAGACTTTTTTTTAATCACATTCAATGACCTGAAATGATATAAGGATATTTTATATGGTGTTTTAGATTATGAAAATTGATAACTCTTGTTTTTTATCTCATTATTGTAAGATTGATTCCATACTTTCATCAGCAACACAACTATTGCATCTGAGATGAAAATGTTGCTTCCTGACTTTCTTCAGAAAAGAAAAACAAATCAATAAATGTCAAAATATTGTTAATTAACTAGATTATCGTCCACATGTTTATGACGTTTTAACAATAAAGATTTACTATTTAAAAAACGTAATGAAAAAGTTTGGTCACGTCTGTTGGCGCGCTCAGTAGGGGGCGGTGTGTCATTTAAACGGAAGTCGCGAGCAGTCAAAACGTAAAGGAGGAAGTAGACGAAGAAGAAGAAGCGGAAGAAGAAGAGGAAGCTGGTCAGTCGCTTGTCTTTTCTCCAAAAAGGTTCGTTTTTCTGCAAATAAATATCCAGGACTGATCACCAGTCATCTCCTCTGTGTTTGTCTTTTTACTAAAACGTTTATGTTTCTGCTGCTGGAAGGCTCGCGTGCAGTTATCCTACCAGGAAGTACCAGTTAGCATGTTTGGCTAGGAAGCTAACAGCTAGTGTCGATCAGCTGTTTGTTGTCTTTGAAGGCTCAAACTGAGCTTTAGCAGAAACACGGCGGGTCGTTAACAGATCCTGTGTTTTAGTTAAAGCTTATAGAAAGTATAATCCCGTGAATTTGATGTAATTCCACATTTTCTTCAATCTGGTGGAAGAAACGCCACAAGTGAGATTATTATAATGACATTTATGGTAAATTAGTGAGTCAGTTGATCAGTTGCTCGTCTCTGAGTAACTTTGAAAAGCGCCACAGAAGTGTGTTATTGTTGTCATTATTATCATTAATTATTTATTAATTGACAATAACTTGCTCAGAGACAAGTCTTTTAAAGAATTATTTCAGCAATATGCTGAACAGTATCTGTTTAAATCTCATCAAATATGAAGAGATAGTGTTTTTCTTTGTTTTATTTTATGGTATATTTTTTGTTTTTGGTGTCTCGGGTGCACAAAATAATTAATATGATGATGCAGCTCTGGGGTCTGGGAAATCCAGATGGGATTTTTAAAATTCATTTTTTTAAATGAATCTATTGTTATCATTATTATTATTATCATTATTATTATTATTGGGGATGCACCATAATATAGACACATCATCCAACATGCTTTTTCTTACTTTGCACAACGAATAAATATTTCATACATTATAAAGTATTGTATTTCTCCATCTGCTGGTGGGCCATCGTGATAAGAGTATGCATGCATAATATCATGTTAATTCCTCTGCAGAAGAGACTTGATGATCACTGAAATTAGGTGGGGAAAACGGTGGATATATCCGTGTTGGTTATCAGCCAACTGAGTTGTTATACATCAGCATATTGGATATCGGTAAAACATCCAATATCATGCATCCATAACTATTATTATTTGACATTCTACAGAATAAACGGTTGATCTGAAAAAGCAAATATGGCGTAGTGAAATACTGGTTAGTTGCAGCCCTTTGATAGTTTAGGTAACCTGCAAAAAATACTTCTTACAACTGCATATTTGATATCTGTCTTAAATCACCAGTGACTGCTTGTTTAGTTTAGTTTGATTTATTTCAGTCATTTCCAATGTATAAAACTCAAATACAGTGGTAGACTGTCAATAAACATTAAATAGCTTCTTTTTAGTGTTAAGGACAAACAGGACCAAAAAGATGCAGGCTGAAGCCTTAGCTTATTATATACAGTAAGTATGTGCACATTATATAGGCCTTTTGTCCACCCAGAAATCCCAAACACATTTCATGTACACTCTAGTGTTCATATTTCAGTGTTATGAAGTTTTATGAATGTTGTCCAAACAGGTTCTCAAACTGATGGTGTGAGGAGCAGTAGCATCATTATAGCAGGACCCCAAGTTGGGAAACACTGCTATTGGCCATGAACATGAATTCAGCAGATATTTGTGTCAATACATGTATACGTGCTACAGATCATATTCATCACATTCCAGCAAAAATGCTCAGTAACAGAAAAGCAACAACACTAACTAGTCATGACCTGCATGTGTGTGTTAGGAAATACTAACCTGTGCTGCTGTCACTCTCCAACAGAAAATGGACACGCGGTTCACTCGGGGTAAATCCAACATCTTGGAGCGCCCCCTGACCCGCCCCAAGACTGAGGTCAGCGTCAGCGCTTTTGCCCTGCTGTTCTCAGAGATGGTCCAGTATTGTCAGAGCCGCGTGTACTCGGTGTCAGAGCTGCAGACACGCCTGGCGGACATGGGCCAGAGTGTGGGAGCCAGCATGCTGGACGTGCTGGTGCTGAGAGAGAAGAACGGGAAGGGAGACCAAAGTGCTGAATATGCTGCTCTTCATCAAGGTGAGCTGATGTAAAGCACCAACACATTCTCACTCTGACCTCGTCACATATTGAGGTTTGGCCATAGACTTTCCACATCCAGATACGACATGCAAGGTACCCTGGGTGCGTTGGTTGTTGACATTCTGGGACGCCGTGTCAAGTTCTGCCTGTTACATGCATTATCTTCAAGATACACTTCTGTTTTCACAGGAAGTTTACTGTTTACATACATTCTCTTTCAAAATAAACACACTACATCAATACAAGAGTAGAGTAACTTCTAAACTAACATTTTTCTTTCCTTTTAGGTGAATGTGTGGAAGTCTTTGTTCGGGAAGGAGGCCGACAAGCTAGAGCAGGCCAACGATGACGACAAGACTTATTACATCATAGAAAAGGAGCCGCTTATCAACGCGTACATCTCTGTGCCCAAGGAGAACAGCAGCTTGAACTGCGCTGCCTTCACCGCGGGCATCGTGGAGGCCATCCTCACACACAGTGGCTTCCCTGCCAAGGTCACCGCCCACTGGCACAAAGGCACCACGCTGATGATAAAGTTTAACGAGTCAGTCATAGCCAGGGACAAAGCTCTGGATGGCAGATAAAAGACTGGAGAGATGTTTATCGATACAGGATGAATGAAATCATCCGGGTCCAGACTGGTGTTTGTTCCTGACTGAATTTCCTTGTGGTAACTTATGAGACAGGACGGAGGGATAACGGCAGCGTACTGAGCCACGTCTAGAGCAGAAACATGCTGTGGCTCCATGTTTTTATGGATCATCTCACTCCTGTTAGTCCTCATGAAGTGTCACAAAGTTGTTTACTGAAAATCACTTTTAATTTGTGGTTTCACGTCACAGTTTTGCGTCACAGATCATCCATCATTTTGGTGTTTTCATCAGTACTCCTCTGACTTCTAAAGCTCCAGTGTGTCGTTTATAGTTTATAATCTCTTGAAAATAAGATTTGTGTTTTTGTTATCTTAGAATGAGCCATTTATATCTACATACAGATTGGGTGCTGTTCCTGAACTGACAAACCAAACACTGTCTCTACATAGGGCCATTCATGTTTTCTCGTCAGCCACTGTAGTTCTACATGCTTGGGGAGTTTCAGTTGGCTGCAATCTGCATTCTCACCACTAGATGGCACTAAATCCCACACACTGGACCTTTAAGTCCAACAGGTCAACATGTTTGAATAAAATAACCTTTATTAAATAATGTCACCAGGCTTTGGGAAAGTGTGATTGCACTTCTTTGCTATTTCTAGATTTTGTTAAGATAAAAGAAAATGAATCAGTTAGTCGACAGATTATTTGAGGAATGAAAGTACTTGTGATGACAGCCATTGCCTCATAGTGTGAAAGTGAAGTTGCCCTTTTAATCAGAGCATCCCTTGTTTCTATGATGTCAATAAACATAGTGTCACAACACCTTTTAATGCTACACCATGTTTTGTTTTACAGAGAGAGGTCCAGACTGTGAGATTATTTCTTAAAGGTTTTTTTTCTCTGTTTCATTCCAGCTGCATGTTTCATCTCTGTAAAATAGATTCTTAATCAGGGTCGTAGCTGCTGGTGATGACACTGAGGTCGTATCCTGTGTGTCTTTGCACGTTGTGTGTGTGACTTCGGGGGTTATAGACAACATAGTGGAGTTAGCGTTCTAAAATGACAAACAGTGCTTAAACATAGGCGCTGATTCACAAAAGGATTGCACATTTTTTGCAGCTGCTGATCCAACACGTATGAGACAAAAAGAAACCATATTCTCAAAGCACCTGCAAAGAATGAAGTGCACCCCCTGACCTCAGTTTATGTACAGTCTTGCTACGGCCCTGCTGAATGTGTTTCATGTGCTTATTAGAACTGATGGCACTGTTAATTTCTCTGTTAAACTTTATAAAAACTGTACTAAAATAAAACAATGTGAAGTGGCACTTGAGCCTGAGTCATAGGTTTTATTTATTATTATTATTTTTTTTACTTTGTTTATCATACACATGTTTATTTACAGAGGTACAGATGCATAGACATGGAAAACAAAAACCACAACAACTTAAAAAATACATTTTATAATGACAGAGTTTGTTTTATTTGCAACTTATCATAAGCATATAATAACTTTAGATTATTCTGGTCATTTTCCAACTTATAAAACTTAAATTCACTGGTAGATTGACAATAAATAAACTTTAAGTTAATGCTTTTTTGGCATTTAAAACAAAAAAACAACAAAAAAAATACAGGACCAAAAAAAGTTTAGGCTAAAGCCTTAGCTTACAACATCTACTCTCTTAACATTGATTATTTTTGTCAGCTCCCTTTGAATAATACAGAGCAATGTGATAATAATACATATTAATATAAATATATTTTTATAATATAATAACTTAAATCTTAATAGCTGTTTTTGTGTTAAACATTAGGTAAGATGACGCTATATTGTTTAAATACATAAATAAAATGCAGGAAAATTGGCATCCTGATAAGTTCTTCTTAATATGGAATAATAATGAAAACAATAATACTAATAATTATAAAGCGCTTTTTAAAACAAACAGTGCAGGATTAAAGCAAATAAAATGAGGCAATTTTAAGAAATATAAAGAACAGCAATAATAAATAAAATTTTTAAAAAACCCCACAATAATAATAAAATTACGAAATATAATAAAACCACATCAAGAATAATAATACTACTAATAATATTAATAATAATAATAATAATAATAACAATAATGATATACTTAAATACATATATAAATAAATGAATAAAGATATATTACCATCACTAGGGCAGATAAGCAAAGGTGACTCCTCGTCCAAAATAAATAAATAAAAATAAAAATGATATGATACACAGCGCAAGTTTTTTCATTTCTATCTTGACTGAAATAAGCTATTACATCAAACATACTCATTTTAACATTCATCTTTCTTCCTTTATAAATATGGCGTCTTCATCCTGAACATGATTATTTATTTATTTACATTATAAAAATAAATGACTCATCCTCACACTAAATATTAACCCTGTGACGACACGTTTTCTGCCTGAATGAGTGACGAGATGTCACAGCTCGTGTTTTCCTCTCAGCAACACAGACACCGGTCACGTGGCGGAGAGTCACGTGGTCACCAGGAAGCTGCGATCTGTTTACGTTATGTGTCATCAACACACTGCGACACCACACCGCCCTTTATGTGTGATGATAAAAAACATGACTCCAGTCATTGCTCGGTGTCTGTGCTGATCATGTCCTCCTCCATCTTCCCTGTGTGATCGTCATCATGGCGTCTTCAAGTTACACTCGCGTCCCGGACAGCGCCACAGGTTTGATTCCTATTGTCTCTGTCTCTGCTTCATGGCGCCGGTTCATCTGTGTCTGTGTTCATGGATGAGCCAGATAGAATTAGTGCTGCAAACTGCTTATATCAAATCATGTCTGTTTGTTTTTGTAATGGCGTCCATCACAGTGTGGTGTGTTTAATATAGACATATTATTATGATGCAGCCCAGTTTATTTATTGAAGCTGGTCCCAGTCAGAGCAACTTCCTCAAGCTCAGGCCAGTTAAACAATAAATGACTTGCAGAAACAATTAACACATTTGTTTGCAGGGCCGGTCCTAGACATTTGGGGCCTTCAGTAGGATTTGGTCTTGGGGCCCCCCTGTTGTAATTTGCACGAGTGATTTACATGAAAAGTTAATGTAAAGACTCGATTAGACGCAAATGGACGTGATGGATGCAAAAATACGTGAATTCATTCAAACCTTTATTTAAGATTAATACTAATTGAGGGAGACCTTTATTTTCAGCGATGCCTAGCACTGAGGAAGACATTAAAAGTTCGTTCGAATTACTGGAGCGTGAAGCGACAACCTGTTCTGTGAATGAGTGCCAAGGTTATGTGAGGTCACAGTTAATGAATTCGTATTTACGTCTGGAACCTACTGTCTACAACGGGCTTGAGACACGCCCTCGTTGAGGACTTGGCTCAGATTCCGTAGTTACTTTATTATACTGAAGCCTCCTTAAGGAATCTGATCCAGTTTGATTCGGCGTTGGGAACCTCTTGCGACCGCATCCCTTTGTTGACGTCGACCCAAGGTCACAGTTAAAAGCATTGAAATACAGGGTGGAAGCATCGGAGCTTTATTAATGAGCAAATACCAAAACTGTTCCCGCCTCACAGCCAAATGTGGCCAGACGACTTTTTGGTAAAGGCGTCAGTGATGGCTGCTGTAAGATCGCCTTAGGGCTGAGTGGTGACAGCATCAAGTGATCTCAGTGCGCAGCAGCTTCTCCGTATATAACATCGCCATGATCCAAAACAGACAAACTATACAGATTCTACAGTATTGTTTCTATGTACTAAATGAAAACAGCTCTTATTTCTGTACAGGAAGCTGAGTATTGTCCTCAATTTGGCCATCAAGATTGTCGTCCAGCCAGGTACCAAGGTGTTTATACTGTTCGACTCTCTCTATGGATGAAAGACTCGGTGAGCAGCATCCATTTTGTTTTGTCTGAGTTAAGTATGAACTTCAGGTTATGCAATTGAAGTTCTAGCGAATCAAAAGGCGATTAATGGCTGATTGTGCAGATGTTGCGGAATAATATAAATCTGTGTCATCCGAAAAATCTGAACTTCAGTGACCAATTTGCCCCTCGATAGCCAATCAGCATTGAGATCCTTCGGAGACGTATGATGCTGAGGACGTACCTGCAGAAGTTCATTCATCGATTTCACACATGCATGAATCCCGACTAACACAACACTAAATTTTGCACCGTTGAGTTCATTGATTTTAATAGCCAGGCTATTGATTGTAGCTTTGAATGAAGGATGACGTCCAGCTGCATTATAGGAAGTGTTCTTTGATTCATAGTGACTAAACGTCGTGATGTGTTGGCCTCTTCTGCTTCAGCTCTGACTGGTTTGGTCTCAGCTTTAAGAAAGTCCTGTACTAAATCCTGCTCATTTAATTAATGCTGATCGTGTCTAAGGTTCATCGCCTGTCTGAAACTGTGCATTTCTTTGTCGTTCCTAGAGAAGGACAGGCTCCTCTCCTCCGTGGCCGGCTATGGGTCCCAGGACCATCTTGTGGGTGGGAACCCTCGTCCCACTACTCTGGTGGGCTCTGAGCCCCCTCAGAAGCAGGAGGAAGAGGAGGAGGAGGAGGAGGAGGCCCTGAGGAGGAAGCTCAAGTACTTCTTCATGAGCCCTTGTGACAAGTATCACGCCAAGGGACGCAAACCTTTCAAACTGGGTCTGCAGCTGCTCAAAATCATCATTGTGACCGTGCAGGTGGATCCAGCTTCACGCTACGATGTCATTACATCATTGTTTAGTTCTGTGCCCATTATGTCACAACTACTTTTCTGCCCATTTGTTGAAGCTCGTTTGTTTTGTTCCTGCCTCTCAGCTGGTTCTGTTCGGACTGAGCAACCAGATGGTGGTGACGTTTAAGGAGGACAACACAGCTGCATTCAAGCACCTTTTCCTGAAGGGTTACAAGGACGGCGCTCCTCAGGCCGTCCACACGCAGGAGGAGCTGTATAGCCGCATCCACTTCGCCATAGAGCAGGTAGCTTAAAGGAGTCATTTCAGTGGACTGCTTTAAAGGGTAACTCCAACTGCTCTCCTGTGTGTTTGTTAGTATGCTTCAAGTTTAGTTTTAATTCCCTGTCTCTCGTTTCCTCTTCAGTACATGGCTCTACCTCAGATCTCACTGGGGCGATATGCATACGCGTTGGGCGTCGGTTATAACGGAAGTGCTCTCTCACTCTGCCAGAGGTACTACAGGAGGGGCACCATTGACCCCGTCAACGACACCTTTGACATCGATCCCACTGTCGTCACCGGTAGGATGACCTTTATCTTTTTGATTTTCTTTCTTCTTAGAGTTTAATTCCTTGAATCATCAGAGGAAAATGTTGACATTGTACATTTCTGCAAACAACGGATCCGTAACAGTTGTACATTTCATATATATCATATCACACCCGGCTGCAAACCGAGTCTGCTGTGATGAACACAAACAGAACAACATCATCGGCAAAAAAGCAGAGACACGATTCCCAAAAGTGACATAGCGTATGAGCTGACTTTGTCAGTGGGAGGTGGACAGATGGTGGATGGCTCAACACCCAGTCAAGACACCTGCCAAGCTGCAGACCACCACAGACCACCAACAGCGGTTGTTTCTCTCTGAGACATCGCTGCATTTCTAGCTGTGGTAGTGCCATGAAAAGTGGCTTTTTTAAAATCAAGACAACACAGTGTTTCTGGCTTGAATAGTGGCACCAAACACGAGTATTTTAAGCCAAAACATCTCCAACAATCTTTTTCTAACCATAACAAGCTGTTTTAGTGCCTAAACCTAACCACACAGCTTCCTTGAAAGGTAAAGTTTAACGTATCTGCTACATTATAATGTACAAAGGTAATATGTCCGTGGTTTTGCAGAAACAGACAATGCCAACATGTATTCTGGTGATTGGGATGTTGAATCCATCCCTGGGTGTTTGACATTAGAACCGGCAGCCTCGTCATTTTCTCTGTGCTAGTATTTTCTCGGCCCTGAAGGAAATGACTGTGTCAGTGAGTCATTGTGTTGCTGCTCCACATATGTCAAGAGCCGCCCTGCAACTGTGTCCTACTTTCAAAAGCTCAAAATAGTTCCTATCACCAAAAACACAACACATAGCTTTTTTTCCATAGACTTCAGTAGCAGCACACCGCTCCTGCCTTGGGAAAGGATTTATTTGCCTACACTTGCTGATTTGGCAAAGATGACTTTTGGTGGTTCGTGATAAATCATGTGGAAAAAATAACATAAGACAAATAAAAGTCTCCAGGGGGACGAGGCTGCTTTAAAATGTTTTGAGGAAGTGTAGGGATTGTGGTTTGGGGCTCATGTGATGAAGACAAAGATGGTTTAAAAAATTCCCCATGTTTTTTTTTTAGTTCCTCTAATGCTATTTTCTGATTATTTTCCAGAGTGCATTGGACTGAACCCGCTGACCGATGGTCCAGATCCAGGAAACAGTGACTACAAGAATTTCACTCTCAAGTTCTACAAGTCAGTTTGTTATTTATAACATTAGAAATAATAAAGTGTTATTCTTCTGCTCACATTGAATTCCTCTCTGTCTCATATTTGTCTCCAGGCTCATCAATGTAACCATTGACTTCCAGCTGAAGGCCATCAACATTCAGACCATCATAAACAATGAGATCCCCGACTGCTACACCTTCGCCATCACGGTGAGCTGTGTCTTCTATTACTCATTTAAATAAACACCGACATTAAAGCATTGGTAGAAATCTGAGACCTGCTGCACAAAACACCTTAAGATTTCTCCTTAATATCTCCTTAGCAGAGGGACTTACACAGTTGCACAGAATCCCTTAAAGCAACACTTACCTTTCTGGAAATTTGTTGTTTGTTTAGGTTAAAACGCTATTAATAAGCTGATGGCACACTAAAACGTAAGCGATCATTGCAGCAATGACTGGCCAAGCATCTTGTCTGTCTCTCCCACGTGAAGGCCTCCGACTGACGTAACTGCTCGCATAACCCGCCCCCGACCAGGAAGCGTGAGTCTGTGAGACAACAAATAAACTAATAACAGGGATGCTTTTGGAAATAAACTTTTCTCCGTAACAGTGACAGACAAATATGGACCACTGCTTCCACCTCCAGCCGCTCCAACAGGGAAATCAGTTGGCAAAAGAAAGAGTGTTGCAGAAAAAGCTAACACTAAGAGAGAACTTGATGCTGCAAGAGCCAAAACTCGGTTCAACATCGACTCTGCTTTCGAGTGATGGCGAAGACTGATGCAGCTTCTTCCTGAGCTAAAAAGTGACGAGATGGTCACAGAGGTTCTGCTGGACAGGTATTTTTAGTTTGCCTCTAATGTAACATAGGCTATAACGTTATATATGATAACACAGCATCCAGTTACGGTTAGCTGACTGTAGCCTAACATAGCCTGAGCCTCTGTATTATCTGCCTTGTTTGTTGCCAGTCACATCTCTCCATGGTGATATCCACACTCTGGGTCGGGAAGGTGGTAATGCATTTACAAGCTGGTTGGCAACCGCCATAAAACGTAGAAGAAGAAGAATTAGAGACTTGTTTTGTTTCCAGTTCTGCGGAAAACTTGCGCGAGTTCATAGTTTTCACCAGAGTCCGTACATTTAATGGAAACACGCAGGATTCGTATTTCTTTTAATGTGCATTTCCCAATGACTCGAATACTTTTGGATGGAAACATAGCTGCTGACCCCGGATAAGTTTTAAAACTCAAAAACTCAGATTTAACAGTGGTAAAAGTTTCCATGGAGATTGTTTGTTTGCCCGGACTCGCACTTGTGATGCCTGTTATCGTCTCACAAAGTTGGCTTACAGTCAGTGTCGGGCAGAGGCGTCACTACAACTAGCGAAGTTTATAACAATTTAACTGCATTTCTCAGTAGCGTGGTGGTGACGTCACTACTTTCTGAGTCAAATAGCTTTTTAGTAGGGAAGCTGATGAATTGAACGAGTAGCATCGTGTCATCCACAAACGTTACAAGCTATTTTTCCCAGGAAAACCTGTGAGGTGCAGCGGAACTTTTGTCTGCAGAGGTCTGGATAAAAGTAAGGATAATAAAACTGAGGATAAGTCATGTGACGCGCTTTACTCTGCCCCTTCTTGACTCGTCTCTCACGTGTCTCACCCACAGACTGTATATACTTAGTGGAATTGCAGAAACAGGCACAACAAGGGCCGAGAAAAGAGCTGAGAGACAGAGGACAGCATGAAGATGGATGAGAGGAGACAGAGACGCCACTGATGTGACGTGTTATTTACAGGACATGTTCATGTTCTATTGTCACAAAGTCACAAAAAGAAAGTCTGTTATTTTACAATAAACAGCTCAACTGCACATTTTTGCTGCTTATTTGTTTAGTTTAGCATCAGTTTTTCTGATCACTGAGAAAACACCGATTTGACATGAAAAAAAATAGATAAAAGTAGCTTTGCAAGTAGCAGCTACTTTTGCCATTTTCTTTTAGCTGTGCTTGCAACATTTCTCTGCGGGTAGCTTCAATGTAGTCAAACTTGATTTTCATGTGGAGTAACTGAAAGCTTATCTCACTACATTTTCCATGCAGCTTGCCAACACTGCTTATACTGTAGTTAGATGGAAAAAAAATAGCAGCAGAAAAGCAGCCAAGAAAACCATATTGATCAGAGGAGGAAAAGATTAAACTTCTGGAGGAGTACAGTCATACAAAGCACAAACTACAAAGTAAAAGTGTATCCATGGGACTCTCCTTGTTGCAGAACACTACTCTCAGGGTGTTAGTTTTTTCATTTATCACCACAAACTCGGTCATGTTGCAGTTAAGATAGCGTCAGAGGTACCTTAAGTCTTGTTTTTTTAAGCTTGCTTAGGTTGCAATGGTAGGGATTCCTTAAGTATAAGACCAAGACAAAGAGAGAACCATAAATACTGTACTTCAGTAAACATTTTCAGGAAACCGTAAGGAGAGGCCTTAAAGGTTTTTTGTGCAACAGATTTTATTATGAGGAAACACAACTTAACTAGGACTTCAAGGAAAATCTTAACTCAAGGTGTTTTGTGCATCCGGCCCTTGACCTAATTAATCACAACTCTGAACTTGAGGTTGAAATGAGCCAATCTTGGAGATGAGAGTTGGGATAAATTGATGCCCTGAGGTTGTATTTTTACTCTGGTTCTTGTTGCTGTCAGATCGTCATGGATAACAAGGCGCACAGCGGCAAAGTCAAGATCAGTCTGCAGAACCAGGCCACAATAAAGGAGTGTAAAGACCCCAATGTTTCAGGACACGGTGAGTCAGCTGCAGTGGACACATGATTCGCGCAGATATTGACTCATCTGTCTCAACTGTTTCATGTGATTTTCTCAACTCCCTTTGATCCTTGTCACTTGACTCGTCCTCTGTCAGCGGAGAGCTACGCTCGAGAGTTCTTAGATGTGGTGGCGTTCGTCTGCCTGCTGTCCTTGCTGCTGTGTGGCCGCTCCATCCTCAGAGGCATCCTCCTGCAACATGTAAGAGTGCAATCACACATTTATGTGTTTGTAGGAAAAAACAGATGACTGGTTGCTCTCAAGCTGCAACTTCTGGGGCACATCGGGAGTTTTCTACGTTCTCTCAGGAAGCACTGTCTGACAGAAATCTGTTCATTTCAATCCAAACCATGACTTTTTTCCTAACCTTTAACCATGAAATCACTTTCTGGTAGAAAGCTCTCCAGGAAAACTTCTCCCAGCTGCACCTCCAGGCCTGAAAAATGAAGCCAATGCAGAGGTGCCAAAAACTGCAGTTCCTCTAATGGCCACTAGAGGCTGACTCCAAGAGTGAGTCAGTCCCCATAGACTCCCATGTTAAAATGCCCAACTTTACAGCAGAAATAAACATGTTTACAGCCTGGTACAAAAATGGTTTTGGTCTCTACAGCTAATTTCAACATTCATGAAAACTGTTTGGGTGATTAAATTTACATAACTCACCCGTTTAATGTTATTAAGGCTTATAGTTATGCATAATTAAGGACACGGTCACTTTGACTGATAGATGGTTGCTGTCCGTTGACAAGTAGCTCCCACAGCAACAATTTTGGTTAGGAAAGGTCACCATGATGTAACCCCAGATTGGTACAGACGTAGCTATTTCAGAATGTTTTCAGTTCATAAAAGCTAATTGTAACGCCTTTGGTCGGCGTTTGGTTGAATTAGAAAAACCCTCTAAGGAGGGACCACCACAGCCCAACGACACACAGGTTAATTGGTGACTCTAAATTGACTGTAGGTGCGAATGTGAGAGTGAATGGTTGTCTGTCTCTATTACCCTTTTTCCTTCGTCACTTTTGGCAACACTGAGGAAAGCCATGCCGCCCCGATTTGCATTTCCATCGTCAGTTTAGACGCGCTGTGCCACGCCAAGCCGCTCCGTAGATGGACCTTCTCAGGAGTAGGTCCAAAAGCAGGGTCGTCCTCCCTCAAGCAGGTAGAGGTGACGTCTCGTGACCGCAGCCAACCCCCAGGACCCCCACTCTCTCCCTCAAACAAGCGTGTGTTATGGGGATTCTATGGGGATTGACTCGCTCTTGGAGCCAGCCTCAAGTGGCCATTAGAGGAACTGCAGTTTTTGGCACAAACTCGTTAGCTTCATTTTTCATCCCTGGAGGTTGTTGCCTGGGCTCTACAATTCACTTTTGCTTCAGATTTGATGTTATTGATTTGAATTTAAATTGTTAATTTTGTCTCAGTGATACAGATTGTTTTTTGTTATGATTATGTTGAGGTGTTATTGTGTAGAGCTGCAGCGATCAGTCAATTTATCAATTTGTCAACTGACTGAAAATTAATTGGCAATTATCTTGAACATCAGTATTGTTTAAGTATATTTTTATGCTAAAAAGCCAAATATTTTCTGGTTCCAGGCTTTTTGAATGTGAGAATTTACTGCTTTTCTGTGTCGACAATGATATTAAACTAAATAGCTTTGGATTTTTGGACTAATGGCCGAATAAAACAAATCACTGGAAGATGTCTCCACTGACTCAGAGAAATTTGAAACTGTTTTCGGACATTTTATTGACAAAGCGATTATACCAGAAGAATAATTGATAATGGAAATAATCGTTAGCTGCAGCTCTGTTGTGTATGCTATTGTATTGTTTTACAGTGGATAAAATTATTATTGATTAATGAATTTCCCTGTATGGGATAATGAAGTTTATCTGAATCTGAATCCTCCTCCTCATCCTCTCCCTGAACAGGAGTATGTGCAGCTTTTCAAACACAGACTTGGCCGCAGTGTGACCTGGGGAGACAGGATGGAGTTCATCAATGGCTGGTACATCTTGCTCATCATCAGCGACATGTTCACCATCATCGGCAGCTTCATCAAAATTGGGATCGAGTCCAAGGTTAGTTGTGACAGACAAATGACCATCTCTGTTTTGTCAGCTCTGCGGCACGGTTCTCAGTTTCTGGTAACTAATGACGTCACTGTTGTGATGCAGAATTTGTCATCGTATGACATGTGTGGGATCCTGCTGGGAACCTCCACTCTGCTGGTGTGGGTGGGAGTCATCCGTTACCTCAGCTTCTTCCAGAAATACAACGTGGGTGCAACACACACACACACACACACACACACACACACACACACACACACACACACACACACACACACACACATAATTAAAATCCTCTCTCTCTTCTCTTTCTTTGAAGAGTTAATATATTCCGGTCTCTCTCTTTGTCTCACAGATCTTGATTGTGACTCTCAGAGCTGCTTTTCCAAACGTTATTCGCTTCTGCTGCTGTGCAGCTGCCATTTATATGGGATACTGCTTCTGTGGATGGATCGTGCTGGGGCCCTATCATACTAAGGTACTGTACACACACGCAGCAGTGTCTCAGCAAGCATGAGTCATTCAGACAGCCAGTCACCCCGGCCTAATTATCATAAAATGCCCTCCAGCTTCATATCATCTCTGTAGCTGTGTATAATTAATGAGAGATAAAATTGACATTTATTAAACATGAATCATGATAACATTTTGTGGGTGGATGGTTATGGCTTGCAGTGTTTGTATAAATGTGTAAAAGAGCAATCAAACTTACAAACAGCAACTAATAAAACTTTGTGTGTGAAAAAAAATGATGAAAAGTTTTGTTTTAAAAACAAACAAACAAGGAAATGACCTGGAAAGAGTGCTAAAAAATCTGAATAATTATGTAACATAATTTTAAAATGTAATAATAATAAATATAAATACACCTCTTCCCTAGTTTAAAAAAAAAAAAAAAATTCTAAATCTATCTTTTTTTGCAACTTGTGGGACATAAATAAAATAAGATGACCCAAAACAATTGCAAGAAATAAGGAAAAAGAGAAATTTAAAAACAAGAAAATTAGTAAAATTGAAATTAAGACAAAACAGTTTTGTTTTAAAAGCAAACAAACGAGGAAATTCTGGAATATTATTTAAAAATGTAATAATAATAATTATAAATATGCTTTTCCCCTAGTTTTCTAATACAGTTTTCTAAATCTTTTTTTTTTGCAATTTTTGGGACAAAAGAAATTAGTAAAAAGAGAAAATTAAAAACAAGAAAATTAGTAAAAATAAAATAAAAACCATACAATTTTGTAAAATAATTTTAAAATTCAATAAGAATAATTATGAAAATATATTTTCCTTAGTTTTCCTTAGTTAGAGAAAAAGAGAAAATTATTAAAAAAAAAAGGTTTGTTTTTAAAGCAAACAAACAAAAAGTATGATATTATATTATAATAATTTTTTAACATAATTTTGAATGTAATAATAATTATTATTATCAATGTATTTTTTCCATAGTTTTTTTTCCCCAATAATTTTCAAATTTTTATTTTATTTTATTCTTGTTTTTTTTTGTTGTTGGTTTTTTTTGGCAATTTGTGGGATATTCCTTACCAACCTGCACATTGTTTTTTTTTTCATGTTTTTGAAAGAAATGGCACCAATTTGCTCAGGGTTTAAAGGTTTGTGAAAAGTGTCAGAAAGCAGCACAAGACGAATGCATCGCCACAAATTACAGGGGTGGGCTCTGTATGTGTGTTGTGTTGTTTGTGTCCAGTTTCGCTCCCTGGCCATGGTGTCAGAGTGCCTGTTTTCTCTCATCAATGGAGACGACATGTTTGTGACGTTCGCTGAGATGGAGCAGAGCGGCACGCTGGTGTGGATCTTCAGCCAGGTCTACCTTTACACCTTCATCTCCCTCTTCATCTACATGGTGCTGTCCCTATTCATCGCACTAATCACCGGAGCCTACGACACCATCATGGTATGTTTTCATTTATATGTAAAGCACTTGATGAACTGCTTCGTCTCTCTCACGGGCTTCAGCAGACACACTCTGGCTCTAGTTGGGTCTGAATTAAGAAAAATTCCTTTATTTATGCTTTTCCAATGGAAAAATCACGTTGGCTTTTTGATGAGGGAAACAGGGTGATGCTAACTTCCACACTGGCCTAAAAAAACATCTTCCCTGTAGCAGCCTGTGATCTCTTGGTTATAAATAAAGGTTGAATTAATGACTAAATTTAGCTGCTTTCTTGTTTCTCAGAATTTTTAGCCCTTCCAGCAGCCGTCATCAGTTCAAATTACACTCTGTACAAAGACATGATTTGGAGGTGAGATTAGTACATGTGTGTCGTCAGTGTTCATCTGTATGTTGTCTTCCTACAGGCCCAAACACAGGAGCAGGTACGGGTTAGCGACCTGCACACGTTCATTGCAGAGTGCACGGACACACCCAGCTCTGGCAAGTTCCGCGGGCCTGAGGGGTCATCATGCTCCTTCCTCTGCTGCTTTGACTGTTGAGGAGAAGGAGGAGGAGGAGGAGGAGGAAGCACAGAGGGAGTACAGAGGGAGTAAGCAGTGTACGGGTGTGTGTGTTTCTTCCCTCTCTTTAAAGCACTGTATTTCCACTCTGGTGACGGCTGTCTGAAATTGCGCTTCTTCTTCCTCCAAACTCCCCGCGGGGACGATAAACGCCTCGAGAGTGCACAGACTGACCTTGGACCGCGCTGTCTGCGTTTGAATTTTGCATTTAGATTTGTACTGGAACGATTGAACACTCTGCACAGTCACAAGCCCAATTACCTGCTTCAGCTTTTGTACTGTATGAATAATTTATCGTCTCTCTGAAATGTCAGCTTGTTACGGGCTCTGACAACTGGACGCATAATGCCAGTAAACATATTCATTGCTGTAGACTGGACACAGGGTCCGCTAAGTAAAATGGATGCACATTTTCACTTGAATGATCCACTGAACACACGCAGGGTTTTATTATCATTTTAGTATCCACGTGGCTGCCTTGGTGACGGGATGTTTGGCCTCTTGATTATGTAAATATGTGTATATCCTCTGATATTTTATAGCACAGGAACAATAGGCACAAGAGGCGGCTAAGCAGGCTGAAAAAAAGGGATCATTAACTGCCGTGTGTACGCTTTAGCTTCTGCAACGTTTTCAGTCGAGGCTCTGCTCCTGTTTTCATTCTTTGCTTTGTTCTTGTCCTCCTCCGGCTGCACGAGGAAGGACAAGCCCTGCAGCCAACCAGTTAGTCATCAATATGTATGAACTGTTCGAGCCAGGTGACTAATGCACCGAGAGACTCAGCCTTTTTATGGTTTGGTTTAAAGTGCTCCATGCAAGGCTGCAAAATTATATTCCTGTAGAAAATCAGGAATCAAACAACAGAGAGCGGTGGAGGGCAAAAAAAAAAAGCCTTCAGGTTTGAAGCCTCTAAACCTTTATGTTAAATTGTAGCCCAACCGCTCTTTTTCTTTTGCTCAGTAGCAGCAGTATAGGTTTTATTTCAGTTGCTGGTTCAACACAGTGTTTTTCATACTCACTTAAGTTTTTTGAATGAATCCTGTTTGCCTCAGCCATTGTTAGGTCTCAAGATTCACACCAGCAGTGGTGTTTTTTAGTTCAATCTGGGTTTTTATGGACACCACGAGACAGCATGTGCTCGTACTTGAGATAATAAGGCTTAACCCAAGTGTTCTCACGCTGGGACTCCATTGTCGCAGACTAACTAAGCCAAATTTAAGCCACATTCATAAAAGCCTCTTCAATGTTCTAGTTGAACTAGTCCACATTAAGGCCTAACCAGCCCTGAGACTTTTTATGCACTCAATGGATTCATTTCTCTCAAATTTTGGTAACAAAATTGTTCAAATCCATGTTAGTGAGAACTTCTCCTTTTTTCCAAGATGATCCATCCACCTGACAGGTGTGACATATCAACATACTGATTAAACAGCCTCGTTACTACACAGGTGTGCCTCAGGGTGGTCACAGTGATCGCTCACAAGTTCTCACTAACAAGGATTAAACTAATTTGTGACAAATGCCGTGTCTCAAATAGTGTACATCCGTCAGTACACTTCCGTGTAGTATACTATGTGCACTATTGCACTTATTGTGCGAATTTCGACAGGGTAGTGTTGTCTCAAACCAAACACGGCCGTTGTGCAATCAGCAGAAATGAGCTAGCTAGTTAGCAAACTAGCATTTGCGTTATCATTCGTGGTACCAAATCATTACAGACTGCTAAATTAACCCAACAAACATACTGCTGGCTTATACCTGACAACAGTATAGTGGTGCTTAGTGCAAAAACACATATATTTGTACAATGCAGCGACGTTCACGGTCGCACAGTCTTTGGATGCCATTTCCAGTTTGAAAAGTGGCCCCTCCCCTTCCGCTACGTAGCCAAGATGGCGACCATTGAGGGCGAGAGGTGTCCAAAGTTTCACACTCAACTTCTTGACCATTTTGAGTGCACTGCATTTTTACATACTTCTCAATGTGAATGCACTTATGTGCTCAAAATATTAAGTGTAAGTACAGAAGTAGCGATTTGAGACAGTGCAGATTTTGAGAGATGCAAGTGATTTGTGTGCATAAAAAGTCCTCGATCTTTTACTTAAACGTGTGGAAAATGGGAGCAAAAACAAAAACGTTGCATTTAAATTTTTGTTCAGTGTATTTTAAAAATTCTCTAATTAAAATACATGCAAATGTGTGATATAATTATTGGTGGAAGAAGTATTCAGATCGTTTACTGATGTAAAAGTACTAATACCACCATTTAAAAATACTTTTACAAGTGTTTAAGATCTGACTATATCAAAGTAAATACATATAAGCATTTAAATACACTTAAAGTACTACAAGTACTGCAAAATGGCTCATTTCAGAAATATAGATATATTTTTTATGACTGGAAAATAATTATTGATGCATTCATGTTGCAGCAGCTTTATATTCTGCTGGGTCGCTTAATCTTAAATAATTTTAATTCATACCTGAATTATATCTTGTGTTAATAATCTTAATCTGCAAAGTAACTAAATGTAGTGGAGTAAAAATTACAATATTTGCCTCCACAATGGAGTTGAGTAGAGTTATAAGGTTGTACAATATAGAAATACTAAGATAAACTACAAGTCAGTGTACTTGGTTCTTTCCATCCCTGGATGTAATTGTATTTTTATTCATTCATTCATTTTCCGCTCATCCTGGTGGGGGTTGTGGGAAGCTGGAGTCTATCCCAGCTGACACTGGGTGAGAGGCGGGATTCACCCTGGACAGTTTAGAGTCACCAGTTAACCTGCATGTCTTTGGACTGTGGGGGGAAACTGGAGCACCTGGAGAAAACTAATGCTGACATGGGAGAACATGCAACTCTGTACAGAGGGGCTCCCCCACCGCAGAGTTCGAACCAGCAACCCTCGTGCTGTGAGGCAACAATGCTAACCACAGCACCGTTTCTTCTTCTCTGTCATAAGTTCTCGTTCCATGTTTCCAGCAGCATGAGTTTGTTTGGTGTGACTGTTTTGCGACTCTCAGAAAAAAACATGCCGACATCAACAAGATATTTGTGAGCTGGGAGGCATTCTGATGAAAATTTGGAACCAGTTCTCGACTGGAACTGGTTTTCCATTCCCATCCCTGCTGATTAAGCACGAGATATATGCTTCATTAGCACAGCATCTTTGTAATTAAATCCACACCTGTGCTATGGAAACCGGTTTAGATTCACACTGTTTGTGTTCCAGTCTCCTGCAGGCCTCCTAAAGAACACGTTTCTTAGGTAACCTCAGCTGTAGACCTCTTGGACCGTCTTGTTTTGGTAGGTTGTCATAGATACTTTAGAACTTAATAATTTTTATGGTAATACTTCAGAAAGTCAGATGCCTGTTTTACGTCAGTAGTTACTGCTTTGGCTGTGTAGGGTCGTTTATAGGCCGCTGTCTGTATTTTATAAAACATGTCAGACTCTGACATTGAAGCCACATGTGAAGGGGTAATGACTTTTTTTTTTTTTATCTGTGAACAAGCGAGGTCATCTCTACAAACCAGCAGCTCGTCATTCAGCCTTTTCTGAAAGAAACTTAATATTCAGAATATGTCATTATAGAAACTTACTGAAGCAGTAATGTCATTCCAGCGGGCTGCGTGGAGGCTCATGAAGGGCACCGCTCAGAGGACGAGGGACGTTCACTGCACAAAATGTGTGTCAGGACTAAAGGGTACTGTTTTTATTATTTTGCTGTCTTGCTAACTTGAATGAGTTAATATTGTTTACAGTCGTGTGTTGTTATAATGAATGTTTATTGACACTTATTTGCACGTTTTGAAGACTGACGTACAGCTTCACTTGATTTTAACGTGTCACATAGGCACTGTATATGTACTGTAATACATCTGTTGGCATTCCCCTGACACTTATGATTCAGTAATGACTGATTTTCTTGTCTTGTTGTCTTATATTTTGTTTGCTGTCTGCACTACCACTTTTTGAGAGGAAACAAGATAAAGGGAGTCTCACTTTCTGTATAGGAGGAATTTGTACAGGTTTTTACCCTCAAGTACTGAATCTTTTCTGTGAGGATGCTACCCTCTGAATGGAAGTACATGTCGATCAAATAAACTGGAAAAATATGCCGAGATTAATAACCCAGGTCATTGTTACGTTTTCTGTCCCTCGGCAGACACACTGTGTGTCCATTTTAGAAGTCCCATATTCTCCTGGTTTTCATTTTCATACTTGCATTTGAGGATAGGGGTGAGTGATATGGCCCTGAAATAAAATCACCATATTTCGGGGTATTTTTGCGATAATGATACTCTTGACAAATTAGTAAAAAGAAAAAAATGTTTTTTTAAAATCAATTTAAGAACTTGCAACAAACCTTTTAACCTTTGACAGGCTGTTATGATACCAGAACTATCACACAAATGGTGTAACTAAGAGACAACAGAGGAGACAAGTGCTGACAGAAAGTGACAGTCACAGAGACAATAAGGCCTGCTCAAAGCGTGCTCTGCAGTGTACTCTCTGTTTGAGGCATGAGGTTGTTGAGCTTTTAGTGTGTTGTGGTAGTCTGACACCACTAGAGGGAGAGAGTAGGCTCTGTCTGCAGCCTAAAACCAACCAATCATAGGAAGTCAATACCAGCCAATAAAGAAATAACACAGTCGGAAGATAAAACACAGGCAAGAGAGAAGGGCTGAACATTAAGAAAGGGAGTGGTTTGTTGCCTTCATTAAAGATAAATAATGCTGACTCTGTAAGTAAAGTGCTTAACCTTTAAGTCTACCATTACCACGAACTACCTCTGAGCATAAATGGACGTGGAATCAGGGTCTGTGCCAGCTAGAGGAAACTGCACTGAAGATGCAGATGGACAGAAATGAGAGAGAATATGGGGATGGACAGAGATCAAGGCAGATATGTGCACACTCACTACTCTGAGTGCAGAGGAGTGGTGTACAGTAGCTGTCCAATATGCTTAGTACCTGCATGCATTATTTACTCAAGGATGCTACCAGGGCTGAGACGGAGCACTTAGAATCAGACTGACAGGAACTGGCCAGCCTTCAGGGTAAAGATGATTAAACAGTCCCATGGAGAAAACATACAGTCGGGCCGAGGCCTGCAGCTGGTTTCCCTGTCGAGTTAACTGCATGCACATGGCAGCAGCTCAGAAACACATAATTGAGGAAATGACTGGAATAAAAACCAGAAGAACCTGAAACCAGAGGAGGTCCTTTATCTGCATTAAGATCATTACATTCTCTATAGAATAGATAGTAAGTGCCTGGCTCATACACTGCAGAAGAACATACATGATATATTAATAATGGTCTTTTATTTATTTATGTATAATTTTATTTCAAAATGTGTTTGTTGTTTTTTAGAGCCAAGAGGTAAAAAATATGAGGAAGAACAAGGAATCCTCTTCCACAAATATAATCTCTCGTCCTTGTTTTCATTCAGACTAGTTAGATTAGATAATTTATGTGTTTCAATTTTTGTTAGATGGTTATGAAAAAAGAACCATAAGATAACTACACATTCAGAGAGGTAAAGGCAAAAATAAAGTAACATAAGATGAAAACAAAAATAAAATAAATTCAAAAAAATGCTAGTAGCAGTTTGGCTTCACACAATTGCACACGTTACAGTTACATATTTGGACACTAAAGAGAATAGGGTAATGAAAACTAGGCTAAAGTTGTTGTTTTTTTAGACATTTGTGTGAAATTTAGTTATAATTTACATATGAATTCTTGAGTTACAGCCAAAAAACATGCTTTTTGAGGTCACAGTAACCTTGACCTTTGACCACCAAAATCTAATCAATTCATCATCAAGTCCAAGTAGATGTTTGTGCCAAATTTGAAGAAATTCCCTTAAGGTATTCTTGAGATATGATGTTAAGAAGAATGGGATTAATCATGTCATAGTGACCTTGCCTGTTGACCTTTGACCACCAAAGTCTAAGCAGGTCGTCATCAAGTCAAAGTGGAGGTTTGTGCCGAATTTGAAGATATTACCTCAAGGTACTCTTAAGGTATCATGTTTACAAGAATGAGACAGATGCAAGGTCAGACTGACCTTGACCTTTGACCACCAAATTTTAGCCAGATTATCACTGAGTCCAAGAGACATTTGTGGCAAATTTTAGGAGGGCCCTGTAAGGCCCTCTTGAGATATCACATTCAAGAGACAGATGCAAGGTCACAATTGCCTTGACCTATGGCCACCAAAATCTAACATAATGCAAAATGTAAAGAAATTACCTCAAGGTGTTATCAAGGTATCTAGTTCACAAACATGAGACCAGGTCACACTGACCTTAATGTTTGACCACGGAATTCTAATTAGTTCATCATTGAGTTCAAGTGGACGTTTGTGCCACATTTAATGAAATTCCCTCAAGGCACTCTTGAGATATGATTTTTACAAGAATGAGATGGAAATGGTCACAGTAGCCTTGACCTTTGACCACCAAATTCTAAACAGTTCATTGTTGAGTTGAAGTGGACATTTGTGCCAAATCTGAAGAAATTCCCTTAGTAGCTCTAGATATCATATTTACAAGAATAAAATAGACACAAGGGCACAATTTGAGTAAATTCCCTCCGGGCCTTCGTGAGATATTGCATTCATTAGAATGAGACAGATGCAAGGTCACAATGACCTTGACCTTTGACGATCTAAATCTAACATAATGACAAATTTAAAGGAATTCCCTCAAGTGTTATAGACGTATGACGTTTACAAGAATTAGACAGACCAGATCACAGTAACTTTGACCTTGACCACCAAATCTGAGCTTCATCAGTGAGTCCAAGTGGACATTTGTTCCACATTTGAAGAAATACCCTCAAGGTGTTCTTGAGATGACGTTCACAGGAATGGAATGCACCAGGTCACAGTGACCTTGCCCGTTGACCTTTTACCACCAAAGTCTAATCGGTTCATCCTTGAGTCATCAAGTGGATGTTCGTGCTGAATTTGAAGAAATTCCCGCAGGGTGTTTTTTGAGATATCAGGCTCACGAGAATGGGACAGACGGGCGGATGGATGGAAAACATAATGCGTCTGGCCACAGACACAGAAGAATAAAGATAAATAAATAATAGTCAAGGACGCTCCTTGAATCCATCATCTTAACAAACTCAGGTCTCACATGTTTACCTCAGTTCATCCATTTCTCCCGGTGTTGTGTGAAGATAATCGTCCTTTAATGAGCTTCTCTGAGGCTCTCCTGTGTTGCCTGTGCATCGTTCATCTTCACATGTTGCCTGTCGGTTGGTGCAGTAGCATGCTGCATGCTAATGATGTGCTGTGCTGGCACGTTGATCTCTTCAGGGAGTCCATGCTGCGCACAGAGAGCAGCAGCTGCACCCACGTGTGCTAACCTGTATCTGCCTGCTATTCATTCACACACACCCTCTTTATAATTGAATTTATTAATAATAATGCTTGCGGTTTTACAGTACAAAGTATGGTAATATCTCTCATGCACTTTGAAACCAACTGATCCTTGAATACCTCAACAAAAAGATGGCGACTGTGTCTCTGATGTGATGGGCGTGTCTCGCAGTGCCAGCTGCTTTCTTGTGCGGTTTGGCTGACTGGCAGGAGACTCAGACCTCTTCACAATCTGACTGTAGGAATACATGAAACACAACAACACAACATGCCTGTATCTGCCGCTGTTTAAATAACTGATATGTTGTGCAAGAGCTTGTCAAAGGTGGCAGACCCCGGACTGGAGGCCAGGTTTTTGGGGCTTGACTGTGCGCCAGCCCTTTTGTGCTGTGGCTGCCCCAGCTGGACTGTAGGCTGGGGGGAAAAAACAATGAGATAAATAACACGGGAACTGTGCAGCGGGGTACACAGCCCTGCCCCTTCCTGTCTCCGCTGCCGCACACCGCCGCCTGTGTGAAAAAAACACCTTCCTCTCTTTGTTGCGGCTGGTTGACCATGCCAATACGTCCATCAGCGTCAAGCCAGCAGGCATCGGAACACCCCCGGAGTCCCCACCCTCTTCCTTGTCTCCTTCCATGTCTTTCATACACTTGAACACACCTGCATGTGTATGATCACATGTCCACACAATGTCTGATCACTTTTTTACATAGCTTGTTTAATCCAGATATTTCTGAGGGTGTGACTTGACCTTCGGTAACGCAAGCTATAACAAGCTGATCCAATTTAGAGGAGCACAAACAAAACTTCCTCTGGAAATCTGACAGACAAAGATAAAGACAGACAAGAGACAACATGTTTTTCTGCAATCAGGTGCATAGTTTTGGTTTTGTGCCACACATTTCCACCCCGAGCACAAACAAATCTCCCCTCTCCAGAACTTGGAAAGAGAAGAGTGCACCACGGGCTCGACATGAAAAGAAGCCCATCCACAACAGACCAGTGCACAAAAGCCTGGCTCATGTAGACAAGGGCAGGCGGCTGCTGGGAGCTGAGCAGCAGCGCGGCAGACAGACAGACAGGCAGACAGGCGGCATGCCCACCCAGACTGTCTCTGATGAAAAGCCCCGTTCTGTTGAGGAGCACGGCGCGCAGAAACAAAAGCTTGTGAGCCATGAAACAACGCCCTTCGGTGTCTAACTGTGACTGAGGGAAAACATGACCAAAAGGAAGGAATACTGTGTCTGCTGCTCCTCGCTGTCTGTATTTCCTGCTGCCGAGCTCACCTCTTTTCCTCCGATTCCAGCTCTGTTTGCTCAGGATGTGACAGCCTGAAATGGCAGACAGGTGCACGTGTTCAGCTGCAGCCAGTTTTGTAGGTCTGTTGCATGAAAGAGATTTGACTTTTCAGACAAAGAAACAAAAAAAGATAGCAAAACCTTAAAGTTTGTGTAGGCCTACATATACGGAGCAGGATTACGTCATAATTTGTAAATAACTTCAATACAATCAACAGGTCTGAGATGTGTTCAGGCTTTTAAATTCTTGATGCAACAGTCACATTGAAGGCAGACAATGCTTGCAACTTGATGCATGTGGGGCAGCAGTAATGCACCGTTAAAGTGTGTGTGTGTGTGTGTGTGTGTGTGTGTGTGTGTGTGTGTGTGTGTGCAGCGGGGCATGGAGAAAGGAAGAAAAGGGTTTGAAGAGGAGAGAAAAAGGGGGCGCAGGGGCCTAAGAGGGAGGAGGGCAACAGACAACCGGGAAGAACTCGGGCAAGAGAGTAGGGTGACTTGCAAGAGGTGACATCATCCTTAATTTGAATAATCCCCCAGCCTGGGTGGTGATTGGCCGCACTTAGAGAAAGCAGAGTTCCCCTGCTATTCGCTATTCACCCCTTTCAATTTCAGCGTGGCGCGCTGTCGTGGTGAATGCTGCATTCAAGGGCCCGTAGCAGCCTCCTGTTTCTGAGGTGGGGAGGTTGTAAAAAGAAATGTTTTTTTCCTGATCCTGATATAAAAGAAATTTGCTTTTCATTACGTAATTCATGTCGTCACACCAGAGATAATAAGCTAAACAAAACAACACAGGGAAGGGAGTAGGACTCACCCTTTATTAAAATATTGCACATGATAGCAGTGTTTGCACATTTAACAGGACTAAAAAAATTTGTTTGGATATCCCTCTGATGAAATTTATGACTGACCAGCTTGGCAGGGTGGATCCCGACTCCACACAAAGACATCTTTAATGGAAATTAAGGCTTGTCAAACAGGTGTAATAACATTATTTAATAGCCTTCTATTTATGTGTGACAATACCTGTGGGCATGGCTGGAATTAACCTGCTATGGACGCCCAATGATTAACACCCTGTCCATACACTCTGTGCTTTACTGTAGTATACACATGGCATCTTCATTATACTTTCCTAAAGCTCCAGATACCAGCTGGCTACTCCAAGCAGTGGTGATCCTAGACTCTGGGGGAGCCTCGGGCAAAGAAGCCCATCAAGGTCCCCAACACCCCACAGTGTCGTGTTTCCCTCACTTCAGAAAGGTATGCTTGTTTCATTGTGAAATCTCCGCTAGTTGCTAGGGTAATTTATACAATGTAAAATGCCATAGGCTTGTGCTAATAATGTTAGCATGTTGTATGAGACAGTTGTTGTGTCAGTGAACTTTGTGAGTTGTACAGGAGCTGAATTTTGTAACGTTACCTTTGTTTAATGTGGCTGTTTTCCCTGGTTTCATATGAGTAGAGGAAAAGTCGGCTAGCCACTGGGCTAATTTATACAATGTAAAATGCCATAGGCTTCTGCTAAAAACATTAGCATGTTGTATTTGTGGGGAAAATGTGTCCAGATAAAGACAAGTGTTTGTCTGTGAATGCTGCGAGTTATAGTGAAGCCAATGTGTGTACTTGTATTTTAAATTGTCTCTATAGTTAGCGTATAATAGCACATATTTTTATATTTTTATGTATTTCTCATTTTTACAATTCTTATTTTTACTTTCTTATAATTCTTTATGCTAAATATCAAAGCAACTGTAACATATCACACTTTGCCCCTGGGGATCAATAAAGTATTTCTAATTTCTCATGAGATGATTAGTGATACTTTACTGTATGAACTGGCATGTGTTTCCACCAGCAGTATGTTTGTATGAGTACATATGTGACTTACCGTTTATTCTATAATGTTTTTGTTGTTTTTCTGCTTCTTTAAAATAAAAAAAGTATAAAGAAGATGCTAGAGAATAATGAAAATAGGCTGTTTCTTGGCCAGGACCAGTAACTTCCTGCAGTCTCCTTTGGTTACTTAGCAACTGCTCCCAGCAAGGAAATAGTCCGGAACAAAAACCCTCATAAAATGGCAAATTGTGGCTTTAGATTAAACACGTAAATGTTAATTACTGAGCTTTAGAGGTGCTGGCAGGTTGATTTTGTTACTTTTGGACAGGGCCAGGCTAACTGTTTCAGTCATTGTCAGCGTCAGGGAGTCACTAGCGAGGCTACATGTCACATTAAGTCATTTACAGAATAAATGTATTTGTAATCAGACACAGTCACTGAGAAAAATGTGTATTAAATTACAGTTACTAATCAAATTGTTGGTGATTACAAAGGAGTTATATTATTATGCTAGGCTAATTTAACTGGCTATGGCTGTAACGTCATATTTAGCTTTAACTCTCTGCAAGAAGACAAATAGACATATATCTCTGAACGCTGAGCTATTCCATTCCATTATTTATCAAGTGTCAAGTTATTCTGCTTCTTTTTCTGTACAACCACAAATTAATAAATGAGCACTGACTGTTACATCTGCAGCTGACACACAGAGAACCAGATCCCACTTTGCCTGTAGGACCCTGCTTTTGTACATCCTCATTCATTTTTTTTCTTTTTAACAGCTCAAAATGATTACTGGTAGAAGAAATTCACTTTAAAATTCGGAATAATATTTACTCATCCAATGAACTGCTAAGCCTGAGACTTAATAGTAGATAAGGTGCTGGACTGATTTTATCGTGAATTTGCCCAAAATTTGCCCCTTTCACGTATATGCTGCGCTCCAGGCAGGCTTTTGAACTCGTAAGTCACGACTTCAAGTCACGAGTTACGACTTTGTAGCGTTCCAGGAAAGTTATGGCAAACTGCCAGTTACCTCCTGTTTAACGTTGAACATAGAGAACCGTTTGTTTGTGCTTCCCCATTATTGCTGTCGCCAAAGGTACCTGCTCCTTGCTCATTTGAGTGAAACGGAGGAGGACGGGGTCACAAATGCCATTATAGGCTACTTTTTTACGTTATCTGTGTGTTTGGAAACGTATTTTGTATTGATTTATTCTTGCACTGGAAACCAGTTGTTAGAGCGGCTGCCAATAATGCGTTAACATTAGGGTTATTTTATGTCTATTTCTCACCATGTATCACCTGCATCAACACGCATCCATGGGGCTGCCACTGTTGTTTAGAGGAGGAAGGTAATTGGTTTAGAGGGCTGTGTGACGTCAGAAACCGTAACTGGGAGGACATCGATCTGGTACCAGTTCACGGGTGGGAAGTGCACTTTCACGGGTTACAGGTTGTGAAAACACGAGTTAAGCCTGATTTATGGTCGTGCGTTCAATCGACGATGTCGCTACGTAGTTGCCATGACGCCGTCGTGAACCCTTCGAACTTCTCCATCACTCCGTTTCGTCGCGGTGCAATTCACCACCAGAGCGGTAGGAGGCTGCGTTCCTTTCCTGAGTGGTTATCATCATCTCTAGTTGATTCTTTGTTTAGCTTCCGGCTTTTCCGGTCACAGAGAAATGAACGCGGAGCACGGACAGATGGCTCCGTCTGTATCTGTATCCGTATTGAACGTTGAGCATAATGGCAACACTGCAACATCTACATCGCAACAGAAGATGTTTAAAGATGGCGGGGATGGCGGAATCTGGAAATACGGAACCGGAAATGCGTTGCTACCAAGCAAACCAATCACAGCCGTGCCGGTCTGCGCTGGGTCTGCGTTGCCTCAACGCTAGTTACATTTTTGGGGAGGTGCACGTCAGGCTACGCCGGGGGCTATGGTGAGCCTTCTGCGTAGCGACGTCGTCGATTCAACGCAGGACTATAAATCAGGCTTTACGGGTTGCCTGGAACGCACCATTAGAGTAGGCACTTTAAAAATAAATAAATAAATGACAATAAATAAATGAAATGCATCATACAAATTAAATAAAAGTAAACAATAAATGTTATAAAAAATGTTTTTAAATAATAAATAAATGAAATAAAAAATAAGGCAAAAAGACAAAAATAATCAAATTAAATAATAAAAAACAAGAGATATTGACGTATTTTAATGTTTGTTTTATTTTGTTTAATTTTATTTTATTTTATTTTGCTTTGTTTTTTTTCTTTAGTTATAACTGTGAAGAGTTTTTTTTCTTTCTGTTTCCTGACGTAGTAGCAGTGTATAATTCAAATTTGAATAAACATAATTAAATAAGTAATTAATTAATAATTGAAATAAATAAATAAATAAAACAAGATTAGCGGTATTTTATATGTAAGCCTATCGTTATTCCGACATTTCGTGAAGCACCTGAAGGCAGCAGCCCTCTCCTCCGCCTGTCCATCCATCCGTTCACCGGTTTACTATCGTGTGTGTGTGTGTGTGTGTGTGTGTGTGTGTGTGTGTGTGTGTGGCAGAGAGTGTCTATGTGTGTGTGTAGCAGAGAGTGTGTGTGAGCGGACTGGAGCGTCATTCTCCTCCTTTCTTCCTTTCAGTGAACGCGCATCACTTGTGAGGAGAAACGGCGCCCGAGACCCAGAAGTTTCTTGCGTGTGTGTGTGTGTGTCGGCTCGTGTCGCGCAGCTCCGGTGATTTTCCTCCCGGTTTTTCTGTTCCTCCGTTTTTCCTCTGACTCCAGGAGCCAGCCGGGGTTGCACGGTGCTGCTAACACTGGGCGTAGCTGGAGAGGATCTTGCTAGCTCGCCGCTGCACCGACTGGTAAGGGCGAGATTTGTTTTAGCTGTTAGCTAGCATGCTAACTACTGTCAAGCTAATTAACGTGTATCGGAACCGAACCTGTAAAATGAACGCTAGGTCTGTTCGCTGTTACAGCCGTTGCGGTCTTAACGTGTCTTTAACGTGTTATTACATGTGTTTCCACGTTTTATTCCCAAACAGTGTATCTGAATAAAGGTGGCTCTTTGTGTGAATGAATATTTGTGTTAAATTCGCAGTTAAAAACGTTTAAAATGTTGTGTTTCGGTGTCAGTTGGTGTTTCAGTCGATGAGCCGCTGTGTTTCAGATTCCTGTTGAAAGGGGCTGATGGGGCGGTGGCAGGCTGCATGGTCGCTGGAAGTGCTCGGCAGATCTGCTACGCAAACCTAAACCACATATATTGTTTTAATTTTTCCTCCTTTCCATTATCACGAACGCTTCTTTGTGTGTGTGACCATTTTGTCTGCCTTTTCCCTCCCTAAACTTTTTGTTCTCCTCTCCCTCCTTCTCCATCCTCCATCGCGGATGCCCATTGTTCTGTGATGGGCCAAGTGGTGCGAGAGTGCTGAGAAATGTTTCAGTCGCCTCGGGGGAGAAACCGGCAAATTTAGCGCTAATAATTTAGCAGATGAACACTCAGTTTTCACGTCAACCAAAGCGGATAACTCAGGGTCATTTGTGGCATGTGAAAAGCAACAATTTCCCCACATCTCGGAGGGAGTGTGTGAAGCTGAAACATCCTCTGAGATGGTTGTGCACGGACTCAAGCTGGCATGTAATCAGAGGTGATTAATGTCACCCCCAAAAGTGATCGGCTATTGTGGTGTGAGAGTTAAGGCAGGGCCCCGTAGCTGCTCCTTCACTGACTCTTTTCGGTGTGAGTGAGTGCAACAAGACAGATTACACTCCCTTTTGTAGAACAATGGGGAGGAGAGAACACTGCCAGCTCCCAAAGCCTGGCCAAAAGCATTTAATAAACTGCAAGCATGCAAGCATTGAAAATCTTTATCCTCAGCCCACAACTCTATTCTCCTCCCCTGATGTGCTGCAGACAGCGACATAAATTGTCTCAAGCTTTGTGGCCACTGTGGGCACGGATCGGTCAGTAGTGTGTGGCGATCAACCATGAGGTATTGATGTCATCCTCCGTAAATGGCATCCTGGGGCGACCAATATGAGCACTTTTAAGGCTCTGCCACGCAGGGCTTGGAGACACTCCAGGCTCTTAAGTCAGAGGTGGGCTAAGCCATCAACTAGTCCACCTCCCCCGGTGCATGGATGAGAGAATGGCTGACTCACAGTGTTGGTGGATGAGGCAGGGAAATGGAGGACAGACAGGCGGCCTAATGCAATCATATGAAAATTAAATTTAGCTGCCATTATAAACCACACTCTGTTTTTATGAAGTTATTAAACATGGTCTTAAAAAGATTATTGGAGGATGTAGATGGAGGATGTGGATTAGTGCCTGGGGCGCTTTGTGTGTGGGAAGAAAACAGAAACTATACTGTTTAATAAATAAAGCAGATTATTGTATAATTGCAAAAGCAAAACACACATGCACAAACACACACACACACACACACACACACACATATATATATATATATATATAATTGGGCACAATTTTCTTGCCGTTATCATGTACACCATTGTTACATCTTTCTCAGTCCTAGTTAGTTTATTTTTTAATTTGGTGCATTACTATATCACTACTATTACTATTATTATCTCTGTGCTCTGTTGGACGAGACACAAGGGTGTGAGCGTCTACAGTGTTAGCTACCCATAGCAATAAGAATGAGAGTGCGTAACCAGTGTCTGAAACAATCCTCCACGGAGCTGGAATGATAAATTGTTTAGCTGTTAAAGTAATATCCAACTTATTTAATGATCAATTTATCGGTTTGAGTAATTTTTTAAAGAAAAAAAAGTCAAAATGCTCTGAATCCAGCTTCATAAATGTGAATATTTTCTTGTTTCTTTAGTCCTCTATGATGTCAAACTGAATCTCTTTGTGTTGTGGACAAAACAAGACACTTGAGGACGCCATCTTGACATTTTTCCACATTTTGTAGACCAAATAACTAGTTGATTAATTGAGAAAATGGTCGGCAGATTAATGAGCAGTAAAAAAAAAAAAATCATTATCTGAAGCCTGATCCTCCATACGCAGAGGGAGCAGACATTCAAAATATGGCTGCTTATTCTGAAATGTTTATTGAATTAATTATTGAGCGGCTTGACAACCTATGAAATAGTTGTAATTTTGATAATGATTAATAATCGGTTAATTAGTAAATTAATTTTATTTTTATTTATTTTAATTAGTAAATATTTGCTGTGGGTCTGCTTACAGGTTCACAAATGCAAAAATATGTTTTCTTTTCATTTTTATGTGTGTATTTCCAAGGTGGTACTTAAGTTGTGTTAAGCCATTGGTTTGGGCATTATTTGTTAACATTTTCAAATAATTTATTGATTCAGCTAGAGCTGAAACAATCAGCCAATTAACCAGCTTAACAATCAAAAGAGAAATGATCAGCAACAATTTTAATACTTGTTTAAATTAGGCATGTTCTGATACTGATACCAGTATCTGAAATGTCTCAAATACTGCCTCAAATGTTGTATTTGGTGTTGGGGAGTACGTGAGTCTGGGCGCCGACTCCGTACCACGTAATTTATTGATGAGCTTTTAAGTAATTTCACCCCTGATAAAATGGCAGTTATCGCAGAAATCAATTCTTAATCGCTCTGAAACAGTAACCTATTCGAAGAGTTGCGCTGTGCAGCCACAGGCAACTATCGGAACATCTCTGCCAAACATCCACTGGTTTCAGCCTATAAAGTATTTCCGGCTTTTCTTTGTCGTTTGATAGTAACCTGACTATCTTTGCAAATTGAATTTGCCACCTTTTATTCTTGAAAGTTATTAATGGAATTTTTCACAATTTTCTGACATTTTATAGACAAAATGATAAATGAAGTAAAGGAGAAAATGGTCTGCAGATGAATAGATAATTAAAATGTGTTTTAGTTGGCCCCTAAACTCACTTAATTGATGATGATGATAATGACACTTGTTAGTTGCATTTCTAACAGCAACATGAGACTGAGAGCCACTTAACAACCCAGAGAAAAATCTTAGTGCACCATTGACGTGCTTCTTCTGTTCAGATTATTCTTTGCAAAACATAATGAAAAATGGTCACAGAAAATTTTCACATTGGATGTCTTTCATGAGCTTGTATTTTAGGGCAATTTAAATTCTAATAACCTATTTTGCCCCCAGCTGGCCTCCTGACCTGTGCCTCCATCCTGAGAGGGTTGTCGCATTAATAGACCAATGTGTCGGCTTGCCCTTAGCCTAAGGACTGGTGTTTGGTGGGTGTGTGACTCAAATTGAACCCCCCAGCTCTGAACTTCTCAATTGTGACAAGGGCAAGCCTGTGCTTCTAGTCATCAGGTTTTTTTCATTCTGAACCCGTGACCCTTGCACTTTTTTTGCGTCTTTAAAAATGACCACCATCACCTCCGGCCCTCTTTTATCCATGGCAACAACAGCACAATAGTTTCTTGTTTCAAGATTATCAAAACACCAACAGACACTGTGTTTCCCTCTGTGTTTTCTGGGTGATTGAGGCTCGAGGAAACTGCCATGGGCTCTGCAGTGAATTTGTGCTGTGAAGATAAAGTGGAGATAAACGCTGCTGTCGTCTGTGCTCCCAGTCATGATAGCAGCCTTGGTTGTCACAGTTGTCAGGGCATGCAGTTGGCAACTGGTGGTGCGGTTTTGGGGCTGTATTTGCCAGCAGCTGCAGTAATTTGCTGTGTTTGGACGCTCTGAATTCCTCTGGTGGGAGGATGGATAATAGACGTGGTTCACAGCCTTGTTGCTAGGCTTCAAGACCAAATTTTTCATGGCCCAATGTGTGAGTGGCGCCTGGTTGCTTGGTGTGATTCAGCATTGGACATGTTAAAAATGGGGCCAAAACGGTGGTTGCTCTGTCAGTCACTATGCTGCTCTGCTACCTGTGGCTGTGGCAGATATTTGTGTCAGTGGGTCCCTCTTTACATCGACATTCCTGTATGTGTGCCTCTCTGGCTGAGTGCCTGATGTGGTCAAGGTTATGTCAGAGGCTACCCAGCCTGCCCTCAACATCGCCACCACGTGTGGAATGATAGGCATTTGTGCCAAGCGCTGGTGCTGACAGAATGATTTACTCCCTTTACCATAGGCAGCTGTAGAGGCCCATTTATTTCTCTGCCATATCAGTTTCTCCTGGTGACACTTAAATCTGGCTATGCCCTGTCTCAGTGTATTACTTAACTGCTGTAAAGTTACATCATCAACTCTCTGTGAAGTGCTCAACGTATGTTTATGGGTATTGTGGATGTGGTAAAAACAGTGTCGGTCAGTAGGTTGGCAGATGTTGTGGTATTTCGAGTCCATTTGTGTGGTGGATGTTTCGTTCTTAGAAAGCTGTCGTTAGCACTGATCTGGTCAACCGTCCAACCTGTCCGCCATCCTGCGAGGGATCAGATTCCATCTGGAACGTGCCTTGTTCCACTTCAAACAGGAGGACATAATCCTCTTATGGACACGGTCGTTCCACTTGTACTTTGCGTGCGTGTGTCCGTGTCCCCGGGCGAAACCTCCAGAGAACGCCAAAGCCTCTCGGGCATGTTTCTGCCATCCTGTCCAGATGCCTCGGTTCTGCCCTCTTCCTCCATCTCTATATCTGCTCTATCTGGTGTCATTGATCCAAGCCACCAGCTGGTCCCAGGCTGGCCTGATCTCATTTACCCCCAAAGAGGAGCTTGTTTGTGGGCAGACGGCCCATTATGGAGATGATCCAGCAGCTCTTCAAGTTACAAATTAGCCTTAGTTTCTCTGTTGCCTCTCAGTTGGGTCCTCAGTCTCTCTCCTCGCGTTCCTGTTTCTTTGTTGCCGACACTCCCTCTGTCCCTTTATACCCCCCACCACCAATCCCTCCTTTTACTGTCCTCTCTTAAAACCCTTGTCACTGCTATCCCTCTTATCTCCCAGGGGAGAGAGCTAACAGCATCAGAGGAACCTAATGCACTTCCTCTGTCTGTCTCCGTCTCTTTCTCCGGCCTTCCCATCTGTGGAGCTGCTAGCGTGGCTCCCCACTTTCTCCTGTGTGATCAATATCCACACAGTCGAGCTCTGTGCTGCCCTGCTGATCGTCCCTGCAGGCGGTGGAGCTCAGCCAGGCTGTAGTAGGGCCCTCACCGTTGTTTGCAGTCGGGCTCTGTCTCTGCCCCTTTTTGTTTTAGGGCTGACGGACCCTCTAGCCCTGCCTCCCCGCAGTATTGTCTAGTTTCTGGGACATACTGAGGCCTCTGTTACTGCTGCGTATCCCTCCCTCGTTCTTTCTCATCTTTCTTGGGCTTCCCTCTGTCCCTCTCTCTCACTTTCCCCGTAGCTGTGTCTGTGTACTGTTTTAGGACAGTCGAGGCCGACTGTACAAGATTAGCATCTCTCTTTGTCCAGGGTTAACAAGCTCTGTCATGTGTTAATCTGCCCGTCCCCAGGGGGCCGAGTTTCTCCAAGCCTGAACGCACCATGGGAAGGACAGGGTTCGAGTGTTTGTATGTGTGTTTTGTGTGCATCAGCTTGTTTGGTGTTCGTAGGAAGGAGGGGGGTGGTGTGAACATACACAATGTACAGCCCTAAACTGTGATGACAATGGTATTCTCTGCCATTTGTGGCAGTTATACTCACCTTGATGCTGATTTGCTGTTTTGTTTTATCACAGTGAGATGTTTTTTTATAGTCCTGTAATCCCTTAAGTTTTCACTTGAGGACAGTTTGAAATCTTAGTGCGACTCTCCACAGAGTCCTCAGGATTAGTGCCACTCTTTCCGGTCACATGTTTCTGTGATCCAGGTGTCTGTCGCACAATCTGCTGCTCTATCTCACACACGATAGCAGCAGCCAAGTAAACAAGGAGGCAGAAAAAAAAACTTGTTCCTTCCTCCCAGCAGGGCCTTTGTTCTGGCTCAGTTGGTCTTATTGAGCATCGCAGCAGCTCTTTGACTCACTGGAAATCAATTGATGGGAATGACTGTGCTGTACGCCTTTAAGGAGCTCACTTGACCAATCAGCAGGGGAGGAAACTGGTGTATTTGTTTGTTGTGGCTCTGCCGCTGTGTGCAAGAGGTAGGTCTGGTTAACTAATGGCATCAGACACATTTGTACTCACAGCTTTACTTTGTTGTCTACATCCATGAGTAGCTGTTCATCCGTATTTTGAATTAGCACATAAAGAAAAATGCTGTGCAGCTACTGGGGTTCAGATGATAGAAGATCTGAGTTGATAAAAATATTGATCTGAGTTGCCTTCAATTATCACTGCATGCTGACCGCAATCAATAAGCAGCAGTGAGCGCTTTTGCTCCTGGCTTTGCCTCCAAGGCTACATACAGGTTGCCCTACCTCATTGGTGAAGGTTGATGGGGGCCTAAAGAGAAGACCTGCAGACAGAAGTTGAAAGAAGGTTCCCCGCGCATCATCCAACACCATGCGGCCAAATCAGGTGCCTCTCAGTACTTGCAGATACTGCTTGGGGCTGGCAAAAGTACCTTCTGTCCTCTATTTGTCTTGTGGGAAAAAAATAATCTGTGTGATGTCAGAATCAGGACTATGTATTACAGTTAATAGACTCCTAAAAAGACGTTAGATTAGAACAAGGTAGTAAAACAAAAGGCTATTTAATAAAGATGCAAATACAACATTATATATCATAAATCACTATCAAGAAACTATACACGATTTTAAGTAGGGTTTGTACATAAAAAATTAGCACCATTAAAAACACAATAGCCTATTTCAGTGTAACTGCGAATAAAAATACAGGTAAAATAATGTATTTCTTTACCCTGCAACATACATAAAAAAATTACAGAGATTAACAATAATGTACCATGACGTTACAGAAAAGTTAGGACAAAACAAAAGTTGCATCAATAACAGCGTTGTGAAGACATTTGGTTGCATAATTTGCCTGATTTTTTTTCTTACTCACAGCTTTTCACAACATTTTGATGGAAGCCTACCCTCTGTCTGTCTCTCTCCCTCTGTCTGTTGCTTCCTCCCTTTCTCCCTCCTCCCTGCTGCTCAGCCCTCCCACAGTCTTTGGGGAACGCCATGCAGCGTGCTTTGTTTGGAGTTTATTTGTGTGCAGGACAGAGGCGGTTTCCTGACCTCAGGTCGGGGGTGTTTGGGGAATGTGTGAGTTGTGATTAGTATCAAGTTGATGGAGGCAGTGGCAGCACCCGTCACCTGACTCCCCACCTATAGTTTCTATTTGTCTATCCCTGTGCACATCCTCATCAGGGATGTGTTTGGTAATAATCAGCCTCTTGTCTCATGGATGCGTTTGATGTCCTCCGGAGATCTGCAGCAAGCTGTAGTGATGTGTGCAGAAGCTGAGAACGAGGCGGTGACATGCACAGAAACCATCCCACTAAGTGTCATGAGATGGAGAGTCAGCGGTTGCAGTGATGGTGGGTAGAAGTGGCTTTGAAAGGTTTTGCTGTGATCCTGGACCGCTGTTACATAACTCCTTGACAAAGATGAGTCTTAAAGCAAGAGCTTATTTTATAGGCAGGGTGGGATTATCTGACAGTTTACAGTCTAATATAAATGGGTTCATTGACTGTGGAGGTAACTCTTTATTTCTTGTGCTCTACCTGTACAAACAGTGTTAGCCTGTGACTGATGAGAGCTGTTGCAGCTGTTAGTCTGTTAGTGTTCTGCCAAGATTTGGCTGAGAGTAAATGAAAGATTCAGTGGCTGAGCATCTTTGCTTAGGATTTTTGCTTTGATTCAGTTCAAGTTAAGATGGATCTCTCTCCATGTCACTCCCCTGCAGCACTCATCTTCTTTTCGTTACCATTTTTCCGTTATCCATCAATAATTTTCTTAAATTAATTGATAAGTGGCAGATCTCCTGGCACAACTTCTGTTCAAAACAAGCATCCATTTTGTTATCCTCTTTTTCTACTTCATGGCAAACCAGTTTAAGGTGCATGCATCACCAACACTACTGGAGTGTGGAATAACAGATTATATTGTGTAACTGGAGCATGCACAGTCACCACGCTTACTATGCGTACAGTTTATGCGGTCACAAAAAATGGACTGCACATGGACATCCACATGGGGTTTGCTTGGACCTTTGCTGGCATGGTGGGATGACACCATTTACGTCACACTAGGGCTGCACAATTGGCCAAACACTAATCAAGATCATGGTTTTGGCTTCCCACAATAAAATGAACATGATCGACTACGATATTGACATTTAAAATGCGTGCTCTGCTAATAGAAAACTCTGTCCTGATTGTTGATGCAGAGATTAGTGAATTAGCAGAATGTAGCACAGCATGGAGGTCAAAGCACTGCTCTGTTTATTTAAATGTGAAAGTGCAGTAAAATGTTTTGTCCCTTAAACAATGAATTATGGTGACAAATAATCGTGATCTCAGTATTGATCAGAATAATCCAGATTATCATTTTGGCCACCATCATGCAGCCCTACATCACACAAACCAAAGAGGACCTGCGCAGACATGCCGACACAGAAAGAATAAAGCAGGATTAAGTCACCCTAAATGGTGAGAAGTGTTGACTGAGACTACTGTTGTGATTTGGAGTAGGTTGAATGGACAATCTCAGGCCCCATGCCAGTGTGTGGCGTCTTGATTCTGACATTCTCCCCCTTGCACAAAGGAGGAGTGATACACACACTCACATTCCACCTTATTTGGTAACTTTTGGCCACAGTCACAAGTAAAACAGCGTCAAATCAGAGGCCACTTGCATCACCCTGCTCGCCTATGTGCAGCAGCGCTGTGAGCAAAAGAGCAGTAAATTATTGAAGCAGAGCTGCTTACGGTAGACCTAAATCCTGCAGAGTGGAGCTCCTCGAAGAGACAAGTTTGGAGCTGTTGTTTGGAGCTGGTAGCAAGAAAGGAATAAGTAAAAGGGTAAACTGATGTCCAATATATGGACATGTATGATATTAATGAGAGACATTGTGATGTATTTTTAAAAGAAACTGAATATCAAGACATGTTTTTGTTCATTGTCCTCTAAATAAAGACTTCATGAATTTCTTGCAAACTATTATTGATGTGAAGAACATTTCAACAATCAGTGCTCACAGTTTCTTACATCGACATTTGTGATTTGATGAGATGTGCTTTGTAAATGCGACCGTGGCTGTGTCAGAGGAAATAGGATGGTTTATTAGCAGTGTCAAAGAGCGAGCACAGCACTTCAGTATCTTCTGTTTGCTGCGTGTTGAGATAAAAGCATGTCAATTACAGGGTCAGAGGCCGCTGACTGCTCGTTAAAAATGCCTTCAAAAACCAGACCCGACCCACTGACATCCTCCCCCTCACCGTCGATATCTTTCCTTCAACCCTCTATCCTCTTATGGAGGCAGTAGTTACGCCTTGAATGATGTTATCAAGCTTGCACGAGTTTGTGTCGGCGTTAGCGGCGTGTTATATTGGCCACAAAAGCTCACTTTCTTTTTGCATCTTCTCTACCGTCTCCGCCACCCCACCCCCACCGCCACTGCCTCCTTCCCCCACAATCCCTCTCTTTGACTACTATTTAGAGTAGGCCCCGGGGATAGAAGAAGGCTCACAGAATACATGTGTGTGTGTACACAGTTTGTACTGTGAAGCACAGCCGACTTTCTACCACGGCGATTCATGCACAGATACATGCAGGGATGGTTGGTTGGCTAAAGAGAGTGAATGAGCAGGGGACTGTGATTTTGGCCTTTGTGTGGAGAAGACGAAGAGTCCCGTGTTTTTCAGCGACAGTGGATGTGATTAGATGTGAACACGCACCGCAGCCAGAGAGCAGATTTGACATTAACTTAACATTTAGTTTACTAACCCTGCAGCTTCCTAATTTGAATGTGCATGATGAATCACAGCTACCCTTAGCACTATTTTCTTTTTCCAGATTCAGAAATGTATTTTTCTGTCAGTGGGTCTTTGAATGTAACCTTCAGCTGTATTTAAACAGGCATGTATAGTGCATGTACACGCCCCCCCTCCCTCCTCCCTCCTCCATCCTCCCATGCACACAGTAGTAGATTGTACTTGAAGCAAAAAGGGGGTCAGAGTACCAGTTTACTGTTTAAATATGCTGATGACCTGATTATTCAAGAAGAGTTTATGTCTAGACAGTCAGAAAAGCTTAGATCCCTCAGCGGAGCTGGATGCCTTCCAGATATTGACAGTATAGGCCCGAACACTGTTATGTGTCAGGGATACACACACGAGTGTGAGCACACACACGTTTTGTTTGTGTCCCAGTGTGGGTATTAGGAAGGGATGATGCCTAGGAGGATGATCTCACCTTGCAGAGCTGGCTTGCCCATCATTAGCTTAGTGCTTGAGGCCTATTAAGTGCAATAATAATGACAACAACAGAAATAAAACAATGTTTGCCTAAAAGCAAATTTTACACAATGTCATACAAAATCCTTTTAAAAATAATGATGTACAAACAAGGAAGGGACCGTGTAAGAGATAAGATTAAAAGTTCAAGTATAAAACATGTTAAGTACAGTTAACACTTAAACAAATATACACAGTCCACTGTTATATACTGTGTGTACTTAAAGTATGCACAAATTCAAATGTAATAATAAGAAGATGGATAACTTGTGCACAAAAGCTGTTAAACTGAAGCTAGTCGATAAAAGTGCATTTAAGATATTAGAGAAGAGCTAGTTGATGATCAGACCAAGCATGTGACTCATTCATCATAATACAAAGAATGTAAACAGTGTGTTTTTTTTGTGGAGGGTGAGGAAAGGCTAAAAGCAGTCCTGCACTGGTCTTTTCTGATCCTCTGCTTCGACCAGTGCTGCTTTTGGTGTGGGTTTCCTTTGTTCTCGGTTTCTCTGTAGCTCATCATTGAGGCTTGCAGGGAATTTGGAGTGGGATGCTGCTTGGAAGCTGCAACCACATGATTTAGACACATTGTGAAGGCCAACAAACACATTTTTGCAAAGTCAACTACATTCAGAAATTTACAATCAAAAATCTGCCAAATCCAGAGGATACCAGTGCGAGACTCCCACTTCACTTTTAGTTCTGTCTCCAGCTATTGTTGTTAGCTGAATACCAAACAACAACCACAGCCTGTTGAAGTAGCTCTTCTCCTACAGATCCTTTGTGTGTTGCTCAGGCCACAGGAGGTCAGGACAGCTGACCGGCTGTCCGGTTTATAATATCTTGAACAGCGATTCTCTTCAGATTAAGCCATTTTACGTTGTGAACGTTTCACACGGTGCACTGTTCCTAAATGTTTTGAAATGGACCCAGTGTAGCTGACATAGCCATCTGTCTGGAATCAGCTGCTGGAAATGTGCTCTAACTGACAAGCCATTATGTTTCAGGTCATTGAATACATTCTGTCCCTTATGGGTTTAAAATGCCAGCTTGTGTGTTACAGCCCAGGTTGTAGCCTTGGCGGGACCGAAGATGCTGTGAGAGAGCAGCCAGTCTGGGTTTTCTTTGGTTCTTGGAGGAATGCCTAATAATAATATAAGTGTTAAGACAGTTGGAATATGGTCCAACTTTATTCACATCTTATTAGTAGACTACAGGTTAAACAGAGACTTTTGAAAATGCTGCTGACCTCGTTTAAGTTGGAAAACTTGTTATAGTCTGGAGGGTCAGAAACTTTTGGAAACAATGACGCAGGCACCCAATCTCTAGTCCTACTTTTCACCATCTTTGTAGTATTTTCTGTGACAAAGCCACCAACCATAGAGTGGACTATGCTTCCTGTTTACATCCTGCATGTGCATACCCAGTGTATATGAATGGTATTACAATATGGGTTTGCAGGTATGCTCGTATGGACAGAGATTATTTCTGAAATGATGCCAAAACACTCATGTGGATGGCGGTTGTATTAGTTTTAAAACAAAAACATATTAGTGTGGATGTGGGCTGAATCGATACCCCAGTCCATATTATAATTGGAGAGGACTTAAGCAATGTAACCCCAGTGAAATATTGTGTAATGCAACGTATGGTAATGTTATCTCACCGTAACGCATTTGAGCAACGAAAATCCACCATCAGCAGCAGCTCTGATAGAAGTGCCAGTGAACTGGCAACGCATTTAATCCCCAGTTCCTGTAGTGAAGCTGCTTAGTCGTAAATGGACAAAGCTAGAGTTGTGCCACAAAGTGCCCCAGTCCTAATATGTGGTGTGTGAATGTGAAGCAGGAGGTTGTAGAAATAAGGATTTCTTAGCAAAACCGCTCATTGATAAATAGAATAAAACGATTACTGAGACATTTAACTTGCAAACTTAGATGTTTGTAACCAGCTGTTGAACTTTACCTCATTCTCTTACGTTACCATCTAAGCAAACATTTTACAGCTTCTGCATAGGCTCTCACCAGATGTGTTGCCATGTAACAAAAGCTCACTCAGTCCGTTTGAAAGGCAATAACTCTCCACAATCTAATTAGGTTTAATGAAAACCCGTAATAGCCTTAATGGGTTCGATGTTTCAGTTGGGAGTGCTGCAGTAATTAGGGCTGAAATTCAAGATAATATAAAGCTGTCGCAGCACATTGACGAAACAATTACATGTCAGTCCAAAGTCTTACAAATGGAAAAATACGCACTTATAAATGAGTTTAGATTTCCGCACGGTGGTCACAGTTACTGAAGTCTGAACGTTTAGTAGGAAATTGGTGATGAGGATGCTGTAAGAAAGGTAGAATCATGAGAAATTTAATTACAGTGGGATGTAAAGAGGCGAGAGCCAGGGTGGGATAACTGTCATCTCTGTTTATTTGGCTGCTGACATAGTGAAAGTGCCGTGATGTGTCTTAAATCCCTCCGTACCTCCAGTTTCTGTGGAGAGTAGATAAAAAGGTCTGTTGTTGAAGTGTGTTCCTGCCCTAGTTGCTAACCTGTTTATGCTTCCCACTGACTGATGGTCCTAATGACGTAAGGCCAGGCGAGTGAGCAATAGAGCCAGAGAGAGAAGTGCAATATCACAGCTGTCTGGAGACTTGCAGGAGAAAGAGAAATGTTCCTCTGGCTGTGGCCGTGCAATCAGGATTTATCACTCTCTCTCATACACACACGCACACACCAGCAGTGTAGGGTAGCAGTGAAATGCACAGCCAGGCCAGATGCTTTAGTTTACTGTGGGAAGAGCAGAACACCAAAGTCTGACATAGAGAGGAGGGATTGGTGATTGGACACAGTCTTATTTCCTGGTTCACTGCTTGGTCGAATTAGGTCACAGTGTTGATAGATATGCCACGTCTTAGTCAAACTTTGTTTCCCACAGGTCGGAAATATACTTGTGGTTATGATGTAGTTAGCCCCAGTGCTGGATACTGTCGACATTGGTTTGTCCTAGTCCTTAAAATATTTTCTTTTGTAATGTTATGTTTCCATGCCTTCTACATACATCATCAGCTGGTGGGGATGCTGACTTTGTGCCTGGGACACATCATCATTTCACTCGATATCATGAATGTAACCAAGTGCATATGAGACCCCTTTTACAGGGTTCTTATAATTTTAAAACGAGTCAGCTAAAAACATTAAAACGTTAGCCAGTGACGGCATTTTTGGAGCTAGCATTAGCTTGATCAGCATCAGCAGCAGTTGACGTTTCAGCCAAGAGGCAACTTCCAGGGTTGAAAAGTGAAGCCAACACAGAAGTGCCAAACTCCCAATTCATTTAATGGCTACTTGAGGCTGACTCCAAGAGTGAGTCAGTCCTCACAGACTCCCATGTTGAAGTGCCCAACTTTATTTATTAATTGACAACAGCCTTGATAGCAGCGTCTATAACTCTAGCTATTGTTGTTATCACTCTTTATTGGTTATCACTGCTTGACAGCGACATTAGTCCCATTGGTTGTTTTTTTTATTTCACCTGAAAAACAGCTGTTTCATGTCAAGATGCAAGATGAATCAGTCACCTCAAACTCTGTGGCGTGGGTGGATTCAAAGATCTGGATCCATGCAATTAACCACCTCAAAGTTAAGTCAAATATGAGTCCAGGTTAGAAATAAAAGACAGTCTGAACCACAAGTTGTTCTGAAACAAAAATGAAAACAGTCTGGGATTTAACTGTCTTTATTCCCCCTCACTCACTCCCACCAGTGTCCACCCTCTCTCCTAAAAGCTGCGACTGGTTGTAGTTAGTCACATAATTAAGCCAGCTGTCCACATTTTGGAGCCTCACTGGCATTTAAAAACCCCTGTGACAGAAGGGTGTGGCATGACTTGTTCTTCGCTGCTACCCGTCGTCTCCCTCTCAGCCTCTATGGTTGTTTTGGGTGGCGGCCTGTTGCACTAGCTGTGTGTATCTGTTCTTATGTGTTTTTGGGATACATGGATATTTTTTTCTCAGTTTCTCCCCCTCTGGCCCTGCTCAGCTGCTCCGGCCATCTGTGCAAAGGCAAACAGAGAACAGAGGGATGGAAGGAGAGCGGTAGTGGTGGGGGAGGAAAGAAATCGAGGAGGGGAAAATGTTTGAGAGAAAAGGAGGATCATTGGAGAATGAAAGAGGGCCTTTTTTGACATGTGAGATTTAGTATAGAAGATGAGTAAAGGATGACGGAAGAGGGAAAGAAAGACGAAGAAGAGTGTGCGGAATTGTTTCCAGGAAGCTCGCGGCATAAAGATGATGTCTGTCCTCTAGAAATAGGACAGTGAGTGTGTGCACGTTTAGGTCAGTGGAAACTGGGATGACTAGTGTTGTCTGGATTTTAGAGTCGGACCAGCAAATATCAGCCAATAGTGAGCTCATTTTACATCTTGTTTTTTCCCTGTCTCTTTTCTCCCTCCGTCCCACCTTCTCTGACTGTTCCCATGCTCCACAGGCCAAGCCTCTTCCTCTGGGCCGGCCTCTGTGTTGCCTCAGAGTTTGTCTCACCACTTAGCCTCCTGCACAGCCGGCTCCTCGCTCTGTTTGTAAACTTTGACAAGCCAGTTTCCTGCCGCTACTCCCCTCCCTCACTTCCCTCACTGCTTCTCTCAGACTTGTAAAAACCTTTCCGTTTCCTCTCATCCTTCCATTTGCAAGTAGCTGAGGAAACCAAATAAGAGACAGTTATTTAATATTGATGCAGACAATGTATGACAGCTCGTATTACAGATGGTTGCCCTTCATCAGGCCTCATATGCTTCACGTCCCACTTCTTGTCCTCAGTTGCTCATGTCGCTGACTGCTCCGTTTGCGGCCCATGAGTCAAACTCTCTGCCTGTCTTTGGTTTTATTGTACATGCCTTGACCCACTTAGCAAATACACTCCAGCCTTTTTCCCACCTCAGCCTACTTTTCTTTTTATAACCATTTTAACCTAATAGTGTGAAGCAGGCTGTCTTAGCTTTTCCTCATGCATGTGCAGATTCCAAACATGCGTGTCTTGTATTACTACAGGTGGCATATACGTGTGTGTGTGTGTGTGTGTGTCCAGTTTGCGTGCTAAAGCTTTTTGCGCTCCCTTAAGTGTACTATCCCGTAAAACTAGTCTTCCACACTAGTGACTCTGATGCCATTTTGTACCAAGGAAAAAAAAGAAGCCAACCCGTAGCAGCCACCCCGGCCAAGTGTGTCACTGAGCTTTTTAGTGGCACAGAGGGGACCATTTGCCTCTGCACTGCAGTTGGCATTGAACTTAATTAAGGCTATTTGTAGAATGTGTTGTTTTTGCAGTAAGAGACATATTCTCCTCTGCTCCTCCTCCTGTGGTCCCTTAGAGAGAAAACATAACATGAAATGTGTTGATCTAATTGCTTCCCTGCGAGCACGACTTATGAAGCTGTGATTTGTTTTTGTATGGCTGCCTTTTTTGAGCTTGTGTGTTTCTGTGTGTATTGCATTGTCCTAGCTAGGCTTCAGTCCTCTCCTGGATGATGTAACAGTTCAATCGATAAATTATAATGGCATGTCCCGTTCCATTTATGTCCTACAGCCACTTTGCCTGCTAACTAGGTTTGGGTACCTTTCACTTTTGAACTGATATGATACCATTTCTTGTACCTGTAATCCGATACTTGTACCCAGTGACCCCTTTTTACTTTGCTTTCTACTACTTGTGTGCTCCTCTAGCAGTGACACAAGCCTATAGCTAAAATAATCGGAAAACAAAATAGAAAAGATGTCGAAAATATTGCTGCAGATCAATAGTTTTAGTTGCTAGGAAGCTGACGGATGAGCTGTGGAGCGCTGTGGCTGGCTTCCCAGCTTTTGGGGGCTTCTGTTTCCTGGCTGAATTTGACCCCTGCAGCTCTGCAGAGCTTCCTTGTTCATAGCCGGCTTTGGGGCTCTTTGCAGCATTTCCATCTCTTATCCAAATCCGTGTTTTCACCCAGATGTGCCCTCAGGTACCAAAATTTGGCACAGATGGATTTGGATACTCTGCTGTACTTCTGTAATTTGGTCGATACTTTTAGAAGTATGAAGTTCGTTACCCAACCGTACTTCTAGCACTTGGACACTTGTATAAAAATATTTCTGTGTGTGCATGATGCTGAAGCTGTAAGAAGATACAATCCTCTTTATCTGATTCCTGGAGCTGACAACATTCCTGGTGCTCTGTGTACTGATAGTAGAGAACACACTGCTTTTCATGTCTGGTCTTGCTGTTGACTGTGTTGTACTGTATTCTGTCTCTTCATAGACCAGACCGTGCTGTCTCAGAAAGCCTGTAGACCTGTGGCCATCCTGTGAGATCTAAGTCAGCCCTGCCCTGCAGAGACGGACCACTACCACTCAAGGGGAGATGAAGCCGGATGGGGTTGCCACGGCGGCGCTGGAGCCAATGGAAACATTGGAATCCAACCCAGTAAATGAGGCAGCACCAGCCGCGGGACAGGAGCCCAACGAGGCAGCCAGTCCAGCGGAGGAGGAGATGCCACAGCAACCTGCAGGAGAGACAGGCCAGGTGGAACCCCAGCCAGACCAGGCCAAGGAAACCCCAGCTGATAAGCCCAGCAACAAGACTTCAGGAGACTCCAAAGCCAAGGCTACCAACAAGACCACAACCAAGACGAAACCTGGCGCCACCAGCGCAACCAAGACCACATCTGGGTCACGGCCCAATGCATCCCAGAACCGCCTGTCGAATGGCGTGTCTAAGCCCCAGACCAATGGAGTGGCTAAGAAGACAGCACCTGCTGCGCCCAAAAAGACCACCCCCACCCCAGCTCCCTCCAAAAAACCAACAGCTCCAGCCGCAGCCTCAGCCTCCAAGAACAAAGTGGGTGAGAAGAAAGCCACAGGACCTGCCCCTGCCACCAATGGCGCAAAGTCGATGACCGGAACGACAGCAGCCAAAAACGCCATCCACAACTGCTAATGGTGTCAAAACCAGCACCACTGCAGCTGCTGCTAAAAAGCCCCCAGGTTGGTGAAAATGTCATCACAAAACATAAAGTTGCAAAGTGTGATTCAGAATGTAGGCTATGAGGAAAAAAACACATCCGCAGGAAGTGTAGCGTGAAATGTTTTCTCAGCTCTGCTCTAATGAGGAGTGTTGACTGTAATGTGATGACACGCGGATACATGCACATAGGATGGATTGAGCACACATATTATACATGCCACAGTGACTGCTGGTAATCTAGAAATGCATTTGCCCCAGATCCTTATGACATGACCTATATCTGTAATATATGTTACTATATATACTGTCATATACAATACTGCTCTGATGGTTCTGATGTTCTTTACTTTCTCCTCTCCTCTCCTCTCCTCTTCCTTGTTTCCTCCCCTCTCTTCTTCACTCTCACCTTGCTTCCTCTTCTCTCCACTCCTCCCTTGTTTCCTCTCCTCTCTTCTATCCTACCATGCCTCCTCTCCTCTCCCCTCCCTTGTTTCCTCTCCTCTCCTCTCCTACCTTGCCTCCTCTACGCTCCTCCCTTGTTTCTTCTTCTGTCTTCTCTCCTACCTTTCTTCCTCCTTTGTCTCCTCTCCTCCCTTGTTTCCCTCTTCTCCTCTCTACTCCCTCATCTCGTCTTGTCTCAACCTGTCTCGTCTCCTCTCCTCTCTTCATTTGTTTCCTCTCCTCTTCTCAACTCCCTTGTTTCCTCTCCTCTTCTCTCCTCTTCATTTCACCAGCTTCCAAGACTGCGTCTGCAACTCCCACCAAGCCTAGCGCTACTGCCTCACCCAAGCCCCCTGTTTCCAAGACAACCAGGTAGGTGTGACATTTGTGTAGAATCGAAGCGTCACTTTGGTGGAGTGTGTTCTGCATACACGCACACGTCTGAAAGAGATTTTCTGTGTGTCTTTAGACAGCACAGGCAGCCGTCTATAATTGCTCCTCTTCTCAGACATCCTTCAGGCTAAAATTTTATGAGCAGACTCCTTTTGTTAAAAGCCTTTCCAGTGATTTGCTAGCACATAAGCAAATTTGCTCCATGAGAGAAATGTGAATAAGTTGCCGAATAGATAAGAATTACGGAGACTAAATTCAGCATTATAAATCTGCTCAGTGCCAAGAAGAGAAGCTGCTGGTTCAAAAGGCTTCATTTGGCTGCAGGTTCAAAGAAGACCCTGTTAAAGAAAAAACACCCTGGAGGAATGAGGGACAATGATCCCCCACATAGAGGCTTGGAAGGGCTGGGTATAAGTAGGCCAGCAACCAGCCAATGTCAGAACAAGCCTTAGAGGAATGCCTCGCAGGGATTCACCAGAGCAAGCATTATTCAGCAGCATTATTAATAAACCAAGTTTTTGGGAGGAGTGGGGTTCAGAGCAGGGAGGGGGGTACAGTTGGAAGAATAAATTGAGAACAAGAAAAGCTCCTAATGTTCCTTTAGAGTGAGCGTTTGCATGCGTTTTTGTACATAAGCATGTGTTGCGAGTGTTTGTGTTCATTCAGGTCAGCATGTGTTCCTCACCTGAGTCACACTGTGTGCATGGTGTTGGGTCCGGAGGTGACTTGGCGACAGACCAGGAGATGAGACTGAAGGAGTCCTTTGTTTGAGACAGTGATGATCGTGATCAGATAGAGCCTGTGGGAGTCTGTTCTTTTTTTTTTTTTCAGCAGCTCATCCTTCACTTCATGTTTGTTTGTTTCTTAGAGCAATGGCGTCTTTCTTCCTCACTATTGAGCCACCATGGTGTGCGGTATGATGTGTTATGTCACCATGTCGGAACATCTGTGAAGACACATTGTTTAGTCTGAAACTCTTGCGTCAAACAGACTTGACCACTTGTAGAAAACCTATTATAACATATAGAAACCGGAGAACAACCACACACTGCAAGCAAGATGCTTAAAGGGATAGTTTAGTTTTCAACCATCTTTGTTTCACAACAGTTTGTTTAGTATGTATAAATGAACTGTGGTGAACTTCCTTTATCTTACCAGAGCCCAGATCTCCCTTCTCATCTCTTAGCTCAATCTGCTGGATGATTTAAGCTGACTCTGGGGCTGTTGCTCAAATTACAGATTGTACTTCCACTTATTCGTATGCCCTTCCTGTCACCACAGACACAAGAGTAACTGTAAAACATGCAGTGCTGATAAAAGATAACCAAGATTTCTGTTACTTTATTGCCTATTTCTCACCCTAAAGGTTTTCTGAAACATATTTTTGGCACTGTTTATTTGTAATATCAAAGTTTATGAACAGGAATATGGTGCCATACTCTTTGCTGCATGAAATGGAGGTTGATTGTGATTAAACTAAATCTAAGCAGTGCTGTTCAAATATGAACCAAGATTTCTGACTGTGTTGCCAATTTCTCGCCTGAAATATTTTCAGAAACATATTTTAGCATATTTTTTAACTTTAATACAAGATTGTCTGTCACTAGCAGACCGTTATATTGTCAGAACAGCCAAGCTTACATTATGTCACCCAGTAGCGGGAGCATTATTGGTCCGATGTGGTGCAGTGCATTTTTTCTACCTCTTGAGCAAAAGCAAATGCTACTGCCCTTTTTTTTTGTTTTCACTGGTCTTGTAGAACCTATTTCAAAAGTATCTATTTCTGCTGCATAGACAGCGTGTTTTGGTAACACATTAAACAACCAACATATGTACATAACACAGCTCCGACTGCACAGGGAGCAGCTCTGGTCTCCTTATCTGTCTGTGGCACGGTAGCCTTCAGGTTTGATAGGATATGACTCATGACGAGTAACCTATTAGATAGTGCTGTGGCTGGGACATTAAGCAAAGCTACGGCGTGGGAGATGGCAGGGAGAGAGGGCCTGCATCAGAGCCAAAGAACTGCATTTTTAATAAATTTATTATATTAGCTCAAAGTGGTTATGACGGTGATAACCTCATCACTGGGTAGTATCACTTGACCACGGTATTACGGTAATGCTGTTGTTGTCACAGCCGTATTTGACATTTCCGGAAATACTCTAATTACTCTAGTTACCTGTTTTTAGGGGGAAAAAATATATCTGCTGAAATTTTGTCAATATGATAATTGATGTTGGCTTCAGAAATCCAATAGAGCAGATGAAAGCTCTGATCGAGGTGCGGAATACGTACGTAACACAAAAGATGCGATCACAAGTATAATTAATTTTTCTTCTCTATTTAGTCAGAGCCAACAGACTTACATGACCTACACCTACACACTAAGTTGCCAGGCACTTCCTTCCACCTGACAGCAAGGTGTTTCACATGAAAATCCCTGAGGTCACCACACACACACACACACACACACACACACACACACACACACACACACACACGCACGCACCACGTGCTTTGGGTAGCAGTTGGATTGCTGAGATTACACTCAGATTAAAGCTTGATGTGCAAACATCTAATTAAAAAGTATTACACAAGGGCATGTTGGTAATCACCACTGTGGTACAGAACGCTCATTGTGCGACCTTTGTGAACTTCAGGGTGGTTTTGTTCAAAACTACTGACACACTAAATGCTCACCCAGTTCTCTGTGGATTAAATAATTATTAATCTATCATAACATTTACATTTCACACTCCTCAACACCTTTGTGTGAAATGAGTCTCTCACAATATTTTTTCATGGTCTGTAGACACAGGCATGAAGTGGTAAATGGAATGAAAGATGTGACTAAAGTTGCAAAAATACGCGTGATCTCTTTCACACCCGTCCTCTACCTTTGGATATGTTTCATACAGCAGGGCTTTAGGGAGATGGACCTTGTGTAGGACCCTGAACTGTATGAGTCTAAAGCCCTGTTTCCACCAAACACTGTCAGTATGGTACCTTTGGAACTAAAAGTAACCCTTCAGACATGGTACCTAGACCCTAGTGTTTCCACTGCAAACAGCACTCTTAAATGTTGGTTGTTGTCACTCACTGCTCCGTCCAGCACTCACTGTATTTCCTCTTTTATCAGTCTGCACCTCGTTTATCGTCCACAGAACGAGGCTGCACGCTGACATTTTCAGAACAAAGTAAAACAGGCTGCAGTGAGAGTCTCTCTCCATGGGATATTTTTAAATGGTGGGTTTGTGGATTTTGTCCTTCTCAGGCAAGCTCAGGGGTTTAGTGTTGCTGCAACCCGCAGCAACAACGCTCTGTGACCCTTTGTTTTTTCTCAGAATGAGGATTAGAATATATGCAGTTCACATAAAGATCCATTATTACTATAAGTGTATGTCATATAAAAACTAAATTAATGGTCAAGGTTAATGTTAGTTAATGTTCCACCTTAAAAGTTGCTGGCAGCCGGCGTGGTGAATTAAGTTATTTTCTCAGACTCCAGCTGCTGCAAGAGACAGCAAAACATCTTTTCATTTTATAGTTACAGTTTACTAATAAATTTCTCACAGTATGAACAGTGGTCACATGAGCCTCAAAACCAGCCACAACTCAGCTCTGAGCAGAGTGACCGTCCTCTGCTATCAACAGACTGCAGTGTTCACAGCTCCACCTTTTAGTACCAGATCTGTGTGCTAGGTACCCCAACAGAGGGGGGACCAAACATGGGGACGGTACAGAACAGCTCTGTCGGTGCCATCCACAACTTTTCACAGCGGAAATGGAAGAAAAGTGACCAGGCTTAAGTGGAAACAGGCTTAAGTCAAGCATTTGAGGAGCTTGTATGGTTCCTATCAATTGCCCCTTTTCACCCCTCATCAGCAAAGTCAATACCCAGCTTGTGCTCCCACGCGGCCATTGTTTTACTCATAGAACAGTCATCAAGTCACAGGCCGGGCTTTTAAATAACAAGACTAATGAGAGACTGAGCTGAAATCTAGCCGAGGCTAATGTTGGAATCAGGTTAATATTGGATTAATAGTGTGTATTTAAGTGCGCTTTAAATGCAGTATTTTTCTGCTGTTAGTGTATGAGTGAGTAAAATGTGCACACACAGTAGATGTGTAGCCCAAAGAAGGATTTATCTGCAGTAGACCTACTATGAATCCCCATGAGAGAGGTATAACCATTACTGATGATGGGCTCTTCTGACAGCACCACGTACCCTTGTAGGCAAATTTTAAGTGTGTGTGTGTGTGTGTGAGTGACTGTGCACGTCAGCATTTGTATGTATGATGTGCTTCGACAGGGCCATAAATTTCTGCTTTAATTAGATTTTGTCCTTTTCTAACCTCACTCAATCCTTAACTCAGACCTGCTATCAGCAGAGTGGTGGAGAGAGACGGACACATTAATTGCTACATCAGACACACCCTGCCTCTGCTGTCACGCACACACACCGGCAGTGGTTCTCTCAACTTACTCAGTGTTACTCTCCAGGCTCAATTGATTTAATTCAATCTGCAGCAGGTTCCAGTTATCGGATAAATAAGAGTGCAGAGCAAATGCAGGTTCACTGAGTGACATCAGTCTGATTTAAGGCCACTCAAGTGTTTGATCCTTCTGCTCAGCTGGAGGTTTTAGCAAAATTAAATTAGGATCTTTAGTGAAGTTTTAGTTATGCACGTTTAGTTGTAAGAAAGGTAGCCTTTCTGTATAGATGAGTCCAAACGTCACAGCATTTCAGTAGCTAAGAAACGAACGTGAGCTTGCCAACCCTCAACGAGCCAAGAAGCCGTCGTTTGTAGTTTTACCCTTAAACTTAGACTTACAGGCCGTCCATCCCTGGGAGCTGACTGCAGCGCACCAACTGGATTATGGGTGTAACTGTGGCATTCCTGGAGCTTCCCAGTTTCAGTGGGATGTGCATTGCTCTTTGAAAGGTTGCACTTGCATTATTATGTTATTATATTATCATATCAATGACATAAAATGGTCTTAATAAAATCATTTATCGTTCAACATAGGTAGTTACCGTGACATGCATAATTGTTTATGCATCATATGTTGTGATTGATGTGTGTATAAAAACTGAGTCAAGATTTTGGTGTGTGTCTGTGTTGATTGTGAGTGTACGTGCATGTGTGTGCGCGTGCACCTGCTGTTTGAAGCTGATTGCCCGCAGCACGCCGCTTGTGGCAGTGTGAGTCTGATTAGTGTGCAAATGGAGAAAGTCGAAAAACATTATGGGCTGTTTGAACATCATGTGTATGTGTGCTAACAGCTTGTGTTTCAGCTTGTGTGCATGAATATGAACCAATTTCTGTCTTTCTTGGGCTGAGGAGTGATTTGTATCCAGTTTATGATTGATCTTATAGGTGTTGTCATGTATATGTATACAGTATGAAGGCATCCTTGGTGGAGCAGCATGTAATTAGGATGCGGAGCATGTGTTCATTGCTGGTGTATTACTCAATGTGATGTGGAGGTAAAGGGGGAAGGGAGGCATACATGCTGGCTTGCTGAACACGTGGTGCGTGCGCACGTGCCGCTGAGCTGCTTTCTCGTGCCTGCCCTGCTGTCTGCGGATGCAGCAGAGTGAAGAGAAACAAAAATGGTGGCAGTTCAGTATGGAGCTACATGGCTGAATAAGTCATGTGTCCCTGCTGAGCTCCCATCACTGCTGCCAAAGATACATACAGAGTGTGAAGGCTGTGCATGCAGAGAGTGCAAGGGTGTGTGCATGAATGTGTGTGTGTGTGTGTGTGTGTGTGTGTGTGTGTGTGTGTAGAGGCAGAGGTGGAAGAAAGAAGCCGAGGACCAGAGGGTATCTCTGTGTGAAGCAGAGGGGAATTTTACCCTATAGTAGACTAGAGGACAGAGGAAGGGTATTCAGTCCATATTATACAAACCCAGAGGAGGAAGTGGGACGAGCTCGCTAACGGGCGATCAGGTGGTTTTCCATTTTCGCCGTCTCTATCCTGCCATCCTCTCAGCCACCCATGTTCCCACATTAGTCATGCTGTTTTCCTCATTGATGGTCCCTCAGGGATGATAAATTTTTATTGCAGTGAGTGAATTGAATGCAACCCTCCTCATGATCTAACAAATTACAGCTGATGTAATGGTCCAGCACTGGGGTGTGTGTGTGTGTGTGTGTGTGTGGCGAGTAGCCATCAGAGTCCGTGCCCCAGACACCGTTCTACTGTCCAGCATAAAACAGACGACATGTTGTGCAGCCTGTAAATCCTCCATCCTGCCATGGGTGTGGCAGGTGACTCTGTGATGCAGTCTTCCGCTGCCATGATGGTATAGCAGCGCAGCCGCAGAGCCAATTACCAAATGGATTTAGTGGGAATGAGTCGGAGAGAGGGAAGGAAAGACGGACAGAAGGAGGCGTGCATGTTTGAGTGTGAGACAAAGGTTTGAGTGTGCAAGGGTGTGTTTGTAGATGTGTTCACTCATGCAGCAGACATGTGATAGATGTACCAGATATAGCAGAAAACAGTTTTTTCTGTGTACCAGACCCACATATCAGTCGCTCTACTTTTAAGCATAAGCTGAAAAAAAAAAAAAAATATATATATATATATATATACATATATATATATATATATGTATACATAAATATGTTGATCTTTTTTGAACATTCCCTATTTAAAGTGTCTCATCTCTTTCTTCTCCATCTAATTTACTTCATGAAAAAATTCACCTTTGTGATTGATGTAAATTTAATGAAATTAATATGAGATATTGGCTGCATCTAGATTGACATCATTAATATTTTGTAGAGTGGTTAGAGATGTCCGTGCTGATACTACGACCTTCTTTTCTCCTTTATTCTACCAGAAACACTTGAATATTAAAAGGACAGAAAATAACGGAGAGCTTTATAGTTCGGAGTACTTTCAACTTTTTGTTAAATTAAAAGAGGATTCTGTTATATACAAATTTTTCTTTGGTAATGGAGTGACAGAAATGATGCATGCCTGAGTCCAGACCTTTCAATTCCTTGACTCGACTGATTGGTCTGCCATGTGACATGAAAAAGTGGTTTCCTGGTTAAAATACTAACGGACAAATGAGCGCCGCAGGGGGACTCGATTAGCCGATTAGCACCTTGGGCGGGACTGTTGATCAGGTTTAGGTGGATTTTATCCGTACACAGAGAGCAGGGAGCAGCTTCCTGCTTGCTTTGCTGCGGCTGCAGAAGAGGCAGACACCACTGTGGCTTAGTCCACCACAGTGAGTGCCAACTGGCTCCTATTGTCCCATAAAGATTCATTACAAAAGGGTCGGTCCCCATTTAGAGAGGAGAGCTCTGATCAGGCTCATTTAACAGTAAAATTCCTAAAAGTGCCCTCAGTCTCATGATTGTGGCCACGTAAACCAGGGTGAAGATCCTGCCTCCGTATTTCTGGTGCTTAATTAACACAGCATCATCTTTAATTTGCTGCTTGTCTTGAGAGGAGGGAGGTCCTTCCTCCATGGTTTCTCGCCTCTCCTGCAGGGAAGATGTCTGCCTGCCTGCATGCTTGCTTAGCTCCTGCTTACTCATTTGCCCCTTTCATGGTGCATCTCATTATTTAAATCATAGCCTGACTCTTGTTGTATCACAGCAAAGCGGCACCAGCAGGCAGCCGTTCACACAAGTGTGTAGTTGCAATAAATCTAGAATGTTATTAATGATCCTCAGGCCACCAAGGCGAACTTTAGTTTTTTTCTGTGTGCCTCAGTGCGCCTGCAGCATCTAACTGTCAGTCATCCCATTTTTCAGCTCCAGTGCATTCTGGGCTTTCTGTCCAACATTTGCCTTAACCCCGATTCATGGTGTTGTTTTCTCTCCTCGAGGCCTGTGGTGAGATGTGAACAATGAACACAGCTTCTTACAAGCTGCCCATTGAGTTAAAATAGAATGATTTAAAGAGTACAATAACTCTTACAGGCCTCTCTGTCATTCAGCTGACAGTGAGCATAATTACAGAATGAATGGACGCTTAAAATTATTCAGGCATCAATGCATCACTGTATCCAGGCATTGTCACCACGGCCAAGTGTTGTTAAACAACTTCTGATCTCACAACAACACAAGACCTTATTTTGCTGTGGCCTGGTCTCTTAAATACTGTAACGGGTTTATGTCTGTATTCTGTGATAAGGAAGAAGACATTGATAGAAGATAATGTTTCATCGGATGAGTATTATCTGGCCCCTCCGTCCCATTTCTTTCTGTCTGTCTTGGTCTCTATCTCACTCCTCCCTCTTTCTCTCTCAGTGGCCTGGTTCATTTGGAGTGCTCTCTGAAGTCGTCCTGCCCTTTTGGATTATCCATATTCCTTTTATCAGACAGATTATTGTGAATGCTCTCTCTGAATATCCCCTCCGCATACTTCATCTCTAATGCCAGGTCCTCTATCTTTTAATTCTCTCCTTCTCCTGTAATTCTTTTCTTATCTTTTACTCTCCAACTCAGGCACCACAGACTCAAACATCCTTTTCAAGAGCTTATTCTCATTTCACCTTTTAACATCTTGTCCACTGGCGAACAATGTCAAGCTTAAAATCTTAACATCTCATTCAGCGTTTCTTAATTTAAGTTACACAAACTTTGTGGTAGGGCTGGGACCATATGCTTATCTCACAATTCAGTACTATCACGATACTTGGTACTGATTTGATATGTATTTTGATATTAAGTGTTGCCATTCATTGTTACAATTTATTGTGATTTTTGTTTACTTTTTGAAGACTAGACCATGGAAAAAGTTGAATCATACTCTTTTAAGGCTGTATATCATGAGACATATTTCCAAAAACAACACACATCTAAGTTGGTCAGTCTCTTAATTTTAAATTCCAAATAAACTGAAAGAGGCTTACTGTTTTTATGATTACCACAGTTAAACCTTACTCTATCAAGGTGCTATATTAAATTTACATTACTTACTTTCTTACTAAAACATATATGCAAAAAAGAAGAAAATAATTATATACATTTTATCTTAAACGGCTACATTTAGCTGTCAGTGTTCCCCCTACATTGATTCATCAATATCAATGCTGTGCACAGCGCATTGATTTGCTCAGCTCCGTCTCCCCACTCTCACTCCCTCTCAGCCCACAAATGACACAAGAACTAGTCAATCCACAGCGTCTCCACTTCTTCCCGCTCTTGGAGAGTATTCCCTGAGAGGAGAGCAAGCCTTAGCTCTGGAGACACACCTTCAGTTGCAGTGCAAACCCCAGCACTGGGGTCAGAGCAGACTGGTTCTAATCTGTGTAACGGCAGCAACAGAAAGTTTGCTGATCTGATTGGGAGTTTGCGCTGGCTGGCTCAATTTGAGTTGCTGTAACTACTGGTGAACCAGAGTGGAATGAAACGGAGACAGTTAGAGTAAAATAACAAGATGAACAAATGTAATTTTAAAAAAGAACTTAAGAAACTGAGCTGTGACAGTTGGTATTCATGCAGCTGAGGTTCCATCCTTCGTCCGACGTCATGTTACTCATGGATTACCACAATAAACAAGGCAACTTCTTTCCAGCTCCGCATTTGAATTACATCAATTCAGGCTTTATAAAACTGAACGAAATACTGTAAAATGTAAAATTGCCATACTTAAGTGAATCTTTTTTCCCCACCACTTTTTGACCACCCGTAAGCTTCCCAGTAGAGAATGTATTTTAGAATTTATTTGCTCAGACTAAACTGTCTGATTAAAAGAATAGATTTGTTGTTAAAACAGTTTTCCCTTAGCTAGCGCTGCAACCAACATTTCACCACTGTGCCACCTGATAGACATTTTTATCGTATCTGTTCCAGGGTTATGAGAGGGTTTGTTTGGCTACAAGAACACTAACACATTTATTAACAAATGTCCTCATCAGCATTTTTTTTTTAATTTTTCCAGTCAGGTCCAAACACAGAACATCAGTGCGTCACAGATGAGTGTGTTAGTGTTTTTTTATATCAGTAAAACTGCATCAACATGATCCGACAGCCTCAGTATCAGTAACAACCTTTCGCTACCCCAAAGCTAATTCTAAATGATGAGGATCAGCTGTAAGAGCTTGTTTGAACTTCTGACGTGACCACACCCCAATTGTGTTGCCACCCGTTGCTCCCTGGCTTTAATCTTATTTCATGTTACCAGAACTGTATTCAGTACCTTTGCAGGTTGTGGAGAGCACGCAACCTCTTCACTGCCCTTGTACAATGATGTGCTGCTTCACCACAGCCCAGGGCTCCAGCTGGGGGATTTTGAGAAGTTATTTTTGTTCTCCTTTCAGTATTAAAGATTAACATGGTCCCAGACATCTTCACTCTCTCCCACTACCTCCCTGTTCTCTTTCTGCCAGCACTAGCTCAATTCTTTATTTAGAAACAGCAGTTAGTGTAGCGTGGGCCCACGAGATTGCACACCACAGTCTTGTCAGGACTACTAGATGTAGGTTACTTCGCTCAGATGTGACATAGAAGCCAGCTTCTGGGCCAGGCCGGCCGCCAAAGCAGGCAGGCTGATGCACACCGCCCCAAGTGTCATTCCCTCGTGGGCAGTGGGTATAGACGAGGATCAGGGACTGGGTTGACTCGGGTCGGGATGCCTCTCTGGGGTCCATTGTGACTCACCGTCCAGACTGCCTCACTTCAAAGCCCCTCGGGGGAGTTTGTCATGAGCCTGTGGAAGCGTGAGCTTGGCCTCAGATGCTGCTACACTGAAGACATGGTCGATTTATTATTTAGTAAATGCAGATTCCTCACAACATGCTCTTTGTTCATAGTCTTCTATAATCAATCAGACTGTCAAACTTTAAGTGTATAGCTGCCTTGGTACGGGTTAGAGCAATTTAGTATGCCTAACAGATGACTGAACAAGCTGATAATAAGACAACAACAAATATAAACAATTTGAGACTGACACAAGAAAAAAAGTGAAGTAATAAAAATATAAAATAGATCAAAGACAATAAAATACATGGTGCCTAACTAATAGATACAGTCATTGTCTGGTCATAGTTAGGTACGTGGTTACAGGCTTTACCCCAGCCTGTAAATGCTGGGAGCTTTTAAATGCACATAATACACATCTACAACATACATAGACAATATTACATTTACTTAGATAAAATGGATTTTTGGATTGGATGGATTCAACCTGCTGAAGCTACAGTACAGCAGTGAATACTGCTTTGTTTCCCCCCTTGGCATCAAAGGATGTGACGTATTGTGGGCTTGCACATAAATACCAGCTGTATCTTTAGTTCTTTTGCTGCACTTTGGAACAACTTCAAGACTCGTGCCAGAGGACCTGAGGGGTTGACCTGGTTCATACAATGCAAGCACGTCAGACAAGTAGGCAGGTGCAATGAAGTGCTTTAAAAGCAAGTCTAAAATGTTTTTGAGTCAATACAAAAACTGACAGGAAACCAACGTTAGGACTTTAACATAGCTGTAATGTGTCTCATTCTGGTCCAGGTAGAGTTTTGAATCAATAATAATGAGTTGTCAGTCTGCCCTCTTGTCTTTGAAAGTCTTCAGCGGCGAGTTCCTTGTGGAAACATGTTAACAAGTACTCAGTGGAATTAGTCTTCTTATGCCATCTGTGAAAGTTTTTTAGGTCAGAGCTCTTGGCTGCTTGTGCACCCATTAAAAAAGGCCTCTCCTCTCCTTATCCCTACATGATTTGTTTCTTCGTCTTGCAATCTATGCAAGCAATCTTGCATGTGTGCTGTCTTTAGGGCATCCTCTGGCAGTACAAGTGACTAATGAATGACACGACAAAGTCTTGCTCCCTGTCAGAACCATTCTGAGGCACTTACAGTTTAGGGCTGACCAACAGGGATCAGGGAGAAACCTGATGTTTGCCTCTAGCTGGCCTGACAGCTCAAATGCCTCAGTCACTTTCAATCAATCATCAGTATTTTTTTTTTGTTAATAAAGAAGTCAGCAACACAAATAGGCCTGTCTCTTTGGGATACTGAATCATTGTATTCGTAATTTGAAACCGACATTGTATCTCTGCCTTAGAACCTCTCTGTATCTCTCAACCTTCTTTGTCTTGTTTCTTCAGGCCTTCAACTGGCGCGGCAGCATCACCTCGTCCTGCCACAGGCTCAACCCGGCCACCCACTACCAGCACAACCAAGAGCTCCCCAGCTACAGCCAAAACTGCCACCCCTAAAACCCCCTCCTCCACCACTGCCAAGCCTGCTGCCTCCAAACTAACCTCCACTACCCCCTCTGGTGGCAAACCTCCAGCATCACAAACATCCAAGAACACAACCCCTGTGAAAAAGGTAAAACACAAAACAAAATGATAATGTCATGAGCAGGGATGCACAAGAAAGGATGTATCTGATCCATTAAACTTCATGTGCCACATCCTCAGTTTGAGAGAGAAAGCTTCCATATTCAGTCGCTTTTTGTCCATTATAATGCTGTTGTTTAGTTTAATTATATAATGTTTACCTGTTCCTTGTCCTGTGTTTTCTTCCCCAGATGTTACCAAACAGCCACTTCAGCATCCAAAAAGCCTGAGTCCCCCCTCACTCGCCCCTCCTCTACAACAAAGCCGGCAAAACCTGAGACCCCCAAAACCGCCTCAAAATCAGACGTCACCGCCAAAAAGCCTGCTGCCAGTAAGCTGCAGACACAAAGACACCCAACCGCTCCAAAGCAGAAGTAAGCCCACACCTAGCAAGGATGCTTCCAAGACCCCTGCATCCAAAACCGCTGCAGCCAAGACCTCCACCCAAGAAAACGGTGGGCAGCAGCACCCCGACTCCAGTGAAACGTGGCGCCAAAGCTGCCGAAAAGGAACCTGAAAGGAACCTGAAAAGGAAATAGCCGCTGCTGTAGCTGCTGCTGCAGCTATTGCTACGGCGGCAGCTGCCATCGCCGGGTCAGAGGAACCTGAAGCAGCTGTGGAGCCATCTGCTGCAGACGCACCAGAACTGACACCCAGCCAGAACGAAGCAGTGCAAGAAAAAACTTCAGACATCACACCAGAACCAGTGTGTGCACCAGTGTTAGAACCACTGCGAGAACCAACACCAGAGCCAGTACGGGAACCAACACCAGAACCTGTAAGGGAACCGACACCAGAACCTATAAGAGAACCAACACCCAGAACCTATAAGAGAACCGACACCAGAACCTGTCAGGGAACCGACACCAGAACCTATAAGAGAACCGACACCAGAACCTGTAAGGGAACCGACACCAGAACCTATAAGAGAACCGACACCAGAACCTGTAAGGGAACCGACACCAGAACCTATACGAGAACTGACACCAGAACCCATACGAGAACTGACACCGGAACCTGAACGAGAACCAAGTCCTGTTCAAGTACGAGAAACTCCCGAGCCCCTCCCAGAACCCCTGTCTGTATCAGCAGAGGCAGATGTAAGAGCTGAACCAGTCCAGGAAGCCCCTAATGTTCAGCCGTCAGCTCAGCTGGACCTCTTCAAATTCGAAGAGTCTACCAACGACTCAGTTCCCTCCCTGGGAACCACTGTCATGTCTCCTCCTAGTTCCCCAACAGGTCCTGTTTCTCCTGTCAGAGAGCCGCAGAACGCCTCCTCTCTGCTCGACATGCAGTCTGACCCCTGGGACAGGAATCAGGCTCTATCTGACTTTGCTCCTCAGAGTTTAGTCCAGACAGAAGAGGAAAAGGAGAATGAAGAGGCACAGGAGACAAGGGAGGAGGAAGAGGAGGAGGAGGAGGAGGAAGACAAGGAGAACCTGTTCATGCCTACCTCCATAGCTGCATCTGCAGGGGCCTTCAGCATGACCCACAACCTCACTTGTTGGGTGTCGCCCATGGATGATTTCACCTCTAGGGACCTGATGTCCCCTCATGAAGAGGAGGCAGTCGAAAAGGCTGATGAGGAGATAAATGAGGATGATGATGAAGAGGAGGAGGATGAAGATGAGGAACAGAGGAGACTAGGCCACCAGCCTTCATCCTTGGTCACTGACATGAGCACATCTCAGCCCTCTGAGGAGTTCCAGATGAGGTCCTCGGCCTTCAGCGGCTCCGCAGGGTGGCACGGTGACGACCAGCTGTCTGGGATGGACTCTGAGGATGTGAGCAGCTGCACCAGCAGTCGGCAGCAGGGAGTCTCTGACCTCAGCAGCACCCAGCACACCGCAATACTGGAGGGCACCCAGAGCTCAGACGCCCTGGTTGACTCAAGCCTCCGCGGCTCTGAAGGAGATGGTAATCTGATGGGTTCTCCTAATGTGGAAACCCTGGCCAATGAGGAGGAGGAAGACGAGGATGAAGAGGATGAGCGGGTGGATGATATGGACCTGAGTTCAGAGAGAGTAGAGGAGCATCACAAAGCTTTCCAGCAGCAGGAGCATGATGAAGATGAGGATGAGGATGTAGAGATGCAGTGAAGGAGTGACAGAGAGCTGTGGGAATGTAGACGAAGATGACTTTAATGAGGAGGAGCGTTTAGATAACTTAAATCGCTCTGGTCCTCCTCCTTGCGTCCCTCCTACCTCCTCCTGGGGCCAGACCAACCCCTTCTGTGATACCTGGGCTCAACCAGCATCTCTGCTGTCTGTCTCCTCCCCCAGCCCTGTTTCTGACCACGGTGCTGCTGAATCTGAAACACCCATCCTGTCTCCAGCCCAGGCCGTTTGGACAGCAGCGCTCCTTCCTTTGCTCCTGAGTCAGAGCAGGAGCCCCAGCACCACGAGGAGATGAAGTGCTCAGCAGACGAGGAGGCTCACGCCCTATTTGCTGCCCCAGCTGTGGGCACATCCCAGCCCGGCACTCTGGGCGGCACAGCTCATAGCAGCAGCGAGACGAGCACACCAGAGGAGCTCCGTGACTACGACAGCAGCTCTGGGGTAGAGTCCCGTTCTGACAAACAGCAGACCCCAGTGCCTGCTTCAGTCCAGCCTGACATGGAGCAGGACCTGGGTATTCACTTGGAGAAAGGCGATGGAGAGGAGGAGGAGGCTGAGACACTCCCCGCCGACGAGGTCCTTGGAACAGGACCCCCAACCGCTCCTGCATCTGCCCCGTCCTCCCCATCCACCTCAGGAGACGAGGCGAGCGACACAGAGGGCGAGATGCAAATTAACGACCCTGATGCGCCAGTCATGATGGACGAGAGCGCCGGTTTTGAAAGCCCTCCTCCCACCTGTAATCTGCCGGCTCTTGAGGAGGATGAGGAGGCGGGGGACACACCGGCTGGAGAAGGCGAAGAGGACGGAGGTGGAACCACCCCTCAGTCAGCCAACTCTGTGGCATCTTACGGCTTCGACTGCACCACATCCAACTCCAACGCCCACTCCATGGCTGAGAGCTGCGGAAAGAGCCCAGGGATCTTCTCCTTGGAGAATGAGGAGCAGCTGCCAGAGGAGGCCAAGGACCCCTCCCTCATCAAGGAGCTCACCCTGCCGTCAGCTGCCGCCGCCGCCCAGGCAGACGACCTGTTCGGCAGACCCGTGGACCTGATGCCTTTGGGCCACCCGGGAGTCAACCAGCCTGGCAGTCTAGATGAGCACCACTACATGCTGGGGGGAAAGCTTGCAGCAGACCACCTGGAGGACGTCGACCCGCTGGAGCCCAGTCACCACCTCGGGGCGGAGGATTCCGAAGAAGCCGGCGACAGCCAGCCGCCGTACTACTCCACCATATGTGATAAGACTGATAGTTTTCTGGCAGGTAATGTATAAGTCCCTCCTCTTACCCCGGAATGCACCTTTCCCCGCAACCCTCCCCCGTTACCTGTTGTTCGTTTCTCTCCAGTTGGGTTAGATGGGTTAGAAGAAAAAAAGGAGAGCAAGATTGTAGGAAAAGATTTTAAAAAATGAATAAAGAAGATGGAAAAAACATGACTGTAGCAATTTTTAAATGAAGCCTCCTCTTTCATACTGTTATGGTCATGGTTATGAGTGTACGGCTTAAACTCCTTTATGTACAATAGCTACTACCATTTTCTAGTAGAATGTTCTTTTTAAGTAACACTGCTTATTCTGTAGCCCCTGATGGGGTACTGACTGATTTGGTCCACTGTGACTGAGCTTTTAAACCGAAAAAGAAAAAAAAAAAACACAGATGGAACGAAATGGACTCATTGTGTATTTATCCTACTGTTTTTACCGAACAAATGTCAATGATTTTTTTTTTTTGTTTTGTATTTGCTTATTTGTTGTTTTTTTTGTTTGTTCTTTCTGTTGAAACCTGGTCCTCCCTACCCTGTGTACACACGCTTCATGTTCAACAGCACCATAGCGACTAGTCACATTTTAAAGTTTGTTTCAAGACTTTTAGCTATCAAAATAAAGGCTAGATATTAACACGGCAGATTTGTTGAGGTAGGTGTGGGAGTATTAGATTGCAGTTGGTGAAGTTTTTAATGTGTGCTTCAAGAGGCTCTACGCTCTTTGCATAGGTTGTTAAGGTATATAACGTGCAGTCACGTAAGTATGTGTTTCAGGCATTTGGTTTTAAGTGGCTAAGCTTCAAGCCTCAGTTAGCTGATCATTTGTGTTCCAGACTAACAACTAGCCTTTTATTTGTGATGACCCTGCATTGTCCTACATCGCTCTCATAGTTGAGCTTTACACTCGCTGAAACGTTTTCATAGTGAGCGTTTGGTTTACTATTTCAACAGTATATTGCATGTTTAACTAACATAAAAGACTGTGTACTACCTTGAATTTGAAACAGTTCTACACTAGACATGTTCATCGATGAATGGTTCACACTAGGTTATCTTTCAAAATTCCATTAAAACATCATTGCAAGGCATTTTGTTCCTGTTTCTTATTTTCCCTGTGGATCCAGCATGCCTGAACTTTACTGTCCTCGTGTCCGAGTCGCCGTGTATTTGTGTGTTTACACGACTGATTTCCCATGGCGTCTCTTGCTCCTCACCATGGGAATGACTAGTAAACAGGAAGTGATGCAACATTGTACAATGGTGTTGTATCTAAAATGGAATTTTGGTCAAATCAAGGAGGTGATTCTGATGGTGTCCCTGTGCCCTGTTCTCCAGCATGCTGTTGCCTCCATGACATTTACAGACACAAATACAGGCTGACCAACACCACATTCAGACCTCGGCAGGTGGTGCTCACTTAGAAGGTGCCCTGTGGAGGTTTAACAAACGTGTTGAATGTATTTACCTTTTCACAAAACACTTAAAGCTGAATTTAACTATAAAACAAACTTTGTTGGGATCGTTTAGCAGCTTGGTGTTGGACGTTAACATTCGCTGCTGTGTTAGCTTGGACAGCGAGTCTGGGGATGGCAGCTTCAGAAAGTTTGGATGGTCCGAGATCAGATCCTGCGCAAAAAGGATCGAATGCAAATATCGTTTGGCAGGAAATGACCAAATACTACTTGGTACTGGGATATTTCGGTCTTGCTGACACCCAGCACTAAGCCCTAAACTTAAAAATAAACTTAAAATAAACTCGCAAACAGCTCCATGCAGCAGTGTGGGCGGGGCCATACTAACTTATAACACTAAAAGCTTAACGATGTCACCTGCAGAATACCTCTAATTAAATCCATGCTATACTTTAAAACCATGCTGGTTATGTCAAAGCATGCGACTATACACCTATTTGGAAAATCACACCTCAGCTAAGTGTATATTGTGTCGCTGACTGCAGGTAGCAACAACTTAAGGGTTTTTCAGGGATGGATGTAGTGATTTTGTGGCCCCAGGCAAACAGTCTTGCTTTCACCCTTTCTTAAACTGAATATCGGTGTTGGCAGAAGAACTTAAAATGTGTCCTGCATTCAAATTTATACTTAAGGAGTGAAACACAGGCACTATCAGCACAAGGTACACTTAAGAGTACAGCACTATGGGGTCTTCGTACTTTATTTTGGGATACAGTCAGTTAAAATAGCAACATAAAGCAATATTTTTCATATTTAATCATCATGAAATCTAGCTGTTTGGGGTTCTGGTGTTTTGCTCGGGCCAAATGAATACCCACATACTCAGGGACTTATGAGCTAAACATTGCTCCGTAACACGAGCACTGGTCAGAAACTCCACAGGGTACATTTAACATAAACTGGACAGGACGTGTATCAACATGGACCTGCTTTAAACACTCAAACAGGCTGAAAACTACTCCGATGTGTCTGCATCCTCCTGAATGTTTCCCTCACACAGACAAACATACATTAACTTTGTACAGGCCACCTGAATGTTGAAGCTCAAGAACACTTTTCTCCCTTTTGTGACTTCTTCCTCTGACCTGCCCGCTCCTCTTGATCAAAATCCTGACATGAAAAATCTCTCTAGACTCTCCCGTACCCCTCTGATTGTTTACTAAATTTTAAATATATCCATGAGATGCAAGTCCTACTTCAGGTTTGTGTTTTGGGACACCACTGCTTCCCTTGTGTAATATACAGTTACATAGGGGCACTTGAAAAAAGGGATTGAGCTGCCTTTAGCATCATTTTATGACAAATACATTCAATCAATTCAGTCAGTTTCTGTGATGTTTTTGTCGATACGTCCCCCATGTTGTCATCTGTCTCTTCAAATACCTGTTGTCTGTGCTGTACTGTGTACACATGACTGCTGTCTTGCATGATAAAGTGTGTTCAAAGAGGACAAAGCAGCAGATGTGAGTGTGGTGTGCAAGGAGAAAATATGGTTATTTGAAAGACAACTTAAGAGAGAAAACATCATGCAGTAACTACCTTATGATTTGCTCGTAGATACAGTGTATTTATTTATGTGTCATGGATGTCATTTTATTTTCGGAGCCCCTTTATTTATTTTTTTCGTTACACCTTCGCCCTCTTGTCAAATCTCTCCTGAACCCTCCTGTTGTTGTACCACCCGTTCTGTTTGATGCATGCATCTCTAATGGATGCACCAAGTGATCTTGACTGTCTCACAGGAGACGAGAAGACACGTGAAGCGGACGAAGGTCACAAGTGGCAAACACGCTCACGGGAAGACAACCGGAACCAGAACCACACTTCCGCTGTCCCTATAGCCAATGGCCACTACCTGGCACTGGTCCCAGGCAACAGGAGGCCCATTGATCCGACTGTCGCGGCGCATTTCGCCAAGATAGCACCCCCGCCTCCTTTGATAGAGACCAGCGTTGACGGTCGCATGGGTGGAGAGCAGTTAAGGAGGCTGGAGCAGCACCAGGAGAAGCTGAGGGAGATGCAGCACCGTCAGGAGCAGAGGCAGAAGAGGCAGTGGCTGGAGGAGGAGCGGCTGAGGCTGGAGCAGCAGAAGCAGCTGGAGAAGCAGCGCAGGGAGCTCCTCCAGCTGCAGCTACAGCAGCAGCAACAGGAGCACCGGCACCGCAGGCAGGTTCTGCAGTGGCAGCTGGAGCTGGAGCAGCAGTACCGCATGCAGCAGAAACAGATCCAACAGCAGCAGCAGCTGAGGAGGAGCCCCACTGGAGTCATGCTGTCCCCGTCCACGGGGCTCTGCACCATCTACGAAGCCATGGAAACCAGTGACGAGGAGGACGAGGCCAGAGCAGAGCACAACAGGAACATGCAGGTGGTGGGGAGGAGGGTGCTGTACCCCCAGAGCGTCACGCAGGATTTCCACAGGCAGCTGCGTCCAGTGCCTCCACAGGATCTGGAATGGAACAAGAAGGTGGACATGGTCCAACAGCTCATCAACCAGACCCTGATGCTGTCTGGAGACGGAGGCTGCCCTCCGCTGCTCCTCCTCCCCGTGGGGACCGGGGGCACCTTAAGCCCCTTGGAGAGCAGCATGTGGCCCAACCTGCTGCCTCAGGTCAGCCCTCCTGCAGCCACAGTCACCTCCGTCAGCAGCTACTCCCCAGACAGCCGGGGCAGCTCTCCGCCTGGAGACTGGACTGTGGTGGAGGTGGAGACTCAGCACTGATGACAACTGATCAACAAGCTGATCTAATGATGAACAGATCAATACATTAAGTAAAGAGACAGTTCACCCCAAAATCAAAATCTGCTTCTCAAGATAATCCTCAGACCTTGTTGTGAGCAGTTTGATGTACAAACTTTCTTTCTACCAAACTACACACATCATGTAGGAGGATGAGTGCATCTACTGCTAGCTCACCTAGCACCTTTCTGCACAGCGATGCTGTTGGCAGGTGTAGGTCGGTAAAGAGATAATAATCCCAACATGACACTCACAACAAGGTCTGGATTATCTTGAGTAACCAGGTCATGGTTTCTGTAAAGACACATTGCTGTTGAGTCTTGCAAATGTATTGTTTGGCACTTTGAGCACCACAAGCTGAGTGTCATCTAGTTCCATTATACTGGAGAGAGGACAGACATCTACAGCTGATATCTCCAACACTCTGCAACCCACACTAAAACAATCTAGACTATAAAATAGCACAACAGGTAAGAGGAAAAATATGCGTTTTTGATTTGGGGGTGAACTGTCCCTTTATAGGAATAGCTTGACATTTTGGGAAATACTTGCTTTCTGGCCGAGAGAGGAATGGTATCACTCTCACGTCTGTACAGCCAGCAGCCAGTTAGCTTAGTTTAGCACAAAGACTGGAAACAAGGAAACGGCTTACCTGGCGCTGCCTGAAAATAAGAACTGTCGTGTTTCGGTTACCTTAGTCCATGGAGTCAGCTGTTGCACCACCATGTTTCTACAGTAGCACGAACAAACCAAACACTGGCTCTGGATGGGGCCATTAGCTTTTTTGCGTCGATCACTGTAGTATTGGAAAAACGCTGACTTTTTTTTAACATAAAACTGCTTTATTTAGCTATTTTACCAGTTAAAATCGATGGGGAAGAGACCTCTACGGATAATTCCTGGTAAAAACCTCCGTACCGTCTGGATCTTTAGTTATCTGGGCTAGCGGCCCATCTGCGACTGACCAAACGATTTGTAACGTCAAACTGCTTTATTCAGTCTTTTTACTGGTTTAAATCACCTGGTCCATATGTTTTGTGGAGGGGGAGACCTCTGCAGATAATTCAGTTCCCCGTACAAACCTCCTAAACACTGAACACTGAAGGAATTCTAACCAGGAGTTCACCTTTGGCACATGGGAGACGTTTCAGCTGGTTTCAGTCTACAATCCTCACCACTAGATGCTACTAAATCTCACACTGTTCCTTTAATCACAGAGTTCAGCAGTGGGATTTGCTGCCACCAGACAGAGCAAAGCTAAGCTATCTCCCCTTTGTTGCCAGGCTTTATGCTAAGCTAAGCTAACTGGATGTAGCTTTAATGTTTAACAAACGTTAAGTGAATGGGCTTATTTGCCAAAATGTCAAACCTTTATTTTAACCATGCCTATGCAGAGCATCCGAACTTAGAGGCAGATTTGTATTTATATTGTATGAAAGCCACAGACATACAGAGACGTCATCACTTCAAAAGGTTTTTCATCCCATCACAAGTCACACTGTCATATGACAATACAAAATCAATTTCAGGTCAACATCCTTATTCTTGTAAGACTAAACACACACTGTAGCTGCACCGTGTCACTGATTCCTGTTCCCTAGACATGCGTATCACACTGTAACCTCGCATTAGAGCATGTTTCCTTACCAAAAGCTCTTAACAGCACTCCTCAGATGTCTTACTCTGAAATGCACTGTAAAGTTTTAGTCATGTGTTGTGTGGGGCGGCGCTCCACTGTGTGTTCTCTTTTATATACGTGTCGCAACCAGAGACCAAACACTGGTCACGCTCTCAGATGAGAGACTGAGCTATGACAAATTGCACTTGTTTTTCTTCTGTTTATTCATTGTGTTGGCCAAAGTATTTACACAGGTAAGTGCCAGTACTGTTAATAGATGTATATGTTGAATCATTGTAGTGAAGTGTGGAGAAAAAAATATTTGAAACGGCCCATTGTGTGCGTCAGAAAGGCCCGTTTGTGGGCGATGCTGTGATGTAATCCACCAGTCTGTGGTCAGTAAATGTTACTGTGACTTCACTGGACAACCAGGTTTTCATGGACTTAATAGAGTCGTCAGTCATGGAGCACGAGAGAAGAAGGCCCTCCTTGTTGAGCTGTGAGGGGAGGTTAGGAGGGTGCTGGACCAGGGGGTGGGTGAGGGTGCTGGGATGGAGGTAGGGGGGGTTGTATAGTTGTTGTCTTCTCTCTCACATTCCAAAGTTGTAACCTCATTTCCTGGGTCGGCCACTATTCAGGGAGTCTCCGAGGTTACCGATGATGTCATGGTGGGAGAGAAAGGAGGAGATGAACAATGCAGCGCTCTGGCAAGGCGACCAGTGGGAGGCATGTGGGGTGGGTGGAGGGGGGTGGTGCTGGTGGAGTACCAACACTTGCTCAACATTTATGTTCATTCCAACGTAACTATTTTTTCTTTCAACGTACATTTTGCTGTGTTTTGTGATTCGTGCGACGTATGAGAAACTTTAAAGATATTTTATATCAGTAGGTGTGATTTTAAATTTTCTATGTCTGGCGTGCAGAGAAAAAGCACCTGTGTCTGTCTCTTTGTGTCTGAGCTGGGAGGTGAGGTCAGTCGGAGAAATGAAAAACAACACCGCCCCTGTTGGCTGCACGAGTGAGACACAAACCCAAATCATAAATCATTATATCTGTTATCACCTAAAACCCTTTACTGTTATGCACTGACACTCAATAAAATGCACAATTTTATATGAAATTAAGGAGTTACATATCAATATCAAATGAATATTTATGACATTTTAAATCAGCGTACATGTACAGAATATAATTTTATAAATGATATAACTATTTATACTGCAGCTACACTATGCATGCCAAATTATGTTTGCGTAAAAACAGTAGACGTAGCCACTGTGCTGCTATATATTATCATATCTAAGAGTTTTTCTAGTTTATCACAGCTTATATACATACGAGCAAGCACAACTAACAATAATATTGCATGCGTTTATGAGAGTGGACCTATGTGCGCACATAGAGTGCCTCAAGTTCCTTTACACTGATATATTTGTGCAGTTTAATACAGTTTAAGTGTTTACATTTTTAATAGTTTGTTTGGTGAATGTTTATCTTCTTTATTATTGCAGATTTTGTGTTGTGCCAAATAAATTTCAGTATGAAATATGAAAAATCACCGCTCTGAATATGAAATAAAATTGCTTGAAAACGGTCTTTGATGTTGTGTCGTCGTGCTTCTGTCAGACCTTCAATGCTCACGTTATATGGACAAATAAGAGGCAGGACCCCGAACACATCTTTTCAGTCAACTCATTAGTGAGTAAATAATATGCATATGAGTCCTTTGCAGAGGGGACAAAGTAGTAGTCATAGAGTAGTCCTTCTGCTGCATACAATGATATTAAATAGACTGATATTTATCCATTGATTCAGTCTTCAACAGGAGTTCGTGACTCCAAGAGGGTCTTCAGAGTTACTGCAGGGAGCTGCCAAATTATTGTTCGATAATTCTTTGAGAGTTTTTTTTCTCTGAAAATTAATGTGTTTCTCAAAGTCAAGGATGCGTCCTTGGTAGGATGAGACCTTCCAAGGAAGGATCCTGCAGAGGCAAGGCAGAAGTCCTTCCTAGTGGAACGCACATTGGAACAGGCTAACCAGTGTCCCCAGGTGTGCGTCTTAACCCTCAGCAGACTGAGGGGGTTTCAGGTTACTGCGGTAATTTTGGCACTCTGATGTTGCTGTACAGTTTGAACAAATGTAAGCTTATAGGGAGAATATATTTATGGATCATACTTAAAAAAACAAACAGGTGGGCTAAAGTTGTCGGTGAAAATTCTCATCCAGGTCATGGTGATCTATACGTAGGCAACTGGACTCCAATATCTGTTCCGTCTTGGATTTAAGTGCATCGATGGTGAAGTGAATCTGTCTCACTCTCTCACTGAGTAACTGGTTCTTGAGATTCAGCCATTTTAGGTTCCTTCCTTGACTTTGAGAAACACCCACAGGTCAAGATGGCAGCCTGAGTTTGATGCCTGACAACCTCCATCTGTCCTACAACGCCCCTCCATTGTCTTAGAGGATGTTCCAGCTGACCTTATCAGGTACGTGTCTGACATGGGAGGCTCATTGCCTTGATTACACTCATCTGGGCTTTCAAGTTATAAAAGCTGACCTAAACGTTGCTGACCTACACACCATTTGTTCATTTAAGTTAATCTTAGTTTAATAATTAATGGTTGTTTAACTAAATCTTTCGCGTGGACTCCAAGCTTGTGACATATATTGAGCCTCATCTGGGATCAGATCCGTCAGGTAAGGTTAAATCTAACCTTACTGTGACAAAGTAGGCTTGATCTGGTGTTGGGTGATGGAAGGGAGCAGCATTTGTCCCCACCTTGTTTGAAATGCAAACCAAATAATGTGAATACAGCCACAGCAGTCTGAAGAAGCCATGCATCCCCTCTATAGGCTGAAGTGGTCGCTCTCAACAGGAGACCAACCAGTTTGTTGTTTTCACTGAGTGTGGCAGAGCATGTGGGTGAGGACAATGTCTTGGGAGCTTTTCCCTGGTTTCCTGATGGTTGCCAGTTCCTGGTTGTCTTCAGTACCCACCACCAGTATCTGTCCGAAGACTAGGGTTGAGATTAATTAGCTAGTGAGTGTGACCATTTAGTCAGGGTTGGGAAGCTTGAGCTGTGTCGGCGTTCTTTGATTTCACCACTGCAGTTCAGCCCATGTCGAAACAATCGAGGTTGGGTACCGCAGATTCGCTGGCCACTCCTTGGAGTAAAAGGTCAGCTGTGCAAAAGAGCCATCCAAAACATCCTCGAGGCCGCTGAAAGAGCCTCACGATGGCTGTGGATCCGGAGGGGGGATCCGTGGAGTGGTGGGCCACTTGGACACAAGTCGGGCTGGGTCAGGAGGGTGTCTGAAGATTAAAGACCCGAAACACCCCGTGACCTTGAGTTCATCACTGAGGATGTGGCCAAGTAGCACCAGTAGGTGTATTCTAGAACTTGTTGCCCCACAACAAGAGTGGGGTGACCCTTGACTTTGAGAAACACCCAGGGTCAGAGAACAGTGACAGAACCACCAGACCAGTGCTAAACTCTGATGTGGACCATACAGTATGGGTGTCTGATATGGAGGAGCTGTCTAGGAAATCTTCTAAGGGACTATGATTCCCTTGCATCCTATATTATACTTCACTTCTCCTCATGTTGCAGCCAGTTTAGATGAACTCTACTGGATGTTTATTTGGGCTCAAGAGATGATATAGACTAAGGAAAGGGTTCCCTCTAGTGCCTGCAACATAAAATACAAAGATTTTGTGGGCAGTTGATTAAGATTTTATATTCTAACTGGTTTAAAGCATTTCCCCACAATAATTAATGATAAAAAGAGGCAACAACACAAATACATCTATATAAAACAAACAACAAAATAAATAGTCCAACAATAATAACAGGTTCCTCATATAGTTCAGTTTTCCATTATGTGATACAATAAACAATTAAACGATAAAAAAAAATCTAAAAGTTAAGAGTAGGGAAGGTAATTTAGTTTTGTCCCCATATTTTCAGGAATGTGTGTCACTGTGTTGATTTTTTTCTATAATACAACAACATATTACAGTAAGAGAGCAGCAATTGCAGATATGACCAGAACATTTGGTTCAACAAATAAAAAGCCAGCTTTGGAGGAATATTTACAACCAAGTAAAACCTTTTCGGCATCTATATTTGATCCTCAAGACCAAGGCTTTTATTTTGAAACGACACGCTGGAAGTTATCTGATGCATCGGCGGAACGCGGAAAACTTGAATTCAGGTGACAGGAAGACGACACTACTGCGAGCTGACAGACAAGGTGAGTGAATGACAGTTTTTTAAAATTACTTTAGCGACGACCAAGCAGCCCGCTGTAAGTTAAAGTTTAAGAAGAAGAAGAAGTTAAGTTCAGTAACGTTAATGTTAGAAGCTTTAGCTGTGACACAATGGGCTGAAAGCTACTGGCTAATCATGGATGAGTGAGCTCAGTAAGTCAGTGCTATGCTCATGCTCTTCTCCATCTCCTTTAGCTTGTATTGGAGTTATGATATGTAGCATGTGAAATAGAGGATGGTGAATGTGCTAGGAAAGGTAGTATCAGCACTGTCACTACCTGGAGCTCGCATAAACGGAGCCTGGGTTGGTTTAAGGTGGCAGTGCTGTTTGGGCTGAGAAAGCCATGTGTAAATAAGGTAAAGGAGGTTGTTGGGTCGGTGCGGGAAGCAGTGAGACCTGGCATTAGGGGCGTGTCTCTGGGACACCAGAGATTCCTGTCTAGCCTCCTGGAGGTGTCGTGGGACCAACTAGACGAAACACTGGTGAAAGGAGGTTCCTGAAGAAAGGAGGACGCACAACTCCAATATTTTTAAAACAATGGGTGCAAGTTGCAGAATGATTCCAGAAAAACTCACAAAAGACAAAAAAGTCAAAATGTTTAATTTACTAGGGCAACACACAGTCAAACAAACAAACAAACAAATGTTTCGGCCTAAGCCTTCTTCAGTGTATCAAACAGAAAGGAAAGGAAAGGAAAGGAGGTTCCCACCCGATGACCCCAAAGACATGTTAGTTATCACTGCTCACTGGTCTGTATAGTTAAGCCTTGCCATAATAGCTTATCACAGGGCTTAGGTTATTCATTGAGTGCTGATTCTTTCTCTAGAGCACAAACTTCTTGTGTTTATTTGAAGTCAAACCCTTCTTTCCAAATTATCTTAAAGCATTATAATGTAATGTAATCAGTAAGGCCTAATCAACCTCTTTGGAATTTTGCTGATAATATGTACTTTTACTCAAATGCACTGTTATCCACTATTGCAGGACTTTTACCTGGTGCTACATCAAAATGCAAGTTAAATTTACTTCCTGTTTTTCTTCTTTCTTCTTCTGGAAAGAAATAAAAAAAAAAACAACATTTAAGTTTCTCCATTTTCCACTGCTACCACACGGTGGCAGTGTAGCACTGGTTGAGTTTTGTGTCAGTTAGAAGCAGCTGGTGTCACTTTTCATGCCTCACAAGCTGCTCTAAACAGTGTATAGTGCTTAAAAGCATCTCCGTCTAGGTTCTGAGAAGCCACTGGATATACTGCAATGACTTGATAAATCTTAAGTTTTGTTAATTGTCGGTCTTGTACCGGGGGCTGCAGTGGTCTGCAGCTTAGCAAGCGTCTCACCAGGTGTCATGCCAACCACCAACCCATCAACCTCCCAGTGATAAAGTCAGCTTGTATATTACACACACACACACACACACTCAGAGATAGACATTGTTTATTGTTTATTAAATGAATCCCCATTAGCCCATTGGTGACCACTAGTCTTCCTGTAGTTCATAAAAGACTTAAAACATAACAGACATAAATGTAATGGACTAAAACAAAATACAAAATACAAACAGACATAAAACTAATACATACAGTCACGTAAAAACCTTGCACGAGTCATGCTATTAAAATTATACACTCATGTATACCTAACAAGAGTTATACAGATAAGTATTTTATAGCAAATTAATTTAATTATGGTATTGATGCCAACAGTATACATTTATATTTAATAATTTCATTGGAAAGAGATCTATTGTACTACTTAAGGAAAGATCAACCAACCCTTTTACCAATAATAACGCATAAAAAGATGAGGACATTGTTTTTCAAATGTCAGATGTCTGACCAGGTAAAAATCAGAGGATCACAGAGGGAATGAATCACTCCTCTTGTATTAAGTGAACTACTGAGGAGCTACTGTTTGATCTCCCAGGTGCAGGTCAGAGGAAAGTCGCTCATCTTCTCCTTGAACACTTTGTCAAAAAGTTCATTCTGAGCCACTGTGAAGACATTCTTCCAGTCACCTGCTATACCTGCTCAGACACAGAGAAAGTCAGAGATGCTTATCTCTCTCCCACCATTTAACGTCTTTTTTGGAAATGTTAAAAAAAAAAATAGAGGAGTCATCAGCATGGAAACAAACCTTTGCGCATGGTTTGCTTTATGTAGCGGTTGGATTCAGTTAAGTCCTTGTAGTTTGCTTTACGGTCTGTCTTCATGTTTTCGAAGGTGGACATCTCCACAACACGATCAATGGCTTCATCTGTCAAGTCTTTTCCCAGGAAAGCACAAAGTTTCACAACTTCCCCTCTAAGATCCTGCCAATCACAGATGTGTAGGAATATGTTAATATGCGTGCAACATGTGTGTACATGTCTATTTGCTGCATTTCTAAAACAGTGTGCCGAAAATATAAAAGAAGATTCACGACCTTCAACATGTTTCATACTGCACGTAATGGATGTGCAGTTGATCTTGTGCTTCGTGAAATCCTCGCACATGATCAAACCACGATCCCATGTAAACTGTTGGAGAAAAGATACACGTATCAGTGCTGAAAATAAATGCAAAAGGTGAGTGAGACCTGTTGGTACTGTATGTGGTTACTGTTTGTTTTCTAACAACCCAGTCACATTTTGGCATTTTAAATCATTGATAAAATACATTTACATGTTACTATGCAGCAGATCCGTTACAACTTTATGTTTCAACAATGCTGTGGTTAATGTACGGTTAGGTTTAGGCACTTTAACCACTTGGTTATGGTTGGGAAAAGATCATGTTTTGGCTTAGAATAGCCTACCCAGTTTTGGGGCCCAATCCTCCGCAGGAAAAGCAGCAAAGTTTTGGTAAAATCCGACCATATTTGTGCCTTTAAAAACACTGGAGACGCTATCATTCTCTCTACCTCCAGATTACAAAATCAGCTTATTTATAAAACGTCACTTCAGAAATGTTGTACTAGACCTACCATTACCATCCAGGAACTGGTGAAAGAAATCCTCAAAGCTTGAGGTGTTTCCAGCAACACCCAACTGTGGGCAAAGTGATAGAAGGACACTAGGACATCTTTGGGGTTTCTCCAAACATACACAACCTAAAGAAAAATAAAGTATACAGATGGATGCTTGAATCAGTGCTTGAGTATTACACATTGTAACTCACCTTGATTTGTTTGTCTTTCACTCCCTGGGGCAACAAGTCAGGAGGGAGATGCGAGCCAAAGATTCGAGGATCTGGTCTTTCTCGGAAAGGGTCGTCCACAGTTCTTCCTTCCAGCCGAGGAACTAGTGCCCTGTTGGTGGCATCTCCTGCCCACTCAGGGTGTGCAGCATTAATGACCTGGACCAGGACCTGCTGCATCCATGTAGTGCCTGTAGAGTCAAATAAAATAGAGGATGTTGGCAATACAAAAGAGGACAGGGCATCCTTGAAAAGTCTTAAAAGGCACTGAAAAATGTTAACCGACACTGTATTTTACAATCCTCATGTCATAGCTCAACTTTCTCAGATTATGTTTTTTATTTCATTCATTCATGTCGTTTCCTCTTTTACTTTGAATCTCAAATCTCCTATCCTTTCAGATCACTTCACTTCCTGCCCCTGTGAGTTTTCCCTTCCCTCTGATGACTTCACCTGTGTCTGATTGTCAGCCCTGCCCTGATTAGCCTCACCTGTGTCTCAATATCCTTCCCCTCACCAGGAGTATTTAGTGTGTGTCTTGTTTTCTCTCAGTGCCAGTTTGTCTTAACTCCTTGCGTGTCTAGTGTTCCAGCCTTTTGTTTCCCTGCATCCTTTTCTTGGTTTAGGATTTAGCCTGTTGACTGACTGTTGGAAAGCATGTTTTATCCTTAACGTCATGCCTTTTGGAGATCAGTCCATCATCTACTTACTTAATGGTAAAAGGAATTTTGACCAGGGGTGCCTACACTTCTGCATGCCACTGTACATGCTCAAAACCTGGTCATGATTTACATGTAAGCAACTGGGACACAGACTGGGTGTGCACTGTTAACCCGACCTTGAATTTCTTCGGCTTACTAAAGTGTTGTTGCATGTTGCATGTTGCATTACATTTAATGCAATTGTACGTCAGACAAATGTGCCATTTCCACTGGGGGAAGGGGTGAAAAACATATTTGTCAGATGGACTCACTAAATTTGTCTGTAACCGTTCAGCTGCTAAATTCCAGATGAAAGAATAGAGCAGTTGATCGATGTAGGTCCGTTAAAGTTATTTGATTTATTATGCTCCATCTAGATCTGCAGACTGCTCTGGGCTGCCACCTCCTGTCTGTCCGTCCGTCCATCCGTCCAGCCATCCATCCATTTTTATCCCCTTATCTGGGGCTGGGTCGCAGGGGCAGCAGGCCAAGCAAAGCACCCCGGACGTCCCTCTCTCCAGCACCGCTTTCCAGCTCCTCCTGGGGGACCTCAAGGCCTTCCCAGACCAGATGAGATATATAATCCATACAGTGTGTTCTGGGTCTGCACCGGGGACCTTTTACCCAGTAGGACTTGCTTGGAACACCTCCAATAGGAGGTGCCCAAGAGGACTCCACTTCAACTGACCTCATTAGATGCAAAGGAGCAGCGGCTCTACTCCGAGCTCCCTTCGGATGTCTGGGCTCCTCACCCTATCTCTAAGGCTGAGCCCAGCCACCCCACGGAGGAAACTCATTTTGGCCACTTGTATCCACGATCTCATTGTTTTGGTCACTACCCAGAGCTCATAACTATAGGTGAGGGTTGGGACGTAGATGGACCAGTAATTTAAAAGGCTTCGCTAGATGCTAGATACGCTAGAGGACTCTTTTAAAGAGGTGAATGCGTGGTCCTGCCATTATTGAGAGCTGATTTAACCCTTTGTCATGACCGTCAAGGTGAAACTCATGACACTCCTTTTAATACTCCGGACAACCTCCTTTAATTAACATCAGATACATTAAGGGTTTTTGGGTAATTGTCTTTTTCTTTTGTTTCCTTGCAGTGCTGACTGCTGCTTTGCCTAGGGGTTATATTTCTATTAATGTACTTATCTTATGTTATTGACCAACTGCCCATTTTAATGTTTTTTTTCTTTGTCTTTGCTTTTTAGGCTGAACCTTGACTGAGGAATGGAGGGGTGAGGCCTGTCTAAGCCGGGGCCTAGCTCCCCAAGCATCCACTCCTTTTGCACGGTTGAGTGTTGTTTGCTGTGTTTTCACCTCACTCTTTATTTTTAGTTTTGTATGTGTAACCTCACTCCCCTTTTTTTGCATTGACTTGAGTGGGTCTTCCCCTTAAATTTCCCTCGGCATGGTAGACAGCAAATCGGTTAATTGGACCATCTGAAATGGTCCCAGTTCTCACCCTCTGGTCACATAATCTTAACTAAGAATAGTAGATTAAAAATACATCAATTTTCACAAAATTTTAGATTTCATCCAAGTTTATTTGCTATACATAACAATTTTTTAAAAAAAATAATAAATAAATGTAGATACTTTTTCAAATCATGCATGCTACATAGTTTCCATTCATTCTTTCAGCCACTGACCTGACTTGGGGTATGTGACGAGGAAAATATCAGTAGGACGGATCTCAACATGCTTCAGAGCATCAGTGTCTGTGGGTCGCAATTTGTCCTTGACCAGCAAGTTTGTCTTTTTGTACTTGAACAGGTAAGGGCTCACTAAGTCCAGAGAATCTGTTGACACTAACATTAGATAAATAAATGAGTGAGTAGATTCAATCAAGTATTCTTAGTTAAGTAGAAAAAAAAACATGTTTACATTTAAAAATATTTCCTTATGTCCACCTCTACAGTCAAGTCAGTTTCATTTATACAACCCAAAATCACTACAACATACAAAAGCCTCTGTCTGTAGACACAGAGCCCTCACAGCAGATAAGAAGAAAACTCCCCAAAAAACAGCTCTACCAGGTGTACGCAAGAAGAGAAGCACTTACTTGAATCCATGACTGTGTTCCTGTCCTGCCTCCGGTGCTGTAGTGCAATCAGTGACTGACTTAAGACTGACTGAATCAGTTTTGTTTGGGAGATTATGTTAAAACAACTTCAACAAGACTGATTGACGATGATGATGATGATGATGATGATGATGACAATAACCATGAGAACACACGGGCTTCACTGTATAGTAGGTTGGATGAGTAAGACTGCATAAGCCAGGGCGCAGGAAAATGAAAGGCTTGTATACACTGGCAATGCTTGTCAGTAGCTCTGTCACAAACATTGTATCTGTTTTTTACCCAGTTTTTAATCCTGCACTACACTTGTAGTTCCTGGTTGTATGTATTTATGTATATATATATATATATATATATATATATATATATATATATATATATATATATATATATATATATATATATATATTAAAAGAGTGGATGATTTTATTCATCAGGCGTTCAGATTTTAAGTTTTGTTTCCTGGTGCGGATAGCCCACTGAGGACTGCGGAGACTGGGACAAGATGAAATCTACTACATGAGCTCTAGACCACTGGTTCCCAACTGGTCCAGCCAGGGGGTCCAGATTTGTCCTCAGTTCAAGGTCCACAAAGTTTAATATATTCAACATCATACTTGTCGATAGCCTGGTTCCAGACCATAGACCCCGCCCACTCAACTGAGTAGGCTTGCATCTCTGGTCTGGCATACTGTGATGAATTTGTGATTTATCTCGTCCAAACAATGGACGAACCAATGAACGCCGGGGGTTGGGGCGGGTCTAGTGATAAGCCAATCAGCGCCATGCTAATGGTGACCACTGCAGATCCTACAGCAGGAAACAGCACTTCAAAGTAAAAGGTATGTGCCAGAAATTCACTGTTTATCAAAATAAATTGGGTGCTTTACAAACTTGACACATTCGTGAGTCACTTGCGGTCCATTCAGAATGGACCCATGACTCACCTTTGGACCGCAGCCCACCAGTTGGAAACCACTGCTCTAGACCCCATCCCAACCAAGCTGTTCAAATCCTGCTTCCAAAGCCTTTCCCAACAAACAAGTATAATGAACTCTCTTAATTCAGGCATATTCCCTCCACCGTTCAACCCTACAGTGTTAAAACCCCTTCTCAAGAAATCTCATGTAGATTACTCAGATTTAAACAATTACAGAGCCATTTCTAATCTACCTTCTCTCAGTAAGGTTTGAGAGAAAATTGTTTCTAATCAGCTGCAGGTTCATATAACCAGCAATGGCATTTCAGACAGGCTCCCATCTGGTTATAGAGCAAACCACAGCACAGAGACTGCCTCACTGAAAGTTGTGAACAACCTGAGAATTATTGCGGATGCAAACAATGTGGCTTCTCTCCTTCTTAAGGAGATGCAGCATCATGCAGCATTTGATACAGCCGACCACTATATTTTAATAGACAAACTTAAGAAATGGGTCGTCCTCTCTGAGAGTGTTTCAGCTTGATGTACGGCATATTTAACCGATAGCCATTTTTTTGTCAGCCTTGGTGCTAATGTAACAGAGACTCATGGTAATGATTGCGGTATTCCTCAAGGAAGCATTCTTGGCCCAATTTTGTTTTCGTCATATATGCTTCCACTTGGAAACATTATCAGACACCGCCATGTCACTTACCATTTAACACACCCTATTTCATCCCTGCTGTTAATTTTTCACTCTATTTCATCTATTTATTTTCTTTTTATTCTATAGATTTTTATTCATAATTTCTATTTTTAATTCAATAATTTAATTTTTTATAAAATTTTCTAATTTTGTATTTTATTTTCTTGTAATTTCCTAGTCTCGCAATACTTTGTGTATACGTAGTTCTTTGTGTTATCCTTTAAATTGTGTGTGTGTGTTTTCTTTCACTTTTATGTAAAGCACACAGACAGGTACCTTAGCAACATCAGACTAGCAAGTGCAAGGAGGCATGATGCTGAATTATAATTTTGAGAAAGTCAACAAGGGAGGAGACTAAAAAAACAAAAAAGTAACCAAGGATGACAACGTGAGGGACAGACACGATCCATCAGTCAGTCAGACATTCAATGTGAAAAGAGGGTTCACTGGTGGATACCACAGGGAGACTGTGCAGTTTGCGCTACATTGCAAACTGAATTGCATTTCCATCAGCCTCAGCTGTATTTAATGTGTAATGCTAGTTATATAATGTTAGCATGCTAACACACTTAACAACAATAGTTACCATGGTAACTATTTGCAGGAGCAGCAGGGTTGCAGGAGCAGCAGGCCAAGCAAAGCACACCAGACGTCCCTCTCCTCTGCAAGGCCGAGCCCAGACACCCCACGGAGGAAACTAATTTCGGACGCTTGTATCCCAGATTTCATAAATATGTTAGCATTTTAGTATGCTGATGTTAGCATTTAGCTTAAAGCACTGCTTTGCACAGTCTCTCATGGCTGCTTGTATGGCTAATTCGTTTATGTGACACATTATCCCGGAGATCCTCAGATAGGAGGCTGTAACTATAGGGTGCTGATAGGTAGCTGTGTGGCCTGCCGACCATTTTCTAGTTCACAAGGAAAATAAATTGATTAAATGTAAAAAAGGGGCCAAAGTGCATTAAAAAGCATCAAAATAGAGCTTGTCTTAATATAAAGTCCTGAAAATGAAAATAAAATTTCAACATCTACAGCTCCGTAACATCTGGACACAGCCCATCACCCTGCTGAGGACGATCATGTGATGCAAACAAAAACTTCACCAGCTACCAAATGAGTTAGATGTTTTTGTCAAGGACTCAACCACAGTAGCTCATAAAAAGATTTATGTTCAACGGGTGTGTTTTAGCCTGCAGATCTTGTTTGCTTTGTTTGCATACAGCAGTGGGGTGTGTTTACACTGCACTCAGCTAAGACAGCAAGTGCCAAGGGTTGGGCACACTGAAGATGCATTTGAAGTTTGCATTTATTCATTTCCTGCACTGCACTGTAATTTATCTTAATCAAACACTTTTATTGATTTTAACTGAACTGCAACTTTATTCTTGTATTTTTATCTTTACTGCTTGCTTATCTTTGTACTTTTATCCTGTCTGCTCTTTTGCTATTTTTAATGCTGATTTTTCTATTTCTCTTAATTGTTAATCGTTTAGTAATTTGACCTTTTTTTATCCTTTTTTTCTTCTTTACTCTTTTATTGTACATCTGTATCTTATATCGTGTTTTATATTTTGTTGCCCTGTAGAGCAGTTTGAATTGCCCTGACGTATGAAATGTGCTATACAAATAAAGCTGACTTGTCCTGTCTTGCCCTCACCTGAAGTAATGATCTGTGTATACATTATGAGCTAATCAGGTTTTAGTTGGCCAACTGTGACTGGGGTGCCGGATCCTGCTCCATCCCAGGATTAGAAGTGACATGAGGACTCTCTTGTCTTTCCTCACATTCAGAGTCATAGATAAAACTCCTTGTCAAGGTAATACCCTGACTGTAAACATGGATCGTTTGCAGGCAGTTGTAAACTGTATTTTAAAATCTTGCTGTGAATCTGAGGCAACATAATCTGGGTCCAGCAGTCCAAATTGAGAGGATGCAGGGAACCAGTTTCCCTCAATATTTAGAACATGTTCATTTGTCCCCTCCAAAACCTGAAAGCAGCAGGGGACTTTTACTTTGACAAAATTTATGCCATAGACTGGCACAGAAAAGGCTAGGTAAAGAGCTTCCTCTGCTTTTCACGATAGTGCAATGTCAAACATCACGAAAGAAAAACAAAGTGTGGTGTGTCGTCAAAAATCATGATAAAACCTCATAGTATAGAGTACTTTGTCAAAAATTATGAAATAAATGTCATAGTATAGCAGGTCGTCTAAAATTATGAAAAATCGTCATAGTATAGTATGTTGTCAAAAATCAAGGAAAAACGTCATAGTATAGTATGTCGTTCAAAATCATGAAAAATCGTCATAGTCTAGCATGTCGTCCAAAACTATGAAAAAATCGTCATAGTATAGTATTCGTCAAAAATCAAGGAAAATCGTCATAGTATAGTATGTCGTCCAAAATCATGAAAAAATGTCATAGTATAGTATGTCGTTCAAAATCGTCGTAGTATAGTATGTCGTCCAAAATTATGAAAAAATGTCATAGTATAGTATGTAGTTCAAAATCATGAAAAAATCGTTGTAGTATAGTATGTCATCCAAAACTATGAAAAAAATGTCATAGTATAGTATGTCGTCCAAAATTACGGAAAATCGTCATAGTATAGTATGTCGTCCAAAATTACGAAAAAACGTCATAGTATAGTATGTCGTCCAAAATTATGAAAAATGTCATAGTATAGTATGTCCAAAATTACGAAAAATCGTCATAGTATAGTATGTCGTCCAAAATTACGAAAAAATGTCATAGTATAGTATGTTGTCCAAAATCGAAAAATCGTCATAGTATAGTATGTCGTTCAAAATTACGAAAAATTGTCATAGTATAGTATGTTGTCCAAAATTCTGAAAAATGTCATAGTATAGTATATCGTTCAAATTACGAAAAATCGTCATAGTATAGTGTCCCAAAATTACGAAAAATCGTCATAGTATAGTATGTCGTTCAAAATTACGAAAAATCGTCATAGTATAGTATGTTGTCCAAAATTACGAAAAATCGTCATAGTATAGTATGTCGTCCAAAATTACAAAAAATCGTCATAGTATAGTATGTCGTCCAAAATTACGAAAAATTGTCATAGTATAGTATGTCGTCAAAATTACAAAAAATCGTCATAGTATAGTATGTCGTCCAAAATTATGAAAAATCGTCATAGTATAGTATGTTGTTCAAAATTACGAAAAATTGTCATAGTATAGTATGTCGTCCAAAATTACAAAAAATCGTCATAGTATAGTATGTCGTCCAAAATTACAAAAATCGTCATAGTAAAGTATGTCCAAATTACAAAAATTGTCATAGTATAGTATGTCGTCAAAATTACAAAAAATCGTCATAGTATAGTATCGTCCAAAATCACGAAAAATGTCATAGTAGTATGTCGTCCAAAATTACGAAAAATCGTCATAGTTAGTATTTCCAAAATATGAAAAATCGTCATAGTATAGTATGTCGTCCAAAATTATGAAAAATGTCATAGTATAGCATGTCGTCCAAAATTACGAAAAATCGTCATAGTATAGTATGTCGTTCAATATTACGGAAAATTGTCATAGTATAGTATGTCGTCCAAAATTACGAAAAATCGTCATAGTATAGTATGTCGTCCAAAATTACGAAAAATTGTCATAGTATAGTATGTCGTCCAAAATTACGAAAAATTCATAGTATAGTATGTCGTTCAAAATTAGAAATGTCATAGTATAGTATGTCGTCCAAAATTATGAAAAATCGTCATAGTATAGTATGTCGTCCAAAATTACGAAAAATGTCATAGTATAGTATGTCGTCCAAAATTACGAAAATCGTCATAGTATAGTATGTCGTCAAATTACGAAAAATCGTCATAGTATAGTATGTCGTCCAAAATTACGAAAAATCGTCATAGTATAGTATGTCGTCCAAAATTATGAAAAATCGTCATAGTATAGTATGTCGTCCAAAATTATGAAAAATCGTCATAGTATAGTATGTCGTTCAAAATTACGAAAAATCGTCATAGTATAGTATGTCGTCCAAAATTACGAAAAATCGTCATAGTATAGTATGTTGTCCAAAATTACGAAAAATCGTCATAGTATGGTATTTTGACCAAAACTATGAAAAATCGTCATAGTATAGTATGTCGTCCAAAATTATAAAAAAAACGTCATAGTATAGTATGTCGTCCAAAATTATGAAAAATCGTCATAGTATAGTATGTCCAAAATTACGAAAAATCGTCATAGTATAGTATATTGTTCAAAATTACGAAAAATCGTCATAGTATAGTATGTCGTTCAAAATTACGAAAAATCGTCATAGTATAGTATGTCGTTCAAAATTATGAAAAATCGTCATAGTATAGTATGTCGTCAAAATTATGAAAAATCGTCATAGTATAGTATGTCGTCCAAAATTATGAAAAATCGTCATAGTATAGTATGTCGTCCAAAAACGAAAAATCGTCATAGTATAGTGTGTCAAAATTATGAAAAATCGTCATAGTATAGTCGTCCAAAATATGAAAAATCGTCATAGTATGTGTCGTCCAAAATTATGAAAAATCGTCATAGTATAGTATGTCGTCCAAAATTATAAAAAATCGTCATAGTATAGTATGTCGTCCAAAATTATGAAAAAACGTCATAGTATAGTATGTCGTCCAAAATTATGAAAAATTCATAGTATAGTATGTCGTCCAAAATTATGAAAAAACGTCATAGTATAGTATGTCGTCCAAAATTATGAAAAATCGTCATAGTATAGTATGTCGTTCAAAATCATGAAAAATCGTCATAGTATAGTATGTCGTCCAAAATTATAAAAAACGTCATAGTATAGTATGTTGTCAAAATTATGAAATAACGTCATAGTATAGTATGTTGTTCAAAATCATGAAAAATGTCATAGTATAGTATGTCGTCCAAAATTATGAAAAATCGTCATAGTATAGTATGTTGTTCAAAATCATGAAAAAAACGTCATAGTATAGTATGTCGTTCAAAATCATGAAAAATCGTCATAGTATAGTATGTCGTTCAAAATTATGAAAAAAACGTCATAGTATAGTATGTCGTCCAAAATTATGAAAAAACGTCATAGTATAGTATGTCGTCCAAAATTATGAAAAAACGTCATAGTATAGTATGTCATTCAAAATTACAAAAAAAGTCATAGTATAGTATGTCGTTCAAAATTATGAAAAAAACGTCATAGTATAGTATGTGTTCAAAATTACGAAAAATCGTCATAGTATAGTATGTTTCAAAATTACGAAAAAAACGTCATAGTATAGTATGTGTTCAAAATTATAAAAAAAAACGTCATAGTATAGTATTCGTCCAAAATTATGAAAAATCATAGTATAGTATGTTGTCCAAAATTATAAAAACGTCATAGTATAGTATGTTGTTCAAAATTATGAAAAATGTCATAGTATAGCATGTCGTCCAAAATTATGAAAAATCGTCATAGTATAGTATGTTGTTCAAAATCATGAAAAATCGTCATAGTATAGTACGTCGTTCAAAATCATGAAAAATCGTCATATAGTATGTCGTTCAAAATTATGAAAAAACGTCATAGTATAGTATGTCGTTCCAAAATCATGAAAAATCGTCATAGTATAGTGTGTCGTCCAAAATTATGAAAAAACGTCATAGTATAGTATGTTGTCCAAAATTACGAAAAATCGTCATAGTATAGCATGTCGTCCAAAATTATGAAAAATCGTCATAGTATAGTATGTCGTCAAAATCATGAAAAAACGTCATAGTATAGTATGTTCAAAACATGAAAAATCGTCATAGTATAGTAGTGTCGTCCAAAATTACGAAAAAACGTCATAGTATAGTATGTCGTCCAAAATTATGAAAAAAAGTCATAGTATAGTATGTCGTTCCAAAATTATGAAAAATCGTCATAGTATAGTATCGTTCAAAACATGAAAAATCGTCATAGTATAGTATGTCGTCCAAAATTATGAAAAAACGTCATAGTATAGTATGTCGTCCAAAATTATGAAAAATCGTCATAGTATAGTATGTCGTTCAAAATTATGAAAAATCGTCATAGTATAGTGTGTCGTCCAAAATTATGAAAAATCGTCATAGTATAGTGTCGTCCAAAATTATGAAAAATCGTCATAGTATAGTATGTCGTTCAAAATTATGAAAAAACGTCATAGTATAGTATGTTGTTCAAAATCATGAAAAATCGTCATAGTATAGTACATCGTTCAAAATTATGAAAAATCGTCATAGTATAGTGTGTCGTCCAAAATTATGAAAAAACGTCATAGTATAGTACGTGGTTCAAAATTACGAAAAATCGTCATAGTATAGTATATTCAAAATTATGAAAAAAACGTCATAGTATAGTATGTCGTCCAAAATTATGAAAAATCGTCATAGTATAGTATGTCGTCCAAAATTATGAAAAATCGTCATAGTATAGTATGTCGTCCAAAATTATAAAAAAAATCGTCATAGTATAGTATGTCGTCCAAAATTATGAAAAATTCATAGTATAGTATGTCGTCCAAAATTATGAAAAATCGTCATAGTATAGTATGTCGTCCAAAATTATGAAAAATCGTCATAGTATAGTGTCGTCCAAAATCACGAAAAATCGTCATAGTATGGCGTGTCGTCCAAAATTATGAAAAATCGTCATAGTATGGCGTGTCGTCCAAAATCACGAAAAATCGTAATAGTATAGTATGTTGTTCAAAATTATGAAAAAACGTCATAGTATAGTATGTCGTCCAAAATTATGAAAAAACGTCATAGTATAGTATGTCGTCCAAAATTATGAAAAAACGTCATAGTATAGTATGTCGTTCAAAATCATGAAAAATCGTAATAGTATAGTATTTCGTCCAAAATTATAAAAAAATCGTCATAGTATAGTATGTCGTTCAAAATTATGAAAAAACGTCATAGTATAGTATGTTGTTCAAAATCATGAAAAATCGTCATAGTATAGTACATCGTTCAAAATCATGAAAAATCGTCATATTATAGTGTGTCGTCCAAAATTATGAAAAAACGTCATAGTATAGTATGTGGTTCAAAATTACGAAAAATCGTCATAGTATAGTATTTCATTCAAAATTATAAAAAAAACGTCATAGTATAGTATGTCGTCCAAAATTATGAAAAAATCGTCATAGTATAGTATGTCGTCCAAAATTATGAAAAATCGTCATAGTATAGCATGTTGTCCAAAATCACGAAAAATCGTCATAGTATGGCGTGTCGTCCAAAATTATGAAAAATCATCATAGTATGGCGTGTCGTCCAAAATCACGAAAAATCGTAATAGTATGGCGTGTCGTCCAAAATTATGAAAAATCGTCATAGTATAGTATGTCGTTCAAAATTATGAAAAAACGTCATAGTATAGTATGTCGTTCAAAATCATGAAAAATCGTAATAGTATAGTATTTCGTCCAAAATTATAAAAAAATCGTCATAGTATAGTATGTCGTTCAAAATTATGAAAAAACGTCATAGTATAGTATGTTGTTCAAAATCATGAAAAATCGTCATAGTATAGTACATCGTTCAAAATCATGAAAAATCGTCATATATAGTGTGTCGTCCAAAATTATGAAAAAACGTCATAGTATAGTATGTGGTTCAAAATTACGAAAAATCGTCATAGTATAGTATTTCATTCAAAATTATAAAAAAAACGTCATAGTATAGTATGTCGTCCAAAATTATGAAAAAATCGTCATAGTATAGTATGTCGTCCAAAATTATGAAAAATCGTCATAGTATAGCATGTTGTCCAAAATCAAAAATCGTCATAGTATGGCGTGTCGTCCAAAATTATGAAAAATCGTCATAGTATGGCGTGTCGTCCAAAATCACGAAAAATCGTAATAGTATAGTATTTCGTCCAAAATTATGAAAAAACGTCATAGTATAGTATGTCGTCCAAAATTATGAGAAATCGTCATAGTATAGCATGTCGTCCAAAATTATGAAAAAACGTCATAGTATAGTATGTTGTTCAAAATATGAAAAATCGTCATAGTATTAGTGTCGTCCAAAATTATGAAAAAAAGTCATAGTATAGTATGTCGTTCAAAATCATGAAAAATCGTATAGTATAGTATTCGTCCAAAATTAAAAAAAAACGTCATAGTATAGTATGTCGTCCAAAATTAAAAAACGTCATAGTATAGCATGTCGTTCAAAATCATGAAATCGTCATAGTATAGTATGTCGTCCAAAATTATGAAAAATCGTCATAGTATGGCGTGTCGTCCAAAATTACGAAAAATCGTCATAGTATATAGTCGTCCAAAATTATGAAAAATCGTCATAGTATAGATGTCGTCCAAAATTACGAAAAATCGTCATAGTATGTGTCGTCCAAAATTACGAAAAATCGTCATAGTATGTGTCAAAATTACGAAAAATCGTATAGTATAGTATTCGTCCAAAATTATGAAAAAACGTCATAGTATAGCATGTCGTCCAAAATTACGAAAAATCGTCATAGTATAGTATGTCGTTCAAAATCGAAAAATCGTATAGTATAGTATTTCGTCCAAAATTATGAAAAAACGTCATAGTATAGTATGTCATCCAAAATTATAAAAAAAACGTCATAGTATAGTATGTCGTCCAAAATTATGAGAAATCGTCATAGTATAGTATGTCGTCCAAAATTATGAAAAAACGTCATAGTATAGTATGTCAAAATTATGAAAAACGTCATAGTATAGTATGTCGTCCAAAATTATGAAAAAAACGTCATAGTATAGTATGTCGTTCAAAATCATGAAAAATCGTAATAGTATAGTATTTCGTCCAAAATTATAAAAAAAACGTCATAGTATAGTATGTCGTCCAAAATTATAAAAAAAACGTCATAGTATAGCATGTCGTTCAAAATCATGAAAAATCGTCATAGTATAGTATGTTGTCCAAAATTATGAAAAAACGTCATAGTATAGTATGTGTTCAAAATTATGAAAAATCGTCATAGTATAGTATGTCGTCCAAAATTATAAAAACGTCATAGTATAGTATGTTGTTCAAAATTATGAAAAAACGTCATAGTATAGTATGTCGTCCAAAATTATAAAAAAAACGTCATAGTATGTCGTCCAAAATTAAAAAAAAAAGTCATAGTATAGTATGTCATCAAATTATAAAAAAACGTCATAGTATAGTATGTTCAAAATCGAAAAATCGTCATAGTATAGTATGTCGTTCAAAATTACGAAAAATTGTCATAGTATAGTATGTCGTTCAAAATTACGGAAAATCGTCATAGTATAGTATGTTGTCCAAAATTACGAAAAATCGTCATAGTATAGTATGTTGTCCAAAATTACGAAAAATCGTCATAGTATAGTATGTCGTCCAAAATTACGAAAAATTGTCATAGTATAGTATGTCGTTCAAATTACGAAAAATGTCATAGTATAGTATGTGTTCAAAATCATGACAAATCGTCATAGTATAGCATGTCATCCAAAATTACAAAAATCGTCATAGTATAGTATGTCGTTCAATATTACGAAAAATTGTCATAGTATAGTATGTCGTCAAAATGACAAAAAATCGTCATAGTATAGTATGTCGTCCAAAATCACGAAAAAATGTCAGTATAGCATGTTGTCCAAAATTACGAAAAATCGTCATAGTATGGTATTTTGACCAAAACTATGAAAAATCGTCATAGTATAGTATGTTGTCCAAAATTATGAGAAAATGTCATAGTATAGTATGTCGTCCAAAATTACGAAAAATGTCATAGTATAGTATGTCGTCCAAAATTACAAAAAATTGTCATAGTATAGTATGTCGTCCAAAATTACGAAAAATTGTCATAGTATAGTATGTCGTCCAAAATTATGAAAAATCGTCATAGTATAGTATGTCGTCCAAAATTATGAAAAAACGTCATAGTATAGTATGTCGTTCAAAATTATGAAAAATGTCATAGTATAGTATGTCATCCAAAATTACGAAAAAACGTCTCAGTATAGCATGTTGTCCAAAATTACGAAAAATCGTCATAGTATGGTATTTTGACCAAAACTATGAAAAATCATCATAGTATAGTATGTCGTCCAAAATTATGAGAAAATGTCATAGTATAGCATGTCGTCCAAAATTACGAAAAATCGTCATCGTATAGTATGTCGTTCAATATTACGGAAAATTGTCATAGTATAGTATGTCGTCCAAAATTACGAAAAATTGTCATAGTATAGCATGTCGTCCAAAATTATGAAAAATCGTCATAGTATAGTATGTCGTCCAAAATTATAAAAAAAACGTCATAGTATAGTGTGTCGTTCAAAATCATGAAAAAACGTCATAGTATAGTATGTCGTCCAAAATTATAAAAAAAACGTCATAGTATAGTATGTCATCCAAAATTATGAAAAAACGTCATAGTATAGTATATTGTTCAAAATTACGAAAAATCGTCATAGTATAGTATGTCGTTCAAAATCACGAAAAATCGTCATAGTATAGTGTGTCGTTCAAAATCATAAAAATCGTCATAGTATGTATGTCGTCCAAAATTATGAAAAATCGTCATAGTATGGCGTGTCGTCCAAAATCACGAAAAATCGTCATAGTATGGCGTGTCGTCCAAAATTATGAAAAATCGTCATAGTATAGTATGTCGTCCAAAATTATAAAAAAAAGTCATAGTATAGTGTGTCGTTCAAAATCATGAAAAATCGTCATAGTATAGTATGTCGTCCAAAATTATAAAAAAAAACGTCATAGTATAGTATTTCGTCCAAAATTATGAAAAATGTCATAGTATAGTATGTCGTTCAAAATTATGAAAAAATGTCATAGTATAGCATGTCGTCCAAAATTATGAAAAATCGTCATAGTATAGTATGTTGTTCAAAATGAAAAATCGTCATAGTATAGTACGTTCAAAATCATGAAAAATCGTCATCATATAGTATGTCGTTCAAAATTATGAAAAAACGTCATAGTATAGTATGTCGTTCAAAATCATGAAAAATCGTCATAGTATAGTGTGTCGTCCAAAATTATGAAAAAACGTCATAGTATAGTATGTTGTCCAAAATTACGAAAAATCGTCATAGTATAGTATGTGGTTCAAAATTACGAAAAATCGTCATAGTATAGTATGTGGTAAAATTATAAAAAAAAAACGTCATAGTATAGTATTTCGTCCAAAATTATGAAAAATGTCATAGTATAGTATGTTGTCCAAAATTATTAAATAACGTCATAGTATAGTATGTTGTTCAAAATCATGAAAAAATGTCATAGTATAGCATGTCGTCCAAAATTATGAAAAATCGTCATAGTATAGTATGTTCAAAATCATGAAACATCGTCATAGTATAGTACGTCGTTCAAAATCATGAAAAATCGTCATCATATAGTATGTCGTTCAAAATTATGAAAAAAGGTCATAGTATAGTATGTCGTTCAAAATCATGAAAAATCGTCATAGTATAGTGTGTCGTCCAAAATTATGAAAAAACGTCATAGTATAGTATGTTGTTCAAAATCATGAAAAATCGTCATAGTATAGTATGTCGTCCAAAATTATGAAAAAACGTCATAGTATAGTATGTCGTCCAAAATTATGAAAAATCGTCATAGTATAGTATGTCGTTCAAAATTATGAAAAAACGTCATAGTATAGTATGTCGTCCGAAATTATGAAAAATCGTCATAGTATAGTATGTCGTTCAAAATTATGAAAAAATCGTCATAGTATAGTGTGTCGTCCAAAATTATGAAAAAACGTCATAGTATAGTATGTCGTCCAAAATTATGAAAAATCGTCATAGTATAGTATGTCGTTCAAAATTATGAAAAATCGTCATAGTATAGTACATCGTTCAAAATCATGAAAAATCGTCATAGTATAGTATGTCGTCCAAAATTATGAAAAAACGTCATAGTATAGTGTGTCGTCCAAAATTATGAAAAACGTCATAGTATAGTATGTCGTCCAAAATTATGAAAAAACGTCATAGTATAGTATGTTGTTCAAAATTAGAAAAATTCATAGTATAGTACATCGTCAAAATCATGAAAAATCGTCATAGTATAGTGTGTCGTCCAAAATTATGAAAAAACGTCATAGTATAGTATGTCGTCCAAAATTATGAAAAAACGTCATAGTATAGTATGTCGTCCAAAATTATGAAAAATCGTCATAGTATAGTATGTTGTTCAAAATTATGAAAAATCGTCATAGTATAGTACATCGTTCAAAATCATGAAAAATCGTCATAGTATAGTGTGTCGTCCAAAATTATGAAAAAACGTCATAGTATAGTATGTCGTTCAAAATTATGAAAAATCGTCATAGTAGTGTGTCGTCCAAAATTATGAAAAATCGTCATAGTATAGTGTGTCGTCCAAATTATGAAAAATCGTCATAGTATAGCATGTCGTCCAAAATTATGAAAAATCGTCATAGTATAGTGTGTCGTCCAAAATTATGAAAAAACGTCATAGTATAGTATGTCGTTCAAAATTATGAAAAATCGTCATAGTATAGTGTGTCGTCCAAAATTATGAAAAATCGTCATAGTATAGTGTGTCGTCCAAAATTATGAAAAATCGTCATAGTATAGTATGTCGTTCAAAATTATGAAAAAACGTCATAGTATAGTATGTTGTTCAAAATCATGAAAAATCGTCATAGTATAGTACATCGTTCAAAATCATGAAAAATCATAGTAGTGTGTCGTCCAAAATTATGAAAAAACGTCATAGTATAGTATGTGGTTCAAAATTACGAAAAATCGTCATAGTATAGTATTTCATTCAAAATTATAAAAAAAACGTCATAGTATAGTATGTCGTCCAAAATTATAAAAAAAAACGTCATAGTATAGCATGTCGTTCAAAATCATGAAAAATCGTCATAGTATAGTATGTCGTCCAAAATCATGAAAAATCGTCATAGTATAGCATGTCGTCCAAAATCACGAAAAATCGTCATAGTATGGCGTGTCGTCCAAAATTATGAAAAATCGTCATAGTATGGCGTGTCGTCCAAAATCACGAAAAATCGTAATAGTATAGTATTTCGTCCAAAATTATGAAAAAACGTCATAGTATAGCATGTCGTCCAAAATTATGAAAAATCGTCATAGTATAGTATGTCGTTCAAAATCATGAAAAATCGTAATAGTATAGTATTTCGTCCAAAATTATGAAAAAACGTCATAGTATAGTATGTCATCCAAAATTATATAAAAAAACGTCATAGTATAGTGTAACACTTTGCCTTTTCGCAAGTAAGTGTTAACTTATGCAAGGGGGGCTCTTTTTAGGAAAATAGAAAACCTTTGGAAAAAACAAAAGAAATATTTATTCCCCCAAAAGACAACTACAAATATTAAGGAGTAAAGGTATATGCAACTCCCAACAGCGTGTTTAAGTTCACACAACACACGTTTAATTAATTCCTCCCCCCAGCGCCTCTACGCATGTAATGCGTAGGTTTACATGAACAAAAATAGAAAAAAAAATCACATCACAAAACCAATCTCAATCTTGCAAACCCAAAAATAAACTCATAGTCCAACTAACGAAAAATACAATACTGTCCATTTTCAATAACTTTAAATGTCTTTTAATTATTTTTTGAGTCCGTGACGCACGCAAACGAAACAGTCTATCCTCCAGGCGTGTCAAACAAAAATCGAGCAGATCCACACACCAAAAACGGTGAAAAAACAAAAATATGCGATCGATCGCTGTACCTCTGGTATACCAGGAAAAATATATAAAAGAAACGATCTCACCCAGGGACCGTGCAGTCCATCAGGGAAAGTAATCCATCGGTTTGGTCCTGGGCGCACGCTCCTTACTCTGAGTCGAGATGTCCAGCTGGAATACCGTGAAAGGACGGGACTTTAAGGTAACCACTGATGGGTTTCTTCTTACTGGTATTTTTTAATTTACTTAATGCCCACAGCTCCTTACTTTTACTTTATATTCAGGTCCTAAAGTCTAGGTCCGCCAGCTCTATTGTTCCTTTTCCCGGTCCACTCTTCTCCGCCTCTTCTCCTCTCTTCTCTGCCTCTTCCTCCCTAAATAACCTCGTCCATTTTTATAAATTATCATTTTACACATACAGAAATTTACAAACATGACAGCGGATACCCCATCTTATCCTTACACATGTACAGGGAATTATTTATTTATTTCTTTACATCATCGAAGAAACCTGTTATTTCCCAGATATCTCCATACCTTAAATTACTTTTAATTAATGATTAGGTGACTCTGTCACAATAGTATGTCGTCCAAAATTATGAGAAATCGTCATAGTATAGTATGTCGTCCAAAATTATGAGAAATCGTCATAGTATAGCATGTCGTCCAAAATTATGAAAAAACGTCATAGTATAGTATGTTGTTCAAAATTATGAAAAATCGTCATAGTATAGTATGTCGTCCAAAATTATGAAAAAACGTCATAGTATAGTATGTCGTTCAAAATCATGAAAAATCGTAATAGTATAGTATTTCGTCCAAAATTATAAAAAAAACGTCATAGTATAGTATGTCGTCCAAAATTATAAAAAAAAAAACGTCATAGTATAGCATGTCGTTCAAAATCATGAAAAATCGTCATAGTATAGTATGTCGTCCAAAATTATGAAAAACGTCATAGTATAGTATGTTGTTCAAAATTATGAAAAATCGTCATAGTATAGCATGTCGTCCAAAATTATAAAAAAAAACGTCATAGTATAGTATGTTGTTCAAAATTATGAAAAAACGTCATGGTATAGTATGTTGTTCAAAATTATGAAAAATCGTCATAGTATAGCATGTCGTCCAAAATTATAAAAAAAACGTCATAGTATAGTATGTTGTTCAAAATTATGAAAAAACGTCATAGTATAGTATGTTGTTCAAAATTATGAAAAATCGTCATAGTATAGCATGTCGTCCAAAATTATAAAAAAAAACGTCATAGTATAGTATGTTGTTCAAAATTATGAAAAAACGTCATAGTATAGTATGTCATCCAAAATTATAAAAAAAACGTCATAGTATAGTATGTCATCCAAAATTATATAAAAAAACGTCATAGTATAGTATGTTGTTCAAAATCATGAAAAATCGTCATAGTATAGTATGTCGTCCAAAATTACGAAAAATTGTCATAGTATAGTATGTCGTTCAAAATTACGGAAAATCGTCATAGTATAGTATGTTTTCCATAATTACGAAAAATCGTCATAGTATAGTATGTTGTCCAAAATTACGAAAAATCGTCATAGTATAGTATGTCGTCCAAAATTACGAAAAATTGTCATAGTATAGTATGTCGTTCAATATTACGAAAAAATGTCATAGTATAGTATGTGGTTCAAAATCATGACAAATCGTCATAGTATAGCATGTCATCCAAAATTACAAAAAATCGTCATAGTATAGTATGTCGTTCAATATTACGAAAAATTGTCATAGTATAGTATGTCGTTCAAAATGACAAAAAATCGTCATAGTATAGTATGTCGTCCAAAATCACGAAAAAATGTCAGTATAGCATGTTGTCCAAAATTACGAAAAATCGTCATAGTATGGTATTTTGACCAAAACTATGAAAAATCGTCATAGTATAGTATGTTGTCCAAAATTATGAGAAAATGTCATAGTATAGCATGTCGTCCAAAAGTACGAAAAATTGTCATCGTATAGTATGTCGTCCAAAATTACGAAAAATTGTCATAGTATAGTATGTCGTTCAATATTACGGAAAATTGTCATAGTATAGTATGTCGTTCAAAATCATGAAAAATCGTCAGAGTATAGTGTGTCGTTCAAAATCATGAAAAATCGTCATAGTATAGTATGTCGTCCAAAATTATGAAAAATCGTCATAGTATAGTATGTCGTCCAAAATTATGAAAAATCGTCATAGTATAGTATTTCGTCCAAAATTATAAAAAAAACGTCATAGTATAGTGTGTCGTTCAAAATCATGAAAAATCGTCATAGTATAGTATGTCGTCCAAAATTACAAAAAATCGTCATAGTATAGTATTTCGTCCAAAATTATGAAAAATGTCATAGTATAGTATGTCATCCAAAATTACGAAAAAACGTCATAGTATAGTATGTCGTTCAAAATCACGAAAAATCGTCATAGTATAGTGTGTCGTTCAAAATCATGAAAAATCGTCATAGTATAGTCTGTCGTTCAAAATCACGAAAAATCGTCATAGTATGGCGTGTCGTTCAAAATCATGAAAAATCGTCATAGTATAGTATGTCGTCCAAAATTATGAAAAATCGTCATAGTATGGCGTGTCGTCCAAAATCACGAAAAATCGTCATAGTATGGCGTGTCGTCCAAAATTATGAAAAATCGTCATAGTATAGTATGTCGTCCAAAATTATAAAAAAAAGTCATAGTATAGTGTGTCGTTCAAAATCATGAAAAATCGTCATAGTATAGTATGCCGTCCAAAATTACGAAAAATCGTCATAGTATGTCGTCCAAAATTATAAAAAAAAAGTCATAGTATAGTATTTCGTCCAAAATTATGAAAAATGTCATAGTATAGTATGTTGTCCAAAATTATTAAATAACGTCATAGTATAGTATGTTGTTCAAAATCATGAAAAAATGTCATAGTATAGCATGTCGTCCAAAATTATGAAAAATCGTCATAGTATAGTATGTTGTTCAAAATCATGAAAAATCGTCATAGTATAGTACGTCGTTCAAAATCATGAAAAATCGTCATCATATAGTATGTCGTTCAAAATTATGAAAAAATGTCATAGTATAGTATGTCGTCCAAAATTATGAAAAAACGTCATAGTATAGTATGTTGTTCAAAATCATGAAAAATCGTCATAGTATAGTACGTCGTTCAAAATCATGAAAAATCGTCATCATATAGTATGTCGTTCAAAATTATGAAAAAACGTCATAGTATAGTATGTTGTTCAAAATCATGAAAAATCGTCATAGTATAGTATGTCGTTCAAAATCATGAAAAATCGTCATAGTATAGTGTGTCGTCCAAAATTATGAAAAAACGTCATAGTATAGCATGTCGTTCAAAATCATGAAAAATCGTCATAGTTTAGTATGTCGTTCAAAATCATGAAAAATTGTCATAGTATAGTGTATGTTGTCCAAAATTACGAAAAATCGTCATAGTATAGTATGTCGTTCAAAATTATGAAAAATCGTCATAGTATAGTATGTGGTTCAAAATTACGAAAAATCGTCATAGTATAGTATTTCGTTCAAAATTATGAAAAATGTCATAGTATAGTATGTTGTCCAAAATTATTAAATAACGTCATAGTATAGTATGTTGTTCAAAATCATGAAAAAATGTCATAGTATAGCATGTCGTCCAAAATTATGAAAAATCGTCATAGTATAGTATGTTGTTCAAAATCATGAAAAATCGTCATAGTATAGTACGTCGTTCAAAATCATGAAAAATCGTCATCATATAGTATGTCGTTCAAAATTATGAAAAAACGTCATAGTATAGTATGTTGTTCAAAATCATGAAAAATCGTCATAGTATAGTATGTCGTTCAAAATCATGAAAAATCGTCATAGTATAGTGTGTCGTCCAAAATTATGAAAAAACGTCATAGTATAGCATGTCGTTCAAAATCATGAAAAATCGTCATAGTTTAGTATGTCGTTCAAAATCATGAAAAATTGTCATAGTATAGTGTATGTTGTCCAAAATTACGAAAAATCGTCATAGTATAGTATGTCGTTCAAAATTACGAAAAATCGTCATAGTATAGTATGTGGTTCAAAATTACGAAAAATCGTCATAGTATAGTATTTCGTTCAAAATCATGAAAAATCGTCAAAGTATAGTATGTCGTCCAAAATTACGAAAAATCGTCATAGTATAGTATGTGGTTCAAAATTACGAAAAATTGTATAGTATAGTATGTCATCCAAAATTATGAAAAATGTCATAGTATAGTATGTTGTTCAAAATCATGAAAAAATGTCATAGTATAGCATGTCGTCCAAAATTATGAAAAATCGTCATAGTATAGTATGTCGTCCAAAATTATAAAAAAAAAACGTCATAGTATAGTATGTCATCCAAAATTATAAAAAAAAGTCATAGTATAGTATGTTATTCAAAATCATGAAAAAATGTCATAGTATAGCATGTCGTCCAAAATTATGAAAAATCGTCATAGTATAGTATGTCGTCCAAAATTATAAAAAAAAACGTCATAGTATAGTATGTCATCCAAAATCATGAAAAATCGTCATAGTATAGTATGTTGTTCAAAATCATGAAAAAAAGTCATAGTATAGTATGTCGTCCAAAATTATGAAAAATCGTCATAGTATAGTATGTTGTTCAAAATCATGAAAAAATGTCATAGTATAGTATGTCGTCCAAAATTATGAAAAAACGTCATAGTATAGCATGTCGTCCAAAATTATGAAAAATCGTCATAGTATAGTATGTCGTCCAAAATTATAAAAAAAAAACGTCATAGTATAGTATGTCATCCAAAATTATAAAAAAAAGTCATAGTATAGTATGTTATTCAAAATCATGAAAAAATGTCATAGTATAGCATGTCGTCCAAAATTATGAAAAATCGTCATAGTATAGTATGTCGTCCAAAATTATAAAAAAAAGTCATAGTATAGTATGTCGTCCAAAATTATGAAAAATCGTCATAGTATAGTATGTTGTTCAAAATCATGAAAAAATGTCATAGTATAGTATGTCGTCCAAAATTATGAAAAAACGTCATAGTATAGTACATCGTTCAAAATCATGAAAAATCGTCATAGTATAGCGTGTCGTCCAAAATTATGAAAAAACGTCATAGTATAGTATGTCGTTCAAAATCATGAAAAATCGTAATAGTATAGTATTTCGTCCAAAATTATGAAAAAACGTCATAGTATAGTATGTCGTTCAAAATCATGAAAAATCGTCATAGTATAGTATTTCGTCCAAAATTATAAAAAAAACGTCATAGTATAGTATGTCGTCCAAAATTATAAAAAAAAACGTCATAGTATAGCATGTCGTTCAAAATCATGAAAAATCGTCATAGTATAGTATGTCGTCCAAAATTACGAAAAAACGTCATAGTATAGTATGTCGTTCAAAATTATGAAAAATCGTCATAGTATAGTATGTCGTCCAAAATTATGAGAAATCGTCATAGTATAGCATGTCGTCCAAAATTATAAAAAAAAAACGTCATAGTATAGTATGTTGTTCAAAATTACGAAAAATCGTCATAGTATAGTTTGTCATCCAAAATTAGAAAAAAAAACGTCATAGTATAGTATGTCATCCAAAATTATGAAAAAACGTCATAGTATAGTATGTTGTTCAAAATTATTAAAAATCGTCATAGTATAGCATGTCGTCCAAAATTATAAAAAAAAACGTCATAGTATAGTATGTTGTTCAAAATCATGAAAAATCGTCATAGTATAGTATGTCGTCCAAAATTATGAGAAATCGTCATAGTATAGTATGTCGTCCAAAATTATGAAAAAACGTCATAGTATAGTATTTCGTCCAAAATTATGAAAAAACGTCATAGTATAGTATTTCGTCCAAAATTATGAGAAATCGTCATAGTATAGCGTGTCGTTCAAAATCATGAAAAACCGTAATAGTATAGTATGTCGTCCAAAATTATGAGAAATCGTCATAGTATAGTATGTCGTCCAAAATTATAAAAAAAAACGTCATAGTATAGTGTGTAGTCCAAAATTATGAAAAAACGTCATAGTATAGTATGTCGTTCAAAATCATGAAAAATCGTAATAGTATAGTATGTCGTCCAAAATTATGAAAAAACGTCATAGTATAGCATGTCGTCCAAAATTATGAAAAATCGTCATAGTATAGTATGTCGTTCAAAATCATGAAAAATCGTAATAGTATAGTATTCGTCCAAAATTATGAAAAAACGTCATAGTATAGTATGTCGTTCAAAATCATGAAAAATCGTCATAGTATAGTATGTCGTCCAAAATTACGAAAAATCGTCATAGTATAGTATGTCGTCCAAAATTATAAAAAAAATCGTCATAGTATAGAATGTCATCCAAAATTATGAAAAATCGTCATAGTATAGTATGTTGTCCAAAATTATTAAATAACGTCATAGTATAGCATGTCGTCCAAAATTATTAAAAAACGTCATAGTATAGTATGTTGTTCAAAATCATGAAAAATCGTCATAGTATAGTAGTATATGTCAAAAATCATAAACAACAGTCATGTCATAGTTTGTTACAAAAAAATTCTCATCATTACTGCATTGCCATTAAAAAATCTCTTTCACGTAGGACAGCCCAAAATCTCAAATTGTATATCAGAGGATGTCAACTGAGTCTGAGTTGGTTGTGTCTGAAGACTGACTACAAGTTTGAAAATGACCCAAAAAAAAAACCCATATGATGTGAAGTCACAAAGAAGTGAGTTTACCTGTCGCCTGCTCCTCATCTCTGCTTGAGGCTTTCAAGAAGCAGCACATGGACAATATCTGCTGCAATGCCTTTTTTTTTTTTTAAAAAAACTGTGCACTGTGAGTCCAGCAATTATCAAAGCATCAAATCACTTTATGTTGAAATCACAAACAATTCCTACAGAGAGAGTAAATAATTTTATTAACATTCACAATTCTTCATCAGTCAAAATGCTAAATGACCTGATTAAAATTCTACACACAAAACTGGATGACAAAGTAGAAACAAATTCATCTTAATTGTGGAATTACAAAGGTAAATCGTGCCATTTGTAGCATCAAGGAGTTAATTATTTGTGTGTCAACCAGAGCACCAAAACAACCTAACACAAAAGTAAAAAAAAAAAAAAAAAAAGGCATTAACATGATTTCTACCAGTTGAGCTACATTAGTTAGTAGTGAGGTCCCTTTTTTACTTTTTATTTTATTTTAATGTGAGGTGATCAGAAAGCTTGAATACTGAGCGGTTTTTAGGCTACGACAGGTTCTACAAAGTTCTACTGCTTTACTCTATCATCGGCTTGCCTTTATAAACCTGTCTTCTGTAAACCTAGGTATAGATACTTTATATATATCATTTTTTTACACAGTAAAACTTGTTTTTTAAAAAGGGTTAAAAATACTGGTGATCAAAGCTCTGCATGTAGCCAATAGTTCCGAGAATGCACCGATTCACAGAAACCCACAAAAGAAATCTCCTGGGTGCATCATAGTACACAGTACGTTACACTTAGCATTCAGACTGACTTTGCTTCCCTTGCCACACTTCCCTGAGTCCCATCAAAAAGATTTCTGCATGAGATGATGTAACAGAGGATTTAAAAACTCTTTGTTTTCCACTTTCTTTACCTTTTCTTCTTTTTGCTTCGATCATGATTTCACCAAACTTAGAACGATGATCAAAATTAAATCTGAGCTCTTCAAACAGGCTGTTACTGATGAATCTAATACATGTTGACTGAAACATAAAGAATGTATTTGCAACTCAGGTCATGCACTTAGCAGAAAAAAGGTATTTCAAAAATATTATTTCACATAAATCTGCTCTGGTCCTTTAAAGGAATACTTCACCTGCAAAATGACTATTTATGTATCAGTTGCGCAGTGTTGTGTTGAATTCAGGAAGAAAACTTTGTTTTCCACACGTGCTTCTGCAGTGAACGAAGAATCCAAAAAAGGCAAACAATCTTCACTATCAAAGGAAACAGGTGTGGCGTTTAACAACAGCTAAATTATATCAGAACATCTGTTTATAAACTCTCATACGACTCCTTTTCATTCCTTCACTTTCCGTAACCGCTTAGAGTCGCCAATTAACCTGCATGTCTTTGGACTGTGGGAGGAAACCGGAGCACCCGGAGAAAACCCACACTGACGCCGGGAGAACAAGCAAACTCTGCACAGAAGGGCTCCCTCACTCTGGGTTTGAACCAGGAAGCCTGTTGCTGTGAGGTGACAATGCTAACCACCGCACCACCGAGTGTCATTTATCCAGCTGTATGCTCAGTATTTCCAAAAAACATGCTTTTTTTTTGGTAAAACATTACAATTTAAAATGCAAATACAAACAGTCTCATGGTTACGTCCCTGGAATGCTCAGGCTTGCTACTCATAGATGAAGAAGAAGTGTTCTATAAGTAACATTTTAGAAAAGCTGCATGTGTTTAGGAAGTACTGAGCACACAACTGGATTATACTCTACGAGTTGTGTGAGAGTTTGTAAACTGGTGTTACAGTTTTGCTGTTGTTAAATGTGATCCACATCAACTTTAATTCATGAAGAATGTTCACCTTTTTTTTGGATCCTCTGTTCACGATAGAGGCATGTGAGAAAACCAAAGTTTTCTCCACAAATTCAACATAACAGTGGGTGAGTAGGTGATTTACAAATGTTCATTCCGCAGGCTAAGTATTGTTTTAATACAATTGTACCGCCTTTGCTTCCCTCTTCACCAGCTTTGAAATCGGCGTGAGTTCTTTCCTCTTGCTTCCCCTCTTTCTATTTGTCACTAAAATATCTTTACTTTCTCCAAAAGCCGTACAAAACATATGTGATACAACGTCAGTCTCTGTATTACAAAACACCTTCATTATCCGAGCACTTGCTTCTTCAATATCCAGAGAGCAGACAGAGAGCTTCTGAGAACCTTGGTGGTGATGTGCTTGTGTGTGATAACATATTGGCTCAGTTGATTTACGCACCACCTCGACCCATACAGGACACCAGGTGAAGCAATTCAACTGCACTTATTGGCACGAAAGAGGGAAGAATACAATTTTCACAGCCTTCAATACTCAAAATACTTCATGTCCTAGTCTTGAACTCTACGACGCTCTCTTTCTGTCTCTGCTGGATATCCTCAGTTCGTAAACACGGGTCATTCACAGGGCTATGATGGTGTTAAGCAGCCTGCAGGACATTTATCCAACACATCCACTGGTGTGCAGGAGGAATCAACAAGCACATTTGGCGACTGAGCGCCGATTCCAGTTCCAACTGCTGGGAAACCGCAGACCGATCCCATCCCGCCACAAAACTGTGGATAGAAAAATACAAACACAGAAAAGTCACTGGTAATTTTTCTCTGCAGGATGTGACAGCCGTTTCCTCGAAGGCTGAGCCGCAGTCATTACGCCTGGAGAACATTACCATCCAGTCACCTCAGGGAAAAAACAGGGCCGAGGGGAAATGATCGCACCGAGTCTCAAGTTCAGTTTTCAGTGCTTGAAATCAGAATCATCACCTCCAAGTCCACCCAGGCGCCACACTGTGCCGCGGAGGCTGTCTGTGTCTCCATGTGGGAGGCGATGTCATGTTTCCAAAGTGGTTATAGAAGAAGAAGAAGAAGAAGAAGAAGAAGAAGAAGAAGGAGTCGTTCTTCCAGAGGGAGGAACAAACAAACGAGTCTTTAACACTGTGATCTCTGTCCGTGTGAAGGCTTTCCTCCCAGTTTGTGCCAGGCTGACAGGAGAGTGCAGAGTGCTGCCTCGGGGCTCCACCGTGGGATGATGGGAGATGTTTGTGGTCCAGCACTGAAATCCGGTCCATCTAGACCACCGGAGCCCCTCCCTGTAATACTGCAACAACAATAAGAAAACAGTATGAGCAAAAAAACATCACCACGTTTACATCAGTCTGTAGCTTCAAGGGATGGCTCAGATTTTTTTATAAGTGGGGTTGTATGAGGTCATTATTCCTAGTGAGTGTATTACATATAGTAGATATCTGCTGTATGCAACACACTGACTATGGATAAGAACTTCATGCAACCCTGCTTCAAATATCTGAACTATCCCTTTAATGCTAACACTTCAGAACACCATGTTAAAGGACAAAGGGTAGAGGCATGTCAACCTGAACACTGCTGTTATTCTAGAAACTTTTGACTTTAATTTAAGACATTACTCGCCATATATCAACATCTTGTTTGTGTTAAAATGTATTGCTGCTCTTAGGTTCATTCTATGAAAAGCACTGCAGAACTGAGATACAGAGTAAAGTAATTTTTTTGAGTCATTAGTCAAACAAAATGCTGAACATTAGCTGGCTTTAGGACCTTAAAACCTTGTATTTAACCCTAATTATTGTACTTCACACAAAAAAAAGACGAAAAAAAATGACAACTACAAATGTGAATATATAATTAATCAACACAATGGAATATTTAACATACTATAAATAAAGCACATACAGTACAGAATGCACAGTTGAGGTGTATTATCTGTAGTTTCAGTTGCACCACCAGAGGGCAGCAGAGAGTTTAAAAAAATGAAGGAGAGCTGTGTTGACAGACCGACAGACGAAGGAGACGACAGCAACCATTACCTCCTGATTTACGACTCCTGTGAGTGCACAGACGAATGCAACTGCATGGAAGAGTGCAATTAGTGCCGAGTAGGTAACCACTAAAAACCCGAGCAGAGCCCCCTCTATTTCAGTAAATTTAATGATACATAAATCTCTGGTTTTTCATCATTACACAACACGAGCTCCAGCTGTGATGATAATCTCCTTTCTTTTGCCAAATCCAGGAGCTCCCATGTGTTTTTTATCTAATGTCTTTTATAAAAATAACACTCCTTCAGAGGAAACTCATGAGAGTGTGCGTGTGCTGCTAACAGATGCAGAAAACTTGTGATCTGTGTGGAGCCTTACAGTAAAGGTCAAAGGGTAAGTTTGGTATTTTTTTAACCTGGACCCTATTTTCCCATGTTTTTGTGTCTGCAGGAACATTTTTTTTAATTGTTCCAGTATTATGTGAGCCTGTGAAACAATGTCTGCAAAGTAACCACTCAGGGCCTGTTCTCACCGTCAATGTACGTCCATGAAAGGAGTTTGTTGCCACTGACAGGCTCAGATTGTTGTCTGACGTTATAGAAAGGATCCCTACAGAGAAAGACCTTTTTTGTTTAAGAGTAATATCCTTTAAGTGTAACCAGAAGCAGCCCTGATATCACCAGCGCCGAAGACAAACCTGAGTTGATGATTGTTGGGACAGTAGAAAGATGAACTAAGAACAGACCTTTTTAATACCACTTAGGAGAATGAAACAGTAGTGTGCTCCAGGACTGTCAAGAAAAAATGCAGGTGCTCCAAAACATGGCTGTTTAAATTAAAACACCAACCGGTTTCTTCAGGGTGCAAAAAGGTGGACAGGAGTCAAGCAAAACATTTTCATAAGCTTGGTGGGGGGTGTCACCCAATCTTGTTTAATAAGTGACCCCTCATCGTGATCCATTGCTGTCACCACCTGTGCTCACTTATTAATAAAGATCGGGTGACACTCCCCTACCAACCTTATAAAAATGTTTTGCTTGACTCCTGTCCACCCTTTTGCACCCTGACAAGGACTTCAGGGTTGAAACCGGTCGGTGTTTTAATATACGCAGCCATGTTTTTGAATAAAGTGTTTTTAAGTTAAATTCAAATGCATCTGTTCCTGCTCCATGCACGAACCTTTTTGATACCACTTTAAATCAAATTTAAAATTGCAGGACTGTTTCTGGTTCAACAAAAGGGGTCTCACCGAAGCCTGTTTCGCTGCTGCCCGGCTGGCTGCAGCGCTCTTATTCAAAATATAAAAAAATAAGAGTCCAGGTTGAAAAATACCGCCCTTGCCCTTTAAGATTGCTCCATTTTTGGATTGCCAATCTAGTGAATAAACTGAATAAAATAAGGCATAACTGAGGACTTTAAAATGGTACTGTGAATAAAGAGGCTTCTGAAATGAACCGTGGGCAACTCCGAGTACATTAAAGTCAGTGAGGAGAAATACCCTGGGCTACAGTATGAAACACTATTAAAGAGCAAGTCTTTTCAATTTGCCTCGACGGAAAAGATTTCTGCTCCGCTGGCTTTTCAGAGACACAGAGTGGAGGGAAAACAGAGTGCGGGGCTTGTTATTGGAATGCAGCGCTCAGACAGAACAACTCTTTGAAGTTCGCACACTCTGGACCGGCTCCATTAGAAACAGGTGTCTGTGTGTGTGTGTTATGTGTGTGTGTCTGCTTTCAAATATCCAGAGTTGTGTCTAAGCAACTGTGAGCTGATGTATCTGCCCCTGCTGGTGTTTTCTGTGTGGCTTCAGTAACTGCAGCAGGTACCTCACCTGTTCAGTTAATGAGGATGCCAGTCGAGCGTCCCTCCTCCTCTTTAATGTTCTTCAGGTTGTTCTCTGCCTCGTCCACAGTGCTGCAGCAGATACACAAACCACAAGTTAAATTACTGTCTTACGTGCAAGCCGTGCGTACGTGTACATATGAATGGATGTGCAGCCTACGTTAGAAAATCCCTGACGTCCTCCACGGTGATTTCTCCGGTGGAGTCGAGGGTGAGGTCAGCGCAGCTGAGGGGGGAGTCCAGCGGCGTGTCCAGGACGGGAGAGGACAGGGTGCTCTGAGGCTCTTCTGTTTGCCCTGTGAGCGAGAAACCAACACCGTCAAGGGCTGAAGCATCTGTGTGGCTGATAGTGGTGTGTGTTTCAGGAGGAGTCTAATTGGCTCTGAAGAATATTCCCCAGTAATGTCGGATTGAGTGAATATTATTTTGGCAAGCTCATTAAACAAAACTTCATCACAATTTGGTTAGACAGTAGGTTCAGAAACAATCTGTCATGTCTTTTATAGCCCACCAACGTGCCTAAGTGCAATAAAGAGGAGCGAAAGCAGGGAGTTCAGCAGCACTTGAACAAATGAAGAGGGCTGAAATCTGTATTTTTGAAAAGCACTGCATCCTTTTTGTATCACTGGTTGAGGCTGAGAGCCCAAACACGTCAGTTTAACATTACAACTATCTTTTTGGTTTCTTCTCCTTTAGTTCATCGTTGTTTAAGTCACATTTTTCTTAACTCAAGCCTGGTTTTCAAAATCCTGTTTTGATCACTTGAAGGTTCATTTTCTTCAATCTGGACTCTATTTTGCCATGTTTTGTAACTAAAGCCCCGTTTCCACCAAACAGTTTCACTATAGTACTTATGGAATCAAAGGCTTCATCCAGCACTCACTGTATCTTTGTTTTCTCCTGTAAAGATTGTTGTGATGATGCAATGATACTTTTAAGATTTAAAAATGGGAATGGTGTTGCCTTCATGGACAGCTAATGAAGTCAGAGCGCCAGGTGAAAGCCTCACCAAGACATAAACAAACCCTACTCTGGTCTCCAAGACAACCACCACTTCCTGCCAGAGAGGGAGGTGCTGGGCAGGAGAGGCAACTGGGGCATACTGAATGGTTACCATGGAGACCGGAGGGGAACCCCTGCGAGGCCTGCTGGCAGTTTGAGAGGCTCAGAGAGGGAAAGAGAAAGTGATGAAGAGGGAGAGTAGACGAGGAGAGAAATAACAAGAGGAGAGAGAAAGTGTGTGTGTGTATGTGTGTGTGTGTGCAGACGTACCCTCAGCCTGACCCATCTGGTTCTTGTGGGTTCCGTTGGCCTGCGGCTGCGTCGTCGTACCATCGCTGAGGAGACACACGAGCACACACCATTTACTTTGGCAGCAGACGGAGTAATAATAAAGCAATAACAGTAAAAGTATCATTTCTCTGGTTTCACATGCAGCTGAGAGCCTCCAGCTGGTGGAAACCCAACAGAGAGCACCATGAACAGTAGGTTTAGTGGTTTCCAGTGTGGGGTCCAAGGACCACCAAGAGTCCTTGACAGTGGGTCTCTGGAAAATGTTGCACATCAGTGAGCAGGTAAAGTTGTGCTTAAGTCTAGTGCTGTGCATCAGTATGATGAAGCACGTTGATTTGTCAGGTAGGGACTGGGATGTCACAAGAACAGATACTTTGCAACCAAGTCGATGCCAAAATTCTGACACTGTGACAGTACTTGTTCTCCTCTAGTACTGTAAGTACTGGGGATGCAGTTCTGCTGGATGTGAGCATGCAGCATATACGCCCACACATGCTCTGGTCTGCTGTTAAACGCCAGGAGAAGAAGAAGAGTGTCTACCAGCAAGGAAGAACAACAACACATGGAAGGTGGCGACAAGCTCAGTGTATTTTGTCAATTCTTTGCTCCGCACATTGACACTCTGCTACAAACTCCAGCAGCGCGATGAAACGCTGAGTGTATACTCTGCGCTGAACGCTGCATATTTGGCTTTTTTGGGTAAAACGCTGCGCTCATCACTGTCATCCAATCACAGTGATAAAAGCTACATTTCTGATAGTATTACAGTATACTAAGTGTGTGTGTTACCTGGCAGGTGTGGGCTCCAGCGGTCGGTCCAGCTGAACTGAGCAGAGCGGTTCAGTGATGACTTTGGCAGACAGTGAGAACCGCTCATACTCTGAGGGAGAGATCAGGTAAAACCCTGTGTAGAAAACCAAAAGATAATAATTAGACAGCTATTATGACTTTAAAGTTGTGATATATTTGGAACAATTTTCTACTGCACTCTTTGTCTGAGGACGTTATTTCTGGAAAGACAAGCTCATTAATTTTCCCGTTTTAAGAGCCAAACAAATTTCCATTCACCTACACTGAGTAGGGATCCATGGCAATAACTACATGTGTGACTGGATGCCGGTGGAGCAAGTTGGAAAATATTTTTTGGGTGAAATTAACCTTTAACCTGATCCAACCCTCCCTATTTGGAATAGTCTTTTTCACAGTGTTGTGAATGTGAAAGTCATTACCACGTGCAGTTTTCTCTTGACTTTCAGTGCCTCAATTAGAGATCTTTTCGATTACATCTTTGCTGCACTTTTATTAAAATCAAGCGTGTTTTACTCACCCTGTCCGTTCTTGGTGAAGACGCAGGATGCAATGCCGCTGATGTCCTCTTTACGGATGCAGTCGTAGCGCACCTGAAGACACAAAATAGGCATTAAGCACCAGTGCATGATGACTAATTCAGTAAAACAACACCCACACCATCAGATTGCCAGTTGTCTAATGTACAAAGAAATGTCCCTAAAATACAAACACAAACTCTTATATTGTCAAAATTAGACTTTGGCTCGTTTGCCAGCACACACATACACACAAGCCCCTATAAACCGTACCTGTGGTCGAAGGCCAGGTATGTTAAAGAGGTGCATGTCGCCCAGGTTGGTCAGACAGACCAGTGTGTGTTCGCTGTAGTCTTCCTGCGCTGTGGAGCTGAAGAGCACCAGCGCCACCTTCCTCACCCGACAGCCTTCATGTGCCGTCAGCTTGAACTTGGTCTTTGCGCTCACCTTGGGGAGAGAGAACACCTGGACACAGAGCACAGGATTTTAAACTACAACATCATCAGTCTATCACAGAAAGAAAGTCAAAACCTTTTAAATGCAGTGAAGTATTTGTGAATAGATCACCTTTAGCTGTTCCTCTGACGCAATGAGAACAGAGTGAGCGTTGGTCATGTCAGGCGCGATGGCGAGGTCCTGGGAGGCTTCGTACGGGTCTGGTAACGGTTTCCCCCGGCCGTCCAACACACAGATCGACACCACGGGGGCCCTGTGCATCAGCTGGATCTCTTTACCCAACACTGCCTCCACACACTGGCTGCTCTCGCCTGCTCCGCCCCGCTCACACACACGACCCAAGCCCACGCCGGGTACCTCCAGAGCGTAGGCGTACACACTGCCCGAGTTGGTGCCTGCCCATAGTGTGGGGCCGTGGTGTGTACCTGGCAGACACAGAAATACAGCACATACAGTTATTGGTGTGGAAGTGATGTTTGTTTGATGCTTTCCTCTAACACAACTTTGGGATTTTGCTAAATACAGCAGAAGTAAACAATAATGAGACATCCTACAGTTTATTTAAAGTTGACCTATTATGCTTGATTTCAGGTTCATACTTATATTTTGGGTGTCTACAAGGTTTTAGAGACACTTCCTCATTCTGTCTTTGCTGGAAAACCTGAATTCCCCTCTGAATAAAACACTATTTTTTTTTACACCTGTCTCTTTAATCCCCCCTCCTGAAAAAGCTCCATCTGCTCTGACTGGTCATCTGCACGGTCATTGCATCCTGTAATGGAGAAAGCTTCTGAACACAACTGGACATGCTGCAGCAGGAATATGATCCAAAATCAGCAACCAAGATTAAATGTTTCCCCGACGTTAGCTTCATGTAATAGTGTACATAATGTCATAATCTAAACGAGCATGTAAACACACCGTCACGTAGAAAGGTGTCAGCGAAGCAGAGACATCGGACCACTCCAGACAGAGAGTCGTCTGCTGACCGGGGTTCAATCCTTCGCTGTATCGGAGTCACGTCCTCCTGCTCTGCCAGAGCAGCGTTGGCCTCCTGGACCTGCACGTGACACAGTCACAAAATGCCGAACTTAATTCTTAAATCTTACTCTGTATCAGAGATGGAAAGGTATGAAAATTTCATACTCGATTATAGCTACAAAAGTTCTCATGGTTATCAGTATTCTCACAGTAATGTTAAAATGTGCTAAGATTTACATTGAACACCACAAGCCAGTACATTATATACACATATGAAATCCATATCAAATGTGCATTAACATTTAAGACAGGCTTTTAAATATTTGCTCGAGTGTCTGTCTCCGTGTAGATAATGACAGGGGACCAGCAGCATCACTGGGTTTGCCTGCTGCACACCCACACTGTCAACAAGGGAATAGCAAAACAAACCCACGTTGCGTGCTGCGCCTGCTCCTGGGAGACTAATACCAAAAGGAATCCTCTACCTTGCTGGTGGGTGTGGAGATGGCTCGTTTCTTCCCAGACACTCTGCTCTTGCGGATGCGTCTGAAGCTCTGTCGTAAGGACTTTTTCAAGGACTTGACTCTGGACAGGGGGCCCTCCATCGCCAAGGAGTCATTAGGGTGCAGGGTACATCTGGAGGACATAAAGAACAGTACGGTGATGCAGTTTGGATCTCACTATGGTGAATTTGTCAGCTTGCTTTGTCCTGTTTTTTACTGGCACTGGCCAAAAGAAACGCAATGTACATTGTTTCCAGGCTGCATTAACATCATCACATTGACTGTTGTAGCATGTGTGCTGTACAGAGTGTGTATGTGCCTGTAATGTAGTCAGAACAGAAGGAAAGAAAAACACAGATGTAACAACCTGCGCTGTGTGTGGGTGAGTGTGAGTGTGTGCTAACCTGGCCAGCACAGCATTTCGTCTGTGGTAGTCAAACAGGCCAAATCCATGACTCGTCCCGAAGGAGATCAGGTTCCACTCGGCATGTAGAGCCACCGCCGTAACCGAGGCTGGCGGCAGGCACTGCACCAGCACCAGAGGCTGAAACCCCGGAGGGAAGGGGGCGGGTTTGAGTCGCGGCTCCAGCCTGTCGTGGCCCTTCCAGGTGAAGCCCTCCCTGTCCTGCAGCAGATCGACCACAGACACGTCCACAAAGTGGTCTGAACGCTCGTCACTCAAACCCAGAACGATCACCTGGAGAGAGAAAAGGCAAACCATGCTCAGTTGGTACTAAGGGCCCAAAGATCAGCAGTTTCTGGAATACTCAGAGGAGCCCGTCTGGCACCAACAACCATGCCACATTCAAAGTCACTTAAATCACCTTTCTTCCCCATTCTGATGCTCAGTTTGAACTTCAGCAGGTCGTCTTGACCATGTCTACATGCCTAAATGTATTGAGTTGCTGCCACATCGTTTGCTGATTAGCTATTTTTGTTAACAAGACGTTGAACAGGTGTACCTTGTAAAGTGGCCGGTGAGTGTATCTGTTTAGTCAAGCACTTTTTATCATGGTGATCAAAACTCAAGTGCAGTTTGCAGTTGTAAAAGTATACTTCCACTTCGCACAGCTTTTCCCATCACAGCTGAGCAGCTATGAGGTGTAAGAGCACTTGTGTGACTGCAGCTGCAACTCTCAGCCTGCCAAGTTCATCAGCTAGCTCCAGCTCATCCAAAGAAAACACAACACGAGGCGATTTCAAAAAAGAGGCTCTTCACCTCGTATGAACTCTCAAGCCGAATAGCCTCATTATTCGAGTCATTAGCGTATTAACTGTGGGCTAGTAGGGAATACAGTAAATTACATGGTAATATGTCCGGTCTTTATTGTCAGCTGGCAAACTGTGTGTTGTGTTAACCTGCATTATTAATGTTGTGTCAAAATGTGTTGCTACTGCAGGTATATCATGTCTCATCAATCACAGCTTACTACACCATAGTAACGAAGTCGACCAGAAAGGTTCTTACTAAGCAAGACTTCAGTCGACTCTGAGTCGCAGAAAAAACAAGCACAAAAAAGTGAAACTCTATTAGGAGCTGAACCTTGTCAAAATAAATCAAAACATATATATCTGGACCATGTGGGAATTTAATTTGAAAGGACAGACACAGGAAGTGACCACGCTCAGCAGTCAGACAGGAGTCAGGTTAACATATAAACACTCTTTAGAGCAATAACTTAAAAGCCTTACAGTATTGTGTGTTCTTCAAACAACCCGAGATGGTGTGTGTGACAGAGCCCAACACATTTTGCAGTGTGTGTACTGTATGTAAAATTTACCTGTCCAGCGGTTCCAGCCACCACCAGCTTGTTGCTGTATTTGCACAGACTGATCTTCTGGATGCCCAGTCTGGGGTCGTCACTGTACGGATCAAAACAGCCCACCTAAACACAAACACACACACAGAAGCTTGAATTGGCAAAATAAATGCAAAGAACACCCGACATTTGAGTTTTATTTGGAGCTACTGCTTTCTGTTTCGCTCCACTTTCAACTTCACACGTTCATCTTTTCTCTTGAAACTTTCCGAAACACTTCTGTCTCGTTCCAAATCTTTGATCTGAACTGACAGCAAACAAATTCAGCTCAGACACACCAATATCAAAATGCCCTCCGTCCTCTACGGCAGCCTCTCTACTCTTAATCTCTGCCAAATGCCAGGACAATCCCCCTCATACACACTCAGCAAAACATGTGCATTAATCTGTCTCTCACACACAGTAGGAATTCCAATAGAATCCCCTCTCACATGGGAGTTGTGTCTTGGCAAAACAAAGAGTAGGAGAAGTTGGTCACTAACACACACACACACACACACACACACACACACACACACATGCACACATGCACATACAGAGTGGGCTGATGGGTCTGGTTTTCATTACACAGGAGGAGGAAAAAAAGGAAAGGCTCCTCATCCCATATGAGGGCCACATTCCTGAACATGCAGCGCCGTTACCACAGGATACATGAGGAAAGGTGGGGGGAGCGAAAGAGTGAGTGGGAAGAAAAGAGGCCAAAGACTAATTAAATCTATTTGTCACTGTTAAAAGCATCACTAAAAATCTGTTTTCGTTCTTTCTAACCCATTTCTGCTACTAATTTCTTAAAGGGATAGTTAAACCAAATATACATACTTTCCCTCCGACCCGTGGTGCTGTTTATCAGTCTAGACTGTTTGGTGAGGTGCCGAGCGTCGGAGCTATCGGCTGTGGGGAGGTCTGTCTTAACTTAAACTCAACAGGCAACAGCAATGTCTCTTTCCAGAAATCATGACGCAGTTACTCAAGATAATCAACAGTATGGTGCCTTTGGAACTAAAAGTAACCCTTCAGACATGGTACCTAGACCCTAGAGCTTCCACTGCAAACAGCACTCTTAAATGTTGGCTGTTGTCACTCACTGCTCCGTCCAGCACTCACTGTATTTCCTCTTTTATCAGTCTGCACCTCGTTTATCATCCACAGAACGAGGCTGCACACCGACATTTTCAGAACAAAGTAAAACAAGCTGCAGTGAGAGTCTCTCTCCATGGGATATTTAAAAATAGCAGGTGTGTGCATTTAGTCCTTCTCAGGCAAGCTCAGGGGTTTAGTGTTGCCGGAGCCCACAGGCATGATGCTCCGTGACGCTGTTTTTGTACTCCGAATGAGGATTAAAATATATGCAGTGCACATAACCCGGCCGAAATTACAGTAACTTATATAAACGCTTGGCGATGGACTCATTACTAAAAGTGTTTGTCATATAAAAACCAGAGTAATGGTCAAAGTTGTCATGGAATATTTAAGGTGTGTTGATGGATTCACGTCGTCAACACATGCATTGAGTAACATTACAAGCTAATGTTCCACCTTAAAATTTGCCGGCAGTCAGCCCAGTGAGTTAGGTTATTGTTTTCTCCGACTCCAGCTGCTTTAACCTTTATTTTATAGTTACAGTCTACTAATAAAACTGTGGTTACATGAGCCTCAGAACCAGACACAACTCAGCCCTGAGCAGAGTGACCGTCCTCTACTGACCAAGCAGACTGCAGTGTTCACAGCTCCACCTTTTAGCACCAGATCTGTGTGCTAGGTACCCCAACAGAGGAGGGACCAAACATGGGGACGGGACAGAACAGCTCTGTCGGTGCCATCCACAACTTTTCACAGTGGAGACGGAAAGAAAGCGCACCTGAACTGAACTTAACTGTACTGCTTGGACTGATAAACTGAACTCTTCCGAGTGAAGGAACAAAAACAAAAAAGCCACACTTATGTCTCTTCCTTCACTGTAATCCCTCCATCTACAGACGAGATCCAAGATAATACATGGTTATCTTGGTTATCTGCCCAAACACTGAGAAACATTTCCAACTGTGGATCCAGTCGATTAAAATATTCATCGAGTGTTTTCCTTCATGACCCATCTCCATTTCCTGTCAGCATCTTCCAAAGCCGAGCTACTCAAGTCAAATTCGCTGCGCTTCTTCCTCCTGATGCTGAATCAGTTCATTTAAATGTAATGCTGCACAAAGAAACAGGCCATTAAAACAGAATCAGACTGCGGCTCCTTCACCGTCAAGTTTTAATAACAGGAACAATGGGGTGGGTCCTGTCTGAACACCCAACACATGAAAACAATCAGATGAGAGAATTAGGCCACAGATGTAGCCACAGATGTTGTGTCACAGGGCGACTGTGTGTGTGTAATACACAGACTGTTTTCATTCTCACAGCCTGTAAAGTAAGACCCTGTGTCGGATCTTTACAGCAAAGATTTCAGCTCTTTTATTCTTACTACATTTCAATTTTCTCATGCTCGTCTCCTCAGTCCTCACCTTCCTGAAGGGAGGCCATTCCTCCTCCTGCTGCATGTCAGGGTCGTCGTTAGGGTCCTGAGGATCGTCGCAAGGGTCGCAGTCGGTGTGGAAGACATTGGCTGTGCTGAGTTTGTACAGCGGAGTAAGAGCAACACCAGATGCATCCCAGAAACGCACAGTGCCGTCTTCATGCCTAGAAAACACATGGTAAAAACGTATTTAAGGGCAAATTACTGAATCAATTCAAAGGTCCCCGGATGTAGCCGCAGAGTGAACGCTTCTTGCTTTCAAGCTGCTTTCCAGTGCAGGGGGCTGTGGACCTGAGGGTGCTGAGGGTGCTGAGGGTGCTTTCACACCGGCCCTGTTTGGTTCAGTTCAATCAAACTCAACGTTTGTTTGCCTCCTAAGTGCAGTTTGTTCGGGCAGGTGTGAACACAGCAATCACACTCAGGTGTGCACCAAAACAACCAGACCTTCTTGAAGAGGTGGTCTCAGTCTGGTTACAAATGAACTCTGGTGCGGTTCATTTGTGGTGAGAACGTGTCCTGACCTGGATCTGAACCAACTGCAGTCACATGACACATTGTTTGGGTTAAACATGAGCATGTTACAGTCCTGGAGGGTTATTAATGTGCACCTCCTCCTGTACTGCCTTAATATGCACATTCAGCACATCCAATGCATCAAAACATTGTTTTCTAGTTGGAGCCGCGCCTCGTTTTCAAACTGTATGGTTTGACTAAAATGAACAATGACAGCAATATAGTCCACGATGAGCAGCGCTAAAATCAACCTGCGTAGTTGTCCCTCCATTGTGACATTACAAAGTGTCACATTTATCTTGCAAGTGTTCTCTTCTTCAACGTTTGCTTTACTTCCTGGATTTTTCCCACATGGAAATTCTGACCAATCAAGAGCAGCTTTCACACACAATGCATTTGATCTGGTCCGTTTGTAAATGCTGCCGTGAGAACACGAACCAACTCTAGGCAATTACACAACTTTGTGACAAAATTAGTCCCTGATTCAGACCAAAGCAAGACAACTCTAGGTCTGAAAACAGCCTCAGTGAGATGGAGGCAGCTGCCCAGGGAACGAGAGGCTTTGCTGGTCAGGCTCAGAGATAACATTGTATTCTGCCTTCTGTTTATAGTAACAAGTGAATTCACAGCTCACAGCAACTTAAATATGATACAGTCTCTGGCTTTTGTTTGATATCCAGTATCGGCAAAAACCGTTGTTGCACATTTCCGATCTATTGTTAGTGTAGTTTGCTTGCTTATCTACAATATTACGTTAATGTCACCCTGATTGTCCTGCCGAACCCCCCTCAAACCCTCAGACTTCATATGGAAATAGTCAACAAAGAGTTGATAATCGAAATGATAATCCAGCCAGAAGTTCTCAAGATATTTCGCAAACTGTGCTTTTTACCAAATTCCAATCAATCCAGCTGTTCTGCTCCATTGTGCCCCATGCTAACACTAGCTCTGCCAAACATCTGCAGTTGGCAATATTACACCAGTTGCCTCAGGTTTTCCTTGTTGCAATTCCAATTCTGACAAATTTCATTGTCAGGACAAGTTAGATGTAGATCCACTTTTATTCAGGACATCCATGTCGATCACATCAGAGAAGAAAAAATGTCTCCACTCAGCTTTCAGTCACTTACACTTACTAGAAAGCAGCAGATTCGGACCAGATTTGTGTCATGAAAGAAAAATGAAACCTGGATCCACCAGCTGTGTGGAGACAGCCTGTAACTGTTGATATATGACTGTGTTTGAGAACGTGCATGCGTGTGCGTACCCTGTCAATAGCAGCTCTTGTTGTTTGGGTGGAGGAGCCAGGTTTTTCCCTCCACAGATGGGCCAACTCTGCACAAACAGACAAAGATCAGAGGAAAGTTAGAACTCCGTCATAGTGAGGAGATGCACGAGAAAAATGTAACACATTGAACCATTTAAGACATATTCCCTGACCCTTTCCTTTTTATCATGACATCAGCTCAAAATGTCCTAGCCCTGACACTGAGGCACTCCCATATGGATGAGAACGTGCACAAAGAAACACACAGATATCAGCTCTTGTTAGGTTCGCTCTGTTGCAGTGCTAGTCTCTTTGGTTTGGCCTCACACACACACGGACAGACAGTGATGATTAACGAGTATACCAGCTGTGCGTGTGTGTTTAGGAGTGTGTGTGTGTGTGTGTGTGTGTGTGTGTAATCTGCCACTGATCAAACAGCTGATCTGAGCTACAAAGCCTTTGCAAAGCCTCTAACTGCTTACACCTGCTCTTAAAGTTAACACTCCCAGCAGGCTGGTGGTCACACTCCTGTAGGTTTCCTCAGAGCTGTTTAGCTGCCAGCCTCTGAGCTCAGATTAACTGGCACCAGGGATGGGAACTGATAAGGGTTTATTTATACCAATGCTGGCATCTCTTCCTTTATCGATTCCCTTATTGATTCCTGAGCAATTTTTTGTGTGTGCCAACAGTCAGTTTTCTTAGTCAAAGAAAAATTCTGCAGCAGCCTGCCTTCGTGGCGCAAATGTTATCATAACAGGACATTTACCCTCAGATACAGACGTGCAATGACCTTAAGCAGAATGAAAACTGTGAGGTTTTTTTTGGTTGAGCAAATGCTTGACTATAATTGAAACATGAAACCTTTTGTTCATGAAGGTCTTTGAAAAAAGTCTGACAGGCAGTCGAGGAGGAAAGGAGATGCACGCGTTCTAGGGGTGGGAGAAAATAAATCGACATGGCATTGTACTGTGATGTTTTTGTGTTACAACATCGTATCGTCACCTTTACTGCATAAATTATTAATATTACAAATACAAATTAAACTTCCAGACTGAAAACTTTCCTCCTTATCTTATTAAAACAGATGTTGGCGAAGTTTTCCTTTGGGGACATAATTTACAGATGAAAAAAGATAATAAATCACAATATATTTTAGCCCTATACTCAGCATATTCTAAATCGCAATAATATTGTGTCGTGACTTAAATATGATGATAATATCGTATCGTGGATCCTCTGGTGATTCCCACCTCTAACGCGTGCAGGTGCATGTTTTTTTAAAATACCAGACAAGCAAATCTGTCAAGCCATGTCTACTTATGTGTGTTTTAAAAAACCTTTAAGGATTTTATTTTGCTTCAAATTCACAAACTTTCATGGATTTTAAGGACCTGTGGGAACCCTGTGAAATGAAGCCACGCTTTGGACTATTTTATTCCTCTTTACTATGACTCCTTCTTGCGGCAACTTTCCAGCAGCATGAGTTTGATGTCACTGTTTTGCAATACTCAACTGTTAGAACATCATACTGTTATCTCTAAAAGAAACCCATTAACTCGGAGGCATATGATTGAGAGAGATCAAACAGTTTGGAACCATCTCTCACCTGGAATCAGTTCTCGATTCCCATCCCTAAGTCCTACCTTAAGTCATGCTATCCATTTAACTTCAATATCCTTAATCTAAACCTCTATAATTTCACTGTACTTATCACCTAGTTATATTGCTCCCATGTCCTGAACAAAGGCGGCAGCTGATCCTTGATGACACCTGACAGCCTGTTGGTAGAAATCCAAATCAAACCCTGTAACCCGAGTCTGTGAGCATGCAGGTTTGTATGTATGTACAAAGTATGTACACTGACAAGCTCTGATGGCTCCATTTGAAGCATGAGCAGCCTGGCTATTGGCCAAGCTCTGTTTAAGGTGTTCTCAGGTTAAGCTGCTTACAGTACATGCATCTTGGATTCCCTGTAATTGAATACCCCTTCTACCATGAATAAACCAATTTACATAATAAGCCCTTCGTTCATAGCGTCCTGCCAACACAGAATCAAAAGATGCCGCTGCCAGCTACATGCGACTGAGCAGAAATCAATTAGAAAACATGAAAAAGAAACTGAAGCCCTGAAGGAGAGGATGCCAAAAGATCTGAGAGACAACAGACCAGAAGAAAACTGCGAGAAATGTATCAACAAGCAACCAAATAATCACAAATAATAGTTAAGTATTAGCTTTCTCTGTAATATGGGAGTGAACAGAAGATGTAGCTACAAAAAAAGTAGCTTTATTTGTAAGTATTTACAACATATTTTAAGAGGAAAAGTGTCAGTACATGTGACCGCAGACCACACTGTGTTTCTCACCCCGTGTGCTTGTTGCCGGCCCTGCTGTGCTTTGCCGGCGTTGACCAGCCTCTCCCAGAGTTTGGGAGGGACGCTGGCGACGTGGAAGGAGCAGGTGATGGCTGAGGAGTGGAGAGGAGCCAGGTAAGGAGTGGGCAGAGTGGGCCACCCGGGCGTCTGGAGGTCTATCACAACCAGCTCCTCCTCCAGTAACACGACCAGCGCAGACGGCTCATCAAACTCTGTTAGAGGGAGACAGATTATGAAGCACTGATGCTCCTGAAACATTTAAACTGTGTTACACAACATGATGGTGAGCCTAAAACTCTATATACATAGATACACATCGTAAACGTAGGCCAGCTCCTGACCTTTCTCTTGCTCTACGCTGTGGACAGTGAAGAAGTCGATGACTCGGGATGTGAAGTCGAGTGTGACGTGGTCTTTGTCCTGTTGAATGGTCAGACAGTGGCGGTCACCATAGCTGGCTCTGGGCATCCCTCCGCTGTACAACAAGACTGGAGAACTGGAGGCACAAAGAAAAGTATTTTTATTCATCTAGAACAGCAGCAAGTGAGCATGCATATAATTTGGAAAATATAAATACCACGGGCAGTACAAAAACTGTTTTTATGTTCTTTTGTTAATGCCTTGGAGGAACAATGAAAAAACATAAATCAGCTATTGATTATGAGCCAATTTTCTGTTCACTTTTTATGACTTTTTGTTAGTATCCTTCTTGCTTGTAAACTACTGCAAATAGTCTTCTTGGGGAAGGAGACAACACATTTTGGATTTATGGGGAAATAAAATACAGATGAAAATGTATTTAAAGTGTAATAAAAATGTGTAAGAAAGAAAAAACAAGTGAAAAAGAAAACAAAAATGAATCTTACATATTAGGGGTGTAAGAAAACTTAAGTACTGCAATATCATGTTCTGTGATACTGTATCTGTATAAATTCATTTACTCACATTGCAGAAAAAGTAGTGCTATGATGTAAGGGCATTTTGGATACCGTTCATGATATCATGATATGGCGTTAATGTTGTTTTTTCCCTCATTTTAAAGTCTGAATTACAGCAATGTGATGTAAATTCATCACTTAACAAACTTGACACACACTCATATCTTTTAACTCTTGTTAACTCTCATGAAAAACTAAAATTTTTATGCACAAGGTGGTGTGTTCTTTATATTTGGAAAGTTTTCCTAAATTTAGATTGTAAAAATTTGCAGTGTATCGCCTTACTTACAGTATCACAACATATCTGGCACCCCTGGTTTTGTGATGCGCATCATATCGCCTGATTCTTTGCAAAACACTGCCCTATTACTTAGAATGACAGCAACAGACAGGAGTGAAGATATACTGGTGCTGTGACCTAAAATGTCCAGTCTGACTGCAGGAATCAAACAGGAAACATACATCACAAAATACGTCACACACTCACCCCGTCTGTGTTGTTCTCCACAGGATCTTGTTGATGGCCTTACAGGGAAATGGACCTGTGGCAGACAGTCATGAACAGCAAAGGTGTCAGACTGAAACTATTAAAAAAATTGTGAAACTTTTCAGTCAGAGAGAGAGAGAAGAAAAAAGGACAAAAACAAGATTTGTCTGTCCTACAAGGATAGTGACCCTAATTCTCAGCATAATAACGTGTCACTATGAGTCACGATACATCAGCAGTCATGGTTCGTTAAGTCAGTGTCAGTCACAGATCACTGGTCTTAATGGACGAGACAGACACCGTCACACGACCTAGTGACACTGTGGTTTAAGAGGCTTCAAACAGACACAGGCTGGGAAACACAAATTGGTATTTCCCATCTAATGTCTGTCTGCCAATGTGTGTGTGTGAGATCTGTATGCATTTCTCACCATATGGGATGGTAGACGACACTGGTTGGTGGTTGTTGGTGTTGCCGTTAGTAACAGCCCACACGGCGTAGCCCCCGTCGTTATGAGAACTGACAAATAAGTTTCCAGTGCGTTCCCACACCAGGCTCTCCAGCTGCTGCAGGGGGTTCACACACAGTATACGCATCAGACCGGCGTGCACAGCAGAAGAATTACAGCTTATAGAATAATACTGCTACTGAAGGAGCTGCCAATGCAGCAAGATTAGAGTCAAGTGCAACTTTGAGCAGCTAACAGCTTACTTGCCAAATCGCAAGTGACTTGGAAGACTGTTGGGAGTAGATGATGCTGGTTTTGTCACTTTTGTAAAAAGAGCTATTTAGAAGACGTCAACTATGTACTTTTTTTCAATAGTACTTTTTCCTCTGTGGCCTGTTACAGTAAACATTAACATGTCCAGAACAGTGACAATAAAGTAAAGGGTAACACACCATAAAACAAATCTTAAAAGTTCTCCAATGTACCCACATGAAAGATTCATCTTTGAACAGTCAGTAAAAAGGCAACACCCACACTAAGTTTTGCTCTGTTAACCAGGTACCTGTTTGCCCAGGAAGAGCTGCTCGGCATGACGGGTGCTCAGATCCCAGAGGACCACCAGGCCCCGGCTGTAGCCGATCAGAATCTTCCCCGACTGCTGAGGATGTTCCTGAAGAGACTCCACCGGCCCCAAGGACTTCCCACATCTGTAATCATCTGGCAGGCTGGGGAAACAAAACATCACCCATCATCTAACACGTGTAGTTAATTTGTAAACCAACATGCTGTAAATTAAAATGTCTACAGGTCACAATAAGGTGAAAGAATACCACACTTATCCTACCTTAGACAATTTTGTTAAATACATTTTTTAAGTATGTTTAATGTCCATAATTGACCCTTTGCTAAGTCCCGCCCCCGGACACAGACTGGCCAATCTTAATGTAGCATCAGGCCGGCTTAGACCAGGGTCCGACAACCTTGACCCCAATGCAATCGTTTCAGATTTTCAGAATTTCACATCAGGTTGTGAGCACAAAGGTGTTCATAAAACTCAGTCCGAGCTGTGTTAAATCAGTCTTTTTCTTGTTTTGAAGTTCTGACAAAATGAAACGTTTAATTTGATGTAGGTTTTTAGTCGTGGCTCATGTGAATACTGAAGTTCAATGACACGAACACTCAATAACCAATAGCTGCGCTCTCTCCAGCACCCAAGCAGCAAACATGGAGGGGACTCTGGGGAGGCACAAGAACGTGAACAAGTTTTGGCTCTCTTGTACTGTGGAAAAGGAGGAGAAACTGGTGGAGGTGTGGCATGAACAAGAGTCACTGTGTTTAATCAGATACATGTCAAATAATCTTATTGTAGTGAGAAATCTTAATTTTTGAAGGTTCGCCTCTCATTCCCACCGTCTCGTCTTGCTAAAAAAAAACAAAAACGCAGCTAACCAAATCAAATTGACAAGAACACTGTCAACATATGAAGCCTTTTATCTTCTGTTTCTAGAGTTCCTTGTTTTTGCAGACATTCAAGGAATTGTTCATATGTCATATTTCTCAAAGGGAGTTTGGCGTGACATTTTCCGCCAGTCTAATCCTCAACACAGCTTCATAAAATATAAAAGATGATCCAATGAGCGGCGGAAAAATCTGTGCATACTGATAACCCAGCTGGAAAGCAGAACACAGGGACTGTATATACTCCACAGGCCTCTTTTCTTTTGCACCAAAACAACCCAAAGCAAAACTCTACGTGTTTAAATTTATGTATAATCAAATCAACACCGAGCTCAAACCAGCTGTACAAACTTTCATACTACCAGAGGCTGCTCCTCCAACAACAACAACAACAAATCAACAACAAGCTGGAGCTGTTGGAGTTTGTGAACTAGACATTCCTCTGAGGCAGCGGAGGAATGTAGAGCAGGACACACCCTCGAGATGTCAGAGGATTCCCTCAGCAACGGACGGGGAGAAGAGGGGGAGAAGACAGAGGAAGACAGGAGAGGAAGCATCGGAGAGACGGAGGAAATGAAAAAGAAACAAACAAAGTGGGAAGGACAAGACACGGTGCAGCTTTCTGGGCTTTCTGCTGCGGATGAAGCAGAACCATTGGAGAGGAGATAGTCGGGCCTGCGTGAAACACACTCACAAACACACACACACACACACACACACAGACTTCTGACTGCTTTGCTAGCGTCCACTGAGGAAGATCCTCTCCGGAAGCACAGAGGCAGAAACATTCCCAACAAAGCATTCCATTGTCTCCGTCTCTCCGTTCGAGTATTTTTAGGGAATCCAGCATCCTGCTACTGAGTCCCGGTGATGAGCCTCTATGAGTGTGTGTGTGTGTGTGTGTGTATGGATTCAAATGTGTGTGGTGTGTGTGTGTGTGTGTGTGTGCGCACGTGCATGTTGGAGATTCAGCTGAAACACTTCCCCAACCGGAACACCGTGTTTTGGCAGCTGGTACAAAGCCTCCCTGTCTAAAACCTCCCCTCCTTTAAACACACCATACAAATCACACACACACACACACACACACACACACACACACACACACACACGGGCCTTATCAGGGCCCTCGTTAGGCCTCAGTTCTGCCCACTTCCCTAAACAAGCCTGGTTAATGAGGGGTTAGGCAAAACAGTCAGACCGTCACACAGCAGAAAGGAGAGGGAACACAACAGTGGCGCTGTGATGAGCTGCCAGCGTATCAACACAGGAATGCAGCGAGAAAAGAGGCAGCACGAAAAATAAAGAAACTACTCTGATGAATGTGGAGCGGCTGGACAAAATAACAGAAACACCATAAAGTGCCACATAATTATACACATCTCCTCTTTGTTCATGCAGTGTTTCAGCGTTTTGGCCAAAATTGAGGGCAATTCCCCTTTGCCACATTATGTAAGTTTGCAGTGTTTACAGACGGTGAATCAGCAATTACGCGGCTACTTCAGTACATTCCATTTAAAATAGACACTAATTGACTTAAATTAGAGGTCTTTTAAGGTCTACATGGACCTTAGGAGTCGAGACCTGATCCTGACTTGTGCTGGTTTGGGTCTACAGTTGTATTACAGTCAATTGGGTCAGTGTCAGGTCACCTGTGATCAGTGCTGATCAAAGGAGAGCTGGATCATATCCCAGCTGACATTGGGCAAGAGGACGGGCACACCCTGGGCAGGTCACCAGACCTGACAGGGCTGCCCCTTTAGATAGGAAGTGCAGATTTGCAGGAAAGCCCAATCAGTCTTGGTTCAGCATTGGCAGTATAAAACAAAATCGGGCAGTGCAGCAAAATACTGCCTACCTACATTTGTTCATACACAATGCGCCTTTTTCAAGGCAATGGGGGGCGTGAGCAAGTAACAAAACGTGTAGCTCAGCGTGTGACGTAAACAGTGACGTGGGAGGGAAGCTGCGGCTGGTCAGTCCTTCGGCATCTGACGGTGAATGGCCTCTTCATTTGTGAGAACAAGGAGGGCGTGCATGTCCTTGTCTCCTCAGTTGCTCATCTTTACAGTGTCTGTCAGGTTTGCGTTTCCCTCTTGCTACTAGTTGCTCGCTAATTCCTGCTATCAGCTGTTTCCTGTTTATCCACCGCCAGTGGCTCACACGTGTGGCGACATCAACAGCTCCTCCCACAAGTCATAAACAGCCCCTACCGTTGCCAAAGGCCGCCTCGGTCTGTTTAAACTAAAAGGGTTCTGCCAATATGACCACCCTACAAGGCGGAAAATTGGGCACCTCGGATCAACTCGCCTCTATGTGTATAAACGCTTGCAGCTTGCCAGCAAAACGGCCCAACATTTGCGGAAAATCTGGCAGTGTAAAAGGGGCTATAGAGACAGACAACCATTCACACTCACATTCACACCTACGGACAGTTTAGAGTCACCAATTAACCTGCATGTCTTTGGACTGGAAGCTGGAATACCTGGAGAAAACCCACGCTGACACAGGGAGAACATGGAAACTCTGCACAGAAGGGCATTCTCGCCTCTTGGTGTGAGGCAAAAATGTTAACCATTGTACCACCGTGCCACCAGGTCTAGTAATTATATTCGAAAAAATGTTCAGGTCCAGTCAGATCTCTGAGAGACTTTCCCCGGTCCAACAGGGTTTGGGTCCATCATTTTGGACCCCTGAAGACCTCTAACTCTGATTGACTTGACTACCAGGTAGCCTTGAATGTTGGGTTCAAAGCCCCTGAAAACCAGATTTCAAACCTTTTATTACATTTTATGGTAATGTCTAAACAAGCAATATTCAAAGTTAATGAGAAAGGTAAAAAAAACACAAGTCAAATCTATCAAGTATGTAAAACTCAGTTAATCTGTTTCTTTCAGACTGTGAGGGTGTGGACTGAACAGCCCCACGATGATCATCACATTTTAAATCAAATCCTCATTGGTGCAGACATGTGTGCGACATCGCCTTTGTCCAGCTGAGCCACACCCACTTCAAACCAGTGTGAACAGCACAGAAGAAAACACAAAAATGCAAATGTCTCATGTGAAAGACCCAAAACATTTTCAGGTTTTTTGAAATAAGTCCCACAGTCAACATTTTTGCAAGGGAGTTGTCGAGAAAAAGCCGGAAAGCAGTCATGAAGGTTGCAGCTTTTTGAGCTTAACTTCATCTTATCCACCCTTTTTTCCCCAAACTCCTGTTCCTAAAAAAACATCTGCTCAAATTCCTATGCAAGATTTACAGCACATATCCAATGCAACAATGTCCCAAAACAGATGCCTCTACATCTCAGCTGCGCTAACTTGAACGAAAGAAACCATTATCTACATCTGACTCAGCGCTCCGCTCTCGCACCACGTCCCAAAACCTATATTATTCAGAAGAATTCAGTTTAACAGTACATGAAGTCTGTTGCTTTTCCCTCAAGCAGTGTTCATTCAGGACATCTGACCGTTCTCATGATCCCTGAACCGCATGACCCCGACCTGCCTGCTGCTGCTGCTGCTCAGGTCAACATGGATATTTGTTTCTGTGTGCATGTGTGTGTCCGACCTGCTCAGCTGGAGCTGAGAGCGGAGGAAACTGGTGTGTTTAGTGTTTAAAGGAACACATACTGTGACGGGGATGGAGAGGTGAGAATGAAGAGCGAGAAAGGAGAGACTACATAGGCTCAACATGGGAAGCTGCTCATTATATGTATAAATACAATATAATTAAATGCACTGATCCACTTCGCAAACATATCTTTCAGCTGCTTTTTAATGTGTTGATCCGTGCTCTACGTGGAGTCCTTTATGTGTCAGTCTCACCTGTGCATGACTTGATCCTGGAGCAGCGTCTGGTTGTCCTTCAGTGATAGGCGGGGCACCTCCAGGAAGTACACGCCCCCTCCCTCTGTTCCAATGCAGAGCAGGTCGCATGACCTCAGCAAGAGGAGGACAGTCACCCGAGTGGCACTGGAGGAAGAGTAAGAATTAAGAGTAAAGCTGCCGGTCATTTTATTATGGAGCAGGCCGTGACGTATTCACTCGCCTTGTTCGCCTTGTGTGGAGTGCAATCTGACTAAACGTTGAAACACGGATTGGGATTGACCTCTCATTCAGGAAATATTGTTTGTGTGCATCATGGTCGATATTACAACCATATGAAATTTTACAACAAGCAGGGAAAAGTAGGAACACTGCTTGGCTGCAGTAGGTGCAAGGACGTTAAAGCGTAAGTTCAGTATTTTCCGACCTGGACCCTATTTTCCATGTTTTTGTATCTAAATGATAAGTGGGAATGCGAAGCAATTTCTGAAATTGGTCCAGCTACAATATGATGAAAATGTGTACCTGCAGCTCTCAATGCCAGGTCTTCCTGGTAGGGTGTAGCTGTCCACTTCCTGAAGACTGACCACGCCTTCTCTCTTAACCCCTCCCACCTCTCTGGGAGCCCCGGCCACCAGCTCCCACAGGTGAATCGTGTTGTCATCCAGCAGTGACAGCAGACGGCCCTATCACAAGGTAAACATTAACATCATCACAAAAGAGCCCTTACATGCAGAAAATAAAGTGACATGATGGGACTTACCTGTCCAGGCAGGAAGTGGATCTGTGTGACAGCCGTGGTGTCTTTGTGTAATCCTGTGAACTCCACGCCAGGGGATCCGTAGCTTCAAGGGGCCCGTCAAGGAAATTCACAACAAAGCCAAATGACACTGAACAATGAAAGACTGGACACACCCTAACCTATTTTCAGTGAATAACTTCTTTTCTGAAGCTTTGATTGTGTCAGACCTGATGTTCACTGCAATATTTAAGGAAGCACTGGACACGCCAGTCTTGGTCCATGTCTGGACATCAATTACAGATACTTGGGGTGATCACAGGAAGTCATAGCTGAAGGTGAGAGCCAATCACATGGCATCAACTTTAATGCATTTAGGCATGTAGACATGGTCAAGACAACCTGCTGAAGTTCAAACGGAGCATCATAATGTGATTTAAGTGACTTTGAACGTGACATGGTTGTTGGTGCCAGACGGGCTGGTCTGCGTATTTACTGGGATTTTCACACACACCATCTCTAGGGTTTACAGAGGATGGTCCCAAAAAGAGAAAATATCCAGTGAGGATTTCTGCTGCCACATTCAGATGGTAGGGTCAGAATCTGGCGTCATGGATCCATCCTGCCTTGTATCAACGGTTCAGGCTGCTGCTGGTGGTGTAATGGTGTGGGGGAGATTTTCTTAGTACCAACTGAGCCTGGTTTAAACACCACAGCCTGCCTGAGTACTACCAAGGTGAGTGTATATGACTTCAATTTATAAAGAATTGTCTTAATAAATTCAGTGCAACATGGGATGAGTTATTGCTTCACAAATGGTCACTAGGAGGGTGAATTATTCCTTTAAGTCCACAGAAACAGCCGACACACTACAAGCCACGAGTGCGGCATGTTTAGGAGACAAACAAAAATAGCAGGGACTTATTTCTAGTCTATAAAACCTATTTTTGGCGATACTTCAGTTTAACCACGAAAATAAAGAACATTACACCACCAGGAACAATATTTACATATCAATGCACCTCGTATATCTGCCACCGTCACACCATGTTTTCTATCTGATGGAGGAAACGTTTTCTTTTAAAACAGAGACCAAATTAAAAGGGCCGAGACTGTGAACGATTAAACTGGTAATTCTGAGCTGTAAACCAGAAGACACACACCAGTTAGGTGTAATACTAGGGGGAGAAATTAGAACACTATAACAAAGCTCATGGCAATTACCAACACCAGATGACGCAGATGTTTAAAACCACCACACTGTATGTATGTATGTATGTATGTGTGTGTGTGTATAATCAGCAGCAAACTCCACAGTCTTCCTCCATTTGTTAGTCTTGTAAATGAAGCTGAGCTGATAAAATAAAGGCTACACTCAAGAACTGTGACGCCGAGTTCACACAACTCAGCTAAATTGGTCTAAACTGCAAATTAGCACGCACACACACATTCGCAGCTACACACATACACACTTGTGAGCAATACCGACACACTTTAGTTCACTGCTTACATAAGCCTGTAGGAATGTGGATTAAATATGCAGAGAAATAAGAGGAAATCAGGGGGAGTTCTCGTGTTTGTATATGACTGTGTGAAGCGCTGCTCTTCTGTATTCCAACACTGTCGTTTTATAATATTATCTACTTTTAATTTTTACAAGAAATATTATAACTACATGAATTTCATTTCCCTTCTACTCCCATAATGCTCAGGAAGAATTGTATACAAATCCTCTTCTCTTCCTCTTTATTCCTCCTCTCAACCTCTGTGGGATACCCAAAAATCAGTGTGGGATTACTCACTCCCCACATCCTTTAACCCTCTCTTTCCACTGCTTTCTAACAGCTCTCTTGTCGGACGAAAGGTTACTACAATGGTTTACTTTTCCCTCACCATCTTTCCCATCTCTACCCAAAACCACTCGTTTTCCCCCCGGGAGCCTGGTGGAGTTTTAATACCAACATTCCTCCACTGTCTCCTCCTCAACTCCTTCACTTCTTGGTAACTCTCTTCCTCTAACTCCTCTCCACTCTGATTCTCAGGTTCAGAGAAACCTACCTGCCCTCCTCTTCCTTCTCCTGACTTAAATCCCTCTATTCTCGTTCCCTCCCTGTCTTAATTCCCCGGAGGCCCAGCTGAGCTGTTATACTAGCATTCCTTCGGTGTTGTCACTTCCTGTCCCCGGTTTTATTCGCTGCAACAACACATGCCTCAGACAGCTGGAGGTGGAGGTGTGAGAGGAACATTCAGTCATGGGTCATGAACCTCACGGGTCATGAACCGCCAGTCCAGACAAGGAGAGAGGCGGAGAGACTGATAGAGTTCAAGTGAAAGACGAGTCAAGCGAAGCACGACTGATGAAAAACATCCAGTATTTGGCTCCCTTAAAGGGACAGTCTGAGATTTTGGGTTACTGGCTTTCTTGCAGAGATACAGATACAGAGATTGATATCACTCTGATATTTGGACGTTAGATATGAAGCTACAGTTAGACACCAATTATTCTATCTTAGCATCAAGACTGAAATCAGGGGGAAACAGCTGCTCTTGCTCTCTCCAAAGGTTTCAAAATCCACTGAGCAGCAATTCTAAGGCTCACTAATTAACACATTACATCATGTCTAATTTGTACAAAAACCAAAGAGTAGAAATGACAGGGGTCAATGCTGTGTTCTTTTTACCTCCGAAGTCTGAGGTCAGCGCTGGGGACAACCTAACACCCAAGGTAGTCTCTATGAATGTAGAGACTGTAGGCAAACCCCGGAGATCTTGCCTCTGGAAGAAGAGCGGAGGAGCCCTGGTTTCCGGTTGTAAGCTGTTTGTAGTCCGCGTGATATTGACTAATCACATTTGAGCCGGCTGCAGTTGTTGCCACGTTAAACGGTCCGTGCGGTGAACTAACGAGAAGGAACTTTATTGGCGTCACTGCAAACTCTGAATCCATCACAATGGTTCAGCATATTTACTTATATATAAACGGAGGTCGGAAACGGAAATTCGCCTCCTGCGCCCAAATCAAACCAGAATGCCAAAAAATCTGGGGTCTGCCCCCAGAGGCTGAATTGCTGTCAGCCGATTGGTTCCAAGGATGCACCCAAGGTGACTGGGTTTCAGGCTAGTGATACAAGTTGTTGTTCGCAATACCACTTCCAGCCACTGTTACAAATACCAGTTGATAACAACACATTACGCTGTTTTGCCCATACAAACACTGCAGAAATATGTCCACAGATAGAAGTTGCACAGTACTGTGTGTATGAACATTTTATAGGACCCAAATAAGACAGAAATGTTACTAAACAGTATATTACTGTATCTTTCGCTGCAGCACAGAGCAGGCATATCAGGGTTGGTTAGGTTCCTCCAACCTTCTGGGGTCTACGTCAACAAAGGCAAGCAGTCACAAGAGGTTCCCACCACTTAATCACTCAGGATCGGTCAAGCTCTCAACAAAGGCGCATCTCAATTTATTGGTCGGACGCAGTGACTTCCAGAAGACTCCAATGGTTGCTTGGCAACCTCAGAGTGTCGCACACTTTTAATTTGAAAGTCTGCGTCTCTGTCAAACAGCAGCAGCACTTTGGCGACAGATGGCAAGCAGCCAAGAGAAAGTTATTTACTCAGACATAACTTTACCTGCCTGGACAGGAAATCACATCATAGCAGACTTTGTAATAATGGCGAATATCGTATCATCGTCCAAAGAATCGATCTAACGTATCATGATAAAACCAGTGATTTACACCCCTATTAGCAATACTAGTTCTAGCCAAGTTAGCCACTGTTACAAATACCAGTTGATAATGCATTACGCTGTATTTATGGCATACAAACACCATGCAACATGTCCACAGATAGAAGCTGGACAGTACCCCAGTACATGACTGTTTTAATGAGACACAAATGAGACACAAATGCTAATAAACAGTGTACTATTACAGCTTTCACTACTCAAGCATACCGGATTTTGAGGTCGGGGTTGTTGAGGTTCTTCTGACTTTCCGAGACAGAAATCCGACTTCAGGGACGTTCCAGTTGAAACTTTCTACTTTAATCTCGGAAATTCTGACTTCCCAGCGCAAAACTGAACACACCATTCCTGCCCGACAATTTACTGATCGGGCACAGTGACTTCCAGAAGACTCCAATGGTTGCCTGGCAACCTCAAGGTGTTGACAAGACTCAGGAAGTTACTGCACCTGGCCAAGAAATGGCCCAGCATTCAATCCTCCCTGTACCATCTCAATGTGGTGTTTTTCACTCTTCAGTATAGAGCCCTGTTTCTGTGTTTATGCTAAGCTAAGCTAACTGTCTCCTAGCCTTCGCTTGGATAGACATAAGAGAGATATCAATCTTCTCATCTAACTGTTTTCCCAAAATTTCAAACTGTTGCTCCACAAAACCAAAGGACAAATGCTGAAGTGAGAGTGAAGCTGCAAAATGTGTCAGACAGCTGTTATAAAGAGATGAGTCTGCAAAGTTTGACAAAGTGAGGAAAAATAACTCTATACTGGAAAGATGATGAAAAACCTGAGGAATGGGGAAACAGTAAAAACCGAAATGAGTTAAGTTGCACTGCTGTCCTTTGAAGTTAGAAGCAAGAAAACTGACAGGAAAGCAAGTGAATGGAGAAAATCACAGCTGTGTGAAATAGATCAGAGGGACTGAACACAGATGGACAGCAGTGGTTCTTGTGTGTCTTAAAGCTATGTAACGGTGACCACAGCTCATTCATCACAAATCTATACAGAGTCTCACACAAGTTTAAGCTGACTGTGCAAGTGCAAGGAAAGCTGTCAGTGCATGGAAAAAGGACCATTAATGACTATTTAAGCATGTGTCAGAGTCCTGACACTTGGCTGCTCTGTCACACCTCTTACAGGAATCACACCACGACCATCTCCAATTTCAAACTCTGTCAATTCACACAACCCCAAATAAATACATCCGACAGGCTGCGGAGCAAAGCAGGGCAGAGGCGGTTACTGCTATAAGGAGGGAAGAGGAAGTGTGTATGATCAAGACGACTAGCTAAAACTCAACAACTGTGGCGCATGATTCACAGATCTCTTTCATACACACACTTCCTGGTCATGGTGATGTCAGAGGACAGCTGGTGGAGGGATTCCCGGTGATGATGTCATCACTTCCTCACAGGGGACAGCTGTAGATGGAGTCCCTCTTGCTGTAACCTCATTATAAATGTGTGTATGTGTATGTCTGTGTGTGTGTGTCCTCTGAATTAAGCTACCTCCCCCCATGGGACCTGCTCACTGGCCAATATTTCAAGCCCCCCCCCATAGTTGTGGGCAGAAAATAAATGTGTAAATGTGTCACCCTGCCTTCCTCCCTCTGAAAATGAGCGGCTCCTGTGTTAAATAAACAGATACACTAACTTAGCTAGTATGTGTAAATAAGTGAAATTCACAGGAGCGCACACACACACACACACACACACACACACACACACACACACACACACACACGCTTGTACAGCACATAAGTATTAGGATTCATCCTCTGGGAACAATAAACATCCACAGCAGATTTTCTTGAAGTATCACAATTAGATTTCCCTTGTCAGCAGAAGATCCGGAAAAAAAAACGTTAGCCACTTCTTGTTCTTGTCTGATAGTGGCACTCGTAGATACACAAGACTTATGCCTCATCTCCACTGCATGGTTTGGCTCGACTTTACTGAACTCACTTCAGGTACCAGGTCAGTTTCTCTACTTCACTTTCCGCTACAGACAGTACCCTCCTTGGTGCAGGCAGGATTCTCAGCTGATAGAAGCAGCGTTGCCACATGAAACTACTGTGACATCATCTTCAACATGACACACATCCATCCTTTCATCAGCAACCAAGCTGGCAGCCAATTCTTGAAGTAAATAAAATCTTTGTTGATGACGGTAGCTAGGCTATTTAGAAATATCCAGCTTGTGCTCATGATGTTTTGGTGGCCAATGAGAAGCCAGTTTCCCTTTTGTAAATTAATACGAGACAGAATAATAAGATGATCCTATTGAAGGTCCAGTGTGCAGGATTTCGGGGAATATATTGGCAGAATTGAAATATAATACAATAAATATGTTTTCTGTAGAGCAGTGGTTCCCAACTGGTCCAACCAGGGTTCCCAAATTTCTCCTTAGTCATTAGTTCAAGGTCCACATGGTTAAATATATTCAGCGCCATATTTGCATTTGGCCATGTCGTCAAGCTAGTTGTCTGTCTCTGATTAGTAGCTGTCAATGAGTCACTCACTCTACAGCAGCATACTGCACTTCAAAATTAAACCTTTGTACCAGAAATTCAGTGTACTACTTTGCAGTCCATTCAGACCCGCAACCCACTTTTGGACCGTGACCCACCAGTTGGGAACCACCTCCAGATAGGGCCATTTCTGTTTTTGCACATTCATGTTTTTGCATCGGCCAACGTAGGTTGGAACAGGCAGCATCAGGGTTACACTGGTTTTAACTGGTTTAAATCACTAGTTCAATTTGTTTTTGAAAGAAGAAGACCTCTGCAGATAATTTGGATCAGGGTAAAAACCTCCTGAACATCTGGATCAGAAAAAGATCCAGGACACATTAGGTTATTAAAGAAAATAGGGTGAGCACACTCCAGCATGTCTTGGTGAACCCCCATGCCAAACAGCGTCAGAGATACACTGATTTGTAAAGTGAAACTGCTATACTCCGTATTTTTACTGGTTTAAATCATCTGGTCTGTTTGTTTTGGAGAGAAGGAGACCTCTGACGATCATTTGGCTGCCAGTGAGAACCTCCTGAACAATGAACAGTGAAGAAAATCTAGCCAGGAGACCTTTCTATGCTGGTTGCAATCTGCAATTCACCGCTAGACACCACCAACTCCTTCTAAATCTTACACACTTCCCCTTTGACATATTTGTTAAACATAATCCAGAAACATCTCACTTTGGTTATAACATTACGAGCCAAGCAAGGTGAGACGTTTGCATGTTGCACCAAAGACAAATTGAAGTTTTACCAGATGATGGAGAGTGAGGAAGTGTCAGGAGATCAAAGTTATTGGAATTCATCCTGACGGGGACAAGGATATGTGCACTAAATTTCACCCCATTCAGTAGCTGTTGAGTCATTTCAGTCTGGATCAAAGTGGCGGACCATCCGACATTACCATCCGCAAAGCCATGCCGCTAGCGTGACTCAAAACTCAGCAACACCCCTCTGTATTTTAAATCTGTAATTGCCAGTTCCCTTCATCGACCCCTTCTGATTACACTTCTGATAAACATCAAGCACTGATTGCCATTTCAAAACATGTCACATCACCAGATCTGCTTGAATGTAAGACGTGGATAAAAAACAGAAATCTGAGATGAAAGGAGCTGCTGCAAATTCTTAGGATGCTTCGCCAAGAACATCAGAGGCTTCTTCCACAGTTCCAACACACACACACACACACACACACACACACCCACACACAAGGCTGTAACACCAAAGGATAGAGGCAGTCAGGTCGATGCTCTATAAAGAACTGGAAACACTGACTCAAAGCAAAGTAATTCAAAGGCTTCCTAATTTCAATTTGGAAACGAAAATTGAAAGCATTAATAAAATGAACCACAGAAGCTCATAAAAGCAGCGACACAAGCGACAAGGACACGTTCGGAGATGTGCATAAATGGACTCTGGCGATGCAGTAATGAAATAAATGTTCAGGGTGTTCCTTGAAAAGTTCAGAAAAAAAGATTTCAACGTGGGAGACTTAAATCTTTGAGCAACCTGTTGAACGACAAGCTGGTTTATCAGAGCTGAACTGTGCGATGAAACCATGTAGCGTAACATGCAAAGATTTGTTGCATTGCTCACCAGAGGACCCTGAAATGAACACAATGGAGGCCTACAGTAACTCATAATCACTGAATCACTGTCTCTTTCTCTAACACACACACACACACACACACACACACACACATACACACACACATTGCTCGGTGATGCAGAGAGTGAGCGTTAGCAAGGATAAAGCGATTTCACGGTCTGAATACAGACAAACAGAGGGCATTGTCCTCCATGGCGGACACACAGACAACAGCAAGCACAGCCTCCAACACACACACACACACACACACACACACACACACACACACACACACGACAGAAGATTGGGATGGACAGGAAGTAAGGACGGATCACTAGATCCAAGGATGAATGTACGAGTTGACCACACACAGAAAGAGACTTTGACAATCCACTCCAGAGAAAGAGTCAGAAAACTTTTTTGAGTCAATCTTCAGACGACACAAGTTAAACTGGTTTTGGTTGGTTTTTTAAAGCTCTGAACGTCTTAAGAATCGTCTGCAAGCATTTTCTCAAACTCCCTTTCTTCCCTGCACACATAGCAACACACACACACAATCACTAACTCCTCAGACGTCTGGCAAAAGGCCGTCTACAACAAGACAAGCCAAACAACTCCACCCACCCACTAGAGAAACAATCCCCTCTCATTTGCATCCTCACCCTCAACTAGTACCTCTCCACCCCCCACACTTCCCGTTCTGTCCCACTCGCTCTGTGCACACTCCCCCAACAACAAGACAGATGATTTCACTGTCACAACATATAAGGAAAGTGAGACTCACACAGGGGAAAAACAGAGCACCGCTCTATAACTACCTGTGCTGCCTCTACCTAGCACAAGACTATCCACCACTGTGAGTTCTGAATCACAGAAAATAAAGTGACTGGTTTTAAAAGCAACAGAAGAAGTGCTCCCATAAAACTGGTCCTGATCCCAATCTGGGAGGTACAAGATCATTTTCTGGCAGAATGTCGGGCCAAGGAAAGCCCCACGCCTTGTTGGACCATGAACGACTGTTGAGCAACTTTAATGGGCCAGCTGATGGCCAGTTAGTTCCACATCTAGCTCAAACTGCTCATAGAAGCATTTTGCTAACTAGTGCAAGCTTTTATCAAAGTTGGTTACTCTACAGTTGTTTTTTGTGCAGACATTCATGGTCCCATCCATCCATCCATCCACCCATCCATCCAGTTTCATCCACTTGTCCAGGACCTAGTTGGAGGGGCAGCGGGCTGAGCAAAGCACCCCACACCCTCTCCCCAGCAATGCTTTCCAGCTCCTCCTGGAGGACCTGAGGTGTTGCCAGGCCAGATGAGGTATATAACCCCTCCAGTGTGTTCTGGGTCTGCCCCGGGGCTCCTACCAGTGGGACATGCCTGGAACACCTCTGACAAGAGGCGCCCAGGAGGATCCTGATCAGATGCCCGAACCACCTCAACTGACTCCTTTCGACGCGAAGGAGCAGCGGCTCTACTCCGAGCTCCCTCCAGATGTCCAAGCACCTTATCCTATCTCTAAGGTTGAGCCCAGCCACCCCACGGAGGAAACTCACTTTGGCCACTTGTATCGCCAATCACATTCTCTCAGTGACTACCCAGAGTTCATGACCATAGGTGAGGGTTGGGACATAAATGGACCAGTAAACCAAAAGCTTCGCCTTCCAGCTCAGCACCCTTTCCACCACGATGACCCGGCACGGCGTCCGTATCACTGCAGACTGACACTGCCAAACCACCGATCCATGTCACACTCCATTTTACCCTAATTCATGAACAAGACCCTGAGATACTTGAACTCCCTCACTTGAGACAGTAACTCTCTTCCAACCCTTTTCAGTACTGTCATCAGGTCAAAATTAGAATTAAAAATATGTTCATTTGCACCTAAACCAAATAAAAGAAATGTGCCAAAACATGTTTTGCTATTATTTCTGGCCAAAAGTAAAAGTTCATTGATCTTTAAAATATGTACTTGCATTGTTATGCTATCTTATTGTTATATCAGTGGCACAAGATGATCTTAAAATGACAGTAATATAGTTTATCACAATTAGGGTTGCAGCGGCATTCTGTGAAAGCCTTTCTATTCATTGTCTTGTGTGTTGATCAGCAGTGATGTCGTGGTTCACTTTTACACTGTGATCTGTAGCCTATAGTTCGGCTTTAGCTTCTAACTATCTTTGTCTTTTTAACCTGTTGTTGCTGCTGAGTCAGTTTGACATCCTGCATATATCCTTCAAACACACACTGTAGACCCCTCTGTCTGCTTCTCGCTGGACTCACCCTTTTATTTCCCCAAACATATTTCTTCAGGGAGTGCAATTAGTTACAGTGTGGGCTCCATGCTTACTGCGACAGCTTGTTGGACCATCACAAAGGGGCGGGGCTTAGCAATTAGCGAATTATCATAAAGTAGTTTAAACTAAGGCGCTTACTCAGCTGATGTGATATGAAGGTTTGCAGCATTGAAACTTGTTTTCGGCCTATTAGTAGTAGTACAAATACCAAACTACCACCATCATTACTATCTACTCGACTTCTTTTTCCTTTAGTTTCTTTCACTTTAACTCGGTCACCCATTCCTCCTAAATCAGCCCCTCAGGGATGGATTGTTTTTACACAGCTTTGATCTGTCAGTTCGTGTAAGTGTTTTCTGTTTTGTTCCTCGGCTCTACCATTCAACATCCTCTCCACTCTGTCAGACATGGGGAGACCACACACCCTTTATCCTTACAGACAGACCCCCCTCCAACTTGTTGCCAACTGGATGGACGTGTGTGTGTGTGTGTGTGTGTGTGTGTGTGTGTGTGTGTGTGTGTGTGCGCCCATTAATCTGTGAGTGTGTATACATGTAGGTGTGGGGGTGATGGGGCCAGCAGAGACCAAAGACAGAGGAAGGAGGAGGGTGAGGAAGGGGCTTTTAAAGGCCCTGCCATTCTTCAGGAATATTAATGAGGAACAAGTTCTAGTCAGGGAGAAGAAAAACAGACAGATAGAGAGATGGTGGACCAAAGACCAACACCAAAAATAGTGAGATAGAAAGTTATGACCAAGTTAGTAGAGAGTGGGCAGTGTGTAGGTGATAAGAGAACAAGGGAGGAGGAGGGAAGGATGGGAGGAATGTTTAAGGCTGAATTGGAGTCTGTATCTTCAGAAAGCTACCAAACAATTACATATTAGCGTATTGATTACTTTCACATAAACAGCCAAACAGAATAAGGTTACATAACATGTGAGATGTTTTGTAGTATTTCTTTCTACAAATTAAGCTCCAGTACAAACCACAGTCTGTGCAGCTGAGCATGAAAACAAATTAATGTGACTGGGTTCAAATAAATAGCTTGAAATTGTTAGGAAAAGAGCAGGAAACGCTGTGGCTGCCTACAGCACAATCGAAAGGGAATTGTGTGGCACAAAGAAGCACATGGGGAATTCACTGTTTTCACCACAAACTACAAAAATTTGTTGACTTCGGGGATGGATAAACAATTTAAGATTAAGCTAAAGCAGCTGTCAGAGTCAGATTCTCAGGCCAGGAACTCTGTGAAGGAACTCAGGAAGTGAAACGATGACTTTAAATTCCGCTCATTCATCATTCAGTGTTACTGTATATGTGTCCCTGCTGTGACATTGCAAAAGTCGATGACTCACTGTGAAAGCACAGATTTCCTAAGATAATCGGATGTGAACAAAATCAAACTGCAACACTGTGACATCAGCCAACAGAGCTGGGCCGCAGTGACCTGGTCATCTACCACCAAAATCAGGGCTCCAGACAAACTCCTCCACTAGTAGCCTTAATGCTACCAACCTTCTCAGAAGGTTGCACCAGCACATGATTTGGTCAATCCCTTTTTCCTTTATTATTTTATTTACTTTTATTTTTTAATATCCCGTAGCCGAAAAATGTGCCAAAATGGCTCTGATGCCACTGCCTCTCTGTCTGCAGTCTCTGTTCTGTAGCATCGCTCCATGTCATGCCCACAGCACTATCTGATTGGTTACTAGAGCTGCCCCCTGATAGTCGACCAAACATTAGTCCACCAGAAACGTAATTAGTTGGAAAGATTTCATTGGTCGCTTAGTTGCAGACCTCTATTAGGAGCTGCGCCTTGTCAAAATAAATCAAAACCTATATGACTGGACCATGTGGGAATTTAATTTGACAGGACAGACACAGGAAGTGTCCACGCTCAGCAGTCAGACAGGAGTCAGGTTAATTTCCAGGGCTGGTACCTGCGGTTATTCCACAAGCTAGTTAATAACATGTCGGGCAGGAAATCCAAAGTGTGGGATCATTTTGAGAAGGTGAAGGACGAACCCAAGGTGATATGTAAACTCATCTTCATTGGTCGACTACAAACATGACGCATCATCTGAAACATGGAAGTAGCTACATGCCCATTAGCCCACAGCATCATTAACAGGCGGCTCGCTCAGTGTGTGACGTGCACTTGTAGATAAAATATAGGCCTATATTAATGAAGGTTCATTAGTACGGTTTTGTATTTCTCTGTATGTAGCACAGTGTTAACAATGTTACTGATACTATTCTTTCTCACACCTTCAACTCAAACCATTGTGTTGCCCCATCCATTAATAATTAAATTTATATAGTAAACATGCGGGCAACTGGTCAACTAGGAAAAATTCTTAGTCGGGTGCAGCCCTATTGGTCACACATCATGAGTTACAGCCCATCAAAACTGACAGCTGCTGTGCCACAGACATGCCAAGAGACAGGCGCTAATGCTCCAGTGAGGCAACAGAATGGTGTGTTGAACATCAGACAGCTGATAATGATGATGGTGTAATATCATCACAATCTTTTACAATGATATTGCAGAAACACCCAGCGTTTCCACTGGTAACATTCTGCCGTTTGTCTGACAGTAGTGAATGGGTGTTAACTTCAGTTGTGTTAGTATGAGAACTGCGAGTAGAGGAAGAGGTATGAGTGCAGTGCAGTGAAGATACAGACATTTCTTACACAAGACTTATATAATGCAGACCTGCCAGTGCGCATTTAACCTGCATTTGACCCATTTATGAGTCAGCTGTTTGCAAATGTAGAGCCTTCAGTCTGCATCATGCACTCACATGAATGTGACCACGTGAAATTTTAACTCATAAAAGATGGTCACAGTCAGAGCCCTAAATATGCAAAGAAATACCGATTCAGACAACAGATGGGTTGATGTATGATTTCATCATAACTATATACACGATCGTGGTGAATGTGCATTAGCAGGATAATCATGATATCATGTCCTGCATCGTTGGTGCCATTTTAAAAGTTTTATGCATATTTTGATGATTATCGGCATAATTATGTGAGACGTAATCATTTTGGCCACGATAACTGACATTAGAGGAGGACAAATGCACTCAAGCTTTTGCAACTTGTCAGAAGATAAGATCAGATGAATCAGTCGAAAACAGGCTGGTCACTCAGCTGGTGTGACCAACAGGATGTCAGACAGACAGAGAGAGAGCTGACAGCTGGAGCACAAACACACTGATCAAAGCTCTGCTGTTTGTGTGCCTGTGCCTGTGTGTGTGCGTGTGAGTGTGCGTGTGTGTGTGTGTGTGTGTGTGTGTGTGTGTGTGTGTGTGTGTCAATATTAGCTCGTCCTCTGCCTGCTGAATTGCCAATACCGAGGCTTCACGGTCACAAAGTTTCAGCGTGACTCAGCACATACTGGACTCTCCAGATAAAGTTATAAAGCTCATAGTTTCATACTGTTTTATGAGTGTGTGTGTGTGTGTGTGTGTGTGTGTGTGTGTGTGTGTGTGTGTACTGTACTGTCTTAAATTAGTATTTTCTGACCTTTTAACCCACAACTGATGCATTTCTACCAGCAAACTCTGGTGTCTGACAGGCTGAGCTGCAGACTTTTAATGCCCTCAAGTCTGCAAGCACTCCTCATCCCCAGCAACTGCACTGGTCGTCTTGGAAACCAATTCAAAAGCTTCCTTTATTAAGACTAGACTCAGCAACAAAGCTCTTACTCACCCAATCCACACACACACACACACACACACACACAGAGGGAGGGTTAACCCAGGGCAGCGCAACATGCATTCTTCGACAGGAGACAGACTCCTCAAGATCGCCCCACCACCCCCACACATGATCTTTCTCGACATACACACATATACAAAAAACTCCGCACCACATTGTCCCCCCTTCCCTCTGCTGAGCCCCAGTCTGTGGTCGAAGCAGAAACTCTCAGGGCGTAATATGACTCTGCCTTTATAAACACGCAGGGAGCGAGAGACCGAAAGAAAAGAGAAAAGAACAAGTGAGAAACTCCAGCGAGAATCTGAAAGAGAGCACATGTGAACGAGAGGAGAGGAGGAACGATCGTGCCAGGACGGAGAACATGGGTTCAAACTCATTTTGCAGTTTTCAAATCTTTCTGTGCGACTGAGCAAATAAACTCTGCGTCTATTCGATCAAACTTTCTCTGCAGCTTTTTGTCTCTCACTACTCAACACACTGTACGCTGCTCAGGCGTCAGTGAGAATCAAACCACACATCTGGCACCAACGCTGGAAGTGTGTGTGTGTGTGTGTGTGTGTGTGTGTGTGTGTGTGTGTGTGTGTGTGTGTACTACAGTACTAGCAGGTATGCTGGCGAGCATGTCCAGGTCAAACTCAAGTCAGTGAGGCTGTGAGATTATCAGGGAATGCGAACACACACAGAAACATACGTAGTGAAAATGAAGGCTTCATTTCAACTGAACCTGGTCTTCAGAACAACAAGTTTGAAGTTTGTTACAGTCTATTACCCACTGCAGCCCTGCCGTTAGAGCTGAAAAGATCAGTCGATCAACAGGAAAACAATCTGAAACTAGTTTGATAATTAAATAATCATTTCAGCTATTTTTTTAAAGAAATATATCCAACAAAAACACCAGTAACACTCTGTGGTTGCTTCCCTTCAAATGTGAGGATTTGCTGCTTCTTTTAAACTGAATATCTTTGGGTTTTGGACAGTCGTTCAAACAAGACAAGCAATTTGAAAGCATAACGTTGTGCACTGAGAAATCGTAATGGGCTTTTTTGACCTATGATTTATTTGCGTGCATTCATCTGGTGTCAGAATAATCCCAAAAACTGATTCCCCTGAGAGACTTCACCTGAACACCCCCTCAAGTCAGAAAAACAACTCAGAAAGCCTTCAAAAACATTTGTACCTGCTGACTTTGACCTAATATATGCAGTAACCTTAGGAACAAAAGTAAATGTTTCATTCATAGTAAGAAACTTTTAGTTACTTCAGGTATTGTGTATCAATTCTTTGCTGTTACTGAATATCTGAATGATCTGTGTGTTCATTTCATGATTTATTTGGCTCCGCCCACACAAATAGTCGCACTGAGACTGGACTGTTGCCAAGCAACACAACAATATCCCTGCACACTAGCTTGCTACTCTGTGTAATTCTGTATGTAACCATAGGCGAGCTACTTTGCATCATGGAGGCTACATCTGTGTTGGTATTTATTTTGTGACTGATGTAATAACTCAGTTGGCAGTCGAATAAGTATGATGCCAAGGAGTTAATAGCTTAGGGGCCGTACGCATGTTGTGTTTGTTATGCCCTCAAATTCATTGTTTTCAATGTAGATGCAAGGCAGGCAGGCTCAAATGGCAGAGCAACGCGCATTCCTGAGCGCCTATTTTTCAGGGCACGACAACTGCGCACTGAGATAAACAGAGTACAACTTTTGGAACACAGCAGCATGCACCATCACAACCCATCACAGCTGACCGATATCTTTCCCTTTATCCATAAATATTAGTTTGTGGTAAATGTGGAGTAGAAGTTGATCTAGGCCTACACACATGTAAACAGCACCTGGAAGAAGATCAGCTTTGCACTCAGGATGTCAGGTAAATAGGCAATGATACGATGCTTGTTAAGGTTACTTAGCAACGTCAGACGCAACCTGCCGCTGTGCTCGTAAAAGCTGGCTCAGAAAAGTCACTAGAGTAGCGCCCGACCTTGCGTTTTCAAGGCGGTTAAATCATGTGTACAGCCTCTTAATCAGTACATTGCTTCTCGTCTTCTGATGTCACATGAACATGCCTGGAGATTTGCAGTGAGGCATCCAGGCTTCTTTCCTTCACTTCATCCTCTTCTGACGACCATTCATAATTTAACTCACGAGTTTGCTATGAGTTTCTAATGATGACCCTTAATGTCGGCTAATTAATGATTAACATATTGAACGGCTCAGATCATCTGGAAAAGCAGAGTGAAAAATACCACCAAGACCAACCGTCACATCGCTAAACGACAACAGCAATGGAGGAGAAATTAATACTGAACCCAAACAGACGGGCGGGTCCTTCCTCTCTCCCTACATCCTTCAGCCTTCCCTTCATCAAGAGCAGGGGTCTCATTTATAACCAATGCGTATCCACCCAACGAGGCCTGAGAGACATTTCCCACGCAAAAGCTGTGATCAATCAAAACAAATTTGAGGCGAGAAACTTTGACCCATGCTTACAAAACTTTAGAGACAGGAAACTGGTGACACATGATGGTGAGGCAGGGGCCTGATTGTAACAATTGTCAAATATTTTTTGGCGTACGCCATATTTAGCTTTTGTCTGTAGACACATTTTTAGTACTTATCCTACACATTGTTTTATAAATGAGTCCCCCAGTGTTCTACCTTGTGCTGACATTTTTTCTTCCATGGATACTCTATGTCATAGCAACCAGATGCTACCAAAGCATTTCATCTGAAAAAGCGCTACGCCCCTTACTGCGCCTCATTGCTCCTCTGTGTTCTGCACTTGTTTGGTATAAACTGTGTCATCTTTGACTTTTAAAAAGCAACAATATACCGAATAATAGCTTCACAATAAAGCTTTTACACAAAGCACTAAAATCAGGATGAATGAAGTAATTTGAAAAAACAACAAAAACAAAAGGCGGTAATATCGTGCTGTTGATCCACCCTTAATCGCCACAGGGGAAATTCCCTCACCACAACAGCTCTGCTCAAACTGTTTGATCTGAATGACTTTAGAGGCCTGAAGAGGTGAAAATTATCCCGTGTTTTTTAAAACCTAAACCGCTCATCTGATGCAATGAATGTGTGAAACAAGATCCTCTTGTACTTTTTCTTTTGTTAACTTTCCAGATATTCTCTGCGGGCATACATGCAGACTTTCCAGAAATTCCAACGGCAGCTGGGACCTTGTTAAAAAGCAGGATGACTCGCCTGAGCTTTGCAGCATCGCTCATGTTGTTAGAGTAGGTATAGCCGTGCAGTGGAGTTATTTTTCCTCCTCTTCCATCTCTTTTACACTCCCTTGTCTCCGCTGCCTCTGTTTATCTCCATCTCCCCCCTCCTCCATCTCTACCCCCCCTCCATCCATCCATCTCCCTCTGGGGTGCAAGTGCCTGGTACCACCAGTCTCCCTCTCTTAAAGCTGCATCTCAAAGAGTTGATTCTCCGATCTGATGCATCAGCACATAACACACAACCACAGCAAGACTCCCTACACACACTGATAAATGCCTACTGATTAAATAGCCATACACAGTTGCTCTAAACATACATTCAGATTCAAACACTGACAAGTTTGTCCGTAAATCCTGTTACATGCTCTCCACTCCAGCTTGTCCACACCAATGAAAACGCGAGACAAACGTGGAACATGTGAGGCAAGCATGCAAAACAAACACTTAACATGTGCTCTAAAACATCGTCATTATCTGAAAGACAATGGTGTTTGAGAAGGAAAGGAAGAGGAGGGAAACTCAACTCTAAACAAACAACAACAAAGCAGCAGACTGACGTCCGCCTGCGATTAACTAAACAACCGTCATGGTGATCATGACAGAGCTGGCAGCCGTGGAGAGATAAGCGAGATCAACAACATGTCACAGCATCGTGTCATGTGGACAGTGCATGAGCATCCGAGCTGCTGGAATTTCTGACACAACTGACACGCTAAGCCAAATTATGGTTCTGCTGCAATGCATTTCATGAGCCAAACCGACACTCATTTCCAGTCCAGCTTTACTCAATCTTCCATCTTCTTCTGTGTTGCTCAAACAGTCAAACGGCCGGGGATGGGGGGTTAGATTCCCGCTGACCGCGAGCTCAGAAATGCATTTATGGTATTCGGGGTCTGAAAGCATCTGCCAAACAGCGTATGTAATGATGTTGTTGTTGTTTTGTTTCTTGGCCTTGGTCTCATTTTCATAGCTTTGGCTAACAGTCCTATTGACTAGGATAACATTATACTCACATTTTACTCACTCAAGTCGATCACAGTAATATGGAGGCAGCACACCAGGGCAGGATACAAGCAGTCAGATGATCTAACAGGTGGTAAACAAACCCTCAATTCTGACCTGTGTGTTCACACAACTCAGTACGCGCCGTGAGTCAGTGTTTGGGTGATCATTTTAGATTCTGCCTTCACTTTCCTTTTGGAATAAGTAAAACTGAGAGTTTGTTTGCACCCTGCCAGACTCTGTCTTCTGGAAATTGCCCTAAATCCCCAGATATTAGACATTCAGCTAGTCAGAGAAATGTTACTGTAACCCAAAAGAATAATGGCGACAACTATTAAAATGAGGCCCAGATTGTAAAAAAACAACTGAATAAACTTTCCTCTAATACTGTTAGTTTAAGAGGGGATAAAGTCCTCCGTAAGATATGGCCAGAACTTTAGTTTGTAATGTTCAAAAAAATGAACTAACATTATGAAAGGAGTGGAGAGACTAACAGTTTTGACTTTATTTACATCTATGTGTTGAGTTGCAGAGATATCTACTAAATTTAGCACACTAACCAGCTAGCCCCGGCTGATCCTGTCTTGTAATACCCTTTGTACCTCGGGACATTATTGTGAGTCACTAGGTACATTTACATGCACACTAATCTTCCATTATTATTCCGAATTTGATGCGGGTCATGTAAACAGCATATTCAGTTTGGATATTACAGAATAGGACTTTTTCCCGAATGACGCATTTTCTGATTTAGTCATCTGGGATGCGCCGGTTTTAGGAGCAGTGTTTGGACATGTATACAAGGGATTCAGTCACTGCAAACTCTGAATCCATTGCAATGGTTCGGCATATTTACTTATATATAAATGGAAGTTGAAAATGGAGATTCGCCTCCTCTGCCCAAATCAAACCAGAATGCCAAAAAATCGGGGGTCTGCCCCTGATTAGGCTACAATGAACTTGACTCATCTCTACAGCACTTTCAGTTCCCTTTAGGTATGATATGTGCTATATAAATGTCATTCCCTTCCCTTGCCATATTGTGATGTGATAAACAACACTGGAGTATGCACGGCTGCATATCAAGGGAAATATTAGTGGAATATTCATTTTAATTAGTCATGTAAACAGCTTAGTAGGAGTATTGTTTTTTGGGAATGAACACAATATTTTGTGAATATTAACATATTCAGTACAGCATGAGCGGACGAATAAGCAGAGCTACAGCCCGCGGCTCGCAGCAAAGTAAACACAAAGGCTACACTTCCACATTTTCATTTTAAATCATAACTTTTTATAACACTTGGCAGGCGACCATCATCAACATCCCAACCACCTGCTCCTGGCAAGCGGCAAAGAAAAGAAGTGATATTTAAAGAAGCAAAGCAAGTGTAAACATTGGCGTGGCTTCCACAACTGGCGAGTAAAGAGACAAGGTTTGATGCTGAACTCACTGTTTGTTTTAGACAAGTACGTAACATCTAATGTTGGATTTAGCAAAATACATCTTCTGTGCAACAAATGATGGGACAACCTGTGCCCTGTCCCTAATCTACTACATCTTTACCACCCTCCACAAATAGATGACACCATGATGGAGTCTTATCACCAAAGACTTTTCTCTCCTGATGGAAGTAAATGTAGAGCACCAGTCAAATGCTTCCCCCTATTTCTTTCGAGCATGTGGCCTGGCACCTCACGTTGCATCTTTAAGTGGTGCAGACAGTGCAACTTCCCTCGGAGACAGACAGCACACACAGCAATACCCTGCTCTGCTAAACCGGTGTTATATAAACAGCTCTGCTGCAGATATATCTGATCAGTATTTCCTCATCATTTATAGAGCACTGTGAGAGCAAGAAAACCAATAGCAGTGTAAGAAATAGCAGCACAGACCATAACTTACACTCAAATAGCCACAAAAAGCTAAAAATACTGTGGATCCTCCATGCAGACATGGGGTTGCTCAAATGACAGTAGTTTAAAGAATCAGCAGGACAACTCCTACAACTGCAAGACATAAAATCTTACACTAAACAACACGACATTTATAAGTGTGGCAGATGAAACGCTGACTTCAGTTACCCTCAAATGTAGAGCGGAAGACAGCTCAGCAGCTGCACTACAGAGCTGATGTACAGATAAACAGAGCAGCACTTCAAAGATGACAAAACTGATAAAACTAGAAGAAAAACAATCTCTGTACTCTACCAGCCGCTGATCAGGGGTTTTCTTAGATAGTGTTTTATCCTGTTAGTCGTAGTCGGATGGCTTTTGGGACATATATTCAGCTGTGACGATAGAACCTAAAAATAACACATCATCAACATACATTTGTACATTTTTTTTTTTTTTTTACAAATTTAATGAGCTTGTGGACATGTGGACTGGACTGCAAGCTGACTGACTGATTGAGCTGCAGTATTCTTAGCTTTATTTATATGGAAATTCAGACAATTTACTGATTTAAAAATGACCGTATTAGTTCACTTGGCTCAGTAAGAGATTCATAAATCTGGAAATTTCTAAAATTGAGTTCATCACCCAGCCTTACTGTGACTGAAGCTCCCCAAAAAGCTTCTGATAGATGCATGACCTCAATGATAATGAAGGATACACTTTAATGGCTCCTGACTTTGTCCCGATGGCCATAAGTTTCAGCTTGGGGTCGAAGGCCAAAGCACTGGGCTGATGAGGGAACCCATGCTCCACAGTCTAAAAGAGAAACACAGAACAGACATTAACAGATGACACAAGAAAGAAGACAATAAAAACACTCAGATTTAATTATTTTTGCTTCTTTTTAAACACCCTGCTGTCTGTGAGCGTGCGTGCATGTATTTGCCTGTCAGACTGTGCAGTCAGTGCGGCGTCTAAAAGGGAGGGCTCCCTTAATAAAGTTAGAGGAAAGTTCTTTAAAAAGCACTGAGGGCAGCAGCGTTGCTTTATTACGATGCTTTGCAGACTTTGTTAAATGGGATTAACATAAATTCACAGTTTTTCCCTTCTGCCCGTGTCAGGAGAGGGCGAGACAGCTGGGAAAGCATTTAGATCCACAGAGAAACAACTAACAGAAACTTTAGAGTGACACCTTAACTAACTTTAAAAAAAGGTTCAGGTCAGGATCCCTGAGCGGCTCCGTGTCCAAAAGCATTTGGAAATGAGGTCTTTAGCGTGGAAATCAGATATGAGGTAAAACATTAACTCCTTGTTTCTTTAAATTGCCGCTCTGATCACACAAACACACGCAGACAGAGGGACATCAAAGTAACGCTCCTGTTGAGAGACCACCTCTGTGATAGTTGTGGCAGCTGGTGCCAGACCTTAAAATGTGTGTGTGAATGTGTGTGTGTTGTCACGGCACAACAAACAGTTCAAGGACTTTAGACCCAATGCACCATTCAACCAATCTGAGTATACTCATATTCTCTGAATGTACGTCCATGTAGCACTGCAGCGATTAGTGATCAAAAGAAAATTAATCGCCAGGTACTTTGAAAGTCAAATAATGTTTTCAGTGATTTTTTAAAAGGCAAACATGCCACAAATTTGCTTGTTCCAGTTCCTGAAATGTGATGAAAAAATCTGCAGTTTTTGTCATGTATGATAGTAAATGAACAGTGTTTGAGTTTTGGTCTGTTTGTCTGACATAATAAGCAATACTGATGTTTTACTTTGAGCTCTGGGAGGCTCTGATGAGCAGACTAAACCTACACATAATCCAGAAAATAAGTCACAGATGGAAGAAGAATGGAAGTAACTGTTAGCTTCAGCCCAGCTTTAAGGTCTATAAAACCCCGTTTCCACCGAGCAGTACGGTGCACTTCAGTTCAGTTCGGTACGCTTTTTTCCTGTTTCCACTGTGAAAAGTTGTGGATGGTACCAATGGAGCCGTTCTGTGCCGTCCCCATTTTTGGTCCCCCCTCTGTTGGGGTACCTAGCACACAGATCTGGTACTAAAAGGTGGAGCTGTGAACACTGCAGTCTGTAGATTGCTCAATAGAGGACGGTCACTCTGCTCAGAGATGTGGCTGGTTTTATAACCAGTGTGACGACAACCCCACCAACATGAAAGGCTAATGTTTGGGGTGGAAACGCTAGGGTCAAGGCACCATACCATAAGAATATAGGTGATATAGGTGGTGGTGGAAATGGGGCTTAGGTCTGCACTAGTGTTGTCATGATACTGGAATTTCTAACTTTGATACAATGCCTTGAAAAATACTGATATTTGATAACATTTTTGATACAGCAGGGAAAAACATCTAACTTTTTTCCTTGGTCAGTAGCAGAGAACAGCAGAATACCTAACCATTACTAATCAATATTGTGGAAAAAGAGTATTGGAGCAGTTTCAATTATTCTGAGTACATTTGTATCGATATATTAATATGTTTTGACAACACTAGTTTGCAGCCACCCTGAGAAGATCTGATTCTGTTGTCACCAACTTCTATTAGTGTCGTCTCTCACCACTTTATCACCTCTCTCTGCAGCAAGACATCCTAATGTGAGGCAACTTTTCAAAAAATTAAAAAAATTAAAAAAAAAAACTTACAAAAGTTTACATCTAGGCTGCACAATGAAAATACACTACAATTAACTTAATCTGGAATCCGTAACTTTCCATGCAAATTTGCCATTTGCGATGTCAGACAACTGAAATCATGGAAAGCCCGCTGATGGTTTAAACGTTCTGACACAACACTCGGGAAATGTCTTTCCTGGCATTTATGCGACTGTGATGTCTCATTGTGACACATAATGAGACATAACACTCATGCTACTCAGAGAACAGAGGTTACGCAAGTAACCTCAAGTTCTGAATGCCTCACTGGGACTGTTACCAAGAACAAGTGTAACCCTAAAAGATGATTAACTTTTGTCAGAAGCTCTTTCTCACAGAACAATTTATTCATCAAAGAAATAATAGATTCATTCGATAAGATACTGACGCATTCAACTCAACCACATCAAGTTTTATGTTTCAACGAGTCACAAGCCTTCACAAAGGACAATGGCACACCCAGAACTTTCTCATAGGGGTGACCGGATAGGGCCATCTTGTAGTGACACACCAAAACCAAAAGTCATTCCTGAATTTCAAGAATTCTATTGTGCTATAAGCTAGTGGAAAACTATATAGTTATGAGAGTTAAGGAGTCGCATACTGATGTACTTTGTGTTCTTATATTACAGTTAACGTCAGCAATTAACTGATGTGTATGTAGATGTGGACATACTAGGTGATTCCTCACTAGTTGTCTTTTTCCTTAAAATGACGTGCAACGAAAAAACGAAATGCACTGACTGACAGGGACAAACATTTATTGGGAACAATTCTACTCAAATAAAAACAAATAATATCAGTAATAATAAAAAAGGGAGACACAGAGGCCTTCGATAAGTTTTGTGTATTTCTGGGAGGAGACGGCTGTGGCACCCCCTGGCTACCCCTTGGGGCCACAACTGGTCAGGATTTTTGTCTGGATTTTTGTTTGTCTGGGGTTTTTTTTGTTTTGTTTTTTGGGGTGACGTTTAAGGCCGAAACATCACCAAAATAAATTAAATGCACCTCATAATAATTCTTGGTGTGCATTAATTGTATGTTTTATATATTGTTTTGGTCTAACATGATTGTTTTAAAGAAAGACACCCTGCAGTTCCTCTTGTGATGTTTGCGTCTACATGTGTCCTTATCCAAACAGCACGTCAAACACTCAATTTGAGTCCTGGAAGCGCTCTGACCCACACATTTTTTCAGTTTTATCAAGACTCAGGCTGTAGATTTGGGCCACGAAGCAAGGTGATAAAGAAAAATCAGTTTTATATGATTAATAAATAACAATCAATGAGTGATATTTAGTTTGCTAATCACTTTGCCAACATCATGAAGCACTAAATTTTCTTCAAATATATGCCAAACATTCCTCATTCATCTTGTTGAGTGGGGTTTATTGTGTCATGTCACCCCACTGTGCATGATAAATTGAGGCTTTCAACATCCAAAAGTCTGGACAGCCCCTCTCTGGCACGCCCTGCTCTGCTTTTTGAGTGACACACACTGTGCAGACCGACAGCGGCCTCACCTAACCTGAGTTCAAGGCCACAGCACTGCCAGGGCAGGTTATCTTTGCACCGTAGTCTAAATATAAAGCGCAGACCCTGTTGGTAAGGTGCAGGTCATCCAAAAAGATTACGTGCAGTTGATATGCACAATTATCAAACAGTCCACGGACTTCAACCTACTTTTAGGCTCCCACCAGTTTAGCAACAGAGGCCAGGGTGACAATTGGCAGCTTGCTGAAAGTGGAGCTGCTCAATTGAGGAGGAGAGGAGGGCTGATAACTCCTCTGGAAGCTGAGGTTTACTGTACACACACTGGTGTAGGTCCATATGGATGTGATGCCAGGGTAGCATGAAATCTGACACTCCTGGTTTCACCCACAGACCCTCAAACACTGAAACAAGAAGAGCGCTGCAAAACAACGCTGCGAGCTTTTGCACAGTGTTGTGGTGAAGGGGCACGAGAGTGAGCCCTGTCACCACCCTGACAGCCATCTTGATCAATATCTGAATGAAATATGGGTCACAGCACTCAAGGGAGGCATCAAACTGCTGCAGCACAACTCTAATCTCGTTATAGTGGAGCCTGATAATCCCTATCACTGAGATAATCAGCTGTTGGTGGTTAATTACAGTGATGTTAGGTCTGCACAGATAAGTTTCCCCAGTTCTTGGTGCTTTGAACGCGGGCCTCGTTTGGGTGAGAGCCAATTAACACGCCGTGAAAACACACACACACACACACATCAACAAAGAGTCCAGGCTGCACTGAAACCATCAGCAGCAGTTTAATTCCTGCTCCTGGCTGGACACAGAGGCAGAGAGCGTGAATGCTGCAGAGAGCTGGTCCCGTGTGGAGATAGGTAGTTTCGGGGAGCAGCAGAAGAGGAGAGAAGAGGAGAGAAGAGGAGGAAACCCTCACTCCCTCACTCCCTCCCTCTCTATCCTCTCCTCCGTCCCGTTACTTTACCTTGTTGAAGGCGAAGAGCTCCTGTTTTATCTTCTCCCTCTGCGGGTCGGTGCCCTGCCGACGAAACCTAAACTTCATCATGTTGAAGCCGGGCGGGACTGCGGCGGGACGGAGAGGAAAACACGGAGGTAACGACCCCGGGGTTCTCGGCGCGGCGCAGTCGGACGATGCTAAGCTAGCTAACCGACTAGCCCATACAGGCTGAAAGCGGGGCTGCGACGCTGTTCCTGCTGCTGCGGGCTGCGGCTTCTCCTCCCTCCTTCTCCCTCCTGGTGCTGTTTAGGTCGCGGTGGGTTTGACCGCAGCCTCCTCCTCCTCCTCCTCCTCCTCTTCCCGGTTCACACGGACCCCTTGTTGTTGTTGACCAATGAGCGCGAGAAATCTGCGAGCAATTACCCAGAAACGCCCACACGGGCCAGCGCTCTGGAGGGGGGAGCTCGGTTTGTAGCACAGCAAGCACCGGATACACGTCCCACATGCACGGCGCTACACGGCGCTAAACGGTGCGTACGTGATGTAAAATCAAACCATCAGACAGTAACTAGCGAGTAATGTTTAAAAACAATGCAAGTGAACTTGTTAACCTTTCACAGCGAGGGACGCTCATATTTATTAATATTTAAGACTCTAATTAACCTTATAAAATGATGTTTCTATGGAAGCTCATTTCTGCCACTGAAAGAGAAAATAATTATGTGATGAAACAGTTAAAATTCTGAAAAAAAAGTTACGAGTATGAGATTAAAAAGTCAAAATTTTGATATAAAAAGTCCTAATTGTTCTAATAATAATAATAAAAAAGTTTAAATTTTGATAAAATGATGAGATAAAAATTAATTCAAAATTATTAGATAAAAAGTTGTAATTTGGGATAAAAGTTATAATTATGAGAAAAAAGGTCAAAATTATAGGATAAAAACAAAATGATGAGATAAAGTCATAATTATGAGATAGAAAAATCTAAATTATAAGATAAAAGGTCAAAATTATAAGATAGAACTCGAAATTATGAGATGAATCAAAATTATTAGATAAAAGGTCAAAATTATGAGATAAATAAGTCAAAATTATGAGATAAAGTCATAATTATTGATTTATAAAGTCGAAATTATGAGATAAAAAAGTCGAAATTATGAGATAAAACGTAGAAATTATGAGATAAAGTTTAAATGATGGCATAAAAAGTCAAATTGTTAGATTAAAAAATCATAATTATGAGATTAAAAAAATCTAAATTATAAAATAAAAGGTCAAAATTGTGAGATAAAAAGTCATAATTATGAAATAAAAAAAGTCGAAATTATGAGATAGAACTCGAAATTATGAGATGAATCGAAATTGTGAGATAAAAGGTCAGAATTATGAGATAAGTTATAATTATTGATTTATAAAGTCGAAATTATGAGATAAACGTAGAAATTATGGATAAAGTTTAAATGATGACATAAAAAGTCAAATTATTAGATTAAAAAAATCTAAATTATAAGATAAAAGGTCAAAATTATGAGATAAAAAAAGTCATAATTATGAGATAGAACTCGAAATTATGAGATTAATCGAAATTATGAGATAAAAAGGTCAAAATTATGAGATACATAAATCAAAATTATAAGATCTATATAGTCAAAATTATGAGATAAAGTCATAATTATTGATTTAAAAAGTCAAAATTATGAGATAAAAGTCGAAATTATGAGATAGAAGGTCATAATTCTGAGATAAATAAATCACAATTTTGAGATCTAAATAGTCAGAATTATGAGATAAAGTCATAATTATTGATTTAAAAAGTCGAAATTATGAGATAAAAAAGTCGAATTTATGAGATAAAACGTAGAAATTATGAGATAAAGTTTAAATGATGACATAAAAAAGTCAAATTATTAGATTAAAAAGTCATAATTATGAGATAAAATAGTCAAAATTATGAGATAAAAGGTCAAAATTGTGAGATAAAAAAATCAAATTATTCAATAAAAAGTCCTAGTTATAAGATTAAAAGTCAAAATTCTGAGATACAAAGTGAAATTATAGGTTTAAAAAAAAAAATTAGGGGGAAAAAATCCCAGAGTACAATTATGAACCCCAAAATGAGCATAATACAGGACCTTTAAATTATTTTTTACATTAGGCAGAATTCAGATAACTAAACTACAACCAAAAAAATGCCAAAACTGTTGAAAATGACCATTAACGTGTTCTATCTGAAAACCCCTGGCTCTCACCCCTGTTATTTCAAGTATTTATTTGTTTAGGTATTCATCTACTGTTTTCCTGTGGAAAAGGATTAGGCCACGTGAAAAATGTATTTAAGTTCTGAGTTTAAAATCTGAAACGTGACTTTTCACATGTGGCCCTGATCCTCCTCCGTATTTTTCCTTATATTTTGTTTGTGTTAATTATTTATGTATTTATTCATTTACTCTATTTCCCATTCTGTTTTTATGTGGCTGTATCTTGTTTGCACCTCATGTTTCATTATGTTGTTTTGCACCAGGACCAGGTAAACACAATTTTGTTCCCCTGTTTACTGCACTGTATCTCTTATCTCTTGCTTTCTCTGATGCCTTTGAAATTATACTTGTTTTAAACTTCATATGTGCATGATGTTACTAAAGGTCTCTTTTTAAAATGAACCAAATTCACACATTCACAGTCATTTATGCTACAAACTTTAATGTACATTATTCACGTGCATTAGTTATGTACAACAGCTATTTACATAAAAATATATAGGCTATACATTGTATAAATAATCATTTCCATTAGTGCAAAGAGCTCAGTGATGTGGCTTATAACCATGTGCCAAAATATGCTTCCACAAATATGTTCCCCACATTGTGTCTTTCCTTTCATTTCATAACAGGGAAGAAAATAAAGAAAAATAATTTAATTTGTGGCCTTTTTTGTGGCTGCCTTCTCTTGTTTTTGGTTTAAATTCATCTTAATAAAATAACAAAAAATAGAGCATTTCATGGGCTCACAAATAATTTAGGTATGCTACTGCATGTAGGTTCAAGTCTAATGAATAATTATGTATTTTGTCAAACCACAAGCATCTATTAGTGTTTAAGGGAAGATATGGTGATACTTATATTTGCTTAATATTCATTTTAGTTTCACACATTTGAGCTTCCAGGAACAGAGCCAACCACAGCAGGGGTTCCTACCCTTGTTCAAGGACCACATTTATATTCAGTGCTGCCCTAGAATCAACGTAAATCAAATCATACAGTTCTTCTGAAGTGGGCAAGTTAAAGTAAATTAAAGAGGTAGTATCCATTAGAGTCCCGGCACGACAAGGCAATCATGGCAGACAAGATCTGAAACTGTTTTGGCTAAAAATGTCAAAGAAAAACATGAATGGGTTCAGTGCGAGAGGACGTTTATCAAGTCTGACTCTCAGTTTCTATACTCCTCACACTGCGTCAGAGACACATGAATGCATTAAACTCATGGTGTGAGTGTTTTGAAGTATTTGCAGGGTAGCTGCACTGACTTACTGGATGTACGTGTCATGCACACAGAAAGATAACCAAATATGCCTTTTCCTGCTTTATGTTGAGGCCGTGGGTGTAATTGTTTAAATCTTTTTTTTCTAAGCAAAACGCCCCCAAATTAAATAATGCTTCTCATATGTGAACATTCCCTGGTTTTCCTACTCTTCTATGATAATAAACTGAATTGTATTTGGGTTATGGAACATTGGGTGGACAAAACAAGCCATTTAACATTTTTGGCTGTGGGAAATAGTGATAGTCATCTTTAGTTGCAGCCCTGATTGAATATGCACGACGTGTTCTTGGGTCAACATCCCACATTCTGTTCCTGGACCAACATGGCAGTCAACCAATCACAGCCCTCTGACATCATCAGGCTCCTTCAAATGCGACCAAGAAATGCAGCCTCCTTTCCCAGAATTTTAAGGATACAATGGATGAATCCTTCGTGGCCCAGCCTATCCAGAGATATACTGCACACCAGTGACGATTGGGCTGTTTTCAGTATGGCGCCGCCACCGGCAGCAGCGGCGGCGGCAGATTGCACTTTTAAATGTAAGTACTGGGTTTCAACTCACTCGAATAGTTAACAATATAAATGTTGTAAAACACAAGAGGCCTTCGAACCTAAAATTATATATCAAATATCAAATTATTTATCAAATGGCAGTGTCACCAGTGGTGAATCATTTCCTAAAGTATTAAATAAAATTTAAAAAATAAAATAATGTCGGGGTCTATGATTTTGGGCTAACTTGCTAGCTTACTCCTTGTGTCTGCAATTGCAGCTGGTTGCTAAGTAACAGGAACGCCAACGGTTCGGGACGAAAACAACTGGTGAGTTTGTGAGGATTTTATTCAATGTTACTGAGGATTTTGTTCAGTTGTTCCACCTTCAATTTGGAAAACTAGCTAAGCTTAGAGGAAGCACAAAAGAATTTTGAAAGAAATACAGTGGCAGCATGCTGATGATGTCAGAAGGCTGTGATTGGTTGATCACGTTTGTCCAGGAAGACGTCCTACTCAGCAAAATCACATCGTGCAATTGAGTATACCTGTTTTTCAAACGGTCATCAACATCTTCAACCATTATACATTCATCAGATTACAGAAACATTACCTTTACATATCAAAATATTGTATTTTAATATAGAGGTAGATGCAGCACATTTATAAGGCATACAGTGTGATTTATCTGTGAGTGCAGGTGGTGGTTTGAGTTATAGCAGGGTGATTTCACTCGGTGGCAAAGTGAGTCTCTTTTCTCTGACTGACAACATGTTCTCCATGTGCATGGCGATGACTCGGCACAGCTCCAGGCCCTGGAAAACACACACACACACACACACACACACACACACACACACACACACACACACACACACACACACACAGCAAGGCATTTATGTAAGGTGAGTGAAACAGACACAGAAAAGTTACATCCACAGTGTATATTGTATCTGCACATCACACACAAACCTGCTCCAGCTGCAGCTGAGTGATGCGCTGGTTGAGCAGGTCTCCTATCATGATCTCCACATACGGATAACTGGAGCCTGAAGTCGGTCTCTGAGTGCGAGTCGACTGGACCTCCTTCAGAGGGAAGCGCACCATGGCCTCCTAATTACACACACACACCAAATATATGTATGAATACACACATTATAGGCAAGGGACACTTACAAACAAACTCTGACAGACAGATATGCTCAGATATTAAAAGCCAAAACTTACAAAATATAGGATTTAATAGATAGAAGAAAACAGCGAACACAATAACCAGCAGAGGGAGCCAAGTACTCTGTTTTGAAATCAACCCCTGCCACATTTTACCAGCTGGTCCTTGAATGTAAAGCGAGCAACATTACACTCAGTGGATTTGCTTGAGTGGATGATTTGCATACATGAGTATCCTTGTTCAGAAAGTGCAGTCCATTCAGATTCACAGCCAGGATGCACGGTGCGTAGATGGAGGAGGAGCTGCAGCTCTGGATGTAGAAGAAGGAGGAGCCGAACATGGGGAAGGCACTGACCAGACCTGGGGCAAATACACAGGAAGGGTCACTCTTAATATGGCAGCACATTCAAGCCAAGAGTCAGGTAATTAAACTGTTTAAGATCTACCTCCCAAAAAATTTGGGATTAAAATTTGTGTCTTCTGTCTGTTATTTTCTGAACACCCTCACTCAGCTACATTTTAGAAATAATTTGTAAGTAGTGATTTGATTATGAAACTAATGAATAATATGGGACACACTGTAAGTCACTTGCATAAATACACACACACACATTAACACAGAGCTGTGGTCTTACCAAGGAACTGTGCGCGAGCCTGGTTTGGGTTTAAGGGCTGGACTTGCTGCATGTGTTGAGTTGTCATATTCAGCCAATGCTGTGAACCCTGTTTGCTGTAGAACTGTGGGGGGACACACTCCTGCACCTCACGCCTAGAAACATGAACACACACACACACACACACACACACACACACAAAGCCAGTGGCAGTAGTAAGACATTATACATGTGCAAGTGTGTTTGCAGATTTGAGCTTATGCTGCACGTGAATGCACCTGAGGATTCAGTCAGGACAACTTTGGTCAAAGAAAACTTTATTTCCATTCGCAGTATTATATCTAGCAGTATGGCTTTGTTCTGGGGCGCACATCCCTGCCCTTCCATGCGCCTACATGGAAGGCCTAAGGTAAGGAAGACGCCCCAGGAACAGAGCAGAGCAGCATCAATAAAGTGTGTAAGTGTGTGTATACTGTATTTACAGGGTGGGCAGGTAAATGGTGTCCTTGGCACGGTGCTGTAGGGCGGCCAGTCTGGCGATCTGCTGCAGATGCTGATCACTGGCCTTACCCTGAGGGACGACACTCAGCAAGGCCTTCAGGTAGTCTGGCAACACCTTGAAGAGAGACACAGAGAATAAAAGTTTGTTGGTGTTTATTTTACTGTATGTTCAAGTTTTAAAATCTTCCTTGTCGGACTGTGCTAGCTGAGGTGTATCTGCGCTCAGAGGTCAGATCTACTGTTTCTTATAATACGAAAACGAGCCCCACAAGAATATGAGCCAAATTTCAGATTGGATGAGCTACAGTAGAAGCAGCATTTCATACAGCAGAACTGTACCTGGTTATAGTGCATGGTCACATAGAGTTCGTTGTCAAGTTTGAGAGCCAGGCTCCATATGACTCTCCTGAACCACAGACTGTAGTTGGCGTCCACTGGCTCCGCCTCTGTAGCGATATCCAGGATGTACTCGCGCTTGTTCAGGGGACGCACATTCTGACCTGCACAGGAGCACACTTCAGTTATAATCTGTTTACCTACAGTGTATTGCTGCATGTCAAAGAGTGTTTGCATTGTAGGTCTGTGCTATGACAAGCATGTTAGATCCTTGATACCTTGGTGTGTGACCAAAAAGATGGCATATTCGTCCAATGCCTCCACCCTGTGCAGTCCCATCTCATAGCACAGCTCCTCGATGACGTCCAAAGCAACCTGAAATACAGAAAGCCACTTATAAGAAGCAATGCTGCCCTCATGTGGACAAACGGAGGCAGTTATCCCTCGCAACCTTCACTTATTATAAGTGTGTGGTGGTGTGTTTCTCTGCAGAGACTCTGCCCTCTGCCTCTATTTTCTTATTTCCCTCTTATTTTGCTGTGTTTGGGATGTTTTGGCGTGTGTACCGGCCACCCTGGACAGGTCGCCAGGCTATCACAGGGCTGACACATAGAGACAGACAACCATTCACACCCACATTCACACCTACGGACAATTTAGAGTCACCAATTAACCTGCATGTCTTTGGACTGTGGGAGGAAGCTGGAGCACCTGGAGGAAACCCACGCTGACACGGGGAGAACATGCAAACTCCACACAGAGGGGCTCCCCCACCCCCGCGGCAATGCTAACCACAACTCCCATATAGTATGACTTTAATGTGCATGCGTGCATATGTGTGTTTGCCACTCACAGAGCACGTCTTGATTTTCAAGTGCCTTTCGATCCCACCTGGCAGCAGGAACAGCTGTCTCTTGGAGCTCCGCCCAGCCTGCACACAAACAACCAATCACAGGAAATCCTTTTACAGTTTAACACCAGTGTGGAGTATACAGCTGCTACTGAGAGCACCTGCTTAACAAATTCACACTTTGCACGACAGATGCCTTAAGTAGAAAAGTATCAGTGCTGCTATGGCACTTTTAGAATCCAGCGTAAATATTCATGCCAAATTTATAACACAATATATGTTGATTGGCTGTATCACCATGGTATACTAATGATTGTTGATAAAAAGAAAAAAAAAGTTCCTTCAGTCATTGGCTGTGGTTTTCTTTTTGGTTTATTGCACACTTTACCATATGTAAGCCATATAAGAGGACTGCATGGTTGAATTAGGCTTTCAGACTGCCAGCCCACTTTTGTTTTTGGCATTTCCAGATTGTTTCCCAATTCATTTTAGGAAGTCTAGACAGCAAAAACCTGCAAACTGGATCCAGACTACTTTTGGAGGTAGTTTGAAATGTGAGTCCAATCAGATTTCTATAGATAGGTGTCAGTCCGGATGCTCTGGCAGCTCAGATTGGATTCCCAAGTGTCTTTTGCATCACTTGTGAATAATGATGTTCAATCCATGGTAAAAATGCTGAGCAGAATCCATGTCACTACTGCAAGTCTGTGGACAGATGGAGGAGAAGGAGGAGTTCTGCACCTCAACTTGACAGAGCATTTGTTTAGAGGGTGAAATGATGAATCTGTCACTGCCCAATCCATACGGGAAACACAATTTGTTGCACCCATGTGCAAAGATGTTTGGGGTTAAGGATTGACCCCGAATGGTCAGGGTCAGGAAAACCCACTGGGCGAGAGATAAGACCTGAACAGATTGGGTTTCCAAAAGAATCAGTTAGTGAACAAATCTGATTTGCCTGCAGTAGAGATTTACCAGCATAGCTTTGAGTTCCATGCTGTTGGGATACTGTATACGTCCGCCATATTGAAAAGTCCTCCTCAGGTTCTGCTCACATGCCTTGGCAATTCCTGTAGAGCAACATATCAATGGCAGCTAAGGGTACTATCAGACTGGTAGTGAGTGATTTCAAGATGTGATATATTTGGTTGATGGTTTGTAGCATTTCTATCTAAAATGAATGGATGGGTGGATTTTCTACCTTGGTACTGCATCCCGGGGCTGTTACAGGCGTCCTGCAGGAACTTCAACAGAAATGGTTTCATCACATCAGAGCAGCGATAGAAAGCTGTCAGGATGTACAGCAGCCTCCACCCTCTCTGACAGCTGTCCCTACACAGACACATATACACACAAGTGCAAATTAAAGCACAGATTAAGTTGTGATTCAGACCGTGATGTAAATTTGGAAGAGTCTTACGGTTTGGAGCTGGTGTTAGTGGTGACTTGCTTCATCACCTGGCAGTAGGCTTCATCTTTGATCAGACCATGGTCGCCACTTAACTACATATATGAGCACATGCAAGAGGATAATGGTGTTCAAGTTTACTTAAATACATCATGTGTAAGTCAGTCTATCGTTTCATCATCACCATCATCATCATCTTAAAGGGAGAGTTCACCCCAAAATCAAAAACACATATTTTTCCTCTTACCTGTAGTGCTGTTTATGAATCTAGATTGCTTTGTTGTGAGTTTCTGTATGTCGGAGATATCAGTCGTAGAGATGTCTGTTACTAAATAGCACTACGGAATTAGAGGAAGAATATGTATTTTTGAATTTGGGGTAAACTTGTCCTTTATTATACTATAAGCCAGTCAAATATGAGAGTTGTGTGTGTTTGTGTACCTTCAGTATCATGGTGACCAGGTCCTGTTCAGTCTGACCCTTCAGTGGAAAGTCTCCCATGAACTTCATGATGGCTGGATAAAAACAATCAGTCAACATTGAAACAATTTATCTCATTAAAATGTTTAAAAGTCTTTCAAAGTCTTAATTGGTTCTTAAGAACTGTATTTTTCTTCTACAACTGCAAGCTAAAAATTCTCTTCCTTCCTCTTTTACCTCTTTTTTTTTTTTACATCCATCCCTTCTTTCCTTGCTCTCTACTCACCTAAGAAGATGTCAGCAGCCACTCTGTTCATCCCACTGTCTGAGAAGTCGATCAGAGACTCCTGGATCGGAGACTGAAGAGACACAACACATGGACAGGACAGGAGATATATTTGTGCAGCGGTTACAATACAGAAGAAAACATATACAAGAATACAAAGACTTTTTTGGACAATTATGCTTTGAAGCAAGCTCAGCTGCTTTACCTTGGAGAATTTAACCATGTCAGCAGGGTCCCTGCCCTCCTTCCCCTTTTTGGCTTTCTGATCACTGTGGGCAGGATACAGACAGCAGTTATTAGGGATGTGTGTGTTTGTCCATTTGTCCATTGTGTTTACTGCAAAGAATATTAATCTGAGCTGTAGACTTATTTGGAATCACAAAACAGAAACAGTTCCCACTTTCATCTCTTGTTTGGTACTTTTACAGAATGATCCATCATTTCATTTTTAGAGTGTAATTATAGAACACAATAATATAATATAATATAATCTCATTTGAGATTAAGAAGAAGATCAAAAAGTTGATGGACAACAAGAACTAGAACAAGAGTAACAAGGAAAAGAAGAAGAGGAAGAAGAAAAGGGAGAAGAAGAAAAAATGTAAAGAAGAAGGAGAAAACAAAGAAGAACAAGAAGAACAAGAAGAACAAAAGGAAAAGTGGAAGAAGAGGAGAAAGACGATGGAGGAGGAGAAGAAAAAAGACAGACAAGAAGAAGGAGAGGATAAAGAAGAACAAAAGGAAAGTGAAAGAAGAAGAAGAAGAAAGGAAGAGGGAGGAGAAGAAGAAGGAGAAAACAAAGAAGAGGAAAAAAGATGTAGAAAAGAAGGAGAAGAAGAACCAAAGGAAAAGTAGAAGAAAAAGAGGGACAAGAAGGACAAGGAGTATAAGAAGAAGAGGGTGGAGGAGCAGGACATAGAGGGAGAAGAAAAGAATAAGGACAAGAACAAGAAGGAAAAGAAGAACAAAAGGAGAAGTAGAAGAAGAGGGATGAGAAGAAGAAGAAATTGTTGAATTTTTAACACAACCTTTATTAGCTATCACAAGAAAAAAAGAGATATCAACAGAAACTCCAGCAATCAACAATCGAGGAGAGGAAGAAGAGGAGGGGAAAAAAGGAAAGAAGAAGAGGAAGCTTCACCCAGTATTTTAAATCAGTATTTTGTCTTAATATTTGTACAAAACAAGAGAGCTGCAGACTTTCACAGTGAGGACATTATATGGACATCATGATGTCAGTGTGTGCGTGCGTGTGTGTGTGTCTGACCCTCTGTTCCTCTGAGCCTCTCTGAAGTACTTCTTGGCAAACTCAGCCATGTGGTACTGGCTGCTGTGCAGAGGCAGGTCGTCCAGTTCGACGCCCAGACTGTCCCCATACATCTCATTTACCACCTAATACACCCACACACACACACACACACACACACACACACACACACACACACACACACACACACACACACACACACACACACACACACAGAGCAATAAAAAGCTGAGCAATAAAGATGTAATTATCTACAGAATATTTCCATTTTTGCTAAACCAAAATATTCCAACATACACTGAATAAACAGCAGCGTGTACCATAATGGAGGGGTTTATTAAAAAGTTATTCTGGCTGTGAGCCTCCTGTTCACACTGTGTCTTCAAGCTGAAAATAAACACCATGCTTATTTTTTGGAAGGTAGAAAAATACAGCTGTAACGTGCACCTCCATGGACAGGTCGAGCTCATGGGCAGCTACTGCTGACCCCATCGCCACGGCAACAGCAGCAGATGCAGCAACTCGTCCCTGTCTGTCTCGAGGCTCCACACGCTCAGCGGGGAGAACCAGGAAGTCCGGAGCAGCCACAGGACGGACGTACTCGCTGGAACGCTCCAGATTTTCCATACACAGCCCCAAACCGCCAACCTGCACACACACACGCACACACACCAGAGGATGTACAGAGAGGTTCGTATGCAAACACAGAATCACATCAAGTGTTACAAATAAAAAACTTTCACAAGCAAATGTTTGGTTATGTCCAACACCAAAAGATTTTTTTTAATATATTTTTATTATTTTTCATGTATTTATATATATATTTTTTTTGTTTCTTGAAAATCTAACAAACAAGGTGCAAAAAATAAATAAATAAAAGAAATAAAAAAGGCATAAATGTAGAGGTTAAGGCTCTACTGAAACAAAAAAACAAAGCCAAACCAAGCAGCAAAAAGAAAACAGCAAAGCACCACACAACAGATCCCACCACCAGGCTCCCAAACCCACCAAACTCAGGAGTGTCTCTCTTTAGCTCCTCCAGAAGCATCACCTTCTTCCTCACTATGCAGCCGTAATGTTTGCCTGAACACACACATACATATGCAAACAGACACACATACACACAGCGGACAGACATGGCATGAAGCACAGAGAAGCAAAGACACACTGTACTCGACTCACAGAAGCAGGAAGCAGCTCTACATATACATCACAGTGCTGGTTCTTAGTGTGTGAGTGGTTGTGAGCGTGTGTCTCACCGGCCTCCAGCCCGTCCATGTGCTGCACTCTGATGATGTCTCCTTTGTGGAAGCTGAGCAGAGACCTGTCCTCAGTGATGTAGTTCCTCACCGCCACCATGTACTCCGAGTCCTGACAGAGATATAACATGTTGACATGTGTCAAAACCCAAGATTTGTGTCACCGATTCAGGATCTGACCAAATGTCTCCCCTTCTCTTCCTGAGACATGGTGTTGCGTAATCACCAGAAAAGTGTTTAATCAGAACTTAATGATGTCACAGTGAAGTTGACCTTTGAACATTTGGATATAAAATGTCATTACTTCATTATTTCATCCTATAAAATATTTGTGTTATGTTTTGTCATAATTAGTGTATAAATTCTTGAGTTATAGCCAAAAACATGTTTCCTGAGGTCACAGTGACCTTGACCTTTGAAGTCCAATTACCAAATTCTAATCAGTTTATTCTTCAGTCCAAGTGGACGTTTTTGTCCAATTTGAAGAAATTTACTAAAGATGTTTTAGAGATATCACATTCACAAGACTGAAGCAAGGCTACAGTGACTTTGACCTTTCACCACCAAAATCTGATCAGTTCATCCTTTTGTCCAAGTGAACATTTTCATCCAATCTGAAGAAATTCCCTCAGAGTGTCCTTGAGTTATTGTGGTAATAAGAATGAGACAGACAAAGTCACAGTGACTTTGACCTTTGACCCATGAACCCCAAAATCTATTTAGTTCATCACTGAGCTGAAATAGATGTTTTTGCCAAACTTTAATAAATTCCCGCAAGGAGTTTGTGAGATATTGCCTTCATGAGAATGAGACGAATGCAAGGTCACACTGATCTTGACCTTTGACCACCAGAATCTAATCAGTTCATTAAAGTCCAAGTCCAGGATGTTTGTGCCAAATTTGAAAAAAAACAAACAAAAAAATGGCTATCGCCAGTGCAGGGACATAAAAATCATCCTCAAGAAAACCTACAAAACACACACACACACACACACACACACACACACACACACACAGACGCCCTCTGACCTTCTTGAGCTCTGTGAGGAAGTAGTCGATCATGTGTTTGACCTGCGGGGCCTTGGCTGAGAACAGGATCAGCTTCTCGTTGGTCAGGTTGAACTCCAGCATGTTCTTAGATGGAATCGACACAAACAGGATGTCCGAGTAGCTGCGCAGGAAGTGATATGCAGAGGCAGGAAGTCGACATGAAGTTACAGAGAAGAGAGCCACGGGTCAGATCACTTGACACAGACAATTGAAAAAGGTCTCTTGACTTTTCCTGGTGTTTAATGTCAAGACTTTAAAAGGAGCGCAGTCACATCTAGACAACTAGCGGTAGCTGATTTGACCTCTTTGGGGGTGTTTCACTACTAAGACATGAAGGCTTTAAAAGGTTGAAATACTGATGACATAAAACTGACGTCACACACACTGTGTCTATGTGTTTACACAGACTACAAGGCTCACCTGTAAGGCCTCAGCACTCTGAAGTAGTCCGGAGCAGCGGAGCTACTCCTCACCATCTTCAGCAGCTTGATGCCCTTATGAGACACAGACAACACCTGCACTCCTGTCCCCACACTGCCCTGGAACACACACACACACACACACACACACACACACACACACACACGAAACTGAATACAGGCACATATGGAAATGGCCAAGTTAAACCAAGTAAAGTATGAAGGCTGCATGTTATAGACAAGAACTCACAGAGGCTGGGAAGAGGCGGGAGAAGTAAATCTCCCATGAGTCTCTGGCCATGGCCACCACTTTCTTCTTCACGTTCTCATCATGCGTTCCTGACACCTGATCCACCTTGTTCTCAGCTGGCAAAGACACAAAGGAGTTTAACTTATCACATTCGAAGTCTTCCAGTGGTTCCCAACTGGTGGGTCACGGGTCCATTCTGGATGGATGCATAGAAGTTTGTAAAAACACACTTTATTTTGGAGTACAGTGAATTTCTGGCACAAAGTTTTTATTTTGAAGTGCCGTTTCCTGCTGTAGAGTGAGCTAATAACAGACAGCTACTTAACTGAAACATGAAACTAGCTCTATTAAACTGTGTGGAACGAACTCTGGTGCGGTTCGTTTGTGGTGAGAACGTGTTCCAACCTGGATCTGAACCAACTGCAGTCACATGACACATTGTTTGGGTTGAACATGAGCATGTTACAGTCCTGGAGGATTATTAATGTGCACCTCCTCCTGTACTGCCTTAATATGCACATTCAGCACATCCAATGCATCAAAACATTGTTTTCTAGTTGGAGCCGCGCCTCGTTTTAAACTGTATGGTTTGACTAAAATGAACAATGACAGCAATATAGTCCACGATGAGCAGCGCTAAAATCAACCTGCGTAGTTGTCCCTCCATTGTGACATTAGAAAGTGTCACATTTATCTTGCAAGTGTTCTCTTCTCAACGTTTGCTTTACTTCCTGGATTTTTCCCACATGAAAATTCTGATCAATCAAGAGCAGCTTTCTCACACAAGGCATTTTATCTGGTCCGCTTGTAAATGCTGCCGTGAGAACACGAACCAACTCTAGGCAATTATACAACTTTGGAACAAAATTAGTCCCTGATTCAGACCAAAGGAGGCGACTCTAGGTCTGAAAGCACCCTAAGGAGAAATCTGGACCCCGTGGCTGGACCAGTTGGGAACCACTGGTCTAGATGTAGAGGAATATACTGTCTAGGTTCTACTCATAGAAAGGTCATTTAGGGATTTATGTTTTTTCATACCAAATAACGCTCTCATCTTCTGCCTCTCCTCCTGGGTGATACGGATGCAGGCCTCAGAGAAGGTGTCATGTACAACCTGCAGAAGGAAATTTTCGGCATTAGGAATCTGCTGAGGTGGAAATCACGTGGGGATCTTGCATTTATTCTGTGAATAAGTATGAGCATTAAAGCAAAAGCCAAGACTTTGAAGCACCTAAATGTGTATCATTTGATGTATACTTGTACAATAAAGACAATGCTCGAATCTACATTACAAGCACTTCTTTTAGCCTATCACATTAAAAAAAACATTATCATCTTCACTGTTAGCAAAATTACTGTAATAAACTAGACTCTGCTGTGATGGAAAAGCATCAAATGAGCAAAGGAACATAATACAGAATAAACAGAGAAACAAGTAAATAATAAATAATGAATACATGAATCAACCTGTCTGAAGATCAGGTCTAGAACCAGTGGGTTGTTGAAGGTCTCTTTAGGATAGAAAACCTGTGAACACACAAAGATCAACAACAGAAACATTTATTTTGATATTCAATTATAGATATGATGATATTTAAAGGATTGTAATGTTTGTTTAATGTTCGGTACAATCAGATCTACAAAGAGTGTTTTTACAGTGTATGATTGAAGCTTCAGCGAGCCACTCGTAATGCTACATTTCAGGGCAATTGGGATTATTTTTGTTTAGTTATGTTTATATGTGTGTGTGTGTGTGTGTGTGTGTGTGTGTACTCCTGAAACGCACCTCTTTCCTCATGTAGAGTTTCCAGGGGACATTGGAGTATGTGTAATATTCATCACTGGTTCTGCTGTGGAGTTGAGTCTGAATGATCTCCTCCTCCACTGGCAAATCTCTAGAGACTGGAAACATACACACACACACACACACGCAAGGCTTTTTGACCGTGTACTTCTTATAAACTCTATTCACATGCACGTGAGAACTTTCTGTCATTGGCATTAGTATGTGAAAAGGTCACCTGGAGGAGGGGCGGGGCTTATGCTGGAGCTGGTATGCCCTGCGGAGCAAGGCTTGGTGGTCTTTGAAACCTTAAGTCCTACGTCGTCTTTACGCAGGGAGGACTGAGGCTTCCTTTGAGTCTGAGACATGAAACGGTCAGATGTTATTTTAGTGTGTGTGTGTGTGTGTGTGTGTGTGTGTGTGTGTGTGGTAGGTGTAGAGTTGGGTACCGGTTGGGTGGATTTGCCATTTGATCTTTAAGAATCTCCATAGCTTCATCATGTGGGTCCGGTTTCTTGGCAAACATCTTTCCATCACCTTTCCTACGCACACACACATACACACACACACAGATAAGTGGACAGACAAAACACCATTATGAGTATCAATATTTCATGACTGTGTTACCTTTGAGTGGCGCTTCCTGTAGAAGTTGTTGAGTCAGCAGGCTGGTGCTGTTTGATGATGTCTTTGATGTCGTGGCTGGGATCGATTCGCTCCGTGTTACTCACAGTGGATCGGACCACGTCCTCAGGAGGGGGGCCACGAGTTGGACCTGGAATGTCACTTTCTATTAGATGAAGTCCAAATGCTTAACGTTTCACACCACACAGCAAATCTGCAGAGGTTACTGAAACGTACTAATTTTTCGCTGAACACCAGCAGGCCTGTATGGCGACTCTTCACTCTCTTTGGTCTGCAGAAAAGCAAGTGATACAGCTGAGTATGTTTTTATTACAAGACAGTATTGATATATTTCTGATTTGCAGATGCTAGCAGATGTTCCTGCATCACCACAGTACAGTGTATGTGTGTGTTTACTCACGGAGCTGGTTGTGTGAGAGCGTTGTGGCAAGTGTGTGTGATGCTGTGAGGGTGGTGACTGGGGCGCCGGGGCTACGGGGGGGAAGGAGGACAACATCTGCTGCTGGATCGCGATGGCCTGCATGGTCATCTGCTGGGCCTGCAACACACACACACACGCATGCATATGCTGTATTTACATATATTGTGTATTTCAAGAGCAGTGTATTTTTATGTTACCATGTTAGCATTTTATGTTGGATATATTGTATGACTTCATGTAGGTGGTACAAGAGGTGTGTGGTTACTAAGGTGCTAGCAAGTATTAAAGGAATACTTCACCCTATAAATGACCAGACTGGGATATTGTTGAGCAGCGGAAGGAGCAGCCCTCACCTATAGTCATGAGCTCTGGGGAGTAAAATAATGAAATCGTGGATACAAGTGGCTGAAATGAGTTTCCTCCAAAGGGTGTCTGGGCTCAGTCTTAGAGACAGGGTAAGGAGTTCGGACATCCGGTGAGAGCTCGGAGCAGAGCTGCTGCTCCTTTGCGTCAAAAGGGGTCAGTTAAGGTGGTTCCTAAACTGGGTATTGAGGATGCTTCCAGTACTCGGGGCACATCCCGTTGGTAGGAGGCCCCAGGGCAGACCCAGAACACACTCTCGTCTGACCAGTGAATGTGTCATGGTCCCCCAGGAGGAGCTGCAAAGCATTGCTGGGAGAGGGACGTCTAGAATACTTTGCTTAGCCTACTGCTCCCGCGACCCGGCTTTGAAAAGGTGGCCGAAAATTGATGGATTGATGGATGGACGGGGTGAGTAATTGATATACAAATGATTATTTGGGGGTAAGGTATTCCCTTGACACTGAAAGAAAATCATATTATATTAACATGCCAAATAAAGTGTTTCCATATATTTCAGACAACATTACTATCAGCGTTGTTCAGACAAAGAACACATGACAAACCAGAATGATGGCTTGCTGGTTGATGATGGCCTGTTGCTGTTGAGTCAGGACTGCCTGCTCCGATCCTACAGAAGAAAAAAGGTATAAACTTAGACACCATTTAGTAAAGATGATTTTGTTTTAATTAAACAGTAGAAACACACAAAATTCACTGCAAAAGGAAGAGAGAGGAAGTTTTCAACCTCAAAATCAAATGCATGGTCTAAAAAAGTTCAATATAGTTCTACTGTAACTCCACCATGCCCACACGCTTCAGGCCAAACATGCTGGAAGGCACACCTGATTATTATACCTGGCACACCTGTCATCACAGGCAAGCCTGGAACCACAGTCGTGGTAGGGATTGAGGGCACCCCTGGCACCCCGGGGACACCCATGTCATGGGATGCTACATTATCTCTAGCAGCAGCAGGGGCAGCGGCGGGGGCACGAGTGGGTGACGGGGTAGGTGCTACACGTGTTGCAGGAGTTGAAGAAGTCTGCTGCTCGTAGGGCTGTTGGGGAAGGTTGTATTGGTGGTATTGTTGTTGTTGTGGCTGCTGCTGCGGTTGTTGGTGGTGTTGTTCATGGTGATGGTGGTGGGAGGGGATTGGCATGGCAGGAATCGGTGGCATCATTCCTCCTGCTACTGGAAGCACTGGCACAGCTTGAGGAGCAACCGGTCGGGGAACAGGGTTAAGAGTTAGGAACAGACTTTGGAACTCAGCTGAAGAGGCCACCATTAATGTTAACATCTCACACAGTCACAAGCACAAGCCTCTCAGCCAGGAGTAGATGCGCTCTTCCTTCTGCGCGGTGATATGATTGACAAGTGCAGTTCAGTGGAAAGAAAGTAGTTCCTACAAAAACTGCTGGATTATCTAGAGTAAATCATGACTTTCTACAAACTACACCCTCCAAATGTATCACCATGCAAAGGAAGTGTGCATCTACTCATGGATGAGAGGCTTGTGCTTGTGACAGCATGAGATTTATATTCTGGTGTCGCTGAGCGGTAACATTAGCTAGCTCAGTGATGCTAGGTGAGCTAGCTGTAGATGCACACTTCCTTCTGCGCAGTGATACAGTTGGCGGGTGTAGTCCTGTAGAAAGAAAATAGTTCCTACATCAAACTGCTATCAACAAGGTCTTTGGATTATGTTGAGTAATTGGGTCGGGATTTCTGGAAAGAGACATTGCTGTTGAGTTTTTCAAATTCATTTTTGGCACCACAAGCTGAGTGCCACCTAATTTCATTATATTCAAGAGAAGGCAGACATCTCCATGACCTCACGCCAAAACAATCTAGATTAATAAATACTGTCTCTTCAATTGTTATTTTCATCCTGGGCAGACATGGCCTGCTAAACATCAGCATGTTAAAGTCTTGTTGAAGAACACATTTGTTTCCATGTGTTTGTTTGCTAAATATTTTCTGTATTTGTAAAAAGAATTCAACTAATGCGTCAGGTTTACATTGGCCTTGTAATAAAAAAAAATATAGCTTGCTAATGACCAGACATATTGTCATATTGTCTTGCTACAAGACATTTCCTTCAATCCCTTTTCTTTCTGTCACTGTCATCACTGATGTTGCTCTCTCTTGCACGTTGTCCAACTCCAGGAAGAGATGCCTTAGATTAGTAATTCATTCATCATGTTCAACATACTCAGTTAGAGGTCATCATCCTGTCTGTGGCACAGTATGATGAGCGACATAATTGACATTCAGAAGCTTGAAAATATTCACTGCGTAGCCTCCAAAGACGAAGGGGGAAGGGGGGAGAAATAAAAAGAAGTATTGTAGTAGTATGTTATATTTTTCCTTTGTGAGCGCCCTTTGGTACAGCCACACAGAGACACATACACAAGACAGCCTATGAGTGTGTTTGATGAACAGCAGTGTGTGTAGCGGGAGGCAGAATGAGAGTGACAGAGGCCTATAGAGAGGAAAGGAGTCATCTGTGGTTACAGTGAATGGCTGTCTCTGCATTATCCATGAGGTCAGACTGATTACTCGTTACAGCCTCTAAGCGACAGATTAAGGTTGGTGAACGGTACACCTGAACCTTTACACCTCAGCCCTGTTCAGTGTCACTGAGACACTTCAGCCCTGCTTTATGGAAATAATGACAATAATAAATATAATGTTAAAATGCATTGAATTATTTTTTATCTCTGCATTTTTAATGCCTGTTTGCCTGTAAAGGAAGTATAGTCTATAGAGTAACCCTATCAAGGAGACATGGGGAAAAATAATTCAGTGATAAAACGCCCAATTCACAATGTGAAAATGTGTCGAACCACCTTTTCTACTTCTTGTTCTACATATTGGTATGACATATCTTAAACCTGCAGACCTTGCATGCTGGAGAAACTGTGGAGATGTTAAGTGAAACATCACAAACAGAATCGGGACAACCCTGCAGAGGCCAACGCCCACCACCCGAAGGAGGAAGGGATTCAGTTTGGTGACCTCAAAATTGCATCTTTGCTTTATGCAGATGATGTGGTTCTGTTGGCTTTATCGCACTGGGGCAGTTTGTAGCCGAGTGTGAAGCGATCAGGCTGAGAGTCAGCAACTCCAAGTTTGAGGCCATGGTTCGCTATTGAAAACTGGTGGATTGCGTCCTCTGGGTTGGGAGTGAGTTCAAGTATCTCGGGGTCTTCACGAGTGACGGTACAATGGAGCATGAGATGGATCAGCAGTTTGGCGTGGCATCTGCAGTGATACAGGTGCTGTGCCGGACTGTCATAGTGAAGAGAAAGCTGAGCTGGAAGGCAAAGCTTTCAATTTACTAGTCCATCTACGTCCCAACCCTCACCTGTGGCCATGAGCTCTGGGTAGTGACTGAAAGAGTGAGGTTGCGGATACAAGCGGTGGAAATGAGTTTCCTCCGTGGGGTGGCTGGGCTCAGCCTTAAAGATAGGGTAAGAAGCTCGGACATCTGGAGGGAGCTCGAAGTAGAGCCGCTGCTCCTTCATGTCAAAAGGGGTCAGTTGAGGTATTTCGGGCATCTGATCAGGATCCTCCTGGCGCCTCCCTTACATTACATATCTCGTCTGGCCACATCCTTCTGACACAATGTTTGGCAATCTGTCACCATTAGTTTGCTCCATGAGGTCCCCAAATCAGTGTCACATTAAGAGACATATCACACAGAAGGGAGTCAGTTAGTTTATAAAATTGTGAAGCCTTTTGGTTTTCCAGTGGCACTTTGAGATAGTTATGAGATAATTATGTCAGCTTATAGCTTGATACAACTTCTTATCTACCAAATTAAATCGCTCAACTGGTTTACTGTATGAAAGAAATTAAACCATCCTCAAATAAATCACCAATGGTGCATCCAACTATTTATTAACTTGAGACTAATGCTGAGGATTTAGAACTTAGAGTCAGCTGAATTATTGATATCAGTCGAGAGGGAAAGACTAAGAGAGGCTTCAGCAGCAGGACCAAAGAAGGACTTGATATTCAAAAACAAAAAATTAAAAGAGTAAGAAAACAGTTGGGTCTGTTACAATCTGCACTAACATTAGACGTAACTAACAAGAAACAGTGTTTTACCTCCGGGATGTATTCCTGGTGGATACGGCCGGCTGGGGGCCGTGTGACTCTCGCCCTCTCCTCTTCCTCCTCCCGTGATGCCGATACCTCCTCCTCCCTTCATCCTCGCTGACAAACTTCCAGTCTTTTCCATGTCCTGGTGGCCAGAGAGAAGCAGGCGACAGAGATGCAGCAGATATAAGCAGGTGGTTGGAGATGTTGAGAAAGAGTTTGAGAGACATTAAGGGTTAGAAATGTTCGTCAAAGGAGAGACTAAAGGGAACAAGATGGAGGGAGTGTGTTGTAGTGGTTGATTCAGACCCTCTGCGAGTGAGTCAGTGGAGCTGGAGGAACTGAATACTCTGCAGGAAGTACCGTACACACTGGAGGAGACGCTCTAGCTCATACTAAAGTCACAGAGACAGAAAAAGGTAGTGCGAGTCTACAACTTAATTTCTGCAACATAATAAACCCCACTGTCTCAGCACAATAAAAACAAATCGCTGTGTCTGAGAGTAAAGGCAAAAGAAGAACACACTGTTTGATCGACAGCTGATATTGAAACCGAATGCTTACTACAAGGGATCAAAGGACACTATTCTCACAGTAAACACAAATTCTGGCTATTATCCTGTCTGATTGACAAAGTGTCCACCCCTAAACGTACCTGCACCGACCCACTTCCTTCCTGCTTCCCTCAAACAACGCAGCCTTTTCCTGTTTTTGGTTTAACCGAACATACAGAATGTGCAGCTGCTAACAGAGCAGTATTCCCCACGGAGCCGTGCATGTGTGCTGCCTGCTGTTGCGGTCAAATACGGTAGGTCACTCAGTAACCTAATCACCCCTCCTGTCTGCTCCATTCATACACAAACAGAAGCAGTGGATCACATGTTCCATCCGTCCATCAACACCCCACCTCCATTCACACTCAGACGCCAGATCAGGTGGACGGAGCATGACGTGACAGTTTTTGTTACGCATTTTCATTGCTGCAGCTAAAAAGAATTCCCTTTATGTGTTAATTGGTTTGTTTTCTGCAGCTTCTGCTAAATTAGTAGCAGTTTTGAAGTCAGAAATGCACTGATGATAGGTTAATCCAGCTCAAAGGGATTCACTGTTTTTATTATTCTAAAGTCATGCTACATAAACTGTCCACTAATCTATCTATCGCTATCCTTCTTCTTCTGTTCTGGACGCACTATTCTGACAGGGACTTGGCTTTTTTTTGGTGTTTGAAGGACTCTTAGAAAGACAGCTCTTTGGATGGGAATGGTACTAGTCAAAAAAATAATTTTTAAAGACTGGAAGACTATCATCATATCTATCATACTTCAGAAACTGGCTGCGGGAACTTGTTACGGTTATTCACGTGGAAAAACTGTGATTTATCATCCAAAATGTGAATATAAATGGGAAGAATCTTGGGGTTCACTTTTGCAATATCGGGATTCGACGAGTGCATCTGGATATACATATTAACTGGATGTTTTCCCTTTATCCTTTACGGTTTTCTTGTTCCTGTGTACTCAGTTCAATTCAATTTTATTTATAAAGCCCAATATCACATTCAAAATTTGCCTCACAGGGCTTTGGGTGGGGATTTTTGTTGGGGTTCATATTTTCATGTCCAAATACACTATTGTCAGTAAAAATAATATTTAAAAAAAATGTTTGTTTTCCACTTAATTGATGAATTGATCAGCTGATAAAATGTCATAAAAGTGTGAAAAATGCATATCAAATGTCACCAGAGCCAACGACAATGTGAACCACAACAAAGATAAGTAAATTCAGTCCACACACCTGCAGTGTTTTACAGTGTATTTGAAGGTTAGACTGCCTACTAAGTAATTTATAACACAGCACTTATATAAAGCAGGAGGGAGAGTGCAGTTAGGATGTGATGTGTGTCGTCAGTACTCACTATGCTGCTGTCTGACAGCACAGGGTCAAACAGGCTGTCCAGGTAGCGGTCCATTCCTCTCTGAGTCTGACCGTCACTGAACGCATCCGACTCTACTGGACACACACATGACTGTTACACTGCAGTGCTTTTAACAATCAGAAACCGTGTGTGTGTGTGTGTGTGTGTATACCGTGGCTGAAGTAACCGTCAGAGTCAGGCAAACTGTATGCAGGTCTGCTGTTACGGAGAAGAAAAGCAGAAGGAAGCTCCTCATCTGACTCAAAGCCACTGCCAAACAGAGCACTGAGAGGAGAGGAGAGGAGAGTAGAGGAGAGGAGAGGAGAGGAGAGGAAGAGAAGCGATGACAGAAAAATTGAGAAGAGTTTAATAATGTTTTTGGCGTATTATCTCCATTTCCATTATTTGCACACGCTCGTAATACTGTGAGTGTTTTGTGTACTGACAGGCTGGCGTTAGCTCGGACTCTGGCAGGGTCGTCAGTGCTGATGATGAAGTAACTCTTCTGCTTTGGGAAGTCTGGTGGAAGCTCCAGGTCTGCGATCAGGTCCATGACATAGTCGTGACCCGCTAACTCCACCCACTGGCCGTGCTCCTTCATCAGAATCGAGCTCCCCCTCCACCAGTCGGACACTCCCCTGCAAGATCACACACTTCAAATACCCACCTGTCCCTGATCCTACTGCACTCAAAGCATGTGCACTGTGGTGAAATTAATTTTTATAAAGTTTGCAAATACAAATGAGACATATAGGTTTGAGCTGGAAGACTAAGGAAAACCTCACCTGTGGCGCAGTATGTCTCCTGCTAAATCTTCTCCACTGGTCCAGGAATGGACCGGACACAGGAACGATCCTCCTGCAGAGAAAACAAATGAAGAATACTGTATGAAAATGAAATAAACTGCACAATTCAAAGACGGAGAGCCTTGTAGTTCATCACCTGATCCTGACTGTCAATAAATAATCAATGATCGAGGGCTGTAACTGATCCCACTCTATATAAATGATGCCAACAGTCTCTACCACGCACTTCTTGTTTTTCTTTGAGGTGTGTAATCAGTTAATCTGTAGGTGAGTAAAACTACTCACATGACATCACTTATTTTTAACTTATTCTATTTTATTTCGTTGTCCAACTAATGTAAAGAGGAACATTTTAAATTGAAGCTGCTGCCTCTGATCTGTTTGTAGCATTCTGGCATCGTACATGATGTAAAAAAGGAGACAAGATGCAGCTTACCATCAAAACCGTGCACGTGCAGCACCATGTTAGCCTTCTTCCTATTGGCCGTCCACTCCAGTAGTGACAGCGGATAGGTCCGTGCAGTCTCGGGGGTGGCGCCTGAGCCGAGCTGTGACTTCTGATTAGCTTGGATGAGTCTGTGCTGCAGCAACGCCTGGCAGCCAGCAGGAGCGTGGTCAGATACAAACCTGGAGAGGAGGAAGGACACCTGAGGTTATACTATACACGCTAATTAAATGTACCAAGCACTGTAATGGATTGTGATAAATTCCATTCATTGTCAGATGTTTTTCCCATAATGGAGGCATAAAGGTAAAAATAAGAAAAAGTTACAGAGTTGAGGAGGCGTCCTTAAGTTTGATTTTTGTGCCACATGCCACAACATGACTTTTTAAAATGGGTTTTCACTCTTACCTTAAAATTATTCCAGTAAATAATACAATTGTTTTTCTTTTGGGTATATTTTTTTCTTTAATTTACATGTACATGCACCGGCCACTTTATTAGGTACACCTTGCTAATACCAGGTTGGACCCCTTTTGCCTTCAGAGCTGCCTTAATTTTTGGTGGCATAGATTCAACAAGGTGCTGGAAACATTCCTCAGAGATTTTGGTCCATACTGACATGATTACATTCCACCACATCCCAAAGGTGCTCTATTGGACTGAGATCTGGTGACTGTGGATGCTCAGTTTGAACTTCAGCAGGTCGTCTTGACCATGTCTACATACCTAAATGCATTGAGTTGCTGCCACACGATTGGCTGATTAGCCATTTGTGTTAACGAGCAGTTAAACAGGTGTACCTAATAAAGTGGAGTGCATTACATTTCAACCTAACCCCCATCTGCATGTGAAATTTGCTTGTGAGGGATTTCCATCAATATGAATTACACATGTGTCTTACTTCAGCAGATATTTGTCCATCTTGGGCGACGGGGCGAAGCAGCAGACACACGCCAGCAGCAGCAACCAGCCTCTCTCAGCGTTGTCAACGTTTATGTTCCTCCACACCTGGTTGACGACCTGAGCCAGGATCTCGTCCTGTAGCCCTGGCGATGACAGGCCCCTTTGGATGATGTAATTCCAAACATGTTTTCCTGCGCCCCGTTCAGGTGAGGGTCGCCCATGAATCGCAAAACCTGAAAGCAGAATACAGGCACAAACAGTTACAACTAACTCTGATGTACCTGACAATGACGAGCTGTATTCCATTGAGTCATAGTATCATTTGGCTTTGTGTAGACTAACTAACTATTTTGATATTTTTAAAAAGTTGTTTCACAGAACAACGACTGCAATGCAGCAGGGACTAGATGATGAATCTAAAGACTGTCCCTGGTGTGTGTGACAGTAAATGGAGTCAGCCCACCATGATGAAGAGCTCCAGAGCTTCTCCTCTCAGGTCCTCCTCCACACGGGTCAGCGGTGACTCCAGAGGGGCCGTCAACATCCCAAACTTTGGCTCCTACAGCAACAAAATACTTCAAATGATTTATGGAAGCACAATAACTCAACACATTGTTCATGTTAACTACATGATTTTTAAAACATATCAATAACAGCATCCACTAGAACAGCGGTGCAGAGGGGCGAATATAGAAACGCTTCTTCGTGACTGCTTTCAGAGACGTTAGAAAATGAAATAAAAAACTAATGTGGGCAAATTCACACAGCAGGTTAGACATCTCACCCTGAAGTAGATCTGCACGTAGCGGTAGAACGGGTAGTTGTTGATGTCCAGAGGCAGCGTGAGTTGAGCCTCTTCTTGAATATGAGGAGCTTGAAGCAGAGCCAGACAGTCTGAGTGCAGCTCCCTCCTGACTAGAAAGAGACAAGGGCAAATAACAAGTCAACTGGCGTACATATACTGTGGGAGCATAGTGTCAACACAAAGACTACCATAAACTTTGGGTTGATCAGCACTTACGAATGTATACTGTGCTACTTTCTGGTGATATTCAGGGCATGAAGTTGAAAATCTTTTTTAAAATTGTAATTTTCCCTCCTGGTTTATTTATGAACTGATGGCCCTGCTGTCCATCTGTCAGGACTGTTCACGTCACTCTGGAGCGACACTGTCAGTGCTGATGAGATGAGACACATTCAGAGAGCTGAACGAAGCACTCTGCTATTTGGTACATGAATAATATGTGTGAGCACTCTGATGTGGACTTCACTAACAGGAAGACGGACATTAACAGACCTCCTGCTGTCTGCAGTAACGCGCCCAGCTCTGCAGGGATCACCAAGTGTGTGACGTTCACCACCTCCCTCTTGGTCAGCTCCTGAAACAGTTATTGATTTTAATGTTTATTTAATGATTGACTGCCAAAGTATGTCTATCTTGTAGGACAGATCTGTATCATGTTTAAACTTCACCTCACCATCTCTCTTCTCCTCCTCTCCTCTTCAACTTTCCTCTGAGCTTCAAACTTCCTCTGCAAACAGATGACAGAAATTACACACTGAGGCGCATTAAAATGGAAGAAAATTAGGAAATATTTCTCAACAGTAAATGCCTCAGTGATTTATGTGGGTCCTTTGACAGCAGACTTCATGTACCTTGATGTATTGCTTGCGATTGACGTACATGTGGATGAGAGAACGAAACCGAACAGACTCTCCCTCATTTTCACATAGCGCCTCCTGGAGGACAGAATAACAAAAAAATGGAGCACGACCATTAACACACATCTCACACCTAATGTCATGTGTATATCCAAACTTTGTTCCACATCTTACTATATAATGATGAAAACTCTGTCTGTGTGTGTTTTTCTCCTCACTGACTTGGTCAGTCCATGTGAAATTTGGCACAGTGGTAGAGGGTCATGGGAGGATGAGAATGAAGCAATATTACATCAATTGGTCAAAGGGGGGCGCTATAGCAACCAGTTGAAATGTCAAACTTTGAACGGGCATATCTCATGCCCCGTATGTCGTAGACATGAAACTTTGCACAGAGATGCCTCTCCTCATGAGGAACACATTTGCCCACATAACTTCCTGTTTTACAGATTTTCCGCCATTTTGAATTTTTTGGAAAACACTTCAAATCGATCTCTTCCTAGGAAGTTTCAGCGATCTGCATGAAACTGGGTGAACATAATCTAGGGACCAATATCTAAAGTTCCCTCTTGGCAAAAGTTGGAAAACTTACTAAAACTGAGCTTCTATAAGGCAATGAATATTGCGGAGGGCGTGGCTCATCACATAAAGGTGTATAACATCTCAAGGGTTTCACCCATCACCACGCAACTTTGTAGGCATATGACCACACATAATCTGAGGGGACCCCTCCATTATTGACCCCATCAAACAAAATGGGGGCGCTAGAGAGCTCATTTCTTATCTAGGCCTAACCGCCATATGGATTTTTACTAAACTTGGTAGATATGTAGAACAGGACGCCTCAAGGTGACTGGAGAAATTTAACTCTAATTGGCAACTGGGTGGCACTATAACAACAAAAAAATGCTTAAAAATGGCTAAAATGTGACCGATCGCTGTGCAAAAGCTTTGCTACAGAAGTCACAGTTACAATGTCTTTTGGATAATTACTGTAAAACTTCAGTTAAAAGCCTGGTCCCCACTAAACGCCTAGTCCCTTTTACTTGCCCAGTATGGCTTCACATTTTGACAAATAACCACCTGTCTTAATTGACGCTTGGGGCTGTATTCAAAAACATTCTTAGAACACGCTCAGAGAGCTCCGACCCTGCCTAAAACTTATAGTAAAGAGTCCTAGTTTAGAAGTGATTTAGGAAAGTTTTCAGAGCAACTCTGAGTAATGAAGGGACACTTTTTCCTTAGTGAGGAGGTGTAGTTGAACCAGTTGCTAAGTACAACACTTGCAATTGCTGTTGATACTGTAGTTATGAAATTAGCAGTAGCAGTGAAGCTGACCTCATGAGGAAGCCTCGGCACTGTGCCTGCAGTGCGATGATCTTTTTGCGGAAGGCCACGAAGCGTTTCCTGACGAAGAACATGCGGGTGTAACGCTGCAGGGTGAGGGCGGCGAGCTGACGGGCGCGCTCCCGTTTACACTCCAACAGCTGGTAGATGTCCTCCTTCAGAAACAGCTGCCAGTCATACACACAAACATGTCTTTAGCTGTGTTGCTGGTCTTTTTGTGGAAGGATGAGCCTGAATAAATGAGAGAGGAGCCTCACCTTTGTGACCCCAACGTGGTAGGATCCTGGTCTGAGAAGACACAGCTTACTGAGCATGATCACACAGTTCTCTCCACTCGCGGCTGGAGGCTCATGTATCCCCACCAGAGACTTATACCTGAGGAGCACACACATCCACATGCATGTACACACACACACAGAGGCTTAGCCAACAACTCTGCACATTTGTTTTGATTATGTGTTACAGTAAAGACAGCTGCTGCAACAGGTGGCACTGTTTTCTCCTCAGACATGTAAGCTCTCTTCCCAGGCTAAACACCCAGTTACCTCCCCCTGTGCTAGGGGAACTAGCAGTGGATGCACATTTCCTCCTGCACAGCGATACCTTTGGTGAGTGAACTTTGGCACTTCAGTGGAAAACTTTTGCACACTGCTTTTCAGAAAGGTGCGTCGGAGGAGGAGAACAGCAACCAGACTTGTAGAAAGACTCCCACACGCTTTCTTCTCACTTGAAACATTTACACTACACTACAGGCAAGAGGGGAAATATGTATTTTTGATTTGGGGGTGAACTGTTTCTTTAACACTGTGTGTATGTTACCTGAAGAGGAAGACGTAGAATGGCATTCTGACAGGATATCCCTCCCTACGGATCCTGATGGTCTCTAGAACACCTGAGTGTCTCAGCTGGCTGCTGACCAGCTCGTCCTCAAACACACCTGGTTGCTACACACACACATGAACACATTTGGAAAACAGCGACTGTGAATTTTCTACAGGATACAGTGAGACCGAAGTCATGTATGAAAATGATCAGTGTCATCAGCATGAATACAGAAAATCTACCTTCATATTATTTGGCTTAATGCAGCGAACAAAAAACGGGTTGCACCTGAAATAGAAGGAATAAAGTAAACAAGTAAATAACATTTCCTGCTTATTATTTATTGTGTAAAATCTTTATTATATCTCAGGCTCACCTCTCCATCTTCTCCACCAGCTCCAGCAGGGACTGTTGGAACTTGCTGCTGACGGTTGGAGCTTGGTACTTCCTGGTGACTGTGCTGCTCTTCCTCATGTGACCTCCTCTCTGCTGACCCGTGACCTCTGCGTGAACCAGGAAGAGGTTTGACACCATCTGGACACACACAAATACACACACATGCATTCACACATTGTTTATGTCCACATGAAACAGAGCAGGTCTTTGAGGAGAACATGAGCATGCGTGCAGATGCTGATCACCTTGTTCTTGCTCTGAATGAACAGGTCCAGGACATCCTGACGGACCTGGTCGTAGTTCTTATCGAGGAACTTGTAAACCTGAATCATTGATATCAAAATCAAATGTCAGATGATACGCCACTTCAGTGACTTCCTGTTGTGCCACAAGTTTGACATTTGTTGTTGTGTGATATGTGTGATATATTCACATGTATCAACTCGAAGGAACTGAAACTGTGAAAAGAATCGGTCTGCCCTTCATTACTGCTTAAAGCGATGCTGCTACAATACCTAAAAACAGAAGTATACTCCTGGTACAGATCAGAATTTATCAATAATGTTTTGCAGGTTTTGTCACTTGAGATGAACCAGTGAGGAGCTTCATACCTGGTAGGTGACCCTGCCAGCAAAGTGCTTGATGGTGAACTCTGGGTGTGGCATCTTTGGCTTCATATACAGTGGGTTGCTGCCATGGTGATAGTGACACTTTTGGAGGAACGTGTGGTCCGTCGCCTGGAAACAAAGCGGCAGACTGTAAGTGACGTGCAATAATCAGTCGATCAATGTGTGGGTGTAGCAGATGTTCTCTTTAGATCTCTCCTGCCCCACCTGTGGGAAACCACACTGGTCGTCCAGGATCCTCAGTATCCCATGAGGCTTAGCGGCAATGAGGTCAATGCAGGGCTGGTTGTCACTGAATGGGATGTCCTGCCAGGGGATCTGTTCCCGGCTGTACTCCTCCTGCATGGAGATCACACGCAGGAGTGTTTCTGTCAATCAACCTATCAATTAATCTACGAATGCTTCCAACATTAGAAGCAGTGTGTGTGTGTGTGTGTGTGTGTGTGTGTGTGTGTGTGTGTGTGTGTGTGTGCAGGTGTGACGTCGACTCACCTGTTTCCCTGAACACGATCCTGTTGAAGAAGAACTGCAGGTACTCGTTTGCATAATTAATGCAAAGCTGCTCAAAGCTGTTGAAGGCCAGATCCTGTTGTTCACACACACACACACACACACACACACACACACACACACACTTGGAGTCTTTCTGCTTTGCAACACAAGAATGTGACAGACAGGTGATAAGATGGTGTTGTACCTCAAATCCGTAAATGTCCAGGATGGAGATGGAGAGCGTGTGTTGGCGGGGGTACACCTGAGCGTTGATCCTCTCTGTTAACCAATGGAAGAGCAGCGAGTACAGGATCTTGGCAACAGCATCTCTGGAGAGCAAAGATTTGTGTGTGAAAGACAGACACAGTGGGGACAGGAATACTGTCTAGAAATTAGGAGGAGAAAGTAGGACGGCAAATTAGGGCCACTGTACGTAAAAAAAACCAAAACAATAAAACAAAATTTTAAAAACACAGAGCCGAAGTAGGGGGATGATATTTTACGAAAAAAATCATTTTGCAAGATCATGAGGAAAAAACTTGAATAATTCTTTGAGATTATAAAGCGCCAAATTTACAGGAAAAAAAACTCAAATTGTGTTTCATTTTATTTTATTTTGTTTTGTCATCTAACCATATTGCTTCACTTTGCAAGGCTAGACCAACCTCAGCAAACAACAGAGCCACTGGTAAAGAGGGAATCCAGCAAACACTGAGATACTGAATGACCGTCATTTAAACATCCAATCATGTCATCCAGTTATGGCTCAAAAATATAATAATTTCAGTGAGAGCAAAATGGTTAATTCAGTGGAATTTTCCCTGCCCCTTCTCTCTCACCTGGCATCAACAGCACTTTCGACGGTCAGTGGGGTGTAGATCTTGTCCCTCATTGTCTCCTGTAAAAAAGACAGAAGGTAATAATCACAAATGTCCTCCTCATGGCAGCTGACTCCGGACTCTTAACCATTCTCATCCTACTTGATCTGAGCGCAGCCTTTGACACCATTCCTCACAACATCCTCCTTAACAGACTGGCCTCCATTGGAATCACTGGCACACCCCAGTTACTACCGGTGTTCCTCAAGGTTCTGTCTTGGGCCCCCCTTCTGTTTATCATCTACTTACTTCCTCTTGGCTACAGCTTCTGTACATTTAACATCCACTTCCATCGCTATGCAGATGACACCCAGCTCTATCTGTCCACCAAACCTACCTCCACCACAGCCTATTCATTATGACTCCCGTCCGTCTAGCCGCACACATCCACTTTTATACACTTTTATTTGTTGTTATGTTACTATTATTTTATCATGTAGTTATTTATTTTATGTTACTTTATTTCTTATCATGTTAACTTTTTAAATCTCCTGTTATTTTTTCTGTCTTTGCCTGTAAGGTGACCTTGAGTGAGTAATAGGTGCCTATAAATAAAATGTATTATTCAATATTATTATCATTATCTACATTTACATCTGCTAAAAGCTCTCTTTTTACTATTTGTTTTCATGAGCTTCTCTCCTGCATTTGTTCCCAGAGACCTCCTTCTCCTTCTCAGACACTTTTATTTAAAATATTTTATCCCTTCAACTTTACATTATAAATGTTTAAAGGCCCTTCACACCCTTAGTCCATTCACACAGGTTCTTACTCATGTTGCCGGATTAGACCTCTTACTGAGACTGTAGCTGTGTCTGAAGTCACTCACTACTCATTATATAGTCCACTATATACAATGAAAACCTCAACATCATGCTGCTTAATGCCTTTTTGTTTGCCCTAACCGTTACAAACTACACCATGCTTTCATTCTCTCCACGCTTATTACTTTTCCTCCACTTTTGTCTTTACTTTGAATGGAAAATCCTGCACACTGCTCTTGCTCAGCTTCACAATTTATTGATAACAGTAACGTTTCGGTCCTACTGGACCTTCGTCAAGAGTGTTAAACTTACTTAATTCGTCAAACACTCTTGACGAAGGTCCAGTCGGACGGAAACATTACTGTTACTAATAAATTGTGAAGCTGAGCGAGATTATCTGTTCCAAGACTCCTGTGATATTTTCCAAAGAACCTGCACCTGAGACAGCTGGATGTGCGAATATCTTTCTCCAAACTTATCTCCAGTAGGCCAAACATCGTCTCTGCTTCCCTCCTTCCTCTCGACTCCCCCACTTGTATTTCTTCCACTCTCTTATTCATTGACGTGAGTGTCTGGGACTCGGGGTCTGATCAGATAAAGAATGCTCTGAGACTTGAGACCTTCTCTTACTTAAATGCACTAGATCATCACACACACACACGCACACACACACGCCTCATCCGGCCAAAGGAAATGAGTGGATACGACCGACTCCTCTCCTGTTACATAGAAACCATAGGAACCGCCATTGTGATTAGAGATTCAATTATACCAAAGGCTCTTAGCGTATAAGAGCGTGCATGTGTGGAGGACATAAGGTGCGCCATGATCACATGTGCATTTAATGTATTCCTGTCTCCCTCCTTCTTCCTCCCTCATCACCCTCGTCCCTCATCAGAAGCATCATGAGACCGTCAGGACGACTGGATTCTGCTTCTTCTTTTAAACTGGACACTCAAACAGGATGTTTTATGATCAGATAATGGAATATGACAGGATGAGGATCAAAAACAGAAGAATGATTTCTTTTATTCTTTCTTGTTGATCTTTTGACAGTTTGTTTGGAGTTTTTTGTTTGATCCACTTATGCCAGCAGGGTAGTTCCTGTTTAACCTGGGATCCTTGGATACCACCAGCAAACGTTGCCAGAAACACAGGAGTGCAACATGACAGTTTATTTTCTTTATTTGTCCTCTTCGGATGTGTGAGTGCTCTCTCTTCAGCTGACTCACAGTTACAGACGAGACAAAATCCAGAGCAAGCCAGGTATCTTCAAAAGGTCGTTTTCTTTTTTGTCATTATTATTATCGCTGATCTGTGGTGTTTTCAAATGAGTTCCTGAGATCTCAAAACAACTTGTGAGTCCTCGCCTCACACTTATATGTGAAGTCAGTGGATTTCTGCTCCTGCCTGGTCACACACACTGGAGGAGATGCAGTATAAAGACAATGAGTATAAGTCATTTTGTTTTGCCTCTGAAATGGAGGAAACAGCCTGGTTACTGAGAGGATCAACACCAATATGGAAACATGAGCTTAAGGATGTGCCAAGTTAACTTAAAATCCTTAAGAAAGAAAAAAGTTCCTCTCTCGTTCAATGGGATATGATGTGAAAAGTCCAACTGTGTTAGCTTGTACTATTGTGCATTTACCACTGCTGAGTGTGGCTATTTATAACTAGAATTACCACTTTGTGTTTGTATGCCTCCGCACTAGTCAAGCTGCAGTTACAGTTTGCAACCATGTCTGTAAGAAACGTGGATGCATGGAGAGAATTTGGCTGAAAGAATGTAATTCGATATTTCACCATAGACAAAATACCAACAATCAGGTAAACAACAGCACTGCTACAGACTGTGTGGGCAGGGGAATGCCAATCACTCACATATATTTTGGTCATGTATTAAAACTACAAACACTCAGGGATATGATTACTCTGATTCTTTAGAGAGTTTTAGGTTACAAGATCCCGAGGGACCCCCGGATTGTGTATTTGGGATAAGTAAGTGAGGACATTATTCATTAGAAGGACACTTATCTGTTCAAAATCCTAATACTGGCTAAAAAAAAACACCCAGACCTTGGGACACAATCGCTGCTGGACACGCAGCAACCAGTTTTGTTGTCTGTTGGTCTGGAACAGTGATCTGCAGCTTGACAGCAATCTCATCAAGGTGTCACACTTTCCACCATCCCTTCAACCTCCCAATAACTAGTCAGCTTAAACATGTAACCAAAACTGTGTCACTTTTATGATGCGTTTGAAACGTACTTAACCTATCTATGATTTGCAGAAATGTACAATGCTGTACAATGAGTGTGTCTGTGCCAATTTGCGTTGTTGACATATGCGTAGAGTGTAAGTGATACACCCAAATGAATGAATGAATGAATGAATGAATGAATGCTGATGTATCAAAGTCACATCTGTAGTTACATTCTGAGCAGTTACTGGAAACGGTTTTGTTTTATAAAGTGGTTCTGTTACCACGTGGAAAGTAAATCACTGAGATCAGATTTAATTTGAGATTTGTCTTTCACAACATAATGAATGAATGAATGAATGAATGATGAGAGTATCACAGGAGGTCAGAGGTCACAGGGGAGATACTTGACAGGGAGCCTAAATCTGAGACACTAAATAAGACACGGTGATGTGTCAGGTAGAACAACAGAGGTGTCAAAGCAGATGATGTCACTGCTGAGGCTCATTATTCTCAGATACAGTTAATGTACTGTTTATGAGTGTCGTTCAAGTAAAATGTGCCAAACATGAGTTGAGGCCTAACTCTGAGATTGTTCAGTGAATACTTTTCTAATAATTAATAAATACTTCTGATGAACCAATCTTAATTTCAGGCTTACAATGACAAGTTTTGGTTCGGGCCCTCTTCAGATTATAACCCCGCCCACCTCAAATTGAAGAATACATACATACATTTAAACATTTCAATTATATCATATCAATGTTTAAAGTGATTTATATACAGTTTAAGTTGACTTTTTATGTTTTTCTGAGTATTTTTTTCTGATTTCAGAGAGCAATAGAACAACAGACGCTCGATATAATGGAAGCAAACATGACCCACTTGTTTAGTTTAATTCAGTTTTACTTTGTTTTGGGTTATGTGTCCAACACTGCAATGTCCAGGAGATCTGAATGGGCTTTTCATCGGAACAACCACAAAGTCTTAAGGTGCCTGCGTAAAGTCGACAAACTAATGATAACCATCACCATCTATATGACTTAAAGACGAGTAACTCCCAGTGTCTCAAACCCAAAACAAAGTAAAACTGGATTAAACTAAATAAGCGGGTCATGTCAGCTCTCAAGAAAGGAATGAAAGCGTCTTACCCTGAAAAACGAAAAAAAACGATTACCACAAAAAAACAAAAAAAAAATTACCACGAAAAACAAACAAAAAAAACCCCAAGAAAAACAGAAAAAAAAATCCACGAAAAACAGAAAAAATGACACTGAAAAACCAAGACAAAATTACTCCGAAAAAAACATTACCACGTAAAACAGAAAAAAAAATACCACGAAAAACAGAAAAAAAATCTACGTAAAACAGAAAAAAATACACTGAAAAAACAAAAAAATTAGCCCGAAAAACAGAAAAAAAAAAATTACCACGGAAAACAGGGAAAAAAAATTACTCCCAAAACCAGAAAAAATTACTCAATAAAACAGATTTTTTTTAAATTTGTTAAGTGAATGCAATACACTTCCGTATTAACCAAACTATTCCTTTTAATAAAATGTTTAGACCTGCAAGCAGTTATATCAGGTTTCAAGCACCACATGCAGCTCAGGACATATGAACTGAATGTGAGTGACCAGGAGGCGCAGCTCACTTGAAATGTATTTCTTTTTTACTGTAGAAAAAAAATGTCTGAACTAACTACAGCATGATGTATGAGCATATTTATTACCTTCAAACTATGTGATATAATGTGCTGACTTAAACATGATTGTGAAATAATATGAACGGTGATTACGCAAAACTCACAGGTGTAATGTACTGAATAAAATGTAGGAAATAAAACAATACTAAAATATTTTTTTCATCTGAGGTAGAAGTGAGATGACAGCAATAGCAGATTATTAAATATGAAACAATGTACTACAGACTAAAATTAACTAAAGTTTACAGCTCCACCGCTGGACCAAAGAGACATTTTGCAGTTGTTTATGAGCATTTTAAAAGTGAACTGATGACCTGTTCAGTGACGAGAACGTAGACACCAAAATCATCTCCAGGTTCCCAGCAGACTATTTGCTTTAATATTTAGTGCTATCACTGATGAGGACTGAACAACAAAAAGGCCAGTCCAAACCAAGAGAACTGACCTTCATCAGTTATATCAATATTTTAACTCCCCAGAAATCAAACTTTCTCTTATATATAAAAAAAAAGATGTTGACATGACAGATTGCTCTACCCATTAGATAATGGTATAATGCTATTCATTTATAATGGCACACCCACAAAGCTGATCAATCTTAGCTCTAAATGTACTGAGTGACTGGCAACAGATTAAATAACCACCCCGTACAAGAAGACAAGGATTCAAACCTCTAACACCTCGTGTTTCCAAACCTGTATATGAGGTACTGAAGTTTTAACACACATACACATGAAGCTCAGTTTGATACTGACTGTGACTTTGTAGGTGATGGCTTTCTGAAGTCCCTCTGGAGAGATCTGCAGCAGCTCTGCCACCACTCTGATCTCCTGAGCGCTCACCACTGACGCCACCTCCTGGCCATCCGCCTGGTGTGCAACACCGAGAGAGAGAAAGACAGTGAAAACACTTCATCTGTTGTGCGTTTGATCGTCATACTCTGGTTCAGTGGTTCACTGGTGTGCCGTGATGCAAATCCAGGTGTGCCGTGGGATTTTGTGATAAACACACATTATTGTTATTATAAGGACAAATTTTTAAATTGTAAGATTTTTAGCAAAAATGAATGTTTTAGCATACAGCAGGATAAATGAGACTTGGATTATACTGCACGAGTTGTGTGAGAGATTTTAAACGGATGTTTTGATATAGCTCTCTTGTGTTAAATGCAGTCGCCTATGACTTCAGTTCTTTTCTCAGATTTGGATTCTCAGTTCACTGGAGGCATGCAAGAAAAACAAAGTTTAATTCACAGAGTTTAGAAACAGTATTCCTTAAACATGATCTAGGTGGTCAAAATATTCCACAAAATGTACCAAAACTATTCTGAATATAACGTGAACAGTGGTGTTTTAATTGTCTCTAAATAAGAAACATTAATAACAAAATAAAATAAAGAGGACTTTGGAAACACGACCTCATATCTCTGAAAGTAGACGTTGCCCAGGTGCAGTATGGAAGAGAGAACTCTAAAGATGGCCGACTGGTCGTCAGGGGTGAAGTGAAGGATCTCCATGGCAGCGAGCAGACGCAGGAAGTCCTCTGCGTCATTCTTTCCTGTTATCCCACAGTCCCCTCCCTTCATGGTGACAAAGAGAGACAGGGATTGAGGTGAATAGCTCACTTGATCTGAGCAGCCTGATCTCCACATGACATTATGATGATGGTGCTGCGCTGTGTCTCTACCTGGTTGAGGTAATAGTAGGTCTCAGCCTCTTGGAGATAGAAAGCCTGCCTCTGCTGCGAGGGGAGACCTGCCAGCATCTCGTAGAAGATATGATAGTTCCTTTCATCTTTGGCCTGAAGAGAAACACACATTTAACACTGTCACACACAGGACTTTTTAAAAGCTGTGTATTTATGTAATTTTTCCAGTCCATATTCTTTCAGTATTTTGCCTTATTTTATTTTCTCTTTTTTGTATGTTTAACGTGTGCGGCAAAAACCAAAGGAAGTTCCTTGTAAGTGAAAACCTTCTTGGCAATAAATACAGATACAGAATGTATCAGATATAAAGTGTCATCTGTGTGTGTGTGTCTGCGTGTGTCACCTGGAAGACAATACGGGACTTTTCCAGTAGATACTGAGAGGTTATGGCACCACTGATCACACCACTGGACAGAGACAGAGAGGACAGAGTGAACAAGAGAGGAGAGGAAACACAACCGCGTGCTTTAAACATCATTAAAGAAGAGATGGGATCAGAGAGTAAACCTTTCTGTGTCTATTTCATACTCACTCCTCCAGAAAGACCTCTATGTATTTCCCGAAGCGACTGGAATTATCGTTCCGTACAGTTTTGGCATTTCCAAAAGATTCCAGCAGAGGAGCTGCCTCAAGTATCTACCAACATTCAAACACACAGTAAATGAAGAAACCGTTATCAGCTGTGTGACAGTTACAGCAGCCTGTTTACAGCCATTATTTAATGCAGATATAAAATCTAGTAGCTTAAAGGAAAACTTCACCTCCAAAATGATTGATTCTATATCCGTGATCAAGTTTACGTGCACAGTAATATTCCGAATTAAGCCTTATTCTGAATGTGGCACTGATTGGGACATGTGAGATACGCTGATATTATTTGGGTTTTAGGAGCATTCTTTGGACATGTATACAGTGCATTCGTGTGTTTCAATGGGGCTCTTTCATGTAGTTTGTGACACACGGCCTCTTGTCGGCTGTTTACAGTCATCTCTCTGTGTTGTCATGGATGCATTGTTCACAAACCATCTAATAAACAGTTTGAAGGCTGTGGGGTTGAGATGCCCAAAAGAAAAGTCCACATATATTGTTGTAAGAGGAGGCACACCTACTTTAAACTTTATAAAAAACGTAGATATTAAAAGGTTTTTGAATATGCAGAAATATCACGATTAAAGAAAATATTAGACGATTGTAATTGAAGGAAAGAAATAGGGAGGCTGTGTTATACAGTCCAGCAAATCTGCAACTGGTGGAAACATTCACACCTACGGACAATTTAAAGTCACTAATTAACCTGCATGTCTTTGGACTGTGGGAGGAAGCTGGATGAAACCCACGCTGACACAGGGAGAACATGCAAACTCCAAACCCTCATGCTGTGAGGCGACAATGGCAACCACTGAACCACTGTGCCATCCGGTTAACGGAATATTAGTGGAACATTCGAAACAAAATCACTGTATCGCACTGTGTCACCTTGAAATCATGAAGAAAATGTAATATTTCTCGCATGCTTCCATGGTGAACAAAGAATCCAAAAACAGACTAAATTCCTAATGAGCTGGGGGTCGGTGTTTAACAGCAAAACTATACCAAAAAACATCTGTTTACAAACTCTTGCATAACTCCTGCAACATAATCCAACTCTCATTTGCTCATTCTTATATTCAGTACTTCCCAAACACGTGTTTTTACTAAAACCTTCCTATTTAAAACACAGTACATGTGCGCTACTCGGCCATGTGTGAGATTGTTCATGCAGAAGTATTTTCCTCACGAGCTGACTAATATACAACTGATCATTTTAGGGGATTAGGCGTTCCTTTAATTAAAGACTGTGTAATGCTCATTTGAAATTCAGCACAGATCATCAATCAGAGACTTGAACGATGCTAGATTGATTTTCTAAAGCAAGAAAAAAAATAAAAAATCTCAGGTGAATACTGCCACACACCACAGCAAAACACAGCAACCTGCTATTCTTATGGCCTTATGTGAAGATGAGCTGTTAAATATAAAGCACAAGTCATGCAGGGAACCCCACTACCTCAATCTGCAGCCGGCAGAGACACAGAGACATGGAAAAAAAGACGCACAGAGGCATTAGTCATCCTTCAAGACAGGAACATGTGTGTGTGTGTGTGTGTGTGTGTGTGTGTGTGTGTGTGTGTGTGTGTGTGTGTGCGTACCTGTTGCGCAAGATTGCATTTGTGATCTATTGCTGCTAGGTAGCGAAGGACCAGTTTGGTGGCCTCTGTTTTCCCAGATCCGCTCTCCCCACTGAAACACAGTAACACACACTCAGTGGGCAGAGATAACACCCATCAATAGGACTCAGCAGCTGATACATTATATATAATGAATTGTCCCAGTGCTCTGCTGAAGAGGTTGCAACACTGCTGTGCATATCTGATACACAAATATTGTGAAGATGAGTGCATAGTAACGCGTGCTTCTACTAAGCATGGAAAGAGACGGACAACTATGAAGAATATGGTCAGTTTAAAGGATACATTTATAAATGGTTTCTACCTCAGTATCCTCACATGACTGTGGACCTGAGATTTCTTTTCTGGGGTCGTTGTTTGCAGAGCCAAAGGGGAATGATTAAAAGCCAGTGCTCAGCTTCAACTGACAATGATAAGTCCACCGACCAAGCCAGAGATCTTGATATTGTCATGGACTCATACCTGAATTTCAATTGCTCACAACAAGGTCTGTGAATTATCTTGAGTAACCAGGTCATGATTTCTGGAAAGAGACATTGCTGTTGAGTTTTTTAAATGTTTTATGTGGCGCTTTGAGCACCACAAGCTGAGTGCCATCTAGTTCCATTATACTGGAGAGAAGGCAGACATCTCTACGACTGTTATCTCCAACACTCTACAACTCACACCAAAACCATGGCTCAAATCTGGTCCACTTGATGATTTTGCACCTAATACTGAAGCAGTTGTGAAGAGGTGCAGCTGTCAGGAGCAGAGTAAATGAGTATCCCACTTCGTGTGAAATGCTGCTTCAGAGGCTTTTCCACCCCGACCAGAATACATTTCTTTGAAAAAACAAGAAATACTTATTGTGGTCGAATTTTAAAGATATTGGACATTGTGCAAAATATTGTCAACCAGCATCTTCAGCACAAAAGAATCTGTATCTTCTATTTCAAAACAATTTTGGTGGCACCCTACAGCTATGGTCCTGCCATGAGTTTAGATATGTAAATGGTCTGTAACCTGCATCTTCAATAGCTTCCATCATCTGTTCATCTGCCCATTACTAAAATGAGTTTGGCACCCCTGATCTAGACCAAGGTAGGTACTAGTGCTAGTATTTAACATTCTTCAGTTGTAGCCTTGATGAGCGTTCTTTGCACACTGGGCTGATAATCCATTTGCTAAAAGGCAAAGTGGAGGTGGAAGCTCATTAAGAGTGAACATTATCCGCACTTTGAGCACCGCTACACGCAGCTTTTATTAATCACTTAGATAGTCCATTATATGATCCTTCTCACCTTCCTGCTGGTGCTCGTGGAGCATTTGGCTTAATTGACTACGTGATGTGAAACCGAGCTAATCTTCCATCGGGCAAGGCCTCAATTCCACTTTTGCGTTAAACCACCTGAAACGCTCGTACACACACGCACTGTGCTTCATTACTGCCAACAGCTTAGTGCTAAATACCACCATTATGCAAGCTTGGCCAAAGGGGGGGCAGGAGTTCGTGTGTGTGTGTGTGTATTTAGGGACACCAGCACCTTGACCACATTCCAGCATAAGGTTTCAACTCACGGGCTGGTTAGCTAAAAACCGGGCCATTACTGGTCACTGTACACCAGACCTCAGTTTCCCCTAAACACGCACTCAGTGACTCTCACAAACACAGAGTTCACACACATGCACTCGGACACACACACCTCTGAAAGATAATCTGCTGCTGGCCCAGACCTGGCTGTGCTTTCCTTACAGGTGTCTCCTTCCGAATACGGCTAGAGTGTTCCAGGTGTGTGCGAGTGTGGGCGCTTGTGTATTTCGTATGATTGTTTCTGGGCAATTTCTAAAAGCGCACACCGATGTCAAAGTGTGTGGATGTTTTGTATATGTGCCTGTGCTTTTGCATCTGAGTTAGATGTAAAAGAGCTAAGACTATACGTGTGTTTGTGCGTGGAGATGAGTTCTGACACAGGGCGAGGCGCCTGTGACAGATAGACGGAGCGCGCGAGCAGTGAGGGATGGCTCTGTCTTAAGTTTGCTGGCCAGAAAACCACAGACAGACACTCATGAATTTACAAACACTAATCCAACTGGAGATGGAAACCTAACTGTCCAAGAAGCTTTTTGGACACTGTGTATACCAAGGTTAAACCCTTACAAAACCCTGTGAGGTTACCAACCGAATGATACACACAATAAAATATCCTGTTGCAGCACATAAGATTTTTATGCTAGAAAAAAATACTTTGCAAAGGCTGATAGTTATGCTTCATAGTGTAGTAGTATGTCCTGATTGTGTGCATGCTGCATGCAACAGTACGTACTTTTTAAGGGCAGCTGCAGTACCTACTAAAAGTAAAAAGAAAATTGTGATTTGGAACGCACCCCTAAATAATGGTGTAATAGTAACAATATTACACAAAAGTACAAAATTCAGCTCCATTACGACTCACATGTTTCACAGATGAAACAATTGTCTTATACTACACGTTTTCCCAACATATAGAACTTGCTAACATTATTAGCATGAGCTTATGACATTTTAGGTTGCATAAATTAGCCCAGAGGCTAGCAGACTTTTCCTCTACTCAAATGAAGCCAAAATAAATTACACAAAAGACTTAAAATACTTTTTTGGTGGGAGCTTTATTGTCCTCACAAGTTATTGTTTCTTATCTGTAGAATAAAAGCTTTGTTCCCACTAAGGGGAAATGGGTTTCAGCTCTCAAAAATAAACAGGAGGTCTGCGTCACCACAACGTGTTGTTCGGCCTATTTTCTGAGGAGGTGCACATTAGGCTACAGTGCAGGGTATGTAACGTATCGTGTCTTATCGCACTACTTCACAAAGTGCTTTGCTTTCCGTAGCTGCAGTTGGCTGTCCTTATGCGGCAACCATATTCTGTACGCTGGGTAGTTCAATAAACAATACAGCTCCGGGTTAATAAGCGTAATAAGCGACGAGTCATTATAAATGTGTATTTTTCTAAGGAGTGTGGAGACAGTCGGCCTCTTACCTGATTATTATGACCTGGTTGTGTTTGGCATCCATTAATTTGGAATAAGCAGCGTTTGCTATGGCAAACAAATGCCTGAAGAAGAGAGAGACGCTGCATCAAGCTGAGATATTTAAACATATATAAAAGCAATGAACTCAAACTGTATGTCTTCTCCTTTTTTCTACCCTTATCCTCTGTATTTCTAATTATCTTTTTTCCCTGCCCTGCCTTAATTATTTACCTGAACCATTCCTTCCTTTACTCAAAACATGTCGGCTTCCTTTCTAGTTTCAAAACAGAACATGGTAATTATCTATTATGTTGTGTCTTTAAAATACAATATTAACCAGCTATAATATAATACTGACAACAGCATTCTGTTTGTTTGTTTGTTTTCATTTCACTGTCCCCACATTTGAGCGTGAACATGACTCACGGAGGGTTCTCTCCCAGAGCATGACCCTTGTACAGCAGCACCACGTCCGTCCCATAGATGTTGTACATCTTGTAGGGGTTCACAGACACCAGAATGCTGCCTATGTATGACTGAAAAAGAAGAAGAAAAGACAGAAATGGAAATTAAAAAAAGAAAAAGATAAAGAGGTAGGACTGTAAAATCAACACACAAACTCCAAGGAACTAATCTGACTTCTGATTTATACACAAGTTCAAGACATTTTCAGGTATAGTATAATGACTCTATGTATGTCAGTGTTTGTATGTTGGACGTGTGTGCTGCTCAGATACTTGCATAAATAATCTCCCTCTCAAATCTTTTCCGCAGGTTCAGCAGGACAGCCCCTTCATGCATCTCCCTGGACAGAAGCAGTAAGATATTTATTTCATACACTGAAAAGGGCAAACATAACTGCAGTTTATTACCTCAAATCATGATTAACCAAATGGGATACATTCTTTAGAGTGATGGATTGCCTTAAATCTGACTACATTTTGTTAACTCAGGTGTGAGTGATTTTCTTTGCTTACTCTAACTGTGTCATATCTTCCACCCCGTCTTCCTCTCGTTGCTCTCGGTGAGCCATCGTGGTCAGGCTTCTGATTGAGTACATCTAAAATACAGGCATCAGAAATGAGGACATGATGCATGTACAAAGCTCTGTGCACTGTGTTCATGCACTAATACATTCACACACTCATGGAAACATCCGTTCTCTCTCTTTTGGATTATTCTTCATTGTATCCAGAGTCATTTCTCACCGAGGGAATGTGCTTTAGACATATTAGCCCAGTGGAATCGTATATTCTGATTACAAAAACGGTTTCCAAATGAGCTACCATCCCCCTGATTACTCCCTCCTACTGAAAATCCATTAGAGTGCCCAGCTTTCACCCAGCGTTACACTTCCAACTGCAAGATTACACCACATGTAAGGGATGATGCCGAAGAGGTGTCCATTATCAGGAATTAATTAAGCCAGTAATGGACTAAGCCACTAATGGGCACCTTGAAGGGCATTTACACCATGGTCACCTGCCAAAGAAAAAAAATAACACCATTTATTTATATTTTTGCAATCAAAATCTAAAGTTGTTTGTCTAAAATGTTTTGGTGGTTACTTCATCTTTATATGTGTTACTTAATCAGCAGTAAGACAAGAGACTTAATCAGTCTCTTTTTCAAACTTGGTGCCGACTATACATCCATCCATTTTCTAACCGCTTATCCTCTTGAGGGTCACGGGGGGCTGGAGCCTATCCGAGCTGACATTGGGTGAGAGGCAGGGTTCACTCTGGACAGGTCGCTATCACAGGGCTGACATGTAGAGACAGACAACCATTCACACTCACATTCACACCTACAGACAATCTAGAGTCACCAATTAACCTGCATGTCTTTGGACTGTGGGAGGAAGCTGGAGTACCCGGAGAAAACCCACCCCCAGCTGTAAAGGGGGTAAAAATTTGTATGTCCACCTGGGTGTCATATTTCCATCACATCGTTGCTGGAGCCAAATGTTTGTGACTACTGCAGAGTCATTTATCCCGGGAGTGAATGCTGATGGTAACCTTTCCCACCAAAGTCAAAAGCCAGATTTTAATTGCTGTTAGTGAGTTTTTTTGTCAAGTGGAAAAGGGGCTTTAGATACGACTTGGCAAAAAGAAGACATTTCTAGTGCACTCAGCTCATAGAACCCTTCAGCCCAGTAATTAGCCAAAAAGTTAATGTTATGCTAGTAAGATTCAAAGTGAATAGCAGTAAACATGGTAAACAAATGGTAAATATAATCTGACGGTATGTTTAACAACAAAAATAGCTAGCCGTGCAGCCATGACATTGTACCCAAATCAATGTCAATATAAGATTTTCCTGAACAAATGATGGCTATGTGTACTGTCAGCCGTAGCAAGTTGAATAGCAAAATGACATATTTGGTTGGGAGGATGATATACAAAAATACATATGGCTTAATTTTTCTCTGCAGTTACCGCTTGGTATTTAACCACACCATGGTATAAAAAAATTATAGTATGGTACCAAACATTAGCTATTGTGTCTAACTGTAGTGTGAGTCATGTTTCAAAATGTTTACCTTGTCATACCAGTGCCCCTGTGGTTCTCCCTCCCTGCTGAGATTCCACTCCCCTGGTTCGTGCCCCACTTGTCCCTGTCCCATCAGGCTGTGGGGGTCCAGCAGCTCCCCGTCTCTATACATCGACCACTTATTGAGGTTCTGCACTGTCCCGTGAGGTAGTACCCTCTCTGCACCCCATACATCCACATCTTGCTGCAGTCCCAAGCCTTCAGCTCCGGGGCCCTGTGCCCAGTGCTGCCCAGGGCCAGATCCCTGGACCTGGGGTGACACCACAGCATATGATGAAGGTAGGCGGAAAGAGGCCCCTCGGAGGTTAGGGTTCTGCAGGGCACCAGAGAGGTTAAGTGTGCGAGGTTCTGGGGTGCTAGGGGCACCAAGCCGTGTCATGATATTACCATCAGGGAGACGGTAATTTGCCCCACGAAGGTTTGGGTTCTTTGATAATGCATTAGACAAATCAAGTGTTCGAGCTGCAGGAGTGGGCTGAGGGCGGTTCATCAGAGTTCCATCAGGCAAACGGTAGGTGGCAGATCGGAGGTTCTGGTTCCGAAGAGCATTGGAAAGGTCAAGGGAGCGTGACTCAGTGGTTTCCGCAGAACCAGGCTGCCTGAATAGTGATGTGTTTGGAAGTTTGTAGGAGGCACCTCTAAGGTTGGTCTTTAACATTGCATTAGAAAGGTTAGGACCGGAGGGGGCAGAGGTGGAAGCTTGGTTCTGTGAAAACAATGATCCACCTGGGAGCTGAAACTTTGCCATACGCAGGTTCGCATTCATCAGGGCACTAGATAGTCCCGGTGATGATACAGTGCTCTCAGGATTCTGTGGCTCCTCTACCGGATGTGTTAGAAATGAACCATCTGGTAATCGATAAGAGGCCTTACGAACATTAGCATTGAGAAGAGCAGAGGAGAGCATAGAAGATGAAGGGGCGACGGGCTCAGGCTCATTTCTTGTTACCAAAGTCCCATCTGGCAGCCTATATGTAGCTTTACGTAAACTGGGGTTCAACAATGCAGAGGAAAGCATAGGTGAGGAAGAAGAGGGTGCAGGTGTAGGTTCCGCCCTGGTTACTAGAGTGCCATCAGGCAAACGATATGTCGCCTGTCTCAAACTGGGATTGAGCAGGGCAGAGGACAGCATAGAGGACGAGAGGGGTGATGGACTTGGTGCAGCTTCAGCAGGTTCAGTTCTGGTGATCAGTGAGCCATCAGGAAGTCGATAGGTGGCCTGTCGTAGGCTTGGGTTCTGCAGGGCATTGGATAGCATAGAGGGTGACAGTCTCCCACCTCCACCATCAGTGGTAACTGGAGATTCAACAGGACTCCGGGACATTGTCAAAGCGCCACTTGGAAGCCTTAACATGGATCCCTGAATTTGGGCAGTTCGCAATCCACCAGAGAGAAATGAGGAGGTACCTCTGATAGTCCCTTGTTGAGGTGTGGTGGGAGGAGGGGCGGGAGAGGCGGAAGACATGGGGGAGAGGTGTCGCTGAAGGGGTGAGGCAAAGGAAGCATTACGTAGCTGGGAGTTAAGCATAGCAGCAGACAAGTGTGGGGAGGAGGGTAAAGAGGGGGCAGGAAGGGCTGCTGCCTGTGGGGGTGAGAGGACATTTGTATAGACATTGGCATTGCGTTGTAGAGGAGACGTGTAGGAGGCGTTACGCAGGCGGGAGTTCTGCATCAAAGCATTGGATAGACCGAGAGTGGCATATGGGCTACCCTCCTGGCTCACCTGTACATCTGCTGATATTGCCCCCTCCCCACCAGGTATGGGGGAAGGGCTTCTCTGTAAAGGTGTGGTGTAACTGGCATTCTGCAGATATGGATTCTGGAGCGCACGCCCTAGATAAGGTGATGGGGGTACAGTTTGAGGGAGGTTTTGGGGGTAGACTTCATACTGTGGTTGGGGAGAGGAGGGTCTCTGTAAAGGAGAAACAGTGGTGGAGTATGGAAAAGAGGAAGGAAGAGGAGAAGGAGGAAAAGGAGCACCTACAACCTGAGGGTTTGGTAAAGCATTTGTAAGCATTGGGGAGGGTCCTGGCTCCATCATTGTGTAGTCATACTGGGTGATACCCTGAGATGGTTGGAGAGCACCAGGAGGAAGCCCGGGTTGATGTAAAGGAGGTTGAAAAGATGCTGGCCCTAGATTCTGGGGACTCATAGCCCTGTGGGGAAAGGGGGACTGTGGGCGAGACATATGGTGCATGGGAGAGGCTGAACGGGAGGGAAGAGGGGATGGATGCTGCAGTGGTAGTGGAGATGGAGGTCTACTTTGTAGCCTACGCACTGATGGCTGGGGAGATAGAGGGCCACTCTGTTTCAAAGACGGCTGGGGAGAGACAGGAGGCACTGGAGGAGGTCCTCTGAATGACTGCCTAGACTGAAGAGAGGGCTGGTTTCTGGGCATACGAACTAGTGGCTGTCCCCTGCCTACAGGTCTGTGGAAGCCTCCTTGATTAGTACCAATTCGCTTTGACTCCCTTAATCCTGCAGGGCGGGAGCCTGCCCTGGCTAACATGGGTGTTCCAGCTACACCCCCAATCTGTCCTGAGGGAGGGGCTGGGCCACTATGGATAGAGGATCTGAATGGGGCTACATGTTGAGTGACAGGGGGTCCGTGTCTACTGCGTCTCTGTAAGTAGGGATTAGCTGGAGAGGGTTTCACAGCCCCCATAGGCACATGAGCTCGGCCACCAACACCACCCCTCAGCCTACGAGTAGAGGACCGGGTTGGAAGGGGGCGACTGGTCATTCTTGATGGGGAAGGAGAAGGAGGACGATGGGGAGAGGTGGGGCGGAAGGCTTGCGGGGGAGACTGAGATCTCTCTGGTAGAGGGGGGCTATGTCTTTGTGGGGATGGGAGGGGAGGAGATGGGGAGCGCCTCATCTTGGATGTTTGTTTTCTACCTTTGAACATATGCGGTCTGGTAGGTGGCAGAGGAACAGCATCAGGAGGGGGCTGCTGTCTGAAAGAGAGTCTTGGGGAAGGTGGTGGGCTTGCTCTCCTCCTCAGTGATCCCCGGGGTGAAGGTAGAGGGCTCGAAAGGGGGGACTGGGGTCGGACTGTTGATGGAGCTCTGCGTAAACCAGCTCCCCTCCTTCCTCTTGACAAGGATGGCTGAGCTCTAACTGACATCCCTCTCCTCTGGAATGATGGGGAAGGAGGTGGGCTGGGGGGCCTCCGCCTTTGGGAAGTCTGCATCTGGCCTGCCATTGAGGCCCGATGAGGGAGTCCTCTCCTTTGTACGCGAGGAGAGAAATGTGGGTCTGATTGGATGCCTGTTTGAAAGTCCATGTGATGTGGTGAGAAGCGGGGTGAGGGAGGTGGCATTGCCCTAACTGATCCTGGCCTAAGTGACAGCTGTGGCGATGGAAGGGGACTCATTCGTCGCACTGGCCTGGGTGAGGCCACTGGTGAATGCAGTGGTGAAGGCATCAGCGGAGGCATCGGTGGCTGTATCTGTGCAGCCATTGGTGGCATTTGCCCCATCTGAAACATCTGTGGGTCCTGGGGGAGGGTTGGTTGGTACATTTGGGGTGCAAATTGTAGTGGTGAGGGGGCTTGTCTAGGAAGCATGGGGATTTGTTGATGGTTCATGGCGACGGGGTAAGGGGGCTGTGCAGGAGGGTATGTAGGAAGGGGCTGCTCATAACTTATATCTGACATCATTTCCAAATTGTTGAGGGCAAGAGCTGGGGAAGGATGGGGGAACATGGGGGAAGCTGGCTGAGAATAAAGGGGAGTAGGAGGAGGTGGTGGCAGGGTTTCCACCTCTAGTCTATCTTTTCCAAATAGCTTGACCTGGGGCCTGGGGACCCTGAACTGCTCTGCTGAAAATGGCTCAGGAAGAGGGTAAGACAGCTGCTCCTGTCCATACAGCTGTCCTATCTCGACTGGATCCAGCCCAGGATCCATATAGAAAGGTTGCTGATGGGGGTTATAAACAGCAGCAGGGTCTGTATATCCCAGCATTGGGTCATTAGAAAAGCCTGGAACAACATCATAACCACCATTCATCACGCTGTACGGGTGGCTGCCATAGCTATAACCCATATTGTAGTCAAAGTAATCTCCATATGGCTCAGGGTCATATGGGTCATAGTAACCATCCATGGCACTACCATAGTAGCCATATGGCTCTGGCTCCACTGCATACAGCATTCCATCTTCACCGTAGAAATACTCTACCCCTTCATCGCCGTAGTAATCTTCATACTCATCCTCATAATAGCCATAAGGGTAACCGTAGTAATCCACATCGTCTTCATAGTAAAACTCATCATCATAATAAAAGTTGCCCTCATCATCATAATAACCATATTCATCTTCCCACTCATCATCATCGTAGTAATCCAGGTCTTCTCCATAAGGGTCATAGGGGTCATAGGCTTGTCTCATGTAGCCTCTAGGTCTCCCCCTGCTATGGTAATCTTCATCGTACCCATACTCATCATCGTCATACTCATAGGCCTCATTGTAATAATGAGTCTCTCTCCCTCTAGTGTTCCTGTTAGCAAATGACAGACTCTTTTGTCCCCTACGTCCTGCTCGTGCCCCCAGGCGACCTTGGCCCTTGGAAGTCAGGAACCTCCCTGTCAGCCAGTTAGATGCTGCAGCTATCCTTCCTAACATCCAGCTTTTACTCTTAAAATCTGATCCTGCTTTCTTTTTCCCAAACATGCCTTTAAACTTCCCTCCCAGTCCCTTTGCCTCTGTTGCCATTTTCCCTTTGCCCCCTAAACCGGACAGATTTATTGTCTTTTTAGGTGGTATGGTTTCTTTTGGAGCCTCCTTTTTATTAAACAAGCTGAAGCCAGACAGACCTGGCTTTTTGTCAGCGGATGATTTACCCCCAAACCCAGTTAAAAGCTTGCTGGTTCCCAGTAACGGTTTACCACCAGAAGGGGGTTTCTTTTTCTTGGAGAGTCGTAGGAAGAGACGGGAGGTGCTTTTGAGGTTTCTCTTTGGTTTCGCTTTCTCTGCCGGTTGTTTAGAGGGCAAGGTAAAAGGAGTGGACTTCCCCGCAAGGCCTGAGAGGGCTTTGGAGGCTCCCTTGAGGTGAGACTTGACATCTGGTGTCTTCTGTGTCTTTGCTGCAGCTGTGCCCCTTTTCTGTCCCTCTGCAGCAAAGCCCATCATGGCCTTGGAGGCTCCTCTGATGTTGACATCACTCATCTTTTTCAGGTTTACTGCACCCATCCCTTTCTTCATTTGAGGCTTTCTATCCTCCTCCTCCTCCTCATCATCATCATCAGACGGAGGTGGTTTAGCAGGCTTAAATCCCTTCACAGCCATGGCCTTGGATGCACCTTTTAGAGCTGCTTTCCCTTTCCCTTTCCCTTTATCCTTCTTGACAACTACCTCCTCGCTTTCCTCATCTTCCTCAGTCTTCATCTCCTCTTCTTCTTCCTCTGACCCTTCCTCTGACTCGCTGACAGGCTTCTTTCCCTTTCCCTTCTTTCCATCATCCTTCCCTTTCCCCTTAGCCGGTGGCTCCTCTGCTTTCTTTCCCCCTTTCTTGTCATCTTTCCCTCCCTTCTTATCATCCTTTCCTCCCTTCTTTGGCTCCTCTGACTTGCCTTTCTTGGCAGCTGATTTTGCGTCACCTTTTTTAGGTGGCATGATGTCTTCTTGCTCAAATCATTTTAAACAAGAAGAGGAAGAATGAGATCCCAAAATGTGCTAAAGCAGGTCAGTGTTGATATGAGTCTAAATAGTAGCAACATCCTCTCTGTCCCAATGCTTTTCACGTCTTCTCTTCTTTTTCCTCCATCTGATCCATCTGTGACGCCCCAGAAACACACACAGTGGCACACACTGTCCCGAGTCAGTTGTTCTATAATGCACACAGAGACAAACACAAACCCCAGTCCTTCAAAACACGATCTAGTAATGGAGTCGGAATCTCAGCCATCAGTGCTCGCTCGCATTACAGTAGGTCTTCAAGCCTCAGCAAAAGAGCTGTTGTCTCTGTGTGAGTAAAAAGAGACGGAAACCTGTTTAAGAGTGTTAAATAAGAAGAGGCAGATGCTTACTGAATTTAAAATGTTACCTGTGAGAAGAATTAATCTCACTGGTTACAGTCTCATTCAGTTTTACCCACTTGTTGCCTCTGGAGTTTTTCCACTGAAGTCGATCCTGCATAGCAAAAACACTTGCACATTTCTGTCCTTGTTCCTCTTAACAGGCTTGTAAGTAACTTCCCAGGATCACACGGCGAATAAAAGACCCTGATATCCCAGTGACAGGGTCTGTGTAGTCCTTTGTGTGTCTCCCATTGTCAGTGCGTCCTGTGAGTCCAGCGGTGAATCCTCATCTTGGCCACCGCACCAACTTTGGCAGGACGTCCCCCCCAACAAGGAGAGCCGATGTGCGTGCGTCCGTGTGAGTCTCGGCCTTCAGGGGTGTCCTCCTCTTTGTCTGAGAGTGAGTGTGTATGCGAGTTGTATCCTCCCACATCCACGTCAGCTTGCCTTTGTGACCTCCTGCAACCTTCTGCATCTCTCTCTGGTTACTGCCGCTTCATGCATCCTTGCTCGCCTCGACTTGAGGCCTCATCGTTACCCTCGGCTCATGTGTATGCACATATGAGCATATGTATTGTATGTCTGTATGTGTGCATATGCATCAGTGTGTATCCCTATAATACAGTTGCAAAGGGCACCTTAAAGCAGCAGCTATACTGCCTCGGGGTAACTCTATCTGCCGGCTCGCTCCTGTATGAATAATGCAGGCTGGCTGAGCTGTTGCTAAACTGTGTCTGAGAGGCGAAGCCACGCAGAGCCAAAACACACACACCAATGAGAGAAGCATGGACCACAGCTGAGAGTGATGTGTGCTAAAATGTCCGCAGAAGTTTTCAACAGTATGAACAATCCAATAGTACACATGGGCATGTTTGATGCAATAAAATACAACATAGGACTGTAAACTGGCAACTTACTGTATGTGGGTCATTAAATTAAAGAAAGGATTCAAAATTAACATTTAATAAGTCGAGCTCTCCAGCGAACTGCAGTTATTAATTTACAGCTACTTTCCATTTACGAGGCTGCCACAGATTTTTACCAATGAATTGAATTAAAGGGAGATATTTGCACATCTGTCTCCGATGCAGGTGCATTGGAAAGTATGTCTTGAGTCTCTGGCTCATCTCCACGATTTATTGGTTTAACTACTCTTGACAAAGGTCCAGAGGGACTGAAACACTGGTGTACCTAATAAATGGTGAAGCTGAGTAAGAGCAGTGTACGGGATCTTCTTTTTAAGACTACCAATGACTTTTCAAAACTTTTCCATAATACTTTACCCCAGTTACAATTGCATGACTTTATTTAAGTAGTCATGTGACTAGAGTCCTGCACCTCTGCATACAGGTACTATACACAATGTCAAGGTCATGCTCCTTTTCGGCTGATAGAAAACCAAAAATCTTAAACAATGGATAACAATTTTCCTAAGTTTCTATGCATTTTTTGGTGAACAAATGTTTGTTTTGTAGACATGTCTTGTAATTGTTTTGCAACCTTGCCTGAACCTGAGCGTTTGTAATACCTTTATAACTTAAGGTTGATCAGTTGCCATCATGTCCTGTCAGTCTTTCCTGTCAAGCTGGATCAGAGACCAAAAGGGAGCCTTGGCAGTGATGACGTTTCAAATGTTTCAGCAGTCATGGCACAGCGAGCACTGGATTTTAAATTAGTAACACATATTTTGTGTGGCATGTAACATGTTTTGGGATTTTTATGAACATATTTTAAATAACAGCCAAAACATTCTGTCAACTCCAAATCATTTCCAGGCCTGGTAAACAGTTTTTATAATTTCACAACTTTTCCATTAATGTCATGATCATGGGAACCAGGGTTAATTAACTTCTTAGTCCACCTGTCACTGTGGCTGCTGGATTCTAAAATCTACCAGCCGCTGGACAGATCACCAATTTTCTTTTTTTGGCTGGTCAGTGAAGCAAATCTAGACGCAACTTGCATATTTTACAGGCATTAGACTAATGGCTGGTGCTAATTTCCTACCTTGGTACGAACCCTGCACTGTGACCATGTAAATCCAAAACCACCCCTCAGTATTTATACATATTCATATAATAGAGCCTAATTTTAAGCTAAAAAGCAAAAGTTAAGCACCAGATGTTTCTTGTCATTCCTTACGTCCATGATCCTCTATATCTTTATTTTTTAAATTATTTTATTTTATTTATTATAAATATTCATTTTCATCACTGTATCTGCAACACATGCACATACACACACACACACACATCTCTTCCCTCTCAGAGTGTAACATGGGCGTGTGTAAGGTGTGATGGCATGACATAAACTGCAGATGTCGATTCATTGAGGACGCGCTGATGTTCGCTCATTGATGATGATCTGATGTTAATTCATTGATGACGGGCTGATATTCCAGGAGGTCATCTCAGTGGCAGATATGAATGTTTAATGGCTGCCCTGTGTTCTGCCTACGCAGCATGGATAAAACATTCATCGCACGCCGCTCTAAATATATCACAAAGGGTCAACCCCGCCCCGGCCTGCTCCCCAACCAATGCATTATACATACGGGCTGGTGTCAGGGGTTAACAGCCAGACACCACAGAGCAGACGGAGGACGGATGGAGAGCAAATAACAAAAGACAGAAAAACACTGACAACAGCCGCATAAACACTAAAATATTAAATACAGACATTTAGCAACATGGAAATTCAAAAACAAAAGAAAGGTCTTGATCATTTATGTCAATTACAGTTAACAGCTCCACCTCTGACTTTTCTCTCCGCCAGCTGGAGTTGGACGGACTAATAGTCTTGACCCAAGATCTGACCAGAAATCTGTATCACGTATCCCCGGGGGCAGCGACCATGACAAAACTCTAAACTGTCTGCAGGCTGCACAGCAATAACAACAGCAGTTGTCGGTATCGTCTAACTGCAGACTGAGATAAGGGGATAAAGCGAGCGAGTGGACACAGAGGAAAGTTCAAAAGTTCCTTCCTGTCTCATCAGCTACACACACACACACACACACACACACGGTGAAGGCGGCTGGTCACCAAACAGGTAAAGAGACACACTGAGAGATCTATTCGATATGTGTGATATGTATCTGCTGTCTGGCTGATGTGGTCTGTTGACTGAGTGGACTGGTAATGAATAGAGCGCGGATGACAGAGATGGAGGAGGTGGGGAAAGGTAATGAGGGAAAAGGGAGACAGAGGGAAGGAGAGAGGTGCATCAACGAACTGCTGATGAATGAACTGCAGATTACACAGACGCTGAAAAGATGCTGAGCAGAAAAACAAGTGGGAATGAGAAAGAAGGAGAGGGAAAGAAAGGCACACAGTGAGAGGATTTAACAAAATGGTGTGAAAAAAACAAAGTAAAAAGAGGGAATGACAAAATGAGAGATTAAGATGGTTACACTGAGAAACAGAAGATGGAGGGGTGACAGAGAGTGACAGAGAGACAATAGGGACCGAGCACGAGAGTGAGAGATGAAGGGGAGAGTCTCTTCATCTACGTGCCAATCACTGACAACACGCTTTCAGCAGACGCACTCAGCGACACACGACTAATAAAGGAGATCACCTGAGCAGAGCACAGCCAACAGGCTCATTTAATGACTATGGGTGAGCACACACACATGCACACTCAGGCAGTACGTTTCATAATGGAGATTGCATGCGATCGCTGAATGCAGCATCGACTCTGAATCATCTGGAGAGGCTAGAGATTGACAGCTACACACACACACATTAATTGGGGGATTGAAAGCACGCACACACCCACACGTTGCAAATGCGATACATGTGAACACACACACTGCACACAATACATCACGCACACTGCAGGTTTGAGCCAAATGCATGTCATCATATATTTTACATCCACATGTGCAGTGGCCCAGTACCCTCAGATTTTATCCAAAATTTTAAATTACTGTAATGTTCATGGGGCTCTTCCAACCCCTAACAGGACTCATAAAATGACATTTTTAAGTAAATCCCATACTACCACTCCCTGAGAGACCATTCCGCTCGGAGCTCTCTTTTCAGAGCACTGCGTTTTAACCCCAACCAAACTTAACCCTAACTATAACCTGGCCGTTAAAACCAAGTCTTAAATAGGCCTATCAAAAAGTGAGGACCAACCGAAATGTCCTCACTTTCCAAACTGTCCTCACACTGTTGGTTTTTAGTTCTCACTATGATGCAAGTAAAAGTAAACAAAAACACAAAATAACCAGAAACAGCCTGAGCTGGACTCTCAAGGTGAGACTCTAAGACAAAGCTGATTCTGTTTCAGTTTAACAAGTTAGCATACTAGCATTTGCATCAACCTCCAGGGCTGAAAACTGAGGCCCAAGCAGAGGTGCCAAAACCTGCAGTTCCTTGAATGGCCTCATGAGTCTGGCTCCAAAGCAAGTCAATCCCCATAGACCCCCATGTTAAAAACTTTACAGCAGAAACAAACATGTTTACAGCCTGGTATAAAGGATTATTTTGGTCTTTCTAGCTGATTTTACCCTTCATGACAACTTTACTGAGGTTTCATTTCTATACAAGTCACCAATTTGCATTTTATTAAAGCTTAAAGTTACAGATATTTAAGGGTGTGGCTGCTTTGAGTGACAGGCTGAGTCAGAGCCACCTCTTGCTCCTCCACAGCTCCAGCCTCTCGAACAAATGTGGTCACTTCTACTTCTAAACAACCAAGATGGTGACGGCCAAAATACTGAACTCAAGGCTTCAAACTCACACACCAATGAGTGATGTCATGGGTGAGCTGAACCACTGCTTGTGGCATTAGATAAAAAGTTGAGGGTTCACCGCAGTTTTTCTAATTTATCCTGAGGCAAAATTTAATGACCATCCATCCAAAGCAGTCATTGTCATCCTTAAACTTGTAGGGCCTTGAGAGTCAAAGTCACAGCACTCAGACAATATTTAGTAGGCTACACATTACTCTGCTCCTGGAAAAGTTTTACTTGATTATGAAAACTATGACAGAGTAAGAGAGCGCTTGTCTTTTCAGATGGAGAGGGTGAGGCAGGAGGATGAGGAGGCTGGGCTCAGGTTTCCTGTAAGCCTTAAGCCCCATTCAAGTCTCAACCTTCGCTGCCAGATTACTCAGTGACTTAACAATGGAGAGACGCCAGCGGCCGCTAACACGCTGACGACCTGCCACAGAGGATCAAACACCATCACTTGGCTGCATAGACTGCTATTAATAAACCTGAATATGAGATGCTCCCTTTGACCTTCATGTTTTTGTTACAAGTGAATTGAAATGTCAACGTTTAGCTGCGCCATCAACCATACGACTGAACGCAAGCTCTGACTTTGGGTACTGAAACTTTACATTCTTCCATTGCTACATCGATACAGACAACCTGTGTGTTAAAGAAGGCAGTTTTTGGAATTCAGCTGATGCTGTGATGCAGAAACAGAGTGGCCAACTACACAGGGGTGGAGTCTGAACACAGACATGCTGGATATCCGTCCTTGGTGTCCTAGCAACGTCAAAAATGACATTAAGGCTGCTTTCAGACCTGGAGTTGTCTTGCTTTGGTCCGAATCAGGGACTAATTTTGTTCCAAAGTTGTATAATTGCCTAGAGTTGGTTCGTGTTCTCACGGCAGCATTTACAAGAGGACCAGATCAAATGCCTTGTGTGAGAAAGCTGCTCTTGATTGGTCAGAATTTCCATGTGGGAAAAATCCAGGAAGTAAAGCAAACGTTGAAGAAGAGAACACTTGCAAGATAAATGTGACACTTTCTAATGTCACAATGGAGGGACAACTACGCAGGTTGATTTTAGCGCTGCTCATCGTGGACTATATTGCTGTCATTGTTCATTTTAGTCAAACCATACAGTTTGAAAACGAGGCGCGGCTCCAACTAGAAAACAATGTTTTGATGCATTGGATGTGCTGAATGTGCATATTAAGGCAGTACAGGAGGAGGTGCACATTAATAATCCTCCTTCAAGAAGGTCTCGGTGATGTTGTTTCAGACAATGTAGGATCCAGTGTTTCTGGAGCTCGGCTCATACAGTCGACTTTGCTGCATTAAAGTGCCTCTCAGATGTTCCCACTTCCCGACGTGGGAAGTCGTTCTTCTGACTGTGTGTACAATACTAAATCATGGTAGTACCTTTGTTATATAAAGGTCTATCACGAACCAACCAGAAGAATTTACATGCAAAAATGGCTTTGAGGTGAAGTCTTTGTCAGCACCAGCAACAAGTATCACACGTCTGGATTTCATCAGCACAGCTGTGATGTGTAGTCGTTCAGCCACCTGTGTAGCCTTGATGGTCTTTTTTCAAGTTTGAAAGAGTGACCAAAATTATAAACAATGTAAATCATAAAATTTCAGGGCCAATTAATACATTTTAATACACTGATGACACCGATGCCCCCGTCCACACACACCTTCATATACTGCAGCTATAGAGTAGTCAGCCCTCAACATCTGCTGCCCACAGGGTCACTGCGCTGCTGAACATCACTCACCTCAGCTACAACAAGCACAAAGACAAATTCTTAAACTGCAATTTTTGAACTGCCACACCTTATCAATTACAGTCAGTGTTTGGGATTGTTAGAGCTTACCTCTCCTGTTTATGTGAGTGGTAGATGTTGATATTTGCAGCTCCTACATCCACAGATATGCAAAAAATGTCTGGTGGACCTGCTCGCTGTCTGGAGTAAAAATCGCACTGACTGTCTGCAGTGTGTCCTGCTGCTCTTCTGGACCCTCTGTTCATGTTTTATAGCCCTCTGCACACACACACACACACACACCTGGACACACAATGGGCCTTTAACAGTAATCATACCCTCTGTGGCTTCAGTGAGGCTTCAGTGATTACCTGAACATCCACAGAACAAATGTACAATAGTGAATACAGTCATGAGCTGGTGCAGGTAGAAGACCACTCTGTACATCAGTCCCTGCATCAGTGGTACAGCGTGCAGCGATTAGGTTTCTTAGTAAACATGCTGCACTTGTTGTACTCGTGGTGTGTGTGTGTGTGTGTGGCACTATCACCCGCCCTCCGCTCCTGTAAGTGCCTGAGTAAACAACTGTGTAAAACCATTGTGCGTTAATGGCAGGATCACACACACACGCTATCATCCTCCTACATTGGTGTCCAGACGTCAGAGCCTTAAGAGTTATTTGTTGTAAAACCCTTTAAGTGACAATAGGTTGTAAAACATTTGTGTGTGTGTTGAAGAGCCTTATCAGAACTCCTCACATACACACACACCACAAAGGGCATCTCTCTCAAACACACACACACACACACACACACACACACACACACACACCACACACACACACACACACACATGTGTATTGGCCATGGCCGTAGCCAGACAACAGACTGAGACCTGCAAATGATTGCGGGGGCGAGTAAAATGCCACGTCTGGTCAGTAAATCGAGTAACTCACTTGCCTGATTGGGAAAATGGTAAACAAGTGTGAATTTGCAGCATCTCGCCCTGTCTTTGAACTGTGGGAGGAAGCTGGAGCACCTGGAGACCTGCGCTGACATGAGGAGAACATGGAAACTCTGCATGGAAGGACTGAGGTATGGCAACACTACTTGGACAAACCACACACATGACTGCAGTGCACCTGATACTAAAAGTAATCTCACTATATAATGACAAAAACTCTGTGTGTGTGTCTGTTCCACGTTTTTCTCCTCACTGACTTGGTCAATCCATGTGAAATTTGGCACAGTGGTAGAGGCTCATGGGAAGATGCCAGTGAAGCAATATTACATCAATTGGCCAAAGGGGGGCGCTATAGCAACCGATTGAATTGTCAAACTTTGAATGGGCATATCTCGTGCCCCGTATGTCGTAGAGACATGAAACTTTGCACAGAGATGCCTCTCCTCACCAAGAACCCATAACTTCCGCTTATATAGATTTTCCGCCATTTTGAATTTTTTGAAAAACACTTCAAATGGATCTCTTCCTAGGAAGGTTGAGCGATCTGCATGAAACTGGATGAACATAATCTAGAGACCAATATCTAAAGTTCCCTCTTGGCAAAAGTTGGAAAACTTACTAAAACTGAGCTTCTATAAGGCAATGAATATTGCGGAGAGCGTGGCTCATCACATAAAGGTGTATAACATCTCAAGGGTTTCACCCATCACCACGCAACTTTGTAGGCATATAACATAACATCCAATGGACATAATTTGCAAAAAGATGTTTCAATATGGTGTCTGAGTCTTCATATGGTGGTTCACTGTCTAATGATGCAGCCTGTCTCTTTAAAAAGAAGCAAATTTAACTTGTTTGCTTCTGGATCTATGAGTGAGTGCTGCATTAGTATTTCTCTGCACAGTCTTGCTTCTTTATGTATACATCAATGAGATCAATGAGCTAATCCATCCCATAGACAAACGTCAGCACACGAGATGCACAGAAAACAACCTGATCAATTGTCGAAGGCCTCAAAAGAGATTATCTTAACATAAAGGCAAATGTAGTGCACCACAAAGTCTGTTAGCCTTCACGTCATGAATGTATGCTCAGTTCACACACACAAAAACAAGACCACTAATCCATCCATTAACTCCCTTATAGAATATACTGTCTATTGTACAGCATCTATGTGTACAGAGGAGAAACAAACATGACGCAGTAAAACTCTGCTCTGAGGATGTTCTGTATATTATGTGGGCTTAAATACACTTTTTGTCTGTATTGTAAAGTCACAATCTCAATGTCATTTGAATAAACGGTGGATGTAGAACTTGGTCAAATCATGTGTTTTACTGTATATGAAATTATATTCACAGCGTACCATGAGGCCAGAAAGAATATGGCTTGTAGTTATGCTTGTATTGTACCATCTGATTTCATTATTGGCCAAAATAGATCATCTGTATCTCAAGAAATTAATATTCACTCATCAGTGAGTCTATAATTAAATGAAAGTATAGATCAGATGTTTCCGTCTGATGTTTAGTTGGTTCCTGTTGGAAGAGCCCACACACTGAAACCTGATTAGATTCTCAGTAAACAGCTTCATGTAATGAGCAGACTGAAGCAGAAGAGGGCAGAAGAGGCAAAGTAATGAGGGTGCAGACACACGGCTCAAATGCTGGTGAGTTTTGTCTATAGGTGATATATTTGCTATTCTATTAGCCAGGAATTGAAGAAGTATACGCATTAATTAAAAAAAAAAAAGTTCTATATAATAATTACATATTTTATTTATACTTCGTTCTGAAAATGTCGGCGTGCAGCCTCGTTCTGTGATGATAAACGAGGTGCAGACTGATAAAGGAGGAAATACAGTGAGTACAGGACGGAGCAGTGAGTGACAACAACCCCGCCCACATGAAAGAGCACTGTTTGCAGTGTTTGCTAAGCGAACCCAGGGTCTAACTACCATGACTGAAGGAACACATTTGGTTCTGAAGGTACCATACCAAGAGTGTTTGTTGGAAACAGGGCTGAAGAGTATCCATGCATAATACAATATTATTTCCACTACAGAGGAGATTTGATTATCTCTAAAATCAGTCAAATGAGTTGTTACATATCGGCATATCAAATATGAGCAAAAAATAAATAAAAAAAAAATCCAGTATCGTCCAGCCCTGCAGGAGACCCATAAGCCATCAGGCCAAATGGGTCAATTGCTGTTTCTTTCAATGGCTTTAAAGCCTGGAAATGTGAGTGATATATGTTGGGTCAACACAAGCCCTCATTGGCTATCGAGGCCATAGCAATAGCACTGGAAGCTCAAGGAGTTCGCCTCCATCCATCCATCCTTTTTCATCCGCTTCATCCGGCCAGGTCGCAGGGGCAGCAGGCTGAGCAAAGCACCCCAGACGTCCCTCTCCCCAGCAACACTTTCCAGCTCCTCCTGTAGGACCCCAAGGTGTTACCAGGCCAGATGAGATATGTAATCCCTCCAGTGTGTTCTGGGTCTGCCCCGGGGCCTCCTACCAGTGGGACGTGCCTGGAACACCTCCAGCAGGAGGCGCCCAGGAGGATCCTGATCAGATGCCCGAACAACCTCAACTGATTCCTTTCCATGCGAAGGAGCAGCGGCTCTACTCCGAGCTCCTCATCCTATCTCTAAGGCTGAGCCCAGACACCCCACGGAGGAAATTCATTTTGGCCGCTTGTATCTGCGACCTCACTCTTTCACTACCCAGAGCTCATGACCACAGGTGAGGGTTGGGATGTCGATGGACCAGTAAATCGAAAGCTTTGCCTTCTGGCTCAGCTCCCTCTTCGCCATGATGATCCGGCACAGCGCCCGCATCACTGTAGATGCCACGCCAAACCGCAAAACCCTCTCACGCTCCATTTTACCCTCACGTAATAATGTGTTTGGAATAAATATTTCGCTAGATTTACATCATCTGACAGTGTGTGAAAACTGAACTGATAGCTGTGTAGGCACCGTTTTGTCCAGATAATACCAGTATTTGGATTCAAATTTTGGTCCCTAGGTGAGTAATAGTTTGTCATTGTTTGACAGACGCATTTGTTGAGCCTGCTGTGGTGGTTGTATCTTGAAATGTCCCACAACAATCAAACCAAGAGGAGTGTAGCTTTCAAACGATAGTGCGGAAACCACTTAAACAACAAATACAGCACTTGTTTACATATCGTAATCAGCAAATAAAATATTAGACCACAAACACGTCATCAGATTTCTTAACTCCTGCAAAAGCTCCTGAGTCTTGAATGTGGTTAAACTTCCACCCAATGACTGCGAACTGTAGCTAAACTAGTAACTGAACTGCATGTAGTTAACTACTCCCCAACACTGTTAATCAAATAATCACTGCAACTCTGTGGCAAAAAAAAGCACATGGTTGGATCATTATTGGTTAAAACAGAAAACTCTCAGCTTAAAATCCACCTGTTTAAAATGAGCTAAGTGTTGAGTGGCAAATTCACAAACCGCTTTTTCTCATCAAGCCTTAACTAACTGTCAGAAATTCAGTTTACAGCCTTAAATAAGACACTGATGGCACCAAAAACTAACTGAAACAAGGCTGATAAAAGAACTCTTATTCAACACCCAGTTCTGGCTCATATGCACTGGCACCACACAAACACACTCACATACACACACACTCACTCTTTGCCACGCCATATGGAGCCAAGCAGCATCAAGTGTCATGCCTGCTCCACACAATACACACCCAATCGACCGTACCTTTGTTTCTTCTCTTCCTCCACGATATTATCCCTCCATCATTCCTCTCCTCTTCAGGTTATTCCAAAACAGAATCTCTCCATCCACGACTCGCTCTGACGAGACATGTTTAAGGCATCTTTAAAGGCCAGCAGTGTCAACTCACAGCCCCTGTCTTTCTCTCCTGTTCTCGTAAAGCCTCCCACTCAGTCCCCCTCTCCTAACCCGAAGAGATGCTTGTGAATATTTAATGGTGCTATTGTGCCTGTGTGTGTGCCAGTGAATGGGGAGCATTGGCCGGGAGTCCATACTTTCTGGTCAACCTACCTTGGAGCACTGGAAACCGCCACACGAACAGCTGGGCAGCAGGGATGGAGACGGTGGGGAGGTCAGATGTCGTTGACCCTCACCTGCTGTACATAGGAAGCTCACCTGAGGGACTCCTGTCACAAAAGTGGGCCTCAACTGACCTTTATCATCCTGTTTCCTGGGCTTAAAAATATGCAATTAGCCACCTAAGTCAGACGTTGATTTGATTTATCATGAGCTAGTCAGCTAAAAGTAAGTTATAAGTGGCTGCCATTTTGAGAGTCCAAGATGGCCCCTACAGAAACTTTGAAAAAAAAATGGAAACATTGGTTTTTGGGTTCGTCACACTCTAAACTGTCTGACAATGTACCAACTCCCCAAAGATTTTGAGTTGCAAACAGGACATTGTGACCCTGACTAAAAGGTGGAGTCAGTTGTTTCGGAGAAAGATTGTTGATATTCGGCTGACTGCACCTTTTAGCCTGCTCCACTCAAGAAATGTTTTTGGCTTTGACGTTTGTCCTTCACTGTACAGACTGATGTACGTGCAGAGTTTGGTACTGTTGGCAAAAAGCAAAGCAAAAAGCTCCCTTCAGCCCAACGAAGCTTTAGCCGATAGCATCTTTCAGCTCACTGTTCTTGTTACAACCCACATCTTTGCTGTTTTGCTTCATTCTCTCGGCTCTCATAACATAGTAGCAACTTCAACTTGGAAAGACTAACTACCAACAGACAAAGGGCAACGTATCTAACGTTATGCTGGCAGGGTCTGTGTTTGCTATCTCAATATGCTTTTATTACGACACATTAAGGAGACCTTTGTTATCATGAGACACATGCACAAAACTCAAAGCCAGACCATAGCCTTGTGAACATAGGGACGACCCCGGACTGTTAGCAGCTAGCTAGCTGGATTGGACAATTTATATCCCTCAGGAGCCGAGTGGAGACAAAAACAGAGCTAAAAGCAGAGAAATATTGGACTCATGTTCCCCAGGTGGTCAGAAAAAGGTCTCGAAATAAATGCTGAAGTTGCTCCGTTGCTCCAGGATAAGTCAGTTCATCATATACAACACATGAAGCTAGTTTTGTCTTTGTCTGTGTTTCTACTGCCACATGACCAAAAAAATTATTGCTGTTTAAGACATTCAAAATTAGATATACCAATAATACAGTACATGAAGGTGAAAGTGATGGAAATAAAACAAACACAAGGATTCATTTAACAATTTATGGAGTTTATTCTTTTTCATCCTACTTTCCTCTCAATCAGTGAATCTTCCTTATCTTCATCAAAAGATAAAATACTGTCCACAGCCAGCTCAAGTACGGTCTGTCTCTCTCAATGTCTTTGTTAATTTTCATATACAAAATAAGAACGGTGGCTATTTGTCATTGCTGTATATATCTACTGTACAGTGGGTCTGTCTTTCCGTTTTCACTCCTCCATTCAAAGCGTGACTCCTCCTGCTCAGTCCTTCTGTCCAATCAGCAGCGTGTTTTACTTCTTAACGATCTGGATGACGTCCTCGTGCTCCATGACGTGCGTTAGGCCAACCCTCTGAGGGCTGTACTTGGTACTGGTTCCCTGGAAGACCAACAGACGACACATTTCAGACCCTTGCTTTGTGTTTGTTGGGGTGATGCGCCACAGAGTCGTCCTCTGCATCCGCTCGACTCTGCCTCTCATGTGTCACAGCACTGTAAACACAGCTGTAACTCAAATGGTGAGTTTAATTTGGGAAGTCAACTGAGCAAACTCTGAATACAGTAAGTATTACTGTCAGAGCCTTTTTCCGTCACACATCTGATCCTAAATGATCAGCTGTGTTTACAGTAGTTAATGAGGTAAGACATTTAATGAGGGTGAAGTACAATGATAGTGCTCACAGTCAGTGTGTAAATAAATAAGATTAATAGCCTAAATAAAAAAAAAGATTTAAATCATTTTCCAGCTCTAGATTTATTTGAAAGGCCATGGAAAAAGATTTTTATGGATTTAGACCTACTTGATATTTTACACTCATGTTACAGATTTGTGTCCTGTGCTGCAAACCTTTAAACCTCTGTAGCTCCAGTGCTGTGTGCAAAAAGGTACTCTTGCTACTGTTGTCGATAAAAATCTTGCAGTGTTAATATGCATGCCACCACAGAAGAATAATTCATTTAGTCATTTTACTAGTGTGCAATCACCACTTAATCCAAGCATGACTGGAATGTGGTAAAACTGCCACACAAAGATGTTCACCCTGGGAATGTCCTTACTCACTCCTCACAACTTTTAATGTCCTGGTACAAACTTTGTGTTGGGACACCCATGAAACATCTAATCTCATTTGCTCACCACTTATATGCAAACAGGTGAACCACTGTTTATCGCTGTGTTTTTCAAAATTAACAGACAGAATGTTTTTTATTCTCCCCACTGAACAGAAAAACTCAGTCTTGACCTAAACAGTTATGTGTAGTATTACACCTCTAGTAGAAGAACCACCATTAAAGCCCAGTTCAGACCAAAGACTCATGACAAGACGAGTTGAAACTTCTTGCACTGCGCTGTTCTGCATCATTATAAAAACCTGCCGGTTCACACCAATGCAACTAGATGAGATGGTGTATCATCTCTATGCAACAACTCTCTGTGCTTCTGTTCTGATTTGCACCTTTTCAGGCTTCTACTGTGGCTGAATATAATTTGTAGCTTCTTAAAATATGAATGAGGACAGTGACCATGAGATACTAGTTATGGCTACATTTGTAGTGATTAACAAAACCAGCATCAGATGGACTGTATTCATCATAAATACGCCACAATTAAAGTAAGCAGTGGCAATTTATCAGCAAATGAGAATGTGTGTGTGGGGGAATAAGCACATACAGCGAGCAGCAGCAGTGATCCACCAGCGACACCGGCACACCGTGAGGACGGAAACAGAGGGCTCGGCAGTGACGAAAGCACCTGCTACAGTGAGTGAACACACCAGCGAACTTCACTACAAGCTGACTGGCTGTTGGCTTGAGTCGAGCTCTGATGGCCAGTTCACACAGCTGCAACTTTTCTGTGCGACGTTCTAAAATGGTTTTGTCTCACTGTTATTTTTACTCAGTAGGTCAACATGAGAGAATTTATGTGACAAGAGGAACTGGAGTTAAGATTGTGCAGGTCATTGCCCCTGAAAACTTGAACTTACCCAAACCAGGGCATATTTGAACTGGCTGGCTAAGGTTCTGTGGATTCGATGGCACTGTGGGGAGAAAGCAAAACGGGCATATTTGCAAACATGTCACAGACAGTGTGGCTACAGTTATTGTTCATGTACGACCTTAAATGTGTTTTTACTTACCACGTGTTCTACAGTTGCTGCTCTTCTCATAATGATGGCATCAGAAAAGTCTGGGCGCTCTGATGGAAACAGAAGAAGTTAACACAAATACAATCCTTTAGGTGTTCATGTGTGCTTGTGTCAGTGTAATGAGTGTGTGTGTGTGTGTGTGTGTGTGTGTGTGTGTGTGTGTGTTTGTACCTCCTCTTTTCTTTGTGTAAATGCAAATCAGAGCCAGGTATTCCCACAACATCTCCAGAAGGTAATCCAGGTTCAACTTCATCCCACAACTGAAATATACACGTGGAAGCTGTTTAACTCCCGTATAAATACATACATAAATAAAAAAGGTGTCAGCTTCCAACCAAGGCTGCTGTCATTCATGCACATGCATACAGATATCGGACCTGATGACAACACTGTGAGGTCTGTGAGCCAGGCGGTCCACCTCCTCGATGGAGATTTGATCCACCTTATTGTACACCTGTGAAAACCACAAATAATATGAGGGGGGAAAAGAGACTCTAGATAAATGTACACAAGCTAAAAAATGAGTTTGAACTTGGAATTTGGCTTCAAATCATTTAAAATTTTGGAATTACGAGGCCATTAATAAAACCCAAATGGCGCAAGGTGACGTACATAAAGGCAAGGCATGTAAACTCTGTTCCCGACAATGACATCGATGAACTCGTCCGGTGTGCTGTCCTCCCTGAAGAGGACTTCTGCGTTAAAGATTTCTGAGGAGAAGGTGTTAAAGGAATCAACCAAATACTGCTGTGACTGACTGACAAGTCCACGGACATCACAAGAGAACAGACTTTAAATAAACAGACCACTGAGGTAACGACTGAGTGAAGGATACTGTATTCGTGAAGGATGAGCTGGACGAGCTTCTCTGAGCAGTGGGTGAGAGGAACTGTGGAGTTGTAGGAGAGGCCGCCACCCTTCTTGGGCTACAGAGAGATAAATCACACATTTATTGGCCTATTAACATCAGAGCAAGGTACCGTGACATCTATTTGTAATCTCTACACACACAGCGTCCTTAATTGATTATCTCTTTTCTATTTAGAGCAACCATCTGTCATTTTTTCCCTTGCCCACAGTTTACTTGCATAGCAACCAGATGAATCTGCAAGTTCATGTTTATTCACTCTGAATATTGCGTCTGGTCCACCTTCCGTTCAGACAGATTTCCATTTATCTAATATGGGGCATGTTTCAGACGATGACTAACACCTTACAGGACGCACACTTACACAGTGGGGATCAAAGATGGATGTATAAAGAGGACTGGATCCAGCACTGGAGGCTGGGACCATTTGATCTCATGAAAGTTGCTCAGTGGTGTCTGAAGCCAAAAAAAAAAAGTTTGACTACCATGTGTAAAATTCCCCAGATATCATCTCCCACATCCAATTTAATTACCTACACTTTCAACACCACACACGCGAGCCACAGCAAATCAGCAAGGTCGTGGTCATGTGATGCTCATGCAGGCAGTGAGGCCCGGGTGTAACTAACATTTGCGATTCAATTTGGTAAGGTCATGCTACATTTTACTTGCCATGATATCCAAAAAACTAAGAGCCATGTCTCTGGAAAAAAAAATCTGTTGATATTCATGATGACAGAAAATGTACCTTGAAATAAATATTTGGTTTCGTCCTGTTGAGTCTGATGCCGACTGACTCCAACTCTTTTTCTAGAAGTTCCCTAAAAGGATACAAAAGAAATTAAAGGCAAGAATTAGTTCACAAAAATACTCATATGGCTCTCAAACACCCTCTGACAGACTCACTCACGCACAGACACACACATACACAGAGTGGACATCACACACCTCTGGACATCTCCTTTGGTGGCATCCAACATCATGATGACGACATCTGCTGTCCTGGCAACAGCGATGACCTGCCGACCTCTACCCTTACCTACAAAAAGTCACAGTGGCAGTGTGTTATAACCACTATATAGCCTTTTCTTATTTTTGTGGGGGACAGTATCTTAATTAAAAACACACATTGTCATTCATTAATAATTCTGATGTAACACTATAATTACAAAATAGAGGCAACAGAGCTCTGTCCGCTCTCTTTGGGTTTAACCAAACAAAACATGAAACCTGAACGTACCCTGGGCAGCACCCTCAATGATTCCTGGCAGATCCAGCAGCTGGATGTTGGCCCCTTTGTACTGAAGACATCAAACAACAGTGTAAATGTCACATAGTTACACACACATTGTTACAAGACGCGCAGTGGTGTGAGTGTGTTCACCTCTATGACACCAGGTATGCAAGTGAGAGTGGTGAACTCATAGGAAGCAGCTTCACTGGCCGTTGACGTCATCAGACTAAGGAAGGTGGACTGCAGGACACAACAGAGGAGTCAATTACACGAGCACATGTTCAATCGTTGGATCATGTTTCACTTCTGGTGCCTTTCAACATGAGAAGAATGTTTGCTGCTTTGTTGACGTACCTTACCCACAGAGGGAAAACCAATAAGAGCAACACGAGCGTCCCCTGATTTCATGACATCGAAGCCCTCGCCTTTGGCCCCCGCCGACTTGGACGGCTCCAGGAGCTGAGCTCTGTATTTGGCTAGCTTGGCCTTGAGCAGACCCAGATGGTACTCAGTGGCTGGAGAAATGAATGAAAAAAAGAACAACAAAAAAAGGAAGTGACTCAAAATTTATTAACGGAACAGTGTTTCGAGATTTAGTAGCATCCAGCAGTGAGGACTGCAGACTGCAGTAAGTTGAGACTTCTCCTTTAGGAGTCCTTAAGTGTTTATTGTTCAGGAGGTTTTTACCAGGAGCCGAATTATCCACAGAGGTCTCCTCTCAATAAATAAATGAATAAATGAATAAATAAAAGGACCAGGGGGTATTCCATCAAGCAGGCTAAAGGCAAATCCGGGCTTAAAGGGCTTGCGGTGAGGATTAGCTCCATCTATGATCAAGAAATGTTCAATAGACAAGAACAGAGCGTTTGCTAAGCTATAGAAAAAGCCTCCGCTCACTCCTTTCCTTTGCTTTTTGACATTTTGCAACATTTTCGGCACTCAACTAGTGTGGGCTTTTTATTTTCCCTGGGCGCGTGCATGAGTTGAGTTGGAGCCAGCTGATTTCACTTGATGGAACGGGTTGGAGCTAGATTGGGAGTTGGCGTTTAGTCAAACTTTACAACTTAGTCTGGATATTCTTAGCTACGTTGATGGAATACCCCCCAGGTGGAATAAAGCAGTTTCACCTTAAAACAAATACAATTTCTGTTTCTCCAATGCTTTTTGGCTTGTCACAGAAAGGTCGCTTGCCCAGCTCCTGCTAATGTGTGTTCACCTTTTTTCTCTGATAACTTAAGATCCAGATGTTCAGGACACCTCCACAGAGTCTCTTACTCTCCAAAATAAACGGATCAGGTGATTTAAATCAGTAAAAAACACAGTATAAAGCAGTTTCACTTTACAAATCAGTGTTTCTGCGACATTGTTCAGCTTTGAAAGAATATGACCCGTGAAGGCAGCGCAGGCAGAACTCCTTATGAGATGTTTTGAATCGCGGTGTGGATCATTGATCAGTCAATCCAATCGAGGAAAGTAAACTTTTAGACCAAGCACAATGACGGATTAAATTTAACTTTCACTGTACCTGGTGCTCTGCTGCTCAGTCTGTGCTGACAGTACGCTCTGCACTCTGAGTGTGCTGTGATGAATAACTGAATGGTATACACTGTATTTCAACAATGCTTCTCATAATCGTTCCAGGTCCAAAGGCACTGAGAAATCAGTATGTGGCGGCAGATGTTGTGGCGGGCCACCACAAATGTGAATGTGTGGGAAGTCCTGCAACAGCTGCTTATTTGTCCTCTTTTCTTTCTATGATAACTTAAGATAAAGACATTCAGGACACTTTTAGCAGGAGCCAAATTATCCGCAAAGGTCTCTGCCTCTCCAAAACAAACGGACCTGCTGATTTAAGACAGTAAACACACTGAATAAAGCAGTTTCAAATGAACAAAATCTGTGTTTCTAATACACTGCTCATCATGTCGGGTCTGCTGACTACAGTGGCTGATGTGAAAACACAAATGGCCTTGTCTCAAGCCAGAGTTTGGTTTGTCTATTCTGGGCTGCTGAAGAATCATGACAATGCAACATGGCCATCTCGAGAGGCTGCTCCCTCTGTAGATATAAAGGCTCATTCTGAGGTGATGAGACCAGAAGATTCTTATTTTCAGGTGTTAATACACTAAAGGAAACATACTTATTATAATATATACAATGTCTGCCAGTATATCCTCCTATATCCTGCACACTGGACCTTTAAAGTAGGGGTCTGACTCCAGAACAATGCAGATAACAAGTGATGAGAGGCTTCTATAAAACTGTAACACCTACAGATCCACCACACTTTAGTGTTTGATTCATTAGGACCTACTGGCTATTTGGGTTTGTTCCTTTAATTGTGGTGCCAACTGTAATCAAGCTTAAGGTGTCAATTAACGCGCCTCTCCTTGAATGTCTGTGTGATTAATAAGTAACACAACACTGACAGCTGACACACACATGCACAGAGTCAACTGGCTTCAAGTTCGCCTGTGGTGTGGCTAACAGTTAGCCTAGCCACTGCCCTCTCTTACCTTTGTTTTTCTGTGTCCGAGAGATTTCTCTCTCTATTTCCGCGATTTTTTCCAAGATCCCCATCGTGGCAGTGCAGGTGTGCTACGGCTCCACTGTCAAGAGAGAAGAAAGCAGAGAACAGAAACGTGTCACTCCACAGTTGTTAGCTTTGTTAGCCACCCGGCTAACCTGCTAACCAGTGACTCTTAACAGTTGACAAACCGCGTTAAAAACAGCGAATCGAAACAAAGAGGTTTAAATGAGTTTCCGCATACACCACACGAAATGTCAGCTGTTTAAAAGGTTGTAATATGAGAGAAATTTACACTTTACAGACGCTTCTCTCCGCGGCATGCACAGAAAACTGACATCACCAACCGGAAGTCGCTCCGTGACCATGAAAGGTCCGGGCGGAAACAAGGAAATTCACTGTAACACACATTTTGACCCATGTAGTTAACGCACATCTACCGGGAAGTCTGCAGCCTGATTATGAAACTATCCGCGCGGTAGAGTAAAATATTAATAATCGATCATGTGTCCAGTCGAGTGTCGCTGCCTTTCAACAGCCGGACATTCCTGATGCTGTATCGATTGCTCGGTCAAATTGTTAGGCAATATATTGGAAGCGAACATGGCTGCGCCCACAGCACCGAGAGGATCATCAGCCTCCAGCCCGCCCGGGTTTGAAGGTTTCCCGTTTGCGGTGGCCGGCAAACCAGCGGAGGAAAGCTCCGGTAAAGAGCAGGAGCAGGTCGGGGACGTGAAGAAGAAGCCGTGCAGAGCGTGCACGGACTTTAAATCCTGGATGAAGATGCAGAAGAAACAGACAACAGCTGCTGTACAGGTGACAAGAGGTCAAGGAGGATCTGTGGGAATATTACTCTAACTGTCGGAAAGTTTGGTTCGACTAGATAATAGTTTGTACACTAATATTTATTTATTTTAATGTGCTAGAGTTTTGTCCTGCCACGTGCTTCTTCAGAGTTTGTAAAGTCATCATGACGCAATGTTTCATGCTTGTTAACTTGGGTTTCACGCTGTCATGCCAGAGGCACACATCTGGTTTACCGCTTGTCACTTCAGTTCAGTTTAATTATAAGGGACTGTTCTTTACTATATCAGAGTAGAGAGGTGGCTGCACGCATCCAACTACAGCACTGAGCTCTGAAGCCAATTTTTGTAGTGGCTAAAAGTGGAATTACATCATCATGTGAGGCCATGGGACCCAAAAAGACCTTCGCCCATTGACTCGCTTTGCAAAACAGTGGATACATTTTTAAGCATCCAAAAACCCCTATGAAATGTAATCCACTGTGTCTGACAACATTTGATAGGTGCAGTAGAGCCGCAAGATTAAATCATTGTATCCCCATGCAAATTAGCAGAGCGCTGATCTGGAAGTTAGACACTCACCTCTCATCAGTCCTCTGTGTGCATATTCTTTTGGCCTCATAATGCGGAACATTCAGGTAATTTCATACCATGGAAATATAGTGATTTTGGCTTCATGCGCCGCTGAGCAAGTTTTACAGGAATGAATGGGATCCAGCCTCGAATGCTGTGTACATCCATGCAATACATCCGTGGATGGCTGGTGCTACCAAAGCTACAGATATTTTTTCCTTGCCTGACCCTCCCTTCACCATAAATTAGTTATTAGATTTTAAAAACTTACACTTTAATGTCCGAAAGTTAAAAGTTGAAGGCAAAATCCAGGAGTTGAGTCCCTCTTCAAGGACGGAAAGACGTGCAGTAGCTGTTGTGTGTGCAGAACAGATCAACATAATAAAATTACAGTAATCCAAATGCCAAATTGATATAAATATATGTTTGTATATGTATGTGACAATAATAATCACGTGTAATAATAGTAGAAGTATGATTAATAACAATAGTTGTAGTAGTAGGCATTAGGCAGGACCACAGCAGCAGCACGACCATGACCATGATCCAGGCCCCATTGCAACCTGAGGGAACCTGCGAGACACCGGAGCACAAATGCAAAGGAAGGGGAAGAAGCAGAGTTATTAGCATGCATTAATGGGACATGAATGTTTGCGAATGAAGAGAAGGAGCTTAGTATATCAAAATATGTGGCGCCTTGACATTCCTAAGACACAACATCTCTTGAGACTAACAAGGACACTTGGTGTCTGAGCCTCCCTGTCTCGCAACCTTGGTGTCTCTCACTGCTGTCACAGTAGGGGTTAAATGAGCAACACACATCATACATCACAGCAATACCAAATACCAGAATTTTCCATCACAGTAGGAAGTCCCCCGGCAGACAGGCCTATATCAGCCTAACTAGGGGCTGGTTCAAGGCAGGCCTGAGCCAGCCCTAACTATAAGCTTTATGAAAAAGGAAAGTCTAAAATCAACTGTGAGATGGCATCAAAGAAGAAGAGCCTGAGAGGCAGATGACTTCATATCAGTTGAGTAATTTGCTCCCAGTCTTCAAGAGGCAAACAGTCTTTTCAGGACAGGATATGAGCAGTGCATGTGTAACTACAACATTAACCATTATGCAGTTGGCCGACTGTTCCCTTTTAAAATACCAGCTGATTGACTCCGCTACGTGTGCTTGTGTGATTCACCAGGAGACCCAAGCTGCAGAGCCACAACAAGACCCACAGTGCCCGCTGGACCGGCAAGAGCTGGGACGTAACACCTGGTCCTTCCTGCACACTATGGCTGCGTATTACCCCGATCGTCCATCTGCGACCCAGCAGCAAGAGATGGGGCAGTTCATCAACCTTTTCTCCAAGTTCTTCCCATGTGAGGAATGTGCAGAGGACCTCAGGGGCAGGTCAGACCTCAGATCTGCAGTTGTTACATTTAAAAATGCTATTAGACAAAAGGAAGCCATTTCTAAATGCACTGTTTCCTCTCTGCAGATTGAAAACCAATCAGCCAGACACCAGGAGTCGCCATGCTCTTTCTCAGTGGCTCTGTCGTATCCACAATGACGTCAACGTCCGGCTGGGCAAGCCTGAGTTTGACTGCTCCCGTGTGGACGAGAGGTGGAAAGATGGATGGAAAGATGGCTCCTGTGACTGAGCGATAAGAGATGTGACAACGGAGAGGAGAAACTGTGTGTCAGAGCTCACATCTCTGTTGTGGAGAAACTTTACATGAAGAGAGAAAGGCTGTGTGGTACATTTCAAACTCTTGTTTTGTGGTTAGTTAATAACCGATCTGGTAATAAAAATGAAAGTATCCCTCTGTGTTTCTCAGATCAGAGCCAAGACTCACTGAGCGTCTTTATTCCAGTTATTGGGGAGTTTTAAAAGGTTACTATCCAAATGTTTGCTGAAATTTTGCATCAAATCTTGTTGAAATGAAAACGTATTTTCAATCAATATGGCCCTGATGTGTCTGTTAAAGCTGAGTTGGTTACAAACACATTTTGCCTTTAAAATGTTGTTTCCTGGTCTGTTTTTAAGGCACAACGTGGTTTTGCAAAGCAGAACATGCTCCTGGACCAACATTGGAATCAACCAATCACAGCCCTCTGACATCATCAGTGTGCTGCTCTTGCGCTTCTTTCAACATTGCGTTGTGCTTCTTCAGAGCTGAGCTAGTATATTAGTGAGTAAGCTTGCTTATTAGCTTGGCTATGCTAATGAGTAAACTTGCTGATAGACTAAAATATTAGCCAATGTGCTTGCTAACTAGCCTTGCTGTGCTAATAAGTAAATTTGGTGATTGATTTGAATAATAGTTAGTTATCTTGCTTATATTCTCGCCTATTGTAAAGTTTACTCATTAGCATAACCGGCCTAGTTAGCGAGCTAACAAGCTAACCCTGCAGTAGCTTACAAGGTTTGTGTTCAGTGTCACTGAGAATTTTGTTTCACTGTACCAACTTCAATTTGGGGAAACTAGCTTAGCTCTGAAGAAGGCGCACAAAGTCATTTTGAGCCTTGTGTTTTGAAGCCTTGTTTAATCCAGAAGAATCACTACACAACACAAAATATCACTTCTTAAATGTGACAAAAAATATTTGTTACGCAATGCTCATTTTGTCAGGGAATAATTAGAGCTTTCACTAAAACTTTGTGTCAGAGAAATATATATATTTTACATAATGATGATTACAGAATGTTTCCTCACTGTATAACACTCAGATTGTGTGTTTGTGTGTGTGTTTTGTGGTGTTATACCTGCAACATGTTAATTTATTTGCATAATTTTGTGCTGGAATTAGTCATTATATAATTTTTGATTACAGTGATGATTAATTGATCAGTTAATCATTGAATCAAATACAAATATCTATATTTTGTTGATTAAAGCTTCTCAAAAGGGATCATTTAGTTGTGTTTCCTTAATCCATGTCACTGTAAATTGATTTTTTTGGCTGCTGGTTGAACAAAATAAGCATATTGAACAATCACTTTAAGCTTTGGTAACATAATTTACACGTTATAAAATAAACTATGCATAAAGTCAGATAATGGGTAATTAGTGGCAGTTCAGGGTCAGTCAAGGGCCTTTGAGCGCCTCGGCCATGTGACCTTATCTGTCTGTGTTATTAATAAACACTGATCATGAATTTGTTATTTAAGGAGCCGGCAGAGGACACACACAGAGTCAAACAAGTCTAATGCTCAGCTGCTACTGTTTGTTTCACTGTCATCGTGATCCTTTGAAGAGTTAATGTATTTGTTCCACTTACTGTACAGCAACAACCACCATCAACTGTGGTTTGAATCACTTCCTGTCCCATATGAGTGTGTTTATCTCCTTTATGTACTGTTCAGATACTGAATTTTGAGGTAGATGTTACTGACCTCTAGTGGTGTGAGACGAGACAGAAGTCGTGCATGTAGTAAAAATGATACCACTTGGGTTTTCACGAAACTATCATTTCCCACTGAAGCTCATAATTTCATCTTGAGACGTTCGGCTAAACTGTCATTATTCAGGCCACAGTAATTGGTAAGTGTCACATGGTAAGTGACCTGTGACTAGTTTATTGTGGTATTTGGCACAAGTACATCATCATGAGACTTATCTCCGTGTCCCATTTCATAACTTAATAAAAATGTTTGTGGCTACTGAACAATTCAGGCAGGATTTTTCACTTATTATGTTGTTTGTAGCTTAGAGTCCTTGTGGCCGAAATGCCTCATATTTAGATGGGGTCGAACTTTTATTTTACTTTTTGTCATATCGTCCTGACCGTCCACTTTATTAGGTACACCTGCTCAACACAATAAGCCAAACACATGGCATCAACTCAATGTATTTAGACATGTAGAGATGATGAAGACGACCTGCTGAAGTTAAAACTGAGCATCAGAATGTGGTGGAAAGGTGATTTAAGTGACTTTGAACATGGCATGGTTGTTGATGCCAGATTTACTGGGATTTTCACACACACCATCTCTAGGGTTTACAGAGGAACAACAGGAAGTCAAAAGCAGATGGGCTACAGCAGCAGAAGACCACACCAGGTGCCACTGCTGTCAGCTAACAACAGGAAACTGAGGCTACAGTTCACACAGGCTCACCAAAACTGGACAACAGAAGATTGGAAAAACGTTGCCTGGTCTGATGAGTCTGGATTTCTGCTGCCACATTCAGATGGTAGGGTCAGAATTTGGCGTCATGGATCCATCCTGCCTTGTATCAACGGTTCAGGCTGCTGCTGCTGGTGTAATGGTGTGGGGGAGATTTTCTTAGTACCAGCTGAGCCTGGTTTAAACACCAAAGCCTACCTGAGTATTGCTGCTGACCGTGTCCATCCCTTTATGACCACAGTGTACCATCTTCTGGTGGCTACTTCCAGCAGGATAATGCACCATGTCACAAAGCTCAGATCATCTCAAACATGACAATGAGTTCACTGTACTCCAATGGCCTCCACAGTCACCAGATCTCAGTCCAATAGAGCACCTTTGGGATGTGGTGGAACAGGAGATTCTCATCATGGATGTGCAGCCGAGAAATCTGCAGCAAGTGTGTGATGTCATCATGTCAATATGGACCAACATCTGAGGAATGTCTCCAGCACCTTGTTGGATCTATGACACCAGGAATTAAAAAGGGGTCCAACCTGGTGCTAGCAGTTGTGCTTTGATTTTGGTCACTTTTTTAACATGTTTTTTGTGAGTCCTCCTACTGTATGTCCTCTTGAGGCCTCATGCAGCAAATGATGGTACCAAACCAACAACAGCCTCAACACTGCGCCAGTGGCTGACTGTGTTTAATGGCAGCCCTGCAGGCCGTCGCTTTAACAGGGTATAATATCCCATATTGGCACAATCACATTAAATTCTGTCCAAATGGCTCATCCACAGTCAGCAGCGCGGGCACGTCAGCTCTGCACGCTCCCCCCCTCTTACACGCGGCGTCCTCCTCTGCGCCCGCGCGCCTGTGCGTGCGTGCGTGTTACGCGCTGGGACCCGTCCCTACAGCAGAGAGCAGCAGCGCATCCATCCTGCCGTGGAGCCGGGAGCGTGGAGCCGCGAGGAGCGCACCGAGAGAGCGACCGACAGAAGATGGACGGAGTGGGATCGTTCGGAGCGGGCCGTGCCGGGTCCACCGTGGACCCCATCACCTTCGCCAAACAGCCGACCACCATCCTCAGAGTGCTGTGCTGGGTGAGAGCGCGTTTTTCCGGCAGTGCTGTTTGCGTGTTTGCATGTGTGTGTGTAGATGTGTGTGTGGATGTGGGGGCTCTCTGTTGTCGTTGCTGCGCGAGACCCGTGACGTGTTCTCACTGCAAATATAGAGCCCAGTAATCCAGCGATAATTGATAAGCAGGGTGTGTGAATGGAAACAGAGGAATGGGTGTTTATATCGGAGTGTGTGTGTGTAGAAATGTAGTGTACAGGGTGTAACCAAGGCCTGGTGGCTGTCTGACACCCTGACCAAGAAACTGATCTCAATACAGATGTTTTTTTTCTCTGTGCCAGAAAAATCAACCTATTATTATTATTCAATAATCTCTCATCGCAGTGCTTTATTAATAAATATCTCTGTGATGTGTAGCAGACCGGATTGTGTGTGAAAAGGCAGATCCACATCCGTCTCATTCCTCAGCTTCCTGCTTCCTGTTATTCATGTCAACTATTCTTTTTATTCCCCTCAAATATCCACCGTATCATTCACCACACACACACCGTCTCCGTTCATGTCGCCAATCATATTTTCAGCTAATGATTTTGCTGATTTACCCTAAACGGTCGTCGTCCGTCATCCCACCTGTGATTGGTCCGCGCTCATCATTACGCACGCAGAGCCACGGAGACGCGTCGTGCCCTGACGTTTGATGGAACGCATCACCTTTGGGTGACACAGGGAAGGTCTTCTTTTAACGGTGCGGGGAAACACACAGAGGAGGGGATCTGTTTAGGAGCGTGAGATGTGTGTGAATAATTAATGAGTATCCGGTGCCTGTGGGTGGATTGATTGTAAAAATATATATTTGGATTTTTCTGGTGTAGGTGATGGAGAGGCTGATTTACAACTGAGACCTCTGGATACAAATCTGCGCTTTTTAACAGTATTTTTGCCTTTACAATCTAGATTATGATTCATGCCTCATTCTTATATTCATGCTGGTGGAAGAAGTCAGATCCAGTGGTGTTTACCATCTACTAGCCAAAAAGCTACTGGGATATATAGAGGAGTGTTTCCACTTCCTCCTCAGTAACACACTCATCTACCTAGTAGCGCACCCACCTCATCATCCACCACAGCACCACTGCTCAGATCCGTTGACTGTTTGAATGTTGAATGTTTGGACGAGGTGAGCTGCAAATGAATCACCCTATTTGGGACTAATAAAGTTGTCTGTATCTGAAACTAAATCCTACTCAAGTAAAAGTACAAAAGTGTTGTCAGCAAAATGCACTTACAGTATTGTAGGGGAGGCCGGGAGCAGTTGTAACATCTCAAATTGCACCAAACTCTGCACATGCTCTGTGGTGACCCCTCTCTGCCTGCTAAAGGACAAACCTTTTACTGTTAGTAAATGTATGTAGTGTGATGTTTTTGGTGGGCGGGGCTTAGCTGGAGGCAGAACAGTTCGCAGACATTAGTTAACGCTAGCAAGCACATTTTGTTGGCTTGTTTTAGACAATGGAGGAAGATGATGCGGAGGTGCGTTCAGAAATACTCAGAGTGCCGGAGCGCACTCTGGCACGAACTGGACCATAAATTCAGAGCGCTGTCTGAATGTATTGTTCGGTTATTCAGAGCACAGCACTCTCTGTCTGTGGAGACGGAGCAGCAGAGCGCCGAGCGGAGTGAATGTGTGATTAGCTTTACCGTTTGTTAATTCATATAAAAATATAACGCTCCATCATTTCTTTGACCAACAGGGCTCTCATTCTAGTGTAGAGCGTCAGACTGAATTTACAAATGCACCATGTCAGGTCACTCACTCTCTGGGACTGTGAGCGTAACTTAGTAATAAGTTATCGTAAATAGGTAAACAGCTGCTGGTATGTGTTCAAATTTAGGTTTTGAGCCGTGACTCCTTCTATTCTGGCTCCCAGTGACACGACAAAACATTTTAAGACTCCTGTGTAGCCTACAGCCCTGTGGTGGAGAGTCGGGTTTGCCTCCTCCAGAACTCAAATTACTTTTCTTGTTGCCATTTTTGTGTGGCTTACTACTGAAACTACAAACAATTTTGGGCCATAAAGGGAAGGAATGACTTTTTATTATTGCTTCTCGACTATTTTAATCCCCTGTGACCACAATTAGTTGCTGTTTATTAACGTAGCAGGAGTAAAAATGTCACACACACACTATGCAGTTATTAAAATCATGCAAAGAACCCAGTGAAGCATGACTTTGACACATAAGCAGCTTTATCACGTTGATTCACTAAAAGGCACCTGAGTGTGTGTCTGCTCAGATTATATCCACACATGTGATCAGTTTGAAATGTGGACCGGACATTATCCCATTGTGCGTCCCTCCACCATCATATGACCCACACCCCCAAGTGTGAGTGCATTTCTGCTTGTGTGTGTGTCACATGGCCCTATTCTGCCACCGAGTGTTAGTCAGCTGATCAGTGTCAGTATGCGAGTCCAGAGCAGAGGTAGGAGGAAGCACAGATCTACAGATCAGACCTAAAGAAGGCTGTTATTCATAAAAATGGGATCAACTAATAAAAGACAAGACAAGACAAGACATAGCACGAGCTACAGCAGTCTTTATCACACTTCCTGCTCTGGTATACGCACCGCCTCAGGACGATGTGATTCTCGCGGGGAAGTGAAGCATCCACCTCCTCAGTCAGTCAGGGAGAAAGAGGGGAAATGAGGTTAATGCCTTTGGTGTGAGCGCGCTCGAAGAGGCGCTCTTGAGTAGTGCTGCTGCTGCTGCAGCCCTGTTTCCAGTGAGTCTGCAACAATGTTTGTGTGGAAAGAAACGAAGACAGTGGGAGAATTAAATTTGAATGATAATATCTTTACCCTCCTCTTCCTCTTGCGTCCCTGCCCACAGATATTCTCCCTGGTGGTCTTTGCCTCCATAGTGAACGAGGGTTATGTGAACATGGGCAGCGAGCGTCTCCACTGTGTCTTCAATATGAATGGAGACGCGTGCAACTATGGTGTGTTCGTGGGCCTGGTGGGCCTGCTGGCGTGCTCCTTCTTCTTCCTGCTCGACTTCAAGTTCTCCTCCATCAGCTCTGTCAAAGACAGGAAGAAGGCTATAATGCTTGAGATCGGCTTCTCAGGTGAGGAGGACGCATTAACACGTATAAGCAAACAGAGTTGACATAAATGTGTTTTCTTGACTTCTCAAGACTCAGGAAGTGCAAGACACATCTGCACTTGGGGTTTTTGTATTTAGTGAGACTGGGTTTCCCCAAAATACCAAAAAAAAAAGCCCAGCGAGACTTGCTGCTTTGTTTCAGATGAAAGCGGTCTTGCACAACCAGACATCAAGAAATGAAACCTGTTAAATCACATGAAAAGTAATAGAGACGTGAATATTTTTAATTTCTGAAAGGAACAAAGGAGAGCTTCAGCCGGCCCAGATTTGAGAAACCAACACCTGCTGGCTGCTGTGTTTGATGTGGGAAGTTAACTTGGAAATTACCTGTCTTTGTGCTGTAGTAAAGTGCTGCTGTTGTTCCGCTGCTCTCTCTCTCTGGCAGGTTTCTGGACCTTTCTGTACTTTGTAAGTTTCTGCTTCCTGGCCAATCAGTGGTCTCGGACCACGCCTGACGAGCTGCCGCTCAACCAGGGGGCGGACGCAGCCCGGGCTGCAATCGCCTTCTCTTTCTTCTCCATAATCACCTGGGTAAGAACATGCAGCTACAGAGGCACACATGGAAACAAATGCTCATATTATTACGCAAAACTATTTTAATGGAATTACCGTCCTTCATACCTGTTTCTGGATAGTGTAACTTTGATATTTTTCAACCTGGACCTTATTTCCTCATGTTTTTGTGACAACTGTTTCTGAAATTTGTCTGGTATTGAGCCAGAGGGCTGCAGCCAGCAGCGATGAAAAAACAGGCCAATAGTCCTGATGGTGGCGCTACAGGAAGCCTCTAAAGATCAAAATTTTGAAAATTCACAACAAATCAACCGTATGTGCTACAGATTTGCAACTTTCACCAAAATGTAGCCCCAGTACTGAAGAAACTTTTGTACATTTAAACCTATTGCAAATTATGAAGTTCATCACTCTGTTTTTTTCAAAAACTGTAAAACTTCTTAAACCTATCTCCTCCCACAATTTTTGCTCAATTGACACCAAACTTGCTACAGAGCATCTTCAGACTGTCACAAACCATCCACACAGATTTTTGATTTATTGCAAATTGAGCCTACAGTGCATCAAAATGTTTGACTGTAAATGGTATTGTAAACATATACTTGCAAATTCTTGCTAAATACACTTTCAATGTTCATTAAAAAAAAATGACAACATTTTGGAGTCATGGTAGATGATGTTTGGAAAATATCAGAATTTTAACTCAAAAACTGAATTTTTTACAGCATTTTGAATTTCGCTCTCATGCGAACAATTGGAGTAAAATTTAAACATCAGTTTTCACTTATGGAGCCAATAAATCATTAGTAAAAACAAATCACCAACATCTCCATGCTGTCCAGATGCAATTTGTGTATTTTCGGATTTTTTCTTAATAACTGAATTTTTGACAGGCGTTTGAAATCTACCTTTACAAACTAAGAGCTGCTGTCTTGCACACAGGTGACTGGCTTAGTCAATTTGTGAAGCCACACATGGACTGTAACTTGCCAATTAGCTCAGTGAGATAGAAGTTGGCCCTTAGTCTCAGAAGTTGTGAGTTCAAGCCTCAACAAAGGCAGAACGGACATTCAAATGTGAAAGTCCTATGTTCAGGCATCAAGCTATGTGGATTAGAGACTACTAAGGTTAATATAATTATGATCCAGGCAGTTTCACGAAGAGACAAATACTCTTTATCAACACTTTTCCCTGTTATCCCTTGTCTCTTTTCCCTGTTTATTTGGCTTAGCTATCAGTCAATATGCAGAATCTATCCAATAGCTACTTTTACATTTTAAAAAATGTTTTCATCTTGCCTAATTTTGCCTAAAATTGCCCAGCCCCAACCTATATCTTTTTTGTTTAACCAGTCACAACCCTGAGTTAGACATTGCCAAAGCCACCAGACTCCATTTGGATAAATAGTAATTTTATCATCATAAAACACACTCCATTTAGAGTTGGCAGAAACAAAAGAAAACTCACAAAAACTGCCTTGGTTCATCTTTCCACTGTTCCAACAATCTGTAACTCTGGTTTGGTTGAAATAAACCCTTATTCGCCCAGTTAGATGTGAACATATGCTGCCTCTATACACACTAAAATGACTCTTTATTTGAATGGAGTCTGGTGGCTTTGGTGATGGAGATTTTGGGGCTGTTTCTGGTTAAACAAAAACACTTTCTTTTTACTTAAAAGGTCTATCTCTGTAGGGTTCCTTTCTATAATGTTGCCAGACACTTAAAATAACAATCCGAGCCTGTCAGTGGCAAAAACAAGCACATTTAGTGGACATAGTGGTTACATTGCAGCCTGTTTCGCCATTCCCAGCTGCAGAGCTCTTGCTCAATCCTGGACTAATATAGGAAATAGTTGCTCCCATCAGTCTGAGACACAAAAACATGGCAAAATAGAGTCCAGGTTGAAAAATACCAAAGTTGCCTTTTAAGGTCTGGAAATGCTCAGTCAGCACTTGCTTGAGTTAGGCTTATTGTTAATGCGGATCAGCCTTTATCATACTAATAGAGGACTGACAGGTGCTCTCCATCACTGAAATATTAATGTGGACCTTTCCTGCACCTTACAGAACAAGTGTTTGCACCATTGTTTGTAGGTTTTTACTTCAGGAATGCAGAAAAAACACATGCAGCTGTTGAATAAATGTTCAATATCACTTAAACCACAGACAGATTATAAGACGATCTGGGCTCCTGGGCACAGATGAAAGCTCCCCTCCCACCTAACAGCAAAAAAAAAAAACCCTTCTGTATTCTTTTTTCTTTCTTCATATTTTCCAACCACATCTGGCAGGTCAACCATGACTTCAAAGAGCTTCTATCACTCTGGAGACAAAGCGAGGCTGTGTGTCTCCTCTCTAAAGCTCCTCTACTCAGATACAAAACACTATGACACACTGAATTTGTGTTATATTCTAATATATGTCAAAAGGTTTATATTGAGCCGAGGTGGATAAACATGATCAGGGCAATCTGACTGAGCCCATATGACTTTTACAAAGAGAAAGGTTAATAACACTTCAAACACAGGCTGTGGATTAGAGGCAGCCTGACAGTTGAACCTCAGTGCCTGGTGGGCCCCTTTGCTTATTCATCCATGACCTGAACTTGTAGCAGTGACCTGGTTCTGACTGAAGTGTGATGAGAAATTGGTTGAGCATCTGGTGAATGGTCCTCAATAACTTTATGCTGTTATACTTTCAGTAGTTGATGAGGTCTGTGAGTTTAGAGGCATCATCATCACTGTCTAAACATTTACACTCAAAGGAATACTTGTGCATTTTGGAAATACCTTTATTTGCTTTCTGGCTAATGATACCACCCTCATATCTGTCTGTCAAAGCTACAGCTAGCAGCAGGTTAGCTTAGCTTAGCACGTAAAACTGGAAACGGGGGAAACAGCTAGCCTGGCTCTGTCCAAAGGTAACAAACCCAAAGATCTCAACGCAAAGGTGGCTGAGCTGGCAGCTAACGGTGCTAACACTGCAAACAGTGCTAACAATGACAACAGTGAGGGTAACTAATGAGGTGGGTGCACTATCAGGCAGATGGGCAGGCTGCAAAGGAGGATGTGAGCACACTCTCATATATATTTAAATGGCTGTTTGCCTGATGGGTGGGCACACATCAGCTGGTCCAGACCTTTCAATCCGCCACTCGACTGAGTTTGAGTTGACTGATTGACGGGAACAAGTGCAACAAGCTGACAACTCTGTCTGATATCAGGCAATTAAGTTGCTGCTCCCAGCAAAGAAATAACAGCATTAATTGTATTTTTTTACATCACAGTTTTTGTGCTAATGAAACACACAATATATAGTGTGCAAAAATCATACAAAAGGTTTCCAAAACAATGGCAACAGTGCATATTCTCCTAGTATTAGCAGGCTCTACTCCAGGTTCTCCGGCTTCCTCCCACAGTCAAAGACATGCAGGTTAGGTGTGATAGTCTGGCAACATGTCAGGGTGTACCCCACCTCTTGCCCAATGTCAGCTGGGATCAGCTCCAGACCCTCCACAACCCTTATAAGTAGTTACAGAAAATATGAGCATGTTACAGTCCTGGAGGATTATTAATGTGCACCTCCTCCTGTACTGCCTTAATATGCACATTCAGCACATCCAGTGCATCAAAACATTGTTTTCTAGTTGGAGCCGCGCCTCGTTTTCAAACTGTATGGTTTGACTAAAATGAACAATGACAGCAATATAGTCCACGATGAGCAGCGCTAAAATCAACCTGCGTAGTTGTCCCTCCATTGTGACATTAGAAAGTGTCACATTTATCTTGCAAGTGTTCTCTTCTTCAACGTATGCTTTACTTCCTGGATTTTTCCCACATGGAAATTCTGACCAGTCAAGAGCAGCTTTCTCACACAAGGCATTTGATCTGGTCCGCTTGTAAATGCTGCCGTGAGAACACGAACCAACTCTAGGCAATTATACAACTTTGTGACATTAGGTCCTGTTTCAGACCAAAGCAAGACAACTCTAGGTCTGAAAGCAGCCTTAGTGACTTATAAAGGCCATCAGGAAGGAAGTGATAAATACATCACATTGCAATTCCCGTACATAATGCTCAGAGTAATCACAGTATATGGGTCTCCTGCCAACAGTGCAGGTTCTCTCCTCTTCTCTCATTTTACGCAGCAGCACTGAGCAGGCACTCAAAAGGTGAGTGACAGGCAGTAGGAGAGGAGTCACCGCTCGCTGTAGGAGTGGGAGTACAGTTGTAGTGTGTTTCTATGGTTACGCTGACGTGTTTGCTCTCTGGATTGGAAGCGCATGTCATTCAAATGTGTTGTTGACGATGTTTCTGTTGAATGTTATTGAGCAATACAGTAATGCTCCCATCATCCTATTGGCAAATCAATATGTGATGATGTCACCAATATGCAAATGAGTGCCTTGCATCATCAGGCAACTTTAAGTGACTTTTGGACCAACCGTCTACCGCAGCAACAAACAGAGAAGCTACAGCTGTACCACACAGAGAGGTAGCATGTCTTCATCCTCTGCTCGGGACAGAAATACTCCACTATATCATTAGATAACAAATAGTTGCTTGTTGCCATAAACATGCAACAAACAACAATATGATAGCTATTTCCCCTTATGTCCAGTTGACCTTTTGCTCAGCCCTGCCCCCTTGTGATGGTAGCAAATTTAGAAATTGGAAAAATGAAAGAGTGATTCCAGAGAGGAGCAGACACAGGGGTCTACAGTCTGTGTTTGAAGGATATATCCAGGATGTCAAACTGACTCAGCAGCAACAACAGGTTAAAAAGACAAAGATAGTTAGAAGCTAAAGCCGAACTATAGGCTACAGATCACAGTGTAAAAGTGAACCACCACATCACAAGACAATGAATATAAAGGGAAACTTTACTGATATTGAACCAGCTGTGTGGCATCACAGTGTGTGCAGATGAACCTTGTTTGGCTTCGCCCCCGTGCTGCTGCCAGCACCTGGTCGAGCAGGGTTTTCCGTTCATGTGATGATACACAGCTGGTTGAATATGAGCAAAGTTTCCCTGCTTCCCTTCACTGGTTCCTGTACAGCAGGGTCGGTCTTTGTTTCACTGTTACAATCATCAAAAAGCAAAAGCAGCATGTGTATACATTCAGTAGGCTATATCTTCAGTAGCTGGCTAGCTAACCCTACACTTTATTTTGTGGTGGCAATTACATCTTATAAAACAAACTATTTTAAACATGTCTGACTAATACCAGGCTGTGAAAACTGGTCTTTCATGATTCAGTCTGGCTTACTTTGACTTGTGACGTTGTTGTCTCCTAATCTTTTCCGTCTCTTGCCCCCTCTCTTCCCTGCAGGCCGGTCTAACAGTGCGTGCGGTCCAGAAGTATCTGCTCGGCACAGACATGACTCTGTTCACCACGGAGCACATGGACGGTGGCGCACCCACCCAGCCGTACCCATCCAATTCACCAGGAGCCGGCACCACCGAGACCACAGAGACCTACCAGTCCCCGCCATTCACCGAGAACAACGCAGCACCCACATACCAGGTTCCCATTTACTAGAGCGGATAGACCTGATGGTGGGAGATGAAGGTTGGGAGATGGATGAGAGGAAAGTGATAGCAAATTGCTTTCTGTGATGTTACACATGCAGTCGTTTATGTGTCGATCTGGGCTGAGTTTTCAATAATTGTTAAAAAAAAAAGAGAGAGAAAGGCCTCTCCTTCTTTGTTCCCTCCTCTCGTTCCCTTTCCTTCCTTAACATTCCAGCTTCATCTGCACTTTCCTCGCCATCAGTTTCCTACTTACGCAAATCCAGTGTCCTCGGATCAGAGCAGATGAGAGAAAAAGAAAACAAGAGGAGGAAATGTAGAGGAGGAGGAGGCCACTTTGCAGTATTTAACTGTCGTTTTGACAACAACAAAAAAAAAGAGATGAAAGGATCAACAAGTGAGTGACTCCACCACAAAGCAGTGTTAGATAAAAATAGTGCAGAAGGCACTCACGTACAGCACCTTCATCTTTTTCTTTCCATTCATTCAAGTGTCAAAATCCCCTTTCATACCAAATGGGACGGGGAATGTTTCTTTTTGTTTTCTATTTACTTTTCTTTTTTTAGCTCCAGTACGGTCCGGTCGTTCCTCCCCCTTTCCCCCTGCTGCAGTTAAAGTGATCATGTGTATTGAATCTGCATGTTTCCAAACTTAGAGATCAACTAAGTGCCATACTGTACTGTGTGTCTCAGACAGTGACTTAATTTAGTAGATTTCCACATGCTGTAAAAAAAGACAACAACGTTTTGTGACTAAGTGCAATATCTCACATTCTTATGTAGGTCTGTAGGTAGTTATATACTGTACTGTAGGTAGGCTAGTTACCGTCAGATTAGACCAACTTTAGACACTGTCTCAAATTACGTACTAGACTTTGAATTGTGCAACAAATCTCAGGCAAATTTCCAGACCACAATCGCCGATCCAACCTGACTGACGTTTGTAAGATATGGATGTTATATCACAATCTAACAGATCCTGAGATAACTTTTCATTCGTAAAAGCTTTGTCAGCAAGTCTTAATAGCATCTGTTCAAGTGTTTATGGTCTTCCTAGATGTAGTGGAATCATTATTTTTAACACACTTTAAAGAAAAACTGTTACAGTGCAAAATATTCCTCGAGTACATTGTCACGATGGCTGAATCTGCATGATTCTGGTTCATTCATGTGAGAGCGGTCAGTTTCATTGGGGAAACTTTAATCCACAGTGAATCACTTTTCATTCTGTTATTTTTCTGTGCCAGGCAGAGATGGATTATTGAGCCATGAGTCTACTGGGTACAGACCCAAGGTGTCAGGGGGCCTCTGGACCAGAGCCTCTGTTTGAAGTGGCTTTTAATATTTCTCTGGAGAGTCAGCTGAACAACTACAAAGAGACACAAGACTGACAATAAGGTGATATAAAATGACCACAAGGAGAGGCGAAAAGAGCTGCAAAGAGACGCACAATGGCCACAAAGAGTTACAAAAAACCGCAGAGACGCAAAATGACTACAAAGTGACTCCAACGACTACAAAGACACTCAAAACCACTACAAAGAGATGCAAACTGGCCTAAGAGACTCAAAACAACCACCAATCGACACAAAATGACTACAGAGATGCAAAACAACCACAAAGAAATACAAAACAACCACAAAGACACACAACCATCACAGAGAGGGACAAAACAACTACAAAGACATGCTAGCTGACCACAAAGAGACACAAAACTACCACAAAGAGTTTCAAAATGACGACAAAGAGACCCAAAACCATTACAAAGAGACGCAAACAAACCACAAAGCGACAGAAGCTGGCCACAAAGATTTACAAAACAAACACAGAGACTCAAAACAACCACAAAGAAACACAAAATGACTGTGAAGAGATGCAAACCAACCACGAGATGTAAGCTGACCACAGAGATACAAAAAATGACCACAGAGACTCGAAACAACTACAAAGAGACAACCACAAAGATACACAAAACTAGAGACTCAAATGACCACACAGATGCAAAACTACCGCAAAGAGACAGAAAACGACTACAAAAAGACTCAAAATGACCACAAAGACACAAAACAACTACACAGAGTGACAAAATGACTATGACTAGAAGAGGGGTGAGGTAAAAAAAAAAAAAACACCTGTCCATGCCCAGGGGCCCATTGTGTCATAATCCGTCCGTGGTACCAGGGAATGTACGCAGTGTGTGATTTGAGACAGTGCCCTACGTTGGGTGTCGTGTGTATAAACTGGGTCGAGCGGGGAGACTCTGGGTAAGTCAGGTCTGTTTATGTTTACGTTTTAGAAGCTGCCAAACTGCCCTGTGTTCTTATTGCTGTCTTTCTGATTAACGTCTGATTACCACGTTACTACTATGTTGTTAATGTCTATAGGAGTTTATGTAATCACAGAGCCGGGGGGGGCGACGGGTGAGCTTTTATTCAGCGAGCGACGTCAGGACGCTGGAAGAGTCAGTGCAGTCTCAGGCAAAAAGAAAAATCTGTTTGTGGGATGTTGAGGATCGCTAGCTGGCTAATTCATTGATCCTGCAATCCTGCCACTGAGGGAGGGAGGGGGGTGAATTTGTTGCCATGGTGACAGGGACAGGGATGGGTGGATGTTGGTCACTAAGGGCCCTGATGTAGATAGTAACCATGCCAACCATGTCGGTGTGTAGCAGTGTCTGTGTTGTGGTTCACGTACACTCGCCATCAGAGAATATGTAGTTTTGGTGTGTGTGTGTGTGTGTGTGTGTGTGTGTGTGTGTGTGTGTGTTAGCGCGCATGAGAGATGTGTGGGTCTGTGTGAGAATGTGTGAACGTGTGGAGTGAAATTTTGTGGTGCATAAAACTTATTTTCTTGAACATGTGTTTGTCGAAGTTTTAGTGCAGAGGAGGAAATCGAAAGTCGCTTACAACGTTAAATCATTTCCCCAAAATAAAAGTAGTCTAAATATATTATCAGTGTCAAGATATCTGAATTAAGAGATTTTTATGAGCAGAGCCAAATATAAAACTTCCTGTTAGAGTGATATAATTGACCTGTAGGACGCCTTGCCTGCTATTGTAACTGATCCTGTGTGAAACAGCGCCCTCTGCAGACCAGAGAAGGCCCTGCAGCAACAGGACAACTGGAGCTCTCAAGAGTTCATGATAATAATGCATGAAATCGTTGTATAGATCTCATTATATATTGAATACTATGTAATTCTTAAGTTGTTTTGCAGAGTGAGATTCGCCGTTCGTCAGCGCAGATGACAGGATTCCTTCTCGTGTTACATTAATCGCAGTTTAGTGTCGAGAATTGCGACCACGTGCCCGAACAACCCCTTTGTTTAGTCAGTGATGTTATCTCGGCCTTGTGATCTTGTTGGTCACACGTACACATGTGCTAGTGTGCGCATGTGCCAAAGCTCTAGTGTGAAACTGGCCCAGAACTGTAACTGCTGACTGTAATTTTCTGCACCCAGGATCCAAACTTGAACCTGTAGTGAGGTTGTAAGGCCTCGAGCTGACAAAGTAAAGACTCTGTGTTCCTATTCCAGTCCCCAAAATGGGTATTCTCAGAGTAGAACTGGTTATCTACTCTCTGAAATTAAAGATCTCACTCAAATCAGGTGATAATGAAAGTCATTATCAATAATTAGGGTAATAGCTCACAAGGTAACAATGAAGATTCTGATTGCAGTCTCAAGGCAAATGGAGAAACACTCGAGTACCAAAAGCGATTAAGATCATTTCAAAGTGTGAAACAGAGCCAAGGCCACTCAGTTTACCTGTGAACGTGGCTTTTAGAAACATTTTACTCTCCTGACTGTCAGCGAGTGCAAAGTTAAATGGGTATATCCTCCTGAGACCTCAGCTTCTGAATGTCTCCTAGCTATTTGGGATCAGTCGGACCTGATGAGTATAAAAAAACTAAACAGTCTTTGAACAGGAAGTAGTTTTGGAGTGTGTAATAAAGTATAAAACTTGTGCAAAAACTAAATTAAAAATAAAGCAACAAATCTAAACATCTTGTAATTTGTTCATTTAAAGCCTCTACATGACTTTTCCTTGATCCATACTCAAAACTAGGAATATCCTCTCGTCTGTCGCACCTCACTGGTCCCACCGTCCTCAAACAAGACGATTATAAAAGTTACTGTCATTAAAATTCGTCAACATTGGCCATATCAAAGTACAAACATTATTAATTATAAACAAAACATGTTACAACCATAAAATGTGATCAGGTTTTGAACCTCGTCCACTTCTGTGTCGGGATCGGCTGCAGACTGACTTGGCAGAGATGGCTGCCATCTTGAAAAGTGTCCAAGAACGAGGATGGCAGCTCCAAGTAGAACAAAGTATAAGGTGCAGCAAAACCAGAATATGATGTCCTCGTATTAGAACACAGGGTCTCAGGAGGATGTATTAAAAATGGAGGATAGCAGTAGTGATTTCTTTGAGGGTTCTGGGTCACTGCTGGAGTGTTTCAGGTTGGGTTCTCCAAATACTTTCAGGTACTGTGGTTTGGTACCATTAGGTCTGTTTGGTGCAAGTTAAAGGACTATTCTTTGTGGTTTTTCATGTTGTAGCCCCCAAGTATGAACATTACTGCCAGCTATTTCCTGATGTGATTTTTACATCCTTAAAACAGCCAAAGGTTTTGATTCATTCTTATATGTTATGAATACAGAGGCAAAGTCCCGCCCCCTCCCTTATTTTGGAAAAACTGTACAGCAGACGAATGCTGTTTTGATCCCATTTAAACTGTGCTATGAAACACATGATGTTTGACGATTTAAAAGATTTTTTTTTATTAAATTTTGTGTGAAATCGCTCAGTGAACTACCATCTCTCGTCTCGGATGATATACGTCACCAACACCAAGAGGCCTGTTACCTTGGTACAATTCACTCGCTTCTCCCAGAACCAGGGTTAATGTCACTGACGAAAACCGTGATGAAGTTTTTTCCATCAACAACCTTTTTTCCATGATGAGAACGAGACGACGAGGAGCCAAAAATAGACCTTGATAATAAAAACGAAGATAAAATCTGTGTTTCATTTTCGTTGACGAGACGAGACAACAAACTGCAACTCTATTGACTTGCAGAATTACCCGATTCAAACGGGATCAAAAGGTTATTTGCCTCTTGACGTTAACTACCCTGCACATTTTTACCACCTCTGTATACATATCTTGAAAGGCCATTTTCTGAAAATTAGTGTTGTTGTATTATTATATTATAGAACATTTTAATCCTATAAACATGGTGAAAATTGATTTTTTATTTATTTTTTATGGCTGTAAAACCTGACTCTATTATGTAAACAGTATGAAACAACAATTTTGAACTTGGCTTGATATAATGTTCAGATTTCTGTTTTGAAAATAATGCAAAATAGCACATATTTACTCAGATAATGCCTATTTGCGTATTTAAAAACACAATTTTCAGAGAACATTTAATTAAAAAATAACTGTCTTAATGTAACCAATCAGCTGGGGGAGTTTAATTATGATATCTATTAAATATTTTGACCACGTTCATCTGCAGTGCCCCCTCTGACGCTAAAATATGAAAAAGTACCGGTGTAGTTCTTTAAATCTTGGGTGTTACTGGGCTGCTGGTCACCTGTGGTCGGGTCAGACTGGGGTGTTGATGGTATTTGGTATTATTGGGGTATTATTGAGGTACTTTAAGGAACTTTGGGGTAGTGTCAGGTCAGGTTGTCTTATTGTCCTCAGTGCTTCGGTCTCTTCTTCAGTCAGTGTGATAGATAAAAATAATAATACAAGCATTCTCTATGTTTTGTGCTCTGGCCCATGTACACTACTGTGGTATTGGTTGATTGTAAAATTCAGTACGTTATTGAAGTAAATGGAACCTGTGTGTGATGCTGTCTCGGGTATGGTTTGTCCTGTACTACTGAAAATATAAAAATAATATTAATAATGATTATTTATTAACTAGAATGCACTCTTTGTTGGAAATACTTTGTTTGACCACTCTTAACGGGGCCGTCGGCGCCAGAATCAGTTTTATGTGATCATGCTGTCGTTTTGTTAGACTGAGATTATAAAAGGTGATATGTAGTAACGCGGGTGCCATCAGTTGTGTGGTTTCCAGTATTAATACATTGCATGGATGTTACAATATCTCCCCCCATTATATTAATGATGATAAAAACTGAACCCCCATCGACCAACAAACGAGTAAACATTGATTTGTTAGCGTGCTACCCCTTTAACATGTTTCTTCTGAGTTGTTTCTTCCTGTTCTGAGGGTGTTTGACCTCTTCAGTGTAAAAACGCTGTGTACAGAGATGTGTGTCACTGTCTATTACCTGAATGTCTCTGGACTGCAGTCTGACCGTCACTCGAATAAAAAAGAAAACATGTTTTGGACTGCCTGTTTCTGTGCCTGATTTTAATGTGTCAATATTTGGATTGTCTGTATATTTCTCCTGTGTATTTCTATTTGTAATACGACACACGGTTTATTATAAAGACACACAGTTTATGTTATGTAGTAAGGGTGTCTCATTATATAGAAATTACAGGATGCTTAAAAACACCCTTCCATCTACAAATGTGATACTCTATCGCCACGAAAAATGACTTCTGTATCAATGAATAAATAGATAAATGTATAAATAAATATTGGAATAAATGCTTGGATGGATAAATAAATAATTGTATAGATGCACACATGAATAAATAATTAAATAAATGTTAAATAAATAGGGGAATAAATAGATGAATAAATATGAAGAGAAATTAATAAAAGAATAAATAAATGCTGAATAAAATGCAGAAATAAAGGAATAAATACATAAATATAAAATAAATAGATAAATATATAAATACATGAATAAATAATTAAATGTAGAAATAAATCATTCTTAAATAAATACAGGAATAAATAATTTGTAAAGAAATTAATCAAATAAATACTGAGATAAATACAGAAAAAATAAATATAGAATAAACTGATAAATAAATACATGAATAAATAACTAAATCTGAAAATATTTTTTAAATAAATTCAAGAATAAATTTGTAGAGAAATTAATAAAGGAATAAATGTTAAAATAAATACAGAAATGAATAAATGAATATAGAAATAAATAGATAAATGTAGAAATAAATACATGAATAATAATTAAATATGAAAATAAATAATTTTTAAATAAATACAGGAATGAATAATTAATTTTGGAGAAAAATTAACAAAATAATAAATAAATGCCAAAATAAAGGAATAAATAAATGTAGAATAAACATAGATGTATAAATAAATACCTGAATAAATAATTAAATGTGGGAATATATATTGTTCTAGTAAATTTGGGAAAAAATAAATAAATTTAATTGATTAAGTAATTTAACAAAACTGAATAAATACCAACATAAATACATAAATAAATAAATAAATACAGAAAAAAATAAATGTATAAAATAAGGCTGATGATTTAACAGATTAACAAATCACAAATTTATGTCTACATTTTTGTACAACTACATTTACTTATTTATGTATTTGTCTGTGTGTTCATAAGGTAAAAAGATCCTAACTTCTGCATCCATTTCTGAGTTTTTTTTCAGTATTTATTTATCTTTTATTTATTTATGCATTTATTTCTATATTTATTTCTACATCTTATTTATTTATTGTACTCGTGTCATTTTTCATCCTCCACACACACACACACACACACACACACACACACACACACACACACACACACACACACACCTCTAACAAAGATACAGAAACGTACAGTGCTGACAGAAACAGCTTTATTGAAGCCAGACAGAAAATAGAGTGAGCTGCTGTGTGATGTTTAGACAAACTATATACACACAATCATTCAGTCTCACACACACACACACACACACACACACACACACACACACACACACACACACACACACACACACACACACAGACACACACACACACACACACACACACACACACACACACAGACACACACACAGGACAGACACACACCCAGGTGGGCAGTGGTGCAGGCGAAGGGTCCTGAGAGAGAAGATGAACAGACTGTGTACTGGATGTGACCAGTCCCCCTCCAACAAACAGAGTAAACATGCCCAGTGTGTCGAAGCTGGAATTCAAACGGAGGCAGAGGAGTGGAGAGCGTGTCGGAGAATGACAATGCTGTTTGTTGATGTAAGCATTCATTTCATTTTCATTTAATGATAGACTCTTTATAACAAAATGTATACCTCAATAAAACCTGAAGAGTTAAACAGAAAGAGCTACTGGTGACATCAGTGTGTCATTGGATGTATTAAATGACCATAACATTGGAAAATAAGCAAGGACACGCTTTCACTGTTTGGTTCCATTTGACGTTGTGCAACACCATTGAATGAGTCCATCAACTGGCCGGTAAACCAAATCTAATGGTGAGTAATGTGAGCAGAGTAAAAGAAAATGGCATACATTAAAAAAACATTCAAACTTTGTTCTAATTCCTGAAGCAGCTTTACTTCCTGTCACTCACCCTCCTACACAACGGGAACAACCCACTCACTCAACAAGCCATCCCCTGCATGAAGCGACAAATAATTAAAAGCAATTAAACAGCAGCTTAAATAAATACGGAGCTAAACAGTTGAACAGAACATATTTGTGTTTATTTTGTTATTTAACCGAGCGGCCCCGCTGGGGAATCATACACACTTCCATCAGCTCTGATGTCGACAAAATACATTTTGTCATCTGTTTGGGTGAAAACAAAGCAAGGTAAAAAATGTAAATCAATACAATTTTTTGTGTCAGGGAGTGGTGCATTCAAGTAACGCCTGAACTTCTCTTTCGTTAAATAAAATCAACAGTTTTAGTTTGATGGTGCCAGTGCCAGCTGGAGACGCTTGGAAATAAGAGCTGGGATGGGGCGACCCTGTGTTTAAACTGTGAACCCATTCACACAAACTTATCAAAATGATCCCCTTAAAACACCATAAACCATCTTAAATTCCAATTCGTTACGAGCTATAAGCCCCAAACTCCAGTGGGATGTGGTCACAGGGGAAACAAGCTGCTGATTTCCACACTGGCTGAAACTGAAAAATTGCCCCATGGCTGCAAATGGAACAGAGGAAAAGAACGAGGCGGCTAGCTGATGATTCGGCTAATTGACTGCAAGGAAGGGAACTCCTCATTGTCCCTGGTGTGCAGGGTCTTGTGGGAGTTGAAGTCTTTAGGGGCCAGTACCTGTCTGCAAGTGGGGCACACCTGGCAGTCCAGCTCAGCCGCTGTGTTCACTGCTGTGGTCGGCGTCTGCCAGGCGTTCTTCTTGTTCTTGTTTCTCTTCCCTCCTCCGGTGCCAGTCTGCTTCTCCAGCGCCTTGCAGTCGGCGTGGGCAGTCAGGAGCTCCTGCTGCTTGCTGGTGTCCGGCAAGAGCACCAGAAGCTCGTTGAAGATGCGGTTAAAGTCGTCTCCGAGCAGGTCCTTACAGCTGCTGTGGTACTGGCCTGCTGATATCACACTCTAGGAACACAGAGGGAGGGTCAGGAGCAGAGGAAGGAAGCAGACAAGCTAATAACACATGACCATTTACTGTGGTATTATATCTGTTTTTAAATCAAAATTTAAGGCAAAACTGTGAAAACATTCTTCCTACAGAGTACACTTCAACTGATATTGATTTTTTTGAGTGGCTAAAATACGTTTTGTCCACAGGAGTGAATACCTGTCTGAACTGTGCCGAGTAATTTTTGAACTGGTTGAACTTTGACTCGTCGTTATGGAGGTACTTTCTGATGGACTGGATCAGCTCCAGGTTTCTCTGATGGAAGTCATCTGGCACCAGGTAACCACTGCTCGCCACCTTAGGGGGCCTGGGACATAATAAAAAAATAAATCATCAAAAATCATACATTTACCCACTTGGTACTTCACACCATTAACTCCAACATTAACAAAATCACTGTCAAACCAAAAGGAGCTTATGTATTAAAACAGGGGAATGACTCACGGGTTGACCGCAGACACAGCAGGCTCCACCACATTGCTGTTGAGGGGGATCCCAGTGAATCCTGGGGGAGGTTTAGTGGCAGAGATTCCCAGGCCAGGTGGAGGTGGGGGCATGGTGGAGGATGGGGCAGAAGCTGCGGCCTTCAGCGGGAAGGAGGACTTGAAGCCTGGGGGATGAACAGAAAGTGAGTTACTGCTTTTACTGCAACATTACGACCACAACAAACAACCTTTAAGAGAACCTATTATGCTCAGTTTCAGGTTCATTCTTGTGTTTTGGGTTTCTACTAGAACATGTTTACATGCTTTAATGATCAGAAACCCACTTTATTTTCCTGTGCTTAAACACTTGTATTCACCCTCGGTCTGAGAAGCTCTGTTTTAGCAGCTGTCTCTTTAAATCTCCCTCCTGAAAACCCCACTGTGCTCCGATCGGCCCGTGCTTCTGCATATGCACTCAAGGCATCTCTGCACTGTCACTGCAGCCAGGGAATGACTGTCAAGGAGTATAGCAGCACTTTCTGTCATCCAAAAAATAATCAATAAGAGCTTCTAAGCTAAAATCTTCACAAATGAACATGTTTCAAATCGGGAACAAACTGAACTTAACAACACTGGAAACCAAGATTACTGACTGCCGTTTTTTAATTTACTGGTTAAGTTATATACATATTAGGGCTGCCCCCTAAAAGTTGACCAAACATCAGTCGACCAGAAAGGTCATTAGTCGGCAAGATTTCAATGGTTGCTTAGTCGCAGAGGAAAACAAAAATGTAAAACTCTATAAGGAGCTGCACCTTGTCAAAATATATCAACACCTATATGACTGGATCATGTGTGCATTTAATTTGAAAGGACAGACACAGGAAGTGTCCACGTTCAGCAGTCAGACAGGAGTCAGGTTAATTTCCAGGGCTGGTACCTGCGGTTATTCCACAGGCTAGTTAATAACATGTCGGGCAGGAAATCCAAAGTGTGGGATCATTTTGAGAAGGTGAAGGACGAACCCAAGGTGATATGTAAACTCATCTTCACTGGTCGACTACAAACATGACGCATCATCTGAAACATGGAAGTAGCTACATGCCCATTAGCCCACAGCATCATTAACAGGCGGCTCACTCAGTGTGTGTCGTGCACTTGTAGATAAAATATAGGCCTATATTAATGAAGGTTCATTAGTACGGTTTTGTATTTCTCTGTAATGTAGCACAGTGTTAACAATGTTACTTGTGCAATTTTGCGGGTGACTAGTCCACTAATGGCCCTAAATGACGTCTATTTGTCAACCAAGAAAATTCAACCGATAGAAAGCAGCATTACGAGCACGTTAGGCCTACATAAACACTACATGCAACAGTCCACCTTCCACCTATATTTTTGCATTTCATTTGTCTTGAATGTAAAAAAACAACAACAACATTGGAAACACACTATTCAGAATGGTCTGATGCCTGAGGTTTTTGCTCACAGGGATTACTTACTTACTAAACTTTGGCCATGTTTCATTAATTAATGAATGAAAATTCAAAAATGTGACATTATATATATATGACAGAAAATAAGGAAAAGCATAATAGGTCCCTTTAAAATGAACATGTAAGGCTTTTGGTATGATGTGTTAGTGTGTCAGTTAAAAATAAAAGAGGATAAAAGAAAATCTGTTACACAGGTGAATATTGTGGATATTATGTGGTGCTGTACCTGGTGGTGGGTTCTTGGTCATAAGAGCAGGGAAGTCTTCCTCCTGTTCAGCAGGGGGGTCTGCCTTGGGATGAGGGGTTATTACTGCCTCCTTACTAAGTGGTGGTGATTTCTCCGTGTGGCCATTAGCCAATCCACTCATCATTGTCGCTGTCACAGCAGTGGAGGGGGGTTTGTTGCAAGTTTTCTCAGGGACATTCTCCTTTTGTGCTGCCGTTTCCACTGAGTTTGTACTTACACTCTGTGTCGTTCCTGACATTGAAGACACAGACGTAGTGGCAGCAGCTGTGTTCTTCTGCGGTTTCTTCTTCTTGCTGGCTTTAGAGGTAGGGGCATCAGTGTTGCTGGTCGGGTTGGGTGGGTTGGAGGTCACAGAGGAGGGTTTGCTGTTGCCTCCTTTAACAGTGAGCAGAGAGGAGATATCCAACATGGTGGGCACCGAGCGGAACTCCTGCTGCGTCAATCCGCTGTTATCATCATCAGAAGAAGGAGGAGACCTGTTAGTTGTTGCTTTCCCATTGTCCCCTACTTTCTTTTTCCTCCGTGACGATGAAGAGTTTGAGGAGGAGAGGAGCTGAGGGCCGGAGGATGCAGAGGAGAGAGGAGGGGATGGTCTGGAGGAGGGAGGTGGGTGAGAGACGGGTTTAGCTACAGCAGTATGGTTGGACCAAGCAGAGTTGGTGCCAGCTGTGTGTTTGAAGGGCCGGATTTTGGATACAAGCGCAGGGAAATCCTCCTCTTGGAAAGAGGAAGTCTTTCTGGGTTGAGCAGAGTAAGCTGGGGTCATGGGGGATGATACTGCCACAGCTGAGAGGCTTGGGAAGTCGTCCTCCTTCAAAGCTGCGGGGGCTGCTGTCAATGCTGCAGGAGCCGGCTTTACCCTGGAGGGACACAAACAACATAAAAAAATAAGCATTTTAACACACTTCGGTTTGTGATGTGGATTTCAGTTGGTACTGTGTGTTAAAGTTACATGGGTGGTGCAGCTGTGGCTCCTAACGCTGGGAAGTCATCCTCTCCTTCCCCTGGATTGGTGCTTTTCATTGTTCTTACTGTCAAAAAGGTGACAAGAAATGAGTCAGCGCTGTCAGAGATTAACTGCTGATGATCTCTGATACTGGCATCCCATGATACAACACTACTACTTCACCTGGAGGTTTGCTTATTGGTTTGATGTGTCCGGATCTGTGTCTGGGCTCTTCTGGTTCTGTTCTCTCCGTCCTCTCCTCTCTGCAGTGCTTGGGAGCGCTCCTCTCCTGCATCGCTCCTCTCTCCTCCTGTCTACGCAGCGCCATGGATGCCCTCATAGCAGCTGCCACCTCCCTGTCCTCCTCCTCTCTGCATGGACAAAAGACACCAATGCGTGACAACAATGCACCATGACTGAGAACAGATTGGAATGTCACCGGGACAGCTACCAAAATTAGTATAGTTGGAACAGTTACATATCAAAAGCACCAGTGAAGCCTTCAGAGACTGCCATGTGCGACATTTCAATTCTGAAGTGCACAGAAAGGAATGACACAGTAAAATGTTGTGGGATACTCAATTGTGACAACGTCATGCAGCCATTCATTAAATATTTTCCATGTTCACGTCTAAACAATGGCACTGGATGCTGGGCAGTCCTGTTATCAGGCTCATAATAGCATTCGTATCTTTGTTTATGAGGCTTGGGCGATATGACAATAGATATCGTTCTCACGATATTGGCTGCCAACGACAATGGTCTTCACGTGTCCAGCGATAACAGAATGCTAATTATGCTGTGCTTGGTTTGAATTTAGCACTATATTCAACCTCTCTTTTAATATCACTAAACCCTATTGTCGGACAAAGTTTCTGTATGCTGCTGGTGCTCAAGGAATCCATCCCAAAACATGTGAAGTAACTGATGCTCACTTGTGATATACAGTCGTAAACCTCCATCCAATTAACGCAGCTTTGCTAATTCAGACTCACCGGGAGTACCTCCAACTCTTCTGTCCCCCATGAAGCCTTCCTCTTCCTCCTCGGTTGTGCCGCATCTCCTCATAGTCCTCACCTGATACCATACCTGAGGGCACACACATTTATTCAGTCACTGCCTTCGGACTACAGTTATATCAACAATAACCTTCTAAATATAAAGATGGCATCAGTCTCTCTCTCACACACACACATGCACAGAACAGTGAGATGCTCACTGACCTTCATTTCTCCTCTGCTGTCTCGGGGCGTAGTTAAACTGCAGGTCGATGTGGCGGTTCTGTCGAGCCTCTGCTCGGTTCTTGCTGTGTGCTGCAGCCTTGTGGGCCTTGTAGTCGATCTCAGAGCGGAATGCATGGGTGAACTGTTCTGTGGCGCAGCGGCCCTCCTCACACAGGTAGTGGCTCTCTCTGAAGTGCTCGCTCAGATATTGGTAATCGCTGTTCACAGCAGAGTTAAAAATTGTGTTTAAAACAACTGACTTGACCTACAGAGCCAGACACACCACACTTCAGTGATCAAGTGGGGTTCTGTGTGTGTGTTTAACAGCTATACACACCTGTAATATTCTTGGGAACCGTCTGCATCACAGAAATGGCAGAAGTAGTGGTCCCTGCGCAAGTGTTTAAGCAGCTCGTCATTATCGAGGTAACGGTCATCGCAGAACTTGCAGAGCGGGTGTCCTCTGTGACTGGTGTCGTCCGGGTCTCCATGCGCTCTGTGACGTGCCAGTTCCTTACGGTTGTACCATTTACGCTCATGGGAGAAGATCTGGTGGTGGGAGAGGTAACATTTAAATACAAGTTTAGACTTCACATGTCGTTAAAATATTCCAATACGCAGCCTCTAATATATTTACAAGCCAGTGCTGTGGTGTTGGGAGAACATGGAGAGTCTTAAAATTTAATGGGGGCAAAAATAGAGCTGTCAATCAATAAAAAATACATAATACAGCAAACAGAATTCTGTTGCAAACAGAATTATAAATAGCTGCAAACAACTGGTGCTGAGAGCAATTAGATGGATCAATATTTAGTGATAATTCTGAAGTATCAATCTAAAAATAACTTTTCCTTTCCTCGTGCTGTTAACCTGATACCAAACACTTAAAGTTGTTTATAGTAAGCGTGACAATATAATGGTTTCTCCTTCAATTAGTAACAAGAGTACAAACATTTATTCTATTCCAGATCAACAATGTGCTTATATACCACTGTCAAGGTTAATGCTTTGGTGCTCTCTGGTGGTGATGAAAGTAAACTACATGTTGTTACTACAAGTGTTTTATTACCAAAGAATTTTCAATTTCACAAAATTATAGTAATAACAATTGACTATATTTGTCCTTAAGTTTGATTCTTATATGTTCCTTAGAGTCCCATCCATGACATTTCACCGTGGTTCTTGATTACCATCACTTGACCTTGGTGGTGGTCCACAGTCGTGTGTGCAGTTGTAATTTTGTAAAATTAGTTGGTATAACTGGTCACACAAACAATAGGTCAACCTACCTGATGCAACTTAAAATGGTAAGGACTGCTTATAAGGACTGGGTTGTATCTCTGTGGTGTTACAACCCTGACCAATGACTGACAAGCCCCTGCGTCAGCTGGTTGCATATACCTTGAGATGCTTTGTGCAGAGCTTGCAGCAGAAGAGCTCGTGCTGCTTCCTCATGTGCTGCTCCAACTCCTCAAACTTGGAGAAGACCTTTGGCTCTGAGCAGCGGAGGCACTCTGGCAGCAGCAGATGCCTGATAAAACACACACACAAAGAAAATTCAATTAGTGTTGAGACAGAGCAGAGAGGATACAGACGAGATTACAACAGCTGATTATTTTAGTTTTGTTGACTAGTAGGATCAAACAGAGACTCCATATTGTTGAAGCAAACTATCCTACAGGTTATTGGGTGAGGTGACAGAGATAAAATCATGCATCTGTACCTGGCTGCTACATACAGTATTTGCATATCAAGCACGCACTGATTGCACACTCTGGTCAACACACACTTACTTCACAGCTTTTAGAAGTGGGAGACAAATGCAGAATGCTGAGATGACAAGACTTGCTTTTCTATTATACCAAGTCAGTGACTTTAGATTTTAGACTTCAGAAAAAAAACTGAAAGTAGAAACACTGATATTAAGCCATTTTTATCTGTATACTTCATTGATTTTTCCGTAACCACCAGACTGTCACAGGGCTGACGCATAGAGACAGACAACCATTCGCTCACATTCACACCTACGGACAATTTAGTGTCACCAATGTCTTTGGACTGTGGGAGGAAGCTGGAGTACCCGGAGAAAGGTTTAATCTTTGCTGACATATGCTGATAAATTTGCAGCGTGTGAGAGTGCAGTGCCCATACACACAGCTGTACCTTCACTGAATTGCCTGAAAATGACACCAGGCTCCTTCAGTATAACCTACAGAACAATTACACATCAGACTGCTTGGTTATATATCAGCATACTTAATGCTGGTAAAAATAATATTCAATGAGCTGATCCAGACCGAGGTCTAGTGCACTGATAGTTTCAACTCAGTGACAGGGGTTTTCAGTTTAAATTCTCTGTCACTGATAATGGTATCACAACATTAACATACACAGGAATGCAAAAAAACAAATTCAAATAAAATTTTAAAAATCTCTATGGGACCCTCTGTAATTTTTTGTAACTGTGTTTTTTTAATGATATTCTTCTTATTTTTTCTTCATGACCGTCTTTTTTGAGTGAGTTTTTTTTCCACTTACAGTTTCTATTCAGTGACAGAGGTTATCAGTTTCAATTCTCTGTCACCAATATAGTATCACAACAATAACAAAGAAAGCCAAATGTTACCAGCGTTTGGCTGGTGTTGTAGTTGTTGGGACCATCAGAGAGGACAATAAAGATGAGTTACACTCCATGGATAACACAACCATAAAGAGTGGAGAACGGAGCAGAGTCGCAGTACCTGTACTGGGCATAGATCTTCTCGTCACAGAAATAGATATCATGCTTCTTCTCACAGGGGAACTGCTGGTAGGGCAGAGACGAGAAGGCCTCCAGTTTTTTCACGAACACCACCTGAGAACAACATGACAGCCAGAATGTAAGATCTGCTGAACATCTAAAGCAACAAACACCCTTTGGGGGAAATACAGGAGTAATAATTACTGGCTGAAGTGCACTGTTGGGAAAAAACGTGTACACTGAGACAGAAAATGCTGCTGCTGTCATAAAGATCTTATGTAAGGTATACTATGGAATTATGGGAATGCAGTCCCCTTATGACACCCAGCCAGTACAGCAGGTTGTGCATAGAAACTTTGTCAAATTTTAATAAATAACAAAAGCAACAACCAGCTGTAATAGTAGCTGATTATGAGCATTTCACAGTATCTTTATTACAAAGTTGGTGACAGCTAGCGTTACTTTTGAAGGGAGTGGTAGGTAGTGAGGCCCTTGCTGCTATAACACTGTCCACCTGAGTTGACTTAACTCTATTCAGCAACCTGTACCTGACAGGAATCATGTCCATAATGAATGAGTGACAAGCAGATAGACACTATTACGCACAGAAAGGTTAGCATTTAGCTAAATAAGCTGCAGCAGCAGAGTAGTAACGACCAGCCAAACGAGCATTAGCCACCACATTCAACGTGCACACCGGTTTGTTTGAGAGGTGACACCTGACATTTCCCACCAGCTACACGCACTGACAGTGAATTAAATCGCAAATTCACTGTCACGTTAAATAAACACGATCAGCCTGGTTTTGACTCTCACACTGTCAACTTCTTAGCTAACTCCGGAGCCAACTAGCTAGCCTGTATAGGTGGACTCGCTAATGCTAGCCGAGCTAACACAGCTAAGCTAATGACAGCGAAGGGAGAAGTAGTGTGAGCAGTTGGTGGACACCTCCCGTCGCCATGTCTCCTAACAACGCTTTCCATTTACTATTAATCCCACTAATGTGTTATACTAAAAAAAATGTGTTTTTTTTCCTACGCTGCAGCTACCAGAGGGGTGAGGCCTAGTTAGCACCACCGGGCGGCATCCCCGAGGCACAGTAGCGGTGGAATGCGCACCTTGTCGAGCTCCTCCCGGCAGACGGCGCAGTACTTCTGGTCGCACAGCACCCTCATTTTGGTGGAGCAGCGGTAACAAACCGGGTGGTCGCATTTTCCCAGGGCGAAGATATTGACTTCTTGGCAGCACAGGACGCAGTTCTTCTCGGTCTCTTTCGTGTTTTTTGAAGCCATGGTGGGGAAAAGGCACAACTCAACTTTAGTGCTATTTGTTATTAGGCAGAGACACGGAGCCGCCGGAGCACTTACGTAATTATGAAAGTCTGAGCTACTGCCGCGTCACTGCCCAACTATTGTTCCCCTGATCTGTAGAACATGAGGATGGACGAGCTGCTCACGGTGCGACGCTGCTTAAGCCCCATCGCGTGCGTGTGTATCTGCGCAGACGACCATGACTTTCCCACGTGTGTCCCACGGTGCCGGACACCGGCCTGAGTCTGAGCTGACACACTGTATGTACCTCGCTGTGTCAGATATTAACATGTGCCTCCAAGTCCAAGACAGTAGTGACACACTGCTACATTAATAGATTTGTATAATGTAATTTACAAATATATTAAGAGTAGGAAAAGGAAAAAACATTTAATGCACTGCAGTATTTTCATTAAACTCGTTAATTATATATTTAAAATATAATTAACTTATATATCATGAAATAATAGAATAAAAAATAACTAAAATGTATATTATTAATAGATATTATATAATGATTTAAAATTCCTTAGACTTTCTTGGAAAAAATATTTCATTAAACTTCTTTCAGTATAATTTCATTATTTTTGGATGAAAAATCTTGCTTGTTTCCAATGACAGATTTTGTTTATTTCACTCATTGTACTGATCACTTTCTGTTCCTGACAAATTTAATAATTTTCTGTGTCACATAACAATTTCATATCATCCAAAGTTTGTTTGTTTTTTCATTTTACTCCTGCATTCAGACTTTTTTTTGTTGTTGTTATACTGATATATTTGTGGTGTCCCTCAGGGGCCAGTACTAGGTCCTTTTAAATGCTACTTTTTTTGCTTTATTTCATTATTTGTAACCTTCTTTATGTGGACTTCAAGTATAATTAAAAAAAAAAGACTTTGCTTATTTCACTTATTTTACTTTTAAATGCGACCTTTTTTGCTTTATGTCATTATTTCTAACCTTTATGTAAACTTCAAGTATAATTTTATTTTTCAATAAAAATCTTGCTTGTTTCCAATGACAGATTTTGTTTATTTCACTCATTGTACTGATCACTTTCTGTTCCTGACAAATTTAATAATTTTCTGTGTCACATAACAATTTCATATCATCCAAAGTTTGTTTGTTTTTTCATTTTACTCCTGCATTCAGACTTTTTTTTGTTGTTGTTATACTGATATATTTGTGGTGTCCCTCAGGGGCCAGTACTAGGTCCTTTTAAATGCTACTTTTTTGCTTTATTTCATTTTTTGTAACCTTCTTTATGTGGACTTCAAGTATAATTAAAAAACAGACTTTGCTTATTTCACTTATTTTACTTTTAAATGCTACCTTTTTTTGCTTTGTCATTATTTTTAACCTTTATGTAAACTTCAAGTATAATTTTATTTTTCAATAAAAATCTTGCTTGTTTCCAATGACAGATTTTGTTTATTTCACTCATTGTACTGATCACTTTCTGTTACTGACAAATTTAATAATTTTCTATGTCACACAACAATTTCATATCATCCAACGTTTTTTTTTTTCATTTTACTCCTGCATTCAGACTTTTTTTGTTGTTATTATACTGATATATTTGTGGTGTCCCTCAGGGGCCAGTACTAGGTCCTTTTAAATGCTACTTTTTTTTTTTGCTTTATTTCATTATTTGTAACCTTCTTTATGTGGACTTCAAGTATAATTTAAAAAAAAAGACTGCTTATTTCACTTATCTTACTTTTAAATGCTACCTTTTTTTTTGCTTTATGTCATTATTTCTAACCTTTATGTAAACTTCAAGTATAATTTTATTTTTCAATAAAAATCTTGCTTGTTTCCAATGACAGATTTTGTTTATTTCACTCATTGTACTGATCACTTTCTGTTACTGACAAATTTAATAATTTTCTATGTCACACAACAATTTCATATCATCCAAAGTTTTTTTTTTTTCATTTTACTCCCGCATTCAGACTTTTTTTGTTGTTATTATACTGATATATTTGTGGTGTCCCTCAGGGGCCAGTACTAGGTCCTTTTAAATGCTACTTTTTTTGCTTTATTTCATTATTTGTAACCTTCTTTATGTGGACGTCAAGTATAATTTTAAAAAAAGACTTTGCTTATTTCACTTATTTTACTTTTAAATGCTACCTTTTTTGCTTTATGTCATTATTTCTAACCTTTATGTAAACTTCAAGTGTAATTTTATTTTTCAATAAAAATCTTGCTTGTTTCCAAATAAAGATTTTTTTTTTTTTTTGGTAAAAAAAAGTCAAAGTCAACTTTATTGTCAAATATGCTATACATGCTCGACATACAGCACAGATGAAATTTCTGTCCTCTCAGACCCACGGACCCACGGTGCAAAACAGGCAAGTACAAGTACAAATACAATACATATATGTAAACAATCTAAACAATATAAATATAAAATATAAATATAAATATAAATTTTTATATCACTCATCCTACTGTTCAGTTGCCATAATTGTCATTTTTATAAACAAATTTAATAATTTTCTGTGTCACATAACAATTTCATATCATTCAAAGTTTTTTATTTATCTTCATTTCACTCCTGCATTCAGAAAACTTGTCTTCAATAACAATAAACAGGTATTATCAGTAACATGGAGTGTTTTTTGTTATACTGATACATGGTGTCCCTCAAGGGTCAGTATTAGGTCTTATTAGATGCTAACTTTGTTGCTTCCTTTTATTGTTTTTAACCTTCTTTATATGATCTTTTTTTAGTATATTTTTTATCATTTATTAATTAAAAATCTTGCTTGTTTCAAGTGAAATATTTTGTATAATTTACTTTTTTATTATTCAGTTACCGTCATTGTCATTTTTATGAACAAATGTAATTAATTTTCGTGTCACATAACAATTTCATATCATCCAAAGTTTTCATTTGTTTCTCACGAAACTTTACTTTGATAACATTTAACTGGTGTTATCAGCAAAATGCAGTATTTTTTGTTAGACTGATACATTTGTGGTGTCCCCCAAGGGTCAGTATTAGGTTCTTTAAAATGAACACTTCTTTAAATTATGGCATCATTTTCCATTGATTTATAATTCTGTTTGGAAAAGTGCTTTATAAACTAAGTTATTTTTTTAATTTAAAGTTTCATTAATTATGCCAAACCTGCATCTGTTTGCAGGAAAGTTTAGATTTAGACTGCTCTTAAAATTTGCTAGTTTCCTCCAGGTTATCTTGTTGTCTCTCTTCTTAAAGTCGTATACTGTAAGAAGTCTGTCATGTTATCTGTGTATTCATGTTAAATAAACTAGACAAATGATTCAAATTCACTTAATAATCTGTGTTTGCATGTTTATTTAATGATTTTCTCCCCAGGACTCCAGGCTGAAGGAAAACAACACTCAGCAGGCAAACAGAAAACAGGGAACAAAAATATATGTATACAAAAATCACAAAAGGATCATCAGCTTCAAAACTGCCACATCCTACACGCCCCATAATGCAACTCAACAGCATCCTTCATTATACTGTTCACGCTTATTTAATGCTTGATCTTTCAAACTCCCTGCTCCCAGTTTAAAACGCTGGTTTTCTGTCAGACAATTGACACTGACAAACAAAAACGGACGGAAATTTGTTTTTAGACATGTGCTCATGTACAAATAATAAAGTCATAAAAAATACAAATGAAATATCTATTTTTAAATCTAAATTCTCTTTCTCTGTAGACTATGGAAGCTCAGGATCTCTGTATCTGTCCAGACTGGTGAATGGGACTGAAGGAGCTGCAACTCTGATTTACTTTCATTTCTGCTCTTATGAAACTCATTTCACTTCTTCCAGTAATGTTTTTTTGGTTCTGGTCAGAGCTCGATGAGGAGCCAGGGCTGTGTTGGTACACTGAAAATGAAACTTAAGGAAGTCACCTCATCCTACAACCTGGAGTTCACCTGCTCAGATTAGGCCATGGTGACAGTTTTTTTTTTACATTCTTACAGTAAGATACAGTGAAGACAGGCTGAAATGAAGAATTCACAGTTACAACAAAACAAACAGTTCAGCAGCTGTTGCACAATTATCAATCAGCTCAGGGTTTTACAGAAAAACAAAATCAGTATATTTACAGGGAGAGGTTAACTTAAAATTTGTAATGTTTAGAACTTGCAGTGTTGGTAGGATTAGGTCACCATCAAAGATTAAAAGAAAGGGAGTTTTTCCATGAAGCATAAGTGCCCATCATGGGGTCTGTGAGCAGTGATCACTACAGTCATTCAGTGCTTTAAAAGAGGAACTTCTCCCACTTTTAGAATATATACATGTTGTTCCAATGGTCTAAGAAAATACAAAAATATAAGAAAACATTAACAACTCTCTCCATAATCCAAAAATTAGAGTGCTAAAACCCAAATCTGTCATGTAATATGGTAGCAAGTCTGGAGCTGCTCCACAGACAATGCACTAAGAGCACCTAGGGAAATGTTTCTGGCTTTGAGAGAGAGCTGCTCATTTTCACAAATACTGATTAAACTTTCCTAGACCACTGAAATAACATATTGGAATTCTTAATTTAGGTGGTGTTACCCTTTAAGAGTACGGACATCACACATAACAGGCTTGGTGTAGAAGCTAATTCAGTGCTTTAAGGTCAAACTTCCCTGGGTGTGATGCTACCTAGCGTCTCTTGTAGTGGCTGCTGCTCAGTCCCATGGCTCTGAAAGTGCAGCTGGCAATCTTCTCATAGAAAAGGAACATGAGGGCAGCAGTCAGCACCGTCTGCAGCAGCTTGGCCTCAAGGCCTTTAAACAGACCCAGCATGCCATATTTCCTGCAGAGGAAAACCAGGTTATAAGTTGTCAATATGTCTATCGATATGTGAGAGTAAAGGCTTGTCAGTATTTATGTGGTTTACACTTGTATATAGAGCTGATCACCTGTGATTGGATTGGCTATGACACATTTTGAAACCAAGTGTAAACAGGGTAAAGTTGACAAAACATGTTCTATGCTATTGTGTCATTTAAAATGATGTAAAGGACTGAAATCAAAATATACACCCAGCTATGATTGGTTCACAATGGATGGTCTAATTTGTTCCTTACAGATTACCTACAAGATAAGTGATTCTAATCTGGTGATGCCAAAACCAGATTTGAGTACTAGTAAAAGCTAATTTACCTTACTTTATATATATGTGTATATATATATATATATATATACATATATAAAATGTCAAAGTCCTTGTTATTCAATTGCTACAAATGCTCAAAGTCAAACATATGCTTCATCATTACATTATATTAGTGTCTAAATAGAGGAACTTAAAGGTCCAGTGTAGGGTTTGGCAACCTTTACTGTTGAAAGAACAATTTTTGGCCAAAAAAAGGGATAATTAAAAAAAATCCTTATGGAGCCGCAAAGCATAGCTGTGCCTCATAAAACAACTGTCTTATACTAAACACGTCTTTAAGTAAATATAACATGCTAACATTTTTAGTACAAGCCTATGGCATTTTACATTGTATATATTAGCCTAGCGACAGGCTGAGACTTCCTCTACTCATATGAAGCCAGAATAAATTGCCTGAATTTATGTGTTTTATCTAGTTTATTGAACAGGTGTAAAAACATAAACATAAAAATGAGACATTTTAGCAGCAGTTAGCATTGGAGCTAGGCTAGCAGTTTCTCTTTGCTTCCAGGCTTTGCGCTAAGCTAGGCTTAATATAATTTAAACCATCTGCACAAACATTGCTGACTTATCGATATGACTTAAGGCGTATTTTTCATCTTAAAAAGTAACTGTTTTGATGCATCTCTCATCTCGTCTCCCGTCACTCCATGTTGAAACTGGATCATTTTTAACACCTTGAAGCAGTCCTGGACCCCCAGGTGAGCTTCTCTGGAAATAGTCAGTATAAGTAATATATTTTCAAGAGATGCTCACAGTGACTCCATCTTCTTAGTGGCCTTAGTGTTCCAGATTTTAGAATTAGTGTACAAAGCTATGGTTGAGAATCAAATGAATTATTTGATTTATTGTGTTTGTTTGTTGCTGACATTTCATTTGTTTTGTCAGATTGTTCAGAGAACAGTGCAACACACTGAGGATGAAATGTCTAACCAAAGATGCTCTGTAACAATCGTCTCTGGTTTTACTTTGGTTCTACAGGTTTTTATCCCCAGACTGTCTTTGAACGTCACACAGCTCCACCTGCTGGACAAACGGTGGAATTTCATCTTTACAGACAGTCAGGGACCAGGTGGGAAAGTCTGAGGACAGTTTACATGTCTATTTTCCACTCAGAGTGGGGACACAGCTGTTTATTTTCAGTAAGGATTTCTCTACAGATTATTATTTTCCATAAATGTCAGGAATCAGTGACGAATGCCATTTTAATTATGTCTTTAAATGCATCTGTGATGAACACTGTAGTCCTCAACGAGGCACTGCCTGGACTCCTCATCCTCATCGTCCAAATCAGGTCAATATTCATCCATGACATTGACAATCTTTAGAATAACTTAACTTCTGTAAATTAATCTGGTTACTATGCTCTGTCCAAATCTCACACGTGTCCCCCTGTTCTCTTTCTGAAACAAGTGACCTCTGCTTAATGAGACAATAACTAACAGACCGGATCAAGTTAAAGGTAAAGAGACACTTCAGCCTCTTACAGTAACGATCTGAGCCTGCGTCAAAAGTAACCATTTAATGGAGATACACTAACGGAGTTTAGCTGCCTTGTGTGCTTTAACTGTGGCCCGTTGAGTGGCTGCCAGCTGCTGTCCTCTCACTAAATAGCAAACCAAAGTTTGAACTAACCAATAAATTGTTTGGTGCCGCCAGGAATTTTGGGCCCCATGAAAAAAAAAATCACGTATCACCTATGGTTTCCTGCTCTAGTGCGCCACCCTGTGTACAAACAACAAAACTGCATCTATTTACATGTAGTCACCAGTATTTAAACGTGAATCAAAATAAATACAAAGAATGTTATTGTGGCTCCTATTTTCTCTGATAAATAATATTATGTTCGTTTATTGACTGGCCCCTGGAGTCCTGTCATTCTGTAAATGTGAGCCATAATGATGGACAGAAGTAAAACTACAACCTCATTTGAAAACCATAATGACTAATCTGTGTGTGTGTGTGTGTGTGTGTGTGTGTGTGTGTGTGTGTGTGCACCCACCTCACTCTGTTGACCAACAGACACTTGATAGTCCTTAGACTGGACAGTAGTTTTGACTTGTCTGTTGACTCGTTGAACTGACCGAACTGTAGTGATTCAAAGAAAAAAAAAATGCTCTTAAATCTCCAACATATGGAATGTTTCGCAGGTGTGTGAGATTGTAGCATCTTTTCAAGTATTCTCATTGCGTAGACTTTGATTTGTAGAAAAATAGGAAAACACATGACAAGTCTCTCATTTTACACGTGCAAACAAAACTCACAGGCACAGTGACACAAACCTACCCTGAGAATGGACTGTATCGTCTGCAATGGGTAGGTAACAATGGTGGCAGCAGCTTTGGCAACAGCGCCGATGATGAACGCCTCAACAGCCGACAGCTTGAGGGGGAAAAGAAGAAAAACGGTCACATTTTTGTGCAATTTTTATTTTATTAATGGAACTATGGTGGCCGAAAGGTCTGAGGCGTGGGCTTGTCTGAAAGGTTTACAGGGTTCAAATGTCCACACTGACTGTGAATATGTAACCAGGGTTTTCTACACATTTATTCATGAGTGGCAGCCTACCACAATATGTTATTAATTGAGCTGGATTGCTCATTAGGAGTATTGATGGTTTATACTGGTTTATACTTATTAAGAGCAACACACAGACAGAGCAGCAGAACGCCAAGCACAGTGAAAGTGCAACTTAACCATTCATTCATTTATAAAGAAATACAACACTCTATTTCTTAAAATATCAGCGCTCTTATTTTAGTGTTGTCCATCGTTTTTCAAACCTACTATAAGCTCCATTTGGTACACATGTTTTCCGTGTGAAAAGTTGTGGATGGTACCAATAGAACCGTTCTGTCCCGTCCTCATGTTTGGTCCCCCCTCTGTTGGGGTACCTAGCACACAGATCTGGTCCTAAAAGGTAAAGCTGTGAACACTGCAGTCTGATTCCAGCATGGACAGTATGAGGAAAAGTGTTTTGAATACTTTTATGAATATGTTTTGGCAGGAACCCAAAATACAGTGAACCTGAACATAAGCATAACTAACACATTTAACCACAAAAGCTCCAATGGACCATGAAAATGTCAAAATGCATGTATAGTGAAATGGAGCAAGCATGTGCACACACCACAGCATCTGCTTCAACAGTCTCTCACCTCCGCTTTAACCACACAAAAATCATGTGAACAGAATTAATGCATATCCAGTGTCTGCTCATCCAGATGATGGGATGACCTGAGGTGACTTCCCTCTTTCACTTTTCCATTTGTTAAACACTCTTGCAGTCCTTCAGTCTCTCGCCCTCTGACAACAACAAGGTGGTGACTGCAACACACCGGCTGCAAGAAGTGCACTGCCCCTCTGAACTTACTGTGTATCTCATATTCCTGCAGTCAACAGTGACATTACACATGGGTTTTTGTTTGTTCAGGAAAATCTTAATATTGATTTGGGGACAATGACTTGGCCGGATAGCGAGCTAATCTTGCTCTAAAACATACTTTACTTTTTATAAACCATACACAGTGTTGTTGACTTTGAATCTTGCTAGAATAATGTTAGCTTTTGGCTCATAGCTGAGCCACAGGGTTCTGTGAGCTGGGCGGGCTGGAAATATCTCTCGTTGCCAAGTCCTGACTGTTCCAGGTATTAGGTAAATCCCCAGGTGTTACTAGGAAAACCAAGTTATAGCTTCTGAAAGATTTCAGATTTTGAGTGCAAAACGCACAAAAAGCATAAATGATTCTTTCTTTCTTTTGTAAGTGACCATGGTATAAGCAGGATAATTTCCTTTGAGGTGTCCACAGTTAGCAACCATCTGTGCTGCGCATTTTGGAGCCATAAGTAGACAGATTTTTTTTCACCATAACAGCCTCCCACATGTGCAAGATGCAGTCACGTCTTTGTTTTGAGTAGCTGTATGGAGGCTGGAGTCTGTAGTTCCTCATGTATCTTCTCCCTCGGTTTGTACTTTCTGCTCCGATTTCGGCACTGATCTTCCCTTTCTTTCTAACGTTTGCATAATCACCTCTCTCCACTCCTCACTCACCTCTCTGGGAACTCCTCTCCTCAGCTGTCTCTTCAGACCCTCATAAATCATGAACTGGATGGCAGGATTCAGCACCAGCAGCAGGGATGTGAAGGTCCCATTCCACAGCGCTCCTACACCCTCATCACGGATGATCTGCACAAATGCATCTGTGAAAAATGAAAGAGCAAATCATCCATTATTAAAGTTCCTCTTCTGGCATCGATTTAACCCCAAAAACTCACCTCTGTTCACCAAATTAGATATTTAGAAGGTTTTCATGAAAAATAAAACTTCATGAATAAAATGTCTGGATCTAACTCAACACCTCTGCCTCATTTAATATGCACAAATCTATACCCCACCCCGACCCCCACCTGCCCCTCAGCTGCTCGCCTGCAGCTTCAGCATACCTGCTCATCTTCGACTCTGTTTGTCTCTACAACACTAGAAACTTCACAGCAATAATGTGTTGCTAATGTTAGAGAAAACTTGATCCAGATAGCCAGCTCTGACATGTGAAAACGGAAAGTCATATGTAGCTACACCTGCTTCTCATCTGACATCCTTCGTTTCGCTGTAGTGTTGAAATGTCCTCGTGGATCTCTGGAACCTGTTGCGCTATCAGCGGCTGCACTTACAACCAAACTAAGCCTAATTTGTGTAAGCATTAAGTCAACAATTTGCAGAGGAGAATGATGTATGACTGAGTAACCTAGATTGACATCAGTCTGTTGAAACTCAACGTCCCTGTCTGTCCCTGTCTGACTGCATTCTCAACCTAAATTAGAAAATTGCCCATAATAATATACACCAAGCAGTACACAGCGGTGTAGTGCTACTTGTTTAAATACCAGAACAGAACGTCATTGCAAAGCAGAATGGCAGCGCTGCACCTCTGGCAGCATACCTTTAAGTTTGTGTTTAGTCATCCAGGCTGAGAATGTGTTACTGACTTACTGTACGTCTTCTCATATAAAAATGTATTTTTTTCTACCACTACTACTATATATTACTGAGACAACTGAAGTCTGCTGCTAAATTCTGCTTAAATTCGACTTACCCAGAATGCCAGAGTAGTTGGTGGGCCGTATCTCTGCATTTCGAAACTTGGCACCCTGAAGCTTCAGCCTGGTGTTGACCACCCACAAAGGTGTGGTAACCAGTACGTTCACGATACCTGCAGACAAGAAGGCAGATAAAAGTCAAGACAAGTGGAAATGGATGTGAACTCAAATCTGAGCTGGAGTTACTGGAGTCACTAAAACAACGTTTTTGTGATTAATATGTTACCTGCAGCAATGCCTATGAGTAAGTCAGCGCTTGGTGTTGACTGCTTTCCCCTCAGCCAGCTCGCCTTGAGGCTGTGGAAGCAGTAGAAGTAGACAAAGTTGGAGCAGCACAGGCTGCAGATGACAGGGAACCAGCCTCTGTACGGGGCTCGTCTGCAGAGAGACAGCAAACACAAGAACACGTCTTAGGGGCACATCTACTAATACACTGTCGGGGACGTATCTCTTTTAAACTGCATTTGTAGTATTCAACATGACTGTGGGTATATTGTGACAGTAGCAATGCATATACTGTACATACACTCAACGGCCACTTTGTTAGGTACAACTGTTCAGCTGCTTGTTAAAAAAGCTAATCAGCTAATCACATGACCGTGTCCATCCCTTTATGACCACAGTGTACCATCTTCTGATGGCTTCTTCCAGCAGGATAACGCACCATGTCACAAAGCTCACATCATCTCAAACATGACAATGAGTTCACTGTACTCCAATGGCCTCCACAGTCACCAGATCTCAGTCCAACAGAGCAGCTTTGGGATGTGCTGGAACGGGAGATTCTCATCACGGATGTGCAGCAACTGTGTGATGTCATCATGTCAATATGGACCAAAATCTCTGAGGAATGTTTCCAGCACCTTGTTGGATCTATGACACAAAGAATTAAGGCAGCTCTGAAGGCAAAGGGGTCCAACCTGAATTTGCAAGGTGTCCCTAATAAAGTGGCCGGCGAGTGTTTGCTCTGTTTACTGAACTGCATCAAATCAGGTCTAATAACATTTTTCCACTCACAGTCCTTCCTCTTTAACAATTTCTGCCAGAATGGTTGGAGTTGATTTGGCCTTCCTGTTTTCATCCACTGAACACAAACAAAACACAACTTGTTTTCAATGACAACATCACATTGATAACTCTAATGGCTGTGAGTAAGACTGCACAGCTGCTGTGTGTTACCTTGCAGCCTCAGTCTGGCAGTGTCAAGAGGGAAGAACACTGTCATGGCAGTCACGCTTCCCTAAAACAGGCGACAATTAATATTCAGGGAAGAGACATATGCAGTGCCCTTGAGCTCAATATGGAAGAAAATTCACACCAAACTCCATTGAAAAATCTACTTATTTAAAGAATGTCTGGCGCGAAACACAGACTAAAACCGAGGATACCTATTTTCTGAATACTCATAAAACCCTGTTCAATTCGGCAAGTTTGTTAAGCTACATAAAAATAGTTATTGCCGAATTATGAGGTTTGTTTTACCATTTCAAAATCTGCAAAACTTGCTCTCATTCATATCATATATGACGCTGTCGGGTCTAAAACATATAAACACGCTACATTTTAAATGGAGTTTCGTGTGGAGGATTTAAAGCGTCTAAGTACCAGCTGTACAGCTAACAGCTACTGCAGTTTTCGTTACACACACATTTACAGAAATGAAGAGTGAAAGTGAAGCTAACTCACCACCGCTCCTGACACAGCATGAACCAAACTCTCATACGACAACACCGAGAAGCTCATTTTGAACGCGGTTATTAATTTATTTACGCGTCAAACCTCTTAGCTGTAGTAACATAACTCCAGTCACCATCTGTAGCCTCCTGTTTGGAAAACAAAACCAACTTGATGCCCTCATTCGCCTGGTGACCGTTTTCAGGCACCCACTCGTTTTCTTGCGCTGACTTGTTTCTTCCCAGGGGACGCAGGGCATTGTGGGTAATGTAGTAATCTTATGCTGCTCTCTAGGAACAGTGAGGAAGGAACTTTGGCTCTTAACTACTTTACCTCCTCTGAGTATTTGCAGGGATCAACCTCAGCATGAATTCAGGATTAATGTTTTATAGAAGTTCAACTTTGGTTCACAGTAATAAAGTAATAAAGTATAAAACAGTAATAAAGACGGTGATTCCAATGTTCCCTGAGCTCCCCTGTTCCCAGGGTCCTGTGTTCCTCTGTTCAGCCGTTCTGCACATGTGCTCTCTCAGCGTCCTGTGTTCCCCAGCTGTATACAGCACATAATGTGAACGTGAACAAGATGCTGCTGCCCACCTCTGTATCTGCTCAATATGACACGGGCTAGAGTTAAGTTAGGGAACCATAATCATGACTCTAAAAATCATGAAATTGCACTGGAATCAGCCTTAATGTGTAAACAGAATAGGAACGTGGGGCCTTGGGAACTCTAAACCCTGGGAACATAGAACCCAGGTAACATAGGGCCCCTGGGAACATAGAACCCTGAGACCATAAGGCCATGGGGACACGCTGAGAACATAGGAACTTGGGAACATAAGAACGTTGGACTATAGGACCCTGGGAACATAGGAATGTGGGAACATAAAAACCCAGGAACACAGAACCCTTTGGGAAAATTGGTTCTTGGGAATATGTGGCCTTGGGAACATAGGGCCCCTGGGATAAGTGGACCCCAGGAACATAGGACCTTGGAAACAAAGGACCCTGGGAATATATGACCTTATGAACATATGCCCTGGGATCATTGGACCCTGGAAACATAGGATCATGGGAACATAGGACTCTAAGGACATATGAATTTGGAACAATAGGATTCTGAGAATATAAGAACTTGGGGACATATTAAGTTGGGAACATAGGACCCTGAGGACATAGGAACTTGGGAACATAGGAACTAAGAAGCATAGAACCCTGGGAACATATGACCTTGGTAACCCACAACCTTGGGAACATAGGACCCCAGGGACATATGAACTTGGGGCTATAGAACTCTGAGAACATACCAACTTGGGAACATAGGAACTTGGGAACATAGGAACTTAGGAGCGTAGAACCCAGGGAACATATGATCCTGGTAACTTACAACCCTGGGAACAAAGGACCTTGGGAACATCGGACCCTGGGCACATAGGAACTTGGGAACATAGGAATTTAGGAGCATAGAACCCTGGGAACATATGACCTTGGTAACCTATGACCCTGGGATCATAGGATCCTAGGGACATATGAATTTGGGACTACAGAACTCTGAGAACATACCAACTTGGTAAGTTACAACCCAGGGAACATATGACCTTGGTAACTTACGACCGTGGGAACATAGATATGCTCCTGTACAAAAATTACTAAAGAAGCACCCTCCTGTTCATGTTTTTCATTTTTCATTGTTTGTATTTTGTAACATTATGCTGCATGTTCATAGATTTGTACTTCAGATCTCAGTTCCTTTTTTATATTCTACTGTTTTTCAAGTCAAAAGTCTACTATTATTTACCAAAACTTAGATCCTGTCCCTGAACTAGCAGTAGCCCCTTCTATTAATTTTATTTACACGTATACGTCGCTACATAACCGCTGTTATTATACAGGCATCTTTTTCAATCCATACTTGCTTTGCATTCTTGGCAGGTTTTGAACTTCAGGTGTGATCTTAAAGACAAAAAGGTGTAAGTATGGTCAGTTTTCTCAAGGTGAGGCAAAGGAACTTGAGGACATCAACCCGTAATACAAGATTAAAAATGGCAAAGGTGTGCCAGTGAAGTAAGTATGAGCTTTATGTTGTTGCTGCCTTACGCTATGTAGAGCAACAGGTTTAGATGTACATACAATTTATCACACTCCTCTAAAAACAACTGGCTGAAATAGCAATGACGATTAGAGAGGGGGCTGAAGTCTTGTTGAACCATTTAGATTTATTTGTAGACATTTCTTATTACATTGACATAAAATACTTTTTTTTTTTACATTAAAACAGTTTGACTCAATGAAACAAAATGCACAGAAGTACACAGTGTAGTATATGCTGTTGCATGTGATTCCATGTATGTTACAGACATGCAGCGATATGTGACAACAAACATTGACGAACACTTGGACATTTGGACAAAAACAATTTCTGCTGCGCAGGCTCCCCTATAAGAGTTGAGTCATCCGACCATCTTTAGTAACGCCATGTGAAAACTCTCCACTTTTATTAGAAAAATGTATGACATCATCCCAACCCCTCACTTATCAACAAGGCACTTATTTCTCAGCTACTGTGGTGGACCTGTTCACTGGCTCTCTCTGTAAGACTGGTTAGACTGGGCAGCTCCCAGTTGTTTGAATTAAGAAAGCAGCAGCTTACATGTTCACAGGTCTTTTCTAACAGCGTGATCTCATACCCACTCGTCATATTTTGCCACCTGGGCAGAAGCCCCCAGGCTTTTGCGTTGTATTTTGACGCAGAAGGGGTCAGCGGTAAGTCATGTGAGTCGATTGACGTGACTAAGAAAGAGTTGGGTGTTTGGTTTAGGCAACAAAATGACTTGGACAGGGTTAGGAAAAGATCGTGGTTGACAGTCATGTGACAAAATAACTCAAGGCTGAACTCTAGGGGACTTTCATATTAGGGACTCAGGTCAGTATCCAAGTAAACGTGACCTCAAAGTCCAGTTCTTTTGATTTGTGTGAATGCTGAGTACTGTACCCAGGCACGGTACCCCAATCTGTGCCTGAGTCCACTTAAAAAGATGGTCGAAGCAATCGCACCTAGTATGAAAACATCCTTAATCTCACATGGGACACAAACACTGGTCTCCTGGGTCAAGGTCCTGCACTTGCTGGACCTGTCCACCTGCCCTGAGTTGCACTACATCCGCCGCTCTGAACATATAATAATGACGCTAATAAGTTCACACTGGAGTCGACTGAAAGCCTGTTGCGTCTCACACAGACGCTAAAGGGTGCACTGTGCGGCCATATTGGACACAGAGGGCCACTGACTAAGCAGCTTTTTTATGCCCTGGGTGTGAGAGCAGGCTGTTACCAATGTGTTTGTAGCTGGTTTGTAAGGAAATTAAGGTGCTGGTTCACTTCCATTTATGTTATTTAATGTAACGCGGGTGATCAGTGAGATAGAGCGTGCATGCTCAACGTGGCCTTCATTAGTAAACAGCTAAAATACATTAAAATAAATAACAACACATCAGTCCTCAGCCCATTCACACAGCCACTCCTGACACTGCCTCCTCTGCTCCTCACTCTCCTCCTTAGTCCTCTGTTCCCGGAGTCCTTTCCTCCTCTCCTCCTCCCTTCTCGCCTTCTCTCTCTTCTCCTCTTTGATCTTCCTGTCCTCCTCCACCTTCTGCTCCAGCAGCGCCTCCACAGTGGCCGCCAGTGTCCTTAATGAGCGCTGCGGGAGCCACTTGGCATCTCCCGCGGGGAGAAAGGGGTCTCCAGCAGTGACCAGCAGGGGCTCAGGTTCAAGGGGAATGCGCAGGAGGTGGGCGTGCAGCATCATGCGGTAGGGTGCGACGTCCGTTCCCGAGCTGTAGGTGAAGTCTCCGACAATGGGGTGGCCTATTGCGCTGCAGTGGACCCTCAACTGGTGGGTTCGGCCTGAGGGGGAAAAGGAGCCAGAAGGGAGAGACACTTTTCACAGCTGTGCCAGAGGATTTTCATGGATTACACAAGGTATCTCAAAGTCAACCATAATAACATGGCAAGGAAAGATGAAAAGAAACTATATCAATGTTAAATATAAAGTATATTTCATTGTCCGTGAAGTTTTCAAACTAAAAATTTCAAGACAAACACTCAAGATCAGAGTCACAAATTCAGTATCCAACCAATCGTCTCCCCTTCTGTTTCTGAGTATGGCACTGAATAATGGCCAGAGAGGCATTTTTGCAGAACATTATGATGTCACAGTGAGGTTGACCTTTGACCTTTTGGACAGAAAATATAATTACTTTAGTATTTTATCTTATTAGACATTTGTGGGATTTTTTTTTCATATTTTATGTACAAATTCTTGACCAATGGCAAAAAACATTTTTGGTAAGGTCACAGTGGCCTTGACCTTTAACCACGAAAAACAAATCAGTACATCTCTAAATCAAGCTGGACGTTTGTGCCGAATTTGAGTAAATTCCCTTTAAGAGTTCTTGAGATGTTGTGTTCACAAGAATGACACAGATGAGGTCACAGTGACCTTGATCTCTGACCACCAAAACCTAATCAGCTTATTGTTGAGTCAAGTGGAGGTTTGTGCCAAATTTGAAGACATTTTCCAAAAGGCGTTGTTGAGATATTAAAATCACGAGAACGACATAGTCGCAAGATCATGATGAACATGACTTTTAACCACCAAAATCTAACCAGCTCATCTTTGAGTCCAATGGACGTTTATCCCAAAGTTGAAGAAATTTCTTCAAGGCCTTCTTGAGATATCGTTTTCATGAGATGGGAATTATGGAGGTACGGACAACCTGAAAACATTTGCCTCTGCATATGTTTTAAGGCGTCTGCGCCAGCACATGAAAACTTGACGAGTGTTTCCAAAATATAAACTGTCAAGATAATATTTTTTAAATTAAGTGACAAGACAAATCCTTCAATTCCCGTATACAAAAAGGAGCAAATGAGTGTTGTTACCAGTGAGTGGCTGCAGTAGCACCTTGGTGACGGGGTCTCCATCATACAACCCGTACTCCAACACCGTCAGCTCAGTTTGGCAAGGCTTGGGGTTCTCACAACCTGAAGAGAGAAGGAGGGGAGGGATCAACAAGAAACACTAAAAGTAAAAAGTCTGTAGTCATCTATCCATTGAACTTTCTGGAAAATCCTATGCAAATGTTTTAAAATGTAAAACATGAAAAACAATAAGGCGCTTTCCCATCAGCCTGGTTAGATTGAATTTAATGCAGTGCAAGCCAACTCAGGTTCATGTACCTTCTGTTCCCTCAATACACATCATGTGTGTTTTTCCCTCTGAGGAGTTCTTGCCAATGGAGAAATCCAAAGTTTGTGTCTCTTCTTCCACCCAGCCACGTACCTGGGGACACAAAATAAATTGGTTAACATTTTATTTCCTTACTTTTTAAACACAAAGAGAAGAGTGTGTAAGAAAAGAGAGACATATTTTCCTAAAAGACATATGGTACAGAAATAACTCTGTTGTGTGCATGTGTGTCATTGTGTTTCATACCAGAGCGAGGTACGCTTTGGTGACAGTGCGGTCCTTGAAGCAGCGGTAAACACGGCCAGCAGCAGCCTTGTTGAGGGCGACACACAGAGCCCCACTTGTGGAGAAATCCAACTGATGACAGAACCTGTTGAGGGAAGTGAAACACGTTGAGACTATTCCCTTTTATTCCTTCGTGATGCATGTGAATAGATGTACTCAGCGTGATTCTGACCTGAACCCATAGTAGGTACTCGGATCTGCCAGCTGGGGGAAGCGGTGTCGAAGCTGCGCCTGCACGGTGTGTTTCTCGTACCACATCTTGCTGTCAATGCGGATGTCCCAGTGCTTGTCCACCACGATGAAGTCATCGCTCTGGTACAGCACACGCAGGCTCTCCAGGCTGGCAGGCTCGGTGGTCATCATGTGCAGCGTTTGACTGACACAACGCCAACAGCCCTGCAGAGACAAGGCTGTTATGTGGATATCTTACTCTGTCATTTTATTGGAATCACAAATAAAACTACTTGTTATTGACGATGCCCCGTAACATTTATATATTGCATTACATAAGTGATACCTTGGTGAGTAGGCAGCACTTCTTGTTATAGCTGCTCGACATGGAGCCAATTTGAATTACTTTATACACTGTTTAATGTGTCTGAAACTGATCATGCAGAGTAACAAACTTCTAACAAAGGTAGGTGTTGTGTGACATGTGGAATAAAAACAAGCAATGAAGGGAAACATTCCAATAAGGTACCTAAATATGTATATCCTGCAGTGACACCACCTCTGCTACTGGTGCTCCAAAAAATTTGGTAAACAACTTTTTGGGGAGGTGGCAGCAAGGGATGCTCTGGTTAGCATGTTAGCACCAGGTTAGCACCGGTGGTTTTCTAGCTACTGTATGCTAACACCATGAGCTATTTGTTTGCGTCATTTTACTGTAACTGTCTGGATAACTTACCTCGGATAAACAGCGAAGACTAATGTGAGGTATATTTCTTCGACATGCCCCAAAATAAATGTGCATCTCCAGAGAAACACAGATGTAAACACACACAACCACACGTCGTGCGCAGCATCTTCTTCTTCTTCTTCTTCTTCGTTGGTTGTTCTGGTGAAAAGTGTACAGCGCCATCTACTGCACCGGAGCGCAATAACATGGTGGCTCTGTGTCTGAGGTCAGTCTCAAACCAAAAGAGCTGTATGGAGACATTTGCAAAGTAAAACCTCCTTATTTTTGTTATTTAGTTTTTTATTTCTATTTGTTTGTTTTTGTGTTACATCGGGTAGTGTTACAGATTTGAGAGGAGTCTGAGTTTTACTCCAGAACGTTATTTGGTAATCCAGCAAACCTGCTTCTTGGTAATGGAGCCAGAAAACACTGAAATGTTTTTTATTTGTCGTCATATGATTTGCTCTGTCATGTGGCGACACAAAGGTTCACATGGCGCCTTTCTGTGGTCATTTGTTGTCTTTGAGTTTCCTGTAGTTGTGTTTTTCCCGTGACCTGGTAAAACTTTTAACCAATAGATCTCACAGTTGATTACTTACATTAAGACAATTGTTTTTTATATTAGTTCTCTGAAATTTTATATTTAAATATGAAAATGAACAGTGCCTGATCCCCTAGTTTACTCCTTGTCGCCACTTTTACCTATAAGCTTCTTATTCTCCTAAAAAAATGTTTCTTATGGGCCAATAGGGTTAAGTTATTTATTTATTATTTATTTTTTCTTTAAAGGGATCTTTAAAATGGCTGACAACTTTTTATGTCGGGGCTTCAGGACACTTGGATCACTACGGATGAGCATGTTGGAGATATTTTGTGGTTTCACTTTTGTGTTCTTGGACGTTAGTCTGGGGCGCCGTCAGCCATTAGGTGTGCTCGCCGCTCCCCCCGCCAATCTCCACAAGGGATGTGAGGACTCTAAAACTTCACCAGGGCCTCCGTCGGCATATGGGTGAGTAGATAATGGCTGAAATTTCATTTTTGGGTGCACTATCCCTTTAATAGATTAATATCAAGCAGTGACATGCGGTGCAAGAGTACATGCAAGCACAATAATAAACAGTGAGTACAAATATGTGATAAAGAGAAAACGACTATATGGTTAATTCAAGGCTCACATATATTTGAAAAAACACATAGACAATACAGTCTTAGATATATAGATATATATATATACAAATTATATTTACAAATATATACAAATATACAAGTTATTTTCACTTTCGTTCACATCATGAGATAAGGCATTTGGCCTTGGCAGAGGTCTGCGCTCTCCGAGTGCCCTTCTAGTTTCATCTGTTTCCGCTCTGTCAGGACTGATCCAGGTCACTCACACATTATTCATGACGTCCATAATCCCTCACCTCGACCTCTCCTCGACACTTTGATCTGGCAGGGGTCAGCGGCTCTGATGACATGCTCCATCCAGCATTGTGAACATGTGGTATTTGAGATAATGAAATGCTGTTGTGTTTTCTGTTTGACTGATTTCTGGTTCTTGTTTGAGCAGTACAATGATGATGAAACTCTGCCCCCGTAGCTCCAGGGTCATCGGAGAGTAGTGACCCCGGTGCAGTGACATTTGGAGACAGAGACAGTGGGCCGAATTGAGATATTCAACCAAAATGATTTCCTTTATTTTTTCTTTCTCATTCTGAAACAATCCAATCACCAGAGTAAATGTTGGCGCTGTACATTTCTTCAAAACATGGATATATTCCATTACATTTGCATGTTATTATGTAGCAGACACAGTAAAACTTGGTGTTTCTTTCCAGCATCACCCCGCAAGACTGAAAAATAAACCTAACACACAAGTGCCAAAAACTGCAGTTCATCTAATGGGGCTTTTGATCTCTATAGGTAATTTCTCTGTTCATGTCAACTGTACGGGGGTTAATCTTTTTTTTAACTCACCCATTCACATATTATTAAGGCTTAAAGTTATGCACCTTGTCACATATTGAAGTTTGGTCGTGGACTTTCCACATCCAGATACAACGAGCAAGGCACCCTGGGTGCGTTGGTCAAGTCAAGTTCTGCCTGTTACATGCATTGTCTTCTTTCAAAATACACTTCTGTTTTCACAGGAAATGTAACATTTACATACAGTCTCTTTCAAAATAAATGCACTACATTGGTACAACAATGCAATGTGATGTTGGTTTTTTTTTTTACTTCAACAACAAAAGCACATGGTTAGGTTTAGGAAAAAAGAACTGGGTTCGGCTTTAGAATCTAACGGACATCAACGACGCTGTATTGGGTGAAAGTCGATGTTTACTGGACCCTTCCACTCACCCCACTTGGACTTTCACCATCTTATGTTGCATTCGTGTCCTGCCATGTTTCACCCTGATGCCGCCAAGCGCCCTTAAACTATCATGGCGACCAGCTGTGTATCATGCTGATATTAAAGGACACCTTTTTTCGTTGGTTTCTGACGCCACAAGTCACTGCTCAAGTGCCTGATTTCAGTGACTTCGGAGTGTTCTTCTACAGCTGTCTGTGAAGTTGTCTCACACAACACAATAACCAAAACAAAAAATGGAAACATCATCATTTAAGTAAGATATATGAGAGAGTGTGAAAACACTTTTGCTTATTGCTTAAGGCTACTTGGACTTTTTATTGACGTACATTCAGAGCAAAATATGTAAAATTATTTGGGTTTTTTCATGCTGACAATGAGAGTCAGACTTGAGGCAATAAAAAGGATCAAAATGTCAATATAAACTTTTCACTCTGCTCCTCCAGCATCATCATCTTCTGTACTGTGGGTCCATATTTTCAGCAATTATTTTCCCGCGCTAATTCCATCACACGGTGACCTCCTAATAGCTCGTAGCTAACACGTTATTAGCAAAGTGCTGATTGTTTGGAACAGACTGTGCTGGATGAATAAAGTGCAGCTCTTTCATTAAGTAATCCCCAAACACAGACAGGTATGAATCTGTTTTCAGCTAAGAAGATCAAGAATTATTATATAATTGGAATTTCATAACCCAATCTGCTTCCCACTGCGTGTGTGTGTGTGTGTGTGTGTGTGTGTGTGTGTGTGTGTGTCAATGAGACAGGTGTTTCTACAGAATAGGATTCACATGTGGGGTCATGTCTCTAATGTTGGGTTTCTGGTTATTGTTATGTAACGTTTCAGAGCAAATCGTCTTAGATTTGAGTGGCAGATTGGCAGGTTTACCTGGGCGTGCACTGTGACAAGAAAGCATCACACACACACAGACACACACACACACACAAACAGATGCACGTGGCATCACACAGCTTGAGTGGAAATCGCAAATGTTTTGGTCAGACGTCGGAGAAGACAAAGCAGAGAGGCTTCGCTGACACATAAAAGACGGATTTATTATTTTTCCTTGCTTCAAAACTGGATTTTCTTTTTCTCTTTTAACTATAAAATCACAACCATTAATTGGAAATATTGCCAAATTTTAATGTTACATCTTTTCTTCTGGGCTCTGTGAATGAAAATCTACCTGGATGATATCTGCCTCTCCATCTTGGATTTATCCTCCGCACTCTTTGGATCTTTTGGGGAGTTTAAAAGCTCGAAACAAACTGGATAAAAGTGCCTCCAACACCAGCTCTGTCTCAAACCCGTGTGGTCCGTTTCCCCCACAGGTGTGAGTATTTGTGTGTCTGGATGCAGCTATTTTATGCAGAGAAAACACCAGCTGGATCACTGAAAGTGCAGGTGTGACCTCACAAACTGTGCACAGCCTCTTCACTCCTCCTTCTGCACACGATGGAGAACAAGTCATTCCTGCAGGCTCGCTGTGAGGAGCCCATAATGACATCAGACTGGGGCGTCCCTCTGCTGCTGGCTCTGCTGCTCCTGGCGCTGATCTACGCCTTCCTCTACCTGCCGGCCACCGCCCAGCGAGCCCTGCTGGAGCAGGCGCTCAGCAGCAACAACACAACCACGGCGGTGACCACAGCCGGCAAGGAGGACTGGCTCACGGACGAGTAGGACAGATGACAAACAGACACACAAAGAGGTTTATCGGTGGACATGTGGACATGTGACAGCAGAGCGCTCTGTCCTTGAGTAGACTGTGTGGATTATGCTGCTCTGAAGTATTGCTGTTACTGTCCTGTGGGATAAAATGACAGCTTGAAGCAGACTGATTGAATTACTCTGCAGATGTTACTGATTCAGCGGGCAACTGACTGAATGGAAGGACAAATGTACGAGGGATGAAACATGTCTTAAAGCATGACTATATGGTGACAGAAGACAAGTTTAATGACTGGTTTTACTGCTGTTGATGGCCACTAGAGGTTTAGAGAGATTTAAAACACGCAGTGGACCTGAACTCATCGGACCGCATTTACTCTTCGATGTACCGTGACTTTTTCCTGCACTCTGGCACTTCTAACAAGCTGCTGCCATCATCATGCCCTCTCCATGTCAGGTTCTCTGGGAGAATCATAATAACATAAACTGCATTACCCAGGAGGCATTAGGGGCTCTGTGTCATGCCTGCTAGTCAAAGTTATGTTCCCATAATGTTGGCCTGGCTCCATGAGGGCAGCACAAAGACAACACGAAACAGATTCGGGGTCATAAGGTGATACAGCAGAGCCTCTTTAGCCAAATCCTTTCATTCATTCATTCATATTTCGGATTCGCTTATCTTGTTGGGAGTTGCGGATGTGCTGCAGCCAATCCCAGCAGACACTGGGCGAGTCAGTCCTCCACCTGTCCCATTGTCCCACGCTGTTTCAAAGATAACACAAAACTAGAGCATACACACAAATACACTCAGCAAAAGTCTGGTGTTTTTGCAGCGTTAGAGGAGAAGATTGATACCACTGTCATGTGGATTTGTTGGGTCAATCGTCTCCTCTCTCATCAAGACAGGGAGTAAGCATATTCACAAAATTTGTATAATATATTTTTCAAAGTACTGCTTTAAAATTTTAAGATATGATTTTGATACAAGTGGACGTGTGACATCAGAGCGTTCTGCCTTTGTGTAGATTCTGTAGATTATCCTGCTTTATAATCACATTTCAATATTAGCCACATTTTGTCTTTTGAAGAGAAACACATTGATCTGCTAAACTGGGTTTATCGAGTTCAGATTCTGTCAGCTTTCTATGAAGTCTACTGTCTTTCAAAAACGACCAGGATTTACTTCTAGTTTTAGTATTGTGACTGATACTGGTGGATATTTTACCTCTTTGAATCAACTAAAAGATTTGCACAAACTTCCCTATCTTGAAACAGAGTGAGAATATGTGTGTTGTGCGACTCTGTGATGAAAATACCTTTAAGGTTATTTCAGGCTGTAGCCTGAGGAGACACAGTGAGTCATTTAACAGGTCACCACAATGTTTCACACAATGAGAAGAGTGTGACAGTATTATTGTTTCTTTAGCTCAGAGTGGGAGTGTTGCTCTCTTACATGTCTTGGTAGAGGATTTACAAAACCATCTCACTGATTTAGATGTGAATCTCTTGATTGTTGGATTCGGAAAAAAAGGACATATATGTGTGTAACATTTACTGACATACATACTGTGTGGTACTGTGTTTTAAACCAACTGAAGAATGTAATATAATAAAACTTACTGTTCATAAAATATCTGCAAGTAGACTTTATTAAGTGTCGTCAGAAAGAAAAGAAAGATTGCACTTTTATTTCAGTTCAACCAATGAGACCTGACAGCAAACTGATTTATTATTATTATTGATGATTTGATTTCTTTTGAAAACATGGGAAAAAGGCAGTGAGCAACGAAAGAAGAAATGACCCAAAATATAGACAGGAAATGAGTGAAAAGAGAAAATAAGAAAAAAAAAATCAAACAAACAAGGAAATAACCTGGGAAGAGCGCCTGGAAATTACAATAATGGAACATAATTTTAAAATGTAATAATAATAATAATAATGATAATAATAATAACTATTATTATTATTATTATTATTATTATAGCTTTAATTTAATTTGATTTAGTCTTTTTATTTTTTTCTATTTTTTATTTTACTTTACTGCACTTCACTTTATTTTATTTCATTTTTTTAATTTTACTTTACCTTTCTATTCTATTTTATTTTACTTTATTTTTATTTTATTTTACTTTGCTTTACTTTATTTTATTCCATTTTATTTTATTTTTTTAAATTTTACTTTATTCTTCTATTCTATTTTATTTTACTTTATTTTTTATTTATTTTATTTTTTACTGCATTTTACTTTATTTTATTTTTTATTCTATTTTATTTTACTGCACTTTATTTTATTTCATTCTATTTTTTTTTATTTTACTTTACTTTATTTTTCTATTTTATTTTACTTGACTTGACTTGACTTTGTTTTATTTTTTGCAATTTTACCAAGTTGCTCATTGCCTCTCCCCTTTGTTTCTGAAAGAAATAACACCAATTAGTTCAGAATTCAAAGGTTTAAATACTTGTGAAAGGCGTCTGAAAGCAGCACAAGAACAGTGATGTTGGTCCAGGTTTCAAAGAGTCAGTGGACAACAAAAAATGTTGGATTCTTACAGGAAAAGGGAAATACACTTATTCACTTTGTTGCCGAGGGTTAGTTGAGGAGATTGAAACCACTGTTGTGCCTGTATGGTAAATACGAAGACACTGCCAGCAACCAAAGGTAACAGAATACACCTGCTGTTAACTCTAAAGCTAATTAACATGTTATTTCTTCCTTCTTTTATCAGTAATAAGCCCTTGAACTGCTTCATCTGCATGCAGGACAAATATTTCAAAAGAGGCGTCCCACTTTGCTGTTTGAATTGCCTTTATTAAAAGATACAGGATATTAGATTTGACACCAATATTTGAGGATGCAGCACTTGGTCGGTACAGGCTGGGGCATTAAACACAGACAGCCGTTTCCAGCTGGTCTGTGCCTTTAAAAATATCCCTGTAAATAACTGTATCTGCAGTATATGGCAATCATTGACATCTGGATATTGCGTCAGTATCTTTCTTTTTTTTTAATCACATTAAATTTTACAATAAAGTCGTAAAAAAGGAAGAGAGAATCTTGCTAAACCATGCAACACCCAACAAGCCAACATTTACAGTTAGTCTTAGATCACGACGAGTTCAAATGGAGTTTCAATGTTCAATATGTTCAGCAACAATGACACTATCATATCCAAAGACTCAACACAATAATATTTCTTTTTTTTTTCTTGAAGGGAATCGATTCATCCCTTGATATACTTCTCAGACAGCACTCCATCGTTCAGCTACCATCTTAAAATGTTTCATTGAGCGGATTGTATTCACACCTTGTGTCCTTGGAATATGAGAGAGGTTTAGAAAGGGAAACTTTTCATTTTCACTGGATGAGTAGTATCAAATCCTACGGTACATACATGCATCTCTTTCTACATTATGCACAGTTCAGTTACAGTCTTTAATTGGTCTGCTGTTACGAAACGCTCCACAAAGACTTGAGAAAACTGGTGTTTGGAAAGAAAACTGCGATGTTAAAATACACCATGTGTGAGTTTGAGAAAACACAGGTCAAAAATGCAGGTTGTGCACGTTGTGAGAGGAGGTGATTCATCGTTTCACCCCAGTTTATACATGATTTAAAATGACAATACTGGGATATTTAGCGGGTAATCTTGCTAGAGGTTTCTAAAACATCTATTTTTACTTCCTGTATAACTGATGATGTTACTTCCTGCAAGTTTGTAATTACAAAAACAGACAAAACAGACCAGATTGTGTCACTCCTATTGTTATTCTTTGTCGTACCTCTATTTGGGGGATAATTATGTTTTACGTTTTGGAACTACAGTCTTCATAATGCCTTGTAAACAGGAAGTATAATGTCACCATGAGATCAGGGAGTTATGGGGTGGGTTTGACGCCCTTTTTTGGCACCATAAAAATACACCAAATTAGTTCTGAGCACTTCCTGTTTGAAGTGTACCCACAGATATACGGACAAATATCACTAGATCACTTTGATACCGAAGTAAAATTAAAAGCATGATGATTTTTCAGGAGAGATCTTGAGCTGAAATTAACATTTTCTTCCTACGATATTTTAAAAGTAGATTTTTTTCGCAACGGACATCAGAGATAATGATACCCTGCGGATCCTGTAAGTCACACTGGATCTAAAAAAATACGGATTATTTCTGTGTGTCCAGATGTGACTGAGTTATGACTGAGAGGAGTGTGCATTTTGACGCTAAGGGTACAAACATGGTCCATGCAAGTACACGAGAACTCAAATGACAACATTTGGCCCGACTGGCACAAAAATGCACCAGTGGGGAACCTACTCAACGCGCCAGTGGATATATCAAACGCTTGTCCTTGTGGGTCCAATACAGAGCTAAAGGCAACAACAAACATGGCGTCTGTGGAGGAAGGTGTTCTTAAATTTGCTTTCCTGCCTGGAGAGACTTCATGTTCAGCTAGAGGTGGTGGTTGTTTGAACGGAAGTAAAACACAAGGGGTCAGCTCTCTCTTGTTATTTCATGCTATAGCGCCCCTGTGCGTAAGTTCAATCAGGAAGACTCATCCATTCATAACTCTCTCCCTCTCACTCCCACTGCTTCCTCTAATTAGCTGACTATGGGTGTTCACTCTTCTAGTTATCCAGTCAAACTTCACCCTGATCTCTCTCAGCCAATCAGGCTTTTCGACTGGACTCACATCATTGTTGGGTAGTTCGTAGTATCTGCATTTGCCTACTTACATGGACCATGTTTGTGCCCTCAGAGTTTTAAGGCCTCCATGAGTTGCTACAGCCTCTGCCGCATCTCACACAGTATTTTTCATATCATGTCGCTCCCTCTGCGGCCTCCTTTACACTGACATCACACCAAGCAGTGACGAAGTACCATGCGATGCCTATGGAAAGCTGCAGCGGCCGTGTGATTCTGGGGAGCCTTTGCAGCAATACCTGCTGACTGCTGTGACATGTTGATGTATGTTACAAAGGATTCGTTCCTGCCTGAAACACATGAACACGCCTCACGGCCACAGAAAAATGAGCCGCACTTCCTCACTGCTTGGTGTGTTTTCAGTGTTACTCTTTGATGTTCTGACATGTATATCCACAGTTCCTGCTGAGCATTCACATATTTCAACTCTTTGGGGACGTCTGTTTGACAGCTATTGGATGTTTGTCATTATGCATTGTATGTGTATATTGTATTTCCCGTTGTGCCACACACTGACTTCCTTTTATCGCCTGTTTTTGCTGATACATGAAGGCAGGGTGGGAGAAAGGAAACTGAAAGCAAAAGGAAAGGTAGACTGGTCATCCAGAAAGCTCCGTCGTGTGGACGCCTCTGGATGGACGGGTTATAGATGAAGAAGGCTATAAATGCAGGGACAGAAGGCAGAGAGACGGGGGAGCCCCATCAGGACACCTGCATTAAACAGACAAGAAGAGAAAAAGGAGGGAAGAGGAGGAGTAGAGCCTCCCGACTCGGGCCGTCGCGAGGCTGCTCTCACAGGACGAGATACAGGAGGGTGAAAGGGAAAGGAAAAGAGGGAGGTGGAGAACAGGAGTGAAAGAAGGGAAGAGATCATCTCTCACGCTCTCTCCCTCTATTCATTCCAGTCCTTGGTGATGTCGAGGTTCCACTCCCAGTCCAAGCAGACGTTCTTGTCGTCGTCGATGAAGCGGGACGTGACCTGATAGTGGCCGCGTGACATCATGCCTTTAGGTGCCTCCTCAACCGGGCATAGAAACTCAATCACCTCTGCCTTGGGGCCGTAACTGCCCACCATGTACGTCACCTTGTCCACTGCAGGGAGACACAAAATGGACACTTGGGAGAATGCAACTGACTAAAGAGACAAAAAGATGTTTGTGGCGCCAGAGGGAGCATGTGTTCTTGTCACTTTACATGTGATGGAGGCTGAACTGAACTTACCTGTAATTCCTTTTCTGGAGGTCACATGATGGTACCGCAAGCCAGCAACGATTTCTCTGTTCACCTGCAGACACACACACACACACACACAGAGTTCATCAGATCTCCGAATCTGTCATTGACTTGTCTGTCAATTACAGATAAAACTAGAGTGAAAGAATTCATCAGTCAGTGTGGTACATTACTTCATCTGTCACTTTTGGTCTCTTGTGTGGATACTACATTTCCCACAGTGCAACTTAGCAGTTTCTTTTATTACACTGCTCCTGCCGTCTTAACGCCCTCTTCTGTCAAACCTCCATATTCAGATTTTAAAGCAGGCTTTCTACTCAATATTGAAATGTCAAACCTAAAACCGAGATAACAACTCTGGATGACATCAGGATGATGTCATCAGGGCGCGTCCTCCAGAGCCACAGATGACATCATACAACCGTTTTCACAGGCTGAGCAGTACTCGTAGTGATGACTAAACTCAACTGGTTGGTTAGTTGGATGGGTGGACAGAGACAGATAGATAGATAGATAGATAGATAGATAGATAGATCATCAATCATTTCTTTAATATAAATATCTTTCTCGTATATTGATTTCCAAGCTTTTAAGAACATCTCAGGCAAAATGCTCACACACGCAGTGAGTGTATGTGAGAATTTTCTTGTTTCAGGTGAGGCTGAATTAAAAAAATAAATAAAAATAGCGCAGTGAAGCCATCTGTCCAGCAGGTGTCCTCACAGCAGAGCAGAGTCAGTCGCTCAGATTTTTGGTCAGTCTCAGCACATCTCTTTCTCCCCATAGAGCCAAGTCCCTCGAGCACTGCCTCTGCCTCTACCCACACACATCACATGCTTTCTTTATAGCTGCATTTTGAGTCCCCAGCTGTACTTCCTGTACACGTCTGACTGTGCAGCCGCTTTCAGCCCCAACACCGTCAAGTGTGCTGACGACACAGCTGTGGTGATGACAATGAAAAGGCCATCCTGACAGAAGTGAAGGATCTGACCTGCTGGTGTCAGGACAACAACCTGCTCCTGAACGCTGGCAAGACTAAGGAGATGATAGTGGAGTACGTCGGTATTCACTTCACTGAGACACCTGAGGAAGTTCCAGGTATCGCCTCAAATACTGAGGACCTCCTTTTGCCTTAATTCCTGGCGTCACAGATCCAGCAAGGTGCTGGAAACATTCCTCAGAGATTTTGGTCCATATTGACATGATGACATCACACAGTTGCTGAGGTGGTTGTGTGTGAAAATCCCAGGAGATCAGCAGTTTCTGAAATACTCAGACCAGCCCGTCTGGCACCAACAACCATGCCACGTTCAAAAAATCTCTTTCTTTCACTTTCTTGAACATGTCTGCATGTCTGAATGCACTGAGTTGCTGCCATGTGGTTGGCTGATTTGTATTAATGAGCAGTTGAACAGGTGTACCTAATAAAGTGGCCGATGGGTATGATTCAGCTTCTCCCTCAGCATTTTCCAGCAGCTCCACTGAGTTTTACAGATATGATGAACAGCAACGACCACTGAATCGAGTTCCTGGGTCGACCTTGTTGTTTGTTGGTGCATTATTCTTGTGGCTAACGGGGCGAATGTAGAAATACTTAATAATATTTAATGTTATCATTGCTCCATAAACATCCTTTCTATAGCCTCCGGGTACACTCTTTCTCTCATGTATAACTGCTCTGCATTTCCTTTCAAAAACACTTCATCGTCTCCAGTCTGTATTTATTTATAGTGGACATGACATGAGGATGCAGCTTGGGAAATAGCTGCTGTGTGTTTACAGGAGCGCCGAGGGGTTTGTTTGTTACAGAGTGGGAAAAGGAGAGGGAAGAGGACAGAGGTGTGAGAAAGTGATGATGATGGGGCAAGGAGAGAAAAGATGAAGATGAAGAGACGACGGGCAAGAGAAAGGAAAAGACGGTGATACAAGGTAGTGGAGAAAGAATACTCAGACATTAATGCAGAGGGGCATTAGAGAGAATGATTAATGGGAAATTATTAAGAGGAAGAAAGACCTACCATGGTTGTGCTTAATATTAAATGTGAACTGGGAGGAATTTGGGGCAGTTTCCAATGACAAAATGAGAGCTTTGTACTCACAGGAGCAGTGGTTGTCTCACTATTGTTGTGCGAGTTACTCTGCTGGATATTCTATTCTTTTCTGCCTTTCTTATAATTGGAACTGACACAACAAGAGTCCACAGCCATGCTAGCAGCTCTGTGAGGCTGTACTTGAGCGACCTGCTAATCAGATCTTAGCCGGAATAAATGTCAGGATTTTAGATCTCTCCGAATCAGAGATATGCTACATTTGTACATTTCATTTGTAGCTGAGTCAAAAATCGATAATAATAAAAATACTAACTTTGTTTGTAGAGCGCTTTTGAGCTGAAAGTACAAAGTGCTTTCCAAGGTGAAGAAAATTCAAAACAAAAGTGATACTAATAAAACATAAGCATATACAAATGCCTACACGAACATATACAATTAAACACATATATAGCTGTAGCATACATACATAGACACATGGCTGTAAACACATATACTCCCATACGCACAATAAATCAAATTACTGTCCAGAAAAACACCCAGATTCAGTGGCTGAATTTGTTTTGAGATATGTTCGGGGCCAATGTTAGAACTTCTGTCTATTCAGAGTTAAGTTTAAGTTTTGGGACATCCATCTTTTTGTGTCATCTAGGCGACTCTAAAGAGAAGCTAATTTACTGGTGTCTGAGGGTTTAAAAGGTAGAGCTGTGCATCATCTGCATAGCTATGGAAAGAGACGTTGTGATGACATTATCTGCCCCAGGGTAGCATACAATTAACCTAACCTGCATATCTTTGGACTGTGGAAGGAAGCTGGAGAACCAATGAAAACCCAAACTAACAAACTGGAGAGAACATGCAAACACAACAGAGAGAAGCCTGAAAAGTCATATATTTACAAAAGAGATAAGATATTTCAGCTAAAGCCAAAGATTTCAACCTGCTGGTGGCGCTAGAGGAAAAGTCATTGGGATCATAAACGTCACCAGGCTTCGTCTTCTGGGGGCCACAAGTGTTGGTGCAAAATTTCATCTCAATGCATCCAGTAGTTGCTCACATATATGCGATATATCTCAGTCCGGACTGAGATATATACTGGTGGACTCACTTTCTCATCTGTAAAGTCATCCTGCTTGCATGGCAAACAATACATTTGAATAGAAGGCTTTCTAATTTTACAAAAGCTAATCAATCATCAGACTTTGGAAACTAATATGCTGACATTAGAAAACAAGTTGTCCCTCTGGTATTAATCCTTACCGGCACTATGAAATGAAACAGCACTGAAAAGACTCATTAAATATGATAATGGTCTTGTTTGATATTGTGGTTTAATTGTACAGCACATGGTGGCTTACTCAGCACTGCCTCTCCTCCTACCTCTTTATCACTTACAGTAAATACCTGTTTGTTCTCTCCATCCACACACACAGTAATCCATCCGTGTTGTAAAGTACAGTAGATCTCTCCATCCCTTAATATTCCTCTGTGACTGCATCCATCCGTCTTACCTTGAAGTATATCTTTAGTCTGTACGTCACTCCTTCCTTTAGGGTGAAGGTCTTCTCCTTCAGAGCGTTCAGGTCTCCTGCACAACAACAATAAAACATCACCGATGGTCAGTATGACTCATAATGACATCACCATCTTCAAATGACTCACTGCATGATGACACTGCTGATGATTTCACATAAATAAAGCAGAACTGCATCAAACCATCTGAAAAAACTGCTCATCTTCATCCCAAAAAGGTCTTGTAGATTTTATCAGTTAGTATTTCTGTGTTTTTTCTTTATCTGCAAACTGTATTTATTGAATATCAAAGCAAATGATGGACAGCATGCGGCATGTTGAGCTTCAATTAAGATTTCAAATAACCATAAATACAGAACAGATGAGAGAGAAAAAAAGGAATATGATTGGCGTAAAGAAACTAAAACAAAATACACTCACAAAAAAAAGGGATTTTGTCATCTATGAGGAATAAAAGGTGGCAAAGCTACTTCAAATAAATTATGTGAAAATACAGAATATGACTCGAAGGCTTTTCATTTTGGGATTTTTGGAACTCATGAGCAATGCTTGGTTGAGTTTGATACAATAGCAGTTTTAGCAGCAATTTTTGTATATAAAAACATCAGGTACATTCAGTTCAGGGGATTCAGAGTATTTTCCTCTCGTGTTTTTTGCTAAATAAGAGTAATTCATGTCACATTTTAAAGGGTAACTCAGGTATTTTTCAACCTGGACACTGTTTTCTCATGTATTTGTGTCTAATGCCTTGTTTCCACCGAGCAGTACAGCTCAGTTCATTACGAATTTTGTCCCATTTCCGCTGTGAAAAGTTGTGGATGGCACCGACAGAGCTGTTCTGTCCCGTCCCCATGTTTGGTCCCCCCTCTGTTGGGGAACCTAGCACACAGATCTGGTACTAAAAGGTGGAGCTGTGAACACTGCAGTCTGTTGATTGGTCAGTAGAGGATGGTCACTCTGCTCAGGGCTGAGCTGTGGCTAGTTTTGTAATCCCTTTTCATACCGTGGCAAGTTTTACATTAATAAACTAAACTAAAAAAATAAAGCATGTTTAGCAGCAGCTGGAGTCTGAGGGAAAAATCTCAATTCACTGGGCCGACTGTGGGCAACTTTGAAGGTGGAACATTAACTTGTAATGTTACTCAATGCATGAGTTGAAGATCCATCAGCACACCTTAAATCTTAATATGGCAACTCTGACCATTATTTTGCGCTTGGAACCCCTGAGCTTGCCTAAGAAGGACTAAATGCACACACCTGGTATTCTAAATATCCCATTAGAAGACTCTCACTGCAGCCTGTTTTACTTTGTTCTGAAAATGTCGGCGTGCAGCCTCGTTCTGTGGACGATAAACGAGGTGCAGACTGATAAAAGAGGAAATACAGTGAGTGCTGGATGGAGCAGTGAGTGACAACAACCAACATTTAAGAGTGTTGTTTGCAGTGGAAACACTAGGGTCTAGGTACCATGTCTGAAGGGTTACTTTTAATTCCAAAGGTACCAAACTGACAGTGTTTGGTGGAAACGGGGCTGAAGTGACTAAGGGAACAACAGTTTTTGAAACTGGTCCAGTATTCAGTACGAGGGCACTACCACTTGGGGCAATTGTGCACCGTCAATTTACATCCTCTAAAAGTTTTTGAATTTGCAACTGACAGGCTCAGATTGTTTTTTAAGTATCCGACAACATTATGGAAAGGATCCCTGTAGAAATAGACCTTTTTGTTACAGAGTAAGAGCCTTCAGTTTAATCAGAAACAGCCCCGAAATTGCTATCGCCAAACCAACCAGACTCCATTAAATAAACAGCAATTTTATGATCATAAAATGAGCTTAATTTGAAGTCAACAGAAAAAAAATGAAATTCACAAAAATCATCTTGGCTAATCTTTCCACTGATCCAACCATCACAAACTCTGGTCTGGTTGCAATAAACCCTTAATTCACCCAGTTAGATGTGAACATATGCTGCTTCTATACATGCTAAAATAGCTATTTATTCAGATGGAGTCTGGTGGGGCTGTTTCTGGCTAAACAGAAAGGATCTTACGCTAAGGCAAAAAGATCTTCCTCTGTAGGGAACCTTTCCATAATGTTGTTTGACACTTAGAATAACATTCTGACAACAACAACAACAAGCGCTTTAAGTGAACGTAAATTGACAGTGCACAAATGCCCTGTGTGATTACATTGCAGCTTGATTTGTTGCTGCCAAGTGCTGCCCTCCCGCTCAAGACTAGAGCAATTTCAAAAACTGCTTTCTCTATTAGTTACTTACACACAAAAACATGGGAAAATAGAGTCTAGGCTGAAAAATAGCAGTTACCCTTTAAAGGTGTGATGCCTTCTGCATTCATACCCCCGTTCTGCTCTGAAATATTTCTTATTTAGAGTCACTGGTAAAACCACAATTGCCTTTGGCGTGCTGTTGGGTTGAATGAGTTCATATTGAAAGGAAGGAAAAAGCATCCTGGGCCATTGTAAAAGCACAGCAATCAGAAATGCATCCACCGCCTAATCACTTTATATCTCAATTTAAACCCAACCATCAGTCCTGAGTGCCTCCTAATGGACAGGGAGGAACAGAGGAAGGAGGAGAGGAGAGGAGATGAAGGAGAGATAGAGGAACGGGGCGAATAAAAACAGACAGCTGTGACACGAAGAGGAAGAGAGGCAGAAGACGGACAGGCAAAGAAAGGAAGTGACCTACAGATAACACACACATAAACAGAGCATGCAGCTCCATCAGAAGTGTGCTGCAAAGGGGTTAGAGGTTTGATTCCCACTGGTGTCACCCGTATTAAATATATATGCATTGTGGCACTTTAAGTAAAAGCCTCCAAGAATCGGCATATTGCTCTAACTGATGAAAATCTCCCCGCTCTGCTTATGTTGACATTCATGTTTTCACTTTAATTGAGAATCCACCCCCTGTGGTTCGGGAGCTTTATATCACCACAAGAAACACTTTTAATTCCCCATTAGATGAACTCAAAAACGTATGTCATGGAGCTAATGAAGCTGTTCCTCAGCAGCGGATGATTTTTTTCACGGCTCCATCTCTGTCTCTAATCTCTTTCACTCCATCTAAGAACTGTGGTATGTAAATCTCCCCTCTCTCTCTCTCTCTCTCTCTTCTCCTCCCTCTGATTCGTCTCCTCTCCTTCCTCTCATCCCTGGAGACAGAACAGAGAAAGGATGCTGGCCTCCCCCGGGAGCGTCTGACTGAGAAAATAGGTCAGTGTGGAGAGCTGTCTACCTGTTCTCCTCACCCACACGCACTCACACACACCCTCACACAGAATGTACTCATGCAAGTATGCACATGTGCCGGCAAATCCACACACTGAACACACAGCCGAAGCTCACACTGGGCAAATATTGAAATACTGTACTTATGCCAGAGAATCCCTGAATATTAAGGAATAAATTATGGGAAAGATTTACACTATGTTAATTTGCTTTATGACACGTAAGAAAATCACATTTTTTGTAGCTGCTGCTTCAGGAAAAAAGAAAATAAAAATAAAACTTAAATCTTAATCCAAAAGACATGACGCATTTTTTTGTAGCTAAAACTCCCCAGCAGTGTATGAAGCAGCTGATAATAGCTCCACCTTGATGGATGACAACATTACACGACTGAGAGTCTGCAGCCATGCTGGTGTAAGATGAGATTTATTTTCCTGCGGACGAATCCAGCAGATTGTCTTGTTTGTCTCTGTTCATTTTTTTGCATCTGCATAATTTAATGTTAACTACATTCATACATTGTTTACATATTTTATTTTGCCCTTTACATTAAATTTGGAAGTATTTAACAATGTGCGCCTTACATGCCGGTAATGAGAGTCATGATTAAGTCTGGCAGAGTGATATATAAGATGTGAGATGCCACTGTAGTTGTCGATGTTCCATTGTTCTACGTTCTTTTTGTTTAAGACCAACAAACAACATAACCAGTTGTAATTTTACAAGTTATTGTTGTTTCCAGCAGCTTTTTAGGCTCCAAACGCGGATGTTTCGTAGCAACTCATCAGGGTGTTTTCACTGGCTTTTTAGGCACGAGACGTGGTGGATTTTTTTTTACCAAGACATGGCTGCATCTCCTGCCAGGAATGTGCCCACCAAACTGGATATTTCAAGTCAAATATGATCTTTTCCAAACCATAACCAAGTGGACTTTGTGCCTAAACCTGACCACAGGTTATCGTATGTCTTACATAATAACATGCAAATGTAACGTTAACCATGGTTTGCAGGAATGTCTGGTGTGTTGTTTCAGTATACTGTATCACTAGAATCTGTTCATAAGAAAAATTCTTCAAAAGATTTGTTCGCTGAATCGTTCAGCACTTAACCGGTGCTATACTTGCACGCAGTCTCACTCACTAAACTGAAAAACCAAGAATTTAATTTGATGAAGATGCTGTTTGCAAACTGAAAGCTGGAGTCTGACCCTAACATGTACAGCACGTACATTTTCGAGACACCTATTTGGCACTTCTTACTTTGAGACTTCAAGAGATGAAATGGAGGGAAGAGGAGAGGGGACCAACTCAGTGACTGTCTATCACTCAGGGCTCACGTCCACTGTGTCGTACGTTCAGCTAACGAATCACCGAACATGCAATCACTCACTAAGTCCCTGCTTGTTCGCTTGCAATGGAACTGAGAGATGAACGGACACAAAACAGCAGTGCTCTGAGCAAAATGCTATCGTGCTAACAGTATTAACCATGCTGATGTCTAGTTTTAATGTTTACCATCACAGTTTAGTTTAGTGGTTATAACCCAGTGTTATAAAAAATATAATAATTCAACACTCTAAGGACTATTCTGCATAATGAACATTTAGATACAATGATACACTGGAGCTAAAGCACACAATAAATGTGGGGTAAAGATTAGTGGAGAGGCCGCCTGCTTGGCGTGAGTGTGTGAGTGTGTAGCAGCCTGCGTGCTCAGCAGAACAACCCTGAACCCTGCAGGAACATGAAAGTTTAACAAAGCCGGTGCTTACATTTAGGGCACCAAGGCACTGAGAAGTCATGGTGGAGGATATTGCTTTGTGTAGCGCGGTCGGGCACCAGGCCAGTGCGGTATGTGACACACTATATATCACAGACCAAAGTGCTGTGCTAAACCTTATTGCGGGGAAATTACCTCACACAGAAATAATGGTTTACAGCACATTTTGTAGTAAAATGTTTACATTTGTTTGACGTTTGACAAACACCAAACTAGGTCACAGGACTGTGCATGTGTTTTTTGATTGTGTGGCCCCACTGGGCGAAGAATCCTTATGTCTGGTGGTTGTACTCCTGAATCCACCGAGACACTGAGACACATTAAAAGATGCAGGTTTTTTGCCGCCAGCTCAGTTTGAAACAAGTGTTTATCATGTTTCAGTGCATCGATGTACAGGCTATTGATCTAAGCACAAGCAACAACTGAAATAATAAAGAAAGTGTCTTGACAGCAAGAATAAATCTAAAAGTTAAGTCTAGCGGCAGTGCTGATAAAAAGGAAGTGATACATTGGATAATACTTAAAGCAGGAAGAGGAAGTGCAATGATCTGAGGCACTAAAAATGGTCAGAGTGGTCCAATGATTAGTACTCGCTTCAGATGTTTCACTTGACCTCATAGATTTGTGTTGGAAGGGACCTGCTACAACTACTAGTAGCATCAGGTGGCCATTATCAGCCCTTTCAATTGCCATGTTTATCATTTGACAGTGACCTCTAGTGGCTGTAGCAATTAGATCAGGAGCAAAGGAGGAAGTCAGGGGATGTAATGTTAGTTTAAAGCATAGAGGTTTAAAGAGAGAGAAAGTCCACACGCAGAGTTGGCCAGAATGGTGAGTGGGTAAAAAACACAGAACTTTTACACAAGACAATGGGGTTTGTGTCCCATCTGAAATCAAAAGTCAACACTGTTCGTCATGTGATGTAATAAAACTTATTTTAAACTATACCATGCCCTTTTTTCTTATCCTAACCATGTGCTTAAATCTAATTAAAGAGTAACAAATCCTTTCTTGAACTGATAATGGGCCTTTTAATGGGCTGATAGTGCCTTCTGGACCTAGCTGTCCCTCGCTAACCCATATCTGTGAGTCTGACAACTACAAATAACGCTCATTCATTAAAATGGGTGACACCAGTGAGTTTGCAAACAAGCCAACAGTTCAGCCAGTTTATTTAGGTGAAACAGGAAGTGAGTGCTCTCTTTTATCATGTCATTAATAAAACCCTTAGTGCACAGATCAGTGTTGAAATAAGTCGGTCTGTGATGGATTTAAAGTAAGATTGCCTGTCGGTCTTTCAGAGGATCTCGCTTTGCTCCCAAACCTAAGAAATGATGACTTAACTACAGAAATAACCCAAGTAACAATCAGTCAGAATTATATACTGATTTAAGGATAGATTCTTGCAGTATTACAGCAGCTGAGTATGTTACATTTGCACATTGTTGTGTAGCAGATAAGTTGAAACTTTACATTTGAACGATGCCGTGGTTAAAGTGTGGTTAGGTTTAGGCAAGCCGGAAAATGTTTCGACTTAAAATACCCAATTTTAGTGGCACAATCCCGGCTGGAAAAGCAGTGATCTCTCTACACCCATGTCTGGGAGGTTAAAAAGCCGCTAGAAACACAGAAATTACTCTAAATCGCAACCTGTTTTTTGGGTTACAGCTTGATCACCATCACCATCCACATTTTCCTGCTGGGCCACAACGCACAGTCTTGGTGTTGCCTGTGTTGACAGAGGCTCAGCTGCTGGCTGCAGTCAGAGCTCACACCTTAGTGCCAGAGGGAACACTTATGAACTGAGAAGTTGACATGGACCCAAACAACCAGAAGTTAAAGGTCTCTGATGGGACGACCAGTGAAGCGTGCAGTAACAGCGAGTATCTCTTTTCTCTTCTACACTCACACTTTCAAAGCGCACAGCCATCATCTCTACTATGGTGCAATAGACCCCCCACCCCCTGCTTTGCCACCCCGTGTTTCTCCAACATAAACACACACACACACACATGCAGAGTAGTAAATGCTCGTCATCACTTAGGGCACCGTGCTGCATTGGTAACAGCCTATAGTGTATAATGAGGTCTCTAATGCATTCAGCCACCAATGGAAAGTCCATTTCACATCCAGCCTGGTGCCGGCTCGGCTACCTAACTGCAACATGATACACCAGCAGGACCGATTATTACCCTGCTGCTGCTTACGCTATAGATTAATGATGAAAGAAGCTTTTCTCTCACGCAGCATTCTGCAATTTCTCTTCTTCTCTTTAGCTCCACAACACGAACACACACATTCATCCAAACTAAATCTAATCTCCGTTTGAACGGTTTCCAGGGAGATTTTTTCTTTTTATTCAGCAATCGGACGGATAAATAAACAACACGGCATATACAGTAACAATTGGATAGCAGAGTTCATTAGACTGTGTCTGACTGGTAAACATCCCCAGCTGCAGTTTGTAATCCCTCTTAAAAATGTACGGGTGCATTCAGACCTAGAGTTGTCTTGCTTTGGTCCCAATCAGGGACTTATTTTGTCACTAAGTTGCATAATTGCCTAGAGTTGGTTTAAGCTCACGCTCCCAGTTTGTAATACAGTCTTTCTGTTAAATTTTGTATCGCCCAAGTACAAGCAGAGGTTGCTCAATTGATTTTCCATCCACCTTTTACTTCGTCCATCATCTGTGATTGAGATCAGATCTGAAAGCATTAGCTCTGTCTGGTGTGGGAGAACGGCACTGAGCTCTTTCCACTCGGTGCAATTCAGCATGTCTTCCATTACACAGTGAAACATGCACATTAAAGGCTGCTCGATACTCTCCCTGTGTTTGAATCAGAGGGAGCTGCGTAGTACAAAGTCAGCATCGCCTAGCAACCAGGTGACCTTTCCTATTAGCAGTCTGTGATTGTGTCTTTTTGTGTGACTGTGCAATCGTGTGTGTGACAGGCAGGAGAATCCTCAGACTAGGGGAAATCAGAGCAAATGCGAGCAGTGAGATCAAGAAGAAACACACACACACGTAAGGGTTGGGCGATATGTTTTCCAGCTGGCCACCATCAGCTCAACAACCAGCAAATGCTGATTGTTGTTACACTTGCCACTTTATTAGGTACATCTTGCTAGTAACAGGCATAGATTTAATTGGCATAGATCCAACAAGGTGCTGGAGAAATTCCTGAGAGATTTTGGTCCATATTGACATGATGACATCACACAGTTGCTGCAGATTTGTCGGCTGCACATCCACGATGAGAATCTCCCGTTCCAGCACATCCCAAAGCTGCTCTATTGGACTGAGATCTGGTGACTGTGGAGGCCATTGGAGTACAGTGAACTCATTGTCATGTTTGAGATGATGTGAGCTTTGTGACATGGTGCGTTATCCTGCTGGAAGTAGCCATCAGAAGATGGTACACTGTGGTCATAAAGGGATGGACACGGTCAGCAGCAATACTCAGGCAGGCTGTGGTGTTTAAACCAGGCTCAGTTGGTACTAAGAAAATCTCCCCCACACCATTACACCACCAGCAGCAGCCTGAACCGCTGATACAAGGCAGGATGGATCCATGACGCCAAATTCTGACCCTACCATCTGAATGTGGCAGCAGTAGACTCATCAGACCAGGCAACGTTTTTCCAATCTTCTATCGTCCAGTTTTGGTGAGTCTGTGTGAACTGTAGCCTCAGTTTCCTGTTGTTAGCTGACAGCAGTGGCACCTGGTGTGGTCTGCTGCTGCTGTAGCCCATCTGCTTCAAGGTTGGACGTGTTGCTTCAGAGAAGGTCTTCTTACACAGTTTATTTTCAGATAGTGTTACATAAGACATCACAATTATTTTATGCTTCCCTAGACGACTGCATGAGGCGTTCCACTGGCCTGAGCACAGAGTATACTTGCCCTGGGCAAATGTTAATGTTGAGCCCTCATTCCCTGCTGTCTCCCTCTGCTGCCTGCTGAGCAGCGGCTCTCACTCGTTCTTGGAGACAGACTTTTAAATTAGCTAAAAAAGATAACAAACACATAAACACAAAAAACAAAAACGGTAATGTACACAGCCAAAATCGCACACTCACAGCCACTGCTGTCCTGTTGACACACCCTGACACACAAGTCAGTGATCGGTGAACTCACAGACACAGATCGATTCTTTCCTCAACGTTATCGCCTGAGCGACATAATCTCTTTGCAGCCATCTGATTACCATGCACCTCAGACACACCAACACACACACACACACACATGAATGTACAGACACCTCACACCCCCTCCCTGAATGTCGCTTTCGCCTGCACCCAGGGGAGCATGTCAATACTGCTCGCTAAGCAAACATTTAGCTGTATCTCCTCTCTCAAGCACGGACACACCCACTGCAGTCTTTCTGCACATGAAAGGCAGCACGTGGGGTGAGATGCCTTGCTCCGGGGCGCATCAGTAACCAAATCCGCAGCCATTAAAGCAGGACAGAGAAGAATAAACAGAGGAGTGATGAGAGGGACGCACCTGTCAGGTCCATGGTGATTGGCTCAGGAGCCGTGTCACACAGCAGGGTCAATCTGGTCACCTGGATGTTCGGCACGTTGGGATCTGGTGAGGAAAAACAGTCTGGTTATGACAGTATTCATTCATTTTACTATTTTTTAAAGGCATTTTAGACATTTTAGAAAGGTGCTTTTTTGTTTTTCTTTAGAGTTAGATCAGAAGATTGAGTCAGGAGATGATTAGCTTAGCTTAGCATAAAGACTGGACGTAACCATGCACGTCATGCAACACATTATATATTGTTTGTTTAATCTGTACACAAAGAGAAAAAACTACAAGTTGTGGTTTTATGGGAGGTTTTGTGTTGGACTATTTCTTCAATAAATGGTCTTGCAAAACTTTCATAGATGGTGATAGTGATTAAAAGATCTGGGGATAAGTGAAAAAAGGTTACAGCGATCTACAGCAATATTCGCAGCTCATAGTTTTCACATTCTCACTCCGACCTCGTCACATATTGACTTTCCACATTTTTTTTCTCCAACAGCAAAAGCGTGTGGTTGGGTTTAGGAGAAAGCCAAACCCTCAGAAGAACAGGGTTTGACTTTATAATCTTACGGGACGCAAACATCACTCTCCCGGGTAAAAGTCTGTGTTTGTTAGACCCATCCACCACCTCTACCGTCCGACCTACTCGGACTTTCGCCGCCTTAACTTTCGCTCTTGTCCCAACAGGTTTCCCCCTGAGGCTACTGTGCGAACTTAAACTGTAACGGTGACTGGTATCATAAATACGTGTCTGACCCTGCAAATCACTGCTCAAGTGCCGTATTTTGACGATTTTGGATTGAGTCAGTAGATAGTCAAAGTCATTAGGATTCATCCTCTGGAAACCATGAATTTCTGCACAAATTTTAATAGTAATCCATCAGTGGGTAATTCACATTGCCACCTTAGATATATGCCTGTGTTTAAAAAAAGCCCTTTTCTGGGCTATAAGCCTTTGAAAAGTTAAACCCATCCCCATTATGGTTTCCTTTTGTCTTTTGTTAAACAGTTAGTCGCAATCTATAAAAAAATATGTTATGAAATTTATACTTATTTTACATAAACTATAAATAAGCTGTAAAAAAAACAGCTATTCAGTTAAATGAATAATTCCTGACTCTCTTTGGTATTTTTTGTTACGTATGTATGTTGGCGTTATACAATATCTCCATTCGATCATGTGACAAGACGAGTTTCTTTCTCTGTGTTTTCAGCTGTAGTGCCGTCACATTTCAACCACAATCAAACCGAACAAATGGAAATGTGAATGTGACAGTGTTTGTTGGGGCAGCTGACACTGAACAGAAGTTTGTTTTATCAAACTTGGTACAGTGCAATTATCTTTTGGAAATTATGCATGACTGATATTTTTTCATTTAACATTAAGAAAAATCTCACTGACCCGCTGCAGAGCTCCAAAGCAACCCTGAGGATATCTTTACGCTCATTCGAGAAATGCTGATCTAGTTGTTGAGTTATTTCAGTCTGAGCCAATGTGGCGGACCGACTGACTGAATTAAAATGCCATTTCTAGAGCCACACTGCAAGAACGGCAAAAAAAATATTAAAAGCCAATTGAAATGAATGCTGTAATTGTACATATTGAAATATCACAGTCTATACACATCAGTTGCAGAAGACAGTAGTCGTTCCATCATCAGTATTTTGGGCTATCGGGATTCAACATGGACAGATTAAAAGATAAATGGCCTCTGTTAGACAATAAAATCTCTCCCCTGTTACTAAGATGTAGATGGGGCGGTGTTGAGTTACAGCAGTGGGGGAGTCAGAGCTTTTCTACTGATATCAGCTGTCATGGCCCGGCTGCTGGGTTAGAGATGCTGAGGCAAGCAGGTCTGTTCCAGTGTGTGTGTGTGTGTGTGTGTGTGTGTGTGTGTGTGTGTGTGTGTGTGTGTGTGTGTGTGTGTGTGATCGGAAGTTGATGACTACGAGGGACTATGCACCAAGTCGTTATATTGAGTGAACAGTGTTGCAGTAACACTGGGTACCAGGGTGAATCACCAGCTCTTCTGTCACCTCAGGTAAACAATAAACAATAAACACACACACACCTGCCAGTATTGGTGTCGTCCCCAGCAGGGTCTGCTTGTACTTGACCAGACTCTCGTCATCTTTGTCCAGTTGCTGAATCTCATCCAAAGTCTTCTGGACCGGAGCGACGTAGTTTAGGTTTCTGTCGTCCTCCTCCTCCTCAATGTACAAATCCTTCTTGTCAGCCATGAGACCTGCCAGAAACGAGAGAGAAGTCCATTAAAGAGATGTTGTTATATGTTACAGTGAGTGATTAGCAGTTTTCACCAGGTGATGCGTCTCCACACTCCTGACAGATGAACTCAGCTTCCTGTTTGACACCATACGTCACATTCCAAATGTCTTCATTTGAATTTACTTTAAACTGGATTATTACTGTTCATATTACATCCTCCTGAGAGCCCAAAGTCCCAACGTCCTCAAACGAGACAATACCTTAGTCCCAACGTCCTCAATCAAACAAGATAATAATAAAATCTCAATGTCCTCAAACGAGACAATACTAACGTCCCAGTGTCCTCAATCAAACGAGACGATACTAAAGCCCCAAGGTCCTCAAATGAGACAATAACAAAGCCCCAATGTCCTCAAACAGGACGATACTTAAGTTCCAATGTCCTCAAACAAAACAATACTCAAGTCCCAATGTCTTCAAACAAGACAATACTTAAGTCCCAATGTCCTCAAACAGGACTGTCCTCAAACGAGACAATACTAAAGCCCCAATGTCCTCAAATGAGACAATACTAAAGTCCCAATGTCCTCAAACAGGACGATACTCAAGTCCCAATGTCTTCAAACAGGACTGTCCTCAAACGAGACGATACTAAAGCCCCAAAGTCCTCAAATGAGACAATACTAAAGTCCCAATGTCCTCAAACAGGACGATACTCAAGTCCCAATGTCTTCAAACAGGACTGTCCTCAAATGAGACAATATTGAAGTCCTAATGTCCTCAAATGAGTTGATACTAAAGTCCCAATGTCCACAAACAGGACGATAGTTAAGTTCCGGTGTCCTCAAACAAAACAATACTCAAGTCCAAATGTCTTCAAACAAGACAATAATACAGTCCCAATGTCCTCAAATGAGACAATACTCAAACAAGACAATACTAAAGACCCATTGTCTTCAAACGAGATGATAATAAATTCCCAATGTCCATAAGCTAGATAACTTTTTCAGCCATTTATTCTTAGGCTACTTTAAGTTTTCTGTTACAATAGTTTATCCATTACTTTTAGCTAACTGCTTCAACAGTTTACTTAATAGCATTAAGTTTAGCTAACTCTAAAGGCATTTATCTCTCAATGGCAGCTAAGAATTACTTTAAGATGACTATTTCAGTGAAGGTAGGCTAACTAACAGAAATGTCTCAGTGCAGTTTAACCAAGCGACAACCTCAATGGCTTAAAAGATTTAGCCACTGCAGAAGTGCCAAAAATTGCAGTACTTTGAGCTGCCACTTGAGGCTGGCACCAGAGGCTTGTCAATCCTCCTAGACACCCATGTTGAAATGCCCAACTTTACAGCAGAAATAAGCATGTTTACTGCCTGGTACAATATGGTTTTGGTGTCTAGCTAGTGTCCTCCTTCATGAGAACTGTACAGGAAGTGAATTTTTATATAAAGCACCCGTTTACATTTTATAAAGGCTTAAAGTTACATGTAATTAAGAACGAACTGTGTAACAACTGGTGAGCCAGGTGAGACTGAACTCAAACACATGACTCCGGAGACGGTCTTTACTGGTCAAAAAGTAGGTTTGGTACACAGGACAATCAGTGGAGGCAAACAGATCCAGCTGGGATGAGGCAGAGGCAGAGTCAATCAACAGGCTAAATCCAAAAAAACAAGTAAAGGACACAGGGAAACAAAAGCCTGGGACGCTAGACACAAAGAGCTAAGACGAAGTGGCACTGAGAGAAAACAAGGCGCGCGCTAAATAGGATAACGAGTCACAGGTGAAGTCATCAAAAGGGAGGGAAAACATAGGAAGTGAAGTGATCTGAAAGGAGCGATGTAAGTTTAAACATAAAACAGGAAACAACATGAATGAATGAAATAAAAAACAACCTAGGAAATTTGAGCTGTGACAAACTGCTTTAAGTGACAGGCTTTTTGCTGATAATTTCCTCAGCTTCTTCTCAAGTGCAAAAGCCACAGTGTCGAACTCCGGGCTTCAAAATGGGAGTTGACAAACCAACGGTCGCTATGTCTATTATTTTACAGTGTATGAGTTCAACAGTACCACACGTTACTGGACAACAATACCACTCAACAGTACCATGTGTTACCATATTCAACAGCACCCAAACTGCATCCTTCAAAACAACCATAAACTTAACACCCAGCAATATCAACAAAAACTGAACATTACAACCTTCACAGAGTCAGAATTTATCGCAGTAATGTTGTATCTGACTGCATCTGGCTTGGCTAGGTGTAGCCTACTCAACAGACTGGCAACTGAGAGTATATTAAAAAATCAAATCATAATTTCTATTTTTCCAAATTAGTTGAGCTACTCCACAATCCTCCCACGTACCCTCAGGCAATAAGGCAAGTGACATGAGAGATATACAGGCAGTTGGATGAATGGATGGGTTCAGTGGGAATATAAACTGAGAGGAAGCTGTTATAGCAGTAATGTTAAAGGAACAGTGTCATTGCAGCCCAGCTATTGCTCTAACTTGTGTTTGACAAAACATGCTCTATATTGCTGTATAATGTCTCAGTGAATATTCAGAGAAAGATGATAAGTGTCTACACCCATTACACTCTCTAAGAAACAGAAATAAAATAATAAAAACTGACTTCTCTGTGGCAGTCCCCTGGAAGAGGATAAAAAGGAGAAGGCAAAGAACATTTGCAGCAGAGCTCATCTGCAGTCAATATTTCTGTTATATTTCAGTGACTGAAAACTCAACCGGCACAGGCAAGATTACTTTACTGTCTGGGATAAGATGCACATTACTCTATGTAGGCCAGCTCCAGCCATCCGGGGTTTGATTTCATCAGGGATTTTGATTCAATATTGAATTTTACAGACATTCGATAATGTGTTCTGCAAGCTGAAATTTCATTTCAGCATCTCCCCCTCATCCGCACTCCCAGAGCGTGAATACTTGCAGACTGCAAGGATTTGAACAGACAAAACAGTCACTAAAAAACACAATATCACAATAAGGTGACACATTCATTCCAAAACGAGAATGTAAAACACAGGCTCTTATTCACCAAGATGCAACAGCGTTAGTTTTGTTTCAGCATTGGAGGGGGGACACATATTAAATAAGGGGTTTGGAGGTCATCCACCAGAAGATTCTGTGCATCAAACACGTAACTTTTATGCACCAGTATTGCCAATTTATGTCATTTTTGCATCAATTAATGGTGGTTTATATCTTTAATTTCTTGTCTGCTACTGTCTTGTTTTCACTGGACAAGGGGATTGCCCATGTTGTAAATACTGTCAGTAATAAACAAACTCAAGATTCTTCAGGTTCGTCTGTAGCCCCTTTTCACACTGTCTCTTCAAGGTGGGAATTTCACGCCAAATTGCCGCCTCACTATTCTGTATTAAAGTTATGCTCACAAAACACACAGAATGAGGGGATAGAGTTGTCTAGCCTTAAAGGTGGCACCGGAGGTTGTAACCAGTCAATCAATTTCGTTGATTGGAAACTATGACAAAATATTTTCATCAGCGACCTTTTTTCCGTGACGTAAACTTGACAGTGACAACCTAAGAATAGATCTTAATAATAAAAACTAACAGGAAATCTGTGCTTCATTTTCGTTGACAAGACGTGATGAAAATGTTCGTGGTCAACTATCGGACATTGAAAGCCGAGAACAGTCATGCTTGTAATTGTTTTCAAATGCCCTGTGAGCGACAGGCTGGTAAACTCCAGTAAATAGTCTGCACCAGGATCTTTCACTAGCCAGCAAGAACACTCACACCGGAGCAGTGTCAGCTGTTGTGAGTTGTGAGCTGTAATTCACCAGTAAAGAATCTGCCGTGTGTGTCTGACTGTGGATGGTGGAGCTGCTGAATGGATTTGTGCAGTTTGTTAGTTACAGCTGTGGCTGTTAGCAGTTAGCTCCACTTGTTAGGCACAGAATGGCAGCAGAGCAAGCAGCCACCAGCCGCCAGACTTCTCAAGTAATCCCCACAGGTCTCCCCTCAGTCTGGACTGTCTCAGGAAGGTTTATGGGTTGATGCTGTTTGACAGGCAGGTAGGAGGCTCAGTTATCTGTGAGTGTGGCTGTGCTGTACGTAAACAGTCTGAACTCAGATCAGCTTTCTCTGACAGAGATGAAAGTTTAGTTTAGTTTTTCACAGACTCCATGAGACATGAGTTAACACCTCCAGACTAATATGGATTAACTGGATTAGAATAAAAATAAAGAAACGACTAAAAGTAATGACTAAATCGTTTCGTCGCCTAAAACTAGACTTGAACTATGAAGGATAAAAATGGCTAAAATGTGACTAAAACTAAACATTTTTATCTCAAGACTAAGACTAACTCTTAAATAGCTGTCAAAGTTAACACTGGTAGTAACAGCGCCAAAATTAGTTCGGCAGAACGGGATCACGGGCGGCACGGGTGTAACATTCTGATGACGTGTTATGTGTGCGAACCACCACAGGAGGTTTAAAAGAGCTGGTGGCAGTTAGCAGCTAATTCAAAGAAGACGACATGCGGGCAAATATGTCAAAGTGGGAAAACAAAGGGGTCAACGAGCTTCTAACCCTCCAAGCAGAGGACGAAATCAACCCCCATATAACAGGGATGGCAAATGACTACCTACTATCTTTTTTCAGTGGTAATAGAGGATGCGGAATAAATAAACTGATAAATTACCTATTTAGTATCCTTCTTTCACTAACTTAAAAAACACACACACACACATAGAGAGAGACAGATCATTTATGAATTGTTACATGGTCTCCAACACCAATGCACAATGCATTCCTCTAGACTCCAATTATCTGGAGAACAGGACACACAGACACAAACTCTGCTGCGGACGTCTATTTACTGTGCTGTAACAGCCTCGTGTAATAGCCTCTGGTTTTGTTTTTACTGTTCATAATGAGGTGGCTCAGCGTACATGAGCCTAGAGCTGTGTGTGGAGGTAATTGGATGGCACAGGGAGTACACACACACACACACACACACACACACCACACACACACACACACACACACACACACACACAAACTTTAGTCACAAGCATACCCATCGAACGACATACATGTATAAACGCACAGTGTTACAGATTCAGTAAACATTAGTGGAAATCAAATGTGTTAAACAGGGACTTAATGACCACACACACACACAACACACACACACACACACACACACACACACACACCTCTGTTTGTAGCAGCACCCCACCCAGTCAAGGCCAAACACGACTGCCTTCGCCCGTCACCATGGCAACCCTTTCAACTCCCCTTGCAGTGACATCACCTTTGCTGTGGATCTGTTTTATAGGAATGAATATAGCATTATTTACTTGCAGCAAAAGAGAGCCACGGTGTATCAGGTTTAATACACCCTGCACACACACACACACACACACACACTTCCAAGAGTCTATATTTAACAGGCTGGTTTTATTGTTAATGGATATAATGTCTTGGTTGTATTTTTTCTTAAATCAATATTCAGCCAAAGTGCATTTTTACACAGACTGTCTTTATTAAATCTGCATTTTTTTTTTCCTACAGTAAAACATTTTTTGCATTTTTCAGCCTGGTATCACACCCAGAGTGTCAAAATACACCACTTGGGCAGTGACCCAGGCGGCACTTTAATGACGCCTGGGACAGTGTTTAGTGCCAGTGTGAGACGCAGCAGGCTTTCCACCACCTTCCAATTCAAACCCATTTGCATCATTAGTTCTTCTTAGACAGAGATCCTTCAGTAGAGCTGCTACAAAGTCCCTTTATTAAGCTGCCTTTGCTTTTTTGTACAGAACCAAACGATGATGGCATCATGTCGCGTTAGTGTGTGATTATGTTGACATTCCAGAAGCAAAAGAGGCGTGACGAGTGTTGGCAGCACTTTCTAAACAATAGCAATGGAATAAATTGGCATTAACACAAATTTACCATCCCTGTAATATGGCGGCTGATCCCGTCCTCTGCTCGGAGGGTAGGGAGCCTTCTAGAGCTCAATGCCTCACCAATTTGTGGACATTTTTGGTTGCAGTTCTTCTTTGAGTTAGCTGCTAACTGGTAGTAGGGCGCACACGTAACTCATCATCGCAGTGTCACACCTGTCCTGTCCTGCTGGCTGTCCCTTTAACACAGATGTTGATTTAGTGCTGTTAATAGCTCCGCTACCAGCTTAAAGGCGAGAAACTCTGTCCCCACACTCTGTAATCGTACCTTGAGTTGTTAGCTTATGCTAAACAGGTGTGGAAGTAGCTGCGCTAAACAGCAGCGAGTGCGGCTAGTTAGCAAGCTAAACAAGCACAATGCAGGAACAAGCGTCGATAGGGACGTCCTGGGTAGAGAGCTAGCTCACATCCTGCCGGGCAGTTAAATGTCTAGTGATGGTTCTGCTGATGCCACGTTTTACAAGGTGAAATGCCTTTACTGGCCTTTACTTTGCATTTTGAGAAAGATTCTTCATGTTGGTCTCACGAGAAGAACATACGTGTTTTACCGAGTGAAAGGGAACAGCATGACATTCCCGCTTTAAACAGGCAGTGTAAAAGGGACTTTTGTGAGACGCTTAGAGCAACGGACATCATTTAAAGAGCATAAAAGTCCGCTCAGGGTGGGTGGAAGGAAAGTTGGATGGGTCCCAGGAGAACCAGTGTTTTTAGGCAACAGTTGGTGCTCTTTGTGTTAGATCCAGCTAATTTATGGAGGGAGCTGGAAACATGCAGAATTACAATTGTTAATGCAAAAAACGCGTGCTTTGAAATATTAACATCAATATCTCGTGCTGATTTCCCCCCCTCTCCCCTCCACACACATTACGCTCTCTTTAGTATGTCAGATATGTAGGTTATACATGGCTCCATAAATGATTCAGCCAGCTGTATTTACATATCAAACTGCAGTCCGCCCCCACGAGAGCGTGGCTGTACATACACTGCAGCGTAAAATGTGTTTCTGAGCTGCTATTAAAACCAGTTTCCTCTCTGACATCTGAGAGCTGCTCTTTGATCTGCAGACTGCTGACCTGTCACAGTACCCGCATCAATTAACATTTATTTTGAAAGGCAGGGTTTGGTCCACCGAGATACGGCTGAGTGTTTTAGTATGGATTCATTTTAAAGCTGTAGTAAGTGGAAACCTGTCAGCCTGAGAAAAAAAAAAATCTCCTTGAACTAGGTTAATTTAGTTTTATCAGATACAAAGAGTCTGTTTCAATAAATCTAATCTGAAGACTGATTTTTATGCTGCTGATGGAAAATATATTTCCAACATGCAAATTTAAACTTCCTATGTAAAAACCTGGAATTGTTTTCCGTAACATTTTGTGCATGGAGCACTTTAGAAAGATGTATGACTTAAAAATGAAAAAGATAAATAAAAACAAGAGTAAATGTGGAAATAGATAAATAAATGTATCAATAAATACATGAATAAATAAATAAATAAATAAATATGGAAATAAATGAATAAAAAATGCTGAAACAAATACAAAAATAAATAAATATGTAAATAAAGAAATAAATAAATAAATAGATAAATGTGTAAATAAATTAAAACTGATAATTTAACAGGGCATTAATATATAAATATCTAAAAATGATTTCTACATTTTTGTACAATTGCATTTATTTATTTTTGTGTATATTTTAATGAAGTAGGAGGTCCTCAACTCTGCATGTATTTCTTTATTGATGCATTTATCTATATATTTCCATTTTATTTCAGCACATATGTATTCCCTCTTTCTGTATTCATTAATTTATTTATTGATAATTATGTAATTTTTCATCTTCCACTGGGAAGTCAAGCATTTTAAAAAGTTTCATCAAGTGTTCAAGTTTGAACACTAGTACAGTAATTCCCAACTGGTCTGACCAGGGTCCAGATTTCACATTTGTTCGAGGTCCACACAGTTTGATACATTTGGAGTCATATTTGTGTTTGGCCATGTTGTCCAGCTAATTTGCGGTCTCAGTCAACGGCAAAAAACGGCACTTCAAAATAAAGAGCCCAGTCTCTCCCCAAAGTTGATGAAATCTGGTGCTTGAGCAGTGACTTGTGGTGTCAGAGACACAAAAAAAAGGAGTCCTTTAAGATCGGCATGATACGTGGCTGGTTGCTGTTATAGTTTGCTGGCGCGCGGCAGCGTCAGGGGAAACATGGCGGGACAAGGACAAAAGTTAAGGCAGCGAAAGTCCAAGAGGGGCGGGTGGAAATAGTCGTGGATGGGTCCAACAAACACCAACTTTCACCCAAGAATTTGTTGTTGAAGGAAAAAAAAAAACCCACATCAATTTGTGTTGTTGTACTGACATGGTGCATTTATTTTGAAAGAGACTGTATGTAGATGTTAAATTTCCTGAAAACAGAAGTGTATTTTGAAAGAAGACAATCCATGTAACAGGCAGAACTTGTCATCGCGTCCCGGAACGTCAATAATCAACACACCAAGGGAACCTTCCACATTGTATCTGCACGTGTCTATGACCAAAACGTCGATATGTGATGAAGTCAGAGTGAGAATTTGGTGAAATAAAAGCTCTGTGCTGGAAATTCACTGTACTTAAAAATAAAGTGTGTTTTTTACACCTGTGGTCCATCCAGAGTGGACCCACAACCCACTTTTGGACTGCAACCCACCAGTTGGGAACTACTGTACCAGAATATTTTGTGTTGACTTGTTTCAAAGTCATGAATAACTTGCATCATACACCAGTGTAATTGCTAAAACGATGAATAAACTTCTGCTGGTACGTCCTTGGCACCATACGTCTCCTAAGGATCTCAAGGCTGATTGGCTATCGTGGCATGAATTGGTCGCTGAAGTTCAGATTTTTCATCTCTCTCAAAGAAGCACATGATGCAAAATCGCATATTTCGCATTTTCTGATCATGCACGTCACAGCCAGCGCACCACCTGACGGGAATTCATGACTTTAAATCTAATTCACTTGTACACATTGTTTTGAGCATTAACAGTTTTCTAAAATCTCTGATTTTTTTTCTTTTCCTTGCACAATTTAATCAGTTTTATCTGTTACAAGAGAAAAGGAAAAAAATACTCTTCTCATTGCCGCAGCTGAATTAAGCCGAAACATGCTCAGCTAAAACCCTCCATATTGTGTGAATCTGGTGTCAGAAACAAGCTTGCGAAAAGCCAGCAGTGTGTGCATGCATGTGTGTGTCATGTGGGTACATGTGTGTGTGGTCTTCCGACTGTTTCAGCCCCCCCCCCCCCATCTGTGATGTGATATTAACTGGTGGATTTTCTTTGATGGCCGTAAAACTGCCTCATTACCTCAGCAGCTCCATCCTCTGCATCATTACACTCATGCCTGCTGTAAAATATGTGCTACAAGTGTAAATCAGCTCTGTGAGGTTACAGAAAAACTTAAAAGCATGGATGGTGGGGAATTTCATTTATGTATTTTTATTTTACATAGAAGAAGGTGAGAGGGGACATGTGTCTGAAGGGGGATGCTACTGGGAAACAAACATACAAGACACCTGCCACCTCTAAAAGTCTTTATTACTGTGCCACAGTGTGAGCATTTATTATTTATGGGGATTTGTAGGCCCCTCTAGGTGCTGCGTGAGTGCCAAGAAAATAGTTAAATAAATTGGGGCTCATTTATCTTCACTGTTTTATTTCAGCAAGTGTAAAATGATTAATTTTCTTGTGTCTGTGTAGAAAACATTTTATATTTTCTGCAGCGTTTTGAACCGACTTTTACCTTTTCACCTGCAAAGTTGAAACCCTGTCGTAAATCAAACTGCATATGCAGAAGATTTTTTTTTTTTTTTTACAGATTTAAAATTAAGACAGAGGATCCACAGCCCATATGTAGAACCACAAGACACAGACGAAGCGTTCATCTGCTGATATTTAGAGCTAAACCAACACGTTTAGTAAAAACCAACACGGCAAGCTGTCTTGGCAGGGGAGAGGTGGCTTCAGGGGGGAAGAGGGATTCAGGGAGGACTGCTCACATGAGACCTCAAAACACACACACATACACACACAGTATGCTCGTATAGACAAGGCACACACAGTAATACTCACACGCGCACACACACTGAACATGTTCTCTCGGTGAGCCTTTCACAAATGTATCCAGATTGTGACTTAATCTATTGTAGCTGGTTGGCAGATTGTGTCTTCAGAGCTGTTTCCTGTCCTATTGCTAAGCTAAGCTGACCGGCTGCTGGCTGTAGCTATAAACTGTGTAAAAGAAGCGGACGTAGCCTCTGGGTGTGAAAACTGATGCACAAATGCCTCAAACCTGTGTTGTTTCTAATGGCCAGCAGGAGGCAACTCCAGTGGTTGCAAAAGAATTTCTATGGGATAAAAGTCTGACCCTGCTTCTTCAGTTTATTACCTCAGTAAACATTTTCCTAAAGAGTTCAAGTCTTCTTCAATACAGCTTGTTGTTCATTTTGTAAATTATGGCCTCAATTAGAGTAATATAGATGATAAAGGAGGGCGTGCTTTAGGGCGTGGCTGCCAGGTGACCAGCAAGTTGCTGTGAATCAGGTCCTCAGATTCTTAGTTAGATCTGGCCCTCACTCCTCTACAGCTTTACCCTCTCGACCAAATATGGTCAATTCTGGCTCCAAAAAAAGCAAGATGGCTACAGCCAAAATGCCAAATTGGAGGCTTCAAAACAGGAGGCCATAAACCAGCGGGTGACATCACAATACATTCACTTCTACACCCTTAAGTGTGATTTATACTTGGGTGTCAGCTCCATGCAGAGCCTACACCATAGCCTACGTATGTGGCCTTCGCCATTGTGAGCATTGGTACTTGTGCAGTGGTGTGTCTGTGTCTCTCTGCAGTTACACCTCCACCTTACTGTGAAGTGCTGTGAAGTTTCATTGATTCAAAACACACATTGAACACACACTGAACATGGCTCAATAGAGACAATTTCAAACACAAGTACACAAATCAGCTTCACTATAACTCGCAGCATTCGGAGACAAACACTTGTCTTTATCTGGACACATTTTCCCCACAAATAAAACATGCTAATGTTATTAGCACAAGTCTTATGGCATTTTACATTGTATGAATTAGCTTAGCGGCTAGTGGACTGTTCCTTTTCTCATATAAGGCCAGGGACAACAGCAACATTTAACAAAGGTATCGTTACAAATTTCGGCTCCATTACAACTCACAAGGTTCACTGACAAAACAACTGTCTTATACTAAACATGTTTTCCAAACAAATGTGACATGCTAACATTATTAACACAAGCCTATGGTAGTTTACATTGTATAAATTAGCCTAGCAACGAGCGGAGATTTCCTCTGCTCATATGAAGCCAGGATAAATCATACACAAGACGTAAAATACTATTTTGTGGAGGCTTTATTGTCTTCACAGTTTATTGTGTCTTATCTGTGAAAATAAAGTAAATAAAAGCTTCGTTTCCACTGAGGGAAATGGTTTCAGCTTACAGAAACAGACAGGAGGTCTGCGTCGCCACGACATGTTGTTACATTTCTGGGGAGGTGCACGTCAGGACATCGATTTGATGCAAAAGTATAAATCCCGCTTTAGTCTCTAGTCCACCTGCTTTATGGGCCCAGTGATGGTGAAGCAGCGGCGATCATTCAGGTAATTTCATAATGTGGAAACAGAGCTTTTTGGCTTCATGTGACAGTGAGCAACTCTCATAGGAATGAACGGGGCGTTGCCACCAATGCTGTATCCAGGTCTCTTAATACATCCATGGTTGTGATGAGAATACATTGAGCAAGCACAGGACTTTGACCCAGGAGACTGCTGTTTGTGTCCCGTGTGATGTTGCAATGTTGAGTTATTTTGTCACCTGAATCATTAGTCACTCATTAGTCACTGGCCACTTGAGTCATCAGTCACATGAGTCAACTGATGTGACCAAGATCAACAACGATCTTTTTCTAACCCAACTAAGCCGACCCCCATGTGTCAAGAGAAAAAGGCGAAAGGCTGCCAGTGGCTTCAAATTAACGAGGGAGCCTCTGCCCTGGTGTTAAAATATGATGAGTAGGGATGAGATCATGTTGAAAACAGAATCAGAATTCTAAAAAATCTGCTTGTTTTGACATGTATTGAAAATACTGCACCATAACTGGGGCATTACTGGGACGAATCAAAGATAAACTGTTCTTCTTTTTCCTCAACAGCCTTCCACTATTTTAATAATCACTTCCTGTCTGCCTCCTCTTTCCTTAACCCAGATAACTGTTCACTGTGTCAGGAAAACACTATGTGTGTGTCTACCATGTGTGCGTTTGTGCCCTAAGTGTTGATTTGCTGTTTTTTTATAGTCCTTTGAGGCCCGCTGTCACTGCTCTGTTCTAATACCATAACGAGACCTCTGGGACACTGAAACACACGCACACATATAAGAAAAACACACAGGCAGCGGAAGATAAAAAGGCATCTTTCAGGTATCTGCGAAGCCAGTAACAGCTTTTACAGTGAAGGAGAAGGCTGTAAAGGAGGACTGATAAAACAAACAGCATTACAGGAGGGTTTGCCTCTATCTCCAAGGCTGCTGTAAGTACGTAGCCTTTTCCACCACAGCACGGCCAGAATCAATACGTCACCTGCGAGATTTCCATGTAAGGCTGCAGATGTGCCGTCAACACTGGAGACACTCATGACACTTCATCATGCTAACCAGCAAATCGTTGAGATCTCATTTCCCGCATGTTTCCATGTTGATGAAAGGCTGCGATGACAAACAAATGATACCGCCTGCTGTTATTGGTGATATCAACACACTGAGGGTGTCTCATGACACTGCAGCTTCTGTGGCATATTGTATTACTGCGGATCTGACACACTTTCACTATTAAATATGCTTTGCAGCTGTCACTAGTGATTGTGGTATGATGCAGCTTTTTTACTTGAGATTTAAATGTGATTTTGCAATTTTAATCCAACATACCTCTGCTGTAGTACCAACACATTTTCACGCCGACCTTGTCACATATTGACGTTTGGTCACGTCCAGATATGACATGTGCAAGGTAACCTGGGTGCGTTGGTTGTTGACGTTTGGGGGGAAAATAAGTTCTGCCTGTTACATGCATTGTCTTCTTTCAAAATAAACTTCTGTTTTCACAGGACATTTAATGTTTGCATACAGACCCTTTCAAAATAAATGCACTATGACTTTTTTTTTTCCTTCAACAAAAAACACAAATGGTTGGATTTAGGCAACCAAAGCACGTGGTTAGGTTTTGGAAATAAAGAACAGGGTGTGGCCTTAGAATCTTACGGGAAGCGAACACCACTCTCTCTCGCTGCTGAAATTTTCGTCCTCATCCCACCGCGTTTCCCGCGTTTCCCCCTGACGCGGCTTCACTGACGCTGCAAGTCACAGCCCAAGTCACAGCCCAAGTCACAGCCCAAGCACCCGATTCGACAACTTCAGACTGAGACTAGGCTTGCAGCAATCCAGTTCACAAGCAATTCTGCTACTACGCCATTATTCACACAGAAATTAACTGAACTCCAAGAATATAATGCCCACCAGTAAATAAATGTGACAAAATTAAAGTCATATTTGAATACATGTGCAATAAAATACACCCTTATTCAATTTAATACACTTCAAGGTTTTGCTGCTACAGCTTTTCTTGCCTAAAGAAAGGGTTATAGTGGCTTATGCTTCGTTAACTTGTCTGTTTGTGTTAATGTTAGCCTACATTTTAGCATCACAGATAAACATTTTAAGGGATTTATGATAAAGTAAAACAAGAGGTAAACACAATGGAATGAGCCAGAGATAACTTGTGGCCATGTTTAATGTGGTATTGCAATGGAAATGACTGTAATTATGCCTCTGCTAAGAGCAGTCAGGGTAACGAAGTCAGAGCAGCTTTAATCACTAGACATTTTCATGCAGGTGAATGTGTCATAGTGTAGTGCAGTCTTTTTCTGTTGGCAAACCAGAAACCCTCTGCAGGCTGCTGCAGGTTTAGTCAAACAAAGAGATGAAGTGAAACTCTGTTCCAGAAGAAAACCTCATCCAAAATCACACTTACATTTATTAACTAAGCCTTGGAACATAAACGTAACCAACGTTGTGTCATGGTTCACTCCATATGTTTAGATGAAGATTATACGTTTTTTTTTTTTTTAAATGATCTGTTTATGTAATATTTCAATCTGCCTTTAACAAACAGCATTTTCCCTGAGCCCTATACCTTTGCAGGCTTAGCATCACAGCTTAACGAAAAAGGTCAAGGTGGGGCTGGAGCCTATCCCAGCTGACACTGGGCGAGAGGCAGGGTTCACCCTGGACAGGTCACCAGACTATCACAGGGCTGACACATAGAGACGGACAACCATTCACACTCACATTCACACCTACAGACAATTTAGAGTCACCAGTTAACCTGCATGTCTTTGGAACAGTGTGGGAGGAAGCTGGAGCACCCGGAGAAAACACACGCTGACACAGGGAGAACATGCAAACTCTGTACAGAAGGGCTCCCCCACCTCGGCGTTGAACCAGCCACCCTCTTGCAACAGTGCTAACCACTGCATCACCTCGCCAACTAATAAATACAGGAAAAAAACAAATAATGGAATAAATAAATGCTGAAATAAATGAAAGAATAAAAATGCTAAGGACCTTTTTAAATTGATTAAAATCCTGTTTATCAACTTTAATTTGTATGCATTAATGCATTTATTTCCATAATTATTCAAACATGTATTTATTAATTTATTCCCTTTTAATAATATTTTATGCATTTATTCATTTTTTATTCATGTCTTGTCATATATGTTTATTTGTAGTTATTTATACATTTATTTTTCTATTTACATATTTACTGATTTATTCGTACATGTATGTATTAATCATTATATTTATTCCTTTATTATTTTAAATTTATTGATACTAACTAAACTATAGATATTTCTAATTTTTACTCTTATTCTATTCTTCTTTTATTATATTGATGTATATATTGTACTTAAATTATCACAGTCACATCCTAAGCACAGTGACGATATATATTTTTTTATTTAATATTTTAATATCTTAAGTACTATTCTTTGACAATGTAGCATGATGCACATTTTATTTTTATTTTAACGCATGTTTTCCTTTCTATTTCATTGTATTGCTTTATTTTTTACTTCTATTTCATACTCTTATTATTACCTCTTAGAATTTTGTATTCTTTGCATCTGAGTAACGAATCATAATTTCCTCTTGGGGATCAATAAAAAATATTTCTGATTCTGAAACATTTGAAAACATTACTCTAGACAAGGATGTGGGAGAACTCTACCTAACAGACGAAACCAAGTTATGATGATGGAAATACCTGCACTACTGCCTTTTAAATCTTCATCTGAGCTGTAGTTTTTTCTGTGGTCATGCAGTAATTGTTTAACTTTATTTAAAACCCCAAATGATTCAATTTCCATTTGCTACTGCTGTAGTGGATACAGATTTATCTAGAAACTGCAGGATTACACTGAGATACAGAAGCAGGTGAAACTGAGGCGAACCCAAACATGACATCATCGCTTCAACTCTCCATAGACAGCAAGTAAAAAGAATGCACATCCACCCCTTTAATCAACCTCCTCCACACTCACTCACTCTCTCTCACACACACACACACACACACACACACACACACACACCACACACACACACACACACACACACACACACACACACACACACACACAGTAATATGTCCTCAGCTGCTCTGTCAGCCCTGTAGAGACAGCAGGTTGTCTAATTGACTGACTTGATTGGTCTCGTATGTGTCTGCTCACCCGCTCAACCTCATTTATCACTGCTGGGACAAAAAAAAAGGGAGGAGGTGTGATGTGAGGAGGAGATACAGTTTCTTAAACACATGTGACAAGCTGACAGCATGTGCGAGTGTGTGTGGAGAGCAGAGACGAGCAGGTAAGGAGAGGAGAGAGGGAATGTGAGGAAGGAAGGAAGGAAAGAGGATTAGAGAGTGAGGTATATACCGGTGGGTTATTTAATCTGACAGTGCGAGGAAAGGAGGACAACAGGAGAGAAAGAAAGAGGGAGAGAAGGAGGGAAAGAAAGTGAGGAAGGATTAGAGAGAAAATCAAGATGGAAAGATGAAGAAAAGACAAAGAGAAGGGATTTCAATTAGCCTGTTTGAGCGCTTACTGCTCGCCGCCTGCACCGGTCTGCACTGACTGACAGCTCATGAAGAGTGTTCTGCCACATGGGCCTCACCCACTCACCCACTCTCTCTCTCTGACACACACACACACACACACACACACACACACACACACACACTTTCCTCACTTTCTTTCCTGGTAACAGCTGCTGACAGAACACGTCGATCTCAACCGCCAACATTTTCCCTTTGTTTCCTTTCTTTTGTGTTTACCCCGTCTTCCTCCTCCTCTCCTCCCGCCTCCTCTCTTTCTCATCTTCCACCTACTCACATCTTCATCCTCCTCTTGCCACTTATCTACCTCCTCCTCCTCCTCCTCCTCTCCGTATAACTTCCCCTCCTCATTGCTTTTTCTTTTAACCTCTTCTTCCTTTCCTCTCCAAATGAACCTCTTTACCTCGATGTTTCTCGCCCTCCTTCCTCCTCGCCTCGTCATTCACCTCCCTACTCCTGCCATTTATCTTCCACTCAGTCACCTCCCACGTTCCCATCAAAATCTCCTCCTCCTCCTCATTTTTCAAAACTCAATCTCAGCCAAGTGTTTTTGACAAGATTCAATGTGTCACATATATTCACAAAAACAGCACAGACAGCAAAATCCACTTTAGAGGTTCAGTGTGTGGGATTCAGGGGGATGTACTGGCAGACATGGAATATAATATAATAAGAACGATTTCTTTGGTGTATAATCACCTGAAAATAACAACCGCTGTGTTTTCGTTAACTTAGAGTGAGCTGCTTAAACCTACATAGGGAGCAGGTCCTCATCTATGGAGTCCGCCATGTTGCACCATCATGTGTTTTTATGTCAGCCCCTATCGTTGGCAGCCCCTCCGCGATCAGAGCATTGGAAAAACACCAATTTTTTAAATGTGAAAGTGCATTATTCAGCATTTGTTTTGGCAAGGAAGAGACCTTTGTGTATAATTTGGTTCCTGGTTACTACTGCATGAATGTTTGGATCTTAAGTTCCCATAAAAACAAAATGAGCACACATTAGCAGGTGCAGGGCTACAAGCCCAACCAAACAACATAGGAAAAGCAAAGATTTTTTATCATGACGCTGTTTTATTCAGTGTTTTTAAGCAGTTTTAATCACTTGATTCAGTTGTTTTGGAGAGGAAGAGACCTCTGCAGATAATTCAGCACCTGGTTAAAAACGCCCCAATGTTTGGATCTTAAGTTATCAGGAAAAAAAAGCGAGCACACATTAGCAGGTGCTGGGCGAGTAGCCCAACCAAACAACATTGGAAAAACACTGATTTTTGACATGAAATTGCTTTATTCAGTGGTTTAACCAGTTTTAATCACCTGGCATGTTTGTTTTGGAGAGGAAGAGAACTCTGCCGATAATTCAGCTCCCAATTAAAACCTCCTTAATGTCTAGCTATTCAGTTTGTAGAGAAAAAGTTGAGTAGGTGCTAGGCCAGCAGCCTGTCTGCAACAAGCGAAAATGTATAGGAAAAACACTTCTTTCTAACATGAAACTGTTTTCTTCGGTGTTTTTACAGATTTTAATCACCTGGTTCAGTTGTTTTGGAGAGGAAGAGATCTCTGCGGATAATTCGGCTCCCGGCCAAAACCTCCTGAACAACCAGATCTTAAGATATCAGATATAAAAGGTGAGCACAATTTTAGCAGCTGCTGAGCTAGCATGCTGTCTCAAACAAGCCAAACAGCATTTGAGAAATGATGATTTTTAATGTGAAACTGTTTCATTCAGTGTTTTTTTTACCAGTTTTAATCACAGGGTCTGTCTGTTTTGGAGAGGGAGAGACCTCTGAATAATTCGGTTCCCTGTAAAAACCTCCTCATCAACTGGATCCAAAGTTATCAGAATAAAAAAAAGTAGGCACACATTAGCTGGTGTTTGGATAGCATGCTGTCTCCGACAAGCCAAACCGCATCGAAGAAACGATGATTTGTATCGTGAAACTGTTTTATTCAGTGTTTTTACAGGTTTAAGACACCTAGTCCATTTGTTTTGCAGAGGAAGAGTCCTCTGTGGATAATTCGGCTCCCGGTAAAAACCTCCTGAACAGTAACCACTGAAGGAATTCTAACCTGGAGAAGATTCAGCTGGTTGCAATCTGCAGTCCTCACCAATAAATCCTCCTAAATCTGACACATTGCTCCTTTAATTCCCTGTGTGCAGCTGCTTGAATAATCAAAAATAATGGAAACACAGCAATAGAAACATATTTTGTTTTGATGTATTCGGAGTGATCACCTAATATATGACTCAGTGTTTCAACAGTGGCTCCCTGAGATGTTTTAATAAATGAAGAATGGCTGAAACACTGAGACACTAAGTAGTTAATTGGCAGACGTGAAGATCTACGGTCGGTGGCTCCTTGGATCCTGACTGGAGCCGAGCGATCAATTCCAAATCGCCGTTTGAAATTCACACAGTTAATGGAACAGATTATTCATGGCCGCCTCAGATCTTAAATCACATTTCACTTCCACTTGCGAGACCTTCGTTTGAAGATGATCTCTCATTTCCCTCTGTTTCTTCTCTCGCAATTGTCACTGTGGTTTTCTCTTTCTCTCTCTCTGCTCCAGTGCCTCTCTTTTTAAATTACTTCACTCGCCTCCTCTCTTTGCCTTTTTATCTTTATCTCACAAAACACACACTCTTATACCCACACCTTTGTGAGGGGAAACCCCAGGACTGTTCCACCATCTGTAACTGCTCAGCACTGCAGTGTAGTAACACACACACATACACACACAGAGCTGCCTTGCAAATGTACTGTTGCAAATATAAAAGCAAAGGGGAAAAAAACAGACAACAGAAGCATCATTTGACTCCTGCATACGCTGTGTCATCACACACACACACAGAGCTGCTCCCTCTCCCAACATTTCTCATGAACACACACCCTTTTTGCGTGTGTGCACATGTATGTGAGCAGAAACGTAATTACAAAAGCCGGCAGCACACACGCGCACACACTCACACACACACACACACACACACACACACACGAGATAGTGTAGGATGTGATCAATAGCTATTGATCTGCCACCTTTGGCTTGTCTTGGCAGCGCTTCATGTTAGACATAAAAATGTCCACACCCGCCAGGATGGAGACATATGGCACACACACGCGCACACACACACACACACACACACACACATACATTCAAAGAGGAACATCCTTTAAAACAAACACACCCGCCCGTGATTTAAATTTTATGTCTACTTTAAAACAAACACTATAAAACAGACGATTCATGCACACTGTAATAACTTGCATCACTGAAGTTATACTAATTCACCAGAGCATGCACATGCACACACACACACACACACACACACACACTCCTCCATCGCCTCACCTCTGTAGCACATAGTTAACCACAGCAGCTCCAGCACCTGACCCCCAAACTCACACACGTCCAATCCCAGCATGGTGCCTCTCTGCGGGGCTGCACTCTGAGCTACGGCTGGCAGGAGAGAAAACCGGGAAAACCTCCACAGGTAGCGACAAAGTAGCAGAGCAGGGACGGATTAAAGAGGAGAGCATCCACAAAAGTCTTGGATTGGGAAGAAAAGGTGGAGGTGGTGGTAGTGGTGGTGGTGAGGGTGGGGGAAAGGGGGGGGTCAGATGAGCATCACCTCCCCGGAGGATATAATTAGAAAAAATGTAGTTGAAGGGGAAGAGGAAAAAGGGCTGCTGGCGTGAGAGAGGCAGAGGCAGGCAGGGTATCCTTGGGTGTGGGTGTGGATGTGATGGGGATGTGTGTGAGCACGAGAGAGATAGAGAGAGGGTGGAGGGAGGGAGGTGGGGAGGGTGGGTGAGGGAGAAGCAGGAGACCCAAGAGGCAGCCGGCTTTCTGCACTTCTTCTTCTTCTTCTCTTTCGTAAACTGGAGCTCGAAAACAGAGAGAAAGGCTACAACTGTCAGCTGTTTTTTTGTTGCATGCAGCAGCAGCGAGGATGCTGGGAGCTAACGGTGGCAGGCAGACGCTGGTGTAGCCGGCAGAGCTGTCTGCAGCAGCATGTGTGTGTGTGTGTGTGTGTGTGTGTGTGTGTGAGCTCTACTCAGACGCTGGCTATCGATTCACAGACGAGCAGTGAACCCCTCCTCCCCCCTGCATCCCTCCCTCCCTCCTCCTCGTGTCATCAGCCCAGAGACTGCAATGAGCTCATCCTTTACCCCCCCTCCCTCATTCACTCCCTCGCTCCCTCGCTCCTTCTCACGCACCCCCCCCCCCCCCTTCAACTCTTTCATGCTTTTATTTTCCTCTTCATTTTTCATCACTTACACAAATTCTCATGTGGTGTCCACTCTCTCCCTCCAGCCATTCATCACTGTGTCACGCCATCTCTCTCCGTGTCTCTCTATTTATCTTAACCCCCCCCCACCCCCCCCCCCCCCCCCCCACCACCCCTTCATCTTCTTTATCTCCCTCTGTCTTTTAGTGACCACACCCTGTCAGCAGTATGCTTCAATCATGACTCTCATCTTTTTCACACTCCTCTTTTTCCCCCTCTCTTCCTTTTGCGTTCCCTGCCTTGGCTGTGGAATACAAAGGGGGCTGCTTCTCCCCACTTGACAATCAGACACACTCCCTTTCACACACACACCTTGTTAAGCTGTCACTCAGCGGCAGTGCAGCTGTCGTGTAGCATGTTATGTGAGACAACTTCTCTCTTTCTCTGTCCCTCACTCTCTCAGACTCCGGCAAACCTCAGCATGACGTTATTTTACTATTTACTCTCGCAAATACAGAAATACACAGAAATAAAGAAAGAGTTGGGTGGTATCGATTCAGTTACTCTTACAGTATTTACAATAAAGGAACAATGTGCGGGATTTAGTGGCATCTAGTGGTGAGAACTGCATGATAGCAACCGGCTAAACATTCCTTCAGTGTTCATCGTTCAGGAGGTTTTTACTGGGAGCCGAATTATCCGCAGAGGTCTCTTCCTCTCCAAAACAAACAGACCAGGTGATTACAATTGCTACAAACGCTGAATAAAACAGTTTCACATGAAAAATCAGTGTTTTTCATGTGCTGTTTGGCTTGTCACAGACAGGCCGCGAGCCTAGCAACTGCCACTATGTGATCACCTCTTTCTCAGGGTTTTTTTTAAGATCATTTGGATCTTAGAGGGGATAACACGCATCAAAGGGCCATGAGCTGGAACTGAGAATGCAGCCATTGTGGTGAGGACAAAGCCGCTGTACATGGGGTGCCTGCTCTACCAGGTGAGCTAAAGGGCCAGTGGTTCCCATCTGGTGGGTCGCGGGTCTGTTCTGGATGGACCGAAAGTGACTCGCAAACAGTGTTGGGCAGTGACCTGTTATTAGTCATGTATTACAGTAATACTATTACTTTAGTGTAAATAATAACTAAGGAAATTTCAGTAATAATATTACAATTACTCCAAAACCAAACAACTCGTTACAACATTGCTTTTGTTATCACATTACTGCTGACTTGAAATATAACATTACACCAGCTGAATCATTTTAGTTATTATTGACCTGCGCACTCACGTCTAAAGCAGCAAACTAATTGGAAGCGCTTACCTTAGCGGCTGGAAATCTTTGATTTTGTCAGGAGGAAAGATGACAAGAACACTGCTGCTGCAGGTAGTCAGGCGAAAACTCTTTCACGTCCCCAAACCTCTGGTCTGAAACACCTCTGCTACTACGACCAACAGCACAACTACATGAAGCTCCAGGAAATAAAAGGTCCACCCTCCTGGGCCACCGAGGTCAGCTGTAGCACTGGACTGGCTAAACAACCCAGCTACAGGCTACATAGAAGTGATGAAGCTTGTGGCTGAATATGCGGTGGATACTACCCACACATTCACACAGAGGCGCACATCTGATTTTGGGGAGATAGGCAATTACCAATTTTATGGGGTGTGATGGAAAAGAAATTTAACGAGTAGGCCATAGTGTAACAAATTACAGTCGGCAGGGAGTAATAGGTAAAGTAAGATTACATTTTTAGAGCAACAAGCCCAACACTGCTCGGGAATGTGTCTAATGTCATTAGACATTTGAAATATCCTAAACCCAGTGTTCCAAGTCTGTCCAACTTTTGAGTCCAACGTCCCTCTGACATCATATAGATGTCCAGAGCCAGTTTGGATGGCGATGCAACATGGCAGACTCTGTAGATGAGGACCCCCTCCTTTTATAGATATAAACGACTCATTCTAAGGTAACAAAAACACAATGACTCTATTTTCAGGTGATTGTACACTAAAGAAAACATAGTTACATTATATTTCCTATCTACCAATATGTCCTCCTAAATCCTACACACTGGACCTTTAAAGTTTCAGACAAACTCCACCATGACAACCACAAGCTGACCCAGACATGTTTCACCACATTACAATTAATGTTTCAACTCAAGCAAACCGACTGACATTAGTGAAACAGGCCAGTTTGATAAATGAGTGCCGTCGGCTCATGTGGTTAAAAAGAGTATGAAAATTAGCGAGGAAGGAAGTGAGATAAAAACAGGGAGGAAGAGGAGAGACAGGGATGAAGCTGTGTATTGATACAGACTCAATCTGATGATAGTTTGTTTTCCTGCCAACAAAAAAAACAGCAAACTCATACTGGAACAGAAAGAGGATGTTTATAGGTTCCAGCTGTAGAGCTAAACTAATATATACGGGTCAATAAAGGTCAGTCACTGAATAATAGATATCAGCTGTGGTTCACCGCTGATCATACAGATGATTTAGATTCTTCCTTGCTGCCTCTTTAGGTTTCTTGAGAAAGCAACTTTAAGTAATTTACATAAAAAAAATTAAGAAATTGAGATTATCAATACCTCGGCTCCAAATATCGACCCGAGTGGTGTCATGTCAGGCATGTACTGGTGTATTTTACAAGAGAACATGAAAATATACAAGTCAGGGCATTTAATTTGCACACATCCGGTATGTGTTCTTGGAAAACTAACATCCTACTACATCTTACACAAACTGGGACATTCCCAGTTGCCTACAGTGACAGTCTCATCACTGAGCTGAAAGTTTAAAGGCAGAGCTCAAGAAAATATGTAAAATATAAACCCAAGAAAAATCTGCATCTATTTTTGAGCCCAAAGGGTAAAAGAGACTCGAACAGGAATTTCAGTCTGGCCTGACATGACCTGTTCTCCAGGTCCAGTCAGTGAATAATTAATGTGAAGCTGGAGGCCAGAAGAGACAGTGAGGTCACTGTGCTCTCAGCTATGATACATTCAACTAAATGAGAGATTATTATATTGATTGAAGACCATTTTATAAGAAAAAACAGAGGCGTGTTTCATTGTGTATCGAAAATACACATCATCTGGTCGTCTGAATGAGTTCACATAACAGTGAGGTTAAAAATAATCAACAAAAAAAAATCCCCTTAAACTGGCAAAAAAACATGTTAACAGCCTGGTGCAAAAATCACTTTTGAAAGCTGAAAAATCTAAACTTCGACAACCAATTTGTGCTGTGATAGCCAATCAGCATTAAGATCCTCCGGGAATGTAGGACGCTGAGGATGTTTATTTATCAATATCAGCACAAAATATTCTGGGGTTCAAACTCCTGCAAGTAACATGACAGGAAAGGTCGTACCGCGTTTGGTGTGAGCACAACATGAGAGGCAGATCCACCCCTCACTCCTCCGCAGCTCCAAATGTTTCGTTCAATCGAACTCAAGTTCATTTGCACCCTAGTGTGGTTCGTGTGGGCAGGTGTGAACACAGCAATCACACTCAGGTGAGCACCAAAACAACCAGACTGAAACCTTCTTGAAGAGGTGGTAACAAACTGGTGCGATGTGAACCAGCTGCAGTCACATGACACATTGTTTGGGTTAAACATGAGCATGTTACAGTCCTGGAGGATTATTAATGTGCACCTCCTCCTGTACTGCCTTAATATGCACATTCAGCACATCCAATGCATCAAAACATTGTTTTCTAGTTGGAGCCGCGCCTCGTTTTCAAACTGTATGGTTTGACTAAAATGAACAATGACAGCAAAATAGTCCACGATGAGCAGCGCTAAAATCAACCTGCGTAGTTGTCCCTCCATTGTGACATTAGAAAGTGTCACATTTATCTTGCAAGTGTTCTCTTCTTCAACATTTGCTTTACTTCCTGGATTTTTCCCACATGGAAATTCTGACCAATCAAGAGCAGCTTTCTCGCACAAGGCATTTGATCTGCTCTGCTTGTAAATGCTGCCGTGAGAACACGAACCAACTCTAGGCAATTATACAACTTTGTGACTAAATGAGTCCCTGATTCGGACCAAAGCAAGACAACTCTAGGTCTGAAAGCAGCCTAAGTTCGTGTGAATGAATACAAACTTATCCTTTCAAAGTCACACAGTAACACAAACACACTAACTAATCAAAGCAGCAGCAGATCAGCAACTCTGGCGTTCAGCAAAGTTAAAAGCCAAAATTGTGGTTTTGTCTGTTTGAAGAGATGATAGACAGATGTAACGGCTTCAATTCCCCATTCGAAAGTGCTCTCTTACGAAAGGTAAAGCACTGAAAATATTCTAAATATAAATCAATACTGATTTTTTTTAGATGGCTAAATCACGTTTGCAGCTGCTGTCATTCACATCAGCAGCTTCCATGGCTGTATTCCAAACTAGGGGTGTGCTGACTGCAATCTACTGCATCTAATACACTGACTATGTTTAAGTACCTCATACAACCACACATCAAAAAATCCAAACTGCCCCTTTAAGCTTCATTGTACAAATCCATCATCTTAAAATGGTAAACGGCAGTAAAACCTGATTTAATATCGTCGCCTTGCCCGACCAATCACCCCTGTCAGTGTCAGCAGCAGAGGGTCTTCCTCCTGTCTGTCCTAAAGCAAGCTGTGCTATAAACCCATTATATTCATATTGCTTTATGGAAATATAAATCATCAGCAGCAGTGGTCCCCAGTGGAATGAGTGGCGTCTATAAAAGTGTGTGCTTGAACAAGGATGGTGTCATAAAGAGTGTGTCAGCGTAAGGAGCCCCCCCAGGGTTCAACCAAGCATAGCCACATTTTTTACTCAAACAGGAAAAACCTGATAAAACGCTCTGCAGGCACCGGCTGAGGGCCCGCTGTGCTGAGGTGTTATTGTCATAACATGGAGTCAAACGCTCAGCCCTCAGCTGAACCAGTCCATCACTCACCTGTCTGGACAAATACTCTCACTACTGAAACATACACCTGGTTATGACAACAATGTGAATGAAATCTCACCATCAGATCAACATGAAATTGAGTTTAACCCAGTTAAACATAAATATACGCAACAGTAAAGCAAAGGTTTTGACTTTTTGGGAAATATGCTTCTTCACTTCACTTAACTTTCATTCTTGTCCCGCCATGTGTCACCCTGACCGGCCGCGTATCATGCACACGTTAAAGGATGTTTTTTCCAATCAATGTCCGACGCCGCAAGTCACTGCCCAAGCGCCAGATTTCGACAACTTCGGAGTGACACTGGGTTGATTTTGCTGAGAGTAAGATAAGATGATTGATAACATTCATACAGTCAGTAGCTGGTTAGCTTAGCTTAGCATAAAGATTGGAAACATAGGGAAAAGTTAGCCTCGCTCTGTGCAAAGGGAACAAAATCCACCTACTGGCACCTCCAAACATTTATGGAGGCCCATTTCTGCCAGTGTGATAAAGAATAAACAAAAAGATCCTGTAAGTCATTGTAATGATGAAGTTTCTCTAAATGATAAATTATCTCAAAATAAGGAGAAACTTTTTAAAATAATCAGAAACTTTCCCCGAAAAATGAGTTAGTATCTCAGAATAATGAGATTATTTTTGCTAAATAGTATCGTTTCACCACCTCTTCAAGAAGATTTCGGTCTGGTTGTTCTGGTGCACACCTGAGTGTGATTGCGGTGTTCACACCTGCCCAAACAAACCACATGTAGGGGGCAAACGAGCTTGAATGTGATTGAACCGAATTAAACAGCAGGTGTTAAGGCATGCTAAAAGTCAATTCGTGCAATTTCGTGGCCCTGCTTTGATTGTGCAAGAGACTGACACAGCAAACCAAAATTTCTGACATGTAAGAAATTCATCAGAACATTCGACGGCTGGTCGGGAGCAGCTGATTGGGCCATGATCAGTCCTCGCTCCCTGGTGTACACTGCACCGCACACGACACTTGACAAAGCTGAAATCTGGTCCAAATTAAAATGAGTCGCATGCTCAAAAATCAGGTCAGAAAGGTGTTCAAATTTTACAGTGTGTGTGCCCAGGCTGTAGTCATTATTTCAATAAAGTTTCTTATTATGACATCATCACACTGGCAGAAGTAGGTTTTCATACTAATTAACATGATAAATCTTGTTTGTTTAATCCGTACAAAACCAAAGAGTATAACCAGTAAGCTGTGGTTTCACAGGGTCATGGAGTCCTGTAAAACCACAAGTTCCTGTTTGAAATTAATTCAAAGCTCCTCTTGTCTCACCACTGCAAGGTGCCTGGCACTTCCTCCTGGGTACCAGGAGTGCAAATAGTCTTAGTTACTGTACCTATCCCGCTGTTTATAAAATCACAGACAAAAGTTATTTAAAAAAATTTCTCCTGTCATCTGGATAAGCCGCATGGGTGCTGCTGACGACCGAGGAAAAACAATTATCATACAGTAACACACCTCAAATTGAATTCACGGACTGATATCACATGGATTTGCAAGTGTAATCTGCATTGATTTGGCAAGTTATTCCATTAAGCTGTGGGTACATGAGCTCTGGTAATTGCTTTCTCACACTCACACACACACACACAGATACAGTATGTAAGCTATACACTCGGGCTGCGTGTGTAAAAAAGTGTCTAAATGGTTTCCCGACAGCATATTGGGTGGGGAGCATTTATCTCTGCTTAGTGTGGAAAGAATAACGCAACTCATTTGGAGCCCATTCAAGCATAACCGCCTGATTCAGTCGGACTGAGAATGACTGAATCACCCAGACGTTAATTCTCTGAGGGAATGAATAATAATTTAATGTGGTAAAGGTATTCGCCGGGCAACGCTGATTGAATAAACACAAAGGTGTTTGTCAAGGAATGATTGAATAAGTATGGAGATGATCAGGGGCGGTAATCAGGTTTGTCAGGGGATGAGGAATGAATAAGAGGCTTTTTTTGTCAGGTGATGAGTGAGTATTATGTTCACGTATGTGACTCAATTTATCAAAGGCAGAGGAGGCGTTCCAGAGGGTAGTATTACCAATAATGGGACACAAACCCAGACGATATCATGATAAAGTGCACATTCTGTAAATACACACACACAGAAAGTCACATCCAATGCAAACATTGTGAAGGTACTGTTTTTAGCCATGTTAGCAGAGAGGCTCTAGCAAAGTCTGTCGATGGATTGCTCCACCACTTTGGTCAAGTCGAAATATCTCAACATCTACTCAATGGATTGCCATTAGATACTGTACACACACTCATGACTAGCAGAGGATGAATCTTCATGACTTTAGTTGTCTTTTAACTTTTCATCTAGTGACACTATTGAGTCAAAATGTCAATTTAAATGACTAAAAGCTGACCCACAAAACTAAAGTCAGTTTATGTTTAGTGCTGATAAGCAGTGATGGCATGCTAACTGATGAAACATTAAACATTATATCTCGTGTAGCATGACAATATTAGCATGCTGATATTGGCATTTAGCTCCTTTAATGCTATGTTTCCTCAGCCTGATGATTTTTTTTTCTCCATCCAAATTAAGCCCCATGTTCCCTCAACATCAGAGTGAACCCTTCCATAAATGGGTTACGGTTGCCAAGCATAAAATCCACATATGAGTTTTTGAGATATCACTCTAACAATATTGATAAGAGACAGACAAATAAACAAACAAACAAACGGATGAGCAAGTAACATCAATCGCCTCAGTGTCAGAAGATACTGATCTGAGGGAACACAGGGTTGAGGGAACATAGGGTTGAGGGAAATGGGCTGAGGAAACATAAAGCTGAGGGAACAAGGATAAGGGAACATATGGCAGAGGGGACATATAGTTGAGGTATTAGTGTTAAGGGAACAAAGGGCTGAGGGAACACAAAGTTAAGGGAACAGTGAGTTGGGGGAACAGAGCTGAAAGAACATAGGGCTGAGGGATTAGTGTTAAGGGAATGTAGGGCTTAGGGAACATAGAGTTGAGGGAAGCGTGGTTTAAGGGAACATAAGGCTGAGGGAACATAGGGCTTGGACAACAAAAGGCTGAGGGATTGGGGTTGAGGGAACATAGGGTTGAGAGAACAGGGTTAAGGGAACATGGGGCTTGGGGAACTAAGGACTGAGAGAACATACAGTTGAGGGAACATAGACACACTCTCCTCATTTAGCTTTGTTTGTTTTCTTATCAGTTGCATTTCGTTGTTACTAACATGTTGGCATGGATGCACACACACAGAAGCATACAGTACATTAGTCAAGGTCATTCGATCAGATATCACTCAGATACTGAGTGTTATCTGAGCTGCAACCAACGATTACTTTATGAATTATTTAATTATATTTTGTGACCGATTAATTAACCGTTTAGTCTATAGTGTCAGAAAATAATCACTGCAACATCTAAAAGCACACACAGAACACTTACTGTATGTCACACATATATAATATTATGCATGTTTTAATAGAGAAAGAAGAAGTGACTCATTTCCTGCACAAGTCAAGAAACTTTCAGTGCACTGCAGATTCTAATAATTTTTTAGATGACACACCAACAATTAGTAGTGACAGCTCTGTGAAGGAGAACATGAGGTTCACAGTTGTGGAGCAGAAATGAAAACTGCTGCCAAGAAACACACTCAGATAGTATCTCTTGATTTTGATGAAGCTGACGCTCAAGTGATTTTTCAAGAGAAATAAATCTGTTACCTTTTCAGAGGAGGCGACAAACTCTTGACAGAAGTTGCTCTTGCTGCAGAGATGTGATCCCACTGCTCAGCTGTCACACTGACAGGAGACTTGTGGACACGAGGGCTGAGTGCAGGCCCAGCCCACTCTGGCCACAGATCACACTTCCAGTTTGCCGTCATTGCTGTAAAAACACACTGTAAAAGTTTTTTTCTTCTTTGGTACATTTTGTTCTGTACTGCTCAGTTTCATGCAAAGAAAGTCACAGAAGATCCCGCCTATGTTTACTGGATACACTCGGCTCAGTGGACACAGGAATAACTTCTAACAGGGTAGAGATTGTTGCAATCAGGGACGCTGACACTGACATTTAGTCGACCCTTATTGATATAAATGGGAACATGGGATCATTCTGAACCCGATGAAAATAAAATCAAAATACTTCACCAGACTCTGACATAATCCTTCTGGGACTATGTGATACTAGCAAGTATCTATCTATTTATATATACACACATTCTCTGGTATTTTATTTCAGTGTTTGATACTTTCTTTTCCTTTTTTGGAATAAATGTGTGCTTAAATAACTAACATCCAATTAAACTGGGACATTCCAAGCTGCCTACAGTCCTAATAATAGATACTGATCACTGACCAGCGTACATGCAGTATGCTAAAAGTTTAAAAGCAGAACCTAAAATATAAAGTCAAAAACAATCTGCACGGACACAAACTGAATCCAGAGACCCAAACACGACTTTCAGGCTGGCCTGACATGACCTGTCCGACAAGTTCAGTCATTAATGTGAGGCACAGCTGGAGGCCTGTATAGACAGAGAGGTTTGTGCCTCCAGATGTGATGAAGAGAGGAGATACTGCCAGACACAGACAAGAATGACAACTACAAATCATGTGTACTTTACCAAAGAATAGCTAGAGTTTTTGTCATACTTGAGAAAGGATCATTATCACTGCTAATATTTAGTCGCACTTATTTCCAGGTCGTCTGAGCCTGCACAAATCTACAAAAACCTACTAAAGGGACAATAATGCATATTTTTCCCTTTACTTGTGGTGCTATTAATTCAATCTCGATTGTTTTGGTGTGTGTTGCTGAGTGTTGGCGATATTAGCTGTACTGGTAGCTCACCCAGCACCACTGAGCTAGCCAGTGTTCTAGCTCAGCAGAGCAGGACGTCATTAATGTTCACATCTCACGAGCACAAACCTCTCATCCATGAGTAGATGCACACTTCCTTCTGCGCAGTGGGTGTAGTTTGGTAGAAAGAAAATAATTCCTACATGAAATTGTTCACAACAAGGTCTGTGGATTATCGTCTATCTGGTGAGCGGGTCATGATTTCTGGAAAGAGACATTGCTGTTGAGTTTTTGGCACTCTGAGCATCACAATAAGGTCCCGATCACGCAGAAAGCATTTTAGCAGCTGGAGGCGCCTTTTTGTAATTGTTTTTAATGAGAATGAAGCTTTTTGCTTGCGGGTTTGCGTTGGGCCGCACCTCGTATTTCTGCAATCAAGGCACCGGGCATTTTTTGAGTTGAAAAAACTTCAGCTCAGAGCAGAAAAGCACCCAGCATCATCTTTTTTTCCAATTATCCAATCCATCACATATCGCAATTGGTCATGAACTTATATAAATGCACTGCATCGGTACGCTTAGACTTTTTTATCCTTCAACAAAAAAATCACGGTTAGGTATATGAAAAAAGAACAAGGTTTGGCTTTACAATCTTTCAGGATGTGAACACCGCTCCCCCAGGTGAAAGTCTCCACCACCCCTCCCGTCCATCCTCCTCGGATTTTTGCCACCTTAACTTTAGTTTTTGTCCTACCATGCTCTCCCCTGACGCTGCTGTTAAATTATATATTATGGCTCTCACCCTCAACCAGAGCTCTGTGTCCATTTTCTAGTCCCTGTTGAGTCAGCCCACCAACATGAGCTTAATACTTTCTAAGGATCGTCAGGTTTCCCAAACTGATAAATACCCCATATAGAAACACAAAACTGCTTTGCTAATAGTGATTATTTTAAAGATACTTCAGAGATCATTTAATAAAAAATAGAGGTTTATACATGAAAAGTACACATCATTTGAGGTGGTTCTCTCATAAAAAAATCCTTCCAACTGTAAAAAAAAAAATTGTACAAATCCATCATCTTAAAATGGTAAACGGCAGTAAAACCTGATTTAATATTGTCGCCTTGCCCGACCAATCACCCCTGTCAGTGTCAGCAGCAGAGGGTCTTCCTCCTGTCTGTCCTAAAGCAAGCTGTGATATAAACCCATTATATTCATATTGCTTTATGGAAATATAAATCATCAGCAGCTTCAACACGGATGGTGTCATAAAGAGTGTGTCAGCGTAAGGACCCCCCCAGGGTTCAACCAAGCATAGCCACATTTTTTACTCAAGCAGGAAAAACCTGATAAAACGTGCATATGCATAAAAAACCTGATTTTAGTTTTTACTCTAAACTGCTGTGAAAAATTAAAACAAAGCAGATAAACCGCTGCAGAAAGATAGCCAACAACAGAGGCCTTCATCAAATCATTCCACATCTTCAGCAGATTATAAACCCCATAATGAAGCTACCTCACCTTTTGGCTTCCTGCGAGACTGACAGAGTCATTTTGTTGCGTAACACCGATGTCCTTCGCTGGTTCAATACCTGGACGGTTGTGTCCATTAACATTTTAACAGCAGCTTTGCCACAAATAACAATCAGGCTAAAAGGCTCAGCGGCATTCAGACTGACCCTCCTTCTGCTTTTTTTAGCTGATTGATTATTATACTTCAGGCCGTGTACTACTCCTGCAAGGAGAGTCATTTCTCTGTCATTTGTATAGATTTTTTTTAACCTATAACTTCAAAACAAACCCAACTGGAGCTGTATGTAACCTCAGCTGACAGCAGGTGAAGTTACAGGACAGATTAAACATTCAAGATACAACATGACAGAGTGAGACTCGCCTCAATGTATGTCCAAAAAGTGCTTGTTTTTGCCACTGACAGGCTCAGACTGTTATCTTAAGTGTCTGACAACATTATGGAGAAGATTCCTAAAGAGGTCGACCTTTTGATCAAGGTGTAGAGTCATTTGTGTTTGTTTAACCAGGAGTAGCCCCCTAAAATCACCATCCCCAAAGCCACCAGACTCCATTTAAATAAACAGTAATTTTATTATTATAAAATACACTTCACTTAAAGTCGAAAGAAGCAAAATAAAATTCACAAAGACCATCTTGGTTCGCCTTTCCACTGTTCCAACAATCAACAACTTTGCCTTGGTTGAAATAAACCCGTAATTCACCAAGTTAGATGTGAAAACACACTGTCTCTATCATGCTAAAATCACTACTTTTTTTAAATGGAGCCTGGTGGGTTTGGCGATGGAGAGTCTAGGGCTGTTTCCGGTTCATCAAAAAGGATCGCACCCTTAAACAGAAGGGTCCATCTCTGTAGGATCCTCTTCATAACGTTGTCAGACACTTATAATAACAATCCGAGTCTGTCAGTGGCAAAAACAAGCACTTTAATTGGACGTACATTGACAGTGCGAACATGCCCTGAGTGGTTACACTGCAGCCAACTGACTGGACCAACTTCAAATGCTTTTGTTCCCATTCGTCAGTTAGACACAAAAACATGTTAAAGTTACCCTTTAAGGGCATTTTGCTTTCCATCATGAAGATTATAATTGAAAAACAGGCTGATAGGCTTTTCTTATCCAGTTAAGACACTGCTGAGAACTACCTTTGATATGCACAACGGATGCTACAAATTCAAAGCACGCACAGAGTTCTCAGCAGCTGCCTGAATCCAACATGTGATCAGAGCTGCAGTAAATTCAAACATCAATGGGCTGCCACCAATTTAAGCTAGGACTCATGCGTGCTCTATGGAAACATGCATGGATTTTGGCTTTGAAGCAGCTTGGTGCTTCTCGGCCAGTTTAATAAGCAAGTGTTTTTATGTGGCCTTTGCTGACATCTAGTGGAGACAGAGAGCAGTGATATAAAGGATGGAAAGTAATGTGTGTGTCTGTAATGATTTATTCTGAGTAGTGACATCATCCCTCAGGGAATTACAGTATCTGATCCAGCCAGGTGTGTGACAACATACTACATGCAGTGTGATGTACTGTTTCCCCTGTAAGATAACATTTCCTCTGCTCACTGTCGGCTGCGTAACTTATCAGCTCCCACAGTATCATCTATTCGACTGAGGGATATCAGTTGGTGGTAAATGTATTTAATCTTGAGACACAGCTCTGTAACGAAAAGGGACAAAGGTCTGATCCTGGGATAAAAGACAAGACAAAAGACAAGCTCAGCTAACTGAGGTGATACGAACGTAGATCAAAACCTTGCATCAGGTGCTTGTGGAGAGCGAGAAGCAACAGGATGGACAGGAAGGAGGCACTGAACACTGTTCATTTGCTCCGGTTATTATAAATGCAATGTTTGGGTAAGAAAGATGTCATCAGTCAGTAACTGGGCTACTTTACCGCTCTTCACTTCAGCAGCAGAAACAGTCTGGTGTTACTTTTATGTGACATATTCCGAGTTGAACTGGCTTCGTGGTACAGGCCTCTGCAGTGGTCGACACGTGTTGGCTCTTTTAATTATTTAGTCACTACAATAAAGGCTTTTCAATATTTCCTTCTTTGTTTTTCTATATTTTTTCAAAGTGCCCAGATCGCCTTACAGACGATAATTTTGTTGACTTTGAAGGATGACTTGTTTAAACATGATTGTTTATCAATACCATATCAGCAAACATTTAAACCCATGCTGTGAAGAGTAAAAATGACTGTTTTGCTTTCAGTCAAACAGACAAACAAATGATGTAACAATAGATAAATTTCAACTTTATTAATTCACAAAAAGGCTCATCCAGTGGTTATAAAATAGAGCTTAGTCTATATTTTAACATCTAGAACTGTACAACAGAACAAAGACCACAAATGAGACAAAATCAAAGAGTAAAACCTCTGATGTGCACAGAAAGAAAGAAATAACACTGATCATTGGAGAAATGTTAGATTTACAAATTGAAAAATTAAATAACTATAAATCTGTGTTGTGTGTGCTGACTCGAGTAACGTAGGATTAACTTGATTAGTTTGAACAGAGGCTTTGTGGTAAACAATGGTTTACATTCATATCGAGTTTCATGAGGGACACTTGTGTGTATTTCTCAACAAAAGGAGACTTTGTTTTCAGTAGTAGGCAAAGTGCAGACGTCTGGAGGTGTTAGAAAGGATGTTGGTACCTGTTAGCATTAGTCCATTTTCACTGACAGTAGTACAAATATATATGTATGCTCCATAAAGCTGACAGAAGAGGGAAGGAAGGATGTGTATCTTCATGTAATAACCCTTCTTCAAAGCACACTTGTGAAAGCGTCTTGAATACAAACTGACCCCACATGAGCCCAAACCAGACACTTAAAATATCAAACATTAACAATAAATAACAGCAATCGCTCAGTGCAAAACTACACAAAAATTGGAAAATATAAACTATTTTGACACCAACAAAGACGACCTCACATGGTCAGTGACGTCACAAACCGACTCTTGAACATGAGCACTCGCTTAAAATCAGGTTTTCAAAGCAAACCAGCTTAAATGTCTCATTACGTTCAGTAGCGAGACGTAAAAATCACCCATCTGAATTATCTGAAAACATGTCATTCATCAATGACTAATAATGTATCACTGCAGACCGTCTACAGGATGTTGAGGAGACATGATCAAGCCCTGTTTGCACGGGATTCACAGGTTTTTGTCCAAAAGTGGGTCGTAGGTCCATCCTGAATGGACCACAAGTGACCCGCAAACATGTCAAGTTTGTAAAAAAACACACTTTATTTTCAAGTACAGTGAATTTCCAGCACAAAGCTTTTATTCTGAAGTGCCATGTCCACCTGTAGAGTGAGTGACTGACTGACTTACTGACAGCTACTTGACAGAGACAGCAAACCAGCTGGGTGACATGTCCAAACACAGGTATGATGCTGAAATGTATTAAACTGTGTGGACCTTGAACTAATGACTAAGGAGAAATCTGGACCTCATGGCTGGACCTGGTGGGAACTACTGCTGTATACTCATGACACACTGCTAACTTGAATCTGTCATAACCAGCCCATGTCAAAAAGGTGGTGGTTCCTGTTTATGGTTGTTACTGAATTGCATAACTTCCTGTTTTCAGGTCACTGAAATATTTTCTAGTAATTTGTGTTGATTGATTTGTCAAGTAAAAAATCTTAGAGATATTTCACCAAACACAGAGGGCACGTAATAAAATAAGTCCAGTTAGGGTCACATCTTGGGTTTTTTTTTGTTTCTGCCTCTGTTTATGTTAAGTTATGTAGACTGTGTGATTCAAAATGAAAGTTGTGACAGCATTTGGGTGCAGGAGGTGGCAGAATCTGTTCCGTTTTTGTAACCCACATTAAAAAAAGAAATGAATGAAGGAGGCTGATGCTGTAAATCACTGCTAGCTGTGTGTGTGTAGTGTTTGTTGTGTAAAGTGGAGTTGCAAATGAGCATGCTCATCATATTTGGGGAATAATGCTAGTAAACTTGAGTAAAATACCTACAGTATTTCGCTTATCACAAAGCTATACCATTTTTTCTTTCCCATTACAAATTCTGATACTTGACACTGTATTGGTCAATAACAAGTACCATTACTAACCCTGAATGGATGTAAAATTATTGCGGTCATTGTTCTATGGTACGGCTCAGGTTAAACCCTAAAACTAGTGGGACTTTCCAGTATAAAATATTGCCAAGTTGCTGACATTTTGAAGTTAAACTATTCTGGAAATCAATTCATCTTCATCGCATCGTAGTTGCCAGTGGCTGAACAGTGCATCTTGCTGTTTAGGCTACTGTTTTGGAACCGCGAAAAGAATTGATTTCCACGAAAACTGCTGCTTATACAAGTTTCTCATTAAATCATCCTGTGTCAGATCGATGTGTAAACTTGTGTACTTGCTGATTGGGTTGAGCCGAGTTCTCGGATAAATAGCGTATTCGGTACAGATAATATACTTTTTTATGAGTATTAACTGAGTAAAATGTGTCAATATCTGTACTGGCAATGAAGGAAAATCGTCATTGTGATCAAAACTGATCTAAAGCTCAATCCTGAGATCATTCTGTAAATAGTTTTCTTATAAATAATAAATACAGCAACTTCTGATCAATTTCAGGCTTCAATAGCAACTTCTGGTTCAGTCCCACCTATTTCCAGTTTTAGCCACACCCACTTCTGATTAAATCCGATACAGATACCGATTAGTTGGTTGAACAGATACAGATCATGGTGAACTCGCTCATCCCTACTCGCCAATACCAGAGCCAGCGTTGCAAGCAACATCGAAGGCATTTCCGATATTGGTAAAGGAACAACTGAACACAAAACCCAGATGTGCAGATGTGGGAGTTAATTTCTAAATCCCGACGACAGCCCATAATACCAGCCCCGTGCAAACAGGGCTTTAGAACAGACAGTGACATACTGAATGTTATAATGTTTTTGTGAATAAAAAGCAGTGGGTTTTCTGTGTACCAGCTAACACAGATCGAACCAATTCTTCTCACTGGGACTTCCTCTCCTCAAGCTGGCAGTGACTGTTTAATTTTATTTTGAAAATCTCCTGCTGTTCTGGCTTTGTTGACCCTGTACATTAAGTGTCTGGGGGTGAGGTCTGTGAATGTGTAAAGCGCAGGAAAAATCCTCCAATAAGGCATTTTTTCTTTTCTGTTCATTATATATTACCTTCTATATGACCGAAAGAAAAGGAAGTTCAAGAATCCTTTCAAGTTAAAACATTTCACAAAGATCAGGGGGAGCTGTTTTTTTCTTCAAATGTTTTACACCAGGAGCCGTTTTACATTAAAAGTGTCTTTCGTTAATGACCCAGCAGACCTGTGCACGGGGGTTTCCTTGTGTCGTCACGGTGACCATTTTGGCATCAAAGAATAAGGGAGACCTCTTGGCCCTCGACGGTGTCCTGCATAGAGCTTATGAGGCATCAGGTGGTCATAGTTCAAGTGTGTATGAGTGTGTGTGTGGGTGTACTATGTCTGGGCCAGCTGAAGTTCCTCCAGTCCATGTCTGCCCATGTGATATCTGGCCAAGTCTTTTCTGGTCACCAGTCCAATCACCTGCAGAGGGTCACAACAACCGTCATCAAGATGGCATTCAGTAACAATGATCATTAAACTTTCCTTTGATCAACAGATGAAGAAGTGTCCCTGTGAGGGTCAAAAACACACGGGGAAATCAAATTAGGACATTCAGGGATACACACACAAACACACACTCTTACCCTGTTTTCATCATCCACCACGACCAGGTGTCTGAGGCCCAGCGCTCTGAACAGCTTAAACACACGAGGCAGAGATGTCTCCTGCAGACAGACCACCCCATTTTAGTTCAACTTCATTCACTTGTACACAACTTTTATAAAAACCTTTAAAAAGGGTTTAACAGAGGGAAACAAAAACATAAAAAAGACTGCAACACTAAAAACTTAATGGTGTGTTCATACCTAAGGCAAAGTGAATTTTCCAGGAACTGCAACTGAGACATATCCGTCCCTAACAGCTGTGCTAACAGCTGTGCTAACAGTTGTTCTTACTAACTGCAAAGGCAGCTAATAGCTAACTTTGCTGTAAAGTACAACCTATGGCTGGAATGAAGTGATGTGAGCACAGAAACTGAACCAAAGTGAACCGAGAGGGCAACACGTTTTATTAACGTTTACTTTCCACAATAAAATACTAACTTAAATGACTTAAATTGCTAAATTATTACAGCTTACACAAGTCACAAATACACATTTTCAGAACTTACCAGGTAGTCCTATGGCTTCGCTCACTAATCACCGAGACCTCTCTTTGTTTGTCCTGACTCTGTACAGTACTGACGTTGGGTTGTAGAGCTCCCACAGATAGCAACACCATTTGTCCTCCATTTCTGATTCTCAGTAACGTCAAGAGAATCTCAACTAGATCTCAATGTCAACCCGCACAGATACAGTGAATTTGTAATCTCACCGCACGAAATGCTCGCTTCACATTCACTGTGTGCACAACCCATAAAATTTAATACAACAAACAATAACGATACTAAAAGATAAACAGAACAATAAAAGACAGTGGAACGTGCAAAGTTTTTTTAATATTTGCACATACCTTTTTTTTTTTTTTACTTTTATATGACTATTATTATTATAATTATTATTATAAATTATTACCTGTGGTACAGTGTAAGGTGTTGCGTTCATGAACTCCGTGAGGTCCATCATACACTCCCTCTCGTCCTGGGAGACGTGGATGCTCTGGATCGGGGGGAAGCGGGGATAGGCGTCCCTGAAGTCCTTCAGCTGGAGCTTCCTCTGCGTCAGCCGGGACCGGGCCAACTCCACAAACACCTGCCAGGGCGGAGCAGGAACAGACACTGACCGACTCCATTCAAATCATCACAACACAGATGAACATCTTTTTTTCCCATCCCTGATGTTACCTTGTGCTTGAGGAGAACGATGAGCTGAGAGCGGAGGATGAGGCCGCAGAGCTTCGCTGGCTGAATGACAGAGAAGAACAAATATCATTAATAAAAGACAGTTTCTATTTGCCTTGAAGCTACATCCCATTCTGGTACACTATTATCTGTGTGTAATATTCTTCAGTGCCAGTGACCCTGAAAGTACTGATGACGTGCCTGAAGTTGCGATGTACTGTCTATACTGCGGTTATTGTCTGGCACAGATAATGGGAATTGGCCTTTTCCATTTAACTCTGGACTTGATACGAGGAGGAAGTGGGCAGTAGGAGCAGCCATAGCTTCTTCAAACAGGTCCTGCGTCAGCATTGCATTCTGATTAGGGGTGTCTGAAACTGAGACTGAAACCGCAGAAGTGCACACCCTCGGTACCGAAGCCGCTGCCACTGTGACCGCTGCAGCCCGTTGAGTTCTCATTAGGCTACGTTAAAAGGCAGAAGTCTCAGGATGGCTTGTAGTGAACCTGAGACCGCAGATGTCCTGGCACAATCAAGTCGGCAGTCTAGGAACGAGTGATGTGCGCGTCCACACACAAGTTGGGTCCAGCTAGAAAATTTCACTTTGGGCAGGTGGTTAAAAAAGTGACAAAGCATTGCTCTGAGTTAAGTTATTAATCACTTAGAGAAACACTGCATACAACAGTCCACCTTCCACCTTCTCTTATATTTGCCTTGAAGCTTCATCCCATTCTGGTACAAGAACATCTGTCTACACTCTCCCTCAGTGCCAGTCATCCTGAAAGTACTCTGACTAAGCTGTGGTGTACCATCTATCCTGCTGTTATTTCCCAGTGTGACCCACAGAATGGGAACTATCCTTTTCCATTCAACAGCGGACTTGAAATGAGGAGGAAGTGGGATCTTGCCCTCTCTCAAATACACACACACACACACACACACACACACACACACACACACACACACACACACACACACACACACACACACACACACACACAAATGAAGCCGCTACATCAGTATTGAACAAACTGGACAGAATATTCTGGCTAAAAGAAGAACAATCAACTCCACTTAAAGCTCTCTTGAGAAGAAATGTGTTTTGCGTACTTCAAACAGGATCCAGCAGACACCAACTCATATCAGCTCATCTATGCACACTGTTGTCTGTTTACATTTTTCTCATGTTCAAGTGTTGTTTATTTTCCTTTGGATTTGTGCCAAGTCCAGCCGTACCGGGCTTTGACTGGCAATCTATATACTGGCGGATGTGGTCACTGGTCGCTTAGTTCACAACTGTGATGTCAGGGTAGCAATTTTTTGTTCCTTTTAAAAGCTCCACTGCACATCCATTAGAATTATCTCGACATGACCTCACACATTGTCAGGCACTAGCACATAAAAAGTTTTCAATGCACCATCTGGTAAATACATTTCAACTATGGATAAATTCAAAAATATAATCTTTGAAGCCAGTTCATTGCTCTATAAAAAACGACCAAACTCAGTTAAAAAGCAGAACCCAAGCCATCGTGCCATACCTCATCACCAGCAGTGACCTGCACGACGACTGGGAAGCCGTTGTGATTGGTAGACGTGTTGCTAAGGGTGTCCACGATGGTTCCCACCTTCTCTATCCTGTTCAAACAGGTGACCGGAGAGCTCATCACCTCTCTGCATGTGGAGGAGAAACAGAGGGAGAGGGGGAACAGTGAGGGTAAATGAGGTGAAACAAAGAGAGGAGGAAAATCAGAGAGTGAGAAAAAATAACAGTGTAAGTCAAATTGAATTTAATATAATTTAATAATCATCCCATCAACATGGCTGTCACTCTGAGCCACCCACAGACGGAGAGGACCTTACCTGGCGGTCAACCAGTGGGAGGTGGCAGGAGCCTCCCAGTGCAGGAAGGGAACGCTCTGCAGCTTGATGTGGATATCATACAGACCCTGAAACAGAAAGAGACAGATTCCAGTCTCTGCCTGTGCCTTAATATGCTAATTACAGTATGCACTATCTTTGTTATGTACCTTTTTTAGGGTTATTATAAAGCAATCGACATACTTGACTGCTTGACGTTTACTCACCTCCACAAAATAGTCTCCCACTATCTTGGCAGTCATGAGGACGAGCATGATGGGAAGACCATATGTGACATTTCCTGTAGCCTCCACCATGATGACAGTCAAACTGAGAGTCATCCTCACAATGCCACCTGTGAGGACCAGTGCATCATTACTTGTACAAAACATCTGTCTTTCATCTTAGTCTGGTTTTAACAGAAGAGATTTATAAATATAGATTGTTTAAAAAGACAATTCCTGAGTATTGATAGCTCTCTTTTGTCACTGTGATTGGTCATAAAATTAATATGATTCATTTCTTGTTTCCTGTTAAGCAATAACTCAAATAACACTAACAAGGAAAAGATGAAAGTTACTTACCTAACTGAGCTGCAGCTCCAATCAGGGCATATTTACCAGGGTCTGCCCAGATCTAACAAAAACACACACACATCAAAGTCAAGCAGTCAAATCCACAGGGAAAAATCTATGAAAACAGCCGTGGCATGATGTGATGCATTCCTGATCTGATCATGTATGTCTTGAGTTTACGCTGGAGTGCAGAACTTGACATAAACGAACATGCTTTACAATCAAGTCCATGCCAAATGAGTTTATACAATGCTGATTTAGCCTATCGCTGCCAGGGAAAGCTCTCTGTATTTCATAGAATACTGAAGCTGTGGTGTCTGTGGTGACATTCTCACACTGGTGAATAGGAAGTGATGTATTTTACATCAATCAGCCAGATTTAAAAGAAGCAGGAATCACGCTGGAAAATATTCAGAACCGTCTGTAGCTGTTTTAGTCTTTTGCTTATGGGAATATTTTTTTACACACATTTACCTCATTATTCAAACTTTGGCCATGTTTAATATGAACATCTGATGTTGTAATATAATGTATGTGACAGACGGTAACGAAAAGCACAACAGGCCCCTTTAATTCAACTATAATATGGTCTGTTTTTATATGGGAACTGAAAAGTGTTGTTTTGTCCTCATCGATAATACACACACTGACCGAGCCAGTAGATGTGATGGAGGCCAACAGTATCCCAAACAGTCTTCCCCAGGCTGCTCCTATTAGCAGAGATGGAATGAAGACTCCAGCGGACACCGCCAGGCCGTACGTCCAACACGCCAGGAAGAAATAAGTCAGGGTGAACAAACCCAGGGTCAATGGGTTGTAGGTTCCTTTAAGAAAGACATGGAAATGATAAGTGAACACATTTATTTTGACATCATAATCATTTTCCCTCCACTCGGGCCCATGTGCAAAATAAAAGGGAAGAGAAATGGCTTTTGCACATCATGTTTGTACATAATTATTTTTAGCAAGCTTGCCCTCACTGACAGCTTTTACCTGGCTGGTTGTGGAAGAGACTGCGCACACTTCTCTCAGGAGTGTTGAAGAAGGCCGTTGCCATGGAGTTATACTCCCCATCTGCACAGAACAACTGAGAGAGAGACAGAAAATGATAAGAGTGATGCAACAAGGGAAGGAAGCAGAGACACAAAGAGCCTTCCTTCCTGTTTTTGTTGAAGCTTTTACATGCTATCCACCAGCTGATAGGCAGTTCAAAACAAGGCTTTAAGACAGATAAGAATTAGTGAAGGACTGCCAGCATTTGGTGTTGTCGTCTATCAGTGGCTCAAAGTGCAAGAAATGTAAACATAACGCCCTGAGGTTTAATCTTCGTCACAAAATCGTTACATGCCACTCCCATCTCTCTCCCAACATTTCTTCTCTCCTTATTCTCTCTGATAAGATGAGGACGCTCCCCCAACCAAGATGTAGCATTTATTATTCAAATCTATTTAGTAGTGTTGTTAGTATTGTCATTGACGTTTTTAAACTCCTGGTGACCTGGAAAAAAAACACACTTAACGTGCAGCGCTCAGCACAGACACCTCATAACGCTGCTGATGTTTATAGCAGAATGTAAATACGCAGCGCTCTCATTGCATGATTTAACAAAAAAAAAAAACACTTTTCTTAAGGCACAGTTGTTGCTGCAGCTGCACTTGTTGCCATCTTCCACCTGTTGTTGTTTTTCTGACCTAGTAGGCGTTCTTCTTCCTTTGGCATTTAACGGTAGACTAGAACATTTGTAATCATTAAGAGCCACATACATGCCGCATCTATAACTGCCTAGAAAACAAGAGGTCGGGCACTGAGTGCTACTCTTGTGCCTAATGTGTGCCAACTTTCATGCGTGGAGGAAGGTTGCGTCTGAGGTTCCTAAGCGACCATAACCAGCACCATATAATGGCCTTATTACCAGAAATACTGAGTGCAGAGCTGACAACCTCATGGTGAAGGAAAGTCAGGGGATAATGACAGTCAGTAGGATTCATCCTCTGGGGAACATGAATGTAAAAACATGTACTCTTCTGAGATCCATTGGCAGGATTGTTCTCATGATGGTAACACTGGTTAAGCTTATTGAACTGAAACTGTTCTGTCTAACAAAACAGGAAGCACCAAGATTCACTGTGCGAGGGGCTCATCTTATCTGATTCTGCACTTGTGTCCACCTAATTTGCTCAATCATGCTCATTAAAATGTCCATTTTGACGCCGTAAAGATAAGTGACTGTGCTTGTGACACCATGTAACTGTGACTTCCACAGCTTTATTACAGGTCATCGTATAAACCAAGAAAAGTTGGAAGGGTATTGTTTTCAGAATGCTGACATGTGTGCGTGCGTGTGTGTGTGTGTACCTGCAGTGGGTACTCCTCAGTGTGCTCTGGCCCCAGAGGCTGACAGTCATTGGAGAAGTAGATCATGGTGAATGATACTGCTGCGGTCACTGCAGCAACCAACATGGCCTCCATCACTTGTAAGCAAGGGCGATGAACATACCTGTAACACACACACACACAGACACACGATGGCACTTAAGTTAGATATTTTCAAATCCCACACATAATGAACTTAATTGACCAGAAACTTCCAAAATGTTGACGCATTGTCAGCCTCGGTTTGGACTTTCCCAAATGACGAGGAAACACTGAGCGAAATAAAAACAACTGAATGGAAAACAAAGTGTCTCTGCCAAATCTACCACCTCATGCCTTGAGGCGATGCAGCGCTATAAATGCCAAGCGGCATCCAATTATTGTGAGGAAATGTGACACAAATACAGACTTTATCCTTGTGCTCACTCACTGAGTCAGCTGACAGGAGTATTTTTAGAAGCAGCACAGCCCAGATGTGTACAGAACATAAAATACCAGACATGTCATTTTACTGATTGCCAGTAACGCTGACCAGAGTTACACAAACACTTACATTACATGTGTATTTGTTGGACTGTGTGCACCAAACTTGACATTTACATGTTTATGTAACCCAGAGTTTCTAACACACACACACACACACACACACACACACACACACACACACAGATATATAGAGTGTCACTCTGCTGGCTGTAAAGCCTTAGGGCTGCTGTGTAACTGCATCTACTTAGGGCAACAAACAAATTTATCTTGGGCACGTCAGTAACCAATTCAGCCACTTTAATTGAGGCTGAGATCAATGCAGTGCCACTGTCACTGTCATTTTTAATCACTTTTTATTATGACTTTTGGACTTTAAGCCCTCTTCTTTTTTGCACGGACGTTTTGAATAAATTGTGAACACTTTTTTTGTGGCTGTCCAGCTCAGTTGAATTGGTGTGCAGTATTTCTTCTGCCATACTCTGCTGACTATACTCATATTTTGAGAAAATATAAGTACTAAGGGATCGTATATATTTAAAGAGCATTTATATCACAAAAAATAAACGACATAAACAGTGATTTATTGTCATAGTTTTTTAAAGAAGAAAGATGAGAATAAGGCTCAACGCATTCACTCATGATTAAACCTTCTTAAGGCTGGGTGCTGGATCCTTAGTCACCGTAATCACAAAGTAAAGAACAAGACAGCACTCCAATTTGAATTTTTAACATTGGCACGCAGCCATTTCGGGCAAGATGCTCTTCTCCAGTGTGTATTCTTGCATCATGACACTGCAAGAATACACACTGAAAAAACATCCGTGTGGCGATATCAAAAATTCATATTAAAGTTCTGTCCTGTTCTTTACTTTAAAAGAAATATATATCAATTTAAATTTGATGTCAATGTGCATCTGCATGCTCATCATAAATTTAGCTTTTTAGATCACTTTGTCAGAATTTGTCATTTATTGTCATACACTGTTGAGGAACAACCTCAAACTTTCTTTAAAAAAATGTCTTACCTCTTCAAAAAAAAGAAGCTTGGACTATTTTTGCTTTACCACTAATCCCTGTAAAATTTAAAAAAACAAACTTTGCCACAGCTTGCCATGTGCACGTGTACCACTCGGCTCCAGACACGGAAGCACAAAACACAGAAATCTTAGCAGAAGTCTCCTCCCCGACCAGCCAGTCTACCAGTGATTCTACCTGTTCTTACTCTGCCACTATTTTTAAACACCTCAGTCACAAGACGCTGACCTTCTGAGAAACTGTTTAAATGCTCATCTGAAAACTTCCTCATCTTGTGCTCCACCCTGTCATTGATAGGCAGCAGCAAAGCTTTGGTGCCAACATGTGTTTGTTTTTCTTGGCACACTACACAAATGAAGCAATTCTTTATGTTGTTCGTCACCTGACCCTTTGTTGAAGTTGGTGACAATTTGTTTTTCACTTATACGCATGTGATCGTTTTTTTTAAACCTCACCTGATCCTGAAGATGGTCAGCCAGTAGTTGAGAACGTTGAACAGAGCTCCTAGCAATCCACCTGCACGAGACACGAACACATCAGCTGTCAGATTTTCAAACAGTTACCACATCACAGATATCCTCTTCTTCTTCTTCTAGTTATTAGTGTTAATCATGGCCTCCACCCACTCACACAAGACTCCACAACACCCTGCGAATAATGGAATATATTTACAGGAAGTTTTTACCTATAGCTCCCATAGCGATGAACAAGGGAATCTCATAGAGGTTATAGGCCACACTCTGAAAAAAAAGAGCACAACATGTCATTATTTACACTGACTAACAGACAAAACACAAAGCTGGAAAAACACACAATGTATGACACAAATTTCTGACATCGCTCTCAAAGCGCCCAAAGTTGATGAGACCGGGGTTGGAAAGGTCTCCTGTATTGTGGTGGTAGATACTGAGGAAGAAGTTCAGGGTGAAGGTTGAGATCATGGAGGCAAAGAACTGCGGGTGACAAAGAAAGACAGGAAATGGTAAGTATTCAGGATACAAACCGCTTTATTTGATTTACTGACTGCATTACATTTTTGAAGGGGGCATCAATGTGACTTACTATCCTCCACGTCAACATCTGGTTCCAGAAAGAAGCTCCCTCCTCCAGAGAGAACAGAACGCCACCTGTCGACCAAAGAAACAAAATCACAGTCGAGAACCACAGACGCATGTTAACTCAATAACCCCTTTGATCCACTGATGACATGCTAGCTGGCACCGTCACACAACATCCTCCACACAGTGCGTCGATTGATTAGTGCACAGCAGGAATTGAACAGTTGCTGGGTTCACGCAAGTTCAACTGGAAGCAGTCTTTTCACGTGGCGGTAACAAATAAACTGAGACATACTTGGTGAAGTATTCCCACACTACAAGTGAAAGAAAAGCCTCTGTATGTTTAAGGCTGTGTTTTACCAACAGCTTTACTATCACAACAAGCAAGTCAGGCGATTACGCCCTAAGAAGCATATCTATCAGGACTGAGAACTGAGACGGACAGAGACAAGGAGTGAGTGTTGGGATGTGTGTGTGTGTTTAAGGGAGAGAAAGGGGAAGAGAAGGTAGACTACTGCACACACTGTTTCTGTAAGTTATTAATAACTTATTAAGAATGCTGCTTTGTTACACATAGAGGCTGTGCTGACTGCTTCGGCTTGTTGCTGTGATAAATCAATGCCGTGGCTTTATTGGACCAGGCAAGACTGGCTGTCAGTTTTTCAGAGCAGAGAATAAAGCTCACTTCTTATCGATTTTGAATCAGCAGGCGAGAGAAAATATTCAAGAATTTTGCAAAAGACTTTAATACTGCCTCAGGCCTTTTAAGGAAAATTAATCCAATGCTTTTTCAGACTTAAAGAAAATCCTGATGGTGACAAAGTCCAGTCCGATACAAGTTTCCTCACAGGTGTATTTCTCTGTGGTTTGGGCATGCAGCCATTATGGTTGGACTGTTGGTTTTATAGCAGCTAAACTGCCCACACAGCTACAGCAGATTAATAGCAAAGTGCATGTTGACACTGTGCTCTGGTGTGAGGTGTAAGAGGTTGCTGTGTTTTTTACCGACTGGTGCTCCAAAAGCAGCTGAGACTCCAGCAGCGGCTCCAGCAGACACAAAGTCCCTCTTCTCTGTGTCTCTCCGGAAGTATTCAAAGATCTACAAACACAATCACACACTTATTATTGTACTCACAAACACACTCTGACCAATGACATGTTTAAAACTCATCAACAGTGCAAAACATCAACAGTTATATTTAGTTTTTCACTGACAGGTCTAACACAACACATATAATCTCACTTCAATCTTTGCAGCTGTTTGCAGTGGCTGCGTGCAAACTGGCGCCTCAGGGGCCTAACCACAAACTGACACAAACCACCAAGTGTTTATTAGACTTTTCTCATTATCTTTATTTTGTTATTATCTAACCTTGTTCTTTCATATTTTTAAAGCAGGTTTTCTCCTTCATTGCTGTGTATTCCTTGATTCTTGTGTAATTCTGATGTGTAAAGCATTTTGAAAAGTGGCACACAAGTAAAGTTATTTGTTTATTCTTTCTCTTCTGCAAACTGCACACACAGTTTGGCTCCTCCTTCGATTCTTGACACTTTGAAATGCTCGGACGAGTAGAGACACTAACTTCAGTGTCGTGTGAATGCGACTGTCATGCGAGCAAAATGCTGACGTGACATCTGCCATTTATACAGGGTAAAACCTCAAAATTGTGCAAAGCATCTTCAGTAGAACAAGTATACAGGGAGCATTTTCAACAAAATGCACAGGATTGTATTCCAATATAGTTTCTTCTGTTAAGTAGCCTGAGACACACACACAGAGTAGAAGCTCACACACTGACCTTGAAGTCTCTCTTTAAAGACGTGCTCCTGCCCTGTGAGACTCCTGCAGCTACAACAGCACCAGAGTGAATCATGGGTCCTTCCTGTAGGTTTGTGGGTCAACAAGAGGACAGGTATTGAATTTAGTTCGTAGCAGGACTTGGCAGCTTTAGACAAATGTGAATGCAAATGATCTAAATCAGCTGCAAAACCCAACATTTCTGACTATAAAGGCAAAAAGCATCAGTATGTGGTCTGTAAAGAAGGTCTGTAAACATCTGTACTAGCCGTAATGTGCAGTTAACCCTCACTGACTCCTGACAGCAGCCTTTCAGCTGATAGCTTGATATTTTCTTACCTTTCCGACAGCAAGACCGCCGACCACAGAACAGATAACACCACACACTTTCACCACCAGTGTCTGTGAAGTATAAACACACATGATAAGGATATGACAGCCCTTCCTGTTCAAAGGAACATGCATACGTTGATGTGTGCGTGTTTGTGTTTTTAAGTGTCTGTACCTTGAGTCGTACCACCCTGGGAATCTTGACTCCATTTAGGTAACATTTTATCTGAGGAATGCCACTTCCTGCTGCTATGGGCTGGATGAGACAAAGGAGAAAGACAGGAGACTTAGACTGAAAAAAGAGATGGAAGGTGGTAAATACAGAAACTTACAATATCTACGATATGGAGAACATGACTGGATGTGCTCAGAGAATAATGGCAGTGTTTTCATATTCATAATGAAACCTCTCACTTGTTATTGTCACATGAAATGGCATTAACAGTGGGCTTTGTGGGAAAAATATCTGAACCACTTCTTTGATCTGATGGCAGGAAAAGAGAAGCACATCATCTTCATAAATTTTCAGTCTTACGCACTGCTGGAGTCAAAACTGGTGCAGACATGCTGTTGCTTAATTACTTTTCACTTCCCTGCCTGTTGGAATGGCTTCTCATTCAGACATGGAATTGCGTACTTCTTTAAAATCCACTTTCACACTCGAGTAATGTAATCGAACACAGAAAAAAGGAACAAAACTAAAATACAGATGGTGTTTCTAAATTTGAAGTCAAAGGTCACGTAACGTCTCGTTCAGTCTTACCTCGAAAAATGCAACTATTATGGCGCCCAGCATGACAATGGCAGAGTTGAGGACCGCCCAGAGGATGAGAGAGATCGACAGGCCGCCCACCTCTGTAAACTTCTCTATGTCTGTGAGGGGTCATAGGTCAAGGAAAGCCTTGGGAAGTCCTTATAGCATGTGAAATTAGCCAAGTATGGCCACACTGTTTAGAGGCCACCTGTGATGGTTTGGTAGCTATTATGAACGACAGATGCTGCTTTGTTAGACTGGAAGGATGAATAACTATCACCCACCATGCTGTGCTCCTTTCTAACAACAGCTTTGAGGAATCAAGGCTGCGGTAAGCAATTTAATTTTGGCATCACTGGACAAAAATCCCATTGTAAACCCTTGTGCATTTCGTAATTCCAATGAACTGAAAGAACAACAGAATTTTGCACCTCCTCTTGGCTCTGCCTTCGGGCTTTAGAAAATCTACACCGTGAAGGGAGACTTTGCCAATCACAGGACGTTCATATTGGCTGTTCCACAAATGCAGATGCGGGCTCACGTCCCTTCGCTGGAAGCCTAATTCAGTGGCAGAGAACCCTGCGGAGAATGTTGCTTTTCCAGCTTTGGCAAAATCTGCACAGCAGAAACACATGTCAATATGGGAAAATGTTGCTCATAGATTAGCCTTCTGATAACTGGAGCCAAAGGCTAATGGCTGAAACTTCAAGTTCAGACGTTAGTTAATTCTTGTCTTATTTGCGGTCTGATAAACACAGAGAGCACGAAGCAAGTACGGGCTTGCAAGTGTACAATAAAATGAGATTAAATAAATTGATGTATGGGAAACAGTGTGCATATGACTGGTGGGAGGGGCTTAGGACAGTTTTCTGTACTGTCCTTGCATAGTAAAGTCCCGCCATTAGGTGCTAACAAGTTGGTGTAGCTAGCACAAAAGTTAAGGATACTCTCTTTGACCACTTGGTATTTGATTCCAGCTAGCTGCTCCACCACAATATCTATAAAACAGGCGATGAGGCCAGTCAGAAAGCCGATTAGACCGCAGACCACCCAGCGACTGATCTCTAGACAGCGGAAACCCTGAAAACACAAGATGAGAAAGGGAAGGAGAGAAGGGCAGGAGATGGAGAGACGAGAGGGCAAGAGCAGAGGAAAAGAAGAAGGAAAATTTATGAGATTATACACAGTGAGACATTAATGTAGTACTTCAGGTGCTTCCCACTCCACTCACCATGTGACTCATCCTCCTTTCCTCCTCCAGAAACAGCTGGTTCTCAATGTTATCATAGTCCAGACTCTGGAATGACACACGCATAAAAAATAAATCAGCAAATAAAGATAGAGAAGTTTTTATGATCAACACATGACCTAAAATGTGACAGTTTATATGGCTCGACATCAAAGTTCATAGCAAACCAAGAATATGTTAATACAAAGCTGATTTTCACAGCTGTTGCCAGTTTCCAGTCTGTTTAAGAAGATTATTGCCCTGTTTGTTGCCCCAACATGCTGTTACAGTGCATGTTCTAAACCTATTACTGGCACATTTTACTGGTTGTATTGTTTCATTTATTTAGCAATACCTGGGGTTTTAATCTCCTACACATATAAATGAGAATTAATAAAATATAAATCTTGTCCAATGAAATCTGGGGTTTCCAGAATCATCTAATGATCAACATTCTTACCTCAAATTTAAGTGACAGAAGCTTCTCATTATGAGGGATCTCTTTCGGCCGCCCCCTAAGAGACTCCTGCAGGGGAAAACACACAAAACACAGAGGTCAGACACCAACACCGACTAATAACCTCTGACCTTTTGAATCATGTGACGGACTGCAAGGAGCTGGGAACTAAGTTACTGACATCAGATCAGAGTAACAAAACATTTTGGACACAACAGTGGAAATTCAGAAGCATTTTAAGTCTCAGAAGTCACTTCAAAAGAAAAAGAAGACAGGTTTGACAGACTTTATCGAACGTGGACACTGGAGCATTAATGGTGAAGCGGATGAAAGATGCAGTGACTGTGGAAAAAACACACAGCAGTGTTTCCTCCAGTAAAGGTAGCATAAAAATCTTTGAAACATAAGATTCCTATAGGTATGTTTTTTTAGTGTTAATGATTATTCAATGTTGAAGGAAACACTGGTGCATCCTGACATGCATATAAGCAAGCTACAGACAAGTCCTCTATTTTAAGTGCGCATGCAGTATGAAGCAGGCCTCGGTCACACAGCTGTGATCCGTCTGTGCAGCGACACAATCAGCAGCAAGTTAAGCAACTACATGTGACAACTGACCAAAAATACTGTAAACAAACACACTTTTGTTTACAGCAATCGTGCAAATCATATGCATCATATGCTTAGGCATCACACATCCATCAGGCTGTGAAAACCGAACTGAATCTGATGGTTTCTGACACTGAGGGAAAAGAATGTGATGTCTTGCTGCACTATGTGACGGCGAGAAAGCAGCAGTCATATGGTCCTGTGCTAGGCTGTCAACACTGACAGTGAACTCAATCTAAAATTCTGTATTTAATTGACTACTGAATTAAATTTTTGGCATTTATGGGAGAATTTAATGAAGTTTTTATTGCATGACTGAACTTCTTAACTTCCTCTCCTTTACTCGTAACTCTCACACACATTTCTGGCTTCGATTTAAAGCAAGAGGGTTTTAATAAGGTCTTTGCTAAACTGTCTGTTGCTCTTTCTTCTATCTTTATCTGTTTGTTTTTCATCAGACATTAGTGTGTTGGATCATTCGGTTTACAAGACAAACTACTGAATAGTTGAGCGGTCAGGGTCGAGCACATGGCCTGCATCAATTCATCATTTGCGATGCTTCACAGTGGAAACCTTCAGACAGTTTCCAATCACGTGTTTTTCATACACGCTGGATGAGTCAACTGTGCCTATTACAGTAGCAGGTCATTTCTGTGTCAAATTCCCCAAGTCAGGCTTAAACTGTATGAAGTGGAGGTCTATTCCTCGAGTGTGATGCAAAAGAAAGATTCTGTCAAGTCATTTTAATGAAAAATGTTCTCAAAAGAATGACTTACTGTCTCAAAATAATAAGAGACGCATTCAAAAGACTGATTTACTTATCTCAAAGTAATGACGTAGTATTTAAAAATAATGAGAATCTTTCTATGAATACTGACTCAGTATATTTTCTAATTATTTTGAGATACGAACCCATTATTTTAAGATTCTAACTCAATTATTTCGATAAGGTTTCTCGTTATTTTGAGATACTAAGTTATCATTTTGAGATACTACCTGTTATTTTAATAAAGTTTCTAATTATTTTTGAGACACTAAGTCATAATTTTGAGATTCAGTCATTATTTTCAGAAAGTTTCTAATTATTTTTGAGATACCAACTGATTATTTTAAGAACATTTCTTATTAGTTTTGAGATACAAAGTCATTTTTAAGAAAGTTGCTCAGTATTTTGATTAAGTTTGTCATGTTTTTGAGATACTTACTCATTATTTCAAGAAACTTTCACATTATAATGACTTGACGGGACCTTTTTTTTGCCCCTTTCATCACACTGGAGGAAATGAGCGTGTATAATATTCAGCAAGGAGCAACTGAGATTGAATTAAACACAATATTGTCTGAACCCCGAACTTGTATAACTTTAAGACATAACTGATCTCCTCTCATTGATTTGGTTGAACATATAAGGGTTTATAGTTGCTAAACTCACTACACACTAAGAGAAATGCCACTAAGGGTCTTGATGGAGTGATGATCAATAGGAGCGACAGACACAGAGAGAAAGAGTGCGATGACGTTTCGGACTCGGACTTTACCTCATCTGACGTTATCTCCTCCTCCAAATCCACCGTGCTGAGTCTGCCTATCTGAAATATACTGCCTCCTCCAGACAGCTACAGACACCACAGACAGCAACAGAAATATATATGTATATATATGGCTATGTGGAGCAATTTCCAGGCTGATGTTTTGACTTCACACAGATGTTGATATATTTAGATCACTGTAACAGGGACTGAGATGGACACAACACTCTTCGGACCAATGAGAACTACAAAGCTCTATTAAAACTGAAATTCTGTTTATTTTATTGATTTAAATGAGTCAATAGCATATAATCCCTTCAACGAATAATAGAATAACCCTGCTCCATCGTACTTTAACAAAAGAAGTTAGTTTACTTCCACCTTTGGTCCAGATGGTGCAGGAGGTAAAGGACCAGTCTTGGTGGCGATGGAGGAAAAAGGAAGTGGGATTTTCCAGTGGGTTTCTATATTAGGTGGACAGCACACTTCCCTCGGTCTAAAGACAGCACGTCTACTATCTCAAGATATATGTATATATTCTGCCCTCTATTATACAGGATTGAAATTGTTTTTTTAGCAGACAAAAAAATACCTGTTGGCCAATGTAACCTGACTTTACAATGTCATTTTATTAAGTTTTAACTGACATTAAGCTGCTTGTACAGACCACCTTTTCCTATATTAAGTGGAGGGACGAGCTTCTGCAATCTGATTATTTTTCTATGTAAGTGAATCGAATTGCGTGCCTGGTGTAAGTCATTTCATGAACACTAATTCATTTCCCTTTCATGCAGCCACATTGCGTCCCAAACAAAGCTTGTTGTTGCATCTGATGCCGCACTGCAAACACACCGTCACACGACATGAAAACACACCCCAAAATGAGCGCTGTGTGCGCAGCAATGCATTAAAACCCCATCACGAGCATTCACGACCCATGCAGCTTATAAAACATGACTCAACGTAACATTAACTGATAAAAACATGACACAGCATATTTTAACGCCGCTGTCAGGCTAGCTCAGCTGTGCTATGCTAGCTTTAGCTAACGTTACCTGTCTGGAGTGTCGGGGCTGCTCGGAGCCGTTGAGCAGCGGCGTCCCCTCCCCGGCTGCCCCGGACTCCTCGGCCCGGCTGGACCACGACACTTTCTTCGTGATGTTCGCCATGGTGGCGTCCGGAAGCTCGCCGCCCGAAGCGCCGCTAGTTTATTTCATTAACTGCGGTTGTTGTCTGTCGCTAGCTGGCTGCTGTTTGCCTCCCTCAGCTCCCCATGATCACTCCTGTCACTCGTGACGCTTTGTAAGGCACAAAATATCCGCTAGGCGCGTTGGATGCTGGGAGTTGTAGTTTTACTGTTTACGGGCGAACATGACGCACAACAGGTCTAATGTTCACTGCTGATATTATCCCTGTAATGAATTCACCACACCAAGAACTATAACTATAAATATAACTATAAATATACAGTTTTAAAAATCGTTCTTAACGACAACGATAGTGGTGGACGATATCGTTTGGATCACTTTCAGAGCGATTTGATGAACGATAGAAACACTGACAGCCAATCAAAATCCATCCGAAATGACAGGTCGAGACATTCATCACGTCATGTATACCCACTAAGAAAGCTCCAGGATTTCCATATACCCACTTAAACATGTGCAAAGATCCGTAACAATATATAGTTTTGTGACAGAACCTTAACTTCAGTGATTTTGTTTTGCAAATACCGGGTAAATAACTGCAATACATTTTGCAGGGGAATGCGTCTCCTCTTTTCCCCTCCATTCATAAAATTCAGGAGCCAGGATGAAGTTACTGAGGGGGGCAAATCTTTATTATGCAACATAGGTTCACACAGTGAGAAGAGCGCGCAGCCGTGCGTAATTGTCGCGCGTAATGACAGCTCGTCGCCGGTGAAACACAATAAACTGCACGTCTTCATTCATGTTTGTCTCATGACAGATGGAGCTGACAGACAGACAGACAGGTGGAGCAAGCGGCAAATTGGTTTTCTTTTTCTGTCTCGCAACATACAGCAATAACAGGTCATCAATATCCATTTTATCCATCACTCTGCTCCCCTGCCGACCGCGAGCAGTGTGTGTTTGGCGTAACCTAGCAACACGACGATATGTTCATTGGTGTGGATGCTGCCATTGTTATCGTTATAGTTAACGTTACAGTTATCTTTCTTGGTGTGGACGGCCGACCTGATGTATCCTCTTTATGCTCCTTCTGCAAAAAACAGGTTGAGTCCCTCTATCATTTGTTTTATAGATGTCCCTGTTCTACTAACTTTTGGACTCAAATGTCTTTATTGATTTGGGAATCTCATAAAATTTTGATCACTATTACTGAAAGTATGGTCTTATTCTTAAATGTTGAATGTAACAATGAGGAAGTTAATAATGTAATAAAATCACATCCATAAAGCTAGATTTCTCCAGGCTGTGCCAAAAGAAACTTTGTTTTATGTGGAACTTAAATCTTTTTATGACTCTGTATGTAAAATATGTAAAAACAAGAAAGCTTTCAAGACATCCGGTATTATGGAAAATATTATGGTTCATATTACTAGATAAAATCTCCTGGGTTTTTTTTTTTTTTATCTTTTCTTTTTCTTTTCTTTTCTCCATTTTTGCATATATATTTATTTATTTTCTGTTTCTTTTTTTGATTAAATTTGTCTTTATGCAGCCTGATACACTGTATTTTATTTATTTATTTTTTATAATTATTTTTTATTTTATTGTATTTATTTTTTGTAAGGCTCTGCTGTTTGTCACATACTCCCTGTACTTCACTGTTGTCAATGTTTTGTATGAGTTCATAGTTGTATAATGTCATGTTTGTCTGTATAATGGCTTTAATATGATAAATAAAGTTTGTTAAAAAAAAAAAAAAAAAGTTCACTGCTGCATTAAGTGACCACATCCTTAAAGAAAGTGGTCTTAATGCGATATAGGTCATTCCTCGCTATTGGTATCTTTTCAAGGTGTTAAGTTTTGCTATTAATAATGTGAATTTGATGTTTTTAACATGTCATTAGGTAGAAGACATGTTTAACCTTGAGGAATTTGTATTTTTAGAGCTCAGGCACTTAAATGATAATAATTATGGATGGATTGCTGAGACATGAGTTAGAGTTCCACCCTGTTACAGACATATACATAAGTATTGCTAAATGTTAATAATGTAATATTCAACAATATTTATTAGCACTTATACCTTATGTGTCCCTTATTTCATAACATATGTTTTTTAAATTTGAATAATGAAGATACAGGAATTATTGTGTAGAATATAGGTTTTTTGTTTAGAAAATGTCCATGTGCACACCCAATTTAGCCAAAATGCTCAAGATAAATAGATATGTACACAATAAAACACATGTATTCTCATTGTCTCTTTCAGGACTGCAAATTAACATAAGAACATTCTGAAAAAATACCATTGTTTTTAGATCATTTTAAAAGAAATTGTGTGTAACAGGGTGGAAATAATTAAGAACTTGGTATTTATTGAACGTTTTCATTATATCCACATACAATACCATCAAGAAAATAGTGCATTAGTATGGAATTTTAATTATTTAATCTTGATATATACAATAATAAAGATATTTTTGTAATTATTTATTATTTTACTGAAATATTCTTCATTGATATATGAAAAGTTGCCTTGGGGACATGGTAAAAACACATGTTTGTGCCTAAAAAGAGGTATATAAATATAAATATACATTTTTTTCAGGCAATATTCTCTGTTAATATTACATGGGAGACCTCTATCTGTAATACAATGTCTTTCATATTAAAATTTGGTTTATGTAAAGTAAGATATGAGGGGCTCTGTCCCAGGGACTGGAATGTTACCAATAGTGAGGAATGACCCAAACGTGTGAATATAAAAGTGTTTAAGCATTATTAGCAAAATTTACTTAAATTCTTCAGAACAAAGTCAATTTACTTTAAATTTAAAAAATTTAGATGTGGTTTCAGCATGTGCAGGATGATGATGCATAACCAGAGGTGGGTAGAGTAGCCAAATATTGTACTCAAGTAAGAGTACTGATACTTACTACTACTACTTAATATTACTCAAGTAAAAGTAAAAAGTAGTCATCCAATCAATTACTTGAGTAAGAGTAAAAGAGTATTTGGTGAAAAAACTACCCACGTACTGAGTAACTGTTGAGTAACGTTTACATTTACATTTATTTGTAAAATAAGAACATGAACGTAATCAATCCATCAAAAATAACAATCTGCAAATTCATGTATTTTAAACGATACCCCTTTAACTAAAACAAAAATAAATTAAATCTTAACAAACATAACATAAAATTCATGTTATGTTTGTTAAGATTTCATTTATTTTATATAAGAATTTTATATAAGAATATATTTGTTTCTTGTGCCTTGATTTATGTCATAAATCAAGGCACAAGAAACACAAATATATTTTTATATATACTGTACATATATATATATATATATATATATATACATATATATGTAATTATGTACTCAGAGGTGGGTAGAGTAGCCAAATATTGTACTCAAGTAAGAGTATTTTTGCTTTAAAACAATAAAACTCAAGTTAAAGAAAAGTATTTTGCATTAAAACTACTCTGAAAAGTACAATTTATCCAAAAAGTTACTCAAGTAAATGTAACTGAGTAAATGTAACTAGTTACTACCCACCTCTGTGCATAACCCAACACAATTTTAGGAGAAATAATTTGGTACAGTAGTTGATATATAAAAACTAAAATGGGTTAGATTTGTAGTTTTTGTTGGATGATTTTGTTGTTTGGTTAAATGTAAAATATTTTTGGATTTATGTGTATTTATATAAAACAGCTGACATCCTTTGACGCAACTGACTTTGCTCAGAGTACATTCTCTATTTCGACTTGTTATAGCAGGCGGAACACAGCTGGTTAACTAATAACTTTAACAATGCATCGGTTCCATGTACTGTAGGTGTCTGTTGGTTTATTGTTAGTTAAACCTGCGCTTGACAAGTCAAAATGTCAGGGAAAGATGTACTGACAAGTAGATGCTGAACCTTTGTGAAACTTTTTTGTTTGTTTTTATTAAAGACAAAAATATCTGAGACATTCGAACATACAGGAGACACACACAGAATAACACACAGTCATGGAAAAGGGCAGCAACAATAAGCCAAAGATAAAAAGACAACTATGTTCAGAATGGAGAATTATTGGGTCACTAACATTTAGCCCCAAGTACCTGCTTCACACTGTTCTTGATATGCCCATGACAGTTGACATCTACCACTCGAGGCTAAAACACTGGAAATAACCTCAAACCTCTCACCCCAGTTTCTGAGAAGGGTGAGTCATTAAAGACTCATCCCCGGGACTTATCCTGGGTTTTCTTGTCTTTTCATAAGAACGTTATAAACAATTTAGTTTCTGAACCCAGTGTTTTAGAAATGTGCAGAAATTGCAGAAATAAGTAAAGATCATCTGTGACTCATTTTAACTACTTTTAATATACCATTCTGCCCACCTCAAGCCCTTTTTTAACTTACAAAAAGTCTGGGGTGGACAAAAACATTTGCATCCTGTCACCCTGTCTTTTATTGGACATATACCTATCCACACAGCAAAGAGATAAAACAAAAGCATAATGTGTTATATCAAATATATTCATATTAAAAAAATAAGTATTACATGTTTCTATTTGCAATCCAGAAGACAGACGCACAGACTTCTCTGTCTACAGTCATACAGTGGATATAAAATAAATCCAAAGACATCCACAAACAGGTCCTTTACCATTACAAAGTATTATGTTTGATAAAAGTAGTCAAAGTTAATATTAATAATTACAGGCTGTTTTATTATGTATCCTCTAATGTCTGACATGGATCAGGAGGAATGTGTTTCCAAAGTGAGCCTATACTGAGCTCAGATAAAATAACGTCTTTAATGGACTTTACAGGTAAGTGACCAATAAAGACTAAAACATTAGCACCATTTGAAGAGTTTAATACCAAACTAGCTATCCCCTGGTGGAAATAGTGTTATATTCCCCCTTCAGAAGTGTTTGGCATTAAAACAATGGACATTAATATCACATTTACAGGCACACTTCTTTGTAGTGTTTAACAATTGTCTGATAGATCAATCACAAGTTCATACTGCATAGCTTATCAGTTTTACCAGTCCCAGTTTTGGTTAATCCATCTTTAATTCCAGTTAAAGTATGCCGCTGCGTGTACATCCAGCAATTTTAAAAAAATAAAATCTTAAAGGAAAAAAAGTGGTTATTTGGCCTTTAAAGAGAGCCCAGTCACCATAATAAAGGTTGACATTGTACATCTCTGCGAACCGCAGATATGTGACATTTGCACATTATTATGTAGAGGATATGTTGAAACTTTAGTTTTAACTGTGCTGTGCTTATGTTTAGGCACAAAAAGCACTCGATAATGGTTAAGAAATGCCATAATACATTGCTAAAAACCACCCAAGTTTGTGGGGAAAATTGCTGCTGGAAACACCACAATGTCTCACTAAAAACACAGTTTTTGGTGGCACATTTGCTGCAAAATGTTGCTAGAAAACATCCAGTTTTGGTGGCACAAACACCTCTGGAAAACCAATGATGTGTCGCTACAAAACACCAGGTCTGGTGGCACAAACGGCACGTGTTGCTAAAAACCACCCAGGTTTAGTGGCACAAACACCTTTGGAAACCCCACAATGTGTCGTTAAAAAATACCCAGGTTTGGTGACACAAACGGCGCATGTGTTGCTAAGAAACATCCAGACTGGTGGCACAAATGCCCCTGGAAACCCCATGATGTGTCACTAAAAACACCCAGGTTTGGAGGCAGAAATGTTGCGCTGTGTTGCTAATAAACACCCAGGTTTGGTGGCACAAATGTTTCTGGATACACCACTGACGTCTCACTAAAAAAACAACCTGTCTGGTTGTTTTTTGGTTTCAAATAGAGCTCTGCAGCTTGGCATCTGTCTCGCCATCCCCTCCACCCCCCCAGTGACAAAGTCAGCTCTTATATATGTTATCAGAACTACGTCTCTTTGGAAATATAGATATGATATGTATGAAACATTCAAATGTAACGTATCCATGATTTGCTTAAACTTACAATGCCAAGATTTTCTTTTGGTGACCGAGTTGTTTAAGAGGCAGGCGAGAGACCCTGCAGAAATTATGATTTAGAATAAAACTCTTCCTTTGAATCCTTCTCTGTGACGTGATCACACACAGTGCTCTAAACATTCACATGCCACCTGCTGCACCTCCCCATGTACCTCCTTTATGTCCTCCATGCCAAGCACCACCCCTCTGGGCACACCTCTTCCCTCTGCCACCCCTTCCACTTCTGACCCACTCAGCACTCGGTTCCACACCCTGAACCCAGCCACCCGCCCGACAAAACCCTCTGCGGGGTCAAACCCTCCACCGACAGTGTCCTGCTCCTGCCCCCAGCACCACTGATCCACCTCCAGGAATCTCCCAGCCCTTTCTGAAGCTGGAGCCTGAGGAGGCGAGCCGGCGGTCGCTGTAGTGCCAGAAACGACCCTGGATGGACGACCAGAGGACACAGAGGTGGTGCCAGCGACCGTCCAGGAGTGAGGACGTCGGGAGGCGGCGATAGACGGGATCTTCCGATGACAAAGTCCAGGGAAGGGGAGGAAGAGGAGGCATAGAGGGGGTGGGAAGATGAGGAAGAAGAAAAGAAGGATGCAGGAGAGGCAGAGGAGTTTCGGCCATACAGAACCAACTGGTTGTCGTTGTCGTCTGTGGCGTAAGACAGCAGGGTGCCGACATGTGTGGCCTCAACACGGAGCCACAAACACACAGAAAGTTCTGGAAGGTCGGGGAGAGTTCGGAAGAAGGTGACATAGTTTTCGGCTGAGGCCGAGGGGAAGAACAGCATGGAGTCCACGTTACAGACTGCAGACAGACGGAGATAGAAGATATTATCAATCTAATAAACGCTGGTACTTCCTATCAACTCTACAATGATTTTACCTTTTACCTCGCCTCCAGCCATGGTTATCAAAATGCTTTTTCATCCTTAAGTTAGTCACGTCAGTAACTTTGACTAACATGGATTATAAAGCAATGTAACAGTGAGTAAACAGACAACACTTACTGGTTGCATCCTTTTTTGGAACTGGTCTTGCAGGGATCTTGTGCCTCACAGGAAGCTGGAGGAAGTTGTGGATCACTGAAGACTCTACCTTCGTGTCACTCTCTTCCTCCTCTCCTCCATCCAACACGCTCACCCTGGGCTGATAAGACTCAGGCTGGGGCTGAGGGAGATCGTCTGAAGCACCCTGTGGAGCACCCTGACTGTTCCCACTCTGTCTGTCTCTGTTGGGTTCAGGGCGGGTTGGGGCGTTGCGCAGGGGCAGAGGCCAAGAGCGGTGACTGGGGTTGTGTAACTGGGGGTGTCTCTGGCGATATAAGTGAGGTTGGGATTGTTGCTGGAGCTGAGCATGAAGATTAGACACAGTCTGGCGAGACTGGAGCTGCTCCTGGTGGATTGGGTAGGGCCTTATCTGGGCCGGCACCTGGATCTGTGACTGTGGAGGGTAAAGGTCAGGCTGGGGCAGGTACTCTGTGGAGTGAGGTTTAGGATTTGAATACTGTACTGGGGATTCTGGCTGAGGTCTTTGCCTCTGGGTCTTTGAATGTTTAGGCTGGTTCGGTGTTGCCTGGTATTGATAGGGCTGTGGATGTGGATGATCATGAGTCTGGGAATAGCCGATACCTTCTGATCTGGGTTGGGTGTCCAGAATCCTTCCAGGCCTCTCTCCTCTCTGTGTCTGGCTTCTCCTGCTCAGGTCATAGTTTTCCTGAGGTGTGATGTTGGAGCTGAAGGGCTCTCCCATCCTCCACAACCCTCTGCTTTTCCCTCCTCCGTTCTGCTGCAGGACCTCGCCCACGCGGCCCTCCAGCCGGGTCACACGCAATGCCTGGTTCTTCAGGGATTCCTGCAACCCTTTCAGCCCAATGAGCAGCTCGTCACGCTGAACCTGAAGGGCAGCCAGCCGTTCCTCTTGGCTCTGGAGCTCCAGGGTGAGGTTGAAGAAATCCTGACCGGGTTCAGGCTCGGGCTTCTGTTTCTGCGCTTGGCGGCGGCTCTCCCTGAGGTTCCTCTCCATCAAAGCCAGGCGACCCTCCATACGCTTACTCTTCTTCTCCAGCTTCCTGCTCCACTCTCTGGGATGATAATCGACATGAAAACACTCTTTAAAAATACTGTATTATTGTTTGTTTCTTTTATTCCAAAAAAATAAAAAAATGTACATGTCTGAAAAGAAGTAGGAAGAAGTACACACTTATATTAGCCTTCTTCTCCATAACTCAATATAATATAATCACAGTTGACCCTTCGCTCTAACCTGAGACCCTCGATCTCCTGCGTCGTGCTCTGTCTGAGCTGCTCGAGGTCCTGTGTCATGTGGCGCCAGTGGTCACTCAGGGCCTGAACGCGGCTCTCCAGCCCCCCTGAGAAGTTTCTGTTCTGGTTCTGGGCCAACATGTCCAAACGGGCCTGGGTCAGCGCCTGGAACTGCTGGAACTGTGTGAAGAAATGTGTTTTCACAAGTCTTTCTGCAGCTGTTTGGTAACTGATGTGAAGGTCGGGAAAATGCTTAAAACCTCCAGAAGGAAAAAAAACATACAATCACTTCTGTGATGACTTTTCCTCTTGAGCAATCATCATTGTTGCAAGAGTTTTTCACCATTTCAGCTGCGTACCTGCAGTACTTTTAGAAAATGATAACATATGTGCCCTACATTTGGAAAGAGTAGCACAGACACAGTCGAGTTGAGGGAAGCTGTTTAAAATTAAGGCTCTTTTCTTCACTGTGTAACAGAAGTACGAGTGGGAAAACCTTAATGCTATACTTTTAGCCCAATTATTAACCACAGTGTAGAAATGCTCTGTTAGAAGTAAAAGTCCTCCCTTCAAGATTTCATTTTAAGTGAAAGTACAAAGTAGGCTTAGTAACATCAAAAAATACCTAGAGACATACCTAGACATTTTTCTGTGGGCTGACGCAGAAGTTAGCATCCCTCAACAAAAAGACTATGGGATTTTTCCATTGGATTTTGGATTATTGCAGAAAATAAGCTCTTTGGAAAACAAACGTGTACGATACAGACACATTTTGCTCACAAATACCCCCGCTTTCACGATTACTAAAGCCAAAATGCAATCGCCAGATGTAAAAAGCTATTGTTAGGCTGTAGACAAACTAGCCTACAGTTGCATGACCTAACATCACAGCCATAACAAGACTGTAAAGCCAAGTTCGGCGCAGCTCCGTGTGATGACGTTATGTAGTCTCTTTTAGCCACTTGTTAGCGACCACCTTCTTTAAGACACATAGAAGCTTCAAAATTCACGAGTGGGGTATTAATGTATTTTATGTCGTAGAACAAAATGTGAAAGTCTGTTAGGTTTGTGCTAACCACAGACCTTATTTCAGGCATTTAACCACAAGCCCGTTAAAAAAATCCATTGACTTCTAGACGAGGGAACTTTGAGTGCAACCTGGTCTCACTCCAAAGGCGTAGAAATCTGGTGCTTGGGCAGTGATTTAGGGTGTCAGGCACTGATGGAAAAGCCATCCTTTAACGCTGGCATGATGCAGCCAGTCACCGTTATTGTTTAATAGCGCTCGGTGGCATCAGGGGGAAACGTGGTGGGATATGAACGAAAGTTGAGGCAACAAATGTCCAAGTGTGACAAAGAAGACAATGCATGTAACAGGCAAAACTTGACACAGCGTCCCAGAACGTCAACAACCAACGCACTGAGGGTACCTTTCACGTTGTATCTGAACGTAGGAAGACCATGACTGAACGTTGGGGTGAGAATGTGTTGCTGAGAGATACAGAAATGCTAACTCATTTCTGTGTTTTACGACTCATTTCACGTGCACTCTGCAAGTAGTGATGCTTTAATATGTAGCCTACATTGCTTTAATGTTGAAGCTGGTAAATGTGGAGCTTATTTTTTAGTAGGCGATATGAGTAGTGCAATAAGCAGTATTCTAATATAATTATAACATAATAGATATAACATAATTCATTATTCTATTCTTAAGTACAGCATCTAAGTAAATGTCATTAGTTAGACTACTTTCCACCACTGGCTGGCAATAACTGCTAGCTTACGATCTCATCAGCTAGCCCTTGTCAGTTAGCTAGTTCTTGCTAATTTTACATTGTTACGGGTGTCAAAAAGCCTGACTGTGGTTTAACTACATCTTGAACAAAAATGTAGTTTGTGTTTTTGATTTATTGGGCCAATATGACAAAATGTTTTTGGTTACATTTTTTTCTGTAAAGGAATAGGTAGCTAAATGAGGTGCAATACCTCATGCTAAATGGTCTAAAAAAAGGTGTGTATATTTGTATCTATAGCACCTAAAATTAATGAATATTCCATTATGATAATTTATGATAAAAAAAATTGCTTTGTTTGTTGTCGCCGTAGCATTTAAAATAGAGAGAGTTGCTGCTTAATGTGCTTTAATAGTGAATGTGTAATGCACTTCAAAATAAACTTTAAAGGTGAAGGGAGCCACATTGTTGCAAAAGAAAGTCAAATAATTAGTTAGAATACGATCGTTAGGGTTAATTCATCTCAATTCAAAAATGCCAAAATAAAACACAGAAACATGCACAGTCTGATTCAAACTGACCTGTTCGTTGAGTCGTCGTAGTTTCTGAGATACAGGATCAATTCCCTGAACCTGAACAGCCTGAATCTGCAGCAGAAGCACATGCAGCAGGATCAGGGGCCAGTGGCCGAAACTGAAGCTGCCCATGGTGCAACAGAGCTGGGACAGATGCAGCCGGGAGCCTGGGTCGCTGTGTGGATATCTGGGGCTGAAGGAACAAATAGAAGAGAGAAAGACATAGCTGAACAGGGCTGGTCTTGATACACAAAGTGTATACACACAATGAACACATGCACACACACATATACAATACACAAAAAGCACACACCCACATGCTGGGACAAGAACACACTTTCCATTTTCCACAACATCACTGGGGACCTCAGAGGAAATGCAGATGGATTTAACAGGTACTCTCTCTGCCTCGCTCTCACACGCTCCTGCACAGATGAAGACAAAGAAAAGTGAACTTGTCAAAACAGCTGATCTCTGTTAGATGGGGTTTATAAAAATGTAGAATAATGGATCACAACACAGTTACATTGATGTTTACATATTGAGAGTTGTTGCTCTGCAAACATTACTTTGGTTTTTCTCCACTACAATACCACTGTCATAACCGTCCTGTACAACACATTATTACAGTTCAATATCTGCACAAGAGGAAACAGTGTATGTGTGTTATTGTAGGCTATTGACATGTTGTGCATGTTGCTAATACCAGCAGTAAATCTCATGATGCGTGGGCTGATGGAGAAGCAGCATGTACTTTCCTCTTTCCCCGACTCAACTCGCAGGAGGGATCTGACTCCTGTCTTCCTCTTCTGCTTTCTCTTTGATTGACCCAATACAGGAATCTTGCTTTGTATCCCTCCCTTCTGCTTTCTGCTCATGACCAGGTTGCAACACTTGGGCTTTATTAACACTGGACTTTAATCATCCACATCCAACACGGATCTTAAAAGACAATGCAGATACACTTAAATCTGTAAATAGCCAATATTTTGCATCAGCATTCTGTGACAGTTATTATTCCTAAAATGTGTAATACTGATTCATATTCTGAAATAGTTATAATTTACATATTTCTAATGTAGTACTTGTTTAACATATCATTTTTAATATTTTTATAGGGATTTTTATATTTATTTATTTATGTTTTCCAGTGTTGCAGTACTTTGCATTATTTTTATTTCCCTTTAATATTTGCTTTGGTTTTGGTACATACATTAAACATACAATAAACATTTTAATCTAATTTAATTTATCTAATTTAGTTTAATTTAATTCAATTTAATTCAATTCAATTCAATTTAATGTTATTTTATTTTTTTATTTTATTTCATTTTATTCCAATTTATATACCTTATTTTCCCTTGCAGATTCATAAAGTAATTAATAAAATAAAATAAAATAAAATTAAACTAAACTAAATTAATATATGTATTGTACATTTAATGTATGTGCCAAAACCAAAGCAAATTGTCTTGTAAATGAAAACCTACTTGGTAATAAATCTTATGAAAAATAAATAAATAATAATAACAATGATTAAAAATAAAATTAAAAAAATAATCTTTTCCACAGTTATTGTAGCCTATTAGAAATATTCAATTATTCACATATTCCACTTCAATGTCTTTTGTGAAAGCTCAGCGTGGAGTTTCCAGTTTCACTTTCCTTGTGACTGTACTTAAAGCTAACCACCCTCAGTTTCAGACTGACAGCCTGGAAACCCCTGGAGCGCACACACAGCTTGTCACCTGAAAAGTGCAGATATTAGTCTTTGTATTTCTTCAGCCTGCTTTCATTTTCTATCCTAGCCTGCAAAAGAGGATCATCTTTCCTGGAAGCTTCACTGGAGCAAGATGAACTTTAGTTTTTTTGTCTGGCAGCGTTTTTAGAAGGCAGAAGTAGTACTTCGCCATTTGGTGAGGAGAACAAACAGAGCCGGGAACAGAATATTCAAATCAGACACCTCTGATAAGGCTCGGCTGTGCAGGCTGCTGCAGACATGGGTGAAGAGACTCCACTGCTCAACAGACCAACATCATCTGAATCCAGGGTATGAAAAATTTGACTCATAAATAGCCTGCAAATGTACTGTGTGATTGACTGATTTAACATGAACAAAAAGAGATAAATTCTCATCATGTTCAGGGATTACAGTCAAATTTATTGTGGGGAAGTCACAGTGTTATTTCAGACTAGTCTGTGGTGTTCAGTCAGTCATAACTGTGCATTTGTCTAATGCAAATTAAACTAGGGCTGCAGCTAGCGATTATTTTCTCAAGTGATCCAATTGTTTGGTCTATAAAATGTCAGAAAATGATAAGAAAAGGTGGTCAATGTTTCCTTCCTTCCGTCCTTCCTGTCCTTGTATGTCTTGTCTTGTCCTCAACCCAAAGATATTCAGTTTACTCTTGTAGAGAAGTAAAGAAACCAGGGAATAGTCATTTATTTTTCTTAAAAACATTAATCAAACTGATGGATAGGTTATCAAATTACTTGGGAATTAATCGAAGAGTTGAAAGCTTGGAGCTTTGAATAAGCCAGGATAAAAACTGTGGAGTGAGTCATGAGAGGAGGAGACCAGGGTGACCTGTGGAAATACAGCAGTGAGGAAACAGTTATCTTGACTGTTGACTGAGCCCGAGCACAACATGTGAGCTCTGCTAAAGGCCTGCACCACACTGAGATTTATTATTACTGGACGTTTCTTTGTATTATGTTACACTCTTCACTGAGTTATCCCAATAAACTGTCCTGTCACCATTTTCTGCAGGAGTGAAGGGGGCTGAGCGGTCAGCTGTGTTTCTTAAGTTGAATTCATGGCAATTAGTGCAACTAAATGTGGTCAAAAACTACATGGCTTTGTGCAGCAGATTAATTTAGACATCAGAGAGTCTAGAAAGTGACTCAAGGTCATTGTTGGAGACTAAAAAGGTGATTTATTCACACACTGTAATAAAGATGCATGTGCAAGGGCGTATTTCGTTTCAACATTTAAAACTCACAATCAGAGTGAGGCATGACCACAAGTGCACAAAGCTACATGGAGATCCTTCCCTAAACAACAACTTCCTTAAATAGTTCCTGTAATCTACTGCACAGTCTGCTCTGGGCTGAACCACATTTTATCAGGTAGTTGAAGTGCTGGTAAGACAAAAAAAAGAAGCACGCATTATTAGTGGTACAAATAAAGAAGTGTGAACTGAACTGTTTCTGTTGATTAACCCGATCAACCTGACTTGCAGGATAATTGTAAAACATAACTGGGTTGCAAATTAAGTCTTGTTTAAATGTTGCACTTGCAGAATGCATCATGGCTGAAACAGAAGCTTTCAGTGGCGTAAACATAACAGTACATTAACCAGCTGCTGTCACACTGTGGCCCTTCGTTTTTTTATATTTCAAGGCACAAAGTTGGTTAAGTAATCATTTCTGGGAATCTTCTTACTGCATTTTCCAGAGATCACATGGCCTCATGCAAAAAATTCTGTGATGACTTCATCTTTAGATGTTCTGCAGTTAACTTTGGGTCAAACCAGAAACAAAAAACATACTTCCCTTCTCACCAAGATTAGCTCTGAATCATAAAACGTAGTGTTTACTGTCGTTATTTCATCTGGTTTTAACTTGTCCCCATCCTTCCACCCCAGATCAATAACTCCAGACTGTACCTGGCCGTCTTTGCGGCCGTCCTGGGGAACTTCAGCTTCGGTTACTCTATGGTCTACTCGTCCCCGGTCCTGCCAAAGCTCAAGAGCCCCGATGCCGACCCTCGGCTCAGGATGGACACGGAGCAGGCGGCCTGGTTCGGCTCCATCTACACACTGGGTGCAGCGGCCGGAGGGCTGGGGGCCATGCTGCTCAACGACTTGATCGGACGGAAGCTGAGCATCATGATGTCAGCAGTGCCTTCGACGATAGGGTCAGTCACAATGTACAGACATCAAATTAGGCAACATAAGGGAAAAACCCTGTGTGAGCAGCAGCTATAAATTTTGATACCAAATGAAAGGTCGCTTCATGAAATACTTTGCAATATTGCTGATTAAACTAAACTGTATGATACGTAGTTAAAATTTGCTGCTTTGCAGTATCATGCTACTTATACTTTAATGTTTTGTGGTAACAAATGAATAATTTAACACTGACGGTGTCCACTCCTCGTAATAAGCACTGCAAAACTTTAATTAATAGCCCAGGCTATTATTTGCTTTAATCACTGAAATCAACAGGTCTATATTTGGGACAGGCCTTTAATTAATGGTGTCTGTGTGTGAGTCTGAATGTGCTGTTAGCTTTAAAAACTCCTCTCTGTATGTGCCTTAGATACATGCTGATGGGAGGGGCTGTCCACTTGTGGATGCTTCACGCGGGCCGTTTCCTCACAGGTGTTGCTGGTGGGATGACAGCAGCATCCATCCCTGTAGGTTACCATTGTTACAGGAACTTTTTTAATTACCTCTTTTTTTTTTTTTTACCAAAGAGTTTATTATGATGATGCTGACAACAAGTTTGTGATTGCATGTTTTTGTTCAGGTTTACATCTCAGAGATCTCCCACAAGGCAGTGAGAGGAGCGTTGGGCTCCTGTCCTCAGATCACTGCTGTGTTTGGGGCACTGGCGCTCTACGCCATGGGTAGGAACATACCAATGCAGCTGCATAAATACTAATTTCGAGCATTGTTTATAAACATTAAGCTGACACTTCTAGCCTGAAAACGTACAAGCACGAGTCTACTTCCTGCTTCTACTCTCTCTTGCTCGCTTATGATAATCTGTATATCACGTATGATGTGCAGGTCTGGTGGTACCTTGGCGGTGGCTGGCAGTGGCGGGGGAGGTGCCAGCTTTGCTGATGGTTGTGCTGCTGGCGTTCATGCCCAGGTCCCCCAGGAGGCTCCTCGTTCTGGGCCAAGAACAGAAGGCTGAGGGGGTCATCCGCTGGCTGAGGGGAAAACACTACGACACACAGGCTGAGCTCCGTACCATAAAGGTAAGAGTGTCACGGTTTTTTGCATATCAACCCAATTACCAGAATAAATGTCTGCATTGTCTGTGTTTCTGCAAACCACACACATGGAACATTTGTACATTATCATGAGGTGAAAATGTTGAACCTTTACATTTCTACAGCACTGTGGTTATGCTTAGGTACAAAACCACATAGTTATGGTTAGAAAATGATCATGCTTTGGCTTAAATTAACCAGTTTCGGTGGCAAATCACAGCTGGAAATGTCACCAATGTCAAACTGCACAGGTCCAATGTTTTGTATTGTAATGTCTGGTTTGACGCAGCAGTTTCCCTTTATCCAAGACAAATTTCTCCCAAGGGAGAAGGGAATAAAGTAACCTTGACTATGACCATGCTAAAAACACAAAGAAAAACTACCTGGTTCTGGTGGCAATAACCCAGCTGGAAATACCGCCAATGTCTTGCTAAGACAAACCTCGGTGTCAATGGCACAGTAACTGCTGGAAGTGTTGCAGATGCCTTGAAAAACACCTATTTTTGGAGGCAAACTCATAGGTGGAAATGCCATTGATATCTTGTTAAAACAAACTACCTGTTTTGTGGTTTGCTGTCTCGCCTAGGAGTCACGTCATCCACTTTTCCAATTGAGACTTTTAAATAAATATAAAGATGTTCGCACACACATGTTTATCTGTTTATCTGTGTGTGTCCCAATGCAGCACAGCATCAACACACAGGGTAAAGTCACATGGTCAGAGCTGGCCACACCCAACTACTACCGGCCGATCTTCATCTCAGTGATGATGCGTTTCCTGCAGCAGATGACGGGCATCACGCCCATCTTGGTGTACCTGGAGCCCATCTTTTCCAAAAGCAAACTTCCCCTCGAGGCCAGGTTAAACATCTATTCTGTTCTTTATTATTTATCTATTTATTCCTCTTTTGCTTTAATCACAAAATGTGTTTGATCTGTTCCTGATACTGACCCCTCCTCGTTCTGTGTCTGTCAGGTATGATGCCGCCATTGTGGGTGCGGTCCGCCTCTTTTCTGTTGCCGTGGCAGCCTGTTTAATGGACAAGGCAGGACGGAAAGCCCTGCTTTACACATCCAGCATGCTGATGTTCCTGTCCTCGCTGGCTCTGACCATGAACTCCCATACCACACCTTGCCCTCCAGGCCCCGCCCCTCCTAATGTCACCTTGGGTTTGGACGACACTTTGGCTGCTAGCCACCAATCTGCAGCAAGCCTCATTCCTCTCATCAGCACCATGGTGTTTATATTTGGTGAGTGTTTCAGGAAACTTGTTTCGATCAAAATCCGGTTCTACCTAATCACACCTTTGTCTTTAGCCGTGGTAGCAGCAATACTGGTCGTCATTCAGTGCACCACTTTAAACTGAAATATCTGAACAACTTGCAAATTGCCATGAAACTTGCTTTAAACATTTTAGGACCCCCTCTAGTGAAAACTTTTTTAACCTTGTTAACATGTCCACATAATGTTTTTCATATGCTACAAGACGTATCATAAGTGAGCATTTCCGCCGTAGAACAGCAGTGTACCAATGACAGTCTGAAAAGCACAGATTCAAACAGCCAGGGTTTCTTACGTCACAAACCTAAGGAACCAATCCTGTCAACTTGCATGACAAGGCTTTCCATATCATTAGCAACCTGCTGGTTCACACCAATGCAACTAGATGAGATGGTGTATCATCTCTATGCAACAACTCTCTGTACTTCTGTTTTGCTTTGCAGCTTTTCAGGCTTATTTTGTGGCTGAATATAATTCGTAGCTTCTTGAAATATGAATGAGGATAGTGATAGTGAGATACTGGCTACAGCTGCATTTGCAGTAGTGATGAAACAGAGGGCTTAGCAAAGATGGAGCACCTGCTGCAGCAAGCAAAAACGCCGTCTGCAGTCATTTTGACTTGATCATTGAACTTCACTCCAAGTCGATTGGCTGTAGAAACAGGTGACGTGCTTTACGTTCTAAAACCAGTCGCCAGCGATTTGACCAGCTGAGTTACAAGTTGCACCATCAGTCGGCTTGAGTCGAGCTCTGACGGTCAGTTCACACCACTGCAACTTTTCTCTGCAATGTTCTAAAACGGTTTAGTCTCGTTGTGAATCTTTGGTCTGGACTGGGCTTCACCAAAAACCCATTGACTTTAAGTTGAGAGAACTGGGAGTGCAGAAACTCCAAGTTTCAGGGACTCATTCCTGGAGCACTCTATAGACTCTTGTCTTTAGTTTGAGTTCACACCGTCAAGATACGAGCAAGCTGTAAACAAACATCATATGGAGACACAGATACAGCTTGTTTGTTGGGGAAAAATTTCATAACCCGTCAGTCATGTGTTTATGTATTTAACAGAGCGTGCGCATCTTGCCGTTAATGTACCTTTTGTTTTGTTCCAACGAGTTAAGACTTGTCATGTCCTCGGGTCATTTTGTAACACTTTGTTCTCAAAGCACGATTCACTGCTGCTTACTGCACAACAACATCCATCTCCTCATTCATATTCTTTAAATGTCTTAATTGAGAAACGTCATAGTGTGGTTATATGGCACTACTTGGGTTCAAGGATGTTACAATCGTCTCTCCAAACTCAAAAGCGAAGGACAGAATGAATCACTTTAGTAGTTTTGTCATAGCCGTGCTGTGGTTGTGCCTAACAATGACTCTTTGTGCTTTTATTGGACATCATCTGCTAACCTTGTCACCATTGTTGGTTGTCTCCTAGGATACGCCATGGGATGGGGCCCAATCACATGGCTGCTGATGTCTGAGGTGCTGCCGCTGGTTGCCCGGGGCGTCGCCTCAGGTCTGTGCGTGACTGTCAGCTGGTTGACGGCGTTCATGCTCACGCACGCCTTCGCACACCTGGAGGACAAGTACGGCCTGTATGTGCCCTACCTGATTTTTACAGTGGTGTGTGTGTTCTGTCTGCTGTTCAACGCCGTGTGCATCCCAGAGACTAGAGGCCGCTCACTGGAGGAAATAGAGAACTATTTTAGGACTGGACGTACGTTCACCATCAACCGGAGTCAGTCCACCACACAGTCAAGCTGAGGCCTGAAGATCCCTTGAGTTATTCCAATGATGGACCTCAACAACAGGGATACTGCAAAGTGATTTTTGAATGCAATATATAACAACCAGGGTGTGTGTTGCACAAAGCCTGAGAAAAGGACTACTAGAATAATAAGAGAGCACATATGGATCCATTAATCAAAGATCACTGCGGCTGATCACAAGCAGTCTAGACCAAATTCCAAGCAGACGTGCTGCAGCACAGGTTTTCGATGATACACAGCCAGAAATCTTTGATCTATGTTGTTTATGACTGAACTTTTAATGGTATTACCTTTGTCTGTAGGCCACAGCACAATAAGCACAAACATCAAGAAAAAATGATCGAACCAACATATTCTGCAAGTCTACAAAAGTGGGCAGGCAAACCGCTCCACTTTTGAAAACGCTCCATGCGTGGTATGATGCAGTGAGGCTAATGGAACAAAACAGGGTCTTTACAGTCAAGATGGCAGCGAAGGTTACACCTTGTATCGTGCCTAACTTTAGTGGATCTGAACATATCAGATATGGCATTAATCTGCAGATGAGTGATTTGCAGAGAGCTTGCAGCCTTTACCGCCTGGTAAAAAGGAGTGAGGAGTCAGCAGTTAATGACGGTAATGACAGTCAGTAAAACAGGTTTTTCAACAGTTGTAAATCACTGCAAACACAAGAGGTGTTTGACTATAGAGTCATCAATGTGAACACAACATATTAGGGTGATAGGCAGGGGCGTGTACATAGACAGTGCAGGCAGACCACACCTGTGTTCAAAGAAAATCTCACATGAAATTAAAAACTGATGCCATTTGCTATAAGCTATATGCCCTCAAATATGCAAACCCATCTCTGTCATGATTTCGCCATGGGGCCCTTGGTAACTACATTACGCAACTTGGTGATAGGTTCAGTGGTTTGCAAGATTAGCTGTGGACAGACAGGAAGGAAAGATCCTTGTAGGGCTCAGACATAGAATTGATCACGCTATCTTAACTGCAGAACTGGAGAACTTGATGGATACACTTTAGATTTGACTCCTACAATCGTTTTGTTTTTTGAGGGATCAAATTTACTTTGTAGGATGAGCTTTCAATGATCGTATTCCTCCAGAGGTTTGATCTTTACCTCCTCTGGCCAATATGGTTTTCTTGTTTTCTCTTTTTCTTCTGCCATTTTTTCACTCTCTAACTTCAACTTTGTGAGACAATAACAGGCATCACAAGCATGAGTGCAAACAAACAAACAATGCCCATGGAAACTTTTACTGCTGTAAAATCTCTTTCAAATCAGTAAATGAGTTGACGCTTTTCCTTAACTAAGGAAACCTTTTAAAGGTATTCTGTGCAACTGTGTAAATCCCTCAGCTAAGGAGAAATTAAGCCTTAAGGAGAAAACTAAAGGCGTTTTGTGCAACTGGTCCCTGGTCTATGCTAGCCTAATTTAAGATTCTTAATATGGGAAATCCCATAGTTAGGGTAATTCTGTAATGGCTAACTATCCCAGGATTTTCCTAGATGCAGTTCAGGATGTTGCAACACTGTCATACCAAAGCTGCTTCTGTCATACCAAATAATCCTTGTAAATCCCCCTTTTGGCTTGTGAAGTTTCTGTAATGAGGCCACAGGTCACTCTTTGTACAGCTAAGCAATAACCATGTTACAATCATAACATATATATGTATGTATAAATATATGTGTATAAATGCACTTGTTTTCTTCGTCTCTAACTGATGTCACACAACATGTATTTAGCCTATAGCCAGACTAGTTACATTTGTTACTTAAACACAGTTACTGTATTCTTAAACCAGTAACACGCACTGAATACTACGTACAGCCTTGAACTGTTTTTTTTAATTTCCTGTTTAGCTGTTTTATCTGTTACAAATACATTTTTATCATTAAATATCTCATTCATCCACCAGAATGTTACATTTGCAGACGATGGTTGTGACCAGAGACTAATAACACTCAGACATTTCAGTAAGGGGGCAAGTTGTGGTTGCATTATGTCTACACTCTGCAAACAATGTATTTGTCCATGTTGTATTTATCCATTTGACAGACTAAATTTGAGTGCTAATTGCACAAGATGCTCTGTTTGCACTGTGACAGTCTCTCTCTGATTGTACTGCATATGTTGCAGTGATTGACAACAGACATCAGCTACAAAATCTAAACATACATGGAATATAAGAGCAAATAAATGGCACAATATCCTGAAGTGCTCATTAATCATATGAACAAACAGTTTGCCAGCTGTCAGCTGAAAAAAACTGGTTTATCGTCTTGTCTGGGCCTAATAAAGAGGACAGAAAGTGCTGTTGCCAGCACGCACCGGTGGCTCAGCAGGCCAGGTCACATGCCACAATGTCGTAGATTTGAGTCTGACTCACAGCCACTGATACACGACATCACTGCTTCCCCCTCCACCCACTTCTCCAGTTACAACATACGACTCATTTCCATGTTGCTAAATTATGGGTGTTAAATACTGTCTGGGCTATGGATGTTAAACAACTAGTTTGGACAGATATTCTTGTCGCAGTATTGAAGTATACGCAATTATACAAATACAAGTGTGAAGAATGCCAATTATAGGGATGGATATGTCCATTGATAAGAACTGTGTTGCAAATTCTGTTACTGTTATTGTATTTAAAACCATTGAATTTTGTGAGGAAACTGATTATGTGAGGCAGCTGATTTTACTGAATCAGGAATTGTTTACTTTGTATATAAGTACACAAGAATCCCATAAATTCATGGTCTTACTCTCTAATTGAAGTCTTTTAACCAAGGTAAAACAAAAACAATTAATCATCTTTATTTTCTGGTAAAGAATCTATAGTACAGTACATTATACTACTACTGTCGATAGTAGAAAATAATTTATGGTTAAAAGGTACTGGTGGATAATAGAAACACCTCTCAGCCTAAAATACCCTCATAAAGGTGGTATTGCAAAAGGATGTGATTGCACAACACACTTTCACAGAAATATGTGAAAAGGACATGACCTCTTAACAAAGCCTTGAAATGTGACATGAAATGTGTTAAAATTCCATGTTGGCAAAATAAACGGTGCAAATGCAAAGTCAGTTCACAGTTTAGCTGTGAAGCAGTTGCAGGTTGGTTCAGTTAACAGAAATAAAAAAGACTTAGAGAGGTTTAGATGGGTTTAGAGAGCAAAATAACTTGTAAAATAAACTTGTTTAAGTAAAGGGAAAGAAAAATATAATCAGAGAGGTTTAGTGCATGAAAAAAGTTAAGTCGCATGTTGTTTGAGTTAAAAGAAAGAAAACTGCGACCGTTTGAGTCCCCGTCCGGACCAAATATGGAGCGTGGACTGGTGGCTGGAGAGGTGCCAGTTCACCTCCTGAGGTGCCCTTGAGCAAGGCACCAAACCCCTCAACTGCTTTGGGCGCCTGACCAAGGCAGCCCCCTCACTCTGACATCTCTCCACTTTGTGCATGTGTGTGTCTTTCGGACCTGTGTGTTAATGACAAAAAGAGAACAATTGAATTGAAAAACTGAACTTCCCCTCAGGGGGATTAATAAAGTATAAGTATATAAAAACACTTTTAGAGAGGTTTAGAGAGCAAAGAAATACTTAGTTAAGTCACCGGTTGGTTAAGTTAAGGGAAAGAAAAACACTATCAGAGAGGTTTAGTGTGCGAAAAAAAAACTTGGTTAAGCTAAGTCCCAGGTTGGTGAGGGTAAGGGAAAAAACGTTTAGAGAGGTTTAGACAGCAAAAAAAAAAAAAAAAAAACTTGGTTAAGTTAAGGCAAAGTAAAACACTTTTACAGAGGTTTAGAGGGGTTTAGAGAGCAAAAAAAAAAAACGGCTAAGTTAAGGAAAAGAAAAACATTCTTAGAGAGGTTTAGATGGTTTAAGAGAGCATAAAAAATACATGGTTAAGTCGCAGGTTGGTTAAGTCAAGAGGAAGAAATACACTTTCAGACAGGTTTAGAGGGGTTTAGACAGCAAAAAAACCTTGGTTAAGTTAAGGAAAAGTAAATCACTTTTACAGAGGTTAAGAGGGGTTTGGAGAGCAAAAAAAAACTTGGTTAAGTTAAGGGGGAGAAAAACACTTTTAGAGAGGTTTAGATGGGTTAAGCGAGCAAAAAAAAAAAACTTGGTTAAGTTAAGGGAGAGAAAAACACTTTTAGAGAAGTTTAGATGGGTTTAAAGAGCCAAAAAATACTTAGTTAAGTTGAGGAAAAGACTGTGGTTTTAGTTAAAATAACTACAAACAGTCCGTAAGTGACATAAACTTACATTGCAATGTTTAGAATTCATGTCAGTGTCATATATAACTGTGAGACCTGGTTGTACTGCAATACACTGTCAGGTGTTCTTGTTATTTTGTCCACCCCCCTGACAGCAGATATGACTTCAGAGAGTCTGAATGGAAGTATGCAGAGATGACTGAGGGCAGAGTTATGCAAACCTGTGTTGTCTGTGTGCCGTTTGACTGACATGGCGAGTTTTATCAGAGAAGAACACAACATGAGTTTCTCTGTGTGTGTGTGTGTGTGTGTGTGTGTGTGTGTGTGTGTGTGTGTGTGTGTGTGTGTGTTACTTTGATCCCTTCAGCCGCACCTTACTGAAGCATTGTGTTCATGTATGGCAGGCAGGAGAAAAGCTTTAATGCAGCATTAGTGCAGGGATGTTTAGTTTGTAAATCCATTGTGCTCGTACACAGTCAGTACAATGAAACGCAGCCTGCACATTGCATCTCAGTAAGAGCAGGAGAAAAAGACCCTTTTTTCAGTATGAAACAAAAGATAAAGGGATGTGACATTTAATTTCGCGGCTCAAGTGACAGTATATTTTTCTCGCTGGATTACTGGTCAGACATGGATGGTGTTGTTACTCCAGCAGCTACAGTGGAGTTAATAAACAGTCCCGCCACCAGATTTCAGATTGATGTCTTGGTGCGAGTTGCAAATGCTGCTTGACTATCAAATCTAAGTGTTAATTGTTAATAATTCTAAATAGGATATTAAATTTAGATCTAAATGTTAGATCTGTATATAAATATTAAATATATATGTTATATTTAAATGTAAATAGTAAATCTAAATAATAATTGAAATGTTGAATTCAGATTTATCATTTAGATTTAATACTTAGATTTACTATTTAGATTTTAACATTTTTAACATTTATTCTTTTACATATAAATATATTGTTAACAATTGCATATAATATGTTAAATATAAATGTTAAATCCAAATCTAAATATTATATAAAGTGTTAAATTTGTATTTAATATTTCAATTTTGAGTCAATGTTTAGATTAACTATTCAGATTTCAAAATTTAACATTTATATTTAACTTCTTTTATTTATAAACCTATTGTTAATATTTACACACATTAATTTAACTTTTTTTTTTTTTTACATATAAAAATTTTGTTAACAATCGCGTATAACATTAAATTCAGATTTAACATTTAAATTTAAAACTGACATAACTTTTAGATTAACTATTCAGATTCAATATTTAACATTTACATGTAACTTTTTTTTATATATATAAACATATTGTTAATATTTGCACATAACACATTATTTTACTTGAATTTCTGTCTTAAATGAGGAAAGTCTGGTAAATATTCACAATATATCCATGAAAAAATTACAACCAAATCTTATAATCAATAATAAATAGAAGCTTCTGAAATTTTGTCTCTTTGTATTCGGTCTAACAGTCATCCACTTTTTTTAATTTTTTTTTTACTGTTATTGTATTTGAACTTTATGTATTTAATTTCCTGCTTTGTTTTTGTTTTTTTGCGCATATGTGTGTGGGTAATTTATTTCATTTTTTCCTGTTCTTTTTTTAATTCTTACTCTAATATTACTGTACAGGAAGGTTAAAATACTGAAAGAAGGACAACTGATTTTGAACCTTGAGTATGAAATGGAATCAAAGATATTTTTCTATGACATCAAAATTAGGAAAGCAAGATCCAAACCTGTCCCGCGACTGTTGTATTTCTGTTTAACACATATCAATAATTCTGACGCATCACTGGGTGACACATCTATTCACATCATTTCTCACTTAAGAAAAAAGAAAGAAATGTCATCAGAACATGAGCTTTGGAATGATACATGAAATAATATGATGACAATAAAAAAAATTTTTGTTTGTTTTGTTTATTGTCAGCTGTTGTGTCTGCTCATATCCAGGCTAATAATAATAACTATAATTTACTCTCCCAAATGTCCTTGTTGGAGTCTTTTTATTACAACAATGAATTTTAGCAGAACACATTTTCTCTATGATCAGCTTGCTGCTAATGGTGCCCAGCTGTCTTGAGCTAATATGTGGATGATACAAGAAGTAGCTAATTACTGAATGACTGTTGGGATATTTGTTGTTTAACTCTTTCTACTTTTAAAAGAAACTATTAAGGAGAAAATGCCTTAAGGTCGGCCGAGGATAATAAAAAGAGTCTGGCACTGTTGTCGAGCTTGTCCTCAACATCAGGTCACCATTAAACCAGCTTGTCAGACAGGACACATTCCTGACATCACTGCTTATAATACTACACTACGATAAAGGCGATAGTGAGCGACACACAGATATGACCTACTGCCAAAAGATACATGTTGCATTGGTGGATTAGCATCTCTTAAGGTGATTAGCATGTGCGTTCAGTGCAGTTAAAGTGTTTGTAGTTTAGTTCTTGAATTTTGATGTTAATCATATTTGTGTTTTTTTTGTGTAAAAAAGAAATTTTGTTTGTTTATTTGTTTGAGACAACAAAATCATTAAGTCCCAGCGACACAAGGACAAAAAGGGTGATATCTTTTACAGTGTGATTTGAAAATGATTCACAGTCCTTATCCCAACGATAAGAAATACTAACAAACGTTAACAGAAATCTGATTGACATTAAACGTGAATCTGCAAGCGATCTTAACAAAACAGGAGTTGAATTTTTATGTCGTCCTCCACATTAAAGGGTAAGACAACTAAGAAACAGACGAGCAGGTAAACAGGTGCGTGTAAGGTAATAAGGACGACAGGATAAGCGAAAGAGGTAGAAAGAGATAGACACATCAAGACATCAGATAAACACAGACACACACTCTCAGCTTTTTCTTCCGTTCTCTCAGTATTTATATACCTGCTGAGTCAGAGGCTATTTTTATACCTCTGATTATAACCTCCTCCTCCTGTCCGTCCCCTGATCAGAGCCTCCCCTCCATCACTTCCTCAACACCTGTCTGCAGTAGATGACCTTTTTGCTGCAAGTGTTTTACCACTATAAAAAAAATATTCAACGTTGTAGTCATCAGTAATCATTTGTGGTTTTGTTTATATTAGAAATATCAGTGTTTCGAGTTAAGTGCTCCCTCATGTGCGATGCTTCTTGTAATTTTCGGACTTCTGCAGAGGCTGTCTTTAGTCTGCATCGCCTCAGTTCACTTCTATAAATAACCACGTCTTAATGTCAACAGGAGACGGCTTATTATGTTGAGCCAGCTCAGTAGCAACGCCAACAAATGAATGGTTAATCAACCGTGTTGCTCCATTGTCCTCATTTATTTTCTCAAGCTGAACATTTCACAATAAAAGCTTCACTTCCTGTTCATTTGTCGCATATGTACGGCAGCCGCACAGGACCAATGTAAAGATTCACAGAGGTCAAAATAAAAAGGAGCAAAGCAACCTCACATATTTAACTCCTCAACTTTACACTCAAACATATTTCTCTCTATATTATAGTCATACCATCCACCAATAAAACAAACTAAACTAAATAAATTCATGTGTTGATATTTTGGGTAAATTTATATTTAGTCAATGGGCTAACAAATCTACTGATATGTTTCAGCATCAAGCTCATATCAGCGCATCTGAGACAACAGTGCGTTTGCTTTTTTAAAAGGACATATCATGTGATAACCAATCCAAGACAATCCTCTACTGTCCAACCAATGAAAAATAAAAGACAAGAAAATACGATTAAATATATCTATGTATACAAATATGTCTGTGTTTCCACTTAAATAACAAGGTGTACCACAAGGCTCAATACTAGGACCAATCACGAACTTTAAAATGAAGCCCAGTGCCAAAAACTGCAGTTCTTTGAACAGCAACTTGAGGCTGGCTCCAAAAGCCAGTCAATCCCCATAAACCTTCATTTTAAAATGCCCAGGAAAGTTATTTGTTTACTAGTAGTTTTATAGTTTGTTTGTTTGTTGCACTTTTGCAAGTTGTATGGAAATGGCATACTTTCATATATTCCTAAATTCACACTGGCTTGAATGGTTTTTGCTTTTCTGGAAAACGAGTTGATGCAATAAATCGGATATGGAAATGCTTTGCCAGACAGGTTCTGACGTGACAAACATTTAACTCACATGACTGACCAGCTTCTTCTGCTGTCAGCTTTTTTTTTTTCCAGTGCATTAGAATTGTAGCCAGTGTTTATAGGTTACACCTAAACTTATCCACATTTGGGCATCACAGCCACATTCACACATTCTGCTTTTACCTTTCACAATAAAAGCCAAACTTAAATTCACTCATTCACTTTTTATTATTGCATTCATTTGTCTTGTCTTCGGACACCATGAAACATGACCAATAACAATTTTTGCAACATCTTCTTAATTAAAATTTAATGGAAACACGGCTACTGGCACAGAAAGAATTAGACTTCGATATGTTCTCGCTGGTCTCTTATTCATTTTAAACAAGCTATGACTGGCCTCCAGGTTGTTTAAGCACAGGAAGAAAGCCCCATAGCTTTATCGATAACTGTCAGGCTCTCTGCGGCTCTGCTCCAAGCTACAGCTCACATTTTTTAAATACCTTTGAAATCAGAAAGTGTCTGTAAGGCTTTGGGCATCACTTCTCCTGTCAGCTTGCGCTAAAAAGATAAAGGACTAAATAATAGAGGTGATGGATCACCGCTCTGTCAGGGCAGTCAGGTTGTCTAAACTTTGTAATTCTCCACATAGTTCTGGGACCCTGAGGACATCTGGGGCCGGCCTATTGACCATCCCAAGAATCTGGACAAAATGTGGTGAAACAGCGTTTTGTTATCATGCAGCACAAACCTGGATGATGTTAGACAAGCCCCGACCCTGAGCACTTTTCAGTCAAAGCTAAAAACATTCCTTTTTTACTCTGCCTGCTCCACCCTGTAATGCAATCATTTTAAAAATTCTTTTTTAATCTTTGCACATCTTGTCTGCACTTTTGCTATTTTTAATGGTGATTTTTAAATTTGTAAATCATTTAGTATATTTAGTATATTTTTCTCTTTACTCTTTTCTGAATCCTTTGCTTTGTTTTATATATTTATATATACTTCATATTACTCTGTAAAGCACTTTGAATTGCCTTGTGTATAAAATGTGATATATAAAAAAAGCTGTCTTGCCTAGTTAAGGTCTCAATTAAAAATGATGTTTTACTTATTTTATTTTATTTCATTTTATTTATTTTAATTTATATTATTTTATTTTGTTTTATTTCATTTTTGCAGCTTTAATAGTGAACCTAAGCATTTTATTTCTATCCCGTTATTAGTATAAATTCCACTTAATTCTATTTGACCTATTGTTGTTATTTTTACTTGTACTCATGGTTTTAAAAGTGCCACATGCATAGAGCTCAATTTCATTAATATTATTGATATGAGGCACCAAATGTGAAAGTTCAATTTTCTCGTGGATATATTTTTAATATTTAGCACATTTTCCTCCTCATTTTTCTCACATTTTCAGATACAGTTACAATAAAGCAACATATTATATGGAATTATAAACAATATGTTTAAATATAAAAAAAAAAGTTAACTCTTCATGATAAATGTTAAATCTAAACAGTATATTTAAATGCTGAATGTAGATGTTAAATCTAAGTTTAACATTTGTAAATAATATTTAGACTTTTTTTTAAACTTATGAACATTTCTCAACTTATAAATTATAACCTTATTAACAATTATTTAAGGCATTTTTTCACATATATTTCTATCTCAAATGTGAAGAAACTACAAAATACATCAGCTAGAAAACTGTCATACATTTTCTGCATTTGGCACTCCATATATTAACTCCTTCTAATCTCAGTAGAACCAACAAAAATGTAATTATGTGTGATTTATCTTGAATTATTATTCTTAGCTTTTGCAATAGTATCAGCGTTAATATTGTGACATAGCTATTAAGAAGAAACGGATCAACCCTGGCTCTGTAATCACTCAAAAATGTTCTAGTTTATACAAAACATCATAACACACACACACGTACACGCACACATGCACGCACACCCACTTCGGGCTTTTTACGGAATGTAAAACTCCGTAGGGATTGGTCTATTCTCTGGAATGTTGTTCATCAGGCCCATCGAAACACACGCTCATACTGACACACACAACACACGCTGCCACCTCTCCCAGCTGACATCATTAGCAGAGGCAACACCCCACACTCTGACACACCTTTATCACTCCAACTGAGGTGCTGTGGGGTGAAGGGAAAAATGGGAAAGCTGATGTAGCCTCCTTATTTGATCTCTACTGCAGAAATAAAAAACCCACCATAGTTTTGAATGTGTACTTGTGCAGCGTTAGTGTGTAACGCTAAAAGGACTGTAGGGTTGACGCAGTCTGCTTTTAGAAATGGACTCTGTGTTAATAGTTCACTGATTCCAATCCTTACTCATGATAGAGTTTTATTTTCCAGCCTCCCTCAACATACATGTTCGGTGTGCGTAGGTAAGGCACCCAACCCCCAGCAGTACTTTGTGATCCAGTGACCAACAGCAGAAAAATGTAGTCCAACTGGCCTGCTCCAAGCTGACTGGAAGTAAATGCAAATCTTCCCAGACATCTTTGGAGATCAATCTCAATGACGTTAAGATTCCAAAAGGAATGAAACTAAGTGTGCCCTGCTCAGACAGGAAAAATTTAACCAAACGCATAACTTAACATCATGTCGTCACTGAGCTGTGTGCAGTTCATATCACGTCAAGTCAAGTCAAACATGATTTGCAGAATCAAACTCAAGTTCATTGGCCCCCTAAGTGCGGTTCGTTTGGACAGGTGTGAACACAGCAGTCACACTCAGGTGTGCACCAAAACAACCAGATTGAGACCTTCTTGAAGAGGTGGTCTCAGTCTGGTTACAAACGAACTCTGGTGCGGTTCGTCCCTCCATTGTGACATTACAAAGTGTCACATTTATCTTGCAAGTGTTCTCTTCTTCAACGTTTGCTTTACTTCCTGGATTTTTCCCACATGGAAATTCTGACCAATCAAGAGCAGCTTTCTCACACAAGGCATTTTATCTGGTCCGACTGCAAATGCTGCCGTGAGAACACGAACCAACTCTAGGCAATTATACACCTTTGTGACAACATTAGTCCCTGATTCAGACCAAACTAAGACAACTCTAGGTCTGAAAGCAGCCTTAAAGGTTTCTAATGTTGGAGCAGTTTTTATTTGTACAGAAAAGCTGTTACAGAGCTCAGTGGCAGCCACGGCAAAGGCTCGGCCATTGCTGTTTTTGTGCCTACATCCAGGAGCATCTGGTCAGTCGGCCTCAGTGCTTTATACAGATACACATCTCAATACTGCATCATTCACCACGTCCTCATCACATACTGTCTACTATAGTAAACAATGTCAAGCATTAGTTTGATTTGTATATATTGTATGTCCTTTGTGTGATTGTGTTTGAGATTTAGCTCCATAAAGTTTGTTTGCAGCATCATAATAAACAAAAGTTTGAAAAGCACAAAATTAAATTTGCATTTAAAACATCATGCCAGCCTTAAAGGAATAGTTTGAAACTTTGAGAAATACACTGAGTTGCTTTTTGACGTAGAGCCAAATATGAAGGTTGATACTGCCCGGTAGGCAATACAGGTACAGCCAGCAGCTGTTAGAATAATTCAGCACACAGACTGGAAACAGGCTCACCAAGTAACATGTTATAGCTTGTTTTGTATTTATATTTGTACAAAACCCAGAGTGTAAAATAGCTGTTTTGTAGTTCATTTACTGCACTGTTTCTTTGCCAGGATCAGCCAGCAAAGTCACTGAATCTCAGCTGGATGCCTGGCAAAGTCGAAGCAAAAATAAAGAGCTTGGCATAAAAGCCCCCCGAAAAGTTTTCTTTACTTTATAGTAGAGATGTCCGATATTATCGGCCGATATTGGCATTAAAATGTAATATTGGAAATTATCGGTATCTGTTTTTACTTTTTTAATGACACAACTTTTACACAGCATGCACATATTATACGTCAAACTCTTCAGCTACTTCTCCTCTCACTCAAAATGTCAAAATATGAGAGATATCTTCGTTTGTTTGTAATATGTGTAATGTTAGTTACCTAAAATGATTTAGTTTTTCTTTTCTTTTTTTTTTTCCTGTGTGTGTGTGTGTGTGGGGGGGGGGGGGGGGGGGGGGGGGGGGGGGGGGGGGGGGGGGGGGGGGGGGGGGGGGGGGGCCGGGGCCGTTGGTGCGTGTCTCCACCGCAGGAACCACCCCCGAAGGACAGAGTTCCGGAACTTTTACAGGGGCTAAAGAAGTCCCTGCTTCGGGGTAGGTACTCAGAACGGCCCCGAAAGACTCCTGGCTGGGGCTTGGGGTTTACTTGGTGCTGATTGGATATACTAAAGACGGGATGTGACGACAACAGAAAGCAACAAAATAGCTGGCATTATTAAAACTCAGCAGACGAAGGTTAGCATGTTCATATAGCTTTCGCCGCCATGTAAAAAAACCTCACTAAATGGCCCGTGAAAAAAATATTCTTTCCAGCGGATATCTTAGTTAAAACATGATTGAGCTAGCAAAGCAGTTTTGTGTTGATATGTGTGGTATTTATTCAGTTTTGGGAAATCACGATGTCTAGAAAGCATCAGCTGACAGGGACGGCAAACAGCAGCAGCAAGCCAACATCAGGACGTCATCTGTTAAAAGCCTCCCGTTGTCGGATACGACATGAAACTACTCCAGTTAGCTCAATCATGTTGTAACTAAGACATATTTTTTTCACGGGCCATTTAGTGAATTATTACAGACACCGCTATCTAACCTACGTCGCCCCGGCCTCGTACTTCGCTCTCTCAGTGGAGACACGGCGGTTGAGAGGGCCGAATGAGAGGACGTTCCTGTAGTAGTTCCTGTCCCCCAAATAGTACCAGGAACTTCTTCAGTGGAAACGGGCCTATAGGTATCGGATGATATTGGTATCGGAAATTAAGAGTTGGACAATATCGGTATATCGGATATCGGTAAAAAAGCCAATATCGAACATCCCTACTTTATAGTCAACTGAAAATAAGAATCCTTGTGTTTTCATTACCTTAGTATGAGCTGTTTGTATCTATCTCTCTACAGTAGCCAAGAACGGGCAGATCAAACAATGACTCTGGACGATGTCATTTGCCTTTTTGTCTTGGCTACTGTAGTTCTACATTCTTGGTACATGGAAGAAGTTTTGGTTCTGCAACCTCACTGCTAGATGCCTCTAAATCTTAAACACTGGACCGTTAATTTGTGAGCTTTAGAGGTGCTGGTTGGTGATTTTATTTCCGCTGGACATAGCAAGGTGAGCTGTTTTCCAACGTTTTTAGTCTTCATGCTAAGCAAAGCGAACCAGCTGGTGCCTGTAGTCTTACATTGAATGGACAGATATGTGAGTGGTAACTGGTAACTTTTAGCTTCAACTATGGTTTTCCAGCTCAGGGACCTGAATCAAAGAGAAGAGCCCCACAACCCTAACAGATTTGGGGTCACCAACTGTCCAGTGTGACACCAAATTACTTTCCCACTTCCACCCCTCTTTTTAGTCAACCTGAAATAAAGTTTATGTCTCCAACGTTGCGTCTCTGATAATTAATTTAAACAAGAATTACATGTAGTTTGCGTAAAGAATGCAGAGGAGAAGAGGAGGAGTGCGGGACTGCACATTTCTGTTCTCTGGGTTTCTTAAACAATATTTAAGGGTTATTTAGAGGATAATTACAAGAAATAGTGGGTGACTATTTCAAAAAGAAAGGAGGAGGAGAGGAGAGGAGAGGAGAGGGCATGTTGAATGCTGTCAACACCCGGGATGTTGACAGTATTATTGGCTGCGGACACCTAGTTGCTTGTCTTTGCCATGATGTTATATACACCTTGGTGTTAATAGTACCAAGTTTGAATAAATTGCCTCAAGGTGATCCTGAGATATTATGTTCACAATAATGAGATGGACAAAGCCATGCTGACCTTGACCTTTGTCCTATGACCACCATGGTTGGACATTTTTGCCAAATTGGAAGAAATTCCCTCAAGGCGTTCTTGAGATATCACATTCACAAGAATGAGATGGAAACAAGGTCACATTCACCTTGATCTTTGACCACCACAATTGAAACAGTTTATCGTTGAGTCCAAGTGAATGTTTGTGCCAAATTTGAAAAAAAAAAAAAAAACAGACAAGGTCACAGTGACCTTGACAATTGACCCATGACGACCATCATGAAGTTCATGTGGACCTTTTTGCCAAATTGGAAGAAATCTCCCTCAAGGTGTTTGTGAGATACTGTATCAAAATAATGAGATGGATGTAAGGTCACAAAGACATTGACCTTTGACCATTAAAAACAAATCAGTTATTCATGGAGTCCAAGTAAACATTTGCGCCATATGTTAAACAAACTCCCTCAGATGTTCTTGAGATATCACATTCACAATAATGAGACAGACAAGGTCACCATGACCTTGACCTTTGAGCTAGGGCCACCATGGTTGGGCCCAAGTGGACATTTGTGTCAAATTTGAAGAAATTCCCTCAAAGTGTTTTTGGGATATCATGTTCACAAGAATGAGACAAGACAGACAGACCTTGACCTTTGACCTACGACCACCGAAATCTAATCAGTTACTAGTTGAGTCTAATGGGATATTTGTGCGAACTTTGGGAGGAATAAACGTATGTACAGAATGGACGGACAACCCAAAAACATAATGCCTCTGGCTATGGCCATTGCTGGTGCAGAGGCATATCAGCTATACCTTTCTGGGTCGATTTTTAAGAATCTTGGGCCAAGGACGGACCACTTTAATTTTGGAATGGATCTGAATCACGGGGCAAATACAGAAATAAATTTTCATTTTGGTCAACATTGAGAGATGGGGCATTTGGCCTTGGCGGAGGTCTGTGCTCTCTGAGTGTCCTTTCGTTCAGTCGTGTAATTCTGTTCCATGCTAGCAAATACACTGAATTTTGACTTCTGTTTTGGGAAATGTGTCAAAATGTAAATGCATATTACCACAAGTAAACTCATGTCACTCAAATGTTCGGGTCACATTCCAGGTCAAAAACTGTGATCAGCTCGAGCACGTGTCAGGTCAAGTAGTCTGCTTTAGGAATACAAATCAGCAGGAGGGAAACTGGTTACTGTCTCTTAAGAGAGTGACACACATACACACACTCAATGATCTCCCAGAAACAAAGAACACATGAAGAGGACGATCCGTACAGTGTTTGAAAGTTACACCTAAAGTGAGTGACTCATTCACGTCTTTGTTGGTGAGGGTAGGGCCGCGGGCGTGTGCGGGGAGAGGCTTGTAAAGGTACAGGTGAGACAGGTGGACATCAAAGTGACAGTCTGTCTGGACTCTACATCAGCAGCAGCATCACACATCCCTGGATACAGACTCGACACTCGCCAAGGTAAGACTGTCAGAGGTTAATATGGAGTTTGGATAAAAGAGGATTGATTTTACAGCTTTTGTGTTTCTGAAGTTTGTAAGACAGGAGTTAAATTTAATAGTTAGGTTTGATGCCAATCAACGATACATGTGATGTACAGGCGGGAAAGAATTGGAAGATATTAGAAAGTTGGGATAAAAGAAACATGCCATCCAGCATCAATATATTTAGTTTCTTAAGACAAAAAGGACAGATATTCAGCTTTACCTTTAAATCTCACATTAAATCACTGTTAATGAATCTGCTGCTGTTGGAACATGATGACAGACACAACTGGTTTTATCGGCTCCAGCTCAGCCTGCGGGAATATGTTCAGACAGGAAGTAATCTTAATTTTGATGTTTTTTCCTGGTCACTTTAAGTGTTGTCTGCCTCCTTCTTCTTCACGTCTGCGTTTGTGTATTTTTAAATTCCTTCTTACAATAATTCGTTGGTTTGGTTTCGAGGTTTCGAGCAGTACGTGAAGCCATGGGTGTAGCCCAGGTTGCATGCAGCTCTTGCTCTGTGGCTCCGGTATTTCCAGATTTAAAGTGATCATGTCATTCAGCTGAACTATTATTAGGATGTTAAGCTCCCTGTACATGTGTGTGTGTGTGTGTGTGTGTGTATCTCTTGTCATTCCTGCTGCAGGGTCGGCTGTCAAATCATTTCAACAAAACTTCGCACAAGACTTTAAAAACAGATTTTAGTCTAGTTTCAGATCAAGTTTTTGCTGTAGTTCTGGCAGTAGCAGCTTTATAAAGCCCCCTTTCTACTGCACAAAAACACCTGCTAACAGCCACTAACATCTGGATCATTAACGCGATGGGAAAGGTTACACTCAGCATTCACACCTGGGTCAAATGACTGCAGTCGTCATGGGTATTTGTCAGCTCTGAGCTGCATTGATGGAAACACAACACCCGGCACTAATCAGCATAACGTTTTCACTGGCCTCCATGCTGCTTTCTACTGCTACTAACCTGTTTCCGGACATCGAACGTGACACCGCGGCGTACTTGTTTGCAGAAGAAGTGTGTACTCGGCTCTGGTGTCCTGGCAATGGGAAAGGAGTCTATCGTCCATTTTTAGCGGGTTTAACTGTGTTCAAAAAACCTGCGTACATGTGCTTATTTTAGCCGAAAAGAGGGATAACAGGGGCATCAAGATAAAATATGTTTTCAATACACTACTTGTGTATTTGAGAAAGAAGGCTGTAATGCTTTAAATAAAACCAATGATGTGATTATTTTTGTAAGGGTGGTGCTGAGACAATAATGTCCCGTAAAATGTCAAGGTCCGGGAGAGGCAAGGCGGTACATGGAATTAAGAAAAACTCTTCTCCAAAACATCTGACATATTCAAAATAAACAAAAACCGAGACTCTGAATCTGATATTTGACTGACTTTTGTTTAATGTGTTTAATCTGATCATGTAAGCTACTTACACTGCCCAGTATTGTGTGCCGACCTTTATTTTGGGGGATTTTTTGCATGTTTTTGGCTGATTCGGGGTCAAATTAGATTCAAGGTCAGACACTGAAAATCAGAGACTTTCAGTTGAACTCTTGAGCTCTGAACAAGTTCAATTTATTCTCAGCAGCTGTTGGATTGACTCCATGTCTTTCTCTTAAATGATAATAAGTAGCTGATTGGGTGATTTCCACTTCTAAATTACCCCCTCGTCAGCTGATCATTAAAACACATCATGAGGATAAACATGAGAACATTCCTTCCTCTCTCTCACACAGAGACAAAGAGGAAGAGTCAGGTTTGACAAGCACAGATGCCACATACAATAAGGCCTCAGCTGTGACTCAGAAGTCACTCAGGGTGTTAACCTGCCTAAATAAAAAAATCATCCTGCTTAGAGTCAGACAGCGAGTTTCACTGAACTCAACATCAGTAATCTGTTCTCTGGAAAGACCACCAGCAGATGTGAGAATCACCTAAAGGATTTTTAAGAACCTGGCTTATTAACTGGGCCATTTTTTCTCCATCAGTCACACTCAAAAATTCCAGTATCGGCAGGATGGATTTAAGAAGCTTGTTAGCACATTAAAAGCACAACCCAGTGTTGAAAGAACGAAAACACAAACACTTATGAACCATTTCTGTCATCATTAACTGCGACCAATAATTCATCACTCACTCATGGACAGACAGACAGACAGACAGACAGAATGTTGCATTTATCCATCTTTACTTTGCTACTGTAGAAATGATTATGGGTGCAACTTCCGGTGAGGCACAGCAGACATTTTGACTTGTCATGATAGGAAAAACATGGGTGTATATGATAACATTAATGATGGTTGCATTCCACTTAGGGGAGGTCCTGGCATTGTGTATACTGGCTCACTGACACACTTAATGGAACTGAGCCATCGTTAATGTCAGTTTCACCTGTGATTTTCCCACTATGACAAGTCACAACGCCTGTGTGGACAAAATCTATCGTATTGACACACTATAGTTAAACCCAGAGGCTAATCTTAATAGCTAACAGCAGTTATTTTTGAATTTGCCTTCAGTTTAGCAAAGTCTTCTTTGTTTCCAACAGATATTTAACTAACATTAAATTAGCAATTTCTAAAATGTCGCTCTGATACATGTTGTGCTGTCTGCGTCTGTAACAGACTGAGCTAAATTGTTGGTTCAACATCAGCGTTGAACATGCAGCCAGAACAAAAAGGGATAGTTCCTGTAGGCAGAGGTACAGTTCAGGGTCAAGATTAAGATCAAGACTGACTAATGCAAATTATGGCTTTATCTGCCATTACTTAAAAGCTTTATAGACAATAGGTATGAATGAATTTTCAGATCTGTTCAGTCTGCAATGACGCACTCTATATCTCCTACCAAGGGGCAGCAGCTCGCACTCTGTATGCAAAACATGAGATGAGTCATTAACAGTCTTATTGGCTTGTTCAAAAACACTCTGCATTGACACCAATTATTTTCATCACTTACCTACAAAAAAAGAAACAGATTGCCCCCCCACTGTATAACGTTAATACCGGATTGTCCTGTATTGAAAAATAAAATGCACTGTCCAGCCAAAAAAAGCCTTAAAACATGTCAGCCATCGCACCCCAGACAGTCCCATCCACGAGACTCCAACCAGCAACACTGACGAGAACCATCCATATAATACACTACATGCGCCTCATCACTCTAGACTAGATGACAGTCATTTACACAGGAAGGGGAAAGTATTGTCGAAGTTCTGAGAAAGGTCTTAGGCATGTTTCATATGGTATTAGTTTATTGTGTCTTCACTGCTAATGAAAAGGAGGAACCATCTGTAACAATCTGTGCTCTCTCTCTGCAGCACAATGACTGACAGTGAACAACCAGCACAACCCCCTTCCTACAACGGTAAACCTTTACACACCACGCTCACATATCATCATCATCATCATCATCATCAGATTGGCTCATTAACTTTTGTTTTTGTCTCTCCCCCTCCTGTTTTTTCTCTTCCTTTCTTCGTCTTCTTCTTCAATTCAAGTGAAGACTTACGACGTCCACACCCCATTCACCCCTTACCAAAGACCAGATGGGAGCACAAATGTCACGCCAGGTAAACTCCCGCCTGATCTTACACTTCCATCAAACCCCTTACTTTAACATAAGTCCTTCAGACTTCTTAGAACAACAGTATTCATGTCAGTTAAAATTTGAGCTACTACAACTAAATGAAATAAGGGATGCTGCTGGCCATGGTGAAATTAGAAGCTCATTGGTTAAAGAGGTATCTAATTACACACTGGAACCTCCCGCTCATATACTAGGACAATTTATAGAAACTTACATGGTTCCCAGTGATTGTAAAAAAAAGTCTTATAACTCATGGACAACATACAGACATACAGCTATAAATGATAACTAATTTGTATGTGGTAATTTTTTAGATATCTCTAAAGCGTTTGACACTGCTGACCATGATATTTTGTGAGCCAAATTAACACAGCTTCAAAGGTGATACACTAAAATGGTTATCTAGTTATATGAGTGACAGGGAACAATATGTGACAATAAATGCATATGCTTCAAACACTTTATATAACATGGTGTACCACAGGGATCTATGTTGGGACCTCTATTATTTCTTTATAACATTAATAATTTTTCAGTAGTATGTAAATTTTCTTTTCCCATTTTGTTTGCCGATGATACCAACATTATCTTATTACATATGATCTTAAACACTATAATAAATAACACAAATGAGAAAAAGGTGAGAGTTGCAATGAGCTCTCACTAAATGTAAAAAAATCCAATTTTGTTATGTTTGTGTCAAGAGGCATTCTGGTTGACAAAAATTAAATTACACATTAATTTTATTTATAACAGCAAATTACAAAGTCTTGTAAATGTTTCTTTTTTATTACATTTATATTATTCCATGATTTATCCCAATTTGATTTATGGTGATATCGTTTGGGCAAATACATACCCCACAAATCTGCATAAACTTAATTTGGCAACTTTTTCCAATTTTATTGAGGTCTCTGTTCCACTGTTTAAGAAAATGAACGTTCTTTAAGAATATGATATAAATATTCACCAGACATGTACGCATGTTCATATATATATATATATGAATATCTGTTCTTGCCTTTTTCTCTACCACCATTGTTTAGCAATGTCTTTAACTTTATTTCCAAAATCCATTCAAGTAATACTAAACAGGTTAATCAGCTCCACCTTCCTTTTTACAAAACAAAACACTGTCAGTACTCCCTTAGATGATGTGGTGGACAGATTTGAAACACCAAAGTACATGTTGTCAAGAGCTCTTCATCCTTATAAAAAAAAAAATTTAAAAAGGAAATAATTGTTAAGTTTATGTCATGATGTCTAATTATTTCTTGAGCTGTATATAAATATATTTTCCCCCTTTTTCTTTTTCCTCTGCATTGTTTCTTGGATTATTTTTCACTGATTGCTCATTGTGCTTCCTGTTGTCTTTTATCTTTTGTTGTCATTTTCCCATATAATGTTAGTTTATTTCTTTTGTCTACTTTCCCCCCTATTTTTGTCATTGTCTGTTTTAGGGGAGGTCAATTTGTACAAGCCTGTGGCCTCCTGACCTCTCCTGACACATTTCTTATTTTTTCTTTATTAGTATTTGGATTTTACGCAGTTTTATGTGTGTGGAGTTTGCATGTTCTCCCCGTGTCAGTGTGGGTTCTCTCTGGGTACTCCAGCTTCCTCCCACAGTCCAACGACATGCAGGTTGGGGATAGGTTAATTGGTGACACACCCATAGGTGTGAATGTGAGTGTGAATGATTGTCTGTCTCTATGTGTCAGCCCTGTGATAGTCTGGTGACCTGTCCAGGGTGTAGCCTGCCTCTCGCCCAATGTCAGCTGGGATAGGCTCCAGCCCCCCGCAACCCTCAAGAGGACAAGTGGTTAGAAAATGGATGGATGGATAGTTAAGTAACCCTACTCATCCTATCTTTCTTTCGCCCTCCCTTCTCATCTCCCCAACCCTCTCCCTCCATCAGTGTACACCGGCGGAGGAGGCAACCTCAATGCCGGTTTTGAATCTGGAGATGGCAAAAAGAGATTTGTGAGCTACGATGGGGCGCTGGGGGATTCTCCCGGCATGACGACCTGCACCTCCTGCCAGCAGCAGGTCATGACCAATGTCACCTACAAAGCAGGGACCTATGCCTGGCTGATGTGCCTACTCTTCATCTGCTGCGGGTGAGTGTGTGCCTCAGGGTGGTTGTCAGCCTTTTAGCATGGCCACAATAATTTGTTTAGTCCCAGCAGACCGTCTGCAAAGGACAACAATGCTGTCTGTGCACCAGGGCTTTATTTTCAAAAACTGACAAAATTAAATATAAGATTCAGCCCTCCTCCCCACCGCAACTTCTGTACAATTCACAAAAAGTGAACAACAAATCAAAACTACAAATGCTACAAAGCAAATTCTTATGTACAGCTGTGTGACACTAACTCTGTGTGTGTGTTTTGCAGGTTAGTCCTGTGCTGCTGCCTGATTCCCTTCTTCATGAACAAGTTCAAGGACGCGTACCACACGTGCCCCCGCTGCAACAAAGTGCTGCACGTTGAAAAGAGAAAATGCTGTAAATGACCAACATGAGGGCAGAAATGGAGCCATAGAAATAAGAAATAACACCCTGTTACCTTTGTCTTATCAGCTGCAACATTTTTATGAAACTGACAGAGAAAGGTCGCAGTTTAAGTGTAGATTATCTCTATGGATGAGCTACTGTGTTGGCCGAAGTAAAATCAAATATCATATTATTAGCAAACAGACTGGGAGTGTGTTGTCAGAGCTTAAATATTATGTGCTGACTTTTATATTAAATTAAATCAAGCTCAGCCCCATGCACCTTTTGGGAGCCATTTTATTTTTGTCTCACCCCTGCAGAAAAAAAACTTTCCCTATTATGCTCTTCAAAAACTTCTGCATACATTACCTTGTTAAAATGAAGGCTTGTAAATAAACTTGATCAAATACTTTTTGTCTCAAGGTTTTGTTCATTTCATATTTAACAAAGCAGCTGTCCATTGACGGGATCGTCACATCGTACGCCTCAAAATCAATCTCAGTGATGCTTTCCAGGAGAATCCTTGAGTTGATGGTTTTACAGAAAGGGACACATATGAGTTTGAGGACGTTCATTCTTTCTGTTTTTAAACTGATCATCGTCGTCAGGCAGGAGTCATGTCTGTGACTTCACACAGTTTGTGGAATCCAGTGGTGTAAAAAAAACTGTTGGGGGTGTATCTCTTGCTCCACTCTGGAGGGAAACTTCACTAATGCTGTTCAGAAGACGACTGGGAGAATCTGAGACTCTATGCACAACCTACAACCCACAACCATCTATGCAAACTGTGGACTTATATACTCCAAAAACAGACTGGAAGGAGCAAACGGCAATGAAGCAAAGTACAATAAGTATCTGGGGGAAAGCAAGGCGCTCTAAATCCTGTGTGAGTTTGTTGTCCAACAAGTTTAAACAGCAGGAGCTGCTTGTCAGTCAGTGAATACATAGAGCTCTTCCTGTCCTGAAAACTATGTTTGGAACAACATCGCTCTCCTCAATGGACTGTTCACACTGGATGCAGCTAAGCGCCGAGTGCCCAGGTCAGCTCAGGATCTGCAGCGATAGTTTCAACATCTGGACTATTTTTTTCCACAAGCACAAATCTGGCAAGAAAACACTATAGATATGATATAAACGATCTTTCATTAATTTCCGTAATCACTTATTCTGTTGGGATCACGGTGAGGCTGCCTCAGCTTATGTTGGGCGAAAGGCAGGCTACACCCTGGACAGGTCACCAGACTATCACAGGGCTGACACATAGAGACAGACAACCATTCACACTCACATTCACACCTACGGGCAGTTTAGAGTCACCAATTAACCTGCATGTCTTTGGACTGTGGGAGGAAGCTGGAGAACCTGGAGGAAACCCACGCTGACACAGGGAGAACAATCAATCTAAGAACCCTCTTGCTGTGAGGTGGCAGTGCTAACCACATCGTGCCTGATCTGACTATGATAAATGATAGAATATGCATTCCATGCGTCCGAATATTTGTCAGCTGTGTCTAAACAGAGAGTAAGAGAGACTATCAGACACACAGATATGTACATGTAATTTAGGACAGGACTTAAAGCAGCAGTGTGTAGGACTGAGGGGATCTATTGGCAGGACTGCACACATTCTAATTAGTGTGTAATCACCTGAAACTAAGAATTGTGTTTTCAGTGGTCGAAAGAAAGAGAAAGAGAGAGGCGCCATTGCGGCATCATTGTAAATGAGGGCTTGCTAGCAATGATCCTCCGAATTCAAATAAAGGTTGAATTGAATTGAAAATACAAGTGCGGGTCCATTTATCATTTACCAATTACTAACATCACCCAGATGTGCCGATCACTGAGACCAAGGAAAAAGCAAACCGGAGGCCAGCTCCTTATCTCTGCTACTTTCTAGCAGCCTAACTGTGGATTCCCACCACAAGTTGCACGAGCGTCATAAGCAGCCGGCAGCCATTCATTTTCAATGCACGCTGGTGACGAAGGGCAATGAAGGGCAACGAAGGGTGACAAAGGGTGGCAAAGGGTGTCAGGGGCGTCGGCTGCAGCAAGCGGTGCGATGCCAGCGACCAAAGCATCAAGTAGAAGTTGAGAGAAGCTGAACTTTATGCAAATGAGCAGCGCCGCCAAAGCAACAGCCAATTGCAGACTGGGTTTGCAGGACTCTGTGGACCCAGACGGACTGACGGTTCCGGGCCCTGCGTTTCCTCAGCAAATACACCAATGCAATACAAGGAGACTTCCAGAAGTGCGATCCACAGTGAAAGAGGAAACCAAAGTTGTACATGCTCTCTATAAATCTATATATACAGTCATGGAAAAAATTATTAGACCACCCTTGTTTTCTTCAATTTCTTGTTAATTTTAATGCCTGGCTCAACTAAAGGTACATTTGTTTGGACAATTATAATGATAACAACAAAAATAGCTCATGAGAGTTTAATTTAAGAACTAAGAACTATTCATTTTCCATGGTTTTCTTGATAATAACCAAAATTACTTAAATTCTTACATCAATAGCTATGGCATTGTACCGCCAAAAACACTACTTTTAAGCATTCCATGTTTTCTTTTCTGTTTGCTTTAAACACATGATACACACAAGAGTTAATACTTGATTGCATAACCATTGTTTTTGATGACTGCAGCCATGCGTCTTGGCATGCTCTCCACCAGCTTCTGACATTGTTCTGCTGTCACAGCAGCCCATTCCTGTTGGACAAATTCAAACAAATTTTCTTTGTTTTTGGGCTTGTGGTTCTCCATTTTGAGTTTGATGATTTTCCACAGGTTTTCAATTGGATTAAGATCTGGTGATTGAGCAGGCCAAGGCATGGTGCGAATGTTGTGGGTTCTCCATCCAGGCTTTAACTGACCTTGCCGTGTGGCAAGGGGCATTGTCTTGTTGGAAAATCCAGTCATTCGAGGCAGGAAAGAGTTTTCCAGCTGATGAAAGAAGACTGTTTTCAAGGGTAGTCCTGTACATGACCTGGTTCATTCGGCCTTCACACAATTGCATTTGCCCTGTTCCACTCAGACTGAAACAACCCCAGATCATGACTGATCCACCCCCATGTTTTACTGTAGGGGCAAGACAGTCTGGGTTGTAAGCTTCTCCAGGCTTCCTCCTAACCAGTAAGTTGGCTGGAGTGGGCATCAATTCAAAATTGGATTCATCACTGAAGAGAACCTTAGCCCAATCATCAACAGTCCAATCCTTGTGGTCTCGAGCAAAGAGTAACCGGGCCTTCCTCTGCCTTTCATTGATGAAGGGCTTCTTGCGTGCTCTGTGTGACTTCAAACCAGCTTCAACAAGTCGGTTTCGAACTGTCCTTGCCGAACAAGTCACATTTCTCGACAGTGCCCACTCATTTTTAAGGTCCCTGGAGGTCTGACGACGATTCCTGACACAGGAACGGATGAGTGCACGGTCATCTCGTGGGGTAGAAAGACGTTTCCTGCCACGGCCAGGTAGCAATTTGGTAGTGCCATGTTCAGCTTGTTTTTTTTTGTTGTAATGAACGGCTGTCTTGGAGATCTTCAGTTTTTTCGCTACCTGTCTCTCACTCATGCCAATTTCCAGCAGTGCCAAGATGGCTGCCTTTGTGGCTTCACATAATTCTTTTGTTTTAGGCATTATGTGAGAGCTGACAACTTCTGAGTTGTGCTACGGCTTGAATGTAAGCAGGAAACCACTCTAGGCCTTTGCATGTGCAGTGCTGCTTGTGACATGAAATGGCCTCTTATATACCCTGGGAATCAATTAAGCTTAAGAATGTCAAATAGGACATAAAGTATTATGTGACCAGCTGCATTTTTTGTTGTGTTCATTGTATTATACGTTTAGTGGTACCAGATATTAGAATGAACAAGAAATTGAAGACAACAAGGGTGGTCTAATAATTTTTTCCATGACTGTATATATGTATATATATATATATATATATATATATGTACAGGCTAAGTTTTTTTCCCTCCAAATAAGCTCCCGCTTATTTACCACCAATTACATTTCTCAGTGCTCCTATGTGCCAACAGGGGGGTAAAATCATAATAATTAGACTCAATGACTGTGTTTATTAGCGTTATTTTAATTGTACAATGACAGTCATGGATAATACATAGTGAAGACATAAATGGTGGTATATTTGTTCATCCTTGTAAAGTGCACAGCCGGTCAGCCTAGATGGACATAACTGCAGCGCCCGGCCCCGCCCCTTTGGCCGCTGCAAGCGCCTGCTGGAGCTGGTCAGAGCGACCAGAACACCTGCAGGCATCTATGTCGCCTTTGGTGGGAATCCTCAGTTAGAACACAAAGCATAATGGGATACGTTGAAGACATTGCAGGTATGTTAATGGAAAGCACTGAACATGATAACGCACAGTGCGACATGACCCAAATGTGCTGATCACTGGCATCTTTCTATTACGTAGCCTGTAATGACATGACAACACCCAACAACCTTCAGATGCTATTTTTTCTGGTGGCGCACTGGTGGAAGTGGAGCGGTGCAGAGCTGTAAATGTGATAATATGACCTGAAGGCCCGTTGGTAATGTGTCATATTACTTTGTTGCTGCTAAAACATAATATATTGCTGTAATGTGTTACTTTAGTAATGGGTTACCCCAACACTGGTAATGGATTATGTTTGACTAATAACCAAAGCTGTAACCAAACATCAGACACAGAGGTCAACACAACGTTCATTTCACACCTGACAAATTTTTAAAAATGATTTATTCACAATCATACTAATTTTGAGCGGGAGAGCGATACTTTCATTCCGCATATTTGTGAAAGCTTTGTTGATGTATTACCAATAAAACTTTTAAGTTCAGAGAGAACTGACGCACAGCCGGTGCCAAATATCTGAAAGCACGACAAAATGCCTCAAAGCCTCACTGAGTTATATGTTCTGATTTTAAACCTGGCTCCAAAAACGTGTGTTTTCCTTCACACAAGTAAAGACATTTCCACCATGAACTGATACAGTGAAGACACAAAGTGGCGCAAGAATTTACAAGAAAGCAGGAAATGAAATGTCTGACACTCCACTCCACAGCCCCCAGGGAGGGCGGCACTGTGGGTGTGTCCAAGGAGAGGCTTGTAGAGGTACAGGTGGGACCGGTGGACGAGACAGTAATTTGCCTGCTCTCTACATCAGCAGCAGCTTTCACACATCTCTGCACACTGACTGCAGCACCCCACGAGGTAAGGCTGTGTGTGATTTGTGTTTCATGAGAGGATTTAAAACTGGAAATAATGTTTACTGGTGTGAGGTTTGAAGCTAATAAACAATATGTTAAATGCACAGGCAGGATCAGTAGCTGATAGAGAAGAAAAAATCTAAAGAACAGATGATTCATCGTTAGCTTTAAACCTCTCATTAAACCACAGCTGATGAATCTTTTGTGTTTTAATGTTGGAACGTGATCAAAGACACAACTGGTTTTATCAGCTCCAGCTCAGCCTGCAGGAACTTTTTTAAAGAGGAAGTAATCTTAATTTTAAAGTTTAGCCCTGGTCACTTTTGTTGTAGTTTGCCTCCTCTTTCTTCATGTTTTTGTTTACATCATTTTTTAATTCAATTTGTGAGCTTGGTATTTGAGGTTTCTAAGTGTATGTACAGCTATGGGTGTAGCCCAGGGCGCATGCAGCTCTTGTTCAGAGGCTCAGACTCTGGTATTTCCAGATTTAAAGTGAACGTGCCATTCAGCTGAACCACTATTAGGGCATTAAGCTCCGGGTACATGTACATGTGTCTGGTTATTCCTGCTTGGGACTGTAACATTGTGTTTTTAAAGAGACAGGATCTGCTGTCGATCACAATTAATGACACTGTAACGGACTCCAGCAGTAGTGACTATGATGGTATGAGAGGTTGTCGTCATAGTAGCAGCTCTGTAATAGTGGTATCAGTAACAGTAGAATAAAACATGATTTACATAGGAGTTGGTTTGTTTGATGCTGTCAGAGTCAGAGAAAGAAGGTTTAGCTCTGAAGTTGTAACGCTATACATAAAACCAATGACTGTATCTTTCTAAAAGTGGTGCTGAGACACAATAACGTTGAAACAAAAAATCAACGCAAGGGCCGGAGGGGCGCGGTGATACATGAAAATACGAAATACTCAAAACAACTGACATGTCGCTCTTCAAATTTAACAAAAACTCCCCCTGATACTTGACTCGCTTTTGTTTAATTTGACATCAGCTTCAAGTGTCTTTGAGATTTTTAGCCGATGGCAAAATGTTTGCTTTGTGCTAAAACATGTTCAGTATTTCTCTTTGTCATACAATCATACATGTCAAAGAATTTTTAATATTATTACTAATTATTTATTTTATTTTGTCTTATGTTATTTATTTTGCATGTTTTTGGTTTGTGCTTGTTCTAAGTCCATGTACATTGTCTTGTATGATGGTGCGGCACTATGGTCTCTCCTTGTCAGGGTTTATCGGGTCGGGTGAACGGGATCAGGGGAAAGCGAACAAGTGAAATGAGGCGGGCAGAGAAATGTCAGATTTTTTCTTGTATTGTTTCACATTTATGACTGAAACACTGCCTTTCCTGCCTACAATATAAACATTAAACAACTGATCACAAAAATATATAGTAGTAGGATGTATAGTTTTTGAGGTCAGATCAGAATCGAGGTCGGACTGAAAATCAAAGACTCAAGTTAGGAGAAAAAACATTTGGTTGAACTTTTGAGCTCTAAACGAGTTCAACTTATTCTCAACAGCTGTTGTATTAACGCCAAGTCTCACTCTAAAGTGAGTGATTGGGTAATTTCCACTTCTAAATTGCTCCCGTCCTTCATCAGCTGATCATTAAAATGCACCATGAGTGCAAACATGATGACAACATTCCTCTCTATCCCGCTTCCTCTCTCCACAAACACACAAAGACACAGAGAGACAGAGAGCGACAGTCAGGTTTGACCAGCACAGATGCCACATACAGTAAGGCCACACCCATGACTCAGATGTTTCAGGGTGTTAACCTGCCGAAATGAAAAGTCATCCTGCTTGGGATCAGAGAGAGCGAGTTTCGCTGAACTCAACGTCGGCTGAACTCAAAAACAGCTTTTATTATAATATAACACCAAGTAATCAGCTAAAAGTCCATGTTAAGGAGTAAAAGGCTTTTTAAAACAACCTTTGAAAAGCTTTTATTGGTGCCGTTGGGACAGTTTCAGGACTTAAAGTAATTTCAAGGCTATATGTGGGACTTCAGACGGTTAAGAAAGCAAGCGCTACTTACATTAAACAAAAATGGGAAACAGCTGCATTCCAGAAGACGTCTGGACAGAATTTGTGGCCTTAAGAGTCTTAGTACGCATTTTATTACACTTGCTCAGAGGTGTCACCGCTCAGGCTCTTCCGGCTGCTGGAGGAACTGTGGCTCAGTAGAAGCTAAACATTATCACTAGACTTGGGCCTGTTCAAAAGTAAATACTGTTTGATGTAAGATTTATACAGAATTGGAGACTATACTTGGGACAAAAGCAACTTGTACGTGGGACAGACTTCATTTTGGGCTTCTACTTTCAATATCTACGAATTTTATTGAAACAATTAACAATAATTTGGAACAATGAGTGAAGCTGCTAAAAAACATAATTACAAAGAAATGGCTTAAAGAAGCAGTATGTGGGATTTAGCGGCGTCTAGCAGTGATGATTCCAGATTGCAAAAAGTTAAAAAGCTGGTGTGAATTCCTTCAGTGTTCATCGTTCAGGAGGTTTTCAGCGGGAGCCGATTTGTCCGCAGAGATGTGTCGGAAAGCCAATTCCTACAGTTAGGCTTCCACCTCACCATCTGCGTCGCCATTTTCCTGTCTCTAAAATGTCCGTAAGCATGGGTCAAAGTTTCTCCCATCAAGTCTGTTTTTACACATCAGAACTTTTGCATGGGAAGTGGTGTACGCCTCTTTCAGGCCTCGTTGATTGCTTATGCAATGCTTATAAATGAGACCCCTGATTTAAACCACGAGGAACACTGAATAACGCAGTTTCACGTTCATGTTTCCAATGCTGTTCAGCTTGTTGCAAACAGGCAACTAGCCCAGCACCTGCTAACGCGTGCTAACCCGTGCTCACCTTTATTCTCTGATAACTTAAGATCCAGATGTTTGGGAGATTTTTACCAGGAGCTGAAAGGTCTCTTCCTCTCCAAAACAAACAGACACAGTGATTTAAACTGGTAGAAACACTGAATAAAGCAGTATCATGTTAAAAATCAGTGTTTTTTCACTGCTGTTTGGCAGCTAACAAGGGTGGCCCTAATCAGAGCAAGTGTTTGGTTTGTCCATTCTGGGCCACTGTAGAAACATGGGCCTGCTCCCTACGTAGATATAAACGGCTCACTCTAAGGTAACAAAGCACTATGATTCTTATTTTTGTGTATATCTGCACCTATACATCCATTTCTGTCAATATATCCTGCTGAATCCTAAACACTGCATATTCAAGACATGAATCTCATCTATAGAGAACTGGTGTGGTATCATTTATGAAATCTTTGTAATGGAAAGAAATACCTTCTCTGTGAGGCTTCTGGGAGTTAAATGAGAAAATTTGGAAGAATATTTCCCCAAAACACCCTGCTTTGGTTGAAATTAGATTATCTAAGTTTATGCTTAACCCCTTCTCCTACTACTGCTACTTATAATAATTATTATCATTATTTATCTCAAATTAATGCCTTTTTTTGTGTCCTATTATTACAAAATAAAAAGCTGAATGGGTGAATCACTCTGTAAAAGTACCTTATTGAAGACTGTGTTTACAGCTGCGATTCCAATTTAAGGGGGGAAAAAAGACGAGCGTTAACTCATCCACTTGCTTTGGGAGGTTCTTTTACTTTGTCACCAGAGTAAGATGGATGGGAGTCATACGTCATAACTGGCTCATAAACTGGACCGCTTTGCTCGATCAGTCGCACCCAGTTCTTCCTCCCAAACACCTGCCTCAGTGATGAAGCTTCAGAGAAAGCACTCGCCGTCTGAGCCGAGGTCATGTGCTTCGGTCTGCTCTCACAGACGATGCATTGTTTGATCAGCAGCCTCTAAATTTCCCCCTTTGTGGCTTTAAAGCATCTCTGCAATGTTGCAGATGGATTTTTCAGAAGCCGCACCCAAACGCTGCCTCTATCAGAAGACTTATGTCCTGTCCGATGTCAGAAACAACAGCAGAGCAAAGGATTTGGTTCTACTACTTGTACTTGTTTGGTGATAGAAACACTGTTGTGATTGGATTTATACTTTTTAAACTGAGGTCTTTTTTTCCAAAGAGGTCTTGAAAGCACCATGACTGCTACAGCTCACTGAGATAAAAGAAAAAAAACATGTCAAACTATCATAGAAAAACAGGAATCTGAGGCGGCTGGAAGCAACTACTTCCTTGACTAACCTGAATCCAACACGCCCAAAGTTTCCAATTAATGCCGCAACAGCTGCTCAGAGCACAGTGGAACACAGCCAATGAGCGACAGAGCAACTCAGCCAGTTACCCAAGACCAGTGCTTCCACTCTGACAGTCAGCCTTTACTGTAGCGCTTCATCAAAACAGACACAGGCTGCTGCTGAGAATCAGGCCGAAAGATATGAAGCTGTGTAGAAACATGTTTTGGAAAAACAGTGTCGTATTTCCCCAGTTTTCTTGTTCGGGTATATTCAGTCATCACTTTTTAAATAAAAACTGTCAACATGATGTCAGGTTTTTTTGTCCCTCAAATGAGCTCACTCGACAGATTTCAGAGAGATTAGCGCGAGGCAGCGGCGACACACCCTCGGCCTGCGACACACAGAAACATGCAGCTCGGTCACATTCCTACACCAACATATGGGTGTATACAGGCCCTGTGTGTGTGTGTGGGTGGGTGAGACACTATGAAACTGTCTGTCATCTCCTCAAGTGATGAACTATGGCAACACCTCAGTGCATGTAATGTATGGCGGGGGGAAAGTGTGCGTGTAGTTGGAAAAGAAAGGTCAGGTAGCGTGTTATGTGGGAGAGTTAGACAGAGAGGATGTTACATGATAGTCAAGCATGTGCACCGCGTGCTGTGTGGGAAAATGAATGCTTGGTCATGCTAGAGGATTTTTGTGTTTGTTATCATGGACAGAGAGACATAACGAGAAAAGGGAGACAAAATAACTCTCTTTACTAGCAGGCTGCAGTAAATTGTGTTTGTCATTAAAAAAATGGAAACCAGAAGACCAGCAGGACAGATTTTAGACGCTAGTTAGCCAGTTAGCACATAACAAAACAACCTGATCTTGAAGGAACAAAGAATATTTACCGGGCAACTGTGCTTCAGTAGGTAGAGCAGATCGTCCACTAATTGGAAGATTGGTGGTTCGATCCCCAGCTCCACGTATCGAAGCATCCTTTGGCAAGAACCCCAAATGCTCCATCAGCGTGTAAGTGTGCTTAAGGTGGTAGCATCACCCAATGTGTGTGTACAGATGAATGTTAAAGCGCTTTGAGAAGTCGCAAGTGCAGGTCTATTTACCCTTGACCGTGCTGGCAAACAATAACAAAGAATTCTGAATTTTTTTCTGCTAAAGAGCTCAATTGCTAAAAAAAATATCATAGCTAGTATAGCAAATTTGTTTCAATCGCACGCCCCAGTGGTTGTTTACTTTCCTCACTTCAGTTTCTCTTCTCGTGTGCTGGGCTGAGCTGTCAATTAGAGTGATTTCATTCACCGACAGGCCCTACCATCTCTGACGCCGATTCAAAATGCTGATTTGGGTGAAAAAAAAAGACAACAAAGGCCAACTAGTGCCAACAGTGAGGGACACACCTCAAAAAACATGGCAACAAACGCTAACCTACAGCCTGACATTGACCGACTGCTGACCATTGGCTTGGTGTATCAGGGCACTATCATGATAGGGAATGACTTGTAGCAAGGGGCCATGAGCTGGAGTCAAACCCACAACCACTGGGATAAGGACATAGCCACTGATCCACTGGGTGCCCTAAGTTATTGATCTCTTGATTAAGCGAGCAGATTAAACATACTACTGATAAAGAAGGATAAACAACACGTTAACTCAAATGTACACAGTGTTACAGTCATGACATAACTGTAGGAATCCATCGAAACAAATCTCTCCAAGAAGTACAAAATCTACAACAATCATAAACTTTCAGTGTTCTCTATACACTGGGCAGAAAATCTGCTCCACACTCTGTGGTGACCTAATTATGAAGTGATAATGAGGCACCGCGTGTCTGATTGGTCTCACATGACATGAACACTAATTATCTTTTAATGAGGTCATGTTGCACACAGAGAAATTTAGTTCATCCAGATCCTGAGCAGAAGAGTAACAACAGTAATTACTGTAAATCGTCCGAACAGACAGACATTCAACCAGTAGTTGGGTCTTTAATCAAACTGTTCACGTTTAACTCGACTTGCAAAGGTTTATGACCCTTCTGTGGGACGTCATGTTGTAAGAGTCCATCTTAAAGATCTAATCCTCAACATCAAAAGTCCAGTGTGCAGGATTTAGGGAGATATACTGGCAGAAATGGAATATAATAAGTATATTTTCTTTAGTGTATAATCACTTGAAAATAAGAATCATTGTTTTCTTCGCTTGAGAATGAACCACTTAAATCTACATAAGGAGCAGGTGATCACCACGTTGTACTGCCATGTTTCTACAGAAGCCCAAAATGGACAAACTAAGCGCTGACTCCAGATGGGGCCATTAGCGGTGTTGCCTCAGTCACCGTAGTTAGCAGCCCCGCCACAATGAGCCAAACAGCATTGAAAAAACACTGATTTTTAACATGAAGCATCTTTATTCAGTGTTTTTACTGGTTTTAATCACCTGGTCTGTTTGTCGTGGAGAGTGAGAGACCTCTGCGGATAATTCGGCTCCCAGTTAAAACCTCCTGAACACTGAACACTGAGGGAATTGAATTAAATTGATTAAAACTGGGAGAAGTTCCAGCTGGTTGCAATCTAAGATGCCACTAAATCTAACACACTGCCTCTTCAAGCGAAGGCCTGTTTTTGATAGTATTTATGTCTGGCAGATTTTAGACAATAGACATTCAATGAATATGACTCTCTGTATTGTAGTTTTCACTGCTGGTGGCAGAGTCCGCCATTTAGCGTGCACAAGGCTTCACAGGAACGATGCCGCATGAATATAACCACTGTTTTGTTTGATACAGAATGCTGTCACGTGTTCTCGTGTAATCCAATTTTACAAGTAGCACTGCGGTCAAATTAACAAAAAAGAAGACGACAATTCTGACACCGATGAAACATGAGCGAAAAGAGAAAAATGAGAAAGGAGTCAGGGGTGATTTAGACTTTTCAGATCGATCATCATCGCTCTGACTGCGTCGTCTCAGCAGTCTTCAAAGCATTTTGAGTGTGAACAAAGAGGATTTGAAACATGTCAGCCATTACACCCCAGGCAGAGTCTCGCCCTGGTGTCTCCCACCTCTACTGACAAGAAACATCCATACAAGGCAGTATGAGCACCCTGTGCCGACACTAATCGACAGAGGTGTCCACGAGAGCCCTGACAGATGGTTTAGTCGGGCTTTGGCTCCATCTAATGGCAGAAAGCAGCATGAGGGAGGGAGTGCATGGGAATGTATTGTAAAGGCTCTGAGAGAGATCTTAGGTATGTTTCACTGCTAATGAAAAGGAGGATCCGTTTGTAGCAGTCTTTTTCTTACTGTGCTCTTTCTCCGCAGCACAATGGGAGATAGTGAAACCAACCCTCCTCCCTACTTAGGTAAGCCTGAACACACCACGCTCACATATCATCATCATTATCATCATCAGATTGGCTCACTAACTTGTTTCCGTCTCTCCTCCTCTGCTTTTTCCGTCTTTCCTCTTCTTCTTCTTCTCGTATAGGTGACGTGCCTCAGAGGCCGGTGTCAGTTTACCACGTCCACACCCCATTCACCCCTCACGAGAGCACAGTGGGGAGCGCGAATGCCACGCCAGGTAAACTCACACCTGATGTTACACTTCCTGGAAACGCACATCCAAAAAACCTAACTCTAATACAGGTTTAATAACTCTTCTGTTTCCCTCTTGTCTCCTCATCCTCACTTCCTACCTCTCCTCTCTCCCTCCGTCAGTGTACACCGGCGGAGGAGGCAACCTTGGTGCAGGTTTGGAAACTGGAGATGGCAAGAAGAGATTTGTGAGCTACGATGGGGGGCTGGGGGATTCTCCCGGCATGACGACCTGCACCTCCTGCCAGCAGCAGGTCATGACCAATGTCACCTACAAAGCAGGGACTTATGCCTGGCTGATGTGCCTACTCTTCATCTGCTGCGGGTGAGTGTGCACTTCAGGGCCTTATGACGTAGTTCAGACCTTCTTGCACCACATACACTGAGTCTGGGCCGCACTGCCTTTGTGAGCAGCGCTTGTGCATCATGGATTTATTTCACCACCCATTTCAGATTAGAGCAGCCACACTGCCCGCATGAGCAGTGCTGCTCAGGCATGGTGCAGCAGATGACATTACTGCTGACGTTATACCACCTTTAACTAGTTTCAGTGTCTATATCTCTCACAGATATGAAGAAATGTCAATTTTTCCTATTTCATTTTAAAATAAAAGCCCTCTGACAATGTTCCTGTCAACAGAATCCCTTTAGTTGTTAAGGCTTTTTATTGTCGCATCACCACGTGTGCAATTCAGGCACCAGCCCGTCATCAGACATGAACAAGATAAGGAGACACACCTCTATATATACAACCAATGGTGGCTGCCCAACAGATCATGTGATAACACATATAGCTCTACAGAAACCTAGTAGGGCACACTGCAAAACCAGTACACAATTACACCACATTTATTACATTTTTCTTTTTGATTTAAAAAAAAAAAAAAAAAAAATATGAATTATAAAAAATATATTCTTTACAATTTCACCTTGAATTTGCATGTCATTATGACATTTTTAACTTGATGTTTCAGTCATGTGATATTCAAGGTGATACTCTCGGCACTGCTGGTCTTTTTGTAAATGCATTTTGTAAATACATTTTTTTTTGTAAATGTATTTTGTAACTATATTTTTGTAAATGTTTTCTTGTAAATACATTTTTTGTAAATGCATTTTTGTAAATACATTTTCTGTAAATATAATATTTGAATATATTTATTGTAAATATATTTTGTAAAAGTATTTTTGTAAATGCATTTTTTGTAAATATATTTTTTGTAAATGCATTTTTATAAATATATTTTTTGTAAATGTACTGGGGGTCAGAAAAGGTGGAGGATATTTTACTTTCTGTTTTTTGCTGAAGGGAGGGTAGTCTCTTTTTTTGGGAAAGCAGATCTCTCTCAAAAATGAAAATATAAATCTCAGAAAAAAGTAACTGAGATGCAATTTACTATATGCAAATGGCCACAATCCTGTCTCTGCACCAGGGCTTTATTTTCAACAACAAAATTAGATCAAAACAACAATAGGAGAGGTTTAACTTTCTTCTAAAATCAAATATAAGATTGAACCCTCCTCCACACTCATTTCTGTACAGTTCATAAAAAGTGATCACAATTACAAATGCATAATGGTCAAAACAAAGCAAATTCTTGCATACAGCCACATAACACTAACTCTGTGTGTGTGTGTTTTGCAGGTTAGTCCTGTGCTGCTGCCTGATTCCCTTCTTCATGAATAAGTTCAAGGACGCGTACCACACGTGCCCCCGCTGCAACAAAGTGCTGCACGTTGAAAAGAGAAAATGCTGTAAATGACCAACATGAGGGCAGAAATGGAGCCATAGAAATAAGAAATAACATCCTGTTACCTTTGTCTTATCAGCTGCACCATTTTTATGAAACTGACAGAGAAAGGTCACAGTTTAAGTGTAAATTATTTCTATGGATGAGCCACTGCGTTGGCTGAAGTAAATCACACATCATATAATTAGGAAACAGACTGGGAGTCATTGTGTTGTCAGAGCTTATATATTATGTGCTCACTTTTTTTATTATTATTATTATAACAAGCACACCCCATGCACTTTTTGGGAGCCGTTTTATTTTTGTCTCATTCCAGCAGAAAGCAATCTTTCCTTATTTTCCTTTTCAGAAACTTCTGCAAATTTTATGATGTTAAAAATGAAGGACTGTAAATAAAGTTGATCAAATACTTTATGTTTCGAGGTACTGTTCATTTGAAATTTTAAAGAAACCTGTTCATCTGACGTGAATGTCACAACTTAGCCTCAGAATCAAGATTCGAGATGGAGTCAGAGCTTTTCAGAGGTTTGTCCACAAGTTGTTTTATTTGTTGTAGACAGATCTTTACAGGTATTCGCCGAAACAAGAAAACAGGCATGCCTCGGTGCACAATCCAAAGTGTGAGTTGGTAGCTCAGAAGTTGTTGTTTTCTGTGGTGAAAGGAATGTGGAAACAATACACACATAGCAGTAAGAAGGGAGAATGTCGGCAGAAATGAGCCGCCCAATGGCAGACTTATAGCCACAGTGTATATCCAATGAGTCAGACTAGCATACATTGACTGCTTATTGTAACTAAACTAAGCACAAAAAGTAAGGAAATTTGTGTTTGGTGGATTATTTCTTTGTTGTAACAATGCCTCTTGGCAATAAATCTTATACTGTTGGAAAACCTGTTTATTTACCTTTTAAATGGTGCCACATTTGTAAGGAACATGCATTTGTGGGATGAGCAACAGAGGGTTGGGCAGAGGGTTGCGCCCATGAAAAAAATTTGCCAACTCTTCTCTGCCAATGTCAAAGAGCCAGTTAGTTTGTCTATAAGGGAAACAGACTTTATGGAACAACTTTATTCTCAATTTAAAAAAAACAAAAAACTGTTCACTGGTGCAAAATGTGCGAGGCATGTCAAATCATTTTTTAAGCACTATGGAGGGATTTGTGTGTTTTTATTTAGGCTTAAAGGAGGAACACAACATTAAATGATTTTATATTTTATTACAATACAATATACTAGTGCATACCCACTGGTAGCTTTGTCACCTTCTACCTATAGATGCCAATCCTCAATGTCAATGTGCAGTTTCACATAGATTGACCACGTCAGTGAGTAGAAAAACATGGAACAGACAGAATGACACACTGACAGTTTCCTGATTATGTACAGCAGACCATACCATGACTTAGTCATAGCAAAAATTTGAAAAACAAAAACAACAACATTGGTCCACAGGGGGAGCCACAGTGATCGGTCGCATTTTAGCCATTTTTAAGCATTTTTCTGTTGTTATAGCGCCACCCAGTTGCCAATTAGAGTTAAATTTCTCCAGTCACCTTGAGGCGTCCTGTTCTACATATTTACCAAGTTTAGTAAAATAATAATGGAGGGGTCCCCTCAGATTATGTGTGGTCATATGCCTACAAAGTTGCGTGGTGATGGGTGAAACCCTTGAGATGTTATACACCTTTATGTGATGAGCCACACCCTCCGCAATATTAATTGCCTTATAGAAGCTCAGTTTTAGTAAGTTTTCCAACTTTTGCCAAGAGGGAACTTTAGATATTGGTCCCTAGATTATGTTCACCCAGTTTCATGCAGATCGCTCAAACTTCCTAGGAAGAGATCCATTTGAAGTGTTTTTCAAAAAATTCAAAATGACGGAAAATCTGTAAAACTGGAAGTTATGGGTTCTTGAGGCAAATTTGTTCCTCATGAGGAGAGACATCTCTGTGCAAAGTTTCATGTCTCTACCACGAGTCCGCATTTCCGTAGCTGTCTGTGGATGTTCAATGTGTAAAGTATCTCAGAGCCTGACTAATAATCTGACTCATAACTGCAGCACTGGCTTAAAAGAAAGAGGGGAAAAAACAGAGGAAGAGATTTTGGTGGTGACACAGAAAAGACGGAAGGAGGGAAACGCTTCAACATCGAGACCTCTGACACAGAGTCTGTTCAGAGAGGCTCAGACAGGAAATAGTGAAACTGATGTTCAAGTCAAATCAGGGACTGTATTCACAAAGCTTCCTGATGCAAAGAGTTGCTCCCGGTGACGTTTTCTTAGAATTTCCCCTTAAAGTTAAGGCGAGGTCCAAGAGCTCCTGAGGTGAAAAACTGTCTTTTAGGAAGCTAAAAGAGATTCTTAAGCAGAGGAGAAAATGTTGGAAACCTTGAGGTCAGAGAAAGAAAGTCAATAGTATCCTACTGATTAGCAGGAATTATCCTTGTGGTTGATCTCTCACACACATTTCCCATCCTATGAAATAATACAATAACACCAGATATATAATGATCGCAATACTAAGATATCTGGAAAACTGGAAAAAATGTCACAATGCAGCACTGATGGCTCGAGTCTGTCTCAACCTTCCATCAGCAGTGATCACACTAACAATGACGACACTTTGAGTCTCATATTGTGATGTAGTTCATCTCATTTCCACTGGGTGTCCTCACACCTTGCAGGCTCACATAAGGGCACGTCTGTGACAACCAATCACATCTGTTAAAAGAATGCATCCGACCTAGCAACTGGGTCGACCACACCTCCTCACTGAGGTCAAAGTTTCTGTCCCTTTCCTGCTCAGAGCTGCTCTACGAACTTTCCTAAATCGCTCCTAAGCTAAGACTCCTTACTAAAAGTTTTTCTGTATCACAAGCAATATCAGTGACTCTGGCCCTGCATCTAGCAGCACCGCCCACCACTCCGGGAGCGTCATGCATTTTCCTCCAGTCACTCCAGAGACTCAAGGAAAAATATTTGTAGTTGGTTGCAATCTGCTATCTTACCACTAGATGCCACTAGATCCTACATGCTGCTCTCAAAGGTGACTGTGCTCACTTTTTTCTGAGGAAAAACTGCACCACCACTGCAAAACAGAATGCCTGAAAGTCTGACTGCATCATCGTCTATTATATGTTTTGACTTGGACTTGATTTTAGGATTCCCTTTGCATAAATAAAGACATTCCCACCATATATTGATGCATAAAAGGCACACAGTGGTGCCAGAGTGCAGGAACAGCCCCCACACGAGGAAGGGCTGTGGGTGTGTCCATAGAAAGGCTTGCAGAGGTACAGGTGAGACAGGTGGATGTCACAGAAATCTATCTGCGCTCCATCAGCAGCAGTTTACACGAATCTCTGCACACTGACTGCAGCACCCCACCAAGGTAAGGCTGCATTTTGTGTAGTTTAGCGTGAAGGATTTATGGTTATTTGAAAGTTGAGAGAGAAGACGAAAACTATGAAAAACAGATGATTCGTCTCATATTAAATCACTGCTAATGCATCTGTTGTCCTTTCACTGTTGGAGCAGGATCACACACACAACTGGTTTTCTTGGTTTCAGCTCAGCCTGCAGGAATATTTTCAAGCAGGAAGTAATTTTGATTTTGATGTTGTTTCTCGGCCACTTTTCTCGTAGTTTGCCTCCTTTTGCTTCCTGTTTCTGTTTGTTATCGTTTTGATCATTTGTGGGTTTGGTATTTGAGGTATTGAAGAGTACGTACGGCCATGAGTGTAGCCCAGGGTGCAGCTCTGGGCTCACTGGCTCTAGTATTTGGTTTTGGTTTAAAGTGAAGCTCCAAGTGCATATATACTGTATGTGTGTGTCTTGTCATTCCAGAGGCACTATAAGAAGACTTCACATGAAAAACAGAGTCTAGATGTAACTATAATGGGCTTGAGTGGTAGTGATCAATGTATTAAGACAAGGTGGTGACATATTTCTGCAGTGATTCCTGCAGTAGCATCTGCGGTAAAAACAGTAGAATAAAAAATATGTTTTCCATGTTCTACTTGTCAGAAGTAAAGAAGTGTATCTCTGAGGTTGTAGTGCTTTACATAAAATCACGTTTGGATCTTTTTCAAAGTGCTGCTAAGACACTGTGATGTGCTAAAAAGCTGAAAGCAGTGGTTTCCAACTGGTGGGTCGGCATCCAAAAATGGGTCTCGGGTCCACAAGTGACTCACAAATGTGTCAAGTTTGTAGAAAACACATTTTATTTTTAAGTAGAGTGAATTTCCAGCAGAGAGCTTTTATTTTGACGTGTAATTTCCTGCTGTAGAGTGAGTGACAAATGGATTGCTACTTTAAAAAGAGCAAACTAGCTGGACGACATGGCCAAGTATGACGCAGAATGTGCCAAACTGTGTGGACCTTGAACTAATGACTAAGGAGAAATCTGGACCAGTTGGGAACCACTGGTTTACAGGTTATTATGCAGTGGTTTACTGGTCCAACCTACTTGACATCATACTGAGCTGTATGAGGCCCATGAACTCAAAATGAGTTTGACACCCCTGGTCTAAAGTGATACGTGTTATCATGATAGTTCAGTTCAAATGACTTTATATATTGTGAGCTAAATACGCTGCTCTGTACTGTGGCTGATTTGCGGTCAGACTAAAAATCTGATACCCGACTTTCGGTTGAACTCTTCAGCTCTGGGTGAGTTACATTTGTTCTCAACAGCTGCTGGACTGATCTCATGACTCTCTAAGTGAAAGTAAAAGTGTCAGGGGACAGTTGCACAAAACACCTTCAAGTTTCCTTACAATGCTGATTTAAGTAATTATGGTTTTCTCCTTGTCTTGGTCTTATACTTAAGGAATCCCTAGACTGTTGCACAAAATATCTTAGCAACCAAAGCAAGGTAAAACAAAACTTAAGGTACTCCTGACTCTATCTTAACTGCAACAAAAACTAAGACAGGATTTGGCTGGATTCATTTTTTGTTGTAAATCTTAATTGATATCTGTTCCTGTTCCTCCAGAAGTGTAATCTTTTCCTCCCCTGACCAGTATGGTTTTCTTGTCTTCTTTTCTTCTGCCATTTTTTCACTATTTAACTATTTCATTTTATTTATTTAACACATATTTAACCAGGTAAGTCCCTTCATGATCGACAATCTGGTTTACAAGGGAGACCTGGCCAAGACAGCAGCACACAAAAAGTTACAACCAAACAACAACATCATAAAAAACATAAAAGATTTACAGTAACATGCAGAAATATAAGAACACCTCTGCACAATGGCAGGCCCCAACTGACTCATTCATCCTTGTACTTATGAGAGCTTTAAAATCAGGCAGAGAGATCAACTATAAGCCAACTCAGTGAGACGATAACAGGCGTCACAAGCGTGAGTCCAAGCAAACAAACAATCTCAGTGGAAACTTTATCTGCTGCAAAATCTCTTTCAATGTGATAAATGAGTTCATGCTTTTCCCCAACTGAGGAAACCTTTTACGGGATTCTGTGCAACTAAGTCCCTCAGCTAAGGAGAAATTAAGTCTTAAGTGTCATACTCATGGAAAAAACCTAAGGCGTTTTGTGCAGTCGGCCCCTGATTAATAACAAATAACTCAAAGTACAAGTTACTTTCTATTTGGATATTTTAAAGGTATGCGAGGGAGAGATAGATACTGACAAGACAGTTGTTATGATGTCGAGGAAGTAGTATCATGGGGCCGAGTGCCAAAAATAATCACAGCCGTATTGATATTCAGTGTAACGGCACATCCTCAATATGATATTGCTACGATACAACAGTTATACAAGTGCCATTTATTAGTTCAGTGGTTCCCCATAAGGTCCAGCAACAGGCTCCAGATCTGCCTGTCGTACAGAACACCTTCAGTTAAGATTTTCCTTACATGTTAAGGCTTTCTTAAAATAAAATCAGTTGCACAAAACATGTCTTTTTCTTCAAGTTTCCTTGAAATATTCATGTACTCAAGTATTTAAGGTTTTCTTCTTATCTTATACTAATATAATATAATATATCTAATACTTAAGGAATCCCTTAAAGTTAGCTGAACAATTGCACAAAGAGTTTTTGGTATCACAAGCTTGAGTGCATGGTTTTCAGTATTTTACCACTGTAAAATCTTTCAGTGCAGTAAATGAGTTAATATTTTTACTTAATTAAAGAAACCCTCTAAGGGATTCTGTGCATTATCCTCAGGTAAGTCCCTCAGTTTAGGAAAACATATGTCTCAAGTGTCATATTTAAGGAGAAAAGTGGTGTTTTGACGAAAACAAATAGAGAAAAAAAAAAGAAGAAAAATGTGACCTCATCACATATTGATGCTTGGTTATGGAATTTTTTTCATCATGTTGTGTTTAAAAACGTATAAGTGCAGTTTAAATAAAGGGATTTCAAAAGTACTCATCTGTGAACACACACACATGCACACACACAGCTGTACGTCTATCCTTGTAAGGACACTCAGGACATATTGCATTCCTGAGCCCATTACCCCAACCTAAACCTACTTCTAACCTGACCTTTAACCTGACCCTACTTCTTACCTGACCAATTCTTAAACCTTAAACAGTCCTCTGAAGGTCTGTCCGAAAATGTCCTCACTTTCCAAAAATGCCATGTGCTATTGCAGGAATGTGACCGTGCTGCATGCCCCTCTGTGTGTCACTGCGGCTTCGCACAAATGTCTCTGAAATCTGTCGAGTGAGTTTATCTGATGAACAAAATGAAACTGACATCATGTTGAAAGTGATTTACAAAGTGATGACTGGATATACACGAAAAATTAAGGAAACACATCACTTGAAAAGGGTACATTTAAAAGTATTTCTAAAATGTGGTTCTGTGTTTCCCGGCAGCGTCAACATTTTATTCATACCTTCCGGCCTGATTCTCGGCAGCAACGTGTGCGTCTGTTTTAAGGAAGAGTTACAGGAAAAGCTAATTGTCGGGGTGGAAACACTGGCTGAGTTGCTCTTTCACTTGTTGACTTTGTTTCACTGTTCTCTGTGCAGCTAGTGCAAAACTACTGTTGTTCTCAGTCGCTTTGGTGCATCTCTCAGATCAGAAGTGAAATTCTTAAACCTGCCTGTTCAAAAATATTCACAAAATCAAAAATATTCTAAAGGGTGACTTATCATAATATGTTAAGCATTGTTTCTAATGTGTGAAGCCTCAATCAATCAATGATCAACCAATTCTCTTAAATACCTCATGGGTGTATCTTACATTATCTCATGAATGAAATATTCCAGATTATTTCTGCGTTGCGTTGCAAGATATTTGTTGTGATGTGGATGGGACTCTGTGGCCCGACAGACAGGAACATCAGGAAGAAAAATGTCTACGTCAATTAACATGTCAAGCCATCAGAAAGACAAGTGCTTGTGTCACTGTTTGCAAGTCAGATCGCCAAAATGCTTTGTCAGATCAACATCACAGCGTACTTTGTATATTCTGATGTAAAGTACGGCTGAAGTTTTGATGACAGTGATTTAAAATGCACTTTCCCAATCAATTACAACAGAACTAAGTTACACAGTGGTGCATGTGGGAGATTGACTGCAAGAGATTGGGCAGGATTCACATTTACACCTTTGCTGTTTGGGACAAAAGAACAAAAAATACAAAAGTGCAGTTTTTTTTCAGTCGCTTTGGCGCAATCTCAGATCAGAATTAAAATTCTTGTTCAACCTGCCTTGAGTTTTTTCCTCAAATGTGGCACAAACATCCACTCAAGAATATAATGATTAGAATTTGGTGGTCAAAGGTCAAGGTCACTGTGACCTTACGTCCATCTCATTCTCATTCTTGAGAACGCAATTTCTTAACAAAGCTTTGAGTTAATTTCTTCAAATATGGCACAAGGGTCCACTTGGACTCAGACTTAGAATTTGGTGGCAAAAGGTCAAGGTCACTGTGACTTCACATAACATGTTTTTGGCCAAAATTCATATGTCACAAATGTTTAATTGGTTATAATGATAAGATAATGACTTTAATATTCAAAAGTTCAGAGGTCAACTTCATTGTGACATCATAATGTTCTGCAAAAACACTTTTCTGGCCGTGACTCAGCGTCATATCTCAGGAACACAAGGGGAGACATTTGGTCAGATGCTGAACTAGCCACAGTAATTTACATTTCACTGAAGTGGGCTCTTCAGAAATGACAGTACAAACAGCAGATCCAGTCCTTTCTCTTGCAATTAATCTCCCACATGCAGTAATGTGTAACTTTATACTGCTGCAGTTGATCAACGCTACACAGGAAAAGCGCATTTTCAATCATTGTCATCAAAACCTTCACCCTAGTTTACAATTTTTCTCACTTGCTTAAAACTATCTGTCCATTCAGAGTTCACATTTTCAAAACAGTTTCCACACAGGGCTGAACTGAAAGTCACTGGCCAAAATGAATTTTGTTTGCCGAATTTAGACCCAGCAGGGGTGTGTGGTTTCCATGGGATGCAACCGGTGTCATCCAAAGTTGTGCTTAAAAATGATAAGCAACACTAAAACTATGTGAATTAACAAACGGTTAAGTTTCACTTTCACTGTACCTTAGCAGGCGCTGTGCTGCTGCGTGTGTGCCCAGAGTATTTTCTGCCGTGAGAGGGACAAAAACGCAGCTCCAAAAAATCTAAATGGGGGTGGCAAATGCTGATATCGTGGCAGTGAGCCACAGATAAATTAATGTTTGGGAAACCCTGGGTTAGTCAAAGGAACAGTTGTTCCCAGCAGCCTCAGATTCTTTTTTCTAATAAGATTGTTTGGCATTTCTTTTACCTCAGTGAGTGAGAAAGAATAATGCTTGGACATATTGCAAAGAAACTGCAGCACTAGTGGGTTCAAGATCCTTTGTAAATGAGACTTTGATTTAAACATGTAAAAGTGTTTTTATCACCATGAAACTAATAGAGTCAGTAGATCTAACACCCAAACAGCTGCCATGCTGGTGTTTTTGACGGGACACGAGGCTGCTGTTGGAGGCAGTATCTGGGTGCGGCTTCTGAAAAATCCATCTGCCACTATAAAACCACAAAGTGATTAAGTCAGAGGCTGCTGATCGAACAACATGTCTGCAGCTGTCACAGACGTTTTCTCCCTCACTAAAACTTCCTCTTACTCATGCCTAGCAGGAATATTTATATATTATATATTATCTGAAGCCGGGTCGCAGGGGCAGATGGCGCCTCCGTCCCAAACATTTGTGAGACTCCACAATACATCGGCGACTCTCTCCAAGTTCGTCAACTTACAAGACACAAAATAACTTACCTCTTGCTGCAGCATCGACCTCCTGGGCTGGGGCTGTCTGTCATTTCTTAAAGAATGACAAGAATTTCCTCTGCACCTTGACCTGGAAACAATAAATAGAATTTAGCTTTTTGTTAACCAACGTTACAACCTGGTGGTCGAAACAATCAGCTCGCTGCCATAAGATTCAAAAAGCTCCCCTTTACTGATACGTCATAGGATAATGTGTGTATGTAATGTGTGAATTTTCTCAGTTATGGGTTAATTAAGGTTTAGCTCTTAATCACTCACTCATTATCCACAGGATCTTTGTTCCATACCTGTAAAGTGTCTAAAATGACGTGTTCTCACATGACCTATGACATTATCATTCAGGATATTAATTTTTCCTCTGTAATTTAGCACCACATTAGTCTGGGAGTTCTACCACTTGAATGTGAAACAAATCCTATAAACCCACAAGGAGGAGATCAAAAAGTTCTTAAAATACATGAAAAACACATAGAATTCAAGGTAGCTGACTTCTAAGAGGACGGGACCACGCCAGGAACCATTGGGCCCTTTTGTGCTCAGGCCTTTGACATAATTTCTCACAACATCCTCCTTAACAGACTGGCCTTCACTGGAATCACTGGCACAACCCTTGACTGGTTGAAATCCTACCTCTCTGACTGTACCCAATTTATCCAGCTCAAAACACTCACATCCCAGCCATTTCCAGTTACTACCGGTGTTCCCCATGGTTCCGTCTTGGGTCCCCTTCTGTTTATCATCCACTTACTTCCTCGCAGCTACTGGCTCCCTTACTGTGGATCTTCTAGCACTAAGAGATGACACTGAGCCCTGACAGATGTTTTTAGTCATGCTTTGGCTCCATCTAGTGGCAGAAAGTAGCATCACATTTGTCAAGAGGAGGAGAGGAGATAAAAAATTGTTTTCGTTCTGACCTTTTATGTTTTTGTCTGAACAGAAGGAGCCATTTGTAATAATGCTTTTGTCTGTGTTGTCTTTCTCTGCAGCACAATGACGACAGCTTTACAAATAGAACCTCCTCTTTACTCCTACCTCACACCAGGTGAACCTGAACACACCACCTTCACACACAACATCATCATCATCATCATTTTCTGAATGGCTCATTCATTCTTGTCTGTCTTTTCTCTTCTTGTCCATTAGACGGTCCTCCCCCTGTTTACGACAACCCAGTTGCCCCTCCCTTACACCCTCCGTCATGTCCTCCCTTACAGCCTCCCCTACACCCCCCGCAGAGCGCCTCCACTGCCTTGCCAGGTAAACTCACAGCTGATGTTACACTTCCTGGAAACATTTAGTTCAAAGTCAGAAACTCACCTGTTTCACCTCGTCTCCTCCTCCTCCTCCTCCTCCTCCCTCCTCCTCCTCCTCTGCTTCTTCCGACCCTCTTCCTCCACCAGTGTACACCAGCGGAGGAGGCTCACTTGGATCAGGTGCCAAACGTGGATCTGCCAAAGCGACCTTTGCTATCGACGATCGGGAGCTGGGGCGCGAACCCGCCATGACGACGTGCGCGCACTGCCAGCAGCAGGTCATGACCAACATCTCATACAAAGCAGGACAGTTTGCCTGGATAATCTGCACAATGATCATCGTCTTCGGGTGAGTGTGCGCGTCAGGGCGCGTGTTTGGGAACGGTCACATCAATGTAGGGAACTTCCGGCGCACCGGGGGCGGTGTTAGGGTCAGTGGAGATCCGGGGCTTTGTCTCAAATCTTGAGGTCATAGCAAGGGCAGAAAGTTTGTTTCAACATTTAGAGGGACACATACACTCACCTGCCACTTTATTAGGTACACCTTGCCTTCAGAATGGCCTTAATTCTTGGTGTCATAGATTCAACAAGGTGCCGTGAACTAATTGTCATGTTCAAGAAACCAGTTTGAGATGATGTGAGCTTTGTGACATGGTGCGTTATCCTGCTGGAAGTAGCCATCAGAAGATGGTACACTGTGGTCATAAAGGGATGGACACGGTCAGCAACAATACTCAGGCAGGCTGTGGTGTTTAAACCAGGCTCAGTTGGTACTAAGAAAATCTCCCCCACACCATTACACCAGCAGCAGCAGCCTGAACCGTTGATACAAGGCAGGATGGATCCATGACGCCAAATTCTGACCCTACCATCTGAATGTGGAAGCAGAAATCCAGACTCATCAGACCAGGCAACGTTTTTCCAATCTTCTATTGTCCAGTTTTGGTGAACAAACATGCCACGTTCAGAGTCACTTAAATCACCTTTCTTCCTCATTCTGATGCTCAGTTTGAACATCAGCAGGTCGTCTTCACCATGTCTACATGCCTAAATACATTGAGTTGCTGCCATGTGATTGGCTATTTGCATTAACGAGCAGTTGAGCAGGTGTACCTAATAAAGTGGCCAGTGAGTGTATTAAGCAAACCATCTAGGGATATGCTCCCCTGGACATTTTGAATGATTGTGAGCAGTTACATCTCAGTAAAGTGGATTAATATGTGGTTGTTTATCCGAAAACAGTAAAACTGGCTTCATAAAAGTGAGTTAAACGTTGTACTCTTTGTAAAGCTTTCCTATTTCTTGCATACAGCTTCCTGACACTAACTCTGTGTGTGTGTGTGTGTGTGTGTGTGTTGCAGGCTACTCATGTGCCTCGTCCCCATGGTGCTGCTTCCAATCCCTTTCTGCGTGAAAAGGTGCAAGGATGTGCACCACACATGCCCCCTCTGCGACAGACTGCTGCACGTTTCACAGAGACGATGCTGTGAAGAACCATGACGGCAGAGGTGGAGTCACAGAAATGAGAAATAACATCCCATTACTTTTGTCTTATACAAGATACTTAAAATACAATGTGCCAAATTCTTTGAATATTTAAAATCCTTCTTTGGTCGTCTCTGTGCCGGGCTAACATCTGCAGGTAGTTTACTGTGAAATATTTGTTGTATTTTTTGCTTGTTGAAAATAATCTTCCTTTTTCCTGATACAATATCAGTGTATATGTCTCCTGGATGAAACTGAGAATGCTTGGACTTCTGTTTTTTAACTATTTTATTACATTATTTTCCCAATAAAAGAGACAGGCAAAGAGTAGACTATATGTATGATTTACTCTACTATGATTCTGTTTAGTTCTGCCTTTTTTCTTGCCCTCCTCCAGACTAGAGAAATCAGACATGAGGGTGAAGCTGGTGGTTCATTTCTACAAAGCAGATGTCGCAGCCGTCCCAACAGGAAATGCACCAGACTCCATTGACAAAAACAGTCATTTTAGCACGCTGCACATAGAGGCTGCTGGGGTATCGCTGCTTCAATCAGTTCGTTAGTTTGTGTTATTGTGTGACTGTGGTGAATCTGAACTAACCCCTTTACATGCCAAAGTCGCACAATAACACAAACAGATTAACTGATCAAGGCAGTGGTCGACCAGCAGCTCCTGTGTTCAGTGATGTTAAATCACTGTTTTTCTCAGTGGAGTCTGGCTCTGAAGCGAGCGACGCAACAACTAAATAGTGAAATAGTTCGGCAATGAATAGTTTTTACTTTTGTATAGATTAGACAAACTGGACATAACTCGTTAATTAGGGAGCGTTAGAGATGCTGGTTGAAAGATTTTGGTACTGTAAGGACTCATTTATGCTCAATGTTCTATATCCTCCTGAGTTTGGTAAACTTTTTTTATTTCTCCTAGCTATCTGGGATCAGCACGACCTGATAAGTATAAAAACTAAACATCATCAACCATAATAAAGTTCCATTTACCTCAAATGAGACAATCAACATCCCAATGTTGTCTTAACTTGCTACTGTTGCTAAAATTAGTCAAATTTGTTGCCATATCAAACTATAAACATTATAATTAATACATAAACAAGTTTCAGCCATAAAATGTGATCAGGTTTTGTCCACTTTTGTGCCGGGATCGGCTGCAGACTGACTTGGCAGAGATGGCTGCCATTTTGTTTTTACATGGATTAGTGTGATGTGCTCTTACTGCCACTAGATGGCACAAAAAGTGTCCACGATCGAGGACAACAGGTCTGAGTAAGTAGAATGAAGTATAAGGTCAAGGAAACCCAAAATATAACGTCCTCATATGAGGACACAGGGTCCGTGTTCATTTTGTCCGTATTTGTGCATGTTTTCGGAAAACTTACGGATACAGACAAAATGGAGTGGTGCCACCGGAGATCGTGGAGGAAGTGTAGCGTAGCTCAAACGAGACATGACCGAGACCAAGGAGACGACAAAGCGGAACGAACGAATTCTGTCCATGTCGAGATGTGCAGAACATCAATAGCCGTACAAACCACCACCATCTACAACACTGCCTGTTTAAAGGTACAATATTACGCCTCCTTTTCTTTAACCTTTCACTTTGCCCTCTACTGCCATCTATTGGCTGTATCTATGCCAACATAAAGGACACATTAAGTATGAAGGTAGTGATGTTTATGTTTGAAGAAGACGCATCGATTGTCATATGTAAGGCACCCAGCTAGGCTAGCCGTTTCCATCCGCTTCCAGTCGTCATGCTAAGCTAACAGATGTTGGGTTATTCGTTGGACGAACACCGGTGTGGACAAGCAGCAGAGTGGTGTTTTTGTTTTTATAGAAAATTTTATTCAACATACATTTTCCAGCAAAAAGGCAATATACAGGAATAGTTGTCGTACACTGCTGCTACACTGAGGATTTTAAACTGGAAAAGATCAAATTAAGGTGTGATTCTGCAGGTCATCTTTGTACTGCACGTTTTTAACAAGACAAAACCAATGCAGTTAGTTTTGAAAAGAAAAAAAATAAATCCAAATGTAACAGAAAAAAATCGTCAATGGTACATCAGGAACGCAAAAAAAAGAAAAAGAAAAAAAAAAACTACACACAAGAAATATGAACACCTGGCTCCTTCTGTACCCAACAACAAAGGCGTGTGTTTCTCTTAAATTTTACACGTTCATATTTTTAAATATACAATTCTTAAATGTTGTCTTTACAGAGCCAGCTATGCGCTATTAGGGGAGCATTCCATCTGTGCTTTAAAAGAAACAAAAGAAAAATAAATTCATAGGGCTTAAAGTGTTTCTTACAATGCTGGTTTTGTCTCTACACAATCCTCAAACCTGCTGGCTCGAAGCGTCTGCAGCTCCCTAGCAAGCACAGCGCAGTCACTGCTCCCAACCACCTGGAGGCGACAGTTTCAATCAAGATGACGAAGCTTGTGTTTGTGTGTGTGTGTTTGTGTTCAGAGGAATGACTGAGAAATACATTTAAACCCCCTGATGACCAAAAAAAAAAACAGAAAAGAAAAGGAAGAGAAAGTCAAGGGGGGTAATGTCCGTGCATGTGTGTGTGTTCCTTCAAAGTCACTGAGCAACTCAAAACCACAACCAAAATGTACATTTGCCAGTCCTGAGAAACCTCTGACGTTAAGTGCCAACGTGCAAGATGAAATACAGACAAATTTCCTCCTTCTTTTTTTTCCCCCATTTATTTTTAAACAGATGCTGTGGATTTTTATTTTATTATACAAGATCTGCAGAAAGAGACAAAAAAAATTCATTTTTCCTCCAACCAAACTAAGTGAGAAAGAACTGCGTGTAAACTCGGGAATACTTGTTTTGTTGCACTAAAAGGATGGGAGCAGAAAATATAAAGAACCACATCAGGGCAACTAGTGAGCCTCAGGATGGACGCCAGTTCGCAGCTGCAACAAAAAATAAACTAAAAAAAAAAAAGACCACCGGGCCCTCTCCCCTCTTTTTCTGTCAGTTAGTCCTCGCAAACATCCTTCCATCAAACTCTCCACACAGCAGCATGACGCCTCTTCAAACAACTCTTTATTAAAAACAACCCCCAAAAAAATCTGAAGGGAAAAAAAGCTGTTGAGTGAGGTGGGAGAAGGAAAAAACTAAGTCTAGAAGTTCATTTGATTTATATATACTACATATATATAATATATATATATCATAATATATATATTATATATACACTGAGTCCCACATCCTCTCCCCTCTCTGCGCATTTTATATTAAAATCCCATTTTATTTCTCCCACTTCCAGACAGGCAAAAAAAATAAAAACAGGCAGTCAACAGGTAGAGAAGCCAGGAAAACAAAAAAACAACCGAACAGCCTCAAACGTGGAGGGAGACGATTTAAAAATTAAAAAAAAAAATAATGAAAGAAAATAAACAAAACGGACAGTCAGGAGGTGGTTGGTGCAGTTTATTTTGTGGTTGAAGGATAATCCGTCAGCTGCAGCAAGATCCGAATCGCTGAAGACATAGTGCCGGTGTAGAGCTGTAGAGGTGTCCAGGCAGGGTGTTAAAAGTAATGAACACACACATACGCACGCACGCCCACACAGTCTCACACACAAACACACACACACGCACACACACACACACACACACACACGGTTGGTTACAGTCTGTGGTTATGGTGTGTTAAAGTAGGTAGGGAGGAAGGCGGAGCAGGAGGAGGAGGATGAGGAGGACAAAGAGGAAGGGCGGGCTGCTTTTAGTTGTGGATCTTGATTGCTTTCTCCAGGTAGGTGTAGCGACCTCTCTTTGGAGCTTTGTTGAAATGATCCAACCCTAGCCAGGGGCGCGGGTGGGACATGTTACCTGGAAGGAGACAGGTGAGAGAGGACATTACACGTCAAGTCTCCTGATTAAAGTTACCATCTCTGTGATAGTGTGGAATATTTAAAGGGGGAAATGAGCCACCTTACGTGTGGATGTGCAATCAGTATTCGTGGTGAAGCAATAAATCCCTCAGTGTGTGTTATATTGACCGAGAAAGCTTCCTGCATCGAGGACCACAAGCTGATTCAGCATAGATTTCTAGCCTCCAGTGGCCAGAGGGCGAACTCTACATGCCTCTCAAAACAAAACTTCTGTGTTTTGGCTGATTCAGATATTCAGCTGTATTTATTCAAGCCAGAGTATATGGTTAAAGAAATGCGACTACATGAGCCATGCAAAAGGATATGACTGCCATCAAACAGACTGGTGGTGCCTTTGCTTAGATTGCTACGGACTAAAGTTCGCCTTCTCACTTGCATAGAGGTGTGCTGGAGACCCTGTTCAAGATGCTGAAGGTGACTGGAAAACACGACTAACACCAGCAGGGCCACGAAGAGCAGGTGACCACTGACACCCCATAACACCAACATGAACCAGTTCCAGTTCTTGCACCTATTATCGAACCCCTCAGAGCATTTCAACCAAAAATAAACTGGTTCAGAACCCAGAAAGTTGGTTCTCAACTAAAACCAGTCAGATAATCAAGCAATACCAGCTGTAGCCAGGTAAACCATTGTTAGCAATACTAGGTAACAATGCATTTCCCTGTATTTTGACCATACAGATGTCCACAGATACAAGTTCGACAGGGAAGTGTGTGCGACTGTGTTAATGAGACACAAATAACACAGACGTGCTAATAAACTGTACATTACTACAACTGTCACTACAGCTGAAGCACTGAGCAGCCATCTTGGATTTTAAGGTCACGGCTTGTGAGGTTGCTCCAATTTTCCGAGTCACAAATCAGACATCTTGGACCTGCACTTGTATAGCGTGTTTCTAGCCTTCCGACACACACACACACACACACACACACACACACACACACACACACACACACACACAATGATACTTTAACATGCGGACTGGAGGAGTTGTGTATCAAACCACTGATATTCCAATTAGTGGACGACCTGCTCTACCTGTTGAAATTTCCAACTGGTAACTCAAATTCTGACCTCCCAGTGCAAATGGAGCGCACCGAAGGCTTTGTGTAGGTGTCATGGGCTCGCATAAAATGCATTCTGGTACATGTGGGCACGGCCGGCACAGCTCAGTGAGCAGGAGAGCACTTTCTTTGTTGATATTGCACACACTGAGGAACGTATTGCTTCCACTGACCACTGATTAAACATCCACACAAAAGCTACATCATTTCCTTTTAAGAATTTTAGCTGAAGCATAAAACAGACAAAACAGAAGGACTTTAGCGCTGTATGAGAAGCAGCAGCAGCACAGCAGGCTCTGGTAAGACTGTATAAATAGTGTCTGGCCAAGTGGTCGTGTTGGTGTGGGTGTGAGACAGGATTAAAACACTGAAGAGTTATAATGGTGCCAATCGAATCTCTCCTTTGTCTCTGATCACATGGTAAAAAGTTCAATTAAGAAGTTCTGCTTAAAACAAGTCTGCCAGGAATGTGCTCGCATGAATTTCATCGGCCCACACAGAGCACTGCTGAGAGATAATGCACCAAATTGCAGACTAAGTGGACCAGTAGTAAACCTCGTGCTCTGGAGACTTTGGTTTTGCCAACGCAGTGGCCTCATTTAAATGATCGATCTCCCCGAGTTTGGCTACAGCCTGTGACACTTCTGACATCACTACCTTTAGCACAGTAACAACAGCAGCAGCAGTTGTGTTATCAGCAGAAGCAGTAAATACCTGGCTGTGGTTCAAAGTCCTTCAGGTTGACCTCATATTCGTCTTCAGTGATGTACTGATGCCGCCCCATCATCACAATCGCAAACTTGAACTGAGAACCAACAAACATGAGTTAGTCGACAGCTGACCGGTGTTTACCCACAGAATACTAAATACTGTGAAAATATTCAGACTGACTGGTCGTGCCGAGTTCTGCCACACTTCATGTTGAGCATAAAACCAGAATGGTTATGGTGACAGCTAATAAATCGGTTATTAGTCAGTGTGGAGTTTTACCTTCTCAAATTCTTTCTCCTGGATGTCCAGCATGGTCTGGATCCTCCTCATCACCTCCCGAAATGACTCGCCCTGTGTGAGAGGGTCAGGGACACACAGAGCATGAAGTTAAGCAACTGAGTAATACATTATGTTCTATTATACGTATGTACAAAACATACACACCTGTCTGATCTTGAGCAAGAAGGGGATCCCGAAGGTGCCAAAGACTTCCTTGTGGAAGTGAGCGACAGGGATTAGCATTTCACTGTCCTTGTCCAGGTCCACCTTGTCTAAAGGAATCTCCTGAGCGAGGGAAGGAAAGAAGAGTGAGGGAGAAGAGATGAGACAAGTGCGTTCCAAAAAAACCTTAAGACCTCATCGCCACTTCAAGCTGTCGTTAGCAGCAACGCATCTTTAACTTACTAAACAGTTGTAGTTTGCAATTAAATCTATGCAGCACAAACATACAACAGAACTCAGATAAGATGAGAAGTATTTTTTATTGTCTTTTGCTTCTCTGTTTGGCGCCTGACGTGCGCCGTTGCATGATGTCGCACAGGTATGCCCCGAATGGCAGTCCGAGTGTGGCTACCTACACATTGTTGTTTGTAGTAGTCGCAAGGAGGAAAATAAATTATACATTCATGGATACTTTTTGTCAAAGCTTGAATGCCAAGAAAATTTAATACTTCATAAAATTGCGATTAAGACTTTTTAATACTTTTGAAGACCCCGCGGACACCCTGAACAGTACAGCTAGAGAGTGACAGCAAAGCAAAGGACTCAGCCCACATGGGATGGACACTCCGCTCGCTACGCTAGAGGCCGTCCCAGGATACACCTTCATTTGAAAATTCTGTGTCACCGTCTAACAGCGCAGATAATGGCAAGCAGCCAGGAAAGAGACAATGACAATATTTACTCCCCTCATGGGGATAAATCAGCAGTGTGGGGACATTTTGCATTTTGGAGAAAAGCTGGGTCAACAGACAGAGCACATGCTGTATGTAAACAATGCTAATGCACAGAACACGACTAACCTGCCTGGCTTTGCTAACTTACTGCTACAGCAACATTAGCTTCTCCATTTCAACTATGTTGGGCTTAAAAACGTGCGTGCAGGCTGAAATTCAACCGTGCTGTACCAGGTAAGCTGGAGGTCACCCCATAATACATGTTATTTCTAGGGCTGTGAGTAGAGAAAAAGACGGCTAGCTGCTAGGTGCTAATTCATGCATTGTAAAAGTGCTTAAGCTAACAATGGGTGACAAGCAAAACACCACTGTTTGAATATGAACATTGACAGTTAATACTGAGCGTCTTTTGTTAAGTGATGCTGTTGTTAATCCATGTTTTATGGCTGCTGGGAGAAGTTTGCCTTCAGGGCTTTAAGCCAGACGGCCCTGAAGTTTTAGGAAAGAGACAATGGTTTTGGTTAAAATTAGATGTCTGGCAGAAGAAGCCCTGAAGGCTAAATCATCAGTTTAACTTTACTGCACTTAATCAGTTATTATTTTTGTGTGTTGGTCTTTTATCTGGAGCTTCTTCCGTAACTGTTTGTCTTAAATGGGCAATTGATTTTATCTCTTATCGATAACCGGGTCAAAACTGTATTGTGACAGACACAGTAATATAGGTAAGCAGCGCCAGTTGAGAATGTGGGTGTGTGAGGGGGCACGAGCACATACAGGGAGCAGCAGCAATGACCCACCGCCCGACACCGGCACGGCTGGGACGGAGCACCGTCTGCAGCAAGCAAACACACCGTCTACAGTCATTTTGACTTGACCAGCGAACTTCCCTACAAGCCAATTGGCTGTGGAAACAGGCGATGTGCTTTACGTTCTAAAACCAGCAGCCAGTGATTTGACGTGCTGAGCTACAGGTGACACCATCAGCAGCTGGCTTGAGTCGAACTCAGACGGGTCAGTTCATACCGCTGCAGCTTTTCTCTACAACGTTCTAAAGCGGTTTCATCTCATTGCGAGTCTTTGGTCTGAACTGGACGTAACACGTCACGTGTAACAGCCTGACAACACTGACGGCTGCCAAACCACAGACGGCAAAAACAAACGCAGTCTGGAGCTGCACCAATGAGTAAGTGGAGCTGTGTGTTGAATAAAAGCCAGCACTCTGCCGTTAGTAGTTACTGGATGTGACGTCAAGTGTATAGAGCAGAAGTATGAGAAGTGCACGGAGAGAACGAGGGCAAGAGATGTGACCCATGACCAGATTACAATAGTTTATACAAATACAGCAGAGAGACGATACAGACAGTTCTGCACCAGACGTATATAAAGTGGACCTGCGCATTCAGCCCACGCTGAACCCATTTATATGAGTCACCGTCCTGTCTGTGTGTTTGTCTCTAAGTAGAGACTTCAGACTGCTGCGTAGTTTATACACTTTACTAACAAATTACAGAATTATACAGTAACACTGGGCTTCGTGATCAAACACAGTTTCTGCATCAAACCCTCGACTGGGCAGCGACGCCACAAATAGAATCTGATTCTGTGGGAAACACTGCACTTTCTAACTTTAGAGCAGGTTACTCTAATTACTGCCTGTGAAATGTGTGTGTAACCAGTGAATGGTCAGCTTAAAATTAGCCCGGTACTTTCAAGAGCAATTTAAGAAATTCTGTCATTGTTGACCTCCAGTGGTTGAAGTTTTACTGTATGGTGTAGTTCAATAACATGAGACTTTCAGCCAGAGTTTGGTGCTTCAGACCGGTTTGAAAGTCATCTCTGACAGATTATTTTGAAGACCTAAACCCTGCGAACGATGGCTGCCAAAGTGCCTGCTTGTGTCGACAGACTGAGTGGACCGGATCAAAAAATGTAAATGTCTCACTGATGGTCGTTCAGAGGAGGAGTGACTAAAAATAAACTAAGCACTAAAAACAGACACAGGGAAGGCCTCACATTTGCACATACCTCTATTCTGAAGGTGCGGCTGGCAGCCGGATTTAAACATTCTAGCAGCTCGTCCTCCTGGTGAACCCCGATGATTTTATAGCTTACTATCTCTAACAGCCTGCAGGGGGAGGAAGAGGGGGGAGACAGAGGGAGACAGGATTAATTCTCTACAGCAGCTTTTCAAAAGACAAACTGATTTCTCTGAGCAGAAAATCACATTAAACAGGGGATGACATACGTATTAGTCCACAAAAATATTAATTGGATGCAGATATAAAAAAATCCAGAGCTGTTGAAGACGACATCTTTACAAAAATGACATTCACTCTGCAGGCTGGGGTTGCTGCTTTAGATGTGAGTTCCTCTGAAGGCACGGGGGAGGTAAACGTCTGGTGATGTCAGGCCATAATTTAAAGTACTTAAAATGTGTTTTTGGATAATTGTCACCCTGCTAATGAGCTCAAACTGTATTTTGCAAACATTAAAGGACTTTGAATGGCAAAAAGATTAAAAACAGTTCAACAAAACCTAAAATAACAGCTTAGGACACAGGCTGAAATTGATGAGACTGCACTCTTTCTAACCCGAGATACACTGTGGGGGAGGTGCGGCTTTATATGATCTGTGTGGCTAGCTATTCACCCAGAATCTTATTGGACTGGGTGAACTTTTGTGAGCCCCCCTGAGTGCAGGATGAGTCATCAAACATTTGAAAGTGTTTTACAGGGAAAGAAAAGACGTGGATTTTGATGTAAAAAACACCCTGATGCTGATTTTTTGATGTATAACAAGAGATTAATGATCAATTAATCCAGGGACACGATTAAAACTGGGAAAATGTTTGTTTCTGGGTCTTTAAGTTTGCCATCAGATGCAGATCAGTGGCCACAATTGGAGCTCAACTCACTGGCAGGCACTGTTTTATTGTGATAACCTTCCCAGATATATTTTAGTCAAACACGGAGAAACAGATGACATTGAAACAGTGACACACAGGCGCACACACACTCCTGCAGGGTGCATACCTGAGCTTCTCAGAGCCTTTTTCAGAGAGCTCCACTGCCTTTTTACATTCTTCCAAAAGGTCCCGCACACAGCCATGCTTGTCAGGGTAGAGGGTGATCTCCTGCAACACACACACACACACACACCACACACACACACACACACACGCACAGTTAACGCCTGTGTGCTGGAATCACACCAAACATCTGTGTCGTGACACATTTGTCAAGGGGAGTGTGAGTGTGTGAAAGAGTGTTTAAAAGTGTGTTACCTCCTCTCTGAACTGGCTGTTGAGCCATATGGATTTAAAACTCCTCCTGTTCTCGAAGTCTGTTATCTTCATCTTTAACTGTGGACGCATGAAGAGAGAGAAACAATCAGAACCAAGTTCGGCTGCGAGCTGCATTTGGAAAGCAGTTAAATGTTAATGGCTGGCTGGCAGCACTCTGTGGTCAAATGTGTTTCCATAATTCAGATCCCACATAGTCCAATCAAAATTAAATGTGCGGTGCATCCGTGTGCACACAACAAAGCTTTTTCCATTTGCAGAGGGATCTCCCTTCACACTTTATCTGTACAGCTACAAATGTGTTCTTTAAACTGCCAGAGACGGCACGTACCAAATGTTTATTGAAAGAATACTGATGGACAATGATAAGCGTGTTGCTAATCTTTTCTAGAAGTTTGTCTTGTTCTTACGCCCAGAGCTGTCTACCTTAGATGACAGCTGTCAGCTGGCTCAGGCCCTGATCAGACAGAGCGTGTTTTAGCAGCTTAGGGAGACTTTTTTTTAAATTGTTACAATGAGAGTGAAGCATTTTCCTCGCTGCTTTTGCGTTGATGAGCGCCTCATATTTTTTGTGCACAAGTGCCCTGAACGCCTCAAGTTTAAAAATACTTCAACTTCATCCGAGCCTCAATCAGATAAATTGAGTGGTGGGCCGTCTGTAGTAGCAATGGCAACAAGTAGTAGCACACAGCTAACGTTAGCCCACTTTTAGCATTGCCCTACGCAAGCTGCAAAACATATCTAAACATAACGAAGCCTCAACTACTTTATTACTATTTACCCGTTGTAATTAGGCTGCGACAACTGAAAACAGACTGTCAAACTGTCCCGGACTCATGTGCCGAGTGAAGCTCCTGTTGATTTCCTCTCTGTCTGCTAGCCATTTCTAAAAAGTCCTAGCTTCCTATTATTTTTTCAGTCACTTCAATGCAACACCTGACCTGGCATCTCAGGAATCTTTAATTAAAGGCAGGTATGCTGAAGTGGGTGTGGAGCATGAAAGATGCCACAGGGTTACAGTCTTTAACCTCTGCCTGTTTGGTTAATCTTAGTTTTTATTGTTTGATGAAGTCCTTTAAACCCCATTGATTTGAACTTTGTTTTTGTACAGGTCTGTGTTTGGGGAAGTTCGTTTGATGATTCAGGGTTCTCGAACCAAAGAACCCTGAATCATCAAACGCTGAGTTAAATCAAACCACAGGCTCATCATAGTTCATCATATCTCCCGTTACGGCTTCTGTGGGCGGCTATTTTTGAACTTATGTGGAAGCTGCAATAGCTCCGATCTGTGAGTGTACTTCACAGCAAAATAGAGGTCAAGCCAAGGACAGGTAATCTGGTGGTTGCCTGGAAATATTAACAAAAAAAAGATGCAGTCAGCTGCAAAAATAGCAGGTCAGATTTCAACAAATAAAGGCAGAATGATGTATGTTGTGTTCTGTCTGATCAGGGACTAAGGTAGCTTTAGCTTTGTTAGCTCTATTGAGCAGTTGGCCTGGCAGGAAAGGACACCTCCTTGTTGAAATATCTACTGGTTCAGCATTTGACATAAATCTGGTTTATCATATAGACATAATGAAACTGTGCACTAAACTTTAAGAAGAGCAGGAAGCATCTTTCTTGAGTAAGAAAAAACATGCAGTATGAATCAGACCTCATCGGAGTTATTTCACACACACACACACACCAAAAATTGCACAAGAGGAAATAATGAATCTTAAAGCAGGGCTGCACGCAAATAATCAATCTGTTTATAAAACATTAAAAGGCCCATTGCATTATCAACTTTAACAATCCAAAAGCCAATAATATTCAATTTACTCAAATGTAAAGCCAAGAAATGCAGGAAATTCTCACATTTGAGAAACTTACACAAGGTCTCTGAGTAAAACAGACGTGATGAGCAAAAGGACAAGAAGAACCAGACAGATCTAAGAAACTGCTTCAAACATTAAAGTCACTTTTTTGGCACAGAAGCAGCCATCATGGGCCAAAATATACTTCCAAGAACTCGTGGGAAAGAAAACAGATACACTAAACATAAACCACCCCCTGAGGTCCCAGAGCTGGCAGACGTCTCCTACCTGCTGATAGTAGAGTTTCTTGGGCTGCCGAGGTTTGAAGAATTGCAGCAGGTCCCGCAGCGTTCCCTCATAGTTGTGTCTGAGAGGATTCCCTGGACCGTCCCTGTACCTGGCCACCACACCACCAGGCAGGGGGGGAGGACAACCAAGGGGAGGAAAGAAGGATGACAGAAGAGAAACAGAGGGTGGGAAAAAAAACAGAAGAGGAAAAAGGACAAAAGAAAACGGCAAGTGGACAAGGAGAGAAAAGAGCGAGAGGTGGGTGAACAGGAAGGGAAGACGAAAAATTCCGAGAGATGCCGAGGCAGAGCGGAGGAGTGATGGAGGGGTCGAGAGGAGGACAGGACAGAGGCAGAGTGGGAGGAGTTAGAGGAAAACAACAAAGAAAGGTGGGGGGGGACAGGTTACGCAACATTTCTACTGACAACTGCAAGTAGGCAAATCAAAGGCAAACATGACATAAGCTGAGGAGAATGAGAATGACAACACAGTCGATGTTTTTCTTTCTGTACGTCCGCAGGAGGTTTGCTCAGTGTCAGGACAACCATTTTAAAATACAAGAAGTCTTACATACAGGTGCTGGCTCTTAAACCCTGACTGAAAGTACCAAAAATTCCACACCAACGATCATTAATTTTACCTTAAATTACATTTTTATGTCACACAACATGTGAGATCATGATTGGGTGCATGGGATCTAACAGGAACAGTACCTTTAGTTGACTATCTTTACCTTTAAACAACCAGCATGCTTTTGTTTATGGTGCTTTTAGCTATGTTAGTTCATTCACACCATCATTCTGCAACACTTTCCCCTAAGCTGGCCGCTTTGGCCTGGCAGGTTTGCCGCTGCAGCTTATCACCACACCAGAGTCCATTCACAAAGTCAAAACTTTTAAGTTCTGTCAATATTTAAGAGTTACTCAACATTTATCAGTTACTTATCGATATCCGCATTAAACTCTCTTTACATCGGCATAAAATAGATTCACTGCACAGCATGTACCCAAAATGAATATGTCACTTTTTAAGCTGATTCGTCTGCTACTCATGTCATTTCTGTCTTACAACACCAGACGCAAATGCCAGGAGTTGAGTTTTCATTGAAACAAAATCTTGCCTGGTGAGTTAACTGTATGCCAAATAAATACAAGCACACAAGCCTGCATTGACTCCTGGGTTACATATAACCAGTTGCTGACAAACCATGCAGCATTTAAACATTTAAAAGGCTATTTTTTTTTTTAGATGGAGTTTGGCGCAGGGCTCACTCCACATAAAACCAACCGCTGGAGCTACACTGCATCACTTCCAGCAAACATCAGAGAACAATAAGGACAAAACATCGTCACTGATCTGTTGTGACTGAACATTCTCTGGTCTGGCTCGACTAAAAACACCAAAACACCACCAGCACGTTTGCATGACGTTCATCACTGAGCCTTTTTGTAAGCGGTAGCCTACCAACAACATCTTCACCTCACCTTTTCCACTGACTTTAGCAGTTAAGATAACAGACTCTCGACTGTCCTGCTGTTATTACAGACATGAACTTATCACAGACACTCATCAGATGCCGTTATTTTTGGCATTACAGTTATTGGGGAAACACGTCTGCACTATGCACCGATAGTAGTATTTCAGGAAAGTCTTATAATGATTATTGTGATAAAGCAGTTTATCTTGATCTTTTGCCACAATAATGGCAGCATGAAAAATGTATTCTAGCACATCCTGAACGACCTTGAAACCACACTTATCATTTCATACACTGCGAGTGAAACAACACTGCAAGTTGAACTTTTAAAGTAGGAATAATTAGTCCACAGCAAAAGCACAATCGGTGAATTTCAAAACAAATACTAGAGCTCTCCCTGCCCTCGTCCTCCATCTTTTTCCTGTCGTGTCTAATCTCATGCACCAATTTTTTATTACAAAACTCCTTAAACACGTTAAAAACAATAAATGAGATTTGTTTTATTCCTCGTGGCTTTTTCAGTGCTGTGTTTTCAATGTGACTACACACAGCTTTACTACATTCACACAGCACCTCTTGGGTGTGTGTCAACGTTAGTGATCATATGACTTATTTGTGTGTGTGTGTGTGTGTGTGTGTGTGTGTGTGTGTGTGTGTGTGTGTGTGGATGAGACAAGCCTCCTACCCCTGTGACTTGAAGAACTGCAGCAGCATGGGATCTGTGTTCAACCTCTGCGCTACTGTCTTGGCCACCTGACAGACAAACAACAGCACAAACGTTACAATCGAGGATCACCGCAGGCCTGTCAGATTTCATCTGTGTCTCCGAACTGAAATACCAGCAGGGAGACTACAAGGAAAGAAACATTTGAGGATAAAATTCATAAAACATCAAGCTCAGAACTTGGCGGCTCTAAGCATTCACAGTATGAAGCATCAGAACTTTTTTAAAAGATATCTGACAGATCAACTCTCTGACAGTGTCTGAGGGCAGAACACTGTCCCCTAAATGTCCTTCCTTACTCGTGGCTGACTTTTTGAAGTTTCATTTAAAGCAGCAGTAAATTACCAAAATATCTGATATCACACATAATGAAATTACCATCTTATCCCCCCCAAACTTCAAACATTCACAAAAAGTGCCTGAGTGACCCTTACCTGAAAATAGTTCATGCGGTTTGAGAGCGTGACGACGAAGCCGGGGTCGTTGTGGATGGTCTTGTCACAGAAAATGACGTCCACTCGGTGGTAGAGATCCCGGAAGTAGTCCTTGGCCGTTGGCAGCTCGCTGCTGTCGTTCTCTGGGTCGTCCCTTAATGGTTGGAAGATAGTAGGAAAGTGTGTCAATTAAAGTGCAGGACGTGCAGTGTGGACAGGAGAAGGCAGAGAGGACAATGGGAGGCAAGAGACAGTGGATACAGATTGACAGGTTGGGAGAGGGTATAAAGCAATAGGTCAACAGATCCATCCTGTCTACCTAGTTATCTGCATCTACAGCACCAATAAGGTCAGTAAACACCAGTAAATAGTCAGTGCCATCAAGTGGGATGAATACCAGCTTGATAGCCTCCAGCTTTAACGCTATTAAAGTTCACTTTAAAGTAAAATTATGATGGACAGTAATGCAATTTGACCATGTCATAAGAAAGTAATGAACAAACAGAAACAAGGCACCCATCAGCAGAGCTGTGTTGTTAGCTGGGGGCCAGTGTTGACTATTTACTGGCATTTACTAACCTGTGGCGCTTCAGACGCAGGTAGGTTTGTAGCTTTACTGTGACTGACTTGTAATTTAAACAGGTTTAGCTCCAGCTGAATGCAAACAAACTTAAAATTTCAGCCTATAGAGACGTCCTCAAATCCTCTCTATCTCCAATCAAGCAGCTAATGATTTGCTTGATTCACGTGGGTCACATTCTCAAGTCGGAAAATCTGGAATAATCCTGAAAAATCACACCCCTATTAACCCTAGTGACGACATTACTAACCAAGAACTTTCTCTACATGCAAAGACACTCCTTGCACCCCCTCCTCCTCGTCTCCTACCTCTCTGTTGTTTCTCTGTATTTCATCAGAAATACCAGTAAGAGTCCAGAGACATGAGAGTCCTCTGTCTGTCTCTCTGGTGTTTTATTGGTACAGAATTGAATAAATCGTACCGTGCACAATGAAATCATAAAAGTTCAGGTTAGAGTGACATGTGGAATTTTCTTCTCACAAACTGAAGTTCTGTTCATCTTCAGTGTCCATCTCCAAAACACACTGTGTGCATCTCTGTCGTCTAACATGGCAGTTACTTTCATGAGGCCATGTGTCCAGTGTCCACCAAAGTGTTTTTGTTTCCTAGCTGAAAATGCCCAGCCGGAATTGATTACCAGAATCAAAATCTAGCAGCAAGATGGGAATTTGTGCACGGTGCAAATAATGGGGACACGCTCATAAAAACACTGCACCAAAGCACTACTAGGGGTAAAAACAATCCAGAGGATACCTTTGATACAATGTGCTAATCCTTCACAGCAAATATAACAGCCATGCAACTGTGAAGTTCAAAATATATTTTGATAGAAATTAGCTCACACTGCACACACCAAAATTAAACACACATACACACAAGACTGATCTTACTTCTGGAAGACAATGATGTCCCCGTCCATGAGCTCATCCAGGGCCTTGTCCAGAGAGACATCATAGTCCTGTATCCGCTCTGTTAGATTGGGCTTTACTTCCTGTAACACACAGGGCATCATGGGAAATGTAGTCAAATGAAGCCGCCTGCTGAGTGCATGACAGTATTTGTTTAAAGGATGTGTAAACGCAACTACAGATGGGTAAGAGTGAGAGAGGAGAGATGCTGCATACGACAGTGTGAAAGTTTGCACAGGAGAGTTTATGAGACAAAGCTTGTGTGCCAGATAGAGGAGCACGAGTGTGAAGGAGCTGCGGAAGAGTGAGAACAAGTGAGAGAAAGACAAGAATGTGTCGGCAAGTGAGCGCTACATAAATAGATCACCTCATAGAGGATAAGGCTAGTTTCCTGCTGAAACCCTGCTCTCTCACACATGACTGGTAGAAGGTCTCCTGTTTACAGAGGGAGAAGAGAGCAACACAACCATGATTTAATCTTAAAGTTCAAGGTATTTTATATAAAGCATGACTGAGTTAGGCTTAAAACAGACTACGGCAACGCCACCACTTACTTATTTTGCAGGAAATAGGTGTGTAGATATGTCCACAATAATTTAAGCTTCTGGTTTTGGGGTCATACATCTTCAAGAACAACATGACATCATCTAAAAAGAGAAAGAGACAAAGACATTACATAAGAAATTGCCTAAATAACCACAACTAGTGCTAATCTTAAAATATTAAAACACACAAAAAACTACCTTAGACTACTATTATATTACATTTGTCAGCGTTTCACACAGCGTTAAGCTCAGTGATCATAACCTGTGAAGGAGCATTTATAATATTTCCAGTTGCAGTGTGTCTGTGCCGACACAAACTGAATGCAAAGTGAGTGTGAAACAAATAAACCTTGAAAATTAAATGGAAGAATGATGTAGCAGTCATGCTGCATAAGCTTGAAATTGTCAGAGACATTTGCACCTACAGAACGAGTCACTGACTCTCTAAATCGAATACCATAAACAAAATAAAGTGCCACAATGTATGAAACGCTGCTGAAACCGACACTGAGCTGGACGGGATTTGACGAGTGGGACTTACGGTCTTTGTCGAACTTGGGTAACGTGGCCCCGCTGGCTGCCATCTCCGGATCCACCGTCTCCAGAAATATTGTCCAGGGGTTCTCATTGTCGCTCAAGTCGATCATCTGAAACACAAACGTGCACCAACTTTGAAAAAAAAAAAAAGAGTGGTGTAAACATTCATGGGGACAAGTGCTCATGTCATACACTTGACCCTGATTTATAGTGGGGTGCACTACACTTTTGATGGGTATCCCTCTACTGAAATTATGTATGTACGACAGAGAAGCCTTTCATGATAATTGGTGTCAACTTACTGTATGATATGTTGACATGATCTCAATCATTTTGCTGACCTTGATATCACCCGCTGTGTTTACATCTCCACCCACGCCTACTTGCACGAGTCTGAAGAAAACTAAAACATTTCAGACAACACAGCGTAGCTTACTGGTCGCCTGCTTCTGCACTATTGGAGTGGAGGACTCACAGTCCTGATAGTCGTTAGCTTGCCAACCTTTGGCAACAAGCCCAAAGAGCCTGTCATTTTAGTTTTAGGCTCCAACAACTTCATTCTCCACTATGTAAATCCACCAGCAAAGAGTCTGGTCACCAGGCCGTCCATTCCTGGGAGCTGACTGCAGCACACGAGACGGATTATGAAGGCAACTGCAGAGCTTCCATAACCTTGTTTTTTAGTAGCACAAGGCATCACTTGGTTTTGTTTTGTCTGCCAAACTTTGTATTAAGTCTCAAACTAAGTAATGTTGGGGTGCTCCTTTAAAGGTATTATAATTCCAAGAATAGCGACTGTCCACTGATAAATCTTTTGGTCACTATCATAACTGCTACATTTTGAGTAGCATGACTGAGAGGTCTCAGTATAGGATACACCTCATCCAGATTCACATATCCCTCTTCCATTGTGTGAAGTAACATAAATTAAACATGTCCCAGAACTGTATCTGTACTGGAAGCACAGCAAAAATACAATGGTAGCTTCTCATCTTTCCAAAAATGTTCAATGAGCACTAAACACACCAACACAGGTGACACCCATAAACAGGTCGACTGGAAACACAGACACTTACCGACTTGTTGCAGTCGGCCTCGTAGTCGAGCATGGCGGGTCGCTTAGTTCCGTTGCTCCGGGCCTGCATGGGCCACAGCCTCATCTGGTCCTGTGGGAAACCCTGCAGCAAATCAAAAGCTGGGTTAATTTAATGTGTGAGGGAGAACTAATGGATGTATATGTGTGCTCTGCTCTGCACATGTGACTGGTTTACGAGTCTAAACATTATAGTCAAACAGGAAAATCAACAAACCATCTCTCTGATAGAGGCTCATGTGTTTGCAGCAGTGACTCAACATACAGTGTGTGTAGGATAAATACATTTCAATCAGGTCAGTTGCATCAAAAACACACACGCTACTGAGTGTCTCACCATGGTCTGGGACAGGGTCTGGACAAACTCTTGCAGCGTAGAGCTCTTGAGGACCTTGAAGACTGTGTACTTCACCTTCTCTTCGTCATACATGTCGTTGCCCTGATGCCCACAGAACTGGTCCTCTGTTACTATCTGTCCAGTGGAGAAAATGACAAGAAAACAACCTTAGTAAATGATTAAACTGGATTTACCTTTTTATACACATTAAAAACTGTATGACAAACATCCATATCTTGCACCGCTTGTTTTAATCAAAGACTTAGTAACAAAGGGCACACGGACTTTTCAGATTTTGTCTAATTGACACATCACACACAAAACAAGTGAGAGTGCATTTGTCTCGAAACTAAGATCCTCTGCTGAGATCAGTTTAAACAAATGAGAAAAGAAGTCTCTCCCTATTGTCCTCGAATTGCCTCATCAGAGGAAAGTAATAAAGCGAAATTAGCCTTTTGTCCCGACTTGATACTTGACCGAATAATATGAGGCAGAGCAGCTGACATCTTTGAACACGATAAACCTTTATCTTTTAACAAGCTGTTTCCTTATTATCACTCTTCTCACCATATCAACCACAGTGTCGGCCACAGTTCAGCTGAAGTGCCCACAGTTGCCTGCTGCTTACAGGTTGCTCTCGGTAAGAGAAAACAACTGTGGACTCTGCTTTACACAAATGGTGTAGTTGGCCATTTTGTTGATTGCTTGGAGAGCCCTCAATGTGTGTGTCAATATATAACTGGTAACTGATAAAACTGGATCTGATATAAAAGGTAAAATTGTATTGATGGAGTGCTAATGCACACTCATAACAGGCCTGGTAATGCTTTGACACAAGCTTTAAATGTTATATCTGCTGGTCAGATGAAGGTAGTTTTTATTCAGCTCTTAAACATCTCTAACCAATTTTACAAGTATTTTTTTAATGTGGAAAGTCAATTAAAGCAGCACAGTTTTATCTTCATCTTGTATTACATCCTGATACCTGGACAGATAGAAAATACTTAAAGTCATATCTACTATAACACAAGACAACGGCTGGGCAATAAATCAAATTTTAGTTTTGAATACAATTTCTGATTTCGATGATTATGAAAACAAGATGCAAGATAAAACAATGATAGTACTGCATGTCACAGTAGCTTTGTCACCTGATGGAGGCAGACGAGATGAAGCTGCTCGGCCACATGAATCGAACATTTACATTTAAAAAACATCAGATGGAACTGTTGATAGGAGCACCATCTTCTGCGATTTCTGCAGTAAGGAATTTTCGTACCATCGGAGAACTTCAAGCCTGAAATATCACCTCAACTCAAAGCATTTAGCAGCAACCTCAGAGCTAGCGGCCAGCCTCTGATGCTCGCGCGAGTTGCCAGCCTCATCAAGCCACACTCAACCAGGCATTCAGATGCAACCAAGTCTACCTGTGACCAACTAACTACACCCTTACAAAATGGACTGCACTGGACTGCAGACCAGTCTGGGTGGAGCATGTAATTGATTAGATTACTTTTTAAATCTTGGCAGCCGTAGTTAAAACGTTTCTGCTATTTGGAGGCACATTGCTTTCAAGTCCAACAAGGAACACCAACAAATATTGTGCAAGATTTCATGCACCATGTTGTCCTCCCTACGAGGCAATACGACCAAATTGTTTAGTCATATTAAATCAAATCACAAAGTGGTTTAAGACCCAAACAATAAAAGGAGCAAAATACAGTGAAACATAAAGAGACCTTGACGTCTTCCACCGCAAAACAGTCATCGATTAAGGACATAATACAACTGTTTGCTCATCTAGCTCTACAAGATATGGTGAAATAACAGGTAACATCACAGACTTCCTGCAAAAGACATGTAGCCAATGAGCACTGCGAGGAACCAGAGATTCATAAGACTGGTAAACACTTTGGACAGGTGTTACATGATGCCAATACATCACCAGAGTTACACTGCCTGCCCTATATGATTAACATTAATCTACAGCTTAATACTCTGCCAACACAACAGACATGTGGTATATGTATTTGCTGACATTTCTCGCTCATTTTCTCAGTTAAATTAGTTTTATGTTCAATAAAATCCACAGACACAAGTTCTTTTTCAATAAATGTATGTTGTTTCCAAAATCAATGAGTAATCGTGTTAAACAGTCGAGATCTCAACAAACCGTACACAACATATATTAAGTCCCATCTCAATTCTAACTCTTAGTAATTACGCACTCTTGCAGACTTAATGTAATGAGCAGCACATCCCTCACACACAGTATGTAAGACCAAAGCCTGCTAGCTCCCAATCTGCTGGTTTGGCACCACTAATGCTACACTGCTTCAGCTACTTTACAGCACTGCAACAACAATGTCAGGACAGCCTCCAGATTCCCACTGCACCTTCTACTGTGTGAAACGTAAAGCCAAAATGGCAGATGTATATTCTTAAAACACCAGCAAAGTCTGCAAAGCATCGCCAACACGTAAGTGCACTCGAACAGCCGTTGTGGTTTCCTACCTGGACCTGCATGTAGAGGTGAGCCTCTTGGCGCTCCTTCCTCTTCTGTGCCTCCACCCGTTTCTCCTCCTGCAGACGCTCCACCAGCTGCTGGGGGATGTCCACGTCAGTCATTGGCTGGAGCACCTCGCCTAGTTCAGAGAGAGAGAGGGAGTGAGTATCACCTCGCAGACAGAGTGCAGCACAGTAACATTTGTGTTTGATGTAGTCAGTAAGGCAGAAAGAACTAGAAACAGGAATTAATTTACCCTGTATATTTATGAAGTGTTGTACTTGAGGACAGATTAGCGCGGGCACTTGAGGAGAATCATTCATGTACTTTTGGGCCAGTCTCTTAAGCCCAAGCTTCTGGTAATATTAGCCAGAAAGGCAGAGGGAGAGGCAGCGTGTTACTTACTGAGCTTGGACTCACGGATGTAGACCAACATGTATGCGTTGGTGCAGTGGCGCACTGAGAGGTCGTCATCATGTCCACCATAGTTGTGCTCTATGGCCTCCTCCTTGGTGCACCGCGACACCACGTCATCATCAAATTTACACCACTGAAGACAGAGAGGGTCAGACAAGATGGAGGGGAGGGTGCAGTCAGAGGAGAGATGAGGAGGAGGAGAGGCGAGAAAGAGGAGGATAAGGAGAAGAGGGAGAGAGAAGCCAGGGAAGGAGATGGGAGAAAACCAGAAAACACTTAAGACAACCATTTATAATCAGGCTTTAAATCAACCCCAAGGCATGCAAATGAATCATGCTAAAAACCAACACTCATTTCCCCATATCATTTTATGGTGTAATATCCATAAACTTCCCATTGACCTCCCCTTAAAAGGATAACTATCACAGGGGTGCTCAACCAGCCAACCTTTTCTATCAATCATAAATTAAACTCCAGACGTCATTTTAATGCGTGTGCGAGAGTCATGAGCTCACTGGAGAGTGGGTGTGTAAGCAGGCTTTAGATATACGTCTACTTGGGATTTGTACATTTAATTTTTGTGTGTGGAAAAAAACAGACAATATGAGGACTGAGCTAAAATGCTTAAAGGTACACCATGCGGGCTTTTCCTTAGAGAAATAAAAATGTTAAAGGATGTTTATGAGCTGCAAACTTTATCCTACTATGTCGATAATTCTGGTCTTCTTTTAAGTAGCTTATCTGGCTTATTTGCAAACTCTGAGTCTGAGTAGATAGCTCAGCAAGTGCTTCACCTGTTTTTTTCTTTTCACCTGGTGACATTTGGATGTCAGTATTAATATATAGAGTAATCACAGCACAACCTCCCACATGTAAACAGCCCTTTTTCCACTGCATGAAAAAGCCTCTGAGAAAGGTTACAATCGGCATTCACACGTGGGTCAAATGACTCTGCAGTAGTCACGGCTTTGATCAGCATTGATGAAAACATGCGCTAAGTTTAGCCCCTTACTGGTGAAATGCAATGTCACACCACCACAAAATACTGTCCATCTCAACCCAATCACAGTAATTTCAAATTTAAATCTAATTAAAGCCTGGTTGATCAATATCTGAATTAGAAATTGTACTTGTATTCCATTGTTGGCTTTCCTATTCTTACATTAGACTTATTTTTCCTCAAATACTCTATAATAATTTACAAGTACTGGATTAAGGAGGATACTTAAAATGCCCATCACTGCTTCACAAAAACTCTATACAAAACTTCTTTGTGCGCATCTCAAATGTGGTAGATGATCCCAGTGCAGAAGTCCATTATATCAAATGAAGTTCACTCATCATGACATCTCATATCTAAGAAAGCTGAGCACCCGCGTGTTAGTTTATCACCATTATTATGAGTGCAGAAACCCCAACCATGCCCACAGAATTTTTGGTGTAAGGTGGATAAAAAAATTTGTCCTCACTATTGGTTCCTTGACACTCACTTTGCCGTCTCCTTTTGGGTTAAGATAGACGACGTAGTGACCGCCATGGTTGTCCCCGCTGTGCACAAGCACGGCGTGCAGGATGTAGTTGGCTGGGTCCTTGGAGTCTGGCTTCTGGAGGAACTCATCCAGAGGTAACTGATCTGGAAACTCAAACCTAGAGAGGGGAAAAAGAGGAGGAAGGAGAAGCAGAGAGGAGCGATTAAGGGGACATGTAAGAAGAGGGAGAAAGGGAAGATGGAATACAAGAATGAGAGAGGCAGGGGGGAGAGAGCGGGGAGAAAAGGAGATGACAGGCAGGAGAAAATGGGACAGAAAGGCAAGAGGACAAAAAAGAGAGGGGGAGGCAGAAATAAAGATAAGATGAATAAAAGGGTCGAAAAAAGAGGATTGAAATGGGTCAAATATCGAGAGGAGGAACATTCATACGAGAAAAAAAGCAAGAATTAAGCTCATGATTCAAGGTAAACTGGCACTGCAGTGTGTGTGTGTGTGTGTGTGTGTACATACAAAGCCCTCAGGGGGCCAGGTGCCAGTGGCAGCGTCACAAGGATGACTCAGAGTTTGTTGAAAAGAAAAAATTAGCTATTCTGGATGGCTGCGTGCGTGTGTGTGTGTGTGTGTGTGTGTGTGTGTGTGTGTGTGTGTGTGTGTGTGTGTGTGTTCTAGAAGTGTCCCATTATCGTGGCGGATTATTAAAACACCATTAGCTCGCTCAAAGCTTTACGCAGAATGATACGTCCTACAGGACTCACTGACTCACTTTCTCACCGTCTTTGGTGCAGGAGGTCAAAGTGTGCTGTTCAGACGACACAGGACTGAATGCGGTTTCTGGAAATAGCCTGCTCCTTTAACCTATGGTAATATTGGCCACACCATCTCTAACAGGGTTCCCACACATTTTCATGGACAAAATGTCCAAACTTTTCCATGACTTTCAAGGACCAGTAATAATTTTTGCCGGCACTTGCCTGGCGTTTCAAACACATAAGATTCAAACTATTAAAACAAAATTTCACCTTGTCCCTGATGAATTACAAATTGAAAGGATGCAGTAAACTCGCTATTGTCATATTGGGGGGGGGGGGGGGGGGGGGACCATCTTATTCTATCTTATGTTAAACACTGGTGTTGTGTCACTAACTTTGAAAAGATTTCCCATGTTACAGAAACGACTGAGAGATAACCTTGTGTTTTGGATGTTGTTATCACACTATCAGTCAAGTGTTTGTGTTTTTGTTCCTGTGCTCATCACAGATCTGACACTTGACCCGCCTACCTGCTTTCATCTCTGGCTCTCTGACAGCTCTATACGCCGCTGGTACCTGGCAAAAGCGGCAGTGTCGGGAGCACGGCACGTGGGTCACTGGGAACCACCGGTAGATAATGACCTCATATTTAGGCTCATAATATGTATGTGAATTCATGAATATGTATTTTATTTCTAAAGAAATTCCTGTAATCTTAGGTTGCAACATCCAAACAATAGCTTATTTACATTTTTAAGGATTATCATATATTGCAGTCATATAACACATTTTTAACTGATACTATAAGTTGATTTTGACACTGCATAATGTTTTGTACACAGACTACATATAAAGATACAGTCTGTGGTTTTGGTAATACAATTTTTCGATTTAGGACTTTACTTGTTTAATTTTCAGATACATTTTTTGAACATACTTAATGTTGATGATCGTGACCGTACAACATCAAACACGAGTTTACACTACAATTGGTTGAAAACACAAAACCTAACATTTTTTAAATTGAACTGAAGACATTTTAGGACTCTTAAAGGACCTGCAAACACCCTGTTATATAAAAGTAAGTACATTACAAGAATGAACATGCAGTGACAGCTGTGTGAGAGTGAGGGGAGGTATTTCTGTTCTACCTGTCATTTATCTTGATGTTTTGGTCGGTCTGTGGATCATACATGAACCTCATCAGCTGCAGATGGAGGATTGGAGGGAAGGTGAGGAACTTCACCCCCTTTTCTGCTTCCTGTGGAGCAAAACAAATGTAATTAGCAGTTAATGACATGTCTTAAATATGAATGAGAAACAAACAAAACATAACACTTAATGTAGCAAACTAAAATAAACTAGAACCAAAAGACACATAAATAATTTAGATCCAGTGACTGCGAAGCCTCACCTGCAGGCCGTGCTCTCCTGCGTCGTATTTGTTGTCTCCGTCTAGCTGTTCGGTTGCAACATAATCTTTGAATGACTCGAAGACTGGAAATGGCAGAAGGCACAGATCCATATAAGTTAAAAATATAACTATTGACAGATGAAAATATTTATGTTTATATATAGGAAAGCTGTCCATTTCTTATATACTGTAAATAGCAGTGAACAGACTCTTGCAGCAGGAAATGCATATTTTTATAGTGTGAGGAAATATATTTAGAGTGAGGCAACTTTTCTGGTCCCAAAAAGAGCAGCTCATTTGCAGCTTATCTGGTCCCTACATACAACATCCAAAAACTCAAAGGCATGGATTTGAAACAAGGGTCAATACCAGCTAACAACAAGGAGAGGTAAATAAAATAAACAATCATATAAATAACCCAGTGCAACAGTCATTTACACACACACACACACACACACACACACACACACACACTTATATGACTATTCGGGGTGTCCCCGCTAAGAATGTACACAGTCGAATCTCATTTTTCAAGTGTTGCCTATTCTCATTTGCGAAATTAGTTTCCATTTTTTTCAACAACACACCTGAGAGTTCAAGTCTAGTTTCACACTGCAATGATGCAAGTGCACCAAAACAGCTGATTTCTCCTCAGTCATTAGTTAGAGGTCCACACAGTTTCATACATTCAGCGTCATACACAGGTTTGGATATATATATATATATATATATATATATATATATATATATATATATATATATATATATATATATAAAAAATATTGAGCACGTGCTGAGCTCCTGTGAGTGCTCCGATTAACATATTTATGCTTAAAAATGCTACAATATATTGAAAGAAAACAAGCAATTGTACCTTAAAAAAATCAAATACTCAGTGCTCCCATAGAGCCTGAATGGATTTATCCTCTATTACATAATCTCATTTTCCTGTGCTTGCAACATATGACTGCGAGATTGACAGTCGAATCAGGCTCCTCAGATCTAATCGTTTATTTATGCAGGGTCACCCCTAATAAACAAAATTTAGACTGTTTCATTGCTTTTCTGTTGCTAGGGGGGACAGCTTTAGTCCCTGTTTTCGTCCTGTCAGCTACTGTATTAAACATTTCAACAGGAAACACAGAGGGACCCATTTATAGAATGTTTATGTTATGAAGTTTTAAACGGTCTATTAATATATAAATGGGCCACAAATAATTCCCTTAAAATGACTCCTGTCAGCATTTAGCAGCCTGACAGCGGAAGGAATGAGGGACTTAGAGTCGCAGTATGTTCTTCTGAGGAGCCCATTATAACGCCAGCCTGAGGTCATTACAGTGAATATCAGGGTGAAAAGTCCGATTAAAGCAACGCAATCCCGTGAAGACATTTACTGATGGTGCGGCGCCACTGTTCCACTGTGTGAGCAAAGCCAAAGAGTTGTGTCGATGTTGCTACTCACTGTTCTTCTTTCCTTTTATGCTAAGCTGGATGTCGTAGTAGTCCTCTATCCGCTCTGACCGGTAGTCCACGTGCTTGCACTGGATATATGACTAGAGAGTAACACACACACACGCACGTCAGATTGTATGATACAGTTGGCAAGTCAAAAATATGATTTCTAAGAGGGTCACTTCTTGATTTAACCTCCTTCTATTCTTAAACTGACCTTGTTCCAGGCTACATCCTGTGCTCAGTTAGACGACCTCATTGACATGATTCATGCTAAACTGGCATTACTGTGTACTCTACCTTCAACAAATAAACAGCATAATTCTCACTAATAAGTTATGTTTTTATAAAGCGATGATTTTTTTTTTTTTTTAAAGAACTACACAAAATGTGACCACGACCATGAGGACAAGTCGAAGCCCTGAGAGGCAAGTGTGAAATTCATTGTTTTTCATGTTTTCCCCATTTGTGAAAAAAGCTAAAAAACAATCAATAAAAAACATAAAATTAAAAAATTAAAGAAGTGGACAAACGATCAGCAGAAAAATAAATCTCTCTTGCCTTTCAGGGCTTTAGTACAAGTCAGACAGGAAGAGATAAAGAGAGAGAAAACTTACCACCATCTTTCCTCTGAAGAGCTTGGGGATGGTTCCCTCAACACAAGTGCCTTTCATTTTATTCTCCACATTGTCCAGGAGCTGCACACACACACACACACACACACACACACACACACACACACACACACACACACACACACACACTTAGTAAGTCAGTCATTATTCAGCATGCATACACATTCACATTCTGTAAGAGAGGATGAGAGAACTCACCACTCTGCACAGCTCTTGTACATCGTGTTGCATGAAGCTATCTAGTGTTTCCCATCTTCACAAAGGAAAAGAAAACAAAGCAAGACAGTTAGATACAATACTCACAAAGCAGGAGCTACAATGGCTGGTAACCACTTAAAATTCTACTAAAAATAATATTCAGGTCTTAAAGTTACAAAAAAATTTCTGGTTCCAGCATTAGAAGCGTACACTGACTCATCAAAACCAAATCGTGGAACATCAGGCAATATCCTGAATCGAACGGAAACAGAACTGTGGCAGACTTTGTGATATTAGCAAATATAATACCATTGTCTAAAGAATCAATACTGTATTGTGAAGAAACTTGTGATTTACACCCCTAATAAATACTGGTTTTACTTCCCATTCTCGCCTCCAGCAGAGTCAGACAAAAGAAAGGTGAGCTGTCAATTAAGAAAGTCTACACTACCCGAAGGACTTGGTGAGTTTCTTGGTGCCGACAGGTTTGTCGCTGTGTTGCAGCTCGTAGAAAACCCTCTGCAGTGCCAGGGGAACGCTCTTGGACGAGTCGTCTCCCTCTGTGGGCATCATGTACACCGCCTGGGGAGAGAGTCACACCAGGATTCGTTTTAGACAGTGATACTGTCAGATGGAGGTTAGAGATTCTCACTGTTTGTGAGGAATTTCACAGCATTTAAAAACTTTATTTTCATGACAAGTCACTTTAGAGCTCCTGCTGAATAAAGCTATGAAAAAAAGACTATGGTGAGTTAACGGAGCAGTGTGTGGAATTTAGGAGGGGCATATTGGCAGGAAACAGATATAACTTTCATAACTATGTTCTCATTAGTGTATAATCATCTGAAACTATCAATCATTGTGATTTCGTTAGCTTAGAACAAGACCTTCATATCACACAGAGAGTGGGTATCATACCATGAAGTCTGCAATGTTGCACCCCCATCTTTCTACAGTAGCCCAGAACAGACAAGCCAAACATTTGCTCTAGAGTGGGCCTTTCAGGTTTTTACATTGCCTGATGGCCACCGTAGGTTCTCTGACTCACTTGGAAAAGGAAGGGTGCACGAGCAGAGGGGTATTTAGTTGTTTGTAGTCTGCAACCTCACTCCTAGATACCACTAAATCCTACACATTGCTCCTTTAAAGGGTCTCAGTGAAACCATATGATAGTGGTGCAATGATACCAGTGCAACACGAAGAATCAGCAGCAGCAGCTGTAGAGTAACATAACAAGTACTCATACTAATGGGAAAAGCCACAACACACAGGGGAGAATTTTACACCATACGTGCATGTTGTGAATTTCAGCGTACAAAGTAGCATGAGTCAGATTTATCAAATGATGGGAGTAAGGACAGTTGACTGACGGGACGATGCCAGAGGATTTGATGTCAAACCAAAAAGCATAAGCGCCTGTTTGGCAATATTTGAGATTTGAAGCCAATGCTAGCAGGGAGCTATATAATCTTAATGAGGGGAAAAAAGGTTGTTTAGATCACTATGAAGCTGGAGGTGTGCAGCTCTGCATCTTGCAGCTCACTGTGACTGCCCATTCTTGTTCTATTATTCCCTGCAATATTTCAAACCGATTCGCTGTCAATAAATGCCAAAAAAGACAGCTGTTTTGATGGAACAACAGCAGTAGTGCTAATCTCACTGACAAACACACTGCCTAAGTCAACTTGGAATGTGAAGCAGAAGCAGCAGGGAATGTTCGGTTTACATCAGCAGTAACTTATTTTATCGCTCTATGGTGAGCATCAGCGACCAACATCAAACATTTGGTGTTAGTGGTAACACTGGTGTTGTCATGAGTTTATTAACTGGTGGAAAAAATGTCTTCACTGTGGCTACTTCTGTTATGTCACGTCAACAAACCACATCCCTAACAGCTGTGCTCTTGAGATCAGACTGGAGACGTAACCACTTAAACGATGGGTGAGTACTTGCTATCTTCCAATGTTTTTACTTTTAGAACAGAAAACACATGTTTTATATTATGATAGTTACCAAAAATGACACACAATTTAGCCAACAGCAAGTAGGCTGTTCTAAGCGATGGTCATTTACCAGAAGCTCCCTAATGATCTCCCTCTGGCCATCTGCCACCTAATTTTGTTTTTGTTGTGAAATAAGGGAGGTATCACATAGATAACTCCTCATTTTAACTTCAAGAATCATCTGTTCGCCATCCATTCTGGAGCTTTGGAAGCAAAATTCTGTTAGGAAACGATGTCTAAGGGAAATTATTTTCATTGAATATTATTACTGGAGAGACTTAACAGATTTTCCTGTTTTTCACTGGACAAGAAGAAACGCTGCTATATTTGAGGATGGCCTTCAACATTTGTGACACATGTCAACATGTGGACAAAAGGTATAAACACACATTCAACTGAAGCGCTAGTCCATATTTACACATGTAATACACATAATTTATCTGTTCAGCTTAAACCACTGCATTAAACTAATGTTAAACACACATTGCACCTCATACAAAGACAAACTCAGACACACGAAAGAGATAAAACCATACCCTTCGTAGCTGGTTGGTGAAGAAGAGTGTCTGTAGCAGGCTATTCATGTAGCATGTAGCTCCTTGGTTCTTTAGTCCAACGTAGCCTGTGTGTTTCTTAGAGTCCCATCTGGTAACAGAGAGAAAGGAGATGTTACTGTTAGAACATGAAAACATGAAAAATAAAACTGTAGAAAACCCAAACCAGAACAAAAAGACCCCGGAGAAAAAAAAAGGGCTACGTACGCCACTCCATGTGGGGCATCTGCCTGGACGTAGACTTCAAATGTGACTTTGTCGTCATCAATGAAGCCCCTCTCTGGATCAGTCACGTCCTGTAACACACCACCAAACAGTTCATATCAACAGGAATGCGTAGAGGTAAAAGCATTTACTGATATTTGTACCTTTATTTATGATTAAGAGATCCAAAAAGACAATGAGCAAATAGCGTTATGGTGCACAAGTATTAGAAAGCTCTCAAATAGAAAAGCCAATTATTCTTTGGTGGCTCTTGTCCCATCTGAAAAACGGATCTAAAATAAAGCTACCATCAATAGCTCTGTCAGTGTGTGTACTTACACTCCAGGACATGAAGTTGGAGAAGCCCCAATCATTCTCTTTGTGGAAGAACAGGTGACTGATCCTGCGGCTGAAAGACTTCTCATCGTCTTTGTAGTTGATGATCTTGAGCATGGCCTGCGCATGGCACGACCATGACCTGGAATAACAGAATCAAGAAATCTTTATTAAACCATTTGCTCATGAACAACCATACTTGGTTGAAAAAGCAAATTCCAGCAAATCCCATAAAGTGGATTTTTGATACAGATCTGAATCTAGTTGCAGATTCAACACTTTGTGTTATTAAGGAATTCTGCAGCCGTGGATGAGGAATGAGCCATCTGACTGAGCGTTATCTAGTTTAAATTCTGTTGCCATTCATTAGAGATTATAAACCTGATCTCGTGTTTCACATAAAATGTAATTAATGTGAGGCCAGCTCAAATAAATTCACAGCCAGTAGGTTTTGGACACCGTTCAACAATGAATAAAGCAGCTGATACATTTTTAAACAATGGCGCTTTGATATTGCTAAAACAAAAGACCATGTTAGTGAACTGTGACCTTGATTTATTGCATCTAGTATGTAGCAAAACAAACAAAAAGCTGACACAGTAACCAATACTGTGATCAAAAAGCAAAGACAAGGTCATGGGTCCCCAACAGCTAATATCTATTCCTTTCTTGTATTTTGCTGGTGGCTTTAAAGAATACCTTCTGAGGTATACAGTGTACCAGAAGATGAGGTCATTATGATTGTTGTCTACAATGAAAACAAAGTGAGCTGAGCTCTAAAAAAGGAAAAATGTCAAAAGACAATGTTTCTACAAATTGAATTCAAAGTAAATTCAAAATACAAAATAAACCACCTGCACAAGTATTCACCTTATCTACAAAAACACACCGTCATCAAAGCAGCCAAGCATTTTTGGAAACTGCATTCTTATTGAGTTGAACATCATCTGTGTGTAATCAAGCTTTGACATCTGGAAGGTCCAACAACTTTCAGTTTCCTGGCCAAAAAGCCATCACAAAGACAAAAGCCTGCCCCAAATACACCCAGACAAGGTTACTGAAAAAGTGCCAATTAGAGGACAGATAGATATCCCCAAAAAGAAAGTATATGTCAAAGCTGTGAACTTCTGAAGAGCTGGCTGCCCTCCTTGACAAGTGTCTGTGTGTAACAAACACTAGTGGGGGAAGATGCCAAGAGGCTTATGTCAATTTTGAAGGAGCTGCGGGGTCACATGGCTAAGAAAACTGTTACACTGGTGCTTCACTAGTTGCAGCAAAGAGACAAACTGTTGAAAAACCTATTATGACATCTGGGTTATGGTTTGCATGAAGGCATGTGGGAGGGTATGTCAATTTGGAAGAAGGTTTGATGGTCTGATGAGAACAACGTTAGGCTTTCCACTATGTATCAAATGATCCGAAGGTCACACAGAAACAACACATACCAACTATGAAGCATGGCGGCAGTATCATGCTGTGGGGATGCTTAAAGGGACAGTTCATCCCAAAATCAAAAATGTATTTTGTCCTCTTACTTTTAGTGTTAGGGAAGGTAGCAATTTATACTTGCGCCATTATGTCAGTGTTTAATTGCAGTGTATGTCCTCAACCAATAGTGTCTAGCGTTCAAACTGACTGTGTACAGAAAGTGGCATTAAAGGAGCATGAGAGACCTTTGAAAACGATAACGTAGACACCCACGTTCGCATGCTGATTGGATCTTATCTGTCACAACAAGTCAAGCCAAAACATTCTAGTTAGGTCTACATACTTTATATGATTTTATCCTTCTTTCCTATCGCCATGGCCGCCTCGGACAATGGATAGTTTCAGCAAAAAGTTACATCTTGTCAAGCTTAAGCAAGGAAATTTCTGGTCTTACTATTTGCCATCTCTGTTGTATTTTCTGTAAAGAAGCAACCACCTGCAGAGTGGACAGTCACTTGCGTGCCCAGTGTACATGAATGGTCAGGTGTTTTCAGGTGTTAGTATAGTCGGAGATTATTTCTAAAATGGTGCTAAATGTGTTTGTGTACAGAGGTTAGTAGTATTTGTGTGGATGTGGCCTGTGTATCTCTGCAGTGTCCCTAAATCCCTCGTCCCACCAGGACACTTACGTGGAGTCTGATTCTGCGTTACACTGCAGGAAGAAGCCCACGCTCTTCTGGTGTGGCCGGTCTGGATAGAAGCGCGGCATCACCATTATCTTCCATGGAAGGTTTCGGACAAAGCAGGACGGGCTGAGCACAGACTCACTCAGGCGGCTGAAGCGTTCTACAACGAAGCGGAAAGTCGCCTCTGACCGCCAACTGGTGTCTTTGGAAAGATGGAGGGACACAGTAAGAAAGCAGGGGGGGCAGGTTAGATTGTGAACAATCTTCCTCCAGCTCTCACTGACAAGCCCAGGTGCAACTGGAGACTAACGACTTCACAGCCAATTAAGTTGAGTAATTCACAGGATGATGTTAAACCTGGATTATGACAATTACTTTCACAGCACAAGCTTCCAAACAAGCAAATAAGCCAAGTGTTTGTTACAGTGTAAGAGAACATCATCCTCACCATCCTCCATGTCCTCCTCTGTGTTGTTGTGTCCATCTGCCATGGCCACGTTACCATTGATCACCGGGTTAGCTGGGATTCTTGGAGGGTCGTCTGTGTCCCCAGCTGTACAAAGAGAGAAACAATGTGATAAGTCTGAAGGGTTCTAACTTATATATTAAGGTAAAGACAAATTCTTCAGTTTTGCCAACAATGTGACTTGAGAAGGTCAGCAACGAGGGGTAACAAAATGTCAAACTATCATATCAAAATCAATACAATATGGCATCGAGCCATTAAAAAAAGCCACACAAAAGGCTTCCTCTCACATTTGTGTCCATTCTTCCGTGTTTACAAGTCATAAATGAGCAAAAGTAATTACCATTTAAAATTAAAAGTTGTAACTACAACAGACAATCTGCTAGATTATGTTCTCATAAAGCTTGTTTTGCCAGGATTCTGTGAATATATGCACGCTTTAAAGAGCAGGAAAGATTTATAATCTCATAAACAGCGTAAAGCACAAAAACAGCATCAACTAAGATCAGACTTTTTTGTATCAAAAAGCAAATAAGCAATTCCTCAACTACTGTTTTCATCTTTATCTCTGGCATCTCTACACACGGTGATCCTTCCTCTCCCCTCACTGGGAAAACCCTGCTGAGACAGCATGACAAGTCTTCTTTCCCAGTCTGTGTGTCAGCGAGAGGGCAACGCAGACAGAATGTGTGTGTGTGTGTGTGTGCGTGTGCGTGACAAAGACCATGCGACATTACAGTAGGCCGGGTAATTATGGACACAATGCAGGATTAGGCTGCAAGTCATCGCTCAAACAAAAACACACGCGCGCAGGGGACAACAATTATCCCAGCCGAATAATGAGGCGGCTCAATGCACGGTCTCGTCTATCAAAACACTGTGGAACAGAGGAGCTTCGCGTGGACTTCAAGGAATTGAGTGAAATCTGTCTGGATCCTGTGATGATGACAATGATGCAACAGAAGCCAGACTTGAGAGTAACGACAGCACTGATATGAGCACTCAGGCATATGTCTCCAAATGTGTTGATGTGTCAGTCTGTCTCTTACACTGTATTTCATGCGGATCTCTGATCCTTGTCTTCCCCCGTGCTGACAGACGCAATGGTGTCAGTGGTGTGTGTGTATCTCCAGGTAACGTTACTGACTGAGTCCTACAGGAGGCTGACCTCCTTTCCTCAAGTGGATTACGCCCTGCTAATGGGGTCTGTCAGTCAAGTCCATGACAACTTCTTGTCCCGCCTACTCCGTCAGTCTATCCTGAAACCTCTGAGAAGTACATCCTAATGGATCACTGAAATCCGCACGAGCTCGAGCTGGATGGAGTGCCAATAATTTCATATTGGAGAAAAACGCCCAAAAGCTTGATGTAGAACTTCCTGTCACTCAAACTACGCAGGTGTCTGGAAGAGGAATATCACAAGCATTTCAACACAGGATATTTTCACAGGAAGCATCAGAGTAATTGATCTGAATACCCGCTATTGTTGCATCACAACAGTAACAGTAAACATAAAGTATAAACACATCTCTTTATCTCATATTCTAATCTTTCCTATGATTTAAAAGTCCATCGCCTGTAGGGGGAAAGCAGCAAATAAAAGTCCTCATCATCATCAAGACGATTTTTCTCCCATGAGACAACTGTATGCTAGGCAAAGAGAAAAACAACTCCAGATGTGTGTTTAACCTACAGCAACAAGGTTATAACGGCACAGCTGATACTGTTACACTGACTTGGCACTAAGATGCTGAAATGCTGTTTGATGCATCAGACATCAATTGTGTTTCTCTACAGTACGAAAAACCCCTAAGACAAATAATATCACTGGAATTATACCTTTTATGATTTCAACAGCATCTTAGTCGTTAATCATGTCCTGTTAGACAACTTGGGTTTCATGAGATATCATTTGACAAATAGCATACTGTTTGTTTTCAATTAATTTCTGACATGTTTGAGGAGCTGCTACAGGCATAACCACTAGACTGATGGCGTGGTAGCAACAGCCTGGCATATTTTGCTGTGGAAAACAGATAAAATGACGGAGATATGCAGAGCAGATGATGGATTAACCCAACAGCAACTGTACGGACCCTCACACCATGAAGCAAATTTGGTATCTGTTGCTATGAGCAGTCAGGGAAAAAAAGCTGAGAGTTTATTGTGTCAACTTGTTTTCACTGTCCTTGTAAGGCTGCAGTGCACTGGGAGGGAATCCAAGGAGAGTGAACCAGCAACTAAGGGGTGAGGAAGTCTGGTGAGTGCACCTGCTAGTAGTACCACAAGTATAAAAACGGACGATTAAAAAATGTAAATGACACCTGGGGCTGTTTCTAATTGCTCCTTTGTGCAATTAAATAAGACGTGCTGTATGTTGTGTGAAGCCGGATAACAAGCAGAAATATGTGTGTGAGCAAATAATAAAATCCCTGGGACTAAATGACGCAGTGATGCTGAAGCCTCCCTCAAAGCATCTACTCTGCCCAAAGTTGACATTAATGAAAACTTTATAAAACACCAGGGCAGATGTTCAGCGTGTGAATCGCTTGCTGAACGCTAACATAGGTGGCCCTGACTACAAAGCTGACTAACAAAAACACAGATCATTAAAAATGGCGAGCTCCATGCCGTTTGGTCGTCCATACAATGAAGCAGCAAATCCCCGCGCTGCCTCTGTGCGGGCCTGGCTTACCGCAGCGGCGACTACCGTTACTTGCCAACACTGCTGTTTGACATAACACTGCCAAACGTCAACATATAAACTAGCAAACAACTAATCCAAAGCTTGATTTACATCCAGTCTGACACATTGTCGTCTGCTCTGGCAGCATGACTAAACTTGTTACAGCACACAATTTAGCAAATCACGATTGACGCATCTGCGTTAGCAGCCTAGCTATGTAGCAACACTAGCCGCACACATATTCATCTGCAGGCCGTTATTAGCCAACATTAGCTGGAATCACAAGTACAAGCTAACACGCTTAAATTAATGCTTAGCAAAAAATACCACCCAGAGTTGGTACATTATACCGCTAAACCGCAATTAAGGCAAAGGGGGGAAACAATCTCAAATGCGTGAAGCTAATATTCAAGGCCTAACATTCAGGCAGTAGCCGAATCAAACGTTGCAAAATACAAGCCACCATTTTGGAACGCCACACACCCCCTCCGTGAGTGTTAGCCGACCAGCTAACTAGCACGCTAGCCGCCGAATGAACGTAAACAAGCGGGCCTCGGGGCTAATTGGCTAGCTTAAAATTAGCTGTCTCGTTAGCAATGTACACTGCGTTTTACCAGCTAAATGAGCGCACACAGCAATAAAACAGACACCAGCCACTCTCCGCGTTCAAAGTACTTACTACACATATCGAGGGGTCAAATGTGCCGACTTCGCGTTTTAGGTGTCAAACTGACAAAATGTACCTTGTTGTTAACCGACATCGTTACTTTGCAGGCCCGCATTTAATGTACAAACCATCAAGACACGATGCTAACACACTGTCTTTCCGAAAGGCTGGCGTAACGTTAAATATCGAGCTGTTAGTAAATGGCGATATTTTTGCGCTATTACACACAAACAATTACTTTGTTTACGGATTAGCGAACTTTGACGGGAAACGCGGGCGCCGATAACTGTCAAAATCAACCCTGTGAAGTCAAAGCACCACAGCAAGATTAATTTACCTAGCGATGGCTCCATGTTAATTGCAGACTAACAGCCGCACTGTTTACAAACATGAAACGTTAGGTTATCAGCAATTAGCGGGCCTGGGTTTTCTGTGACTGCATGTTGATTTTAAACTGCGATGATCTGGCAAACTGCATCTGAGAAGTTGCTCCAGCAAACGGCCGTTGACAAAAACTGGACCGTTTATTTGGAAATAAGTGGCCGAAACGAATGAATGATTTCCGTGGCTAATGTCTGACAGAGGTTGAGCGGCTCGTTTGGGTTATTTACAAGCAATCGGCTACTGCGAGCATACCGAGAGAAATTCAAGCTCCGTTCGCTTATAACGCAAAATGAGGTCAGCTCCACACAAGTATGCTGCAACGGACGCACATTCAGCAAAAATGCAGCCGGCTATCCCAGCTAGCTTCGGGCCTTCGTGTTTACTGTAAAGTTGAGCTCCGCTTGCACAAATAAAACTCCATGCATTTCACGTGCAGCTGTTACATCGTGACAAAATAGGCTGTAAAGTGTCCCCTCACGCTTCCTGGCACCATTACGTACCTTCCATCTCCATGTCCTCTGGTTCGCTGAGCTGCTGCTCGCCGGCTTTCTGTTGCTGCTGCTGCTGCGTGTGGTGATGGTGGTGGTTCATGTTGGCAGCTGTTGTTGTTGTGGTTGTGATGCGGTGCTCCCTGTTATCTCTGTTAGCCTCGACCTTGTCCAGGGTCGGCTCGGCGGGGAACCGGGTTCTGGACTGCTGGTGAGGTGTGGTAGGATGCGGAGGTGGGGTGGACAGGTCGAGCCTCGGCGGCCGGGCCTGCTCTGTTGCGACCTCGGCCTTGTCCGCTGTCAGCGCCGGGGAGTGAGGAGGGGAGGTCGGCGGGGGAGCGGGTAGAGAAACGCGGACGTATTTGCTCGCTATTCGCCCAATCTCGGCGCCTTTGGTGGGTGCGAGTCGCTGGCTGACGGCGGGGGGTGGGATGGATGGACCGGGGCTCCGAGGAGGGAGGCCCGCTGAAATTAGCTAAATCAATCCGGCTTTACCCCGGGAAATGTGGGGCAATGAGACAACGCACAGCACGACCTGTATGTTGGGGAACAAATACCCTGTTTATAGCTAGCGTTAAGCTACCTGACACTAGGCAGCCAACTGGTGATATAGGTACAACAACAATGAAAACAACGGTTCATTTGCTATAGACACACATTCAACAACTTTGCCTGCGAAATCTCCAGTCCGTGTGCTCCTCCGATTGTCCCTCGTCTGGGGAAGAGCGGAGGAAAAAGCTATCCATTCAAACCAGTTTCCAATACGGAATAGCACTGATGTTAATTTGGAAGTTCGCGGAGACGAGAGTTGCCACGGCCCGACATAAAACAATTCCCCCAAACCGCCCTAACACGATAAACGACAAAACGCGGCACCTGGTTGCATTTCGAGCTAACCTCCTGTTTGTGGTGAGGAATGTGCCCGGTCATACAATGTTAGCCTGAGCTGTGTGGCTCTCAACCCGCTCCTCCCGTGGTTTGTGATGTGTGTTGAGTCTGAGGTAAATCTCAAAATGGCGGTCGCGCTTTTCTCTCTGAAATGTCACATCCGCATGGAGATCCAAACACTGGCCCATCCCCGGCCAGGTTCACATCCATGTTAAATGATAGGGATCAGGCGTGTGCATCGGATACAGGGGAATAAATTAAGCACGTACAAGAAATATTAGATTAATGGGGATTATAGGAATGATAATACGGGCCGAGGCATGCTGGTGACTGCATGTTGCACTGAGGGCCCAGTCAGTGATTTACAATGACTTGAACTGGGGGGAAATCGCTGTCTGGTGTGGTACTGAAATGCATTGCGGTCCAAAAGTTTGGCATCACCTGTTATATTGATGTTTTTCTTCTTTATTTTATCAATGGCACATATAAAAAGCACATTTTAGGCAACAAATGAAATATGCTCATCTTATATTCTCTGATCCAGTTCCAGTACCTTCTGTGTATTGTTTGTTGTGGAGTTTGAAGAATAGCATATACCACCCATTAAATAAAATAAAAAAACACATTTTATCCATTAACAGGAGACTGTAGGGTCATGCTACCAACGTGAATGCAGGATTTTTTTAAAATTCAATTTAATTTCACTTAATTGTGTTTTATTTTCCTTTTTTACTCCAGTGTATTTTACATCTTTACATTATGGAACAGCATTTCATAGGATACTTTCCACTGCACCTGCACTCTGTTGACAGGGGCCCATTGCTGCTTTGTGACATTTTGTCTAGTTTTCATTTTGTGTAATTTACTCAACTTACTCACTTATTTACAAATGTATTTAACTTATTTGTTGATGATGGGATGCAGCATGATCTCGTGATGTCCTTCAACATTTCAGGGGGCTGCTAACAGGTGTTTTCCCACTTGTGCTGCAAGTACAGTATTATTCAAGGCTCAATTAAAGTAGGGTAGGTTGCCAAAATTAGGTTCTAATTTAGATTACCTAAAATAAGTCTATCCATCCACCAAAAATAGCCTGCAACCTTCCTCTGATAAGACCATTTTTCACTTATTTCGTAGAGGGATGTTTGCCACAGTCAGGTAATAAATCATTTATTTATTCAAAATAAATATCCAATATATACATACAAAAACAAATACATAAATTAATACATTTTAAAAGTGCAACAGTACAAGCATAACTGTGACTCAGCTCAGCCATAGTAGTGGAGGTAAAGAGAGAGAGAAAGAAAAATATGTCAGTACAAATACAAATGTCACTTTACTCACTGGTGAAACTTGTGGATCTTGGGTATTACAATTGTGAGGGACAATCTACGTCCAATCATGAATTATCTCTTTACTTAGACAGTGTTCAATATGTTATTGACACGTAAACTGGTCCATATCTGCAGTGCTGACACCAGACTGTGCGTGTCTGTCAGACAAACCTTCAGATCTGAGTAAATGGCTCCCTGCAGTGGATAAAGACAAAACTACACCAGGACTCAGTCTGAGATAGCGTCGCAGTTTTGTTTTTTGTTTTGTTTTTTTAAATGACTGTCACTTTCGTCTATTTCGTTTCATTTTGTTATGGTTAGTGCTCAATATTAAAGTATTTTTTTTATTATCCATCAAAAATAAATAAATCATATGTGGACTTATTGGGTGTTCATAATTATCAGCTAATATTAGAGGTTGTTGTTGTGGAAAGATAGAAGTTTGATATGATAAATAAAGTCATTTTCTTGCCCATAGGTTCTGAATTAAAACGAGGGGCGATGAATAAATTCACAGAAAATTATATTGATGAAAACCTTTATTCAAAAGGTATCTTCTAAAACATATTATATTATATTATATTATATTATATTATATTATATTATATATTATATTATATTATATTATATTATGCGCTGTTTTTACGACAAATCTTGCGCTCTCTCGCAAGCTTTAGTAAATGGGGATTTTTTTCTGTGGTTCTTTTGTGTCAATGCTGTGACGGACGTGTCCGAGGGCCAATGACATTCTGAGGAGGGCTCTCGAGCCCACCCTGCAGTGCTCATGTCGCCAATCATAGCTGCCATCTGGTAAAATGGGCGGGGTGTAGCGCATAACAGGGTAGTCTGCTTGTATATATTTCGACGTCGGCTACCAGGAAAAATAGTTGGCTAAGCTTATCTTCACAGATGGCACTTAGGATAGGGAACTGCGCTGTATTGTAGTGCGAAATATTAAAACGCTAACAGTATTCATGAAGTTATTAACATAATTCTTCATACGGGGTCCATATATTCATTTTTTAACACATAAAGGCGCGTTTTACTCGAGTTTAGGTGCATTAAATGGAGGAGAAGAAGGAAGACGGAGACGCGGAGATACAGGAACACGGACCCGAGCACTGGTTCTCAAAATGGGAGCGGCAGTGCTTGGCCGAAGCGGAGCAAAGGGAGCCGAGCGAGGAGGAGGCCGACAACGATCAAGAAAAACTGTGGCATCTCTTCCAGAACTCCGCCACTGCTGTGGCACAGTTATACAAAGGTTTAAATCAGCGCTGTCTTTTTGACTGTTCGTCTAACTATAGTTAACGCTACACTGCTAGTGCGCTTCTGGCTTGTTGGTTAGCACACTGGCTACTTACCGGGCGTTACAGTGAACTAACGTTAGCGTCACTGTCGGCAGAATGCTAAGTAGCTCGTTAGCAAACTCAGTGGCCAGTACTGGGTAACGTTTACAGCTGATTTTGCAATGCTAAATTTAGCTAGCTGTGTTAGCCAACGAAAAAATAGTTATTAACTCGAATCCGACGTTTTACGCTTTGTTTTATTGTTAAACAACCACATCTGTTGGGACTGACGTAATTTAAGCTGCTAAAGTTAATATGAAAACCTTTGTCAGTAAGACGGCTTGTTGACACCAAGTTAGACAGCAGCTGATAGCTAACGTAACGATAGCCAGGCTAGTTACAAAATGGCGATGGTAACAACAACCGTAGCTACGCGACATTCCCAGATGACAGTCTCTTGTATACTGTCAGTGTTACCATCTGTTATACCGGGCGCGATTAGCTGTTAAAATGTGATTTAAAGATCTAAAGTTAACGCCATAAAATACACTCAAGTCCCAAAACGCCCGGTTTGCCGCTGAGTGGGCAGTTTGTTTAGCAACGCGCAAGTTAAGCTAGCGTTATAATCACAAAATGGCGAGGATAGTATTGGTTCGCTGTGGAAATATTGGTTTGTCTACAGTATGCTGCGACTGTGGTGCTTTCAGACGCAATACATCCCGGTCCTTGTTGACAGAGCTGGACTTGTTAAGTCTGTCCGTGTTTGACATGCATGTTTGACATGGCTCTGCAACTTTACTGCTGAGAGGGCAGTAAGTTTGTGTGTCGGTGCTTTCTTGCTAAACAAGCTGCTGCCAAGCTGGCCATCTAGCGCCGGCTGACAGTTATTTTTATGCCAAACCCTGTCCCTGCAATTGTAGATGTAAGACAAAATGGCGAATGAAAATGATCTTCACGTCAACCCTGTCATCACCAAGCTGTAGTGCCTCTCAGATGTTCTGTTGTCCTTCGGTCACGTTAGTCAACAGTGCTTTGCTTTGAAATTATGGCAGCATGTACTGTATAGACACCAAACATATTTCTCCTGTGTTCCCACAGACAGAGTATGCCATCAGCAGGGCCTGTCATTGTGGGTGCCATTTCAGAACTCTGCAACAGCCCTTACCAACCTCTACAAAGGTATCAAACCACTCCTTCACTCCTTTCTCCATCCTTGTGCCTCTGAGCAAGATTTATTGCTGCCAACTACTACACCTACTGTTGTTTTTGTGCTTCCTTACATCAAACAGGCTGCCATTGTACTTGTAAATACTGACATGTTTTTAGGCTCCTCTGACAAGATGTAAACACTCTTATCTGCTCCATATTGATCAGTCTGTGACAGGGCTTGTAGGTTATTGTATGTCAGAGAAAGGCACGTTCACTGTAGGGTTAAAACACTGCATTTAAAAGTCTATAACAATGTCAGGAATTCACTGGTGAAACAGAGGCGTTTTGTTGTCATTTGTAAGAATGAGATTGTACTGGACTTGACCCCTAATTTGGTGGACTTACTCCTCAAAACTGGTCAAAGGATTCCCAGGTGCTAGTGAGTTGTTAATTTGCTGTTGATTTAAACTACCAGTCATGTTTTTTTTATGTTGTCACAAACACATACAGCGCTAAAAGTACGTACGTTATAATCCATGACACTGAGATTTCCTAATGGTTTCTGGCTTTGGACTAAAACATTGTCACTGTTACCATCATACCTGTTTGCGCTGCTTTGGAATATGTGATGATGAATGATGATTATTTTCATGATGCTTTTCACCATCGCAGAGAGTGCTGAAGCCCATCAGAGAAGCTTTGATCGGGGCATCCAGATAGGCCACCAGCGCCGTAATAGGGTGGGTCTTGCTCCTCTGTTACCTTTGTTAGACACCTCCATTCTCTTGTATCTGAACAAAATGTGATGTAGCACCTCCCTACATTAGGGAGCACAGGAGTGAAAGGGGGAAATGCATTAGTGTTTGTTAATGAAATTAAACCTTGCCTAACTAATGGATGTATCACTCCTGTATTGAATTGCAGGACATGTTGGCCTGGGTGAAAAAGCGCCGGAGAACTATCCGTAGGGAGGATCTTATCAGCTTTCTATGTGGCAAAGCACCACCACACAGGAGTAGCAGGGCTAACCCCCGGCTGACTATGGTGGCCCCCAGCCGGGCTAATTCACCAGCGGAGACTGGCTCATCTGTGGAAGCAGACCTCCAGCCCTTCAGGGAGGCCATAGCACTGCATGGTGAGTTAAGTGCAAGTGTGGCACACAGCTTACACACCAGTAGTCATTCTAGCCACCACATCAGAGGCATGGTTTACAACCCATGAGGCAGCCCCATTGTTGGATAGAAAATCTGTGTTACTGCTGTTCTATAAGGCTATTTAAGGTTTGGCAATGTGTTATAGAGTGTTTGTGTGAAAATGTCTTTCATATGTTTTATTTAAATACCAGCTGGCTCATTTATCGTCACCTGAAGCAAAATAAAATGTTACAATAAGTGTAAACACTGAGGTGCAGCATGTTATTTATGTGTGCGAGAGAGTGTTTGTGCATGTGTTTGAGCACATGCTTGTCCCCCAGTAATCGTACTCTGCCACATATGGCACAGAGATAAGGGTATGTTACACACGGGTGTGTAAGTATTGGCCAATGGTGAAAGAGGGCCTCACGTTCTCAGCCCCTCGTGTGTGTGTTTGTGAGAGGGAACGTCTCACTTAAGCACAAGTGAAAGCAGCCTGCTTATAATGACCCTGGTTTTAAATATGCAGATGTCGCTGCTTCTGTTTGTAATGCAGTTTCTTTACCATATGTTGGTATTTCTGCTGTACTGTCGGTGCACACGAGTGCTGAGAACATTATCTAAATGTCCCCACATTTTAAATGGCCGCTGAGGTTAGCATGGATGATGTTAGGCATTTGGTGGTTTAGGTTACAGAAGCACAAGTTCAGTCTGTGTCAGGAGGTTTCAGTTATCAGATACCTTTTGCATTTCACAACCAGTGTCTGTGTGTGTTGGGGCAGACAAAATCATTTTGATTTTACATGGACAAATTGCATTTCACATTTCTATCCAGTGCCAACCCTTAACTCTTAACAGTCAAATTCACAGAATGTTTGTTCAGTGTGGTGACGCACGTGAACTCTGTATTTCGAACAGACGTGCAGTTGTTGTGAAGACCGATATGAAAAGCTTTCATCTGTTAAATTAAAAATGAGAAAGCTGCATCATGAATACAGTTCATACAGCATGTGAGCATTAAGAGAGGACTTTCATCTTTACAGTGAGGGGATAAGGGGATAGTAGGGGTATAACGATACATCAACATGGATTGAAAAATGATTCAATGATTAATGATCCAATACTATCAATGCAAAATTAAAACACTTATTCATACTTGAATTTTGAAAGTACACCCATATTTTCAAATTCTCATGGGATGTTTGTGTCACCATTTCTGTCCAAGTGCATCTCAGTGCTAGCTAAGAAAAAGACAATAAGGATATTTAACAATATTGTCTGTATCGTATAATGATGAAGCTTATGATTCACATCCCTCAGGGATAGAAATTGTTTTTCCGTTAGTTTACCATACTGTGGTTTGAAGATATACGTGCCGCTTTGACGTCACGACTGAAGTTATGACGAGTTATGAGTCGTTTTGTTCAGCCTAAGTTTTGGTAGTAAGCGATGACCTGTGTGTTGTGAGATGGCTCCTTCAAATGCCTGTTTGTCATCCGAACAATGTCATTCCAAAGAAGCTTGAACCTGACTCCTGTTCTCCTCTAAAGTCCAAAATGGAGACGGAAACAGCCATAGACGCTACGGCCTGAGCGAGTGACCTTGACAAATGATGAAGTCCTGTCAAAAGGTTGTTTACTTGTTGTCTCCCTCCCATCACAAGGGAACATCTTGCCCAGTTACACATTTCACTAGCCCCCCCAAAGGAGCTGGTTGTATCTCAGAGGAAATAAGTGACACTCCCTTCATGTCTTAAGATAAGATCAGAGATGAACACTTAAGCTTTGATGACTGACATGCTTAAGCAGTGCAAAACGTTTTTTCCCCACAAATATCCTCTCTGGGAAGATGATGCACCATCTTTCTGCCCCTGTGTGTTGATGCCACTTGGATCGGACAGTTGTCATTTGGAGTCGTGCAAATATGATGTTGAATATGGGATTGATGCAACAGTGATGTGCTTGGTGCTGTTCGTCCACTTAAAAGACGGCATTGATGTACATGCAGCCTTCATTCAAAGGTAGCTTGCCTCATTGCAAAGTCCATAAATAATAGAGACGGATAGTTGCAGCTGCTACTGACTGAGGTTTTTGGATCCTTTTTTTAATCTCGTTCTGAAAATTTTCATATGATATCCGTTGCATTTCTCCATCCACTGATGCCCTTGGTCTGATGCTGCTCTCTCCTCTCTATCCTGTCCCCTCCTGCTTTCACAGGTCTGAGTGGAGCCATGGCGAGTATCAGTGTGCGCTCCGGTGCTCCAGGGTCTCCCACACATGTGAGTGGAAGCAGCAGTAATGGAGGCGGTGCTGGTGTAGGTGGATCTTCTGGCTCGGGGCCGGTGTGCCGCAGCAGGCGCAACGGGCTCCAAGACGTCGACCTGAACACTTTCATCTCGGAAGAGATGGCACTGCATCTGGACTCTACAGGCTCTGCCTCTGCTGGAGGGGGAGGAACCAGGAAACGAAACTCCACCCAGTGCAGTGATGTCATCACAGACTCCCCTACACACAAACGCAACAGGATGATCTGATCTGCCGCCTGCCTATGTGTGTGTGAGGGGGTGAGGGAAAAGCCTTCAACGCCAAGGCGAGGAGAGGGGGGATGGATGGGCTTATGTGGGACAGATGGACAGATCCCCGGCTGTGCAAAAGAACGCGGGCTGAAAATGAAAACAGGGACTGAAGGTCTCAGTTCGGTCCATTTAGATGTTGAATGAATTCTCTTCCTTGTCTCCTTTCCTCACAACATTACTACAAATCACTGATCTGCAATCAGAACGTTGATGGGTGTGTGTGTTTGTGTGACTGGGAGGTCTGGACTACATCACACACTCCTCAGACATTGCTGCCCCGGAAAGGAGACAACGAAGGAACTCATTCTGGGGTCGCAGACCGTTCTCGAAGGGGTGAAAATGCACCGTGTGCTACTTGACAAGTAAAAGCCACTTGATCCTTGACACATTTGTGCCCTTCCCTCCCTTAACCTCACTCATCCTCACCCACCACCTTAATAAGGAAGTGAGGGCCATGATCAAATCGTCTCACTCAGCGAATCAAGTTGCTCGCCAAATGTCCGACCTGACTCTGTCAGAGCCTCACCTCTGCGTCAAACAACCACCTGTTCTTTCTGTTACTTGATCATCGCAGCTCTCAGTTGACATTGCCTGTCAGTGGCGGAGATAAAATCACCCAGTAGGAGCACATCTGTGACGTCATCCTGCTTCACTTGCCGCTTGTAACCAGTCACACATCTCTGGCTACTAGGTTGATGGCATGTAACTTTATTCTCTGCTAATACTCTGCTTCAACAGTGGCTTGATTTAGTTCAGCCAGACGCCCTTTTTGTTTTTAAGTTCAACCACCAGTGTTAAATTCTAGGTTTGTTGCCACTGTTTGCAGCAGTGATAGCCAAGTTAATTTTGCATTCTTTCTCCACCTTGTTTTTTCTTTTTGTTGTTGAGGATAAAGGAAAGGAATTTTTTTTTTTCTTTGTGTATACAGCTTGTCAGACAGCCCGTTTGCTGACTGCGACGCCCTCTCCCCCTTTTACCCTAGTCTTATTACGAAAGCAGCTGCTGTTTTATGTGATCTTGTGATTATTCTGATGAGTTGCAATAAGGATTTTTGCACTTAGCTTTCACCTCTAACTCATGCAAACAAATCGGCTCTTCCATTGTATCCCAGTTGTAGCCTCATCAAGCCCTCGACAGGCCCACTTGTGGTCACTCCACGCATTATTTACCGGTTGGTGCTTAGAAAAAAGTTGGAAACGGAGCCGTCACGCACACCTCTGGTTCCAGCAACTCTTCAAAAGTGTTTGATAAAGTTGTGGAGTGTTCCTGCGTGTGGGCTCTGCTCGTATTCAAAGACTCAAGAGTCATTTCCTGTCAGACAGATGATTTATTGGAAGATAATTGGTGCTGTAAAGAAAGCGTGAATCACAGAGATGTTTACAAAGGTAGCATTTCTCAACAGACCCGCCGAGCATGCCAGCCAGTGCACACGAAGAACTGGATTATTTGGCTTGAGTGTGGGATTGGGGTGTTGGGACACTGTCTGCTTTTTGTATAAGGGGCGTGTGCATTAATAAGACGTGGATGGGTTTGATTTTACGTGGTACAGGATGATGCAACTCGGAGCTTGTTTCGTTCTTGAAATGGTCGTTGCCTTCCATCCTTACGGAACGGAGAGGAGACACTGATATCATGAGTCAGAAATTTGGGTTTATTTAGCAGTTTGTGAAGTAATATAAACTGATGTTAGTGTCGTAATGAAAGATTATTGGAGTTAAATTGTAATAAACTCGTTGGTATATGCTTTCATTTAGCATAGGAAGCTAACAAAGTGTAAATTATAAAAGAAAATCTTGAGTTGTCTAGTTATCAAACCAATTCTATATATTCTCAGTGATGCCCTGCCATAGTAAGTTGTCAGTGAGGCGTAAACACCTCAGTTTAACCTGTTAATACCCGCTGTCGCTGACTTGTAAGATGTCAATGTTTCCTGCTCTGTTTTTCCTCCTTTCTGTTGATCTGTTCACTCCCCTTCACCTTCACGACCTGGAAAGTGGGTTTTCTTTAGTTGTATAAAGCATGCCAGTTTTTAACTTCTGTTACAGTTTGGTCACAGATTTCATTTTTGCGTTATAGGTTTGCTTTTATATTCATACATGATTGCTGGCTTGTCAGTGAGAAGAAAAGAACCAGGCTGAGATTTGTTGCTTCTGTCTAAAAAAAATAATAATAAAGCGTTCTGTGTTTTAGGAGTTTAAGTGAAACCACTGAATTAGATTGAAAACGTCAGCGTCATATTGGAAAAGTGAGATTTGATTTGCGAGCAGAGAGCGTCTGATTACTGTGAGGGAGGGTCAGAAAGTGATTCATGTCAGTCTTGGATTAAAATTGTCTAAAAAGCAAACGATGTCTTGTAAAGTTCTGGGTAGCTTCAGCTAGCACAGGTCTAGTGAATAACATAGGAAGGATCAATTTTTCTTGAATAGGAACTTCACCCTCAAAGTCATATTTGAGGCCACATCCACACTAATATGTTTCATTTTAAAATGCTTAAGTATTGCTTTGTTAATACTGGGTGTCCACACTAGTCCGCCATTTTGGATCCCTGAAAATGGGGTCCTTTGAAAACGTTGGTTGGCTGCGTTTTGGAGTCGTGACATGATTTGCCCACTGTATTTTCACACTAATCCATGATCAGCCCCCTTCGCTCTTTGGTCTGGAAGCAAAAGCCTTGAAGAAAATGCTAAGTTAGCATTTAGCTAACTGTAAAGTATTAGGTTTAAGACGGGTGTTAAAGGTTAGCATAATGGTCAGGGTTACATCTCTTTATTCATAAGACGCATCATGTCTTTGTGTGTAATGAATTATAAAGTGGATTATTGCGGTGTTGTAGCGAGGTTTAAATAACCATTACATTGGTGGGTTTGTCTAGGAGGTGGGCGCCGTTTGTAGGGGCGTGTCATGAAGGCTTCAAATGGAATTGGCAGCCGGAAACAATGACGCAGACATCTGAATTTGCTTCCTGATTTGATCTTATCAGCTAAAATGTCAAATCAAAACATCATAGCTAGGTCTACATTTATTTATTCTTCTTTTGTGGGTACTCCTTTCACATCGCCATGGCTTCCTCTAGCAAGGGATAATGCTCCTGGTACCGTCTTATACTCGTTTCCACCACGTTGTCGGTCCAAGCAAAGAAATCTGTGGTATTCACCATATCCGTAGTATTTTCTGTATCTGAGCAGCCAACCTTAGAGTAAACCACCTGCTTCCTGTTTACACCGACACACGCATGCCCAGTGTACATGAATAGTGATATGCATTTTAGGCGTGTTAGCATGGACGGAAATCATTTCTGAAAGTGTGCGTAATACTTGAGTGTTCAGAGACTGTTCTCATGCGTTTTTAAAATGAAAACGTATCCGTGTGGATGTGGCCTTAGTGTCCGTCAGACAGTTTTGAACTCTGCAGATTGCTCAGGGCAGACTATGGAGTGAATCCTGGCGACTGAGCTGACAGCCTGTCCACAAGCTCTTCATTAAATTGAGTTTTTCTTCCTCCAGACACTTTACTCACTGTTTCCTGTCTGACGCTCCACATTGGCACTGGTAGCATTCATGACTGAAACCAAATGGCGCGTGTTGTTACAAATTAGTAGTTGAAACCTCCCAGTGTTTTCTGTTGCATGACAACATGTCAGCTAAAGGGAAGATGTGAAACGTCTGCTGACGGGGGAAATTAACTTAAAATTCAGACTGAAGAGTTGGCTACAGGCGGGATTGTGCCGTCTTTCTAATCCCACTGTTCAACCTGCGGCGCTGACCCCCCCATTGATTAGCCTGGTTATAATAGAGGGGGCACTTTGTGTTTTTCTTTTCTTCCCCTGAGCCAGTCACCGGCCTTCATCCACATTGTTTCAAAAAGGCTGACTCATGCCACGTGTCTCTGGAGCCAACACTATTATCAGCTGTTTCTTGATACTTATTTGTTTAAAAAGTAATAAATGGCTAATCTATATACTTAACATTTAATTGTTGGTATGATATATGTGGTTCACATTGTAAAAGAAATAAAACCATTGAGTTGCAATTGGATGGACTATGTTTCATTAAAATAAAGACAATGGAGAGTTTTGTTTTATCTTAAATCTGATTTGCTCACTAATTTAAGGGTTGTCTGTTAAACATGTACACATATATTTTTATATTTGTCAACTTGCAGCTCTGGGGTCTCATTTATAAACACTGCGTACGCACAAAACGAGGCCTGAAAGAGGCGAACACCACTTCCCACGCAAAGGTTGTGATGAATAAAACCAGACTGGGTGGGAGAAACTTTGACCCGTGCTAACAAACATTTTGGTGACGGGAAATCAGCGATGCAGACGGTGAAGCCTGATTGTAGGAATATTTTTTGGCGCACACCATCTTTGGCTTTTGTTCATACACACTGTTTTATAAATGAGACCCCTGCTCTGTTTACTACAGCAGAGTGACAATCCTCCAAGAGGTGTCCTGATTGGCTATAAAAAAAAATACATGCAATGCAAGGAGGCTTAATTTTTGTCTTCATTTCTAACCATATTTGCAAAAACTGAAAACTTGACTTACACCACAGGTTACTCTTTTACATCTAGTTGCAGTTTGCAAATTTATGGCATGCAAATTAGGAGCGGTGAGCATGTGAAGACTAATTTGCCAGTTCTAGTCCAGAGGCTGAAAATAATCACATTTCACAAGCCATGTACGAGAGAGAAAGACTGAAGTGACCGATTTATTTATTTAATTTTGTAGTTAGAGGGGCCTTTAAAGTTATTAAAAAACACTGGATTTAACAGTACAGATAATTGATTTAGTTGACATGCACAGGTGGGTAAAACACTTCAGTCATGCTTTACATATTGTGAGATTGTGACTAAAGCAGGTCTGGTACATTTTCCAGAGCTGAGGTTTCTCAGTTTCGGGTGGCTTCATGTCTGGACTTAAATTAATTCAAGTGACGTTTACCTCAGCTCTCTGTAAGCCACTAGATGGCGCCAGAAGACAGCAATAGAAAAAAAATCACTCGCATGGCATTAGCTCTGCTCATGAATCTATGATGAGGACATGCACATAGACAAGCATGTGGAGTCAAACATACAGCCTGTGCACCAGAGGGTCCAATCCGGCATCCAGCATAAAATTGAAGCTGATGGTCCTGACAGTTTATTGTGTGATGGTTTTATTGGTCCATCCCATCTGAGATCAAACTGTATGAGGCCCATGAACTAAAATGAGTTTGACACCAGTTCTCATACTGTGGTGTTTTATTTTCAATGTCAACGTTCTGATGAAAACTGCTGTCCTGAATGTGTCTACTCCATCCTGTCTCTGAGCATTCTGAAGCCATCTTAAACGCAATTTCTGACCTCTGGCAGCACTGTAACGTAGTGTTTTTTGTTTTTGATATGAGTGGGTTTCCAATTTGTTTCTCATACAGGTGACTCAAACAGTCCAGCTAGTGGTTTCACACTCTTCCACTCTACAACAGGTGGGAGTGATGTGCCTTCAAAGGCAGACAGTAAGAAAACTGCTGACTAATCAACATGGATAGTAATGATGCAGCATTTAAACCAGTGGTTTTTAAACTTTTTTGTGCCCTATCTTAGCAAAGGGCGAGCAAGGCACACCTGTATTTATATCTGTGCACAATAGCTACTATAACGTGTGTTAACACTCTCATCACGACATAAATGTTTGTTCTTATTTACTGAAATCAAATAACAGTTGACATAATGATTCAAGAATTCATTTTAAATTTACATTAAAGCAACAATAACGCCTCTGTTTAAATGGGAAGTGATGTGTCGCACACTTAAAATTCCCCCACATGTGCAGGTACAAACAGGTTCCCTGTGAATTAAAGTTAATTACATTTTGTAAACAGAGTTTGCCACTTTATTAGTAAAAGGCTGTGCACAACAGACTGATACAGTCGGGTAAAAATTCATTTATAACATTTTGTATAGGCCTAGTTGAATATTGCTATAATAATGTGTGTTTATCACAAAATGCCACGGCACACCTGGATTTGGATCACATCACACCATTGAAGAGCCATTTTGGTTTCAACTTTGCAAACGTTTTAAGTGGAAGGAAATTAACTCAACAGGTTTGTCACACCTCAAGGATACACACGTAAAGTTTTGGTGAAAAAAAAAAGCTTAACTTTTGTTTCCAAGAAAACTCCACACGGCACCTTTAAAGCTGCAGCTGGTTATTTATTTATTTATTTATTTTTTAAATATCTTTAAATATCTTTTTTAAATATCTTTTTTGTTTTTTCTAAAAACATCTCAGGCGAGAAATACACAATGCAGTGGCTTTTATTTTATCAGTGCTCCTTAGTTTGACAGTTTGATGGCAGTTTACAGTGACTGGCAGCTGCCTCAGAGACTCCTCGGCTCTGACTGGTTGTTTCTGGTGCGCTGCTGTAGACTCAAGCAAGTTCCAGTAGACACAGTAGGAAGAGGAGGACGGTCTGTCTCGTGTACTTCTTCTAGAACATTGTCATAGTGACAGTTTCAACATATATGACGTTATTTTAATCAAGTTCTCAACTAGCTGTTTAATTTTCTTACAAAGTCATGTTTGCATTCAGTTTCTCACCAAAACACACTGTGTGTATTCTTGAGGTTTAACAAACATGTTGAACATATTTATTTCACCATGACCACCTACAAAGTCAATTCTTTACAATTACATCCATGTATTCCAATCCCCATACTACTGTACTATACAGTGCGCCAGAAAAAGATTTCGTATGTCCCAGTACACAGCATGTCAGTTTGCAGTATGCCAAAAATACCAGATGTTCTGCTACATCCAGCTGATTGAGCAGTATGTAAGCCAGCATGCTTTTCTGGCTCTTCTGACCCACAATCCTCTGCACAGCGGACGATCCGTCACATCAGCTGAGCTGCAGCCAGATGACAGCACATTGTCAGCTGATTGACAGTCGTCAGAAGTCACAGTGACAGATGACACTGCAAGTAACTGATGACCAGTTGAATAGTAATAAGAGGAATATTGATTAAGTGAGCAAAATAATCATAAATATTACAAAGAAAAGGACATGCAGATGCAGTTTCACTGTCACATATATAAAATGTTAGAATCTATAATCTGTGCAGTTTTAAATTTACAGTTTGACTACATACATCGCAAAGTAACAACAGCAGAGCTCTCCGGGTGGATCTGCGCCTCAGGCCAACGTGGTAAGGCATATAACAGTGACAGATATAAAAGCAAGAGGGTCAAAGTTCAGGGCGTATCGTTATGAGACAGTAGCATATTGGTATGCAGCAGGACGTACTTTTTAAGAGCAGCTGCAGCACCTACTAAAAGTAAAAAGTATGCGATTTGGAACACACCCCGTTTACTTGCTAGCACTCGATTTCCCTGCCTTTGTTGGCGTATTGAAATGCATCTTTGCACATTACTACCACCAACTGAGGATCAGCAGAATAGCATGAAACCTGTAACAGAGATGAGCGCCTGCACATTACAATCAAACATTGCCCCACGAGGCATGTTACATAAAGTCCATGAGAAATGGCTTTGTATCTGTTAAAATAACAGTTTAATCCAAGATAAATGCTCTGGAGCTGATATCATGGACACACAAACACTTGCACAGCTACTGGAGGAAAAAGTAGAAGGTTAAGACAGGACAGAGACAGCAGAGTCCACACGTGTCATATTTTCAAGCATTTATATTTATTTAACTGCGTCACTATTTCAGACGTTGGCTGCTCACGGAAGATGATAAAGGCAAAGCACAGGGAGCTTCCTGCACACGTACACAGTCAAATTAACAGCTGATCATTTGAACATAATCAAATAATAAAAGTCAGTATTAAATAAGTTTCATGACAAATTACAAGCGCCAGTGACAGAAAAGCAAACAAGTCCTTCAACATTAGAAAGAAAAAAATCAAATGACAGAAACAAAAGCAGAATATCTCTCCTGATATGAGTGAACTCTGTTTCCCAAATGAATTGTGGTCATGAGTAACGCACACGTACAGCCAACATCCTCAAACACAACTGCTGTTGTTGCTATTGTTTTGGTCCATGGGGGTCGTATAATATATTACAAGCTCCACCCTTCACCTCCTTCCTGTCAGAGCTTCTCCACCTCCTCATCTTCACCCACAGCTGCTGTCAGAGAGCAAAGATTGGAACTGAGCCACAGAAGTTCTCGAGTTTCTCCACAGCGTGACCAGGATTAAATATCGGACTACATGAACATACAAATCAAACCAAACTAAAACCGAGTGCCTGTTGGGTTTTGATCCGTGCCCCTTGAGGACGTCTCAGACCAGCTGGGATGGTAAACATGAACGTGCTGTGATTTTCGCTGCAATTTGGAGCTGCGAACGTTAAACGACCTTCTGCAGCTTTATCAGATTGTATCATCATGTGCTTTTCTTATACTCAAAAAACAGAATTATTTCATTAATAGGACCAGATGTTTGTTCTTGGGCAGAGAAACTCAGGGCCTGTGGGAGATGAAGGATAAAAGGTGAGCTCTCAGAGTCCATTTCTGATGACAGACCCTGGCCGTGACCTGGAGGGGTTGTGGATTCTGCTGATGGTTTTGGGGCAGGATTCAGATCTGGCTGAGAGGCAGGAACTTCTGGTAGTAACTCTTGGTGACGTCAATCATCAGGTCCTGCGTGCACTCTGGGAGCTCTCCTGAAAATAGACCTGAGAGAGACACAGAAGAGCAAAAGTCAGGACATGATAGATAAACAGAAAGTGGAGGAGTCAGCTGTAGGGCTGGGCATCATAAAAAATGTTTCGATACCAGTACGGATACCTTGACGTGATGACAGCTTTTTACAATAAATTCTATTCTAACAAAAAGAAAATGAAGTAACACATCAGGCTTAGTGTCCATGTGGCGTTTTTTCTTCTTCTTCTGAGCACCAGCATCTTTTTTCAGTCATCCCAATGAGTTGAGAGTATATGTGACCATATACTGTCACTTACAGAGAAACCCCTGCATCCAGCATCTTTTTCAGAGTGCTCAGACTTTTGTGTGACCGCTCTGAGCACTTCCTGGTTAAAATCTGCCAGAAAAACACATTATATGGACACTCTGCCTTGTGGTACAATGGTACGGAAGTTTGGTTTGGGTATCTTGGCATTTTTACACAATTAAAGCAGTTTTACAACAAAAAAGAAGAAACCTATTTACCTACTTTCAGTTAACATAATATCAATAAATAAACATATCTAACGCAACACAGGTCCCAGTTTAAGTCACTGCTATTACAGCAACATTACCTTTAGTCAACAAGCATGTCCATGCTGGCCGCACTTTTGTTTCCTAAACATTACCTGCTAAAATCCCAGTCATCATTGTGCCGTCCTCATTAACCTCAGATCAAAGTAAATCCAGTGGTGGAGATTTTGAAGGAGACACCGTAACGTGAGGCGGACTTGATGCTGAGATGAAGATGGCTGCAGTCTGTTCTTCTTCCAGACGAATGCGGAGCAACTTCATGCACGTTCAAGTGTTTCATCAAGTTCGTCGTGTTGCCACAACGTGCACTATTGGCATCATGCCTGATAAAATGGAGCCAGACTTTTGATCTCCTCTTAGACTTTTTATGCACCTACAGTATTCGATGCACACTGTAGTCAAGCTTTTCAAAATACAACACGCACACAGAGGTGAGCCCCATCTCTGGGTGTAACAGCATTTTTTCTTTGTGCCTCTACTACATGCAACGACAGGAAACCAACACCAGCATTATTAGATGTTGGTACAACATACTGCATGCTTATTGGCTCACTGATGCTGATGTATCTCAACTTGGTGCCGAACAAAACAGAACACTCCCCAGTGCTAATGCAATTCGGCCTGTGCCATAAAGTATTGTAGATTTGAACCCAGCCCTACTCAGGTGTGTGTTTGTGTGCTGCTGCTGACCTGGACATCCAGAGAAGACGGTAAAAGGCGGCACCACAGTCTCAGGAGGGAGCACGGTGTTGTCTAATATCTTGCAGCAGTCCTTCAGCACACAGCGACGACCCTGCACACAATACACAGCACAGGTTAACAAACATCCGCTACTGAGTCACATGCTTTAACTTACTGCAAGTGTTTTATTTATTCTGATTATTACAACATGGTTAATAATGGAGGCTGGCTGTTCAGAACAATATAGGGATCTAGAGCACCAAAGGTTTGAATACTTGCGAAAGGTATCTGAAAGCAGCGCAAGCAAAGTGAAGTCGCTCCAGGTTTCAAAGGGTTAAAAATGCACCATGTTGCAAAAACATCAGGAAATGCAATAAAGCCTACCCTGCATGTCCACCTTTGTAAATTATTCCTGCTTTTTTATTAGCTTGCTTCATGATCTGATGTCTATTGTCATGTCCTGCACAGTCCTGTCGTTTCAGGGTTGAGTGTTTGGGCTGTGGTAACATCTCATGGGCACAGTTAAATTGATGAATGAAAAACAGTCAACATATTGTTTTATACTTAATATAATCACCCCTTTTAGAAACCACAATCAAGACAAAGACTTCACTGTATATAGAACCATTTCAAATTCAGCCTTTTCAGTTGTGGAATCTTGCAAGACAACCGCAATTACATTATATCTACTTCAGCTGTGGCAAGACTGCTTCACTGATATAACATCATAAATGTGTTTCAATGTGTTTCTTTCATATCCCATCCCAGATCTGTGCCCACTCAAAGCAGCCTGCCTGCAGTTTGCTGCTGCAGTCAGTTCATCTGAACATGACCATCATGTGACTGTTTCACCAGAGGCAAGAAGACACACTGCTCCTGTTCATGTCCTCTGTCTTTCTGGGGCAGAGCTTTGCCTCTGTCATGTCTCCTTTTTCTGCTTGTATATATCTGTGTGAGTGTTCTTTTATTCCACTTACTATGACACAGTTCTTGCCAATGTGGACGTAGGAGCCAATCTGTGCTGCGTTGACCACACAGTCCTCCTCAATGAAGACGTGGTCTCCGATGTGCAGCGGGAAGAACGCCACTCTGAAGGGAGAGATGAAGTTTAGGTGTTTGCTTAAATGCATGAAGCAACCAGAAATTAGGGAGATAAAATAAAATGTAATTCTGCCCACGATTTCCTGACACGATCACAATACTGCTCTACACCAGCTGAAACATTTAGATGATACTGATCAATCTACTACAATTTAACATAAGAGAAAAATTCTTTACCCTTTGCTGAACTTTTTGAAAGGTGGTCGAATGACGCTCCGGCTTTTTACCACACAGTGTCTGCCCACCCTGACATTAGCCAGGTCTCCTCTGATGATGCAGTCATTCATGACAATAGTCTGGAGGACACAAAACACACAAACACTGAACATCTGTTTTGTATATCACATTCACTAATACAACTAAAAAAGGACTAAAAAGATGCCACAGAACAACTTGAAATAAAAATAAACCACTATTTTAATATGTCATGTGTATCGTTTTGTCTGGTCCTTTTTGCCAAACTGTACACCTCTCTTTCCTTGGGTATAATTTTAAAAAAGCACACACACACACACAAAATGTAAGCTTAATCACAGTTTAACAGAGTATCTTAATAACAACATAGCTGTCTTAACAAAAATCTGTATAATTCACTGTCAGGCAAATGTAGTTGTTTTTCCTTACTTTGCCATTGAGTACAATGTTTTGACTCCCACACAGCACTGACTGTCGGCTCACTTTGTTGCCAGAAGCCTGAAATACAACATACAGCGTTAATATTTGCATCAAAGTGTGTTTCTGTCTTTATTATCAATTATCAAAACTGAGCACAAACAATGATTTCAGTGACCAAACGCCCAACGCCCCGTTAGCTTCGGCTAGCCAAATAGCTAGCGACTAGCTTGCTAACAGCGGCTAAAAACCTAACTCCTTACCGTTTCAATGTACTCCGCTTTGTTGTACAGTATTTCAGATAACTCCATGGTTAGGAATAAATATGATAGATATCATAAAATATTTAAAACACTGGGGATAATTCAGTATTGACAATCTGCTGTCAGAGCTCAGCGTCTCCTCCTGCCAACTAAATGAATGGCTTGGCAGACGATACGAGTTGAGCGCCTGATCATCGATAGATTGCGTTAAGACAAACAAGTGAAACAGTCCATTCGTATTTGTTGTAGTTGAGTTGTATCGTATAAAAGTTTAAATTTATATTAAGTGTTGAATTATCCTGCTAATCCAGGTCAGCTGGCTCGGTATTATCAATCAACAAATCCGTGATATGATTGTGATTGATTGGTCTTGCCTGATCCGAATCCTCGCTCTCGTCATCTTCGTATTTTACATTTTCTTAAAGTATTTTATTATAACTATATATTTTAATGGTCTGTTTCGTATGTGACATTGTAGGCATCAGAAATAAAATACAAAATGTACAAAATGAAGGCGCAGCTTGTGTTATGCGCATGCGCACAACAGAGCCCTTGACCCCGTTTCTTCTTCGCTGTGCATGCTGGGAACTCAGTCACTACTCTCCGTCATGGCGGCCCGTGTCCTGCAGCAGTGTGTCCGCACGCTCGCCCGGCCCTCGCTGAGGCTGTCCTCGGGTAACCTGGCACTCAGAGCCGCTGCCGCTCCGGCAGCAGCCGTCCACCGACCTCTCTCCTTCGCCGCAGACAGCCGGAGGACGCGGTGGCTCGGACAGAGCCCGGTGAGTCTCCGGTAACATTGAGCAGTCGTGGCCTAGCTGTTCCCTCCTGTGACCTACCGACGCCTTTCAAACCTGTGCGGCTAACTCAGCCCGCTTTAACCTCACGATGACATGCAGGCAGTTATTTTACCACGACTGTAACTCTGCCGGTGCGATAACGTGACAGAAGTCCACCGAGTTTAGTAACGTCACATTTTTTGATTACACAACGGCCATGTTTTGCTTTTTAGCGAGCTAGCAGCTAGCAAAGTCCATTGAGACACATTTGTGTTTTCTCACCTGTAATCTGGAGCGGATGATTCAACTCAAACCTAATCTCCTCCCGATAATGTAAAACTAGGTCGAGCTGAGCTGGTGCTACAGTGCTTGTTTTGACGAATTGTGTTTTTGTGTTGTGTAAATGTTGTTAGTGCAAGGACAGTATTTTAAGTGTGTACAGCATGCTGACTTTTCCAGTGATGCCTAAATGACATGCTGTTCACAATGAGGATGATGTCATGTTGCATGCATTACGTAAAGCAGGGGTTAGCAGCCTTGACCATCTAAAGAGACATTTTTGGTCTAAATAAATGAATTAAAAATCTGTCTGGAGCTGCAAAACATATTTAAATCTTATAATGTAACACAGCCTATCAAGTCTTGATTAGCCTGTTATTACTGATAGGTCTAAGTGAGCATCTACTGATATGTTTCTTCACAAAGTGGTCACTCCTAGTGAGCCATTTATAATAATTTGGTACTTAAACTTTGCATTATTGGCGGCAAAAGCAAATAAATCTATCCATGCTATGTCCTCATTTGAAGAGCAAAGACAACAACAGGACAATCAAATAACTGAAGGAATCAGAGTAGAAGTGTAAAAAATTAACAGGTGATTTATTCACAAATGTAACAAAAGGTCCTTCAAATGTGGCGGAGGAAGGGACAAAGTGGTGGTGCAGAATAAAAGTTACCAATATAACAAAGCCCGGCATCAACTGACGTATTCAACAAAACAAACGAGGGAAATGTACAGGTTACCCACTCACCTGTTGTCCTCAGCCTCCCGCCACATGCCTTAATCAAAACAGAGCAGCAGCCCAGTCAGTCTCAGCGCACAGGATCAGAAAGGAGATGCTTTAACTCTTTAGGCGTGCTCCTTTTATTGTGGACAGGTGGGCTGAAAGTATGAGGTAACCAATCAGCAAACTGATGCACAAGGTGGGAAGTAATCAGGTTGTTAGCACCTGGAGAGAGAACAAGGAGGAAAACAACACAGCACAAAAATGCAAATTTTCTATTTTCCAGCAATGCTCTTTTTTGATTAAGAAACTAGGGATGCGTTATAATATCAGCACATCATGGGTATGGGCCGATATTGGAATTAAAATGACCTACATGCCAACATGCTTTTCCTATTTTGCACAGTGATTGAATATTAAACATGTTGAAAATTGTATGTCATGTCTCCATCTGCTGGTGGGCCATCATGATAAGAGTATGCCTGCATAATATGATGGTAATTCCACTACAGAAGAGACTTGAAGTAGTTATATGTCAGCAAGATACTGGCAAAAAAATCCAATTCCTGCATCCCTGTTGGAAACTGTAGTGGCCTTAGCTAACTTGCTAGACGGACTGAAGACAATCACTGCTGTTTAGGTGCAGCAAAATTTATAGGAGAAGGTGCCAGGCTGTAGAATTTGAAAATTAAAATGTTATTTATAAAAAAAAAAAAGGGGTGATATTAATTTCCTTATATTTTTTTGACAAAGCGACAGTGAGCCACTGGAGAGGGGTGAATAAGCTGCTTGCATGTCCGGAGCCTCAGGTTGCTTACCCCTGATCTAAAGTCACGTTAAAATAGTTATAAAGGGAGGCAAGACGACACACAGGAACTAATTATAAGCTTAAAAAAATAGTGACACAGTTGTGACTGATCTCAGGTCATTATAGGACAAAGCAAGACCAAAGTAACTAAAAGCACCTTCTCTTGTTTTTTTGCAGTTAAAAAAACATCACCTGATAATGTGAGAGGTCAAGACCAGCACAGATATATTTGGGAGTAAAACCAGATACATGTTGAAGTTGTTTTCTTTTTAATGCACCAGGAGCTAAAAAAAAAAAAAAGCTAGTTCTATGCTCGACTGCCAATATTTTGACCCATACACAGGAAGTGAGCATGAATGGCCTCAAGCTAGGCTAAAACAGGAGTTATCTCTCTCTAGTCACCATGTCTTTGCCCTCTGTGCATCTCCATGACCTTGCTCCACCTCCTGACCGCTCTCCTCTTCCTCCTCAGATCCCCTCAGTGGGCGTGTTGTGCCGACAGTATGGTGACCTGCCCCCCCTCACCCTAGAAAGCATCAAAGACCGCGTCATGTATGTTCTGAAGCTCTACGACAAGATCAACCCAGAGAAGGTGAGAGCTCAGAAACTGTCAGGCGTGCACTCTGCTCACTGACGGATTCCAAATGTGAAAAAATCTTCTTTATCCATCTTTAAATTCTAATTTATTTGCAATCTAGCCTTTTGAAAACTGGAGACAACCTGAAAAATAAGTTTCAGAATGACTTATTATTCCTTTGATGTTCGGCCATGGACTTTGTTCAGCCAGAGTTTTGTCAGACACCATGTTAACATGAACACAGTCCACATCCCGGACCTGACTAAACAGTGATTTGAACCCTTCATGGGATCAACAACACATTCTTCTTTGGTGTATATTAGAGGCTGGGACATAATCCAACTAAAGAAAAGTGATCATTATTTATAAGTACTGGTCAGTATTTTATGTGGAATATCTACGATTTATATTCAGACCTCGAGATGAACACGGCTGAATATTCTTTCATCTGTTCAGAGTTAAAGCTGAAATGCCAGTGACTGTGCAAAAAATACGCTTTTAATGTCTGTGTGACTTTGTGCTCCGCAGCTGCAGACATCCTCCCACTTTATGAAAGACCTTGGTCTGGACAGTTTGGACCAGGTGGAGATCATCATGGCCATGGAGGATGAGTTTGGTGAGTCAGTGTGCTGTGCATGCAGCTGCTGGTCTGTCAGGATCCTGCGCACAGCATCACACAGCTAATGTCACCTAACAGGTTTAACGACACAGTGCTGATGGAATGCAGCCTTAATGGCCTAGACCAGTGGTTCCCAACTGGTGGGTCATGTCCATTATAAATGGATCGCAAGTGACTCGCAAACATGTCAAGTTTGTAAATACACACTTTATTTTGAAGTGCAGTAAATTTCTGCAGCCATCAGCTGTTGGCTATAGTCTCAGTGGTGCATTCAAGTGCAGCTTTTAACAGAAAACATGAGCCTGAGTTTTTGTATTGTTTTCCCTGCAGGCTTTGAGATCCCTGACGCAGAAGCAGAGAAGTTGATGAGTCCTGAGGACATTGTACAGTACATCGCAGACAAGAAGGACGTGTATGAATAATGTGCTCTTTAGTTCACCACAGAGGTGAGTCTTTGTTTCCTTCCTCTCTGATGTCACGCAGGTGCCTTTCATTGTTACGTCTGACGCTCATCAGCATTCTTTGTTTCTTCCAGAGGTTGACCCCTGCGTGACCCCACAGGAAGTACATTTCCCACTTCCTCCCGTCAGCTCTTCTGTCTCTCGCGGCATCGTTGACGTCAGCTGCCGTGACTCGTGTTTAACTGTATTTAAATGAACATGTGTTTTGGGAGTTTGGAGATAAAACATTAAAAAGGTTATCTCACAGTTTTGATTTTTTTTGTTTCTTCCAGCTCAACAACGTGGTTCCGATGTATAATTTCACATGAATAGATCAATAAATACACGTGCTGTATGATACTGACGCCTCTGCTGTGATGTTCAGTCCCACGTGACAGGAGCATGAGTTAATGTTTAAATGCAAAACTCAGAAATAAAGATGGTGCTATGACACAAGTTTACACTTGAAGGTCACATTTTTCTAGCCCACAAAAAAAGCATACAGTCCATAGAAATACTAGAATTTAGGCTTTCCATTGTTTGTCATGTTACAGGTGTTTTTTGAAGCTTTATGTGCCAATAGGACGTCAGTGGAGTTTGGAAACAGTGACAAGTAGTGAAACGGCCCCAACAGTAGGGGAGAACGGGGTCAGTTGTCACACTTTTTGCTTAAATTTGAATCTCAATCTGCAGCTATAAAAATTTCCTTTCAATGTGTAATGGAAGCCTAAAGTTTCAAGTAAGACTGGAGTGACCTCAGGCCCTGATCATCCATCACCATCTTAGGGTAGGTAGGTAGTCACTATGGGTTTGGTTGCTGTCATGTTTTCACAGGGAAAACTGAAAAATAGAGGCAATCCTCAAAATGAATTTTAAAGTTTTTATTTCATTTTAATTTTTCAGTGACAACTACCGGCATCAAGAGAACATAAGCAAGAAAAATCATTCCTACAAGTACATTTTATATCCTTATGGAAGCATATAGAGGACAATACATGTGAGAACCAACCCCAAAACCAGTGGTTCCCAACTGCTGGGTCACGGTCCAAACATGGGCCACAGGTTGATTCTGAATGGACCATAAGTGACTTGGAAACACACTTGATGTTGAAGTATAATAAATTTCTGGCGCAGAGCTTTTAATCTGAAGTAGTTTCCTGCTGTAGAGTGAGCAACTAAAGGACAGCTACTTCACAGAAACAGCAAACCAGCTCAACAACATGGCCAAACACAAGTATGACACTGAATATATTAAACTCTGTGGACCTTGGACTGATGGCTGAGGAGAAATCTGGACCAGTTGGGAGCCACTGGTTTAAAGAGGACATGCTACAACCAACCCTGAACAAATGTGACAAGCATCCCCAACTGGGTGTTTTGCTAGCGACTAAGCTAACAAGCACATATTGTAGCCTAGCTAAGAAAAGAACCATCTAAACAGGCTCCAACTTCATAGGTTATGTCAGCCTGAAGTAGAAAGACGCTACCCCTCTGTTTAGGATCTCTACAGCGCCCCTTAGGGGACATGTGGGTTAAAAAAACACAATGGGGGAGAAAAAGATATATTTTTGCATTTCCTTACTAAAAACTTTTGGAATCTTTTATTTTTCATCCATCTTTTTCTTTTCATAACCGATCTATTTGTTCCTCCTCCATGTCCACTTTGGGGCTCTGTAGATTTCTCAGGAGTTAAGATTGCAGGATTTTTCCTCCTTTAACAGAAACTTGTCAAAATTAAGTTTTAGAAATGTCACTGCTCTTTATAACAAATGTGGAACTCAAAAGCTTTGGTATGTCAATGTCAAAGTTTTGCATAAAGTCTTCAAAGACTCTCAGAAGAGCAGACGCTAATTCACAGTAAAATATTGAGCGTGAAATATAGTTGGAGAATTCTTGTCATATAGAAACTGATGAATTGTTGTCTTTTATTTGAGGCTTAAACTTAAGTTTTCTATCAGAGGAAAAACAACATGAGGAAACTGAAGAAATACACTGCATCATTCAAATGTTGGGAGATATAACTAGGGCTGGTCAATATGGAGACAATCACACATACATTTATTTAACCAAATGCCTTGATGTCAACCATGTTGTAAAGCTGTTGGTGCTTTCAAAAAATATTTACACTGAGATTTTTTTTATAGATAACATTCAGTAATGTGGATATGAATGACAAAGTGGGTGACAGTAATTAACAGAACAGCTACATCAGTCTGGTCAGTTCCGAAAATAATTTCCTTTTTCTGTCATAACACCTTAAAAACCAGGAAACGGTTTTACCAAGGAGCAGACGAGGAGAAATAAAGAGTCCAGGTGGAAACCGCTGAGTCATTGTTAGTCTTTTATTGAGGGTTGTACCCAAGTTTTACAGCTTTGTATGACGGCTGCAGGAGCCAGAGGGTTACAAACAGTAATCAGTATACGAGTACAGCCAACAGAAGACCTACTACTTACTACTCTACACCTTAGTACAGATTCTCTTAAGAGCACTAAAATCCAGAAAAAATAAGAAGAGAAAAAAATAATAATACAGAACAAACCAAGCAACAAAGGAAGGAGAATAAAAGATTAAATGAAACCAAACAAATAGACAGCATCAGAGGAGACATTCATTATTAGAGCACACTGGAGTTGGTTTTCTATACCTTGTTAAGATCAGGCGACTTCGTTTTTGTCAATTTTTATACCCATACAAATAAAGATTGTCCTTCAAAAAGTGCAGTTTCCCCCCGAAGTTTAAGATAAAATCCTTTGATGACCCGAGGAAGACATTTGAAAATAAAAAGGTACTTCCTGTTTTGTTTGTAAGAGAGGAAGACTCCCTCTCGTTGATTATAGACACTGTACGTTTATATTCTCATTAATATATATATATATTTATATATATATTATATATATAGTTCAACAGTCTCCCAAAGCAATGTGCATAATAGGTTTACAGGTGATCCAACTACACACTGTGGATTGATAGAATCTCTATAAAAAACATTGTAGTTGTGTAAAATTTGCAGTTTCACCGGCCTCGCTCCCCTCGCGGCGTATCGAGGAGACAAGCTGTGAAAATAAAAGAAATGGACTTTGCAAATCTTAACCTGTCCTCCTCTCCTGCTACAACTGGCCCGACGGTTGCTAGGTAATAAAGGTTTTTTCAGTTTTTATTATTATTATTAGTACTAGTAGTACGATTCAATGATGGCACAACATGTTTGAGGAATATTATTGGGAATCCCATCTCAACTGTGTTTTAAAAAATTTTTGGGATTTTTTTTTTTTGTCGTTTTTTTATTTAAAGAAAGCAAAAAACCCAAGGTGGACATGGAAGCCTGGGTTCAACACTCCACTGCATAGTCTCTCTGAGCGACACCCATCCCTCCCCTCTGTACTGTTACCCGCCCGCCCCGCCCTCTGATACCCCGCCCGCCCCGCCCGCCCCACATCTTTGTGCTGGTTAGACTAAAGCTTTTCAGGGTTTTGTTTGTGTGTATTCATACTAAATGTAAAATGACAAAAAAAGACAGCAGATTCTCACAGTTTTTGTGTTTTTTTCTTTTGTTTGTTTTTTCTGTTTTTTGTTGTTTTTTGTGTCAAAAAAAAAAAAAAGCCTTTTGATCGACAGTAGGAGCCATCGGGTGTGTGTTATGATATAATATAGCATTTGCTCACAGGATAGTTAAGTCAAGAGAAAAACAAGAGTCACATTATTTTTTCTTACACATTTAAAAAGTAGTAGAGTATCACCAGCCAGCTTCCCTCCTCTCCTACCCCTCCTTCCTTACTATCCTTCCTTCTTTCCTCCCCCCTTCGTCTGGCCCTGTCGGGAAGCTGCTTGGCAGCCCTGGGGATTGTACATTGCTCGTGGTGGTTTTCACTTACTGAAAGATTTTTCCTCACATCGTCCTTTTTGCAAATGACATTTTTTTTTCTTCAAGCATTTAACATTGTCCAGCTTTTTAAATACACATACACACACATACACAACAACAACCACAAAAAAAAAAGAAAATTATCAATCCCTTTCCTTCCCTCTCACCCTCCCTCCTCGATTTGGCATGATAATGTGTTCAGACATACACACACAGTTTCCGCACGAGACTGGGCATCTTCCCACACGCACACACACACACTAACAGTAGATTGGACGAGACAGAAACAGAGCGAAATTAAGCTGGGAACCCAAACAGTAACATTAACATCAATGAGAGGCGTTTACAGACGTTGCTTGTCCCTTCTCTAACAGCAGAGCCTCCTGAGCCGCTGATCAGGGTCAGTTTTCGCCCCGCTAATTGGTTAAGGTAAGCATACTGATGAGGGACCAAACTGCACCCTTAAATCAGCGCTCGGAGAGAAGCATTGCCAAAATCAGAATGAACGAAGTGTAAAATAATTCCATCAAGAGCGGAAAGGGAATATCGACTATTCAAAGAGTTCACCTGCCCCTGACCTCCTGTCAGTTTTGTGTCTCCTCTCCTGTAGTTAAGCTTAGGAGTCGGAGGAGGGAGAGCTGATCCTGGATGAGCCGGCAAAAGAGGCAAGTGTAACCCTGTGTCCCTGAAAAGCCAGGAAGAACCAGCCGATCACAAGTCACATCCCCTTGGCCTGAGTCACCACGAGCCAACAAGAAGCCTCGCCTCGTTTTCAGTCAAGCTAGCGATCACCATGACAATCAGGCGCGGTCGGAGCAGCAGTCCAATACTGATTCAAATACAAAAACAACGAGCAGTGGTTGCATCACTCGATTTGTCCGTGCGGTGGTTCTAGGTCTGGGTATTGATCAAAATAAATCAGTGCCAAGGAGTTTTAAAACGTCTCCAGTCAGCCGATCCCTGCATTTTTTTTTGCAACAGGGTCTAATCCTGGACCATCCAAAATCCCTGCCAGGCTGCCAAACTTTCTGTTGCTGCCATTACCAGGGCTGTTGTTCTCTTGTCTGCCCATTTAGTACTACCTAACACCTAAGCTGTTTAACAGTACCAACAAAGTCACATAGACACTACATATGTCAGTTGTGGGTAATTTTGCTTTCAATAGCTCAACACACATCAACCGCTAACTAACTGGCTGACTCGGTGAGCTTTACCGCCACATTTCAAATCACATTCCATGTAGAGGAGGTGTAATTTCAATGTTCTATGATAAATGTCTCGCCTTTTGTTGTATTCTCTGCTGGCTTTGCTGACAGACAACCCTTTGCTACGTAAACATGGTGCAAACTGCCCAGCCTCTGGTTTCCACTGGCTAGCTAACATGAGCCACTCTGCACTGTGCAAAAAATGGGTTGGATGGGAGCCAGCTAGCTAGCAACATTGCTGCGGAAACATGGTGGCAACCCTCCAGTCTCCCCCCAGGTAGCCCCACTGAGTTAACAGCTTCAATTTGATACAAGTTAGCACTGTTTCATGAGGCATTACTAGCGGTAATCACAGAATGAGCGGCGACGCTAGCTAACTATCACCAGACCTTGGTGGCGTGCAGTGCAGTGGAGTAAAATTAATCTATAAACTGACATACGTGACCAGTTAAAATATTCTAGGGATGTCAACGGTTAAACTGACACCAGAACAGCTTGACTCTGCCATTAAATCCTTTAGTAACATTTAGGTAACACTAGCCATGTGTTGCTAACAGTTAGCGCTGTCACTGTGTGCTTGGGGCGGAGTGGATGCACGTATATGTACCCGGTGCAGAGTTCGTACTCCCGCAGCTACAGTTACAACCCAGTCTGTGACGTGAAGTCAGCCGTGGTGTATTGACGGCATTTCAGTGTGCCGAGATGCCGCAAAATGTTTAAAGGTTTGACTACACTTGACGCCACTCCATTCACATTGTGCGTGTTAAATGAAGTACCCTACTGTTATCACGTGGGTGTTGGTACTGATATTTTTAAACGATACCCAGCCCTAGCGTGGTTCCATGTTTGAGGCTGATCAGGTGCCAGAGAAGGCAGATCGAGGCTCCGGTCATCGTTTATACTTTTTAAAACCGTTTTCAGCTACATTCTGGCTCAGTTCGGGCGGCGTGGCGAGTTCGCCGCTCTGACCAGCCGGCCCAGTGAACAGGGAGAGGTAAACCTGGAGAGGAGGATGACAAAGCCCCCTCCCTCTTCTCTCACTCCCTTCACCGGGGCCAACAAAGCACCATCTTCTCTAGTCACAGCACACACACACACACACACAAACACTCACACACACATTACCCTGTCACAATACTCTCACAGACGCACGTCCTCCTTCAGACAGACCTGAAAGTCCAAACTACACCGCCAAGCCATCTGTCCGACCCTCCGTTTCCAAGCTTTGCTCTCCGCTCGCTCGGCTTTTCCTCTAATCCACCCCAAGTGCAAAATCCAAGGCTCCTCAGTTCAATTTGTCAAATTAAGTTAACTCAAAAAAAAAACCAAAAAAACAAAACATGACAAACATGGTTCAGATGTTCCACTTGATAACATTAGTTAAACAAAACAAATACAAATTTTATATATATATATATATATATATATATATATATATATATATATATATATATATATATATGTATAGTTTAAGCAAAGAGATCTGGAATTAAGTAAACTAATCTTTTGTATGATTGAATTATTTGGTAGAGAGCAGTTCAATACTGGCACACACCACTGTCAAGTCTGGCTAATACTCAAGGTTTCTGTCTCACTACGTTTGCTTTGAAGTTGTTAAATATTCACGACTAAACTTAAAAACACAACTTAAGCCGACGTTTCTAGTACTTCTGAAATAAAAACCTATATCTGAGGGGGAAACACACACACGCACGCACACACACACAGGCTTAACACAGAATAATAACACGATGAAGAAAAGAAATTAAGGTCCATGGCTTCGCTAATGCTGACTTCTCGTTCACGCACTCTCTGAAGCTTTTTGTTTTTCCCCGATAGTTGTGCATCATAAACAATCACTGGTAGATAGGTAAATCTGTTATTCACACGTGTATTTTGTCAACAAAAACGCCACTGGTGGATTTACATTCACGCTGTTCTCGCACACAACCCCGACACCTTCCCCTCCAGCGGTACAACTCACATATGACGGTGCAGAGCATCCACACACACACACACACACACACACACACACACACACACACACACACACACACACGATTCATCAGATCAGGAACTTCAGATGAGCACCCCCCTCCCTCCCTCCCCAACCCAAAAGGAAGAAAAAAAACAGTACAACAATACAATCATATTCTATTTGTAAACAGGTAGAAGCCACTTGACTTGTTGCATCTTCGGACACAATTAGGATCAAGGCAATGAAATGTGGACGACTTTTGCACTGTTAAAATATTATCTTCAACCAAAAAAAAAAAGAGATTTTTAAAGTTTTTTCTTCTTTCCTTTTTTCAAAACACCATTTGTGGCAATGAGAGCGATTAAAAAAAAAAAAAAAGCAAGTAATATTTTGTTGTACTCAATGAAACATTTAAAACATTTTGTGAGACACGGGAAGAAAAAAAAAAAAAACGCCTCTCGGTAGGCCATGTGAGAGGCTACAGTATGCATAGATACAGATTCGCCTTTCTCTTGGTTTATAAGTCTGACAAGACAGAACATTTTCCACTGACAGTCACACACTCACACAATAAACACTCCCCACTTTTGATTTTTTTTACATCAGTGGAGTGGAGGAGAGGAGGAAGAGGAGGAGAGAGGGAGCGTTGGGATTTCTACAGCCCGTCCTCCACCCCCCCACATTAGGACCCCCCCGTCCCTCAAAAGACAGCATATTGAAAGCAGTGTGTTGAGCTTCTCCAGCTTAAAGCAGTTATTTGGCAGAGAAAATAAAACTTACAGACCTATACATAGTTTTCAGTGCTAGAAGTTGGATTTTCCTTTCCTACAAGGAGTAGTAGTTTTTTTTTAATTCACCTACAAGGGGGGGAAAACTGGCTTGATTTCCTGAGAACCATTGCTGGTTATTTAGCAGACAAAGAGGAATAGTTCAAATAACCAACGCCATGGCCAAAAACACTGATCCGAATTCCCAGAGTTACAAAGCATCGTCTTCATCCTCAATAAGAGTTTTAATTTTTTTTTTCACTTTTTATTTGTTTTATAGATTTTTTCAAGTTTTTTATATTGTTTTTTAATTTTTTTTTTGAGTATTTTTTTTTAAATTTTTATTCCATCTCTTTAAAATGAAGAATGAACACACGTTCCGCCTCCTAAGTCTTGTAAACAAGAGGTTGCAGTGTGGCACCTCCAAAACATTGAAAGCCTATTCTGAAAGTGCTGTTCCCCCCTCTGCCCACTAGGGGGCACGTGGGAGGGCTTGCTAGATAGGCCCCGCCCCCTACATTAGGGTGGACGGGGCTTGCTAGTCCCAGCTGCGGCTACAGTCCTTTGCACTGCAGAGCTCAACGTTCTTTAGTTTTAAAACAAAATTGGTGCAATACTTTTTAATGTCACTTTTACTATCACCAGATAATCCTCCTAAGTCAGCTTTTATTCTTCTTTAACTATCTGTTGATCTTGAACTCCACGACAACGCAGTAAGGTAGGCGTGCCAAGGCAGAGAGGAGCGCACACATACTCATTCACACACGCAGTCACACACACAAAGTACTTCCACACATACGTGCGCGTGCACACGCATACGCATACACACACACACACACACACACACACACACACACACACGGTAAGGACCTCAATGAGTAAACAGCTACACTGGAAAAACTGGCTGCTCCCTCTATATTGCAGATTATATATACTGAGAAAAAACCACATTCAGTGCAAAGTTAAAAAAGCTCATACTCCAACATTGTCAGCAAACAAATGCAAAAAAAAAAAAGAAAAAAAAAAAAAAAGAAAACGTTAAAAATGAAAAGAATTGGAATTCAAATAAACATGACGAATGAAACAAAAATATATATATAATAATAATGAGCTCGATTGAAGCTTTTTTCGGTCTGAAAGAGCACTACCTGGAAGCAAATATCCATCCGTTCACATTATAGAATTGGCCTGCATGATTCAAGTATTCCGACTGATATGTTTTTGGGCTAAAACAAAGTGGACATATGTGCAGAGAGAGAAACGTAACTTGTTTTCCACAGGGGAGACCCCGTTTTGTTGTATATCTTGTAAGTGAGAAAGAGTCCAACTAGTGCCATTGCGTTTATAACTACTTTTTTTTTTTTTTCATTTTCTTCTGCTGATTATTGATAATTCTCTACTGACCCTTCCTCCAGCCTGTTTGATTGGCAGGCGGCTCACATGGAGTCCCCGCCGCCTGTCAGGTGATCCACCGGGAGGAAGGAGCTGATTGGAGAAGGGCTGCTGATCCTCCCTGCCTCGGTGCCGCTGGGGCTCCCCCACAGGCTACTGGAATAGTTGGGCCCACCCCACAGGGAGGAGCCGTGGAGATCGCTGCTGTTCCACTGGTTGGGTTCAGGAGCACGGCTGGGGAAGGGGTGAGACTGATCCATTCTGCTCTGAGAGGAGCCGATGGCCTGCCAGCCGGAGGAGGGAGTGGCCAATGACTGCCCTTGTGCAAAGAAACGGTTGATTTCCTCCTCGCTGGCAAACTCAGCCAGAATAGTAGTGTTCCCCAAAACACACCTGCAGAGAGGGAACAGGTGAGCCAGAGCGTGAGTGAGTACGCTCCCAAACATCCTGTGATGAACATGAGCTGAGTACCTGGTAACTGCAATACCCTCTTTACACCAACATCAGCGCACAAACGTGAAAATAAACTTAAACTAAAATCAACTGAACTTCCACTAATATTTCTAGCCTCTGACAGATTAATTTCATCTTGCAAAATGACAGAATGAAGTACAGAACAAGCCAGTCGTTCCCTTATGAGCCTGGGTCAAACACAGTATGATCGCTTTATCAATGGAATATAAAAAGTAGAGTGTGTTTGTGTGTGTGTGTGTGCGGGATGTCCTTACATGTGCAGGCTCTTCTGGGCCTTTGCGGCCTCATCCTTGGAGCTGTAGCATACCACAGCGTTACCGTGCGGCAGGTTGAGGTGGAATGTGATCAGAGGGCCGTGCTGCATGCACAAGGTCCTCAGGGTAGAGCCGTCAATCTGTGAAACAAAACACACACACACACACAGGGGATAAATGGAGGCAGATGTTAGGCAACTGCTGACAAATATCAAGCACAAACACGTCCAGTAAGAATTCAGCTTGTTGAATATGAACTGACAAAAACACTTTGAAAAAAGTGGCAAAGTCAAAGGAGCTGTTTTGGGCGGCCCTGACTCCAGATGTAAAAATCACAGTCATTTCCCCACAGACAGACAATCTTAAATGACTCTTTTAGAGCTTGGATCACTATGAAACACTCCTTGTTCAACAATCAGTCGAAAATTTTAACAGAACTGTGTCAGAAAATATCTGGTTCCTTGATAGGAAGTCAAGTCAAGGTACTGTGTACAAAAAGACTTCAAGGTAGAAATTCAATCACTTTGCTTTAAAGTTCTTGGGTGACTTTTGGAGGAATTCAAGCACTATGGTGGTGTGTTTCACTCTCTGCAATACAAAGTGTTATGAGTTCACTGTCACTCTGATTCACGCCTTTGACTGGCTTGTTCTCCATGCCAAAAGCAGGCAAAGCTTATGAGTACTGTAGTACGTTCAGCCATCTGCCATGACAAAATAACAGACAAAACAAGATGAAACAAAGCAGCCAGGACTAAAACTGTTTCTCCTGGAGTGAGCCAGTTAGATCGGACATTAAACGGACTTTATCCTGCCAGCTCCCTGGTACAAAGTCCGTGTAATAACCAACTGAGCCCAAGTGCAAGTAAAGCAGATCACTGTTCAGTGAAGTCACAGTGAGCGCAAGGCAAGGCTCAAACAAAACAGGAAATAAACAAATATCTAGTTCATTAACACGAGGGCGGCAATGAAAATGTCCAACTGGAGGAACAAAGAGTCGGGAATTTGTGTCAGTTAGTGCTGTCACCAAAATTCTTAGAAAAATTTTGTTTACGACCACATTATGAACCAGCTACATCACCGCGGTGTAATCAGCATCATATCCTGCCTCCTGCGCGCTCTGAACAGGCGTCACCCCGCGCCTAAATGAACAGGGTATTTCCAGTAGGTGAGAACGCTTTTGACACAAAAAACACTCCTGTTGTGTGCTACAGAGTGTGAAACTGCTACTTCAGACAATGTGCGGAACTGATTGTTGAGTTCACGTGAGAATACGGCTATAAACTGATTGTAACATCTTCCAGGAATGTTTCTGCTCAGTAACATTGAGGATATGGTACCTGAGGTGTGAGATTTTTCAGAACAAGCCATTGGGTTCTCCCTGAGCTGCTGCTGTCACCCCAACTGGAACCTGCAAAGCATGAGGCACAGGTTAGAGGACTCCAGTCACACAACATAGATGAAATAACTGTTCCATACTTAACGGAGCTGTAAACCCTACATTTCTACATCACTGCAAAAAATTCTGACACATAATTCCCTTTTCTGCACTGATTGTTTCTTCCTCCACACACCCACTCATAGTAAAAGAAAAAAACCTGAACAAATCCCAGTTTTACAAACAGGTCTGTGTGTGTCGAACTCTGCTCTCACCAGGTGTGTATCTGGACTCAGTGGAGCCCCAACCCCCCAGCCTCAGGGCAGAGCCGTCCCAGCCGGAGGAGGCAGAGCTGGGCTTCTGGCTGGTGAGGCCGGGTGGTGGTCTGGAGGGGGCGGCCACAGACAGCGCCTTGGGAGGCAGGGGGACCTTCCACAGCTCGTGGGCCAGGGAGGGGGTGGACACAGAAACGCCGCCGGGAGACCACTTTGACTCGCTGGGTCTGGCTGCAATGAGAGAGGAGAGCGAAGTGAGACATTTTTCACACCCTCCGGTCTGTTTTCACAGATCTGTTGCTGTCGTACTTCTATGTCACACATTTATCATATAATCCTGAAGCAAAAGTACAAGTTTAACAATACAGAATGCAGAACAGAAGGGAGAGAACACAGTGTGAGGGTGAAGGAACACACTCTACAAAGGTCAGATGTTTCTTTGCTGTAAGAAAGATGCATATGGCTGCTTACCTGAAGTGCTTTGTGCTGTACTGGTGAGGGAACCGCTGTGGCTGGAGGCACGAATGGATGACCAGGCACTGTTAGAAGGCATCGTGGTGTTCAGTGATGAGGATGGCCCTGGAGAACAGACAGAGAGAGAGACAGGTTAGTGCCTGTGAGAGTTTGGTCAACAGCCCTTTATCAAATCTCAAAATCAATTCACTTCTGTGTTTTTGGGCAGCCATGTGTGCGCCTCACCGTTGTTCCTGTCCCTGAGGTGGTCTGTGTCGCGGACGGTGTTGATGGAGAGGGTGTTGATGACACTGCCGGGGGTCACATAAGGGTCAGTCTCAGGGTCAATGTTGGGGTAACCTTTCCAAGGCTCCCCGGGCCGGAACTCTGCAGACACACAGTCACAGTGGTGAGCAGGTTTCAATTTAAGAAACAGAAGAAGAAAAAAAAACATTTTGTTTTGTTTGTGCATGTGAGAGCTCGTGTACCTGGGGGCCAGGTGACAGTGTTTCCATGGGGCGGGGGGGAGTTGGCACGGGGCGGCCAGCCATCGCCCACCGAGCCCATTGATTGGCCGGGAGGACTCAGGGGAGATGGGCCAGGAGACAGGAAGTCATAGAAGGGAGAGTCCTCCAGACGCAGCCCAGACGACATAGCACCTGTGGGACCAACACACACAAACATTAGGATACAGTCACACAGACTAAGACTCACTGGTGTGGTTTGATTTTATACACAAAGGTGCCATCAGAGCATTATACAATCAAACTGCAAACTTTTTAAAACCATCTTTTAAGCCCACAGCAGGTGAGCGTGCAGGCAAATAACCTTCTCTGATGCTACTACATTACTGTCACAAACACAGGTTCCTCTTTACCAGGTTTGCTGTTCTGCTCCAGAGGGTCAGTAGCCCAAAGTTTCTTCAGTCTGGACTGGGGCGGCTCTTTGTAGCTCACAGCTCCGCCACCACCACTACCTCCACCGACACCCATGTCCAGGGATACATTCAGGTTAGAGTTCAAGCCTGGTGGAAGCACAGAGAGAAGAGATTCAGTCACTCTTAATTTAAATATACACCTACATGTACTATCTTTAAAATAAGGGGGACTTAAATTTGAGAAATTACTCTCATAGGAGCTGACGTACTTAAAGGGAAGTTGCTGAAGGAGAGAGCAGCAGCATCCTTCTGCATCTCTGGGTTATTGTGGGACAAGTAGTTATCCAGGTACGGTTTGTGGGGTGGGGCCTGTTTCAGCAGGGAGGGGTCCAGGTGCCGCGGCGGCTGCATCATTGATGGAGACGAACCAATAGGACGTGTCTAAGGATAGGAAGATAGAGAAACGTGTCAATGAGGCGAAACCATGGAGACAGTATCATCTCATGAAATAGAAACTCCTAAATTTTGGGTGTAATGCAGCAGGGTTCAGACGGAGTTTTGGACACACACCTGTTCAGTCGGACGTCCCACAGGCATGGCTCTCTGGCTCTGAGCTTTCTGCTGTTGCTGCTGCTGCTGGAAGAGAAGACGCTGCAGAGACAAGAATAAAAATGTAAATGAGAACAGTTTGCTCATGTTTTTTTAAGCTTAGCAAAACATTTTACTGCATAGTACTGTATTCTTCAAATACATTGTAAGCAGATTAATAGAGTTACAAAAAGCAAGCAGTCTGACATACTGCAAAGAAACATTATACAAGACTCATGCATAAACTTGGTTCTGCTTTGTTCAGGAAATTCAGCCCAGTACTATTTTAACAAAAAGCTACCGAGGCTTGAATTGGCAATGCCGAAAAACTTAGCTCTCCTACGCTTTTCTTTTTATAGTGTTTCAGTGACTGCAGATCTTTGTTGTTTACAAGAACACTGATAAACAGAGGTTTTGTGCAAAACAGCACTCTACATTAATTTAAAACCATGCAGAAAATGTCCGTTCCTTCATGCCTCTGTGTATGCCTGTTCAAGTGCATGTTTCCATCACTCTACCTGTAACTGGTTGATCTGGTTGAGCTGTGACAGCTGGTTAAGCTGGGACAGTTGGTTGAGCACAGCCGCCTGCTGAGGGCCGAACAGAGGGTTCAGACCTCCGTTAACTCCTGGGTACTTCAACAGGGATGGAGGGACCTGAACACAAACAAGATTTTGGTTTTAGTTTTTGTAGTGCGATGTCATGTCACATTGTACTTTGAATTGGAGGTTAAACAGAAATCAAACCATGGATGAGAAAGTGGGACAACATTTAGTACATCTAGGGACATGTAGGTCCTCATGAAAACAACAACAACATCATTTCGTGAGTGTGCTCTACCTGAGAGGGCAGGATGGGTGGAGGCACTTGGTTACGGGGGTTGGGTTGGGGTGGGGCCTGGGACTGGAGGCCACCTCGGCCCTGTGCTACGCTGCTGCCACCCATCATAGGGTTTACATTCTGAGCAGGGAAGACACAAACACACACACACACAAGTGGTCAAACGACTTTAGACAAACTTAAACCCAAAGTAAGCTCAGTGGCAATCACAAAGGAAACTTTGAATAACTCGAGGAAAAGACATTTTTGTCGACATTTTGATGGACGTGTTAGAATATCACTCTATTAGTCTCTAATTTAATGTGTCTTATTGTCGATCCTCTTCATCCTTTCGCACTCACCTGCCGAGCGCCCCCAGGACTAGAGTGGGCAGGAGACGGCCCAGAGTCGAGACAGGGGATAGGCTGAGCAGAATTGGAAGGGGAAAAGCTCATGCTTTGATTGGAGGAGAGCTCGTCAGAAGCTGCATTATTGTAAGCAGAGGGGGAAACGGACAGCTGCAGAAGCAAGGCCAGTCGCACAGCAGATGGACGGCAAGCACAGAGGGACAGGAAGCGCATCAGCAGCCAAAGAAGTGCAGAGAGGGAAGGAGAAAAGAAGGAAAAGAGTTAGTTTTGCAGAGGGAGAGAAGAAAAGAGCCAGTGATGTGAGGACAGAGGAAACAAGGGTGGGAGTCAGACAGATAGATAGAAGTAAAGAGAAGAGACAAGCAGCGTTAAGTGCAGAAGGAAAAGAAGCAAAGCCCACAGCAGCTTTGTACAGAACTACGTCAGGGAATGAATCATTATTGCATAACTACTAGGAATGCAACAAATGCTTTTTTTAAAAAATATATATATGTTTGTCATCGCATTTAATGACGTCATGACCCCCCCTGGCGGTGACTCATGGGTGGTATTTTGTCTTACGAGCAACGATAATACAAATATCTGAATAAACTAATAAAGATAATTACAGTTTAACCTTCTAATCCTCTCGCTGCTGACTTTGTGTGTTGGTTTTGCCTTTTGCACCGTTTCTATCAGAGGCGTTACACACAGGTACGTTAACTATGGAGATGTGTTGCTCAATATTGTGAGAACAAGCAAAAACATTTATCTGAATTGTATTTTGTTAATTATCAGAATCAGAATCAGTAATTCTTATTTGGTCACAGGGGGAAAATTGCTCAATGTAAATATTGAGCAATAAAATAAAATAAATTAGAAATGAAAATGTACATTAAAACAAAAAGTAAAAAAAATTGCAGCATATCAGATGCTGATTTAAAATTCAAATGTCAGCGTTGTGAATGAAGCCCCGAAGCTTCAAATTACTCGGTGGAGTCCGGTGCAATTCATATTAATAAAGCATCGGATGTACATATTGCATTTGATTTTGTCATTTGTAAGTAACACAAGCTTATTAATATTTCATACAGTTGAGACGCAGCATCCTGCAAACAGCAAGTATCAAATGAAACATTCCTTTTAAAATTCAAATGCAGTACATCAAAACAACCACTGTGGGGCACAACAGGCCTGAGAGAGCACGACCAGCCAGACGTAAGCAGCAGACGACACTCAAGAGACTCTTCCACTCCACACCTACCTAATGATCACCACAGCGGCAACGAGCTTCACCAAACCTTTATACCAGTATATACCACATAAACTTTAATATTTCTGCATACCTTGTCATAGTAAGGGCTGCGATCCATGGCAGACTCCTTGTGGAGCTGGTGACGAGACCCAGGGTTCTTCCCCATCACTCCATTGAAGTCTCCCATGCTGCCCATGTCCATGCGCTTGTCCTGCACCATCCCTGCTCCTGTCTTCATGGAGTCGTCAGGAGAGTCTCTCTGTGAGGGAAAAGACAAGGAAATTGGATTAAAGAGACATGAAAGCATCCATTTATCAAAGAGTATAAAAGTTCGAAAAACTTTTGAGAAAATGCAGGTGAATCACATCTCCGCACACGAGTACTAAATTTCAATGTGAATGAGCAACAGCAGAGCAATAAGAAACAGCACTTACAGAGAAGTTCATGCTGTTGAACTGGTTGATGAAGGGTTTCATCCAGGGTTCATCCTGTTTGTTGACTGGTTTGTTCATCTGCAACACAGACAAGAAAGCTATTAACTTGAAGCATGTGAAGCATTAGCAGGGAAGGCATTTTCAACCATTTGCAAAACTGTTTCTATTCTGATAACACAGACGGCTGAAGGGACTCATGATGTGCTCTGCCTAAATGTCAGGTGTCTGGTAAAAGTAATCAATGTTTTCATGTTTGGGATGAACAAATACTGAAAGCCAAAGTCAACAAACCTTGTTGGAGCCTTTATGCTTGTAGTTCCAGGTGTTTTGGTCGTGGGATCTGCTGTCCTGTTGGCTGTTGTTCCACATGCCGATCTCCACCTCCTCTTCCTGGTCCCAGCTATTGCCCATGGACGCCTCCTCACCACCCCATGTCTCCATGGGTTTGGGACCTGGAGCTACAAAGAAGGTAGGGACAGAGGAGGAAATTGATTAACAACACAGCTCTACAGTTCTATTGCTCAGTTTATGCACCTCCTACAGGAAAATTCTTTCTGCTGTCATTTTGTTGAAGGTAAGGCAGGCCTTCTTATAGTTTTAACATTATCATACTCTTTAGATGCATGTTCATTTTCATGTGTGCTCTTACCAGGCTTGCCCCATCCAGACCCAGACTCTCTGTTATCCCTGCTGGGCTCATCCCAGCTGGAGCTGGTGTCCATGGGTTTCCCCCAGGCAGATGTTCCATTGTCCACTTTCACAGGTGGAGTGGCGGGAGGCTCCCACGTGGAGGACTCTTTCTTCTGAGGGTAAGGGTCACCCCAACCTAGAGAAAAAGACGGAGGCGTCCATTAGAACGAGAATATACATTCATTTCATTTATTATCCTCATTATTCATTTTAGACTCAAATCAGAGGGCCCTCTCTGGTGTTCTTCTTTTCCGGGGAAAAAAAAACAAACCACACAGTATTTAACGGCGAAGAGACAAATACTTTTTTGATTCCGTTTGAATTATGCCATGAAATACACATATGACATGATGTTTGTCAATTTAAAATATAATTTTGTGAGTCAAGAAAATGGCAGATTGTTGTACAACTAATTAAAAAAGACTACACTATCCACACAGGTGACGTCCTAACTTTCTTGCTGAAACGACAATGCCTGTGTGTTTCGGAACAGGATTTATTCACACACACACACACACACACACACAACAGGTCGTGCTAGTTTTTTTACTTCCTGGCTAACAACAAAACAAAAAACAGGAGTCACTGAATAACACAGTGGTTCCCAACTGGTCGAGCCATGAGGTCCAGATTCCTCCTTCGTCATTAGTTTAAGGTTCGCACAATGTAATAACATTCAGCGTCATACTTGGGTTTGGCCATGACGTCGAGCTAGTTTGCTGTGTCTGTCAAGTAGTTGTCCATAAGTCACTCACTCTACAGCAGGAAATGGCACTTCAAAATAAAAGGTCTGTGAATAAAGTGATACCAATGCCCGTTATTTTAATATGCAGATGCATACAGTCTTACTGGGGACCGTCATTTTCATGTTTACAGTGATGCTGCACGTTTACATCGTTTTCCTCGGCTGAAATCAGAGCTCGGGGTGAGAGCCCTGCTCACGTCCCTGGGGAACCCTGCATCAACCTGCTTATGTAAGTGTTGTTTACTTTAACTCTTGTGGGCGTGCGGATGTGTGCACGGACACCCTATGCACTTTAAAATGTGAGACTACTTGTGTTCAAATGCGTGTGCAAGTATGAGTTCAAAAGGCTCCCGTTACAGCTGACCACCCAGACCTGCTACTTTCTCCCTCCACAGGAGGCGTTTGGGGAGATGCCAGGGATACCTCCCTGTAAAAATAGGACAGATCATGGGGTGGCCTCAGGCTCCAGTGTCCCTCATGTGACTGGGCATGCTCGCACTCAAGTGCTTCCACATAACAACACGGAGAAACATGCACACGCAGCTTAACGGCTGATGGGCACATAAATGGATGTTATTATGAGGCAGATGTACACACATACGCAGGGTTGAGTGTGCGTCTGACAAAATGCAAAAACACACACCAAGTGACAAACTGTAACCCCATCCTGCATGTATTGCTCAGTTTGTGTAGGTGCATCAGTCGATCTACTAAAAGCTGGATGAGAAAAATGAGTGTGCACGTAAATGAATGTGTATGACAAGCTGTTGACATTAAAAAACAGACTGAATATTTTTTTTTTTATTTATTTATTTTGTTTTTAATATTGTTAAATTGTGTCAAGCTACAAATCGGAGTCCACAGTATCTATTGTACTGACCTACTTAGTTCAAATAATTTTCTCTAAAATTACTGTGTTGCTGTTTTCATCGATTTTCGCACTTCAGTGTTCACAAATATATAAAACCAAAACCTGCTAAAATTAATCAAAATCTACAGCCCGATTATTTTTCTCATTACGGTAGCTGCCTCGTCTGCCGCACCCTTCCCAGCCATCCACTTTGCTGCTCCAGTTAGCTCGCTAGACAGCCACCCTGAATAACCCCGGCAACCCCTCCCTCTTTTCCCCTCCTCAGCCCACTTCTACAGAATAGCTGCCTTACTCGTTTTAGTTTTCCCCCCATCTTACATTGGAACCATTCCTATTACTAAGTCACCAGACCTCCTCCTCTACCACTCATGGTCTCCCTCGCTCTGTTTCTCTCAAACCCAACAAAAGCCAGTGTTTCTACAGCAAGCAGAATTGGCGGGTGAGGGAGAGAGGGAGGAGGAAAAAAAAGGCGAATGAGAGAAGAGAAAAATCGATGCTCTTAGCATTCCAAAGGGATGACTCAACCGGCTTTACAAAAAGCCCTCAACATAGACAACACCGTAGGGAGACGGGGGAGAATGGCTGTACGTGTTTGTTTTCTCTCCGCGCTTCTGTGCAAATTGTGTATGCTTTTGAATACATCTGTGAATGTGCGTGCATCCACACTTTTGTGTCTGTACTGTCTAAATCCTTTTAAGACCTTATTTCAGCTATCTCAAAAAGACAGTGTGGGTGGGACTTGCACCTTTTTATCCATTCAAGGCTTACAGACTGCACCGGGAGGCTTGCACTTACATGCTCGAATCATTTTAGATACTGGCTCACGTCCTAGCATTTTTTTAACATAAATCTAAATATCAAACTCACCATAAAATAAAATTTTAAAAAATCCCCCAAAAAAATAATCTTCATGCTAATCCGCCCAGACTCAATGCATCAGAAGTGTGCATTGGAGAATCTGCAGAACTAAACAATCGATTGACACACTGTCACTCAAGAGTGTGACGATTTAAGTATCCCTGCAGGCTAAAAAACAATAATGAAAAGATCTGTGCCGACTATCTGGGCCTAGACTATTTCGGAAACAAGTGAGACTCAACCATGTTTGAAAGTATGCACATGTTAGGTGTGTGGGCTTGTGCACAATTAGTTGTATTCCTGTCCATTTGCGTTTTCATTCATACTCAAAGCTGTGTGAGAGTGTTAAAAGTGGGGCATTTGAGTTTATACTGGCCTTACACCAGACGACTTTTTAAGCGATTTCACTGCTGCAGACAAATTTCCAATGTTGCAATAAAATTATAGTTTTACTTTGGTTTGAGATGGTCATAAAACTCAGTCTGAGCTGGCTTAGGGTTAGTCTTTTTCTCGTCCTCATGTCCCACAAAATTAAAAATGTTTGATTTTTTAGTGTTGGCTCATGCAAATAGTGCAGTTCAAGTGCATGAATATTGTCAAAAACCAATAGGTGTGCTCTCTCCAGCACAGTGAACATGTAGAGGACTCCGGGGAGAGTCTGTGTTCAATTCAGCGTGTAACTGGTCCATCAACCAGCACTTATTTTTATAACACATGTTAATTTCTCTTGAAAACAGTTTGCCTCTCATTCTCGCAGTCTATCTATCACTAAAACAACGCAGCTAACCAGCAGAGGCTGGTTCCAAAATTTTAAGTTTGCACGTAAACACATTTCATCTTTGTAGATTATACTGATGCATTGACAAGAAAAGCACCGAGTAATGTGTTTTTGAGGACATTTCGGAACCATTAATATGTCATATTTTTTGAAAGGGGTTTGACCTTATATTTTCCAAAAGGAGCAGTCTGGGAAATAATCTCAAGAGGACTCTAGATGTAGGCTGAAAATATAAATTGTTTTCTGTATTGAGAGTCTTTACAAAGTCTTCTAGTATATGGTACGCACAAATTTATTCAGTTCTTATCTAGTCCACGAATAGCAAAGACTTCTAATGTATATTACTAAAAAAGTATTTTGATAAATCATAATTAACAGCCAAATAATTTAAATTCTGTCAACCACACAGGTGTGTGAATTATGTTTGCATAATTTCAATCTTACCAGAACTGCAGCTTTTGTCCTGTGCCATAGGCTGCATGGGCTGAGGAGGATGCATCGAGCTGCGAGCTGAGTGGGACTGGTGCTGAGAGGATGGACCCACAGCCTCCTGGTCGGATTGGCCGGTCCTGTTCCACATGTTGACAGATCCACCGCTGTATTTACCTGGGAAGAACATTCAATTACATGTTGAGTCAAAATGAAAAGCATGGACTTTCATGTGATTTTATTCAGGCTTTGCAAATAGTTCTTTTTGAGCAAATTCAGTTTGTGTTTACCGGGGTCTCCCCAAGCTCCTGTCCCATCATCGATCTCCATCCTTCGGCGAATGGACTCTGGAGAAGGCTCTTCCCACCCAGTTGCCACTTCCTCCTTCTGACCCACTGTGGGCATGGGGCCTCCCAGCCAGCCTGATGTAGGAGCACATAACAATAAAAGTGAGTCATCGGTTGTATGTCCTCCCACATAGTTTTCGTGCTCTTGTTAACAGCTAGAATTCAGTTTTGGTGCCTTATAGTCTTGTTTACTTAACACCTAAACACAGACATGCAACTACACGAGGGCTTGCTCATAAACAAAAGGAAAAAACCTCTCGTTCTAGAGAATGTTTCTGGCGGGATAAATGGCCTCATTACCTGTTGGCTTGTTAGGAGCTTGATTTCCCCTGGACATGTTGGATTCAGGACCTTTTCCCCACTCGTTGGAGGGTTTGGGATTTGGCTCACCCCAGTTCTGGGCTCCGTGGTTGTTCTTCATTGGCTCACCCCAGCCCTGGCTGTTACTCTGAGGGTTGGGTTTGTGGACCGAGTCGCCCCAGTTGGAGCCTGGGTTCGGAGTGCTCTGGTCTGGAGTATTTGATCCTCCGCTCCCCACCCAAGTGTTGCTGCTGCTGGTGTTGGTTCGGCTTGGCTCGCTCCAACATCCAGAGCCTGACCGGTCGCTGTCGCTGTCCCAGCCCACTGAGCTGGCACCTTTTTGAGGCTCCCCCCAATGGTTGCTGCCCCCTGCTCTGGCACCATCTCCATTACCCCAACCTTCATTTCCATTCCCACTACTGGAACCCCAGCCCTGCTGCGGCTTGGGAGCATTAGTCCATGTATTGGACCTAGACAAAAACAACGAAGGTGATCAGTTAGGCATAAAATTACATAAAAACTACAATTACCGCCTTGAGTTGCCTTCACCAACCAGTCAAGGTGCAGTTTACATCTATGTCTGTCCAGACTCATGGTACAGGTAGTAATCACATTGAAGGGATTTAATAAAAAAGGCACTGAGTTATAACTATGTTGACATGATTTGATATGATTACAATGAATCACTTCTGGTCAGCAACATGCTGTCTGGAATATTTTTACAGGAGAGTACAGAAGCCTGATAGAAAACTTGTTCATATGCATGGGCGCAAGGGAGGCTAGCAACAGACAGGAAGCAAGCAGTCGGATCAGCTGATGTCCCGTATAAATAACATTACATTAGTATGAGTTATGGCTACGTGTTGTGAGGTCACAGTGACCTTTGAGCACCAAAATCTTTTCAGTTCACTGTTGAGTCCAAGTGGACATTTGTGCCAAGTTCGAAGAAATTTCCCTCAAGGTGTTCCAGAGATATCGCCTTCACGAGACGGGGATGGACAGACAACCCAAAAACAGTATTTCTATAATGCTCAAACATAAATCACCTGTCATCTTTGTTAATGTTATTGCTCCAGGTGTTGCTGCTGTTGTTGCTCCCCTTGTAGCTGGATCCATCGTCCCAGCCACTCTGCCCGCCTCCTCCACTCGCTGGGCCTTTGCTGTCCCACCCAGAGGCTGGCCTCTCTCCCCAGCCAGAACCTCCTGTACCTGGGCCTGAGCTGCTTGGCCCACCCCCCCAACCTGCAAGTACATGAAAGGGAGATCAATGTTTCACCCATTTTTCTGTTTTACAACAGAGGTTTGTGTTCCACACTTGAATACTTTTGTTTATATCACTAAAATAAATTCACAAAAATGTCATGTACACGTTGTGGCCTTACCTCCAGAGGTCTGGGAGGGAGCTGCCGGTGTTGGTGCACCCCATCCGGAGCCTCCGCTGCTATGCTTTCTTTCGTCTCTGGGACCTTGGAGCTGTTTGTTAACTGGAGAGTTGACATCCCAGGAGGTGTTCTGCCGTATGGGCGTCTGTCCCCATCCAGTGTTGGACAGAACCCTCGGGTCCACATCCGTCCGGCACACAGCTAGGGGTACAGGATGGTTAACTTTTCTGCGATTCCCCCCTTTTGACTGGCTGTCTCTGTCTGAGCTGGATCGGCCTCCGGAGCTCTCTCCGCTTCCCTCACTTCCTCCAGAGCGACCCCAACCACCAGTGACACTCCCCAAGCCATGGCTTCCACCTCCTCCCCCTCCGCCTCCCATGCCCATGGCGTCATCCTCCAGGCTCTTCCAGCCATTGTTGGCAGAGCTTCCTTTATGACTTCCAGCATCTGAATGGTTGTTACCAGGAGCTGTTGATCCCCATTCTCCATTTGACATCTTGTTGTTAGATGTGGAAGAGGACGATGAGGACGAGGAAGAAGACGACGCGCTGCTACCCCAGGGGCGAGGTATCCCTGCTGGAGGGCCCATCGTAGTTTGGTTCCCATTGCCTGGTGTTTGGCCTGCAGAGCCTGGGAGTTGATTTGAGCCGATACCCCAGGACAAGTTGCTCTGAGGCTGGTTTGGGGTATTGGCGGGCCCCTGGTCCCAGCGTGGGGCCCCAGTGTTATTGTGGTTATTATTACTCTTGTAAGCAGCAGTAGAGGAGATTTGGGGGTTCCCAGCCTGCATTAAGGCAGGGTTTTGGGGGTTCACAGTGTCTGCATTTGGGGGGGCCTTGTCTCCAGGGTAGGTAGTTGCGCCCCAAGGCGTACCGAAGGCCCCAGGACCCCCCAGCTCTCCTTGGGGGTGCTGGGGAGCTGATGAGGGGTTTCCATTGGCCAGCGGACCCCCATTCCCTCCTCCAATAGAGCCCCAGGAACAATCCCCGCTGAGTGGGGGTGAGGCGGTAGAGTTTGGTGGACTAGAGGTCATTGTGGCGTTAGTAGTAGTAGTAGTAGTATTCATCATAATAGTGTTATTTGGTCCATTGGATTCAGTGTTAAGGTTGGTAGGCTGTAGGCCACCATTTCCACTGTTGCTGCTTCCTAACACCTTGCTGCTTGCTGTACCATTATTCACCTCAGTGTCTTCCATCATACTGCTGTTGTTTGGAGCTGCCATGCCACCCCAGCCCAGCATGGGGGCCTGTTGGGGGGCTATACCCAGTTTGGAACCCATCCCCGCAGCCTGTGGAGGCCGTTGGCCCTGGGGCACTGGGCTTGGGGTTGAACTCTGCGGCCAGGCACCGTGGTTGGCATTTGGGTTTAAAGTGTTTGGGTTTAACCCTCCATTAATGCAGGGGGTGCTTCCACCAGTGGTGCCCATGTTGCTGCCCCACACACCACTATTATTGACGGGCTTGTTGTGGTTACCCATGTTATTGCTGCCAATACTGCTGGACCCAGCCACGGAGTAGTGGGAGGACCCGGTGACGTTATTATTTCCATTATTTGCACCGCTGATGGTTCCCATCCCTCCGCCAATTACCTGACGAGCGTTGCCGTTGCTGTCTCCATTCACTGAAACGCTGACCATCATGGCAGAAGTCACCATAGAGGAGGAGGGAGAAGATGCTGTAGAAGACACAGAGGGAGAAGCATTTGCTGACATCATCATCACTGTTGTCACAGCGGCGAGGTTTTTCTCTGAGCCGATCGAGGAGCTAGAGTCTGCGTCCATGCATTCTGATGCCAGCTCAGGGTCTGATCCTGACCCGCAGCCAGAGGAGGAAGAAGACGAGGAGCAAGAGAATGAAGAAGAGGAGGGAGGCCAGACGGAAGAGTTGGTTGAAGAGGGGTTGTTGGGTTTGTCGGTGCTTCCGTCCACTAGGACTTTGCCCCAGTTGCTGTTGCTGTCACTGCTGCAGGGAGAGCCAGAGGACCAGGGGGAAGGCTCATACTGCAAGTCCAAGCCAGGATGCTCCAGACCTGGAGAGAAAGGTGGACATGGCAGGGGAAACTGTTAGATTGGAGATTTCAAAAAAGAAACATCAAATGTGAATTTATTCCAAGCATGTAGCAAAGCTGTCATTTTTCATTGTCAACATATTATGACAGTAAAATTTATATATTAAATAAAACAACAGATGTGATTTAAATTCCCCTCGTTCACAGTCGCGTTGAGATTTTTCTATTCCCTCCAACCTTCAGCTGCCCAACTGTTTTGGACATGATCGGTGCCAGGCCTGAGCCTGGACACAGCTGCCACCATTTTGTCACCACAGCAGGACCCAAAAGCATGCCAAAGCTATAAAATAGGATTCAGGGAGGCAGAGGACGACCATCAGCAGGGGAGGAGAGATGGAGGGCATAGGGGAGATGGCAATTGTGTTTGAAAAGAGGGAGGGAGGATGGAAGGAGCGAGTGGAGAAGTGGTGACAGCCGGAAAGATTCAGACTCGATTTAAACCTTGATATTTTTTTGAGTGCCTTACAACTGTCTGAGATCATCTGCATTCAGACCTGCCGTGTTTCTAAAATTAGACTCCAGAGACCACTTGTGATCTGATTCTGCTTTCACGACCATTATGCGCAGACTCATTCAGTCGCAAAGGCAAGAGCCTAAATTGTCAGAGCTACAGCAACCCTCTGTGCATCACCTTACATATCAGCATTTGCCAGCAGTCTTAGTCACTCAGACAGCACTCTTGCAGTGGGAGCCCCCATTCATTTGCTGTGGCGATGAATTAATGTACTGCTCATGCTAACTGCCAATGAAAGCATTTTAATTTGAAGGCAGTGTAGTACAACTTCAATATGCAAACATTTCTAAATGTATTGACAATAAGGTTAGCATACATTACCATAAGCCCAGTTTATCCAAGACGACATTTTTCTTTGACAGTTTTTGCAAATTAAAGTTTATGCAAAACCTAAATAGATCTTCAGGCAACGTATGAAAGGATATCGTCTAAAAACAAACAAACAGGGACTGACTTGTGGTGTTATTTGCTCTGACTTATGAACACAATGAAAACAATAAACCTTTAGCCACAGAAGGGAAAAATCATTGCGCAGGAGCTTTTAGCTTTTGGTTTCTGAGCAAACCTTACTTTACCAATGTTATGATGACACAGAGGGCAGCGTGCCCACAACATTGGCTCTGAGGCAGCTCAACAATGTTTTATTATTTGAATACCAGCTTTTACTTAACAAGTCACACATCGTCGTCATATTCTCTTCAATCACAACATCTACAGTATTTTTTTCTGTTTCCTGTTTCAATTACCCATCTCCGGGTCCTTCTCTCACTTTCAAAGCCTCTCTTTCACAGAAACTGGTTGCCAGATCTCTGTGGCGCTTATCGTGTTAGCCTGCCAAGTCTCCTCTTGCACCATTTCCACAACCACTCACTCACTCATTCAGCTCTCTCCGTGTCTGTGATATGCCATGAATTAAAATAATAAAATGCATCATCTGTCAAGGTCAGGTCAGACTGGGTGTACCTTGTCTGTCAATCACAGAGCAGAGGGCCAAAGTAAGACATTGGGAGCGAGAATGAAACACAAGAAGAACGTGGAAGGAAGGAGGCAATGTGTAGTCACCTGTTTGATTAGGGGAGTGGCTGACGGAATCCCGAATGGGAGCCATGCCTGGAAACAGAGAGAGGAAAGACTGTCAAACAGACTTAGAGGGAGTTAGAGATAGAGCCAGACAACAAACACAGTGGGGAGATGTTAGAGGCAGTTGGGACAGATAGGACATTTAATAAGAATCAAGCAAACAGACAAGGAAATAAGAGTGTTAAAGTCAGAGGGTTTCAAAGTAAGAAGGGCTTGCAAGTAGGAGAGCATAAGTGGACAGACCCTGCTACATGCTAAACCTAGGTTATGCTTCATTTTCACTGCATAGTTCAGCTCAACTCGACTCACTTTTGGTACGAGGTGCTTTTCTCAATTTCATTTTGCACTGCAGATGAAGGGGGGCTCTCAATTGATTATCCTAGAGACCCCGCGTAAACTGCCTTCACATCATTTTTAATGTGACACTTGCTGAATCTTTTTCTCAGCAACCAAACAGAGGAATGTCTGCACATAAACTGACCACGACTGCTTATTTTAAAATTGGGTTGAGTGAATTAAAAAAAACATTGTGGTCTGGCTGTTAAAAAATGCCGTGTTTGTGTCATGCTAGTGACCATTTCCTCTGACCAATCAGTCTGCAGTGTTTTAGCTACAGCTCGCTTAGAACCTCGACTGAGGTGGTACAAAAAAAGTACCAGGTACTATCCACAACTTTTGCAAATGGAAAACCAAAAAAGAATGGGTAAAGGTGGGTAAAGTCGGGGTGTGCCGGCACCATGCAGCGGAAATAAGGCTTTAATAGTTATAATTGGTTATTCATATTACAGTATAAAGCAATATTTGAATTTAAGTAACTCAACAAATAAGTAATGACATTTCTACATGTGTGTAATCCTTAGTGATCTGTCTGCTTATTCTGAATTTTAAAAATGTTTTCACCCTTTAGCACAACCTGCTTCAATGAGTTTCTGAAATTTGCAGTTATTATAATAAGTCAAAGCAAACCAACACAATTTTACATAATCCAAACACCTTAAAAACTAGAAACTTTAATTTATTCTAAGGTCAACGTTGCACAAAAGAAGCATATTCAGGATACCACTGAGAGCAGCCACCACGGTGAGGTTATTACAGACTTATGCAAATTGGAAATCTGTTACTTTTTGTGGCTTGATAAGTTTGTTTCCAACTATCTGGCATAGACATACAAAAAGAAACTCATCAGAAGCTCTGAGCGAGAGCACACCCACATTTTAACATGTATTGCCATTAAAAGTAATAATTGTTTTATTGCTTATCAAACAACTTGAGAGTGTGATTGTGTAGTCTAGCGTCTCTGGATGTGTTTGAGGATGCGGACTAGCTTACCTGTGAGTGCGGCTTGCGGCTCCTGGCTGGGCAGGAGGGCGTCCCCTGGCTGAGTGGAGAACAGGTGACCTCTGGTTCCCAGGTCGACAAAGGGGAGGTCAAAGGTCAAAGCTCAGAGGGCACAGCCTCAAGGGTGTGACGTGAAGAGGCAGGGCTTGTCAGAGCGGGCAGCAGGCTGATCAGGCCCCCTTGGCATTGCTGAGGACTGTATGTGAGTGTGTCTGTGTGTGTATGTGTGGGGAGAGGGGAAGGGGGGGATGTGGTTTAGATTTAGGACTCTGCCTTGACTTGGTATGCTCTGGCACTGTGGAGAGAGACAGAGAGAAGACGAGAGAAAGATGGTTAGGTCAATATACTATATGCATTTATCATATATATTGTTTCAGACATTCATCACTCGGGTGTCTTATGGAACATACGGTCATGTCAATCCACAGCAATGTGCACTGTGCAGGATCAAACCATCAATGGCAGTGTTTCCCCTACAATTTTACAGACCAATGGGAACCTCCACCAGGCCAAAACAATCTTTTTTAATGCCCAAAATACCAAATATCCATTCTAGTGTTGCCCCTTTATTGATTCAACAGCAGCACACTGGGCATTGTGAACCACAGCTGCACACCACTGTGTAAGTCCATGAAAGAGGCAAGTGTCTGTGGTTAGTTCCTATGTCTGTAATAACAGGCGGTAGTGGACGACACGCCAACGTGCTGACAGATTCGGTGTTTTTGTGGTTATGGCTGAGCTAGACCAGAGAATATTTGGTCTCGCCTTCATCGCCTTCATTGTTATCCGTGTCAATAAAAACTCCTGGCGCTTGCTCCCGGTGTTCTTTAACGCTGTTTTGGAAGAAGGAAAAACTGGGAGTAACAAGTGAACCACCTTTAAAGTGACATATTTTCTTTTGAAATAAGTGCTGTGTGTGGATCTAATGTATGCTGATGTGATGGGTTGTCAATGTGGATTTTGGAAACTAATAAATATTTGACAAGGAGGCAAACAGTTAATTATTTAAAGAACCTTTAAAGTGTGAAACTTGAGAACTGATGGCAGAAAAAGTGCTAAGACGCCAAATACAAAGGTTTGACTGGCCTATTGTACACTTAGCCAAAGTAATTGTGATTTAAAAAAATTCATCCGCTGTGACAGTGACGGTCGGCACAAGGAGGTTTGCAGTGGGGTTGTGTCTAGCATTACTGAAAATGAAACAATTGGTGTTGCCTTCACTGTAAACAATCTCTGCCAGCGCCACCATACACAAACAGACTAAGCTGATCACTGTTCTTATGGTTTCCACGTGGCATCGCCTAAGCTGTGATGCATGGTTTCATTTTAGTGGAAGTGCAGGCCAACTCCAAAGGAGGCTACAGCACAGCTATGAAGGTTACATGTTCCCAGTGGCAGCCACTTTGACTATGCCAATACAAATATACTATTTAAATATATTTGGAGCATTTTTGCAGCCTTATGCTTTCCCTCTTTTCTCTTGTTTAAAGAGACTAATTATTCCCATCTTTCTGGTACACGGAGTGTGAGACAAGTATGTGAGTCAGCCTGGTTAGTCAGAAAAAGGACCATGAAGGAGGTAGAGGGGGACTGACCACTTCACACACCATCTCTTCTTGAAGGGGGATGAATGTGAATGGGTTAGACTAAATTAAGGTTATACAACAGGTTTAAAGCTGGCAGCACTGCCCTTGGTCGTTATGGCAAGCAAACACTCTTATCCTAGAGCAGAGGAAGACAAGAAATAAGGGAGCCAAGACAGCGAGAGAAAGGGAGGCAATAACAATCAAAGGATGAAGAGGACAAAGGCACGAATCAACAGTGAGGAGACGCATACATCCTTCAGTAAAAGTGGACCAGTGTGTTTGACAGCAAGAAGGAAAGTGTGTGTGTGCGTGTCTCCTGACCTTTTCCTAGTGCAGGTTAGCAAGTGTTAGCTCTCTCTGCCTGCTGCAGCAGTACACAGGTCTATTTATAAACCCTCAGTTCAAATAGCAACCACTCTGTTCACCAGCCAATATGATAAGTGAACAAACAAACCCATGTGTGGACAATGAGCGAGTGTGCAGATGCAAAGAAGAATGCATGTGTTACAAGTCTGTTAAGATGTTTATTGTTTCTAATATTCAACGTAGAGTGGTGTGTTTATTGTAGTTGGAATAACTTTGTTACAACAAGACAAAATAATCCAACAACTGCAGTTTATATGAGGAAAAAGGTTTCTTTCAGACACACAAACCAGCAACCAATGCTATAAAACCAAACATACAGACCAGACGCACCTAACTGAGGCCAAACTCCACTTTTGTTAACTCACAGCTAAACCTGGGCATAGTGCCAGCATCTAAACATAAAGCCTGCCAGAAGCTGCTTAGCTGCCCTCTGGAACCAATCAAAAACACACGACAGTAATATCATCATCATCATCATCATCATCATTAAAAAATTGCAGGAAAAAATGGCCCAAAAGTATTTTAAGAAGATTCACTGTCCAAAAGACAACAGCAGAGCAGAAAGGTAAAGTATTGACCTGCTCCCTCAGGCAGCCACAGCACTAAAAAGGGCAGGCCCATTCCAGCAAAGTGAGTTGTTTACTTCCATGGATCTTGACTCAACCTTCCAACATGGAAAGACCTCTGTCAACCCCAAAGCATCCGATTCAAAGAGGCTATGCAGGGAAAACCGTCTGGCCTTATAAGGGGCGCAGATGGATATAATGTAGAAAGATGATGAACACGTCACTTGAGGCAGTGCTCATCATGCACTTAACCAAAATAATGTATTGCACAATGAACATGACATCAGTTTCCATAAATTACACTATCAGCCTGTTTTCAGAATCAGAAACTAGTTTACTGGCAAGTACATTTCACTTCCAAGGAATCTGCTTTGGTATATTGGTGCATAGAAAGAAACACAAACACAAACTAGAAAATTTCGCAAGAAATTCTGACAGGTGCCTGTTGCCATCACTGAGTACTATTAATAGCAGTAGCTGAGTCATTAATTTGAAGTGCCTACTACAAGTACTGCAAACTACATGTAATACATACTACATGTTTTGATGGTTTTTTCTGCCCATGTGTCAGCAATGCGGCTGGACGAGTTCCGCAGCTAAGGTTTTACGGAAAATTAATAATTAAAAATGATAAGAATTAACACGAGGAAAAGTAACACGTTGTCTGTGTGCTGCACAGCAGGCACTACAAAATATTCTAAAAAATATTATTTATAAATACGTAATATGTAATATGTAACGGTAATGGTGCCCATTTCAACAGGGGCACCTGTAAGGGAAGATTGGCTAGAGTTCTCAACGGACAAAAATTACAACCTGCACCGAATAGACGCAAGTGAGCTGAAGCCCGTGCCCTGCCTGTCCAAGATCATAACATAAAACTAAGCACAAGCCCGACCAAGCCTGATTCCCCCTAAAAAGCATGGTTTCTAACACCTAGGAAACACTGGCTGTGTGGCGGTGCAAGAAAATGGACCAGCTCGTGAGATCACCAACTCTCCACATGGCATTTTCCCACCAGAGAAGCTCCCTGTTCTTGCCGGAAGAAATGTAAGAGAGCCCAGCACAGAGCCTGGATATATCAACAGAAAAATAATCACCTACTATTTCAACAATAAACTAATCAAAAAAGTCATGTTTTAGGCAAAAATGTCTTCGATCTGCTGGTCCTAGTTTCTCAAACTGAGAATTTGATTCCTTTAATTTTGTCATGCGATCGTAAAGTCAATATGTTAACGCTTGGAATATTTTTCAGACAAAATTAAGCTGATGAACTCTGGTGAGGGGCATTTTTCACATTTTTCCCAACATTTTTCAGGCAAATTAATTTATAAATGTCTACATACAAAGCAATATTTAAAGTATTCTTAAAACGATGTATGTTTTTAATTTGAAGGCCAATTCATTGGTGAAGCTAGTGAGTACAACACACAACGGCATTCTTCATGAATGCGAAAACGTTAATGCCTGGTAAATATAAGCATGTTCTTTGCCGCTCCTCAGTACATAGAGTACAGTTTGTTCCTCTTTCCCTGTGCTCCCATCTGAGAACAGCTTTCATGAGGGCCCCTGGAGTTGGCAGCGGCTCGACTGCTGCTATCATCTTACAGACAGAGAGGGTTGAGGGGGGGGAAGAGGGAATATAGGGACAAGACACAAACACAGAGTGTGGCTGAGCGAGAGAAATAAAAGAGAAATGTGAACAGAATAGTTAAAAAAAACCAAAAAAAACCCCCAACATGTCGAGGTAAGGAGAAGGAAGACAGAAGGCAGAGAGAAGTGGAATGTGAGAAAGGAGGGACAAAAAGGCGAAAGAGCTAAAGAGCCTGTCACTGGGGCTGATGTGAGAGGAATGCAGCTGCAGCTTCTAACATGTATAAAAAGCAAAGAGGTCAACTTCCTGAAGTCAGCAGCACATGAACCCAGTACAATGTGTACTCCGTTCAACAGACGGAGCAAGAAGCAAAGAAACTAAAGAAACTTAAGAGGCAAGTTGGCAAAACGACCAATGTGCTGAAAGCTACAACAGTTGAGGGAAGGATCAATAGAATTAACCAAGAAAGTGTTTTGGCCCCGTTTCCTACCTTAACTGTTACATAAACTAACCTGGAGAGTAGGAGTAGAACAGAGGTGGATCTAAACCAAGGTACATCTGAATAGACTTGAAAGGCTGATGGGCAAATGCACGCATACCAAAACAGAACCTGTAATAATGCAGGTATATCTGCGGGTACATTTGAAGATATTTCAAAGTCCTGAGTACTTGGGAAACTTTCTCCACTGCGAAAAAGCAGGTGAGCTGATATAATATGCAATACAATCAAGCTGATTTTATGTTGTATGTGGGGAAGTCGAGATAAGAAATGTGGCTGATAGCCAGCGCTTTCTTGTTGTAAATTTTGTTTTTGTTATTTATTTGCCCTTTTGTACCTGGGAAACAAAGAATTTCATAATAAAATATACCTGTTCTGATAAGCTTTCACATAAAAAAATTTCTAAAACTGCTTCAAAAGCCTTTTTACTTTATGAATTAGAAATCGTTCGTATTTTTTTAATCCACTGTGAAAACATAAACAAATTTTTCCTCCACACAACTGTATTTATTCAAGGTTCTTGCCAAAAATTGAATTTTACAACATTATACCCAACACATCATAGTATGGTTATGATTTAATATTGCTGGATAGTCATTTTTAAATTTTTTAAATTGTTTTTTCCTCAATTGACTTCTGTTATCATTATCATATCACTTCTGTCATTGTCAACACAGATTTGTTGTTCACACAGTAAAAGAAAAAAGGGTGCATCCCTTGATGTATTGATAGGAGTTTACTGAGTCCTTTTGGCCCAAAGGCATCCCAGAGAAAAAAAATCTTTCTTCACCAAAACAGGTGTTTAACTGAATCGTATGCATAAGTTTCAGAGGCAGCTTAATTTGCCTGACATGGGTATTGTTTTAGATTACTTTTTCTTTGTTTATAAGGTGATGCCAATTACTAGAGACACCATACATTCACTTGTCAAAGGTCAGCAAAAGGACAAACGGTGCATTTTTCAAGCTTTGAGCTTTGACCATTTGAAAAAAACTCTTCATGCAGTGACTGTCAACTGAGCATTGTTTTTAACTACAGGCGTTTTTCACGTGTCCTGCTGTTGCCATGCAACTACAAAATCTATTTTGAAGCACGGTGCTTTGTTGCCAAAAGCGGACATATTCTTTAACATCATTTGCATGCCAGTAAAACACATCGAGCCCGCGGCAACAAAAACTTTGTGCAGACATTTCTCTCATTTTCAACACGAAGAGTGGGCGGCATGTGACGTATAAAAGCACACAGGTAAAGAGGTGATGATGATATGGATCGGCTAAACAGTTAGTGCTGGCAGAAAATTGATTTCTGCCGTCATATCACTTCAAGTGCATAAAAAGCTTTAATGCAGTCAATGCACTTTTATTTTATGTTGAACAAATGCACACTAATTAAAGGTCTGTCAGAGCATACATGGACATGTTTCCTCATCGTCTGTTCCTACCTCTGTCGCGCTGTGTTTGAAAATCTGCTCCAACTCTAACACAAGCACGTTGTCAAACAATCCTCATACGCACGGACATGTTTAATTTGGAGGGCTTGCGTTGCTGCCTCTGTGTGCTGTATACACTATATGCTATATATACAGTGCGTTATTAAAGATTATGTTTGAGCTCGGTTTCAATTAATCTTTGGTGGGGCAACCCTACTCTCTAGGCTGAACCAACCAGTAACAGAGCTCCTGTTAGGGAAGACCTTGTTGTTATGGCAACATTCCTAAACACTCCCAACTCCTCTGGGCTTGTCTGAGCAAGATGACATCAGCTCAAGGAGAACATGCCAGTGTCTTTCTCTCTCAAATAAGCAAAAACCCTCATTAATCAATAGCTAAGCCAAGGGGAAATTTGGGAGTGGAGGCACGCAGTCTGCATCGTTTCTGCTTCAGCTGCAATCAATGTGAGGGCGTGAAAAACATGAGGAAGTGTAAAAAAAAACATGTAATATACTGGAGTGGAGGTGTTACTGTACTGCGTGTGACTGCGTCCCTTTCACAACTGTATGCTGTACATGAGATTGCATGTACAGTGTGTGTGTGCAGGAGCAGATAAGCCCACTTGTCACACAGTGCACTGCCGTCACAGCAACTTTGGGAGGAGTCTGGAGGGGCCCCCCACACACATATCTAACCCAAACCAAGGGACATGTGCGCAAAGGCACAAGCTTCAGGTGTTGTGTATGATTCATTAGCTGGTTTGTCTATTATCCAATCATCCATTTCACTTTACAGTCACCTGCCAGGCACACCCAGGTAGATTGTGGTTACCGCCAGGTATGCTCAGGTACTTTTGTCTACCCTATAAATAGTTTTAAGCAGCCAATAGGAGCATTGGTCAGTCCCTTTCTAATTGGCAGTTTGATAACATCAACAGGTGGATTTCATAAGCTGTCTGTAAGGAGCATGTTTTGTTTTATAGAGCGCAGATTTCTCTAATAGTCAAAACTGTTCGTAACAGGGTGTTGTCTTCGAAAGTGTTTGTTATGTCAGTAGGGCTGGGTATCGTCAAAAACAAATATTTTATGTTGTTAAATAACAGCGCTAAATACCAGTACCCATAAAGTAATACCAATACCAGTAGAGTGCTTCCTTTGATACAGCCATAATATCCAACAATCTGGGGGGGGGATCTCCGCAAGCTAAGCTGCCAATGCAAATGATTTCAGTCGAGCAGTTTCCGTGTCGCTGTGAGTTTGTTGGGACATTTGAAGGGCTCTGTGTTGGTGTTCGAAGCTGCTACTGTGTTGGCTCGTGCTAACTGGAAGACGCTGAAGTGACTGTTCGGTGGGAGGAAAGCAGCTCTGGAAACAGCAGCAACAGAAAGTTTGCTAACCCAGTGGAGAGTTGGGACAGAACAGGATCAGACCCTCCTCAGTGCAATAGGATTTTGTGTGGGGATCTTTTGACTGGAGACATTTTGATACTGCTTGTTACCAGGTTTTTCAGTCAACGAGGGCTTATAAATTGCGATGTCACGCTCAGTGGTCGATGAACTTTGTACGAATACTAAAGGTTAGGAATCACCTGACACCTCACAATACGATATTTTAAAGATACTTCAGTGACAATACAATTTCCCTGCAATTTTACATATTTTGCAATACGCTAAATTTTGGAAATATATATTGTGGTATATTACCATGTGTTACTTTTTTTTTAAACTGCTTGAATCAAATCATTTGTTTTATCTAATAACCAAGTTTTCAGTCTATTAATTTCACTTCAATCACTTTATTGCAGCAAAATTTGCCTAGTGGACTGAAAAAGCAATTAATTTTATTTTTCTCAGAAGCTACCAAAAGTTTAATTTGTATTTGCAATATTAATACATTTATATAATGAAAAAACAAAACAAAACAAAAAAAAAACAATCCTTGGAATCTGTGTATCGAGACAATGATGCCACACAAGATATCACATAAGGTGAAACCTCACGTATTAAAAACTATTTGCATTTTTGCTTGAAAATTTTCCGCAATTCCTAAATCAGTAGCCCAGGCTTTTATTTTCCTCAATCAATCTATCATTTTATCACGTTTTATTTGTCAAAACATGTCAAGTCAATGACTCTGCATGAAATTGGGCCAAGTTTAATGGTGATCAGATTTCACAATTGGTGCAGAATAATCTTATGTTGAACCATCTAACCAGTGCAGCTGTACAAGCAAGGATGATCAAAATAGAAAAATGCCATGTTCTTACTGGATTCAAGACAAAAGATAATCAAACTGGTAAATGCTAAAGAGCTGCTGACAACTGGGGGCAGATCAGCCTATAGCCTCCAGCTATAGTAAGACTCTGTTATGTACAGATAGTGAGTCTTTCAGAGGTACAATGATTACACTTGTGGTATTGTATAACCATTATCTGAGGGGAGGAGCTCACATGCCGATAAATGTCTGTGCCAGTTCAGTTTGATACCACGGAGACTTAAACTCTGAGCTACTTCTCTGTTTGTACTGAGACAAACAATACAATAAGCGGGGGAGACTATAGACACAGCAAGATGACGGGCGAAGAGGAGCGAAAACAAAAGCAAGAGACAGAGAGAGCAAGTGAAACACAAAGACACACTCAAGGTCAGGGATAGACGCTATCAGACTTCCTGCCTACACTAGCCATGACAGTAGTTTCAGCTGTAACTGAAGTAGGCTCGTACAAACAGGACTCAATGGAAACTGCAACGGCAATTCAAATGGAAAACACTTCTACGTCACATGGCAAAGTACACCGGGCGCTGTCATAAGAGCAAAGTACACGGCACTGCAGGCACAGACAGAGACAGAGAAAGAGCCCAGACCATGCAAGGACGAAAAAATGTTGGAAAAATAAACAGTTAAATATTGTGAAATCCACCAAGGCTTCGAATCCAAATTGGACTAGTAGTTTAAAAAAAAAAAAAATAGAACTTGATGCCTTGAGCTAAGTAGTTTGTGGATTTTCTCAAGTCCTCTGGGAGTTCGACGTGCTTTGCTTTTTATATACTGCACCAGTTCCTATCATCTATTGCCAGAATTATGTCTCCACACAAAACTGCAGCACTGATAGTTGTGAAACTGTTTTTACTGCTTTGAGTACAATTCTAGAGATATGGAATATTAATCCCATCCTTGCTTACTGTGCACAATTGCTTCTGGTGTTTGGAAAAATAGGCACGAATTTGAACACGATGAGAATTGGAGTGACTGGTTTTAGTGGCACATCGCTCATGACAGATAAATATTTCCTAGAAGTGTGTGTCCTAGAAGCAGCAGAACACCGAATCCTCTCCGAGAGTAACTACATTTGCGATGGCAAATCAATACAAACATTTAGACACAGCACGGAGCAATGGCATTATCTTTAATCAATTTTCACACAACACAAATATCCCACAGCTCCTTCTTCTCACCTTTTGACCAGCCCTGTATCTTCTTATCCTCCGTCCTCGTCACACTCTCCGTCTTTCTCTCTCTTCCATCCACTGTTCTTCCCTCTATGGGTATGTTCCCTGTGAACAACAGGAGGAATTACCATTACTGTCACTGTAGTTGCTATTACATTTTATATGGCAGAGTTACGATCATATGCTCCAACAACTCTAGGATGTCAGCTTCATGATTTCTGCCCTTTAAAAAGGGGAAGTTCGCCAATTTTTAATCAGCTCTGTCTTGGTGATTGCAGCACGAGGGGGAGGCCAGGGGCTGGACTATATCAAGAAAATCAAATATTACAATATGTTTTTTATCAAATATGTTGATATCAATATTGCAACATTATTGTAGAGTTTACAATTGGTGCTTTCACAAAATATGTACACAATGAAATCTTTGATAAATACTTATCTAATGTTGACATAATGACTACGTCGGTAAAAGCAAATAATACAACAGCTAGAACAGTCTGTTAAGTTCAGAAATTTACATCACTTCACCGTAATGCAGCCTTTCAAAGCAGGAGAAGACAACATATACAAAATAATGATATCCGAAATCACCATTTATCTGCACACACTGCCTAAACCGATGACAAAGAGCTGGTTAAAAATTGTAGAAATCCTTTTTAACTTCCCTTTAACTTATTAAATTCTTTTTTGGCACTATGGTGCTGAGCTTTGGTCATGCTATGTATTTTTCATGACTTAATGCATATTTAAAGTAACGCTAGTAATTATCAAGGAGATCTTTATAATGGAAAGGATGACTTTTTCCCTGAGGTAAAGAGGAGCAATATTCCCCAGAAAATGGGAGAAGTGGACTGTCTTTATCTCAGGAGACATGGGACGCAGCTTCACTGTGAATGTCTGGATAATAAAAGGACATTTAACACGTGTGCCCCCACACAATGTTCTCTATGGTGTTTATTTTCTGTATTAACATTTACTTGCTTCGTAACGACATCAAACCAAATGAAAACATCCGGCCTTGATTATAAAACTAGGGCACTTAAACCTTTGTAATTAAACATTTTCACCGCTCTTTACTTATTAGAATATTACTCTTGTTGGCTCCCTGAAAATAAATAAAGGTCTTCCTATTAGTTTGTAATCAGACTGTGGCTTCTCCCTCAATGAGTGTCAAGTTTAGCTGCACTGGTCGCGGTGGGTGTGCCATTTAGCCTGCAGGAGAAAGCTGCAGGCTGCAGTCTAATCCGATAATGGGATTACAGCACAGCACTTACCTTAGCTATAAACAGAAAGACGTACAGAGATGCTGAAACAACTTAGACAGACACAGTGGCTGCACCATTCAATGTGTAATCACTTAGTTTAGTTTGATAATTGCACAGCGGCTTATTGAATGGTGAAATGTTGTCACTGCAGCTGTCAAAATGTGCTGATTCTGCATTACAAACGCAATGTTTAATATGTTGGAAACATGTACTGCATCAAATAAGACAGATACTAAACACGACTAAGGCTTGTTTTCTATTACATTTAACAAAAACTGTGAGAGCATATGGTACTTCATCACTGCCAAAAAGGCGGCCCTAAGGATGCCATCAGAAAATCATTTAGCACTCGTACATTTACAGTTATGTTGATCAAAAAGCATTGTCCCAGAAAAATCCTGCAAACAGCACTAAGCTGTTGTGAGCAGCAGTGATCAGAGCTGATGCTACAGCCGTCTGTGTGTTTACAGGACATATTTATGAGAGAAAAGGATCTTGAACATGTTTATTACATGATAAAGTTTGAATTTTAGTATTATGCATGCAACTTCAGGGGTGGACTGTGAGTTTAAAGTCAGCAAGCCTTCAACCACAGTCAGAAATGTTCAGTTCATCCAAATAGGGGCTTAAATTCCCTTAAACTACTCTGGTCAACATGTAAAAAGTCATGGCTCTATTACAATTGAACTTTAAGTGCACACCCAGTTGCATCCTTTAATGCTGCCACCTCAAGTCACCACCCTCCTGCCTCTGTTCCCACACTTCCCCCCTCTCTCTCCCCTTCCTCCAGCCATCAAGTGCTTCAGCAGATGGTTCTGGGTTCAACAACAACAACAGCAGAGCATGGTGGGGCCCTCCTGGAGTGCACACATACACACCGTGGACAGCATCTGTTTATGAATGGGCCGACAATTGCCCATCCCCCGACAGCTACAGCTGACGGAGGGAGGGGGGCACCCCGAATCACCAAACGCAAAAGAAGGGATAAAGAAGAATGAGGTAGTCCGAAAAGGGGGAGGGAAAGAAACGGAGAAGAAAGTGAGAAAGTTGAAATTGCAGGTTTTTCCTTTTCTAGTGAAAGGTAGTGCTGACGATTTTAAAAATATACAGGAAACAAAATTCTACCGAAAAACCCTTCCTATCCTAGCTGACAATACATTTTTATCAGCTATCAAAAGCAGCATCATGTAGCTTTAACTATAGACTTTCTCCTGTCTAAAAGGAAGCAGAGTAAAACAACATGCATACTAAACCTGATCACAGGTCAGTTGTCCCTAATCTAGGTCACATGAGAGATCATAAGTACAGGTGCTAACCACGTGCTTTCTGTTGCTGTTCTTTAAAGAGTTTGTTAATAATCAACCGTGGTGAATCAGGCCTGTAATTTAACTGTCCCGTTTTCCTGAATGGCTACTAGAGTTGCGTATGATTCACGTTTTATCCATCACCAGCACCTGGATCGGAAATAACAAAAATGGTAAAAACTTTGTCCGAACTTCTGAATTTAGAACATTTGTGAGTGTTGTCTGTGTTGAGTTTTAAAAAGTGCAACAATTGCAACCCCTTTGGCTCACCATTGTCCTCCCTCTCTTGCATGTTTTACGCAACAGATAAACTCTCATTTAAATCTATGCAGCTGTCTACACCAGCTACGTGCAAGCTTGCGTTTCATGGCTCAACTGCGATCTGAAGCAGTTACTTACCCTTTAAGTTTATTCTTTTTGACAGTACACAGATAACACAGTTGATGCCCAATAAAAAGGAACTGCATAATTACATTTGCCTACATTTTGCGACCTAGATGGAGCATAGCGTTGTCTATGGACAGAGCCAAAAAGCAGCAAAGCACTTTTGCCCAGCAGCTGGGAAGCAAGACACAGGAATTTCTTGGGTATCAAGCAGCATCAGTGCTTATTCATGGTCCATCTGTAATCTAAGCTGTACATTTACTGCTGCTACACAACTTCCCTGCTAACCTTTCCCTCTGCACTGATCACAAACACCTGTCTGCCTTGAGTGCCACACACTTGCTACCCACACAAACAATACAACAGCACCCTTAGCTACCGAAATATGGCACTGATTGATTTAACATGAATCAGTGCTCAGTATTACCAACATAAATCAGTCAGTAACCTTAACAGCACAGAGTTCAGTACCCAACCTTAATGACTACAGCTACTTACATGACGTTATCTTCATTAAGTTAACCATGCAGAAAGCCGCTATAAAACTTAAGTTGCAAATTGATATTGAGAGCATGAATTTCAGTCCAACTCTCCTAATGTGAGCGTCAGTACATCTAGCCAATGTGAAATAATACATCAACACCAGGCAAATCAGGAACATGCACTGCAAAGCCCATCAACAAGCAATAGTCAACTGAATATGCTCACAATCAATCGCTTTTGTCACTTTTCATGCAAAAATACTGGTACAAGCTTTTAAAAATGTGAGCAGTTTCACGTTCTGTTTCTTTTATATGTTAGTAAATTGAATACTTTGGGTTTCTGACAATTAATGGGACAAAACGAGCCATGTATAAGATCATTATTTGCTGCCCTGAACTGCAATATGCTGTTGGATACAGACAGAATTTCACTTTATATCATCAAAACTAACTAAAAGATTGCTGCATTATCTTTCACTATCTACCAAATACACTTAAAAACTACTTCCGAAGTTTTGCCTTATTATTAGATGGAGTGGAGCAGCCATTTTGACCGTGACATACAAATTGTGAGACTGATGAAAAGGTACTTCTTTCCGAAAATAACCCATCTCTAAATAAGGTCTTTGTTTTCTTTTAAGCGGATAAAATAACAATCTTGGCAGATAAATCCACTATTAACCACATACTTTAGGTTTTTCCATCTTGAGACAGAGGGAGGATAGAGGGGGAAAAGAGCAGCAGACAGATGAAAGATGAGGAAAATAGCTGTCAAAGGTCACCAGTGATGTTGTGTGTAACTCTTTAGCACAAAAGATTCGAGTCCATTAAGTACAGTGGATGCATATTTTATTTAGCTACAAAGAGCTTTGCGAGATAATCGTTTTAAACGCTCTGGGTCACCTGTATGTCCTGGTATACAAAGTGAATATTCTGACACCGTCACCCTCTGCCTTTATTAACTGTAGGAAGTCTGCCACATTCAGCTAGGTTTAAAGCTACTTCTGCTCTACCCTTTTGAGATTCACAGTGTAGCACGGATTTCGCTGCCACCCACTTGCCTTTTCTGTGAACCCTTTTCTGCCAGCTGTCAAATAAAGCTGAAAGACTTTAAAAATAATCAAACTATATTTGGGTTTCTGAGGAGGTAGAGATCAGAGATCTGAGGCTTTAGACTCCAGCATCCTAAGACCCTGTGGGAGTGTTTTTCACTCCCAGAACTGAGTCATGCAGTGAAGCAAGCGAGGACTTTAAAATTTATAGGAGACGGAATATTGATTGCGTTTGTAGCCTTGTGGAAGTAGCCGTCTTCACACAAACACCCCAGACATACACCCAAACATAAACTGACAGACCTGAGCATCAACATAAACACTCAGAGCTCGCCTGTCCCCGAAGAACAAAAGCCAGAGGGTAGCCGCGTGGCTAATTTGCATGTATAACACCACATCATTTGCATCAATTTGCATTAGCATGTTCTCACAGAGGCTCGACACTGGAGGCTCCGGTCGGGAAAGCCATCACTCAATTAGTGAATTACAAAGAGTGTCTCCTCATCAAAAACAGCCCAACAGCGAACGGCTTTGTGTGGCTGACATTGCAAGATGTGACATTTCCAGCCTAGCTGCATTAAACCTGTCGCTTCACCAGCGCAGTCAAAATCAGGCAGGTTCATTTCAGGTCATGGTAACTTGAGAAAAGCAATATGATATTTCTGGCTGAAAAATGCTATTCAATTTTGCTGCTGGCAGAGGAGGGTGGGGCAGGCTGTGAATCAAAGTATTTCCTGCAGCAAGCTTTCTGAGGTGTTTTTTCCGGTGGATTCAAGAGCAAGAAAATGAATAAATTGGCAAGCCCTGTTTACTTTGTGTAAACTATGCACCGTTCATTCAGACTTCTGACTATGAGAGGGCAGTGTGCAGCTGAGGTAAATTGGACATTAACTGTTATAAGCTGGCAAGCCAACCTATGTTAAGTAAAGTGCAAAAAAATGCAAACAGATTTTCTTGCCATTTTTTGCAATAGGTGGAAGGAATATGCACGACAACTTGACTTGATTCAAAGTTGCTACACACACTTGTTGGCACCAGAAATACTAATTGGTTGAGCTACATGAAATTATTATTTTAAACGATTGCGTTCACACAATGAAAATGCTGTTGTAATAATCATGCATGTTTTCTAAAGAATATTGTTTTCAATACTCTTTTAGAATTTTTATTTGACGAGCTGTTGTTATTTTTGTAGGACAGTATCCAATTTCTATGTATGATGCAAAGTGCCACACATTTTAGTGGCATTTAAAATATGATCTGGTTATTTAAAAATGTGACTAACCGTTCCAATTGACTCATGATAATACACACAATATTTTTTCAGACAGTGTTTAACCTTGTAGACACTCTTTTCTTTAGACTAGTTGGCTTGTTTAATTTTTAACTTCTGTTTTAACGTCAGCTACATTAGTCAGAAAACTCCGAGTAGGTGGGCATGCAACATCGATCAACCTGTGACTGCATGGAGTGCAAAAACATAACAGCCTACAATAATAATAACAATAGATTTAAAGATTTTAAATTCAGACATTAAGCTGTACCAGTTTGATTTTTAAAAAAAAGAAATTCTATAGAAAAATTGAGGTCACACTGATTTGTACGAACAGCTTACAATGTCAGCTACACTAATTTAATTTAAACCTCAAAGCCAAGGACACTATTGCCCATCCACACTGCTAAACAACTTGCTCAAACTAACATTGCCTGTTGATTGTATCTTGTCTTTGCCTGCAAAGTTCAACAGCACCAAATGCTCCATTTCTTCTACTTGCTTTTCAGGTCTCATGACCATCTGCAGGTGTGGCTTTACTGCTTGAGGAGCAATGGTCAACTACCTGATCCCCAACCAAAGTAGCAACATTGCAACACCTTAGGAATTTATAGCACGGCCGTATTAAATTCCAAACACGACCATCTTAAGTTGGCTTCGTCAGCACGAGTCGCTTTATGCAAGTTTGCTACGACTTCAACACGTCACAAGCCACTTGAGAAAACGTGGTATTTTTAGACAAGAATGAAAACAGGTCTAGCAAACAGTAATTTAGGGAGCAGAGCCAGGCAACCAAAAGTGAAAGTGAAGCCAGACAGCACATTGCTCTCCAAAATCAAAGGAAATAACACTAGTCACAACGAATCACACATTATTCTTTTGCATTTAGTGATGAGTACGAATGCAGAAGGCCCACGAGCAATTAACTGGATTTGTGAGTAAGCTGGATGGTGAGTCTGTGTCTAGAAACTGACTCACAGTTGAGCTTCGCTTGTGCATAACTAAAGGGCTCCAGAGCAGGAGCGCTGAACACTTATTCTGCTTTTGCCCCGAAGGATGTAATCCCCACTGGTGCCACAGATGCTATAAATGTAGCAAATTTATGATACCGTGGTTTGCCTTTTATAGACACATCCACCAAATGCTATTTGTAAACTTTAGGACAGGATGACTTCTTTAAACATGAAAGCAAAACCACTTTCCAAAGGCTATGAATTGAAACTAAAATGACCTCAAGCAACACTGCACTGTTGGCAGCCTGTTATTTATGGAACAAGAGAGTTTCTATCTAGATTTACGTAATAAGGAATCGCTGCCATTGGGAAAAAAGATAAACAGATCACAGAATCCAGCAGTGTTAAATTGAGAGAAACATAATTCAGGCTTGTATGAAAGGGTTTGGTTAACGCTGAATGTGTAGCATGTTTTTTTTTAGATCATATGAAATACAGTTCTCATGAGACAAATCATCTGGGTGTTAGTGTGGGAAAGCAATAAAACTAAAAATGAAACATGCAATGTAAAAAAAAAAATCCATGTTGCTATCCATCTATGAGTACTGGTATACTTTCCTCCTTACATTACTTCAGCAGTAGTCATACCCACATACAAACGGCAGGAAAATATGTTTCTCCTGGAAAAATGGTGACACGTCACCACCCAGCTTTAGTTGCCAACTCCAAACAAACCAACATAACAGAATACCTTTCGAAGCCATTCTCTAAATACAGTTTTCAAACCATGAAACACAACAAATACATTTCATGAGGTATACAACAGAAACTGGACTAAACCGGCATTTCAAACATGGCATCCTCAAACACTGACGACAACCGACACTTCTGGGGATGAGAAGGAGGCGAGCGCACAATAAAAGCAAGATAAAAAAATCAGAAACTTGCGCGTGAAAACAAGATTCATAAACGCAAAACAGATTGAACGCAGCCCTCTGAGCGGGTCGATGTGCTAGTTGTGGCCCATGACCCTATTGTGTGCCTGCAACTGTATGGACACAATGAGCTGCACAAACACCTCTCCACACACAAAACATCAGGACTCTGGCTTCTCATTTAGCGATTTTAAAACAGCAAAGCTTACTCAGCACAATGCGGCCTAGACCAACCCAGACCCTCCAATTCAATTCAAACGGAACTGCATGTGCTTGCATAAGCAGCAGCTGCCCATCCCCTGTCCCCCTGACCCACACACACACACACACACACACACACACACACACACACACCGCTTTAGTCGTCCATCACACAGATGAACACACAGGTCATGATCTGAAGAGAAGTGGCTGGAAAAGTGATATTAACTGATACATGTGTTCTTAAAAATGACTGTGACACACTCACCTGTTACGATGCTTCAGCTTCTTTGGTGGCAACAGCTTTCAATTCCGAATCTCTGAAAGAAAATAAAGTAGACACGTTATTATTTATAACGCCCGATATCACAAGTCACAATTTTCCTCTGGGGGAGGTTGCAATCTTAACATTAACACCCTCTGTCCTGATAGTGAATGAGGAAAATCTACCCCCCAAAAAGAACATTTAAGAAGAGCCATGAAGCTAATCTTTTACCCAAACAACCCTAAATTACAGACAGGAAAAACACTGCCTGTGGATTTTACTGTTTAATTGGTTTACTGTGATTAAACAACACCTTGTAACAAAAATCACGTGCAAGGGTTATGTCGAGAGATGCTAAACAGCACTCTTTTAAAATGTCTCAGATTAATTATTGATGGTGCAATGGTGCACAGGTCAAAAGACATGCACCGCACCTGCAAAATCTATGCAAGGACATACATGCACCAACAAACACGGAGACTCCTCGGGTATGAAAAGTATCTCAACTTGTCGATGTGGAAATTCAGGTTCAACTGCATCACAAGGTAATGTCAGACCAGAGTACCCAAAGCTAAGGTTCTACAGGGTTAACATGGATTGTGTTAGTGTGTATGTGTGTGACAGATAAAGACACAGTGAGAGTGTGTGTAGGTCAGAGTTACAGCTCGGGTCCTGATCGGCCATTATCTCAGCTGTTGCCTGATTTACAGCTTAACCAACATGGCTTCTCGAGCCTGGTATTTTTCCAGCGCAGCCAAGAGTAACATTGGTCGTAACAGGGCGTCTGATTAAAGTCAATGCAATTAAATTATTATGCGACTAAGCCGTGTCTGCAGCGTCGTCGGGCCGGTGTAAAAAGTTAGCTGAATACGGTCTGCAAAACCAGCAGAGCAGGAGTCTGATGTGAAGCTAACCAGCTGCTCTCGCTCTCTCCACCGATAGAGGGGGTTAAACACTCCGACCGAAATACAACTCTGCAGCTTTACAATTTCACAACCAAATTTACACTAATATTACGTTTCACCTCAAACTGTTAAATACTTGGGGACATGTGAGCATCTCTTTGCCCTCTGCAAGTCAACAAACAACCGAGCAATCAGTCGGGGTCACCGCCGAGCGAGCTGCGTCGTCAAATTAGCACTGATGCTAATGCTGGCTAACGGCTAACGTTGCGTAGCGGCTAGTTGACTTACCCGGTCTTACTCCAAATGTAGCTATACTGGCATTTCAGTAAACACAGCGGTTAGTAGTATCCACAAACAGCCGGAGCTTATGAACAAACAAATCCCAGTAAACAACAATATCAAACGAAAGACGTAATTCTCCCTTTTAACAGATATGTACGCACAGCCGGCTAGCTAAGGTTAACCACTGCTCGTACTAGTTAGCGTCAGAAGGTTAACCTGCCAACAAATACACCGGCTTGTCACACAAGCCTGAAAATATCTGCACACAGACATGATCCCTTGCTGTAGCAGCCGATGCGTTTATCTTTCACGTTTGCAAACTGCAGCGCAAACGAGCCGCCTAATGCCAGATGCTAGCCGAGCAGGAGGCTAGCTAGCTTAGCTCAGTCACGGCTAACTAAACAACAGCGGCAGCTCAACTTATCTTCACCAGACCTCCGGTCTCCTGCTCGGGGCTCTGCGCACATTAGCTCACCACAAAGAAACGCTGCCCTGCTCAGGAAAACATCGCGAAATCAAACTCACCTCATTGAAGTATAAAGTGCAACAGAGTGGAAAGGAAAGCCGGCTGTAAGGCTAAAAGAATTTCAACGCGTTTGCAGCATCTACGAGGGGAGGCATTCGTCCTGCATGATCGCCATTTTCTTAACTCGCTGCTGGCTAACCTTCTTTCGCTTGAGCTCTGCTTTCCCCTCCTCTCTCTCTCTCTCTCTCTCTCTCTCTCTCTCTCTCTCTCTCTCTCTCTGCATTCACTTCAGCTCTGACTCTGTGTGTGTGTGTGTGTGTGTGTGTGAGTGTGTGTTTCTGGAGGGGGGAGACAGAGCAGGAAACACATTCACCACTTCCTCTGACTGAGAAAACCAAATACAGCCGAAGGTATCTTCATATCGAGAGAAGAATAAAAGTGTGTGAAGTCGAGCATGTCAGCAATGTTCACCAGCAGCAGCTCGGTCGCTTCACCTTAATGAACCCATGGGACGTGTTGCCATGGCACCAAGTGAATCAGACCTAAAACCGCAAACATTAAAAATATTTTATTCATGTAGCTAATTATCTTAACATTTAAGTATCCCATAGAGAGTTTTAAAATGTCATCACCACAAATAAATGTAACAAATAATTAAATATACAATTATATGACATCTCCCATTCTTCATTATTCATCCTGTCTTTCACAAATCTTTTATTTATTTATTTATTACCAGATTTATGGACAGTATACAATGACATATTAAAGCTGTCAGAGTGAGCTGGTCTCTAATTGGTAACCTGCAACACTGAGAACATGAACTCAACCCAGACTGTTGATTTACCCTGATCTCCCATATCCATATGCCCCTAAAATAAAAATAAATATTTAAATCAAATATCAGCCACACGTAGAACATGATATAATAAGATAAGGGAAATAAATAAATAAAATTGGATAAATAATAAAATAAAAAAATGAATAAAATAAGAAAATAAATTAAATTAAAATTTGAGGATCTCCTCGATATATTTATCCAACAGACAAGCCGATGTCTTCGCCAGAATTTTTGCCCCAACATACTACTCACCACCCTCACAACATTATGACCAGAGACCAAATATATCTCACTCTTATATTATTATTATTTTTTAATTTTTAGGCTAACTGCTCAGTGATACTTTGCAAACATTTACTCCCCAACACAAAGGTCTAAAAGCAAAGCCTCACCCACAAAGCTAGGAATAAAATTCAGGGGAGTTAAACTTCTTATTTTGTTTGCCTAAAAGGAGTATATTGAAAAAGTCTAAAACTTGGATACCAAAAGCTACAGCCCTAGTGTGTAAACTATATTCAACATATTACTCTGAACATTCTTAGGAAGTTAAATTAAAATGTAATTTTCCGTAGGCATTTCCATTCCTCGATGTGTCAGAACTATGACTCAAGAATTTAATTTGAATGTTATTTAGACAACAAAGTGTGTGCCACAATTTACAATGAAATAAATAAATTAAAAAAACACACAACAACAGTAAAATACAGTACATATTGGTATATTCAGTGTCTGTTTATTGACCAGTAAAACCACCTTTGAACACACAGGAAGTAAAAGTTTTAAATATATATGTCAGAATATTGATGTTTTAACATCGTCAACTACGCCATTTAAATTGGGCTACACAGAACGCATTTAGGTTAAAGAGTGATTTGTGGAAATAGCCAGCTGTTGCTCACTACTGTCCTCTTGATATGTAGCCTAATGTGTGTATTCTAGGTTGTTGACTGTTTATAATTGTATCTGCACACTTTGATTTGTCCCATATGGCAGAAACCTCTCTTAACTGTACAGTAAAAAGTCCCACTGTGAGTCACTGTAGAAACATCTGGCTGATGTCATAAACAATAGTGTAAGATTCATGGTAAAGTGTGTCAAGCTTTCTACAGAATTATACCATTATTTATTTAAGTATCTTGAAAAGTATCAAAGTATCAGAATAAGAAGAATCTTGAGTACAGTTATTATATTTTTATTTCTTATGGCCAGTTTCTGCTCCTCTGAACAAACATGATTAGCTTTTCACAAAAACATTCAAGCATTCCTTCAGGAATATAAAGAAAGACGGCCAGATATACGACAGATTTAAACTACATAAGGCGAAACTAAAATCTGCAATTGTCAATATGGTGTTTAAAGTGATTCCAGAAATAGCATTAATTATTTAGTCACTGGGAGTAGGGACAGACAGGCTTTCTGTCTGAGAATCAAGAGTCAAACCCCCATCAACAATACACTACATCCACCCTGCTTAGGAGTCCTTGTGCACAACAATAAATCCTTGCCAGTTGCGTCTTTATTTAACCCGATTAGCTTTTTGAGAGTTTTTAGAACGTCACTGTTTTGTTTTATGCTATTATAAGACAGTTTAAAATGTTGTAATGACAATGTTGTGTATGTAATGACAGCTACTGCTATTAATACTTGTACTAGTGATGTATTGTGATGGTGGGACAATCACTGCCACAAATACTATCATCATCATGCTTCAGGTATTTGTGATTGAACACTCACACAAGAAGAATTCAAACACCTCTACTGTTTCCAAAAGCTTGTCCCAGCCAATCATGCGTGGCTCTGGCTGTTATGCAACAAAATAACCCTAAAAAAAAAGTTTTGAAAACGAGTCAGAGAGAGACAAGAGAGGAGAGGGATGCCTAAACAGCAGAGCAACAAACACAGTGTGGAATCTGCCAACTGCAACGTTTCACCGGCGAGACAAAGGCTGTTGCTGCTTACAGGAGAGACCGGCAATACGTGTGTGCAAAGCAGTGACCATTGACCCAGCCACGGCAAAAACAACCCCCATCCTTGTGCACGAATTACCTCCCTTATCTGTGTGTATTTGACTGTGAGGGAGCGAGGTAGAGTTCATCTGCTGCCAGGTAATGATTTTATTTGACCACATATCAAAGAGAGGGAGATTAGCTTTTACAGCTTATAAACAAGTGGGTTACCTCTCAGTACTGGGGGACTGTTGCCAAGTGCTATCCAAATCTAGGTCTCCCGGTAGATTCCTAATATGGATGATGTGTTCATGACAACTGGGAATTCAGATATAACTGGCCTCCAAATGAAAAAAATATTGAATTGATTGTCCCTGCAATTTGTGTGTCTAACATTTGGGATTTGTCCTGCCTTCATGCACTTGTCAGGTCATCGCAAAATCAGACACACTAAAGGATATACAGCTGTATCAAGGAGTCAATAAAACAGTCGAAGCCTTATCACAATACTTTCCAACCTCCCACTCGCAATTCTTGCACATCATAGGGGATGCAAATGTGTCAGCTGTATTTCAGTATTTACAGCTTCAGCTTTGATTTACATCATTCATCATACATTGACTGTAATGGTATAGTTTGGCGATCTACAGGCCAAAATCTGAGATCAAACCATTAAAGCCGCAACTTCCAGGATTGAAGAATGAAGCCGAAAACTGCAGTTCCTCTAACAACCACTTGAAGCTCCAAAAGTGAGTCCCTCGTGTTAAAATGCCCAACTTTCCGGCAGAAATAAAAACTTTTACAATCTGGCACAAAAATAGTTTTGGTGTCCGTAGCCAGTTTCCCCGTTTTTATATAAGCCCCCCCTTTTAATTTTATTAAGGCTTAACAGTATGCATAAATAAAGTTGTAGCTGTTTTAAGTGACAGGCCGTTTGTGAGGCGTCACCACAGTCTGAGTCACATCTGCCCAGGCCCTCAGGAAGTGCACCACACCTTGAAGCCAAGTATTAATAAACGATATTTAACCACAGTCATAGTGCCTCAGATGCATTTTTGGGACTGCCTGTCTATACTATGGAGTTTTACACTGAGTGCGCTGGGCAGTCATTGTTTTTATCTTTATGTGACACGTTTTACTATCGTAATTTGATCCATTTGGTCCAAAAACATTTTGAAAGTCTAGAGAAGCCATGCCATAAAATCATTTGATGCCCATTCAAGCAGAAAGCTAAACCGGATGGAGACGACTCATTTGGAGAAAGTTAGCCGCTCAGACAGCAAAGTCTGTAGTGCACTTTCTCTGTGGGCCCAGTGATGCAGAAAATCTGGATAATTTTACCCCCATGAAGTCAAACTTGTTTGTGTGCAACTGAGCAACTTTCATTGGATTGAACGGGGCTCCGCCTCCAATGCTGTATCCAGTTCTCTTCATACATTGATGGATCCACACCCCGCTCCTCCACAGCTCCACCCTTTCGTCCAAATATGGTAACTTCTGGGGAAAAGGTGGCAACTGCCAAATTACCAAACTCCAAATTTAAGGCTTCAAAACGGGTGTGCACAAACTAATGGGTGGTGTCATGTCTATTATTTTCATACAGTCTATGTCAAAGACAGAGGATAGACTATTGAACAAAACCAGGAGTCTACAGCTCAGTGGTGCTTTGAGCTAAATGCTAATGTCAGCATGCTAATGTGCTCACAATGAGGCAGATAGAACGAGTCCCGCACTGCAAATCCCACACTTTAACTGTTATACAAGGAAAGCATGAGACACTGTAGGGCGCACCGACATGAGAGCAGATAGTTTGGGGCATTCTGACACACGCGTGCAAACAAACCCCAGAGCTCACATGCCTGTCCTTTTTTAATAAAGTGTGTCTGAACTCAGAATCTTAAAACTTTAACATCTGTAGTATTTACTGTTAATAAAGTTTTCCTTTATAATTGTTGCTGTTTTGACCTTCAGGATGCCTCCCTTCTTCATGCACCATGCCAGTAGGTCAAGTTGTTCCAGTTCCCACCTCAAAGTCTGGTGAAGTTAAAAGTCAGGTCAACCACAGTATACAAAGGACCTGGGAGTTTGTCTGGCCTGTTCAGTAAGGGTCCACTCATGCATAACAATATACTGAGGCAAACTAGCGTTAGATTAGGCTGGTAGACCGTAACAAAACAGAAAAGTCCAGAAACAGCCAGCTGAAAAACCTGAACAAAGCAAGACAGAGGAGAATAGAACTGTGCAGAACAGAGCAACACAGCAACACAGTCAGGTCACCAGCACGAGGAAAATGGTGATTTTTTTTAGTACAAAAACTGTATTTTAAGCTCCTACTTTGTATTTTCAAATGGCCCAGACATCAATACCCGATGGTAACCAACATGTGTCTGTTTGAAAGGGCAGAAAACTCCTTTTCGGCTGCATGTCTCAATGAATGATGAATCTACAATTTCGAAACCCTGCAACGCATGAATGGGTTCACTGGGAGAAGAGCAGGGCAGCAAAGTCAAAGAGTTTGGTAATAGTCTGTGACAAGGCAGTCACCTTGACATGCAGAGCAGTGTACACAGAACAGGCCAAGGTTAAATCATTCACACACACAGGTGCATGTGCGCGCCCAGACGTACACACGCACACGAGTTCAAATGCAGGAAATAAATGCTGGTTACTTGGGCAAACAAATGCGTAGAGGTACATGTGTCCACATTCACTGACTCAGCACTGGCTGTGATAAAGTTATGCAATTGCAAACATGTGGACACACACCCACAACTGCCTCCAAAGCTAACATGCACATAATGAACACAAATCCCAACCTTTTGGGGATTTAATGTTTTATATGTCTTGACTTGTTTTTGTGGGTTTGGCTCAACCACAGTCTCACATAAACACACACTTGCACTTTTTATTTCAGTTTAATTTCAGTCAGTTTCCAGAGTGGGTTTGCTTGTTTCAGTGTATGTTTTATTGATAAAAAATATGTAGTTTTAGTTTAGTTTTTACGAGTTTCATTAATGTTATTTTCTGTTATATATGGGGGGTATTTGCAGTGGCGCCCCCAGAATTTTTTTCATACTGAAAATCCTGAAGTGGCACACCAAAACCAAAACCCATCGTTAAATTTCAGGAATTCATCTATGCTGCTTGAGAGTTAAGGAATCGCACATTGCCTTCACACGCAGCCTAAACCATTGTGAGTATTTATACTTGTGTGGTGGTGTGTCCGTGTCACTCTGCAGTCACACCTCCAAAACACTGGTCGGCGGCGGAGGTTTCTGTGAAGCGCTGTAAAGTTTAGTTGATTTAAAACACGCATTAAACATGACTTAACAGAGACAATTTCAAACACAAGTACACAAATCAGCTTCACTATAACTCGCAGCATTCACAGACAAACACTTGTCTTGATCTGGACACATTTTCCCCACAAATACAACACGCTAACATTATTAGCACAAGCCTATGGCATTTTAAATTGTATTAATTAGCCCTGCGGCTAGCAGACTTTTCCACTACTCATATGAAGCCAGGGACAACAGCAACATTTAACAAAGGCAACAGCTCCATTACAACTCACAAGGTTCACCAACAAAACAACTGTCTTATACTAAACATGTTTTCCAAACAAATTTAACATGCTAACATTATTAGCACAAGCCTATGGTATTTTACATTGTATAAATTAGCCTAGCGACTAGTGGAGATTTCCTCTGCTCATATGAAGCCAGGATAAATCACACACAAGGCTTAAATGCTATTTTTTTGGAGGCTTTATTGTCTTCACAGTTTATTGTTTCTTATCTGTGAAATCAAAGTAAATAAAAGTGTCCTTTCCACTGAGGGAAATGGTTTCAGCGTACAAAAATAAACAGAAGGTCTGCGTTGCTGCAAAGTGTTTCTGGGGAGGTGCACGTCAGGCCACAGCAGAGGGTACGGCATTGATTTGACGCAGAAGTATAAATCAAGCATTAGCCTTCACAAGTGCAACACCATTAGGTGTGCAAGGCCATCCAGTGGGCCGGTTCGAACCCTTTGGTGGGCCGGTTTTTGCCCCAAGGCCGTATGTCTGACACCCCTGAACTGACATTTCCTGTATATTTTCTATTTTATTTTAGTTAGTTTTGTCAGCACACAATATTTTTAGTTTAAGTGTTTTGTAAAGTCGTTCTTATTTTTTTATTTCAGTTAGCTAAAATTTTTTCACACCTAGTTTTAGTTTTGATTTTAGTTTTAGTTAACTCTAATAACCTTGCACAGGTCACAGTGATCAGTTGCAGCTGCAGGAGTTAGCGAGCCTATAAGAATGGAGCAACCATTGTACTGGAGAGAGAGAAAGGGGGCATAGAAAATCGGGCTGAAACGTGAATGTACTGGCGGAAAAGGGAAAGTGAGCAGGGAACAGAAAGTTAGCAAGGAGAGAGACAGAGATTATGTGCAGGGGTTGAGAGTGCGGGAGAGACAGAGACAGACAGACAGGCTGACAGACAGAAGAAGGTCAGAAAAGAGATTTGCATGTCAAGTAGTAATAGGCTTGTCCTGAGTACAGACACGCACACTGCTAAGCTGCAGTGTTCACAGCGCTGCAGCACGTGTGTCTGTGTGAATGCAGTGTGTTGGCCGCCAGCCACTGCACCTATCAGAAGTACATTTCTCCTGGTGACTCCAGTCTGACTATTGTCTCTGAAGCCTGTAAAACAACAGACTTACAAATATATATACTGTGTGTCAGTGACTTTAACGCTGCTCAGTTTCTTATTCACTGTTTCTTTGGGTCTGATTCCAAATCGTTTATCACTCCTTCAAACTGCCTCCCCCATCCAGTCCGCACTTATCATCACAACCCCTTCATTTTTCATGTTCTCCCTCTCCAACCTCATTATCTTCTCCCTGCCTCCACCCTCCTCCCTCACTTTCTATCATCTCAAACACACAGATACACAATAGCAGCCAGCGGGCACACACTGACTCATGAGCTGTCTGTCTCTTATTCTTCTTCTCTATTTATTTCTCTCTGGGTTCTTTTTCATCAATGCCTCTCCTTTGAGCCTGTCAAGTGAAATTCATCCATTGTTAATGCGAGACTTTGAAAAGCTGCAAAACATATGATTTAGAGTGCGTTTACTCAGAGTAATGAATCGCCTTCATGGATTAAAGAGAACACACATTTTTAAGTCTGGAGGAGTCGGTGAGTGTGACGACTGAAATTAATGCCAATTGGTCCCTCACATTTCAGATGGACCCAGATTTCTCTTTCAGCTCTGAGTGTATCCACACAGTATCTCATCATTGGAAAGCTTTTCTCCCCCTTGATTTCCTGTCATCTCAAACCCCCCAAAAAGTATTACAATATACATTATTATATTGCACAGAAAATCTACCAAATTTAGCTATTTTCCGGAGCTCTCTGTCTTTTACGTGTCTCTTTTTCTTCTCCACCGCTCTGCCTCTCTCTGACAGGGTACCAGCTTTGAAATGGATTTGTTGTGGGCTAAAATTACACCTGGTCCTCAACCAATTACCTGAACATTCATCCTCTCTGCAGCTCTCAGTGCTGTCGCACACAACAAGCTGAATACCAACCTAATCCATCAACTGTTTTACTTGTGGTCTCGTTTTTTTTTTTACACACAGATGACTTTCATTCACCCTTGCATACTTTGTTTTGTGTGCTCATGACACACACACACACATACTGATTATTTTGCAATATAAACAGGTACTGTAGTGTTATTTCCCGGCAATCTTCCCGTTTCTGTCTCTGTAATCCATCACACGGCCTTGAATATGCAGATAGTCTTGATAAATGTGCTGGGTGACAGTATAACATATTCAAATGTACCCCTTTATTCAAATTCACTCTCATTTATATTCATATCACCGATTCAATGCTGGCCTTGCTCCTCTATTACCACAGGAACTCATGCAGATCGGTGGTCACAGGGTACAGTGATTGGCTGGTCTTATTGTCATTCATCTCTGTTGGACGTGTTTTACTGTGCAGAGGAAGGTGACACCGGGCTGAGAAACAAACACACAGACACTGATACACACGGTTACACATCCAATCACACAGGCGCATTAAATCACACACATAAAGTGTTAAAACTCTGCATCCCACAATGTGCTAACATCAGCCCATGAAGGTGGCAAAGACAGCCCTGGCACCGTCTTGTTGTTAATTCAGTAAAGTGCATGTATCTGTGGGGGTGTGGGGGTAGATGTAGGGGGAGGGAAGCAGAGATGAGATAAAACAAGAGTGACCTTTTGGCTCAGTCGGCTACATTCAAAGGCCTGTCACACCTATGGTGGAACAACACCCTCAGTGACAGTTACAGTTCTTTACAGTGATAATTTCTTGGTTGTGAGTTCAAATGATTTCAACTCTGACTTATAAGTGAACTCTGTGATAGGCCACAATTTGAATAAATGGTTGGAAAAAAACTACTTCCTGCTGTCATGGAAACACTGTTTGATTGATTTCCCGTAAGCCACACTCTCACCATACAATTCTGTCTGCTACTGGCACATCACTAGGAAAATGAAGGCTCAGTAGTGCTTTAGTTACACTAGCTAACAGTGGCAGCCAGAAACAAACATCTGAGCTTCATTGTCCATGTGATAATCTAAATGAAGAACGTGTTTTCTTGTGGTGGCCTTTGTAAAATTAGCAGTGTTGAAAGTTTTAATCTTGTTCTGACAGCACATAAGTCCAAAGCGCCATTGGTCCATGAAATGTCCCGTAAGAGCAAGAGTACATTTCTCCAACAGCCTGTACCCCTAACACAAACGCTCATTGCGCCAAAGTCCATATATGTTACATTTGTACATTAACGTATGACAAATAAATTGAAACCTGACCTTTCTCAACACCATGGACTAAGAATTATGCCAGTCCAATATTTGATGGTTCGCTTTTAAAGTTGAACAGGGCTCAAAGGCACATTTAGTGTGTCAGAGGCATCCACATAATATAGTACACAAGCTAACTGCGCTAACAAAAGGTCGGAAATATGCAGCAACCTTTTTTGCCGACACTAGACATAAAAAAAAAAAAGCCAGAGACTGTATCATGTTAAGTTCCTCTGAGCTGTAAATTCACCACTTTCTAGCAGAAGAGTGAAGATAATGTTGTCACAGAGCCTCATGATGGAAAACCTCTCTTCCTCTGTGCAGTTGCCTGCGTGCCCGCTGCAGCCTGTACCAAAACGTAGCATGAAAGTCAAGAGTGCTGACTTCAAAATCTGGGGACCAAAATGTCCCAGAAGTAAAATGCACAACATACTGACTAGCAAAACAAACAAACAAACAAAAACTGGCCGACTTGAAGCAGCCTCAGTCGACTGAGGCAGGGGTAGGCAACCTGCGGCACAGGAGCCACATGCGGCTCTTTAAGCCCTTCTCTGGTTGCTCCCTGTGGCTTTGACAAAATGATATATGGAAATAAATAGCAGTTATTTTTTTAACATTTTAATTTCAATTTATCATTGTTATAACCATAAAGTGATTCTTACATTTCCCAGTTAAATACATGTGTAGCCTTCACCAACTATGTGCGTCATACGTCTACGGCCTGGTGCCTTTACCTAAAATTTGCTGAATCTAAATAGCGACAGCTAAGCTTGAGTCGCTCTCGTGAGGCTAGCTAGCAATTCCAAATCAGAAAAGAAAATGTCTCGGAGAAAAAATAGAGCATATCATAGTGAGTGTCCCTATAAGGGACAAATATGTATTGTGGCTCCAGACAGATTTTTTTTTTGGCCAAAAATGGCTATGTTGATAATAAAGGTTGCCGACCCCTGGACTGAGGAGTCTCCAACTCATGATTCAAATCTCTGACTTTCAGGGGGAAGCCCTCGTAAAACACCCCTGAACTGTGACAGATGCTGCTCTCAAACTGAAACTAACTGTAGGGAATGTGTATTTACGAAATAATGGGGCTTTGGAGAAATGAGCGTTTGATTTTCAGATAACAGCCAGTTGGAGTCATGGGCTTTTTGTCCAGTGGGAATTTTTTTGAGCCAATGGGGCTTCGGAAATGTTAGGCATGCCATTGTGCAATGGCATAGCACTGTTGATAAGCAGACAGCAGTAGCCAGTGTTTATTTCCTTCCTTGGCAAGAGTTAGATGAAAAGATTGATACCACGGTCATGTCTGTAGGCGCACAGTAAATAGCCAGTTAGCTTAGCTTCGCACAAAGACTGGAAACCACAGGAAACTGCTATCTCTGACTGGGAATTTTGTACCAGACTATTTCTTGACCGAGCTCAGTGACTACACTTCCGGTTTGGTATGAACGAAACACACAAGATACACCATGTGGTTGTAATTAGTGAGCTTTAGTGGTGATGATGACAGATGGAGGTGTTTCCCTCTCTTTACATGTTACTTTGACTCTGATGTCAACATGCTAAACAGGCCTATGTGTCACTATCAGTGACTGCAAATCATCGCTGCCTCTGTCGGTCAATCCATCCAAAAGCCCCCCACACATGGCGCAGGTGTCTCGCTTTACTTGCATGAGTAGAATCACCTGACCCGAAAAATGAAGGACACGCTTACAGGTTTTGATAAATCCGCAGAAAGCAGCTGGGGCTCTAATCACAGGCATTCAGGTCTACAGTTAAAAGGGTTATCACCAAAATCAGAGAAAACACACATCACCACGCTGAGTTTGTCATTCATTTGGGAGGAATTTCGCAGGCAGAGAGCGTAAATCTCCGTCAGTCTCTTTAATTCCCTGAGAATCTGTCTTGTTTCCAGATATGAGCTGGATCTCACCCCTCAAAGCTGGCTGCAAAATGTGACTCAATTATTCACACAAAATGCAATCACTCCTTTCTTTGGAAAGCAAAAAGGCGTGTCTCTGAACTGCCAAGCGTCTTAGAATAGACGGAACATTTTAAACACAGAGCAGGCAAAATCACTGGGAGAGCTGGAGACCAAACTCCTGCCTGTGCAGAGTAAATATGTACACAGGAAGTACAGAAGAAATGAGTTCAGACTGAACCCTGAATGAAGTGAAGCCTCATTTGAAGTCACAACACAGCAGAGCCGAATCAAAGAGGACTTTCATTACAAATACTCCACTAATATATCTGGTAAATATTCAGTATAGGTAATTCAAGTTAAAAGATGTAATGAATGCCATCTATTGTTAAGCTGGATGCGCACTTTGCAGCTTCTTCATAGAAGATGCTCAGAGTTTTAAGTAAAATGTCAAAAGTTTGAATTGACTTTGATTGACGATCGCGCTCTTGTTAGCTCGACTCACGGACTTACAAATATAAAACATCCATGGATTAAATACTCATATTAAAAGAGTCACAGTGGGTCTTGTTTGCAGTTTGAGGTGTCCTGTCTACAGTTTTACAGACGGCTCTTTTTTAATGGTCGTCTACGGAAAAATGCTTTTTGGATGACAGGGAATTTTAGTTGCTGCAATACCTCGGGGTGGCTACTACTGGGAAAAATTGTAAACAAAGCTGAGCTTCTTCTAGGTGGACTGGCATAACCTCACAGAGCTGCTAGCATGTGTAGACTCATAAGGCTCAGACATAGTTTCCGTATTGAACGTCTGTAGGGAGCTGTGGTCACGCAGACATGCATGTGGTTCTATTCATAGTACATTTGGCAGTGTGCTGGGAGGGCTGGGAGGTGAGCTTACGGTTCTCCTACTGCCAACTTGGGGCGAAGGTGAACTAAAAGATCCTGCTGGGCCTGGGGTGAATATCTGTCAAATATCTAAAACTAAGGGCGCATTCACCAGGACAGTCCGGGGGACTTGGTCCGATTGGGTGTGCAATGCCGAAGAATTTCACACCTTCATTTGGTTCAGTTCACTTTCCCACTGCACTTTTTAAAGCGGATCAAACCACCTGGACAACGTCACGCAGTTACAACAGCTGCTCGTGTGGGGGCGGTATTGCTGGAAACGACCACTGACCAGGGAAGAAAAAAAGCATGAGGAAGAAGAAAACCCGGCTCATTGATTGGTCAGGGTTGAAAACGGAAATCCATCCCCTTCGGCGGCAGCCAGCAACTGCGATATATAGTCCTCTGACCATAGATCACTGCACTGCACTCTACGTCACTTCTCCTCTCTGGTTTGCTTGATAGTCCGTTTGCATTTCCCACTGTAAGCAAACACTTCACTTGCAGGTGAACCGAGACCCCAAGTTTTCAAGCGGACCAGGGTTCACTCATTTGGGCCACTTCAGTTCGAATGAGCGTTCAAACCTCTCCAAACGAACCGAACTATCCGTGGAAGCGGACCAGGGTTCCTTTACAGCAGACCAAATAGCGCCAGTGTGAGTGCGTCCTTACTTCACCGTGGTAAGGCTGGGTTTGAACTGGACTGGAGTGGAGCAAGAGACTGGAGCATGCACAGACCGTGTTCTTGCTGTGCCTCCAGTCTGTGCAGTCACAAAAGATGAGTTTCACACAGACGTCCAAGCAGGGGTCCGTGTGGACCCTCATGGACATGGGTGGTTGATGAGATTTGTCACACGGACTAAAGCAGACCATTGCTAATTTGTTGAGTTTGGTACTCATAATAACTAGCCTAATTAAACAGGGTTTGAGCTGCTAATATAATCCAAACTAAGCTCTGTTTGCAGTGTTAAAATGGTGAAATACATGGGTTGAGCTCAATTTTTGCAATGTGATAACTAACCTTTTTTCACAGCTGACATTTTGACGTGTCATAGTAGGAAAAGAGGAAAAGCATGGGTTAAACTGACAACATTAATGATTGTCTGGATCCATTCAGTTTCCCAGTAAGTTATTCCAGTGAGCCAGCATGCACTATACCAGAACATCCCCTAAGTGGAATGCAGCCGTCATCTGTGTCCTTAAATAGACCTGTGCCTTTCCCACTTTTTGAATTGCTGTAGGCAGGGACTTTTTTAAATAAAATAAATAATGGTTTGATTCATGGGGGCTTGATGTTTCAAATGTTAGGAGAAGGCAGTGTGCCGGCCAGTGAATATCCCAATTTTTGGTAGACTTTGTAACATAAAGCCCAGTTTAGTGCCTCTGCTGGGCCATGATGCAATGTGAGGCACGCAGGCTGACCTGAGAGCCATTGTCATGGACAGAGCCACTGCTGGCCCTTTTGTTAACGCCGGACAGGCCAGCAGACCTCTTGTGGAGAGAGAGCGTGTGTGTAACTGCAGTTCAAAGTGTGAATGACAAAGAGGAGAATGATGTGATGGGAGGGGAAACGGTGGCAGACACAGGAGATGAGAGGGGGGAAACGCAGAGAAGCTGACAGAAATGACTGAGAGCTCAGCCCGACAGTAAAGGATTTCATCACATTAAACGCTCCGCACACTCACTTAAATCTGACATGCAGCCATTATAAAAGACTAATCAACCCCTCGCTATCCTTTATTCTATCGTGTTGTCTAGTTCTGTTACAAAGAGGTCAATTAAGTGTAATGACATTAAGGTAATTCTCAATCTCAAACAGGCTGATAAAAGAGACGATGGAATTATTATAGTTTCCTAATGTTACATTCTTCTCCTTCATTCAAGGGAATTTAACTTATTTCCTCGTATCGCTTTCTTCTACCTTCCTCCAACACACACACACTCACAGAAACACACACTGCCCCAACCCCCATGCCAGTCCGAGCAGCCCAAATGAAGTGCGTGTGTGAATGTGTGTGTGCTCAGAATGTTCTAGTGCATGGGGGGAAGGGGTGCGTGTGTGTGTGTGCGTGTGTGTGGAGATTGTCCTGGCATGCTGCCAGTCTCTCCGTCTCTCATTACCACTGTGTGTGTGTAAGTGTCTGTCTCTATGTGTGTGTGTGTGTGTGTGTTAGTGAGTGCGCAACGGGGGCCTGCCAGCGTGACGGGCATTGCCATGGCAACGCCAGAGCAGGTTCCAGATGCAATGCATCATATTTCTACAGGAAGGTGCACACGCATACGCACAGATGCACGCACGCAGACACACACACACACACACACACACACACTCAAATTAAACGGGCAGTAGGTCTCTGGTTTGCCATGCAGATTAGTTTTATCATGATGGACCAACTCTCATTTAAATATTCATTCTGTCTTTTATTCTCCTCCGTTCTTAGATGCATGATTGGCTGTCCGGATCTAGCAATCATTCTGGACACACACACAGGTACACACTCACACACATGCACACACATACAGTTAAGCATCCACTTGCAAAACCTTTTCAGAGGTAACTGTAGTTATTACTTACAGCAATAGTCTTCCCCATGGATGTATAAAGAGAACTGGATACAGCGTTGGAGGCGGAGCCCCATTTATTCCTGTGTGAGTTGCTCATCAGTGCATGAAGCCAAAACAGTTCAACTGCTGTGTATAAAATTACCAAAATGATCGGCACTGCTCCTGCACTGTGTGGCCCATAGAGTAGATTCACTGGAGAGGTCCGCAGGCCGAGTTGGCTACTTCCAGTTTCGCACTGTGCCAACTTGAATGGGTGTAAAATTACTTGACTGTGCAACTCTTCAAAACTTTCCAAATGTTATCAGACCAAATGTATCAACTTCTGATAGTAAAATAAGGCATGGAAACATATCCACCAATTTACAGATGCCCCTTTTACCATGTAATGCGGAATTTATACTTCTGTGTCAAATCGACGCTGCACCTACGCCGTAGCCTGACGTGCACCTCCCCAGTAAAACAATCACACATTGTGCTGACGCAGACCTCCTGTCTGTTTTTGTAAGGTGAAACCATTTCCCTCAGTGGAAAGCCAGCTCTTATTTACATTGATTTCACAGATAAGAAACAATAAATTGTGAAGACAATAAAGCCTCCACAAAATAACATTTCAAGTCTTGTGTGTGATTTATCCTGGCTTCATATGAGCAGAGGAAGCTGATTTGTGTACTTGTGTTTGAAATTGTCCCTATTAAGCCATGTTTTATGTGTGTTTGAATCAACTAAACGTTACAGCACTTGACAGAAACCCCCACCGTTGACTAGCGTTTTGGAGGCGTAACTGCAGAGTGACACAGACACACCACCGCACAAGTATAAATGCTCACAACAATGTAGGCCATGCATGTAGGCTATGGCGTAGGCTCCGCATAGAGCAAGTATAAGTCAATGGGGGAAAAGTCTTTTGGGGACACAGGACATTACAAGACGGATGTAATTACACTATTTGGCCACTACTAAAATTGGCTTCAAAGCCTGGCACACTTCCTGAGGCCTGGTTTCCCCTCATTTCCAGTATTTATGCTAAGCTAAGCTAAATGGCTGTTGGCTCCGGTTTCATATCAAACAAACAGGCCAGCCGGTGTATATCTAAAAATGTTGAACTATCTCTTTAATTCATGTTTTCGCAGAGGGCTGTTTTTGTAATGTGAACTTTAGAAGAGAGGTGTGTGGGCTCACTGGGCTGCCAGGGTTTGTTTCTTTCATTGGCTAAGCTTCGTTATGTACATTCCAACATCTCCAACACTTTCTGAATGATTCATCATTCAAACAAACAATGAGCAACTGCTCAAGGAGGTAAAACACTTAAGGAGAAAATCTAACGCTAATGGTGGTCAAAGTTAAAGGTTTAGCTTTTGGATTCATAACATCAGATCAAAATATGGATATTCATCAGCCACACTGTGTGATTCCACATTTCCTGTCCCACTTTTCCTCTGTTTCACCTCAACAAAAAAAAACAGTGCATGTTTTCATTTCTACTCTTGCTGTTTTTACCTACTTAGGTGACAACCTAAAAATACACCCATCATTACCCTAAAATGTTCCTCCCCCCGTCTCAATTTCTCATCTCCATCTCCACAGTGACTCACAGCTGCTCTAATAAAACCTAGTTACTCACACCGTTAAGCCCCAACAGTAGAGAGGACCCCGTGTGTGTGTATAAAAATGAGGAAGGATAAAAGTTTGTATCATTGAGTGTATCCATAGGAATTCGTCTGTGTTTATGCAAGTGAGTGTGTGTGTGTGTGTGTGTGTGTGTGTGTAGGGTTTCTCCCTCCATGACTTATTCATAACATTATTGAGTTACAGTCGGGCCAAACACAAACATTTCCACAGCAGGTTTCCTCAGACTAAGCTAAGGACAGCTCAACCACACACAAGGACGCTATCCAAGGAGAGCACTGTCGGGAAAATCGCTCATAAGTGCACCACTGCACGACATCTTGTTTAGACTGATAATCCTAGTTATCCATTTCAAAACTTATAGGAAGAGGTTAAAGGGACACATAATTTCCCTCTTACCTGTAGTGCTATCAATCAGTCTAGATTGTTTTGGTGTGAGCTGCAGAGCGTTGGACATATCTGCCTTTTTTCCAATATAAGGGAACTAAATGGCATTATACATTTAAAAAGCTCAACAGCAATGTCTCTTTCCAGAAATCCTGACCCGCTTACTCAAGATAATCCACAGACCTTGTTGTGAGCAGTGAGTGTGCACCTCACAGACTAGAGGCTTGTAATCATGACAGCGTAAGATGTGAACAGTAATGGTGTCATCCTTGGCTGAGCTGTAACATCAGCTAGCCCAGTGGTGCTAGGTGAGCTAGCAGCAGATGCATGCTTTCTTCTGTGCGGTGATGCGGTTGGCAGGTGCAGTTCGGTAGAGAGAAAAAAGTTCCTGCATGAAACTGCTCACAACAAGGTCTGTGGATTATCTTGAGTGAACAGGTCATGATTTCTGGAAAGAGACATTGCTTATGGAGTTTTTCAAATGTAATTTTAGGCGCTTAGAGCACCACAAGCCGAGTGCCACTGAGTTCCGTTTATATTCAAGAGGAGACAGACATTTCTATGGTCAATATCTCCAACATCTGGCAACTCACACCAAAAAAAAAAATCCAGATTTATAAGTAGCACATCAAGCAAGAGGAAAAATACATGCTCTTGTTTCTGGTGTGAACACTCCCTTTAATCGTCTCGTAGAAATCTGTGATCTTACTGTAGTCCTCATAACAACAGTTAGAGAAAAGAAGTCAATATCTATCAATACAGATGCTTAGTTTTAATGTAAGGTGTCTCTAAATGTGGTGATACCGTGACCCTGAGAATAACAAACACTTCCTCTGTCCCTGACACAATTTCAGACTGAAAAACATTTCTGCAAATACGAAGCATCAAACATTTAGTTGCTTAGAAACTGTGGAAGCCACAACCGGTGAATTCAACCTCAGTGTGCATCCTCTTGTGTGTGTGTTAAACAATAAAGCAATAAAAGTGCCTCAAGGATGTACGGCCTATTTATGAGGTTATGTTGCCTATGTGTTCACAGTGCAACAAGAAGCCACAACATTATATTGTGTAAATAACGGTGAACAGATGCCAGATATCACAGGAAGGAGTCTCTGCACATACCTCAAAATGATCTGACTTATCTCTGTATTTATCTTTATAAATATTTTCCCATGGAGATGAGAACCTCGTCAGAAAGCTCCAGGAGACGCCACCAGACTGATGACAGTCCCTCAGTCAGACTCAGGTCTCCACCTGATTGGCTGGAAGAAGCAAATGCGTGGGAGGTGTTGTGACACTGAAGCTGTGGCTCCATCAGGGAGACCTGTGTTTATTTATAATGCTTGCTCTATTTTCTTATTACTGTCACAGTAAATACCTCACCGGAGCTGGGCTCAGAGCTATGAGTGCCAGAATTTATTTCAACATTACATGAAATGAGACTCGACGCTCAAAATCACAGATCAACTTAAATGTGTTCATTCATTCATTTGTGTAATATTGAGGTCATAGTTAAATGTTGTGTTGTACAGTAACAGTGTTAAACTGCTACTTTCACTTAAAATGATGCATGTACTTAGGGCTGCCCCTTAATAGTCGACCAAACGTGAGTCGACCAGAAAAGTCATTAGTCGGCAAAATTTTATTGGTTGCTAACTTGCAGAGAAACTCTATTAGGAGCTGCACCTTGTCAAAATAAATCAAACCTATATGACTGGACCATGTGGGAATTTAATCTGAAAGGACAGACACAGGAAGTGGCAGCGACAGGAGTCAGGTTACAAACCAGTCACAGCTGACAGATATCTTTCCCTTCTTCTGTAAATATTCAGTCTGATAAATACAGAAAAGTTGACCTGTCCCACAGACGATAGGCCGACACATTTATAAACAGCTCCTGGAAGATCAGCTCTGCACTCAGGATTTCATGTAAATAGGCTATGATGCTTGTTAAAATTGCTTAGAAACTTCAAACGCAACCTGCCGCCACGCCCTTGAAAGCTGGCACAAAAAAGGCACGAGAGTAGCGCCCAGCACCTGACCTCGCTTTTTCCAGGTGGTTAAAGACGCTGCACGTGTACGGCCTTTAATTTCCAGGGCTGGTACCTGTGGTTATTCCACAGGCTAGTTAATAACACGTCGGGCAGGAAATCCAAAGTGTGGGATCATTTTGAGAAGGTGAAGGACGAACCAACACATTCTCACTCCGACCTCGTCACATACTGACGTTTGCTCACGGACTTTCCACGTCCACATACGACGTACAAGGTACCCTGGGTGTGTTGGTTGTTGACGTTCTGGGACACAGTGTCAAGTTCTGCCAGCTACATGCATTGTCTTCTTTCAAAATACACTTCTGTTTTCACAGGAAATTTACAGTTTACATACAGTTTCTTCAAAATAAACACACTACGTCACTACAACATTGCGAATTGTCCTTTTTTTTTCTCTTCAACAATAAACACGCGTGGTTAGGTTTAGGAAATAAGAACAGGGTTTGGCTTGAGAATCTTACAGGACACGAACGCCGCTCTCTTAAATTAATATCGGAAACATGCGGGCGACAAGTCAATTAATGGCCCTAAACGATGACTATTAGTCGACTAGGAAGATTCTTAGTCAAGGGCAGCCCTGATGTGGATATAGACATCCCTTAATCAGTTCATAGAAGTATGCCATTTGCAGACAGACAGACAGATGGATGGATAGACAGATCATAGCGCTTCTCTGTTTCTGACTTTCCTGGATCATTAATGGTTTATTTTGAAAATTAATGAGAATCTCACTTCGTGGATATGTGTGTGTGTGTGTGTGTGTGTGTGTGTGTGTGTATGCGCGCGTGCTCTCCTCCCCATCTCTCTGGATTCTGGCCCGGTGCCAAACGGCAATTGGTTTTCATTCTACCAGAAACAAAAGACCAGCAATGACAGTCGGAGCAAGAGAGTGCGTGAGCGTGTGAGCAGAGGAGAAAGAGAGAGAAAGACAGAGAGAGAGAGATAAGAAGTGAAAGAGAGAGAGGGACTAACAGGGGGAAGGGTCTGTACAGATTTCACATCTCAGTGAGCACGGAGGACAGAGCGAGAAATGACTGGAGATTAGAAATGGAGAGTGTAAGAGAGAGAAATAAAGACATGGGGGAGGGAGGGGGAGATGAAGGTGAGAGCTTTTTTTTCAAGTTTGTTAGGTTTGTAATTAAGCTACTAAATGACAAGAAGAGCGAGTCCTTCACTGACATTCAGAAACGCTGCAAAATGCATGCTGCAATTCTAAAAGAATAAACCCTGAAGTGTTCCACTTATAAGACTGTATTTAATATAACAATGACCCTGTTCGTCTGGAGCATCTTTTAGTAATAAATGCTCCCTCAGGTACCTGCCATCTTTCCTGCCTACTAAGGTGAGACATAAAAATACACTTTTTAACCACGCCTTCATGTAGACAACCAGCTGCGTTGGGAACAGAACTGTTTGCATTCTTGCCTATGTACCATCCGTGTTACTGGAGGATTCCACTAGAGGGCACACCAGAGAACTCAGCAGCTGACAGTGCTGACCGCATGGACAGTGCTGACTGCTGTGGTCAAGACGCCTTCACTCCACTATATGTAGCAAATAGTTGTTTGCTGCTATATTAATGCAGAGTATCCAGGCAATGGTTGAATATCCACCACGATGAGATAAGTGTGACTTATTTGCTGTCTAATAACTTTAGATGTATGGGACGTGTTATCCAGGATAATGATACGTAACATTTTCACATAAATGAATTACCATTTTGTCACTGGATGTTGACAGGCGATACTGTGGAATTTAAGATATTTTTACCAATCATTTTCTTTGTTTTTTATGTTTCTGCTGCTGTTTTGTATGGAAGCCCATTTCTGCCGGGGTGCTGAAAAAAGATCCTGTGAGTCATAACGAGAAATTTTCTCAAAATGATGACTTACTTACCTCAAAGTTAATGACTTAGTACTTCAAAAATATTTAGAAACGCTACTGAGTCATTATTTTCACACATTAATTATTTTGAGATGTTATTTTTGAGACACTAAGTCATTTTGAGATACTAAGTCATTATTTTGAGACACTAAGTCATTTTGAGACACTAAGTCATTATTGTGGTACTAAATCATTATTTTGAGATACTAAGTCATTATTTTGAGACACTAAGTAATTTTGAGATACTAAGTCATTATTTTGAGACACTAAGTCATCATTTTGATACTAAGTCATTATTTTAAGATACTAAGTCATTATTTTGAGACACTAAGTAATTTTGAGACACTAAGTATTTATTTTGAGACACTAAGTTGTTATTTTGAGATACTAAGTCATTATTTTGAGACACTAAGTCATTATTTTGATACTAAATCATTATTTTGAGATACTAAGTCATTATTTTGATACTAAGTCATTATTTTGAGACACTAACTTGTTATTTTGAGAAACTAAGTAATTCTGAGAAACTAAGTCATTATTTTGAGACACTAAATAATTTTGAGATACTAAGTCATTATTTTGAGATACTAAGTTGTTATTTTGAGATACTAAGTCATTATTTTGAGACAATAAGTCATTTTGAGACACTAAGTCATTATTTTGAGACGCTAAGTCATTTTGAGACACTAAGTATTTATTTTGAGACAAAGTCATTTTGAGACACTAAGTCATTATTTTGAGACACTAAGTCATTTTGAGATACTAAGTCATTATTTTGAGATACTAACTCATTATTTTGAGACACTAAGTCATTTTGAGATACTAAGTCATTATGTTGAGACACTAAGTTGTTATTTTGAGACACTAAGTCACTATTTTGAGATACTAAGTCATTATGTTGAGATACTAAGTCATTTTGAGATACTAAGTCATTATTTTAGGACACTAAGTCAGTTATTTTGAAATACTAATTCATAACATTAGGCTACTAAGTCATTATTTTAAGATACTAAGTCATTATTATGAGATACTAAGTAATTATTTTAGGGTACTAAGTAATTATTTTAAGATATTAAGTCATTTTGAGATACTTAGTCATTACCTTGATTAAAATTACTCAATAGGATCTTTTTTATTCATCACACTGGCAGTTGTGACCTTCCATCAATTTGTACCTCGTCTTGATGTTTAATCTCGCTGAACATTTCTTTCTCTCATGTTAAAACTACCATCAGCTGCAAACGTCAAATATTATGCAGTTAAAAAAAACTAGACATCATCCAGTCAGTGTTTTCCTCTCTTGATCTGATGGTAAGAACTTATCTGCTTCACTCATACCACTTGCCTCATAGTGCTTTACAGAGACTCTTAGAGTTTTAATGGAGAGTCTTAGTGTTCCATAAAGGCTTTTTCTTACCTTAAGTGAGAATCTTACAGAAATTTTTGATCATGTAACATTAGTTACAGTATTTTAGTGGCACCAGAATCATTACTGGTTGTACTTTTCTTCTCATAATCCTCCTGTGCTACATCCTTGCTCCCGAGTTTCTGCAAACTGATATTTAAATTCATCTCGTGTTTTACTGTGTTAAATGTTGGACTGCACAGCTGTGTTTAGTGTTGTCATCACAGACATGAGATGAAATGTCAAAAAAGGGGGATGCTGATATACCAGGGACAGATTTATGCATTTATGCTCTTTTATTGCTTTGTTTATTGCATCCCAAATTTGTTGTTGCTGTGATAATTTCATTTAGTCCTGGATATAATTGACTGGTGCCTTTGATTTTTATAACACCCTAAAATTTTTATGATTCAATTCTACTCACCAGGACACACACACACACACACACACACACACACACACACACACACACAGTTCCTTTCTTCCCTCTCCATCTCCATATCAATAGCTGCAGGACAATCAACTCGCTGGTTCACACCAGCAGTCTGGCAGACACTCACACACACTGAGCCTTTTTCTCCCTCGTTTTCTTTCTCCTACTTCCTGAGCCCCACTCTTTCTTTTGTGCGTCTCATTCACATGATGATGGAACAAGAAGAAAAAAAAAAACATATCACAAAACACAAATTCATATTTTAGCCGCCAGGTTGACACTTTCATCCACAGCTGTTTACCATCAAACAGTAAACAACACAAGTGCGTCCAATAAGGTGACAAGTGGCTGATATTACTGCATATATTATATTATATTATATTATATTATATATTATAAACTGCAATACTGACGTAAAGGTACAAACATTGCAATAATTCAACAGTACAACACTCTTTTTAATTTATATTCTTATTTAATTCTTACTTACTTCTTGCATTTATATGTGAAACATTTTGTAGGATGATGCACATATTTGTAGATTTTTTTTATTTATATATATAATATAATATTCTATATACTGTAACATAATGCACATATTTTTATATATATATATATTTTTTTACATACTTCTTATTTTCTATTTTCTTATAATTTCCTGATGCTTATAAGAGCAACTGTAACATGACCCAATTTCCTCCAGGAAATATCACCTGAAGCAAAAAATGTCTGCTGAAGCACTTTGCTCAACTGTTTCTATATCAGGAAACAAAATCACAAAGTAAGTTAGTTAAGAAATTATGCTTCGGAGCTCAGTAACATGGATTTCAAAATATGCATTTCGGCTTAAAAAGTAACTGTCTTGTGCTCAAATTGCAGACCAAAATAGTATGATACGACTAAAGTGAGCCCCGTGCTCTCACTAGAAGGAACAGAGTGAAAACAGAAACAAGAATACTGCTGAGCAACACAGCTGATTTTAGGCTTGCACTCCGAAAATGTCAACAGTCCTGAACGTCTGGTACTTGTGTATTTTAAATGGATTAAATGACTTTAAGAGGTCTTCAAGTGTCATAGAGATTCTGCAGAGAAGTATGCGACTGTTGAGCTGACATTAAAACATGCATATATTTGAAACAACAGAAAATTCATACTGGGTGTAGTGGATACAATAAAGGCTAACACACACATAGAAAACATCTTAAAATAAGGGAAAATAGTGGAATATAAATTATTGATGGCGGGATTATTGTGCACAAAACAACAGCAGCAGAACGGACTGAGACAAAAATAAATAAATACAGAAAATAGTTATAAAATACAGACAAAAACAAACATGAGACACTCGTCAGTGTCACTGCAGCTCAGTGAACTATTGATATGTGTGTATAGAAATGTGTGTGTGTGTGTGTGTGTGTGTGTGTGTCAGAATGTCGATCCTGTTTTATTTTGATGACATGACAGCACGCCAATTTGCATAATTCCCATAACCGCCCCTCTTTTCCCCCCCTCTGCATGTTAATGAGCTGTTGCCTTGGACACGCTAATTAAACAGGATCCTGCACACTCACCCAATCAGGAGTACAGAGGAATGTAGACATCACAGAAACACACACACACACACACACACACACACACACACACACACACACAAAACACCGACTCACTGGTGTGGTTGTGTTCTTACTGGGCGAGTAAAGCAACAAAAACACCAACCTGAGTCAGACACATGTTTGAGGATAATGGACTGTACAATACACTGAAGGCTGCATGTGTGTGGCCACCATTGACCTAAGAGAAGTCACATGACTACTTTTCTTTTGTAGAGAGTCTCTCTCTCTCTCTCTCTCTCTCTCTCTCTCTCTCTCTCTCTCACACACACACACACACACACACACACATACAAACACCACCATAAATAAGGTGTCTAGACGGCACAGCTGTCAGTCTGCCTGCTGGTGTGTTGCACATACAAATCAACAGAGTGACAAATAGAGAGGGGGCAGGCAAGTGGTAAAGTGTCCCACATGCACACCAGAGGCATGTTTCTCCTACACATCATAGGAACTCTAAGTTTTATTCACTTTTGTCCATCTATTCTGTGCTGATCTTCCCGTGAGTCCTAAAGCTAAAGCTCTTGGACCACAGCTGTTTCAAATTAGTCGAATTAACGCTCAAGCTTTGACATCAACTTTAAAACTAACATAGAAAAGCAATTGTGAGCAACTGCCATTTCAACCCAATCACCAGAATAAATGTTGACATTGTTTATTTCTTTAAACCACAAATATGAAACATTTGTACATTATTACGTAGCCAATACATTGGAACATTACATTTCTTTATGTTGTAAAAACACTGTAGTTAACATGTGGTTGTGTTTAGGCACAAAAACCACTTGGTTATGATTAGGAAAAGATTGTATTTTGGCTTAAATTACCCAGTTTTGGTGGCACAATCGCAGCTGGAGATGCTGCCAATGTCTGCCGAAGAGACCTAGTTTCAGTGGCACAATCGTTGACATATGCGGCCAATGTCTTGCTCAAAAACATAAGGTTTTGATGGCACATTCGCGGTGGGAGATGCCACCAGTGTCTCTCAAAAAAAGATAGTTTTGGTAGCACAAATGTCCCAACAAATGATTTCAATGTCTTGATAAAAAACTCCAAAGTTTTGATGGCACCTTTTCAGCTGGATGCCGAGAATTTCTTGTCACAAAACAGCTAGTTTTGGTGGTAGAATCGTCACTAGAAGTGTTGCAGATGTCTTGCTCAAAAACACCCAGTTTTGATGGTACATTTGCAGCTAGAGATGCTGCCAATGTCTTGTGAAAAACAGCTAGTTTTGGTGGCACAATTGCAGCTAGAAATGCCACCAATGTCTTGACAAAAAACACCCAGTTTTGTGGCAAATTCACAGCTGGAGATGCTGCCGATGTCTCGCCACAAAACAGCTAGTTTTGGTGGCACAACCATCTCCAGATTTGCCACTGATGTCTCACTCAAAAACATCAAGTTTGATGGCACATTCACAGCTGGGGACACTGCCAATGTCTCACGAAAATACAGCTTATTTTAGTGGCACAATTGTTGCTAGAAATGCCACCAATGTCTCGACAAACAACACAGTTTTGGTGCCACATTTGCAGCTGGAAATTATGCCAATTTCTCATTATAAAACAACTGTTTTTGTTGTTTTTGGTTTTGATTTGTGGTCTGCAGGTTGGCAGCCGTCTTGCCTAGCTGTCATGCAATCCACCATCCCCTCTGTCTCCAGATGACACAGTCATCTCATGTACATCTTATCAGAACTACATCACTTTCACAGAAACATTGATATGATACATATCAATCATAGAGACCATTAACTTAACATCAGTGTTTAAACAATATCGGTGTTTGCATAATGTTTGTGTACAGGATTCATTTTCTGATATCATAACTCGTGAATGCAGTGCTTTCCTACAGCATCCATGAACCCAACAGCAAGGACAGGGCGAGCAGATACTGCTTGCAAACAAATTGCCATGAAACAATTAAGCCGATTAAACAGTGATTAATTAGTCTACATCCTATGTCTTTAACAAGTTTCTGTAAGTCTCTGCAAGCTGTTTTTATAGTGCATTGAAATAAAAGGAAACAATGGCTTTCCCAAAGGTTGGCAATTAATAAAAAAGATTAACGACTTTGGGAATGGTCAGCAGTAATGTGTTAATGGGATAAAACTCGCAAAACCACCTGCATGCTAGAGAGGAGAGGAGACGAGAGATTTAAATCTGTTCTTAAACTCAATAGGGCAACACTAGCCCTTGGCAAAGACACACACACACATACACACAGTCTGGGTAGCCTGAGATTCTCATTGTTATTCTGAACACAGTTGTGGTCACAGACAGGGCCAGGCAGGAGTGCAGGCACACACACACACACACACACACACACACACACACACACACACACACACTGAAGCACATGTTGTCATGACACATTACAAATGCTAAATACCATACAAGATTAAGAAATACAAAAGCAGCACTAATTTGCATTCACACAATTGCACACACACACACACACACACACACACACACACACACACACACACACACACACACACACACACACACACACACACACACACACACACACACACACACACACACAAATTCCTTCACTGCCAGAGTAACATCTGCCACCAATAGACTCTTTCTTTTAGAGCAAGCTTTCCTCCTGGCACTTCATGAGACAGAGTGAGAAGGGACCGGCAGCAAACAGCAGGAATACAAAGTATGGAAACATTTCCAATATGAAATGTAAGCAGCAACAGTTTCACCCCAGAATAACTCATAACTCTCTGAGCTGTTACAGAATGAGTAACTATAATCCACTCAAAGGACAAGAATGTCATTTAACTGTCACTTTGGACTTCATCGACTTCAAGACTTCAATGCAACTGATTAAACAACTGCAGCCTGTTTTACCACAACTCTCCACTAGAGGTCGTTAAATCAAAGACTTGGTGCCAGTGGCTCACAGACATAAAACCAATATGTTCTCATCCCCTAGACCTAAATCAAGGCTCCTAATCTGCTGTGAACTGTAAGGCTTCCCAATGTCCACTCAGGGTGTTACTGACTGTGCTCGTCTTTCTGCAAAGCACATTATCTCCAACAGTCTGACCTCTGATCTTTAAATGAATATTAGTCAATGTCCACCTGTCTCTGCCTTTCACCATGAGCTGCTTACTTCTTTCCCATAACCAGAAATGTCAACTGAACACTGAACTGAACACTCAGAGAAATCTGTGCCAAAAACAACAGTTCCTCGAAAGGCCATTTGAGGCAAGCTGCAAAAGTGAGTCAATCCCCATAGACCCCCATGTTAAAATGCCCAACTTTCCAGCAGAAATCAACATGTTTAAAGGCTGTTTTTTGGTCTCTGGCAAATTTCCCTGTTCTTAAAAACTGTAGAGAGGCTTGATTTTTATGCAACTCACCCACTTAGATCTTATTAAGTCTTAAAGATATACATAATCAAAAGTATGACTGCTTTGAGTGACAGGTGGGTCACTACCCACGGTGTTAGGTAACTGGGTGCTACTGGGTTAGGTAACATAACAATGGCATAACCCCAGATTCACAGAGTAGAGGAGTAACCATAGCTGTCACTATTTCAGTGTGTTTTCAGTTCAAGAAAGTTACTGGACTGTTCTGTACTAAACTAAATTTCTCCTTTAAGTACATTTTGTTTTAATATTTTAAACCTGTTTTTCGCTGGTGAAAATTAGCATTAGCATTATCACAGTCAACTATAGACTCTATAAGCAGCATGTTAATCAAGCTAATAGTTAGCGTTCGGGTTATCTCTAACGTCCTCTGGCTCCAAAAATCCAAGATGGTGACGACCAAATTCCCAAACTCGAGGCTTGGAAGTGGGAGTCCACAAACCCATGGGTGACGTCACGGTGGCTACATCCAGCAAAGCTGATAGGAAATTAAATGAGCTCTCACAAGAACAACAACAAGACCTCCACTCACATAAAGTGACCACCTGTGGGCATCGAAACTAATCAAGTGATCATAAAAAATAATTGAAACAAACATTCCCATCGAGAGTTCCATATTGCTCATTACGCACAGTACAGTACATTCATACCCTTACTGTGTCTTACAGACTGTTTCATGCTGCCCAATGTCATGCTACAAATACTTTCTCCTTCACTACATTTATCAGACAGTTGCAGTTACTTTATAGATTAAGAGCTTCCATAAAAAAAACATATGATTCGTTTATTATATAGTGTAGTGTTAAAGATTAAAATACCCAACAGTATCTATATAAAACAGTAAAACTAACGGGGCATTTTTTTCTGAATTACTGTAAAACTTCAATTAAAATCCTAGTCCCAATTAAATGCCCAGCCCCTTTTACTAGCCCAGTGTGGCTACACATTTTGACGAATAAACGCCTGTCTCAGTCAGACACCAGTTCATTTTTTTTAAAGAAGTTCTTCAGATGCATCAAACCCGGCTGTTGGCTACCTAAAATTATGTGTCCATTGCCTTGTAAATTATTCATATTCGTTTACTCTGTAAGGGTCCATAGATTAAAAGAATCAAAAGGGCTTTTCATGACAATGAATTCAAGTTGTGAGAAAATGAAAATGAATTCAAGCTGTGAGAAAATGAAAATGAATTCAAGTGTGCCAGTATCCTGGATGCTGTAATCCTCAAATGCTGTAACTCCCTCTGATGCTCTGTCTGTCAAAGCTAGATCAAATGATGATTCATAATTGATATCTTATCTGAAGCCTAATATTCATTCTGGTTTAAATAATAATAATTTGATTTTATTTCCTACATATAGGCCTGTTGATTTCAGTGATTTAAGCAAATAATAGCCGGGGCTCTTAATTACATTTTTATGGTATAGGTACTTTTACTTTTCATACTTTTATAGTTTGCTGGCAATACTGATGTTCTTTTATTGAACTGACATCGCAGAGTGTTTGCTTGTAATGGAGTATTTTCACACTGCAGTACTGCTACTTTTGCTCACCACTTAATTTTAGTAAAGGATTAAATGCCTGCCACAACTGGCATTAAAAAGCAGTATAGTAGTAAAACCAGGTTTTGCATGTTTGTACCCAATAGTCCCTTTTCCATCAACATTTCCAAGAACTTTAATTACCAGGAATTTGTTTACCTGGATAAAAGAATTCCTGGTAATCTGTGTGGTTTGCGTTTCCACCTCACCCCAAGTTCCGGAAAATTTATTCATATTAGTGTGATGACATATATGATTTGGCGTGTGTCCTGTATTCCATGCATGTTAAACATATATGTATATATACTGACTTTATTTATCTCACTTTCCATTTATGTGACTAAAGAGACATCATATTTGTGCGACAATGCATTCAAGAGTATGGGCTGCTCTAAAAATTCTTCTTGCCATTTCATTTTAAGATGCTGCAACATCGAAGCTTCTGAAAAGTGTTGTGCTATTCGACAAAATCAAATCGGGGGGGACACAAAAAGCAAGCGTGAAAACTGTAAGAATTCAAACCTGAATTTGGCCGGAGTGACCTTGAATGCACCAGCATAAATAGTTTTCAAAACAATCCCTGTTTGTAATTGCAAAATTGTGCACTATGATAGATACACTGTATTCATTATTTATCCTACTCTGCTTTCCCTTTTGCTGATTGGACATTGCATGTTGCAGCCTAATGTTTGCTGTACTTGATCTATTTTATTTTCTTACACACAATATTTTGAATGTATTGATTTTTTTATACAACATCCAATTATAAAGTTGGACTGAGTTCTCTCAAAGGGCAGACAGGCAGCGGGTCCACTCACTCCCCACATGGATGTAATGCTACAAACAAGTGTTTGCAGCTGCCCCCGGCCCCAAACAAGCCAATCTGCATACGCCAACACACACACACACAAACACACACACACACACACAAACAAGAGCGCACACAGCCTGGTCTTCATCAGGCAGCATTGGCACTGCGCCCTGAGACGTCGGCACACATCACGGGCACAAAGGAGCGAAGGAAACCCAGACAAAAAAAAAGACAAAACAAAAAAAAAGAAAGGAGGCTAAAATAAGCACACAGGAAGAAACAAAGCGCAGCGGATGGCGGGACGGCAGAGAAATAAAGAAGGATAAAAGAAAGCGTACCTCGTTTCTGATCCTCACCACACAGGGAGAGCAGGAGGGATGTTGCTCTTGATTGCTACAGGGTCCACCTGTCTGTCTGTCTGTCCTTCTGCCTGCCTGGATCTTTGTGTCTGTGCATCTGTCTGCCATCTGTACCTGTCTGTCTGTCTGATGTCTCATATTTTCTAATGTGCCTTTGTGTTTCGCAGGGTCAGTGTACTGGTGTTTTTCACATCTTAATCTGCAATTTTTTGTGCTGTCTGTGTGACTACCTGTCTGCAGGTCAATCTGCACTTGTCTGTCTGTCTGGATGTGTCTCTGTATGTGTTTGTTTCTCTGTCTGTGCATGAATCTCTGTTTTGTCTCTCACATTTTCTGCAGCTTTTTTCATCTACCTGCCTCCAGACACAGTCTGCCACTGTCTGTCTGCAGCGTTAGACCTCTACAAACCCACACACACACACACACACACATACACAGAAGCATGAATGGACAGACAACCATGTTAGGCTCAACAGCACAAAGGCAGCCAGACGCTTCAGCGCGGAAAAAAAGTGCAGAAAAACACGCAGGAAGCAGGGTGGAGATGGGATGCAGGATGCAGGGAGTCCATTAAGTTCAGCGGCCATCTTGGAGGACACACAGCAGTGCACAACAAGCCAATGGGACATGATACCTTTTTGTTATGAAAGCAAAAGAGATGCCTGGGCCAGCCCTCCGTCCAAAGTTTGGACACAAGCCAAGTCGGGCATCCCACACCAACCAGATTTCCTCTGTTCAATCCCAGCATGCCTTGGCACGCCAACGAGTGACTGCAGTCACAACGGCAAAAAAACAGAGATGAGACAGAGAGAGAGAGAGAGAGAGAGAGACAGAGAGGCTGGATCTGTGCCATGTCTTCCTTGTAGTGAGTTAATGAAGCAAGAAAAGCTTGGATACACTTCAAGCATCAACTTTCACACACACATGCACACAGCGGGCACAAAAACCCGAGCCAGCACAGACAGCAGGCATATTGAACGCGTCTTTCATATTTATTTTAACATGTTCCCACCTCCTGCACAAACAAAAAGCCCAACAAGGCAAGCAGCCACCAACCTGTCGGGAAACTGGACGTCTTTGTTTATGGTTAAATCGTGTTTGTTTGATGTCTTGATTAATGTTTGAGTGTTTTTCTAGGTAAAGCAGGATCATGGTGCAAAGAGGAAATGAAGAAACGCCAAGAAATATATTTTTGTGTTCAGCGTGGCTGTCCTTACCTGGCAAATAAGTGACGAGTGGAAGGGAGGTGTCGTTGTGTTCAGTCTCTGGCTGACTGTCTGGGATTTCGGGATGTCTGGGTGGATGGGAAACTAACATGGTGTCTGAAATAAAAGGTGGGCAAAGAGGAGGAAGAGGAGATCGGGTTGGAGAGGTGACAACGAGCAGAGGGACGAAGACAAAGAAGAGCACATAAATGGCAGTAAAGAGCATGTTAGTTAAGGAAACATTTATCTGTAATAACACAGTTTGGTCTTCATCCGGCTGTGTTGGCACTGCGCCCTGAGACGTCGGCACACATTACGGGAATTTTGTTTTTACCAGAAAACAAGTAAAAATGCACAGCTAGGCAACAAAAAACATATCATTACTATGAATTAAAGTGTTTATGCAGGGTAAATACACACTTTGCCAATATGAAACATCAAGAAAAGGTAATATTTGTAACTCCAAGCTACACGTAGATCTTTGAAAATTTTGTTCTCATTTTTCTTTGTAGTGGTGTGTAGGACAACTTAATTGATGATAAACTATGTCCAGAACTTTCACCAGGTAACACAAAGACAATCTGTCCTTCAGAGACAGGCTGCAACTTCAAGAAATATAAAACAACATCAGCCCTGGACCCTGACGAGCAGGCCAGAAAGCAAAACAATGAAAACAAAGCTTTAAATACAAAGGTAAAAGTACTGAACGCTCACCTCAAACTGCAGAACAGCACATCGCCTTAACGACCTCTCCACCAGGATGAATACAGAAACAAAAAGATTCAGGATGAGACAGTCGACCGTCAACAACAACTGGAGACAAAGCTGAAGTCTCACACTAAAAAGGTGAGTGAGGACCAGGAGCTGATCAGCAACCCGAGGGACCGAGCAGGAGACCCTCTGTCAGGCACGGGGCAGCAGGTAGAGGACCTGAGGGTGAGACTTGAAAGAACAGACCTCAACCAACCTTGAGTTTGCCACCAAGCTCCAGGCTGAGAAAGAGGTGAGTCAGTCCCTCCGGCCAGAAACTGCCAAGGTGAAGGGAGAGCTGAAAGAACAGGATTTCTGAACACAAAATTATTTAGCAGCTCAGAATCTAAGTGTGATATCTTTCCAGTCTGGCAGGTAAAAAAGCACCAGAGGTAAATGACCGTTAGTTCCTGTTGAGTGTGGGAGGATTTGAATAATTGATGAAGTAACCCTGCTGTGTGATCCATGTGTAAATGAGCACTGTACTTCTCTTAAATTGCAGACTGCAAAAGAAATGCACAGGCTTAAAGGGAAAGCTCACCCCAAAATCGAAAATGCATACCTGTAGTGCTGTTTATCAGTCTAGATTGTTTTGGTGAGTTGTCGAGTGTCGGAGATGTCAGACGTAGAGATGTCTGCCTTCTCTCCAATATAATGGAACTAAATGGCACTCAGCTTGTGGTGCTCAAAGTGCCAAACAATACATTTAAAAAAACTCAACAGCAGTGTCTCTTTCCAGAAATCATGACCCAGTTACTCAATATAATCCACAGACCTTGTTGTGAGTATCTTCATGTAGGAACTATTTTCTTTCTGCCGAACTACACCTGCCAACCAAATCACCACGCAGAAGGAAGCGTGCACCACAAACTGAGTGCCATCTTGTTACACTATATTTAAGAGAAGGCAGACAATATCAATACCAATATCTCCAAACTTGGCAACTCACATCAAAACAATTTAGGTTAATAAAAACCCATTTCAGATTTGGGGGTGAATTGTTCATTTAACTGTGTTATGATTGTATTTCAATGGACACATTGGCTTATAATGAGTAAGCAAATACAAAGTGATAGAGGCAAAAGGCTCAGTTCTTTGGTTGTTATTGAAGTGTTACTATGGCTTTAATAAAGCTGGCAGGGGAAAAAAGTTTGTCATGTTCACATCTTAGTTTAAGGTTTTCACGAGCTAACATTGCAAAACATTTATATAAAGAGAAAGGATGATGTGTTGACCAACTTGTTGTGTCTGAGAATGCTGCAGTTATAGTGAAACAGATTTGTGTACTTGCATTTGAAACTATCGCTATTCAGCCATGTTTAATGTGTTTTGAATCAACTAAACTTTGCAGCACTTCACAGAAACCCTGCCGACTAGTGTTTTGGAGGTGTAACTGCAGAGTGACACAGTACTTGCTAATGTCTAACAGCAGCAGAAAGCATGACAGAAAACATTTTACAGATGTTTCTTTTTATTTCCTTCAAAACAGGAAGAACAAAAATTTCCTCTGGTAAATTATCTTATCCATCCAGCAGTTGTTTTTAAATTAAACATTTACAGAATTAAAAATAAAAACAAAATACAACACAGAGGTTCAAATCATAAATATTCACAGTATGTTTCAAATTAATCACAAACTCAATAACCCTCATATGTGCACACTTGTGCTTCTGTCTGAGGCAAATCAAATTTCTGACTGACCTTTCGTCAAACATTTCTTCCACGCACACTGTAACATCGCAGCGTCAGTATATAAACCATAGTTGGCAGATAGTCCTGAGCAAGTTGAGAGCATGTGCAAATTCATTGAACTTTAAATAATTCAAGACGCCCAAGGTTCAACATTTGCTTTCATTCACATTCATTTTTATATAGTTTAAAGTGCTTTTCCTTCACAATTTGTTCACTTTCATTTTGGATGATGCATATTTGATGTGAGATATCTTAAGATGATACAAAACAGTATCCCGGGAAAATAAAATAAAGTTTAAAAAATAAAATCAGGCACTTTTTGGACACAGAAAGGAAAAACATCATTCAAGTAAATTTAATTTTTTTTCTTTGAGAATCAAGATAACATAACTGAGCAGAGCTTAGTGCGGTCGTCCTCCTCTCTCCACCTGTCGCCCGCCTTTCCACTGCTCTCCTCTTCACTTTCATCTCTGCTTTTCTTTGCCGTCTTCTTGTGTTTGTGTTTCTTCAGCTCCCCTTCCTCCAGCAGCTCCGGGGAGGCTCGTCTCTTCTCCTTTTTGTGCTTCTTTTGTGTCGTCTTCTTTTCTTTTCTCCTGTCGTCCCTGTCGTTCTCCTGGCTTGCCGATGAGCTGGCGCTGTTGCTGCGGCTGCTGGGCCTCTCCCCTTCCTCCAGCTCTCTCCCTCCTTCCCGCCTGGTCTGTCGATCAAACTCATCGGTGTCGTCCTCTCGCCGACTACCTCTTTCTCTCTCCCTTTTGACTTCTTTTATCACCTGCTGCAGCTTCCACTCTGCCTTTTCAACATTGCTGTCAGCTCTAAATCTATCCTGCACTGTTTCCCACTCAGGGCTGCTCATTCTGGGCTTACTGAGCTCTGACCCAGACGGGAACGGGTCCCTCTGCTTACCCCGGCTATGGGAGAGGGAAGGCGGGGAGTGGTGGGTCCCTGCAGGTCTGTTTCCTGATAGATCTTGGCGAATGTGATAGTAGTAGGGCTGATCTTTGTCTTTAACTTTGGAGTGCAGTAACGTGTCTCCATGTGATTTGTTGGTATCATGATCAGGCAGTTCATTAGCTCTGCTGCTTGAGGATTTCACGCCACCCGGATTGCTCCCTCGCTGCCTGTCTCTCCTCTCTGAGTCATGTGATGCTGAATAAGAGCAGGAGTGAGAGGAGGAAGGATGATTCCTCTTTGGGGAATCCCTCTCTTTCCTCCTGTCTCTCCTTCTCTCCTCCTCCCTTGTTCTTTCTTTTGATCTTTTGCTCTCTTTCTGCCTATCCCGTGATCTCTCACTCTCCCTCCCTCTGTCTCTATCCCTCCGTCTCTCCACCCCCACCCTCTTCTCCCTGTCTCTGTCTGTACACAGGTCAGTTGGGTCTCTTCCACTAGAGGGAGCCAAACTTCTGTGTGAAGTGGTCAAACTGGGGGTTTTCTCTTTCTCCCTGTCCCTCCCTCTCTGCATTTCCACTGACCTCTCTGTCTTTTCTTCACTCTCTGTCTCCCTGTCGGCTGGCACCTCTGCTGTCACAGACACGGATGGCGGCGGCAGAAACATTGCAAGTGCATCAATTTGATCTTTGATCTCCCCTTCATCCCGCTCTTCTTCCTCAGACTCTTCCTTCTCCCATTTGGAGCGAGGGACCTGAGACAGAGCGTGAGGGCGTGAATTAGACATTTCGAGTTTCTGCATGTATGTTCAAAGAAACTGTGTGAACACAATAGAATCTTAATCTATATTATGCAAATGTTACATTCACCACAGGCCGTGCTCACAAACACACCTGTATGAACACGAGCTCGTCCTGTCCGTCTGCAGTGTTGTCCTGGGTGTATTCCTCCAGGGTTTTCACCACTGTCTTCCTCTCCTGATGGTCCTCGTAGCTGCTGTAAATAACACACAGAAAATTTGTTAGACAAGTATGTTAATGGAAAGGTTTTAAGTGTGTGACCTGTCTTGAAAGATGTAATAAGAAATGATTCCCTAACTATTGACTAAACTACGTGAAACCCCATAGGCCTGATTTTGTTTTCACAAATCACTGAGTATATTGTAAAGAAAGGATCACTACCTAACTATTCATAGTTTGCCTTGTTATTTTTGTTTTTTATTATTGCTTTTATTTTATTTTTTTTATTTTCTTTTGTGCTGTATGAGCGCCTCTGAAAAGCTCACAGTGAGATCTGTGCAAACATAAACAGTTTTAATGTTACAAGCTATTAAAAAATAAATTATGAAAAAATAAAATTGTTTGTAGTTCGCCATCAAGTATCTGCTGCTCCTTTTGATGTAGCTTCTATTGTGTATTTCACTTTTATGTAAATGTGTTTTAATTTGAGCTGTCTGGATGTAATATGTTGTGTTTTAATGTTCCTTTTTCCTTTTTCATATCAGATTTTGCAGACCAAAGTAGACAAAGTATTTCTATTCTGAATATTCTGACCTGCCATCGTCCACCGTGGTGTCTGCTCTGTCATCGTGGCTCTCATTTATGCTCCACTGTGACTTGGACCTCATTGCATCATCTTCTTCTTCTTTCCTCATCCTCCACTTCAGTCCCTCCATCAGCTCCTCCTTTGGCTTTGACTCACCAAACAAGTTTCCTCTATTTTCCTCGCATGTGATTCCCCCCTCTGCCCTCTCCTTCCAGGTACATGCCACTAACTCTGCCATCTCTTGTCCTTCCTTTGCTCCCCACATGCTCCTTCTCTCGTCCTTTGCCACCTCTTCTGCTTTGCTGGCCTCCACCGACTCTCCTTCCTCCCACTGGTTTATACTCTCCTTCTTCTCCTCCACTTCCCTAAGGATACTGTGCCATAAGTCGAAGTCCTCTTTCTTCTCTTCAGTGTCTTCTTTCTCTCCTGCAATTTTCTCCAACGTCTCTTGCGTATCATCTCTGAAGGTGGCTTTCGCCCATTTCTGCGGTGCCTCTCTTTCGTCTGGTTTTGTTTTTTCTTCAGACGCGCCTTCGATGTCTCTGCTGGATTCCCTCTTTTCATTTCCTTCGATGTTCGTCTCTCCTCTGTTTAATTTCTCATTATCTTCTTTACCAGCGGTCACACTTTCTTCCTTTGCTTTTCCTGTGAGGCTCTCTAAATAAGACAAGTCCCGCTTTTCAGTTTTCTCTTCCTTCTTTTTTCCATCCAGGTTTATATTGATGCTTATCTTCTTCTGTGGTTTCACCTTTATCCCTCCCTCCCAGATGTCTGTCTCTGTCAGAGGCAATGTTTTCCTCTCCTTTTTCTTCTCTGGTTTTGGCTTGCTTCTCTCAAATGGATTCGGGGATTCACTCTTGCGGGTTTCAGGGTCCTCTGCAATTTCAGTTTTCAGGCATTTGCTGCTTTGAGCCTTATCAGAACTTCTCTCCATGTCCTCTCCTTTTCTTTTTCTTTTCCTCTCTGATCCTGAGTCAGAAGCTCTCCTGCCTCCAGGGTGTCGGTCCCTGCCTGCCTCTTCCCTGGGCTTCTCTCTGTGCTGTCTCTCCACATCATGCCTGGAGTCTGAATGTTTGCCTCTTGGCCGTCCTTTCTCTGATTCCAAATTCCTTTGTTCTCTGCTTTTTCTTTCACAGTCTTTATCCAAACGTTTATCTGGTTTCACAAGTGCTTGGGCTGATTTTAAGGCATCGCTGGCAGTGGATTCGTCCCGTGCTGGGCTGCCATCTTTGCAGGCATCTGGTTCAGTGTTGAGCTTCCTCTTGTCCTTTCTGCAGTCATCTGTTGAGTCAGGGGATGATGACTTCTCTCTTCTACGCTCCTCATGCTTCTTTATGCTGGTCTGCTCATTTTTTAAAGTGCTGAGATTCTCCAAATTCTTAGCAACTAGCTGCTGGCCGTCTTTACTTCCTTCTTGCAGTTGCACCTCCTTGCTGGCCTTTGCAAGTGTCGCTGGCAGGCAGCTGTACTTTTCAGTGCACTTCTGCTGATGTGCCCTTGGCTGAGCTCTGTCTTCACACGGTGTGGAACGTCCATCACTGGACGACTGAGAGGGAGGGGACCGGCTGTCGTTGGACGAATGAGATGGAGATGAGCGACTGTCGCTGGATGACTGAGATGGCGTGGAGCGGCTGTCACATGAAGATTGAGATGGTGTGGAGCGGCGGTCACGTGAAGACTGAGATGGAGGGGAGCGGCTGTCACTGGATGACTGCGATGGAGGGGAGCGGCCATTCCGGGCGGCGCGTCTACCTTGGAGTCGGTTGTGAGAGTCCGAGTTAGGATGGGAGTGATTTCCGCCTTCGTCTCTCTCCCCCCACTGAGGAGGAGGAGGAAGACTGAGAAGGGGAAGCGGCAGCTGGTGGAAGTGGCCGACATAGCTGCTGAAATATTTATCGCACCACTCTTTGTACTCCCGTTTCCACTTCAAGTAGCGCTCTCTGTCCAGCTCCAGGCTGCTAGCTTGATTTGCGTGCTGAGCGTACGGGTACGTAGCTGCACTTCTTCCTGAACCTCCCGCTTCCCTCTGGGAGTGTTCTCCTCGCTTCCTGTACCTGCTCGAAGCTGATTTCTTACTGTGGTGCCGACTTTGGTGGCTGTTCTTGTGGTCATCTGATGGTGACTTGGATCTGGAATGGTAACCCGCTCGAGATGAAGATGATGAGGACGGTGTGGGGGAGCGTTTGTAACCATAGGTATAGGAGCGGGAGGAATGAGAGCGGGTGTGGAGGTGTCTGTGGCGGGAGTAAGGTGAGTGGGGCCTGGAACAAAAAAACATTCAGTCATGTCACACATTTATTATTGCTGGAGTCATCTCTACATCAATTCCCATTTCACCTTTTTCCAGTATTACTTTAATGTGTCCTCCATAATGTGACGGATATCTTTATATGGTCATCTGCTCCAGGAATGCTACTGCATTATGCAGCCTACACTGCTACATGTAGCTACATGCTAACATCAGGGAAACCTGTAATGATGGTTGCTGATGTTGATCACAACAATTTCTTAGTATAATTTTATGGCAAATTACAATTAGTGCCTCGTGATTGTATGCCTCTGCTAACCAGTCAAGCTGCAGTTTGCATCCATGCTGATCCAGACTGACTTAATGTATGTCGTGAAGACTTGTAAGGAATGTAACAAAAAAAACTAAGTGTATTTATTGGCGAGACACACACAGTTTCTATGATCTACACAATCAGCACAGTTTCTAGGTGGATACCCAAGATTAGTGTCACCATTTCAGTATCTGACCAAATGTCTCCCCTTCAGTAATGGCCAGAGAAGCATTTTTAAAATACACTATGATGTCACAGTGAAGTTGACCTTTGACCTTTTGGATATAGAATGTTATCCTATTATACATTTGTGTGAAATTTTGTCATTATCCATTAATAAATGGAATAATTGGCAGATAAATCAACAATAAAAATAACCAATGCAGCCCTATTTGTGACCTCTGACCACAAAAATCTAATCAGCTCATTTTTAAATCAAAGTGGACATTTGAGTCAAATTTGAAGAAAGGCCTTCCTGAGATACTGCGTTCACAAGAATGAAACAGACAACTACACAACAGAAGCATAAAGTGGAATAAACACACACAAAAAACTAAAAAAAAAGTCACAAAATACCTGGATCTGCCTTTGGACCTGGAGCGGGATCTGGATCTGCTTGAGGAGCGAGAGTAGGAGCGAGATGACTTGGACTTAGAGGACTTTGAATCACTGCGAGAGGAGGGGCCTTTGTGTGAAGATCCTCTGTGAGGTGACCTGAGTAACAAAGATAAAGGAAGAGGAGGTGGAAACTTCATACAACTATCAGTACATCTTCCTCATACTACAATATCTCTGCAGCTGTAAAGCCTCCTTTGTTGCCTGGTGAATTCATTCTCCTTGAAATTAAACAAGGTAAGTCATTTAATATCAAGATGCTTTCAGTTACTATGCACTCTTACCTTTCCTTCTTCTTTCTCTGATGCCTGTACCACTCCTTGGGGATGAGGGCAGGGATGGAAGCAGAAGGGCACAGGGAGGGGATGGGGGCACCCTGGAGGTTTGGGAGAGCCCACACGGGCGTGGTAGGCGGGTATCCAGGGGGGTAACTACTGAGAGGCTGCTGAGCCGTGAGGAATGTGTGAAAATGAGGGGAGGGAAAGAGAGGTGGAGGAACTGTGGGATATGAAATGGAGGGGGGAGGACGCGGCTGCTGAGTGTTTGTTTCATTCCAGCTTTCAGTGGGACAACGAGAGGAGGAAGAGGAGCTGTGGGGAAGAGAGGAAGGAAGAGGAAATGAAATCAGACTTGAAACAGAAGGTGGAGTCAAATACAGTATCAGATAAAGAAGCTTCACTGACCTCTCCCAGGTCGTTGGTGGCACAGAGGGTTTCAGGGCTGGACCTGTAGATTCAATGGTTTTATTTGTGTTAGAGATGTTACTGCAGTTTTCAGCATAATACATCAGTAATTTGTTTACCCGAATTAGATGACAAAAACATAATAATAATTATTACTGACAGTATAATAAACAAATAGAAAGAAACACTGCTTCCTGGGCTATATCCTGGGAAATAAAAAAAACGGATTTGAGCATTATTTGCTTGTAATGTGAACGTAGCCTTCGTCACTCACCTGAGGAGGGCTGCTGCAGATTACCGCTGTCTGTCTGCGGCTGCTCTGCCTCTGGAGTAAGGTTCACCTGAACAGACACAAACATCACAGATTTCATACAGAGAAACTTTGCTTAAAAGTGTGCGTGTGTTGCATCTGTGTGTCCTCACCAGCGGTATCAGCTGTGATGGAGCATCAGTGGGGTCTTTGGGTGAAACCGGTCCAGAAGGGGCAGCAGAAGCCGCTGAGTCATCGTGTGTCTTTTCTTCAGCCTCTCTGAATAAACAGCAGATACATCAGTGTGCCGCATGAACTCAGCATCAGCTGTTTACCAGTTCTTCAGTCTCAAATCCAAAGTGCCATATTTTGATTGCACCAAATGTTCCTCTTCGTGTACAGGAGGCTGTTCTAAATGTTTTTAGACTGATGCTGCATTTACTTTATGCTAAAAATCATTTGAATGACATAACAATCTCTCCTGTGAGGAATCCTTTCACACATTCAGACCTTCAACTCGCACTTAAACTGTCAAAAGAAACCAATATGTCACCTACATAATGCCATCTGATTATCAAAACACCAGTTTCGTGTGAAAACAGGGTTCCACAGAGATTTCTGTCCACACTGAAACAACTGAACAACATAAAAGAGTCTAAATCTCCTTCCTCATCCTCTTTACAGTTGACAAACTGCAAACAACAAAACTGTGCATCACAGCCAACATCTGTTTTGGAAGGTGAAAAACAAAATGGCCGACAAAGTCATAGTTTTATGGCCACAAAGTCATCTGACAAAATCATCATAGATACAGCAGCTGTGCTTTATCATCAGCTATATCAACATCTAAAATCTTTCACAGAGAAAGTTAGAGACAACACAAAGTTGGGTTGTTAGCTTTGCTGCCACACTGCTAGCTGGGCAGCTTCAGACACAGCCTCCTGTCCTCCTGTTACGTCTCTGCTCATTCTCCTCCTGCTCTCTGTGCTCATCTATACTGTGTTTTAATCTGCCAGAGTTAACGATATATTTGCTTTAATTTACATATTTTTCTGTTTCAGTCGTCACACAACAGATCAAGCAGTGATTAATCAAACATTACATTAACCAGTAGTCACTGCAGTGGTAAAAATTTAATGTCTAACAAAAACAACAAATAATTCAAGTTAATGACGACAGCTCTGCTATGTATTTGGCTGTGTAGATATTTAAGATGAATGATCACAAAGTAAGTTAGAAGCAACTATTTTTGGTCTGAACGGAGACAGAAAGATGAGGTTTACAAATGGACGTATTCAAATCAGGTTTCATTTTCTGTTCTCAGTACAGATTAAGTGTGAAAAAATTCACTTTCCACCTGTGATAATTTGACTGTAACAGTGGCAGTCTATAAACACAGGGGCCACCTGAAAAGCTGGTTCACGCATTTCCAGTAGGCTGCATTACTGTAGTGCACTTTTTGCTGGACTGACAAAGCAGACATTAAACTCCAGCTTCTTCAGGATGCAGCAGCAATGTCTTCTTTTCGCTGGCTCCCAATAAAACAAAGAATTGATTTTAAAATACTTCTTATTGTTTTAAATGTTGTTAAATGATTTAGTTCCTTCCTATGTTGCGGGCGTGCACACAGAGTACACACCTAAAATCAGCTCTCAATCAGCTCGTGGTGCTTTTGGTCATTATGGTCCAGTAAACTGTTCATTGGTGTGCTCGCCAACTGTAATCCTTAAGATTTCACTACTTGGTGATTCTGCATTACCCCTGGTTACCATGGTAACAGGCAGTGTGGTTTAACACTACAGCAAACTCTCCTTGAGCATCTGCTTCCTCATAAATCAAATTGAAGGGGATTACAACTTTAAAGTCTTCAGGATTATAACTTTGAGGTACCACTGCAATAAATCTCATGACAAATCTCAGGTGAGGCAGCAGCAGAGCGAGTCTTTCTACTAATGTTGGAGTTGTTTATGTGTGTCGTTACCTGTCAGGTGTCTCCAGGTGGCTTTGCGTAGGCTGGAGGGAAGTGCTCGGTGTATTAGGGGCAGAGGCTGGCTCTGTTGCTGTGGGTGGAGCCACACACACTTGAGACAATGGCGGTGAGTCTGCAGCCTGTGAGCGGGGCATGAGAGGGTCCTAAAGGAGAAGAGAATATAGCAGAGATCAAAATAAAGCACAACTAACTACAAAGAACAGCTACACATTAAAACATAAATTTCTTGTTAGTTTAAATATGAGGAATGCTGCTTTCTAACATTTGTTTCAATGGTTTTTAGAGGAGGAGGACTGTCACTCTGAGACCTGGCAAACATCTGATTGTAAAAAGGAAACAATAATTATTCTCTTTGCTCCTGAGTCACACGGATGCAACACATCATTATGAGGTTCACCTGCTGGCTGCTGGTTGGCAGGTGAGGCTTCTGAGGTTGGCTCTGCACAGCGAGAGGGGGTGGGGTGGGCGCAGGGCTCAGTGTCGGGGTTGGATTTTGGGACTGGGAGGTCCCGCACCCTCTTTTCCGAGTTTTAGTGTAGCCTCGCTCTTTCTTAAAGTTGTCCACAGCCTGGGTTTGGAGAAACAGACCGACAGAAAGCTGAATCATGCCAGAATGTTTCAATACTACTGGTACAAAAACTATAAACTTAATTCTCTCCATTCTTCTCCAACTACAACATCAACACATATTTTCCATCCATCTGTCAAGTCACCTGTCGGAGAAATTTATTGGCTATCAGGCTATCAGGTGAGACTTCTGATTGGCTGCAAGTGGGGCAGACGTGTTCCTCTGAATCCAGTAAGGTGGTGCGAATACCTGAGCATGAGATAAAGATGGATGAAATGTAAATAACCAGACCACAGTAACTTTAATATGTTGTGATGGACACAGTGTATCAGTTTGTGTATGTCAGACACTCACAGTCGTCACAGTAGCTGTTTCCACAGCAGGGTATGAGCACAGCGTCATTCAGCAGGTCATGACAGATCAGACAGAGGAGTTCCTCGGGTAAAGGATCCTCCTCCTCCTCTGACTTGGGCTGCTCCTGTGGAACGAACGGAGGCCTCTCCTTCTTGCCGATGGCGTACGCCTCACTACGGACAGACAATAACACACACACTGCACATTAACATGTGCTTTCATGTGTACAGAAGATGCGTTTAACCAGAGCGACTTTAAAAGTGTAGTAAACAAAGGACACACAAACACTGACGGGTTAAACTCACGCGTCTATGGCAGGAATCGCGTAACGTCCACAGTTGGTCAGCATGGCTCCCTTCATGTTGGGATCGTCCACCTCTACCATGAAGGAACGAGGGATGCCTGTGCTTTTCTTTATTCTCACAGGAGGCTCGTTGCTTTTATCCTGCCGTCAAACACACACGCACGTCTACATTTAGTGCTATAGGCCTACAGTCATGTTGGCATTCAGCACACACGCACACAAACTTACACAGGATAGCAGAAATGTAAAGACACACACTTCACATAAGTACGGTTTATGCTGGATTGTAAAACACTCTGCTCTTACCCCGCTGCTGGGACAGTTCCTGATGTGGTGGCCAATATTTCCACAGCGATAACAGGTGTAGCTTGAAGGAAGTTGAGAACCAAACTTTTTGTTGTAACTAGAGAGAGAGACAGAGGGATAGATGAATAAAGAAAATGATGGAAAAGAAAGGAGAGATGGAGTACATTAATGGAAATCGAGAGAAGGAGAGACACGGATAGAAGTTTTAAGGGGACAGACATGGGGATGAAGAAGGACTGACTGCATTACAATAACTCACTTCATGGAGTCGTAGTTGGACTGGTTGATCACAACGCTGAGCTTATCCTCCTCTGACACATCCGCTTCAGCCAGGTTAGCCATCTGCACGTACACACATGAACGTATGTGTGCAACAGACACAGTGATGTCAGGTCAAATAAGAGGATCAGTGTTTAATTGAAAAAAAACAAAACAAAAAAACAAATAGAAAAGACAGGGTTACCTTAGAGATAAAAGGTAAGGCACCGGAAGAGTTCTGTTCATCCATCTGTTAGAATAAACACATAATCAGTTTTACGGATGAAGCGTGACAGCGTGAGTGTGAGAGCCTCCAGGCTGCATGTCTTGAGAAGAAATTGAGAGCTCCTATCTACCGGAAAAGAAGTTTTGCTCCAATACAAAACCATTCGTCCTTCTAAACTCGATGCTGCCATGTCTTCACTTTTATACCTGTATGAGCTGGTGTAAAAGTTTACACCAGCATCCAGTCATACACAGTGGATAATGCATGTCTGTTCTCATCCGAAGATTACTGCCTCAGCACCTCCTGCCACTTGTCATCCCTTTAAAGTCCTAAAAATGAAGAAGCCAACAACATAGTGCTCCCTGGGAGTTTTCACCTGTCAGGACAGCGTTTTGTTGGATATAAAACATCTTGGCGTCTACCTCTGCGCCTCCTATCACCTTAATTCTTTCTTGTTTTTGCGGATCTGTCCTTGGTTTGTTCCTCTACTAGGCTGGAACAGATAAGGGAAACCATGACAGCTAAATCGCCATGTCAGACAAGAGAGGACACCTCTTCAGCAATGCTAGCAGCACGGCTCTACTGATGGAAATGCTGATCTCTCGGCTCATATTTAGCCCGGACTGAAATATCTCTACGGACTGCCATTAAATATTCTGCTAACACTTAAAGTCCCTAAAAGATGACTCATATTAGCTTTGGTGATTTTCTGACTTCATCTAACACCGACAGCTGGTCAAAATTAGAATTCGTCCAGCACTTTAGACCAAATCCCTGCAAAACTAAGACATTCCTATCAGTCTGACACCTCTTTCTGACACGCAGCAAGCCAGCAAGTGAACTCTGGCGGCTGCAGCACGACAAAGTGTCCAGATATACTCCCAGACATTCAGATAACCTATCGAGCCCTGAGCGAGCAAAAGGAACAGCTTGCTGTTGCTCTGAAAATAGGTGGGAATTGATCAAAGCTTCGCCAAAACAGAGCCAAGGGCGAGCGTTTTTTTCAAATAAGTGACACATTGCTTGCACTGTTGGCTGACACACAGAGCAGGTTAGGACAACCTGACATTTGCTTGCTCGCTTGCTGGCATCACATCCAGTTCAGAGGAGGTGTCAGCTGTGTTTAGTGCTTATTATCAAATAGCAGCATGTTATCAGGTTACACTAACAGAGTGAATGTGGCAGGGGTGGGACCAGGTCATAAGTAAGCCTCAAGTCTTTGCACTCAACACCAGAGTCAAGTTCCAAGTCCTAAATTTTGAGTTTCGAGTCTTAAACAAGTCATTATGTGCTCTTCACCACATGTAATGCAATTTACACAACAGAATGATAAAATATTAAACTTACAAAAATCATGAATGCTTTTTTTTGATTGTGTATTAATTTGTTAAAACAAAGTGGGACTGAACTTAATCATTTAAGAAAGTAGTGCCAACGTTGAATTTTCATATCACGCATCTGATACTGACATTTTCTAAAAGACTAAAAGTGATAATGTATGTTGTATGTCTACTTGAAATTAAAAGAGTGATTTTGTGGAGTTTAAAGTAATCAGATCTTTGACTCGAGTCTCTGCGACACAGTAGAATTTATACCCACTAAACATTAGCATGCTAGCATTGTCACTGTGAGGACGCCGACATTAGCATTCACCTAAACATAACACTCACAAATAACACAGCACATGCTCATCTTTATACTGCCTGACAAAATAAGACTCGAAAGACCTCATGAAAGCAAAAATAATCACACAATAACACTTATTAATTAATCATGAACACAAGTTTAAAGTTGACACTTCAAACTTCTAAGTTACTGTTTAATTTAAAGTCCAATGTGCTGGAGTACAAACTGTCTGCTCTATATTATATTGTTCACAGCAGTACGATAGATCTTCCTGTCTGGCTTTATTAAACCTCAGCCAAATCTGATGAAAGACACTGTCAAGTTGCATTATGGGAAATATAAGATATAGTGTTTTTAATGCTTGAGGCGCACTGGGGACTAAAAGTTAGAACATCTCATCTTCTGCTGCTTCAATTTTAACTTTTCTTTTTAAAAATGTCTTTTTCTGGTACTCCAAATTCGTGACAATGCAACTCTGAATCGCAGCTTGTCCAGTGTCTAGTGTGCTTCTTTTCAGTTTAATTAATGTGGATTTAACAATCAATCATAAATGTCCAATGATGACAGATACTGACATCTCCAAGATGTGTTATCTGAGTTATCATCTGTGTGTGTGTATCTGTGTTGTTCTCTCCAGTGAAGTCAAACACATAATCAATACATAAGACAGCTTCATACAAACGACTTTATTGGCAGAAGAACACAAAAGAAAAAAAGTTTGTGTGGTCCAACAAAGTACTAAGAGGAATGGCAGACACTTCTCCTACTGAGAAACCAGAGAGAAAATCAGGTCAGGTCAGTGCACACTGATTCAAGTGAAAGCTTTTGAGATGTGCTTGAGTTAGTTTACAGGATAACAAACAAGACTGGCACTGCAAGAATCCAGCATGAAATAACAGTGCAGCACCACTTGGTTTCTGAGGAGCAGGTTTAAGAGAGGCACTGTTTATTTGCTTTTAACTTAAAGCTGAAACACTGTAAATCTAGCCTGAATTATAAACTCTAACAGAGGTTGTGTATAGATTTCACTTTAAAAGTCTGAAGACCTCAAAGACATTTATTTCTTTACTGGATTTGAAGAGTTTGATTAGTGTTATTGATACATTTCCAGAGCAACTGTTCACTTCACTATGTGCAGGATTCAATTCAAGGAATACTTCACCCCAAAAGTAATCAGTTGTATATTAATTACTCACCAAGTGTTAAGTTAAATTCCTGAAGAACAACTTGTGCAGTTAATCCAAGTCTCATTTATCCAGTCTAATGCTGTGTACTTACAAAATGCATGCATAAACCTTACTGATGAAAACTAACCTTAAAATGAAACTGATCTATGCTCTCTTCAAAGCCAGACTCCATTGACAAAACCAGTAATTTTACCTCGCTGAACACAGGAGCTGCTGGTCTGCCACTGCCTCGATCTGTAACTTGTTTGTCTAGTTGTGTGAACTTGCTGAATCCAAATGAGCCAGTTAAAACACCCAAATCCCACAGTAACACAAAGAAATTAACTGATCGAGGCAGTGGTAAACCAGCAGCTCCTGTGTTCAGAGAGGTAAAATCACTGTTTCTGTCAATGGGGTCTGGCTATGAAGAGACTATATATATAGGTTTTATTTTCAGTTTGGTTTTATATACAAACATTTTAGCAAAAAAAAGCATGTGTTTGGAAGTTCTGAGCATATGAATGAATAAATGAGATGCATGAAAAATAAAGTTTTCTCGACAAATTCAACCTATGTGGTGAGTCATTGATATACAAAAGGTCATTTGGGGAAGGGGAAACATTCCAATAACCTAATACTACATTAAAACTGCCTTTAAACCAACTTAGACTTACACTAGAACAAAACAAATATATTTATCTCCATGTTTTTAAAGATGTCTGAACGCGAGTGCTACAGCAGCTCATGGAGCAGAGCCTACTGGGCAATGACTGTTAACAGCTCATTAAACAACAGTTGGGTTTATCAGCTGAATAGCTGGCCTGCATGATAATGTTTGACCCACCCGAGCGGCTCCCACCACCCACAGACAGATACTGAATGATCCTCTGGTGACACAGCAAAATTAACAGCTGAGGGTCTTTATTAGAATGCATATACTTTCCCCTGTGGTTAATCATACAGTGCTGGTTAAACTGTAAACCTCACTTCTATTTCTTGTACACGATTTGACTGCCAGTACTGCTTTTTATTTAAAATGTGATTTATCTCAGAGCAGCAGCTTTCTATAAATCAAATCCTGAGCAGCACACTACTTCCTCTTTGCAACAGGAACTTAGAGAACCAGAGGAAATAAAGGCTTCCAATGATTGAGATTCTGGTTTCACTTGTTTAAACAAGCGGTTCTTAACTTTCTTATTGTCACAGACCCTAAAATTGATCCGCAATAGGTCACAGACACTCATTTCATAAGATTTCACTTCAAGGACCTCCATCTGACAAGATTTTGGTTGTTAGATATGACTAAGAGCAGAATACTACACGTTAAATTACAGGCAATAACAGTGGAGGAAGTGAAACCTATGATCAGATTAGCCGCTCTCACTCACAATGGGCTTACTTACCCCTGGAACTCCCTGAAGGACCCCTAGTTAAGAACCACAGGTTTAAACCGATCATACTAACGCCAACATACAACTAATGCTGAGATATCAGGCCATGCTAACAATGTGTGTGTGTTTAGTGGGGCTGCAGGAGAAGAGGTGCGGTGGGATGTGGTTTGGTTACGTACTGCTTTGAAGGCTCCAAAGGCGTGGGGAAGCTGGACATCTGATCGCTCACTGAAACATAAAAATAAATTGTTTTTAAACCAGTTGCTCGTGATACTTTAACACCCTGGAAACAGAAAACAGGGCTGATACGCACAATTTATTGGCACTATTTTACATCAATAAACAAGAAGGAAAAAGTACAAAATATAAATGTCAATACAGTCTTTAAAGTGAATCACACATGAAAAACTTGTTTAACACTTCAGGTGGTGATTTCCTACATGACCCAGAATTCCCCTACAGGCAGTATAAACTAGTTTTGCTGAGCTGTGAGTCAAGTAAGTGTGTATTTCATTAGAGTAACATCAGCTTGACAGTGAATATTCTTTAGCTTTTAAGAAGTAAATGCAAGGAGAGAAGGCAGACATCTCTACAGCCGATATCTCCAACACTTAGCGACTCACAACAACACAGTTAAGATTAATAAGCAGCATTACAGGTCAGAGGAAAAATATGGGTCTTTTTGATTTTGTCTCCCCAGAAACTCTTGACTGTGTGGATTGTGGAATGACTTAAACTTGATGCTTACTGCTAGTGACCTAATTAACTCCACAAAATGACAAACACTCCACCCAACAATAAAACTGACCCATAAATGCCACTTAAATTCACACAAAACAGTTTTAACAGTGCTAGCAAAATGTGTTTACAGTGAATCTGTCCTTTAGTTTAAAATCTGACATTAAGTTTAATGTAAGATGAGGATGAAAAAGCCTTTAAAGTGACTCAAAGTTAAGGATTCCTTGGAGGCCCTTTGAAGCTGAGTGACTGTCAGTCTGCATGTGCAGGTGGAGAATTGATTTTGCTGCATTCAATCTTGTGGCCAGCGTTCTTTAGCCCTCATTCCTCTCCACCCGTCTGCATGGTGCTGACGGGGCTAATCACATGACCGCCAGTCTGTTCCAGTGAGGTCTTTTCCTGCTTTCCATGCATAAAACCCACACCACTGCTGGCTGTCCTGTCTAAGCCTGACTAATATCTGGGTAATCCCTCTGAACGTCACCATGGAGTCACACTTCTACTCTTTCCTCTTCTCCTGTGGGCATATTTGATCATGGAAGTGTTACGCAAAAACCCTGTTCTGTCAACTGTCGACCATCAACTGAAAGATTCAGGCCTTTGTACTGGTTCATCATGAGGATGTTAATCTCTTTCATGTCATCACCATTGTGATCCTCTACCTGCAAATACATGCTGCTGCTCACAACTGTCCATATAAGCAAAAACTTCAACCTTCACTGTGCTTTTTATTCTACTAAGAGCTTAGGATCTACATTTACTGTGAACAAAAGCAAGTACATGTATTTTAGACAACAGTTTTCTTACCTATACATGTTCCAGTTTTGAGGCTGATGCCTGGGATCCAGTATAAGCTCATATTTTGATTTATTATGACAACTGTGCAACATTTCCTCATATTTTTACAATAAAATGATCAACTGCTTAACTAGACGCAGAAGTTGAGTAAGATTATTATTAAAAGTTCATCTCTTCTACAGCATGTGCCAGACCAAAGAATATACACTTACACGTTGCGGATCTTGCTGCTCGAGCTGGACTTTGCTCCGATGATTGGGATTCTCCTGATGATGACAGAGGAGCCTTTGGAGATCAAACCTTCATCATCTGTGTACTCTGACAGGGAGAGATGGAGAAAGTCTAAGGATCAGCTCACACAAAACGATTTCTGTGTGGTAAATATTGAACATCATATGAAAATCTCTCTTCGTCAGGGTTATTGAGAAACTTAACACCCTTCGCTGACATGCAGTTAATGTGAGAATGACTCTTTTGTACAGTCTTTCGGTCTTGACACATCAAGCCGACAGCAGACTGTTGGTCAATGTTGAGCCGTCAGTGCACGTCTGTAGCCCTAGCTTCGCCCTAGTCTTTGTGGTATGTCCCACACCATTGGCCTTCGTTGGCCTTTGTCCACAGTGGAAATCATTGGTGAACTAAACCGCTCTAATTGGCAGTTCAGCTCAGTGCGCGAGAAGAGAAACGGAATTGAGGAAAGTAAACAAACAGCTCAAGTCAAGATGGAGAGTCGGTTTGATGCGTCTGGGCCTTTACACAACTAGTCCGGGACTGTTACAAGAATGATTTCATTTCAAGTCTTTAGTCTTGGCTTAATTAATCTACTGCTGCAAGTGCCTATTATTATCATTATCGGTCAATCTGCTTATTATTTTCTTGTGAAGTCTTGGGCGGCAGCCTGCTGGAGTTGCTCTTAGTCGTCTTGTGTTGTGCTCCTATTGCGACTCTATTAGGCACTGGATTTTGCTTTCGCTCCTTGAAAACACTTCTATCTTGTATATTTGTACATTTTGCCACATATTTATCAATCAATTTTATTTATAAAGCACAATATCACAAATCACAATTTGCCTTGCAGGGCTTTACAGCATACGACCTCTGTCCTTAGGACCCTCACAGCGGATAAGGAAAAACTCCCTCAAAAAAAAACTTTAACGGGAGAAAAAATGGTAGAAACCTCAGGAAGAGCAACTGAGGAAGGATCCCTCTTCCAGGACGGACAGACGTGCAATTGATGTCGTACAAAACACTAATACACTACTGTTCTAAAACTGGGCCCAGTGAAAGGCTCTGACCTGGGGAACCCACTGGCTGTCTGCTTGGTACTGGTTGTGAATGTTAAATTTGTGGTTACAGTACTTAGTGCTACTGTAATTTGAAGTATTCTCTGGCACAAGAATTTCCTTCAGGATAAATAGAATTCAGTTGAACTGAATTGAATTGATAGTGTAGTCTATAAAATGTCTTGAAATAAAAATGATCAAAAACACAAGGTGTTGTCTTCAGTTGGCCTTTTTTGTCTGAACAAACACTCAAATTTCAAAAATATTCATTTCATTATCATAGAGGCTGGAGCCGGTGAATTATTGTGGTTTTTTAAATTTAATAAATTACCTAAAAAAATTTATTGGTTATTAAAATAGTCAAGTTTCTGTTGATTGACAAACTGATTTATCGACATATTGTTTCAGCCATAGATTAATCAATTCTACACTTTGTCAGTCTAGACAGTAAAGACTTCATATTAATTTCACAGCTGGGCAAACTTTGTCAAGAGTCTCACTTGGCTCTGTATCAGTGTTGGACAAAGTATTCAGATCTTTAACTTGAGTTAAAGTAGTAACACAACACTGTAAAAAATACTCTGTTACAAGTAAAACTCCTGCATTAAAAATCTTCCTAACATAAAAGTACAAAAGTATAAGCATAACAATATATTTTAAGCACCAAAAGTAAAAGTACTCATTATGTAGAATGGCCCTTTTCAGATTCACATTTATTATTGACTTATAATTGTTAATACATTGTGTTCATCACTTTGATGTTGAAGTTGGTAAACGTGGAGCTCATTTAAATTGCTGTATATACTGCTGGGTTGCGAATTACAGTTACTGATACAAAATACACTTAGTAGCTAATAACTAAGGCTTTAAAATGAAGTAGGGATGCAGGATAATACCTGCACGTCACTGGTATCGGCTCTAAAATGAGCTATCAGACTCGGCCCACCAACATGCGTTTTCTTATTCTGCACAATGAATGAATATCGCACACATTGAAAAGTATTGTATTTCACGTCTCCATCTGCTAGTGGGCCATCACGATAAGAATATGCAGGCACAATCTGATGTTAATTTCACTACAGAAGAGACCTGATGATCACTCAAATTACCTGGTGAAAAAAAGTGGATATATCGATATCAGTATCGATTATTAGTCAAATGAGACGTTACATATCGGCAAAAAAAATCCAATATAATGCATCCCTAAAATAAAGGTAGTGGAATAAAAAGTACTACTTATTTACCTCTGAAATGAGTAGAAGTAGGGAGTAGCATAAAATGGAAGTACTCAAGTACTTAAATAGCATTCTTGAGTAAATGTACGAGATATAAAAGTCACCAATTTTTATATCTTAAGTACTAGTGTTAAACACAGCAGCATACTAAATTTCTATTTTAATGCACATTTCATCTCTGCTTTATTTAAATTATTGCCTTACTCTTATTCTTACTTCTTGTAATTCTCTATTCTTCCAGTTGGAGCAACTATTACGAATAATTCTTCTGATAAAACTTCTGATTCTGAACCGCTGAACTGTGAATCACACTAAAGTTAAGGAACATGTTGACACCCTTTGTATCCTGCAGTGTGGTCGTCAGGAAACCACAGTGCTGCATGACACAGCACTGGTGTCACACTCACATCTGATTAAAGAAGCCTGAAAAGTCTGAATCCGCAAACCCGTCTTATCATGCATGATACTCTACTATACTATTAAATCGTTGGTTTTTAAATTATCTGACTGTGAACTCTTACAGCTGGAGTTGTATGTAAATATTGGGGTGGGTTGTGCTTTCAGTGGAAACACATTTCTGAGAGTATGATGGGTTTCAGAGTTTATCTGCAGGATACTGAAACTTCTCTGAGGCGATACCTATCAGTCATAGCTGCACATCAGGTTTTGTCTGTCATATTTTCTCTTCTTCTGCCTTCTGTGTATTTAGTGACTGCACCTACACTGCAGCAAATTTTCACACTTGATGATTCATATAGTGATGATTTTCATTTCTGTGTGTGTGTGTGTGGCTAGGCTCAGATCTTATGGTCATGACTGGGCTGTGCTCCTACCCTACCTTTGCTATATTTATCCCATGTCTCTCTTGGCACTTTCACATGCGTGACACTGGCCGGGCTGATCCGCCACCACCAGGTCGTTCAGTTACAGGCATGAGTCGTGCATTCAGCAGGAATGTGTCCCATTCATTAGACCGCTTTTGTTCTTGCTTGACTTTTCTGGACCCCCATCAAGCTGAAACAGGTGACGCAACCCTCTGTCCCCACACAGCTGTCAAACACGGACCACGTGCTTTCTTCCAAAGTTCAAACCGTCGGGAGAAAGAAACACACCCTTATCAGTCCGTAACATATGGCTTTTATTACCTTCTTTGCTCTGTGCGTTAGTGATCTGCAGGTCGCAGTCCCCGGCTCGCAGCTTCTCCCTGCCCATGATCTGCCTCTTCAGGTCCCTCAGCGTGATGTGCGGGCCGTCAAACACCACCGTGTCGTAGCTGAGTTTGGAGGAGAATTTATAGTGAACATGAGTCATGCTGAAAATAAGCAGGAAACCTCGCCGCACGCTGCCAGAGACCCGACAGCTGACAGTGTCCCGGTGGTGACAGAGCACCTGTATCGTCAGTTGCAATGGGAGCAACAAAGTTAGCCTGCTAGCTGCTGTTAGCCGCCGGCTGCGTCGAGCGTCACGGGTCTGCGGCTAACAAACTGTCAGGTCCTTAATTACCAACTGCCCGTTAAAGTGGCGTTCACGGGATGACATGTCCCGGCGTCTGGTGGAACAGCGGCGGACACTCAAAGCAAAGCGCCCTCGGTCAGTTTCGGGTCTAATGTGAACTTTTATCCCGGCTACCGGCGCTCAGAGCCCGGACGCTGCTCGCTGACAGAAACCACCAGCTGTTTCCACAAGCAGCGCGTCAGCACAGCTCCAGCTCCATCTCACGCTGCGTTCACGTCGCCCCCCGCACACTCAGAATTTCAAGCATCAATATTGCAAACGCTCTTATCCCTCCTCATGTCCTGCATCATTACAATTATAAACAATGTTCATCCAGCCGCTGTTGTTAAATTATTGTGATTTTTTTTTTTTAAATAAAAGAACCGTGTGTTTTATTCCACAGATCAGGATTTGGCAACCTGCGGCTCCAGGGCCACACGTGGCTCTTCAGCCCATCTCCAGTGGCTCCCTGTGGCTTTGACAGAAAATTAAATGGAAGTGAACAACTTATATTTTAATTTTCATTTATTGTTGTAGGCTTAAAGAGAGTCTTACATTCTTCAGCTGTAAAAATGCACAAAATGTCAGTCTAGCAGCGCTTCCTGGACTCAAGACAAGTTTTGTTGAGGCGCTCTTTGGAAGGGAATCTTTAAACTGAGAAAACAAGGAAGACTCCAAGTTGAAAAAAGTTATTAAAAAAAAAAAAAAAAAAGTTAAAAGGCCTTTATTAATAAATAAATTTATAAATAAAGGCTTTGTAAAAATGCACAGCCTGTTTTAAAAAATACTGAACTAAACTCAACTAAAATCTGCATCATCTGTAGCCTGGTGCCTTTTCCTCTAAAAACATCACTAGTGATGGTTACAGAGTCTCCCGAGCTAGACTAGCTGTGGATTCCAAATGCAAAAAGGGTAAAGACTCAACTCGACAATGCTGCAAAGTTAAAGTACCCAAATAAACAAAATTAGCCCACTGCAGAGCAGCTACCTTGTGCTAAAACATATTGATGAAGGCTCATTTAGATTTTAGATTTAGAGTCAGTAATATTGATTACCTTTATTACAATACGTTGTTTATTATGTTTCACAGCTCCAGATAGATTTTTTTTATGTTTTGGCCAAAAATGGCTCTTTTGTTAGTAAAGGTTGCTGACCCCTGACATAGATGGTTTCATTTTTTAAAAAATACTTTTTTTTATTGTCATATCATATTATGTATCTTACTCATTACAAAGCTTATGTACTGGTGACATTTATTTTTATATTTTTTTTAAGTGAGAAATTATGTGAGTAGGTGTGTCACCCTGTGATACATCAGAATAATAAACTATTATTAATATACAATGATAAATAAAAATACATAACAACAGTTATAGGGCAGGTTTGAATTTCATATTCAAGATTTGTAACCAGTTTGTCTTCTTTCAGTATTTCAACCTTCCTGTACAGCAACATAAGGCTAAGAATTAACCATTTTAAAAAAGTAACAAATACAAAATTAACAGGAAAATAAATACATAAAATTCAAATACAAAAAAAAGTTTAAAAAAAAAGAAAAAGAAAAAAGTGTTTAATAGTTATTTGACCACTTTTTTTCACAAGGAAATCGTCAAACATGATAAACATTATCATCATTATGGGTAATTATATTCATAAACATGAATGGAAAAGCAGTAAATCCTCTTTAATTTGTTTTGAAAAAGAATTTAAAAACTGTTTCCATAAAGTTACTATTTAAGAATGATTAGTCCCTTATTAACTTATATAGATTCACGTACAAGTCTGTTTCATTATAGTTTATATAGATTTGTCGTTTTGTTTATTAAATTATAGTGCAAGTATAAATCACAGTGCAAGAGCAGCTTCAAAAATGTGTCAGGTTTCCATTCGTGCATTTGAAAATCATTTTAAAAAGAAAAAGTAAGAGGACAGATACTTATCCAGAATCATAAGAAAAGAGGCAAAAAAAACCCCACACACACAAAGACAACTTACTTACCTACTTACTTAAATATATACAGACAGGATGTACTAAAACTGAATCTTAGGACTTTTGACATACAAGTATATATTAATAAATCCATAAATGGATCAGAAATGACCAAAAGCTGGGAGAGAAAAACAAGAAGTACTTGCTTTGGAAGCGCAGAAGCTCACCTTCACTGATTTTACATCATTGACAAAAGGGAAACATGTTGATTTCAATCTTATGTAGTCTGTAAGTGGTGTGATACGTTCTGTGAAATATATTATATTGGATTTTCCTATGTTTTGTGGAGATTAATACAGTCTATGCCTGGTTCCAATAGCTGATGACAATCATCCTCACTAAAAACACAACCTCGATCTGTTTCCCTTTTGTAGATATTTAATCATAGCCAGGTATGGTGTAATGGGTCAAAGTCATGCATGCTGGCCCACTGTCACTCTCGCTGGAGCACTGTGAGTGTTATCAGTAGCACCTGTGCTTTTCCCACTATGATAAGTCAAACTGTCTGCTGCAAGAGAGGCCAGTGCACTTATTTTTAGTACGGGTATTGACTTTTCAGGGAAAAACTATTCATATGACAAACAACAGATCAAACATCTATAAAGGGAAGAGACTCAGGAATTACAAACTAGAACTAAAAGAAAAACAGACGGCAGACATGTCAGTCCCCCACTACATAAACCCTCTTCTAAGAATAGTTGTGATATCCAATCCAATCCAGTTTCATGAAACACATCACCTTTCGAGTGCAGGGTACATGTCAAATAACAAAACAGCAAACCACAAAACAAAAAAGAAAGAAAGAAAATAGACAGACAATGTCTAAAAACCCATATGTCTATTCATATGCCTTCATCCAATTCAGGATTTAGTTTTGTACAATTTTCCTGTGCACACGTGAAGGCAGCATGTTGCCTCCGCACAGAGCAGTGCACCTGTCCGGACCCGGGGGGCAGCAGACAGGCTGGCTCAGAGAAAACCACATTTACACCTCATGAAGATTGAATCATTGATTTCACTTGTCCACTTCTTCTGCTGGAGATCTGACGTCTTGATATTGTTTTGTCTTTAATAAACTGCATCACAGTCCCAGAGGGAGTCACACTCTGAGGCAGCCCAGATCACAGAGACACAGCACCACAGAGGAAGAAACACATTTATACTTTTTACAATCATGATTTGTGATCATTTATTTTCAATACACATACTTTTTAACTAAATTACTGCTTGTGACGCGTGTGTACCTAAAATATCCACTAGATGGAGACAATGCTCCATTTATGATGTTCAAATGTGTGTGTTGGTTATTAGATGAGCTGTGTTGCAGTGTGTCAGTCTGAAAGGTTCATATCTTGACATGCATGATCCTATAGCCGTGGTAAAACATGCCTATTTGTCCTGACTGAAATAAAGCCTGTGTTATTAGACTGCAGACTTTAGGCTGTGCCGTCCTATGCCAGCGAGGTTTTGCATCAGTCAGTGTGTGATCACAGTACAGCTGCAAACTGATGTTCCTAATCATTATAAAAATCCATCACAGTTGGATTTATTTTAATCTGGAACGCCTGAAATGCCAATTCTTCACATCAGCAATTACATCTGTGATAATTAGGCTGCAGCTGAATAACACGCTTCACTATTGATGAATCACTTTCTGATTTTAAGAACTGCTCTTGAAGCAATAGCTTGACATCTTGTGAAATATGCTCGTTTGCTTTCTCGCAGAGAAAATCGATATTACTCCTGGAATGTCTGTACAGTAAATATGAAGCAGTGAGTTAGCTTAGCTTAGCATAGACGGTGGAAGGTCAGGTCTGGACGGTCTGGTCAGTCCACCTACCTCTAAAGGTAACTAATCAAAATGCTGTATTTCAGTTGATTAATCAAATATAGTTTCAGTCTTCATGCCAGAGTAAACTAAACTACCCACCTGTTGGCTCCAGCTTTATATTTAACAGACTAACACTGCATGTGAGTGGTATTGGCCTTAACTTACTTACCTAAGAATTGGTAAGAAAACAATTCAGCTCATTCATTCATTCATTTTCCATAACCACTTACCCACAGCGCGGAGGAGCTGGGGAACATCAACAATCAAGAAGAGGGGGTAACATTAGCATTGCCATGGCTCCCTCAACACAAAGCCTACGGGATTTCTGCATTGGATTTTGGATTATTACAGAAAATAAACAAGCAAACCAAAAACTAGGATACGTAAACGTTTTGGTCAGCAAGATAACCCTCCCAAATGAGCACCACTGTTATGATTTTTGAAGCCTGAATGCATCGACAGAAGTAAAATGGTAACGTTAGGCTATAAATGAACTACACCACAGTTGCATGACTTTAACGTCCCTCCTACATTGAGGCTGTAAAGCTGTGTTCAGCGTGATGACGTCCTGTAGCCACTTGTTAGCAACCACCTTTTTTAAGACACGTTCAACTTCAAAATTCACGAGTGGGGTATTCACTGATGTATTTTACGTTGCAGAACAAAACTTGAAAGACTCTTGAGCTTGTGTTAACCACAGACCTTATTTCAGGCATCCAACCAAAAACCTACTAACTTCAAGACAATTGATCCAGGAGTGCAAAATGCTAACTCATTTCTGGGTTTTAGGACTTGTTCCTGGGGCACTTTATAAGCGTATTCTCAAAACGTCAAACTATTCCTACATCTAGTCAAAACTGGACTATAACTGCTTGTGACCTTAATGTATTTTAATAAATTAAAGTATCGTATCATTCCAAATAAAAATGTAATTGAAGCTAGCTCACCACAATCTCAACACTAAAGGTGGAAGAGCAGAAATGTACAGCCTACACGAGTCCTGAGGAAAGGAGGCAAGGTGGTGAGGATGTGAGGAACCGAAGGGAGGAGACGAAGACGAGACGTAAGGAAACAAGCTATGCAGGCAAGTAGCTTAGGAAGCAGGAATCTTCTCTGACATCATCACCACAGGTTGGTGGGACACACACATACATGGTGAAGCCATAAGACCAAGGTTTACTGCAAGCTGATTGGCTGGATTCAGATAAATGGAGGGAGAGAAGGAGCGATGAGAGAGGAGTGTTTGAGGAAGTGTTTTGCACTCGGTCCTCTCTCTCCGCGGCTCCTCGGTCTCTTGCTCTGTCTCTCACTCCCCTGCCTGCTCTGCTCAGAGGAGGGATTTGCCCTATCTTCCCTGGCTTAGCGCACCATTGTGAAAGCAGTGGGAGGATGGAGAGATGCAGAAGGAAAGAGAGAGGGAGAGAGGATGAAAGGGAAACAGCTGCTGCCTTTAAACTGATGTTCTTCTTATCGTGATATGATACAGGACATGTTCAGTGACTCAGCCATCAAAGAGCTGCTTGGAAACAATTATATCCTCAGCTTTATGTGTGTGTGTGTGTGTGTGTGTGTGTGTGTGTGTGTGTGTGTAAATTCTTGATGGCGAATGACGTGTTTAAAGGGGAGTATATTACCGTGTTCACGTGTTCGTCTGTTGAGGCCCATTTCTGCCAAAAGAAGCAAAAAATAGACGACATCTTAGCGATGACGAAAAATACACATAGTGAATCCAAATTTTGACATGACGAACCAAAAGTTTGATTTTTGGAGGAAGTGGATCGTAATTTTGTCTTAAATAATAAAACAAATGAACTTTAACATTCCTAACTTTAAAGAGTTGCATGTGGGCTAACTCTTGATAAGCGTCACTCCAAAGTCGTCAAAATCTGGTGTTTTTGTGCATAGTGCTTTTATGTTGAAAGAGACTGTATGAAAACGGTAAATTTCCTTTGAAAAAGGAAGTGTATTCTGAAAGAAGACAATGCATGTAACAGGCAGAACTTGACACAACGTCCCAGAGCGTCAGCATCCAACACATCCAGGGTACCTTTCACGCCATATCGGGATGTGGAAAGTCCATGACCAAACGTCGATGTGATGAGGTCAGAGTGAGGATGTGTTGCAAATACTGAAAGCTTGGTGATTCAGTTTGACAACCAGCCCTAAAATATCAGTGTTTGATGACCTGGGAATGAGACTCAACAATCAACTAACTGTACCCAGAATTACATACAGCATCTTTAAAGGTGCAGTGAGTAAGAATAAGAGGCATCTTTTGGCACAAATGGTATACCATTTTCAAAATGTTGTTATTTTAATTAGCTTATAATTAGCTAAGGTTAGAATCTGTGTTTTCATCACCGTAGCTCAGGGGTAGGCAACCTGCGGCTCTCGGGCCACATGCAGCTCTCAAGCCCTTCTTCAGATGCTCCTTGTGGCTTTCGCAAAAAAAAAGAAAAAGAAAAAATCTGATGGAAATGAATAACAGCTGTTTAAAAAAATTAATAAATAAATTTAATGTTCGTTTATCATTGTTGTAGGCCTAAAGGAATTATGCGCCTTTGCACCCCACAGTTTGAGAACAACTCCATTAGAGTGAGTCGTTTATATCTACATACAGTAGTCCAAAACTGACTAATAAGACACTGGCTCTAGGTAAGGCCATTTGCATTTTCGTGTTGTCCACCATAGTTCACCTGCACACTTGGCTCACAGAAGAAGGTTCAGTTGGTTACGATCTGGAATCTCACAGCTAGATGCCACTTAATCCTACACACTAAGTCCTTTAATTTACCAGATTTACCAAAAGAATTTGAAGCATCTTTTCTTTTCCTGGTAGAAATGGTTTCCCAAGAGGTGTGTACATGCTCTTGTAACATGTATAATAATACATATATATATATGTGTGTGTGTGTGTGTGTGTGTGTGTTTCTTCTGATGTGGGCCTTACAGGGTCAAAGGAAATGAACTCACTGGACACACACGTCATGGCTGCTGCACCAAAGAGTGAACAAACGAGGAAGGCAGCATATATAACCTCTCATTAAGTAGAAGTGATGGCACCTGTGGGAGGTGGATCCTTTCCAGGCAGGCGTGTTTGTTTCATCCCTCCTGCCTCAGGTGGGTCATGTGATCTCTGTCTGCAGACATTTTTTTTTACACATGTAATAACCACAGTGTGTGCGTTTACATGTTGTGATGTGTATTTATTTTTGTTTCCCTCGTTGCTCATTTCTGTTCTCCTCTTCCTCACTAAAACACAAAGCTGGTGTTTTCCATCTCAGTGTGTCTGGAAGGCCAAAAGTGAGAGTAAACCAACAGTCGGCACCGATCTGATCAATAAACTCCTTTTTATAAATCTATCATTCTTAATCCCTCCTTCTCTCCCTCTCTTGTTCCTTGGCGTCTTTGACTTTCCTTTCTTTATCCTGATATCACATGCCCCTAATCATCACTCCTCTCCTCTTTCTTATTTTCCTGCCTGTTCCCTCTCTCACCCTCCCCTCCACCTTACGCTCTCCCCTTCTTGTCTTTCTGCTTGAGCAGCGTTCACAGCTCCAAGGCTTTTTTTTCACACTGCAGATGGCCATAGTGTTACTCCACTCAAGGCGTACACACACACACACACACACACACACACACACACACACACACACACACACACACACACACAGACGACATTGCTCTCTTTGTCAGTGACAATGGTTCAGAGTGCTCTTCACTCAGTTTGCCCTTCTCACAGAGCAGAAGAGTCTCTTGTCCTCAAAAACTCAACTGGCAGAAGATTTGTCAGCTCAGTCACTGATCTGATGCTTTGTGTCTTCAACTTCAGACTGTGTGGTAATCATCACAATAGACTTAATTCACATGATTACCGCATGCCGTCACTCTGATGAACAGTAAGCATCAGTCATATCGAGTCAATAACCCTGAAACACCAAACATCCACTGTACTTAACTGTACCTGTAATTTATGTATTTTTATAGTTGATATATTTTATAGTTTATATTTTAAATATTATTGCTATCAAAATGAATATAAGTATGCTGTCAAATCCAACAACCTCTCTTTGCATTCTGCACGTTGCACGATTGTCCTACTGTCCACAAATTTCATTATTGTTGTTTGATTTATAATTTTATATAGTTACTTTATTGTATATTGATATCTGTATTTAGTCGCAAATTTTACGTTTACCTCGTTAAGCTTTGTTGTCCTTGTTTTTTAGCAGTTATATCTATTTCAGTCAGGACTGCTTTAGTCAAAGAAAACTTAATTTCCATTTGTAGTATTGTATTTGGTGGTATGGCTCTATTCTAAACCCTCTGCCTTTCCTAGGCCTATGCAGAAAGCCTAAGGAGGAGAAAGCACACCTCTCTGCCCTTCCATGCACCTACATGGAAAGCCTAAGGCAGAGAGAGCACACCACTCTGCCCTTTCACGTGCAAATGAGAAAAGCCTGAGGCTGAGAAAGTAAACCTCCCTGCCCTTCCATGCGCCTACATGGAAAACACAAGGCAGGGAGAGCACACCTCTCTGCCCCTCCACGTGCTTCGTCATGGAAAGCCCAAGACAGAGAGAGCACACCTCTCTGCCCTTCCACGTGCCTTCATGGAAAGCCTAAGGCAGGGAGAGTAGCAGCAAAGACCCCCCCAAGGAACAGAATAGAGCCAGCATCAATGAACAGGACAGAAATGACATTGATAAGTCAGACACAGCATCAAAAGGAGGAGCTGGGGTGGAGGCGGGTTGCAGAGGAAGCAGCAACAGTAGGCAGTCCAGAGCAGTTTAAATAGGTCATCCTGAATGACATTCGCCAATTGATTGATCATTTACAGTATCAAAAACCATCATTTGTGAGATGGCTGGATGGCTGATAGATAGATAGATAGATAGATAGATAGATAGATAGATAGATAGATAGATAGATAGATAATTAGGACATCAAAGCTGGCAGCAACTCTCCCTCAGAGCCTCATTCAGTCACAAACAGCTGTTCTGGCAACATCCAACTGGGACACCAACACACACAAACACAGAAACTTGTGTTTGTGGGTAACATTAGGAGCTTGCCTGGTATAATATCACAACTGTATGTCACATTGCCATTGTGTGTGTGTGTGCATGTGTGTTTGTCTTTGAGGCTTAAGTTAGAGGTGATCCTGTATTGGACTGCATAAAACGTTTTTGATATTTTGTTCAAAATAAAGTATCAACTCATTGCAATGACCTTCAGTTTTCAGAACAAATCTCTTTCACAAATTCCTGTTTTATTTTTGGAGCACACAGAGGTAAGACATTAATGTCTGGTACAGCACTATAACATAATCTGATGTGGGATTCCTGCTGGGAAATGCTCAGTGTCTTTTATGGGCTATTAGCATAAGGGGCCATTTTCTCTTATTGGGCCAATGGAGCTGAAGAAAGCAATTACTACAGTACCATACTGCTCGATGGGAGGGTGGGCGGGTGGGGGGGTTCAAAACAGAAAAATGTGGTGGAGGGGAAAATGGCTAAGAGGATCAACAGAGAGAGCCTGGGTGAAAAGGAGAAAAAAAAAAGGAAAATGGAAAAAAGAAACGTGGGCGATGGTCACAATATCTCTGTGCAACAGAGGAGATGAGCGGCAGGAGAGATTGAGTGACAAAACGGCACATATAAAGGCAGTTAAGAGGAACAAAAGCAGAGTGGCAGCCAATCCCAGTGTGGCGGAGACTCTTCAATAATCCCGTCATCCACCCTAATCTCTGTGATGACGACACGGAGCTCCATCAGTGACGTCGCTGCTATGAATATTCATCAGGTGAATCTGAGCTCTCCACTGAATCCTTCCGTCTCACATTACTGTTATGGTGTAGCTGTTACATTATATTCTCATAATATACAACAGCAAATCAGAAACAAATTAGAGTATATATACAAACAGTAAGTACAAACATTAAAGAAAAATCCCTCTAAATATAGAAATGTTGAAAATTTAAAACACATAGCACAGCATTAGACCCCATTGCTCTGGATTCTTGGTTTTCCGATGTGGAAGTGTGATTGTAACAGCATCAACAGTGCTAACAATGGCAACAGTGCTGACAGAGCTAACGGTGTTAACTTTGGGGGAACCGGAGAGCAGGCGCTATGCACGACAATGCCGTTGCTGTTATCACCAGTAACCGCCATATGAGCACAGTGCAGAGTGGTGGCAATTAGCTACTCAGTGAGATACACACACAGGGACTGCATGCACAGCTGAAATAGAGTGCCGAAGTCACGCCCCTTCCGGGAGAGCTCATGGGACCTTAGATCGGAAAAAATATGAATGGCAGTGAATGGGGAGAGAAATATTATCTTTTGGTCCCGTTTGAGTTGCGACATGAAATCCAAATATGTCGTTAATTAATTAAAAACATAAATTTTAAGGTCAAGAAAGTCATAATTTGTGGTAAAACTGTTGAGATGAAAGCTTTTGAAAAGACGTAATTAGAAAAACTACACAGGAGGCAGTCGCGTATGTGACGTCATAGCTTTCGCTCGCTTCCTGCAGCTTGGAGTGACTGTAACCTGGCACAAAACACACAGACATCTTCAATCATAAATTGATTAATCATAAAACAGTGGAATTTCAGCGGGGAGGCCAAGCTGCAGGAAGCGAGCGAAAGCTATGACGTCACATATGCGACCTCCTCCTGTGTACTCTGAGTCTTTCTAATTAAAAAGCTTACATCTCAACAGTTTTACCACAAAGTATGACTTTCTTGACCTTAAAATGTATGTTTTAAATTCATTAACAACATATTTAGATTTCATGTCGCAACTCAAACGAGAACAAAAGATAATATTTCTCTCCCCATTCACTGCCATTCATATTTTTTCCGATCTAAGGTCCCATGAGCTCTACCGAAGGGGCGTAACTTCGGCACTCTATGTCTACTATAACAACAAACAGAGAAGCTTGGATTACAACACACAGAGACGTAGCACGACTTAAACTTTGTATACAGAGCCTTTCAAAACTGGAATTATGGCACATATTTTCAGATCTGTTATCTCCTTAAAATTATTCATAGTGTTGCACTTGCTTGTACATATCATAGCTATCTACTTTCAAACCTTCACCCAACCTGTCAGTCATTGCTAAAGTGGTTGCCAGATTGTTGGTGGTTGGAGAAATTCCAAAATTTATCGGATGCACCCCCCACTTCTGGCGTTAAAAGGTGCAGGGAAAGAGGAATTCAGAACCAGGACTACACACAGGAGAAGCCAACACAGATGTGCAGAGCTGACTGTAGACAGGGAGGGTCTTGACAGCAGCGATGTTGAGTAGAATCCGCGGCACACACACACACAAAGGTGGAATGTGCAGCCACACGGTGAACCAATCCACAGCACAGACGTCCACAGACGGATGAACCAGTAAACTCACTTCTGGGAGCTGGGTGACAATCTCTCCTGATGACAGACGCATAGGAACCGGGAAGGAGGAAGCAGAGCTCTTAGTCAGGGACTAAAGGCAGAGTGACTTTCCAGGGAGCAGACGAAGCAGGAGCAGCGGAAGATGTTTGGACAGGTGATAGGCTGGTAGGTGGGTGTGGTGGAGAGGCGGGGTTAGTGGAAATTTACTGGGTTAACTGAGAGAGTGGCATGTATATCAGGTCAACAGTGGACACTGACAATATGACTGTAAATACTGATGATGCAACTAATGCACACCTGGACCCAGAAGCTGTATGACGGCAATTTTTTGCTGCTTTGCTATTGTCGGTGGCTCAGTCCTCTCGTGCACTGACTACTATGATAACACTGAATCCACCCTGGCACACTTTGTGACCCCTTAAAAAAAACAAGATCCCTTTGACTCCTCATCACATGTGCTGTATATAAGTTGTGAGCAAAGATTTTCTCATGTCACACTGTTTAATTTTGAATAATTTTTAGAGGTCTAAACAGATAAAACTGTACAATATTTCACAAAAAAACATTTCTTATTCTCTGCTCCTCTCTTTGATTCACCTTGTGTAAGCCAGCGGTGAGTTGCACCAATTGCCCATAAATCCTCCAATCATTCAATGGGTGGCTCCTCCATCACTCCCTGGGAACAGATGAAGACCGCCTTATGTGACACATGGGTAAATGCTGTCCATGAGTGATGCAGCACTCTCACAGGGACGCGAGGGTGTTTTCAGGTGCATCGTTTTCAATCACAATCCGATCAGAAAAAGTGACAAATAAATAGATTGAAGCATTATGCCTAAACCATAGACACACATGTACACATTTGTATGTGCATGCTTATCCCTCACACATACACAAACAGTACTGTCACGCACACACAGTCCCCGTCACGCTTCCCTCTCTTTATCACCTCCAAACACCTCAAATCTGGCACATCCTCCAGTCTCCTCATTAAGTTTCTCTCTCTCCTTCCCATTTCGCCTCTTAACTCTCATCTTCCTCCCGCCCTCTTTCCCTCCGTCATTCAGACATCCGTGTGGTGGCTGTGGAGATAAGCGGGGGAGTTATCTATCGGACAGCTAATTCAGAACGGTTGACACAGCACAGCTGATACGCATCTAGAGTGTGCCTGTATGTGTGTGTGTGCAGGTTTAGGGAGGAGAGTGCGTGCTGTAAGTTCTCTCATCGACACTGTGCAGGTTTGTGCCAGCGTGCGGTGAGGTTTCTGATTGAGATTAGATAGTGTTCATTTGTTGAAAAATGGCCACCAAAGTATGTGGTGTTATCTGAGTGCGGGATGTAATCACACAGCAACACATCATACATTCACACACTCACAGTCAAATACAAAATGAACTCACGGCAGACACTTTGAAAAGGTGACTCTTTATTTTCTAATCATTATACTGTATATAATATTCCTTCTCTCTAGATATAGGTAATCATATTTATATCATGTAAGTAAAAGTGTGCTTTTATTCACAGCATGTGTCCGTGTCAGACCGCTGTTAGTTGGAGGTTTACATTATAAAGTATACAGTGAAACTGGCTGGCAGCTGTGTGTGTGTGTGTGTGTGTGTGTGTGTGTGTGTGTGTGTGTGTCTGTGAGAGTTATACAGTCAGTGTGCCTGTGTATAGAAAGACAAATGTGAGTGCCAGCATGTTTCTGCATGCATGTGTGTGTGTGTGTGTGTGTGTGTGTGTGTGTGTGTGTGTGTGTGTGTGTGTGTGTGTGTGTGTTTGTAGAGGACTAAGTATCTCATGATAGGGCTCAGAGGTATGGAGCAGGATAAAAAGCTGCCCATTGACACAGATTTCAAAACAGTTGATCACCTTCAACCTTTAAACACATCACCTGTCACCATGATTTTAGCTGTTTTTAAAATTATGACCCACATTTTTGGGGGGATTTTATTCCTTAATGCTGCTTCGGGTTCCAGCTGCACATTTGTCTCTAGGCTTTCATTTTTCACTTTCATCCCTGCTGCAAGGCAACACTGATGATCCCCAGTGTCACCCCTCAGGACACAGAGTAACAGCTGGTTGCTTTTTCACTGTCCTCGCTTCCATTTGAATAGTTTCACCTCAAAGCAAACTGCTACAATGCCTGCAGGATACACTCCCTGAAAGAAAAATGCTTTTTGCCAGGTCATTGCTACACAATATAATAAACACAATTAAACAATAGAATATTAAGCTTACTGATATTCTGGATCTCTGTTTTTGTGGTGCTTCGTCTTTGTCACTGTACACTGCATAAATAACTAAAATCAACTAAGAAATACCTAAAAGGTTAAATGTTGCTAACCTCATCTCCTCTCCTGAGTTTGTGTTCTGGCATTTGTTTTCTAACAGTCCTCAGGTCAGTTTGAAATGGACAAAGTCAGGTTACAATCATTTATCAACTGGATTTTTTTTGTGTTCTACTTTAGATAATACAAATAAGAGTCTAGAGCCATGCTAGCAGATCTGTGCAGCTGCACAGTGGTACTTTGAGCTAAAACATGCTCACAATGACAGTGCTAGCATGCTAATGTTTAGCAGTTTAGCAGTTTTGTGCTAATCAGCAATGCACAAAAAATATGCAGCTTAGGTTAATGTGAATATCGGTAGTTTCGCAGGTATTAAACCAAAGTATTGAAAATTTTGACCTGGTGATGGCACTAGATAACAAGTTAAGGAATCGCCAAACTTGGGACGACATGAATGTCTGTTGTAAATTTCTTGGCAATCAAATGTAAACTCTAGCTTGTGACGTCACGTGGCGTATGTCACTATGGTAGTATGGTACATACAGCCACTGTGTTGTAATTAAAATAACTGGACTGACTTTTGGTTTTAGGTGGAAGTCAAAAGTCTGGTCTTTGTTTGACCCATTCACCCAACCTTTACGGACTTTCCTGCTTTTTTTATACTACGACAGTTGCACAGAGTGGCAAACAACGACGCCACCTGGTGCATCTTGTACTGCTGCTAAAGGATGACCAAACATTGGTGTTTTAAGTTGGGAGTAAGCAGGACTCAATCTCAGGGCACCGTGGATATGTATTTACCAAATTTCATGGCAATCCATTTGATAGTTGTCAAGAAATTTTAGTCTTGACCAAAGTGATTGACCAGCCGATATTGGCATCCATAGAATTATACTGCTAGCATGGCTGAAAACCCTTTGCAAGTCGTTTTTTTCCTAGGAAGGGGAAGGTATGACCCATCTTACTCTGTCTCACATTGGCTTACCTTACATTCTTTACCAAACCCTAACCAATCTCACCTCTCTTGCCTAAACCCAACCAATCCAAGCCAACAAACAAGCACTAGCCAATCAGAGGGAGAATAGGGAAGTCATAGCTTCGTCATCCTCCGATTTTGTTTTTTGTGTGTGCAAACCTTAGTGCACTCTTTAAAGATACCAAAACTTTGATTGTTTTGTGTTGCTTTCACTGGTCTCTGTCTAGTAGCCTGACTCTACCCATTACAACATGGCTCAGTAGAAGTTAATGGGCAATTTAGTCTCTTTGGGGCATGGCTTTCTCAGATGAGTCTGACTCGTACAAAAAGTACTACTCCATCAGACGTATATCACATATACATTGTCAGAATTGGTCTGAAAATCTATTTTGTTGGGAATATCAGTAAAAAATGATCTCAGCAAGAATCTGATCATCTTTTTGTATCAGACCAACTCGTGATTTTAACACCTTTACAAGAAGAAGCAACCTTTAAAATGTAGTGTTGCTCGTGCTCATAAGCAGTTTATGCAAGAGGGAGCCTGAATGCACCTGATGCAGAGCAAAACTCTCGAAGCCTGGTTAAACACCCTGCCATTTTGGGCCTTTCATCCTTGGTCAGTCAACCATGCCAGCCTCGGATATGTTCTGCATGTAAACAACACTGTCTGAATGCGGGGCTTGAGGCAAAACCGTAAAAAGCAGATTTTAATCGCTCTGTACTTCCTGTCAAAATAATATGTGTAAAATGCAAGACAGGTACAAAATCTCTCTCGCTAAAGGGCTAAAGCCTGGCACAACAAAAACAGGAAGAGGGCAGTCTGGAAAATGGGCTTAATGGGCACTGAGGCCAGAATAATTCTTGAAATCACGGCTGCTATTTTAAACAAAGATTCTCTTCAGGGAACTTTAATTGGAAGCCAAAAATCTCTCTGTATATTGTCCCACATTTACAACATTTAATTCTAACTGGCAGTACAAGTGGGAAGACCTTTCATGTCATCTGACAGAAGAAACGCTTTCATGTAAAAGCTCCTATAGACAAATCCTCGGCAACACAGTAGTCTCACAAGTATTCCAGACAAGCTCGTCCCCCCTTTCTTTTTTTGGCTGATTTTTGGGAAGTTTGAAAAGACGAGGAGCAGCAGGCTGCGCCAGGTTGTGCTGATTCAAGACCAGCTGTCATTAGGGACGTGATAGATTATTGTCTATCCTGCTAAGCCCCCTCTGCCGATCCTAAATCAGACTGAGACGCCAAGTCCGATCTGAACAATGGGTGCATCAACATAAAGGCCAACAGTCCAGTCAGACCTTCAAAATAAAAAAGACTTCCCTCATAGCCTTGTAACAAACTCATCGTTTTTAAATTTTGTCAGTAACGCACGATATCTGCCAGAAACCACTGACTCCAAAACAGTCCTTGTACCTTGTATGGCTGCGTCTGCTGAGGAATGATCGGGGCAGTTAGCTCTAAAACTGATCCCAGTGCAACCGTTAAAGGTCGTGGGAATGCAGAGGAGGTTATACTGGAAGCCCCATGGCTGATCTGGGAGCTGTCTGAAGGCAGGACAGGCAGGCACTGGGTGCATGGGTGAGGAGAGGCTAACTGCACACACGCATACACACACACTAACACACACTCACACACACAAACATGAACATTAACACACACAAACATGCAGGCACATAACTCCACCCGTAAGCCCTCCTCACACAGTAACCTTGTACGTGTCAGTGTATGTGTGTGTGTGTGTGTTGGTAGCAAGTGCAAAGTGTAGAGTGCTTATAGCATGTGTTTGTCTATTCCATTAAATTCACATTTCTCACACAGTTCGTCTGGTCCTCCGTGTTTGATTAGCTGGCTCAGTGTACTTGAAGTTCCATTGAGGAGCGACACATCAGCGACAGAAACAGTTTGTTGTTTTTCTCCCAAAGAAACACTTACAATGATTTTTTTTTTTTTTTTTTCCAAACATGACACAGTGATTTTTCTTATAACAGGACACACTTATCCCCACACCGCACTGGCCAAAGCTGAAGCTGTGAGTGTGTGCTGTATGAGTGTGTGTTTCTGTGCATAAATGAATGCGTGTGACCTTTATGGAGTGTGTATTGCTATGTGTTGTGTTCTTTTGTTTCTATACTTACGAGGACCAATATCCAACACCCAAATAATCCATAATACGGACATTTCTTTGTATTTTTTGCTTTTTTTTTTTTTAAGGGTTTTTCATTTAGGGGTAAGTTCATAGTCAGGATTTGGTGAGGATGGTCATTATTTAGACTAATTTATTAATACAAAATGATTAACACCTCAATTTGCAACATTTTCTAATTAATTTTGGTTTATTTTAAGGTAGAAATATGGGCGATATCATTATTCAATCACAATATGTGTGCTCAAGGCTACTTTTGGAGTTTCAAATTGTATATCTCGTGCTATGTTGTAGGCAACTGGACAGCACTTAAGATTATCATAACCTGGATGACTAAGAATCTTTACTGACAAATTGTATATCAATGATTTTGTGTTTCAATTACTCAACCTGTGTTAAGCTGAACTTGTGAGGAAAACTTTGTTTTGCTTACAGCCTCCAGTGAATGAAGCATCCAAAAAAAACAGAGAAAATTCTTGATAAACTGAAGTCATAGGGGTCCATCAGCAAAACTATATCAAAACATCAGTTTATAAACTCTCACACAACTCGTGCAGTATAATCCAAGTCTCATTTATCCAGTCGTATGCTCAGGACTTCCCTAACGGACAACTCTTTTACAATGGGAAACTGAACTGTAAGTGACTGTGCTCTCTTCAAAACAAGACTCCATTTACAAAACAGTAATTTTACCTTGATAAACACAGGAGCTGCTGGTCTGTCACTGCCTTTATAGGTAGTTTGTTATGTGACTTGAATTTGAATTAACCTTTTAAAACACCAAAGTCATACAATAACACAAACTAACACCAGATGGAGGCAGCGGTAGACCAGCAGCTCCCGTGTTCAGAGAGGTAAATTTACTACATTTGTCAATGAAGTGTGGCTTTAAAAAGAGCAAAGGTAAGTTTCACTTTTCCGTTTTGGAAAGCACGGCCTGTTTGGGAAGTCGTGAGCGTATGATTGGATAAATGAGACTTGGATTATACTGCATGAGTTGTGTACGAGTTTGTAAACATATGTTTCGATATAGCTTTGCTGTTTTTAAATGCAGACCCCGAGGACAATTGTCTGCCGTCAATTCATCTTCATTCACTGCAGGTGTGCTAGAAAAACAAAAGTTGTCGTCATGAATTCAACGTAACACAGGTTAAGTAATTGATTCACAAATGGTCATTTCGGGGGTGAAGTATTCCTTTAATATTAAAGTGCCAACAGAGGACCAAGACAGAGAACTTGATTTTGAAGCCACAGTGAAAGGGAGGAGGGTAATATGTAATAACATTTTTTACCATCTAAATAGGCATTAAATAATACATAGGAGTGCAAACAGCAAAAGCAACCCATGTTTAATGTGATGCAACCCATGGCAGTCCTGCAAAAACATCACTTTTGTGATTTTTTTTGGTAACACTCAAATAGTTCATATAGTATTTCTGAGGCTGTGGTTTAATTGAGGGCCTCACGGTGTAAACTGATCCTGCATTTTGCCCTTGTGAGTCTTCAAGCTTCATAAAAGTATGTTTTCACAGACTGCTGTATTGGATTGCATTGTTTTCTGTATTCAGTCCCTGCACCAGGTAACACAGCTTTTACCTGCAGCACATCGGGTCGATAAGTCCTCAGAAGTATAGCAACCTCACTTTGAATGCATGTATGTGTTGTGTATTGCACTGTCAGTGTCGAGTGTCCCGCTGGCAAACTGTAAAGTCGACCTCCGGCACCAGTGAGGCGAGGTTAATGTCCACGACAGATCGTCCGAGCGCTCCACTGTCTCTCCCCCTCCTCCTGTCAGAGGCTTCAGATGTGATCGAAACAACACAATCTCACAAACCACATCAAAGTAGAAAATGAAACTAGAATAATATAATATTACAAAGACTACGACCCCTGCTTCCCAACTCTGCTCCCTTTCAGTCAAACCCCCCATTAATAGATTAATAACTATAATATGTGACAGAGTGTGTCATCCTCTGCACAGTGGCACCTTTAGAGTAGAATAATTTTTTTTTACTAATAATACAATTATTTGTTGTTGATATCAGAGTATCAAAGCTGTATGGCGGTAAGAAGAGATAGACAGAGGTCTAGTCTCAAAAAGCACCCCGTGCTCTATTGGAGTAAACATCGTTAAACACAGCACAGGCTTACGGGCCGACACACCCTTGTAAGGCGTCTTATAAATATAGCAGTCCAGTGTCCCTACGGAGGATAGAGATTAGGGTGCCATTTGAGACTCGATTAAGAGATACAGCGAATGTAAGCACTGGAAGCGGATGGATATGGCATGCATGGTTTGAAAGGTCAATGCTGACATGGCTCATGGATGCAATTCTGAACTCTGACCCCTGAGAGACCCTCAGGGTCTGCGGGGGCCTCTGATGTGCTGAGCTACTACTGCTGAGTCGGTATACTGCAGGAAGTCCTACGCAAAAAAGAGTACTTGGAGCTATGATCTAAAGCTAACCTGGAGGCCATGATAAACATTTTGAGTAATATTTGGCACCAAGTATGATTAACAATAGTTTGCTAATATATGTTTGATCCTTAAGCTAACTCAATTAATCCTTAATTAAAATTATTCTACCTCTGCTTAAGGCAATATTCTTAATCTCTAATTACTTCAGAAGGTTACCCATCTAACCTAACGTTAGCCCCAAAAGCAGCTAAAGGCTAACCTGTAGCTAACATGAGTAGAAGAGTACAGTCTTTGCATTTTCTCTACCTCTGCTTCTCTCTTGCATGAAGCGTGTTATCTCTTTAGTTAGCTATTCAGCTGGTTTGAAAACGGTCGTTCCTGTGCAAATGTACTTTGCCTTTCTTTCCGCATAACACCCTTAAAACTACGCCGCTGCAGCGCTGAGCATAAAAAGCCCTTGTGTGCTCCTGTCCTTTAAAAATTAAAAGCCCTTGCTTGGAGAAAAGCATTTTTTTCCCTTTCACAGCCCATGACAACTGCTGATGTTGTAGTTAGCTTGCAAAATTAATATTTACATGTGGAGGACAGCGAGAGCAAGTTCGTGTGGTGATGCACGTTTGTCCCTTTAAGCTCCCCGTATGGCGTAAAAGACAGCGGATAAAACAGCAGTGCCATAAATTAAACAGTGTGACTGAGATTTAAAACATCTTTTATTATCAGGGTCTCAAAGTAGTGGTGTGACGGTTTCAGCTTGGTGATGTTTCATGGTTAGTTTATACAAAACAGTGCAATGGTGGCTTAGGGAGGTAAAGAAGGAAACAAAAATGCATTTTTTTTCCCCTCTTTGAGTGTCACGCTCACCTTTTTGCTCACAGCCCCAGAAAAAGTCTGATAAAAATGCTGTTAACATTTACACTAGCTACTCATGCTGTCTCCTCAACTCTCTCTGCGGCACTTTCCCTTTCTCTTTGTTTTATGGCCATTTTGTCTCCTCCCCTTGTATCTGTGTGTGTGTGTGTGTGTGTGTGTGTGATCAGGTGTTGTCCAGTGATGTGATAAATGGTTTAATGTGAGCTCAGATGACACTATCTGTAATAAAGTGGATGCCTTTTGGGGGTTTCATACGTGTTGCAACAGCTTAGGAAATTTCAGCCTGTTCTCACTTCCAGGTCTTCAAACACTGACGCTTTGTCATGCCCTGACACAGACCCAGAGGCACCCCAAGGTGCCTCTATGGGATGCACTGCGCTTTCAGCTGATTCCAGTGAAAATCCATGCGCAGCAACATTTGACGCTTAGAACAACTGACCTTGTATAAAGAGCGAGGAAAGTCCATGTAGGGCAGTGGTGGCTGGGTCAATCAAACACAGACTTTGACCCAGGACACTGCTGTTTGTGTCCCGTGTGATACCAAAACTCAATGTTTTAACGTACAGTCAATACTGTTTAAACATAACGTCATGGACTGATGTCACTTTCAACCTAATCAAGTAGTTTTGTTGCCTAAACACACCGTGACAACTTTAACCACGTCTTACAAGTTTTGCCCAGGAGACAGCTGTGTGTCACATACAGATGTTAAAGGCAATGGCACAAGAGAGTGTTGGTATTTTAAGACCTGGAATATGTTGCCGATTTACCCATTAACTCTGAATCTTCACTGAATGGATGAATGAACTTCTGCCGGGCATCATAAGTCCTCAGAGAATCGTAATGCTGATTGGCCATTGCAGCAGGAATTGGTCTCTTAAATTCAGATGTTTCAGCTCTCGCGAATAAGCGCATGACATGAAATTGCCTAATGTTGCCTAATTTGCGCTGATTAATTAGCATATTCCGTGCATTTCGCATTGCTCTTTGGCTGATTCAATATGTTCAATCAACTATAGGTATGCCCGAGCCTGTCGCTGAGAGAAATCAATCGGATTGGCAGTACAGTTCAGCACATGAGAAGAGAAATGGAAGTGAGGAAAATAAAAAGAAAAAACAAACAAACAAAAAAACCTAACAGATTACGTCAATCGGACGTAAGATCAAAACAAACTTGTTGTATTAGGTGCGTTATTTTTTTTTTTAATTTAGGCATTGAGCTCTTTAGAAGAAACGATTTGTAATTGTTTGTGTTGTTGTTCACTAGCGCACAGTAAATATCCTTTGTTCTGTCAACACCAGGTTGTGTTGTTAATATGCTTACTGGCTAACTAGCGTCCTGATTCTGTCCTGTTTTGTCTTCCAGTTTCCCTTTTTTAATGATGCACGCAGACTATCGCCACCACAGGCGCAGAATGTACATGCTTATTGGCTGTTGGCTGTCGTCTTTACAGTGTGTTCAAGTGCATCTTTCTGGCCGACACCCAGGCGACAGGAGGCAACACAACAATTGGCCTTTGTCTCCACTTGTTCTTTGATGTCGGTGTGGTGTGTCTGGGCATCAGCACAGAATACAGAGAGTGTCAGAGAGTGCACCGACTTCAGTATTGTTATGTGTATACGTCTGAGGGAGATAAATGTAAATGTACTGAGGTGTCTCCAGAATCTGTCACAGTAAAAACTGTACAGGTGAAATATGATAGGACGGTGACTGTCTGTGCATGTCACAGCCAGGAGATGTGTGTGTGTAGGCTTGTGTTTGTGTAGTTGTATACAGTATGTGCACATGTAAGGGAGATAAAGAGGAGGAGAGGCCGTGAGTGACAGCTGAATGGATGGAGCACAAATCCTCTGAATAATACATGGGACTTCTGCCAATTCCAGCTATTTATCTTTAAATTGTGCGCCACATACAAATTCAATTTCAGCAGCTCCTCCGCTGGAGTAGAGAGATGTGAACTTTAGAGTGAAGGGAGCATTTTCTCAGCGTTTATTTCTGCAGCTGAAATCGTTGACAATTGTCCTGGCAAGAAAAGACAACTTTATATTAAACTCATCTGAAGTATATTCACCAAGAGGTAGTGGGCAAACAAAAAAATGTCCATCTGTTTTGTTAAATGTCTTTTTGGCTCTGCCTTAAAGCATGTTCACAGCTCAGCGGTCTCCACTCCACAGCACCCTGAACCAACAACCTCCAGAAACCCTAACTAGTCTACGAGTGACACTGACGGAAGACAGGACCTAAAAGAGAAAGAGAGGGTGAGAGGAGGTGTGCAGAGGGTGGCGGTGAGGTGAGTTATGGGGCTACACAGAGAAAACGTGGAAGGTGAGAAGTGACGGTGACAGACAGACAAATATTCGATCATCTCTTTAAGTTTTTGGTGAAAAAAATAAATCAAGAGATGACTTGTGTGGCTAAAAACGGGGGTTAAAAGGAAGCACCAATGATCTACCATCTAAAAGAGATTCATTAGTTTTGTTGAGTCACACCTCTCCCCCCCTAACAGCTGATCTGTAGTCAGTGTATTTGTTCCCTTTCATCAAAAAACCACAACGCAGGTTTAACAGCTGACCTGGGATCAGAGAGATGGGGGTAAATGTTACCAGGAATGAGCTCAATTCAGTTTCAGTTCAGTCAGTGATGAGGTGAACTTTTCCATCAATCAGTATGAAAGGAGTATATATACAATATGTGTAGAAAATAATAACTGGTGCCACAAATGTGCTGCCATGAGCGGACAAAACTGCATCTTCGATGAATGTTTTGAATCCAGCTGAACTGAAAATGAATCGATCCTGTTCCTGAGGTGTTAACTTCCGCACTTTTAAATAGTATGGTCATGAGAGAGACAGCTCGGAGCTCTAAGGCTGTTCCCTGCACTAATCCAACTGCTATCCAAAAGGTCAGGAGGACAGAGGTCAAAAGGTCAAAGATCTCACCTCTCTCCCCTTCTCCTTTAAAGTTCACATTATTTTCATTATGTAGGAGAAGTTGCCCCAAACAGCAGACCACTTACGATATGCTTTTAAACTCCCGTCAATCCCGTTTCCCCCTCGAAAAAAAGCCAGAGAGTCAATTTATGAACTCATGAACATAAATTGAATGTGCCTTCATATGTAAGGAGTTACAGGTATAACTACAGTGATATGTGGTAAAGTGGAGTTGGGAACAACTTCTCCATCAAAACCGACCCTGCTACACACATCGAAACTCTCACAGGGCTCAGGATTCACAGTTCAAAGGCTAAAAGTTCACAGTTCACAGTCAAAGTTTATCAAACCCCGCTCCCACCCCCGTAACCCTGTGTGTCCCCTGCGTTTTCTTTCCCCCTGTATTTCTCATCATCCTTCTCTTTGATACTCTGATTGGGCGATATCTGCAGCCAGCACCTCTCAGACAGGCGTGGTCCTGCGGTTGGGGTCCTTGCTGTAGTCTTTAGTGAGCGTGCTGCTCTGGAGGAACTCCCTCTCTGAGTTGAGCAGCCCGCCCAAGCCGCTGCCAGGTTTGGTGCCGGCGTTGCCTGCCTCGCGGGGGTTCAGCGTGTACATGGGCATCTCGGAGGCGGCGGGCCCTGTGTAGCCGCCTTTACCCAGCGGTGAGGCGTCGCGGCTGGGGGCCTCGGAGGAACGCACGCTGGAGCGACGCCGGAAGCGGTAGCGATAGGAAGGGATGCGGCTGAAGGCGGACTTTTTGATGAGCTCGGTGCGGGACTTGGCCCGTAGCTTGCGGTGCTTCTCGATGAACATGTGCACGGCCAGCACGCCCACCATCTCTGCCATGATGAAGGAGAGGGCGCCGAAGTAGAAGGACCAGCCGTAGGAGTAGGACTTTTTGCTGTCACTCTGGCCCGGGTCACCCGAGTTGGCTGAGATATAGACAATAATTCCTATGATGTTACTGAGACCTGGAAGGGAAGGACAGAGAGAGAGAAATAAGAAGAGGTGGGAGGGAAAAGGAGAACCTGGAGTGCTTTGTGTTTTCAAGGCACTGAGTAAGTGAAGCGCACCGTGGACTTGAAGCGAACAAGCTCTATTGGAGTGTTCACATATGCACAAAAAATGCTGAGTCACCGCTCTCTGAAAAGGATCAAGTGTGAAAACACCCTTAATCTGTGCAATCTGAACTTTGAGCTAGCTCTTGTGAAGTGTGCACAACACTGGTTCACGATGTCCAACATCTTGGTTTGTGTGTTAGCAGCTAATGTCATTAATTTTGCAGGTATTTGATCACGAACCAAAGCATTATACATCATAGCTGATCCAAAGTTGCTAGTCTGCACCTAAATTCATATCAACTCACTGAATAGCTACTGAGATATTTCAGTCTGAACCAAAGTGCTGGACCAACTGAGAAAGTTAGATACGACAGAGTGGCAGATTAGTGAATGAAAATTTGAGGAGGAAAAAATGCCAATGTGAGCAAAGATTTGAGAGACACGAGTAGAGAAGAGGACGACGGGGAGGCAGCCAAAAGAAATAAAGCAAAGTAACGGGAGGAGAGCATCAGGGAGAGAGCTTGATAGGAGCGTTGGAGAGTCATTGCACACAGCTGGGCTCTCTTATTCCATATCATTAGTCCAGAATACAGTGCTCATGCAGTGTGGTGGAACGCACAGAATGGGGACAATTAGCCAGCTGTAATTAACCAGAATCAGCCCCACACTATTGTGGTAAATAATTACCAATTTGGCTCCATAAATTTACTAAAAACCCAAAGGGACCCTACACATCCCACTGAACAGCAATTACTGCACAACCCTTTGTGTACGTCAGGGGCGAGAGCGCAAGTGTGTGTGTGTGTTTACGGGAGACCAAGTGTCAGCATCCATGTGATAGATTATGTGTGAGAGCATGTATGTGTGTTGACACTCTCACGCCCTCGCAGTGCATCACAGAGGCATCGTGGTATTCTTGCTGATTGATTAATCAGCGGCTGCGCCCGATCTCCGCACTCTGCCTCCTCACACAGGCACTTCTGTGTGCTTTAGATGCCTAACGGGCTCCTTCGACAAATATTTGAGTGCGGCACCTCCTCTGCTCAGAGTGGCTCCACAGTAACTACACACACACACTCATAGACACACACACACACACACACACACAGCCCCATGTTGCTAACACATGCAGAACCCTTGTATTTGAAATTAGAGTGATGGAAACACCTTGTCATCGGACATATTTTAACTAAGCTCCTCCTGTCAGGTCAGGGTATTATTTGAAGTCATTTGGCTGGTACTGCAGTTAAGATGGCTGCTATATTGTGTTTAACAGTGTTGTCATGGAGATGAGCATCAGTGCACGTCCACATTACAGCTTGCTCAGTTATACAGATACACATGGCCGTCTGACTGCAACCACAACACATATACTGTCAATAAAATGTCATTGTTATAAAAATAAACTAAATAAAAACGCTTGCATTTCCTGGTTTTTAAGAGTGGATCTAACTATAAGATTATTGGACGCGGAAACAACATCACCATCTGGCCGTCTGCCTCATAACCACCTTGCAGTTTCTGGCGTCCCATCGTGATCATTTCTGGCCAGGGACACAACGTCACCATCAGACCAATGTTTGCTGGGTATAATCAATATGATAAAATGTGTCCTTCAGCGAAGAACAGCAGGTTCCTGCTCTAAATGCAGGACCAACTTTATGTCTACCGGTGCACTGATGATGACTGATAACCACTCTGAAAGGAGAGGAGGACAGACACTCTGGTTGTAACAAAAAAGACAGACACACACACACAGTGCAGACCAACCTGCGGAGACAAAGAAGATTCCTGCGCTGAGGATGACGTTGTGTCGGCTCCGGTAAAACTCACTAGCGGCCACACAGAGGCCCCCGAGGAACAGCAGGCCCACGCTCATGATGGGGAAGATACTGGAGGCACGCACAGCACCTGTACACACACACACACACACATAGAAGAGTGGAAACAAGTTTATAACTGAAACGTCGAAACATTTTTTTCTCAGTGTAGAGATGTTTTCTTTTAGACGCTATAGGATGAAACTGAGGAGGGATAATTTGTACTGAAGGTGCAGAATGGAAGAGGGAACTAAGAACCTCCTGTCAATGTGACAGTTTCATTTTATCGTTGACTCGGTCCCTTTAGTTTTGTATCTGCTCTTATTTGCATTGATTTATATTTTATCTCCTACTCACACCATGTTTTGTAGTAATGTTTTCTCCTGTGACGCCAAAATAGTGTAAAGATCTACTTGCTGCAATGTACCAACCTTTAAATTCAAGATGCTGCCTGTGATGAATAGATTCATTTTGAGATATTGATATATGCTGCAGGTAAAGTACAAAAACAAGGTCGTATTTTAAGTGACCTGCTGGTTTGCTTTATGGTACCATTCAGAGGGACTACATGCCTTAACGTTTCAGATGGTTGCTTCTAGGAGGTTTGATAATAAAAGTGTCCCGCAATTAAGAGGCATGACGGACGTGACATGTAACACAACAGCGTCGGCCTCTAGTGTGACATATAACATATGTATCAGCAGCATTTTATAAACTACAATAAGAACACGTCCTCTGCTCAGAGGGTAAGGAGCTCCTGAATCTCTGAACATTTACAGCCGCTTTACTTCCTCCTTGAGTTAGCTGCTAACTGCTAACAGCTGCTGTTTAAATCTCCTATAGTGGGTGACCAACATAATACGTAATAAAAACATCACACCCGCTTCACCCATGGTCACGTCTGTCTGGCTTTATGTTTTACACAGACCTCATTTTGGGGCTGTTACAACCTCCATTCCTGGCTCAGAGGTGAGACAACTCTGTCCCCCCAATTCTTGATCGCGCATTATTTGCAACTAGGGCTGCCACTAATGATTATTTTCATTGTCAACTAATCTGTCGATTATTTCTTCGATTAGTTGACTAATCATTTCATTGAAAATGTGTTAAAATGTTGAAAAATGTTGGTCTGTCTCGCCCAAACCCCAAAATTACGTCATCTAATGTCTTGTTTCTTACTCACGCCAAAGGGTTTTAGTTCACCGTCATGGGAGAGTGTGTAAAGCTGCCAATATTTGAATGTAAGAAGCTGCAGTGAGAGTATTTTGGGGTACTTTTATAGTACTTTTCTATGTCCTAAAAGTTGTAAAATCACAATTAGCCGAATATTACTAAACTGTCATTCATGTAGGTGAGCCCTCTGTGGGCCCCACAATACCCTGAAGTCTAACATTTTTGGCTTCATGAACCACTAAGCTGCTTTAATAAGAATGCATAGAGCTCTGAAGTGCTTTATTGTTGGCAACTGGACTTGTTTGGGTTTCTTGAAGATGTTTTGTGAAACAACAACAACTGCCGACAATATAGCACTTAGGATTACCATGACGCATGAAGGGAGGGACTCATATGTACTAACAGGCACACATGGCTGCCTGGCGGCTAACACAAAGAACAGTGCGTGACGTCATTCTCTTCATGCTCAAGACGCCATTATTCCACTATATCTTTACACAGCAAATATTGGTTGCTGCTACACTGATGTTCCTAATCACTAGAACCTTTAAAGATGAAAGTCAGCTTTCATTGTCATTGTCATTTGAAATCCACTGTGCTGAAGGGCAGAGATAAAACAATGAAAAATGTGTCACTTTGAACACGCACACAAACACACACACATGCACGCATGAGCCACACACGAACACATGGGCCAGTGTGCTGCTGCATGCTTGACTGAGTCTGAATCCAGAACATGTGAAAGCATTCAGAGGCCTTGCTTCACAGAGAGACGGAGAGAGAGGGAGAGATGGATGTAGAGGGAAAAGATGGACAAAAACCAAGACAGATGGAGAGTCGCACTGACACATATGCAAGGCAAAAATAATGAATAGCAGCGATGATGAAAATGGAAGCGAGGCTGCAGTAGGAGTGAAATATTTGTCAGAGCCCCATATGTGGACGTGGTGCGACAACATATTGAAGGATATGTGCAAACAGCTTGTCAAGCACAACTGAGCTGTGCGGTGTCTGTTAAAAAGCTGATACATCACAGGTGTATCAGTACAAAAAAAGAATGAAATCATCCAGCGAGTAGCGTGTTTGTATTTGTGTTTTTGAATCTTATGTTTCAGTCTTTTTGCGTTCCTAAACATTCCCAGCGTGACTGACAGCTGCGGTGACCAGTGGTGTTGTGCACTTGAGCGTGTAAGCCCCGCCCCTGTGGCCCACACCCCAGGGCTGTATGAAATGCCGGTCACTAGGTCCCTGCTCCCCATTGGCCAGCGAGCTCTGAGGCCTGTGATCTAATTGGTTGCCTCTGGGGATGTTGCTCTGTGTTCAGTGGAGCAATGAAAAAGAAGCACAGGCTGAATCCATTTTCCGTTTTCTTTTTTTTGTTGTTGTTGCTGTTTTCTCTCTCCGTCCATCGTCACTGTGTTTATTGTGGGAAAGAACAGAACAGAGAACAGAGAGAGCCCCCTCCTCTCTGTGTTCAACTAAGCCACCCTCTGCATCCTTTTTTACTTCTGTCTTATTACTCTTCCTGGAAATAACAAGGTGCTCCCGCCTTTCTCGTTTGTCATTTTCTCATCAAAGCGATGTTTCTTTTCCTCGTTTTTCTCATGTATTCGCTGATAAAACAGTGGCATCTGTTTATATCTCTTGTTCTCCACATTATACCCTCCCTGTTCATCTGTCTGGAATGTAATAACAGCCTGAACTCACATTTCCCCTTATCATACTAATAACACTGTGGATGAATAGCTGTGTGCTGCAATACAAGAAAAATGCTGTTTCTTTCTACATGCATGATCACATGGTGAGGACGATGTTGGGCTCGGCTCACATCCCAGCTACATCAGCTGATCTCAAACAGCCCAATCAGCTGATTGATGGAATAGAGTCCGCTGATAGATCACATGATTCCTTTCTATGCAACCAATTGGTGAATCTCATTCAGGGCGCCCAATTTGAACTGCTCTGGCCTGCCTTCTGTTGCTGCTTCCTCTGCAAGCCGTTTTCCAACCCACCTCCACCCCAGCTCCTCCTTTTCATGCTGTGTCTGACTTATCATTGTCATTTCTGTTTGTCATTAATGCTACTCTGTTCTGTTCCTGGGGGTCTTTGCTGCTGCTCTCCCTGCCTTAGGCTTTCCATGTAGGCGCATGGAAGGGCAGGGAGGTTTGCTCTCTCTGACTCAGACTACTCTTGTTTGCGTGTGGAAGGGCAGAGAGGTGCACACCTGCACACATCTGCAACAAGAGAAGGGAACGGGTTGCATGGTATCCTCTCATAACCCAGATAGCCTACTTTAAAGAGTTCAGATAGTAATAATCAGGTGAATGATAATGATGATGAGGAGGATGTGGACCACACACAGACAGAGAGACAGTGTTGAGACAGAGAGGGAGGACAGGTCAGCCCCTTCAGCTTCCAAATGCGAGACATCAGCAGAGAGTAGTGACAGACAGGGAAGAGAAGCAAGGGCGCAAATGAGTCTTCACACTTTGCCATATTGCCGATTTTAGCAACCAGTAAAACGCACTGGAGTCAGTGTGCAAGGTTTCTGTGTGCAACATTTTTTAGCTGATAGTGACACTAAATAAAATGCTGTTAACGGGTTTGAATGACGAATATATGTTTGAAAATGGAGCCAGAATGTATCATCATATCAAACTTACGGAGGAGGTATTCAGCAGCATCTGCTTCATAGTCCGCGTCCTCTGGGAAGTGATCAATCTTCTTACATACACCTCTGAAGTTTCCTGCGGAGGAGAAACACAGTTCAGCTCAGATCTTTATTGATTCACAAGAAAAAATTAAATACTTTTTGTTTCCTACAGGACTGGACATTTGCTAATTTCTTAGTCCAAGTCAAGTTCAAAAATATCTGGGCTACTTTCTGAGCAATAACCCAAGATAAACAAATTGGAAGTGGACAAAGCCAGTTATGCCATGTAATTTCTTTGTCATGGGAAGATGTATCATTCAACAGGCACCCATTATTTCAAAGTAAGTGAAAAGAACATCAGTCAAATGGCTAAACTGCCAAACTGTCTGATGTTATGAGCAGCAGCCACTATCTCTGTGGGTTATCAGGTAGCAATATTGAAACAGCAACATTTATGTGTGATTAGGATTAGCATTTGTTGAACTTATCAATCATGATGTTAATCATTCAGTCGTGGAAATGTCAAATATAATCGCCAAAAACACAGGTATTGGAGTGGAATCAGTAATCAGTCATCTGCTTGTGTGATTGCACTGTCAGATCACATTTTCAGAAAGGTGAGCATGTAAACATCCTGTACGTGGACTTGAATTATAATGATAATGATAATAATTATCTCTATATAGTTTTCCTCAATACAGGTGTAATAAATGTTAGACAAATCCCCTATGTAATCATGCCCGCAGAGGGCGGTGGTAATGCACCTTAAATGCCAGATACCACCCGCCATTAACCAGGAGAAGAAAAAGGAGAAGTAGTAGGAGAAGAAGACGACGACTAATCCGCAAGGTTATACGTTATATGTATCTGTTCCTATCAAGTAAACATGAAAATAATATATTTCTTCAAGACTGATAGATTGATAGTTTGTTTTGCCTACAGATTACAGTGCAGCACTGCCCCACGACTGAATTCACCACATTACGTTAGCTGTAGTTGCTTCATAGTCAACTTATCTAATGCTAATTCTAAGTTAGCAAGTTAACATGACAGCAGGTGTGTAGATATAGACAGTTCAGGAAGTGTGGTTGCACTAGGGCCCGATTGCCACCTGGACATATGCCTGTGTTCAAAGAAGAACTCATGTTAAATCAAAAATTTTTCTATATGAGCCCTCAAAAAGACAAACCCATCTCCATCATGGTGTCCTGTTTTTGTGAAATAGTATCAGTATATGACAAAATGATATGCTTATTGTCTATAGAATAAGCCACAAGTTAAGTAGTGGCAGTAAGACACACTTTTATGCCTAAAACTCTGTGTGTGTGCATGCTTCATAACTAGTGACTACGCACTAGGGCCCACTATAATAGTGTGCACTGGGGCCCATCATAACTACCTTACACCACTGTGTGACGGACTAACCGGCTATTTTATTACAGTGATATAACATTCACAAAACATGATTTTATTGTTGGTACCGAGGGTACGTACAGAGTTTGGCAAGCAAACATTTATGTATGTGGAATCTTCTGCAGAAGGACTTAAAGTTGCACTCATTGGTTCCTCTCGGCCGTTTCAAAGCAGTGTTGCAGGATTTTTCTACAAACTCGTCTAAATGCCAGTGTCACTGTGTGTCTTAGCTGGTCTTTGTATTAATGTTTTTTTGGTTCATTTCTGGTATATATTAACATACTTTTTTGCTTTTCTTTGCAGTATCTTATTTTGTGTTTTATATTGCTTGTTTTAAAGCTTTACATTCTTATTCTGCATTTTTGTTCCATGTTGTCTGTCTGCAACTTATTTTGCTGGTTGAATAAAGGTAAAAAAGTCACGTCACGTCAGATAGATTTTCATTGGCAATACATGACCACATGTTGCTTCAAACATCATCAAAGTCCATCTTTTGCTACTGTTTTGATTGAGAAATGGAAGAAATTACATAATGTGAGTGTAAAACTTTTACAAAAAGAACTGCCACAAGTTGAGATTTGTCTTTCTTCCGTTATCATTGTTTGCTGAATGAAAAATGTTGAAAACCATCTGTACAAGGAGTTTGATATGCTGCTTACCAGAATTAAGATTTCGTTGACGATCTACTGTTTTATTTATTAAAGGTAGGCCTATTTTGATTATAAAACTGTTTTGAATCTACCTTGGATTTGAGAATTGTTCTGCTGTTTGGCAGATGTTGTCGTGTACAGACAATAAATAACAGTTTAAACTACAATGGTTTCCTCAGCTTTCTCTCAGGAGCAAAAATCAGCCTTTAAACAATAATTTTACCTTTTCATTATGACCACTACTGACATCAACTCATTGAAATGTTTTTATTGTGAAAGCATATTTTACCCATATCGCCCAGCCCTAATGAATATACATCAAAAGCAGAGAACACTGCAGGACAGAGATGACAGATGACGCAGGACAGAGCTGTAGCCTTCAGGGTATGAGCGGGAAACACCAATGAAAAGCCTTATCGCACCCAGCACACACACACATACACAGTTGGACACACCACTTTGAATACAAAAACACACACAGCCAATGAAATACAGTCATCACGTGTACACACACATCAACCAAGCTCATTAAACTGATACATGAACACTATCAATCATGCATGTAAGTAAACACCGTCTCCATCTAGATTGTTTATATCAGTGTGTGTCAGTTGGTCGGTGTGTGAGTGTGTATTTGTGTTGTATTGACGAGGATGCAGTCTCCTACGAGCGTGCCGTGTGTCAGGCAGAGAGTGACTCATCCTCCTTTGTACAAGTCCTCAACAAACACACACACATCCATCTGTGTGTGTGTGTGTGTGTGTGTGTGTGTGTGTGTGTGTGTGTGTGTGTGTGTGTGTGTGTGTGTACACTGCATGTAGCTTCATTCCCACCCATCATTCAATCCCATTCACACATGGTCAACACCACAGGGGATATGAGAGAGAGGTGGGGGGAGGGCTGAGGTGGGATGAAGGGGAAGAGGAGAGAAAACGAGATGAAGGAGCATGAAGAGGGAGGAAGTGCTGGTTGAAAGAGGTTTGGTGGTAAAACGGCACGGGAGAATTAGAGAGAAATGGGAGGATAGAGGCTGGCGATGAACAACGGACGACTCAACCTAATTGCTTATTTGCATATGAAGAGGTTCTTTCCAGCACCCACACTCAGAAAATCATTCATAAATTGATTCATCCAGCTCATGCAGTCAGAGATAGTAACTAACCTCTGACTGGGACTCTGATCGACAAAAAGACGACGTTTATAGAGTGTTCCATTAAGTAATCATCTGTAAAATTTTCATATGAATCAAAGTCTGTTTTGCCACACTCTTTTACAGATAGATGTACAACTAATTCAACAAATACACACGCGTGCATGTACAGTATCATCTCTGCACACACTCTCAACCTTTTTTTCTGCTTTTTTGGTTGAAAATGCTGGTTCATGAAAGAAAAATATAAAAAGAAATCATTTAAATTTCTCCCTGTATACTTACACACAATTTAAAATGGATGCCATGACAGCATACACTTAAATTTGTGTCTGGATTTACATTTCCTGTCCTCCCTCTCCTTTCTCTGTCCTGCACAGTTGTGATCCAGTGAGAGCAGCATGAATTTTTGTGTATCCGGACCACGTTCAAGCTATCAGAGGAAAACCACGCTACAGCTGCAACAATTTGTTGTATGAATGATCAGAATATTAATCAGCAGCTATTTTGATAAATGATTAATTGTTTCAAGTAATTTTTAATGAAATAAAGCTTGTTGAATGTTAATATGTTTTGGTTTACTTAGTCATCTCTGGTAGTAAACCTAATATCTTTTGGGTTTGGAGTGTTTGTTGCAAAAAAAAGGAACAAAAAACCCCCAAGATATTTAAAGAAATCAAGTTTGCCTTTAAGAAATTATGAGGGCATTTGACTATTTTCTGACAATTTATGGACCAAACAAATAATCTGATTAATCAGAAATATAATAAACAAATTAATCTATGATAGTAATAATCATCAGTTGCAGCCTTAAAGCACAAAAATAATATAATCAGTCAGCCATTATTAAAGGATAACTTCTGTATTTTTCAACTTAGACCCTATTTTCACATGGTTTTGTGTCCAAGGGACTAATGGGAAAAAACAATTTTTGAAATCAGTCCAGTATCAAGAGACTGCAGCATTTGGCAACTGCAAAACAGGCTGCAATGTAAAAACTCAGGGCAATTTTGCACCCCCCAAACTTACATTCACTAAAAGTGTTTATTTTTGCTACTGACAGGCTCTGATTATTATTCTAAGTGTTAAACATAAAGGACAATCATTTTTGTTTAACCATAAACAGCCCCAGAATTGCTATTACCAAACCCACCAGACCCCATTTAAATAAAAAGTAATTTTAGTGTGTATAGAGGCAGCATATTTTCACATCTAACTGAATGGATTAAGGGTGTATTTCAACAAAGCAGAGTTGGTGATTGTTGGAGCAGTGGAAAGATGAAACCAAGATGGCATTTGTGAGTTTTACTTTGTTTCTGTCGACTTTGAATGAAATAACTGTTTATTGAAATGGAGTCTGGTGTGTTTGCTGATTGCAATTTTAAAGATGTTTCTGGATCTTAATCTTCAACAAAAATGTCAGTCTCTGTAGGGATGCTTTCCATAATGTTGTCAGACACCTATAATAACAATCTGAGCCTGTCAGCGGTAAAAACAAGCACTTTCAGTAAATATAAATTGACAATGCACAAATGACCCAAGTGGTTACACTGAAGTTTGTTTTGCGGCTGCTGGCTGCCACCCTCTCACTCAATACTGGACTTATTTCAAATATGGTTGTCTCCATTAATCACTTAGACACAAAAAACATCGGAAAATAGGGTCCAGGATAAAAAAACACTTAAGTCACCCCTTACAGAATAGGCCCCTTGTATATATTTTTCTATTTATTGTCAAGAAAACCATAGAAAAAGACAAAACCTACGTTTTCAGATGTCTCTACAATGTCTGTGTCTCAGTTCAGTTGGTTTCTACTGAAGACCTTAAATCTTCAAGTATAAAGTATTTATCCCAAATTACTACTTAAACAGCACTGCATTTGTTGGAGACTATTTTCAGCTGAGGATTAATATACATTTGGTGTGCTAGTGAATATGTGGGATTGATTCAAATCAAAACTACGATGCCCATGTTCATTGGAATGAACAAACATGTCAGCCAGTACAACAGTTTGGCTCATTGATGTGATTTTAATAGTTTTTTTTGACAACAATGGAGCTCTATATCTGGCTATTGACAGACAACAGGATCAATTCACTGTTGGTGTAGTCATTTCATGGGATTTGTTGGTAATAAAAATCCCAGAGTGCTGCTCTCTGTACTATTTAATGTGGCTTGATTTGACTGGAGTCATAGAAGGTAAGTGTAGCCTTAGCTGTTCCTGTTGGATGCATCAGTGTGCGAAGCATCATCAATCAGAGCTCTGCCTCGCGTCTGCCAGCCGGGAAATTTATTAAAGCTCCTGCCTTTTAATGTATCGAACCATCCTGATGTATAGAGCACCAAATGGCCTCACGCAATGAAATACCAATGAAGCAGTGCACCACACACATGCACTCATGAACATAGAGGATGGAGAGGAGGGAACAAAGAGATAGCTGGCTGCTTTTATTTGTCTCTCAGTGGCCGAGAATCTAAATCACAACTGAATAAACACACTTAAAAGCACACACACACACACAATCATTATCACACACTTTTGTGTGATTGTACTCAATGACATCACGCTGTTACTTTCTAGAAAATAAAGACGGGCTGCTAAAAATAACCTAAACACACACACACACACACACACACACACACACACACACACACACGCCTACACACTCACTCACACAGGGAGAGTCATTAAGACTGGTGTGTTGGACCTCCAGGTCAGCATGTTCATCATGATAATGTGTGAGTAACAAACAGCGCACTGGGAATCTTTAAAACAATGAGGCAACACACACACACATCCCTGTACTTCTATCTTTGTGAGGACCCTCACTGACACATCACATTCTCGAGCCTATTATCCTAACCTTAACCATCACTAACTCCAACTCTAACCTAAACCTGATTCTAATCTGAACCTTAAAACCATGTCTTAACTTTCAAAGAGACATTTGATGAAATGAAAACTGGCAAAAATGTCCACCCTTTCCAAAAATGTCCTCACTCTGTTGGTTAAAAATGTGTCACGGTCCTCACTATGTAGCAAGGACAAGTATACAAACAGCAGAAGCAATTTGCTGTTTTTGAATCTTGAAAATGAAAAATGAAAGACACAACATGATAGATCTGACCACTACACACAAGGCAACAGTTATGTTGCACCACTAGGGACGCTATGCCCTCCTCGGCCAGTCAGCATGATGTGACAAATGATTGGACGCATCATGCCCAAAAAATTTCAATTAAAATCAAATCAGTGGTGTCTACAAAATTTTATGTGTGATAGCCAGCCAAAATTAATGATCTGATATTCGTTCCGATTTTTAAAAGGGCTGCAATACAATTAAAAACAAAACCAAAAAACAGCACGTCTTGTTCATTTTGATATTTTAAAATTACTGATTACCAGTTCATGCGTCCTCGATGGCAAACCTGAATTTGTTTGGGGAAAACACACACATTGCAGCTCTTTTTTATGCAGAGCACGAGTTGGAATTCTGTGCAGGAGAAGTGCACGTTTATTTTTATGAACTAATCTGATCCTACTGCAAGTGTTAAATATAATATATTTTTAGAGCTAGCATCCAGAAGCTAATAGAGAAACTGCTTAAATGATGACTTTAGTGATATTCTGTAATTTTCTTATTGTCAGCAATTCTATGTGAAGACCCAAACCAACAATTTATTGCTCCTTCTGACAAATATTGCTTTTTCAAAATTCAGATAGTTTTCATTCAGTTGTGAAGTAGGGCTCCATTGTTACCCAAAAAAACCCTAAAAACCCATCATTAAGTCACACTGTGGCACTGGCTCACATGTTCACACACTAGTTTACTTTGACTCAATCCCACATACACCATTCTGCTGCATACATGACCACAAGAGCACCAAATGTGTATCAGGCTGCATTTACAACAAATTGGATGTTGCAGTGGTCAGTGACAGGGTCATGCAGCGGTGTTAAAATCGTCCACTACAAATGCCACAAAAATTAAAGTTTATACTTGTGACCCACTGTTAATGATTTACCTAAAAAACAACAACAATCAAACAACCTATTTATTTGCTTGTGCAGCATTGGATGATATAGACGCTGTCTAGTAGGTGTGGAAATTAAAATGTGTATTGTGCATTCATTCTTATACATTTTTTAAACCTGCCCATCCTGTACAGTTTCACAAGCAGGCTGGAGTGTATCCCAGCATGGACTGGGTTAGTAAGGTTCATATGGACCAAAGATCAATCCTAAAAATCCAATCAGAAAAATAAACAGGTTGCAGAATAACAATCTGAATCAGTTCTGGATTAACAGAACAGCTACAGGCACCACAGTCTGTAAACACATAGTCACTGCTCCTCTTCTGCAACCAAACACGTGTACATGTGTGTGTCATATATTTCTCAGCCTGCTCTGAAGTTTTGTAGAGCTACCTCCAAATGCTGTATCAGTGAGTGAGTCAGTAGCTGTCACAAAGGCTTGTGTCAAGTGTCATATCCAGCCTATGATCTCATCAAGGAGAAACCTTGATGAACACACACATACACACACAAACACACACAAACAGGGCCAAAATTTATCACACGAACTGGCTTGAAAAGGTGGATGAATTGTGTTTTATAAATCAAAAAGTTCTCAACGAGCCAAACACTGAATCCAACTACATCCTGCCTTCGAACTTCAGCTCTTCTCTGTGTAGTTTTGTCTTAATTTCAACCTTCTTTCTTCTGACATTTGCTCACTCAACATCTCAGTTTCCCTTCTCAATCTACCTTCACTCTCTCCCTCTTTTTATGTGTCTCTAGGCCAGCATTTTGTGTGAACGAATGTTAATTCAGATTGATTGCTGTAAACCTCAGCTTCAATAATATTAGCCCCCCCAGGTTGCAAAGCCTTTTTAAAATATCACTGAGCTTTTTGGCTCAAGAGAACCTCTCAAAAGGAGACCAAGATAGAGAAAGACCACCATTCAGCACCAGTAAATAAATTAGTGTAGGTCTTTCATTCAGCGTCGGGACTGCACAGGAGCTCTCCTTGAAAACAATACACAATTTCATTTATCAAATGGGGGTTATGAACCACCCCTCTCAATATAAAACAAATGCTAATACCTGATCTGCATCACAACACATCAATGAGAAATTTAAAAGTGGAAATGAAAAGGATATAAAAATATAGAGTGGAGAAAAATACAGAGCCATCAATTCATATGGGCTTAACACATTTTGTGTAATAACAAGATATCACATAATTAAAATCAAAGCCCAAATCTCCTCTCTGTGATCCCATTTAAAAAGATAAACAGATCACTAGCAAGACTAATAAAATTAGACCCACACAGGTTTGTCTCATCCCAGATAAGAGAATACACAATTAATTCATAACTAATTATGTTTCATTCACAATTTGTGGCTTTAAAAGTGTTGCAATTGTTGGAATTTTGCACAAACATGCATTCAAATCTCTCCATGACGGCTGACTACTAAGAGCCCTCTAATTATTATCCCTTATTAAGATGCAACACAAGTAGAGCTCACACAGCAGAGGTTATTGCAGTGATTAAGGCCCCCTCTCTGAGACTACACCAAGCAACCATTTCACTCATAATGAAGGACAAACATCAGCTACAATGCAGTTCCTAATGACCACTATCATTATTACATGTACACAGCAAAACTCAGTGGCCATTTAGATGTAGCCCTTCCCAATATTATTTTGCCTGGTCAGATGGAGCTAATGATGCAGATGGAGATAACAGGATAATAGGACTACTTGTTTAGTGTGCTTCAAAGGTTTGGATTTGGACCCAATATTGTACACTGGATAAGGACTCTATTGTTCATACTTATAATAACATAAATCAAGAGTTTCATTCACAATGTGAAATCAGATAATTATTATGTGCAACCGCAATCAAGCCTCTAGCCATAGCAATTCATAGCAACCTGTATATAAAAAGGGATAACAAGAGGTGGTACATAACATAAAGTTTTGCAATATGCAGACGATATTCTTCTTTATATATAAGAAAATACATCATCTGTACCACAAATCTTAAAACAACTGATTGGATTTTGTCATATTCCAGGCTATAAGGTAAACTTACAAGACACTAGGATTATGCATAACTAGATGCTAGACATCCCCTCCCAGTTTTATTACAGGTCAAACAAGACAAACTACTGGGATATGCTCCTATGATTGTGGTGGCAGGTTAAACATCGTTGAGATGAACCTTGTGCCTTTAAAGTCCAAGTTAAATCATATTAAGTTGTCCCCTTTTTCAGTCTAAATGATGTCAACATGTTTTTTTAAAGTATTGTAAATAGTTTTGTATTGTTGAAAGGAAAATAAAAGGTCTTTAGGAGACAGTGTGGAGATTATTGTTCTTACAAAACCAAAAGAGGTCTGAGCACAGTGTGATAAATTGAAGATGACTGGCTTGACTCCTGTCGTCACTTATTTTCTGTTCTGTTTGTGTCAGTTCAACATACAGATAGCGTTTTCGTATATGAAAAAGCTTATGATCACAACCAATCACGCAAATTAATTTGCACATACAGAAACATGGACATGAAAGCTAATTTGTAAATGGGACCGACTACGTCACACTGCTGTTTTTGTTCTCTAATTTGGTGCACCTCTAAGGTCATGCATTTGTGTTCTTGGGAATACAAGTGTGTGTGTGTGTGTGTGTGTGTGTGTGTGTGTGTGTGTGTGTGTGTGTGTGTGTGTGTGCATGCATGGATGTGTATGTGCTGGATGCATGTGAGTTAAAGGCGAAACCACAAATTTGCTGTTGTTTTGCTTTTCAGTTTAATTAACAGCAAACTAATGAACACACACCTAACACATACTGAGAAAGCAAAAACACAAACTGCTTCACACACACACACACACACCACACACACACACACACACACACACACACACATGCACAAAGTGGGAGCATCTATCAGGAGACATTTTCCTCACAAAGGTCAACGTGGCCTGAGGGCAGCTGCGACCACAGCCACAGCAAGGCATTCTGGGAAACAGCAAATGGGGATGGGAGTCCAGTATGTGCATGATTGCCTGCCTGTGTGAGTCATGGTGTTTAGTTTCTCCTACTGGGCCCAGTATACTGCAGCTGTCACTTATGTATAAACACATGCACATATGAACATGCAGATATATATGTGCACTCCCACTTGTGTGCTAACAGTTCCTAGTAAGGTGTAAAACTATGGTGCCATGCCATTGTTCCAACAGTTCAAAATTCTGAAGCCACATTAGGCTGAGAAATGTCCCATTGGACTGAAATAGCCTATTATCCCAACATCAAACGCCCAGTGCTCTAAAGTCCCAAAAATACACACTCCCTGAAGTTAGCTTACGCTTCCCAGTGGCATTTGTGGCCACCGATCCTGGGCTTTGTACTGACCCTTGGCGGCATTTCTCAGCTGTATTTGAACCACCATCCACTGGAGTTTTTACTGACCCTTTGGCATGTCCCAGCGCATGTGCCAGCGAACTCAAGTGTTTTTTCGTTAATCTGTCCCTGCTCTTCCAGCAACTTTTGTGCCACTAAACATGGTTGTTTTAAGCCAACATATAAGTGGATCAGCCTAACCACACATTCACCACAGTGTTGTTGACAAATGAGCAAATATTTTGTCTGGCGACTGGGTTGTCTAACTGCAGGGAGTGTGTATTTTCAGAGAAACAGGACTGCAGACTAATAGGCGTTTGTTTTTGGATAACAGGCTGTTGGAGAAATGGGCTGTCAGTCCTGTGGGACATATTTCTTACTAGGAAAGCTTTGTAATTTTGGGTCGTCTGGACAGTGGGCAGTGCCCTAAAACCATGACATCATGATAAAGCATGTTTAAAAGCACAGTCCCAAATGAAACTCACAGTAAAGAAAGAGGAATGTGTACTTTTACTACTGTACTAATTGACCCATAAGTTAGCATCGCCCTGGTTACCTCAACCAAAAAAGCCAATGAGATTTTGAGCAAAAGCATCCTAAATGCACTTGTACCATGCACTTAGACCAATGGTTCCCAACCGGTGGGTTGCAGTCCAAAAGTCGGTCTTGAGTCCATTCTGAATGGACCAAAAGTGACTCACAAACATGTCAAGTACAGTGAATATCCAGCACAGAGCTTTTATTTTGAAGTGTTTTTTCTCCTAAAGAGAGCGAGACAAACAAACTAGCTTGACAAACATGGCCAAACACAAGTATGACACTGAATATATTAAACTGTGTGGACCTTGAACTAATGACTAAGGAGAAATCTGGACCCCGTGGCTGGACCAGTTGGGAATCACAGATTTAGACCATGCACTATCATTTAAATGGGCCCATTGACTTTGAGAAGAGGAAACCAGAAGTGATAAAACACTTATTTATTTCTGGGTTTTATACTTAACAGACAGATAAAACCAGCAATGTTAACAGTTCTCAGCTCTTGAGGTAGACACACAGAAACACACACACACACACACACATTTTAATGTTATGTATGAAAACAGTAGAACAGCAAGTCCAAGGGCTAAAAGACACGAGGTAGAGGAGAAACACTTTCCATTTCACTGACTCCTGACAAACTGTTGGCTGTTCTTAAGAGTGCCGAGCTACAAACACACTTTCATTATTTAGCTTTACCCCACATCTCACTTTCTCTTTTTGCACCTACTTACCTCTTTTTCACCCTTCTCTGCCTCTCCTTCACTCTCTGCTGTGTCTAACCTTCCAGGTCACCCTGCTGCTCTCTCGTCTGCCATCTATCTGTTTAACTATCTTGTTTAACTTTACTTAGCCAGCTCTTCTTGTCTGCATTGATTGCCCTATATATACACAATAAATATATTCATGCCCACGTTTGTTTAATATTATTAAACATTAGAAAATCAATATAGGTTAAAACATATTGTCATATCAAAGGTGGACAACTTTGACCAATTAACATACTCTATGGATTCAGCTGAAACAGGAATATCTGCCTGCCATATCTGTGTTGTTCTACTTGTGAAATTACAGGCAAGTAATACAGTCTGCATACTAAGCAGTGAAAATATCCCACTAGTAAAAACTAGTGCCTCAAATCAAGGTTAAAAAGGAGACAAACACAAACAACACTGTGTGTCCAGATGCCCCCATGATTGTGACGAGCCGGCCATGAGGTGCCAGCAGTCTGTCCTTGATCTAACTCTCACAAACACACACTCTGGTATGTTCACAGAGTTACAGGTCAAACACTAAAACATCATAAATCACCATAAATTACGAATCTGTGCCAAAAACAAAAACAACTGAAGAAATAATCGTCAACCAAGAGTGCTCTTGTGTGAGCACAGATTTAGGTTGGAAAAATGTATTATTTATTTTGACACTTCGGGGGGTTAAAAATCAGGTGATGCTCTTGAAGCAAAAATGTCAATCAAATGTGAAATATTTGACTGAAACAAGAGAAGCTTATCTTGCTCGCAGCTGCACTTTAATGTAATTGGAGAGCCTTGAGTCTTTTGTGTTGAAAAGCTTTCGCAGTGTCGGGCAGAATCTACCTTGAATATTTAATTTTCACAACAGTAAATCATGAGCAATATGTGCAAAGAAAATGCAATGTTCTGAGTAATGCTATTTAAATGAAAGTGAAAAGGCTCAGTTTGCAACTAGTTTCCTATATAATGTCACAAGCTGAACAAGTTTATGTGAGGCATGTGTTTCTTTTCAGTATGAAAGAAAAAAATTGAGACGCACTACACAAACATCACCTTAAGTATTACTGAAACATGGCTAGCTGTAATGCTAATCCCAACCAGTTAAAGGATTTTAGCTCCTTCAATATGCATCTGCAGTAAAAATACAGGAGGGACGCCAAATGTGTTGCAGCAACAAGTCCTCCATCCTAAATGGTAAAACAGGTCATTTGTCAGTGCCCTCTAAAATCAAAAATTTTGTCATCCAACACCTCAAACAGCCAGCAGACATTGCTGTCTGTGCTTTCTAAAAATGCCACAAAATACTGTAACAAAATTCAACAAAAGCCCACATTTATGGGCCAGGTTCAGAGAAAGATTATGGTTTGAGTTAAAACAAGACAACGTACCTTATTTAAAAGATCTGTAGTGCAGGGTCTAAGGTGCATGGTGCAAGTGCATTTGCTGCGCCTGCACTTGGTGTGCTACTATTTATACAATGGATTCGGCAAATTGGAGAAGCGAGTGGTTTTCTGATGAGAGTAATGCAGCAAGAGCAGTATGTTGGTGAAGATTCCCAGTCATCCAGGTCATGGTAATCTTGAGACCTACACAACCATGTATGCACAGATGGGTGCCTGTACATTTGCTACTTACACAATGTGGGCACTAGCCGTGAAAATGGCAACTGCATTGGCCTGAAACTAATAATGTCGGCTGCACTGCACTGTGCGCCACTTTGCGCGGGGTATAAGTTAGGGCCCCAAGAGTCCACAGCCATGCTGCGGGGCTGTACTTGGGCACAGCAGTGCTTTGAGCTAGAAGCTAATATCAGCATGGTAACATGGTGTTTTTTCTAATAGGTAATGTTCATCATGATCTACATCTTTGTTTAGCGTGTTAGCACGCTAACATTTGCTAATTAGCACTAAACCAAGGCAGAGGTTGATGGGAATGTCATTAGTTTGCAAGGTATTTGAATATCAGGCAAAGAATCGGACAAATTAGTTTGTTAGGGGAGTTAGGGGATCACCAGAGTTCTTACAATTCATCCTGAGGGAAACATGAATGTCTGCACCAAATTTCATGGCAATCCATGCAACACTTGTCTAGACATTCTGCTCAAACTCCAGCCGGGCATTGTCACACTTTGTTCTGAAAACATCTGAGGCAAAAAATAGGCAATGCAGGAACAGGATCTTGATTTATATTTAATCACTGCTGCCTAGTTTGACAGTTTGATCTGAGTTTTATGAGCCTGGTGCGATGTGCTGGGCGGACCAGCCTGGATGCAATTACAACCACTCTTAGCAGCAAAATGTGACATAACTTTTAAAATCTGGACTAGTGACACTCCTCTGTCATTCAGCCTATCAAACCTGCCCCATATTAGACAAATGGTTGTGAGATGCCAGGGCCAGGGGGGCTGTAAATCTGTCTGAACGGAAGGAGGACCAGCATCTGCCGGAGCAAATGAAACATGAGCTCGCAGATTCGTCTGGTTGTCAGGCAACTCAAACACACCAGTGGTGGCATGAAAGAAAATTCAAGAGCCCATCAAAGACATTAGGGTACATCAGATAATTTCATGTCAATCCAACAAATAGTTGTTGAATATTTGAGTCAGTTGTTGAATATTTGAGTCAGGATCCAAGGACATTGCCTTCCCAAGAGCTTTGATGCTAGTGTGGTGAAAAACAACTTGGAAACTAACCTTTACTCTCGGTAGGAAACAGATACAAACAGTAATATCCCAGTTTCCGTACTCCTAACTACCCGTCCAACCTCCTCCCTACATGCTTTTCCATTGTTACAGTCAGTCTATGTCAGTAAGACGTACATACAGGTCATTTTAGGCATTGCAACAAATAACCAATGCTGTAGTTATTGTGGCGAGGACAGCCTCGATCCCAGGAGAGCTGTCCCTAATCAGTTGATGTGTAGTCCAAAAGCTGCATGTCTCAACCCAGCCACATGCACACACAAACACATGCAGAATATAAAGCGTTTTGTCAACTAGAAAACAGTGGTGGAGAAGAAGAGGAGGGACTGAGCAAGGGAGAGGAAAGGAAGTTGAAAAGCAGAGCAAATTGGACTGCTTGTTTCCTCAGAGCGCCTCTGACAGCTCGGTGTGGGTGACTGTGCCTCTTCCTCCCTCTCTCTGTTTCTACCTCTCTCGCGCTCTCTGATTACCTCTTTCCAGGCGAAGGAGAGAGAAGATGGGGGGGAGAGGGAAACGGGGAGAGAGAGAGGAAGAGGCTAGTTTCCACGGTGATGGCTGATGAAAGAGAACGGGACAGGTTCTGCTTGGTTGCACACCTCTCCTCCTTCTCTCTCTTCTCTCCCCCTTTTCTCACTCTGTTCTTCCTCGGACGCCCATGTTCTCTTTCTCCAAAACATTTCTCTGTTCTTGTTTCAAATCTTCTCATCATCCCTCCTTTACTCTTCCTCGTTTTCTCTACTCTCATTAACCAAAACATCCATTCATCCCTTTCCAATCTCCCCCTTCATCTTTTCTTATCCCTTCTCACTTTCACACATGCTTGTTTCCAGCTTCCAGCCACACTACACTGCCAACATTACACCCACATCTCATTCCAAAACAATGGACATTAACGTGCTGCTTTTACAGTCTCAACTCTCTCTGGGAAACTTGTTCACAAGATTTTGAACCTGGCTGCAACAATTTGCTCCCATTCAGCCACGAGAGCACGAGGGAGGCCAGGCTCTGATGATGAGGCCTGACTTACAGGCCGCGATCCAGTTCAGACCAAAGGGGTTTTCAGTGGCATTCAGTGTTTTCAACAAGTGTGTATAATGTCCAGTTGGATGGAAATGATAGGCTCATTCGAGATGAGCCAGGCCTGCACAGATTCGATCACCCACAGTTGCCGCACAATGCATGTCGGCTAGTGTCCGACTTCATTGCAACTTGCTCCAACGTCATACGAAAGTGGACAGCGATAATGTGATTAGAGCGAGGCTACCGCAGTTTTTAGAGCCAGGCGCTGCAGTTGCTCTCCACCAACCGCAAGACCCAGGGCATGATGGGAAACGCCTGGCTCTCCCCTGATCTAACAGCTGATTGGTTAAGATGTTGATGTCAGAGATTTAAATTTTATTTGTGTGATTTGAAGGTTTACTCTGTTAACAGAAAACATGTTGTTTGACTGATGGTGAAGTTTAGTCGTCAGAGACTAAATACATTCATCATTAACTATACATAATCTACTGCAGTGGTTCCCAACCAGGGGGGCATGACCCCCCTAGAGGGATACCAAAGAGCCACAGGGAGTCTGTACAGATGTGAAGCCCTGGCTGTATCTGAATGATCTTTAATGACAGCTGTTGTCTTTTTTCTCTCTGAAAATACGAACCTTACAGTCGGACACAATTTAATTAGCCTCTGTAGAATTCGTGTAAAAAGGAGGTTGAACCATGAACATAAATTTCAGATCGCCTGTAAAGCATTTTAATAAAAAAACTGCAGACTGAGAACAAACTGATATATCTGATAACATTTTTATTAAATCGACATCATATCAGACAGGATGAAAGTGTTTCTGTGACTTCCTGTGTGGAGCTTTTTGCAGCTATTTGTCACCGTCTCGTGCTGCAGCCACCTCATCTTGTCTACTTTCAGGTGAGGCACAGTTCATTTCGAACGAGCCTAATAGCAGTTACATGGCTGCGAAAGTGTCAAAGACATCACATCCCTCCTTGGCATTGGCAATATAATGAGCAGTGTTTTCCTTCCTTGAAGTTTCACACATAAACTTAAGTTGTAGGCCTAATCAACACGGATAATTCAGAGTGCATTTCCAGATGGTTCAAGCTGATTTTCTGTAGTAATTTGTGCTATAAAATCACAAGCATTTGTTAAAAGAACACCTGTTTTGTCAGTCAAATGTATTTAAAACCTTGGAGTGTTATTCCTCATTCCATAAAGAAAGAGGAGGACTTTCCGTCAATATAATCTCACAAGCCAAAGGACATCTCTGAAAGCATGACAAGTGAAATAAAAAGGCTTTACTGCTTTGGGAGGCTTCAGTGCACAATGTGATTTTATGCCTCTATGGGTCCCTCTAGGGCTGCAACTAACCTTTTATTTTTATCGTCTATTAATCCATCAACTCTTTTCTTGATTAATCAATTAGTTGTTTGGTCTATAAAATGTCAGAAACTGGTTTTGCTGCAGCCCACTCTCAGGCAGCCCTTTGGGGGCAAACAACACTTCACCACTGTCCTAAATCAACCACAGAAGACGCCTTTAAAACAATCACATCCATGGGATTTATAAATGTAGCGCATGCAAACCAGACATAAAAATCCCAGGCTGCGAGGCAGCTAGACCAGCAGCCTCTCTCCTCTGCTGCTGGCACAGGAGCTCTAAATCACCTCCTCACAATCTCAGGCCAGGTGCAGTGCACCTCGTTAGGAAACGCAGCACACCTGGGCAGAGCTGCAGGAGAGGGAAAAGGGACAACTCTGTAAGAAAACATGCAGCTATAACAGTAAAACATGTCAATTACTGTTTCCCAAAGCTCAAAATGACATCTTAAAATGTTTAGGTTGTCTGCAACTACAATATATTCACTTTACTGTTAGAGAGGAATAAAGAAACCAGAAAATATTCATATTTAAGAAGCTGAAATCAGATACATTTGATGTTTTTTTTTAATTGCTCAAATTCATAAACTACGAAATCAGTTGGTGATTGATTTGATAGATGACAACTAATCAGTTAATTTAATATTAATCTCTGCACGTCTAGATCTCTCAATCAAAATAACCAAACTAAAAGTGGAGGTTGATGATGTCATGAAGTTGAAGTTGGATGACAGGAGTTGTTGCTGCTACCATTTTATTTTTAGATTAGGATTCCTTCAGTATTTACTGTCCAGGAGGTTTTTTCACCCGGAACCGAATAACCCGCGGAGGTCTCATCCCCTCCTTCAAACTAAAAAAGACAGTTACATGTTAAAAATAAGTCCCTCTGTCCTTGGACCCTCATACAGGATAAGGGGAAACTCCTCCCAAAAAAAACTGTTAGTGAGGGAAAAAAATTGGTAGAAACCTCAGAACGAGCGACAAGAGGGATCCCTTTTCCAGGATGGACAAACGTGCAGTACATGTTGTGTGTGCAGATCAAGCGTTCGTTGCTCAGGAGGTTTTTATCGGGAGCCGAATAACCTACAGAGATCTCTTCCTCTCTAAGAAAAAATGAACCCAGTTTAAAACCAGTAGAAACACTGAATAAAGCAATTTCATGGTAAAAATCTGTGTTTCCCTGACTCTTTGGCTGACACAAGACGTCCATGTGGAACTTCTGAAAGCCGTAGCTCATTTCCCTAATTAGATCCAGACATCTGACGACTGAAAGCCTTTATCTGGTTAAAAGATATAGTTAAAAATGACCAAGATCTAAAAAGTGACAGTGACGTGGCTTAAAACAGTAAGACAGTAGTTAACTGGAGATGTTTTCAGGTCCGGCCACCCGGCAGACGCTTATCGAAAACTCAGGGCACTGCAGGATTAAAACAACAAAGGGTCTTTTACAAACAGTTTCCACAAAGTTAGATAGAAATTATTGTCTGAAATATCATATGCTGTAGTATTAAGATTTCTCCTAGCAGCCTCAAATTAAAAGCACACACAGGTATCTGAAATACAGACACCCACGAGGACCCACGATATGATGTCATCGCAATACTTAGGGCACAATATGATATTCTTGTGATATTGTGATATGCTGAGTATTGCGATAAACTATATTGTGATATATTGTGATTTATTACCTTTTCTTTCAACTGCAAATTATTTCCCCAAAGGAAAAGATGTCAACACCAAAGCTTTCAGTCTATTCATCTGACTTTAATCATTTTTAATGCAGCAAAATGTGATGCAGGAAAAATCTAAAATAAGTCCAGACGTTTGATTTGAACACGGACGGCGCATTTCTGATTTCTGTCATCAGTGCCTCCATCTTGGTTTTGATGAACATCCTGCTAAATGCCGCTGGCTGACACCTCTGCTGACCTCACCAGGGAAAAAAACATCTGCACCAAAAATGTTTATTTGCAAATTAATAATATACATACTAAAAAATCAATACTTGGTGTCCATGTATTGATACATATCGCCACACGAAATATTGATACTCTGCTCTACACCCCTACCTTCCCTTCTCCTTTTACTCCCCATCTCTTTCCTTCATTCCTTCCCCCACCTCCCTCCTTCCCTCCTCCCTCCAGCGGCCACCTGGGTGAACATTTTTGTCCCCATCCCTGTTTAAAACCCTCTTCCTTCTCTCTATTACCAGGTGATCATTTAGATCCCCGGCGTGGTCAAACACTCCCCAGAGATTCACCTGAAACAGAGGCCATGCACAGCCCATCCATCACCTGCCACCCACCACCTCCCCTCTCCACCTCTCTCCCCTGCTTCATTCATGCACATTCTGGTCTCTATTCATTCATACGCTCCCTCCTCCTCCTCTCAACCCCCTCTTTCTTCCTTCTCTCCTCATTTCCTGGCTTTCACATGCTCATTTATCACAGTGGGAACTTAACACCTCAGTACACCTGCACAGACACACAACAACATGTTCGCTGCATGCAAGAAATCCCGACCTGACCACACACAAACTGGCGCCAGGTAGAGGAACCACGGAGATACAATCACAGATAAAGGCCACAATAAAGCATGCTAACACAGACCCCATTTACACCAGGTAATACCAAGTGATCTGTATCTGGTAACGTTATGAGCACCACATTACATAGTCCTGTAATATCCTATGTGGATTCAGAAGAGACTTTTACTTTGAAGGATACACATTTATAGAGCTATATTTCCAAACCTTTTATGTCGTATTAATATATATTTTTATGGTAGTAAATATGTTGTCATGTAGAATTCATATGCTCTGTCATGTTGACTAGCATGGATTGTTCAGTTTTTTTAACCATGTGTTCAAACTGTACAGAAATCCCTTCCCTATCCTGGTGATATTCTGGTACAGATTGAATGTTAAGGGGTAAATGTGATTGTGAGTTAGTGTAGTACACAAGAAGCCTGATTATAATTAGCAAATACCAGGGCTGTCAAAGTTAACGCCTTATTAACGCAAATTCCTTTTAACGCCACTCATTTTTAAGACGTGCAATTAAAACACGTACCTTCTATAATTATGACCCTCGGCCCACCCAGTTGGGCAATCAGGAAGCGATGCAGCAGTAACGTTATGGATGGCGAGCAGAAATAAACCTCCATGAGCAGAAATGGATCAAGAAAGGCGTGTTTTGGATGGCCAGTTCAGCTTCAAATCCCTGCCACGATTCTCTCACTAAGACCAAAGTTATTTGCATTTACTGTCGATGCAACACATTCTCACTCCGACCTCGCCACATATTGACGTTAGGACACTGTGTGAAGTTTTTGTCATTCGAGATACACTCTGGTTTTCACAGGAAATTTAACGTTTACTTACAACAACGGAAATTGGTGTTTTTTTTTTTCTTTCAACAACAAACACACAGTTGGGTTTAGGTAACAAAAACAAGTCGAGAGTCATTGACTTTTACCCAAGAGAGCCGTGTTTGCGTCCCGTAAGATTCTAAAGCCAAACCCTGTTCTTTTTTCCCTAAACCTCCGTTTGTTGCCTTAACCTAAGCGTGTTTTTGTCGGTGTTTATTGCACCCATCCACCACCTCTCCTGCCCCTCCCAATCGAACTCATCCTTGTCTCGCTGTGTTTCCCCCCTGACATATAACGGCAACCAGCAGCGTATGTGCCAACGTTGAAGGATTTTTTTTGTTGGTTTCTGATGCCGCAAGTCACCATCCAAGCACCGAATTTCAATGACTTTGGAGAGAGACCATGCTCGTTGATGTCAATTGAGTTACTACTGGAGTACGTTGAGCTGCCTTAAAGAACAGGGGATGTTTAGTAAATCTTTACAATTGTGTTGGTAACAGCATTGTGTTAAAGCATACTTGTCCACTCCATGTTGATAAGAGAATTAGAAATGTGAAAAATATTCCTTTAGGATACATTTAGGAAAGATAAAAACAGTGCGATTCATTTGCGATTAATCACAAGTTAACTATGGACAATCATGCGATTAATCAGGATTGAATATTTTAATCAATTGACAGCCCTAGTAAATACATATACTACACTTTAGTCATCTTTAGGTTATCCATGAATGATGTTTAGCGCAAAAGCCATCTTTTCTTTGATATCATAAGATGAGTCTTAAGGCTTTCTTGCTCTTGCCCCATATTGTCTGCGAAAGAAACTGTGTCACTGTAAAATGTGCTGCATACTTCATTCTGCGCAGCTCATATGCATGACTGCTCTATACATCTACTGTAAGAACACTGCATACATGATGTTTTTCTACCCCCCTCCATCCCTCATTCACTCACTCTCTGATGTCAGGCAGACTATGAGCCACATGTACACGAGTCAGAGACATCCATTTCCTGTCCGTTTATGAGGCGTTTATGAATTATAAAACCGTGACAACCAGAGACCCGGAATGAGCGAAAGGGGATAAGATGGGCAGAATGAGCGAAGAGATAAGGGAACTTATTCACTTTAGCTGTATTATTGTGTGTGTGTGGTGTGTTGTGTGTGTGTGTGTGTGTGTGTGTTTGTGCACATGCATGAGTGAGTTTGTGTGCATCTGCATGTTTCTGTGTTTGTAGCATGTGAGCCTGTGCATGTGTGCATGCACTGACATTGTGCTGACATTGTGTTAACTTGGCGTACTGCTCCCGCAGCTGTGCTTGTTTGGTGGCTTGGGAATATCCTAGAATTTGGCTATTTATTCATTCAATTACAAATGTGCGTGTGCGTGTGTATGGGTATGTGTGTGTCAGTGTGTGTGGATGAGTATGTAAATGACAGTGTGTGTGTTCAATAAAGCCTTATACCTGCACCATCTGGCCTCGTAATAGCCTTTTCTGCCCCCCAGAATGAGATGGTTCTGTCTGGCTGCATCTCACACACACACACACACACACACACACACACACACACACACGCACAAAAGACACAGATGCATCCTCCTACTAGAGGCAATGCATCTTTTTAATTGTAATTGAAAACAAAAGTTTACTTTTCAGAGGATCAAAGTCAAGTCAGTTACAGTGAATTATGTGCATCAAGTCTGAAACATCAGGTGGGAAAAATCTACATTTCCAATGACTTCTGATCCCATACAGGTGATAGGCACCTGCAGTCGTAAAGAAATAATCAAGTATTTGCATGTGTCTTAAAGGAGATGGATGCGAGGACTGATATCTCTTTCATTTCAGTGTTCAGCAGCAACATTCTTCCAAGACATGTTTAACCGTTAGCAGCTTAGCACAGCAAATAGAAGCAGGAGGGAACAGCTAGCCAAAAAGGTCAAAAACACACCTTCAAACAGCTCCAACAATAGCCAGCTAGCCACCAATAAACCCAAGAATCACCTGGGTTCTTGGTCATGAAGGTCTGTAAAGCAATGTCACCATGAAGACAGTATGAATTGCTGCATGTGGTCTCTGGTCCAGCTATAGTTGCTCAGTAAACAGCTCCAACGCATAATGGTGTCACCAATAAAAGCTTCTAAACCAAAATCTTCAAAACCAGACATGTTCAGGGCCAAATAACCAACACTGGCAACCAAGATACATGTTTTCCTGAAGTTAGCATGTTATTATATGTAGCAATGAAGGCTATATTACGTTAAAAGAAGAAATCTGTTACAATCTGACATCAGTTTGTCTCAAAAGTAGTAAAACTGTTTCACATGCAGGTTAATTGGTGACTCTAAATTGTCCGTAGGTGTGAATGTGAGTGTGAATGGTTGTCTGTCTCTGTGTGTCAGCCCTGTGATAGTCTGGTGACCTGTCCAGGGTGAACCCCGCCTCTCGCCCAGTGTCAGCTGGGATAGACTCCAGACCCCCCTGTGACCCCCAACAGAATGAGTAGCTACAGAAAATGAATGAATACAGAAAAAGTCCATTTTTAAAGCCAGAAAAAAGTGGCAGTACTCATGGGAAATATCATCCTACTGAGGATCTGACACACATCTGCACTGATACTTATAGATCCCCATGCAAACCACAACATTTACATTATCCTGGAGACAAATCCAATCAAGTGTCTTTGATTTTTTGGTTGCCTGGGCTGGTAGCCATGTTACAGTGGACATGTTGCCAACAAGAGCAGCCACTAATATAGGACATATTAACATCATGATACTGCTACTGAACATTCTATAAAAAGTCTTGTTTAGAGCCATTTACAAAGAAAAATGTAGGTTTCTACAGATTTGGCTGAAACTCCAGCTTGGAGACAAGCGATTTGACCTTTTCGCTGGCAGAAAATAAAACACATTTTTAAAAAAGTATGACGGCATGAAGTGCTTCTTTGGAGATTCCACAGGGAAGGCAGCAGGAAAAGTGGAAAGAGACAGAGGACGACATGAAGCCAAGGTCAAAGCCCAGGCTCAAATCTGTGATCCACACACACAGATAAACACACACACACACATTGATGCTGCAACCTAAAACTTGCTATGGTGATGCAGTGAGCGGAACAAGATGCCCCACAAACACATTTACCTGCCCCTGTGCTTTCCGTCTTTTTGTCTGGTCACTTTGTTTTCTCTCAGGATATTAGCGCTTTCATTCACTTTGTCAAGTCTGGAGCCTCATAAACATGCTGTAATAAAGTATGCCTTAACTGCTTACCAATTAAAGTAAACTCAAATGAAAAGGGCCACTTTACCTCTTTAAATTGATCTAATCTATCTTATCTTATTTGTCTACCTGCTCCAATTATCCCTGCCCCGTCTGCCCTTATCTTCGTCTGGGTTTAGGTTTCGATTTTTCGAGATCGCCAGATAGCCACAAGACTTGAGGATTTAAAATCAGATGGCTTCATGAACCACAGAGCTGATCTATTACTGTAGTCAAAGTGCATGAAGCTACAGACACAAGACATGTCTCTGAGACCAGGTGTCATCGGGTTGGGGGAATAAAGTACAATTTAATGGGGCAGTTTTGGAGGTTTTATGATCTCACTTCAATAGTTAAGTGTGTAGTGTACTTCTGGGGATGTTTGGTTCACAAGTTTAGCTGCAGAGTGGGAGCTTTTGCTAAATAGCCACCATTGCCATTTTATTTTTAGGTTAGGATTCCTTCAGTATTCATTGTCTAGGAGGTTTTTACCAGAAGCCAAACTAGCCGCAGAGGTCTCCTCCCCCTCCTCCAAACTAAATAAAGCAGCGACGCTCTTCAGCGACCAGATGTCAGAAGGAGCCACTCGTTGAGCTGCTGCTAATGTTAGCTCAGCTTGTTTCTAGATGCTCAGCTTGTTTTTAGGTTAGGATTCCTTTCAATGCCGTTCAATTCAATTTTATCTATGAAGCCTGTAAGAAATCACGATTTGCTGCCAAGGGTTTTACAACACACGACATGCCTGGGTCCTTTGGTAGAGTCACAGGCAGCTGAAGACCCAGACCCAGGGTGAGTCCGAGAGAGACAGAGGCAACTGCCTGAAGAAAGTGAGGCTTTGTCGGTCAAGATCCAAGATAACATTATATGCTGCCTTTTACTCAGAAGTGGTGAATTTACAGCTCACAGCAACTTAATACGACACACTCTCTGGCTTTTGTTTGAAATCTGGTGTCAGCAAAAAAAGTTGTTGCACCTTTCTAATCCGCCGTTAGCATAGTTAGCACCTGGGCTGAAGCATTCTCTGTGGGCCTCCCACCCTTCCTATTTTTATCCAAGTCTCTCGCAAGCACCTACTGAATTTTGTTTTTACAAAGGCAGGATTTTTTTTTCAAAGTCAGTGCTTTTCATCCTTTCATTTCTGTCTTTCTTTCTTTTCTCTTTTGGACCTGGATTTTTCTGTGTTGGGAAAAGACATGACAGTGTACATTGGTGCAGCAGCATAAGCAGCCATTAACTCGGCTTTAGCTGTGTTTTGAGACGAATCCTCATGTAGTGGTGGACGCACCTTTAAGGGGTGAGAAGGGCCTCAGAGAGCTTCCACTTTGTTTATTTATCTATGCAGTCAAATCTGAACAAACCGACACTACTCTTATTGGGACTCCACATATCCAAAGGCACCTGGTAGCTTCACATTCTTATACCCATAATAGTAATTTAGCAGCCGCAGTGGTACAACTAAACACCACATTGTTACAGTTCAACAGACATATTACAAATAACAAAGCCTAACCATGACCTCTTAAATCTTTCAACTTCATTGTGGACCCCAGCAAACGTGTGTTCGTATGACACAAATTCTGACATAGATTCCTTCCATTTTTCAAAATCTGGACATGATGTACTCTTCCAGAATTTGAGGATCAATTGAGCAGCTGTGATGACATACTTTGATATATTCAGCAATTCTCACTATATTTTTTTATTATACAAAGTTCAGCCTTTCAACCGATTTCATTCATTTTCCATTGGTGGTTGCAAGGGGGCTGGAGCCTATCCCAGCTGATATTGGGCGAGAGTCAGGGTTCACCCTGGACAGGTCACCAGACTATCACAGGGCTGACACATAGAGACAGACAACCATTCACACTCACATTCACACCTACGGACAATTTAGAGTCACCAGTTAACCTGCATGTCTTTGGACTGTGGGAGGAAGCCGGAGTACCCACTGAAAACCCAGCCTGACACAAGGAGAACATGCAAACACGGCACAGAAGGGCTCCCCCACCCTGGGTTCAAATCAGGAACCCTCTTGCTCCCCTCCCATTAGGGCCCTGGGTAATCAGTCCGCCAAACCCTGTTCACACTCTCCTACTCTATACGATTTGATTGCCATAATTCTGAGTCAGATACAACCCTAATACTACAATGTTACGTTACTTCTGACTGGGGGAGTTGAGTTTAAGCTAAAAATGGCATTGATGCAGCAGGAACAGCTAACAACCAGCACACCTGAATGTGGAGCCTGAAGATGCCAACCTTGTAATGACCACTAGATTCTGGCTTGAGCCAATGGAAAGAACCCAACTTATCCATCCTCCTGACACCTGAACTTTTCTTTGGTATGCATCTTAAAATTCTCCTAGCTATTTGGGATCAGCAGCACCCAATAAGTATAAAAAAATAAACCTTGTCAATGATAATAAAGTCCCAATGTCCTCAAATGAGATGACAATAATGGACCAATGACCTGAAACGAGACGATGATAAAGTCCCAATGTCTTCAAACAAGTACTTCCTAACTAACAGTGTCTTTGTGCAAATTTGTAGCCAGACTGACTTGGCAGCGATGGCTGCCATCTTGTTTTTACATGGATTAGTGCATTGTGCTCTTACTACCACTGGATGGCACATAAACTGTCTACGAATGAGGACAACAGGCTTAAGTTAAGTAGAATGACGTATAAGGTCAAAAAAGCCAAACTGTGATGTCCTCATATGAGGACACAGAGTCTCAGGAGGATAGAAATGCAAAGTGAACTCACAGTTATCCACAACACCTCATTCTCAGTGGTCACTGTGCATGTCACACCACGCATGGCTCAGTTTCTTCCAATGAGATTCATGACATAAGTCAGTTAATTTGGGACTGTTTGCATGAATCCACAGGTCTCTTTCAGCTCTACCGGTTGCCAAACGCACACCACTTCCCAGGCTACGCCACGCTGCCTAAATCTCTATTTCCTGGCTCCCAACAACAAGACAACAAGATGGCTTCAAACACACAAATTCCTAACAACGCTGTGTGTCCAACAGTGTGCTGATCCAGGTACTTGTTGATGGTGCAGCTGACTGGCTAATAACGCTGCCAGCTGTCTGTGTTTGTGCCCGTTAGTGCTTTATTTGTACCTTCAGCTCTGCGGTGCGATGACAACAAGAGCCGATCAATAAATATTGTATTCCACTGTATTTTATCATGTTGCAGGGGAAGGGATGTGAGGGCGAACTCGGGGAAAGGACGGCTTCCAAAAGAACTGAGTTTCAGGGATTATGGGATGCTGTCACACTCAGGCAAACACACACACACACACACACACTGGGCACACCAATGCTCCTCTGGTGTTAGACAGAGGCAGACAGCAGGAGAGACAGGATGTGTGTGTGTGTGTGTGTGTGTGTGTGTGTGTGTGTGTGTGTGTGTGTGTGTGTGTGTGGAAAGGCAGTGACAGAGAAAACACACACACACACACACACACACACACACTGGGATAAGACAGACAGAGAAAAGCATACAGCTTCACAAACACAAAAAGGAGACATGTTCATGCACGCGCGCACACACGCGCACACACACACTCTCTCTCTCTCTCACACACACACACACACACACACACACACACACACACACATAGAAAGAGAGGCCGCTATAAGAGAGAGACAGACAGCCAGTCAGTCAGACTGATCACGTACCTTCCAGACAGCAGGTTCGCCAGAGGCCGGAGTGCGTCATCACCTCCTCGTTCTTGCGGCTCGTGTCGTTGTCGCCGCTGCTCTTCACGCGGCAGACCCCGCGCGAGTACAGCCAGTAGTCGGTACCGACGGCGATGGTCATGAGGCTGAAGGCGGCGAACGCGCCCACCGTCGTCACGAGCATCTGGACGCCGCGGTCACACATCAGCATCTTCATATAGGCGGCTCCTGTTTGTCTTAATCTCTTTTCCTCCTCTCTTTTCAGATTCACCCTTTTATTTCCCTTATATCCCGCGAGATTTGGAGAGTCAGAGTGAGGGGCTTCAACAGACAGGCACTCGCCAAAAATGTCATTAAAAATAGCAGTAGAGACAGAGGTGGTGATTTTAGGAGTATGGAGCGGAAAATGAAGTACTTGGCTGCCTCGTCCGTGGAGTTGACAAGAGGCTCGTGGCAAAGGGCGGGAAGGTGGGAGGGCGGCACGTCACTTTCTCGCGCATCAAAAACCGGTTTTTACCACCACCACCAACACCACCACCACCACCCTCATACATGCATACACACACACACACACACGCGCGCGCGCACACACACCCGGAGCTTTAGCGACCACCGGTTGTCCCCGACACTGGCCTCACTCACTCACTCAGTCAGAGCGGAGGGGAACGGCGATGCCACATTCCGCCTCTCATCCGTTTATCAGTCCCGGGGTTAGGCAGGGCGAGCTGCGTTATCCACCACTCTTCTCTGTCTCTCCTCTTCCTCTCCTCTCTTCTCAACTTCCCCAAAACAGCTCCCTTATTAATCTGTTAACCATTAACAGCCTGCGTGGGGGGACTCCATCTTTAAAGCAACAACAAAAAAAAGGGGGGTTAGTTTGTTTTCTTCACTGATGTACCCGCACAGTCTAAAACATCGTGGTCCAGGCGGCTCGCCCTTAACTCACCGCTGGATGTGTTGACCGGTGAAGGGTGTCCTCCTTCGACAGTCTCTCTCTCTCATGCAGCAGCAGCAGCAGCGCCAAAATATGAGGCGGTACAGTGGCTTTATTCTGTCCTGCTCGGTTTCCTGCTGAATTACTGAATGAATGGACGGATGAATAAAGCCCATACGTCAGCTCATGAGGAGAGAGCGGACGCTGACCGAGATCCGTCGTGTGTTTTCCACTCCAGCTGTTGACTCACTGACATGTTTTTGACGTCCAGGCTGCAGAAACTCATCCAAACGCGCAGCGCGGGTATTTAACTTGCTTTAAATAGGCACCAAAAAAAAAAGGAGACATTAATCAAATATCTTCTCCTAAAAATAACCAGCCGTCTTCGCTCTCTGTCACCGCCGGAGTTGAACCAAAAACCGGGACACGCTGTCCGATAAGACGCCTGCTGATGGAGCCTGTAGGACAGTTACACCCGCCTGGGCTTGCTCCCGAGAAACGTGCCCGTTGGTACAAATGAAAAAAAAAATGACAGCCGTCGCCTCCTCCTCCTCCTCCTCCTCCTCCTCGTCCTCCTCCTCTTCGTCTTCCTCCTCCTCCTCCTCTCGGTCCAACCAACACAAACTAAAACTAACCGCGCGTCTCCTCAAACTCCGCCTGAGGCCGCACCGCTCGGCCGGATTGGGCTGTGGGTGACAGCGCCCTTCAGGAGCTAATCGTGTGCAGTCACCGCTGCAAGTCCCGCCCACCGCCGCAACGCTGTCAGTATAAAGCGCAGCGGGTCTCCGGTCCAGAGAGGAGACGATATGTGGAGTTTCAGCAGGAGGGAAACATCTTTATCCTTCTGTAGCCTTGCAAAGCAGAACACCAGTGGCAAAGCATTTCTGCGCCGAGCACAATAGCAAGTGGTCCAACTCGTTGTTATGATGCGCCAAAGTGTTTGACATGTGATCAGATTAGTTCATACACCCTTCCTCTTGTGTCTTAAACGCAGCTCTCAGTTTTATTAAGCAGCGCCGCTTGCCGCTGCCGCGTCTGGAGCGCTGTCCGCGGTGCTGAATGCGCGCTGCGCCGCTGTCCTCGGTGCTGACTTGAAGCGCAGCGTTATTCTCCCCCTCTGTTTCCCTCTGTCCACCGCCTGCGCGGCGCCGGCAGCCCCCTGTACCGTACTGATGAGTTAGAGGAGAGAGGGAGAGAGGAGAGATTGGCAAGCGATGCATGAAGAATCGCGCCCGGGAGAGAAGCAGAGACGCCACTTAAAGAGCCACGGACCGTTTTTAATGATTCCACTCCAGCGAGGCTTCCACACAAGGCGGTCTGAGCTTCACAGTTCACTTAACACACGGGAGAGCGTGTGTGCGTGCGTGTGTGTGCACGTAAATACATGTGTGTGTGCATGTACTGTAAGCGTGTTTATGTCTCTGTTCACGTGTACAAATGTGTGCACATATGAACATGTGTAGGTGTCTGTGTGTGTGTGTGTGTGTGTGTGTGTGTGTGTGTGTGTGTGTGTGTGTGTGTGTGTGTGTGTGTGCGCCACAGGCGGCTGAACAGATCTTACTGTTTTAAAGCTCATTGTGTTGCCTGTTTAAGCAGCAATGAATGAGAGCCTGTCTTCTTCACTGGAGACCAATACAAATAATAGGCTGACAGACAGGACTGCGGGGATGAATAAATGCATGTAACCCCTCCTCTGGAGTTGTTATTTGGATATGTTTATTTACTGGTAGCTTCTTTCTTTCTTTCTTTCTTTCTTTCTTTCTTTCTTTCTTTCTCTGTGAGCATTCAGACCCATATTCATTCATTGACAAGAATTAATCAGTAGGTGACTCTGTACAAAGCACAGGGTTGGGTGGGTTGGTAGCTCAGTCCATAGGAGCTTGGGTTGGGAACAACCAACAAACACAAACCTTCACCCAAGAGACTGGTGTTGCATCCCGTAAGATTCTAAATGTCCAGACTGGTTCAAGACGATAGAAAGGCAACAGTGACTCAAATAACCACTGGTTACAACCAAGGTCTGCAGAAGACCATCTTGAAGCAACAACACGTCCAACCTTGAAGCAGATGGGCTACAGCAGCAGAAGACCACACCAGGTGCCACTGCTGTCAGCTAACAACAGCAAACTGAGGCTACAGCAGCAACTGTGTGATGTCATCATGTCAATATGGACCAAAACCTCTGAGGAATGTCTCCAGCACCTTGTTGGATCTATGACACCAATAATTAAGGCAGCTCTGAAGGCAGAAGGGGCCCAACCTAGTACTAGCAAGGTGTACCTAATAAAGTGGTTAGTGACTGTATATATGTTGCATACTGGTGCACTCTTTGTTAAGTGTTGTTCTTTTAGAATTAGCTTTATGTTGGCGTCAGTGTGATTCAGTGCCATAACTCACGAACTGACTATCAGGATGTAACAATGGGGTGAGCGACGAGCTGACTGACAGAGCGACTGGCTGTTTAGCTGAAGGAATTGTCGGACAGACTACAAAATAAACAGAGGATGAAACAGACGAATTAGAGCGATCAAAAACAAACAGAGGGAGAGAAAAGTGACGAGCGAGAGGGAGAAAAAAGGATTACAGTTAATAATTAAATAATGGCATGAACAGATCAACAGAGAGAGCAGTGACAGGTCCTATCATCCTTCTCACTTGCTCTGCCAGTACGTGTGTGTGTGTGTGTGTGTGTGTGTGTCCGAGGCCCTTGCTGCCTGTGTTATCTCACAAGGAGACTCATTAACATAGAAATGACTTCAGGAAGAGAAGTACAGCGTTTCACCTCTGCTGAGAGACAGGAGGGAGGGAGGGAGGGAAGCTCGAGAAAGGAGGGAGGAAGAGTGACAGCACAGGAGGAGAGGAGTGAGGAAAAAGAGGGAGGGAGAGGAGAGAGGAGTGAAACACATACATACATGTTGGGAGGTGGTTGGTGGGCATCGGTTTGGCCAAGACAGTACTGTTACATTGGAGAAAGATGGAGGCTTCAGCAACATGTTATGTCTAGTGCTTCAAGTCAATATCTATTTACTTTTGTATATGTTTCTTTAATGTTTTTTAGATGCCATATTTTTATGTTATTGTTTTGCCAATAAATTATAAATTGACCTTTCGCAAAGCTCCGCCCTGACAAAGATGGTTGGAAGCTAAAGCCGAACTATAGGCTACAGATCTGAGCCAGCCTGATGCTACGTTATGATTGGCCGGTCTGAATCTGGGGGTGAGACTTAGCAAAGGGTCAGTGAAGAAATATGTATAAAATGTTCATTATTTTTCAAATTAAATGTATTTACATTCAGTAATGGCTACTTTATATAGGAGTTTTTAATGCTAGTGGTGGAGTCCGCCATTCCTTATCTTGCAATAGCACAAGATCACAGGCAAAACCCTCTTGTCAGCGATCAGGTAACAAATTCGTGTGGCAACTACAGGGCTGGTTTACGTGCTTGTGACCACGTGTGAGGCCACTGCTCATTCAAAACAACAATGGCAGCTCCTAAAGAGCTTAACATAGATGCTGCAAAAGCATCAGTTATATCAGAGCTGGAGAGTATTTCCATTGAGCTTTTCTCAACAGACAATATGTTTTCGCTCTTCAAATGGCAACAGCAGTGACAGATGGTTCATCTAGTCACCTGCCAAGTAGTTTTTGAATGAGCCCATCCTTTTCCAAACAGTCTGCATAGATGGCTTTTGAGATGCTTCTGTATCACAAACCATCTGGTGCGTCAAGTTACGCCATTCCTGCCCTGGGCTCAGATCGCCTAATCCTACCTATTATCCATCATAGCGTCATCTCATTGATATAAAACTGACTGTTTACACTTAACTCTCCTTTAACTGTGTCAGAGATGTATCAGATCACTGTTGAAACACGCTGAACGTTTAATACTGCTGCTGATTTACATTAAAATAGCTGAACTGCCAACACACTTGGTGGCATTCATTGTGCAGATGCCACAGGAAATGCAATGCATTGTCACCACTGTTAGCGCTGAATGCAATCATTCCTCCAAAACAATGTTTCACATTACAAAAGATAATGTAAAACAACTGAATGAGACACAATAAATGTTTGCAGTTATTTTACTGCCTATATTTATGTGTCATTTCCTGCCTGTTGTGGCTTCCTTCTCTCTTTCTCAACAGACTGCTGACAGCAACTTTTCCGAAAGATACACTAGTAACTTCTATTAAAAACCTGATTACCATTTGGCTTATAACCCTGGTGTTGCTAGGCAGCAGGAAGGGTGTTGTGGGCCCCTGTGAAGAAGAGCATCATGGGAAATGCAGTTTGGAACCACTGAAGTGTCTTGCCCTTTTTCTCTCTGTCTCTGTGTCTCTCTCTTTCCACAATTTTCACTCTCCCCTGCTTTCAGTTACTGGCTTTACAAGAGGAGGATGAGGAGAGGAAGACTGGGTGGTTCTTGAAGAGAGGAGGAGGAGGAGGAGGAGGAGGAGGAGAACTGCAGGGTTTCTGCTCAGTGAGCTGGAACCTTCTCACGCCTCTGGCCAGTGCTCAGAGACTGGGAGGAGGAGGAGGAGAATGAGAAGGAGGAGGAGGATGGTAGGCAAGACAAGAGGAAGAAATCAGAGGAAATGGAAAACCACAGAGAAATTAGAGAGTGAAAGATAAACTGTTTGGAGGAAGAGAGAGGAGGAGGAAGTGCAGGACGACTGACAACACAAATATACTGCAAAGTGAGTGAGCTGGATACATCCACAGTCAGAGGAGACACACACACACACACACACACACACACACACACACACACACACACATTCAATACATAGACACACATATTTTTAGCAATAAAGAGTGAGTTTCTATGAAATGTTAGAAGAACTGCTTGTTGCTCCAATTTCCCACGTCTTTATACATGTATGCATTTGCATGGATCACCACGTGTGTATGATGCGTATCTATGCCCGTGCAAAGTATGGGTGTGTATGTGTGTGCATCTGTGTTTATATTTGTTTCTTTGTTTGTGTGTGTTTTACCAGATGGGAAAGACTCCGGGGCAGAAGGAGGACATATGTTGATGTGGCATGATTCTGGCGTGATGCTAATATGTCAAAACTGTGATTTATGACTTCGACGTCCACAGACACAGCCCCGGGAAATTCTCCATGAAAGAGTGTGTGTGTGTGTGTGTGTGTGTGTGTGCGTGTGTGTGTGTGTTGCCTCATTTGGCAGCAGAAAAAAATATTTCCGGCCAGATTCGAATTCCAAAGATTCAAATTTAATCTCCATTTTTTTTGCAAATGTTGAAGCTTCTGTGGTGAAATGTGTGTCTGTGTGAGAGAGGACACTGAGAAAGACATGAGGTCAGTGATCATGTGAAAGCGTTTCTAATGTGCGTGCATAATGAAAATGTGTGTAAGGGTGTTTGTATGTGTGTGTATTGGACACTGATTTGGCGACGGACTGACAGTTAGATTGATTGATTAAGAGACGGGGGGAAGTGGAGAGTGAATGAAGGGGAGACGCACAGAGACAGAGATGTATCTTAATTGTGAGGGCACATGTCTGATGGTGTGAAAGTGTGTCTAATATGTTTGCCTAATGAAAATGTGTGTAGGGCTGCATGAGAGAGGGAAGAGAGGAAGTGTGCGAGAAAGAAAGATAGTGTGAAATAAATCCAATAAGCCCCTCCGTCATGCTCCCCTCTTGAGCGTTTTTAAGATCCACTGAATGAAATAAATAAGAGATTCTTTTGCTTTTGTCAGTTTCCCTTTTTCATCTCTCTCTCTCCAGTGTGCTGCAGTGCCCTGCTGTCGTTGACTTCAGCCTCCATCTTCCCTTCATCCTTTTCTCTCCATCAGCAGCAGCAGCAGCAGCTAGCTTCTCTGCTAGCTAGTTCGATCAGGAGAGGCAGAAGAATGAAGTAAAGATATTTAATATGGAATATGAGAGTACAGATTAACAGATGATTTGTGCCGGTTAAGATTTCACAGAAGTCTTGGGCGCTTGGACACCAGAGGAAGATATTTTGTGATCGAGGGAAATCTGAGCAGCAGCAGCAGGATAAATCCCCCCATGGAAAACAGACACTGGTGGTGGTGGCTGATGACTCTGAGGCTGATGGCTGATGAGGCGGATGAGGCTGATGAATCCATAAAGACTAGATGGTGTTGAGGAGGTGGAGAAAGAACCTACCCAGACAATGACACCTGGAGTGAATGGCAGGGTGAGAGAGAAAATTGCAGCCTGAGCATGAAAAGTACAGTATTGTCTTCCTGACTGAACAACACATTCTCACTCTGACCTCGTCACATATTGACATTTGGTCATGGACTTGTCACGTCCACATACAACATGCAAGGTACCCTGGGTGTGTTTGTTGTTCATGTTCTGCCTGTTATATGCATTGTCTTCTTTCAAAATACACTTCTGTTTTCTGTCATCGTGAGTTGACTTTTTCTTTCCTTCATTAACAAACATACCTGGTTGGGTTTCGGCAACAAAAACACATGGTTAGATTTAGCTAAAAAGAACAGGGTTTGGCTTTAGAACCTTACAGGACGCGAAAAACCACTCTCTTGGGTGAAAGTCGGTGTTGGACCCATCCACCACCCTCCCACATGCCCCACTTGGACTTTCATTGCCTTAACTTTTGTCCTTGACCCACCACGTTTCCCCCTGACACCACTGGGCACCATTAACTATAACAGCAACTGGCTACGTATCATGTCTACGCCAAAGGATGCCTTTTTTTGACGGTTTCTGACTCCGCAAGTCACTGATTTCGACAACTTTCTGAACTTTTGCTAGAGCTTCATTTAACCACTGAATCAATGTGAGGCGCCTTGAACATCACAACCATTGATAAGACCTCTAATTCACTGCTACACTTTGCCCTCAAACTGCAATTGTCCAATCATAGCATACAGTTTGGAGGGTGGTGTCTTTTCTATATCAGCCTTTTGTGGACCAAAAACTTAAGAGGAAAAAAAAAGAATGGATTAAACGATGTGTTTATCTGCTGACACGCAAAATTTTTAGCTAGCTGGAGCTGATCAAACCTGCTTTCATCTACTTCCATCTGAATTCAAGGCCCCATTGTTTAAAAAAAATCTGAGTGCATATGTGCCACCAAGAACAGAAAGCTTGCCTCTACATGCAGCCTCTAAGCTCTATGTCGTGTGTGAGTATATGTGAGTGTGTTCGTGTGCATGCATGTGTGACTTAGGTTTATTTGGAAAATGTCATTGTCTTCAGGGAAGGTAACTGTATGGCAGGAAAGAACATAATGTCTGTATTTGTGCACTTCTTTGTGTGTATTCTCATGTGGAACAAATGTGTGTTACACTGCAGCAGTGTGTATATATGTGCGTATGCCAAGTGTGTAGGTATGATCAGCAACCCGCTGTGTTCCTATCTGTCCTCCATCTCTTGTTTGTTCTTCTTCTCCCTCCAACGTATCTCATGCTCTCTGTGGCAGAAGATTATATTGATGTTGCCATTATGAGAGCTTGATTATTATTATTATTATTATTACCACCATGGAGGCAGATGAAGCCAAGCATGGCCTTATGGGATGTACATATAGAGGTGCGTTTGTGTGAGTGTGTAACGGCGATGGCAGCCTGCCAGTTGGAAAGTATGCGTAATAATAAAGATTTACTCTACATTTGCCGTCAAGCCTGCACAATGTACATCACATTATTAACAGGTACCCCATTAATCTCTGAGCCTCAAGTAGCACACACACAGATTTACTGTGTCTAATAAACAGGCTGCCTGCTGAGGCCCTGAAGGAAAATCCTACGCCTTTCCTAATTGTTGGAGGTCTTCTGGAAGCAAAAGTAGTTATTTTTGTTGTGGTTCTGTGTTATTTTTGTAGCACTGGAAATTTGAAGATTCTAAATTTGGCCTGAAAATTACCGAATAGTGGAACGGGAGGCAGTGGCAACAGCTGTTTGTAAATTCTAACTTAGCCTAGATGTGAAGCTCTAACAAAAGTTTAGTAAGGAAGACGATACTTTTCATGCTCAGGGTTTAAGTTCCTTTCTCACCCTGCCATTCACGCCTTGCACATACGCTCACTGACTATCTCTAGGTGTCATAAGCCCCTTTAACACTGCCAGATTTTCCGCGAATGTTTTGCCGGCAAGCTGCGAGCGTTTAGACACACAGAGCTGGATTGGCAAGTTGATCCGGGGTGCCCAATTTTCCGCCTCGTAGGGTAGTCACCTAGTCTTTACTAATTCATCAGCCTCATCTGCCTCATCAGCCATCAGCCTCAGTGTCATCAGCCACCACCGCCACCAGTGTCTGGACTCCACGAGGGGATTTATCCTGCTGCTGCTCAGATGTCCCTCGATCACAAAATATCTTCCTCTGGTGTTCAAGTGCCCAGGACTTGTGTTAAATCTTAATCAGCACAAATCATCTGTTAATCTGTACACTCATATTCTGTATTAAATATTATCTTTACACACAAACAAATACTGTACTTTTCCTTTTACAATTTGTGCTTATATGTTTGCAATAGTATAATATGTTTGCAAAAGTAAAAGAAAGGGAAAGCACATTCGACTGGAAACGAGACAATACGTGATCTTTCAACACAATTTTTTATTCTACAGTCGAAAACATCACAATACACATTTTCTTATTAGTAAACTATCTCACAAAACAATTTTTTACTCTTTCTTGTAGTATATATTCTCTGTTCTCTGCATGTAAAAATTATCTTCAGTTATTGTTAAACTATTTGTAGTTTAGCACATAAGCCAAAATCAAAGCAGAAATAAGTTCAACAGGCAAGCGTCAAATTTAAATCGTCCTAATAGCTCATCAGATTTCAAGTTTAATGTCAAGTAGCCTTCGGCAAGACTACTGATTGCAAGAGAGAAAGTGAAGTGAATATAGAGGGGGGGCAGGATGGGACAAATCAGGGATAACGAGAGGAGAATTAGGAGAATAAAAACAAGTGGGAAGTGGATCTTGAAAAGGAAAGAAGAGAGGAAACTGGCAGAGAGGACGAGTGGAGGGAAAAAAAAAGCCGATAGAGAGGGGTAAAGGTCAAGAGAAAAGAAAATGAGGTAAGAAAAAAGACAATGAGGAAGCTGAGTGGGAGAGGAAGAATGAGCGGGAAAGGTCAGAAGAAAAAATAAAATGACAGATGGAAAGGCGTGATCAAAGAAAAGGTCGAAAAGAACGACAGGACTGAAGGAAGGAGGGCAAGTTGGTCCACTTTTAGGCCATTACTGTTCCACCCTGCAGGATCTACAGAATCATGAGAGTGGGTGGGTGGAGGCCGTTTAAACAGGTGATTTAAAATATCATTTTTCTGTTTTCTATTGCAACTCATATATATATATATATATATATATAATTTTACCCCTAAACACATAAACGTCTCTGTGTATAAATGAAGTCATGGAAATGGAAGACTCTTACCCCTATAGACTTGAAAAATATTTATATATGTACAAATGAAGCAGAACACGGCGCTCGTATTACTTCATAAATAGATAGAACAATGACATGAGACATCTTTTATCATAAATTAAGCAACATATACCCTATTAATGTCTAATAAAGTAACACACCAGTCCACCAATCAACACTTAATATAGGATAAATCCATATCACATGGAAGAAGATATGAAAGAGTAAGAGAGAGATCATCACATGCATGCATAGTGTAACTCCTTAAAGTCCTGATGTGGGATTTTTAACACCAAACGTAACCATAACGAGTAACTGGCTGATGATTGTGTTACCGGTTCTTAAAACACTGAGAATGGAGCGCCGTGAGGAGAATAAAAAAACGTGTTTATATATGTGTGTAACTGTAGATGTGGAGCTGTTCTCATGTCATGTTAGCTCCCTCAGGTTGGTGCTGTTTGGTCAGGTGCAGATAGAGGCTGTTCGCTTCCGTCTTTGCCGAAAAAAAAAGAGAGATTTCTTAAAAGATTTAAAGACTTATATTAAACTGCACAGTACTTAATATATCTGAACTACATGCATGTACAGTTACACACTCCATTCACCCAGTCACACACACACACACACACACAGGTAGACGCAGCTGTTGAGTGCTATTGAATGCTTCAGGGTCTATGATTCCCAACAGCAGATGTTAAGAGTAGGTGTTATTAACATAAGGAGATATTTACATTCTTGACCTGAGCAATGCACAGCTCTATGCTTGAGAGAGGCCCACACACAAATTATACTTTATACAGGGAACGAAAATTTAAACCAACACTTTTAATTTGGCTCCCATTTTTCACAGGTTTAAGTTAGAGATATGAAGAATGTTTATGCACTCAATGGATATTTTACTCTCAAATTTTGGTCACACATTTGCTAAAATCCATGTTAGAAAGCATTTCTCCTTTTCCAAGATAATCTACCCTCCTGACAAGTGTGGCATATCAACATGGTGAATAAACACAGGCAGCAACTTCCACCGATTAAAATTAAGCCAACATGAAAGTGCAAAAAACTGCAGATCCTTGAATCATGCACCGGGTCTGGTACCAGCAGGTACAATGAGTAGGCTGCAAAAAGTTGTGTAACAGGCACAGGTAGAAAATGAACTACATGTGGCAGTGGATGAGAACAAAAATATGTTTTTAATCTTTCAGAATAAAACAAAAAGATGTGCAGTATATGTGTAATATTCTGACATTTAAGTGACTATTATCAAGCTGCAATTCCTTTTATTTTGAAGGTCAATGACACAAGTTGAACCTTTGACCCCATCATCACCTTCGTGACCAACATGGAGGACTCCGGCAATAAAACTTTGCAGCCCAGGAATAAGGTCAATATTCCACAGGCCACCATCAACAGCCTGATCAGCTCCATGTGACGGAGATGTGTTGCACCACACGAGGCACAACAGGTACTGACTGATTCTTTAGGGGAATCTAAGACCATAAAATACATTTCTGATGCACTAGTCATGTGAAATCCTGATAAGTGTCTTTTTTTCTCAAGATAAAACTGCACATTTCAAAGTGCCCTTTAATTGCCACCCGCCCAAGGCACACCTGTGTGGTAATGACGCTGTTTAATCAGCATGTTGATTTGCCACACCTGTCAGGTGGATGGATAGTCTTGGAAAAGGACAACTGCTCACTTACATTAATTTTAATACATTTGTGGCCAAAATTTGAGAGAAATGTTTCTGCTGAGTGCATAAAAAATCTTTTATCCTTAACTTTAGCCTGTAAAAAACAGGAGCAAAGCAAAAGGGTTGAGTTCAGATTTTAGTTCAGTTTACTTTACATCATACAACATCTACACAGAAAACGGACGGCAGAGTGAGATCTAGAGAAATTCCCCAAAGGTGAAAGAGCTAGGAAGGATGCTGTCAGTTTGTGTGTGCTTATATGTATATAAATATGTACAATATATGCATATGTATAAAGTATACATGAAGGTACTGCTTGTGCTGATTAAAGAAGGGGAAAACGTTCTAGGCCTGTGTAATGGACCTACAGTATATGTCTTGTGTGCCTCCAGGAGTGAACATTTCACAGTCATTGTCCGCCTTGTTACGCTTCACCTAATAATTCCAACTCTCAGTCATGGATTGGATCATATAGCTGTGTGTGTGTGTGTATGTGTGTGTGTGTGTACAGTACACAGAGCGAGTTGCCATGATAGCTAATGTAATATGGTTTGAAGCTGGAAGGCAGATTTGCTGAATTTGAGCTGAATTTGAAATAATTGGCTTTATCCAATGAAGCCTTATGAACCGCACACACACACACACGCGCGCATGCACGCACGCACACACACACAAAAATGAACATACATACATTCTAGCATATGGACAGTTGTCAGAACATGCACATCTGTTTATGCCCACAAACACAGCACTAACACACACAGACACAGATGGGTGCGGAGAAGGAAGTGCAAAATAAATAACTGAGAAAAGCAGCATTGCTCTTGTTATTATTGCTGTTTGTGAAATCGCTCACTTGGGGGTTGTCAAAGCAGCTTCTCATTCACTGCAAGTGTGTGCGTGAATGTGTGTGTGTGTGTGTGTGTGTGTGCTCCACCAGTGACTGCTGCATCGCCAACCCTGTGACACCACGTCATACTAGTCTCCCAGTGAGGCCTTGTCAGAAGTACGGATTAGAGCCAAAACAAAAAATTAATAAATAAAAGGAGAGACAACGCGGGGAACAGGGGAAGGGAGAAAGGAGAAGGCAAGAGCCAAAGGAAGAAAAAGCGAGAAGAGAAGGACGAAAAGATTTGACAGGCTGTGAAGTTTGCTCATTAGGCATATTCCTCTGTGATGGCCTGGTGTGAGGCGCTCGGTCTGAGTGTGTGTCAGCAAAGTGCAACTCATGACAGTGCACAAGCTTGTTGAAACAGGCAACGATGGTCAAGACACACAAATTGAACTTATACACAGTGCTACTCATGATGCATGTTAAGATGGCCACCAAGGCTGCATACATTTGCCTTTAGATATATGGCTGCAGAAGATGCCACTAACATGCAGCCCAGTCCCCAGAAGAAAATGTTGGCATTGTACGTTTTTGTAAACAAGATATGTTACATGTGCATGTTTCTAAAGTGACATGATATATAAGCTCACTTTGTCATCTGGAGGTGGAGGAGATAGTGGAGGGCACGTGACAGCTAGGCGAGATGCGGGACATGGTGCAGAACACTGCAGGCCACCGTTCGAGACCAACAAAACTGGTTGTGACTTAGCAAGTCAGTGCTGCGTTTCTAGAGGCTTTTTAGGCACCAGACAGGGGTGTTTTGTAGCGCTGTGTTTGTTGTTAGTTTTTTTGCTGAGAGAGGCACAAAAAGCGGTTGTTTTTTGCCAAGACATCAATGCATTTCCTGCAGGGATAGTGGCACGAAAAGCTCTTGTTTTTGTTTTTTTTGCTGAGACATCGCTGTTTTTCCTGCAGAGACTGGCACAAAAAGCATATGTTTTTTACAGACATCGCTGCTCTTCCTGCCAGGATACAGCCACGAAAAGCAGTTATTTTTTGCTGAGACATTGCTGCTTTTACTGACGGGACATAGGCACAAAAAGTGGCTATTTTTTGCAGAGACATCACTACTTTTCCTGTCAGGATAGTGGCACAAAAAGCGGTTGTTTTTTGCTGAGACATCACTGTTTCTCCTACGGGGACAGAGGCACAAAAAGTGTTTTTTTTTACCAAGACATTGCCGGTTACTTTGCCAGGATAGTGGCGCAGAAAGCAGTTGTTTTCACTTTGACATAGCTGCTTTTCCTGCTGCAATTGTGACCCCCAAACTGGGTATTTAAAGCAAAACATGACATATTTCCCAACCATTACAAAGTGGTTTTTGTGCCTAAACCTATCTACATGTCCGCTACATAATAATGTGCAAATGTAACATATCTGTGGTTGTAGAAATGTACAATGCCAACATTTTTCTAGCGATTGGTTTGTAACCTATATAGATGCAGATGTGAATGCAGTTTGTGAGCTTCAAGAAGTTATCACTTTTGCTCCTATACAGTTTTACAAAGTGATGAGGGTAACAAGATTTAAAAATATAAAACAGCTAACATCATGGCATGTTAACAAAAACAAAACATTTTTCAATTTGGTCCGCTAGTGATCTAAAAACATTTGCGGATCTAGAAGCAATGGGTACAGAGTGTATTTCAAGTTTGTTTTGGTCCCATCTGTTTATGCCCCATTGATGAAACTTGGAGCATTATGGAAAGAACATGAATTCATGTGTGGCCAGAAGACAAGACTAGAGAATGAGTGTGCCATGTTGAAAAAAAATGTAATCGTACACATTAAAGACAATGCTCTTCAAATGCACCTAGCAGATCACACCTCAGAGACTGCTGCTTGCATCCAATCAGATTTGTTGAAAATGGGTTTGTATTTTGTCACAATTCAGTAATAAGTTACTCTCCATACTTTGTTTTACATTTACATGCACACTAATATTCCACTATTATTCCAAATATGACATTATTCCAAATATTTTTTGGGTCATGTAAACAGCATAGGTATTCCAAATGAAGCATTTCACAATATGTTGGATATGCTGATTTGGGGTTTTGATAGCATTCTTTGGACATGTGTACAGCACATTCAGAATATATGTTTTAATTTGGATTTTTACTGCAGTTGCTGACAAACAGCCTCTTGGCTGTGGGGTGAAGATGCATGCCCAAAAGAAAAGCCCACATGTCTGCTTGGAAGGAGAAACACAACTTCTTTAAACAATATGAAAAACTTGGCTATTAGCAGATTTTTGGATATGCAAAGCCAACCTTTTTAAGAAAGTGGTTGAAGGAATGAAAGACGGAGGCTGTGGTTGGAGCCATTCCACTTTCCCATATTTTGACATGACAAACAACAAGTTAATCGAAGTATGCATGTAAACGGCTATAGTAGCGGAATATTAATTTTCATTAGCTACATGAGAAGCTTAGTAGGAATAAAAAACAGAATATTTTATGCATGTAAACTTTGTTATTAATGCAGTTAACCTGGCGGAACATTACTGGAGAATGTATCATGTACTTTGATCAAGAACAGTGAAAATAGGTTTGGTTTGTAGTAGCATTTGAGAAGACTAATGCCATAAACGAGCTACAAACCAAATTCTGTTGTTATAATTTTATCATTACATTAAGAAAAGGGAGCGCTTGTTCAGCTTGCAAGCAAGACTGGGTTGGCATCGTGTGTATGGCATCTGGTGGCAAGTGTTCAACTGTAGGCTTCTGGAATTTATATTTTCCTATAAATCTAGCATGTATATTGTCCTGTATAAAAAGCGCATTTGACACTGAGGGTATTTTTGATACAATACTTCGAAATCTTTGGTATCCAGTCTATTGTGCAAGTTTGGTGTTGCGATACCTTTCTTGTGCTTAAGTATTGGACAAACCCCAGTGTGGCTGAAAAGAAATGCAGGCATTTACTGAACAAAGACAAAACAAGTAGACTTGAAGTGCTAGTTTGCCTTCCTATCTGCTCCGAAACCTCATTTTCTACCAGTCCATCAGTGTGATCGAATGTGTGTTAATTTCCAGGAGCCACATATTCAGGGTTGGTGAAGGAGAAGCCGAGGAACTCGTCCTGGTCCAGGTTCATGATGACGAGCTTGTCTGTCGGCGTCAAGTCCACCGGCATCTTGGTGAACTCCTTGTCAAAGTTACAGGTGTCCCGACGGTTTCTCTGCAGGAGGCATTAATGAGATTATGAAGGAGAGAGGGCATGATGGGAGGAAGAATTGAAGAGAAGGAGGACAGATAAAAAATGGTTGGAGGGGAATGGGATGGATTGGAAAGGAGAAGAAGAGAAAGCATTACTGTTAGATATCGAGTACAGTATCATCTGCATAAAAGCGGAAGTCGTCTTTGTTTGGAATTTGCCTTCGTTCATGGTAGAGCTACATATTTTCAGATTGCTTAGTTACACAGGTAGTTTCTATACCTAGGTCTTTGTCTTGTACTCATGTTTATTATTTTTAATTCAACTGTAAGACTGACAAATTGACTTATTGTTGATAATGGCCGTGACTATTGTGTCACAGTCTGGCTCTGTATCCAGGCGCCCTCAGACTGTTTGTGAAGAGTGAACTGGACTGTGGACTGAGTTGTATCTGGCATGATGTCAACACCAAATTACTTTTTAAGCAAATTTACTGTGGCAGACACATTTCCAGTGTCGGAAAAAATGATGAAAGCTTTACCTCAGTTCATGCGCGCTCGCCTAATCTTGATTGTCATTTGGTGTAAGGTGTTCCTAAAACTCAGTCGAAGCTGTCTTGAGTCTATTTCTCACCTTGACATTCTGACAATATAATACATATTTAAGATTATCCTAAGTTTTTTAGTTTTGTCTCATGCAAATAGTTTGATGACTTGAACATTGTGAGCAACCAATAGCTGCGCTCTCTCCAGCACCAAAAAAGAAGCAGCAAACCAGGTAGACAGTAAACATGGAGGGGACTCCAGGGAGTTGTGGAGTGAATTGCGTAAGAGGAGGAGAAACTGGTGGAGTTGTGGAGTGAACTAGAGCCTGTGTTTCACTGAGTGAGTTTGCATCTCATTACCATCATGGTCTCCTCTCACTAAAATAATGCAGCTATCCAACAGCAGCTGGAGGCAAGTTGAAGCAACAAAACCAAAAATGTATGCAAAGTTTGTAAGCCAATACAGTTTATCTTTATCTGATGCTGAATTGATAAGAACACTGCTGACATGACGCCTTTTATGTTGTGTTTCTGGAGTGTTTGTGGAGTTCGGTGTAATATTTACCAGGAGCAGGATGGGAATCATTCTCAAAAATAATCTACTTGTAGTCTTGCAAATAGTGACCCTGCAGGATCTCCACTTTTTGCGAAATCTTACAGTGTGCGACTGAAAACCCACATTGTCTTTAGATGTGAGAGGGTGTCAGACTGTGGTCTTTTCAAAGTCTTCTGGTGTATGGTAGGCATAAGTTGCCTATTTTAGTTAGTCTGTCTTTGTTTTTACTCTGGTCTGAGCTCACAAAGCTTATACTCAAAGGACTTTTTTTCTGGGTTTTTGGATTTCAGTTTGCTGTGTTTTTCTCGAGCTGCCTTTCCCTCCTTTGTCCATCTACAATCCTGTTTTGAATCAGCCTCGTTGGTCCCCCCTGCTCCCAGAGTTTTTCCCAGCCAATCAAGCCGCTCTCCTGCCTGATCACCTAATTCCTCTCAGTTGAGCTTCTCCGTGCTTCTCTCCACCTGCACTTCATCCCCTCGTCAGATTAGTTAGGTGCGGTCGAATAGTCCTTTTTGCTTAGAAAGCTTCCTAAGTGAATGAAATGATCCGGAAGTATCTAAGTGCCTGCCATGATAAGAGCTCTTTGAATCCTCTTAATATTAAAGAAAGGTGCTTCAGTGCTTTTTTTTAAATAATATCCAAGTCAAGTATTCAACCACAGCCCTGGTTTTCAGTTCAGTCTTCGTTGGATCCTTGGTTTTATTCTGTTATGATCAGATTTGCCTTGCCTGCATAAACCTTGAATAAAAAGTTTTTTCTTCAGCTTCTTGTTGCCTGCAGTTTCCTGCGCTTGGGTCCAAGTGCTCCACTCGTCACGACAATTGTTAGAGATATAGTTTAGCATTTTGGAAAACACACACTTATTTGCTTTATTGCAAAGATTTAGATAAAAGAATCAATACTAATCTTATATCATTCTCTTCAATGTGAAGCTGGAGCCAGCAGCCAATGTTCTTAGCTAAGGACCAGAAACGGGGGAAACAGCTTGCCTGACTGTCTGAAAGTAATTTAATCAGCCTGGAAGGTGCTGGAAGGTGGATATATCTAGGTTAGCTGCTTCCCTCGTTTCCAGTCTTTATGCTATGCTAAGCTAAGCTAATCGGCTGCTGGCTGTAGCTTCATATTTCCATTAGGACGACTGGCTTTGAAAGTCTTGATGCTACAGTATTTTGGGCTACTTTGATTTTCTTTTGCTGATTAAAGAATGTTTTCAGATGAGCAAATGCAATGCTACTGTAAATATGCTGCATCGTATATCCAGAACTTGTCATAAACACAATAGATAAACAAAAAGGTCACTCATTTGATGGGTATCCAATCACAGGGGTGTCTTGATGTACCAGTACTGATGACAACCATGAAATTTAAAAAGTGTTGATTTAACATTAATAAGTAATAAGTAGATGACAGATGGGAGTGAGATACTCTACCCTAACCCAGAAAAAATGTTAGCTCAACATTTCTATAGATATTGCGGTAATATTGTTATTGTAAATTATTTTGGCCATGATAATCACGTAGTAAATCTGATATTGTGCCAGCCCTGCTAAACACCTGTAAAGTTTTTTGATCTGTATCTCATGACATTGCTATTTCTGATTCAATCATTTCTTAAAACACATACCATCTCCATGTGCCCTCTGGAAATGCAGGAAGCTCTAGTCAACACTACCACATATTACGTATATAGGTGGTTTTCAAAATTTTTGTGCCCAATGCACACCAAAGGGCAAGCCAAAATTTTAGGAACACCTGTATTTATATCTGTGTACAATAGCTATACCGTGTTATCTTTCTCATCACGACATAAGACTATAAAAATAAATAAATAAAACAAGTGGTTTTGTGATACTGTCTACTGAGAGTTTCTTTTTCTCTTTTCTCAGTCCTCAGTGTTACTTTATTTCTCACCTGAATATCCAATCTCTCCAGCTTCGTCTAACCAGCTAAGGTCTCTTTTTTAACATTATCTCTGTAATGCCAGGATATTTTTACAGCTCAACAATGAGCCTCAGCTTGTCCACTGTGACAGGTACAAGACTACAGAAGACATACCACACCTGACAGGGAAAGATGTAGGCACAGTTGCCTGGCTGTGCTGAGAAACGGAGTGAATCTACAAAAATGCTGCTGAAAAATAGGACAGTGGTGTGTTCTGTCTGCCTGCTTTGCTGCTGATGCTGGTGTGTGGGTTTCTATAGAAAATAACAGGGACAAACAGAGCGCCCTCCTCTTGTCCTGTCTTTGCTGTGATGGTCCTTTTTGTTTATGCTAAGACGCCACAAGTAATACCTGTATGAATGATGGCAGATGAAAGTAAAATAAAAAATGGAGATAAAAAGATACATGGATATCGAGAAAAAGAAAGAGATAATTAGACGTCTCATAGTTTGAATAAAGTACAACAGAAGTATCAAAATAGTGACAGTGGCAGGCAACCTATATTACAAAGATCTCAAACCAGAGGTAAAATAAAAAGACATATTATATATTCAAGGATAAAGTGGGAGAGTGAGTAAGTAAGTGCAGAGGAGACTAAGAGAGATAGAAATGCTAGGTGACATGAATGAAGACAGGAAAAACGAGAGAGACTGGAGTACAGGCAACAGCGACTGTGACTTTGTGTAGGAGGTGAGGGAAATCTCTGTGTGTATGTGTGTGTGTGTGTTAGTGGAGGGTTTCTCTGGGGCAGGGCATTGTTAGTGCTCGGCTCAGTTGGTGGATGGACAGAGAAAGAAAAGAGCGAGCTGGGTGTTAAAGATGGAGGAGTGTATGTTAGCGCGTGGGGGAGGGGCAAGTTAGATGCGGTAAGTGAGCGGCTGCCATTTGATTCACTGACACTGACATACTCATCCTGTTGGTGAATTAATTCTTATGGGGGTTACCCGTGCTGCAGGCACTCATGGCGCTGCAAGGCTCTATGTATAAGAGCAAACATATACATACATGCATACATACATATCACTGTATGCCATATAAGGCCTGTAGGATGTTCTTCAAAGAAGGAGAGTAAGGAGCAGCACAGACTGTGCGTGTGTTGTAATGTGATTGTTTTTAAACTGGTGAGGCAGGATTGGTTCAGGGTGTTTTATACCTCATGTCCAGGACACATACAGATGTGCAATATCTGTCATTCAATTTTGTTTGTGTGTGTAACAAATGGGGCTGTTCTTATGCACTGTTCATACGTACACATATGATACCTATGTGATACCTCCATCACATGACCAGTATGCTGACAGGAGTAAAGAATGAAGCATTATAAAGAGCGAAAGTCCGCATAAGGAGGCAGGTTGGGGCCGTGAGTAGGTCAAACAAACACATGACTTTCCCCCAGGAGACAGGTGTTTGTGTCCCATGAAAAACCAAGTGAACTTTGAGTTGTTTAAGGTAACCTATGCGGCTTTATGTTAAGTATGTAACGTTACATTATGTATGTAACGTGACAGCACTCCATCATGTTTCTTTTCCGAAACCTAACCTACGTAACTTTACTTTCCGAAACCTGACCTCTGTAACTTTACTTTCATAAATCTAACCTACGTAACTTTACTTTCCAAAACCTGACCTACGTAACTTTACTTTCATAAACCTAACCTATGTAACTTTACTTTCCAAAACCAAACCCACGTAACTTTCCTTTCAAAAACCTAACTTACGTAACTTTACTTTCCTAAACCTAACCTATATGTAACTAAACCTTCCGAAGCTTACCCTACGTAACTTTGCTTTCCTAAACCTAACTTACGTAACTTTACTTTCCAAAACCTAACCTACGTAACTTTACTTTCCAAAACCTAACTTACGCAACTTTACTTTCCAAAATCGAACCTACATAACTTTACTTTCCTAACCTAACCTACGTAACTTTACTTTCCTAAGCTTAACCTACGTAACTTTGCTTTCCTAAATCTAACCTATATAACTTCATGTTAAACCCGTAACTTCATGTTATGTAAATAACGTTACAACAGCATTCCTGAGGCGCTAATTCGTTAGATATCATATCAAATTGTTGTATGTGCATTTTTGTAAGATATCCCATGAATCCTTTTATGGAGATATGTTGAGCTAGCAAAGGTTATTTTATGGGCATTATCCCCAACATGGCCATTTTCAACTTCCAACTTTCAACTTCTTACACTAAAGTTCCACAAATGCAGTCTGGCTTGTTTCCTAAGATGCGCCACAAGAGGTACTGTATTAGAAAAAAATAAATACTAAATTCACAGATAATTCTACAGTAAATTAACATCCTAATGTAATTTTCACGGTCTGCTTTTTCATGTGCACTTTACCATATGCACATTTAAATTCTATTCTGTTTCTAGATCTCTCCAGCACAGCAGTCAGTGGATTGTGGCTACTGGAAACACCTCTGTGGTCCAACCTGTTCTCAATCCCAGGGCTTTAAACACTGCCGCTTTCACACGCCTCTTGGCTTCTCATAGTGACGCACAGCTTAAAAACAACATTGTAACACAAGATTAGTTTTGTGAAATGGTCGCAGTTAGGTTTAGACAGCAAAACTACTTTGTTGTTGGAGAAAACATCATGTTTTGGGTTAAAATAAGTACGTTTGATCCATAGAGGGATGTAAATAAGTCATGTGAGTGATGTCAGTGTGTGACAGCCATGCATAAATTACATAACATACATTGAAACAACAGTGACTTTTGGTTTCAGATGGAATACAGGAACACAAGTAACATAACCTTACTCTAAGACCTTTGTTTTTGTTTCACAAGGGACACGAACTGTAGTTTCCTGGATGAAAGTCCAGTTCCACCCTACACGTACCTTCTCGCTCTTTATACTACTTCAGTTGCTCTTAGTGTCATGTGCTGGCATGAATGGGTTTTCACTGTAGTTGGTTGGTTGATAGCTTGGTGTGTCTTCAGCTTCTATATCATGTGCCATAAAGTGTGACAAAGCGGCAGTATTTGACATTCCCAACTTGTACATAGTGTTCACATCAACATCTAAGTTGTAATTAGGACGTGGAGAGCTCCAGTATATCCTACTTGGCATGTCTTAAAACCAAGCAAACAAGCCCACCACTCAGTGTAATTAAACCCAAATCTAAGGGATAACGTGTTGGAGAAAGGCACACAACTTTCCTATTTTTAACTCTCACAGGCACAACTCTAAAATCATATAACTGTTTTAAGTTGTCTGATGGTGTGGCATGAGGCTTGCTCCTCAGTTCTGTTGTTTGAAATTTTTGCAAAAGTGTTTGAAAAAAATAATATTGCTGAACATACAGGTGAAAATCAGATTTTAAAAGTACAAATTGGAGTGCAAACATTCTGCACATTTAGCATTTATCTATTTAGGCCTACTGTGAAGGACTGTCTGAGCTGCAGCGTGATAAGGTGCATTTCCTGTCCTTTTTCGTTTAAACTTTTTATCACTGGAAACATATTCTGAGTTCTGCTTGCCACAAGAAAACCCTGTTTACAGGAAACTGAGGTGACCAGAGTCCTCTTGCAGAGAGATACAACACAAATTAATGTCAGTGCATCATTAGAATGTGGGACAAATGATTGTGAGTAGAATAAAAATAAAAAGTGCAGCAGAGAGGGAGGGAAGGAAATGGATCAAATAAAAAGCTAGCCACATAAATATTCACATCACTGAGCAAGTAGCGGTCACAGAGAAAACCACACAAGGGGTGATCTCAGAAAATCCACAGCCATAAATATATCCACAAAGTCAAGCATCTGAGCTGTTAACAGCCTGTATGTTTGAAAAACACAAACAGCTGAAGCCACAGTCCAACTCACAGCACGAGGAAAAGGAAGGTGGGAGGTGACGAGAATAAGAGACAGAATTAAAGAGGAAGAGGATTCAGCGAAGTAGATGTTGGTCAAGTGCATCTTTAAGACCCCTCTAACAATACAAGCTTGGCTGTTTATTTGACGAGAGCGAGGCAGAGGAAGGCGGGGCCAGAAACAACAGCGAGAGAGACAGAGAGGGACAGGAGAGCTTTCGAGATCACAGGAACCACAAACCAGCGTTGCGTCTCCTACCTTCATCTGCCAGCTCTCCCATCGGCTGCGAGGAGCTCCCTCCATCCACAGGGACGCACCTGCCACAGCCGGCCCAGATCCACCTCACATTCCTGGGCATGATATCCACTAGTCTCAAGAGAGGCCTGCACTTGTGTGGATGTGGTGTAATTAACTTTCCAAATGACAGATCAGACATGTGGTTTGGTTAACTTTAGTTTTATTTCACCATGTCAGTCCACAGTTAGTACAAACTCCTGCCGTGCAGCCAAACGTCATTAAAATCAACAGAACTTTATTTGAGTGGAGATCCCAAAGTTTCCAAAGATACCAAATATGTCATTTTTGAGAGGTCTGTGTAATAACGCACAATATGTCTGCAGATCCATTTGGTAGTATTTCCCCCATCATTGCCAAATGTACAATAATTACTGGATTTGTACTATAACTTCACCATTTGTGCAATAAATAGCACCTCAATTCCCAATCAATTACTTTCAAAACTTTACTATGAATATATTTTTTTTCCTTTATCTTTTGTTGCTATTAATTGTTTCGCTGAAACACAATGTAGCGCTACTAGAGCTGTCTTTAAAGAACAAGGGGGATTGACTGATCAATGGTCAGCTGAAAGGCAGAGACCGCGAGATAAACAGTGTTCAGATCAGCATATTTTTGAACATCATTTCAACCAAACCAGAGCTGGTGATTGTTGGAACGGTGGACTAACTAACTAGATGACTAACAAGACTACAGCCTAGTTTTTCACCGCGATTTTGACGTCGCAGAGGATCTTGAGAAAAGGGTGAAAATCTTGTAATGTGAACTAGGCTTAAGACAGTTTTGGTGAGTTTGATGTTGTTACTGAGTTTGAATGAAGCGTGTTTTATGATGAGTTAACAAGGCAGTTAAGTTAACATTAGTGTTGAAAATAGATATAAGAACAGGCCAAAATCAGGTTCTTGAACTAGACAGCGTGCCACACTTTGCGGCACCACTGACATGTTACAACCAACATCAATCATTTTCTTTTGTATTGGCAAACACTTCAATATCCTTTCTACTCTCATTCTGTTTCTATGGAGCTAACATTAGCTTAATAAGCTACCTGACTATAACTGAAAAAGCTGCATATATAGCTTAGCTTTACAGGCATATCCTCCTGAGACCCTGTGTCTTCATACGAGCACTTCACATTTTGGTTTTACTTAGTCTCTATATACAGACTCTACATTCAGTGAATGTAGAGTCTGTAGGCAACCCCCGAGATCTTCTGGTTTCCGGTTGTAGGCTGTTTGTAGTCCGCGTGATATTGACCAATCACGTTTGAGCTGGCTGCAGTTGTTGCCAGGTTAAACGGTCCGTGCGGTGAACTAACGAGGCGGAACATAATTGGCGTTGCTGCAATCTCTGAATCCATCACAATGGTTCAGCATATTTACTTATATATAAACGGAGGTCGGAAATGGAAATTCGCCTCCTCCACCCAAATCAAACCAGAATGCCAAAAAATCAGGGGTCTGCCCCCAGAGGCTGTATCAGCGTTTGCCGGAAGCCAGACGCTGGCCGAACACAGCCGATGGGTTCTGAGAATGGGTTTTACTTGACCTTATACTTAATTCTACTTAACTCAGATCTGTTGTCCTTGTTCATGGACATTTTTTGTGCCATCAAGAGCACAATACACTAATCCATGTAAAAACAAGATGGCAGCTGTCTCTGCCAGGTCAGTCTGCAGCTGACCTCGACACAAAAGTGGACAAGGTCCAAAACCTGATCACATTTAATGGATAAAACTTGTTTATTAATGATAAATAATGTTTGTAGTTTGATATGGCAACAACTTTGACCAATTTTAGCAACAGTTACAGTAACTATTAAGAAGGAAATACTCATTTGAAGACATTAGGACTTTATTATCGTCCAGTTTGAAGACACTGAGACCTAATTAATGTTGACAATGTTTAGATTTTTAGACTTACCGGGTCCTACTGATCCCAAATAGCTAAGAGAAATTACAAATGCATTCCAAACAAAAGTCTGAGTCTCAGGGAAATGGTTATAGTTGTTTACAAATGTTGTAATCTCAGCTGACAATATCATGGTTGCAAACCTGCTTTTAGTTATCTCCGGCTGAAATCAAGGACCCATAGTTTCAATAAATGGGGCATAGCAACAGTAACTAACAGGGGCGGGGCTTGGCAAACGTCAGTTAAAATTACCATTGACGTAATACTGATGGGTGGTAGCATATGTATCACTGTAGTACGAACACAGTACAGTGGTCCCACATATGCTTTCACGTCCGGAAGGATTATTCCAGGAAATTCTATTTATCCATGTCAGTACTCATGATCGCTGACCGACATACTGTCAAACTAAATGTCCTGTAAGTTATGACTGGCTGTAAATGTGACAGGAAATGTGAACACACGCATACAAATGTGAACGTGTGTGTTTATGTTTTCAAAACCTTGTAAATCCACTGTGTACACTGCCTAAGACCGTGAACACAGTTATTTACCAAAAATACCCATATAAACACACACACACACACACACACACACACACACACACACACACACACACACACACACACACACACACACACACACACAGCTGCCAGCCATGTAGGCCAGCTCATAATGTGTTCCATCTCAACACGCTTCAATTGCAGTTAATGCTGTGAGGCAGAGAGACAGAGATACGGAGAGAGGAGAAAAAAGAGGGATGCAGCAAAGGACAGGCAGTGAGATAAATATCAGTGGCCCTTGGTATAGATGTATAGATAGAAAGCTTGGAATATACAGTAGCGTCGGGGCAAACACACACAATTGTTTTTCAAGCCACTGCCTTCCAGAGGCTGTGGTTTTAATAGAGAAACATGACTCTGAGTCTTTAATTTAGTCTCTGCCTCTCCTCCTCTCCTCTGCCTTCCTGCCTCACTCCCCTCCACCTCCCTCTCCCTCTCTCTCTCTCTCTCTCTCTCACCCCATCTCTTTTCAGTAACGAGAGGATTAGCGGGAGACGAGCCTATGTCAGCTGAGGATGCGGGGAGAGTGGGAGGCACAGAGGAAAGGGGAGGTGAAGAGGAGAGGAGGGTGAATGAAAGGCGGTATCGAACGCTGACCTGTTTTGGGCTGATAAGCGCAGGCTGCTTTGTGCTGAAGCCACTGGCTTTAATTTGGGGGCCGCAACATTTGGAATTAATTATCACACACACTCCAGCACTGCTGCGGCTTACTGTGTACATGGCTATTACATCCACTCCAATACAAACTTTATACAGCTTATGTGCTGGAACTTACTGTTACACAGGAGTTTGTATTGCTGTTATGATATATTTGCATAAAATACAGCTGCACCATAATGTCTGTATACGGTTAACAAAGAAAAATTCGGGTAGTGAGGAACTGTACGGGCAAACAGCAACAGGAAGACTTTCTCTTTCAACACTAAAATGTAAAGTGTGAGCTGCAAGATGAAGTTGAAAGCAATAACCTGAGAAATGTACGTTACTGGATATAATAAATATTTCCCATCTTGAGGTGAAACTGACTCTTCACTCGTTTGCTGAGAATGAATCATTCATCTATCGCGTGTCAGTCCTGCATATTGATCCAGAATATTCTTTTAGCTTGGTTGCTAATCACCTGGCTAACTATAGCTAACGTTTTTTTTAAGAATGGAAGTTCATCAGCCTTGTTGCAACAGAAACAAGAATCAAAAATATGCACACGCATACGAACCCAAGGTGATATGTTAACTCATCTTCATTGGTCGACTGCAAACATGACGTATCACCTGAAACATGGAAGTAGCTACATGCCCATTAGCCCACAGCGTCATTAACAGGCGGCTCGCTCAGTGTGTGACGTGCACTTGGAGATAAAATATAGGCCTATATTAATGAAGGTTCATTAGTACGGTTTTGTATTTCTTTGTATGTAGCACAGTGTTAACAATGTTACTGATACTATTCTTTCTCACACCTTCAACTCAAACCATTGTGTTGCCCCGCCCAAAATATATCATTTAATAATTAAATTAATATTGTGAACATGCAGGCGACCAGTCGACTAATGGCCCTAAATGACGACTGTTGGTCGACTTGGAAGATCATCGGGGGCAGCTCTAGTGTGGCATCATGACTGGAAAACAACAGGGTTAACCTATAACCCATTGTGTATATTCAGCGTATATGGCAGATATGAATCAGATGTCACACTCTTAAGGTCACGTGCCTCGACAATCAACCGAAATGTAAAGATCTTACATCTCAACAGGTTTCACTAACTGCTTTAAAGTTGAACCTCACTGACACAGTTTTTCTCTCTTCCCATTGATGGATTCTGAACCTCACTTCCTTTCACCTTGCGATCAAAGACAGAAGCATTCCCAGCAGATAGCTACTGTGTTGTAGATGCTGCTCTCCTTCACATTGTGCCACGGCTATGAGCCTCTACATCTAGTTTGTGTCAGTTCTCGTAAACATTATATTGTACGGGGGATAGTAAATGGTGCAAGATCCAGTAACCCCTATAAAAAGTGAATGTGCAGATAGTCAGAGCAGCAGCAGCAGCAGTGGCTCGACTACAGTGGATTGCGAGCAGCTTTAGAGGCGGCGTGAAGCGGCTGAGTGGCTCAGCAGGGCTGTGTGTATGTAGGCCGTGTTCTGCATGTTATTTCCTTGAAGTCATCAGACCTACGCTCCCCCATCAGGGAAAGGCTCTTATGATAAGTGGCAGCCATGAAATATGCACAGCCTGTCGTAGCCGCCTGCCCCGCTTCACAGAGCCTCGCTTTGCTTCCTCGTCCCCTCCCTTCCTCTTCCTCCTCTCCACTGTCCCTTCTTACTATCTCCTCCTCGCCTCCCTTCACATCGTTGAATTGCTTCCCCACCTGTTTTCCTTTCTCTCTTTCACCCTCCATCACTCTAATCTCTTCCTCTTCACCTCCTCTTCTCCACTCACCACACCCACTTCAAAATGTACACAGTGAACAAATACACACAAAATCAATAGCGAACATCCCCTAACACATCTTTTAAATCCTTTATTTTAGGTATGCCTGTTCTTCCTGGAAAACAAACAAACAAAAAAATAATTTTGGCACATGGAAAGCATTGTGAGAAGCATTTTTTTTTCCTCTTTCGATGTATTTAGATGCATTATTTTCACACATAGCACACACAACAGTAGCTTGTATTATGCTTTTTGAAGCACTGCAGACACAGAGAACATGAATCACCCTAATATGTTAAATGTTTATAAATCCTAACTAATAAAAAGGTAAAACAAAAGCATTTCTTTTCATGCAGAGTTCATTTTGCTTCTCCTTCAGCAGGAAGGAATCATAGAAACAGAAACACAAATCCTGGAGTAAGACTTCTCTTGTCCTTTACAATACTAACCACATGGTGTAAATATCAACATTTGGCACAGGTATATATGTTTATGTATAAGTATATATAGCTATTTGTTGTTGTTATAATACAGGAGACAACTGTAATAAATACTAACAATGGAGGTACGACACAGAAAATGGACACAGATAAAAATCATAGTCATGGAGGGAATGTGAAAGACTAAAGCTGCTCTTCTGTGCTCAACTCATCAGCACTTTAAGACTAGAGATAACCAACTTTATCCAGATGTTAGTTAAGACTGTCCCTACATCAGTGATTTCCCTCCCTATAATCCATTAACCCACTAAAAATGTCAAATTATGTCATGGAGCAGGTCTCAATGCCACCAAAAAGCATGATGCAAACGTGCATTACAGGGGTCTGTGTGTGAAAATATTCAGATCAGTGACGAGGCACCGAGAGGAGAACTCAGAGATCGTCAGTGCACGCCTCCTCGGTCTGAATTCTTGCCACTCCCAATCAGGGATCAGCCTCCTTCAGCTTTCTGCTAACCCTTCACCATCTGGCCCACTTATCAGGGAAAAGCAGAGCAAAAACTGCCAGTGGCCTGCAAAAATCATCTCTTTCAAATACGCAAACTCTAATTGTAGATGACATTTTTAACAATGCGTTTGAAATGTAAAAGCATACATCAGATTGTAGTGAAATTGTGAGTGACCAAAGTGTATGTGCAGACCCACTGCCTTCTAAATTAAAGATGCGAGAAATATTTTAGGGACCTGAATTTAAAATGTTCTGCTTTGAAATAAACATTATATTCTGATTCACTAGTAACACTAATCTGCCATTAACTTCAAATCACTTCCATACTGCAGATATTCTGAATTATCAGTTATTGATAACGTCCTTTCTGTAGTCGTGCTTGTGAAGACTGCAGTGATCAGTGTTGTGCATGTTCCTCACAAGAGTGAGCTCAAAGCTCAGTTCACAAAGATTGAAATTAGGGCTGCCCCATAATAGTCGACCAAAGCTCAGTCAACCAGAAAGGTCATAAGTCAGCAAGATTTCATTGGTTGCTTGGTCGCAGGAAACAAAAAAATCAACATGAAACTCTATTAGGAGCTGCACCTTGTCAAAATAAATCAAAACCTATATGCCTACGCAGGAAGTGTCCACGCTCAGCAGCCAGACAGCAGTCAGGTTCATTTCCAGGGCTGGTACCTGCGGTTATTCCACAGGCTGGTTAATAACATGTCAGGCAGGAAATCCAAAGTGTGGGATCATTTTGAGAAGGTGAAGGACGAACCCAAGGTGATATGTAAAGTCATCTTCATTGGTCGACTACAAACATGACGTATCATCTGAAACATGGAAGTAGCTACATGCCCATTAGCCCACAGCGTCATTAACAGGCGGCTCGCTCAGTGTGTGACGTGCACTTGTAGATAAAATATAGGCCTATATTAATGAAGGTTCATTAGTGCGGTTTTGTATTTTCTATATAACTTAATAATTGAATTAATATCGTAAACATGCAGGTGACTATTCACTAATGGCCCTAAATGATGACTACTGGTCGACTAGGAAATTTCTTAGTTGGGGGCAGCCCTATCATTCACCAAGAATATGAGCATGTTCATGCACAATACTGACAGCAGACTCCTGCGCCTGTACGCATGGCAGATAACAGTTAAATGCTGAATAAATGCTATGATATTGTTGCATTATTCTCCTTCACCTGCAGGGACAACGTCATGCCACTAATACTGATAAACACCAGTGACCTGAATGTGCCCACTCTGCAGAAGCAACTCCCCTGATGTCCCTCTGTGATGAAGAGGAGTGTGATATGAGGAAGCACTTCAGCCACTTCTATACAACGTTAGCTTCACTGGAATGTTTAACGTACAGCTGTCTTCCTCTCTGACTGATAGAAATGCCCACCAACATGCTTCATAACCTCACAGCCTTGTGCGTGTTAATTAATTACAGTCGTCACCTGAGCCTTCTGAAGGTTGGTTCAGTACCAATCCTGCCTTCCTGTCAACAAGATTATTGCTCGCTAGGGAAAACAAGAGACAAAACACACATTTTCCTGCTTCAGACGGCCTAGCTTTCACCTGTGTCCCTATTTGCTGCTGCTGTAGATTGGATGGAAATTATTGCGCAGCAGATGGCTACTTAAAAAGCACCAATCACAGTGAGTTGAGCCTCAAATCCTTTCCAACAAGAACTAGATCAGAAAAGTAGAGCTGCATGACATATTGGTCTGCTGTTTGAAAACCAGGTAGTGGCCTTTTTTCGTCTACCGCAGAAACTTTTCCCTGGCCGAGGAACTTTTTGAGATGCTCAGATACTTAACCTGCATTGCAAAAGCAGGAATCTGAGTTCAGTTTTAGTTTCCAGGCCACAGAAAACATGTCTTGTACTGAGGTGGTGCTTTCAAGGTGGAATTTGCTGCAACACTAACACGTTTACAGCTTTCAAGATTCCAAGGAAGCACTCAGTTTCTCTGGTATCACTATTCTCTCGCTGACATTTAGTGAAACCTCATATTATTTGCTAATTGTTTCAACTTCAGTATCATGCATCCCCTCTCTACTTTTAACATCTGTTCTCTTCTGCCACTTGTGGAGCCGCTGGCTGGAAGTAAAGCGGATCAAACCAATACTGCTTGACATGAAGGGGTGCAGACATTCACCATACAAAGAAATGTAAACAAGGCCAGGCAAGGCGCTGGGGACGCAGGTATTGACGCACACATAAAATTGCAAACGCGCGTTTTCATACACAGTACTCGTTCGCACACATATAAAACATACATGTGCACACACACACACGTACGCTGTAAACAAATGCCCAGGTATATGTTTCATGCTTTTGTAAAACACAAAGAAACTAACTGCTAGTCTCTTTCATTGCTTATATACTAGATAACAGAAAATGAGAGTATAAGAAGTAGTATCATCTATCTATTTAACTGACTCACAGCCTATAGAAAGACTACACTTCCCAACAGCATTTTACCATCACGACCTCAAAATAAGACACATAGAAAATCTGATATTTGTGGTCTTTTGTGGCACAAATCTTCCACTGTGTCAACGGGTAAAATCATACACCAAATACTTTTGAAAAACACTAAAAACAGCCACACAATGGCTGCGGAGGAGTGCAGATGCTAAAATGCTGCTGGGAAACAAAGTCCAGGGCTTTTATTGATATAGAAACTCATGCACAAGTATGTGAAGCATTCCAGTTTTCGCTAAGATAAGGATAAACATACAGACACTATTAATATTATTACACATTGAATAAAAAGCACACCAGAAGTACAGGCCGAACTCAGAATGCGCTGGAATAGTCGAGGGATGAGTAAAAGAAAAGTTAAATCACAATCTTCACCAAAAAAAAGGTAATAAAATGGAATCCTGGAGCTATGTTACATGTGAGTTATGCTGTTGTGTGTCTGTGTGTGCTGTGGGAATCATGACTTGTCAATATTCTGTAGTTAGGTTGTAAAGTTACTGCATTTGTGACGATGCAAAAAATGTTTTACGAATCATTTTTGTGCCCAACCTCATTCTGTTGTGGCCAACAAGGACAAATGCGATACAATGACCAAAAACATTTCCAGTAGGAGAGACGTGCTGCAGGTTCAGAAACGGTGCCAATTCAAAAACACATAAGAAAGTAGAAAACAAATACAACAGAAATGTGCTGCAAATAATAACACTTTCTGCAGAAAGCCAAAACAAGTACATAAACAGCAAACACACTACAAATACAGAAACAATGCAAAGCCGAAAACACATAAACCCCGAAAAAAAATCCTGCATATCCAGTCAACACAACTGAAGTTCTCCAGGTTTCTTGGGGGAACGCTTTGTATAGTAGTTTAATACTCAACCTGAGAGAGAGCAGCCTGGTTTCATAGATGTACATGAAATTGAAACATTTCCACCTGTTAGTGGTGGTGGGCACAAAACTTGTAAAATTCCATGCTGGCAACACGAAAACAACAGCAATGCAAAGTCAATGAGATTTTTTTGTCGTAGTTTACACGCGATTTAAGTATAAAGAGCGAGAAAGTCCATGTGGGCTGGGAGGGAAGGGTTGAGGATGGGTCAAACAAACAGGGACTTTCAACCACGAGACGGCTGTTTGTGCCTCATGTGAAACCAAAAGTCCATGAAGTTACATGACTTTATGGAGATTATGCAAAGTACTTTACATAGGTACTTTACAGCATTATGCAAAGTATGAAAGTTTACATTACTTACGTCTCGTACATAGTTATTTACTGTAAAATTTAAATTAATAGAAAACTGTTACTCAGGAAAGATTGTAAATATAATCACACTAAATCAATCAAATTTATTTAAACCAGTATGAATATTACTTGTATAAAAATTAGGCTTCAGATAATCTATCAATTACAAATCATTCATTTGATGTAGCTCTGACAGAGAGTGCATCAGAGACAGAGTGAGTTACAGCACCCGGCATACTGACACAACACCATTTTATCCTGTAAAAACAATATTCACAACTTGAACTAGATAAGCACTCAGAGAGTGCAGACCTCCACCAAGTAGGTGATATTCCCTCCCCCTCTGCATAAGATTTTTTTTATTATTTTATCCACTTTGCTTCAACTGATCACCACCAAAATTTTATCATCTGTTCCTTGTTCCATTATCCACCTTTCCTGAAAATTTCCATTCATAACTTTTTGAGTTATGTTGCAGACAATCAGACAAACAGACCAACGCCGGCGAAAACATACATTTTTATGAAAAACCCTTTTGATTCTTTTAATCTGAGGACCCTTACAGACTAAAGGAATATGAATAACTTTCAAGGTAACAGAGGAACAGACACATAATTTGAGGTAGTCAACAACCTGCTTTTATACATCCAAAGAACTTCTATAAAAAATTAACTGCTTGGCAACCAGACCAGGCGTCTAATTTGTCAAAATGTGTAGCCACTCTGGGCTTTTAACTTTAACTGACGTGTTACAGTACGTACATAGTTATTTTAACAATATTATCCTCAACTCAACCAAGTATTATTTTGTTCTCTAGACCTAATCAAGTTTTTTTCTTTACCTAAACCAGATCAAATCAAACTGTGAAGAATTCCCAATGAAAATGATAATAGACTTTTCATTGAAATTGTTTTCATTTTGCTAGCAATGATTTTGCCACCTTAATGTAATGCATTGTTGTGAGGTCTTGTCCTTATCTCTGTGAGACTGTGTTGGAGAGAAAGAGTGTGTGTGGGGGTGTTTTTAAAAACAAAATTAGAGAAGCAAAATTGAAGAGGTATGTTTTCTTATTAACATTTGTCCTTTACAATATTATAATAAAGCAACAGATTTACGTAGCTCTGCCTAGAGACCTGGATAACTTCCATTGTATTGACTGGATATGCAGTGTGCTTTGTGCATTTGGTTTTGGGGTTGTGTATTTTTGACTTTGCATTGTATGTGTATTTACAAATTGTTTGCTGATCATGTATCTGTTTTGGCTTCCTGCTGCATATTGTTGTATTTGTTAAGAATTTTTTATATGTGTTTTTGAATTAGCATAATTTCTGAAGCTGCAGCATGTTTCTCCTGATGGAAGTGTTTTGTGCTGTTGTAGAGTGTTTGCCCTTGTTGGCTCCCGTATCATTCTGATGAGGTCTGTTCAACTAAACACAAACACGTTGTTCACACTGTGAGCAACACAAGTTGATTCAGCATGCTTGTGGTGAATCACACTCCCAAGCTTTTTGTTTCTTGAAAACAAAGCTCGGCGAAAGTCAGTGACTCACATCTTGCTAAGTAGTAACATTTTGTTCAATCTATTATCTCAATTTCTCAGTTTAAATGATATTTTCAGTGCAGCACTAAAGCGCTACATGCTTTCAGGCTGTTATATCCTGAACACGGACCCTAAGAGGAGACCAACATGTCATCCAGGTTGCAGCAGTGTGAACAACAGATGTGTGTACACGTGTTATGTGTTGTGTATCAGTGTGAGTCGTGGCTTCGTGGTTCCTGTGACAGCACAAATCATTTCCAGGGTACCCAGGGTTGATACTAGGGGAAAATGATTATGTATATGTTTGTGTGTGTGTGTCCATGTGTCCGTGCATGAGCCGAAATCAAGCCTGCTCGGCAGCAGGGGTGGTAGCAGCAGTTCCTGGGAACTCTGGGTTGATAAAGGAGAACCCCTGGAACTCGTCCTGGTCCAGGTTCTGAATCACTTCCTCATCGGGAGGGGTCAGCACCGGTGGGTGGCGTGTGAAAAAACGGTCAAAGTTCTCGGCATCCCGTCCACACTGTGGAGGAGGGTGGGGAGGGATGAGTACAAGGGGAGGGGTCAAAGTGGGAAGGGGAAGAGTGGGGATGGAGAGTATCGGATGGATTGGGGTGGGGTGTGGGGAGGAGGAGAGGAAAACAAAAGAAGGGGAATGGTGGGTTGAACCAGGGTGTGAGATGACATTACTTGAACATGGTTTCAAATATCAGAACAAGGTGCTAGAACTTGGGGTGAGCTTGATTCAACTCTCTGTGCGCATTGGCTAAAAGGTAATTTGTCATTACCTTCAAAGTGATACAAGAATACCACTCTCAGGAGGATAAATCAAGCACACCTCAGGCATATGCTCTCCTTTTTCAAATATTCAAAACATATTCAACTGCAATTTTAAACAGAACAAGGTCACTGAAGTCTCAAGCGTCCTGTGGTTGTGCACTACGTTGGATTGGCTGTGACTTTTCGGTAACGAGCGTTTAACTAAAACAGCATCCCACCATGGCTGTAAGTAAATAGCCAAAAACAATTTCCCTTATTTCATCTATATTTTTTTGGATGTAATACTCAGGGTATAATTGAGATTTCTTAATAGTCGTATAAGAAAAGGCTCAAAGCCATGAGATGATTATGGTGTAATCGTGGGTTAATTATTTGCTGCAGCTGTGGAGACCTGCTGAGATATGATAAACCAGATCAGACAACCATATGCACAAGAGCACTGGGAATAACTTTAGGATCTCTTTACATATTTGCTCAGAAGCTGTGCCATTCGAAAAAATATTTAACTAATATTATTATAAATATTAACTTTAAAAATATTCTTTACATGATGATTATGCCATTATATTAAAATTACATCTACTAATTAAAAATGTTGCAATTACGTGTATACATTGGGCAATAGCAGAAAATCAGAAACTGTTTGGTCCATTAACAGGTTTACGTATTTCAATAACATATAGAATTTCCATTCAATTGAATTACATTATTCTAACATAAATCAAAAAGTACCATTTATGTAATTAAATCAAATAAAACTGAGATGAATAGATTCTGATAATTTATGTAACTATAGCTTTATTTACCTAATTTACTTTAAGTTTTTCTAATTACTGTTAATAAATTCTATGTATTTTAAATATGTTGTATTTACTTTAATAAAGTTAAAGTAATTTCTGCTAATAAATTCTATGTATTTTTAATATTTCAACTTTAATAAAAAGTATGTATCCATTATGAGTAAGTTATATATATATTTCAAACAAGCTGAATTTACTTTATTCATTTCATTTAATTTCTGTTAATAAATGCTACATATTTTAAATATGTTGATGAACATGGAATAGTTGAATTACATGTAATTTATTAGTAGTAATAACATGTAATTTTACAGTAATTACATAATCACAACATACATAATTATGTTGAATTTACTTAAAATGTATGAATTATATATTCAAAATATGTTGAATTATCTTGAATAACGTTAATGTAATTTCTGCTAATAAATTCTATGTATTTTAAATATGTTTACTTTCATAAAGTTTATGTAATAACTGTTATAAGTTTTGTGTATTTCAAATATACTGAATGTACTATAATAATATTAATATCATTAATGTTAATGAATTGTACATATTTTGAATATGCTGAATTATAATGAAGGTTATGTTATTTCTGATAATACATTTTATGCATTTTAAATATGTTGAATTTACTTTAATAAAGGTCATGTAATTTCTGTTAATAAATTCTATGTATTTGAAATATGTTAATGAACATGGAGTAGTTGAAATACATATAATCCATTAACAGTTATTACAGAATCTTTATTAAAGTAAATTAGGAAATCTCTATTAGCTACAGCTACATAAATTCTTATATTCTCTTCATCTCAGTTTTATTTGGTTTAATTATATAAAATACTGGTAGTTTTTGGTTCATTTTAGAATTACTTAACTCAATCGGCTGAAACTTTTATACACAATTTACTGTATTGTGATACAGTCATGGAAACAATTTGGCTTGTTTTACCTGGTTTGCATATTTCAAACTCTTGGCTATCCTTCCTGCTAAGAGGAAGTGACAGATGACAGAATGAAATTATCTCCAAGAGCATTGTGCAAATTCACATTAAGGTAGAATTTGTTTTCTCAAGAAGCAATTTGGAAAAAAGAAGAAGTCATTGTTCATTTCAGTCCACTTCATTTCCTCGTTCTGACCACTGGGAACCCAAAAAGAGCTTATATACCCGCGAGATGCGCGTCCGTCTAAGTACATAAAACAAGTTATTAACTTGAAAACTATATTTTCCCGACAGTATGCCTCAAGGGGACTTTGGGCCGAGCTATTCCTTTTTTTTTCTTCTCCCATCTCCATCACTGTGCTGAGCTTTAATTAACACAACAAGGATTCAGTGTCCTCTGACAACATCACCCAGAGGAAAACTACAAACTCATTAAATCTCTGTAACTCGCAAAACCAAATGAAATTAAGCCAGACTGTTTAGAGTTTGGGGAAATATGTGAAATGAGAAATACACCAGGGTCAAATAGTATTTGCAGCTAATTACTTGCGTTTGTTTTAACCTGTTTGGGGGAACCAGATGGGAAGAGTTTGCCACAAAGGGAAATGAAATAAGAGCTACAAAGTTTAGAAGTATCAAGTCAGTACACAGCACCTTTGCCAGGAATGTGTCAGCTGATGTGGTGAGCATCTCCCAGATAGTACTCTAATCAAAGGGTAATTACTTCTTTAATATCAGGGATGAAGCTGGGTTTGATTTTGATGGAATCCCTTATTTAGAAAAAAAAAAATGCTTCTATTGTTTAAGACTTGCAGATTCAGGGACGCAAGAAGAGGTGAGATGTGTACGATTTAAGAGCATTAGTTTTACTTTTAAGCTGTTATTCTATGAGGTGTCTGTTAACAGTAGTGCACTCCAGGACAGGGTTTGTTTGAGACTGAGACCCAGAGCATGCAAATAAACAGAAACAAATATGAGAAAACTGTGAACACAGAGAGGACAAATAAAAATGTGTGAGGACAGATGGGTTGATGCATGGCAGCCGTAAAGAGTGAACAGATGGATGGAGTGCTGGAAGGATGGATGAATGGAAGGATGGATGGATGGAGTCTTCAGGTGGAAGATGGATGAATGGACTGACAACAGATTGCTTAATGGACAGACAGATGAACAATGATTACTGAAGACAATAGCTGTGAATAAAAGTCCAAAGACCATTCTTTATCTGTCGGATGAATTAATCAGCCAACTGTTGGGTCCACCTGTCTGTGAGTTGATAACAGTGCTGTAGTCGAGAAGACCACCTTAGACCAGAGAACCTTAGACCTTAGACCAGAGAGACCAGACGAGTGTGAGCCCCACACTTTACGATAAAATGTGAAACGTGCAAACCATAGACACTCCTCAAATTGTTCTGAAAGATCCATATTCCCATAAAAACAACAACAGAAAACAAATAAGTGTTCTTCTTCATTCACCTCTTTTAATGCCATGCTGTTTATATATGTGTATGTGAGTGTACCATGAGCAATGTCTTGATGAAATAATCAAAAGGCATTGCGGAGGTGAATTTTATATCAAGGAATTGACCCGTCGCTAAATCCCGCCCCCAGACTGGCCAATCATGAAGAATTTTCAGGCTGGTTTTGTGGATTTGGAGCTAAATGTTGTGTCTGGGGCACGTCGTGTATTAATGATACTCGTTACCTTGAGAGGTTGGAAAAAGATATACGTTTCTTCCCTGTTCCAAAACCAAAATCAAACCCTGAAAAGTGTAGAGTTAGCTAGCTAGCTACTGAAGATATAGCCTACTGAATGTATACACATGCTGCTTTTGCTTTTTAATGATTGTAACAGTGAAACAAAGGCCGACCCTGCTGTACAGGAACCAGTGAAGGGAAGCAGGGAAACTTTGCTCATATTAAACCAGCTCTGTGTCATCACTTGTCCGGCGGCAGAGATCTGGGTGCTGGCAGCAGCAGTACGGGGGCAAAGCCAAACACCGTTTATCTGCATACACTGTGATGCCGCACAGCTGGTTGAATATCAGCAAAGTTTCCCTTTATATTCATTGTCTTGTGTGGCGATCAGCAGTGATGTGGTGGTTCACTTTTACACTGTGATCTGTAGCCTATAGTTCGGCTTTAGCTTCTAACTGTCTTTGTCTTTTTAACCTGTTGTTGCTGCTGAGTCAGTTTGACATCCTGGATATATCCTTCAGACACAGACTGTTGACCCCTCTGTCTGCTTCTCTCTGGAATCACTCTTTCATTTCTCCAAAAATATGATAATATTTCTTCAGGGAGTGCAGTTAGTTACAGTGTGGGCTCCATGCTTACTCTGACAGCTTGTCGGACCATCGCAAAGGGGCGGGGCTTAGCAAAAGGTCAATTTCTTTTGTTTTCTACAAGCAAGCAAACACTAAGGAGCTAAAATCAACTTTGTAATCTTTATTCAACACCCATGTTGTTTGCCTATTTAGTGACTATTTCTGCAGTTGGGACCAAGACTAGTCGAGTGAAAATGCAGTCGAGTCTGAGATGAGGCCAAGACCTTTAAAAGGTGGTTTTGAGACCAAGGTCCATCTCAAGAACTATAACATTAGCTGGACAGTCAGTCAATCACACATTTAAAAACTCATCTGGTCAACCATCAGACCAACACACTCTGTAGAAGGCATTCATGATGTGAGACCACAAACAAACCACAATCACAAACACTTAGGAAACTAACTTCTGACCAAAGCCCCACCTCGACCAGAGATATGGATTTTGAAAGCATCAAACAGCCTTCATAAACAATCATCTGTACAAAAACACCATCACAAACACTCTGAAGGAAAAAACGGTTTGAAGTGGTTTTTAGTCAGAAATACAGCGAGCCCCACTTTAAAACAACACACACATCGCTCAACCAAAAAAAGATCAAAGAGCCACCTTCAGATGCTAAACTGAACTCTAAACTTTTATGCAGGGTAAACACAATGCCTCTTCATAAAAAAAAAAATCCAAACCTTTATTTGTTCTTAGAAGGAAGAAGAAAGACAGCGAGAAAGAGAGAGATAGAAAGCGACAGCACGGAGAGGTGAAAGACAAGAGAGATGTTAGAAAGACGAGATCAAACGGAAAGAAGAGGCCGATACAGAAGGAGAGAAGAGAGGAGACGAGATCAGACAACATATGTTAGTAGTCACATCAGAGGACTCTGCAGAAAAACACACTCAGTGTTGAAACACGGCCAGGTCCTGATGGTGACCTCTAACACCCACACATACCAACGACACACAGACCCAAATACACAGAAAGGCATGCGTACCCATTGCAGCATCACCGATCCAGCCACACACACATACACACACACACACACAACCCCAGCGGGCCAAGACAGCTGCATAAAAAGCTCAACTCAGAAAAACTCTTCAGCAGCAGTGTGGCCTAAGGCTATGTGAGTGTGTGAACATGTTAGGGTGTGTGTGTGCGTCTGTCTGTGTGTGTGAGTCTCAGTATGAGATGACATCATTCTGACTTAGTTATAATCAAACTAATTTTGTCGTAGGGGAAAAAAAAGAAGCACAGCAAAGAAAAACACAAACAGTTGTTTCAGGTCGCTGCTGCTGAGACTGTCGGGACGTCCACTTACTCCCTGGAGGCCGATTCTAAACTCAGTCTCACCCCAACAAAAGCTTTCAGCTCATGCAGAACACGACTGCACCAAACTGGGGACGACAGCGTAGCGCTTTAGCTCAACAGCCGTCACCAATACAAGAAATGTAAACTCAAACCTGGTCCCCGAAATCTAAAAATCATCACAACCAGTTATTACTGCCGCCGCCGGTGTTATCTTTATCATTGGCGTCGTTCTCTAGTTGTTGCTGTCATTTCCAACATCTTCACCACGTTTGGTGTCCTTCTCATCCAAACCACTTTCATTACTGCACCCTCCTCAACAGCCTGGTCACCAGAGGAAAATATTGGCATTGTACGTTTCTGCAAACCTCGAAGATGTTACATTTGCACTTTCAATACGTTTCATATTTCTAAAGGTAATATATAAGCTGACTTTGTCACCAGGAGGTGGAGAGGTTGGTGGATGGCGTGTCATGTACACGAGATGCCAAACCAACAAACAAAACTAAATTTGATTTGGCAACCTTTGTGGCATTTCCACCAGTGTTTCTGGCACTGAACCTGGGTGTTTTTTTCCGCCTGTTACATGCATTGTCTTCTTTCAAAATACACGTCTACTTTCACTGGAAATTTACCGTTTGTACACAGTCTCTTTCAAAATACATACACTACATCAGTACAACAACGCAAATTGACGTCTTTTTATCCTCCAGCAACTAATGCTCGTGGTTGGGTTTAGGCAACATAAGCACTGACTTTAACCACTCTCCCAGGTGAAAATGGTTGTTTGTTGGACCCATCCACAACCCCTCCGGCCCGCCCTACTTGGACTTTTGCTGCCTTAACGTTTCCCCCCTGATGCTGCCTAGCGGTGTTAAACTACACATATCATGCCAGCGTTAAAGGGAAGCTTTCTGACGCTGCAAGTCACTGCTAAAGCACTGGATTTCGACAACTTCAGAGTTGGACTGGGTTGTTTCAGCAGCACACTGGGGCGTTTCCCAGTGGCATATGTGGCACCAAACCTGGGCATTTTTCAACAACAAATTGCGACAGTTCCCTGCAGTGTTTCAGCAGCTGAACCTGGCTCTTTTTTACCAACAAATCACAGTGGTCCCTAGAGGCGTTTCAACCATCCAAACTGGGTGTTTTTCACTGACGCATTGCTGCGTTCCCCAGCAGCATATGAGCCACCAAACCTGGGTGTATTTCACCAACCTGTCCCTGCTTTTCCAGCCACTTTTGTGTGCTTATTTGCGAGTGTTTTAGGCCAAAACATGATCCTTTTCTAGCCATAACCAAGAGATTTTTTTGCCTTAACTAAACCGCACCTTCATCACAGCGCTGTTGAGAAACTTGGTTTCAATGTATCTGCTACAAAATAAAGTACAAATGTAGCATATCTATGATCTGCAGAGACGTTAAATGCCAACATTTTTTTTTCTGGCAGTTGAGTTGTTCTCATCATCATCCTTTCAACAATCACCTACATCAACATATACTTCTGGTATTGCTATCATTGACAGCCCTGCCCTCATCACCACACATTCTTAACTATCATTACTTGACTTACCTGTGTGCGTTGTCCCATACAGAGGAGGGAAAAGAGACAGACACATCACATTGGAAGTGAAAAGATCAGTAAAATACCAGAAAGAGAAGAGAGATCGGTGTTGAAGTTAGACACAGTCGTTCTGAGCAGCGTCTTTACCAGGAATTTAACCACCAACAGGAATTAAACTCCTGGTCTCTGCTGCCTTGGGAAACTAATTAACCCCTCGTACCACTCAAGGGAATCGCATTTCCTTATATGTGGTCAAGGCGGGTTCAGTGGGGTCGGACTTACAGCTCTAGGTTTGAATGGCGGCTGCACTTCCTTGTTCTCCAGTTTCTCCCAGTCCATGTAGCGGAAGAAGCTGTGCTCCCTGATGTCTCTCTCCCCCTCCGGACCACAGCCCAGTCGTTTCGCTGGATGCTTCGTCATCAGCTGGACAGATGGAGAGAGAAGAAGAGCAGAATTTACTGTATGTCCCTCAGTCCCTTCTTCCTTCAATCTAACCTTTCCTTATGTCTCATGTTGCATCTGCTTTGTCCCATTTCACCTATATAGAATACTCTTTTTCTTTCTTTTTCCTTCATGACCTCCATCTTCACACCTTCACTGTCTCCTTTTACCAACCTGATCTGGAAACTAATATTCATCCATCAGTCAGGCTTGCCAAAATCTCAATACTCTAACAAGACAAAGAGTGTGTAGCCATGCTAGCAGCTCTGAAGACTGTACAGTACTAAGGCATCATGGGGCTATGAGATAAATGCTAATATCAGCATGCTGACTTGCTGATGTTTTGCATGCACAGATTACTGCGTTTGCCGTCTTAGTTGTGTCTGTGAGAATGCTAAGACTTGCTAATTATCTCAAAACACAAAGTTCACCTGAGGCTAGTTTTGCAGGCATTTAGTCATAAGCCAAAGTAGTGAGCAAATTATAATTCTGACCTGATGTTGGTATATGGAAAGTTAGGGGATCACCAAAGTTACGGCAAGTTATCCTGAGGGGGATGTGAAAGTGTGTAGCTTTTTCCTTGGGAATCCATCCAATAGTTTTTGAGTTTTCTTACTCAGTGCCACAAATCTGAACCTTATGTTTATATGTCTGCAACCAACTGTTTTTTGTTTTTTTTTTTAAATTTAGTCCCGGGGTGTCAAACTCGCACACAGACACCGATGGAACAGCCATCAGGAACAATTTGGGTCCAGTATCTTGGCAAAGGATACTTCAACATGCAGACTGGAGGAGCCGGGGATTGAACCACCAATCTTCCGACTAGTGGACAACCAGCTCTACTTTAGAGCTACAGCCACCCAGGTTTCACCCATATTACTTTAAGATAGAAGTCTGATACAGTTTGTTTTGCACTCAAGCTGCTGATTTTGAGTATTTTGCTTAATGTTTAATGTCTTTAAATATGTTCACAATGAGTATTCATTGTTGTTAAGAAATGACTGAAGTAGGCTTCTCAATGTTTAACCTGCTCCTGAAACCCTGCACCTCTTAGCCCTCATGAGTGCATCAACATTAGGGGTGTGAAGTCACCCAGTGGGCCAGGTTAAACCCTTTGGAGGGCCGGTTCTGACCCCGCGGCCTCATGTTTGACACCCCTGGTCCAGTGGTGAACCTCTCAACCAGCAGCTCAACATTGCCATCTGAGCTGCTGAGGTATCTTTTTCACTTTTGTTAAGGGAAACGTGAAGATCAATTCAGGAAGTGCTGTCACTAATCACAACCCTTGACAACATGCAACACTAAATTTTAACACAAAGCAACATTAACAGATAAGGTTGCATGATTAATTAGCTTGCTAATGGTTTGCTAAAAGACAACAGGCTAAAAGCCTTTAATTATTACATCTGAACGATAAGCTGTGTCTTGATTTGTCTCATTTACATAAGATAAACTGCATAATCCTTAACTACAGGACAGGTCTGTATCTGATCTACACTCAACAGTGTGCTGCTGCGATGCCCCAAATTTCCCCTCTGGCATCATTAAAGTTTCATTTCATTCATTCCTGTCTCTTTTCCTGAGCGATTCCGTTTTTGAGTCCTTCTTTCATTCATCTCTGTTTATAAATAAACATCTTTACTATCGTTTTTATTTCTCCACCTTCTTTTTTTCTTTCCTTCCTTTTAACCATCCATCAATTCCACTATCTATCATCTTAAACGCTTCCTTCTGAGGAACGAACATGAGCCACCATCCACCGCCTGCGGAGAAATGAATAACTGTTGTTGCTTTTTTCTCTCATACCATAGGAGTTTTACCACAGGCACAATTAAGGACCGCTTACGATGTCTGTCCGTCTGTACAAAACCTTGAGAAAAGCATCAAGGCGAGTGATGTCAGTGTGAGTGTGTGTGTGTGTAGGTGGGGTGTGCCTCCCTCAGGAGCAGCAGTCATAACTCATTACATTAGAACTAAAATAACATTTTCCACGGGTCAGTCAACCTTACACTGCACACGCACACACACACACACACACACACACACACATGCACGTATGTGTGTTCATAAACACACTGGCTGTTCAAGAGATATGTGCACATGCGCTCAATTACTCATCCATACACACACATACCTATATTAAAGACGTGCAGAAAGCCGATGGTTGAGTAAAGAATATAAAACACATATGTAATTGACTGGAATATTTTCCAAACAGAAGCAACAATAACCTTTGTCTCGTTCTACATATATTCCTCCATATTCTTTTGCTTCTACGCCAATGTCTTTCTTTTTCAATGGCCTAAGAGAGTTGATATTCTTAACTGACTGACTGTCTTACTCACACTGTTTAAATGTGCATGCACAACAGTTTTAAGGCGATCCAGTGTGGGGAACACTTAAAGAAACACCTGTGCTGATACAGTAGATTTGTCTTTTTTTTTTTAAAGACCCTTTCAGCATATTCTTATGAGACTCTAGCAGCAACGTTGGTGGCTTATTGGGCAGACCGCACAGTTACAGCAGCTTCTTTCCTTCGAACAGAGTCTCAATGAGTCTGCTGCCTTCCTCACTGCGTGCACCGAGTGAGGGAGAACAGCACTTTCAACGGACCACAAAGCAGCCAGACCGAAACAGGTCACTGATTGCGGGAAATAATGGCATATGTGAGAACGATGTGGTTTACTTGCTCTGGTCACTTGATATTAACAGGCTGCGTTCGCCATCTGGTTAAACTGGGCTTTACTTCTTCCTATACAATCGTGTCTTTTGTGTTTCATCATCAGTCTCTATTTTGATGCTGTGCAGGGTCAAACAGCGTGTATACATGCATGAGAATCCAACAAAATAAGTGCACAATCCTTTCTGTTTCAAGGTGTATTCACATTATCACAGAAAAGAAAATGGTGTGTCTAAAGCCCAGTTCAAACCAAAGATTCAAAGAGTTGAAACAGGCAGATACTTGCAATGCAACGTTCTGCGAAAAACCTGACAGATCACACCAATGCAACTAGATGAGACTGTGTATCATCTCTATGCAACAACTTCTGCTCTGATTTGCATCTTTTCAGGCTTATTTTGTGGCTGAATATGATTTGTAGCTTCTTAAAATATGAATGAGGATAGTGACAGTGAGATACTGGCTACAGCGGAGTTGCAGGTGACACCATCAGCCGGCATGAGTCGAGCACAGACTGGCCAGTTCACACCGCTGCAACTTTTCTCTGCAACCTCCAACTTTTTCACGATGTAACCAGCTACTTTTTCCTCATTAACGTTATCAGGCTCCACATAAGCTTTGGGGTTTTAAAGCTGAAATATTGCCAAACAGGCGCTTTTGCATTTCACTTTGACACCAACTCCTCCGCCATTGTCTTGTCAGTCAGCTCTCCTTACTCTCACCATCTGATAAGTCCTGCTACTCTGTGCTGTGACTCTGCTGCTGCTGTATGGAGCACTTACAGTTTATAATTGTAGCATCTGTCTTTTGACTAGGATAAAAAAAAAAGCTAAGTGATGGTGGGGCCAGTGGGCAAGTGATGTCATTAATATTGGTGTACGCTGGAACATTGTGTAACACCGGTGACAGACTACTGTGGCAAGGCTAGTGTGCCTCTGCTTGAAGCGAGAGCTCCGAATCTCCTGTCCTCTGGATAATCAACACACTGCATTTTCACCTGCATGCTCTGACTCCATACTAATGATTACAGCGTTTCATGAAAACCAAGCTGTGCTTCTTGCATAAAAGAAAAGGGAATTGCATTGGAAAAGGGTGTGTGTACGTGAGCGTAAGTGCGCCTGTGGATGTGTAAGGACAGGACATACTTGCACAATTAGCCTTTGTTGTAGAAGCATGTAGTTGAAGACACCATGTACTGAACACTACAGCACTACGGAACATACTGGAGTGGCATCTTAAGCATTTGTATGCACGTGTGTGTGTGTATGTGTGTGTGTGTAGTATGTGTGCTACTGTGGCCCATTGCTGGCTATGAAATATGGATGCTGGTCAGGGTGGAAGCAGGGGAGTGGAAATGTCTCTGATCACTCCTTTTCCACACACATGCTCACACACACTAACACACACGCGAACCGCAAGCCTGCTGCATACAGTACATGACCTCAGCACTGTGCAGTGTGTGGGCAGGTATGAAATCCTAATTATACTAAGGGAAGTATGCACCCTAAAACAGATAACCAGTGAAGGGATGATGTGACATTATACCGAAAGGTTTGTAGCGGTTACAGCTCGATACCACAAAATTTTTCAGTTATCTAAAATATCAGTGATAAAGATCTTAAAGGGACAGTTCACCCCCAAATCAAAAATACATATTTCCTCCTGTCTGTAGTGCTGTTTATCAGTCTAGATTATTTTGGTGTGAGTTGCTGAGTCTTGGAGATATCAGCCATAGAGATGTCTGCCTTCTCTCAAACACAATGGAACCAGATGGCACTCGCCCTGTGATGTTCAAGGTGCCTAAAAAATCTAAACATCTGAAAACTCAACAGCAATGTCTCTTTCCAGAAATCATGACCCGGTTACTCAAGATAATCCACAGACCTTGTTGTGAGCAGTTTCATGTAGGAACTATACTTTTTTGTTTTATACCAAAATTCAACAAACGTTTTGGAAGATCTTGAGGCATCGTTTTTGACTAAATTCCTGCTCTGACTGAAAATCTCCTCACAGGACATCCCTAATTCCAGTCTGTTATTTAAAAACAGGGACACTGCCTCTTACAAAATACATTTACAGCACTAAATTAGAACAACTGGCTATTTAAGCTAAAGTTTTGCATGCACGATACCATCGAGTTCACAGACTGCACTGGATTCACTGCAGAGTAGTGAAAAATAAACTTCACATGATGTGTTTTTTTTTTTCAAAATGGAAATATCTTGTAGCATTTTAGAGGGAAAGCTTCATGTAGTCCTCACACACACACATGCTCATACATTGAGTTAACCCAGGCAGTGCTGGCAGGGCGCAGTGGGAGCTGTGGGGGTGGACGGAGGCGAGCTTTCATGCTCCACTGAAGATCCACTGTTGTAGCACTACAACCCAGTAATCATCACTAATACATAACGCAGCCTGTGTGTGTATGTGTGTGGTGTGCGCATGTGTGTGTGTCACTGGACATATTGGTTATCAATTTGCTTTTAAATGCCTTTGCCTTTAAATTTAGTGGGAGTGTGTGTCTTAATTCAGGTATGCGCTGTACGGTGATGTTACTGTGTGTGTGTGTGTGTGTGTGTGTGTGTGTGTGTGTGTGTGTGTGCTGGCTTGTAGGTTACTGCAGAGCTTGTGTAAGGATGGAGCTTCAGGAAGAATTAGCAGGGAGATATCTTTCTTACTACCTTGTTAATGGAGCTGTATGAGACATTCAGAGCATATCTATGTTTCAGAGTCTGAGCTGGGATTGTCTGCACACGGCTCTCAACATGAAGGTAGCTGAGCATGTGGCTAGCAGCTATCAGAGCTAACAGTGTGTACAGTGCTGACCGAGGCTGGAAACGGAGGGTGGGTGTTACGCTTCTGTGACGACACCATTCCGCCACCATGAGCTGGTGTTACAAGCAGTAACTGTTGTGTGAGTTCAGTGCAGAGCAGTAGCGATTAACCAGCCAGTAGAAAACACTCCCATGCAGCAACAAGCGCACGCTGCCAAACCGTCCACCACAACATGGAACAGAGAAACTCAGACAGAAACACAGTGGGAGCATGACTTCATTCTCCGCTTGGGACACCATTAGCCTACACCAGTACCATGCCATTGCTCCAAAGGATCCATTATCCTGAAACCCCTGTAGTCTGACAAACGTCCCACTGGACCAAAATCCCATTTGTCCGACAGCCTGTTATCCCCCCAAAAAAGAAACACCCACTGCCCCAAAAATACACTTTTCACCTGAAGTTAGACAGATTCAAGGCCTGTAATCTGTCCGCCCTGCCGCGATATTTTTTCCCTACCATGGCAAAGGTATGACCAACCCTACTTTGTAGAACAGTGAGCCGTCAAAACAATGGACAGTCCCCATTACTCCACTATGTCTTTACATATAGCAAATGGCTGTTTGCTGCTACATAGACGCTCCGAATTTCACATAAAGCTCCTTTAAAGTATGAAAATAGTTTTGTTATGTTTACAAATTGATGCACGGGATATTCAGTACAGTGAACGCTCTCATGCCGAGCTCTGTTTGGTCCTGAAAGCAAATGAATGTGTGTGTGTGTGTGTGTGTGTGTGTGCAGTTTGTCATGGTCAGTGAAGCATAGAGTTGGGAGATGAGACAGAGAGGTGGTGGTTTGATAGAGAGGACCCACTTCATTTATAGCGGTAATCAGTAACCTCTCTCTCTCTTCTCTCTCTCTCTCTCTCTCTCTCTCACACACACACACACACACACACACGCGCACACACACACACACACACACACACACACACCGGTCCAGTCCAGTCCAGTCGGGAAGTGTCAGAGCATCATTTGGTGCTGGACAGTATTTTCTGAAGAGGAGTTTCCACAGTCAACTGAGCAGCACAGGCTTAGGCTATTAGAGCAGTGCGGTGTGTATGTGTATGTGTGTGTGTGTGTGTGTGTGTGTATGTGAGAGAGTAAGAGGGAGAGAAAGAGAGAGAATATGTGTGTGTGTGTGTGCGTGCACGTCTGTGTGTGAGAGAGATAGAGAGGATGTACAATGAAAAAAGCAAAACAGCGGCTTAACAATGAACACTGCAGAGAGAAGGACAGAAAGTAGAGCGTTATGACAGAGAGCTACAGAGAGACAGATAGAGAGACAGACAGAGAGAAAGAGAGAGAGACAGAAAGACTGAGAGACAGAGGGAGAGGGAGATGGAGGCAGGATAGATAGCGAGAGCGGACAATGTTGTTTCACTCCAAATAAATGTTCCCCCACAATGGTTTTAATTATGCAGATAATTTTGATGTCCCCCTCTGCCTCCTTCTCTTCCTCCTTTCTCCGCTCACCTCCTCCTTCTCCTTGTTCCTGCTTCCTTTCCTCAGACAAATTTAATACCCTCCCAATTCTCTCATCTGTGTGTGTGTGTGTGTGTGTGTGTGTGTGTAAGAGAGAAAGAGTGTTGAGAAGAGAGGGAGCAAGGCTGAAAAAAGGAGAGAGATTTTGTGAGGAGGGAGCAAGGTTGAGCTCGCAAGACAGACAAGGACTTGTGCTGTATGCAGTGTGTGTATGTGTGTGTGTGTGTGTGTGTGTGTGTGTGTGTCTGTGTCTGTGTACACTCACCCCTTTACAGATAGCGACAGCCTCCTTGGACATTGACTTGGGATAGGAGACGTGATGCTCCATAATGGACTGAAATAACTCATCCTCATCTTCACCGTCAAATGGAGGCTGAAGGAGAGGAGAGGAGAGGAGAGGAGAGGCAGAGGAGAGGAGAGGAGAAGAGAAGAGAGGAGAGGAGAGGAGAGGCAGAGGGTAGGACAGGACAAACAGAGGACATTTAAATTGAATCATTAAATGCGTTTTCTTTTTTGGTCAAAACTCCTCAGAATAAAAACACCGCAGGCCTGTAATGCTCACAAATTTACAATACGCACTCCAAATGAGATATCCAGGATTTCAAAATGTCACATCTGCTCTAACAATTATTAATGCCTTGAGAGAAAAACTCATCAAGGGGTATAATTTAATAGCTAACCTTTCATTACGCAATGTCAAACTTTAAAGGCTACGATCATGAATGTTTGTATTTTTTGTCACATTTAGTCATGAGTACAAATGCAGTTGAAGGAGTCTATATCAATATTGCCTCTTTTTTATTTTCTACAAGGTTTAATAATTCAATTTATAAAACTTATTACAGACACACATTGACTACATTTACATGCACAAAATACTCTGGTTTTTGCCCTTATTCTGGAAAAGACAACATTCCTACTAAGCTGTTAACATGTGTAATAAAAATGAATATTCCGCTAATATTGCTGTTTACATGCAGCTGTCCATCCCATCCATCTATTTTCATCCGCTTATCAAGGGCCAGGTCACAAGGGCAGCAGACCAAGCAAATCACCCCAGCTGGCCCCTTTCCGTGCGAAGGAGCAGCGGCTCTACTCCGAGCTTCTTCTGGATGTCCAAGCTCCTTACCCTATCTCTAAGGCTGAGCCCAGCCACCCCACGGAGGAAACTCATTTTTACAGCTTGTATCCACGATCTTATTCTTGCGGTCACTACCCAGAGCTCATGACCATAGGTGAGGGTTGGGACGTAGATGGACCAGTAAGTCGAAAGCTCTGTCTTCTGGCTCAGCTCCACGGTGGTCTGGCACAGCACCCATACATCTCATGCTCCATTCTACCCTGACACAAAAACAAGTCTCCGTCCTTCAACCACCTCCTTGAAAAGGTCGGCATAATGACTTGTTCATCTTTGAAAACCTGTTGATATCAAAGTCTTTCGTAACGTTTAAAGTAGGTACGTTTCTCCCTCTGACCAGGAATGTGGGCTCTTCTTTTGGGCATGTGTTTCTATCCAGCCTTGTTGACCGTTGGTGAGCTGGTTTGTGTGCAACAAATCCATGACAATGCACAAAGCCGGCCATAAACAGGTAAGAGTTTGTGTGTTGCGAACTGCAGTAAAAACCCCAGTTGAGACGCATATTCTGAATGTACTGTATATATGTCAAAAAATGCTCTTCAACCTGAATAATATCAGCATATCCCACATCTCACGTCTTAATCAGAAAATGCGGGGGAAAAAAACTAATTCAGGAAATCCAAACAGGATACACTGTTTACATGACCGGTATCAAATTCCGAAGTTTGTCATAATCTAAATAACAGTAGATATTAGTGTGCATTTAAATATATTAGTGACACAGACACACAAACACAGACTGACCTGTCCGGCCAGCATCTCATAGAGCAATACTCCAAAGGCCCACCAGTCCACAGACTTTCCATAAGGTTGGTAGGCTATGATCTGAAATATAAGAGACCATGTTCAGGAAACTTGATATAATCACTTAAATCACTGAGGCGAGGGAGGGCAGTGCATGGGAAGAATACTGCCAGCCTGCCCACCATCACTCACACCTCACACACGCTCTACCTCAGGGGCTATGTAGTCTGGTGTTCCACAGAAGGTCTTGGTCGTGACTCCATCATTCATATTTTCTTTACACATGCCAAAATCTGCTATCTTAATGTGACCCTCACAGTCCAGCATCACGTTGTCCAGCTTCAGGTCTCTATGGGAAGGAAACCAGAGATGGATTAGAAACGAGATAATGCACTTCAGAATTATTTCCTGCATCTGCGCCACCGAAGTGCGACACATATCCTCTAAACATTCTGACACTAAGATGGCATTTTTCAGAGACAAATCAGGAGCAAATTTAACTTTGATGTCTAAAGGCTCTGATGCACCAAGCTGATGTTTGGCCGTCAGTGAGTGCCCTAGTCTTTGTGGTGTGACCAGCCCTTGTCGGCCCTTGTTGGGGTTTTTTTCAGCCGATTAAGCATGTTGAATCAGTGTTGGTGTGGTGAATGAGAAGAGACTGAAGTGAGGAAAGTAAACAAACAGCTAAAGTCAAGAGGGAGTGCGATCAAAACAAGCTTGTTACATAAAGTAAGATTATATTTCTTCAGCCATTGAGCTCTTCAGCAGAAATGTTTCATGTTAGTTTGTGTCATTGTTCACTGATAAATAAAAATACATATGCTTTGTCTGATAAACAGAGACGGTCCACTTTAGATTCACTTCCTGTATCTGTGTCACATGGGTTTCGCCATTGGCCTGTCCCTTTAGGAGACTAACAGTCTATTTATTCCAATGGGAAAAATTAACGTGAGTACAGATTATGACCGTGTCCTTCGCCCGATAGTCACTAAAGTAAATACTGGACCCAGTTTTCACAAGCCCCAATCCTTCTGAACATTCTCACACTACAATGGCATTTTTTCAGACGGACAAACGAAACATTAAATTATTACTGTATATAGCGTTGTATTGTTTTGAATCTGATTTCATCCATCCACATGTCATTAACTACACGGAAGAGACGCCCATGCCCACTTGGGAGACCAATGTATACCATTTAATTCCACTGGCGCAGCTTGTATTGCGTTATCTTCTGTTACAGACTATCTTTGGCTTTGTTCTTTCAACATTGGATTGTGTTGTTGGTGTGCTAACCGGCTAACTAAGTCATGACGGTCCTCCAGTTCCCCTCTGTGAATGATGACTTCCATTGTCTGCTGCTGCGGACAGTTATTTCCTCTTACACAGGTGCAGAACGTACGTCCTGGTTGGCTGCCAGCTATAGTCTTTTTAGCCAAGACACAAGCAATGTGAGTTGATGAAACAGTTGTTTTTTGTCGCCACTAGTTCTTTGATGTCGGTTTGCTGTGTCTTGGCCTTCAGCAACACACTCTTACAGGATCTGGCATCATCTGACATGTTCTTGTACTCAGTTAATATTAGAAATCAAGCTAGCAGACAAAAGTGATCTGCAAAATAAGGAGCAAAAATTGAATTTGTATCACATATAGTGTTGTATTGAGAGACAGTCAGGAGTGTAGACCATGTCATACCATTGACGCATCTTTTGTTGTAAACGCACTCAATTCACTATCCAACATGGACCACGTAGGCTCATCATCTCATTTGCTTTTTTTACTCCTAAGTTTTCTTCTCCTCTACAATCTGTCCTGTGCAATTTAGTGTGAGTTTGATAGGGAACGATGCTCTGCTTAATCCAAGAGGTTGAGCTGCAGTTACACTAAACCAGATGACAGATTCTGATTTGCAGTTGGGGGCACGGCAGCGTTTGTGGGGGCGGATTCTCGGCATGATACTATAAACAGCAGAAATCAGTTAATTGCAGCTGAAGTCTAAAGGTCAAAATCCTATTTTTCTTCTGTGGTTACTGGGGATGGGTGATGTAGTCAGAAAAAAATATCACAGATTAATACGCATTATTTTTAACTCCTTCCCTGTGGTGCACATCTTAAAGGGACAGTTCACGCCAGTGTTGGAGATATCAGCCATAGAGATGTCTGTCTTCTCTCCAGTATAATGGAACTAGATGAAACTCTGTGAGCAGTTTTATGTAGGAACTATTTTCTTTCTATGAAACTACACCGACCAAACATATCACTGAAGGAAGTACAGAATATGCAACTTGATTTGGGGTGAACTGTCCCTTTAAAGCAAATACTTACACTTGCACAATACTTACAAATATGATCAATTATTATTTTAAATCTCTTTATACAGACTGTGCTGAAATAAACCTTGTAAAGTCTGAAACTAAACTGAGAAGCCTCCATAATGAATGTGGTATTCTGTAAATGTTATTCATGTAGCATGTTGCGGGATGGAGGTTACCTGTAGATGATGCCCTTTAGATGTAGGAAGAACAAACCGATGGCTATCTCCGCAGCATAGAACCTACACACAGACATACACAGACACAGAGACAAACAAAAACAGTAATTAGAAGGAGTCGGAGAGAAAGGACAGGAGGAAAACAGACGGATAATTTGTGTGTGTGTGTGTGTGTGTGTGTGTGTGTGTCTGCATAAAGGTCAGTGCTGTCTCTTCAAGGCCAGAGAGCAGCTGATAAGATCAACAGGAAGAGTCTGGACACACTGACCATGCAGTCAGCTATGTTTACGCATGTGTTTGCGTGGGCATGCACAATCGGTGTCAGTTTGTAAAGAGCGGATAAAAGCTGTCACTTTGACAGTGTGGAGAGCCGTGTTTTATTCATTCAGCTTTATTTAAATCTCAAGGAATCATTAAGGGCATGACCTAATTTAAGTTTGTGCAGCACAAACACTGAAGCAGTTCTCCCAAATTCAGTGCTTGCATGTTGGACTTAGCACTTAGCATGCATTAGCCATTCATTTGACGAGGTTGAGTAATGACTGTGGGACCAGTTTCATACAGAAGTGATAAATGAAGACATGTTGCCATTTAGGGCTTTTTGAATACACAGAAACCAATGCCTGTCACATCTTACAGTTAAAGATGGCCACCCAACCAAGTAGAGTAACAGGCACTAGTGATGAATCTTAGGGCAGAGTGATAAACTGAATCTAGGGGTTTGAAATATTCTGTTTAGACCTGGTATTAACATGCCTCTCGGTTGATTGGATCACAAGTGAACACCTGGCATTAGAATGAGTCTTCACAGGCATCCCGTGTTACCAATTGTGATCTGACTTTCACTTCCCAGCTGTTTATACAAATTAACACATGAATCATTTCTTTTTTTATTCGTTTATCATGAGGCAAGTGCATGCTGAGTTCCCTGGGCCTCCCGGCACTACTGCTGAAGGAGTGTGAGCTCCATGCCGGGGACAAATGGTGAAAGTTTGCCCGCATACACACAGTGACAGGGCTAACTGAGAGTATCACTAGGCTAATGTTATTTAATGGTTATTAAGAAGTTGAGAAATATCAGTGTTGCAGCAACTTTGGGGACGGTCCTTCAGCGCTGCGTAACAGCAGCAACAGAAAGTTTTAAGTTTGATAAGCCAAGACATCAGCTGTGTAGGTTGTCCTTCAATGTGGCCCTGGACACATTATGGTACACACTGCCGAAAGAATGTGGCTATGTGCGGCTCAGACCATACCCGAATGGGATCTGAGCGAGTAGATGCATTGAGGGCGCACTGAGTTCATTTGCATGTGCACTTAGAGCTGTTTACTTGTCATTAGATCACCTAGGACACATGTTAATACCAGGTGTAAACAGGGCCAAAGTGGAGGCAGAGGTGTGTCTATAAATAACATCACCATACTCTAAGAGAGATGAGAAGACGGCCTAAGTTATCTGCCTTCTACTGAGCATAGGAAAATTAGCTTTGTTTCTGTACAAACATCCAATTTTTGGCCATAGCTTGCTGTAGTGTAGAACATGCAGAGCGTGTTTACAGCTTGTTGCATGTTTAATCAGTGATCAGCATGGTGACCATATAGGTGTCGCCGATGCAGGATGCAAACACGGCTTTAGATGATAAACAAACACACACAGAAGCACAAACCCATACGATAAGAAAATTGTTGAAGGCATCGTCATCATCGACGGAGTAGAATATCCTGACTATTGTCTAATAAATAAATTAAACAGAGCAGAACAAGTCGATGGCCTTAGATAAAAGAGTTCCTCACCCCCGTTCGACTTGCCCTTCAGCAGTCTAAACCTTCTGCCAGAGGGAAGAAACTCTAATTCCCTATAAAGCAGATGAAGGGCAAACTCCTCCACGGCTCTCGCTTTCCCGACAGCCCGCTTGTCAAATATGTCAGCCCGCTGGTTTGACTTGACACCAGTGATCTCGCCAGCCACCTTAATTATATTCTGCAGTTTTGGAGGTATTCTACCACACACTGAAAACTCACAGGAGCCGCTGGATTACTTTCATTTCTTTGAAGTTCTTTAGAGCAGCAACGTGCATCGGGGCGAACAACATATTTCACCCCGAGGCTCTGCTAGGATTGCTCATCCATCACCTGAGCCCCGTCAAACTGCTGATGGCTTATTCAACATGATTTAAAAAAAAAAAAAAAAAAAAAGCATTACCAAACTGTGAAACACCTACAAGCACGGGATTAAGATCTTGTGTTATGATGGCATAAGAATGTAACTTTGCTTTTAGTCCGCTTCATGCGCGTGTGTGCGGGTGTGTATACTCACACAGCATGGGGCTCTTTGAACTTGCCGACCTGCTGAATCTGATACATGAGATCTCCTCCGTTTATGTACTCCATGACAAAATACAAACGGTCCTACAGAGAGATACAGGAGCAGACAGAGAGAGGGAGACGTTAAAAAGTTCATGTTCATAAAAGCAGGTGAGAGGTCACAGAGAAATGGTATGATAGCGCAGAAGAAAAAGCAAGATACTGTAAAGAGAAAGGGATTGCTCAGAGGTAGATTGAGACTGATGGGTCAAATAACAGAAGATTAAAGGCGAGATATTGAAGAAAATGACACAGGCAGTGAGACAGAGAGACAAAAGATGGAAAAAGAGGAAGAAGACAGTGAGAAAGAGGTGATCAGGTTGTCGTCCTGTCAGTCTGCAACTGAGGGAACACAGCAACATCAATTTAAAAGCTTATTCTCCTCCATTATCTGCAGAAATTGCCAATAAGGTACAGTATGTGAGGGAGAGTGGAGGGATTTGGTGTGTAGTCATGTGTGTGCTTGGAGAAAATATTGTGCATTTGTCCAGTGTGTAGGATTTAGGGGGATATATCGGCAGATATGGAATACAATAATAAGTATGTTTTCTTTAGTGTATAATCACCTGAAAATAAGAATTGTTGTGTTTTCGGTGCCTTAGGGTGCGTTTGTAAAATCTTATCTGATGCTCCACATTAAGATGAGAAAGCTGCTGTTCGAAGGCAAGGATTTCGACATGAATTAATGAATGATTAAGTTAATCACACATTCACTTCGCTCGTTGCTCTGCTGCTCCGTCTCCCCAGACAGAGTGCTCAGAGTGTGCTCTGCCACTCCGAGAGCGCCCTGGCACTCAAAGTGAGTATTATATCTATATAGCTAGCTGCCTGTCGCCGCCAGGCCAAACAGCATTGAAGAAACACTAATTTGTAACCTGAAACTTTTTATTCAGTGTTTCTATCTGTTTTAATCACATGGTCCTTTTGTTTTGGAGAGGAAGAGACCTCTGTGGATAATTCGGCTCCCTGTGAAAACCTCCTGAACAATAAATACTGAAGGAAACCTAACCGGGAGTTCACACTTCTCACACGGGAGAGGTTTTTTAGCTGCCTCCAAACTGCAATCCTTTCCGCTAGATGTCACTAAATCCTACAAACTGCTCCTTTAAGGTGTTTCTGGGTGTGTGTGTGTGTGTGTGTGTGTGTGTGTGTGTGTGTGTTTCAGAGTATACTTGTATTGCCTGATAAGTCTTTAAATGTGTGTCTACAGTGTGTGTGATTAAAATGTATGTGTGTATGCATGTATGTTATAATTGCCTTTATGTGTGTGTGTGTGTGTGTGTGTGTGTGTGTGTGTGTGTGTGTGTGTGTGTGTTATAACTGCCTGCTAAGTCTCATATGTACGAAAGCCCTCCACTGGTCAAATAATTACTGCTGAGGAGGATTAACACATTTCACACTCATTTTTTTTGTGTGTGTGTGTGTGTGTGTGTGTGTGGCCCCGGTCAACTCTTGTCTTTAACCACAACCTCAAAGGGATCCACAACATGCTACGTTCATTGATCAAGGGCAACATGTACAAATGAGTGTGTTTATGTAGCATGTGAATGTAAATGACTTGTACTCTGTGTTAAGTATGAGAGCTATATTTACTCCTCTGTTGACTCATCTTCAGTGTAATATGGATTATACGTCAGAAGATGAGCATGAATCAAATATGAATCCAGCCTGTGTGTTCCAGCTGTGAGCTGGTGACAGCAGGCAGGGTGACTGCTGTTAAGACCACAGCGCTCACCAGCAGTGTGCCTGTGCCCTTCAGCAGGGCACCGCGCTGTGGCTCCCTTCAGATCAAATATAACGTGGATGTGTAGGGGCCTACGAAGGGTGTCACTACAGCTCGCAAAGAATCTCAGATGTTTTGGTTTCTAATCACTCTCTGTTTCTAAGACCAAACATTTCATTGAGTCCATAGAGCCTTGAACCAGCAGCAAATAAAGATTTAAAAGTACTGTTATAAAAATCTGGGCTGTTGTTTCTAATGAGACATAAAAACATTTCATACCATGTCATACAACTTTTGTGAAAGCATGTCGATCCACTCACCATGCTCTGGAAAGTGGAGTGCAGTTGTGTTAAGAACGGAGGCTTCCCAGGCAACGCTAACACCCTCTTCTCCACCATGGTGCACTCCACGTCATCGTCCTGGATCACAACGTCCTTCTTCAGGATCTTTATGGCGTACAGCTCCTCTGTCGTTTTACGCTCTGCCAGCATCACCTAGACAGAGAGGAGAGGGGAGAAGACAGAGAGGGAAAATACAAGGAAGAATGAATTCATCAATATTCAAAATCTTTATGGCGCACAGCTCCTGTCATGCCTTTATAGTAACATCACCTTGGAAGAAAGAGGGGTGCGGGGAAGAAAAGAGGGCAAAGAAAGCAGGGAGGCAGAGAGATGTGGGAGTCAGGGAAAGGGGAAAGGGAAGAGGAGGTACTGTAAAGGGCAGGGATGAAGGAGTGCAGTGATAAAGGAAAGCCGTTTTGGGTTAGACAGTCAAGGCAGGAATAAAACGAGAAAGGACAGGAGGGAAGGGGAGAGAAAACTGATTCATCATATTTCAAGATGTCATCTGTGGAGAGTGGGAATGGAAAGAGAAAAGAAAGGACAGAGGGAAAGGAGGGGATAAAATGCTCTTATAGTGTGATTGCATGTCACTCTGCGTAACACAGGTCTAATAAAACCTCAGGCAGTTTAGCAGCAAAGGAATCCTGTGCTCTCTTCCCAAATGAAGCCTTTGTGGTCATAGCAGTCATCTCTTTGTTAAGACATGGAGTCCCTTTTTGGATTTTTACGACTCTCTACAGGCGTCCCTTGATCAAGAGTAGGAGTGGAACCCATAAATGTCCCATTACAGCTGCAGCTTCCATTTTCCCCTCTCCTTTTTCTTTGACTTTAAATAATTAATGCATTTATTTGATTATTTTATCACGTTCTCCCCTCCTTCACCTGCATTCTGTAACATGTAATCCTATGGGTGGGTGGGGTGGTAGGGATGGGAATGGGGATTTAAATCTGTCAACATATTTGATGAATATTTCTTTTTTTTCTAGTTGAGGGATGAGTTGGGGAATTAAAGTCAAATGTACATGTTTTATATCCTTCACTTTTGTGGGCTGAAAAGTTTGAAAATCAATAAAATATATTTATAAAAAAATCTTGGTTGCAGTTTGTGTCAGACTGTACGGTATCACTTTAAAGGCATGTCAAATGGTGAGATAAATGCCCAGTGAATCGTAGCGCTAAGATGCATCATCCCTTTGTGTGTCACTACTTTTTGAGTGTTTTGTGTTTTTTTAACTTGACAAAACTAGAGTTCACAGTGTTGTGTCTGCCAGCGTATTTTGTGTCATTTCATGCTCATTCAGAGTGGCTCCTTTGTTGGCATTGTTCGTAGAAGAGGCCACACTGTGGGAACTGACTGTTCGCTAAACCCTTGTCGAACAATGACTGTCCAATCATAGCCTTGCAATCCAATACTTCAACTGCAAAATGACCATTTGTATACCAGTTACTCGTCGGGTGTAACCTTGAATTCATGAAGAAAGCTTTGTTTTTTGGCACGTCTCCACCGTGAACTGAGAATCCAAGAAAAGTCATTTATGAACTGAGGGAATCAGAGTCTACATTTAACAGAAGCAAAACTGTATCAAAGCATCTTCTCACACAGCTAGTGCAACATAATCCAAGTCTAATTCATCCAGGGGTATCGTACTTTTTCACTAAACCATGATTTAAAACACGCCAGTGCAAACATGGCTGAGTAGCATGCCTGGGCTGCTTTTCAACTGTGCTCAAGCAGAGGTGGAAACATTTTCTATTGCAAAGTTTTAGTATAAAAGCACGATGTGTTTGGGAAGTACTGAGCAAGTTTTGACAGTTTGTTAACAAATGTTTTGATATAGTTTCTTGTTGTTAAATGCAGACTCTGATTACTCTGATTCATGAGGAATGGTCACCCTTTTTTGGAGTCTCTGTACACTATGGAGGCATGCGAGAAAAAGTTTTCTTCACCCAGGGTAAGTAATTAATATACAAATGTTCATTGTGTGTGTGAAGTATTCTTTTAAGCTTTGGATTTCTCCACGTTGAAGTGGCGCTCTTCTCCTTTTCTTCCCCTTCAGTAAAGTAAAGGCAGAAAGGAGCTGCACGGCACTGAGATGATTGAGAATGATTAATTAATGGCCCATACAGCCTCTATACACTGTGCGATCCCGGGCTGAAAATCTTTGCTTGCCGATACAAAATGTTAACGGCACAGAGCACAGATTATTTAGTGCTTCTGTAAGATTTTTATACTGTTCAGCTTCTCTTTGCCCTTCACGGACATCGGGGAGGAGAAAAAGTAGAGAAAAAAAGTAGGAAGAGAAAGAGGGGATTATTTCACATGTCTTTTTCTTTAGGGCACACAGTGTGGGGGGGGGCGGATGGAGATAAAGGAAGGTGGATGGGCCAGGAGAGTAGGATTAAAAAAATGGGTGGAAAGATTGAAGGAGGAAGTGAAGGGCAGAGGGAATAGCGGAGAAAGAGATTGGCAGCAGTCAAGCAATCCTGAATCCTTTTTGTTTTAATTGTGAAGTCTGGGAGCACATCTGCTTGTAATTACACCTGCGAGACACACACACACACATACGGTTTCATATATAATCTGTGGCTGCTGATTCCCGTGGAGGTCGAACAGACAGATGCCAGAATGCAATCACTGAGATGCCTCTGTGCTGCTGTGTATATGTATGTGTGATTTGTGTGTATACATGTGTGTGCTCAGCAGTTTAAATGTCTTGTAGCCAAGGTCAGGCTCATGTAGCTAACAATGCCTCAAATGGAGGACTAAACGTTTCTGTCTCGTCTTCCTTTCAGGTCTCTTGTTTACTGTATCCTCTTCTCTCCTTTTTCATCACCATATCTTCCCTCTTGTTTCTCTTTGTCCCCCTTTCCTCCTCCTTTCTCCTCTCCTGCCCTCATATCTTCTTTCCTGAAGAACCCAGCAGCTGCTGCAAATAGCGGTTCAAAATGTAGGTCAAGTCTCAGCTCGCAGGTCATCTCATAAAAGTTGCAGCAGGCTTGTGACCAGGTCATAAAAGTTCAACTCTCTAGACTGAAGTCTGTATGGGCGAATTATATGAGCGAGTGTGACTGTTGAAGGTGTGCTGTGCAGCTTGAGAAAGTGGAGCTTTAAAGCAAGAGATCATTGTTTTGGGAAATACATTTTTTTCGCTTTCTCGTGGAGAGTTAGATGAGAAAAGAGACTATTTTATCTCTCTGTTCAATATAAGGCTGTAGCCTGGATGTGTTTCGTCTTAGAGATGCTTGTAGGTGGATTTTACCTTTGGACTGGGCCAGACTAGCTGTTTCTTCCCGCTTTGGTGTCTTTATGCTAAGCTAAGCTAACTGACTGCTGGCTGTAACCTAATACCAAACAGACAGATACAAGAGTGGCATAAATCATCTCGTCTAACTCTAAACAAGAAAGTTAAAAGGTGTAGATCCCAAAATGTTGAGTCTGTAACCAACTTTTCCGAGAAATGACAAGTTTACTGTCTTAAAGACAGCACACAACGATTAAAAGTATTACTAGCTAGCAAACATGCTCGGTGCAACAAACAAAGATAGGAAAGTTGGATGCAAAAAAAGTCAGATGATATCCTGTGCTGTCACAAGCACGAGTAGATTCAACCTCCTTTTTGCGCGGTGATACTGTTGGAGGGTGTAGTTTGATAGAGAAAAATAGTTCCTTCATGAAACTGCTTAGAACAAGGTCTGTGGATTATCCTGACTAACCATGTCATGATTTCTGGGAAGAGACATTGCTGTGAAGTTTTTCAAATAACTACTTCTGCAAATGGAATTATAGTTTAACTAAAGTGGCAAGCCGAGTGCCATCTAGTCCCATTATATTCCAGAGAAGGCAGACATCTCTACGGCTGATCTCCAACACTCTGCAACTCACACCAGAACAATCTAGACTGATAAACAGCACTACGAAAAAATATGTGCTTTTGATTTTTGGGTGAACTGTCCCTTTAATTTTGATTTTAAAAAGTCAGATTAACGCTCACAATTTCAAGCTCATCATCATCTCTCTCGACTTTTATGTCTCGTCACTGTGACAGAAAGCTGACAGCAAAAACTTCTCTGAGGTTCCACTGTTCAGAAAGAAAATGTTCAGAAACAAAAAAGTTGTAACTTCTGTAAATTATCAGCACAGATAAAGTCTCTTTTTTCCACATGTGAGACTGCTCTGCTGAAACGAGTCGACTGGCTGCATAGCCTTCCTCTTTCCTATCATTCTAAAACTAATAAAAGTACTTTTATCTTAAAACAAGGCAGAGAACAAGTGAAAAGAATGTGGAGGAAAAAACGGCTGAGCTTTACATTACATGGCTAACATGGCGTGTTTGTAGTTCCCACGAGGCTAATTGAGTTCTGGGACCTCAACAAAGGGTCTTTCATCCAATCGTATTCATATTAAAAACTTTTTCTTACGTTAATTTGCATAAAACACTGAGTGAACCTAGCGATTTGAACATTTTGCAACTGCAAACTCAAGTTAAGCTGAATTCGACTGATTCATTGATGTGTTTAATATACCATTTTCTCTGGGGAAGCAAGATAGACTGGATCTTAGAGAGACCACTGAGTTATGAAAACACCACAGTACGCTGCAACACGAGCTGCCAAGAAGCACTACCTGCTCGCTTGTTATAAGCTGCTGCTGATGAATGTCAGCTTAATGATGTAAATGGGAAACATATCACACTGATTATTCTTTCCAAAACCCTCCAAGTACAGAGCAATCTCAGTGACCTTATACTCGCTTCATAATTTCTTTTTCCCCTAAGAGATGGGAAACTTAGACGCTTTGCTGTTTATGCCATATAAATATTCAGGTATGATAATGTGAAGGGGTTATTGGGTTTGGGATACTACAGGGAGTGCAGCACAGATGGGCATAGACACACAGGTGTGTGATGGTGTAAGTGTGTGTTTGCATGGAGAGTAGCCACAGATAAAGAATGTGCATTACAATCTCCAGCATTAAAGTTTAGATATCTGTTGAAGTTGGATGTATGCTGGTGGTATCCTTTGACAACAGCAGGTCTATGTGTGAGAGAGAGTGTGTTAGTGTGTGTGTTGTGTATGCTAGGACTCATCCCATATGGCTGCAGTGTGACTCTATGGTAATACAAACTCTATAAAGTTGAAACAGAGAGAAAGGACACCATCTGGCCCAAAGCTCATTTTATGCAACCACAAGGACAAGGACGGGACCAACACAAGAGCGAGAAGACATAAAACCACAGGGTTTCATCTGAAATCAAAAGATGCGCTGGACACAAAGCAGCAACAGGAACTCTTTGGTATCATTACAGCGCCAGATCACTTTTTCATTATACCTTCTACATGTCGTTGTAGACAGTTACCTGATGCGTCTAGGTCTCAGGCCCTGCCTACAGCTTTACAGATACTTTTTTAAACTGATATTTCCTCCTCTGTTTTAAAAAATATTTGTCATTGTTTCCCAAATGCTCCCTTTTACATGTCCACACAGATAAACAGTAACTAGTTTTAAAAAATCTACCTGTGGCCTAAACTTTTTTGACAGGCCAAAAAATAGGAGATAAATCATTTTCTAAAATATCTGTATACATGCAGACAGGGCCTGAGTTACATTTCATGATCTCACTGAGGTTCAGTGTCTTCTTCAAGGGCATGATGGTCATAGTGTCATTCATAAACTGGCTGCTCTACCATGAATTGTGGCATTTGTCACTATTGGCAACGCCTTTTTATCCAAGAAAGTTGTTCTGGGTCATTTGACAGAAAAGCAGTCCTCAGGATATTAACTGTCATGTGTCGTAAATGATGCCACTGTGTTTTCTCTGCTGACCTTGCGGAGAGAATTTACCCAGGGAAAACAAATGAACCCATTCCACTGCACTGCCTCATACTGCTCTGTGCTGTATCGCTGTGGGCTGTCTGGTGTTACTCTAAACTGTCATATATATCATATATTCTATACAGTCAGTCTGTCTCCACACAGATGGTCAATGTGGGACCTAATCTCACCGCTAGTGTGCTCAAGTTGAAGTTTTATTCCTAAATGAAACCAGACTTTTTATGATCACTGTTGGCATTTATTAGATTTTTATAACCCACATTGTATTTCTATGTGCTGATTGCTCTCAAGGAGAAACGCTAAGAGAGAACGCACGTCCCAGCGTTTGATAAGACGGGCGCTGGATCAAAGACATAGCTAGCAGAGGTGGAACAAATGCCGAGCAGATCCCTGGTTGAAAGAGGAAGTCTAAGCAAAAGCCTGGTGCACAGCATTAAAATCCTTCTAACAGGAGCATCTTGGTGAGCGACTTTGCTTCACCTCTGTTGAATGTTCCCAGACACATGGTGTCCCATTCAGTTTTACAGGAGCAAAAGCAGCAGACCATAATAAGAGGCCTTGCATTAAATTTGGGGCTGTGCTTCTGCCATGAGTACATGTGGATTAAAGTATTTATCTGCAACATTAAATATATTGATGATAAATAGGCAAAGATCAAAGTCATTAAGTCAGTCAAAAACGAGAATCTGGGGTATGTTTAATCTGAAAGTGGCGTGCATCGTTTCAGGGGTTAAACCTTGAAATAGTGTGAGGCCGTGTCCAACACGCTTTGAGGTACCTCTTCTCTCATTTGGTCATTTTCTGGCTAAAAAACAATTGAGAACCTCTGACACAACAACATGATGCGTTCCCATTTCCAGCTAAGAGAGTAAGTTAAAAGTTAAAACAGGGTCAGAAAACTTTTTTTTCTTTCTTGTTGAAACGTATAAAGTCAATACAAAATGTCAGAGACCCCAGGGAACAATTTTTCCAAGTGATCACTTGCATTATTGCAGCCAAAAAAAAATCCCCCGCAGCTCAAAAAGCATTTTCCCATAGACATCTGTGAAACTGTTGACAGGACACCTCCAACTTCAAACATGGTAAATATAACTCCTTTTATCATAATTTTTTGATCCAACAAGGTTTAATATTTGTTGAACAACTTGTGACGTCATCACAATGTCAAATCTTTGAGCCAACCAGGAACTCACAAGCAGGGCTAGAAGTAGAAACACCACTGCACTAGCGTTGTGTCGTTCGTGAACGTATTGTTCAAAAGAACAAATCTGTTGAGTGAACGTACTGAACTGAATCACTTCCAGAACTGATTCGTTCATTTCTCAGTTCAGTTGAGCTCAGCAGTGAGGGGAGTGGAACTGCAGATTCGGTGCATGCGAACGACGAATCACTCGCGAGTCTCGAGGCAGCCAGGGTGCAGGGAGGGACTTGGTGAATGAATCACTCGGTGAACGACATAACCCTGATCCCTGAGTAATTCAAATCATTTCTTCTCAGCGATAAACTTTCATAAGGACCGTTTTCTCCAAGCTGACGGCTAATGTAGCCATGAGTCAAGCCACATGAACACAATCACACACCTCCCCATTGTTTTAACAGACTCAGTTTACAGATAAACAAACTTAAAACATTAGGCGGCCAGTAATGAGACTCGCCAGTGCAGGGCAGACGCAGCAGCAGAAACAGAAAGAGACTGAGTCGGACTACGCAGTACACAGTCAAATCTTTTTAATGAACTGAATCTAGTGATTCAGTAACATCTAGAGCTGCTTTGCCCATCACTACACTGCACATACTGGCATATGCACCAGGAGAGCAGCCCCACTAGAATGAACAGACGCCATCTTAGCATCAAGTATTAAGGTATCATTATAAATCTATTAGGCTGTTAGGCTTGGAGCGGAGCTAATGCTAATCATTCCCACAACACACACCAACATGCTCACATCCTGTAAAATAACAGAATAAATACAGCTTCATATGTGTGTATGTGCGTATAGAGACATGACATTACAGATCAGGCTGAAGCACGCGCTCGCCCATGAGATATGAGTGTGTGTTATTACCCCACTGTAAGCATGTCCACAGAGAAGTGTTAGCAGCAGTGTTGTGATGCAGATGTCCTCAGACACTGAGGCAGAAAGAGCAGCTCTGAAGGTACCAGCCTCCCACACAAAACTCAGGAACCATTACAATGACACGCACGTCACGTGAACGCCTGTTTGTGCATGTGTGTGTGTGTGTTTCTATTTCTGTCTCATGTACTGCGTGTGTGTCTCTTTCTAAATACTCTGAGTGTGTATTAACAATATGCGCTGGTGTGTGTGTGTGAACAGAACAGGTGCGAATGAGGAATGTGTGTAAGTGTTCATTTTGTGTGTCCTCGTTCGTATCTGTGCATGTTTTAGGGATTTGTGTGCATGCATGCGTGTTTCGGGTATTCCAGTAATGATCGACCCTCGACTCAGTCTCTCCACATTGACGCATCAGTGTTGCTTTAAATGCCTGTTACCATGGAAACAGGCAGCCGGCACACAGGTCTGGTACACAGACAATGGTCTCTCTCTCTCTCTCTGTCTCTCTTTCTGTCGTTCTCTTTCTGTCACTTTCCGTCTCTCCACCCCTGCCGCTCCACCCGCCGTTTACCCAATTTTCTCTCTCGCCACATCTTCCCATTCTTTCCGTTTCTCGCCTTGATTTTCATTCATTCACGTCAGTCTCCCCCCTCTCCAAGGTCCCCCCCTCCTCTCTCACTCTCCCTCTTTTCATTCAGTCTGACGTTTTTTACCTCTCTCTCAATTCATTCATGTCAACCTCGCCGCCATGCTCTCACATCTCTGTCTCGCTCTCCTTTCATCACTCTCTCCACTTGTCACGTCACCCTCTTCGTCTCTCTCCCTTCATCCATCTCTGTCTACCTGTGCTCCATCTGCTTTAATTCCCTCTATCTCAATCTTCTCTTTCTGTCCATCTTTTCTTTCCTCTGAGCTCCGTGTGTGCGTGGATGGAGAGCAGTGATGCTCGGTCAAACACACACAGACGCTCACAGAGGTTTTCCTCATAGCGCACAATTAGAGCTTGTTTAATTGTGGCTTTGCACATCCATCATAGGTTCCTTGGGAGCACTGGGTGCATGTATCCTAAAAACGAATGCTACATGTCTACAATTAAGCTCATGAACAGTGGGGGCAGCATATCAGGATGTGAAGTAAGGTCTGCCGCAGACTCTTAAGAAATGAGAACAACAATGCTGGCCAGCTTTAAAGATGAATACTGGAGGTTTTTGGGGTTTTTTTTGGCAGCTACAGCCTGACTTGATCTGGCAATGTTCACAAACTTTAGATCTTTAGATGGCTATTGCTCCTTAAAGGGATAGTTCAAATTTTTCTGTGGTTGTATGAGCTTCTTATCCATAGTCAGTGCATTAAAAACATTAGATGGCGATCAGCACACCCCAAATTTGGAGAAGCAGGCAGGAGTTTGACACAGAAGTCAAACAATGTACTGCTGTGGACGAGGACAGCAGCAAAACTTATTTTAGCCACCAATAACTAACCTGCTGTGTTTAGAATATTTTAATATTACCTTGCCATCTGACAGACTTTTTCGTCGGGGAACTTAAGCCGTTATATCGCTCTCTTTAAAGCCACCAGACTCCTTTAACAACAAAAGTAATTCTTCCTCACTGAACATGAGAGATGCTGGTCTACTACTGCCCAATAGTTTGTTTGTGTTATTGTGTGACTTTGGTGAATCTGAACTAACACGTTACAACACCAAAGTCACACACTAACACAAGCTAAGTGATCAAGACATTTTTGGACCCCCACCTCCTGTGTTCAGTGAGGTAAAATTACTGTTTTTTGTCAATAGAGAAACTCATGGTTCGATTCAATTGAACTCAAGTTTGTTTGCCCCCTCAGTGCGGTTTGTTTGGGCAGGTGTGAACACAGCAATCACACTCAGGTGTGCACCAAAACAACCAGACTGAGACCTTCTTGAAGAGGTGGTCTCAGTCTGGTTACAAACGAACTCTGGTGCGGTTCGTTTGTGGTGAGAACGTGTTCCGACCTGGATCTGAACCAACTGCAGTCACATGACACATTGTTTGGGTTAAACATGAGCATGTTACAGTCCTGGAGGATTATTAATGTGCACCTCCTCCTGTACTGCCTTAATATGCACATTCAGCACATCCAATGCATCAAAACATTGTTTTCTAGTTGGAGCCGCGCCTCGTTTTCAAACTGTATGGTTTGACTAAAATGAACAATGACAGCAATATAGTCCACGATGAGCAGCGCTAACATCAACCTGTGTAGTTGTCCCTCCATTGTGACATTAGAAAGTGTCACATTTATCTTGCAAGTGTTCTCTTCTTCAACGTTTGCTTTACTTCCTGATCAAGAGCAGTGTTCTCACACAAGGCATTTGATCTGGTCCGCTTGTAAATGCGGACAAACCACTCTAGGCAAGTATACAACTTTGCAACAAATTGAGTCCCTGATACGGACCAAAGCAAGACAACTCTAGGTCTGAAAGCACCCTAACCTTCACTCTCAGTTTAGCTCCCCACCAAAAATGGCAGTCTGATGGCACGCTAAAGCATTGAAAATGTATGATTTACACTTAAACCAATACTGATTTTTTTCAGGTCGGACTGTTTTTAGGTTACTAAAATATGTTTTTCTGCTGGCCCCCGTCCACAGCAGTACATTACTTGGCTTCCATGCTGATCCCTCTGCCTGCTTCTCCAAACTGAGGGCATGCCGACTGCAGCTACTGTAGCTAATACACTCAATATAAGTGCGTCATTCAAACTCACTTTAAAAGATCCAAACTATCCCTTTAACTCACATTACTGAGTCAACTGGGTTCCTTTTGGACAACTCTCCTCTTGTGCTACAGTAACAATACATCGTAATATTTACGTTTTTCCTGTAATTACCATCTTGTGGCCGCAGCGTAAGTTACACGGCTTGCTCTCTGTACATTTTAATCCTTCAAGTATGTGAACAATGCTGACAGCAGCACAGAGTAATATGCAGAAACACACCTGTGGCACACACACAGTAGCAGACTCACCTTGCCGAAGCTGCCCTTGCCCAGCACCATCAGGAAGTTAAAGTCAGCCAGCTTCATGCGATCTTGGTTGCCATTGGAGTCGAACCGGGACGCAGCATTAGCCGACTTGCCTTCTGTGTTCTTGCCTGGTCCAATCTTAGCTCTCTAGATAAGAGAGAATAAGGGACGACGTTAGACACAACCTCCAACATTCAAAGGGACAACTGACTGTCAGTGGAAGAATATTTAAGCATACTAACATTTTAAAAAGTTATGATGAGGCAGCTGGTGATACAGGGCCTTTCAGCAGTATTTGTTGAGGAAAATAAGATTTTTATTTCTTCATTATTCCCAACCATATTCGCCCCTTTGCCACATTTTAACCACCATTTGAGATTAGTCGTCATTACCATGACTCTGCACTTTAATTCACGTGACACATGGATTGGCATAAAAATGAGGACAGTGGCTGTAAAACAGCTCGGATGTTTACATGACGACAGATGTGAGGGAAAGGCCTTGAAGGAAAAACCAGTGAAACATTCATTTCTTTTGCGTGCCAAGAATTGGGGGCCAAGAATAACATCCTTCTTGTGAATCATTTATGTGAAATGTTGTCATCATTTGAGAAACTCCCATTAGTAATGCTGCTAATTATCTGGACCCAAGTCTTATTGCTTGTGGCAAATATGCTCAATATGGCAATCATATCAAAATATTTTTGACAGTTTGCTTCAAGGAATACTCCCTCCCCGAAATGAATATCTGTATATCAGTTACTTTGTTTTTCTCACATGCATCAACAGTGAACAAAGAATCCCGAGACAGAGGAAGCGTTAAAGTAAAAGGAGGCCACGTTTAACAGAAGCAAAACTACATCAAAAATATCAATTTACAAAGTTGTACACAACTTGCGCAGTAAAATCCAAGTCTCATTTAACCAGTCGTATGCTCAGTACTTCCCAAACAGACAGCTGTTTCCGACAGGGAACTGTACTTAAAGTGAATCCTATCTGTGTTCTCTTAGAAGAAGAGAGAAGAAAGAAGCTGGTTCTCTTTTTATTGGGATAAATCACTGTGATAATTTACGCTGCTCCGGAGCAGGTAATGTTCATGGTATCATATCACAGCCTGTCAACACAGTGACCTCTGACCAATCAGATCACTGAGGAAAAAAGTATCCATGGACGAAATTTGAGGTGAAGAAAGAGTCACCTGTATATTGTTAAAGGTCAGTAATAATAGTCGGTCTTTTCATTGTTCCAGGGCTCTATTTCCACTGGTTTTAAAACAGCGCTTCTAACAAACACAGAGATTGTTTACACACTAAACACATGATTTTAGCAGGAGTTTAACTTATACAAAGTTTGTTTTAGTCTGCAGTGACAGTGTTGCTATTTTACACTCTGCTTCCACCAAAGCAGCTCAAAATACTGTGTGATGAGAACAAGGAAAAAAGACAATATTTCATTTAAAAAAAATAATCCACACACTGTTATGTGGCTCCTGTTATTATACATGCAACATTTCAGTCAGATAGACCTCATCAGTCAGTAACTAGGCTACTTTTCCACTCTTTACTTCAGCAGCAGAAACAGTCTAGCATCACATTAAAGTGTTTTATCTGACAAATTTGTCATTATCCAACTAAATAGCAAAAAATTCTCTATACTAGTGATACCTATGCATAATTTAAGTCTCGGTCGATGGTGAATTTCTGGATAGTATTTTCAGAACTGGCTTCGTGGTACAGGCCCGCTGGTCTTCACCAAAGTCACGCAATAACACAAACAAACTAACCGATCCAGGAAGCTGTAGACCAACAATTCATGTTTTAGTGAGGTAAAAATCCTGTTTTTGTGAATGGAGTTTGACTTTAAGGAGTGTTTCACTTTCTTTTCAGCTCCCCGTAGGAAAGGGCTGTCTGTTTGGGAGGTACTGAGCGTACAGCTGAAAAAACCTAGACTTGGATTATACTGCACTAGCTGTGTGAGAGTTTCTAAATGTTTTGATGTAGTTTTGCTGTTGTTAAACCTGGCCCCCTTTTTCCTGTAATTCATCACAAATTTTCTCCTTTTTTTGGATTCTTGTACACTATAAATTTAGGCAGAAACACATATTTCACACATCAAGGTTATAAACAAGACAGAAGAGAGAGTAAAAGAGTTCAGCCAAGCCACATCTCAAAAGTTTGGGAAATAAATAAATCACAGTAATAAATATACATACGCAACACAGATGTAAGAACAGTAATATTTTAGAATCCGAACACGGCTGCTCTAATAAAAATACTTACAGCCCTTAAAACTTTCAAATTCCCCCTAAATGTTCAGAGATGCTTTTTAAAAATTTTGGGCATTTTAATATGAAAGAGAAAACCTTTTTGTTAGATAGACGGGAGTGGAAGTGATAAATATGGTAAAAGGGAAAAGTTTTTAGCTTTTCGGTTCATTCCGTTTCATTTATTCCATGCAGGCACTTCATACTTTCCATAACAAATATGGCTTCCCAGTGAGTCTGCCACTCTATTCAATCACGACTGTCACCACTTTCCCTTGTTTCTGTCCTTCAACCACTCACTCCCACTCACTCTCAAAGTTTTTCTACCATTTCTCTTTCTCTCTATAATTCATTTCTACTTCATCTTTATAAATGTGGCCCGTGTCTCTGACTCTCCATTTATTCATGTCTGTCACCACTTCCCCGTCTCTCTCCTCTATTCACTCTCAGTTCCTACGTGCCTGCCGCGACCTTGTCACGCTCCCTCGTCCTGCCTCTGTCGTAAGGAACTATTGTAATCTTACAATCTAATCTAATTATAATCTTATTCTTCACTTTGTTAAGCCATGCTTCAATTTAAAAGACATTTTAAGACATTAACAAAACGCCTGCACGCTCAGAGACAGAGGTGCAGGATGAGTACATCTTATCCTATCTTATCTTAAATTGCTGATCCGCACTGAGGCTCTCTGCACTTCTTCTGTCCTGTGCAGTAATTTCTCCGCTGCCTTGTCTGGAAAATTGTCAGAGTGAAGCATCCGAGTACTCTGCTGCTCCCTGCACTGTGTGTGTGTGTGTGTGTGTGTGTGTGTGTGTGAGTGTGTGTGTGATGCAACCCATACGGTTCCCGACTCATCAATGGATAAAAGGCTCTATCTGTCTCCATCTGTTCTGACACACACACACACACACACACACACACACACACACACACACACACACACACACACAGAGGAGCAGTTGAGGTATTTGTGAGCAGCAGAGCATGCTGAAGGCAACACTCTCAAAGCCTTCAGAGATCAATGCTGCTCTCTCCGTATACAGCCATGTGTCCAAATATTTTTGTGCACATTATAAATGGTTGAATGGCAGCAGAAAAATCTGATACATTTTCTTAAAAACCTAAACTGCATTAACACTAACCTGATGTGTTTTTTTGCTCTTGTGGGAGAATGCATCTGAACAATTCATCTTCATCATCTGTCTCATCCCAGTTACTGTCCTAATGCAGCCTCTGTGTACCGGCATGTAATAACAGCAACAGCTTGACTATCTAACCAACCCAGATGCCAGAAGAAAACGTTGGCATTGTACATTTCTGCAAACCACAAATATGTTACATTTGTATGTTTCATATCTATCATAAAAACCTTTTATAGACTGATGTAGTAAATGAGCTGACTCTGTCGTCAGGAGGTGGAGGGGATTGTGGATGGTATGACACGTAGGCTAAATGCCTGCCAAGCTGCAGACGACTGTTTGAGACCAACAAAAAACAGAACTGGTTGTTTTTTAGCAAGTCGTTGTTGTGTTCCCAGCAGCTTTTTAGGCACCAAAAGTGGGTGTTTTGTAGGCGGGGGAATCACCAAACGATACAATATTACTGTGATTTTAAACATGTTCCGATATGCTGAATATTGCGATTAAATATGATGCAATATTGTACTTTTTTTCAACTGTAAATTATTTCCCTGAAGGAAAACGTTTTTTTATTATCTAATAAAATAAGGTTTTCAGTCTCTTCATCTCACTTTAATCATTTGCATTTGCAGCACAATGTGTGTAGTGGACTAAAAAAGTGATAGATTTTATATTCAAGTAGGCTACCAAAAGTTTAATTTGTATTTGTAACATTAATGATTTATATAATTTAAAAAATCCATACTTGGCACTGTGTGACGATATGATATTGCCACATAAAAAACTATCTGGACACAATTTTTTTCCACCCACCACTAGTGTTTTGTAGCAACCAGTTGCTGTTTTTCCACTAAGCATAGTGCTACGAGAAGCAGTTGCTTTTTACTGAGACATTGCTGCATCTCCTGCCGGGACAGTGCACGAAAAGTGTTTGGGTCTTCACCGAGATGTCACTGTGTTTCCACTGGGGATAGTGCGATGAAAAGTGATTGTATTTTTATGGGAACTTGACTACATTTCCAGCCGTAGGTGTAGATTTCAGAGGGGATGCAGGGGACAAGTTGCACAGAACTATTCTTTTCACAAAATTACAGACATTTATTCCATAAATCGATGATAAGGCACATATTAGTTCATCAAATTCACCAGACTGCAAGAAATTAGGTTTTATGTGTCCTCCTCAAGGTTAAAACGAAACCTACGCCCTTGTCTCGAGCCATGACTGTGTCCGAAAACCAGTTTTTTCAGCCCAAACATGATCTTTTCTGATCTTTTCCTCACCATAACAACTGGTTTTCATGCCTCAACATAACCAACAGTTAACCACAGGGTTATTGAAGCAGAAACTTTCAACATATCTGCAACAAAATATCGTACAAATGTATCCATGGTTTGCAGAAACATACAATGCCAACACTCCTTCTGGTAACTGGGTTGATTTAAATATTTCCTAAAGACCATTACCCAGTCAATGTCAGTGCATTATCACCATGTCTATGATCATATTTTCTGTTCCTACAGATGGAAATGGAGCTTATTAATAAACAGTTAATATTGTTATTTGGGTTTTAAAAAATAAGAAAAGTCTGGTCAAATCATCTTTGATAGTTACAGCAGATCAAAACATGTTGTGTCTCTCTTGATTTCAATACTACCTCTACCATCAGTGTGCCACAGCCCACCTTCATTTCCCCCTCTCACATTCCTTTGATTTAGCTCCCTATATGTGTGTAAGAAAAAGAGATGAGCTCAAAAGAGGGAAAGACATAAGTGAGACAGAGAAAGTGAAGCAAATAGAGAAACAAAAAGATTATTACACTGAAAGGTGTTTAAGATGCATCTAAGAGTGTAACCGTCTTGTAACCGAGTTAAATTTAAAAGGGAGACAATAAATGGGACGAATGGGAAGTCCACACCCAAATGAAACATTATTTATTGAGAACATTTTGTTTAAAACACCTAACAAAATAAAACCCCTCCCTAACTCTGTCTGCTGTTCCAGACAAAGAAGAGTTGAATCTCACTTAATTCACCTTTGTTTGCCTTTATTTGTGCAGCTTGTCCCTAACAGTTATGTCTATGTCTGTCTAAGTGGATGAGAGCGGTGCAAAAAAAAAGCAGAGTCATGTGCACATAAACTGTACTGACAATAAAGGTGATTCTACATCTCTTACGGTCAAGATGGCAGTGAGGATAACAAAAACGGGGATTCATTCATTTCATATCGTGCCTAACTTTTATGGATTGTAACATTTCGGGTTTGGAATCTGTGTGCGAATTCTCCAGCTTTCTTTGTTTTTGTTTTTGAGCCATGACAAAGGGTAAAATGTGGCCTGCAATAAACAGGCCTGTTTTTAACCTAAATTTAGCTGACTGTTGGAAAACTTGCGGCCTCTACTGGCCAGTCAGTAAATGACATGTATATGGGGAGGACGCATCAATCCCAATATTCAAATACACTCAACATGTTGCATTACTACAACCACAAGAGATCTTTGAGCATACAGCCATAAATGTGCACAAAACATATTAGGCTGATTGGTCCAGTAGTATGTGAGATTAGATGCAGACAGATGGATAAATACATGACTGAATGCATGATCCCCTCCAGGCTTATGCTTGGTGGAGATAAAACTGAGATGGAAGAAGGGAGAAAGAAGAGAGAGGAAAGAGCAGGACACTGGGTAGTAATAATTTAGTCTGTGAATTCTGTACTGTTTTTGTATGTCTTTTGATTAAAACTTCATCCTAATGAAATGTCGGAAAAAAATTGAACTGAGACAGAAAAATGTGTATATCGTTAAATCTAAATTCTTAACTTGTGTGATGGTGTTGCATGTGTGTCTGTGTGATTCTGGATGGAGTGAATGGAGGCATGCAGGTCATGTAACCAAAGTGAAATCTCTCTCGTCTGTCTCTGAGTCTTTCTCTCTGCCATCTCTCTCCAAGCCTCACACGAGTAGTTGCCTACATGCTTGTGTGTGTGTGTGTGTGTGTGTGTGCTCGCCAGCCCCCTGAGAATGTGTCTCAGTGAACGTCTGAGGACCGTGACCTTGAGGAGAGTGAGGGAAAGAAAACAGATAAAGAGGGAGAAACACACAGGGGGGGCACTGAAGGTGACAGAGGACAAAACAGATAAGTGAAGGAGAGAAAGGGAAGCAAAGTGAAGACAGGGAGGAGAAAGAGAGGAGAGAGATGGAGGCTCGAAGGCGACAATATGTCCCTACAGAATGCAGACTCTTAGAGGAGGAGAAGATGAAAAGTATCTTATTTCACAGCACTAAAACTCGAATTTGTTCGCAACACAGTTGGGTCGATTTCCGTTTTTGCCAGTACGATCTGGTGTACAAGCTTAAACCAGTTTGATTTTAAGTAAACCAGGTGAACCAACATTTGTCATCTGGCTAATTGAAAAGTCGTTGAAATCGGCAACCTGTGCTCCAGGCGTCATGGCGCTAAATCCCACATGTATTGCATCAATAATAAGCAATATGACGACGTGATCGACATAATATTTTGTTTATAAATGGACGAATGGAGCCACTGGTGTCGGACCGGCTGTGAGCCGAGGCCGGTGTTGGCAACACTAGGGGATCACATTTCAGGATACGGAAGAGGTAGAGTGGCGCATTGTGTTTGTTTACAACGAGTGATGAGAGGAGACGTGGCGGGAAAACTAAAACCGCACCAACATGGCAACATTTTTGTGTTAAAGCCGACGAGTGGTTGTGAGCTGAACTCCTGTTGATGCTGTGTTTCTTTTTATATCTGTTGCTCATTTTGAAAGCTCAGTATTGGACGAGGTATGATGAAGATGATGAATTATCTTCCTGATACCGTCTTATTTCACCATAAAAACCTAAATACGGTAGCGGCTGGCTGGAGAAGGACTGCCAGGGTGCTGAAATTTCTGGTGAGCTAAATAATCCATGCTAATAACAAGCTACGCTACATGATGGCGACTATATTATGTGTCATTTCCATGAACTATCACAATATAAAATGTGTTTTCTGTTTTAAAAGTAATGCTACAAAGTAGGACGATAGCAAGGAGGCTACTTACTGTACCCACCTTTTAAGTGGTTACATGTCCAGTCTGATCTCAAGCAAACAGCTGATATATATGTGGTTTCCCTATATGAAGTAGGCTTAACAGAAGTGCATATTCAAATGTTACGTGATGTGATAGTCTGCTGCTGGTTTGTTTTTGGGACACAGTGTCATTATGTTTCACTCTGAAAGGGCAACACCTGGTAAAATTCAGTATATAAAAGTTTGGCGATGTTGATAGCGCCTCCTGACGTGTCTGAATCCCCTTTTACATCTGGAACCTCCCGACTACAACGGGCTTGAGACGCACTCTCGTTGAGGACTTGGTTACTCTCTTATGCTGCAGGCTCCTTCAGGAATCTGATCCCGTTAGATTCAGCAGGGGGGCCTCTTGCAACTGCCCGCCTTTGCTGACGTCGACAGCAGCAGGGTTCGAACCCTGGACCTCACGCATTGGAAAACGAGCGTGCTACCTACTACACTAGTGCATCCTGACGCCTCGATTCCAAAATATAGTGGAAGAGTAACTATATATTTATGTGTAAACATGTAAAAAGTCCTGTTCACAAAGTTATTGCCAGCATTATTTTGGTCATGTCTACCATTGCACGAAATCCACCAACCAGCATCTCGTTTTTACAACTTGGTTTATGTTAGTGAGCTTTAGAGGTGCTGATGAGTGGATTTAGTTTCCTTCAGACAGAGCCAGGCCAGCTATTTCCCCCTTTTCCAAACTTTATGCTAAGCTAACTGGGGCTAAAACAGAGAGACGTGAGGAAACAAAAGCAAAGCTGCCCCTGAACAGCTCCACTCATCTCTGCCATCAACACATTTCAGAGTGACTCTGATGTTTAGTAGCTCGGTGTCAGTTAGACAGAAGGAGGACAGGAAAGAGAAGCTAGAAAGAGGAAATGCACAGAGCGGGGTTATCCTCTCCACTGCCAAATGTGTTAATGAGTGGGCCTACTGGTCAGCCACACACACGCACACACACACACTCGCCTGGACCTGCAGTGTGCCAGACCGGATGGTACTACAAGTGTGCCTGCCAACTGCTAACAGCTCTCCCAGAGAGGCTCTCACTCAGACACACACAGATGCACAGTGCACACACACACATTCACAAGCATGCCATACCGACACATTCAGAAACACGCGGGCACACGTTTGCAAATGCTTCAGCATACAAACAAAAATAGACTGAAGGTGCGAATGTACACACACCTAAAATTTCTGCCGTAGCTCCTCGTTGCCCTCCTCCCCCTCCGGAGCAACAGGAACATTGAAGTACTCGCCTTCTTCCTGGGAGAGCAGCTTAAACCTGAAGAGAGAGAATATTTCCCGTCAAATCAATTCGCAATTAGTTTATACAATTTGAGCGTTTAACTGCTTCCATTAGGCGAAGCTGCTGACTGTTAGTGTGCCCGTTTAAAGACCTGAAGAATAATCAGCTGATTATTTAGTAATTCCCTCTCCTTCATGGTGATCCTGCAAAGCCTGACACAGATGAGCCCACAACACAGCTGAGATGCTTATCGCTTAACAAAATCAATAGAATATCATTTTTCATATTGGCCTCATTACAACTGACGCTACAAGTTTATATTCACCTCCATATTCATTGTAAATAAAATTGTACTGTGTGTTTATGAATTTTATGAACTTTAACTGTAGTTACTTTCCTTTTATGTTTTCACGTTATGTTTTCAGCATCATTCCTGTTTTAGTCTTTCTGATTTATTGACCTATTTGGTGCTGCTGATGATAAAATGACTGTTTATTTAAAGGCAGTCTGGTGGCTTTGGCAGTAGTGATTTCTGGGCTGTTTCTGGCTCAGCAAAAAGGATCTTACTCTTCAACAAAAAGGTTTATTTCAGTTGGGATCTTTTCCATAATGTTGTCAGACTCTTAGAATAACAATGTGAGCCTGTCAGTGGCAAAAACAAGCACTTTTAGTGGACATACTGACGGTGCACTGCATCGATCTCACTCAACACTGGACCAATTTCAAAAGCTGTTTTTCCCAGTAGTAACTAAACCTCCAGGTTGAAACACAGAATTTACCGTTTTTACAGTCTGATTTAATCAGATGTCTTAATTTTTAAGTCAACACATCGTCGAAATTGGCTTTAAAATGAATCATCTTTGGCCAACATGCTTTTTTCTTAGCATACATTTTTTTTAGTCTCAGGGCTCTATTCTTGTGACCCCTGTGGCGTGAGTCATAGTGAAGTGCACCATGCCCAATGCATCGGCAGTGTGCCAAACGTTCTTTCGGCAATGTCTTGGCCAGGCTCTCCTGGCTCACCTGCGGCACACTTGGATACAGGGTGGGATCGGAAAGCATACATCATCATGAATTATAGTCATGGTGGGGCTGTGACAATCATGGCCAATCACATTCACTACTTTCACCTTCTGTCAACACAGAGCTCTACCTGTCATGACGCACTGAGAGTTTGGGAATCCTGAGGAGAGTTCTCCTCAGACAATGTGTATTGTCCAGGACGTGCAGAGTAAAAAATATGAATACAGCTCAAATACACTCACCGGCCACTTTATTAGGTACAACTGTTAAACTGCTCCTTAATACAAACGGCTAATCGGCCAATTACGTGGCAGCAACTCAGTGCATTTAGGCGTGTAGAAATGGTGAAGACGACCTGCTGAAGTGCATCAGAATGAGGAATAAAGGTGATTTAAGTGACTTTGAATGTGTATAACAGGAATTGCTGATCTACTGGGATTTTCACATACACCATCTCTAGGGTTTACAGAGGATGGTCCCAAAAAGAGAAAATATCCAGTGAGCCAAAATGTCTTGTTGATGCCAGAGGTCAGAGGAGAATGGCCAGACTGATTCAAGATGATAGAAAGGCAACAGGAAGTCAAATAACCACTGGTTACAACCAAGGTCTGCAGAAGACCATCTCTGAAGCAACAACACCTTGTCCAACCTTGAAGCAGATGGGCTACAGCAGCAGAAGACCACACCAGGTGCCACTGCTGTCAGCTAACAACAGCAAACTGAGGCTACAGTTCACACAGGCTCACCAAAACTGGACAACAGAAGATTGGAAAAACATTGCCTGGTCTGATGAGTCTGGATTTCTGCTGCCACATTCAGATGGTAGGGTCAGAATTTGGCGTCATGGATCCATCCTGCCTTGTATCAACGGTTCAGGCTGCTGCTGCTGGTGTAATGGTGTGGGGGAGATTTTCTTAGTACCAACTGAGCCTGGTTTAAACACCACAGCCTGCCTGAGTATTGTTGCTGACCGTGTCCATCCCTTTATGAGCACAGTGTACCATCTTCTGATGGCTACTTCCAGCAGGATAACGCACAATGTCACAAAGCTCACATCATCTCAAACATGACAGTGAGTTCACTGTACTCCAATGGCCTCCACAGTCACCAGATCTGCTGGAACGGGAGATTCTCATCATGGATGTGCAGCCGACAAATCTGCAGCAACTGTGTGATGTCATCATGTCAATATGGACCAAAATCTCTGAGCAATGTTTCCAGCACCTTGTTGGATCTGTGACACCAAGAATTAAGGCAGCTCTGAAGGCAGAATGGGGTCCGACCCAGTACTAGCGAGGTGTACCTAATAAAGTGGCCAGTGAGCACATGCTGCCAAGAGCAGTAAGTAGCCATGTGATCAAATTGTTAATGAAATAACATTGATTACAGGCACTTTAATGATGACTGGTTCAGAGCCCTTGCACAGTGGAAACACCTAAAGGAATAAAGGCGATCAAACACTGCCAACAGGTTGCAGTCGTGTTATCAGACAGGTTTCAGCTAACAATTAAATCTGCTGCTGGCTGTTAAGATGAATGACCATATTGTGTTTAGACAGTGATGGAGTTACTCAGTCTGTGCTAATTATTTCAGCTTATCTGACACAATTTACAATTAAAATCACATCAGCATCAAAGTAAGATTATGTCACAAGCTTAACTCTTTTAAACCTAATGCCAAATACCTTCCATAGAGGGCAGTAACATAGAAACATACAGACGTTTAGCTTCAGCTGTTCATGTCAGTCTCATTCTAGCTGCTCGTGCCAGCACAGGTGTGAGACTCTGGAGCTGCACACAGATGGAGTAGTGGAAAACACACACTTGCACGGGTTCTCTTTGCTCTGAGTATCAGGTTTTTAATGGCATCTCTCCACCTCCACCAGTCTACCTCAAACGTTGGCATCTCATTAAAAACCCTGACAGGGCAGCGTCAGCAAAAAGAGGGGAAGATAGAGAGATATAGAGACTGAGCTACAGAGAGAGAGGGAGGGAGCCGGAGAGATAAAGAAGCTGAGATAAAGAGACAGGGTAGAGATGCTTTGGCACCGAGTATCACCAGAATGAAAAGAGAAGCTCCAACTAAAGTATTTCTCCAACAGTGCAGTAATGAACAAGGTCACCTTCACTCTCCCTCCTCCTCTACCTGAGCTGTTCCTCCGCCTCACATCTCTCCACTCCCCCCCTTTCCTAATCATCCACCCATCCCTCCTTTCATCTCACCATCCATCCACTCCGTTTTTCTGGAGCTCCGAGATGCCGAAGGACAGTGATCCCATGAAGTCGTTGCGGCTGGTCAGGTCCCAGTCCCACACCTCCACCGACAGACGGCGGTCCTTATCGTACTCCTTCAGGTGGCTGGGGGAGAAACAAGGACAATCAACAGTTGGATGATGGCCCGCAGTGATACATGTAGGTGTTTAATATTTCAAGTTAACTTTAAAGCCACATGAGAGCAGTCTTGGATTTATCTTTCCTGCCATGACAATTTGTGGCCTCTGAAGCGTGCCTGGTATAATTCCTCCAGTAATCAAATGCACCTCATTTTCTAAACACATGAAGCAGTAGCTGTCTGTGTGTTTAGCCTGTGTGCTACATTCAAGCTGCGTTCACACCACACGTTTGGAGCAGTTCATAAAAACTCCTCTACCATCTCTTACTTTCATTTGGTGCAAAAAATCCTCTCAAACTGAACATGTGCACTCAGCTGTCTGAAAATACACATCTCGCTTTCCTTCCATGCAAACTGCGATGGAGCTTATTAAGAATATAATTGGAGCCAACTGCTCGAAACAACCCCAAAACATAGCTTTTATGAATATAAGGAGCCAGATGTTTTTATCTGAGTGCCAGCAGTTACACATGCTTGGAAAGACGAGCACGATGTGACGCTCTTAAAACACTGAGTGAGTGAGTGAGAGAGATGGAAGAGAAGAACCAGAGAAAATAAAAAAGGGAGACGGACAGAAAGATAAACATAATAAGAGAGAAAGCAAACATGGTGTAATGAAGCCTTACAATTTAAAGGTCTCATTCCAAGTGGGGTTGAGGCAGCACTTTATGGTCTTGGTCTTCTGTTTGCTCTCGCTGCGTGGATCTGGGATCAGTTTAAGCTTCACGTAGGGGTCTGACAGACCGTTGGGGTCCATAGGAACCAGATTCCTGCCCTCTTTGACTGGGGGGGAGAGGGATGGAGAAAACAAGACAGAAAGAGTGAGAAGGTGAGAGAGGAAATTTGGATAACATAAAGAAGAGATCTCAGTTTCAGTTCACATAACGTACAGTTACACAGACTTGGTGTCAAATCACAAATAAAATCACAAATAAAATTTAAACGCTTGGTAGCCTACTAGAATAAAATAATCAGTTGCTTTTTTAGTTTACTAGATTCATTTTGCTGCAATAAAAATGACTGAAGTGAGATGAACTGAGTGACTACCTCATTTTATTCAATAAAACTGTTGTTGAAAAAGTTTTCCTTTGGGAATAATATCATATCATGGGGCCTCTGGTGATCCCCACCTCTATGAGTTACTCATTAAAAATGCCCATTGATAAAATAAAAGTCATAATATTAAATCTATAACATTGATTGGTAAACTGAGACGAACACAAAAACAAAAGAGAAACAGAGAGTAAACACATGTAATTAATGCAACCTTAAGTAAAACAGACTAAAGACGACAATGAAAGTAATTAAAATCATAACTGTGTAACACATTTTAAGTATGATTTTCGATTTTATTTTCTTAAATCAACTTAAACAACCTGCTTATTTTTTTTTTTTTTGGTATTTTTTGATATACTCAGATATGCAATGATGATCGCTGAGTAATATTGATATTGTCCAATGTCAAGTCTCTGATCATGTGACGAAACGATATGTGCATAATAGCGTGCACTGGGGCCTATTGTAACTACTACTGTAAAAGTGCTTGCTTCCTTCTGTGCTGTGATACGGCTGGTCGGCGGATTATCCTAAATAATCGGGTCATGATTTCTGGAAAGAGACAGAGAGAAGGCAGACATCTCTACGGCCGATATCTCCAACACTCTGCAACTCACAGCAAACAATTTAAATTGATAAACTGTGCTATAGGAAAGAGGAAAAATGTGTATTTCGGATTTTGTAGTGAAGTATCCCTTTAAAACCTATAAGAGGAGTAAAATGATTATTAATCACCACTCGCTCTTTTGCACATACCATGCTGTGGGTAGCCTGCATGAGTGGATACAGCAGGAGGGTTCAAACACACCCTTATTTTTCTGGTGCTCATGACATGGAGCAGTTCTGCCTTAAAATGAGGGTCTTATAATTTTATTCAGAGCCCACGTGTTACTTATCACAATTAATTTTAACCAATATTTAGCATGTTGACAGGTGTTCATTTCAAGTCTTCAAGTGAGTATGTGTGTGAATTTGTGGAGTGTTTCCTGTCAATAATCTTTTTAACAACAAAACTCTCCCCTGAAACCAACTAATTAAATTACGCATGGTAAATCTGAGGCAACAGAAAACACACACATACACAGAGCAGAAACCCCAGAGCTGTGCTGGGGGTTAAAGCCTTAAGGTCGCCAGATCTGTCTGTAATGACCATGTAGACAGATGAAGGTTGCCAGTTCCTACACTAATCCTCCTTTTGTGGCCGTCTGTTATTGGGCTGTAATTGTATTCCGGTGGCGTAACATCCCCTGCGATTGGAGAGTGTGTGAATTTGTGTGTGTGTCTGTGTGCACAATTATTGTTGCTGGTCAAGTTGTGAGGTCACATCCAATTACCAGAAGCCAGGCTGGTGCTGCTGTGTCTTAGGCAGCTCGCTTGGGAAGCACTCAAGTACACACACACACGCGCACACATGCACACACACAAGAACCTTTACCATCCCCTATATAAACACACACACACACAGCACAAAGAACTTAGCTGAGGCAGCTCAATAATTGTAATCTGTGGGAAAATGACAAAGAATGGCAGAGGAAGCCATGATAAGCTGAGGTAGGATGTGTAATGTTTCCATGTTGACTGTGTCGAGTCAAATTGTCACGTTATGTATAAATACATTTTAGTTTCCAATTTTTCTTTCTTGAATACTCCAGATTCAGGAGCCAGTGCTGTTCATAGAAAAGACCGACTCCCTGTTTCAAGTTGGGGACTCTCAGTTTCACACACCAGCTCAGGCCTCTCCCTGCCAAAGAGGTGACATTACTTATTTATGACCTTTTAAGAACACTTAAAATCTGATCTTACCCTGCCGAGTGCCCAAAGATCCATCTGCACGCAGAAACCTAAAACTATGTCTTTTGGCATCTCAATTTACCGGGTCAGTTACACTAACAATGTGGTCACACTCGTACTTTACTTTCGTTAAAACAAAACACTTAAGGGTTCAGACTACTTTGTTACAAAGACTTAAAAACATGCAGCCACGTGGACTAACATGTCACTCAGATCCAAAGCAGGAGTTGGGCTGTGTCTGCACCTTTTTTCCATATAATCGGGTCGTGCCAAGGTCAGTGTATCTAACACCTGAGCAGAGTCTGTATCAGCTCTGAACCTGCCCTGCTGCAGTGTTCTCTTTCTATTTGGGTCTGTATGGCTAACACCATTTTTAATTTAGTCTAACGCTGCATTTGTGTGGTGTCAGAATAATTGGAGAAATGAGTTTCCCACTGGGAAAATTCACGTAAATGCCCCCTAAAGTTGGAACAACTACTCTAAAAGCACACGACTTGCCCACTTGAAGAGATATTACCAGGAAACATGGTATAGAAGTAAATGTTTCTTTATTAGTTAGGAACTTTTTATCAATTCACATATTGCATATCAATTTCTTGCTTGCATGTAATTTGTAATATGGTATTAGGTTGTAACTATTAGTTTCCGTCCACGTAGAGTGACCTAGATTAGCTAGCAAAGTTATTAATTAGATTTGACCCCGATAACATATTAGGTGAAGCGACAGTTTAGTGGTTTTAGGAAACGTACGGGTGCAGAAACAGCTATCAAGGTGTTGTTTTAACACTCTGAACGATAAAATGCAGCACCTCTTTTTTGTGGCATCCATGACTTGAAAGCTTATTAACACACCGAAGTTGGAAGGATGACAACTTGGGAAGTGGGACCATCTGAGGAGCACATGTGAATGCAGCATAATCATTCCACTTCAACTTATTTTGAGTTAGTTTCAAATCAAGTCTGTTTTTTTTCTCATTTGTTGAAAATAATTTGTTAATTTTGAGTTTGGGTAGGTGCTACACTTTACTGCACTTAAATGCATCTTTTAACATAGTCTAACGGGCAAAAAGCAAATCAAGGAACGGATTAAAATTAATCTCTATAAATGGATATCTGCATAAGTGTGTGCAGAATCTGTAGGTACTGGGACAATATTTTGGTACTGGAAGCATTCTGGTTTCTGTTTATAGTCCGTTTATGGTCCAAGTAGGATTGACGAGAGCAAAAGAGGCACAAAGGATTGGCCAAAGTGCAATCTCGGAACAAATTTTTATTAGCTTTACACTAATTCATCTGCATTCATACACAGATACCTGTTTTTATAGATTTGCCTAAATGTTGTTGGGGCTTCTCTCACATTGCTAACTGAACTGGACGCAATGATCAGCACACAGAAGAGGAAGTCCTGCGCTGGATATCCACTTATTACAGCAGAACCCCCAAAATACTGGCTGTTGACCAGTTGAGGCTTTTCATGGTCAGAAAGACAGCCGATGGGTCCTGAGATTGGATTTAAGTATTACAGTAGATGAGACTGCAGGTGAACTTTATTTCAGAGATGACAAAAAGGGGCAGCTTGAAATAGAGGAGAAGGGAAAAGACACCATGTACAGTAAAATGATGGGGGAATGGCTGCCATCATAGAAAAATTGAAAATGACAAGTGTCACATAATCCAGAAGTAGGTCAGTCTTGTATTGTCACCACAAATTAAGTGCACCTGAGTTCACTTGAAAGTGAGACTTTCCAGACTGCCCCCGCCTGACATGATGCTGAAACATGGGTCAGAAAGTTTCTCCTCAGCGGCTACTGAAAAGCAAACTTTTGCAATAAAAGTCAAAACTGCCTCTTTTTTTTAAATTTTTTTTTTACAACCAACAATTGAGATGCAAAGCTCTCAGGGCTGCGGGGAACATGCGGCGTCCTTTCAAACCATGACTGAGGGGAGAGCTTTCCGGCGAGCTCGCAGCGTGAGAAAACCTCAAGAAGTGAGAGAAATGAGGCTTTCGTGCTGTTGAAGCGCTGCATGCTACGCTAAGCTCCGAGAGGTTAACCACAGCACAGACCCAACGGCCAGCATTAAACCCTCAGCGGAGCAGGTCAATAAATATTAGATGATGCCTGTTAAAGTGACCATCAAATGCTGGTTGAGGTGAGCTATAAAGAGGGGTAGCATGCCAAATGGTCTCATAGGACACCTACAGTCAGTAGAGGAGGGTGTGTGTGTTTTTGTGTTTGTGTGTGAGTGGATCTACTTGTGAATGCACAGGTGTGTAATGTGCATGTGACCTTGTTTGCATATGTTTAAGTCTTGCTTGCATACACTTTGTGCTAATTGTGAAGAGCATGTGCGGGTCTGAGTATGGAAGTATGTGTGTGTAGGTGTGTGTGTGTGAGAGAGAGAAAGAGATAAGGCAAGTCTTCAGGGAGGGCGAGCGGAGATAAGAGTGCAGTAACAGCAGAATACTGTATATGTGCACAGCAGCGTGGGTGTTGCCGGTGCACCTTTTCCCATGTGAAACAGCCTCATCAGAGTCTTAGTAGGATTCTTATGTTCTGTCCAGCTGCTACACGCTTTTATATGTGCTGCAGAATTAATGAAGCTTTTCCAGATAATTTCCTCTTCAGGATGTTGAAACTGAAAGCCTCGATCTCTCTGTCAAATCAACATTCATATTAACTAAAGCAAACAACCTCCAAATGAGTTTAATGGGTCTAAATAAAAAGATGTTGACTCGATGTTCATTTTAGCAACTGTATTCCTGCATGTGTTGCTAACTGGTGCCAGCACCAGTGAGGCTAATTTAGATGCACACTCTGTTACTTCAGGGACTGGAGTTGTATTTGTTTTGACTCTGTTTAGTTGCCAAGGTGACTAACCTGAGTCTGAAATGGATCAACTTCCCCCCCTGTGGATCACACCTAAGAAAATGAAGTGCTGATTGATGTTTATCACAACCCTGGCTGGGTGTGATCCCAATCCAATGAAGTAAACATGCAAACTTATTCAAGGCACTGAGATCTGGCACGTGCAACATTTTGTCATTTCTACAACATGACCTATTCAGCAGTCTTTACAGCGTAGAATTTTGGAAAAGGCGAAAAACGCAAGAATTTAAATTAGTGACCCTTTTCCTCCAGCTCTATCCTATCAGCCCTTAGCCCCTCCCATCAGACGACCACAGGCGTCTGCACACACTTGATATAGTAACCCAGTGTTTTCCATACAATGATTTATTTAATCATACTTCACTGGACAGATGCATGCAGCACATTCTCTCTCTGTTTATCAGACCACAAATGAGACAAGAAGTAGCTAGCTAGCCACCCCATCGTCTGTCCGACTCACTCCCTGCCACTATGGATTGCTTCCCTGGGAGTGGTGTGGGAAACAGCTCAGGAAACAGACCTCGAATTCAGCCTGCACAAAACCCCCCGCGCCAGGTGTCACAGCAGGCTGGTGGCCAGTGGCGACACCAGGTCTAAACTGTGTAACGGCAGCAACAGAAAGTTTGCTGATTTGGCAGAAGTTGAGGCTGCAGCTGTGAGCCTTTAGCTTCGGTTAAGAGAAGGCTAAGCTATTAGCAACATTTTCCCTCCATTTCTGACACGTTTTGCTGATATGGACAAGTGTTTAATTTATTGTCAGACTCTCTTTTAGACTCTCTTTTTAATTAGTCCGTCTTCCCTTTTGGGTTGCTTTGCAGCAGGTGTTACCAGTGCTGAAATAGCAACTTTCTGTGCACAATTCTCCACCATTAAATCAGGCTTAAGGGACGTGCACACACATCTGCATTTGCAGAACAGCCAACAGGGACATCCTCTCACTAAAATAACCTGCGATTGGCCAACGTCTCCCATCACAGGCTAGAATTTCTAAAGCCTGAAAAAGGAGCCATTTTGGATAAACAAGAGTCTCAATAACGTCTGCAGGTTGAAGGAACAGTGTGAAATCCTGCCTCAGCTAGGCTGGTGCTACCATGCTGTATGATGGTGCAGCAGTCTCGGGCTAGTAGCTCATCCTGAATTGCTGGGTTATTTAATTTGAGCATTGAAAAGTCAAAAATCCAACCCCTGTTAGAATCAAAAGCTCCATCATGTATAATTGGTTAAGCAGCCTTCGTTGAGCCTGACATTAGATTTGAATAAAAATGAATGAGTCCACTGCTCTAAGATTTTCAGCTCACTTTGAATAAAAGTCCCCTTAGCAAGCTCTGGCATGAGTGCAGTGTCCTTCAAACAAAGAAAGCTTAGTATAGTATAAAGGTGTCTGTGGTGTTGGCATGAATGTCAGGGTTAAGTGTTCATACTCCCGATGGGGCCATCCAGAGAATACCAAGACAAAATGTGGCAAATGTTTCACTTATGGACTTTATACTGTGCATAAAGTTAATAAAAGTGCTATTTCTCATATTCCCAGGGTGCTTTTGCTTTAGAGCCAACGCACAGACAGCCAGAGTCATCATTAGTGTATGAAGGCTCCAGGATACTCCGACAGAAGTACTTGCCAGATGGTCAAACACCTTTCCCACATCGGACTTGGTGGGAGGGAGACTTAACTTTCCGAAAGCAAAAATCCGACATTCACGTCTTCACGCGGCCACTGGCCAACTCTGTGGGGGTGAAAAAGCACAGGTGTGCGTCATCATCTCCATGTTCAAACTATTATCACATCTCACCCTCATCTGTGACGATAAAGCCATCAGGCAGAATGTGCTGCTACCAAAATAAGGGGGCACCTTTCAGTGCATTTTCACTGCTGGAGCGTCCTTGAGCTAGACACTGATCCTCCATCTCCATGGACCCTGTTCTGCCTCTGACCCAGAGCTCTGATCTCCCAGTGAAAGGGGAGGGAGGACTTAAAAACGATCAATAAAGTGTCACTTTACACTCATGTCAATTGCTTTGATTAAATCCGCAACTAGTCCACATGCACAGACGCATTTCTCACTGTGGCAGCCATTTCCACCAGCTCCTGCTACGTTAAGCTGTTCCTAGTGGTTCTACAATTCATTCTCTGTGGTGGCGTTTTTATTTTTTCTTCACCTCACTGCAATGAGGGAGGAAACCACTGGTGGCTCCACACTGACCCCTGTGGATGGAAATCAGTACTACACCTCCTGCTGCCTCTTTATTGCCTGTAAACTATTACAAGGAAATGAGAGGAGGATTTAATCACAGCTGGCTGAAAACAGGAATGTAACACGACATTTTCAAACAAAAATCTCTACTTTAAATATAAATGTGCAAGTGTTGATGATACAATCATTGCTGGCTGGACAATAACGTTAATACTCTCTTAAGTCTCTACCATTCAGCTCTGCTTTATTTCATTCTGTGGCACTTGTGAGGTTCAGCCTTTACTGCTGTCCTTGCAGTCTCTGTGTGATAAGTCTGCTCTCTTATCATTTCCCACAGTAAATCCCAGCTAATGATCAGTGTACGAGCGTGGGAACCAGGGAGAGAGAGAGGAGAGCGGGGAGAAACCCAGCGAAGGACCATGAAGTGACAAGCATTTACCTGCAGAAATGAGCACATCCTATGCACTTTATGTATTGTTTCCTCTCAGGACATTCAGAAAGTTAATAACTGTTTCAATGTGAGGCTTTGTTTATGTTTTCCGATGATGAACAGATCCTGTGTATTGATTATGTAGCTGTGCAGCCGCAGAGGAGTCAATCATGTCTTTCTTTCGCAGCAGAACTGAAAATACATTTTGTCTTTGAACAGGAGGAAATCCTCCTCAGATCCGCAATCAACATTTAATTACTTTTCAGTGCTTGAGTAGCATGGGCAAAAAGACGTCGACTAAATTTTGGCAAATTTAAGTGTTGTCCATTCATCCATTTCCTGGGTAAACATTTATTATCAGTGAGTCATCTAATACTTGAGGATGAATGGTGGCACAGCTGAAGTTGGAGCAGATTTATGAATAGTGTGACTGTACTCCATCCAGCCACAGTAAAATGTGGTCATTTATACAACATGTATGAGAGAGAACTGTGTATACATTAAAAAAAAACAATTTGAAGCTTTTGTTAGATGGTGTGAAACAATCAGCTCAGGTATTTATGTGAATTTAACTCATTTAGCAGCACAAACTAGTTTTATCTCACATGACGACTAGACTCCTTTCAGCTAAAAGTTCATTCTACATCAAGAAAGTCTGACGTGTTCAGGTTAAGGCACTGTTGAAATTGAATTGACAGGGAGTACAAAAGTTTATATAAACCTCTGCTGCCACCTGCAGGTGAGAAAGGGCACTACAAGTAAATTAGAAAGCAGGTGGTGACAATGTTCTCTGCCTTTAATCAGTTAAATAAAACGTAAGGAAGATCAGGAAGCTCATGAGGAAGGAGGCAAGCGTACATTTAGCTTAGCTCATTTAAACCAGACTTGTTCAGGCTAGAAATTAAATCAGTAAAAACAATTTCACTCGTGGAAAATATACTTATAATTTGGCACTCATAAAAATGAGGACTGCTGTGTTGCTGCACCTTTCTTGGAATATGCTTGTTGTGTGGTGATGATCGGCAAAACATAGTTGAGGATGCAACAACAGTAAATGTTGAGCATCTCACCGGGAGGCTTTGAGCCAAGAACTAATCACCACCACACAGGAGGAAATCACAGGGGAAACAGACTACGTACACACACCCACTCCATCCTCAATAAACAAGAGCACGATGCAGGAGATCAACAGCAACAATTCTGACTATAAGGGCACACGGAGAGCGCAGATCTCCACCAAGGCCCATCAAACAGTGTTAATTAAGGTGAAAAATCATTTGCGTATCCGCCCTGTGAATTGGATCCGCTCCAGAATCTAATGAGCTCTTCCCGCACCCACACTACACCCTTCCACCAAGTTTCATGATAATCAGGCAAACAGCATTTCTGTAACTCTGCTGACAATCAACCCAAACCTCCTTAGCAGAGGTAACCGCATCATTAAAATCACTTTAAGTCTCAATTTATATTAATAACCCACAGATGCCCACAACCTTTGGCCGAGAGCAACAAGTCCTACTTACGGGGTTGTTAAAATGCCTTCTTGAAAACATGGAACATCCTGCCCTGAACATTATTCTCCACTTAATTTGAGCAATGTGATTACGGTGTCTCAAACCAGACGGGCTGCCCCCTAGAAGTCAAAGATTCTAATCATCAGTCAGAAACCCTTAGTTGACAGATTTCTCAAGTCAAGTAGTTGGTTTTTCTTTTTTTCTTGCTTTCACGCTGCTCTCCTGTTCAGGCAGCTGTGGAAACCAGACCCAGAGTCTGAGTGAGATGAAGGCAGCTGCCCAGAGGGAGGCAGGCTTTGCCCAGTCAGGCTCTGAGATAACATTACCTTCTGGGTTTTGTTTGATATCTAGCGTCTGCAAAACACACACTTCCGATCTGCTGTTACCATTTACAGCCAGCATTAGCTCAGAGGGGTAACTTGGCTTGTCCCAATGAACTCTATTCAAACTCTCAAACTCTATGTGGAAAAAAAAAGGGATGATTAATTGAATGTTTGAGTGACATAAGCCAGACACCCCTCGAAACCAGACTGCTGCTGGTAATCACTACCTTCAGTATGAATAAATGAAGTAAGTACAATGACATTTGATACGATACTCTTAGAACAACTAATCAAGGATCGGCTCTGAGCCCCATCTTGCTGCGACGATGATGGACAGGTTGACAGACGAGATCAGGCAGGAGTCTGTGGACTGTAATGTTCCCAGATGACACTGTGATCTGTAGTGAGATTAGGGGGCAGGTTGAGGAGAGCCTGGAGAGGTGGACGTACGCACTGGGGAGAAGAGGAATGGAAATTGGTTGGATCAAAATAGAATATATGTGTGTGAATGAGCGGGAGCAGAATGGTGAGGATGATACTTGGGAGTCGACTTGCGGAAGAGAGGTGAAAACGAGATTGCAGGCATAGTGGAGTGGATGGAGAAGAGTGTCAGGAGTGATTTACGACAGAAGGCTCCCAGCAAGAGTGAAAGGGAAGGTTTACAGTCGTGACACCTGCAATGTTGTACAGTTTGGAGGTGGTGGCACTGATGAACAGACAGGAGGTGGAGCTGGAGGTCGCAGAGTTGAAGATTTCTGCAGAGAGTGACGAGGATGGGCAGGATCAGAAATGAGTATACAAGATGGTTTGAGAGAGGTGAGATTGAGATGTGCTGGATATCTCGGGGGAAAGATGCTGAAAATTGACCTGCCAGGTAGGAGGAAAAGAGGAAGGACGAAGAGGAGGTTTATAGATGCGGAGAGGGAGGACATGCAGGTGGCTGGGGCGATAAAGGAAGATGCAGAGGACAGGAAGAGATGGAAACATATGATCTACCGTTGCAACCTAACGGGAGCAGCCGAAAGAAGAGGGAGGACTCTCAAAACTGCTCCGAACAACAGAATGTCAATCACTGTAAGAATAAAGTAAATACTGAGTCCAAAAGCTTTTTGCAACAAGTAAAAATGTATCTCTATTATTGGGAAACACTGGCCTAAAAGAAGGCCGTGGATTCTAACAGAGAGGGAAAACTTCCTGGGTTTTGTGCACTAAGAAGAAGACAAAGCCTGTGTTGTGATCCTGCTTTGAAACACAACTTCCCCATTTGTAACAGTGGAAGTGAGGCCAGTCATCCTGTAGCTGGCATGTTAGCGACAGTGAGACTTCTGGCTGTTTATTTTGCTCAGTGATGCCTCTTCTCAGTCATCACCCCGACAGCAAAATACGAACGCCTCAGTGGGTGAATGTGTGAATGTATTTGCATCTCGCTGGTTGGACACACAGTGAAGACACAGCTCTGTCAATCTTGAGTAACCATGGAAATAATCATTACAGGACAATATATCTTGTGCTTCATATTTGTGTAATTTCTACAGTCACATGGTTAATTAACTGATGTGAAATACAAGACAGGAAAAGCAAGGAGTAGTCTTATATTGCCTCAGTAAGATTTCCTTGGTAGGGGTTGAGGCATCAGAGTCAACAAACAAAGTGTGTTGCACTGAAAGATTTCATCCTAAAACGGAGGTAGGCAGTTTTATTTTGGCGTCATTCCAAAATAACCTTTGAGCATTTTGTAATTCAAGCTATCTGAGAGAAAAAAACTTCTGCACCTCCTCTTGGCTTTTGAAAAATCTTGCCTGTGGCAGGTCATTTCACAGAGAGGGCGTTCCTATTGGCTGCTCTACAAATGCAGATGCGTGTGTTCTTTGGTGAAAAACTGATTCAGTGGCAAAGAGTTGCTATTCCAGCCCTGGCAACAACTGCTTACACTGCAAAGCAACCCCCAAAAAGATGATGGACATATCAAAAAGAGAGTTTAAACGAGAGTTTGACAATAAATAAAGAAAACACAAGTCAATACTGCTGCGGTCCTTCAGAGATGGACAGAGAATGCTGCTAATAGTTTAGCGTTTTGCTAACCAGAGCTAGTGGCTCATGGCAGAGGCTTCAAGTTCACATTTCTTGAATCACAGTATGTCCTGCGCCCCACTCTCCACTCCCTGCTGCTACAGATCACCTCACCAGGAGAGTGGGCCTCTACTCCAGAGACTAACAGGTGCTGGCAGGGGGGCCAGCAGCCACAGCAATTGAAATCCAGCTAGCGCAAACCCCAATGCCAGGGTATCACACAGCCCTGACTGACCTCCAGATCAGAAAACTTTCTGTTGCTGCTGATACACTGGCCAAATCCGAGCTGCTACAGCTGCTGAACCCCGCCCCTCCCAGTAAAGCAGTCCACAGCGGTGTGGAAAGAGGTGAAGGGGTTGAACAAATTCTTGTCTAATTTGTGGTCTGATGAACAGAGAGGGCAAGAAGGGTGAATGCAATTAAATCAGACTAAGTAAATAAGTGTATGGGAAACACTACTGTATGAAGTGTGTGTTCATGGTCATCTGATTGGAGGTGTTTAGGACAAGGAGGGACGATTAATGCAAACATTACTAGATTACGTACATCTTACAAAAAATTAATCATGAATGATAAAATCATTTTCATGGAAAGTTCCATCAGCCCCAAAACAACATATTCAGTAGGATATTTGTGTTAATTATCACTCAGAGTTGGCTTCTGTGAAGTATTCTGTATTGATTTATGTATTGACACTTATTTGTAATCACAGTGTGTGTATGACATCTTGATAGAGATACAGAGTTTTGAGGTTGTAATTATAAAAATAGCAATGGACACAGAATAACACAATAAGCTTTGTGTGTCTGATCTCATATATAACATCTGTGGGATCCATCCGTCACCTCTGTGAGTCCACCAGGAGAGGGAGACAGCAGACTGGTATTCTCCAGCATTAATATACAGTGATATCTGGGCAAATGTCTGTCTAGCTGATGACCGTATGAGTGTGTGTTCCTGAGATATACGTACTGGTAACAGTGAGTACATTAGTCTTGACCTCAGCGGTGATCTGGAGGCGACCTCTCCTCTCAGTGTGGTCTGTCCCACACAGGCTCGGCACATTGGCCACACAGCGCTTGTGGATGTTCATCATACAGTCTGGAAAACACACACACACGCACACACAGGTATTTGTAGTGTTATTTAACAGTGTGTCTGACCTAATAAGTCAAATAAGTGGATGTGTGTGTGTTGTAGAGTACATACGGTCACATCTCATGCCCTGGTGTAAGAGGCCGTAGAGCAGAGAGCCACAGTGGTCGCAGAAGGTCGGGCTGGAGTAGGTGTGGATCTTAAACTTATGCTTTGCCCTCGGGTCCTGGAAGGAAAAAAGAAAGCAATCAAGTAAGTTAGTAAGTAAGAAAGAAAGCAGGGGATTGTAATATGAATCATTTAAATCTACATTCAGCCACATCTCCCGCCTTCTGCTACTTAGTGCATTAGACAGAAGGAAGCGTCATTCAGAATAAAGCAATGGACATTTTGTCAAACATTTGTTGATGTGGCTGTACACACATTTTGTCTGTTTACCATCTGTGCATCTATCTATTAAAAAAAAAATAGTGAATCAATGTCTGCCACATAACTGTCAGTTTCCGTGGTCTTCTATCACACTGGGTTTTATTCATACAAATCTTTAATACACACCTCTAAATCCCTCCATCTTAGTCATCACCTTCCACTTTCTGCACATTCTGTATACGGACGATGTAGCATTTATAATCCAGCCCTGCGTCCTAAATCCTGTCTTTAAACTGGCATCAGCACTGTAATCTGACCAAGATGAGTTACATCCGAATTTCTTTATTCACATCAGTTTGTAAAGACTACAAAGGCAGCTACATGGATGACCCCCGTGTGTGCATGCAATACAGCTCTGTGTGGAGTCAGTCTTCCATGAAGATTGTTAAAGCCCCATAGAGTTCAAACATAAACGGAGGTACAGTGCAAGAGTTCGCATCAATCAAAGACACACACACACACACACACACACACACACACACGCGTTTGTATACAGTGTGTTGTGTGGCCTGACTTATTGAATTTTAAAGGGCAGCTCCACCTATACAATCCCATGACTTCTCAATAACATTCCTGATGTATGCAAATCCAAAAATCCAAATTTTGGTCAAAGTATTGTGACAATTTCTGCGTCACTGAGGACATGATGTCCTTTATCTATATGTAGGAAATGAACAATAACCTCGAAACAGCTGGTGGGATGAAGTGGGACAGCCAGCTCACTAATGGTGCAAACTATAAATTAACACACAAATGACAACAACTAGCACAAACCATCATGTTCTGAACAGACAAACCATAGACAATAACACAGAGATGACATTGGCATTATGGAAGAGAAAACAGAAACTACTCAGTCCAGCATGCTGGGAAATGTGGGCGTCACTACAGTTTCTGCACAATGTCATGTTACTTCATATGACCCCCTCAAACTCCTGTGGATGCCACTTTAATTTGGATCCAAAAGTCACACGATAGCAAACTAAACTAGACGAGTAACATCTGTGTGCTGTGAGGCTAATACTATCTCAGTTCCCTGTTGGAAAGGGCTGTCTGACAGCAACATAAAGTCATAAAATAATCTTAATAGCATAAACCTAAACTGATGTTGATTTCTTTAAGGAGGGTAAAATACATCTTGCTGCTGCTCCCATCCACAGCCACCAGACCCCTTTGACAGAAAGGGTAATTTTACCTCATAGAAAACAAGGAGTCAGTAGTTTCTGCTGCCTCTCATCAGTTAGTTAGTTAGTTAGAGTTATAGTGTGACTTTAGGAGCCAACTTAACGTGGCATCAGCATAATACACTGACTGTGGATCTATTAATGCCTATATGCATTTATTTCCATATTCATTCATTTTCCATAACCGCTTATCCTGTTAGGGGTCACAGGTGAGCTGGAGTCTATCCCAGCTGACACTGGGTGAGAGGCGGGCTACACCCTGGACAGGTCACCAGACTATCACGGGGCTGACACATAGAGACAGACATTCACACTCACATTCACACCTACGCACAGATTTAGAGTCACCAGTTGACCTAATGTGTATGTTTTTGCACTGAGGGAGGAAGCTGGAGCACCTGGGGAAAACCCACGCTGACACATGGAGAACATGCAAATGCACAGAGTTTGAACCAAGATCCTTCTTGCTGTGAGGCAACAATGCTAACCACTGCTCAGTGTCACACTTGAGTGGAAGCTTCTGCTTGAACAACACAGGAAAAAACCCATACATGAACCTATCCTTTAAGTTCAAGGACACAAGTTCAGGCCTCTTATCCTGCTCATTGTAAATGTTCCTCAGTATTTTTGTGCTAATTATGCACTTTAAACAGCGTAAAAGAAATTCAGGTACCAATTCCTCTTGTGAACATCGGAACTAAGGCGTAACTAGGGCAGAAACACAGTCTATTTCTGTCTAGTGTGTGTGTGTGTGTGTGTGTGTGTGTGTGTGTGTGTGTGAGTGAGTGACACCTGCAACCATGGCTCAGTGGGCAGTTTCAGTGGCTGACACTCACACACATATTAACTCAAGACACGTAACTGATGGCCACCGAGGGACTGCTTTTTCACAAACACACACACACACACACACACACACGCACACACACACACAAACCCAGCAGCCTGAACCCACGGACGGTGAGAACATCCAATCCACCACTTGAGAGAGATCCAGCTTGCGCGGTGAAGCGGGGATGCTTCAGTGTAGGAGTTTAAAGATTTCTGCCAAGGGAATCCGTCAAAGTTACCGAACATGTTGCTACAGTGTTTAGCATGATTTCCAATTGATGATGATGATGATGATGATGATGATGATGATGATGAGGTGCTTTGACGGCACCGAATGCATGTAGCGACCACGTGTCTTCGGTGTGTGTAGACAGATTTCTTCGGCATGTGTGTGTTTGTCTTGTCACCTCATCATGAGCCAGAAAAATGTGCTGATTGATTTCTTCCTCTGCTGCACACCTGTCCTGGAAAATAAGGTTTAATTTAGGCTGCCGCTGCCTGAATTATACCGAGCTTCCCCAAGGTGTCTTCAGAAGTGTGTGTGTGCTTGTTAAGTCTGAATGATTGCGCGGCTGCCTGTGATCGCCTGTGCGTAGGTGTGTGGGTTTCTTTGCACAACTGTGCGTGTGAGCGTGTTTGTATTTTGTGCGTGTGCATCTGTGCGTGTTCGCTCCTCTGCTGGTTCTCAAGGACAAGATCACCTCCTGCTTGTTTTTGTTTCTTTGAAAGACAAGGGAACATTGTGCTGCTGAAGCTCCAGCGATGAGCAACAGCAGACAGGGAGTGATATGAGGGCTGATGAGAGGAGGGTGCCAGCTTCTTTACAAACACTGATGATTCAATACATCCACCTTGAAAAATCAACGATTGATCAGGACACAAAGAGGAAGAAAGACAGGGACAAAACGACATCACTTTTCCAGCCTTTTATAAATCACAGCGTGTGATCTTTAGCTGATGGCTGATCAGTCAAATCAGAACAGAGAGAGTGAATGGTGCCAATCCATCTGTCAATCTATTTGACTGCACAAGTGTTACAAGTTGAAAAGCCTTGAATCAGGCCTGTGTCAGGAAGTGTGCAAATGTTCACAGCTTTTCAGGCTTGTAAGTCTGAGTTGTTTGTGACCACCCTCTGAGAAGGGTATGACCTCAGTGGACTTGAGTTTCTCTTGTCAAGCTGCTTCATCTGAAGAATTTTAGCAGCCTGGGGAAGTGAGAATATCTAGTATTTGACAAAGCACAAACTCAAAAAACATCTTTCTTATCCCTCTGAAAAGTCTTAATCTTTGGAAGTCTTTTTTTTTTCAGAATTAAATCCTAAAAACCTAAACTTAAAGTGAATAAATTTGCTGATAGCAGCGAGAATTTGAATTAATTTCAACTTGTTTTAGGACATTTCTACAAATGACAAGAAAAAATGAGAACAAAATGTAGAGATGTAACGCACACTAACGCACACGCAAATTAGCTGGTTAGCAAACTAGCATTAGCATTTGTTTTATCGTTCGCAGTACCAAATCATTACAGACTGCTAAATTAACCCAACAAACATACTGCTGGCTTATACCCAACAACAATATAGTGGTGCTTAGCACAAAAAAACACGTGAATTTGCGGCGACGTTCACAGTCGCACAGTCCTCGGACGCTATTTCCAGTTTGAAAAGTGGCCCTTCCTCTTCCGCTACGTAGCCAAGATGGTGACCATTGAGGGTGAGAAGTGTCCATAGTTCCACACTCAACTTCTTGACCATTTTGAGTGCACCATCCAGGTACTCATAGTGCACTGCTTTCTCCATTCTTCTCAGTGTGAAGGCACTTATGCACTCAAAATATTAAGTGTAAGTACAGAAGTACGAGATTTGAGACGCAGCATAAGTTTACAGCGCACACAGACGTAGCTTGACTTCAGTTTCTGCTCAGGACACCATTATGTTGTTCGGTACCTGAGTACACTTGCGTCATTATCTGTGACATTTTTGTTGTGCTACAGTGAAGGAAAGGGCAGCACAAACAGACACTGCTGCCCTGGGGACTGTCATCAGCGGGGACCAACAGAGCAGCGAGGCTCTGCTCCTGGCTCGCGGAGGAGACGCTGCTGTCAAGCACAGAGCTCTCCACCTCCCATCTGATATAGATGCATCAGTATTAAAGTGAGACTGTTTCAAAACTGGTTGAAAACTCCTTGTTGTTGCGTTAAAGCAGTCCATCCCCGTGTCATGGTACAGTTGGTACACTACACAAGACCACCTTTTCCTTATTTCCAATAAGGTCGAACTTATGGTGGTGCTGGAGGTATATGTAGGGGATCACCATAATCAGCAGGATTTATCTTCATGAATGTCTGTACAAAATCTCATGGCAATCCATCCAACAGTTGTTAAGATATTTCAGTCTGTCCAAAGACTGAGGGATCGACATTGCCATCCACTGAGCTGTGATGCTAGTGGCCAAAATCTGTTGCATTGTTACGCCAAGGAAGACAGATACAACTTTTAACTGCAGTATCAATAAAAAACTGCTCTGAAACCGAAGCACTGAATATAAATCCGTTCTTCCACACTAATTAGCCAAATTATAACAGGGACATACTTCGTATAATTTAAGAGCAACTCCAGAACTGTTTCTTTCTAGGGAACTTTTGAAATATGAAACAATGAACTGTGATAAAATTCTTTGTAGTTTTTTTATTGTTTCACACTACGGCTTGTGTACTCTTGACTCTTCTTCCTGCCTGCACGTTGCCAACTTTTCCAACAGTTTCCTCCCCTTGTTTCACTTGACTCTACGCACTAAGACCCCACTAATTAAAAGCAGATGGTGCAGCGCAGTGCTCTTGGACAAATGAGTGTATTGCATGGCATATGTTGTGTTACTGGGTGTCCAAACTGAAAGCCCGCTCGTAACATCAGCACACGATGCCAGAGCAGCCATTAGTCAGTGCTCACACACACACACACACACACACACACTGTTTTGACTGTTTTCTCTCACTCTCTGCTTTTCTTTTGTTTTGTTTTAAAACACTGCTGTCCATTATTTTCTCTGCCAACATCAGTCAACTCCGCGCACACACGCATACATCCTGTCATGTCATTCATGATGCTGTGTGACAGGCGGACAGACAGGCAGGTTCACAGTCGACAGCAGAGAGTCCTGGCTCGCAGTCGCTGACATAAAAAACTAGTTTGATTTTTTTTTTTTTCCCTTATTGATTTTGTCTTCAGACTGCTCACTCATCTCGAGTTAGTGCTTACTGACATTCTGACATTTCTACAGTGGCAACCATCATCTGCTGTACAGAGTAATCTTCCTCTAAACCTGCAGTGTCTCATACAGACAGATGCTTGTATTTAAAATGTGCACATATGCTACTAAATTAAACTGCAACTATTTTGAAAATCAGTCATTTTTGGAGGGGGAACTGACATCATTCCCTTTTTACAACTTCTCAACATTGTCTGGGTTCTTTTTGTCTTATGTGATATGGTAAATGGACTGCACTTGTATAGCGCCTATCTAGTCTTCTGACCACTCAAAGTGCTTTAACACTACATGTCACAGTTGCCCATTCACACACACACAGTCACACACTGGTGGAACAGCCATCCGGAGCAATTTGGGGTTCGGTATCTTGCCCACGGATACTTCAGCGACACGCGGACTGAGAAGCAGGGGATCGAACGACCTGCTCTACCACAGCAAAGCGAATATCTTTGGAGTTTGGACTGTTACTCAAACCAAACAACCAGGGCTGTAGAAATTTGTGATAGGCTTTTTTATTTGCGTTTTTGGACATTTAATAAACCAAATGAATCGATTCGAAGATTTTATAACTTACTGATGACTTAATCTTTTGAGACTAAACATTTGAATGTTCCAGTGTCTATTTAGTTTACTTCAAACTGTGTGGTGATTTGGGGTTGGAATCTCTAGGCAACTCACGATTCAAGTCAGAGGGCTATGATGCATTTACAAAGGTAGCTTTCCTGATGCCGTCTACTGACTGCTGTTTTTCTCTTTTCTTTTGGTGGTATGTCGTCTTTGCTGGTGCTTTGTTTAATGTGCTACGTACAATAAAACAATCCATTGTCCCATTCATGCCTTGCTCCTTCAAAATGTAATCATCCCTCACACTGGCTGCCAATCAGGGCTTTTCATGTGTCACACACTTATAATTCCCACGCGCAAACGACAACAAACAGGTTCCCTGTGAAGGTTTTTTAAATTAAATTACATCTTGTAGCTAGAGTTTGCTTCTTTATCAAGAAATGGCTGCGCACAGCATGCTGATACAGTCAATTAAAAATTCATTCATAACTTTTTGTGTAGACCCAGGTGAATGTTTCAATAATAATGTGTGAATATCACAAAATCCCACAGCAGAGAAACAGTGTGGTAGAGCATGCACCTGATAGAGTCGAAGTCCATTGCTGTACCTTTATTAAGCTTTGCTGCTGCTGATGTTTGCACACTTGTTATGCTTTAATACATGATTATATTTTGTACATATATTATATCGGGTTAGACTTTATTGTTTAATATTCATCGCCTCTTACATTCATGTCTTATTCTAGTTTTCTTTTTGCAATTTCGTTATGCCTGCATGATGAAGATAAATGTCTTCATTCTTGAATCTTTGCAGCAGCCCAGGTTTGATTTCACAGCCCTTTGCTGCATGTCTGTCGCCTCCCTTTCTGTCACACTGTGCTATAATTAAAACAAAAAAGTCTTTAATTGTTACAGATGATGATAATGTAAAGGATTGGGATTAAAATTTCCAATTATTTATTTTCTGCATCGAGACGTAATCTTTCAAGAAAGAATCACACTTCATCTAAGAATCAAACACCCCCCCCCCCCCCCCAAACCTCTAGTGGTGATGCATGATAACTTTGCTCAAATAAACTTCAGTAATTCACTTCAGCAGACTAAATAATGGATGCAAACAATGAAACTTGTAACATGCCTCATGTTTTAATCACAGCGCTGCTTTGTTAAAGAAGCCCCCCAAAAAAGACATCAAAACACTTAAATTGAGCAAACACGCACGTCTTTCAAATTACATCTTAGCATCTTTCCACCCACTTTGATTTATCAACAGACTGCACAAAAAAGAACAAAGTCAACTGTAATAGGCTATCACACAGGCTGCAGGAGCTGCCTTTTTCTGTACTGATCAATAAAACAAAGCAGTGCCATTGCGTTTATCCCCCTCAGGCTTGTAATTCTTCCTCTGGGAGTGTTTAAGTGTTTCTGTGTGAGAGGCTATTTAAAGGATTTCTTGTTGATTGGGGGAGATATGCAGAGCAATCGCTCTTGGTAAAAGAGGCTTAATGGCATCGCAGGAGCAGTGAAGAATGAATGAGTGATAAAAACAGAGGGAGTACGGGAGTGAAGAGAGGGCTGAGGGTGGTGGTTTCATCTTCACACCCTGAATGCAACTCCTCTCCTCCCTCCCGTCTTCCATATGCTAATCGCAATCTCTCCATCACTTTGTTAGCCCTCCTCCTCTCTCAAAGGTTACCTTGTGGTTTTAACCATCTGGTCACACATACTGTTAAATATATCATCGCATCGGAATATGTAGAATATGTAAGTTTTATAATTATGTCCTTTGAGAAACCACATTTACAGTTGTGCAGGGTGCACATGTAGGATCTCCACGAGGGAAAAAGGAAATGGAGTGACGACACAAGACACACCTGTAGCACAACCATTATGCCAAAGTTTGTCTAGAGATAGGTTTTAAGATATTAACACACCTCCATTTATAAATGGACGCCGAAAATTGCTTTGTTCCCAGCAAACACTGCATTTTCTCAGCAGACAAAAATAGGGCAAGATTTCCAGAGGCTTCACAGGAAGAAATCATTTAAACGCGAAAAAGAAAATCACTTAATATATTCTGCAATTTGATAAGAGAAATGACATGGAAAATGAAGGTGTAACAGTTTTACAGATAAGGCTCAGACGTTCATAAAACTTCACACACACAAGAGATGGACACAAAATGCTAAATGTTCTCCTGCTTTCTTTGAAATCACAGAAAGTGGCACAGACTCTCACAGTTGTGCTCCAACACTCCAAAAATCCCACTGACATATGTGAAAGGACCTGGGGTGTCACATCCCTGCATGACATGTAAAGCGAGACAACTCGGTCTGACTCTGAAGTCATTGAAATCCGGCTCTTGGGCGGTGACCTACGAAAAAAGCCGTCCTTTGACGTCAGCATGAGGCGCAGACGGTTGGCATCATAGTTTACCGGTATGCGGTGGCGTCAGGGGAAAATGTGGCGGGACAAATTGAGGCAGCGAAAGTCCAAGTAGAGCGGGCTGGAGTGGATGGACCCAACAAACCCCAACTTTTACCCAAGAGAGTGGCGTTCGCTTCCCATAAGATTATATAGCCAAACCCTGTCAAATGTCAATTTGCGGTGTTGTGCCGTCGTAGTGCATTTATTTTGACAGAGACTGTATGTAAACATTACATTCCCTGTGAAAACGGAAGTGTATTTTGAAAGAAGACAATGCATGTAACAGGCAGAACTTGACACGGCGTCCCAGAACGTCAATCAGGACGTGAAAGTCCATGACCAGACGTCGATATGTGACAAGGTTGGAGTGAGAATGTTTTAAATCTATACATTAAATGTGGTGTAAGATATTTAATAAGGAGGTGAATATTTCAAACGTGGTTGTAACAGTGGGCCACACTGTCACTGTGTCTGAACCTGAACCCCGACTGAGGTCTTTCAGTGTGGGTTTCCTCAGGGTGCTTCAGTTTCCTCTCACAGCCCACACACACAGAGGTTAGGTGAGCTGTACACTATAAAGTGTCCACAGCTGTGGATGTGAGTCTGTTTATGGGTGTCAGCCTTGTGACGGAGTGACCAGAGAGTAACCTGCCTCTCACATGCTGACACAGACTCCGGGTGGGGGGGAGAGAGGCCATTACTATCCTGCTCACTTCAGTGCAATAAGCTGAACACAGAGAAAATCAATGTCACCAAATGAGAACATGTGTCATTATGTGTTTATATTGTTTCTCCTTCAGTCATTCAGTGTTTGTGTGTGTGCAGAAATGTGTGCTATTAAGTGTGTGTTTGCTGTGACTGCATGTACAGAGGCTGTGCAGTCGCAAGAAGAACATGTCAGCAGTATACATTTCTGCAAACTGCAAATACGTCACATTTGAACATTTTATATGCATCATATCATTTGTGATGTGATGTAATATATAAGCTGGAGGTGAAGGCAAGATGCCTGCCAAGCTAAAGATCACTGCAGACCACTGTCAGAGTGAAAAAAAAAACAAAAAACAAACAGCCACGATTTAGGCCCAAAAAGCCGTTATGTTCCTAAGATATCTCTGCTTTTTCTGCAGGGCTTGTGCCCCCAAACACGGTATTTCAAGCCAAAACATGATCTCTTCCTAACCATAACCAGGTGGTTTTTGTGCCCTAACTACATGTTAACCATTGCATTGTTGAAACTTTCAGTTTCAGTGTATCCAGAGCTCCTTTTCCGCTAAATTTCGCTGAACCTGAAGAGCAGTGACTGGTCTTGAGTCTTCCTAGGAAGACTAGCTATGGATTCCTTATCCAAAAACCAAAATGTCTTAGAGGAAAATAAAGAATTGCATAATACACTGCGAAGTTAAAGTACCAAATAATCATTAATAGCCTCTTTCAGAGAAGTCACCTTGGGTTCCAGCATATTAATGAATGCCTATTTAGACCTGGTAATGTTGTCAGGCTAATTTAGGCTCAGCTATGTTTTTGGCTCCAAACAGATTTTTTTTTTTTTTTTTTTTTTTTGCCAAAATGGCTCTTTTGAAAGTAAAGGTTGCTAAACCCTGACATAAGTTGTACACAGAGAGGCAGAGGAATTTTGGGGGAGAGGAGGAAGAAAAGCATAACGACCAGAAACACCTACTGTAGCCTGACTCAGTCCAAAGCTAACTAATTCCACCTAGCAGTACTTCTAAAGCTCAGTCAAAAAAAGATATTTGTCATTTTGTTACTACATACAGAATCATAAATGTAAAAAGCAAAATTCACTGTTTAATTTTAATGTTAGTTACTGTGTGGACACGACAATGGTTTCAATCTTTGTCTCATTCTGACTTTCAATAAGAGAGCAAATTGAGGCAACTTCTTCATCAGCAAAAGATGCTTGATGATTCTCTAAAAACATAAAATATTCATTAAGTTTCTTCTCTCAACTAAATCTGTGACAATGCTTTACATTTTCTTGGACACTTTATATGTTTGCAATATATAATGACTGGGAGTTATAGTTTAGTTCATGTTTAATTTTTGTTTTCAGTTCACTTTAATTTCAGTTGAGTTTCCAGAGTGGGTGTGCTCGTCTCAGTTTTGTTTTTATTAAAATGTTTTCAGTTTTTAGTAGTTTCAGTATTAGTTTTACAGTAGTTGTTGCTTCATATGGGTGTATTTGTCAGGGGCAAGATACAGACACAACACTTTCTAAAGGCAGCTGACTCACAGTCTTGTAGACATCCCAGTCTCTAAGCCCCAGTCTGCTGTGTTGACAAATTTGACCAATTGGAAATAGACAGACTAAAACTGGAGACATTTCCTGTAAATTCTGATTTCAGTTAGTTTTGTAAGTAGACAATATCAGTTAGTTTCCATTTTCTTCTGAAGTCTATATTTTATTTTTTATCTCAGTTGACCAAAACGTTTTTTTCACACCTAGTTTAAGTTTAAAGTTTCACTTTAGTTGAGTATAATAACACACATAAATCCAGACAATCAACAAAATATGCAAAAAACTCTGCAGCAAAACAAATTGGAATGTCTTTACCTTTCATTTTGTTAAGAAATAAATAATCTTACAGTGTCCCAGACAGGAAAACATTTGTTTTCCTCTTGACAATGACAAACTACGTTTTGACCTTATGTAGCATAGTTAGCTGCTATGCACTTACTAACATTGGGCACAGCAGACGTCTTTGTGCGCCGATGTAGCGGTGATATTAATGCAGCAGTGCTAATTTGTAAGCTCGTAAGTAGCCCCAAAAGTGCTAACAGAACGTAAACAACCCGGCATATATTCGCCATTGTTGTGGTTCCCAGGCACCTCATGGTCATGCGCGAGCTGGGTTGCAACGTAATTGTTTTACAAATGTAACCTGTTTACACGTCTCAATAGAAAAGGATATTTTTTAATAACTTTCACTTTTGAAGCCGTTTTTGAAAATCTCAGTTTTCGTTGAGAAAAACGCTGGTTACGTGTAAATGATAGGTGCAAACAGTTGGTGTGTGTAGTATGCAGCCTGTTTTTGCAGAGTCTCATTTATCGTTGGGTATTATGCACACAACACAAGGGGAGGGGAAATTAAGGGTCTAAGGATAGAGCGTGTCAGATGAGGTAAATTTGTGATTTGTGATTGAGGGCTACATAAATAAAACTGACATGACTTGACATTTATATCTGGAAAGCATATTATAGGAATATGAGGACCAGTGGGAAATAAAAATAAATTAATCAGACACCCAAGTTAGCCGTCTTCCTGTCCTCCACATTTACTTGTTAAAGCTTTTGCAGCAGTGCTTCGTGCATACATCTTACTATCTCTGTCTCTCTCTCTCTCTCACACACACACACACACACACTGAGTTCTATACCATGATTAGCGGGCTGTGGGCATGAAATGTAGGTTTCATTAGAGGATCTCATCCCTCGACCCCTCCCACAGGGAACCCATTCTATTAACCCAGATCTATAATTGACTTCTTCTTTTAAACATACATAGCTGACAGAGAGAGGAAGAGACAGGGAGGGACTGGCAGGAGGTAAAATGGGAGTGGTGGGCTGATTGCTGCAGACAGTGTGACAATATTACCGATTATGTAGAATGAATCTGCCCTCTGCAAATCATTTCTTCCTTTATTGCTGCATCTATCTGGTGTCCTTCAGACACATCTCCTGCTCTGCTGTGTCTTGGTGTGTGTGACCCACAAAGCACTCGCTCAACATTATCAGCTTCAGGGACTCAGAGGAAGGCTCAGGATTTGTCGCTGCCTGAGGAGTCATTTTATTCTGATGTAGATGAATCCTTTTATAGCACCGACTATTATGGTCTCAATCGATTATTTGGCCTGTAAAGGTCACAAAACTGACATCAGCCCAACAGTCAAAAACTCAGAAACATTCAGTCTAATACAACAGGAGACAAAAAGCAAAGAAATGTTCACACTTGAGAGGCTGAGACCTGATAAAGTTTCGCATTTTTGCCCTTTTTTCTTTTTCAATCAATTGAGTAGTTTATTTGTGTTGATTATTAAAGCTGCACACTGAGAATATTAGCTCCAAAACACTTTAGAGTTGTATCTATTTGGATACTGTATTAGCAGAACATTAGCCCTGAATTTGAATACGTTTTTGTCTGATTGCTGAGACACTATCTTTAATACTGCAGGCTATTTTTTGCACTCCACACTCCACACACCAAAGCTGCAAACCATTACACATCTCTTGCAAAAGGACACGATTCTTGCAAAACCCATCAAATTCCTTTTTAAAACAATATGTGTTTGCATTTAAACAGGACACGCAAACCATGATGTGAATAAGCACACCAAGCATCAACTACGCTCTGACAGTATTAATGAAAACACTTGTGGCTTTTGTTTTTTCCGTGTGCAAACTGTTACCAATTTGCAATAAGGTTTTGTCATACATGTAGTAAACACAAACTGTACACACAGCTGCCCAACTGTATAAAGTGTGTTTATTACAAATAAGGGGAAAAGCTGTTTGCATGCCTCAAACAAGAAACAGTAGAAAACAAAAACATTTTGTTAGAAAAATGACTTAATGTACAAAAAAGATTCAGAATCTTGCCTAATTTGTGGTGAGTTCATCTACATTTCTCTGTCCAATTTTGGCCTCCATTGAGGTCCAAACTAAATGTTTACCTGTGGCCTGTTTATAGTGTCCAAGCTCTAACTGGTATGTGCACTCATTATCTAAAAAACGTTTCCATGTGCTGCTGCAATATGTTCTCATCCCAACTCTTTTTAAAATACACTTGTGTTTTCACAGGACACGTACAATTTCTGCTTGTTAGATGCACAGTCTGTTTCAAAAGCAGTGGCGATTGCTCTAAGACTGCAAGGGAAGCTCAGCTTCCCCTAAAATGTCAAAAAATAAGTGGTGAAATATGTACTGTTGTGTTTACATTTCATTGCCTAAATATGCGCTAGAACGCGTTCAACTTTTGTTCAGATCAGCTACTTATCACAGGTCACTGACGCGACTTTCTTCTCATTCATTCCCGTAGCGTCACAGTGCATTAAACAGTGTAGAAGCTCAGCGTCCAAAGACTTCAATGGGGAAGCACAGAGTGGGTTGTTCCACTGCAGTGAAACTAGACAGTCATTGGATAAATGCTCGGCTTTGTCCCGCCCATCGGACGCTCAGCGTCTCTGGGGGTCTATGAGGCAGTGGGCGGGCCTCGGCTGGCCTGGACGCTGGGCTTCTGCATGATGATTGGATGATCTGTCTGAGGCTGAATCCCTTTTTGATTGACAGCAAAATGAGCAAATCAGCGATCTTGAAATATAAACCACCACCAGAGCGATTTTCAAGTTTCATTCCGTTGTTCCGAGTTGATGTGGAGACTTTTCCAATCCTCTCAGTGACTTTTTCTTTGTTAAAAATGACTAGCGACAAATCTAGCATCTTTTTCTGGTGTTATTGGAGACTGTACTCGTGTTTGGAGACTCTGACTTCTGTCGCTCTGCAGTTAATGTCCCCAACGAGCAGCGGGTGCTGCTGTGAGCCCCTCCACTGTCCCAAAGCACTCACAGGCGGTCACACTACCAGCCCCAGCTAGCGAACGAGCTAACAAGCTGCACATAATGGCAGACAATTTGAATTTAGAGTTAAAGAGCAGGGCAGATCAACACCTCAGATTGATTTGGTGCAATGGGTGGGGAAAGTAACAGTTCTTTTCACCCATCTGAAAATCTTTGAGGTGTGTTTTGTTGTGGTTCTATGGCATGAGTGTGGAAAAACAGCTTCAATTAAATGCTCCTTTTATAAGTTAATGCCTCGCTACAATAGGACAACTTTTATGATATAAACTTAAAGTGAGCTTCCCCTGTTTGAAAGACCAGCAACCGACACTGTTCAAAAGTAAACTTACAGCATTGGTAAAACATGTTTACATTTAATTTCTTGTGAAACAAAAGCACATTGTTAGGTTTAGGCAACAAAGGCATGTGTTGGCATGGTTTGGCTCAACATTCCCAAGGAAAGTGAGCAGCAGTCTCCCAGGTGAAAGTCCAGGGTTTTTTGGACCATCCACCTCCCCTAACAGCCAGCCTATATGAACTTTCCAGCTCCTTATATTATGTAGTTACTAGCTGCATTTCACCCAAGGCCGTTACACCTGGTGGCACAACCAAGTGTTAAAGTGTCTTGCAGCAGCGTTGTCAATGCCCTTCCTCCCCCGTTGTCCCTCTGGCAGGCAACAACATTTGTCCAGGAGGGCGAGGATCAGACTTGGGCCAGAAGCTCTGTTTTCCAGCTGAGATCACGTCCACCAACCTACGACCAGAGCTTGTGCTATGGTGAGCCTCGCTGAGGCATGTGTACATTATCGTGCTGACAGTGTCCTGGGAGAGTGCAGTGAAGGGGGCCTACGAGCGCAAGAAGCTGAGGGACACGGAGCATGCAGCCGATGTACAACAACGAGGCTGGAAAGGGTGAAGGTACGACCAGTGGAAGTCGGCTGCAGAGGGTTCGTGGCCACCTCAAAATCCAGGCTGGGAGTGCAAGGGAAGGCCCACCGGAAGGAGGTCAAGAACCTCTCCAGAGCCGCTGAAAAGGAGAGTCAGTGGCTTTGGATAAAGAGGAAGGACTCCACCTGGGCCCTCAAATGACTAGATGGCATCTAGGGGGTGGAGGTGTCGTGGGCCAATCAGCGAAACACCAAGGAAGGAGGGCGCCCACTTGATAACCCAGAGGATGCCATCTCTCACTTGACCATCCCAGAGTCTCTAGCAGTGTCTCAAGTGTGCAATAAGGGATATTGACATCTAGTCCTACACAACAGATCAAACTGATGCCGCCTATCATACTGCTGTGAAAAATGTCTTTTTGTAATTGTGTCTAATGCCAAAATCACTGACAAAGTGGTGGTATTTGACGACTTGGCAATGAGAATAGGTCAATGTGGAAAGGCAACTGGCAAAATAGTGTCACTTTACAGTTTGGCTATGTGTGTTATAAAATGACAAACTGAGTGTTAGGCAGAAAATATGCATACTGGTTTCAGAGGTAGTGCTTCAAGAATCACCGTCAGTATTTCAGCATTCAGATCACACTGTAAATAGCAACACTTCAGTGTATTAAAAATGCTCAACGAGATAAGAATCTGCCCTGCAGGGATCATTTGGATTAGAAATACAGAAAAATCAAGTAAGCCAATGAAGATCTGCAAACAGCAGAGGGAGAAAAACACAGCTTCATTTTCCTTTGGCAGAATAACAAAGCTGAATTTCAAACAGTGTGACTCGGCTTAACCATTGTTATAATTAGCTTTTTGAGAGCTGAAACTGTTAAGGACACCTATGTTACATGATCAGGGTGAACATGACAGAAATATACCCGCTGAAAATGTTTTGTTCTCTGATTTTTCAAGTTCAAAAAGCCAGTTCTGTGCAGGTGTGCGTGGGAGAAAACACTCTGTCAAACTGTGCAAATCTGACACCATTATTAGAAAGTCTTCACACAGGTGTTTTATAATGTTCCATGACCAAGTCGGAGAGCTTTTATGGTCAAATAACATGATGTTTTCCTGGTTTGGTGATGTTGTAATGAGGCAAACATGTAAATGTGTGTAAAACTCTTCTTCAGAGAGCAAACCAAATCCCTCGTTTTTTCTGTCAGTCTGAACAGGTACAGTATATATTACAAAACTTCATTAGATTCAAGGAATTACATGACCAGCAGAACCCCCCTGGTGTTAATAACTTGTGCTTTGTGAGCCAGCCTACCTGTCTTCCTGCCTCCTATATTTAAATGTGCAACTACTTTGGAGCAGCGATACCCGACATTCCCACTGTGCAGGAACCGAGGTCGTAAGACCATGAACTCATTAAGGAAATGACATGGTGGGGGTGGCGAGGCCCCGTAATTAAGAGCAGGGCCCCCCTGGGTGGAGTGGCATTTAAATAGAGGATGTACAGAATAGGGTGGAGAGAGAGACAGTTGGAGAGAGATTCAGGTAGACGGGAGGTAAGTGTATGCCAAATATAGAATTATAGTGCTAGAAAAAAGAGGAGGGGACATTCAGAGGAAACAGGAGATATATAAAGATGTGGGATGACATCTGAGGCGAACAGTGAAGAAACAGATTATCTGCCAGGTTCAAAAAGTCAAGCAAAAGGCCTCTGAGGACGCTTTAAAGGAGGTTTAGGAATGATTTCAAGGAAAATCAGGTGCAATTCAACACGGTGTGTTTCCAATAAATGTGACCAGTGTGAGTCAAAGGATCGTGCGAACTTTGCCCTCACCACCTCCGTTGTAGAGAAACAGGTGAAACAAGCTGCGTGAGCCTCCCACAGCTTTCCAAGAAAATAGGATTTTACATGAATCATTTCAAACGATTGTCTGAGTCAGAGTCTGACCCCTGGGACTGCGCCGATGGGTCATCTTGCTGAATAACCTCCGCAGCTCAACCCAATTGACATTGTACGTTTCTGCCAACCACAGATATGTAAAAATTAGTAGGGGTGTAAATCACCAGCTTCATCACGATACGATATTATATCGATTTGTTTGGATGACGATATAATGTTTGCAGATATCACAAAGTCTGTTACGATACGATTTTGATTTGATTCGATTCAGGAGCCTGCGATCGATATGACGCAATATCATATGCCCATCTAACACAATCATTTACATCAGCACACAAAAACAACTAGAATATGATTTGACCATTTTATTTCTGAGCTCTGTTTGTTGTTTGAGTGGAGGCGCGCTTGCCCAGAAATGGTGACACAGACGTGCTATGTGAATTTCAAAATTAATGTGTATCTTTAAGATGACGATATGGATCGATGTTTTCATTTTGCATCGATATAATCGGATCGTTAATCAATGAATCGATGTGGATTGATGTATCGTTACACCCCTAAAAATTAGTACATGTTATGTGGTGGATATGCTGAAACTTTAGCTTCTTACTGTAGTGCAGGAGGTAAAGTAACAAAAAACAAAACATAAGTATTGGTGGTCTACCCCCCTACCAATGAAGATGAGTTTACATATCACCTTGGGTTCATCCTTCACCTTCTCAAAATGATCCCACACTTTGGATTTCCTGCCCGACATGTTATTAACCAGCCTGTGGAATAACCGCAGGTACCAGCCCTGGAAATTAACCTGACTCCTGTCTGACTGCTGAGTGCGGCCACTTCCTGTGTCTGTCCTTTCAAATTAAATTCACACATGGTCCAGTCAGGTTTTGACTTATTTTGACAAGGCGCAGCTCCTAAAAGAGTTTCACGTTTGTTTGTTTTTTTTTTTGCAACTAAGCGACGAATGAAATATTGCAGAATAATGACCTTTCTGGTCGACTATTAGGGGGCAGCCCTTGTGAATATGTTGAAATACTGTTATTTTTAATAACTTCTCCAGATTCTCGAAGAACCTCCAGATAATGGAGGAAGAAAAGCACTGACAAATGCTTTTTGAGGAGCTTTAGCATCTGTTTGGGTACCCAAACCTGGCACTTTATGGCCCTGACTAAAGCTAACATACAAGAGGCTATTTGTGGCACTTCAAATGGCACTAGGAAAAGAGGAAGGAGCAGTCAGGTGAACGAGGACGAAAAAGAAGAAGAAATGAGGTAGTTGTTAGACACAGACATATAATCAGATGAGAGGAAAGACTGCAGAGACATATCAGTTATAAAGAACATGCCACAGGAAGCTAAAGAGCGAACACCAGCGTTTCCTCTGGAGGCGGCTTGCTAAGTGTACTTGTCAGAGTGAAAGGGCACTCCAGAGGGAGGTAAGGACACGGCTGAGGAACTAAGAGACCCCTGGGTTTTTGAGAGGATGAAGCTGGCATCCTTAGAGTGCTCTTAAGAGAAGGAAGGCGACTAATTTTGCCCTCTTGACAGGATAGGTTAGAGAATGGGTTTGCAATTTGAGAATATCAATCAGAGAGAAGACTTCTCAGCTCCTTGAGAGAGTGGATGAGATTATGTTCAAAGTACCAGTTAATGGCACTTCCTGTTGTTACAGCAGATGTGACGGGGGGAGAATGTTTAAAGAGAATTAATAACATAAGAACAAGCATGACTTTTAACCACAAGCGATAGTGTGTGTGTGTGTGTGTGTGTGTGTGTGTGTGTGTGTGTGTGTGTATAAGATGCGCACAGAAACAGACTGTAGCTCATGTTACAGTAAGTGATGTGAGCTGTGAAGTGGCTTTTAAGAAGCATGCGGACACGTAACCACAGAGTATACATGTTTATGATGCTGTTGTGGAGTCAAGATTTTTTTTCTCAAGATTCTTAAGAAGAGATAAGGGGGCCATCAGAGTTCAAGGTACCTCTGGCAGGAAGACAAGAAACAGGAGTGAATTTAGACAGCAGCTAGAGAAAGCTTGGTGCTAATTTAAGAAGCATATGTGAATCAAATACAACATTGAATTTTATAGTTTCATGAGAGACTGACCGCACCACTGAAAACGAGAGATGTATCCACAGGGTTTTTTAACAAAACTCTGACAGCTGTCATAATGGAAAACACTATTTTCTTACAAGTGCTGCACTTGGTGGATTTCTGTCACTTGTAACTGCATTTGAGGTGTTACACTGATGTGGTGGCGCTAACATAATCAGCACAGTGCACTGGGAGAGGCACTGCCAAACTGCCAACAAGGAACAAAGAGCCATCTGCTTTGGACAGCAGCGAAGCAGGGACAGCCCGGTGCACCGCAACATTTACGCCACCACACACTCCTTTTCTCTGCTGTTCAATGATAGTTTTATATCCCCACTTGGAGTTTATAAATGCGGTTGCAAACGGCAGTTGGACTCTGCATTTGTGAACGCTGCTCAAACATGCACCTCTACACTTGTGTCTGAACGCCGTCATGTACTCAGACTACAATGTTTACTCTGGTGAAATGTGAGGAAAATAAAAAAAAAAAGACAACTTTTTTCCCACTTCATCAATACTAAAGTTCAGACATCTGTAAAACATATTAGTTCTTGACATTACGTAAGAACATGATTGCCACAGATACTAATAAAAGCAACAATCTAAAATAGGAGGTAAAATAGATAGATAAAAACGGATAAGCTGTTTTATATCCCTTTTGCATCAAAATTAGCACATGTACACAGAAAACCCATCAAAAAGCTGATAGACTCCTTTCTCATTGCCAGTAGGCTCTTTTTTAAATTTGTACTGGTGTGTCACGTCAAACGTCACCGGCAGGTTGGATAACAGGTTAGAAAACAGTAGAAAGCAGCATGGAGGCCAGAGAAAATGTTACAGTGGTTACTTCTTTTTTATATATATATCTTACAGACTCATTCGGAGTGATGTTTAAGCGATGCTTACGCGAGGACAAACATCATTCTATGTCACCGGTAAAGAGGCTAAAATTAGCGTGTTCACCCAGATGAGTTATACTCACTGCCCGTCGGAGTTGGAGCCTATAAATACGTGAGTAAATAAGTGTGTGAGAGGGGATTACTTTACAGTTATTATTTTGAATTAATTTCAAATGCTTCAAAAACAGGAGAAATACATTTGTGTAAATAATATTTTGCCTGCAGAATAAAACTGTTCTACAAAATATTCAGTATATCAGTGTTTGTGGTCACGTTCTCAGTCTTAAACATAGCTTAACCGGGTCATGTAATCTGACACTCCACTACAATCATATAATTATTAGAACTCTGCCTCATTTTGAGCCAAGAAAACTCTGCATTCAATGTTTTTTATCAAAAAAAAATTTGTCGAGATTGCTTTTGTATGCTTCTAGTATATAGTTTATATTGCCTGTTTTACAGCTGTATATTTTTTATTCTGTATTTTTGTTCTATGTTCTGTGTCTGTAACTTATGTTGCTGCCTGTCTTGGCCAGGACACTCTTGAAAAATATATCTTTAATCTCTCAAGATTTTCCTGGTTAAATAAAAATAAATAAAAATAATAATGCTATTCAAATAAAATAAAACACTGAGCTTCACCACTGTAAAAAAAAAACAGTCTCCTTAGTAAAGCCACTTATCATCTCAGCCATGGTCTCATTTGTTTTCAGTAATTATATCATGCAAATAAACTTTATTGACAAGTGACAATAATACAGTAAAAAAAACAACAACACATGCAATGTTTAAGAAACTTGCAAAAGATTGTAAAAATTCCTCCTTTAACATGTCTCCTCCTCTTCCGTATCAACACACTGCACAACCCTGGATCTGAACGGCTGAAGACATTTTATTTAATTACCCATCATGCCAGTGGAGCTGCTCAGCGGCCAGTATTGGTCATACTGGACAGCTTCGGGTGTTACACGTCTATATTTAACTTGTACAATATTGAGCCTACCAAATGTAAACACTAGAGTGTGTGAGTGTGTGATGGTGCGGTGTAACAGTCAGGACAGGAAAAGGAAAACGAGAAAAGAGAGAAGGCAGCTCAACCGTAACACTGGTGTTGACAGGTGATGGGGGCTCATGAGCTGGAAGTGTGTGTGTGTGTGCGCCTTGTCTCTCGTCCCATCTGTCTTTCACTACTCATTCTCGCTCTCATACGCGGGGCATACGTTCTTAAACATGATTCATCTGTTTGTACTCACGTCTGATGCAGGTCCTTTATCGGCACCTGGACAGGAGAAAGTGACGAACTCATGGCAACGTTTGTGAACCACGAAACAACAGACTGTGGAGAGAGAGAAAAGAAAAAGAACATTTAACTCTGTGCACAAAACATAATGTTATTCGCAATCTGAGACAGCAGTTCAACTCTTTTTCTGTTAAGGACCACTAAACTGATACACATTAAGTCACAGACTCCTATTTCATTAGATGTTTCTTCAGGGACCTCTTCCTGAAAAGATTTTTGTTGTTAGATGTCATTAAGACCAGAATTCTATAGCTGTCAGCAATTGAGGAAGTGAAACCTGACAGACAACCATTCATGCTCACATTCACACTTAGAGCCACCTGGGTCTGAACCAGGAGCAGCAGAGAAGCGGTGGCAGAGCGCTTTCATCCCAGCGCTTTTCTTAATAATGTGCTCTGCGTGGGAATGTTTCTAAGACAACAATATCTTGACACTAACATGAGCTAAGTAGCTAATGTAACGCGGCATTAATAGAGGGTTGACTGCACAGTCAACAACTTGCTTACAAAGCCAGCGGTGATAAACTCACAACCTTCATCCACAACATCAAGTGTTCGCTGGCTGATCTGTTCCCCAAAAATGAATTTTTCTGCCTTTATTGTGACAGTGGACAGTAGCCGAGCCAAAGAAGCAGCAGTGATGTCCCTGCCGCCTTTCAGAAAGTTCAACTGGAAGTGCTTGGAGCGGCCGCACAAAAAAAGTGTGCTCTGAAAAAAGATGGCGAGCGCTTTTTCTCACATACGCTCTCTCCTCATTGGGATCAGTTGAAAAAGACGGCAGCACTGACAAAAAACTCTACGTGGACACCCCAGTAAATATTTATACCCAGGAAGGTATTAAAAAAACAAGCTGAATGGACGATGCTACGTCACTGACCACAGAGCCCAACACTGTCATTCAAAAGACTTTGGTCCACAATCTTGAAAACTGTGCGACAATATAATATATAATGCAGACATTGCAATCACCCATAACCTAACCCCACTGGCTATCTGAGCATTTAACCAGAATATTTGCAATTGCAGAGAATCACTGAGTATTCATCAGGATGAAATAAGTTAGGAAGCACTGTTGTGAGTGAGTTGCCCACAGTACTGATCGTAGCTGCCTGTTGTGAAGATCTACATCTCAAAGTGTATACTAACCATTTTCTATCAAGACATAGTGACATCAAACATGATCCCCGCCCTGTGCATCAAGGTTATTACCAGCGCACATCCACTCGCTGACACGCTGACTTTGAGAGCTTGGCTTTAAAATGTTAAAGCACATTTTAATTTGACGGTAAGTTCAAGCAAAATTAGATATGATTTTTTGAGCGGGAGGCTCGATGAAAGCGGCGGTCTCTTGCTGTCTCCGAGCTGTTAGAGGCAGCACTCACTTAACCTATGAAAAGCTTTAGCGGTGGCAAATCTACAGAGGGATGCTGTGCTTCTGTCTTTACACCCACACACTCTTATTGTCACTCCCGCACCGTTGACTCACTGTCAGCCACTCTGGATAAGAGCACCTTCTAAATGTCTAGAATGCAACGTATAATGTAACCTCGTATTTATGTTGCAGTCTGTACCAAAATGACTTCTTATTAACAGAGTTTCCTGTGTGTGCAAAGTTTGCTGTCAACAGAACTGTTAAATCAACAGTTTTTCCTCCCTGAGCAGAGATATGTTGAAAATAATAAGAATACACATAAACACACATGAATGATCAAAGCAAGCCGGTCTGATCACAATCTAAGTGAGATGAAAAGCGTAACATGGCTCCACTTTACAGGTTGCTAACAATCAGCGATGCGGAAACGTGTGACGGCTCCGATGCACAGCGAGCCTGTCATCTCCACCCTGATCAATGTCAGCTCCACTGACAGGCAAGACGAACAGGGGCTAAAAATACCTCACACACACAATCATCATGATTGTGCCCCAGAGTGTATTTACATAGTGTGTATGTGTAAGGGAGAAATATAGAGAAGTGCACTGGACTAGAGATATTCTGATGATAGCAGCAGCCGGAACAGGTTATTGAGCCACTACTGAAAATAATAAAGCACATTTGAATCATCTTGTTCTCCTGCAGGCTTATGAAATTTTGCAAAACCTGCTCATCTACATAATAACCCCATTACGAGGAGAGTAGAGCTACAATCGTAACTGATTAATCATTTATTTGTCCCGGCACAAACACCTAATTTTCTTATGCTCCAGTTTCCCATTTATTATGGGTTTGTTATTGTCTGATGTGACAGTAAATTGAACATCTTTAGATTTTGGACTGTCAAACAAAACGAGTGATTTGAAGACATCATCCTGGACTTCAAGTAAATTGCAATGGGCATTCTTAACTTCCAATATTTTATACACCAAACAATTAATCTAATAAAAATAACCCCAAGTTGCAGCCCTAACGAGGAGTGGTAACTGTCCATAGAGCTCCTCACAGGAAATGTAAATGCGCCAAAGCTCACTGTCAGCATGACATACTGTAAAATACTGACACAAAGTTAATAGACCCAGTATATTACTGATCTTCTCTGCCCCTACTCTAACTCATGACCTCTTGGATCCTCCAAACTTTGTCTTTTAACTGTGCCACGATCGAAGCTGGCGGGTTTTCAATGGCCTGTGGTTGTTCGTCGTGGTTTTAATATTTCAGCATTTCATAACCTTTTTACATATGTAATTGTTCTCAGTGCTTTTACTCTGTTTTATATTTGTGTACATCTTATATAGCTATATATATGTGTGTCATTCTTTTGTTTTGTGCAGCGCTTTGGTCAGCTGGGGTTGTTTTTAAATGTGCTATATAAACACACTTCATTTGACTTGATTTGAAAGTACTTTTCATCTGCATATGCCACAGCTGCAACAGACTTTCTGACATGTTCTACAACAAAATATTATCCACTTGTAAATAACTTTACAATCTCTAAAACAACACACTTTCTTCATGCTGGAATCACTTCTTAGTTCAGTGGTGGGATCTAACAAAATCGATTAACCCAAGATCTGTACAAATCTGAAAACTGAAGGTAATTTTAAGATTTAAATCTTGTCAGTGTCATGCTACTTTATACATCTGCTCCACCTAATGTCAGAGGGAAATATCAAACATTTTACTCCACATCAACTACTCCTATCAATTACTACTCTACAAGTTATTAATAGGATGTTTACAACACAGTAATAGTGTCATGTGGTAATCCAGACCTTCACCAGGCTCATAAGGGGCCAGTTGTGAAGATGTGTGCCAAATCTTATCTACATCCTGTGCTCCATATAGGGCAGTAACAGTTAGTGTATTTGCACTGAACCGTCGCAGTACAGGCGTCGCGGCTCAGTGAACACAGCCTCATGCTGAATACATATGTATGCATGTATGTAGATTGATACATGTAACCTGGAACCAAAGTTTACAAGTACAAACTGCACCTGGAAACTCCTAGTCACCTAGTCATACACCTGGAGCAACATGTGCTGAGGTTAGCAAGCTGATTGGCGTGCAAGTCAGTCCCACTATGGTAAGTGCAAGTTACTGGTTCCCAGTCAGCTACGACAGCAACAGAGAGGGAGCTTCGTGTAAGACAAAGACAGTGTGTCGGCATTGCTCCACCGTTGCAGGGGATGTGAATGAAAACATGCTAACACTCATTCGACGGCATCACCTCGATGTGCTGACGTACCAGGTGATAAATGTTTGGGTAGCCAAGATAGAATTAACTGAAACTCTCCTCCTAATCCAGATTTTTTATTATTATTATTATTATTATTATTATATATTTTGATATTTACAATTTCATAGCATAACAGGTGCTCTTTAATATTACAGTTGTGACTTGTTGCCTTTTAGGAAAGTCTTTGTTCAGTGTTCGTACAGTGTAATACAGAAGGGTTATAAATGCTCCTTATTTATTTTTCAAAATGAAAAGTTGCCAGTGCACAAAATGTTACCAGTCATTGACACTATTTTCTGTTCAAAATAAATGAAAGAAATATATCTTTATGCATTTACTTTTTTTACCACTGTACTAAACTCATACTGAAATCCTTCCGTCCATCCATTCATTTTCACGCCCATATCCGGAGCCAGGTCGCGGGGGCAGCAGGCCGAGCAAAGCACCCCAGACGTCCCTCTCCCCAGCAACACTTTCCAGCTCCTCCTGGAGGACCACAAGGTGTTCCCAGGCCAGATGAGATATATAATCCCTCCGACATGTTCTGGGTCTGCCCCGTGGCCTCCTACCAGTGGGACGTGCCCAGAACACCTCTAACAGGAGGCGCCCAGGTGCCTGAACCACCTCAACTGACCCCTTTTGACGCAAAGAAGCAGCGGCTCTACTCCGAGCTCCTCACCTCCATCACCTCATCTCTAAGGCTGATCCACCAGCCCCACGGAGGAAACTCATTTCAGCTGCTTGTATCCATGATCTCATTCTTTCGGTCACTACCCAGAGCTCATGAACATAGGTGAGGGTTGGGACGTAGATGGACCAGTAAACTGAAAGCTTTGCCTTCCGGCTCAGCTCCCTCTTCACCACGACAGTCTGGCGCACTGAAATGTCACTTCTGTGTATCGTTGCACCCCTAATTTCACATATCCTGCATACAGGGAGCACAATCTATGCTGCCTCTTTAAAACTATGTACTTTGTCTAATGCACTGTGTCAGTGATTGTTAGATCAGCGTATTGAAAAAAAAAAATGTTAACATGATATTTTCACTGTTAGTGGCCACCTCCACTGTCTCATTTACATATCTGGAGACCAGCTTTTCTATTCTATTTCATTTTATTACATTCTATTATCAAACCAGCACCAGGAGGGCTAATAATTAACACAAATGCTCTATCTCCAACACACACACACACACATACACACACACACAAATCATATGCACCTCAATGGTACTTCACTCCCACGCAATATCCTCTCTTTGGTTACACCGCCCACTCACTGCGATGATACCACACACGCACACGCACCACCCACTCATTCCAATGATATCGCAGATTGAATACACAGAGTGAGGGTGCAGGGGATAAAGGTAGAGATAGAAATGATGAGAGTTATGTGCACGTATTGCTTCAAGGCAACTGCTCTTTTGGAGTATTGCAAACTGCCAAATCCCTAAGCAAAACACACACACACACACACACACACACACACACACACACACACACACACACACACACACACATAGATCTGCCACTTAAATAGAACTGAACGCTATCCAGTGATGTGACCCTTGGGCCAAAACAAAACAATACCTCTTGACAAAAACATACTGTGCCAGGAATGAAGTGTGCCCTCCGTTTCACCCTTTCACCAAACTCCCAACTTTTCGTCCACCCCTATAATTACCTCACTCATGCATTTACACATCTACCCAGTTAAGTATGTACTTATTCGCAATGGTGGAGATTTAAGAAGACAGGTGGCATAATCTAATCTCACAAAGCCAGACCACCTCGTCATATTTACAGAGCGCTGAGAGAAAATGTCTAAAAACAGAGCTAGTAGAACATCTTAAATACCTGAGGCACATCTTTGATTGACTCAGATTACCTCTCTGTCTGAACAGCTTGTTTAAACTATTTTAACCAAATATTGCACTTGAATTTTTCCAGTGAGGAGAAGGAAGGGTTTTTACGCTTCCCATGATGATGCTGTGCATGCATCAGTGAAATTATAGATAAGACAACATTCAAAATGTTTCTCACAGTATGTAGCATCTGAAACAATAGTTTTAATACTACAGTATATGGTGGTTCAATTTGAATTTGCAGCACATTTATGTACTTGATTGTGTTTTTGCACTTCACAGATTTTTTTTCCCGTCAAACTTTGTAGCTGTTGTCAAATTGTTAAAGATGTTTTTGTCACTTCCTTTCAATTTGTCATCTGTTTATGTCCTTTGTGTATCAAGCTCCCATGGCCACCATATGTTATATATACCATATCAGTGGATCCCAACTGGTTGATCACAGCCCGAAAGAGCATCACAGGTGATTTTGAAAGGACTGCACGTGATTTACGAATGTGTCGTTTGTAAACAACACACTTTGTTTTATAGTGCAATGAATTTCCAGCATAGAGCTTTTATTTTGAAGCACCATTTCCGGCTGTAGATTGACAGAGACAGCAAACTAGCTCAATGACATGACCAAATGCAAGTATGATGCTGAATATATTAAACTCTGCGGACTTTAACCCTTTAACTACTGAGACTAAAAATGGCGATTTGGACATATTTTGTTATTATGGCTGTAAAATGGTCAGGAAATGCTCTAAGAGCTTTAGTCCCTTTTTCCAGGAGTACATGAACTTGACTTTTCAACATCTGGTTAATGATTATTGCACATTATATGGAATTGTCAGCAGTTTAAAAGAAGAAAACTACAAAAACGGATTTGTTTTTTCATGGCTTTAATGAGAACAAATTTTGTTATTGCTCATGAAGTTTTGTTCTGACATTTGAAATGTGAACCTATACATGTTCAGAATAATCACCAGTCATTTTTTGAGTCTAGGACTCTGGATGGGCAAAAACAGTGCACAAGATAACCATATACATAGGCGAAAATTAGCTAATTAGGCCCTTGAGGGCCTCTGCTTCTGCATCTCTCTCCCTTACTAAGGAGAAATCTGAACCCTGTAACTGGACCAGCCATTTATAACACATATTATTTACCATATATTATGTATTTCCCTTATGGAAAGATGGTCTCTTGATAAAATGGGTTGTCTATGCAACAGAAAGACACAAATACTTTTGACACTGGTGCCGCATTACCAGAGAAAACAGAGAAAAAGGGCTGTGGCATTCACTTTTGCTCAAGAGGCAGAAAACCTCCAACTACCAGAATGCACCGGCTGGTGAGTGACGTAATCCGAGCTTTACTGTTTTTCCACAGGAAACAATATGGGGGCTGGCTGGTAACAAACAATCTAAATTTACAGTTAAACAGTACATTTTAGGCGAGAAATAGGCAACAGAGTGGTTTGATATTTGATCAACACTGCTTAGCCTTCTTGTTCATAAATTCTCCTATCGCAGCCAAACAGTGCACTAAAATATTTTTCTGAAAAAAAATAAATAAATAAATAGGTTATACGGTCACAGAATCTTGGGTCAATCTCAATCCACTTCTGAAGTCTTTTGTCCTAATATGTAAGTACAATCTGTTGTTCAAGCAACAGCCCTAAAACGAGTGGATGACAGATTTGAGCAGAGAGATGTGGACACTATACGATGGAAGGAGGTAAATCATAATTTATTTAAACATACATTGTTATGATACAAAGCTGGTTGAAAATCTGCAAAAATATCCCTTTAAGCTTTCTTTATGAGCTACAGTTTCTGTTCCACCCCTCAGTCCCATGACAGAGCTTTGTAAAATCTAATCTACTACAGTATCGCAACAAAGTTTGAGCGCAGCATCATTTTAATGAAGATCATTTAGCTAAAGTTCAGGGGCAGGACCACACCTCAAAGCCTTCCTGTCATATGTCTATAGATGCCTCTCGGCCCTGCGTGCCTGTTTATTCTTGTTTCCTGTGCCCCACCCTCCTGGTAGTTTGTTTCTCTCATGTGCTGTATCTTATGAGGTTCCCTGGGGATCTGCTGAGCCAGGAAGCCATGGTAGATCTTTCCCGTAGCCTTCCCCACAACGCAGCCATCACCCTGCTCCTCTTCCTCCCATCTGCCACCCACTAATTCATTTTCAATAAACAACTTTTTTGCATCTCAGTTTAATGGTGTGGTTTTTATTCATAAAACCAACATAAAAGCACTAAGCATGTTGTTGCATTCAACAGCTGCAGCTCCCAAAGTCTGGTGTCTTGCTCTGAACTGTAACTGATGTCCGTCCAGTTGCCTGCGTCCCTCACAAACCCTCCCGTCCTCCTTCTCTGCTCCCCTCTGCCCTCTCGGTGCCCCCTTGTACTGATCCCAGGCTGACTCTGCCTGGTGGAGCTGGCATGCTGCCTATGTGCCTCCATTATTTATAGTCTACATTAAAAATCCATGAAAAACACACACTGCAGGTACACACTCAGTTTACTACACTGACTAACACAGGCACAGTTAAAACCTCTCTGTCAGTTCTTTCTCTATCCACCTGTTTCTTGGTGTGTTTTCTTGTTTCTATCTTGCCCTCTCGCATCAGTGTGTAACATCACTGTGGCTGTGACCATCACTATGGTTACTGCAGAGGTAAGCAGCTGTGCAGCGTACCTGTAGAGTCTACCTGTAACACTGGCTGAGCATTACGTTACACTACAGGCTGCAGTTAGCACCTCAGCAATCCATTTGCAGCCAACGGGGAGCCTCACTTTCCACTGTCAACTTGGGTTACATTCACGCTAATACATTTTCATTTTAAAAGGCCACCTGTAAATGACCCACTCAGGAAGCGGACATGCATCATCAGTTCAAAAGTCACTGATTCTACCAGTCCAACCAACACATTCTCACTCCAAGCTCACATATCGACATTTGGTCATGGACTTTACGTCAGTACAACACTGCAAATTTAAGTTTTTCTTTTCCTTCAACAACAAACGCACATGCTTACATTTTGCCAACACACACTCATGGTTGGGTTTATAAAAAAAGATCAAGCTTTATCTTTAAAATCTTACGGTAAGTAAACACTGACTCGCTGGTGAAAGTTAGTGGTTGTTGAACCCATCCACCACCCTTCACACCCGCCCTACTTGGACATCCGCTGCCTTATCTTTCTGTGTTGTCCCACTGCATTTCCTCCTGATGCCACCAGGCACCTTTAAACAATAATGGTAACCAGCAGCGTATCATGCCTACATGAAGCTGCGGCTTTTTTCGTGGGTGTCCGATGCCAAAAGTCACTGACCAAGCGCTGGATTTCTATGACTTCAGAGTGAGACTTGGGCTGGTCCAACACAGTCCCAGACTTCTCCAACTTAGCAGCTTTTTTTTAAGATTTGCATTTTTGGCATTCAGGTATGCCACAGTAGTACGCACGCTAGGCGTAAACACAGCAAAAGTTATGCAATTTAAAACAAAGTGTATTTGTAGCATCACTTAAAAAGAACTCTGAGAGAGATCAGTCAGACTGCTGTATTATAAAAGCCTCGCACAAAATTTATTCAACAATCAGCCTTACAAATGCTTTTATGTTAATCTTGTTCCTGCAGAAAAAACAGCTTCACTGTTAAGTCACTGGAACTCTTCCACTATAATCTCTTTCACTGTCATTCTGTGACTTATATAACTGCTGTGCAAGTGTTAACATGTTCTCTTGTGGTCCCAAATGCCATGATTTTCTCAAGCATTCCTGCCAAGATGGAGCATGCCACTACATGCACAGTCACATCCACATAATATTCTATATGTACAATAACACTGATACTGCAAGGCATAATCACATTTATATTACAATTAAACAGCTAAGCGATTAGTAAATTCATCAGTTAGTCAAGCGACAGAAATTTAATCTGCAGCTATTTTGACAATTGATCATTTTTCAAGCACAGAAACATGGCACCATCCTCTCAAATGTGAGAACTGGCTGCATTTCTATTATATTTTTGGTTTTGGACAGTACATCTGCAGATAAAACAAGGAATTTGAAGGCGACACCTCAGGCTTTGGGAAATTATAATGAGAAGTTGTCGGCATTTTTGCAAACAACTGATTCATCAAGAAAATAACAGGAAGGTTAATCTATGATGAAAACAATTGTTAGCTGCAGCCCAGGTGATTTGTTTCAGTAATTGCTTTAAAGGATGTTCAGTTCTTTATCTATTCCTTATTTATATAATTAACTGATACAGGCCAAAGAATCATGTGGGATATTGGAATTTCAATAACACAGTTTCATCAAGAATGTCATACAATATAGCGCCAGATAAATAAGAAACTAAAGCCCCTGAATCAAAAACCAGTGATTTAGATGATTGTTACTTTAAAACTCCGTCAGTGCAGTTGAGCTGTTAAAGACCCTTTTAGAGTTTAAAGCTTCCTGTGACATCATCCGTCCACTGGGTGAGAGCAGTCGGTCGGCCAGTCTGGTCCCGTTGGTCAGTGTTTACTTATTCAAGTACTCGCGGTCCTGGAGAGTGAACGACCTGACATGGTGCGTTCTTAAATTCAGTCTGACGCTCTAGACTAGAATGTCTCGCCTAAGGCTAAGCCCCGCCCACCAAAAAAGCGTCACTGTTTACGGTAAAAGGGTCTATACTTGCATGTTGCTTGTGTGCATCTTAAATCCAACAACGTCTCTTCTTAGCAGCAAAACAGCATGACAATGACCTGCCTAGAGAGAGGTTTCACATCCCCTATTTAGTCATACCAGCTGTTACGATCAGGCGGACGGTATCACGCTCGCAGATTGTTCATACCTACCAGTATCACACTGCTGTGTGAGGATGTTGCACTTTATGATATGTAGAGCACCTTAACGATAAGTGGTGAACAGGTCTATAATATGGACACGGTGCCCTGTTGTTGATGTTTTTGTTTTGTGTTGTTGTTGTTGTCAGTGTTATGACAGTTGTGTGTTTACTCATCTGACGTCTGCTGTGCGGCACACAAAGAATATTCGAAGGGACTAATAAATATCTCTCTCTTTTTTATACACACACGCGCGCGCTCGCGAGCAAACACACGCTCACTAACGACCACTTCAAACTTGTTTTTGTCAGCCACAGCTCTTTGAAGTGTCCCACGTTGCCTCGATCCCTCCCCAGCAGTCACGTGACATCATTATGTAACGACTGGTTGTCAATCAATACCAACCTCTCATCAAGCCCTCTGAACATCAATACAGCATGAGGAGAGCGGGACCAAAACAGACAGCATCTGCCTCTCACAGTTCAACAAGAGTGCATCATCTTACAGTCAGTACGTATCTTTTGTTTACTCTCAGACTGAAACGAGCACAGTTGTTGTTTTCTTTAAGGATGATTTTCGTTCTATTAGAGAGTTGACTTTTCTTTTCAATGGTTTACTCAGAATTTAAAACCAACTCTCAACCGACCAAATGTCACTGGTTTAACAAGCACGAACCACAATACAGATTGGACTTTCAGGCTTTTAGATTAATGGAGTGATGAATTTTTGAAAATCATCTTTCCACTCCCCTCCCTTATATTTCCTGTTCTCCCTTATTCGTTTTCTCCTCTCCCCCTTGTTCCAGTATATTCTGTTTATGAAATGTTGGCAGAACACTGTTGTATGCAGCCGTTTCCTCTAATGAGCTGCCAATGTGTGTGTGTGTGTGTGTGTGTGTGTGTGTTCGAGAGACGCAGTGACACGCTGTACAGTGATGTCCCAGATTTAGATACTGTCAGATTCAGCGGCCAGGTTCTGTGCTACAGTATATGGATTGGCAAAGCTCTCGTTAGTCATATTAATTAATGTATAGCTGTAGTAGTACATCACCTATAGTGCATCACTCACAAACACACACAGTGTTCCCTAGTTGAATATATGCTGTACCTATACAGCTATTGTACAGTTTGATCGATGATTGTCAGCACAACATAACTGATCGACTGACTAACTGACTATTTTAATTACGACCAACTAGGGTCAGTCCAGGCCGGGGTTACACTTATCTGCTCAATACAGCTTGTGATTAAATCTGAGTACAACTCTGACTACACTCGAGTGTCAACGCTGTGACTGCATCAATATTTCTCGAGGGTATTTAAATGCTTGAGTAAAATGAAATCCTGTGTTCTCAGCAACTGTCACAAATAATTACTCATTCACAGCATTAAATGCAACATGCCAGAGACTGCTTGAAATGTAACCAAATTTCTATTTGGCCTGGCTTTAACAATACATGGAGTACGGACACGGTATGACACGTCTGGCACAGCATGCACGCAGCAGAGTGCACCCATTACAATCAGCTGAAGGTCTGTCGGACATAGTAGCGGACGTTTCCAGACGGTGGTGACGTATGGCTGGGTGTTGCTCATCAGGATGGGGAAATCAGCTCACCAGTCTGTAAACTCTCTTTCTGCCGACTTCTGCTGCAGGTTGACGTTTTTGAATGTAAACATGAATAAACGTCAAGGAAAAGATGGAGAACAATGGGCACCAGCTGAATTAGCACCTGGCAGCCATTGTACAGGTGTCGGAAAATGAAACTGGACGACCTTCGTGCCGCATCAGCTTCCAACAGAATATCAGGAACTGCTTCACTGAAACTCAACAGTGCCATTCAACCAGGAGCCTCTTCTTCGCTCGTCTGACTGAGCAGGGGACTCTGCTGAGAGAAGGAGAGGAGGCGTGTGCTTTACAGTGAATTGTGAAGGTGAGAATGTGAGATGGGATCTTGTTCACGAGTGAGAGTAGGATGGAGCAGGAGATTGACAGGCAGATTGGGGCGGCGTCACCAGTGATGCAGGCGCTTAACCCGTCCGTTGTGGTGAAAAGGGAGCTTAGCCAGAAAGGGAAGCTCTCGATTTACCAGTCGATCTACGTTCCAACCCTCACCTATGGTCACGAGCTCTGGGTAGTGACCGAAAGAACGAGATCGCGAGTACAAGCGGCCGAAAAGAGTTTCCTCCGCAGGGTGTCTGGGCTCAGCCTTAGAGATGGGGTGAGGGACTGGGAGGGACTTGGAGTGGAGCCTCTGCTCCTCCACATCAAGAGGAGCCAATTGAGGTGGTTCAGGCATCTGGTAAGGATGCCTTCTGGACGCCTCCCTTGGGAGGTGTTTCGGGCATGTCCAACTGGGAGGAGACCTCGGGGCCGCCCCAGGACACGCTGGAGGGATTACATTGCCCGGCTGGCCTGGGAACGCCTCGCCTCAGAAGGCGTTGCTTCTTTGCTGAGGCTGATGGCCCCGTGACCCAGACCCGGATATGCGGAGGACAACAAGTATGAGTACGAGTACGAGAATGTGAGATGCTGTCCTGTTCCTGCTGTGGATCACTGCAGCCATCCTGTTAAGGTTGGGATGTGTGAACAGTTACATCATTCTACAACTAGAAGCCACGCATTGCCAGAACAAACCGGAGACATGGACAATTATATAAAGCAAACAATTATAAAGCAGCAACCAACAATGTAAGAAGACGCAAGAAAGGACCAAATTACGGGGCACAAATTCCATAAATGACTGACTGATTGAAGCAGCTTAACTGACCATGGAAGCCGTACTCGCTGGCACCAAGCTGCTCAACACTATTTGTATGTGGCTGGTGTATTTTCTCTGCAGCTCTCCAACAGGTAAAACTACACAGAACTGTGTAAAAAAAAAAAAATAGGTTCAGTCCGTTTAAAAACGCAGCAGTTCAAACTCGTGGGTGTTATTTCACATTAAAATCATTAAATCAAATCAATGAATCCTGTTGTTTAATACAGCTTACATGCTTCCAAACCCGGCATAACCCCACTGCATTATCACTTGGCACAACTCAATATGCAAAACAGTAAACTGGCAAGTAATCACATGCTACACACACGGCTCCACCCTGCCTATGCAACATGACATGTCACATCTGTGCAACATGTATTTCAGCAATAACATTTTTATTAACTCACTGAGAAGTCACAATCTCTCAAACAGGGGATCTCATCCAGCTTCTTATCTGATATCTACATAGTAATGACACAATTCTCAGGACAGTGCACTCTGCTATAGCTGGAGCAGGAAGTCACAACCACACTCCCCACTGAGAATAACGTGCGTTTGATGTGAAAGCCTGATTGCTTTCTGATTGACATGATCAGCTGTTTGCACGCTAATGAAGACAACAGATGACAGTTAGGTTTTCAAAGTGACTGACTGGGTTCTCTGATTGACTACTAAACTTCTCCATCACATCGTCTCCCTGACCACGTCCTGCAGACCTGGCACGGTGCTGAAGCAGCATGGAGAGAGGTCTGTGCGAGCCAGACAACAGTTCTTGTTTCTTGCTCTTCCTACTGTCTCGGTGCAGGAAACATCCTGATGAGTGGGGTGAAAGACTCAAAGAAGAAAACTGTTGCTAACGGAGGATGACGAGAAGAAGAGCAAGATGATAAAGAGGAGAAAGCAAGTGGAAGAAAGTCAATAATCTGAACAAAACACGCCATTCACCTTGGGCACCTCCCCTTGTGTGAGTGTGTGTGTGAGTGTGTGTGTAAGGGCTTATATAAGGGGGATGAACAGCCTACGCCAATGTATAAATACCCACGATGCCTCTGGTGAAGCAGGGAGAAGGGTCAGGGAGTGAGTCAGCACACCCATATCACTCCTCCTCTTTCTCTCTCTCCCTTCCATCAATCCATCCTCTCTTCTTCTCTATTCTCCTCCTCCAGCTCTACATCTATAATTTTTCATGTTGTTCCAGAGTGTCTTTTCATGGGAAAAACACAGAGGACTTCACTTGGCAGGCAAACTATGACCTCTTGTTGGTGATGATCGTAAGACAAGCAACAGCCGGTGTAAACAAAACAAAACAACCAATTAAACTTTCACAAAAAGAAGCTTTAAAATTGCAGTTCTTTGATGTCAAGGTTTTCAAAAGATCTGTCACGCTGAATTATTGTTAAAAGCGTTTCAGATTGAAGAGCCATAATTCTATTCAATTTTTCTTTGCTATTCACAGCGGGGGGTTTTATTAATTTATTTTGTGGCTGAGAACAGAGTCCATCTGTTCTTCAAGTGGCCTTGCTGTGTTTTTAATTTCAGGATGGCCCAGAGCACAGTGCAGGGAGACACTTGCTCATTTCATTTCACTCCTCTCAGGACACTCTGTTAAAGTGTTTGTTGCTGACACTGACAGTTAACATGCAGTCTGCTCGTTGCTGGTTGGTGGTAGAGTCAAGCCTGGATGATGACCCGGCTGGTCTGTTTTCTTACCCAACTCAAAACTTTTTAGCATATCATATTCAAGGTATTCCTCAAGAATCTTGATTTTGAAATCCCCTATTGAGTTTTTGCATCATACACAGTTTGTATCAAATGAGGCAAACTTTCAAGACACGGGTCAAAAATGACCCATACGCACTTCCTGTTGAAATGTATAGGAATATTTCATCGAAAGTTTTCTTTAAAAAAAGACTGCCCTTGTTTTCCTGACTTCACAAAATAATTATCTCAGAAATTCCCATTCTCTGTATTAACGACAACATTATCTTGTTAATTCGGTTACAGGCCGCCACTCCGAAATATCGCCATTCTGAATAGTCGCCACTGCGAAATGTCGCCATCCTGACAGTCCGCCATCCCGAATTCTGGTCCCTGAGTCCTGACAGTAAGCCATGGCGAGCCTGTAGAAGCCGTATTTCCCCATTCACGTCAGCAATTTTCACCGGGGATGCATGCGAGTAATTCAGGCTGACATTACCTGTTTTTCAGCAAACTCCTCTGGTAACTTTATTAAAAAGCACAGCATATATGTAAGTTATTATCATTATTATTACTGGGTCTTATAAAAGAGTGGGCTACAAAGAGTATCGGGCCATCAAATCACAGCATCCGCAGTGTGAGGACACAGAATTGTGCACGCTTTTACACGAGGTGATCACAGATATTTGATGTGGGAAAGATGTAGCCTGATGTATTACCTGTCTTTAAGCAGCACCGAGATACGTGGCTCGTCCGTCTGTACGCATCACGAATCAAGTGTGCCACTTCACCACCGACCAATGCGTAAAAGCGCAAACAATTCTGTGTCCTCCCACGCAGATGCTGTGATTTGATGGCCCGGTACTCACTGTAGCCCACTATTATAAGACCCAATAATAATAATAATAATAATAAGTTACTGTGGACCTATATGCCATGCTTTTTAATAAAAATTACCAGAGGAGTTCACTGAAAAACAGGTAGTCTAATGTCAGCCTCAATTACTTGCATGCGTCCCCAGTGAAAATCGGTAAAATGCATGGGAGATACGGCTACTGTCAGGAAAAAAAGAGGAAGGGCTGCCACTCCGATTAATGGAAATTAATTTTCAGAATGTCGACCCTTCGGAATGGCTAATGGCAGCCTATCCCAGCTGACACTGGGTGAGAGGCAGGGTTCACCCCGGACAAGTCACTAGACTATCACAGAGCTGACACATAGAGACAGACAACCATTCACACTAGTATCCAGAGGAAACCCACGCTGACACGGGGAGAACATGCAAACTCTGCACAGAAGGGCTCCCTCACCCTGGGTTTGAACCAGGAACCCTCTTGCTGTGAGGTGACAATGATAACCACTGCACCACTGTGCTACACATGTATAACAAGTGTTACAGTGTGTCTGCTATTACATCTATTAGCTAGCTAGCTGAATTGCTAACTGGAGCTAACTAATGAGGAAATGGTGACAAGGTTTAACTTGAAATCTAACATGAAACCCAGACATTCATTCAATTATCACAGTGTTTCATCAGCATAATAAGGCTATAAGGCTGTCCCCAGCTATAACTAACCCAAATGATTACCTCAGTAATTAAGAATAACAGGTTTTTTTTCTCATGAAAACCTTTCTCATAATTCTGAGATAATAATCTCGTCAATTCAGGAAAACAGAGCAGTTTTTTTCTCAAGTGAATGCAAACGCTTTCCTAGTATACTGTGAGCCACGCCTCAGCTATCATTAACACCATCGCTCAATTACTTTACACAGCATGACACATTTGAAAGTATTATCTATCTATCTATCTATCTATCTATCTATCTATCTATCTATATAATATATATTTATTTATTTATTTATTTTTTTATTTATCGATTTTATTGTTATTATTTTTATTTTTATTTATTTAAAACAATTCTACCAGTAAAGTGACAGCCAGCAGTTATATATACTGTTTACACATTGATTACAATTATTACACGGCGTCTGCTATTACATCTATTAGCTTGCTAGCTGAATTGCTAACTGGAGCTGACCAATGAGGGAAAGGTGACAAGGTTTAATTTTCAATCTAACATGAAGACCCTGACGTTCACTCAATCATCACAATGGTTCCTCAGCTTGTCGCACATGGAGTCAACTGTAAAGCTGTCACCAACTGCCAACCAAGGTAACTGAAGAAATTGAGAAGCGTGGGATGGCAAGAGTCACGCCCAGCCACAGCAAGAAGAAGAAGAAGAAGAAGAAGAAGAAAAGGGGTCAAGTGAAAGAATGTAAGATCTGCCAGGTAAAAGTGACCACAAAGTAAAGAAACAGGTAGTGTGTGTGAGCTACGTTCTTCCTCCTCTTTTATATGTGTTAAAATATTTCCAGACTTGTGATAAGGACACACAGTACTTTCTAATAGTGTTAGACCTGTTGTTGGCCTGTGAGCATCACTAATACAGTATGATATCCCTCTCAATAGTGTACTATCTTACATTCAATTAGAAAAAAAAACAGGAGACACTACAGTCTGGCTGGCTTCACGCTCCGTTCGATTTCAGTTTCAGCGCTGTGCCAGCGCTGTGAAAGAATTCTGGCACAAGACGATTTTACGTGGTCCAGCTTACACCTCCACCCTTATCCTCTCTCTCATTCACTCCATGTCTCTCTCTCATTCACTGCATCCCTCTCACTGTCTTTCATTCACTCCATATCCATCTCTCAAATTTTGGTCCGTCAGAGCCCGTCCTGCTGTCTCTTTGTCTTTTTCCTTCCATCCCACTCTCTCTGTCTGATTCTTTCATCTGTCTCTTTTATGTCACTTTTAATTCCATTTCCCTCCTCTCCTTATCACTTTCTGTCGCCATCCTACTTTTGTTCCGTCTGACATGCTCAATTTCATAGCACTTAGGCTTTTTGTAAGCATTGCCTTGACACATACTCGTGCAGTTGCAAAGTGTCAGACCTGTGAGCTGCCCACTGTATGTACAAGCTGCAACTGAGCCGTCCCACTGCAGTGTGGGCGTCCAGTGCCTTGCCTATGGGCACCTGGATGGAACTTGTTGAAAGTCGTGGAGAGTGTAGGTCTGTATCTGTATCAAATGTGCTGATTGCAACCTCAGAAACATGACGAGTAGGGACTGCACATCATCATGTTACCAATGGTGTTAGTATAGCTGGGTATTGATCAAATTCTTTGATACAAACTCAAAACACTGCCTAAATTGTAACAAAATTATATTTACATTAAAATTAAGAAAAACTATCTTACTTTGAGAAATAAAAACATGGATCTCTCAAAGGATTATCTCTGCGTCGAAAAGTGAAGTCAAATGCAAATGCTAAAGTGCCTTAGACGTGCATTCTTTTTAATGGCCAGCAGGGGGCAACTCTAGAGGTTGCAAACTCCATGACAAAATGCCCCAACTTCGATTATCGAGATACACATTTTCCTAACGGATGTATGGTCTCAATCAAGCATGATGTTCACGTTGTAAATTATGGCCCCTTATACATTAAAACTGACCATAAAGCAGGGTATTTTTAATGGCATGGCTACCTTATGATTGACAAGGAGCTACCACAGCAGTGTCTCAGGTTTTAAGCCAGATCTAAACCTTGCAGTGATGGTCAAAATGCCAAACTCAAGGCTTCAGAGCAGGAGTCCATAAACCAATGGGTGACATCATGGTGGCTATGTCCACCTCTTTCATACCGTCTATGGGATCTCTACAAAAAACACAGTAAAAGCCATTTCTGAAGCCCTAAATGTCTTAACAGAAGCAGCTATACAGGAAAATCTAATGTTATGATTTAAAGCATTTGAATCTGACTGTTGATGCCAGCTCAGCTGCAACTAAAAGTTCTTTTTATTATTGATTAACATGATGTTTTTTCTCATTTGATAAATCGATTGTTCACTGAACATCATAAAGTAGAAAAAAAGGAATAAACGCTTTCAGTGGCTCTGTGAGACTGTACTTAGCCACAGCCGTGCTAGTCGTACTCGCAATGCTAACATGCTAGTGTTTAGCAAATGTAATAACTTAACAAATACATTTTCATAGTTTTGTGCTAGCATGCTAACATTTGCAAATTAAAGAACAGCTGAGGAGGATGGAAATGTCATTAGTTTTGCAGGTTATTTGGTCATAAATTAAGTGTTGGCCAAATTAATATGTGACCTGAGTTAAAGGATCACCAAATGATTAGCATTTATCTTCTTGGTATCATGAATGTTTGCACAAAATATCAAACCATCCAACAGCTGGTCACCAAATGTCTCCTCTTTTGTTCCTGGGTTACAGTGTTGGGTAATGGCCACTAAAGTGTATTTGCAGAACATTATGATAATAATAAAATATTAATGATACGCTAAGTCAGTACAACACAGCTAACTGACATTTTTCTTTCAACAACTAAAGCACATATTTGGGTTTAGGTAAAAAGAACAGGGTTTGGCTTTATAATCTTACGGGACCAGCTGCGCATCATGCCGACGTTAAAGGACAGCTTTTTTCATCGCTATCTGACACCGGAAGTCACTGCTCAATAGCCTTATCTCGAAGACTTTGGAGTGACTATGATGTTGACTTATGACTTTTGACCACCATGTAATAATTTAGTTCATCCTTGACTTAAAGTGGATGTTTGTACCAAATTTGAAGAAATTCCCTCAAGGTGTTCTTGAGATATCCCTTTCACAAAAATGCAAACCATGAGGTCACAGTGACCTTGACCTTTGACCTATGACCACCAAAATCTAATCAGTTCATCATTAAGTGGACATTTGTACCAAATTTGAAGAAATTCCCTCAAGGTGTTCTTGAAATATCCAGAGAACAGGACAGACAACCCAAAAACAGAATCCCCCCCCCGCCACAGCTGAAAGCATAAAAATACCTGCAACTAGAGCAACAAAGAGTGAAGGTGACATCTTAAAATGCTTGCTTTTTCCAAAAAGCTGTCAAAAACCCAAATATATTTAATCCAATGATATAACAAAGAGGAAATGCTGTAAGCTAAATTATCTTGAAAAAATAATCGACTGTGAAAGCTTTTTTCTGATTAATCTTCTGTCGACCGGCTCATCAATTAATTGACCGATCGTTTGATAACAGGTTTTGGTACTAGACAATATTTGGCACACTGTACGACAAACATTTCTGTCTCTATCCAAAAAAATGCAGAGAATCAATATCCAGTCCTACGTGTGCAGACAGCTTATGATTTAGAACAGAGCAGAGAGAGGAAGCTGAAAAGCTGCAATAATTTAAAAAAAGACATTTACATTGTTAATCTTTGCACCAACAATGGCTGTCTGTTCTCCTTCTCCCCCTTTGTCTCTGTTTGTGTGTGTATTTGTATGTGTGTGTGTGTTTGTGTGTGGAGGGCACTTAGTTTCCTCTCAAAGCACAAGTGCATCTACCTCCACAATATGACCTGAACAGGCAACTGCTGATCGTGTCCAGCCAAAACACACACACACACAAACACACGTATGCAAACACACAAACACACACATAACCCTGTAATCTCCTGTACTGTACATCAACTTTTCTCCTCTCTCCTGCCCTCCTCCCTCACTCCCTCCACCCCTCACCGCCACTTTCTCTCTCTTAACTCCCCCGCAAACAATACCTGCTGTTTTGGTCCAGACAGCAAGAAAAATAACCAACGGTAGGAAGGAATAAGTTAGAGGAATGAAAAAGCCTGAATGCATACATTAAGCATGTATGACTGTTCTCTGCATTTAATTTGCTGGAGAGCATAATCATCATCCTCAGCATGCAGTTTTATCTAATCTACTGATTTACTCATTAATTCAGAGAGAGGGAGAGAGGTGGTATGAAGAGGATGAGTGAGAGAGAGTGGGAGAAAGAGGACAGAGGGGTGAGAGTGAAGAGCTGCAGCTATTAACAAGAGAGTCGATGAGACTAACAGGTTTGAATACCAAATAATGAACCAAATACAAAATGCTAACATCATGCAAACATGGGGAATACATGTTGGTGCAGTCCCACAAGTCTGATTGGATAATGTGACTTAAATCTTCTGGAAAGATTCTCACAATGGAGCAAATATCCTGGGCATGGACGATCAATCGAGTACAACAACCCCACAACAAACACTGAGTCAGAGAGGTGTGGATTCAAGTGTGGGGTCGTTTCTGAGGCTGTAGAGTCTGTGGTGTTGTTGCACTGGATGGCACTGACTGAAGGGTTTGAATGAGAAACAAAAATATGAAGGGCCTGCTCTCAACGCTCAAATAGTAGTGGTCAACAATCCACTGTGGGTTTGTGCTACAATATGATCTATCGCCAACAATAGTCCACTTTGTGAAAGCTTCTATGTGCTCATCTAACCGCTGATTGTGTGCCGTTTCTTTAAAATCCTGCAGCACATTGTAAGATGGTGCATTATGGGCTGCAAATGGAGTGCATTTTATTCAGCGCTTTTATCCAAAGCACTTTACAAGTCCCCTCTCATTCACCCATTCACACACACACAACCACACACAGATGGCAGTGAGCTAACATGCAAGACACCGACCTAACAACCGAGTTCAGAGTCTTCCTGAGGACACTTCAACATGTGGAGCTCCGGACTGAACCGCCCACCCTGCAATTAGTGCACATCCTGCTCTACCTGTATCTTTCACTCTGGAGCATTAGTCGTTCGGATTGCGTAGAAGCAATTTTAAGTTTGCTCAGTAGTGAGGATGATACCGATGCCGACAAGGGCGGATACAGAAAGGATACAAAGTCATAGACATACAAACACCAAGGACAAAAGCAATAGATAAACGCTTCATATGCGGTCATCAGGGCTGCACCTGACTAAAAATGTTCCAAGTCGACCAGTAGTCGTCATTTAGGGCCGCTAGTTGACTAGTCACCTGCATCTTCATGACATTAACTTAATTATCAAATCTTATATTTTGGGCGGGGCAACACAATGGTTTCAGTTGAAGGTGTGAGAAAGAATAGTATCAGTAACATTGTTAACACTGTGCTACATTACAGAGAATTTTTTTTCTGCGACTAAGCATCCAATAAAATCCTGTCACCTAATGACCCTTATGTTTGGTCGACTATTAGGAGGCAGCCTGAATTACAATAGCATTAACATGGCAATAACAATCATTTACCATGCCTGTTATATGGCGGCTGCGCTCATCCTCTCTTCTTTGAGTTAGCTGCTAACTGCTACCACCTACTTTTTAACTCTCCTGCACTGGGTTGCACATGTAACTCACTGACAAAACGTCACCATAGTGGTGCCTATAATCCTATCCTTTCATAGAGAATAGCGAGGTAGCGTAAAAGGCGCGTCTGTCCCTACGATAGAGAGCAGCGTTATCCATGGTGCTGAAACAAGACCTCGGCAAAACCTGGCCTGGTGACGGGTTTAGCAAAAGGGGGCAGGAGGCTAATTTGAGTTTTATGGTGGTGTTGTATCAGTACCATAAGTCAAAACAAACATAAACCAACTAAGCCTGAAGGTTTGTCTCCTATGTAGGAGATAACATCCCGTACATAGGAGATAATATCTTATGTAGGGGATAAACTTTTTGCCGACATTGCCCGCAAAAAAACACCAAAAAAAAAAATCACCTGGCCTATCGAGGCTTCCGTAGATTATAATTAATTTAACAAACAAGTTTTGGGAGTCAGGAGTGTAACTCCTTGGCAGTGTGTCTGTGGGTGCGCTGTGATTCTGAATCTGAGGTTGTGTTGGGAGAAGGAAATTAACAAAGGCTGCAAGAGCGTGTGTGTGTGTGTGTGTGTGTGTGTGTGTGTGTGTGTGTGTGTGTGCGTGCGTGTGTGTGTTTGAGGGCAAAGCAGGACAGCGTACAACAACTTGCTCAATGCCTGGCAACAGACCAGTGCTGCCTGGCTGCCTGTTATCCTCTTTACGTGTGCAGACACACACACATAAATATGTACATACACAAAACAAACACATTTTGACGATAAACAAATGTAGTCTTGTTTATTCTTGTCCTGTCTGTCCCTCTGTCTTTCTAAAACATAAATGGTGCGAGAGGAAAAACATCATTATGGGTATACAGGTTGTTTCCATTCCATCTCCGAAGAAGCAACAAAAGATAATGATGTCAAATTGAAGATTCTGTGGGTGGATGATATTTAAACAACGCACTCTCTCCGACTCGCTCTAGTGATAGACCACATTAAGTCTCAGACTCAACTATATTATATCCATAAACTAAAACGGTAAAAGAAAACTAATGAGGGGTGAGCAGGGTCAGGAGGCACACTGCTGGAGTTAAAGTGGGAGTGAAGAGACGGAGAGGAGAAAGGGGCCGCTGACAGGTGAGACAGAAAGAGCGAGAGATGTGAAGGAAGAGTGGTACAGAAGCGGAAAGTCAAATAAAGAAGGAGACATAAAGATGGAGGGAGAGACAGAAAAAGAGGTCTGGGATCACTGCACTTCTGTCAGCTCGTGTCCCTGTTGCTAGGTTACCATCCACAGATGAATGGGTTAAAGTATCTCAGGAGCAACAGTGACATAGTTAGCTGGTCTCCATCAGACAACACACACACACACACACACACACACACACACACTTAGATGAACACACAGAAATGGAGCAACTCTGAGACTGTATTCATCCCTATTTAGATTTTGATTTCTGGTAAAGTTGTGCACACACACATACCACACAGCACAGGAAGAAACCCTAAACCTGTAGTGAGTCCATATTGCCGCGAACGGCATGGTGGACCAGTGGTTAGCATTGTCGCCTCACAGCAAGACGGTTCCTGGTTCAAACCCAGAGTAGAGGAGCCCCTCTGTGTCAAGTTTGCATGTTCTCCCTGACTCTGAATTGGACGTAGATGTGAATGTGAGCGTGAATGGTTGTCTGCGATAGCTGTGTTAGCCCTGCCATCGTCTGGTCCAGCGTGTACCCCGCATCTCGCCCAGTGTCAGCTGGGATAGGCTCCAGCCACCCGTGACCCCTAACTGTATAAGCGGTTACGGAAAATGAATGAATGAACAGAACCACTGTGTTAAACGAACACTTCATCCGCAAACAATCATTTGTGTAACAATTACTGGGACTGCCCATCGTCCCAATGGCCCAAAATTCCGAAACCTGTTGGTCAAAAAATGGCCCATTCGACCAAAAGCCCATTTCTCCAACAGCCTGCAATTCCAAATCCACCTCTCCAAAGTCACACACTACCTGCACTTAGACAACCCACTCACCAGCAAAAAAAATTAGCATTGATGTTTCTGTAAACCACAGATATGTCACACTAATCAACAATGCTGTGATGAATGTGTGGTTAGGGTTAGGGTGCTGAGTGGGAAAAAAAAGTCCAAAAAAGTTAATAACTTACAATTTATGGCAAAAGGGTAGTTTCTTGCAACCCTAGAATTAAGACAAAAATATTCACAAACGAAAAAACACTTCTGGTTGCTGATAAGTAGTGTTTAACTTGATTTGATTTAACACTAAAAATTAAAACCCTCGGCGCACTGCAGCACAAGCAGACAGATGCACGACTCAGAGCAGCATGTGTCACTGACACCAGACTCAGAGCGCAGTGGACCAGTGGAAAATGTCACCATCAGCATATTATTTTACATCAATAAAATCTATTTTATCATTATTTTGAGTCACACTGTTGAAAGAATTTAGTTGTCTGTGTTCAAGCAGGATAATAGGTCTCCATTCATTGTACGTCGGGCTTTCCATTTCCTTGTCTGAGACGGTGTTGCGTTTAAGGTCCCCCCAAAAAATGGGAGAAAAAAAAGGCAGAATATTAATATCAAATTCCGTGTCATCGAACAAAGCTTTGAAGCTCCAAATCTTTTGGGTCAGCCCTAATGATCTCATTCTTTCAGTGACTACCCAGAGCTCATGACCATAGGTGAGGGTTGGGACATAGCTGGACCAGTAAATCGAAAGCTCCCACTTTACCCTCACTCATTAACGAGAAACCAAGATACTTGAACTGCCTCGCTCCCTCCCAACCCCCACGTAAAATCTGCGAAGAAAACGTTTTTTGTCACATGCCTCCAGTGAACGAAGAATCCAAAAGATGAGAAAATTCTTGAGGAAGTTAAGTCACAGGGAACGGCATTTAAAAACAACAAACTATGTATAGTTTTACTTTGTTCTATGTCCCATGAGAAAGAGCGGTCTGTTTGGAGAGTGTTGAGCATACGATGAGAGACTTGGATTGTACTGCGCAAGTTACATGAGAATTTAAAAAATGGATGTTTTGATATAGTTTTGCTGTTATAAAATATGGACCGCTATGGCTTCAATTCATCAAGAATTTTCTCTGTTTTTGGATTCTGCGTTCACTGGAGGCACGCAAGAAAAACAAACGTTACCTAACATAGTCATCGTAACACAATGTGAGTAACAAACACAAACGGTCATTTGGGGGTGAAGTATCACTTTGAGTCTGAGAAATAAATGTGTTTTACTGCTTGTAAGTTAAATGCGTCATATACTTACTGTGAAATACTTAAAACCCCCATAGACCCACCCACACAAATTTCCACTACACAAACCTTCCAGCAACGTTTGTTAAACTTGATTGTTCTAGTTGTGCATAGTAGCACACTGTGAGCATGTCTTTTAGTTTGTTGCTCATTTTTGTAAAGATCCAGTACTACATGGGATTTATATAGTTTCTAATAAAAAAAAACCCAGATCCACAACAAATGTCTGGGTAAATACAAAGCAGCACCTTCACCACCTCGTATTTGTTTGGAGTTCCCTCCAGACTGTGGCTGCATATCCATTTAGGTGAAAATAGATTTGAGATTTAACACCAGTATTCAGTCTCTGAACTTTTGTCTATCAAGAAACAGAATGACCTTTTGTCCAAGAAATTATATCACTGTACATTTTCAAACCCACAACAGCAGCACTGAAGCATCTCTCCCCCAGCCGTTAGTAATCCAGGTGGGCCATCCCACCTACACACTGTGATTCACGTTTTAGACATTTAGCTCATCTCGTCAAATTGCCCTGAGTGCAACTGATCAGGTTCAATTCGTAGATCACCACCATTACATATAAACAACAAATACAGAGCGGGGCAAAGGTCCCGTGACGGTGATCATGGAGGAGACAAGTGGTGGGAAAGTGAATAATCAAAGACAAACGAGCAGAGGGGGCATATGGTGTTATCGTGGTGAGAGCCATGTGGGTGGAACGGAGTTAGAAACGCACCTATGGCTTCTTTACTGAGACTGCAGTAATGCAGCAGATTTACACAAACTGGCACAAACATACAGTATTTCCAACTGTTTTCACAATGATATTGCAAAAGGGAAAAATATTAATAACAAAAAATGAAATGAATGTATCGATAATGGTGTTGAAAGTTACAGTGATGCATTAACAGTATTACAAAATGGAGGCGATGGTGCAACAGACATCCACCACAAGCAAAGTGATATGAGCACTGGTTGAACCACATATCATGTCACCATAACATCCATTTTTAACCACAATAATTCTCTTAGCTACAACAATGCTAAAGGAAATTTTTCAAATAATTTCTTGTGTGTAAAAAGCAGCATTTGGTCTCATGCACATTTGGAATGTGATGTGTATTTGGTGTGTATTCATAAGTGGTTGAAATCCTAGAAAATCAAGATTTTGCATAGGGCCCCCAAAAAGCTGGAAACTGCCCTGCCATCTGGTGTGTCTGCTGGACAAGATGTAGCTGTCACTGAGAGAGGGGCAGCATGTTGCCGTACAAAATGCAATGGAGAGATCTTGTTGCAGCCTTCAGTCCCTCAGGGGATCAAGAGGAGTAAGTAAGTTGGTCAACATTATTTGAGCTGCTCCTCATAGTTAACGTAACGTCAACACTGCTGTCAGCTAGGCCTGGGCTTTATCACGATACTACGGTGTGCCAGGGTATTTTTAAAAGCCTAACTTGATTTTCAATATTGTCAGAAATACAGGCACTGCTCTTTGTATTAAAGCTATTGTATGTAATGCACAGCACACGCCACCAGAGGTCAGCCCCAGGTCTCTACTGGCGGAACAGGCAGCTGTAGGTGGTGGGGATAACGCTACAGGACTGTAAACAGCTGGCAGGGATACAGCTTATTTTTCACTCAGTGAATTAGTAGTTTATTTTGACCAAACCAGAGATGGTGATTGTTGCAATAGTGGACTAACTAGCTAAATAACTAACAACACTAACCATGATGGTTTTGGTGAGTTTTATTTTGTTTCTGTTGAATTTGTTTTACTGTGAGTTGATGAGGCAATTAAGCGAGTTGTACTTCAGTTAAAGAGAGAAACTCAAATTCAAAATGTGTGTGGTTGTAATTCTGTTTGACAGGGAAGGCGTGTGTTAGTATGTTGACTAAAGATGAGATGTTATCTAAGAAAACTAACACCCAACCTCCGCCTGTTTTTATATAAAATACACACACACAATTTACACAGTGAACATTGTGCAATCCTACAAAGATTTTATATAATAAGTTTGCGGTGTTGACATTTTATCGTGAGCATAAGTCTAGCAGGGAAAGTCATGCTATTTCCTCTTTGCTTGGAATTCTGCTGAGTACAAATATAGCACCCAAGATCAAAGCATTGTTGTAAACGTCAATTATGATTACCATTCAGAACATTTACACGCACAGTTAAGTCCAGCTATGGTTATAGCTCCACTAGGCCATTTAACTGGACCAGTCTTTGTCCCAGTATACAAGCAGCGAAAGGGAATTTATTTATTGACTGAAGAATGTCTGACTTGTCTACAACAGGTGGCGATAATATTGGACTTTTTCCTGGTTGACCTGTTACATCAATGACCAAACAATTGACAAACAAGTTAGCTACAGTTGATTACCAGCAAACTGGTACCATAGTGGACAACTTTACAGCTCTGTTCATTCCGTTCGTCCCAAAAATACACATTGGTTTTATTTGCTTTTCTTCTGTTACACATTTAATGCTTTCGACTTCCAGGTCAAACCCCGGGGAGGACACTGTGGAGCATGCGCCAAGCACCTCGGCCAGTTTGTGTCCAGTTGTCTGTATACATGCAGGAGTAATCTGACTCCCCATCAAACTATCTGGGTGTGTTAGTCTGACTTGAGAAATTCGATTTAGTACGGTTTCACAATAAATCGATTTTCTCTAATGCCATGTATGTATTCTGATTGAATCTGATTTTTGGTCCACCTCAGCTACACATCATTTATTTGGCCAGCGCAGTATAAATGACAGGGGTTTGTTTTGATGGTGCTGCAGTATTGATACAACTCACACAAATAATTAAATATGTTATGTTTACTCTAAGCAAGAAAAGAGCACTGCAGACTCACTGCTGCTGCCACTGAGAGACAAAAAGTCGGAAACTTTCACATTCTACTCACAGGGACCTTAATAACGCCTGGTCACCTGCCAGAGTAACTGGTGGAGGCCGCCAATATGCCAGCCACAGGCAGAATGAACCATTTCCCCTCTGTGCTGTGGAGAGGCAGTTATTGACAGAGTTAAGTATAGGCGGCAGCACTCTGTGGATCTGACACAGATTCACAATGAGTTAGCACCTATTAATGTGTTACAGCTATAAAAATGTCAACAGCCAACAAGACATTAGTTTAATGAGCTAATACCACTATATTTGGAAAAACTAAAGACGCCTTATCTCTGTCTAAAAGAAAAGGTAACTATCAGAAGACTACATCTTACAGTCAGAAGTGAATCGCAGGCTGATTACTTAAATGACTAAATAGGTCTTTTCTTAGCGCCTTTCAAAATGACTCATAGGACTGTTCCAAAAATGATGCAAAGAAGTGTTTTCTAATCTACCAGCCCATCTGCTTAGGGTATGGTTAAGTTTAGACATCCACAACTGCTGTGTTACAGTCACAGAGATATTGCCCCTTAAGAATTAAAAGAAACCATGGAAAGAGAGGACAGTCAGTGTTTCCAACATTGCAAAAGGTCGCTTGTCAAAAAGAAAAGCTTATTTTAAGAGTTCTGCCTGGTGAGGAGGAGCACCTCTGATTGCTATAGGCTGAGTTTGTAATGAACGTAGAAACAATCATTTGTCTTCTTCTTCCTCGTTTCCTTCAAACTTTCCTCCAGCAGATTTAACAAATGTCTCATTGGGTCTGTTGTTGACGGCATGGAATAAGGCCTTTACAGATCCTTGCTTTTTATTGATGTACGGATGTAAAGGTGGCAGTTTATCAGTGGGCTGGTTGCACCATCATAAAGTTCATATTTGTGTCATATTGTGTGACGTGTGGTACAGACATTGGTGATCCCTTCACTTTCTATATAGTGTCATTAACAGGTCAAATCTTAAATTTCTTGAGTTGGCACTAGCCAGATATCAGCATGAGAACACCTTCGACAAAGATGATAAATATGGTATGAACATTACACCTACTAAACATTATCATATTAGCTTTGTCATTGTTAGCAATTTGGCTCAAAACAATGCTGTGCCTACAGCCCAGGTGGCAAACCCCAGGGCTGAAAAATGAAGCCAATGCTGGAGTGCCAAATACCGCAGTTCCTTTATCGGCCACTTGACGCTGGCTCCAAGTCTCTAAAGCTGAAAGTGGGGTGAATTTTTATATAACTCACCTATTTTCATGTTGTTAGGCTTAAAGCAAGGGTGCCAACTTTTTTGATCCTTCGAGGGCCAAAACTGAAGTGCAACGCTTAGCACCAGGCTTGAAGCAAACCTATTGTATTGTAAGGACGCCAGTTGGTACTGGGATCCCATTTCCCTCACTTAAAATGCCTTTTGTCTGTATTCCAGTGTCTCTGCCTCTAATGTGTGTAATTAGGGATCCTACCTATCCAAAAACATTAATACATTGATAAATAAAACAACATAAACAGCAGTATCGTTATTTTTTAAAATCACTATCACTATTCATGAAAGGTAACTATAACATTTCAGATGCCTAAAAAATACCTTTTCAGCATTTGGTTGTACTAAAAGACCCTCTAAGAGTCTGGTGTTCAGTTTAAGTAAATTTTGTGTTAATGGTTTAAAGCCTGATTTCTCAAGCAAAAATTAGCATTACCACAGTTATCTGCATACGGTAAATCATGGATGTGCCGTGCTAACCAAGCTAGCAGCTACATTAGGGTTAGCTCTGCCCTTTCATCCAACTATGGTCACTTCTGGCTCCACAAAGATGACAATGGTCAAAATGCCAACTCAAGTTTTCAAACCAGGAGTCCACAGAGCGATGGGTGAAGTCATGGTGGCTACGTCCAGCCTCACAGAGCTGCATGCATGGCTGCAGAATTACAGCCCTGTTTTCAAGTTCACCCATTTTTTTCTAACATAGTTATGATAAAATTTTCATTTCCTTCCTATTTTCCTGTTAAACTGGTAAAGTGATCATTTACATTTTGCGTACTTTTAAATTTAGTTCCTGGTAGCTGGCCTCCACTCTTTTGTTCTCCCTTGTGTTTGTGTGTGTGTGTGTGTGTGTGTGTGTGTGTAGGCTGTGATGTCAGTAAAGCTTGACCCACATTGGCTGTCTGATCGTCCCGATATGTCTCCAAGGTGTCACCGTGGCAACGGGTGTACTATTGCCGCAAATGTCAGCAGCAAGGACAACCAAGCCCTGAAGGAGATAGTCTGTCGATCTGTAACTGAAAGTGAGTACAAGCACACGCACACACACAAACAAACACACTCCGAGTGATCAGTCTTCAGATGTGTGAAAGTAGATCGGAGCAAAAGGAGCTGGCCCTCACTGACAAGTAAAATTAGACTTTGTCACACACATACACACACAAACCTGTGGAATAACAAACACACACACAGACGCATCAGATAGCCACCACTGATGGCTGATAAACAGAAACAGTGAGAACTTCTGTCTGTTTAAAGTCAGCTGCTCTATTCTCTCACACAGTTCTCTATCAAAGTATACTGAACAAGGCGCACACATATGCACAGTCTCTCACATTAGACTCTCAAACATGTTCACACACTGACAGATACACACAAACACACACACACACACACATGACAGCTCTTTAACACCCTCCACATTAAACTGAGAAGAGGAAGCAGTTATGGGAGGAAACACACTGGGTGTTACTGTAGAATGACTGTCAGAAAAACTATTCATACAAACAGAAACATAATAGAGTCTCAGTTTACTTGCATGTTAAGTTCAAACCAGGGATGTCAACGTTTAACCGCTGAGAATATTTTTTAATGGCTACACATTTTGGTCTGTGAGTTAATTTTGCTGCTCTTCAGTTTGCTGCACTGAGCACCAACTGGGTGTGGTGGGAGCTTGCTAGCAGTCAAGCTCATTCGGCAAGTAACACCATCAATTTTGAGCTGCAAACCCCCCTTTAGCATTGTTATTGGCCGTAATCACGGTGGAGACCAAAGGGGGCTTCTGGATGGCATTACCAGCAGTGATTGCCAAATCGGTGGCACCACTCAGTAGCTAGGCAGTTGTTGTAACTTTGCCACAGATGGGAGGTCAAAAAAATATGTGTTGATCCTAGAGATTAACATTAAGGATGGAGATGTCAACAAGTAATGTGAGGACAAAAAAGAAGACAAAAGCGGGACATCACAGTTCAAAAGAAAAGCAGGGCAACTCAGACATTTGGAGGAATTTCTCAGGAATATTGCAGATCATAAAAATAACACTGAATCAGACACCAGAATAACTGTAATCATGGACCTAATTATGCACTAGAATGTTCTTTCACTTCTTATGACTGACAGGTATGCATATATTTTTTAATACCACAGCAAAACAATGTGCCTTACAGGAAGGGAGAAGGCTCAATCTAGCAATCAAGCAATCTATTGTGCGGGTGTGTATGGTCAGAATGTTTGTGGGAGAGCTGGCTGAAGTGCACAGGGGCGGTATCAGGAAAACAGTGTGCAGCGCAAAGCAGCCAAGGCTAACCGGTGGAGACCAGAGGGTGGGCAGTGCACACCATGTTTGCTCATGTCAACAAAAACAGAAAACAAAATGAAAGGCAAGACGTTTACAACACAAAATGTAAAATGTGAAAAGTCTCATTGACTGACTGTCATCTGCGTGTATGCGGAGAAGGAGAGGAGCAGAGGGAGCGGAGCTGTGGAAACATCCTGCAGTCTGATATACTATCATGACTGACTAACTAACACATTAGACGGATATGTAGAGAGAAAGACGATGTTTAGAGAGCAAGCCCAAATAAGCAACTCAACTTTAGAAACAAGCCCCCTCCCCAAAAAAACGCAACCCGCCACCACCAAAATTTGTAAGCGACTTCACAAGAAAACAAGCCCAAAGTCGCCGCTAATAACCTGACAGCCCTGTTTGTGTGCTTGTGAATACCCGCCTTACTCTGCCTCTGATTGGTTTATGATGAAATTTTACTCTCCCTAAGCCAATCATCATCACTCATGCTTCCCCCTCACCTAGGACCCTACAATACCAGAGTAGTGACACACATTGGTCAAGCGAAAAGTTGGTCACGTGCCCTCTAGTGGCAGGATAGCGCGCTGCATATCCGACCAAGAACTTCAGTCAAGCAAACCTAAAAGCATAATCTACCATAATCTACCGTAATAGGAGCATCGATGACCCGTTTACAGGTAAAAAACAAAAAACAACAACAAAAAAAACAGCTGTCTACCATAATGTTACTCTCTACATTTTGAAATGAACAAATTATAAGCATGACTTAATATGACCAAGACACCTTAAAGTAAAAACAAGGCAGTTGTCATTTTATTGTGAGTAACGGTGACGGTATTATAACAGAAACCTTTTTGATTACTCTTTATTGAGAAAGTAGTGCCGTTAGTAACACCGTTTATTTATAATGCCATTATTCCCATCACTGGTTACCAGTTAATAGGTGTCAGGCAACGCAAATTTAACTGACACAGCTAAAAATATCAAACAAAAACAATAACCTGTTTATTACTACAGCCATACCCCTTAATATTTGTGCACCACCCCTCTGTCTACTGTATTAATTAATTTTTTGTTGCATTTTAATTTTGCAAATATTTGAACCCTCTTTGGTTGCACTACAAAATCTTGCATGAATACCTTTGTTTTGACTTACAGCCCCACTTCTTCAATCCCTCTTTTCACACTGCAGCATGCCATACATGACATCCACATTCATGCTGTACACCATCAGTGCCTGCTGTAATCTGAAGCTTCAGATGGGTGCGGCAGTAGCACAAATTCAATTCATTTCCATAAAACCTACACAGCAGCGTCTCCTACACGAGTAATCAGAACGAGCCTTCCCACCTAAAACATATGATTCATATTATGGTGTTGTGTGCCGTGAGCACAAGCTGTTTAGGATGCAAGTTTGTTGTGTCTGAAAGGCACCAGGGCAACAAAGGAAAAATCAATGCACTATAATGCTGCAATATTTTTGGCCCCATCAATAAGCCCACTGAGGCTCACTATCAGAGTTGTTATACACACTACAGTGGCATGGCATGAAAGACTGCACAATGGTGTTATGTAACATGAACTCTTGAAATGCTGGAAATAAAGTCCTTGAAAATCTGTTGGGGCGAGGTCAATGATTCACCGACAATAATCAGGAGACAGACTTAAAGAACAACATTTCGAAAGGTTTTTCTGCTGCTCTGGTGATTTGCATGACTCGGGTTTTTGAAAGCAAATACCAAAACTCTTATTTTTAGCCATGCTAGTGGGGTGACTCTGAGGATGTCTGTTGGTTGTTCTGGTGATGTGCCTTCTTAAAGCAAAGATGAGGATAGTGATAGTGAGATACTTGCTACAGCTGCATTTTAGTGATGAAGCAGCGAAAACAAACAAAACGACCAGAGCTACATACGGATCTTACTATTATTACCAGTGGCGATTAATCAGTCAGTGAGTATATGTGTGACACGCGCACATACAGTGAGCAGCAACAGCAACCCACCGTCCAACATCGGCAAACAATGAGGACAGAGACCGACATACTGTTTGTCTTCAGCCAGGGGGATGTAAATTTGTCAGACACAGCGGTGACAGAGAGCAAGCGAACACGCCGCCTGCTGACAGTTTGTAATTGACTTTTTGCTAAGCCCCGCCCCTTTGTGATGGTCTGACAAGCTGTCACTTGTCACTCCCTGAAGAAATATTATCATATTTTTGGAGAAATGAAAGAGTGATTCCAGAGAGAAGCAGACACAGGGGTCTACAGTCTGGGTTTGAAGGATATATCCAGGATGTCAAACTGACTCAGCAGCAACAACAGGTTAAAAAGACAAAGATAGTTAGAAGCTAAAGCCGAACTATAGGCTACAGATCACAGTGTGAAAGTGAACCACCACATCACTGCTGATCGCCACACAAGACAATGAATATAAAGGGAAACTTTGCTGATATTCAACCAGCTGTGTGACATCACAATTTGTGCAGATGAACCGTGTTTGGCTTTGCCTCCGTGCCGCTGCTGCCAGCACCTCTGCCACCGGATGGGCAGGGCTCTCCTAGGGAAGTCAAACAATGTTCATCTGCACACAATGTGATGACACACAGCTGGTTGAATATCAGCAAAGTTTCCCTGCTTCCCTTCACTGGTTCCTGTACAGCAGGGTCGGTCTTTGTTTCACTGTTATAATCATTAAAAAGCAAAAGCAGCATGTGTATATATTCAGTAGGCTATATCTTCAGTAGCTAGCTAGGTAACCCTATAAAAAATCTATGAATATGTTTCCACTGCAGGTTTTACAGAGTGTTTCTACTTAGCTGTGGTAAGAAATAAAGACAGACAATGCCATGTGTCTGATAGAGACGTGATAGCAGATGTCTGATTTTAAAAGAAAATGACGCTAAGAAATGTTTTACCACAAGACAACCATCTAGACTGTATGAGAGATTACTAACAGGCACCAACCAAATTCACAGTATCAAATCATGGCTAGCACAAAACAGATATGTAAGAGTGTCTTAGTGGAGCCAACTTATGATCTCCTTAAAATAAGCAAAAAATTAAATCTAATTTTCCCATGTTTCTATCTTCGTACAACAGGCTATATAATAATAATAGTAGTATTTAAACCTCTGGCCCCTTGAACCACAGGCATTTCTGAGGGCCGCAGGATCGACATCCCCGCAGCCGCACACCGTTATTCTCCAATCAGTGCTCTCTGTTATCTCAATAAGCACCTCTGTCTGCCTCTGTCGCGTTTTAATCCTTTCCTTTATTTCTGGCGCTTTTCAATGTTCTCCCTTCACACCTACACACTCAGCCCTCCCTCCTCTTCCATCCCCCTCTCCAATCCCCCATCCATCCATCTATCCATCCAACCATCTCTCCATCCATCCATCCATCCCATTTGGTGGTACTCTCAGTGGAACACTTGGGCTATTTATAAAAGCATCAAAGCCCACAGCTTCCAACACAGCCACTCGAGAGAAAAGGGGGGAGAGAGCGGGAGAGGCGGAGGGAGAAGAGGGGAGCTGGAGGAATGCTGGAAGGAGGAGAGAGGGAGAACTAAGATGAACACGGAAGACAGAACAGTGAAGGGTAAGAAAAGGGAATGATGGAGTTAGGGAAAGAGGTGCAGAGAAAGAAGGAACAGAAAGTTGAACGAAAGGGGAGAAGATGAAGAGAGAAAAGACAAAGGGAGCAGAACAGAAAGGAGGGAGTGATAGGTCAAAAGAAATCGGGGAAACAGGGAACAGAGGTGGAGGTGGAGAAACAAAGGACTGGATGAGTGAATCAGATATGTTTTCATCCGTTTCCCTTCGCTTCAGGATCTCATTGACACCTCACCATCAGCTCCGTGTGTGTTTCATGCATGAATACCTGTTTTGTTTTTGTGCATGCATTTGTGTGATCTGTGTGTGTGCATGCATGCGTACGTGCATGTGTTTGTGTGTGTGGGAGGCAGGTTTAGGATCTGGAGACCTCCCACCCACGCAGGTTGGAGTTGCAGGAGCACCTGAGCTGCGTTCGCCACCGCCAACAGACACAGATGTTTGCAAATGTTCACCAACTCATTTGAACCTGAATAGGCTCATGAAAAGGCGGAAAACGTTTTATGTGAATCCAGAGGAACTGTGGGCACCGAGCCCAACAGCAGCCCGATGGCTGCTGGTGAGCACAAAAGACGCCATGAGTCAAAGCGAGGCTTGAATACAACTCTTGACTAGTGCTTTTTATAAATATGTACATTTTTTTTCTCCCTTCTGAAGAGCGCTAATAGCTGCAGCAAATGACACCTTCATGGGCTTGTTTTAGGTGCAATCTACACTCATGCCCTACACCATTTCATCTCTCCCTCTTGCTCTCTTTCTCGTCTCTGTTCTACCTCTTCTTCCCCGTCCATTATCTCCTCTGCCTGGCAGGAAAATCTCACCCACCACCTCTCCGCTCAAGTGTCATCCCAGCATACCTTTCTCATTCATTTTCAACCATCTGCCTTGGTTAATTTATTCATTTTTTTGGAATATATGCAATTGTCCTCCGCCTGCAGGAACGCACCACATGATGAATCCTTTAAAATCAAGAAATTTACAGCCATTTGTCAGTTGGCACCATCGGCCATATGCACAGGCAGACCTCATATCCACTATAAAAGGATTATATTTAGGATGCTGAACAGAATGCTGGGTTGAATACGTTATGGAGAACTTGCAGAGAGCATGCATCTCTTCTATTTCTGCCTTCCACAATCTCTCCCTTCATCAATTCCTCTTTTTTTTTCAAGCCAAGCCTTCTCACCCTTCCCTGTGTTATCTTCTCTGTATAATATGTTTCACATCATGTCACGTTACAAGACCAAAGAGAAAACAGCACCTTTTTTTGTCATCGCTCTCTGAGGGCATGTAATATGCCTTTCATCCTTTTGTTTCTCCCTGCGCCTGCTATGAGCTACTTTCATTGGAACTTTCAAGAAAATCACATGTAATCTTCGTCTCCTTCCTACACCCTTCCCACTCACGTTCTCCCCCTTTTGTCTCTCCCTCCTCCCTCTATGAATTCCACCCCCACTTCCTCTCTATCTTCCTCGCTTCTCCCTCCTCCCATTCTCATCTCGGCATCGTTCTCTTCCATATTTCCATGCATCTAAATTGTTTACTCTTCTGTCCCCTCCTGTTGCCCTGTTTGCCACATTTCTCACACTTCCTGCCACTCGGTGCCCCCTCCCCATCCTCTCAAGCTCTCCAAAGGGATAATTTGTCCATTAAGTCTGTGAGGAGACAGTGGAGGACACTTGACAACCTGTTACACACTGAAAACCCAACTCATTATTAACACACTCGTTTAGGAACGCGTGCATAAAGCCATGCCCGAAATGAATCACATGGAAGCATGAGAGCACACACAGTTCTGCACAAACAGCCATTAAGGAAATAAGCACTCACGAGCTTATTAAATTGAACATGACGCACGTGCACACACACAGACACACACACACTTCTGAGAAACATCACGTCATGTAATACAAGCTGCTCACGCCCTTTGAGTCCTACACTCTACCAAGCGTATGGAAATCCAAACAGCAGAATCAATCTGAGACATTATAATGTGTTGTTTACAGCTACAACACTGAGAAAGTGGTTGTTAAGTACATAAAATAAAAAGGTGATGAGCAAACACTTCCTCAATTGGTTAGTTTTTAGCCACCTTAAAAGGTCCACCTAGAAAAATCAATATCAAGTTAAGTGCATGCTATATTTAGAACGTTTTCACCACTTAACTTTGTAGTCAGATGACGATTTCTGATGGGGAACTAGTATCATTATCTCAAAGCCATCAGACTCCATTGACAGAAACAATCATTTCAATTTGCAGTACACAGGAGGAACTGGTCAACTGTTACTTTTTTTGGGTTGCTAAAATATGTTTTCCTGCATCCCCATCCACAGCAGTACGTTGCTTAGCTTCCGTGCTTGTAGATTTGGTTGATCAAAGACACTAGAAAAACAACACAGGACATAAAATAGGCACAGCAGTAACGTTAGATTGGCCACATGACTATGATTAACTTTTTATCTTTAAATGTTCCAGTCAACTAGTTTGCTAATGTCACACATCTCTGCAAATTCAAATCACTTGTCATCAACTGTCTACCTAGAAGTGATTCCTGTTGTTAGCACGATGTTACTACAGTTCAGTCTATGAAGAGCTGCAAAATATGCAGTGTGCAAAATAGGGTTGTCATGAGAACCGATACTTCAGTACCAAGACAATACCAACATGCAAAAAATACGTCGGTACCGGATACAACTTTGCCCTCAGCAGGCCATGTCGATTCCTGTTGGACCTGACGGGGGCAGTATACACGTGTCAGTGTGTGCTGAGGACGAAGAAGAACGCCTGCTCTCCATTGTCTTTGCTAGAAACAAGGAAGATAGTGGCGGGAAATTACGGTCGGGTTCAGGCAGAGAATCTAAGCTCTAACAAGTGCTGCTGGAGCCACAACACCTCGGCTTGTCGAAAAGTCAGGTAGAAGGAGTCGTGTGTGGAGATATTTTGCATTTGATGCAAATGAAAGCGGAGTAATATAAACTCGCAGAAACCAGTTTGCAAACGGTGCCGCTGAAGTTTCCAGACCAAAGGAGGAAACACTTTAAACCTGGCTGAACACTTAAAAGACAGTCACCCTGACTTGTTTAAAGAATTCAAGGTGAGTGAGTTTCAATTTCTGTTTCTTGATTTTTATCGTGGTATCGAATGAGTATCGAGAATCGCGGAAATTCACTGGTATTGGTATCGACTACTGAAATTCTGGTATCGTGACATGCCTAGTGCAAAACACCCCTTAAACAGCTGGACTTCCTTCTTTTTCTCCATGCGCAGCATTAAATCACTTTTCCAACCAACTAAAAAGCACTGATGAATGAAAAGGGTTAGCCTGGATGGAAAGTAAAATAAGTGATATAATAATTTTCATTACTGAAAAAATCTGAATCATTAGCATCTAAAACTCACCTCATAGACTGCACAGACTGTGCATCATAAATAATTGTGGATGTGGTCAGCTTTCAACAGATTTAAGAGACACTGAGCGTGCTGATGTACAGTACAGTAGGGCATTATGCTGCATGTTTCTGTGGACACTTAAATGCTTTCTCTCTACCATGACAACTGCTAAGTCGAAACAAGACAATCCAACTTTTATGTTGGTTCAGACAGGAAATATAAAATGTATGCATCACATACTGTACACTGCCAGCTCTCTAAACCACATCCCTCCATATGAACTGTCACAGGCTGCTGCTTTGTGACACCTGTTAAAGGCTGCTGTTACAGGTGCCGAGCTCTGCGTCCAGCCCCCTCGCCTCGGCAGCATGCTAATTGTATTGACACAATGGAAGAGAGCAGGACCTGTGCCACCGAACACTGCATAATTCATACATTTGACTTTATGACAGGACTTAACCACCGTCGCATGTCATGTGCAGTAAGCTGTTAAAGTACACAAGACTAAACTGTGGGAACAAAATCATTTTCATTTTGTTTTCACCAGAACACAATGTTCATCCTTCCTACTGTATTACAAAAGCAGCTAAAAATACACCTGCTTGACGCAGCAGAGGCAAATCTAACTTCCTTTTTACACCCATGATGAGGCAGAATGAACACCAAGAAGAACAAAAGTCACAGTGTTGAATGCTGTTAATGAGGCTCAGGTTTGCTGAACACTTTGCTTTGCAGCTCATTGATTGATTTTATTTCAATGTTCATGTTTGGACTTAAAATCGAGGCAACAGTTGCTAAAATAATCTTCCTCTTTTGGATCACCAAATTAAAGCAACCAAAGCTCAGGAGGTCAAGGGTCAGAGCTTCCAACGATTATCAGTGGAATATAAGATCTGATTCAAGTGACAAACAATCCATAAACGACATGTGAGACACTAATGGTTCTGATTTGGCCGCTCAGGTCTCAGACTACTGATAAACTCACAGGAGCACACACAGCCTGCCAGCTCTTACTGATGATCTGACCTTTCATCGAAGGACATGTTTACACAGAGGCCATAAACACTGTCTCCCTCACATTCTGTTTACATTATTAATACAATAATATAAATATTAAAAACTCGTCTCTCATTATTAAACTCTCTTCATACACAACAATACACACAAACACTCTCCCTGTATGTGACTGTCAAACACAAGCATGTAAACCCAGAGGGCAAAGCACACCTTCGCACTGACCTCACTTCACTCCGAGTGTGTATGTTTGTGTGCGTTTGTGTATGTGTGCGCGTGACCTTGCGGAGGAATTCCCTTTCTCCCCGAGCTCAAGGGAAGTGATACCCTCCAGACGGGCAAATGAGTCGGAGAGCAGCTCAGGACATGCACACGAACACAAACACACACCTGATGGAGGGCGGTGAGTGCAAACTGTTGCTGAGCAGACGTCGCGTTAACCAAATACTTCACACCATTTATTGATATATATATATATATATATATATATATATACACACATATATATATATATTTTTACAACGATGGTGACACGTGCATTTGTTTTAGCTACTGTCAAGTCTATTCTTTGATCTCACATGCATGATGATGTCTAACTGGTTTTAGCAATTATGTCAAATGTCAAAGTAGCTGAATGTCTGAAATTTCTTTGCACAGTAGGTGTTCATCTTTTCTCTCCATGCCCTTAAATGCATCATCTATAAGATTGTTTTGTGTATTAATTACATTTAAAGCATAAAAATGTTTTAATGAAAACTAAATGCTATTAAATGTCTTATTCAAATTAAAAAATTAAAGTTAAAACGACAAGTAATGAGAGAAAATGATAGAATTTTCACAACCCTATCTGTCAAAGTGACGTACAAAATCAAATCTAATGCATTTCATGTGCTCAGTTACTCACACAGATGCACAACACACACACACACACAGTGAGATCCATCTTTCCATCTACCAGTGCCCTCTTCCAGCCGTGGAATCAGAGTGCACGCACACCCACGGACACCTACAACCTCACCCCTTCCTCTCCCGAGGCACCGAGTGTCCCCACAGCGCGGCGGATGCTTCCTCTAAAAGACACTATTGACCCGTTACATATACACACGGGCCAATTACCAGCGAACCCACTGCTGTGCTGAACAGCACCTCGTCCATCCTACAGCATATACTGTAGACGGCCGCGTCTGAATATTTCACTGTTGCTAGGAGACGTGAAAATCCTTGAACACATCTAGTTGGCTGTTAATACAAGTGGAAAAGACATAGACTTCAAGCAAATTGATAAAAATAAAAAATAAAAAAACACAAAAGCCCAGAGCACAACATTTATGTCAGCCAGATATGCTTCTCTGATAGCTTATGTCATTTCCTGTGGCAACACCCACAAAGCTGAGGCTGGATCTGTCTCTGCTGTGGGGACGGAGGATGATTTGCAGGGAGGGGAAAGAGTGAGAGGAAAAGGAGACCAAGTTTATTAGTGTGGGGTGTCAAATAAGTTTCATCAGGCTTTGCTGAGTAGATGAAACCAGCAAAAGCCACTAAATCAGATGTCTTGCTTTACGCTCTATCGTTTCAGGAAGTGAACGCTGCATCTCTATTGATAAGCTGATCCAAAATGAGCGAACTTAACCTCTAACTTTACCCTCCAGTTTCATTTTGAGCTTTGCGACAGAACAATTTTTACTCACATGTCTCTTTAAGTACTTATGTAGACAGCAGGCCTTTTTCACAGGAGACATTTTGACGTGTCGCAGTAGAAACAGCACAGATGTCAGTAATAAATGTGTTTATGATGGCTGGATTCCATTTAGCTGCTTCACTTCGAGGCTCCTGGTATTGTGCACGCTGGCTCACTGTCCCACTGTCATGACTTACTGGCACACTCGAGCAGAAAAGAGCCACCGTTAGTAACACCTGTGCTTCTTCCACTATGACTATGAAGTCAAAATGTCTGCTGTGAGAAAAAAGCCCACATCTTATTATCTAATTTCACGTTTTAAAAATAAATACAGTTTTGATTATACAGCAGTGTCTCATGCTGACTCACTTCCTTCCACATCCTTGATCACCTTCCAACTATCAATACCTAAATCTACACCTACAGAGTGCTCCGCTCTGAATAAAGCACCAGAGTCCTGCCTCGACTTCCAGACTTGCTTTTGTTGCACCGTGTGCTTTCCCACAGAGACTTTAACCACTGATCTGTAATGGTTCTGTTCATATGAAAAGATAAATCCATAGATGCATTGATCCTCAACTCTTATTATCTTTAAAAGGTGCAGAATGTTTCTCCAGATTCCAACAATACTGACGTCCTTTCTTTTCATCATTCATCAGTGTATATTTCACTCAGACTGGAGCGAGAGCTTCGTGATATTGTTCTCGTTCCCATTAAATCTCATGGAGTTGCAGGATTATTTTAAACTGTGATTTTCTGAATGAACCGCACAGCAGGGAGGCGGCCGGGCCTGTCAAGCTAGTGATGTTTTGAATCAAGATATGAGCTTTGGTGTTCATTTAAACCCACTGAGAAACAATACCACTGAATGAACAATGGCATGCTCTTATTTTTAAAGGCTGCAGTAATTATGGAAACAGGTAAAGTTTAGAGCATGCTGTTGGTCATTTTTTTGCAGGGCTGCATGATTAATCGAAATATTATTGAAATCGCAATATGGCCAAGTGCAATATCTAAATCACAGGAGCTACAATTTTTGATAAAAAGGTAAAACGTATCACAGTATAGCACTATAAATAAAATACAGGGGTGCTACAGAGATTCCCCGGCCTACAAAATCATATTCCAGACATAAGGGAAGATGTTTGTTTGGTGGTTTGATGTTTAAAGTAGGTGGTAGCAGTTAGCAGCTAACTCAAAGAAGGAGGACAAGAGGATGAGCGCAGCCGCCTTATAACAACGATGGTAAATGATTGTTATTGCCATATTGATGCTATTGTTATTCGCACGAAAACAAAAAGACGTGAAACTCTATTAGGAGCTGTACCTTGTCAAAATAAATCAAAACCTATATGACTGGACCATGTGGGAATTTAATTTGAAAGGACAGACACAGGAAGACGCCACGCTCAGCAGCACATATTCAGTCTGATAAATACGGAAAAGTTGATCATGTTAGTGCAGGGCTGCCCAGAGCTTTACGGTGCTTGTTAAGGTTAAGGTTGCTTAGCAACCTCGAACACAACCTGCCGCCATGCTCTTGAAGGCTGGCACAAAAAAGGCACGAAAGTAGCGCCCAGTGCCCGACCTCACGTTTCCAGGCAGGTAAAGACACAGCATGTGTGCGGCCTCTAATTTCCAGGGCTGGTACCTGCGCTTATTCCACAGCCTAGTTAATAACATGTCGGGCAGGAAATCCAAAGTGTGGGATCATTTTGAGAAGGTGAAGGACGAACCCAAGGTGATATGTAAACTCATCTTCATTGGTCGACTACAAACATGACGTATCATCTGAAACATGGAAGTAGCTACATGCCCATTAGCCCACAGCGTCATTAACAGGCGGCTCGCTCAGTGTGTGACGTGCACTTGTAGATAAAATATAGGCCTATATTAATGAAGGTTCATTAGTACGGTTTTGTATTTCTCTGTAATGTAGCACAGTGTTAACAATGTTACTGATACTATTCTTTCTCACACCTTCAACTCAAACCATTGTGTTGCCCCGCCCAAAATATATCATTCAATAATTAAATTAATATTGTAAACATGCAGGTGACCAGTCGACTAATGGCCCTAAATTGCGACTGTTGGTCAACTTGGAAGATTCTTAGTCAGGGGTAACCCTAACATTTTTCAAGAATTTTTGACTTTCTAAACAGAAACAAGTTCAGAGCTTGTGTTCACTTGAGCGCTCTGGAAAGACGGAGAAGAAGAGAGGACAGAATATCACTGAGTCACTAGAGAGGATAAAGAGACGTAAGTATAGGTATAGAAATGGGGAGATAGCAGTAGAGAGAGATTAAATATTTTAGTTTCCCAATCTGAACCTTAAAACAAAGAATAAACAATGGGACATGGATAACTACAACAGAAAACAACAAAATAAGGTAGTGGTGACTAAGTTAATATCCATCCATGTAGCACCACCTAATGATGTGCACATCTGTGTGTGTTCAGTCCACCTACCTTGACACTGGAATCCCTGCTTCCCAAAACCCCTGTGAATAGAACATATATAGAAAACAGGTTAAGCATTTTACAGGCACAGACATGTGTACGCACACTTACTACTCTCTCTCTCTCTCACACACACACACACACACACACACACACACACACACAAAACTTGGACAAGGAATTCTGGAACCCCCTCTCTCTTCGCCTCAAGACATTTGCGTAGAAGCAAATGTCAAATGCTGTCTGCCATTTGTGCGCAGCACTTAAGCTCTCCATCCAAAAAAGAGCCCCACACAAACACACAATGAAGTCTGCGGGCGGCGAGGACATTCGATTACTGCATGAACAGTATAGTACATGTACTGAGGTCAGCTCGGGTCCATGAACCTGCTCACACGTACTACTCTGTTAGACGGGGCTGCAGCTGCCCCGGGCCAAAATGGTAAACCATACCTCGTCGATGGTATGGGGTATGCTGGGGTGTCTGCAGGTGCACGCACGCATACACACACACTGTTGCATGAACACACATTTAGCCCTGCTCATTTTCATATTGTGGCTACAAATAGATAATCTCTAGGGGTGTGAAATCACTCGGTGCACTCATTGTTCTTTTCGTTTTGCTTATTGACCTAAATTGATGGACAGATAGACAGACAGATAGACAGATAGATAGATAGATAGATAGATAGATAGACAGATGGTTTGATAATCTAAACGGGTCAAGCAATTACACAGGGTGCACAATGTTCTTCTATTTAAGGGGTATTTACAACCAGTGAGACCATCCCGTTAGATTCCCATGAACGCACACACACAATCTTCTAGGTCAAATCATTTAGCCATTCACAAATTAAAAAGCCCGTCACAGGAGTTAAATAATGGCCGTTTTGGGAATAGCGCACAGTACGAGATAATAATAAGCGGGGACAAATTAGGCCAACCTAGAGCCGGAAACTCATTTAATAACCCGAGTGCAGTCACTGTCTAGTAAGCCCTGGTGGCTTGCATGGTGACATGTCTGCACAGGTGATTTAGAGGAGATAATGAAGAGAGAAGAAGGAGGGGGGGAGGAGGAGGAGGAGGAGCAGCGGGAGCGAGGAGGAGGAGGAAGGCTGAGGTTGTGTCAGCAGTTATATCAGTGTTTGACCCCGAGGTCAGCACTCTTCCTGCTGGCTGCAATTCGCCGCTTTTTGAGGGAACGTGGTTCATTTTTGCTCTCAGCCTCTCAGTTCCTCTGCCTACTTAATACCATCAAACAATGGTCTGCAGTGATTCCTTTTTTTATCGGCGCAGCCCACATATCTCTCCGTCTTCCCTCCTGCCCTACCTTTCATATATAGCATCAACAAGTGCAAGAATAAGACGAAATCGATGTTTATTTTGAGGAATCTGTGCAACCGGTGCAGCCCTCCCACTTTTATTCCTGCTGTAACTTAATGATGTAATACTATCAAACACTACAGCCATTTTGTCTTTTTCGTATCAATGGGCCCCATTTCTCCTTTTCTCTCCACTTTACTCATTTAAATTGACATTAAATCACGAGATAAACTTCTTGTGGTTTTGTCCCTTCTTTTTATGCCTTTTTTTGGTGCACCCACTGTTGTCTCAACTTAAAAATCTATTTCTAAATAATTCATTACATCAAATTCATTCCTGTTTCATTGAAATAGATTCTATGACAGCAGCAGTTAAACAAAGTGAAACTCTCCATCATGCCCAGCTGCTCACCAGATGAAGTCGGTGCAGTGGCTGCAGAAGGTGGGCTGCTTGAAGAAGCGCGCGATGAATTTGTGGTCCTTCACCTCGTGCACGTTCTTCTGGCGCAGGGCTCCCTGGCGCGCGAAGCCCCGCATGGGCTCGCGGGGTCCGTCCTCCCCGTCGCTGTTGGCCGCCGCCGAGTCTGCCATTCTCCGACTGTCAGTGCAACTGTCTTTATTTTGACTTTAACGGACCCGACGCGAGTTGCACGAGGTTGAATGCGTTTCTGAAATTGTTGCAAAAGTGGCGCCTGGTGCGTTGCTCCGGGTGGAGGAGTTGGAAAGCTGCGGTGCAGGTTGTTGTGGGCGTCTGTGATGTTGTCCGTCAGTTGAGTTGAGACGAGCTGCCGATGCGCTGCTCTCACTCCGCTTCCTCCTTTTCTTGTGAGCGCACAGACTGACTACCAGAAAGAGAGAGACAGAGAGGTAGAGGAGGAGGGGAGAGAGGAAAAGAAGGGGAGGGAGAATGAGTGAGGAGCTTTAACTTTCTTACTTTTCCTTGACATTTAAATGTTATTTGGAGAGGCTGAACTGTAAAAGCTCATTTACCTCTCTACGCCCTGACACTTTCTACCTAAAAGTGCACTTTAATTAGTCTGTTAAATGTGACTTTGAAATACCAAGCATTCACAGCTGAATGGCTGCTTTTGTCTGTCAAATATTAAAACAGAATCTGTCATGTGGAATAAGAATATCTTTATCCCCTATCAGTTTCCTGTGTCATACTGGAGGTAATGCTAAAATTTAAAGTGTTAATCTGAATCATCTGTTTTGGTGAATGCCTGTGGCGATATGTTTTTATAAAGTGAGTTTATGTTGCCTCAGGAGTGGATGAAATCTGCTATCACCGCAGCCCTCATGTGAGTTTAAACTGCAGTACTGACAGGCTATTACGTGCCCGAGGGACAACTCATTCTTACTCCGACCTCGTCACATATAGACGTTTGGTCATACGACGTGAAAGGTACCCTGGGTGCGTTGCTTGCTGATGTTGTGGCACATCATGTCAAGTTCTGCCTGTTACATGCATTGTCTTCTTTCTGAATACACTTCCATTTTCACAGGAAATTTACTATTTATAAACAGTCTCTTTCAAAATAAACCCACAACATCGGTACAACAACAACAACAACAACAAAGGACGCCTTTTTCCATCCGTGTTTGATGCCGCAAGTTACTGCTCAAGCACCGGATTTCGATGACCATGGAGTGAGACTGGGTTTCCAGGTATGATTTTTTTTTGTAGGCCAACGAGGCCCTTTCCTTTGGATTTTGGATTATTGCCGAAAAAAGTTCTAAGGCAAACAAACTTTTATGATACTTGCACGTTTTGTTCAGCAAGATAATCTTCACAAATGAAAACTCCAACGTCGGGCTATGAAAAAACTACACCAGTCGCATGATAACATCACCACCATGACTGTAAGACTGTAAACCTTTGTTTGGCGCAGCTCAGCGTGATGACGTTCTGCAGTCTTATTTAGCCTTTTTTTAAGACACATAGAAGCTTCAAAGTTCACGAGTGAGGTATTAACTGTATTTTATGTTGTAGAACAAAACACTGAAGTCTCTTAAACTTGTGTGAACCACAGACCTTCAGGTATCCAACCAGAACCCATTCAAAAACCCATCGACTTCAAGATGAGGGAACCAGGAGTGATAAAATGCATTTTTGACTGTATGCTTAAAGGACATCTTGTGGTTGTGGTGATTTAAAATTGTTTTAAAAAACTGTTTTATTTACTTTTTTTATACCTTCACTGATTGCTGACTCCTCACACCCTTAAGCAGTTAAGTGCTACAAGCATTTTGGGCAATCAGGTAAACAAAAAACAAGAAGCATCTGCTGCACGTCACACTTTGTCTTGGCTCAAAAAAGTGACATCCATAGAAAAGTATGGGCTGATTTTGCACTGGAGCATCTGCAGATTAATTCCATACCCCAATATGTTATTATCCACTAAAGTTAGGCAAGATACAAGGTGAATAAATTCCTGTTTTCTTATCTTGGCCACCATCTAGACTGTAGGGGGGTCGAGAGGGACAATTCCAACGTTGACAGCTGCACCATATGTGTTGTGTAGAGCGGCTGTGATCAGCTTCAGAGACTGCTTGGTGGAGTTTTACACTTTGGTTGCTGTTTCTGTTCCTGTTTGCTGACTGCAGCGAAATCCCTTCCTAATAATGTTTCAGTGTGATTTGTCATATAATGTGTCAAGTGATAGGGAACAAAACCCACAGTGCTCGGCCTGTGCTAAAATGCACTCCACAGTTCGGGCAGCATCAGTTTAAGGCTTTCACAGTCTGAGTTAGACAAATGAAATATGTCTCTTCCAAAGTTGGAGTCCTTTTGGTGCGACGTTCCCTCTGTGCTCCCATGGACAGCGTTTCCTTGCTGAACATGAAAGGAGTGGCTCTTTGAAAGATACAGATGATTTGTCTAACTCAGACAGCTGGAATTTTAAAAATTAATTTATGTGCAAAATCAGGACAGATCTCGTGTTGCTTCAGGAGGGATATCTTTGCAGCTCGTATGGACAGAACAAACAACTACGGCACCCTTTATATATTATAACTCATTCAGAATCGATGGGTCAGTGCTGTATTAAGATATACTTCAAAAATTCTAACCCTATCCTTGAAACATAATTTCTAAGATTCAGGGTCACATAGTTGTGCCACAGTAAAAGTTCAATATTTCCATGCAGTCCTGTTAATTGATTTCTAAAATTGTCCACTATGGTCTAATACACCCAGACATATGAAAGCAACTGATTTCTTAGTATTAACTGTGTGGTTGTTCAACTGTTTAACTGCTGTTTAATACAATGTCTAATCAGCCAGTAATGTGGCAGCAACTCAGTGTATTTAGGCATGTAGACATGGTGAAGACGATGTGCTGTAGTACAAACTAGCATCAGAAGTCACTTTAAATGTGGCATGTTTGTTGGTGCCAGACGGGCTGGTCTGAGTATTTCAGAAACTGCTGATCTGCTGGGATTTTCACTCACAACCATCTCTAGGGTTTACAGAGGATGGTCTGACAAAGAGAACATATCCAGTGAGTAAAAGTTCTCTGGGCCAAAATGCCTTATTGGTGGCAAAGGTCAGAGGACAATGTCCAGACATGTTTGAGCTGTTAGAAAGGCCACAGGATTGCAACTAAACACTCGTTACAACCAAGGTATGCAGAAGAGCGTTTCTAAAGACACAACATGTTGAACCTTGAAGCAGATGGGCTACAGCAGCAGAAGACCACACCGGGTGTTTATCTTGTCAGCACAGGCTCACCAAAACTGGACAATAGAAGATTGGAAATGCTGAATGGTCTAAAGAGTCTTGTTTACTGCTGCCATGTTCACATGGTATGGCAAGAATTTGGTGTAATCATGAAAGCATGGATCCATCCTGCCTTGTATCAGCGGTTCAGGCTGCTGGTGGTGGTGTAATGGTGTGGAGGAGATTTTCTTGGCACATTATAGGCCCCTTTGTTACAACTGAGCATTGTTTAAATGCACAATCCTGCCTGAGTATTGTTGCTGACCGTGTCCATCCCTTTATGACCACAGTGTACCATCTTCTGATGGCTACTTACAGCAGGATAACGCACCATGTCACAAAGCTCACATCATGCTTGTCCCACTGGTAGGAGACCCCGGGGCAGACCCAGAACATGCTGGAGGGTTTACATATCTCATCAGGGAACGCTTCGGCATCCCCCAGAAGGAGCTGGAAAGCATTGCTGGGGAGAGGGACATCTGGAGCACTTTGCTCAGCCTGCTGCCCCCGCAAACCCAGCCCCCGGGTAAGCGGTTGAAAATGGATGCATGAATGGTTAGTGGTCGCTGCGTCAACAACTGCTGCCACCTGGTGCGAATTATGCCACCACAAAAGCAGCCTCTGTGCGTTCGTATCTAATGCCCATCACTGACAAAGTGACAGTATCTAATGACTTCAGAATGGGAACTGGCTATATTATCCAACACTTCCTTCAAATGTAGCTTGTGAGTTCATGTTTTTCACATGTAAGTTGAGAGCTGTTAGGCAGGTGGTAAAAGTTGTAAGAAGATTTTTACTGTGTAAACTTTGCCTTGTCACAGACCTCCAAACACAGCTGCCATATAGAACGCCATCTGCGGATTGTGCCAAGGACCTCCATCTGAACGGACATTTAAAATGTGTTTGAAATGTCCGTTCTGTGCTCACACTGCTCACCTATACATGTAAAACGATGTGTTCCATTTTGAGATTCACTTTTATCTGGAGCAGGTTATGCAAATGCTATGTATGAGAGCAGCAGCAGCAGAATGAGCGCCATTTCTTAAACCAGCACTACAGCCAACAGCAAACACAAAGAGTGACGTTCAATATTTGAAATTCAAGTGCTCATTTCCAAAAAGAGATATCTCCCATTTGGATATGGGAAAGAAACGCAGACTCTTTAAGTCTGAGTGCTGGCATTGAAAGCAAGCACAGTTGCTGAGTTCTGACTCATCTTAAGACTTTTGCTTTCAAAGGGATTTTGGAGGATCATCATCTGCGATTGTTGGATGAATTTCATGTCACAAAGTTTTCCAAGATGCATTTAAGGTATTAAATGATGTGACTTCCTGAGTCATTTGATCTGTGAATAAGATGCTTCATAGAAAGAGCCAAGTAACCTATTTAACCACCTGCATCTCTTGGTATAGTAAATGTAGAGAGATGAATATGAGGTGTGATGACAGTGATGCAGGGACAGAGGCGACTGATTGTCACTGTGAGTGTGAAGCAGGACATCGCTGCTGTGGCAATGAATACATGTCCTTCATATACAGGCAGCAAATATTAAAAAGAAGATGTATGAACAAGTGATTCAGTAGTAGTCTCGCTGTTCCACCTGTTTAAAGGCCACAGAATCTCATTTCAGTACAGTGACGACCATAGTCCCAACTGGCCCATGCTGTACACACACCCGCACACACACGTCGTGGCAGTCGGCTGGCTGTGAATGACCTAGATGAGATTGATTTAGCTGCAGGACAGATAACAGCGTGTGCAGTTCACCCTGGCTCGTCAATATAAGGTTTACTGTAGATTTAGCTTCCAGCTCAGAGCTCAGTTTTTAACCTTTCTGGTCCCCATTACCTCGCTTATTCATTCGACATTAAAGGCACACATACATTGTTACATAATCGTCTGTCTCGACGGCTGGCAGTCTGTGAAACGACAAGATCGTCTTAATTTACAATGGTACCAGGCATCAAGAGACACTGGTGGTGACGTAAGTATAGCCTGCCAGTACCTGACTGGGCCTGTGTGTATGTATAGACTGTGACACAGTGACCCATCGTTTCGCACCATAAGCCGCTGATCTCTTTCAATTTCATCAATATACAGGATGTGATGTAACTGTTCCCCCGGGCTATTGAACTAGGGCGAGCATCTATGCCGGCGAGCCAGCTTGGATGTTTGACAAGATGTGGATGACAGCAGGTATTTTACTGGCGTTATCATCACTGAAATTACATCTAATCATTCTTGAAAGGATGCTTTGCCGATTTTCAACTGGCGTTGTATCATAACAATGTGGAAAGTATGTGGAAATGAACTGTGGTAAACTTCCCTCCATCTTACCAGCGGCCACATCTCCCTGCTCATCTCTCAGCTCAAAATTCGCTGGATGACATTTTTTTTGGATCATGCAGTGAATTTTCGCTGAGTCTAGGGCTGTTGCTTGAACAAGTTCCCAGGAACAGTGACGGGCTTTGGTACCATTTTGACATAGTGGTCAAATGTGGAATTACAATGTCCAGGTCTGTCACATGATGCCATGGGGCCGAAAAATACTTTTTGGCCACGCTCAGCAGTCAGACAGGACACAAATCAAAGGTTACAAACCAGTCACAGCTGACAGATATCTTTCCCTTCTTCTGTAAATATTCAGTCTGATAAACACGTAAAAGTTGATCATGTTAGTGCAGGGCTGCCCAGAGCTTTACACCTGTCCCACAGACGATAGGCCTACACACTTATAAACAGCTCCTGGAAGAAGATCAGCTCTGCACTCAGGATTTCAGATAAATAGGCTATACCTTGCTGTAACGCAACCTGCCACCGTGCTCTCGAAAGCTGGTACAAAAAAGGCACAAGAGTAGCGCACAGTGTTTTCCAGGCAGATAAAGATGCAGCACGTGCACTGCCTCTAATTTCCAGGGCTGGTACCTGCGGTTATTCCACAGGCTGGTTGATAACATGTCGGGCAGGAAATGCAAAGTGTGGGATCATTTTGAGAAGGTGAAGGACGAACCCAAGGTGATATGTAAACTCATCTTCATTGGTCGACTACAAACATGACGTATCATCTGAAACATGGAAGTAGCTACATGCCCATTAGCCCACAGCGTCATTAACAGGCGGCTCGCTCAGTGTGTGACGTGCACTTGTAGATAAAATATAGGCCTATATTAATGAAGGTTCATTAGTACAGTTTTGTATTTCTCTGTAATGTAGCACAGTGTTAACAATGTTACTGATATTATTCTTTCTCACACCTTCAACTCAAACCATTGTGTTGCCCCGCCCAAAATATATCATTTAATAACTAAATTAATTTCATAAACATGCGGGCGACTAGTTGACTAATGGCCCTAAATGATGATCACATACCTGCTCATATTGTGCACCTAACAACATATGCAAAGAAAATCTATTTCTTTGTATCCTTAGATAACAATCCAATAATGTTTCCCTGCTGTAAAAGAAAATATTATGTGCACTCACATTATGTGCAGCTAATTTTTCATGGTGGCCATCTGCTGTATTGCAGCAAAAAATATACATGAATAAGTAAACCATCAACCAAAGTGGTCGACCACTGACAAATGTTGGTGCGACTATATAGCAATTGGAGCTGGAAGTCATGTTTCCATATTTTGTGATTTGTTTGGCAGTTTTGTTAACCTGCTGCCACTGGTTTTTTTTTACAATATGATTATACAATCTATAACATTAATCCTAAATGTCAGCGCTTTTCTGAGCATATCACTCACCATTTTGTGTCGACCTCCAGCAAGAAGCATCATGGAAGAGGCAGCTTACTGAAGAGGCTTGACTTGTGACCACAGGTGTATATAACGATGTGGCCTGCTGACACAGCAGCATGGAAGCCTTCGTTACATTATCTGTTGCAGCTGTGCTTTGTTTACTATGAAAGTACCACAACCTGGAGTGAAGAAAGTCTCACTTCACCAACATTACTGTGAACTGACCAGAGTGCAAGCTGCAAGATTTGGTGACTCAAGGGTGTGGATCCCATTTTTAGCAGTATTACTTCCTTGCTCTCAGTGTGCCATCACTTTCACTCCCGTTTGCACTTTAAAAGACCTCACTCTTACGTTTACCTCGTCAGAGCTGCAGAAGCACAGGTGTTTATGATGATATTGACGACGGCACTGTTCTATGTAGTTATCCCAGCCAAACAGGCCAGTGAGGGTACAATACCTGGCACTGTCACACCTGTACAGAGTGCACCCTGATAAAATTATCAGTCTGTACTCTTGATTGTGAATCAAAATTACTGCCATGAGAAAGGTGTATGCATTTATGGTTGTTATCTAGGGTTTGTTGAAAAGCATTCTGGGAAATGCAGGAAACAGCTGACTGAAATATAATGAGATGCTGTGGAGAAAAGCAGTTAAAAAGAAGACAGTACAAAAATGAATACCAAAATAAGCGAGGAGTTATTAGTCTGTGTTTTTTTTTTAGCTGAAACCATTTCCCTCAGTGGAAACAAAACTTGTATTCGTTTGTATCTCACAGATGAGAAACAATAAATTGTGAAGACAACAAAGCCTCCACTAAAATAGCATGTTAAGTCTTGTGTGTGATTTATCCTGGCTTCACATGAGCAGAGGGAATCTCCATGAGTCGTGAGGCTAATTGTTTGTTCAGTATAAGACAGCTGTTTTGTTGGTGAACCTTGTGAGTTGTAATGGAGCCAAATTTTGTAATGTTACCTTTGTTAAATGTTGCTGTTGTCCCTGGCTCCATATGAGTAGAAGGAAAGTCTGCTAGCTGCTAGGCTCATTTATACAATATAAAATGCCATGGGCTTGTGCTAAAAACATTAGCATGTTGTATTTGTGGGGAAAATGTGTCCAGATAAAGACAAGTGCTTTGTGAATGCTGATTTATGCACTTGCAAATTGAAATTGTCGCTATTAAGCCATGTTTAATGTGTTTAATGTGTGTTTTGAATCAACTAACCTTTACAGCACGTCACAGAAAACCTGCCGCCGACTTGTGTTTTGGAGGTGTAACAGCAGAGTGACACAGACACGCCACTGCACAAGTATAAATGCTCACAACAGCATAACGACGTAGGTTCTGCAACCACCTTTAGTTTCTCAGCTTTTTCACAAATCAGACTTAGCCTACTGTAATATCTCCAAGTAATGAGAAACAATACTAAGTAATTATTTTTAGAACCTCTTATTATTTTAAGATATAGGCCTAAGTCATACTGATAAGTCATTAGTTTGAGTCATTGCTGAGATATTTAGTGCTTCTCAAAGTCAAAGAAGGATCCTTAAACAACTACGTTTCAGGACTGTTGCAACGCCAAGGGTCCTTCGAATTCTGCTGAGGACCAAGTGGGCATGAAGTACCCACAATACTTTGAGCACCATTTGCCAAGATTGAAGGCGGGATTTCTTCAATGACGCACACCTAGGCAGTCACTAGCCTGTTCCAATGTTTGTTCACCCAATGCTTGGAAGGATTCATGCCTAGCATCTGTAGGACCTGACTTGGAAGGACCCAATTTACCAAGGGAGCATCCTTAAGGCATTATTTTGAGGATGTTTCTCATTATTTTTGAAATACTAGGATTTCAGGATTTCTTTTTCATCACACTGACAGAAATGGGCTTTCATAATGGGTGATAATGTAAACTGAATCTAAAACAATGCAGGTATTTCTCTCTGTTTTTCTTTAACTTTCAATCTGTTGCTTTTTTTTTTACTCTTCCTTTCCTTCTCGCATGCATCCAATCCTCCAAAACATCACCGCTGTCTCCTCCGTCTCTCTCCCTCTGCTGATTTCTATCTGTGTCTCACTGTTACCTCCTCATTTTCTGTCTCAATGCTCCATCTTCCGCCTCTGTCTCTCTATCTCTGAGCATATTTCCTCTCCAATCCCATGGTCCTTTTTTTGTCATCATTTTCTTCCACAAAGGGAGGGAGTCGTTATATAAACCTGTTGTTTCCTTCGTCATCCAGTGACTACAGCACAGAACGCACTGTGACGCACAAAATACAGCCACACAAGCGCAGCAGACCCTCACACACTTGCCGAGCTGCTCTAGGTGCATTGTTGTATTGAGTTTTGATCGCTTGTCTTGACTCAGTTCTTTGAATTCTTTACCTTCATGTAACACACGAGGCTTTCAACTGTGACTCTCTCTCTGGTTAAAAGGTGGCGGAAATGTGCACACACTCCCCGCATGCACAAACACATACTCACACAGGCGGCCAGCCATTAGCACAACTACGCCACTTTAAAGCTATAACCTTACATACACACATTAACACATTTTGTCTACCTACTCCCACACACTCTTTGTGGCCTATACCAGCCGGTCCGTGGAGGGATAAGTCCTGCTGTATTGCATAGCCCACACACACAAACATACACACATACACACACATAGGTACAGCATGTTTAGCCAAAGGTAAGATATGTAGTGAACCCACACTTCACAGGCACAATTACCTCACTTATGTAACTTTTGTGTGTCTCTAATGACTCTGGTTCTTTCTGCCGTGCTCTCTCACTTCCTATCTCCCCTCTAATCTCTCCTCTGTCTGTTTCTCTCTCTCTCTCTCTGCACCCCTCACCGTCTCTCTGTCATTTTAAGAGTTGTTAAATACAGCTCAAACATCATTGATCTGAAACCACAGAGAGCTCATTCTTCTGCTTTCACACACCATTTGCATATCTGCACTTCTCTCTCGCTGTCTCTCTTTGGCTGTGTGCAGGAGTGTGTGTCTGTGTGTCGTTGCACAAACGTGTTTATTGTGCATAACATGTTTTGAAGCTGTGTGATTGTGCCTGCATGTGTGGTGCGTTTCTGTTTGACACCTCCAGCAGCACAGGCAGCATAGGGGTGGATGGTGTGTGTTCCAGTAAACTGTGGTCTGTGTAAAAATGTTAAAGGCTGCATTATAATGGACTCTTTGCAGTGTGTGTGTGTGTGTGTGTGTGTGTGTGTGTGTGTGTGTGTGTGTGTTTGTGTTTGTGTGCGTGTGCATCTTCCTGTGGGGCAACAGGAAGTTTATAACATCTACAACCAGACAATTGCCACATGAGGGACTGGCATTATGTTCCTGCTTGCTTAAATTCTAATATGTTGGCAAACTGTAAATTTGGAGGCCGGTTAATAAACAGGTGCACCGCATAGGAGAAGCTGGAAAGTGTTGCTGGGGAGAGGGATGTCTGGAATACTTTGCTCAGCCAGCCGCTAACGCGACCTGGCTTCGGATGAGCGGCTGAAAATGGATGGATGAATGAAAAATCGTAAAATAAAAATCGTAGCAAGCTGTGGTTTCCATCCGTGTTTTCGCTGTTCATCTCAATTGTGGAACTATTTTTTCAGCTGCCTCACACCCGTGTGTAAACTTCCGCTTGATCACTCGTTTGACCCTGAAGTGTTATACACTCCAGCCCACTTGATGGCGATAATGCTCCTTTACGTGGGTGTCGCCAACCGCCAGGAAGCCATTGCAATGTAATGGGACACAGACAAGAAGCAGAAGAAGGTTAGCGTTGTGTTCAAAGGCATCGTACTGTGAAGGTTGTTTACAAGCCAGTAATCCATTGTGCAGTTGTTTAAAAGTTGCTGTCTCTCGCTGAGCTAAAAGACTACAATGACTACAACCTTGTCGTAAACACGCGAGGGGCTCAAAGTGCAAAATACCGGACTTCTTTAAGATTTAAGCGAAGTCTTAAGTGCTTGGACACCAGAGGGAGATATTTTGTGATCGAGGGATATCTGAGCAGCAGTAGGATAAATGCCCCCATGGAGACCAGACCCTGGTGCTGGTGCTGGTGGCTGATGACACTGAGGCTGCTGACTGCTGAGGCAGATGAGGCTGATGAATCCGTAAAGACTAGGTGGTGCTGGGGAGGTGGAGGGCACACACGACAGCAGCAAGAAAGAACTACATTTAAAATGAGGAGCAGTACGTTGATGGCAGCTGACAGAGAAGGTGTGTCGCTGTGCTATTGGCTGATTGTGAATCAGGAGCAAGAAGTTAATGTCAGGGTGAGAAAGAAAACTTACAGCCTTAGCATGAAAATGTCTTCTTGACTGAACTTTTGCTAGAGCTTCATTTGGCGCACTTCCCTTGTGGACATGGGTCAATGACAACATTTATGTTACGCGCACCAAAGTGGACCCTTGTGATTAAGCAAGCAAGAAAACTACAGTATGAATTGGCCTTCATACATATTTTCACTCTGCTGATTTTAATTTTTAACTAGCCTTCAGATGAATACTGGATAAGATGGTATACTGCCCAGTAAGGGCAATTTACTCATTTTTTAATTAAATTTTTATTTCATATATTTTATTATTCATTTTATTTATTTTTTATATTATTATTTATTTTATTTATTTTTCAAATGTGAAAGATCAAAAAAAAAAAATTTTTTGTTTTATTTATTTTATTATCTATTTTATTTGTTTTTATTCATTTATTTATTTTTAATTTATTTATTTTTTGTATTTGAGAGATCACAAAAAGGGCAGAATTTATATTCATTTAAAATATCTCTATTAATATACTCAATATACTAACCCCTGTTTTGAGGTAATATTCATTAGACTCATTCATGGTTTCAGACTTGGTAGCTTCTAAGAATGGCAGCTGTGGTTTTTTACAACACCTACGGTTTGATTCCTTGGTAATGGTAATGGCGTCATTGCTTACGAGGTCAAAGAAATCATGTTTCCTCCTCTGAGCAGCACAAACAGATCAGCTCAGGCTCTGTGCTCAAGACTTGAATCTGCCACTGTTTCTTGTCAAACAAGGGACAACATGAGGGCTGGTCATGCGTACACACACACACACATATGCACACACACTCAAACACGCACTTGCTACACACAGAAAGGGCTCAGACATATGCACAGTTTAGCCACACCAGCATACAGGGTACAAAATGAACCAAAATTAAAACAGCATACATCATATCTGCAGTCGTCTATTACAGAATGACTGCTGGAAATTAAACTTAAGCACATTTGGCTCGTTGTTGAAGTCATGAGTCATCAAAAGACCTTTGCTTACATAACAGTCGTCTTTATGAGGGTAGAATCCATCTGTTTCAGACAGTCAGTGATGAATCTACAGTGGGTCATTTTTTTCCTCCAGACTTGACGTATATACCGAGCAGTGCTTTAAGAATGAAATCTTTAAATGCTGCTAAAGACGAGCCACACACGACAGAGACGTGGGTCTCTGTGCAGCTCTATTCAAGGTTTCTTCCTTTCAGGAAAATCTATCTAAGAAGACCATATTGTTGGGAGTCACCTTGTGTGGCTGTGTAAAGCTACCTCGAGTACTGTCAGAGCAAAACAGACTGTCTCAAGGACTGTGTTGATCCTCTGGGAACCATTGTTATACATTACAGTTACTTCATGCCAGTGTGGTTTGGAAATAAATGTGTTAAAGTAATGTGCAATGTTCAGTGACCTCACATATAAGCATGACATATGTTATATAGTATCCACAAAAAAACATTTAAATAGAAAAATATACAAACAGCAACACATAAGAAATCATAATTGAGATTTAAAAAGCTATAACCTAATAATCAACAATACCTGATGTGTGTGTGAGTGTGTACTCAGCACACCTGTGTAGGCAAGCCTGCTAAGACTCGAAGCACACAAGACAGTGATTTGCTGGAGGACATCTCACATTTTATTCTTGTGTTTTTCTGCACATTTTCCCTTTTTCTCCCACATTGGAGCAGCCAATTCCCCTCACACCGCGCTTCCTGTTGCTGCTAACTCCCACTGTTGGCCCGGGGATGGTGTAAACAACATTTCTCCTCCGATGCGGGTGGACTTGTGCCAGCTGCTTCGCTTCACCTGTCGGAGAGGAGCTTCAACCGGGAGAAAAATCACACGCATGAGGGTTCAGATTAACCCCTTCGCATCCAGCTGACCTCGGTGCAGCCCCTGCAGGAGTGACAAAAACACACAGTCCCTCGCTGGCTTCCCACCGGAGATCACTTCAGGTTGCGTGCTGACCTTTTCACAGTGGGAGGGATATGACATTATCTCCCTGAAAGACAGGTATTTGAACGCACACAATCACAATGTTATAGTCACACATTAGCTGCTTATTTTGCAGCCGTCTTAAGGAGGTCAGTGTGATCGAGAGCACATTTTCCGCCGTGTCCTCTGCCCACTCAAGAATAAACGTGCACTAACAATAATTGCCTTGATCTTTGAACATCATATGAGCAACGAAGAACCAAGGGAGAAAAAAACACACTCATTACACAGTGTACAGTGCTGCTATTTATATACTGTATGAAAGACTGGATTTTTCATGGGAGAGGGAGATGTGGAGATGGAGGGAAATAAAGAGAGATAGAGAGGGAGAAAATAGTGAGAGACTTTCTACCTCCAGCCTGGTGGCCATCTCCATCTCTCATCTAGCAAAACACACCCACACAGCACCTTATTATGACCCTTCTCTCTATCTCTCTTTCGTTAACTCTCGCTGTGTCTCTCTCTCATCTGTCTCTTCGCTTTCTCTCCTCTGAAACACAGAGATTCATCCAAAGTGACAAAACGCTGCACTCTAGTGGCCACAAGCTGCAGCTGTGAGCCAACAAACAGAACTGTTGTGGAGAAGGAGGTAGGACTGTCTTTATCATGTGATACTCAAGAAAAAACACAGCTGCTCTTGAAAATAAGGGTCAACATGTGGGAAGAGAAAATTAACTTCAGGCAATCATGCATCTGAATCAAGTTAAAAAGCCTTTATTCCAAGACATGGCTGCTTACATTAAAACACTGACTGAAGTTTTGAAGTTGGTTTCCAACAAGTGGTGTGATAAAAAAGTATGAAAACCGCAAAACCTGCTACCAAGTGATTTAATACACATGCCAAAGCAGTAGGTGGCTTGTAACTTCTAAAGGAAAGGTCATTTCAACCAATCAGAAGTCAGAGTCAATACCGGAATAGGGAAGTGCGGAAAATAAAAACAATCCGATCCACAAAAATAGTGCGAAACAACCTTGTCTTTCTTTCTTTCTTTCTTTCTTTCTTCTTTCTTTCTTTCTTTCTTTCTGGCAAATCGAGGCAGGGGAGAGTCTTTCGTGTGGACAGATAGCGAAGTAGAATTACTCCTCAAGGTAACAAACGAATACAAAGTGAATAAAATCAAAGAAAATGTGGATTGGGAATCTGTTCAGGTAAAGTTTGCCGATATTCAAGCTCTCTTCATTGAGCAGTACCGTGAAACACGCTCACAAATAAAGTTAGCACCAGCATGTTTGTTTGCTCTGCCATTTCACTGGCTATTTACCGTCACTCTGATGTCAAACAATACAGACAAGTAAAAAAAATACATATTATCCTATCTACATGCAACCTGTCTTCCAAAAACTTCACCCTGGACGGGGCGGTTTCAGAAATACACGGGCCTAAGTGAGCACAATTGGGTGACAGCAATGGGTCACAATGAGAGGCCATTTTGAAAGTGACATGCCTACATTAATTACAGATATGTTGTCTTCCTTGCCTGATTGACTAACTTCTGATAGTCTTTTTGTACTTTTCCACCTTTTGCAATGCAGCTTTTGTCTTTTCCTATTTACTCAGTGTCGCGATCTTACCCATGTTCTTTTTCATGCCTTGTTGTATTTCCTCAGTTTCCCAGAGCTGCTGTAAAAAGCATGGCTCCAAAATGACAGGGTACTGGGTACTCCAGCTTCCTCCCACGGTCCAAGGACACGCAGGTTAATTGAGGTGTGAATATGGGCATGAATGGTTGTCTGTGTCTATGTGTCAGCCCTGTGATAGTCTGGTGATCTGTCCAGGGTGCCGCCTTTTGTCCCATATCAGCCGGGATTGGCTCCAGCCCCCCTAAACCAACCCCAACAGGATAAGCAGCTGTGGCGAATGAATGAATGAATGAATCACTATAGATACAGACCTGGCACTATTGGTTTTGAAACCAGTGCCTAAACTCTCATGTGCCACTAGAGGGAGACAGAGCTACATATTTGTTGCATTCATGATGCTGTCAGTGCTCACTGACCTGACCTTACCGCTCATCCTTAAGGTTACACATGGGGTCACTTAATAAGCAGACTGAGCAAAGAGGTCATTTGTTATACTGACATGCTGATATTTCATCATTCATCAACACAATAGTTTGATAGTTTTCAACTGTATTGATTCCTATATGAGTAATCTCTGGCTTCCTTCCACAGGCGTAACATAGACAGCGCAGGCAGTGCGGTTGCACTGAGGCCTGTGGGACGGGGCTGCCCGTACAGAGAGCATGCCCTCCAATAGCGTGTTGGCCAGAGAGCAGGCTCTTGTGACTCATTCAGATTTCCACCTCAGAAATACACCAAATGTAGAAAAACTCGTGTAAATAAGTGGAGGCAGCTGGTATGTATGTCGTCATTAATGCAAACCCATCTCCATCATGGTTTCCTTTTTCCTTTGTTTCTGTGAATGAGTCAGTTGCAGTCCATTCTACAATAAAATTATTTATATTTACCTTACATAAACTATCAAACCACAAATAAACTATTAAAAGTATATATTCAATTGAATGAAAACTTTCTTATTTTATATGGTATTTTTGTCATACACAGATTTGTGCTGATTATTGCTGGGTAATATATATGTTGATGTTGTCCAGTGTCGAGTCGTAGCAAGTTTAGATGCAAAATCTTGCATTGGGTTCCATTATACTAACATGCACTGGGGCCCGTCCTTGTTTTGCAAGTCACAAATAAGTCTCAGGTCTTTGCATTCAAGTCCCGAGTCAAGATTGACAAGTCCCAACTCCTAAACTTTGAGTCCCAAACAATTCATAATGCACTCTTCACTGCATGTGATGCCATTTTAGCAACAGAGTAATAATATTTTAAAAATCATAAATGCTTGTTAAATTTGTTAAAACAAGTGTGACTCAACTTAATCATCAACAAAAAACTAAGCTTAGGTAAGATAAGGTAAGGTAAGGTAAGGTAAGGTAAGGTAAGGTAAGGTAAGGTAAGGTAAGGTAAGGTCAGGTCAGGTAAGGTAAGGTAAGGTCACCTTAAATGACCCTGAGGGGCAATTTGAGATACAGACAATAGTCATGAGCACAACAAAACAAACAGTACGATACATAACACACAGACTCCAGTATCACACACTGTCAGGGGTAAATCATGGATTAGTGGTCACTGCTGGGTAAGATAAGTGATAGCAGAGGGGACAAAGGGCGATCTGGTACACTTAGTGCTACATTCAGGGAGGCAAAACCTCCACCCTGATGGAAGCATCTGAACAACAACAGTGCTGACATTGCACTTTTAGAGCGACACCAGTATTAACCAGGACAGAATGAATTTTGTATGTTTCTCTCTATGTATCATTTTGTCATATGGATTGTTGTATACTTCATGATGTTGATCTGTTCTGTACACATGACATCTATTGCATGTCTGTGCGTCCTAGAGGAGTTGCTCATAGTCGCTCTGCCTGAGATTTCTACCAGTTTTTCCCGTTAATGGGGTTTCTTTGGGGGAGTTTATCCTTTTCTGCTGTGAGGGTCCAAGGACAGAGGGATGTCTTATGCTGTAAAGGCCTCTGAGGAAAATTGTGATTTGTGAAATTGGGCTCAACAAATAAAATTTAATTGAACTGAACTGAAGTCCAAGTAAAGTCATGAGTCATTGGTTTTAAAGACCAGGTCAAGTCGCAAGTTCTTTTGTAATTTTTGTGAGTCTAAATTTATCAAGTCATGTGGCCTGAATCCACACGAAGCACAAACTGCAGGGCATCAAATGGCTACTTGAGGCTTGAGGCTCCAAAAGCAAGTCAATCCACATAGACGCCCATGTTAAAATGCTCAACATCACAGCAGAAGTGAACGTGTTTGCATTCTGGTACAAAGATTGTTTTGGTCTCTATAGCTAATTTTCCCCGTTCCTGACATCTGTATGGGGCTTAATTTTTACATAACTCACCCATTAACGTCTTAAGCGCTATATCATAGGCAACTGGACTTGCTTGAGTTTCTTGAAGACGTTTCACCTCTCATCTTTTCAGTTCTAACAGACTGGTGAGGAGTCGCAGGCTTTCAGAGCCGTTAAGGTCACATGCGAGCTTTGACCCACCCAGCCACTCGGAAGAAGCCTCTTGAATGAGAGGTGAAACCTCTTCAAGAAAGTCCAGTTGCCTTCGATATAGCACTTAAGATTCCCACCACCTGGAGGACTGAGAATCTTCACCGACGTGTCACCCGTTAACATTTTATTAAGGCTTGAGGTTACGCATATTTAAGGGCAGGGCTGCTTTAGTGACAGACTGTCTGCGTGTCAGACACACCCGTCACTCATCCACTCCTGGCTCCAATAAAAGCCAAGATTTCGACAGCCGAAATGCCAAACTCCAGGTTTCAAAACGGCAGCCCACAAACCAGTGGGATATGTCACAGCAGCTACATCCATTATTTTATACAGTCCATGGTCCACACCTCTGCTTGACAGGTCTCTAAATTCTAAAGTGACAGGAGAAGGGTTGAGAATCTGGACACAAACTCTCCAGATGAAAGCAAAGTCCAGCATAGATTACACATGCCGGGACAAAACTTCATTGTAGTAATGGCATGCATTACCTGAGGACATATTATCTTGGTTGTTTATTTACAAAGACAATAAACCAAAAGCTTTAAATCAGCCATAAAGACTGATGTAAGTAGTTCCAGTAGCCTTTCAGATTTGGCCTGTTCTTCCAACACTCTCACCCCCGCAGGAGTGCACTTATTTCAGCAACACCAGCAAAACCAGTCGGATACTTTTAACAGCAGCTCCACCCAAGATGGCAGATATCAGGCGCCTGTTTGAAGTGCGCACCCCTGGTAAATACTACACTTATTAGCTACTATCAGTTGTTTTCCTCCACCCTGTCTCCACTGCTGCATTACCCCCTTTGGACAGGTGTGCTTTGAAGACTCACCCAAATGCAAAGACACACCCAAACTCAAAAACACACCCAAACTCAAAGACTCACCCAAACTCAAAAACACACCCAAACTCAAATACTCTAAGAGATCCCAGTGCGTGGGAAATTAAAAATATTCCAGAGCTTGTTTTGCTGTATTGGACTGTGATTTATCTTCTTTTCTTCAGCCTGTCTGTCTGGAATTCTCTAGATTCCTCAGATAAGCCCTCCTATTCTTTCTTCAGACACACACATTATGACCATACATATACTACATGTATGCTGCAACTTGCTAGGGGAAGGTTAGGTGTAGACCAAAATTCATTTGGAAGTCCAAAACATCTAACTACAACTCTCAATCAAAAAAAATAACAAACTTTATGAGGTTCTGTTTGTGTAAAAAAACCCAACATATTTTACTGTCATCTTTTAAAAAATACATTAAATGTATCCATTTTCAGACAAAGTAAATTGTGACTTTAAATGAGTTAGACTGAAACTTCAGGTTCACTGTACTGCACTTGATGCTGACTGCTAGAATTAGTTTGAAAATCAAAATAAGCACAGGAGAGTCAGGCGACCCCAAAATAGCTCTAGATCTAAGGGTTAACAGTTGCTTGTAACGTTGATCAAAATGAAATTGAAACATGCACATTCGTTAGATGACAGAAAAAGACATTTGCACATTTTAAAAATACACATAGCTGTGACATCATCTAATGATCCATGACTTGCTCTTGTTTCCATTAATGGTTTTGAGTAAGCCATCATGTTTTAAAAATCCCCCAAAAGCCCCTCTGTGCTCAAATTTAACTTTCACACTTTTACTTTTAACGGGAATAATTACAAAAAAAACAACCCAACAACAACGATGTAGGTGTAAGAATTAAAGGAACAGTTTACTATTTTTGGAAATATGCTTCTTTCATTTTCTTTCTCTTTGAGAGTTATATAAACATGAAACATCTGGGGGAAAAAAATCCTGGAGGCTCTACTATTTCCCAGAAAACTGGTCCTGGACAAAATAGTTTGTGCACAGGCAAAAGAGTTGAGACTGTGCATCCCTCTAAACATGGAGGTGGCTGAGCCAGTGGTCAGCTGCTAACAGTGCTAACTCTATTAATCGTACTAGCAACAGCAACAGTGCTTACAGAGCTAACAGTGTTAACCAGGAGGGAACTTGACAGAGCAACGCTGTCTCACTCAAATACCGGCTCTTGGACAGTCATTTATACACACAGAAAAAAGCCACCCTTTCATGTCGGCAGGATATACAGCCGGTCGCCATTAGGTACACAACCACAGACTCACCTGGGAGGCCGGTTGCTTCTCAAAAGATTGTAAAGCCAAATCCTGTTTTCTTTTCCGAAACCTAACCATGTGCTTTTGTTGCCTAAACACAACTGTATGTGTGCTGACTAAATGTAACCACGTGCAAATGTTGAAGGAAAAAAACAGGTCAATTCGCAGTGTTGTGCTGACGCAGAGAGTTTATTTTGAAAGAGACTGTATGCACACTGCACATTTCCTGTGCAAACGGAAGTGTATTTTGAAGACGCATATAAATGTTAAAGGCTGAAGTTGATAGTGTCCCAGAATATCAACCACCAACGACCCAGGGTTCCTTGTGCATCATGTTGACGTGGAAAGTCCATGAACCAACCAGCCGCCACCCTGATATCAGCAGTAGCCTCTGTGTGAGCACAGCACAAAGCAGCAGCAACGAGCTAGCCAGTGGGATACACACATGCACTAACATGCACACCCCCTGAGAAAAACTCAGATTACAATATATACAGAGGTAGCTTGACTTCATTCACTGATCAGGACGTCATTACGCCAGTATATGTTTGCTGCAGTAGTTTACAGTTCACTGTGGTTTGGCAACGGCGTGTCTAACAACAACAAGACTGGTTTAACACGTAACGGTACTTTAACACGGATAAATCCAACAGCAGGCTTTGCCTTCTCCAGTTTACAAAGTGTTCATAAAGAGCTCGGGACTAGCAGCACAGAGTGGCTCACCAACACCCCAACAAGATACACGTGGCAACAAACGAAGAACCAGACAAGCAGCTCGTCAGCCTTTAATAGACCCCAGATGGTCCGATTGGCTACTGGTCCCTAGCCAGTGGTGCAAGAGCAGGGAGGAGGAGCTAGAGTTAAGGCCGGAAGAAAAACAGAGCTTAGGACTGTCAAACAAATCAGATATATGGGCTGCACCCCAAGTTCCTCAAGAGTACTGCTAGCCACCTTATCTAACTGTTTAGTCCCTCCCGTTTAGGAAAACATTTAAGGAGTCAGGAGTTAGGCATGAGGAGCGAGGTTTGCTGATGAGAGACATGAGATGACCTTACTCTGAACCGCCACGTAAACTGTTTCTGATGACGGCGACACAGCTGGATCTGCTGCATAATGGAGCCAGCGTGTGGCGTACATCCCAAGTCCCATCATATTCGCTGATCAAAGCCGTAACCCCGCCGTCGTGACTTTGGTTACACACTTTTGCATGTATTACCATTGTTATTGAATCAATTGCCGAAGTTTGTGGCAATTAAAGAACGGTCTGTAGCCCTGCTATTCCACTGTCACTGTGATGAGCGTCATTATCGTTATTATTATCACTATTATTAAATCCACTCGCCATCATTCAAGTCAGCTGCTGAGTGAATTAGACATATCAGACCTGTCAGTCTGCCTCAATAAATTTTATTTATAAAGCACAATATCACAAATCACAATTTGCGCCACGGGGCTTTACAGCATACGACATCCATCTGTCCTTAGGAGCCTCGCAGCGGATAAGAAAAAACTCCCTTTAATGGGGAAAAAACAGTAGAAACCTCAGGAGGCGCAACTGAGGAGGGATCCCTCTTCCAGGACGGACAGATGTGCCACAGATGTTGTACAAAACAGATCGACATAATAAATTAGCAGTAATTTGTATGACACAACGAGACAGAAAGAGAGACAGAGACAGACAGAGAAATAAACTTAATAACAACATGACAGTCTTGCAGGAAATATCATTAACGTTACTCTTTGTAGTCACGTAGGCATGTGAATTACAGACTTCCGGTTCAAGTCAGGAGTTAGGAGTTAGCAGTATAAAATAAGGGACATGGGATGCAGCCATGGTGTTATTTAGTGAACTGTAGAGGTGCTGGTAGAGCCATGCTAGCTGTTTCCCCCTGTTTCCAGTCTTTATGCTAAGCTAAGCTAACTTACTGCTGACTCCCAGTTCATATTACCACACAGGCATGAAAATGGTGTCAATCTTCTCATCTGACTCTCAGCAGGAAAACAAATAAGTGCATTTTCCAGAATGTCAAACTACTCCTCTAAAAGTCTAATCATAGCACCACTGTGATACACACAGGTGTTACTCATAATACCAACAATGGCAGGCACCATAGTGCAAAAGTGCACCAGTAAATCATGATAGTGTGACAGTGAGGCAGCACGATCAGTACCAGGAGCCTATCACGGAACAGCTAAATGAAATCCAGCTGTCACTTTTTTTATTTACACCAATGTTTTCACTTTGTGCCGCGGGCGGTTTTGCGGATCTGTCACAGCCTGTAACAGGACCGGGGTGGGAAGATGCTGCATGCCAACTTTTGCAGCTTGTTTGGGAAAGTGTTGAGTAGATAACGTTCATGATTATTATTACAATTTTTGTTATTGTAGCCCTGCCACATTATCATAACGATGATGTTGAGTAATAGATGACACTGTGCTTTGGCCAATCAAGAGTCTATTTCCATGCAAACACACAGTCAGCGCCTAATGATCCTTGACTTGTCTTTCACCACTTTCTTATTGCTTGTCAAAAACTGGCAGCCATTTTTGACCTGGCTAACACCAAAACACAAGTGAAATTCCAGAAACCTTTCGTTAACATTGTAACATGTCAACATCAAACAAGGTTTCTGTTGATGTGTGTTTGTTTGTATCGGTGTCTGCTTACTGTAAATGGTTTGCATAGATCCTCTTCTTCTGAAATGCTAAATTATCACAGAGAAGTGCCATTTCCCTCTTTTATTGGCTTCACGCACTCGACAAACACTCACGCAGTTTACAGTCTGGATAACAACGGGCAGCAATTTTCTGAACACCATAAAGAGTCACTGTTTTAGTAACAGTAACAGCCTATTCCCCTTTTCTTTGGTTTAATGACTAACAGTGAGACGGTGACATCACTTTCATTTCATCATGTCATTTCTTTGAAAGAGAAAATTGTAAAACAAAAAAAAAAAAAAAGACTGCATACATCCAGCGTCATCAAATATAGTTTTCTCAACATAGTTTTTCTAGAGAGTGTTTTTAAAACACGGCGTCAAGTAGGCTAACGTGTCAGGTATGACACTGCGCTGCATCTGTGGCTAAAGCATGACATCTGTGTACACGCAGACATGTGCGTGTTTCCTTTAATAGGTCAAGGTACGAACGCCACCGACAGGGTTACTGAGTAAGTCATACCAAGTAACAGATACTACTGAGTTGATAGAAGGTCACATGACCTCATAAAACTGAGTCAGTCTGAAAGGGGGACGACCACAGATCTGTGGTGTGTTGGCGTGTGTGTGTCTGTGTTTGTGTGTGTGGGTGTTTGTTGTATGTGGGTTTGTGAGTGTTTATCGCGGGTTGACTAATGACTGAGACCGTGTTTAGTGGAAAGATTAGAAATTATGATAAGGACTGTGACGGTAAACCTGTTACTCTGTGTGTACCCTATGTGTATTCCTGTAAGTCACTGGTTTTAATGGTCCTGAGAAGGGGCGGGGCCAAGTTACTGATGTTGCAACTAACCTGTGTGTGTGTTGAGTAACATCTATGAGATAACTCATTATGTAGAAATAACTCATTGTGTAGAAATAGCAGCAGTACTAGGAGTAGTAGAAGGACTGTAATTGTAGCAACAGTAAAGGTAGTGAGTAGTGTGAGAATAAAAGGCAGCAGCACTAATAATAGTGATCAGTGGTGGAAGAAGTGGTCAGACCACAGTGTAGAAATACTCAATACAAGTCCTGCATTTAGAATGTTAGTTTAGTAAAAGTACGGAGGTATTTTAAGGAGTAGTTTAAGTACAAAACATTAAAGAATTTATCATTAAAAATGTTCCTGGGCCAGACGAGATATGATATGTTTCACCTCATGAGAAGGCCGTGTTTGTTGCTTTGTGGCATGCGCACACTTCGCCATCCTTCCTTCTGCAGAGCTAGTTTCCAGCTAACAACAAGCCAAGCTAAATTAATGTTAATAAGCCAGCGTGTTCCCAACCAGTAAGCTGTCACTGAGAGAGGATGGTTAGACGTTGTGGAAGTGTGGCGCGTGTGAGCTAACTCCCATTTATACAATTAGCTCTGCAAGCACTGTTAACATTGTTCGCACTGCACCGCTAGCTGGCGCCAAACTGGCTCAGCCACAACACTGTGTTGGACTTTGACACCAAAGGTGAGAGTAGTGTGCATATATGGCAAGTTTAACAAAAGTTAAAAATACTTCATGTATCCACATCATGATTTGGATCCACTCCAAACTGTAATGGGTTCTTCCATTGCTTGTGTTACACCCTTCTACCAAGTTTAATGAAAAGCAGGCAAGTAGTGTTTCCATAATCTTGCAGACAAATGCACAAACGGCTCCGAAAACGTCACCTCCCTTGACAGACGGATGGCTGTGAGGAAGCCAGCGCTGACGTGATAGCCAGCAGAGGTCTTGAAAAACCACACATGACACACTGACCTGAAAAAAAAAACAGTCTTGAGCAAATAGTTTATCCTTTTTTGTCTCTCTCATACAGCACAAAGACCTCTTAATATGAACGGTAGCACGGACTGGTCATTCTGGGTCAGATTCACTTAGTTTGACTCTTGTGCTGTAAATATTTCCAACCCCACAGGACAGTTACTAATTTCCTTGAGATAACCTCAACGAACCCACCGAAAAAACTTACCATACTAACAATGGTTTGGGTTAAAGACAGCAACCTGTGGGTGTGAGCACTCCCTCACATAGCAGAAGCACTTTTGCTCGGTTTAATGTACCCACATGTCCTCATTACACTTGGCGGTCTGCGGAGGAATTCCAGATTTAATCCTGAGAAAGAGTGAGTCGCTTAAAAAAAAACAGAGCCTGACTGTGGGCTTGTGTGTTTGCATCCATGTGAATGCAGGACAATGAACAATAAAGTGAAAACCACAACTCCACTTTATCATGTTATCATGCAAACAAAGCAATGCAGAAGGGAGAAGGGATAAAACCAGGATCCTGGTATCACTGTTCTTGACGAGCGGGATGTTGCATTGACGTCAGCAAGGAAGAAACAAAGGACCAGAAAGCTGCTTTACTGACCCATAAATGTGCTCCTGCTTCACTTTTTGGTAAAGAGAAAATGTCTCAGACTGTGTCAAAGCAGAACTGAGAAGAGAACGAAAGCCTGAAAACAATGGCTTTCTACACAACACTGAATAATAACAGAGGAAATCAGATACATTGTTGGAAATGAGGTTTTTCATACACTGTGGAGATAAGAGCGGGGCATAAACATTGTTCAGGACCTTTTAACAGCAGAAATACAGCACTTAAGTGGGCGGAAACACAGATGTGCACATGCGGGCGATGTGACACAAATGCCTCATTTGCTCCGATATCCATCTGCAGAGATTTGATTTCCCTTGAGTTTCTGCTGAAGGATGGACAATTTCAAGAAAACTGCTCCAAGGAACCTGAAATTCTGCTTTACCCTTCAGTCTTTCACTTTATACGGACACAATAAATTCCCCCAAAACTACCTTAGTGTCAACTCACCATTCCAGCGAAGTCTTTTCAAACGAACCTGCTCAGAGACACTTTGAGTCATGTCCTTATTTTTCAAAGTATGAATTAACTCTGGTTTGTCCGGTAAGTTTGTGATTACAGGAAGAAAACACTGGAGCTATCAAGAAGCCATTGCAAAATCACCAGTGCTGCAATGTCAGAAAATACATCACTCCTTTAATGGTCATTATGTTTGATTTATCATTTCTGTAACTTGCTTTTTTCTTTCATTTTCCCTTTACTTGCTCTTTTTTCCTTTTTATTTTCTCGTGTTGTATTAGGATAAAGTGTAAATCCTAGGCGGGAAGTTTTACCTGTAAGAATTTTTGGACTTCTTGCCTCTGTTGTTACTTTTGTTTTTACCCTTAGTGCAACTAAACTGAACTAAACTGAACTAAACTTAATATAATCGAATTAACAAGCCCAGCTGACACAGTTTATCAATTTAAAAATCTATCAACAGTTCACTGCTGTAACGGCCACTCAAAGCTGCAAGAAGAAAAAAGAGCCAATCAGAATTCGTAAAAGGCTCCGACGCATCACCAGTTACCATGTAGAACAGAGACTGGGCTGACCGCACCAGAGATTACTTTCACTTTCGGCTTCCCAGAAAACGGATCATTCTCATAACAGCGCGACGGCTGCAATGGACAGAGACCACAAACTTGAGGCTAGCATACACAAATAAACTGGTTACTGTGAATTGTTTCTGCAGACAAACACATTTTTTTTGTTGGCATGCAGTCACAAAAACACAAAGCTTGGATATGCACACACTTCTGAAAACAGAAAAAAACTCTTGAGTGTGTGTGTTGCATATGTGGAGGCCTATAACTGTCTGCAGATTTGTTCGTGGATTTTTAAGATTCTTAAGAAACTATGTGTGTGTGTGTGTTTGTCATGTTGCATGCATCTGTTTGGTTGAGTCACGTGATAGCCATCTATCTTCCAACTGTCAAATTAGTATGTGTTTGCATGTTGACACTGATCTCAGGTCAGATAGCTGTGCTGTTGACAAGAAAATGTTCTTTTGATTCCACCTCTTTGTTCAACCCTTGCCTCATTTCTTAAACATGGGCTTCTTTTCCTAGAAAGAGGAGGAGCGGCAGGAAAGAACAGCTCAACAGGATTCAAATCTTCATCTCAACAAACTGAAGACCTTTAATCTTTGGGTCCGTCAGCTGCTTAGATTTCAGTTTCATTCTGACGACTTCTTTGACACGGCCTCCTGGATTCAAGCCACCGCTGTAGATAGCTTTATTTCACAGTAAACATGTACTTAACATGCAGCAACCAAGCCACTTTGAATCGGTGAATCTGCGCGGTTGCCCTGCAGCTACAGAGCTCCAGTCCTGCCTCACACTTTGTGTCTGGCAAGAGCATGTAAGCGCTAAAGTCTCAAACCAAATGTGAATCTAGACAGACTTCATCTCAGCAGACGCTGAGCAGATTAATGGTTGTTTGCACAGTGGCATCCGTATGCAGCAATTCATCAAATATATTTCAATTGAGCGGAGGGTTTTTTGCACACCATTTGTCATCTGCAGTGAGTGTATCAGGGCAGTGGCTTGTTTGTGTGGTTTACATTAGCAGAGCAGGTGGCCAAGATTGAAATGAGCACAGCAGTGTTTCTGACTGTCCGAGCCAACGGAGGCAACACAACACAGGAGCTGATTGCACAGATATAAGGTATGACTTGGATCGCTGACATTATAGCTCACAATCAGGCATTAGCTCGTGATTCATTGCTGCACTGTTAACCAAAGACAGCTGCATCTGGATTCATTTTGAATGTGCTGAAGCTGAAAACAGGCTTTCGCTTTCCACAAGAAGTGCGAACGATTGTACAGAGACATGACGGGAGGATCATGATAAACCCCTGTGGAGTCAAACTGTTCCACACAAAGACACACATGACACAGTTTTGCAACATATTGTGAAATGTCAGGAAACTTTTGCCACATCCAGGACACACCAGATCCACATAACACATATGCTAAAGAGGCAAAGAATCAGAGCTTTTCAAAGCACATTCACAGGCCTAATGTGGCGAGACTGGAGAGAATAGCCAGCAGCTGAGAATGATGGACTCAAGAGTGTTGAGGGTGCTGGCAAACTGCAGAAGAGGACTGGACGCTGGAGTGGACAGATGATCCTCGGATGAGTGAATACTGGCTGAGAAGTATAGGAATAGTACGGTTGGAAACTTGACCTACAAACAGGGAGTGCCCAGAGACTGTGCCTTAAAGGGGCAGGTCACCTCAAAATCAAAAGGCGAATATGCATTTTAATGCTCAGGCCAGGACCAAGACGATCAAATGATTATTGCTGTGAGTTGTCAGTTGTTTCCTCATAGTATGATACACCACCACAGCATTTTCTAGGAACTGTAGGTCTTCAAATAAATGCAACCGTGACTCACACTGGGCTTCCTGGGATTTTTTCACAAGGTCAAAGTTTAACAAAATGCGATCAGTCATTATGACTCTGAGGTGGAGTTTAAATTCATCCACACATGAACATTCAGTGGATAAGGTGTGCTGATAATGTTCAGGGTTCTATTGTGCTGTATGTTTCAGGAAGTGGTGGAGAAAAAAAACATTTTGCATTTACTCAGATAAGAACTATTTTAATTTCACTTTACTTGAGTATCTATTTTATTTTCACTTCTACAGCACCACATATAAGAGGGTAATATTGTACTTTTAACTCCACATTTATCTTTAACTTTATCTGAACTCCACTTTTTAACTGAAAACAAAACTATAACATGGCTAAAAAAAACATTAAGTGTTGTTACATGTTTCTAACCTTTTCAGCTTGTAGCCCCTTACAAAAAAGCGTCTTGGGGCTCCTTGTGATGTTTCAGGTGTTTATAAATTGTTAGCACTTCCAACAAAGAGGATTTGATGCCACTGATCATTGTGGGGTGTTTTTGCAGTGATGCTTATTTGCATATAAAGGTGCCAGTTGTTAACGGCAACGTTAATATGTGTACATAGCACAGGAGCAGCAAGACACTTCTTGCTTGGCAGCATAGTTAGGGCTGTATCTCATGCTTTGTGGTTGCTCTAATGTCTTATTTGTGCCGGTTAATCAGCTGCAAACGCACACACTCTTTTGTGGATTCACTTCTCAGTTTGGAGTTCTTCACTTTGTTTCACTCATCAGTATTTAAGTCTGTCCTTCTCTTAAATACAGCCACATAAGGGTTTTTTTTTTTTTTTTTCGAGCAGAAATCCATCCCTCCATTTTCTAACTGTTTATCCTCTTGAGGGTCGCAAGGGGCCTGGAGCGTATCCCAGCTGACACTGGGCGAGAGGCGGGGTTCACCCTGGACAGGTCGCCAGACTATCACAAAGCTGACACGTAGAGACAGACAACCATTCACACTCGCATTCACACCTACAGACAATTTATAGTCACCAATTAATCTGAATGTCTTGACTGTGGGAGGAAGCTGGAGCACCCGGAGAAAACCCACGCTGACACGGGGAGAACATAGAAACTCCGCAAAGAAGGGCTCCTTCACCCGGGACAAACCAGGAACCCTTGTGCTATGAGGTGACAGTGCTAACCACCACACCCCCGTGAATACGATGGTGATGGTAGTAGAGGTGGAAGTTAGGCGACGGAATAAAAAGAGTAAGAAAGTCTACTCAGGTGGGTCAAACAAGCACCGACTCACATCCAGGAGAATGGCGTTCATGTCCTATGTGAAATCAAAAGTCAATGTAGCGTTATTTAAACAATGAAACATAGTACCTCGAATTACGTCACATTATTTTATGTTATTTCAAGCCAAACCATTATATTTTTTCTAAACCTAAGGAGATCTGTATATTGTGCTAACATGCTATGTGTCGTCAAGAAGGTCTTCCAGTTGACCTTTTTGAATGAGGATTACAGTCTACCGCCTACTGCTGGTGTGGAGGGTTATTTCGGTGCACGCAGCTAGTCTGCGGTGTGTTCATGTGCAACTTTTCGGTCAAGACACAAGCAATATGAAGTGACACAACAGTTGGATTATGTCACTGCTAATTGTTGATGTCAGTTCAGTTTAATGTGTCTGGGCCTTAAACTGCGGCTGTTAACATTCTGTCTCATTCAGCTAATTTAGGAAAGGCTCTGATGATCCTTGTTGCACTTTTTATCTGTCTTTTAAAGTTGTAAAAGCTGTTACCATACTGTGGATAACAATAAAACTCTGATCTCAACTAAAAAAGTTCACTTTGGATCTTGGCAGCAAGCCGATGCGTTTTTCTGGCACAGTGTGGGCAGCACACTAGTAGGAATTAACCTCTTCCTCAGAGTTCCTCAGAAGTCAATTCATCAGAGGCTTGATGTCGTGGTGTAAGTGCTCCTATTCAGAATTTTATCAGTATAGCTGTCAGACTGGTTTCTCAGAGCCACTCTGGCTTTTCAAGTGAACCTGTTGATTCACTCGCTGAGACAACGTTACTGTAAACTGTTTTGCTTGCTGAATGAACCCTGTATTTCAACAGAAGGGCGATTAGATGCTGTGATGGTCAATATCTAAGAAAGTTTGAATGAGTTTATGGTCAGGAAGAGGTTGTGATTTAATGACTCCAGAGCGGCAGGCCTGAAAGTGTGTTGTTCCACATTTGTTTCCACACTGGTCTGCTGCCCACTTCTTGGAAAGTTAGAAACAATAATATGGCATTGTTATTGTTCTGTCAGAAAGAAACAAGCTACTGAAACATGGCTGAGGGACGAGCAGCAAATTAAACAACCAAGAGCACAAGGATAAGTCTTCTGGGTGCTTTAGTTATTATTTTCCAGAACTTGAACTAATTTTGGCCTTGTGAATATTTTCTTTAGAAGCAGCTGTTCTGGGGAGGGAAGGGTCCGTACAATAAATCACTAGCTGGGGGAGAAAGATTTTTTTAAAAAAAACTGCTTTAAATAGGCATTCGGTTGAAGCTTGTTACATAACAATCTGACATTGAAATAAAAACCAGATCAAGATCAATATTTTATGGTGCATTTTTGTGGCCTGATGACACAGACTTTTTCAACATCAGACAGCACTGGAAACGACTGAGACCCAAGGGATTTTGATGATTTTGGCTAAAGTAAAATGTGAAAATACTGCAGTGCTTCTGATAAGCCTCAGATATTCATGGAAGACACTGTACTTTCACATTCAGCAGAATTACTTTTGGTGCATAGGTCACCTATTATGATTTCATTTGATCTAGATTACACAGCAGATATGGTGAAGTTCACTGGCCTGTAATTCCCACCTTATGAATCAGAAAGTGATACGTCCCCAGTGTGCCTTTACTATAATCACTGAAGATTCACTGAATTGCAGCCTCTCATTTCAGTGCAGCTCCACTTCCACTTTCATCCCAAATGAACTGTGTTGTGACAGATGAATACAGGAAGTGCTGGATCAAATTTAGTGGAGCTGCAGAGGCCTGCTGGTTCCTGTCTTCCCTCTGATTGACACTTACGTACAATAACAGAGATGAGATAGTGCCATCTAGCTGAGTTTGATATTAAAGGGACAGTCCACCTTAAAAATCAAAAAGACATACTTCCCTCCTACCTGTGGTGCTTTATATTTATATATATCTAGTTTGTTTTGTTGTGAGTTGCCAAGTGTTAGAGGTATCAGCCATAGAGATGCCTGCGTCTTTCCAATATAATGGAACTGGATGGCACTCGGCTTGTGGTGCGCAAAGTGCCAAAAAAATGCAACAGCAATGTCTCTTCTCAGAAATCATGACCCGGTTTCTCAAGGACATTCACAGACCTTGTTGTGAGCGGTTTCATCTGAACTGTTTTCCTTCTCGCCAATTACACCCACCAACCTCATCAAGATGCAGAGGGAAGCTACTGCTAGCTCACCCAGCACCACTGAGCTAACTACTGTTACAGCTCAGCCAAAGAGGACGCCATAAATGTTTACATCTCGCGCTTTCATGAGCACAAGATTCTCATTCATGGGTGGAACACACTTCTCTATGCGTGGTGATACAGTTGGCGGGTGTAGTTTGGTTGAAAGAAAATAGTTCCTGCATGAAACTGCTCACAACAAGGTCTGTGGATTATCTGGAGTAACCAGGTCATGATTTCTTGCTGTTGAGTTTTTCAAATGTCTTTTTGGAGCTTTGAGATTTACAATAAAAGAAAAAGGTTAACTTAATGGCTTGGGGCTTTTCTTGTAAATTATATTCTTTAAATTAAAAAGTTTTACTGCATTTTTATTAGCTTGGTGCTTTCATTTTGACAGAAAGGCGCATCTATCGAATTCTGGATCCTGTCTCTCTCGCCCTGGTTCTGGTTCCTTACCAAAACGGCCACTAAACGGCCCCAGACAAGCTCTTGCAGGTTGACCAAAAACCAAAGAGGTAAAGGCCGAGCCAACTGTCATTCAAGGTTTAGTGATCCTGCACTCGCCAACACCAAAACAACCTAGATTTACAAATAACAATACAGGTACAGGTTTTTCATTTTGTAGTAACTGTCCCTTTAAGGTGTTCTGGCTGCAGGTCAAACACTTACCCAAGAGGCTGGGAAATGCCAAAATGAATAATTATTAACTATTTCATGGTGGTTGGCAACATCCTGAAAAGGAAGAAGCCGAATAAGAGTCACTTACAAGCAAGAGTAAAAACAGTACTGCCTTTTCATCAAAACTTCCTTAGTCTTGTTTATGACACATCAAACATCATTTTTAAAAATCATAAATGGGTTTAAATGTTTGTTTGTCTTCAGCTCGTTCCTGCTTCTCTTCTCTTCCTCTGCCACCTTTGTTTCATGCCTTCTTGTAAAGCCATTCATAAACCAACAACAAGTTTGTGATAAGCCATACAAAATGAAACTACTCACACACATGCGCGCGCGCGCACACACACACACACACACGCAAAACTCAACATTGAAAGTTAGATGGCACCTTTATTGATTATTTAGTTGTTGGTTTAGTGCTGCAGAGCACACCAGGACACACTGCAGCAGCACAAAGCTTAACAGCCCTCACAGCAGGTTCATAGCAGATACTGTGTGTGTGCTCTGTAATATTTACAAGAAGATAACACCGAGAATATACTGTAACCGCCATTCAGCTCTTATCTTTCAGCAGAAGAGTAATAACCTGCAATCCCTATCTGAATTTACAGTGCGTAAAAATGAAAGCACCGCAAACTGAAAGTCCAATTAAAGGCGCATTTTTCCTCATTTTCAGGCTGTCGTCATGTTGAAAGTACATTCTGCTATGGAGCAAAGCCTGATGACTGTGTGTGTGTGTGTGTGTGTGTGTGTGTGGGGGGGGGGGGGGCATTTACAGTAACATCTGTGATTATCTGCAAGACAATAGAAAGTAAATTAAAGACAATGTCAATGAGACAGCAAGGAAAACAATACAACAATGCAAAAATGGGGACTGAAATTAGATAGTGAGACAGAATTTACCAGAAAAAGACCAAATATAAAATGTTATCTGCAAAATAAACAACAGTCACACACTAATTTCCCATCAACACATCTCTTAGTCACTTCTGGCAGCTGTGCAATTGTTAGCCACAGCCAACAACCCGGAGAACAAATAAACTTTAAGCTTTGATTAAAAGAGACTTCCTAGTTTTTTGTTTGTGGATGGGTGGGGTGAGACAGGGAGTCGCTTTGACCAGGACACCTCAGGGATGTGCAAGTTTTGTTTTCCTGTCCATCACCACATAACTGTCTTTGCTGGTGTCACAGAACGAAATGAAACACAGCGTGATCCTGTGTGCGCTGAGAAGCAGGTTTACAATACATAGGAAAATTGAAACTTAAATAGTTACCGATATCTCTGCGGATCCCGTGAGTTAACAGTGAAAAACAACAGCACCAAAGTATCAGCGTTATTTTATCTGCTTATGTTCAGCACTGAAAATCAGCAGTCATGTTTTAGCATCTTCTACTGAACATGCAGCCACATGAACAGACAAACTGCAGCAAAGCTCATATGGTTTCACCCAGATGCTCCTGCAGGACAAGAAGAAACAACAAAAATGTATTTTCCCTATTCTACATTTTTTCATCCATCTGTCATCTATCAATGACTCCTCCCACAGTGCACACACTCATGCAAAAGAAAAAATAACAGACAAAGAATAAGCTTTAGTTAATAAATTTGAATGTGGCTTTACAGGGACAAAAACCTTTTTAATAACTAAAATTGATCCCATGTTTTTTTTAACTGCAACAAAGTGTAAACTTGTTGGATGTACACTGAGCTGCTGCATTCATTCATGCGCGCGCGCACACACACACACACACACACACACACACACACACACACACACACACACACACACACTACTCTACAAGGATCTGTAATCAGACACAACAAGCACTCTGTTAAGCTGGCTCTGTTTCAGTCTCTGGCTTCTCTCCCTGTTTCACAGAAATGAAACTCACATGTGCAAATACATGTAAACACTGAGTTCATAACACTATGCACGCAAGACACATGCACACATAGGCACACTGTTACAGACTTACAAAACATACAGTACGAGACAATAGTAATTAAGAAAATGTCTGCAATGCACACAAGAAATCCTGAACAGACACACATGCACAGGCAGCAGAGGCAGGCATCCAGTGTTATTGTGTGGTGGTGTGTGTTTCTGATTAAGCAGGCAATGAGAGAGCAGTAAACCCAGTCCTCCCTCTCTCTGCCTGCCTCTCTCTTACCTTGAATCACATCAGGCTGCAAAGATCTGAATGTATTCTGCACACTCTGACCATGCAGTGTGCACATGACATTCAACATCCTAGTCAAAAGCAAAAATAGATTAGAGTTCATGTATCCGAGATTACTCTTAAAGCCACCCACAAAACACACACAGATACAGTTTGTGAACCATTTGTTTATAAAAAGCAGATAAAAAATTAGGTCTGTTAATGTCAGATATATTATGATATCCTGCCGCCAAGGTCAAAAGGAAATCATGTTAAAAAAAGTAACAACAACAATGTTGTTCCAGAGTAAGATATGAGACCGATTCTTAGAAGTAACTGATAATATATTGCTTTCAAAAAGTTGTTTGGAGGTCAAAGGGCACATTTAAAAGAGTACTCCACCAATTTAACAGTGCACACCTATAACACTGGAGGGAAAACAACTCGCAATGCAATGCGGCAGAACCGGAGATATGCACTGCGTCTGAAATCGCATGCTCTGCACTACATACCCAATACTCAAGATACGTCTGTGTGGAGAAACACTCACATGTATCTGTTCGAACACACTTAGCCTCCTTGCCAGTTTGAGACGGGTAACCATGGTAACCCGTGGCAACATCAAGCTTTAATGGAAATGTAAAATAATTGAAAAAACCTGGCAAAGTGAAATCTATACGTACACATGCAGAGCTGTTCTGGTTGCTGTCTGCCATTGTCTGTCTTTCGTCTACTGCCTTGCATTGTGGGAAATGTATGCCAGCGTAGTGTCCAGTGTTTGATATCAATGCGATACAATATGATACGGGGAAAGAAATGTATCGTGATTTATCAGTCTGCTAAAGTGACAGCTAGTGATGATAATAACAGTTTAAATGTAACATTAACCAATGCTAAAGATCTGATTTAACTAAAATATTAATTTCACTAGGCTGCTGTATACCTGAACATTCCTTGTCCGAGTCTCTCTGAACACTGTGCCAGTGAAGTCTGTGTTAAAGGTCTGGATGCTGAGACTTCTTCCTCCTCCACCCTTCTTATTAGCGGCAGCTCCAGGTTCTCTTTCTCATGTTTATTTGCTCTTTCAATGAGCTGTCACTACTTATGTCAGATTAAAGTAGTCAGGCTCCAACATACTTTCTGCATTGAACGTCTGCACACAGCTACAGTCACGCAGCTTCATTCAGTGGGAGTCAGGTGTCACCTTGCAGCGGTAACAGGAGGGCTGGAAGGTGAGCTTACTGTCCTCCTACTGCAGACTTCTGGTGAATTGAAACTAAGAAGCTGCTGCTGAGTCTGAAGTAAGTTGTGTGAGTGCAGACAACACAAAAGCAGTGGAGACGTTAAGATAAATTGCATAAATTGCTTGTACAGACAGTTCTGCTTTTGAAATACAAATCCACATGATGTAAAAGAGAGGAACTAATCCTTGTCTTGGTTTTGATCCTATTGATGCCAAGATTGATCTTACAAAGGAAAGTATTGAGAGCATCGATATTTTGGAATCCATCTGCCCACGCAAGTATTCAAGTCATACAATTAGCCCCTCCACAGTCTGCCCACTTTTTGCTTTGTGCTCCAAAAATCTTATAAAGAAGACTAGATATTACATCATATATGTCACATCTTAAGTTAGCAAATGTTAGCATCGTCTTGATGTGTCAGGGCCTTAAGGCTACATGCCACCCCAAAGTCACTAACGTAACTAGGTAAAGTAAAGAGAGACTAATGTTGGGTCAGCAAGCGCTTTACTGATCACCAATGTTGACTCATTAGCTGTGTCTCACTTCAGGGGCTGCAGCCTTCAAATGCTGCTTTTGAGGGCCGACTGCGTCACATCCGCGTGACCACGGCTGTCCCATTTCGAAGGCTCCCTCAAATGCGGCCAAGAAATGCAGCCTTCTTTTCCAGCATTTGGAGGATGCAATAGGTGAATCCTTCGTGGCCCAGCCTATCCCAAGATGCATTGCGCGCCGGTGACGATTATATATTAAGCCTGAAATATATCAAACGGCAGTGTCTCCAGCGATGAATCATCTCCTCAAGTTTTAAATAAAAGTCCGTGATTTAGTGTTGACTAACTCACTAGCTCACTCCTTCTTTCGTCAAGCGCAGCTGTTTGCTAGGTAGCAGGAACGCCAACGGGTCGGGGCGAGAACAACTGGTGATGCAACCAGGGGGCTTAGGATCAGTCAGTTAGGTTTTGGACATACCAAAAAAAATTGCATATACTGTTTTAGCCATACTTGGTCATGCTGGTATAGCGGCTAACCTAACCAAGGCTGCTAGCTTTAAGCAAAGATGGCATGTGACATCACTTCAGGCAACTTGACACCTTCCTTTGAAGCTACAAAACACTTTATGCACCACGTATATACAGCAGTTCTCTCCAACACCTGTAAGCACACCATGACGCATAAAACCCATCGAGGTCCCCTTTGAGACACTGACAGTCTGGATTGTGTGTGGGGACACAAAACAGATTGCAGGTGCAAGACTGATACAAACCCCCAGAGTTTTATCTCAGCGCTACAGAGTGGGCATGATTAACACCACCAGATACACATAACAGATCCTACAGGTTAATCTGAGGTTGAGTCAGAAAAATGAAACTAACACTATGACCTTAAGGGCTTATTTTAGCTATCATCTGTCTCCCTCCCTGCCTGTCTGCCTGTCTGTCTGTCTCTGCCTCTTTCAGCAATGCCAGCTGACCCTGAGCCTTTCCTTAACTTTCGGTTTGCCCGCCTAGCTCTTTAGTAACCTGACTAGGCCACCCGGGGCTTACTTCATCTGGCTCTCTAAAAACAAGTTTATATTTATTTGAACTATCATGCCCACATTGGTGTGTGTGCATATTTTTGTGCAGCCATATTTAGATTCTTGTGCAATATGTATGCACTTTTAACAGCTACATGCCCAATACATGAAATCATTTGGCATCAAACACTGATAAGGGTGATTTACAATTGTGTGCACACACACAAGAGCAGACAAAAGCTCTCTGGATAAAGTTAAAGTGTAACTTAAATTTAGTGTTCTGTATGTTTGCTGGTACATACTCGTTGTAACTGAAATAATTAGAGGTCATAAAAACAGGCGGGAGTTTATGACAGCTGATGATTTGCCTTTATGTGAAACAGTTGGCACTTACTCAGAAACAACATGCCGCCTAGTCTCGCTGGTCATGTAATAACATTTAATCACAGCGAAAGAGGAATGTGAGCTACTTCTCAATGAGTCACACAGGAAAAAAATAGGATCCACAATTGAAGTGGCTCGACTGAGCCCAATGTTGGAAGTCAAAATAGTGAAATGACTGTCAGGATGTCACAATGTGAGCCTTTCTGAGATGAATCATCCAAGTGTGAAGGGCCTCGTGAAGCCTCTTTCTGCAGAAGAGCCTACAATTAACAACAAATGAAGAAGTGCAGCCGAGACACTGATTTGGTTCCCCACGCAGTGCCGGTCAACTGTTCACTACTGCTTTTTTAAAAAAACAGATCAGACCTTCCCATGTGAGGTGATATTTCACAGAAAGGCGTAGGCCTAGGTGTTGTTTCAGTGGGGGGGTCCTCCTCCAGGAAAATGAATTTCCATTCATTCTGGTGAAATGTCATGCATCAATTTGTTCCTTTTCTGCATTCATTCATGGTGGAATTTTAAAAAAACAACCCTTCTGCTACTTTCATTTTTTTTATTGGGGGGCTACAAATGCACATTTTCCAAATAGTAAAGGAGCCCTGTCCCCTGTGTCTCCAAACATGGGTGGATTAGCAAACAATGGGGCATCTGAGCACAGACCTGCAGAAAGCCCCACCATCTCTCCTGCATAGGAACAAGACACACAGGCTTTAGAGCCTGTTTTCTGCAGTTGATGCATCTCTCTGTGGTGCATCTTTGTAGTTTTTTTGTGTCTGTGGTTGTTTTGCTCCTTTTTGTAGTCGTCGTGAGTCTCTTTGTGTCTCTTTGCAGCTGTTTTGCATCTCTTTGTTTTCACTTTGAATCTCTTCGAAGTCTTTTTGTGTCTCTCTGTAGTCATTTTTATGTTTCTGCGTTGTCATTTTGATCTCTTTGTAGTCTTTCTGTGTCTCCTTGTAGTTGTTTTGTTTGTTTGTGGTAATTTTGTGTCTCTTTGCAGCTGTTTTGCTCCTTCCTATAATTGTTGTGAGTCTCTGTGTATCTTTGCAGCTGTTTTGCATCTCTTTGTTGACATTTTGAATCGTTTTGTAGTCGTTTTGTGTCTCTTTGTAGTTGTTTTGCTCCTTCCTATAATTGTTGTGAGTCTCTGTGTATCTTTGCAGCTGTTTTGCATCTCTTTGTTGACATTTTGAATCGTTTTGTAGTCGTTATGTGTCTCTTTGTAGTTGTTTTGATCCTTCCTATAATTGTTGAGTTGTATGTCTTTGCAGCTGTTTTGCATCTCTTTGTTGTCATTTTGGATCTCTTCTAAGTCTTCTTGTGTCTCTCTATAGTCATTTTGAATCTCTTTGTTGTCCTTTTGTGTCTCTTTATAGACGTTTTGCCCCTTTCTATAGTTGTTGTGAGTCTCTGTGTCTTTGTAGCTATTTTGCATCATTTTGTCTTTGTAGTTTTTTTGTGTCTCTTTTGTAGTTGTATCATGTTTCCTTGGGGTCATTTTGACTGTCTTAGTAGTTGCTCTGCTCTTTTCCATAGTTGTTGTGAGTGTCTGTGTGTCATTGCGGCTGTTTTGCATCTCTTTATAGTCTTTTTGTGTCTCTCTGTAGTTGTTTTATGTTTCTTAGTGCTACTTTTGTGTCTCTTTGTCGTTGTTTTGCCCCTTTGCATAGCTGCTGTGAGTCTCTGTGTGTCTTTGCAGGGGCTGACACTTTGGGCCCCTGGACCTGTGCCCATTGAACTATGCCTGTGATAACGTAAATGCTCTGTGACTGCAGAGATCATTATCAAGCCTTACCTTGTGGGCAAAAGTTTTTGAAGCATGCACCCAGTGTGTCTGATTTTATCAGGAACTTATGCAAAATCTGCTTGAAGAGTCAACAGAGACTAATGCCAAAACCAGACATGAAAGACATTTACTTGATAGGTCATTTGATAGTGCAGACTGCTTCCATCCCACATAATAAACTCAGCACCTCCTGTGCTCTTTTGAAATGACTGCTGTTTTGACGCAGGGATGTTTAATTATACATGTCTATGCTAGAACCATTCATCTGGAGTGAATCGATGATATAGTGATAGTGTTAAACCACAGACAGAAAGAGGGGAGGGAACATTTGTACCACTTAAAACAGCCCTTCCATGTGTAATGAACTTTGCCATTACTCGGATCTGTCACCTGTCTTTCTGTAAACGTCCTACTGTCATGTGGCTTTGCGGTTTATTCGAAATTCTCCAAATAATAGCTGCGTTGAACTGAAAGAGCACTGGGGCTGCCTCGGTTAAGTTTCACTTTCGCTTCTCAGAAATTGCCCGGCTGCTGCTAAAGCGAGCCGGCTGATAGGAAGCACGGCAAGCTGAGGAGGGGCCAGCGAGCTGCAGCATATAAAACACCAGCGCAGTGTTTACCACGCCAGCACAAACACGCACCAGAGCACGACCCGACGGCTGGAAATCACATCCAGCGGCTCGAGCGCAAGTTTCTCCCGAGCTGTCACATGCAACGCAGCCGTCCACCCTGCGCTGCGTCACGGATTACCTGCAGGATATTTACCGCTCCCAGCGCAGCGCTTGCATTTTGGGATTACACACAAAGGGATCTTTAAACAGCTGCTGTTGTTAGAACAAAACGGTAAGAGTTTTTAAACTGGACTTACGCTGTGCTGCTGTTTTTGAAGGTCAAAAATGATAAAATGCAACAATCATGGCTGCTTCTTCCCGGGCCGTGTGCAGCGGGGAAATTGGGATTTAAGTGCTGTGGACTTTTTGGGGCAAAAACGCACGGTTGAGTTTTATTCTTCCTCCTTTCCTGATTCCTACTGTCCAGATGTTTACAGCAGCTTTACAAGCAGATGCAGTCAATGAACTTGGCACACTGTAGCACAGATAAACACTTTAAATAAAAAACAAAATAATAATTTAACTTGTATCCCTGGCTTGGACATGTATTAATGATCATCAGGCACTCAAACTTAAGATCCCCAAAATTACAACACAGGTCGCCACCTGTTAATCATTACCTTTTCCTGGAATCTGAAGCTACTTCTCATCAACTAGTGGCACAAGTTTTAGGTAATTCACATTCAAGCATACAGACGGGAGGTGAATCACATACAGGGATAGGCCTGTTGAAGTGTGAAAGGTAGTGTGTGTGCTCAGCTAATGAGTATCTACAGATGTGCATCGCCTCGTCCAGCCAGTCCAGGCTCGAGCAATGTATTTATGTCCTGGAAAACTACTTTAAAATGTATTGGCTCAACAAGTTAGAACTCAACCTGGAATGTAAGTCATTAAGGCAGAAAAAAAAATGCCATTACAAGCCATATAAACTTTGTGTGCGTGTGCGTGTGTGAGTGCGCAGACAGTGTACAGTAATCTGTCTGCGGCTGACATCATAGCCGACTGTATCTTGGCCCTAACTGCAGATTCCACTCATATCAAACACAGTGCAGGTCCATGGAAACTTGAATGACTTTCTAACCTACCCTCGGAGACAGTCTCAGAATTGTGCACGCCCACCTCTCAAATCTCTCTCCTTATAGAGCATCATGGCCCTATATGGTCATGGCCTAAAGGTTGTGTGTTGTTATTGTGAGTGATGAGATTTATCACCACTGTCTGGATGATTTTGTAAAGACAACGTAACTCCTAATAATTTGCTCACACAGATGATAACTGTTTCTTGTCTTGTCTCTTGCAGGATGTCAGTGTGGTGGTTAGAGATGGGAGAGGGTCTGGGGCCTCTCTCCCCTGTAGGATGGTAGCCGACAGTGCTGTGGAAGGCCATGCCAAGACCCAGCTGTCAAGCTCGTCGTCGTCATCATCCTCATCCTCATCCTCATCATCATCCTCATCCTCATCGTGTTTGTCCTCATCATCATCACTGGCTAGGCACGAGGTCGCTGTCAGCCCTCGCCGCACAGAGTCGGAGCAGCTTCAGCGCCGCGCCGCTCCAGCTCCAAACCCGAGGTCGGTGTCCGTCCCCCCTTCGTACCTGACCCACTTCCCCACCTTCTCCTGCAAGGAGGACTGCAAGATCATCACAGACACAGCGGCCAAGCTCGAGCGCAGCGGCTTCTACTGGGGGCCCCTGGGAGTGGAGGACGCCCATCGCATGCTGCGTGACGCCCCGCTAGGCAGCTTTCTCATCCGGGACAGCCGTCAGAAAGACGTCTTCTTCACGCTATCCTACCACAGCAAGAGCGGGCCGGTCAGCGTGCGCATCGACTACAAGCGGCAAAAGTTCTCACTGGCGGGCAACGAGCGCTCCTTCCCGACGCTCTTCGCCCTCTTGGAGCATTACACCAGCTCTCCCAAGAAGAGCCTGAGCATCCCGTACAGGAAATGGGAGCCAACGCTGCAGGAGCTGTGCAGGAAGCGCATCATGGGGTTGTGTGGCGGAGAAAGCCGGGTGCCAGAGCTGCCAGTCACCCATGTTGTGCAAGACTTCCTCTTGGAATTCCCTTACAAACTATGACTAGCTTGCCATTTAAAGTTTTGATAGTATTATTTCTAATTTCAAGAAGGCAGTTTTTACCAAGTGACAGTAAACAGGAGTGTTTGGTAAAGCCTGCCCATCATGTGTTGGAGGTCAAGACTGCATCGCCATGGCTCCACATAAAAGCATCTCCCTGTGACTGTAGAAAGTTTAAAAAGAGACATTATCGCCGCAGTCAAGAACAGGCTGCCTCCAATTGGACAGGGCACGACATTTCAACATACATTACCTCCAGAGACTCAACTTGCACACGCACAGAGCACCTTCTGGTCTTGAGGAAGCATGAAAACTTGGAAAACGCTGCATTAAAAGAAATCTCCAGACACAGTGGGGCTATGACAGAGATTAAAGTACTGGTGGGGTCAACTGGGACTGCTCTACTAGAAACTGTAGTTGCCACTTTGTGGCGACTAGAATCCCAAAAGTATTTAAAAGTGGATTGTGGAAGGACTTTAAGAGCATCAACAGAGTGGACTTGTTGGAGGTTACGGCTGAAACCTTTACAGACTGTGGTACTACGATTTAATTTTGTAGCAGACTCTAATACTCTAATGTTGAATGTTTACAACACCTGTGAATGTCTGCCAGCACTGATGGCTCTAATACCACTTGATGTCTTTTTAAAATCTGCTCGCAGCAGGCAGATGAGATACTATAGAGGACGTCAGCTGGTATTGGAGTCACTAGGTCTGGTGTTAAATTGTACTGTATGTAGAGGCATCACGCCTCTTATTCAACCATCTCTGCCAGGCAGATAATAAGTTTGTCTTTACTGAGTTAAATATATAAGGATATTTTTATATTTTTTATTTTCTATGGTATGAAATAAAACATATTTAAACTAACCTTGCTGGATTTTTAGTCACTTTTTCACTGTGGTATTTTTCTCTACGAAATCATTTCATGTGCAGGGAGAGGTGGGAGTTGGCAGGGGCGGAGGGACAGACACACATTGTGGACATACTTTGTCCACAGTCTGTCACACACAAAAGGACAGAGACAGGCAGACAGAGAGACAGGAAGCGTGACACGGCTACGTACAGTATCGTCACCACAATGACTCATCTGTGTAGGGTAAAGTGACAAGTGGGTGGGGTTACATTGGTAGTAAATGGACTGTTACGCTTAGACACACACACTTACCAGAAACAGGGACAGAGGTGACACATAATGAAGAGAGTGATTGTGTGTATGTGTGTGTGTAACACTTTTAACTTAATGAGGACCCAGCGCATAAAATTTCCTCAGGAGGAAGTGGGAAATTTTCAGGGGGTTGGTGGTTTGATAGAGACATGTTAGATCAAGGTCAGGGTTGGAGTTTCATCTCACCTTTGATTTTAGAGTTCTGATAAACGTCTGCGTGGCACATTTAAAACAGCCGACAATCAGCAGAGTCGAATAAAAGTAATATTATAAAGCAGGTGAAAGGTCAGAGATAGGTCACAATACTGAACATAAAAGCCTGTCAAGTGCACGACTGCAACAAAGGACTGCCATTGTTAACTATGCACTGACTGAATTATCACCATTCCTTAATGGGTGTGGTAACCCTGAACCAGGTGGCTATACCTGGTTTGAATGTGTGTTTCACTAAAAAAAAAAATACAGCACACATGACAGTCGGTACTCCAAGAAGACCAGTTCTGAAGAAATGAAGCTATGGTCAGATTGGGTGGGGAACAGCATGTGAAACACTGGGGACAGTGATTAAACAGGAACCTTACATACCTGTTACACACTGTTACACAGGGCTGTTGCATTCATCCAAACTGTTGTAGAGTTGCCGCAGAAGTTGATGAAACTTTCTTCCTGTCTGAACCACAAGTTGTAGAGTTCAACTGCTACTCAAGTCAAGGGAACACTGATTGTTGAATGGAGCTAAAATGTGGGGTGTCAAGGTTGTGAAAGTGTTATCAGATTGCGAACAATGATGAGGCTTCTCAGCATCGTTTCAATATAACACTAATGTTTTTCTTTTATCTGCTAGGTGTCCCTCCCTCCTCCAGTCTGTCTGCTGGTTTAGTTTTCTCACTGAGAGTTACGAGGAGACGTGGGATGCGGGATCGGGAGTGATATCCATCTTCTCACAACTCTCAAACAAGTTACAGCACCCTGTCAAGAAACCTTCGCAAGTCCAGCAAAACTATTCTTGCTTTTGCTCTCTTTATTGTAAGGAATAAATGAACCATAGCGGATTAGTTGGTGAACTTTATTTTAGTTACCTTTGGAAGTGCCAGCCAGCTGTATTGTATATGTAACTTCTGGACAGAGCCAGGCTAGATGTCAAAGTACGGTCAAACTATTCTCATTATTATATAAGCATTAATTCCAAGGAGGTAGGCAGGTATAGCTGCAATTGAGCCCAGAAGAAAATGTTTGGTTAGTGTTAAGCTGGCTATCAAGCGTTAAAGGTCCCATATTGTGAAAAGTCAGATTTCCCTGTCCTTTTCAAAATAAAGCAGGTAGTGTCAGTGCTATAAACATACTGTGAAAGTATCTAAACATTCAGTCCACAGAGAAACGCACACTGTTTGTATTCGGGAACTGTGCCTTTAAACAAGCCCTCAGGACTTCTCTGAATTTGTGATGTCACAAGTACGCTATGGGGTTTAAAACATAAGCGTTAGAAATGAGTCTTTTGGTATTTCTTGTTTGCAGTGTGTGCGAGTGACATCAGCCGACAGGAAGTAAACACGGACCCAAGGTGTTCCCTAGCAATGCAAATCCAGTGAAACAGCCAATAGACGGGATTACCGTGAAGCTAAGCTGACAACAACAATCACCTCCAAGACAACTGGCAGTTGGTTTCAGCTACGGAGATATGTGACATCGGCAACCTTGTTTATATCTGTTGTCATTTTCAGTCGGATATAGAAAAACAGAGCGTTTCAGACAGAAGGTGATTACAGGTATATTTATGCAGACAGTGTGAGAAAAACAATGTGTTTTTTGAACATTAAAGCATGTAAACATGTTGTGGTAGAGTATGAACCTGAATGCGAGCATAATACGTGACCTTTAAGTTTAAAGACAGGCTGTTAAAGCTACTTCTTGTCACTTTTAAGGTGAATCCCAAAAAAATGAATGTGGCTGCAGCTATGCTAATTAATTCCATTTAACCGACGTCAAAGTTTGCATTAGTGAAAATAAAAATGCAATGTGAGACAATGCGGCACGTAGCCTGTTACAGAATGTGTGGGAACTGTAGATGCAGACAGACAAGATGAGCTGTGATCACAACTGGCATTATCTTTAGAAAGCAGAATCATTTGCTGAAATTTTGCAGTTTCATGACATTTGTGAGAGTATGTGTCACTTTTTCAGGCAGTGTGGTGTACTTTTCATTTCTAATTTGGTTGGAGATTGTAACTTTAACTAACCTCCAACCTCTTCCTCGTACCTAACCAGAACTCCAACGCTAAACCCAAACCGTACCATGAGGCTCTGTGATCTTTTGGGGGATTTTTTTTTAATCTCTTGGGTCTAGACAAAGGTAGCCGCACATTCACAAACACACACACACACACACTCACACACATTGATGAGTCATACTGAGTATAATACTCACATCTTAATTCAAGTAAAGCCTGACTCGTTTGAGGATATAATTATCTCAGCTTGAGGAAGAGGCTGAGCAGGGGTGGAACACACACACACACAAAGACTCACCACAGTGGAACATGAGTCAGTGATAAAAGCATTGATTACAATATCTCACTTTTTTTTAAAGGTGTGTATCCATCACCATTCCTCACTTTTTGAGGCTTTACATAGAAAATGAGATCACAGATTTCAACACTAAGTGTGTGTGTGTGTGTGTGTTGTGGGGTGGTAAGAGAGGCATACAGTACGTAGCAGTTTCATTCATAGCTTCTCGGTTTTCAGGACATTCCCGACTATTTTGAGAAGTGAAAGGTGAAGTGAGGTGTTCTGTGATTGTGTGATGCTGATCAGCTGATTTCTGTGGAATCCTTCGCTCGGAGTTTTCTGTCCTTTAAAAACACACACACACAAACATACACCCTTCTACAGAAATTAATTGAAAACCGACACCTTGAGAAAAAGGTGCACATGAAAAAGGCCGAGGACAGAGTGACAAAATATAACAAGGGGATGTTATTTTAAAAATGAGCTTGACATTCAGTGTGAGTAAGAATAAAAGCTATTGGCTTGAGATAGGGCTATCCCATCTGGCATCCTCTCTGGACTTGGACACAGCTTTTCAATGGGAATAATTCCTGACCTATTGAGAAGAGATATAGGATCGCCATTCCCTGAAGATCAGAGTCATCCGTTTCCTTCTTTTCTTCAGGCGTTCTCACAGGATTTCTTTACTCACCAGTTCTTGTTAGTGGGATGTTTCAGACTTTCTGATCCATGAGTATGCTGATACTGAATTGAATCACACAACACGGTGATGTTCAGTCAAACTTGAACTAAAGCCAGTTTGGATGTGTAATGTAGTAATTCCTCTAACAGCTAGATCATGGCTCCAGAAATTCCCCAGCTTCTGCCTCAAAGCAACAACTTACCACACTTTTTTGGGTGGAGAATTCTGTCTGTCTATTAAATTACAGGCTACAGCTAGCCACTGGTTAGCTTAGCATAAAGACTGTAAACAGGAAAACAGCTAGCCTGGCCCTGTCCCAAGGGAACAAAATGCTCCTACCAGCACCTCTAAAGCTCACTTATTAGCATATCATGTCTTGTTTGTTTAATCCATACAAAACAACTAACTTTAAAAGAGGACAGACTATACTTTTATAAGGGGCTGAGTGCTAGTGATGAAACACAGTGCAATAGTCCACCCTCCACCTTCCCTTTCCCTCTTTCTGTCTCTCTCTCAGGGTGCTTTCAGACCTAGAGTCGTCTCCTTTGGTCTGAATCAGGGACTCATTTTGTTTCAAAGTTGCATAATTGCCTAGAGTTGGTTCGTGTTCTCACAGCAACATTTACGAGTAGACCAGATAAAATGCCTTGTGTGAGAAAGCTGCTCTTGATTGGTCAGAATTTCCATGTGGGAAAAATCCAGGAAGTAAAGCAAACGAAGAAGAGTACACTTGCAAGATAAATGCGACACTTTCTAATGTCGCAGTGGAGGGACAACTACGCAGGTACCCAAACAGTGTGTCACGTGGCTGCAGTTGGTTCAGATCAAGGTCAGAGCACGTTCTTACCGCAAACGACCACCTCTTCAAGAAGGTCTCTGGCCGGTTGTTTAGGTGCACACCAGAGTGCGACTGCTCTGTTCACACCTGCCCAAACAAACCGCAGTTAGGGGGCAAATGAACTTCGCTTGAACCGAACCAAACAGGGCAGGTGTGAAAGCTCCCTCACACACACAGAGCAAGAAGCTGTATCATCAGCCCCGCTGCACTCAGGGTCCTTACAGTCCAACGTATTTAAATGTCTCCAGTTATAATGTTCGGAAATAAATATCGCCCTCTGAGAACATGCTGTCCTAACACCTTGTGTTCACTGCAAGAAAGCAAACATCTCTATTTCCACACAGAATCTTTTATGTCATCAGCTGTGTCCTCATCAGTGTTATGTTGTGATACTGACTGGAAATAACATACAGCAGAGCTAGCAGCAAGTAGGTTGTTATTTGCAATGCCAATTACCAGAAGCTTTCAGCTCCAGTTTGAGAGTTTGCAGGTTGTTGGTTAATGGGGCAGAGCAGACTGGCTCACCCTGACCTGCACATTACACCTGGGTGCAGTAGAGTTTCAGTTTGTTGCCTGGAGGTAACAAGACTCGAGAGATTTTCTTAGCTATAGACAGAGCTAGCTGTTTCCCCCATTTCCAGTCTTTGTGCTAAGCTAAGCTAATTTGCTGGTATAAACTTTGGTGTAGAGGCCCCTGCGTATGTGTAACATATGAGGGCTCGATATGTGGTGGTTGGATCACTTGTAATGAAAACAACAGGATGGAGACTGGTGCTAAGCAGCACTTAACAGTTCTCCCCTCTCACAACAACACTTCCTTGTCCCTAACTCTCATGTGACTGAACTAACCAATGAGGAGCATGAAGCACTGAGACTGAGGTAAACGTAAGGAAACCACAGAGTTAGATATGCGTTATTAATCTTAATACAACGGTTAATACTCAGAACCGGCATACGTGAAGTACCGTCTCGTTTTAAACTCGAGGGCATGCAGACGTGAAAACAGCACAAATCTTCAAATCTGTGTGAGATCTCTACAGTCAAAACTTCAATTTAATGCTGCCACTGCGGTTTGGTACAGAGAGAAAACACACATACATACACACACTAGTATCTTTGCAATACCAGGAACTCATTCACATGTTTACGCACGCATAACCAGACTTCCCTGAAGTGAGGAACCGCGATAAAAGCAACACATATAGACCACAAGATGACTGAGGGCTCCTGCAGCAGCCACAGCAACAAAGGTAGAAGGTGTAGAGGCAACACCATCACCGTCTCTTTCTTGCACACACACACACACACACACGCACACACGCACACACACACACGCACACACGCACACAAATATGAATTCAGGTCAGATGCAAAAACATACATAAATCTTTACTCTCAAAAACAAGCTAACACCTGGTTGTAGAATGGTAGTGAAGGATGGATCTTTTCTTTATCTTTGTCATCCATCTTTATCAGCGTACATCTGGGTTTTACAGCTCATGAATCCATGAAACACAATCACTGGAAGCTTTCACACACTCAGTCATGTCATACACAAGAGTGTGTGTGAGTGTGTTCCTGGGTTGGCAGTTTTTTCTAATATTTCCTGTGGTTTTCTTGCTCAAACTCTGAGGAGAACCTCCTCTGCTGTTACTACCACAGTGTGATTCTGTGAAGAAGGGGGTAAAGAAAAAAAAAAAAAAACTCAAGCGAGAGCAGCAGAAAAACAAAACAAAGCCTCGTCTGTCTGCAAACACAACAAGACTCATGCAACGGCCTCACTGTTGTTAAGTAGAATAATTTATTGCAGATCTTTATTTATTCCTCTGTTTCAGTTCATTAACAATAATTACAGGTTTAAAAGCAAAAAGCATTTACAGAGCATACAAACATATCACATACACACACACACTACAATCAGAGAATAACAGAAGCTTGTCATGACATGTTTGGATGGAGGTTGCTGATGGTCGCGGGTAACGTGCCGCCATCTTCAAACATGGCGGCGTGTTGCTTCAAATCATCAGAAACAGCTCCACAAATTGTGCCAAGCCTCTTCAGCACGCCAGTGATCATCACTATCATTCTTCTGCTATTTACAGTAGCAGGATGGAAAGAGACAAAAACTAGAGTATTGCTCTGAATTTCTCCTTTATAAACATGTCGATGGCTGTACAGAGTTACAAAACAAGAATGATCACGCATTAAGACTTAAGCTGGGAGGTGATGGCACAGAAAAGAAGAGCTGGAAAACAAAGGGGAAGAGATAACAAGGAAGAGGGAGTTAATAATTAAGAAGAACGAGGAGATAGAGTGAAAATATGCTCAAAAAAATTCTGCCTTTGTTCCTAAGGTTTACAAATCAAGTCATGAATTAAGGATAAAACACAATGATCTCATTCAGAACGATCAAATAACACCACTGTTTGGAGACACAAGTTGACTGTTACATTCATCTCTCCTCTCATTGGTTAGCTCTTAAGATTATTGCAGTAGTAAAGCTTTAGTCAGCTGATTAAAGGAGGAGGGCAGGGAGGGGTTAACCCCTCGACACTGACCTCAGAGCAGCATGTGAAGAGCTCTTGGTGGTTTTCCCAAGACTGCTTTTAGTTTTAAAAACAGCTGTGTGCCCACTTTAGAGTGACAATACAACCTAAACACCAGGGCTGGGTATCTGTACTCAATAACCTTAAGATATCGACCAAAATAACCGAGTACCAAGTATTGATGAAGCTTCTCCAGTTAAACGATACCTGTACTTGATTTATTTTGTACCCAGGTCTAGGAAAAAATTACTATTCGTATGGTTTGCACGCAGCCAATCATCGCAAGCGTTCTTCAATTTCATGCAAGACTGGCCCACTACTGCAGCTACAAGCCATACAGTCTGTAGTATAGTATAGTCCAGCATGGTGTATTTGGCAGAGTTGGCAGTTCGGCTTGCGTGTGGTGTCTGGTGAGATTTTACTTTCACACGTTGCGTTCCATTCGCATGATGTATCGAATGAAGTAGAAAAAAGTATTAAATGCAGTACTCTGTTGGTATTATTGTTTTTTTAAACAATACCCAGGCCTTGTATTGACAGAGTTTGCAGTTCAGTGTGCCGAAATGCCACCAAAACATTTAAAAGTGTGGCTGCACTACACGCTACTCCACTCACATTATGGGTATCCAATGATGAACTCTGTTGGCACTGGTGTCACTTTAAGATTACTGGGATTGGCAGTGGTATTGTCATTTTTTTTAAACATTACCCAGCCCTACTAACCACTATGCTTTAGGCTTTTTGGGGGGTTATTTACCAAATTATATTCTGCTTGTCTCTCCTAGAAAGTCGTGATTTCATGGTACACAAGTACTTAAATGGGAATTTTTTGGGGGGGGTTCAACTATTTGTCAAATGATAGAGGGGACGTATTAAAGCCAGATTCATTGAGTTAAACAGAGCTAAGGTCAGTGCCTGAGGGGCAACCAGCAGATACATTCAACCCAGTGTTGCTGTGGCAGTGTGCAGACCTGAAGACACAGATGTTACTTCAAACGGTGTCTTGTGACTCTTTGAAGTCGGCACATTTAACATCACTGATATCTATCAGCTCTCTGTATCACTCTACGAGGCTGTAAGAGTTTCATCTAATTAAGCAAATTAACTTCGTATCTTTTTTCCTAAATATATCAAACACTATCCAGCTTTTCATTCAGTAAAGCAGCAGCCTGCCTGTGTAGCTACTGACTGAAATGCTTCATGTAGAGAATGAATGAATGCCTGCGTGTGACTGAATTATTTACTACTACTCAGTGAACTGTTATCCATTATGTATCACCACTGTACCACTTATTCAGCTCCATTCACATCTTTCAAATCAATTATTCTGTCAGTCTGCTGATAGGTGAATCAGCCCTGTGAATAAACACTCATTATCTAATTCCTGCAGACTCAGAGCTACACTATGGATACGGGAGGGAAGTTAGTGAAATTAAAACAAATCAAACGAGGTCAAGGTTTGTTGATTACTTTTGCATATCTCAAAAAATGCTTTGTTGCACTGCACTCAAGCAACCCGTACTAACCTGTCAGCCCGAGATTAATGTTAGTAATGATGGATACCAACTGTGATAACCATATAGAAAAAGCTGCTTTCACACACCTCTACTCTTGCAATTTAAGTAAAAGAATCCTTGTTTGCTAGCAGATAAATAGCTCTACAGGTAACAGGAAACGCATGTATGTTTTGATTCTGTGTGAGCTGTACCTTTAAAGAAAAAACATAAGGTTTTGTGAACTACAACGTCACGTTAACATCAAGTGAATGTTTACAGGATGAGACCTGCTTCCTTCCTTGCATGCTTGCTTGAAATGCAGCTGATCACTTAACACCTTTTCTATAACTGTTAATAAATGGGAAACGAATGGATCATTAATTTACACCTGAAGCAACAAGAACTAAAGAAAATGTAGAAAACACACACGACTGTCACTCAAGCCCATAGCAACAATACACACACCTACCCTGTGGCAGTTCTCGGTGGCAGTAACTGTTAACGGGTCTGACATGCAGCAGTTAAAAGGCAAGTGCAGCTGACAGTGTGTGTGGACTGTATGTATAACTATGCGTGTGTGTTGGCATAGAAGTGACCACCACCACAGAACATTGGTGGTGAACCTAAGACACAAAAATAGGTCTTTTTAAACCTCACGCGTGGATAAACAGCTCACAGCAGCAGCGTGTGGCATGTGTATGTGTTTCTTTGAGCTCACAAACAATCGATCAGAATGAGTAAAAAACATTGCTGGTTGCGCGCCTTTACACACGCTTGCTAAAAACATGATCGGACGCACTCAGGCGCACAGGAAATCAAATGTGCTTTAAGCCTTCCTCGAGTTCGACCAGTGTCTCGTCCACTCCGAGTAAAAAGAGTCTTTCTTCATGTGCAAACACAAATGTTGAGATGCCTCCAAAATCCTCTTATGACTATTCACATCACACACTATCTACAGGCCGCGACATGAAAATATACTGCAGTCAAGCTGGATAGTTTATCTATCACACTTCACTGTCCTCTTAGTGCGTGAGAGACTTGTTTAAGTGCATGAACGTGATTGCGTGTGTTGCTTAATCCAGTTCAGGTGAGTCTGGTGTGTCAGTGCGAAGCTCTGTATCTTCCGTGTCCTCTACATACTCTTTACATGTGTCTTCACCTTCAGGCTCATTTTCTCCCTCTGGTGCCTCGTCAGTGGGGGTGACCAACTCTGTTGTCGTGGTGTCCTCTTTTACCGTTGCATCTGTCTCCGTCTCATCCGTTGGCGACCCCTCTTCCTCTTGCAGCTCCCCCTCTTCTCTCTGTTCTCCTTTCCTATCCTCCTGTTTCTCTTCGCCACCCTCCTCCTCCTCCTCCTCCTCCTCTGCGATGGAGGCGTCTGGTCTCTGGAGGGAGTGCGTAGCGGGAACGTGGCTGGCGCAGGGGTGCAGGTGCGGTGAGTCTGCAGGGGGAAGCAGTGTTAGCGACTCCACACTAAGGGTGTCTGCGTTGTTGTCAGTGAGGAGGGAGATGGTGGGCTGGGATGCTGGAGTGAGGCTCGGGGCCAGGGCTGGAGACATGACCGGGGCCGAGAGAGCAGAGACTAGCGTTACTTCTCCGCCTCCTCCTTCCCCTTCTCCGCCTGAGGATGAGGGTGGGGTGTGCTCCAGAAATGTACCATCATCTAGAGGAGAGCAGAGGAGAGAGTGAGGCAGGGAGAAAGAAAAATATGTGGCTTTTTTCTTTACAAAAAATTTAAATAGATCTGAAAATACACATTAACATGAACCCAACACATTTTGCCTTTTGCAGCAACTTCTCTTTATGAAAGTGGAGTTTCCACTGTCACCCACCTGAAAAGCAAATAGAGGAAAAGACCGTAGCCTGAGGATGACAGGGCCCTCTGCCTGACAACCTCTATCTGCCCAGTTAAATATGCATCTCAGTTTTATACAATATAAGTAGTAGGAGGTCCCTGTGCTGTCTCATGTTCAGCTGAAAAATATTGTCGATCTCTTGCCTACAACTTGATACATGATAAATCCATAAACCTAACAACCTCAGGACTTGCACACAGGAACGTTAACAGACACCATGTAGCTATTACAGAGATCTACGCAAGTAAGGAAGGGCCAAACATGGACAGACTGATAAATGACAGCGCAGCGTGTTTACCAACCAGCTCCTTTTGTTTTCACTGTTTATAGAGTAAAGAATGAGCAGAGCCATTCTAACAAGGTTGGGACGATTTCAAGTGTTGATGATTGGTGCAGAAAAGCGAGAGTACAGGGTCGACACAGCACAAGAATGTAAATATAAGTAGCAGCAGCAACAGCAGGTGGACTGGTACTTTAACAGTAACAGCACAGTTTGTGTGGAGAGACCTATGAAATAAGCCATGTGTAGCGCTGCAATGTAAATTACTGTGTAAGCATACTTGCACTGTAGGAGTGTAAGGGTTCAGCTTCACAAATAATCAATGTCAGACCTATAAAAGTAGAACAAACCACTGTATGAAGGTTACAGTTTTTTTTAGGGTCTGTAACTCAGGAGAGTGAATGAAATGATCCAGACTGTTTTACTTGTTCAACAAGATCTGAAAACACGGTTTCTTTTCTCCCAAAATAGCCCCTCTTAGTGGAAATACATTAGTCATGAAATACATTTTTTTACAGATGTGCTGTTTTACATTTGTTGACATTAGCTGTACTTGCAGTATGAAGCTATTTAGGTATGAGTCAGTGTAAAAAACACTTAGGCTCAATCCCTCTTGGCCCACACCCCTCTGTTTTGTTCATGTTTTGGGGTAGGGTGTCCTGATACTTGATGGGATAGAGGGTAGGGCGAAGTGTTAGGGACATATGGCCCTTCAAACAGAGGTTCGGGGCAAACTCCACAACAAGTGTTGTGAGAAATCATTGGCAAGATGTCTACAAAAGCGTATTTTTCTACGTTAATATTCTAAAATTTCCATTACCATTGAATTATATTTAATGTTGTGTCAATGCATTAAGGTTATTTTCCTTATGAAATTATGCTAAAAACCAAAAACTACTATGCCAATAGTATGCTGATGTGTCAGTAGCTAACTGGCTAGCTAACGTTACACTGACACTGCTGGTTTGTGCACCACAGTCCCGCATTTTGACATATTTCCATGTCGCATTCCCCTTTAATGGCATATGACACACATGTTATCGCTCCTCACTGCAGACTGGCAGAGAGGGAGCACAGGTTGCTAACGTTAGCCTACAGAGCAATGCAACTGGCCTCGTAATGAAGAAGTGTTTATTATTATTTTATGACTTGTTTGATCGACTGATAGCGTGAAACTGAAGTTGTGAACACGCCCAAGTGTCCGTGCTTTTCTATATTCATCAGATAAATGGCGAATGTCGTGATAATGCCACAAAAAACACCAATTGATGATTACTGATGATGTATCAGGGTTTCAAAAGGCTGTCCCATTTCATTTCAACCAGTACCTTGTAACTCTGTACCGAAGAGCAAAAGGGGACTTGAAAATGGGGGGGAGGGGTAAAAATAACAAATGGGATGGAGCCTTACTGTCTGAATAAATACACTCAGTGCCAAAGAGCCGAGCCTAAACAGATAAAATATTTGAATATGATAGGACACTCTTATGATAGTTTCTTAGCAGTGATGTGCCTCACAAACTCTTGGCAGTTTATATGCAACATTCAATATCATATTAATGTTATTATGTAAAAAAGACATAGTTAAACACCTGTAACCATGAGGAACCCTTTTCATTTTAACAACCTAATCAGATCGAGTACCCAACCTTGCTCAATTCTCACTGCGTGCAATGTAACGCTCACCTGCTCTGGTATTCAGATCAGCTGAGTTCAGGTCAAAGTGACACTAGCGTGAAACTGCTGAGGTATGGTACACCACTGTGAACCAGTTTAACAAGAACACTGAAGGGAAGATATGTAATCACTTACATTCACAGACAACCAATACGTGTGGAGGCAGCGCAAGGGTGCCTATGTGTCCTTGTGCAACTTCCTATACATCAACAGCTCAACTGACAAAACTGCAACTTCAGTGGTTTTGTGGTGTGTGTATATATGTATCTATATATGTATGTATCTTAGTTACGCCCAATTCTCTACATGTGTGCTGTGTGCAGATATACTGTGTTGACCACACCTCAGCTCAACAGTCAAGCTACGCTCTTTTCTATGAATTTTACCTTCCCGACATGACTGATTTACATTAAAGTCCGAATTCTGCGCCTTGTAATGGACCGTATATGCCTCCGTATGTGTGTGTTTATGTATGAAGGGCATGTGTATGTACTGTGTGTTAGCTACCTGTGGGGCTCTGAGCTGATATAGTGCTTGCAGTAACAGAGTCACATCTTCCTGTGCTCCCACTCCCACTGGAGGGAGGCGAGGGGGAGGAGAGGGGCGAGGGACTGTGCTGCGACACACAGTGAGCCACTGCAAAACCTAGAGATGGCGCACATGAACATAGACACACACACACACAGACATAAAGTCATGTGTTACCATGGCTGGGAAATTATGTCATTTGAGCATGTCTAGCCCTAAAGACACAAGTTGAGTCTGAATAATTGTGTGGTACACAGCATATATACACACACACACACATCATGTACCTACAGTAAGAGGCATGTGTCAGGTGCAGTTTTTTGCATGTGTGCATGGGACATATAACCTATATTAACCACTACACTTCACTCAAAACATACAGCACATTGAAACTAATCAGAAAAAAAACTGCCCTTTAAGGTAACATGTTGACTTTTGTTGACCTTTAAAGTGATATTAAATTAATTTACTATCCTCAAATAAGCAGCTTGCTGTCATTTTCACAGTAATGAAGCCTTGATTTCAGGACCGTCACATTATAAAGCTGGAGTAGGCAGATTTATTCAGGCATCATTGGGCAAAAATTCATCACAAACTTCGAGCATATTGTAATTCAAGAGGACTGAAAGAACACAAGACTGCTGCACCTCCTCTTGGCTCTGTTTTCAAACAGGAATGTGACAATCACAAGTCATTTCAGAGAGCGGGCATTCCTATCGGCTGTTCCACAAATTCAGATGCACATGAACGTCCCTACAGATGGGGAAAGCCTGATTCAGTGGTGGAGAATCCTGTGGAGGAAGTTGCTATTCCAGCACTGGCAACAACTGCCCACACTACAACCCACAGAAGGAAGACAGATTTATCAAAGAGTCTAAAAGAGAGTCTGACAAAAAGAAAAACAAAAAAAACCCAAACATCTCAATATTGGTGTAGCGTTTCAGAGATGGAGAGAAAATGTTGCCAATAGTTAAGCCAAAGACAAATGGCTGCATCTTCAAGTTCAGGTTTATGCAGCTAACATTAGCTAGAGCCTCAATCACAGTGTGTCCTCTGCCTCACTCCCTGGCAATACAGACCTTGCCAGGAGAAGAGCAGGCAGCGGCTCTGGGGGACCGGAAAGCCTCAACTCCCTGCTTGATCATCAAACTTTCTTTTGCTGCTGTTACACAATTTAGACCTGGCACTGCCGTTGACCACCAGCCTGCTGTGACATCTGGCTGAATTTGGGCTGCTACAGCTGCCTACTAAAGGTCCGTCTCTACTAATGCCAGCTCTCCTCCCAGGGAAGCAGTCCGTAACATGAGTAACAAGGATGTGGGCGGTGAGCGGCTAGCTTGCAAGTTCTCATCTCATTTGTGGTCTGATAAAGTGAGGCAGGCAAGGGCTAAGTGATTGCAGGAAAAAAAACAACATATGGGAAACACTTGGTTACTGTATGAAGTGTGTGCATATGCCTGTGGTTGTCTGGTGGGAGGGGCTTTGGACAAATGGGACAGTGAAGAGAGCTGCAGGAGGAGGGTCTATTTTCAAATTCTGCCTTTTTTTTTGCCTTTTCCAGATTTCTGCCCACCCCGGCTTTAAACAGGAGCAGGTTTCCTTGCTAGGACAAACAAAGAGTCCTATTCAGGAGCTGCAGCAGGTAATACAATCCCATGAAAAGGGCTTAGCAGGAACAGAAAAGGCAACAAAAGTGAACATTAAGTGAAACTACAGCAAATGGTATTTAACATAAAAGGAAATACAGTGCAATTCAGGGAAGTTTTCAGCTGCGTTCTCAGGAGTCGTATATCTACACAAAGCATCTGACCTCGCCTGATACAAACTAACTGATACACTTCTACACTAAAGATCAAATCACAAACCCATTTCCACCTAAGATACTACCACCATGTTGTTTGGTGGTCAGGGTAACTTTCAAGAAAGGCTCTCCAAGACTCAGTGAGAAAGGTCTTAATACATTTTTCATTACCTGATGTTCTAATATTGTTTATTGTATTATTTTTCACGTAGTATCCAGTGTGTCTGTCGTGTTTAAGCTACATGTAAGGTTGTGGTGCAGGCAGTGGACCCTGGTTATCTGTATGTCACCTGGCACTTTATCGACGGAGGCGAAGACTGATCTGTTTGCCGTGGGGTCGTTGGGCGCCCGTCTCGACTGCTCGTAGAATCGGAACGGCAGGCCGCTGGGTGAAGCGTTGGCTGTCTGACCGAAACCCAATACCTCTGTCGCACTGGGCTGCACAGGCAGGTCCAACAGAGCTGCACACAGAGGAAGCAGAGACACTTAGAGCACCTTTACAGTGTCGAATTACAGAGAAGAGCGTCTGCTTCATGTCACAGAAAGGGACTCAATTCAAACTTTGGGAGAGCACGTCTCACTGGGAAAAACACGGTTTCTCCTGTATTTGTTTTTACTGCATTGATGTAACTAGGACATGTTTTTCTATGCATGACTGTTCAGCCAATGAGATGATGTGTCTTTTTGTAACTGCAGTGGCTATTTTGGCAGGGCTCACATCCTCTTTTACTTTGCTGCATTGACAAGATTTCAGATTTCTGTTATTACTTCTGTGTGTAATTCTAAAGAACCAGAATATCAGGAGGGGAAGTACAAGTGACTGATGGGTAAATCCATCAGTCCTTACAATATAAAACTATTGGAGGAAAGAGGAAGTCAGTTAAAAAAATGCATTAATTAATTAGAATTGAAGGACAAGAGCAGAAGGACACTGTTTAATTCATGGAAATAACTGACATTATTACACTTCTGCTGCAAAGTTGTTTCACTTCTACTAAATATCGACAAGTGATAAATAATTAACTGACTTGTTTTTATAATGTTGATAAGTTGATAAGGCCCTGCTGAACATCAGCTAGAAGCAGTGCTAGCTGTTAGGCTGTGGTTCTACATAAACTGATGACTTGACTTAATTCTCTGCTGTTATATTTTCAGTGTTGTGCAATTCTATTTTTAAGAGGTTTCTTTTCACTCATTGCTTTCTGGTTAACATTGCATGTGATTTCTTGTAAAAATCCATTCTACTGTATTTTCAAAGTAGCTTCACAAACACTTTCAGCCACTATACAAAGAGAAAAGGAGTTCTGACCTATTGAGCGACAGCAGAGACCTTAAAAAGCTTCCTGTTTACTCACCTGCAATCCTCTGCATCTTCATGCGTCGGGCTTGGATGCGGCCCTTGGCCAGCCTCTGCTTGGCAATGATGCAGCGGATGTGGTCGGCGAAGATGAAGTTGGCCTGCAGGATGGGCAGGGGCTTGGCGTGGGGGTTGGAGCTGGGCTTATGGATGACGATGTTCAACGCCCTGCTGTCGTCCTCAACGCCAGACACCTGCATGTCCTGTTGAGAGAGGGACGGAGGGGGGAGGAGAGGGAGCAGCAAATGGCAGAGAGCATTAGAGAGATCAAACAGAGAGAGACAGAGGGATGTAAAAAAAAAAGAGGAAAATAGAGAATGTGGCGACAAAAAGGTGAAGGACAACAAGAGGAAATAGTGGGGCAAAAACAGAAAAGTAAAGGCAGATATAAACAATAAAGAACAAAAAAGAAAAATAATTTATAACTAAATAATTTCAACTATGTCCATTTCCCAGCATCATACTGCACTCATACATATCTTAGAATTTCTTAAAAAAAAAAAAAAAAAAATGCAATATCACTTCAACTTATTCGAGGTGGCACTGAGCATGTGACACATTCGCATATGTTACTGTACGCTCTCTCGTGATTTCTAAATGAAAAATGATGAAATGAAAAACTATATGAAAGGCTGAACAATCATCTGAGGAATTAATGAAGAAAGGAAACAGGAACAACTTGATGGCAGTGTGAGGGAGGAATTGAGAAAACTAAGAAAGACAACAAAAAAGAAATGGGGCATTACATAAAAAAAGAAGACAATAATGTAAGCTGTAAATAATATAAGGAGACAGTTAAAGTAAGGATGATGAATGGATGAATTAATCATAAAAATAGGAAGGAGAAAAAACGTGTAAAACCTAAAACAGGATAAAAAATGTGGAACACACAAAAATCAATGGTTTTAATAACTCAACATTTAATTCCCTCTTTATCACAAAGACACGTTCACATTAACATGAACATGCCACTTTTCTCTTACTTGTAGAAGGCCGGCAAACTTGACCACACCCCATCCAAGACGTTTTGTTTCCGGTTCGACCAGACTCATCTGGTACACATCTACAGCAAGGAACCTCTGGGCCTGGCCACCATCTTTACTGACCACCATACAGGCGATTAGGTCACTGTTATCTGAAAAAAAGATGACAGACATGACGGTAAATTACTGCTACTAGTCCATAGCCACTGGTACCTTTGTCGCCTTATACCTACGCCAGTCCTCAATGCCTATGTGCAGTTTCACATAGACTGACCAAATCAGTGAGTAGAAAAACGTGGAACAGACACACAGACACACACACATACAAACAGAGTTTTCGTCATTATATAGTAAGATGTCACTCAAGTTGAGGTACGGCTGCACAAGTGCCTCAGGTGTGGCTGATGTTTATCAAACACAGTATCATCTGTTACAACCAATGATCTGCCCTCAAAACATATGAAATACGCCGTTTGCAATACATAGCAAGACTAAGTCTACAGCCAGGAATCAACAGGAATGATCTGTTAACGGTTGAAATAATTAGTTAGTAATGTAGAGCTATCCTACAGTGCTGCAGTGCACAGTGGTGCTTTGAGCTTCATGCTAACATCAGCATGGTAACGTAGCCACAATGACAGTGCTAACATGCTGATGTTTAACAGGTACAATGTAAATGCATTAGACATGAAGAAATGCAGGCAATGCATTGTCATGGTTTGGTATTTTGAGAGGTCTCAGAGTCCTTCACAGTTGGCATGTTCTAGGTGAGGAGGCTCTGGGTGTCTGGAAGTTAAGATAAGAGAAGACCTTGGAGTGACCCAGTGGCTACACAACACTGCTTTGCCTCCAAACTTGTCACATGACAATAAATGATGCTGTATGACGTGGGACACACTGTATAAAGCTGAGTGAATGTCATGTTACATTAAGTTTTTGGTGAATCTGTGGCCATGGGTACATGCTGTACCAAGATCTTCTCTGACGTTATATATTCAAGCAAGGACAACTGAGGCTCATTGTGTTTGTTCTATTAATCATCATAGTGAAGACTGACCCCAAATTTTCCATTCAAGCACTAAACACGAAGTATAGCTGAGTCTGATGGGAGTGTCACTATTCTTTGCAGCCATTTAGTCATGAATCAGAAAGTACTGGACAAATTTTGACAACTGACACAAACTCAGAATTTCCCAAAAACTGTAATGACAATTCATCCTGTGGGCACCGTGAATGCCAAGATGACCGAATTACATGACAATCCATCCAACAGTTTTTCAGATATTTCACTCTAAACCAGAAATTTGATCTTTATGGTGGCGCTAGGTGGAAGTCAGTTGATAACTTAAGTCGACAGGATTCATCTTCTGGGTAAGCGACAACTTTGAACAGCCGTTGAAGCAGCATGAAAAGTCAGTAGATCACCACAGTCAGTAAGCTTCATCATCTGGTGATCATGGATGTCTGTGCACAATTTCATGCCAGTCCATATGATGGTTAAGATATTTCAGTTTGGACTAAAGTGGTGGACCATGTTGCTAGACTGGATAGAAGTAATATAACAGAGCAGTGTGTTGAGAGGTTTTAGTTTCAGAGGGACACTTAACCCACATACTTTCAGGATGCCTACTAATTCTACTAGTAGAGCAGATGGCCCATGTACAAAGGTTCCAATCCTTGGGCTTGATTCCAACGCACGGACCTTTGCTGCATGCCGTTCCCCCTCTCTCCCCCTTTCACTCTAGATCTGTCCTGTCTATTAAAGGCATGCTGAAAAAAATCTTGAAAACCATACGTTTCCTCTTACCTGTCGTGCTATTTATAAACCTAGATTGTTTCGCGTGAGTTGCTGAGTGGAGGAGATATCGGCTGTAGAGGGTCCGCCAAAAACATACATTTGAAAAACTCAACAGCAATGTCTTCTTCATCATCATGACCCGGGCACTCAAGATAATCCACAGACCTTGTTCTGTGCAGTTTCATGTAGGAACTATTTTCTTTCTACCAAACTTCACCCACCAACCACATCACAGAGCAGAAGGAAGTGCACATCAGCTCATGGATGAAAGGATCTTGCTTGTGACAGTGCGAGATGTAAATATTAATGGCGTCTTTCTCATCTGAGCCATAAGCTTAGCTTGCTCAGTGGTGCTAGGTGACCGAGCAGTAAATGCACACCTTCTTCTGAATAGTATTAACATGAAACTGCCCACATTAGGACATACAGCACATGGACACTGAGTAGTCCAGCACCATCGACAGGGAGCGACCGTCATTGCCTTGTTGTAAAAGAGCATTTAGATTAGAGAGATTTTAATTCCAACAGTCACTGATTAAAACACTGAAGCTTCAACAAACACAGTTGCTGCTTAACTTAGACACACAAACAGATAATGATGGTTGTTTCACTGGAACAAACTTCATTACTAATGCAAAACCACACAAAATGAGGACATTGAGCTTTAATAACTAACTTCTGTTTCATGATCCAAATTAAATTCTGACTCTTTGATGATTCATCTTCTCTAGAAAAGCCTCGGTGTGAAATATAAACATAGAGTCACTTGCTTCCTGAGAGTGTACAGTAGTGCTACACCTCGAACACTCAATCAGTTGTCAATTATTTTTTACTAAGTATAGTTTTGTGTTTTACTGTTGAGCTGTACTTGAGTATACACACTTAGTCAAAACAGAGACTGCTTCACACACTTAAAAGGTCAGAAAAGACTTTTCCCCCACATGCCGAGCATGATGATGAAGAAATAATAAGCCCACATCTTCAGTTTACCACCAAACCTACTGTGAGGCAAACCTGAAATGTGGAACTGATGATGACTTGATTTGACACCACTGGTTTTGGTTTTAATATCACCCACTGTCACTGGTTCTAAATGTAAACGGGTAACACCTCTGACGTACAGCCCCTCAAGGAAACTTCTCTTTCACCTGCAGAGTATCACTCATTTCCCTTCCACTAAATAAAACCTATACTCTCTAGTTCCTTGATTTGTGTTCTCAAGAATCCATCTTTAAACCCGCGTGGAACAGATGTTATACGTGTGAAATTGTCCGGAGTACACTTGTGTTTTTCTTCATTTAAGTAGCCCCCACCTTTAAAATCCTACTGTTAACTTATAAAGCTCTAAAGGGTCAAGCTCCATCATATCTTAGTGAGCTCAGCTCATAGTGCCATATTATCCCACCAGAACACTGCGCTCGGAGAATGCAGGGTTACTCGTGGTCCCTAAAGTCCAAAAGTAGATCAGGGGCCTGAGGTTCCCTTCCTGAGGTTTCTACTGTTTTTTTCCCCCGTTAAAGGTTTTTTTTTGGGGGGGGAGTTTTTCCTTATCCGCTGTGATGGTCCTATGGACAGAGGGATGTCGCCTGCTGTAAAGCCCTGTGAGGCAAGTTGTGATTTGTGATATTGGGCTTTCTAAATAAAACTGATTGATTGATTGATTGATTGATTGACCTTCACAGCTGTTCATGACCACGTTGTCTTGTTGTGTATATTATACATGTGGCTACTAGTTATGACATGACTTTCTCGCGGATATAAAAACATCAATGGGGGTTACCCGGAACTTGACTTTACCCACTGAAGCAGTTAGCAGGGAAAAGTACCAGCAGCTGTAGAGGTAGTCCCCGATTTATTATGGCAGCAAAGTGACACCAATTTCAAAACGGTAAGAGAATTTAGGGGAAGTTTGATGGCTTGAATCCCCTGACCAACTGGGAAAAAAACCCTCCCACCCCCGACTTCTTCTTAACTTCTAACTACAGACGGTGGGGGTGGGTCTGATCGGTCAAAAAGGTGTGAAAATTTTGGACACTCAATAGATGACTAATAGATGAAAGACCTTTCTATAAAAGATTTGCTGTCAAGTATGTTTCCATCTATCTATGAAATGTTAGATTTGCCCCTCCCTTACAGAAAATACATCTTAAAGGGATACTTCAGTTTCCTTGAAGTGGAGTTGTATTGGGTACTTATCCATAGACAGTATATTACATACAGTAGATGTCAGTCGGCATGCGCCCAGTTTGGAGAAGCAGGCTAGACTCTGACATGGAAGCTAAGTAATATGAGCGGGGTCAGCAACAAATGCATTTTTGCCACCTAAAAAAATCCCATCTCACAAAATTGATATCAGTTTAAATGTGTGCTATACTGAGAGTGTTTTTGTTGCTTCACCTTAACGTATCACAGTGATTTCCCGAGGAAAATTGAAGCCGTCTTCAGAGCCAGACTCCATTGAGAAAAACAGTAATTTAACATTGCTGAACAAGGGAGCCTTCGGCCTAGCACTGCTTTGACAAGTTAGTTAGTTTGTGTTATTATGTGACTTTGGCATCTAAAAGGGTTAGTTCGGATTCACCAAAGTCACACAATAACACAAGCTAACTAAAAGATTGAAGCAGCCGTAGACCAGCAGCTCTCAGGTTTAGCAAAATAAATTACTGTTTTTGTCTATGAAGTCTGGCCACTTTTGTCAGGGTTATATCATTAGTCATTCAACGAATGTGTGCCTGATGCTATTCACTGCATTGTGTTCTTCAGAAATTTGATTAAGACGTAAGACACCCTCTCTTCTCCTTTTTTTTTAATAAATGACAACCAAATTACCATTGAGCAAGATATGACTTCAGCTGTTTGGTAAAAAGCACCAGAAAACAGTGCAATGAGAAAATCTGCCAGCTTTAACTGTCTGTTATGCGCTCAACACTCCCTTTCCATGCAAGTATTCCCTTGAGCTATCAAGTTACACTACTTAGCCTGCCAGGCTGCACAAACATTACTGAAGGTAGACAATGGAGTGACTGTTTTCACTGGTGTGAGAAAAAACATAAGCATGACTCCAGTTTAGTTTTGCGCTTCATATCTCTCAAGTCTTTCATGGTGAGATAAGAGAAAAATGACTGGTCACACTTCGGCATGACAATAAAAAATAAACAGAACATTAAGTTTGTATCACCTGGTTTTACAAAAGTGACTTTTTGAATGCAACCACAAGAACATTTCTTCAGGTACTCTTTCAGTAAAGTTCCTGTTGATGGGAATACAACAAGACCTTCCACTTGCAAAACCATCTCTGAAACCACAAGACTACTACTCCGCTGACACAATTCACAGGGACAGACATTAGCTGATGTTCTGTGAATTAACAGCTACCCGCAGATTTGGTGAAACGGAGGCGGTGGCAGCCTAATGGTCAGAAAAAGATTTTTGTGGGTGGAAGGCGGTAAATTTAAATCCTCCACCTCACAAGGAAAAACCCTCCCTCTCTCCACAATTACTCTGTCAGTGTGTTCTTAGTCAACCACCTTGCTTAAATGAAAGTGACAGTGACTTAGTGAAAACTAGAATTACTGCCTTGTGGTTGTATGCCTCTGCTAACAGTTTGTAGCCATGACAATAGACAGTGTTTCAAATATGGATGCTGCTGCAAAGAAGCTATACGGCACCCAAAAGTTAAAATCCTGAGTTATGATGTTGCGTAATGGACAGAACGGTCATCTTTTTATTCTATTAGACATTTGTGTGAAATGTTGTCATAATTAGAGTATGAATTCTTGAGTTATGGTCAAAATCATGTTTTGTGATGTCACAGTGATCTTGACCTTTGACCACCAAAATCTAACCAATTCATTGTTGAGTCCAAGTGGACATTTGTGCCAAATTTGAAGAAATTCCCTCAAGATGTTCTTTAGATATCATGTTCAGAAAAAGAGACTGATGTGAGGTCACAGTGACCTTGACCTTTGACCGCTAAATTCTAAACAGTTCATTCCATGTGTGCACCTTTGTGCTAAATCTGAGGAAACTCCCTTAAGTCTTTCTTCAGATTTTGTGTTCACGTCACCAGTGCGGAGGCATAAACACGAAACAAAGGGGTAAAACCCAACTGTGTTTTCTGTATAACACGTGGGGTAGAGTTAAACGCAAAACACAAACAAAAGAAAAAAACAGATATTGTTCAACATCTTTTCAGGTGACAGAAAATTACTGGAAGCCGTGTCACTCCTGAAATGACAACACCGACACAACGGCTCTTAAAGGCTATCATTACCTGTATCTGCCACAGACTCTCTAAACAAGCATTTGGAATTATGAAAACAGTCACAGTTTCAACCACCGAATTAGATTTGAAAGTAACGCTGCAGGGAGACATTTGGTTTCAATAGGCAAGTTTCTATCTAATTGAGTGATTTTTTGAGACACTCCCCCCTGCCCACCCCACCACCAAAAGAGAACAAATGAGATGAATAAGAGGAGAGAGAATAAGAAATATCAGAGTAAGGTGTTTCCATCGACAGGGTTTGAGGAAATAAAATATGATTCATAAAAGTAGAACATTCACCACAAAAGACATCTATCACAAAAAGGAAGGTCTTTCAGGAATTTAAACTAGGTCAGTTATTGATATCAGCTAATTGCAGCTGTTTAATACAGTCTGAAGACATAAATGAAAAATATATAACCATGACATATATACAGAAAGCATATCAGTATATAAAAGCATGCTGCTGCCTCAATGGTTTGATCCATTCAACAGGCCACTCTTGTCAGGTTTAAATCTTAATCGATCTGCAAATGTGTTTCCAAAAAGTACCGAAACTGCAGCTCTGTCATCACAGATGGCATGATAACTCTTAAAAGGCCATGACTACCCAGATTTGCCACAGGCAGTACAGTCATCACTGCTAAGTAAACAACCCAGTGGAATTTACGATGAAGCCTTCTCTTCATGTATAATTCTAAGAAATGATATTAATGGTATACCTATCATCATTTTAATCATTTCAAGTCACACAAAAAATTAAATAAATAATCTAGGTAAAAAGCAAATCAAACACAGGATGTTTTACTTGTACAGTGGTGCAAGAAATATCTTTTGTGTCATTTTCCTAAATGTTCATCCTCACAGCTGTGCTAATGATCATTACAGAAAACGAGAGACAGAAGGAAGAAATGATACAAACTAAGTATGAAAGAGGAAAAGAAAACATTGTCAGATAAAAGACTTTCTCTGCTTGCATCACAATATACACCTAATATAGACAGTGTGTGACATGCTGGGGAATTTGTGGTGAGCTTTACTTTCTTTCTGAGAGCTTTGCTTATCAAAATGAACTTAAAATAAAAATAAGGGAATAGACTCATTTCAAAGAAGAGTGGTGTCCTTCCTGTCTACACTTCCACTCCACACTCAGAGTGAAAGACATGAGTTAAATGGTTTATACTCCACTCTGTCACTTTGATTATTTTAGTGACATTAAAGTCATTAAGTTGTAAAGGTAGTAATAAATGTACTATAAAACTGTAATATCAGGTTGTCTACAGCTTTTTAAGACCTGTTCAATACACCTTTTAACTAAATTTAGGACAGATTTTTGGACAAGCATCGCAGGCAAGTGGTATATATGTGGTCTTGTGCAGGGGTAGGTGTTATGTAGTTGTTTATTAGAGTGAGTTAAGTCCATCTGTATTATTATTATTATTATTATTATTATTATTGTTATTATAAGCTACACTTAAGTAAGTGCACATATGAAGTAAAATGACAGTATTATAGTTTTTAAAGGTTTGTAACATTAGAAATGTGGACTTTTTATAGGAGAGGCTTCAGTCATTTTCAAAAAAGAAAAATTAAAAAATGGATAAATGAAATTCGTTAAAATGTCTGTGGTAGTTCCAACCCCACAAATTAATATTTAAGTCTGTGTAATGACTCTTAAGGCCTTTGAATTTAAGACATTTTAAGCTTGTCAAATGTCATCATACACATGGCATACATTATCATATCAGACAAATCCAAAATTCTCCCACGCTGCCAATCGAAGGAGCTTTTTGGCAGAGGTAAGGCTGAAATGTCAGGTCCCTACAGCTGCTTTTATCAATGTTGCAAGTGAGCAGCACACACGTAACGTGACTCAGGAGAGGAGACGTGACAGCGCAAACTCACTCACGAGGTTTAATTTCACATGGTAACACTGTAGGAATGAGGACACCAGAGATATCGTAGCTTCTACATTATGGTAAAACCGCTTAATCTCAACATCCCTATATTAAACACAAGAGATGAGACTCTGTCTGTCCTGTAATTCTACCCTCATTTATGTATTTTAGCACACTGCATACACTTCCACATTGTATGCCCCTCAAAGCAACACTTTTATTTATACAACAGTTTGTCTGTTTGTTTTTTCGGCATAGAGGCACACAGAGTTTGGCTACACAGGCAGTACTATTTTTAAATATATATTCTCTATAATTTTTGGTCTTTTCATGGAATTTGTTGATAATAATAACAGCGATAAATATGAAACTTACGGCCTTATATATACGTGGGCGAGCTGCCCTGATACAGCCCATATGTGAGAAATACTGATTCAAAAATTACCCTTTGAACACACACATTTTAAAAACATCTTACTCTTCCTTAGTAGCTTAGTAGCAGCCACCTGTCAGTTGCTGAGAAGTGGAGCACTGAGAGGTTGTGATAACGGAAAGTTGCATATTTTCATTGGTGTTGTCAAATGCAATCAAAACTTTGGCACTGCAAATGCATGCACGTACATGTCAGCAAAAAAAGCATGTTTGTGCACCGGGTGTGTGACAGCTTCATCCCTCCTGTTCACATTACTGTGTACTTGTAATATCCTGCAAGGCTGAGCTAACCACGTGCAAGTTTCCATATCATCATCAACACACCTGTGTACAGTGAGAGAAGATCGTTCAGGTTATCTCAGTGTGTGGGAAGCTGTGAGCTCACATACTCGTGTGTGTGTGTGTGTGTCTGTCTGCTCGTCTCTGTTGTTGTGGTTGTGAATGTATGCATATGCATGTGTGTGGGTATTGTTAAGACTGCACTGACACGTCGGTGTTGTGGATCTAAGGTCTCTTTTGCAGAGTGAGTGTGTTACAGAGAAAGAGGGAGAAAGAATTACTGATGTGTGTCAGACATTTACGCTGTATCTGTAGATTGACGCAGGTTCTTTCGGGGAAACTGTACATTGTAGACGTAGTCAAGAGTTTTTATTGTTTTTGTAATTAGAGAGGCTTGTGTTTTCTCTCCTTGACTCTCATGGGTTACACTTTTTTTGAACTCATTAGATTTAATGTTATTATTTATGGTGTCTAGCCCTTCGACTTTATTTCCCAAAAGTGTAAAAGTTCTATATAAATATGCACGTCAGCAGTCCTGTAATATGTGGTCTGGTTTTGTAAAGTGTACAGAATGCATCTGTGTGTGTCTTACTGAGGTCTAAGACATCATCTGTCTTGATAAGATCTTCAGGTCTGGTCAGAGGCAGCTGTGTCTCGGGTTCTCCCTGTAGCTGAAGCGATAGGGATCGCAACATGAAGAAGACACGGATGGCCTGCGTGGAGAGCAGCAAAACATACATGTACAAACACAAACAGTTAGAGAAGTTACGTTAAAGGGACAGTCCCCCCAGAACTCATAAATACATACTGGTACTCTTACCTGTAGTGCTATTTATCAGTCTAGATTGTTTTGGTGTGAGTTGCTGAGTGTTGGAGATATCTGCCTTTTCTCCAATGTAATGGAACTAGATGGCACTCAAAATGCTCAAAACGCCAAAAAATACATTTAAAAAAATCAACAGCAATGTCTCTTTCCAGAAATCATTCCCAGTTTTCGAGATAATCCACAGACCTTGGTGTGAGCAGTTTGATGAAGAAACTATTTTCTATCTACCAAACTACACCTACCAACTGTATCACTGCACAGAAGGAAGCTAGCTCACCTAGCACCACTCAGCTAGCTAATGTTACAGCTCAGCTGAAGAGGACTCCATCAATGTTTACATCTCAAGCTGTCACAAGTTATATGGTTAGAAGGTGTACTCTGGGTCATGATCTCTGGAAAGAGACACTGCTGCTGAGTTTTTTAAATGTATTTTTGAGCACTACAGGTAAGAGGAAAAATGTGTATTCTTGATTTTGGGATGAACTATCCCTTTAAATCAACCTTCCTGTCTGACACTGAGAGTTACAACAAACCAATACAGAGAAACAAGCCTATGAAAAAACAAAAGGTGAGAGTTTGCCATCAATCATAAAATGTTTTTATCACTGACAGAATCAGGTTAATGCAGTTTATCGTTCATCTAAGCTTTGGAGTGCCGCCTTTCTGGTTTCATTTGTTTACAGAATGATGGCACTTTTGGCAGAGCACAAAACCAAGACAATGCAACACGCGGTGCAGCTGCTACGAGCGCTGCATTGTATTCATACTGATATTTTAATGTGTCAACCGCTACAGCAAAAACATTTCCAATTTGATGTGCCCTAGGCCTCAACAGGAGATTCTTACATGACTTGGTTTCCAAGGAATGCAAGAACCTGCTTGAGAGCCACTCATTTCATACTTAAATATTCAATGCAATAGGGACTCAGCTCAAATATGTGTGTGTGGGCATACCCTGCGTGTCTTCTCTACGTCTCCGCATGGCAGTCTCTTGACGAAGTCGATGCCAGTCAGAGGAGTACCGGTGGGTGGCAGCAGCACTGACGCATCCATCATTAGATATTCCACATTTAGGGGTTTACTCTGCAACATACACACGTGCACAAGTCCAGACAAGTCCATGCACAGCGCCCACACAAACATGAGCAACACAACCATATTTTTTTTTTTGTAAGCTCAGGTGAATCATGTTGTTTTTGTAAACCAACTAACCGTCATGCTCCTGTATTCATCTTCAAACATGTCCAAGAAGATCTCCTCCCCCTGTGTTGACATGAGGAAAGTGGAAGCCAGTTCAAAAACAAGGCAGAAAATTTGTGGACTTGAACAGCTACAGTACGTTTGGATCTCAGAGTTTCACTCCCTTTTTGTGTAAAGTGAAACTCAGCTGTCAGAACAACAGAAGCATTCACACAATAAGTGTGCAATATGCAAATACATCTTTTGTGTCTAACACAGCACTATGGACACACTGTTCTCAAACACATCTTACTTTTCAGGCATGCGTACCCACTCACTCCTCTACTCCTTGTTTTGTTTTACCATCATCCTGGGACTGTGCCAAAACAGCCACTGCTGAACAGACACATTACACATTATGGTGTGAGCCATACTGGAATCTTTCTCTTTTAAAAGGAAGTAAAGGGACAATGTTAATGCTCACATGCTTAAAGGGCAGCTCCATTATTGTGGAGTTTTTAAAATTTTTTTTTAGGTTTTCCACTTTTTAGGTTACAGTTCATTCTGTAACTTCAACAGTAGTGTTCCTGTAAACTCACATCTTGGTTAAAGTCTGGATTTAAGCATCAAAATGCTAGTTTCCCAAGTCCTTTTATGAACTTTTCCCACATGACCTAATGTGGTCTGACTCACAGACGCCTTGCAGACAGCCTGTCACTCAAGCAGCCCGGCCCTTAAATATCCATAACTTTAAGCTTTAATAAAATGCAAATGGATTATTTATATGAAAAATCATCAACCATAAAGTTGTCATGAACGGGGATATTAGCTATAGAGACCAAACTATTATTTTAAGCAGGTTGTAAACATTTTTATTTCTGCTTTAAGTTGGCATTTTAACATGGGGGTCTAAGGGGATTGAATTAGCACCTCTACGTTGGCTTCATTTTTCAGCCCGGAGGTTGTTCCTCGATAAACCTATGTTACTACTGTGGAAGCCACATTAGTTTGGTTCCTAAAGTCACACAATAACACTAACAAACTAAACAATGGAGTCAGCAGCAGACCAGCAATTTCCTAGAGCTGTAAGGTTAAATTACTGTTTTAAATTACTGTTTTTGTCAGCGGAGTCTGATTGAGACTCTGGCTGTAAAGAGGGCCATAAAACAGCTTCAGCTCCCCATCAGAGGGGGTTGTCTGACATCAATGTGACGTTGTAAACAATCTAAAATATACAGTTCACTTAAACATATCTTCTCTCTTTTTTTTTTGGTGGTCCTCTTTAAGGAGGCTAAATGCATTTTGCTGCTCCCCCGTCCACAGCCACCAGACTCCCTTGACAGAAACAGTGATGTTATTCTGAAGAACACATAGTTTTTGTCATTGTGTGACTTTGGAAACCAAACTAATTGAACCTCCACAGCAGAAGGCTACACTGCTTTGCAATAATAAAACAATAATACAATAATAATAAAACAATAATACAACAGCAACATCTTTCACTTCCTAGGCCAACTCTTCCAAGCTTACACTTTCCTAACTCTCCGTTCTAACACTGTCAACAAACGGTCGGTGTGTGTGTGTGTGTGTGTGTGTGTGTAAGGTTTGAGGGAGAGAAGGGCATCAGCGCTGCAACCTTTGTCACAGCTTATGGCTGAGTGGGAGTTACAATTTGAGAAACACAGAAAAGAATGCAGACGGACCTGCCCTTTAACAACGCCACTGTTGTGTCCTGACAAGACTTATTCGCCCAGTGTTTCCATCATTTTACCACTTGGTCATATGACATGACTCATACCCCAAATTGTTATCATATATCACACAGCTGACTCCTCTGTCGGTGCAACTCTGTGCGTGCAGAGCGTAGAAACAATGTTTGGAAGTGAGCACATTCTCATGCCACTTCCTGATAAGCATCATTGTCCACGGGGATAATGTTGTACATGTTCTTTCACTTGTACTTACGATCACGTTTCTGGACCGTTTCCAAGTGTTACCACCAAGTGTTGCGGACAATACAGTGACTTACTAAATGACGGTTTCTAATTTGGGGATATGAAACTGTTGCATGTCCCCTTCTTCCAAACACCACCACACGAGCAACACTGTGCACAAATCCTACTCATCCACGCCAGGTCCCAGCAATTTACGCAGTTTAACCACATGGATGATCATGAGTGGGAGGGGAATTCCTAAATGACATTCCATGAACAAGATGACATCTTGAACCAAAACAGGAAATGCTGGACAGATAAGTTGCTTGGATATGCACAGTTGAACGTCTAAGCATACAAAGCAGTGATTGTTTTTATGTTTACATGTTGGCACATGCTCATCATCAGCTCATTGTGTTTATGTAGCCACACTGATACATCTCGGCTGAAATATTCCACTTGTCATTCAAGTAAAAACGTAAACTATCTCAGCTAGAAGTAGCAGAGATTAATATGTTCAATACCATAACATGCCCTCACATTGAATGTTTTGTTGATCAAGGTAAAAATGAAACTAAAAAAAGCAAATCAGATGTTTCATATTTATTTCTTTTTTGTTGATTCCTTTTTTATCTTTTATAAGTCATCCTCCACTACTTTTATCAATTCAAGAACATTTTTATTGCTTGATGAGGCAACTCAAGTGACACAGTGATTAAATTATTAAGATGTTGTTGATTAGGTGAATGCAGCACTCAATGGAATTGTCATCATGTGGTTTCATATAAAAAAAAAAATGAAATGAGTAATGATCAACTCCATTTACAATATGAAGCACTAACAATCTTACTATGTAAAGACAAAATCGCTCTGTCTGTGTGTCTGTGTCACGTTTTTCTCCTCACTGACTTGGTCAATCCATGTGAAATGTGGCACAGTGGTAGAGGGTCATGGGAGGATGAAAATGAAGCAATATTACATCAATTGGCCAAAGGGGGGCGCTATAGCAACCAACTGAAATGTCAAACTTTGAATGGGCATATCTCATGCCCCGTATGTCGCAGAGACATGAAACTTTGCACAGAGATGCCTCTCCTCATGAGGAACACATTTGCCTCAAGAACCCATAACTTCCGCTTATACAGATTTTCCGCCATTTTGAATTTTTTGAAAAACACTTCAAATCGATCTCTTCCTAGGAAGTTTGACCAATCTACATTAAACTGGGTGAACATAATCTAGGGGCCAATATCTAAAGTTCCCTCTTGGCAAAAGTTGGAAAACTTACTAAAACTGAGCTTCTATAAGGCAATGAATATTGCGGAGGGCGTGGCTCATCACATAAAGGTGTATAACATCTCAAGGGTTTCACCCATCACCACGCAACTTTGTACAGTATCTCACATAAGTGAGTACACCCCTCCCATTTTTGCAAATATTTCATTATATCGTGTCATGGGACAACACTATAGAAATGACACTTTGATATAACTTAAAGTAGTCAGTGTTCAGCTTGTATAGTAGTATAGATTTACCTTTCTCTGAAAATTACTCAAAACAGTGAACACAGTGAACATGTCCAAATTGTGCCTAAAGTGTCAATATTTTGTGTGCCAACCATTATTATCTAGCACTGCCTTAACCCTTTCAGGCATGGAATTCACCAGAGCTCACAGGTTGCTTCAGGAATCCTCTCCCACTCCTCCATGATGACATCATGGAGCAGATGGATGTGAAGACACCTTGCACTACCCCACCTTCAGCTTGAGGATGCCCCACAGGTGCACAGGTGAGTTCAGGGCTGGATACATACTTGGCCAGTCCATCACCTTCACCTTCAGCTTCCTCAGCAAGGCAGCTGTCATCTACTAGGTGTGTTTTGGGTCATTATCATGTTTTGAGTAATTTTCAGAGGAAGGTAAATCTATATTACTATACAAGCTGTACACTGACTACTTTAAGTTATATCAAAGTGTCATTTCTATAATGTTGTCCCATGAAAAGATTTAATGAAATATTTGCAAAAATGGGAGGGGTGTACTCACTTATATGAGATACTGTAGGCATATGACCACACATAATCTGAGGGGACCCCTCCATTATTGACCCCATCAAACAAAATGGGGGCGCTAGAGAGCTCATTTCTTATCTAGGCCTAACCGCCATATGGATTTTTACTAAACTTGGTAAATATGTAGAACAGGACGCCTCAAGGTGACTGGAGAAATTTAACTCTAATTGGCAACTGGGTGGCGCTATAACAACAGAAAAATGCTTAAAAATGGCTAAAATGCAACCGATTGCTGTGGCTCCCCCTGTGGACCAGTGTTGTTTTTTTTCTAATGTTTGGTATGACTAAGTCATGGTATGGTCTGCTGTACATAATCACGGAAATGGTCAGTCAGTCATTCTACCGGTGCGCCCCACTTTTAAGTCAATACAACATATAAACACTTTAACTATCTGCCTTTCAATGTGCTACCTCAACTACTAATTTACAGTTTTATCCCACTAACTATCCCACAACTGGCAATGGTACTACTGTACTTTCAATAAAGCAATCATACTATCAAATTCACAAAAACTCTGTCTGAATACATTGCTCTTCTTAATGGGTTCAGTTGACTATATAATCTGCAATTTCCTATGACTTGTATCCCAAACACACACCACAAACTGTACGTGAGGAACTGTGCACTCAATGGGTATGGACTAGTTTTTTAATTAATTCCCCATTTTAAACATCTACTGTTTACTCATGTCTGATTAATGAAATATGACGTAAACACAAACTGGTCCACTCAGGTATTCTGCCAAAGTTTGCGCACACAGTGTGCATTCAGCAGCTTTATACACCCTACAATCAAAAAAAAAAAAACAAAAAAAAAAAGTCTAAGTCTAAAAAGTGTGTGAAAGTTCTGTGCTTGATCCACTCATTCATCACATCTTAAACTACGTCATCTGACTTTCTGGCGGAGTGTTTTCTTGTTAAATTACCACTTTGATCTCAGAGAATATCAGAGATTATCAAGTACAAGTCCTAAAACCTTTTTAATCCTAACTACTTTGTCCCTGATGCATCAGCGTGAGCATCAGCCAATCGCAGCACGCAGTGGGATCTATAATAATGTGTCTAGGGACGGGTGTAAAAAGCTGAATAGCTGCTTTGTAGCTATTCTCACTCGGCTGCAAATAGACAGTATCATTATCTAATCCAAATACACCTTAATCAAATAAACAATGTCATTTCATGACATTTCCACTTCCTAAATAAAGCAGCTGCACTGTTTCACATTGTGATCATGATTATTCTTTTTGTACAGTGTAGAAGTTTGAGAGGAAACATAAGTGACAGCTGGATTTAAAAAACATTTTCAAACCTTTACTGTAACCTGCTGGGCGTACCAGTTTTAAACAAAAAGCTAGTTAACAAGAAAGCAACCACTATCTAAGCACTGAACATATCTTTTCATCAGAAGCCTCTGTTTTTACTGGTTATGTTTTGGAGTTTGGAGTGACATTATTTTATGAATGCAAAAACAGAACTTTTCTGCCTCTTTGTCCTTCATGGTTGACGTGCTTGAACTGTGAGAACCTCAGCCAACCTTGACTTCGGTGACTGATTCCAAAACTGATATCCAAAGACACTCAAAGAGAAACAGAAAGCACTCCCTGAACTGATGACATTTTGCCCATGTATATAAATATGATGTTTTATAGTATACAAAGGAAACACTTTCGGTTCTACCTATTACCCCTTCAGGGAAATGGTTTCATTTATAATAACTGGATACACTTTACACACAGAGACAAAAGAGACTCAATGGGTAGACTGTGATTCAGCTTTTGTTGTGACACGCTAGTCAGGAGGAACTGGTTGTAACACCAGATCACCTGTTTACCTGTCTGCCCTTTTAATCTTTTGTTTGTTTTCTTTATTATTCTCCTTAAATTGCTGTCAGTTTGCCCAACCCAGCAACTGCCTGTCTGAGCAGCTACAACAGCAGAAGTTGCTCATGGTATGACTGTCAGCTGAAATCCTATTGTGCTACAGCAGCAAGCGGTTTACTAAATATTTAGCATTAAAATCATATGTTAGACAGAGACAGTCTGCTTGTCTGAGTACTTTCCAGTTGTCAGTTGTAGCTTAACTTGTTTTTGTGTGTGTCTATATACAGTATATATGTGTGTGGGTAGATGGGAGAAAAGCACTTTTTTATGTAGGTTAGTGGTGCATGTGTGTTTGCACTGGGTAGATAAGTTATCTGAAAGAGTGTGTTGGTGTGTGTTTATGTGTACACTCACCTTGTAAAATCTCCGCAGTAAATGCAGACTTTCTTCTCTTGCGCCCTGTAAACACAAACATGACGAATAAACACTGTGGGAAAAGTTGCAAATAGATAGCATCACTGATGTGACACACACGCAGAGGTAACACATCTGTATCTTCTCTAAATGTGTGTCTTAAAAAAAACAACAAAGTGTTGAGAAACAAACTGTGCTTGTTATCAAAATGCAAATCAAATCAAAAGCAATGTATATATTACAAATAGCTGCTCTTTCCACATAAAATCCAACCTACAATCACTGAATAAAATCACATCATACCTTGAATTTGACCAACAAAATGACTTGCAGGAGCAGTCAAACCTAACAGGAAACTTATGTATTTTTCCAACCTGGACTCTATTTTCTCATGCTTTGTGTCTCAGTAACAAATGGGAACATTTTTTTTTTTTTTTTAATTGGTCCAGTATTGTGAGACTGTTGCAGCCAGAAGCCACAACACGCAATGCAACGTAATCCCTAGGAGTAATGATGCCAGGTCAATTTCTGCCCATTAAAATGCTTGTTTTTGCTTCTGGCAGGCTCAGATTTAATTTTAAATGGCTGCTATCATAATTGAAAGGCTACTCCAGAGAAGTGAAATGTTTTCTATACCTTTGTCTCATTGTGAAATCTCACAGACTTTCCCACACAATTAGCTAAATATTCAGCCATGGCACATCCACCGTTGTTTCACCTGCAACAAGTCACCTCTTGAGAGATTTAAGAGCGAGACTTCTCCTAGAGCCAGACTTGGTCACAATAACAAACAGACCAGCAAAAGGTGAGAGAAAACGTTTCATTTCTCTCTCAGGTCCTTTGCGTAATGTTTTCAGACACTTCTCATAACAATCTGAGCTTGTCAGTGGCAAAAACAAGCACTCTCAGTGAACAGAAATTGACGGTGCATATGGGGATAACATTGCAGCGTGTTTCACAGCTAAATACTGGGCCAATTTAAAAATACTGTTGTCTCCATTTGTCACTCAGACACAAAAACATCAGAAAATTAGTCCAGGTTGAAAAACACAGAAGTTTCCCTTTGGATCACGGCTTCTTTACATTTCACCTCACTCCTTTATGTAAACTACGTCTGACTGAGTCTTTGTTTTATCTTGTTGGGCTCCTTTGTAAAGCAAAAGCTCAAACATAATCATACTGGCATTACAATTCTGAAGAAAATTTGCATTTACAACATCAGGTTTAACGATTCACATAATGGAGTAAAACAGAATGAAATGCTTCAGTCCTCCATTCAAAACAAATCAACAGTACATCAGTGTCACGAAATGCTTCATAACATTATCACTAATTATATCTTCTGCCTCTCAGCTGTTCCTGAGAAAGGCTGCCACACCCAACTGTTAGTGATTCCCAAAAAACTTAATAGGAATCAGATATTTTTTTTTTGCAGCCGTTACACAATGATGTCATTCCAGTGCAGTGTTATGCAAAACCACTTCCTTTAACAGCAATCAATGCTTCCCTGGCTTACTCATTCACATCAGGTGTCAGAGAGCGTGAGGAAGGAATGTTATAACAACTGCTTTATGCTTTATTTCCTCCCAACGCCTGTAACCCTACTCAACAAGACAACAGGTTTATCCTTAATTATGAGGCCCTGTTGCATTCAGTTTTATGCATTATGTTTGATGGTTTTAAAGCAGCACTAGTAGCAAAGTTTCGCCTTGGTGATAATAAAGTATATGTTATTCTATCTTATGCACAGCCGGTGTTTTTCCTGCAGTAGCATCAGAATGAAAGTAGTTTTAGATACAGTAATCCTTAAACAAGGAAACAAGCCATGTGTGATTAATACTGAATAAACTAAACCTGGGAATGCTGGCCAGTTTTCCTCTCAGAGATTAGTAACACAACTAGTGCACTATTTCCCAACAGCAGAGCGGAAGGAGAATTAGCAGGGTCAGGGATGATTTAAAATAATATTATTATTTAAAGGTCAGTTCTCGGGCTTTGTATCTTTTTGGAAAGCACATAAAAGAAAGCCAGAAGCCACAATTAAAGAATAAAATAATAAAATAAATTGTAACAAAAACTAAAAAGTGATGAGATTTCCTGGAAAAACCCTCAACACTACCATTTCAGGAGCTTTACATTAAAATTAATTTATGTCAGAGGTGGGAAATTTGAGCAGAAACTCCAAGTGATTTTACACTGACTCTTATCAACAGTAGGTGAAGCCTGGCCTCAGAAAAACTACTGAAAAATGACTATGCTCAGGTTTCCATTCACTTTTAAATTAAGTCAGATTGGACAGCGATTTTTATTTTTTTTAATGAAATTCCAACAGAAAACACATCACAAAGCAGTAGCACAACTACTTCCTGTAATGAACGAGAATAGAAATGCAAAGAAAGAGAGGGTGTGGAGGATTACCCTGAAGTAAGAGAAGAGGAAATAAAAAGATTTCTGAGAAGGATGAGGAAGAAAAATTGAGTGCTGTTCTGTGGAGAGAGGAAGAGGAGTCAGAGGGAGTAAGTGAGGAGGAGGAGACTCTTAGTGACAAAACAGAACTCGTTGAGAAACCCTGCAGCTTCCGGTTCTGAGGAAGTGATGAAGTTTAATTTAAATGGGTTGTTTCACTGGTATGGATGGAAACAAGATCCAGCTTTTCACCTGCCGTGTTCGAGGGCATACGGATTCTGTGTGTGATATGCTGACAGGATTAGGGTTGGGTATCACTCACACTTGAACCCATCATGTTACCTGGAATTTGGTACCTATACCCAAAAGTGCCTTCTATAGGTACTTTACTCTACAAAAATGGACTCTTGAACAAGCTGTAGGGGTGACATAGTCTTGCCCTCTTTCTCTCTGTGCTCCAGCCAGTCAAGGGGTGATTATGTTCCTCTGCTTCTTCTAATCACACACAGCTCTTTGTTTAGACACAACTGACAAACATGTGTAATAAGCAGTGGGACTCTGTGGCTTGCGTCCCAGCTTTGCTGCACTTCGTCTTCGTCGCCACCTCCTGCCTGAACCTGGCATTCTACCCAGATGCATTCTACCCAGCCAAAATTTGGCCTTTAACTAACTTCAATAACTTCAATCAGTATTTAGTAGTACTGACTTAAAGCTACGGTTGGTAATCCTGTTCAGAAACACTTCTTGTTATACTGGGTGAAATGGTCCTTCCACCCTGAGAGTAGTCAATACATAATGTGTTTAGAAAAAGGAACGAAAAAAATCCGACCTCTGTGGCAGCTGCAGGCCTGTAAAAACTCTGACCAATCCCTGCCATTCAGTGCGAATGGAAAGAACCAATCTGATGCCTTCATGTCTCGTCCTGCCCGAGCCCCCCTCCGTCCCTCCCTCCCTCCTCCCTGCGTGCACTCATCACGTGTCACCGTTGCCGGAAATATTCAGCACACTCCTCAGCAGAAGTACCGAGTTAGCAGGAGTTTGCTGAACAATGGCAGAGAAAATGCAGCCAAAAGTACCACTTCCAGCGTTACTTGTAATGACTCGCCCCGCTAAACAGGCTGAGAAGAGAAAGTCGGAGGCAGAAAAGGCTGCGACTTCTACTGCAGGATGTGCGTTCAAGTTTGTGTGGGGCCGTGGCTTTGGATGGAGCACTGATAGGCGTCATTTAGGTATGGCGAGGTATGGCAGCTGAGTTACCTGTGTGTTGTAAAAGCATTTTGCTCTGCTGCTGTAGACAGCCTGTCTAAATGATGTCTTGAAGCCTGTCTGATTGTATGTGGGTTTTTTTCTTCATGTCGGCATGTTAAGCTTGTATTTTCGATCTCTGGAGACACTCCAATAAATTCGCCTATACAGTATTGTACCAAATTGCCTTTGTTTTACTGTGTTTCATACACCAGACCCCTTGGTTATCTTCTAGAAATGAGCTTATAATTAATTTATTTTCTTTATTTTCTGTGAAGTTAAACACATGACTAATGATAATTAAACGTCCGCTCGCTGTCCGTGGTGCTGAAATATGCGCCGAAATAGGTCCGATGTTTTCACTGCTCTCACCAAGTCGCGCATTACATGCAGACATGAGGTATTATGAATGTGAGAAACAGCTTCATGTCCTTTGAAACAGTTTTCAATAGCACAGTATGTACTTCTGACATGTCAAAGACCAAAGTGACGTTTTATTAAGTTCATATTTTTGAAACTCCATCATCAGTAGCTCTGTGACGTCATGTCATATTGCCATACCTTAGCTTTTGCTGAAATGACGCCCCTGGGTGGAGCTTAGGAGGAGGTGCCGCTTTCAAATCTTGCTAGCTCTCCAACATTACCAACTATAGCTTTAATTTGGCCAGTAGCCTTAAAAGCACCGAGTTCGGTACACAACCCTAGACAAGACTGTATGTGTGAGTGTAGTGTGTGCATGTACCTCCAGGCAGGCCAGATGAACATCTTTGATTATACAGTTGTTTCCAGACAGCACCGACTGCTTTAATAAAAGGCAGCTCAGCTCCAGGGTAGCGAGACGCACTTTACCATCTACACACACACACACACACGAGAAATATATTTAAGTAATGAGGATAAAAGACAAGTGTGTTTATACCATGCAATATGCAAATAAAACAAATTTCAAAAATAATTAATGGTACTTGATTAAGTATGGAACAGTACACAGCCATGCACTGTAATGGGAATTCAAACTGGAATATGAATGGCTTCTATTGGTAATTTAGATAACTAAAGAAATTAAAAATGTTTCAGTCTCAAAGGCAGGTGACTGTGTGTGTGTGTGTGTGTGTGTTACCTGGCTGTGCTGCCTGGCTCATAACTCTGATCAGTCTCTCTACCAGCACCAGGCTGTAGGAGCTTCTCTCCTGGTCAGGAACTGGCAACTGCAGACGCTCCAAAAGATCTCGGTTAATGCCTACAGATGGACAGACAGATGGACAGACAGGCAGACAGACAGGCAGACAGGGTCAGGAAAAAAGTTTCATGCAGATTGGGTGGCATTACCATGAATACTGTGATGTTGTAGTATTGTCCTCGCTTCTTTTTTCAAATTCAAAGTAACTTTAGTTGTGGCATTATTTTAATCAACATGGACTATGAAATTACAGTATGTTTTAGCCTGAAGTATTTCCCAAAAATGTGGTTGTTGTGACTCTATGGATCATGCTAACTTTGCATTTGCTGCCTCCACTGAAGAGATTTGGGGCAACTGGGCCTCATACGAAGTATGATAGTAGTGTAAGTGTGATATATTTAGACTATTTCCACATCTCTTCCTTGGCACCAGACAGCTGTTTTCACCGGAAACTCATCAGTTGGTTAGTTTACATTATTGTGTGACTTTGGCATATGAAAGGTTAGTTCAGACCAAAGCCACACAATAACACAAACTGAGTGATCGAGGCAGTGGTAGACCAGCGGCTCCTGATATCAGCGAGCTAAAATTACTGTTTTTGTCAATGGACTCTGGTGGCTTTGATGAGAGCATAGATGGGGAACTGAAGCCGTCAACAGCTTCCCCCTTGGAAAAAACTTTCTGTTGCAAGGTAAAGTGGTGAAAATATTCTTAATATATCATACACTTAGACTGATATTGATTCTTTAGATGGGACTTTTTTAGGTGGCTAAAAAACCCTTTGTTGCTGCCCCATCCACAGCTTCTGTGGCGAAATTCCTGTCTGCTTCTCCAGACTACGATTATGCTGACTGACATCTCCTCTACGTTATAAACAGACTATTGATAAATTCCTCAAACAGAAGATCTGGACTATCCCTTTATATGGGAAAATACAGTTCTCTGTAAATAGCTCTGTTGAGACAGTCAAATCCAAAATATAAGCAATGGTGTGCACCATATATGGACCATTAACTTAGTTACCAGGTATCTAGAATGAGCCACACCAGGGTTGGAAATCAGCACCAGACACCAACCAAATGTGGGTAAAACATGCAGGTGGCTGCGAGATTTGCTTCACTCACCAGCCAAAAAACACACAAAGGGAATAGATTGAGTTGCTGATAGATATTGGAATCCACCATCCACAGAGGCAGGTGGACAAAAAGGTAATTTCCAACCCTGAGTACAACCAACCAAATGAATATACATGTATAAAGACAGGAAACACCAACCTTGGCTGTGTGAGACAGCGTAAAGCAGGCAGAGGACAAACAGGGCATGGTAGTCATCGCTGGTGCAGTCAAGAGCGCTGTACACCATGTCTAAGAACGGTCTGCAGAGAGAAGATACCACCAGTGCATCAACACGTCTGTCCTTCCTTTTATTCATTCTTGCCATATGTGGACCAAACTAACAGTTTGATTTGCTCAGACGTGTGTGTACATGTACCTGCTCCTCTGTGTGTGTGTGCGGGTGGCCGCGGCTGTCTTCTCTTCATCAGTGATGTTCTGCTCCGTCAGCTCTGACACCTTACACTTCTCCATCACCACCATCTCTATCTCTGTGTGCACACACACATACATACTTTGTACTTACTTACATAAGTGTCCATAAATGTAAAGTTTCTTGGTATTTAGAAAGAAAAAAACAAACAAAAAAAACATTCACGATCACATCACACATCCTCAACAAAAACACACACCATAACTGTGAAGACAAAAATTAGCTTTTGTCACCAGTGAATATGAATTTAGAGTCTGAGGTGTTTCCTTCTCAACCTTCACTGGCTCAAAAAGAATTGATAAAATGTGTTAAGGCAGCAAAGATGAGCCAGTCAGTGTGTGCATACTATTGATTAGGGGACAAAACTACAAACATGATTATCAATGCATCAAATGTGCTATTTGATAGCATTCAAATGTAAAGAGTATTTCAATTGATGATGTACACCTTGTCACCGGCAGTTAGTTACCAGCCATCCTTCAAAAGCTTTCTTATTTAATCTCTTTTCTTATCAATCAGTTAAACAGGGTGGGTGTCCTTTTCCACCCTAAATGGTACATGTCTCATTTTGAAACTATCTGTTCCTCTGCAGCCCACGCTGTTATTTGTGTTAAAACCCAAAGTGTCAAAAACAATTCTGTGCATTTGCACCTTAGAAGCATTTAAAGTTGTGCAGCCATGCACAAGCCTCTCTGCATATAGAGTCTATTCAGTCAAAGTAAAGAAGGAATCATTTCAGATGAGTGAAATGCATTTTTTACATAACACCCACACACACACACACACACACACACACACACACACAAACTCAGATACTAACACACACATGCACACAGAGCAGGAGTGAGAGACAGGCGGAGAGGTGAGGAGCACAGGATGGATGGTGTGTCACCGTGGAAATGGACAGTCTGCTTCCATGGAGATTGTGTTGGACATGTGGTCAGTGGTAGCCATGGTAACCATGGGGAAATTAAAAGGTGCCAAACAGGGGAAGCAGCCGAAAGAGGGAGGCCTCATCTCAAAACTAGCCAAGAGGAATTTTTGATTAAATGTTGTGCTGTTTTTCTTCTGCATTTTTTTGGCCTCTCTGTCATGATTTGACATCTGTTTTTAACACTCTTCCTTTTTTCAGGAATCGTGCATGTCCTTAACTCGTGAGCTGTCTTGCTGCTGATCAAGAGGCTGCATAGTGTAATCTAAATTTGACAATAAATAGTAAATGCATGGCGATGACAGACAGCAACAGTAATGTGCATATCAAAGTAGGCGACTAGGGATGGGAACTGATTAAAGTCTGATTTTTTATCAATTTCTGTGTGGGGGAAAAAAAGGAGGCCTACGCTCATTTTCACCGCGATCAAAACTGTTTTATTGTCTGTTCTTATCTTTAATTTAGTTTTTCTTAGTCATATCAAAATCTGCTCAGCCAGCCTGCGTGGCACAAATGTTATTTTTACACACGAGACACAGACTTTCTTTGAAAATGTAGTCCACTGTTACTCTATAATTTTCTGGTTTAGCAATGGCATGTATAAACTACACTGCAGACTGGACTCACAGTGGCAAACAGTGATGGGGTAGCTGCCTTACATATGAACCAGTCAAATGCGAGTAGAATATGCATCAGCAGGTCTGCGTTACAGAACAACTGATGTACGAAAGACCTGTACTGTCACAGCGCTGCATCTTTATAAATATATGTGTTGCCTGTGTCCAGGTGCTGTTTCACCACTGCATGATAGAGTACAAGTCGAATGATGTGCAATTGCTTCACCTTACAAACAAGCGCAAACCCTCATCTCTAACAAACAAGCAGCTCCATCTCACACACATGCAGGTCAAAGCTGTATCATACGTTTGCTACTGCTGTAATATATTTCATCGCACAGTACGATTTTTGCTCAACACATGCCGGCATCTATTAAAAGGAAGTGATAAGCTCAGAGACACACAACGCCAATAGACGGAACAACTTGGAACTGGTTCTCGATTCCCATCCCTAAAGGCGACCCAAATGAAAAGCAGAACAATCAGAGCACATTTACAGTAAAGGTTAAGCTGCTGTCATCTTTTTAGTCTTAAAAAGAGTTTGTTTCTCTCTTTTTTTGTTTGGAGACGAGGGCTGCTGCTGTGGTGACTGTTGGGTAGCCAGGGTGCATCATGGGAGACTGTGTCTGACTGATGGGAGTAAAGAAAACACTGACAAACACAGTCCTGTACTGCTGTGTCCGATGAGACACGCACTCACCTTCCGCCGTCTCCCCACTCGCTCTGCTTCCCTTAGAACTCCCACCTCCTCCTCCTCCTACTCCCTCTGTACCTTTTCCCTTCTCCCTCTCTCGGCCTCCCTCCCTCTCTCCTCCTCTGCTGTCGTCGTCCCAGCCCTCCTCTACTCCTCCTCCGCCGCCACCTCCTCCCCCTCCCCCAGCCCTCTCGTCATCTTCCTCCTCGCCCAGGTTCTTGTAGTTTGGCCTCTTCTGTGTTCTCTTGCGGCCGCGGTGGCGGGACAGCTCCAGGGAGCGCTCTAGAGACTCCGGGGGCTTGGTGAAGCGACGCACACCTCCTGCACTGGCCTTGTGGGGTCAGAGAAGAACAGAGAGGCAAGGGTGTGAGATGTGTGTGTGTGAGAGAAGGCAGCACATGCCTGGAAGTGATGGTCATGGATTAATTAATTATTTACACCTCTACATTATGTAGGCTCCTTTCTGGTGGTCATGAAATCATGAAAATATTGTGTTATCATATGCTTTTAAAAGTGTTTTTTTTTCACATCAGTGGTAACACAGCACCATACCTCCTAATAAGGGCTGAATAAAAAAGGCAGATTAACCCTCAGAACAAGTGAGACAAAGAAAATGAGAGGGGTGTATACAGTCAGGTATTAATATTCTGGAGGAAACACACTCAGAGGCAGGAAACTAACTTTCCTGTTTCCAGGAAGCAATATCACTGCCACCTTTTACTGGCAGAAGTGCAAAAAAAGAGACACACATTGACACATATAACACATGCATTCACAAAAACACACTTATATCACTGATGTGTCTATTATCTACTCAGACACACACACAAACACTGTGCCTTACGGTAAATCCTTCTCGCCATATCTTGTTGATCAGAGTTTGCTAACACACAAAAGCCTCTTCCTCCCTGATACACTTATCAGAAAAAAATGACCACTTGATACAAGTGCACATGCACGCATGCACGCACACGCGCGCGCGCACACACACACACACACACACAAAGTTGATCACTGGCTTTGAGGTCACACCGACGAGGCCATACTGGAACTCGAAATAACCCGCTTCTCACATACAGCCCTCAAACTTGCAAAAACGTACATATGCACACAGGAAACAGCTGGTAAATGATAAGCTGCTGAGCAGAGATGTCAACACTGACTTACAGTAAAATCAAGTTATCAGACTGACAATAATAACCACTGCGGCTACCTGTTTTTCTTTTTTAAAGATGACTTTCCGGGCTTTTGCCTTTAATGGATAGTACAGGTGAAGGGTGACAGGAAAGGGGGGGGGGCACTACATGCTGCAAAGGGCCTCAGGTTGGAGACGAATCTGGGTAGCTGCAGAAAGGACACAGGTGCACGCTCTACCAGGTGAGACACTGGGGCACCCCTACTAATGATAAAACTGTTTTACTGCTTCAGATGAAAAGATAGCATGTAAATGAAATGGCTGTAACACAAATTTAAAAAAAAAAGATACACAAAACTAAAAACTAAAATAAAGAAGTGTTCTTATGGAGCACACACACACACCTCTTTCACTCCCATCCTTAATAATGGAGCATGCAAGGGCTGCGTTTTGAGTCCTCTGCTGAACTCCTAGTACACACACGACTGAGTCGCCACTTCAGACTCTAACACCATCATCCAGTTTCCTGACGACACAGCTGTGGTGGGCCTGATCACAGATAACAATGAAAAGGCCATCCCAGAGGAAGTAGAGTATCTGACCTGCTGGTGTCAGGACAACAACCTACTCCTGAACGCTGGCAAAACTAAGGGGATGATAGTGGACTTTGGGAAGAGGCACCGAAGGCACTACACTCTCTTAATATTAACGAGTCCTCGGGGGAGAGGGTGGTAGCTTCAAGAACCTTGGTGTCCATATCACTGAGGGCCTGACATGGGCGCTGCATACTGACTCAGTGGTGACAAAGGCAAGATAGAGACTGTGTTACCTCAGGTGCCTGAGGAAATTCCAGGTTTCCCTTTAAGTGCTGAGGAAATTTAACTCCTGCACCAACATCACAGTCTGCTACGGAAACAACACCGAGCAGGAATGCAGGGACCTGAACACAAAAACTACACTACCCTGCCTAAAGGATGTTTACATCAGGCGCTGCAATAATAAGTCCATGACAATCATGAAAGATCCCAACCACCTGGATAACCAGGAAGAAGTTGTCGGTTACACCAGGTCAGCACTGAGAGGCTCAGGAATAGATTCTACCCTTAGGCTACAAGGAATCTAAATGAAGACCATACCTGATCCTGAGCCTTATCCCATATACATTTCTTAGTATTACACAATTTTGAATATCCAAAGTCATTAAACTTAGTGGGTATTTTCACACTTAATAATAGATTAATACATAATAATAGGTCAATACTGTCAAGAGTCCAATGGTGCAGCCAAATAAAGAGCCACTGAACACCAAGGTATCCTGCTTCCGTTGTTTCATTCATGTAAAAAGGTTAAACTTTTGTTGAAGAAGACAAAGAGGAAGAGGATCAGGTATCTCACACTGAAACTGGGTGGCCCTATTTCACTTCACTTACGCTAACACAAGCCACCAAACGCACACACACAGACACGTGAACATGTAGGTACATCGAAACACACCTCGTTTGCAGTGTCAGGATGAAGATCCTCCTTATGTGCCAAGAGCAGCTGCAGTTTCTCAGCATACACACTTACTGGAAGAAGCAGTGTGCCAAATGAATCAAAACTAAAAGCTATACTTTCTGGAGCCAGTTTTTCTGGCTAAACCGATTCATTGCTCGATGACTGTTGATGCTAGATTTTTTTTTTTTTAATTTCCTGTTTATTCCTTTCCTCGTGGTGGACCTCCTGGTTTTCCTCCAGGCTTTCCTGAGAGGAAAGGTGGTCTTACGAAGAAACACTTGAGAGTGCTTTCATTTTAGAGAAGTTTTCAGGAGGTATTCTTTATTAGGGCTGTGAATAACAACATAATGTGTTTAAGATTAAGTCGACCATATTTTTAGACTATTACCTGAACATAATAAAGCTAAAAGTGTTAGAAACTCATTACCACAGAATAATTAGAGAAGTGTTTTTAATCCAGACTGTAGCCAGCCAATAAAATCACTGACATCTGTATCATCAATCTGTATCACTGGGTGCATCTAGGATTGTACTTTAGTCGCTGCTAAAACACAGTGCGTATGCTGTCAGACATAAACCACAGATTAGCATCAGTGTGTGTTGCACCTGTTAGCTGACGATGTTCTGGTAAACCGCTCACACTCGGAGCCTATGCTGAGAAATTAATGGAGGTCAGGGAGCATGCAAGGCAAACCTACACACACACACACACACACACACACACGCTCAGGCAAACCCTGCAGAAACACACTCGGCAGCACATTGAAGTAGGGCACCATTTGCTGGGTAAAGATATACCTACACATGCACACAAGTAAAACAGCTGCATGTGAGTTAGGAGAAAAGGTACAGACAAGCAAATATTGGTACTGGTGCACTTGCAAGTAAACACGTGTACAAAAGAGAGAGAGAGAGAGAGAGAGAGAGAGAGAGAGAGAGAGAGAGAGAGAGAGAGAGAGAGAGAGAGAGAGAGAGAGAGAGAGAGAGAGAGAGAGAGAAAACCTCTTCCAGGAAAGAGATTTGGGTTAGGTGCGCCAGCTCTGTCAGTGTTCCATCATGTGACCTAATTTCCTGCCACATCACAGACAAACAGGAAGTACCATCTGACCACCTGCACAGAAACACAGCCCATGCCTCATCTGTCTGCGTTTCATCTACAAAAAAATCAAACAATAACACAGCGTCAGTTCTATCTGATGTGGTGGAAACAATTCATATCCGCAATCCAGCGTGCATTTTTTTAAAAAAAAGAGATGATTTCTGTGCAACTGTTTAATCATCTCTTAGGCATCATCAGGAATGTTCATGGACTTTTTCCCACAAGAAACCATTGCCCTATGTGACTGCAAACATCTGCACACAGGTATGAGCACACTGAAGCTACAAACAAGGACACAAACTCACCAAACTCATCACTGCAGGTTAAAAGTGACAAACGATTTAAAATAGTAAACAGTCTCCTACTCAGAGTAATAAAGCTTGTTTGACTCCTAAATAGAGACAAGATTCATCCAAGTCATGGGCCCTGTTAAATCTGCCATGCTTCTAAGGAGGGCAAGCCATCAAGTTGATCAGTGGCAAAACCGTAGAGAACAAATAAAGTGAAAAAACTCATGAACTAATACAGAAAATGAGACAAATTACTGGTCGAAAAAAGCCCATCTCAAGTCTGTTTATCTTGTTCACTGTATTTGATAGAAAATCCTACATTTGGTCCATTTAAATGGCTACTACAGTACAAATATCTTTCTAATCTTTGGAACCTTGCCACACTAATGTTAAAAAATGCAACGTGTGGCACTTTTAAAGTCCAGAAAATGCAAGACAGGGAAACGCACTGCTGAATGAGTAGCTGGCAAGTACTAGTTTGGGTCTTTTGTGGTAGACCGACAATGTGAAGACATCACGCTTCAACACACATTCACTGAAAAGGAAGGCTGCTTCTTACAACAGCCACAGGTCTAGCACGCACACGCACACGCACACACACACATACACACTGCACGGAGAATAACCACAAGGGTTCTCAGAAACGCTCACTACCTCAGCACACCCACCTGGCTTTACAAACAGATGGTCAAAAATGAAGAAAGTTGTGCGGGGGGGGAGGGAAGAGAAACTGAATCACGAAAGAATAAGAAAATGGGAGGAAGAGAATTAGAAAATGATATGTGCGGGGAATCAGATGGGGGAGATCAGGGGGAGAGAAGGGGCAGACAGAAAACAGAGACAAAGAGAAAAGGGAAATAACATAAAGATACAGATGTAAACACAGACATCCAGTTAAAGACAACACAAACAGACAGACAGACACACAGGGCGCTTTAATCCGAGGCGATGACGAGAGAAAAGACGGAAATAAAGGAGTGAGCGTTCAAAAAATGTAAGGAAGAAAAAATAAATGTAGATAATAAGTATACAGCTGCCTTGATGTGGGTGAATTATGGAGAAAACCATGACCCCGCGATCTCATAACCACCTACACGCACTTCTGGAACTCCAGTCTATGTATGTGTGTGTGTCTGTATCCATGCGGTTTCCTGCGTAGGCGTGCTTGTGTTCATTTCTTGTTTGTGTTCTGTACCTCCAGTGTTTATGTGTATGTAATAGTGCGAGGATGTATCACAGTGTACAGCCTGCTGTGTGTGTGAGTACGTTTCTGTGTGTGTATTGCCCATTAGCATGTCTATGACTCAGAGTCTGGGACGGGATTGTCTGCACACGGTTCTGGAGGTGGCTAAGCTGGCAGCTAGCAGCCAATGGTGCTGACAGTGCAAACGTCGACAGTGGTGCTGACAGAGCTAGCATTGTGGGTGCTACACTTCTGATAGCAGTGGTAACTGTTGTATGAGCACAGTGCAGAGCATCAACGCTTAGCTGGCCAGTGGGACACACACAGGGACTCACATGCACTAACATGCAGCATGGCTGGACCATCTACCACAACAATGAACACAGACAGGTAGCGTGACTTCCTTTGCTACTCTGGACGCCATTACTCCAACATATCTTTACATAGCAAAGAGTTCCTTGCTGCTATATATATGCTATATTATTCTGAATGTTGTATACAGCTCCTTTAATGGTCTTTGTGAGTGCTGTGCTGTGTATGTCCAATGCTGTTGTGTGTCTGGCTTACATGTTAGATGTTGTTATAGATGAGTGTGTGTGTGTGTGTGTGTGCGTTACCGTGTTCTTGTGTGTGCTGTGCGTGTCGGTCTGCGGGGTGAAGACAGACAGATCTCCATTGAGAATAACTTCGGCCAGGGCGTTGACCATTGGCTGATAGTGGATGATCAGGAACACCTGGAAAACACAGAAAACATATTTAAAAACAAGAAATGTTTATCGAAAATAATATAATAATAATATAATATAAATATAGTATGTTTTGCTGAATGTTCATAACTGTACCAGAAAGTATCTAGAACAATAAAAAATGACCCATGACCCTCACAAAGTATCCCCACAGATATCACTGCCTCCCAGTAATTAGCTTTTATAACTGCGCTGCATGTCAGATAAAAGTCTGAAAAGCATACTTTGAATTCTAAATTTAAACTCTGCAAGCTAAAGGAGTTCATTGCACATGTTTAGCTGACACAGAAAAGTAATGCTAAGGCCAAAAAGGCAGGTTGAAATCCAACCACACAAATGTATATCAGTGGTTTGGTGATGGCTTTTTCATAGCGTCTGACGTGTGTGTCACTTACTTGAGACAGCAGGTAGAGGGACACCTGAGGGTTGATCTTTCGCTCTTCAGACTAAAGAAATAGAACAATAAAGGACAGTCAATGTCACACATACAGCAGGTCCATAGCTAGTGCCCTTAAGAAAATGACAGGGAGGGTAAAATGCATAATGAGCTGAAACTAGAGCGTGGAAAGACGAAGCATAGAGCTGGAATGATGATAATTTAATAGCTTAAAAACTACCGTTCCAGTAGTTTGTATATTAACCCAAATGACTTTTATCTGCTTACGCTGTCGTTTAGTGCTGTCAGTTATTTCCCTAAGCATTTGACAGACCATTCAATACGACTACCAAATGAATGACAAACTTATACTACAACCATGCGTGATCATTTTTGTCATCCCTGTTTAGTTTCCGAACAACATGACTTAAGAATGCAATGGTATGTAGGAGGTGAACAGAGACGGTTTGTTGTCAGACCTCAACTTCAGCACGTGAATGCACCCCCATGACTGATTCACATGTTACGTGATTTTGATGATGTATTCAAATTAAAACCAATGGCCCCTGGAGGGAAAAACACATAAAATCTGCAGCAAAACTTGCACAAATTTGAAAATGGTTTTCAGCAACATAAGTTTAAGAACATAGGACTTACTGGGCTGATTGTGCAAAAGCACTAGTATGGTCTTTTAAGTAAGTAATTAGACAAATGATTTACTGGTTCCACCTTGGCAAATGTAATTCACAGCTTTTGTGAATTTTGTATCACTGTCAACTGAATATCTTGGAGTGTTTGTTGGACAAGACATTAAAGGTTGTGGGTCAAACACCTGAGTCAAGTTTCCAAACTGCATATACTTAGAGAATGTTGCCGCTTGCTGGTGATATTACATCCAACCCCTCTCACACATTATTTGAAAAATATCAGCTTTTGCCATCACGCAGAAGATTTAGAGTCCGACAGGTTCGACTGAACTAGTTGAGGAACTCATTTGTTCCTCAGTCTGTCAACCTATTAAATCCAAGTATGGCCTCTCAGCAGTCAGGGCCAAACACAGAATGTAACAGATCAGTGGTTCCCAACTGGTCAAGCCACAGGGTCCAGATTTCTCCTTAGTCATGAGTTCAAGATCCACGCAGTCTAATATATTTTGCATCATACTTGCGTTTAGCCATGCTGCCCAGCTAGTTTGCCGTCTCTGTCAAGTTGCTGTCTGTTAATCACTCACTCTAAGGAACCCACGCTTAAAAATTGGAAATTCACTGTACTTTAAGAAACAATGTGTTTTTTACAAGCTTGACACATCTGCAAGTCACTTGTGGTCCATTCACAATGGATCCGTGACCCACTTTTGGGTCGTGACCCACTGCGACAGGTAACAGGTAACAGGCACTTTTTTGTAATGTTGGCTATGATTTGTAAAGTTTGTTGCGTGATTTTGCTGTTTGGTTAAATGTTGTTTTGTATTTTTTTGTATTTGTGTGTATTTATGGACAAATTTCAGAATTCTGTCTTACAATAAAGTGAAATCAAATCACATTGAAAGATGTCAACTTGGACTGTGACGACTTTTAAGACACTAGGGACACTATTTTCTGACATTTAAAATACTCAACGATTCACTGATCAATCACAAAACGAATCAAAAGATTAATCAATAAGGAAAAAAAACATACCAAGTTTTTATAATGTTATTTCAACTGTCAACATTTTTAGCCATTTATGGCCTCAACTGAGACAAAACTGTACACAGTTTCTCTGAAGTGTTCTTTAACACATCAGCTTACTGAGAAACACGTACATGACTAGGTGTTATAACACGTCATGTGCTAACAGTTTGGGGTTAACATATTTTAGACGTGAATGGAAGAAGCAGCTTCTATATGACACAAGCTCTCCACTTACAACCTGATGACATCAGTGTGACCTCATTTATTTCGATATGCCGAGGGTGACATACCGTCTCAGGGATAACCAAAGAGTAGACGTAGAGGGGCAGGAACAGACGGTTGAGGAGGTGGTCAGTCAGAACGTCATTGAGGAATTCACAGTTAATGATGAGGATGTCGTTCAGGTAGTGCAGGTGGTCAAGGTGCTCCGCTACCAGGTCACTTAACTTCCCTCTGTTCTTATGTCTGGGACACAACAAGGAGGCAGAGATGTTAGAATTTAAAAAACACTTTCAGGAATGAAAAAGTCATGGTGTACATGCTTTACTGTATATCAGTGATACTTTCTTTTAGCAAGCTTGAAAACTACTTAAAAGTAAAACATAACAGGCTGCATTCAGTGATATCAACTTTTTTTCTTTTTAAGTTTATTATTATTATTATGCAATGACTAGTGTATCATGAATGGAAACGTCATCTAAAGGGCGCCAGGATGACATTACAGACCAGACATGCCTGACACCTAGAGGCCACAGTGTGAATTACACTGAGAAACACACTGATGAATAAATGGCACTTACTCTTCATCTGTCTGCACACACTTGTCTAGCTCGATGACATGGCTGCCAATAAACCAGACCAAGTTGCTGAAATATGGCACGGCTGTCTTATCTCGGATGTAGTGCAGCATGTGCTGGTTGTCCACTGGAGAGATGAGGGTCAGGATTGAGAACTGGGTTAGGACTGTCACCAAGGCTGCCCACTGGCATCAAATACCTACACACACTCACACATACTCATATGTACACACACTCTGTGAGCCTGCAGAATTACCAGAATGTGACAGTTAAATATGAGTAAAAAAAACAGCAAAGCCTTAAAATTAAGACATAAATTAAGAAAATTAACCAACCACGTGAAGTTACATTAAACACATGAATTGGTCCATTGTTGATATAATATAAAGGGAATACTAGTGGAGTGGGATTAAGAGAAAAGCCAGTTCAGTTCCAAGTTGAAACAACAGTGTGACTGGGGCTGTAATTAGACAAGAACAAACGGCATCTCCTACAGATTTTATGTCTGTTTGATCCAAGCCTGTGATCTGAGCCTGAACTCATGAGTTTGTCATGCTCACTGATGCTTTCTGAAGAGGAGTTATCTTTAGGCAAGAGATCTGAGCCAGATTTGGTCCAAGTTTGTATTAGTGGTAATGAAAGTCACAAAATGAGTCATAATGTTTAAAAAAATAAATAAATCTACAAATTTCATTCATGTGCAAAGTTAGAGGGGAACTCCGCTGTGCTAACAGCTCAAAGCTACATTAGCCTCTACTAGCATAACACACCATTTCTGCTGCACCAGCTGTTTTTTTTAAACTGTCCATTGTGAGTCTGACAATGTTAAAGGACAGTGATGCTAAATTGGTTTTGTGCTTTTAAAGGGACAATTATCCATGTAGATGTTTTGGTGTGAGTTGCAGATGTCTGCCTTCTCTCCAATATACCACATGGCACTCGGCTTGTGGAGCTAAAAGCACCAAAAAAATACATTTGAAAAACTCAACAGTAAAGTTTCTTTTGAGAAATCATGACCAGGTTACTCAAGATAATCTACAGACCTTGTTGTGAGCAGTTTCATGCAGGAACTATTATTTTATTTCTACTCAACTACACGTGCCAAGCACATCAACACGCAGGAGAAAGTGTGCATCTACTCCTAGATGAGAGGCTCGTGCTTATGACCGAAAGTGGCGTCCTCCTTGGCTGAGGTATAACGGTAGCTAGCTCAGTGGTGGTGATTCAGCAGTAGATGCACACTTTCTTTTGGACAGTGATGCAGTTGGCAGGTGTAGTTCAGGAGAAAGAAAACAGTTCCTACATGAAACTGCTCACTACAAGGTCTGTGGATTATTTTGAGTGGGTCATGATTCCTGGAAAGAGGTACTAGCCCCTTTTACACTCTCAAATTGAGCAGCTAGAAGCAAGAGGGAAACACAAACCTGACAGACACTGTTAAGATGAGCAACTGGGGAGACAAGGAACTTATGAGAGAATCGCCGAAGGACTAGCCGCGACTTCCCTCCCACCTAACTATTTACGTCACACGCTGAGCTACACGTTTTGTTACTTGCTCACGCCCCCCATTGCCCCGAAAAAGGCGCATTCTGTATAAACAAAAGTAAGCAGGCGGCATTTTGCTGCACTCCCTGATTTTAGTTTTTATACTGCCAATGCTGAAAAAAGACTGATTGGGCTTTCCTGCAAATGTGCACAATTCCTATTTAAAAAGGACTACTGATTATAGTGGAGAGAAGGCACATATCTCTATGGTAGATTTCTCACTTTGTAACTCACACCAGAACAATCTAGGTTGATGAATAACAAATGAGTAAGAGAAAAATATATATTTTTGATTTGGGGCTGAACTGTTCCTTTAAAACTGGGCCCTTCGTATAAAAAACTCTCATATTAGACTGTATAGCAGTCTAAATCAGTTTTTTAAGGGGTTAGAGAAACCTGGAAGAGAAACTACAGTGCAGAAAAATCTGACACCTTTGCTTTATGTATTTGCAAATAATTCTATGCATCTGTTTTAATGCGTCTGGAATAAAAACCTACTCCAGTTCAACACACAGGGCACGTGAGGGAAAACCAATCAATCTAGACAATCACTTTAGGAAGCATCTCTTCTGTGAATGACATCTTAACTGACTTGAGATGTGAACAGTCCTGATTTAGTAAGACTTTCTTATGTCGTAATCCAAATGCAAATAAAAGCTGATAGTAATCTCACAGTGCCAATCCACACGCATCAAACTGACACAAGTAATGAATGAGCAGCCAAATCAAATGTATGAATCACATAATAGCAGAAGACAAACGGACAAATCACAAGCTGCCACTACTCAGAGTCACAGTGTCATTCCAGCTTAGTCCATTTAGTGGATGAGCTGAGGATTAAGCAGAGGGTGACACTGACTGAATAACCACAGTGACCAAAACTGTCAAACCCATCACCAAAATAACACCAACACGTGGGGCTAAGCTGAAATTAAGTATGTGGAACAATTAATCCAAGAAAAAGAAATTAAAATAGGCATGCAGGTTTTTTTCTGCATGTATGTTGGTGGGTGATACAGATTGATTTACAAGAACAGGAATTGCAAGGATATTCATACCCGTACATTTATATCAAATACACCATTAGGTACAAATAGGGCTGGGTATCAACAAACACTGAGAGGAACTGAGTAATAATGACTAACTTTAGACACGATTTTGTAAACATTTCAAATTTGAGGCATTAAAAACAATGACAAGTCTCATTAACAGCAGCTATACTTCTAAAATCAACACACTAGAACAACACTGACTCATTTAAGGGACAGAAAATAACAACACAACATGTTTCTAGGATACCCAGCCCTAAAAAAAAAGACTGAATGAATGGAACCAACTTACATGAAACTGGAGTTAGGCAGATGGGGCGCGCAGAGGGAGGAGGGAGAGGAGGAGAGAGACAAGGGAGAGGAAGAGTAGGAGTGGTTGTTGAAGAGGAGGAGGAGGGAGAGGGGGAAACAGACACAGGGTTAATGTGTGTAAAGGGGCGGCTGTGGAGGGGGGTGGAGGCTGGGTGGGACCCCGCAGGTATTTTAACAAATGCAAACTGCAAACAATGGCACATCTGGCAAAGGAGTTTACATGTTACATCACATTTTATTTTCAGGATATCACATTGGTCTCCACTGTGTAACATTCCAACAAGAGAAAACTGAACAAGCAGCAAGTAACCACAAAAACAGCTAGTGTAGGAGCATCAGTTCACTAAAATATCTTCACACTAGCTTCATTAGTCTTAATGCTGCATAAAATCCTTTTCCAGGTTGTCATTTGTTGCAGTACATGACCCAAGGAATCAGCAGGAAGCATCAAACTGAAATGTTCAACATTGTAATGCCTAAAAAAATAAGAAGTTGTAATTTTTATTGGAACATACTGACCCATTTACACAGTCGTGACACTGCAAGTATTCAAATAAATGTCTGTTAGGTTGCTATCTATTGCTGAATGAGGTGACACAAATGGTGAGTGAGCCTTTGGCCCACTTATGAAAGCATTGCAAGATTTATACATTGGCAGTGTTATAAACTGGGAAAAAATGCTGTATTAAGTAAGTGCTAATGCAAACTGAATGTCTCCAACTGCTGTAATAACTAACTAATTAACTGCTGCAATAAGGGCTGACAGTTTGGTGTTAATAAATATCTTAATAATTTGAACAGGCACTGGTATTGTAATTTTCTTTAACGATACCTAATCCAATTTTTCTGAGACGTATGAGACTACAAAACAAGGGAACAATCATTTTATCTATTTTTTGACAGCGGATCAGTTTGAAATATAAAGGAGTGGTCAAAGTGAGCTACTAGATTAAAGGCTGCAGCCTTATGCACACCTCCCACTTAGTAAGGCAACCAACTCCTTTCACTGTGTCCTGCTGTCCACAGACTCATGCTGTGTGCCGTATTAAATCAGATCAAGGTTGGTCACAGACTGATGGAAAAAGGCCAACTGCTGCCTGATTTCTTCATTAAAAGAACACTAGTTTGTTTTGCTGTCCCCAGAATTCTGTGACCAGTATTAAACTGCACTTGCTGTTCCCACCAGTAACAAATATACAAGAACTGAAATCTTTAAAATTGCCACCAAAGGTAATGGGTTTATTTTAGAAAAGCTTTCACTGCATAATTTTACAATGATATTACAGCAGTATGTCAGCCTGTACATCAGGATACAGATGTTCTGTGTTGTTCCCTGACAAAAAAACGTCAGTTGCTGCACTGAGTTGATGCTTCCCTCTTTAACAGATTCCTTACTATAGATTAGCCCATAGCCAGACCAGCAATGACACGTTCCCCACACCACTAAGTTACTTCATACATGACTTGTACTTGTACTGTGGTTAAAGTCAGTTGTGCTAACTGTATGACGTCACTGTTGGGAGTTACAGAATCAAGACTTCATGGACGACGCAAGACGCAAAGTTGTGCAAAGTGTTCCATGCAGGGTTAGACAAACAGGTACGGAGACAGACAGGACGCCATAGTTGGTATGTTGCAGTGACCGTATGTTGAGGAAATGTTATGTTTAGTGAAGAGAGGCATGATGTGGAGAAGAGCCAAACCCGCTAAATGCACCACCCGCCTCCCCTGGAGTGCCAGCGGACAGCTCCGAGCCCCGAGGAGCCCAGAGAGACGGCAGGAAGAAGAAGCAGCACAGTGCAGAAAGCAGCACAGCCTTTGTAAGAATCCTGCTGTTTACAGACTCACAGCATCACTGTTGTGCTGGTGCTGCACTCACAGGACGTTGACTTTGAAACACCTGCAGGTTGCAATACATTTTTGGGTGCATACTGGGCACTCCGTGAGGCGGTGATACTGAACCTTGAGGTGACGCTACCTTGGCCGCTGCACACATGCAAAGCTCAAATGTTAGCTGCTGTTTCAGGTACATGGGTTCATTTCTTCGAAAAAATGTATTCGCACATCCAACTGTTTAAGATGCAGGTGCGCTGTGAAAATAACACTAGTGTCGTTGAACAGAAAACCTGCACACTGCTCTTCAGCTTCACAGTTTCTTAGTAACACTAATGTTTCAGTTTCAGAGGACCGAAATGTTAGTAAATTAGTAAATTGTGAAGCTGAGCAAGAGCAGTGTGGGATTTTCTGTTCAAAGGTACACAGGTTTGAAAACTTAAACCAACACTTATCAAGTTGTTTTTCTTCTGATTTATAAGTTGCTAGATTATAGTAATTTATAACAGATGATATTTTTTTTAATCTATTTTTGTCCTTAGTTGGTCACGTCAGAGTTCATTTCATTGTGTAATTATTACACCGTAAAGTGTAAAAGTAATGCATGACAGTGACTTAACAGAAAGTCTCAAGAATAATATAAGAGAAGCTAATCATGACAATACAGTAAATGGATTACAGCTATGAATGGTAACTAAAACAACCTGAATTGTGGGTAAATACTTATAGTTCATAAGTCCAGTATCTGGATCTAGTTATCTTCTGTACAAATGTGAAAGTATATAATAATTCATGGGTATTTGATGCAGGCTGAATGCCCCTATGACCACAGTTGGCTTGCTGCACTAAAAACAAAGCCAAGGGCAAATGTTTAAATTAAGTATCAGCAGATGTTACTGAGATAACAACACATGTATAGAATCAGAAAAAAGGGAAGTTTGAATCAGTATTTAACAATAGGGAATAAAACCCTTAATTCGTCCCCAAAGTAGCTGATCATCCTCCACAGTGGCTTGTTTGCACAACGAAAAAGAGCCACACAGCTGCTGGCAGGGTTACAGCAAGGTCTTGCTGTATATAGATTAAAGTATTTCTACATATTTTTTGCAATTCTGCCATTTCATCTTAGTGTCAGAGGTGAACAGCTTTTATCTGTCAGGTTCTGAGCAAATATTTACTGAATGTCTAGTCTGTGTTGTAGACGTGCTGTCTGAGATATCGTAAGAAAAGACATGTGCCTAATGGCAGATGGTGTTTCTGTAAAAAACGGGATCGGGTGTAGTCGACCTGACACCTGCTTAGAGATACTTCTTTGACTAGTACCAGGTGGCTGTGAATAATGGACAGATTTCCACACACTACTTCAGTTGCAGACCTTTGGAAAAACTTGAAATCAAGGACTGTGTTAGAATGACAGCTTAAAGAAGTTTTTAGTTCAACTACACACTTTTAGAGGGTTACACACACATTGGAAGGCAATGAATTATCTTTCGCCAAAACCTCAGCAGACTGTATCTGTGTGTGTTCATCACAGCGTTACCTGTTAGTCATGCTCATGCACCACAAGCAGCAGTGAGAAGAGGGCAGGAGTACAGAGAGAGGCGGTAGGCAGTCCCAGCATCTTGTGAGTGTTTGTGTATGCACCCATGTGTGCGTGTGTATGGTTAGCATGTGCGCATGCGTGTTCCTGGCACTCACCTTTGTAGACGTTGAGTGTGATGGTCCGGACTGCGATGCGGACCATGCTTTCAGGGTGGTTGAAAAACTTAATGGCCTCGGTGTACAGGGCAAAGTCATTAGTGTGCTGTGTGTGGGAGACAGAGAGGGGGCGCTGGTGAGCAAGGCACGGCATTGCATGGCTGTGCTCTGGCCAAAGACGACCACAGAGCGAGAGAGAGACAGAGAGAAAGCAGCTAGTGGAGAAAGACATTCTGGGCAGTATCAAAATGACTTAATGAGAGGAACAAACTGGTATTTAGTTTTCCATTTGACTGGGAAAGAGCAAGTCTGGGTATTTTTTTCAGAACTACAGGCTGGGCAAATATACAAAGGTCAGAGTTATTTTGAGATGCTACAGATTACGCAGCATGATACTAAAGTTACCGTGTGGACTAACTGAAATCCAATAGAATTCACGATCTGTCTCATGTCTCTTAAAATCCAGTCTATATGGATGCTATACAGGATGAATAAGTAAGCATATTCTGCTGCTAACTTGCAGCGGTTGCACTTCATATCTAACGATTAGTATCAAGCAAAAGAACACTTTCTAAACTTTCTTTTTGGGAGTTTTTGGCCCATGCTGAAACATGACAAAACCCCAACGAGACCAAGCTACCACATACCATAAGTAAATCTGCATATGACAAACCGGCTGCTCTGCATCTTACAGTCATCTCTCTCTGTGCCAGTGCCTGATCCTCAACCCAATCATTCCTCAGTCACTGCGACCTCCAGCCAATCACAGCAGAGGGCCGGAAACAGAGGTCGCAGCAAGTGAAGAAACTTGACCCTGACGTCAAACCCAAACCAAGAGCATGTCCTCCGGTCTTATAAATGTCACTTGTGTAGATCTGACAGGAACAGGCCAAAGTAATCAGCTATCCAACAGCACCCTCTGGAGGTGAGTAAAGGATAAATCAATAGGTTATAAATTAAATATCATACATGAAGTGAGAGATTAATTATAAACATGTTCTGTGTATCTGCATCCAAAAATAAATATCTTCCTTTGCTTTCCAAAAGGCAAGCTTTACTTTTATCGTTAATTGATAAATCAAGCAAAGTGAAATCAATCTAAAATACAATAGTTACAGGTTATTTAACCACATGCACAAACGCTCTCAGATCTACACACTGGGTCTGGATTTGGCTTCAGGGGCAAGGCTACCATCGACAGTACACCAATAACTTTTCCCAGCACACACAGGCCAGTGGAAGGACTACAGATACTGCTGAAACACTGAAGGGTAACAATATCATCAGAGATTGTTCAGGAGATCAGTTTTTTTGGTACACACAGACACACACAGCAACAGGTCTGCATAATAACATCCCATTAATAGTTTAAATATGGAATAATGAGAGTTGTGTGTGACAGAGAAACAAGATCTTGATGTGAAAACAGAGGTCTGTACATGAAATATTCCCCTAAATGAAGGTAACATTGACACGTGTGTATGTTTCAGCTGGTGAAGCGAAAGATGACGTGCAAACAAGATCGGCTAATCAACCCATCTACACAGGAAGCCGATGTTTTGACAGAGGAAGTGTGTGGATAGAAGTAGCCTGATGAGTACAAACACAGGTCGACTTGCAGGAAATACAAGTGAGCTTCTGAAAATATGACAAATTAAATAGCTGTAAAAAAAAAATCTCTTTTGTTGCACAACTAATTTTTACATGTGTACCATAGTAAAATATCACAAGTGGGTGAATTCAAGAAACAGGCTGGTTTTACTAATCTGTTTCATCGCTCACTTGTTTAATTCTTAGCCTCTAATCTTTCGTCTCTTCCTTCCTCTGTGTGATAGTGAGTGCACGATGGAAGTTGTTGACACTGAATGACAGATCCTCTATGTCTATCCTTTCTTTCTTTCAGTCCCTCTCTTTCTTCCCTCTCACCCCCCCAACTGTTATCGGCCTCACCTCATTGTAGAAGAAGTGCACTGTGTGGTTGTTGAGTTTGAGCGACAGAGTCTTGAGGAAGGAGATATAGTAGGCCATGATCTCCTCGTCCGAGAAGTCAAACTTGTGGACGATGATGGAGTTCACGTGGTTGTTTGACAAGAGGTAATCTGAGAAGAGAAGAGAAGAGAAGAGAAGAGAAGAGAAGAGAAGAGAAGAGAAGAGAAGAGAAGAGATCAGCACATAGTTTCCCTGCACTACTTTCATTTCTGTGCTGTTATCATAAGATCAGCAGTGAGGCTGGACTACAGCAGTGACTGATGTGCACAGTGAACATGAGAATTCGTGCTGAGAAAACGCCACAACTCTGATTGTAATACCTCCACATGTCACCAAAATGCAAACCTTGGTTACTTATTTAAAGACATCAGCCCACTTTATAAATTACAGTATCATCTGCTGAGTCCTTGGTTGCCTAGCAACAGCAAAACATGCAGCAGTCTGCTCTGCATTGCATGTTTCAACAAAGACAGCCAGTGCAACATGCCTTGCATTGTTTAGCCTATAAGAAAAACATGTATACGTCTATCTTAAGGCAATGCAATATACAGCACCACTGTAATAACAACTATGGGCATCTTTCACTGCTCACATTTAATCTAACCTAAAACAAATTTATTCACAATTTAAATATGATGTCACAAATTACAAAAAAAAATGACAAATTATGAATAAACAAAAAGAATCATTAGTTGCAGCCCTACATTGTACTATATAGTAAGATATTTCTAATATTCTTGTACAAAATATAAACTAGGGATGCATGATGTGCAAAAAAAAAAAATCTATTTCAGTTATTTCGAAAGATATTACAATTGCGATACAAGCTGTGAACTAAGACGGAAAGCTAATTTTTCCATTTCATTCTCACTGAAAAAATAAAACACAAATGTTGATGTGATTTTTGGTGAGGTCTGTACCAAACAAACACATTCCCTGACGTCTGGAATAGGATTTGAAGGCTGTGGCATCTCTGTAGATGTATTATTATGAAACACCACCACAGCCTCAAAACATGTCACCAATAAGCAGAAATGTAATTACACTACTTAACGACAATGTACATCGATATATGTGTCTAATTTTTTTAACCAGTGTTGATTTAAATGCTTACATAGGGAAGTCTCATGACTGATGTTCTCAAAGAGTATGTTGAGGGTCTGGAGGAGCTGGACGCACACGTAGCGTCCCGACTTCTGACGCAGGATGTTCAGGAAGAAGGCAAACATGTTCTTCTCCAGGAAGAAGCTGAACACATACAGGAAAGCGAACAACAACACATACAGCAGTCAGTTCATGATGACTTGATCTTGAAATATAATTATCAAAGGGAAGAATGTTTCTCTTTTACAGTATTAAGACTCAAACCATATTATACCCACAACATCACTAATATGATTACAGCAATGGGCCTTCGTTGGATTTCTACCCCCGTCTCTCCCCATGTTTCCTGTCTATATCTATACTGCCAATATCTGATAAAAGGCAACAAACACCAAAACAAATCTAAAAAAAGAAACAGGAACATATTCAACCATCATTTTATGTGCTGTACTATGTCAATATTCTAAACTCGCATACTGCTCATTTCACCCTTGAAAGATTAGCAGTTTATCACTACCTCAGTTTACTGGACCGGCTCTCAGACCGACTCGAGCCACACCTCAGTAAACACCGACAAGAGTGCTCCAGTACTTTGCACCATAGAAATTTTACGTTTTGATTTTTTGAACATGAAGATCATCATCATAATGTTGCAATAAGACTGTAAAAATTCCGAGAAACTCCTAACCAAGTAAGTGAAAAGCGAGTTTTCATGTCCATGATTATTTCATGGGTTTCCTGATCACACAAAGTACTCTTTCAACATCCTCTGTGGCTTATCTGCTCGTCAAAACCATTTCCTGTTTCATATAATAAAGCCAAAGGTGGCAAAGTGGATGAACGGAGGCAATGACATGCAGCTCTAATTGCAGAGCTGCTTCTGATTAAAAACAAAACACCATGTTTTAATAAGCTCAAGTCCCCGGAAATGACTGAAATGCCTCAGTGGTTTGGGGGAAATTGACTGCCAAGGGCTTATAAATGCAGAATAAAAATTTGCAGAATTTAAATAACACAAATACTTTTATTTTATGTAAATATGTATTTTTTGACAACACAAGTATGTCAGGGTTGTCTCAAGTCAAAATGTTACTAGTTTGTGCAGAGCCAGCATGACAGGCTGAAAATTAATAATCATTGTGACACAGAGATACAAGTTTATCTTATTATGAATGGCCACCTAATTGTTAGCAATATTGCTATATATAAAGAAGGTGTGGTAGGAGTCCTGAGTTGCTGGAATATGACTATCCAACTAGGTTAGTTATAATGTTCGAGAAAGGGGTTTCTAAGTTGAGGATTTCCCCCAATAAGGTGATCAAACATGAATCTTAAAAATCAGCGAGGAGCAATTTTCTGTGGCTTTTCAAATGCACGAATGTGACATTATAATCAAGTTGCACAATTAGCAAACCTTGCTTCTACGAATAGAGATTTAAATTCAAGTAAATACAAAGCTGTCAGTTTGATTGCTCGAGTCCTATACGGGAATCACATCTGCATATTTGCAGCTGCAGGTGAGACATTTTGCGTGAAGTCGTGGACTGGTTCTTACTCAAATACAGAGCTGTCATTCTGGTCCCCCCAGATGAGGATCTCTGTGATGGAGCGGATGGTCTCCACTAGAAGGTTTCGGTTGTGGTCGGTCACTGTGGTGTTTTTGGTCAGGACATGGTACATATACCTGATGGAGAGACAGGAATGAGGGGAAGATGTGTGGAAGTCAGAAAGCTTTGTATTAATCCGTACAAATCTATCTCTGAACTTAGCAGCAGAGAGACAGACTGCAGTGATATAAAGACAAACTATATCTAGAAGCTGCTCTACAGACCAGGATAGTGAAACAACTTTTGAGGAACTGACTGTAAACCCTGTGATCAAAATAAAACCCACTTGTGTGGTAGAAAAATCTGAATACTATGAGCCCCTGCACTGTAACGTTACATTCACACAGGTGTTTTCACTCATGCGTCATTAGACTGCTTTTCAGGACTCTGTGCATGTGTGCAGACTGAGCTTGATTACTCCCTGGTTAATTGAGTTGCACTTGTTGTGGTGGGACAACTTTAAATTCTGCCACTCTGATCACATTTTGGTGACCTCTGTAACAGCCAGCGTAGCTCACCCTATTGCAACCTGGGCAAATGTCCACAGACTGGTGCAAGCCCTTTAAATCTCGGTGCTTCGCTGTCCAGCTTGTATGGACACTTGCTGTTCAGTGTTTGTTACTGACTATGTCCAAAACCATTTCAGTAGCACAGGGTCAAATTCTGTTTTAGGGTGGATTTGTCACTTTAAAGCTAACCGCTAGCTCACATGTAGAAGTACGTTGAGAAACAAGTAGAAGCGACGCAGCAACCATATAGAAAAGCACCTAATTAGACGGCTACATTTAGTTAGCAACTGTTATTCAAGCTGTTAAAAACTAAGCTAATGATGGCGCTAACAGCCGTTCTTACCCGGCTATCCCACAGGCTAACGTTAGCATATTTAATGCTAGCTACTCACTTCAAATGGTCCAAGGAGTGGATGTTTTTCGTTTTCCCTTGTCCTCCGACCCAGCTCCGTGACCGGCCGAACATGGTGGCGCTTTTACGGGGTGTAATGTTTTGACAGGCGCGTTATTTTGCTCACGTTAGTGTCCGCAGCTAGCCATTACACCCACTCTCCCGTGCAGGTAGCTACTTAGCAAACAGAAGGTGATAGGCGGCGATAGCAGCGCTGAGGGGTCATTGCGTAACACTCCAGCGCGTGGCTTGTGTGGGAGTTGTAGTTCTTTCCCTGCGATGGACACTGGACACAGCCTACGAGAGCGAGTGGAGGAAAACTACAACATTCACTTCCTGTAGTTTATGTAGACTTTCATTAGTCATTTGATGTACTTGAAAAATAATTTTAATTAATATGGAAATACACAAAATTATGTAAGAAAAAGTGATATTGATAAATGTATTGAGGAAGGGATCTAAATGCTGTTGACTTAGATCAAATTAATGGCCAAATCAAATTAAAATGATTACAAAGATTCCTCATAAAGAGGTGGACATTTTTGGTTTTATTTCATGTCTAAAATACTCATGAATTTTGGTGGTATAGATTTCTAGACATGTAGTCCTCCAATACTGGATATTGATATATATGCATAACTTTACCACACATGGTTTCTATGTGAAATAATGTAAGTATATTAATTGAAAATGGATGGAGAGGGGTATCTGGTTCATTATTAATTTATTAGATAATCATACTCATATTTTAACATATATTTTTATGAAAAAATACAAAATTGTTTCTACTGATGGGCAATATAACACAACAATTGAGGCAATTATTATTATTACAATTATTGTGTGGTTATTCCACAAAAGCCTTCATTAGTTATAGTTGGATGTACTTTTTTAAGATAACAAAAGGCATTATTAAATAATAAGGGAATATTCTCACTTCAGTGTGTTTACCATCACCTTTGAAGCAAAGACATATTTTCTAAGAATACAGCAGTTTGTTGACAGTCAAAATAAGAACCAGATACTCTCTTTTCCAATTCCCTCAATGTTAAAGGGGTTCACTTTAAAATAATAAATGAGATTTACACAAGTAATGAATTCTTACACGAAGGTTTAATTTAGATTTGAATATTTGTACTGTCTGTGACTCAGACACTGACGCCATTTTTTTTTTCTCTTGCAATGTAGCTAAAACATTTTGGGACTTTCTGAAAAATTGGGTAACTTATAATGATGAGAATATTATGATTCTGAATGATGAAAACATAATGGTTGGTGTCCAACTGGGGGACAGGCCAGCAGAGTCTGAGATTAATAAAAAAATTTAAGAATTTCTAAATTAAGTAATTCTATACAAAAAAGTAAAGTTCTGGAAATTGGGAAGGCCTTGTCTTTATGAATATCTGTGTACCTTAATTTTCTGAATGACCGCTTGTATTTTGTTCCTTTTTTTATTTCTTTTCATTTATTTATTTCTGTCTTGTAGTTCGCTCTTTTATATTGATATAACGTGATGTACCTTTTTTGACTGTAAAAGAAAATAAAAATCACTTCCGGTGTAGTAGTGACGATAAAAGGATGCGACAGGTCCTCGCGAGGGTTCTGTTAAGCTGATGGACACCATGAAGACCAATCAGAGTTGAGCTTGTCAAGCGGACAGCCAATCATCTGCCGAGGCTTCGGGTGTCGCTTCTGGTGAGGACTGTTTTGATGCAGTTAGCAAAAATGTTAGAAGGGACGTTTAGCTTTAGAAACATCGACACACGCGTGTATTTGTGAGTGTTTTCTTCTTTACCGGTGCAGCTGTGCATACTGGATAAGTCCAAATACGTAGCTTGAACATATGTTCGCGTTTGTTTTCACTAGCGTCGCATGCTACTGTTTTTAGCCCCAGCCAGCTGGCATGGCGTGAATTCCGCAAACCCAAAGAACCAATGTCAAGAATGCGTCGAGCTAGCTAATGTGATATTTTGATACCGTCCAATAGTTATTTTTAGCAATGAACGCTACGCCCTCGAGTCTACCTGTGTGTGTGCCGTTTTCTTCTGGACCGTACAGATAAAGTAGCCGCCTCTCACTCGCTGCTCGCAGGTCGGGACGACCCGAAATGGACGCCCCATCCCCATCACCCCTGACAGGTTTCTAGCGGTGACACCAGCGACTCCACTCCGCCACGTCCTGGCCCTGCTCACACGCAACAACCCAAACCGTGGCTGTCTTTCTTTTCTATGACACATCCAATTTATGCCCAGCTAGATTCGGTAGAATCGCTGTTGGACGAACTTCCATATATGTTTTATCTGGGCCTGTTCTTTGTGAATGTCCTGATCCTCTACTATGCCTTTCTGATGGAGTACATCGTCCTGAATGTGGGGATAGTGTTTCTGCCGGAGGATATGGACCAGGCGCTGGTGGACCTCGGGGTGCTGTCCGACCCGGCCTCTGTCCCTTATGACACGGACACGGAGCTGGATGTGTTTGAGGGGTATCTTGAGTGACAGGGCGGCCCTGGAGGAAGACAAAGACAGTGAAGTGGAGGATTAGGTGATGATGGTGCAGAGGTCCGGGCCAGATTGGACCAGCGTGAACACTCCCTGGTCAGTGATGTGGGCAGGACCTGCCTCACAGTGGATGCTGTTGCTGCCTTTTTCTCACACAGACATATCAGTGAAAAAGTAAGTGCACGCAAGATATTTTGTGTTTTTAAGTTTGTTTCATGTCCATAATGAGAGGTATGGATCATTATGTACTCATGGGCCCCTGGGTACCAGTATGCATAAGGCCCCACCATGCTACATAGCAGCAGGAAACACAGACTTTGCCTACTTCTTTGTTGTGTTGCAACTAGTAGAGGTTATGCATCGTTTTGTGTCTCTTTGAGGGTGATTGTGTGTATTTTGTTTTGTTTTTCTGAGTTGTTTCTGTCTCTTTGTATTCATTTTGTGTCACTCTGTGGTTGTTTGGGCCCTTTTTTTAGTTATTTTATGTGTATTTGCAGTTCATTTGCGTCTTTTAGTGGTCATCTTGAGTCTCTTTGTGGTTGGTATGTATTAATTTGAGTGACATTTTGCAGGTAAAGACTCTTTGGGCCCCTGAGCCTGTGCGTGGTAGCCCTGTACAGTAGAGCTGCAACTAACGATTATTTTCATTGTCGACTAATCTGTCGCTTATTTCTTCAATTAGTCAACTATTTATCGGGAAATATGTTAAAATGTTGAAAAATGTCTCTCCAAAACCACAAAATTATGACATCTAATGTCTTGTTTTGTACTCACGCCAAAGGGTTTTTAGTTCACTGTCATGGGAGAGTGTGTAAAGCTGCCAATATTTGAACATAAGAAGCTGCAATAAGAGTATTTTGGGGTACTTTTATAGTATTTTTCTATGAAAAATGACTCAAACCGGTTAGTCGACTAATCGTTGCAGCCCTGCTGTACAGTAACCTCTCCAAGACAAGGTTACCTTACAGGACAAACAACAAACAAACTGCATTTTTAGGCAGCACCTCATACAAACAGGAGGTTTTGTGAATGTAAACATATTTTTTTGTTATTCATCAGCCTCACAATTTAATGTTCTGTTGAAAGATAAGCTGGAATAAATATTTTGGTGATTATCTGTCCTATTTCTTGGTGTGCCACATGTTTTTAGGTTGTCTCGACTTAAAAGAAGGTAGCCTGAGGAGGAGACTCAGCACCACCGGCCACATGATCAGCGACTGTCTCATGGGACTCTGCACTGGATCAGCTGTCGTCAGTCTGTTGCCACACTAGAAGGAATAGCCACTCCATGGGGTTAGCACTGGCATCTGTGTCCTTCACTTTGACACAATGAAAGAAAGCACTATGTGCTGCAAGTGCTCAGAGACAGCTATTCCCCTTGGATGTAAAATGAATGTTAACAGAGATGTGGAGCATGACTCAGGTCGTCTGCAGTGCAGCCAGTTCAGATACAGTCGCCTGATGTGTCTGGTATTTACACTGAGCAATCACCCAGGCTGTGCAGGACCTGGTGGCCAACTGCTGAAGGAAGTGAATCAAATCTTCACACACAGTCACAGTGTGATGTCCTACGCAGTGTGACATCTCAGAAGAACTGGCAAACAGCGTGAGAACGATGTCCACTTTAAGTGCGTTGCATACTAAATCACTCGCAGAACTTGTTTTAACTGTTTGTCCTTTTAAGTTTTCAGAATGCATTGGTACTTTGCAGGCTCATCCTTGAGGTGTAATTAAAAAAAAAGTGTCTTTTGAGGTCATCTGTATATCTGCTTCAGGGATGTACACACTCTCAGGAGTACAGTCAGGAACTCTGGTAAGACACTGACACTGGACACAGGCTGTGAAACTGTAGAATATATGAGAGCCCTAATCTTTTCAAGCTTTCTCATGAACCAGAAACACCGTATCACACCTGCCACACTATTCAGTATAATGTAGAAACTCCAAAAGTATCTAGGGAGAGTTATTTCTTTGATACAGTCTGTCTTCTGATGATCTATATCACATTAGTAATTGGGATGACATGCACATTTAATTTTTCCACGTAAAAGTGAACAGCAATAGTTACGAAAGCTGTGATCGCAGCTGTTATCTGTATGAGTCATGTCAACGGCTGAAACCTCACATGAAAAAGAACCTCAGAAGAAGAAGAAGTGCTTTTTCATCCTCTATTTGTTGCATTCATGTTTGTTCTTTTAATGTTAACAAGTGTGTTTTAGACACAGAGAAAAGACTCAACGCATGATATTGGTTGTGTGTGTGTTTTTTTAAAAAGAGATTAGCTTTGGTTGTCAAAATTCTGTTTTATTGCACTTTCTTCTGTTTTACTTTGTTATGAAATTAGAATTCAGTTAATTAAATGTATATTCTTGGCAGCAATAATAAACTGGATTCAAGCAGTGCGGCAGTTCGGTAGTTATACAAATGAGCTCATGCACAGAATAAGGTAATCACTTGGTTAAGTGTAGCTGTGGACGGGTGGAAGCAAAGCGCCTCTAAAGGGATAGTTCACTTGATTTACTAGCTATTTGTAAGCCTTGAAAGTACTGTACATACTGTAGGTCTGTGAAGAGCACCTAAAGCCAAGCTGATTAACTAAACGCTGATTTTGGAGGCGATGCAGAAGAACCAGTATTTTCTCACAGCATTCAGCACCTGTCTACCAGAATAAGCAAACTGTGCAAAATAATCATGGCGATGTGGTGCACATGCACGTTTCATACTCTAATTAAGCTTTAGTCCATAATTTCATTGCCTGACTGTCAGTGTTTTAAACGTAACATTCTGCGGACAACCTTTCATCAAGATGGCTCACTGAATATAACCAGATAGTTGTCCACAAAAGGCCATACTCAAACTCAAGAACAGGGATGTTAAGAAATAATTGTGTCAAAGTTTAGCAGGAAAATTTGGAGACTTCGTATGCCTTGCAAGACTGTTTTTCAGAGTTCAGCCAGTATTGATTAATCATGGCTGATAACCTAGATTCTTTCTTCCATTTGGATTGAAGCTGCCTGTAAGCAATATATTGTGGTGACATTTACAGTGTTTGGATTGGGTTGTTTGTGCATTTGAATGAATCGGTGTGTCTGTTTCTGGCCGGAAAAAAAGTCCATCTGAAACGGCACTTAGATCACGCGACACTAAAGCTCAGGATACTAATATTCATTAAATATTGTTAAACATGTTTGTGTGGAATTTGATCAAACAATCATGCGATCAATACCAGGAAAGGGCTTGCTGTTGATGAACAGTGAATCATGTGTAATCAAACCGCATTATGCTGGAGGTGGAGAGCATTGAAGGAGTAGTTTGGATTTTTTAAAGTGGGGCTGTACGGGATGCTTATCAGTGGTCAGTGTATTGCATACAGTACATGTCTGTCAGCACGTCCCCAGTTTGGAGAAGCAGCAGGAGTATTGACACAGAACTGAAGCAATTCACTGCTGTGGATGGGGGCCAGCAGAAAAACATATTTTAGCCACCTAAAAAAAGTACGTAACAGCTTAAATGTACACTAATTTAGAACATTTTGATTGCTTTGATTGCCTCTCACCTTTATTGGCTTACCTCTGCCTCTGTCAGTTAGTTAGTTTGTGCTCTTGTGTAACTTTGGTGAATCAAAACAAACCTGTTTAAACATCAAAGTCACACAGTACTGCAAACAAACTAACTGATAGAGGCAGTGGTAGAGCAGTTGCTCTTGTGTTCAGTGACGTTAAATCGCCTCTTTTCTCAGTGTAGTCTGGCTTTGATGAGAGCGATATAACAACTTCATTTCCAGGCTTGCGATCACTGTTTAATGGAAAGTAAAGCTGTCAAAATACTTCAAATATAGTGTACACTTGAACTGATATTTTTGAAGGTGGATAAAATAAGTTTTGCTACTGGCCCTGTCCACAGCAGTACATTGCTAAGCCTCCATGTCAGACTCCTGCCTGCTTCTCCAAACTGGTGGCATGCCGACTGACATCTACTGTATGCAATACACTGACTATGAATTCAAAAGATCCACACTATCCCTTCAACATGCTGATGCCCATATGATGAGTTAAGTAATTCAAATATTAAAGTCGCTCCCCATATTCTAAAAATCATTTTGCAAGTGAAGCTGTTTGATGGGGAGGATCCTTGTTTTGTATTTAAACTGTTATATCACTGGTGTTTAGTTGCAGGTATAAGACTGTTTGTGCCATTTCCCAGGCATGATACCACACTGTGCTGGTCAGGTTCTGATCAACGCTGTTCACAGCATCTTAGTTTAAGTGGAAACCCCATTAGACTCCGAAAGGACTGTGACATATCATCAACATACAGCCTTTACCCAGTGCTCGTGTCATCCCTCCACATCTGCTTCTTTGCAGACATGCACATGCTATAATAAGCTATGGATGGTAACAGAGTTTTATTTTCCAATGTGTATTTAATAAACTTTGAGCGAATGCCAACTTGTTTGCCTCTTACTTGAACTGTCATTTCAGACGTGTGCTTACTGATTATCTTGCAGTGTTGATCTCGGACTGTTTACTTGTTACCATGTGCTCTTTTGGTGTCACTTTACATTTTGTCCACAAGAGAGCATCAGTGCACCAGACAACAGCAGCAGGACATTGTTGGAATGCTTTGTTGTCAGTGGTGCTTGACAATGGAAATTTGTGACACATCAGTGGTGCTCTGGTCTTTAAATGTATTTAGAATCTGCAGAGCGTGGCAGGTGTTTCAGTAAAATGTCTGTCATCGACGACTTACACCACGTTATGTGTCCTGATGTGATGCACCTCAGCCACCTGCTGTTTTTGACTGAAGAGAGGGTTGAAAAGTTCACCTGTCATATCTGATATTTGAGATTACTGTGATGCAGCCAGGAAGTATCCTGTACCAAGATTTAACCTGGGATTTAATCAATTTGTTTTTTTCTATTTATGCAGATTCAAGTGAGGCTTGGTCGATTTACACATTAACCAAATATGTCTTCATTTACTGAATTAGAACTGTAATTATATTCCTAGAGGGTTCATAAAAGCAAGTGCATATATTGAAGACATCTAGTACCAACCCACGGAGCATCTGCAACTTGTATCCTTCCTTCTGAACTCAATAACTTGTCTAAGATAAAAACTAAAAATACAAAAGAGGAAGCCACTGTATGTTGAGAGTTTCATATCTACGATGTGTGTGATGGCATGCAAATAATTAAAATGCCCAGTCAAAGTAATAGTCAAATTAGAGATGTGGATGATGGTTCAGAGATCTGGTGGAACCTGGTCCAACTGTCGGGAGATACCTGTGATTCTCTGATATTTGAGCTCTTTAGTGATTAAATATTTACTTTTGTTTAATTTTGCTTTTAAAGCACTGCCATAGTCCACTTTAATAATGTTGGAAGACTGACAAGAAACCGCTTTGGAAAAGAATTGGCAAAATCAATGCATTACAGCCTCGATATCCAGACTTTTGGGTCAAGCCCCCGTAACACTGGGTCCTTCATTTCCCATAAGGCAACTCAACATCTGCCTTGTTCCTGTTTATGTCTTTCAAGGTGCATACCTCACACTTTTTTTTAGCACGGACTTTACGCTAAGAACCACAGTCTGAAGATAAGAGGTCACCTTAAATGGAAACTTTGGGGGTTTTTAACCAAGAAAAAATGGTTAATTTCTCTGTAGGGTCTTTTCCGTAACGTTGTCAGACACTGATAATCACAGTCTAAGCAAGTCGGCAAGCACTTTTAATGGCGGGTAAATTGACTGTGCATAATTGCCCATAGCCGTAGGGATTACATCAAAGCCTGTTACACTGCTGTGACTGCTAGATTTTTCGCACTAAAGTTGACCTTTTGAATATAAATTGTCATCACTTCATAATTTTGTCTTATTAGACATTTGTATGAAATGTTGTCATAATTAGTGTATGAATTCTTTATTTAAGGGCAAAAACATGTTTTGTTACGTCACAGTGACCTTCACTTTTGACCACCAAGTTCTTAGCAGTTCATCCTTGAGTCCAAGTGGATGTTTGTGCCAAATTTGAGGAAATTCTTTCTAGGCATTCTTACAATATAGTGTTTACAAGAGTTAAACAGATGCAAGGTCACAGTGTCATTGACCTTTGACAACCAAAATCTAATAATCTGATCAGCTCGTTGTTTAATCAAAATGGACGTTTGTGCCAAATTTGAAGAAATTCCCTGAAGGTGTTGTTGAGATATAGCACTTATGAGAATGAGACGTACAGACAGATGGGAAACATGAAAACACAATGCCTCTAGCCATGGCCATCACTTGTGCGGAAGCATAAAATGGCTGTCTCCATTAGTCACTTAAGCCCTGTTCGGATGGGATTAGTTTAACGTGGACATGTGGGGTAAAGTAATTATTACCAGGGATTTTAGTCCAGTCCAAATACACCATATCTGTCTGACTTTTACCTTGTGTAAAACGGTCCGGAGAAAATACCTCGGGTAATATTAATCCCGTGCGAACGTGATCCTCTGTAAAAATGTATGTAAATATTTCGTCACGTCCTGTTTACAACCATTTTCCTGCGTGTTTTCAATGATGGAGGCACTTTAAGAAGCATTCAGTGTCGTCAGCAGTTGTAAAAGTGGACGTTCTTCTAATGATCGCATAGCCGTACATGGGAGACCAATCAGAAAGGTTGAGAAGAAAGCACATTGTGTACACACAATCCTGATCATTGGCAATATTTCATATTAGGCTAATCATTAATTATTATTATCCTCAGCTAAATATAACACATACAGGAAGCAATGTAGCACACGCATGCCGACAGGAAGGTGACGCCAGGGCGCAAACTGAGTTACCACTTCCATCTCTGGTAGAATTACAGAGATTTTTTGTCCCTTGCGAGTCTGACATTTATATTACAGACATCCTGTTGTAAACTGACATTAGTCCACATCCCTATGTAAAACTAATCCCATCCAAACAGTACTTGAGACACAAACACATGGGAATACAGGGTCTAGAATCATAATGAGGAACACGACACGAAAAAACAAAGTATTTATGTTGTCAGTAAACTTGAGTTGTTCCCCTTATTCTACCACGATATCACAATAGGGGAAAATCTGGCCTCCCCTGTAGAGTCAGCAAAATTTTGGGGGGAAATAATGGCTTAATGCAGATAAAGTAATATGGTCAATTACGCAGAATGGCAAACACCAAAACACAGTAAAGGTCAGGCTGGATGAAAACAGAGAACAGAAACCTGTTGGGAAAGAAGTTATTAAAAAAAAAAAAAAAAAAAACAAATTCAGTGAACATGTCAAATGACAAGCGGTAAAAAAGAGGAAAGAAAACGACGTATCTGGTCACAACATGAGACATTTTATGTAAAATAAAGTGTGCCAGGTGATTGTTAAGCAATGTTCCATTTACAGCCAACAGAGAGAAGTGCAAACAAAAATACTGTTAATGTTACAAAAACAGCACATGGTAGCAGACATTTGATAAAAACAGCGTAACAAAAACACCAACCAACATAAAGTCACATATCTTAGTGCAAATTGTACCAAGAATTACAACACACTCATAAAGTGCACACATGCAGCACTGTGTAATGCTGAAGGATGAATTAATCCCCTGTGCCACTGTGTGGGATCTTTGGAAGAATGTGGCAAGATCAAATGTTGACTAAAGCAGCAAAGAACTTCATTTTTACTTTCTTTTAGTGCACTTTCACTTTCTCACCCTTTCACTTTGTCCTTTTTTTCTTCAACATAAATGTTTTAGAAAATGTATTGTGTAGTGTAAACATGTACGTTTGAGACACATGATGAAAAGTTCATTTTGGTAAGGAGGTTTCATGTGGCTCTACTGCCAAGACTGGATCCGGCTGTCCTGGTGTTGAAGCCTCTCAAACACTCCGTATGGAATACACTGGTTCCACATCCTGAGATGGGAGATGGAAAAAATATTGTGATGTAATATGGCATGCCAGGGAAGGAGGTGAGATGACAATGTTTTGGTTAGGGTTGTGGAGCAGTGAAATATTTTGCCCATAAGGAGAGGGGCGAGGTGGTTACACACACATGTTTTCTTACCTCAGTGTTTTCATTTTCTTACAGTTTCTCAGACTGGCTGCCAAGCTTTGTGCTCCAACGTCTGTTAGCTTGTTGTACTTCACACTGTCAAACAGAAACCAATTTAAACTTTAAATGTCACCCCAACGTGTCACTCGCTGAAGATCACCTGATCAACATTTACTTGTGTCTGATTTCATTTCAGCGGTTCCTCATTTGATGTGTGTGTTTCAATTTCTGTCCATAGCTTGATGAAAATGATATCCAGTGCAAAGTACAGATACCACAGAGCATTTTCTCATCAGTTGAATAAACAAAGAGGTGTCAGATATGAGGACAGCACGTCATTAAAACACACACGTACACACAGAAATCAAACATGTGAATTGTAAACATGACATATATATATGTAAGGTCTTACTCCAGGTCAGTGAGTGAAGCCATGTGTGGGAGGACAGCTGCTAAACTCTCTGCCCCTTCATCAGAAATCACGTTACTGTAGAGACTGGAACAAACAGAGGGAGGGGATAGGGAAGTGAAATTATGTGGGTCTACAGTATGTACCACAATGGGTGGTGTTGTGTAGGTATTTTTATATATATGTGTGTGTGTGTGTGTGTGTGTGTGTGTGTGTGTGTGTGTGTAATATACCTTAAACAGTGCAGTTTGGGCAGATCCCTCAGTGTGGTTGCCAGTCTCTTCATCCCCTGATCTCCGATACAGTTCTGTGACACACTGGAAACCGGAAGGAGAGAGGTCACGCTCTGCTAAACACACATCCTATACATAAAGACTATGTTGCACAGGTTGAGAAAGGAACACGGTGCACTCACTTGAGTATCTCCAAGGAACAGAGTGAGACTAAAGCATCGGCCAGTTTCTCTGCTCCTTTGTCACCTATCTTACTGTTTTCCAGACTGAAGGAGAAGGAGAGCAACCATCAGACATTTGAGATAAACACACAAATGCACTGGAAGAACTAGAAGTAAAGGGGTGTATATTTACTCTAGGTGCTGTAGGTTTTGTAGACCAGGCAGGAGCCCCCACAGCTTGAGAAGAGCAAGTGGACCTTTCTCTGGACCAAGCCTAGACAGAAAGATAAAGTCATTACTGTCATTGCAATCATCAACTCTACTCTTCCTACATTCAGTAATCACATTACAGTTACTAATCAAATAAGTATGTAATTGCGGTAAATAAGTTCATTAATCATCTGCATGGGCTGAGAGGAAAAGCTCAATAAATGTGCCGACAACAGCGATGCCGTACAGTGCGCCAGTGGAGAGGCTCTTTAGCCTGGGCCGTGAGCGCTGACTCCGAGAAGGAACAGGTTGTCAGACAGATGACAGAGATAAACAAAGTAGCAGAGTGACAGAGTGGTACATCCTGTCAGCTGAGGGGTTTCCTGTCTGTGCAGCCGAGCTCCGCAGCACCTCCACAGACTATTACATCCAGACATTCCCAGTGTTTCCTCAGCAGGCTCCACTTCACTCAGCTGCCCGACAAACCCGCTGCTTCATCCCACTTTAACCTGAATAGCAAACCAGGGCTCGGTGCTCCGGTTGGATCCCAACACAGAACCGGGGCTAGCTGGGAAGCTAGCGGAGGCTAACTGGCTGTGCTTCCCTCCGGTCATGCTGCGGCTAACGCTCTGCTAGCCTCCCAGCTAGCCCTGGTTTCTTATTCAGGTTAAAGTGGGAAGAAGCAGCGGGTCTGTCGGGCAGCTGAGTGAAGTGCAGCCTGAGGAGGAAGCACCGGTTAGCCCGGTTTCGCTACAGGTGCGAGGAAATAAAACCTGAACATCCAATCAGAGTGATCTCTCTCACTGACAAGCCCGCTGATTCAACATGCTCAATTGGCTGAAAAGCCGCCAACGCCGAAGTGCCAACAGGGCTGGACACACCACAAAAACTAGGGCAACAGATGCTCATCAACAGCCCAACACTGGCCGACGGCCAACTGTCGGCTTGGCGTGTCAGGGCCTTAACACATTACTGTTTCCCCAGCTCTGGTCAAATGTCAGATCTACTCACTCAAACTCCAGCTTGTGTAGCTCTTTGACGGCTGGTATTCCCTCTGCCAGGATTGAATCTGATTGGCTTGAACTAAAAGGAAAAGACACACACATCAGAGGCCGGACACACACAGTTTGTATGGTGCAAAGTATTAGCTTATTTGCATGTGTGTGCGGGAAGGTGTCGGGTTGTATTACCTGTCTGACAGCCTCTTGTGCATGTGTATGTTCACCAGCTTTGCCAGGTGCTCTATGTGACACACCTGCGTGGCTTTCAGAGGGTGGATCTTGAATTTGGACACCGTCCCCTGTAGGAGGCCTTCTTCACCGCTCTGCTCTAACTGCTCCCATAAGGCGATGACATCAGCAATGCATGCCCTAGAAGACACCCAAGGGTTGATATTGGTTTCAATGGATTAGTATGACAGAGCTCTCTTTGAACTGAGCACTTTTAGGGTTGATAAGCTATGACTAGACAATCACTGTTTGGGGAAGAGGTTTTACAAACTTAATTGTATACCTGTATGTGTTGATGTTGTTGAGCCCAACGAGAGCTCTGAGTCCAGAAATCTGTATCCCCGAATCCTCCAGATCCAAACAGAACCGTCTACCTTCAGCTCCACCCTTTTTGAGAACATGCTGCACAGCGAACACGTCTGACGGCTTAAGTGGAACTCCACGAAATGACAGAACTTCTGGAAGATTTGCTGCCAGATGGGCAACTAATTGTGTGCTGCCACTGTCTCTGTTACCATCACCATGCGTGGAGTTCGCCTCATACACATAGTGACACGCCTCCAGGACCTGGGCGGGGCTCAGGTCACTATAGGAAAGACTCTCAAGGTGTTTTGTTACTAGAGCCTGCTTGGCGGCGACCATATCTCTGAAGGTTTTCTCTGTGTGTGAGTGAAGCCTCTGCAGCTCTGTTCTGTCGTGGAACAGGAGTCCGACTGCAAAGCGCTGAGCAAACTCAAGCTCCTCCCTTTGGGGTCTCCGACGTCCCTTCTGGCCTGACTGGAAAGGGAGGGTTGGATGAAAGGCACGGTCTGTCATAGTCCTGAGGAAACAGAACGTGGGAAAGAGTCAGGGAAATCCAGAGAGGGCAGAGCACTGAAAGTGAAAGAGAAAAGAGGCTGGGAGTGGTAAAAATGTGCTCTTTCATTTTTAAACAAAGGACATAGAAGACACTATGCCAGATTAAAAGCTTAACACTCAATCAGCCTCTCATTTAATCTTTTTACCCATATAATTCTGATAGAAAACATAGAGGAAAACTATTTTACTCTGATGAATCAAGAAACTCTTACCTTGATAGAGACAAATGGACCCCTGCCAGGTAACTCTGGAGAAAAGGATTGGCCCACAACAGAATGTGGTCATCACTAGTGTCAGCATGTTCAGTGACTGTCCCCTTTTTTCCATTCTTTCCAGTTCCCATTTCTTCATTATCCTCTCTTTCCCCTCCCTCTGTTTCACCACTCGGGACAACCTGCCCCGTCCTCAGTTGGCAAGACAATAAAAGTTCTGTCCTGTGGCCAAACGCCTTGAGTTTGGCTGATATAGTTCGTCCTGTGGGGAGGATGCAGGTGTTTGCTTTGACTGACTCCCAGGCTAAAGAACTCAGCTGGGACAGCAACACTTTCTCCTCTGCTCTGTCTGCTTCCTCTGCAGCACTCCTCATCCCCTCCCCATCGCCATCATCTTCCTCTTTGTCCTGTTTTTTTGTCCTTGCTCGTTGGGTGCGCGAGCCAGGGCGAACTTGTGCTCTGGACTTTTTCCGAGTGTTTTTGTGCTGCGTTTTCGCTTGAGAACTACTTGAGATTTCTGTCTGGGCTTCTTCCTCTGTTTGCATAGATGCGTCTAACTGAGATTCAGCCTGTGAGTGCATGCTCTTTCTGTCCATTTCCATCTTCAGTTGAACCACTTGATGGCAGAGTCCAGTTAAAGTTCTCGGGAGGTCCTCTGAACTTTTGCACTGTTCTAAAACCAAGCAGACTAACCGACACAGTCCAGGCTTACAGCAGAGGAGGTGGAGATAGCTGCAATTTTTTAAGCGTTCCAAAGCAGATGCTCTGAGGTCAGGATCAGTGAAGTACTGAGACAAATATGTCTCTACGTCTGTGGGAGTGAAGCCACACACCTCCAAAATGCTGTCTGTCCGCCGGAGTAGCTGGGTGGCAGTGCCTTTTGGTCGTGTCGAGAGCAGAATAGTGCAGCCTGGAAGGAGGATCCTCTGAAGGATGCCTGAGTATAAATGTCTTACTGTGAAGATCTGTGCTTTACTGTCTTTTTGCAGTGATGCTATAATGTCTTTTTCCTGAGTCTGGAGAAGAGTTTCAAAGTCCCGCAACTCGCCAAACCCATCAAAAATGATCAGCACGCGCTTAGGGGCTGCGAGGATCTGAGCGTACACTGCCTCGGGGTCCATGCAGGAAGGAGCAAAGGAGGAGAGGTTTAGGAGGAGGGTCTTAAGGCTAAAGGTCGCCTCTGTTAAAGAGAGCGATTTTCCGTCTAATAAGAAGACAAAGTCAAACTGTGGGATGCAGTCCCTGGACCAGTCGAGACACAGCTTCCTGATCAGGGTGGTTTTTCCCATACCAGCTTTGCCGAGTAGCACTATGTAACGTTTGGGTTTGTCTCCGCTTGAGCCTTCAAAGATCTAAGTGGATAAAGACAAACATATGGATACCAGTGAGTTGCAGCCAATGATTTCAGCAATGTTTTAGATATAAACAAATCAAAACTCTCATACTTTACAGTACAGGCTGTTATAATAATAATATTCAATTTGGCTATGTTTAGAAAGCACTACATGATAACTGTTTATCCATCTCATTAAAGTGAAAGTGTTACCTGACTCGGCCCCAACAAGGTCTTCTGCCGATCCGTGTCTCCCATGATGATAAGCTCCTTATCCAGGGTTTTGTTTGTGCTTTTTTGATAACGAGTCTCTCTCTGGCTCACTGGCACATCCACGTAATGAGAGGTCAGGCTAAAGCCTGCCTCCATATCCTGGCAGGTTTGACTCATATGGGCTTTGGCTTCCTGAATGTAGTCCTTTACAACTTCTGAAAACAGAAGCACAATTGTTTGTGAACGTGCTTATCCACAAAACATGATTTGTGCTTTTAAGAAATTTTACATCAAAGCAGAAAAGAGGAATTAGTAACTTACGTGGAATGTCAATGACAGTGGGAGACTGAGGAGGGGGTGACTCCTTACATGTCAACATCTCTGAAATTCAGCATGTCCAGATTTTTGTAAGATGACAGTAACTCCACATGGTAATTTACACACAAGGAGAAAAGAGAGATAATGAAACTCACCAGTGCTGGGGGACTGGGGTGAGGCACAAGTGGGAGACACGGCTTTGCTAGCGGTTTCTGACAGAGATCCTAATGGGGATGAGCTCATCTGGACTGGCGCAACTGCACCGTCAACTAAAAACACAAAGGGAAAACAATCAATACCCTGAATTCTTACACACGGCAGTTAGTACAGAGAGATTTCCATTTTGTTTCTTAAAAGACAGAAATGAAACTATACATGTGGGAGTATAAACTACACAAAACTGACAGAATGAGATCTTTGCATATGTGCACAAGAAGCAGAGACAGGCAGACACACACATGTACATCCAAGATTAAAGAGTTCTTTACTCACTCGGGGAGAGGGGTGGCACTTGCCGTTTCAAGGGTGGTGAGGCAGCAGGAACTGTATAAAAAAGGGGCAGGGCAAGTTAATACGTTTAACACGTTTCATAAACAAAGTGCTTTATAGTGCACAGAATACATTACACTGTAAAAGAGTAATTTAGTATTAATTTAAAGGAGCTCTATGTGAAATTCAAAGCCTATAAGGAAGGAGGCTGAGCTAGCGGCTAGTTGCTAAAGGTGCTAACTCCATAAATGGCACCAAACAACAGCAACAGTGCTGACAGAGCTAACAGTGTTAACCAGGGGGGAATTTAAGGGTGGGCACTATGCTTCCACAACAACAACACAGTCCCAGTAATAGTGGTAACTTCCATGTGAGCTCAGTGCAAAGCAGCGGTGAATGCTAGCCAGTGGTATACACACATGCACTAACATGCACGCACGGCCAGAACCAGTTGCCAAATTCAGAAATTCATTTTGGGGAAAGGTGTGGGGGTTTCAAACAAAAGAGGACCTAGGACCGAGCCCTGGGAGACTCCACATCCTTAATGGAGACAATGCGGTTTCAGTCTATCTAGGACATGGTTCCCAACTGGTCCAGCCACAGGTCCAGATTTCTCCTTGGTCATTAGTTCAATATCCTTATTGCTTAATATATTCACCGTCATACTAGAATTTGGCCATATTGTCGAGCTAGTTTGCTGTCTCTGTCCAGTAGCTGTCCGTTAGTCACTCACTCTACAACAAAAACACCTAAATTGTGCCGGAAATTCACTGAATTCCAAAATAAAGTGTTTTTTTTTTTTTTGTTAAAGCTTGACACATTTGCAAGTCACTTGAAGTCCCTTTCGAATGGACGAGCAGCCCACTTTTAGACTGCGACCCACCAGTTGGAAACCACTGATCTAGAACATGCTTAACTGACTCAAACACAGCATAATGTTCAGTGGGACTAGGACTGAAATTTTGGTGGATAACAAGTATCTCGATGAACATGAAAAGTAGCTGCTGGAAAACTTTTTCAGTCACTTCAAACAGAAAATAGGTCAGCGGTTGCTAATTACACCCCTATTTAAGCTACACTTCTTAGAGGAAGCTTGCTAATCCAGTTTTCAGGGCAACTGCATGCCAACTGAAACTTCATTTCCCCCTCACAGTCAACTCCTCTCTCACACAATGTCAACAAAAATAGACAGGATGTTTCCCACGGCTACTGCACTGAAACTGGTTGATCAGTGTATGTGAATACTTTACTCACCTAATATGTAAGTAGGCGCAGCAGCTGTGTTGGGGAGTGGAAGTGTAATAACCGGAGGAGAGAGACTCAGGGTCTGAACAACCTGATATGCTGGAGTGTCCGGGATGGTGATGAACTGAATGGAGGGATGGAGATGAAGGATTCTTGGGGGAGTGGATGGGGGGGCCACCGTCTCTGGTGAACTCAGCTCTGATCCTGTGTCAGCGTCTGCAAAAGAAACACAGACAACAACTCTTATCTGTCTGTGCTCACAGGTTTTGTTGACCGTGGGTGAATCAAAAACAAAGGATGGTAGAGTAAAACATGCAGATAGGTTTGCTTCCAAGGGAATTACAAGAGATTAGGACCCAAAGATTTTGTGTCATGCCTGCGACTTTCATTTGAGCAGACTTGATTTGAAAATGGAATCGAGTCAAATGAGGACAGAGTTCTTCTTTTGGTTCAGGGTGTGATTCCTTATCTGATGATTTCTAAATTAAAGTTCCCGTTTCTCAGTCGGCATTCTTGTGCCACGAAGGAACTGAGTCAACCATAACCAGCAAACATCCCCTTAAACCATGAGTCTTATGTTGCTACTGTAGCTTCACATGGGTTGCCCTGTCTGTAAAATGTCATTTTACTCATATCGAGAACTCTCATGTGCATAGTGTTCATATCACATAGCCTTTTACTGTGAACTGCAAAAGCTATTCAGTTGACATTTATATCATTAATACATTATATAATATATTTTTTAATTCTCCTTAAACTTACAGGGTCTATCTGTCCCCTAAGAATTGCTTCAGTTTACAGCAGGAACATGAGAAACGTACCTTGAGTCACAGTCAGCTCAGCCTGTGGCTCTTCGGTTTTTGGTCGACCTGCAAGAGTTGAAGGGTTGTAAACATTACAAAATGGTTCTTGGCTAACATCACAGGAAGGCAGCCACAAAATAAGCCCAGAACCGCCAGAATTATTTAAAGGAACACACCATTGTGTTTGCAAGTTTAAGCTGCTTAAAGGGACAGTTCACCCCAAAATCAAAAGTACATATTTTTCCTCTTACCTGTAGCACTATTTAACAGTCTAGACTGTTTTTATGGGAGTTGCTGAGTGTTGGAGATAGCAGCCATAGAGATGTCTGTTTTCTCTTCAATACAATGGAACTAAATGGCACTCAGCTTGTGGTGTTTAAAGCACTAAAAAATACATTTGAAAAACTCAACAGCAATGTCTCTTTCCAGAGAGCATGACCCTGTTACTCAAGATAATCCACAGACCTTGCTGCGAGCAGTTTCATGTCGGAACTATTTTCTTTCTACCGAACCACAACCACCAACCATATCACTGTGCAGAAGTGAGTGTGCATGTACTCATGGACGAGAGGCTTGTGCTTGTGGCAGTGTAAGATGTAGACTGTAATGATTTGGGGGTGAACTTTGCCTTTAACTACAAATTTTGTTAGCATCTTAGCATTCGGGGCAGCCATTGGTTTGCATTCATTTCTGTACAGCCTGATTTCACTGTGGGCAGCACGATGGTACAGTTGTTAGCGCTGTCGCCTCACAACAAGAGGGTCCGGGTTCGACCTTGCATCCCAGCTTGTCTCCATGTCAACTTGTTTTTTTGGAGGGGTTTACCCACAGTCCAAAGACATGCAGGTTAGGTTAATTGTTGACTCTAAGTTCCCTGTGTGAATGATTGTCGCTATGTGTTGGTCCTGATATTAGTCTGGTGACCTGTCAGGCTACAGAACATGGATGGATGGATTTCATTGGACTGCATCATTTCCTAATAGTAATGTATCTTTAAAAAACCTTGATGCCAACTCGATGTCCACTGTGTGACAAAAAGAAAACGCCACATGATTTGATATATACTGATGTGAATGAAAGCAATGGCTCCCTGAAACAGTTGACAAACACTGACTTCCAAAACTAAAGAGGGTGGTTTCCAAAATGATAAAACATTAACTAGGTAATTTGCTTTTGGCAGACACGACACTGCTCTGGTTATATATTTCACAGTGTCCCACATTTGAAGCCACATTATGAACACTCGACAAACAGCAACCAAACAGACAGTCAGGGTCGGTCACCTGCTGTTTTCGGCTTTTTCGGCCTAGATGGTGTGTTCTCATCAGTGCGCCGCTGTGATCGGGAAGCTGGAGATAAAAGATATGAACAGAACATGCAAAGTTACAGTTAAAACCCACCCATTAATTCAGGCTTGCAGAATTTTGTGGCTGCAATCCAAAAATTAAGTGTTATACGACGAAGAGGTGACCAGGAGAGCCAGCGACTGTTTTATCTACCTCTGGATCTTTTCCTCCTGGTATTTGTTGTGCTTGTAACTTTGTCCTCCTGTATCTGCTGAGGGCTGTCGAAGCCTGGCAGCTCCATTGGGGGAAGATCACCTACAGTGCACGAAAGAGGAAGTAAAAGAGTCAGTGAAGCAGCTAACGGACACAATAACCAGATATGGCTCTCATGCATTTCGGTAGTGAACTGAAAATCAGAGCAGCGACACACGTTTCCCCAAACACATTGAAGATTTTGAAGGAAATGGTGGACAGGATAAAACTCAGAAAAATGGTTCCTGACCCTTGTGTTTTTTATCCATTGGTTTCAATTTCTTGGTGTTTGGGGTCTTATAGACACCACTGCAGAACATCTCAAATTTTTTTGCACTTAATATATATTTTTCTCTTCTACTAACCTTTTAAAAACCCAATATGTAGAAAAGAAAAAGAAAACTGGTCTTGCACATTTGGTGAGATGACATTACTACACAAAATGGCCATATAGCATTGTCATTATATTTAGGGGCCCACTGTCTAAAAAAACAGCCCCTGATTGTACTATCTAGTAAAGCTTTTTTAAAAGCTTAAGCCCCTTTATTTTTCCTCCTTGCTCTCATGTATTGCCTGTTTGTGTCAGCAGCTGCAAAATGAAAAGAAGAGCTTCTTACAGCAGGTGACGAGTTCTTCCTCACAGTTGAGACAGGGGTCGTCAAAGAGCCCTCCTGTGTCTAAGAAAGGAGGCAATTAGACAAAAGATTACCTTTGCATTCATACTTGAATATGTGTGTTCTTGTGTGAGCCATTTGATACACTGAATGTGTGCGGAAGTTTGGTTGCAACTTACCCACAAACTCCCCAAGGTAATCATCGTTCAGGAATTCCGATAAATCATCTAAAACACAAACAATGATTATATTCGATAAAGCATTTGCAACTGTTTGCTTTCCCATCTCTGCTCATATTTGCTAAGGACAGTTTAAATGTCACAATTCACTGGGTGTGCACGTCTGTTTTTTCCACTGCTTTCCTCGGTTATGTTTTTTAAGCGTACGAGGACTTGTGAATCAAGATAGGCCTAAAACTAATAGCTAAAACTGTTCCAATAAATGGACGTAATAAAAAGTTGCACACTTGAAGGTGAGTGATCAGGATGCAGTTACACAGGTAGAGAACAATCTGTCAGTTTTTTCTGACTGTCGTCTTTATCTCTCCTTTAGTGTAGACAAATGAACCTAGTGTATAGAATACCAGTAATGTGAATGTACACTATCTTCACCTTCAACCAGCCCAGATTCTAGACCATCTTTTTTACAGTCATGTTAAACGTGCCCATTAAATTAGATTTTTTTCACCAGTTAACATCTCTATGGCTGTATTCAAAGCAACAGTAGCTCAGTGGTGATCCTGGTTCAATCAATAATCATTATATTAATTCACTAAATTTCCTTTAAAGCTACGGCTGGTAACTTTTATTTGATTTATTTAACCTTTATTTAACCAGGAAGTCCCACTGAGATTGGTAGCAACCCATCAAAACACATTTAAAATGCAACAAATACGAGAAATAATACAAAAATCCACAATAAAACGACAACTGTTCAAACACTGTGGCCTCTCGAGAGAAACAAGAACACGTCTGTGTCACCACATTCTGTCACTTCCACACAGTAGTACATGAGACAGTCAATCTGTGGGAAAAAAATCACGCTCCTCTGTCTCCTTGTTGTGCTTCTAGTTGCATTTGCAAGAATCTGCTGCATGTGAAAATAAAATAGAATAAAAAAATAAATAAAATAAAACATATTTTAGTGTAGTGTTTAGCTGCAAAATTAGAAACTTTGTGACCTGGCTGCCATGTTTAGATGTATACAGTCAAGTAAAAACCAAGAACCACCCACAAGTTCAATCAACTGCTTAATTTTACAGCTAAACAGTACACTAAAATATGTGTCTGAACACATACGAGGTGATGGCAGCGGCATTAGCTGCAGCTGCATTAGAGACTCCTCAACTCTGATTGGTTGTTTTCCTTCAGCTGCAGTAGATTATGGCAAACGCCGCTAGGAGCACTTGAAGGAGGAGGAGGAGGAACATCAAAATCTGTCTCATGTTACACTGTGTGGATACTTACTGTACTTTCATTCAGTAGGCTTCAACACAGTCTGCCTCATATCTTTTGGATACGATGAAGTAAAAGCAGTAACTTTCCATGAAGTCAGTGTTTTGATTCATTGAGCCATTCAGCCTTTTTACAGTCGAACTCGAACAATACAAACCTGGTAGATCTCCCAAACAGAGAAACGGGTCCTGACTGACGTCCTGCATCTTGGCAGCTGATAGGAAACACACACACACACACACATACACAAAAATGAAATTAAAAATATTGCCAACATGTTGATGCATGAAGACTGAAAGCATATGGGGTTATATTTCCTGTTTTATTTTGAAGTACTAACTAACTCTTGTGTTATTGCAGTTTCCTGTGTTTTCCTGCCTTTCATCAACCGCACCTGCTGCTTACTCACCTGCCCCGATTATCCTCTCAGACATCCGTGTGCATATACACACCCCTTTCTAGCAATCTCTTTGTTTGATTCCCTGGACCCGTTTATAACTTAGCTTGTTGTGGTTTTAAGGATTTTTTGCCTCCTTGTCAGTTTATTTTTTATTACCTTTTTGGACTGAAATAAAATCCATTATTTTACCCTACTCTGCCTCCTGTGTGTTCCCTGCATTTGAGTTTCCACCAGAGTTATTACTTAATGTGCGTCACAGGCAGCATTAGATGAGGTTTTGGCATGTGTTGGCAAGTTGGCAAGTTTTCTCATAGCTAAATGTCACTGTAAACACAAAGCTGCTCTCATTGTTCTTTTAAATATATAAGGAATGTGATGTGCTTGAGTGACGTGACCAGTAACATTTTTCTGTCAGTAGGCTATAGCGTCTTCCTTTGAAGTACAAGTGACAAAGAGGCATTAGCAGTCCAACGTACTTACATTTAATTAAAGTCTGTTCAAAGATGAGCTTTCAGTTCTAATATAATTCTGGATATTTTAATAAATGCTAATGTTTTATTGTTATATTTTGTGAGGAAAATCTGAATCTGCAAAGCAACCAGTAAAATGTTGTGGTACAAAGTTCTTCCTCGCTGTAAGTCAAGGGCCTTCTATTTGTTATGTTGGGGCACAGTTAAAATGGCAACATGATTCGATGCTTCATATCTAAACATCACAAAATAACAAAAGCTGTTTGGAGCTGAGGTTTGTTGCTCAGGAAGTTCAGTGTCGAGTGTGAAGTTGCGTGTGTGAACAGTTCTCAACAAAGCTGCCAGCAGCAATACCACAGGCCAAGCAATCGGCCTCTTCCGAATGGGAACATTTTGAACGAGCACTGCACCAATTAGATTCAATAAATGCTGACGCTGAGTGCATTTTATTGTAAAGGCTCGGTGTAAAGGACCTACTTTAGAGTTCTTCACAACAGATCATCAGACACGGGTCAAAAGCAAAAGAGACACATTCATGAAGCAACTCACTCATAATCAGTTGCAAAACGAAAACAGTTGTTTGTCGGGCTTGTTGATCCCCTCTCTGCATGTGTGTGTGGTTTATGTCTGTAGGGTGGATGTGGGTTTTCAGTGAGTGTGTCTTTTATTTTATTTTTTTTACAATTTTATGATTGTTTCACTTTCTTTATCTTTATTTTTCTGTACAAGTTACATGTTGCAGTTAAAGCACATTAAATTAGTGTGTATTAAAATGAGCTATTTAAGTAAAATGACCTTGTCTTACCTCAACTCACGGGTATTGTTTTAGAGCAGCTCTGACGCCATCACTTACTGTTCACATGCAGTATACTATACTGACAATCAGACCACAATGGGGCTGAGCTGAAAGCTTCGAGGCTTCGTCCGCCACGGTAACCCATGTCCAAATCAGTATTCGAATGCTCTGTCTTTCTATACCATCGCCCCAAAATCCCAAATAGCCCATGAATCAGTAAATTGTGATCCAACACAATTATTCTCAGACAAGACCGTTTAAACATAGTGATAGGCCTACTTTTGTGACTCCAACAATTTGACCATCTGTGACAGGTTTACAGGTACGCTAGCAAGATGTCGAAAGCCAAGCATCTGGTAAAGTTTTGAAATTTACAAAGATGCCCCCTAAAATGTAAGTGCCAGATATGCTAAAGGAAGCTGGCATATCAAAACTCTAGAACGGACTTGGCAAATCACCTGAAAACTCTAAGTATCAGCTAAACCGTCTTGCAATTTTTTTCTAGCTGTTATGCCTAATTTACTGTGACCTGCAATGCTAACAAAGCTGATATTGGGCAAAAGGTGGGGTTCATCCAGGACAGGTCACCAGACTATCACAGGGCTGACACACAGAGACAGACAACCATTCACACTTGAGGGAAATTTAGAGTCACCAATAAACCTGCATGTCTTTGGACTGTGGGAGGAAGCCGGAGTAACCCGAAAAAACCCACACTGACTCGGGGACAAACATGGAAACTCCACGCAGAAGGCTCCCCCACCCTGGGGTTCGATCTGCGAACCTCAGAGCGCTTTTACACTACATCACATTCACCCATACACACACTGGTGGCCGAGGCTACATGATGCTACTCAGTAACTATTCACATGCACTCACACAATTTGGGGTTCAGTATCTTGCCCAAGGACACTTCAACATGCAGATTGGACGAGCTGGACGAATCACAGAGCTCAGTTCAGATAACGTATTATTCATCCCGGCCAGTGCTACAGTTTATTGTACAGTCATTTCACAACTCTCTGCTGTGCCTCTGTGCCGGTGCTGCAGCTTTCTGGGATGCTAAGCAACTTCTCTAAATCAGGCAGAGAAATCTCCACAGCTCTCTTAAATTTACAAATATCAAAGAGACCCAGGACTCTTATGTACGTATGGATATGTTTGTTTCTCAGAGGTGCAGAGCCACAGCACGAGTGTGCCTCAACCTGTTCAATCAAGCCTGTGGGACTCTATCTCTTCTGTGTAACAAAATAAACATGAGAGGGATCATCAGACATAACATTACCTGCCAGAGACAACCTTCTTTTAGTACAGCGTGAAAACGTGACTCATGGTGGTGTTTGAGCCAGCGTTTGCTGTGGTTTTGTCTATCGACAACCCAGCTTAAATGGGTCATCAGGAAATTTAATGTTTTATTCTACCAAAAATTATGAGTCACCAAAGGCTGATAATGATCTAAGACTGGTTCACATTACATAATACAGCGTGCAACTTGTATCATGTATTGTGTATGGTGGGTGGTTTCCACAGGCGGTCACTTTTGTCTTGGTGCAGGACTGTTTCAGAAACAGGCCCTGACTCGCCTCACCACTGAAAGTCTTTCCCTCCCCTCTGTCTCTCCTTTAAGGCCAACCTGTCTTTGACTTTGATGGTTTCAGTCAGACACTCCTCAGGCACACTCTAAGTTGTGATTCCCTCTATTTTTTTTCGTATGAAAAGGCTCAGATGGTATGCAACAAACTTTCGTTTTGAGAGGAGGCAAAATCACTACTGACACCAACGACTTGTTAAAATGCTTGTCCCTCATGACTCATAACTTTCAGTACAATAAAACACTAAATTTTCTGATGACCCATTTTATTTGCGTTGTAGACTGACAAAACAACAGTAAATGCTGGCGCAAAGACCACAGAGGATGTCAGGAGGATCAGATAATTTGCAGATCTGCAGTTCCTGTGTTTTGGGGAGAGGAGCGACTGTAAAAAAAAAAAAAAAAAAAAAAAGTCAACCCAGAAAGCAGTGCATCTGCTCTGGTCCCTGTCAGGTGCCGTTCGAGGTGTTACACAAGCGCTATATGGAAAGCACCTGAATTTTACTGCTGACTTTTTTTTCTGTCTGATTGACTCTTTTTGGACCACTAAAAACATTTTAGCAGAAATTTAGCCACAGGCATCAGGGCCTTGTCGCTTTTAAAGTTCAAGATCGGCTTGGAGTCCAGTTGGCAGAGACAGACATCCTTGTAGGCAATTTGTTTGTCTTCTCAGGTTACATGGTGGCAGCTGCCGGATAGGCAGACCAACTTCCTGCCATGCACTAAACAAAACTCACCATAACTCTGATTTACAAGCTCAAATGTGTCTCACGTTATCAAAATTTAATTAGTCGGCATTTGCTATTTACTGTAAATTAAAGGGACGGTTTACCCCCAAATCAAAAACACATATTTCTCCTCTTACCAGTGGTGCTATTCATCACTCTAGATCTAGATTGTTTTGGTGTGAGTTGCTGATTATTGAAGATATCGGCCATAGAGATGTCTGCCTTCTCTCCAGTATAATGGAACTAGATGGCACTCGGCTTGTGGTGCTCAAACATTGAAAATACATTTGAAAAACTCAACAGCTCTTTTCAGAAATCATGTCCTGGTTACTAAAGATAATCCACAGACATTGTTGTGAATAGTTTCATGTAGTAACTATTTTCTTTCTACAAGACTACATCTGCCTACCATATCACAGCGCAGAAGGAGCGTTGTGAATGTTCTCATGGATTACAGGCTTGTGCTCGTGACACTACGAGATCATAGACTGTATAAAATACTAGACGCATCACCCATTGGTTTGTGGACTGCCATTTTGAAGCCTCGAGTGCGGCAACTTTGCCATCAGCATCTTGATTTTTTGGAGCCAGAAGTGGCCATATTTGGGTGAGAGGTTGGAGGAGCAAGGAGTGGGTCTGACTCCTTGCCGGCAGCCTGTCACTCAAATATGCATAACTTTAAGCCTTAATAAAATGTAAACAGATGACTTGTATGAAAATTCATCTCTGTACAGTTGTCACAAATATTGAAATTACCTCCAGAGACCAAAAACATGTTTATTTCTGCTGTAAACTTTGGCATTTTTTCATGGGGGTCTATTGGAATCGACTCACTTCTGGAGCCAGACTCAACAGGCCATTCAACTTGGCACTTATGCATTAGCTTCATTTTCCAGCCCCAGAGGTTGCTGCATGCACGAGATGTCAACTTTCAAGGCATCCTCCTGAGCCGAGCTGTAACATTAGCTAGCTCAGTAGCAAAAGACACACGCACCCTACGTTGGGCAGGTGTAGTTCAGTAGAAAGAAAATGGTCTGTGGATTATCTTGAGTAACTGTGCTGTGATTTCTGGAGAGAGACACTGCTGATGAGTCACCTAGTGCCACCTGGTTCCACTATATGCGAGAGAAGGCAAATATCCTTTATTTCACACACCCACAACTCACACCAAAACAATCTAGACTGAGCAACAGCACCACAGGTAAGAGGGGAAAATGTGTATTTTTGATTTGGGGGTGAACTGTCCCTTTATGAGTGAAAATAATACACCGGTTGCTTAATGCTACTTCAGCCAGTTTTAAATGACACATTAGAGGAAGTGATTTATCACCTGATAATACCCAAAACAAAATGCCTCAGCCAAAGAATGAGGAACTTGTCAACTTAAATATGTACAGCACCATGCTGCTTTATACAGCAAGTCCACAAAAACAACACACAACCACATGCAGCTTAACACATGGTCCAGAAAATGCAAACTGCAGGACTGTCAAACTGCAAAAGACAGAGAAAAGCTTCAAGTGTTTATTGATCATGAATGAGTGAAATTCCTTGTGCCTACTCCTACACACATCCACGCCTTTACTAAAATCACTTTCTTTTCTTTACTGGAAGTCCCCCAAAATACCCTGTTCCACTAACACTCCCTAGCAAGACCCTCCAATCTCGCTTACCATTTTACACATGGGGGTGGGGGGCTGTTGGAGTAGAGCCCTGAACACATGCGTAATGGAGCAGACTCGCCATTTCGGAGGGTAAAGTCACATAATGCATCCTATTATTAGAAATGTAAAAAAAAGTATGAAACCCATCCACATTTTTTGGGTGGTCATAAATAAGGTTATTTAAAGGCAGAAAAGGTATCAGATAACAAAAAGCATGTTTGGAAACGCATTTTTCTTAATGCTGATCACATCATGATGCAAAACACAGATAAAACTTCTATCACTGTGAATATTTAATTAAAATAACTTGAAATCATTACAAAACGGCGCTAAAATACGTCAAACACAGGTATATAAAAATTAAAAGTTGAGCCCCCCGGACATGTTTTTCTGTCGATGCATGCGCACGTTGGATAAACTCACCCAAATCTCCCCATCAGAGCCGGAATTACATTTACCTGCTGGGCCAGCCTCACTGGGTGATGCTCAGGTCCTCTGCACCCCTGCTGTATATTATCAGTGCGATGAACTCCCAGTCTCTGACTGTACATCAAACGCTGCATACACCTCTAACTCTCCATAGAGTAACCGCGGTGAGAGCGCGCAACCTGCTCGGTCTAACAATAAACTCAGCTTTTACTTTCACTTTGCTTAAATGCGCATCCACAGCAGCCAAGCCACCGCAGCCTGTGGCGGTTGGGTTGCCACAAATAGGGAGCATCAGTTTGTTTCTGAAACAAGCTGCAGTTTCATTTTAGATCTTCATGTAACTGCTTTAGTGTGAAAGTTTTTAAAAGCCCTTCAACAGTGCGTGAATGAGCAGTTGGGCACAGGAGATGTGATGTGCTTATTGATGTCAGACAGCGCATGTCAAAGCTTTACATACTGTACATCACCACATCAACCACAACCACAGGTGTCACTGCTCATGACCATAAATGTGACAGATCAGCTCAGTCAGAAAAAAATACCGTTAAACAAATATGTGCAGAATTCTGTCGCCTGTCTCGTGTCCCTGTGCGCTCTGGCCTCCAGAAATTGCCTTACACCTCACTAGAAATCCAGTCATGGATCTCTCCTGGACTGTCGTGCAGACCTCTGGTTCCACCATGCCATTCAGCTCCATCAAATTTCTGTAGTTCTAAAAATAATCTCCCCATTTGGATGTGAAGACAGCTGGCACCTGACACCTGTGGCATGTTGCTGCCATGGATCACTTTTGTATCAGTCAGTTTTATTTTATCATTATCATCCAGGGCCGTAATCAGCTATTCAACATTAGGGTTTGGCTTTATAGTCTTATGGGAGGCGAACACAGTCCTCCGAGGTGAAAGTCTGTGTTTGTTGGACCCATCCACCACCACTCCCACCGCCTTAACTTTCGTTCTTGTCCCACCACATTTCCCCCTGACACCACCAAGCGCTGTTAAAGTATAATATAATGGCAACTGGCTGCGTATCATGCCTACATTAAAGGACAGCTTTTTTTCGTCAGTGTCTGATGCCCCAACTATTGCCTAATGCAGGATTTCAACTTTGGAGTGAGACCCCCAGAATAATGTTTTAGAAACTTAACAGCTAAACTGTAGCCTGGTAAGACCATCCTGATGACATGAACTAATATCTGTTCTACTTTCTGTATCAGTCTGGACTCAGTACCGCCCGCCTTGTATCCAGGTATTAAAATCCAATTGGGGCCAATGAGGGATCGGCACCGTAGTTTTCAGTGTAAGCAGTCAATCAGGGATTACGTTGTAGCTGATGATGACAATACAGGGTGCAGCTTGCAGGACAGTAATGGCTACTCCGGAAGCAACAAGCGCTAACTGGCAAGTAGTGATTGCAAGATTGTCAAATAGCAACAATTAATCAAGAACAAGAGTATGCACTCGTGGAGTTTTACGAAGGAAAATATGTTTTTGCCCTTCTTCCAACTCGATTTGGCAAAAGCTTGATTTATCAACTGGCTCCGTTGATGATGAAGATGTGTCCTGGTGTTTTGTCACGCTGATTGGCTGAAGGAGTTGGTCTGTCAAGGCGAGGACTCCCACCCACTGAGAAGGTTTGGGGTGGCACCCAGTCCAGACATGTACCAGGCTAGCTAAACTGACCATTTTAATCGATTTTAAAATCTTTATGACAGATTTATGACATATTTAAGGCAGTATGTATGGACAGTGATATAGCCTACAGAACACTCACATTACTTTCAGGGATGTTCCGATCTGATCTCAAAGATCGGCATCAGTGCCAATTAAGGCTTTTTTTTTTTTTTTAATCTGATCATAATCCACTATATTCAGTTATTTGGAGAATCCGATCCTTTGTTTACCCTCACCTGTCACACAGGCATTTTTACTCAAAGCTTTAGTGTAGAGACATGCAGAGTGCAGCCGTCTCCAACTCTCCTGCTGTCTTTCTTTCCTTCACACTGCTGTGCACCTGTGTGTATGTGTAAGAGCCCGGGTTGAGCCCCGCCCACCGTAAAACACCACACGCCATAAACAACAGCAAAAATGGAGTACGAGACTGTTAATTTATGTTTTTGTTACCGAAATTTATGAAAATTCATTTAATTTCAGTTCAGTTTGAAAGTATCTTGCACCAAGGCGACAAAAACTGGAGAACAGGCAGAGCCAAGGCCAAAAAGATTAAAGGGAGGGTTTGTCATTTTATACCTAGTAATAAAGTAAGTAATAAATAAATAAATACATAAATTAAAAGTGTGCACTGTGTAGCAGCTGCATTATCTAGAATCACAGAAGTATCAAATCGGGACTTGGTAGCAGCAGATGCTCAATAATAAATGACTCGGATCGGGATCAAGTGCATAAAAACTTGAGCCGGACATCCCTAATTACTTTCTAGTTTCCACTGTTTAATACATTTCAAAGCAACGAAATGAAGAGACAGTAGTGTTTGACATTGATTGTACCTACACACTGGTTGAAGAATGGCTTAGAACCAAATGTAACATTTGCAATTTACATTTGCTCATGATTATTTTGGACAGTGGTGTGTGGTTGCCTTACGTAGCATAGTGCATTTTTTATTCATGTATATATTTTCGACAATATACTTGGGGGGCAAAAAGTGTCATTGTTATTAGGGTGGTCTGTCAGTTTACTGTCCTCCTTTCCATCATGGCCCTCTATATCTAAGATCCTCTTTCTTTTCTACCTGAGCTCTGCCTGAGTGAATGCTTCGTAACAGACACATATGCAGAGGCGGAGCAGTGGCGTGGCTCCTGCCCTGGATGTTCTCTCAAAAGCCCCAAATCCTTTAGGTTTTTAAAATACTTTGAACCATGTCATTCAGATGACAATATACCCATTTTGTTAATGCTTTATATTAAAGAAATCTAATATAACCGAGTAAATGCGCAGAGCATTGAAGACCACAGATTATTATGGCATGAATTCAAATGTAGCAGATCTGTCAGCTAATTATTCATCCTGTACAAAAGTAGGTTTCAAGATTAGTAATGCCTTTACTCCTACCCTACCTATGTTATGTAACTTAAAAATAGTAACATCAGGCCTCGTTTTAGGTGGCAGGGGTGAAAATTAGTCATTTGTCGTGTTCTTCTCTCACGTTTTTAACAAATTATGTACAGATTTTTGGGCATTTTAGTATCTCAAATTGCTTGAAAAATAGTGCATAAAGCTGCCATGAATGTGAAAAAAATCTGAGCAGGAGCATGACCCTGGACCCCCCTTGGTTTGGGTTGAGTCCCAGATGTTTACAGTGGCCGGCTCTGCCCCTCCTCATATGTTCATCTGTTGCTTTTTGAACACTTTTTCAGCTATCCTTATATTTTTTTTCTTTCAAATATTACAATCTTAAATATATATGCTCATGTCTAAAATCTACTATTTGGGGCGTCGGTAGCATAGTGGATAGTGCCGGTGCCCCACGTGTAGAGGTGATGCCTCGCTGCAGCGGTCGCGGGGGTCAACTCCGGCTTGCAACCCTTTGCTGCATGTCAACCCCCACTCTCTCTCTCTCTCTCACCCCATTTCACTCTGTCCTGTCCATTAAAGGCAAAAAGCCCAAAAAAATAATCTTAAAAAAAATAAAATCTACTATTTGAGCCTTTGATTCTCTGTGTGACCTCCATCCAACAGGTAAAATAAAAACATCACATACACACTTTAACATTTCTTGCTGTGGACAAGGAAACACGGGGAGTTTTGGGTATGAGTGGAAAGTACCTGTTCTACCTGTTTCTCACTGCAAATGAACCTCTTGCCCTGTGCCATGCTGCCGCGCTCATTACATCACAAGATAAATACCCGTTGTGCCACTTAGTTACATGATACTGGTAAACTATTGTCCTCAGAAACAATGGGTGTGTGTGGATGTGCACACAAACACACACACACACACACACACACACACACACACACACACATACACAGTCAGCACAAGGAAATATGGCGATCTGTCCTGCATGATTAAGGAAAGGGAAGAGTCCGAACAGTGTGAGCAGGATGATTGGATGTGAGAGGAAGCGAAGACAAAGAGAAGGGAAATGAATCTTAATGAAGGCGGCCTGTTCTTATGAAGCTGACTCAGGGACTGTTGTTTCTCTTTGTAACTTAAATATAAATGCACACAAATGTGATTCTGAAGCTGTAACATCAACTGAACTGGGGGGAATAAATGCAACGACTGTTAAGCCAAATGCTAGCACATAAATAATGTTAACCTTTGACTTGGTACACAGGGACCACAATAGGTCACACCCAAATGTATGAAAGCCAGGCTCTGCCCTTTAAATTGAGTCATGTTACAGTAACTTGCACAGAGCTAAGCATTACGCAGGCCAGACATTGTTATCCTTTGCCTCAACTTTATGTTATGTGAACTGATAGCAGGTTTCCCATGACCAAACATGGGTGTTTGGTGTAAACCTCAACTTGCATAACAAATACTAACTCTTTATTCCTACTTTTACACTCTGTGTCCTCTTTAATTTCTAGAACTGATTCTCCCAATGGATCACTGATGCTTTAACAAGCTCAAACCGAGTGTCATATTCAAGGCAGTAGTAGTCTGTTCTTATGAATTGGAGGTTATATGAAAACTGAAGCCACAGCATTTAAAAGAAGCATATTTTCTCTCCAAGATCTCCAGGTACTTTCCATTTCCCTTTCGTGCTTCACCATAATAATCACTGCTGTTTTAGGTAAACGCCTGGACAGGTTTTGGTGGTTGAGTTGTGCCCTACTTTCAGTTTCATTTTGATTCAGCCCCACACTGCAAAAATACCAAGGACATGGCAACAAGATGGACCCTTCCCTAAACAAATACACCAACCAAGAGCTTGTTTTTGTCTAATATGACGACATAGTCATGAAATACAGAGCAAATGTTATTGATACTGTATCTTTAAATAATCAAATTAGTGATTTTTGTTAAGAGGAGACATGATGTGAGGATGCAAACTTACCCCACTGTGAGTCCACCCTCTCCTCAGCCTTGCAAATGTTTTCTACATTGTCTAATATCATGCTCTGATCCACGCTGGAGTAAAAAGAGTCATCTTGTGCGTCAGTTTGAGTATCTGTTGGTGCACACGGAGAAAACAAATGTGCAATATCTTCTGTAAATCCCGCGTCCGTGCCACATTGTCCGCCTTCCATCAAGCAGAGCAGGTCCACTTCTGTTGTCCTGTCAGCTACCCGGCAGGCATCCAGAATGCCCTGCAGCCTGTCTGTGATGTTTGTGACTGTTGCTGCACAGGCTTGAGCAGGCGAGGCATTACTTTCTGCTCCGGAGATATTCAAATGATTCAATGCAGTAGTCGCCACAGAGTCACATGTCGAGAAACAGAGGCCTTTTGCTGCTCCGTCTGTACCCAGTGTGAAGCTCGGGTCAGTGATCCCCACCTCTGTGTAGTCAAAGTTGTCAGCGTACAAGTCTAATGTCCTGCAAGCGACAGCAAGCTCTGTTTCCTCTTCCATATTCAAAACAGGGCATTGTGCTTCACCGTCTCTCGCTGTGTTTTCACTTGTTACACAGCCGGCAGCAGTCATGCTGGCAGGAACCAGTGGCAGCAGCATCTTCTGTCCTCTGTCCCAGTGCTGCCACAGAGGAACAGCTATCCTCCTAGCCGCCTCCTCTACCTGCTCTAACCACTCCTTCTCGTCTTCCAAATTCCCCTTAAACACTCTTTCATTATCACTTACTGGCTTCTGCATTAATTCTGCCCTTCTCAGCAGTTCTGTATTTTCGTCATCAAAACTAAGACAGCACTGGTAGTCACGTCCCATTGGGGTAGAAAAGAGATTGAAGCACTCGTCCGTCACCGATCTTCCCCTCAATTCTTGATCAAGTCTTGAATCAACTTGATGTTCACTAAGAGGATGAATTTTTAGTCTAGACCTCATGCTGTCATGCTCACCCACTGATGATACAGACCTTCCTTTAGACTTTCCTGACCCTAAATTCTTCACCTGGCTGAGCTGACCTTGGTCGAGGTGCCAATGTGTGGTCAATCCTCTCAGATCAGATCCTGCTTTACACGCTGCAGGTGCGATCCCCTCAGTAAGTTGCTGCCAAATCAAGCTCTTGCTGTAGGCCTCCGAAATTATCTGCCCTTCCACCAAATCCTCCAGGAGCGCTTGGATCTCGGCGGGAAAGGCCCAGGTTAGAGCTCGCCGCACTCCGTCCAGGACCTCCTCAAACTGGGTCATGGCGACGACGTCTGCTCCTGGCACACTGATGTCTAAATAAGACAGCTGCTGGCAGAGATGATTAAGTTTTAAGTTGTTCTTTTTATTTTGTTCAGGAGGCGTTTTCATTAGAAGAAGGAGGTGTTTGTGTCACTGAAGGTGGGGTCTGTTTGAAGCATTGTTTCAGCTTTTGCGTGGGATTTCATGTGAGGGTGACTCTAATGGCATGTAGGCAGAGATTTCATTATTATTAGGAAGTAAGGTTGGAGTCTGCTTACATAAGGAAGTGTTTTTCAGTGTCAATACTTTCATTACTCTTTCTGAACCCAACCCTGTTGTGTATTCGGCATTATTAATTAGTATTCATTTTGTCTAATGGTGTTCAAATAATCTACAACATTCACATACTGCTTCTTGTTTGACATGCTCACGTCATTACTTGTGCCATAACACCTGCCCACCTCTGTAACCAAGAAAACAATATTTTCAACACAGCAAATACAGACATTTATTCATAAAAACATAATTATTCCCTTGCTTATAACAGTGTTCACTGTTTTATATGTCTACAAAACATCTACAATAAGGCACTCAGGATCACCATTTCCCAAATCCGGTTTGATGAGTTATCATTGTCACTGATTTAGGGACTTTTTCTCTGTGTGAAACAATATAACAGTGAAGGAAATATTGTTTATTTTCCTCATTAAAGTCCTTCCCTGTTCCATGTTGAGCCATCATGATTTAACACATTCACACACTTATCAGTTTGCAGTCAGACACAAAACTGCTGTTCACACATAACTAAACACTGATAAACAGTAAGCTCTCTCCTCAAGTTGTTACTGTGCAAACTGGTGTCACCATAAGGCATTTATGTATCCACTGTGTTACATATTTTAGGGTTTATTTTGGAACTGGTTTGGCCACACAATGCATGCCTAACTACCATGACCTGTATTCACCGCACTTCATTTCCTTTGTATGACCTGTGCCACACCTACAGCAGAGCATACCTGGAAAGTTAAAGGTAAAGTTTTGGTGTGAGTTGCCAAGTGTCGGCAACATCAACCGCAGAGATGTCTGCCTTCTCTCCAATATAATGGAACTAGATGGCACTTGGCTTGTGGTGCTCAAATACTTTTGGAAAACTCAACAGTAATCAAGACCCGGTTATTCAAGATAATACACAGACCTTGTTGTGAGCAGTTTCATGTAGGAACTGTTTTCTTGGTATCGACATACACCTGCCAGCTGTATCACTTCGCAGAAGGAAGCGTGCATGTACTCATGGACGAGAGGACAGCTCCATATGTAAACATTAATGGCGTTCTCGTCAGCTGACCTGTAACGTTAGCTCGATCAATGGTGCTTGGTGAGCTAGCAATGGATGCACTCTTCCTTCTGTGCAGTGACACAGTAGGCGGATGTAGTTCAGTAGAAACAAAACAGTTCCTACATGAAACATGGATTATCTTGAGTAACCAGGTCATGATTTCTGGAAAGAGACACTGCTGTTGAGTATTTTTGGTGGCTTTGAGCACCATCTAGTTCCATTATATTGGAGAGAAGGCAGACATCTCTACAGCTGATATCTCCAACACTCTGCAACACACACCAAAACAATCTAGACTAATAAATAGCACTACAGGTGGAAGGTAAAATATGTATTTTTGATTTTGGGGCGAACTGTCCCTTTAATAATGATTGAGGGTCAAGACATTGAAATTTGTTGGTGCTCATTGGTGTTGCTGCTGATGCTTTTTAATGCAGGTGAAATAATTTGTTAATAATCTTCCATGTTAAACAGTCCAGTGTGCTGCTGTCACTATTCTTATTTGGTGAGAAAAAATATTTTGTACCCTCTGTATAAGGTTTCCTGTGTATTGAATCCTTCAGGTGTCATAATGTATTAGTTGTGGACACTATAATCTTTATTCTTTCACTCATTAAAATTGTCGTCTCGAATTCTAGGAAGTAAAACTGACTGTATTTTCCTACATAGATGTAATTGGAGGAAAATATTTCCGTGCTTAAAGATATACTTCTGTAACTCACCTGACCGCAGCCGGTGCGATCATAAAATAAAAGTAGAGCTATGTGTGAGAAAAACATCATGTGTGGGCTGCTGTTGTTTTGTCTGTTAGCAGGATGCAGATGCAGTTTCACATGTGTTTTTTAGTGAACCCAGGAGGAACTACGACCATGTAAGGCAAAGTACACACAGACACTTGTACAAGCATACACAAATAACACATGGTGGCAAGACTGGGGCACTACAGACCTAGTGAGACTGTGCTCACACTACTTAGACTAACACTGTACACATAACCAATATTATTATAAGTGTAATTGCAATTAGTCTTTGATTAATAAAATGTTAAACAAAAAGGATCCTACATTAAGAGTTTTCATAATTGTGATAGAAAAATCATTAAAGGTGACTTCATGTTTGGTAATTTATTTCATAAATCAGTTAAAGCAAGTACATTACACATCCCAATATGTGTCTGAAACAAGTGTGTGTAGCAAATTAATAATCTCATCAAAAAACATGTACTGTGAATCAGGAACAACTGAGTTCAGTTTTATGTGTGAAAACACTTTTTAAATTCTGCACAATTGAGTCAGTGGCTCTGAAATGTAAATGAGAAAGTTGAAGTTCCACATACTGTATGCACAGTTTGCATATCTTGGATGGAGTATTCTGTGTAGCTCTCCTAGATTCACACATTCACATTTTTAAAACCACTAGACCTGCTGAAACCAAAGCAAACCATCTACATTGCTTGAAAGGTTATAATCTCCGTAAAGCCTCCTCATTTTAAATGTGGAATGATTTTAGTGACTGAGAAAACACATGGGAAGTTAAGATTTTATACTATGACGATGATACTGTGCTTTATATTTAGAGGAAGTGATAAACCAGGTTTAAATCCCCTTGATGGTACCATCATTTGACTTTATCTCCCTAATGACAACAGATTCACTGCAACCACGCACAGTGAGGTTCAGTGGATACACTATCACGATTCAGGCCTGCAAAATGTCCTTTAGGAAATGGTTAAATGTTTTACACGACTGCTTGATTTACGACATGATCTGACATTTAACTTCCCCAAATAGCACCTTCCTTACTACAGCATAATGGTGAGAGTCTCTACCTCTTTTCATTGACTAAAGGAACTAAGTGGATATATTTGGTATCTCAGGACGCACCACAGCATCCGCAACAGTCTCATTCTCAGACAAAGAGACAACATAAGTGCATAATACATAACGTAAGATGTCTACATGACATGTAGCGCCCTGACAGGCTGTGGCACTGCTCAGGTCCCCACATATTCTCTACAATGAAAGAATAATTCTGGTGATATTCTACATCTTATCGTCAACAAATTCCATGTTGGCACCAAAAGCAACAATAAATGGATCAATTAAGTATTTAATGCCTCATGTAGTTTCCTCCGCATTGCAGAACTCCATTAAAAACAGATCACTGAGCCACTGCTGCACCGAAACACATCTACTTTTTATTTTGAGTCAATCCTCAGTGCGATCCCGTCCTGCTGCTATGAACGCTAAAACACCACAGACCCTATTGAAATGACGTGCATGGTCTAGATCGCATGGTGCAAGTGCATTTAGGGCGTCCAGCTCCGCTAGCTAAACATAATGATCCAGGCGCAAAGTAAGGTGCAAGGGGCAGAGCGGTTGTATTTAATTCTTTTATTAATCATGGGTGTGTTTTAGGTGTAACACGACTTCAACCAATCAGTATCATCTCTCATTCCCTTTAAAAGGCAGGTTTGCTGCACCCGGTGCACTGCTATTTAATTGCAGATGTGACAAATTGGAGAAGCGAGCAGTCTTCTGCTGAGGGAACAGATCTGCTCCTGAGCGAAGTGAAAACCCACAAGTGAACCAGGGGCAGCAGGAATCCCCCAGTGCTACCTGAGGTGCTTGGAGGCGGCAACGCTGAGCGTGTCCTGATCTCCTTGCATCACCACAACAGCCACACAGTGCCAACAGTGATATACCGTAAAACTTAAATTAAACGCCCGGTCCCTTTTACTAGCCCAGTGTAGCTACACATTTTGACAAATAAAGGCCTGTCTCAATTAGACGCCTGGTCTGGTTGCCAAGCAGCTCATTTTTTTTTTGGATGTATAAAACCAGAGTGTTGACTACCCACTTGAGCTAACATTAATTAGCTGTTTAGATTGCACATACAAATATAAATGTTCAAACTTTTGCTAATATGAAGATGCTACACATCATCAGCTTGGCTCATTTCATTTTACTGAAGCCATGAGCGCCAGAGAAGACGTAATGACGTCAGGCACATTACTCTCTGAGTAATGTGCCTTTTAAATAGGATGACACTGCCATCTCACTTTATTAGTAAATGGCACAGTTGCTTTCTGCCTCCTCAAAATAGCAGTGTGCAAACAATGTACCTAACCACAGCTAATTTTACGACCTACACAGATGGGTACAAATACATTTGCACAACGTGGGTGCTGGCTGGGAAAAGGGCAGGTGCAATGACCTGAAACTAGCAATGACAGTTACACTGCTCTGTGTGGCACTTTGCGTTGGGTGTGAGATAGGGCCCCAAATGTGTATTAATCCGCAGTTGAAAAAGTTCCCAGTAAATGCACTATTTACAACCATTTGAGTCCATATTTAGAAAAAGCAGTGCCCAGCTGTTACAGATTAAGTATATATCTTCAGTGTTAACACATGGGCTTGTCACCTAGAAACACATACAGCAGAAGCTGTGCACTGCTGACAGAAGTGACCCTTCGCTAAATCCCGCCCCTGGACGCACACTGACCAATCATAACATAGCATCAGTCCCGGCGCAGACCAGGGTCCGACAACAACACAGCTGTGCTCCATTGACTCTAATGCAATCATTTCAGATTTCCTTCATTTTCAGGCTGGTTTTGTGGATTTGGAGCTAAATATTGTGCCTGGGGCACGTCATGTATCATTGATACTCGATACCTGGAGAGGTTGGAAAAAGATATACGTTTCTTCCCTACTGAAGATATAGCCTACTGAATGTATACACATGCTGCTTTTGCTTTTTAATGATTATAACAGTGAAACAAAGACCGACCCTGCTGTACAGGAACCAGTGAAGGGAAGCAGGGAAACTTTGCTCATAGGCAACCAGCTCTGTGTCATCACATTGTGCGCAGATTAATGTTGTTTGACTTCCCCTGAAGATCCCTGACTGTCTGGCATCGGAGGTCCAATTCAAACACGGTTCATCTGCACACACTGATGTCACACAGCTGGTTGAATATCAGCAAAGTTTCCCTTTATATTCATTGTCTTCTAACTATCTTTGTCTTTTTAACCTGTTGTTGCTGCTGAGTCAGTTTGACATCCTGGATATATCCTTCAGACACAGACTGTAGACCCCTCTGTCTGCTTCTCTCTGCAATCACTCTTTCATTTCTCTAAAAATATGATAATATTTCTTCAGGAAGTGCAGTTAGTTACAGTGTGGGCTCCATGCTTACTCTGACAGCTTGCTGGACCATCACAAAGGGGCGGGGCTTAGCGAAAGCTCAATTGAGAAACAGCACAACACATTGTTGGGTTTTGGTGGAATTTGTAAGACAATAACATAAATAAGAATAATTTCTCCAGTTTTATACCTTAAGATAAACATTTCAAAAAGCCTTATATCAATATTTTGATTTTTCCTCAGAGATTTAAAAGTGTATTTTATCTCAGCGTAACTATAACATGTCATATACAAAGTATCTCCAGAGTGGTAGTTTGAACTTATGTGGTATTTATTTATTCAATTTTTAGATGCAAGCATTCGTGTTTAGAATTAGGACCTAGTGCTTTTTTTAATAAGCCCACCCATCATTACAAAAGTGTCATTTTTCTGACATTTGTCCAGCCCACCAAAGTGGTTTGCAAGCTGCTGCCTGTCAAGACTGATTATCATGTTGAGATCATTCTGGGAGGTCATTAGCTTTGTGTGTGTTTCTTATTCACTAGTTCATTATTGCTACCCCACTCTTATCATGTGATCTCTCTCAGTGTTCTGGTCTAACATGGCCGCCATCAGTGGGTTCAGATGAGGCTCTGCTCCTCTGTCACACGGTTGGAACAGTAGTCCTTTATACCTGGAGGAGGAGGAGAGAGCAGAGGAGGAAGACAATGATGAGCTTGATTCCCAAGAACACAAACAAATACAACTCTGTGTTTTAACGTCTTTGTGTGAGTGTTTGCTTTTCATGAACTGCCTGCTAACGACTGTGAATCATCTGTTACACAAACCACATTTAACTATTCAACTTTAATCTCATGGTTTAAGTACAGTTATTGAATTTCGATCTCGCCCTCTTCCCCTTTAGTCGACTGCTTCCCATTTGTGAAGTGATCACTTCTTCTTTCGTTACATTTAATCGGGAATTGGGATGTTAAGCAAATCATCTAGTCATCAAAAACAACAAGGGACTTCACTGGAAGTCATTTTTGTGTCTAACTTCCTTTCTCTAGAATGTGCCAAAATCTACGATATGATGTGAAAGGTGACGAAACTGACATCGGAGATGCTCGTGTATGTGTGTGTGCGGTGGGTATGTATTCCTGTAAAACGCTTACTCTGCACAATACTCTGGTAGACTTGAGCAGCAGGAGAGTCCGGCACTTGATTGAGGAAAGACCTGCCCTCGTCGCAGCTTCGTGCTATCCTGGGGTCCAGAGGTACCTTTCCTAACAGGGGCAGATCTAGATCTGCACACATTCGCTCGGCGCCCCCGGTGGTGGGAGGGAAGATCTGTGACGTGTTCTACAACAGAGAGGACAAAGAAAAATCAATGTTTGCACTTCAGATTCTGTGGATCCTAAATTACATAGGAACTTTCAACATTTGGCACAACATAAAGCATTAACAGCTCATTTTAGTTCACAAACTGAAGCTGTTTGCTACTTCAAAAGGCCTCATTCTCAGATCTTTTCAAGATGCATTATTTTCACTCCGACAAAACATTCTTTGACAACCTTTTTTTTCACGCCAACAACAAAGAGTAAAACTAAATAAAAAGTTACCTTTTAAAACAAGAACACTGCTTAAATGAGCAGCCAAAGTTTGGAAGTGATAACAGTATTCGCTGAGGAGATTCAGTCCATTGTGCCACTGAGAGCACACATGAAGATGTAAACACTGCCTCTTTCTCTAACCTTGGGAGTGACGGGAACTGTCATTTCTGTAACTGCTGTAACTGCACACAACAAAACTGTGACAGCTGACTAAAAGCATGACTAAAATCAGATAAACATTTCATTTACAATAACTGGACTAAAGTAACAAACATTTAATGATTAAACTTTGACCGAAACGTATCTAACTTTTTATCGGACTGAGATTAAAACCAAACCAGGTGCCAAAATTAAAAGCCACACGTGCTTGGAGGCAATTTAGCATTTTACTCTCATGAAGTTGGGTTACTCACGAGACAGATTAAAAACTGAGGATCCAAAGGACAGAGGGACGTCGTATGCTGTAAAGCCCTCTGAGGCAAACTGTGATTTATGATATTGGGCTTTGTAAATAAAACTAAACTGAACTGAATTGAATTGGATTTTATGTTACGTTACATGAAAGTTTATCACTCGCTCACTCACTTACTTACTCAGCGCTACTAGTTTGTGTGTGAGGTTCGATCATAGCGTGTCACCGTTCCTCTTGGTAGTTGGAGTCTATTTTATGACATTGAGCCAGCACCTGGATGCAGGTGACAGATGTGTTTAAGAAAATTCAGCAACAACTCAGACGCTTCATATACAAGACGTATATAACGCAGACAAAGACAAAGGGTTTTCCCTGGGGTTTTTCGAGATCAAGGCGGCAAAGGCATCTTGACAGCTGTACTTTTAGATACGGTCCTCCCCTCTATTAAATATGAAAGGAGGCCCCTACATGCTTGAGCTTTACACTGCTGACTTGTATAATCAGAACAGACATGTCCTGTGATTTACAGCCTTCTATGATTATATTTACTCTTTACAGCAGGCACATTCTGACAGCTGAGAATATGACTGTCAGGTATTGTCCCCCCTCACAGGAAACGTGCATTTCTCTTCTATAATACACATTCTACATCTCGGAGGCGACATCTTTCCACATACAGGCTTCCTTCGCCTTTCAAGTGGGGCAGAGCTCTGTGGGAAACAGTAGGAGAGACACAGCCCAAGTGGGAACCAGGATCTGACACAACACCGGAGGGAGAAGCAGGTCCGCGGAGCTGTGACTTGTTCTAAACTATAAAGGATTTAGGCCTACTTGATACTTTAATACTCATGTTATAGTTTTGTGTCCTGTGCTGCAAACCTTTAAACCTCTGTAGCTCCAGTGCTGTGTGCAAAAAGTTAACATATCATTTTCATTTACATGTTGTGCAGCTGTATATTTTCAAACAGGGGGGAAAAACCCTGTCTTTGCATTTTATTTTGATCACAGTCTGTTTTTATAAAAGTGCTTGTGACATCTCAAATGTGACTTTGACTTGCAGCTGAAAACATGTAGCCCATTTTGTAGAAAATCCCAAGATATATATATAGTGTAACACCAGTCAGTCTGTAGCCCTATTCTGTACAAAGACTCTCACCAAGAATATCAACTCAGGGGACAAAAATACCGTGAAGAAAAACACATCAGACATGAAAAATCAAGGAAGTGCATAGGTCTTGGTTGTTTTTGTGGGTTTCAGAGGTGAGCTGCATGTGGTTGAGAAAACCTGTGCACTGCATGCTCACTCTGCGACACTCCCTAAGTCTGTGTGTCACAGTGCAAGCTGGTGTTTTGACCTAATTCAGACTTGAAGGGAGGCCAGTATTAACTTGTTTTGCTATAACAGATGAAGTGACAACTATGTGGTCACGTTGGTTTTACCATCTTCATCAACAACTGCTCCTTTTTGCTGTGTGTGTCCTGGGGTCATTTGGCAAAAATTGTCCAAACCTCTACTTGTATTGCCTTTCATCATATTAGATAGTTTCCAATTTCTTTTATGTGTCTGACAGTGTGTTTGCATCACTGTGTAGGCGCGTGTGCATCATTCAGTGACCTTGCATGAAGGACAAACGAAGCCACTCATGTTCTCCACCACTCCGATGATGGGCAGTTTCACCTTCTTGCAGAACCTGATCTCCTTTCGCACATCCTGCAGCGATACCTCCTAGACAGCAAGAAACAGAAATAGAAAGAAAGAAAGAGAAAGGCAAAGCAAGAGAGGGAGAGACAAGATTAGGACGACAGAGACAGGGAGGAGACGAAAGCACTGGTAAACAGAGCGAACACTGCATTCCCTTGCCACACACGTCATTTCCTTGAGAAAGCAGTTAGCCCCAATAAACTGAGCAGCTCTCACGTGGAAATGTGTGGAAATGTTCGATTGTAAAAAAAACCCTTCTGTCTGATAAGGAGATCAGCAACTTGTCACTTGATATTAAAGCACACAGGCTGCTTTATTTGGGTAATTCCCACCTCGTGTGTGGTTAGTTTTGGTTAAGTGAGAGCTGCAGGAATGAGGAAGCGACTCTCCTGCTGTCTGACCTCACAAGTCCAGTCTAATTTAAGTATCAGGAAGTGTTTACTCAGATCACGTCTTTCACCAAATACAGTAAAAGTTGAGTGATTTAAACAATGACAAGTTCATTGTGACAAACGCTGGACAGGGATTAAAGACTTTACAATCTACTGCAACTAACAGTCGGTGCATGTGTTTGAAAAATCTTTCATCTTCGTCCAGACTCTTCTTCACAACTTTGTGGCTTTGGCACAGATTGTGAACCTGAACACACAGTGGATTTTTAGCATGTTAACAAACTATCAGACTTTGATAATAGCTGATCATTAGCCTCCCATTGATACTGTACATAACCAGTGGGGAACAGCACAGGAATTAAGTGTTAATGTGATGCACTTGCGATCGGCTGTTAACAAAGATCAGGGTCAGAGAGCAGGGACACTGGAGCATCATTTTTACATTGTCTGCATTTAAGACTATATGGGCAAATTTACAGTATGCATGCATATGCAGTATGATGTGTATACATGTGTATCTGTGAGTCTATATGGTTGCTGTGGCATCATACTTCTTGGTGCCTGTTTCGTAAACACCCCCAGACCTTATACCGGTGTGTGTCTTTGACGTCGTTCTCTAACCTAAGGCCTGTACGACGAAGCAGGATTTGGAGGTAGCGAGGTAACTTCAGAGTTAACTCTGGGTTTTCAGTGCTACGAAGCTGGTTCTGTTTTCATCGGGATAAATCCCTGTGGTAACTTATGCTGCTCTGGAGCAGGTAATGTTCATGGTATCGGATCACAGCCTGTCAACACAGTGACCTCTGACCAATCAGATCACTGAGAAAAAAAGTATCCATGGATGAAATTTTGGAGTCTCAGGTAGAGGTCAGTGATAATAGTAGGTCAACAAACAGAGATCTTTGCAAGACTACACACATCATTTTAGCAGGATTTTAACTTACACAAAGTTTGTTTTAGTCCACAGTGATAGTGCTGCTACTTTTACACTCTGACTCCACCACTGCAGCTCTAAACAACAATAACAAGATGATCCACACACTGTTAATTGGCTTCTGTTATTATAAATGCAACATTTCAGTCAGACAGACCTCATCAGTCATTAACGAGGCAACTTTTCCACCCTTTATTTCAGCAGCAGAAACAGTCTGGCATCACCTTAAAGTGTTTCATGTGACATATTCATCATAGTATTTTAAATATATCTTTTATGAGATTACAGAGTATCGTTTACATCCCACGCCACTGACATTTTACTGTCTCGCAGTCGCAGACACTTTCAGTACCTTTCACTCATGTGATAAGAAGCAGCCTACTTCATTCATGGTACTGATGATGTTGTTGTTCATAATTAACACCCCCGCATCTTTCACATGAACACACTCGTGGCTGGAGAGGAAAACCCAGCGTCGACTGAGCTAGTAGATAACCAGCTTTTTAATACTGGACGGCAAATGTTAGGGTTACTCAAACCAGATAACAGTAAGAAATCCTGTGTAGTCAGCAGCTAAAGCCTGGCAGTGTTGTGTTCTGTTTATGTGTGTCTGTACAATGAATGCACAGATTTCACACCTTCTATAGCTATTAAATAATACACAGGTTTTTTTCTTCCTCCCAACGACTGGTTTGCATTTTATGTACAGTCTTGCTGAAATTTTACTACTTTTATTGTGCTGTGTATATACAAATAACCACTAAACATGCTGGGTTATGGCTTTATATGGTGCCGTAACAGCTTGTGCGGTCACACTGTAGCGCTGACTTTTTATGGGTTTATGATACAATAGCATCCTCTGTTGGTTGCTATATAGTAGCTGCATTTGCAGATGTAAAAAAGGTGAGAGGGCAACAACAGCTGCATGTTATTGCTTAAAGGACACACTGGGATTACTTTACTGCCAACAGTTCTGTAAATAAGACTATACTGTTTAACTGCAATCAAGAATTGTCATACAGCTTCCTCAAGCTTAACCAAGACAGAACAGAAGTACCCTGAGAGTATTTCGGCCAAAATATGCAGCTAGAGATGAACAGCTACCAATTTCATGACTGGACTGTAAAATTCCTGGTGGATAGTGTAACTGTTTCAACCCTGAATTGTTATTAATGCCATGTTTGATTACCGCACAACATCGACCAAAGTTAGCAACAGTCTCCCTGACGCAGGTGCAGCATGCAAATTGCTGTTCCCTTGTTTACATAAGGGACGTGCAGCATGCAAACCCAGTGATGCTAATGGCTCATGTCCTCATTTGCAGTGACACAGTGACTAAGCAAGGTTTTCAAAGACAGGCTATCTTTATGTTGATTAATGCATGTCTGATATGGTTGTCATATGTTGACATGGTGCAGGTGTTGGCTATGGTATTGTTTTATTATCTATGCAAACTAAAAGTGCTGCTCATTTTATTTGTGGTTTTCAAAATAAAAGTTGGTGAAATCATTTCAATAATAGTAATAATAATAATACATTGGCACTCAAAGACGCTTTACAAATTCAGGGACAAAACAAAAAACAGACAAGCATCAGCAGAGCGGAGTGTGCGGGTGGGAGTGTGAAGATGGAGGAGCTCAGACAGGTAGGGTGGGGCCTGGTTACTGAGGGCTTTGTAATGTTATGAGGAGGATTTTGAGGTGGATCCTCTGGGGAATGGGGAGCCAGTGGAGCTCATGGAGAGGGAGGGTGATGTCGTCTTGGTGTGCGAGAGTGGGTGAGCAGCTGAGCAGCAGAGTTCTGGATATACTGGAGCTTATTGAGGGTTTTTTAAGATAAGTGTGTGTATCAGTACTTTCTGGACATGATCAGCACATTTTAACAACAGCATGATAATACTGAGAGCAGTAATCATGATTTGAAATCTTAATAGTTTCATCTCGACTGGCAGCAAATGCTAATGGGAGTCTTTTTTAACCAACACCTGCATGTAAAGAACATGGTCCCGTCTGGTTTATCTTAACTAAAAAACACTGATGAAATCAAAGCTGTATTATCTTTAGAGATCTGGAACAAATCTGTCATGTCATATTTTCCTATTGTCTTGATTATTGTAACTCACTGTTCACCACCCTGAGCTCTTCTGTGTCTCGGCTCACCTTGGTTCAAAATGTGGCTGCTAGACACAGACTGGCCCCACTTTACATTCTTCAATAACTGTGTCCCCTGGCTAAGGTGGGACCACTTAGGTCCCTCGGGCCTTCTGACCAAGGCTTCAGGCTGTCCCGAAATCTTGGCTTGATAATAATAATAAAAAAAAGATCATGCTTTTGCAGCTGTAGCTCTGGAACTGTCTTCCCTGAGATATTAAAAACACTAAGTCAGAGAATATTCTAAAGACGCTGTTAAAAACTCATTTGTTTTGTAAGCACTTTTGCTGTGTCTCAAATCGCGTACTTCTGTACTTACACTCAATATTTTGAGTGCATAAGTGCGTTCACACTGAGAAGTATGTGTATTGTATCTGTAACACGTTGACTGTTCCAACATTTTACGGTCATCTCTACAGTACTGACGTGGCAAATACGGTGTGGTGAAGTTTAGGCTGAGGAAATTCTTTGGTTAAGAGTAGGAAAACATGTACTCATTTTATTAGACCCACTATCTCTTTACGTGCCTCATGCACTTAAAACACATTACATTTCCCATCATTGCTCTCCATAACCCCCACAATGGGTGGTGACTTGCTTTATTTAGCTGTAGGTTAAACATGTAGGTGGCTTGCTGTGTTTAGCTGTGGGTAAAACCTGTAGGTGGAGAGAGGACTGGTGACGGTCACAGCAGCAATCAAAGTAAGGGGTTTTCCAGGTGAGATAAAATGAGATCCCACTCCTTAGTCAAAGCACTTACAACTACATTCTGCCATTCTCCTGTTGTGAATGTTGAATATTTAAGACACAGGTTCTTTCTTTAGAAGCATTATAATACTGCAGAGAACACAGGGAGGCAGGGATACCAATTTCCCCCAGCAGCACTGAGAGTGCTGCGTGTGCAAGGTAGCTGTAGCATGTTGCGTTCTGAGTAAAGCGAGCGTTTCTCTCGTTTTCTTTATGTTAATAATGTTGTGACTTTCAGTGTTACTATCACTATGACTATTGCTGCCTGGAGTTTCACAAAAATGACCAGCTGAATGAACATCAGGTGGCTGAAGATTATTCTGGGAAATGTAGAAAGTTACCGACTGAAGTAGTCAAATCAGGTGGAGTGAAAGTAGACGCAGACAGTATTTGATGTTGGAATTCCCCTGCACAGTTGCTGTAAACGCTGTTAATGTTCAGGTTATGTGAAAGTGTGCTACCTGTGGTGTGGTGATGATGACGGCTCCGTCCACGTGGGTGGAGCTCAGGTACTGGATGATCGACAGGTGTTCGTCAGAGGTGCCAGGGGGCGTGTCCACGACGAGGTAATCCAGCTCCCCCCAGTCGACATCCCGCAGAAACTGCTTGATCATCCCTGATTTTAAACAAACGCCACACAGGTTATAAGTGTGTGACATCTTGAAGAAGTTAGATAAATTTTACACACACATGCACACACACACACACACACACACACAATACCGTTCTTCTTGGGTCCTCTCCAGATCACTGCATCATCAGGGCTGCTGAGCAGGAAGCCAATCGACATGACTGCCAGGTTTTCTTCCACATACTGCAACACACACACACACACACACATTTATGATACGTGCAACCTCTTAAAGGAATAAAACATTACAAACTACAGCGGCATGGTTTGAACTGACTCACCACAGGAGACCAGCCGGAGCCACTCTGGTGAACCTGTGCACAAGAGAGCAGATTAGTGACCTACTCTGAGGTAACAGCTCAACATAAGTGATGTCATATTGCCCACAACTCACCTGTTCTCCCTCTAAACCCATGATACGAGGAATGGATGGGCCACAGATATCCACATCCAGCAGGGCAACCTAAAGAGAGAGAAAGGGATCAGAAAAAGTGTAGAGTCTGTGACTGTCTGAAGTGATTTTAAACTACACCTCAGTTATGTCTACAGCGACAACTGATGTTGAGGAAGCTGACCATTTTTATTCATTAATTTCACTTAACCCATTTTTATCCAGGTAAGTCCGGTTGAGATAAACAATCTCTTTTTCAAGGGAGCCCTTATACTGAACTTTATGACCTTGTACGTCTCTTAACTCAAGCCTGCAGTGACCTCTAGTGGTCTTAAGTTGACGCCAATAGGAAACAGCAACAGTGTTTAGACTAAACCTCAGGTGCAGTGAAAACCGCAGCTTCTGAGGGAACAGCAGATGGGTTTGAGAGCGCCCACTCATTCCACATAACACAGGTTTAAACTCGTTTCGACCTTAAAAGAGGAAACTGTCATGCAGCACACCCCTATAGAAAACTATCATCCAAACAGCCTGGTGGCTTTGATGGTTTTGGTTTTTGAACAAATGGTTGTTGGCTATGTGGTTTAAGCAGTGTAAACCAAAAAAATTAAATGATTACCTCCTTCGTGCTGTCACTTGCCAGGGCGTGAGCCAGGTGAGCGCTGAACGTACTCTTCCCCACTCCTCCTTTCCCAGACAGCACGAGGATCTTGTGTTTGACCGTTGACAGCTTCACCCCAATCTCTGCTATGGCTGGAGATGAGACAGGGGGAAGAGACGCATAATGGAGAAGACTCTCAAATGAGACAGGACAAGAGTTCACTTAAAAATTGGTTATTTTAAAGCTACAAACGTCTCCTGGTTCAATTCAAATCATCCTAACAATCCCACATGCATTTACAGAACTGTGTAAATCACATGAGAATAATATGAAGATGCAGAAACAGTCTTACCAGGGTCGGGGGCCTTGGTGGCTCCAGAGGCACACATTTTCTGGTTGGGACAGCCCTGACATGATGATGTTTTTCCTGCCTGCTCACTTTGAGTACCCGGGCAGTCTGAAGAATAAAACATATACAACTTAATAAGGCTGTGTATTGGCAAGAGTTTGATATGATAGGTATCACTGTATCACAAGAAGGTAATCCAGGCACTCCCAAAATATAGAAAATGTTATGTATTTTCTTAAGCCCTGACAAAGACCTGCAGTGGTCAAAACACGTTGGCTCTTTCAATGGTTTAGCCACAACAATAAAGTGTTTTTGAGACTTCCTTCCTTGTTTTCTATATTTTCGGAGTGCCTGGATTGACTTCTGTGCGCCCTGTTGTTTCCCGTTCTCTATGAGCACCCAACACAAGGTTTTGATCTACAGAGAGCAACCAGTCATCTCTCTCTTTTTCTGATATGTATCACGTTACAGAGGTTACAATTCTATATACTGCGAGTACTACTTGATACTTGATGTACACACACCAGCCACTTTATTAGGTACACCTGTTCAACTGCTCGTTAATGCAAACGGCTAATCAGTCAAACACAAGGCAGCAACTCAATGCATTGAGGCATTTAGGCATGTAAACATGGTCAAGATGACCTGCTGAAGTTCAAACTGAGCATCAGAATGGGGAAGAAAGGTGATTTAAGTGACTCTGAACATGGTTGTTGGGCTTCTCTGATGGTCCGAAACAGAGAAAATTCTCTCTGGGTGAAAATTCCCTGTTGATGCCAGAGGTCAGAGGAGAATGGTCAGACTGGTTCAAGATGACAGAAAGGCAACAGGACGTCAAATAACCACTGGTTACAACCAAGGTGTGCAGAAGACCATCTCTGAAGCAACAACACATCCAACCTTGAAGCAGATGGGCTACAGCAGCAGAAGACCATGTGCTGGAACGGGAGATTCACATGTGTGATGCTCTCATGTCAATATGGACCAAAATCTCTGAGCAATGTTTCCAGCACCTTGTTGAATCTATGTCATGAAGACCTAAGGCCATTCTGAAGGCAAAAGGGGTCCAACCCGGTACTAGCAAGGTGTACCTAATAAAGTGGCAGGTCCTGGTGAGTGCATATATTTTCTAACCTCTTCACCCACACTGCCTGCTGGTGGGACTGTCATTTCAAACTTGGATGAAACAAACAGGACTCTCTTTCATATTCTAGTTGAGATACTTAAGTTTACAAACACACCAACCATGTCAAGGTGAATATATAACACTGAAATTAATTACACAGATAATTAAAAGTAAACCGGATATTTAGGAGATTCTGGGATGAAGCATATATCATCTCTGAATGCAACACAGTAACAGTATAGTTTAATGTGGTATAATATCTATAAACACCCGAAAGTAACTGTTGTTATTTTCCACACTGAGTCTGCAGATCTGTGTCACAGTGACTCAGCAACATTTCAAGTGGTGTAGCAGCTTATAAAACAAAGATTTCACCATGTAACTCAGTCCTGTGTGTGTTTATTATGTCTTGTTCGAGATAAATTGAGCAACTTCTGCAATATCGATCCGCTGTCATTTCTCAAATGGCTGTCACGTTATAAGAGACACTTTATTAAGTGCGTCATTGAACCTCACACGCGATTTCTGTTTAATTTTCTGTCAGAACAACCCAGTAATGCCAGTTTGTATGTAACTAATGATATTTTAGCTAATTGAAACCCTGCCTGAGTGTAAAAACCCTGAAAACGAGCTAACAGCAACATTTAACGGTAACAGTTACAGCGCTGCTACAGTAACAGTGATACGTTTGTTTAAAACCGACAACAGTCTCACAGTTATAACAATATTACATATTACGAACCAATAATATTGTCTAAATGTCACAAAAATATTTAGTTAAAAACTCACGCTCATTAGCGTTATCCGGTACGTCTGACATCTTTGCACAAGTGTCCTCACGTTAAAGTCTTCCCCGCTAAAAGGTTCCGGGTACGCACAACATGAAGCTCCGGTCGCGCAGTAAAATAAAATAATAATAAAATAAAATGAAATGAAAAATAAATAAATAATAAAATAAAACGAAATGAAAAATAAATAACTAAAATTAAATAAAACGAAATGAAAAAATAAATAAAAAAGAATAAAATAAAATAAAAATAAGGCAAGGCAGCTTTATTTGTATAGCACATTTCATACACAATTCAAAGTGCTTTACAGAACAATAAAATATAAAAAAAAAATACCGAAAAAAGTGAAGAGAAAAAAGATATAAAGGTAGAATTTATTACTAAATGGTTTACAATTTAAAAAAAAAAAAAAAAAAAAAAAAAAATCACCATCAAAAATAGCAAAAGTGCAGACAAGAGGTGCAGTGATTAATTAAAAGTATTTAAAATTAAGTTTTGAAATAAGGTTGCAGTCATTACAGGGTGGAGTAGGCAGTGTAAAAATAAATCTGAGAGGTTATACCAGGTTTGTGCTGCATGATACCAAAACTGATTCACCATGTTTAAATGAATGAATAATTGTAAAAACCCGTATTCATTGCATTGAAGAAACAAGAGGAAGAAAAACAACCTAACAAATAAACAAAACAAAATAAATAAAGCCTTTATTTGCTAATGCAAATAAAGCAATTTATTTTGAAAAACTTTCATATATAGTTTTTTTGGGTTTGTTTTTTAAACCGGTGTTAAGTTGCTTTGACGATACCTCAACAGAATTGACAGGTTACAGAAAAAAGTTAAGCTTTGTAGGAAAACATAATGTAATAATGTAATGTTATTTTCCAAAAACAGATAACGACCCGGTCCACCTATACCGAGCCAAATTTTTGCTACAATGATTTCTTCCCAACTTCTTTGGGAACTGCAATAAGCTGAAAGAGTAGCATTTGCTATTTCTCTGTGTGGTTTTCAACACAGTTATAATGATTATTAACATAAATTAGTCGCACAAGTTGGGTGATTACTGGAGTTTAAGATGACTGACTGTGCCCACTAGATGGTGTTGTTGCTTGAGTTATGCCAGCCAAAGGTTTAAGTCTTATAGACACACTGAGTCGACCTGAACTCATTTCTAACAGTGATTGGTTTCATATAATGCACATTCTTTTAAGGACATTTCTAAAACAAAGTATTGCAATTAAGTGCACTGCATCTGGTATCTAAACAGGATTTCCATGTAACACAAAGGTGAGTAGTTCAGTGATTGAGAAGGGCCATAAAAGTGCAGTGGCTACAAATATTCCAAGGAGGCATCAGCAGTGCAGTTGACATGAGTAACACCATATTGTTGTGTAAACAATTAAAAAACTATATATGGTAACTAGACCGAGGTGACAGTTACCTTGACGAGACAATGCTCTATTTTAGCATATCAGCTTTTTTAGGTTGTCGCTGTGATGAAATCTGTCTCCACCTCTCCAACCTTTTCTCACTGTGGGAGCTCATACAACAGGTGTGTGTGTGTGTGTGTGTGTGTGTGTGTGTGTGTGTGTGTGTTAGGGAAGTCTTTGTAGCCCACAGTTGTTTCTGTTCAAACAAATTTAAACTTCGGGACCAAGCTGTTTTATTGGCTCACTGGCGTTATTGGAAAAGGTGATTGGTCGACAGAGTATCATTTGTCTGCATTTGCAATCGAAGAACTAGGGGAAGTGTGTGTATGTGTGTTTGTGTCTGGTGTGTGAGTGTGTGCCTACCCTTCCCCCAATTGTTTGCCATGTCGAGAGTGTGTAATGTGATATTTTCTTTGTGTTGGCCCATCCGTCATTAACTGACAAACGCATTCACACAAACCTTTTAAAAAAGCTTTACTCACCACTGCTCTTACGTGCATGGTTGGTTGTCAACCAACAGTTGGCCAGATTTGAGGACACACATTGTCCATAAAGAAATGACAATACATTGGACATTTAATGGGATTTCATAGGTTTTAAAGAACATTAAAGACAATACATAACATACGTCTGATGTGTCATGGCTGTATGAACTTGCCTCGGACTTGTAGATACAGATTGAGGCTGTTATAAACGGACATGGAGGAGGTGATGCTATTGATGAAAAGTCCTTGAGTGACACAGAAGGGGAAATGTGAGATAAAAATAGACATGTAAAAGATAGAGACAGACACATACAGAGACACAAAGAGAGGGGAGCAGCACAGAGAGAGATAGAGAGCAAAGTCTGGGGTGTCATTAGGTGTGTAATTGGTCCCTCGAGGCTACATGAAAGTCTACGCAGAGAAAAACAACAGTGCAGCCAGAGACTTAAGTTTGAAGGAGTAGTTTGTGAAATGGCCATAATGTCCTTCCTTTCCTCTCGCTATTCCCTCCCATGCCTCTCCACACCCTTTAATGGAAGTGCTTAAGAGGTCCAATTAGCTCTTTGAACGGAGAGAAAGGACACTCAAAGCTTACATTACCCAGTGTACAACGCTCTGCTAGCATACAAGGAGAAAGTAAACAAATGACGATGAAAACAAGAAAGAAACTAGATTTTCCTTTAACATTAGCATGTGTTTGAAATGTGCCCAGCCTGAGTGCAGGGTGGAGATCAGTGTTGACACTGCATTGAGAGCGTATTCACTTTCTTGCTGAGAGTTAGGCGAGAAGATCGACCACTCTTATGTCTTTATGACAGCACAGAGACTGGAAACTGTGGGAAACCAAAGGTAACAAGAAGCTCACATTAACACCTTATATCTAAGAAACACATTTGTCTATTAGCACTAAATAGCCTAAAAACTCATTTCAAGTCAAGTCATTATTTTTGCAGGTGGTAGCCAAAGAGGATTTCTATCCAAATGTAAAAGTGGACTTATGTGCTTTTCCATCCACTACATTCATTATCCATTATTACTTATCCTGTTTAGTAGCGGGGGGGCTGGAGCTTATCCCAGTTGACATTGGGTGAGAGGTGGGGTCCTCCCCTGGACTGGTTGCCTCACAGAGACAGGCAACCATTCATGCTCACATTCACATCTACGGGCAATTTAAAGTCGCCAATTACCCAAACCTGCATATGGGAGGAAGGCGGAGAACCTGCCGCTCCATCCACTACAGTTATGTGAATACTGGGAGTTTGTCCATTGAAAAAAGCAGTAAGTGGAGTCAGTCAGGTGCCACTGCAGAGGCACATGGTAGAAGTTTGCCTAGAGATTTCTGGCAGAAATCTATTAATGTTAACCCCAATTATGACTTTCCCGTAACCTTAACCAAGAACTCTTTTGCTGGCAGAAAGCCCTCTAGACAACCTTCTCCCAACACCAGTGCAGAAGAAGGTACAACGAGATGATATAATAAAAATAGCACCAGTCGAACCTCAAGCAATCAGGATATTAATACTTTTATTTAATCGCTAATTTAACATTTATCTATCCATCCATCCATCTAACCGCTTATCTGAAGCTGGGCCACAGGGGCAGCATGCTGAGCAATGTATTCCAGACGTCTCTCTCCATATTATTTACAACCACTGGATCAAATCAAACAGGTACCATCATCATTTGACCTAACAAAGATCAAAACTGGTGCGGCAGAAAGAATGAGATCATGGATACAAGCGGTGTAAAGGAGTTTCCTCTGCGGGGTGGCTGGGCTCAGTCTTAGAGATAGGTCGAGGAGCTCGGACATCTGGAGGGATCTCGGAGTAGAGCCGCTGCTCCTTCGCATCAAAAGGGGTCAGTTGAAGTGGTTCGGGCATCTGCCTCCTGGGCACCTCCCACTAGAGGTGTCCCGGGCACGTCCCACTGGTAGGAGGCCCCGGGGCAGACGCAGAACACACTGGAGGGATTACATATCTTATCTGGCCTGGGAACACCTTGGGGTCCTCCAGGAGGAGCTGGAAAGTGTTGCTGGGGAGAGGGACGTCCTGCTGCCCTCGTGATCCGGCCCCGGATAAGCAGATGAAAATGAATGGATGGATGGATGGATGGATGGAAGATCAAAACCAGGTCTTGCATAGATTTGTTAGCCTAACCTCTACAGTCTGTCTGGCAAAATTAGAATACATAACTTGTATAGCAAATATTTAGGCACATAGTCCCAGTTATAAAAAAGAAACACCCCCAATGTAATATTAACTTTTGTCTTCTTATAGGCTTTAAAGTTTTTGGTTCAGCAGTTTATAAAAACATAGTCTTGGATTCTTTAATCTGTTGGTAGTGCAGACCTAAATGACAAGAAAGCACCTTCATGTATTACAAAGTCAATGAAGAGTGATGAACTTTCTCCTCAGGTGTGGGCTGGACTTAATTGCGCTCTGTCACTATTGCCATCCCTTCAGTCACGCCATGAACATGGCAAACATTTGTGTATGTGAATAAATTGCTCATCATTTATTCTCTGTAATAAATCAAGAGGTTGATTCAGAAAGGTTGAGCTGCAACTTTAAAACACTGTCTTCTTCTCTGGTGCAGTAATCATGGAGGAAGTATAGTGCAGTAAGGGAGGACTCACACACACACACACACACACACACACACACACAGTGGAGTCTGGATATGAAATGTTTCTATTTGATACATTTCAGGGCTGTAGGGACGCGGAAAATGTGCAAAAGTGCACATGTTGCAAAATTACTGTGTATTATTATTAACCTTCACTGATGTAGACATTTGTCAGTTTTGTGCAAGTACACGCAGTTCATTAGAGCGATGACATCATCTGTCAATCTGTCACACACACACACACACACACACACACACACACACACACACACACACACACACACGCACACGCACACGCACACACAGGCACACATGCACGCACACATACACACATTCACACTCGCTAGACTAGATAGTCCATCATGAAGTCAGGCACATTCTGTCCATTCAGCAAGTGGTCTACACACACACACACACACACACACACACACACACACACACACACACACACACACACTAATAGACTCAGGTCAGAATTTGGCCACAGAGTTACTCAGCACAAAAGTTAAGCCTTGGCTGCACAAGCAGTCATCACACTGGGAACAATGCCACATACACACAGACACACACTCATGCACACACACACACACACTAGCCTTAACATAACTCACACTTTTTCTATAAGGATTACCATAGGAAGTTTGTGTGTGTGTGGGTGCTTGAGAGAAAGCGTGTGGCAGGGCAGAGATGTCACACAACTGAAGAGGAAAGAGGAAGTGAGTCGTTTATGGAAAAAAGATGGATGTGATCTGGACATGTTGCTGCTAACCAACTGCATATGATAAAGACATGAAGTACAGAAACAAACTGTTTGTGTATTTGATTTCATTTTACTGATACAGTATCTTTGATCTCATAGGTGTCTTAGACATGTGAAAAATGCTGCAGTTTATATGGGTGTGTACTATAAAGTAACTTGAATGTGCAGTTTGACTTATTTGCACGGCAGTAAAAGTTGATTGTCAACTTTTTTTGCAGGTCGAAATGAGCAGAATGACAGTATCAGTCAGCAAACGCCCCACAACAACATTTGTTTATGTTGAAGTGACAAAGCCCTCTAGCGACGGTGGTAATTATGATTCTTGTCTTTCTGGGAGGAAAAAGAGGAAGTCAGATGACGTTGGAGAGCCACAAAGTTCACAAAGGGACGTTGGGGTAGATCAGCGGGACAACGACATGGGAGATGGATTTCCTATAAACAGTCAATGCTTTTTAAACTATAACAGCATTTGTTCCTGAACTTAGACCTAGATGTTTTTCTAACTTTAAATAAGTGCTTAAAGGTCCAGTGTATATGATATAGGGGGATATATTGGCAGACACTGACTCTATAAGTATGTTTTCGTTAGTGTATAATCATCTGCCATATTTCTACAGTAGCCCAGAGCAGACAAACCAAACACTGGCTCTAGGGCCATTCACATTTTAGCATCGGCCACCATAGTCAGCAGCCCCTCCGCAACAAGAGCATCAGAAAAATACTCGCTTCTAAACGTGAAACTGCTTTATTCAGTGTCATTACCGGTTTGAATCACCAGGGCCATTTGTTTTGGAGATACAGAGACCTCTGTGAATAATTCCACTCCAGGTAAAAACCACCTGAACGTCTGAATCTTCAGTCTGCAAAACAGCGTTGGAGAAAAATAGATTTGTAACATGAAACTGCTTTATTCAGGGTGCTTTGACCTCTGCGGATAATTTGTCTCCTAGTAAAAACCTCCTAAATATCTGGATCTTAAGGACTTCTAACCAGGAGAACTTTCATATGGTTGCAATCTGCAGTCCTCATCACACTAAATCACCCTAAATCTTATTCACTGTTCATTTAATTTGACCAAAACCATGATCTGTCTCTAGCCCTAATAAAGGTGTTTCTGTGCCTCAATCTAACCAAACCTTAACCGCAGCATTGTAAGATGATAACTGACAAAGTCAAATGATGTCAACAGGGATGTCAGATAAGAAAACTTTTGTATGTGACATTCTGGGCTGCAACTACTTGTTTTTGGGCTGAGATCTCTGTGACAGCACCCTGCTGTGCCAACAGTGTATTGTAATGAATGACAGAGTCAGGGTGGCCTGGTGGTTACAAAAACTGCTCCAGAAGCAGCCTGACAGAATGTCACAGGTTCAGTTCTTTTAACAACCACTTTTGTGTGGTTTGGGTTCCTCCTCCATCGTTCCTTTGCCTCTGAACCTCCCCTCTTCCTCCCATCTTCCTCTTTCCTCCCTCTCCCATGAAATTCTCAGCTGCTCCGGTCACGTCGGGTCATCCCCTGGGAGACTATTTTAACTGTTTTAACTGCACCTCGCTGGCCGACACTCCGGTGTGTGACCGCACAATATGTGTGTGTGTGTGTGTAGACAGTGACAAAGATCTTGACATTTGTGTTTGACATTTAAGTTCAGTTTTCCCCTAGAAACAGGAGTGTTTGTTACACAGTCCACACCCAACGATAATGCAAAGTAACGCCCGCCCACTATACACAGACTATGCAAAAATATTGCTCACATCATAAGGAACACATTGTGTACATGTGCGTGCATGCATTTTTGTTCGTGCTTTTGTGTGTGGACACTCCCTGCGTGATAACACATGCAAATCTCTATTAGTCACCCATCCACATCATACTTAAGAGTGTTTGTTCTGTGCTTATTTTTCCATAAATGAAGGGTTAGAGAAACAGACTGAGGATGCACACAGACCAAGAAGTCATATGAAAGTGACATCATATGAAAGTGACATCAAAGTCACACATGAAACACTCACATGAGACTATTATCAGCTTAAAATTGGGTCACAGTGTTCTGACAATACCACAGATGTAATGCAAAGAAAGCAAACAGGTAATACTAATTTTCTCTATTTAATCCCTGTTGCTGCATGCTGACTCCCTCTGTTGGAATATGCAGAAAGCATCATGCTTCCCCTCATGCTGCCTGTGAGAAGCTTTAAAGGAGCAGCTCAACATTTTTGGAAATCCATTTCTTCACTTGCTTGTTGAGAGTCAGACGAGAAGATTGATATTATGTCTGCAAGCAATACCAACATTCTCGTATAACTCTTGGAAAACAAGTGAACAAGTGAATAGGAATATTTCTCACACATAAACAGAATAAGAGTAAAACGGACATTCTCATTGAAATCAATGTAGCACAATGGTCACAGCGGCGGCCATTTTTATGTGTACTGTTGCCATTGCAACTGTTGCAGCAGTTTAACTCTACCCCACTGACATATGGCGTCACCATAACAACTAACGACAATCACCATTTTCTTTTGTGCCATTAAAATGACAATATCTCATTGTCCTTCTATGATTTCACTAAATATTGATTCATTTCTTGAGTCAGTGCATGTGGGAGATCAGCAGTTCACTCCACACAGGTTTCCCTTCAACCAACCAGGAGTCATTAAAGCAGTGACAAGCATATGATCCCTCACCAGCTTCCCACACACTGCAGCCCCACAAAATCCAGTCTGCTGACACACCTTTCAAGAAGAAGCTTTTGCTCTTCTTGGCAGTGGTCTTGATTTATAGGTTATGTTTTTGATTCAGTTTGTTTCATGTCTTTTTATTTACTTATTTATTTATGTTGGTGAGCAGAATTACAAAAAAACAAACTACTGGCTTGTTTTTCATTAAAACTAAATTTTGGTGAACGGTGAATTATTTTTTTCACTTTCATTAACATTGCAAGATTAAGGCATTTGGCATTTGTGGAGATCTGCACTTTCAGTTTAACTGCCTTATAAATACAATCAAATATCTGCTGAATTGCTATGATGCAGTATCTTTGCAAAAGCATATGTGCGCACACATGCAGTCCAAGTGGAATTTTAGATATTCCTTGCTGTTATTCTGGTCAGGCTGCAGCCAAAGGAATCCCAGACATCAAGTCTATCTTCATGCCTCCATCCCCCAGCCTCCACCTCACAGCCCCAGCAACTCCAACCACTGACCACACTTCACCCTGCTCCCCCCAACTAAACTAATCAAACAGCCGCCCTTCACTCTACAGAAACTAGACTCAGCCTCTGAATGCTGCCATGACTGTTGAATGTGTTGATGTTGTTTTAAAGAGGAGGACAGTGTGATGCTGGTGTGTGTGAGTGTGAGATAGTGGCGTGTTTGTGCGGGGATTGTACCTCACTTGAACTTTGACCTGCTATAATCTTTACAGTTCAAACAGCCTCCATGACGAGCCTGTGTACATGTGAACAAACACGCACACACGCAATCTGAAGACGTCTGAGGTCAGTAGAGGGGGAAGGTTGGGTGTTGGCTGATGGGAGGCTGAGCGGCGTCCCCTGCTCCCTCGCAGCTGTCCTGACTCACCGCCTGAACAGAATAACCCCAAAATAACCATCGTTATCTTTCTGTCTGGGTGTGCGTGTGTGTGGGTGTTTGTGTGTGTGTGCGTGTGTTTGTGTTTGCGAATTGACAGTCAGAGGGGCAGTTGTGATGACAATGAAAATATCTTTGTTCCATGGAAGGGAAGCCAGTTGTGTGTGTCCTCGACTGCCAGAGTGTTTATGTAAAAGGAAGGAAGATTAGCGAAGCTATCAGCCTATTTTGGTCACATAGTATTAGATACAAGTGTTTTCCTCCGCAGTGGACAAGAGAAAAAAACTACACAGTATTTCCTACCATAGAAATATTTGCTGTACTTTACCGAGCGATAACTCTGACGTCAAGAGATACACACACAGGAAATTAAGGCTATTCATCCTAAATTTAATTATTCCGTTTTTTTCTTTTTAGCCTTATATGTTGTCCAGATGTGACTCGACATGTTTTGTTTGGGGACATCACATGTTCAGATCAGTAAAACATGGAGATATTAGTTAATCAGCCGTGAAGTCAAGACTTTTATTGGGGTTTTCACACAATTTCTGATACAACAATATAGAAAATATTCAACAAGTCAAAAATCAAAAATACTCTTAAGGGTGATTTGTCATACATGTATAGAAAAAGACACACGTTTTGGTCAGATTGACCATGTTTTATGTCAATCAAAGTGCTAGTTAGGGGAAGAACTTTCTAAAAGTGATCTGTAAAGGGTTGCCAGATCTGGTAGAATCTGTTTTCACACCCTCTTAAGGAGAATTTAATCTTTTCCAAACGCAGGTGACGCATCACATTCTTCACAAAGGCAGAATGGGCATTTCATTGAAAGTGAAGAGCGGACGAGGAGAGAGAGGGAGCAGCAAGAGGCAGAGGAGCATGTCCGAATCCAGTTAAAGCTAAACACAGACATTTATTTCTCCTTTCCGTTATGTTGTTGGATAATTATACTAACAATCCGAGCCTATCTGTGTGAAAAAACTGCACTTTTAGTGGACGTATTTTGACGTTGTTTGACGCTGTCTGAGTGCCCTATTATTTAATATAGCGCACACTCACAGGCTGCAGGCAGGTCAGCCCGAGCTTCGTACTGGAGAAATGTCAAATATTGAACATCCTATCACTCATTTAGACAAAAGTAGATTGGAAAATAGGGCCCAGGTTGAAAAAACATTAGTTCCCCTTTAACACAAGATCAGAACCTTTAATACCGAAGAGTGTGGTCAGTTGATCAGGATCCACTTTTGATTAGTGGATGACACGCTCCATCTTCTGATATTGACCGTACGCGTGATATTGACCAATCACGTTTGAGCCGGCTGCAGTTGTTGCCAGGTTAAACGCTCTGTGCGGTAAACTAACGAGGTGGAACATAACTGGCGTCACCACAAACTCTGAATCCATCGCAATGGTTCAGCATATTTACTTAAATATAAACGGAAGTCAAAAACGGAAATTCGCCTCCGCTCAAATCAAACCGGAACGCCAAAAATGCATTTTCATTGCTAACTATCAGCTCATTATTGGCAACCAAAATAATGTCAGTCTTCAGAAAGTGTATGAAAATATGGAAACTTAATTTAATTTAATTTATTTAATTTTATTTTATTTTTAAAACGGGTAAAAAGGAAAAAAAAAATCTTGCTTGCCTCTCTGGGCCTCCGTCTATAAATGTCTTCACAAACCAAATAAATGTAATTTTACTGTCAGTTCCTCTAATTACTAAAAGATTAGATTCACAGACATTCAGTTGCTTTTGTTATTTTTTCTTTTTTGCATTGCCAAAAATGTTTAAAATATGCTGATGAAAAACATGTCATACACACACACACGGTTACCAATCTTATCTTGATCATAAAATATTTGATTTAGTCTATGTGATTAAACAGTGTGTGTCTTAATGAGTGTGCACATGGCTTAATCTGTGCATGTGTTTATTGTAGGTGCGTCTGCGTTTGTGTGTTCATCAGCTCAGAGAGAAAGTGTTGATAAACCACAGTGGTGGTGTAAACTACAGATCCCTAATGGCAGCCTTCTTATCAGTATGGTTCTTGTGCCAGTGGTCATTTCCTTGTTGACTTGTAGGGTTTGGGTGGCTCTGCCCTCTTTGCGTCAGTGTGTTTGCCAGGGACAAACCCTGATATTACTCCTGACCTAAAATGTTACACTCCCCTCCCAGTTTCATTTCTTTCTTAAATGAAATTTTCACTTTAATTCCAGCGTGCTCCTGTCGGCTCTTCCTCTGTCCAGCATTGTCTCATGTGGGTGGGTGCTTAAGCAAATGAATGAAATGAAAATCTGGGGATGCAAATGCGATGGAAAGTAGCATGTGTTTGTGTGACTGTGTGTGTGAGATCTTTTATCTTTACCACACCGGTGTGGTTAAACACACACACACACACACACACACAGCACACAGTGGTGACCAGGGTTGGGGGTGGAGAGAAAAGAAAAGGGAAGGTGGAAGCAGAACTAGTGCTGAACTTTTTACTTTGTGTTTGCACCTAGCAACCTTGTGTCTCCTCCAGGCTGTTGATACAAACACGAATAACAACTTTGTCACCTGGTTAAATAAGATCAGCTCAATGTTCTTTTTTTTGTTTATCTTAATGCACGTCATTTTAGGGCATTTTTCTTCCACTTTTCAGCCTCTTTTTTAGCCAACATTTCACACCTACAGAGAAACTTTGACCACCAGAAAAGAGGATAAAAATGCCTCTAATGTTGTTATTGCATTGCTGTGTTTTCTGCCAGAATACTGCCACAGAAAGTGACTGTTTTTACAGAGATATCGCTGCATTTCTTGCCTGAATGATGGCACAAAAGCCGATTGTTTTTACTGAGACGTTGCTGAGCTTCCAGATGTGATAGTGCCATGAAAAGGGACTAGTTTCTACCAAGACATTGTTGTGTTTCTGGCAGAGATAGTTCCTTGAAAAACACGTTTCAATAAGACATCACTGCATTTCTAGCGGGGACTGTGCCACCCAAACTGGGTATTTTAAGCCAAAACATGATCTTGTCCAAAAGACCTACATGATAGCACAAATACACAACTGTCATTAAAGTGGAATTGTGTGAAGCCTTGCAGTGCGAATGGAAAGCGTTCAGAAAATGTCCAAAAAATGTGAACTGTGTTTTCACATTTATCTCCATCAGCGTGACCATTGGCCTGACTCGCTCCCTCCCACTGCCAGAGGAGAGGAAGGGAGGGAGGAGAGAGGTGTAGAAAACACTCTGACCGCCAGCATTGTTCCACAATCACATCTTTCAGACTCGGTCACTATCTCGGTTTCTTCCTTGCTGTATAATTTTCTGTATATTTTTTCCTCTCCAGTAATATTTCTTCTATCCTCCACTATCTTCTATCTCATGTCGCTGTGTCGTTTTTTTTCCTGTGCTGTGCAATCTGCCTCCTGCTGATTGCCTACAGTAGCAGGGCTCCGCGGAGCGAGCGTGGACACAGACACACACTCACACATGAATGCTGTGAGAAACAGGAACAGGGGAGGCAGGGGGTTGCTTCCTGTCTGGCTGCAGATCTCTGTGTGTGTTTTCATGTGTGTGTGTGTGTGTCTGGCATACATCCAGGTGGGAGAAGTGCAGGAGAAGGAGAGACGGAGGGGAGATTTTTTAATGGTCACACAGGAGGCACTACTGTAGATGAAAGAACTTGAGCAGCAGACTCCAGTTATTGCTAGTGTGCAGTTTCATGAAAATACATTTCTTTTAAACTGTGGAAGCTCCGAGGGGCTCTGTGTCAAAGGAAAGAAAAATGTCTTAATTGCCTGAAGTGTGCACAAGGTACATATATTTCTAAACGACTGGCAGTTCACCTACGCATATGACAAGCCAGATTTATACATGCCTGCTGCACTGCTGCTCCACACAGGATGTCCCCACAGGAGGAACTTTAAAACTCAGTGACTAATGCAGAACACATGAGTGAAGGGTCCCACTGTGTGCTTCCCATGTATTACTATTGTATTTGTTCACAGACCTCTGTATACGAACACCACCACAGTACATTCATTTGGCAGCTAGAGTCACTTTGCAGATTAAGATTTTTCACAAAACGTGATAATTTCATGCATAGTGCATCGTTACAGATGAAACTACCCAACGTTTAAGGAACAGTCCACCCAAAAGTTAAAAAACACTGTGTTTCTCTTCCCCATAGTTATCAGTCTACATAGTTTTGGTGTATTGCCAAGTGTTGGCGATATCAGCCGCAGAAGTGTGATGTGCAATACTGTAATGTTTAGTACGTGTCTTTTTTGTGTCTTTTTTTATGACGTATGCTTTTCGTTTCTTCTTGCTTTTCTTCTTCGATCTGCATGAAACTGGGTGAACATAATCTAGGGACCAATATCTAAAGTTCCCTCTTGGCAAAAGTTGGAAAACTTACTAAAACTGAACTTCTATAAGGCAATGAATATTGCGGAGGGCGTGGCTCATCACATAAAGGTGTATAACATCTCGAGGGTGTCCCCCATCAACCCGCAACTTTGTAGGCATATGACCACACATAATCTGAGGGGACCCCTCCATTATTGACCCCATCAAACAAAATGGGGGCGCTAGAGAGCTCATTTCTTTTCTAGGCCTAACCGCCATATGGATTTTTACTAAACTTGGTAGATATGTAGAACAGGACGCCTCAAGGTGACTGGAGAAATTTAACTCTAATTGGCAACTGGGTGGCGCTATAACAACAGAAAAATGCTTATAAATGGCTAAAATGGGACAGATCGCTGTGGCTCCCCCTGTGGACCAGTGTTTGTTATAATTTTTGGTATGACTAAGTCATGGTATGGTATGTTGTACTCAGTGGGTATGGACTAATAAAGAATATTGCATTGCAAATCGCATCGTATCGTATGTCTGTCTTCTCTCCAGTATAATGGAACTAGATGGCAAGAAAGACTCAACAGCAATGTCTCTTTTCAGAAATCATGACCCAGTTACTCATGCAGAAACTATTTCCTTTCTACCAAACTACACCTGCTAACCGTATCACTGCGTAGAGCAAAGCACGTCATCTGCTGCTAGCTCACCTAGCACCGATGAGCTAACGTTACAGCTCAGCAGTGGCGGCTGCTGGTCTTTCAAACAGGGGAAGCTCACTTTGAGTTTACATCATGAAATTTGTCATATTGTAGCGAGGCAGTAACTTATAAAAGGAACATTTAATTGAAGCCATTTTTCAACCACACTGATGCCATAGAACCACAGCAAAACACACCTTGAAGATTTTCAGATGGGTTGTACACACGATGAAAATGAGCTGTATGGCTTATGGAAATAACGAACTCTGGATGACACTCTGTCAGAAGACTCCACTTGCAAATATCCGCGTGGGACTGAGCTTGAAATGCACTCCATCAGGTCCCAGGGAAGCTGAGCCTCCCTGGAAGTGACGATGTTGACGCATTTATCCAGTGACCATCTTGCCCTGCTGCATGAAAAAAACCGGCTCAGTGCTGTCTCATACCGTGCTGACATGAATGTATGACAGGGAGGTCACGTTTGAAAACTGGTAATAAACAGCTGACGTTTGAACATCATAGTCGTGATGTTGAACGCATCCTAGCGCACGTTTAATGCAATGTAAATTCTCATTGTAATGTAAATTCAATAGTGCATATTTGACCATTTCCTCTATGAAATTTTGGGGGAAGTTCAGCCTCCCTTGTTGTCTCAGAACAATCGCCCCCGCAGCTCAGCCAAGGGGGACGCCATTAATGTTCACATCCAGGCACAAGCCACTCATCCATGAGTGGATGCACACTTCCTTCTGCGCTGTGATGCAATTAGCAGGTGTGGTTCAGTAGAGAGAAAATAGTTATATGTGATAAATAGCACTACAGGTAAGAGGAAACATTGGGTGAACTTTCCCTCTGAAGAAGTTAATGGTATAATTCCGACTACATGACTTGTCCATGAAACAGAGCATTTTGAATACTTCCTACAGCACCGCTAATGTTTGATGTGTTCATGCAGATTTGCAGTAGTTGGGCCTCTTCCACTTCTATTACGCAATGCTCTTTGCCTCGGGGTCATATACTCCAGAAATGGGAAAGCATGTCTGAAACACTGTGTTTCACAATGTGGGTTGGCTCTGACTTGCTTCTGAGACTAAGGTTATTCTCAGAGTTTCTTTTTCGTCATAAACATCTTCTTTTCTTTTATGTAGAACAGTTTCCTCACAATACGACCCATTTGCAAATTATCTTGAAGGTGAAGACGTAGACAGAATAGCACACGGCAGCCATGACCTATCTCTGCCTCAGGTGAGATACTGGTCTGTACTAAATATCCTTATTACAGGGTGGAGCTGTGCACACCTTATTGTTTCCACCTATAGGTCTTTAACAATAGCAGGTAAGTGATATGAGTCTACATGACGTACAGTGTGTGTGGGTCTCCAGTGTTTGTAGTGTGTTAACCTGTGTGGTGGACACCTGACACCTGGCAGAGAGGTTGAACCTGTTCCCAAGACTCCTGCGTGTGTCCCTGTGCGTAAAAGTGTGTTTGGGTGAGAGCAGTGATACGCCGGGTCAGATGCCCGAGGAGCTGAGGATGATGGGATTGCTTTGTTGTTTAAACAAGCGCGATGAGATGTTGAAATGTACAACACAAGGGTGACACACAGGTGACGGACAAAATTAAAGACACACCAACAGTGGTGCTAAGATCCACATTTTGAGGTATGATCCTCCAGACTAGAGAAAAACATGCAATCCTGTACCATGTTATGGATATTTACTAGTCTTCGGCTGTGATGAAACATAGATTAACATATAAAAACACACGGAAGGTAAACAGAAAATGCAAGAAATAAAGTGATTGTGTGTGTGTGTGCATGTTTGTCTACTAGCAAGGAATCCAACGAGGAAAAAACAAAGAGCAAATGAGGGAGAGAGTCCATTGTATTAAGTGTCACAATGAGGCATCAGCTCAACATACAGATTCCACCCATTCCTCCCCTGCCTGCACAACACTTCATGTGCGTGGGACCTTGGGAATATGCATATGTTATGAGATAACTCCTGTGAATGCGTATGAGCTCGCGCACACTGTGCAAACGTGAATGTGTGCAAACACTCCGAGAGTAATTTGTGGTCTAACGAGAATTTTTGTCCACGGTAACCGCCTGTTCTCACACGGCAACAGGAGCAGGGCATCCTGAGGCTTCCGAAAAGAATCCTAATGGCTGTCTGCTATGAGAACACACAGAGGGGTCAAGCAGTATTATACTGGTTTTTTTTTTAAAGCCTTAAAGTTTAATTTTGAATCTAACATTGGAGCTTAACTTTACAGCGTGCCAGTCAGTGAAAATCAAGTGTCCGAAGCACTCTGTGATCCTTTCAAGACACAATCTTTGGTGAAATGTCCCTTATTTTGTTGCTTTTTTCATTCAAAGCTTGGGTAGGCAATTTAGTTCCGGCATCATCGGGAAAAATCCCACATTAATCTTTGACCATATTGTAATTAAAGTGGTTTAAGAGAACACTGCATCTCCACTTGGCTTTCTTAAGGATTTAGAGAATCTAGCCGATGACGGAAGACTTTGGCCAATTATAGGCCAACGGTCATTTCCAGAGACTTTCACAGGGTACTCCAAACTATGATGTACTCCATTGGGTGGCACACCATGGAAATTGAAAGGTTGATTGCACAATAGCCTCATGATCGCTTCATTTTTTCTAATACTAAAGGTGAAGGGAATACTGGCATTTGCAAAAATGATTGAAACAACCCATCAGAGCTGAGGAGTCTCGAAAGCAGCTATCAATCATCTCTCTGCTTGTGAACTGTGGTCAAACTGTCAAACTAGGCAGCACTGATCTTATATGAATCAAGATTCTGTCACTACATTGTCTGTTTCTCACCTCATGTTTTCAGGAACATATTTTAGTGCACTGTTTGGCTGTAGAATGAGAGCATTTGTGTCTCGGCTGCCATGATGAAAACAATCAAGTGACAGTCATAAAAATAAATTACTGTTTGCTTTCTCTTTCCTTTTGTACTTGTAAGGAAAGATATAACGATAATAAGGATCTTGTGTATTTAAAAGAAGACATAAGAGGGCCTGTGTTGCCAGTGTCATAGTTCCATACAGCCTATTAATATTTTTTATTTTCGTCTTTTTTAAACAAGCATACATAGCTTTGATTATTGTGACCAATCAAGCTGTTAAGTTTGGACATTTTAAACTAGAAAACTAGGCTAACTAGTTTGCTCTTGGAAAGCAGAGGCTTGTTAGCTTAGCTGTTAGCATTAGCACTGGTTCCCTCTAAACGTTCCCATTTGAATTAGGAACTGGAATTTCCAATTTTCCAGCGTGATATTTCAACTGGAATGCCTTCTGAAGTCAGATTTCCAACTCGGAAAGTCAAAGGAACCTCATCACCCCTACCCACAAAATCCAAGATGGCTGCCCCATGCATCAACAGCAGTGAAAGCTGTAATAATATACAGTTTATTAGCACTTCTGCCTCTCTTGTGTCCCCTCAAACAGCAATACAAACAGTCCCGTGTAACTTCTATCTGTGTAGATTTTGATCTTGGGTGTGACTTCATTCCTATCTCCGACCTCTGACCTCTGACTTCCAAGCTAAATGGAATGCAGCATTGGACCTACTTTTTGTGGCTGTCATTTAAACACCACTAAGTCTCAGCTGCCCTCACACACCCAGTGTATGTCCCATATAAAATAATTTTAATTCAAATTGCAGCACATAGGCTATACACGCCAAGAATTTAAACGGGCAAATTGTAAGCACAAGCAAACATTTACCTTCGATGTTATGTCAAACTGTTTAGGCTGGATGGATTTCTATTTATTCCAGCAGTGATGGCAGTCCCATGTCTTGCCCGCCTGGAAAATGCAAAGAATGATGTGTTGCATACCAAGGCCTGACAATGTCCTCTTCATTACCTCGTGCCTGTCCTAACTAACTGTCTCCTTATGACCCCACAAAGGAATCCCATCCCGTCACAATGGTAACATCGGACCACTGAGCACATGGGGAAAACAGAGAACCTGAGGACGTCACAATGTGAACTTATTCAGTTATAAATGTGATCACAGCAAACATTCACATGTTGTATAGTTGTTGAGGTTTCAAGTCAAGTGTTGATTTTTCAGTTATGAGTTATTTGCAAATGAAAGGCCTTAATGGGAGAGTTGTTTGTCGACTCAGCCCCAGAGCTGATATGCCTTTAGAGATGGGTGTGGCATTGTATAAACACAGGCCTTTTACACATTCAACTGTAAATTAGTACAAACTAGACTTTTCTTGTCCTAGCACTGTCACTTCCTGGAGTCTTGTCATGGTGGCAGGCTGATTTTGCTAACTTTGGAAAAAGCCAGTTTCCAGTTTTAATGCTAAGCTAAGATAGCTTTAGCTTTACCAAACTAACAAGAGAGTGGCAAGAAGCGAGAAAGCCAGTAACTGTATTTCCTAAAGTGTGAAAATATCCTTTTAATTAACTCAAATGGCACAGAGGAACTTAAAATTGGTAAAAAAGAAAATTAAAAATGCAAAACTGTGACGTTTCAGAGAGGTAAAATGATGGTAATGAGACCAAATATGCTCTTGTGTGTCAGGATGTCAGCAGAAAATGCTGTAAAATAAGTTAAGTGCAACAGCTGGTGAGGTCTGACATGAAGAGGACAGAGGGCAGAACTTTCTTCACAGAAAAGCATCAAGATGAAAGCAAAAGAGTAACAGAAAATATTTTCTCTAATATCTTGATTGCCGATCGTTCCGGCCTTTTTCATGAATGCTTTTTGTTGTTTTGACATGATAGCATAACCATGTGGAATGGTTAGAAATGGTGTGTCTTGCATTTCTGGCAGCAGTTGAAAAGAAAAACTGTTTTATGTATAATGAGCTGTGACAGCCAGCCATGAAAAGAGAGCCATCTTCAGAAACCTACAATGAATCAACAGAAAAACCATGTTTTCTCTTTTTGTTCAGAAGAGAGTTGCAGCTAATAAAAAGAGTGTAACAACAAAAAAAATGGATACAGAATGTTGCATTTTATTAACTGTTTTATTAACTGAAATGGGACAAAAAATAAGCTAAAATGAGACATTTTTCTGAAGTAAAATCAACACGTTTTTAAGCTGCCATGTGCCGTATAATCACGACTTATTACACACATTTTCTGTATCTTTTGTCACTTAAAAATGTTAAAGATGATACAGTGAGTCCATGTCAGCCACAACAGATCATTATAAGTCATCAGGCACACAAGCAAACACATTTTCATTGTAGACAATAAAGCCCCGTTTCCAACAAACACTTTCAGTTTGGTACCTTTGGAACCTAAAGTAACCCTTCAGACCTAGACACTAGGGTTTCCACCACAAACAGTACTGTTAAATGCGGGCGGGGTTGTTGTCACTCACTGCTCCATCCAGCACTCACTGCATTACCTTATTACCTTTGACACAGATGGAAGTCTGCACCTCGTTTATCGTCCACAGAACGAGGCTGCACACTGACATTTTCCCAACAAAACAGAACAGGCTGCAGTGAGAGTCTCTCTCCGTGGGACATTTAAAAATAGCAGTTTTGTGCATTTAGTCCTTCTCAGGCAAGCTCAGGGGTTTAGTGTTGCTGTAGCCCACAGGAACTACACTCCGACGCTTTTTTTCTAAGTGAGAATTAGAATATATGCAGTTCACATAACCCCGCCGAAATTAATACATGTAAACACTTGAAGATCCACTCATTATTAAAAGTGTCTATCATGCAAAAACTAAAAGTTGTCACATTGAAATTCAAGGTGTGCTGATGGATTCACGTCGTCAACTCATGCACTGAGTAACATTACAAGTGAACGTTCCACCTTCACTGTGAGAGGCAGCAAAACATCCTTTCATTTTATAGTTACAGTTATAGTTACATAAAGCATTGGGACCTTAATTTGTGAGAGATATAGAGGACTACTGCCATATTTTCACAACTTTAGTACTGTGTGAGCAGGGCTGAGGCGCAGTGCAAGCCTGAGTGGAGCCGACTTGTGAAGCAACCTGTAGCAACTTAGCTTGGTTTGCTAAGCTAATGGCTACATCCAGCCCTCCCGATGAAAACCAGCAACTTGTTAAGAAAAACAGGATCATCGCCAACCTCAAGGAAGACATCCGAAGGCTGTCAGCGGAACTCAAGTCCCAATCTGAGCTGCTGGCAAACACCCTGGACGTGGCTCACGAGCAGTCTCTATAGATCGCCTCGTTAAAAGCTGCTCTTCAGAACACAGTAGCCTGGGATCCTACCTCCTCTCCTCCACAGCCCAGCAGTTCAACGCCCCGTCGAAAGCCGCAATGGTCGGAGGTGGTGTTACAGAGCAAAAAAAAGGACCTCACTCGGCGTCGGTCTCTCATCCCACCTCAGCCTTTCCAACAGATTTGAGCCTCTGTCATCGCAGGTCGAAGCGCCGGACTCCGATGAGCTCAAGGATGATGCAGCCCGTTCCACGTCTCCCCAGTCCAGGAGTCATCCTCTGCCGGCAGCTCCCCTCCCGGCAGCTCCCCTCCCGGCTAACAGCTGGCAGCCTCCCCGCGCGGACAGCTGTGTGTCCCCCCTCGCACACACCACGGAAACAGAGCAGCAACAGAGGAAACACAGTCGTTTAACTCATAAAGGTGAGACTATGAAACTGAGCAATAACAAAGTTAACGGGTCACAAGCCAGTGCCAGGCCAAGAGCCAGAGAGCATTCTGCCAAAAACAAAGCTAAGAGGGTAGACACTATTCTGATTGGGGATTTTATAACGAGGCAGGTGGAAATGGCCAGGACTGAAAATCTAACTGTGAATAACACATCAGTCAGAGAGGTGGCAGCTATGCTACCAGACATTATGTCTACACGGCCACATATTAAGAAGATTGTTATTCATGCTGGCTCATTTGACATCCTCATGAATAAATCTGGGTCTGAGACCCTAAAGAAAGACTTTTTGTTTTTATTGGAAACACTTAAAAAACTTCACTCAGGAGTGTCTTTCATCTCTTATATCCCAACACTCGGCAGAGGTTGTGAGTCCTTCAGCAGACTCCTTGGCTTTAGCACCTGGCTGTCATCAGCCTGCCTCGAGCAACAGGTTGGATTTATTGACAATTTTAATATTTTTTGGAACATAAAAAGCCACTTCATGTCAGACAGGATTCACACAAACAACCTTGGCTCCAGACATCTTGGCTGCAACATACTTCACACCATCGAGTCATCTTATCAGAACATATATGCTCTGATAAGCAGGAAGGTCAGCACACAGGGAGCAGACAGACAGACAGTTACTGCTCCAAAAACAACCGCCTCCCATGATGATGACGTCACGGTCTGTGGCTCTGTCCTCCACATTACAAGAAAGCTGCAGAGATTGTCTCTGTCCCAGCAAGAATGTCAAGAAAAGAAGAGATAGGACAGTTGAAAATAAAAACAACTGCAGAAAATCAAGGACAGTCAACCCATCAAATCTGATATGTATCTCATGTCAAACACAATCTGCCAGATAACATTTCACAACTAGCACTTCTAAATATCCGGTCTCTGGCTGGCAAATCCTTCTTAATCAATGATTTTATTAAGAAGCACAAACTTGATTTTATGTTTTTAACTGAAACTTGGCTAGGTCAGGAAAATAGTGCAGCAGTTTTAATTTAATTGAGACAGCCCCTCCAGATTTTAGTTTCTTTAGTGAAGCAAGAATACATAAGAGAGGAGGCGGAGTTGCCACTCTGTTCAAGGACAGCTTCCAGTGTAAGCAAATGTTTTATGGTCAATTTGACTCCTTTGAATATGTTGCCACTCAGTTAAAATCCCCCTATCGAACAATTTTAGTGACCATCTACAGACCCCCCAAATATGATGCAAGGTTTTTTGATGAGTTTGCCAAATTGCTGTCTATTGTGTGCATGGATTTTGACTGTGTTGTTTTAGTGGGAGATTTTAACATTCATGTTGATAATCTTACAGATGGGTGTGCTAAGGAACTGTTAAATATTCTGGATAAGTTTGGGCTTTCTCAGCATGTCACAGAACCGACACATAACAGAGGACACATATTAGATCCAATTATTTCCAAAGGTCTTAATATCTCTGAGGTTGTGGTGAATGATGTCGCTTTATCTGACCATTACTGTGTTTCATTCAAAATGACAAAGTTATGTCAGGTAGGAAAAAGGCACCCTGGAGAAACGCCATACTGGTTAAAGAATACAAAAGAGTATGTAGACAAGCTGAACGCAGGTGGCGAAAAAACAAACTCCAGGTATATTATGACATTTATAAAGACAGTCTTCACAACTATAACCAGGAACTGAAGAATGCAAGGCAATCATATTTTTCAGAGATTATCAACAGAAACAGTAATAATGCCCGCACACTTTTTTCTGTAGTGGACAGACTGACCAGCCCCACAACATCACTCCCTCCTGAACTACTGTCTAACAAGTCATGTAATGACTTTGCAGCGTTCTTCACAAACAAAATATTACAGATAAGACAGGCAGTGTGCAGCTCCAGCTCAGGAATGATAACACTTGCGCCTTCCTGTCCTCCGGTTAATCTAGGACATTTTAGCCTCCTAGATTACACAACTCTAACAGAAACGGTTTCAAAATTAAAGCCCACAACATGCTGCCTTGATATTCTGCCTTCAAACTTTTTTAAAACCATTTTTAACTGCATAGCTCCAGATGTACTGCAGATAATAAATACTTTTCTTATAGCAGGCCAGTTTCCCCAGGCCTTGAAAACTGCAGTAATAAAAGCTCTCCTAAAAAAATCAAATCTGGACACCACAAAATTAGTAACTATAGGCCAATATCAAATCTGCCATTTTTGGGGAAAATCATTGAAAGGGTTGTCTATCAGCAAATCCATACTTTTATGATGCAAAACAATCTTTTTAACACATTTCAGTCTGGATTTCGGCCACATCACAGCACTGAGACTGTACTTATCAAAGTCTTAAATGATATTCATCAGAATAATGATGCATACAAATCCTCTGGCCTGGTATTACTAGATCTCAGTGCTGCATTTGATACAGTTGATCATAATATACTACTTAGCAGATTGGAAATGTGGGTGAGACTCACCGGCACTGTGCTACAATGGTTCAAATCTTACTTACAAGATAGGGACTTTTTTGTGTCAATTGGTAACCATGAATCTGAGCGAACTACGATCACATGTGGGGTTCCTCAAGGGTCCATTCTCGGACCACTTCTATTCAACATCTATATGCTACCCCTAGCCCAGATTATGGAACATCACAACATCTCCTATCATACGTATGCCGACGACACACAACTCTATATCTCAGTGTCATCACACGACTATAGTCCCTAACTCTCACTGAGTAACTGTATTCATCAAATCAATGACTGGATGTGCCAGAATTTTCTCCAGCTAAATCCAGAAAAGACAGAGGTATTAATTTTTGGCCCTAGAAATGAAAGGGCAAAGATCAGCGCCCACCTTGGCTCTATGTCATTGACAGCTACAAATCAAGCCAGAAATCTTGGTGTTATTATTGACTCAGACCTGAACTTCAACAGCCATTTAAAGTTTATTACTAAATCTGCCTATTACCACCTGAAAAATATAGCTAAAATTAAGGGGTTTCTGTCTAAACAAGACATGGAAAAACTTATTCATGCATTCATTTTTAGTAGGTTGGATTATTGCAATGGCTTACTTACAGGCCTTAACAAAAAATCAATTAGACAGTTGCAGCTAATTCAGAACGCTGCCGCCAGAGTCCTTACAAACACCAGGAAACTGGACCATATTACACCGGTCATTAAATCGCTACACTGGCTTCCTGTGAGTCAAAGAATAGATTTTAAAATCTTACTGCTGGTCTACAAAGCCCTAAATGGTCCCGGACCAAAATACATGCTTGATCTACTGGTTCCCTACGAAGCATCCAGACCCCTGAGGTCATCTGGAACAGGTTTGTTGTGTGTTCCAAGAACAAGAACCAAGCAAGGTGAGGTAGCATTCAGTTATTATGCTCCTCACCTGTGGAACAAACTTCCTGTAGATCTGAGGTCTGCTCAAACTGTCAGCTCCTTTAAATCAGGGCTAAAAACACTATTGTTTACTGAAGCGTGCTCTTAGATTAAATACTGACCTGCTGTATTCTACCGCCCGTACTTTTTAACTACACACTGCTGATTTATGTCTTTTATTATTCTACTTCTTTTCTTATCCTGACTGTTAAATGTATTGAGCCTGTTTTTATTTTATGTTACTGTATTTTATTATTATCACTATCATTCTCAATTTCTATTTCCCTTTTTAATCGAATGTTTTCATTGTTTTAAATTGTGTCTTGTTGCTTTTAATGTCTCTGTGAAGCACTGTTGAATTGTGCTATACAGATAACTTGCCTTGCCTTGCCTAATTCACCAAAAATTATCCCAACTTACCTGCCATAAAAATGCAAATAGAGAGGTCAAGGGTTATACACACACACACACAGGGAAATGACTGCTCCGCTTGGACCTGGAATGTGACTGACAAGGTGGAACAAGGAGAAAATTCATTGATTCATTGCTCCTTTTCACTACTCCCTCCAGCCTTCATGCCTTCCTCATGGTGACTTCTCATCCCCTTTTATCCCTTTCATTTCCTTTGTGTCTCCCTCTCTCCAGTCTGACCTCTGTCTGTCGTGTGTTTTCCTTTCTCAGTCTCAGTCTCAGTCTGTCTGCCATGTGAGGAAACACAGACTTTTTAAACTTCCCCTCTGACTGCCTGCCATAATTATTTCTTTATAGTTACTTTTCCCGCCGAGTCACCATTCACACACACACACACACACACACACACACACACACACACACACACACACACACACACACACACACACACACACACCTCCCAGCACATTAAATCCCCCAAACCACACCCAGCTCCAGCCCTCGGGCCCTCCCACGCGCGCTCACGACAGCCGGTCCACAGAGCGTGCGTCTCTAACTTTTTCTGCGGGACTAGCAGTGAGATCTCCGGCTGCCGTTTGGTCACGTTTGGAGGCTTTATTTCCAAAACTTTTTTATTTTATTACCCCTCAATTTCCCTTTTAATTTTCCATAAACACACAACACCTGGAGCTCCTCGCAGCTTTGCTTCCTCCTCAGTCAAAACTCGGTGAGTAAACTTTGTATTTTTGTAGTTTGCATGTTGTTTGAATGCTGCACGGAACTTTCTTTGAGGGATTCATGTCCAATTCAAATCCAGTGCGACTCTGAAATATATAAATATCCCATTAACAACATTATAGTGACTTTAAATTGAGTCTTGAGCCTAACTGTTCTTATTTACTGCTCTGGAATATTCATCCAGCTTAAAATATCCTTAAATAACGGTTGGATATTTCTATATATTATATTTAATCACTATGATACGTTTATTTAGCTTTATAATTCATGATAGAGTCGTTTTACTTCGCCTTTGCTGCCGTGTTTCTCCCTGTGGGTATTTATACACATCATAACTTCTGCTGAGTGGCTCCAACTTTCAGACGTTGGAAATGAAAGGGGCGTTGTCAGCCACCAATGTGTGTGTGTGTGTGTGTGTGTGTGTGTGTGTGTGTGCGTGCTGTGAATGAATGTTTGCTGCCCTGAGAGGGAAGATAAATTACTTTTTTTTTTTTTTCAATGGATACAGGAAATGTGCGTGTGTGCGTGCCTCACAGGGGCTTTAAGTGTATCTGCTTCATTACTTAGAGTTTGTCCTGAACTTGTGCTGCTTTGCATCTGTAAACCTGCACATATGGTCACACTAGATGCTGCTGGAGTAATATATGAGTGTCAGTGTTTTATTGAGCTGTTTAAATCTGCTTAAAATCAGCTCAGGCTCCATAAGTGTATCACTTGGACTACAATGCTGAATACAGCTGCCCATGTCATGCATTGTTGACTGATGAGGCAGGTGATAACTCCTGCATTCTCCCTTCACTGGGGGCGCCCTCCTGTGGTTGAGAACAGCAACAGCTTGGAATGGTTTGCAAAGGTTGGAGGAGTCTTTCAGGAGTAGGATGCAGAAATGGAGACTCTTAAGGCAATGTTTGCAAGGCGGATAATGCAGTCTGGGGAAAGCCCTCGATGTCATTTGGAGAGGAAAGGTTAAAGAGTCAACAGTGTATCGGAAATTAATTTATATGCCCCTGTTGACATCAGGGTTGACAGGTGGATTTCAATATCTGCCACCAACTCTGTGACAAATCTGCATTATTTTACCTGCATTATGCTGGTGGCTGGTGCTAATCCACCCCGGTTAACATGCAGTTGCATGGAAAAAGGCAGAGAAAATGATTACAGGCGGATGGCTAAACCTAAACTTGGACTCCCTCAACCTGCTCTAGGAAACCAGTGCTGAACATGAACCTGGCTCCAACACTGATTTCATACATGCTGCTCTTGCGACGCTGGGGGTCTACATCTGCAGGAGACACTTTATGAAAACCAGAAATGAAAAACCTCCAAATCCCTTTAATATTACATTAAATTTGCTCTGAGTTTCAAAGGTCAAATGTTTTGTTTTATGAACTGTTACTGAAGAAAGCCAGTCTGAAACACTGCAGCCTGTCCTCTCCTCTCTTCTCACCCAGCTTTTAATTTAGTTTAATGAGCCCTGCAGTCATCAAATGTGTGAAGTAATGTGTTAAAGAGCCACAAATTAGCAGCTGACATTTAAAACTCGCAGTGTGTAACGTGAAAGCTTTTCCCTGCACTTTACAGAAGGTAGTCTTGTTGCAGAGTTTAAGAAACAGTGGGTAAGGCTTAGGGGGATTTAGCAGCATCCAGCAGTGAGGATCGCAGATTGTAACCAGCTGAAACTTCTCCTGGTCAGAATTCCTTCAGGGTTTGCAACGGAAGCTGAATTATCCACAGAGGTCTCCTCCTCTCCAAAACAAACAGACGTGGTGATTTAACCTGGTAAAGACACTGAATAAGCAGTTTCACATTACAAATCAGTGTTTCTCTGATGATGTTCGGCGTGTCGGAAACTGGCTGCCAGCCTAGCACCTTTGTCCTCAGCTTTTTTCTTTGATAACTCAAGATCCAGACACTCAGGAGGTTTTTACTGGGAGGCAACCCTGCAGAGGTTTATTTCTCTCCAAAACAAACTGACCTAGTGATTTAAACCACTACAAAATGAATAAAGCGTGTGTCTTGGCCGCTGTAGAAACATGGCGGTGCAACATGGCCATCTCCTTAGACGAGGACCAGAAAACACTTTTTTGATTCCATTTCTGCAGATACATTCCCCTAAATCCAACACACTGGACTTTTAACGGCCTGTAACTGAAGTTTGATGCACACAGTGGCCAAGTTCTCCTCGAGCAGATGTAATCTTTCTATCTGAAGTATTTGGACACGGCTGCAATCCTTTGCCCTCTTTGCCCTCACTGTTTCAGCTGTGATGTGACACAATGCCCTGATGTTTTCATGGCAGAGTGTCAGTGTTAATTTGAAAGTATTTTCAGCCACTGAATGCAGCATGAGGAGCGAGGTGTGTGATATTTGATAGAAGGGGGATTAGTGTGACGTTTTAAAAGCTGCTGGCAGATGAAAACTATCAGTGAACAAGTGTGAAGTGACTGAGAGTAGAGCAGAAAGATGGAAGAGACTGAAGGGATGATAAACTGATGAGGATGAAGGTGTCTTTTTAATTTTTTTTTTACCTCTTCATCAGGTGTTAGCCCCAACTTGTCTAGCACCATGTGGGAGTCATTACTCAGCGCTGTCACTTCAGGAATGTGTGTGAAAACGTACCCCCTCACACACTTACCTAACAAACCATGTTAGTGTCCAACATGAAAGAATTCCTGCGTCAGAGGGAAGTCTTTAAACCCAGCAGGAAAACAGTTGTGTGCATGTGTGTGTCTGTGTGTGAGTTTGTCAATTTGTTAGGCTCCTGATTCCCGAACAGGCATGTCGTACACACACACACACACACACACACACACACACTGTACGCCTTTGAAACAATGTAGGCGTCATTGTGCAGAACAATGATTCTTCTTTCTGTCCTGGTATTCAGCAAAACTCAACATAACTCACATATTTATTTTAAAGTATCAAAGCAGCCAGTGTTTTATACGTTTTTTATGAAGAGACTAATAGATTTTGGGGTTAGGGCAAAAGGTCTAGAAAATGTCAAGTTATTAGGTTTGTGTTGCCAGCAATAAAAAGTCTCATGACCAATGTCAAAACATCAGTTTAAGCGACAGTGTTGTCGTCGATTTGCACTCTGAATGCATCATTTGTGCACACTTATAATCCATTTTCCACACGTTGAATTTCAATTTAAAATGTACCCTTCTCTTTTTAGAAAGGACAGTGCGTTCCTCTCTTATTTAGAGTGTGGCGTGAGAAGTAAAGTGACTGTGTAGCATCAGGATGTGAGTGTCCTAATAAAATGGTCGGCTTTATGAGATGCTGTATTGTAGTGGGTGTGATTTCATCATGACAAACACGTAATGTTTGGTTTGCATCTCCACCCAAACATTAGCATGTTAATTGTGAGTATGAGCGCATGTTAGCATTAAAGGGGAAGTACGCCTATTTCCAAAACTCATACATGTTATTCCCACGGTTGAAGACGATCCAAAAAAAAAAAATAAAAAATTGGGAACTTAAACATCACTCTCTCTCATATCTGAAAAAAGGAGTCCTAAACTTAAATTTGAGTATAAAGTCTGGAACTGCTCTATAGCGTGCGTTTCCATCCAACTATTTTTGTGCACATTTTTAATTTGTGCTGTAATATTAATGGTTAAAAAATTCTTTCCTTTGAGGTTTGGCCTGCTTTTAATGACGTCATCTTGTTGCGCTTATCTTCTCCTGCAGTGGTACCTGACTTGAAAATCAGTGCCAGCTGCTGCTTATCTTGCTGAGCCGACTCCCAATATTTGCATAACAGTAATGGATGGAAAAGAACATACATTTGCGGTTCCTTTCCCCAGCTTCCAGAAAATGTGGCTAGAAATTGCACTACATTTGGATGAAAACCCATGTAAGGACAGAAGATTGGGAAAGATTCTAGAGATGCACCGATGCAGCTTTTCCAGTTTCAATCCCGATCTCGATGCTTTGGCTTTGAGTATCAGCCAATACTGTCCAATACCATGGTTGACCTAAAAAACTATATACATTTACATGTAGAACAGAAAAGGCTCAATCCATCTATTTGGATGATATCCAGGCCGATATTTGATCCAGATATTGGATCGGTGCATTCCTAAAAAATTCCGAGTATGTGGGTACATTTTCTGTTTCGGAGCTGAGAACTCTACAACAGAACAATCACAAATATTGATTGAACCATCCTAGGTCATTGAAAAAATATACTGGAATTCTTAATTTAGGTGGTGTTTCCCCTTCATCCAGTGGCTAAGCTCAGCCTATGTACGGCAAATTCTGAAACACTTAGACTGTAAGAGATAAGCTATGCTAGACGGAGATGCTCTAAAATGCCACTGCATGAACGATAAATCTTTGGGAGCAACAGCTGTGGGACAAAGTCAGAGTCAGTGTGAGCCTCCTCCACACACGAGTTGATCCTAACCGAATGCATTTAGAATACATTGGTTTTGTTCTCCAAATTTGGTAAAAAAAAATAAATAAATAAAAAAAATCTGCATTTCTTTTTTGTATTTAAAGGAGATGGATGGAATTGGGGAGCCATATATGGCCCAGAAATTTGACCTGTGGTGGATCCAGCCCCTTAATTGAAACAAATCCAATATGGCTTATCTTCTGGTGACACCCTCAAGCCAGACTGCCAAATCTGTGGCTGACTGGTGATAAAGACGTGCAAATAGCAAACTTGTCTCTGCATCTTTCATCCAGTTTTGCTCTCTGCCTCACCAGGCTACCAGCTCGTTTCAGAGTTTACAGGCAGCCACTTGTTGTTTGTAAAATGGCTCTAGAAAATCCACAATGTAAAGGATAAAAGCTGTCACACTGGGCAATCTGGTTATATTTATAATTCTGTACTTGCTCCACTGCCACTTAGATGACTCCGCATACATTTTAAAAGCAAACTGTGTGTGTACATCTGTGCCTGTGGGTGTCCAAAGGTTTTGTTGTGCTCTTCCTTAGCAAAGCTTTGTTTGGTCTCTGGCTTCGCTCCAGGGAAGATGTGCCTTTTGTGTTTTCCCTAAAAATAAGCCTTAGCTTGGCTGTTGTTGTTGTGTACACATGTGCGCGTGCACAAACACACACACAGTTACACCATGAGGCCACTCCTGGGGGAAACAAAATGCAGAAATGAGCATGAGGGTTCATTCTTAACCTTAGAAACTGAATCTTAACTCGAGTTGCACTTGCTTTGCCTTGCACGCAAGAATCATGGGATCACAAGCTCATACGAGAACTGAACCAGTAACTGTATATAAAAACAGACAGCGTGATACTTTCTCAAACATAAAGTGCCCTGATGGCTGGCTGAAGTAATCAGTTATATCAAGCCTGGAGAGTATATCTTCATTGAGAGAAGCGCAAAGAACGGCACTGAAGGCTTTTCTCAATGGGAAAAATTTTTTGCTCTTCTCCTAACTGGCTTCTGTGATAGACGGTGATTTGAGGAGTTGAGCTTTTTTGGCTTCATGTGCCGCTGAGCAACTTTGATTAGAATAAATGGCGCCCCACCTCCAATGCTGTATCTAGTTCTATTTATACATCAGTAGTCGACACATGACGCAACTGAAAACCGTGCAAATTATCTTGAAAGAGGACAGATTTGACCCATGTCTGAGCCTTGTCACTTTAATTGTTGTTCCCTCCAGAACAGTTTATTGAACTCAGCCTGTAAGAATGACATTCTCATTCTTCAAAGATGGATTGTTGATTTAATAAATTCGATTCGGATTTGGTTTTGACCTCATGGAACAAAGCAAGATGTCGGTAAAAATACTGCATTAGTTTAAACTGGTGTGATGGATGTATTATACTGTCAAGGTTCATGAAAAACAAACGAGGCATTCAGGACTAAGTATCCTCTATTGGTGAATCCCAACAAGTCTGTCAGAGTGAGGGTTCGGAAGAGGAAATGTTGCATATAGCGTTTCCACAGTACGACCTCATCAGGGGCCAGAGGGCTCCACTGGAAGCCTTTTTGCCTTCTCTCTTCCTCAATTAGTTTTTCCATGGCCAAAGACAGAAAGAGAGAGTGGGACAGTGAGAGAGACGGGGGAGTGAGATTCGGAGGCCCAGTTAAGTCTGTGGCTTTGTGTTTTATGAAAAGAGTAAAAAAAAAAAAAAAAAAAAAGGACATTAAAAGTCAGCATTTTCCACCAGGCAAGGGAATCCATCGGCGCACACACACTTGCGCTCTTGCACAGCAGTCCCCCAGCCTCCTATTATAAGGCTGAGTGGAGAGGAGGAATGGCAGCCTGTTTGTCAGTGTGTGTGTCAGGCGAGGTGGCTGGAGTCTGACCGAATCAGTCTATCTATATGATAACACGAAGCTGAAGTATTGCTAAGTAAGATTACGAGTAAGAGTAAGATTTCCGTGACATCCTGTATAAACAAAAATCTAGGGTGATATGTTTACGGTAAAGTGACATGATGTGGTGTAATGGATATAAAAGCACTGCCTCAGGTTTGGCGTCTTTGATTTATCTTAAGAAAGAAGTTCTGGTGAGACATCAGTGCTGCGAAATCCATATTGCTCGATGTACGGTCAATAATATGATCATCTCTAACTTGGTGATGAGAACTCTGTTGTTCTGCTGATTGACACACCACAGCTGAGAGAAATACCCCTCAGTGTGCATATGTCTATTATGATAGATAAGGCATGAAATATCTGTGTTATGCATACCAGACGTAGCGGAGCTAATGTATACAGCATGCATGTGCTGTGTGTGTGTGTGTGTGTGTGAGTCTGCAGCTGTTGCCTGGTGTCAGAGGTGAGTATCAATGCCTTCACACTTTACTGTGAGCACTGAGTGACACGTCTGCAAGGCAACACCGTTCCCAAGGACCCCTGGGGAACACAGGGCTTCATGTTAGTTTGACGTGCGTGTGTGTGTGTGTGTTTGTGTGTCAAATGGCAGTGAATAAGAGAGAGAGAAGAGTGTATTACTGTTATGGACATCTTTTCAATAGAGGAATGTTTGGTTTATTACTCCGCAAAATCAGACACAACATTCATTTTAAAAGGATTCAGTTCGTATATGCTTGGATTTATCGGCTGAGATTCCCTTTGTTGACCGCCATCGGCCTATCCTAGCAGAAATACAATGACTGTTTGACAAACGGGCTGTGTGATCTCACCTATGGGTGACAAGATGACTAGTAGCAGCTGGCGTCTGCTCCTCTGAAGGAGAACAGAAAATCAGAGATCAGAACAGAGATCTTCTGGTTCAGGATGAAAGGGCGTAGTAAACTCACCATAGTCTCAACAAGGGAAGCACCCTATTGTTTGCCTGATCATGCTACACTGTGAACAATGAATGCATATTGAAATCGACAGGAGAGCTAGTTAGCGAGTAAGTTACATTATGATGGGCTCATTCTCTATTTGTTAAAAATGAGTATAGATGAAGGTTAGTTGTAACGTTCTCATGACGTGTTCACTGCAATCTTTTTTTCAAGAATAAATACAGTCGACTGAAGGAGAGATGTTGTCTGTATCAGCTGGTATTAGCCCTGTTGACCATCAAACACTCACTGATGGTAGTGGCAGATGTTTGTCAGTGGAGTCAGATTAATTTTGAGCAGGGCTCGTAACTAAAGGCATTCTGTCGTCCCAGGGACAATAGACAATGTATTTGGGACAAACAGGGCCTTCAGGACGAAGGATGCTGAAAACTCACGATCAGTGTTTTTTTTTTTTCTGATAATGCTACATTGTGAAAAACAAATCTGCATTGACACTAGCAGGAGGGGAATAGTGACCCTTAGCTGTTAACTGTGGCATGTGGCAACATGCTGCCTTCCTACTTTTGTTCATACAGAATGCGCCTTTTTGGGGCATGGCGGGTGTGAGCAAGTAACACGATGTGTAGCTCAGCGTGTGACATAAACAGTGACGTACTCCGAGGGAAGCCGCGGCTGGTCAGTCCTTCGGCAATTCTCGAGTAAGTCGGCCCGTCATCTGACGGTTAAGGGCAAGGAGGGCGCGCAATTTCTGTCAGTCTGTCAGGTTTGCGTTTCCCTCTTTCTGCTAGCTGCTCGCTAATTCCTGCTATCAGCTACCCTACGAGGCTGAAAATTGGGCACCTCGGATCAACTCGCCAATCCGGCTCTGTGTGTCTAAACGCTCGCAGCTTGCTGGCAAAACGGCCCAACATTCACTGAAAATCTGGCAGTGTAAAAGGAGCTTGTGATGCGTTCAAACTCTGTTCAGTAAAAATGAGTATTGGATGAAGGTAAATTAAAACACTAACATGATGTCAAACTTGAATAAGCACTCTAATCAATACAGTTGTTTAAATGAGAAATCTACTGAGGTTTTCACAGCGCAGTTGTATAACAACAAAAACAGAATAAACAACAACAAAAATAACACAAACCGCTTTTGGCCAAATGTTATATTAAACATAGGTATCAGTATTTCACAATCAGTGCATCTCTAATTATTATACAGCAGTATTATATTACGTTTTCTCAATTAAATCAAAGCAATGGACAAAGGAATGGTTCATCATAAACCCATAAGAAGTTGACCTTTAGAGTATTTGTAACATTTCAACAATTCATCTGTTTCAGTTTTTTCTGTAGATGCTAAACATATCATCTATAGAGTGTATCTGACAGCTCATGAACATACCAACATGTTCCTAGAATAACTGAGTTGGACTTGAACTGTTCATCCAACCCAAGCAGCAAAAGATTCAATAGTTCAAGTTCAGCTAAATTATTCTGAGAATATTCAATGAGGCTGTTGAAATCTTACAAATACATTGTAAAATAAATCTCTCTTTACCCTTGAATGTGAGAGACAAAAAGCGATGACAATGATAAATCAGCATAATTGTAGTTTTGGGTAATTATCCTTGTATACGATCATTACGGTTTGGACAATCAAAGTGGTAACTCTATAAATAGAAACACACACAAAGGGGCATGTATACATATAATTTACACAAGCGGTATATATTGTGTCTGTTCTGTCAGTCATCACCAGGCCTTCATGTCTGAGGTCTGCATGGTTTGGATTTACTTTAATCATCTCAACTGTGTCTGTGAGTCTCTCATTTGTGTGAGTGTCTTGGCAGGCTATATATTTGAGGTTTTGAGTAGTTTATGTGTATGCGTGTACATCTGTGTGTGTGTGTGTGTGTGTGCACGTTTACACTCTTGTTTTTGTTTTTCTCGCTTCCCTCCATTTCCCTCCAATGGGGTTCCCTTCCTTCTCCCTCTGTCTCCTCCCTCCTTCCCTCCCTCGATCCTCCCCTCAACTTCTCTCCACTGATACGAGAAAGCAGCTGCAGATGGAATCAGATCCAGCTGTGTGTGTGTGTGTGTGTGTGCGTGTGTGTGTGTGTGCATGTCTCAGAGATTACTTGCCGCTCCAGAGAATGTTCCTGCAGGTCAGATTAGATTCAAATACCAGAAAGATGCCGTGCCGTGGATGCAGTGAATGAACTGTTGGTATTTACCTTGGCTTTTCTGTCTTTCCAGATTCGCCCCCTCCATTGTTGTTTGTCTCACGCTGCGCTACAATTGTTCTATAAGGTCAAACCTGACGTCTGATTGGCCACCCTAGAGACATATAATAGGCCAGTTTTCTAAGAATCTTTAAAGCCCCGAAGCTGCAAAAGTTAGACCTCCAGCATGCTGTTGCCAGTCCTAAAAATAATCTTGCATCTCACATTTCCACCCAGTGTGACCGGTCACTAACACATCATTACACTGTATGTTCACACACATCCTGTGCAGAATGAAATGTTTTAAGATCTGCAGCTGTATTTGTTTCGTCTTTCCAGTGATTCAAAGCTTTTTTTTTTTTTTTAACTTCAGAGACCCCTTTCCTATCACTGAGTAACTGACGGATAGGGATATTCCATTTTATCAGCTAATAAATCCAAAATGCTTAACTGCCTAAGTTTTAGTTAGATGAGCGATTATGATGATTTTTTTAGCAGATTATATCCTGTAAAAATTATATCAGAGATGAGTTTTCCTGATATTTATGGGAGCTTTTTATAGAATTCTTTGCATTATTTATGTTTTTTTTTTAAGCAGTTATACATATGTAAAAGGCTTCTTTTTTGAGATAACACGATGACGTCACCAAACTATGTTTTTAACTTGGAGATGACACATCGTAAAGGCATGGATATTCTTTCCAGTGTTGAATCAGGCCTGGGTCCAAACACAGCGCGCTCCCCGTGATCCTGTGGACGCTGCCATTGTTGTTGTTGCTTGCCGGCTTGTCAGTGTTGCCAGATCTTGGGAGAGAAACAAGCAACCAGGGCTGTGGAAACAAGCCCAAATGAAGTGACTATCGTGTTCTCATGATGCCCAAAGTTGCGGCTAATAAGCAGACCTGGCAACCCTGCGGCTTGTCCTCCTCACATTCCTCCCGTCCTCCTGCGTGCTGACGTGGGACGTATCCCGCCTCTCATTGGCTGATGCTCTTTGTCAGTCGTGTCAGACTTCTCCAGTTTTCTCCATGAGGACTCGTCGTGGCAGACCATCTGCCGACTCACCTCCGACCCAAGGTGGCTCTCAAGATCCTCTGCGACGTCAAAATCACGGTGAAAATCGTGTAATGTGAACTAGGCTTAAAGGCTCTGTGAATATGCTTTGTGTTCAGATCTTCTTAGTAAATGTATGTACTGAATAAAAATCTAAACTTTAAGATTAAAAATTTATTTTAGTCTTCTCAATAGGAATGAATAAAAGGCTGAAATATAAGCCTACTTTATATTATTTCACAAAGTTTTCTTACACCCCTTAGAGTCAAGAAGACTGTGCAACCCACCCCTCCAGAGGCTTTGATGACCCTGAGTGTGGGTTGCGACCCCCAGTTTGGGAACCAGTACTTTAAACTACCTTATACAAACCATACAGCATGAAACTGTCTTGCTGCACATTGTAAATGTTAAAAAAAATGTCGAATGCAGGTCTGTGTGTGCACAATTTCTGCTCCACTTGTGTGATATTCATATTTCCCTCACAAGGTATAGCTCACTTGTGATGTTGCCTCGCCTCTTTTTTTTATTTATTTTTTTATTTTACTATGTTCCCCCTCCCCCAACTCAGACAGGGCCTATCCTCTGGCACACCCCACAGCCACATGCTCACACACAAAACTGTGGCCTGCTTCCTGTCAGCGGGGAGAGGTTGTTTTTACTGCGACTCCATTTTGGCGGAGAGGGCTAATTCCTCTGCTGTCTGGCTCTGTGTGTCTGTGCGTGTGCGTGTCTGCCTGCACTCACATGTGCTTTTCAACATGTTTGTGTCTCTGCTTTCTCAGCTTCTTCGGTGGGCGTTCATGTGTGAGCACATATGGTTTTTGATGGTCCCCACAGGGTATTTTGGCTGAGCTTGATGTGTACAGTGTACACAGTAGTCTTTACTCTACATCCATGTGAAGCTGCAAAACAGCCTTTAAAGTGGTGCTGGAAACATTTGTAGGTATCAAAATCCTGTCTTGTGTTATTATTTGTAGCCGTATGAATGTTAAACTAAACAAAACAATGCTGACAAAGCATTTTCCTGGACAAACAAACGTAATGGGTTTCTGGCTGTATTTAGTATTTTTAATGGATTTTCCTTTCAAGACAATCCCTTTAAGTGTATGTTAACATAAACAGGAAAGCAACACACAAACAAACAAAAATACTGGATATCCTTACGGAAAGGGTGCACACATAAAATCAAGGCCTCAGTAGAAGATCGTATCTTAAGCGGAGGCTCACGCACACACACCTGTTATGACTGTCAACAGTGTTGTGTGAAGCCATACACTTCTGGGCATTTGGTTTGTGTTGTAATACTACAGATACCAAGGTCATGCTGCAAAAAGAACTCTCACTCACTCTTGGCTGTGTCGAGTAAAGCCACGCCGCAGTGTTTTGTGTTTCTATTGTCAGTTTAGACGCGCTGTGCCACGTCAAAGCGCGCTGGAGATGGAGGTCCAAAAGTAGGGCAGCCCGCCCTCAAGCAGGTAGCGCTGACGTCTTGCCTACTGCAGCCAACCCTCGACGACCCTGCTTCTCCTCCGCAAACAAGCGAGTGTGTTGCGAGACTCTACTCACCTCTGTCTGCAGGAGACCAAACAAAAGGCCATTTTTAAATGTCTCTTTGTACTTTTGTAGCTTCTGACTGTGGTTTGGGTTTAGTTTCTTTCCTGCGTCCTGGTCGTACTTTAGGTATCTGCTTTATTTTACTGTTTCATGTTCACTATCAGCCGTATTAGAAGTTGTGTGAAGTTGCTGCTCAAAAACTCAACAATTCCTTATTTTGCCGCTTCACAATAAAAGTTTATACATAACAAAATAATTAGGGACTTTTATTGTGAAGAATCTATAGGAAATGAAATATGTTTTTACTGCATTACCGGGACTTTGTTAGCAGCTTTGGTTAATTTACAGTGACCCTTAAACTCTTATGCGTCATTTTTGACATCTCAATATACTAGCAGAAACAGAAGTTGTCTGCTAATGCCGTTATGCTAACACAGCATGATATAGTTTGGTCTGCTCTGACTGAACAGCACAGACTGACCGTTTCAAGATGTAAACAGTCAACTCCTCGCTTCCATCAACAAGTCATAGTCAGGATTAAGGCCTTCAGTCACTGCAGAGTAAACACCCCACTCCCACAAACTGTCCTCTTGCACACACTTCCATACACACTGTCAAACACACACATACATATAGACACAACATACAAGCTTCGCCTCACGTCTAAGTAGCATTTTCTGTAATTTGAGGGAAGACGTTGAGACTGCAGATATTTCTCTGGCTGTTTCATTAACCCTGCATTCTTCACAGTTGTTTAGAAAGGTTGCATTTTGGTAATTGGTTGCAGATGTAATAGTCGCTGTTGGTGCATATCAGCTCTACTTGGATTGCCTGTTGACTGTTTCCATCTCTCTGTTAAAGCTGATACAGTTCAGTAATGATGCATGCTTACAGTGGAAGTCCTGCAGGTTTATGCAGGGGCGATTTTACAATTTAAGGACGCTTGGGGCACAGCCTGGACCTTGGTTGGGGATCCGTGGGTTCTTGCCTGGCACATAAAAATCTCCATTTTCATGCTTTTTATGCACCTTATTTGTATTAAAAGTTCAAAATAATCCCATTGTAAATCAGTGTTATTTAATTGTGAATTAGAAAACAGTTGGGGGGGCACATGACACCCTGTCGCAGGCCCGATTTGGCCCACAGGCCACTAGTTGAATATTATGCTGCTGTTGTTATTTTAGCAGTTTTTTCAAAGCATTTAGTGCTGCGTGTTCCAAATGAATCCAGAAAAGTCAAATCGGTAGATAAGAATATGCTTCTTGGAGTTCTTTATGAGTTGTGGGTATATGTACACATTTACACAGAACATCTGACGCTGCCAAGCACCGGAAAATAGGTCCTTTGCGATAGCTTTATCTGTGTGTTTGATGTATGCTGATGACACACAAGGGATTAACCTCTCCTGTATTTGTGTGTGTTATTAAAGTATTACATATATGTTGTTCCCAACAGACTCCTTTCATGTGAAGGACCTTGATCCACACCTGCGAACCAGCCTTTGTGACAGCCAGCATAGACACACACAAGCAAACATCCAGCAGCACTGTCGTCCGCCAAAAGCTGAAACAATCAGCCAGTGAGAGACGCAGACAGCTACCGAAGCAGCCTGTGAGATATTTTACGGGCCTGACCAGACACAAGGGCAGCCATGTTGATCATCTTAGCCTTCATCATCCTCTTCCACCTGGCTGCGGCCATCCTCCTCTTCGTTGCAACCATTCACAATGTGAGTATAAACTGGAATGATGATACATTCAGCAGAGCTGGGCAACGCGGGATATTTCCAGCATTTTAACCATCTCTGTGTCTGTCCCTGATGTAGGCGTGGTGGGTGGTGACGCCAGTGGGACAGGAAGTGATACACGCTGACCTGTGGTACTCCTGCAACTCCACCTGCTATCCTCTGCAGAACAGCCATACTCCTGATGCAGGTAAGACAGCGTGCAGAAAGGCCCAGTGTGTAGGATGTATGGAGATACACTGGCAGAAATTAAAGGTAATATAGTAAGTGTTTTCTTTAGTGTATAATCACCTGAAAATAAAAATCATAATGTGTTTTCGTTACCTTAGAATGAGCCATTATTTGGAACACAGGGAGCTTGTCCTCGTTTATGGAGATTGCCATGTTCACCGCCGTGTTTCTACAGTAGCCCAAAACGGACATGCCACAAAGCATGACTGGATGTTAACTGCTTAATTACACCATGCAGTGCGCCTGTGTGGAAGCATCTGCATTTGTCACGTTTCACAATATAATATAATTTCTTAAATTTGTCACGTCTGTATGTAGCTTATGTGTGGTTACTGTAAGTCTCGTCTCTGTGTATGTAACACCCTCTCTCTCCTCTCCTCAGCATATCTGCAGGCGGTCCAGGCTACCATGATCCTGGCCGTCATTTTATGTTGCGTCAGCTTCTTCGTCTTCATCCTCCAGCTCTTCAGGCTGCAACAGGGAGAAAGATTCATTTTTACCGCTATTATCCAGCTATTGGCCTGTGAGTGACACACACACACACACACACACACACACACACACACACACACACACACACACACACGCTTATTGATGTGTACAGCACCTTGCTCAGACCAAGCTCGATGGAGTGGTGGTTGTTCTGCATCATCTTAGAAAAGAAATCAAAAAGAATCAAATGTTATGAGTTACATTACTTTGATGAAGTAATTAAAATTGTCACATTACATTTTTAACAAGGTAACTAGTAATCTGTAACCTATTACATTTCAATTGTAACCTTCCCAACACTGCTTGAGAGCATACACATATGGCTTTGTATGGTACTTCACACTTTACAATATAAGATCAGTAACAGTCCCAAAACATGGAAACATCTTCTGATATAAATACAGTCTATGTAAGTTGTTTTAGTCGTAACTAAATCCCCAAACGAGTTTATTCAACTGAATACCAATGTGTGTGGATATTTAGTAGTGATGATGACGGTTTCAGGTCCACATCTTGACATTTTAGTGCAAAATATTTGAATTCTAGCCATTGTGTTATAGATTTGCACAGCGACTGCCCTCTAGTGGTTGAACGTGGCCACTGCACATTTGGTAGCAACTGTTATCACCAAAACTTTAATTTATTATTACCAATGCAGCCTCTGTTACTCTCGACCAGGAAAGAGGCAAACAAAACACCTACATATGACCCCAAATAACAGAGATGCCGATTCACACTGAGCTAATATTATCACACATTATTTACACACATGGCAGATCCACAAATGATCACAGTCGATCCCTGCAATTATCACAAATCACATAAGGTCCTGTGTGAACAGGGCTTTCACGTGAAATTCCTTCTTCATCTCAACTATAATTTCCCTGGTTCTCTTCTTCTTCTCCTCCTCCTCCTCCTCCCAGCTCTATGTGTGATGATGGCAGCTTCCATGTACACGGCTCAGAAAGACAGCTTCCACTCGAGCGAACTTAAGAAAGGCTCCTACGGCTCCTCCTATATCCTGGCCTGGATCAGCTTCCCCATGACTCTCATCAGCGGCCTCATGTACCTGGTGCTCAGGAAGCGCAAATAGATGTGATAAGCTTGACGCACGGGCATGAAGATTTTATGGAATACAAACAGGAACACTTGGACACACATGCATAAAGACATACACTTTTCCTCGACAACCATGCATGCATACATTCTCTCACTAACCATTACATGTTATAATACCATTGGAGATGAGGAAAAGCACCACAGATCCACAATAATTTCAAATCTCAGGTTCAGAACTAGACAATTCACCAAAGAAAAAAGCATTCAGCAACACATTTTGTACACCGTACACACTCAAAACCCCAAGTAGTCACACGCCCTTCTCCTTCCTGATGGCACATTGTTCTCACTGAATGTGGCAAAGGTGCACAAGGACTCTCTAAACACAGAGTGTGTTAAGTTGTCAGGCTGCACTATATACTTTATTTCTGGATTAGAGCGCCAGAAACACAGCTGATGGTTGACTGGAGAGACCCTCTGTGACAGCCACTGAAATATGTTGCTGTAAACGTTTTCTCATATGAACGCCAGACACTATCAGGAGAATCAGGTCCAGACGTTGACTTTCAGGAGTTGTCCGTGTCAGAGGCGTTCTCACCTACCTTTACTCGGTCTGGTTTAGGTTTAGGAGGCAGGGCATGACGCAGATCACGCTGCAGTCACGTAGCTGGCTTCGCAATTTGATCGTAAACAACAGAGTCTCTTGCTGTTCCTTGAATTCGTCTGACAATTTTGGCCTCGGCCCTTGCTAGAAGAAGTTCCCTTATCTCGTCATCTCTCGTTGCCGTCTTCATGTAAGTGACCTTCTTCTTCATCCTAAGATGGTTTCGCACAAGCCTCAAGATAGAAAAGTCTTTCAGCTGCCCACTTGCTCGCCGTGAATTCTCCGCTTTATTCACAGTTGGTTCATGATTCATATTTTGTTTGAAAAGTTAAAGCATACTTTTGCCAGCTAGGTGCTGGATAGATTCATTTACAAGAAGCTGAGGTCAAATCTAAGCATTACAGATCAGCACCACACATGCGCCCTGCTGCATTCAGCACACACTCGCTGCTCTGGATATTTAAAGGTCCCTGAGGCTCCTTGCTGCGTTTCGTGAGAACATGCCCTCTCAATCCTTTCCTCCCTTTGGCCCCTAGCCACTACACAGGACATGAGCAGTGTTCCAACATACTGATTTGTCTCCTCGTCCTGCTTCCTATTCATAGGAAGGAACCTGTCTGAAATATCTGATGACAAAGGATAACAGTCGAAGACAAGTGGGGAGATTTGTCTTACTGGGACTTTCCAAGAGGTCCATACTCTCTTTTTGTGAATCTATAGTCAACTGAATTAATTTTGTACATATTTGCTGTGTATGTATAGTTAAGGTTACTGCCAAAAGCTTATTTCTAAGACTGAAATACTAAAATTATATATATAAAAAGACAAAAAAACTGAGAATCTTATGTTAACCATAGCATACAGGATGTGTAGTGAGGCACTAGTTTAGGTATAATATGCAGGATTTTAACTCGTTGTTTGTATTCTTCTGTTACTGACTTGTGTTTTAATGGTGAAAAAGGAACCAATGATGTGCTGTGAGATATTCGGGATTTGAAATGACAACGTAGGATCACGCAAACTTGAAATGAGAATTTCTTTGTTACTATTATGCTTCTTTGTTCACAGCTCCACTGAGAAAAAGACAAAGCTATTTATTGTTTAAAACCACTGTTGTGTATTTTAGCATCATGTGACTGAGGATGTATAAAGTAATTAAGGCTTGCCATATTTTTCCCTCACTGGCCGGGCTACTGTTTATTTGGTCCATTAGTGAAACATCTATCAACCCTATGTGTGCTCTGGAATTTAACAACAATAAATGTGCCATTGTACTGTACACTGTAAAATCTGAGAAGTTGATCTTACTTAAAAAATTCTATATAATCAAATGCCTTAAAAAAAAAAAAAAAAGGTAAGTAAACATAACTATAAATCTTAAGTCATGTTTACTTTATACAAAATTGTTAAGTTTCCTTAAAATGTAGTTTTATTCACACATCATTTTAAATTGCAACAACTTAATTTTGTGAAGTTGCCAAATCCTCATATGCCAAATCCTCTCTGACATGATTACGTTATTTTAGGCTAAACTGGTTCAGCAAGGTTGCTAGAAAGATCAACTTAATTTTACTTTTACTTTTACCTTTACTCTTTTCAAATTGCATCAACTTAATATTGTGTGTTAAGTTGTTACATTTTAAAAATGACAAGTGAAATCAACTTGTTCTACCTTGATGTCTTACTAGTTTAGCTTACTCTAACATGACATTTTTAAGTTGCAACAACGTCATATTTTGAAGTTGTTGCAACTTAAAAATGACAAATTTAAGTTGCAACAACTTCATATTATAAGTTTGTTGCACCTTAAAAATGACAAATCAACTTGTCCAACTTTATTGTCTAACTTGTTCAACTTGTTCTAACTTGTCATTTTTAAGTCGCAACAACTTAATATTGTGAAGTTGTTGCAACTTACAAACAACAAGTGAAATTAACTTAATCTTTCTAAGGGTTAGCAACTTCAGTAAACCACATTACTGCTTGTTGCAAACTAGTCAGTCATATTTGTATATTCTTAAAAATGTCAGCTAAACAGAACTTAAATATATCTGGATTCTCTCACATAAGTCCTTTCTGTCATGTTAACACTAAGTCAGACTAGCCTGGTTCACTGAAGTTGCTAGAAAGATCAAGTTCATTTTTTAAGTTGCATTTGTTGTTGTTGCATTTTAAAAATGACAAGTGAAATCAGCTTTTTGTCTAGCTTGTTCTAACTTGTCATTTTTAAGTTGCAACAACTCAGTTCTTAAGTGAAAATTAGCTTGATCTTTTTTAAGGGTTAGAAACCTCAGTAAACCGCATGACTGCTTGTTGCAAACTAGTTAAACATATTTGTATGTTCTTAAACACGTCACCAAAACAAAACTCCTCTTTGTCATGATGAGGTTAAGTCACTAACTTTGTTTGCTGAAGTTGATAACACTCAGAAAAAAACAAGTTAACTTCACTTTTCATTTTATAACCTGCAACAACTTCACAAATTTAAGTAAATACAACTACAACTAAACCGTTAGATTTAAAGTAAACTTAAATTAAGGCTTGTAGCTATATTTACCTTCCTTTTTGAGGGAATGAATTTCCTAGATTTTTTTAAGTAAATGAACTTGCATGATTTTACAGTGTACCTGCCACCAATTCCCAGATTTTCCTCTAATGTGAGCCTTTGTGGTAAAATAGAGATAATGTTTGATCTCATAGCAGCACTGTGTAGACTGTTTTCCTCTTTCTCTGTGTTAGTTTGGGGGTTCAACAGTTAAGGTAGACCAGCGGGGTATTAATGCACATATCTTGGACTTGATGAATCCCTCAGAGGTGCTGCACTGGGTGGTTTTGTGATGGGAATATGGTCGTGTCTAGCAATGTTTGGACCACAGAGCCTGGTAACGTACCAGCTCACCGATATTGAAGATTCAGGGAAAAGAAATGGAAGTGAAGATTGTCCTCTGTTATCTCAAGATGATACTTGAAAAATGATCAAAACAGCATATCGGAGGCCAAGATTGTGATGTTTGTTCATACGTTTTTGTGAAGTTTTCATCTTAAGAGTGTTTCACTAAATAGTTTTTGTCTTTCAGCAGATCCCTCGTTAACTTTTATTGAAATGAAAAGTAAGTTTAAAAGTGAGATTCTTCAGTTAATAACAGATTATGTAGTCTTTGAAACTACTCGTTTTAGCTTTGATGATTTACAAAACAAATCTAAATTTAGAATATCTGAGCTAAAGTTCTGTGCAAGCTGTTGCAGATATTCAACAGAAGCCACAGGAATCACCTCTAAGAGCTGAGTCATCAGAGCCACTCTTGATTTGGAGTCAGAATGTTTTTGGTTTATGGTTTGTGATAATTTTCCTGTTGTGTGTTTTTATGTCAATGTAGATGTACTGTATCTTAGTCAATGTAGATCCATACAAATAACCACAGGACCACAGTGACAAATGAGCATGAGTTGTTGAAGCCAAATCTGTATTTATGGGGATTTGTTTTTTAAGCATGTTTTTTTTTTGCAGTTGAAATGTTTCTAATGCTTTATGAAGTATTAATTCCACACTGATTCAGAGTCTAATGTTGCTTTATAATGGAGACAAGATGAAATTGTCAATGTTGAAGTAGCTTAAATTTAATAGTTTCCTTTCCTGCATAGGATTAATCCAAGTTTTTGGGAGTGTGTCTGCATGTTGAAGGCTCCTTTGCTTTCACTATTTAATACAAACTAAATCACAGCATGCTATTCATTTTGACCTCATTCGTCACATCAGTGGCTGCTTCTGTAATCTTTAAGTTCTCTCTGTTTGCATGTATTCACATCATAAAACTGCAATGTTTATCTGCTACTGACACCCAGTGGACTGATAGAAAACTACACAATGTTTCGGCGATAGTTTAATGGTTTCGAGCCCAGCACTCCTAAAAACAAACTTGTTTTTGCTTGGTGAATCCTGCTGCTCTAATCTCAAAACAACAGATTGGGCAAACTTCCATCAGATTCAGGAAAGACTCATCTCCCCTGCAAGGATTTATAGGTGCTTATTTTTTACTGTTGACCCACCAATCAGATGTAGATCTCAATAAATGTATTTTACAATGATTAAATTTTCTTTGTGTGTGCCAAATCTGTAATTGAGTCAAGTATCCATCAATACTAAATACACACTGTTAGTGCTTGCTTGCTATTGTCGCCCCACATCCACTTGCCTGCGGAAAATATCTATAGGCTATTTCCATCTCTTCCATGCTGCAATGCAAGATCACCACTTTCCTGTTTTTCAGTGTTCAGAAGCTAGAATAATCTGGCAGTGGGAAAAGTTGGGCTGACATTCACAGCACTTACACTGTATGTAATGAGACTAATTTGCTGTAATTGCAATGAGGAAGTTTACTGTTTATACCACCCACAATGTTATCCTTGAGCTCATTTTGTTTGTTGGTATTTTTATCATGTAACATGAACTGCAAATTAAAAAACAGAGATGTGCCTAGATACCTGCGATAGCCTATAGGAATTAAAATAGGATGTCAGCAGCTGTCACGCCAGATTTCAAACTGCTGTCATAAATTCAGTTATCATGACAAAAATCTGAAAATACACATCTTGCATCTAGACAGCATGGAGATGTTGTTAATTTGTTTTTAACAATGATTGATTTATTCCATAAGTGAAAAAATGATGTGTAAAGATGCTCTATTCCCATTGACAGCAATGCTTCACATGAGGACAGAATTCAAAATGCTGTCAAAAACTCAGTTTTTAATATAAAATTCTGGTATTTGCCGAACATAATCTACCATGACTCCAAAATGTAAATTTTTTTCATGAACATTGAAAACTTAATTAGGAAGAATTTGCAAGTATATGTTTGCACAGTGTGCAGTCAAAGATCTTGATGCACTGTAGGCTCAAGTTTTGATAAATCAAAAATCTGTGGGGGGCAATTTGTGAAGGACAGTCTGAAGATGCTCTGTAGCAAGTTTGGTGTCAGTTGAGCAACAATTGTGGGAGGAGATAGGTTTGATAAGTTTTTGAAAAAAACAAAACAAAACAAAACAAAGTCATGGACTTCACAATTTGCAATAGGTTTAAATGTACAAAAGTTTCAGTATTGGGGCTACATTTTGGTGAAAGTTGTTTCCTCGGAAGAAGAAGAAGAAGACAGAACGAGTAGGAAATCAAGAGGATCCTGGCAGGACTGACCAGCCTCTAATAAAAACACAATTTGGCTTTAGCAATAAAAAAAACACTGTCACCATGATACACTATGGGTAAGTTTATTTTTTTTATTCCATTTTGCAGATCTATGGATAAAATAATATTGAATTACGGGTCAGACTATTTTGACATCTATTTGCTTAATTTTTGAGAATGTTCTTTTCCTGATCTCACATTTCTTTGAAATGGCGCTTTTATTTTGTAGAAACGTGGCCGGAAGTGTCAAAAGAGTGAGCACAGCTGGGCGGAAGTATAACCGGAAGAGCATGAGCTGGTGGGGAATGCCGCTCTTGCCGCTACGTGCGAGTCTTTGTTGTCATAAATTATACTATTGGAGCTTTTCAAATCTTTTATAAGGTAGAAACTGTCTGGTTCCGACATGTTTTGTCCGCTAACATTAGATAGTTCACCAGTTACTCGCTTACAATTTCTACGGTAGCTTGAATATACGAATACTTTGTTAAAAACGTAAGCTAGCTGTTAGCTAACCGTCTTAGCAGTGTGCATCCTTTAGCTTGTTGCTCTTTTAAAACATGAAACTTATTTAGCCACTGATGTTTTAAGTCAGTGTTTTCTAATTCACAAGTCAACGCGCTATGGTCACAGTCAGTTTTGTGAAAATGTCTGTTACCTCAGTATTTCCAGTTCCTGCTGCTTTATACTAATCTAATTCAGTAACGTTACATCTTACAGAGAAATATTATGCCTTTTACTCCGCTACATTTATTTATCTTATAAGTTATGTTGTACATTTACAAAATATGAATCAATGCATGGCTTAGGATGAGTTATTAACTGCCCAGCAGCATACAAAGTTATTCAAATGAGCTTTACTGACAGCAACATCAAGATTAAGGATACAGTAGTGCATCAATAAATATGATTCAATAATGTAATACATGTTTAGTTTTGACAGCATAATGCGTACTTAGCCTAATTTTGTTGCCAACACTTATGTACTTTTACTTAGGTAAAATTGTGAATGCAGAACTTTTATTTGTGACAGAAATATTTATACGCCATGGTATCGAAACTTTTACTTAAGTAAAATCTATGTGTACTTTGTCCATCACTGCATCACACTGATTTGCATAGTTGAATTCTCATTTAGCATATTAAGTCTAACCCTGCAGATATACATTTACTTATTAAGGTGATAAGGTGATGTTAAAATGGTCATGTAAGTTAGGAAACAAACGGGTGTAACTTCATCATCAGCTTTTCATTCACAGTCACTTGAGTTTGCATTGCAAGTTGGTTTTATTCAAAATTTGTGCTTTTTTCTGTGTCCTGTGTTTCTGTTGACAGAGCACTTTGCAACATTGCGTAGACGTTAAGGACTTCATCACAGCTCAGACAGCCTGGCAAAGAGGAGCGTAGTACAAGGCAGAGGTGGGACAAATAATCAATATGGCTGCAAATTATACTGTGGAGATTTCACATCTCGTGGCCTCATTGATTAGTTCATCTACACCAATCAGCCAAAACATTAAATCCACTGGCGAGTGAAGTATAACATTGATCATCTTGTTACAGTGCAATGTTCTGCTGGGAAACCTTTGGGCCTGGCATTCATGTTGATGCAACGCCACACACCAACCATCCAAACACTGTTGCAGATCAAGTATCATGGCAACGGCACTCCCCGATGGCAGTGGCCCCCTGGGCAGTACATTCAGTGGCATCCACATGAATGCCAACCCAAGGTTTCCCAGCAGAATATTGCATTGTAACAAAGTGATCAATGTTATTCACTCCACCCAGTGGTTTTAATGGTTTGGCTAATTGTTGCGTACCAGATGATGCAGAGATAAATGTGAATTGTTCATTTACTTCAAACATTTTTATTCTGAAATGTGGCACTCTCTAGAATGGTCTTTTCACATTTGAATAATAGTTATATTCTTCATATTGTGTGTGTCAAGAAGGCTAAAACTGAAAGCAGTTATACGGACATTCGTTAAAATCTTGTAAAACTAAAACCCCAATGGAAGGAATTTATTTAGTTATATAATTCACTCCTTTCTGTAAAAAATCTTTCCATTTTAATTGTTACTTCTACCTGTTTTGTTGCACAGATATCTGGACATCAGAACATACACAACAAAAGATTGTTTGTGCCATGATCTTGTCATTGTGGGCAGCATATTACATAGTAATTGCATTGCATCACGTCAGAGTTAATGAGCTCTGAAACAAAGAGTCCATTGATGCAGGAGTGAAACAAAATAACAGTGGCTGTTGTTATTGCCAGGTGATGCACTGGTGACAGTATCAGCCACCCCTCTCAACTTTTACATTCTTTGACGATACCCCACTCAACAAAATGGTCTCCCTGCAGCCTCTGTCTTGACAGCACGCTGCACGTGTGGTAAAATATGGCAGACGCTCAAGATCAAACTCATGGTCGCAAGAGCTCCAAAAGGAAAGCTGAAAAGAAGGGAAAGCCTTCCACCCAACCCAAGAGAAGGAGACTTTGTTCTCAGGGGGGAAGAGGCGCACAGAGAGCTCGAGTGAACATTGGTGTGGCATTTCGAAGGTGGCGTGAACTGAAAGCAACAAATGGATATACAAGTGATGCAGAGCTGGCCCAGAGTCTGCTGGATGCGTGAGTTCACCTCCAACAGCTTCATAAATGTTCATTTAAAGTGGCTTATGGCTTGATTAATATTATTGCTCACAGGCAAATGGTGGTTTTTGTTCATCTGGCATCAGTGTGCTTTGCTGCGTACTTTCCTATGAGCTGGTCCAGTCAAGCAAATGATTTCAGTGTTGTGTAAAAGATGGATATGAGGGGATCTCTGAAAGTGTTGTGGCTCTCTTTGCTGGCAAGAGAAAAGTGTCAGCCGAGCTAAATTGTTGTCTGTTTACACCATCCTCTGGCCAATAGAGGGAGCCAGTTGTGACAAGTACTGTACTGGACCAGTGACCATTCTAAACTGTGTGAAAGTGAATATTGAGAAACAGTCCTATAAACCTGAAAATAACGATAAATCACAGCAAATAGAAATTGTGTCTGGTTAATCCAGTCCTTACATTGTCATACAATTTAAAAATCAACCTACAGGGTATTGCCTATCCATATTTGTAAAGCCCTGTATGCTCCATAAGCTAAAGTAATGAATGTGAACTTTCCTGCTAAAATAAATTCCCCTGTGATTAATCCACAGAGCTGTGCTTTTTACAGCACAAAAGAATCTATATGACACATGTTGGCGCTTTTTATGTGGGCTTTAAACATCACTGCATTTTTATTTCGCAGTCTAGTGAGTATTGTGAAAGCCACTTGCTTGTGAGTCCACAGACAGCCACTTCGGAGATGAAATACCTATTTATAAGCATGTTGTCAATGCCCCCCTCCAAATGACCATATGTATATCAGTTACTCACCCTGTGTTAAGTTGAATTCCGGAAGAAAACAGCAAAACTATTTGGAAACCTCCCTTTACAAACTCTCACACAATGGGTGCAGTACAAGTATTTTCCAAACAGACATCTCTTTCCAACACTGCGGGGACTGAACTAAAAATTAAGCGTATTTATGCTCTCTTTAAAGCCAGACTCCAGTAACAAGAACAGTAATATTTGTCTCACTGGACACAACAGCTGCTGGTCTGCCACTGCCTCCATCAGTTAGTTTGTTTGTCTTAATGTGTGTTGGTGTTTTAAAGGGATAGTGCACCCAAAAATGAAAATGCAGCCATTATCTACTCACCCATATGCAGAGGGAGGCTCAGGTGAAGTTCAGGGGGTTCGTTTGGATTCACCAAAGTCACACAATAACAGAAGCAAATTATCACTAAGGCAGTGGTAGACCAACAGCTCTTGTGTTCAGCGAAGTGAAATCACTGTTTTCGTCACTGGAGTTTGGCTACGAATAGAGCATAGATAAGTTTCACTTTCAGGTAGGTCCCGTGTCACAAAGAATTCTTCCCAAAGTCTGTTTGGGAACAACTGCCTGTCACGTCGGCCTCCCGGCAGCCCCCCCAGATCTACTTCACCTCTCTAGTCAACCTGCTGGTCGCCCTCTGGATCTGCCTCTGCCATCTGCTCTGCCTCCTGGCCGCGCTCCAGATTTGCTCCGCCTGTCTGGTCGACCTCCTGGCCACCCTCCGGATCGGCTTCACCCCTCTGATGAGCTTTATTGTCAGCCTACAGAGGTGTTCTGTCCACCTGGTCGACCTCCTGGCCAACCCCCAGATCTGCTCTCACCTTTCCAGTCATCCTCCTTCCCGTCATCTAGATCTGCTGGCTGCCCTCCCACTCTCCTCTACCTGTCTGCTCAGCCCACTAGTCGGCCTCCAGTCTGATTCGCCCATCATGCCAGCCTCCTGGTCGCCCTCAAGATCTGCCCCACCTGTCTGCTCAGCATCCTGGCCGCCCTTCAGATTGCTACAGCATCCTTATCATCCTCTTGGTTGGCTCTGCTCAGATGTCCGGCCCTCAGTCTCTCCACCCAAGGTTCTCTGCTCCGCCCCTGTCCAGCCCTCTGGGCCTTCTGCCAGAGGTCCCTTGCTCCACCCTTGTTCAGTGTCCTCACCAACATTCGATCAACAAGCCTCTCCAGCACACACACTCTTTGCCAGATTGTTCTTCAACATCATGCAAGACTTTCCAGCACTCCTTACCTGTCTGATCACCTGTTATCAACCGTGCCTCCCTCTGACCTGCTGCGTCATCTGTTTCCTGGTAAACTCACCAGCCCTCTGTCCCTGACCACGAGTTCTCCCTCAGCCTGTGTGGTGTTTTCCTGCCACGGCGTTTCAGCGTGAGTGTTCCTTGTTTGTGTCAGTTGCAGCTCAGAGACTGTCTGTGAGACGGCACACACTGCCTTGTGCGTGTGTCATCCTTTCACCAACATGTCGACCCTTGTACCCAGAGACTGTGTTTGGAATCAACTTTTACCTGGATACCTTTGACACTTCAAGTTTGCTTACTCTGTGTTCAAATAAAAGTCAATACCAACTATCTCTGAGCCCTGCATTTGGCATATTAGAAGAGCAAACCTTTCTACATGAATTCACCTTAGCACCAGATGAGTAATTGACACTCACATGATCATTTGGGGGAAGAAGTATTCCCAGAAGTTTAAACATTTACTCTGTGACCAGCTTTGCTTTGCTGCTGACCTCTGAGGTTTCTCTGTCTTTTTACTGCTGTTCATGTTTGTTGCTTGAGCACATTTTTCCTCTTGGCACTCAGCGTATGTACAACTTAATGAAATCTGTTTTGGCGTGCACTCATCCACTAATGGCTTATCAAGATTGAAATGCTGCACATCCTGCTTTGTGGTATTTTCTGGCTGTTTTCTTTTATGTAGTGGCTATGCTTGTTATATCACACTGCATTTTGCATCCTCTCTTTACAGCAGGTTGCTTTAAGTGTAATTAACTGTTCAGTGTTTTTGAATAGTATATTGAATATTTCTGGAGTTATAAATGTGTTGTTTGTAGTGTCATGCTTTCAGGCTCATACTTAATCTCTGTCACCCACTATTCTCAGATTCAAAACACTTAAATGCACTGCTTTTATATGAGCGCTCCTCTTTGGTGCTTGTTTTGGAGATGGTCGTAGAGCAAAAGATGGATGGCTGCTTTGGGCGCAACATGCTAATGTTTTATGTTGCCAGATATGGCAAACGTTAGTGCTATTATGCAAAGTGTTGTGTCATTCTTGCATTTCGACATATTTCCGCAAATAACAGAGTACAAAAGATAAAAAAAAGGAAGTTGTAAATTCTCCAGTGTAGAGTTACACACATTATGAGTCGAATACCAAGTGAATGTTGACATTCTTTGTGTGTGTTTTTCTCTGTATCTATGCATAAAGAATGAAGACGTTGCCCTCCAGACCAGCTTCCTCCAATAACAGTAATGAAAAGATGATATTCTCCCAGTCTGAAGTAAGTGACAGTATTGTGCGATTATTAGATGTACTTTTTTCTGTACATAGTTCCATTTGCAAATGAATATGCTGTACTGTAACTATCACCCGAATGCAGCTCTTCCATGTCCTAATTCTGTGTGATTGTGTGTCCACAGCTGGAGACACTGATCGAGCAGGAGGTTGACACTGTATTTAAAAAGAGGGAAAAGAAGCTGCAGGGTTTGATAGACACTATTCAACAGCTGGATCGCGAGGTTGACTATGAAAGCTCCATGCAAAAACTGGAGGTTGGTGAAAGTAGTAGTGCGCAGTTTTAACTAGCTAGGCATTGAAACGGACAGGATTTCAACCACAAATTAACAACTCTGTTAATTTTATACTGCCATTTCTTATCACTTAAAACCAAAAGAACTAAACATGAATCTACTGGTATTTGTTCAAAGCCAAATCAGTGATAAAGGATACCTTAATCCAAATGAATCTTTACAGAATGTTGCTGTCTTCCTCAGGCTCAAATTAACACCATAACCGAGAGAGCAGAAGCTGCAATTGCCTACATAACAAAGACACAGAAAAAGGTTTGATGCAGCCAACACATACAGTTACAATTTTTAGAAAGTACGCTCAAACACACAACAGTGAAAAGATTCTTGTTATAATAATCTTGTTGTCCACTTTTGCAAAGTAACTTTAAGTGAAAAATGTGATGATAAGATACACTAGATAATGATGTTTAGTTTGAGATGTAAACTCTGCCACATGTGATCTGAACAAAACTGATTTTCCTCTCAGGGCCTCCTGCCATCTCCTGCTGATAACAGAATCATAAGGTATGTAGAATCAGCTTCAGTCATGATGAAGGTTTTGATGTAAATTTGTACTTCGTATTTATTTGCACTCTGAGATAATATGATTTAATGTCCAACTCTGCAGGGAAGACTCTGAGAATGAAACCACAGAGGCCACGTCACAGAGTAAGAACCCACTGAGTGTGTGCATGCTATTGAATATTTGCAATTTGGGATTGCATGAGTGTTAATTCTATGCAATTTTATTTTTTGCAGTTGACAAAAAGAGCACATATTGCATGGACAGGAGTGGAGAGCTCTTCAGAATGACAGTAAATATGCAATTATATCTTGGAATGAATTGGTTCAATACAAATGTATAAATCATAAAAATGTCTCCTTGTTTTAATCGGCAAAAAAATATTTTCCCATGTTTTTGTGTCAAAGTGACCACTGGAGACAATTTTTTGTAACTGGTCCAGTACTGAGTAAGTGTGCTTCAGCCAGCCGCTGCAAAACAGGCTTCAGTGTAATCATTGTGGACATTTTTGTCATTTGACGACCACTAAAAGGGCTTGTTTTTGCCACTGACGGGCTCAGAGTGTTTAAGTGTTTGACAACATTAGGGAAAGGATCCCTACAGAGACAGACTTTTTTTTGACTTTTTATCAGAAACAGTCCTGAAAATTGCCACCACCCACCAGACTTTTACACCTAATTAGCTGAATTGTTTATTTCAACCAAACCAGAGCTGGTGATTGTTTGAACAATGTAAAGACAAAACAAGATGCTTTTTGTGTGTGTTATTTTGTTTCTAAAGTGTTTTATAATGATAAAATTGCTGTTAATTCAAATCAGGGGTCTCAAACTCATTTTACTCACTTTCCATAATACCTTATAAATAGCAACCCCTTCAAAATGTCCCTCTTTTTTTAGGTGTAAAGTTGGTCATTCTGAAAACGTCGATCCATTTAAAAAATTAGTGATGAACAGCCCGAGATGTCTGAAGAAAAACGTGCAAATTCAACAGTATGTCTCGGCTTTTCTACAACTCTCTTTCATCACGTGAATGATTTTTCATCATTCTCCACTAAAATGGAAGCTACTGATGAAGCAGGTTAAGTCGTCCCCTGCCTAACAGACCATTTACAATGTGAAGTTTTGTCTATTGACTATTTTGTATCGACTCGCTTCATACATGCATGAAATCGCTGAATCAAAGAAGTTCTGCCAGTATGTCGTAGGCGTCTTATGTCCCCAGAGGATCTCAATGCTGATTGGCTATTGCAGTGCAAATCAATCGCTGAAGTTTAGATTTCTGAGCACGTAATGAGAAATCATGTGACCACAGGAAGTATTCATCATTATTTCAGAGAGTCTGAAGCAGCAGCATTTTCTGTGACGCCTCTCAGCCTTCACAGGTGTATTCATATCAGGTGTGCAAACTCATCCAGTGGGCTGGATTGGACCCTCTTGCGAGCCGTGTGTTAGACACCGCTGATTTAAGTCTGGTGGCTTTGGTGAAAGCGATTTCGGGGCTGTTTCTGTTTAAACAGAAATGATCTTACTCTTAAACAAAAAGTTCCTTCTCTGTAGAAATCCTTTCTGTAATGTTGGCAGACACTTAGAATAACAAACTGAGCCTGTCAGTGGCAAAAATTCAGAGGATGTACATTGAGGGTGCACTATTGCTCAGAGTGGTTACATTGCAGCCTGTTTTACAGCTGCAGCAATCTTACTGAATACTGTTCCAATTTTGAAAGTTGCTGTCTCTATTAGTCATGTAGACACAATAACATGAGAACAAAGGGTCCAGGTTGAAAAAATACAGAAATTACCCTTTAATGTGGTGGCTTACACTGTTTTGTGTGAACTAAAAACAATGTAAACACTGATGTTTAAGTTGGTCGATTTTTTTCTGTCCAGGAAACCACAAAAAAGGCACTTAAGAAGATGCATGATGATAATGAAGGTGAGGTGGTTATACACTGTATATACAAGTGGATGTTTGAATAGCTGAAAGTTTAAACTGTCTAATGTAGCTTCTGGTGACATCATCTCACCACGCAGTGAGAAAAACTGACACGATAAGCTGCTATAATGACCCAAATTAAATAATATGAGTCAGTGAGCACATGAATTAATAACCACATCCTTTATTTCTACTCTTCCCTGTCCCTTCCCCTGCTACTTGTCATTGCACATAATCCGTGTTAAGTTTTGAAGGCTGCCATAGCAGATTTACGTGAGGAGCTGCCTCATCCGGTTCTTACCCCTGACGGCTCTCCTGACTGTGAGGTAGGATGCCTCATTTTTTTAATACATCCTCTTCAAAACACGCCACGCATAAATATGTAACATGTAGCAAATGACAAGCTACTCATGCATGTGAAAAAAAATGGGGAGTTTTTGCTAAAACCCTACATCACTTATCCTTTTGAGTTAATTCATTGTTAATGTTTTGAGTCGTGCCTTTATTTACTCACAGTGTTACGTTGTGTAATGCAGGAGCTCATCACGACAATAAAGGAAGAGCCAGAAAATGAGCAGGAAACAAAGAACAATGTTGAGGAATCCAAGCAGCGTGAGGAACCAATGGCCGGGAGGATGAACGTAGGTCTCTCATCTGTCGATAATAAGCTAGTAACGGCCCTGCACACAGACTCAGAGCAGGTAATACACACTCCCAAACTAACCCACTGTAGCAATTCACTCGACTGTTTGCTACTAACGTTAACCCCCACTGCCTCCCTGCTTTTCTGACCCTTAGGACAAGTTCCTGTACCCTCCTCTTCCCTCCATCACTTTCCCCTCCATCCTGAGCATGGAAGCAGCCTCATACAACATTCCCCAGAGACCAAAGGTGCTCCTGGCTCTCATCAGGAACCCTCCTGGCCTCTCTGTAATGTGGGATGTGGAGGAGAAAGACCCCTCTGAGCCGCCAATGGAGAGTTACAGGTGAGAAGCAGCAGAGGGTGAGACATTATGTGTTGAGAGGGCAGGTTTAAGTCGGGCTACCCACTGGATAAAATCACCCTTCTGAACCTTTAACAAGAATGTCGTTATTTACCATTTAAAGGACTGCCTCCTCCATACTGTGTTTGTCCCATTCCAAGCACTCCTCTGCATGCAGCTGTGGAACGTATTGTTTGTCTGACCAAAAGTCCAAAACCCAGACATATTCAGTTTCACACCAATCAGCCACAACATTAAAGAAGTGAAGTTAATGACACTGATCATATTGTTACAATGCAGTGTCAGTGTTCTGCTGGGGAACTCGTGGTCCTGGCATTCATGTGGATGCAGTGTTTCATCTAAACACCGCTGCAGACCAAATACAGCCCCTCATGGCAGCCACACTCCGTGATGGCAGTGGCCCCCCAAGCAGGACGGTACACAAAAACTTCTCAGGAATGGCCCAAGGAATGTGATAAAGAGCTCAAGGCATCAACCTGGCCTCCAGATTTGTCAGTTTTTAATGCAATTGAGCATCCCTGGGATGTGCCGGCACCCCAGAGTCAAGTCTTGAGTGGTGGGGCTTCCTTGAATTGTGCTTGGCTCTGACCTGTTGAAGCATGGACACAAGACCTTTGGGGTGTCCGTCACCAGGGCGCTGGTGGCAGATCCTTTTAGTCCTGTGGGATGTGAGGCGGGGCATCTGCATGTCCCATAGATGCTCAGTCCAATTGCCTGCAGTGTGACATGATGCATTGTCCTGCTTCACCTCACTTGTGTAGGAGAAATACCTTTTTGAGAATGTTTGCACTCGTAATAAAGTTTGGGGCACCACCCTCCTAATGAGGAAAGCGAATCAAATTAATAACTCTGTAAACCAATTATTAATTCGTCAGCACGCTTATCAATAGTGAATCAATCTCAATATCTGGGTTATGAATTCTCTATACAGGGATCTTAGTTCCTGTTCAAAAGAGATATACACAGACAACGACGTGGCGATAAATCCAGATCTATTTAAGCTAAATTTGTAATAATTGAGTAAATAAATACCAAATGATAATGATGTGAAATGACACAAAATCAACAGTCGTGTGAGTTTAGTTTGGCGATAGTGAGAGAGCATGTGGCTATAGATAAATTGGAAATGCAGGGATGCGCAAAACCATTCACTTAAGGAAATCTAACTTACGACCAGAATGATTAAACTTGGCCCTCAAACGTTGCTTCTCTTAAGCTGCAGAAAGTCTCTGGGTTTGTGTCAAAAGAATCTCTTCGTAATGACCCTTAAAGCAACAGAGACCGGAGCCGAAATATCAAAATTTAACAGAATTTATTCTTTTACAAGAAGGAGCGTTTCACGGTGCAACACACAAAATGAGGTTACAGAGAAAAGGCTCCTTGAGGAGCATCTACTGCAAGTTTTTATACAGCATAGGTGGGCGTTGGAGTTGAACTGTTTCAGTTCCTCTCCTAATCTATCAAATACAGACTTCATAGATAACCGTCTTCAGTCCTTCTGTTGGACTGACACCCTGTCACACTGGCCCCCCAGACGACATGCTCTCAACCTGTCTCCGATCCTTTGTTTCTCCGTCTACCTCTTACAGATATAGTGCTGAACTTCCCTTAACCTTAGCTGATGAGTCTGCTGATGTTGCAGTATGAAACAGGAACAATTCTTCATGACTTGTGCAAAATAGTAGCACGTATACACAGTGTGATCATAAGTTTTATAACAGTTTGGCAACAGAACCACTGTGACAAGTGGCTAGCAGCTGCTGGCTCCGGTGAATCTGGTGTGAAGAGGCAGGTTGAAAAGGCACTTGCCTACTTTGTTATGATTACTCGCTTATAATAATGGGCAGATAAAGTTGAAAACAATCTCTGGCTTCATCACTTCAAGTATAATGTTACCGAAGGCACTGGAGGTAAAAGAAAAACTGGATAAATAAAACTTAAAAGTTTAAAATAACTTTGATTGTGAGCAAGTAAGAGTTACGCAGGAACCGTAACTGGCTAAAACATATAATGCGGCAAAAGCACGTGGACAAAACAAAAAAGGCAAAAAAAAAACCAACAAAAGAGACGAAGAGTATGGAAAATAACGTAGAAGAGATTAAGAGGCGAAAAGAAGAGCGAGAGGACAAGAAAAAGAAGAGCACAAGAGCAGACGCGCTTACTTGTTATTATACCGCGTGTATCAGCAAAGTACATGTATAGCCTAATACACACACTCTAGACTAACCTATAGTTGCAACATATAAAGAAAAACACAATGAGGAAGCACATATTCATGCAAACAGGTTGATTAATAAATCCAACTATATTTTAATTCTAAATATAACATGGAGCTCCTTATGGGAACCCACTTTAACTACCGTCACAAGATGGCAGTATAGCTCCATGTTAAATGAGGGATTAAAAGAAATTGAATTTGCAACTCATTAATCCTTTGTTTTACAGGGTTAAAGAAAAATATAGTTCAGATAACAAACATGGATTATGCACATGTACAAGTTTAGGATATGGAAAAGAAAACAACAAGGGAAACAACTGTATAATTTCACATCCAGAGATATACGAAGTTTCTGCTCAGGAACATTTGATGAGAAAGGGGAGAGGTGTGATTCCCCGGGGAATGGACAGGATGTGGTTGAGAAAAGAAGCATTGTCTTAAGATCCTAGAATGGCTGAGAGGAGCGTTTGCCAGGACTGGGGGTGATTACGGGGTTGAGTCCTAAACATTTGACCCTCCGCTGGTCTCTCATTGTCTATTGTAGTCCAATCTGGAGAGTTTAGAGTACTGGTGTCCCTACACTTGACAGTGGTTTTAATGTTGTGGTTGATCACACAGAGGTGCAGCAAATCCTGCCATTATAGAAACTTGAACTTGAGAATGTATAGACCGAATCACAGCGTCTGTATACAAAAACTTTCAGGTAGAAAATCCTCGTGTCATGTACATGAAATCAAATGGCGGTGAGCAAACTTTGCCCAATTTGTTTGTTGGGCTTTTGGGCTTTAATGACAGGAAACGAAGAAGTGTGAAGGGGGAGAGAGAAGGGACAACATGGAGCAAAGGGCCACAGCCTGGAATCTAACACAACTCAATTATCATTGCTCTTCCTGTGAGACAAGCAGTCACACTCAGCCAGGTTGTTCACAGGACTGATATCTTTTACACATCTATCTGAGGAATACACTGCTTATGTCAACACATGACCACCAGATGGAGGCAGATTCAGCCAGTTAGCGGTCTTCACCACAGCTCTCCTTCCCTTTATAGTCTTTTTTCTTTTAGTTGCTCCGTTGCCTTAGTCACACTTTCTCATTTCTCTGTCTGTCTGTGCTGCAGCATCTTCATGACGATGGAGAAGCAGAAGGGCAACGGCGTCTTTCGAGATTGGACCACCCTTGGTGAGGTGCCGGCCAACCCTCTGCCCATGTGTGTGATGGTCAGCAAGTACAAGCCCGGACACAAGGTGTGTGTCGCTGTAATAGGCAAAGACAAGTTTGGCCGATACGGACCTTACAGTGAAGTTGAAACCAGAGCCATACCGGACTAGGTGGGAGGAGGACATGGCATCAAGGGAGAGATAACACGTGAGGCTACCTCCACCTGGATTTACCCAGCTTTCTCATGAAGTGCCTTAAGGTTGATAATGTGGGGAATGTCAGGAGGATTATTTGGCATACTTTAAAATTGAGTGGAACTGCAGCCAAACATTAACAGGTACTTTATTTATGCCCTCCAGCAATTAGTGCGTTTACATGAACATGAATAACCCGCTTATCGGTTATGATCATATTTGAGATACAGTGTTTACATGAGCACAGACGAATCAGATTTTTTGTATCCCTCGCATACAAAAAAATCCTATTCTCTGTCTCAACCACACACACACACACACACACACACACACACTTTTACTCCACACTGTGCTGTTCTTGAAAGGAGTTACACTACTCTTATAACACTCCTCCATTTTGACTTGCGCCAGCCTGTTGCTTCCACTACCACTGTGTAGGGAAGCAGTGGATGAAGACACACAGCCTCCTACCAAAAGACAAAACTCAGTTACTTCATTGCTCCAGAAGTGAGACGTTTTCGCCACCACTATTGTTTGTATTTCTGTAACGTCACATGACTTGAAGCTGCTCCTGTGCAGGGAGTCAGCGGTGCTCAATAACCAGGATCAGGTGTGTACATTGAACAGTAATCTGGTGTCTTGGTAGGGCTGGGCAATATTATCTATGTTATCACCAATATCGTGATATGAGACTTTGTATTGTCTTAGATCTTGGTTATCGTTTTCTATTATTCTTCTATTATTTGTCTTTCCCTACTTAGTCGTCATATCCAGATTACTGATGATTATTCATGTCCATGTAAACAGACTCATTGATTACGGTTCCAAAGGAAGTCGTGTAAATAGTCATGTTTGAAGCACTTGTGTCTCTGTTTGGTTATCTGCTGTTATAATGGAGCAGTTGTTAAAGCCCTACATAAACAGACAACCATGAGATGCATTTCACTGTGAAAAAGTAGTTCACGCAATGTTAGCAATATATAACAAATGTTGAAGTTTTTAAATAAGATAATAAAGATGGCAATGTTTTAATGTATGCTGTATGTATGTATCCTTCAATTTTTTGAGTCTGCAAGTCTGTACACTGATCAGATACCATGTCATTTATTAATTAGTTAAAGTGGTTTCCCACCCGGATAAAACAGTTTTGCGCATTTTCACGGCTGCTGTTTTAGAGCGACAAAGAAGAATTGATTTCTGGTAAACAGTAAAACGTTAACCGTTAGCAAAATGTCTCTGCATGTATTTGTACATGGATTTATCGTCACATCACATCCGTGTACCATTCGTTCATTTGAATTTCAGTTAAGAATGAAAAAACAATAAAATGGAAAAACGATTTATTTCATTATTTGTTTTTTTCGATGTCCTTCAAAAAACAGATTTCAAGTACTTTTTCAAATATTTCATTTAGTGCGCACATCCAAAATAGAACATTTAAAAAACAGTCTTGATCCCTTTTTTTTTTTTATTTTGATATTTAATCTCTCTCATTTTGTGCCCTAAAGGTTATTCAGCCTAGTGCATACTTCATTTACTGTCTGATACTGATAGTAGCCTGTCATTTATTATGGCTGCCTTGGAGTCCCAAGGATTATGCACTTGTTGTTACAGGTAAAATGCTCTAAATTTAGTACAATTGCACTCTACTGATTAATCTCATTTCATCTTCCCCGTATTTGTTCAATTTTTCAGTTCATGAATTAGCTTGAAAATGACTGAATACCGCCATCTACAGGTGTCATGCGACATTTAAGTTTGGACTAAGAAATTCCAATTCCACGTTATCAGAATCAGTATTTGGACAGAAACAAAAACATTTAGGAGCATCTCTTGTAAAAATTTCAAACATTGGATACAACTTGGTTCCAGCTGTTTCTACTTCTCCCTTTTTTATATGAATGGAATACTTATTCATTCACATTCATTCAGCCACAAGAGGCTGACAGAGGGAGGTGTGGGCTCTCTTTTTTTGGCTTTTCACCAGCTAAATCAAGCTGAGCCTGATGATGTACAGCTTTTTTTTTGGGTAACACCATGACCTCTCTCATGACACCCTCATGCCGGTCTTTACATTCTTTATAAGAACGCAGGCCCTCTTGTACTTCACATGTACACACAAAGCTGTGGGCGTGGTCTTACTTGCTGCTCCAGATGTTTCCTTTTCCTGCTTGATCGGGCTCTGCTTTCTTGCCAGCTGGCAGCAGTCAGCAGTCTCCTCACTCTCCCGCTCTGCCTCCAGCTCTTACATTCAGTACATGTAAGTGAAGACGACAGGCCACAATTCCTATCAGTCACAACAGAGGCTTGGCATAGTCACTCAGAATTGGGGAGACTTGCAAGCCCGACTTGCAGACCTGGCTAGACCTTAAAAGGCCAGTTCACATAGAATCACACAGAGTGCTACCCGCCCTTACATTCTTCTCCAGGATAAACCTCTAAATAAAGATAGATAGCATCTAGTCAACATATGAATCCATGACGGAAGTTAGAGTTAAAGAAACTGTGTTATATTTTGAATTCTTTCAGTGTTACCAGGAGCAAAATAAAGCAGTCTTACATTAAAAATCAGTGTTTCTTTGCTGCCGTTTGGCTCGTCATAGGCAGCCTGCTAGCCCAGCACCTAATGTGTGCTCACCTTTTTTCTCTGACAACTTAAGATCCAGGCATAAAAGAGGTTTTTACCAGGAGCCGGATTATCCACAGAGGTTTCTTCTTCTCTAAAACAAATGGACAGGAGATTTAATCTGGTAAAAAACACTGAATAAAGCAGTTTCATGTTCAAACAATTATGCTATGATGCTGCTCATTGCAGAGGGGCGGTGGCTGATGCGAAAACGTGAATGGACCTATAGAGCCAGTGTTTGGTTTGACTACGCTAGAAACATGGCAGTACCACATGGCGATCTTCGTGGATAAGGACCCAATTCCTATATAGATATAAATGGCTCATTCTTGAAAACACCACAATACTTTTTTTCAGGTGATTATACACTAAAGAAAACACACTTTTTATGCTTCTATATTATGTTTCTGCTAATAAATCCTGTGGAATCCTACCCACTGGACATTAAATGTTCTTAACTGATACTTGGAGATAAAGTAAGTAATGTAAAATTCAATTATTTTACATTTATTTCTCATTTTGTGTGCATGATTTTTTTTTCAATTTTTTTGTGCATTTTTTTTTTTTTTTTACATTTTTTTCCTCAATGTATTTGATCACTTTTTCTTTATTTTTCTATAAATTCAAGTTGGTTCTTCATAATTTTGGAGCACACCCATTGAATGTCTGTGGCTGACCATGTGCTGAGGTGCTTGTATACTGGCACGAGTCGACCTTTAATGGCCCCAGACCTGCCTGCAACCCTGAACAGGATAAGCAGGTAAAAAGATAGGGTAACACTTGAAGGTATCTACATAAGGGTGACATGACACTGTCATAACTATGACTAGCCTTGGACCAAGACATTCATTGCATGAACGTCTTGAAAACGAACCCTGTTTTTCATGTGGGGGTTCCCGGTCTAGACCGATTCATGTCTCCATAAACGTTCAGATCAAACATGTAATGTACTCACTTCATAGGCAAAGATGTAAGAAAGGTGTACGGGGGGTTGCCGTGTGTTTGTATATCCGTTATTGTTCAATAAACATGCATTTTATCTCGGATGTCTTGAAATTTTCTTCACCCCTTCTTCATCCTAAAATGAATGAGTGCACCGGCTTTCTACTACGCCACAGCGCCGCTATAGCAGTTGGGAGGTGTATTGCACATTGGTAGTAAGAGGCTCTAGCAAGACGTTAATTGCCTCTTACTACCAATGTCCAAGGCTAAACTATGACATGACACTGTCACGAACTTGTCATAAACATTATGTACATGTCATAAACGTTTATGACTGCTGTTATTAAGTGTCATTCAGTTTTTGTAATGACATGTTGACATTGTTTGGGTTGTTTTGATTCTGACAACTTGACATTAATTAACGTGACATTACCAGAAGTTGTCTTTGTCATGACAACTTGACATTGAATTTGTTTGGGATGTCCTTATAATGAGAACTTGACATTAACAAGAAATGCACTTCTTTTTGTGTTTATGACAAGCTGACGTAATGATTATTATTGTCATGACAAAGACACCTTCTGGTAATGTCACTTTAATTAATGTCAAGTTGTCATAATCAACCCAAACAATGTCAACTTGTTATTACAAAAAAAACAAATGACACGTAATGACAGCAGTGATAAACGTTTGACATGTACATAATGTTCATGACAAGTTCATGACAGTGCCATGTCATAGTTATGACAGTGTCATGTCACCCTTATGTAGATACCTTCAAGTAAAGTGTTACTTATGTCCAGTAGACTGATAAACTTGGCTCCTCCCAACATGGAATGAGATGGACTTACCTGGCAGTGGGTTACTTTGGTCTTACCAGCATTACCCTTTGGAGCACATATGACTGCAGAGTTATTGTCTCTCCCACAGGCCAGAATGTGTGTATAGACTGCTAAATGTGGAACCATTTAGGCTTATATTTTCAAAGAAGGTCTGCCTTTGCGTTTGTGCTGTTGGTCTGCCACAGTTTGATATAATGCCGTATATGAAGGAGTGGGAGTGCAAGTGTAAAGGGAGTCATTAGACCTGCAGCGAAATCCTGCTCCCAGCATCAGCAATAGTCTGTGTGTATGTGTGTGTCTCCCCTGGACCAGCAGGACCCAGTGGGGAAGCACAGCAGAGTGATGGGCCTCGGAAGACCACTTAAAAACACAAACCCACAATCACACTGACACACACGTACGGGCACACACAGTGGCCTAATTAGAGCTGACAGCAGAGGAGAGAGAGCTTATGAAAAGAGGGCGAGGAAGAGAAAGGAAAAAAAAAAAAGGAGGTGCAGAGAAGCCGGGTAGAAAAAGCAGAGGTGGAGCAGAGAGAGTGATTAGGGAGCAAATGCGTTCTGTAAAGTTTTAAAGTGAAGTGTTGGCAGAATGGTGACCTGCTTCCTCGGCCCCTTGCCTCCTGTAAAATGGACGTTGCGTATGGAGCTACCCCTTCCATAAATGTGTTGTCATCTTAATTTTGTGAGCATTTACATTTAAGTTTGTACCTTTAAACTCTACTTTTTCATATGAAAATGAACATAGTTTCTGTTACATAATTGTTTAAATTCTCAGATTGGTTAAAAACGATCAGAAGAGAGCCACAAATTTAGGGCCTGAGGAACTTGTAAGGAGTAAGCCTGGTTACACGAGAGGACAGCTCTAAGTCTGTCTGTTCATACCTAGCATTAGATTCCAACTCCACGTGCGTCTTGAGTGACCATTTGTGATCGGATCTTACTCCCTGGCTCTATATACAAATAAACAAAGTTACACACAGATGGACATTGGTGTATGCTGAATAGTTTCACTTTACCTCTACAAATGATTAATCAATGTGCAGAGACATTTTGAAACTTCTTATAGCAGTTGGCTGCACCACTGATATTTAATTGGACTGTAGCTCTATCATATAATACAAGGGTGACATTATAATCTTGAACGTCTACTGCAGTTTAATGTTGTAAAATCATAAAGCATGACGAAGTCTTAAAGATAGGGGTGGGGGGGTGGGGGGTGCATTTTTAAAGGCGCTTGTAAATCTGTGATCATAAGATGGCATGATCTTTCCTCTTACCTTCATTAAAATCTGCTTAGCGGAACAAACGCAAGACAACCTGGTTTTTAAATGCACATAAACAGCAATATGTGATTTAAAGCAAATGTTAGCCGGGATGTAAAGTCAGGGGCCAGTTGCCCCTTCCCTATTTCCTGGTGCCCCTCCTGGCCCTTACTCGGCCCAACTTGGCCATCATTGAGATCTCCGTTACACAACTCTAAAGTTTTGTGAGTCAGGGGTGTAAAGTGGGGGGCAAATTGCCTCTTCCCCACTTACTATATCCCCAACTTCTGATGCCCTTGCTCGGACCATGCTCTTTGAACACTGACTTCATTTTGATCTTAAGTGAGCATTTGCGAAGTCCCACCTGGGCTGCAGACTGGCCAATTATAATGTAGCACTGGGCTGGCTCAGACCAGGGTCCAACAACACAGCTATGCTCCATTGACTCTCATGCAGTCGTTTCATATTTCTGTCATTTTCAGGCTGGTTTTGTGGATTTGGAGCTAAATGTTGTGTCTGGGGCACGTCGTGTATTAATGACACTCGTTACCTGGAGAGGTTGGAAAAAATATACGTTTCTTCCCTGTTCCAAAAACAAAATCAAACTCTGAAAAGTGTAGGGTTAGCTAGCTAGCTACTGAAGATATAGCCTACTGAATGTATACACATGCTGCTTTTGCTTTTTAATGGTTATAACAGTGAAACAAAGACCGACCCTGCTGTACAGGAACCAGTGAAGGGAAGCAGGGAAACTTTGCTCATATTCAACCAGCTCTGTGTCATCACATTGTGAGACCTGTGGTTTGTGACTGACTGTCAGCACTCACTGACTGTAGCTCACTTTCCTGTACACCGAAGTCTTTGAAGAATTGGGTGTTGGTTTGGGTTGCTGCACAAGTCTTGTGTCATTTAACTTCCCGTCTCAAAGATACTTGCCTCATGTGCCATTCAAGTCAGTGTGGAACAGCTTTCTTTCTTCAGAACATCAATAACTGTGCAAGACACGTCATACAAACTGAAATAATATTCAGTGAAATGTCACGTAAAGCCAGTGAAGTACTCACTGTGAACTGCTCATGTATTTGATGTAAGTAAAGCAGTGCTGTCATTTCTGTTCATGTCGAATGACTGTTAGATGGACATTCATACTGTAGTTACCACATACAGTGAAAACTTGGACCATGCACCACACTGTGATTAAACAAGCCACAAAATCCCTGGACTAAATGTAGCCCAGTACAGTGAAACTCTGGTTAATTATTAACAAAGGAAAGCTGCCAACTGTCTGGCTTAAATGTATGATATCTGAGTTAGACAACCAGCCAACCTGTAATGAGTTTGGACTCAAAAACATGGACACATGAAACAGCCTGAGTGGACTTGGAGGCTGTTGGATCTTGCACTAAAATCGGTGATGTGATCTGATGTGCGAGAGCTGTGCCACTTAGAAGAATTAAAAAGAGCTCTTCTGTGCAGCAGCAAGAGCGTTTCCTTTCTCTTTGTCTGTCCCACCCCACTCCCTTCCCGACACACACACACACACACACAAACTTCTCTCACACTCAGTTGGGTCCGCCTACCAAATTTGGGGCTTCCCGTGTCTGACAAAAGCTGTCTTTCTAGTATCATTCACAAGCTGATACACCCTGTTGAAAATGCAACACGCTCTCGTTTCCTGCTGCAGCTTACCGCAGGGACTCAGACTCAAAGGTAAAACAACACATTTGAATGCATCTGTGCCTGTGTGTGTGGAAATAGATATTTAAATGTATATCAAAAAAATGCAGATGAATAGTCCAGTCATAAATCTTACATATTGTTTTGGTAAAATCAAAAGCATCAAGAGTTGTTTCTGAGTTTTGATGAAGAAAAATACAGCTCATACATTGCTTTTATTACTTTTCTTTTTTGTTGTCTTGTTTGCCTGTTTTAATTCTAATAAATCCCACGGATTTGAGTATTTTAAAGGTGTTTATGTGGTTATTGCTGGGTCAATGTTTGGAGTTTTGTTCTCCCCATAGGGCCGCCTGAGGATGGGGCGTAGGGAAGCATGTCCAAAGAAATGTTGTTGACATTTAAATACTTTCCAAATGACAGATTTACTGAGCTGACACCGAGGACACACCATCATGGGGAGCCAGTGTTCTGCGCTCTGTAAAAAGGAAAATGAGTTTGACCAAAAGAAAGATGAGGTTTCCACCACAGTGAAAAGTAGAGAGACGTCTCCTCTCCTACAAATAAGGTTGTCTCAGCAGGAGGAGGGAGGAGCCTTAAAGGAGACAACAGAGGAGGAGACTTTAAGGAGGCAAGAAGAGGAAACTCCCTCTGAAAAATATGGATGGAATGATAAGAGCAGCACTCTGGCACATGAATACACTGTTGTTGAAGTTAACAGCCCAAGGTAAGACTTGCATTGACACTACAACACTTACGTGTACATAAATAAAAGTTGCCACAAATACTAATAGTTCTAAGCATTATTAATTGATGACTTTTATGTTGTTTTTGCCACTTTTCAGTCCTTGCCTCTCTGAAACCCGTGAACTTGCTTCAGCCAATACGGAGGAGAAAGGTGAGTTTAAGTTTGAGGAGCAAATCTTGATTTGGTGATCATAAAATGCCACATCACAAAAAAGCCTCTCATTCTGCTGCATGCGTGTATCCCAGGTACTCTGCTTGAAAAGATGATTACATGTGCCATTGTGTGTTTGTCATCATTTTTAAAGAGGCTAAGTGGGTGGACAACAACAGGGCCAAGCTGATTCAGAACGTCACTTTAGTGATAAAAATAGCGGATGAGATGCTCCAGAGGAACATAATGCAGAAAGAGATGTACGACAACATCGAGGCTGCCCGGACCAGCCAGGAGCAGATGAGGCTGCTCTACAGGACCCTCACATCTGTAAAAGCCAAATCTGCCTTCTATAACATCCTTCAGGAGGTCCAGCCAGAGACATGTGAAAGTACGTGAGATCTTTTTTTGATATGTTGAGGTCTTTGTCTAAAACATGGTAATAATAAAATGTTAGAATGGTTTCTGTGGTAATAAACCGAGGACATCATATTCAGCTATGGAAAAGGAAAATGATTCGGCAACTTCAGGTATAAGCAAGTAAAGATATGGTGGCGACGTACCTTAAAATGACTCAAAACAACTCCACACTGTTCTGAACACTGGTTTCCTGTGGAAAGAGACTCATCCGCCACCCCAAACTGCCATCTTACGAGACAAATGCCCTCTATTTTCTCTACTCCCACTGGCGCAGTGGTCACGTGGTTACAGCCTTACAAAATACATAGGTTATGTACAATATACTGGCTCATCATTATGTAAGATATGTGGGAAATTTGGTGCATTCCTTTTCATTGGAAAATGTACGAAACAGTGCATGAGAACAGCCTGAGTTCATACATGCAAATCTGTCGAAACCTTTTGCAAAATATGGTTTCAGTTTCTCAGTGACAGTCCATGCACGTTTGACAGCTAGTGCCGCCCACTCCAAATCCGGCTTGTATACGCAGGCCATGTAAGCTCACAATCTGCCTTTCTCTGAGGGTTAACAAGCAGACGTCTGTGTTACCGCCACAGCCTTATGCTATTGATGTGCTCTGGGAATAGTCTGACAAAATTACTTCCTGATCATATTTCATGGCTCAGCTGATCTGCTCGTTGTTATTAACGTGTTGTATTAACACTCTGAACAATAAAATCCAACACATCTTCTTTGTAGTGTCCATGTTGCCTCCACAGTACAATTTAAAGTTCATCAACACACCCAAGTCGTAATAATTATAATTTGAGGAGCATTTGAGTCAGTCCTCACTCGTCCATTCAGTGCCTTTGCTGCACCACCTTACAACACATTACAAATTCATGAGCACTCAGATGTTTGACAGGCTGAATGGTACATAAAAGACATAAAAAACAGTTGTTCAAAAAGATTTGTTCGGTCATTTTCGGCCTTCACTACTATACTGTTTAAAATTTTGCTGTGGTCCTCAAGAAACTGCTTTGATTGTGCTCTGACATCATTGCACTCTTTCATTGCAGCTGAAGAAGTCGTCAAGGAAGTCATCAAAAAGCACAAAGCATATCTGAGGGAAAGGTTCAGATATGAGTTTGAAGGCACTGAGAAAGATCCCATGGATGCAAAATCGCTGGACAAAATTTACACAGAGCTTCACATAATACAGGGAGAGAGTAAACGTGTCAATGTAGAACATGAGATCTGGGAGATTGCAGATAAGGCAAGGTGTCAGGCAGCTGAGGGCACTAAAATCAACTGCAATGACATCTTTAAAAGCACACAAGAAGATGGCATGTCCTCTGAGCAAGACAGAGGAGAAGTAAGAACTATCAGGACCGTGATGACCAAAGGAATTGCCGGCATTGGAAAAACTGTCTCAGTGAAGAAGTTCATCCTTGACTGGGCAGATGGGAGCGCCAATCGGGACCTGGACTTCATCTTTGTGCTACCATTCAGGGAGCTAAATCTGGTCATAGATGATCAGTTTAGCCTTGAGACACTCGTGAGAGAATTCCATCCAGAACTTAAGAACATATCAGTTGCAAGAATGTTCACTAATCGCAAAGTTTTGTTCATTTTTGATGGTCTGGATGAAAGCCAGCTTCAACTGAATTTCAAAACAGCCAAAAGATTGGTAGATGTCAAAAAGGAATCATCAGTGGACACTCTGGTGACCAACCTCATCCGGGAGCATCTTCTTCCGTCTGCTCTTGTCTGGATAACCTCAAGACCAGGAGCCATTCAGCGCATCCCTCGCCAGTATATATACCAGTGGACTGAGGTCAGAGGATTTAATGATCCACAAAAAATACAGTACTTCAGAAAGAGAGTTGAGGACAAAGCGGTTGCTGAGAGAATTATCGACAACATCACAATGTCCCGGAGCTTATACATCATGTGTCACATACCTATCTTCTGTTGGATTGCAGCAAAAGTTCTTGCATACTTGCTGCTAAAAATGGACAAAACTCAAGATGAAGACATAAAGATACCCACAACTCTCACTGAGATGTACACGCACTTCCTTTGCATTCAAATGCAGGTAGCCACCGAAAAGTACGACACACAGAATGAATCAGTTACTGAGGGGATCTTTAACTTGAACGAAGAATTCATTTTTCAGTTAGGCAGGATGGCATTTGAACATCTGAATGAAGGCAAAATTATATTTACCGCCAATGACCTGAAAAACTACGATATCGACATACACAAAGCTGGAGTTTACTGTGGGTTGTGCACAGAGATATTCAAAGAAGAGAGTGTGTTCAACACAAAGAAACTCTACTGCTTTGTGCATCTGACAGTCCAGGAGTACTTTGCTGCTCTCTTTGTGTACCACAGTTTTGCAAGAAAGAAAATAGATTCTCTAAGCCTCAAGGATTTCCTGCTCAAAGGATCTGACGAAGAACTCAAGCCTATACTGGATGCAGATCCAGTTGATTTACCTTTGGATGAGCTGATGGAAATTTCAGTAGCTAATTCAACTCTGAGAAAGACGGGAGAACTGGACATGTTCCTCAGGTTCCTCATTGGCATGTCGCTACGATCAACACAAGAACTGCTTCAAGGCCTGATTCAACAGGAAGAGGAACACTCTACAGTTGTTGAGGAAATTAGGACAAGTCTCTTAGAAATAGATTTGGGTGACTGCTCACCTGAAAGATGTCTGAACCTTGTTCACTGCCTGATCGAGCTGAAAGATAGCTCTCTACATGATACTGTGCAGAAGTATCTGAAACCAGATCACACTCCAGAAACGCAGCTCTCCCCTGTTCAGTGCTCAGCCCTGGCCGACTCAATTCTCATGTCAAATACGCCTCTAGATGAATTCAACCTGAAGAAATACAGACCATCAGTAAAGGGTATTTTTAGGCTTGTCCCAGCTGTGAGGAACAGCAGAAAAGTAAGGTGAGTTGGTGAGTTGGCAATCAATTTGTCACTCACTTTACATAAAAAAAAAAAAAGAAATAAAATTTTATGTTGTGTGCCATATGAGTTGAAAGGTAGGATTACTCATGTACACAAGTTGGTACTCTTTAGCTTGCATGATCGTCTTTTTTAATTTCTGCAGAATCTCAGGGGTGGATCTTACATCTTGGCTTTGTGAAACAGTCTCCTCAGGTCTTCGAATGCCAAACTCTGTGCTAACTGAACTGCACCTGACAAACAGTGTCTTTTATGAGAACACTTTAGAGAGCTTCCTTGAGGGACTGCTAAACGCTCAGTGTAAACTAGAAGCTTTGAGGTGAGTAAAATTGTCATTAATTTTATTGTGTTGCTATTTGTTTTCTTCTTTTTCAGTACATTCGAGTTATGCATTTGTATAAGAAGTGAAATACATAAAAAGCTAGGTAATTTTGCCATATTTAAGTGGGCTTTGCCTCTCATCCTCGAGGATTAATGTGCTCTCAGCCAGCCAATCAAGGATTAGCCCCACAATATGAGCCCTAACAAACAGGGACACTAACTCAACACTTCATCCACTTTTAGTCAGTGTTGTCAACTTGTTTGCTGCAGCAACGGCCTTTCAGTTGATCTTTAAACCACTTCTGTCCAGACCGAAACATTTCCCCCTGCACTCATGTGACATTTTTGGCCTGCTTTTGTGTAGCCTTTCAGGTAAGGGACACTCACAATCACAGTGTGAAAAGTTGGCATCAGCTATCAAGTCATTCATCTCACATCTAAGGGAACTGGAGCTGAGTGCCAATGTACTGAGAGGTTCATTGTGCTCTGTGCTTTCTGTTGTGCTGGTCAGCCCTACACTGGAGAAGCTCAGGTCAGTCTCAATTTACTACTGCTCACATTTTACCACTCCCTCCAAAATTGTAGTATGGATAAAAGGTTCTACATCTTTTTTTGTAATTCTTTTTATTTATTCATTTTCTTTCTGATTGATGCTTTCAATTAGATACATCTTTACATAATCAACATAAAACAAAACAAGCAGAATGCTCTAAAAAATGGTGTAAAGAAAAAAACAAAAAACAAGAAAAAAGGGAGGAAAAGAAAAGAAAAAAAACAACAACACAAAATCGCCAATGCAGAAAATCCTTTCCTCTTTCTTTTCTACTCCTCTCTCCCTCTTCTCTCATCCTCCCGTCCCTAAAAGGTTCTACATCTAACTTCTTGGCTGTGTAATATGGCAGACATTATGTATTTGGCTGCAAAGGCATCATCAACATTGTCAGAATAGCTGCAGTCCTTTTGTCTTTTATTGATACTTCTTGATATCTTCATTGTTGTTAAATCTCTGTGTAAGCAATATTTAACATATGAACACTGAATTTAATTATTTTGCAATGCAAAATTGTTTGCTAAACACCCCACTTTTTATCATCTCTGTACCAAAAGACTGAACAGAAATGCTAGGATTGCAAAAATCTGTGAGGTGTTGGTGAAGGCGCTCACATCAACCCCAAGCAACCTGAAAGAGCTGGAGCTGAATGATACCAGTTTGGAAGATTCGGCAATGGAGATCCTCTCTACTTGGCTGACGAGTGCGAACTGCACTCTGGAAGTATTGGGGTATATAAAAGATTGTAATATCATTCAAAATAGAAGAAAGAAGTGGCACAATCCCAGCTCACCTGGTACAGTGTGCGCAGCATGCACAAAGGCTATGTCCTTGGTGCAGCAGCAGCGGGTTCAGTACCAACTCATAGCTCTTTGCCGCATGTCGTCCCCTCTCTCCCTCCCTCTTATACACTAATGTTTTCCTATCCAATACAGGGAAAATGTCATTATTTATATTTATAAGCACATGTTTAAGTACGCTAAAAATGTCTGACAAGGTTAATTTTATGAAAGTGAATGGGAACGTTTAGGATATATAAATAGTAAATTCTAATATGTACAAAATGCCACACAAAGTAAGTGTTGTAAACATTCTATTAAGCAGTTGAATGATATTCCTACATTTGTCTTTCAGTCTCAGTCATAACAGCCTTACTGAGAACGGCTGTAAGACACTGGCCTCAGCACTCAGCTCTGAATCTTCCTGCCTTACAAAGCTGGACCTGAGCTACAATGACCTGCAGGACTCAGGAGTGATGGCACTCTGTGATGCACTGACAAAGCCACACTGTTGTTTGCAAACACTCAGGTTAGCGTAATAAATAGCTCATTGATTTTTGACTTTACCAATTTAATATACAGCTTTTTTTTTTTTTTTTAATATTATTGTGTTTTATAGCAGTCATGGATTTTATCATGCTCAACATATTGCATCCTCCTTAACAGTGTTTCAGATATTTTGTGCACCCTTTTTACTTATCAGTAAGGATGGAGTAAATACATACAGTGTATTGGAGGATGACTGTCACATGCAAATTTACCTCTAAAAATAGTTTTACTGTGTTATGCGTACAAGTGCTTTGCCTCTCCTTCTTTTGGTCTGCCCCCTGCTCTGAAAATGTCAGCTAGTGCGATTCCTGGTGCTACATGTCAGCAAGTCCAAAGGGAGAGCCTGATAAATGACTAATCAAATAGGGTTTGTGTCATGTTAGCAAGTGAAAATTGCTGCTGATAAGGGCATGTACCACACGCCTAAAATGTCAGTTGTTTGGTTTCTGTAGGCTGTCATTCTGTAAAGTGACAGGAGATGGATGTGCCGCCTTGGCCTCAGCTCTGAGGTCTGACCACTGCACCCTCAGGGACCTGGACCTGAGCTTTAATCACCTGACAGATCAAGGAGCCAAGCTCCTGACTGAAATACAGATGGATTCACGCTACAGTCTGAAGACACTCAAGTATGCTCAAACAGGCAGTCTACTCATTTCTACCATTATTCCAGGTCAAATCTGCAAAATTCACTTTGTTTGATTTGGTGTGTGAGAATATTTTCAATGTTGTTGTCTGCTGTCACTCTATTTCCCATCAGTGTGGACCAAAATGAAGAATGCTGGTTTGACCTGAAGCTACTGAGACAGTGTAAGCATATAATTATTTTTAATGGAATGCTAACGTTGTGATGTTGTAACGTGCATGCATGTTGCAGAATGTCTGCAAGGTTTTTAAAGGCTTAAAATATAATATAAATACAGCAGTGAAAATTCAGAAGAAATGAACAACAATGTATTATTACAAAATTATCGCCAGAAATTAAAAGGCAGAGTGTGATCTGTGATGAGATGGACTATATGTTGTTGTGTTGGTTGTCATATCTTGCTGCACATATGGCACTGACACTGTTTTTTTTCCATGTTGCATTTTAGTATGGTCAGAGATTGAATCAGTGTCTTGGAGTTTACATTTAATTTTTGTAAAGCGCTTTGTTCTGATGTCTTCAGATGTGCTACAGTTTAGCAAGAAATGTTGCTCTGTCTCTGTGGACAGCGCTAACACAGCCTGTCTTCTCTAGGCAGCCAGGCCAACATGCATTCGACATGCGGAGCAGCAATACAAAGTAAAATACAATAGTCATTATGAAGGTGTTAATACAATGTCAAAACATGCAGTCACAGGTTAGCAATCCCAAATGGATCACTTACAGACTCGTTGACTTAAAGGCCAAGACAAGGGCTAAGGGGAAGAAATGGAATTGGTCCTAGGTCTGTCAGGGCTTAGGGCTTAAGTCAATGAGTCTGTAAGGGATCCATTCGGGATTGGGGGAATATGTTCATGTGCACAAATACACAAGCCACGTGACACAAAGTTAGCCATGTCGTTCTTTAAATAGATATTGCATACATACCCGTACTGAGTTGGCTGCCTGCTAACAGGCAAAGGATGTAAAGCAAGTTAGTGGCAAGTTAGCCAGAAATAACAACAGTGTTTCGGTGAGCAGTGTAGGTAGTTAGGTAGTACTGTGTTGATTAGAAATGTTCACGTCTGACTGTCCAAAAACAAGGTCTTGAGCCTTCAAAGCTTCATTCGGAGAAACCTAAATAGAAGCTTCGGATGTAAAGAAAAAAATGACATTGGGTTTGTCCCCACTGACATTTCTCAGCCACTCAGGAATTAATATTTTCTATGGCTCTTAAGAAGAGACGTGCAGTTCTTCCCACTCTGCGTTACTCCACTTAACATGCAATGAATGACTGATAGAGATAATCAGGTACTTAGCATCCTGTGCAGTCTGGTCTGCTTTCCTTCCCCACTGCAGTTACAGCATTTCACTTTAAACAAGTATCATACCCGCAAAAATACTTAACCAATCTGAACAGCATGCCAAATGCATAGTGCAGTCATTAGCACTATTCGGACGGGATTAGTTTTACATGGGCACGTGGGGTAATGTCACTTTACCACAGGACGTCGGTAATATTAATGGCCGATTTGCACAGGATAAGAAATATCAGTAAAACTACCACAAGTGGGAGGGGCAAATCCATTCACGTACCGCCGTCCCCTCCTGTCGTCAGGTGCGTATGACGTTGCTTCCTGTGCGTACCACACTCGAACACAGTTGAATCGTGTTCGTCATAGGCCCACAGTAGCTTGAAAATCTGCGAAAAACCACTTGTAAACAGGATATGATGAAATATCTACACACACATTACTGCTGGTCTGTTCGCACGGGATTAGTATTACCTGAGGTAACTTTCCGGGACCCTTTTACAGAAGGTAAAAGTTGCGGTAATCTTTACTGACATCGTGCGGTAATGATTACTGACATGGCATTCGGACGGGACTAAAATCTCTGGTAATTATTACTTTACCCCACGTACCTAAAAAACCTGTAAAACTAATCCCGTCCGAATAGGGCTATTGACTATAAATCATCACATGCTATATAACACAACCTTGTTTCAAGTTTGGTGACGGAACATTTTCATATCATGTGGTGGGGTTTGATCACGATGTAGCACATCTCTAATTTGATGGTACTCAAACAATCAGAGATCAAGACCCACACTCATGGAGCAATTGCACTGCACTAATGAATTATTTCTTCTGTTTTGATTGCAGATGCCTGTGATCTGACACTGGACCCTAACACAGCAGGCGTGAATGTAATCTTGACAGAGGAGAACAAAAAGGCGACATATGTTTATGAGAAGCAGCCATATTCTGATCATCCAGACAGATTTGACTGCTCTCAAGTACTGTGTGAAGAGGGTCTGACTGGTCGCCATTACTGGGAGGTTGAGTGTGATTCAGCCAGAGTTGGAGTGGCGTACAAAAGTATAGACAGGACGGGAGACTGTTCAAGTGAATTTTCTTTGGGACAAAATGAAAAGTCTTGGTGCTGGTGTGATGACGGCTGCTTTAATCACAACTCTTCCTATCTGAACTTCATGGACCGGAATACATACCGAAGTACCATAGGAGTGTATCTGGACTGGCCTGCAGGTATTTTGTCCTTTTTTGAGGTCTTTCCTGATACATTGACCCACTTGTACACTGTCTGTACAACGTTCAGTGAACCGCTCCATCCTGGTTTCAATTGTTCCGACGGGTCAATTCACCTCTGTAAACTAAAGTAACCAAAAATCTTTGGAAAACATCCTATGTACAACTGAAAGAGCTATACTGCCTTCTGGCTACATGCAGTACATACTGTATTACCATTGTCAATGTGAATGACTGAATAAAATACAGTTTATAACATATGGGTCTGGGTCTAAAGGTTCCAAACAACACAGTCATTACAAGATCTGAAAAGGTATTAAGAAAGGATAAAACATAAACTGTGACTTTGTAAATCCCATAGTATGTATCAAAGGTCTTGTTGTTGTTGTTGTTGTTTTTTAAGCAACTTTCAAGCACATCTTTGCTACTCAGTCCATTTCTTTCTTTTTTTTTCTTTTGCATGTGTGTATGTCTGTTTTTTGGAAAACTTATGTACAGAAGACAAAGTGTTATAATAATAATAAAAGTATGGCCAAAAACAATAAGGTTTCCCTCATCCTTGCACAGCAGATACACAAAAAAAGGAAATCTGGTTAATAAAACAACAGATGCCACATAGTACATCAGAGCACATTTCACACGGGCAAAATGAGGATTTGTCTACATGTACTTCTCACACTGTATGACTCAAGCTCTGTAAAAATAATCTTGTTTGACTGCATTTCTTCCCACAGTTCTCCTTCCTTATCTTACTGTATCTGCTTTCATTTTGATGGCTGACAGGCCAGAATACGCTGACCTGCAAGTTTCCTGCTTGAATGTGATTTTTATCTTCTTATCAAAAAAAAAAAAAAAAAAGTCCAAGAGGCTTCATCAGTTCATCAGGCTTCATCAGTTCATGCTTGTCTGACTAGGCTGACTAGTTCCAGCCTAGTCAGACAAGCATGAACTAATGAAGCCTCTTGGATAAGAGGTGAAACGTTTTCTAAGAAAAAACTAAGTTGTGTTCAATTCAATTGTCTTGAGTATGACCTGGATAAATGAGAATATCCACAGGCATTTTTCAATTTCAATTTTAATTTCAATTTCTTAGCCTTAACTGATCTCATAGAAGAAATCACCAATTCCATACACAATAAGAAATTTGCCATTGGAATATTCATAGATTTAAAAAAAAAAAAAAAGCCTTTGATACAATCAATCATGAAATATCAATTTTAATTTTTAGAACGGTATGGGTTTCGGGGGGTAGTTTTGGATTCATTGAGGAGTTATTTGAAGAGCAGGCAACAATTTGTTAAGATTGATGACAATGAATCAGAATATCAGGACATTGTGTGTGGTGTTCCCCAGGGATCTGTGCTGGGACCGGTATTATTTAATTTATATATAATTGACATCTGTAAAATATGTGATGTTTTAAAGTTTGTATTATTTGCTGATGACACTAATATTCTGGCTTCTGGTGTGAATTTACAACAACTTCTGTCCATAATCACCTCGGAAATCATAAAATAAAAAAATGGTTTGACAATAACAAGTTAACACTGAATCTGAATAAGACTAAAATCATGGTATTTGGAAATTGTAACAAAAACGCTCAAATTCAGGTACAGGTAGAGGGTGTAACTCTAGAAATGTGAATGAAAACAAATTCCTTGGTGTGATAATTGATGACAGAATTTCCTGGAAACCTCACATCAAACATTACAATCCAAACTGTCTAGAAGTATTTCAGTCCTTGCAAAAGCAAAACATATCCTGAACAATAAATCACTCCATATTCTCTACAACTCACTAGTTCTACCATATCTAACTTACTGTTCAGAGATTTGGGGTAACACTTATAAAAGCTCTTTACAATCATTGTATATACTACAGAAATGAGCCATCAGAATCATCCATAATGCCAGTTATTATGATCACACCAATCATTTATTTTTACAGTTTAAAATTCTTAAACTCCATGATTTGGTGGAATTCAAAATTGCACAAATAATGTTCAAAGCAAGTAAAAAACTATTACCTGGACACATACAGAAAATGTTTTTTGAAAGAGAGGGGGGCTATAATTTAAGGGGTCAATTTAATTTAAAATTTCACAGTATATGCACAACAAAAAGAGTTTTTGTATTTCATTTTATGGTGTAAAGTTATGGAACAATTTAAATGTGGAACTAAAACAAAGCGAAACATAATCCAGTTCAAAAGGAAATATAAGGAAGTTATTTTTACTAGGTACAGGAATATGGATGGGTGAAAAAATAAAAAATAAATGTATATAAACGTGTGAATGGAAGCTAGTAATGCTGATATTTATGTGTGTGTATATATATTTATGTATATATATATCCCAGTGACAATGATATTGACATGCAAAGTACCAGGACCCTGAAATCAGAGCAGCTAAGAGGTATTTTATATAATTAATTTAATTTTCGACATCTGTGCTTTTCCCACTGTGACATGTCAAAATGTCTTATGTGAAAAAGGCCTATTGCTGCACTTCATACCTCGCACCACCGCCGCTGCATTCTAACTGTGCAACACCAGAGGGGGATGTTTAACAGGATATGGCATGCCGGGGCCTGCCGATGGTGCAGGCATGTTGGTTTGTTGTGTGAATGTGCGTGTGTTTGTATAAATGGCATTTCAAGGCATATCCTCTGCATATTTGTACCTTGATTAGAAGGAGACACGTGACCTCACAATGCCCTACTTCCATTCTCCCATGAAAATTTCAGGGTTGCCTCTGTGAAAGCAGTGTTTCTGCAGTGTTGTGCTGATGATTTTTCAGAAAGCATGCCGCTTATTTAAATTATAAGAACATTCCTTACCTCGTATATCTTAAGGACACAGGGAACATTGAACAACTGAAGTACAACATGGGAGCAATAAATAAAGTTAAGCACCCTTTTAGAAAAGACAGGACCAAATCCTTCACGCATGAGTCACCTTCTGTTTGAAATTATTTATGCATATTATTTATTCATAGTCTCATCTTGATTTACCCATATGTTGTAAAGGTCAGGGTGTATCAACAGTTTTTAGAAGCCTAAAAAAAGTTAGGGCATCACCTAAAATATTGAGATTATCTGGAAACTGTGTATAGTGTGAAGAGCCTTACCACATGCTATGGAGGTAGACATGAGGTGTAGTAACCAATATATGGAATGAAACTTGAGAATATCGAATGGAATCGGATGTTATCGAGGCGTTGCTGCCATCTTGTGTTATAGATGTGATTAATCTGTACAGATGTTGCTGCGAGAAGTGTGACACTATGAGCTAGCCAGTACGAAATCTAGTATCAGCCTTCCTAAGCATTCATTCGTAACCGCTTATCCTCACAGGGGGCTGGAGCTTATCCCAGCTGACACTGGGCGAGAGGCGCGGCACACCCTGGACACGTCGCCAGACTATCACAGGGCTGACACACAGAGACACACAACCATTCACACTCACATTCACACCTACGGCAAGTACTCTATATGTTGAGCGAATCCTGACATCCAAACTACTCATGCCCATCCCTTGTTAGTGCCGTTCTACTGATGACTGCCTCACTGTGGAAAACCAGTGAACCTCGCAAGCCATTTGGTTCCAAACACAAGAGGTAACAACTGAACTGAAACATTTGAATTGCTGTTAAAGAGTGAGATATCCTACCACATATTCTGGTCTTGTCCATCATTAATTCCTTCCTGGCGGGAGGTTCATACAGTATTCCAGGTAGACATTCCCTTTAAACTAGTGACCCAATATTTGGGCACCTTGCCTTTGGACAGTGTTACCTCTTATGAGAGATACCTATTTCAGATCACAGGTGCGGCTAGCGGGAAAGCTATTCCCAGAAAGTGGCTAAAGCCAGCAATACCAACAGTTGACGAGTGGACTGACATTATATGACATCTTTAGGATGGAAAGGATTACTTCTTCTATTAGTCTGCAACTAGACAAGTTTTTGGAAAGATGGGAAAATTGGATGGTGTACATTTAGCCTGTACGTTCTTCATTTGTTTAAGGTGAATTTATGTCCTTTTGTCCTTTTTAATATTTGTTTGTTAAGTGATTAGAGTATCATAAAAACACACCCCAACATTCTGGTTCATATATGGAGTTCGGTTTCTTTTTTGTATTAGTTTTTCTATGGCCTAAGCTGAGGACAACGAGTGCAAGAGTAAGAGTTTTTCCATGTTCATACCTACTTGATCAGTCCATTTTGGCTTCTGTAACTTTACCATAACTCACTTTTACGTTACTTTCTGCTGTAACTGTGTCCTACAGAAGGCCCTGCTGGAGAGATGAGGCTATTAGTCCTTTGAGCATGATTAAACTGTCTGATGGGCCTTGAAATAACAAAATAAAAAGGGAATTAAAAAAAAAAGAAAGATATCCTTTGTTAAACCAGAGAGAGGCATTATGTCACTCTCTTCAAAGCCACCAGACTTCAATGGCAAAAACAGAAACTTGCCAGCTGCCAGGTTATTGTGTGACTTTAATGCTACCATTTAAAATTCGACTCTTTCTGCAGAGGTTAGACCCAGCACTGCCGCTGGGCACCAGCCCACTGTGACCCCACTGATGTATAAAGATAATCAGTTGGACTAACCAACAGACCAACGAAGCGGCACTCTCTTCCCTGGAGCAACGCCACAAGTGTGGCCAAATATTAAGCTGCAGCTGCTTTACTCATCAGCCTCTTTGTATTTGGCTGTTGACAGTAGTTGCTTTCATCACCAGACAGTCATGTGTACCTGCCTGAGGTCGAACATCTGGCATTTCTAGTCAGGTTATGCTATTTATGCAATCAGGATTTCCTGATTCATGGTTCTTGAAAAACCCTCTGCAATGCCATGATAACAACTGTTGCTTACTGCCTCTTATACACATCAGAGTTCAGTTTTTCCAAATGGTTACACTTGCAGTGGCAGTTGTGTACAAAGTGAAATGGGGTTGTGAAAATGACTCCCAGACGTGAACCCTTCCCAGCAAGGTGACAGGTGGGAGTGGGAGGGAGGTCAAGAAAACAAGCGTGTTCCCTTTAGCTTTCTCTGTAACTGCTCATTTATAAAAAACAAACAAAAAAAAAATCGTTAAAGCAAACTGCACAGTACAGGTGTTGCTGCTAAGCTGTAGACTTTGCAATCGTAAAATAATGATTTGATTGACACCTGAGTGCAGCAGCACAGGAATAACTGTTTACCCTGGGGTAACATTAAGGTAGCATTTATGAGCCACAATTAAATTTATGCTTCCTAGACAATAAAATATGTAAATGAGAAGAGCTAAATGAGTTCGGCTGTATAAAGACACAGCGTAGGTGATTACAGTAAGCAGGGCAGGTCTGAACGGAGGTTTAATGAGCTGAAACTCAGCAGATAACTGGGCTGCACTTGTAACTTCACCTACGAAGACGTGTTTTATATTATTACGACAGTGTTTTACTATATTGTCATGTTTTGTTTAGTGGGCCGCGATCACTTGTGGCTGCCCACAGAAGGTGTTATAGTTTTTAATAAATGCATTAACACGTACACTCCCCGACCACTTTATTAGGTACACCTTGCTAGCACCAGGTTGGGCTCCTTCTATGGGCTGAAATATGTGCCACTAGAAACTGAATTTGAATTACATAATTTGAAATTGAATCATTTATATTTGAATTTGAATTACTAGAAACTGAATTTGAATCACATAATTTGAAATTGAATCATTTATATTTGAATTTGAATTACTAGAAACTGAATTTGAATCACATAATTTGAATTTGTATTGTTAATTTGAATCATTGCATTGAAAAACTGAATCTGAATAGTATAATTTGAAATTGAATTCATTTCTTTATATATTCACATTCAGTTCTCACAATTCAAATTCAGTTTACTGTGACAGACATCCGGGTCATTTAAGGACGAAGGAAGAGCAATCGAGCGCAGATACACAGGACTCCTCTTCGGCCAATCAGCACCTACGTTTTTGAGCACGTAGGAAGAAGCGCTTGCTCGCCTTGACCAAGCAGCAACCTCCAGGGTGACGAGTGACGGTTTTGGTCTCTATAGTTAATTTCCCCTTTCATGACAACGGGGGGGTTATATCTCATCCGTTTCAATGTTATTAACGTTTAAAATTGCGCATAATTAAGGGCGTCGCCACTTTGAGTGACAGGTGGCACTGCCACGGGTGGCTAACTAGCATGCTAACTAGCCGCTGGCTCTGCTGTGCGGAGCTGAGCTCAGACTCGGCGTCTGCTCGGCATCATCTCAGCCAGTTCGTGTCCATGTTCAAGGCATTGAATCTGTCCTCTCAGCCGGGTCTGTGCCTGCTGGATATGTTTTCAGGAAAATATTGGAGTAATATGACTTGCTGTTCGATTAATTATACCAACAGACCGTTCAAGAAGTCTGTGTTCCAGGTTTTTTGGTAAGTGAAATTCGGAAATTCTAGTATCGTTTGTCGTTTATATGTTAGCACTAATTAGCGGGTATCTGTGTCTGCGGTCACCACCTAGTTTGTCAACTTCTTCTTATTATTATTAAGCCTTTATTTAGGACAGGTAAAATCACGTTGATACCGGAGGTCTCATTTTCAAGTGCGACCTGTATCACAGCAGCAACATCCACATCAAGTTACAGAGCCACACACAATACGATACAACACAAGCTTAGCTCGTTAACTAGCTAACCAGTCAGCTAACATTTAGCCTTCAAGCAAGACGCCAGTCCGGGATGCATTTAAGTCAGAGCCTGACAGAGAAGTGTTAGGATTTAGGCATTTAGGGAGAGAATATTTTGAACAAAAGGCGTCTGTGTGAGTTCTGAAAATAAAGGTCCACCACGTTAGTTAGCTAACGTGATGCAATGTTAACTTGTTAAAAAGTGGCGAACTGTGTGAAATTACAGTAAGGTGTGTAACGTAATTAAAAAAGGCTAATGTGACATTTGACTGTCACATATAAAATATTAAGAAAATAAAAGTATGATACAGGCCTGTAACTACACAACAATAGATAATGCACAGACAGAATATGAGGACTGTGATGGTCACCACCTTTTTGTTTTGCTAAAATAAATTGATTATGATCTGTTTAACACTGAAGTAATTTAAGTTGTATTGTTTGCATGTAAAGGTGTCTGTGAAGTAGGTAGCTAACACATATATTTTAATATCTATTTGTCTGTGTAAAGTTTTCCTCTAGGTGACCCAGACAGACTGGATCAGTGGACACTCAACACCAGAAGACTGAACTGGACTCCAAACAAGACTTACCGTCTGTGCAGTGAACACTTTGAGTCATCACTTCAGCACTGACTCCAGAATAAAGACACCTTTTTTCATACAGTACCTCACAAGAGTCAAGAAACTTATTAGTTTAAAATGATAAAATTATTGACCATAATTCATTTAAATTCATTGTATATATTACTAATTTTCATATATTAATAAGTACTCGATTAGGGCACAGCTTGCTCTGTACTATTACTGATAAGGTGAAATTACTGACACACCAGTGCAGTTTAATCTTCCCCTGATGCAAAAGGGAAAATGAAGATTTTATCAATCAAGGAACATGACATGTATTTACCGACTTTAACATTTTAGTGCATTTTATGCAAAGACCCTTTATCATAGTGAGAATTACTACCTTTTCCCCCACACACAGTCTGTGAAGAACCAATGGAAAAACTATTCTCATAATGAGATAGCTGAACATAGCATGATTCCACAGTGGCAGTGAGCTTTGAGAACAGTTCAGTTTCCTTTTGATAGCAACTATTATGTTAATGTGGATGAATTCCATACTGTACATTCATACTCCAATTGTCTTGGTAGTACACTGTTAAATTTAAAATCACATTCAAATATAAAGTTGAATATCTACAGAACTTGAACACAAAACTATTTTATGAATGACAGCCACTTACTCAGCAGTAAGATTATTTTGGTGATGAGTGTTTTTTTAACCAAGACAGGCTGTAGTCAATGTTTTCTACCTGTGTTTTTAACCTGTCATCTTTCTCTCTTGTAGGACACTTGAGGAAAGTTACAACGCCTTGACCAATGATATGATATTTACTCCACAGTAAAGAAGTTGTTTCACAAGAAATTACGACTTTGCAAATTATGACACTGGGTCCTAATTCATAGGTTTTATAATTACTGTTATAAATCTTTTCATTTATTTCATGTGTGCTTTTTGTAACCTTTTAATAGTGATGATTTCATGAATGCAAGCTTTGACTTAATTTTGTTAAACTGTTTGTGTAATGGTTTTAACTTTTGCTATATAAAATGGATCAGACATAACTTACTTTAGAGTAAAAGCACATTTTTGAAAGCTGTCATCAGTTTCCTGTGATGAGTGGAAATATAGTGGTGATTTAAACCTTTAACAAAATATAATAGTTATAATGGCATCTTAATGTTTTCATTTATGTTTTAACATTTACCCAAGTTTGCATTTATCTTAGCAAAATGTAAAGAAAAAATGAAAAGCTGATGTTACGTGCTGGTTTTGTTTGAACATTTCTTTAAGACAAATGAAGAAAATTCACTGAATAACGATTCTCCTTTTGTGAAAATCAAGGAAATATCTGCACACTGAATAGTTTTAAGCCCCGTAATAGATATTATTTATTTGTGACATTGTGACATGAGAAGGTTCTGCTCGGTATTGAGGCTTATATAGTGAGGCTAAAAAAAACATAACACAATTGGCTGATTATGTTTATATTTGCCTCACTATAAAAACGTCACAGTACCTTTTGCCTGAAGGAGACCCTCTCAGAGTTGGCGAACAAGTGATACCTTGGGGCTTCAAAACTGTTGTGTCCAGCTAATTGTTTGTTTTTCACTTTGAGCCCTTTTATCGAGTCACATTCTTCTGTGTTAAAACTAGACTTCTAACAGAGCAGCAAACAAAGGTTACTCTCCAAAATCTTCTCAGGCTCTGCTGCTGGGTCTAAGGTGCTTAGTTACCTTCAAGTACAAAGTTAAAATAATCAGGCCCACACAGAAATGGACTGCTTAATTATTTGCCAATGACAGTGTTGAACATTAATGCTTTAGGGTTTATCTGTAGTGTATGATTTGTTTGTTTTTCAGTTGACAGTCAGATTCAGTCAGAAATAAAGACAAAAGGAGTGCAACTGTAAATAGAATTTATTGAAATTTTAAACAAGTTATAGATGAATATCAAAAACTCAACATTGGCCATGTCAGCCTGGGCTATGTTCAGGCCTAACGTGTCCTAAAGGCCAAATTCAAAAGCAGTGACACTGCCAACTGTAAGCAGTTCACTGCGTTTGGAGGTGGTCTTTAAGACAATTAACTAATTTACTTAAAAACATTTCATTTTCCCTAGGTGTGAAATGAACTCCAGCTTTCAAAAATACCCCCTGTCATGTCTGATGTGAGGGTGCTCAATTATGGCACCATTTAAACTGTGAACAAATGTAGCCATAAACTATTAACAAATTTCCTGGCCTTATCAATCTTTGCTGGATTGCCACCAGCCTCCACCTGCACCTTTGGGCCAATGAAGAAAATATTATCTTAATGCCAGGATGCTGGAGGTGAAGCTGGTGCAGGTCCTCTTTCATCATGCTGACCAGCTTGACACTGCTGACCTTCCCCATGCCATTGCCGCCACAGTGGATGACGAAGACATCTGGTGCTGCTCTTCCTCGCAGGGAGTGGGGAAAGAAGGAGAGAAGGCCTCTCTGCAGTCCACCCCAGCCAAACCAGCAGACATGGACACCTGGCATGCTGAGGTTGCTTCCCAGAGTCTCTGCAGCTCTCTGACATAGCTGTCACCAATGATGCACACTGTGCCTATGAAAGTAAAATGAGTGTAATAACTGCTTTAGGTAATAAAAAACAGTTAACTATAAAGGGTGAATCACTCCTTTTTGTTGACAATACTAGTATGTCACATCTGTAGGGTAAAATAAAACAGGAGCAACACCTCAAAATATAGATGACTTGATGATGTCTTTTAAATGCTTTTTTTGTCCTTGGAAGACAATGTAATATTAGCGGTCTAAAATCAAGTAGCTAAAACTGGTACTTGCAGTTTCTGCTGTGTGTAGCAGGCGTGGTGCAAGTGGCCATGACCTCAACACCGGCGATGTACTGAAAGAAATTAACATCTTGTAACAAGTATAACACTGCCTTTCTTTTGCAACTTCTACATTTCTTTAACATGTTCTATGTTCATAACAGTAACGTACATTTCAGTCCCCTTCGGACTTCAATGTCAAAATCATAAATATGCGCACTGTTTGCAACAGCAGTGTGGGTACAAGGATATAATCTTTACTGTCAGCCGTTATGCACATTGCAAATCCAACTACTAACTTGAATTTCTTGTTTGCTATCAGCAAAACATTCATGGTAAGAAAGAACACTACCGTTAAAAGGGTAACATCACATGTGACTTGTAGACTAGCTCCGGCACTCGTTGCTGCGTTGCTAAAATGATAGCTGAAACAATGCTAACGTGCTAGTCGCCTAATGTAATTGTAAACATGATTTGTTTATGCTCGCTGACGAAACGAAACGTTCCTACAAAGTAGCTGTAACATTAACAACAGTTAAAAAAGGTCGTTAAAATATATGGTAAAATGCCAAATTACCATATTTGTCCCAGTCGTATCCATGGTCAAGCCAGTATGGGTCGAGGGTCAAAGCGAGCAAGCGCTTCTTCCTACGTGCTCAAAAACGTAGGTGCTGATTGGCCGAAGAGGAGTCCTGTGTATCTGCGCTCGATTGCTCTTCCTTCGTCCTTAAATGACCCGGATGTCTGTCACAGTAAATTGAATTTGAATTGTGAGAACTGAATTTGAATTGTGAGAACTGAATGTGAATATATAAAGAAATGAATTCAATTTCAAATTATACTATTCAGATTCAGTTTTTCAATGCAATGATTCAAATTAACAATACAATTTCAAATTATGTGATTCAAATTCAGTTTCTAGTAATTCAAATTCAAATATAAATGATTCAATTTCAAATTATGTGATTCAAATTCAGTTTCTAGTAATTCAAATTCAAATATAAATGATTCAATTTCAAATTATGTAATTCAAATTCAGTTTCTAGTGGCACATATTTCAGCCCATATCCTTCTGCCTTCAGAGCTGCCTTAATTCTAGGTGTCATAGATCCAACAAGATGCTGGAAACATTACTCAGAGATGTTGGTCCATATTGACATGATGACATCACACAGTTGCTGCACATCCATGATGAGAATCTCCCGTTCCAGCACATGCCAAATGCTCTATTGGACTGAGATCTGGTGACTGTGGAGGCCATTGGAGTACAGTGAACTCATTGTCATGTTCAAGAAACCAGTTTGAGATGATAGATTTTGTTACCTTTGCACAGATGATCTAGCTGTTGTTTCCTTCTCCGTCTTTATACTAAGCTAAGCTAACTTCCTTTAGCCCACTTATTGTTTACCTAGTCTTTTTATTTCTTTTGGAGTTGAGGAAAAGTCTTGGGTCTCATCTAATTCTTTGTGTGTGCAAGTGCCCATCGTCTATGTATCGTGCTAAGTGTGCAGGGTTCTCCAGTGCCATCCCCAGCCGCACACATGCTTGCTTACACACAAACTTTCCTTTCTTACATGTTATTTTTCTCCCTGTCATTATCTCTTATTTGCTTTCACAGCCAAGTGCTCTGGCTTGGATTTGAAAAGAGAGTTTCTTTTATACAGCTTATACTTGCCACGACACTACTTTCTATGTCTGGTTTCAGATGGGGTGTGTGTGTGTGTGTGTGTGTGTGTGAGTGTGTGTGTGTCTATATTGTACTTTTATGCTTGTGTGTGGCTGACTATAAGTGGAAGTACTTTAAAGTTGGCTCTCATGTTTTTTTAATGGGGCATATATCGCTTCCTCTCATGTTTATAACTTGATCATGTCGTGCACACTGTGGAGACAGGTGACGGGCTGTGAGAGGGGAGCGGGTGTGTATTTTTACATGCGCTTGTGCATTATTTAGAGCGACAGGCTGACTATCGGCAACACAGCATTCGCAGCAACCGCATCGACGGTGGCACACATCTGAAAACCCAAATCATATGGCTCATTTCACCTTTTACCTGCACATGCACACATACAATGTCTCTCCACACACACATACACTGACATGCTAACACACACGCTTTAGTGTTTTCTCACAAATAAGCTTTCATTGTCTTTTTATCCTTCTTGAATTTAAACTTTTTTGAACATTCTGCCAACACATCTTTTCACACATCAGCCATCATGCAGCATTTAGCTGCTGAGTAATTCTCGTCCAACTCATTTTAATTAAAATTTCTTTTTATTGTGTTGCTCTCACACCACCTCCATTCAGCCTCTGGAACAATTTACTGTAACACAGACGGATGTAATTATTTTTGAAAAATCTAATCTGTTTTAAAAAGCATTGGTCGATTGGGGAAAATTGTGTGTTGTGTGTGTTTTGCAAAACATTAATTGAGTGTGCAGAGGTTTTGTATATAACCAAAGTATTTTCTGTGTGCGTATTCGTGTATAGGGATGTGTTTGTGTGGGTGTGTAACAGGAAATGGTTAATTCCTCATGCATCAGGCTCCTCTCTCAGGGCACATTTTTTACGGCCACCCAGTGAGCCATATGAGCCATTGGCACTACAAATCTTATTTTCACTGCTGCTGATGATCCATTGCTGCTTCATTAGGCTGTAATATACTGTGGGCCATATTTATAATTATGAATGAGGATGGGTCACTCACACACATTTATACTTTAGACATCCATGCAGAGGGAAACAGACAGATGCGAAAAAGTCAGCAGGCCATACTGCAGTGAAAATGGTTTTTGGTTTACATTCGGTGGACTGAAGAAAGCAATGTTATGTCGCACATTATGGGACATACTCGTTAACCAACTTAAAGGGACAGTTGAGTTTTTTTGAAGTGGGGTTATATGAGATTTGTAGGAATAAAATTAATCATTGCCATATATTAAGATAAGATATAAGATTTGATTATATTCTGTGACTGAATCTGGGTGTCAGGGCTCTGACCTTTCAGCTGAAATAGATTGAATCTGTTAGAACTCTTATTCTTCTGTTTTATCACTTTATCAAATAACACAAAAGACAACTTGATCGTTTCACTGCTCATTTGTTCACCTCTGCCACAACAGGATTCTTATCCACAGGCAGTATGTTACGTACAGTGGATGGCGGACAGAAGCAGGCTGAAGTCTGACGTGGAAGCTATGCCGCTACTGCTGTGGAGGGGCTCAGGAAAATTAAGCAGTTCTCTCTTTTCAAAGCCAGACTCCATTGAGAAAGAGAGTAATTTAACATTGCTGAACACAGGAGCTGCTGATCTATCACTGCCTCAATCTGTTATTTTGTTTGTGTCGTTGTGTGACTTTGGTGGATAAAAGAGTTTGTTTGGATTCACCAAAGTCACACTAACGAACTGATCGAAGCTGCGGTAGACCAGCAGCTCTCACATTCAGTGAGGTAAAATTACTGCTTTTCTCAATGGAGTCTGATGTTTAATATACTGTCTATGGCTAAGTGTCCCATACAACCCCACTTTAACAAATGAACTATCACTTTCAGATGAGTAAAGCACCTACTTATTTTAGCCCAAACCATTATGAAGTAATTTTGGTAACAAAACCTACAAGTTTATTTTTGATAGGACACTATGCATGTATCAAGCAGAAACTGGCAAGCCGTCCCTGCTGAAATGTAGCAGGGGGACACTAGGACCCTGCAGCCAAACTTTGGCCAGTCAAGGTGAGAGCACCTGAGCTGTTAAAAGGCTCATGGAGCACAGGTGTGTGTGAGCCTCATATTTGATCTGTGACACTCCTGTGCACACGCTTGCCTGGTAAGCTGAACAAACCTTGCAGTTTTAAATCGATTTTATCGTTAAGGTAGCGTAGGGGTGCAAACACACCCTGAGGTATTGATTTTGTAAGTGGTAATATTGAATTTGTTGTATTTTTAATTGCAAAAATGACATTTACAAAATATGGGTCTGTCAACAACGTATTGTTTCTTTTTGTAAAGGCTCCTAACAGTCCAGGGGTAGAGGGAGAGGAGAGAGATGACTTTCTCTTAATATTAAACAATGTTTAATGTGGTTGGATGAAGATTAACGTGTTGTGTTCACAGGGAAAGTGCTGATTGTTGAGTTGTGGTGATGTGATTTAAGGTTTGGTGTGGCACTGGTAGGGTTTGGGTGTTTTTCTGTTGGAAAAAGGGTTTGTGTTGTGTGTAGTCTTACTATATAATGACGAAAACTCTGTCTGTGTGCGTGTGTATGTGTCTGTTCCATGTTTTTCTCCTCACTGACTTGGTCAATCCATGTGAAATTTGGCACAGTGGTAGAGGGTCATGGGACGATGTGAATGAAGCAATATTACATCAATTGGCCAAAGGGGGGCGCTATAGCATATTATTGAAATTGCAAACTTTGAATGGGCATATCTCATGCTCCGTATATCGTAGAGACATGAAACTTTGCACAGAGATGTCTCTCCTCATGAGGAACACATTTGCCTCAAGAACCCATAACTTCCAGTTATATAGATTTTCCGCCATTTTGAATTTTTTGGAAAACACTTCAAATGGATCTCTTCCTAGGAAGTTTGAGCGATCTGCATGAAACTGGGTGAACATAATCTAGGGACCAATATCTAAAGTTCCCTCTTGGCAAAAGTTGGAAAACTTACTAAAACTGAGCTTCTATAAGGCAATGAATATTGCGGAGGGCGTGGCTCATCACATAAAGGTGTATAACATCTCAAGGGTTTCACCCATCACCACGCAACTTTGTAGGCATATGACCACACATAATCTGAGGGGACCCCTCCATTATTGACCCCATCAAACAAAATGGGGGCGCTAGAGAGCTCATTTCTTATCCAGGCCTAACCGCCATATGGATTTTTGCTAAACTTGGTAGATATGTAGAACAGGACGCCTCAAGGTGACTGGAGAAATTTAACTCTAATTGGCAACTGGGTGGCGCTATAACAACAGAAAAATGCTTAAAAATGGCTAAAATGCGACCGATCGCTGTGGCTCCCCCTGTGGACCAATTTTTGTTTCTGTTTTTCTAATTTTTGGTATGACTAAGTCATGGTATGGTATGCTGTACATAATCAGGAAACTGTCTGTGTGTCATTCTGTCTGTCCCACATTTTCTAATCACTGACGTGGTCAATCTATGTGAAACTGCACATAGGCATTGAGGACTGGCAGAGGTAGAAGGTGACAAAGCTCCCAGTGGGTATGGACTAGTTTTGGTTATCCAAGTATCGTACACTTCCAGTGCACTGGCCTATAGGTTGATGTGCCACGACCCCTGCAGCAAGACGCTCCAACTACCCTGAATTTAATAAAAGCCTGTTCTGGCATTTTGACCCACACTGACTGTTGGCTTCATTATTGAAGTTCACCTCTAGTTATATGAAAGTGAACTTGGGTGTCAGAAAAGGAACAACATAGAGCATCATAGTCTGAACTGTAGGGTTGCAAGCTGCTGTGAGGTATTTGATGAGTTGGGAGTGAGAACGTGCTGGATTTACCTGTTACCTTTTATTGCATTTAATTTTGTGAGCCTTATTATTTTTCAAAATGGGCTATGTATCCCCTCTTCTGAGTTGTTACAGTCATATCTCATTTTAGAAATGGAGCTCTTTAGATGCTTACAGGGAATCATCTGGTGGTCTATTTTAATCCTGCCATACCCTACCTGCTTTGAGAAAAAATAAAACACAAACAGTGGGAAGACGAGAGGCAGTGGGCAGCAGCAGGCTCCGAAGGTGACTCTGTTAAGAGTGTTAATGCAACATCCTTGTTTGACAAGATTTCGCATTAATATTTCAAAAAGTGAGCTTTCAAAAGTTAAAACGGTAAATGTAAAAGCCTTATTTTTTCAGGTTCCCTGAGCAAAGAGACATGGACATGGAAATCAAAATGTCAAGCCGGGTTCCTGACAGATAATACACAGAGGAGAAACCAGTGATTGAGTTCTGTAGTTGTGCTAAGAAAACACAATCTGTGACAGCACAGTGAACAAAATGAATGAATCATCAGCATTATTCCAGTTTATTACTTATGGAAGGAAGGAACACGCTTGTTTTCCTGAGGTCAATCCACAGAAAATATCCTGCATTTCCTCCTTTTAAGACTTAGAAACAGCAGCAGTCACAGAAGACTATACTGTTAAGACATATAGGGGTTATGCACATATAGGGTTTTATTTTTTCCCTCGTTCTCTATTCCCTACCACACAGTAAGTGTGTGTGTGTATACACTGCGGTGCTGGAAGTAGGCTTGTAGAGTTTGATGTTTCTTTTCTTTGCTATCATGAATATTTGATTCAGCTCACCATCCCCAGAAGGTTCCATCCAAATGAAAGCTAAAATAACAGCTCCAACAACAACTACAAGAACAGGGACAGCAGCAGCCGCTGTGAGAACATGCGGCCAATCACCTATAGCCTAACAAGGGGTGATGTGTGTGCGCGCGTGTGTGTGTGCACGTTAGGAACTTCCATTGCTCCTCCTGTCACTCACCCTTTCTAGCATGAGAGAGTAGTTGGAGAGAGAGTTGCAGAATAGTGAGGAGGACAAACACACATCTAGAAATATGAAGAAAGAAGTAACATGACCACATTGCATTTTGATGAGTCGTGGTATAAGTGGAGTATCTGCTGTCGTATAGAAACACACACACACACACACACACACACACACACACACACACACACACTGTGTGAAAATGGAGGGAAAGTGAGGTAAGAGGAGCAGGGGAGCGCAGGCTGGATAATGACATCAAAGATAAAAGGAAGTCATTCAGGGGCGATGCCGTATCTCCTATAGTCGTGCAAGCGTGATGTGCTTTATGATGATCGTGTTTGTGTGTGTGTGTTGCTTATATTCATACAGGATAGTGTTTGTTTGGTGTGTATGTGTATAGAACTTGTTTTAAAAGAGAAACCAAAAGCTCCACGCGGGGCTTAAATTGCAGGGTGTGGACGAGAATGATTTAGTGTGGAAGAAGAGTTTAAGGCTGCTTTCAGACCTCGAGTCGTCTCCTTTGGTCTGAATCAGGGACTCATTTTGTTACAAAGTTGTATAATCGCCTAGAGTTGGTTCGTGTTCTGGAGACAGCCAAAGCATCGCTCCCTCACTTACACAGATCACTCAGTGGCCTGAACTTACCAGGGATCAAATAAATGCTCCAGTACAACATCATGTTACACCTTCTGCAAGCCATTTGTGTTGAAACCGCAGAAGCTGCTTTTGTCCTGTATTTTAGAGTCACTTCAGCTGGCCTTATCGTAGGTTGTGCACATAACACCTGGGAAAGGTGAAGATTACATTTGTGTCTTTGGGCGTTTTTTAGAATTGTGATTTTCTGCCTCAGCTCGACTAGGCCCGCCCAGACCCGCCATGTTCAGCCCCAGCTGGCTGTAATTTTTATTATTCCCCCAAGCTTGAATCAGGTCGAGTTTGCGCCGGTTTGTGTGCTTTCTTTTTGTTTTTGTTTTTTTAATGACACTGGCAGTACAGTGCAGGAGTTTTAATGGATTGAATCAAGGCAGAAAGGGAAACTGACGGAACGACAGAGTATTACAGTGGACATGAACCATACTTAAGACCACGTTTTCAGGCTGTACACAGTGTTCACACTACTCGGATCTGGGACTGGGTCTGTGATGTGAAAATTATACATAGGAGCTAAAATGTGTTGAAATTCAGTCACCTTCTAACACTTCTTGGATGCATTTACACTTGCTATTTATAGTTATCGGCTCGTGGCTGAGTATAAATGGGGTAAAGTGTGCCACAACATGAACAGGGTTCAGGGGTGCTGCTGCACACAGGTGAGGGACGTGGCCTTTGGGGAACAACGGAGCAGGGAAATGTTTGGGGAGGGTTTTTTGATTCTGTTTGCGGAGGAGGGAAGGAGGACTGTGGTGGAGGCTGGACAGCCTGTGTTTGAGAAAAATAAACCTCAATGGACTCTTGCTTTTGGAGTTTCCTCGACCAGGTGTGTGGACGACTGTAAGAGGACGGAGCAAACTAAGAAGTAGGACCAGATTGTTTCTTTTCTTGATTCCACCCTGGAGAGCCTGATTATTTTTTTTTGCAATGTATTGCTTTTTCCTGGTTCCTATTTTTCATTTTAAATACTGGACATTTCCTTCTCACTTGGATTATCTTAAATTGGACAAAGTAGGTAATTGTTAAAGTGGACATTCCTCTGATTACCTTTTTTAATTGATTTTTTTTTTCTCCTGTATTTTCATTTGGGGAGGGGAATAATATATAAATAAATCATGTTTGAGCCTATTTAAATGTCCGTTAGTACCTTCTTCTGCTGGTGTCTGTAGGGAGCCAAAGGCACGCCCTTTATTTTGTCAACCCCCCTCTAACCAAGTTAAGTAATCACTGTAGCTTTTGAATTTAACTCATAATTAGGCTTTAAAGCTAAGCTGATTGTTATAAGTTTGTTTTGGGAGAACTTGACTACCTTGGGAATTAACACTCTTGTGGCTGAATGGGAGCAAACCCCTGCAGCTAGGTCCCAAAGTCAGGTGGAGAGCCTTCCCAGGAGACTGTTACAGCAGTATATTACTTCCCACGGCCTAGCAATAAGACTCACATAAAAAGTCACATGTGGGTTTACTGCTCAGGTGTCCCGGTACGTACATACTTCCCATGTCGTGCTCAGGGAAATTGAGTCACTGTGACTTTCTGAGTCTAAATGATCTTGTCTCATGATTCTCAGAGACCTCATTAACAGCTAGGAATCTTGTGTAAATGATCAGCTGCTGGTGGAACACTCAACGCGTAGAATCTCTCGTTAAGCTCTGAATCAGGACCTCCCGAGTTCGCAGCTGTCACTCTGTGAAGCAAACATTAGCTGAAGCAGATATAAATTATATGCACATTCAACAGTATGTCTCAGTTTTTCCACATTCAGTCCGTCTGCTGCTCACTTTCATTACGTGTGACTTTTTGTCATACCTTCCAACTGAAGTGGAAGCTATTAAAAATGCAGGTTAATTCATCCCCTGCCTTACAAGCTGAAGTTTCGTCAGTGCCTCAGCAGCAGGGCTCCACCCTTATCGTTTTAAGATAGAAGTCTGATACAGATTCTTTTGTACTGAAGCTGCTGGTTGACAGCCTTTACAAGTGCATCAACATAAGGTGTGCAAAGTCACCTAGTGGGCTGGGTCGGACCCTTTAGCGGGCTGGTTCTGGCCCACGTGGCCATTAACGGATATGGTTTAGTAGGGTGTGTGTGAAGAGGATTAGAGTAAGGAAATGAAAATGAAAAAGCCATCCACGGCGCGGTACAAAAAAGAGAGAAGAAGGTGAAGTTGTATATTTGTGGTGTTTCTCATTCACTCTTGGTCTTGTTTGTTTTGGCTGATGATTAAGATTTTTTTCCCCTCAGGGAACAAGGGGAAGTTGCCTAGGGCGCAGAATATCCTCGGTCTGGCACTGAGTGTGAGGTCCTTGGGATGTAGACATAGTGGATGTCCTCAAAAAAAAAAATTAAAAATTATTATAAAATATTTGTTAGTGTTAAGGCCGTCTGCAGCTGAATTCTTGGTTTCTCGGTATGACTAAGTTTTAGAACCCTGATGCATAAAATAGTATCTCTTAGATTTGCTGTGTGTGGTGTGGAAAATAAAAACAGGACCCTTTAAATCCAGGATGTTTTCTCTTAACCTGTTTACAAAGCACTGTGAACCGGGACGGCAAGCGCCAAACTGCACTTATTTCACACATCAAACATGTGTGTTTGTTTTAGCCGTGTTCATAAGAATCTGCTGAGTGAGTGTGTGTGTGTCTGCGGTTGTGTGTGAGCTAATGTGTACTCACTGCGGTGTCCTAGTTTTTGCCTTGCAGTCTTTGAGGTCAAATAAGGAGCAAAGTTTCCACATCGTGTAAAGAAGAATAATACCCACAGGCACGCAAGCACACACACACACACACACACACACACACACACACACACACACACACACACACACACACACACACACACACACACACACACACACACACACACACACAGTCATGCTGTCAGGATACATTTTCATAGATGCAATTAAAGCAACATCATCGTCCACATAATCAATGACAACCGCAAAACAAACAAGCTCCCACTTTCCACAGGTCCTGCGGGCTTGGAAACACACACACACACACACACACACACACACACACACACACACACACACACACACAGATATTTACACGTGGGCCTAAGATTGTCCACATTTGCACAGTCACACATCTCTTTCAACTACTGAGAGATAATTTAATGCACGAGAAGTCTAGAAAAGTGTTAATGTGACATGAAATAAAGAACACACACACACAGGCAGAAGAGAGAGGGGTGTCACAAACCATCACCACAGACAGGTCAGCGTACGATGACACAGCCAAGATGGACACCACAGCCAGCAGGCATGCTGTTACCCAACATACATGCGCGCACACACACACACACATAGTCACACACACACTCGCTCACAAACAATTTACTGCAAGTGAAGCGCAGACATCATGGAACCTGACGTGGGCCGGGGGTTTTCATCTGATTGGCCTTCACATGCACTCCGGTTGTCGCAACAATGTCTGTCCCTGCAGGACACTAGCAGGCCGAGCTTGGCATGGAACCGAGCTGTGACACTGATGAGGGAGTTGGAAACTTTTGCAGCCTTCACGTGGATTTCACTACTTGAAATTCATTTTTACCCGCTTTTTAAAGAAATATCTCCTTTTAGGACCTCAGCCTTACTGGACATCTGACAAGATAAGGATACATCATTCTCAACAATTTCTCAAATGTGAGACAACCTAGAACAATGTCATTCAAAATCCAGATAGCTGCAAATGGCAATTTCAAGCATTTTGGATGCTTGTTTCATATTAACCCCATCAAACCTGAGCAATTTGGCTTGGGAAGAAGGTAATGAGCAACAAAAGAAGAAATGGCCCCTAAAAAATTGCAAGAAATTAGTAAAAAAAATTAAAAAAAATAAATAAATATTTAAAACAGGGAAAAAAGAAACTTTAAAACAAAAAGGAAATGACCTGGACAAATAGAATAATTCTGTAACAAGTTGGTCATTGCCTTTTTTTTCTTGGCATGTTTTAAAAAAAATAAATAAATAAATAAAATGCACCAATTTGCTCAGGGTTCATGGGTTTCAATACTTGTGAAAGACGTCTGAAAGCAACACAAGAAAAACGATAATGCTCCGGGTTTCAAATGGTTAAAGACGACAAAAAGCAAAGCTCTTAATTTTCATGGTCACTAAATGCTCACGCTCTGAGGTATGTGAATCTAGTTTCAGTACCATTTGAAGAAGCTTATGACCTTCAGTGAAGACATGTTTCACGATGCTTTGTGGCTATTTTGATCAAAACTGACTGGCTTGTATACTTGAAAGAGAGAGTGGGATTGCTTTAACAACTCCTATGATCTTACTGCTGCTCATTTTAAATATGGCTCTTTTCCTGCTCGCAGTCCTTTGATGCTGCAGCTGTGTGTACATCTGTCACCGCCCCTGCTGCTTATGGTGAGTATACATTTGGTGTTGCTGTTAATTTTCAGGCTGTCATCTTGTTTCATGATGTCAGGCTGTGAATCTGAACTGTTTGAGGCCGATTTACTGGAGCAGTCCTCGACACCGTCGAACACCCGGCACAGCGCACAGTGCGTGGATCGCTGCCCGTCATGAAGATACAAACGCAGAGATTCTGGAACTGTTAAAACCTCACAGAATCACTGCTGCTCCAGGCTTTGAGCTCTCTCAGCTTCAGACTTTGGCTTCCAGTGTTGTCTGTGAAACTACTCCAGTCTGGGATGAGCCTCGTGAAACCTCTGGCAATAACTGCAGGTCGGAAACACGCAAAGAAAACTCACCGTCCAGCTTCTCAGGCCAAGCACAACGACGTCTCTAAAAGCTTGGCTCACCCCTCTCAAGCAAAAGCTGTCTCGCATAACTCAGAAACACATTTGACTTGACCTTGGGCCAACTAAAATTAGTCTAACTTGTCCATTCATCAGTGAGCCTAGCACTTCTGACGCCATTTCGTCTGCCATGTCAGAACATGATCGCCAGGGGTCTTGACCAAGTATCCACCACTAGATGCCACTAAATCCTACACACAAGACTTTTAAGATCGGTGAGGTCCGAAGATGATCCTGACTAAGCTTTCTGATGAATGGCCAAGTGAACACTGACTAGATATTGAAAACAGAATTTTGAGAAATTTGAGAAGCAAATCACAAAATTTGACATTTTTAGAGCAGAAGGCCAGAGGAGCAAAGATGGACTGAAGGAATGAAATGATGAAATAATTTTGACTCTCAGCTAAGCCATTTTTGAGATAATTGTGAAAATGCGAACTTGGTTAAAGCGACACTTTTACCTTTCTGGAAAGTTTATGATTTTCTTTGTTTAGGTTAAAATGCTGTTAATAAGCTGATGGCTCACTAAAATGTAAGTGAATTCCACCAGAAATAAAAACCCATAATCTTACCTTTCTTGAAATGCAAGAAAGGTAAGAGTAGCTTTAATACAGCGTCACCTTGAAGTAAGTGTGTGTGTATTATGTGCCTGAGTAGTGGGTGGAATTTGCAACCCACCTGCCAGTTTTGGTGACTTTTGGTGTTTTGTTTTTTGCTGCATGAACACCTTTTAGAGGGGGAAAATAATTATAATAGAAGAAAGAATAATGAGAGAACAATGCAGTAAGCGACCCTGCTTGAACCCCTAAATAGCGTCCTCTTTACTCTAAGGAACACACCATGGAGGTGTAGTTGGGGTATTTCTTCAATAGTAGTAGTCCCAATGAAAAAACTGTAACTTCATCATTAATTTAGGTATAGTACTGTGTGGATGTGAACTCACATATCTCCCATCAAAGCTTGCCAACTTTTAACTTGAGCAGCGTCATCATTCAAAGTAAATCACACTTATGAGGAGCAGGGCCTTGGTCATGGTCAGACACCATTTCCCATACATAAAATAATGGGCTGGAGATTAAAACTGTTATTGTGCAATAAGTTTTTCCAGTCATCGGCAAACAGTCGTGAGTCTTCTATGTGACCTTTTTCACAGTTTCCAGATGAGCAAAATGGGCAGAGTGTGCAGCAACTAACATAAAACAAAGAAACTAATATTTTTATACAAGTTGCTTAATATTTAGTTACTTTTATAGGAGTATAGAAAAGGTTGGCTGTTAGATGCCACAACGTATGTGATATTTCTTTCAGTCACACAAAACTATGTCAATTAAAACAACGGGGAGCATTTGGAACAGATAAATACAGTAGGTTGTCCTCCCATGTACTGTTACACGACTATCACTATATACAAAAACACAAGGACAGAAAAAGAAAAAAGGGTGACATACAGAGCTTGACTGAGCATGAATGTAAAAAAAACAAAGCAAACCAAGTACGGATAATTCTAAAGAAACAAATAATAGAAATTATAATAATACATGTACATATGGAAAAGTAAGAAATAAATATGTGATGAAAAGGAAGTAATGGAAAAATTAATAGAAATAAATTAGAGGATCTGGCAGATTTTAAGGTCTGTCTACTAGGGATGTGTAGGTGTGTGTACGGGGGGCATCGGTGTCACTGGCAGTAGGAGCAGGCAGTTACCAGATTATCCATCCATCCATTTTCATCCACTTATCCAAGGCCGGGTCACGAGGGCAGCAGGCCGAGATAAGCACCCCAGACGTCCCTCTCCCCAGCAATGCTTTCCAGCTCCTCCTGGGGGACCCCAAGGTGTTCCCAGGCCAGATGAGATATGTAATTACTCCAGTGTGTTCTGGGTCTGCCCCGGGGCCTCCTACCAGAAGGACGTGCCCTGGAGGCATTCTAATCAGATGCTCAAACCATCTCGTCTGACCTCTTTCGATGTGAAGGAGCAGCAGCTCTAATCCGAGTTCCCTCCAGATGTCCAAGCTCCTCACCCTATCTCTAAGGCTGAGCCCAGCCACCCCACAGAGGAAACTCATTTCAGCCACTTGTATCTGCGATCTCATTCTTTCGGTCACTACCCAGAGCTCATGACCACAGGTGAGGGTTGGGACATAGATGGAGCAGTAAATTGAAAGCTTTGCTTTCCGGCTCAGCTCCCTCTTCACCATGACGGACCGGTGCAGCTCCCGCATCACTGCAGAAGTGGCACCCACCCGCCGATCCATCTCACGCTCCATTCTACTCTCACTCGTAAACAAGACCCCAAGATGCTTGAACTCCCTCGCTTGAGGCAGTAACTCTCTCCCAACCCGGAGAGGGCAGTCCACCGGTTTCAGACAGAACCATGGCCTCAGACTTGGAGGTGCTGACTCTCATCCCAACTGCTTCACACTCGGCTGCAAAATGCCCCAGTACATGCTGGAGGTCACGGTGTGATGGAGCCAACAGAACCACATCATCTGCGAAAAGCAGAGATGCAATTCTGCGGTCCCCAAACCAGAGATTAATATATGTATATGTATCTTTCTATTAAAATGAAACTGAGAGAGTAGATGATGCTACTGGAATGTTGAAAGGTTTTCCAATCCAGTAAAATTGTAATTTTTTTAAAATTGTTAGGGCAACCAATATGGGTTGTTCATGTTTCAGTGGTGGTTCAACTTGAAATCACCAAGTAGACATACAGAGTTTTTGATGGGCAGTGTGTAGTGTCATTGTCTGTCCCATTTTGTTTAGTTCATATTGTGCCAGGTGAACTCTGTGAAGAACTTTGTATTGAAGAGGTTGCAGTTTGGAGTTATGGGTCATTGAGAAGAACCATGAATTGATAGCAAAGGAGACAGCTAAATCTTTTTCCCAGTCTTGGACTGGTCGTGGGAAGTTGTCTGTCCTTATTAAAAGTTGATATTATATCCATCTCCTCCTTTATAAGATCCACAATGACCATCCACTGGGCTTTATCCGACAAATTCTGCTGTATTTTTGGGGCAAAAGTGTCCACTCGTTACTTTACCAACAGCACAACCAGCTGAAAAGTTGTCCTGATGCCTCTGTAAAGAATGTGTTGCATTATTGCTGATTGTAAATGTCTTCTATCACTTGAGTGCGTGTGTGTGTGTGTGTGTGTGTGTGTGTGTGTGTGTGTGTGTGTGTGTGTGTGTGTGTGTGTGTGTGTGTGTGTGTTGCCTTATCTCATTCCTTTCCATTTTGCTGAAAATAGTCCCATTAAAAGGTGATTCTGCTGCCTCAGTGTGTGATTCTCCAGCTTGGATAATGAAGCCGCAGGAGACACACATTCAGAGCACAGTTAAATCATTTCACACTCTCTCTCGCACACATACACACGCATAGGAGACACACAGTCTGCGATTGGAGTTAAATCACTTGACCTCTGACCTCTCTCTGGACCAATGAGAACATCCTCGACACCGGGGTGCAGCCCCGACGACAGCCTATAAATAGCAGGCAATTTAGAACAAAAGAGGAAGGGGCATCTCAAAGATTAATGACTCCTCTCTGCATGCATTTTACTACTTTTTGTTCTATCCGTCTTATCTCCTCTCTTTCCTCCCACCTGCTCCATTTTGCTATCTCGCTCACTCTTTTTGTGTTCTCCCAGCACTCTTACTGCCTCCCTCTCTCCTATTATCTTTGTGTATATCTGCGTGTGTGTGTGTGTGATGGTCTCATGGTAAATGCAGTTACTGCGATAGGCAATTTCCTCGTGATTCAAAACCAATTCTCTATACAGTCTCCTCTCTACTTTCCTATACGGCTGCACTCACATCGCTGCTGATTGCAAGGACAAATAAGATGTTAATCTTCTAATACCTTCCACAACACGTTTCCCCCCAGCTAGAACTTTCTTTTTTCTTTCTAAAATTTGATTTACTCAGGCGAGGTTTGCTGAGCATGTAGCCTGCCTTTTTTTCGCACTCAGACAGACACATTCACACCTGGGAGCTGCACCTCACTGTTAATAACAAGTAGCTCAGCTGGAGCAGTTCAGAGCTAAGTGCTTCACTCAAAGGCACCTAAACAACAAGGGGGCAGGCGGGGAGAGGAAAGGATGCCCCCCCCCCCCACCACCACACACACTCACACACACACACACACACACACACACACACACACACACACACACACACACACACACACACACACACACACACACACACACACACAGGATTCAAACTGGCAATCCTCCAGCAATTTCTGTTTATATAGCCTTTATTCTCTGTTACACTCAGGGCTCACATTATGAAAATAATACATGAAAACAAGCTTAGACCCTCATCTGAGGGCAAGGAAAATCTCCTTTGGGTATTACTATATCTGGAAACTAATGGTGACGTTTTGTGCAGCCACTGGCTGTTTTCCTTGAACTTGCAGCACTGCATTCAAATCACAACCTGATTGCTCTAACCATTTATTTGGACACATTGAAATTAGATGAGCGATGTTCAGTGACGCAATCCTTTCTGGGTCTCTTCACACAATGTGCAAAAACCAGCCCAGTCACTGGATGAAAATGTTTGCATTGCACATCTCTGCAAACCATGAATACAGAACATTTGCACATTTCATATGGAGCATATAAAAGTTATGTAGTACAAGCTGATTTTGTAATCGGGAGGCAGTGGGGATGGTGGATGGTGTGTCACCTCGGTGAGATGCCTGCAAAGCTGCACTGCAGACCATTGCTCGAGACCAACAAACAACAAAACAGGCTGTTTTAGCAGTGTTTACATCAACTTTAAAGGCTTCAAATGTGGGTGTATTGCATTGCCCTATCTTTGTTGATCCAGTAACTTTAAAGGCTCCAAATGTAGGTGTCTTGTATCACCCTGTCTTTGTTGATCCCGTGTCTTTAAAGGTTCCAAATGTGGGTGGTTTGTAGCCCGTTGGTGTGTTTCCAGTGGCTTTTAAGGCTCCAAATGTAGGTGTTTTGTATCACCCTGTCTTCGTCATTCCAGAGGCTTTTAGGGCTCCAAATGTGGGTGGTTTGTAGTGACCTGTTGGTGTGTTTCCAGTGGCTCCAAATGTGCGCATTTAGTAGTGACCCATCAGTGTGTTTCCATTAGACCAACAAACAACAAAACAGGCTGTTTTACTTGTTTCCACCATCTTTATAGGCTTCAAATGTGGGTGTATTGCATCACCCTGTCTCTGTTGATCCTGTGTCTTTAATGGCTCCGAATGTGGGTGGTTTGTAGCCCGTTGGTATGTTTCCAGTGGCTTTTAAGGCTCTAAATGTGAGCATTTAGTAGTGACCTATCATTGAGTTTCCATCAGCATTTTAGGCACCACATGGGTGTGTTATGTTGCAACCTGTGTATTTCTAGCAGCTTTTAAGGCTCTGAACATGAGTGTTCTGTAGCAACCCATCTTTGTTTTTCCAACAGCTTTTTAGGCTCTAAATGCAGATGTTTGTGGTGATCCATCTGTGTTTTTCCAGCAGCTCTTGAGGCCCCAGACTTGTTTGTCTTGTAGCAACCTATCGCTGTTTTTCCAGCAGGGATAGTGCCACGAAACACAGTTGATTTTTTTTCCTGAAACATTGCTGTATTCCCTGCTAGGGTTGTGCCCACCCAACCAGGTATTCTAAGCCAAAACAGGGTGAAACGTTGGTGCAGTTGTTTGGCATTGTTGCCTCACAGCAAATAGGTTTCTGGTTCGAGCCTGGTGAGGGGGGTTCAGGGTGGACCTCATGTCCTGCAAGTCCTTCTCATGTCAGCTTGGGTTTTTTTGGGTGCTCCAGCTTCCTCCCACAGTCCAAAGACATGCAGGTTAATTGGTGAATCTAAACTGGCCGTTGGTGTGAATGTGAGTGTGAATGGTTGTCTGTCTCAATTTTGTATCTGAATTACTGAATGAATGATCTTTTCCTAACCATAACCAAGAGGCTTGTGTCCCTAAACCCAGCCAAGTCAGCCATAGCATTATAGAAACATACATTTGTAATGTATCTGCTACATAATAATGAGCAAACATATCAATGTTTTGCAGATATGTACAATGCCAACTTTTTGCTGGCGACTGGGTTGGCAAGAACATTTAACACTAGTACAGAGTTCACCTGAGAATATTTTTCGTTCATTTTCAGTATTGTATTGTTAATGAGGGGAAATTGTTTTTTGCTGTGTCACCACATGCACTATCTGACAATATATGAAGAGATGAAAAACTTTAAACTCAATAAGTACGGAAACAAATGGAAAGAGACACAAATGTAGGGTGAAGCTGTATCGTTTCTTTGGCTAAAATGAGTTTTTGGTTACTGCAATTTCTATTTAGACACTAGTTTGTAATTTTGTTGGTTGTACAGTTTGAGGAGTTTTGAGAACAAAGCATCCTTTGGAGATTGTATATATGATTTCATAAACTGGAAGTCTGTTTTGGATATTTCTGTCAAATCTTTCAGCCACCGCACTGGAGTTAGCTGTGGCTCTGTCCATCCATCTGTCCCATTCTCATGAATGTGACATCTCAAGAATGCCTTTCGGGAATTTCTTCAAATTTGGCACAAACGCACACTTGGACTTGACGATGAACTGATTAGATTCTGGTGGTCAAAGGTCAGGGTCACTGTGACCTCATGTTTCCCATTCTTGTGAACGCAATATCTCAAGAAGGCCTAGAAGGAGTTTCCCAAATTTAGAACAAATTTTCACTTGGACTCAAGAATGAACTGATTAAAATATGGTGGTCAAAGGTCAAGGTCACTGTGACCTCACAAAACATGTTTTTGGCCATAGCACAAGAATTCATATGAAATTATGACAACATTTCACACAAACAGTATGATTCAATTATGAAGTGGTGACATTTTATATCCAAGAGGTCAATGGTCAGCTTCAGTTTTGCATCATAATATTCTGCAAAAACACTTCTCTGGCCGTATTCAATGTCATATCTCAGGAACAGAAGCTGAGACATTCAGTCAGATGCTGAATTGGTGACCTATTCTTGGGTTCCCAACTTGAAACTGCACTGACTGTATAGATCTCCCCAAGAAGGTAATTCTAGTCTTTATTTATAATAATGCTTCTGAGCATTGAAGAAAAATCTGTCATATTTTAATCGAAGTCACATTATCAAATATAAGCCGTCTGATCCACTATAAAAGAAAGTGCACTCAGCATAGACGAACTCAGCCTGTTACGCATTATTTTCTGAAAGCCACACAATCACGGCACTTAGGGTTCAGTGCATTGCTGGTTTTTAATTCTGTGAGGTGGCTAATTCCATTAACCTGTTGTCCTGGTTGAACCATCCCTGATTAGACAGCCAAAATGAAAACAACTCAGCAGAATAAAAAATGCGGCAGCACTGTGGCCCCGAGGACCTGATTTGTGGACCGATGATTCAGACAAACCAAAGGTGCCATGCCCGAGGAGCCCTGGCTGCTCTCCAGCTGCTCAGGTCTCTGCAAATCACAGACCTCTGACCCCGCGAGCCCAGCCGGTGTGAAAGGTTAAAACAAGTGCTAAATACATCTGCAAGCGAACGCAACATATTTGAATGGGAGAGGCTCAGGGCATGATTTGCTCTGTGACTCAAATTGAAGCGTCAGTTCACCCAAAGCACAACAAAACTCACTTGTGATTGGTGGTAGCTGGCTGTGCAGATAGTTTTGGTGTCAAGTGTGTCGCAAGTTCTGCCAACACCATCGCCTTAATTTGTGGAGAAACACAAAACATTGAAAAATGAAAATTTGGAAAACAAGTCAGAAGCTCACAAACACAGGTCAGTGTATGCTTTTTTCTTCTTTTCTGGGGCTGAAAGCCTCAGGATGAAGGGATAGAGGAAGGGTTGTCAGAGACAGTGGTTTTCTGTCACCTTTGTTGACTGTGACAGGGACCTTTTTATAATGCTTTTTTGTGTGTGTGCAAAATGTATGTGCATGTGTGGCTGGCTGTACTTGTGTGTGTGTGTGTGTGTGTGTGTGTGTGTGTGTGAATGTACTCCGGTAGGTGCTTCGGTAAGTGTGTGTCTGTGTGTGTGCTTACGTGCATGTGGCTCCTTGCACCTGCCCTCTGGCCACGGCTTCATTAAACATTTCATTAACGTCAAACATAATTTGCACCGTCAGATTAAACTAGCCCAAACACACACACACACACACACACACACACACTCAGACAGAGACCCACCGACGTGCACAAACAACATCAGTAAAAACCGAGGTGACACACTCACAAAGGGATGACAAAATTAAAGCTATGCCCTGTAAATTGCAGTCTCACACATATCCGCACAGAGGCACAAACCCATATTAACAGAGTGATGTGGATACACAGAGACACGTGCCAAACATAATCTGTATCAAGAGTAGGAAATAAATGAGTTTTGCATTGAGTGTCTGTCTGCATGTATGCATATTTCTGTAAATGTGTGTATTACGTTCTGTGTGTGACTCACTTCTACTGTGTGAATGGAGGAGAGGGAGAAGAAAGAGGGATAGGAATCAATGGTGGATGGTTGGGGCAGAGGTTAAGTACACTCCAAGATAACGTCTTAAACATTAGCAGTGATTCATTTCCCAAAGGAGGAACAGGGAGGGAAAAAATACCAGGCAACAGAGATGGACAGTTTCAAGTAAAATGCAGAGAGACGATAAAAGACAGAAAAGCAATAGATAGGAGGAGAAGTTATTAGTTACTGCAACGATTCTGCCTATTTGACTCTTAACATCATCACAGTATTGATCCTTGAACATGTGTACGTTCAGTGGATTTTTATTCATATTAGATACACACATTAACTGGCTCATTAAATCTGTAAGAATCAATATTTGTACATCAACAATAACCACATGAGTTCCTCTATGTGTAAGGGTGGGCTTCACAGCATTGTTCAGCCTTCTTTCAACCTCCAGGGCTGAAAAATGAAGCAAACGTCAAAGTGCTAGAAACAGCAGTTGAGGCTGGCTCCAAGAGTGAGGAAGCAAAAAGGTTCCTGGTTTGATTCCCCCACCTTGGGTTCAAAACCTCAGGTGGGAGAGAACAGAGTTTGCATATTCCCCCCATGTCAGCGTGGGTTTATTCCGGGTGCTCCAGCTTCCTCCCACAGTCCAAAGACATGCAGGTTAACTGGTGACTCTAAATTGTCCGTAGGTGTGAATGTGAGTGTGAATGGTTGTCTGTCTCTATGTGTCAGCCCTGTGATAGTCTGGTGACCTGTCCAGGGTGAACCCACCTCTTGCCCTGTGTCAGCTGTCCCCAGTGACCCCTAATAGGATAAGTGGTTACAGAAAATGAATGAATGAATGAATTAATCACTCATTTCAATTCTATTAAGGCTTAAAGTTCTGTATAATTAAGGGCGTGTCGGCTTTGAGTGACAGGTGAGAGTCATCCGTTGACAAGTTCCTACTACGACGACAACACTGACTAGGCGACTTAACCCCAGATTCAAACTAAAGCTGTAGCCGTAGCTGCTGCTATTTCAGTGTTTTCAGTTCTTGACAGTTAATTGTAAGGTTTTGGTTGCCTTGCTCAGGATTTGGTTGTGCTAAGAACCTCCTAGAATCGAACACCAGTTTTTCTGGTAAGTAGTCCCACTGGAAAAATTGTGTTAATGGTTTTAAGACTGTTTTTGAAGCGCATTTTCAAATACTAGCATTAGCGTGAATATTATCGCAGTTCATTATAGCTGTAAACGCACAATGCTAAGTAAGCTAGTAGCTAGTGTTAAGGTTATGAAAAACCAAGATGGCGACGGACAACATGCTAAACTCGGCTTAAAAACAGGTGTCCACAAACGAATGAGTGATGTCATTGGGGCTACATCCATTATTTTATACACTGTATGCTTTCAGCGCATTGTTTGTTTTTTTCAGCTCGCAACTTTACTGTTTTGGTTCACTCTAACAATCAATTGTATGCTACATGCCCACCACCAAATAACAGACAGACAGAGTGAGTGACAAGCTGGTGAAAATAGTGAAGCATTTAGCAGTTAAAGAGCCAGATATTACATCAGTGGGTTAGTGGAGACCAAAAACAGAGCTAAAAGAGAGTGAATATTGAACTTAAATTCATCGTGTGGTTACAAACACAAATGAGTGCTAATGCTTCTGCTAAAAAGTTTGCCATATCAACCGTATGATTTGAATATATGTCATTTTTTTTGTATAGAGTTCACTTTCAGTATCCTAAAGTAGCCAGAAAAAATGAGTTATGGCAGGGCTAACCAGTAACTCAGCACCAGGCTGAAAAGCGGGGGTCTGTTGCCTTCTCCAGTCTGAAATTTTCAAACCTGTTTCACCTCCGATAACGCCTAGCGTCACAGTTGGGTTTGGTCAGAAGTGAACTTTGTTGAACCAGTAACCATACCCAGCAGTGATGTCATAATGTACTGACACACCCATGAATACACCTGTGACAACCTAAACATTTGTCATTTCACCCTTATGGCAGCCCCTAATGTCCTGAATCGGACAGGAGTCGTTTTGCATTGGACCATCTCGTCACCTTTTGTATAAGCTAGCAAAATCGTAACTTAAAAAGTTGTTTATTAAGCTAATTTACCAAAAAGCAGTAGTTGATAACTTTATATTTTATTGTCTCTGTCTCCTCCAAGTGCTTCTGATGGCATTTGCAAGAATCTACCGCTACATATTTCAGTGTACAGTTTAGCTGTAAAATGAGGGAGCTTGCGTCCCGGGAGGTGTTTTCAAAACAGTTGTATCAAAACCAAGTGTCGTTTTTTGGTGGGCGGGGCTTAGCTGAAGGCAAAACAGTTCTCCACAGACATTAGTTAACGCTAGCTAGCAAGTTCTATTGGCTTGTTTTAGACAATGGAGGAAGATGATAGGAGTGATGCTTTCTGAAATATTCATTTTAAGTGTCGGAGTGCACTCTGGCACATACCGGACTGTTTGTATTCAGAGCACTGTCTTCATGTAACATTTGGTTATCCGGAGCACCGCACTCTTGGAGTGGCAGAGTGCTTTCTGGGCAGCAGAGCACTGAGTGGAGTAAATGTGTGATTAACTTAACAGCTCGTTAATTCATACAGAAATATAACGCTCTGTTTCTTCGACCAACAGGGCTCTCATTTTAGTGTGGAGCATCAGACTGAATTAATGACGCAGCGTGTCAGGTCACTCGCTCTCTGGGACTGTGAATATTACTTTAACAAATAAACACTGACCAATGAGAACCCGTATGCTCTCACTCAGTGGATGGATGATTTGACAGAATTGAAATTTCAGTTTTGAGCCATGACTCCTATTCTGACATTTTAAGACTCCTATGTAGCCTACAGCCGTGTGGTGGAGAGTCGTGTATATCTGTCTTGTGTAATGCTGTGTGGATATTAGGAATCTGAGATAATAGACTTACCAACAACAGATAAACAAAGTCAGAGAAAACAACTCTAGTGACATCACATGGGTGTATAAGCCACCCTGCATTACAGTCTGCTGGCACAGAGTTTCAAAGACATGGCTGTTTGCCAGTCCGCCTTTCATGAGTACCCCAACATTATGTAAATCTGGACTGAATCACTGCAGTGCTCTTTTAACATTTGCTTGTACAAAGTTGTTCCTCACAGACATGAGAATGATTTCGGTGTCAGTCCTCCTGTGATGTATTGATAATTTAATGAGAGCCCAACTCCATCCATTTATGAACTTGTCATTTGTCACACAGTTTCCACCGCGTAAGCAGGGGCACAGAGATGGAAAGGCCTGACTACAAACTTTGCAATCACAATCATGTGTCTTGGTGACACGAATGCTGAGATACGGCATTGTCTAAAAAGTAACAGTTACACCTCTCTTACTTACGTGATGCAGAGACAGCAGTTTAAGAGGACTAAGCAGAGTCAAAACCAGTCCGACATACATCTTACGTGCACTCAAGAATAAAAACGTTCAATCACCACATACATTTACCGAGCTACATGGAAATCCTGGAATGGCTCAAAAATGCCAAACTTCACCCATAAATGATTCAAATCTACAAGCAAGACATTTAAATTGGCTCTGCTAAAACCAGACAGGATACGAAGTGCTGAAGTGGCAGGAAGCCCTAATGAGGACGCTGGTGGCAAGTGTGTGTCCGTGTGTGTCCGTGTGTGTGTGTGTGTGTGTGTGTGTGTGTGTGCGTGCGTGTGTGTATGAGAGGGAAAGGGAGGATTTTTGCTACGAAAAGCCAATTGCCAGAGCTTTCATCATTGAGATGGAGTAAAGCCTCACAGAGGACCAAAGGCTTGAGTATCTGAAGTCTTAACACACATCAGTTTTGCAGAGATCCTCTCTGGCTTTCAAATTTCTTGGAAAGAGGAGACCTCGTAGTGATAGAGACAAGATGTATACAGACGGAACAAGATGTCGGCTAATCAACAAATATGGTTTATTTATCTTTTTTTTTTTTCATTCTGTGCGAGAGACAAAAAGAGAGAGAGGAGTAAGGTTGAGGCTTATTGGGGGAAAAGAGTGAGCTCAAACAAAATGCACAAACGTGCGGTTTCTAACTAGGGCTGGTGCGGCACTGCATACAAATGACAGGATGTACTGTCTGTGCATGATGGACCTATGTCTCTACCTTGCTCCATCTCTGCGTCAGGTGAATGAAGAGGTTAATTTTCCACTCCAGTACCACGCTCAACTGATGACAGAACATCTCCCGGGGATTTTCTCGCCCCCTTGTGCCCTCCAGGCTTTATTTAGTATTTAGCATTAGAGAAAAGTGCTGTGATTAAAGGGAAGTTGGGGTGGATTTGATTAAAGGGGACGTGGAGTGGACCTGACTCAAGGGTTTATTTTTCTTTTCTTTTCTCCCCCCCCTATACTGATTAATTGGGATATTTCTCATCCCACTCCTGAGGCCATGGCAGAATGCAGCGTCAGACTTTTTTTTTTCTTAAAAACCACAACCCACAGAAGTGAGATTTCTGAACCATTTAGGTGCCTTAAGTGTAGCTTAAATGCAATGCTGAGCAGATGAAGGACAATCAATAGTGGAAAGGAGGTGGTGGAACTGGGAGACATCCAGATTCACTAAGTGAAGCGAATGTTCTTAAAAGTACTATGATACAAATATTGTAACCGCATTCTTTTCTCCAACACCAATATAGGAACAAATACTGTCACATGGTAGTTGCTAAATGTTAGGTCCGAGGGAAGAAGAATGTACCAAGATGCAGCAGTTGATCTGCCACCTTCTTTTACTATTTTGCCTCTCATGCTTCCATAATAACTTTGATGTGTTGTGATGGAAACCATTTACATGAATGCTAAATACGTGTCCCTCTTTTTTCTCTCCAAGAAAATGTCACAACATTTTTGATTTAGTTTGACCATCTAACTAGTGGGGTGTCCATCCACCTGTTTTTGTTCGCATTTTCAAAAATTGTGAAAAAAGAAAATTGGATGGAAATGCCAGAAATTCGAAAAAAGGCAGAAAATTCGCAAAAAAGTTTTCACGCTTGGAGGGGGTGGATTTGTCAGCGTATCGATAAAAGGAAAATGCGACTTTTTTCATTGGAAACATGTTTTGCGAATAAACGACGTACCGGCACACAGATCCTCAAATATGGCCCTCGACATATGGAAATGTTTCAGCCAGTGTTCGTGAGTGAAATGCTGCTGGACAACTACTTCCCAAAATTCCTTCACACGCCTTCCCATACACACCAAGAACAACGCGGTGGTCTCCTACCTGCTATTTCCAACAGTACTCTTAACATTAAACTTCTTCTTTGTCGTCTATTCTTCAAGATGGTTATGTATGCTGTGAACGCTGACAAAATGCAAGTTCATTTATTTTTCCCGCTGTAAACAGCACTTGTATTTGTCCTTTTGTGATGGTTGGTATTTGTGGTATTTGTCCCTTCTCCATGGTGATTGGACAGCTGGTGATGATGACAAGCGCAGTGTTGTATCCAAAGTTCAGCATTTTATGACTCAAACGTTTTGTTCAGCATCAAGTGGCGAGGCAGACTGCTGCACAAAGCTCAGGAGTAGCAGCGTGTTATCAGATAACACATTTATTTTTCCCTTGGGACATTCCACTTGTCCGAACACAGAGTTTAGTTGCCCAGGGGAAGTGTTAATTTCAAGCACTGTGACAGGAAAAAAAAAAAGGTTTGGCTGACACACAATGCACAAACTGTTGCCTGATGCCGTCTAGTTACTGAAATGTTGCAGCATTAAAATCCTTATTTTTGCAAGTCAGATTGTGTATGAGAGTTTGTGCTCTCCTCGTCCCTCTCCTACGCAGCTGTTTGGAAATAGATGTGTGAAGTAGTGTTCCTTTATTCTGGGACACACTGTGCTGCCAGGTAGAGTGCACTCAGTGTATTGTGGCAGATTTTGTTAATCTAGAGATAACATGCACATCTTTTCACCCCATCGACTAGTCCATTGGTTGAAGAGAAGTTTTCTTTGGTTGAGTGCAGCCCTGAAATGCGAAGGATTTGCTTTAAATTCCTCCCTGGAGGTTGCTGCTTGTATTTTACAGGAAAATCTGTCCCGTTATATAACCTAATGATACTGTAACTGACATTTTTGAGTGACTTCTGTCATTTTTATTTAAGTATAGCGGAAATTTCTTGAAGATCAACATTGTGACCCAGGTGATGGATAATTGAAGTAGAGTGCATGAACTTGGACTGGCATTGCATGTAAATCATGAGGTGTGGAAAGTTTTAATGAAATGCAGTTCCTGGGGATACTGGACTGTAGATCAATTAACTCTTAAGCTCTCCTCCAGTGTGACTGCTAGTGGGAATAAAAGACCATTAGTAAAGAATGTGCTTATGTGAAACAACACCCACCTGTTGGCCTGTATCAAATGTTTAAAAGAAATGTTTTAGACAGTATCATAAACTTTGGTACGAAGGAACTCCTCAAGTGTGTCCTGCTTTTGTGAATTACTTTATTTCCTAGTTATTTCCTTTTTCCCTCTCTGCATGTATCTGTATTTCTAATAATTGTGAGAGGGGAGTTAAAAGGTCAAGCACAGCAGACTACTGCACAGCAGACCCAACGCTCATCCTGACAATGTCTGAGTCGAACAGTCCATTAGAGCCTTAAATATCAGAGGGCTAAGCTAACATTTAGAGGGCCGAATTTATGCATGAGTATGAATGAACTGACCTTCAGCAGGCGTAAAAAATATCAGTGAGTCGATACTCGTCACAGAAGAGACAACACAAAAACTATCTGGCTTTAGAAAAATAGTTGAAATGGGCAAATGCTAACTCTGTTAAGGCTTTATATTGATGTTTGCATGACATTTTGATTGTTGTTTATGCAATGAGTATTGACTGTATGCATTTCAGTAATCAAGAGTCCAGGCTGAATCACAGGCCGCAACATTTTACGATAACACAACAAGAAGAGTGATTCCTTCCTGTTGTGTGGTGACCCTGTACAAAGATTATATGAATTTACATCCACATTTAGTGCAGGTGATAAGGCTGTAGCCATGGAGGCATCTTTATGGGGCATTGGTGGATTATGAGACAGTGGGCGCCTGAGCACAGACACGCAAAAGGCCTGCCGCTCCTATATTGGAGCAAGACACACAGATTGTATAGACATTTAGCCTCCTTTTGTTGTGGCTTGAGGCCTCTTTGTAGTTGTTTAATGTCTCTTTGTGGGCAAATTGTGCCTTTTTTGCAGTTGTTTTGTGCCTCTTTGTAATTGTTTTGTGTCTCTTTGTAGTTGTTTTGTGCATCTTTGTGCTCATTTTGTGCGTCTTTGTAATTGTTTTATGTCTTTGTGCTCATTTTGTCCCTTGTTTTGTGTCTGTGCTCATTTTGTGCCTTTTTGTAGTTTCATTTTGTGCCTCTTTGTAGTTTTGTGTCTCTGTGCTAATTTTGTGCCTCTTGTACTTTTGTGGGTCTTTGTGCTCATTTTGTGCCTCTGTCGTTGTTTTTGTGTCTCTTTGTGCTCATTTTGTGCCTCTTTGTAGTTTTGTGCCTCTTTGTGCTCATTTTGTGCCGTTTTGTAGTTTCATTTTGTGCCTATTTGTACTTTTGTGTCTCTTTGTGCTCATTTTGTGCCTCTTTGTGCTCATTTTGTGCCTCTGGAGTTGTTTAGTGTCTCTTTGTGGTTATATTGTGCCTCTTTGCAGTTTGGGGTCTCTTTGTGCTCATTTTGTGCCTATTTGTAGTTGTTTTGTGTCTCTTTGTAGTCATGTAGTAGTAGCAGTAGTTCAGACCTTAACGTGTTTCAATGATCCGAACACAAGTGGGAATGAGACACGTCACTGTTAACACCTGTGCCCAGCATGTATCTCCAACTGACCACTTGTGTTCAGATTACATTGCTGCCCTGTGCAGTTATTGTGACCACACTTTTGCTAGCTGTTCTGCAGCATGCTCGCTAGTCATGTTAGCGGCTGTGTCAGTACAGCTGGAGACATCTCTGTCAGCAGAATTCAACACTTGAAAAAAGGGTTTCACTCAGCTGTCCATTTGTAGTCGTTTTGTTTCTTTGTGGTTATTTCGAGTCTCTTCCTGATCAGTACGTGTCTCTTTGAGGGACATTTTGCAGGTGGAACCAAAATTTTGAGCATATTAGAATAATGGGGGAAATGTGTCCCCTCCGGATATATATTATAATTAGTGCCTTATTACAGCTTGACTGTGGCCACAACTTCACATCAATTCATTAGGGCCCGACCATTTGTCCAAACAACAATAGGCTAATGAGACAGCTGGTCTTGCTGACTTGAACCAGCCACATTGAATTAGAAGCCAAATTTAGAGGAAAACAAACCTGTCTAGACCACCAAGGATGTAAAATGAGATTTAGGGAAAAGCCAACACGTACTGGGTGAGTCATGAATCTCAGACGCTGCTTAACATTAGAGCCTGCAGGGTGTCACAAGACAGTAGGAAAATACGTGATAAACCTAAAAATTAAATATTAGAAACCAAAACAAATAGTAGGTTCTCACAGAACAACACAGAACCCAAGACGACCAATTAGATGAAAACACCAGAGAGGAAGAGCGAGCAGGAAACAGGAGAGATAGAAACAGGGGCTAAATGTTGAATCTTTAATTGGTCTGAAGTAGAGAGATGTGTGGTTGCATGTGTGTGTGCCAGCTCGTATGTACAACAGTAAAGCAGAGTAATTAGGTCTGAGAGAGCCCCTCATTATAAAAGGCTTTTGCAGCTGTTGGTAATTAAAAGCAGCGGCCTTCCAGAAAGTGCTACGCAACAGTAATGTCACCAAACACTGGCTCTCACTATGTATCAAGTTCATGTGCAGTGCAATGAGGGGACAGTGCCCCTGATCTTTTTAAGAATGCCATCTAACATGTCACGGAAAACCACACACAGACAGCGCCACCAGCTTTCATCACCAGAAACGGGACACTTTAAATGGCAAACAGAGGTTGGTGACATCTTCTGTACTAATTGCAAGGGCGTGTCTGCTCCTGTGGGAGATCATTTATCATTCAAACAGTGTGGGTGGTGCCGCAGCACTGATTTTCTGAAAACATTTTGGCATGTCACAACATGAAAAGCACAGGTGTAAATAATAGGCCGCAGCTGATGATGACTGAAATCTATCCAGCCGTTTCAATATCAGGGTCCTGGTGTTGTTCATGCTGGCTCACTGTCACAGTTTACTGGGACACTTTAACAGAGCTTTTGTTAATGTTCTGACTAACACCTGTGCTTCTCCTGCTGTTTTGTGATTTCTAATATCCTTTTATTTTCAAAGTTTGTAAGGCTGCGCTAATCAGGATTTTTATATTGATCAAATGACTGTGTAATGTGACAGGGATTGATTGTTTTCACCAGACCCTGCAGTTCTTCTCTCCTCTTTATAGTATTTTAACATATTTTATCTTGTTTTGATTTTACAGCCACAACTTTACTGTTTTGTTTCACTCGCTGGTGCACATAGTGGAAAATTTAGCGGTTAAAGAACACGTATTTCCTTCAGGAGTTTGTATAGACCAAACCAGAGCTAAAAAAGATTGTGTTACTCCGTAACTTTGGTGTTTTTAAAATGTTCGTTTGGATTCACCAAAGCTACCAATCAAGGCAGTGATAGACAGGCAGCTCCCATGTTCGTGATGTGAAATTACTGTCGAGTCTCATTTTAATTTTCCATTGGATAGAGCTGTCTGTTTGGGAGGTACTGACCATATGACTAGATTAATGAGACTTAGATTAGACTTCTTGGTCACCAAAGGGAAGCAAGAGAAATTAAACTTTCTTTATGAGTTCAGCGTAACCCAGGATGAGTAATTGATGTACAAATGGTCATTTGTATACAACAGGCAGGATGCAAATGTTGCTTCAGGTCCGATGGATGTGTAAATAGGCAGTGTTTTCCAACACACAATTATAAGGGGAAGATAATATGTCAATGTTGTCTATAAAGCTTGTTCTACTGCCCCCAAGTGGCCAAAAAAACCCAACAAAAAACTAAATACCACAGGTTTTAGCTTTATCGATCTTTTTATATTATTGTGTCACTGATAGATTATTTTTAACCCTTTGAAACCTGAGCAAATTGGCTTGGGTTCTTTCAAAAGCATGGGAAGAAGGCTATGAGCAACAAAAGCGGAAATTACCCAAAAATCAGCAAGAAATTAGTAAAAAAAACAAACAAAAAAAAACAACAGAAAAACAAATATACAATATACAAACAAGGAAATGACCTAGAGAAAGACCTTAGGAATTATAATAATTATGGAACATAATTTTAAATGTATAATAATGAAAACTAGTTTTCCCCTAGTTCTTTTTAAAAAGTCATTTTCCAAATCAATCTTTTTTTTTTTTCAAATGTATGGAACATTTTTACCAAGTTGCTCATTGCCTTTTTCCCCCATGTTTTTGAAAGATATCCCACCAGTTTGCTCAAAGTTCAAAGGCTTGAATGTGAAAGGCTTCTGAAAGCCGTACAAGAAAAGTGATGTTGCTTTAAGTTTCAAAGGGTTAAAATCATTTAATCATTATTTGAGTTACTGAGGGGCGGCACAGTGGTGCAGTGGTTAGCACCGTCGCCTCACAACAAGAGGCTGCTGGCCAGCTGGAGCCTTCTGTATGGAGTTTGCATGTTCTCCCCGTGTCAGCGTGGGTTTCCTCCAGGTGCTCCAGCTTCCTCCCACAGTCCAAAGACATGCAGGTTAACTGGTGACTCTAAATTGTCCGTAGGTGTGATTGTGAGTGTGAATGGTTGTCTGTCTCTATGTGTCAGCCCTGTGATAGTCTGGCAGCCTCACTAGGCTGTTCACTGATCTACAACAATCCCATTTTATCTCCAGAGGAGCTATATGTCATCAAAATGGAGTGCACTTGTTCACACACCTGTCCTCCACCCAACAACTGTGAGAATCTGCTGAAGCTGCCACCGTTACAACACCGTTATGCACAATATTGACGGCATGCTAAATGTAAAAATGTGGGGAGATATTTATAGACTGCTGTCCCCATCCACTGGACACTTAGTGCTGTTGTTCCTGTGCAATGTGTCAGAAATGTCACTGTGACTTGTCATTTTTGTTCCTGCAGCAATGTCACCAACACGCATCCCCGTGTATTTATTGTACTTGGCAGATAGTGAGGTCCTGGTCTCTAAATTGCTACAGCAGCTCATATATATAGACATACAGTATTTTGGCCCAAATCCCCTGAAGCAATGCAAAATCCTCAAGTCTGTAGGACTACTGCTGAAATCACACTGCTGGTAGGAGGATGCTGGTGCTGATTTTTTCTTACAAATATTGCACAAAAGATCCTGTTGCTAACGGTAACAAGATTGAATGGTGGACACTTTATGAACAACATAAGACACAGTGAATGTGAGGAAATTAAGGACACTTTTTAAGCTTTGCCTTTCACATTTATTTCCTCATTACCGGTGACACAGATGGAAGTCTACGTCTCGTTTGTTGTCCACAGAACGAGGCTGCATGCTGACATTTTCAGAGCAAAATAAAACAGTCTCTCTCCATGGGATATTTAAAAATAACGGGTTTGTGCATTTAGTTCTTCTCAGGCAAGCTCAGGGGTTTAGTGTTGCTGTAGCCCACAGGAACTACGCTCCAGGATGCATTTCTTTCTTCGAGTGAGGATGAGAATATATGCAGTTCACATAACCTGGTCAAAATTAATACATAAAACTTGAAGATCCACTCATTACTAAAAGTGTCTGTTATAAAAACTAAAGTAATGGTCAAAGTTGTCACATTGAAATTTAAAGGCGCCGTATGTAAGAATGTGGCCAAAACGGTTACTGCACTCAGATTCAAAATACTGCTGTGAGTCGTGTCCACTTTGGCTAAAGCTTACCTGTCAAGGAGAAGAGTGGCCACTTTGACATCCGATTTTTAAATTCTTCACCGCTATCAACCGTCTCCACCATTCAAAAGCATCTCCTATTATAGACCCTCGCTGTGCCTCAAATTTTGTCTTGCCGTTTGGAATCATAACGAGGTTGTTTGGGTTTAGTCGCACCGTCAGCCATTGTAGCTCAGTCGTAACTGTAACTGATGGTACGTAACGATTCCATTGGTGCCATCCACAACTTTTCACAGTGGAAACGGAAAAAAATGCATACAGAAGAGGCTTAATCCACATCAGCTGCAGTGCCATGTATCAGGGGTGTTATTTTAAACCTCCTGTCATCTAACCTACTTTAGCTATGTTAGTGTGTGTATTCACAGAGGTCATATTGTGCGTTTGCATTTTGTAAAACATTGGTAAAGGCCCCATGCCATAAGAAGACACTTACCTCTTTTATCACGTATGATTTGAGCTCCCGCACCTATCTTAAATTCATGAGTGTACATATATTATTATGGACAAACACTTATGCATTAAGAATGCACCCTGAGATTCACACACTTCCTCTGCCGTCATCGGAGCATGTGGCATATTGCCAGATAGTTGTAGAATCACTACAGAGTTTTGGGAGCAGTGTGTGTGGGTGTGTGTGACTACACCTGTGAATAGGAGCAAACACTGAAGGCATGCATGATTTAAAGTGTGTGAGCTTCATGTAAACTGTAGTACGGAAATGCAACATATTGATGCTGCTGCTCAATAATATATCAACATGTGCGATGCATTAGGTATTCAGGTTAAAGCAAGGCCATGTGTGAATAGTTAACCAGTTGTTTTAATGCAAAGGCCGCTTTTAAGTGATTTTGCAACTACGTGGAATGAGAAAAGATAAAGAGAGGATGGTAAATGAGAGTGTGTGATGAATGGAGGAAGACAAATATGTAGAATAACAAGGAGAGAATGATCAAAGGAAGGACAAGAAGAAAGCAGAGGGGAGATGGAGGGGATAGATGAGAGAGATGGAGGAGCAACTGTAATTACAGCAGTATCCATGTTTTACAGTAAGTGCACAGAGGGGAAGGAGCAGTGACACACACGCGCACGCACACACACACTCAGCAGTCACCGAGCTGCAACACATGTTCCCTTTTAACTTTTAACAGTCCCTTGTGAACTCCCGGATGATACATCGCAGAGTGCACTCGACCTTGTGAGTGTGTGTTCATGTACGTGTGTGTGTGTGTGTGTGTGCTCTCCCAAATACAGGCCACCAGGGTGTGGTTAATATAGGATCAGTAGAAGGTTATGTCAACGTTTGGTCTATTGATTTCTCCTCAGGCTTGCTCTCTCTCTTCTAACCTTTCCACTTACAGCCCCTTTAGGCTCCATCGCTCTCCTCTCTTCTCCTCTCCTCTCCTCTCCTCTCCTCTCCTCTCCTCTCCTCTATCAGCAGCATCAGCGCGCTCAAATGCACAGCTTTGTAAAATGAGCAGTTCATGAGTTTATCAGACTGTAAATGTGCCATTAATTAAAATCATTGTCAAATAAAAATGTAACCCTGTTATCACTCCTCCTTAATTACTCTGATTTGATTATTCAATTAAAAGTCATTAGCTGTAAACACATCTTAGAGGTGTGTGTGTGTGTGTGTGTGTGCGTGTAGTACTACATCCATAAATTATTGACATGGAATAACACTGTGAAACATGGTGACACATCTTGTAGATGATTAAAATTAAAAAGTACGCATCAAAGAGGAATTTGTTCAAGAGCCATCCCCATACATTCACACTGTTCAGTCATAAATGTAATGCTATAAAAATCATTTGAATCATAGGCTGCAGGGTTACAGAGTGTGTCTGTTTGATGGAATCGAAATAATGTTTGGATTCTGTTTGAAAATAATTTAAGAAGGCAAGCTAAACATTTTCTACAGTAATGAACAGCTGACTGTATCAGTTAGTAGGGGTCTGCATCAGGCCAGGAAGTGAGACTTTCTGAAGCCAGATAGGGCTTTTATGGGACTTTCTCCCATGTGTGAGAGTCTGCATATAGGGTGAGTGGAAGCAGTGGTCGATAGGTCACCACAGAACTTTAATTAAATGGGCTGATAATAGCTTTCTGACCCATATCTATAGCTGCACGTACATGGATAATATTCCTTCAGTCTGACTGAAATCATTCTGTTCAGGGATTCCAACATCACTGTTCACATGGATGCTAAATAAATTGATCCAATAAGGTGTGTGTTTACATGCCCCAAAGCATTTAATCAGAATATAGCTGTTTTGGACTGAAGTGATTCTTCCTGCTGCAAAGTGACACATCTGCCAGACTGCCAGACAAACGTGTGCAGAAAGACCTTATTTATTCCAGCTAGAAAAACAATAAACAGTTGATTTCGGGTGGTGACGTGTTACATGATATTGTAAATATAATATTACCTGAAATCCTGTTGGAATATTACTTCATTACTGCTAAAATGTTAATACGTAATATGTTACTGTAACGTTACTTTTTTTTTACTTTACTTAACTCATTACCCCCAACTTTAGTGCTATGTTAGCTACCCTGGCAGTGGGAGCAGGACGAGAGCCTGTCACAGGGTCTTTCAGCGCTGTGTCGAGCAGCAATAGCAGCTCATTGCGGTGATCAGCGACCCCTTACCATTAACTCATTCACTGCCAGCATTAAATCGCTCAGTGTCCCTCAATTGCCAGCACTTTTCATGATTTTTGGTACTTTTCAAAAGTCCATTGCATATTCTGTGTTATCAATAAAATGGCATGGAATATCTCAAATGAAAGGGTTAGAGTCTCTTCTTTCCCCAGAAAAAAAGTGAGTTCGTAGCATGTCCCACTCTTTAGTTATATTCAGTTGAATATAGCTTGCTATCCCCCAAAACTCCCTTTTTGAGAGAAAATTCAGAGAAAAACAGATTTAAAGTCCAGGGAATATTTCGAGGCAAAACTCTAATTTGATTTTAATTTTGAATTGAGTCATTATATGACATTGTACTTTATGTTTTAAAACAAATTTTTCATTAAAAAGAATAAAAATAAACACACACACACACACACACACACACACACACACACACACACACACACACACACAGATGTGTTTCTACAAGTCCACTCTCTGACTTTATTTCAACTATACTTTATTTGAGGCCCCCTCTGGAGCGATCTCGTAAAGGAAACCATTCCTCATGACCCAGCTTGTCTAAATCGTTGTCGGAACCGGAGGGTGGCGCAGACGTGGTGAAAGGAGACTCGACATAATCACGGCATCTCGTCACCCGCTTACTGCGACGAGGACGCACGGTTGCATCCACATCTTGATCAGACCCGGAAATCTCGGATCCCGTGTCAGGGACTGGCAAGCCTGCTATAGTGGCCTCATTATCAGACGGTGCTGCTGCTTCAACACGGCGAAAAAAGCCGGTATCTTCTAACGTCCGTTGTCGTGGATCGCCCGGTCCCGAATCCCGTCTCTAGTAGGCCTACTGTGCGCAATTTGTACTGTATTCCACTCATGCTTTGTGATCACGGGCAGGTGCTCAGCGCTGCCTTTGAAGTTGACCAACTTTTGTTTACATCACGTGACTTGCTGGCTCACTGAGAAATGCTCTTTCCTCTCAACGCCACCAAATTTAGTCACAGGGTGCAGAAGAGCGCCATCTAGCGTTTTCAGTAAAAAAGTGCATACTCGTCAAAACTCGTCATGTGGCAGTGAGAACCAAACAATGAAACTCGTCAAAACTCGTCATGTGGCAGTGAATGAGTTAAGAACAGATTCTAATTCTGTGGGAAACACTGAATGCTCATAATCAAACGCTCCTAATCCAAGGCAGAATTACAACTCTTTTTGCAATTCTAAATTGCCCACCAAGTTCATTGCCAAAAAAAAAAAAGCTACAAACATTGCAACATGCGTCGCAGCTTTTTAGGAAAGCTGTAGTGAAATCAGCATTTCAGGGGGCAACATTCACAAAAACTGAGTGAAATCCTGGAGGGACTGATTGATGAAAGTCCCATGTACTATTGACCAATAGAGACACCCATATTATGCTAGAGGGCTTTGCTGCTAATGTAAGCGAATGTCATTTTGGACATTTGCCAAACAGACTGATGCTGTTGTCCTTCTTGAGCGGACAGTCTCTATCCCTTTGTCATGTCCTTGGTCATATGTGGTTGTCAGTGGGGGGATAATAAACCCTTTCTCTGTTTAAGGATGGTCACTGGTGTCAAACGTGGAAGGACTCTCAGAAATGAAGCTTTTGAAAATGGTCTTTTCTGGACAACTACGTGACTAAAGGGATCTGCTTTAAAACCGTTACGGGGAGATGCATCTCCTACGATGTATACAACGTGTCTGAGCTGTTACTGAAACAGAGCGTACAGTAGAGGTCCTGGGTGTACATCAATCTGCCATCTTCGGTTCTGTTTTTAGATGTTAGTATAATTACTATAAACAAGTCAGGCCGTCAGTGACACAGAAGACTGCATCTGGGTTTCTTTATGCTTTAAATTAGAGTGCCGTGCTCCTCCATCCAGGCAGAGCTAATCGTTCAGTGAAGCAAAAGAAAAACAAATGCACACGAGGGTGTCAGGGAGAGGGGGGGGCATGGGTACTTATCTATCCATCTATCTCATCTATCTATCCATCTATCTCATCCATCTCATCTATCTATCCATCTATCTCATCCATCTCATCTATCTATCCATCTATCTCATCTATCTATCCATCTATCTCATCTCCCCGTATGTTGTGTGTATGTGTTTGTGTGTGCGTATTCATCTGCTCTCCAAAACTATTACTCCGGGGTGTGATGAGAGATCTTGTCTCAGAGGAAAACAGCAGAATATAATAACGGATGTGAAAGAAGGACACGGGGTATTTCATAACAGCTCATCAGCGAGCCTCCGAGAGATTTATGTTTTGACGATGCAAATGTCCTGGAAACAACAGAAAATAGGAAAGAGGTCAGCCGTGAGGGCCGCTTTCACTTCAATTGAGAAGTCTCTGCTGTTGACAATCAGCCAGCGAAAAGAAACTGTGTAAAAAACAAGGAGGAAAAAAAAAGTATTTAGGAAATTACGTGGAGAGAATTTCCTTAACAAAATGAGCGTCCGCTATACAGTATGTGTTTGTGTGTGTGCGCCTGTGTGTAAGTGAATCTTTCACCCTAAAGGCTTAGATGGAAACTGATGGACAAGATAGAGGGAGCGATGGGAGAATGAGGGAGAGGCGTCAGGGTGTGAATGCTAATAGTCTCCTAGCTAAGACATCCACAGCATCTCTCCATCTCATCTATCTCTCATCCTTGCCTGACTCCCTCCTTTCCTTTCCCCCCTTCTCTTTTTTCTGCCACCAACTTCTCTTCCCTCCTGCCTCACCTGCTCTTCCCTTCTCTCTCGTCCTCCACCCTCACTCCGCTGCATCTTTTTGTACCTCTCCTTATCTCCTTCACTTCCTCCTCCGTCCCCACAGCTTCTCTCATTTTTCTTCAACTCTCCGCGGAAACAAACACATTAGCGGAGATCAGAGAGGGAATCACGTCATCTCTGAGTCCTGCACCCCCTGCTGTTCCCCAGCGGGGGCACCTCAGGGCACAGTATTTGTGTGTATGTCTTTGGGTTAACACATGATTACGCACGTGCATGTTTATTTGTGCCTAAAAATGCAGAAGTTACTAATGCAAGTGTGTGGGTCGTATGCATTTCTGCATTATCTGTGTGTGTGTGTGCCCTGAGAGGAGGCTGTACAGCACTCTCCCATGCTGCAGGCACTGAACAGAGTGGGGGAATGTGCTTGCCACTGCAGTAAATGAGAAAAAAAGGGAGGAGGGGAAAAAAAGAAGTGCTGTAAAAGTTGCTGAGGCACACAAAAGAAAGGAGAGAGACAGAAAGAGTCTCTTATCCTTAATTAGAGTTTCCGCCTCTCCCTCTTCTTTCGGAGAACCAAAGCACGAACCCCCTTTTTGCTTTTTTTTCCCTCTCTCGTCTTTTTAAAAACATTTTCTCTATCCACTCTGCGCACATCAGACTTTTTTTTATCGTTTCCCCTCCAATTACACATGCACCCTCTTCTGATTTGTCATCTTTTATGTTCCCTTTGTCGTCCAATTTGTCTTTCAAAGAGCTTTTTTTTCTTTTCAATTAGTTTTGTGTACATTAAAATAACGTTAACTGCACTTTCTAGGCGTAATCAAGTGAAGTACAACACACACACACACACTCACCCACATGCACCGCGGCTCTGACAGTGAATCTACACCCCAGCTCTCGTCTGCGGAGCGTGGCAGCTGATGGCTCATTACTGTGAAGATATATAGGATCCTACACCTCCGAGAGATTAACCTTGAAGGAGTTTGAGATTTATCATGTTTTAGTCTGAGATCCTCCGTGCGGTGCTGCACCTGTTAGACATGCGCAATGAATCATGGAAACCACACATGTAGATATAGGGACGGGGAAGGCCTCTGTTAACACACGGAAACACACAGAAATATGGATACATACAGTAAGCAGATGCATGACCACACATGTAAGAGTGATCCATTCTTCCACTTTGAATACTATTAATAAAATATTAGTACTAAGCAACAATCATTCTGAGTTAAATTAATAGTTTCCACTTGGTCGCTTCCCGGCCTTTCAAAGTGAACAATTTATTTCCATGTCATCGGGAGAAATGTAAAAGCTCCTTGAACACTCTATTAAAAATCTATCTTTTGTGTATCAAATATGCAGCCCTTTAGGTTTGAAAGGCAGCTCTGAGAAGGTTGTAGCATTGTCCTTCATGGAGGAGAGCAGCCGTGGTCGGTCTAAATTCACAAAAGTTACAATAGATTCCAATTGTCACCGTAGTGAAGGCGAAACAAATGTGTCGAAACAGAGGTGTCCATGGAAACTAGTCGAACCTTTTCTTCAGCATAATCCACTTCTCTGCTGTTGATTTGTGTGTTCAGAATGTTTCAAACACTTTTATAGTATTCCCCAAGTGGCAACCTCCAAGTGAAGCCAACGGTGATGTGCCTGCAAACTCACAGCCAGCAGGAGACGACTCCACTGGCTGCAACGAAAGTCAGATTGAGCAGAAGTCTTTGAGAAAATGACCCTACTTTTCTCTTCATTTTGTAAATTATGGTCCCATTTGGAGTAAATTTAAGAATTGTATATTTTAGGGTATGGCTTCTTTGTCAATTGTCAATTTCAGTTTTATTTATAAATCCCAATATCAAATCATAATTTGCTTCCAAGGGCTGTGCAGCATACAACATCCCCCTGTCCTTGGACCATCACAGGGGATAAGGAAAAATACCCCCCCAAAAAACCTTTACAGGGACATTGTGTTTCATTTTCAGTGTTTATTGGCAAAAATTGATGTCTGCATTCATAAATATGTCATAATCTGATTTATTCTCGTAAAAAGAGAATTTTGGTTGTTTGTACATTGTGCAGGTAAGCCGTCTGGGGGGGGGGTTTCATAATGTTTCGCCATTTCGCCATCTTGAGAATACATCCGCCAGCAAGGGACATACAGCCCTGCCTTCGGCGTTTCCGTTGAGAGCCAGGCCAGCGCTGCGTGACTGAGAAGCTGAGGGAGAGGAGCAAGAGGTGCTTTGCTACTACCCCAGCACTCCTGCAGCATAACAAAGTCCCACTCTTTGAGCATAATGCAGGATCATGCATATGCAGCATCACGGGAGACGGAATCCTCGTCGCCAAGAAAGAGCAAAAGGGAATCAAAAAGGCAACGTGACCGCTTTTCCCAGGTGGAAAGAGCTGCTGAAGGAGAAAGGTAAGGAGAGGGATGAGGTGTGTGAGGTTGAGATGACATACCCCTTCACACCAGCAGCCTGCATGGCGGCAACCTCAGGTTCCCAGTCAGATCCACCTCTCGCTCCTCCATGGCTCCACCCTCTCATTCAAATATAGTCCAAGAGGCCAAGATGGTGACGGCTGACATGCCAAACTCAAGGCTTCAAAACTGCAGTCGACGATCCAATGGGTGACATCATGGTAGCTTTGTCCTTTTAAATAAACTATGGTTTTATGGCTAAATACACAACTTTCTAGAGCTGCACCCAGCAAATTATGCTAATAGAATCAGACTGGCTGCTCAATACAAATATTAATCTATTAGTCTGACAGTCTGAACAGGATTTGGCAGGATGTTCAGGGTGACCGTGACGTTCATGTAATATAGAAGATGAACTAATTGCAACAGTGATGGATCAGAAATGTGCCGACGCTAGATATCAGTTAAAATCTAGAGACTATATCGTATGAAGTTTCTGTGAGCTGTAAAGTCACTTCTAAGCAGAAGGCAGAAGATAATGTAACTGTCGAAACTTCCCTAGAAGTGCACTGCACACTGATGGCAAAACACAAACAAGCAAATGAATGGCTGCTCGACTTGAAGTTATCTCAAGTGACTACTACTTTCCTGATATGCCACAGACTCCTCAAAGACTCCAAAGTGCCACTAGAAGAAGACAAGTGGATTATGCTGCAGGAGTGGTTTGAGGCACACTTTCAAACATCTTGATAGCATTTTGGCTCTGGGTTCCTCCATCACTAGCTGTCCTGTTCAGACTGACCGGCCTGAGAAAAGATGCCTTGACGATTTAATAGAAAAAAAAAAAATCATAAGAAATAATTGCTTTATTAGATTTAATCATCTTCAGATTTCTTTAAATGTGTTTTCAAAGTTCTTTTTAATCTTTCAAAACCTGAACAAGGCTACTCCTTAGGAAGTCATTAAAAGTTCTGTCTCTCTGATTAAAAATATTTTCGATTTCTACTACTAATGGTGGCCAGTGTTTGAGTGCAGTTCACTTTCGCTAATTTCCACATTTCCCAGTCAGTTCAGGAGAAATTCCAACACCCTATGGGACTATAAAAACCCTGTAGATCTTATACAGGTCTATAGTTGATGGTTTGGAGATTTGACCTCTAACCTTGCCGGCGTCTGTGTCAGGGTTTACAGACTAATGCACAAAACACTGTGTTCTGACCGTGGAGTCGTGCTGCAAAGTTTGCAGAGCTCCTGTATAATCTATAACCGTGACACTGACCCCTCAGTGTGGCTGCTGTCAATGCGCGATTGACGACCTAAGCTTCCGTGTTTATCTTAGAAGAGATATGGCCGGCTCCATGTTCGGGTCACCTCTGTCCGCCTTGTCAGCTCGCGTGTGTGTTTGACAGGTGCAATCTCCTCTAATCACAGCTTTCGGACCCCACTGTGGACTTAAGGTCTCTATTAATCACCATGACAACAGGGGTGAATACGGTGGGACGAGGCCAGAAAGACAGACAGAGAGGCTGGCTTTGTTTTCCTTTATCCGTCCCTTTGATCGCCAAGGTCAAACTTCTGTTGGTCTTTCCACTGTATCTATCTTTCATATACAAGATATTTAGTTCTTTTTCTATGAATGAATAGCCCACTGGGGGCTAATTATAAAATGGCAGGACACTCGGTACTTTATGCATGTTTTGGTAACCTTACCAGCTACTTAATTAACAGCTTTTGGAGTAATATACATTGGATCTAATGGGCTAATGTCAGGTCTGGGGAACGCGAGAGAGAAAGCAGGGAGGGAGAGAAAAGGCAGATAGCAGAAAGAGTTGTAGCTAAAAGAGGAATAGAGGCGCAGTCAGAGGGGAAAGGGGTGGGTGTTAATAACATGTCAAGTGTAATACGCCTGCTGGTGTTGAAGGCCTTTGTTGAAATCTCATATTTTAGAAGCGGCAATTGAACTCTTCCCTACAATTACATTTATCAGCAACGTGTGAATCACTCCTCCTCTGTCTGTGCGTGAGTGGTTTCATTAACTCCCTATTTTCACTGTGCAAGATGTGTCACTATACTGTGGACCGAGTGCTTATTGAGTAGACCTGCCAGGCTCTCTGTCTCTGCTGAAATTACTCATAGTGAACTATTTCCAGACCATTATGCAGAATAAGCTCAAATGTCGGCGGCTACAGTAAACTGATTTAATTTTCAAACCAAACTGTCATTCCCTCTATTCTACCTCAGGCAGAGAGAGACATGCTCCAAATGGATAGAGAGAGAGACACACACACACACACATCATACACAAACATAAGATGATTCATCAGCCCAAATTCTACACATGGTTAAAATGCTTGCGCTGGTGTACTACACGAGCTCAGACATTGCGGAGGCGCTCTCATTTGGACAGGACTACCTTTCTGTGTCACGATGAAACATCAGTGTTGAAGTCCTGTTGGGATGGGATAAAAGTTCACCATCACCTGTCCAAAAATATTAAAAAGTTTATATACGCATTGTATGAAAGTTGTAGAACTTAGGTTGGAGTAGAAAAAAAACTGACTTTAGGCTGTAATTCTGCTCTGCACCTGTCTACTGTACGCAACACCTGACCCAAATCTAATCAGATTATATCAGGTTTAGTTTACGACCATGTTTGTGTGAGAATGTCAAACCCTGTTAATCAGTTATGAAAAAAGGTCCCCTGCCCCTGCCCCAAAAGCAAGGACTTTAAATTCTCCCTGGTCAGGCAATTGCTTAACATGTACAATAAGTCGACAACACACTATTCAGGCTAGAGTTATTTTACCAAGGCCGCTAAAAAATAAAATATAAAAAGAAAACCCCTTGCTTCCTCCCCCATCCCCAAGGTCCCACTTGGAACAGTCCACATTGCCAAATCCTGCAGAGAGCGGCATTCTTGTGCGCGGAAAGTCGATCTCAGAAAGAACAATTACTAGAAATTATAACAAACAAAAAATAAGACAAATACCTGAATGAAAACATACCAAATCAGCCAAAGTGGATCCTAAGTTTAGATGAGAAATACAAGTCACATAATTATGGACTATAAAAAATAATGGACAAAATGACCGCACTGTCACCCATTGGTTTGTGGACTGCCGTTGTGAAGCAGTGGAGCCAGAAGTGACCATATTTGAAATTGAGGTTGCAGCTGTGGATTGAGTGAGAGGTGAATCTGACTCATAGACTGTAGCGACACCCCACAGACAACCTGTCACTCAAGCAGCCCCACCCTTAAATATGCATAACTTTAAGCCTAATAAATGTGAACAGGTGAGTTATATAAAAATCCATGCCCCATAAATTGGTCATGAAGGGGGTAATTAGCAATAGAGACCAAAACTGTTTTTGTACTGGGCTGTAAGTATTTTTATTTTTGTTGTAAAGTTGGGCATTTTAACATGGTGGTCTATCGGGATTGCATTTCCCGTCTATCTACAGTAGCTGTCTTATCTAAAGGACAAAAAAAGCCCAAAAATATTTTTAGAAAAGACAATCCATGGCATGTACACTGATTTGGAAAAATACAGTAAGCTTAAAAACATCTTTAAAAAAAAGACTTGCAAATGTTGTAGTTAGTTTAATATGCAGCATTTACAAAGCTGAAGTAAATCAAATATTACATTTTAAAGGTCCAGTGTGCAGGACTTAGTGGCATCTAGTGGTAAAGTTGCAGAAGTGAAACTTCTTCTGTGTTCCAAGGATGTAGGAAAACTAGGGTACACAATGGCCTTATCCACAGTCAGTGTTTTATTTCTCTGTTCCGAGCTACTGTAGAGCAACATGGTGGATCCCATGGAAGAAGCCTCGCTATGTATGTAGATGTAAATGGCTAATTCTAAGGTTAAAAAAAACACAATTCTTATTTTTTTGGTGTCTATAAACTAATAAAAACATAATTATTAATATGATTTACTATTTCTCCCAACAGATTCAATTCAAACCTACACACTGGACCTTAATGTTAATAGTCTTAGGGTGCTTTCACGCCTGCCCTGTTTGGTTCGGTCCAATCAAACTCAAGTTCGTTTGTCCCCAAAGTGTGGTTCATTTGGGCAGGTGTGAACACAGCAGTTGCACTTGGATGCACACCAAAACAACCGGACTGAGACCTTCTTGAAGAGGTGGTCTCAGTCCAAAGCTGCCGTGAGAACATGAACCAACTCTAGGCAATTATGCAGCTTGGTAATAAAATTAGTCTCTGATTCAGACCAAAGCAAGACAACTCTAGGTATGAAAGCAGCCTTACTGCATATTTGCTGTGGCTGGTCCTGCAGTCTGTCATTTAGTTGGTGACCTAGCAGAGTTGGCAGTACTGAGTGTCTTTCCATTAAAAAAATCCATCTCATTATAGATGGATATGTTTGCATATACGCAATAGTAGCACAAGGAAAGTCCCTGCTGTTACCCTATAGCATCAATCTCAAGTGTCATTACATCACTTTGATACAAGGTTATTTAAGGTGAGGGTGCCTTGGGGGGGACCCATCCTTCTCCCTCTCTCACACACATATACACAAATCTGTCAAATGCCTGTGGTTGCTGCAGGCTGTGGGGTGTAAAGACAGTGACATACTGCAGACAGCCCCCACGATGATAAATTTGTCACCACAGATGTAAACTAATGCCCCACACTGTTCCACCACCAGTCCACACCGTGGAACAAGGCTTTGGAGTTTATGATGTCAGTCTCCTACAGATGATTTTAACATCATTTACTTTCTGCTTTTTACTTTCCAGTAACTTAGATCGTTCCGCCATTTCTGCTATGACAGGAAGTGCAAAGAGCTTACGCTGATACTCTTTGTCAGCTGGAGACTGCAACTGATAGCTACAGGAAAAATACAAAAGCACCATCCTCTTCCTGTTTTGGTTGAGCATTGATACACTTCCTTGGTGCCGTAAATGAAGCCTTCATTTTTTGCAGTAGATAGTACCCTTTACGCACGACTCCGCACCCACCAACAGGTATAAACTACATAGAGATGTGTGTAAAAAACGAGTACAATCTGTTTAAAAAAAATGAAAAAAATAACGTGTATCCTATTGTGTATTTTCCCTTTAGGTAAAACTGGTTTGAAACTTGTCTTCATGCAGGGATTAATTTTAGGACCACTTCTTTTTACAAAAATTAAGTGTTGACCACATTATTAGGCCCGTTTCCACTGAAGAAGTTCCTGGTACTATTTGGGGGACAGGAACTACTACATACTACAGGAACGTCCTCTCATTCGGCCCTCTCAACCGCCGTGTCTCCACTGAGAGAGCGGAGGACGAGGAAGGTTCCTGTAAAGTTACAGGCTCTGGATGTGACGTAATCGTTGCTCGACCATTTTGACCGGGGCGACGTAGGTTAGATAGCGGTGTCTGTAATAATTCACTAAATGGCCCGTGAAAAAAATATGTCTTAGTTACAACATGATTGAGCTAACTGGAGTAGTTTCATGTATCCGACAACGGGAGGCTTTTAACAGATGACGTCCTGATGTTAGCTTGCTGCTGCTGTTTGCCGTCCCTGTCAGCTGATGCTTTCTAGACATTGTGATTTCCCAAAACTGAATAAATACCACACATAGCAACACAAAAATGCTTTGCTAGCTCAATCATGTTTTAACTAAGATATCCGCTGGAAAGAATATTTTTTCACAGGCCATTTAGTGAGTTTTTTTTACATGGCGGCGAAAGCTATATGAACATGCTAACCCTCGTCTGCTGAGTTTTAATAATGCCGGCTATTTTGTTGCTTTCTGTTGTCGTCACATCCCGTCTTTAGTATATCCAATCAGCACCAAGTAAACCCCAAGCCCCAGCCAAGAGTCTTTCGGGGCCGTTCTGAGTACCTACCCCGAAGCAGGGACTTCTTTAGCCCCTGTAAAAGTTCCGGAACTCTGTCCTTCGGGGGTGGTTCCTGCGGTGGAGACACGCACCAACGGCCCCGGCCCCGTAAATCTACCCCGAAGTTCCTGCGGTGGAAACGGGCCTATTGTGTAAACTCAGGGAGCACATTGGTCTGTCTGAAACTGCTTTAACTAGTTTGTCCTCCTACAGTATCTTTCTGGCAGAAAGCTCTTTGTCTCAATGATAATTCCCAAATTTATTGGACACTTTCACTTGAGGAGTCCCTCAAGGATTAATCTTAGGACCACTCCTCTTTACAAAAACTAAGCGTTGACCTCATTATTGTGTAAACTGAGGGAGCACATTGGTCTGTCTGAAACTGCTTTAACTAGTTTCTGGGAGAAAGTTCTATGTCTCAGTATATAATTTACTAAAGCATTGCAAATGGCAACTTGTGGGGCTCCTACTGCCTCTCTGTCATGTCTTGTTGAAACAAATTAAAACACAAAGCAATTGTTTGCCCTTTGATGAACAAAATGAAAACAACTTCCAGAAGTCTTTATATGCAATACTGCTATCATCAAATATTTACTATTTATGGTCAAAGAAGAATGCAACATGTCGAAGACACTGAGCTGGCGTCTTTGGAAGATGGCACTGTAAAGCTTTTTTATTATATTTTTCATTTATACCTCAGGGCTTACTTATTATGTATGCAGACAACAAAAGGAGAGCACAAAAAGCAACCTGATATCAGGTGTTTTATGTCACCAGTCAAATGTAAGATAGGTCACTTTCAAGCTACTGGCTTTGTAGAGCTGCCACCATCATTTACAGTCGTGGAGCCTCTCGTGTGTAGCTGCAGCTTCACGTGGAGAGGCCTTTCATACATTTGGTGATTAAAGCATGTCATCGTTACTTAAAATGCTCAACAACAAAAGAGACAAAAAAACTACTATTCATAAAAAAACATTGCTAAATTCATTAGTACAAAGAATGCCAAGTCAGTAACCTCTAATTAGCATAAATAATAAAAATACATTGAAAAAAGGGGCAGTATTCATGTTGTGTAAAACAAAAAAACACAGATTATGATATGAGTTTGATCATTTAAGATGAAAAGAATGGGTAGTAAATGAGGATATTTTTTAATCTTCTGATGAAACATCCTCTTCCCTTTGTTTCTGCCAAAACTAAAAATAACCTTAAACAGTACCCTCGACACATTTCCCCCTCATTGAAAAAAGGGAAACATCAGATGTTGGCATTTCTTTTTACCCTCTAAGGAGTTTTGTGTTGTCTGTCACTTCTCAAGGCCTTAATAAATGATTGATGATCCCTCCATCAATATTTATTGATCATCAAGAGGCTGAGATGAGTCTCCCATGCAAAGCCTGATAAAAGTTTAATCCTCCAATCAAAAACTATTCTGAGTCTTATCTTTCTCTTGACAGAAAAAGGAGGGAAGTGTATCCCTAATTATCTTCTACTGAAGCACACATAACCTCTCCCCAACACACACATGCAGATATTGTTGCACACAAAACCTCAACTGAAGTGAAAGTCAACCCTAGATTTCCTCTCTTGTCGCATTTCGCCTTGCTATATTTGCATTTTTTCAGTGCTGTGTCTCTTGGATGTGTGCTGCTTACAGTCTGGAGCCTGTTTGCTACGTTTTGAGCGTGGTGGAAATACACGCCCACAAACATCCTGAACACAGAAAATAAAAAAAATACAGTCAGAGAACAGAGTCTCTGCAGAAAAATACACCACCACACCAACCTGGCCTCAATCCCAACTCGTCAAATACGGACTCTGGGTCAGTTGCCCTTAGCGCTAGACACTGATGCACCACGGCACCCTTTAGTGGCGGTATGAGCCGCATCAAATGGTCACGTATTTTGCCACTGCAGGCAACTAGTGAAGTATAAATTGCACAAAGGTCTGCAAGGTGGGCGTGATGGGAGGGGGACGGGTCAAACAAACTCCAGACTTTCACCCGGGACTCCGCTGTTTGTGTCCCATGTGAAACCAAAAGTACTTATTTTACTAACAAGATACCTATTTTAAGCCATACCATGATGTCATGTTCTAAAACCAACCATGTGTTTTTGTTGCCTAAATCTAAGGAAGTAAATCTAAAAGTGAAGTGTTTTGCTTACATTGTAACTTTATTTTAAAAGAGACTGTATCCATTTAAGGAGCAAATACTGTACATTTCCTGTGAAAACGGAAGTTTATTTTGAAAAGAGACAATGCATGTATAGAGCATAAATTGACACTGTCTCTGAACTTCCAAAACTCATGCAGGAGAGGAACCTAGTGGTCATATTTCGACATGTGGATCCACTAACCAAGCTTCAGTATTTGACGAGTTGGGAGTGAGAATGTTGACTACAGCCGACGGTCAACCTTCACGTACGTTCTGCACCTGTGTGAGTGGAAATAACTCTCCACACCAGCAGAAGGTGGTCGTCTAAAATCCAGACACACTGCACCCACGAAGGCGAAAGATGTTCACCAATGGCCCGACTTTGACGAACGGTCGACCGTCTGCTTGGTAGGTCAGGACCTGAAGTGATGATTAAGAGGGATTACTTCTGCATTCTTTTTAAGGAAAATCCTGCATAGTATACCTTTAAGGTTGGGTTGAACCTCTGGTACGAAATGAGAAATTGATAATGAACACTGACTGAATCCAGCTTGTCAGAGTTGAAGGTAAATTTATTACCTAAATACTGCTCAGATGTGTGTTATAATGTACACCAGGGGTCCTAATCATTTCTTAGACAATAATCTAAATGAGTCAGCCTCTTGTTCCAGAAGGTAAACTATGAAAACAATTTTCAAATTAGGAAATTAGGAGTGGGAGCTTTGTGCTTAAGTGAGTTATGGGCTGCATTGCGAACTTGCGTACTTTCCATTTAACTGTTTGTCAAGCAGATGGGGAAATCAACTCCAAATACTTAGAAAAAGACATGGTGAGTATACCTGTCTCACCCATTACTAAAATACCGCCAACCAAATCACTGAATTATGGATCCCAAATCATATTTTATTAGATATATGCCAACATTTCATTTGTCTTTGCCCACATAACATTTTTGTACACCTTCTGAACTGCACATTAACAATGCACTTAATGCTTTGCTCTGTTATATTTCATTTGACTTGTTATGAAAAGTCAACAGACTGTAAAATGAAATAGCCCAACAAAGTGTTCTCAAGGTGAATTATTACCTGCCTGGTAATGTGCATCATGCTTAACTCGGTCTTCGAGGGCGCTTGACTCCTTACACAGGAACACAGCACTAAGACATTAACACAGGCTCACAGAACGCACCTCGCCACCTACAGTTGCATTTTGGATTGAATTTGCATATGCCCTTGAGACTGCCTCCACACCCTGTTAATATTCTCCTCGCCATTAAGAGCCTTATTGCATTCACAAAACCTTCCTCTCCCTCCGTCCCTCTCTTCATCCCACCGTTCCCCTCCTCCTTGTTTAAATAAGCGTTTCTGGTAATAACTCTCTGTTCTGCACGGACTAGCTCTTTTTGTCCTCAGAGAGCAACCGCTCGCGTTCAGGTACGTTCATGTTTGTGCGCGTGTGTGTTTTGTCTCATTGTATACATATTGTGTACATGTGAACATTTAGTATTCCCAGCTCTAATTACTTGTTTCTGCTGTAGCGGTGGCCTTGTTGGGGATAGTTTCCAACCTGATTAGCTTGAACACAGTCAGCTATACTCGAACCTCAGGCTGACATCAACTCCCACACTTAACTTATTAGTCCAGCAGGGTTAAAAGTGTCTGACAGACGCAGCAAGCCAGACAGGAAGTAATAACGAGGGCAGGGGCGGAGGAGGTGGTCATAATTGACCGACCCCTGCTTCTCTGAGCGCTGGGTTGAAGTTGTTCTCTGTCCTCTTGCTCCTTCTGCGCCTCTTCACTCCTTCCTTCCTCCAGAACAGCCAAGCCAGCACTTTGAGACTGCAACTCTGAAATGAGGGCACAAGTTTACCAAACAAAGAAGCACTCTCTCTATCCATCTATCTGGCTCTTTACCCACTAAGTCTGACCTCTGGGAACAAGCGGAACAAGACTTGAGTCACATCCTTACTTACTGGGAATTGCACTTCAGCAAAATTCTCTAATAGCCTAAACAAAGGTGTAAAGAGATGGGAATGGACAGGCTGAGAGAAGTGTGGGTGTGAAAGCTTGCTAAAAGTTACAGTTGACATCGGTGAGCTGCATCAGTCAACAGCCAGTAAACAATATCTCTGACAGTTTGTACTGATGTGAATATCTCACACAAACAAGGATAAGAGAACATTTAAAAGAAGATACTTGATATGTGATACTTTAAAACAACTTGACACTTAACCAAGAATGAACCGGAGAATCCTGCACAGTGTCAGTGACTTGTTATTAACAGTGCTTCAGTCTGTACACATTTATGGCCCATGTCCACCAATGTGTGTTTTTTCTCTGCTGAAAACGCCAGGTGCTCCTCAGGAAACACCCGGCTAGTAGCGTTTGAGAGCGCTTTCCAGAGTTATTTGAGCTACGATCAGTGTTGGGGAAGGGTTACTTTAAAAGTAATCAAAGTACGTTACTCTGTTACTCCCTTAGTAAAGTAACTCAATTACTTTAAAAGTACTTCCAACGTTACTCCCTGAGAAAAGTAACTCAAGCACTTTTAAAGTAGCCTGGTTCCAGACCATAGACCCGCATACTGCAATGAATTTGCGATTTATCTCGTCCAAGCGATGGAAGGACCAATGAACGCCGGGGGTGGGGGCGGGTCTAGTGATTAGCCAATCAGCGCCACGCTGATGTCAAGCTGTGCGCCGGTGGGTAACTGGTGAGGATAGCAACAATGGCGACCGCTACAGATCCTACAGACCACATTAACGATGCTATCGAGGTATTTCGCCCCGTTAACTCATTCACTGCCACATGACGAGTTTTGACGAGTTTCATTGTTTGGTTCTCACTGCCACATGACGAGTTTTGACGAGTATGCACTTTTTTACTGAAAACGCTAGATGGCGCTCTTCTGCACCCTGTGACTACGTTTGGTGGCGTTGAGAGGAAAGAGCATTTCTCAGTGAGCCAGCAAGTCACGTGATGTAAACAAAAGTTGGTCAACTTCAAAGGCAGCGCTGAGCACCTGCCCGTGATCATAAAGCATGAGTGGAATACAGTACAAATTGCGCACAGTAGGCCTACTAGAGACGGACAGACAGAGAGGGAAAGAGAGACACATAACGAGAGAAGGTAAGTAGGTTAGCACTAGCAGCTATCAGCAGGTAGGCTAGGATCCAACTAAGATGTAGTTATTTATTTTATTTAGTTTATTTTTGCATTTTTGCCGCCAAAGAAAGGCGCTGAGGAAGGCCAAGAACAAACCCCGGGATTCGGGACCGGGCGATCCACGACAACGGACGTTAAGATGCCGGCTTTTTTCGCCGTGTTGAAGCAGCAGCACGTCTGATAATGAGGCCACTATAGCAGGCCAGCCCCTGACACGGGATCCGAGCCGGGTCTGATCAAGATGTGAATGCAACCGTGCGTCCTCGTCGCAGTAAGCGGGTGACGAGACGCCGTGATTATGTCGAGTCTCCTTTCACCACGTCTGCGCCATCCTCCGGTTCCGACAACGATTTAGACAAGCTGGGTCATGAGGAATGGTTTCCTTTACAAGATCGCTCCAGAGGGGGCCTCAAATAAAGTATAGTAAATAAAGTCAGAGAGTGGACTTGTAGAAACACATCTGTGTGTGTGTGTGTGTGTGTGTGTGTGTGTGTGTGTTTATTTTTATTCTTTTTTAATGAAATTTGTTTTAAAACATAAAGTACAATGTCATATAATGACTCAATTCAAAATTAAAATCAAATTAGAGTTTTGCCTCGAAATATTCCCTGGACTTTAAATCTGTTTTTCTCTGAATTTTCTCTCAAAAAGGGAGTTTTGGGGGATAGCAAGCTATATTCAACTGAATATAACTAAAGAGTGGGACATGCTACGAACTCACTTTTTTTCTGGGGAAAGAAGAGACTCTAACCCTTTCATTTGAGATATTCCATGCCATTTTATTGATAACACAGAATATGCAATGGACTTTTGAAAAGTACCAAAAATCATGAAAAGTGCTGGCAATTGAGGGACACTGAGCGATTTAATGCTGGCAGTGAATGAGTTAATGGAGGACCAAATCAAGGAAGCTGCTAAACTCGATTTAATGGCGATGCAGCTGAGCATGCATGACGACAGGCATAATGCAAGTCGTGAGTCTGAAATATGTCTGTCAGCGAGTCCTACTCCACCTATTTAGACTCCACTGTAGACAACGGCAGCATTTCTCCGACCACGTAGTGAGCCACAAGCTCCGTGGCTTCTTTCAGACTGATAGGTTTAACGATATCTCTGTTATTAGAACCAAACGACAGCCGTTGCTGTTTTGGAGCTGAAGGACCAGTGTTCTAAAAGTAACGGAAGTAACTGATGTCTTGTTTGAAAATGTACTTGAGTATTTGATTACTCAAACAGCAAACTAACGCGTTAGGTTACTCTTTACTGCAAAAAGTAATCAAAGTACTCTAATGCTTTACAAAGTTATACCCAACTCTCTAATGAGAAGAAACATAACATGTACATGTAAGATGTGATGGTTTGTCTTTGATTGATGCTCAGCGCAGAATTCATGCCCAGTAACTTGTCACACTGTCTGTCATATAACATTTGTTTGTTTTAAGTTTAGCAACCCCTGCTGACTACTTCTGGACTTTAGAGTACAGGCACTTAGAAAACTGCCTCTTCCTTATTTTAATTGGTTAAAACAAGCATGTGACCTGGGTCATAGTTCACGTCAGCCATCTTTGTTTTGAATGCATGTTGGAGAGACTCTTTGGAGCATGGCCTTAAGAATCTACCTCCATCTATTTGTGTAAAGCCTTGGAGAAGCTTCGTTTGTAAGTGAAATATTCTTTTATGTTGGATGACATTACTGATAATCGTGATTTGTTTTTACATGTGAATAATTGCTTTGTAATGCTTTGTGTGTACATATATCAGTCTAGAGTTGTTGTTGTTTTAATTCTTTGTACCTGTCAGTAAGACTTTATCTGTGCAAAAACTTTAAGTTCCTAAAGGCTGACGCACGAGTACAAGTCATCAGAACGGGGAAGAAAGGTGATTTAAGTGACTTTGAACGTGGCATGGTTGTTGGTGCCAGATGGGCTGGTCTGAGTATTTCAGAAACTGCTGATCAACTGGGATTTTCACACACAACCATCTCTAGGGTTTACAGAGGATGGTCCCAAAAAGAGAAAATATCCAGTGAGCCAAAGTTCCTTGTTGATGCCAGAGGTCGGAGGACAATGGCCAGACTGGTTCAAGATGAAAGAAAGACAACAGGAAGTTTTTCCCCAATAACAACAGTAATAATAATAATATAGATAAGGAAGAAGAAGATACAGGAAGATCTCATTCTAAATTGTAATCCCAATATTGGTTTAAATGCCGTTTAGCTCCAATACACACAGACTCACGCATACACACACGCCCATGGACTTTAATTTTTTCCATTCTTGAAATTAAGTGATCAAAAATTAAATGACCCAGATTCTCTCTCACTATTTTTCTCGTCATGCACGTGTGTTTGTCTTTATCTGTCTTTTGCAATGTTTCAGAGTCTAAATTGGTTTATAAAAGATAAACACTAGATTTGGCTATGTAGTGTTCAACCAACAAGCTGAATCAGTTTTAGGTGATGTGACGTACGAACATATAATGTGAGGAAAAAAAGCACTTATTCCTCTCGACTGACTGTAATCATTCAGCTTACTTTTGAAATCCCTGTCCTCCTCCAAATTGCCGTACTTGTCACTGTCTATCCGTCTCCATCTCTGGCTCCCTCGTCTCTTTCCCTCAGCCTCAGAGTGTGACACAGTGTTGACACTGGATGGTTTGACACAGACAGACGAGCGATGAGATGAAAGTCAGATGTGATGAAAGCCGATCGAGCCAACAGCAAACTCATTTACCGACCAGTCCCTGGACATCTGGGAAGACCTCCTTTTATCGATGTTTCAAGGAGTATGACGTATTTAAAAATGTGTTCAGCTTAAATTGAAAGATTGATCTGGATGTTAAAAGTCCCATAAGACTCATTACACTTAAAAGTGAAATTTTTACTTGCAGAAGATTAAAGCCCAAGCCGTTGGTCAGTATTTGTCTGATGCATTGAAGCTAGGTTGTACTAAAACACTGGGGCTTAAAGCTCCGTCGCTCACACTCTTTTGGAAGAGGCAGAGCTGCGAGGTGTTTTTAGGTGCTTGTGTTTGAGGTTGTGTGCTTGTGTGTGTTTCCTTTTATGTCTTCAGGCTTTTAAGTGAAAAGTTCAGGGATGATATTTTCGTCAGGTGTCCATTATCACCTTGTTGCCTCAGAGTTTACATGCAGCTGTCACCTGAAATTGAACTCAGACACTTGAGTGGAATTCTAAACTGACTTAACTGTGTTGTGTCAGAGAAAACCCAACATTCTAGATGTTTAGTGATTATTTTTTACTTTCATGTCAACTTATGCTTATTAGGAATTTGACTGAACATCACATGAATAAGAGCTACCGGGTTAGGAAACCAAATGTGACCTTATTCCTACTCATTATATTTTAGCCCTGGTGTGACTATACCAGGGGAAGCCTTGAAGGGGTCAGCGGTGAGTCACTTGATTTGACTAACGTGACCAAGACAGTGGCGGCGGTACGGCATAGGACACAAAACTACTTGTTTAGACTAGTAGAGAATAAGATCTTGGTTCAGGTTAGTCATGCGAGTTGACTCTTTCTTTGATTTTTCTTCTTGTTATGCAGCATATCTGCCGCTATTCTTCATGGAGTCAGGCACATATTCTTACAAATAGAATATATATATATTATAGAATATAAAATAATAATAGTTTTGTTTTTGTTTTTAAATCCAACCAGAAACAATACATTTACAAAGCATCTGATAACTATACTAAAAAAATGATAGTAATTTTGGGTACACTGCAAAATATTTCCAGGAAATGACAATATATAAATATGTAATATTTCACAATAAATTACTTTTTTTTCATCACCTCGCAGGCTTTTACTGAGATATTTAACATAATTTTTTACAATTTAACATTATTTAAAATAATAATAGTTTTTAAAAAGTTTAATTGTTAATAATTTAACATTAAAATATACAATAGTTTTTAAAAAAATCCAACCAGAAACAATAAATTAAAAGAGAACCTAAAAACTATATATATAAAAAATGGTAGTAATTATAGGTACACTGCAAATTATTTGCAGGACTTTGAAATATGTTTATCACCTCCCAGGCTTTTACTGTGATATTCAACCAAATTCAGTATTTTATTGTGAAATTCATGCAGGTAAATATAATAATTTCCCACAGGCAGTTCAACTGTCAGATTACAGTGAAATACAATAATGTTATGGGAGTATGTTGCGAAATCACAGTTATCCAATATACATAAACTGTGAAGTTACAGTTGAATTCAGAAATCACAGTAATATAGCTGAGTCATTTTACAACAATTTACTGTAAAAATGTCACAGTAGTAATTCACTGTGAAAGTAATGCAACTAGTAGCCAGTAATTTACTGTAAATGTACAGTCAAATATTTTACAGTGTAGTTGTAGGATAAATCAAAGTACATCTGCTTTGTCACATGTCACAGGCACATCAGTCAATCAGACACATTTTACTTTGTCACAGACCTGATTGGTTCCTACGTTTTGTTGTATTTATTTATGAGATGCTGTTTTACAATAATGTGAACAGCATTTTACGCCTTTGCATGTTTAGCGTATTTACAGAGTGAATTACATTCACACATGGCTCACAAGACTAACGAGTGATTAACGAGTGACTAACAACTCCCTTGACAAAACAACTTGATGCTGACTTTTAGATTTACACAGGCTAAGAAGCCTGATTTCCATAGCACCCATCCACCTCCCCTTCTACCCACCTTACTCACCTTATACCACATCCATTTTGCTGAATGTCTAATAACGTTGCCAATAGGTTTATATTGGATTTGGTTGAAAGCCTGATGCACCTCCCACAGATACTAACCCGTGCCCCCAACATCACTATAATGACGCCAGGGACACCACCCAAGTAGTGTATTTGGCACAGCTGGAGTGTGACCAGGCTGGGAAATCAACAGGCTCTCTGATGTACTCCCACATCCCTTTCAGATGAGCTCAAGTACCCTTCACTCACACTATTAATTATACTAAAGTGAATATTGCAGCAATTAGTTTTCCAAATAATTACACTGTCAGTATTTAGGATGCTTTGACCAACCATATCACTGTGCATAAGGCAGCACACATATACTCATGGCCGAGAGGCTTGTGCTTGTGACAATATTGGTGTTTCTCAATACCAAGTACGCCAAGTTCGGATTTGTGCACTTGGGAGTTCGGACTTGGCAGGTTCGACTTAGGAGCACAGATTCCCAAGGACGACTGCCATTGCTGTTGGTCTGTGGGAAATGCATCCCAGATGGAACGGGCAGAGCAAGTTCACACCCGGGCATTTGGTCTGTACTCTGCTGGATACGGACTTTGAATTGGAACAGTGCTTCGGCTGCAACTGATGATGTTTCACAAGTCCGCAAGACCACAAGTACAGGCAAGAACGCAGATTGCGAAACGCCGAAAGACAAGTAAACACTGATGACATCCTCCTCTGCTGAGCTGTAACGTTAGCTAGCTCAGTGGTGCTACTTGAAGTTGAATGCATGCTTCCTTTTGCATGTGGTGATATGGTCAGCGAAAAAAGTTCCTACATGAAACTGCTCCTTACAAGATCTTTGGGTTGTCTTGAGTACCCGGGTCGTGATTTCTGGATAGAGACACTGCTGTTGAGTTTTTCAGATATGTTTTTAGCACATTGAGCACCACAAGCCGAGTGCCATCTAGTTCCATTATACTGGAGAGAAGGCGGACACCTCTACTGCCGATATCTCCAACACTCTGCAACTCACACCAAAACAATCTAGGCTGATGAATATCACCACAGGAAAGAGGAGATATATGTATTTTTGATTTTGTGATGAACTCTCCCTTTAAATGTCTTCAGCACTGATCTTTACATCAGTGCATGAGAACTAGATTCTGGATTCAGCTGCTGGTGATTTGACTGAGCTCAGATTGTTTGATCTTACCTCCCCTCTCCAAAGACATGAACAGTTTTACATCAAACCATATTTCTGTTGCTGCACTGTGCTTCAGCAACAAGATGAGCAGGCTGGTTTTGGCAGCAACATCAGTTCAAAGTACAAACTGCCCCCCATCTTTGCAGTGAAATTGATCAAGCATCTCACATCGTCCATGGGGCCATTACGGCTTCTTATTTTCTTACCGTGCTTCCTCAGCCTTTTTAGTGTGTGCTGGAGTGTTTCACTGCAGCAAGGAGGAGGAGGAGGAGGAAAAAAACTGTCTTGTTGTCTAGTTTTGCCAGATGGAAACACACACACACATACACAAAGAGCAGGGGTTTCTGCATCAGTGAGTGGTTTCAGTGAGCAGAGACATGATGTGTGTGTAACGTGTTTGTTCTGTAAAGCAGAAATAAATTTGGGACAGTGTGCGAATGTGTGTTACGTGTGTGTTTATCTCAGGGAGCGAGAGAGTCCGAGATTGACAAAGGGAGAGAGAGGGCGAGTTTTCACATCATGCTGAAAATTTAACACCTGTTTCTTTTTCTGTCCTTTGGTGTCCAGACCTTTATGCAGGCTAGTCTCTCTGCCTTCTCTTTTTATGTGTTCACTGTGCTCTTTGCCTTAATGTCACATCACAGCTCCGGCTGATCCAGAGGCAGAGCCCTTCTTGGTCATTCCTCATCACCCTGAGCCATCCTAACGTCCTGCTGGAAATCTATTTCAATGTCATCAGATTTATTTTGTCTGTAAAGCATTTTATATCCCTGCCTTGATGTATTTGTTGCAAGTAAAACACCATATTTGAAAAGGAGTATGAGCGTATTAGAACATTTTGTGTCCCTCCAAGCTATAAGCATTCAGTTTATTAAACTCCCACCCTGTTATCTTTTTCCTTTGTCCTTTTCTGCATAGCTTATTGCAGCACTGCTCTATCACACAATATCATTGCGAGGGCCCAAGGTGCACAAACACATTAGAAAACATCAGTTTTACTTTGCATTTCTTACCCTAGCTTAAAATGTCAGCGATGCAGGAATTCAAGCGTTTCCTTTGCTCGTGCATGTAAACCCCGCTGTATAAAAGCTTCTGCAAAACACCTGAAATATAAATGTAGAATAAAATGCATAAGGAAGTGAGGCAAAACTGTGGGGGGAAAAAAGAGCGACCTCTTCCATTCCACTTCCCAAATTTGACTAATTTGGATGTTTTCCTCTGCTGCTTACGTGTACGGTTACATCACCAGGAGAAATGTGTTTTACCCACTATGCTCGCTACAAGACCCAGTTTGGTTTTGTCTCTGTTGAAGAGAAAAATAGATGTGGAGATGCAACAATTTGTCAGTTCAGTTTGGATGTCACAAAGTTTTTCCACAGATCTAAAATCGCCTCTTTATCATCCAGTAAAAACAGAGGAATACTGTCATCACCCAAATATGTAGTAGAAAACTGTTGATTCAGTCTGGCCTTCAGCCATGCACAGTACTTCTTAGGGTTGCAGCAGTGTTCCAGTTTCAAGGTAAACCGTAGTAGGAAAACTGAAAGGGACACTTTTTGTACATATTTTTATTAAACAATGGTTTCAAGATTCAATTATATATATTTGCTTTGTTGAGGTTGCGGATGTATGAATCGGTTACAGCTTTCGTGGTTCCCTTGAAACCCAAATAATGCACAGTATGTTTGCCCCCATGTGTTCTCTTCAACACTGCTGTCGGTTGTGTTTACAGCTACATTTTTCACTTCCATTATCTGGACTGCCGTCTTTCTCTTTGGTGAAGTCTTCTCCAGACCCTTCAAGTTTCCACTGCAGGGACAGGATGAACATTTCAGGATAAAATTGTTCAATCTGAAACCTTTTTGTCAGCTGTTTGAATACAGTAAATGATCTGCGTGAATCTGTTTAACACAACGCAGGATGTGATGTCGGGGGCTCTTTGTGCTTAAAAACCCAGCGTTAGCTCTCTGACAGGCAGCACAATATTTATCCCTTTCCTAATCTCAGTGTTACATGGTTGAGTTTGTGAGTGTTGTTGTTGTGTGACACTGGGGTGATCCTTCCATCGCAGATGTTTGATTTAATTAGGCTCACATCACCTCCGGAAGGCTCAACAGTAATTTCTGCTGTCCCAGAGCCGGCCCCCTCCAAGCCTACTCTGAACAAAAAAATAAAGCTACAGTCACCACCACTGCTCCGCACCTACTGTAGTGGCAGACTATCTGCCGACTCACCTCCGACCCAAGGTGGCTCTCAAGATCCTCTGCGACGTCAAAATCGCCATGAAAATCATGCAGTGTAAACTAGGCTTAAGTGAACTTTGAGTGATTTTAAGATACACTGACACGTTTCTTTTCCTAAACCTAACCTTTAATATGTACATGACTTTATGTGTGCAGCTGACAATGAGCAAGAGGCAGGGAACACCCTGGACAGGTCGCCAGACTATCACAGGGCTGACAGAGACAACTGTACACGCACACTTTCACACCTACGGGCAATTTAGAGTCACCAATAAATCTAACCTGCATGTCTTTGGATTGTGGGAGAAGAACCCACACTGACACAGGGGAACATGCACACTCCACACAGAGGGGCCCAGCCAGCCTGCAACCCTCTTGCTGTGAGGTGACAGTGTTAACCCCTGCACCAGCATGCTGTCCTTAAAAAAGAGATTTGCAACCCAAAATCATCTCCCGTGATTCTGTGCCACATGAGACAACAAAAAATTCAATGCCTTACTTCCATGAAAATGACATTACCTGACCCCCTCCAGTAAAAGTTATCGTGTTCCGACAGGGCTAATGGCTTCACTTTCAATTGCACTAATCCACCGGCGGGCTCATGAATTAGAGAAAGGACAGACTTGTCTGAAAGAAAAGTGAGTTTGGCAGAATGTTGCACTCTTGAACCTTTTGAAGCCGACTGAATCCCAAACCGAACAGCTGTATCTTTCCTTTTTTGCTGGAGGCAGCAATCCACTCCTCTTCATCAGGCAGCAGGGTGGAATGTTTTCACCCAATGGGTTTTTGGTTCAAGTCACTCCCATGAGAGCAAACATCTGCTCCGCTGAAGTGTCCTTGAGCAAGACACTGCACCCTTACCAGCCTCATGGATGGATGCTGTTGTGCAGCTGAGCCACTCAGACGTATCAATGCAGAGCGATCAATATTGTGTCACAAAATGCGTCACTATTTATGAGAATTCATTGAGGTTGGTGTCCCTGCTGTGGCCTTTGCCCTGTCGGAAAATGATAGAGGATATGCTCTTGTTACCAGAGGTCATTCACTTTCTAATGGCCATCAAATGCAGCTGTTCTCTGCAGGCACTGGCTCTGTAGGCCCCCATCTGGAAATCAAACAGAAGCGACTGTGTGTGTTCCTAATTTCCTTCTCCGGCTAAATGCCCACAGTGTGTTCAAATCGCTTGAAAACATTTGGATTATGGTGACAACGCAGAGGACCACACTTTTTTTTTTTTATGTGGCAACATGTGGTTTGATTTCAAGCAGACTTGCTTTTCTTGCAATACACGTCTTTCTTTGGTGAATCTTAAAACTTTCCACAAGAAAAAATAAATAAATCAACGATGAGCACTTGTGACATCTCCTGCGCACTTGTGTGAATAGATAATAAGGTGTGTTCGATTTCCCTGTACATAACTTTTCTAGCACAGTAAGCTGTTTTAAATAGAAGTGTCAACTAAACGCTCCAGCAGGTTTTTCATCCAGGCTTCTTTATCAACAAGAATGCAGCTGCATGAAGCAAAATGAAACGCAACAACCATTAAGCATTTTCAATTGGCTGCAACCATTTTGTAAGGAACAAAGGAAGAAAGAAAGAAAGAAAGAAAGAAAGAAAAACCTTGAACTGTTTGTTGGTTTACTGGAGGAGTGGAAGAGAAGGGAGGCAGTACTGCAGTTTGAACAGTAGATGGCAGTTTGTGTCACTGTTTTCTTGAAGAGGAGGAGGGAAGCACTGCAGTGAGGGAGGAAAGAGTGACTACAGTGCATCAGAGGGGGGGACGGAAAAAAGCTCTCTGAATCTAAGTCCCCAGCGGAGCAGAAATACTGGCATGGTCAAAATCACAGGGCCTCTTCAAGGTCGGCTGCCCAACCAGACTCATTGATACTAAATAAAAAAGCAAGTACGTGTGTGCACGTGTGCGAGAGTTTTTCAGGAAGAGAGAATCAGTGAAAGATAGCGATCTAGACAGACAAACTGGCAGCCCGAGAGGCAAATGGTTCATCGGCCAAACGCACAGCTAGACTGACAAATCAACAGCGGGCCATCCGATGAGCCAGGACCGACTCAACCTGACAGCCAGGTAGACAGAGACAAGGACCAGAGAGAGACTGCAGGATATAAGGAAGCATTTAGATTTCCACATCTTCAGGGTCGCTGAAGAATCTCCTACCAACTATAGATTTGTGCAACATTTTTCATGTGTCTCAAACATTCAGCACAAACTGGGATACATCTGCCTTTCTAGAACAAATCTGCATAAATTAAAGCTGCACTAATCAATATTATTTATATAACCAGCTATTAACAGGACTGTGTAAAGTGAAGGTGTTGCTAGTAGTTTAACACAGTTTCTCGGTCCATAAACTGGTGTCATCAACTATGTTTCCAGCCTCAGTAGAGAGAAAGCTAGTGACTTGCTGGCCTTCTCAAGTTGGTGGAGACCAAAACAGAGCTTAAAGGAGAGTAAATAGTGGATTTACATCCATAAAGGGTCAAGAGACATGAATCCAAATGAGTGCTAAAGCTACACACCTTCATGCCATATCTCAGCTCCTAGAGCAAAAGCTGTGGCCGTCAGAGGTTGGAGAAATTTTGGTACAATGACTGACCAACCAACCAAGCAACAGATCGAGCTATTAGAGCTGCTGAATATCGTAGACTGTAAAAATAATGGACGTAGCTACTGTGATGTCACCCATTGGTTTGTGGACTCCTGTTTTGATGCCTTCAGTTCAGCATTATGGCCCTCAACATCTTGATTTTTTTGGAGCCAAAAGTGACCATATTTGGGTGAGAGAAAGCAAGAGAAGCTGAGGACACTATCTGCAGACAGCCTGTCAGTCGAAGTGACCCACCCTTAATCATGCATAACTTTAAGCTTTGATAAAAAGGGAATGGGTGAGTTACATAAAAAGTCATCCCCGGTACAGTTGTCAGGAAGGGCAAAATTAGCTATAAAGGCCAAAAAGGTTTTGGACCAGCAAAATTAGGCATTTTAACATGGGGGTCTGTGGGCATTGACTAGCTTCCAGACCCAGGCTCAAGTTAACATTTAGGCCTTGTTCAGACTGCCAGCCAAAATCCGATTTTTTGCAAACCAGATTGAAACCACAAGAACTGCAGTCTGTGGCACCTCCATGTTGGCTTCATTTTTAAGCCCCGGAGGTTGCTGCTTGCTGAAAATAGAATCAAAGCAGTAAAGGCAGAGATATCCTAAATAACTAATAACTAAAAATATTGCGCAAGCCCCAAAAACACTGAATCCTACAAATTCCCAAAATAAAGCTGGATAGCATCTTTCATTAGACTTCCTCCTAAATGCCCACTACTTTTTAACCTCACACCTCAAGTTTGTAACAAGAGCTTTCTGGTAAAACCTCAAGCTGAGTGACATCACAGTGACGTCATCAGGGTTATTCTTTCCAGAAATAGACATCATTGTGGAGTCAAATGCGACATCATACAAGCCGAATAGTAATTTGACAGAGATGCAACTTGTCAGCAAATTCCTAATATTCACACTGTGGAATAAAAATATTGCAATTACCCTTGTTACCCTGCATAACCCTGTAATATAGACGCTGGTGATGATGCTCACGCTTGGTATGAAAAACACCAATCTGCATTCTGTATGTCAGGCCACGGACCAACTGCCTTACAGCGCCCGCGTGCGTGTATGTGTGTTCTCTCCGTTCCTTATAGCCCAGTTTCCACCATCTAGGTCACATCATGTACAGTGCCTCACCCATAACCTCCGTCTGCTGCAGAGTGCGTGTGTGTAAGAATAGCATTTAGGTGGGTGCATGGTACAAGCTGCGTTCACAGTGACCACCTATTTATACTCACTGTCCTGTCCCCAAAAAAAAGGCATGATGCTGGCCTTATAGCGCTCCCTCGTGTTCCTCGTTCCCTCCTTCCCATCTGCCCTGACTTTTCTTTTCTCTGTGCTGTATTTCTTTTCCTGTCCTTCGTTCTGTCACTCGTTGCGTGGGTAGCTGTGTGCTTGACAAAGAGTTGGATAAAAGAAATACTTGCAGAGAAACAGAAAACAGAAATTGGAGGCGAGGGAGAAAAAGTTTAAGATACACTAAACATGAAATTAAACATGAACCCATCCAGTTTTCTGGAGACAAAATCTCTCTGTATGAGTGTTTTTTTATACCAGGGAGCTGGTTCTTCGCTTCAGGTTCTATTTTGTATTTCTCATTCTGGCACTAACCTTTTTCTTTGTCTTTTTTTCCACTCTCAAACGCCCTATCCATCTCTCCATCTTTTCACATTATATCAGTGTATCAGTGTCAGAACTCTATTTCTTTCGGTTTATGATAAATCCATTGCGCTCTCTCAATTTCAGACGTGGTGAGTTGAGCTGAAACCCCGCGTCTCATGCATTAAACGCACCAATCAGTGCTCCTGGGGGGATTGGTGATGATCTGCTATTGGGCCACAGAGAGAATAATGTTTAAACATTAGCTAGTGGCTGTCGATCATGCATGTGATTGAATGTACCGAGCCAAATTGCTTGTGTAGTAAAAAAAAAAAAACAGGAAGTGAGTGTGTGCAGGGCAAGGCTTTGTGTATGCCTGGCAAATCTTGCTGCCAAAAACTGTGTTTTTATGTTTGTGGGGTTCCTAACTTCTCCTGGTTGAGGCTGTAACTGAAGCAATAAGCTGTTTTATTTACAAGGATATGCACTCTACATAATAGTGTTGCAAAAGCTGGATTTAGACAAATGGATGTTGATCCTAGAACAGCGGCACACAATCCCCAGGTGGCAGCATTTCAGAAGAAAACTGCATAAAATGAATCTCTTGGGACAACCCAAAAAGATTCCCTGTGGATCACTGTACATTGTTTGCTGTTTGAGTGAAAGCAGACCACACATTTTGGGGCATTTGGTTCTCGAAATAAACAGAATGGATTTTTTTTTTTTTCTCTGTTGTAGCTCGGGCCTGTCAAAATGCATTTAATTTTTGTATAATCAAAAATCGAACCAAACAGTATTGGATCGTCTGAGCAGGACAGAGACAGACCCCTCGTCACAGCATTACATTCTGCATTAAAATTAGTTTGGCTCTGATCTAATTTTGATATGTCCCATACGACTTAAAGGCAGCATGGGGATCATTCACTGTTATAGATATTAAGTCATATTAAGTATTAAAGGGACCAGTGCGTAGGATTTAGGGGATTCTATTGGCACAAATTGAATATAATATTGATAATTATGTTAAAGCATAAGCAGCAGGCGTCCAAAAGACACATCAGCAGAAAACGCAAATATAATGAGGTGACACGCAAAACAAGAGTGAATCTTTAGTTGCTTTTTTCCCTTTCACCTGCGAGCATGTTTACCAGCAAAACTTTAACTTACTGTGGCCTTTAAAGGAGCAGTTTGCCATTTTGGGAAAATGCTGAATCACTTTCTGGCTAAGATTTAGATTAGATGAAACAATCATTGCTCTCACATCTTTACAGTAAACTGCCTGCAGCCCATTAGCTTAGCAGAAGGACTGGAAACGGAGAGCAAACCTGACTTTGTCCCAAGGTAACAAAATATGCATACCAGCACCTCTAAAGCTCATTAACTAACATCTTGTATCTCGTTTGTGAAATGTGCACAAAAGTGTAAAAACAAAAATTGCTAATTGCATGTGGGGTTATGTGCTGGACTCTAGTAGTTGCCAGGAAACCAGTGAAGCCTCTGGTGCTCCAAGTTAAGAAATGGGCTAATCTAGTTTCACAGAAATGCGTGAAATTACTACACACTTTAAACATTATGTGGTGGTGGTGGTTGGTGGCACATAATGTGTTAAAGTTACATGCTGGCACCACTGAAACGATACCAATGGAAGATCAAGTGGGATCTTTTGTCGTGACGGACACATGAATTCCCTGGTTCAACAATCCCAAGCAATGGGCAGTGGTTAATGTTCCGAGCATAAAGGTAATATAAAGAGCAAGGAAGTCACGTAGGGAGGATGTCGAGGTGGTGGGTGGGTCAAACAAACACAGGACTGTCACCCAGGAGACCATGTGAAACTAAAAGTCAGTGTTGAGTTCTTTTAACTCTATGTACTTATGTCTTCTACGTAATTCTATTGTGTAACGTGACATACTTAAGCCTCTACATAACAAATGTAATTGCTTTAACCAAAAACATGATCTTTTTCTAACCAAGTAGTTTTGGTGTCAAACTCAACAGTGCAACCACCACATAATGTAGAGTTAGGAGGTTGTGGTCATTCACATATTTATTTGAGACCATGTTGAATAGGCTGATAACCCCTATAGAACAGTGAATTTTCATGAGTTTTATACTTTGGTCTATCCATCCATGCATTTTCAACTGCTGATCCAAAGCCAGGTTGCAGGGGCAGCAGGCTGAGCAAAGCATCCCAGACGTCCCTCTCCCCAGCAACACTTTCCAGCTCCCCCTGGAGGACCCCAAGGCGTTCCCAGGCCAGATGAGATATGTAATCCCTCCAGCATTTTCTGGGTCTGCCCCGGGCCTCCTACCAGTGGGACATGCCCGAACCACCTCAACTAACCCTCTTCGATGCAAAGGAGCATCAGCTCTACTCCAGGCTCCCTCCGGATGTCCGAGCTCCTCACCCTATCTCTCAGGCCGATCCAAGCCATCCTTCTGGGGAAGCTCATTTCGGCCGCTTGTATCCATGACCTCATTCTTTCAGTCATTACCCAGAGCTCATGACCATAGGTGAGGGTTGGGGCTTTCTCTTCACCATGACGGCGCAGTACTTGCATCACTGCAGAATCTAGATGCATCTATCTCATGCTCCATTCTTCTGTCACTCCTGAACAAGACTCTGGGATACTTGAATTCCCTCACTTGGGGCAGTAACTCCCAACCCAAAGGTCTTTGTGCAACAAATTATAAATTAGACAAAACATGTTAAGTAGTGATCTGTAGATGCTGGTTAGTTTTGGACTGAGCCAGTTAGCTGTCTTCCTCTGTTTTCATTCTTTGCCCTAAGCTAAGGTGAGCAGCTGCTGGCTTGAGGCTCCATATATAACCCACAGATATGACAGTGGAATCAACTAACTCTCCTACAGAAAGCTAATGAGAGTATTTCCCCCCCGCCAGGGAAATTAATGTAAGTGCGATATTGCATTGTAATGCAAATGACTTTGTAACAAAAGAAACACCAAGGTAAGAATGTGTGCATCTGTGTTAAGTGTGTGACTGATAACGACCATGTTCGGTCTATCCACTTTGATTTGAGAAGTCAGAAAGATTACATGCTGTGTGGAAAAGTAGCACCAGATTTCTATCTAAATGGATTTGCTGAGAATGACGTGTTTTACTGAAAGTGGTGGCTGATTCTGATGTGAATTTTCATTTGTCTGAAAATGACTTTGACAGAACTTTTTGCACTCACAGCTCCACAGGAGATGAAGCGCAGTTTACCTCCAAGCTCTGCTGCCCTGGGGATCCAATGTCACTGCCCATATTGAGACTATTTTTCTCCCCTGCTGTCGATAGCATCTACCACATGGCAAAATAACTTGAAAATTCTGACCTTGGGTGCAGAGGTAAACACCTGGGACTGCTTTACTGGGACTCTGTCAGAGGAATATGATTTTCACTACAGGTTTTAAGAGTAAGACAGAAAAATATGTTTTCTGTCTTCTATTGTGCAAATTATACACTACTGTACTTCTCTGTTCACCTTCTCTGCTCTAATGCTGTTTTGTTGTTTATAAATGTGTGTGTGTGTTTGTACTTGCACTTGTACTGACAGATATGTGAGTCTTTGGCTGTTGCCTTACCTGAGCCACAGTGACCTGATAAAGTGTGTTAGTGTGTGTGTTTTCCGTGTCCAAGGTGAACTGAGCTGATGGCTGATGGCAGGCGGAGTGCTGACGAGACAAACGTTTCACCTTTCCCTTCTTCACTTCGCCCACTGTTTGTCTCACCCCTCTTGCACCAGTGCCTTTCCATTATCCCCCAGACACATACAGTGGCGTCCCCAGAGATTTTTCATAGGGTGCCAAGAAGGGGCCACTGAAAGTCTGTTCCTAGAACACCAAAATCAAGTCATAACTAAATTTTAGGAATCTGCTAATGCTGTTGAAGTGGGCTAGTTGAATTTAAGAAATTACATACAAATTCACTTTAGTTACTTTAGTTTACTACTAATTATCCGAAGTGCATAGTCTAATACTGGTACAGTTAGCATTTTGAGTTCCACAACAGTCCTGTTTTAATGTGTTTTGTATCAAGATTAATTGTTTTTCAAAAAGGCTGTAAGACAAAAAATTACCAAAATCAAGCCTTGTCAAGTTTCTGGGAGAATTGTAAGTACCTGTAGAACCAATTTTATTGAGGTGTCTTTAGGTGAGAGCTCAAAGGGCCCCTTTGAAAATGGCAATGCCAGTTATTTTCCCGCCAAAATTTAGCATACCCTTTGAGCTTTATTCAGCTCCCTTCCAGACAAGCTGTGCCGACATGGTTGGTACTAATGGAGGTCTTAGGTTGTCTAGTTTCACAGGATACTGTTATGACCCTGGGTCATTTATTTGTGATTCTGCTGTTCTGTTGCTCTGTTGTTCCTCCCTGCCTGAGGGTGGTGCTGTGGTGTGTTTCTCTCTCTCCAGGTGCTGGCTGCTGATTGGTGGTTGGAGATTGGTGGAGCTGGTATAAAATGGCTGCTGCTTGAGCTGTTCCTCCTCTTCTCTTGGCCCTACTCCCAACTGCACCATGCTTTGTTGTACTGTGTTAAAAATGAGTTAATTGTGATATTAGTCCAACAGTCCAGGTGCTGTAGGGGTTGGTATTTATAGGGAGTCAGGTGAGTGACCTGTATTTTCATTTTACTTTTGGGTAGGTAAGTTAGTTTTGGAAAGTAGATTGTTTTGTTTGTTGTTTTGGGCCACGCCCACCCTGAAGCTTATTGCTACCTTTCTGGTTGAGTGTTAAATAAATTATCTTTTGTTGGACTGCAGCTGTGTGGCATTGGTCGTCCTTGGGAGTGGGGAAAGAGGGGATCATCCTTTCATGCTATGTACTGGTTCCCCTTGGCCGGTCGTAACAAAACCTTCACTCTAGTATAAAAAGTGAGCGCGCCACAGCCTGTTAAAGGGATAGTGCACCCAAAAATGAAAATTCAGCCATATTTTTGCCAGGGGGGGGCAGTAGAGATGCCAGCAATTAAATAAGGGGGGTGCCCCGGGACACATATACAAAGTCAGACACACTGTATTAACAGTGTATAATCTTGAGATTCACCCATATACCTCTTTTCCACAAAAATTAGCACATGTATGCAGGTTTTTTAAACACGGTAAAACACGTTAAAAATATGTGATAGACTCCTTTCCCGTTGCCAGCCGACCACAGACAAGCATGCCTCTCTTTATGTGTGTTTTTTGTGTTCCTGGTGTCAGATTAGATGTCACAGATGGTCCGGTGTTCTAAGTATGTTTCCCCCTTTACCTAAACCCCCTTAGCGCTAACCCTATCCACCGAGGGGTGCGCTACACATTAACAGAAGGGAAACATTATTCGACAGGGGAGCACATTTTGGTACAACACCCTAAAAGCAGCATGGGGGCCAGTGAGAAGACGACTGGAGGTTAAATCTTGTTTCATATCTCATCCTTACTGAGTCGCTCTCTCAAACTTGGTGCCGAGTAATTTGAAACAAAATGCAACAAGTGCTGCTTGGACAGAAAGTGACGATATCTCCTGGTGGACCATCACTGCATCTCGCCAGCAAAGGGGCTAACAGTGTAATGTACGTGACCTGACATAAATTTATTACTGACGTGACTGACGCCAAATGATCTGGTGTTGATTTAGGCCAAATTTGGTTTCGTGAGGAGAAGCAACTGTTCTTGGAGCTTGTCCTGGTCTGAGTAACTGATGCCATGATGTATTAATTCTTTGGCTTTCTTGTTAGTAAACCCTCAAATGTACAACTCCATGTCTGAGCCTCCCTTATTTTAAGTCTGCTACAACAATATTAGCATGTCGACGCGAGTGTCATGTATGTGTATGTAAATGTGTGTGTAGATTCCTGAGCAGTGTGAACAGGCAGTCTCCTTGACTGGGGAGAAAGACAGAGCTCATGACGATTATCTATCTACAGTCTCTATTTTTTTCTAATCTGTTAGTCTCTTCCTCCGTTCTTCTTTCCCCACCCTCCCCTCTGTCTGTCTTTCTTTCCATCGCCCGCTCTCCTTCTGTCCGATAAGACCAGATGACATGATTTCATGCTTGGTTGTCGGAAGATATTCTGGTAATTACTGCCGCAAGAAACGAAGGCTAACAGATTCCTCTTCTCTCACTTTCTCTCTCTTTCTGCTGGTCACACACAAAATTAATTATGCAGAAAAAGATGGCGATTAATTGGTTGTTAAACAGTGTTTCATGCATAAACAGCAGGTGAGCGGCAGGATGAGTTTAGGTAGGTTTGAATGCAAATTATTGTGTAATATAAATTAAAATTTTTTCCCCCCTTAATTGCTGACTTCTGGGAATGTGGCGGCATCACTTAAAAGATATCTGACAAGGCAGAATTTAAACTTCAGGAACTATTTGGCAAACTTGGTTGAATTTGAATTTGTGTATGCACATACAGAATTAATCCCTGCGATCAGGGATCACCTGTCAGGTGCCTTCAAACAAAAGTGCTCAAGATAACCTGGACAGATTGTTGGCATGTTTAAAACTTGTCTGATTATCTTAAGTGTTGTGTTTCATGCTGCTTCAAATGTTGTTTTTGCATGGCAGCTATTTTGGTGAGAAAATGTTACAGATAGACTGACTGCCAGAACTACAAAATTAGGACCCAGGTGACAAAGTGGAATTATCCTTTAAATTCACGTTCCTGTCACTTTACTGTCTCTGTTTTCCTCCTCCAATAATCCTCTTCTACCTGCTTTAATTTTAGATTTCTCTTTCTCTTTCTCTGTCTCACTCACACACACACACACACACACACACACACACACACACTGCCTCCGCAACTTTTGCTCACTCATCTTCTTCCTCTCTCCCTCTCATCCTCTCGTTCCCTTGGCCACTCCATTAACCAGAGGGTCACTTTTCCAGCTGGTTAGCCCAGGCCAGATTTCCATCAGGTCGCTGACGTACGAGACTGTCCCGCCATCTGTGTGTGTGTGTGTGTGTGTGTGTGTGTGTGTGCTCAGATAGGCAGGTTCATTTGTCAGTTTTACTCCAGTCTTGTCCTCCGGTGTGATGTTGTAATGACCCGAGGCGGCCCAGACAGAAGAATGACATTTAACACTACCCCTCAACCATACACTCACACCCACACCCTCACACACACACACACACACACGCACAGAAAAGTGATACATTACTAAGATGTTAATTTAAAAGATGATGTTGGGTGTGGTGTGCACTTTAAGTGTGATTTCCGCTTGATGATTTTTGAGTCTTGTGCCGGTGGCGTTCTTTCCTTGGTCTACACATGGCTTCTCACACTAGTGTCGTTTATATAGTCCAGATAAATCTGCGGAAGTTCCCACAAAAGATGTTACACAAAGAAAATGTTAACAATGACTATAGAAGTGTTGTTTATTCAGTGATATTATTTTGCTAATCATTACCGGTGTGTTGGGTTGTGACAACATCGATCTCACCATCAATACAGATTTTACTCTTCTGATGGATTTGAGCTTTCGTTTGTCTTTGACCATTTTACGATATTGTCATACAATGTTAAGATTTTTTTTAAAATGTATTTTGGTTGTCATACTATATTATGACATTTTTAAAATATTTTGGATATCATGCTATATTATGGTATTTTTATACCATGTTGGATATCATACTACACTATACTATGACTTTTTAATAATATTTTGGACGTCATACTATACTATGACTTTTTAATGATATTTTGGACGACATACTATACTATGACTTTTTTATGATATTTTGGATGACATACTATACTATGACTTTTTTATGATATTTTGGACGTCATACTATACTATGACTTTTTAATGATATTTTGGACGACATACTATACTATGACTTTTTTATGATATTTTAGACGACATGCTATACTATGACTTTTTCAAGATATTTTGGACGACATACTATACAATAACTTTTTTTATGATATTTTGGACGTCATACTATACTATGACTTTTTTATGATATTTTAGACGACATGCTATACTATGACTTTTTTTTATGATATTTTAGACGACATGCTATACTATGACTTTTTCATGATATTTTGGACGACATGCTATACTATGACTTTTTTTATGATATTTTGGACGACATGCTATACTATGACTTTTTTTATGATATTTTAGACGACATGCTATACTATGACTTTTTCATGATATTTTGGACGATATTTTTGACGACATACTATACTGACTTTTTCATGATATTTTGGACGATATTTTGGACGACATACTATACTATGACTTTTTAATGATATTTTGGACGATATTTTGGACGACATACTATACTATGACTTATTCATGATATTTTGGACGACATACTATACTATAACTTTTTCATGATATTTTAGACGACATACTATACTAAGACTTTTTCATGATATTTTAGACGATATTTTGGACGTCATGCTATACTATGACTTTTTTATGATATTTTAGACGACATACTATACGAAGACTTTTTCATGATATTTTAGACGACATACTATACTAAGACTTTTTCATGATATTTTAGACGATATTTTGGACGACATACTATACTATGACTTTTTTATGATATTTTAGACGACATACTATACGAAGACTTTTTCATGATATTTTAGACGATATTTTGGACGACATACTATACTATGACTTTTTCATGATATTTTAGACGATATTTTGGACGACATACTATACTATGACTTTTTCATGATATTTTGGACGACATACTATACTATGACTTTTTCATGATATTTTGGACGACATGCTATACTATGACTTTTTCATGATATTTTGGACGACATGCTATACTATGACTTTTTTATGATATTTTAGACGACATACTATACTATGACTTTTTTATGATATTTTGGACGATATTTTGGACGACATACTATACTATGACTTTTTTATGATATTTTAGACGACATACTATACGAAGACTTTTTCATGATATTTTAGACGATATTTTGGACGACATACTATACTATGACTTTTTCATGATATTTTAGACGATATTTTGGACGACATACTATACTATGACTTTTTCATGATATTTTGGACGACATACTATACTATGACTTTTTTATGATATTTTGGACGATATTTTGGACGACATACTATACTATGACTTTTTCATGATATTTTGGACGACATACTATACTATGACTTTTTTATGATATTTTAGACGACATACTATACTATGACTTTTTTATGATATTTTGGACGATATTTTGGACGACATACTATACTATGACTTTTTTATGATATTTTGGACGACATACTATACTATGACTTTTTTATGATATTTTAGACGACATACTATACTATGACTTTTTTATGATATTTTGGACGATATTTTGGACGACATACTATACTATGACTTTTTTAATGATATTTTTGACGACATACTATACTATGACTTTTTTATGATATTTTGGACGACATACTATACTATGACTTTTTTATGATATTTTGGACGATATTTTGACGACATACTATACTATGACTTTTTTATGATATTTTGGACAATATTTTAGACGACATACTATACTATGACTTTTTTATGATATTTTGGACAACATACTATACTATGACTTTTTTATGATATTTTAGACGACATACTATACTATGACTTTTTTATGATATTTTGGACGATATTTTGGACGACATACTATACTATGACTTTTTTATGATATTTTAGACGACATACTATACTATGACTTTTTTATGATATTTTGGACGACACACTATAGTATGACTTTTTCATGATATTTTAGACGACATACTATACTATGACTTTTTTATGATATTTTAGACGATATTTTGGACGACATACTATACTATGACTTTTTTATGATATTTTGGACGTCATACTATACTATGACTTTTTTTTATGATATTTTAGACGACATGCTATACTATGACTTTTTTATCATATTTGGACGACATGCTATACTATGACTTTTTATGATATTTTGGACGTCATACTATACTATGACTTTTTTTTATGATATTTTAGACGACATGCTATACTTGACTTTTTTATCATATTGGACGACATGCTATACTATGACTTTTTTATATATTTTGGACGACATACTATACTATGACTTTTTTATGATATTTTAGACGACATACTATACTTTGACTTTTTTATGATATTTTAGACGACATACTATACTATGACTTTTTTATGATATTTTGGACGTCATACTATACTTTGACTTTTTTATGATGTTTTAGACGACATGCTATACTATGACTTTTTTTATGATATTTTAGACGACATGCTATACTATGACTTTTTTTTATGATATTTTGACGACATACTATACTAACTTTTTTTATGATATTTTAGACGACATGCTATACTATGACTTTTTCATGATATTTTGGACGACATACTATACCATAACTTTTTTTTATGATATTTTAGACGACATGCTATACTATGACTTTTTTATGATATTTTAGACGACATGCTATACTATGACTTTTTCATGATATTTGGACGACATACTATACTATAACTTTTTTAAGATATTTTGGACGACATACTATACTATAACTTTTTTATGATATTTTAGACGACATGCTATACTATGACTTTTTTTATGATATTTTAGACGACATACTATACTATGACTTTTTTATGATGTTTTAGACGACATGCTATACTATGACTTTTTTTATGATATTTTAGACGACATGCTATACTATGACTTTTTTTATGATATTTTAGACGACATGCTATACTATGACTTTTTTTATGATATTTTGGACGACATACTATACTATAACTTTTTTTATGATATTTTAGACGACATGCTATACTATGACTTTTTCATGATATTTTGGACGACATACTATACCATTACTTTTTTTTATGATATTTTAGACAACATGCTATACTATGACTTTTTTATGATATTTTAGACGACATGCTATACTATGACTTTTTCATGATATTTTGGACGATATTTTAGACGACATACTATACTATGACTTTTTTATGATATTTTGGACGATATTTTAGACGACATACTATACTATGACTTTTTTATGATATTTTGGACGACATACTATACTATGACTTTTTTATGATATTTTGGACGATATTTTAGACGACATACTATACTATGACTTTTTATGATATTTAGACGACATACTATACTATGACTTTTTTATGATATTTTGGACGATATTTTAGACGACATACTATACTATGACTTTTTTATGATATTTTAGACGACATACTATACTATGACTTTTTTATGATATTTTGGACGACATACTATACTATGACTTTTTTATGATATTTTAGACGACATACTATACTATGACTTTTTTATGATATTTTAGACGATATTTTGGACGACATACTATACTATGACTTTTTTATGATATTTTAGACGATATTTTAGACGACGTACTATACTATGACTTTTTTACGATATTTAAGACGACATACTATACTATGACTTTTTTATGATATTTTAGACGACATACTATACTATGACTTTTTTATGATATTTTGGACGACACACTATAGTATGACTTTTTCATGATATTTTAGACGACATACTATACTATGACTTTTTTATGATATTTTAGACGATATTTTGGACGACATACTATACTATGACTTTTTTATGATATTTTGGACGTCATACTATACTATGACTTTTTTTATGATATTTTAGACGACATGCTATACTATGACTTTTTCATGATATTTTGGACGTCATACTATACTATGACTTTTTTTTATGATATTTTAGACGACATGCTATACTATGACTTTTTCATGATATTTGGACGACATACTATACTATGACTTTTTTATGATATTTTGGACGATATTTTAGACGACATACTATACTATAACTTTTTTTATGATATTTTAGACGACATGCTATACTATGACTTTTTCATGATATTTTGGACGACATACTATACCATAACTTTTTTTTATGATATTTTAGACGACATGCTATACAATGACTTTTTCATGATATTTGGACAACATACTATACTATAACTTTTTTAAGATATTTTGGACGACATACTATACTATAACTTTTTTTATGATATTTTAGACGACATGCTATACTATGACTTTTTTATGATATTTTAGACGACATACTATACTATGACTTTTTTATGATGTTTTAGACGACATGCTATACTATGACTTTTTTATGATATTTTAGACGACATGCTATACTATGACTTTTTTTATGATATTTTGGACGACATACTATACTATAACTTTTTTTATGATATTTTAGACGACATGCTATACTATGACTTTTTCATGATATTTTGGACGACATACTATACCATAACTTTTTTTTATGATATTTTAGACGACATGCTATACTATGACTTTTTTATGATATTTTAGACGACATGCTATACTATGACTTTTTCATGATATTTGGACGACATACTATACTATGAATTTTTTATGATATTTTGGACGATATTTTAGACGACATACTATACTATAACTTTTTTTATGATATTTTAGACGACATGCTATACTATGACTTTTTCATGATATTTTGGACGACATACTATACCATAACTTTTTTTTATGATATTTTAGACGACATGCTATACTATGACTTTTTTATGATATTTTAGACGACATACTATACTATGACTTTTTTTATGATATTTTAGACGACATACTATACTATGACTTTTTTATGATATTTTGGACGTCATACTATACTTTGACTTTTTTATGATGTTTTAGACGACATGCTATACTATGACTTTTTTATGATATTTTGGACGTCATACTATACTATGACTTTTTTATGATGTTTTAGACGACATGCTATACTATGACTTTTTTTATGATATTTTAGACGACATGCTATACTATAACTTTTTTTATGATATTTTAGACGACATGCTATACTATGACTTTTTTATGATATTTTGGACGACATGCTATACTTTGACTTTTTTATGATGTTTTAGACGACATGCTATACTATGACTTTTTTTATGATATTTTAGACGACATACTATACTATGACTTTTTTATGATGTTTTAGACGACATGCTATACTATGACTTTTTTTATGATATTTTAGACGACATGCTATACTATAACTTTTTTTATGATATTTTAGACGACATGCTATACTATGACTTTTTTTATGATATTTTAGACGACATGCTATACTATGACTTTTTCATGATATTTTGGACGACATGCTATACTATGACTTTTTTCATGATATTTTAGACGACATACTATACTATGACTTTTTTATGATGTTTTAGACGACATGCTATACTATGACTTTTTTTATGATATTTTAGACGACATGCTATACTATAACTTTTTTATGATATTTTAGACGACATGCTATACTATGACTTTTTTTATGATATTTTAGACGACATGCTATACTATGACTTTTTCATGATATTTTGGACGACATACTATACTAAGACTTTTTCATGATATTTTAGACGATATTTTGGACGACATACTATACTATGACTTTTTTATGATATTTTGGACGACATACTATACTATGACTTTTTTATGATATTTTGGACGACATACTATACTATGACTTTTTTATGATATTTGACGACATACTATACTATATGACTTTTTTATGATATTTTGGACGTCATACTATACTTTGATTTTTTTATGATGTTTTAGACGACATGCTATACTATGACTTTTTTTATGATTTTTTAGACGACATACTATACTATGACTTTTTTATGATGTTTTAGACGACATACTATACTATGAACTTTTTTATGATATTTTAGACGACATACTATACTATGACTTTTTTTATGATATTTTAGACGACATACTATACTATGACTTTTTTATGATATTTTAGACGACATGCTATACTATGACTTTTTTTATGATATTTTAGACGACATACTATACTATGACTTTTTTATGATATTTTAGACGACATGCTATACTATGACTTTTTTTATGATATTTTAGACGACATGCTATACTATAACTTTTTTTATGATATTTTAGACGACATGCTATACTATGAGTTTTTCATGATATTTTGGACGACATAGTATACCATAACTTTTTTTTATGATATTTTAGACGACATGCTATACTATGACTTTTTTATGATATTTTAGACGACATGCTATACTATGACTTTTTTTATGATATTTTAGACGACATGCTATACTATGACTTTTTCATGATATTTGGACGACATACTATACTATACTTTTTTTTATGATATTTTAGACGACATGCTATACTATGACTTTTTTATGATATTTTAGACGACATGCTATACTATGACTTTTTTATGATATTTTAGACGACATACTATACTATGACTTTTTTATGATATTTGGACGACATACTATACTATAACTTTTTTAAGATATTTTAGACGACATGCTATACTATGACTTTTTTATGATATTTTAGACGACATACTATACTATGACTTTTTTATGATATTTTAGACGACATGCTATACTATGACTTTTTTTATGATATTTTAGACGACATGCTATACTATGACTTTTTTTATGATATTTTAGACGACATGCTATACTATGACTTTTTCATGATATTTTGGACGACATACTATACTATGACTTTTTTTATGATATTTTAGACGACATGCTATACTATGACTTTTTCATGATATTTGGACGACATGCTATACTATGACTTTTTTTATGATATTTTGGGCGACATGTTATACTATGACTTTTTCATGATATTTTGGACGTCATATATGACTTTTTATGATGGACGACATACAGACCTATGACTTTTTTATGATATTTTAGACGACATACTATACTATGACTTTTTTATATTTTGGATGACATACTATACTATGACTTTTTTAAGATATTTTGGACGACATACTATACTATGACTTTTTTATGATATTTTAGACGACATATTATACTATGACTTTTTAATAATATTTTGGACGACATACTATACTATGACTTTTTTATGATATTTTAGACGACATACTATACTATGACTTTTTTATGACATTTTAGACGACATATTATACTATGACTTTTTAATAATATTTTGGACGACATACTATACTATGACTTTTTCATGATGTTTTGGACGACATACTATACTATGAACTTTTTATGATATTTTGGACGATATTGGCGACATACTATGACTTTTTTATGATATTTTGGATGACATACTATACTATGAACTTTTTATGATGTTTTAGACAACATACTACACTATGACTTTTTTATCATATTTCAGACGACATACTATACTATGACTTTTTTTTTAATCATATTTTCGACGACATACTATACTATGACATTTTATGATATTTTAGACGACATACTATACTATGACATTTTATCATATTTTGGACGACGTACTATACTATGACATTTTTATCATATTTTAGACGACATACTATACTATGACTTTTTTATGATATTTTAGACGACATGCTATACTATGACTTTTTGATGATATTTTGGACGACATGCTATACTATGACTTTTTTATTATATTTTGGACGACATGCTATACTATGACTTTTTTATTATATTTTGGACGACATGCTATACTATGACATTTTTATCATATTTTAGATGACATACTATACTATGACTTTTTTACGATATTTTAGACGACGTACTATACTATGACTTTTTTACGATATTTAAGACGACATACTATACTATGACTTTTTTATGATATTTTAGACGACATGCTATACTATGACATTTTTATCATATTTTAGACGACATATTATACTATGACTTTTTTACGATATTTTAGACGACGTACTATACTATGACTTTTTTAATCATATTTTCGACGACATGCTATACTATGACATTTCTATCATATTTTGGACGACATACTATACTATGACTTTTTTATGATATTTTGGACGACATACTATGCTATGACTTTTTTACGATATTTTCGACGACATGCTATACTATGACATTTTTATCATATTATGGACGATATGCTATACTATGACATTTCTATCATATTTTGGACGACATACTATACTATGACTTTTTTATGATATTTTGGACGACATACTATGCTATGACTTTTTTACGATATTTTCGACGACATGCTATACTATGACATTTTTATCATATTTTGGACGACATGCTATACTATGACTTTTTTTTATGATATTTTGGACGTCCTGCTATACTATGACTTTTTTATGATATTTTGGACGACATGCTATACTATGACATTTTTATCATATTTTTGACGACATGCTATACTATGACATTTTTATCATATTTTGGGCGACATGCTATACTATGACATTTTTATCATATTTTGGACGACATATTATACTATGACATTTTTATTGATATTTTGGATGTCGTATTTCCTTATCATGTTTTCACAACATCTTTGATGTTATTGTTCTGGTCTCATCAATCAGTCAAAGGCTCAACTGTAACCGGAACATATTAAAGACAACAGACAGTTTGCAGGGGGAAAACAGCCCAAGTTTCATTATTTACAGAAAAATGAACCATACATGCAAATCAAAAAAGGGAATAAAAGAGGGTTGGATATTCCAGCCAAAAGTAACCAAAGATGGGGGAGTTGCTGGGCCTATACCACGCAGAGGCCTGTCTGACCCAACTCATCCCCCTAAGTATCGAAACCAAAACTAAACAAAACCCGAAAACTGAACTTCAGGTAACCTCCAATTCAAACTAAAATAACATAGCCCAGCCACGTATTCTAGGCTGGGAACAGAAGAAGAAACCCATTTCCTCATGAGCTCAGTGCTGCTGCTGCGGACAGGTGCTGCTGGGTGCAGGTGACTGTGTCTGTATCAGTATGCTGAGGTCTGTGTGCCTCTTCCACGCCACCCCTCAGCTCCATTTAAAACTCTCCTCCTCAATTGCTGTCAGGTGTTTCACTCCTGTGGAAAGACAGGTAGGGAGGAGCAAAAGAGACAGAGAGAGCAAGAGGGGGAAAAAAAAGGCAAGCAGCACACCCATGGGGGTGCACAATACAACACATTACAACAAAGCATGGCCACATGTAACAGTTTTACTATACTAAAACGTTTTTTATGATATTTTGGACGACATGCTATACTATGACTTTTTTTATGATATTTTGGACGACATACTATACTATGACTTTTTTATGATATTTTGGACGACATACAATACTATGAGTTTTTTATGATATTTTGGACGTCATACTATACTATGACTTTTTTATGATATTTTAGACGACATACTATACTATGACTTTTTTATGATATTTTGGACGTCATACTATACTTTGACTTTTTTATGATATTTTGGACGACATGCTATACTATGACATTTTTATGATATTTTGGACGTCATACTATACTTTGACTTTTTTATGATATTTTGGACGACATGCTATACTATGACATTTTTATGATATTTTGGACGTCATACTATACTTTGACTTTTTTTATGATATTTTGGACGACATACTATACTATGACTTTTTTATGATATTTTGGACGACATACAATACTATGAGTTTTTTATGATATTTTGGACGTCATACTATACTATGACTTTTTTATGATATTTTGGACGTCATACTATACTATGACTTTTTTATGATATTTTAGACGACATACTATACTATGACTTTTTTATGATATTTTGGACGTCATACTATACTATGACATTTTTATGATATTTTGGACGTCATACTATACTATGACATTTTTATGATATTTTGGACGTCATACTATACTATGACTTTTTTATGATATTTTGGACGACATACTATACTATGACTTTTTTATCATATTTTGGACGTCATACTATACTATGACTTTTTTCATCACATTTTGAATGTTATACTATGAGTTTCTGGATGTCACACTATACTATGACTCTATGCCATGTAGCAAGATGAGCCTTCTGCACCCAAAATGCTGTCAAGACCTGTTACAGCCCAGCTTGTAGGGGAACGGGAAGCAACACAAAAACCCAGACGTTAAAAGGTTAATGCAACTTAAATTAAGGAAAACTGGTTAACAATAAAATGAGAACAAATCAAAGAAGAGGCCCAGTGGGTGCTGTTAACTCAAAAAACAAATATAACCAAAAGAGGACTCACTCAGAGCTTGACCTATGATCTAACTAATAAAAAAAATGAAAGGAAAACAAATTATAACTATCTAATTTGGCTTTTAAAAACAAACAACAACAAAACAGCATCCCTGCACCTAGTGTCTCTATACAAATAACTAAGTGTGGATGAGAAAAGTCTGTAATCAGTCAACATGGCAACAATATCTAACAACCTGACCACACTTCAAAGTTTTCACAAGATTTACAAAAGTTTATAACAAACTACAAATGCTCCTAGTTGGCTTTCTGTCACAAGACACAGCTCTCAGTCAAACAGGCGAGTTGCCACTAAGAGTCAGCCACACAAACTCATTGGCTGGCATCATGAAGGTGGAAAGCGTTGTGGCCGTAACACCTCTGCTGCAGTAAGATTGCCCTTAAGGGTCCAGTCACTTTATTTATTTTACTTATTCATGTCTCAATAAGATTTTCATCATTAAAATCCATGTTAAACTATGAATGAGCCACTGTGGTTTTTTGAGCCCTCTACTTTCACTTGTTATTTCTACAGCAACAGCAGGTATGTGTAAATAAATATTACATATTTTATAAGGAAACCAAATCAATACTTTATAACCTCTCTGGAAACACTTGCTTTTGGGGCATCCAGCCTAAGCTGCAGGGTCCACAGGCAGTTTACAGCCTGCTGTATGTCAGCTAGCCGAGGCTGATGCTTTTAAGTTATGCTGCTGAGTGAACCATCCCGAGGTGTGGATACACACATCAGTCACAAACAGCTGGAATATTTACTGCTAAACCACTGAAGCAATCTGCTGTGTTTAATTCATGGCAGCGTTGGTCAAGCAAAGTTTGGTCTTCTCTGTAAGGGTGTATTCAAATGTAATGAGGATAGAAAGTTTAATATTTTACTGCCTACATTTTCAACTCCCTCCCAACTTGTCATATACCAACCATTAGTCAGTGGCCCTTGGCGTCAGATCATGATGCACCGAGACTTTCTAGGCAGGAGCATTTTCTGGAGGACTGTCTATTTTTGCGAAAGCTCAAAATTCATAAGCCCTGTTTGTCTGAAGTTGTCCCATTGCTCCAAAGTCCTGTTTCTCCAGAAAATATACACTACCTACAATTAGACAACCCAATCACCATAAAAAAAATGTTTGCATTGTCCGTTTCTGTAAACCATGGATACGTCACATTTGTCACTGTAAATGTATGATTAGGTTTAGGCACAAAAAACACTTGGTTATGGTGCGGAAAAGATCATGTTTTGGCCCAAAACACCCTTATTTAGTGACACAGAAGTTACTGGAAAAGTTGGAGACAGTGAAAACACCTGGGTTTGGTGGCTCCAGCACTGCGGGGCAGTGCTGCAAAGGGTCGGTAAAAAAAACCTTGGACTTGTGGCTTAAACACCACTTAGTAATGTTGTGAAGGGTCAATAAAAACACCCAGGATATGTGACTCAAATGCTGCTGGGAAACTAAAACTAACTGCAGGGAGTTTGTATTTTAGTAGAAATGGAACTTTGGAGAAATAGGTTTTTGGTCCAGTGGGACTTATTTGGACGAGTGGGGCTTCAGAATTTTTTGGATGTCGAAACAGAGGCACATAAAGAGTGAAAAAGTACACGTGGCAGGTGGGAGGGAAGTTGGATGGGCAAGCACAAGACTTTTACCCAGGAGAAAGCTGTTCATGTTGATGTAAAACCACGGCATAAATAGTCATACAAGTTTGGAATTTGGGAAGGAGTATCGTAACACAAAGGGTAAAGTAGCAAAATAGGATTCTGGGACTTGTTGCCATTTTATTTCAAAATATCACACACAACTTCCCCCCCAAAAAATATATATAAAACAAAAACCCACACACAAAAATCACTATTTTTCTTTTTTGTGTGTGTAATATCACTGCTTCACTTATACATGGAAAACTTCCCAACTTGATAAGCCTCAATTTGAGCTCAAGTTGACCTTTCTATCTTCAAAAATTACACTTGCAATTTTCAGTCACTTGCCTTCCAGAGAGTGTAGTTGCCAGCAATGTGAGCAGTGTTGAGATTCCCAAAGTTTTATGTTAGAAATGTACAGAATGGGTCCTCAGCATTTAGAAACTGCTGGATACTAACTTGCTATGCTGAGAAAATTGCATAATTAGCACTGAAGTTCAGGAAGTTAATAAAGTAAACCTAAAAACAAAAATAGAATGAAAAAGTTTCCTACTTACATTATAGGTTATTTCAGAAAGAGACTGTATGGATTGAGCAAGTTTAAGTTTAGAAGTTTATTTTGAAAATCCATTATCCATGTAACGAGCGTAACTTTACACTTTGTCTCTGAGCATCGAAAACTGACACTGAGAGGACACCTAGAGCCTCATAGTTTGTCGTATAGAGCCACTGACCAAGGGTTGGTATTTGATGAGTTGGGGGTTAAGAATGTGTTGACATTTTAGTCTTTTTGTCTCTTTGGCTGTGTCTGTAGTCCGATGGCGTTCATGTCCATGATTAGTCTGCCAACTGCTTTTGTTTTGTCTCATTTACTTTAATTTAATTAAGTTCATTTTGCTCCTGAGATGAAGTGCAAAACTATGCACACCAGCACTAATATCAACTGTCCACTGCTTCATTTACCTCTCCCTCTGCATCTGTCTTTCTCTCACTCCATCCATCTTTCCTCCCCCTCCTTTCATCCATCCTGTTTCAAATGGATATAAGTTTACCCGCAAGCAGAACAAAAATGATTACTATTATTAATGACTGTGTGTGTGCGGGAATGTATGTGTTGGTGGGAGGAAACAGCTCAGTTAAGGAGAGACACAAACACACATAAAAACCTCTGATACTGAAGGTCATTTTTAGTGTTCATTGTTCATTAGAACTCTGAAATTAGAGATGCTGGATAATTACACCCTAATAAATGTTGGCATTATGTTACATTTGAGGAGTTTAGTTCATCATTTTTTCGTTTCTCCAAGTGTGTTTGGTTGTGCTGCAATTACCCACGACACACCAAACTCCAGCCACTTCTTGCATTCTTATTTTCAGAGATCATTTAAAATTGATCAGAAACCATGACCAAAACAAGCTTTAAAAATACATAATTCTTTTGCAGCATCAAAACAATTAAGTTTTTATGTTTTTGGCCACAAGATCTTTCGCCTCACTCGTCCCTTTGTTGTCCTTGTGTATAAATCATCACCGGGCTCGATGTGATGACTGCACCAAGATGTGAAGTGTCCCAGTGCAGCTTTAATATGAAATTTATCAACAGTTATTATCTGACTCTGCAAAGCATGAGGTACAACAGTAGCTGAGAGGCTCTATAAAGAAAGCAATCTAGTGGCCATAATGTTATCTCGCAGCAGCTGGGAGACTGTGGGTGAGGGAGGTGAATGAGGAAGGTGCGGGCTACTGAATAGCCCTTTAGGTAACGGAGCTTGCTGTCATCTCCCATGTGTGATCGTGTGTAACTGAGGGCGCTGCTGGAGACGAAAATAAGCATGCTGCAAGAAATACAACATACAGCTGCAGACTGCAGTGTCATCATTCAAACACACCGATGATCACAGTAGGCTTTAACTGTTTGACTGATTTAGATTCTTTAAGCGACTTACCACATAAAGAAAGAAAGAAAGAGAGAGAAACTGAGCTCAATAAACATTGTTCCAGGAGTGAAGTCATCTGACATTTAAGAATCAGCCAGCCATGGCCAGCAAGAGTGGTGTGTGTGTGTGTCTGTGTGTATTTGTGGGCGGGCAGGAGAGCCCAGAGGGCACACAGCTCAGACAGAGTCATTATTTAGTGACACACAGATGACGGCGTGGCCTTAACAGGAACTGCAAATGTACACAAGCATGTGCACACACACACACTTGTAGACTCACAGAACACTTACACAAACCTTACATCTATAAGGCCTGAGGTGTCGGGCTTTTAACGAGAAACATCAGTAACTTTACCTGCTGCTGATCTTTCTCTTTTTCTTGCTCTCTGCTTATGAAACAGCAAATGTGAGTGTACGCTTGTAACAGTTGCAGTATCTAAATTTTCACAGTTATTACCACTTCTCTGCCGTCCTTTTGTGCCCTCACTATAATCCAAACATGCAGTATTTCCCCAAAATCTGGATAAATATATTGCTTATGTTGCACTCATGTGCAGTGAACAACCAAAGTAAAATGGTGAGCAAGGTTGCAAAAGCAAACTTAAGCTTATTAGAGACTGCCTATCATTTCATACTGCAAATAGTTTCATGCACTCTATGATCTTCTAACATTTAAGTTATACTGTCTTTTCCTTCTGTTTTAATATGTTCAGGTGTGCTGCTACAATTACCCATGACCCACCAAAGCCCATCAACTTCTCGCATTACATTAAAAATTGACTAGCAGCCATGACTCAAACCAGCTTTAAAGATGCATAATTCTCCTAGGGTTGGGTATCAATGCTCAGATTTTCATGTTTTGGCCACGAGATCGCTCACTCGCCCCTTTGTCTTTTTGCGTAAATCATCAGCAAGTGTACAGCTGATCACAAGCAGCATCTACAACAGGTAACGGGTATCAATAATACACAACCCCCAGGCACCACGTTTCCGAAATTCACAAAACCAGCCTGAAAATTAAGAAAACCTGAAATTATTGCATGACTGTCTGATGAGAGCACAGCTGTGCTGGTGTTGGACCCTTGTCAGAGCTGGCTGATGCTACGCTATGATTGAATAGTCTGTGTTCAAGGGGCGGGACTTAGCAAACGGTCAATTCTTAGAATTTTGGACAGAAAACTAGTAAAATTGTCGATGCAAAAGTTTTATCTTTTTGTTAACTATGCCAATCTTAAAGTGATCTACAAACGCTGGCAAAATTGGGCTCCTCATGTGCTCAGTGATACTTTTGTTTCCACTTTGAGCTTCAGCCTCTGTTACACATGGAGCATCCAGCGTGAAACAATATACATAAGAAGGTGCTGGTTTATTCTACATATCTGTCCATGTACAAATAAACATTAAATAAAAGACATACAGAACCCACTGCTGTATTACAACTGGCCTTTGACCAAAATATCAGCTGGAACCCAACAACCCCAAGCTTGAGATTTTCCTGTGCTACATGAATAACATAATTTAATTACCTGTATAGTACAAATGCACACAAACTGTACAGATTACAAAGAGCATGTCTTCTAACAGAGCCCGCGGGCCATGTGTATTAATACCAGAACATTAAAATCAATTATAAACCTCTCTGAGATGTCTTTCTTTAGGGCAAACCCTCCATCCGAATAAAACAATATTACACTCCATTAGAAGAACATGGCTTCAGAGGAAAGACAAAACCTTTACACCTTTTCACAAAATCTCATTGCAAACACCTCCAAAGTCCATGACATGCGTCCTGTGGTAATGTCTCTGATGTTGTAATGGGGCTGTTTTCAGGGCTCCACATGCTCCTCTAATGAAACAGTCTGTTTGTGCTTTATTATCATAACACTGAGATTATGCATGAGCCACCTCCTCTATTGGCTGGATGCTTTCTCCGTCCCTTCCATGAGCATGTCATAATTAATATTCATATTTAACAGGATATGAACTCAGTCTTAAACTAGGGGAATGGATTCTGAAAAGAACTGCTTTATTATAATCTTAAAGGAGAAGTCTGGTATTTTGCACTTTGAGCCCCATTTCTGGGTTGTTCATGATGAAAGAGTGGTTAAGACCAAAATTGTAAAGAATGCCGGGCAAAATGAAACGAACATATCCTTCAGGGCACGCAAAAAGAAAAAAAAAGCAAGAGGAAGATGAAAAAAAAGTGAGAATGTGTTACATTAAAAGTAGCTGTAACAGAACAGGATCAGCATAATAAATTAACAGTAATCCCTATGACACAATGAGACAGAAGGAGAGACAGAGACAGAGAGAGATGCAGGACAGACGGTAATGACAGTAGCTTACAACAACATTAATGAAAGTGATACTATAATTATAATTCTGGCTACTGTGGTACAATATGTTGAAAATATATATTAATATCTGATAGTATACATATGTGATAATAATCATATGTGTATAATAACAGTAGAAGTATGACTAATGATATCAGCAGCAGCAGGAGGCATTTGGCAGGACCACGGCAGCAGCACAACCACACACGTCAGCGCTGTGATATGAAGCACCACAGTTCCATGAGAACTGCAATATCAATTCTGCATAACAATGTCACTTCATAAATTGATCAGTTATCACTCACTTTATTTGAGTTCTTGGGCTCCAAGGTGCCTCTTGCCCGGGGCCCCCAGAGTGTCTTGAAACAGCCCTGTGTAAACTTCCTGTATGGGATTCATCTTGCTGCTTCTCTGCATATATTGACAAAGGTATGGCAGCTTTATTTCAACTGTTGCAACATGGACGTGTCTGCCTACACAACACAAGCATCTCTTGCAGTACGGAGACTAAAAGTTGAGTGAAAATCCTGATCAAAATAAAACCAAATGTTAAAAAATGTACCAGAGAACTTATCCAGAGAGTGCAGCTGTGTAAAGAGAGTTTTGGATGTGCTGCACTCACAGCACACTGGTGCAATGTTCAGGTCTGTGTGTGTTGGGAAGAGATTTTGGAATGTATTAGTGAAGGAGTCTTATCCTTAGTTTGACTCTATGACCTAACCCTGGGAGAAACTGCATGGTAAAATGGCAAACACACACACATGCGCGCGCGCACACACACACACAAACAGACATCGCTAGCGGCAGCGGTTGATGTACACCACTCTGTGATCGTAAGCCAAAGGGGTAGGAGGGAGGACGAGAGAGAGGGAGAGAGAGAAGCCCAGAGAGTCAGCACAGCTAAAATTACAGCCCTGTCACACCAAATCAGCGCCGATGACCGTGTGTGCGCGCGTGCTTGTATGCAAGTGAGAGAGGAAGTGTTTGGCTCTGCCTACAGACATTGGGAAAAAGTAAACAAAACAAGCATGCACATCAACACACATGCATACTGTACACACTCCTATGCACCAGTGCCCATGATGATGTTCTGCAGTCAATAGAGATTATATGATGGGAGGATCAGAGCAGGGGCAGAGTCAGTCAGAGTGCGTCTGGGCCTCTATTATCTTCTAAACACACACACTTTGCGGTCGATTCACTTATAATCCAATCAGCTCCAAATGTACATTCTGAAATGGCTTTTTATTTGCTAATGAGTATTCGCTCTCAAGTATTTCTTAGCAGGAGTGATGTGCTATAATAAGAGTCAGATTCTATTGCCTGATCTGAACTGAATGAGAGAGGAAGCCAGACCTCTCAATCTCCATCTCTGTCTGTGTGACGAACACAAACACACATGTGAAACAAGAATGTATGTACACACACATTGCGAGCTAATGTGGCTATGGCGCTACCATATGCTGGAACAGGTGGTTGCTCTCACAGCGTATCTCACCGCATTTCCCAGTTAGCATCAAAGAATGGCTCTCGCCTCGCAGTTCAGACTCACGCTAACTGGGAACCATTAGTCTGCTTCCTATTGGTGTCGCTGCACAACAGACCCTGTGTCAGCCTGTTGGTTTTTAAACCAAATGCCATTTCCGCATGAATACAAAGTCGCTGCTATTCTAAAAAGTGAGATAAAATAGCAACTGAACTTCAGCTGCCTCATAAACAGAACATACAGCATACAAATGTTTAAAGTCATCCATCCTGTCTGTTATCCATCAGCCAACTGTATCTGTTTTCCTTTGGACATGTAATCTCAGTCTTGCAGCCCCCTAATAATCATTGTGTCAGTGCAATTAAATAATCACAACTGTCATTAGCTCTGTAAATATGGAGCTATTTTTGTGTCTTTATTACATATGAGAAAAAAAAATGATATGAGAGGGGAAAAAATGTTTGAGAGAAAAAAAAAATATTTGAGAGAAAAAGTTTTCACACTGATAGCAAAAAATAATAATATTTGAGACTAAAAAAAGTTTTGAGAGAAAGTATTTTGTCATAGAATATAAAAAAAATAATTTGAGATTTAAAAAATGATTTCCAAAGATAAAAACTCTCCCAAAAAACTTTTTTTTTACTCTCAAATATTATTTTTTTGCTATCAGTGTGAAAACATTTTCTCTCTAAAAAAAATCGTTTCTCTCAAAACATTTTTCTTCTCTCTCTCAAAACCTAAGTCTTTGCTCTCGTGTCAGGATTTTGCTTTCGCTGTGAAAATAATGTCATGGGCGGGGCCACGTTCCTATTGGCCAGTCTCAATTGAATTGACAGCCGGGTGAGGATCGTCTTGGGAGTCGAATTTAACTGAATCATTCATCCACTAGCCTGGAACTTTCCGTGGCTGTTTTGGTAAGGAAACGGAACCAGGGCGACAGAGACAGGATCCGGAATTCGATGGATGCGCCTTTTCGTAAAAATAAAAGCACCAAGCTAATAAAAATGCGGTGAAACTTTTAATTTAAAGAATATAATTTACAAGAAAAGCCCAAAGCCATTAAGTTAGTCGATTTTCTTACACCCCTCATCACCCTAAATCGATGGTGCACCAGAATTTAAAGTTTTACAATGCTGAACACTTTTAGTCTGGTATTTGGTGAATTCCGGATCCGCTCTCTAGACCGGAACCAGAATCAAGAGATTGAATAGATACGAGGCTACACCCGGCTGTCAATTCAATTGAGACTGGCCAATAGGAACGTGGCCCCGCCCATGACATTATTTTCACAGCGAAAGCAAAATCCTGACACGAGAGCAAAGACGTAGGTTTTGAGAGAGAGAAGAAAAATGTTTTGAGAGAAACGATTTTTTTAGAGAGAAAATGTTTTCCCACTGATAGCAAAAAAAAATAATATTTGAGAGTAAAAAAAGTTTTGAGAGAGTTTTTATCTTTGGAAATCATTTTTTAAATCTCAAATTATTTTTTTTATATTCTATGACAAAATACTTTCTCTCAAAACTTTTTTTAGTCTCAAATATTATTTTTTGCTATCAGTGTGAAAACTTTTCCTCTCAAATATTTTTTTTTCTCTCAAACCTTTTTTTCCCCTCTCATATAATTTTTTTTCTCGTATGTAATATAGACACAAAAATAGCTCCATATGTAAAGCAGTTTTGTTGAAACCAAGTGGCAACCAGTAGGGTTAAAAGATACAGCCAGCGTTTAAGAGCAAAAAACTGCAGGTCCTCTAATGACCACTTGAGGCTGGCTCTGAAAGTGAGTCAATCCCCATAGACCCCCATGTTAAAATCCCCAACTTTACAGCAGAAATAAATACGTTTACAGCCTGGTACAAAGAACGGTCTTTAGCTACTTTCCATATTCATGACAACTGTATAGGGAGTGGATTTTTATATAGAGTGGTGAAAGAAACGCAGGAAACCCGGAAATGAGTTGGTATATTAGCACTCTCGACTCCCTTGTCTCAAAGTCAATGGATTTTTTTTTAATGGCTTTTGGTTAGATAACTGAAATAAGGACTTTGGTTAACACAAGCTAAAGAGACTTTTACATTTTGTCCTACAACATAAAATATGTCCGTGAACACCCCACAAGTGACTCAATGAGACCACAGAACATCATCCTGCTGAACATAGCTTTACTGCTTCAATGTTTAGGCAACGTTGAAGTCATGCAACTGTGATATAGTTTGTTTATAGCCTAAATGTTAGCTTCTCCCACATATTGAGTACAGAGGCCTAGACATTTCAGGAAATAACAACTGAAACAAATTTAGTAACATAACAACCAATATCAAACAAACAAATCAGCAAAACAAATTTACATTAGATAAAAGAAAGTGGAAAGTCTGTGAGGCCATTGAACACATCCTGACATCTGGACAGAGAATTTTAATCGAGATACATTTGTATCTCACTTGAAATACGCCACACAAGATGCTGCATTTGAGTAAAGGCTGTGTGTCTCTCTCCCCCTTGTCTTCTCTTGCTCATCTGCTCATTGTTCGCAAAATCTTGACATATTCCTCAAAGTAATGTCATAGCATTTGCACCATAATTACTGTAAGAGCAGCTGAGTTGGAAAATCTGTTCACATCAGATATCAAGAATTTCTGACAGCTACCATAGCTCCCTCCTGGTAAAAAGTACACGTTCTGCCAGCATGGAGTGAATGCAAAATCATGCTCAGATGTAATGTGTCTGACTGCCAACAGCATTCTGGGAAATGTATTATGTAGTATGTATCTACCCTTTCATGTATTTTCTTCCTGTCGCATGTGGCCGGGCTGCACCCTGAACCGACTGGTGGAAAAATAAAAACATTCATCACTTGAGGCTAAGTGGCTCACTTGTAGCAAGATTTCTGCCTTCATTCAACATGAACCAGGTTCAAATCCTTGTGCTTGCAAACAGCAACACTGCTGAAGTGCCCTTGAGCAAGGAATCAAGAACCCAACGAGCTTCAAACAGTCAACATCTGACCCTGACCTCTCACTTCTGAGATGGGAGAACGGCAGAGAGTCAACTTAGCTCAAGAGGAATTAAACGACTATTGCCTGTCTTGTGTGCGTGTGAGTGTGTGTGTGTGTGTGTTTGAGAGCGTGTGGGGTTATGTTTGTATGCGTGTCTACTCTGAGTGTGAGAGAGTGTGTTGACATTGATGAATGAGCCCTACATCAGAGCAATCTGCTACCACGGCTCTATAAAACAACCACAAATCACTTCAGGAAACATGTTTTTGAAGAGGGCCTCCAGTGTCAGATGCTGTCTTGTGTGAGTGCATCTGTGCATAAATCAGCGAGGACAGGCTTGTTTGTGCGTGAGTGTGTCTGCGTATGTGTTCATGTGCGAATGACATGCATAATGTGTGTGTGCATGCATCCTTGCATGGTTTCCAATGTTCCCATATTGCGTAGGTGAGGCCAGCATATGTGGAAGAAGGGAAGGATTAGTCTCTCCAGCACCAACAATTCTCTCCATTCAGGTTGGCTGAATGCAATTCACCTCGCTTAAATCTCCCGTTGAGACACACATTTAGAGTATTGTTTTGCTGCATATTAAAAGCTACAGTATTTAGCTTATCACAGCATGCAACCAGTTGGAGCAAAAATCAATCTATGAACCCTGATAATATTTATTGTGTCAGCAAAAGAAATAATATAAATATGCTTGTATTTAAACTGCACAAATATGATTTAGATTAGGTGGCAAGTGACAATGAACTTCCTCCGCTGCCTTCATGAGGTTTATACGTCTTTAAGGAATTATCTGATAATTACTGGAAGTCATGGTAATGTTGTCATACTGCTGACAGATACATTAGTGCTCAGCAATAGGTATAAAAACAATAGCATTGTGTTAAACAGTATCTGGCTGTTCTCATGCAGTGTTCACATGTATACCTTTGTAAAGTAATACACTACAATTCATAAATATCTCACAGTATATTCCAAGTACCACACAGGCTGCAATCAAGTGACCAATGCACTTACAGGTGTAAAGAAATACGTAGTCTAAAGACCAAAGTCTGTTAAAGAAGGTAGGCTGGGTTCATTGATAAATCAAACAGCACAGGACTTTACCCCAGGACACTGTCTGCCATGTTTCTTTTACTATACCTTATGTTATATCTCTGGTTTAGGGTAAACTAGACAAAACATGCTGTGACTCCCCACTCTCCCCACTCTCCCCACTCTTCCCACTCTCAAGGAAGGCCAGTTACACACATTTCAGTATTTCAGCAATGTAAGTAGTTAATTTGACTGCAGAGCTGATTAGCGCAAACAAAAATATATCCATGGACCCTGAACTTCCTGAACAAAAACAAATGTGAAACAAGAGTTGCTAACCTATAAATCCTACCATTCGAAACAGGAGAAAAGAACATGACAATGCCAAACAAAAAGGGCTCCTCACTCTTACTAAATCTAATAATAACTGTTAAACAGAACTCAACTCACCTTCTCAAAACTGACCAAACAACTTCCCTAAATAACAAAGTTATCAGCAAAGTTAAACACACCAGTTTACAAAGTCAGATATTTTTGCCTGCAGGTACTCACCAACCAGTCTACATTCACCATCTAAGCACTGGCTTTGTTGGAAGAGTGAAAAGGAGGGAAGAGCATCTATTGGCTGGCATTTCAAATCTCCTGTCATGCACTGGACCAATAGGCTGACAGCAATCTCTTTGAATGGTCCAATCAGCAAACACCACCTGCCTTGCATCATCCAATCAGACTTCACCACGTGTACACACTCTGAGGGGAGGAGAGAGACATCAGTGACAGATCACAGAGGAAAAATACAACCATATATGCACAAACAAATGACCTGAGTCAAAATTCAAACCTTTGTAACTTCACTAGCCTTAACCTGAAGATGCCTGCTTCACCTGAAAGTTTCCGGGAAGAAGAAGAAAGTTCTGCAACACACATTTCTCCATTTACACCCCAGGAAATCTTTATTTATCATTCAGTCATTATTGGAAATTTTATTCTTAATATTTGACAAACTTTGACACATTTTGAACGTCCAGTTCACCACAGTCCTCTTGACTAAAAGTCTCGTAGTTCCACAAGGTTACAACTGATCACTCGCTATTTATGCACAACAATATCAGGATGTCGTCCGTATCGGCCGATACTGGCTTTAAAATTAAGTATGAGAATTGGTCAACACGCTTTTTTAATTTTACACAATGTATGAATATTACATACTTTGAAAAGCACTGTATTCAATGTCTCCATCTGCTGGTGGGTCATGATGAGAGCATGCACATAATAACTCCACTACAGAAGAGACTTGATGATCACTAAAATTAGGTGGGGGGAAAAAGTCGAAATATATCTATCAGTATTGGTTATCGGCCAAGATAGTTGTTATGTATCGGCATATCGGATAGTGACAAAAAATCCAATATTGTGCAATTTATATATTCCACAAAATTTAGTTAGTGGTCAATTGAATGAACTATTTTGCATTAGATTGTGAAAAAACTTACATCGTGACAATTTAGAATGAATGTAAATAAACAATAATATATAATTATCGCCCAGCTCTTGACTGCGTGAGTGAATGTGTGTGTGTGTGTGTGTGTGTGTGTGTGTATGGGGTAAATAAGGTCCACTCTGACAGTTACCTTCACTGTGTGCTGAAGGGCAAATGCCCAGCATCGCTCGGCCCCGTGGGAAATATTCCTGTTCTAAACCTGGAAACAGAGCGGAGATTGTTCCTTTCATCTCCCTCACTCTCGCTCCCTATTTTCTCCCAACTCCTCGTTCCCACTTTTTACAATCTCTCCCCCGCTTTTCTCCTCTCTCTAACGCTCTCTCATCTCTCTCATAGCACCTGTAATTCCTGCTTTCTCCCCTAATCAGATCCTAATAGGAAAAAGCTTGCAGATGTCAGCACTAGTTAATTAACACTCTTTTCCTCTTCCCTTTCGCTGTCTACCTCAATCTCTCTTTCTCTCTCTCTCTCTCTCTCTCTCTCTCTCACACACACACACACACACACACACACACACACACATACACGCTCTTATTATTTCATAGCCAGAGTAACTTCTCTTATGCAGTCATACAGTAGAATCTGAAGGGCAGAGGCGATTACTGTTCAACCATTAAGTTCTAGATCAGTCATTTGGACACAAAATTAAATACTGGAGTCAACTTGTTTTTCTTCTTGGACTGATACATTAATCTTTTGTATCTGTAGCAATTTATTTAGTTTGCTAAATCTTCTTTAAAGGGAAAAAAAACACATAGCATCATATACAAACTTCATGATCTGCACCATATTTTACATGGATAAATGGAATAAGCAAATATGACTGCACATTCTAACATAAGCGCAGTCTTGTTCCTTTTACACAGTTTCTATAAATGTATTTCCACATACCAATCAAAAATAATCAGGGTTTCCCACACATTCAGTCATTTGTGTTGGCCTGCCACGATTACAACATCTGCCGCCACAAAAAGATCTTCTATTTTTAGAGTTGGACCATTCATTAGGAGCACTACTGGAATATATACACTATTAAGATATTTAGCGCACCACACTGTCAGAGCATAGAGCAAACTCTGGGCAGGAACAGAGCAGTGGAACATTAGACAAACTGAAGTGAAACTTAACCCTAAAAAGGTCTAAAAGTTTGCATTCACTTGCAGCAGCTGCTCCTCTCATCCATCGCTTTGATCTGATCAGCTGCAAACGGACTGACAGACATAACTCATGGGGAGCTCTGCCTGCTTTGTGTTCACAGACCCACAGAAACCTCCTAATTGAGAGAGAGGACACAGAATGATACAAAGGGACACACAGGCATTTAAAAGAACAACTACTGCCACATATCGACTCTTCTTCTGTGGGAAACACTTATACAGTGCGTAGTGATACACACAGGAACATATGTGTGTATGTAGGGAAGATACAGGAGAAGGGACTCCCAGGGGAAAACAGGAACTAATGACTAATGAGAACAACAGTTTTTGAAATTAGATCAGTGTTGAGTGAGACTGCTGCAGCCGGCAGCAGTGTAACCACTTGGGGTACGTTCACGCTCTCATTTTACGTCCAAGTGCTCGTTTTTGCCACTGACAGGCTGGGATTATTATTCTAAGTGTCAACATCTCGGAAAGGATCCCTGCTAAGATAGATCTTTTTGTTAAAGAGTAAGATCCCTTTTTGTTTCAACAAAAATTCAATTCAATTTTATTTATAAAGCCCAATATCACAAATCACAATTTGCCTCACAGGGCTCCTACAAAAAGGAACTTACTATTTAAGAACAAGGTCTATCTTTGTAGGGGCTCCTTCCATGATGTTGTTGGACACTTTAAGTTACAATCTAAATCTGTCAGTGGTAAAAACAAGCACTTTTAGTGGAAATTGACAGTGTACAAATACCCTGGGTGGTTACATTGCAGCCTGTTGCAACACTCTCACTCAATACTGGACCAGTTTCCAAACGTGTTGTTCCCATGAGCCACTTAGACAAAAAAACATAGGAAAATAGGGTCCAGGGTAAAAAAAAAATCACCCTTTAAATAAAGTTGCTAAAATGCTAAACTAGTGTCTCCTACCTGTTCGATTTCAGTGCATGTATCATGTTAAAATACAAGCAAAATAATTGATATTTTTAGAGGCAGACTGCAGCAGTGCTGTTGTTAAATTGCATTTAGGAATATAAACAAACCCACCACAGCTGCTGTAAACTCACTTTCAAAGCCTATTTCATAATTCATCTTGAAATTCTGCGTTAACTCTGTGACATTATGCAACCAGACAGTTTTGGGCTGTCATCCATCCAAACGGCTAATGCTTGGTACAGTATGAAATGTTAATGAGTGAGTATGATGTTATTCTCTGTGACCCTTCCACAGTCCTGCTTTATGATTGCCCACAGTGTAGCCCCTGCTAGATGCATGTGTGCATGACGTACACACTTGCCCAAGAAGCAAGAGACGAGTACATATATACAGTATGTTATACATTTACAGATATCACAAATGCACGGGCATACACACTCACAGAAGGAAGACAAACACACATGTACACACACACTTCACACAAAGAAGCCATGACTTGACATCATCAGCCGGCACACACTCATGGCTGCGGCATCATTTAATAGATCTGAAACATGTCTGCTGTCTGTAAGAAAGTCCCAGTGCGGGCTTTTAACAAAAATATGTTGCTTTGTAAAATTAACAAGGAATCACATTCTCTTTGTGAACGTTAATTCCACTTCCACAGCTGGAAGTGTTTGACTATGTCTTTTTAATGACAGCATCTGCCAAAAGCTGGTGTAACTTTCCATCTTGCTGCCTCCACAGCTCCCTGTCACATCTTGCTGTCCTCTCCTCCCACGTCTTTGTTGGATTTTTTTTTTTCAATTATTCTCGGTCCTCTCCCTCAACTTATCCTCTCTTTGTCTCACACACTACACGAGAAAAGCAAGTTTCCAGTCGGTGTGGAACCATCAAACCAGCATTTTTAGAAGACTGGCAATGTGAAAATCAGCACATCTAGCATGTAGTCTGATCACAGTTTGGAGACACCCATCACTGCTGGAAAGTTACTGCTGTAGTCAAAGTGAGCAATGCGAGTCACAAAGTGAGAACTAGTCAAATACAGTGGACCCACAATAATTTATGATATTGCAAAGAGAATGATTTTTTGATATAATACCTGATAAATTCACAACCAGTAGCATTTTTTCACCAAATGGATTTAGCATTTGAAATTATAGCCTTCGTGTGAGACATTATGCATCATTCAAGTCTTCAAACCATCAAAATCTCATTATCATCATTGTCTTTTATGGGAGAAGGAGATAATTTCTGTTTCTGTGATTAGCTTGAAGAGCATGGCAATTAAATTCATTTACTGTAATGGTTTATTCAACTTCTGCAAAGTTTGCGACCACATGTAGAGTCTCTGAGTGGTTCATGTTTCACTCTTGTGCAAACTGTCAGGCAACATTTCTGTTCTAGTCTCTGTTTTCATTGCACTGTGACTCTCAGTGTAAGTGAAGGTGTGATGGTGCAATATGTCAGTATGTGTTTTGACCTGAGTTTGTGCCCGTGGTGTGAGTGTGTGTGTTTGTGTGTGTACAGAGAGAGTCCCATGCCATCCATTTAAGCAGACGCAATACAAGCAGTAATAACTAATAAAGGGGAAGAAGACCCATGGAGGTCTTCATGTAGAGTGAAGCGTGGAATTGACATTTCCTTCTTATTGCATCACAAATCACTACCTTTGTGTGTGTGTGTGTGTGTGTGTGTGTGCGTGCTGCTCACCATAGATTAATTTATGGAGTCTCATATAATCACAGCTTATAGAAAATTACCTGCAATTCATCACCCATGCAGCCCCTCTGAACCACACACACACACACACACACACACACACACACACACACACACACACACCCCTCCCTTGTGTGATGTCTACTAAAACCGTTATCTGCCCTGTTATTAGAAAATGATGTTGAAAACTGATGAATGGATGGATGGATGAATGGATGGATGGAGACAAATCAGCTCATTCTCATTCCCAGGTCATCAAAAATCGTCCCTTTGTCCTGCTCCTCAGCGTAAGATACCTTTGCTTAAGGCACCCTTTAGCATTCTCATAAGATTCATCGGGCTCTCAAATAACTCCAGTGTAAACCCATATGCTGTAGACCCTCAGAGCAAAGTCGTGTAAAGGGTGAGAAAGTCCATGTCGGGCAGGTGTAAGGGGTGGTGGATGGATCAAACAAACACTACCAGGATACAGCCAGGGGACCGTTGTTTGTGTCCTGCGTGAAACCAAAGTCAGTGCTATTTTTAACGTAATGTCGGAATGTTACATAACTTGTAAATATGTCACTCACATGACATATTTACAACACAATACATACTTATCTTAATCCAAAACATGATGTTTGGTCTAAACCTAACCAAGTAGTTTTGTTGCTTAAAGCTATGGTCCAAGTTTAGAAAGACGATGAGAAAGATCTGAAAAAAGCATCACACACCCCTCCCTCTGTGCTCCATGATCCCTCCCCTCCGAGCTTGTGTCCCCTTCCCCTCGGAGCCTCCTAACGACACACCCCCTCCCGCATAGCAACATACAGTTACGTACAGCATGCAATTATCTGTGTCACAACATCCACAATAAAAACGAAATATTACCTGTTCAGCAAAAACTCCGCTATTTTCCATATCAAAACTCGTGTAGCTGAATCGCTCAGGGCCTTACAAACCGCTCGTACTTTCAAATGTGGAGGGGGGTTGGGACGAGGCGGGACGAGGAGCAGAGGAGTGTCAAAATGGAGCGAGGGGATTGGACGGAGGGTAAGAGAGAGAGAATGTAACTTCCATGCGCACCGGATGGCTGTGATTGGTCAATTTCTTGCAGGCCTGCAGCCGCCAGAGAGAATGGATTCTTTTGGTTCCTTTTGTTCTTCACATTGTGTGGCTAGCACTATTGGGCCATAACCACCATCTAAATTATGTTAATAATAATGATCAATCTTTCTTTAAACCTAACCACGACCACAGACAATTTAACCACGTTACAAAGAGTTTCACCCAGGAGACAGCTGGGTGAAACCGATTTCAATCTTAAGTTGTCGATTTCCAGCGCTTGGTCAGTGACTTCCGGCGTCAGCCACCAATGAAAAAAAATGCTCTTTCCCGTCAGCGTGATACACGGCCAGTCGCCTTTATTATTTAACAGCACCCAGTGGTGTCGGGGGAAAATTAGTCAAGACAACAACAAAAGTTAAGGCGGCGGAAGTCCGAGTAGGACGGGTCCAGCAACCACTGACTTTCACCCAGGACGCAGATGTTCTAACCCTGTTCTTTCCTCCTCAACCTATCAACATGCTTTTGTTGCCTAAAGCCAACCACTTAACGTGTGTTGTACCGACATAGTGCGTTTATTTTGAAAGAGACCATGCAAACTATACATTTCCTGTGAAGAAGGAAGTGTATTTTGAAAGAAGACAATGCATGTAACAAGGAGATGTTGACATGGCGTCCCGGTACAACAACAATTAACACACCCATGGTACCTTGAACGCCATAATTCCAGGTGGAAAGTCTATTACCAAATGTTAATATGTGACGAGGTCAGAGTGAGAATGTGTTGACATACAGACGGTAAAGGTGACCGGTTGTGCTCGTTGTCGGTTGAGAATGTGATGAGAATATGATGGATAGACAAATTAATTGATAGTGCACACACATGAAATGTGACAGAGGAATGAAATTACTTTCACCACACCTCTTTCTAATTATTCTCTGTCATGTCGGCTTTCATTCATTTATCTATTCATGAGAGGGCGTGTGTGTGTGTGTGTATATGTAAATGTGATATGACTTGGCTGAGCTACATCGATATATAGATTGACGTCTGTAAACTCTGTCCATGTGTTAACAGCAAGTGTCACAGAGGAGACAGCTGTGTGTCACATGCAAACAGTAAAGGGTGCTTCTCATAGAGATGCATAAAGGTGCCTTCAGCGTCGTTTTGATGACCTCGTGTGCTCCTGGTGTGAGCAGCCAGGCAACTGTTAACGGGTGGCTGCATGACAATTAACATATCGGGGCATTTCTGCATCTAGTGTGATCATGGGACACAATCCTTCTGCCTTAAGTACATGTTGTGTTTTCACCCCGATATACTGCAGCCTCACAACCCAAAGAATTATTTTGAGGTCCTCTGAAGGCACTCTGCAGACTGTTTCCTGTCCACACTTATTAATTGTGTGTGCAAGTGTGTTTTTCCGTGGTTGTGCATGTACAGTATGTGTATGTGTGTGTGTGTGTGTTTTTGCAAGTTGGGGAGCAGAACTGCTTCTAAGTCTAAGTGACAACTGTGTCCAGAATGTCAAGCAAATTGTCGCAGGGACAAAACCTCAGGGTCACTCAGCCATCTGCTGTTGTTCCTCATGTATATGTATGTGTACGTGTGTGTGTGTGTGTGTGTGAGGGGTGTGTGCAATACACTTTTGATGTGTAGGTGCACAAAGTTGTCTGTTTGTGTTAGCGTGTGTGCAAGGATGCGACTGTTTTAACCTGCTCACTGTATGTGAATTTACAAGTTACTGTAATACTTGTGTGGTGTGTTTGTGAGTGCACATAATAGACATGTGCAAATGAATAACGCTGACAGTTTAATCCTTTACCGGTACTGTGTGATCTGCTATTACAGCATAATGGCCAATCATTCAGAATAGGATCTTAATGTGTGTGATTGTGTGCGTGTTCAAGTGTGTGTGGGTGCTGTTTGACAAGGAGCTAAATGGGAATGAAGACTCTAAATTGCCTTTGCAGTTCCAGCTCTGCTGTTTAGTCAGGTTATGATTAGTACACTGATGGTGTTTCTCAAAAAATCATCTCCAACATGACGCAGTGAGTCTGCCGTGTTTGTCTGTTTCTTTTGGACATGCTCGATAGTTGTATACAAAGAGTGACTGCTTGCTAAAATTGCTGCAGATCTACTTTCTCAAGGTGAAATATTTGCTGCAGCCTAATTTCTCACTGTAATAACGACGATAAATTAAACATGAGTTCTTATGGAGTCATTAACCATGCTCATTAGTTGATTGACTGGCAAATATTTCAGTTTCAGTAACATCGAAAATACCCACAAATCTCTGCCTAAACGTTGCATAGAGGTAAAAGTCTTAATTAGCTTGTGAATTTATCGCTGTTTTGATGCCGACACGAGACGTTCAACTCTGCTCCTGGTTCAGCCACAACAAATAAATCCTCAACCTGTGGGCAACACTGATGTCCTTCATTTTACTGATTTCAAACCCCACCTCTGTGAACATTCAAGGTGTGAAGCGTGAAACCAATTACGACGGAAGTAAAGGTTTTAAAATGTAGCGAGAGTAAATTTAACGCATGTCATACTTAATTACCTGGTGCAGTCATTGTTTTCAAGTGTCAGTTCTGTTCAATTACACACTGGCAGCTTTCCATGGTACGTCAAACCACCTGCCTGGGAAAGTGTTTTGATTTCCTCGTCCAGAAGCAGACGGATGTGACCAAGTGTTCAATCCAAAGTTAAGTTTAAGAAGATGATGGGGATTGAGGGATAAGGGTTGAGGGAAGAAGGGAAGAGGAGAGAGGGATGTGGGATGAAGGTATGAGGCTCGAGGGATTTGGGGTTTGGGAGGAGGGTTCATGGATGTGGGATGGATGGTTGAGGGTCAAGGGAAGTAGGGATAGGGAAGAGGGTTGAGGGATGTAGGATGACGGGATAAAGGTTTGCAGATAGGTGGAGGTTGGAATCTGATGGCGGTCCAGAGTCGGCTGAAGGAAGGAGGGTGCCACGGGAACCAGGGAAGTAGAGACGGAGTTGGGGAGTCATCTCTTTGCCTGCCCTACTATGGATAGAGCCCCATGGTGATTCCTGTATTCTGTGGAGAGAGACAGAAAATTGAGAGATAACAGCAAAAAGAAAAACAACAAAAGGGGTTTTGGGGGGAGGGATGTAAGAACGGAGTCAAGAGGGAGGGAAACTGATATGGTGTGTATAAATACTTTAACTCTTTGTTCCTGAACCTAGTTTATTTATTACAGCTCTTTTTCTTTTAATATAAAGTTTGAATTTTCCAAAAAAGAATAACATTTCATACCACAACATAATTTGTTGCTTAGTCTAGTTAAAGGGGAGTTAAAAAAAATTCTCTTCACTGCCTCGCTGTTTGTCATTTCCCTCAGCTGCATATCTTTATCTATAGACCATTTTGTTTCTTTTTTTATGTCCTTGCCAGACCAAGTCAAACTCTGCTTTTTTCCCTCTTCCCTGTCCTCATCTTTACTGCCACCCCCCAAGTGTAAGTTAATGACCTTGCAGCAGAAAGAGAGCAAAGACAGCAAGAGTGAAATGGAGGGAGGAAGAAAGGGGGCGGAGGAGGAATGCCAGTGATGCAGGGACCTGACTTTTCTTTATACTTTCAAGAGCCCTCTCCACATCTCTCTGTGTTTCCACTTTATCTCTCAGCGAACATAGATGTGCTGATTTGCCTCTTCAAACAGCTCGCTAACTATAGAAGATCATCCAATTCAAAGCCACGCATTTATATGCTTGTCACACCTGCCCCCTGCGTGTGTTGTGTATTAGCGTGTACACGCACTGTACATGTGTGTAGCCATGCAGAATTAAATGTCAAATAGGTGTAAAAAAGCATCCTCCAAGAGTGTTTTGTCACGGCAAAAGACAGAATGTAGGAAAGAAAATAAGGGAAAGAGAAGAAAGTGGGAAACAAAGGAAGAGAAGACCACAGATTTTTCCCTCCTCCTTCTCCTTCCCCTCCTCTCCCCGTCTCTTTGAGATGCTCCAGAAGATAACAGGGTCAGGGATGGAGGGATGCACAGTTGGAGGACAAGAGAGAAGAAGAAGAAGAAGAAGAAGGATAGAGGAGAAGAGGAGGAGACAAACAAAGGTTGACACAACAGTGAGAGAGTGACATTGCGTTTCCCTGCGTGAGAACACTTGATGGTGTGTGTATGTGTCAGTATGTGCGTGTATGGCCTTTTACGTGTTTGCACACATCTGCGTGTCCTCAATGTGTGTGTGTGTCTTTGTATGTATGTCTCAAGCTTTGTGTGAATGTAGGTCCTTACATGTCCTTGATATATATGACTGTTATATATGACTGTGCCTGTATGTGTGTGAGATTGTTTAGGGAATCACTGTGGTCAGCAGTGAGGAATGAACAGCGTGTGTATTTACTGTGAGTTTTTATTTTGGATTCAAGCGTGTCTTTTCTGTGTGCATGTGTACGTGTGTAAGTCAGTGTACAGTAGGAGTGTGTGTTCGTGTTTTCCTCAGAGTTATTTTTAACCGCGCGTCACAGTGGGAGCCGGAGTTTCACTCCAAGTAGGTCACAAGTGATGATCTCAAATAAGGATAAATAAAAGACACTGACACAACAATGGGATGTTGCTGTGGGTGTGTTTAGGTGTATTTGTGGGTACATGTGTGTCACATGATCAGATACAGTTGTATTTGCAAACATGCGCAGAGGACACGGAGAATACGATGACACACACCAACGTATCCTCAAATAGGTTCATGTGATATCTAACAAATTAGTGCCCCTGCTGGTTAGGTTAGGTTTAGGAAAAGAATCATGTCATCATCGCATCATGTGTTTTATGTAAAGATATGTTGGTTATGTTTTGGCAAGTAAAGGTACATAGGTTATCTTTAGGAAAGTAACATTATATAGGCTAAGTTTAGGAAAGTAAAGTAGGTTAGGTTAAGGAAAAGAATCATGTTTGGGCATCATCCCTTTATGTACTTAATGTAAAGTAACATATGGAGGCCTTAGGACAGTAAAGTTACGTAGTTTAAGTGACGTGTGTAAGATTTAGGGGGGTTTAGTGGTGTCTAGCAGTGGGCACTGCAGATTGCAACCAGTTGAAACTTCTCAGTGTTCAAGTGTCTGAAGTGCTATATTGTAGGCAACTGGACTTGCTTGAGTTTCTGGAAGATGTTTCACTTCTCAGCCAAGAGGCTCCTTTAGTTCTTACGACCTTCCGCACCAGGCTTCCGCACCAGTCCATCAGAAATGAAGAAACCTTTTGGATGAGAGGTGAAACACCTTCCTGAGAGAATCTTCACCAACATTGCTCAGGAAGGTTTTGCTGGCAACCAAATTATCCGCAGAGGTCTCTGGCTGACAAACAGGCAAATAACCCTATCTTGGTTTGTCTGCTCTGGGCTACTGTAGAAACATTGCAGTGAACATGGTGATCTCCATGAACAAGGACCTGCTACCTATATACAGCTCATTCTACGGTAAGGAAAACAGAGCGATTCTAAATTTTCAGGTGATTCTACACTAAGAAAAAAAATGTAGGTAAGGTGAAGGAAAAGAGTCACAGTTGGGCATCATGACATTACGTACTTTATGTTAAGTGTAGGCTAGGGTTAGAGAAGTAAAGTTACGTTAGTTAGGTTGAGGAAAGTAACCATACGTAGGTTAGGTTTAGGTAACTAAAGTTATAAAGTTCAGATTTAGGAGAATAAAGTTAAGTAGGTTAGGTTAAGGAAAAGAACCATGGTGACATCCCACCTTTAAATAACTCAAAGTTTACTTGGTTTCACGCGGGACACAAACACCTGTCTCCTGGGGAAAAGCAGTGTGTTTGTTTGACCTATCTACCACCTCAACTTTCCTCCTCACGTAGACTCTCACTCTACTCACTACTTCCGTCTATACTCTGGTTATGGCATTCGTCACATGACGGCAGGCTTCATGATTAAATGGTGCGCTACCTTTTGTAGGTATACATACGAACACTGCATAAAAACAACCTGCACACACACAAGCTTGTTGATGTAAATTGCAGCATACACACACTCTGTAACCACAATCACACATTAGTAATATTAGTAATATGCTGAAAAATATGAATGCATCACCAGTCTTTTTCTGTTTTTTCACTGTTTCATCACTTTCATGTTCTTTTGATTTGTACTTTTATTATAAAGCAGTGTTTCGGTGTTATATCTAATATTCTATGTTCTCAGATGTTTCATTATTGATGGTCCTTTCTGATGTTCGATGATGCCGGAGATATCACTACTGAAGATGGTTTACAGGCACATGTGTGATGAATTAATGATGCTATGGGAGCCATAAATAGCTGCAGATATTGGAGGGCCCTGCCAGTGTGACGCTGTGACAAGTGCCCCTTTTTTCTATTGTGCTTTTCATTGACAGGTCCAAAGGTTGGTGTAAAAGATATAAGCAGTATTGATGTTTGAAACTGGAGGGCTCACTCCCATGTGTTTTGTGGACTTCTGGTAGGTGCTGGGCCGACCTGCCGTTGATTGTCGGTGTGATTTTCATGGGCAGAATCTCAAGGCCTTGCAGAGTAGAGGACAGTTTGGTCACCTGCTTTTTGCTGATGATGTAGTTCTGTCAGCTTCATCAGGCTATGACCTTCAGCTTGGTTTGCAGCTGTGAGAGTGTAAAGCAGTCATGAGAGTCAGCACCTCTGACTCTGAGGCCATAGTACTACTGTTGAAAAATGGTGGATTGCCACATTTAGACAGGAAGCTTCCTGCTACCTGTGAGGGTAAGATGGAGTGTGAGGTTGGAAGATGGAAGAGGAAGTTGCGAGGGTGATCCAGTTTGGATGGAGCTGAAAAACAATTTTCTTGCTGTAATTATATTTTGTCTGGGTGTTCGTCCTTCCATTCAACAGGAACTAGCTTCTGCAAACTTATATGGTGGCAGGTCAGGGTGGAACAGCAGTTTTCTGTGCAGTAGACCAGAGTGTGTGTGCATGCATGGTTTCACCAGTGTGTCAAAGATTACCGCTGTCCCACTGGGTCGCCCACATTCAGCCATTCACTTTGCTCTGGAGGGAAGGAAAACATAGCCGCCATGGCCTAGCAAACAATTTCCAAGCTGTTTCAGTCTCACTGACCTGGACTCAGATCAACAACAGATTGGATTGTTGCATGGAAATGACATCACTTTCAACAGCAGGACTTGTTTACCACTCTGTCTTTTGGGAATTAAGTTTTTGTTGTTATAATTAGTTTCTCTGGAAAGCTGCTGCACTTTCTCAAGTCTCATGTAGAACATTTGATTTTCATAATGGAGTCTAGTGTATGTGCATTTACTGTTCGTTTTTGTTCGAGGGTGATGCTGTTTAAAATAAATACAGAAAAAAAACAGTGCTACTGAAATTTACATCGAGGCTTCAAAGACAGAAAGGGGCTGCACTTCATGACATAAAGTCTTTTTTTTTACAGAACACAAATCATCTGGCCTTCATCAGTGTCACAATGCTTCCTGCTTACTGCCATCATCTGCCACTGCAAAACATCACTGACTACAGCTGATTGAGAACAGCTGAATGATGGATTTTAATTGGAGAATGTGACCACAGCTGATTGAGAACAGCTGTTTGAACAGAACCTTTGTGGATTATTTTGTCAAAACCCTGAAGATGCCAGCGTCCCCTGCAGAATGCTGGTATGAAATGATGCTGCATCTACATGAGCATCCATCTCCTTATGACATCTAAGATTTATTTTAGGAACATGGGAAAAAGGCGGTGAACAACTTAACAAGAAACGACCCAAAAATTAGCAGAGAATTAGTAAAATGTTACAAGAAAACACCTGAAAATTTGCTTTTTTGCAGGTCACTTTCATGTTCTTCTCTGTTTTTGTTTTTTTATTTTGTATTTTTTTACATATGTGTATAATTTTGGATATTTTTTCTTTTTCTTTGTCTCTTTTAGCTAATTTTCAGGTCTTTTTTTGTCAGTCGTTACAAAGTTCATTGCCTTTTTTCCATCCATCCATCCATCCATCTTCATCCACTTACCTGGGGCCAGGTCGCAGGGTCAGCAGGCCAAGCAAAGTATCCCAGATGTCCCTCTCCCTAGAAATGCTTTCCAGCTCCTCCTCCTCCTCCTCAAGGCGTTCCCAGGCCAGATGAGATATGTAATCTCTCCAAAGTGCCTTGGGTCTGCCCCAGGGCCTCCTACCAGTGGGTCATGCCTGGAACACCTCTAACGGGAGGCACTCAGGGGACCTACTAATCAGATGCCCAAACCACCTCAACTGACCACTCCGAGCTCCCTCTAGATGTCCAAGCTCCTTACCCCATCTCTAAGGTTGAGCAGCCACCCTGCAGAGGAAACTAATTCTGGCTGTTTGTATCTGCGATCTCATTCTTTCAGTCACTACCCAGAACTCATGACCGATGATGAGGGTGAGGGTTGGGTTATGGACTGGTGATGGACCAGTAAATCAAAAGCTTTGCCTTCCAGCTCAGCTCCTTCTTCATCATGAAGGTCCGGCGCGGTGCCCACATCACTGCAGATAGCGCACCAAACCACCGATCCATCTCACACTCCATTCTACACCCACTTGTGAACAAGCCCCCGAGATACTTGAACTCCCTCGCTTGAGGCACTAACTCTCTCTCAACCTTTTTTTCCCCATGTTCTCAAAAGAATTCAACACAACTGCATCTGGTTACAAGGGTTCAAATGCTTGTGAGTCTATCCAGGGTTAAAATAACACATTAAGAAACTTGGCTGCAAAATGCTTAAATAGGTAACCCAGCGAGCAGAAAGAGTTGTAGAAGCTCTTGAAGGAGTGTCTTTGCTCCGTCCGACAACAGAGGGTCAGCTCCACAGAGGGGCAGGGCCAGTGACTGTCAGACTGACAGATGACCCATTGACAGAGTTCACCTTAAAAATCCATCTTTATCTAATGATTTTTTCTGTCGTGACGACTTTTTCTATATTATTTTCTTGTCCCTTTATGCTTCTTTTTCATGTGTCTCTGTGTCTCCTGTGGCACATACAGTATACAGTAGCAGTATATGAAAACTTCCCAACTTTTTTTCACTCACTTGAAAGCTGATGATATGTGGTTTATATATGTCAGCCATGCATTAATGTGCACTGCCATGTATGCCATAAGTGACATACGATACCATTACAGCTCAAGCAATTGCTTCTGGACATTATTTGGCATGACTGACCAACTCTTGCTTGTATACCCTACAGTTCACCCACTGGTTAGAGTGCCAGCAGTAGATAATGGATTTAACTCCCCCTCTGTCTCCCTCCCTCATGCGCTTTGTCTCTCCCGGTTTGCCCCTGTGTATTTTGCTGTGGTTTCTCTTCTACGTCTACTAGCCAACAGCTTGTACAGTACACTTCAATGAGTTTCAGAGCTAGCTAATCTATATTTCAGAGTGGAAACATATAGACGACAGTGAGGCGTGAGATCGAAATGGACAGCACACTTCCATGTAACATGTGGGCTATGTTCTGCTGTTGTCAGAACAGAAAGTCTTTACATCATGCTCTCGAAAGCATAAGAGTTAGGGGCTGTTTGGGAGACAGCTTTAAAAGTGCAGCACAGAATATTCTATACTTTGTCCTGTGTCATGGCTACTCAGCATGGATGTTGTCCTCAGCAAGAAGTAGAAGTTCTTGTTTGAGAGTATGCTGACATTGTTTTAAGAAACTCTGAGCTGAAGAATGAGATAATGATGGTGTCGTTTGTACGACATAATTTACCTTAACTAATAAAAATGGCCCACATGGTACATCTGGGACTGAATTTACCAAATATCACACTTTAAAAGGCAGTGGAGAGCTTTAATATCAACAAAAATACATTATATCTATGGCACGTAACTAGTTTGAAAGTATAAACATTATGCCTAAGATGATAAGCTTACCCACAGATTTGATACTATCACAATCGTGGACTGCAAGTCATGGATTGGCCATAACAAGCACAGGGAGGTTTACCTGGTACCAGCACACCCTAGGCCAAACAATGGATCAGATGGCAGGGGAGGCTGCTGGACAGGCCTGGTAACCCCAAACATGTAGTGATTGTGAATTGGGAACGTCTGGCTGAGTCCCCTGTCCGTGATGTCTTCAACCCCCACCTCTGAAGAATTTCTCCTGCATCCTGGGGGAGGTTGAGGACATTTTTTTTGAGGAGGATTTTCCCCCCCCCATCCTTTAAAAACACAGAACAAACAGTTACAACAACAATAAGCCTTTCCATCCATCTGGAAGCAAAGATGGTTGCACATTATTTACTCACAGTGCTCCGTGGTCACAGGCACATCAGTCCCTCACATGGCCTACAGGTAGATGAGGTAAAAGCTTTTCTAAAATATCCCTGCACTGACCCACTTCTCTACACACATGTAGTGAAAAAGCAGGATCAGCACTGCAAATAGCGTCAGCGTGGCCTACGTAAATGTCATACTGCAAAACTATGTAAGGAGGTTCTTTAAAGTGCCAACAAAACAAAATTGATTTCACTGCTAAAAAGACCAGATTGACAGTGGAATTGGGGCAAAAAAAAATCAGATTCTTTAAAATAGCACAAACAAAATAACTTGTCCTATATAGAAATTTGAAATAAGGTGCTGGTTATATAAACGCTAGAGATACCAAATCAACACACATAATATATGTCTACTACACATTATTTTTGTCTTCCTTTGGACACCTTGAAAAAGACTTTGTCCATCCCCCTGCCAATTTACATGTTTCTAAAATAGCCACTGAATGAAGTGGGAATGTCGGCTTTCTTTACAATAGTTTTACTTCCTCCTTTCCCACTTCCTCAGAACTTGAAGCACCATTTATCACACTTAAACTATTGTGTGGAGAAAAAGAAATGTAGAGCTGAATAAAACATGGATGTGGTTTGGCCTGAATTAATCTTGCATAGCCAAGTTTACAGAGGTCTAAAGAATTCAAGGACAAAAGTTAGAAAAAGGGTGGAAACACAGCGAGCTGTCGTTACACTTTAAACCCATAAAAGTACGCTTGGGAGAACTTGTTTGGGCTCAAACAAAAAACTAACCTGAGGTGCCGTTTCCAGGGGAGTGCATCTTAACACACAAAGTTCAGCCGGATTTAAAAACCCAAGACAGAACTGAAGGATGATTTCTCTCTCTGGTTCCCCCTCTACGCTTTCTCTCTTCTCGGTTCTTTGATACAATATTGTGCTATCAATAGCTAATAGTTCAGACAGCCATGGAGGTCACGGATTTTAATCCTGGATTGGTTGAGAAAACTTGCACAGTCAAAATGAACAAGGAATATTTTCATCTTGTCCCAAAAGTGCTAATACAAGATACAGGACAACATAACCTTCCCCTAGAAGTATCAATCTGTGTATTTCTAAGACACATTGGATCCTCTTGTTTTCCTGCAGTAGTCTTTTGCATCTCTTTTGAAGACATTTTGGGGCATAAATGCAATAAGAGACAGGAGAAAAAAGCTATTTAAGCACAATAAACTTTAACTTTTTTTTGTTTAATTGCAGGATGGAGCCACTGATCTTCGATTAGTGGACGATCTGCTTTAACTCCTGAGCTGCAGCTGTCCTGCACTATGCAGGATGCAGAAAAATACTATATACTCTCACCTACAATCCTGCATAGTATAACTTTATATATTCTTTCTTGTTGTGTTAGGTGTCAAAGAAATACTGTTCTACAAAATTACAACCTGCTTGCGTAAAGTGCAGGTGGTGTAACATTTGGAAGAGGCTTTATTAGCACTATAAAACCATGTGAACCAGGTTGAAATACATTATATCCTCTGGAATAAAACTTACGTTTTAGATGTTATTCCTTCTGCAACATGTCCCACTGAGTTTAGAAGCTTTTATTGGTGATTTTTTTTTATGGTAGAAAGCGCTCCTATTCTCTGATTTGGTCATTCCCTGGCTGCAATACACTGCCAATGTAGATGTAGCCATAGGTTATGCTACCATCATGGAAACATGGAAACTTGGTCGCTGATTTTGTCAGTTTCTTCCGATTTTGTATCAGATTCCTGCTGGAACATGTCTGGTTGTGTTTACAGGCTTTTATTAATGAATTTTCACAGCAGAAAGTGCTGCTATTCTCTGTTACAGTAATTATTTTGGTTGCAATGACAGTGCAGAGATGCCAGTATATGAAAGACCCACAAATGCTAACCGTCAAAGCAGACCAGGCTTTTTCGAGAGAGGTGCTTAAAGACACAGGCGCTAGACGCAGTGTCTCAGACAGAGGGTGTTTATAGGTGTTTCAGCACAGATAGTAAAAGCAAAATAAAGTGTTTTTTGACCATTAAAGCATGACACACTTCATGCCTGGGGATCTTTACTCTATTCCCATTGGCTCGAAGGCCTGCCGTCCCCAGACTTGCAGTCTGCAGTTGGACCCTTCTCCCTCTAACTGCTGTAATGATTAATAAATGTTTTCATGCTGTATTCACTTCATAATACTTCACAATAATACAACTGTCAGCTACTGTAGCAGGAAAGATTCATTTTTTTTTCTGCTTTCTGCCTCATGGCTGTGTTAATCCCAGTGGCTCCTGCCGCCAGCCAGAGTCTGCCATGTTTTAGAAGTGTGATCAGCACAGGGAGGTCACTCCCAACTCAGTCTGTGGCACTTCTCTGTGAGCACACCTGTGTATGTGTCAAGTTCACCTGCAAGTGTGTGCGTGTGTGTGTGTGTGTGAAAGAGGAATAAATCCAGGGAGAAAGGAGGAGACAGAGACTGACAGGTGGTGATGCCGGCCATTTTATCACCCTCGTCTGCCTTTCTGTCGGTACGGTGACAGTGCAAGTTGACTGCTTAGCGTATTTATCTCCCGGGACTTTGTACGTGTTTGAGATTGAAAGTGTGTGTTTATACGAAGGTGTATCCACGTGGGTGTTATTGATTGTTGAATTTCAGCTTTGCCTTGTCTGCTTAACGTGTGCCTGATCACGGGTTTGCGCATTTCTCCTTTGGTAGAAGGACACACATCCCCTCAGGGTTTGAATACAAAATGTGACTCTTTCAAATGTAACCTATTTTGATGTCTACACACACACACTCACACACACGTAGCATGTCAGAAAGTGCACCACATTGACAGCGGGACTGACAGAAGAAGAAAACCAAGATGACACTGAGAAAGAGGAAGACAGAGACGGAAAACAAAGGGACAGAGAGAAAGATGGATTGAAGACAGAACACAGAGAGGTATATATGACACACACACTCATATAATACAAAATTATTAAACATACATTAAGTCAATATTAACCCGCTAATCCAAAATGTTTCTCATAGTTTTGAGTGTAATCTTTTAAACATTGATACATTTACAACAATCCTGTAAGCACATATGCGGCCTCTAACTTCAAACAACCCAAAAAAACTCCTATGTTAAACAGAGATCTGGTGCTGCTGTGAGATTCTAACGAAGGTCTTGGCAGCAACTGCATCATCAAAGATGTCAGGCCTGGGCTCTGACAGTCAACATAAAAAGATATTACTGAAAAAGGTACAGATGTCAAGTAAAGAGATTTAAATTTATGCTTGGCTCCAACTCAGCATTTATATGCATGCAGATATTTGGGACTGAAAGTAATATCTGTCAGATACTCAAGGATAAGGCAAGAATGTTTCAGGCAAATTTGAACAACTGTCCAAACTGACGGACCAATTTGTAAATTGATGATAAGGCTGCGCTGTCACTGCAGGCATGGATGCTCAGAAATTAAAAATTGCAGTTCATTTAGATGATAGTTCAAACACTTTTTTATCTACACTTGATACAGAGCTGACAGCTATGTAAAAGTGCCACTTTTTGCACCATCGCTTCTTTTAACCTTGTTCACTCTGAACTGAAATAATGTTTAGGTTACGGTGACCTTCAGCGTCGTAATAGTGGTATATTGTGTCAACATATAGGTAAAAATTGCTGAGCAAAATCCCTCTGTAGTGAAGATAACTGGAAGATTTACATATTTTATCTTAATTGAATAAAAACACAATGACTGAGGCACCTTCTGTCCGACCATCACCACGTCCTCAGATGCTAAGAGGACAACAGAGGGAGGAGACCTGCAACTTAACTCTAACAATACCTGGGTTAATATAAGTCAAATTAATGTGGCTTTAATAATATATAAATTATTTAAAGACTTGCCAGATAGTGGAAACTCACCAACAATGACCAGCTTCTTTAAATTCACCCTCCAGACACTGCTGTTGGTAGGTTTTATTTTTTTGCTTTTTCCAGTGCTAACAGTGCAGAAACAGCTCCGACTAGCACTTGGTTGACTGATGATGAAAAAGCAATACACTTCAGGATAACTAGCATTAGCACAAACATCAGAGAGATTTATTCGTACATGTTTTGTCAGCCCAGACTCAGATGAGGAGCACCAAAATTGGCGACTCGCAGCAGGCTGTCCTGATGCACTATTCATACATATAAATCCAAAAATTAATGCAACACAATTCAAATTTAACCCACAATCAGGAGGGCTGCCATCACATGACCACTGCACTCACGGATGTAAAGAACGAGTAGTATAAAGACTGAAAGTCTGCTTACAGAGGCAGGGTGAGGTGGAGGATCGGTCAAACAACACAGAACTTTCGCCCAGGAGACTGGTGTTCAGAAGCGTGTGAAACCAAGCAAACTTGGAGTTACTTAAAGGTATGCCATCACCAATATTCTTTTCCTTAACCACCTACATAACTGTATGTGATATACATAATGACATCTGGGGCTAATTCAAGCTTGTAGGCTAACTGCAGTGGCTAAGATGTTCTGATGGCTCTGATGTTACAGTGTGTTCACATTGGTCCAGTTTACATCCATAAACTGCTGTACCTGTTATGATCTTGGGTTTTATTAATATTATGTTATCTTGTGGACTTTGTTTTGGAATTTTGTGCTCCTTGTTTCATGTTATTCAATCATGTTTAATCTGTTTCCTGTTTTATTTTATAGATTCTCTCCTCATCTGTCATGTCTGGTTTTACTTCCTGCCTTCAGCTTTAAAGTCCACAATTTGTTTGACAGTCTCTGCTCTGCTTTTGGGTCCTTCCTGACTGACAGTACCATGTGTATGAAGTCTGTTCCCCACAGATATGTGACGTACCTCATCTAGCTTGTTAGGCGTATGTTTGAATTTTAGATTCTAGGGAAGTGCATGTACATCACCTCATTCAGTAGAGGAATGTGAAAACACTCTCTAGTGACCAACTTTGCACAGATACAAATCAGATTAGTCAAGGTCAGACACTTCAAGAGACGTAAGAAAAATTTGAGAGTGGAGGGGGAATTTTGTAAGGGGGCACAATTTTTTAAATTGGTAATAAGATGGCAACTAAAAGGTGAAACTAAAAAGTGTTGTTTTCACATCATCCTCAAACATGAGCTGGAATAGGAAAGAGAAGAAGGATGTGTGCAGATGAGAGGAGAGACAAAGGTGGACAAACAGGGAGATAACAGACAGACAGCAAACAACGACAGAGAGACAAGCAAAGAATGAATAATGAACTGATGATAGTCTCTTTTCTTGCTCTGTTTGCCTTTTTTGCCCACGCCACCTTCAACTCCCCTCTCCTCCTCCAGCCTTGGTTATCCTCACATTCCTCCCATCCCCTAACCTCACGTTCTTACTATCATCTGTTTGCTCTCCCTCTGCCTCCACTCCTTTCTCTTACTCTACCTCCGAGCGCTGTTTCCACTGTTGCTCTCTCCTGTCTCTTTCCCCAGTTTTCTGTCTCATCCTTTCATCTCTGTTGTTCTCCCACCTCATTGCCCGTCCTCTGCTTCCTCCCTCCCTATGGCCAACAGCTGCTTATACAAAGTTTCTGTTGAAAGTTGAAAAGTTGAGAGCTGATTGGTCAGGCCATCACAGAGCTGGATGTGCACACAAAGTATCCATACACACACACGGAAGGAGCTCTGCTGCGTTCTGCTTCAGTTCCCCAAAACCAAAAATTGTAGCCGGGGGCAAGAAGCTGAGCCTGATGTTATTATAGTCAGATGGAGAACAAACAAAAGACATTTATAATTCTAAACATTGTTTGTCCAGACCCACGTACACTCAGTGAACTCAGCAGAATAGCTGAAATAAGGGCTGGAATTAAAATTCTTACGTTCTTCTTTTCCCTATTTTCCTATAATAAAAGCAGGGGCGTACGTGAGGAGATAGCTTTAGCATGCAAGCAAAGGAAATAGGAAGAAATGATGGATGTAGGAAACAGATGAGAAGGATGTTTTGCACTCCACCTTGCAACACCTCCTTTATCTCCACCCCTCTGTTTCCTTTGCCTCCCTTCCTCTCTCTTCTTATTCCACCCTTTCCCTGATGAGATGCTTTCTGACACTGCCACTGGCTGCTGGTTCCTCAAGCCATCTGCAAAACACACAAACACGCGCACACACACACACACACACACACACACACACACACACACACACACACACACCGATACATGCCCATGAACACACTGAAATGTTCTTTAACAACACAGACTCAAACACATATTCACACACTCAGCACAAAAAGCATAATCCACTTCAACACTGTAGCAGATACACATTTCAAAAAAGAATAAACAAACAGAATTACATCCTTACTGGTTATGTGTGTGAACACGTTTTTCTTTCTATGCTGTTTTAACACGTGGTTGAAATTGTGAGAGGGTCACAGTCACACCAAAACTAATTCATTAGGTTTGGAAAAAAAAGATCATAGTTTGGCTTAAAATAAATATGTTTGTTATTAATATTACATTTCTTATTTAATGCCACATACAGTATGTCACGTGAAGAGTGCCACGTATCACATCGCTGACGTCATTATGACTATGGCCACTAGAGGTCGCCTCCTAAGATAACTGAGAAAATGGGTCATAATGCCGCTTGTAAAAATGACCTGTTTGGTTTTACTATGGAGGACAGTCTCGTATAAGACTACAAAAAGAGCTTTATCTTCCTGATCAATAGTTACTTTCAAACCAAACCCATGTTTCCTGGTTGTTAGTGATAATGATTGTGTTCATAATGTCACTTGGGCCACTTGGGGGCAGTGTGGACAAGCTGAAAACGCAATATTTACATGAGCCATTGTTTTGGATTTAAAAATCTGATTAAAGCCACTGTATATGTAGAACCTCAAAAACCACAGACATTATGAAACATGCATGCGTAAAATTGATTTTACAATGACTGAACAGCTCCCCCTTGTGGACAATCTGCAACCTGATTAATGTGAGTAAGTGAGATTGCGAGTTAAAACCCACTTCTGTGAGGATTCTTAAGAATTATTGAGGTAGTTATAAATATCCTGCAGCAAATATTTGCAGTTATTTCTCCTGCGCTATACTTGTTTGTTTATCCACCATTTGATGTTTGGGATAGGAGTCATAAAGAGGCAGTGAGAGCTTGCTAGCTTTTTATAGACTCGTGCTGCTACTCTATGTTGTATACTGTATTTTTGGCACTGATTAGTCAAGAGCTGTCTAGGATCACAAATGGTATGTCATTAGCCAAGGCAGCAAATCAGCTCGGAGACACCCTAAACACAGCTGTGCCAGTCAAGTGGTTGTAGAGAAAACCAGAGTTTGAGGACAAATCCATTCTGCGATACTTCAAGATTTATTTCATATTGAAGGGGTGGCATTTTCAATATTATACCAATTGTCCCTCAAATTTGCTCTTCTTTTTTCTGCTCCATGGTGATTTCTGAGGGAGCCATTTGGCAGGCCAAAGGAGTGGATTTGAGCATATTGTATTTTTCTATCTTGGAAAAAAAAAAAAAAAAAAGGCTTCCTGAATGACATATGCTTCAAAGAGCATGTTTGCCAGAAGAAAGCCAGCACTGTACACTGCAGCCACTGCACACCTACAGTAGGGCTGCCCTGTGAAAGTCAGAGATTCAAATCATCAGTCAGAGACCCCTCAGTCAAGTGAGACTGCTTTGAGTCAGTGTGCAGTATACAGGCAGTGTACAGGCGGATGTGACTAGAGGTAGAAATAACATTATCTTCTGCCTTCTGCTTAGAAATGGTGAGTTTACAGCTCACAGCACTTAATACGATACAGTCTCCAGTTCTGGTTTGACATTTAGTGTCAGCAAAAAATGTTGCACATTTAGGATCCATTATTAGTGTAGTTAGCTTGGCTCCTACATCATGTGAATAGTAGGTTACTGTGCATGGAACATCCCACTATACCTTGTTAAAACTTTCAAACTCTATATGGAAAACAAAGGAAATATTCATACTGAACAGCCAAATCTGATTTGACTGCCATAATGCTGAGTCAGGTAAAGACCTAATTAACAGACATGGATGAACTACTGAAAGGGCCGAACAGGCACAGGCACAGGACCCCAAGCAGGGTTTTCCCTGCCTATCTAAGACAAGGCGGGCTGCCTGGGTGATTTTGGCTGCCACCTTGGTTAAAGTGTGTGTGGCGTCTTTTGTGCGCACAAACCCATTACTTTCGATGTAGACGCGTGTCATGCGCACTCACAACCCAAAGCAATGCCATAGCGCTTGTTTTTTCGTCCGGCGCACAGCTCCATGGACCTGCTTCTCCCTCTGGTGTTGTGTCCCGGTTCCCCCTCGGGCTGTGTCTCTCCTACTGTTTCCCACAGAGCGCTGCCCCATTTGAAAGGTGAAGGAAGCCTGAATGTGGAAAGACGTCGCCTCCAAGTTGTAGAATGTGTATTATAGAAGAAAAACACACATTTCAGGACCGCTGACTTGTATCACAGAACAGACATGTCCTGTGATTTTCTTTCAAACTTTCATGTTTAATACAGGGGGGGACAATACCTGACAGTCATATTCTCAGCTGCCAGGATGTACCTACTGTAAAGGGTAAATATGATCATAGAAAGCTAAAAATCACAGGACATGTCTGTTCTGATTATACAAGTCAGCAGTGTAAAGCTCAAGCATGTGGGGGCCTCCTTTCATATTTGATAGAGGGGGCGACCATATCTAAAGCTGTCAAGATGCCACAGTCACAGGCCTTTGCCACATTGGTCTCGAAAAAACCCAGGGAAAACCCTGCCAAGGTGTCAGGTAAACGGACCTAGGGTGTAGGTACCATGTCTGAAGGGTGGAGATGGGGCTAAAAAGACCACAGAGGCACAAAACAACCACAAGAAGATAGAACATTACTGCAAAGTGATTCAAAACCAACACAAAATCTTTGTCTTGTCCCTATGTAGGAGAGGTGGTGGGGCCCTTTGCATATTCCCAGGGGCCCATTGTCTCATAGTCCACCCATGCCTACAGTATGTTTTGGTATTGTATTTGTGTAGCATCATGAAAGAGAGGCTGTGAATATGAGTGAATGGAGTCGCAGTTTCTCTATCAACCTCACCACAGAGGTTTAATGGACACCCCCTTGTAAATCTGTCTCATAATAGAGAAACCTGTATCTTACAGCCAGGAGCTGGAGATTAACTCCAGCAGGACACAATTTGGACCTGTGGATGCAGAACTCTGCTCCCATCGGCCCTGGTCCATTTAAATCCACAGCCCTTAATAATCTGATCTGAGTATGCCTTGAAGACTTTCTGTCTGTTCTCAAAACTCGACATGTCTTCTGGCTTTTTTGGATTCTGTTCTTTAAGATTCCCTGTCAGTGTCGAAATGAGTATTTTAGATATCCGAAAAATGTTCTCCTATCAAACTTCTTTGTAGCTGAGCTTGAAATATCTTAACATGAGATCCCTTTGTCTTCACTTTGCCTGTTAAAGGCCCTGTACTCCCACACTAGTTAGTTATTTTAGCGAATTAGATTTTTTATTTATTTTTTAATACAACTGGCACGTGTGTTAATGTGATATCGTTGTGAGTGTAAAGACACACCAGATACAGCAAAGCGTGGGCGGATACATCATCTTGTCAATCCAAAAGTAAAGATTGCTTCTATTGCTGCTGCAGCCATTTATCTGTGGAGACAACAATGTTTCCAGGAGTTCACAAGTTCAAAATAAGATTGTAGAAGCTGCATGTTTCTTTTCTTGTAATGTGGTATTTACATTTTTCCTTTAGGGCACATGTTAGGAAATTATGGAGTTATATGCAAGTTAGCAACAACAGGAAATATCTTTAAAACTTCTTCCTACCATACACTAGAAGACTATGGAAAGACTGAAGTCTGAAACTCTCACATCCAAAGACATCTGAGTTTTTTATTCACATACACTAAGATTTTGCAAAGACTGGGGATCTTGCTGGGTTGCTATTTGCAAGACTAGAACTAGATTTGCCCTCTTGCTCCTGGTTGAAAACATTACACCAACTCCTTACATGTCCACAGGAAAACATAACTCTAGAGACACAAGATCATGTGAACAGTATTCTTGTCAAATCAGAGTCAATATAATATATGCCTCACCTCACCACCAGCCTCTGTTTGTTAGCTGCCTCTGTTTGTTACGTAATAGTACACCCACCTCATCAACTACCACTACACCTCTGGAGGACACCATAACTGTACATTCAAACCAGAAGCTTCCAAAGAGGCAAAGTTGCTCGCGGACGCCCAAGACGCATGACTGTCAAAAATATTTGTGGCAGCTTTGGCCACCCTAGTCGCTCATCACGTGAATCATTGAACGTTCGATCGTTCTTGTCAATTTAAAGGAGCCACAAAGCAGACTTCTGGCTTGAAAGCAGTGTAGTTGCTGCTTGCTGCTATTTTAATGTCTTTTTGTGAAATCTGTGTTAATGAAATGCCTTTCTTTGCAGTATGTCAGCCCATTCAAACCAAGCAAGGAAGACTTTCAGGCTACGTCGCAACATTAGCCTGCAATTCTCTCCTCTATTACTAACATTACACACTTTAAAACTCACCAGACCGATCAACTACCTCCGCGATGCCGTCCCAAGCCTCATTCTTTTTATTTTGGTCTCTGTATTCGGACAGCGACACATTATAAAGGACTGAGTGGGCGCGAGCGCAAGTGATAAACTTCTAGATATCCATTGTCGGAACAAGTGTGCTGTAGGAACCAAAGTTACATGGCTTGTTCTCTGGGACCTGCTTCATCGAAGCAAGTCGGCATTGTGATTGGTTGTCGCCAAACTGCCTCAGAGCTTAAACGAGTTTTAACTCCCCTCCAGACCCGCCCGGTCACCCAAGACGCACGGCTGACGACCAGGTCGCCCAAGTCGCCCGGCTCTCATTTAAAATCAATGACTTAGGCTGTTTTGGAAGCTCGTTGGTTTGAACGTACAGTAAGTATAAGAGGCAAACCTTTTCTTTATGAAATTATGATTTCTCACTATAATAAGTGCTTAATTGGTTGGATCTGATATATGCCGACTTGAACACAGGCTCTTGTTCACTTCACAGCTCCACCGAGTTCTCCTCCTTCTCCACAGTACAAAAGTTTTTATGCCTCCCCAAAGTCCCATCCATGTTTACTGTTCAACTGGTTTTCGCCCTCGTGTTTGATTCTGGAGAACAAAGCTATTCTTCACAATTTGCATGAGCCGAAACTAAAAACTTAGTCTAATATTAAACATATTTGACTTCGTCTGAATGTCAAAACAAGAAAAAGGCCGCCTTAAGACAGCTTGGACTGAGTTTTATGACCAACTTACATCAAAAGATCAAGGTCATGGGAGCGCGCATCGGCTGAGATAAAACTCGTGATTTTTTTCCAACATTGTAAATTTGTCTGTGACAGTGAAATCACTTGAAAAGTCGTTTGGTGTAAGGCCTGCATTAAATGCCATAGACATTAATCTTACCTAAAAACCATTCACCAAATTCTCTTCAACAGTTTAATTTGAAGGAAAAAAAACCCTCTACCATACACACATGCAGCACATATATATATGCACACATACATATTTGCTCAGTAGGCTGCGTTGATTATGCATGACCTCTCCAAATACCAGCAAAATGCCAGCAAAGAACACAGATCTGATATTTTAGGAATGCACATGGTACAATTAAGGGACAAATGCCCACACACTAATACATGCTAGCATAGGTTAGCACAACTCACACATTAACTGTAGCTCAGTGTGCAAACCTTCGTCATGTGGGACAATTACTTTAATTATTCTCGCCATGAGTAAAGTTTCTGCTAAAAAATGCGAGATATAACCTAGAAGGCCACGTTCATCCATGTTCATGTGAGGTCTGAGGTACAAAACACACACACACACACACACACACACACACACACACACACACACACACACATGCACCATACCGAAACACAATCTTTATGGCGTCTCCCACTAGAATCACATTCACTTTGTTCTTATATATTTTCTTCAGTTTTACCTCAGGGGCTCCTGAGTTGTTATGACTCAACTTTCTCAGTAATATATGTATGTGTGTGTGGTGTGACTGTGTGTGCGCGCATGGTATTTGGCTTACTGACTCACCCCTCTTGTGTCCAAAGAGTGATTCTGCTGACTCTAGTGTTATGTCCTTAATCACCGTGTGTGTGTGTGTGTGTGTGTGTGTGTGTGTGTGTGTGTGTGTGTGTGTGAGAGAGAGAGAGTGTGTGTGAGTGTGTGTGTGTGTGTGTGTGTGTGTACTGAAGGCTGTAGTCTCTCTGTACAGTGTATCCTTGTTTGTATGTCTTCGAGTGTGCATGTTAGTTTGTGTAGATGCAGTATTTGTGGGCGTGTGTGTGTGGAAGGCTGTGTTCATGTGTTGGCTAATGGGTTTTGTCAGTGTGACTGAACTGAACTGAGGTCAACACAGTTGATTAAAGAAGCGAGCTGTGCCGCTCTGCCTACACATTTACCACCACACAGTCTACCTCTCCATTCTAAGCCTCCACTTTAACTGGTGCTCAGATTAAAAATTTACTGCTTGCAGTGACAGACAGTAAATCCACTGCTTCACATTATTAAAAGTTTGAATGTCTGCAGGCAAAATGAGCATCTGAACTGGTATTAGTGGATGGAGATGGATGGGAGAAGAGCAAATTCTCAGACGGAGGGAGGGATCATCTTGCAATTCAGCTCTACAACTCACTTAAAACTAACAGTTCTCTTTCAGCTCAATTTTGAAATGGGATTATATTGAGGTTGCACTTACAGTCAATATTGGTTTTCATTTAAAGGGCAGGTTTGGCTCTTTTCAAGTCTATCTATATATATAATACTCATAAGACAAGTCGGTTGAAAAACTTAATGGCAACTATTTTTAAGCAAATATGACCTCATGTTGTTTTTTCTTTGTCTTTAGGCATCAAACTCAGTATCACTGGGTTTTGTTGGTTGGACAAAACAAGTACCTCAGCTCGGGCTCTGGTAAATTTAGATGCATCAGTGGTTCATGAATATATTTCCACCACCCTGTCTTCCATTTCAGCAGTCCATCAAGCCCATAAGCTACACAGCTTTGTGTTCGGAAATGAAAAAAATCAGCTCCTTTTCTCCTTTTAGTCGATTTATCTCTCTGATTGGCTATTACTGGCGTGGGCTTACCATCCAAATTCTCACAAATATCAACAGGAGTCATCGCTGTGTCGAGGAAGAAGAAGCATATTCTGTATTGTTTTCTAACCCTTTAACAAAGTTCATCACTTTTTTCCCCACATAAAGTAGTACTTAACCTTAACCTCCAAGCCTACTTATACCTGGTCAACCAAACCTGCTCAGTTTGTCTCAGATTTATTGACCCACCACCTCTTCATCCATCCTTCCTCATACCTACTAACATTCCTTCATCCTCTCTTCTCTTCTTATTCAGTCTGGTGCATACCTCTCCCATGTCTCATTCTAGGTACCGTCTAGGGAGCCTGTAATCAGCTTGGGTGGAAAAATGCCTGAGACGCACCCCCCCACACTAAGTCTCCCTCTGCCCGATCTTCAGTACATCCTCCAAGATCAGCCTAACAGAAGACATCCCTCTTCCACCCTCACCCCCCCCTTACATCCATTTTGTCAGTGAGGTCTAGCTTTAAAGGAGACCATAGATTTCATTTTTTCAATTTAGTTCCCCATTTCAGTTTTTGAATTCTTCATTTTCAAGTAAAATACAGTTTCTTTCACAAATTCAACGTAACATGTGGTGGGTAAATTGTATACCAATGGTCATTTGGGGGATGACGTATTCCCTTATGTAGCTTTGAGGTTGGAAAACTCATCTCATTCTAAAGTGTCATATATTTTTAGTATTAGCTTGTTTCAGCTTTTTAAGGAAATTCTATGATGTTTGCACTGATATTCAAACCCAAGACATTATGTTTCTATGGCTTCATCAAAATCAAATCTTGAAAGATTTTGAGTCTGGCCCTCACCGATACACGCTTCCTACTCAAGGGGTGGCACTAACTGAGGCATTTCAAAAGCCGCCACACACAATTGGATAGCACAATTGCCAATCAGAGCAAAAAACAAGGTGACATATTCATTGCATTAAGCCCCATTTGTTTGCCAACCAGTGGGGCTAACTGATATATTATGCTTTTGCCGTATCCCGTTGGCAAAACAACAAAAATGTCCTTCCTGGAAGCGAAGGCTTTTAGAGCAGTCTTCTGTTCCTCTCTCAAGAAAAAAGGTAAGTGTAGTTGGCTTAGCGTTTCTTCCAAAGCTAAACTGAATGGACACGGTCCTTCGGCAGCTGCCATCTTGGCTGTTTACTTTTCTACTCCTACGGCGCAGCGCTGTCCTCATCATGTTTCGCCCACCCAGAGCCCGCCACTGTTTGATAGACTGATCCGATGGTCCAACTGGCGATTCAGCAGGATCTGCTCATCTGGGCCAGATCCCCATGCAGAGCAAATTCAAATTTGCTAGGGGCGGGGCATCTGGATTTCCAGGTTAATCTTGTGCTACATTGTATATATATTTCCCCAAATTTCAGACTGACACATTTGGTATCTTTTGAAATTGAATCTCTACTTAAAAGGACAGTTCACCCAAAATCAAAAATCCATGTTTTTCCTCTTACCTGTGGTACTATTCATCAGTCTAGATTGTCTTGGTGTGAGAGGCAAAGTGTTGGATCAGCCATAGAGATGTCTGCCTTAGCGGGTGTAGATCAGTTGAAAGAAATGGTTCCTCTATGGATTATCTTGAGTAGCTAGGTCATGATTTCTACATTGATGGTGAGTTTTTCAAATGTATTTTTTGGCCACTTTGAGCACCACAAGCCGAGTGACATCTAGTTCCATTATATGTAAGAGAAGGCCGATATCTTCCAACACTCGGCAACTCACACCAAAACAATCTAGACTGATAAACAGCACTGACAGGTAAGTTTGGAGCAAACTGTGGGTTTTAACGTTTAGCTGCTCAGCTTGAGTCTGTAATATCTGGCTCACCAGTGGATCAATAAGGGATGAGTGGCTTAATTCCTGAACTTCAGTTACCTTTAAGGCAAAATCAGAAGAGTATTGGACGATAGGGGATAAACTTTGAGATTTAGATAAGACTTAAGTACTACTATCGCCCTGAAGTTGATTCCATACAAGAGTGTAGACAGCCATTATTAGCAGTGACAGGGGCAGTCGAAGAAATTGGGAAGGGACAAAATCAAAGGTTCTAAACATGAGAGATTCTTTAACAGAAGTTTATGACTGACACCATACAGTACATAATAGAAATAACTAAATTCTATACTGTGGGTATAATATTGAAAGTCCTATCCAAACAGCATTATTCCAGGAAAATGTGGGTGGTAAAATAATTTGCCGTATAGTTTGTTAACTAAACTTATTCTTGCATTTGCATTTTAACCACAATTACATGCACTTTTGTCAAATCACAAGAGGTCGCTCATAAAAAGATATTTATATTTCATGAGAAACTCAAGTGAGAAATGGAACTTAAATTATGGCAATGGTTACTAGGGACTGTAATCACACATACACTCATTAATTAGCAATATGCAAATAATACAATTCCATCGCTATAGCAATTTATATTTGTTTTAACTGTCAATCTATCAGTGCTTTCAGCTCTTTGTCTCCTGTTGGGTCTTTCTATTCTCATCAGTGTGAGTAGAGCTGGCACCTGACTGCTCACACAACACAACATACATTAGTCACTGAACCCTATGTCCAACTGTGACACACACACACACACACACACACACACACATTATATAACCGTGTATTTGTGCCTCAGAGCACTTCCCCAACGTCTTGCTCATGCATTCCATTTCCTGTTTCATGTGTATGTTTACTGTACTATCTCTGCGTGTTTCCGTGTTTGATGCAGGGGTTTAAGCGTATATGTGTGTGTGTGTGTGTATGTGGGTTTTTACTGTAATGTGTGTGTTGCTGTGTTTTGCTGTTTGCACTCCTGTGATGTCATTTTTACAGTGAGCAGTGTTGGCATTTTGCTGTTGTTGCACCCGTTAGCTTTGCATTCCTCTGGTGATGTCATGTATTAAACATAGCTAACTTGTGTTTATTCGCTGTACCTACAAGCACGGCAACTATGAGCCATGGCGGTGGATGAAAAAGTCGCAGAATGTATTTTCTGAGTTGTTGATTATTTACTAGACATTCTTAAATATTGTATACACCATTTTTCCAGCCATTTGGAATAATGGAACACATAAAAATCTGTACATCATTTGGGAAAAATTGTTGCCATGTAGGGCCAAAACATCCTGTTTGTATCTAACTGTTCTCCAATTGTCTTCATCATCCTGAAACCATAACACAGCTCATGTTGAGGATGACTCGTTTTTAACCCTGACGCCTAAAAAGAGGCACAGATTGTGTGATGTTTCTATCTTATTTAAGTTAGGAATTGGTGTAAAGGGCATTTCTTAAAATCTACTTTTGTTAAACTATGCTGGAGTAGAGTTCACATAATGAATGTTTACCTGACAAATCAAATGAGAAAAATCAACCCAGTGTCAGCTTCTAGTGTGGCGGTCGATTTAAATATATAAACTGTAAGATGTCACCATCATATGAGCTGTAAAATACGAGTACTTTGAGAAGCTGCTTAAGCTGTAAACGTCATCAAAGCCTTATAGATTTGATTAAATAAAACTGGTCTTATGGACTCATTTGGTTAGTTTAGTTGCTGCAGTCTCCTCCTAAGCTGTATTACCCATCACTGTATATTAAAAACAGTGCATTTACACAAAATGTGTGTGTTTTAAAAGGAAATCTAATTAATTTGGGTTTTTGGAGTAGCTGCAAAAATGGCACTTAGCCCAAAGTTTTATGGTTAAGTTGATATCTGATGAGCAAGACATTTCTCAATAACTTCTACTTCACCAGGGAAGATCAATGAAATGAAATTGATACTGCCAATGACATCCACAATCAAAACATGTTTCACATAAGTCATATTTGGAGGCTCATATGGGGAAAAAGAAAAACTGACAGATCCTGAAAGCTTAACAGGGAAAAAAAAAGGTTCGGTACAACTGCACATCAAGCCAGCAAGTAATCCTGAAAGAATACTGAATAAGTATGAACAAAAAAAGGTTAAAATCATCTGGGACATTTATTATGTACCAAAGGAAAAGATCAGTCAATGAATCTGCTGTGAAATTGTTCACAAGCCAGTTTCAAAAGAAAACTGTTCATACGTGTGAGTAAAATATTCGATGTAATGAGGCTCAGTGAGGCTTTCACACGACTGTGGTAATTCTCTTTTATACTTGAGTAAAATGCAGCGGAGCCCTGGTCAGACCAGAAGCGGCCCGTCTCACGTCACCGCCTCTGCACATGTCCCAGGATGCACAGGTCCATGTGGGCATGTCTGGATATCACACAGCTCACAGAGCCGACATCAACACAGCTGCAGAGTCAACGAGTGAGCCTGAGATGTGCGGTTTGTTTTGAGTCCATTTCAGTCAAAAATGTGCGCTTTGGTGAGGCTCAATGTGGCTTTCAAACGGTTGTGGTAATTCTTTTTTATACTTGAGTAAAATGCAGCAGAGCCCCTGACTCCTCCCAGCCCTCACCAGCCCCATTGATGCAGTTCTGTTGGCCTGCGTACCAGTGTTTATTTTATGTTCATTTTGTTAATGAAAACTATGACCTAATATACTCATCAACAGCCTTTTTTTTACCCTTTCACTAAGACAAGAAGATGATTAAACAGCACTGATGTCATTAAACAATAACTGGGAATACATCAATATGCAATACTGTTGACAAAAATATTGAACTATTGACTACACTGGTAGTGCACGAGCACAGTCAGGAGGACTCAGAGTACTTCCTTGAGTTAACTTTAATGACAACATCAGGGCTCAGGAGAAAGAAACGAGGTGATGTTTGGGCCCATATTGGATCTATTTCTTAAATGAATACCAGACACTGCAAAGCTGCATTCTTGATCATTCAACCTGTGTTTTTCATCAGATAATGATAAGATAAAATCTTGAGCCCAGGTCGGATTTGCGACGATACAAAACAAAACCATATTAGAATGTTGCAGAGAAACGTTCCAGTGGTGTAAACTGGCCTGTTTCAGCTCAACTCAAGTTGGTGAATGTGTGACCTGCGACTCATCTTGTCAAGTCGCCAGTAGCTGGTTATTGAAACGTGAGGCATGTCACCTGTTTTAACAGACAGTTGGCTTGTTAGGAGGTCCACTGGTTACAAACTTTCAGCAGATGACGTGCTGACAGCCCTCTGTCCATGCCAAGCCCGAGTCCGTCTACATTCCTGCCTCTTTGACAACTGACTTTTTGTCAGTCTCCGTACTCACGGTGTGTTGGAGTGGAATGGCAGGCCACTATATGTTTGCATGTCACAAAGACATATTCATCACTGACTCATTAATCGGTGCTGGTTATTGAAATTATCATGGCATATTTATAATGAGTAAATGGGCTACAGAGCACTTGTACGGCGCTTTTCTAGTCTTCCAACCACTCAAAGCACTTTTACACTAGAGGCTCCCTTACAAGGTGCCCCCTGATACTCAGTAACATGTTCTCACACAATTTTACCATAATGAGTGTATGAATTCCTAAGTTATGGCCAAAAGCATGTTTTGTGAGGTCAAAGTGACCTTGACCTTTGACCAACAAATTCTAATCAGTCCATCCTTAAGTCCAAGTAGACATTTTGGCAGATGTAATGAAATTCCCTCATTGTGTTCTTGAGATATCGCTTTCACAAGAAGAAGACAGACGAGGTCACAGTGACCTTGACCTTTGACATATGATCACCAAAATCTAGTCAATCTAATCTAGTCAGTTGTTGATTCAAATTGGACATTTGTGCCACATTTGTAGAAATTGCCGAAAGATGCTCTTTAGATATCACATTCACGAAAATGGGACCGACAGATGTGCAGACGTGCAGACTTTCATACGGATGTCAAACGTATGGACGTATGGACGGATGGATTGATGGATTGATGGATTGATGGACAACCCAAAAATATAATGCCTCCAGCCACAGCTATAAAACAGAATAGGGATGACTAAATATGTTAAAACTGACAAGGACACATTACACAGAACTAATAGACTAATTGCTAATAGCTCACAAAACTAGGATAACCCTACTGCTTAGCTCTTCAATCCACATTGACATGGTTAAACAAAGCACAGTAGTAACAGGGGACTCCATAACCAGAGATGTTAGATTATCACCAGCCACAGTTTACAGTGTAGTGAAGGCCAGCACTTCCTACACTGAGGCTTATCTGAGTGTTTTGGCATCATGTAGGGAGCATCAAGGAACTCAGGCAGGCACCACCACTAGCTCAGGCAACATCGTAATCCCAGTCAGAGATCACAAAATAAAGCCTCGCCAGGATGTTTGAGTTTGCCAGGAAGAAGAGTCAGCATCAGTTCTCTCGTCTGTTACCCGTGAGAGGTAATGATGGCATGTGCACTAGGCTTACTTCCATGAAACGCTGGCTGGCTTGTTTATGTAGTGAGCAGGGATTTGGTTGTTGAAAACTGGCCTTCTTCCTGAGGCCGCCCCCCTCATCAGGTTCCCTTACAAAGCAATGGAAGCTACAATGAACTCTCAAATTCACTGCCCTTTGTTCGCAGTATAGTGATGAGCTGCACGCACATATACTCATATAGGCAAATGTGTGTCAGATAAAGCTGAAGTGTGCGAGAAACAGAAACAAATTCAGGGCAGTCAGTGAGAGGGTGGTTGAGCAGAGTGGTTGAGTTGGCTGCTCAGTCATGCCTACTTTGAGAACTCATGTACATTGTGTATACTCTACAGCACTCATGTTAAACACACACACACACACACACACATTACTTTCACATAATGCCCACAAGCCCTCAGCCTTTGAACTCTGGCTTTGATTTATATTTATTGTTCGCCATTTTTATAAGCTTTCACTGATGTCTGAGCTAAACTTTTCCACACATACTGTCAGATTCAGACCAACACACACAAACAATGGGCAGGAGTTCTCAGGCACGCAATAGAGGAGATAAATCAGCGCGATTTGTTTGGAGGTAGGATGAATACAGGAGCCAAGCTTTTTGTCCTGCTGTGCTGCCTGCGAAAGTGGGCAAAATGTAATTGTATACTGAGAGTTTCCGACAGTGGAAGCTGTCCGAGGTTCTCTATGTTTAAGCAATGAAAAGAAGATGGTTCAAATGTTCAAACCGAAGCAGAAAATTTTGGTCTGTATCGCAGAGCAAAAACAGTTATGAGGTAGGATAGTAGAGGCACTCAGAACATTAGTTAAGATCTTCAGGACTTTTCATAAAATCATTTGATGCATTTGCGCTCCCTAATCACCTCTCTATAAGGCAGTTTTTATTGTAAGTGGCGGAGTCCGCCACTCAAGCATGAAGCATCCACAGGATATAATGCATGTATGTAAAGCAGCGTTACTATTGTTAATTTTACCTCAGTGATATCAGTCTACTTACTGACTGCTCACTTTCTCTACATTGTCAAAGAGCTGTGAGAGGTTATTGCAAATGGATCATCCTCACCGCCACTGCTTCACATTAAAAGCCTTCAACAGTGCAACAGAGTAGTTTTTATTGTGCTGCTTGAAACGCAGTATATTGACCAAGGAGGCTAGACTGTAAATGGATCTGGCGTATTTCTGACAAAGCAGCGGCTCAGTGAGTGTTTGCTGTTATTAAACTGCATTACTGTTACCACCAGTAGCCACAGGCGCCACTATATATAAACTAGCACTGAAATCTTAAAGTACCCCTCCACACAAAAATATGTTTTTCTTCTATTTATGCCCCCTAAAATGTCTGACCTTGACTGTGCTGACTTGTATCTATGCAAAATGTGTCTCTCATGAGGTGTTTGCACATTTCTCTGGTGAAGGGCGTGATGTCTGTGCACTTCCCTAAAATCTGAACATCAAACATACGCCAGATAAACTAGATTCACAAATATGAAAGCCAATCGCTGCCTAATATGGGAAACACATATCCATGGGGAACAGACTTCAACACAACACCGGCATAAAAACCTAGACCTCCAGCACAGAGCGGACTTGTCAGTACAGAGAGCAGAGCTTGCATTAGCATATTGAACATTTTACAGCCAACATGGTAGAGTGTGCAGTTTTTGGTTGTAAACTGAACCCTAGAGCTTCCTTCCATTATTTACCAAAAACCCTATTTCAGCAGATATTATTGCATGTTTCACAACCATTAACACTTGTCAACTACTGCCAGTTAACCCAATAATGATAATAATAATTATTATAATAATATTTATATAGCATTGTTCAAGCTTATGCTTTCCAGATTAAAATTTATACAGAATTTAAAAAAAAAAAAAGTAATTTCAGAAACCTCTCAATCCATCCATTTTTTAACCTCTGTCCGTAGCCAGGTCCTGGAGGCAGCAGGCTGAGCAAAGCACCCCACACATCCATCTCCACAGCAAAGCTTTCCAGCTCCTCCTGGGGACCCCAAGGTGTTCCCAGGCCAGATGAGATATATAATCCCTTCAGCATGTTCTGGGTCTACCCCAGGGCCTCCTACCAGTGCCCAGAACATCTCCAACAGGAGGCGCCCAGGAGGATCCTGATCAGATGTCTCCCTCCAGATGTCCAAACTACTCACCCTATCTCTGAGGCTGAGCCCAGCCACCTTTATGAGGACACTCATAAAGATTTTTCAGTCACTACCCACAGCTCATGACCATAGGTGAGGGTTGGGACATAGTAAGACCAGCAAATCAAAAGTGTAACATAACATATTGAGCACAAATATCAAACAGCACTGCGTCCATACAGGAAAATATGGAGGTGCGAGTGCAAAAAAACCTACAGCCTAACAAGCTAACAAACATTACCAGGTAAAAATATGCTACACTTAATATTTTAATGCGTCTGCTGGTCACCAATTTTGGTGCACAACAGACTCTTTATCCATGTCTGGGTGTGACTGAAGCTCAAACATGTGCGGCTGAATCTCTCCGATGTTTCCTCGAACACTGGCCATCTTGATGCGCACTTCTCTTTCAGCAGCGACTGGTCTAGCCCTAGCAGCATTGTCCCAGTGCTGGAGAAGTTAAAAATGAAACCTCCCAGAAGCAGCGGTGGTGGACGATGTGGAGGCCACATCCAGATAGAAGATCTACTTCTGGTCAGAGTATTGTTACATACTTTAAAAACATGTCCAGAGGGGAAGCTTAAGGATTGCAACTTTAAAGGATATAAGTTATCCAGCTAGTTCTGTCCAGCCTGCATGCAAGGTCACACTGTTGATGTGTCTCCTGAGGCCATGAGTGTTGACAGTGTGCAAAACTTTTTTCTTTGGAAAGATTAACACTCTGTTAGTTAACACATAAATGCCTGAACATGAGAACATGTCCTCCAGTGTTGGACCTTTATCCAAAACTGCAAACAAAGAAGAGCTTGCACACCAAAGTTTTATTGTAGATACAAATCAAAGAGACTATCAAAACCACAGTATGGCCCTCAGTGTTAATTGATCCATTGTACAAATTAGTGCAGACAGTCAATATCCCTGGCTGGCCAACTGTGAAAAGATTTCAACACTAACCGATGTTTGGAGAAACAAACTTTCTTGAACCTCAAAGGTTCAACAAAAGGTTGCCTTCTTGGGCTGATTAGACAAATGAACAGTGTCTCTGCTGACGCAATAAAGGAGTGACGGCTCCACTGGCTTTGCTCTGTAACCTACAGGACAAATTCGTGACCAACCAGAGCCTCTCCCAGGTGTGACTGTGTGTACTTTAAGCAACCCTCGCTCCCTTTGCAACTAGACCTCAGGCCACAGCTATAAATAATGAAGACTGTTCTCATTCTCTTTTTTCCACATGCTTGCTGCAGTGCTGTTGCAGCTTTCTGTAATTTGTATACCGCGAGGAACTATTCAGACAATCTGTCGTTCACTTGATTTACGTCTGATGAAGAGGCTTCTGCTCGTTAAACACGCAGACATTACTTCAGCCAGACTGGAGCTATATGAGATGAGTGAGGAGCACCTGACGCAAAATAATATCAGGTGCACCGGCATTAATGCACACATGCTCCTATGCACAACCATAGGTTCGCACTGCATATGAGGCTAATACACAATTGTGTATGCACGAACACAGAACCAGACTCACACTCACATGGTAATTTACAGTAGACCGTGTCCTTGATGCAAGGCCCGAGGAGCTATTTTGAGTGTCCCACTTAGGCAGTGAGGCAGCTAAAATCCATACATCCTTCTGTGGCACTGAGACACAAACACACATGCACAAATTTCACAGGCTCACACTCATCACGCACCTATTAAGGTCACATGCCTGTTTTTGATATGCATCGTCTGTCAATGTCAATAAATCAATTTCTTTTCATTTAATCAAATGATGCAGTGATTGATTGACCCTCAAAGAACCTACTTGACCTTGTCTGGATTGTAAAACGCACTCTTGTGCTACTGCGCTTTATTATAGTATCTGCTTTTTTCACTATGCATTACATTTTCCTCTCAGTCACCAAGAGAAGTCACTTGGAAATACCCCATATTCCCACCCAATCAAGATCACAGGGGAAATTAAAGCACGAAAAATAGCAAATAAAGTGCATCATAAAAATAGAAGGATATTGGCGAGAGTTTAAGGCCGGGGGCATGAATATCGAGCTACAATTAAGGTTGATAATTAGACAGACGAAGAGAATTTTAAAGTAAGAAATCTTTTTCTGGGGGGAAAACATTTTGATTGAGACGACTTGTAGTCAAATGTTTTGACAGCTTTCATACTTTTCATTTACGTCATCATTATAAGGCGAAAAAAAAAAACACGCCATTGCACACAGCTCCACACACAGCACGCATACACTTACTCCCGCGGGGTTTGAACTTAATTTGAACTTCACACACCATGATGACCTTTACATAAGAGAAAAGAGAGACGGAGAGACAGGCAGGAAGGAGGAGGCGTAAAAGCAGACAAATAGAGGGAAAAGGGAAGCAGGGAAACGCAGAAACTGGCGGAAATTTCATTCTTCAGAGTAATACAGAAAGGCAGGCAGTTAGGTAAACTGACTTGGATAACCACCGGGCAGCAAGAGGAGGAGGATGAGGCGGGGGGGAGGGAGTGTGTGATTGGGGGTCGACGAGGGGTTTGGAAAAAACAGGAGAAAAGTGTTGATCGAAATAGGGAGGGTGAAGAGGATAAATGTTGCTCCCAGATGAAAACAAAAAGGATGACAAGAGATCGGAGGAGGCAGCTTATGCAGGTAAACGACAAGGAGGAAACAGAGCTGGTGCAGCGGATCGGTGATGGAGGAGGTTAAGGGGAAGCAGGGGAAATGAGCAGATAAATGCAGGGAGGGAGGGAGAGACGGGGAAAAGTGATATAGAAAAAGAGAGAGCGGTTGAGGGGGAACGGGCGATGATAGCGCTGGGACACAGAGAATACAAGTATCAGAGAAGATATTGAAACACAACCACATAAGGAGACTGTGTGTGTTTCACTATTTTGTGCATACGTGATTGACGAAACACCTGCACGCCCTTGTGCGCCACTGTTGCATCTCTCCCTCCGTGCCTCTATCTGTGCATGTATGCCTTTATGTGTGAGTCTCATTGTGCGTGCATGTGTGTGTGTGTGTGTGTGTGTGTGATGGCCTAGAACAGACTTGTAATGTATGCCTTCTCCTCAGCTGGGTTGATCTCATTGTGTCAAACTCTGGGCTTTGACTAATCACTCTCAAATAAGAGGACTCAGCGAACAGTTGCACACACACACTTACACGGACACACACACACACATATCCACACAATAACGCAAACTATTTCACTATTTTAACTCCGTCCAATCCCACCCCACCCCACCCTCTCTTCATCTATTGCTGTCTCTGTAATGCTTTCAATACATCTATCTTCTTTTCTGGGCCTCCCCAACTGTTTGCCATCTGTCTCTCAGCACCAACATCTTCCCTTCGCCTCAGTTTTTCTTTATCTGTGACTCCTCTGCCGTCCCTTTGTGTATTTCCCTCTCTTTGGTAGATCTGCTTTCACTGTAGTGCATTTTCTGCTGGTAAACAGTGTCAGATGACAGAAAAGTTGAGGGGAAGACAATTTGTGACAAAGGTCAAGGGGTCGGATTTAAATCTGTATTCGACGTACTTCATTTTCTGTGTGTGTATTTTTTGAATTGTATAATTGGAAATGTTCTTGATGCAAACCATGACTAAAACATGAAGCTTTTTTGTTCCCCATAGGGCAGGTGACATATTGGTTGTCCGGTTCCACAAGGCGGACAAAGGGCAGGCAGGTGAGGCTGCTTGTTATTACATTTTATTATGTTTTCTCATAACAACCACCTGATGCCCTAAAATGAATTAAGAAAAATAAAATCCCATTTCAGTAAGATTAACGGGGACATGTTCCTACCTCTGAATATGATCCACAAGAGCATTTCAAAGCTCAGCACACCTACCAGTGAATGACAGTCTAGCTTGTTTATCACCGTTTATGGCCGTACATCATATGACATACGTCAACATACTACATTCAGCTGTTAAAATAAGTCGACATTTACTTTTGATTTCACATGAGACACAAACACTGGTGTCCTGGATGAAAGTCCCGTGGTTGTTTGATCCATCCACCTAAGTAGACTTTGTTGCTCTTAAAACTAGGTCACCTGACTTCCTCCATTGCTCCTGTAATAATTTCAATGGCCACTAGAAGTTGCATAACAAAAAACTTAAATATATCCTGTTGGTGGTAGCAGAGGCGCAAGCTGGAGCACCTGGAGAAAACCCACGCTGACACAGGGAGAACATGCAAACTCGGTACAGAAGGGCTCCCCCAGCACAGGTTCAAACCAGGAACCCTCTTGCAAGAGCAGTTACTTTCTGAGGTCTTGCTGTCACTGTGAGCTTGCCGGACAACCAGCGGAGACTCAGCAGCAACATGCTGTTTTTACAGCTTTTGTAAAGGCGTTTCCCCTTGTTTCCATTTTTTGTGCTAAGGTGAGCTACCTGTCTCCTTGGCAATATATGAATGGCATCGATCTTCTCAACTAACTTGAGATAAAAAAGTAAATAAGCCTACTCTCAATATGTCAGACTATTCCTTAAAGATATCACCAACTTCCTCATGGTTTAGAATTTTAGTATATCAGAGGTGCGACCACCTGTTTGTTCTGCGTGTGTGCTGGGAAAAAAAACTGGTGTTTATTAGGGGCGATCCCAAATACTAGATCATTTGACTATTCAATCAGAGGAGCCTGATTTAACAGTCCATCTTACAGTTAAATCATCACAGTTGCGGGAAAATGTGGTTATAAAACAAAGCATCATTTCATTTGGAAGTATGGGCAGTATAGGGTGCTGGAATTGCTTGGCTTCCTCCATTAAATCATGACACATAACCTATTTTCATATAAATGGATTAATTAAAGCAGTCACATAAGAAAGTCGTGCTCGCAGAGTGCTAAATATTTTTGTAACTTATGAATGGTTCTTTGTCAAACTGAGTGTGGGGAGGTTTGTACAAACAGCTGTTTGCTGCTTGTTGCTTGCATCTCACTCCCTTCCTCTCTCAGTGAAAGTCAAAACTTCTGTTTACAACCACGGAGAGCAAGCAGGAACCCAAACTAAGTGATGTGTTCTGTCTGTCTGTCTGTCTGTCTATTGATTTCCTCCACTCCCTTCAGTACTACGGACAGAGCTTCACCTACACACACACCCCAGACACACAACAAACAGCACTCCCTGTTATAAAATAAATTCTTAACGCGAGTCAAGAAGACAAATAGTTTAATAGGTTGTTACAGCTCTTTTGTCTGGTGTGGGAAAAATTGCACTAATGTTGTGACTGAGAATACAAATCAATTAGCAAAACAAAAAAAAACATGATTTGACCAAGTAGACAATAGATAGACTTGACAAATCAAATTTGACTGTGTAAATTTTTCAGTGGGGGCATCCCTAGTGTCCATACGCAGCGCTGACTCTGTACATGGGGAGCAAATAAAGTAGTTTGGATCAAGCCACACAACACTACGCCGGCTACTCTCCCTCTCCCACATCCTTGATACACCATGACAGTAATGAAAGTAAATAACATCAGAAACATTACTGAAGCTTTCAGGGGGAGTACTGACGGTACGGTAGGGGCGTATTTGATTGGCTGTTGAGTTCAAGTATCTTTCAAGTACCTTTCTCTGTGAATCGCTGAATCCACCTGTAGGAGGGCTGTGGTGGGATTCGATGCACATTTGGTTTTAGAAATGGGACCAGCTCACAGACTGTTCTCAGTTACACTCTTTTTCTATGTGACGCCGTCATTGAACTCCAGTAAAGTGGTTGTTAAAGTGGCAACTGAGTGGGGTTCCTAAGAGTTCACAGCAATGCATGCAGCAGTTTCATTCCACCAGATTACTACATGGATGACATCTAATCATAGGATCATCTGGATATGACACAGAACATATTCATGCTGGACAATATCTCATATGGTTGTATGTGTGTAGCCAGTGGTCTAAATTGTGCTTCTTTTTTGAATCTCAGCTCTGATGTCCTGGAAGCTCACATGTACAGTTACCTTTCTAATACATGCTGAGGAGCAGGTGCATGCCTGTGTAATTGTGTGCACATTTGTGTGTGTGTGTGTGCCTTATGAGTGATTGCAGTTCGACCTTTCCTTCTGGCAGCCTCTCCTGGATTGCGCTCAGATCAAGATGGCAAGTACTCTAAATGTGTGCGGTGTGTGTTTGCGTGTGTGCGCGCGCGGGTGCGTGTGACTGTGGCTTGATGGATGCCACAGATCATGGCTGTTGGATTGCATTGTGGTGAGCCAGCCCAGCCAAGTCATATCACATTAACACACACACACACACACACACACACACACACACACACGCCCTCTCATGAATGGATGAATGAATGAAGGCTGAGATGAAAAAGAATAATGGGAAAGTGGTCTGGTGAGGGTAATTCCATTCCTCTGTCACATTTGGTGTGTGTGTGTGTGTGTGTGTGTGTGTGTGTGTGTGTGTGTGTGTGTGTGTAGGTGTGTGTGTTTGTGTGTCTGTGTGTGTCTGTGTGTGCAATCTATCTATCTATCTATCTATCTATCTATCTATCTATCTATCTATCTATCTATTTGTATTAATTTGTATCAATTAAAAGTGGAAATAAAGAATAGCAGTCATTTTGCAAATTACATACAATATCGACCGTTTGCTATGCCTAAATCATATCCCTGTCTCTTCTATCATATCTGTGTTGCGAGGAGTTGTTGAGTATTGAATGTACACTGTTGTCTAGCCTTACAGTGCGTCATCTCACAGCAGGGAAGTCACGAGTGCTGCTGCTGCTGCTGCTGCAGCTGGCCTTGTCAGGTTGAGATGCACTGCTCGCTGCAGCCTAATGGGGGCAGTGTGAGCCATACATTACACGCTGCTGTCAAAGTAGAGCAGCAGAAGCAGCAGCAGCAGTCTAACAGCTGGGTTTTTGCAGTGCTGTGTGTATGTGTTTTTTGATGGGTCTGTGTTCAGCGGGGCAAAGCGCAGAAGGGGAAAATAATGGCGACAGAGGAAACAGTTGCCAATTAATAAAAAAGTGCTTTTGCTGTTATTCCTTTGCCTCATTGTTAATATAATAATTCTGGTACTAATTGTCCATAGTGCTGATTCCCTGAAAAAACTACCTTTCCCATCTACAGGAGCCCCCTTTGCTAAGCCCCGCCCCTTTGTGATGGTCCGACAACTGCACCCTCTGAACAAATATTATCATATTTTTGGAGAAATGAAAGAGTGATTCCAGAGAGAAGCAGACAGAGGGGTCTACAGTCTGTGTTTGAAGGATATATCCAGGATGTCAAACTGACTCAGCAGGTTAAAAAGACAAAGATAGTTAGAAGCTAAAACCGAACTATAGGCTCCAGATCACAGTGTGAAAGTGAACCACCACATCACTGCTGATCGCCACACAAGACAATGAATATAAAGGGAAACTCTGCTGATATTCAACCAGCTGTGTGGCATCACAGTGTGTGCAGATGAACCGTGTTTGAATTGGACTTCCGACGCCAGACGGGCAGGGATCTCCAGGGGAAGTTAAACAACGTTTGTCTGCGCACACTGTGATGACACACAGCTGGTTGAATATCAGCAAAGTTTCCCTGCTTCCCTTCACTGGTTCCTGTACAGCAGGGTCGGTCTTTGTTTCACTGTTACAATCATCAAAAAGCAAAAGCAGCATGTGTATACATTCAGTAGGCTATATCTTCAGTAGCTAGTTAGCTAACCCTACACTTTGCAGGGTTTGATTTTGGTTTTGGAACACAGAAGAAACGTATATCTTTTTCCAACGTCTCCAGGTAACGCGTATCATTAATACACGACGTTTTTCTGATGTTAGCATGTTGCAACATATACGCACAGGGATTACCTCTACATTACATTCTCATTATAATATCAGAGTATAATGCAAATATGTTTTTACATAAAGTTGGCCCCATTTTTAGTAGAATAATTTATCTTGGACTTGATAGCACTACACTATCTTTAAGCTACTCATGAGCACTTTCCAACCCTCCTATCCAGCCCCACAAAGTGTAACATATCTGCTCTGCTTTCAGCTACTGTCTACATAGCACGGGTTTAATGTCACAGTCATTTCATGCATGATTGATCAATGTTGACAAGAATGTCTGAGAAGTCATACGAGACACCCTGAGGCAAGATTGATCAGTGATTATATCTTTAACGAGTCTTTATTTGCTTCGGCGTATTTGCTGTCATTTCTGTTCAGCACAACTGACGGGACGATGATGATATACACGTGTCGTGCACCGCGGCAGCCCTGAAGTCAGAGAAGCTCTCTTGTGCCTGTGAGAATTAGAGATTAAAATCTTGGGATTAATTAAGACAATCTGGGCAAGGAAGGAAGATTGATTTGTTGCTTTGGTCAGCTTCAAGGAGTGACAGAGCATTTGATTTAGGAGTGAGGATTGTTGCAGCTGAAATAAGTCACAAAGGATCTTCTTCAAAAAAGTGGGGCCTGCCTTCTGTCAAGTAATTTATCATGTCTGTCATTCTACGTCATTGCTGAGAGCTGTGATAATTCTAAATGTGATGCATTACATTGTAGAATTGTTAGCAGAAAGCCACTGACATGCTGTGGACACTTTTTTGTTCCATTGAGGGAATTTTGGGGGCACTATAAAGTGCATAAATTTCACACTGAGAATTTGGCCACTCAAATAAAATGGTGGAGGGCAAATCTAGTGCACTCACTATGTAGTAAATAGGGAGCGATTTCAGACACAGCCAAGGATTACAGAACATAGAATAGAATAGAAAAGAATATGCCTGATTACCACTGAGACTAAACAGGCCCTGCCAATTCAATAGGCTTGATATGCACAAAAGTATGCCAGTTCTTGGACATGTGTGTATGAATATGGGTCAATGTGTGTGGCTGAATGTGCGTCCTCTTCATCCTCATTTGCATGAGTATCCCTGTGTGTGTGTGTGCGTGGTTGCACATGTGTTATGTGAACACAGAGGGCTTGGATTCAGCATCAAAGGCCCATTCACAGTGAAGTGGCAGAGGCAGTCGCTCTGCCTGCCACCAGCTCTAATTAGTCATTCACACTGGTTATCGCCAATCAGCATCTTCTTTTAGCTCTCGAGAGCTAACACCACACAGAGGGGCGCGCACACACAAATATACACACACAAACAAACATGCCCAAGCACACTTGCATCCTCCCTCCAGATAAAGCAAAGATGGCTGCAGGCAAGGAGGATATATCACAACATAAACAGCAAAACAAATAGCATCCGAAGCCTGTCCAAACACAAAGGCGTTCAATAAAGGAGTATGATGCGACTCTGCTGGCTGGCCAGGTCCAGGCTTTTCAGTGTACACATCAGTATACACTGAGGGGAAGATGGAGAAAATGGGCATGAGCTTCAATCCTAATCACATGGACAAGCAGGACCACCCCTGAGTCAATATCTACTGTACATTGGAGGCACCATGGCAAGCATGGGGCAATCAAACACCTGCTGTGAGCCTGTGGATCTTTCTTTTCTAGCCATTGTACAAGTGTGAGAAAAAAAACTGGACGACCTCTGAGACCTTATCAGCTTCCACCAGGATATCAGGGACTGTAATATCCTTTGTTCCATAGAGGTTTGGCTGAATCCTGGAAGACTCGTGGTGAATAAGGCTTGGTGTGACAGTGGGAACATGAGATGCTGTCCTGTTCCTGCTCACCCCGCACCACAAAGGGAATAAACACCCTGGATCACTGCTATGTGCTGTTCAGAGGCGGCTGCAGAGCAGTGCTGGGAGTGTTCGGGAGGAGCAATCATGCGGCCATCTTGTTGAGGTCAAGATATGTAAACACCCCACAATGCCCCCAGTGACATGAGAGATGGAGCCACTATCGATGTCATTGATCTCACTGAGTCTGTCAAGGATTAAGTAAAACAACGGAGCCAACTTTACCCAATACTGAAGTTAAATCATTCCACAAGCAGACACCATGGATTTCCTGAACCATCCTGAAACAACAACAATTATAAAGCAGAAGCCTGCGATGTAAGAAAAGGCACAAAAAGGACTAGTGGTATTTCACTGGAGCTGCACCGTCCACGACTCACTGAATAAATGATCGACTGATATAAGTGTATTAGGAAGCAGAAGGAGACCAAAGTATATGATGTACCTTTCTACAGACGCCATGTGACTGTGTGATTATTTTCTTCCTCAGACTTAATCATGCCATCAGTGCAACAAATTAAATAAATTAGGCTTGTGTTTTTCCAAATCCAGAAAAGGCCAAAGCTCTTAGAGAGTCATATTTAATTTAACAAAAAAACAAGATGACATATCCAAAAATGGATTTTCTCATTAAATGTTACCAATGATGTCTGGAGGGCTCCTTCAATAATCACTACAGATTTAAATGCAAATGCCCTTTTTGACTTTAGTTTACTTTCTCAAAACTTACTTTATTTGTAAGTTTATTTTTTCTTCTTTCAGCTGTTAACTGATCGATAGAAAGGCTGAAAGTTATTCTCCTTGATGACAGGGATTGTCAAAACTATTGTTATTACTTTGTCTGCATGCCTTTCTTGCTTTGCGTAATTTATTCTACGTGATGGACACAACGGAGACAAATGCAGGGACTTCAAAGAATATGCCAATTTAACAAGACACAAATTATTGTGGTCGCAATCTTCCATAGAAATTTTGGAGAGCAATTTCTGAAACAATACAATGAATCACAGAACAATTTCAATGATGATAAAAACCATTAAAACATCACTTGTGCAGACATGTACTGAAATGACTGAAGGGATAATAAAACTATTCACTTAAATCCAATCCACATTAGCGAGAAATAAGATTTGCTTTTTAAAATCCGTTCAGTTTTGATTGATAATAGCTTTGTTTTTAAGAAACATATAAAGAAGAGTTCTAGGATTAGGTTTAGTTTCTGTTTTTATGAAGTGGATTTCAAGTGTTGGCTGCCAGAGCAGAGGGTCTGATCTTAAGGCTGTTACAATAACTAAGTCATCCATGATATATGAACATGACATTGATCATTTTGCTTACGTCGATATTGCCCATTGTGGTTATATGCATGTTGGTCTGCAGAAGAATGTCACGGACATTTACGCCAGTATATCAGAATAAATCACAGGGATTTACCAAGCAATATAAGACTTGGGCGCATTGATCTCTGACTCGCCTACTTGCACGAGTCCGAAGAAAAATAACACAACATTTTAAAATAACGACGCGGTGTAGCTTCCCGGTGGACTGCAGTTGCACTTTTGGAGTGGGAGGGTCACAGTCCAACACATTCTCACTTGGACCTCGTCACATATTGACGTTTGGTCATTTTCCACGTCCAGATACAACGTGCAGGGTACCCTGGGTGTGTTGGTTGTTGACGTTCTGGGACACCATGTTCTGTCGTTTTTCAAAATACACTTCTGTTTTCGCAGGAAATTTACTATTTGTATACGTCTTTCAAAATAAATGCACTACGTCAGTACAACACCTCAAATCGACATCTTTTTTCCTTCAAAAACAAATGCACGTGCTTACGTTTAGCCAACACATGCACATGGTTGGGTTTAGGAAAGAAAAAAGAACAGGGTCTGACTTAAGGATCTTACAGGAGGCAAACACCAGCCTCATGGGTGAAAGTAGGTGGTTGCTGGACCCACCACCAACCCTCCTGCCCACCCTACACCAACTTTCTACACTTAGCTTTCCTTGTTGTCCTGGCGCATTTCCCCTTAACGCTGCTGGGCACCATTAAATGATAATGGTGGCTGGCCACATATCATACTGATGTGAAACGATGGCTTTTTTCATCAGTGTCTTCGTAAATCCACTGGCAAACCGCCCAGCTCCCAGGCTGTTGATCCCCGGGAGCCGACTGCAGTACAACAGCTGGATTATGGACGTAACTGCGTAATTGATGGTGTGTGTTTTTGTTGGCCAAATTCTGTATTAAGTCTCAATTTGAGTAATTTGGGCTACTCCTATAAAGAAATTATTATTTGATATATACTTTATTGTAGATATCAAAATTAACAAGTCTTAATTACTTTTTAAGTTTAAATATATTCAATAGTTTTTTAATATTTCAATTCCAAGTCTGAATATTCTTAGAATTAAAAGTCCTGTACTTACTGAAAGAGTGTGTTTGCATTATTATCATCATTATACCAGAGGCATAAAATGGTCTCAAAATGGCAATATTATTGTTTATTGCAATTGTTTTTGGACAATATATTGCCAACAAAAGTAGTTATTGTGACAGGCTAATATTCCAATTAAAGTCAGCAATAACCAAGGTCAAGATTTTGTCAAAAGATGTTGGATGTATCAGTGAGTAAACGTGTGCCAGGGTGTGTATGCATGTGAAGCTGTGTGCAGAGGCAGTCAAAGCCGTCTCCATTTTCTCTAACTTCAGAGGTAAATTAACCTTCACAAACAAAAACAAAATGCAGAGATGGAAACTGCAGAAGAGCGCAAACGAGTGCAGGCTCTGGCACGCAAGCAATCACCTGAGGCATTCCTCAACTTCTTTCTATTATGCTAATGATAGCTGCTTCCACTCTCCAGTCCTTGTTTTGATTCTTTTCTCCATCTCGCACCAGTTCTTTCAGTGGTGATCATCCATCTGTGCAAGGCCTGGTTCAGAGAAGTATGGAAAGAGTACGTGTGATGCAAAGGGATATGAAACGTGCAAAAGCACCGAAGAAGAGAAACGTGTGAGCAGAGAAAGGGAGTGAAATGAGAAAGAAAAAACATGATTTTATTTGGACATCAGGTGTGCGTTGATGCAAAGAACAGGTCCATCACCGGGTCACAGAAAATCACAGTTATACCTGAAGTGAAGTTCTGCATTATGATTTGGAAAAACAAAGAAAGCAAAACACACACACACACACACACTGGAAGCAGGGCACTCACTTGGGAGTTAGCGTCTGGTCCGACCATCTCTTTCCAGGTCAGTGTCTCCACTAGCAGCCACTGATGGAACATCAGCAGTGAGCATGTGTGGATCTGATCAACAACGTGTAACACTGAAACGCTTAAATCTGTCGCCGTGGGAAACAGCCATCACTCCTTCTTTACCCTCTTATTTTGAAGTCTTTTGATCCTTCCTCTCAAGCTCCCTTTTCTCCCTTTTTTCTTAACATTATTTTTTCTCTTTCGCTCTCACCTTCCTCTTTCCCTTTCGCCCTCGTTCACCCCCCCCCTTTACGCCCACGCTCCCAGTCATCTTTACGTCATCAGGCATCAAGAACAGTTTGTCACATTAGTTAGCTGCTCTGCAGAGAAGTGAGAGAGCGTTGACCTTCCGAAAGACAAAAGGCTTTCTGCATCTTAAACAGCGAGTGTTTTTTTTTTTTTTTTTTTTTGGGGAAAGCTGGAGCTTGCAGATGGTTGCCTCTCTGCTTATACAGCAGGCCATTATCATGTTAGGACCCACTGTCACTGCTGTTACCACTCATCACATGCGCACACACACACACACGCATTCACACACGCATTCACACGCAAATACTGAAATTCAAATCAGAAATGAGGAAAACCATTTTCACAGAAGCTATACATTTGAATATGTGTGATCACACACTGAATAATAAACACATGAAGAAGACATGGAGCAGTGTTGTGTGAAAACATGCAGAGTAAAGGTCACATTATTAATATGTATATTTCATAGCATTTTTAGCATCCTGAATCAACAAAGGAGAACAGTTACCATGGCAGTTTAGTTGTACAGGACACTCTGTTTCAACGTTTGTTCAAACCATCGCCACGTTTCCGTCTCTGACCACCAGCCACTCCTCGTCCTTCACACATTCCTATCCATCCCTTTGTGCCTTGTCCAGGCACCTCTCTGCCCCTTTGTGACTACACTGTGAGTAATACCATCAGCGATGCCATGTCTCAGCAACATCCAGGACGCTGAAGGTCAATGAGTGGCCAGTGGGCCTCATCTGGCTCCCACAGCCCTTAAATACAGTCCCTCAATTAATTCCTCAGCAATATGGAGAAGTGCTTAAACCAATTTGGGCAGCGTTTCTCAGCTGTAGACACAAATTAAACCCAGGCCTGTAACTGTCTGTCAGCAGAGTGGACATCATTTAGTAAAAAACTCAGGGTTTAATTCCACATGTCCATTCACATTAGCAGAGGTGGAGAGCCACTAAGTACATTAACCCAAGTGCTGTACTTAAACACAATTTTAAGGTGTTTGGATTTTATTTGAGAATTTCCATTTTGTGCTTTTTTATACTTCTACTCGACTACATTAATATGACAACTTTACTAGTTACTTTGCAGATTCAAGATAAGGCAAAATACAATCAACAAATAAAGTATGATATATCATCACGGACTAAGTTAACTGGAATTATTTAAAGCAGATTAAATCAGTCCCTTCATATTGTAGCTGAAACACGAATGCTAACAAATTAATGCATCAATTTTAATCTTATGATAAAATGTCTTTAATTCTGAAACAGGCCATTCTGCACCACTAGTACATGTACTTTATACGATATTTTGATGCTAACATGCATTTACTATAGCTCAAGTAGAATTCTGGATGCACGGCTTCCACTTAATATTAATATAGTAATATTTCTTCACCTTAACACTTAAAGCAACACTCACCTTTCTGGAGGTCAGACCTTTCAGACCCTGACATGCATGTTGTGTATTGTCAGACTCTCTTTTAAACTCTTTTGATATGTCTACCTTTCTTTTTGGGGTTGCTTTGCAGTGCAGGCAGTTGTTGGCCAATGCTGGAATATCAGCTTTCTCTGCACTATTGAATAAAGCTCACACAGAAGGGAAGAGCACATGCATTTGTATTTGTAAAGCAGCCAATAGAAACTCCTTTCTCTGAAATAACCTGTGATTGGCCAAAGTTTCCCGTCACAGTCTAAATTCTATACAGCCTGAAAACTAAACCAAGATTTTGAGATTTTTGCCCAATAAAGACAAAATTTAACTGCCTAACCCAACTTTAAGAAAAAGTTCTCAGTACTGCTTCTTACGTGTATCAGCTGTTTCCCTTTCACTCACCCAGGACTTCTCCTGGTGATTCGCCAAAGTGTGTTTATAACAAGGCGTCAAACCTTAAGACGAACAACAGAGCAGCTCTTTGAATGTCCCGTTAGCTGACTGCAGCTTCAGGTCTCTGACAGCTGCTTCACAACACACACACATACACACACAAATAAAATGCCACCCAGCCCTACTTGGCATTCTGTTTTAGGTAACATCACTTTGTGTGTGTGCGCACAAGTGTTAGAGGGGTATGACAGCGCTGATTGAACCACAATCGGACAATGAATACCAATCTGTGCATTCCCAATCTGTTCTGCCTACCCTTCTCCTTCTCCGTCCTTGTGTGACCAGACTTTTAGTAGCAGCTGCACAGCCGCCGCGTCTGTACGTGTTATCTATGACACGGGGACTCTCGATACCCTTTGGGGGTCCTTCATAGGATCCACAGGGTGACTCGCAAAACGAAAACTTCACCAGACACTTTCCCGTGCGGAATAAGAATGACTACTCTTACCACACATGGGGCTTCACCACTGTCACCTCACAACTGTGACAAGTTATGCAGTTGGCTATAATTTCTGTCAATATAAATAGACAAATATTCCTGGATAGAGTCCTGGCGGAGTCAAAACTTAACAAATGGACTCTGAAGTCTTGAGTCTATTTAAAACCCGGCGCACCCGTGTTTACACCTGAAATCTTACCATCTCATTATCTTAAACTACGACTGGCTGTCTGCCCAGTCAGAGGTGAGATCTTAGTTCAAACAAACTGTTTGACATTATTTTGTTGGCACTTTATTCTATGACTGTACTTTCAATTTGTCCAGGATAGTTGTAGCTAATTAACAAATATATCTCGGGACATTTTGCAAGAGCCAGAAAGGAGCTTGTGTGGCATTTAACTGTAGCACATTTTTTTTTGTCGGAGACTGGTGAAGTTTTGCACAATTGTGTGCACACAGGCTTATTTATTTTAATTCTGTTTTATGTGTGCATTGTTTTCTTTTGTACGTATAGCCCACTTTTTGAGGTCTAAGTTCTGTTTGAGGACTTAAAAATTAAAGTATGGAAGCTTTATATCCCATTTGTATGGCACCATTCTGTTGTGCTGACTATCTTTTAAATCTAAATTTTATGCACAGGAATGTAAGACACTGTAAGATGCTGTAATGTTAGTAATTAAAGTAGATATAAGTAGTAGAGACATGCTATCCCAAGATACCTGTGCAGTCCCCCATTTGGGCGTCTTCTATAGGTAGAGATATGCAACAATAGAAGCAGTTTGTCAGCTTTAGACAGTGCAACCCTAGTGGGCGCCCCAGATCAGCTGATCAGGCAGCAACAATTTAATGGCAGAACATAAAGTTTTCTGATCCCCAGCTGCTGGACTGATCAGCTGATCTGGCAGGAAGTCACTGTAATGGCAGGGTGCAAATGACTGTTTTTATCATCCATTTCCTGTTATTTCTCATGACTGCCATGTTGTCATACTCCTATTTTTTGTGAATGAGTGCCACTATGGTATTGACAGATTCAAATGACCTCTCAACCAATGAGAGACAGCTCTCTTGAGTAGCAGGTTATTTTTCCTGCCTGAACTGTCTGTACCTGTTTGACTCTGATGAAGATGCTGTGCGTCGACATGTTAGTTGTTTTGCACCCTCATTAAACTTTTAATTGCATCGAGTGCTCCAGTTTTCTTCCTTCGGGTTCAGTCTTTTTTGAAGAGACCTATTGGATATTGTTTATGGATTTTCTGTCCTAATCTGTAGAGCACCGACCTCAAATTGAGGAGAAATATCTGGCTGAAGCGCACGAGTTTCCTTCACTACCATAATAGTGCTATCGGGATGCCTAAGTGCTTTTCAGGGTGCAATGACTGCACCCCTGAGATAAACAGAGGTTTTGGAACGCAGCAGCGCGCACCACATATCATGTGAAAGGAACAACCAATGACAGCTAGCAGATATCTCTACTTTGTTCTGTAAATATCCATCCATTGTAAATATAGAGGAGAAGTTGATCATTTCAGTGCAGGGATACCCAGAGCTGTACATCTGTCCCACAGAAAGTATTTTAGGCCCAATACACAATCGAAAAACAAGGCCAGGAGGAAGATCAGCTTTTCTGCTAAGTGGGCTATGATATGGAGCTGGTTATGGTCACTTAGCGACCTCAGATGCAACCTGCCTCTGTGCTCTTAAAAAACTGGCACAAAGCAGGGAAAAGAGTAGCACCCAGCGCCCGACCTCGTGTTTTCCAGGCGGTTAAAGATGTGGCATGTGCACAGGCCCTAATTCAGTTTCTAGTGACACATATTTCACCCCAGTCAAAAAGGCCTGGACGCCACTGGTTTGTTGACAATGAACTGCATCCATGTGAGCCTCAAAGATATTTTTCAAATGAATGAATCAAGTTTTGTACTAATGGAAGCTGTGTAAACTTAATAAATATATATATATATATATATATATATATATATATATATATATATATATATATATATCTCAATAGTGATAGTAAGATGTAATATTCTATTTTCTTATCTACGATGAATGTGTTTTCATGCACACAGTATTCTGATTATAATCTAATATCCTGGTAATGGTCATATTTTGGATAAACTGTTTATAATAAACTTCATATCTTGCTCATGAATACATCTGAATATCTAAATAAATTGAGGGGTTTGTTACTATGGAGATGAAACCCGCACAGAAAGAGAAATCTAATAGAATAGTAAACAGGATAAAATGTCTGCCCTGCTGTCTCCAATGATAAAACCATAAAGCAGTTTCAATATGCCTTTTTGTTAGACTTTCACAAATAAGAGCATACAGTATAAAGAGCTCGGGGTATGATGTTTGCATCATTACATTAGATTTCCCTTTAAACTATCTGGAAATGGAAGAGCCAAGACGCTTAATGGAGCTCCCTCTCTTTTTTCTGTCACCACAGTTTTTGTCTGTCTCCATCTCACAGTTTGAATCTTTAATGCCTCCTTGTCTTTATATATCTCTCTCTCTCCGTCTGCTCTCCGTCTCCATCCATCCCACCACGTCTCCATGCATTCCTCTTAGCGCTTCAGCCTTTGTCTGAACACTCGACTTTCCATTGCTGTCTCTCAAAATAAAACATGACACATGCAAAATGTTGTGGAAGGAGGAAAGGGAGGAAAGAGGGGGGAAAGAAAACACAAAGGGGTAGGAGAAAACAGTAGGGGTTAGAGAAGAAGCAGGGGAGGGTCAGGCTGCCTTGAGCAGAGTTCACTCTAGTTATTTTCCCTCCTTTGATTCGTCTTGTTTTAGTTCTTGCTCTTTATTATTTCAGTGCACAGAGTACTTTCGCTGCAGTTTGGAGACTCATCATTTTGCCCTGCAGGGGAGAAATGCAGATGGCAAGATGCTCCACTCGTCTCTCATCCCTCACTTCCCTACTCATTTTTTCCCCAACTCCTCTCCTCCATCCCTAATGAATCAAGAGAATTAATTAGAAAAATATAAAATTAGATGACTGGAGGAATGGAAAGGAGGGAGACGGGGGCAGAGAGAATGACACAAATAAGTTCTTTTTTGGGGCATGTAATTACTTATTTGAACATGAGGACAATCTGCCCATTGGCTACAGATATTAGGCTGTTTGGCTGTTTGTGTGTGTTGGGTGAATGCAGAGGATCTGACAGATGTGAGTTTATCAGCACTAATCAGTGAACACTAAATAATAACGTGAGACACTGTCCACACTAAGGTGGCTTATTTTCAAAATGCTGTTTATGTTTGGAAATGTATTTACGCTAGCATTCTTTGACTTCATTTCGTACTAATCACCTTCCATACTGCTATGCCTATTGCAACGTGATCTCAAAGAAATACGTAAAAATGATGACACTTCATAACACCTTTACATATTTGTGACATTTTATGTGTTGGAATGAAGTGGTGACAGCACAGCGGATTGCCCATTTTGCGACACCCCAAAATTCTAATGCCCGTTAGTCCGAAATATGTCCCGTTGGACTGAGAGCCCACTTTTCCTAAAAACAAATGCCCATTGCAATACATGCTCTCTGCAGGTAGACAACCCAGCTGCCAGAAAATATGTTCACATTGTACGAGTTGAGTCCCCCTCGTGTAGCTTTCTCTGATGTGTGTTGTGTCTCTAAATGCATCAGCTGTGTACCTGACAGTTATGTTGCCTCTCATGTATGTGTTTGTGTGTCTTATTACTTTTGTGCAGCACGATGCTGACTTTTGGTTTCACGCAAGACATGAACGGAGGCATCCTGGGTGAAAACCTGAAGTTTGCTTGAATTATCCAACACCCTGACCTCCTCCCTGCGTGGACTTCATCGTTCTTTCTTCTACCTATGGAGTTGTAACACCACAGCCTACTGCATGACATCATTGAACCAAGGAATCTGTGTGCCACTACCACATAATGCAGTGTTAAGAGCTGTATTTGTATAGGACCAGTCTGGTCGATAGATAAAGTGCTATATCTTCTTTTTCTTATTTCGGTCACAGAGTAAACTGCATAATATCCAACATCTGGTTACAGTCTCAGCTGGTTAAACCTCTGCTCAGACTGAAGGTGAAAGTCTTAAAAAGAGTACAAAGGCACGGTGAGAAGCTGGCTGTCACAGAGAGGGGTGATGCCTAAGAGTTGTTTAAAAATGAGGCTAATATGAGGCGTACATTCTCTCTCTCTCTGCTGACATTCATTGAGTTGCTGTAAATTGTTCACATGAGGAATGTCAGGAAATACTTTTGTCAAGAATGACACAAAGAGAGCTACAGAAAGAGAAGCTCAAACCCTGTTTTCTCGCCTCTACACACCTGGCCAATCCCCGGAGCGGACGAGATTGTTGAATTGTCGTTTTTACAGAGTTACAGAAATTGCTGGACACACACCTCTAATTTCCGACATTGGAAAGGTGGAAGGAGGACTCAGATGCTGTTCAATCATCCAAAAAGCACTTCAAGTGAAGTAAATGGTGCCTTTAGAGGCAACTGAAAGTTGTCTTCATAACTTTTTCTGCCATGCAGCCTCTGACCGGGCTTATGTCTCAGTTTTCCTTTTTTTTTCGTTCTGCATTCACCTTCAACGTAGGCTAAGTTGTGCCGGATGTCCGCACTCAGACAGTTCTCCAAAAGCTCATTTTTCCTCATCCAGACTGAAACACCAGGCTGGCATTTTCACATTCCACTGTCAAGAAGCTTTGACATGTGGTTGCAGAAACACCAGCGGAAGGCCAAAACACAGAGGAAAAGATTGTGCCGACACACTCCGAGAGGAGAGGAGGAGCTGGTGGAGACACACATACACACAGAATCCATTTGACCTGTGGTGAATGTGAGGGGAAGAGAGGGACCAGCACAGTGGGGATGTCGTACATCAACACCAACATGACTCAGTCTCACCTCTTCCCCTTAAGACTCTGTCCTCCTCATTTTTTCTTGAGTAACCTTTCCTCTCCTCCTCTTTCGAGTCTTCTATTATCACTTCTCGTTCTTTAACGCTCTTTACACGTCACATCTTTGTCTTCCTATCTTTTCTTCACCCTTCTCCTTCATTTATCCATCATCTTTCCCTCCTTTCCTTCCCTCCCCACCCTCTGCAAGCATCACCCTGTCCTTGCATGTTTTCACCTTTGCATCTGTTCTGTCTTCCCCCTTTCTGTGCTCTCTGTTTTCCTCTCCTTTCTCTCCATGTCTCTCTGCTGCTGCCAGTCTGCCGCTGTCTGTCTAGCTCCCCGAGGGGATACAGTACAAGTGTTTTTGATTTGGAGCCAGGCTAAAGATGCATCAGACAGCGACCGCTGTGTGTCACACCCACACGCGCGCACACATACACCCACGCATCTACGCGTGCGACACCCGAGCGCACACACTCACAGACACGCACAGATGCATTCAGCTGACGGGTGCAGCGAAACTCTTGTGAAGTGTTTTCTCCTTGTTCACAGAGGGAGAGGAGGAGGAGACGAGGAGAGCGAACAGCGAGGAGGAGGAGACGAGGACAAGGCGAAGAAGAGAGGAAGATTCCACCACAAAGGATGGAGAATAGCAGGAGGATTACATTCACAATGCGTCCTGTGCCTCGAGTGAATAAATGATCGGAATTGTGTCTCACAAGAGTGAAAGAAGTGATGTTGTTCCTGTGTCAAAGGTCATTAGAGGTTAAGTGTCTATTGATTTTTGCTGATTACAGTGTGATAGGGCCGCCAACGCGCCACTGTTTGGTCACTTTTATTGACCAGGAAAGACATCACACTAAAAGAGAAGTCATTATAATGACACACTACTGAAAGGCAATTGAGTTCATTCAGCTTCAGTAGCTTTTTTACGTAATGAGCTACAGGTCACCTTTTTCTCATCTATCGTTTTATGGTTTTTGTTCCATTACACCTGCCTTAGTAACTACGGGTGTTTTCGCACTTGGTCCTTTTCAGCCCTCTAAGCGAACTCGGAGCGGTGACTCAACATTTTTTGCGCATAAGTTAACACACAAAGAGAACGCAGACCCCTCTGTAGTGAACTGAACTCAGACCACATTGGGAGATGGTCTGAGTTTGGTTCGATTCGAGTCTACGGTGCGGTTCACTTACCCAGTGCCTTGTGAACACAAACAGGGTTGCTTTGCTCTTTGCCACAGTATTTAGCCCTCCAGATCACATGCTGTTGCACTGGGATGCTTGAAGGTAACAGAAGAAACCACGTCGGCCTGTAACGCTTGCAAGGACGCAGGACGCAGGACACAGAAGTAGTTTGGTCCAGGGAAGACGCTGCACGTCTGCAGATATGGGACGTAGAATACATCAAACGGCAACAGTCAACAGCACAGAAATGCTATGGTTTTCCTCCAATTCTAAGTTCATCTGAACCAAAGTAAAAACAAAATTGTCAACATGTGTTTTATCTGGCTATAGTGTGAACAGAAAGAGAACTGAGTCGTCTTTCAAATGAACTTACAATGTGAAAACAAAGGACCGAGACCCTTCTCTGTCGGTCCACTTTTTGGTTCAATTGAAGTGGACTGAGTTCGGTTTGTTTAAAAAGGACTATATGTGAAAACCGCCTAAGAAGATGTCCTAACATCCAGTTTCATCTTTTTATCTTGTCACACCTGACCCCAAAGTCCCAAGGAGAGGGGGGCGATGTGCTCGAGCATGGTAGAAATTAAATACCTAACATCAAAACGCCCTAAGATACTCATGTTCTCCCTGACAGCCATCAAGAACTGTTGCAGCCTAATAAAAAATGACCATAAAGTTGAATTATTGTGACACAATGTCATCAAAACCTGAACATTATAGGGGCGATTAAGATGAGATTTAGTACAGGAATAAAATAAGACAGTGTAGACTGTGTCTCTTTTAATGCAGAACGCATTATTTACAAGACATCTTTCTCAAGACGGTTGATTTTTCATCTTACATTGAAATTCTTAAAGTAAAAGTGTGAGGCACAGTGATTAAAACGCCTTTGAAAGATGAATCCACAGACCAAAAAAACTGAATTGAAAGTGGAGCTGTGCAAAAAAAAAAAGAAGAAGAAGAAGAAAAGCATGGCCTTGAGGTAGAGAAACACAGAGGATTTGCTTCAGTAATGCCTACTGCAGCACACTCTGTTCCTGAGAAGCCATTATGAGTTACAGGGGTTTTACATGTTGGCATGCACACAGACTGTTGAAGCTCACTGCTGGCCTTGATCCCACCTCGCTTCACAATTATATAAAAAAAAACATGCACACACAAACAGATCAGTGTAACACAGGTGAAACAGCAACTGTCACATGCTTTTTGTTGTTCAAGCACAGTGTTGTTACGTCACCTGGAGGCCCTCAACTTAAAGGGATAATTCTTTTTTTTTTTTTTGAGGTGGACTTGTATGGGGCTCTTATCCATAGTCAGTGTATTGCATACAGTAGATCAGCACATCCCCAGTTTGGAGAAGCAGCAGGATTACTGACATGGAAGCTAAGCAATGCACAGCTGTGGATGGGGGCAGCATCACCCACCTAAAAAAAATCTAAAATCTAAACGGACAAAAAACGCCAGGCACTTGAAATGCCAAAAACAAGGCGTGTAAACGCAAAAAGTGCAGGCAAAGCCGCCTTCAACTGTTAAAATGCTTTCTGTGTGATCAGGGTCTTAGACATTTGAGTGAAGTTTTGTCATAATTAGCATACGAATTCTTGAGTTATGGCCAACCATGTCTTGTGAGGTCACAGTGACCTTGATCTTTGACCTTCCACCACCAAATTCTTATCAGTGTATTAATCAGTACAAGTGGACGTTTGTGTCAAATTTGAAGAAATTCGCTCAAGGTGTTCGTGAGCTAGTGTGTTTACAAGAATGAGACTAATGCAAGGTCACACTGACCTTGACCTTTGACCACCAAAATCTAATCAGTTCATCATTAAGTCCAAGTGGACGTTTGTGCCAAATTTGATGAAATTCCCTCAAGGCGTTCTTGAGATATTGTGTTCATGAGAATGGGACAGACGGACAGACAGACAATCCAAAAACATAATGCTACAGCTATCACCTGCAGGGAGGCATAATATCACACACACAAAAAAAACAACTAAGTACCTCATCCAATCCAACTTCAAACAATTCAAACTATTCCCAACATTTAATCCAGCTTTAAAATCTTCATGAAGAAGTGACGACTGTCAAAAAGTTGCTGATTATAGATTGTCCCAACCTTTATATGGAGACAGCCTTCTAATTAATGAAGACAACTGAAAGTGGGAGACTGTAAGTTTTATGGACTGCCTTAGATGAAGTACATTAAACTGAGTCCACCCAGTTTGGGCCTATTGCCTTCATTGTTGGCAGCATCACCTTTCAGACAGCAACATTTCTCACAAGTGTCTCAGGACCTTTAGTTGGATGCACTAAACACCACATTATGAATAATATGGATTTTGTCCAGGAGCTCAAGCACTTGAAAGCGCTCCCCTCACAGAGTCGAGGTACCTTTTGATGTCACTGCACTTTCTTTTACCCCCCACTGTGGAGACAGCGAAGGCAATCAGACAGCGGCTCACACAGAATCTTAGCTGGAAAAGTTAGAACACACCTCAACTTGGATCGGATCATCTGGGGTTGTGCCTTGATACCACTTATTTCATGTTCAAAGGGAATTTTTTACAAGCTCTCACTGTCGGTAACTTGTACATGGAACACTTTAAACAGATGGCGTCTCAACGGCTCCCACCCCACCTGACATCTGGTACCGGGATGTTGATGGCACTTTCACCAAAATGCACTGCTCCAGTATTGCTATCTAACACATCAATAACATCGACCCATACATCAAAGTTCACCTGTGAACAGGAAGGGGATGCTGCAGTTCCTAGACATCTGTGTTCGGGTGAAATAGGGAGCACAGTCAAACAGAACCACAGTTTCAACTTTGATCACCAATTACAACATGAAAGATCACTTGTGAGGTCCTTGTTATACAGAGCACAACATCTAAAAGCGCAGACACACCAAACCAACTTCAGAGAACGAGCAGCGTCGAAAGCCCCCTGCTGCGTCACCTCACATTTCTTGTGTCTCGGCCAAAAATGAACATGAACACATCACAGAGACGACAGCTGATGTCCAACAAGCACATATGTTCTTCACGTGAATGAAAGAAAATACCTGTTTTATCATTAACAAAAGGAAAGCAGAAGATCATCTTGAGGATAGTTAGCCAGTTAGCACATTAATAACACGACCCAATGTTGAAAGAACAAAGGATACAAACCAACACAAACAGTTTCTGCTAAAGAGCTAAAACCTTACCTTATATAATAAGTTTGTTACAATCTCACTCCCTCTTGACTTTGGCTTTTTGTTTACTTTCCTCATTTCTGTCTCTTGTCCTGCGCTGAGCTGAACAGCCAATCAGAGTGATTTCATTAACCAGTGGGCAACAGTGTGGAACACACCGCACCAACTAAGGTGTCAGACGTGTATCACCAGCCCAACACTGACTGACGACCAGCCGCCAGCTGGGAGTGTCAGGGCCTTCGAGAGTGTAGTTCAGTGGAAAGAAAATAGTTCCCGCATGAAACTGCTCACCACAAGGTCTGTGGATTATCTTCAGCATCTCGACAGGCAATATCTCCAATACTCAGCAACTCACACCAAAAAAGTCTAGACTGATAAATAGCACTTGCATTAAGGGGAAAAACATAGATTTTTTTTTTTCTCTCAGATATCTGTCACTTCCACTCAGATTTTTTTTAGTGCACAAATTGACTTTATCTCTCAAAGGTCAAGAATCAATCTCTGTGTGTAATTATCAAAATAAATTAACACAAAAATCATACACGAACACATGCATGCAGACAGATATCGCCCACCAGTGTTGTGACACGTGTTACTTTGCTCTGATAATAGTATCCTAACTCTTCTTCAAAGCATGAAGGTCTTTCCCTTCGTTACCATGGTGGTATTTCTTGCCTGTGTTATTCTGACAGGAAATAGACGAGGGGAAACTTATCAGGGCTGCACCTTTAGAGGAGCCAAATGTCACACACGTACACCCACTAACATCAACACAGACAGAACCCACACAGAGACTGACAGACAAACACGTTTCTTCAGCCTTTAAGCGCACATATATGTGCAGATTTAGTCACAATAGTGCACATACTCAAACAAACACAATCGTCCACATGCATCTACAGCAGATAAGTAAATGTATGCCACATGTACCCACATACACTCACATAAGCTTATCATGCTTTTGCCAGAGGCCTTTGGAAATGCCAGCGAACAGCTCCTCAGAACAACAAGGTGCTGCATTCACTTTCTCCAAATGCCACAAGTTACAGACGGCTAGATGAAGGCGGGAGCACAAGGACGGAGCGAGGGAAGAGGAGGAGCATGAGAGAAAACCAGTAGAAAGAAGTAATAACATTAACACAGATTAACATACTTTGATTCAAAATTTAAGAGGGCTATTACAAGCTAATTTCACTAAACACGCATTTAAATTCGGGCCGAATAGCAGAATTGATAGCTTAATTAAATACTGGAGGGAGGGGGCGAAAAAAGGGGAGGCGAATTGAGTCAATGGAAGGAGAATGGAACAAGAAAGTACAAGGAGAACTGGGCGGGTATGTGGAGTGACAGAGAGAAGTTATGTCCTTGGACTGCGAACAGCGAAGACGACAATGAGCGTGTTCAGTCACAAAAGAAAGACACACTAACTCTCGTGATTTAAAGCTGATCTAAAGAGTAGTTTTGTAACTGGCACCTCTGGTCTTCTAAACACTGTTAATAACACTTATGCACCAAGCCAGGACATTATGTTCTTGATAAATTCTCATTTTACTGTTTATCTGAAAATCATTCTTGTTTACATCCAGTGAGTGATAACTGGTGATACCCTGACAGATTTTTAGTCGTGTATCTCACGTCTGTCACATATTTAAGTCCTTTTCTTCCAACGTATGCTCCTAACCACACTGACTGACTGTGAAGCAATATGTAGACTGTGTACACTTAGTGCAGACACTGATGGAGGACCTCTGCTGATGTGCTGCTTTCACCATGTAACTGCTGTGAACAAGGATATTTTATATATTAAAAATCTAACTGACACAGTAGCTGTTGTAGGTATTTAACTCCAGTGAAAACCCAACATTACAGTAAACTGCTGCACAAGTTTCCATCACCAACATGCTCAGTCAACAGTGAAAGTAGTCCCAGACAACAGCATTAACAGCATTTCAGTTTTGCATATATTATGTTTCAGCAGTATCCGTCACAAAGCTGCCAGACTCAACACCGCATCAAAATTACTTACATCTTAGCTTTAAGGCTGCCACCAGGGGCGTAGCGAAGAATTCTGGGCCCTGAATGTAGGCAGCCTCAGAGGCCCCCCAAATAAAAATTAACTAGAGGACTGTTTATGCAATAATTGAACCAATAATACCAACTATATATGATGTGCTTTTCCTGTGTAAACTATTTGAATTGTCACATAGAAAAGTAGCTGCTTCATATTAAGATAGTCACCATTCTCCAGCCATGACATGAAATTAAGATATAGGCATCTTATTCCTCAAATCCTGATACTGACTGAGGCCAACTGTACCACAGGGTGAAAGACAACTGAACAAGACTGGCATGGAAAGGTATCATTTACCTTGTAGCTTCAAATGTCACCATTTTAGTCCGACCCGTCTATTGTAGAAGCATGACGTGTGATGCAGGATTAATGTTCGATTAAAGTATTTCCACATTTGTCATATGTCATATTAAAGGTAAACTCTGCAAGAAGTGTTGCGTAGAGCGGTGACCCCCCCCCCACCATCAATTTCAGAAACCCATCAGATCTACACGAATAACACAAATGACCTAGTTTGGATTCAAAACCGCAATTTTTACCGAAATGTACCCATCATTCATCCTTTTATTAAACTATTTTCGCATGAGCCCAAAGTCAATCGTAAATATTTATGGAACAACCTTTAAACCAACTTTCTTTCACATGAAAAACATTGTTTCAAAAAAAAAAAAAAACTGCTTCAAAAGTCTTTTTACCATACATATATGATTCACCACAATTCCCCCTCTGATACCTTTGCTATGAAAACATCAACAAATTTCTCCCTCAAACAATTGTATTTATTCAAGTTTCTCACCAAAAACTACATTTTACAAGATTACATTTGAACACATCACGAGGAAGCTAGATAGACCTTGCCCAACTCTCATTTTCACTAAGGAGAGCTTGAACGTATCATAATGTAACTCAATGCAACTAGCTGCTAACAGCTAATGTTAACTAGCTCACCTCCTGCCAACAGATTTGTTGTTCACAATTTAGCATTACCTGGGACACAATAGTTAATTTGCTGCATCCTTTCATCCTGATGGTATCCTCAGGGAGATCTCTGTTCATCCCAAACACATTCCTATTGGATGATGGGACACATTTAGTTTTAAACGTGTGCAAAATTGATGTGACACAACAGAAAAACATCAGCCACTGCCATTATTACATGTCATCTTATTGGTAATCAACATGAAAAATATCAGCCACAATAAATCGAGAATCTGTAATTACAAGCACTTCCTGTGGGCACCTCCACACCTTCGAACCCTGTAAATGAGTGACCTTTGCCCTGCTCCACAACCGATCCTACGCCCCTGGCTGCCACAACTTCGTTCAGTTTCTCACTTCTAACCGAATGCTTGTTGCCTACACTCACTGCTTATGTGTTCACGTGGATCACCCATGTCTCATTTACCCACAGGGGATACAAAGCTTTTCAGTGGCAGGAAAAAAAAGACCCACCGTACTGTACATATCACCCTGCACAGTGCACATCTAAAACACATACACCAACACACACACCTTTAACGATTCTGAAAATTGCCTGAGAAACAGCGAGAGACAGTCATGAACCCTCTTCAAATTGCTGCTGGGAATGTAGACGAAGAACATTATGCGCTGCGTCTCCTTCCTAAATTGTCTTTTTATGGATATAATACCTGACTGAGATAGAGGAGACTACTGGCCTAATATGACCGAGAAGATCCTTTTACTACCAAAGAGATTCGGATATGTTACCTGCCTCTTCCGCTACTTTATGCATGAACTGAACACCCAAAGCACCCTCTTACAATCAAAGAGAATGCTGCATTGTCTGATTCTTCTTTCTTTCTCCCCTAATCCAGTCATACACAGTCTTTAATCTTTCACCCAGACTCTCTTTGCCATGATTTTCCTTCATCTAGCTCTATCTACATCCATCTCTCTAACCTTCTTCCCTACTCTTTTACTCCCTTCTTTCCTGTCGGCCCCTTTCTCCTGTTGTTGTGATCCGTTCTTTTAATGTGTGTTACTGTGCTACAGGACTGTATTTGTATTGTTGAGCTCCCGTTTAGAGCACATTTCACAGACAGGAACATGAATGTGTGTGTGAGAGAGGAGAGGGAGGGAGAGGGAGAGTCCATTGCTGCTGATTTAGGACTTAGTAAAGAGAATGAATTGCTACTATTCATCCTTGCTCAAAGATGTAGCCTGACTGGGCACTATGCCGACACGTACCGCCCATGTAGGTACCACCACACACACACAGACACACACACAGCACACCATGGATGGATTTAGAGGGCAGTAAAACAGCCAGCGCTGCTCTGCAATCTGGTAAATGACCTGGCCATCAAAGCGACACCACAGCTGAGAGCAGAGAGAGCAGGAGAGACCAAATGTCATCCTGGCAGAGGCAAATACTGTAGCTTTAAAATTTTCTGCCTTTATGGATTCAAGTTCATGTAAGGATAGACTAGAAATGTGTTCTTTTTGATTCTGCTTTTCATAAGGCTGGATATATTCTAACATACAGTATGGTAAGCGTGTTGAATCCTTGACATCAAACAGCTGAGATTCAGCAGAATATAATCGCAGTACCATAAAGTACCAACAAGCACAAAAGGCAAAAGGGAAAATATTTGCATTTTTATTTTGATCTTATACAAACTAGAATCATTAAAGGGGCTCTATGTGCAGCCCAAAGCAAATGAGTGTCCTTAACTGCTGACAGAACTAACAGTGTTAACCAGGGGGAAGTGGGACCACTATATGCGTGCAGTGCAAAGTGGTAGCATGAGCTAGCCAATGGGATACACAACACATTCTCACTTTGACCTCGTCACATATTGTCATGTGATCATGGACCATCCATGTCCAGATGCAACATGCAAGGTACCCTGGATGCGTAGGTTGTTGATTTTCTTGGACACAGAGTCAAGTGCATTGTCTTCTTTCAAAGTACACTTCCAGTTTTCACAGGAAATTTGCCATTTACATGCAGTCTCTCTCAAAATAAAAGCACTATGTTGGTAAAACACTGTGAATGGATGTTTTAGGCAGGAAAAAAGAACAGGGTTTGGCTTTGTAGTCTTACAAGACACCCAAAAGTCTGTGTTTGTTAGACCCATCCACCACCTCTCCTGTCAGCCCCACTTGGACTTTCGCTGTCTCAACTTTTGCTCTTGTTGCACCGTGTTTCCCGCCCGACACCGCTGGGTGACTATAACAGCAACCGGCCGCATATTACGCCGATGTAAAAGTATGTCTGATGCCGCAAGTGACTGCAAGCCCCAGACTTCAACGACTTTGGAGTGAGACCCAGGTTGCTTTACCACAACAAAACACAGTGAAACTGGGATAACAACACATACACAGTTAGCGTGACTTCATTCTCTGCTTAGCAAATAGTGGTCTGGAGAGTCCAAAAAAAGGCAAACATTTTTTATGAATCGAAGTAATCAGGGTCTGCATTGAACAACAGCAAAACTATATCAAGTCATCTGTTCACAAACTCTCACACAACTCCTGCAGTATAACCCAGGTGTCATTTAATTGTCATTTTTTGCTAAAACGTTACAACATAAAACCCTTCAGCCTGTGAGTAGCGTGCCATGAGCATGCCAGAGCACATGCGCGTGTTTTAGCTCTGCTTGTGTAGAGTTCAAATGCACATGCATGCTCAGGCACTGCATGAGATTGTTTGTACTGATGTGCCTAACCGTACCCCCAACCATTAAGTTAATGTTACAGGACCTTTGTCGTCATGGTGACCATATTAAACACTTGGCTATGGTTAGGGAACGATTAAAAACAATGTTGACTCTCAGTTGGAAAATGGAAAGTGAGCGATTTTCTTCCATTTAAAGTGCAATCCTTTGTTGACTCCTCCATCCATCCTCATCTCCCCCTTCACAGAGTTTGTTGTTCTACAATTACGCCACATGAATTCATCCTTTGCTCTTCATATTTACTGCACTCTCTAGAGGGCTTGTCAGTTGGACGTTTTGGGCTATTTGCTGAAACGACTAATGCTGTCTGTTTCTTTGGAGAAAAGTCTCCTGAAATATGTTCTAATATAACTCAAAACTGGTAAGCACAATTGGAAAGAGAATCAGAATAAAATCTAAATAATAATTAGTCTTAGCTTGCTCTCACAATGCCATGCTTTGCTCTTTGTAAATGGCATATGCGTAGGTTAAAATTCACACCGAGAGCGAGATGTCAGTGGCACTTGTGCACTGCAGAAATGTCCATGTTATCTTTTTAACCCACGTCTGACCTTTCCTTTCTTTTTTTAATGGCTATCACTGTTGTCAGAGTTTGAGTGATTAATATGTGAAATGCCTCCAGTATGATTGCTTTCTATGATGTGAACATTCACAAAAAGCTTTTGTCTCAGATAAGAGCATTTCATGAGTGCATGGAAGAACATTTCACTCAGAACACATTTACTATATGTGCATGATGGTTTCAGCAGTGGGGCTTTTTTTAGCATGTGTAAAATTTCCATAGTTTCACCACTACGCAGTACATGCAGGCTTCGGGGTATTAAGGTACAACTGCCTTTAAAAAAATTCAAAAGACAGGCCAATGCTCCACCAAAAAGAAGTCTTAGGTTCCATATTTTTTCATTTTACACATAATTCCATCCTACCTGATGTAATGCACTTTTTGTCCTGTTGTGTTTACACGCGCGGTGCTGAGAAGTGGCAGTGTGTGTTTCTGCACAGTTAAAAGAGGTGCTGAAAATGACTCATCCTTTTTAAAAGTGTAGTGTGACGGATGTTTGAGCGTGACTCCGGCGCTAAGTCAAAGCGAGAGCACTGTGGAATACTGACCTTTAACATTTAAAGTTTCTTATTTGCTCACTGTGAAAACCACCAAAGAACTGAGTCATCCAACATTAATGTGCCGGTATGAGTGTGTGTGAGTGTGTGTGTATACGGTGCGGGTATGATGTAATTGCCAGCGACACATAAAGCTGTAGGGAACTGGCAGACTCATGATGTGCAACCTCATATGGTATGGAGGTGATGTGACAGATCTCAGTGCATGCACACCACACACTCTTAGACATGGACGCAGACACACACGCAGATGCACACGCAGTACAATGTGTCACAGGACTGTCAAAATATCCTGCTTAGATGTGCATCTCCTGCTCTGATGTGTCACTGAGTAAAGCTCTATATTTAGATCCTGTTGATTCTTTTACGCCAATCCCATACAGTACACAGAATATAATTAGTGGTGTACAAAGGTGGAATAAAACGGGTAATCCTGACACATTAGCACGTAACTGAACTTTACATGACTGGTTACGTAACCCTACTGCACAGTGTTCTCACACTTCTTTACTGTGCTTTTAGTCTCAAGGAAAACTTTGCAAGATTTAATTTCCTGAAGACAATTAATGTAGGGGGTGATTACAAGAAAAATGCAGCAAGGCATTTATCATTGAAAGGAATAGTTTGACTATTTGGGAAATATATTATTTGTCTTCCTCCTCCTTGTAATAAGTACAGTATGACTCTGGAGCCAGCAGCTGGTTAGCTTAGCTTAGCATAAAGACTGGAAACAGGGGGAAACAGCTAGCCTGAGTCTGTAAGCTTTTAAAGGGACGGTCCTCTTACTTGTAGTGTTTTCTATCAATCTGTATTGTTCTGTTTTCAGTTGTTGAATGTTGTGCTGTGTCTCAAATCGCGTACTTCTGTACTTACACTTAATATTTTGAGTGCATACGTTCACACTGAGAAGTAAGGAAAAATGCAGTGCACTATGAGTATCCAGATGGTGCACTCAGAACGGTCTAGGTTGATTAATAGCACTACAGGTAAGAGCAAAGGTATGTATTTTTGATTTCCGGCTCAACTGTCCCTTTAAATTACGCCTGCCTGCACCTTTTAAGCTTTCTTCAATCAGAGAGTTATAAAATGTAGTCTCCACTGGTTGCTTGGCAAGGTTACATCATGTTTCATTTTCATGAAAAATGTTTATTATTTCTTTGTTATCTATTACAGACTTTATTGAAATTTTAATTGAACACTTATTTTGCCTTTATTTTACTTTAATCTACTAAAAATCGATGTGAAAGCAGCTTCATTTAAGTCAATTATAACCATCACGGTGTCACTGTGTGCCCTCCGCTGCCTTTCTGTGTCAGTTATTAGCGCTTCATAACATTTAAACGGTCTGCTTACATGCTACACTTTGTAATATGACATCATAATGGTCTTTTACTGTCTGTGCTTCTGAGTTATAATGATGTCTGTTGGCTGCTACTCTAGGTGAAATTGCATTAGGGCAACTGGGTTTTGCACCCATGATGGAGTGTTTCCTGCTGCTCCATGAAAGATGATGTAATTTCTCCTCTAATCTGAGCCACGTTGGTGTCTGCAGCCAGTGAGGTTGCTTGAAAATTGCATGCAAGATTCATCCGTTTTAGCTGCCACCACTTAAAGAAGCATTTCACAGCTGGAAAGATTGTTTTTTCATAATACTGGGCGGTCTGTGCAGTAGAAAGACGCAAAAGGTTTTGAAATTGGTGCTATATGACGAGAGAAAACAGAGAAAAAGCGCCAGATATTTGAATTTGCTAAAGAGGAAGAAAACCTACAAGTACTAGAATGACCTGTACTACACCAAACCAAAAAACGCTCCCACTGGTTAGTGACGTAATGCAAGTTCTCCCATTTCAATACAGGAAACAATATGGTGGCCAGCTGGTAACAAGTGACCTCAAATCACAGTTAAACAGCAAGTTAAAACTGTTTCCGAGACATTTTAGGCGAGAAATACACGTGTTTAGGTTTAGGCCTGATCCCATTTCTTATTTTTTACTTCTACCTGAGTACCAATAAGTAACTCTGACCAAATTCGATTGTTTGTCAGACACTATTAATTGTCATGATGTACCAATGCTTCAGCTTTCTCATGAGTAAAACTTCAAATGTCCAGTTGTATGTGTTTTGAGTCTCTTTCTTCCATAACTGCATCACTTCAACTCTTTCAAGGTGGAAATGTTGTGTTTTTGGTTATTCTGAGGGTTGAGGTAAAAGTCTATTTTCACATGCACAACAGTACACACAGCATTGTATGCTGCTGTTAACAACTGTATGGCTGAATGACCCTTTTTAAAATAGGAATAAATATAAACATGCAACCACCCTCATGTGGCCTCAATATGGCAAATGCTTAACTGTGCAAATTCCCCATTCTACACCCAATGTTTCAGCCTTTAAACAACAACAAAAGGACACTCCTCTTATTTCTAAAACCAACTGCTTTTAATCCCAACACTCCCCTCTTTTATTTTTATTTTTCCGCTGGTGTTACCACACTGTCAAGGCTGTATAACTCTGCATTATTAGTCTACGCCTTTCTCTCTACTTTCCCTTAATGCTTACTCTAACACTGGAGCTAGCTTGTCCGCCAGCGAGGCTCCAATCAGTCTGCCGTACGGGTGTTAAAGTCTTTTTAATCTGTGCAAGTGAAGAAGAAAGATAATTGGAAACAATCGAGGAGAAAGTAAAAGGCATTGAGGCGAACACGGCTTGGAGATGCTGGTGTGGGAAAATGTTGGCTTTTATCACTGTGAGACAAAACAGTGATATCAAACATAATGATGCGCACACATGCCTTCACAAGCACACACGTACCAATAGGGGTAATGATTATGCAGCTTATCAGTTTGCTGTTTTTCAGAGAAGGCAATCACAGAGCTTGAACAATAATTAAGCTATTAGAAATCAAACTGTCAGGTTCAAACACACTTGCTTTATCTCCTCCTCCTTTCTCTCTGTCTCACACACACACACACTCACACACACATTTGTTTAACGTTCCTTTCACTACAAAGTCTATCAGACAGGGCTTGTATTATTCTACTGCAATTTCATGTTGCAACTAAAATTATAATACCAGAAAATGAATGACTTCAAATCGTTTTTTCCCTCACTCTTTTTTCCCCTGCTGTCTTATCATTGTTTCTCTCACTGTTTCTGCTCAGTTTAAATGCTAATGTATGCAGTACTTCATATTTCTGGCAGCACCTTCAGTTCTTCTGTTGTGTTTTTGTGCTGTGTTTCCCACGGATCACTTGTCAATCAAAAAGCGTGGGAGGTACAGTGACAAACACACCACTTCCTATGCAGAAAATGTAAGCCGCAAAAAATGTACATTGTCGGTAACTTTGTTTCATGTCAGCTTTTGATTGACAGCAATGGAATATTTTTTTTTTTCCCCTGTTTCAAGCACCGCAAAGACAAGACCTCCAGTTTTCAAAAAGGTGATCAAAATTTAATTTAAAATGTATTGTTCTTCATTTGTGTAGAAGAGTGGAGTTGAACAAAAGCCCATATGTTTCAAGTGGCACAAAAGAGAATATGTTATATACATTAAATCAATAAATATTCAAGAATTAAAAAGTCTATGACAGGTAAAAGAAAAAAGCCCAAGAAGCACTGCACATGCTGTAATGCGATAAAAGGAAGATAATGACTGTTGCTGCCTTTTAGACCTAATATCTGCACAGGTGTTAATAATTTCATCTGTGTGCACTGTCACTCTGCTCCCATGTTGCCTTCCTTGTGCACATGATCCATCTGTTTGTTTCCCAGGGTGCACAAAACACAGCTTTTGGAACGAGTTCATTATTGTATAATTGTCTTATATCAACAAATCCCATGAAAAGACCCAAATCAACAATGTGTTAGTCCATCTCTCTGTCTGTGCCACTCAATATCAAGCCCCCTAATGGCCTTATTTTCAAAGTACCCTACCAAACACATGAATCTGAAAAATGGGCCTGGAATATACAGTTTAATTTTTAAAAAAGACAAATTTCCGTAGTTTTTACCACATATTATTCGCACAGGAGAAAATGGTGAGGACTATTTTCGTCTGCTGACTAATCCACATTTGGTGCAATAGTAAACATTCACAGCAGCAGGATGGCATATGTGGGATTGACGCAAAATAAACATAAGGGCCCTCGCTCATCCTAATGAAGGAACATGTTTCCCAGTGCAGCGCTGTGGCTCACTGATGTGTGTCTGATGGACAACAGTGGAGCGATATAGGGGAATAAGATGTATCAGGCTTTGATGCACAGTAATTACTTGTCAAAAGGATCAATTCATTGTTGGTTTTGGTGTATTGATGGAATTTGTCGACAGTTAGCTTCCCCAGCAATGAAGTTTGTTTCAAGTGTGGAGTAAGCCGAATGACAGGATAAATGTTGGCATTGTACGTTTCAGCAAACTATATGTATGTGACATTTGTACATTATAATGTAGTGAATATGTTGAAACGTCATGTTTCTCTTCATGTCAACAACGCTGTGCTTTATGTGTTTATGTTGAGGAACAATATCCATTTAATTAAGGTTAAGAGAAGATCATGTTTGTGCTTAAAATACCTGGTTTTGGTGCCGCAACTGCACCTGGAAATGCAGAGTTTTGGTGCCACAATTTCACCACTGCAAATTCAGCAACATCTTACTAAAAAAAAAAAAAAGAAAAAAAGGGTTATTGGTGCCACAATTGACGCTGATAACGCTGTGATGTCTTGCTAAAATACAACCAGTTCTGATATCACAATTGCTACTGGATATGCTGCAATGACTCACTAAAAAACACTAGTTCTAGTTCAGCTGCTGCTGGAAATGCGACAATATCTTGCTAAAAAACACCCAGTTTTGGTTCCACAATCACCACTGGAAATTCAGCACTGTCTCACTAAGAAAACAACCACTTTTGGTCCCACAATACCATAAAATGCCATGATGTGTCATTAAAAAACATGCAGTTTTGGCGCCACAATCACTGCTAGAAATGCTGCAATGTCTCACTGAATACAGCCAATTTGGTGCTGCAGTGGCTGCTGTAAAAGCCACAATAACTCACTAAAAAACATCCAGTTTTGGTGCCACAGTCACTGCTAGAAATGCTGTAATGTCTCTTTAAAAACGCCCATGTTTGGTGGCACAATACCCAGCGAAAAGGCCACAATGTCTTGCCAAAAACAAACATACAACGCCAACATTTTTCCTCTGGCGACTGGGCTGCGGAATGAGCATCTCAATAACAGGTCAGGCTGAGGCAAACATTTCAGACCTGGGCTGACTTATGGTCAGTGCTCTCGGCCTCTTCCTCCACTTCCTTTGCTCTCTAACTCACTTCCACCTCTCCCATCTCCACTCTAGCTGTCCCTTGTGTAGTCAAGTAATTGCACTGATTATTGCTGCTGTTACAAGTAAAGGATCTTAGTGTCTGTGGATTATTTAGTGAGGTCTCCTCTCTGTTCCACTCTGCCTTTCCACAGAGGATTTACTGTGTGTTTGTCTGCTACTTGCTTTAGCCTGACCGGACCAAAAAGCACATGCAGACATAATCAGACTGAGCCACTTATATGTGTGAGCATACCACACAAATGCACACACTTGCACCCACAGAAAGAGGCCACCAGAAACACCACCCACACACACACACCACAAAGACATTTTAGACAAAGGTCATCTTTCTTTGTTTTAAACATGTCTGACCTTTGAGTGGTTGAAACTGCCTGTCTGCGCTGTACATTGAATTTGTTTTAAAGGGATAAAATATGGATGATGTGCTCGGTATTGTGGTAGCGGAGGATGACTCAGATTGTGCAAGCGCGTGCGTGTGCGCGTCCTTGCCAAGGTCTGAGAAAGGCTTTGCATAGAAAGGGAGCTAAGACGGCACTTGAAAGAGAACAAGAGAGACAACAAGCAAGTGGAAGAAAAAAGTGAGGGCGTAATGAAAGAGGAATGTGAAAGTGTTTGAAAGCTTTGTGACACGTCTGTCGATTTGCACAGGGCACTCTGGTCTGACCAATTAAGACGCAAGGTTGTCTCGATGCAAAAGAACATCATGAGTAAGAGGACGGAAATGAGAAAGGCACACAAGTATTAATATAGTACACAGGGTTGGGCTGGTGTAAAACTTTTCAAACTGGTTTAATATTAAGCCAAACACAGGACCAGACCAGTATATCAGATTTTACCAGGTGTCGCTGATCCTGAGTGGAACATAATGACACTGTCTCCCAACAACAAGCGAGAATCCAACTATCTGGTCGCATCACATAACATCGAAGCTCTCTGTCCACACTGAATCAATTTAATACGCACTTCTTTAAAGTACAACTTGCAGGTTAAATTTAAAAATATATATATACATAAAAGTGGCTCTTTTTAGCTCCTCCTCTAAAAACGCGTTTTTTTTTTAACATCGCCTGATACACGTCACGAGAGGGACTCTGTGTCCTTGACCCTGCCTCTGTCCAATGCGCAGTAGTAGGTGGTAGTAAAGTTGTGAGTTAGTATTTTTTTGGTTGTTAACAGTGCATGTTACCATTTGTGATTATGAATTATTGTGTTTGTGCAGGTTGCACAAACTCGAGTCTGTCAGGACATTGAGTCCACCGTTTTCCGGACAGAAAAAGGAGTGTTAGTTTTCGTGCCTGGGTGCGTTTTGTGCAGGTGAAGAGACGCGATTTCACGGCTTCATCTGTGACCAAAAACGCGGTCGTGTGCAGCGCTCATTTTGGACAGGAGGATTATGTTCCTGGCGGAGCCTACCCGCCCTCGCACATACCCCCTCTCCGTGAAGAGGGAGGCCTCCGTGTTTGAGACGGGAGCGGGCGGCGTGAGGGTTGATGGGCAGTGTGAGGCATGTTATGTCTGGTCTGGGGGTCAGATTCTCCACCAGAGCCCAGAAGGCATCCACCTCCCTGCAGCACATACTCTCCACAGCTGAGGACATGGGCGGGCAGTTCCCAAACAAGCACCTATCATACAAAACATTATGAGGAAATATCTCTTTTGTCGTGAAATATAAGAAAGTATCAGTTACCAGTCAGTTACTGATTCCTCATCTCAACATCATGAATCAGCTGTCCCTCATCCATTGTGGTGCTTTCAAAGTGAACAACAGGTATAAACAGAAACATAGTGTCCCATAACGGTTCAGCTCACAACAGCAGCACTACGTCACTCGTGGTTATTTAGGACACCTCATATCACGGCTTAACATCCAATATTTTGCCATATTGGAGCAGTTTTCTTGCCATGTTTCTTCTCGTCACCCCAAAACACATGAACTTTGTTTCAAACAAACACTGCCCTTACTCCTCCTCGTCTCCTGAAATTTGATCTCCTTCACAGCCTAGACGTCAGTTCAATTTATATGTCTAATAAAATTATGTGTTATTTTTAAAACTAATTCTCAGATCTGTCCAGTGAGTGTGTGAGATGTAGTTCAATGAAGAGATATTGAAACTGAGAAAAGAGGAATATGCTATCATTTCAATTTTCGGCCGTGTCGTCTTGCGAGATCGATTCTGTCTCTGAGGAACAGTGACAAGTAGATGAAATTCTTTATCTCTCTATCTCTCTCCCTCTCTTTCACACACACACTCTGACTGTGACTTGCTGTAACAGACTCATGCCAAACATTCAACGACTGAGCTGAGGGGATTTGTATTTGTATATCTCTGTGTCCCCCCACCCACTGCAGACAGAGACACAGGCACCCAGCAGTAAAAACTCAGGATAACATACTGTATATAGACAGGAAACAACATAATATTGCCTCGCAACTGTGTCGCTACTTAATGGTTCCAATGCGCCCTACCATATCTTATGATTGTGTGCGTGTAAAGCGTAATAAACTTGATGTAACACCCTGTCGCTTCTTATTGTTTTACCTAATTTTCAATTAAAATAACTAACCCTGAATGGCAAAACAAAGTCATTTAGAAAATGTACAATTACAGTTTCTATTCAATTCACACTTTCGTGGTGATGAATCACTGAGTGTTCATACTGTAAATTATATTCTCTGTGTGTTCCCTTTTATTGCTGTATATTTCTATGTGTCCTCACAAAGATAGAGAGATGCTGAATATGTTCCGCAGTGAGAACATTTTTCTCACCTCTTTGAGGCGATAATTCACACGAGTGCTGTTTCTCTTGGCTTTGGCAACACTTTAAGTGATGAGAGGTTATTGCTTTGCTGTCTTGCACTCAATACAGGTACTGACCTAAACACTGTAATAAAACAAGACTAAGCTTTGTGAGGCTAAGAGAAAAACACATTGTAAAAAGGATATAAGTTGAAGTCCAAAGCTTGTTTTTGATTCACAGCAGCTGCTGCGAAATAAATATAGGAGTGACCGGATGGTGGTATCAGCATTAAGGTGTTTCGTCAAGAGGGTTTATCATGTTGTGAGCGTGGACGTGTTAAATAGATGTGTGTGTAGGATTAGTGTTGCGGTCTGTGTACAAGGATGAAAGCAGAAATATTTTAAGCCATGTTTTAAGATTCTGTGATGTCATACACACTGTGGGGTGAGCCAAGATCTGAAAAAACTAACCACAAAGTTCAGCTGCGGCTGATGGGAACATCATGGATTGTGCAGCTACGCTGTTTTTGGTCATAAACCAGAATCCTGGACAAGCTGACATTTTTCAGCCAAGGCACCAGAGGAAAGTGTTGGCATTGTACTTTCCTGCAAAACATGGATACATTACATTTGTACATTTCATAGATCAGTGTTCCTAAAGCCCAGTTCAGACCAAAGATCGGTGAAAAGACAAGTTGAAACGGGCAACTACTTGCAATGCTGCAATGTTCTAAAAAGCTGCCAGTTCACACCAGTGCAACTAGATGAGATGGTGTATCATCACTATGCAACAACTCTCTGTGCTTCTGTTCTGATTTGCAGCTTTCAGGCTTATTTTGTGGCTGAATATAATTGTAGCTTCTTAAAATAAGAATGAGGACAGTGATAGTGAGATACTGGCTACAGCTACATTTGTAGAAGTGATGAAACGGCAGAATACAAGCAGAAGTCAAGCTCAGACAGCCACTTCACACCACTGCAACTTTTCTCTGCAACGTCCTAAAACGGTTTTTGTCTCATTGTGAATCTTTGGTCTGAAGTGGGCTTAAAGTGACATAAATATGACTGCATGTATATTAACTGACTTTGTCATCGGGTGGTAGGGGAGATAGCTGCCAAGCTGCTTAAGACTAACAAACCACACCAGTTTTTTTAAGCAGGAAACCAGCTGCATTTCCAGCCGTAGTTGTGCCACCAAAACCAAGTGTTTAGCTAGACATCTGCACTATATCCAGCATCAAAGTTGCACAAAAACTGGTTGTTTTTTGCAAGACATAGTTGGCATTCCCAGCCACAATTGCGCCACCAGCATCGGGTGTTGTAAGCCAAAACATGATCTTTTCCTCAACATAACCAAGTGGTTTTTGTGCCAAAACATAACTACATGTTTACCACAGCGTTGTTGAAGCATAAAGATACACGCTACATAATAATGTACAAATGTAATACATGTGGTTTGCAGAAATGTACAATGCCAACATTTATTCTGGCAAATGGGTTGGAAATTTTGACATGCTGGTAAAATGAATAACCTTGGTATACCAGACTGCCTTTTGTTGAGACATTTCTCCCTACAGCATAAATGTCAACCTGCTGGTCCAATAATCACTGAGGTATTTCATTTTTAGCAACGTTAGCAGCTACATAAGCTCAAGAAACAGTATTGTATGTATTCAAGCCAAAAGCATCCCACCATTTTTATCACATTTAAAGCATTGTTTCACTATGGCACATGCGTTTCTCTGGTCACATGATCTGAGCTCAAGGTTGAACATAATCATGACACAAGAACCCATATATGCAAAACAAAATAGCTTCAAATTGTAAAAATAAATTCCACTTTCGTCACTAAAGGTCCAATGTCAACGCTTGATTAAGCTAAAACATTCAGGTAGAAAGAGTTAAGGTTGCCACTGGTGATGTGGGAATGATTATACTCCTCAGCAGCCCTCACATACACAGTAATACAAAAGTGTGTGTGTGAGTGTGTTGGAGTTTGTATGCATTACCTTGACTTAAAACCATTAGAAATCCCCAACCAGGACTATTGATCTGCCTTGATCATCCCTTGTTGTTCTCTGTTCCTCCTAACTTGATAGGAGAGTGCTGAACAAAAACTAACTACAGACACACACACACACACACACACAACACACACACACACACACACACACACACACACACACAGGTAGCTCATTGTGCATCTGTGATTCAGCCTCCTGCTGCTCACACGAAAATTGGGAACAGTTACTGGTGAAGGTCACAGTCAAGCACTTTTTGAATTTAACAAGTGTTTTATGCAAAGAAAAAAAAGGTGACAATGACCAAACACTCAGTGCATAAAGGTAGACAATCAAGGACCTGACATTAGCATGAGCAAAGTGTTACGCTCAGTGCTTCATCAGGCTAATGCTAATGGCATTGTTAATAGAGATCCTTGATCATATTCTTTTATGAGCTGAATGTGCGGTCAACATGAAAAGCACTTGTAGCAGCGGTTAACAGCACCTGTTTCTCAGCGGTACGTGCTGTGTGCACAGCTTCTCTCTCTGTTTCAACGAATTTAAAAGCTTGTCCAGTCTATAGGAAAGCCTTACAGCCTATTTAATGTCGAAACAAATAATTTATACAAAGAGGACTACATGTGAAAAAGGGGACATATTTCTACTTGCTGGTCACGTTATCCAAACCTGCTTTAGTGTATGTTGGCACTCATGCATGCAGAACATACACGCATACTTTCTCTTGTTCTTGGAGAGATCCCTAGCTTAATCTAAGCAACCTTATCATGCCATCGCAGCCTTTGATATGGTAAGCAGGGCACTGCTACAAAAGCCCAGCTTTGTCAGATGAAAAACACACCAGCATCGCTGTTAAAACACAAGGGAAGGCCGAGCAGGGGAGGAGAAGGAAGGAAAGTGGGAGAAGGGCAGGAGGCAGAGAGGCCTGGAGGCAGGGAGGGGGGAAAAAAGGGGGATGATAGAGGGGAAGAGGAGTGGAAAAACGTAAAGCAAGGGAGAGGAGAAGGTGAAGGCAAAAAATGAGTTTGGCCACGACATAAAAGCAGACCATACAAGGTTAGTTATCTCCCAAAGCACCCGGTTAGGAGTGAGGCGTATGAAGCGAGAGAAGAGAGAAGAGGGAGAGATATAGGGGCAGAGGGAAAATATAGAGGTGTGCGCCTATGAGCTTTAAAAACGGATAGCCTTCATTAATTTATTCACTACATTTACGAAGGCAGAGCAAAGTTATTACATAAATATCAAAGAATAGAGCGGCTTAGACAAGCCAGTATAATGAATTTTTCCCTTTTGATTTCACAGTAATGTACAGTATATTTCAAAATTTGCATTATTATTGGTAAACATAATTCCAAATATACTGCATATATGTCAATTTAAAAAAAAATGAACAAACCTGAAACTCAATAAGGAGCTGCGCCTTGTCAAAATAAATCAAAACCTATATGATTGGACCATGTGGGAATTTAATTTGAAAGGATAGACTCAGGAAGTGGCCACGCTTTGCAGTCAGACAGGAGTCAGTTTACAAACCTCTGTAAATATTCAGTCTGATAAATACGGAAAAGTTGATCATGTTAGTGCAGGGCTGCCCAGAGCTTTACACCTGTCCCACAGATGATAGGCCTACACACTTATAAGCAGCTCCTGGAAGAAGATCAGCTCTGCACTCAGGATTTTCATTGGTCGACTGGTGACGTGCACTTGTAGATAAAATATAGGCCTATATTAATGAAGGTTCATTAGTACGGTTTTGTATTTCTCTGTAATGTAGCACAGTGTTAACAATGTTACTGATACTATTCTTTCTCACACCTTCAACTCAAGCCATTGTGTTGCCCCGCCCAAAATATTATTATTGTTATTTGACAACACTAACATCAAATGAGCCTTGCAATGAAATGAGGAGCAAATGACGACCCATGCAAGCTGCAAAATAACAAAGTGCTGTATGGCGTTGACGTTGATTCAACCAGTCAGAGGGACCTGACACTGTTGGTGAAAAGTGAAGTACGCTGTGACCATGCAAATTCCCAGGTGGAAAATACGGAAAGATAAAGAATAATGAAAAGAAGGAACGAGCAGGTGAAGCCGGCGGAAGAGGCTGTATCTGTAGCCAAAGAGATTAACAGAGGAGTACAGTGTGGAGAGCAACGGAGGGACGGAAGAGAGAGGGTTAGGTAGGTATGTGACCATGAGATACAACACAAGGTCCGGTTATCTCCTAAAACACCCGGTAAAGAGGCATAAATAATGTAAAGCTGACAGCACGGAATATATATTGAACTACTAATATGTAGAGGCTAAAAGGGGAGGATGAACAGGAGGGGTGTGTGTGTGTGTGTGTGTAGAGGTGTGTGTGTCTGCAGATTTTTTTTTTTTTTCCCACAAGAAGCACTTTTTTTTTTAAAAAAACCTAAATGGTTCAGAGACAGAGATAAGAAACCATTTTGTGTTATCTGGAAAATCACCACACAGTCATTATTTTGAGTGAGTATAAGTTTCACATGAACACTTTGTTTCCAGTGATATACCTGGCAGCTACTTTCACAAAATGGGCAGCAGCATTACGCTTTATATGAGTAACAGTCTAACATCAGGATCTTTCTGTCACTGGCTCTGCAGTTGGAAGTGGTTATAAAGATTTTTTATACGTTCTACTGAAGAGCGGTCTTTGAGCTAAAAATGAGAAATGTTTTTCTTTCCTAGTTGATAGTAAAATGTATATATTGCTGCACAATTTAACAGATAAGTTATGAAAAGTTTAGGGCTGCCCCCAACTAAGTCAACTAGTCAACCTGCATTTACTGTTGTGTAATGTTATAAAGAAGAGGTGGAGATAAATGAGGCTTTGAACATGTAGAAATCCACCCCCAAAAACCCTCCTTTTAAATCTCTTCAATTTTAAATTTCAGCCCTTATTTGTGATACAGCGAGAGCTCCTTTATGAAAGACATGAATATAAACAGAAAAGAGCAGGATCCATAAACAATATATTTGGATAAATGACTTGACGAGTTGTCAGCTACTGTGGAGACAGCACTTAATTGCAAAATAACTGCTGGAATGAAGTGGCATCAAATATTTATGATCTTACTCTGCTGTTAAAATGTTAAGTAGGCACTCCAGTTAGTTTTGCATAGCCAATAAAGTTGGGGAAGCCACCAAGACACAGATTCTGGCAAAGCTGCAGCAGAGCAGAGGTTGACTATGGTCCAAGCTCCCAGAGCACTGGATCCTACACTTCCCACGATGCAACTTGACAGCTGTTTTTATTACACTTTCCTTGACAAGTGACTGCACATCAGCATGTCCCCGGGGTGTGACACAGGGTTGCTGTTAAAAATCTGTGGTGTCAACAATAGTAGCTAATAACCCTGATGACATCATCAGGGTCTCTTTCCTCAGTTCCTCCAGAGCCACAGAGGAAATAACACAACTGTTTTCGCAGGATGAGCAGCGCTCCCCACGATAAGTAAACTGACCTTTATGTGTAAAATTGGTGGAGTTCCCTGTACACTCCCTGCTGACTTCTAATCCTATCAGGTCTCAACATGCGCACACAAACACACACACACACACACACACACACACATCCTCAGAGTGACGGTATTGCCTTTCAGCACACAGTGCATTGTGCTCTAATGTTGGACCAATATTTGTTTCCAAATTTTGTTTCCTCACCCTGCGAGGGAAGATGTGATTCGACATCCAGCGTGATGAAGTGTGAAATGTGTGAAACATTAAGTGTACAGAAATCCATAATGAATCATCAGTGTACTTAGGACGAGAAGAAAAAAAAATGGAGAGAAAGAGGCAGGGAGGCGAAGGAGAGAGTGGCGCAGCGAGATGCAGATTTAAGAAGCAAGAAAGTGAGAGGGAGGCAGGCAGAAGGCAGGAGACGGAGTTAAAAGAGGTAAGAGCAAAGAGAGCTAAAAGCAAAGGGAGAGGCACAGATGGAGAGGCAGGGAAGGAGAGAAGGGAAAGGAGAGATGGAAGGGGAGGCAGAGAGAGAAAAAGAGAGGGATAGGTAAACAGAGGTGGTATTGTGTTTGCTATAAGGAATGAGCAAGGCTGCAGTGTAATTAATCACAGGCAATAGTGATTGAGACAAGTTATCTGTTCCTATTCTTGGCAATGTGTCGACACACACACACTAACGCAGCCAACATACCCCCGAGACTCTACCCTTGAATGTGCTATAAGTGGAAACAAACAGGTGTGGCTGATGAAGAAATAATGAGACGGTTTTAAAATGATGACATAAAAATCTATACAGAACTGAAGATTTAGTAATTAACCCCCAGCCTTTTCTCAGGCTGCTCTCTCTGTGGACAGACAGATAGGGGCTGGGGCGGTTCACTTGTTCCCAGGCAGACACGGCTAATTGAATACAGAATCAACACTTCTCCGCACTGCTTACACGCTACACATGCTAAGTACCTCCATTAGAGAGGGAGAGAGAGACAGCAGTGAGGGCTGAAGGGATACATGGTGAAAGGAGAGAAAAACTAAAAGGCTTTCACAATATTTAGGCTTTTTTAAAAAAAAGTTTTCCGACATTGCTATTCATCTTTCATTATGCGCACATTTAAAATATGCATAAAATGGATGGGAACTCACTTTATTACTGCAGCAAAATGAGTGCTCCACTTGCAGTGCTGATTAGAATCACAAAGGTTTTTCAGTGTCTTCTGCATCCAGCCTTTCAACCCAAGTCATTTTTGCGTAACTTTACTCCCAATTTAAACAGAAGAAAAAGTGGCTTGATTAGTTTGTGTCGACCACATCTGTGCGTCCACAAGGGTCAGCAAGGCATAAATGTCAGCACCCACCCATGCTGGGAAGGGTCCACGTGGACCCCTTTGCAGCCCATTTATGAAACTCTGCAGACTGTACACAGCAAACATGCTGACTGTACATGCTCCAATTACAAAATGTAATCTCTTGTCCTGCACTCCAGTCCAAAACACTGCAGTCAAGCCAGCTGCAGCCAACGCAGCGCTGTGAATTTAGTTTTACCTTGGATATTTGTCAGACATCAACTCTGGGCCCAGTGGTGGCTTCCTGATTTCAGTTTTACCTGCTGTTTGCTGTAAGAAGACAGCAAGCTCACCTCTCTGCCCTTCCGTTTATTACTGGGAGTTACATAGACCCTAAACTGTACAATGAATGGAACCACGTGCATGTGACCGCAGCTGTCCATGTGCATACAATCAATGTCCGAGCCAACCCAGTGTCAAAATTCGCTGACTTGCGGCATCAGACACGGACGGTGTTTAAAGAGACTGTATGTAAACATTTTCATGTGAAAATAGAAGTATATTTTGACAGCTGACAATGCATGTAACAGGCATAACTTGACACGGCATCCCAGACGCACCAAAGCACCCAGAGTAGCTTTCATGTCTTATCTGAACACGGAAAGTCGATGACCAAATGTCGATATGTGGCGAGGTCAGAGTGGGAATGTGTTGTCCTGGCCTTAACGAAACACACAGGCTAATGCATAATAAATTCCAAAAATGACTGCACCAATTGTTTTCATGTGAGCATCGCCAGCTGCATCTTGACAAGCTTTATGATAGGCTGACGCCACTGTCCTGTTTCCCAACACTGATATGCATCAACTCTTCCAAAAGGCATCAACTTCATCTCCCTGAACTGGCACTTCTTGGCAACATTGCTTAAACTACTTCAGTCCGTATGGTGTGTGCAGTGTGTGCTATGGACCTAAACTGACACACAACAAATGACAGGCTTCTACGTGATGACCTGATTATTTTGCATGTGTATAAGACACAACTCTACAGATGTTGAGCTACTCTGCAGTTTAAGATCAGTGAGAAACACGGATACATCCTGTTGATTGAACCATTGGTGGAACAGGCTGCCAGATTCGTGTGACGTTAGGACTCTGTTAATCATCAAGACATGGGAGACTACGGCATCCTGTGTCGAACTGGTTGGAATATGGCTCACCCACCAGGCGGTGATTTGAGCCATCCAATCGTTAGAGTCTAAGGCCCAATCCCATTTCTACCCCTTAAACCTTCCACTTGGTATTGAATGCCCTCGTTTGCGAGATAACCCTTGATGAGGGAAGTGAGAAATATTAGGGTGAAGATCTTTCCCTAAGAAATGAGACACCACTTCATGCAAATTGGTGTGGCCGACGTGCAGGCATACGTCACGTGTAGTAGCGACGCAAGATACCGTTAGTCATTCAGGTTTGAAAATGCCAGCTCCAGTGCTTGTGTTGAGGCCTGTGCTATGTTTATTCTTCTCCATCTGATGAATCAACGGGGAGGAAATGCTGAAAACAGGAGGCGCCTACGACGTCTTCTAGTTCCGACAGATTTTGTTCGGGTAAGTCGATTTGTTTAAATATTTTGACGCCGTGTTCAACCGAGTTGCTGATGAGTTTACGCTAGTCCAACCATCTGTTGTTTGTATAGCCTACATTCCGATCGCACAGTAACAAATTGTTTTCCAAAAGTTGCCGAAGTTGCTGACTTCGGAAGGTGCTCTGGGAGATTTCATCTTCTACTTCGTTGAAAGATTGGGTCAGGGCTCCCTTGGAATCTAGAGCGGGTTTAGGGACGCCACTAGCCTAAACGTGAACGCGCACAACCAAGCGCAAGTGGGTATTTCTAGGGGAAGTGTGGGTATTGGGACAGGCCCTCAGTCTGTTTTCAGTGTGAAGAGGAGCAAAGAAGTCAGACAGGTCTAAAGGTGGTGGAGTCTGTATCCCACCAAACATCAATTGGCGTAAAGTTTTTTAACTCCTGAATAGCCCATTCTGCCTTGTTTGGAGTTTACCTTTGTCATCATGTCTGCTGTGTGTATACCACAGAAGGCAGATGAAGCTTAAAAAGTTCTACCGAAAACATGGAATGTCCTACCAGAGGAACAGAAACCTGGACCATTGTTATTGTACACATTAGGGCTGCTGTGGTGAAGGAATTTCCCCTGCAGCAATTAAGGGTGGCTCAATGGCGCAGTATATTATATTAGCACCATTATTTGTTGTTGTTTTTGCAAATTACTTCATTTAACCTGATTTTAGTGCTTTGTAAATAAGCTTTATCGTAAGGCTATTATACGCTGTTGTTTCTTAAATGACGAGATGCCTTGGTTGCGTCTGGTTGCTATGGACTATCCACAGAAGTTATAATGTCAGTACAAGATAGAGCACTTGCTCTGGATAAAGGGAAGGCTGAAGCACGTAGAGGGAAAGACTGGACCCGCCAGTCTGTGTGGATTCAGTATCAATTTCTCATAAACTTTGATCTTGAATTTTTCCCATCCGGCAGACACAGAGCAGCATGGGCATCCTGTTGGAATCATCTCTCTCACCAACTGGTAAATGAAAGTCCAATATTCACTAATGCTAAGCCTTGCATAGTTCAGTCTGCCAGCTCCTGTGGAAAAAAAAAAAAAAAAAAAAAAATCTGGGTCTCTTCGGCTGGCAAGATGTCTGACTCTCCCCACCAGCCACTTGTTCTCTTTGGCTCTCTGCCACTCCTGCACAGAGCAGGTAGTGCACGGCGGACTTGTATGAGCTTATGAGCTGGGAGCTGCTGTCCGTAATTCGAAATGAGCTGGCATTGTTATGGTTTGTCTGACAGAACAATGAGCTAAAAGCTGTACCAAGGTGCCGAGCCGGGTGTTGATTCTCGGTGGGATTGTCAGTACTAGGAAGTCTTTCACACTGAAGGAAGTCATTGTTGCAGTGTGAATATCAATATATCACATAATATTACTTTATACATGCTATCATGGACCTCCTGCGAATCTATTAAAAGAAATAACCTTGATTTCCTAGATGCCAGCCTTCAAAGAGACATTGTGTACAGACTGTTTTCATCTTGCACATGTTCAAGCATTAGCACTTGAATGCATGTCGACACAGGAGGGGTCTTGTACATGTAATGTCAGCGCCTGTTTCTGTATGTTTCTCTACACCCCGAGGTCAGATCCCAGACAGTATTGATCACCATATTGAGCAGATAATCATTAAACAGGTCATTATTGATGTCACCCACATAATTGAATATTCACAACACCTTGCTCTGTTTGTTTCCCACCCTTTACTATCAATGTTTGCTTCCATTTTCTCACTCTCTGCAATAATATATATCTCTTTCACTCAATTGTACAAAGTTGTGTTACCTCAGTTTTTTTTAGGTATAGACATTTTGGAGCCACTTCTAACTTCCTCACTCAAATTTGCATGACCATAACTCCAAAAAAAAGTGTGATCTCCTCTCTTTTATCTTCACTGTCATTTCCTGATTTTAACCTTTCCTGTTTTTTTCATCTTTCCATTTTGCCTTTGTTCTATTTTTCCTCCCATTTACTCCATTTATTCCTCCTCATTCTTCCCTACCTTTTTCATCTTACTGAATGAACAAATCCAGTAAATTGGGGCTATAACGCCAGGGGGCAGGTAAAATGTGTTTCTCTTACATTGTTCTTTAATGTTCGATATTTCACATCACTGTCTTTGAGAATATCCAAAAACTTTTCTCCACAAACTTACAAAACATTATGCAAATGGCACAAAAGGTATCTGTCATAACAACAACTCCAAGTTCTTACATCGCTCTCGGTAATTGTACTGTTTGGGACATTGCTTCCATTATCCCAACAACAAAAACTCTCCTGTCTTGTTTTTTTTTCTACAAAGACCTACGTTTTAAGGTAAATCAGATATTTTTGAAATCCTAAAAACATGGACAATCCATTTAGGTCTCTGTTGTGCTCATTCCACTGTGAGTTACACCCTGAAATAATGACTGAATCCATGTCTTCTGACTCATAGAATATTCAGCAGTCTCTGTTCACATTTAAAAACCATTTAGGATCAATTCAATTATCATGAGAGGAGGAAAAGGAAGTGAAATGCAGGTGGGTAATCCTTCTCCCTGCCTCTTAAAAACCGGTGTTTTCCACTGAATGCAGCCATAGACCACCACTGTAGGATTAGAGGAACGTAGGAGTGGGCAAAATGAGAAAATGTCGTGTGTAATTCTGGCAGTCACGCCATTTCAACCCTCTCTTGTGTAGCTCCAATGACACTCAAACAACTACATGAATATGTACAAACACATTTAGACATGCTGTATATGAACACCAACGCCAGCTGTGTGTCTGTGTCTTACTGTCTTTGCTGTTCTACCATATGGACACACACAAGCAGGTGAGTTAGTGGATGCTGAAGGCATGTTCAGCGGAGGCAGGTGGAAGACACTGATAAGAACCAGCAGCTGAATGAGAGAGAGGATGAAGAGGCAGTGCTTCTACCCAGGTGAGCTGACTTGAGGCTGGTGTTGATGGCTCACTGGTTAGACTGGTCTGTGTCTAGTACTGCTGGAGTGCGGCTAGGGTTACGTTTTTCTGTCCGAACTGGACCCTGATCTGAGAGAGTCAGCACATTCTCAATCCAACCTTGTCATATATCAATGTTTGGTCATGGACTTTCCACGTCTAGATACGACATGAAAGGTTCCCTGGTTGCGTTGGTTGTTGATGTTCTGGGACACCGTGTCAAGTTCTGTTACATGCATTGTCTTCTTTCAAAATACACTTTCGTTTTCACAGGAAATTTACCTTTTACATACAGTCTCTTTCAAAATAAAGTGCTGCATCACTACAACACCACAAAGTGAAGTTGTTTCCTTCAACAACAAACACACATGGTTAGGTTTAGGAAAAAAGAACAAGGTGTGGCTTTACAATCTCACTGCTCTCTTGGGTGAAATTCTTGCCACCTTATTTTCGTCCTGTCCCGCCGCATTTCCCCCTGATGCCGCCGGGCACCGTTCAAATATAATGGCCACCAGCCATGTATCAACCGATGTTAAAAAAAACAGCTTTTTTTTGTCACTGCCCAAGCGCCGCATTTCAACAACTTTGGAGTGGGACCAGGCTCACCAATGGTAAAGGATGGCTGTCTCATCAGTGTCTGATGCCGCAAGTCATTACTCAAGCACCGGGTTTCGATGACTTCAGAGTGAAACCAGGTTAGCAACCAAGTTCGACCCAACTCGACAGGCATTCTGCTAATGACCCAAGCCTGACACAGTTAATGTAAGCTAAGGTGCTGACTTTGCGTTGAACGTCCTCCATCCTGGGCTACACAACCTGAAATAGCCTGTGTTGCATGCATGCATTGCCACGTAACTAAAAACCCCAGCACTGAACAAGAACTAGCTCAACACAGACAGTCAGTCCATCATTTTAATTTATTTTTACACTATATTTTCACTAAAAAGAACTTGAAGCATCATGTCACGTGGACCGACCCCACCCAGAATAGCTCCACTCCTTAAATAAACAATGTTTTTCTCCACCTGGAATACCTCTAAACTGCATGGATATTTTAAATTAGATGAAAAAAACAAAACATCTTCATAATTCAGAAGAGGGTTGACTTCAATTTTTTCATTCTGTTTTACTAAGTTGAATACAACTGTGCCTTTTGGCCACTGCAAGAGGCACGTGGGAGCGTGGGAAAAAATTCTTTGCAGTGTGTTTTGGGGGAGCAAATAGAGCCATTTCATTATAAAGCAAACTAAGTACTAAGCCTGAAGGATCAGGAAATATTGTCGCTGCACAGGAAAATGTCACCAGTACATAAACGACAGCACTGAAAGCGTATAAACGCTAATATAGTTAAAAGCTCAAAGGATTGAGAATAGAAAAAGTGGAAACAGAGATATAATGACCACTTTCGTTTGTAAGAAGGCATTTTAACTATGACATGCATGCTGGGCCTTTTGAATAGGTATTGTTCATGTCTGGAGGGAGAGAGAAGACAAAGAATATTTGATTTGTCTGGTGCGAAACCTTAGATACTGGTGGAAGACAAGTGACAAACATATTTCAGAAGTGCACCCACACACTCTTCCCAAACAACACGAGGCCACACGGGAGGTAATGGAAGTTGAATAATACTGTCAGCTCAGCACATGAGGTTAGTGATTGAATTTCTAAAAAAAGTGGTATCTGGTGAGTAGGTAGATTACTGAGTGTCCTCACATTGTCTCCTGACATTCGTCCCCAAAAGGGATGCACAATTTAAATACCCAATCCGTGATCTCAAGTGTACAAGGTTCATTTTAGAAAGTTACTTCCATTCGTGGCAGTGCCGTGTGAACACAAAACAGGCTGAGAAATAAAAGCGCTGTAACTGATTTTAAAGCAAGCATCCGTCTCAAGCTGATGATAGTGCGTGATGCCTCATGGCGGTGGGGTGGTTTGCTGTAAAGAAAAAGAGGTTTGGGAGTGAAAAATGGGGCCAGTGTGAAATTCTGCTGCAAGAAAGAGACGGCTGAGCAAAGACAGGAGATTGGATGAAAAGCAGGGGAGAATGGAAAGGAGATGGGGGCTGCAGGGAGACCAGAGGAGAAGCTGGATAAAAGGATGAAGGGCTTGAAGAAAGAAAGAGAAGAAAGGTTAGAGGGTTAAGGAGAGGAAGGGATGAAGGTTAGAGAGCAGGGGGGAGTGTAGAGATAAGAGGTAAAGGGGATCGAGGGGGAACAGGATTACCAAACCCCTGCTTGCAACTTACAGGCACATGGGAGAGCTTAACAAGAGGAACATAAACACATGGAGAAAAAAAAACCTCTGATACTCACTAAGGCTGCAGTCAGCTGCAACTGGTGCAACAAATTTTGATGCTGCAGGATAAGAGGTTACACTTCATTATTTCAACCCACTAGAAAGAAACCTTTTACAGCTCTGGTTTCTCCAGCTAAGTTTCTTGTGACAACTGTGCGTGGGCACTATTTTATATAACTCACCTGTTTACATTTATTAAGGCTTAAAGTGATACATATTTTACGGGTGGGGCCACCTCAGTAACAGGCTGTCTGTGAGGTGGTGCTACAGTCTGTGAGTCAGATCGACCGTTGGCTTTCCACAGCTCCAACCCTTCGTCCAATAATGGTTATGTCTGGCTCATAAAAAACAAGATGGCGACAATGGATTAAAAAAAGAAAAAAAAAACTCATGGTAGCTACGTCTACTATTTTTAGGGTTGCAGCAATATACCAGTTTCAAGGTACACCATTAACATACCATATCACTATTATCATACCATGTACATTTGCTTATCTACAACATCTGGAAAAATGCAACTGGACAGAGAGTCTCACCTTTATGTTAGTTATTTTCAGAAAGGAAACTTTTACACATCCTTTTTTCAAAATCATTATCATTTTGTGATAATTGCATATCAGTACAACCCTAATTATTTGATGAAGTAAATTGTTGTACATAGTTTTGGGGCAATACTCACATATTGCCTTGTGTTATCTTATACTTATTGACCATATGCAAATCTTTTGGTGCCTTGATAAAAACAGATTCATGGCTTATTATCCATGTTTTAGAGATAACAATTCAACAAAGTAACTGAAAGAATGTCCCTGATGCAAGAAAACAAACTAAACAGTGAATCATTATGTATCATTATATACTGTATACAGAACCTTTTCATTATCTGTCTGCAAAAATGCATTCCTGTCATTCATTTGAATGGGGCCAGTGCTGCAGTGCAGTGGGGATGCCAATGCAGAGGGCTCTGACAAAATGCAACTGCTGCAACAGTCTCACCTAGAAAGGCCAATCAAATATGTCCAAGCGCAAATTAAAGTTAAAGTTAAAGTTCCACTGATTGTCGCACACCTGAGTATGTGAAATTTGTTCTCCGCATTTGACCCAACCCCTGAGGGACCAACCCAGCAAATACAGCCTCTTTTTAGTTTGTATCTTCTCACAATAACTGACTGAAGTACACCCATAATACATTAAGCAAAGCTGACACTCCATGTTTCATTTTCAGCTGAAAGGTCACTGTAATGCGGGTGAAGTGTGTTTACGTCACATGAATGTTCTGAACATAGCTCATGTCAAAGTGTAATGTGACCGCGGTGCTTTCGCACATCATACATTAAACAAAGATGAAATCTACATGGCTGCAACCACGCATGCATCCCCCCCCCCCCACACTGCCATGTCCATTTTAGCTAGTTGGTATGACCACAAACACACCTTCACACCCACACACATATTTAACATCCACGCCAAATTTCAGCCTCCTAGGGGAAAAAATGTCGCAGCCAAAGGGTGGGGAAATTTTTGTGGACCAATCAACCAATGGGCCGACTAACCAGCCAACCACAAAGACAACTGAGAGCTATAGAGCTGCCAAAATTATACACACAATTTAGGAGATCTGGTGAGTAAACAGGTGAGAGCACATTAATACTGTAGGCACGTGCACAGACCTACTCACACACATGCACCCTTGGGCCTTACTCTGTAATGATTTCCATGGTCAATAAAAGGGATTTAACTTGACAGATTACCGAGTCCAAAAAAGCGTGTGTGTGTGTGTGTGTGTGTGTGTGTGTGTGTGTGCGAGAAAGAGAGAGCGAGGGAGAGAGAGAGAGAGTGTGAGAGCTGTCATTGCCTACAGCAGTCTGTCATCAGGCGCACTAAGCTTGATAAATGATGTGTGTGCGGTTGTGTCAATGATTATTTACATCACTGACGATGTTGTGGGTATGAGTCATGTTGTTTGTGTACTGTATGTGGCCATGCACACGCTTTATGCTTTGCTAATGACTAGGGTTTTTTTTGTTGTTGTTTTTTTTGCTGGCATGATTGGTGCGTGAGCTTGCATGTGTGTACTTACAAGTGTGTAGCTGAATCAGTGTGTCGCCGCACATGTCAGAGTACAACTGTGTGCATTTATTTGTTTATGTGCGTGCTTGACATTTGTGTATGCGTGCGTCAAGGCTTGTGATTAATGGGGATGAAAGCAGTGTTCGATAGAGTGTGTGTGTGTGTGTGTAGTGTGTGTGTGTGTGTGTGTGAGTTTTGAAGAACAGACCAACTGCTGACTGATATGGATCAAGGCTAAGACCCCATTCATTTCCACCTCCTACTTTGACATCTGGCCTTAACTCCTATCCTACACACACACACACACACACACAAGTGCACATATTGACAAAAGCACCTAAATCCATACACAGACACAAATCTATATGCATATGCACTTATGTCCATAAAACACTCACACACACATAAAAATATATATGCTCACAATTCCTATCAGTCAATACATCCATTACTCGGACGGAGGTGGGAAAGCTGCAGTAAGTCAATTTCTCTGAGAAGCACAATCATTTATTTTCACTTAGAATGTGTGTTTGTTGTGTGTGTGACTGTGTGTATGTTCAGCCGTGCCCCCCCCCCCCCCATACATCATGTCAGTCATGGAAAGTTATAAACCAGCCTCACCCCCTGTACGGGCCTTAACACGCATCAATCTCAATCTCAAACCTTGACCCTTTCCCATAAAACCAAGGACCTTTCCAGCGAGCCAATCAGGACGGAGCATGGGCAGAGTGATGAGTGACGCATCCAATCAGAGCGAAAGCATAAAATCAGGGTCAGTGAGAAACAGTGCTGCATTGGAGAGCATGGATCATGGAAGTGTGTGTGTCTGTGTGTGCTTGGTGGCGTGCATGTGTGTGTGTGTGTGTGTGTGTGTGTGTGTGTATCTCCTGCAGGCATGGTTTATCCAATCACTTGCCATCAGTGTTTCTGTCAGTCTGCCAAGAAAAGCCCTCAACGGTGCCATTGTCTTTATAGCTGGCCAAAGACAGGCATACACACATGCACGGACACGCAAATCCATCCCTCCCTCTTTTTTTTCTCCATAATTTTCTTAGTGAGCAGCGAGAGGAACATTTGCTGCAAATGCACGATCAAACACAAACACGTCAACACGCGTTCATATACCCGCTCAGACCTAAATATAGAGCTTTGTTGATACGATTCTTGAAACACAGACTTCCAGTTCACTTTCAGATCACAGTAATTATCAGCATCTGAGCAAAGCGCTTAAAACATGCTCATAAATGTTGTGAACACTTGCTCTACATGCCTGCGAGGCTTTTTGCATGCTGGAAAACATTAGCTCCGAGTGTAACAAATGGGGCTATTATAATTCTATAAGTTGTTTGTTACCCTTTAATAGCCAGCTCTATTATAAAAACATCAATAACTGTCTTTCAATGAAGTTATATTAGCCTGTAAGCTACCACTTTAAACAAACCCAAAATAGATTTTAAATTGCCCCGCAGTTGTGTACCTCATTTTAATCACCAGCGCCAACTTTTCATTGTCCATAATGTTACATGAGTCTTATTTGTGCGTGTAGCCCGCAGTGGTTCTGGCATTTCATTCCACGGTAGGCCTGGCGCTCCCTTCTGGACCATTCCTGCCCATGGAGAAAAAAAAACCCTCTCTCTAGTTCTCCATTTCCCCCCCTCCATCCTTCTCTCTCCTCTCTGTAACACTCCCCTAGAGGCACGATGTGTTGTATGTGTGTGGGAAGCATTTAGGAATGAAAGTGAGAAGGTGATTATGTGTGGCTTGATACTGGGGGGCAGCACTGCAGGCGTGGCACATGTGGAATATCGCACCCTCATACGAGTGAACAGATGTGCTGATGGTGCCGGTGTTTGATTACCCAGCTCCAGGGTCCACATACACCTTCCTGAAATAATCAGTCTGCATATGCTGCGGCACACTTCATTAATGAGTTACTGTTAGGAGTTTTAATTCAGGCTCTAATTTAGTCTCAGTCCTTTAGTTCATGGTCAAACGGGGAGGGATACTGACTACTATCCTCCTCTTATTTTCAGAAATGCTGACAGTCTGATGTACTAAGGCATATTAGTAACAGGGAGTGCTAGCTGATGGTTCAATATCAATATGATTAAATAAGTCGTGTGTGTGTGTCATAATATGTCTGTTAACAGTTGCAGTTTTAAACCCTTGGTTAATATAAAACGTAATAGTTGCACCAAAACTATTAAAGTTTAGAAAAATATCATGGTTTGGGTTAAAATAAATATGTTTGTTGACTTACACAACATAACATGATGTATACTGTATGTCACATGACACATGTAATACTACATTTTGTGGTTAGAATAACTCAGCATGGAATTTTGGGACACAGATCGCTGTCTCCTGGCTGAAAGTCCTGAGTTTTTTGACCACAAAGAGCTTTGATGCACCACAATTTGTAAATATGTTATGTAATTGTGAGACATATTTCAGACTCAGGACTTGCATTATGCCTGGTACACGCTACACGCTGGTACTCACCAATTATCCCCGGTCGTCTTTCACGGCGTGTGTGATGTCATCGGGTTATTCTTGTCCTGTTTTTATTACTTTCACTGTTATTTGAGTCACTGTGTCTGTTCATGTGCCAGCCGACATGTTGTTGTAGTCACCTAAAAGCGTCAGCAGATGGCAGGAGCTACATTTGAAGCGCCATATGTAAACTATAAAGCTACTGTATCCTCCACAGGAAAGGACAAATGTTTCAGAATAAAAGCCTATTTAGAAAATGCCGAGGTTATAAGGGGCTTTTAATTTGAAACAAGTGTTGAGTTTGAAATGACGGTGCGATATGTTAACTTTACAAAGACAACGGAGCGGATAAAAAGTAAATATATAAACACACAGAGGGATTAATAAATAACAGACCGTCTATAATGTAGTTTGTTTCAAATGAAGCTGGAGCCTCTGCAGTTGTGTTGAGTAAAAGCCCCGCCGCTATTTGTTAATGTTATTACTTTATGTCCGACCGTGAGCATGTACCATTGTTTGCTAGCTTGATGCTAATGACAGTAACGTTAACTCAGCGGGTTGACAAAGTGCCTCTGCTGTTTCACACCATCATTTCCCCCTTTTACTCTGTGTGGTAACATCCCTAGAGGAAATATTAAAAACACTCGGGTGTTGTTGTCATACAGTGTCTACGGCAGCAGATCGTTCTGTGTTTCTACTGGTCAAAGTGACGGCTGTGATGGAAGAATTGGATCTCAGTGAAGGGCAAGTCATTTTGGAGACAAAAAAATGTAGGCTTAGCGCCCTGTGGTCCATTGGCCAATAGGAAATGTAGAATACTCAAAAGTACTTTACAAGTGCTTGAGTTACTTTCCTCAGGGAGTAACGTTGGAAGTACTTTTAAAGTAATTGAGTTACTTTACTCAGGGAGTAATGCAGTAAAGTAACTGGTTACTCTTTTAAAAAGTAACGCAGTAATGTACTTTGATTACTTTTAAAATAACCCTTACCCAACACTGCTCAAAGGCTGCAGAGACACCTCACAGAGAGCCAACCACTCAAAGCAGCAGCCTTAATTATGTGTTACTCCAAGTGTTATTAAATGTTTATGGCTGTAGTGAACGGGGGGAATTATCTGTAGAGACCAAAACTGTTTTTTGTACCAGGCTATTTATTTAAACATGCTCATTCTTTATTTTTTTTGTTTCTCTTAAGACACAAGACACATTCATATTTGATATTCCTGAATGCATCACAAAGCATATTGTTTGCTCTGCTATTGACTTTTCCTTTGCTTCGCTTTTCTCAAACCTCCTCGTCTTCCAAGAGGCCACTGACTGTAGCATGCTAATATCCGTTTTCCTATTTGTAAAGCCAGAAGCCATATAATCTTGTCTTTTCAAACACACTGTAACGTTTCATGCCCATAAATACTCCAAAAGGCCACTGGTCCGCAATATGTTCATTTCCTTCTCTGTCTTTGAGCCAGTTATTATAGCTTGACAAGCTCTCTCACTCATATTTAACAGCCCAGGAATAAAATTATACTGCCCATATTCCTAAAGGCTTAAAGATGCCGTTCTCAAAGTGGCACAACATAAATCAGCCAGGGGAGAGAGGAGACTTTGAGAGAGACAGAGAGTGAAAGGAAAGTGACAGAATAGTCCGGAATACAGTAGCAGTTTGGGTTTTGGGATATCAGTCTTTCAGATTTGAAGAAAGGAGGTTAATGGGTTTACTAGAAAGTGGATGGATGGAAGATCAGCTTGTAATTCCTACCTACTTTGAAAATTCAAACAATCTGACTATCAACGGTCCCTGTTCACTTTGTGTTCTGTCATTTACCACAACAGGAAAATTAGGAAATATGTTGCTGCAATTTGAGTGAACTGACCCTTTAAAGCCCCCTCATCAATTAGTGCTTTATTAATGGGAGCTGCACTGTAAAGGTCAACCAGTTTAGCCCATTCACTGCAGTCCATAAATATTATGACAGTGACACACTCTCAGTCATTCGACTCTTAGCTCCAGCACATTGGATTTGGAAGGAAACAATGGCTTTGACAGTAAAGCACTGACTTCATCCATATTGTCCACATCCAGATGTGTGAACATATTGTTGTCTAGAGTCAATGATCGTGCGCACGCTGGAGTTATTCTCTGTTGATGCTGCTCCCCTGCGCTCCCCTCCCTCCTTATTTTCTCTGTTAAGAGTGATTTATCTACTCTTTATTTTTTCTCCGTCTCCTCACTCTCTCTTCCTTCCTTCATTAATTACACTGATTCTCGTCTCCTTCTATCTCTGAGACTGGATCATTATTTACTATCCCGTTCCCTCTACCCTGCTCTTCCCGTCTTTATTTATCACACAGCTATTCCCTTGTATGCGTGTTGCACTGTCCCCTAGTCTGTCTCTCTTTTCCACTCTCTTATTCACAATTTACCTCGCCTTTCACCCCCTCGTTTCACCTCAAGTGTCCTTTTTGCAACTTTTATTCTTTCGCCCTCACCAACCACCCACCCATCCCCTTAACTCAACCTTTGTACCCTGAATTCCCCTCTGTGTCCTACCCTGCCTTTCTCTCTTGTCTTTAACAGTTTCTTTCATGTTTAAATAAGTGTGTTTTATCAGAAGGGAGAGCAGATTGATGAATTTGTGTCAGAGATGATGATTTTGCGACGGCTGGTTTGCACACTAACATTGTAGCCAATGCATAACAAGTGAAAACAGATGAGAAATGATGATGATAAGATGACAAAGGGAAGATAAAAGAAGATAGATAGGTGAAGAGCAAGAGAGGAGAGGGAAAAGAGAGGAAGGATGACTGACAAGGGGTGGGAAAGGTGCATAAAGGAAGTAAGACTGATGCAGACGTATATTAGGCTGCTTTCAGACCTAGAGTTGTCTTGCTTTGGTCCAAATCAGGGACTCATTTTGTTACAAAGTTGTATAATCGCCTCGAGTTGGTTCGTGTTCTCACAGCAGCATTTAGAAAGCTGCTCTTGATTGGTCAGAATTTCCATGTGGGAAAAATCCAGGAAGTAAACCAAACGCTGAACTTGCGAGATAAATGTGACACTTTCTGTCACAACGGAGGGACAACTACGCAGGTTGATTTTAGCGCTGCTCATCGTGGACTATATTGCTGTCATTGTTCATTTTAGTCAAACCATACAGTTTGAAAACGAGGCGCGGCTCCAACTAGAAAACAATGTTTTGATGCATTGGATGTGCTGAATGTGCATATTAAGGCAGTACAGGAGGAGGTGCACATTAATAATCCTCCAGGACTGTAACATGCTCATGTTTAACCCAAACAATGTGTCATGTGACTGCAGTTGGTTCAGATCCAGGTCGGAACACGTTCTCACCACAAACCAACCGCACCAGAGTTCGTTTGTAACCGAACCGAGTCCACCTCTTCAAGAAGGTCTCGGTGCGGTTGTTTTGGTGCACACCTGAGTGTGATTGCTGTGTTCACACCTGCCCAAATGAAGCACACTGAGGGGGCAAAAGAACTTGAGTTCGATTGAGCCAAACCGAACAGGGCAGGTGTGAAAGCATCCTTAAAGACTTGGATGTTTTATGGAGGAAGGAAGGGAGAAGAGCAAGGAGGACATAAGCAGTAGCCACCAGTGGATGGTATGCTCCTTGACAATGGAGGTACAATGAAAAACGATGCAACCTTTGTTAATGTGCATCTACTTTTTCTTTCCATTTGCTCTTATCTAGTCAGCTACCTGTTGTCACCGGATTGTCGCTGACGATTGACGACTTCTCTGCTGCTGTATCGATTGTAAGTTGCTCTGAATAAGGGCATCAGCTAAAAGCCTGTTTCTGTAAATTATGAGGCGAGGAATAGGAAGACGGGGCGGCATCTCGTAAAGTGAGAAACAGGGCATCATTTGAATAAAACACATAAAATGGACATAGATGGATGGATGGATGGATGGATGCAAATGGAGAGCAAGAGAAGGCAGTTGAGTGTGAAGCATTAGAACGATATCGCAAGGAAAGAGTCATTGGCTCAAACTGAAAATGATTACCACCATATTTCAAATCTCGAACTAATGTACTTGATTCCCATTATTCATGACAGAGAAAATTACAGATTACATTATGGCATACTGTACATTTGTGCTGCACTAAATTTTTCCATGTGCTGTGCTTTGTACTGTGATTAAGTGAAAAGACTTGAAAACTTGACTGAGTATTTTATGTTTTATTGGTGCAGTGTAGTGTGTAATGTGCCCACACTATATAGTAGCTCATAAAGCTCAATACTGATAACAAGTGAAATGCTCTTACAAGTCCGGCAATTAAAACAGAAATGTAGTGCATGAAATGAAATCAGAGAGAGTCTCTTTAATAATGTTCTGATGAGGCAAAATAAGCATCAAATGTCAAAGTCATGAGTGTATTCTGGTTATTATTAGTACTTCGGCTCAAAAAGTCTGTGAAGTCCATTGTCATTGTGACTACTACACACTTACAACCAGTGGCTGTGACTGATTTTGTTTGTGGCTAGATTAACAAGAGTAGAAAGCTCTATTAGCTTCTATAAGGTAGAACTGGGTTATAGACTGTAAAATGAAATATGTCACAGAGTTGATGGATGGGATGGAAGGGAAATTGTTTGAATTTGATCTGATATTACAAATTCTGACATGACGGACACCATGTTCATGTTAGTGTGTGATTGACCCTTTGCTAAGCCTCCCAAGAACAACCACTGTCCAATCCTACATTAGTAACCATAACTTGGATCGTGAGGAGAATTTGCAAATCCTTGAATAGCGAAGGAACGGCCTGCTTTACTCTGCCTCTGTTTGGCTCACCCAGAAATTCTTACCTTAACCCTAATCAATCCCACTCTTTTTGCCTAAATGTAACCAATCTTACCAACAAAGGCAAAGAGTACCAACCAGTCACAGGAAATGCAGTGTTGGTCATTCTGTCACTATCCTAGGATTTGCACATTTCCACTTGAGAAAAGCTTTCAGAACAAGGGAAAGTGTCAAAACTGTGTGCATGTGGAATCTGCAAGTCCACTGGTAGATATCTCAACATTTAAAAGGGAGTGTCATGTTTTTCCACTTTTTTCGAGGCTGGAAATGCAAGAATAGAGATGTCGGATGTGGATTTAAACAGTGTGAAAAATCTCCATGAAGCTCTGCGTAAGCTCAGTCAGGTGGACTTTGTTGGGTGGAATCATCATACCCTCCTCCACTCCATCCACCCCCAGTCACTTTATCCAGAGTCCAGGACAAACTCAACGAAAGCCCACTCCTCTTCACATCCAGATCCTCAGCTCCCTCTTCATCTCATCTCATCACCACCAGCATCTGGACGGGAACTTCCCATTGGTCTGACCATATAAAACCCATTGTTCCAAAGTCCGTTCCAAAATCATCATGATGCCCTGAGGTTAACGTCTGGTTAGGTTTAGGCACAAAAAACACTTGGTTAGGGTCAGGAAAAGATCATGGCGTGGGTTAAAAATGAAAAAGAAAGTGACAAACACATAAGCCGTTCAGCACCACGGACAGTCGGACTAACAGGATGTCAAACTAACGGGCTGTCGGACCAATGACATGGACCCTTCCAGACTCCATGGGGCAGTTCCCTAATCTACTACGTCTTTACCGCCCTCCTGGCGTATATGCCATCACAATGGGGTCTAATTGTCAAAGACTCTTCACATTTCTCATACTTATGTGCACATATAAATAAATATTCTTCTCTCTCAGAATGTGTCTCTCCTGATTGAACTCACAGCTGAATCCGACTAAGATCAACCACCTTCGTTTGCTCCAACATAAGATGCAAAATACTGTTAGCTAGCTTAGCACAATAGCATACAGAGACAGCTGAATATTAATTATAATTTACATATTTTTTAAGTTGGATACTATTTGAGGCTGTTAACACTTTAAACAAATGGAAAAGCAGGATAATTTAGTTTTGCCACCAATGGACATGGATATATTAGATAATTAAAGTTATAGGAAGTCATAAATAAATGTTGGCTTAAGATAAAACAATTCATGATGTTTTTGTCAAGATGCGACACTTGCTTGAGGACGAGTGCGCTTTTGCTGTCATTCAATGACCTCTTTATAAACAAAACTCCCCCAACAGATTAAATCGTGAATGTAGCTCTTAAATGCATATTGTAGTCCTTTCTGGCTACTTATTTTTGAGAGACTTGACAACAGTATCCAAGGGGGTGGGGCTTAGCAAAGGGTCAAGTGTGCGTGTGCCTGTATCAACACAAATGCACACCGGTGTGATTTGTGTGTGCAGATGTCAAAGACCGTATTTTGCGTTTAAGTGTAAGTTTGAATCTTACGTGTCTATACGACAGGGACCTTGAATGTGTGTGTGTGTGTGTGTGTGTGTGTGTGTGTGTGTGTGTGTGTTTAAATGGAGTCATTTAAGTAGCCTATATAAATGGTTGTGATGATGAAGTGTGTGGATCTTCAGAGTCAGTGCTACTCTGAATAATGCCCGAGGATGCATTTAGACATCCTCAGTGCCACGGCAATCTATCAATGTAATGGGCTGTTTAAATGTGTGTGAGTCTGCATGTGTGTAGTGGAAGTTTGTGTCTTTGTACGTGTATGAGTGATTGAGTTTGTGCGCGTGTCCGTGGCTACAGAATTCCTCGTGGTTGTAATTTGATAGATTTTTGTATGCGTATATTGTCCTCCTCCTCCCAAGATGATGCAGAGTCATCAATTCTGAAAAACCAAACAGCAGTTACAAACTTTAGAGGTCATATTTGACAATGTCCATCATTCATTCAGTTCAAATATTTTTATTATATTCGTAACTGTCCCAACTTGTTTATTGGAAAATCTGTTTAATATGTAGACAACCAACAGGTTACTGGATCATTTGTAACCTCCAATGTTAGAAACCTGCAGCATGTTTCATGTAAAGGATGGTTGTTTTACTAGCATAGCATCAACCCTCCAAAGCAGGCATTCACCAGCTGCACAGATGTTGCTTACAAGAGTGAGAATGTTGCAGGATGTGTTGCTGGAAATTAGAGCTAAGCAAAGACATTAAATATAATGATCAAACACTTGTTAGGGGCATGATCTCGAATTTAATTGGGAAAGATGAGTCTTAGGTATCTCCTCTCCTCGGCTATTTGTTTCCTCTCATACAGATATCCGCTTACAACTCCACAACCTGTCTTTATAAATCTCCTATAACATTTTAATTTTTGGTCTATTTACAGCAGAAAAACAGGGATTTCTGGAAAACCTCCCGTGGAACGTGTCTGGAGCCTGGTGCTTTCTGCTACCACTCTTTTTCCTAAAAAACATGCATAATTAATTTATGGTAATGCTGTTGGAAAAGCTCTGAATGTGATAAATCTTGCATTTTGTATCAGTTTTGGAGGCTGTTTTATTGCCCGGAGTGGCTGAGAGTGGAACAGAGGGTATTATGCCCGAGCTTATACATAAAGTTCAGAGTCCATTTATTAAGTCCAGATTCTGACTCTGTGCTCTGTTTATAAACGAAACACTGGTTTAAAAGCTCTTGTCCTTTCCACTTATACTGCATATACAGAATATGATGTCAGTACAGTGAGTGCAGAGGGGCAGGGTTGCTAAGCATCAGCCTAAAAAATCCTTGCCATTTCCTTATATGAAGTACTTGTGAATTTGCATGTCGTTTCCATTCATTATGCACCTGCGTTATTAAACCCTGTCTTGTGCTACTGTCTTGTAATGTATCAGCATTAACCAAGTTAATTTCCTGTCATGTCCACTGTATTTGGTGAATGATTGATTCATATTCAAATTTTGACAGACACTGACACACATGCGCTGCTGACTCTACGCAGCAGGCGGTGACATATTGTTCCCTTTGTTACGGGTGGATTGCTCTCTAACCTGCCTGCTTTTCATCACGGACAAAGAGGAGAGTGTTAGGTTTCCAATTAGCCATCGTTAGCTTCTGGCAGTGCAATTTGACTGAAAAACCTACCAGTGCTTTTGCAAATTTTTGCTACAAATCATATACGGCCATTTTTAAGTGTATGCTTTATGGTTGTAGATGTTTATGCCTCTGCAACGGTGACGACTGTGACCAGAGGCATTATGTTTTGGGTTCTCTTAAACGTGAAACCTAAAGAAGGCCTTGACGGAATTTCCTCAAATTTGGCACAAACGTCCACTTGGACTCAGGATGAACTGATTAGATTTTAGTGCTCAAAGGTCAAGGTCACTGTTACCACACAAAACATATTTTTGGTTGTAACTTCAGAATGCATGCGCTAATTATGACACAATTTCACACCATGTCTAGTAAGATAAAATAAAGTGACGGCATTTTATATGGACTTGATTGGTAAGTGTAATTGCACTTGTATAGCACCTTTCTGGTCTTCTGACTACTCACAGCACTATTACACTGCATGTTACATTAACCCACTCATACACACATTCACACACTGGTGTCCAAGGCTGCCATGCAAGGTGCAACTGCTGTCCAGTCAAACATCATCCACAAGCACTGATTCATCGTCTTGCTGATTGCCATCTGCCTATTGCCAAATAACATGACATTAACTTGTGGCAGTGGCTGATATTTTAGGCTAAAAAGCAGGGCTCGAGACTAACGGCCACAAACTCCAATTAATGAGCAGCTACAAGAAGAATACAATGCTTGTTTGGCGAATGGGCTCTGTGATCTCACTGTTGTATGACGAGATGGCGAGTAGCAGCCTGCGTCCTGTCATGCCAGGGACAATAGAGAACACGTGGGACGAACAGAGATCTTTCTGTCTTCAGGACAAAAGGACGCGATAAACTCACCATCTTCCTGTCAGAGGATGCACCATATTGTTTCCATGGTACATTGAGAAGAGCGAATCCTTGTTAAAATCTGTAGTAGGAGAGCTGGTTAACATTAGCAATCTTGTATTCCTAGAGAGAAACTTGAGTGAGTACAGCTGTTTGAAGGAGAAATTTGTTGATGTTTTCACAGCAATATAAAATAGATTTTATGGAGGGATTTAGATGTCCATGTGAAAGGTTATATTATAGGTATATTTATAAATTTGGATGATGTAGAATTCTTTGTTACCCTGGCACAAAAGAGGGAATAAATTACAACAAAACCAAAATAACAAAATAAAAACAAGGTATCGCTATCGGCTGTCACCCAAATTGTTTTTTAAAGCTGAGCCACAGTCCCCCTATCTCCAAAAGGTCAAAGGTCAGCTTAGAGTTTGTAGCTTCTTTGCAGCAACATCCATATTTAAAGCATTGTCTATTGTCATCGCTAAATATGAGTCTGGAAACTGCAACATGACTGGCTGGAGGTGGCACACAACCACGGGGAGTTAATTCTATGTTTTTCTTACGGTTCCAGGAATCATTGGTTTCATTATGTTCATTATAATTCACTATGCATACACTATTAACTATATATACACACTGTGTAAATCGACGATCCAAATTGAAACTTGCTTAAATTGTGTAATCCATCACAGTTAATATCAGGTTTGCTTAATTTTTTGTCAAAGTTACGTTATTGCCGTCGGGCAATGCTGTGCAGACTTTTGAAATCCATCTGCACTTAAACAGCAGAGCTAATTGCTTTTTGCAAGAAGAGACAAAAGATTTGACAAGAGATTCATTAGCCTCGGAGCTTACCGAAAAAAAGGCTATCTTGCCAACCAGGAACCAAAATGGAGCAGCTATATAAACTCACCCCTAACAGACAGCAATAGTTAAAGTGCCATTTTTCTTTCTTAACAGCGCACAGATGAACATTTTAACTTTCAGTACCAACTACAACTTTTACATCTCCCAATTTTAGCTTCCTCATATTTCTCCGTGTGGCTCTCAACATCCCAATTTTCCTACTCGAGGAACCATCGCCTCTCATCCTCACTCATCCAGCCCCCTGGTGCTCCTCTCGCTCTTCCTCTCCTTTCGTCCTGTGCGCACCCTCTCCCACTCTCCATTCCCTTTTACTTTCCTTCACTTTCGTCCCGTCTTCTTGCTCACCCCACCCTCTCTCAACATGACCTAGTTTCCAGCGGCAGCCAACGCAGACATCTGGGCTTCGGCTCACGTGCCAGAGAAGGCATGACACCCCAACTGGAGAGGGGGGTAGAATGATGCAGAAAATGAGAGCAAAGGAGTGAGGTGAAAAAAGGGGTAAATATGGAGAGAAGAGAGATGGAGTGATTGTGGGAAACAGTATAGGAAAGCAGAGGAAGAGAAAATCTGACAGCGGTAAGCGGAGATGATTTTAAGCGAACGAGAGCATGTGGTCGGACGCTTTGAGGTTGTAAAAAGTGCATTCGAGGAAGTGCGAGACAAGGAGGAGGAAAAGTTGACGCACATAAAGCCAGCCATGCGTGTCACCGACGCCGACAGGCAGCTGGCGTATAATGGTTATTAGCTATTAGAGTTAGCATGGCTTAGCAGGGTCACAGTGACCAAGCAGGCTAAGTCGCTGTGTAATCTCTATGTTAACCGGAGATCATGCCATGTATGCAGATCAACAACATGCCGCAACCTACCCAGTCACACACACTCACGTCTGCTTCTCCTATACGTGTTCTGCTGCTCCACTTCCTGTGTTTGTTGCCCACTGGAGAGATACCAAGCTGCTGGGACATGATCTGAACTAAGTAGAATAATTCAGAAGTATTTCTCTCACAGCGGGAGTGTATGTAAAGAAAGAAAGAAAAAAAAAAAACAAGCCCTATTTGTCAACCTTATTGTGCGGCCTTATCTGAAATGAGACAGCGCGAGACACTGCGAATGCGAACCTGCGCTGGCAGACAGTTTATTATTTGGTTGGAGACAGATTAGGGGTAGTAAAATAGAATCCTGCAATTCTGGCATAATTCAGCTGACAAAAAGACGGATTATCGCGCCTCTCGCCAAAACCCGATTTAATGTTAAACATTTTCTCCTTGATTCTCTTTGTGTCTCTCTTCTTCTCCCTCTGTTTGCCCTTCTTGTCTCCTCACCCCCTTTCTTTTCCTCCTCCTTTCTTTTCACGTACCCTTGTTCTCCCTCTTTTACCTTCTCCCGTTTTATCTCGCTCTCCACTCTTTAGCTCACCTTTGTGCTCCCTTCACTCCCATCCCCTCTTATATTTTATCCCTTTATCCTCTCATATTTTCTTTTAATATCTCCCTCCCTTCCCCTCTCACCTCCCTTTTATTCCTATTAATCTCCTGTCATTCCTCCATCACACTGGCCTCTCTCACCCCGGGCTCTCTCTCCTCTTTGATCATTGCTGACCTTCACGATGAAGGAGGCCAGTTTCGCTTGATTCCTACACACTGATCACTCATGACACTTAAACTGGAGAACAATAATATACACAGGTTGTTATTGTATTACTTGTAAATATATAACATTAAATAGTGCAACAGCAAGGTTAGAATAAATCCTACAAATGTGTGACAAGTTAAGTTTCTAAAATGGGCTCAACACTTCAAGGAATAGTGTGTAAGATTTAGGGGGAATAGTGGCGTCTGCCAGTGAGGACTGCAGATTGCAACCAGCTGGAACTTTTCCCAGATGCTTCAGTGTTCCTTCAGAGGTCTCTGCCTCTCCAAAACAAACAGACCAGGTGATTGAAACCAGTGAAATCACTGAATAAGGCAGTTTCACATTACAAATCAGTGTTTCCTCTATGCTGTTTGGCACGTCGCAGAGAGGCTGCTTGCCTAGTGCCTGCTGTGTGTGCTTCTGATACAGATGCACAGGAGGTTATTACCATGAGCCGAATTGTCTGCAGAGGTCTCTTCCTCTCCAGACTGAACAGACCAGGTGATTAAAACTGGTAAAAACATCAGATGAAGCAGTTTCAAGTTACAAATTGTTGTTTCTCCAATGGTGTTTGGCATGTCAGAGACAGGCAGTTGGCCTAATGTCTGCTCGCCTTTTGTCTCTGATAACTTAAGATCCAGATGCTCAGGAGGTTTTTTTCGGGAGGAGCCACATTATTCACACGGGTCTTGTCTTCTCCAAAACAGACAGATCTGGGGTCTCATTTGTAAACCTTGTGTATGCACAAAACGAGGCATGAAAGATGCATTCGCCACACAACAGTTAATGGGAAATGGTGACACAGATAGTGAGGTGGAAGCCTGGTTGTAGAAATTGTGAATATTATTTGGCACGTCATTTTTGACTTTTGTCCGTATGTACATTTTTAGTAAGGATCCTACACACTGTTTGGTGATTAAAACCAGTAAAAACACTTAATTAAACAGTCTCACATTAAAAATATGTGTATGTTTTTCCAGTGCTGCTCAACACAGAGGGGCTTCTAACTATGATGGCCAATACAATGTTCATTCTGGGTCACTGTGGAAACATCCCAGTGCAATATGGCGATCTCTGCAGATGAGGACCTGCTCCCCATGTGGATAAAAACAGATAATTTGTAGGTAACAAAAACACAATGAATCTTAATTTTTAATGACTAAACATAAAAGAGGAACATATTATATTTTATTCCATTACTGCATATATATCCTCCTACATCCTGCACACTGGAACTTTAAAAGCCCAATACTGAGGACAGTTTCCAGTGCAACGTCACTTCACTGATGCTGTTTTCACCATTTCTTTTTAAGTGACATTACCATTTCTCCTCCCGACCCTACTGTATTTTTTCTGCCTTACTTATTTCCGCCAACCTGCCTCCCTTCACCCTCATCCTGTTTTCCCTTCACGTCTCATCACTCTTTGCCGTTATTTCTGTCAGCTTCTCCCTCCTGTCATGCCCCCTCTTTCTCCCTTTTCCTTTCAGTACCTCATTTAAGTCCTCATACATCCCACTCCGAGGTCAGAGGAGCTGCGGAAAAGGTAAAATTTGGAGGTGAGGAAAATGTAGGGTAGTGCAGATGAACACTCGACGAGGAAACTTTAATGCATGTTTGTTCATATTTGTGTGTGTGTGTTTGTGTCTATGTGCATGTGTGTGTTTGAGTGAGTGAGGCAGAGTGTATAATAGGAAGAGATAAATACAGAGGCAGGCAGATTGCCATCTGGTCCCGTTGAAATCAGTTAGACTGTGCAGACGGTTTCTCTCTAAGCCAATATAATCTGGTCATACAGTAGTAATGACTTGCTGCTTACACCCAAAGAGGCCGAGCCTGGCAGGAGGAGATACTGGGGGAAAGACAGCACTTTTTAAGCATTTAAAACAAAGTTTGAACTTAACTTTGACAGTGAAACAATATGTCTTGAAAACTTGCAGATCATGACAAACCCATGTTTCTTGCATACATTATTTTAGCATTCTTACTTGTGTTTGTACAACAAACTGGCCGTAGAGGTTGACTCAATTTTAAACCCCTATAGTTTTTTTATGATATAATATTTCTGTTTGAGGAAACACCGGAAAATGTTGCAGTTTGTGTTACTTTGAGCCCTTCGTTCCTCAGTTGGCTTCTTGGGGTGTTGGGGCAGTATTGCTATCCTACATGCAGGGACTTTAAGGATAATACAATCAGTTTGTCATGGTCAGCTAAAAGACAGTGAGACGCTGAGTGTACAAAGATGGTGAAAAGAGAAAGACAGATTGATGGCATGACTCATACACCTGTATGAGGCCAGCTAGTCTAAAAGAGCATTCAAGCTGTAGTTGGTAAGTTTTATGATAATAACTTTTTGTCTTGTTTGATGAAACTGTCACTATATCGACAAATAATCATCAAAAAAATCATATTCCTCTGCCTCCTTTTAGTGCACCTAATAGCATTTGCAGAGTATCCACAGCGCTGATCAAATACTAATCAAGATTATTTAACTGCATTGTCTAGTTCTCACCTAAACAAATTTTAGTGTACTGTTTAGCTGAAAAATAATAAAGTTTGTGACCCATCTACCATGATGGAAACAGTCTATTTATTTGAAATACTTTATGTGTTACTGGGTAATCCAAGCCAAACTTAGCATAGTTTACTGCCTCTTGGGTTTAGTGGGGAAATTTATGTCAATGCAATATGTGAGAGCTGACCCTTCTGAGTCCAGCATCCCTTAGTTTTAATCTGCTTTGTGTGACTTGAGCCGAAGGTCAGCCACTCGATCACACTTGGCAGAGCTGGGTGACTGTAAGTCTCCGGTGCACTTGCTCTATGGGCCGCACAGGGCGGAAGAGCTGCCAGTGATCCCCAGGTAATTTTATATGCAGGAGTTGAACCATTTTAGCTTCATGCACCATTGAGAAACTTTCATAGGAAAGAACAGGGCTCCATATTCAATGCTGTATCCAGTTCTCCTAACACATCCATGAATAAATCAACCCATGAACCCTATGTGGACGTCCACCCGCAGCCCAAAATCTGATAGTACATGGAAAGTATGTCCGGAATTAATAGATAGACCACAAGCTCAAACTCTTGGTCACCAGCCAAAACAATGACAGACAGTTAAAGCTGGGGGAAAAATAAAGAAAGAAAGAATTAAACTGTCAGTATAAAAAAAACTGAAAAAAAATAACTATATGACAGGAAAAAATCAGATTATTGTAATTAAAAATACATATTTAAATAAAATATTTTTTTTTATATTTCCTTTTTCAAAACCAAAATGTATTGTCAGTGCCAAAACCTTCTGTCACTGCTCTTTCTCCAAAGAAACAAAGAAACTAGAAAATACAGTTTGACCCAAGTGTGAGTGCCGTGCGAGCACAAGTGTAGCCAACCTGAGATGACCTCAGATATCACAGACAGTAATTTCAGCCTGGCTGAATTACCTCCATACTGCACAGAAACAGAACGGGACATTAAGTTCAAATAAAAAAGAAAAAGAAATGATTGCAGTGATAAATGAAAAGAAATAAAGTGTGAATGGAGAATAAAAAGAGAGAGCAGCTTTGAGAGGTTTGACAGGTCAAACATTTATAAGGCTACACCGGCTCAAATGACGCACGCACCACACAGAATCACAGTGGTGCAAATTAAGTTCACAGTTATGTCTAGTTTACTTATGCAAGAATGGGAACAGTTTGATTGACAGTTTGACTGACTCAGCATCATCTGTTCTGGTGGTACTGTGTGTGTGTGCGTGCACATTCCCATATTTTACAAGGTGCCCTTGATAGAGTAATCATTTTTACCACGGTTGTGTGTGGTTATGTGTTTGTGTGTGTGCATGTGTGTGCAGTTATCCCCTGCAACCATCTGTTCTCTATAGGCCAATGATCATCTATCTCCCCATTAACTGTCAGTCACTGTGTTCCCTGTTGACATCTTTCCTCTCACTATCTGAGCTGCAGAGCTGCAACACCGCACCGTGACAGAGAGAAGATACATAACAAGAAATAAAGTTTGGTTTCCTCAGCCATCCAATTATGTGCATGTACAGCACCCCTGTGTATGTACAGTTGTGGACAGGTAGGTACAGAACACATCTGCAGCATTAATACACTTCTGGGTACATCAATAACAGAATGTGTCTATTAAACTGCCACAAACATCACCTGCCAAAAGGCGTCAACGTATGCCTTAAAGGTGTTTAAATTCAGTTTTACTCACCAACACTACACATGTGTACTCTTAGCTTTTGAGCACTTCCTTCCTCATAAAAAAATCTGCAAAGTCGAATCTCCTCAAAAGATTTGAGCTCTGCATTGTTTACTTGCTGCTGCTTCTTCTTCTCTATTAGTGCTTTGTAGTTATCTTGGAACATAAGCGCCACCTGTTGAAATGAGTGAAATACTGTGAAACCATTGGCTGGACTGCACCACCTGCATGTGTACCTCCATGTGTGTCCTCTTGAAAAGTTACAACAACAGGAAGCCACTAGTGATGAAGACTACTAAACAGGACTTCTAGGAGTCCAAAACTCCACAGATTACCTTTAAGTAATAACACATCACTCTTATTCTCAGATCGTCAAATGCTGACGCTTTGTTACCCCCCTCAGCGTGTGGTAGCGTCACACAGGGCACCCTTTGGTGTCTCTATGACCCTTTCTACACAGAGATCGCACAATGGGGCTGCTACAAAGTCCCTTCTTTATGCTGCCTTTGCATTTTTAAACAGAACCAGTAACACCAGAACAGTATGATCATTTGGACAGCATCTCAGCATCGCAGAATCAAACAACTCTGTTCCTCCCATTCCTCAACTTTACCTTTTATACAGGACAGAGAGGTGGCATAGTGGCATGAAATTCTGGCCTTGAAGCGGCTTATGTGATGCGCAGCACATTGCTACAGGTGGTTAATGTTGTGAAGCGGTTAGATTTAGGCAACAAAATTACTTGGTTAGGTTTAGAAAAAAGATTATGCTTTGGGTGTGGTCAGGACTTCATAAAATGGTAGTGACCCAGTGCCACACATTAGCAGCAAGCATCCAAGAGACAGAGCACTGGAAAAAACGTCAAGATAGCAAGAGTGAATCGTCAAACCAGCGTAAACCTGGGGCTGGCTTTTTCTTCCACTTTCGTTGGCAGTGGTGTTTACAAACAGTTACCAAAAATTCTGCACAGTATACCTTTAAATTCTAAATTACCACAACTTCTTTGAGTTGCCATACCGTAAATTCCTGTCTAAACAGTACTGTGTGCTTTGCTTTGCATAGTGTTTTATGGATTTGATTTCTGACTATTAGAGTGTAATAGAAACCTATACACTGAATCAATACCTAATAAGAAATGTTTTAAGACTGTCCTGTGTGTGCAGTCTGAGTTTTAAAAGAATCAAATGCAAGATAGTTGAGGAGATTGTCAGGAAGAGTGAGACACCATGCAGATGAAGATCTCTCTGCTGCTCTGGAAGCTTCATGGCACACTTTGGCGCATACCGATGTGTGAGGAAGAAGGAAACATTCACATCTTGATCGTTTTAAATGAGTGCAAAGCTATGCCCACCGGAGAAATGTCAGTCACTCATAAATCCACGTTGGAGCAGCTTTTCCTCACAGCCGTAACAACCTCTGCTCTGCTATCTAAGAAATCTTCCAAGAAATCAGCTTCATGGGAATCACAGATTGATCCTTCCCGCTGATCTACAGCTCAACCATTCGGATTGTGGCCTTCCACCGTGGTCTCCTGACCTGTCTGTCATTCATAGTGTGCTTATCTCAGTTTTATCTGTGGCATGAATCTGCCAAACCGCATATTACATCTGCCACACGACTGTCCGTTACACATTTTACGATAACAAGAACATGTGTCATCTCCTCCCTTTACCCAAGACACTCAGCTTCATTTAGCTTTATCCCTCTCTTACATCCCCCGCTTTCTTTTCTCCTGAAAAATTATATTTGGTTCTGGTAAAATATTCATGTCTCAGTCACTGGAAGCATGAATCATACATCTGAAAAACTGGGAGAGCGAGAGAGGGAAAGGGAAAGGGATGAAGTGGATACAAATGCAACGACAGGAGTGTCAGAAGGAGAGGGGAGAGAAGAGGTCATGGGTATAGTCATAATGGGAGCCAGAGGTGTAAAGGGCAAAGAGAGAGGGAGAGACTGGCAGATGGATGAATGAGAAAGGAAAGCAAGGTTACGGAGAGAAGGAGAGGGAGGAGAGTGTTACACTAAACCAGAGGAGAGAAGGAGGAGGGGCTGAATAAAGAGTGAGAGGAATGGCTTTTAAAATGAGAGCTGCACAGAGGGTTTGATGTGAACTCAAATGACTGAGGACAAAAACAGAAAAGGAATCCAAGTTATATTCCTTAATGATTTCTGTCCTGGATGATTTGCAGACACCCTTCTTTACTGGTGGTATCAGCAAGTGCAGTTTAATATTACAAGTCTTAGCTGCTTGGTCTGAAATACAGCAGAACATCTACCAGTGTATCTGTTTACAGTGCAACCAAACTCATGTTGTATGAATAAAAATTAAATAATCACAACTACTTTCAGGTTTCATGCTGCAAAAATCAGAACTGATCTGCTGATAAAAAAATGCTAAAATAACTTTGTTGCTGTGACAACTAGGGATGCACAATATTATTGTTTTTTGCTGATATCCAATATGCCAGTTTACAGCAATTTATTTTGGCGATTTTTTTCCCCTCCTAATTTTAGTGATTGTCAAGTCTCTTCTGTAGTGGAATTAACATCATATTATGCATGCACACTCTTATCGTGATGGCCCACCAGCAGATGGTGACATGAAATGAAATAATCAATGTAATAACAAGTCCTCACGCAAAATAAGAAACAGCATGTTGGCCGATTCTGATTCAAGTTAATTTTGGCCAATTTCAGCCGATACAGATGACGTGTCGTGTATGATAGTATGTCCATAGTAACAACCGCAGTCTGCACTAACCACTAACTAAGGCAACAATGCTAACCACTGCACCACCGTGCTGCCAATGAATCGCATTTGGAGAGATAATTACAGATTGTGAGTACATTAAAGGGATAACTCACGCATCAAATGACTACTTGTAAATAAATAAGTCATGCCGTGTTACCTTAAATTCTTGAGGAAAACTCTGGTCTTATTGCATGCCTCCACGGAAAATGGTGAGCATATTGATTTATGATTGATTAGGGACCTAGTTTAACAACAGCTACATTTTATCAAAATTCTAACACAACTCATGAAGTGTAATCCAAGTCTAATTTATCCATTCGTATGCTCAGTACTTCCCAAATACATGCATTTTCTCTAAAAACCCTACTATAGGAGTCTGACTTTGAATAGAGCTGATAAGTTCCACTTTTAGTTCAGTGCTAAATACTAAGGTTTTAGCAACTAGATAAATGAGACTTGGATTATGCTGCATGAGTTGTATCCAAATTTTTGGACACCTCTCCGCCCTTTCAAGGCCTGCTTGGAAAGCCTTAACGTAGAGAGCAAACCTTTCTGCCCTTCCATGTGCCTACATGAAAGGCTAAGGCTGGGAGAGCAGCAGCAAAGACCCCCCAAACAGAAATGACATTGATAAGTCAGACACAGCATGAAAAGGAGGAGCTGGGCTGGAGGCGGGTTGCAAAGCAGCTTTTCTTCATTAATTCAAGGTGACGAGACATGAGTAACTGATTTAGAAACATTTTACGGGTGAAATTTTCCTTCAAATGGCTATTACTGATAAAATGGCCACTGTGTATAGCATCAAAACAATCATATTTCATTAAAATGAAAAGAGTTATGACTTTAAAGGAAGAGAATAAAAGATGGCAGCTCGATTACATCACAGAGAACGACAGAACGGCTGCAGGTAATTTCATCTTTTGTCCCATGATTGTGGAAAAATGTAACAAATTGCAGGTTTGAATAAACAACGATAAAATTTGAGTCACATCAGCTCTGATTAGATATTCAGAAATATTGCCTGCATCACCTGCTCATGCACACAAGCATCAAAATTATACTGTAGTTTTTTCAAAGTCTGACAATGACCTTTAATTCAAGGATTTCCATCAGACCAATCGGTGTAATGCTTTCAAAAGAAGCAGAACAGTATCCTATAATCCGCCAATTTTGTAAAGGCACTGTTAAAGTTGCAAATGCCACTGGTGTTTTCATTAAAAAGCAAGACTGGAGAGGTTTTTCTTTCTCCCAAAGAGACATAGAACGTCAAGAGTTTAAGAATCTGAGGGAAGGAAAGTGTGCGTCTCCCACAATAACGTTATTCATCTAATTAAACATGAAAGGATGTCATGTGGCAAAACGGCTCATGTCACTCCTACTTGTAGCCGCTGCACATGTGTGCGCTTAGTCTGAAAATTAAAAGAGGACAGGAGAGGAGGATGTGGAGGAGGAGAGAGAAAAATTCCCAAAAGATGTCAAAATACAACCACACGCACTCACAGCACAGACAGACACGTGTGGGCACAGATTGCTCAGGCTGAGGCTGTGTGTGAATATCCAGCGTGCCAAACATTAGTGAAAGGTGTGAGCCAGCGTTTTCTGTTTCGAGAGGAAATTTGTTGCTGATAAAAAATTCAGCACAGGAGCAAAGTGTTGGCTAAGTGACAGGGAAACCGAGATCCAGAAAGAGGAAGTATCCCTCAAGTGTTACAAAAGACCTGCGTAAGCTCTTTTGAGACAGAGAGAGGGAGAAGGGGGAGGAAGCTGGAGAGAGAAGGCCAGGTGAAATAGGGTCAGTGCTCATCTTCAGCTGAACCTTATGAGGGTTGATTATCTCCAGCCCTAACACACACACACACAGGGCTCTGCAGAGCGTGCGTCTGTGTATCTACGTTACCCTCTCTCTCTTCCTCGGTGGTGTTATCAATGCTGACATACTGTAGCTACGGGCTATGTGCTTGCCCTGTCTTTTTTCCAGCTCTTAAGTTAAGGCAGATCACAGACACCGCTAACAAACACACGCATACATAACCAACATTAAACATATCTGTACCGAGAGCAAGGTTACAGGCAAAATGTCATCGGATAGAAGATTGTTTCGCATCTTAACAGTGTTTACTGTGAATATGTATAGCAGCCTGCCTGCCTCCGTTTAGCCTTTGGCTGTCTAACATGAGTGTGTAAGTGCAGATTGTCTGTTGTATAAAATAAACAGTATGTTATACACTCTGTTTGCATTCGTGGCTATTTTGAGCGCTGTAAATATGTAAACAGAAAATATCTTGGGGCTACTCCGTTAGGCTCCGACGAGTCAGAGACATGCACACATTTATTCTTGTCACAAGATTTGCTTCAAATTGATATGAGTAACGTTTAGTGGAGTATACCAAATGATGGCAACTGGATTAATGTCATATCTGAGTCATTACATATTTTACTTTGACTCTCATCATAGCTCACAACTGCAACCACTTCCTTGCAGCTAATTTAATGTCTTAAGTAAAACAATCACGAGGGAGTGCAGCACTTGAGTACCTCACAAAACCTTTTGCCAAGAGACATCTATGCAGTTTTAATGGTTTGCAATATATTATGTCCAGCTTTTGTTTTGGTATTCCTGTCCAAATCTGAGGGCTGAGCCTATAGGTGGGCAAGCTGCAGCTCCATAGCTCGCTCTGTACAACCCGCTGTGTCGATCAATCAATAGGTTGGTCCACAAAAATCTCCCTACCCATTGGCTGCTACAATTTATGCCCTAAGAGGCTTCAATTTGGCATGGAGGTCATGCGTTTTGGTGTGTGTGCTTGTGTTGATAACGATTAGCCAAAGGAGGGAGCGAGGGGACTGGCCTGTTGTAATAAAGCGCATGACTTCCAATTGGACTCACAGACTTGGCCAAGATTTTGTAGAAAGATGGGTCTCGAGCCAAAGGATGGCTGATTCAGGCAAAAAAGGGCAACGCGTGGAGGCATGCACGCACTAGGTGGTCGCAGTTATTGCAAATTTTAATGTCCTCCTTTGTTCAACATGCTGTGCATCTGTATCTTTTGGAATAAGGGACAAAAATTCAAAAAACATACACAGGGGAAAATGCTCCTGATGTTTGTATAGAGCATAGGTCTTTAACACGGGGTCCGCACATCTCAATTTTGGGGAAATACGCAATTACCAATTTTACGGGGTGTAAACAAAGTAATTTAACGAGTAGCGTAACAAATTAATTTTGGCAGGAGTAATAAGTAAAGTAATGATATTACTTTCGAAAGAGTAATGAGTAGTGAGTTATTTTAAGGTAGGGCGTCCCTGTTCCGCCTCTCTTTCAGCGAAGGGGTCCTTGGCCTAAAAAAACCCCTGGTATAGGGACAAAAAGATGCAAACGCAATACCACACTATTGCTACCTTGAGATGGTAAACTGAACAAACGCACAACTAAGAATCAGCATTGAGAATGTGTGAAGATTGTATCGTAGAACTTGTCAGCATTAGAAATCTGCCCCTCAGTGCATTAGTGGACTTCTCCTATATCCCTGCAGTCCCAGGATCAGCACCACAGACAGTGGTCGTGACACAGTTTGGTGCAGGATGTCATGAAAAATAGACTTGAGCTGAGCAGGTGGAGCAGGAGGATTTGCTTCATGCACTGCAGCCCCGAACTCTATTCCAAACAAACAGTTCTGTACCAAAGAACATGTGTATCATAAATTTCTATCTTTGATTTCTTCAATTTACAGAAATTGTTTCTCTTTTCACCCGTGCTTTTGGTGTGCGCAGCATTCTACGCTGCATCTAACTGGAAACAGCACCAGATCATTATAGTCTTATATAATCTTTAAAGTAATGTCATTTAAGGCAGTATTGATGGTCTCCGTGCTGCTTACACTGCTCAAAACTTTTGCTCCTCAGCTGTAATGACAGAAAGAGAAGAAGTTGGCAGGACTGTCCCAGCTGAGAGAGCCAATCCTCTTCTAATTACCCTGTTCCCTTCCTTCAACGAATTGCTCACACACAGAGGAGCAGAGGGGCCCTTTTTTTCCCCCCTGTATACGTCTGAGAGTCTTCACCAGAGAGCTCACTTATGGTAAGAGAGGAACGGAAGGAAGGATGTGCTAAAGTGGAACAGAATCCAGCTGAGAAAGCTGAGACTTCATGAAAGGTAGTCCCATGTGGTTCTGCTCGTTCAGTCAGTCGAAAAATCTCTCAGCAGACCCTGAAAATCATACTTTTTATAACTAAAACGAGACAAGCTGCACCAAACCAAGGCTTTCATCCCAGCTTCCATTTTTGACATGGACTATTTTGGGAGGTTTGGAGGTGATTTCTACTTTTTCTTTTCCGACCAATAGCAATCTTAAAAACACACTAGGAGTGTGTTTGTAAGCTGGTTGTCAAAAAGGGAAGTCTTTGCAAGATAGCCACTCTAAAGTGCATTAGGTTAGGTAATACACAATCCAAACATCTGGATGAGATGCACAGTACGTAGATGGACCAGTACCTCGAAAGCTTCGCCTTCTGGGTCAGCTCCCTCTTCCCCAGACGGCGCGGCCCGCATCACTGCAGAAGCTGCACCAAATCGCAGATCCATCTCATGCTCCATTCTACCCTCACTCGTGAACATGACGCCAAAATACTTGAACTCCCTTGCTTGAGGCAGTTACCAACCAGTTTCCGACAGAGAACCATGGCCTCAGATTTGGAGGTGCCAACTTCTTCACACTCAGCTGCAAACCGCCCCAGTTCATGCTGGAGGTCACGGTCTGATGAAGCCAACAGAACCACATCATCTGCAAAAGTAGAGATGTAATTCTTCCTCCCCCTGGCTGCGCCTCAAGATCCTGTCCATCAACAGGAAAGTACACGCTGGTTTGAATTTAAAAAGGGATACAACAGCACATCAGAGTGGATAACGCTCTTTAATTTAAAGAGTGGCTCAGTCACATAAGACAAAAATGTTCCATAATGATTTAGCACAGTAGCTCCTGGCACACCTCTGTGAATTTTGCGGTCTAATTTCTTTCTGCTGCTCCAATCTATACGAGCAGCTGAAGTATGGACATTTGACCTCAGCCTGATCGCAGCCTTCCAGATCCAAATGAATTATAGATGCTGAAATCTCACATTGATTTAGTAACTGGCAGATGGGACGGTGGTCTTGGGTCATAAAGCTGTAATGAGGGAGATGTTTTAGACCTTTCCCTCACACTTGTTTCTGCACATAAGCTTAACGTAGGAGTGTTAAATAGTCTGAAATATGGCGGCACAGATTCATCATCTGACTATGTTGAAACCTCAATTGCATAATGGAGTGTGAAAAAGAAAAAAGAAAGAGTAAGGAGAAAGAGAGGAGTGCTAAATATAAAGTTGGAGTGATAAGGCCGGTTAGGGGAAACATCTCCTCGCATGAGGACATTATATATATTTAAATTTTTCAATATTTCAGTACTCTCCTCTTTCACTGGAGTCTCTCATACATGCCACTGTCCTCACTTTCTACCTTTTATCTTCCTTTTCCAATATCACTAACATGTCCGTAGGGTTAGGTTTGAGCCGGCCAAGCTCGCTTCCCCTCAGTACTAGGAGGGAGGAGGGGAAGGCACGGGAGGACACTTGGGTCTAAGAGCTGAAGTAGCAATGTTCGCCACAAAACTGAAATGAAACCTAGAGTCCAGGACAATGTTCTTTTTTCTCTCTTTCTATTCCATATCCCTTCACGTCTCTTTCTTTGCCTCTGTCTTTTCTCTTTCAGCACCTCTATTTTTATTATAAAAGCTCATCCACCAGAAGGACATTGTCCCCAGCTCCCCACCTCTGCGGTGTGACTCCTGCTTTTTAATACAAGAATAGCTTTTCACACCTAGCTTTTAATTTGAAGGTTTAAAAGGATAATAATACAAGTGATTTTATGAGTTTGCGCCAACTGTCCTTAAGGCTGTACGTTCCTCCTAATGGACAATTGGAAATACAGTAAAAGATGATAAAAAGTAATAGTAGCTGCAGATTAAAGGATTCATTTTCCTTCCCTCAGAAGAGGCAATTTACTCTTATTCGTTCCTGTAAAGTATGAAAAACAACTTCCACGGGGCAGCAAGATTGGTACTGTTTCATTTTATTTCCATTGTGCTCCTGTTAAGTGGTTTTAACTCAGTAGCGCTTTATATTGAACTGAAGTTTTTCTTAATCTCCTGTCAGTCATAGAGAGACATTAATGTCTAACCCGAGCAGCAATTCCACAAAAGCATGTCGCTTAAAAAACAGTGTGGTGGCATCAATATATTCTAATGTGAGTAAGAGATCCCGTAGGTGGCAGAGACTCACAAAAGGGTCAATACACACACACACACACACACACACACACACACACACACACACACATCTTAAGTCTCAGCAACACACAGTGCCGATTGGTTGATTCAATAAAAAATTCAAAACTAGATCCCACTTCAAGGCGCTTCATGTTGCCCATCTCGTCATGGTTCCATCAATGTAGGATGTAAATTCCTAGTGATTTGCTTTACAGATGTAGTTTGATTACACTGTCACCATGGTGAAATTAAAGCAATACTTCACCCCCAAATGACTATGTGTATATCAATTATTCACCCAGTGTTATATTGAATTTGTGAGGAAATTTTTGTTTTTCTCATGAGCCTCAGATGAAAACAAGGGTCCTAAAAATGGACAAAACTCTTCATGAATTGAAGTCATAGGGGTCCATATTTAACAACAGCAAAACTAAATTTAAAAAAATCTGTTTATAAACTCTCAAACAACTGCCTGCTTTATAATTTAAGCCTTATTTATCCAGTCGTTTGCTACGTACTTCCCAAACAGACAGCCCTTTCTAATTTTACCTTGCTGAACACAGTAGCTGCTGGTCTACCTCTGCTGAATCCAAACCATCTCTTTAAAACAGCAAAGTCACACAATAACACAACACAGTTTTCCTTCAGTGTCGGTTTTTTTGATTTCTTCTGCATTGTCTTTACATTGTGGTCAGCTAAACACGACACTGCCTCCTATTTGCCGCATATGTTACACCCCCAGGTTGTACAAGTATAAAAGAAAAACCCACGTGAATGTCTCTGAACAACTACATATGTTTGCTTACATCAAGCCCAAAAAAGCATAACTCCAGCTTAAGTCGAATATTCCATCTCACCTTAACATCTCACTACCAGAGTTGGAGGTGATGACAACAACATTGACAGACTTGTGTTTGGTTTGCAGGAAGTGTGTCCACACACATGTAGCATGTGTGTGCTTGAAAACATGCATATTAAAGGAAACATTTGCCACTTTCTATGTGGATTTCCAGCCAGCCTTGGTGGTAAATGTAGTCGATTGAAACAATAAAAATTCCTCAGTTTTATACCTCAGGCTATATTGATGAAGAAAGCTGACTTCGCAGCTGCAAAATTTATTATTCTTCCTGCATCCAGTGTTGTGAAAGTGACATGGCTGGAGGAAAAGAAGAAGTACAAGCCTTTTTCGCCTTTGACTGGTAACATAAGCCAGGGGGTGGGCTGTAGACCAGTGGTTCCCAACTGGTCCAGCCACAGGGTCCAGATTTCTCCTCAGTCATTAGTTTGAGGTCCCACAGTTTAATATATTCTGCATCATGCCTGCATTTGGCCGTCTCCTCAAGCTAGTTTGCTGTTTATGTCAAGTAGCTGTCGGTAAGTCTCTCAATCTAGGGCAGAAAATGACTCTTTAAAATAAAACCTCTGTGTTGGAAATTCAGTGTACCGAAAAATAAAGTAAAATAGTGTGTTTTTTACAAACTTGACACATTTGCGAGTCACTTGCGGTCCATTCAGAATGGGCCTGCGACCCACTTTGGACCAGCTGGGAACCACTGCTGTAGACTCTGCTCAGAAACTGAACTTTCTTGTCCTTCTCACTTGTATTGCAAACTAGCTTTGTTTCCAACAGTGAAAAATGGCATCCCAAAATATGAGTGCAGAGGATATTATGAACCAGGAGACATTTTACAGTGTTTTGCCTGATTCAGATATTCAGCCGGACAAGAGTGACAGGAAACCCCCAAAAAACAAGACTGCTGGGATTTGTTTTATCATTTTATTTTGCTTCTGCACATTTTCACATCTTACTCTGCAAATTAAGGGTCTTGGAAAATGGATCCTGAAGATAAACTAGGAAAGACAACCAAGCCCAGCAGGGCTGAGAAGACATGATGACCACTAAGTGAGTAATATTGTCACCTACACTATTCTAAGCTATTTTGTTGGGCTGCCTCTAAAATGCACAGTGAATTCAAGTTGGGCTTTTATTGTGAAAGACTAAAAATGGAGGGAGCAAAGCTGTAACGTGCTGCTGTTGACGATGTGGAAGCAAATAAAGAGTAGCTGCCATCTTAGTTCATGCTGGTTCGGACTCTGGAGTCTCCATGTTTTTATCTTATTTCCTGCATAAGCAAGATAAACTGTTTGGGCAGACCATCAGAAACTCATATGCAATGCATCCTGGTACATGTAGGCACTGCCAGTACGACTTCTCAAGAGGAACTTCAGAATAAAATAGGAGAAGGCTTTAAATCTTGTGGGATTACATGCCACAGAGAAGGTTTCTGAGGGATGATGGGCAAAAAATAAAAGCCTCAAAACAAATTCTAATCTTACAGAACTGCAGTATTTCCTGCAACTGTGCTTGCTCTGAATATTGTGCTTGTAGATGCTGTGTGAAGGGAGAAAGAGGAAGGGAACTGAAAAGATGCAGAGGGGAAGAAGTGTGCGTGATGTAAATGGGGGGTGATAGCTCGGTAACACCAGTCTGCAGAGACACAGGGAGAGAAAACAGCGACGATGACGTTTTATCAATCACACGCACCCTGACACCTCAGCGTTCATGAACACACGAACAAAGGGGAGCTCTCACACACAAACCCGTCCTGACACTTTCCCTCGCACATAACAGACTAGGTCATTTATTTAAACCCTGCTCTGTCTCTCACCCACTTGCAGTTTTTTTTTTAACATTTCGTACAGAGGGGAGAGTGTGGGACGCTCGGGAATCAGAGGCGTCCTCAATGGTGAAAAACGCCGGAGGGAATCTGGAATGAAACTCATCTCTTCAGTGGCAGGATTTGCAGTGACTCCTAAAATCAGATTTTTCCACTTGTGTGACACAGACCTTATCTCTTCACTGCTATCTAAACAGTGAAAAATCAGATTCTGTGCCATTTTAATCCCCCTGTAAAGACGACGAGGCGGCAAATTAGATTTTTAACAGGTAGTGAAGATTCATCCCTGCCTACATTGGTAGTCATTACACAGGATCCCCATTTATTCTGCGTTAGCTCTCTATACACTCATAAAAGCCACTGATGTCCTTCCATCACTCTTCCGGCACTCTTTAAACATTTTTTTTTAGGAGGAAGAGACAAAAAAAGAAAACAGGATGCTCCATGAAACTCATTTCACTTTCACCGCTTGTTTTGCTCTCTCCTCCTCTCCCTCTGTATCTCTTTCTTTCTCCCTGCGTCAGATGCGATTCATGTACCTGATCTATTTAGGAGAGTGGGCAACGGTAGAGACTAAGGCACTCAGACACATCCTGCAGGCGGGGACCCTGTTTAAAAAAAAAACCCCAGATACACACATTCAGCTTCTGAGCACCCCCATACACACATACATATGCAAGTTTGTGCACTTGCACATTTTCAAGAGTTTTGTAGATATTGTCTGTGGCATAACTGGTTCATCCTCCTCATTCTGTATTCTCTAATCCAGCATCTCCCAAAAAGTGTTTTTTAGGAATTAAGCAAAAAATGCCTTGTTTTCACATTGTGAAACATCATAACATCATACATTTTTGATACGACGCAGTGGCTTTGGCGTGGATTTTGTGAATGCTGGCGACAAAACATTTGCTTGGCTTGATGATGGGGGACACTGTGTTGATGCTCAGAGGGAATTTGTATATTTCCTTCCTCCTCTCACAGCGAGGTCAGAGGTCGGCATCAGTTACAGAACATTGCCTCTGGAGATAGAGATTCAGGGTTTTAAACAAGGCCACTCCAGCAGGGAGGATGCTGGTTTCTAGGGTGATATTTCTTAATTAATATTACATTTGAATTGATGTTTGGGCTTTGAGTATGTAGCCCAACTCAGCCAAATGCAGTGGATTCTAAGGGTTGCAAAAATGTTAGCATGGATGCACAAGCACACATATTAGTATGCAATTTTGACTGACACACACACACACACACACACACACACACACACACACACATTCACAAAGAATAATGCCAAAACACAGACACAACTGCCACAGGAATGGTGACACAGACACTGGCTATGACACACTTGCACAAAACATGGAGAGAATACGGCAACATCAATGCTTGGCTGCACACACTCACGTACACACACACACACACACACATCCAGAGGCATCCCTGTACATATACAGACAAATCTCCACATCCAGGGGAGCCATCACGGCGAGGCAAGCTGGAGTCAGGGCAGTGTGATGGTGTTATATAATGAGGCTGGCCGAGCACTGCTAAGCATTTTTTTCTGAGCTAACAACAATCCTACATGGAGTACACCGCCTTGTGTGTGTGTGTGTAGACAAAGGACGGAGTGATGTTATGAAATCAGCTACAAGGGAAAAAAGACAAAGTGTGTGTGCGACATAAGGGGAGTGGTGGAGAAAATGGGACGGGCAAAGTGCAAGGTATAAAAACAGACTGACAGCGACACAGACTTAAAAGACTCCTGAAGATTTAGTTAAGTGCAGGCAAACTGCTTGTTGAGCTGTTTCAGGGAAAGTCTAAAGCAAGTTTTAGCCCGGTAATTCAGGTCTTTAGTGACTGGAATGTGAAGTTTGAGGTGTGTGTCTACCAATTTCAGCACAAGCCAGGGTTAGTGGAAATTACTTACTAGCACACAACTTGGAAACAATCCTAAGTTTTACCATAATGACTTCATGAATTCAAATTCCGCTGCACACCTGCTAGAGGTCAACCATGGTTGTCTCCGTCTGAATGCGGTCGATTTGTAAACTGCTTGATAGCGCTGAAGATGCAGACTTGTCTGTGTCTGAACACCTGCGCCTCTCTTCATTTGTGAATGGTGTCAAAACATGCCAGTGAAAACTGAACTCATTTGGACTTTCCTTTCTGAAGGGCGAATCAATATTTTCAATATTTCAAAAAAGCAAAAAACATCTCAATAAAGCAACTAAAAAAAAAGAGCAGGAACCAGCAAATGAATAAGGATTCTGTGCTAAAATCAGCACAGCTCCTGGAAACAAAGAAGCTGAACCACTGAATGGAGGCACATCGACTGTTTCAGTGTGTCACCGTCATCAGTTACTGCAGTAGTGATGAGGTATCTGATGGTGCATTCATTCATCCAATTCATACCACAGTATTTTCAGGCTGAATAGCGATACACAATAAATGTATTGGTGTTTTTTCCGAAATGGGCTACACGTTCAGTTGCAAAGCAAAGCAACATTTGTTGCCAGCCCTAACTGATGTTGATCTCTTCTAAAGCTGGGGTAGGCAAAAAGAGTTCTCAACTCTAACCTGTGTACGGGCAGCAACAGAAAGTTTGCTGATCCAGCAGGGATTTGAGGCTGTTTGGTCCTCTGGAGCTGGGCTTTGTGCTGGCTGGATTTGAGTTGCCACAGCTGCTGACCGGGGGTCTGTCTCTGGTGCTCCTGCCCTCTCTCCATATGGAGAGGAGGACAGCGGACACTCTGTGACTCAAGGCTCTAGCTGATGTCCATCAGTTTTATCAAAGTGAATCTGAAACTGCAGCAATAAACCTTTAGCTTTAGTTAGCAGAAAACTAAACTATTAGCATTAGCATTTTCCCTCCATCTCTGAAACTCTGTCAGACTCTGTTTTAGACTCTTTGTGATTTGTCTGTCTTACTTTTTGCTTTTTGCAATGTAGGCTGGTGCTGCCAACGCTAGAATAGGAACTTTCACTGCAGGATTCTCCGCCACTGAATCAGGCTTTTACCGAAAGGGTGTGTATGTACAATAGCCAACAGGAAGTCCCTCTCTCTGAAATGACCTGTGATTGGCCAAAGTGTCCCGTCACAGGCAAGATTTTCTAAAGCCAAGAAGAGGTGCAGAAGTCTAGTTTTCTCTCAGTACAAGTTTGTTACAAGATTTTTGCCGAGGAACGCCAAAATAAAACTGCCTACCCCAGCTTAAAATCTCTAAAATAAACTTATTGGATTTAAGCAAATTTGGTTGCATGCGTGTGTTTATTTGCATATGCACACTGATTTATCTGTTTTTCAATATCAAAGGAAATTATTCTGGATTTGTGATGTGTCATTTGAAAGCGTTTGAAAACAAGTTTCTCCAAGTCTGTGAGCTGTAACACATGAAAATATCTCATAAAGCCCTGAGTATAAACATGTAGAAGCGTCCGAGTAAACAGAACAGAAAAGAAAAGCTTAGAAACGGAATAGCACCTGCCCACCAGCCCATACTTAACAGATTCCCATCCAAAGCACATATTTTTGGAACAGATTTGGGTTTTGTTAGCTTGTCAGAGTATTAGTCACGTCAATTTTTATGTGTAGATGACTGTCTCTGCTGTCAGGAGGCTGTGAAATGGCGAGAATAAATGAATTTTTAATGCTAACAGGCAGGAGGAGAGATTGGTAGTATCACTGGAGAGTTAGCTGTACCCAGATGGCCCGTGTTTATCTATAACATCGCAGAGGTAAGAGAGGACAGCAAGACACAGAGAGATAAGGACTAAAGGAAAAGGAGCAAGGGGAGATGAAAGGAAAGTTGAGTTATGTTGTGGTGGAAGTGTGTGTGTGGTGTGTGAATGTGTGTGTGAGTTAGCCAGCAGGCAAAAGATCTGAATGGCTGTCCCAGATACCCAAATAAGTCTCCTCACATAATTCTACATCGCAATTGCTTAAGTCAGCAGGGATGAGACACACACACACACACACACACCCCTGCGCACATGATCACCCCAGCTTCATCATCTGCCACTCTCATCTCGCATAGTTCATCTGCCTCTGTATCACTGGCTATAACGTGGTTAGGTGGGATTGAGTGCTACGGTCAGACCATCACAAACACACACACACACACACACTGATACTAAAATATATATCAACCCATCTACACATTATAAATTGAAAGATTATGATATACCATATGGTTCCCAGAGCACTTATCATTTACACTGTCTGCTGTTGCTCCATATTTGTGCTGTTTGCATGCGTGTGCATGTGTGTGTGTGTGTGCGCGTGCTTGCGTGTGGCATCCTGTCGAGGCAGTCTGATCCACAGCAGGCATTCTCTGATTGTGTTATTTAGGCGCTGTGATTCTCCGTGTGCGAGCACTTTGCACACACACACGGACACACACTGACACACACACACGCAGCCAATTAACACCTCAGTCTCCCTGTGGTACGCCGCAATCAGGCTAGATATTTTTAATCAAACATGAGCGCTCACATAGCCGCACACCTGCACTGCACCCATTCACGTCCACCATCTCACACACACAAACACAAACACACGTACATACAGACACACGCGCAGATTCAGTGATCTGAAATCATATGAGCTACAAGTTTAGCAACAAGTAATTAGGCTGTGTTAGTGATTAGCCTGATGCACAATTAGCCTCTAGCCCTAGCATGCTCGTTTATCACCATTTGCAAGGGCAATGTGATGGGATGGGAACACTAAGGTACTGTAAGCATAGTTATGAGGCAATTCACACAATGCCACCTGCTTTGTGTTGTAGCTTCCTGCTGAGTCAATCAAACACGAAGCTGAAAGATGTGCTCGGCTCTCAAATGCACAGTAACACCATGTGAATTTCAACATCAGCGGAGAGCCTGACGTCATGTCTGAGCTAGCCTCTGTTCCACTAGCCTCTGTAACTCTAGCAATCTCTTTTCTGTCATTAGTCTTTCCATAAAAATAAAACGGAGCGTGTTCCTGAAGTTAACTGCCCTAAGACAAATTACGCTATTAGAAAACTAAAATGCAATTCAAAGAAGTATTTCACTGCTGGAGAGATGGTGTTTTCATGAAACTGGGCTTTCTATGCATCAGAAAGACACAAATACTTCTGAAATTGGTGCTATATGAACAAGGAAAAAAGAAGAAAGGCCTGTGGAGTTCCCGATCACTCAAGGGGTAGGAAGCCTCCATCTTCCAGAATGCACTGTGCTGCAGCAGACCAATAAACACTCTTGCTGGTGGGTGACATAATGCGAGCTTGGTAGTTTTTCCACAGGAAACAATATGGTGGCCATCTGGGAACAAGCAATCTTGAATTACAGTAAAACAGTGAGTTAAAACATGTTTCAGAAAACAGGCAATGTGGTAACAGAATCTTGGTTCAAATCTGATCAGCACTGCCCAGTTTTACCATTTGAACTAATTTTTCATCCTCTGTTTTTCAATACAGGAAACAGTATGGTGACCACTTCCTTTTCCCAAATTCTCATATTACAGCCAAACAGTGCACTAAAATGTGTTTTTGAGGACAATGCGGTATCAGACTCTTGACTCTATATAGCCAAACACTTAATCCAGCTGATTTGAGCTGAGAGATGAGCAAGAGGGAAGTTCACTATATTTAATTTACACATACTTACAACATTGTTATGATACAGAGCTGGTTGAAAATCGGCAACGTTTAGTACTATTTACTTTGTGAGCACAGAACAATTACAGCGCACACGGAAATTTACTGGCAATGGTTTCTTACATTGTTGCAACTTTTTTGCACATTTTTATAATTTTCCAAACTTTTATCTGTAATCCCTGCTGTCTCCTCTCTAATCTGCTGTAATTACAGACAGGTCTGAACTCACCATGGCAACTCCTCAACCAGTGTCTCTTTTAATTGAGTCCTGACATTTAAAAAATGATGATCCAGGGCTTGTGGGAAATGCTGTTCTTTAAAGGACAATAAAAACTTTATTAAATTAGTTTCCAAACAAGCAACCTTAAGACTCAGAGCAATTGTGACAGTTTTTTTCTCTATTTTTTGTCATTTTTTAGATCAAGTGATTAATTACAAAAACTAGAATTACCGCCTTGCTGTTGTTGCTTTTGTATGTCTCTCCGAGCCTGTCAAGTTGTAGTTACAGTTCACAGTCATGTTTGTCCAGACTCATATGTAGCCATGACAGGTGACAATGCTCCACATATAAATGCGTCTGCAAATTCTTCAAACACATCTTCAACCCGACAGCGAAGAAGATCTGTACAGTCACCACAGTTTCAAGGTGGACACCCAATATTAGAGTCACCAATCAGTATCTGACCAAATGTCTCCACTTCTGTTCCTGAGTTATGACGTGCAGTAATGGCCAGATAAGTGTTTGCAAAACATTATGATGTCACAGTGAAGTTGACCTTTGACCTTGTGGACATAAAATGCCATCACTTCATCATTGTATCCTATCAGACATTTGTGTGAAGTTTTGACATCATTAGTGTATGAATTCTTGAGCTGTGGCCAAAAACATGTTTTGTGAGGTCAAAGTGACCTTGACCTTTGACAACCAAATTCTAAACGGTTTATCGTTGAGTCCAAGTGGATGTTTGTGCCATATTTGAAGAAATTCTCTAAAGGCCTTCTTGAGGTATTGCATTCATGAGAACGAGACAAACAAGGTCACAGTGACTTTGACCTTTGACCTTTAAAATCTGATGTGATCAAATCAAATGTGAAGAAATTGCCTGTAGATGTTCACAAGAGTGGGACACAAGGACAACCTGGAAGCATAATGCCTCCAGCCGTGGCTATCGCCAGTGCAGTGAATCAGATACCATAGTGTTGAGTAAGCTTATGCCCCATTAGATCTCCAGTTATTGGCGTTATTACAAATATCAAAGGCATTTTGAATGAGGTTTTCTAACTTCTGGAACATAATCCGGTTTCAGCTCAGATCTCTGTAAGACTTTCAGACTTAAACACTGAAACAAGTTGCATTTAATGGAGTCTTCCAATATTATCAGCATCCAATCTAAACATGGTAGCGATGCCAGGAAATCCAACCCACACACCCGTCTGTTCTACTCATGGCTGCCGACCTGCAGCAAATGTTTCCTTTAGTTGCCCTAAATCAAGCCGCTAAGTGGGAAGTGGTCAGAGTGTAGTAAGCTGCCAGACTGTGTCGGTGACAGCAGACATTCACACTGCTGAAATGTCACTGAACGGGACTGCCTCCCCTTCTGCCCAGGAAACTAAAGCTTTGTGTAATAGCCAGCTAGCCTGAAAGAAATTCCATCATTGTGATTGCATCTGTACAATAAGAGGAAGGGAATTTCCGATATGAAATTAGAGCAACAAAAGGAATGGTAAAACGGACAGGAAATCGAGGATGAAAAAGAAAAGCAGCATGGGAGGATAGAACAAAAAGCCAGTATTTTACCCCTGTCTCATCCCTGTGCACTCAGCTCAGCTTGGCTCAAAGACCACAGCAATTAATTACCTGCAGGCACATTACGGACACCTGCAATGATTTATGGGGTCCTTTATGGAGATGCACAACACTGATAGGTCAAGTTCGGGATACAAAAGAAAGAGCCGACCAAATCGTGCTCCGATACAAGAGATAGATGAGTTGAAAGAACAAAATCCCCCCTAATACCCAGAAAACTTTCATTTCATTTAATGTGCATTAGGCACAGCTGTAGTTCCCCTTGCTCAAAATCTGCCTTGAAAGTGTACACACACAAACACAGATGCTAGCCTACATTGGGCTGTTGTTGCGTGTTTTGTTGCTTGTGCCCATGGGCTCTTTTCTCCCTCTGTTCTCCTCATCCCCAGCAGAGAGAAAGAAAAAAAAAACTCGTCTTCATTATTTTTTATGTTGAGCAGAACTTCACAGTATCCATTATGCCTGCGTGAGAGATTTTGTCTGTCAGACAATACATGTAGGGAAATGAAAAAAGACACACACTCATTTTGGCTGTTACAAGTTTAGTGATTTAGCTGAGGCTCTCGCCCTCAGAAACTGGAGCAGGTAGCGCTGCTTCAGCACGCTGCTCAAGGACACGTAAAAGCAGGACACATGGCTGTTGGTGGAAGCAGTGGCTGCTGTGGGGAACAAGCCTGTTCCTGTCAGCCAGGACGTGCTTCCCCAGGCTAATATCACCCTGCCAGAAGGATGATATTCGACGTGTGCGGTCCATATTGCAGCTCATGCCAGGGAATCTCTGTTCTTGCCGGGAAACTTTTTGAGTTACATACCACTTTGTTAAACAAACAGTTGGATTCCCTGCCACGGGCTATCTGTTCTAGGCTTATGTAAGTGATAGACTTATATAACAAGACAATCTTGAATTCAATGTTTGTACCACTGGATTCCATTTTATTCCTAATAAGGAGGAGTGCCCTGATAACGAAGGGAAGAAACTGAGGACAAAGTGAATAAACAGGAGAAGAGATGCTACATTTTCAGCTCGGTATCCAAGAAAAGCAAAGTAATTTATTTTACATTTTAACGAGGCTTAACTGTTTGATTAAAGGTTAAATGAATAAAGATAAAAAAGTCACATTGGAGAGAAAAAGCATGAAGCGTAACTCTTGATTTGTGCTGCAGATTGGGTAATTACAGGCTAATGAAATTCTAGGTGTACAGCCGTAGTATAGCATGACAAATGAAAGGTCCGTAACTGTGTTGGAGGTGACGCTGACAAGGTTAATGTCAATCTGTGTGGCTTTAAAGCTCTTAGTGATATTACACCCAAAGGGTTGTAATCACACAACCAGGGCAGATTAACACAATTACATCACGTCTACAAAGTGCAAGAGGCAGCACTTAATGACACTTGTTTTACATGCGAGAAGCAGGGTTACAAATGTAATGTTTTTATTCTGCTAATATTTCAATCAAATAGGTCTCCCCTCAGACAGTGATGACATGTAGATGTAGTACGGCGCCATTCTTCACAAATATTACCTGACAATAAAAGTGCTGCTGAGCTCAGCCTCAGTCTTTACGTGAAACAGAAATGGATGTGAACATTGGTTTAATGAAGCTGTTATCACACCAGTTGCTTGGGAGAGGACTGAGATTTATCAGGTGTCTCAGCTCCCCAAATTTGAACTTCCATTTTCCTCCCTGCGAAATCTGAAAATTATTAGTTTCTAAACGCTGTTACAATCATTCTCATGGTGATTGTAAACAAACAAAATAAGAATAGAAGCTATGAATATTTTTCTCATTGTTTAGGAATTCAACTAAAAGCCGGTATTGGATGTTGGGTTTTACTGATCTGTAGTCAAACTTTCTGTGACAGATAGATGAGCAGCTCATTCAGTCACAGACTAAGTGTGAGACAGAGCGCTTCAGGCAGACAACAGAAACTGTGGAAACTGCCTAACCCAGCAGTGACAACATCCCCATCACACACACAGTAACACACCCCATCTTATTCAACCAGCAGCCTGTTGCACCAGCTATGCAAGTTCTCTCCTGAGTTCGGGTGACCATAAAGCTTTAGTTGCACCATAAAGACTGTGGCATAACATCCACACTAGCCAAAGTATTGTTGCAGAAAATTAAATTTCACTTCATGTGGCCAATCAGTGAAAACACTATGCTGTTACTCACCAAACAACAAACACATTATAATGTTAACAAACACATGATGATAGCCGACACTGGCAAACTGTTATAAATTATTTGTTGTCGATTAGAAAGTTATCTACCCCTATACATATTTGGGTAACACTTTACTTGAAGGTACCTACATAAGAGTGACATGACACTGTCATGAACTTGTCATAAACATTATGTACATGTCGTAAACGTTCATGACTGCTGTCAGTAAGTGTCATTCAGTTTTTGTAATGACAAGTTGACATTGTCTGGGTTGTCTTGATTATGACAACTTGACATTAATTAAAGTGACATTACCAGAGATTGTCTTTGTCATGACAAATTGACATTAAATTTGTTTGAGATGTCCTTATAATGACAATTTGACATTAACAAGAAATGCATCTTTTTTGTGTTTATGACAAGTTGACTTAGTGATTATTATTGTCATGACAAAGACACCTTCTGGTAATGTCATCCTGGTTAATATACTAATATATACTAGCATACTTATTCATTCATTTTCCATAACCACTTACCCTGTTATCCAGGGTGGACCCTTGGGGCCTATCCCAGCTGACACTGAGCAGGAGACAGGTTCACCCTCGACAGGTCGCCAGACTATCACAGTCACACATATTCACACCTACGGGCAATTTAGAGTCACCAATAAATGCATGTCTGCTGCATGTCTTTGGACTGCGGGAGGAAGCCGGAGTACCATGCCGCCCCACTTACTTACTTACATATGCACTTTATTTTGCATATTTACAGACATTTTATTAAATTTCAGTCATTCCTATTTTGAGTATTCAAGGCAGGAGATCATCTGTGGGTATAATCTATCACAGAGAACACACTGCCATCGCAATCATCCCCCAAGTTATCCCAGCTTTCAAACGGATGCGCCATGACAACTGCTTCACACTTTACACCTACTAAGGGCTAGACCTCTTTCACTCTGCAGAGCTCTGCTCTCTATTGTGACTTTCACATGTGGAAAAAGACACATGTTGACCTCTTAATATTTGGCTGTATGTTGCACATTGTCACAAGCAATTATTCTGTATTCAGTTCATATTAATATTATTAGTAGCAGTATTACAGGAGTATTAGCACAGGACGTTAGGAAGTTGTTGCATTTCTGACACAACTTTATTTGACATTGCATTAAACTATTATATCACTGTTTGATAATACTATATCACTATTACATCATTTTCTTAAGAATATATTATGTCCTATATCGTGGTATCTCTTAGATTTTTTTGATTTAGACACTTCTTGATCTTGATTTTTTTGATTCACATATTTGATAGTATGGCATTATTACTGCATAATGTATGTAGATTACATATACTGCTGTATGTATGACATGATACTTATTATATTACTATGTTGTACTTGTAACACCTATATCTATATACTGTACCTACCTAAAAGTATAGATAAATAGCTATTTACATATACTTACTTTATAGTATATATAACTTGCAGACAATACACTATGGGACTACAAACATTTGCACACTTCACTTAACTAAGTTTTGTAGCATTTTTAATATCACCCTTACAATGTCTTGTTTTATTTTATTATGTATTTCATTCAAATGGTTTTGATGTTTTCTTGCCAGTCTCTGTGCTGCTGCAACATGTGCTACAACACCTTTCCCCTCTGGGATCAATAAAGTTTAATCTCATCCTCTCGTATCTTATCAGATGGTTGAGATTTGTCATTAAGGACAATGAAATAAAATCTTGTAATGTGTTTTGTTTTGTTTTTTCCCCACAGATGCAATTTGGATTCTTCTGCAGCAGTGAAATCTCGGGCTCCCAGGTGTTTCCAGGTCAAAGACCAGTACATTCACAGAGCTACAGCATTTCACACAAACTGCAGACTCATACCAAGCGAAACACAATCCCTGGCTCGTGGCAAAAAGCTTCCCATGTTTCATTTCTCTGTAATTACTTAATCATTGAATGAGAACTGAAGCACAGTCATACTTCAAACAACAGCGGCACTTGAGATTTACAGACTGAAGGCACATGGCCTCATTCAGTGGTAATTACTTTTATTAATTACTAAGCAAATACCAAGAGCCTCCACTTTTAAATCACAGCGTGAGGATAACAGCAGCTCAATATCCTCGGCTGGCATTTATCATTCAGTATAAGTAAATTTTCAAGATACGGCCTGTATAAGTGTTACCGTCACATTGTCCAACACAATCTAATTATTGGTTTTATGCTGTGTATCATTTTTTAATAAAGTATGAAAGCAAACAACTTATCTTCATGCTGCAGTGTGGTATCAACTAACTGTGTCATTTAACACTGCAAATGAAGCTTAACATTAAAGGGTAACTTTGGTATTTTCCAACTTGGACGTGTTTTTGTGTGTAAATGACTAATAGGAGCAACAATTTGCGAAATTGGTCCAGTATTGAGAAAGAGCACCACAGCAATGAAATCCTGCAGGCAAGTGAGAACTGTCAATTGATGTCCATTTAAAGTGTTTGATTTTGCCACTGACAGGCTCAGATTTTATTCTAAGTGTCTGACAACTTGCGGAAAATTTCCCTACAAAGATAGACCTTTATGGTAAAGAATGAGGTTATTTTTGTTTAATCATGAACAGCCCCAAAATAGTCATTGCCAACATACCAGACTCCATTTAAATGAACGGTAATTTTAGCAAGTATAGAGCCATCATATTTTCTCATCTACCAGGGTGAATTGAGGATTTATTTCAATCAAACCAGAGTAAGTGATTGCTGAAACACTGGAGAGATTAACACAGACAGTTTTTGTGAGCTTAATGTTGCTTCTGTTGACTTTAAATGAAGTGCTTTTTACAATGATAAATTATCGTTTACTTAAATGCAGTCTGGTGGCTTTGCAATTTCAGGATTGCTTCTGGTTAAATAAGAAGGATTTTAGTCTTTAACAAAAAGGTCTTTCTTGGTAAGGATCGCTTCCATAATGTTGTCAAACACTTAAAATAACAATCTTAGCCTTTAAAAGGACGGCGATTGAGAGAGCTCGAATTACATTGGGACTGCACACAAGGAGAGCCATCGAGAATGTCACTGACGCCGCAGAAAAGGCGTCAAGATGGCTGTGGATCAAGCGGGGAGATCCGTGGACAACTAAAGCCACTTAGACACAAGCTGGGGCTTAATCAACCCCGTCTGGGTCACCTGAGCGAGGGTGTATGATGTTGAGAGACCCAAAACACCCACTGACCCCAGGACACATCACTGATGATGTGTCTAAGTTAAAGAAGTTAAAGGTGACACATTTTTCAATATTTTAAGCAAGATTATTTTTTATTTCAAACTTTTCCAATTTCAAAATAACAGAAAAGTAAAAGAGCCTGAAGCAAAAGTTTGGGCACCCTGCAAGGTTAGTACTTAGAGTAGCAGCACCCCTTTTGGCAAGTATCACAGCTTCGAAATGCTTTTTATAGCCAGCTAAAAGTCTGTCAGTATTTGTTTGGGGGATTTTCACCCATTCCTCATTGCAAAAGGCTTCTAGCTTTGTGAGATTCTTGGGCGGTCTTGCTTGCACTGCTCTTTTGAGGTCTAGCCACAGATTTTCAGTGATGATTGGGTCGGGGGACTGTGATGGCCGCGGCAAAACCTTTGGCTTGTGCCTCCTGAGGTAGTCCATTGTGGATTTCAAGCTGTGTTTAGGACCATTGTCCTGTTGTAGAAGCCATCTGCTCTTCATCCTCAGCTTTTTTTTTTTTTTTTTTTTTTTTTTACAGATGGTGTGGAATTTAATTGACTCCATTCTTGTCTCTACCCGTGAAATGTTCGCCATGCCACTGGCCATCTACCACCATGTTTAACGGTCGGACAGGTGTGCTTTTCATGAATTTCTACACTCCTTTTTCCTCCAAACATACTTTTGCTCATTGCACTCAAGTAGTTCAATTTCAACTTTATCAGTCCACAGGACTTGTTTCCAAAAAGCATCAGGCTTGTTTAGATGCTCTTTTGAAAACTTCTGACACTGAATTTTATGTTGAGGACACTGGAAAGGTTTTCTTCCGATGACTCTTCCATGGAGGCCATATTTTTACAGGTGTCACTGCACAGTTTAACAGTGCGCAACCACTCCAGAGTCTGATCAATCGTTCTGCAGGTCTTTTGCAGTCAAGGTTTGAGGAAACAGAGTATGTATGAACTTTGAAATTTGCATCACCTGGTCTACCCTAACAATGAATGTGAACAAGCCCTGACAAGCTAATTAAGGTCTGAAACCCTGGTGAAGGTTGTCTGAGAGCTCCAATGTCTCTTTTTTTACTCTTAAATTGTACAAAACAAAAACAGCATGCTAATCAATGATGCAAACCATGTTTCATCTTTAAACTCATGCATTTTGGAGATCAATTCATCAATTATTCACTCAACTATTCACAGTAATCACGATTTTGACCAGGGGTGCCCAGACTTTTGCAGCCACTGCTGACACACAAACTTGGGAAAATAGCATCAAGGTTGAGAAATGCCAAAGTTACCCTTGATGGTGCTGCTTTCTCATAGCAAACAATGCCATTGTTGCCATGGCTTCGGTAGATTAGAGCCACTTTGCAGTTTTCCATCACAAAGTTAACATGGTTGTCACAGCAGGCCAGCTGCTTCCATTCTCTGTCAGAGACTGTCACCAGCACAATAAGAACCAAGAGCTCATTTCTGCTCAACGTTAGATACACAGACAGAGAGCCTTCTGTCCATACTCTGCGTGCATTTTGTCCATATATGTGCATGTTTTCTGAAAGTTCATGGATACGAAAATGAGCAGACCACCAGAGATCGTGGAGGCAACTCCTCCACTGTCACCTCATCTGTTGTTGTGTGAAACTTTTGACTGCTCTCTTGTGCCATTTATTGGCTGTATCTCTGCCCATCACAAAGCATGCATGATCTTTTTCGCACATCAGTAAAAATGAGCCTTAAGTCAGTCTGTTGCATCCTGTACACCATGAGAGTGTGTAACTTCCTGTGGCCCTTATATGGGAGACTAAATAAGAATGGCTTCATTACACACACAATCAGTCAGCTTTAGTCAACACCTCGCAAATCCTACCTGTTGAAAGATGTCATACTTTCAACTGAGAGAGAGGGCTACAGCATACACACACACATACACACACACCTTCCTCATAAAGACACAAATCACAAGCTAAGCTTTTTGTTTCTTTCTCGATCAAGATTTCCCCTGTGGTGAATTAGAGTCTCAGCATTATTTGAAACCAGACAAACCAGCCAACACCACACACACACACACACACACACACCTACAAACACACGCGCACACACTCACACGGCATGTACACCAACAAAATGTTTTGTGCTGTTGGGACCAAAGACCCAATTAACTTTATTACTGACATTACAGCTGGAGACAGTGGGAAGACAGATTACATAACACACGCACACATACACACACACAGGGGAGCACACACACAGTCTCAAGTTATCATGGAGTTAGACTGCGGTGCAACAGCATTTTACATTTTATGGCCCACCTGCTCCACACACACACACACAAACACACACCTTAAGGAAAAACAACACATTTAAAATGTTGCTTTCTCACATGAGACGTCAACAAAGCACTGACAACAATAGTTAATAATCAAACAAACATGTTTACATATAAAGTATTTATAACCTTAAATACTAATCTTAAAACCTTGACCAAACCTGGGGCTGTATTCACAAAGCTTCCTAGTACAAAGAATTGCTCCTGTGACAAAATTCTGGAAAATTCGAAGACTTTTTCTAAATATTTCCCCTTAAAGTTAAGACTATGTCCTGGTGAAAAAGTTACTCACAAAGCATCTTAGCCCTTAAGGGAGCTCCTAAGGTGAAACACTGTTGGGAGCAGGGAGGAGGACTTTTAAGAGGCTTAAGTGTTTCTTACGGAGAAGAGAAAATGGTGGAAAACAGAAAGAGGTGTGAGAAACACTGAATGACAGTGAGTAAAATGCTTCCGTAACACTGTCTTTGAGGACCACATTTGCGTTGAGGGCTTACTTAGTGGATTATAATGCATTTATAATGCTCCATGACTAGACTCATAAACACAGACAATGCTCACTGACTGATGCACTATATCAGCAGTCATAAAATATTATAGATGTGACTTATAATGAATTATTAAGTGTCTTATGGATGCTCTTGACTAGTTATTAACTAGAGGCTGACTGATGGGGCTTATGATGCATTATGAATACCTATACTTACCCAAACACACCTCAACACTCGCGCAGTATCATAAGTTGTCAGTGTATGTGTTAAGTAAAGTCAAATACACACTGATGCATGCTTCATGATAATGTTTCATTGTAGGTGCTAAGTAAAGTGTGATGCAGTTTCATGTATTTATACACTAGAATACTTTGAAAATACTTTGAAAAGACAAAAGTCTGACACCCTATTCCGAGTGTGGTGCTCGGAATAAATGGTATCAGGAATGGTCTACTTTGTGCCATGGCCACAGTCGCTGATGGGCATATGGTTTTCAGATGTGTATCGAGGTCGAACAAAGAGGACTGACAGCAAGATCACATTTTTTGCTTTCACACCTGCCCTGTTTGGTTCGGTTCAGTAGAATTCAAGTTTGTTTGCCCCCTAAGTGCGGTTCAGTTGGGCAGGTGTGAACACAGCAATCACACTCAGGTGTGCACCAAAACAACTGCACCAAGACCTTCTTGAAGAGGTGGTCTCAGTCTGGTTACAAATGAACTCTGGTGCAGTTGGTTTGTGGTGAGAACATGTTCCGACCTGGATCTGAACCAGCTGCAGTCACATGACACAATGTTTGGGTTAAACATGAGCATGTTACAGTCCTGGAGGATTATTAATGTGCACCTCCTCCTGTACTGCCTTAATATGCACATTCAGCACATCCAATGCATCAAAACATTGTTTTCTAGTTGGAGCCGCGCCTCGTTTTCAAACTGTATGGTTTGACTAAAATGAACAATGACAGCAATATAGTCCACGATGAGCAGCGCTGAAATCAACCTGCGTAGTTGTCCCTCCATTGTGACATTAGAAAGTGTCACATTTATCTTGCAAGTGTTCTCTTCTTCATCGTTTTGATTTTTCCCACATGGAAATTCCTACCAATCAAGAGCAGCTTTCTCACGCAAGGCATTTGATCTGGTCCGCTTGTAAATGCTGCCGTGAGAACACGAACCAACTCTTTGGAACAGACCAAGGCCAGCGAACTCTAGGTCTAACAGCACCCTAAGACTTCAAACACCGGTAAAGTTTCTCCGTCTCTCTAATTGGCATTGCTCTAAATTGTCTTCTTTACACCTTGTGTTTACCCTCCTCCACTCCCCTCCCTCTGACGTCCCGTGCTCCTCCTCTCCTGTACCTGCAAGTCTGACCAAGTTTCTAAATGACAGTATGAATGCTCAGCCTACTCCTTGCCTTTTTACTCCCACCTTCCCCCGTCCCTCCTTTCTGCCTTCCCTCCTCCATTAGCAGACATCAACAAGCTGTCATCAATTCTCACTGAGTGGCATCACAAATCCATTAACCTTAACAACGCAAAACATTTTATCCCTGCATCCATTTCTCTTCTCCGTCCGTCTTTCATATCCTGTCATCATCACTTTTTACTGGGGCCATACATCAGAATCCATTACCGTCCTTATACCAAAACAATGGGCAGCCAACGTTTGCCACAGGAGGGCAACCAAAGACACACACGGTGCCAGCAAAGTATTTCAAAGTCAAATGATTTCTCTTTTATGGCTTTCACCTCACCCTGAGTTCTTGCTAAATGGTCATTCTTAAACTCAGCTGTAATATAACGACGTGATCATATATGAGATTATTTTGAAAAGCACAACACAACCTTAAAATAAACTCACTAAGACAGTTGAGCTGGAATGAACTATGGTGATAACACACGCTATCAGGGTAGCAATAAACGGCTGCTGTAGAGTGGCTGTGAGTCCAGGCCAATATTAACAAGGGCTTGGAGCAAAGACCTCTACAGGCTCGTTAAATTCCTGTGAAATTAAAATGACCAGTCAAGAAATGCCTCTGACACTTTAGAGGGAAGCTTTTTTAAATCCTTTTTTCAATTATATTTATAAACTCTGACTGTTGCCTGTAGGCCGCCATAAGTTGTGGTCGTTAAAAAGTGTGTGTAGCTTTGAGCTACAGAAATTATTAGCACCAAGTAGAAGAAAAAGCCAACCCGGACATAAAACAACTGGTATATTAAAACGTGAATTACATGCTTTTCTGTAGGTTTTAGAGGGTAATTCCTGCAGAATAAAAAGTACGGCATTGGGAATTTTCCATAAAAGTACTTTTAAATGACAAGCATACACCACGTAGTGCCAAAGTAACTATGTGTTCAGCAGTTAAATCATTAATTAAAACTGCCTCAGAAAAAAAGCTAAATGTCCTTACAATTCAGATCAGATCAGCAGGAGTAGATGCCCTCTGAAAAACATTTAACCTTGCTTCACAGAGACCAATCTGCAACTAAGGATTTAAACAGTGATTTAGGAACTGCGGGAGCTTAGTCCATTTATTACAACAGTAGTTATATCTACTGGTATACTGGTTCGGGATTAGTTTGCCCCAATTTCTCATTAACACCGCGGTCAATAGTCGCTGCCAGCTGAGAAAACAAGACTCCAATGACTCTACAGTACCTGATTTAATTGCTTTCATTTCCTTCCTGGTTTCAGCCTTTGGGAACCGTTGATGTTAATCTGTAATGTGGATGGCACCATCATGAGTGTGACGACATTAAATCATTGGGATTGCTCAGCTCTGACACAAAACACAGGATTTTTTTTAGCTTGCTCCAAAAGTCAGTTACATACTGTATATACACATTATTCGCTATGCAGTGTTTGCTCTTGTGTCGATAATAAAAAGATAATGTAATTAGAAGCTTTTTTGTCATCATTATCAGCAGAGTTAAACAGAGTTAAATGATAAATTCCATAAATATAAGAAAATAATACTCAGGGTATTATTTTCTTATATTTATGGAATTTATCATTTAACTCTGTTTGTTTTTGGTTGGTTTCATGCATTTTATAGGGGTTTTTTTTCATAGTGGTTCCCAACTGGTTCAGTCACAGGGCTCAGATTTCTCCTTAGTTCAAGGTCTACAGTTTAATACATTCAGGACCGGATCTACTAAAAGTTTGCGTGTTTGCAAACTGATTTACTAACAGTGCGTTTGCTGCAATGAATATGCAATATGGGGTGTTTACATGCAATTGTGTGTGTGCTAGGAGGAGAAAATGTAAATATATTAATTTAGCACACGCAAAGTATCAAACCTGAAAGCAATTCTGCAAACAGAAACTGCGTCTATTTAACACGTGTCAAAGGGAGGTGCAGACAATTTGTATGCGTAATTGTGCACACATGGCTGCGGTTATTGCTGCAAGGAGGAGACATTGAAACGAAAGAAGATGCAGAGAACGTATTTTTGGAATGAATGAGGAAACAGTCATTAAAACATATCGCCTATCCAGCATTGCCATTTTGGAAGTGTCCCGGGTCAGTGCGCGACTATTTTATTCTGAGGAACAGTTCTCTGTTTTCCAAGTTGCGAGATGGCGAGTTTGGAGATGGCTGGCTTGTAGGTGAGTCAATTTGTAAAATAATTACATTAAAAACAAGAGTGTGTTTCATATTGATTCATATGTTTTTAAGGTGATAGTTCATACACCCTACACCTCTTCCTCCTGACACGTGTTCTCAAACCGACAACTGCCGGAGAGATAAGGTACAACGAGGCCCATATCCGCACAGGGAATATTGTAGAGCACACCTTTGGAATCCTGAAGAGTGTTTTTACAAACAGACCCACAACCCACCAGCTGGGAACCACTGGTCTCAGGTTTATTGTCTTAAAAGTTAAAGAATTGTTAAAAAATAAATAAATTAAATGTGGTGTACACTGAAAGAGTTGTTGGTCACTGTTATCGTTCCTCCCATTCATACTGATGATAAAGGGATCTCTCTGTGGTCTAGAAATATTAATAAACATAAACAACTCTCTCCCAAATCCAGAAACTAGAGTGCTAAAAGTCAGATTTGTGAAAACATTATAAAGTCTGGAGCTGCTCCATAGACAATGAATGGTGAACGACGTCATAGATAACACTGAGAGCACCCAGGGGAATGTTCTGGGTATATTTTCTGTTTCTGCACTGAGAACGCTATATCAGAATAAAGCTCATGTTGGTGTCAAAAAAGAAAACAAACATTCTGTGGGTCCACGAAATTAAGCTCCCATTTATTGTCTATGGAGCAGCTCAAGAACGTTTGAGACTTTCTTCTCTGGTTTCTGGCCTTGAGAGAGAGAACAGCTCATGTTCACAAATATTGATTGAACTTTCCAAGGCCATGGAAATAACATATTGGAATACTACTCCTACCTATTTTCATTACAAAAGTTAAAAGTATCTCACAGTTCCCTGCACCTCTTGCACCCGATCAGTTAAAATCTTGTTTACTTCAAATCGTTGATTAGAATTAAGAATCTGAAGACAGAATTAGGCAGTGGTGCCTCCTGGACACGCCCCTGACAAAATTCACAGGCTTTATTCTTTTCAAAAATGCATGCCGTGGTGTCTGTACGCTCAGTGGGTAGAGCAGTTATCCCAGTTACAAAGGTAGTGTCCCTGCTGCAGTGGCCGTGGGTCTGATTCCAGCCGGCAGTCCTTTGCTTGTCCTATCACTTACAGGCAAAAAGCCCCAAAAAATAAATAAAAAGCAAATGCAAGCTCATATTTCTGTCAGTCTGGTTTAGTCAAATCAAAAAGGTATCTTTCAAAGTTACTGTGTCTTTTACAGTTTCCTTTCTGGGTTGCAGCAACAAAAAGACTGACTTTGTACGAAACAGACTGCAACTTCAGAACACACCCATGTGATGGACTTAAATTTCTGAATCCTCATGTTAGTTTTACTTTAATTTTTAAATGCATTTTTGCAAAGGACTGTGGATTTTGTCCCCTATCACTGTTGAGATTACATTAGGACAAGGTCTCTCTTCATGGCCAGCACGCACAGGAGAAATGACTGTGTAAGATTCACATTTAATAACACCCCCAAAAATTCTCACAACACTTTGACTTTTCCCATCTTCCAAAACGATGCATGTCCATTTCTTTTTATAGCACTTTATTTTGCTCAAAGTGTTTCAGAACTCAACGTCCATATTGAACAGATCTTGGCTTTTATAGCACATGTGGTGAACTAACCAATAATATCCTATTTTTAAAAGAAGTGTGACGGCATTCACCCTTCAAAGGCTCTTCTTAAGGCGAGGGTCTTTTGTGTGAATGGACCATTGATATGAAGGTATAGTGAGCTAAACCGCAGTACTTTGATCCCTTTTCCCTCCTAATAATCAGACCCATTTCTTCCTCCCTGGGCTCCTTTAAAGTAGTTGAGAATAATTATGAGTTTAGTTGGCAGGGGTGCGTGTGTGTGAATGAGTATGTGCATTTGAAGAGGTAAGATAGGTTTAAAGATTCCCACTGGGTGAATATATTCGGCGCAGAACACCTTTTGATAGAAAAATCTATGGGCAAACACATGATGCGCGCACACACACAAGCAGGGCCGCGGGTGGGGAGGCGGGGGTTGACCGTGCCAATTGTTTGTCTCCCGCAATCAAATGGGAGGTGATTTTCTGACGACCAAAGGGGAGAACGCGAAATGACAAAACAAATGAGTGCTCTTTTCTCCCTCTTCTCTTTCTTTCATCTGCCCCTCCGCAGAAGAAGAATGATCTGCCACAGTCTTTTTTGTCGAGCTGGCTTACACAACTGTTCAGGCTCTCTCTCTCTCTCACACACACACACACACACACACACAATCCTCTGCACCACTCTGTTTGAACCACACTGCTGTTGACTCTGTGTGATCTGATGAATGACACCCCCATTTCAATTACTGCCCCTCCCCAGCGCCTCTGGCTATCTCTCAGGCTGTCTCTCACACAGACACACCTTCCAACCACCATTCAACACCAAATCTAGCCAGGTGTCCGCACTCGTCACACGCTGCCTCCCTATCTGAAATGGAACATCAGCAAAAAAGTGATGATGAGTAAGCCTGAGTTGTCCCGCTTTGGTCTTACAAGGATATCAAGGCTGAAATGAAGGCCAAAGGGCTGAGGGAAGATTGATTGCGTGGAAGTGATTAGATGGGATCAAGCCCAAACTTTAAGATATCTGAAATGTGCCCATTCTGGCTCTTCACCAATCAGATAATGTAACACAATCCGACACTCATTCTGAAACCTGCCTCTGAGCGGGGTGTCCAATATCCTCTTAGATCAGAATTACAAACATCTGCTCGTGTGTGTGTATCGGAAATCTTTGCACATTTACTTGTTGGACCATAATAAATGTCACTTAGGGAGTTTTTGTCCAAGTGTTTTTTGACACTAAGTGAACAGCTGAAGGGGGATATTCCATGGGAGCATTGTGTGTCATGTTTAGTCATTATGTGAGATAGTTTGCTGGGAGCTCTTCTGCTCTGACTTGAGTGCGGGGCTGCACAATATTGGAAAAACTGACACTGCGATAGATTATTTCTCCTGCAATATACATTTGTGAAATGAAAAAAATACAGGATTTGATGCAATTAATCGAATAGCTCCGTTTGGACATAACTGTCATTCTAGAGTTATTGGTGTGATTTTGGGATCAATTTGCATATAAAGTAGAAATAATAATGATAATAAAAGCAACAAATGATTTTTTACTCATGAGAATTTTCTGAGGGGGAGAAGAGGGAGATTAGGCAGTTTAAAACACCGGCTGACAAACCATGACACCACTGGGTACATTTACATGCACGGTAATGTCACACTACTATTCCGAATATGACAATAATATGTAAACCGCATATTCTGCTTCAACGCGGTCTCACGTTGAAGTCGTTGAAGTCTGGCGCTTGAGCAGTGACTTGCAGCGTCAGAAACCAATGACAAAAGTTTCAAGTCCTGTAAGATTCTAAAGCTTTTTCCTTAAACCTAACCACTTCCTTTTGTTGCCTGAACCCAACCATGTGTGTTGAAGGACAAAAACGTCAATTTGCGGTACTGTACCGACGTAGTGCTTTTATTTGAAAGAGACTGTATGCAAACGTTAAATTTCCTGTGAATGTGTGATGTGCCCTTATTTTTTTTAGCATCCTTTTTTTATGGTATTGTTTGTACCACAATATGCGAAACTTGGACTGATTTCTGTTTATGTTCAGCTGTGTGTGGTCATGGATGCCTTGTACACACACCAGCTTGACAATAGTTTACAAAGCTTAGTAGAGGTGCATGGCCAAGAGGAAATCCTACAGTTCTGGTTGAAAGGAGAAACACACTTACATTTAAACATTATGAAAGACTTGAGCTGCCGTGACAGAAGGCAGCAAAACATTCATTTAAACAGAAACGGTGAGATGTTGGACACCTTACTGTGCTTCATATTGGCACTGCCTTTTAATAAGGCGGGGTTAGGCGCAGTTCAATTAAACAGGGCTTTATTAGCATGGAAAACACACCTTTACATTGCCAAAGCAATTGTAAAATAAAAACAAAAATTGCATGTACAGTAGGTAAAGATCCACTAGACTGATTCGGCACATGTCTGACACACACTCCAGACCAGAGAAAACATACCTGAAAGCCTCCCGCACACCATTCCACACCATTTTGAGGTAACAAGTCTTTCAACCTGGAAACCATAGCAAAACAATGCACATCGATTTGGAACTGAACATGCCCTTGGATGTCAACAGGTTTTTGGATATGCACAAATATCACAACACCTACCTTTTCTAGAGGGTGGATGAAGGAATGAAAGAGGAGAACTGTGTCTGCGCATTTGAACAAGTCCGCCACCGGTAGAAAACTTTGACCAGATGCAAAGAAGCCTCACAGAGTCGCTGAAGCTACATGCAAGCTCTGAGCTCAAGAGTCGTTAAGGTCACTCGTGAGTCGTTTACCCAGCTGGCCGTCATGTGTGTCGTTTAGTTTAGATGGGATCAGGTGTGAATGGGTCCGAAGCTGCCTGAGGAGGGATCTCAAGACCACTGGAAGTGATAAGTGGTGTCGTACTGTAGGCCACTTCCTCTGTTTAATGGCTGCACTACACTACATTATTCTGCTTGTGCCTGGGAGTTTTGTCCTTAGGGTGGACAAGCTTCTGCCTCAGTGTGTAATGAACACACAGCCTTATGTCTTAGAGACCTTCACAAAAATCAGTACGTTTTATAAAACATTAAAGGCCTTACACCAACACATTCTCACTCCGACCTCGTCACATATTGACGTTTTGGTCATGGACTTTCCACGTCCAGATACAACGTGCAAGGTACCCTGGGTCAAGTTCTGCCTGTTACATGCATTGTCTTCATTCACGACACACTTCTGTTTTCACAGGAAATTTACCATTTACATACAGTCTCTTCCAACATAAACGCACTACATCAGTACAACAACGCAAATTGACATTTTTTTTATCTTCAACAATAAACACACATGGTTAAGTGTGGGCAACAAAAACACCTGGTTAAGTTTAGGCAACAAAGGAAGGGGTTTGGTTTAGAATCTTACGGGACGCGAACACAGACTCTCTCTGGTGAGAGTCTGTGTTCGTTGGACCCATCCATCACCCCTCCTGCCTGCCCCACTCGGACGTTCGCTGCCTTAACTTTTGTCCTTGTCCTGCAGTGTTTTGCAGACGCTGCCGGCGCTGTTAAACTACAACGGCAAAGGAGGCTCTTTTTGTTGGGTTCCAGTGCTGCAAGTCACTGCCTAAGCACCAGATTTCAACGACTTGGGATTGAGACCAGGCTTCTGACACAGCAGGGGCGGCTTTTCTTTTTGATACAACATATCATTTTAAACTGTTGTTTCTGACATGAGTTGCTGACTTTAAAGCAGAACGCAAATAGGCTATTAGGCAGCATAAAAGATTTTTTTTTTTTTTTTATAAAAAAAGAACAACTTGTGATCTTATCTTTCTGAGCTTTTGCCCTGTGAATTCAGGATGGTTGATGCCTTTATGCTGTGCGTAACAGACAGCACATAGGAGAGGTTTGCCTCGATGGCTTTTGACCCTTTCCTGCAGAAACTATTAATTTAAATCCTCATTTATTTTCCTAACCATAACCACGAATTCCCATCACGGCAATGGCAGGCCTGTTGCAATTGTCACAAATTGCACCCCTGCCACTGAGTTTTGATGCAAATATACATGAGAGTATTTTGCATTTTCATGTCATTTAATCATCAAGTCTCAGGTGTGTAGGCGTAAGGCCTGAACACTAAAGAAAGAAAGGCTCATGCTTTCAGTGAAATCATTTACCATTCGAGGCTTTTACTTTTCCTCACGGCCTACAGACTAAGAGAATCTCCCTTAAGGTCTGCTTATTTATAGATAAATATATAAAGCATCTCTTGGTGGTGGTGATCTTCAAAATGATGAAATACAAACAGTAAAATAATTTTACAGCTACACCAATGCACCTGCTTGAGAATTTCAAGAGTCATCAAACAGTCCACAACAAGTGCACTACCTCAATGCAGTTTACACCACGAGGAGCCAACATCAACTGAAAAGTTCCAGCCATAAAGAATATGCTGGTTACACGGAGGTTAAGGAGGTACCTTTCCCTAACATGAAGGAAAAGTAGAACATTTTATTTTACAACCTGGGTTTGCATTTGTATGTTGCAGTCCCGCAAATGCATTTTCCCCCAAGTTCATACACACAGTAGTGAGAATTAAAAATATTAATCATTTCACTGGCAGCATCTCATTAGTTCAGTTTTGGTAAAGATATTAAAAAATCTAATTGATGCCATACATTTTCCAAAAGTAACAGTACTGTTCTAAAACAACTGTCACTAGACAGTGAGTGGAAAACCCACAGAGAGGCAGAGAAGTGATAGAACGAACCACTGTGCTTTTCTTTTCATATTTATTCAACAGAAAGTTGAAGAGAAATGGACAAGAGGGGGACAGAGATGGGACACAGCAGTAATAAGAAAAGACAGTGACAATAAGCATAATTATGGAGGGAGAGAAAGTGTTTGTTAGAAAGCAAAATGGTGCATATGATGCAAAAAACAGATGGAATATAATGGATATATAGAGGGAGAGATGGAGGTGTAAGGCACGAGGAAAGGAAAGAAGGAATGTGGCAGATGGTAAATGTAGCTGTAGCCCAAATGGCCTCTTGATGCTCCGCCACACACACACACACACACACACACACACACACACACACAAGCACAAATGTGCAAGGTCAGGACGCGGTCAGCACAAGGTTTCTCTGGCATCACTTACACCTGTGCCATCACCTGTGCATATGAAACTTATGACATTCAAACACAGGAGAATGAAACTTTAGAAACACTGAAATACACCAAACATTAATGTTTACACTGTGATTATGGGATATGAGATATAACAATTGCACTAGAGGAACATAATGCAGGTTTGTAAGTGGATTTTGACATTCATCCATGGCAAAATAATCTGCTCAGTATAAATCATAAAAGAATCAAACAAATGTCTGTAATCAAGATGTCAGAGTGTGTTTAAAAATCTGATAAACTGACTGTGGTTAATAAAACATTTAGTTTGGTTACGTCTTGTAAAGAAAGTGCACTTCTGCTGTGACTGAATGATCATACACTTAAATGCATCTTTAACCTTTGGCTAGTGGTTTAACCCTACTCACTGAGAGAGTACCAGTGTGTCTGTTAAAGGTTCAGTAGTACCAGGAAACATGCAGTGTTCTTACTTGATAACTCTGCAGCACACTGTTTACGTCCAGTGCCAGCTTTCAGTGCCACTGCAGGCACCAGAATGCCCTTCGGAGGTCCAGGTGGTGGATGAGCATAGTGTGTCCAAGTCAGTCCTGTCATGGATGTTTCCCCAACCTTATCATAACCAAATCATAGTTGCCATGCATAGAAGTTAACTTAGAAAATGGCAATGAGCATTTAAAAATGTTGTGACCAAATGTAATTCAGGGTTTTGCAGAATTTAGCAGCATCAACTTTAAATCCTGCGACAGGGTTGTAGGGTAGCAGTTAATGGATATTTGAAGGTTTACTAATCTGTATAGTCACTATACTTTACTATAGTTGGAAATAAATAAATACAGTAATTAAAACAATATTACAATTAGGTTTATTCAGTGATATTCTGGCTTCCTCAGCTTTGCAGTAATTGTATAAATATACATCTTACCTGATATGGTGCAATGCACTTCACGAAATAAAGGTAAAAAATTCTATCATTAAAATGCTTATGCTTCTTCTTATAGGTTAAAAGACACAAGTGCACTTCTATATCTGTGTATAGACAACACGTTCTCTCCCATGTCGTAAAATACCAATGCTCTGTCACCCATGTGATACCAGTGTCGAAGGCATCATCTGTCATATCTACGAGATGCACATCTGTTTCTTGGCAAATGTACGTTGTAAAACCTGATTAACGCTATCAACGCTATCGGCACCCCAGAGTTTGAGAACCACTGTCTTAATGCTACATTAAAAAAGTAGTGAAGTTTAGTTTTCCAAATTACACGAATAGCAATCTTCTGTGTGAATGTCTGTGTTTGTTCACCCTGGTCTCACTCTGGAGTCGTAGAAATCCGGTGCTTGGGCAGTGACTTGTGGTGTCAGGCGCTGACAAAAGACGCAGTCCTTCAACGTCGGCATGATACGCTGCTGGTTGCCGTTATAGTTTCATGGTGCTTGGTGGCATCACTGGGAAATGTGGCAGGACAAGAGCAAAAGTTAAGGTGGCAAAAGTCTGAGTAGGGCAGGTGTGAGAGGTGTTGGATGGGTCCAACAAACACCGACCTTCACCAGACCTTCCAACATGTGTGTTAGTTGTTGGAGGAAAAAAAAATTGTGGTGTATCTGGACGTGGAAAGTCAGCGACCAAAGCGTCAATATGTGACGAGGTCGGAGTGAGAATGTGTTGGTGTAAGGCCTCTAATGTTTTATAAAACGTACTGATTTTTGTGAAGATCTCTAAGACATAAGGCTGTGTGTTCTGGTTGACAACAACCAATGCACCCAGGGTGCCTTCACGTCATATCTGGACATGGAAGCACCAAATGTGGATATGTGACGCGGTCGGAGTGAGAACGTGTTGGTTTGTTTGACTCATCCACCATATCTCCCTCTTTCCCCCATTTCAACAATAGACAGACCTTCTCGCTTCTTATACTACGTCTGTTGCTCTGAGCATCAAATATTGCCGTGGGTGGGTTTACACTGAGTTAGTCAAAAGCTTGCATCTCATACAGATGCATGTGACAAAGCATTGGAATTTGTTGACCTGGAATAAGAATGGTGCTGTATAGAGACAGGATTTAATGACATGTAAGCAGTAGGCCTTCTGATCTTCATGATAAAAATCCCATCTCTCCTACTGAATGTGCTCTCCAGCTACAAATAAATAAATAAATAAATGGAGTCGATAAAAAAATCAGCCAGCACTTTTTCTCATTACCTGTGAAATAATCCGTCAGCATCAACTGACAAAAGCGATTACCTTCTTATAATGTGAGGCAGACACGGAGCCTGGTGTGTATATTGTGAATTTTGACAGGACAGCAAACCTTGTGAATGGTGAAGTTTTATTCTAGTCGCTCTACAGAGAGAGAGAGAGGGAGGGAGAGAGAAAGAGAGAGATAGAAAGAGAGAGAGAGAGAGAGAGAAACAGTGCCACTGTACAGAAGAGCTCCTGTGAAATTCACACAAAAAATATTGTTTTTACTCTTTATCATTTATAATTCTCCATGATGATGTATTCCAGTATGAATTTACAAGCGATGTATACAGGTGTCATTTCTAAATATATTCAAAATAGTTCCTTAAAAGTCTTTGAGGAAGTATTAGTTTAAAAAAAAGCTCTATTCTTACAGCAAACCATAAAGAAAGAGGTCTCGTATCTTTGGAGGGACAGCAGACTCAAAGTAGAGGGTTGCTTTTTTTCTTTTATCTTCTTTACAGTTGAAGTCCTGACTACACATGAAGGAGAGGGAAGAGAGAAGCAGAGCTGGTGATACAGTAATTCTCACCTGCCATTGGAGGAAGAGCAAGGATGTCCCGCCATACTGAACCAAGCCCTGACCCCTGACCTGCGACCCCATTGGGGCAAAACGTGGCCTGATAATGACCCGTCAGCCAATGAGGAAGTTGCACTAGGGTCAGGTCCTCGCCGTCTCCCCCAAAACAGCAGCAGCATCTTCATCGTGTTAAACATAGATAATTTTTTTCTCTCAAATATGTATATACTCACACCTGGTTACAACGCATTAGTGATCATAACATCATAACAAAAATAACAAACAAACGAAAAAAAAAATCAACATAAAACATTAAAATTGTTACATCTGGGGTTGCATGCCATCACCTCATTATTTATCATTAAATGTAATTAAAATACATTTTTGTCATTAAAAAGAGCAGGGTTGTCATCACAAGGGTGTGTCTGAGTGTGTGTGTGTTCGTGTGTGTGTGTGTCTGTGTGTGTTTGAACATAAAACATCATCAGTTTACATGACAGTTCTGTAAAAGTAGAACAAATAGAACAAATCATCATGAGTTCATAAAAACGCAAGGGTGCCGTTTGATATTTTTTACATGTGCATATTGTTCACTTGTCAGCTCACGCAAGCAGCATGTGGCGATAAATATGATAATAATAATAAATATGCAGAAAAAGATGCAAAGATGCAAAAAAAGACAAATGTTGCTCGTCAGTCAACATTGGGGAAGCTGATTGGGAAGCAAGGAGAGGTTCACTGCAGTATTCCAAGAGTAGAAAAGGGCGATATGAGCGTGGTTGTTAGAGATGGAGCTTCAATTGAAACACAGTGGCTAATGCAGTCGACTGCCGTTAAAAACCATGGAGAGAAAAGAGAGAGATTCCTGTTTGTGTGTTCCATATAAGGGTAGCTTTTCAGATTTTTGGACGTTTAAGTAACATCCTCCGTTCTGTTACGGGCGCTCAGGCGTGGAGCTGCACGCAACACACACACCCTCACGATCTAAGCCCCCTACCCACATCCCACATCCCACCTTCTCCATCTCTTCTTCTCTCTTTACTTGGGTTGCATGAGCTCGGGCAAATAGCCGAACTGGAAGACCTAGGACTGGTAAACATCAAAAGGAGAAAAGTTTGATTCTGCTTTGCGGCCGATAGAAATCACGTCGTTGTTTTTCCTTTTTTTTTTTTCTTTATACATTTTATTTTCTACAAAAAAATCTGCGCCGCATCCTGTTCTGCTGCTACGGTTGAAGCTCCCCCAAAACGCACAGAATCATCCTGAGGTATTTTATTTGATACAATTTGGCTTTGTGAATCCAATCGATCAAGCAAATCAATCAATCAGTTAAGATGGTTACATGATTTCTTTTCTTTCTGTACAATTTGTACAGCGTAATGCTACAAAAAAAAAAAACAACAACAAAAAAAGTTTTGTGGGGCACGCGTGGAAGAATGTGCATGTGCAAGTCTTTTCTGCTAAGTGTTATCAAAAAAGAACAAACAAACAAATGCACAAACAATCAGTTTAGGAACCAAATGTTCTGGTTAAGACTTCAAGCTTACCCGACCCGACATGCACGCACACAACTTACTCCACACTAAGATGGATACATGATTGATGAGCACATAACAGTGGAGCCTCCTCAGCTCCGACCCTCTCCATCTGGCCCCACCCACCCCATCCCACATCCCACCCAATCAACACCATGAAGGTAAACAAGGGATCCATCTCAAGTAGTCTTCAGATCCTCAAGAGCCCTGGTTGAGTGAGAATCAACAATAACCGATGATCAACAGTTGTTAACCCAATCCCCAGTTTGACTGCAGCGGTGAGATGCCACATAGCACTGCTACTGCTGTACCTACCGACCAACCGAAGTTCAGTTTTACACAAACTTAAAGAAATCAAGTGAAGTTCTACAGCTACCCAACACTCTAGAGATGTGTCATGTTGATCGAGAAAAGGGAAGAAGGAGGGAGGGAAGAAGGAAGGAATCATCAGTGTTTTTTTAATAGCTAATACCCTGTTTCAGTGGCAGGGAGGTCAAAAGACAAATCAGCGCCCACCTCCTCCCAAACTCATACAAGGTGGCGGTGGACACAGTTGCCATTTCATCCTTTTCTCCCCTGTTTTTATCCTCTTTTCTCTCTTCCCTTCCACTATTTTCTCGCTCTTTTGCAGCAGGAGCCACAGCATGACACTGATTTACTAAGCACAAAAGTCAAGGATAAAGGTTTTCGATTGTACAAGTATCCATCCACCATATCTGGCAAAGACACAGTCCCTTTTCAAAAAACATGTAAAATATGTGTCTGAGAGTGTATTCGTGTGTATTTTGTCTTCTCCGACACAGAAAGAAATCAACACATGCAAAATAATCTACTACTCTTGATGGTATTTTTCAGAAAGCTATGCTTTTTTTTAAAAGCAAATGTGGGAGAGAGGTTTTTTTTTTTTTAAACTAATGGCTATTGTGCTACCAAATAAGCAAACACTAAAATCCTACATAGGGGGATCCGGATGCCAGAATCCCTAATAAATCTTATAGTTTAATAGAATAAAAAAGCAATAATTTGCAATTATTTTTTCTATGTGCAGAGCCGTAAATGAAATGCCCATCAATTGCCTCAGGTTTTCCCTGCTCGTGTGTCCTTTTCTATCAGTCATTTTGTCAGTTTGTCTTTTTTATCTGTCAGTCTGTAAACATTATTCATTAATAGCACCTACTTTACTCTCAGCTTCTTACCTCTATCATGTGCCTTTGCGTGAGCTTAACACGTAAAACCAAATTCTGACCGAGCACACCGATAACTTACTGCCAAAATCTACCGGAGGCTCAGCTCTGTGCCATTTAGCCGCCCATCTCCTTTCTCCCTCTCTCTCCTCTGGCACTGCCAGGTGTCTCGGTGGCCATATTTGTCAGAGTAACAAGCAGCAGACCGTTGGACTAGCTCACTGTGACGCCTCTGCCCTCCTGGGACGCCTCCATGTCTGGCCGCGACATCAAACGTGCCCATCTGGTCTCTCTGTCAGGCCTCTTCTCCTCAACTAGCGAGCCGCAAGCTTGACAGTGGAGGTGGAAAGGAAAAAAAGAGGGGAGGAGGAGGGGTTGAAATAGAGGTTATCTCCTCTCCCTCTCCCTCTAATTCCCCTCGCATATAATTTCTCCTATCCTCCTCACCACTTCCTCACAAATCACAAATCAACTGCCTCCTTCCAAACAACGCCTGCAGGAGTCCTCCTTTACTGTAACTTAGGCCTTCTCTGTCCCACTAATGGGACTACACCATTTCCTAAACCTTTTTCAAACCTGCGGGGTTAATGATTCCCCTCCCCTTTACACCAGGATACCTTATGGCAGCGCGCCGGCCATGCAGCCAAATCACTGGTACATGGCAGAGAATGGACAAAAATGGTGATATCATCTGCAAAGAGAGTAGTAGTAGTAGTAGTACCGTCATACCCAAGTGGGCACGAGTTCTTTTGGATTACAATGTCGAAGAGAAGAAGAAAAAGAGTGGCTATGGCATCCCTTGGTGGATAACATAGTTGATAAATTATAATACAAACCCAGAGAGGAGTTAAAGAGGAGAGAACACATTATTTCTTATGTCAACTAAACATCTGACTCCAGACTGGGGATTTTTTTATACACCCGTCTATTGCTGAACTGGGCTGAGTTTAGGACGCCACGTGGGGCTGGGTATGCACTAGTCTTATTGGCTGAGTAAGGCATCACATGCTCTTTATTGTACATGTCATTGGCTATCCGCCCGTCCCGTGAGCAGTATGAAGTGGTGGATTTAACGGAAGAGCGGAGATTGTTCGCATCGTTGCGTGTTTTGACTTGGGGCGCTCCGAGGACCGCTGCAGGCGAGGCCACCGCCAGCTGTTTGTAAATATCAGAGGAGCTACGCCCATGGACCAGTCTGCTGCTGGTGTCGTCCCTCAGCGAGTGGCTGAGGAAAGGGTTATCCGAGCCATGGGCCGGGTACAGGGACTTGCTCCTCTTGCTCTCCTCCAGGTTGTGGTTAAACAGCATTGATTTGGACCCAGTGCCAAACAGTCTGCCGGAGTAGGGGCGCATGCCGAAGAGGTTGGCATAGTGCGAGTCAGATGCGGAGTCCAAGAAGCGATCCTTCTCTTTGAGGCTGACGCTGCGCGCCGGTCGGCCCAGGTCTACATCCTTGGGCTTTTCTAGCATGATGTTGTCAAAGGAGTGCTGACGACTCAGCCTCAAGCGATTTCTCTTTTGAACATGCGGCCCATCCGTCTGTGGCCAATACAGACCAAACATTTCGTCTGGTTGCTGCTGCTGTTGGTGGTGCATGGTAGGACTGACCAGGGGGTCTGCAAGGAGCTGGTCCTCACTAATGTCATACAGATTGGCCGTGTGGAGGCATGCTTCACACCGATTATAGGGTGAGCGTGTGGCAGAAGCTGCAGCAGATGCAGCAGCAGTGTACGTCCCCCCTGGTGGGTAGCTAGCGGTCACTTTGGACAAGCAGGAACGGCAGTGTGTCTGTTTGTAGCGATCAATGGATTCATGTGGGGACAGAGCAATGTTTTTCTCTTTCAGGCTGTAGTGTTTAGAGTAAGTTGGGTCTGGTAGAAGATCTGAGTCAGTGTGATGCAAAGGCGAGGAGTTCAGATGAATGATGGGCTGCTCACATTTCCTGTAGTTGTCACTGTGGTCAGAATAGATCTCAGGATAATCCAAATCGTCGGCAGCAAGGCCGCGACTCTCACGGTAGTGAACGGGGTCTGAGTGCAGGCTCAGCTCCCGGTCTGAGTCAATGGTGTAAATTTTCTCTCCTCCTCCTCCTCTCCCGGTTTGGTTGGTTCCTCCGCTGACCTGCTTAGTCTTTAAGTAGGACAGCTCCACCTCACTGCAGTCCCTTGGGTATTTTGACGTCACCGATCTTTTTTTTAAGTTGTCCTTGGGCTTCAGGTGCTTGTTGTTTTCTGGGTCCTTGTAAGAGGCTGCCCTGCTGGAACAGTCAGAGATGTCAGAGTGGGCTGTGTCCTCAGGGAGGTAGCGCTGGGTCTTCATCGACATTCGCGGGTCTGGCATCAGCATGTCAGGCATCGGAGGGGGCCCGGGAGGCACCGAACGAAGCGTGTCCACTGACTTCTTCCACAGGGTCCGCGGCGGCTTGGCGTTGGTCTGGACTGAGTCAGCACTCACTGCCACCTCCACTGTGTTGGGATTGGCATCATTCAGGGTCAGAGGATGCTGCCCTCCCTGGAAGATGTAGTTGTTAAGGTGGTCTTTGTGGCGGTTAGCAAGATAAGACTGCAGGTCACCGGTGTCCCCGTAAATCATATCTTTGGGAGCATAGCTTCGGTTGTCAGCATAGATGAAGTTGCCCTTCTCCGCCATCATGTCCATGATCATGGGACCAGCTGAGTGCATGAACTCACGTTTGGGGGAGTTCATGTGGGAGCCGCCCAGGTTAGACATGTTGGTCATCTGTTTGGCTGATTTAATGAGCTTCAGCATTTTGTCTTGGGGGCTAAAGTCCAGATCTGACTTTTTCTTCATGTCAATGTGGACTCCATGAATGCAACTCCAGATTCCCTGCATAGGGAGTTATGGATAAAAAAAAAAGTGGAATTGACGAGGAAAAGCCAAATAAAAAATGTGGAAAGGCAACAGGGGAAAATGAGAGGGATGAAATGGAGGAGAGAATCAAGAGGGATTGAGAATGAAATGAAGAGAGACAAACAGAATAATTATTACTTATCTACTCTGGCCAAACATATTTGTGCTCTGTGTGTTTTATTGAATTTATTAAATTGGTATGTGACTCAGCAAATCACAGTACACTCAACCAACACAGTCTTTTATCACCATTAACACAAACTTGAAACAATATTAAATTAGACTTTCTTTCATTTTCTCTGAAACATTCCCAGTTTATACAGAAAAATCAATCTGCGCCCTTCAGTCAAGATGAAAATTTGTTTTGTTTAAGATATAAATCTTCTAAACAACCATGTATGATTGATATAAGAGGATGCAGCAATAAAACACAACATAATTTAGGACGTTCTTAAGTAGAAAGGATTCAGAATTAATCACAAACACACCAAGACACCAAAACACACACAGAATGTTGCTCAGAAAATAATCCAGCATTGCTAAATGCAGTCTCGAGCCTCACCAGTGAATGTTTTCTAAAGGGAACACAGACAAAATGTGATGCAATGGAATGAGACAAGTCTTTCTGCAGCTCCATCAATTTAACAGTACAACTGTTTGCAAAAATGCACCAGTGTCTCACAGTTAGTGGAATTTATCTAAATAAAATAACCTGAATCAACAATGACAAAACAGTTACAATATCTCTCATAACTCTGTGCCTCGAGCCTCCCTCAGAGGCACACCAGGGGTGGCTTTTTTTTTTTGAGAGGAAAGAACAGTAAACAGAAGAAATTACCATTACTGCAACTGTGATGGAGGTTGATAAAGCCAGGCTCTTTATATGGACTAACAGCCAAACAAGAGCTGCCGATATAATGCCTAACAGTAATGTCACAGGGCTCTCTTTTTATGGTTCAAAGAACAAAAGCTATTTTTTTTCCTAACCGAGACCATTTCCCAGCTCACAAATACATCCTTAAAAAGCATTTATCACGTTAACAAATTCAAAGTGCTTTTTGGTTCACCACACATTTAGTGGAGCTTATCAACACGAGATAGGCCATTAAGGATGTCTTTTGCCCCAAATCACTCTTGAGAATGGCTCTGAAAGAACGTCTCTTTCCAAGAACCTCACTTCATCTTCTCTTAAAAGTTTTTGCCTCCTCGCTAACCCCCCCACCCCCCCTCGGTTAACTTCGAAAACAGAGTCACACTCCGCCTCAAAATAGTGCAGAGACACTGCAGTGCTTTTAGGGATGCACGTCCGTGTCTTCTGTTCTTACACACAACAAGGGAGAATGCTGACCTTTCAACAGAATGGGAGAGAATAGATTGATTTAGCGTGGGCTGCCACGATTTCATCCAAAAACATGCTGCAATTAGGATCTATTTTTGTCGATATTCAGGGCTGCCTCGTGATCCCCCCCTCCTGTCTCCATCCCCATCCTCCTTTGTGCAGCCCTCCCTCCTCCCCCTTGTTTCACTCAGTTTGTTAGTTTAGCAGTAGCTCTCGCAGAGAACTGCATGTGTGTGTGTTCATGCCTGCTCTGCTCCCTTATTCAGCTGATAGAAAATAGAACGAAGACGGGCCTGTCTGACCCCAATAATGCCGCATTAACCCTCAGTATATCTGCAGTGCCTCTTGCACCTTATAGCCTTGAACACGACCACTGTTAACCCATTCAGACCACTCCAAGCCTTGATATTCACACAACCGCATACTCACATGTGCACACAGTCAGCGGCCTGTGTTTGAGCTGACTATTGGGCCAAATTTAGGTCTGTTCTTTCAATGCGTGTCTTGTTCTGATTAAAAATTAAATTCTGAGTACAGCTGCAGCAGGTTTTTGTTCTCCCAAACCGCGAAATAAGGCTGCAGCATGCTTGTAAAACATGCCTGCACATACAAAACAGCCCTTACCCTGCTGATGGAGAAAAGAAGGCCCGGCTTGCCGGTGCAGACCCCAGTGAAGCAGTATCTAAGCCTCCAGTAGAAGAGATGCTCGGAGACGAAGGTGATGAGGGAGAGTCCCATGGCCGTGGCGAGCATGTAGAAGACACCGGCCATGTTGTCGATATCCAGCTGACTGGACATCACCTCGTTCTTCTCATTGTGGCAAATTCCTGTCAGCCACTGGGCTTCCAGTTCCTCCATTTCACCTGAAAAGCAATGGAACAGGAAGAGACTCAAATTCCTTACTGAACGGCTCATTGAGCTTTGAAAAAGCCTCTAACCATTGAATTTTACGGGTAGACATTAATATCTGATACTACATTATATGGGACAGAGATTCACCTCTAGAATTACTACAGTACTGAAGTTAGCGTTGCATCAAACACCCTGCAAAGCTGCCGTGAAATTCTACGTTGTACTTGCATTTTAAACTTTTATTTATTGTTATTCATGAGTTGCCTGAGCACGGATCTCAACATGGAGGTGGCTGAGCCTATGGCTAGCAGGTAACGATGCTAACTCCATACACAGTGCTAAACAATGGCAACAGTGCCCACAGAGCTAACGATGTTAACCAGGGAGGAATTCGAGGGTTGGCGCTATGCTTGATACATATGAGTGCAGCTGGATTGTCTGCCACAACAAACCACAGAGAAGCTTAGATCCAAACCAAGCTGCAGCCTCCAGGACTGAAAAATGAAGCCACTGCAAAAGTGCCAAAAACTGCAGTTCCTTGAATGACCACTTGAGGCTAGGTCCGAAAGAGAGTCAGTCCCTTTACAGTGCTCCAGGGATGATGTTCTTCAGTAGGCTCACGCAGAATTTAGCATCACCCTAGCTCCCTCTTCAAAAAGCCAGTGTGATTTTCCCATTGGATTTTGGATTATTGCTGAAAATAAGCTCTGTGGCAAACAAACATTTTGATGCTTACACATTTTGTTCAGCAAAATAATCCCAGCAAATGAACGCAACTTTTATGATTTGTAAAGCCTAAGTGCAATCGCCAAAGGTAAAATGCTAATATTAGAGTGCGTCGGTGGCTTAGTGGTAGAGCAGGCGCCCCATGTACAATGTCTCTCTTCCTTCTCTCTCCCCCTTTCACACTTCACTATCCTATCAATTAAAGGCAAAAAATGCCCTAAAAATATCTTTAAAAAAAATGCTAATGTTAGGCTATAATCATCTCATTTAGCAACTTGTTAGCAATCATCCTTTTTAAGTCACATAGATGCTTTAAAATAAAAGAATGGGTATTTACTGACGTATTTAATGTCAGTAAATACAAAACATTAAAGTCTCTTGAGCTCGTATGAACCACAGACCTTATTTCAGGCATCTAACCAAAAACCCATACAAATAAACAACTGACTTTGAGACGAGGGAACCCAGAGTGCTGAAATGCTAACTCATTTTCAGGTGTTAGGACTCATTCCTGGAGCACTCTGTAAAACTTTACAGCAGAAATGAATGTGTTTACAGCTTGGTATTAAAAAAGGTTTTGGTCTCTATAACAATTTTCCCAATTCAAGGCAACTGTACAGGTGGTGAATTTATATATCACTCACCCATTAGTGTTTTATTATGGCTAAAAGAAATGCATAATTACAGGCTGGGTCACTTTGAATGACAGACCGTTTGCCATCAGTGTCCTTAGCTTCTCAGTCAGATCCATCACTCGCTCCTCAAAAGCTTCACCCTCTCACCCAAATTTGGCAACGTTTGGCACTAAAAAGCCAAGGTGGCAACAACAGAAGTCTACGTCCATTATCTTATACAGTCTATGATTACAACTCACACAGAGGTAGCATGTTATCATTCTCTGTTCAGTACGTCATAACTCCACTATATCTTTACATAGCAAAGATTGGTTTATTGCTATATTAATGAACTCAATGTTGCATACAGCACCTTTAAATATATTGATTGTAAATGGTCGTATCATCTGCAAAGAGAGTCATAATTAGTATTACTCTGAAGATATTAAGTATCATGGTGTTGTAACTGTATTTCAGTGGTTAATGAACCCAAAGAGAGATTTATATCGGTTTAATTTTCCATGCATTTGCATCTAAAATGTATTTGATTGTGGCAAATGTCTGCATTAAGGTGAATTTTGTTTTATAACATCCCTCAACCTTTACAGGTTGAATGCTTACATATTTCTTTAATTTGGTTTTTCGGGGGCTGTTGTTTAAAATAAATTTCTTTGGGCATCACCAGCCACTGGGCTTCCAGGCCGCTCCGTGTTGCCTGATAGGGCAAAGAAATTGTTTCTTTAGTGTTAATGAAAGAAAGGTAGGAAGCAACAAAGACCTTATCTTTTCTCATCACTCACTCTGTGTCCCCCCCCCCCCTCCTCCTCCTCCTCCTCCCTCTCTGGCTTCCTCTGTGACATTTGGCGCGTGGCTAATCCAATCTGTGTCATTCAGGGCTGGATAACTAAGGCTGCTAGTGGGGAAAGACAAATATCATGGTGGTGCTCAGCTACATGTCTTAAGGGTGCAGACTCACTAAGACATCATTAAACCTTTTGGACAATTTGTCTGCTGTTAGATTTGCAAACACATTCAAAGATGTAGCAACAGTACATCTTCATATATGACTTTATGTCATGTGTGGCTTTGGCAGCAAAAGAGAGCAAAGATAAATGAGATCTTTACGTATCAACAGGTCACTTTAACTCTTTTTTTTTTTCTTTAAATCGAGTGCATTCAAGGGAAAAGCTTGTGGGAACTATGACTGTCTGCACTGTTGCTCTGACTCCGGGGGCGAAGTATTGCTGAAATTCAAATTTTGTTCTCTTTTCAGCAGTCAGACGGCTCAAGCAATCGTCTGGTGGGCAGTCAGTCGGAACACAAGAACACAAGTCTGTACAAGTTTCATCCATACTTTCTGGGCTTTTAAAAATGTTTTGGCTTGAAGCATCTGAGAGAAACCGTTTAATTTAAGATGTGAGAGCAGTCACAAAACTTTTTTGCAAATCTGTCTTTTCCATTACATTATTATAAACCACACACACAAAATCCATTTTAGCTCAGGACATTCGCCCTAATGTAAGTTCCCTCAGAAAGCTTATCTGCACTTTGAAATAACTCCACCTCATAAACAGTCGAGCACAAATAGTCCTAGACTCGAACTGGATGATATGTAGGTCTGACCGATCACAATCTTGCGACACTGTCTTAACATATAAATTTGGACTGTTGCTGGATTTTGTTGTCTGAAACTAAGATTAAACGAGCCCATTTGGTACACTGCCGTACTTTTGTCAAACATGTAATGCCTAAAATTACAGTATGACACTATATTATGTCAAAATTATAGGTTGTCTTTTTAACCTTAAAGAAAAACTGTGACCTGCAGCTGGCTCAGCCATGTCTGTGCTGGACCATGTGTTTCCAGACAGACTGTTTTGTCTCCCTCTGTTTGTTCTTCACCTTCCTCCACTCTCCCCTGAACACATCTTCTCTCCGTCTTCCCTCTGTCCCTGAAAAGCCATATGCTCTCCACCCACATCGTGTCTATCTGATCAAGTAGCATCTGCCGGGACACAAAGTCACTGTCATCTATCAAGGACCTGCCCTCCTCTCACTCCCCATCCCTCTCCCTCTACCTGACACACAGTCTTTCCTCGTCTTCCTCTAGTCCCGTGCTCCCCGCCTCGTCCTCTCTCTGACCTCTCTCTGGCCATAACACTGGCGCGCTGTCTCTGCTTTTCTGTCTCGCTCATCACTTTGTCCATCCATGTGTTTGCTCTCTGTCTTCCTCTGTCACACACTTTTTTTTGCAGTTCTTTTATCTCTTTTACCCTTGCCATCTCTCTCACGCCCTCCTCTTGTTTCACCTTTCTTTTTCACTTTGACTTTTATCTCAAATTTTCACAAAAATGCTGAAGTTATTATCTTGGTGCAAAGACAATACAGATTTTTAATGAACTCCGAGAGGCGAATTCACAAAAGGACTGCGCAGCTTTTGCAGCTGCTTAACCTACACAAATAAGACAAAAAGAAGCTGTTTAATTCTCACAGAACCCACTAGGGAAGAAAGGCACCGACAACAGTGTTCCTGTGCTATTTGCACATATTTAAATTAGGTAATATGCATAAATTTGATGCAAAATCAACCCCTTTATATGGAAGCCTCATTGTAAAATTCCATTCCATTACACAAAAATCAGCATTAATAGCCACATGCTGTTACAGTGAAACGATCAGCATGTTCAGAGAGTTGGTGGTAGCTGAGGAGCATTTATAAGGGGTGTCAGCCATGGATGTATAAATTTAACTGGATACAGTGTTGTTGCCAATGAAAGTTGCTTACTGGTGCAGGAAGCCAAAAAAAGTTTGACTTCCTGGGAATAAAACTACCTGGATCTTTCCTATTGTTGGGCCCATAGAGCAGGGGCACTAGAGCAATGGTTCCCAACTGGTGGGTCGCAGTCCAAAAGTGTGTTGCTGGTCCATTCTGAATGGACTGCAAGGGACTCGCAAACATGTCATGTCTGTAAAAAATATACTTCATTTATTACAATGAATTTCTTTTATTTTGAAGAGCTGTTTCCTGCTGTAGAGTGAGTGACTAAAACGCTTGCTAGCTTGGCATGACCAAACGCAAGTATGACGCTGAATGTATTGAATTGTGTGGATCTTGAACTAGTGACTAAGGAGAAATCTGGACCTCATGGCTGGACAAGTTGGGAACCACTGCACCACAGACCTCTGCTGCCCAAGCAGCCAACTTCCAGTGTGCCCTCTGCTGACTTGAATCGTGAGACTCTTCTAGTCTTTTGAAATGTTACTGGATCAATTCTAGACAGCGAAATGATCCGTTTCATTTGTGATAAAAAAATATATAGCCACTCACATATGATGTCTCTTTTATAATTTAAGTCTATGGGAAAAAGCCTTTTTCAGTCCCTCCAGCATTAAATCAAATCAATACGCTGCACGCTACAATAAAATGTGATTTTACACCTTTTAAGTTGCAAGGATGACAGAACTTACAGGCATTGGCTGAATTTGCATTAAGTTTTGCAAATGCAACATCACGAAATCCTGGAGGCGCTGCTTTTTGGGCCCAATGGCATCATGAGATGGACCGAGAAGTTTTAATTTTGCTGTTTGGTCACTATTTGAAAGTCATATGCTGTTCCTGGAGACCCGGTGTCAACGCCCAGACTTTCCAGCGCGAGGCAATGAATGACGCTTTTCCTTGTGTCCTGTGCTTCAGATTATACCATCTTTTCTTACAGTCTGAAGGTGCACATTTGAAAACTATAACAGCACTGACCGACTGGGACATTACATCCCAAATACAGTTTCTGTCAAGTTGAAATTCCATGCCTGAAATTTTGAGTAAGGCCTCTGCAACGTGTTGGTCAGAACCAAGCGGCAACCATTGGGGCTGAAAAATGAAGTCAACATGGACGTCCCAAAAATTGTAGTACTTTGAACGGCCACTTTTAGCTAGCTCTAGAAGCCAATCAATCCATGTAGAAACCCATGTTAAAGTGCCCGATGTTACAGCAGAAATAAACATGTTTACAGCCTGGTACAAAACACAGTTCAGGACTCCATGGCTGATTTTTCCCTGTACTGAGTTGAATGTTTTAATCACTTATTTTATTGAGGCTTAAAGTTATGCAAAATTAAGGGCGGGCTGCTCTGAGTGGCAGGCTGTCTGTGTGTCCTCAGCTTCCCAGTCACATCCACCCCTCGCTCCTTCACAGCGCCAGCCTCTCACTCCAGAAACCAAGATGGCAAAAGCTGATTCCAAACTCAAGGCTTCAAGAGTCTAAGGTCAGGACTTGTAGCTCACAATTTGAAATGTTCAGCTTTCTTTGTCTCCCTCTCCATTGTTCTAACTCCTGTGTTCTTGGAGCAACAGCAACAATTATACTCTGCCACAGTGATATTTGCAATCAAATGACAAATTGCACTGAGCTGCGAAACTTCATGGGCGTGTTTGTGCTGTGATACCAGTAGCTCTGTATTATTTGTGATTCCTGACCTTGAGATGGGGCAAATATTGATTAAAATTGATGCAGAAATGATGGTGCCATCAGCAGCTGCAATCAATTCTATGTGAATTTTCCCATCAGTGTGTTTTTGCACTGAATGACTCTGCCAAAAAGCTACAAGTGTGAAAATATTGGATGGGATTATTAATAGGGAGAAGACAACTAAGCAAAACAAAAACACTGAACAGGATGTTTTTCAAAGATTACCCAGCCATGAAATATGATGGAGTGTGGCCTGTATGCTCTGCAGCCCTGATAAGATTTGGTTAGAGAGGATTATTGTGACACCAATGTTCATTTAATCAACTTCAGTGCACTTAATGTGAGTGGCTGTGTGAACACTCGCATCAGCAAAACGCTTTCGATGTAAAATGTAAATGAATCTGTCACTAAAAGCTCGAGCTGTCTTGCTTCCTCTCTGTTTTGCAGTTGGGAAAATTGTTTATGTAAGAACTTCTGAAGCTACTGTAATAAAGGAATGTGGTGATTCAGATAGAGTAATGCTTACACATACACACACACACAGATCTGGTGCTGCAGAGAGGAATATATTAGAATAACTTACACACTCTGCCCTCTGTTTAGAGCAGCCTTTTGTGTCCAGAATAACATCAAAGGACTATTTATACTTCACTGCTTTCCCTTTGTGCTGTCAGCAGACAAGGCAGTAGAGATGAGTGTGTGTGTGTGTATGTGTGCATGAATTACAATGCTGGCAAGGAACAATGTAACCTTTTGCCTTCACAGATAGTCTCATGCACTTCAAGTCTGTGTATGAGAACACAGCGCAAGTGTGCTTCTCACCATCTCCAATGATTGCCAGGATGGCCAGATCCACCTGTCGTTTCCAGTAGGAGCCTTTCTGCAGAGCGATGCCGTAACCAGTGGTAGCGAAGATGTACCTGAACACGAGCACGTCCAGACGAGCACACACACGCACACACACACGTACACAAAGAAGACACATATTTTAACCTTTAAACAAATATTCTCACCTTTCTTCCTCCAGATGGTGTCACTGTGATTAAAAATATCTTTAAGGAGATACCTCATGCATGATGATGCGTATAAATGTCACCAAGAGGAAATTTAGGTCACAGATATACAATCAAAGTGACTAGAACTTTTTAATTTTGGTTGGGCCCAAAGACAAGCAGTCCTCGTGTCCGCCCGCTCAAAGGGTTGGTTTGCACTTTTAAGGTCTACCTTATACCTTATAACAACACTGACATGCCCCATATGTGCACTGAAACACTGTTGGCCGCTTTAATCCCTCCGCTCCATACTGGCCTTAAAGAGATCCTTTCTTAAAGCAGTTTTAGTGTTCAGTTGCTTTAAAAATGGATCTCTTTGCAGCAAGTGTGGAGAAGAGGAACAAGTGACAATGACCAATAACACTTAAAATGTACATATGGGCACGTGAATACATGATAACAATAGTGTGATGACAGATTTAAAAAAGATATGTTCATAGTCATTATCCAGTTTTGGTGTACAATGACTGCTGCCTCATCTTTCTCAAACTCTTGTCATAATTCAATGTTGTACTCTTTAAATGTGTAAAAGCTGGGGTAGGAAGAAATCTGGAAAACTACAGAATTTAAAAATACAACCTCGTCCTGCACATCTCCGCTCCCTGTCCTCAGCCCCTTCGACCAGATGACCACGGTGCATTGCTTTGCTATCTCTCTCTGTTTATCCGTTTCACAAATGAGACAAGAATTAGCTAGCTGGCCACCCCACCATTCCTCCACTTCACTCCCCACCGCTGTGGGCTGCTTCGTTGGGAGGAGAGCAGGCAGCAGCTTTCAGGAAAAGGACCTTCAGTTGGCAGCTGCCGCGGCTCAGCTTTGACAAGTGCACGGTGGGCTGGTGGCCAGCAGCAGCACCAGGTCTAGCCTTTGTACCAGCAGCAACAGAAAGTTTGCAGATCTGGCAAGGAGTTTGGGTTGCTGTGGCCGTTGACTAAGGGTCCATCTCTGGAGCTGCTACCCGCTCTTCTCTCAGTGAGGTGTTTTGTAGCAGTGGGAGGAGAGAGATGGTTACATTGCGAGTCGAGACTCTAGCTAACATTAGCTACATAAGCGTGAAACTAAAGTGGCAGCTGTAGCTCCAGTTAGCAGAAGGCTAAACTATTAGCAAAATCTTCTCTCAGTCTCTAAAATACTTCACTAATACTGGCTTGTTTTGTGTATTCTCAGACTCCCTTTCCCTTTTTAGTTTGTCTTCCTTTTTGATGTTGCTATGCAGTGTAGGCAGTTGTTTTCAATGCTGGAATAGCACCTTCATATGCATTTTTCTCCACCACTGAATCAGACTTTTACCGAAGGGACGTGCACACATATCTCTCTCTGCAATGACCTGTGATTGGCCAAAGTATCCCATCACTGCTTGATTTTCTAAAGCCTGAAAACAGAGCCAGGAGAAGGAGCAGAAGTCTAGTTTTCTCCTAGTCCTCTTGAATTACAATATGCTAGTACAATATACATATTTCTTATGCGATTTTTTTCCACTAATGACGTCAAAATAAAACTGCCTACCAGTAAAATGTATGTGGTGTCACAACACAACTGATCTCAGGACCAGTTACTTGCTGTAGTCTCCACTGGTTTCCAGGCAACAGATTAAATAGATTTAAGAAATGACATACAACGTGTAAATTAGTCAGTTTTAGAGGAGCTGGTAAACAAATTTTGCTATCTTTGGACAAAGGTAGGCTACCTGTTTCCCCCTGTTTGCAGTCTTTGTGCTAAGCTAAGTTAGCCAGCTGCTGGCAGTAGCTTCATACTTACTGTACAGACATGTGGGTGGTCAATCTACTCATCCTCTACCTTTTACTTTTTATGCCTGAGAGAGAGAACTTAACAAAAAAGCAATTTCAGAATCCCTGTTGCTTGTATTTACATGTACCTGTGCATTGCAACCACAAACAAAACCTTTACAGAACTTAACACAATGGTTTGGACCAAAGAATGGCGGCATCAGACCATGACGTGAAGGCAATCCGCACTTAAAAGTCTCTTTTTAAAGAATCAAAGCTTCGGTTACCCGCTGCCAATGGTCACCAGCTTACATCCCTCATCTCTGCCGGCCATGTAGTTCAACACTGCGGCATCATAGATGAAGGCGTCCAGTTTACTGCAAAGGAGCAGAAAAAAAAGAACAGAGGAAAGAGACAGAAGAAAACAGACAGAGGGAGGGGATGAAGATGCATGAGGGGTTTCATTTTTTTTTTTTTTTAAGAGAGTGAGTGAGAAGTGCACAGGAGGAGACAGAAAGCAGGAGAGGGGCTTATTTTTCAGAATGTGTTGTTTGCGGATCAATTCTAAAGTGTTAAATCATCTCCAATAGGGCCGCAATCCAAGCGTAACCAAACACACAGAGGACACAGCGGGGAGTGGCTGAGGTTCAATACAGCACGCTCCACTGATGATAGGACCTTGGAGGCACATGGACGACCTAAACAAACTTTAGACAGACACAAACATTTACACTGTCTCTCTCTCTTTCCACCTTTGTCCACAGACACACATACAACACACACACACACACACACACACACACACACACACACAAATAAGCAGGTTGCAAAGTGGAACGTACAAACGCAAAGATCCCAGACTCAGACTGACATTTTCAATGTAACTGATGCCATCACTATCCGCTGCTCTCTCGCTCTCTCAGTGCGTGCTCACACTCACACACACACACACACACACAGTCACACACACATATATACGTATACACACAGAGAGCCCTGCTAATAGTGCAGTGACTGGCTGGCATTTACTGAATGTCAGATCCAGCCCTCTAACGGAGGCTCACAGCCGATAGTTCAGCTGTGTAATTAGCTTAACCCAGCACTGGCTCCATCCACACGCAGACTGTGTGTCCAAACATGTACGAAAACCAGGCGTGCGTGTCAGTGTGTGTGTGCACTTCAGTACGAGTGTGATTGCGCACACATGGCTGCCCATCAGTGCCTGTCTGTAAGCATGGACATGTGGGTGCACGTAGACGCCAGCCAGACATACTGCGGCTCTGACAGCTTGGAGTGAGATTCAGCCATCACGATGTGTCACACCTTTATTTGGCTGAATAAAATGTAGCAGCACAGATTGTCTTGCCACTTTTCATCTATACCTTTGAATGTAATCTCTAATGCGACAAAATGACCATTTATAGTGTGACTCTCAATCCTATTTTACACCACTACAGGGAAACTCCTCAGTGCGGCACATAACCTGTCAGTTGAACTCCTGCACAAATGGCATCTGGACGCAACATTGAATTTTAAATCTGTGAAATGTTTTCATGGTATAACCTTTTTCCCCCCAACATAAAAACTTCTTTTGGAAAGTTTTATCAGGGAAACTGTTTCAAGCTCTTAACGCCCCCAAACAGAGAGAATACAGTATTTTATGTTTAGAATTCAGGTTCAGTTAAAACATGCAAGGCTGTGTTCAGACTGACAACAGTACTGCGTCATAAAAACTCCAGGGGCTGGGTTGGTGTGGCTACCAGAGAGAAAATGAAACACAAACAGGTCAGGTTGAAGGCTCATGAAATGCCAAGACTCCTGCGTTCAACCTTTGTAAACTCTGGAAAGTTACCACGGCAGAAATAAGTCCTCTGCTCCTCTGTGTCCATGTTGGCATGGCCATACGATACATCGCACAAGATATTCCACCTGTAGTGTGCTTTTGCATGAATGTGACTCGTCGTTGGGGAGTGTTCTTTATTTCTTTTGCCCGACAACTCTGGAACTGTTCTGTTTTTGCCATTTGTGTTGGGTTAGGGCAGGGACACTGAACTTGTGGAGTCCAGGGGTCAGTTCATTCACAAACAATGATACTTGTCAGATCAAAATAAATATTAAAAGGGCAAATTCATTAGTAGGTGAAAGCAGCAACCCCTCACGGAACAAGTTAAGGGATATGCAGGGGCGTTTCTAAGATTTGCGGACACTGGCGGCTCAGATCGGACCTTTTGTTGATGCACTCCGACACCTCATCTACATTCAAAGCACAAAAAAACCCAAATGTGAATCAATTTATTGCCACTGTGAATTAGGAAATGGTTGACAGACCATCTGGCACCACCTCGTCTGCCAGTTGAGTATCACTGGGTTGGGTTAGGCCGCTGTGCCGACACAGTCGTCTCATTAGCTGCAGTTACATGGACGGTATTTCTTCAATCCAACTGAAATCATTCCCTGAAGAGATTCCAGCTGAATTGTTTACATGACTGCGAAAGAAAGTGATCCAATAAGATGTGTGTTTACATGCACCAAAGCATTTAATCAGAACATAACTGGTTCTGCCAGCTGTGGAGCGTCTAATGTCCCGAAAGTATAACAGAAGATGTTTTTTTCCAAACCTCAATGAGAAAATGCAGTTCATTCAACACAGGCTTTCCCACACATTCATTTATCTGTGGCGGGCTGCCATGATTAAAACATCTGCCGCCACGTTTTGATTTCTATTTTTGGATCTGGATGGTTCATTAGGAGTGCTGTTGGAATATATATACCGTTTGGTTATTCATTGCTCCACATTCCCGCAGCGCAGAGGGACTCTGGACACAGACGAAGCAGCAGATTGTCAGCCGCAGTGAAAGCGAACCTTATTTGGCTAAAAGTTTGCTTTCACTCACGATCAGCTGCTCCTTTCATCCATCGACCTGATCCAATCAGCTCTGATCACATTGACTGATTAATTATCCACCTCTCAACTCAAAACTCCACAAACTAGTTGGACAATAATGTTGGAGTAACTGTCGAGCATCTATGGACACTGGGTTAATTATCTACTAAGAGACTAAGAATCCTAAACTGGAGGGAAGGTAAAGCAGCCTGCTTCACAAGGGACTCCTGGCTGAACAAATACCTGAACCTACTAAACATGGAACGGGCAGCCTGTCTGTTGAAAGACTTCAATAAGGGCCTCAAATATTTTCCTACTGAATAGATCGTTAAAGGTTTAAACCAACTCCTTCTGATCAAGCCAGTCTCTTTCTATTGAGGTGGTCACATCAGGCATTTTGTTATCAAATATTTTTGGGGAACCTTTGCCTTTATTTGATAGGACAGCTGTAGCGTGAATGGGGGAGAGAGAGAGAGAGGGAATGGCATGCAGCTAGCGGGCATCCCGACATAAGGCATTTTCTTCTGACTGGGCTATTATTTTGATTATTAATGTAGTCCATGTAAAAGCACCTGTTGACAAAGGAATGATTCTGTCTGTCTCTTGAGGCTCCTCTGTCACTTTGGGCCCTACAGCCTGTTGACACTATCCATTTTTTTGCAACTGACATTTAATGCGAAACCAGTAGCGTGTTAATAAAATAACTGATGCATTTTTGCAATTCATTTGCTGTTAAAAAAAATCCAAACAGTACCATTAATATAAGTGATTTAGGTCCTGAAATGTAACCAAATCAATTCAGCTCCCCGGTGTATAGTTTTGGTTCTTATGGCTGTAACAGATTTGGCGTGTAAAGCCTGTCAGCATTATGTGTGATCACAGCTAATCCAGCCATCGAGCCTCAAACAGCTGAACGCCGCAGTGTTGCTCATCTGCTAATACCACAGAATAGAATTATCAATGAGGGTATTACTGGCTGCACACACCTGCAGCTCGCTGTGTGTGTGTGTGTGCAAAGACACATGAATGTTTTTATTCTGAAGGATTTTGCTATTTGCTATTTGTTTACTAAGGTATGCATGTTTGTGTGTGTGTTTACCTCTGTGCTGTATGTTAAGACAACAACACAGGCTGTTGCGTTTGAGAGTATTATTAATGCAGGAGTGGTTTAACCTGCCTTTATGTGTTTACATCCAGTTTACTTATGACTTATGGATGGGAGAGAATGAGCTGAAAGACATACCTGCATAAAAATCATGGATCATGAATAACATCCTGATAATCGTTGCGTGTGTATTCCCTTTTTTCCTCTCTCCTCTCTCTCCATGAGGCAGCCCATCCCTCCAGCTAAGAGCTTTGATTGGATCACACCCCACAGCCATTAACCAATCACAAGGAAATTCTTGAATATCACCTCATCAACCTTTCGTCCTTTACCAGGTTCTTTCCCATCCGTCTCCTCCATCTTCCCCTTCTCCCCCTCCTTTCCTGTCCCCTTCCTCTGCCTCCCGTCCCATTCCCGTCTCTACTCTTACCCTCAATTTCCCCTTCCTCTCCTGTTGCCCTCCCTTTTTCATCCCATTACCACTGTCTTCTACCCTGGACTCTTGGCCCCTTCACACTTCCTTCATTTCCTCCAATCTGGCAGTTTGCCCTTGGCCTCCTACCCCGACCCCTTTCCTCTTATTCCCATGTGAAGGTGTGATGAGAGTCACCCCTCTGCCTGTCCTCCTGTCTTTTTTCCCCGCTTCCTTTACCTCCACTTTTCTATCCATCCAACCTTCACAAATTGTTCCAGTCTTTCAATCTGTCCTTGGTAAGCATTGTGATAAGCCCATTTCTTTTCTCACACACACACACACACAGTATGGAAGTATACTGATGATAAACGATCTGAGCGAGCAGAAAACAAATTCCGAGCGCTACTCAGTCTGCAAGTCAACATTTGAGAGAGCACAAACACAGATTTGCAAGAGCAGAATCAGATTTGAGAGTGCAATCCTTATCATGCACACTCGTGTCTGACTCTTCTGTCTCAATTTTCTCCAGTTGTTTGGACAAATTCTTAGCATTTTAGACCGTTTTGTAGGGCTGCCCCTTGAAAGGTAAAGATTCAAATCATTGCTCGGAGACTCCTCAGTCAACTGAGATCATTTGAGTCAAGCAATCCTGTTTTCTTTTTCACTTGTTTTTTTCCTTGTCTGTCAGTGTGCAGTGTACTTCTCAGGATGTTCTGGTCCCCAGATTAGCTGCAGAGTGAGCACTCCTCAGCAGAGCCAGCAACTTGTACTGAAGGCAGCTGCCCAGGGAAGAGAGGCTTTGCCCTCTCAGTTTGCAAATCCTAGGACAGCGAAGGAATGACCTGCCCTACTCTCCTTATGACTGACTAGGAGTTGCCTTTGGTGGTTGGATTGGTTAGGTTTGGGCAAGACGAATGGAACTGGTTAGGGTGAGAATATCAGGGTAAGGCAATCAGGGGCAGAGTAAGGCAGGCCATTCTTTTGCTATCCTAGGATTTGCAAATTTACCTCTTTAAGCAACAGGTCAGCCCTTTACAATGTAAACCCATCTGCATCATTATTTGACGGTCAGAGCAACGGACGGAGCAAAAAGAGCTAGAAAGTCCATTTATAGTGGGTAGTAGAGGAGGTTGATGAGTCCAATAAGCACAGGATGTTAACCCAGGAGACCTGTGTTGGTGTCCTGTGTGAAGCTAAAAGTCAACATTTAGTTATTTTGTCATGGCGGTTATTAGTCATATGTCGTTTGTCACTCAGAGAGAGACATGAGTCAACTGATGTGACTAACATCAACCGCAATCTCTTCCTGTCCCTAACCAAAGTTTCATTGCCTAAACCTAACTGCCTACACCTTCTTAGTCACGAGTCCACTTAAGTAACCAAGGTGTCGAGAGGGTCACCAGGTTTCTGCCCAAGCGCCAAAATATGATCACCAGGGATGTGATCACATTGCAACAGTACAAACCTACAGCCAGATGTCACTGTCATGTATCTTAGTCTAAATATTTAGCTCCTCTACAAGGAGTGACTAGTGAACGTACAACTACTTACAACAACATGTAATTTACATATTTCATGTCTATATGCCCTACCATTCAGCCTACAATTTCAGATATTGTGGGCACATGGATCTGAACTGTTGATTCATGTTCAGCTAAATTCTGAGGATCCAACTGATACCCATCCTGCAGCCTTGTCTATCACTGGTACGCTGAGTTTTGCTCCTCGCCTATTCTGAAAATACTGTCATTCTGAATGTAGGAACAGCCCCTAAAATTTAATTTACTCATTTATTTTTCAATCCTACACCCGATCAGATCACAGTGAACGGTTTAACACGGAAAAAGCAAAAAGAAGAAAACCCTACATCTAGTCACTTGAATATGTTAGCGCTAAGCTAACACGGCTAATACAGTAAGTAGTTAATAGCTACTTTTAAAATAATTTGATTAAATTACCATAATGGCTTATAAACTAGATCATTTGCTGAAACAGTGAGCATGATTTTAGCCATTAAGAGTGCATTTTGAAATATTAATTTAATACAGACCCCTAATACTGCTCTTGTTTCCATCTGAGGGTAAAAAAATGTCTCAGTCCCAGCTTTTATTTTGAAAGAAGAGGAAGGCCTTATAGGATGACCCTTCACTTCCAAGTCAAATCGAGCAGGTGACTTTTTGCTCCCTGTCTGAAGATTCAGCCTGCCAAAAGCGAACGCGAGCAGCTTTGATCATTACCAGCGTGAGAATCTTGATCGCTGGCTTCAACGGGGTTACACAATTCCTCTTGCATGTTCAAATCATCTGTTACGCTCACGTCTCCGTCCTCCCTCTGCACTAATCTAATTCTGCTCTTACAAATCCGTGCGCTCTCAAACATGGACTCGCAGACTGAGTAGTGCTCAAATGTGTTTTGTGCTCTCTCAAATCTTTTGTCCTCAGTATACTTCCATAACACACCACCACCAGTCCCACTGTAGAGACCAGCGCTAAAAATAGCTCCTGCTGTTCCCAATGTGGAAGCCCATTCATCCCCAGTCTCGGAGGAGCTGTCACACACAAACACAAATACACACACGTATACACACACACAAGACAGCAAGTGTGCTCACAGACATACAATGACACACACATGTAGATACACACACATACCAGAGTGTTTTTTGAGGTTGACGGGTGAATATTTTGCATTTGTGAAACAGTACTTGATCACGGATCGGTAAAGCAGTGTGCCTACTCGCAATCATGCACACTGAAGTGTTTCCTTACCCCGTTTTGAGGCTGACAAGTGCGTCCACGACTCCAGTTTGATGATATTTTACCATGTACTGGTGCATAGCGGGGTAGTTCTTCCTGATGTTCCTCTCTGTGGATCCGTTTGGAACCGTCCCAAAGCGGAACGGAGGCGAGTACGCATACGGGTTCTGAAACTGTGGTGGAGGAAAGAAGGAAGGATGGAAAGGGAACAAGGAGAGAGGGAAAAACAAAACACAGAGAAAAGCTGTGAGTGAAAACAGAAGTGTCCCAAAGTGTTTGTGAGTGTCTCTGTGTTTGGATCTGTGTATATGTGTGTGTGGGTGCGAGCACTAGATGCATAGGTATAGATAAAGTATCAGCCACAGTGAAGCAAGAACTCCCCTGTGATTGTCTAAACTCTTGATTAGTTTCATTATGGTTTATTTTTCACCAACTTAAGAACATTACAGCAAATGAGCCAGTGGTTCCCAACAGGTCCAGCCACAAAATTTCTCCTTAATCATTAGTTCAAGGTCCACACAGTTTAATATATTCAGCATCCTACTTGCGTTTGGCTGTTTGTCGAGCTAGTTTTCTGTCTCTGTCAAGCAGCTCTCCGTTAGTCACTCACTATACAGCAGGAAACGACACTTAAAAATAAAAATGATGTCCTGGAAATTCAATTTACTTCAAAATAAAGTGTGTTTTTTACAAAACTGGCCCCACTATTGGACCAGGACCAGTTGGGAAACACTGCATTAAAGAAATGCACATTTAAAAATTCCAGATATTGTATCAATGTCTGCCCTGCGACCTAAAGCAATGCGCTGCTGCAAATAAACTGTATGATGCAAAATTTGCCAACTTCAAACCAGTTTTTTAAATGGGAAGACATTTACTTGCAAGCTATGCTGAAGTGGCCACAAGTTTAATGTGAATCAAACACACGGTGTCACAATGAAGCTGTTAATATACTGGACACTGTGCACAATATTCGTGGTGACATAAACACAGTCTTGAAAGGCAGCACACTGTTTAAAAGATTATTTCTTTTATCAGTATTGGATTTCAGCACTGAGTTGTACTCAATTTTACAACATCCCCAATCAGCAGCCCTAATGTCAAAGTAAGCGTGGTGATATTTGTGCTCCGTATCTGTGTGATCAGATCCTGCGAGCTGCACAACATCAGCTATCTATTAGCAGCTATGAGTACATAAACTGTCAGCGCCTGGAGTGTGTCTCTGTCTGATAAGTCCTTTAAACACAACTGATTCCACTGCACTTTCTAATATTTGATCAGACTTCACAGACAGAGCTATAAAATACTGGGAATCCAAACACTTCATTACTGAGTGGTAGATTGTGGTGTAAAATAGCTGTAACTAAAAGGGTGATGGGGTTACGGCAGCTACATGCACTAAAAAACTATAGTTGCCGAGGGGGGAAAAAATCAATCCTACAGCGCCTGCATCCTATTTTGTATCTCATTATTCTCCAACCGTCCGAAACATTCTGAAACATCAACACAACAAATGTTGAGGATGACTTATTTTCATTTCTGAGACCTAACAAGATGCAAAAATTGTCTGATGTTACTATTTTCACGTTACATAACACAGGCAGGGTAGAACTTTGGTGTAAATGGCATTACTAATCTTGAAACTTTTTCTTGTTATACTATGCTGCAGTAGAGTTCACAGGATGAATGTTTAGCTGACAAATCTGCAACATTTGAATCCATGCCAAAATAATCAGGGCTGCTCTAATTGCAAATCAAAGATACCCAACAATGCCAAGTAAATGTGGTCTTCCATTCTCTGAACTGATTATTAGGCCAACAGCAGAACATTTACTTAATTATATTAGATTTCTTCAGGGGATAGACTAGATTTGATGCTTTGGAGAAAACATTCAGTGGTTTTTGATGCGGATAAATCTCACTTATATTACACTCCTGGCATCTACATTGAAACGTATTGTATTTCATGTCTCCATCTGCTGGTGGGCCATCACGATAAGAGTATGCATGCATAATATGATCTTTATTCCAATACAAAAGAGACTTGATGATCACTGAAATTAGGAGAGGAAAAAGTGGATATATCGATATCCATATCAGTTATCGGTCAAATGAGATGTACATATCGGCATATTGGATATTGGCAAAAAAATCCAATATTGTGCATCCCAGTTTATAAGAGACCATAGGCTATATAATATTGATCATAAATGTTCTCTTTGCTCAGTTGGCTACTTGTTAATTTTTAACAAATTGCTGGACAATATCAAGCATCCAGCAGTGGTTATAGCTCAAATATCAAGACTCTATTTAACTGGAGACAAAACTATTTTTTCGACTACACGTAGATCATAAACCCCCATGAACATAAGACCTGTTGTCCTCGTTCATGGTCACTTTTTTGTGCTAACTAGTGCTTGTCAAAGTACAATACACTACTCCATGTAAAAACAAGATGGCAGGCACCTCAGCCAAATCAGTGTGCAACCGATCCCGACACAAAAGCGGACAAGGTAAAAGCCTGATCGCATTTTATGGTTGAAACTTGTTTAATTCAGATTAATACTGTTTGTAGTTTGATATGGCAACAAATTTGACCAATTTTAGCAACACTAACAAGCTGCGACACTGTGTTAATCGTTGAATTGGGACTAAATTTTGAAGACGTTGGGACTTAAATATCGTCTCGTTTGAGGACATAGCAACTTAATTATTATTGACGATGTTGAGTTTTTTATAATTATTGGGTGCTGCTGATCCCAAATAGCTAGGAAAAATAAAAAAATCCATACCAAGCAAAGGTTGGGTCTCAGGAGGATAACACTGCAACAGGCCAAAAAAGTCAGTGCGACGTCTACACATATATGTCTGTGGTGGATCTCACTCACTGGAGTTGTAATGCACAGATCTGATTGGCTGAGTAACATCACATGAGGTGATACAAAACAAGTGATCCAATGCTGTGGAGATTTGAATAGAAATCAGTCGAAATTTAATTATTCGCAATACTTTATCGGTTATAGGTCAGATGGGACGATGTGTGGGTCTGGTTCTGGGGACGGCAGATTGACAAGGGTGATGCATTTTGATCATTTTGCAAACAACTGTGATGGAGTCCCCCACAAATCACCTACTGCCAATAATAGATCCTCATTTGAGAGGTCACTTTTTTCTCTCCCTTCCTTTGGCTGAATTTCTTTTCCTTTTTTTTTTTTTGTTAAACTCTCCGATCATTTCTCTCTGTCTCCCTCCTCCCCCCTCTGCGCCTCTCTCAGGTATAATCTAGTCTGTGTACAGGTCAAAGGTTTTGTAGTAGTGTGCTTGTCGCTCCAGTAACAACCTACCCTCAAGCACTGCGGTAACAATCTGCCCTCAGTGCCAGAAACAGACAAACCCTATCAATTAGAAGAGTGTATTATGAGCTCCACTCTAACCACATAGTGTGTGTGTGTGTGTGTGTGTGTGTGTGTGTGTGTGTGTGCGTGTGTCGTGTGTGTGAGTCATAGTACTCAGGAGTGGTTTCACTACATATTACCAAAAGAGCTGTGGAATGAATTTTCTTATATATGTACACACGTGTTTTGCTTCACTTTCATATACGTGTACACCGTTGAGGGATTTATTAGCATATTATTAGCATTATGTTCTGTTTAGTGTCATCGTCTGTAAAAAATCTGTGTCTGATTGCTGAATTGTTTATATGAAGTACTTACATCATACATTTATCTGCATGGTATGTGTGTGTGTGTGTAAATATTCATGCGCACCGTATCTGCCTGCACACATGTGCTCGCTATTGTCTAATCAGGTCAGGGCGCGTTGATAAGTCCGCTCTGCATGTGTGTGCGTTCATGTGTTGCTGGTGATGTCACGCAGTGTGTGTGTCAGCATCACGAGCGATAGCCCTCAGGAGACGCTCTCTCCTCACGCAGTCCTTCCTATTGTTCTCCCTCTTCCCTCATCCCCCCCTTTGTGGCTCTTTTAAGGTGGAAGCGAAGCTTTGAGGTCAGGAGAGGGCACATGTGACACGGGGGCCACTGGTTCAAATCTCCAGGCCGACTGGGGAAATGCAGATAGGGACGGAGCTCTTCTCTTGCTGGATAATTACCAGTGAAGGGCTTTTGAGAACTGCACAGCTGCTGCTAATGAAAGCTTGATGCAGAGATGATGAGAAAATGAAAGAGCAGTGGATCTGTGTTTCAGACAGGTGGAGATAAGAGCGTTCGCTGCCCTGCTACATGGCCGTGCCCGGCAGCAATGCACTCTAGATAACTGAGATTTTGTTAACAAGTGATTGAAATCAGCTGCCAACCTTTTCTACCTAGAGATCCAGTTCTTTTTGAAGCAACACACAAAATGATGACTGGTGTATCAATTACTCCCCCTGTGTTACTTGAATTCATGAAGAAAACCTTGTTTTTCTCATATGCCCCCATGATGAATCCAAAAACAAAGAAAATTCTTGATGAATTGCGGCGAAATGGGGCTGGAGCAAAACTACATCCGTTCACAAACTCTCACGCAACTCGTGCAGAACAATCCAAGTCTCTTTTATCCAGTTTTGTGCTCAGTACTTCCCAAACTCATGCATCTTCACTGAAACCTTACCATTAAAACACTTTCACATAAACAAGCTAACACACTGATGAGCAGCACTCCCGGCGTGTATTCCAGAACGCAGGTTTCGTGAAAACTCTGAGTATGTTAACCCTGAAATGAGGGAAACTCTGGCTTTTCAGTTACAGAAAGAGAGGTAAGTCAAACTCTGAGTCAATCACCTTGGCAGCTGACTCTGTGAACCTAACCTGCTCTTTTTGCGAACGCCAACTTTTTATATGATACTGGTGCTGTTTTGCACATTATTCAGTTTTTTGTATGGTAAGGTTTGAGAGAAAATGCATGTGTTTGGGAAGCACTGAGCATATGACTGGATAAATAAGACTTGTATTATAGAGCATGAGTTGTGTGAGAGTTTGTAAATGGATGTTTTTAAATGGTTTTGCTGTTGTTGGTCCCCTTTTATTGCAATTCATCAAGAATTTTCTCAGTTTTGGATAAAAACGCTTTTTTCCTCATAAATCCAGCATATCACAAGCTGAGTAATGGATACACTAATGATCATTTTGTTGATTAAGTATTCCTTTAAAGAGCCCTTATGGTCGTCAAGTGGCCCCACTTACGATCCTAATGCCGTTATGTATTTTTAACTCAGCTCGTCCAAACTGTCTATCCACCTCTCCTCTTGTGTTGTCCCATATTATCTCTTTTGTTGCTCCTCTTCCTCCTTCGTTCTGCTCCTCTCCTGTTACCCTCTCCATCTCTTTATTATGCAAGATCTGCTCTTATATAAGCAAAGGACTCCCTTTTGTATGAGCGTCTAACTGTGTCTTTGTCTATGTGCCCATGTGTGCTCTAAATTTTAGTGCTCCTGTCTGTTTATCCATCTCCCTCACAAGCCATTCTGTTTTTCTGTGTGTCTGCTGCATCTGTCTTAAAGCGAGGGTTCTCAGGGTCCTTGTGTGTTTTATTGGGGGCAGCTGCGGATCAGAGATAGAGCGGGTCATCCATTAATTGGAAGATTGGTGGTTAGATCCTCCTCCTCCTGTCCACATGTTGAAGCGTCTTTGGAACCCCAAATTGCTCTCGATGGCTGCTCCATCAGTTTGTGAGAGCGTGTGACTGGATACTGAGTAGCAGCTGACGTTTGAACATCTTAGTCGTGATGTTAAACGCATCCCAGCGCACGTTTAATGCAGTGTACATTCTTATTGTAATGTAAATTCAATAGTGCATATTTGACCATTTCCTCTATGAAATTTTAGGGGAAGTTCAGCCTCCCTTGTTGTCTCAGAGCAATCGCCCCTGCTGCAAAGTCTTGACTTTTGGTAATCAGAACGCAGACGTTTTCCCACAACTTTCTGTTGCTTGAGTTGGATTTTGCCTCTCAAACTATGAAGCTGCTCTTTGAATCTGAAAGCAGTATCCTGTGCCTCAACATTTTAGGAACTAGATACCAATTACTGTGAAAAAATGAATTAACTGTAGCTTGATTACACAGGAAGGTTAGTGTAAGGACGTGCCGGGGTGGTTGCCTGGCAACAGTAAAAAGGCGCGGCAAGCTTTTTTTACTGGTAGCATTCAATTACAAAACTGTGGGATCGAGGCCTAAGTCATGCCATGTTGCCTTGAATTTGCAAAGAAAACTTTGTTTGTCTTGCCCGCCTCCACAGAAAATAGCAAACATATGAATTTACTGATTGATTTGGGAAGTTTAACAACAGCAAAACTATTTCAAAACATCTGTTAACAAACTTAGACACAACTCCTGCAGTGTAGTCCAAGTCTTATTCATCCAGTGACGTGCTTAATACTTTCCAAACACTTTCAGTTCAGTTTTAAATAGTAAGGTTTAAGCAAAAATGTATGTGTTTCGGGAAGTATCAAGCATACGGCTGGAAGAATGAGACTTGGATTATGCTGCATGGTTTGTGAGAGTTTGTAAACAGATATTTTGATATAGTTTTGCTGTCACAATTATTAAATCAATATGTTGACCATTGTCAGTGGAGGCATGCGCGAAGTTTTCTGCACAAATTCAAGGGAAGCAGCATCACTAATCGATATAAAAATGGCAATTTTGTGGGTGAAGTATTCCTTTAAGAGCATCTTTCTACAATCAGTATTGGTCAAAGTGTTGTGGCAACACTGGGTATTTTCAACATGTTTGTATGAGTCCAGACAGGCACATCTGCTCTCAAGGGCAGCTGCATCCAAAAGCGCTTGACACTGATTCCATGTCATCAATCACACTGGCAATGAAAGATGCATTTACCACTTTAGGCTCACCTCCATGTCGCACTTTACAGAGAGACACGAGAAATGAAGGCAACCATATTGGGGATAATTAAACTCACATAACAAAGTGATACTGGCGCCTAAATGAGCAGCTTAAAGCACTTCGTTAGTGGTGATAACATATGGTCTATATGTTTGTTTTCCAGAGGGGTAATCTTTGCATACTGTTGAGGATAAAAAAGTAGATGCTTTAATGATGTGATGTATAAAAAATTCCATCACCTGTCATTACCACTCTAACAGACAGATACATATGCTGGATTTATAACACTTGATACACGAGGTTCAGTTCTATCTGATTGTTTTTAAAACCTCTTAACTGATGCATGATGCAAGCACGAAAACTTGATGTCACCACGACAAACTGCTACAACCCCAGCACGGCACTTATTTTAATTTTAATTCTTAAAGTCTGTGCACTAAAAACATACTCTACTATCAGCTGCTGAGAAACCAGAACATGATGTCCTCTTCAGCAAGCAGAGACAAATAATCCAGCGCTGTAACAACAAATCCCTGGTGGTTGTACAGCCTAAAACGCCAACAGACCTGTTAACTGACTGCACTCCACTTGAGGCAGCCTGCTTGGGAGACAGTTGCCTACAGCACAGTACACATTCATTACCCCCTCTTCATAAAAGATAAATAAATAAATGCTCTTCCTGTTTCTACACTAGCTGAAATGGATGGAAAAATATGTCAGGTTTGTCAAATTAAAAGGTAAAGTTAGGGCTGCACGAATACGGCCAAAATGATAATCATGATTATTTTGATCTATATTAATATTGATGTTAGGGACGAAGTATAAGGCTGGTCCTTACTGACAGCACTTATCCTTGAAATTTACCAAAACTTTTCACCCGAAACTAAATCAACAAAGCACTGCTGTCACTTTCACGTTGTGCTACATCCCTTCACAAATCTCTATATAAATAAGGCTTAAAATAAAATTATTTTTCACCCGAATTCAGTGCATCTCCTAGAAGCAAAATATAAATAAAAGTGTTTGCTAGACACATTTTTATTTTTGGCCAGATGGAAAGTGACTGCATTGGTTATTTCAGTCTGTCTTCGGGAGCTGGACGGATACTGTGACGCACTGTACAGCATTGCTGGATGTCTGAGTTGACGCTGGACTGGGACGGAGATTCAGTGAGGTCACATTAGCGGCGTTATCCTCCCTGGCCTTCGTGTATCCCACTGTCCTGCAGTTTGTGGTGTTTTTTTCAGGTGGTTGAACAACTAATGAAGCTCAGTGCAAGTTCAATCAGGAAGACTTTCTTTGTGCTCATCCATTCACAGTTCTCTCCCTCTCACTCGCACTGCTTCTCTTAATCAGCTGACTATGGTTGTTCACTCCTCTAGTTATCCAATTAAACTTTGCCACAGTCTCTATCAGCCAATCAGGATGCTACTGCAAAATTTTAAATCTGCTCTCTCCTCTGCTGCTGTCAGATGTCATTTTAGGCAGAACTGTCACACCCTCCTCAACCCTGTTCACCTCCAGCCATCGTATCCAGAGTCCAGGACGAGCTCAACGAAGGCTCATTCCTTTACTCATCCAGATCATCGGCTGATTCAAATTGTGTTGCTTTGCGGCGCAGACACAAGTCTTATGAACTCTAAATCTCAAAATACATCAAACCACACACTATTATTGTAATATTCAACACAAAAAGTTCTACATCAGCATGTTCCGTGCACCCATTTCCTAATGAAGAGGCAAACTCCGACTAAAAAATGTAATTCAACTTAATTCAATTTCAAAAACACTGACGGGGAACCTATTTGTCGCTGCTCATGCATGGGAATTATAAGTGTGTGACACATCAAAAACCCTGATTGGCAGCCAGTGTGAGAGATGATAACGGTTTAAAGAAGGAAGCCATGAGTGGGACAATGGATCGCTGTATTTGTATGGAGCAAATTACAACAAAGCACCAGCGAAGACCTACCACCAAAAGAAAAGAGAAAAAGTAGACAGTATCACAAAAGCTACCTGTCTATTTGTTTCTTATCTTTATTGTATTATGTCGTGATAAGAGTGATAGCACATGTTATCTAAGCTATTGTACATGGATATAAATACAGGTGTGCCTCCAGGTTTTGGCTTTCCCTATAGTGAGCACTGGGCACAAAAACTGGGTGCTCGTATAGAGGGACTAGCTCTTCACCTTCTGCTCCAGATGTTTGATTTTCATTTTGCATGTGTGCTCTCAGTTGTGTATTACTCCTCTACTCCACTCAGGACTGTAGCCGCAACATTCAGGAGAGGTTTTCACAAGCATGACAGGTGCCACGGCTGTAAGATTAGGAAAGTACTTTATATGCAGCAGAGTATTCTATGAGCTGAGCATGCCTTTTAATCGTCAATATTGCACTCGGTCATGTTCATTTAATTGTTGAAAGCCTACATCGTCATTGAGATTAATATTCGATTAATTGTGCAGCCCCAGGCAAAGTTACACGAAGGTTCTTAAGTTATCCAACGCCTTATCATTTCAGGAGACAGTGCCTAAGGAGGGTTAATGTGCTCTGGGTGTTCTGATATTTTAAGATTCAAGAATCACAGCTTATATTATTGCAACATATTTTTCTCTGATTGGCCCATGCACTTTAAGTATCACTTTAGGCAAACCACATCTTTACCAGCATTTTGTGTGATTGTACATCTCCACAAGTGGCACACAGCGCTGTTATATTTCCTCTTGTAAGTCACTGATGCAGTGAATTCACGTTTTCCATTTGCATACAACATTTTTGTTATTGCTAGTCCTAGTTTGCACAGGCAACGACTAACATTTGGCCCACACTAGGCAGCTTATAAAACATCTTCATGTGATATGAAAAGGTCGCTCAACCTGATTCGAGACCTCTCAATCACCACATCAGAGATTTTGTCGGCAGTTCAAAAACGTGCTGTCACGGTGTCTGTATCTGGTCGGTCATTAATGGTAAGGTTGGTGGTTCCCATAGAAATAGAACAGAATAGAATAGAAATAGGGTGAGAGTAGAACAGACGTTGAACTGTTTGTTGTACTTCTATGACTAGTTCAAAAGAAAATAGTGCAATTTATTTTAACCTCCTGAGACCCGAACTTTTGTTTGGTATGCAATTTTAACTTCTCCTAGCTATTTGGGATCAGTAAGGCCTGATAAGTACATTGTCAACGATAATACTCCCAATGTCCTTCAATAAGCTGATCCTCAAACGAGTACTTCATAATCAACAGCGTCCTCGCTTGTTACTGTCGCTAAAATTGGTCAAATTTGTTGCCATATCAAACTGCAAGCATTATTAATCATAAATAAACAAGTTTCAACAATAAAATCTGAGGTTTTGTCCACTTTTGTGTCGGGATTGGCTGCAGACTGACTTTGCAGAGATGGCTGCCATCTTGTTTTTACATGGATTAGTGTATTTTGCTCTTACTACCACTAGATGGCACTAAAAAGTGTCCACAAACAAGGACAACAGATCTAAATATGTATGGTTTTTTTGTGTGAAGGTTTTATTGTTCACTGACAGTAAAGATGCTGTTTTTTCAACACTGGATTGTGTTGTTAACGTGCTAACTGGCTAACTAGCGTCAAGAGGAACTTCTGGTTTCTCTGTCTGAGAGACGATTACAGACTACTGCCATTTTCTGGTGTGTCTGGTGTGTAAATTATTTCGTCTCACACAGGTCCAGAATGTATTTGCTGGTTGGCCGTCAGCTGTGGTCTTTGTGGTGAGTTCATGTGCGACTTTTTGGCCAAGATATGGTGACGTCAAGCGACACAGCAGGGGACCTTTTTTGTCGCAAGGTCTTTGAAGTTGGTACGTCTGGGCTTTTAAGTCACACTGAAAGTATTGGACTCACATCGAGGTGATAAGAAAGACACCTCCAATGGGACGGCCATGTCGCCATGTGTCTGCTGTATAGGCCACTATTTCTTTACATTTTAGCCGTAAGACACTATTAAGCTGATATACTCCAAGCCGTCTTTGCTGAGAGTCTGTTTGACTGCCCCCTAGTGGTCCAAAATCGGTTCAGGTAGTTTTGAGTTTAATTCCCTGACAGGCGTCTCAATGGGGGATTTCTTTCATCATTTTACTGGTCACAGATGCCCCGATGTCGAGCCTCGCTCAGCACATCTGTCTGAACGGTCATTTACCCTTTTTGTCTGGTTCCTTTCTTCCCTGACCCTCCTCTGTCTTTCCTCATCTCTTTTACTCTCCCTCCCCCTCACGCCATTCCTTTCTGCCTTCCTCAGCCGTCAACTTGGCCCATATCTGTCCGCCTGTTGTCTCGTACCATCTTGTGTGTATTGGCCTCTCGCTATTCCTCAGTCACCCTCCTGCCAGTTGCTGTACCCCTTCTTTCATCCCTCCCCCCTTCTCTCCTTCTGTATGTTGTCAAAACCCTCTACATCAGTCTCAAATGCTCTCTCCTTGGAAGCACACTCCCCCATACATCTGTCTCGCTCTCCTCAGGAACTCTCTACCCTTTTGTCTTTCTTTTCTTTCCTATTTCTCTACATTTGGTTTGACCTTTTCCTTTCATCTCTCAGCCTGACATCCTCCTCCTGCATGGCCACCTTTTCCACTTTTATTATCATCCCTTTTCCTATGTATTTCAATGCATTTCATTACAATTGTTCTTATGTAATCATTTACAAACACACAGTGGCACAAGAGCGGTATGACAAACAATGCCCATGTTCACGGAGGAGACTCCATGCTGATGCAGCAGGACACTATTTATAGACATGAAATGAAGCTATTTTTTTGTAGATAAAAAACACATTTTGCAAAGCATTTAAGACCAGAAATGTGAAAATGTCTGTGTGGATGTGTGTGGAATATTCAATAATACAACTCAAGTGAAAAATCTCTCGTTATCCACAGAATACACACCCAAAAATCCAAACACAATTTCAAATACTTGTCGTGGGTCCAACTGTGGAAGGAATTCTTTAGCCTCAATAGCTTTTCTTCACTTTAATTATTAAATTAAATGTCTAATATCATCAGGTGCCAGGCAGCAACAGCATTTATTATGCATAACACATTTATACTCCCTACTTCTGCTGCAGCAAATGTACTACTTTGATTCTAAAATGGACACTATAAAGTCTTATTAAGGGTCCATTTTCTTACTGAAGACAAAAAAAATATGCACAATAAGTTACATTTATGTAAAACTCGCAGTACTTACTCAAGTACTAGTTACTCTTTGCTTGAGAATTTCTACTTTGTTGTTTTGCTGTAAAATGAGAGAGTTTGTGACCCAGCCACCATGTTGGATACAGTTAAACAGGAGTATCAAGCACCACCCAGCAGCTGGACCAACTTTCTCATTTTACAGCTAAACAGTACACCTAAATATGTTTCTGAAACCATCTGAGGCACCAAACAGGCAATGCAGTAACAAAGTCTTGACTCATATTTGATCAGCTCTGCCTAGTTTGACAGCTTGACCGCAGTTTACAAGCAGCTTTAGACCCTTTTAGTGTTAGTAAACAGTGACTTTTTCTGGTGGGTGGGGCTTAGCTGGAGGCAAAACAACTCTCCACAGACATTAGCTAGCGCTTGGCTTGTTCGAGACAATGGAGGAAGATGATGCGAGTGGTGCATTCAGAAATACTCATTCCGAGTGTCAGAGCGAACTCTGGCACAAACTGGACTGTACATACATTCAGAGCTCTGTCCGAATGAACTGTTTAGTTATCCAAAGCACTGCACTCTCGGAGTTGAAGACCACACTCTCGGCACTCTGTCTGGGGAGACGGAGCAACAGAGCACCAAGCAGAGTGAAGGCGTGATGAATTTAAGTGCTCATTATTTCATACAGAAATATAAAGCTCTGTTTCCTCAACCAATGAGGCTCTTATTTTAGTGTAATGCACCAGACTGAATTTACAAACACACCGTGTCAGGTCACTCACTCTCCGGGACTGTGAGTGTTACTTGGATAGGTAAACACTGACCAACGGGACCAGACTGGCCGACCCGTACGCTCTCACTCAGCGGATGGACGATGTCACAGGAAGCTTTGTGGTTGATTACTATGCCAATCTTACAAAGGAGGACGACACTTAAGTTTCCTCCATTTTGTTGTGCTATTAAAGCCAACGCTAGCTAATGTGCTGAAAAGTTAGCATTTCAGAGAAATCCAATATTCCTCTTACGAGCGAGTTTTGTGGATTAAAAAACTACACTGGATTTCTTGTCGGCATGAGGGTAAGTAAGTACTGTCCGTATTTTCATTCTAAAGTGGCAATTTCCTTTAAGACATCCCCAGTTTCTGATTAGATGGACATGATAACTCGTACTACACATAACGTTATTCATCCCTACAACAGGAAACCGCCACATTTAACTATAGCTGTCTTTGTTTTTGTTGACAGGCAGTGATGGCTGGTATGTGTTCAACTTTAAGTTTTGAGCCATGACTCCTATTGTAGCACTCATTATTACAATACGACAACATTTTACGACTCCTGTGCAGCCTACAGCCTTGTGGCGGCAAGCCTGTTTTATGTCCAGTTACCAAACAGACGTCAGTGTGACGTCAGCTCTAACAGGGTCTATTGGCATGAGCTGTATTAGATTATTATTTTTTACACTGCAGTATTGCTATTTTTATTTAAGTAGAAGGTCAGAGTACTTTTTCAACTGGAAAACTTGTAAGTTTGAGCCTTTCAGGAACACACAGAGGTTGACAGATTGCTCTAGGACAACTTTGAAAACAGCCGCACTACAAAATGTTATGCCAACAGATAACCTTCGCAGTGTAAAGTTTGGGTGGACTATTGCTTACACAGTTAACTTCTTAACTGTCAAAACCAAGCATCCAGCCACTCACATAAACTAACAACCTCTCCCATCTGTTGTCCATTACCTTGTTGTCGGAAAGCCCGGTGACTTGGTCGACAAACTCCTCCTGGATCATGAAGGCAGCCAGGTTGGCAGTGTAGGAGGCCAGGAAGATGACAGCGAAGAAGGCCCACACGGACACTATGAACTTACTGGTTGTTCCTTTTGGGTTCTGCACTGGCACAGAGTTGTTGAAGACCAGACCCCACAGCAGCCACACGGCTTTGCCCATGGTGAAGGACGGGCCATGGGGGTCTGACGGAGAGCACAGAGGACAGAGAGAGACACAGATGGTTCAGAAAATGAGAACATACACCATGTAAAAAATACTCTGCTATGGGTGAGTTTGCATACAAGCTTACCTCTTCCCTGCGCCAGGTTTCTGTTGAAGCCAAGAGGACTGATGTACTCAAACATGAAGACAGCCATTGCAGTCACCAGTAGGAGCATCACAAACATCATCACCCACACTGATGCACTGAATGGCTCTGTGAGAGACAAAGGAAGAAAGAAATAAGAGGACAGAGATTAAGTATTAACACATGTTGGATTAAATTTTTACACCTAACACATCACTTTTTCTGATTCATGCTCACCCATTTTCTGTCTTTCCATGAGCTGAATGAATAAATCAATCAAACACACACACACACACACTGAGAAAATAACTGCATGGATAACAAGCTGACTCCTGCATGTTCGCACACAGAGCCCCTACACAACCACTTGCATATACACAGGCACACCTCCTATTTGACAGTGTGAGGAGGCGAACAGTATAGGAAGCCCTGGTGTCAGCACTCCTGTCCTCCCTCTGAGCTCACAACACTACTGCAGAGATTAAACCTTGCTCTAATGTATGGGAGAGCACTGCTGGCACAAGGCCGCGCACTGTGTGTGTGCAAAAGTGTGTGTGTGTGTGTGTGTGCTGGCAAGCAGCCATTATGGGGTATTCCTGCTAAGCCCTTATAATTGCCACTTTCACAGCAGTAACTGCATGCTGCATGCATGTCAGTGTGTGTACCTGTGTATGCGTTTCTTTCTACACTTTTATGCGATCCTGCTGGCTCTTGCTTCATGTGCTGTATGTGTGCGCATGTGATGTCAATGCCAAAGCACTACGCATCAATTGAACGTGACCGAGCAGCCAAAACAGGGATATCCACGGTCACTCGAGTTAAAATCCTGCGGTTAAGTCCCTCTCAGGTAAGTGAGAGTCATTGTGGCAGGAAGCAGGAGTTGAGCTAAATCCCTCCGATGAAAGAGCAAGTATTGACAGCTGTGTAACTGAGCTGAATTGTGTTGTCAGCTCTGAATCTCAGGGAACACACACACACACACACACACACACGCCCAAAACAAATACCATCCTGCACTCACACAAACCAAAAAAAGCAAACATGACACATCTTCCTCTCCGTCTCTCCTGAGCCCGACAACAAAGCAACAGTTATCCGGTGACAGTTACCGAGAAAGGCTGACGGGGAGACCGTTCCGTTGCTACGGGAGACCATGACGCTGATCCCGGTTTCCACGAACGGGACGGAGAAATCGATGACCTCAGAACGCTCCTCATTGATCGTCAGAGATCCGACGGCCATGACGGCTTTCTTATAGACCACCTTTGGAGGGCGGAGGAGAAGGAGGGACGGAGGGTTACGGGGAGGGAGGGATGGATGGAAGGACGAGGAGGGCGAGCAATGAGGGATAAAGGAAGAGAGACAAGTGAGGAGAAAGGGAGAGGAGGAGGACAAAAGATGAAAACAGGGAGAAAGCAGGGGGAGGATTATGGATAAATCACAAGTGGAAGGGAAAATGGTCGAGAGAGGGAAACGGGAAAAGACGAGAAAGAATGTTTAATCTTTGTGGCATTCAAGTACAACACAAAATCATTGTAATCAACACACCTTTGAAAGATACAACCGACCCCTGAAACTACACTATGAGAAGTAAAAAGTTGTGGATGGTACCAATGGAACCGTTCTGTACTGTCCCCCCTCTGTTGGGGTACCTCGCACACAGATCTGGTACTAAAAGGTGGAGCTGTGAACACTGATTGGTCAGTAGAGGACGGTCACTCTGCTCAGGGCTGAGCTGTAGCTGGGTCGAGGTACCATGTCTGAAGGCTTATTTTTGGTTCCAAAGGTCCCATACTGAGAGTGTTTGGTGGAAACAGGGTTTATGTTGCTGCCTATGTTGCCTATAAGTAGATCCACCACTGCTGCGAACTACATTTAGTCTCTTCCATGATGCCACTCTAAAAACTATAAACCGAAATTGATGGAAACACCTGCCAAATCTACTAAAGTATGAATTTTATTGACTGCACATCAGTAACACTTTTAATTTCAGGCTGAATCTTAATCAGTACAATCGATATACAGGCGCGGGTCACTGCTAAATAAAACGCGTGCCAGATGAACTTCAAGCGAGTGAATAAAAGTCTGCCATGAAAAAAAAATAGACAGCAATAAAGTTCTTAAAATGAACTCAACTTTACCTTCAAGTTGAGGCTGGTAATTAAAGATATGCAAAAGTCTTTTCTGCAGGAGTAGCTGATTTGTTTACTTTCCGAGAATTTACAGTCGGTGCCAAAGCCTCATAGCTGATTTTTTTTTTCTCCACCCTGTGAAAGTTTTGCAAAGTCAACAACTAAAGCTTTTTTTTTTTTTGGAACGTGAGGAACAGGAATATCCTGTCATACAGACTAATTTTCCCCGGAGCCCAGGCTTGCATTTTAGATGCGCTACAAACTAAAAGTGACGAGCAATCGATACTCTTATACATCATTCATGACGTGCTCCTGCACTTTCTTATAGTGCCACCTTCAAGACTAACAGGCAGGTAGTTAAAAGCATTTTGATACGAATACAAATAGATTCATCACCATAAAACATGCACATATAGATGACTCTCTTTTCTCTTTCTCTCTCTCTCTCTCTCTCTCTCTCTCTCACACACACACACACACACACACACGTTCCTCTTACCTCTCCCACCATCCCATTCCAGACGTTGTTGATCTTCTTGCCATGCTTGCCATTGGTTACCAGGTACAGGTCATAGGTGAACTTTACATACTTGGCGATCTTTTTCAGAATATCGATGCAGAAGCCTTTGCAGCACTTCTTGATGTATGTCCCACCAGCCTCTGTTGTGTTGCTACAGAAAAACACAAACAAAACGCACACGTCATTAGCTGATGATTTTGAACAGCAGCTGCTTCGACTAATCATCAACTGCGGTTTCCTGTCTGTGACAGAAAATGAGAGGCACGGCACCGACAATAACCGCATTAATCCAGGTATGTGTTTTCAATTGACTTCATATTTTATTTCCACCTTTTTAAACCATGAGGACGTGTCAGCGGCTTCTCTTTCAGGTAAAAACAAACACAGTTTTCAGCTCCTTTCATTCTACTTGTTAAATGTATATGAATGCACCACTGAGCAAAAATCACCCTGGGACTTTTTCACCTTTAAGATCAGGTCGTCCTGTTCAGAAATGACATCAGAAGACTTGAAAAATATGCTCCCTCTCTCCTTCTACCTCTCCGTCTCTCCAGAGAGGGAGGTTTGTGACGGCACTGCATCTGCAAGCCTTGTACCATCTGTGTATATGAATTTGAGAGCAGGAGAGTTCACACACACATACACACGCACAGGAGTGCACATCAACTTTCAGCCACCTGGGACTCTCATTTAACTTTTAGATGTGTGCTAATTAGGAGAAGATAACCTCGTCCTTTAGTTTAACAACAACCTGGACGCAAACTTGATGGAAAGGGAGGAAAAAAAGGAAAACATCCGACTCTGCAGTTACCTTCAGAGCTCAAACTCTGTCACTTTGGAGGAATTCTGTAGTGCCGGAAAAACATTAGCCGATTCTTGCCCCGAGTGCAAACTCCTGTGTTACCCTCACTAGTCGCCATCAATCTGTCAAACGAATGTCACCCCAAGTGGAATCCTTCCCCGTCTTCCAACTGGAGAGGAATTCACTTTTTATGGTCTAATAGTTTCGCACAAGAGAATAAAATGTTCATTTTAAAAAAGCCAGGCGCTGATCTGTCAGCAGTTGTGAATGACTTTTTGTGAAATGTTGCGCAATCACCCAGGGTGATTTTCTACAGATATAATTAGATATTATCTATAGCAGCTGTTGGAGCTGATTTAGAATGAAATTAAGGAGCTAATTTACATCTAAATGCCCCCTCAAACATACCATGTGTCAACAAAATCAGGCTAATTCACTGCCAGAGAAGCAATATGGCTTTTGTTTCCTCATCAATCTAAAATAAAGACTTTTGTAAGAACTTTGACACTCCATCTGTAACGCAATATCTATTTGTCTCGCACTACTAACCCAACAAGGTGGCCTATGGCTTCCAGTATAGTACACAGGAGCAATGATGACAGTTATGGGACTAATCCAGAATGACTTAAGCCCTTTTTATACAGCCTGTTCAAGGCGGGTATGTGGCGCTGTTATTCCACCTCTTTATCAAAGGTAAAATTGCGGAATGGGGGACAGATTTGTCTCAACTTTAAGCCAGCGTTGGATGTAGTAACAGTACTGAATTGACATCTACAGACAATAGGCAGCCAGCAGGACAGGACCACGAATGGGACACAAATGTACACTTCCTTGGATAGTGAAGGCATGACCCACCCAATCCTCCCTATGACTGGCTAGCACTCATTGCCTTTGTTAGTTGGATTGGTTAGATGTAGGCAAGAGGTGTGAGATTAGTCAGAATTAGTGTTTTGTGTGTGACCCGACACCGGACGATTTAAAAAGCAGCAGTTAGCAGCTAACTCAAAGACGAAGAACCGCAGACAAAAATGTCCACAAACTGGGGACTCAATGAGGTGCAGGAGACAACATGAGCTGCCATATAACAGGGACGGTCAATGATTGTTATATAATGCCATATTGTTTAAAAGTCACGTTATGTCATATTAGAGGCCGGCGCTGTCGTGTTGCACATCGTGCCCAAGCCTCTTTTGCTTCTGGGATGCCAGCATGCTAACCAAAACCACACATAGGGGCGACATGATGCTGTTGTTGTTCGGCTCTGTGTAAAACAAAGCAAAGGCCTAATGAAGGGACTTTGAAGCAGCCTTATCGCAGGATCTCTGTGTAATATGAGCTCGGGTAAAATAGGAAAACGGACAAAGAGACTTGCAGAGAGGGACAATCAGAGAGTAAAAAAGACATTGTGAGAGTATGTGTGCTTTTAAAAGAATTCAATAGCTGCAACAAACCCTAATTAAATTGCAAGTTTTCTATAGAGAAAAAAAGGAAACATCCCTAATTTGTAAGATGCATTTGGCAAATACACTTGGCAGACCCAGTTAATCAGAAAGCTCTGTAAGTATTTCTACTCTAAGTATGTAACTGCAATGTAACTACATGATAAGTGAGATGGAAGGGGGTATATACAGTGGGATCTGTGATAACAACAACAGAAACAAGGACAACTGAGTCAAGTATCTGGCAGGTTCAGCTGGTAGGGGCAGTGACAGAGCAAGCATATAGGCCAGAGCTGTAATAGCTGCATCCATGAACACAGTGTACCCATTTAGGCGGGCCATAGTACAGTTCAGGCAGTGAGAGCATGTGATGTTGTGGAGGCTGTTTGTGAAGTTGCCGGGGCCAACTTGATATAGAAATGCTACAGGGCCCGAGGGGTCTCCAGAGAGGGCGGTTTGGGGTATGTGTGTGTGTGTGCGTGTGTGTGTGTGAGACTGTGTGTGAGTATGGCTTGTTCTTAGGCCTAGCCTGGATGAGTGAATTTGTGGTTCTGCATGCATGGATAGTCCTCCATCCCCCGATCCAACCCGGCCACGACTCCTCTCACTCTGCCTCTTTCCTTCCCTCCATCTATCCCTCTTTCTCCAAATGGACACTACGGATGCTTGAGAGGGAATTGCGCTGTGGGAGGGAGGAACGCGCCCTGGATGCATTGGCCTGTGAGTGAGTGGACATGTGGCAACAGAGAGTGTATATGAACTTGTGTGTGTGTGTGTGTTTGTGTTCCTCCTTGGAGATGCTTTATCCTCCGCCCTACTTCACAGTCATTCTGGATGAAAATCTCTGTTGGCCTCTTCCCTGGGACCCTATTACCGCCTAATCAGCTCTGTTGGTGTGTGTGTGCTCACGTAGTAGTTACAGTCAGTAACTTAGTATGCATGTATGAATGCAGTGGTGAGGCTGACGCAAAGTGTGTAGTATATATGCCAATCTCACTGTAAGTGTGTATGTGTGTGTGTGTGTTCCAGTGGAGAGAAATAATATTAAATTATCTACAAACCAATTACATGCTTTGATTCAGCAGCACTCAAGCCACTCAGTGACACACACACACACACATACACACACGCCCTAAGCCTCCTCACTGTGTGTGTGTGTGCGTATACTTCAGGAACATAATATAGCAAGGGGCTAGCAGTATTTGGGCGTTAGAGAGAAAATTGGTAAGGAAAGGAAGTAAATTGCTGAGTTCAGCAGTTGCCTCCATTTTCAGGGGGAGGAAAGAAGCTGCTGCATAGATCGCACACTGCACCTCTTCCCCCGTGCTCATGAGAGAAGCCGGAGAGAGAGAGCGAGAGCAACACAGAGCAACAAAACGACTGTGCTGAAGGAAATGGGAAATTATGCAATTTTTACCCCCTTCTCATTACCAATGCACTCATATAAAATGGAACCTAATTTTCTGTAATGCTTAGTCCCATTTTTCACACATGCAAAATTGCCTGTCAATCAGTGAATTAGTAGACTGCATCACATTCTATTTCTGTCAGTGTCATTGTGTTGTAAATTAAGTCTTGAACCATTAATACCACCATATATTAATATATTTCATAGAATAGAAATGGTGAATTACTTATTTCACCACTTTGCATTAAATGTCTCGGAGCTCATAGTTTCTTCGCCGTAAGCCTAAAGGGCAACCGTAATATTTTTCAACCTGGACATTTTTTCCCATGTTTTTCTGAGTGACTCATAGGAAGAGCAGTTTTGAAAGTGGTCCAGTTATGAGCAAGACGGCTGCAGCCAGCAGACGCAAAACAGGCTGCCATGTAACCACTCAGGGCATGCTCGCACTGTCGATTAATGCCCACTTAAAGTGCTTGTTTTGACGCTGACAGGCTCAGATTGATACTCTCAGTGTCTGACATTGAAAGGAATAAACTGAAAGGATCCCTACAGAGGAAGACCTTTTTGTTAAAGAGAAAGTGTTACGATAGCCTTATTGGTAGTTCAATGAATGCCTTGTGGGTGTGGTTTAGGCAGGTGGTACGCGGCAGGGTCAGCACTGACGTCACACTTAGGGGTTGGTGGTAATGACTCATTAGCTGGAGCTGAGCGGGCACGCCACAAGGGAGATGCCAGACGCAAAACATTCCGATGACACGCCATCACAAATTGTACATCCAAATACACATTCACTCTGAGAGGCATGAAGTTATGGGCTTGCTAGCCCTAGTTCATGCACGAGCCAGGTTTAGCATAGCAGTGTAACAGTAAGATCCTGTTTTCTTTAACCTGAAACAGTTCCAAAATGGCTGTCCACCAAAGCCACCAGACTCCATTTGAAAAAACAGTAATTTTAGCGAGTATACAGCCAGCACACTTTCACATCTAACTGAGTGAATTAAGGGTTTATTTCAACCATACCAGAGTTGGTGACTGTTGGAACAGTAGAAAATGAACAAGGGCACAAATTGTGAGTTTGGTTTTGTTTCTGTTGACTTTGCATTAAGTGTGTTTTACCATGATAAAATCACTGTTTATTTTAATGGAGCCTGGTGGGTTTGATGACAGTGATTTTGGGGCTGTTTCAGATTAAACAAAAAACAAATAAGACTTTACTCTTTAACAAAAAATGTCTCTGTAGGGATCCTTTCCATATTGTTGTTAGACATCACACTTAATAGTCTGAGCCTGCCAGTAGCAAAAACAAGCACTTCTAATAAATGTAAACTGACAGTGCGCACATGCCGCAAGTGGTTACACTGAGGCCTGTCCTGTGGTTGCATTTTGTGGTACATGGGAATATAGGGCCCAGATTGAAAACTACCTAAGTCACCCTTAAATGCTTAAGAGCAGCGGTCAACTATGTAACTGATAATACACTGGTTTCGAGGCGATGAAATATCTTTTACACTTTGCCTGTTAATCCACATTTTCAAGAGTCACATTCAAAACAGTGGTCAGACCACTGGACCTGGAAATATCAGGTGTTTTGCAATGAGAGCAACAGCGCTAGCTAGCTAGACGCCAGACTTACTCTTTAATGTGCTTCCTGCAGGGCACTGAGTTCCTCATGCAAGTACCGGTGAGCCTTTCCACGTCCTCCACAATAACAAAAGGTTTCTCCTCTAACGTCACGATGGACAGGTGATTGTCGTCAAGCTCGGCATCACCAAAGGAGTTGAAGCGCGGCCACACTGGGTACTTTAGTGTCAGGCTGCGGTTGTCCAGTTTCCCCATCTGGAAGGAAGGAGGGGAGGATAACAAAGACGAGATGATAAAATGAGTTACGCTCAACGAGATTGTTAAGTCACTTAAAAACTGGAATAGTTGGACTTACATTTTTAGGCATTTACAGAGGGTGTGGATCTCATCCAATACTTCATAATAAGTGAGCAGGTTGGGAATCAGCCACTTTCTGTAACAGCATCACTTTGTTGGGTTTAGACCCATGACCTCATAGTTAAAAAACACAGTGCCTCTAGCTACTCGGCAAGTCTGATGCCCTCAGAGCTAATGGTTACAAGCAGACAGGAAGTGGAAGTGGTGGGAAAATCATGTCCACCCCTCAGTGATCATAACATGGCAGGAAAAATGCAATGTGTTACCTTTCTTTACCTGGTAGTTTCCTAACTGCTGTAATCTGTTGCCCAATAACTCAAAGCAGACAGGAAGTGGAGAGGATTACAAATGTAGACACACGTTAACATTTCCTTTAAATGTTACATGTTGCTTTTTTGGCACAAAAAACATTCAAATCAGTACACATGTTCACAGACCATAATAAATGTGACTACAGGTACGACAGTGGGTACAACATAACAGATTTAAAACATGGTGTGTAGGGATGCATGACAAAATGCACACAGGGGGACAAACAGCGTGGCTATGAGTGCAAACATATATGAGGAGGGGGGTGCGGAAGTATGACAGCGCTGCGACTCTGTTAATAATTCAGAAAGTTTTCAGAGCTGTGATGTCACAGATTCCCCTATGAATGCTCTTTACTCACCTACACCTGTGTGTGTGTGTGTATGTGTGTGTGTGTGTGTGTGTGTGTTTACGTATGTTTGTGTCGGACAGGAGAGGCAGAGAGAAAGAGACAGCAGCAGCCAGCGAGGCTTTGCTCCACTCTCAATTATTAATGTTACAGGAGCCAGAAAATGGCAAAACCTCGCTCTCACTCTTTCCCTCCATTTCAAAAGTCTTTCTCTCTTCTTCTTCTTCTTCTTCTTCTTCTTCTCTCACTCGTTCTTCCTCCTCGGCTCATACAGCAACACTGCTGCAGTGTGGAGTGGAATATCTGGCTTTACAGCCGAAGGTTTTTTTCTGTATCGCACACTTATTAACACTCATAAGGGCGTAAATGTGTGGATGTCTAAGGCAGTAACAAATGGAGAAAAGCAAAGACACTGAAAATGTTTGTCTTTGGTGTGCGTACTAAATCTTTAAAAATAAATAAGCAATGCACACACACTGTAAATATACATTATTCAGGCGTGCTAATCTGTCACCTCTTTGACCCTGGAGTGATATCGGACAGTTGTTGTTACCCATACACACATATTTGCACACACACATGTTGTTGCTCAGGCTGCATGCTTGGCTAAGTCATTAACAGGCGAGCAGAGAGGAGGAAGTGAAATTAGCATTTTAATTGTTTTGCTTTGAGTGGTTTTCTATCCTCTGACAGGGATTAGAGTCTTTTTGCCGCTCTTAGTCGGCACCACCGTCAACAGCTCACTCTGCTGTCGGCTACATCTCTAGGAGAATGTGTATGTTTGTGTGTGTGTGTGTGTGTGTGTGTGTGTGTGTAGGGGCAGGACAGTATGCTGAGGTGGCATGTGCGAAGTTTCTTGTGTGTCACCTTCACTCTCCAGGGAACGGCCACATTTGTCTATCTGTCTTACCCCAGCTGTTTTGCATTTCACAAGCGAGTGAGCACGTGCCTTTAGCGCCACACACACATGTGTGAGTGTGTGTGTATTAAAGGGGTTTGGGAGGTAGGAAATGGGATTGTTAATGTAAAAGTGAGGGGGGAATTTGTGCATAATCAGACTTGTTTCACAGAAATGAAAGGATTCTGGAAGGAAAAAAAAACTAAACAACAACAAAGATGAGTCAGAGAGGGAATAAATAGAAAAGAGTGTGGGTTCAAAACGATTGTACAAACAGTTTGGCATCATTTTGTGGTCTTAGTAAGACCCTAAAGCTGCAGTTACCAGCTGCATGTGCTGAGATGATTTGCACACTCCATGGGTGCTTTAACTAGAAAACATTGTGCTGAATTTTTCTTGTTAGAGATGGACAAAAATACTTTTTTTCTGAAAGACCAGAACTCTTTTCTTTCTTTTTTCTGTTTTAAATTAAATTCCTTATATGATTAAATTATTACAATAGAAGCAATTATAATGCAAAGTGCCTATTCAGTACAGCCTTTTAATTCTACAATGATCTAATATGTTTGGTTTTACAGCTTGTTGCACCTTTAAAGGGACAGTACATATTTTCCTCTTGTGTGTAGTGCTATTTATCAGTCTAGACTGTTTTGGTGTTGAAGATATCCGCCGTAGAGATGTCCAATATAATAGAAGTGGAAGGCACTGGCTCAGGATAATCCTCAGACCTCGTTGTAAACAGTTTTATGTAGAAACTGCTTTTTTTCCCAACCAAACTACACTTAGAAACAGAATCCCCATGAAGAAGAATCCCTGCATTTGCCATTAATGTTTAAAATCTAGACTGATAAACAGCACGACAGGTGAGAGGAAACATATGTATTTTTGATTTTTGGGGTGAACTGTCCCTTTAAGAATCAGCATACATGACAAGCCTGGAAACAGACATCCAGCCCGAGTCTGATTGACCCATTCAATCACTAATATAAGCTTCTGAGGACTGGCCCTGATTTGGTTTGATGAATCAATAAACTCAAAGCAGAGATAAATGTTCCACTCAGAAGATGGTTGGAAAAAAGGGAGGAAAAGAGAAGGAGGAGGAAGAGGAGGGAAAGAATGAGCTGACTGCAGCAGCTCTCCTGATATCCTGTCCTCCTGCTCTCCTCTTCCCTCTTCTTCTCTGTCTCTCCTTCTCTCTAATTAAAGAAAGAGGGGTTATAAATTAATGCCCAGAGAGGAGAGAGGATTCGTTCTATCGACCGGCCAGGCAGCAAATTGCTGAATCTCCTCGTATGAAATACCAGATATTACACACACACACACACACACACACACACACAATACATAGCGATGAGTGCGTGTGTGTGTAATGTGACAGCGAGGCCAGTGGGAGGTTATGGTGATAGGGCCTGTGGGATTACCGCATTATAACATCCCATGGCGGCAATCCTATCGCACCATCACCCTGTGACGAATTCAGAGCCACTTGGAGATGAGATGACACTCTGCCCCAGAAGAACTGCATCTCGTAATCTTCTCTTTTTTTTCCTCTGGAAATCCCTTGTTTTGTTTCATCTACTATTCTTTCTTTTATCACCTCAAGCCTGCCCTCCTTTTTTTTAAGTTCCCACTACTTTCCTTTTCAGTTTATTTATCTTTACTTTCAAAGGCCTTGCTCTTTGTACCTGCGTGTCTTGCTCTCTATTTCATCTATTTCACACTGTCTCCTCTTTTCCTCTCATTCTGTGTGTGTGACCTATACACACACACACACACACACTCGTACACACTCGAGGGGCTACAATCAACCAGAACGCGGCTGAACAAGCGAGAGAGAATGATAAAAGAATAAAGGAAAAACAAGGGTCAGTGCTCTTACAACTGAGCACCTTCTCTGTGCCAGTCTCACCGGGAGAGTTATCGCAGTGGCAAGTTGCATTATGGGAGAATGAGTTCCTAATAGCGTGGAGAAACCCATTCAGTCATAAAACAGTATCTGTCACTCCTGTCAGACAAAATTATGTCGGGAAAATGGATTCTGCTCTCCCTCTCCTACGCCTGCTCTGTTTATATGTGTGTGTGCCTGTGTGCATGTGTGAGGATGCACGTGCATGCCTGTGTGAGTGTGTGTGTGTGTGTGTGTGTGTGTGTGTCTGAAAAACAAGGGCAGAGAGAAAGTGGATGACAGAGCGGAAGAGCGAGAGAAAACCGCATCCATGGATTTAGACATCTTTCCTTAAAGTGAAGCGCTTTTATAAAGACTCAGAGAACAGTGAGGCCTGGAACCAAATTGTGCGCATGTGTGTTGATTCGTAAGTGTGTGTGTGTGTGTATGCACATGGGTTTTTTTTATGTGTGTCTCCTCTCCATATTGTGATTCTCCAAGCACAAATCCCATGCTGTCTGTAATAATTATTTTGTGAACTGGCTGCTAACACTGCAGCAGTTCCTGAAGCAATTTACACACTCCATCTACTCAGCAGGAATAAAACATAACATCCTGGTTCTGATCGGTAAATACACTTTTCTCATTCAGTCGGTGAGGTTGCACTGTAACTCTGAATGCAATGTGCAAATTCATCATCAGTTCTGCCATGTAATTGATTCGTTGCTGTGTAGTTCCTTTAAGCTGCACCAACCATGACATGGTGTGTTTTTTGTTTTGTTTTTTACTTGACTGCTCTTTGTTTCTGATTTCATACCATGAGTTTTGAATTCTCAAAGCCCAGGAGTCAATTAATACATATTTATTCTACACTGTCGGATGGATTTTGTTATTTTCAAGAACGCTCATTTCAACTATCATCAGCATTCAGGACTTTGACTTGTTCAACCTCTTCAAGTTCATCGTTCAGCCCAGTGACCAGAATAAATGTTGGCTATTAACTATCCCTATATTACTTTTGTATAATATTATTAAGTGAAAACATTAACATTTCAACAACACTGTGGTCCGGTTAGGTCTAGGCAGACATGGATAAGATTTTATCCATCGCTGGTGGCACAATCCCAGCAGGAAATGCAGTGATGTCACCGTAAAAAACAAACACTTTTCATGACACTATCCCCGGTGGAAACACATCGGCGGGTCACTAAAAAACAGCCATATTTGACTAAAAAAGATCTGCTTCTAGTGGCACCATCCCCCATTGAAACACAGCAATACGGTTACTAAAAAAATACCAATATTTGGTGACCGTATAGCTGCTGGAAACCTAGCGATTAGCTAAAAAACAACCTCATTTGGTGTTTGTTGGTCTTGAACAGTTGCACAGGCGTTCATGTTCTCCCCGTGTCAGCGTGGGTTTTCTCCGGGTGCTCCAGCTTCCTCCCACAGTCCAAAGACATGCAAGTTAATTGGTGACTTTTAATTGCCCATAGGTGTGAATGTGAGTGTGAATGGTTGTCTGTCTCTATGTGTCAGCCCTGTGATAGTCTGGTGACCTGCCCAGGCCCAATGTCAGCTGGGATAGGCTCCGGCATTTTCTTGTGGCAACTGGGATGACCTCTTTGTGCCTCAAATACTTTTAATGTCATGTCTGTCTCTCTTAACTGAAATGATGTTAAGTCCATTTTAAGGTATGGCAGTATCCATCTATCAGTTGTTCAGTCATTCCATCCACCATTTTGGACTTGACTTAAATATCTTAACAACTACTGGATGGCTTAGTATACATGTACATACATATATTCACGGTCCCCAGAGGATGAATCTTCTGACTGTTCCTTTAACGCCACCATGAAGTTCAAATCTGTGGTTTTGAAGAAATGTCTTCACTGCTATAAAATTTGGCACAGACAACTTTGCTGACCCCTTGCCTTTTCTTCTAGCATCACCAACAGTACATTTTCTTATGTCCAATATTTTGGTTTAAGGTAGCATTTAGCTCAAAGCACAACTATGCCAAAGTATCTTTGCTAGCAACACTTTGGACTCATGGGTCTTCTTAAACCATATTTTAAAGTGTTTTTAATGAGCTTCAAAGATGATGGCGCCATATATCCTAATAAGGTGGAAGTGAGAATAATTTTATGTTTGCATATATGTGTGTGATTAATATTTATCCTCAAAGTAAAGCAAGCTCCTTAAAACTGTTCAATACTGGACCAACACTGAATTAATTTATTGCCTTCCCTGAATGCAGCATCATTACAGCACATTAGGATTTTATGATATGGAGATACACTAAAAAGGCAAAGCATGTACCTTCTTTGTTTCTACGCATTTATGCATGGTGATTACTTAAATACACCACTCCCGACAAGGCCGCATCCATCTGAATTGTCATTTCTTCTTGCTACTACATCTGTTCCGTTGTTGCGCCACATTTCTTTTCCCCAGATAAAAGCCTAATTTTGCATAAACCCCCATAACGCCACACTGGATCCAGCCATCTGATCCAGTCAAATATACCCGCGTGATTTGCTGCAGTCTGCGCTTCTTTTGAATAAAACAGTAATTCGCTGGCGATTACATAATCCTCCCAAAAAAAAAAAAAAACACCATACACATCCGACCAAACAGGTGCCCTTTTAAAGGAAGCTCGTCCTCAAAACTCAAAAATATATCATCTGACAAACTCTGTGTGTTGCATGCATGTGTGTGTGTGATGCAGAGAACAGCAGGTGTGGATGCTTTGAAAACCTGACTGCTACACACCTGTAGTGGGCAAAAAAAAAAAAAAAATACACATGCTGGTGGCTCAGTTCCACCTCGCTCTTCCTCTCTCTGTCTCTTTGTGTCTCTTTTTCTCGTGCTCATTTGCTCTCGCTATCACGGCCCATCTGTCTCCATCGCTCGCTCGTCTCGGTATCTCTCCATATTTCTCTCCTCTCCCTGTCTCTTCCTCCTGTGCCTCAAGGGGACACATTTTATATTTTTAGTGCATATCCATATTTTAGTGCAGTTACTGAATTTTTATCTCTTGATCATCATGGAAGTCTCTCTCTCTCTCTCTCTCTCTCTCTCTCTCTCTTTCACTCTCTCTCTCCCCGTGTGTGTGTGTGCTGCTGATTTCTGGCGCATGGGTGGGACGGCTGCACCAGAGGGAGAGAGGGAGGAAGAGAGAGAGAGAGAGAGCAGCTCCCAATTATGTTTCCACTTTGGGTCTCCGTGTCTCTCTCGCTTTCAGTCTCTTTCTCTGCACCACAGTCAAGTGGTACTGATCAATTTCACAGGCTCTCTGTTTACAACAACACACTCTACCTCCCCTCCGCACACCAACAAAGGGTGTGTGTGTGTGTGTGTGTGTGTGTGTGTGTGTGTGTGTGTGTGTGTGTGTGTGTCAGTATGAAATATGAAAAAGCCAGTCTCAAAGATTGGGTGGAGACTGTGCGGATTGCGGCAAACTAAACCGAATACTGTAACGCGCTGCGAACACCGTGTGTGACCTGAATAAAAAAACAGACTGGTCGAAGCTCAAGTCTCTCCAAAAGTGTTTCTGTCCATAACCAGTGTGGAAGGGTAAACACACACACACACACACACACACATACACACGCATGCAAGAGCAGTGACCCCTTGCCACCCCAATAACAGAGGTCTCAGATTTTGATTAACTGTGGTTTGAGGTGCTATCAGGGAGCACAACAGCAATCACAGCTAAAGACAGACAGAGTGCACAGATTATCTAGACTGAGGAAGAAGGGAAGGGATGAAGAGGAAAAAATGAAGGAAAAGATGGAAGCTGAGAGGAGAAGAAAAGAGGAAGAAGAAGGAGTTTGAAGGTGGGGAAGAGAGGGAAGCGAGGCAGTGGGAAGAAGGAGACAAAAAAGTGGGGGCGATGGCAGAAGAGAGGGACAAGACAAAAATACATAACCATCTATCTCCCTCTCTTATCTAAATGCTTCGTTTAGCCACACCTCTCCCTTTTTCCACCCGTCTCTCAAACTTTTCCTGTCAGCCTCGCTGAATTTAAGCCAGTGCGGGGCAGCCAGATGTGGCTATAAAGATACATGGCTGCCATTTAAAGTCCATTACAACGGTGAGAATACTTTGCCATTTTCTTTATGGAAGCTTCCTCGCATTAACTGGTTAAGGAAATCCATGAGCTTGTTGGTAAATGAGCTCATGGATCATCCGTATGATGAGATTGAGGTAGTATTTTTAATACTGGTGTTCAGCGCTTATTGCTGGTTTTGTTCTTGCAGTTTACTGCTAACTACAATTATTGGTAACACTTTAGTTGAAGGTATCTACATAAGGGTGACATGACACTGTCATAACTATGATATGACACTGTCACGAACTTGTCATAAACATTTATGACTGCTGTCATTAAGTGTCATTCGGTTTTTGTAATGACAAGCTGACATTGTTTGGGTTGTCTTGATTATGACAACTTGACATTAATTAAAGTGACATTACCAGAAGATGTCTTTGCCATGACAATAATAATCATTATGTCAACTTGTCATAAATGCAAAGAGAAGTGCATTTCTTGTTAATGTTGAGTTGTTATGACAAAGACATCTTCTGGTAATGTCATCCTGGTTAATATCAGGTTGTCATTATAAGGACATCCCAAACGAATTTAATGTCAACTTCTCATGACAAAGACAACTTCTGGTAATGTCACTTTGATTAATGTCAAGTTGTCATAATCTTGTCACTTGTCATTACAAAAACCAAATGACACAGCAGTCATAAATGTTTATGACAAGTTCATGACAGTGTCATGTCATAATTATGACAGTGTCATGTCACTCTTATGTAGATACCTTCAACTAAAGTGTTACCCAATTATCTTTATTCAAGTCATAGTTTGTTATGTAGGGTTGCAATGCACAAACTACCTAATTGTTAAGGACAGAGTGTGTCAGTGTGAGTAGGTCAATATGTGGTTATAACAAATACACTGGTATTGACCGATATGTTGCCAAATATATAAAAAGAAACTGTTGAATTATATACAGTAATAGTATTGATCATAAAAAGCAACACAGACAAACATACAGGAAGCAAAAGCAGCATAAGCACAACAGGAACACCAGAAGTGCAGCCAGTCCAAATTCCCTATGAATCAATCTCTATGCGATTTTTAAAGTATTTTCTGTTCTTTTCTTTGAAGATGAGATAAGATACGTTAGATAAGCCTGTAGAGATCAACAGAGGGGAAATTCGGGTCTTGCAGCAGCACAAGGACAGAAATAAGTACAGACAACAAAACCTAAATAATTAAAAGTAAATGAATTAGAAATTAGAATTAAAATAAAAATAGAAACTATACAAGAGCAATCAAAGGTAAAAGTACAAGGCAGGAGTGAAACAGTAGTTTGATTAGTAGCAGCAACATCAGCAAAGCACAGTATACAGAAACAGCATACATCAGAATCACATATAAAAATGTATGAGATTAAATAATGATATTTAGTGTTTGTCTGCATTAATATGGATACAGAATATAGTATATAATGTGATAAAACAGTATATCAGCATAAAATGCTACAATGCAGTATAATATACAATAAAAAAATATTATAGTGTACTGTGAACATATATTGTATAAATAATACATGTTGTCTATGTTAATGTTATATGAGGAATATTGGTGTCATAGAAACACTGACTATGTTTACATGCACAAAATGTTCCAGTTTTTGCCCTTTTTCCAAAAAACCAAATTGCACCTATTAAGGTGTTTACATGTTTAATGAGAATGAATTTTCCACTAATATTTCTGCTTACACGCAGCGATGCATACTCCAGTTAACGTGCCCTAACAGGTCGTTTATGACATGAGAATACAAAGGCTACGTCTTTGACACAGCAACTGCGGGTTTGATCCCAACTCTGGCCCCTCGCTGCATGTCATGCCCTCTGTCTCTCCCCAGTTCACCCTAGACTTTCCTATCTAATGATGGCATTGTGATGCCCTGGAAATCCAGAGTTCTCGCGAGAGCACAATTTGAATTTGCTCAGCGAGTCACTCTGGCAATCAGTAATGATGCTCAGTACCCATGCCGCTGGAGCCGAGCTGCACCAATCACATCGGTGTATCCGATATAGGCAGGTCAGAGGCGAGCTAAACAGATGACGACAGCGCTGCGACGACGAAGTCCGGAATCAGTCAGTAAACATTGCAAGATGGCTACAGATGAACACCAGTTGTTTGAAACAGCTTTGGCCGCTACAATGAACGAGTTAGACTTGGCTTTTTCTCTAAAAGAGGAACAGAAGACGGCGCTCGAATCTTTCCTTTGCAAGAAGGACGTTTTTGCTGCTGTGCCGACCAGATACAGCAAGAGTCTAATCTACCAGTTAGCTCCGCTGGTAGCTAAGCTCTGGATACGTCACCCTGTGTATTGTTCTGATTGGTCGTAGTATTATCCAATTGCGTGTAGTGATATTTTCAAATGCATGTTTGGTGCTGCCCCTCGAGTTGGGCCATTTTCATTACTCATGGCCAGACCCTACATCTTTCTAGATTTGGGTCTGGATTTCCAGGCTAGCATTGTGATGCTTTCCATCACAATGGGATTCATTTCAAAGTTTTCCACCGGTGGCGGACTCGTTCGACCGTGCGAACACAGCCTGCCTCTTTTTCCTTCAACCACCTTTGTGAAAGGTCTTTGTTGTGATATTTGCGCATATCCAAAAACCTGCTGATATAATGTTTCAAAGTAGGTGCATTTCTTCTTCCGATCAGAAACGTAGGCTTTTCTTTTGGCCCTACATCTCTACCCCAGCCTTGCAAACTCTTGGCGAGTTGGTTTGTGTACACCCCACAGAGCTGACTGTAAACAGGCAAGAGGCCATGTTCTGCAAACTGCAGCAAGACACCAGCTGAGCCAAATATTCCAAATGTGCTGCGTACATGTTCAAAGAACGCCCCAAAACCCTTAATATACGGGCTTATACTATGGTCTGGGTGAATACTTGATTCTGATTGGCTGCAGGGTGTCTGGTAAAAACTATTTAGCAGCCTCTGTTTACAATAAATTTCCAATACTGAGAGTAGTCTTTTAGTGCTTCATCCTCTGAACACCACAGGATGGAAACTATAACACATGCTGCAGGTATTACACCGCCCCTCTGAACTTTCACATCCCACCCGCTGTTCAACTCGCTACTTCAGGCTGCACCAACAGTCACGTTACACATGGCGTATTGCTTGTTTGTGAACATCTTGATATTGATTTGGGGACAATGACATTGCTGGATACCTGAATAGCTAGTAAGTCTTGTCGTTAAACACACTGTCAAATTTTATTTACCATCAACCGTACACGACGTAAATGACTTTGAATCTTGCTAGTGTTATGTTAGCTTTCTGGCTACTAATGGTTCTCAATAGCTGAGTCAAAGGGCTCTGTATTTTCCACTGCTAACTCATATCTCAGGTACGTCCTTTTCACTGGAGTACTAAATAATGTCTACATTGCATAAGAACCTTATGGGGTGGTAATGATCATTCCAGGTATTAGACAAACCCTCAGGTGGAAACTGAGTCCTGGCTTGTGAAAAACTTGATTTTGATTGCAAAAAGCCTAAAAATATAAATTGATATTCTTACATTTAATTTCTTGGTAAGCGTCCATAGCATAAGGAGGATAATGTCCTTCGAGGTGTCCATTATTACTTTTTAATAGCCTTCACGAAGGCAACTGTCCTCCACTGTGCACTGGATGATTCCATGTCGGCCATTAAAAAGTGATAATGGATACCTCAAAGGGCATTATCCCTTACATATCCCACGTCTTCATTGGAAAAAATGCTTTATTTGGAATAAGGGCTAATATGAAATATCCAAATGGAATATGCTGTTTACATGACTGTTATAAAATTTAGAATACTGCTATGTTTGAATAATAGTGGAATATTAGCGTGCATGTAAATGTAGTCATAACTTTCATGTACACTATCTTATAATTTGAAAAAAAAAAATTGCATAAAAACTGGCAAATTTTAAAACATTTTATCTACAAATGCCAGAATAAGCTTTCGAAAACCCAACATGCAATACATGTGTAATTGTGCAACGAACACAATTGCCACATATATTACAGCAGATGCGACCTCAGTGTCCTCAGCGGCAGATGTACTGCCCGGAAGAACTCGCAGGGACACGCCCACATTTTTTGCACATGCACACACAAACCAACCCAGACACACCCACATGTAGGTCCTACCTTCTCCCACTCTCTCTCCTTGTTGAGAACAATGACCACCAGCTTTGGGAATTCCTGGTAGCCGTCTTCTGTGAATGACAAGTCTCTGCCATCCCATGTCACATTCATCATGTACCTGAGAGTGAGAGGAGCGGAGAGGAAGAAGGAGGAGGAGGAGTGGAGCACAGGGTGAAGAAGTAAGTGAGATGAGGACAAAGACAGGGTTGGGGGGGGGAGGTAGAACAATCCGAGAATGAGAAAAGGGAAGAAATGAATGAAGGCGAGGAGAAACAGAGGAAAAGGGAAATTGAATTACATTAGCATGAGAAAAAGTCAATTTACAATCTACTAGTATTACTATCCTGAAATATTCACACAGGCTCTTTCGTATTGATAGTCCAGGCGTAATGCTGAGGAATAAAAAAAGATCTATTCAAATCCTACAAAAAATGTGTGTGTGTGTCTGGTGTAACCTGTAAGCAGACAAAATTCCTTGAAATGTGAGAGTTACGTGACGGAATAAAAGTATTGTCCGTATAGTGCAGTGTGTGTATATTGCTCAATGCTCCACAGGAAATCAGAAATGAGATAAAAGAAAGTGACAAAGGATAGTACCTAAAGCCATAGTCCACACTAACACTCACCGCCCACACTCACACACATAGTAATGAGTGACCCATATGGCAGGTCACATTAGCTAAGATGGAGGGCAGTGGGAAGATATTCTTGGGTCCACATAGCCTCCACATTAATCATGGCTGTCTTCCCCCACTCTGTCTCCCTCACTCCTTCTGTCAGCGGTCATGTACAACAAGGGAGAGACAGCTCCCCTTTTCTTCCCTTTCTACTCCATTCTGGGGCCGGGGCGACGGGGAGGACTTCTAAATGGAACATGGACCCACGTGACGTGTCTTTGAAAAGCCACAGCGGAGCGCTGCAGGTGAGCCGTTTCATGCTGCGTGCGACATTGTGCCGGCACACGCTGTGGTCTATGGAGGCGGTGCAATCAGTGAGGCACAGATATACACATTGAATGCTAATGTATAATAAGGACATTTATTTTGGTGACAATACTGCCAAAAAATACTCTTTAAGGTTCTTAAATTGGCAGAAACGGAATATATTAAGTATGTTTTCTTTAGTGTGTAATCACCTGAAAATTATGATCATGTTTTTATTATTTTGGGATGAGCTGCTCGTATTTACAAAGGGAGCGTGTCCTCGTCTATAGACGTTGCCATGTTGCACTGCAATATTTTTAATGTAGCTCAGAATGGACAAACCCTCCACTGGCTCTAGATAGAGACGTTTGCATTGCAGCTCCTCTGTGACGAGTGTCGGAAAAACACTGATATCTTAACATAAAACTAATTTATTCAGTGTTTTTACTGTTTTAAGAGTCTGTTTTGGAAAAGAAGAGATCTCTGCCGATAATTCAGCTCCTGGTAAAAACCCTCCTGAACATCTGGATCTAAGTAATCAAAGTATAAAGGTGACCACATAACACATGCCAGGCTGGTGGCACATGCTCTCCAACATGCCAAACACCATCAGAAAAAACACTGATTTGTAATGTGAAACTGCTTCATTTAGTGTTTTTACCAATTTAAATCACTGGGTCAGTATGTTTTGGAAAGGAAGAGACCTCTGTGGACAATTCGGCTCCTGGTAAAAACTTCCTAAACGTCTGGATCAAAAACTAGGTGAGCACACATTAGCATGTGCCCAGCTAGTGGCCTGTCTCCGACGTGCCAAACAGCATCGGAAAAACACTGATTTGTAACATGAAAATGCTTTATTTGGAGTCCACATATTTTGAAGAGGAGGAGACCTCTGCAGACTATTTGGCTCCCAGTAAAATCTTCCTGGAGGTCTGGATCAATAGGCTGGAACACTAGATGAGCACACATTAGCAGGTGATGGGCTAGCAGCCAGTCTGTAACGTGCCAAACGCTGTAGGAAAAGAACTTATTTGTCATGTGAAACAGCTTTATTCAGTGCTTTTACTGGTTTAAATCAACAGGTCAGTTTGTTTTGGAGAGGAGAACTGTGGATTATTCGGCTCACAGTAAAAACCTCCTGAATATCTGGGTCAGAAAAGAAGTGAACTCACATTAGCAGGTGGAGAAACACTGGTTTGTAATGTGAAACTGCTTTGCTTGGTGTGTAACAGGTTTTAATCACCTAGAGAGGAACATTTGGCGCCTGGTAAGAACACTGAAGGAATTCTAACTGGGAGAAGTTTCAGCTGGTTGCAGCCTGCGATCCTCACCACTAAATCCGCTTAAATCTCAAACATCGGTCCTTTAATTCAGTTTTTAAAAGAGAAAAATATTGTATATCTGTCTTTGATGTCTGTTCCTGCAAAACTTTTAAAAATGTCATCCAATTTAAAATCTTTGATTGGTAAGCAGTTGGCTATTAATTTAGATTCCTGGCTTTAATACCATGCATAATATTAACCAACACATGATCTGCCAGATGAGACTGTAATTGTCAATTCACAGTAAGCTAATTAAATTAATTTTATCATTTAAGCTGTTGCCGACTCCCACACTTGCATGTTACACACACCAGCAGTCTAGACCAATTACAATGCCAAGTCAGGAGGATGGTGACAGAGATAATGGAGAAAAAGGCTGTGTTGTGTGTGTGTGTGTATACGTGTGTGTGTGTGTGTGTGTGTGTGTTGTGTGTGTGTGTGTGTGTGTGTGTGTGTGTGTGTGTGTGTGGTGACATTTCAGGATACCTGCATGTCCCCTTAAATTGCTGCTGGTAACACAAATGCACACACACACACACACACTGATGGCCACTCAATGCTCAGATGAAATCAGCCAGAGATAAGGGGATTGAGTGGGTTTTGTGATTAAAATAATCTGATTGGCCTGCAAGCGACCAGGTGAGTGGTATTAAGCCATTTGATTGGACACGGGATGCAGCGCTGAACCCAATTATGTGTGACTACAGCCGAGGAAGAGGTGCTGGAATCGATACCAGCGCCCTGGCTGCTCTTTTAGACAAGAGCCCAATCTGCGCTCTGCAACCGTCTATCTGGAAGACATGCAGACACACACACACACACACACGCACGCACGCACGCACGCACGCACGCACAGCAGGAGTTTTTACTCTTCTTTCCATGTGCTTACCGCACATTTTGCTCCCCTTTGTTTCTCATTTGTATTATTTTCACTCTCTGTCATGCTCATTCTTTTGACACAAACCACCAGAAAAAAGTTATTTACAGCTTTATTATCTGATGCAACTCAGATGTAACAATGTCAAAACTTGTGCTGGAGGTTAGAAATATATGACTGTGTGAGAAGCACATCCTGTAAGGTGAAAAAGAAAACAAAATTATTTCCTGGTAAGGCTCTCGGGGAGCGTGTGAGGATGTTCAGACAAACTGAATGATCATTTCCTGTGGAAAAAATTCCCAGCCAGTGACCCTTCTGCAGGCGAAACTTTAAAGGAACAGTGTGTAGGATTTAGTGGTATCTTGCGGTGAGGAGTGCAGATTGCAACCAGCTGAAACTTCACCCATGTGCCAAGTCTGAACTCCCAGTTAGGATTCAATCAGTGCTCAGTGTTCTGGAGATTTTTACCAGGAGCTGAATTATCTGCAAATATCTCCTTTCCTTCCAAACAAATGGACCCAATGATTTGAATTCGTGAAAAAAACACTTATAAAGCAGTTAAATGTTACAGTTCAGGGTTTTTCTGACACTATTTGTCACAGAGCGGCTGCTAAATGGCCGATATCCAGCTTTGGCTACTGTAGAAACATGGCGGTGCAACATGGCGGACTCTGTAGATGAGGACCTGCTTCCTATGGAGATAGAAACAGCTCATTCTAAGGTAACAAAAACATGACAATTCTTATTTTCTACTCTAAAGAAGACATACTTATTAAATTATATTCAACAAACAGTGTGAATCTGCAGCTTGGAGCAACGTCTCAGTTGAAACCATTCGTTGTGATTTAAGTTCATGAAAGCAGTGAGTTTTTTCATTAACATTATGTCCCTTGCAGCTTCAAAAATTGACGTGAGATTCAGTTCAACTGAACCGTCAGCTTTTCCAAACGGGCTAAATGAAAAATAGGCACCACTGAGAAAACATCCTATTTCATACTCATATAATTATCATCATTATCAGGACTGCTGTGTCACTGGCTGTTCATGTGAAAATCAAAGTGGCGAATCCTGATAGTGTACAACTAAAACAACAGGGTGCAGAGAGGACGAGCAGATTGTGTGTGTATGTGTGTGTGTGTGTGTGTGTGTGTGTGTGTCTGTGAGTAGGTTTGGTCCAATGCCCATCAAACAGGTGGACCTGATAGGGCGTTGCTAGGATACGGACACAGGCTGGAGTGTATACGCTGTAAGATGACCCTAAACAACCCCGAATGAACATCCCTGCACACACACACACACACACACACACACACACACACACACACACACACACACACGCAGACACACACACAATTACTTTGCCCACCTCAACAATTCTCCACCTAATGTTTCCTCTCCCCTGTAGCACTGAGATCATAGTAAAGCGATCCAATTTCTCTCACTTTCCAGCCTCCATTATATCAGTAATCTCTCTATTCATTATGGGGGGGGGGGGGGGGTTGGGGGGGGGGGGGTGCAGAGGTGGGGAGACAGCGGAGAAGGAGCACCCGAAAAAAAAGTGCGAGTGTAAAGATGTGAGAGATTGAGGGAGGGAGATGGAAAGAGGAGAAGTGTGACGGGAGAAGAAGGGGACTAAGCCTCGACAGAGTTGGGATAAAAATATCTTCGGTGTTATTTTTTTCCTCCCTTCCTCTTATTTTGGAGTAAAAGGGTTGGGATGGGAGGAGGGGGGAGGGGAGGGGAGGGGGGGAGACACTGCACCCAGCTCTACACGTGCACTGCAGCAGGCAAATAAGAGCACACATTCACTGCATTACAGCAGCCAGGGCCAAACCCAAACACTCTCCATTTATGCTGTTTCTCCGCACTCAGCGAGCGATGGAGATTAACAAATGACAACGAGAAACAATGACTTTTTCGAAAGAGACTCTACGACGGCCATCTTTTCTGGTCTCTGAGGAGGCTTTGCTGCAGGGAGAGGAGTCTCCACAAAGATGTTAAGATGAACCGTATAACGCCGCGTGTGTGTAAAAGATAGAGACGTTTATCCTTCGTAAAGACAAGGACCAGTCAAAGCAATGATGTACACTGTCAGCACCCATGATTTATGAACTGCAACAGCACACACACATGCACACACGCTCACTGCGCTTGTGAGAGACAAAGACAGGGAAGTCTGCGAGAAAAAAAAAAAAAAAAAAAAGATGGGAGCTGCTATCAGTGCTGATTTAGGTCTTTTAAGATGACCCAAGGGCGGGTAGTCACTTGAAAACACACTCAGCCTCAGGTGGCATGTGTTAAGTGTGGCATGAGTGATGACTGTACAAGGTGAAGTAGATGCTAGCTTAGCAGAGTCTCTGCCCCTCCTCTTGTCCCTGGTGTGTGTGTACATTATGTTTGTGCGGTGATTTTTTCTGTGTGAGTTCGGGCAGCACAAGATTAATGCTAACAATTACATTTCCTCTTTTCCAAGCTTGCAGTCGCACCATAAAATGCAACACATGTCCACTCAGCTGCTTCAGCAGGATTTCTTTTGTTGCACAAAATAGGATTTTTGGGTGTACCGGCTTGGGGATTCTTTACGCTGTTGCCGAGCTTGAGTTTCGTGGGTTTTCTCCAATATGCAAATCGAGTTTTAGTTCAGGAATCCCTGCACAACTCTGGAGCACCTTTCCTTAGATACCCTTACCTCTGATGAAAAATTAATAAACTTCTTGTGCGATGGGGGTTTGCAGTGGTTCACACTGACTAAACCTCCTTCATATCTGCCGCTCTGCAGTCCCACATCTCTCCCCGTCTCTTCGCTCTGAGCAGTCAAAGCAAAAGCAACTTGATGGTTCATTTATCTCCGACATGTAAAACACTAGCTGCCAATCATCGGCTATAGTTGGCTGTAAGACACAATACAAACAACTCTGCCCAGCAAAGAAAAAAACACAGAAACTGCATAACTGGCCAACATGGAATCAGTATTCTTATATAACAATGAATATGCCATAGAAATGTGTAATTTTCAAAAAACACAATATGTTAAATTTTTATCAACTGCAAAACAGGTGTGAAAAGATAACCACACAGACTGCACCTTATCTATTAAAGACTATGCAGAGCAGTCACAGCTTGCCTTACTAAAGCCAATAAACAGGCCTTTATCCTTTGATTTAGAGTCAGTTTTGATGACTTAACATTTTCTAATTAAGTTTGTCATACCGTAAAGACAGGACCTGAATCAAAGAAAAAAGAGACACTGGATAAAATAGTCCTGCTAAAAGCTAATTAGCTAAAATGCTAAAATGTCCAAACACAGCTGTTCAGAATCACATGCTAATATAATGCCTACTTCATACTTAATCTGTATCTCCATAGTGCTGATTTAATGATCGATTAAGTATGTCATTGCTAAGAGTCTATTACACTCAGTCTTGCTCACCAGACCTTTCTCAAGAAAAGAAAGGTCTGGCTGCGCCGACTCTCACTTTAAGATTGGAGAAAAAAATGCCCCAGCTTTTTTTTTTATTTCTTTCAACCAATCACAATTGTTCTTGGCGGTGCCAGCAACAGTGCACTTGCAAAAATATTGCCGGGGGGAAACAGGTTTTGGTGTAACACGCCCACAAAAATATCACCTACAGGACGCGAACCATGGCAGAACTCAAATTCATTTCCCCCTAAGTGCAGTTCTTTTGGGCAGGTGTGAACACAGGAATCACACTTTGGTGCGCACCAAAACAACCAGACTGAGACCTTCTTGAGGTCTCAGTCCGGTTACAAACAAACTTTGAGAACATGTTCCGACCTGGATCTGAACCAACTGCAGTCACATGACACATTGTTTGGGTTGAACATGAGCATGTTACAGTCCTGGAGGATTATTAATGTGCACCTCCTCCTGTACTGCCTTAATATGCACATTCAGCACATCCAATGCATCAAAACATTGTTTTCTAGTTGGAGCCGCGCCTCGTTTTCAAACTGTATGGTTTGACTAAAATGAACAATGACAGCAATATAGTCCACGATGAGCAGCGCTAACATCAACCTGCGTAGTTGTCCCTCCATTGTGACATTAGAAAGTGTCACATTTATCTTGCAAGTTCAACGTTTGCTTTACTTCCTGGATTTTTCCCACATGGAAATTCTGACCAATCAAGAGCAGCTTTCTCACACAAGGCATTTGATCTGGTCCGCTTGTAAATGCTGCCGTGAGAACACGAACCAACTCTAGGCAATTATTCAACTTTGTAACAAAAGTAGTCCCTGATTCAGACCAAAGCAAGACAAATACATAATAAAACCTAATAATGTGGGGCTGTTGAGTAAGCTCACGTCTTATATTCAGAATTTCTTGCTAATATAGTCTGGGCACTTCTCACATCGACAAAATCCACATACTATGCAGTGTGAACACACTACATACTCAATTTTATGCCAACTTAGTATGAACAGTCTGCTAGTATGTGATTTCGAACACATCTTATAGGTTGTGTAAAAATGTATTTCGTTTTTCTTCCTTCTGTCAAACTTCAAACCCCTTTTTTACTGTTTCTGTATTTACTGCTGTTTGCCTTCGAACGCAGTGCTCTCCACACAGTTATCTACAATCCTCCAAAGATGTTACCATCCACCAGGCAGCCTTGGCCGTAATCAGCATTAGTTGAGGGAGCTCCACCCTCAACCCACTGGACAATGCTGCTCCCGCAGTCTTGTATAAAACATGCACACCCACCACTTGCCTAAAGGACCATTCAGGCTAAGCATAACAGCAATTAGCTCATTGTTTTAGATTGAAACAGGAGGCGTCTTTGCTTTGCAATCACCTTTGCATGTCAACAATATTAAAATGAGAGCTTTTACACACTCGCACAGACACACCTCTCCTGCTTTTTAGATTACAACAAGGATTCAGTCCCTCTCTCGCATATAGTTGGCTGTTACCTGCAAGGCAATACTTAAGCTGACAAGATAGGCGAGAGGGACAAAATGATTATATTGATTTAGGATATTCTCACTCACACCCACTTGTACACAGTGTTAAATATTATCAACTGTCTATCCAACTCTGTATGATGCATCCTTCCTTTAGAGCTTTATTTTCCTTCCTCTCACTTTCTGTCTTCATTTGGGACGATAACATGATGTCTCCAAAACCTTCTTATTTGATAATCATGCTTATCGCTTGCTTGTTCATTAGGTGACACCGTAGCATGTACACTACTTCACAGCGGATTATTCTTATCTTTGTAAGATCTGTTATGTTGCAAGTCACAGGGGAACTGCAAACAGACATGTACTGTACATATGGCATATATGTAAAAATACATTAATATTAATATAAAAACAGGAACATATATATATCCACACAGACATAGTTAGCCAGCGATCAAGCACTAATGTAATATTTATGAGCAGTGGAGTGACTGGCAGGTTGAATCACTGCCTACATACTGTACAAAAGTCATTCATAGGTCATGTCTCTAACCGTCGGTGACAATGACAAATACACAAACCACAAATACACAACTTAAGTATCAGAGCAACACAAGCTGCTGAGTACAAGCTTGATTATCGCATGATTGGATCCAACCAATCCAAACTAACGGTTGCATATGGCGTGCATCTTTTAAACTCTCCATTGCAGTGTGTGTGTGTGTGTGTGTGTGTGTGTGTGTGTGTGTGTGTGTGTGGCGGCACAGCTCACATGACAACTGCCCCCAGACTCGGTACATGTGTCTAATGCGTACGTGTGTACATGTGTGTTTCCTGAGTTCTGACCCTCATATATCAGGGCTAGAGACTGAAATTACCTGTCAGAACAAACTACCACCACCACGCCTTTCACACACACACACACAAACACACACCGACACACACTCACAGACAGACACACGCTGATAAATAAGTGCTAAAGTCTTTTAAGGCACAGTGTTCACCACAGCAAGGTGAGCAGAGCTGTAAATCTGCCATGACAGAACATTCTCTTAAGGGGGGGATATTTCTCTTGTTTCTGACACGCACACGCACACATGCACACGGCATATTTTAAATGGAGCACAGGTTGTCACTTGGTTTGATTGCTGCACTGGCCGGCGCTCTTAGTTGGTCATTTGTCTCCTGTTTTTTTATTTTATTTTATTTTTCGATTACTCTGCAAAACATATTCATCTTGGATGTGTCACGGCGGATTTATCATTACAGCTGTCAGAGGCGAAGTGAGTGAGGTAAAACTTAACTGAAAGGCCCACACGGCACAGAACCAGCCGCCAGAACTGCGGACTTTTCTGTCATTTCAGCGCCATCTATTAATTTTATTCTCTTCAAAACAAGTTTTGTTCTATTTGCGACATGTTTTGGCTCGCCTAAGGACAAAGGCAGCATCCACTGTAAATCAAATCGCTGTCACAAATCACAGTTTAGTCTGAGAGGCGTTCGAGCAAAGAAACACATAAATATAAAACTGACGCCAGCCGGATGCTTATAAGATAATGCTGTTATTGACGTCTTCCTTCAGCGGGCCCACTGAAGAACTAAAAGAGAGAATAAAATACTGTGACCCTCTGTAAACACTGCAATATGTCACACTGGTGCTCTACATTTGTACGTACAGCCCATCTGCCTGCCTCTGTGAGTGTGTGTGTGTGTGTGTGTGTGTGTGTGTGTGTGTGTGTGTGTGTGTGTGTGTGTGTGTGTGCGCGCGTGCTGGCCATGTCCTCCTATATCCCCTGACAGCCGTTGATGGTCTAACAACCCACACTGGCCCGTCGCCCCGACCTAGCCTTGACCAATCATGTTTCTCGTGTCCTGGCCCTGAAGCCCTATTGGCTGAGCTCTCTCACCCACAACAGAGCCATCTGTGGCCACTCATCACCTGGGTAACAACCTGAGGCAGCAGAGCATGCTGGGAACAAAGTCAGCTGGCTCTGGATACTCGGTAATTCTCTTTAGCGTAGCTGTGACAAAAAGGGAGCTATATTAGTGCGGAATTGGTATTTAAAGTCCTATTGAGGTTATCAAAGCTGTAATCAATCATATTTTATTGTCTCATTGCACAAAATAACCATAATTTATGAGTGGGGGCTCATAAACGTTGCCGATCGATGCCAGTCACTCCTCTGTTACCTCAGTGACTAGTGAAATTTCAAGCCCTTTAAACAGGCAGTGTTGGCCCAGCCCTGTTTTTACAGTGAGCGCTGTAATCTCCCAGCCCCCCCTTAACTACCCACAGTGCTCCATCCACTTGGTTTCATTTTTGCAGAACCCAAATAAAAAATGATCCAAAGTGTACTGATGCAAGTTTGGCTGGATGTTAGTTGGACAAATAAACAGCCTGTGATGCAACGTCAGCCATATCAACCAGATGAGTCTCTGGTTGATTTATTGGCCAATTGAAAACGTTTCTGGACGATAAAATGTATAAACAGTCGCTGTGAGCTGAACTCACAGCTGAACAGGAAAACATTAGACTTGATTTACTAAACTCATAAAAGTTAAAGGTCTAGTGTGTTGGATTTAGTGGCATCTAGTGGTGAGGCTGCAGACTGTAACCAGCAGAAACCTTTTCTGTGTTGCAAGCATGTAGGAAAACTATGGAGGTGGCGACAAAATGCGAAGGGCTGGTGTTTGGTTTGTTTGTTCAGGGCTACTGTAGAAACATGGCAGAGTCCTGGGAAGAGGACCTGGTCTGTACAGTATGTAGAGACAGCTCATTATAACAACAGACTTTGAGTTATGGGCGATTATAAACTAATAAAAGCACATTTATGACTATTATACTCCATATTTGACAACATCTCCCCCTACATAATGGACCTTTAACTAACCTAGTGCACCATCCACTTGGTTTTGTTTCTGCAGAACCCGAATGAATATGTATCCAAAGTTTACTGAATACTGATATGAATTTGGCAGGGTATAAGCCACTGAAGCCAAAAAAGTTTCTGGTTGATTTATTGGCCAATTACATGAAAATGTTTCAGGCCGGTAAAAATGTATAGACGCTTGTTTCCAACCAGCCTCAGAGGAAAATTCAATCTACTAAACTTGTAAAGTTTAGCAGAGGGAATGGACCTGTTTCCTTGTTCATCTCTGAGCGATTTGTTTTCCCTCTCTCCTTCTCTTTTCCTCTTTGTTTAGTTCATCCAAACCTGAAGTTAAAGCAGCATCTAGGGTTGAGATTGACAGTGACACAGAGGGTCTGCACCTTGTCTGTCGTCCACAGAGCAAAGCTGCACGCCGACATTTTCAGTACAAGATAAAACAGGCTGCAGTGAGTCCCTCTCGATGGGATATTTGAAAACATCCCATTGAAATATCCCATGTGCAAAATATCCCATACCTGGGTTTGTGAATTTAGTCATTCTGAGGCAAGCTCAGGGGTTTAGTGTTGCCATAGCTCACAGAAACGACACTCCGCAACACATTTTTTTTCCTCGAATGAGGATTAGAATATATGCAGTTCACATAATCCAGTCGAAATTGATATGTATAAATGCGTGAAGATCCACTCATTACTTAAAGTGTTTGTCATATGGAAAAAAAGCGTACTGAACTGTACTGTACTGTACTTTTTAGAAAACTCAACATAAGGCCTCAATTGCTACTTATACCACCTGATTTTTTTATTTAGGGGTACTTTATGCATCACTGTGAGGAGAGTACTAGAGCTGTGTGTGTGTGAGTGTGTGTTTTTCACAAATTGACTGCAGCATTTTATTTTCAGTGGTTATGTCCCTAAGTTTGTTCAGTTTTGCTCAAGAAAATAAACAGAAAATAAAAGTCTGTGAGAGCCTTACAATCAACCAGACTGATTTACTTCCTTAAAAGGGAATTGTTCAGCTTTGTGTCACCGCACTGTGGGAAGTTAGTGGAGAACAATGCTGTTTGGCTTCCCTCCGTGCCATCCGGAGCTCCCCGTTCATCCACCAGCGGGGCTCATCGGGCCCTGCGTCATCAGGCAGACTTTAGCCGGCAGATGAACGGGGAGTTGCAGGCGCCGGCAGCCCGGAGGGAGGCTAAAGTTAATGCTAATGTTAATGTTACCTTCTGTTGGGTCTGCGTCGTGGACTGGAGGCTTTCTGTTGAGATGCTGAGGTATTGACGTTGTGCTCCTGTGGTAAGCTAGTCTGGTTTTATAATAGACACACTGTGCAAAGTTTTCATTTCTTTTTAGCTGAAAAAAAAAAAAAAAATTAAAAATAAAAACTTGGGGCACTTTTTGTCACTTTTCTGGCCTTTGCACCGCCATGTTCTCTCTTCATTTTGCAGTCCTTGCCATCAAATTACATTTTGTATTTTGAGCATGGATGTGTATGGACGACATGAGGGGTCTTTCCCATGTCATGTGTCCACAGCGTAAGCACAGTGTGCCACAGTAATAATCATCCATAGGATTTACAGTGTCAGAATGATGACTGTTAAACACCAAATACATCCTTATGCTTTTGACTGTCGCTAAATTTGCTCCTCCTCACAATCATTTTCTCATTTAAGCATCTCGTTGTTGCACAGCAGACACAGACGGCATTTGGTATTTTTGCTTTTGGAAATACATTTTGGAATTACATTTTGTCATTTGGATTTAAGAATCCTAATTTCACACTCCATTATTTAAAAAAAAAACAACAACAACAACACTGGGATGTAAACACAGGTTGTGTGTGTCTCTCCCTCCTCTGCCCGATGGAAAGCCAGACAGAGCTGGCAGGACCTGCAACATCTCCCACTGGCTGCCGGGGAGCGAGCGCATGATGAGAAGGAGAGCAGAAGAGAGTGAACGGGCGATGGAGGACTAAATGAGAAGAGGAACAGAAGGACTCATCAAGGAGCTCTTCAATTTTGGAGAGCACTCATTTGTAGCGGCTTCCCGCTGTTACCCCAGTCTCAGTTTCTCCCCTTTCCCTCTTTCTTCGCTGCCTAAATCACAAACTCCATCCTCAACTCCCATTCACCTCTTTCATTCCCCCCTTCTCTTTCTGACTCCTACACTTCCTCTGAGCTCGAACTCTGAGTCCCTTGTTTTCTATCCAGTAATTGCATCTTTCTTCAATCTCGATCCGAAACGCAGACTTGGTGGAAACTTGGAGGAAGTCTCTAATTACTAGGGGTGAAAACAAACAAAGCTGTGGCAGGAAGCCACGCATTCAAACAAACATCCACACTGAGATTTCTGTGTGCATCAACACAGCCACTTGCTTTATAGTACGCTATAAAAATATACAAACCTCATGAAATCTTTTGGAATTCTGCTGTCTCTATTTTTCTCCCCTCTTAAAAGACACATAGCTCACTGTGTTTCTAATATTATGGGCATGAATGCCAAAGAAACACAGCCACACACTCCTTCTTTACTTACTTATGTAGCGCACTGGGAGGCAGCTTGGTTGTCTTCTCCATCTGGCCGTAACAGGACGTCTTGGCCTCAGGGATGTCGCCGTACTCCTCCAACATGGCTGCCGCTGCTGACGTTATGATCCCCAGACCATCCCGAACTCGCGCCTCCAACGGGTAGTCCCAGTCGTCGTATGACACCGAAATCATTCCCGGTGGAAACTCGTCTGGTGTTATTTCCGGGTTCCCAGTGGTGAGCGACGGCACAATCCAGATGTATCCGAATCCGGTGAGGCCCAGGGAGCGCGCCTCCTCCAGGATGTACACCGCCTCGTCCTTGGAGCAGTAGAGCAGGACCACTGGGGACTGGACCTTCTTGAGCATGATCTGAGAGCGGCTGTCTTCCTCCACTGCGTCCAGAATGATGATATTCTGCAGGTCCCAGCCCACAAAACTAAAGCAAGGATAACGAGGACAGGAGTGAAATGTTAATATTTAACTAATAGACTATTAACTTTGCTCAGGTGCTGGCAAGGGCAGTTGTAATTATCCATCATAATTAATATCATTGTTAAGTGCGATGTGAATGCTAATAGGTGTAAAGTGCTTATTGTCAGGGGAAACACATTAGGGCTAAATGGAGAATGCAAATGCTAAAGCTGGTTGTATAATGATGCTCAGCAGGTTCCAGCCCACACAAGCAAAGGACAAGGGGAACAAACACTGGCCTCTTAATGTGAAAGGGCTCGTGGTCAACGTGCTAATTGGGGACAACAGTTATCAGAAAAAAAGTGCTGTCATCAACGTGGAACGCAGCTTCGGTCACACCTCCTGGACAAAAAAACAGGTTCATTAATATTTCATTACTTCTGCCCGACCATGTGGCTGAATAGAGATCCTCTATGGAGGGTAACGCTCAAAGCAACTGAAAGAAACGAAAGAAAATTTCTGCAAAACACGGATATGTTACATTTGCATTATCAATTACCTGCCAAGCTGCAGACCCCTATTTGAGTCTAACAAATGACAAAAACCGTTGTTCTTAAGCAATTTATCGCTACATTTCCAGTGGCTTTATAATCACCAAAGGTGGGTGTCTTTGGCAGCCCATTGCTGTGTTTCCATCAGGTATAGTTCCACAAAAATCGGTTGTTTTTTTACTGTGTTATTGCTGTGTTTTCTGCCAGGATAGTTCACCAAAGGCAGTTGTTTTTACCTAGACATCGCCCATTTTCAAGCCAGGATTGTGCTGCCAAAAGTGGTATTTTAAGCCAAACCATGATCTTTTTCTAACCATAACCAAGTGCTTTTTAACCACATGTTAACCGTTGTAATATAAAGAAACAGAAAGTTTCAATGTATCCACTACATAATAACATACAAATGTCATGTATCTGTGCTTTGCAGACACACATAATGCCAACATTTATTCCGGCGATTGAGTTAAAAGGAAAAATATCATTAGAATTTCAAAGCAATTTTTTTCAATCTTGTTTTGTAGCCAGAGTTAAAAGTAAAAAGTGCTTTTAAAACGATAATGCATTTGTAGAGTATCTTTTCTCCATCCTGTGGGACTGGCTGTTCTTTTAATATCCAGCAGGTCCCAGTGCACGAGGCTAAAGAGCACCAGAAACAGAGGAAATGGTGGCTGTGTTCGCAATTAAAGAAAATAATGTATCATTAACTGGTAGCATGCAGGAGCACAGGCCCTTAATGGCAGAGCTGGCAGAGTGTGGGACAAACACAGACGCGCACACACAAACACGCACTGGAGACTGAGTGTGACATACAACTGGGAAAAAAGGGAAGAGGTTAACCGTTGTGAAAGAATCCAACAATAGACAGGTAGTGTAACATGAGAGTGATTTGGGACTTGCCGTCCACGTCTTGCTGTTCAGAGTGATAATGGTCTACAAGTCCCACATGACAAAACTAGTAAAGAGGGACAATGATACACAGAGATGCATTCAAGGGGTAATAACAAGTACAGGAGAATGTGATACCGCAGTGTTCAGGAAGTGCATTTCTTGTTTTCAAGCCGTCCTCTTTATTAAATCAATCACCGACCAGTCATACCGATGTGGGTGTCACATGCAGATCAATCACCTTCGTTAGTATGTTCAAGACGATCCGGACCATACAGGTCGATGTCCAATGCCTGAGCAACCACTCCCCTCCAAAAACTGGTCCCTTAAATCTGCAGATTATACTGGCCGACTCACCACCTACCTGCCGGCATTCATCTCCACTAGAAAGCCGATGTACGTTGTCACCCACAAAATATATTCCCTCATCTCATGTCATATATCTGGGCCTGTATTTCATCGAGGCTACTGCAAGTGCCTACAGTTTCTATGGCCGGGTCAGCCTTGACTCGCCGAGATGACCGCTCCAATTCTCTGTTGTGAATGATGGAAGTCCATTGGTATTAAAACTGTCTGCCCATGACTAAGTCACTGCGAACCAGCTGAGTGCTGACACAGGAAATCGACAACGGGTAATTGCAGGTAATTGGGCTTATTATTTCTCGTTTCATAAATGATGACTATTATTTCAACATTGAGTTGAACATCACTTCTGGAGGTGGTGCGGATATTGACATCTGGGATGTTAAGTTACTTTTCTTTATTACAAATCTGTAACACCGTGGAGCTATCTTTCACTAAAGTATTGTCAATGCATTTAGGAGGAGTGGATATTGACTGGAAATAGAAGCATAAACAACAGGCTTGGATTTGCTTGATGGGAAAATGTGCACAGGATCTGATTCCTATTTGGGCAGATTAGATAAAATGTGACACATTTTCAGTAGCTCACGCTTCCCAGTTTCCTGAATGCAACACCTGTTTGAGGGACAAATTCATAATCTCATTCAATCAGCCAGTTAACCATCTGTTGCCACTCTGCGTGTAATTAAAACAATTGTAACCAGTGTTACCAAATACAGACACGGGCAGAGAGTGTTTGAATCACTGTTTGGTTTGACATAAAGAGTAACTGCTAATGAAAAAGACCCTCCTCAGCTGGGTTTTAATATATCACGGGTTCAGGCGCCGGCCTTTGCCAACATCTCAACACTGCTGAACATGGATCATTAATTTGACATTTTTTTGCCAAAAATTATGGCTTGCTGTTCTCTTCAGCAGTTTTTTCTCTTTCTCTCTGCGGAGAGCTACAGCATCAGTCAAAATGACCTAAAGGGGCGGCAAAGAGCCAAACTGCATGTGTAGTAAACCTACCTGTCATCTACATTAATTTTAAGAATGCTGATGAAATCCTTTTAGTGCTGGCTGCCTTTGAAGTACATACTGTATGAGTGGAGCAGATGAAAAACACAAGGCCAGAACACTGTGTGCAGTAACTCTCCTGGAAAGTAAACTTTTCCCATTCTCTGGGGAAATTTGCAGTGATAATGGAGAAGATTACACCCGAAATGGGGAAATGGGCTTGGAGAAATGCCCGGGCCAGAGGCGCATCAACTCTTTAGGAAGCATAACTACAGTGCTTGTTATCTTCAGTTTTTCTTAGTGCAAACTGTTGGCAATGAAAGGTGATTTCAGGGGCGATGACGCAAAGGGGTAAGTGAGGGGGAGTAGAAGGGCCCATTGCTCATGCACTTCACAGCTCCTTCATTAAGGCTTTATTTGTTTAATATAATATCATTTGGAAGTTGTTTATCTACATTGCAAGGTCATGTGTTATTCTTGCAGGGTTCAGCAAGTTTAGCGAGGTCTTTACAGTCCTGTGTAATAACCCTGCAACATAAACCCAAGAGTATTACGGCCCTTTCCTCATATGATTGTTAGCCATTTTAGCTGGCGGCATGACTCCAGGGATGACAATGTCTGTCGGTTGGTCGATCGGTCCAGCAATTGGGTCCGGACTGACAATATCTCAAGAACAATTACATGGATTGACATAAAATTTGATACAGAGATCTGTGTTGGCCAGAGGATGAATTCTAATGACTTTGGTGATCCCCCGACTTTTTATGTTACGCCTAATGGCGCCTTAATGCGCAGGCTTACCTCGGCTCAAGTCCTGGGCCCTGGGTCTCTTGGTGCCTCACAAAATCTGAGCCAAAAAAAAATGTTAAGGACGAGGTAAAGGCAGGCAGATGGAGGAGACCACGAGGCGGTAAGAGAGCCCTCTGCTGTACTAGAGGAGGATGGAGGACTGTGTGGTGATGAAGAGGGAAGAGACAAAGTGGCACTTCTTGGCCATCTGCAGGCTTTTCATTGAAAAGACTGATTTCTCCATATTGCTGCTGTGCACACAGGCCTACCTGGCTGATAACCTAGCTTAGTCTTTACTTTTTGTTAATGTGTTGTCTTATATTGATGAGTTTCATATTCTGTTTACTAATTAGGAGGGCACTCCATTTACTCTTTGCCATCTATTGATGGGGTGTCTTTATTAATGTTGCTGTGGCATACTGTTGAGGGAGGGAAGTACTCCAAAACAAGCACAGCCCTGCACCTAAAGTAATAATAAGGCGCTTATGCTTGTGCCACCAGTAGAGTAAAGTTTTTTTTTACTAATCCACTAAAATATCTCAACATCTACTCAGTGGAAAGGCAGGAAACTTTCTAAAGAGATTCATGGTTCCCAGGTGACTTCGATTTCCTGATTTTCTCTACTGCCACCATGACGTTGATGTTGATGGTTTACATGAAATGTCTTTTCCATTACTGTACTTTGACTTATAACATGTTAGCCTGCTGACGTTAACATTTGGCTCAAAAGTGCCAAAATACAGTCTCAAGGAGCCACTTCCAAGGCTGTAGACTACTAGTTACAGTTGTCACTCCTCCTGGCCTTGATTTGAGTTTATTTCCCTGACTTTGTTTGACATCTTTATCCAGAGCTTCTCCAAATAAAAGGGGAGTCTGCCACATGGTTGTCACAGCTAGCAATGCAACTCTAGCAGCAAATGCACCCAAACCATGACTAGTAAAGTACAGAACTGATGAGATTTATTAGTTCTTGAGTTACATCATTTTGCTGTTGAGCCATCTTGTTGGTTCCCTTTGAGGGGTAATTCCTTTGTCCCCAGGGTCCTGTGTTCCCCAGTTCTACGTAACACATAATGAGAACCTTTAAAAGATGTTCCCCAGCTGTGTATTCACTTAATATGACATGGGCTAAGGTTAGGACTGATTGATTATTCAAATAAAAAAGAGGAAGGAAAACAAAAAAATGAAAAATAATTTTCAATCAAAAGTGGTTGACTATTGCTACTTCCAAACAGTTTAAAGAATAGGAAAGAAGCTTAAGGCCACGTTAGGTAATTTATAAAATATCTTAACTTGAAATAGGAGGTTTAATGTGTAAACAGAATATTGAACTTGGGAACATAGGATCCTGGCAACGCAGGAACCTGGGAATGTAGAAACTTGGAAACATTGGACCCTGACAAACTGGGTTCCTGGAAACATAGAACTTTGGGAACAACAGATTCTAAGACCACAGGACCACAAGAACCTTGGGAACTTAGTATTCTGAAAAATATGGAACCTTATGAAAATAGGATGTTGGACACAAAGATTGCTTGGAAACTTAGGATCCTGGGAACACAGGGCATTGGGAATTTAGGATCCTGGGAACATAGGACCTTGGCAACTTAGCATCCTAGAAAAAGAGGAACTTTGGAACATGGGACCTTGGAAATGTAGGATCCTGGGAACATAGGATCTTGGGAACTTGTGATCCTGCAAGCATGGGACCTTGTGAACATAGGAACTTAGGAACATGGGACCTTGGTAACTTACGATCCTGGGAACAGAGAACCTTGGAAACTTAGGATCCTTGGAACATTGTGCCTTGGTAACTTAGGATCCTGGGAACTTAGCATCCTAGAAAAAGAGGAACTTTGGAACATGGGACCTTGGAAACGTGGGATCCTGGGAACATAGGATCTTGGGAACTTATGATCCTGAAAACATGGGACCTTGCGAGCATAGGACCTTGGAAACATAAGTCCTTGGGAAAACAGAAACTTGGAAACTTAGGATCCTGAAAGCATGGGACCTTGTGAACATAGGAACTTTGAAACGTAGGACCTTGGGAAACTTATGATCCTGGGAACATAGGTCTTTGGGAAATTAGGAACCTGGTAAAATAGCAACTTGGGAACATAGATGCACTCCCCAGTTTAAAAGTAATCAGATATTCAGTCTAAGGTAAAGTAAAACAGTGGAGAAGAGTATAGCAGAGGTGTCTACTTGATCCTACCTGTTGTCCACGGTAGTTTTTAGGATATTGATGAACTCCTGGTAGCCGGGGAACTTTGACGTGACAATGGAGAAGATGTGCCAGTCGTACTCCTCCATGATGTTCAGCATCAGCAGAGCCTCCTGTTGGATAGAGGCGCCGAACTGGAAGAACGTTGACTTCACATCCTGAGAGAGGAGAACGGGGGGATAAAGGGAATAAGGAAAGGAGGATGAAGGGAGGGGAAGAGGAAATTTAGTTTGGGATTCATTTGGATTTTTGTCATTCTTCCCTTATTAGTACAACAGCTATTCAAAGTGCATCTCAGAAATATCAATCAACAGAGCATTTAAAATTTGGCAGCACACAGTCTCTCACAGTCACACACACACACACACACACACACACACACACACACATACGGATCGAGAGTAATAAGCATCTCGTGGAGGAAATATATGGATGAGGGGCTCAGAACAATTCAATTAAGCTCAAATTGGATTGGTGCGGTACAGGCAGGCTGCAGAACTCTGTGGGCCTGGTTCTGGGGGAACGAGGGTTCACTCTGAGTCACTCGTATCCACTCCATTAAACCTGACTCAGAATCATCTGCCACTTAATTCAGCCAAACCGAGACATGGGCTTGGACAGAGCAGACAAGCACTATTACAGGTGGACAAATTAACTCTATTCATTTATGTTGGAGGTTTAAATGAGTCATTAAGGTGCAGGCTATTAAATGAGGTGAAATGAGTCAAAATAAATAGTGATGAACAGTGAGGAAGAAAAAAAGAACGTGGCATCACAAAATGTGTGGACTGACGAAGCGTTACCTCGTCTTTGATTGTTTGATGCATGATTTGCTGTGTGTGTGTGTCTGTGTGTGGATTTCTGTTACCTTGAAATGTCAGAGAGTTCACACATGGCTTATCTTGACACCACTTGTCTTTGGCACTCTAATTATGATAGACTTGCAGGTTGTGTCAGTGTGTGTGTGTGTAAAGCTGCTACCTGACAGTTCAAAAAAAAGGACGAGGGCTAAGAGACACAGAACAAAAGGTTGGAGCAAAAGATGTGAGACAAATGAAGAAAAAGACATTCTGCCCCGTGTCACTTTGTAACATCACACCTGCTCTTAAAATGAACAAATGCATCCCACACACACACACACACACACACACACACGTTGCACAGAAATGAGTGCACTATATGTACACACTGCCTGCAGCTGCAGCTACAGGACTTCATCCACAGTGTGACTAAACTTGAAAAAAACGAGAGTTGCCGAGTTGGTGTGTGTGATGAAGCAGCAACTGTAATGCTAGGAGCTATAATACTGTGTGGTGTAATGCCGCCTGGCGTTAGTCTCAATCCTATATGCTGCAAGAGTTGAAAACACATCTTGAAGAGGCCTTTTGCCTATGAAGAGACCTAATGTACGGCAGCCCTGAGAGCTCAATGCACTGCATATTAAGAAAACACAAGCCAATAGACACAATTAAAGGCAAATAAAGAAACATCTTCACCTATTTGCATGAGGCTCACAACATGATGAAAACTGTTTCCAGGAAACACCAAAAAGCGATGCACACGGCTGGGAGATGTTTCTGGTTGCCATGGTTTGTCGCTTACAACGTTATTAAAGTTGGCTATTGCATGATTCAGATAATATTATGATAATGAGCAAAAAAGGAAAGTGCAGATATCTGCAATAGTATCTGAACCGAATGATCAGACTTCCAACACCACTAAAGGCCTCTACACATGATCAGCTGTAAAACCGATTTGCATTGGCTGTACCATTGTTCGTCTATGAAGAGGACGACAACGTCTGACAAAGCGGCACCGCTCGGATTCTCTGCCCAAGCTGAAACCTGGCGGTGAGCGAAGCACGTTGGTCTTATCATGTGAAGGCCACTTAATGGATAGTTGACTTTTTATAGAGGACATATTCCTACACATATTTTTCATATTAAAGAGAGACATACAATGCAGATATTCTGAATTCAAGTTTCTCTCTTTCACCAAATACCTTAATTGCCTTTTTAGCTCATGATAAAACTTGATTCATTCATTAAAAAAAAAAAAAAAAAAAAAAAGAACAAAAACGAAATAAAACTCAACAAAACTGTTGTTTGCTTTTCCAACAATAACTAACTCTGGTTTGACCAGAATAAACCCTCAGGTTAGAAAATCCGCTGCTTTTATCTATTGACACTACGCGAGCAGTTATGTCAGTTGGGGGCCTCCACGTGGGGAAGACAGACAGGACGAAAGTATCGACCGGAATAACCCAGTGTCACGTAAACTGAAACTCCTTCAGTCAAACAATGTCTGCATTCAATCATTTATGTACCCAGATCAAGAAAAAAAAGGCTACAGTATTTGTATGGATTTGATCAAAGCCAATCATCGCAAGTATTTTTCAGTTTAATGGGATGTGTGACTGGCCTGTGACGTTGGGCACGGTGTATTTGACTGAGTTGTTTGTGCAGTTCTTAATGAATACTTTAATAATGTGAACACTTTCAAAATGTATTTGAGTAAAAATAATTTGGATGGTGTGGAGTGGTGGTGGTATGTATATAGTGCAATTTTCCTGCACAGAGAGTTTCACTTCTAAGAGCAGGTCTAACCAAACTAAGTGAAGAGGGCACTGGGGGGATGAAAATGGACACAAGTAGAAAGCAGGGACTGCGTGTAGTGGATTGTATTTGTTACCATATCAGTGCACTGTATGTAATTTCATCGCTATATGCATGACCTAGCATTTCATTTTCCACCGTGGTGATAGCCTCTGAATGATGTGGGTGCTCGCTGTTTGCATTATTTGTGTGAGTGTGGCTGTGTGTGTCTCTTCCCCCCTATATCAAGGCTCTTGAGTGCTCTTTAATGGTATTGTATCTGTATGTGAGGCCGGCTCACTCGATACTCAGACTCAAGTGCTCTTCAGAGTCTCTCTGCGCAGCCCGCTGTGCGTGCATGTGTGTGTATGTGTGAGTGTGTTCTAATGGGGTAGAAACTGAAGCAATGCTTGAGCATGGTGGAACAGGAGGGAGGTCATGCTATAAGACGTGTCACTTCCTGTCTTCATCAGAGCAGCGGCCGATACTCCCACACTTTGCTGTGATATGCAGAGGACTGAGAGCAGCACAGGGCCAGTTATGGGACGCATAGAGCAGAATGAGGAGGCAGATTTATATGTGTGGCTTTGTACGAAACTGTGTATGAAATATTGTTTTTAAAGTGTTGTTTTTTTGCCCTCAAATATTTCAACACTGACACCTACACCTGGCACCTGGCGACAGAACAGCTGGCACACATGTGGCTTCAAAGGTTCCTTTGATTTGAATAATTAAGGTTTTTCTTGTGTTGTCTGTTTAACCAGTGTGCTAAACACTGCTCATGCTAGATGCAGCTTTTCCTCTGTTTATTCCAAGCAAACGTTTGTTTGACTTTGCATTTTCGCATAATCTAAAATGTTTACGGGAGGGTTACTGGTTAAAGACATTGGGGATTTCTGTCAACCCATATAGGAGCATTTAATCTTTTAGTTTACCAAAAAAAATCACCAAATTTCAAGACACACAGCGTTTTTGGACATAGACAATACATTGATGCCAAAGGCAGCATTTATGCAAAATTAATTTAGCAAAAGCTAATACTGGTATGCTTAATCTCTAAAGAATTCTGTTTCAATATTATTTTGGCAACGTTTCACACGTCTGTGTGAGAGTGTGCGTGCGTGCGTGTGTGTGTTTGAATGCCTGCCTGCGCCTGTCTGAAATGATTCACGCTCCAGGAACCCCAGGAGAGGAAGCCAAATTCTACCACACAACGGAAATCATCCTTTTACCAAAATAATTGCTCCGCTCTGGTCTCAAATGAGACTGGGCACGTGCCTGCGCTGATTTGCGCGGGCCAAATAGTGCCTCTTTATTTTCAGCAGGATCTCATCACGTCACGAATCCGATGGAACCCATCGGGACTGAGGAGATTCGTTTTAGGTTGGGCTGAGTATTCTCATTTTTACAGCATCAGAAAACTTCAATATTCTGTCTGGAAAATGGGCAGTTTAGGTCGGCCTTACCTATAATTCTGAGACCAGAGGCAACTCTATTGAACACTTGAGTGAAGCAGACTCTTAAGGACACTGACAACAAAGAAGTGAATAAATCCTCACCTCTCTGTCTTTATTCTCACTCTGCTGCTGAGAGAGAGAGAAGACAACCGCAGCTTCAATCCTGTTTCTGTCATTGGATGTCTCTCTACTTAAATATATTTTTCCAGGAGAAACAAAAACAGACAAAATGGAATCACAGTCCTCATCACTGTGTGTGAGCTTCTTTGTTGTATTTCATAGCCTGATTTTGTATGTTTTATTATTGCTCATTACATTAATTTTATCTTCAAGGTTTTTATAATGAATATGAGTGAGATAGAGGGAGGCAGTATCGCAGAAAGGAAGAAGAGATATTGTTAACAAAATAAGAGATAGAACCTAAAAGAAACGCTGAGTAAAAAGGAAGGCCATGATAAAGAATTAACAACAAAAAAAAAAACAAAGAGAAAGCAAATTTATTTGAGAGTGGCAGGCAGAGAAAGTTGCATAAAGACATGAAATCAGAGACACAGAGCGAGGAAAAGAGAAAAGAGAGATGGGCAGAGCAGAGAAGAGACTGATGGAGTGACTAAGCGGCGTATGATTGTTTCTAATTGGGACGGCTCGCAATCCGTGACATCAGAAAACAGCCAATCATATCCTCTCATTTCACCCTTGTCAAGTGTGACATGTCTCTTCTTTCCACTCACACCTTCAGCAAGTGGCGCCCGCACATACAAACACACGCGCGCGCACACACATAAACGAGCAGCCTGCTCTTCCCCTCATGCTCTGTCTATCACGTTCACAGTCTCCCACTCTCAAATTTCCCACTCTGTTGCATGCACACACAAACAGGCGCACGCACACAACCGCAATGACGCACACACACACACACACACAAACAAGCACCTGCCCCGCGGGGCAGGACAGTGTTCTAAGTTGAGATAGAGGGGAGTTATAAATAGTAGTCCTCATATCCTCTGCTGCTGATAGCATCATGCACTGTCTGGTCTGATGACACGCACACATGTACAAAAAAAAGAAAAAAGAAAAAGAAATCAAACACACACACAAAAAAAGCAGATGAGTGTGTAGTGAATCGTGAGTTGGAGTTGAAGCACACACTCACCAAGACAAAGGCTGCATAATAAACCTGCATATATGTGCCACATATACCCACGTATCACTTACATCTGCCACAGACACCCTGCTATCTGCCCGGTTTAAAAGCTCTGCAGTGTCCACTGGAGGAGAAACACACTGATATGACAAAAATTCCTCGGTGGCCCGTTACTAAATATAAACAGACAGGCATAAAAATAGCTGCAGCAAAACAAAAGAGCCCAAAATGTCTGTGGAAACAAACCAAAATGCCAAGCAGACAGCACTCGCCATATAAACCACACAGACAGGAAGAGTCACTGGAGCCAAAACCACAGCAAAAACAACATAATTCTCCAAGAAACTAACTGAATGATAAAATAACTGATTACCGTACGCAGTGAACACTCTGCTTTTACCAGACTGAGGTTTGCCAGTATTACATCCTGACAGGAAATACAAGAAAAATGAAAATATAGCAACAGTAGCAGTGCGCTCCATCCAGAGGGAGCAGAAGTGGTCAACAACAGGATTTTGTTTACAGATACTGCATTTTATGGCTGTGGACAAAAAGGTCATATAAACTTCCAAAAGCTATTTTCTGCCTCTTGTGGTTGTTGGGTCCATAAATACGACAGGCGGTGATCTAATATGAAAATGTCAAACATCTACACATTCTTTGTATAGTATTAAACATATATTGAATCTGGCTCTGCAGCTCAGCCAGGCTGCTGTGTTTGAAAGTATCCAATATATTATAAAGACTTCATATTTTGCAATTTGGCCCGAAATGAGAGAGGGAAAAACAAACAAGCCTACAGTGTCTTTGTGTCTGTGGGGCTGGATTGGCACCACTACAGCATCAGATAAACTGGTGCCAAACAGATCCACAGAGCGTAGAGAATGTACACAGACATTCATAATGTACAAAAAGTGGCAACTTATAGGCTGGCGCGCTCACTTCTGCCTCCCACTGCATATTTTAAACGAAAACAAGGTAGACAAATTACAGGCAGGCCAATTAGAAAAGTTGAAACATTGCTGAAACGAGTGCTGCTCGGTGGGTTGGATGTATCCCAAGTCAAAGAAAGGAGGATTCAAGCCATATTCATACGTTTTCCAAGGTATATTCTGTATGTTGGCCAAATGAGCAAACCATCATTAAGCTGACAGTTTTCAGTGGGAGGAAGTGATATCATCGGCTATATTAGGAGAGAGGGAAACAGACCACTATTGGCACCAAGACCACATTATTTCCAGCAACACCTTTTGTTAATATCCTCTGTTAACTACAGACAAAGGGGATGTAGATAAAGAGAGAAGAGACAGTTTAATTAAACACTTTCCTTACATGGGTACAACTCATAGTTGGAAAGATGCAACTGGACAAAACATTTGATGTGGGGGGCAGCAGGGCTCTGTCTATGGCGCTGAAAGGTGCGCAGACATTCATTCATTCATTCATTCATTTTCTGTAACCGCCTATCCCAGCTGACATTGGGCGAGAGGCGGGGTTCACCCTGGACAGGTCACCAGACTATTACAGGGCTGACACATAGAGACAGACATTCACACTCACATTCACACCTACGGACAATTTAGAGTCACCAATTAACCTGCATGTCTTTGGACTGTGGGAGGAAGCTGGAGCACCCGGAGGAAACCCACACTGACACAGGGAGAACATGCAAACTCCACACAGAAGGGCTCCCCCACCCTGGGGTTTGAACCAGGAACCCTCTTGCCGTGAGGCGACAATGCAGATCACCTCCTTAATTGCAGTAAAATGCAGTTCTGTTCTATTTACTTTGAAGTTTAACTTTGTTTTCAACAGCAGAACATTTAAATATCTTGTATCAAAGTGCTTTTGTTTTCCAAACACAAAGTCAGTGCAGGTGGCCAGATGTTTGACTCTGCACTCTTTATTTTGTTATTCATGCCTTTTTCAACAATGTCTAATTTACAAAGTAAGACCTGCACTACAAGAAAATGTAACCTGTGATGTTTTATATCAAATGCCTGTAATTCTCCTCTTTTGTGCAGATTAACGTGCAGATTAACGCACGACCCAGTCGCCAGAATAAATGTTGGCATATGTTTCTGCAAATGTTAACACTTTGGATGTCTTTACGTCTCAGTATTCAATTTTATGTTGGGACATCTCTGTGGTTAGTTTAAGGCACCAAAGCCACTTGGTTAGGGTGAAGAAAACATCATGTTTTGGCTTACAATACCTGCTTTTGATGCTCCAAACACAGCTGGGCACGTCCCAGACTGTTGTTTAAAAAACACCAGCTTTTCTTTGTATCAAACACTGGTCTGCTGCTGTCTGCTGCTTGGCAGCTGTCTCGCCTAGGCGTCATGCCATCCACCACCCCCTCCTCGTCCTGATGGAAAACGCAGCTCGTATGTGATCTGAACTGCGTCATATGTATGAAACACACAAATGTATCATATCCGTAGTTTGCAGAAGCATACAATGCCAAAGTTTAATCTGGTGACTGGGCTATGATGCAGCCTGCTTATGGGATATTCATCTACAAGCACAGTACAGTACTAATATATGTTTAGAAAAGTTATTACGATTGTAAGACAATCATAAACTGGACATACTGGCTTATTTATGATTGTAGAAATATAAACAGTGAAGAATGCAGGGCCTTAAAAGCAATCCAAACAGACTGGCATGCACACTTCTCTGTGGGATGAGAAAACCCTCTGAGCTTATTGGTTTATGACCCTCTTTGAAACCAATTTCACAATGTAAGCCTGAAGCCAAAGCATATACTGTGGGCCTAAACATCACATGGAAGACTTTACCTCAGATGTGCTAATTAAAAGTTCAGTATGTAGGATTTAGAGGGATATTCCTGCAGAAATAATTTTGGTGTTTACGCTTCCCTTAGAATGGGCCATTTATATCCACATAGGGAGCGGGTCCACGTCCACGTCCTAAATCTTACACACTGGACCTTTAAAGAAGTATTTCACTGCTGGGAAGATGGCCTTTTAATAAAACCTGGATGTCTATGCAGTAGAATTGCAAATACTTTTGAAATTGGTGCCACAGAGCTGGCAAAAACAGAGAGGGAGAAAACCTACAACTAAATGGGTGCCGACAAACAAGAAACAATCTCGTATTACTGTTAAGCAGTACACTAAAACAGTTCTTTTGGCCTCTGTTTTCACTGTGCAGGAAACAGTATGGCGCCTACTTTCCTGTTCACAAACTCCTGCTATTACAGCTAAAAGGGCACTAAATTATGTTTCTAAAAACAGCGTAGGTGAGAAATAAGCTATACAGTGGCATAATCTTGATATATATTCAGGGCAATACGAAAATGCGGAAGTACAGCGTGTAGTTTGAGCAACAGCCCAAGAGCCAGCAAAGAGGGATATCTAGGCACTGGTTATATGGAGGGAAGTTTACCATAGTTTATTTACATATACTGCCCACACTCTGTAAAGACAGTATCACTTTAACAGAGACAAACAGAAGCCACAAGTATAATCTAAGCCACAGTTATATTATGGACTTAAACACACATACTGCCCATATTTGTAGCAGTGTTTGCGAAGGAGACAAATACACTGCAAAAATGAAACAAGAAAAATGCATGCCAGAAATGTTGGGCATGTATTTACAACACAAAATATGTAAACTGCATAAACAAAATACAGAAGCAAAAAGCAAGGCTCCTATTTTTTTTTTTATCTCATAATAACCAGAGAGAAACACATCAGTGTGCTAACAACATTGCTTTGGTGGCGTCTTTTACTTACACATTATGCGATTTAATGCACCTCTCAGTAAATGGCTCTGACAGACTCTTATGACAACGTGGAGGTTTATTCTGTCTTTACTAGATTACAGTGTTTTTTTTAAAACAATAAGCAGATCTTGTGATGGCACAGTGAATATGAGTGTGTGCTCTGTAAGCGCGTGTTTGTGTGTCGTGGAGGGGCGTTTAGAAACTACTTGGTGCGAACAGAGGGGAGTAGATATCCTTTTGTTTGTGCTGGATAATAATTACAGAGAAACAGTAGCCTTCAACTGCGATAGAAGCTACACGCACACACACACACACACACACACACACACACACTGGATTATCAAACGAGGCTGCATTTGACGTCATAGAGGAATGTTTTTGGCATGAATGCAGTCCGTTTTAGAAGATATCACACACACACAGGGAGAAAGAGACCTATTCAAAGTTTATCACAAAGGAGCAGTGTGTGTGTGTGTGTGTGTGTGTGTGTGTGTGTGTGTGTGTGTGTGTGTGTGTGTGTGTGTATATGTGTGTTATTGCTGTGGTTCCTCTGTCAGGACTTTTTAACAAGCAGCCGAGCCCCCACGGGGAAACACTGACAAAATAACATCATCCCTCTCTCTCTGTCTCTATCTTTGTCTCTCTGTGTTTGCCCTCCTCTCCCACTCACTCTCTTCTCTAATAAGTCCAATATCTTCCTCTCTGCGTCTTCTTTTCTTTCCGTTAACTCTCTGTCCAGGGGCTCTGTCTTTTCTCGCCTCCCTCTATCCATCTTGCCCTCTCCCACCCACTCCCTATCTCTTCTAATAAGGCCAATATTCTGCTACACTCATCTGGGACCTAACCTTACAACTAAGCCGGAATAGCTGTTATCAGTGCTGGGAGGGAACACGGAACTCCACAGTTTACCCAGAAACCATATAAACAACCAAATATGACTGATTATTATCTAGAGATGTGGGCTGTCAGATTTTATTTAGATGTAACACAGCAGCTGCCGACCCAGGGCTCAAACCTCGGCTCGGGTTCACAAGATAAATCGGAGGGTCGAGTGGTGATTAGAGGCCTTTACACACTGGGGGCATAACAAATTAATGACATAAAAATTGAAAACACTCGCCTGTGAATATTGCGCATCAAAACTATTCATAATAATGCTAATTTGAGAGAGTTACGCAGTGTATATGTCCAGGGCTTTTATTGTGAAAGGTAAGAAAAGAAGGAGTGGATCTGCAAAACGCTGGCTTTAAAAAATAATACAGTTTACCGTCTTGTTTTGGACGACGGAGCCTCTGTGTTGTTTTATAATCCTCATAAGTCAGTCCCTCGGGGTTTCGCAGGCTGTTTTTGTGATTGTTGCGGCTTGAAATGGCTGATTTCAGGCAATGAAAGTGAACGCAGTGAAAGTGGGGGGAGCAAGTGAAAAGTGCAAAAATAGTTCTGAAGCTGTCTCGGACTGGAAGTGTTTTATTATGAGCATTCAGTGTTTCTCCAAGGAACTGGAATCTATATGTGATGGTGGGGACGGGGGTAATGAACAGCTGATCGCCGCGCTGAAGGACCCTCCCCATAAGAGGCTCTCCTCCTGCTCTCTCTGCCAGAATAGCATGAGCTACCACAACACAATGTGATCTCATCCCTACTCGACATATTTCGCCGCTTGGGCAGAAGCCCAGCAGCAGTTAACTTGGGACACTGAGCCGTTAATCTCACACCAACAGCAAAACAAGTAAGCACTGGGTAAAGTTAGCCACATGATGCTAACAGTTAGCCCTGTCACTGTGTATGTATGTGATTCTGTCCCGAGCACAGAACTGCGGCCCTGTAGCAGTAGTCTCATGCTGTATAGACAGATGGAGAGGGACGGATTGAGTGAATCAATAGTGTGAAAATGAAATGATTTTACCGCCTTTAAATAGTCAAAGCTGTGGTAAAGCTGTGGTGATTGGACGTTATTGCAAGGTCCCGCAGACTTAACAGGGATTGCCTGATTTTGCTTTGATTATTGTGACTGCAGCATCAAGAAATCCTGGAGGGACTTAATGCATAAATTAATGCACAAAGGGATTGGCTGATGCCTTTACTTGCAGTGCAAAAGCTAAAAAAGCGACCTTGTTCCAAATTAATAAATAAATATGGAGCTTTTTTTCGGCTGCATACTTTTCACTGTGTTATATTTGGTCATCATAACAAAAAAAAAAAAAAAAAAAGTTTAAAAAAATAAATCTGCATGCAAATTAATCGCACAGAAAAAAAACGCCCCAAGTGTGTGAAGGCCTTAAAAGCAGGCCGCTCGTTCAGAAGAGGCAAACCAGGCTGATGTTTGGGGTTAAGCCTAAACATTTGGGCATAGGGGCCCCCAAATTCCACTGACATCGGCACATATTTTGCAATTACAACTATAAGCCCACTTAAACCTCCTATTTTGCCCCCCAAAAGTGGAGTCCCTTCTAACTACCATATGACAGCTGAATACCATTAGTTAGGACAGTCAGTATACCTGTAACTGTCCTGCACACTGTCAGCACAGTGAAACAAGGCCTCAATAGGCTCGTTTGCCTGGGGCCCCCTAGAGTTTTGGATCGCTACTGCTTAACAGGAAAGATCATGCTTTTTTATTTTTGTGAAATTTCAAACACCTCTAAAATAATACTTGATTAAAGCAAGAATAAAATTCTTATTGCAGTCGCAGCATACACATTTGCAACAGGTGACACATGTCTACACGCACTGCTGTAATTTCCTTTCCATTCTTAGTAATCTTAGTAAAAAAATGATTCTTAGTAATCTGATTACTCTACTCTCTCCATCCACAGCCCTGCTTGTTATTTATCTGTGCATTAGTATGTCTGACTTCACTAGACTTTGACGTATGGTGCAATTCACACCAGTCACATGCACACAACTTGTTGGCATCATCATTACAGCCTCCACCGTCACAATAGAGTCATCATTATGAAAATTATCATCACTGTCAATACTGGCTTCATCAACAGCCATAACCATCATAATCATTTTCTGCATTTTCGCTGTCCCACCTATCACGCTTTCCTAATTTCATCCTTCCTTCCCGCAGCTCTTCCTCCCCTTTTTTCCCTTTCCTTCCTACCCTCCTCCCTTCAATTATCTTTTCCTTCTTCCTTAGCGCCTCTCTCTCTCTCTCTCTCTCTCTCTCTCTCTCTCTCTCTCTGCTATCTGTCCCACCTCACACTTTGGCAGGCTTTTTGAATGAACACAAAAGGAAGAGAAAATAAATGGATGAGCAGAGGTGCTAATCACAATAAAATAAGACTTTGAATTACAAGTCGCTGCACAGCCCAATCCTCCACGCCGCGGTGCTTTATTGAATACATAAGTAATATTTCGACAAGAGCCCCCTTTGTCCGGATTACTTGTCGAAGCATGTTTTCTTTTTAAAGTATTGAATATAGTAATCCTGTATGGAGGCACTCAGTGTGAAGCCGCCTTAAAGGGTTTTAAAGAATTGAAGCGTTTAAGATGAGAGTTCAGTGCAAGGAGATGAAATCGTGAACCTAATCTGAGGAGCTGTTTATTAGGAGAGATAATGCACAAGGAGGAAGCGTACAGTTCAAGCACATGCTTAACTCACACACAAACATGTGCATTAACTCAAACGTGAAGTCATAAATAACCCTCGCGCACAACTAAACGCTTGTGTTTGTGCTCACGCTGTGGTGCTCGTCCCCACATGCGCACACGCACCCCGTACTCAAAGTGAAAGGGATTTATACGTGTTGTGCTGTGTTTTGAGTGTGCGTGTGTGTGTGTGTGTGTGTGTGTGTGTGTGTGTGTGTGTGTGTGTGTGTGTGTGTGTGTGTGTGTGTGTGTGTGTGTGTGTGCCGGAGGGCTGTGTATCATGCTGAGTTCATTCCAAAGACACAAACAACATAATATAAAGCTCAGCTCAAACAGAATGGAGGAACACCCACTGCCCAGGAAAAACAAAAAAACAAGAAAATCAAAGGCCTCAAAGGGCAGAGTTGCACAGGAACAAAAACCTAAACCTACATTTATAGAGTCGTAAACCAGCCCAGATTAACAAAAACAAAAAGGCCGAGGTGATGTAAGGGAGCATGAGTAGTGGCGTGAAATAATTTTCATCTTAATGTCATGTTTCCAGGAACGACATCAGAGAGGCTCAGCTGGAGCACCTGCACAGCAGTGAGGGACTGAGTCTGATCTTTTAGCTGCTGTACATGAGAGGAAAAAGGGGAAGGGAGCAATGCCAATAAAAAGAATTAAAAAGAAATTAAATGAGGGAAAATATGACTTCAGTTCAGTGCAAATTAGCTTCCCTGGGTCAACACCACAGCAAATATTTTGATGTTGAGCAGCTTGCCTGGACCATATGTTCCGAAATTCAACTTGAGAAGGCAATTTTGAGAGTTCACTGGAGGCTGCATCTCATTATCTTTCTGATGACACTAAACAACGCGGATTTTAAATCTGTTTTAAAGTGTGCGATTACTGTGTCTTCGTGGCATATCGTGAACGTTTTGCCCTCATCTGGGTGAGCCTGGCCGCCTTTGGCGCGTCGGTTTATTCGTCGGTTGCTTGCAGAAACTGAGCAAATTGTGGGGTGACTCACTTGGCTGAGTTTTGCTCAACCAGCCCTCCTCCTCAGATAGTGAGAGGGTATTGCTAACTGAGTGGTTAATAATTTGAAATCATCCAGCAGTACTTGCTGTTTGGAAAGCAGGTTGAAAAGGTTGTCCAGTCAGAAAGGCCCCAGGCACTTTGGTTTCCAACTGCAACCTGCAATTTAGAAAAATCACAGCCACCCTCTATTAAAGGAATAGTTCAGCATTTTAGAAAATACTCTTATTTGCTCAGTGTTGATACCTTCTCATATCTGTCCATTCAATATCAAGCTTCAGCCAGGGGACATTTAGCTTAGCTTAGCTTAGCATAAAGACTGGAAAGAGAAGGAAAACAAGCCTAGCTTTGTACAAAAATTAGTATCTCTAAAGCTCGCTAATTAACTATCTGTCTGAACTAATTCATTATATTTCATTTGTGTCATCAATACACACACTGACATTTCACAGTCAAGTCCAGCAAGAAAGCTTTTAAGCATATTTCCTAAAATGTCAAACTATTCCTTTATTCTTTATTAAAGGCATTATGTTTAATCAAATGGCTTCATTAGTCTAGTAAAAGTAATAAACACCTCAGTTGCCAGGTCATAAAAAAAATAATCTGACTCCACTGCAGCTCAGAAACTGTTCTTAGGAAGCTTTGAGGAATTTATAAATGCTTTACTGATTACTTTTAACGTTAATTTTTAAACTTATGGGAAAAAAACAACAACATGTACCACCGTAACCACCTTGTCCCCCAATTTCTTCTTTAAAGGTCGAGTGTGTGTGTTTTCTGTATCCAGTCATGCACACTATAGTGTTTATACCAGGTCATCAACACTCTATTAATCCCCGGGTCTGTGAGTTTTGGAGAGGAAGAGAAACTTGCAGATAATTTGGATCCTGGTAAAAACCTCCTGAACATCTGGTTACAGGTGAAAAGAGGTGAGCAGAAACACTGATTTGTAAACTGCTTTATTCAGTGTTTAACCAGCTTTAATCACCTGGTCCATTTGTTTTGGAGAGGAGGAGCCCTCTGCGGATAATTTGGCTCCTGGTAAGACAGCCGAACATTAAACATTGAAGAAATTCTAACCTGGAAGTCTCAGCTTGTTGCAATCTGCAATCCTCACCGCTAGATGCTACTAAATCCCCCTAAATCTTACACACTGCTCCTTTAAATATGTAGCCAGAAGTAAGACATGTTCTGTTACAAAGGACATGCCACATCCCATCATATTAGCCCCTGCTTCTACTCTGACATACATCTATGTAGGGGCAAATCAATACTGCATAATGTGCAGATAGTTTCCTCCACAGAGATGCATCAGTCAGCTGTTATGGTCATCACTAAATACGCTGGCAGTGTCAGTGATTCATCACCGCTGCCGCCGACAGACAGACACTGACACCGAGAGACCTACTTTGACGAGGACGAAACAGAGCGGGGTGGGCGGGAGCCACGGATGAAACGAGTGGCAGGAAGATAGATGAGCAAAAGGCAAGGAGCGATGTCAGGGAGTGAGTTGGGGGGGGGGCGAAGATAAAGAGGTGAGGGTGGACTGAAAACAGAGAGGAAGCGGAAGAGGGAGAGATACATTATGGACATGGAGCGGAAAGGAATAATTTGCTTTCTTTCTGAGTGAGATGAGAGGATCAATCTCGTGTCTGTGTGTGTGATTTACAGAGTGCTGGCGTTTAGCTTAGCTTAGCAGCTACATGCTGGACCTATTCCTTGATGTACAACAGTTTTCCCATCCAGCCAGTACTTCAATACAGCGTCTGAAGCTGTGGTTGCAGGTTGGCACAGACACTGTTGAGCCAGGCTGGCTGTTTCCCCCTGCATCTTTATGCTAAGCTAACCACATTCTGCCTACTGCTCCATGACATTGCTTTTGATCATCTAATTTAATTCTTTAAAAAGCAAATAAGCATATTCCCCAAAATGTTGAACTATTCCTTTAAAATCGCCCAGGAAGGGAAGACCAGGAGGGTTAGGAAAATGGGGGATCTGTCTCCCTGCTGCACTCACTGCAGCACTCTGCTCTATTCAAATCTGCTCACATCCACACTCGCACATTCATCATTAATATTACAACAACAAGGAAGCAGGAGAGAGGAGAGGGAAGGACTGAAATGGAGCAGCTCTCACTCTCATACGGCGTATGAACACATGCGCTCATGCACACGCCGACTTTCCTGTACATTAACAAAGTGCAATTTAAGTGCTGTGCCCCAAAACCCCATCGTCATCTCTAAGCTTTCCCATTTCCATTTGATTGGCTGCCAGCGAGGCCTGCAGAGTAATTGGCTGCATTTCATTGGCCAAGCAGACGGACAGCACCCCTGGAGGAGTCCATCAGGCGATATCTGTTAACAACACGCACAGAGTTTCTCACACACACACACACACACACACACACACACACACACACAAGGGGCCGGAGGGGAACTCCCTAATGCCTAATGTACCTTTTGCTATCACAGATGGGTCACTTACATTTCTGGGCAAAAGAGCGATGAAGAGAGAAAGAGATGGAGGGAGAAAAGTGGAGTGGAAAAGATTTGAGGAGAGGGGACGACAGCAAAGGAGCGCAGGATAGAGTAAAACAAGGGAAAGGAGATATCAGGTAAGAGGAGAGGAGAGGAAGGAGACGAGCGACAGCAGTGGATGAAAGGCAGCTCAACCATATTTCAGCTCATATATGTATAACTGTATGGTAACAATCGTTTTGAATATCATACAATGAACACCACCATTAAACACACTCTGAACTGCATGGAATGGAAGTGTGTGTGAAGCACAGCCACATTATCTTAGAATCTTCAGTCAGATTTTTGATGTCTCCATCATCATCATTGGCCGCTGTTGGGCCGTGCTCATGTGTCTCTTATCAAGACAATACCCCTTGTTTTTGTGGCTTCAGTCCGTCCTTATCTTCAGCTGATGCAGCACGTTGAATCAGCATAACAGGAAGTGGGTGAGACTGACCTGTGTGATCAGCCTACTGAATCAGTAATTTCACAAATTTAGTAAATCCTTATTTTTCACCTCCATATTTTCTTTGTTCTTACACAAGCACAAGAGGAAAACTCGACAGTTCAGGCCAGTCGCAGTAATTCTCAATTTGAATTACAAGAAAACAGCAGGATGAGAGTCAGGGTGCTTTCAGACCTAGAGTTGTCTTGCTTTGGTCCTGATCAAATGCCTTGCGTGAGAAAGCTGCTCTTGATTGGTTAGAATGTCCGTGTGGGAAAAATCCAGGAAGTAAAGCAAACGTTAAAGAAGAGAACACTTGCAAGATAAATGTGACACTTTCTAATGTCACAATGGAGGGACAACAACAGGTTGATTTTAGCGCTGCTTATCGTGGACTATATTGCTGTCATTGTTCATTTTAGTCAAACCATACAGTTTGAAAACGAGGCGCGGCTCCAACTAGAAAACAATGTTTTGATGCATTGGATGTGCTGAATGTGCATATTAAGGCAGTACAGGAGGAGGTGCACATTAATAATCCTCCAGACTGTAACATGCTCATGTTTAACCCAAACAATGTGTCATGTGACTGCAGTTGTGTCAGTTTGCTTGAACCAACCAAATAGAGCAGGTGTGAAAGCCCCTGAAATAAGAGCATCTGAAAATTCTCTGCCTTTTTTTGTCTTGACAGTAAGTGACAGCAATGTGAATATTTTGGAGGTTTGATATGTTAAAGAAGCAATTTGAGTCTGATGATTTTCATCCCTAATTTCTGACATCTGACAGACAAAATGCTCAAACAATAATATCTGCTGACTGGGCTTTTGGTAGATGGTAGGTGAAAGAACTCTGGGGTTTGGTTTGCATCCACACCAGCAGACTCTACCATGTCTGCTGTCAAAACTTCCTATGCTAACGCTAACTGCTCTCTTTGCTGACAAGTCCGCTCTGCACTGGAGGTTTCGGGTTTCTTTGCTGGTGTTTTATCAAAGTCTGCTCCTGCATTGGACAGCGATCGGCTTTCGTATTAGTGACATACCTAATCTAGCTTGCCCAACATACGTTTGAATCTCGTATTTAAGGGAAATGACCTGACATCTCTCCCTGTAGTCGAGGAACGGAAAACACCTCTCTGGTGACAAAGTTTGCTCAGATACAGTTAGCATAGTCAAGGTCAGGCATTTAGGGGACATAAACAGACGGAAAACACAACATTTTTAAGGTTAGAGGATTTTTAATCGATAAACTGTGAAAAAAATTGGCAAGATTATTGGGAAGTTGCAGCTCCTCTTCCAACGCAAGGACAAAGCATGGGCAATTAGAGGCTTTTGATTGCTCTTGGTTTGTACTTGACGTTTCCATACTTTCAAGAGACAAGTGTATGATATTAATTTGTCACGGGTTGCGACAGTGTGAAAATGAAATGTCGTTTGTTTGGGCAAACCTTGTTCAAGCACAAATTTGTCTAATGAAACTGTCCTGTGGCTTTCAGTAGGAGACACTCTGAATATGAAGATGAGAGGTGTTGAAAATAATCACACAGTACAACATTTTCTGGATACAAAAAAGAATAACAAGAAAACATCGACCACAACAAGCAGTCACTTAATTGTAGGGAACATACTCAAAGTGCAAACGGCCATGTAGTTAACAGCCAAGTGTGACGGGGGAAAACAAAAATGAGTCATCCGTGACGCTGGTTAGAGGCTGACAAACATCTTGGAGGATCAGGGTCGTCCTTGCGCAGCCTTGCTGAGGTCTCTCGTATGAGGGCGAAGGACAGTAATACTATCTGACTTGAGTCGTGAGTGGAGAGGAGCATCTGTGGATCACCGCTCACACAACGGAGGGAGAGAGACTCAACTGGGTCACAAACACGGTTTGTACAGCACAGTTTAAGCTACATGGCTTTTTAAAGGCAAACACGAATAATTTTTGGTATGAAGCTCGGTTACAAAGATTTGCTTTTTCCCCAGAAATGTATTCTTGACTATGTGGGAAAGTCTTTACACAGTGCAGCATTTTGAGCAGGCCATTACAGGTGTTTGTAAGATTCCCACTGAAAGTCAAAGTAAGGAAATTGCGCTTGGGTGAATTAGGAGAGGAGAGAGGAGAGAGGAGAGGAGACAAAGTTGCTGACCCACTTTGTAGCTCCCAAAGTTTCAAATCCTCTTTAAAGAGAGAGTCAGTCGTGGCCAAGAATTTGGCAAGACACACACACATCATACATACAGTACATGCACACACGTGTCGTGACGCACGCACAAAACCGCGGGCCTGTGACCCCAGACACCATGAATAATGAAGCAAGTGCTGCTTTTATTTAACACCGCATTAGCTCTTTACATCACCTAATAATGGCAGCACTGAACCACACTAACACACACTCGCACACACAGGCGCACACACTTCTGGTAGTGCTCGATACGGTTTGTTAGTTTTCTCATTTGACTTGGTCTATTTTAGTCCTGCAAAAACCCTCTTCCTCATTCCTCTTCTCTCTGATCCTCCTTCCATTGTCTCTCTCTTTTATCTTTTGCTTTTCTTTTTCTTCATCTTCTCTGCCTTTTTTTTGTGCCTGTTCTCTCCCGCGCCTCTACCTCTATTGGTGTATCTCTTTCTCTATTCATCTCTCACTCTCTCCATCCCCTCTCTCTGAGCATTTTGTTGATGTTGGTGATAAGATCAGCATGTGATTGGCTGGGCCAGATAAGAGATAAGACTGTGATTTGTTTTGGGAGCTTTTCTCTTCTCATCACACCCCTGCGGACTGCAGCGATATTAATGAACATGCATGCTCATGCATACATCCACACGCACACAGACAAACTTTGCAGCTGGGAAAACAGGAGGCAAGAAGGACAGACAGAAAAAAGCTAGATACACGGGGTACAGTGGTGAGAAAAACAGTCGCCCTAATTTGCAAATCAAAGACATTATGAGTCATATATTTACAGCTAAATCAGCCAAAGGGGAAAATATCTCTCTCTCATTCCTTCACCCCTTTTTACTTCACTTTCATTTTCCCACTTTCATGCCTGCCTGGTGCTGCTCGTTTGTATAATGTCGCTCTTAAAATGAAGCATAGTTGAAAAGTCAGGTATTCCACACAGTAATGATAGTTCAATCACACAAATCTAACACTTCAGAGAAATATTTAAGATTTGAAACCAAAAAGAAAGCAAAATCTAAACTTCTCCGATGTTTAATTTCTGACGATGTGACGTTTACACTGTACCCTGCATCATCTTGCATCAGGGCTGCAACTCATGTATGTGGTAATTATTACCAATATTATAATTGCCATATTACTGTGCAGAGAGTCTTGTTAATGTCATCATTATCACCAGCAGTAACATGATGTCTATACTTGAAATCCTCAAACTGTGTGTTTGTGTGTGTAAGAAAAACAGAGGTAAAAGGCAGGTGAAATGGAAAAAAAAAACAGGCTTCTTGCATTTTCCTTCTGGGGCATTGCCATTATAGGGCACAAACACTGATGCACAGACATACACATTCATTATTTTGTGCCCATTCGAGCCAATTATAAAACTAAAGGCTAATTCTTCATTTTTAGCATTACTGCACACAGCTCACTGTGTTTCTGTGGATGTGTGTGCAGCATCTATTTCTCCCCCCAGATGTCTGGAGGCTAAACACACTGCACATGCAATCATGTCTTGGCATGCAATGAAGAAGGAGGCTCACATGCTAGAGAGGGCGAAATATAATAAAGCGTTTTTTACGTTGGTTACCACAATAAACATGAGTGCTATTGTTTCTTTCTGTTGTTGTTTGTGTATTTTTCCTGATATCTCTCTTAGTTTGAAGCAAGTATTTTTCTTGTTCTTCCTTTTTTTTAAATGCCAACAATCACTCCATGTGTGCTCACAGATAAAAACCCCCAAAAAGAGCCAGAAAAAGATGAGCCCCAGGAGTGCGCCCTGTGGAACCCCACAGTGATGATTGCTGAAGATGGATTCCCTATAAAAATAAACTAGAATCTGAGCCAGCTCAGTTCTGAGTCAGGGCTACCCACACAGTGCTTAGGGCGTTCAATTAAAACTGCATGATCACCTCTGTTAACAGCACAGGTAACGTGACTATGATCGAGCGTTGTCATCTGTTTTTACAAGGAGGCCATTCATTACTTTAAGAGGGTCTGGCTGCAGGATGTGTCTTTGACTATGTTGCTGTCCATGAAATTATACAGTTTAAGGCCAAAAATGTCTGATGAAAGTGGCAGACAGTGTCTCCCTCTCTGTTTCACACACATAAACCAACACCTGCACACTTTCGGCCATATGCACATGTGTAAAACTGTTCCCGAATATGATTGTCTCCTTACTCTCAGCCAGCTATCCTAAAAATAGAGATGTTGAAGGGACATTAGGTTGGCAGGATGACAGACAGTATTGAGCAGTTGAAAGGTTGGTATTTTATCCTGCAGTGACAGACTGACAGTTCTAGAAACCTCTGAAGTGCCCCAGAGGAAGAGCAGTTAACCTCACTGTATACCTAATCTAGCTGTTCGGATGGACACATACTGTTATGTATTCTGGTGGAGCTTCACACACTAATACCCACATGGGTTAAGGCAGGTAACAGAATTAGGAGAAACTGCAGTGAGATGTGCAGTTTCAGCCTGTGCTGAAAATTGAGGTTGCAGCACATGGCCTACACTGACGTTGGTGCACAGCTCTCTGTTGTGAGGAAGCTGCTGTTTGCAGCTGAGTGGTTTGTTGTTTACAATGTGTCTGATTAGATATGTCATTGTGAGTATAAACCACGCTGTGTTTGCGGACGCCACCGACCTGGGAGCTGACAGCGGGGTGTACACCAACTGTGACCTCACCGTTCCCCTTTTCAAAACATTAGATCCTCTCCTCCATTTTCCAAACAGTGGTCCATTTACGGCACCAGCAGTCCATCTCCAATTTCAAACAATGGGGTGCCCACTCTCCTTTGAAAAGACTGGGCTGTCTATCCTGCTTAAGCAATGCAGTAAAATCTTACAGCAGTTCCTCTCCACTTAAAAAAAATCCCTGGAAAGCCCCCTCCAATGGAAGGCGCAGCAGAAAACAGGGCATAATACGGAGCGGCGAGAGCAACACCTGACCATTCTGAAGTTAAGCTACTGAAGTGGCAAACCCGACATCAGTGATCAATGGAGCTTTAAAACCTGGTTACACAACCAATAATTGATTCCTGACTGTTTGTGTTCACGTGTGTCTGTCCCGCTCTTTGTCCCTTTTCCTTTTCTCTTCCTTCCTCTCTTTTCCCCATTCCTACATCGCCCCCCTCCCCTCCCATCCCATCTTTCTTGCTCTCCCTCTGCAGTACAGTCTTTATCCTATTACAGCCTCCTTGCTTCTGTGGAGCAGTTTCAGTTGTAGACACAATGAAAACTGGCAGGATACATTACTTAGCACCGCACTCCTCCCACCCTCCCTGGTTCGCCCTCCCTACCTCCCCCCCACTTTCTTCACTCTTGCTTTCAACACTGAATACATTTTTTCATCATACTATTGTTTTTTCTTCACTCCTTCTTTGAGTTTGTCTCGCTTTGTCTTGCTCCAATTTTTCCATACTTGGTTAGTTTTCACTTCTCTTTTGTTCTGCAGTATGCACCTGTCTGCCAGTGACTGATTAATCCTAACTATTTATCTGTCTCTTCACCTGGCTGTCTGCTGATCTCATCCACCCTGTACTGCTTTTATGTTGTTGTTATTGTTGCCAAAGCTAATGGTTAAGAACAATCTAAATGGCGTCTTTTCATTCTGCGTTCCTCAGATATCTATGGGAACACTTGCTTACTATTATTTTTGCAGCATGGATTCAAGTTTGGCAAGGAAAAGTCAAATACTGCGGTTTTGCTGAGGAGCTTCCAGGTTTGAAATGTTTGTCGCTCTTTGAAGCTGGAGTACTTTGAATGCAGAGATAAGGACGTGTGCACGCTGAATCCCTTCTGAATGAAGAGAAGGTGGCCAGACATCACCTCTTAACCTCTTAACATTTGAGTGAGTTGAACAGGGTCACAGGCTGTATGCATTCTGCTGGTAGTAATCAGCACCACTTGCAAATGCATAAGTTCCTCTGATGGTGGCTAGATGCAGACTCCAAAAAAACCCTGGCTGCACTGAAGTGCTTTATTTAGTTATTTTTCTAAATGAACTTACGGTCTCCATAGCTATAGTTAGTTTTTCTAGTGATCTAAAGAACAAATATTCCATTAGGAAGGTATACAGGCTTAAACAGAAGTATGTTTAGGGCCTTTTTAATTACTGAGAGGACAAAAGATCGTGGTGAGCTGGAGGACAAAAATCTAGGCTTCAGAAGATCTCTTTAGAAATCTGTGAATTAGGTCAAACTGGTGTGCACCCATATTTTTTCAGTCAGTTGCTTCTAATAGCTTTACCACACGTGAACGAAAACAACCAATCAGAGCTGAGGAGTCTTTAACTCAGCTGTCAATCGTGTCAATCACTGCTTGTGAACTGCGGCCGATCTATTATACTAAGCAGCAGCAATCAAACTTGAATCAAGATTCTCACCTCAACTGTTCTCTGAAACATATTTTAGTGCATTGTTAAGCTGCAATATGAGAAAACTGGTCCAGCCAATGGGAAACCACGTCAAAAACATTCTCATTTTACAACTAGACTGCATACTAAAACAGTGGTTCCCAACTGGTCCAGCCACAGGGTCCAGATTGCTCCTTGGTCATTAGTTCAAGGTCCATACAATTGACTACATTTAGCATCATACTTGCATTTGGCCATGTTGTCGAGCTTGTTTGCTGTCTCTGCTAGGTAGCTGCCTGTTAGTCACTCAGTCTACAGCTGAAAACAGCACATCAGAATACAAGCTCTGTGCCAGAAATTCACTGTACTTAAAAAATAATGTGTGGACCCACAAACCACTTTTTGGCTGTGACCCATCAGCTGGGAACCACTGCACTAAAATATGTTCCTGAAAACATCTGAGGAGAGAAATAGGCAATGCAGTGACAGAATCTTGATTCATATGTGATCTGCGCTGCAAATTTGACGGTTCGATTGCGGTTCACAAGCCGTGATTGACATGATTGACAGTTGCATTACAGACTCCTCAGCTCTATTGGTGCGGCGCAGTAGATCCTAGAAATTTCCATTAAAGGCACTAGCAAGAGGGACATAATTTTCTTCTGTCTCACATTAATCTGTGTATGTAGAGACGGTTTCAGAAAATATGACAAAGTTACTTTCATGAAAGTTACCACCTACAACTCTAACTTGATCTTAATAGGTAATATTCTTATGCCATCCATCTCTGATATGAAGGTGAAGGTTTCTCACCTGTCTGTATAGCCTTTAATATTTTACTCATTGAATTGTAAATTGGTATGTTTAGTATGCCAGACTTAAATTCAATTTATACATGTTTCAGTCATTAAAGTACCACTTATGCTTTTTCAAGGATACAAAATGCCAATAAAGAAGTTTTTGTGTGAGTTGGTGGCAAATGGGAGTTCTGAAAGTATTAGCGACCTGCTTGAAAAATGCATTAGTCTAACTGTGGTTTGATCAGCAGAAATAATAACATTAATATCTACAACCAAAGAGTAGATCTTTGATTTATTTTTTGCGGATGATACTGTCTTATATATTTTTAACAGACAGGAACATGAGAGCTGCAGTTTGACATACACTACCTCTGTTTGCATCCTCAGTATATTCCAACCTGGTCATACTCTCTCTGTCCCTCTGTCAGGTGCTCCAGGTAGCTTGGCAGGGAACCAGAGCGGTCCCTGCTGATGGGAAGGGCTCTGAATAAAGCAGAGGTTTTTATTTGACGAGCCCTGCGTGGGGACCTGATGGCCGACTGGAATGCTCCCAGGGAGAGAGCTGATCTCTTTATCTGTCCGTCCTGTATCCTATTAGAGTATCACCTTCCATCACACCCTCCATTCAAAGGATGAGAGCAGCTTTTACTAAGCTGCACTCTCCCTCACGCCCTCTCTTTACCTTTGCTAACAGCCTCTCTCCTCCCCCCTCACTCCCTCCCATCTCTCCCCCTCCCTCTCTCCTCGACACCTCAATCAGTTTCACTCTTTTCTCTCATTTTCTGGCACATGTCCTATCAACTTTGTCACTGCTTTCCAAAAGGACCCTGTTGACCGTTTTCTGATCTAGTGCCTCGTTACAAGTGACCGTTACAAAGACGCATTCAAAATCATGTAAGATTTGGGCATACTTGGTTTATACTTGGATTAGAGAAAGATCACAGTCATGACTTAAAGAAACAAGATCTCCAACACATACAATCACACAGGTCATTTGCTCCTACCCACTAATACAACCCACAGGACCATTTCTGAAATTGGTGCCCCTGCCAGTGGCAGGACATCAACACGACCACAATACGTATGACTGGTAATGGTTGCAATTTCAAATATGTGCTTAATGTTGCAAACCAGCCTCGGTTACAAAGAGGCCACAAAAGTACATGGTGAGCTTTAGAAAAAGGTCACAGTTTGGGTTGAAGTCAGTACGTTTGCTGTGTACGTCGTACGTTACATACATGACGGCACAACATGATATTCCTGGATCAAGATCCCACATTGCACTTCTGGACCAACATTGTGATCAACCAATCACAGATGTCTGACATCATCAGTGTGCTGCTCCTGTGCTTCTTTAAAAATTCCTTTGTGCTTCTTCTGAGCATGTCCGATCTGGCAAAATCAATAACTTGTCTTCTGGTGTCACACGGGACACAAACAGCTGGCTCCTGGGTCTGTATTTGTTGGGTCCATCCATTCATTCTGACCTCCTCCTTATTCGGACATAATCAATCTTTGTACTACTTCACCTGACTTTCTCCTTCGCTCCCGTCGTAATGACTACGGCCACTTGAAGTTGCCCCCTAACAATATACAAAAACACAAAGACATGGGTCATAATAAGCTGCACAAACAAACAACCTATGGGGTCATTTTGGAGGGAGGACAGTCTCATAAGTTTCCAACACTGACTGTCAGTCTAGTCTCCAAGTCACACACTTTGTATACCACCTTGACCTTTCCCCCTCAAGAGCTTTTGTATTGTTATAACATTATTATACTCCTGCCTTTGCCTCTGAGAGAAACCTGACATCATTCACATGGCCACAAAGGGTCTCTTCTGTCACACTCCCTCTACACTACACTCACTCATTCTCTGTCACTCCCTCATCTCTTTTTTTTTTTTTGTTTTTTTTCTAAAGTAGCAACTGCTGCCGGCTAGAGAAGTGCTGAGGCAGCACTGGGTCCAATTTCTGAAGCACCACACAGACCCCAACAAACAACTGATATCCAAAACACAGTGGCAGAGCGAGAGCGAAAGAGAAAGTGAGAGGGGAGAGCGTGACAGAAGAGTTGCCGATGCCCAGAGCTGCCTGCCAAGAATCGATAAGGGATAGACCGATGACTGTAGAACAGCCCCGCTGGTACAACCAGCTGCAAACCACACACACACACACGCACGCATAGAGCCAACCACCCATGAGGGAGTCCAGGCCTGCTGAGGCAGCCATGGATCTTTGTTTTCTATTAAGTATAGCAAACACATACAGGAGTGATATTTTTTTTCACATGTCCGTGCTGTTTTACTGACGAAGCATCACGCTACCAGGAGCCTTGTAGCTGTCTCATTCATTCATTCCACTTTGTGTATCTGTGTTTAAAGCAGGGAAAGTTAAAAAAGAAGAGTAAGAGGAGATGTTGGTCTGTATCCATCAGTGTTTGTGTGTGTGCGTGTGTGTGTGCAGCCGCCAGATTGACACCATTATGTCTACTCTCCCTCCCTCCACTCCATAAGCCAATTCACCCTCATCACTCTGCTATTAAGCAGCTTTGCATCGGTGCAGCTATGCCTGGAACTGTGGGAATGTGCATTTCAGTGTGTGTGTGTGTTTCCTCATCTCTCTCCAATATCTGCAGTATGTTACCCCTCCATTCACCCCCTCATCACCCCTCCCTCTTTTTTGTCACTGTAATCTGTTCAGGCGACCCAGCCTTGAACTTCTAATAACATTAAAACAATAAGGTGAATACAACAGAACTGTGAAGCCCATTCTGGGCCATAGCACAATAAAGCATTGTACTTTAAATGCACTGCCAAATGCTATTTATCATCTACTGGGGGGTTTGGGTCACAGCAGAATGAAAAATTGCCGTTTCAGTCATGGTTTATTGTGTGGAGTCACATGCAAAGCTGCTTTTATTACACGATTACGGCATTATCTCTCCTGCTTTATTATGTTTTGTTAGATAACAACAAACCCGTTACAGCTCTCTTAAAGTTGTCAATCCTAAAATGAGTAACAGATTGTTGGTGTTTTATTGGTGCTCAAATATTTCTAGAAATGAACAAATATGAATATTGTGGCTCATTTGTTTAAATCCTGAATGAGGAAAAAATCATTATAAGATCATTATCAGCAAATAAAAGTCAAATGAACATCTGTATAGCGTCGTCAGTTTACTCCATTTTTGTGCCACATCTCTTAATTTTCTTTTCCCTCACAACCTCATCAATTTCTCCCTCCTCTCTTCTTTCCCTCCTTTTGCCTCCCCTTTCCTCCTTCTTTCACCACAGCATCCTTTTTATTTCCACTCAACCAACAGAATAAATGAAGAAATCTTACATTTGTACAATATTATTTAGCAGATGTGTTGGAGCTTCACATTTTTAGCATTGCTGTGGTTAAAGTGTTGTTATGCTAGACACAAAAAAAAACGTGTTTTGGGTTAGAATATCAGCTTTTGGTGGCACAATTATAGCTGGAAATGCTGCCAATGTCCGGCTAAAAAACAACCAGTTTGTTGTTTGTTGGTCTTGAACAGTGGTCTGCAGCATGGCAGCCGCCTCGCAACCACCATCCCTCCACCTCCCGATTACAAAGTCAGTCCACATACATGTTACCAGATTGACATATTTTTAGAAATGTTGATATGATTTGTATGAAATGTACAAATGTAATGTATCCCTGGTTTGCACAAACATAAAATACCAACATTTTCTTTTGGCGACTGGGCTGCCCTTTTCCCTCTCATTCCTCCCTCCACTCTTTTCTCCCTTTGTCTCTATTCTTATGCTTTTGTCCCCTTCATTCCCATCTCCTACTATACCCCAGTCCTTTCCAACCCTCTCCACTGCAGTGAAGTCTGCGCACAGGACTATGTGCGTGAGTGTGTTGTCAGATTCACTCGAGGCTCAATGGCAATCAATAGGTATTTGGGCAACGGCTCAACATAATTATGGAGGGATACTGAGAATCATCCTGGCTGGACACTGTGTGTGTCTCAGTGTGTGTGTGTGTGTGTGTGTGTGTGTGTGTGTGTGTGTGTGTGTGCGTGCACCTGCCAATGGTCACCCTCTCCCTCTTTCCCCTGCAGCCACCAGCCCTCCAAACCCCTCTCTCTCTCCATTGCAGTGTTGGTAGATAATAAATTACAATGGATAAGTAGATGTCCTGCCTGTACCCTCAGTGTCCTGCCTGCACCCGAAACCCTTATGTTTCTGATACAACACATCACTAGTGTGCCCATGCAAGTGTCTCTCTATTTCTTTTTTTAAAGATGTTAAAATGTGCTGACAGAGCAGCACAGGGGGAGAATTAAATACAAATAGAAAGGGCAAAAGAAGCACTGATGATAGGTGACGTGAGCTGTAAGCTGGTTCTCCTAAAATACTTAAAGGGATAGTTTGGATTTTTTCAAGTGGGGTTATATGCGAACTTATCCATAGTGTGTATTACATACAGTAGATGTCAGTCAGCATGGTCCCAGTTCAGAGAAGCAGACAGGAGTACCACTAATAAAGTTAAAGTAACGTACTGCTGTGGATGGGGGCCAGGAGCAAAACATATTTTAGCCAAGTCAAGTGCTTTACGTTGCCGTCTGACAACCTCACTACATTTTCTCAATTTAAGAATTTCGTATTTCTATACATCCCCCACTTTAGGCCTGTTCAGTCTCCCTTTGCAAAAGTGTTTCTGAATATTCTGGTTCATGAATGTATCCTCTTGTCCCCACAGAGAATTGCATTTGGTCCTCTCTGTCATAATCAATCTTTTTTTGTGCTCCTGTATTTGTTGTCTCTTCCATAAACCACTGAAAGACTGACCCAAACAACTGGCATGCAGTGTGAAACAGCACATGGCACAGTTGCACTTACGCATAGGAAAACGGAAGCTCTATGGCTGAGAAAATGTAGCATCAAAGGAAAGAGCGGTCTGATGGCAAGGTAAAGTGGTGAAAATATTCGAAATATAGTGTCCACCTAGACTAAGGGTCAGCAACCTTAACTATGAAAAGAGACATTTTTGACCAAAAATTATTTAAAAAACTGCCTGGCGCTGCAAAACATATTTGAGCCTCATGGTAACACTGCACATTAAGTCTAAATTAGCATATCGACATTAAAAATAGGTCTCAATGAGCATTCAAAAATACATTTTACCACAAGATGGCTCCTCTGTCGTGGGATATTTATGATTTTTTTGGTATTTTAGCATTGGTGGTAAAAGCAAACAAATCTGTCAGTGCACTTTTTAATTCTGTATTTTCCTCTGAGACTTTTACTTTTATGGATTTGGAATACATCGCTATCCTCGCTAGGGAGGCTCAAGACTAGCCACTGATGCTGAGGTTTAACAAAAATTAGAGGAAAAGGTGCCAGGCCATATATGTTTGACATACATTTCAGCTGACAAAATCATTCAGTGCATAAGCTGTAAGAAGAAATTCTTACAAGGAAGGTGGCATTTTGCTGCTGCCCGCATCAGCAGTACATTGCTGAGGTCAAGTGTTAGCACTCCTGCCTGCTTCTCCAAACTGGGGTGCACCAGCCACCATCTGCTGCAGGTAACAACACTGACTATGGATAAGTACGTCATGCAACCCTACTCTGAAAATACAAACTGTCCCTTTAAGTCTCTGATTTGGAATCATCCTTTAAATCAACTGACTAGACATTAATTCTAAGTTGTCATAATAATGGTAATAGGTGCAAACCTTTCAATCACCCTGAAAGAGAGAAAATAAGGTAGTTTACCCACAAAGTAGTAATCACTGCATTAAAGCTCACCGCCCTGCATAAATCCAACAAACACAGCAGCAGCTGCAGCAGCAACAGCAGGGCAGCGTGCGTGTAAGAAAGTGGGATTTTGATGACAGTTACATCTGTATTTGACAAACAAGCCCCTCAGGCACCGAGCGGCAGTGATATGATTGCAGTACATCACAGACATGATGATGTTTTCTGAGGAAGTGGGAGTGTTTCAGCTGGAACATTAAAGCCAAACGCTGGCTTATGGCTGACGGGTGAGAAGGCTCTTTATAAAGGTAGGCTGGCAAAGTGTGCCGTCTGTGAATTTACATGTATATTACTCTTTAGGTAGGCGGCTGACTGACACTGTGAGCAAGGAGGACAAGTAGATACTGAGCTTTATGTACGTACGCACACACATGGACACACACGCACACAGATAATACGCCAGAAACATAATTACATAGAAAGATTCCTGATTGATTCCCACAGTACTGACACAGCCCGCAGCTCTGAGTCTCAGGACACACTCACTCACACTCACTCTCACACACACACACACACACACACACACGCTCGACTGCAAGAAGGATGATGAAGCTGCTTTCATCCTATTTGTCCATCCGTGTGTTTGCTTGTGTGTGTGAGAATGTGCGCGTGTGTGTTAAAGTGGCACAAGGAGGAAGCTGAGAAAATCACATCACTGTGCTTGCAAAGCCCCATGGGACGACAATCACTGGGTATTTCAGGAAGTCTTTGAGAAGCAGACTCGCGAGGGACCCAGGTGTGTGTGTAGGCGCGTGTGTGTGTGTGTGTGTGTGTGTGTGTGTGTGTGTGTGTGTGTGTGTGTGTCAGAGAAAGAGACAGAGTGAGAGAGAGAAAGTTATCAGAAAAGCAGGTACACAGGCTCAGGACATCTTTGGACTCAGTCACTCTCCCGGCTTTATTTGCACCCGGAGTACGACATTCAAAACTTTACTGGAAAGTCAAGTGGCTGGGAAGATAACAAAATGGCTGACTATTCACTGCCAAATAAGCTTGGGTGAACTTTCCGCACACCAGTACAAAGCTGCTATGGGAGCTTATTAAGAGATTTAGGGTTGTTGGTTGACAACCAAGATGCTGCTTTAACAAATTATAATAATCCAAAGTAATAACAGTCATGTTTTAACTACCTTATAGCGGAAGGAGTAAATGCTGTAAAAAGGGGCGATAACAGCCAATTTGTCACCTAATAACTGGGAGAAAATTAAGAGGACATGGAGGATAGTGGAAATGTATTCTCCTTGAAACCAAACCATTAAAACAAAGATAATGAGTCAATTTGGGTTCCAAAGAAAGTTACTGTCTCTGCGTTATGCACAAAGACTCACCCTTTAGTTTGTGGACTCTCATTTTGAAGTCTCAAGTTCGGCATTTTGGCCGTCGTTGGAGCCAGAAGTGACCATATTTGGGCATGAGGCTGGCGCTGTGACAGAGCGAGGGTTGGATCTGACTAAGAAGCCGAGGATACTATGGGAAGACAGCAAAGCTTTTCACTCTTAATTACTTTGTGTCTTTGCTGCATTAATTTATGATGGAGATGTCATGGTACTTCCTGATTCAACCATGCATAATTCATTAATTTTCCTTCTGTTTTATGGCACTTTGCGACCATTGCTTTTGAGGTTGCGTTCTGCCACCTACCACTGGATGCAGTGTGACATCCGTAAGTCGCTTTCTAGCAGTTTATCAAAATAAAAGTCCTATACTGCTTTAATGTTTTTATTGAATTGAACAATTGGTGAGTTTTGAGGTGGGGCATGTCCCCCGCGTTCGCCCCAAAATCTACACCTACTGCAAGATATCGGTGTATTAAATCAAAATCACGGGCACTTCAGGTGTTACCTCAAATATTGAGGAAGACACAAGATAAATAGGTTAAAGAATTCTGATTCTATCCCTTGTTTTTGCCTTTACTTGTTCACTTTAAGTGTGCTTTTTTTGCTAGTCATAAATCACAGGGGTTTTTTTGTACTGTGAGAATGTGGAGGCTAATGCACACCCTCATTAACTTGCAGACAGGTGCGTGGGTGGAAAATGTCCATAGGTAAAGAGAAGAGAATTCCCATACTCTGTCCCATTATTTGCAATAAACTTTGTTTAAATACACAGCATTTCAGTTCTCAGGCCTTCACTTTAACAAATAAATCAGAGGGCTGAAATGCTGTGTATTTAAATAAAGGATTTCTGGTTACTGCTGATAATTGTTTATCTGATAATTGTTCTAATTGTGAGTCCAAACTGTCTCAACAAATCTTCATTTAAAAAGAAATATCTCTAAGAATGCAACATATCTAGCATGGAGACCTGTTAGCATAAGCAGCTAATTGTTTCAGTGGATGAAAGTGTCATACTTCAGCGCTGCGTCAGGCACTTTTCATCTGCATGAATCTCACATACTAAATATAAACTGGGATTAAGGTTTGGATGATATTCCTATCTCTCCCCAGTGAAGAATGTTTAAAGTGACACTTCTCTCCCCTCCAAAATCTTTCCCTCCTTCTCTCTCTCTCCCACTCTAAATCCTGTCTTATCTCATCCTGTCCTTCCCTCAAGCTTCTTCTCATCATTCCACTTAAACTCTTTCACTAATGAGTTCCTCCTCCTCCTCCTCCTTCCCTTCTTCATCCCCCCCTCCCTTTCTGCTTCCCCCTCCCCTCACCCTCTTCGCCTTTTGTTTCAGCTCTGTCTTCCTCTGTAAAGACAATGTAAACATTATGGAGGGGGGAAAAAGGGAGCGCTCGCTGACTGCGGCAGACATGTGCGTTATAATCCCGTCTGTGTCACAGACGCTCATTTTGTCGCTCCCTTTTGCAGTCTCATGACTGAATGTTTGACTTTCCGGGGGAGGTCAGCAGAGAGGGGAGCAGAAAGCAGGAAAGACTCAGCCTGGCATAACCGATACTAATTAGGTGGGACTTCTTCATGGGTTGGCGACACGGTCGCCGGCTTACAATGTGTCTCATACGACAAAAACAAGTCTGCTGCACCCTGCGAAACACTTCTAGGAACAAAGACTAAGAGCTAAACCAATGCATGTCCGCATGCGAATGATTCGAGAGATGTCAAACACTACATGGTACTGCACATAGACAAAGCAGAGACGGCATAAGACTTGCCATGATTAAATAAATACAAACAATAAAAAGACAAACAATAACAGCGACTAGAATACAGACAGAAGCAGATGCAAAATAAAAGTACGGTATGTCAGATAACTGGACCAGTCACCAGCAATGTTGACTGAACATATGAGCCAGATTTATTAGCCAAATGTACAGCAACACACAAACACACATATATGTACACACTTTAAACACACACACTTGAAGCTTGCAAGCCTGATAAGTGTTTAATGAGCAAGGCTGGCTTAACTGATTATACTGATGACTCAAGGACTGACGGGGATCTTAGGTTGTGCGAAGATGAAGCCAAGTTGCCAGAAGAGGATGTTGGCATTGTACATTTCTGCAAACCTTGGATATGTTACATTTTTATGTGTCATATCAACGTTTCTGAAGTGCTAACTTTGTCATTGAGATGGCAGATGGTGTGACACCTAAGCAAGATGGCTGCCAAGTTGCATACTACTGTTTGAGACCAATAAACACTGACAGCAGTTCAGTTTAGGACTAGATGTTACAATCCCTGATGCGCATCCTTGAGACTAAAAGTGCGTGTAGTGTCGTATGAAAGTCCAAGTAGAAACCAAAATGTTAGGTGGATAGAAAAGTACGAAAGAGCAAAGGTAGATAGAAAGTTAGTGCATCTGTGCAGAGTGAACTCTCCCCGCTGGATCGGGCTGTACACTCTACCTCCCCTGACTCCCTCATATTGATGAGGGAAGAGACGGGAGAAGAAAAGAACTGGAGAAAATCTTACCTAACTTTAATCAAGGTGGAATTTAACTGGTCGATTGTTGTTGCACATTCTTGCACTTGTGGGTTAGAGTTTGAGCCATGCTAAGGGAGGTGGGGTCCAGGCTTCATTGGGGTCATCGGGTGTGTTACAGCGGTGTATGTTTTCCTGTGCTGCTGTCCCTTTTTCCTTCCCTTGTAGATCTGCCCAGGTGTGCTGCCTCACCTAACGCGGTGCAGCACACCTGGCATGGAGAAGGTGCTTAAGAGCTCTTGTGCCAGCAGCAGAGGAGGGAGGCTCTGGTGTGAGGACTGCTGGTCCTGCTGCCTCTCACCGCGGGATTTTTGTTGTCTTGTTCGCCTGTTTCATCTAATAAATTCCATGGGTTTGATTGTTTTAAAGGTGTTCATGTGATTATTTTGGGTCAGTGGAGTTTTTATTAGCCCCATAAGGCCACCTAAGGGCAGAAATATATGTGTTTCAACATTTGTGCTACGTGAGCGTACAAATGTTACATATCGGTGATTTGCAGGAATGTATTATATCAATGTTTATTTTAGCGATTTGGGTTGTAAAATGCATTTCTAAATATGCTAATAAAAATCTTTAATGAATACTGTTTGTGTTAAGTCCTCTATTTGATATTATTCTAATAAAAAAAAAAAAATACCCTAAGATTTTCCTTCTACAGTAGATGCTGCTGTTGTGGTATTAATATTTGTGTTAAATATCTGGCTTTTTTCCAGCTTTCACAACTTAAAGTGATGCTTCTGCTGTGGGATGAAAACCTGACAGCCAGGGCGGTGTGAAAAAGGAAACTGCAGGAGACAGCAGGAGTGCTGTTTCTGTCAACAGGCAAAAGATCAACCCCAAATGCCAGTTGCAATTAGTGGAAAAAGAAGCCTTTCTGACCATAAAGTCAAGAAAAGGAAGCCTGTGGTTTAAAGCTCTGCTCCCACAGTTCACAAAAGTTTGATATCAGTTTTGAAGTCCAATATCTCACATGTGCTCTTTCCATCACCTTTACTGTCTTTGGTCCTCAGGCAAACTGCACATCCACCCGCAGTCATCAAAGTCTAGAGGAGCATGCCGTGGTTATCTTACTGATGTTGTGTTGACTAAGCAAAGGAAGGATGCGAGGTGCTGTGTGATAAAATTATCAGGGGGTAAAAGAGTTTTACATCCACTTGAACAGAGCTGGGCCAGAGAGGAGCAGGTTAGTGCTGGCGTCATATTGAACGCAGTGGAGCACATCACCTCCTTCCATTCCTCTCCACTCTCTTTCTCTTTCTCTACCTCCTTCTCTCCATTTCTCTTTCCATCACTTGGCCACTGCAGCTGAGAAGGCTGACGACCCTGCAGCAGTGTGTTTCTGTTTGTGTGTGTCTCTGTGTGTGTGTCAAGGGTAATGGCTATACAACGAACTCCCTCTCTGACACTTGGCCAACAGAGAGCATGCTCGTAGCACTGCCACGCAAACTACATGTAGGTTGTGAGCGCTGCCGAGCAGTAATGGGAGAAGATACACGTCCGACTCAAGCCTCACTTACTTACTCACTTGCTGCCCTGTACGGTGTACAACTGAGAAGTAAGTCAATCTATTAACTGTCACACGATTTGCATCCTTCTTTGCTCTAACACATAAAAAAAAAAAATCTGCGAGTCAGCAGCAGTGTCAATCCAGGATATATGCAGGATTATGGAATTGTGTAATAGTACATGTTGGCTATAGAGTGAAATGTGTTCAGGCTTATTTGCGATTCCTCGCAAGCCAAACATTTTGTGGCAAAGAATTCATCTATATTTATATATTCCAAACAGACTTTTACCATTTCATTTGGTAATTAAAAACAACACAATTTTGGTCGTATTTAATATGAAAAATAGCAGGAATTTAGTCTCATTTAAAATGACAAATGAGAGGAATGACATCTTACTTAAGGCACGAAATAGCAGAAATGTAGTCTTATTTAATATGAACATATAACAGGAATTTAGTCTTATTGGTAAGAAAAAATAACATATCTTTAGTCTTATTTCACAAGGGTAAGGGTATTTAGTCTTATTGGTTATGGAAAATAAGAATTTAGTCTGTTCAATATAAAAAATAATAGCAATTTATTTTTATTAAACATGAAAACAAAATGCAGGAATTTAGTGTATTTATCATGAAAAAAAATTGGAATAAGTCTTATTGAATATGAAAAATAACAGGAAGATAGTCTTATTTAATATGGGAAAAACTGACCATAACTTTGTTTTTTTTAATATGAAAAAATAAAAGCAAATTTATTTTTTATTTAACATGGAAAGAAATGCAGGAATTAAGTTTATTTATTATTGAAAAATAATAATTAAATACGCAAAAAAAAAAACAACAACCAAAAAAACAGGAATATAGTCTTATTCTTATTTAATATGGAATTTTGTCTTTTTAATATAAAAAAATTGAGAGGGAATTTAGTCTTATCCAAAACTGAAAAAAATACAGGAATGTAGTCAATTTAGCATGTAATTTAGTCTTATTTAATAGGGAAGATTACTAGAATAAGCAGTTTTGGGAATAAATGTTCAGAAGTCCACTGCAATAACGTACGGCTATAAAGACTATATGTCAATAGTCTTTACAATACATAACCGGGTGCTTTAATACACACTGACTGGATATAGTGTATATAGACGTGTTATGTTTTGCCTGAACCGGTTCGCAGACTCTGCTCCATGATAAGAAACAAACTACTGAGCATTCCAAGTTTTACAAACTGTGAAGCTATATTCACCTCAAGAGAGGATATTAGTGATAATATAGAACTGTTTGCTTTTACTCTTAATATTATTGTCATACTGCTCTTAAAGTCACGATACACTAATGATCATCTCAGCTTTCTATTCTCTGTTGTCTCCCTTTGTGTCCAAGGTTTGTGTATCTCTGTCCCCTTTTTCCTGTTTGAAGGAGGCAAAGACTCAACTGGAGCTGATCGGCTGGATGGCCAAATCTTATTTCATGCTTGTTACACACACACACACACAGACACACAGAGTCATCCTTTCGTTAGTTGCAACAGGCTAATTGGGCTTAGGCAGAGGGAAGCCTGGGGCAGGAGACGGAGAGAAAGGGAGAGGGGTGAGGAGGTGAGGAGGAAGAAGAGGCTGTCATTATGAACACTGTGGACGGAGGAGATAAAGGTTAGTGTTATCGAATCCTGATGCCCCGCTTACATCCTTCCCTGCCTGATGAAAGAGCCTGAGATGGTACTGATACGGAGATCGAGAGGGAGGAAGGAAAGACAGATGGGTGGGAAACACCGAAAGAAAAGAGGAGCAGGAGCCGGAGAGCACTTAGAGAGAGGAGGAGAGACGATGCCAGGCAATGTGTGTGTTATATATTTGTGCGTATGTGAGTGAGCCATGGGTTAAATATGTGTGTGTGTGTGTGTGTCAGCGTCTCACAACCAAGGTCAGGTAGCCTGTAGGCAGTTCATCCCAGTTGGCCCTCCAAAACACACAGGAACTCTCCCCCCTCCACTGCCATCTCTGATCTTCTCCTTCTACCCTTTCCTCCTTTTCTTTCCTTCCTTAGATTTTAATCTCGTTTTCTGTTCCCGAAGTTCCTTTCTTTATCCTTGTCCACTCTCTCACTCTCTCTTGTCTTTCCACTGCAGAAAATAAAGCCTCTATGAAAACAGTAATCTCCGAATAGCAACAAATCTGTGTTTGTGACAAAAACCCGTTCTGCTTCCCAAGATTCATTTCTCTCTCCCCTCCTATCTCACGGACACCTTTCTACTTCCCTGTTTCTCTCCATCCTCTCACCTCCACGACCGGGTCAAAGGCAGAGAGACTCTCCATGATGAGAAAAAGCTACACTTCTTCCTCACAAATACTTCAGATTCACTCGGCTTCACGCTGCATTCACTAGACGGATAAAGTGGGGGGACAATGCAACAACCGGAAACTGTCAGTCTTATATAATGGAATCCCTGCATTACTGCCATTAGATTAGATTAGAGTAAAAAGGCCAAATAAATCTTATCATATAATCATAGTAATAATTTACAGCCATTATTACACTCCAGTTTTCGATAATACCGTGGAAATACGAAGACATTTTTCTTGTGGTCAAGGCTATAAATTACTGTCACAATGAGAAATGAGGTGTTTGAAATACAGATTTTAAAGCTGGGGTATGCAGTTTTCTGGAAGGGCCAAAAAAAATTGAAAATACACCCTCCCCCTGCAGCTCTCTCCTCTCCCTGTCCTAAGCCCCTCCCACCAGATGGCTACAAGAAAATGCACGCACTTCATACAGTAATCCAGTGTTTCCTATACATTGATTGATTTCATCTTATTTCATAGTAGGCCCCAAATTGAAACAAGAATTAGCTAGCTAACACACCCCACGGTCCCTCCGCCTCGCTCCCCGCTGCTGTGGACTGCCTCCCAGGGAGAGGGCGGGCAGTGGGTCCAGAGACGGACCTCCAGCAGGCGGCTGTAGCAACTTGAATTTAGGAGTAACAGCAGGCTGGTATTGGGTTTAACCTGTGCAATAGCAGCAACAGAGTCGGGGAGTCGGGACTGTTCGGTTCCCAAGGTGCTACAGCTATTTCCTGGGGTTCTGTCTTTGGGTCTGCTGTCCGCCCTCCTCCCAGCGACATGGTCTGTAGTGGCGGGGAGTGTTGCGGAGGACTCACTGTGACTCAAGGTTACAGCTAGCTACATAAACATGAAGTTGAATCAGCTGTAGCCGTGAGCCTTTCACTCTGGTTAGCAGAAAGCTTTGTTGCGTCTTTGGTTGATGCGCTGCACCTGGCCCGGCGTAGTGCGTCTGTAAAAGCATCTCCTCATTCAGATGTCTGGTCTCTCCTCCATCCTGCACACGTGTCCGTGTAGGCACCGCGGCACAGCTGCTTGGCTATTTTTTTTTTTTTTTTGGCATTTTTGCATTTTTGCATCCACACACCCTCACTCATCCACTCATGCTATACTACTGATTAATGACACTGATCATTTTGCATCGATTATTTTGCATCGAACCCTCGTCTCTACTCGTTTCGTTGCAGTCTACGAGCGGGCTGTAACAGTATGTTCAATGGTCAATATAGGATTTTTACCCCAATGACACCAAAGTAAAACTGTCTATCCCAGCTTTAATGATGACTCCTCCACTCCTGTGTCCCTGTAAGCCATACCACTGAATCAGCATGTTCAACATCTGGGCCCTGAAAGTGGCACATCTATGTGACATATAGCTGTTCATGTTCTTAGTAACACCTGTTCATTTCCTGCTAAGACATGTCAAAACATCTGCTGTGAAAAAGAGGAGCTGGCTGCAAAAATCTGATCATGAGTAACACATTTAATAACAGGGCATCTCACATTCGCAATACGGGGCTTGTGTTAACACTTCCAAGTACACAGCACTCACACTTTGTCACATTCATCCAAAAAAGTCCATATTCTTGCAGAAGGTATTGAGTGAGAGCGGCGCAGGTTAAGCAGAGAAAGCATAAAATGCACTGCGACATCTAATCTCTTTAATGACAGTAAGTGGCAATAATGCCATGGTGCGGCAGAAGTAAATGGAAGAAGAAAAATGTTGGATTGTTTGTGCAAAACACAGAGAGGCGGGACTACATTGTTTATATTCAGTATCGATCCCTCTCCTCTGAAAATCAATTCCTTGCAAAAAGACAGAGGTATTGCAGTATCAATACTTTTATTTTCGAGGCGCCCATCATTAATGCTCGAGTTTCAGCCTCAAAATGGAAAACACTTGCGCGCATACAAACACAGGCAAACAAAGACACACAAACACTGGGCTCACACACACGCACGCAACGTCTTCTGCTGAGTGCGGAAGACAAAAGAGGCAGGCTTTATTGTCTGAATAATTACTTTACATGCCACACTCACTCTGGAAGCAACCGCAACACACACAGGAAAACACAACGCACTCTTGAACCAACTAAACACACACCCGTAGAGTGGATTACACATCTCTCCCGGGTCGATACCAAACACCGTCATGCTGCTTTTGCCACCAGGAAACAACACGATGGAGAAGCAAGAATCTGTATGTGTGTGTGTGTGTGTGTGTGTGTGTGTGTGTGTGTGTGTGTGTAGGCTGTTTCATCTTCATGCTTTCAACTTGTGATTTGCGGTTTCTGCATTCACCCCATGTTCAAGTTCAGCTCTGACACACGCGGCGCACACACACATTCACAGGCGTATCTAACACACTTATCTAGGAGACTATGATCCCCGGTAATGCAGCCTCGCGGCGTGAAGGCGACTCAGTCTCTATTGGTGGAATGTTGCCGCGGTGCTGCCCGAAATAAAACACAATTTCCTTTTGTTTTGCGATAAGTATCTTGTGCACACATCTCTTGTTTGGTCCATTTTGTCAGGTAGACTAAAAAAGCAATCTGTGTCTATTTGAGCAGGTGGGTCTCATGGGTGTGCAGTGTTTAATTAAATTGCCTAGACATCAACAATTTCCTCTCCTTTCAAGTCGGGAGCTGGTTCCTGCACAAAGTGAAAGAGTTCAAGTATCTCAGAAAGACAGAAGCCAGTTAAATGTGTCTCAACAACTGAGGGGATCATTAAAAAAGATCTTGTCTGGGTGGATTCATCCTTCCAGCGAATGTGTGTGTAAGTTTCACAAAGGACAGATGCAGCATCTGCTTAAGACCCCTCGCTGTGAAGGGGCTGAGGGCACATCCAAGTGGGAGGAGACCCCCAGGGTATACCTGGAACACACTGGAGGGATTACATATCCCATCTGGCCTGGAAACACCTTGAGATCCCCCAGGAGGAGCTGGAGGACACGGCTGGGAATATCAACGTCTGCTTCTTTTGCTACCACCTCAACCAAGACTCGAAGAACTAGCGGGGAACAAGTAAATGGATCCGATGGAAGTGCCGTGAGCATTTACAATAACACCCCTGCCAAGTTGGGGGCATGTGCATGTTACTTAGCGATTGTCTAATCATGTCTTTAATCTCACGTGTATGACCTCATTGTCTAGCTTGCTTTAGCCATCACACCAGTATGCTATACCTCTACATGCCATTGCAAAACATCATGGCAGCTGAGTGTCCCAAGTGTCTTTAAAAAGCAGAATAATTGTGATGGTGCTGATAAGCTAAATGAAAAAGTAGCACTGGTCAGTTCAACATCTGCCTGGTTTGCACGAGCTAACAACGTAGCAGCGGCTAACATCTGACAATATACATGAAATCCATAAATAACTGTATGGTGACCTTTAGCAGTGTCCCCGGGGCGGAGCTCACACTCCTGCAGCAGCGTCATGATAAAGTGAAAGCAGACAGAGCAAATCAATACCCTGTGTGCAGCTTTACAGTAAAATAATGTTTCACCAACTTCACATAGTAAAAAATTTGAGAGGTCACGTTCAGCAACACTTCCCCTGCCGAAGCATCAAATACTCACTGCTGATTACTAACATTACTGAAGCTCCAGAGACCACAAAAGAAGAAAGAGAGCGATTGATGCAGTGGAGGATGAAGGACAAGCAGGTAATAGTGATTTATCAGCCAGCGGCAGATAAAATAAAAATGACGGGTAATATTAGATTATGATGGGATTTTTACTACCCTGTCTGTCTCTGGTCTGATTCCTCTGTCTCTTTAACTCCAGCTCTCCGCTGCTGATCTGAGAGTGACTGGTGCTGTATCTGCCAGATGAGGAGCCCTTGAGCAAGACACTGAACCCAAACCGCTCCAAGGCCACAGCGCAGTGTGCTCATTAAGAAATGTAAATGCGTTGGAAGACGGGTGTGTCTCAAGGGGAGACGATCTTATTTAATCAAAAGCACCAGATTTCACTGATTTTATTGTGTACAGCACTTTGGCTTCTTCTTTGCAATAGATGTGAGATGTGATTTGGACCTCACTGGCGCCGGGTTGGGAGCAGTGATACATGGAAATCCACGTGAAAATCCAAATTCCAGTAACCTTGTGTAAAATGCCTACTAAAGTAGTCTCAGATCTTAATCTTGGCTGCATGCGTTATGCATGGATTGTGCAGTTACAGTCTTATTCATATCTTGGTTGATCCTTTTATATCCTCACCAGTCTGACTGGCGCGCTCTCTGCAATACTGAGAATATCACACAGAATATCTGCGAGTCGATCAGGGCTCATTATCCTATCTAATAAATTCATTATCACATAGCCATGACTCCATGTGACCAGAGGCAGATGTTCACTGACAATATTTCACCACAAATCGCAGCCGTTGCAGGGCGAAAATCTTCATTAGCGCGTTATTTTCTGTATTTACATCATGAGATACAGTGGTCAGATTTCATTATCAGGGACCCGGCTCTGCGCGGCGAAGGGACAGATGCTGCCAACACGGAGACAGCTTTGCAGCGCTAGCCTCCGCTTTCTGGCATGGACATATGTGGGTTGCCGGGGGCTGCGGCTGTCACAGGCTGTAGCTCTTCTCGGAGCTAGCTGATGTGAGCGGATGGGGTCGATGTGATTGGCTGATAAGAACAGAGCTGTTTCATGCTCATGTGTGTGTGTGTGTGTGTGTGTGTGTGTGTGAGGGAGAAAGAGGAGGACAGGCAGAGTGGTTGGTCAAGGGCCGGTGTGCTTTTTTGCTGCATCGTCAACATCTGTAAACAGACAGTGGCACCCAATATAACCCACCACACACACACACACACACACACACACACACACACACACACACACACACATACACATATAATCCGTCTCACTCACACACTAAGGAACATGTGAACACACACTAACACAGACTCAAAGCAGCCATGGAAAATGTGAGAAAAGAAGCATGTGGAGAGGTGGATGAAAGGAGGAATAAAGGAGGTGGTGTGACTGTGCAGCTCCAGAAAAAAGCACAATAAAAGAGAAAAAGAGGAGATGGAAGGATAAGGAGTGAGGGACGCAGAGGAGGAAAGGCGGGATGATGGGAAAAGGAAGAGAATAAAGGAGCGAGCAGGGGGAAGAAGGAAGGGAAGGAGGGAGGGAAGAGAGGTTAGCTGGATAAGTGGGGCAGTGCTGCAGCGTGACACATCAGCATTCTAAGCACAGCGGCAGAGAGCAGCGCAACGAACGCAGTTGCACCCACAATCTCTCTCTCACTCTCTGTCTCTCTCTTTCTCTCACACACACGCGCCAAACACAGACATGCATAAAAAACACACACAAGCTTTAAACATGTGCGGCACTGCCAGGGAGAGCGTGCATCAGACACGTTATCTCATAAAACACACACAGACGCAAGCTTCAAGTGCTCCGATAAAAAGTACAAATCGCCGGGTCGCGTAATCTGCTCAAACACACGCGCAGACAGACAAACAGCTATAAACATAGACAATACATAGATGACAACTGATACTCATTTTGGAAGTGCCTTAGCAGGAGCACTGCAGAGCTACAGATCCTGGGTGTTCCCAAAAATCTAGCAGCATCTCAGACTCCACCGAGGGCGATGCTGACGTGACTAAAGCAGCCCTCTTGTTGCTCTGGGAAGCTATTCCACTCTGAATGTGCTGTTCAGGATTCATTATCTGCAGGCTTGATTGACATTGATTGGCTGGCTGGCTGAATCAAGGTTTGATAGATTGGAAAATGCACACACTGAGCATTTCTTCACTTGGTGGAAAAAGAAGAAATTACGGTAACACTGTATTTGGATTGTCCACCTCCAGGTAGTTTACATTTCAACAATTCTGTAGATGTTTAACAGATAATCTTCAGAGTATATGTATCAACTGATGAATATACCTTCATATTCTCAGAATAATTTAGTTGAACTTGAACTAGTCCCTCCACCTATGCAGCACAGGCTGAGTGAAGAGTTTAATTAGAGGTGGGACCAAGTCCTTGTTTTATACGTCACAAGTAAGACTCAAGTTAAGACTGACAAGTCTCAAGTCAATCCCTGTGTCCTTAACTTTGGGTTTTGAGTCCTAACCAAGTCATATTGCCCTCTTTGCCAGGTTTAATGCCCTTTCACCAGCAGAGTAATAATATATAATAAATTTTAAAAAAAAGTCACCAGACTATCACAGGGCTGACACATAGAGACAGACAACCATTCACACTCACATTCACACCTATGGACAATTTAGAGTCACCAATTAACTTGCATGTCTTTGACTGTAGGAGGAAGCTGGAGCACCCAGAGAAACATTGAACATGGAAACTTCAGGGGCGTTCAAACCCCGGGATTCCTGTCCTGTGTTGTTGTATTTAATTTATCTCATATTGACTCTCTCCTCCCACAAGTTGAAGGTATCAAGTATTTTCCAGTCAAAAGGCTCAAATCCATGTAACGCCACAAGTCACTGGTATTAATTTCCAAGTCCAGCTGCCAGATTTTGTCAAGTTTAGTCTAAAGTCATCAAATTTGTGAGTCAGGTCTGACTTGAGCCTCAGCCATGAGACTGCTACAGATCTGCAACACCTACAGAATAAAGCAAAACTGCTGCAGTGTTGAAAACACTGCTACAAATACTCTATAACCTATCTGTAGGTGGACTGTCCAAATAAAGTGTTACTGATATACATCCATAGAAGGAGGCGGTGGTGCGAGCCTACTGTCAGAAACAGTATATTTTCTCCTGTATGCCATGGTTGGGTTTCATAATGTATGCTGGATAAAATGTGATGTGTCAGTGACAATTAGAGGTGTAAGAAAATATCTGTAAATTTGAGCATCATTATATGTTTTGTGATACTGTATTGATTCTCCAAAAATTAATAGTTTACACATAATCTATCTTTAGCCATTTAATTCTTGCACTCTGATATAACTAATCGTTAGCACACTAATAACACAGGCTTATGAAACAGACAGAGACACAAAGGCCCTAAATTTGATTTTTTACAAATGGCAATAGCTGCTAACAGTATCACAATATATCCCAATATATTGAATTGTATCCCTTGTATTGTGATACGTATCATATAGCCAGATTCTTGCTTATGAAAAGCCCCTGGTGACAATTAGATCACCAACAAATTAAAAAATTAAATCCAAGCAAACTACAGAAACTGTCTTAAAGACGTGCACTGCCTTCCTGCCGTTACAGAAAGCCAAGCCAAACATGCCAAACCAGGGTGAAACAGGTGTGACATCACAAGCTCTCCTCCACAAATAAATCAGAATAAGACCTCAGTCAGTACAAAGAAAAACAACTTATCTGAATAACAGAGTGTTATAGCTTCAAGCACAGGCAAGTCCATCATGCTTAGCTACAAAAACTTACAATGACTGGAATCGGATTTGTTTTGACTCCCCCCCGCTGCCAAAAAACTCAGGGGAGCCTGAGGAATGACAGGTTAGGGAAGCTGTGTGCAGTGAACAAGCCACCTGTGAGTCACAGAATAATATTCTGATTATGTTTTGGCATGTTGAAGAAAGAGGAATCAAAACAGGTCTATACGGCGGATGGTAACCAGCTGCTTTCAGCAGAGTTTGCGGTTAGTGTGCGATTTTTATTTATTTTTCTTTCTGTCAAGTCACAGTCATGATATCAAGAAGACAGTGTGGGAGAAAGCAATGCACGCAAATACACCTCCCACCTTCCTGATCCGACCCGAGTTGCTGAGATAGATATGGTCAAAGTGACACAAGAACCAAAAAGATCTAATAGACACATACAATTCTATAAATGCCGGCGTCTTTACACAAGGTACAGATAACCAAGACCCAACCTTGAAACGAGTGCACGACTGAATTCCCCCCGTGTGAGCAAATCTTGACAACGTCCATGAAGGGCCAGAGGTATAATGATTCAACAGGCAAAAATGAAACTTGTAATTCAGGTGAGTGGATCCAGGTCAGCACAGGTAGTAAGTAACAGCATCTGAGAGCCAGACAGGTGGGGTAAAGGTCAATACACATTCACTTCAGAGCTCCATTTACTGACAAAATCTCAAACCCCGCTAAGAGAGAGCCAAGTTTCAAAGACATGGATTAAGTTAAACGATCTGGGGAATCAAAGAGGGGGTTGCCTATGATTTGACTCCAAATACTGAAGGATCAGCGAGAGCTAGTGTCCGTGCTGCACTTTAGTACTTAAGGAAAAATGTTTGGCAGACAGCAGACTCTGCCCGTAATTCACTTTCAGTCACTTAAGGGAGAGAATGTAAACCTCAAATATTGACTACCATTTTGGCATGAGAGAGGTTTTTCATATACCTATTACTAAATAATTGCAAGCGAGCGTTCCATCATTAACAAGCGAGTGTCATTCTTCATTTCTATTTCAATATGATTTCACTGAAAGTAACTTCATCCCTGCCTTGGTGGCTTGAAAACTCACAATAAAGGTCTGAACCCGCAGTGCTGCTAAAGAAGCAAAGGACATGTGCACCACGGGTTCAAAGGGGTGTTCTATCTTTTGGCAAAAGCTTATATTAGAGTAATAAAATCAGTACAAATGATGAAGGAAACGGGTGCAGATTTGCGAGGTGTGAAAGATTAGATTTGAAAAGGGTGTTTTAATCTGAATAAAATGAACCTTGGTATTTTTGGGATATTTGCCTGCCCTGCTTTTCATAAAGATATGAGTTATTACCAAATCTCTTTTCCTCGGCTGCTAAGATCAGCTTTTTGTTGGTGGCATGTCTGTCTCTGGAGGTAAAATTAAATTTCATATTCTATATATGCACATGTGTGTGTTCCATTCCTTTGATTATGTTTCAGTGTGTATATAAGGCATATTAAATTCACTCTGACATGAAAACAGGGCGCAGGCGACCTGAAGTTAAAGTATGATAAGGACACTGTGCATCAGCAGTGAGCTGCATGTGTCACTGTGGAGTGGACTGTATATGTGAGTAATAGAGAGCCTCTAGTGGCCAATAGAGGTAACTGCAGCCTCACTAGACCCTTATACAGTATACATAAAGTTTGATCTGATATTCTTTTCAGCTTAACGGCTCTCTCTAAAATGCTCCGCACAGTTATGTCCATTAACACAAAACTCCCTCTACCTTGAACCACTTTTCATCCTGTAACTATGTTCACACACTGATATAAGGAAGAATATCTATGCACAAACACACACACACATAGAGCGACAGGATAGCACCTTCCTCCCCTGTGAGTAGATTTAACACCGACATTAAAGCAGGCAGCTTTATATGTGTGTGCCAGCGTCAAGTCCCAGAGCTGTAATCAACTATTTAACACTGAGGTGGGACCGTTTTCAATTTACACCTTCTGTGCTCCAACCCTCAAAGGGGGGCTCTCCACCTCGGAGAAGTTTTTTATAAACTTGACAGCTAAAATGAGCATTTGAGAAAAAAAATCTTAGATCAGGCAAAGTTTTGATGACAGAGTGACATTTCAGGGAGCCAGCGTATGATTGAGGGCCGCACAGGAAAAGTGCACACCATGACTTTTTAATGGAATTGTTATGACTTTTTTAAGACGTACTATACTATGTATTTGTGTGATGTTTTTACGGCATACTAACACTCTACAAAAACTATAACAATTGAGAAGATATACCTGACACTCATGTTACATTCTAGTTTTCTGCTTTTTAATATATTTGAATGTATTTAAATAGAGAGTCAGTGCAGTGTTTGGCACTGATTTAAAACCGGTAGTGATAATAATGTCAATTTGTTAAATGTATTTATGACTGGGGGGTGTCGTGCAATGACTCCCTACCTCCTGTACCTGATCATGTGACCTCTGACCTCTCTGTGAAGTGAACATAAAAGTGAAGACGACCTCTTAATGTGTTTTTTTTTTAATCATATAAACAGGGTTCCTACCTGATAAGCTGGGGGGATTCTTATAATCATAATTAGGGTGAGGAAAATGGAGCAACCTTTAATCAGAAAACAATAGCGTACCCAGTCTGAAGCAGTGGGCTCTCATTGTTAGTCTGTTTAAAAATAACCCATATCTCATCAGTGTTAACTGAGTGCTTACGTGCCCAGTAATGTGCTTTGTCAACTGCTTGTGGCAAGGGCCTTTAAACCCCTATAAATCAAATCAAGGGGTAAAAAAACGCCCCTAAAAATTCCTTTACATCTTGTTAGTAACTGCTTCAAATTAAGCCATGCTTGTGTTCAGCGTGGTTGTTGGACAAAGCAATTAATCTATGACTATGACCTTGACAGAAAAGGCTTATAAGGACAGCATTAGCAACATTTAGCGCTCTCTGTTCTGGCCTCTGTCACTGAGGAGCGTCCACGACTTACAAGAGCTCAGGCGTTTGTCCACGTTGGAGGATGCAATGCTCCAACTCTCTGTCTTGGTTACTATCTGGCGCCGCATCTTGCAGCTCCTCCAAACACCTCATTAGCAAATTTCAGGGAAAGGTTTTTGGTGAGCACGCATGATTTCTCCCACAAATGGCACGTACGGTTTCACACATTCACACGGGGCGGCCGTCCAACAACCGGTCTCTCAGCAGCGACTCAACAGTCACTGCAGAGGTAATGGGACGGTGACAGACGCTAACATTCCCCGTGCCGATTTTCCCAGTCAGTCTGTGGTGTCCAACTGGCGACCTTCCCGGCACAAGGCCATTTTGCCCACTTTGGTGCCACCGCCACCCGTGGAAAGGGGGGTTCTTTCAATCATGATAAGCTTGGAGGAGATGTAGAGGCTTCACTCTAGTTGCTCTTCCATCCACAAAAAAGGGAAGCGGAGCGCCCAGAGAGGGCTGTGTAAAGGAGAAGGCTGAGAGAGTCTAAATCTACTTTATCCTGCAGTATTAAAGGTACACTGTGTGTGTGTGTGTGTGTGTGTGTAAGTGTGTGTGTGTGTGTGTGTGTGTGTGTGTGTGTGTGTGCGGATAGAGGGAGAGAAGATGACCTAGTTAGTTGTGTTCTCAGTCTCTTTAGAACTGTAACACCCACAGCACTTCTGCCTCAATTTAGACTTTATTAACAATAACACACACAAACACACAGTCTCTTTCTCTTGCTCTGACGCACACATACACACGCACAACTACATGCCTGCACACAACTGACACCTGAAAATACAGTAAAGATATAGAAAGTATTACCCTGAGATTCTCTATGTATGTATGTATGTATGCAAATGCAAACACATTAAACATCCTTCCGATAAAACACCCGAGACTTCAAAGTGGCAACACACTCGTCAGACTGACTGCCACGAGAGTTGTGAGTGCCTGAACATGAAACCAGATCAGAAAAGAAAGCTTCATCCAAGTTGTTGTGACACATGTCAGCAGCATGTTTGTTACATGAATGTATGAAACTGACACAACAACACCATAACATGACATGTATATTAGCCCTTTCACACCGGGGGCTCAATTAAGGTTGAACCAACACGGATTTCTGTTTAAACGTGTAAACCCGCGTTGACTGACTCAGCTTCAGCACCCAGGTTGAAAGGTGGTCCAGACAAGGGTTGATCTCAATGTGAATGGCACATAACCAAATATTCTCAGCTACAGAACAACAAGGAGGTGTGGCAATACTTCCAAGTGTGGGAGCTCCTGGCCGTCTGTGGTGAGGGAAAAATGAAATGGTAGCTGACCGCGTTGGTCTGGGACAACGTGGTTTAGTTCAACAGGATCCCCATTTGCTACTGCATTACAGTGGCGATTCCTCCTGAGGTCCACAACAGCTTTAACAGGACTGAACTTAAACACTGTCACAGGCAAACAAGACAGCTCCTGGTAATACTATAATTAAGATATATGCTTTTTTATGACTCCATTTGCTAAGTAACCTCCAGTTTGGGGCTTAATCTTGCTCTGATTACCTGATGATGCTCCATCATTGTAATGTTAGACCAAGTATTTACATAATACAATGTTTCGATACACACATTACATGTGCGTTAAAAGGAAGGATATTTTACCAGGCATGAAGTTCATTACAGTGTATGAATATATTATTATATTATATGGGTCACCTTTTCTCATATAGCCTCATTTGGAAAACATGAAAATACAATAAGCAGAAACTAACTAACCTTCACTAACTAAATGTCCCTGCACCACAAACAAACACAAACCCTTCACATCCTGAGACACCTGACACAGTCAAACTAACCTTCGATATTAATTAATTAATTAATTAGGCTTTGACATGACCTAATTATTTGTCAAGAGGTGCTGCTTCAATAGAATTTTAAATCTAGCTTTTATTGTTTTCTTGTGTGACATGTCGAGGGAGTCAATTCCACTCATGCATACCTCTGTACGTTACTGCACAACTGATTGAGTTTGTTCTTACAGTTGGTAACATAAAGTTTCCTTTTGTAACATGTCTTACAGAGTATCATGTCTACCTGAAATAAAAGATATTTTTTTTAAATATAACCAACGCAACTTTTGTAACTGAGATATTTCTGATGAGCACTACAGTGGTGTATGCAAACACAAAAAGGACAGTGAGCGACAACTACTGTATGCAAATACAACAACTGCTGGCAAATGGAATGGATTTGCATTTGTATAGCACTTTTCTCATCTTCCAACCACTTGAAGCTTTTACACTGCACGTCACTTTTACCCATTTACACACACACACATTCACATTCTGACATAGTGGCCGAGGCCACAACATTAAACACCCACACACACAACGCTGCTCAATGCTGAATGAGAGGGGCGTCCACCGTACACAGATACAGGTCACAAAAAATTCAAGGCAGCGAAAAAGCAATACACCTGAAGTAATCTTAGAGTTACAGGCCGAACTGTGTTGTTATTATGATGTGCAGCTATACTGTACTGTGAGGAATTCAACTAGAAAACACTAGTTTTGAATTTGACGTTTACAGCACATGAGGTAATTACATTGCTTTCAGGATGTGACTGAATGTCTGGGTATAAACCTATTGGCTGGCGTGATAACCCCGGTCCAACTCTGGTTATTGGTGTGAAAGAGGTAAATGTGTGTTTGTCTGTTGAACAGAAGAATAGAGATGAAGGGAATTTTACCCTTCTTCAAACTATAGTAAAGAGAGCAGAACCGTCCACTGAATACTTGCAACACTACAGTGCACCTTACCTGAGCAAATTAGGTGAGTGGTAAGAGAAAAATAGGAGAAGCATCAGTAGCAATCAAACAGAAACTTTGATATTTTGTTTCTGCAGATATTTTTCTGACTGTAGGACTTTTGTCGACAGAAGCTCCTGCGGAACTCGTACCCGATGTGGAGCTCTCACCCAACCTTCTGACAGGAGATGATGGGAAATGTTGCACAAGCTTGATCGCTCAATTTGAAAACTAAGTCAGCAGCAGGATCAGCTGGATGACAGGTGTACATGTTCCATGACTGCGAAACAAGCCAGAATATTTCTAGTAGTCGCAGGCGTTTTGATTAGAGAACTTGACGTGCTGTTTTTACACTTGAGAGATGAATAAAATATGTTATGGCATGATCTGTGGTTCAGAGTTTTATTTTTACTCCATCGTGTTTTCACATTTTTTTCACATGCGAAATAAGATTCTTTTCTTTTTCTCGTTGGGGCAGTAGAGTGTTGTTATGTTCGGGGTTTTTTTCTGCACTTAGATGGGTAAAGTTTGCCACAGCGAACGCCGAATCATATGAAATTATTAAGCATTTTTGGACTGGGCATCTGCATTGTGCTGAAGCTTTAAACCTCATTCTTGTGGCAGCACTGCCATTTTTTCGCAAGACTATTTGACCCCATTCTGCCAGACACCTGATTCATTATTCCTGTGTGTATTCCAATACAAGCAATATGAATGAATGGCACGGTTCAAAGCAGACCATTTTGTTGGGCGAGTAACAGGTTCAAGGAGGGTAAAATAAAAGGGAAAAAAAAGCGACATAGACAAAAACATCAGCAAATTTATTCTGGTTCACTCCCCTGGCATGTTGTATAACGAGAGCATAATTAATGAAGACATACGCTGAGACCTACATCTTCCTCCTCCTTAGTGATTCGCACTTATCCCAACTGCCCCCTCCTCACTTCTCACTTCTTTTTTTTTTCTCCCTGCTATCATCCCCCATCCTCCTGCCCCCAAGAGAGGAAGGCAGATGGCCTGTCAGGTAAAATAAGGTGAGGAGAGGACGAGGGGGAGACGAGAGGAGGGATGGGAGGACAGGGAAGCAGGTGAGGAAAGGGGGTCACAAATGTGGGGGGCGGGGGCTGATTGATGGAGAAGGGATGATGGAGGAGAAAGGGGAGCGAGCAAGTGGTTGAGCGCAGGGAAGATGATCAAATGATGGGGGGAAGATGATTGCAGGGAGGTGGAAGGAGGAGCAGCAGGAAAGGGGGAGGGGATATGAGTGCAGGAGAGAAGCTGCTGACGGAGCTATGAAGTAAGAACTGGGGCGTGTGTGTGGAGCTGCTGTTTGATATGTTTCATTATGGGATATACAGTGTATGCATATGCTCTCTGTGAGACACACATAATCTCAAAGCAGATATTCTTACGCACACACCCCCAGTGCATGTGGACACACACCTCTCTATTTATCTACAGCGCACACGCGGACACACGGCCCTGTCAAGACATAGGCTGGACCTATTCATGCATGTGCACATGACGGTCAACCTACTTATGCATTCATTGGCATGTAAACGTCGTGCCTTCTCGTGCAAATGCTCATACACACATGCCTGCACACACACTGAACATTTATATCAATGTCAGTGATTTTCAGACAAGACTTGACATGACAACTTATGGCCTGACCACACCTTCACACATGCGCAGAGCACGGCAAGTTCCTCACAAGTTGCTCTCCACTTTCTGCTTGTCTTTCATATATTTTCATCTTTAAAGGCGAGATCACTCTCCTATAGGACCTTGTTTCGGAAAAACAATGTACGGTAGTCAACTGTGAGGAACAAATTATTTTTTGATGTGCCATTTGAATTGTGCAATGTATGGAAAGATGAAGAGAATTAATTTTATAAGTCAATAAACTCAGCTTGTCTAGGTTTGTCGCAGTACCATTTAGTTTCCTGTGAAACTGCTTTGTGACTTACATCTCACGTCTCACACGATATATGCCATCTACACTAGGTTACATAGGCTCCATGCACAAGTGAGTGTTATCCTGCAACTTTTTTTGGTCTTTTTAATCAGCTGGGAAGTGAGAGAACATGTAAAAACCCATTGCTTGTGCATCCCAAAACAAAACACACAACACAGGCATTTTGGCTTCAGTGAGAGACTTGAGCAACTTGCACAGTCATTCTTATTTTCACAGTTTTATACAGTTTTGCAACAAACTGTGACTTTCCTGATTTGCAAAAATTAGCTCTGAAATTGGCAAGCGTCATATGAGTAATTCATGGCACGATTCAAACAGGATAAAAAAATGTCTCTTGCTAGGAACTACTGTACATACTTTTTCTGTAATTAGATCTCCTGCTGGTCCACTGGAAAAGGAGGAACTTAGCTGGTCTGAGGTAATTACTTTTTGTTTTTAATATCTTGAGTTATTTATGGTTTGATGAAGTTTTTAGTATCAAACTATGACCTATTAAATCAAAAAATCTTCTCACTAGGAAATGTCAGCGAATATTATTGTTATTTACTGTTCATTCAGTCATTCATTTTCCATAGCCGGTTATCCTGTTAAGGGTCGCAGGTGGCCCTGAGCCTTTCCCTGCTGACATTGGGCAAGAGGCAGGTTCACCCTGGACAGGTCACCAGACTATCACAAGGCTGACACATAGAGACAGACAACCATTCACACTCACACTCACACCTACAGAGAATTTGGAGTCACCAATTGACCTGCATGTCTTTGGACTGTGGGAGGAAGCTGGAGCACCCGGAGAAAACCACACGGAGGGGTTCCCCTACCCTGGGGTTCAAACCCCCGACCCTGAAAGGACAAATCAAAAACTGGCTCTAGATAAGGCCGTTTCCAAGTCGGCCACCAAAGTTACACGCCTGGTGCACACAGGAGAAGTTTTAGTTTTGTGACAACATTTCTAAATGTCACTAAATCCTACACTCTCGACCTTCAAAAATGAAACTCAAGTAAAAAATAGAACTCAGAGAAGCTACAATTATAAGGAAAAAATTACATACTAATTATAAAGACACGATGAAGCATGGGTCCTTTCCAACTGTTACATACTGTATTAGTCACCTAATAAGATGGCAGCCACTTCCAACTGATTACACTGAGGGTGAGGCAGGCTCTAAAAATGTCACACACTCGCTTCACTGACACAGATTAACAATGTAAGGACTGGCTACTTATCATAGATTACCAGGGTTCTTTTTATCTGTTCAGGATGGTGTGTGAACAAATCAAAGAGTGCACCTATAGTTCTGATGGCCAATTATATGTCATATAATACATACTGATTCTTGCTCTTGACCCACAGCTAAAGAACAATGTGAATTTTATTTTCTGTTTTTGTGATGTTTGAGCTGAAAAAGCCTTCATATCTCAGTTGTTAAGGAACATACATTTCCTCCATGTGATAACAGCGTTTGTACTGGCTCACAGGTTCAGCTGGGGACTGTCAGCCTGGCTGGTTTGTCAATACAGAACACCTATCGCTTACACTCACATCGATTTCTACATCATTGGGAATACCGTGGCCAGGTTGCCTTGTAGATGTGCCTGACAATACAACAAGACCTGAACATCTGTCATTCTCTAATCTGTAACTCAACTCTTCCCGCCTGACTGGCCGTAACCTCCCCACAGTGAAATCATCACTGGGTGGATACAGGCAAATACACGGATCCATGTGTTTCAGTAGAGAGGAAAAAAAGGATAAAGACAGCCACTGCGTAACCACCCTACTCAGCATATAAACTGTACCAAATCCTCAAAACCTCATTTCACCCAAATATCAACATTACACCATCTATAATCCACTCAACCATCGCACAGTGCGTAAAGCTCTGACCCCTAGAGGCAGCATCTGTGTGTGTCTGGGTGTGTGTGTGTTAGTTGCTATTAAGAGGTTGTAGCTATAAACAGGCTGTTATGTGATGGGTCCTCTTGTCACGACAGTCCCTAAACTTAATCAAAGACTCTAATGCCAAATCCAGTAAAAGCAATAAAAATCCCAACCCTGCCGCTACACACGCACGCGGTACCTGCAACTCCACGGAGACTAAAAGAAGAAAATCAAACCTTCTGAAAACCAAATCAACTCAAAAACACATCAAATGAACCCAGGCTGTACTGTCACAAACTGTTCCTGCTACTTTCTTCCTGCCTTACAGTACAGTACCATTACTGTCCGTCTACAGTAATACATTAAGTAATGCTGCGGCGAGCCAGGAGTTAAAAGCTCATTTGGTGAAAGAGACAAAAAGTCGAGCGAGCCAACGCAGAAATCGATGGAGCTAATGTGATTTAATAAGAAGCTCTCTTTACTCCTGCGGTGCCTGTGAACCTTGATAGATATCTTATGCTGCTGCTTCGGCAATTTCATTTGGAACACACTCAGAGTCTTGCAGAGGCTTTAACAACAGTTATAGCGGGAGGGCGTGAAGGAGAGAGAGAGCCAGAGTTGCTGGGGAGAGAGGGAGAGTGACGGGGCTGCTACAGATGGGTAAAATGAAAGATCGACAAACAGACACAAGAACACAGACGGCCTTTACACCTTGCATTAAAATGGGACTGTGATTGCAGATAGTGCTTGACCACATGAAAGTACAGGTGTAAATGCACCCAAAACACACTGAGGACTGATTGTGATCCAATCTGACACTGGGCGAGATGCAGGGTTCACTCTGGACAGGTGTCAGACTATCACAGGGCTGACACATAGAGACAGACAACCATTCACACTCACATTCACACCTACGGGCAATTTAGAGTCACCAGTTAACCTGCATGTCTTTGGACTGTGGGAGGAAGCTGGAGCACCCGGAGAAAACCCACACTGACACGGGGAGAACATGCAAACTCTACACAGAAGGGCTCACCCACCCTGGGGTTCGAACCAGCTGCATGCAACTGTTCCAGGTTCCAGGCGTCCTCAGTGAAAACCATGAGCCAGTTAGGGAGCTCAGTTACTACCAAGATAGCTTATGGCTATTCAAGACAGTGTCTGCTTTCAATTTTGTCCAGCAAAAGCGTACAAGGTCAACTCGGCAATTCATAGCCAATTTATGAAGCAGTGGCTCAGCAAATGCTGGAAAAGCATTCAGTTGTTTGAGCTGGATAGCGATCGCATCTCAGTCAGATCTCAATGTGGACGCTGGAGACACATATTAATACCAGGTGTACAGGTTAAATCATATCTAGATACAATCTGAATTCAACAAACTTTTTAATGTAGGGTGTAAAGAAGGTCACAGTGTGTATGGCGGCTGTGATAGATGATAATATGGCATGCTGATTTTTCAAATTGTAAGTTTGGTGCTTACTTAATTTGAGAAGACACAAACAAAGTGTTCAGTGTTAGTGCCAACAACAATATTAATTTATCAATACCTATCGACTCTGAATATTTGAGACGGTGTCAATACTCTTTTTTTCCAGTATCAATACTATCAATACTAGTTGCACACACACACACACACTGCTGCAGTGCCCCTTAAGCCCTGCCTCCTCTCCCTCACTCACAGTGCTGTCCTCTCGTCACTCGTTTCATTTGCTCTGGTTACATGACGGCCTTTGTGGCACGTTTTTTTTTCTTTGTACTTGCACTTTATTGTCTTTTGAATGTGTGTGACAATCTTAGAGGCTTTTGAACACGTGCACTGACACAAGAGTACCGCTTTCATTAATGTAAAAAAAACTACGTTTACCACAGTCATGCTGCTGTTCTCTGCTAAGAACCAGGAAGAAAAAAATCATGGTTGTCACGTTGTAGCCTTGATATATTTATCTTTTCATAAGCATTTCATAGGTCGTCAATGTCAAAATGGTATCAAATATCAATATTTTTCAGGGCATTTCATCAAAGTAAGAAATTTTAGTATTGTGGCAACACTCCTCAGTATAATGAACAACATTTGTGGCATAAAAACAGTGACTAATACCTTCAATGTGGACTACGGTGGACGCAATGAGTGGCTCTTATCATTAACAGTTGATTAAGTTAAACAGGATTAACTCATTTTGTCACTATGCAGGATCTATAAAACCACTGGCCTAATAATGAGATATTGGCTCTCTTACCCAGTATCTAGCAGTCTGATCTCAAAAAATCTCTATAATCTATTACCTTAAGCTATTCACAAACTGCTGTATTGTTATGATTCAATAAATGGTAATTAACTGTCACTTCCTTGAAGCTCCGTAAGTATTATACTACAGGAACTCACTACACCTGGCCAAGACATGCTCTGGTATATGTTCCCCAAGAAAACATTTTTTTCATACATTATATACATTATTAATCAGTTTAGGGATGTTTGTTTCCTTTGGACAGAGACAGGCTAGCCGATTCCCTCGTTTCCCAGTTTCTATGCTAAGCTAAGCTAACTAGGTGCTGGCTATATGTTCATATCCACCATACAGACATGAGAGAGTGCAGTCTTCTCATCTAAAGCTTACCAAGAAAGCAAATGTCCCAAAATGTCAAAATATTTCTTAACAGCCACCATGTGTAATATCATCATGTTATCTTTTTTAAGCATAGACAAAATTATTCTGACATTTTAGTAGATAAATTAAAGTTAGATGTAACTATCAAAATCCAGACGATCATGGATGCAAAGAAACCTACGTGCTCTGGCTCAGACTTGGATTTTACACACACTATGACATACGCAAACCCACAGAGGCCCACAGCAACCACTCAGAGCTCCACGCACGGAAACGAGCGCCTCCGTGGGGTAATTAACTCACAATGAAGATAAACGAGGGATGCATGAGGTGGTGGTGGTGGTGGTGGCGGGGGAAGAAAGAGGGAGAGAGGGGATGGAAGGATTGATGTACTGAGAGACTGTTAAACTGTCATGCGTTTTACACAGGGTAATGAAATCTCCCCATTGTCCCATTTTGCGAAGGGAAATGGTGAGCGGTGCACTGCCATTCGTGCGCGTGCTTGTGTGTGTGTATGTACATATATTAAAGCACATGTGTCTTCTCTCTGGGTCTGTGGGCGTCTGCATGCCTGTCTGTGTGTGTACTTGTCGGTGTCTGACACAGAGACTGTGTGTGGGCATGTGTAACGCCTATGTCAATGAATGGAAATGTACTCTGCACGTGTGTGTGTGTGTGTGTGTGTGTGTGTGTGTGTGTGTGTGTGTTCAGATAGCAACGTCTGCAGTGAATTATTCAACAGTAGAGATATTGCAATAATGGCAGAGTCAGCAGAAAAACCGCAGGGCCTCTGTCTGCCAAGAGCTGTTAGAGTGTGAGTGTGTGTGTGCGTGTGTGTGTGTAGAGGGATACAGGGGAGATGGGGGTACCAACAGGCCGGAGGAAGAAATGATGGGGGAGGGGAAGAGGTATGAAATAAAAAACAGAGTCAGATGCAGCAGCCACAGGTAAAGGTACAGGGGGCAGCGGATTTCTTTGACCTTCCATACACTCACTACATTTACATGCACACTAATATTGACAATATTCCAAATTTAATATGGGTCATGTAAACAGCATGCTCTGTTTGGATATTCTGCATCAGGCCATAATTCCAAATACACCATTTCCCGATTACATGTGGGATCATGTGGGTGGTTGTAGTAGCATTCTTCAGACATGCAACCACTGCATTTTCAAGTCTCCGTTGGGGCTGTTATTGCAGTTGTCTGCACATAGCATCAGCTCTGTGTTTTGTCATGGATATGTTGTACACAAACAGACTCGCCAACAGTTGGGGTAGAGATGCATGCCCAAAAGAAAAGCCCACATTACTGGCTAGAAGGGGAAACACACACCTAGTTTTAAACGTTACGAAAGACTTGTGTTCAACAGGTCTTTGGATGTGCTCAAATATCACAACAGCGACCTTTTCAACAAGGGGGCTGAAGCAATGAGAGATCAACAAGCTGCCATCATGGGAAACTTTGAAACGAATCAATGAAAAAAAGCAAAATGGCACAAACAGCTCCAGAAGTTCCACTTTTCCATATTTTGATGTGATAAACGAAATGTTAGGGCACTTTAATTGGAGTACGCACAACTGCATTTAAATGACAGAATTAATGGAATATTCATTTTTATTAGCCAGGTTTTGAAGATTTTTGTTTTTAGTGCAGCAGCGACCCCAGTACACTGTATTCCCACAGTACCCCCAACAGACTCTCTGAGGGACGCCGTTGTAAGCCTTCTTCAAATCCTCAAAAAACATCTGATCGGGTTGACGTCTGGGCGCCTCCTGTTCGAGGTGTTTCTGGCAGCTGGTGGGAGGCCAGGGTAGACCCAGGACACGCTGGAGGAATTACATATCTCATCTGGCCTGGGAACACCTTGGGGTCCACCAGTAGGGGCTGGAAAGCATTGCTGGGGAGAAGGACGTTTGGGGTGCTTTGATTAGCCTGCTGCCCCGGATAAGCAGATGAAAATGGATGGATGGGTGTTTTTTAGTATTCTTGCTTTTATTTGATTGGGCAGTTAAAGGGGGGTAGAGAGATGGGACGACACACAGAAAGGGCTGCGATAATGACTAAGGCTTTGGTACATGGGCACATGCTCTACAAGGTAAGTTATGCGGGGCAACCCAAAAGTATAGTGTTGTTCAGAATAAGGGTTAAGAAATATAATATTTTGTGCATGTAGACATAGTCAGTGTTCTTCTGTGTCACTTGAGTTGTGTTACAGCTCAGGCAAGTGCTGGTATCCACAATATTCAGACTTAATGTGGAGGAAAGCCATTGGGAATTCTCATGTATACTGCAGAATGTGCAATCTTTATTGAATCTTTATCTTCAATTGAATTTTCATGTTGCTCATAGTTCCCTAATTTGCTAAATTATGTGTAAGGAGCAGCTGTAATGCAATAAATGTTCCAGATAATATGTGAGATCATTTGGAGTGTATTTCCTTGATTTCCGCACCTAATATCTTCAATATTTGTTTTCTACAAGACACCTTCTGAATGGCCATATTGTTAAATAAAAGTAAAACAAACCAGCAATACAATAATCTTTCAATCAACACCCTGAGCGTTCCTTTCTTTGCAGTGTCTGGCAGTTGGGTACAGAAACACTGCAGCAGCAGCAGCTCTGCAAGCAGGTAACACAATTCAGGGAAATTCTGCAACAACTGTGTGTGTTTGTGTGTGTGCAGATGGAAGTGAAAAGAGAAACTGAGAAATTAGGGCAGAGAGAGAGAAAGAGAGAGAGAGAGAGGGAGGAGGGAGATATAAAAAGAGAAGTAGAAAAAATAGAAGGTAAACAGAGACATAAACATACTGACAAAGAGTGGAGGAGAGAAAATAGACACACAGACAGTGGGAGAGAAAGAGAGTGAGAGACAAATGAAGCTGAAAATATGTATCAAGCTGTTCCAGCATCAGACAGAAGGGACATTAACAATTAAAACCAAGAGATGCAGAACAGGTACTGTGTGATTTGGTAATCAATTAGATTAGCGTTATTGAACATTTTGTTTTCTCTATTATTGTTTGTTTGTTGTGCGGCGACGCTTTTCGTGTTTTATGCCAATAAAGCACTTTTACTCTGCAATGGAAAGCAGACAGCAAGAGCGACCGAGACCTACAGACAGACAGAGGTGTGTCTCCAGCTGTGGTTTTAATGGTGTGTGTGAGCAGAGCAGATGGAGTCGTTAGCTCCCTGGGCCATCAGCCCAGTCTCTTTCTCAGCCATACATCATCTCTGACGCACGCCCAAGCTCACCTCAGCATTACCTCACCTGACGTTAACTTCACCAAAACATATAACTCAGTGTGACTACGCCTACTGTAATGTCAAGGTTATTACCTGCTCTATGTGCTGATGTGACCATATTCACCTTACCGTAATTCTCACGGTAACAAAACATTACTGCACTTCTACAAATACATCATCAGACCTTGTGATAGAGCTCTAAATCTCAACCCCAGCCCGACTGGTCTCAAAAAACCTGACAATTGGACAGAATTTAAGCCAAAAATGTGCACCGATTGGCCGGGTCGGGTAGGGGTCGGGCTGTTAAATAATAAATAATAAATAAATATTAAATAAATAATATCAAGAAGTGCAGGCCAGGGAAGGAGAGGGAGCAGCAGGCTCCATGCCATGCTCTCTGTCCCTCCTCCCGGACAGAGCAGGGAGCTCCTCTAGCTGGGAAATACAGTGTGGAGAGTCGTGAACCACCAAGCTGGTCCATTTTCCCCTGGAGACGTGTATAGCCTGTGCCGCCACACAGCCAGTGTGTCCCACGGGTTAGAAGCCGACTAGTGCTTTTTGAGGGGGGCCGGGTTCAAGCCTCAAAACACACGGGTCCGTTCAACTCAGGTTATAATTTCTTCTGCCTGCTGAGAACTCTACCTTGTGGCTGGTAAATGTTGTTACTTACGCACTCTGAAAAATAAAAATAATACTAACATGAATCTGTCCAGTTCACAAATTTTGCATCCTTAAATTAAATTGGGTGTGATCTGCGGGTTGTCCATCAAACACATTCTCACTCCCATGTCGTCAAAAGCAACAGCTTGGTCAGTTGCCCAATGCTTCAGACTGTGACCCCTCTAGTGTCAGTTTTGGACACTCAGGAACAGCATGTCAATTTATACTGATTATATGCATAGCGTCTTTTCGGAAAAAAAAAATGTCTGTAATAACAGGAAATGTAATTGAATGTTTGTTATCTAACTTAAGTTAATGAGTAGGTCACATGACATCAGTTAAGAAAAACTCAATGCTTCATATGGGACACAGACAGCAGTCTCCTTGGTGAAATTCCTGTGTTTGTTTGACCACCACCACCCCTGCCTCTCGCCCTACTCAGTCTTTCTTGCTTGCTATATTAAATTTTTGCAGCTAATGAGTTTACATTAGAATTACTTGAAGCATGGTACGTCGCATATAGACACTAAAGGGCGCCTTGTGTGTCATAATCACACCCCAACAACCACTGACCAAACTGCTGTGTTTGACGCCCTGGGCAATGGCAACATGCTGGCCCGCCACACCTTCTTCTCAGTCTATACATGTGCGCTCTTGGCTGCCGATGATTTACAAACTTCATGAGAAGTAGTGTTCCATTCCTCCGAAAACTGTTGGACTACATCTGCTGTTGAAGACAACACAAAGTAAGACATGTGTTAGAAGGAAAAAAAGTTTTTATTCACAGCATGACTTGTAGCTTCACTACAATATGGATTACTGAAGATAACCATTGTAGAGCAATTGTACTCCTCCTTTCCCAAAAGCCCCTTTATACTCTGCAATTTGAGGCTGTCTTATGGGCTCAGGTTACGTCTTATGAAAGATGATAATGGTGAGAAAATCGTGGGAGACACGTTCACAGATGGCCAATTCGGAAACATAAATTGTGGTGAGGTAGAAGCACAAAGTAGCATGAGGTGGAAGGACTGAGGAAAGTCTTAAGTGCTACATCGTAGGCAACTGGACTTGCTTGAGTTTCTTATCCAAGAGGCTTCTTCAGTTCTCACGCTTTGAAAATCTGTGTGGTTGTGAACACTTACAGAGTCATCAAGGGCAGATGTGAGTTGTTGACCCACCTGGCCATCATGTGTGTCATTGGAGTTAGATGGGCGAAAGGGTGTTAAGTCATCCGGGGAGGGATCCAAAGACTGCATTGTAGGTGGGTGATAAGTGGTGGGCCACCTCCTCTGTTTAGAGATGGTTGTTCCAGTTTGACGCAGATGGATCTTTCATGCCTCAACATCTCTGCAAGGGTTCACACCCACACAGAGTTTAAAGCCTGCAACTCCTCACCAGTCCGTTAGAACTGAAGAAGTCTCTTGGATGAGAGGTGAAACGTCTGCAAGAAACTCAAGCAAGTACAGTTGCCCACGATATAGCACTTAAGGTTACCATGACCTGGATGACTGAGAATCTTCGCCAACAACTTCAGAAAGTACAAGTACCTCAAAGTTGTACATATGAGCCACAAATATATTACATTTCTCACCGTGACCTTACTGAAACGAATGATGCTTTACCTAATATGACTCTAAATAATTTCTAAAACTATTTTCTTTCCACAGAGCAAATGTCTGCAACACACACCATCCTAACAGCTCTTTCAATTCCTCCTTTACTTCAACTCTATGTCAGTGTTTCCTTCCCTAAATATGCTAATGCTGCAGTGGGAATCCACCAAGTAAAAGGTCAGTGACCCAAAGTCTGAAAATCATATTCCCCAAAGTACTATTACTCACTAGCATTACCACAGCACACTCATCGCATGACCAACCTCCAGTGAGTTACCACAAGTTGCATCATAGCCTGGGTGGCATTAGTGACACGGGCCTACGGTAGCGGTAGTCACCAAATGCACCACAGCGTTAAGTAGAACTGCTTTGTTCATTGGCCAGTGCACTGTATGTGAGGAAAAAAAAGATAAATCAAATGAGCATATTGGCGAGGCCATTCATAGCAGTTTAATGGCTCCAAAGCCACTGACTGAGCACCCATTTTAGCTATAGAGCAATACAGCCAGGGGGCAGGGGGGGAAGAGGGACGCAGAGTAAAAGAATAGAAAATGACAGAAATGCAGCCAGAGAAAGGAAGGAGGGAAGGAGGGAGGGAGCGGAGCAAGTGAGCGGGAGAGCAAGGTGAGTAAGGCGCCTTTGTTTTCCTCACAAACCCATGAGGGAGGTATTTGAAAAGGAGAGAGGGAGACCGAGAGAGAGCGACTGCACTTTACACTGCACTGCGCCATGCTCCTCTCTCACATTATGAGTCTTTCTCCAGCCTCTTTCAAGTCTCTTTTTCACATGAGCATACACACCCAGATGCTCATAAGCACACACGTTCGCACACTCAGTCGTGAGTCACAGAGATAGATAGCCCCGTAACCATCTCTACAGTGGGACTGGCAGAATCAATTATGGATAGATTTCAAAGGGAAGAGTGCATATGTTTATGAATTATAGACTCGCAGCCACACACTGCACACATCACACCGGAGCAGCGGAGCAGAGCACGGCACATGTTAGAATAGGCCGGCGCAGCATTGCACTACTAAATAGATCAACAACTCGACGCAGTGTGGCACAGCATGCACAGCCGCTCCTGTGTAACATGATAAAGGTGCTCTGAAGAAACTATCCTGGATTACACCCCGCCTGTGTTATCGCTATGACTTCAATGCGAGAAATGATGGGAGAATCCAGCAGCACTAGTGCAGGTTGTATGTCAGTTCATCCTTGATGCACTGCGATAGGCAGGAGGAGCTTCTGCAATGACTGCAACTGGTTAAAGCATTTCCCCTTGGCTCAAACTATCAGAGAGATGGTGCAACATGCCAAGAAGAAACCAGCCCGAGCACACACGCTCCTTTCATTGTCTCCTTTACACACACTTGTTTTTCTTTTCATTCTCTTTTATAAGTGTATGCAAATTCTACCTTCCTGCAGTGTGCTGCAGAGCTTCTCTAGCGTAAACTACAATCTTCCTTCACAGCAAAAGATGGCATTTTTCCGCTGATTGGCTGGCAGGCAAACTCACTCACGCAGACAAAATGGGCGCAGCCAACTCCTGCTCAACATTAAAAGCTGAATAAATAAAGAGGAGGGCTCATCCCCTCCTCTCCTTGTGAATTGGCTGCAGTTGTAATGTAGCACACCATCTCATCCCAACTCAGCCTCCGCCAAGTAAACCAGACACTGGGCACAGCTGTACGGAGTAAAAGATACGATAGTAAATTATACAACGGGTTGGTTCAGCCGTGCAATCCTATTGGTCAAAGAGACATCCAAGTGACGACTCCCATAATACTAGCTTTATTTCCTTTCACTGGTTGCTATGACAACTCTCCTCGCAAGTGCAGTGAGTTTGTGACCTTTTTTTGTTTTCTCTTGATTGTCATGTTTATGTATGCAAAGTATTTTGAAGCCAGCTACTCAGTTAATGCACAGGCTTTGGCATGATTGCATAAAAGCCACGAGGATGTCGCGCAGATGTTTCTTTCTTTATGCGCATTACTATCATCGCGGACGTCCCCTTGGGTATTACCACTGTGGTGTGCTTTCTTTATCATTTCAGCACAGCACAGCACAGCATGGCCTGGTTTGGCACTTCTCATGCAGTAAACCCATATTCTATCTCTCAAAACAGCTCTGCTCGGTGCATCTCGGCTGTAAATGGCCCAGTTTTGTCCAGTTCAGCTCAGGTTGGGTCCTATTTTGCGAGACATAATGACGACTGATTATATCTATCTCATGGGCGCCCGGGCTCGTGCGTCACAGAGTGAGCAGCGGAGAGTTATACCATGTGTTGAATATGTTCAGACACATTACGTCACTGTACAACACACTGCGGCTCTATGAAGCTAACATTCTCAAAACACTGCAGAGAGAGCACAGCTGAAATAGTGTGTGCTAAATGACCACATTCAAGATTATAAATGAAATTCTGAAACGTGGGGCCAGCTGGGTTGGAAAGATACACAAAGAGGAGCAGGCCAGGAGGAGAGAAATGGACAGGAAGAGGAAGAAAGGGAGACAGAAAGAGGGGATCTAGTGGTTGACAGTATATTTAATTGATAGCAGTGAGGGCGGACATGTCAACGCTGTAAACGTGATGAATAGAGAAGGGAGACAGAGGAGGAAGAAGAGAAGGGGTGGTGGTGGTGGGGAGGAGGAGGTTTGACCTTTGCTTGATAAATCGCTGCAAACTTAGTTTCACATTTTGATCCAATTTTTTGATATCAGCTTGGAATTTGAAGAGACCCGCGAGGCTGTTTAAAACCATATGGATCATTCCTGGGTCACTACAGGAAAAGACTATCAAGTAAAATCACTGACATGATAGTATTACTGAGGAAGGTAAACAGAAGGTTTACTGTCTGTTTAATAATGTTGGTGATGGTGCATTTAAAGGTCCAGTGTGTGGGATTTAGGGTGTTATATTGGCAGAAATGGAATATAGCGTAACAAGTATGTTTTTATTTGGTGTATAATCACCTGAAAATAAGAATCCTTGGGTTTTTGTTACCTTAAATTAAAAAAAAAGACCCAAAAGTCACGTTTCCGTGTCAGCCACCGTAGTTAGCAGCCCCCTCTGCGATGAGCCATATTCCCAAACATTCTGAGAAAACTATACGAGAGCTCCTAACTTAGCCTAAAATTTTTAGTAAGGAGCCCTAGTTTAGGGGTGATTTAGGTAATTTCTCAGAGCAACTTTTACGAAGGAAGGGACAGAAACTTTTACCTTAGTACAGAGGTGTAGTTGGCCCCGTTTTTAGGTGTGATGCATTCTTTTGACAGATGTGATTGGTTGTCAGAGACATGCCATGCTGTTAGCCTGCAAGGTGTGGACACTTGTGGAAATGAATTTAACTACCAACTGTGAAAGTGTCATCACTGTTAATGTGATCACTCTGCTGATGGAAGGTTGAGACAGACCCAATTCATCACTGCTGCACTGTTGCATCTTTACAGTTTCAGTGTCGTGAGCATTTTATTTCTGGCGTCATAGTGTTATTGAGTTGGGTGTGTTTGAGACTGATCACAAATATTATCCCTGCATGATCTAATCTGTAGCATCTCATTTACTCACTGTAATACAGCGTTTGGAGAATATTTCTCCGACCTCTTTGTGTTTCCACCATTTTCTCCTCTGATTCCTCTGATTAAGTACCTCTTAAGCCTCTTAAAAGTCCTCCTCCAAACTACAAACAGTTTTTCACCTCAGGGAGCCCTTTTTAGGTCTAAGATGCTCTGTGATAAACTTCTATCTTTACCAGGACCTAGTCTTATTTTTAAGGGGGAATCCTAAGAAAACGTCTTTCATCACCAGGAGCAACTCTTTGCATTAGGAAGCTTTGGGAATATGGCCCCTGGTCTGTTTGTGTTGGAGAGGAAGAGACCTCTGCGGATAATTCAGCTCAAAGTAAAAACCTCCTGAACATCTGGATCTTAAGTCATCAGAGAGGTAAGGTGAGCACACATTAGCAGGTGCTGTGCTAGCGGCCCCTCCATACGAGCCAAGCAGCATTTGAGATTTCCAATGTCAAACTATTTAATTCAGTGTTTTAATCAGTTTTGATCACCTAGGGTCTCATTTCTAAACATTGAGTATGCACAAAACGAGGTCTGAAAGAGGCGTACGCCACTTCCCACGCAGACGTTGTGATGCATAAAAACAGACTTGATGGAAGAAACTTTGACCCATGCTCACGAACATTTTGGATAGAGGAAATTGGTGATGCCCGATTGTAGAAATAGCCAAATAGTTTTTTTTGGTGTCCAACATACATTTTCATCATGGATCCTATGCATTGTTTTATAAATGAGACCCCTGGTCTGTTTGTTTTGGAGAAGAAGAGACCTCTGTGGATAATTTGGCGCCAGGTTAAAACCTCCTGAGCAACATATGCTGGAGAAATCCTAACCAGGAGTTCACACTTGGCGCATGGGAGAAGTTTCAGCTGGTTGCAATCTACAATCCTCACTGCAAGATTTCCCTAAATCCCACACACTACTCCTTAAATAAAACTGCTGCTTCAGTAAAAGCACAGCAGAAAGCCTGCAACACAGCAGAGCCCTTATTTTACTACTTTGCCTGTGGAGGGTCAGATTCAGTGTATTATTGCACTTGTTAGAGCCGTTCTTTCAGAAAGCTTACTGTGGAGCCTTTACACTGGACACCATGCCCATCATTTGATCCAGCGCTCATGTAAATACCTTCATGGGGATTGTCGATCAGACTGATTACATTCAGAGGGAAAAGAGTGGCCCGTGTAATCGCAGTCAGCGATTCTTGGCTTTCACCACAGAGCTATACTCTGTACTTAGTCAGCTCAGCATGACAGCCAAATGCTCTCATAACCCAATAACAAGAAATACTGCGGGCAAGCAAATTTTGTGAAAAAGCAAATCATGAGAACGTCGAAATTTTAGTTTATTTGATGAGTCTGTGTGAACAAGAAAAAGCACTGATTGTAAAAACGGAGGCAACAACGTTAAGTAAATAGCTTACAGTGAATTTAGTGTTGTACTGTAATACACCACCAGCTGGTCGTGTATCACAAGCTGCAAGTCAGGTTTTTTTCCTTCTTCTATATGCACAGGGCACAGCATACCTCACTGATATTATTTATTCAGTGGGAAATCAAAGGAGGGCTAATTAAATATCTATGCAGTTTTCAGCAGATAATTTAATTATTACACAAGGTACATTATGCCTCACACTCATACACGAACGCACACTAAAATGGCAAACGCGTGTAAATACTCACATGCAATGCAAGGAAGCTCACACACAGAGTGAGAAGACAGTAGTCTCTTGGTTATAGTTGCATGAACACATGTTTTGGCGATGGAGAAGCTGCTGAATCCTCAGGTGAGATATTCATTCAAATCCTCTGACCACTCAAAGCACTTTTACACTAGGGTCACATTCACCCATTCACACACACATTCATACACTGGTGGCTGAGGATGCCATACAAGGTGCCACCTGCCATTGGAAGCAATTTGGGGTCAGCATCTTGCTCAGTATAATGACACGTGGACTGGAGGAGCCAGGGATCAAACTGCTGATCTTCCAGTTAACAGACGACCCGCTCTAACTTCTGAGCCACTGCCGCCCACTAAGAAGTCAGAGGTGTGTGTTTTAGGTGTGTTTTGATTCAATCAAACTTAAAACTTGAAGCTTTAATCAATCAAATTTGAAATTTAAAACACTGTCATAAAATACCAACACATCCCAGCTACATCAGGTGATCCCAAACTGCCCAATCAACTGATGGAGCAGCTGATAGATGACATGATTCCTTTCTATGCAACCAATTGTTGAATCTCATTCAGGGCGCCCTATTTAAACTGCTCTGGCCTGCCTACTGTTGCTGCTTCCTCTGCAAGCCTGCCTCCACCTCAGCTCCTCCTTTTCATGCTGTGTCTGACTTATTACTGTCATTGATGCTGCTCTGTTCTGTTCCCAGAGGTCTTTGCTGCTGCCCTCCCTGCTTTAGGCTTTCGATGTAGGCACATGGAAGGGCAGGGAGGTTTGCTCTCTCTGCCTCAGGCTTACCTCATTTGCACGTGGAAGGGCAGAGTGGTGCGCTCTTTCTGCCTTAGGTGTTCCACGTAGGCACAAGGAAGAGATTTCGGTAGGCCCAAGGAAAGGCAGGAAGGCCCCAGAACAGAGCCATACCGTCAAATATAATACTGCAAATGGAAATAAAGTTTTCTTTGACTAAAGTGTTCCTGACTGAACTAGGGTTTTGGAGGTGTAATTGCAGAGTAAAGCAGACACACCCTGCACACATTTCAGTGCTCACAATGACAAAGGTCAGTTGTATAAGCTCTATAAAGCACTATAAATCAGCCTTTAGGACTGGATTCTATTTTAACAAACCAATTCAGGCATTTAAATGTGTTCTTACACTAAAAGCACAATATATCTCACCTATTGTTCATTATCAATCAACACCGAACAGTCTGCCAAAACCAGAAAAGGTATCTAACGTGCCTCTAACTGGATTACTGCAAATAAAATGTCTGCTTATTAATTTAGATTAAGTCCAGAACATCGTCACAGAACATCAGTCAAGTTGCCCTCTAGATTTTAATTTAGAAATTAATAAACCTCCTATCTAATGTCATCTAATCTGTGCCCTTATTGCACCTTTCCCTGCTTGACTTCTTCCTCTCATTGTGGCCTGACATCACATCTCCCCTTCCTCTTCACCTATGGGTGCTTTATTGAGCAGGTTAAGCAACAGAGAATCAGCTCCCATGCGTATCATTTGATCGTCATCCTCAATCTTCCTTTATCTCCCTCATATCATCCTTCCCTTCCGTCGTTCCTCCATCCCCGCTGTCTGTTTTGGGCTTGGCGAGCATCAGTAACAGCCGTGTGTGTCTCCACATCCATCGTTCTCACCATTACTTTGCCACCTGTGTGCGTCCCTCCTCTCCTTATACTGTTAACCTGTTCTGTTTTCTCTCAGCTGCTCTCATTTCATTCTGTCTGACACATTTTTTTCACATTTAATCACTCTGCATCTCAGTCTCCATCACTGTGACAGAGGAGTCTCCATTGTCTTGCCCGTCATCCATTTCTGCCGCCTTCTCCTCTTTCTTTGCTTTTTAGTTCCTGGCGATCGGTGTGCCCGCTCCCACCCCTTCCCCTCTCCTTTTAATCGTTCCCTTGTCTCCATCTCACTCCTGCTGGTCCAAATTGATGAAAGTGTTCAATTGTTATTCCCTGGACTCAACAACATTCACACTCTAACACACACACACTCGCGCAGACACACACGTCGTCCTACCGTTGCCTTCACACCCCTGCTGACATCATGGCCAGCAGTGTTTTTCTCAGTGAATCCATTAGCACCAACAACACACACACATACACACGCATAAACACTAAACGCGGACCACACAGCCAGATGTTTAAACACACACAAAAACAAACACTCTGGCACAGACGGCAACAGTGTTTCACAGTCGGCGTCCAAACAGCGCCTTTTAACACTTGCCCGTGGCTACTGTTGACCTTTCAGCCTCGCACATGAACAGACAAGCTAAAACTAAATTAGCATAACACGCAACACAGCGCTAACCTAGCACGATGCTAACCACATGTTTACACCACTGTTTATCATTTATTATCTTTTACCAGTTGTGTAGAACCAAATTCCAGTTGGTGAAATTTAGGCAACACTTTGTTCTTTCCAGCTGCAGGGTTGTGACTATTTCTTTTGCAATTCCACATCAGTTATTACAGTTTTTCTCAATTGCCAAAACATGCTTAATGAAACTGGGATCTACTCGCTCTTCATCATCACCTTCTTGGCACAACAGAAGTCTTCTCTTGCAAATGTGTTAACACTTTTTCACTGCTTTCACACATTCCTCACATCCTTTCTCAAAACAGTTAACACAGAGCTTGCAGAAAGACCCAAAACTTTACTGGATAAACTGTGTTAAACAAAAGGAAAACATTTATTCACAGCTGATAAAAGATACTTGCATATTTATGAATCTCTAATGCCCCTGTGTGAAACTGCTTGGCACAACTTTTCAGTCAGAAATCAGTACAAGATGGCACCTGTGTGTTGCTGTTTGCAAGCATGGATCAAAGAGACCAAAGGCACGGAAAAAATAAATCATAAATGTGATATTTTTTGTTTTGGTTTTTACAATGTTTCAACAGGCCATCTCAAAAAGTGTGAAAAGTGCAGGTGTCGAGTGCAACAGGGTTTGTTTTCTCTGGTAAAATCATCCATTGGGACAAGAATAAATTCATTCTGTGTGTGCTTGTTTGCCTTTTTTGGCACATACTACTACTACTATGTTAGGCATCAACAAATGGCTCAGGCATAAAGCACAAATTAAGGTTAAACTGGTTCATTTTGATAGCCATATTTGCATTGCAGTGTTTTTAGTGTTTCATGATCGTTTTGCAAACAAAATGTGTTATTTTGGCGACTTTGACTTCAGGCCTGTGTGTGAACTGTTCCATAAAGGTAACATTTGAATGGTAAAATGTATTCAAGCGAATGCCAAAAACTGGGAAATGATTAAAATCAGTTATTTTGGTCTATGCCTGGAATTGTTTGGAAACTCAGTCAAGCCACAAAATCTCCCACATCAGTTATGTGTCCTATTACAATAAAATGTAAGCCATCAGAATCCCTATTCTGAAATAAACTAGGCTACTCCATCTAGATGTGTGTGGGTGGATGTCACTTCACATCACTTTACTTAACTTCTGCAGGTGTGTACTGAATATACAGCCATTTACATCAGTGAAAGCAACTATGCTGAGTTGCGGTCAGCAGCAAGCTAGCGCTGTCCATGCAATGAGCTGCAACCTTTACTAACTGACAGTCTTCATACGTAATCTTGTCACGTCAGCTAACCAATGGATTGCGTGGATGGCGTGGATTTTCTCCAGGTACTCCGACTTCCTCCCACAGTCCAAAGACATGTCTTTATGTGTTTGCCCTGCGCTAGTCTCCCAACCTCTCCAGGGTGTACGCCACCTCTCACCTGTCACAAGCTCAAGTTCATGCACCTTGGTGAGTTTATGTGACAGTGAAGATTACTATATAAAAGTCACTTTAGTCTACCTGCTGTCACCGCCCTAAAAATACATCATAAAAATACACAACTGCTGAGTGTCTAAGATACAGAAATGTGGAGGTCATACTTTGATAAAAACTTATTCCCAGCCAAAGATGTGGCTATTTCTTGCATGAGCTGTTGGATTTTTCCAGCTGTATGTCTGAGCACAGTCCTCCTGGTTGGCCATGGTGTTTAATGCAACTATTAGGGGTACACACTACACACTCACACACACTGGTTTATTTAAGCAAAAATCTAAACTCTGACTAGATGTGTAGGCTATATGATTAAACCACCAGGGCGAAGCAGAGCTAAATTTTGAAAAGATATTGTTGTCCCTGCTTCTTATTCAGAACTGCCTGTCCTCATTGCCTGAAAGGATTCCCATGGCTTCATGGCCTTTAGAGCCCAGAGCTGAGTCAGGTCCCGAGACAGTCTTTGGCCATCATTGTTCCAGCCTGTGATAATTAGCCATTAGGCTCCTGCGCTGTGACATGCCGTCGAGGCCCTTCTTCCCCTGCTCTAATTTTAACAAGGGATAAAAAAGAAGAGAAAGATGAAGAAGGAGAAGAAGAAAGAAAGAGGGATTAGCGAGGAGAGGAAGCACTTTCCCTCCCCCTCTCTCTCAGGTCCCCAACTAACACTTGTCCAAACATAAAGCATTTTATCCTCCACTGTGCCCTTCCTTAATATCTCACACTTCAAAATGTTCAAGTCCTCTCAGTGTGTGTGTGTGTGTGTGTGTGTGTGTGTGTGTGTGTGTGTGTGTGTGTACACAGCCCATGCCGGGTTCTTTCACTTCCTCTCTTTCTTCCTCTCCCTCCCTCCGTCTCTACGGGGTTAGAGGACTTAGCGGGCTTTCAGAGAGCTGTTGATTTAGCATTATGTGTGTTAATGCAGGAGGCCAGGAGGGGAGGAGTGCTGACTCCAATACACTTTAAATCCACCACATGCCAATAGATAGGATGACACCTGGACCTCTAGCTGGGACGCTCTGATGAATAAATTAAGCAGCCCTCATCTCTACATCGATCTAAATGAACCTGCAGTGCGTGTGCGCTAATGTGTGTAGTGGAGGGCGGTGAAGTGCGGGCAGACTGTAAATGTGGGAGGCGGGAAATTTTTGTAACGGGAATGTTAAGTTGTTCACGTGTGTGTATTGTTTGTGTGTGTGTGTGTGTCCTCTCTGTCCAGGCCACTTTTCCCATACATCGATTGTCAGGTTAGAAGGGCTCAATAGTGCCATGGCAGCTATGATCGCATCTTTAAGGCAATTAGCCTCGGGCACAAGGGGACATACAGTATGCACACACACACCTACACACCAACCACCATCCTAATCCAACCAGCTTCAGATTGCATATTGCAGCCTGCATATGCTTAAAAAAAATGGCGAAGCTTCATCTAAATTTGAAACATTTGCACTATGGAAATATCTCCAACTGACTTGTAAGTATTGACACCATTGGCATAGAATTCACTTGAAGGAGTATTTCTGCTTAGTAGTATTGCAGTATAACGTCATGGGACTCAGATTGAAAAACAAAAAGGTCAAAGCAAAGGTGAAATGGTCAAAGTCGATGCAGCAGAGGGCGAGATAGGCTGACTTTTCTTTCATAGCATGGGTCAAGCTCCAAAAATGCTGCTTCCTACGCCTCCCATAACTCAGCTCAACAGCATATTTTGCTAGGTAGATTTGCATGTCTCTCAAACTCTACGGCCCCAGTTTTCAATGTAGAGCCAGAGATGAAATAATCCTGATGACATCACCGGGGTTATTGTTTGAATTTTGGAAATCTCCTTCTAAAGCCATTATACAAACTAATCCCTGGGGCTGAGAAGTACTCGGTGTGACAAGTAAACTAATCTTCCTGTGTAAAATCAATGGAGTGCCCCTTTAATAATTTGCCTTTTAGCCATTATCCAAAAGATTAGGTGTGCCATGACGCACAAAACATGGAGGAAATTCAGCGGCCACATAACAATCCAACTGCAGACAGAGCTCAGAGATGAGATGCACTCAAAAAAACAGTAAAACCAAGAAGTGGTGACTCTACTTCGCAAACATAATCATAACTAGACTCAAAAAGAAAGTGATGAGTTAGAGAGCTGCTTTAATTAGCGATGTTCTTAGTGATTAATTTCCCTGATGTTCAAACAGAGTTTAAATTTAGACAAGTGGACTGGTCTTAGAGTAAGAAAACACTCAGGAAACAGCTACAATCGAGGACAATTTAATTCATCAGGTTAAATATGATATGAAAATATATTGTGTATATTGTAGATAAAATATAGGCCTATATTAATGAAGGTTCATTAGTACGGTTTTGTATTTCTCTGTAATGTAGCACAGTGTTAACAATGTTACTGACACTATTCTTTCTCACACCTTCAACTCAAACCATTGTGTTGCCCCGCCCAACATATATCATCTAATAATTAAATTAATATCGTAAACATGCAGGCAACTAGTCGACTAATGGCCCTAAATGACGGCTATTGGTCGGCTAGGAAAATTCTTAGTTAGGGGCAACGATAATGAAATCCGTGGTCAGACAGGGTGGCCCTCAGCTCAAACCTCCTACTAGCAGAAACCACAGCAGCTGGTGTGGACAGGAGTAAGCACCACGGACAGCTCCTCTGCCTCTGAGAGTGTCAGCAGCAGGGGAGCTGTCCTCGGTGCTCACCCATGTCCACACTGGCTGCAGCTGAAACCCTCAGGATCAGCCCCATGGAGAGATCCGCAGCACCACACAGGTTTAAACAATACACTTCAGTTATTTACACATTTACCTTTGTCGTGGAAAGGTGTTATACTTTTTTCTATAATAAAATAAATGACTGACACACTAAAAAAGCTGACAACAGGAGGAGTAGCTTTGAAAGCGAGGCAGGATTTCGTCCCGCACGTGTAAACACAGCCCCCGGACTCACCTCAGCAGCTTTTTGAAAAATGCTTGTGAACTCCTGTAAAAACCGTCTGGCAGATGTTAAAGCTCTGACCTCTGAACTGAACGTGAAAGGGGAGCTTTGGAAGATAACACGTTTGAAAATGTCATCCGTCACCTCCCTCTCCCCTGGGGGTTTTTCTGACAGAGCGCTTGTTTGTTGGCCCGAAAACGCAGCGGTCCAGCACCTAAAGTGATGGCCGGCTCTGCCTCTTCATGTGAGCGCCGTGCTTTGCAACGACGACGACGCACTTTGGAGTTGCGTGAATCATCCTATTCAGTGCGTTTAGCTCACTTTTCATCTCGACACAATGAGCCTAAATACAGCCCTAAAAATAGAAGCCACCTCCAAAATGGCAGCGAAACTGTCTGAGTTTCACAATCAGTGTCTGAGTGAGGGGCAGAGACACAAGCACATGAAAGAGACAGAGGCGAGGGCGGAAACTGAGCACCTGGCTCCAGAAAAAGGAGATTTAAGATAAGCCTTATGTGATAAACCGTGCACATTTCTACGTTAAGTATAACACACGCACTCTATCATTCTCTGCCAGTCTCACACGAGACCTCTTTATCTCCCTCCCTTGTATTTTCCTGGTTTTCTTGAAGCTTTGCTCTTCGTCCCTCTCCTTCATCTGTGTCAGCCAGTGACAGTGTGAGCTGCTGCTCTGACTCCACGCTGCGCTGTTTGCATGAATTACACATCTGTGTACAGACGCAAACACACACTGTGTACGTGTCCGTGTCTGACACGAGGAAACAAACCATTTGATTTGTTACCATGACAGTGAATAACAACCTAATAACCATGCAGTCGTTGCTAATGCATGTTTGCATGATGCTGAAAACGGTGACTCAAGGAGGAGTTGGAAATTGTGTTTATGTGTGAGTGTGTGATGACAAAACCCATTTCTCCTCTTCGGTCTGATTGATGGTAAAAACCTGTCTCATTCTCTATGCAGTACTGTGTGTGTGTGTGTGTGTGTGTGTGTGTGTGTGTGTGTGTGTGTGTGTGTGTGTGTGATGATGTAACACAACCTACATTGGCTTCCTTCCTGTCTTTATTTGTGTATTTGCATTTGCGTTTTACAGCCTCCGAGAGATACTATCCAATGTGTCACCGTGATGACTCAAACGGATGTACTGTACTTATATGTGTGTGTGTGTGTGTGTGTGTGTGTGTGTGTGTTATTTGCTCTCTGTCTCTTCCTTCTGTGTGTGATGAAAAACTACACTATGGTACACGTTTGCTGTAATTTGTGTGTGTGTGTGTGTGTGTGTGTGTGTGTGTGTGTGTGTGTGTCCTGAGGTGAGTCCACAGGCTGGCACTGACCTGCTGTGTTAGCTGAGGAAATAATCACATCTCAGGACCTGTTTACTCATGTTCCATACAATAAACTACACATAACTTATATTTCCTCCTCCTCATTTCATTCTTTATATTCTTTCAATACATATTTTCATACTTGCTGTCCTGCACGGCTGTCTGGCAAGGTGGGTTGGGCTTACCTAGGTGTAGGTGTAGAGCCTGTGTTAGTTTACAGCTGGTGTGACAAAGTGATTAAGAGAGATGATTTGAAGCAGGTGCGGGACCACAGTTGATGAGAGATGTTTCTGAGTGCAGCGAGGAAGATGTACGGAGAAGTTTCCACCTTTAACCTGTGAAGTTTTGTTTCAAGTCTTTAGGATACGGTCTAACTGGATACGCAAGCAGCCAAGAAAAAGACGATGAGGATAACGTGATTTACTCTGGAATAACTCAGCCGTGTAGAAATATTTTGGATTTCCGATAAAATACAAGTCAACAGACAAAGCAAATGGTGTATGTAAAACATAGCGTACCTGCCTGGACGGGCATCTCACTCAGCTAACTTCTCACTACAGTTACATTAGCTGCTCTGCTTTAATAAAGTTCCCAGGCAAAAACGTGCATGCAGGTTGAAATTCAACCACGCTGTTCTGTCAGGAGATGCAGCGACTTTAACCAAAGGTGAGTATGAAAAATAATAATGTTATATGTAATTTGTTAAAGTTTCCTCCAGATAGGGCTTTCAGGCAGAAAGCCGGAAACACAATGCATTTGTAATCATCTATGTCCAAAGAGTCGATATAATATTGTATCATGATGAAACTGGTGATTTACACATACTTGTTTAATGCAACTTTAAATCAATAGTGAGTCCTTCTATAATGTTGAGGGGACTTGTGATAGATTGGTCAAGATCAAGCCAGCGGGGGCCGAGATATCGTGGTTTCAGCCTCTACTTGATCCTACATTTCAAACTTTGTATTATTTTGAAACTTTGGAAAGCTCCTTCCAGACCCACATAAGAGATTATGCAACTGCTTTCACAGGCTGAGTCGTGCCCCTGAACTGAACTGCATGTGTAAAATCACACTTTTTCTTTAACAGAAATACATGAGCACATTTTATGCCCCACAATAAGATAAATAAAGGACACATCAGTGAATGCATTCATGAAAGAAACTGTCATGACTGATGGCATTAACTTATCAAGGAAAGTCCAAATGTGATATTAAATTCTACATTATGTAAGTGTAAAGGAAGTCAAATCAAAGTCTAAGTAATCAGATTAAGTGTTTACTTGCTTCTTTTCACACATTTTGCATTTCGATTTGTTACTTCCTGTCTGGGACTATGAGTGCAGCCAGAATCTCAGCAGGGCAAATGGGGTACATCCTAGACAGTCAGCGTGGATGTTATGCTGTTTTCTGCCGCAGCGCCCATCTCTGAACAGGCTGCAGTGGGCGTTCTTTTTTTTTCCCAGTCAAATTCAGTCCCACAGCAGCATTAAAAATACAGAGACACAAGTTAAAATACATGTATGCACTTAGCTTTTCTGCTATTGTGGCGGTGGCTGACAAACTTTGTTGCTCGCTGTGCGGGAGGCTACTTTAATCTTCCTCGAACAAAAACAGAATCTGACTCCTCACCCTGCCTTTCATGTCTCTTCTCCTCGTCTGTGCGCTACCTTTTTTGGCAACTCTCGTTTATTTCCCCCCCAACTTCTCTAACTAGATTCATCTCCGTCCCGCTCTCTCTCCCTCAGTGGCAAAATGGGCCGACCAGTAACCAGGGGAAACGCTGTGTGACGTCACACACACCCTCACAGGGGCTTAGTCAGAGAAGCAACAACCTAAATCCTCACACACACACACATACACGGAGTGGAGAGGAGTGAGAGTGATTAGGGACCCCAAGTATTCTAAAGAAGTTTTTTTCTCTCTTCATTCACCCATTCACACACTCACTGACACACACACACACACACTTTGTGCTCCTTCAAGTAATTGTATTTGGAACGACGAGTCAGCAGAATAAGTCTAAGCTGGCATGCGGGGTTATGTGGAGGCTGACGCACACACACACACACACACACACACACACACACACACACACACTCAGAGGCCAGCACTGCGGCTTCTTTTGCCATCTTACTCACTTTCTCTGACTAACTCTCTCACTGTATGCCCTCTCACACTGAGCGCAGACACAGAGAGGTGCAGTCATCCCTCTGTCCTCTCTCCGTCGTACCTTTAGGAAAGAACAAAGAGCCGTCTAATTGCAAGGCGGGACCACGGTTCCTTTTAAACGGAGAGATGATGGTGGTGGTGGAGGGAGGGTGACCCACTTCTAATCAAAGAGGAGAAAGTGGAGTCTTTTTTATCTTTATAGCTGTTTACCGTGTGAGTGCATCTGTCTGTTTGAATGCTGTAATTTACGGATGACGCCGTTTTATACCCTCTCAACGATGCTTCCTCTCTACCTTTCACGCCATCCTTTCCCCCCTCCCATTCATCCCTCCGTCTCACCCTAGAAGAGGTATTATTCCGGCACACAGGACCACAAAACGGCTCCACTTGTTTATGGGTGGGATTGTACCAGCTGGGTGGAGATTGTGCTCGTCTGACAGTGAAAGCACAGATCTCAGTCTGCCTGCTCTCAATGTGCGGCACAAATGGGCCAACCTCGACAACAACAAAAGGAAGCCACATGGCACCAGGCAAACAATCTGACCAGCCAACGCTTTGCAACTTGTTTTTCCTTTGGCTACATTATATCTGTAACAAAGCTCCGAACAGAGGTACGATGATTGACGTTGCTGTTTTACTGGGTTACACAACATGCAAATGAAGCACGGGTGAAGTTACAGGCTAACTAAACTACATCATGTAAGATGAATTTGATTAAACTGCTCTGCTTTTTACGATGCAGTCAGAGATACAGTGACAAAAGGACAGCAGGCAACAGGATGTCAGTTGGAAATCTGTTTTATAACGAGGCACTACGATCTGAAGTGCAAAGGTGTGAAGTTGCAGTTCATGCGGATGTCCTAAAACATGAGGTGACACCTGCTCTTCTTGATTCCTATGGAAAATGAATGCACAGCAGAATATAACTGCTCAACAGCCTAACTGGTGCTGAATGTGTAAATTACACCAGCAGCTGTCCTGCGTCTGTATCTGTATGTCTGAAGGCACAGATACTCCATCTGTCACATTTGGTGCTGATTCCATCCTTCCTGTTTACCCTGCTTTTACCCTGTTTTTCCAAAAAAAAGCAACAGACAAACTTTAAATCAAAGCCTATATGACTGGACCATGTGAGGATTTAATTTGACAGGACAGACACAGGAAGTGTCCACGCTCAGCAGTCAGACAGGAGTCAGGTTCATTTCCAGGGCTGGTACCTGCGGTTATTCCACAGGCTAGTTAATAACATGTCGGGCAGGAAATCCAAAGTGCGGGATCATTTTGAGAAGGTGAAGGACGAACCCAAGGTGATATGTAAACTCATCTTCATTGGTCGACTACAAACATGACGTATCATCTGAAACATGGAAGTAGCTACATGCCCATTAGCCCACAGCGTCATTAACAGGCGGCTCGCTCAGTGTGTGACGTGCACTTGTAGATAAAATATAGGCCTATATTAATGAAGGTTCATTAGTGCGGTTTTGTATTTCTCTGTAATGTAGCACAGTGTTAAAAATGTACTATTCTTTCTCACACCTTCAACTCAAAACATTGTGTTGCCCCGCCCAAAATATATCATTTAATAATCAAATTAATATCATAAACATGCAGGTGACCAGTCGCCTAATGGCCCTAAATGATGACTACTGGTCAACTCGGAACATTTTTAGTCAGGGGAGGTTTTGGCGTTGTGTCTGCAGTCTTTGTAGCTTCCTCTTGGATGCATGCTGCGTACGCTCTGGCACCTGGCTGCTCCCTTTTAATAAAGTCCGTACCGCATGCTGTGACCAAGAACATCCCAACCACAGCAAAATAAGAAGAAAATAAGACTGTATAGGAGAGTCTCTGCAGATAAATACACCATAACACACTTCTAGTGTTCTAGTCTATACTTTGTTTTATTAGGAAAATTCTGCAAACTATATCTTTTAGTAAAATGGTTACTGCATCAACTGTCATTATTTAAAACCTTTGCTTGCTTCCAGTTTGTAGAGTTTAAAAGTAGAAATCTCTAATTAGCAGTTTTATAGTCGAAGATGTTCAATCAACCAATCAGAATCCAGCATTTTGATGTCTGCCTGTGAGTCATTAAGAGATTAATTTTTAAATATGGCCATCTATTAATAAATAAAGAACCACACTGTAATAGAAAACTCTGTCCGCAAAGCAGGTATTTGAAGGGAAATCATCACAAATGGATTCAACTATATAAATATATATATAGTTTTTAATCTTCCCACAACCTCTTTCTGGGTCTTTGTTTGAGCAGCACCGTACAAAGAGATGTGCCACTGGAGCTGGTTAAAGGCCTGGACTAATCACCACTTGATGTGGGTTCAAATCCCAAACCAATCTTTTTAAAATTGAGACAGACTGTTGATTTATTAAGATGAATGCCCACCACAAACGGACACACACACACACACACACACCAACCCATGCTTTCTATGAGTCAGAGAAGAGATGAGGGGTGTGAGAGATAACGAGAAGAGGGTAAGAGGGTTAATGACTCTCTCTAACACAAGGCCAGCAAGATTGCACTTGTTTACGCATGCACGAACACACACACACACACACACACACACACACACACACACACACACATTGCACATGATAAATTGTTGAGCCAACAAACGCTACACACTTCATGTCATATACCGCCCATCATAGAGGCAGAGATGGAGACAGGAAGTGACAGGAAGAGGAAAGAAAAAAGATCGAGGTGAGAGGAAAAAGAAAAGATGGGACAGAGGCAGATAGAAATGGAGAGAATGATAATGTTTGAGCCAGGAGGGCAGCTCTTTGTCTTTCTAATGGAGCCATTACCTAAGGGTGTGTGACCCTCAAGGGTCAAGCTCACACAAGTGCACACAGGCGCACACACACATGCAGAGGACAATATAGATTAAGGTGTGAGCAGAACTGCCAAGAGCTGAAGGACAGGCTACGACACTGTGTAATCTCTATTTTATTACCAGAGTTTTTACTCGCTGATGTTATCTGCCACTCCCTCTCTTCCTCTCCCTCCATGTCCTCCTCCTCCACCTTTCGCTCACCTCCTCTCTTTCTGCTGATCTCACTTGTTCTTTTCCTGTGATCCTGATTTCTCGTAGTACGCACCAGCCGCCATGGGAAAATGCTGCCATTAATAGCTCCTGTTTCTACAAATAAGTTACATTTACACGTTTCATATGCATCACATTAACATTTCTTAAGTGCTGTATTATGTGAGCTGATTTTGTCATCGGGAGGTAAAGGGTATGGTGTCGCCTAGATGAGATGAACCATCTGAGACCAACAAACCAGCAGCACCAGTTGTTTTTTAGAGAATGACTGCTGTGTTTTCAGGACCTTTTTGTGCTCCAAACGTGGATGTTTTATAGAAACCTGTTGCTGTTGTTCCTGCAGCTTATTAGTCCCTACAGGTGTTTGTTAGCAACCTCTGGCTCCTTTTCCAGCAACCTTTTGGGCACCAAACCTGGGGATAGTGCCACAAAAAGCTGTAATTGTTTACCGAGTTATGGCTGCTTTTCCGCCGAGGATTGCACCCCCAACACAGAGCCTTTTGAACCACAACATGATCTTCTCCTCAGAATCACCACTGGGCCTTTTCCACTGTCACGTTCGGCCACGCCGAGTAGAGCCATGCCGTGCCGATTTGCGTTTCCATTGTCAGTTAAGTCACGCCATGCCACACCAAGCTGTGCCAGAGATGAACCTTCTCCAGAGTAGGTCCAAAAGCCGTCAACAAGTGTGTTGTGAGACTCTACTCAGCTCTGTCTGCAGGAGACCAGAGAGAGAGGCGTTTTTAAAAGCCTCTGTGGGTTCATCTCTCAGTACTTTAGTAGCTTCTACTCATCTTGAATCTCTCTCTTCTGCATCCTGTTTTTACTTTAGATGTTTGCTTTATTTTACTGTTTCATGTTCACTATTGGCCATATCAGAAGTTGTGTGAAGTTGCTGCTCAAAAACTCGACATTTCCTTGGTTTGCTGCTTCACAACAGAAGTTTTTATATAACAAAACAACAGGGGACTTTTATTTTGAAGAATCTATAGGAAATTAAATGTGTTTGTCACTGAATTAGCGGAAGAAATGCTGTGAAAATAACAGGATTTTAGTCGTGGATCAGCCTGCTGCTTTTAAACATCATCACTTAAGACAAGCCATCATCAGTTAGAGACACACCTTCAAGTACGTAGCCCTGTTGTCGTGGAAATGCCCATGACTGTCATGACTTGTGTTCTTTTATGCCGAAACGTAACCATGCTATCACCACAACTTTGTTGAAACCTAAATTTCAACTAATCTGTAATTTAAAATATAGCAGAAATGTACAATGCCAACATTTTTACTGGCGACTGGGTTAAAGTGAAAATTTAAATTTAGTTTATTCACTTGGATCTCTTCCTTTTACTCTGTCTGTATTATATACACTCTCTATATGTCTGTCATTTCTCCTCTCTTTTTACCCTGCCACAATTACTCCCCCAAATCACCTTTCTACCACCCACTGCTCCTCCTCCTCCTCTTGCTCTACACCTCCATCTCCTCACTTTACCTCTAGCTAATTTAAAGTGAAAGTGACCTTTTTGTGCAAAGAAGTGTTGTCACACATTCAACAGTACGTATACACACACACAAACACACACATACACGCTAATGATACCCTGAAAAGATGTCTAGGAGATAGGATGCACCCTCATTATTATGCTACTGTGCGTGTGTGTGTGTGTGTGTGTGTGTGTGTGTGTGTGTGTGTTTGTGTGTGTGTGTGTGTTTGTCCACCACTACAGGACATGAAATGCAATTACATCTGTCCTTGGGAACATTTCAATCGCTCCATGTCCGCTTCAGGCAAATTACCCATTCAGCAGTATCACACATTGTGAAAAATGTGCGTGGGTGCAATAACAATTTAATCGGAACATTTTAATGTACACAGAGGTGTAGGACACGAAGTTTACTAACGTGAATCGCATCTGCACACAGAGAAACACAACACCCAAACGCAGAACTTTTAAGTCTCGCTTCAAAGCGTCGAGAAACAGACAAGAAAACAACCACATATGCAAAAACGTGTCTTGCAGCAAACTTGTGATGCCTCAGATGTAAAATAGAAACAAAGTAGTGTGATGGAGATTCAGCAGTAAATGCCCCACGCACGCAAACAGAAGGCAAACAGAGACTGTGCATCTCTCTTATTGTCAGCACTCTGACAGAATGTAATTGAAGAAAATAAAAACCCCAGAGAAGAGGATCAATTACTCGGTGTACAAGACCGGAGAGATGTTTTCATATTAGAATGAAGAATGAAGTGTTGCCCCAAGTACTGCAATACAGGCAGGGAGGAGAGGGAGGGAGGCAAAGCAGAGAGAGGGAAAGATGAATGGAGAGAAGGGAGGAAACAGAGAGAGAACGATGGGGGACGTAAGAGACAGATGAAGTTTGAGGGTAGTTTACCAATTTGCCTCAGTGGATGTGTGTAAGAGGAGTCTATTGCTTTGTGTGTGCATGTGTGTGTGTGTGTGTGTGTGTGTGCCTCACACAGGAGATTTTGAGCGTCTGAGAGCGAACTGAGCTGAATTAAGTTGTAAATTGGAAGGGTGTGATTGCGCCCAGCGCTGTGAGACTCGGTTATCATTCAGCTGCATCATCTCCAGCAGCCCGGGCGCTCGGTCAGAGATACAGCGAGGAACAATGAAGGGCCTAATTCTATTGTGGCTATATGCCTTCAATATGAGACGGAGAGAAGGAAAAGAGGTGGAGCGGGGACACAGAAGTGGCTGAGGGACAGATGGAGCAGGAGACGGTGTTAAAAAAAAAGTGCAGGAATGAAAGGAGCTCTCTGATGAAGAACGGAGGAGAGCGAGGGGGAGCCTCACAGCGCCGAATGACTTCAATGGCCTTTCCTCCCTCCCTCGGCCCATCGCTGCCTCTCAATTAAATTCTAATCAATGGAAAAGCCTCATTATCCCCACTGCCTGCAATGCTGTGGAATTGATCTCTGTCCCCGCGGTACCTCCGTACAATGCAGAATTTAAAAGCTTCGGTCAGAAGCACCGGTGTTAGCGGATACAGGATATCAAACGCTGGCTGACGGATGCCATGTACAGTACAAGGCAAGTCAAGGTCTTTGAAGAGGAGGAAACGTAATTGCAAATGAAATGTCACACTGCTGACAATCCACATAGCCGTCTGCGTTTTGAAGTTTCAACAAGTGAGATTGTCTTTGTACTATGTAAAAATACACTAGTTTCACTGTAACAATTTCAGTCTAGCTGACAGAGACCCTATGGATTTACACAGTGTCAAACATCATTTATTTGTCCATTGAATACTTTCTCCATGCTTTGCCATGAGAGAATCACATCTCTTATCATAAAAATAAAAAATAGTTTGATAAGTCTTTGATAGATTACACATAAATATTTTTATCTGTGCATATGTGTATAATTGTTGGAACTATTTAGTCATGTATTTGGGCATTAGAGCAAACACTGGCGGGACTGTCTGCATAGATTACACGTGCAGTGCAACATAAATGATTGACACTTTGCTCAGACTTTGCGTGGTTTATCTGACAGATGCAACGTAACAAAGAAATCAACGTTGGGCCAATACACCTCTGCTGTGGTACGTCACACAGAACTGTGGCACACCATAACCAGTAGTAATAATAATGGCAATTTGTAATGTTAATTTATGATTATGACTAAATCTTCTAATGATTTCAGAGCACAGTGCGGGGTCGCCTGTCGTATATTCGCAATTTATTTTTGATTGATATTTTTATCAATATATTCAGGAAGATGTTTCTAGCACATTAACATTAATTGACAGCTTGATGGACAAAAAAGGTCGATGAGAGAGGGGGGATGTCACGCAGCCTACATGGAGCGCACAGTCTACCAGGTGAGCTAGAGGTCATTTAGAGGTTTGTTGTTTTTGTAGAGTTAGCTAAATAAAAAAAGCCACAAGGTATGAGTCCCTGAAACTGACAAACAAAGTGAAAACACCAATAAATTAGATTAAATAATTCATAGTTTGTATTTTGTGTGGATTTATTTCAGTGTATGGATTTTGGGTGTGTTTTTGTTTTCTATTTATCTATTTATTTTTTTGAAAAGCCTACTGTGGACAGAGTAGCACAAATTAGAACTTAACTACACACTTAACACTGTGCATCTGATTGTTGCGTAACAATGTGCAATTCTAATGCTACTGTGATATCTATGACAAATATCATAAATTGAAACTATAATTAAAGTAACTATAAACAAAATGAGGCTCTGAAAGATAAATAGCAAGTACTACAATACAACTATACATTAAAGGTGCTGTATGTTCGAGCAAGTCCGGCTTCTCTGCTGCTAACGCTGCTGCCGGGATACAGCTGAGGAGGAGCCGGCTGCTGATGCTATGTACCGGGACGCTGCTAATGCTGCTTGCCGTGCTGCTGTAGCTCAGTCGTAACTGTAACTGATGCTGAGACTCTACTGACTGTGTGACTGGTAGATGGCGGTGGGTGGCGCAACAGGCCAAAACACAAATTCAAAACATAAACGTGATTTGCGGACCGTAAAAAATGTTTTTAAATGCAAATATTCTGGCTGTGCTATTGTTGTCAGTGAGATCAGTATGTTATATTAACATTATATACATTATCTTTTATACTGGTGGGTGACAAAGGAACAAAAAATTTTGGGTTTCCTGTTTTTTCCACCTACTGATCGGAGGTTAAAGGTCAAGTGTGTAGGTTTAAGTTGCATCTCGCAGGGAAGTTGCAGACCTGAAACTTCTCCCATGTGTGCCAAGCGTGTAGGAAAACTACTGTGGCTGACAGGTGACCATGAAAACACAGATGGTCCAATTTAGAGCCAGTGTTTGATTTGTCCTTTCTGGGCTACTGTAGAACAACATGGTGGACTCTGTGGAAAAGGACCTGCTCCCTGCGTAGTTATAAACAGCTCATTCTAAAGAAATGAAAACACACCCATAATTATTTTAGATGATGATTATCTAATGAAAATAAAGTTATGAATATTATATATAATTTCTGCCAAAATCCTACACGCTGGCCATTTAAAGAAACAGTGCAAAACTTTATATTTCTTTTTAGAAGCCATAGTAAGTGTTTTTCATTGTTGTATCTGACTATATTTTTAACCTGCCTGACAACCTTTTATTGTATTTTGTGCATAAAATGGTGCAGCATATTTTTTTTTAAGAAGATTGTTTTTGTTGACACGAGTATCCGTCTGATCCAAATTCATCCACACTTCACAGGTTTCATGTTGCAAACAGTTCTTTTCTGTGGCGGCACAACAATGAAGAAGAAGTTCATTGTTGCAGGCTGTACATGCAGGCTGCCAACTGCAACCTGGCTTTTCTATTGAAAAACTGGAGATGGCACTCCAAAAAAAACCCAAAAAAAACCTCATGTATGCACACACACACACACACACACACACACACAAAGCACACAAAGCACAATAGTTGTGAGGGAGAGTTAAAGGAGAAAGATATGGGTACTTTCAGACAGAGACAAGGACAGAGGTGTCCGGGGGGAGGCCTGTTTAGAAAGCACCTGCTGACGACCCCTAAGGAGCAGACAGATGATTCGCCACAGGGACAGGAACACCTGACAGCTCGTGCACGCACACACACTGCATCTGAAAGAATATGTGACTGCAAGCTGAGTAGAAACCTTGAAAACAATTTACCCCCTTCAACACACACTTTCTGTGTGTGTGTCTTTGGAAGACACACACACAGAAAGTGACTGGAAAATGCTGTAGCAGGCAGAAATAAGGAAAGAAAGCACAAAGCAGGGGGGGGGGGGGGGGGGGGGGGGGGGGGGGGGGGGGGGGGGGGGGGGGGGGGGGGGGGGGGAGTCATTATGGGCTTGTTGAGGAGAAGGACGTAGGAGAGGAGGGGGAGGAGGGGGAGAGACAAGGGAAGGTAGTGAGGAGAGATGTCATCCCATTAAGCCGGGCCGTCACCACAACCCCTGCAGTCATTTTGGCATTACAAAACTGTCTGAGGAATCCTGCCCTCTGCGTGTATGTGTGTGTATGTGTGTGTGGGTGCACATGAGTTAGAAGAAACATATAAGGAACATGTAAATATGATGTGTGTCTTCTGAATTCCAACTTATCTTGTTTGTCTGTTTGCCTAAAAACTGTCACGCTGGGCTCACACTGTTATCGGTATGGAAATACTCGCGCTAATAAATCATGTCTGGACCAACTGCAGCTACATTAGCACAAACTTCAGACATTTTGACAGGTGTGGGGGGGGAACTGAATTTCAAAATGTTATCTCAGCCCTTTGATAGCATCATTCAGTATCTTTTAGTTGTCGTTTTCTCCACTGATTCCAAAGTGCAGCTTGCTTTGGGTGCTGAGAAAGTTACCCCAACTGCTCTAAATGCATTCTGAAGACACCTATCATCACCAGCATCGTGGGAGGAAAACTGTCGCACTAACTGTTAAATCATTAAATTCTCATTTGCAACATTTCCTTGTTTATGAGATAAAGTGGTAACAATGAAAACAATTTCTGCTGGTATGATTGCGCTGGAGGGCTCACTCTGATTATTTGTCAGTTAGTGACAGGTACAAATTTGCTAATTAAATGTTGAGAAAGTCTCCAGCTGGAATGGGTGTCTCCAACGTGTGTTTGTGTTTTTTCATACAGTCACGCATGGAATTATTCTGTGTATAAATGACCAATTTCTTCCGTGTGATGACGGTGTTGTCTAGACCTTGGGCTCTTATCTCCTTTGTCTTCATTCCCTGTGTGAAACACAGACTTTAAATGGCTCCGGAAAAAATAAATGACAGTCAAGAGTGGAAACAAGACTCAGCTTAAAAAAGACTGTACAGTACAAACAGTCAGCACTTAAAGAGAGAAATGAACTAGGTATAAAAGAATATTTGCAGACATTGCTTTGCATTCACTAATTAACTCACGGTTACAGTATATCAACCCAATTGCCAGAATAAATGTGGGCAATGTACATTTCTGCAAACCATAGATACCTTACTTTGTCCGGTTTTGTACCCGACATGTTGAGTTTCAATAACTGTGGTTAATGTGTGATTAGATTTCGGCACAAAAGTGGGTGTGTATTGGAAAAGTTGTTGTTTTGGCTTTCAATCCAGGCTTTTCTTGGCACTATCCTGGCAGAAAACACAGCGATGGCTAAGTAAAATCCACCGTTTCATGGCACACGTGACGCAAGGAGGAAGCTTATAGCAGCCATCTGTCCCACAGGGATCAACGTGGATAACCACCTAACTTTCGTGGCACTATCCCGGCAGAAAATGCAACAATGGTTTGGTATCAAACAACCTATTTTTGTGGGACTATCTCGGCAGAAAATGCAGCAATGGTTTGGTATCAAACAACCGATTTCCTTGGCACTATTCCGGCAGAAAATGCAGCAAAGTCTTGGTATCAAACAACCGAATTTCTTGGCACTATTCCGGCAGAAACTGCAGCAAAGTCTTGGTATCAAACAACCGATTTTCTTGGCACTATTCTGGCAGAAAATGCAGCAATGGCTTGGTATCAAACAACCGATTTTCTTGGCACTATTCCGGCAGAAAATGCAGCAAAGGCTTGGTATCAAACAACCAAATTTCTTGGCACTATTCCAGCAGAAAATGCAGCGATAGTTCGGCAGAAAACCACCACTTTTCATGACACTATCCCTGATGGTCACTAAAAAACACCCACAATTGGTGCCTAATCACTGCCAGAAAAAAGCGATGACTCACTAAAAACAACTGGTCTTGTTGTTTCTTGCTCTCGAGCAGTGGTCTGTGGCTTGACAGGGGTCTCGCCTGGTTGAAACTGCATCCACTATCCCATACACCACACTACTCATACACTACTTCATTTTAGAATTGTTGATGATATGCACAAATGTAACATATCCATAGATTGCAGATATGCCTCCTCCTAGTGTACCACCATTGAATGTAGGCTCTCTAACCTTACCAACGTGATTTCAATTGCCGAACACTAACTAGACCATAATCATACAGGTAGAAGATCGGAACACACTCACATAAGTCACTTTTGGTGGACTCTAGCACAGTGTCACTTTCATTTTAAATGTCTATTAGTCTCAAATACTCTGCATGCACTATTGAAGGTGTCAGTGTTCTCTCTTATCTACTTCAGTTACCTTAGTTTTCTACTCCAGTAAAGGTGTATTGATTATTGGAGGCAAATCTTGCCGTTGGAGAAATGTACTCAGTGAGGGTAGCCGAGCACACACAGATGAATGACCTACTGTATCGAATAAAGTAGTTGTTTTTACTGTTGGGCTATAGGGTACTGCTAAACACACACACACACACACACACACTTGCATTGAGTAGAATGCTAAATGAATAGCTTCAGCTGGCCTTGGTCTGCAGTGACAGCACTGCAAAGCCATCATTTATGTGTGTGTGTGTGTGTGTGTGTGTGTGTGTGTGTGTGTGTGTGTGTGTGCAGACAGTAATAAATTACAGCTAGTATACTGCAGGGAGACTGTAGTTAAATGAGGGAGCTTTTAGTCTTCATCAATAGCTAACTGTGCTTAACATTGTGTGTTTATATGTTTGTGTTTGTGTTTGTGTGCGTGTGTGTTTGTGTGTCATGGTGGATGGTTGCACGTGTTATGTTGCCTCAATGTTGTGTGGACTCCAGGAAGAGTAACTGATGTATCTGCTAATGGGAATCCTAATCAATACAAAGAAACACTAAATAATATACCTGCCCTTAGCTGTTTTAAAACACACACACACACACACAACACACACACACACACACACACACACAGTAGCCACGAGCATTTAAGTAATATATAGATGTAAATGAAGTTCGGCAAGTCTGCAGTCATGATGTGTGTGTTTGCGTGTGTTACAAGTTTGCTTGTGTCCAGTAAAATAATTTCACATTGACATCATTTAGAAGTTTATGTTCTTTGTGTGTGTGTGTGTGTGTGTGTGTGTGTGAGTGTGAGTGTGCATATCTCTCTCTCTGTCAAGGCATATTTCTCAGTGGGTCTGCACTAACAATGCCCTGTCCTCCTTGTCAAGGTTGGACTGAACTAACATCTCAAACACACACACACACAGAGTCACAGACACAGAAAAAAAGCTTGATCACGTTGCACCCACACGCCCGAGCCCTGCGCACACAAACACGCAACAGCCCAGCTTATTATGAGTCCTCATCAGCCATTCTAAATGAGCTATTGAAATTCAGTGATTTCGATTAATTCAAACCCCTCAATAACAAATCTCAGTTTCTATTCATTCAGGAGCTTCAGTATTCGCGCTCAGAAAGCCAGGGTCGGCCAGGCGGAGCGTGGGTTTGCTGCAGTGAAGAGAATAAAGGATCACTTCTCTCAAGGACAGCTTACCTAAGCTTTCACAAAGTGGTGGTTTACCTGGAGACAGTGTTGGGAGGAATTTCATGGTGAAGACAAAAAGTTGGTTTGTTGGGAAGTTGTGTAAAAAAAAATAGGCCTTACATGCATAATTATATCCAGTGAGGCAATATATTTTAATTTTTCAAAAATAATAATTAAATAGTTAATTTTACCCAATTCACAAGCAAATTCATGTCAGTCCTCTGATAAAACTTCATAAACTCACCATCTTTACAAGCAACTGCTGTGCAGGATTTCCAAAATCATATAAAGAACTTAGTCTAGATGGAAAAACTGTGTGAAAAAAAGACAAGAATTGCATAAAATTAACAGAATTATGGCAACACTTTATAAAGATCTTTATAAAAGTGGTAAAATGCAACCCATTTACCAAATACTGCTACAAGGGGATTTAGCAGAACCCCAAGATCTTTAATAATTGATAACTCTATATTATCTGCATGTTGTACACATGTTGTCATCCTGCCCCAAAAATAACAGAAGAATCTGTCCAGGCACCAAAAATAAAGTTGTTCTTATCCCATGCAACAGTCCAAGTCTATTTTCAAAACATTTTATTTGCCAACATGAGGATCTAATCGCTGTTTCAAAGCCCTCTCCACACTGCCAGGAATACAATTCTGGTGGGAGACATATTTCTAAATGTATATATTTAGTGCATGGATAGATTTCTGAATGGGCCTACTGGCTAGAAGCCCAGGGGCCAAAATGTCACGGGCTGCCCCTCTGGCCTTCACCTGGAAAATGTTACTGAAGTTAATACGTACAGACCAGGAAGAGACCTCAAAAAGATGCAGAGGAACTACAAAAAGACACAAAATGACCACAAAGTGACAAAACCACAAAAAGATGCCTAACAATTACAAAGAGACAAACCAACAGAAAAAAAGAGGCGAAACCTATGTGGCAGAGGTGTTGGGGCCTTTTCCATATCAGTGTCCAGGGGCCCACTGCTCCATAATCTGCCCTTGATTTAGTGTAACACAATTTAACGACTTTAAAAAATATCAGCCTATAAAATAGCCGGAGTTATAGTTTTAATTGTTAAAAGCAAACACATAGTAGATTACAAGAAACCGACATATTCTTGGGTCGATGATCAGATGTTGTAATTACCATTAGTTTAATGTCTGGGTAAGGTTACGCAATTGCAACTACTCAAGAAGACGATTATGAGAGAAACATTTGCATAATTAATAAAAGAAAGCCCCTGTTGACACTGGTATGAGGCCATACATAAAAGGTAGGCATGCATCCCAGAGTTGCCCATAAGAAGGGTCAACAGGAGAAAGCTTTTCATATAAGCAATGTACATAACAAACATACATAAAAAACGTACATAAAAAAATGCGGCCAGACATCTTAGGTGATTTGAGGATGGCTAATTTGAGGACAGCCAATCCCGAGTCTTTTCCGGGGCTCAGCCATTTCACTGGGCGGGACTGCCCCATCCACCCTCCAAAAATGCGAAGAAGTTTTTGCCCAATTTATATCACAATACTTCGTAATTTGCAGTAAATGTTGACATCGGACAAAACTTGTGTACGACACGGCAGGACTGGGTGTTATAATGACTATATACGGTATATCCATATTTCTTTCAAGTAAGATATAAATTTAGACAATACCATTTATATCGATATAGGGTCAAGTTGAAAATACTTGAGATGTTAATTTTTGTCCATATCGCCCAGCCCTACTACACAAAGGTCACATATATAGTTCCTGGGAAAATGGGTGCATCCTTTTATTTCTCTCACAAACATGTGGGATACTTGGATAAATCACATCACCACAGCCCAGTGTAAAGGTTACACTACTGCATGCTTCTGTGCCTCTGGACAAAATGTGACCTGCCCTGTATCTTTAAATAACAGGGAGGTGAAGCTAAAACACCTCCCTCTCTCTCGACAGAAATACTATGGACTCACTCTTTCCATCTATCCCTACATCCCTCTTTTTGTTTCACTCCCTCTCTTTTCTCTCTCAGGTGTTTCAGCAGGTAAAAACCCCATTTCCTTGTTCCCTTTGGGGAGCGCTGACCTAACTGTCGGTGCTCCCCGGAGCCCCGGCTAACTCCGCAGACCCATTTGTCAATGTTGACCCTGAAACACTCCCTCTCTCACCCCCTCCATTCGTCTTCCCTCCCTTCTTGTTCTCTCTTCCTCTGCTACTTCTGCTATTTTTAAATCCTCCCCATATGTCTCGCTCTACACCCATCCTCCCAAACAGACTATAAAAGCACCAAAGGCTGGATAAAATGGACAGAGAGGAGGGGGATAAGGGAAAGTGACAGAGAGAAAGACAGAGGGAGAGGAAGGATGGATCAAATAGGGTGATGCTGAAGGAGGCGGGGAATGGAACACCAAACTAGAACTGGATTTGAAAAATTTTAAGGTTTCACAAGCCAACAAATGGTCATATTATTGACTGTGTAACTATGACGTTGTTAGAAAATCTTATTACGCTATTTTAGCATCTTTCAGCCTAACTGTACAGTTTTCAGTTCGTCACACCACTCGTCAACCTTTTATTCAGATGCATTCAGCTAAAATGCTCTAATGAACTAATCTCTATGAACCGATATCTGCATGTGTTTGCAGAATCTGTGGGCAACAGGACCAGACTCTGGTATCAGAAGTGTTCTGGTTTCTGTTTGTAGTCCAAGTAGTGTTGACCAGTGATGCTTTAATGGCAGGTTAACATTCCTGTGAAGAGGCAGAACACAATGGCCAGCATGCAGTCCTAGAACCCACTGGCTATCATTCGACGTTGAATTAGCTTTACATGAGCTTTTTAAGAATGTATCTGCATTAATATGCAGATATCTGTTTATAGAGATTAGTCGAAATGAAGGGCACATGGAGGAGAAAGTCTTGGCCCGCATATCTGCTGGTTACACTGGATCTCCCGAAATATTGACCACAGCCCCTGGAGGCTTATCATCACTCGACCAAATAGCTGATGAGATCTGAGACTGCTAATGGACCAACAGACTAACTGGTGAACATAATGGTGCATTTAGCTGCGAATAAAAGGCCTCACGTTACCCTCAGGAGTTGGTGGAGACCAATAACAGAGCTAAAAAGAAGAATACATAAGGACTTACATGCCTATTGTTATGTTGTATCTGCAGGACCAAAATGAATACTGCTTTAAACGGTCTTCAGCAACGCATACATATCTATACTTGTAGTGGTCACTGTAGTTTTTCTCACCATTTTACACACTTTCCACAGTAAACTGTGGAGAAGGATATTAAAGAGGTATTCAGTGGTAATGTAGTAGTGCTGTTAAGATACTGGAATTCCTAAAGCAGTGGTTCCCAAATGCTGGGTCGCAGTCCAAAAGTGGGCCTTCAAAACATGACTCAAATGTGTCTAATTTATAAAAAACACACTTTATTTTTAAGTCTAGTGAATTTCTGGTACAGAGGTTTTATATTGAAGTGTAATTTTCTGCTGTGGAGTGAGTGAGTAACAAACAGCTACTTGACAGAGACAGCAAACTGGCCTGACTGTATGACGCAAGTATGACGCAGAATGTATTAAACTGTGTGGACCTTCAACTAATGACTAAGGAGAAATCAGGACCCTGTGGCTGGACCAGTTGGGAACCAGTGCCTTAAAGGTATCAATATTTGATACCATTTTCGATACCAAAAAGAAAAATTGACATTTCTGGAATGAAATTTAAATTTCTCATTAAAAGATAAATAATAAGGCTATAAAATGACAACGACTTTTTACTTCTGTTAGTATAAGTAAACAGCAGACTGACTGGAGTAAACATTAACCATAAGAGAGAGCAAGAAAGCGTAGCTGCTATCAGTGTATCAATACTGCAGAGAATGAGTGTTGAAACCCTTTAAAATATTCTGAATTTATATGTATCAATAATTCAATATTTTTACAACACTATAAATGTAGAGATTCATTTTACACAGTGATTCCCAACTGGTGCAGCCACAGGGTCCACATTTCTCCTCAGTCATTAGTTCAAGGTCCACACAGTGTAATACATTCAACATCATACTTGTGTGCGGGGCCATGTTGCTGTCTCTGTCTAGTAGCTGTCTGTTACTCACTCACTCTACAGCAGGAAATGGCACTTCAAAATAAAAGCTTTGTACTGGAAATTCACCATACTTAAAAATATGTTTTTTACAAACTTGACACATTTGCAAGTCACTTGCGGTCCACTCAGAATGGACCTGCGAACCACTTGTGGACCGTGACCCACCAGTTGGGAACCACTGATTTAATATATACTTAAAACTAAAAGCATTTACCTATTGAGCGAAAAAACTGTTGGGAAGTGCTTAATATGCAACCACATAACTTGGCTATCACAAAAATGTGAAGAGCAGTTCAACACATTACCAAACAAGGTGTCGCCCCAACATGAAGCAGAAATATTATGAAAAAAAAAATTTTTGTTTATAATTTAAGTCAATGAGACAATTCATCAGGGGAAACATGAACCTCAGAGTAAAACCTTTTCAATGTATAAACTATGTATTTACATTTCTCTGAAGCTGTAACCCTGTCACCTTGAGTACCAGGAGGACGGATTTGAGGGTCACACAGCGTTGGCATTAAGAGAGGTTGCATACAGTAATTACAGTATGCAGGGGGAGGGGGGGTTAATAGGATGCGCGCTGACTTTTCTCAGCAAAAACCTTATCGCTAATAACCACACACTATCAACTTAATTAAAGACTGCCTCTTTAAAAGCCCCTCAGCCCCTCTCCGCTTTTCTCTCCACTTCTTATTCTATCTTTAACTCTCTCATTTGTGCTCATTCCATCTTTCTTTCTTTCTCTCCGTTGCTTTTTTTTTTCCAAAGGGAGAAAGCTGTTGAGTCACCCTTTCATTGTCCCCATTCTCTTCCCTCTATCTTTTGAAGTCAGCTGAATTCCAAAACACCACAATCTATAAAGTGACGAGGCTCGCTGCACTACGTCAGTTACATGATGCGACGCGACACTTTAAGGACTACATATTAAGGACTCTGGAGTTTTAAAGAACCAAGAGTGCTGAGACAAGTTGCAAATGACCTGAAAACTATAAATAGTTCCCTCCAAAAAGTCGTTCGCTGCAGCATTTAAAACCGAGGAGACAAAAATGCGGAGGGACACGTTGGTAGCAACTGAAGCCTACATTAGAGGCTGCTGCATAACAGTGTCTCCCAGAATACTTGCAAATCGTGTAGCTGTCACACGACTGAGAACTGTATCTGCAACATTTTCATATGCGACATCCTTCATACCTTGCAGTGTAAATCTCTCACATGTTTGGTGCAACAACACACAACTAGCCACAGGATATACAGGCATGATCTGAGGCTTTTAATATTCTGCTACCTTCACTTCTGGAGGGTTTGAGTTTGCAGATGTGAAGCACATGCAGCTTCCAATAGACAGTCAGACACAAGGACACTCCAGTTTCTTGTAAGGCTCGACAAGACCTCTTAAGTTGTCTTCCATGTTAATGGATGCGACGCAGCATCCTTCTCTTTTTTCAGAGCTGAAGTTTTAAGAGCAAAGTGCAGGCTGTACATTACCGGGAAAGTACGGCAGAGAGGCAGAGAGAGACAAATAAACCGAGTGTGCCAATAAAACATGAATAATGCCATTTTCCTGAAAGCCCCCCACAGTGCTCACAGCTTGTTCCCTGCTTGTCACACGGGGACGTTCTTACAAGTCATCCCCTTTTCTTTTTTTTTTCCCCCTCCACCCATCCATCCATCCTGGCGCCCATCTAGCTCGCTTCTTCAGAACAATTAAGGTTGACTTCATGCTCCACGGGGCTTTCCATCATAATGGAGAGACGAGTGAAACAAGGAAGAGGCTCGTCGGAGGGATATTTAATTCATGTCACTCTCACTGCCTGCATCTCTCCGTTCCCTGTCTTTTAGCACAGCTCACTGCCCCCAACATGGTGCAGTGCCGGGCTAGGCTACACCACGCTCACACTAAAGGAGAGGACTGTGGTCCGTTTTAATGGAATTGTGTTGCTACGCTATGAGGGAGCTCTACACAGGATGCAGTCAGCAGGCGAGAGGAGGGAGTCAGCTTCATTCTAACGTGATTGTGCTCGTTTCGCTGCAGACACTGCGGAGTAATGTGGCAACAACGTTTCTGCATGACTGTGTGTGTGTGTGTGTGTGTGTGTGTGTGTGCTGCATGGATACTGGTGTGTACGTGTGTGCTTTTTTAAGTCAGAAATAGACGGGAAATAGAAGGGAAAGAAAGGGAGGAAAAGACAGAAAAAGCAGTGCCATTAAAGAAAAGAGAGCACCGAAACAAACACTCTGTTCCTGAAACCTAAAGAAAGGCGAAGGAACAGAGCTTTGTTAAGTGCATGTGTGTGTGGATGGATGCGCACGTAGAAGGAAGAGGGAATGTGGGGTGCAGCTGTTGCCAACTCCTTTCGACATGGCCTCGGCAGACACGAGGAGAAATCTCTCACTACGATCTTCAAACACTTAACAAGACGGCGACGGAAAAAAAAAAAAAAGAAAGGGAGAAGGGAGGACAGATAGACTTTCAAGATAAGATGAAAGATGCAGATGAGAGGAGATGGTGATAAAGAAAGAAGGCTACACAGAACACACCTGGTTTGACGGAATAAAACACAGAAAAGTGCACAGATTCTGGCGTGAAAAAGATTTAAACGTGTGCTGTGTTAAAAAAAACAAAAACGGTGCAACTGCAGCCCCCAAATGAGATGCCTTTGTCACTGTTTTTGAGTGACCTATTTAAAAAATGTTTTCCGAAAAACCTCGGCAAAATGTCTCCCGCCCGATCTTGCATCTGAAGTTTGAGGAGTGGGAGGTCCATTTTTCAGCGGCTCATCTAATTAGTTCAAACTTAAAGCAAGTGACTGTTGTGTGACCTCCCAGCATGGTGGATTTTTATACACGTCCCAAAGCAGCTCAAAGGGAAGACGTCGTAGTGTGTCCTTTTTTTTTTTTTTTTTTTAACAACTGCAGGAACAAGCCAAGAGAATAGACTGCACCAACTATCACTACACTGCACCAGAGACAGAGTCACGCACTGGAATGTGAGCGCGGATACAGTAGGGGATGTAGGTACCTGTGTGTATATTGCATCGCTCAGTATAATCGAGCCTTTGTGACCTCGTAACAGGTTGTTAATAACTACGCACCTTTATTAAAGGCTCCCCGGTTTCCCTCGTAATTACTGATGTTAATGTCTAAACCCCTATACAGCCGAGCTGACCTCATTTTCAGGACTGCCATTTTGAATTTATATTGCTGTCAGGTTGGGAAACCGTCAAGGAGAATGTATCACTTTTTAAAAAAAATCTCATACTATCTACTACAGCTAGCAAATGAGGTGAGAAACTCACACAATTTTGGAAGAGTATGAGATAAAAAGTAAAGGGAGGTAGATTTGACAAGACAATGTACTCTTTCCGTCTATTAAGCTCTGGCTGACATGTCGTTAGTCCGTCGTGACAAAGTAAACATCACTTTAAGGCACTTTTCATTGTTTGTAATAACTGATTGGCAGCCATTTTGTTCTCTCTGCCAGGCATTGTAGGTTTGTTGCACTTTACTGGAGCTTATCATGCAGTTTTGTGGTTAAAAGGGATAGTTTGGATCCTTTAAAGTAGGGTTGAAGGAGGTATTAATCCATATGCAGTGTAGATGTCAGTTGGCACGTCCCCAGTTTAGAGAAGCAGGCAGGTGTACCGACACAGAGGCCAAACAATGCACTGCAGTCGAGGCATCAGCAGCGAAACATATTTGAAGTGTACACTATATTAAGAACATTTTCACCACTTTGCCTTGCTTTTACTACCTTACCCTTTACCTCAGACAGCCATCTCCAACAGGAAGCCATTAAAACGCTCTCTTCAATGCCAGACTCCATTGAGTAAAACAGCGATTTAACAACGCTGAACACGGGAGCTGCTGGTCTATGGCTGCCTCGATGAATTACTTGTTTGTGTTACTGTGTGACTCTGGTGTTTCAAAGCTTTAGTTTGAATTCAACAAAGTCACACACCAACACAAATGAACTAACTGGTCAAGGCAGCAGTGGACCAGCAGCTCCAGTGTTAGGCGAGCTAAAGTTACTGTTTTTGTCAGTGGAGTCTGGTAGCTTGGGTGGGAGCATAGATGGGGAGCTGAAGACATTAAATGCTGTCCATGGTAAGGTCAAGCATTGAAATTATAGCTGATATTGAGTTTTTGCTGCTAACCCCATTCACAGCAGCATATTGTTTAGCTTTCATGGGGATACTTCTACCTGCTTCTCCAAAATGGTGCCGTGCCGACCGACATTTACTATATCTAATACACTGACTAAGTACCTCATACAGCTCTGCCTCAGAACATGAACTGTCCGGGGCGTCGGTGGCTTAGTGGTAGAGCAGGCGCCCCGTGTATAAGACTGTTGCTGCAGCGGCCCGGGTTCGACTCCAGCCTGTGGCCCTTTGCTGCATGTCGCTCTCTCTCTCTCTCTCCCCCCTTCACGCTCATCTGTCCTATCAATTAAAGGCTTAAAAATGCCCGAAAAAATATCTTAAAAAAAAAGAACATGAACCATGTTCTTTTTAAAATATACTTTTATTTAATGTGTAGATTTTAATGATATTCCAAACAAATTTAAAAATGGAAGGGATGGAATCACGATTAGCATGAGCAGACAAAAGGGTCCATTATTTTACTTTAACGGGTGCGACTGAGCATGAAAAGATATTTAATCACAGCCTTACTGATTGGCTTTAAAGATTATTTTGTGTCACAGCTGTGAATATGCTCACATTTAATGTCATTCATTTATGTAGCCACACTCTTTTATAGCCTGTTTTCTTTGTAACTACTTTCTTGTTGCCTTCTGTCATTGGTAACACACTACCTAGGGGACTTAGTGGGGATCAGTCCACATATGGAGTCATAAGGTGGCTGCAGGTCTATGAGGGTGGTAAGTCTCTAACTCCACCAGAAAATCTTTTTCAGCTATAGATCCTGAACCAGCTGTCAATCTCAACTCTTTGATGCCTTTAGTGTTACAAATACATATTCATGTCAACATAAATAAGCCATCAGGTCAACACTCCTAAGGGCAAAGTTGGCTGATATTTATCTGTCTGTATATCTGGAGCATGAGTGACAGTAGGAGGTAATAATAAAGTCTGAAAATCCAACCTCTCACTCACATCTCTGTCTCTCTCCCTTCACTATAACTGTGATTGACAAGTCCTCCTGAAAGATGCTTCTAGTTAATAAGTAGCTGTCGCTCATAATGAGGCAGTTTGCAGTATGTAGCAAGCATTAAGATCCACAGAGGTTCTGCAGCTTAAAGACCAAGTGTAGACAATTTAATCAGACAATTTTAACATTCAGAAAAACAAGGAAATGTTTCTGTGAAGGCATTTTTTTAAAATATCACTCTCACATTGATGCAATTGCCTCGTGACACAAAGACGAGGAATGAAAAGACTTTCACAGCCAGCAACTGCATGCATGTGTTATCTGTATATTAGTCAGGCTTAAGCCGAGATGACAAAATTCTCTCCTCCAAAGCTGTGATAGCTGCGTTCTTCTCTGTGTGCCTCTTCAGTCTCTCGGTCGCCGAGCTTACGTTATATTTATTGTAGGGTATTTCTGTCGGCTTATGGTGGCTGACAAGAGCCGAGTCAAGCAGATCAGAAATTCAATTTACTGCTGAGACACTTGGGTTAATCAACAAGAAACACACACAAAAAAAAGATGGATAGACGGACCCACCCTGACAGTCACTCATATGCAAAAACACAAATGCACACAAGACAAACAGACAAGAGGATTAGTCTGATGTTAGCCAGGCTGCTGTTTGTTTATCCTTGTAAAGACACCACAGAGTGACAACACGCTCTATCTGGTACACACAAAAACACGTGTACAGTAATAATGGCAAACAAATAGTTTAAATAGATATAAATGTGGCAGCGCTGCACTGATGAACGTCGCCGCACGTCAAAAGCATGCTGGGCACCGATCAGATGTTACATCTCCCAGTGTGAGCAGCTTCCGCAGAAACAGTGTGACTCGTTCAGTGGAAGAAGATAACGGCAAAAAAAGGGAAGACTAAGCAGCAGCGGAAGGGTAAAATGGAGAAGATGAAGTATGTAAGGAGATTAAGGACTAGAGTAAATGCCTACACGAGTACAACATCAAAATCAATTTATATTCCAGTTTGGCTATCACAGAACGCAGTGTTAGTCCTCCCATCCCGAGCCTTTTGTCAATTAATTCAAGAGTGGAAAAGATGCTTTGGGTAGTATGGGTCATAACTTTTATTTTTACAGTGCCAGTGCTACCCATTCAGTTGATTTTATTGCAGAAAAGGGCCTTTACAGCTCCTGACCCTACCTGGCTGCAGCTGTCTCTGTTAAAACGCACTCTTCTTTTGCAAGCCTGTGTAATGTGGAACTTTGTGTGTGTGGGCTGGTCTATAAGCGTGCGTGCTGCTGCAATCTCTGTATACACTGCTGCTGTTCCTGAGGCTGAAGCTCTCTCCTGAGAGACTTAGTGAAGGAGCGACAGACGCCGTGAGAAAGAGGAAGGAGAGAAGGAGAGAGAGTCGAGGACACGGAGAGAGCGTAAAGGAGAAGAGAGTTGAAGATGAAGAGGCAGAGAGACGAGGGGAATAGGGATAGAGCAGGAGGCAGAGTGAAAAGGGGGCTCAAACTATGCAGCACAAATACAAACTTTCTATACATCGGAAGAGACGCCATGAGGGAAAGCCAGAAAGACGAGGGAAGAAGAGGGAGGAGATGGAAAAAAAGGAGGGAAATATACTCATAGAAAGCGCTAACAGCTCCATTTCCTCTCGTCCCACATATTCATTCAAATCGATTCCCTTTGAGAAGTGAGAGGCCATTTCTCATCTGCGAGACAGCTGCATCTAGCTATCGGAATAACTCACACAAACATACAGGAACCGCGCACACACACACACACACACACATGCGCACATAAGTGTTTTCATATTTACAGTAACATACAAATGCTCACGCAAATGCTACACACACACCGAGAATGCAAAACAAAGAGCGCCAACAAGTAAAGTGTTACCATGGGAATCTTGCTGAGGACGGTCTTACCGAGGTAATAGGATATCTGACAACACCCCAGTGATGTCATTATCGCAGTCTGGAACCCACACGCATGCACACACACACACACACACACACACACACACACACACACACATACAGCCAATTATAGACACACATACAAATTGCCTTTGTTGGCAAGATATTGATAGACGTGCGCACAGACACACACATACAGTATTTACAGCACTGAGGCACAATGCACATTTGTGTACACACACACGCCCAATATTTTCGGCGCAGAGGCGTGTGACAGCGTGGCGGGCCCTGTGGTTTAGCGGGCTGAAGACGTTCTAGTTAAATGACAGTGTGATTTAAGCCAAACAAAAACAAACGTCTCCGCGCAGTAATTGGACAAACTCATGAATGATATCATAAAATGTTATTTCTATCCACTCTCTCAGTCTCGCTCCTTCCCTCCCTTCCGCTCTGATTTGCTATTTGACACGAACAGGAAGCAGCAAACATCACAGTGCTTGTATGTGTGTGTGTGTGTGTGTGTGTGTGTGTGTGGGTATGTGTGTGTGCGTGTAATTATACCGCCTGAGGGGAGACAACAACAGGGATGGATGAATAATGCCCTTTGATCACAATAACACCACACACACACACACACACACGCACAAACACAAACGTTTGCATCTACTACATTAATGCTGGCAGTTACATCGGGTGTGTGTGGTTAGTTGGTATAAAAAACTTTTTTCAGCCACCAGCCGCCATGACAGCTGCCAGGAAACACATGCACGCACATAAGCGCAAACACAAGGAGTGCCGGAGCAGTGGAGTTTATCAATATGCATGATCAGAGGACCCTGTTCATCCTGGGATGCATCGACAAATGTCACCACTATGGATCGATAAATTACATAAATACCCTGGCAGCATGTTGGCAAACTGAATGTGTGTTTGTGCGTCATTGTTTAATTAGGTAAATGGAAACACTGAGTAACAGTAGCTGCTACAGTCCACGCCAGTCAGGCCCGAATGTAAGTTGTAAGTTGACAGAAATAAAAACATTTAACCCTGCTACTGTGTCAACACAACTGTAACTTCCCTATGTCATTAATATGGCATATATTTAATCCGACTGACTGAAGGCTTCATGTAACCCTCCACAGTTGGCATTTATACCATATAAACCATATAAAACTATTGACTGCTCCTTTCCGCCAAATATTTTTTATCGAACTTTCCACATCTGCAGTGCTCCTGGGCAAAATTGGCTGGGCATAGGAAATTGATGTGTGAGACTGCATTCTGTTCAATAACCCTTAAGCATCCCCTTGATCACCTCATCTCACCACAGGAAGCACCTTCCAAACAAGTAATGGTAGTTACAGCAATGCATCTCTTTCTGTGCCCCCATTGGGAGCCGATCTACCCTCTGAGCCACAGGCATCTCATGCGCATCTCAACCATGACGTGAGTGAGGCAGATACATTACTCAGTACTGATTGATGAGGGCAAAAAAGGATGGTAGTATGTTAAGGTAGCCGAGTACAGCTCAATAAAAATGTTAACAGCTGTGTCTCCAGTTTGTTTGGGGCATGAAGTATTCCCCAAAGTTCAAACCAGTAAAGTCAGGTTTTATTATTGTTACACACAGAAACCTTGCACAATTATTCCAATGCATTTTTCTATTTGTTGTGCAAGACATGGCAAAATGAAAGGACACATTTCCTCCTTTGCCTCTTTGTCTTTTATTTGGCACTGCAGCTGCATGAAGGGGCGGAGCTGTCCTCCCTCTCTGTCTCCACATTCTGTGTGCGGTCCACATCCTCCTCCTCTTCCTCATCGTTCACCTAAATATTACTTTCTGACCTGCTGAACGCGAGCTACCCGAGTTATGAAATTATTCTGTGCCCCATGTCCCTCTGTTTTGTTGCAGATGCGTCCCGCCGCTGCATTTTCTTCACGATTCTACGTCAAACATCTCTCAAGGATTCTGATGAATGTGAAAAATGCAGAAAATTGAACTTGTTCTGAAAATTTTAACGATTATGGACTCAGTGTGCAAACGTGGCACAGTGCGAGTACGTATTTATTTTTAGATGTTCAACAATATTTGACAAAAAAATGGACTGAATGTGCAAACGCCTTAACGCGAGTTACTGGACCGACCTCTGTGGATTGAAAGGTCTGTTGTGTCGGACTTGTGACCACTCCAAGCTGTGATGTAGCACCAGTGAAACGCTATATCACAAATGGGTGTACACAGTTCATCCATTCAATTTTTTTTTCTTTCTTAATTTGTCATGTAGATCATATTTTTTGTATCTTAAATAGCACTTTATAAATACTATGTAGTTACCACTTGCCAGCACAAGCAAGATTATTTTCCTAGTGTCGTTACTCTTAAACACCCCTTTTCACCAAAATTAGCATATTTTTAAACACGGGAAGTATGCCTTTCTGTTTTGTTTTTTTCTCTTTCTGTTGCATCACGTTTGATGTCACAGATGCACCAGAAAACAGGTTAGGAAAAAGTAAAAGCAGCATGACAGTTACAGTGGTTACTTCTTCTTTATATCTGTTACTTAGACAGCAGCAAAAGGGACTAAAACTTGCATGTTCATTTGGGTGTCGTATTTTCATCACTGCTGATCGGCGCTGGAGCCAATAAATACCTGTGACTACTGCAGCGTCATTTGACCCCCGACTATAACCTTTCCCATTAAATACAAAAGCCAGATGTTAGCAGGTGTTTGTGAATTTTTCTGCAGTGGAAAAGAGGCTAAAGAGACGACATCTGTTTCACAGGAAACATTTGTTTGAGTTGGGTGCTGGAAAAAACAAATGACAAGTGACGAATTCCAAATTTGTACAGCATTCATTATTCTTTTTTCTTTTCTTTTCTTTTTGTTATGGAGGTGTCAAAGGACTAATCAGGGCGTCTCGGGCTTTGCTTGGAATACCAAAGCATATGAAGAGCCTGTGCTCCACTAAGCGTCAGACAAAATATTCATTAATTTGTTTGAATCGCTGAATAATTAATTAATCAACCCATGTAAATGAAGTGTCACTTGTTTAAGACGCTCAAGGGATGAATTCTGAAGTGAAAATACTGTGTGTGTGAGCGTGTGTGTGTGTGTATCTGTCTTTGTGAGGACCTAGTTGAGTTTTAGAGCTTCAGAGTGAGGACCTTTTTGGAAAGTGAGGACATTTTGGGACAAACATTTAAAGGGCTGTTTAGGGGTTCCGATTTGGTTTTAAGGTTTAGATTAGAATTAAGTTTAGGTTAGGGTATCATAAGGGTTGGGGTTAGGGATTTAGTTGAGGTGACTGAGGTTAAATAAGGGGCCAGGAATGCATAATAGCAATGCAGGTCCCCACAAGTACAGGAAGACAAACTTGTGTGTGTGTGTCCATGTGGCAGCTAAGGCGACATCACTGCAGGAGCAAAGGCAGGACTGACGTGGCACCATACAGAACACACAAACACATTCATATCTGCAGTGTTACAGAGAGCCGACAAACATTAAAGAGCATCTCAATATGTTCCAACTCTTTGAACACTTTTTGTTTTATTCAGCAGCAAAGTGTTTGTTTTTCTTTAAGAAGCGAGACAGAGAGGGACATCTCCCATCGCTGCTGTTAACACATCTGGTGCATGCAGACCATGATTAAATTCACAAGGCGTGCTCTGAAGAAGCCAAGAGAAAAAGAGAACAGCTGCAGCAGCCGAAGACATCAGACAAATCAAACTGAAGTGTCAATAGACAGGTCTGAGTCGGGACAGACACGGACAAAGACTTAAGAAATACAGAGAGTGTTTATGACCAACATGATCCAGTTGCCATTATTGACCTCCAAGTCAGTCGATAACCATTTAGCGTGAGAATTACATGAGGCCAATCAACAAGCCGGGCCAGACGTCCACCCACACAATTACGACGGGTGAGGAAAATGAGAAAGTGAAAGAGAGAACAAAAGCCATGAAAGGGACAAAAATAAAAGTTTAGATGTAACGAACGCCAGCAATGAGCTGGGGGGGGGGGGGGGTTATTTTGTTTTTCTAGCCACCGAATTTTAAAGGAGCTGCTAGGGTGGTACCTTCATGGTGAATTGCTGAGAATGCAGCAAAGGGAAGACATTTCTTTCCTTAATCAATAATGTATTCTTTTCAATACAGGCGCGAGATGCATAATTCAACAAAGGCTAAGAGATGTATGGAAGGGACCAACACAGGGAAATACTGCAACATTTATCTAATTAATAAGCAAGAATGAAAGACACAGAGGAGGATGGAGAGATGTGTTTAGGGACAGCACAAGGAGAAAGGGAGAAAAAGAAAAGCAAAGACAGAGAGGAGATAGAGTCCTTTTTACATAGAGAAGCTCTCAGATAGTATCCTCTAGAGGTTGACGTAGAAACAGCTTGGACTGGAAGTCCTCGGCACCAAGAGATTTAGCCTCCAAGTGATGGGAAAAGGAAGCACACACACACTCACACACTATAGTCGGTGCATGCTGAAGCATTAAAGCATATATACGCAGGGAAATTTCACGCACGTCTCTGCACACACAAGTACGAAGGCGTAATCGTGAATAGACAAACACACTGAGGGTCTTACAAGGCGTAATCATTGGAGGCGAGCTTCTCCTCATATTTCACATGAGGATTAGCGAAAATCTGCCTGGAACAAGGCGGCAGAAAGACTCCGCTACTCGCACTTCAGAGGGTAACCATCTAAACCTTAACCTATTAAAGAGGGTAAGCAGTTATATAAACTTTAAAAGGAGGGTAGAAGACTGTGTAAACCTTACAAGGAGAGGATACAGCGCAGAGAGGACACACTAGTAGAATCTTAATCCTTGTTTGGGATGGAAACACACTGCAGCACTCACTAAACAGATTTAACCGTTGTATTTTTTTGTGGGGGGGCGGATATCACACACTAAACACTATCACGGCCATTATCCTGCTGACTCTGAGTGTAAGCGATGCCAGGTTCTGTGATCACATCATAAACTGTGCAGTCTAAAGTGAGGCAGCAGAGATACATTAAAGGCAAACTGATGTATTCACCTCAGGTTTATGTACAAAAAAGTTATTTTAGCTAAATAAGAGTAAAACTATAACTCCATGGTGGCAACTAGTGCTGGAGATTAGCTGATAAATCAATTCTGATAACAGATGAAGCCATTTTTCAAACAAATATGCCAAAAAACTGCTCACTCTATCTTCTCACTGGTGAGAATATCTTTATAAATTGAACATATTTGGATTGTAGGCTGCTAGTGAGAGAGAGAGAGAGAGAGAGAGAGAGAGAAGAAGAATTTGAAATTTGTCTTGATGAAATTATGATCATCTATGATCTTTTTTAACTATTTCATGACATGCTATAGTATAGACATATTATTGAAACCATGATTGATAATGACCTTCAATGCATTGTGGGATAGTGATTATTTCCAAACACATTAAAAGTCTTCATATATTTCAGGATTTAGCTGAAGTGCAAATTTTCAATTTTGGTTCAGTTTTTCAGCATTTTGATTGTTTTGCCCTCTACATTCACACTTCTACATGTTTGGCCTAGAACAAACCTCTAGCTTAGATTTCATATTAAATATACGAGATGGCCTTCGATATATTAGTAAAAAAAATTGGTGTGAATCAACCATGATTATCCTGTAATCCTCACATACACATTACATTAAAGCAGCTGGGCGGAACTTTTTACCATTTATAAAACTGTCCCTAGTTTGTATCACCCCCCCTTGAAGATCAGCATATTTATTTGAACCCAACAGTGACAAAAAAAGCCTTTCTCTATATGGCTATTTAGTGTAGCCTCGGTCGGGTCGGACACAGCGGAAGTCAGCAAACCAGAATACGGCGCCTGGAGGCGGAAGTAAGTCTGCACACCCACAGCGGCCCGCAGCCATTAAACCACAGAAGAAGAAGGAGCCGTGCTTACGAGTAGGATTTAAGGAACAGGCTAAATGACGTAGTGCGGAGTAGTGAATGATTTCGGGCACATTGCACACTTTTGTGAAGTAGGTGGTGGTATGCACCTGGAAGTTGTTTGCGATCCGGCAATAAATTGAGAGAAGAAGAAGAGCCGTGTTTACAGAGAGTGTTCTTCAGGTAAGTGGCACGCAAAAGGCATTGCTGAACACATAACAGTTTTACCAGATGTATCTATAAGGACTTGGTTGTACTTTCGATGTCATGGTGGATAAAGAAGGAGCAGAATCTAAAAGAAAAAGAACAGAAGAAGGCTAAACGGGACAGTGATAGGGCTCGAGCCCAAACGCGTGTAAACCTCGGTCGGGCATTCACCAAGTGGAGAGATCTGAGAGATTTGAAAGGTTTTAAAACTGATCCCGAGTTGGCCCTTTTCCTAATCGACAGGTATTTAATTTTTGTTCTTATTTAGAGAATATACCGCAACTTGTTAGACGTTGTTTCACTTCAATATATGACAACATGGAAGTTATAAGCAAGCTAAATGTAACGTTAGCTGATGTGAACCGCTTTTCTAGTAACGTCACAACAAACGCCACAAAATTATCTGTGACTGTGACCATGAACACAAATATACAGCAGGCAGTTGTCCTCAGTTTATAAGAAATTCAGAGCTACACCAGATCATTTATGATTTTCCTCTCGTTATCCAAAACAAATGCACGTGGTAATTGTTGGTTGCAGTCGAGATTTTACGACATCAGGCTGTGGGTGTCATACTGCTTCGACCAAAGGGAGCATATATAATCAACGAAACCGTTAAGTTCCGCACAGCTGCTTTAACTGTTCTCGGATGAGAATGTTGCATCCCCAGAATGTACTGACAATGATGATGAACTTTGTGCACTGTGAAGTGGACTTGAAGCTTATACAAATAAGTCGTTTTCTCATATGAATTCTGGACAATGTACAGAAGTGTTTCGTTTATGTATCCACTTCATTAGCACAACCGAGTCTCTTCCTATTCATTGAATTTGTCCGACAATTTTGGCGATGGCCCTTACTGACAGAAAGTTCTTGAACTTGTCTCTCCAGTTAGACATTTTTTGTTGACATCTTTGTGTAAATGCAAATTATTTTTTACCCTTGCATGTTTGTATTCTTGTGGTTTCACACCACTCACTGTGAGTTCTCAAGACAATAACCTGCTCTATTCACATATGGACTCAACTGGACATAACATGGACTTTGTACTAGGGAGCCAGCAGGGTAACATCCATTTAAAGTCTAGTCACAGGAGGTTAAAAAGAGAAGAAGTCACAGCATCACATTGAGTCATATCATTGGGGTACAGCACATACACAGTCAGCGTGGGGTTGGAATATTTTTATTTTTTGAAAAGCAAAGATATGAGTGAAAAGCAAAACTATGCAATTATATAAAAATAAAAAAGGTCCTTCGTAAAAGATCACAAACAAATGTTTTCTAGATGAAAACATTCTATTGTAGACTGGGCGCAATCCATTCAAGCGTACTGAAAAAATTCTGTCAGGCCAAGTGCACTAAAAGAGGCTAAAAAGAGCATAACCAAAGAGCTGACCGGACATGATCCCTTTATTTCTAGCGCCGTCTGCTCTAACCCTGCATCACAGACATCGCAGCTCCTGTTACATGTGTACATACACATGTGTAACACCCAGTACCTCCCATGGGGTCAGAGAGCAAGTCCCAGCCTTCACTTAATAGCCCTGATCCGGTCTAACTGATTCAGACATTTGCGTTCTCACATACATCTCCTCTGGGTAATGTCTCGATAAGTTCAGGGTTGCATTGCGCGTGTGTGTACGGGGCTATAGTCTGATAAATTGGGAGCAGAGACGAATAATGTGAGAGAGAAAACAAAGAGAAGACAAAGTGGTGGGTCGAGCGCTTTAAAGTGGATTACTTTCTCCTCATCTGTTCCTCCAGAGGAAATGCTCCCGCTGTCAAGGAGCTGAATTGCTTCTGTTTCAATGACACTCGCTGACGGGGGACATGAGGTGTGTGTGTGTGTGTGTGTGTGTGTGTGTGTGTGTGTGTGTGTGTGTGTGCTGCTAAAGGAGATGGTGTGTGGCAGGTGCCAATCAGGACATTCTGTAATTCCCCTCCACTCAGCCTCGCCTCTGGTCAAGCTGAGAGATTATCCCTCACCCCTTCATTTCCCCCGCCACCCCTCTCCACCTCCTCTATTTCAGCACTCGCCTCCCTCCCTCCCTCCCTCCTCTGCGCTCTCTTCTGACACTCTCCTCTCCCTCCTCTTAAAGGTGCCACGTATAGCATTACAGGATCAATAAACCATTACCCCAGTAACTTTAAGACATTTGTATATTTACTGTAAACAAACAAGGTAGTCGCTGAGAGGTTCCACAGTCTCAACTGACCTCTGCACTGCGTGTTTTATTGTGGGCCACAGGGTCGGATTTGGTGGAGTGCCGAGGAGAGAGATTGCTCTGCGGCATGAAATAGGAAGAAGGATGCAATTCTTTCAGTGCCACTGGAGCTAAAGATTTGTGATTTTCTCACACTGGCGGATCTTGAAGAAAAAAAGGTTTATAGGAAAACAATTCATCCTCTTTAGGAAAGTTAAAAAGAAAAGATAAACACACACTAGTGGCTCTAGGTTGTGGGGAAAGAAGCTAAGATTTATCAAAAGAGTGGTGGCAATTTTGAAAAAGACTAGCACCACTAACAATACCGTCGGATAAGACGCAGATTTTGTTTGTTTACAATAATTACACCGAGACACTACATCTGTCGATGATTTGACAATCACCACGAAACACTTATGTTTCAAAATGCTATATGTAGCATCTTTAAGTCTGGCTAACACACTGCCTGCCAAGCTTTCTTTGATCTCATGGGCAATAACACAGATAAGAATATCCTCATTGTGTATCTGATGAATCCCAGGAGCTAAGCAGTGCCTTGTGAATCCGCAGTATCATGTGCTGTTCATCTATCCCTATTCACACTTCAAAGTGATTGGCAGGCGAGGGGCATCGCCTATTCAAATGCGAGCACCAATCGGGGCTCTTGCACTTTGTCTGAGGGAATCCTGCACCATGAATGGAGACTTCCAAGATTACAGCTCACTGTGCCACACAGTTTGCCGTCAGCCAAACTTACAAACACCCACTCCTTCCATGTTTCCTCACCCTCTCCTCTTCAGTCATACATTCCTATTCCCTTCCGTCTGTTCTCTACTTAGTTTTCAAAGGCTCTCCTCTTCTAGCCTCCAACACTTCTCTGCAGATACTTACCTCATCCTCCTACCCCCTTTACTTCCTCCACATCATCTCTTTCCACCAATGCTAGCCTGGTTTCCTCTGTGTTTCTGTCTCTGGACACTAACTTTGCTGATATTTGAGAGGTGTAACTAATTGGCAAGGCTTCCCACCTGTCTGTTAGCAGAAGACTATACTATTTTCATGCACATGACAGCCAAATGCATGACAGGTGAGTGTGTGCTTGGTTTTCTCGGGTTCAGCAAAGACTTCAAACCAGAAGTTTGGCAAGTCACTCCAAACCAGATCATTCAGTCATTGAATCATTCATCGTCATCCATTCTCTCCTTCATACCACCCCATACCACACCTGGCTTTGCACAACTTCATCCACTCATCAACAACATCCAAACATTCTTCAAGCAATCATCCGTCCACCCATGATCCTCCATACCTTATCAGCCATGATCATGGACGAGCCTCCATGGATGCCCAGGATGGGTATGAGCGTCTGCGAGGAAATAAAATCCAAAATCTGGGCGATGGCCTCCTGGTCGGTGCCATCCCCAAACACCACGCCGTGGATCTTTGTCCCGGACATCAGGTCGCACATGTGGGTGATGATGCTTTTCGGGTCGGTCTCGTTGACCAGCAGTGTGACCACGTTAACATCGATGGGGTCCTCCTTGCTCCACAGCGCCCGGATGTCCCGGTCTGAGATGTAGCGCGTGCGCCCCAGGATCACCGCAATGTTCAGGACCGGCACTTTTTCCGAGGCGCCGCCACCTCGCTGCTTTTGAGCCGCCACGGGGTCCGCAATCAGGGTCACTGCCACCAGGAGAGCCAAGGATAGCAGCACGCTATTACCACCACTGCCACTGCTGCAACTGCTGCTCCTTCTACCCCTCCTCTTACTCCTTTTGCTGCTGAGGGACATACTGCCAAACCACTTCATCCCCTGCATGGGAAAAAGGATGAGGAAAAACAGAACAGATGAAGACGGATCAGAAAGAGAGAAGGAGGTGGCAGGGAGAGGTGTGGAAAGATGATGGCAGAGAGAAAAAGACAGGGGAGATAAATTGTTAATGCACAGCTCTTTAAGCCCACACATTCAGGTCGCATCTTTCTTTTTTATTCCACTTCTTCTCAGTAACGTTATTAAACACATAAACCTTGTGGGGAGGGAGATGGCCTTGAGAGGAAGTTGCGGAGGGGTGAGAGAAAGAGAAGATGACTAACAAGTATATACTTTATGGTCACGACGCTAGGATCAGATGATTCAAGAGCAAGCTGTGCTATTCGGAAGAGGCAGGCAGACATTTATACAGTTTACAAGTGTAATATCCTAAAACTCAACCTTCACCATAGATTGACACATAACTTATCGGGGGGCACTATGAGTGACAAACTACACTGAACATTTATACACATTTCACTTTCTGCCTGTTGGTTGATTTAGTTATTACATCATTTGCAGTGTTGTGCAGGACAAAAATATATGTTTGTGCATGAGACTGACAGTCCCATTGATTTTGGTAAGCCCCTGAGGTTTGCTACAGCGCCACCATGCGGTCAAGTTTTCTTTACCTACAAAGATATTCCCATCAGCCTCAACTATTCTGTCTTTTTACAGGGTTCCTACAGCTTACGGCAAGTTAGGTTTGAGACTTAATAAGATTTTTTAATGCCACCGCGAATGAAATAAGACCAATTTTACAATAACCAAAATTGAAGGAAAAATAAACATAAACCGACGTTAACAGAACTGGGAAATAGCTGGCACATTGCGTTTCGTACTGTGCATGTGGGATTTCACTGCCTTGATTCCCATCATGCTCAGTTTGAAAAACCCTTTAGCATAAAGTACATTAAGCTTTGTATGTATTGCCTTAAATCAGTTTCAGCAATGCCTTTAAGTCATGGTTGAACATCCAATTTTCACTGAATTTACAGTCTTCCCCATGTCATCCGGGGTAAAGCAGCAGCTAGATGCAGACTGCTCTGAGCATACCAGGCAGGAACACAAACACAATTCTATTTTTGTGACTTTCGGAAGATTAATTTAATACATAAAAACAGGCTACCAATTAAGGCTCTACTTTTAAATTAATTAATTTAAACACAGATTTGCAGGAACCCACGTTTTGTGCTGTCTATCTAATGTTACCATGCTAGAACACTAAACTAAGATGGTCAACATGCTGAACATTATATCTGCTTAGCATGGACATGTTAGCATTGTAATTGTGAACATGTTAGCATGCTGAAGTAAGTACCTCAAAGCACTGCTGAGCCTCAGTACAGTCTCACAAAGCTGCTAACATGGCGGTAGACTGTTAGTGTTGCTCATATGCAACTAACATTTAAAATTTGGTTGAACCATTCACAGCTGCCGAAAATGAATCAAACCGATAATTCAAATATCAATGTTTTCACTACATTGTCAGGAACTTAGTGGTGGGCTGACACTGAATACAATTGTCAAGACTTCTAAAACCATGTGCTATTGTCACACTAAAATCTTCAATTCAAAGTCTGATAGAAGGGGCATCACAGTGCAATCACAACACTGTGGAACTGTATGGTAAGATCTGACATAAACTGTGAGTTCAATAGTAACAAAACAAAAGAAAAAATAAATACTGTCTTTAATAAAGATGGTTACACCTGCCCTGTGATGCTAGTCGGAGCAATTCCTCACCTGCAGCCTTATTTATCAGATTCCTGTATAAATGATTCAACATACAGAGAACAGGAGGTAAGTTAAGAGACAAATTACAGAAAGGCTGAGACAGAAAGAACAGACTGATGTAAACCAGCAAGTGCTATAAATAGCTTGGGATGCCACTACGGGCCTCGGACAGGGGGCAGAGGGTTGGAGGAGGGTTTCCTCAGTTGAAACAAATGTTTGTGTGTGTGTGTTTGAGAGTGTGGATGTGTTACTCTGCACCAACCAGAGCTGAGGAGAGCAGTGACATGATCATCAGACACAAATCACAACCTACACCACCCCTCTCCCTACAGAGATAACGCTCGCTGGACCTCCTTGGACGTCCAATGCTCAGAAAGCATAAAATATTGAGCGAGTGTGCATGTGTGTGTGTGTGTGTGTTGGTTTATCATGATGTGCAAGACATATGAGCAGGTGGTGTGCTGAACAGCGGAGCGTGAGCAAAATCAGAAGGGCATGAAACATATGGTCACATAATGTGTCCATGTGCATTGCTGACGATTTATGGATTCACTGACAGGTCTGCGTGCCTCTGCGTTGGTGCAGAGCCTGTTGGTGCATGATTGATTCACAGGAGCTGTTGTTTATCAAAGCCACAACAGATTTAAGCGCTGAGATCATAAGATCATAAGAAACTATCCTCATTTACAAAATGTTCTTTTGCATTAACATAAGCTGCAAAACAACACTGTGAAAAAGACTGTGAGATAACCACATGTTGCCAACTATTGTCTTCTCATAAGCCACCGGTAAAGGAGTGACTCATGCAGATTTAATAGTTACAAGGACATGATGTTTTCAGTCCTGCTTCTTTGTCAGCCTGTGTCTTGGTTAACAGGATGCCTGGTAGCACATGTAGCTATATAGTTAGGACATTTTATTATATTATTGGTCGAGTTACATTATTGGCTTTATTACATTTTTAATCAGGTTAAGTGCAAGTTTCATTACATTTTAAGGTGTTCCTACATTTTCAGGAAATTATTACATTATTTACACAATTCAAGCAAAGGGCAAAAATACAGACTTTATTAAAACTGCATTACTGGACATTTTTGAGCATTTTGCTGCTATTTTCTGATGAACTGAATGCTAACATTATGTCATAGGCTTGTGTAGGGATGCCAACAGTTAACTGTTAATCGGTTAACCGCCACAAATATTTCTGACTGGTTACAAATGTTGGTCTGTAAGTTAAGTTTGCTACTCTCCAGTTTACTGCACTGCACACCAACTGGATCTGGTGGGAGCTAATGAGCTGGCCGTGCCCCCATTCGGCGATGACCACTAGTAATGCCACCCCGACCACTCAAAGCTTTTACACGCCACATTCACCCATTCACACACACTCACGCACTGATGGCCAAGGATGCCATACATGGTGCCACCTGCTACCCAGTAACATTCATACGCTCTCACACATCAATGGAACAGTCACTGGGAGCAATTTGGGGTTCAGTATCTTGCCCCTAGGACATGCAGGCTGGATGAGCCTTGGATCGAACCGCTGATCTTCCAATTGGTGGACGACCCACTCTACCTCTGAGCCGCCCCAACGTGCCAACCCTTTGGTCTCCTTCCAGGTTGTTCCTGCGAGCAAGCAGCATTTTGACCAGAAACCACCTTTAGCATTTGTAACAATTTTGGCACTTTTAGCCCTCTAAGCATCGTTGGCAGTGTCTGTCTGTCAGCAAAGCCAAGAGGAAATAAAAGACATTTAAATCACAAAACATAAAAATGTTCCCACCTCTAAATAGAAAGTGCTTTGAAATGTGACACCGAAGCGTGTTGTTTGTGTTTTCTTCTTAAAAATGTTAGGAGTTGTCAGGCTATCGAAAGCAAAATTTACCAGAGCTGAAATGCCTATCCAATGATTGCATATCAGTATGTGTGACGATGCAGATCTGGATCTACTGCAGATGCAAAGTGAAAATGCCCTAATGTTTTGCACTACTAAGATAGTACATTTTGGCAGGAGTATGTATCTGTAATTTCTAGTTTTGGGTTTGTTGCATTTTGTGCCATCATATATCTGTATTCACCTGCCACCTATTTTTTAAGTAGACTTATATAAAGAAGAACAAACTACTTAGCAAAGCAATTCAGTGCAAATTGTTTTGTGTGCCACCCACACCTGCCAACTGCTGTTTAACTGGCCTTCTGAGTTTCTGGATTGTCAGAAAACTTTTTCATATTGCTGGCATCCTTATTAGAATACCTTCTCGTCAAGCAATGTAATAAAAGACTTTTTTTAATTTGTAAAGTTTCCCATTACTGTTCAACCCTGTTTGCCCCAAGAAAGAGAAAACTGTGCGGCTGCATTGTCTATTTGTAAGTATGATGATGGTTTTAGATTATTTTCTGTGGGCTAGGATTTGTCATACCTTGTGATTCTGTAATGAAATTGAGACTCCAGCGGAAGGCTCTGTTGTGCGCTGAATAATGCATGTGGGCTCACTGTGTCATCCTGTGTTTTTAAAACAAGTGGAGGACTGCTTGTCTCTCCCTGCCCAACTGAGCATAAACACTGTTAGAGCAGACCTGAGGATGAATCATCCAAATCTCGGTCCATTCACTGTGGAGAAAGGAGCACCGATGCCTAATAGATTCCGGGTGTCAAAGAGCCGTCATCGTCCGTCACCCAGAAACTGTAGGATTACATGAAGGCTTGCTCTGACAGTTTGTGAAATCACTTAATTCTGCGGGACTGACATTTATTTCTCAGTGGAACGATGGCATACTTTCTTTAAATCTCACTTCCTACTTTTACACAGGTTCACACTGAGAGACAGAGTATAAGCACAGTCTGTTGTCCTGTTGGTAAACAGCTTCACAAAACATTTCCGATCTTTTACATGTTCTTCGCTTCAGAGCGGCACCCATGTTGCTGACTCCCCTTCCAAGTCTTGCTAAAGAGCACTTGAGCAGGGCGGACTCTTCCTGTCAAGAGGCATTAAAACCCAAGCCTTCCGGTTGAAGGAGTGTCTTGATAATTACTAGACCATCCTGCTTCTGCAGCTGCTTCTATTATCATTTTAAATATTACATTTCACTATTAATATCACAGTATCAGTTGGACCATCTCGCTGTTCAAATGCTTTTCATCATCAGCGGTTTCTGGGGGTTACAGGAGAGTTATGAAGCCCACACCGTCTCGAAAATCCAAGCAGAGAAGCTGAATAAAACCAGCCTCAGACTGCGGCAATACTGTTACATAAATGCATACTGTACACACACTGTAGAGGGATTTGGGGAAAATCTATATGTTGCCTCTGTTTTCATGAATACTAGATATGAACTGAGGATGATGGAAAGCTACTGGGCCATTTTAGGACATGCAGTATCCTCCTCAAAACCTATCTAGAGAAAAAAAACTAGGGGTGTAAATCCAAAGTTTCGATGATACAATACAGTATACACTATTGTAACACACTGGGTGACGTGAGGTTAACTGTATGGACTGTCACTGCTACGAATGTGTTAAGCTCTCCTACAGTAAAAGTTCTCTTATGGCAGTTCCTGAGGTTTCCGTAATGTCAGTGAACATACTGACATACTGAACTGTCAGTCAATACTAGCACCTATGACAGTGACCTGTGTGAGAGGTTCGAGGAGGTGTTGTTACTCCAGCTAGTTTGAGTGTGTGTAAGCCGAGGAGCGGGAGTTGTTGAGGTAGCCGGTAACGCAGAGAGCACCTTGTGAAGCAGACGGGTATATACTCATTGTCTTTCTCTTGGCTGCTTACCTGACCTGGCACTGGGCTGCTATAACTGTTTGAATGTTTAGGAAGGAGGTGTGTTTGGACAGAAATGGTGATGCAGATGTGACATGTATCAGGGGTTTCACTTTGCATCGATAATATTGGATCTTTTATCACTGAATCAATGTCTTTATCCAGATAGATGTATCGTTACATCCCTAGAAAACCGGACACATCTTTAAGTGTAGGCAGCAGTAATGGTGCAAGGCAAAACCAGAATTATAAGAAAAAGGTCAAACTGGTACCAATTTGGCATATTATGGTATTTATAGTAACAGGCGAGTCCATTGTTAACAAGATTATCTTTGGCTTCCAATGGGTGGTGTGCAAATCTGAATAACAAAAGGGTGGGGTTTTTTTCCCGTCTCAACTCCGCAGCATCACATGGGGATATTAAGGCGAGAAGGTTAGCGGGAAAATGGACATCAGAGGAGAAAAACAGGCAGAGGAAGTGAGGGTGATGCAGAGAAAAAAAGTATAATGAGAAACTGACACGGACATTCAAAAGAAAAGAGGAAGACAGACAGAGAGAGAGAGAGAGAGAAAAAGAGAGAGAGAGAAGGAGAGAATCCCCAGCCAAATCGGATTGGGGCAGTTTGTCGTCACACAAAGGCTACCGTTTCTTGGCACCACAACAGTAAATGATGTTTGGCAGGCACATCCATACTACTGGCTATCGTGCACACACACACACACACACACACACAGACTCATATTTCCTACCTCACACAACCGCATGTACCTTTACCAAGTCTAGAAAACAATCACTTTCTCAGTGATCAGTGAATAAGAAAGTGAAATATGATCCGATATCCTTATCTCATGTGTTCCTTTTTGGAAAATCAGAAACACGCTTCGCACACACACCCACTGGCACTTAAATCTCTCTTGCCACAATTCCCATGTGGCTTCACCGCCACAAAGCCCACATTTGTGGTCCGCACACAACTAGGTTTCGCAGGCATCAATAATTCAGCCGCATTATCTTTACATGATGATTAATATGATTGCATTTACCGCTGCGGTCGCATTCGTTCTTCCTTCTGTCTTCCTAAATGGCATTAAAATTACATTAACATACTGTACACACTCTATGGATATGATTTATTTACAGAGTCAGGGCTGGAACGGTTGAAACCGAGGATGATAAGTGTATGTTTTACGATGCCACGGCCCAGAGGACGCATGTGTGTATACATATTTCTGGTTTGTAGAAGACTGCACTTCATATTGTATGTATTTTTCCATCTCCCATTGGCTCCTCCAGTTCTCTATATTCATCCGTCGCCCATTCACTTATCTGTCCATCCTTCCCTTCATCTTTTGAACTGCTTTCATCCCTCTATAGCTCCTCCACCTTCAAACGCTGTCTCCCTCACTAGATTGACTTAAGCACGACATTGCGGCTGAATGTTCAAAACTCAAGCAAAATACATTTTGATACGCTACTTTTCTGTGAATATACTATGGAAACTCACCAATGCAGGGTACAAAATCATCCACCGGCAGTGGAGTAGCAGAGGGTATATGCAGGTGAACGGGGTTCTCGTTTTCAGATATTTACAGTATACCCTTATCAGCCAAAAAGCCTTTGGAATAGGAGAGTACTCACTTCCTCCTTGGTAACCTACATGTATATCTAGTGGTATACCACCTTATTAGCTACCTGTACACCACTGTCCACTGGTCATACGCAAACTGCAAAAAATTAAGATCTCATTAAAGTGAAAATAGTGTGATAATTTATTTGGTATCTTGAAAGCTCCCTTTGATATAACCCACACTGGTGTTTAGACTCTTTGCTGTCTAAGTTGTGTGTAATGAGGAAAAGGGATTAAAAGAATCTGGCAGCAACAGTAAGTCGCTACGCTACATGACCAAAAGTGTGTGGCTCCTTGGTGAAGTTAAATTTTAATGCTCCGGAGTACAATTATATTAGACAACAGTGTGCAATTACTCCTGTGCCGATTTTACCATAAAGAAATTGCTTTTATTTATGTTTGGCCCGGGCGCCTTTGGGGTTGGGATCTGTCACCCACCATCAGTGGCCCACCATCAGTGGCCGACCTCAGTAGCGTGCTTGCAGCCAAATGGGAGCAAATCCACGCAGCAAGGTTCAAACATCTTGTGTAAACCCCTATCAGAAGACTGAAGACAGTTATAGAAGCATATTTATTTCCATGCTGTTTGAATGACTTGTTAGAAAGTCACGTATAGGTCATATTCTCAGCCATTCCATCAGCCTCCTCGTCTAGACCTATTCAGAAGAGGAACAATTTCATCAACCACTTCGATAGTTATGTGTTATCATCACTTAATTTCCAGTATGTCTGCTTTCTTTGACTGTAACCAGTAGGCTATTTTAAGGGGGGGCTGAAGGGGAACACTATCCCCCTTGTTATCACTCTATCCTCTGAGTCCGGACCCAGATGACGTCCTCTCCGAACCCAGACCTGTAACCAATACGTAACTGAGAGTTGTTTAATTTTGAAGGAGCATTCTATATTAACCGGGGCCATGTTTGCAGCACTGGTTAGCAGACCAGGAAACTCACAGACCAATTACATGCTGTGATGGTCACAGCCACACATGGTTATGTTTTCCCAAGTCACCCTTTAAACTCATTAGTTTGTTATTTACACGTGTTACTTTGATTTATTGTCAACCATACCAGAACAATCCAAATCACACAGCTGGTTTGATTTAGAATTTATTTATGTGCTTTTAACCTTACATTAACCTAATTTAGGTCTACATGTTTTAGCATTGTAGGGTCACGCAGGCAAATTGTACGAAATTAATTATTTGTTTCTTTGTCTTTGAGTTACCGTGGTCGTTTGGGAGGTCCCTTCCTGGTAGAGCAAAGGCGTGGCTGAAGGCTGAGGACTTTTAAATCCCAGAGCCAACTCATTGAACCAATGTGCTGCCATGTCATGGGGGAATTTGGATTTTGATAGTTTTGCTTTATATTTAGTTGTTGCCGTCCATTTTGCTTACCACTTGTATTTTTGGTTTGGCCAAGCCATTATATATGCTCTCTCGTGTGATTTTGACACATCAGTTTGTTCAGCTAACATACTGAGTATAGTGATGTTATGTTGACCTCTTCTATAGGACTAGTTATACACTTCTTGGTTTGTTATTTTTTATGCTTTTTTGGGGGTAAATAAAAACCCACGATTTTGTCAACAACCCGTGTCCTTGTTGCCTCACGTGTTAAACCATCTGAGATGTTGCTACTCAGCCAATCAAATCTGTGCATTCGGTAAGCATTGCAACTCCAGTGAGTGAGATACACACACATAAGAAAGACGAGATGAGAAACAACAGTCGGAGAAATAAGTAAGTCAGAGAAAAGTAATTTCACATGGCGTGATCTAAAGAGAGAAAGGTAGACAGTGAAAACAGAGCTTTTAATCAAGTATGGACAGACTCTTACATGTTCACTCTTCCCACGGGCAGTTCAAAACCACCATGTCTCATATGTTCTGTGACCATGCCGATTATTAAAAAGGAGGAATGTGAAGCGCCACAACAAGACAGAGCACAAAGCATCTTTGAGCAAACATACCCACTCAAATCTGAGCTAAGGACGCAGAAAATAAAATATTTTATTGTCCTACTTTGACCCTGGTAAACTTTAACCAGCTGTGTCTGGGATCAGGGAACCAGGGACACTGAGGTTCTTCCTCCTGTCTCCGGTTTTCGTTCATCAGTCTCTTCCTGCCCCTACTCCGCTGTCTCATTGCCATACTGCACGTCTGCAAAGTTATGCAAAGACTAATTCTAAAATAACTCCGCTCTGTTTCTTCATTTATTCATCTGTCCCAAGACATTTCCCCTCTCTGCCATCAGTCTCCCTCTCCGGTTCCTATTTCTCTCAGCTACTTCCTCCCTCCATCCCTGTCCCGCCTACGACTCGAGCAAAAAGCTCCGGCCAGGCTGTGAACCACATCCAACTGTAGATCCCACGTCACACCAATCCTCGCATCCCCTCATTGGCTCCCCATAAAGAACACAATAGACTTCAACACAGCACTTATCACATACAAGGGCCTACATGGTCTTGCCCCTTCAAACGTCTCCAAACTCTCACATCCTTACACCACCTCTGGGCCACTCAGATCATCCGACCAAGGTCTGTTATTCATGCCCGCTCCCACCATAAATCCACGAGTGATTGCGCCTTTGCCGTGATCAGCTGAGCCCATAAAGAGCTTCAAACCCACCTCTACTGACTTTCCTTCCCTGTAGTGACTGAAACTTATTTGTGTCCTCTGTGTTTGTAGTATTTGTGTCCCTTCTCTCCCTTTATAGCTGCATATGTATGCTTCTTACGTTTCTGCCTCTGTATCCGGTGAAGCACTTTTTGTAGCAGTTTTAAAAGGTACTTACTTTGTATTTCAAGAGATTCATTCTAAAATGAGATTCTGCCATTTGAAGAGAACAGACACCAAAGACAAGGAATTGTATGAATGCAGATGTGCCGCTCAAGTTGGGATCTGTCTACAGTCCTTTGCATACAAAGTGACAGCAAAGTTTAAAGGGATTAGAAATGTAGTTTTCAAAGAATGGAGGACAAGATTGCATTGTTCTTGCTTAGAAGAATGCCTTTGCACGCCACTCTCAACATCTGTGTCACATTGTCAGGTAGCATCCTATACTGCACCAAAACTGATGTGTTTTTAAAATTCCAGTATCAGCAACTTATTTTGCCTTTTTCAAAATAAACAGATGTTTTGCACGAGCAGTGATAGACAACTTGGCTAAATGAACGAGGAACCAAAACTAAGGGACATCGAGAGAAGATCAGCACCGTCAAGTCCCAGAAATGACGTCACAGTGTCACCCCGGCTGCCTGACTAAGGGCTGGTGGATGGAAAGTGCAGTTCTGAAGCAAAGAGGATGTAGCTCCAATGATGTTGCCAAGATTAAAGGGGCACTCAGTTCACCACACAGCGTGTGAAAACGCCTATATAATGTCTTTGGTAGCTTTGGGGGGGCTTTTTGAAGTCTGGGAAAATTACCAAAGTGATGTCATCAGGATTATTTTGGCTAAAACTGTAGCATTTGAAAGACATGGACATTCATCAGGGAGGGAGCTTCTGTTATAAGATGCATTATGGGAAGTAATGGATCCAGTGTTTTTGGAGATTTAGCAATACTACAAACTAAAAGTCAGGATATCTCAACCTCTGACACTTTGGTTTTGACTCTTCCTTTCCAATCATGACTTCTCCAAACTTTGCTAGAGTGTCCCTCAAAGTAACCCCAAACTATTCCCCATGTCTTCTGGCATACGTCTCCTTTGTCAGCTCATTCCTCTATCCATTTTCTCTCTCAGCCATTCCCTCATTCAATCCCTCTCCCTCTCTCGCAGGCCCCAGCCATCTGCTCTGTGTGCCCTGACGTGTGCATGAGCACCCATGAGAAGCCCAGTGGAAGTAATCGTCTGCTACCACTCAGGCTTCAACATGTTGTCTGCCCACTGCACATACCTCTTCAGCTCCCTACAAACCCACTGTGTGTGTGTGTGTGTGTATGTGTGTGTGTGTGAGGGAGTGCGAGAGAGGCCGACTAAGAAGTGAGACCACTGGTATTCTCTTATATAATGGGTTTGAACAGTGTTGCTCTCTTTCCCTCTCTGCACCTGATGCCCAACACACACGTTTACCTCCCCTGCTCCATTAGAATATTAAACTCTTTGCTTCACAATGTCTCCTCGCTCATTTATTTTCTTTTGGTGCCAGCTGCATCCGTCAGTTTCTGCTTCATTAGCATGCAGAAGGCCCACATTAGTCCATTGTCCCTTTTTCTGAATTTCAATTTACTGTACTGGCACGATATGTAAATACATTCATGTTGCTAAATACTGGCTATAGCAGTGATTATTATACCACAAACAAATTACACATGGTCATTTAGGGTGGTCTGTCTGTGTCACTTCGTGGCAGCAGGCAACAAAGTAAGCTTCTGTAGCCCCGCAGCGTTTCTGTCTTTGCCCAACAGGAAAGGAATCTTTTCTCTGAAGCCACCTCTGAAGGCCAGAGTCTGAGGTGATTTCAGATTTTTATTCAGCCATGAACAACGCTGATGAATTTGAAACACAGAGCGGCGCTTGCCTTTGCAGGAGCAATCTTTTCGGTGGCCTTCTTGATGGCGACTTGATTTTATTTTTAGAAAAAGTGTCCCCTGACTGACTAACTTCAGAGCTGTCTTAACGCTGTCTTCATCTATATGTAAATAGAGGGGTGTTAAAAATCAATCACATCTCCCCTGTCTCTCACACACTCTTGCAGTCTTCTCATTTTTTTCTTTCTAAACCCTTTTCTATCACCTGTGCTGCTGCTGGGGCAGAAATGATCTTGCATACACACACACACACACACACACACACACACACACACTCTTGCTGAATAGTATCCTAAGGCAGAATGGTGACAGTCTATGGTAGGGCCCTCAATCTACATGTGGCGAGGTATTGGGTTAATACATTGTTTCCTTTTGCTGTCATAAAAATATGGATTGCCCTTCCATGGGCTGCAGCTGGCGCCTTTACATGTAGAGGGAGAGGGAGAGCTTCTGTGATAGGAGAACTGCGCTTCAACAACGTGACTGAATCCCGAGAACAGGAGAGAGGGAGAGGGGGGTGAGAGGAGATGTAAATTCATTTGGATCTCCCCATTATGTTCAGTGGGACCAACACAATACAAGTGCGACCCCTACTGGTGCAGCGTCGGCCTGCCTCCTCCACTCTTGGCCAACACGCTCCTCACACAGCGAAAGATTTTTTTTTATTTTTTTTTAGGGCAAAGCCCGTGTTCACTTTCTGTCACGTTTCGGGAGGGCACATGCGCAATTTTTGTGGCTAAAATGTCATTAGAACTTGGAAAATACGCGCTGCGTTCTTGGAGAGCTCCCAAATGTAACGCTGGCTGTTCGTCCTGATATGGGATGGAGAAGAGCAGGAAGTTGTGCCAAGCAGCGGCGCGATCAAACCCCGCAATGTGTTATCCAACCTTCGGATAAAATCACCAGAAAGCACAGCCGGTCTTTATTTTGTGTGACGCGCGCTCTGCGCTAAACTCAGCTGATTCTGCTAAAACCCACCGGGTTCACACCGTTTATTGGTGATGATATTTAAGGGGTGCTGGGTGCGTGTGTCCAACTACCAAAGGAGCCACGTATCTTATTTTCTACCCATACAGTCAGTTTGTGTTTGTACATTAATTCACGGCGAATTGAAAAATGTGTTTCGCTTATTTCTGCCGGCTGAGAGATGCTGTGTACAGATGCGCTTTGAAGCCGCCTGCGCTGCGCTCACTGCGCCAGCGTTTTGAATCATGAGGAAATTTTAACATTTGACGTGAGCTGAGAGGATAATTTGATTTTTAGTGTTTGCATCTCGTACTGCGTGCCTCGCATCGTTTGAAACCCCCAGTTGCTCGTGTTTTAGGGACAGCTGTGCTCTCCGTGCTGTGGGTGCCGCACTTTGGATAAGGGGGACGCCTGTGGGTACAACCCGCACGGCGCCCGCTGGGGAGACAGAGACAGAGACGGTGCATGATCATCACAACCCCCAAATTACACGGGGAAAATAACAAAGTACTTACAGCATCTCCCTTCCACAGAGCTCCAAAACAGTGGTGTGAGATGACATTGCAACAGTCCCCTCTCTCCTCCGAGAAACCATGCAGCCTCTGATGGGGATCACACTCACAAAACACTGCACAACAGGAGAAGAAAAAAAAATCACTGAATCTCTGGCAATGTATTATTTCCACCGTGTCCCAAAAAAACTGAATGAAATCCCCCGTTTTATCACTTCGCGAGCGCGCAGCTGCGAATAAAAATCACTGTTGTTGTAATCCAATCTTCATTGTGTGTGCGCCTACTGCTGATTCTCCACTGCAATCTCTGCTGGCCCCGCGCATTGTGGGGGCTCAACCTGCCTCTGTATGATTAGAGCTCCCGGTATCCCGTTATTCCTGTCCCGGGCGAGGAGAGCGAGAGGCAGGTGAGCAGCCGCCGGACGCACACATAGACGCACACGCACATTGACTACTACAGTAGAGGCTCCGGCGTCCTGCAAACCGTGGGACCCGCTCCCAACGTCTCTCTCTCCTCCTCTCTATCTCTCCCGTCGTGTGTGTGTATGTGAGTGTGAGAGAGAGTGTCCGCGTGTGCCGATGTGCACGCGTGCGTGTGATTTCGCGGTTTGTCTATGTGTATGCCCGCGCGCTTCTGCAGAGGCAGGGGCAGCTGGATAGATAGACGGACTGTCGGTCTGTCGGTCCGTCGGGCTCCCTCTCTCCCTCCTGCTCTCCGCACTAAAGCTCCTTCAGGGAGTAGCTCAGTCAAAGAGAGACTGATACAGGCAGAGTTGGGCTAAATGATTCAGACAGCAATTTTTACCCTCCTCTCTCAGACATCTCCATTCTCATTTTTGTCAAGAATAAACCCTCTCTTTGCCAACTGCCCTCCATTCATGCCTTTTGGGATTTCTATACAGTCAATCCATCCGGAAAACTTGAGCACAGCAGAGCAGACAAGAGGATGTAAAAGAACACACACACCAAAGAGTGGTGCAAAGAAGAAATACAATATTAATAAAGAGCTGATAACATTTGTTCCACCTCCACCCACCATGTCACCTCCAAAATAAAACCAGTTCAACACTGTTTTGTTCCACTAATTGAAATAATTAGCTGGAAACAAATGGATTTCACGTGTCACTGTGTCGTGTCATTTTTGTTGCAAATGCAAGAAAACGTGTGCTAGTACCTGCATGTCCACTGGAGCTCTCTACATTGTTGCCTGTAGAAGTTTTCGGCGCATTATTCAGGTCAGCAAAGTTGGCCAGGTGGCGTCACGGTTCATCTTGGACTGCTTCCCACCCGGAAACACGGCACACAGTCGCTTAGTTCCTAGGTGTTTCTCAAAGTCAAGGATCCTTCCTTGGTTGGAGGAGTCCTTCCCAGGAAAGATCGCACAGAGGCAAGGCAAGAGTCCTTCCAAGCATTCAGTGAACACACATTGGAGCAGGTAAAGGACTGTCTCCAGGGGTGCGTCATTAACCCACTGGGGACTGAGGGGGGTTCAGGATGTTGCTGTACTATTTGAGAAAATGTAAGCAGTATTTTAAAAGTCACATGACTTAATTAGTGAGCATATATTTCTGGATTATACTTAAAAACAAGCATGTAGGCTACATAAAACTTTTGTGGCACTTAGCTCTCTGTGACTCCTCCTGTGAATGATTAATTTAAACACTTTTGTGTTTATCTTAATGATGATGTTTTAAAAATCTCATTATTAAGCAGTGGACACAGTGGAAAGCTTAAATTATGAGGTTTCTGTCAATATTTTTAGGCTTGTATGATAAATATTACTGGAGACATTAATCCAATTAAATGACATATTTATCTAAATCCGGCCGAGCTCCACTGACGTAGGTTTCATTGAAGAGGCCCTGCCTTCACTTCAAGCAAAATGTGCACAAAGAATTGTGGGTACTTTTTGGAGAATTTTCAAGGATGCATGTGTGCAGCTGAGGATACACACATGCATCCTTGAAAATTCTCCGAATGAAGGACTAGTCGTCGGTAGAGTCTGAAGGATCCTTGACACTGGAACAGTCCTTAGCTGGGATTTGATGACGTGGCATCCTTGAAATTCAGCCATTCAAGGATCCTTCCTTGACTTTGAGAAACACACATGATCTGTAAATAGCAGATTCCACAACACTGTCACAAAACCTGTCAAGAGAAATGGTTTAAATGGCCAAAACTGATGCAGCAGGGGCGAGACATCCTGACTTTTAGTCCCTAAAAAATTCTGGTTTCTGTGCAGCTAATAGGCATGTTTTAGTTGGACCCTGCTGGTGAAAGTTAGCCCACTGTGGGCAACAATACATACGTCAATCTCCCCACAACTAGTGTGCGGTGGTGGATGAAGCACCTGAAAGCCACTCTTCAGTAAAAGTACAGATATCTAACCTGAAATTGACTTTTCGAGGAAGCTAAAGTCACCTATTAGAATAATACTTGAGTAAAAGTCTTAAAGTATCTGATATTTACTGCAATTGAGTATCAACAGTAATTTCATATGAAATGTAAATAAGTATTGAAAGTAGGGACGAGTCATTAATATACAAATGGTCATTTTTAAGACAGTGGCATGTGGTTCCCAACTGGTGGGTCGCAGTCCAAAAGTGGGTCGCGGGTCCATTCTGAATGGACCACAAGTGACTCGTAAATGTGTCAAGTTTGTAAGAAACATATTTTATTTTTAAGTTTCTGGTGCAGAGCTTTTATTTTGAAGTGCTGTTTCCTTCCATAGAGTGAGTGACTAAAGGACAGCTACTTGACATAGACAGCAAACTAGCTTGAGGAGACGGCCAAACGCAAATATGACGAAGAATGTATTATACTGTGTGGACCTTGAACTAATGACTAAGCAGAAATCTGGACCCTGTGGCTGGACCAGTTGGGGGCCACTGCTTTAAGAGACATCTGTTAAGTAGAAGGATGAGCTAAGGCCAAATGTCAGATGCACCTTCCACTCAACTTTTTCATCAGAGAACCTGTGACACAGATCTATCTATCTATCTATCTATCTATCTATCTATCTATCTATCCTGCATTCTGCATCTTAGCAGGCTCAGCATTGGATCTCTACCTCTCTCTGGCTTGGAAGCTGTCATGTGAATTTTCACATCTCTCCCCTACAATCTCTCTTGCTCTGCATTCTCTCCCTTTCTCTCCCTCTGAAGAGAGTAGCAGAGAGAAGGGAGAGCGTCAGCGAGAGGCAGAGAGAGGAGATGAGAGAGGAGAGAGGGACGGGGTGTTACATGCAGTAATACTGCCTTCACAAATGGGTATATAGTCACAATTCACACCTGACTGAGCAAACGACTATCAAACGATTGGAGAGGCTCAAAGGAGAGGCAGCAGCAGCGTGTGGGTGCGTGCGAGTGTGTGCATGTGTGTGTTCGGGTAATGGCTACTGGTTCTTTGTCAGTGTGTGGGGACGGACTGAACTATAAATCCATGCTATTGACGCAACTGCAGCTTAAAATTATGCTATTTTGGAATGCATCATGGGGGGGTTGATGCACCACGCAACCACACTTGTATTCGAGGAGAGCAAACAAGCAAGTTTCGATCTGCTGGCGACTCTCTCACTGTCCAAGAAAGAGCTATAGTAATCCTACAAGGACAGGCGTACGCCAACAAAGCAGTGGTGCACCTGTAAGAAGCGAGGATGTGATACAAATGTCACAGAATGCCATTGTGACATTAGAAATGCCATAAGGCTCAGTCTAGTTACTATGAGCTCATTATTGGTTATCACAAACACATAATAGTAGGTCCCTATGGGAATATTACTGGGATATCATTGAAGTGCCATATAGGTCACAAAATATGAATACTAAGCAGTCTGGAGCACGTATAGGACGCTTTAAGGAAACTAAAACGAGGGATTAGAAAAGCTGCAGTGATTTAAAATGTCCTATCAAGTACAACAAAGCACATTAGGAATGTTGCAGGATTCAAAGTGTAATACCTTCAGGCATTCAAATGCAAATTAAACGGAGAAGTAGCCTCCTAGTACAGGAAATAAGAATGCAGTGAAACTGTGAAACTATCGGGCATCAGAGGTGGATTATAAATATTCTCATTGCTTGATTTTTCCCTTCTATACATCGTCTTTTTGCAGCCTTTCCATCGTGCACTGCAATCCTCCTGGTCAGAAAATCTTTCAGTATTGATTTGACACATATATGCAGATGCAATAGCCTACATTTGACCAGTGACCTGTTTGTTATTTTCAGTTATTAGTCAGTAAGCTGGAGGGTATAGCCAATGCAGACTCAGTTAGTCCTTTAAAGGGTCACAGCGAGGCTGAGACGTATAAGGAAACCCGCTGGCCAGATCAGCAGTCTACCATGATCTCTGCGAGCACGGGCAAACTTTTCTTCGCTTCGTCTTTTTGTTTGTATTTGAATTGAGTGAACCACAGTGTTGCCCTTTTACTTTTTTTTTTTTAAACTATATTCTGGGTTTTTTAATCTACATTTTTATTGTCATGAAAGAAGTTTTAAGGCAATCTTGTCTCTTCTTTGCTCACATTCACTGAGCTTTATCTTCTTTAAAGATGTTAATGTCCTTTCTGTTTCTTGAGATAACAGGTAGAGTGACAGATAGTAAGCAAAGCAGATAAGTCGTGAGTCAGATTTTCATCTATAAAGACAGAAGCGGGTGTTAACAGTATTACAGAGAACAAAAGGTGAGTTTAAGTGTCAGAGATGGAATATTAAAAACCCAGATGGTTTGATACTATCAGTGTACAACTTCCTTATTTTCACATCCATTTTGAAGTCATCCAGCTCAGGGTTGTAGAGACAACAGGTCAAGAACAACCCATAAAACCCCTGCAACTTCCACCACAGACATCAGCATGTCTGTTGTTTGTACCTGATGTGAAGGTGCTTCCTCGCTCTGACCGCGTCACACTCTGCTGCAAACTGCTCCTGTGCAAATCAGCAATCATGGTCCACTGAAGCCAGAAGGACAATGTCAGATTGCATCCCGATGCCTTCATATTGGACTCTTTCCAGACAGTTTGGCTGCACCTTATTGCACATGAATATCACAGACAGGAATAGGGGCATGGCACATCCTTGCTGTGAAAGCACTTGACTAAATGAGGCTAATTCAGAACTCATAATTCCATCAGCAAGCCCCTCGGGATTACAGAGGTAACATTGTCACAAGCTTTGCTGAAATCCGTAAAACCAACATACAGGATTGGCAAAAATCCCATGAAACCCTAATTATCTGCAAAAGGATAAACTATTTATCTAAATCATTAACTATTTTAGGAACATAGGAGCCTTGCTCAGGTTTTATTCCTTTGGTTCCTCAAAAAGTCCCTCCTCCTGTAGCACTTCCCAGGAAGTGCTAACGGTCCAGTATACTCCACCAGAACTCAAATAGCTTTAGAAACCCCTCAGCCTACACCGTTCCAATGCTCGAACTGAGGGGGCTGAGTCTGACAATCTCTGTAACTTTACGATTCCGTCAATCTGACACTCACTCCCACGTCATGCTGTGACTGGCCAGCTGTGTGGCAGTGAGAAAGGAGCCAGGGTTTCAAGTTCTCACTCTTGCTTTGTTCATTCTTTACACAATTATTTCTGTCACTTTGCTTGCAACACTATGAATGTCTTCCAGGAGGAAACAATGTTTGCTATAATCCCCACGTTTAAAAGATACTGTGTTTCCCCCCATAGACTGTATGAAATTAATGTACATAGCCATTGTGATGTCATCCACTGGTTTGTGGACTCCTTTTTTCGAAGCCAGAAATAACCATATTTGGACAAGGGGGTGGAAGCTTGGAGGACCATTGGGTTGTGTGACTTGAATTAGCATAGTTGACACCTAGCAGTTAGCCTGTCACTCAAAGCAGCCCCGCTGTTAATTATGTGCAAATTTAAGTTTTAAAAAAATGTTGTCATGAAAAGGGAAATTAGCCAGAGACTTATACCCCTTTTTGACAGTCATGGGATGGCTTGGCTTGGTTTGGTTTGGGGTTTTTTGGGCCATCAGCCCAGCACAGCAGGGATTTCCTTTTTTGTTGCAACAGGGCTACCTTCTTAAAGGTGTGTCTTTTACTGACAGAGTCCTGATTCATGGCTAAAGTCCCCTGTTATCTTTGCTGCATGTGTTTTTCCACAGCAGGGCAGGTAAAAGAAGTTTACCTGTTGGAGGTGAGCTGTTTGCAGAGGTGCAGTAAGAGCCTGATGTCTGCAGCTCTTCATCAACATCTCGCTGTTTCTGCTTTCACTTTCTTTCCTGGCTCACCTTTATTGAAGAGAAGCTGCTAACAATGTCCCGCTAATGCACTAATAACACGTCATTTCCAATAGCTTCTTCACAATAAAAGTCCCTCATTATTTTGTTATGTAAAAACTTTTATTGTGAAGCAGCAAAATACAGAAATGTGGAGTTTTCCAGCAGCGACTTGCCACAGTAGTGGATAGTGAACAGGAAACAGTAAAATAAAGCTGATATCTGAAGTAAAAACAGGACGCAAGAGAGAAACTGAACTCCAAACAACAGAGATTCAGTTAGAAGCTATAAAAGTACGAAGCGCTGAACACACAGAGACTTTTATAACGCCTTTCTCTCTGGTCTCCAGCAGACAGAGGTATGTAAAGTCTTGCACATGTGTGTTTGGGTGGAAGGTGGGGGGCGGGGGTTGGCTGCAGTCGATGAGACGTCACCGCTACCTGCTTGAGGGTGGGCGGCCCGGCTCTTGAACCTACCCCAGAGAAGGTCCATCTCTGGTACGGCTCGGCGTGTCTAAACTGACAACGGAAACACAAATCAACATGGCATGGCTTTACTCGGCACGGCCAAAAGTGACAATGGAAAAAGGGTATAAAACCTTTTTTTTTTGCACCAAGCTGTAAACATGTTTATGTTTATTGGGACTGACTCACATTTGCAGCCAGCCTCAAGTGGCCATTTAAGGAACTGCAGTTTTCAGTACTTGGGCATTGGCTTCATTTTTTTCCACTTGGTCACCCGTCTCTCTTTCCCTTCGACTGTGGCAGCTGACAGCTATAAACACTTTTGCCCTCCGCCATGGTTGGACATGTTGTACAAATCAGTCCTTTCCCAGTATAACCCAGCCTTCAGGGTGGAGTTTGCAGTTCTGGGTGTTGCTGATATGTCAATATAAGCCCTGATAATTCAGTCACTCGTGTGCAGCATTCATTCAAGCACAGATTGTCACTAAACAATGAACTCAGGCTCACCCTGTTTACGGTTATGTTGCACATTGAAGAAGACATTTCCTGAGCTTTGCTGCCTAAAGCACATATAAACTCCCAGAGCTGTCTGCATTTCAGTGTGTTTTATTTGGGCTGTATCCGAGTGAGTTATCGGGGTTGACCTGCAAATCCCCAGGCCTCAGTACAGCAGTCGGCCCTGGTGTCCTCATCCAAGGTTCCTTCATGAGCCATCAGGAAGAAGAGATCTGTTCTATTCTGAGTGCTGATAATAAAAAGTCAACAGTTTAGAGGGGTTTTGTAAGAACGTCCTGTTCTGACCCCGGCTATACACGGACAAAGCTGGACAAGGATAGGACTGAAGGTGTCTGCATGTGATTGTGTTTGTGTATTTGCGTGTGTGTACATGTGTGTGTGATGGCTTGGGGATACCAGTGGTGGCAGACATGCCGGGCTGCCATGTGTGTGGGACTCTGTTTGTGTGTGTGTGACATGCTGGGGGAGGGAGACGAGGGGTGTTACCAGGTCACCAAACAGCTGTCTGGGAGACAGAATGGCCGCAAGGGGTGTGCACACACACACACACACACACACACACACACACACACACACACACACACACAGGAAGGGAGAGAGGGTAACTCGACCACAAATATGAAACAGGGAAACAGATGCTACAGTATCTGGCACCCCGAACACACACACCACTGCAACATAACATACGGAGATCAATTAGTTTCCCTTATACTTCCTGATCTTTTTATTGAGAGTATAATTCACTGCTTCCTGTGGTTTATCAGATGCAATAATCTGATAACAGAAATCAATTCCTAATTTATTTCTCTCTCACACTCATGCACACAAATATATACAAGTACAGAGCACACGATCAAGAGCTTACACTGAGCAATACACAGTGACACCAACACACACTCTGCATCCTACATGTATAAGAGGACACTCACTGCCTTCCCAAGTTTAGAAGAGCTGCATGGATACAACCCATTCATTCAGATTTCTTAAGATGACGCGTCATTTGGAAATTGCCAAGCCAATTGTTCCTTCGCCAAAATTTTGCTTATCTTTGGAGCGTTATTTAGCCCCGTTACCAAGAAGCTATGCTGACATGGATTGTGCAAATTTTAATGCCTTTGGTTGTCTAGTTTCACAACATACCGCTACCTTTGCACTAGCTTAAAAAAGTAGCGCTCCACTCTGCGTCCGGGGGTGGGACATAGCGAAGGGTCAATCATTTTTGCCAGGGCAGGCCAGCTGGTGGGGACAATTTTATCAAGGGGGCCACATGCCCCTTATCCTCCCCTTGGGGGCACCACTGTCACATAGTTAGGGAAAACACACATGTATAAATGTGTTTGCATTGTCAGTGTTGAAAGCGGGAGGAGGACGGTAAAATATTTTTTCACGTAGTGAAGACGAATACATCAGGACACAAAAGCTTTTCTTGTTCTACAGTAATGGCACCTGAAAGCAGCCATCTGTAAATTTTAATAGCCTTCAAGTTCTGCATTTTTCATCTATATACAGTGAAAGACTGAGAACACGTGTGGAAAAAAGAATATAGGCTAAATGATACTATTAGTTTACAAAATCCACATTTCAAAATATTAGATGAACCTAATGTCTCTCTGAATTGATACACAGTGCTTTGGAAATGAACTCCTGAAATGGACTCAGAGGATAATCAGTTTCAGCCCCTCGCAGCTCATTTGGAATCTCATTGTAATGTAATCACTGAAGTGAAACAACCGTTTCTTATTCTTATTTTGTGTTGAATCCAGTAGTACAAGATGTCAGGTATTCAGCATCCACCCACACTTTTCTCTGAGCATTTCCATACTAAGCACCTCTAAGCCTCATTAGCTACCAATGGAATAATATGATGAGATCGGAAATTATTCCGCTTCCCTGAGCAGCATGACTTCATCCTTGATTGTTACTGCGCCACTGGTTGCATCACGAAATACCACCAATCTTGACCTTTTCCTGCATCACGGCATAGTTTGTTCGGTGAACTCTAAACATAGAGCCTCTCCATGCAAAGGTTTAGTTGTGTTTGTTTTCTTCACAGTTGTTTTTTACTTGTTGAAAAGGGGCAGTTTCCTGGTGGTTTAAAGAGATAGTTCTCCCCAAAATCATAAACACTTATTTTGCAGGTGTTGGGGATATCGGCTGCAGAGACGTCTGCCTTCTCTCCTGTATAATGGAACTAGATGGCCCTCAGTCTGGTGCTCAGATCACCAAAACAAGTACATTTGAAAACCTCAACCGCAATGTCTCTTTTCAGAAATGATGAACCAGATACTCAAGATAATCCACAGACCTTGTTGTGAGCAGTTTAATCTAGGAACTATTTTCCGAACCACTCTGCAGAAGGAAGGATGTTGAGGCGTTCGGGTGTTTTTTACCAAAAATGGCTACGGCTTTCTCATGAGGTTTCACAGCAGCCCTGAGTTTATACAGACACTTAATTCTGCTGACTGTCGTCACTCTTTGCCACCTGCCGTCTTCACCATAACACCCCAAGATGTCTGCTTCCCTCCACATACACAATGAAGTACACGTCACACCCTCACAGGTTACCCACAAGGCCACCGCCCTTGAGGAGGAAAAAGGGCAGGCCGATAACCATCCGCCCCCACTAGAGGCCACACATGCCACTGGTCTCACAGGAGTCACCTATAGCTACCTCCCCTGCATTGGCGCAGAAGCAATGGAGTTTAAGAAAATACCCCGTCAAGTCCAGGAAGAAGGAATTTGAAGTGCCAGCACTTTGAAGCAGAAGCCGAGCAGGCACGGCACAGTCTCCAAGCAAAACCAGCTAAATTAGTCATCTCGCTGGTACAAGAAGAAGATGACACTTTACCCTCTGATACAGCAGCCACAACAGATATGAGTTATCCCTGACCCCAGAGGACACAGACAGTTACATCCACTGAGTCTCATGACCAGTCAAGAACCATCAGACTCCTGGGATTGCTTCTTGTCAAACCCTTGGACTGATAACTAAAACCAAAAATATCCACAACACCTCTGTCAAATTTGGTAGCATCACGCTTTGTAAAGTATGGACTCAACATGGAGCTGCGTCTCTTCCTGGATCCCCAGAAAACAGCTCCGTCATGTGCCTGCTTCCCTTCAGCTGTAGCACATGCTCTTCCTGTAGCCAGTTTTTAGCATTTTACAGCACCCACTAAACTTAACAGACAATTTATGTACAATATACTAAGAAATGGTGAGTTAAAAAAAATGTAGAGCACATAATGACAATCAAAGACCAGCTCATGGGTAAAAACAAGTACTACTCACCAATAGGATGGAAGATATTTATAGACTGTGTGTTGCAGCCTCTCGCAGCTTTGTCTTGATGTGAACTGTGGACTGTAGAAACATAATCACCATGAAAAAATTTGCAATGTCCAAAATCCTGATTTCCTGAGGGAGCTCTAAGCCAAGTGTCTCTCTGAGCAGGTAAGTGGCTTCTCAATTGTTTCTCCTTTTATGTGGGAGACCGTCTGAAACTGATCACTTGGGGCTGAGCGAGGACGTTCTGCAATATGGGATCACTTTGAATTATGTCCCAGTGGAATATTTCCACTTGTCGTTTCACTGAATTTGACTCTTGGCTGTAGGTGGTGACAAAATAAAGGTTCAGGTTAGTTTTGTCAAAAGGAAAAGGATCCTCGTCCCAAGCCTCAGACCCTGAAGAACAGTTTGATGTCTGTAACCCTGTGGTTTAAAGCGATTCATCACTTCTGCTGATTGAGGCCTCGGTCAAAGCACCTTTATGCCTGAGTCGTAAAAATTGCCACAGTGGCCTTTAGAGTGCTGCAGGGATTATGTTTTTTTAGGCCAACAATAAAGTTAGCATCCCTGGTTCCCTCCTTAAAAAGCCAATGGGTTTTTTTATGAATTTTGAATTATTGCATAAAATAAGCTCTGTGGCAGAGAAAAGTTTACAATACAGGTTTTGTTCCGCAAGATCATCCTCACAAATCAACACTTTTATGATTTTTGAACAGTAAATACAATCAACAGAACTAAAAGCTAATGTTAGGCTATAAACAAGCTACACCACAGCTGTCTGACTTCGTCACCACCACAATGAGGCTGTAATAACATATATTCAGTGTGATGACATTCCATTGCCTTTTGTAGCCACTTGTTAGCAATCGCTTTTTTGAAACACATAAAGGCTTCAAAATTATTGACATATTTTAGGCCATAGGTCAAAATGGTAAAGTTCCCTAAGCTTGTGTTAACCACAGACCTTATTTTAGGCATCTAATCAAAAAAAACATTCAAAAAATCCATTGACCTCAAGACAGGGGAACTGAGAGTGCTAAAATGCTAACTCATTTCAACATTTTAGGATCCAGTCCTAAAATGTGGAAATTAGTTAAAATGTTTTCACATTTTGTTTTACAACATAAATTACATCAGTTAGTACCCCACTCAAAAATGTTGAGGCTTTTACTTGTCTGTAAAAATGCTGTTGCTAACAAGTGGCTAAGTGAAACTAAACATGGCTTTACAGCCTCATTGTGATGGCGAAGATGAAGTAATGCCACTGTAGTGTCAAGCCAGTCGTCAAAATCCGAAACTTGAGCAGTGACTTCGGGCATCAGACACTGAATGATAAGCAGCCAGTCACTGTTACGGTGTAACGGAGGCCGGCAGCATCAGCAGGAAGCGTGGCAGGACAGGAACAAAAGTTAAGGCAGCAATAGTCCGAGTAGGGTAGATGGGAGGTGTGAAGAACGGGTCCAACAAACAACAAACGGTTTTCATCTGGTCCCATAACATATGTTCTTTTTTCCTAAACCCAACCACATGCTTTTGTTGTTGAAGAAAAACAAATGCAGTGTTGTACTGTTGTAGCATATTATTTATTTTGAAGGAGACTGTATGTAAACAGTAAATTTCCTGTGAAAACGGAAGTGTGTTGTGAAAGAGGTCAATGCATGTAACAGGCAGAACTTGACGTGGCATCCCAGAACGTACACAACCAATGCACCCTGGGTACCTTGCACCAAACGCAGATATGTGACAAAGTTGGAGTGGCCATACGTCCAGATTTAGGCCGAACAGTCTGGCGTCCCGTGCAGCCACAAGCCGGACACTTATTTGTCTTCTTTTTTGGAGTTGCACTTGAACGTAACGCAGTATATTGTCCAATGCTGTAAGACTTTCGGTCTAACAAAAGATTGGCAAAAAAAAAAAAGATTGGCTGAAAGCGGTGTCAATTGATTATCTGATCTATCATTGGCTGAAAATGAAAACAAGCCTCCATGTGCAAGCTGTGTCATGTCATCACCTTAAGGGAATGTCAACATGCCAAAAAGACAGACCTCATTCAATGTTGAATGGTCATAAGAGCACACATTTATCAGCAAAAGTAGCAAAGGCACGTTGCATACATATTGCTCACTTTGTCATTGTGATGTGGACGTTAGGGCACAAGAAAAAGGGGGCCATTGAAAGGCATGCTAGTGCAGAGAAACATAAAAGCAACAGAGGAGCCGCAGATACTCTTCCCTAAAATTGTTTTTTCAAGAAGCTACATCGCCTCAAGATGACAAGATATCCGCTGCAGAGCTGTGTAAATACCGTAAACTCCAAACATACTAACTACACCTATGTAGAAAAGAAACAAACAAAAAAGACCTGTACTAGACCTGGCTCCCTGGGATACATCAGGAAACATGGGAAAAATATACAAAATAAAATGGCCGCCCAGCCCTACAGCTTCAAAGTGAAGTTAATAATAATAAAGGTAGATACATTATTGACAACTCACAGGGTTTTTAAAAACACAAATGTGGAAGCTCACAGGAGATGGTGCTCAGGAGGCACAAAGACTCGCTACAGAAAAGCAACTCACTCTCTCACACACAACTCACTCATGTGGAGGACACAGAGTGTGAACTACAACACATCATTACACGACCAGAGACGTAACAAGTGTAACTTGTTTATAATCTAAAAATAGATTTTTCCTCTGCCATCATTTCATTTGTGATAAATACATGAAATTATACTGTTGCGTTTTCCCCCCAAATTAATAAATAACTTTACAAAATACTTTGTGGCCGCTAGATGCGCTACTCTGCTCATATTTAACACATTTATAACTTTAGACTAGCAGACAGACAAGACGCCATTTCAACCTGTCCTATTCATGCCAGTAATTTTCTGTTTAACCTTAGTTGCGTTGAAGGTTGTTTTACCTGTCAGCCGCCATTATGGCACAAATCAGAGCTAGTAGCGACCTTGCTTGCTTACATTAGCTAGCATCATTAGCCCTGCTCTGTACAGTAACTGTTAAACACTACAGATCAATTGCAGATTTATTTTTATCTCTTCAGGGACCAACGTGTGTACATACTGTAGAACAGACGGTTAATTACATGGCAAAGAAACCAGTAAAACAAACTTCAGTTTCAGCTCCTCCTGGGAGCCAAATCGTGGCGAGAACGCGCTGTATGTGCCCTTTTTTTTCTTTCCGCCCCTGCCCTTCAAAAAGTCTGTGCACACCACTGGATATATTGCTTGGCTGGTATATGGCTAGTTGTACACTACTTTTCATGATGCATTGTGGGATACTTTGAGCCCACTATGTGGAGCTCTTGAATAGTTATATGTTATGTTCTACGGCACTGGGATATACTAATTCAGACAGCACTACAAAATGGCAGACTCACTAGATTTAGTGAACTATGTAGCGATGAGCGATTTCAGACACAGCCAATTACCTTTTGTCGAAGGAACCAGGCCTTCACTAACTTCTGGGTCGGCCTCCAAAACCAAGTCATCCCTGCAGCATGTGTTGTTATTCATCTAAGAGAGGTGAGGACGATCATTCAAGTTGCCAGAAGTAAAAAAAAAAGCATTTCTTTGGAGCTCTAATCCAAATTCAGTTACAAATAAGCACTGTGTTGGTACTTGGATATGACACAAAATGTTCCTCAATGTCAAAACAAAAGCATATCTTGTCATCTTCCATAAAAAAACACAGTATTTTCCCAAAGTTTGGGCAACTTCCAGTTTTCTAAATATTGGGTGCCCTTCATCAACAGAAAATAAGCCCTCCACAGCTGTCACTTCCCCCTTAACCCAATGCAGAATTCAGTTATATTTTATCGATCCTCATTTTCGTTTCACTTACCTCACTCCACAGGGATGTCAGAGGTCAGCATCAGCTACACAGCACCTCCCGTGGGGCTGATAGGGATTCAGTGTCCTGCTCAAGGACACGTCAGAGGAGTAGTTACTCACTGTAACAGGGATTTACACTCGGGCTTCCCAGCTGAGCCTCACTGCCCTGCTGCCATTCTGGATGCCAAGTTTCTTTTGTGGCTTCATAAGTACAGTCCCCACCTGACAGAGCTGTCATATCGCCACCTGACAAAGCTGCTTCACACTGATTCTAAGCAGCTGCTGAAGGAGGAAACTTTTTTGAAGAGTGGTATGACCAATCTTGTGGGGCGTCTTTTCGCTGAACAGCCAAATGTGGATATCCAATTAAAAGCTGATATAGCGGATGTTTCATGGCACCATAAAGATGGAAAAACCTGGCTGGCTGACAGCAGACTGTTACCAGGTGACTGACTTGTTTGAAGAGTAGATAAGTGCAGCGGCATATGGAGATGGGTGTGAGTCTATCTGCAAGGCTGTCTTTTTAAACGGCGCTTCAGAGGGAGGGAGTATAAGCCAAAAAGAGAGATGTTTCTTTAATGGTCGCAGCCAAAGTCAGTCTTTGAATGAAGCTTTGACCGGCTAATTTCAATCGTGGAGACGCAGAGCTGCATTCAAACCCCCGAATGTGTCTGTGGGCACATCAAACGGCAGTGCTGTCTGAAATGAACAAAAAGCCTTAAGACTGATTTCATTACAAATGGGCGATAAATTAGAATTGAATTTGCAACAGTAAATCCATTAACCAGACAAAGGCTTAAATAAACACTGGCATTTTAAAAGAAAAGCTATTAGCAGGCAGGGTGGATCGTGTCAGGGGAAGAGGGGCGGGAGGCCTTTTTTATTTTTTCCTCTGAGAATCTGTCATCTTGACCTTTACTTCTCACAGGAACATATTACAACTGACATTGCTTCACTAACAAACACACATGCATTCAAAGACGTGCACACTGGCATGCACACAAAGCACTTCAGCAGTCACTTTTTTCCTACTGTGTATATCATGTTCAGCAGCCCCATCTAGTGCTGCACTCAATGAACATCCTGTAGGAGCGGATTTAAAGCATAAAGTCGTGAGGCAGGATGGTGCAGCAACATCATGTGAGCTGATGGGCTCAAAATATAGTTTGTTCTGTTTTATTTTGATGTATTACTTCAATGGTGTTGTGAAAAACATCACACTGATCTGGATGGTTTGGTGACAGATCCTGTAATAAAGGAAACAAAAGGAAAGAGAAGAAACCAGAGCAAATATTCTCTACATTAAAGACTAAAACTGTAAATTCTGTTGCTCTTCACTTGATACGTCACACATGAATGATGAGAATCTTCACTGATGTGAAATGATGCACTTCACAGTCGACATGGAGCCATCACCAACTCTCACACTCCCTAATTGACAATCAAACACTGCCACCTAGTGGTCGAGAGACTTCCCTGCAGAGGAAAAGCGAGTTTATTTGTAGAGCAAAGACATAAAGAAACACACAAATAGGGTTTAAAGAGGGCCAATGCAAAATAGAAACATTTAACAGGAGATTAAAAACATGAATGTGCAATGAATTAATAAATAACCACAATTTTAACTTCAGTTTTAAAGTCTGATTAAAAGAACTGAGACTTGGAGCCATAAATGTGGTGCATAAAAACCACATGTAGCTCCTCTGTGTTTAGTTTTGTCTCTGGAGAAACTCTGACCCACGCTTACAAACGTTTTCGAGACAGGAAATTGGCGATGTAGGTGGTGAGATGGAAGCCTGATTGTAGAAACACCATTTCTGGCTTTTTTGGGTATGTACATTTTTGGTATGGATCCTACTCATTGTTTTATAAATGAGACCCCTGCTCTTAGTGAGGACTGTGAACAGCAGCAATATTCTGGATCAGGTGCAGCTGTCTGATCAACAGTCCTTTATTTTTTATATATTCATTAGTGACTATTAGTGACTGGAGCTGAGCACTGACTTTGTGGAGATCTTTGGGTCCAACGACAATTAGTTCTGTTTTATCTCTGTTTAATTGAATTGTAGAATATTCAATTTACCTTCAGGGACAATGTTTTTACGTGACATTTGAAGTCCTGCTGTAGTGACTTCACAACTTAAAAGTTTAATCAAAGCTGCTGTGAGGGTAATACACCGGTTTTGCAAATCACAGGAAAGGTAATGAATGATTTCCTTGTCTTATTTGGGTTTGAACTGAAGATAAACAGTCACATTCTTAGAGTAAACTCGTCAAAAGAGCGATTTAAACCGAATGTTTTGTATTGCATTGCCCACTGCTTTATCCCCACTACACAAGTACATGAAGGCACATCCATCATGTTAATGATCGCACAGACACTAGTAAAGAGACTTTGGACCACACTGGAAAACAGCAAACTTACCGTCATAGTGCAGCAATTGAAGACATTGTGTGAGGAAGTCCTGCAAAAACTACAAGAGGTTAAAAAGTAGTGTGAATACAACCGATAAAGAGCAAATATCTCCAGAGACTCTTTAATCAGTGTTGGCCAGCACAGAACTGCAGGTGCTGTACCCAGTTATTTGTAAACTGGCATTAAATTGCAAATAGTTTTTCAAGACTGATGAAATAAGCAATAAGTACAAATTCAGTGTTATGTTGCCCATTTTTTGCCTTTTCAGTTTGACCAGTTGGCCACTTCGGCACCCATCAGACCCAACCTGTGTTTTGCCATCGATGGATTTTGTGTCTTACTGATGTCACTCTATCAGTGTGAAATATCTTGTTGTCTTCTGTTATCATCTGCACTTTCAAAGAGAAATCTGCCGTCAGTACTTAACCTCCCCATTTAACCTTACACTGTGATCACTGCAGTGACACCCTCTCCAAACATCCCAGCAAGTCTTGTAAAACAAGGAACAATGAACTTTCATATTTCTAAAAGAGGTTCAGACAAAGTAAAGTCATTTCTGGACACTGGAAATATAATGTAGCTGGGAGGCGCTTGCTGATCTGTATTTGACTCATTATTGGTGTTTCTTTTACCCTGCAGCCTATCCAGCACTGATATTGATATTTTAGGCACATTGTAGGCTCCAACTAAATAGTTTATTTCTCTTTTAAGGCAGGAAGATCTATTGTAGATTAAAACATTGCTTTACAAGAAAAGAAAAATAAACTATTTATTTGGAGCCTAGAATGTGTGAATCTCCTTTGTGACTCCAGTGAAGTATCCGTTGTCTTGCACCTTGCCTGGATGTGTGTGCGCACTTGGTCCCTCTCCTGTTGTTCCTAATTATTACCAGCAAGATGTGAGTGTGACGTGTAAAAGGTTTAAAATAAATGTGCTTGAGAAGTTCCATCAGAAAGGCCATTAAGTGAAGAAATGCATTGCAGTGACCCCGGGGCAACTGCACGATCAGCTGTTTGCAGAGGCAGCTAGGCACCGCTGGTACATTTCAAAACACACCACTGGCTCTAGTTCGGCCTCCAAGAAGATCAACACCAAAATTTCTAGGCCGCAATCCGATCAAGCATTCGTAGGATGTGCTGGTACCCCAGAGGTACCGCTGATCCACAGGGGCCCTCTTGGATCAGACTTGGCTCTAACATATCGAGGCATAAACACAAGACCTCTGGAGGATTTCCTGTGGTTTCTGGCACCAGGGTGTTGACAGAGGTTCCTTCGAGTCCTGTAGGCAGTGAGGTGAGGCACCAGCATGTCCCAGAGATGCTTGATTACAGTGGGATCTGGGGAGTTCGGAGGCCAGGCCGACACCTTGAGCTCTTTGTCACATTCGTCACATGGGAGGCTGCAGTTGGGGAAGCTTGTGAACGCAAAAGCCTTACAGAAGGTGAGGCAGCAGAACGTGGCAGGCATAAACAGGTGCTCCCTGTAAAGGGTTGGGTGTAGCCACATCATCAAACCAGGCTTTGAAGAGAATGGGAGTTTGAGGACAGGCCCTTCGACAAGCCATCAAGTCACTATCAGAGGCTGCCGGGTGAAGCAGCAATTGGCTTCGGATGAAGAGGGAGGACTCCAACTGGTCTGCAAGATGTCCAACATGACGGGTAAAGGCGGAGGGGGGACACCTGGGATGCCAGATGTTGCCGCTAAGCCCTCTGGAGGTGCTGTTGCCTATCAGTGAAACACCAGTGAACCAGGGTGCCCACTGGATGACCCCAATGAAATGACGACCCTTCTCCCACTCAAGACAAAGTCCAATAAGCTGAACTCCTCATGCTTTTGCTGAGCTGTTCTTCTGCTATAGCATGGCACACTGTCCTGCTGGGGGGCACTTGGTCCGCAGCATTGTTTGGGTGGGCAGAGCACTGCTGGGACCAAAGGTTTCCCATCAGAAGATTGCACTGTAACAACATGGTTAATGCTATTCACTTACTATTCGTAAACAGAAATATTAATTAAGGATTAAATAAAGATCAGCGTAAGAAACAAAGCAGACAACACGTATCAGGAATAAAAAAAATCTTGTATTTTTTAATTGACAGGGAAACATCCTTCAGGACAATGGTTGGTCATCACACAATAATCAGCAACGATACAATGTAGAGAGTCCGACCGTGTGTCGAGCCTTTAAACACCTCCCCTGTCCCCTCCCTTCTCCCTCTGTCACAGGGAATAATGGAGGGCTTATTATTGCAGACACACTGACTCTCCTCTGACAGATAGAACACACCTCCTCCCCTCCTTGTAAGGCTTGGGGGGTTTGGGGGTGGGGGTGTTTGGGCCAATCACTGAAGGGTTATAAAAAATAAAAGAAAGAAAGAAAGAAAGAAAACACAAGGCTTCTGATTCATTAAAGTCAAGTTCTATCACAGTTTGAACTTTCTGCAGTCGGGCGACACTTGCGTCAGGAGCGTGATCGGCTTCACCGCGAGGCCGCACCAGCTCAGTGTCAGCCCAGACAACACAACTTATCACTATCTGTCTGTTACAGAGCATCAGGGCTGAGGCTACTCCTACATAAAATATACATCAGTTAATTAGTTTCACCATCACCAGAGTTCTAGTATGTTTAGAGTATCAGGAGGAAAAGTGAAAAAAAGGCTCACCTCAACATTAAATAACGTCGGTTCTGAACAAAATAGAACCAACTAGGTTTCCATGTCTCTCTATAAAACTGTATAAAGAGGAACTCTTTCCTCATACAGTAAATAACCACCCAGTATTGCATTGGACAATAAAGAATAGGGTCATTTAATCAGTATTTTATCAGATACCAATTAATCAGAGCCCAGTGCAATTAGGTAGTCAATCTACAAATGGAAACATCTGAAAATGCAAATATCAAAATCTCTAAAACATCCAGATGATTCTTTCCCAAAAGATTTTTTTTTCTTAAATCAGAACATGCAATAGTCAAAACTGTTTCCTCAAAAACAGGATTTAAATACTGAGATCCAAAGATCTGTAAATCGTAAGAACAATTATGCAGTCACTCTACCAAACTGTGTCGATTAATATGGCAATATGCTGTAGATCGGGGTCGTCCGCACTAAGTCAAATAAGAGCGAGACAGAAAGAGGCTGTCCTCAGACTACTTAAAACCTCCCATTTGCTGACGATCTGTGCAGGAAGAGGACATGAAACAGGACAAAGCAGTTGCACGATGACAGTGTGTTCGAGCACATACTGTATTTAAATTATTTTAAACCACGGGATGATCAACTGTGCCATGTACCGGAGGGAGGACGACATCTCAGAATCCGACTCCAGATGTGCTTCTGTGTGTCAGAACTGGAAGAAGAGTGCTATCAAAAGATCAGCAGCAACTTTTCTCTCCGTCTTTGCAACATGCCAACCTTTATCTAACTTTGTACTTTTCAAATCCCAACAGCACTGTACTGCTAAATGTGGCTCTTTCCAAGGAGACAACCAATCAGGGGGCTGCGCTGTTGCACGCAAAGGTCAAAAGTGTTGACCTGTAGCAAACTGAAGCTATAGCCTTCTCTTTTGTCTTTTCTTTTTGCCTTTATCCTGATGTTTATCTCACTTTTTTGCCATCTACATGCATTACTACTTGGGAGACGTAAAGCTGATGAGTGTGTCATGGAGAATGATGATCTGATGACAATCTGGACCTTCTTTCCTTCATCACTTAGCTCATGTTTCAAGGGTTTCTGAAGGTATCGGCAAACTCTCACAGCCTTGAAATGTTACTTTTAGCCTAATGTAGGGCCATATTTCTATTAAAAAATGTGCATAAAAATTCTGTCCAATTAAATTTTGTTTTTCAAGGGTTTATTTAAAAGTCCAGTGTGCAGGATTGAGTGGTATCTACCAGCGAGGTTGCAGACTGCAACCAACAGAAACTTCTCCCATGTGCCAAGCGTGTAAGAGAACTACAGCATCTGAAGCAAAACTGCAATAACATAAATGACCATATCTAGAGCCAGTTTTATGTTGGTCTATTCTAGGCAGTGGCGCCATGGCCCTAGGTACCATTGCCCCCCACCTCCTGGCAAAATGATTGCAGGTCGACACTGTCTTTAAAAGGCTGTGACATGCTTATGCTTTAAACTACATGGTGGTATCTTGAGAAACGACAACCTAAGGCATCCATTGGTGCCAACAATGACGGCATAGCTTGTTGAGAAAGGGGTTTAATAACGTTCCAAAGTTAGGCGCAATTTTTGGCATGGGAACAGCTGGCATGGCCACACTCAAAGGGGTCCCTTGAACTCTCACCTCAAGAAATCCGAATGAAGATTGGTTGTGTGGGTACCCGAGTACGAGTCTCCCTAAACTTGAGAAGGCTTGTTCCCTGTAAATGGTTCGTTCCTTACAATCAATGTAGTCCTTCAGATTAAAGCTGAATGTCGGTCTTTAAAAAAAAAAGGACATCAAGTCTATTTGAAGAACGATGAATCCCCCTTGATCCTGTTTCAACTCAAAGTATTTGTAGTAGTAGTCTATGCACATCAGATAGTTGCTAATATTAACTGTAAAATGAGAAACTAGTATATCAGTATGCGATTCTTTAACTCTCCTATAGAGACTACTAAAACAGCATGATGGAATTCTTGAAAATCAGGTAAGACTTTTGGTTTTGGCAGGGCTACATGATATCGGTGCATCATCAGTATCGGCCAACACTGGCTTTAAAATGAACTATTAGAATCGGCCAACATGCTTCTTCTCATTTTACACAATGAATAAATATGACATACACTGAGAAGCATTCTGTTAAATGTCTCCATCTGCTGGTGGACCATCACGATAAGAGTACGCATGCATAATATGTGAATTCCACTACAGAAGAGACTTGATGAGCACTAAAATAAAGTAGGGAAAAGGTGGATATATCGGTATCAGGTATAGATTATCAGCTAAATAACTTGTTCTATATCGGCATGTCGGATATCGCCAAAAATCCAATATTGTGCATCCCTAGGTTTTGGTGTGCCAGCTGAACATTTTCAGATGGCTGACTCTGTAGAAGAGACCAGCTCGAAATATCTAAGGTAACAAAAACACAACAATTCTTATTTTCAGGTGATTATAAACGAATGACAACACAGTTAAGAATATTATATACCATTTCTGCCAATAGATGCCCCTTGAATCCTACACACTGGACCTTTAATGCCCATAGAAATATACGACACGTGAATAAAATTCACAGCTTTACTTGCTGTCCAAGTGGTTTAACACCGTTTCAGAGCTTTACCGACCTCCAGAGACCCTTTGTCACTCAGTTAATCAACGACAAATACTTTAAACCTAGTTAGCAATACCTACCAAGATGGATACAATCTTAAGATATGAAATAATGGGCGTGTGGTGATTATGATGCAGCATCAAAGCACTTTGGTTTTCACTCAGATTACTGAGGAGTTGTGCGTGTTACATGCTGGTTTAAAAACAAACAAACAATGGCGCCGTCCCAGCCAGCTGCCTTTAAAACAGGAATCGGTAGTACTTAAGTAGTTTACAAGCATGCTTCTTGTATACCTGTGCCAAACCGGACTGTGCACAAAACAGAGTAAAATACATATTGTGCTGTGTCAGAATAAAGGTATGGCTTGGTGGTAAGAAAACATTCGTCACTAGGAAGGAAACCGCTTGCCATTCTTTGTCATTTACACCTCGGAGGTTTGCATGATTCCATCTGTAGATAGGTTAATAGAACAGGACTGATATGCAGGTAACAAATGCGGTGTGTCGTCTCAACGTGATCTAATGCAGTGGGTTGGTAGGGAAAATAAAACCATGGAGGGGTGACGAATGGATTATTATATAGTCCTCAGCAGAGATGCATGTCGCTCTTCCGCTTACATTAACACCATCAGCGGGCGGGCCTGAGCTCTTAGAGAAATCTACAGTACCTAACACTGCTTCCAGCCACACCCATGCCACCACAGCCACGCGCAGGGGGGCAAGTACCTATAGTAGCATGAACACTAGAGATAGAAATACTCTCGATCATCATATAAAAAAATGGGTTTATATCATATATTATAGTAGTTCTACAGTATGTACGAACACAAAAGTGTGGTTGTTTTATGTAGTGTGGACGTTACTATATTTTCCACAAGTATATATTATTATTGCACTCTGGCTACACATATTTAGTAAGTTAGTTAGTTTGGTTGTCTTTAGATGTACAGAAACACTAAGTGGTGTCAGAGCTGATCCAGCTTGAAAACAGCTGTAGAAGGGGGGCTCAGAGATGACAGCTCATGCTTTTTTTCAATTTGTTTTCCAATAGCCAGCAGCTCACAGAGATATTTAGCTGCCTTATTAAGTTTTTTATGATGTATCTGGGCAAATAAATAAATTGTAGTACAGTAGTTTTTTCTGTGTTGCATAAAATGTACTATATTTTTACTTGCTGATTCTTCTGGAATAATAGCCACATTAGAATTTGAATGTGTGGAGAGCCAGCACACAGCCAGTAGTCTCAACACATTTACACCAACAACGCAAACTCTCCTCTCCGCAGGGACGTCAGCGTGGAAAATCTTAAAATGAATTGCATCACTGAGCCCGCTTCTGGAGACTGTTATTTAGACACCAAACACATAGAAATCTGAGACGAAGCTACGGAAACACATCACACCCCTGTTCCCTTCTCTCTCTTTTTCAAAATAGAAAAATAAAATCCCCCTCCTCAACCTCAGCTAGCCTGTTGAGAGGAGGGTCGATGCTCCCTCGCTGCTCTCTCCGGTTTTGAAAAGAAACATACATTCACAAGAGGACAACAGAGGAAAAAAAAAAACAAGCAACTTGAAATTCAAATTTGTGTGCAAAAACATTTTTAGATCTCTATAAAAATATGTGCATATGGATAGAGCTATTTTTAATCTCACCAAATACAGTATTTTCCTTTATTTACACTGCACAGATACACAAATAAACATACACTACAGCTCTGCCCTGCTTCCCCTCTCTGTCGTCGCAGGCGTAAAGAATAACACGGCCGACTTCCATGACAACAGATTTTGACAAGTACTCGCACGTAGGAAAACGCAGACACGCTCACTCACACGCACACTTCTGCTCGGATCAATGTGATCGAGGAGCAGAGGAGGGGCAAGCAGAACTTCTGTAGAAAACCTGAAGTTGCATATCCCACAATTCCCCCCACGCTCGCATTTCACAAACCCCTTCCTGTGAAAGGTCAGAGGTTGTCAGCCAGACGCTGCTTCCTGATTGGCTCGCGTGGGTGGGGACAGTGTGTCAAAAAAAACTTTGGCTACGGAGTTAGGTGGCTTAAGTTCTGGTGTGTTATCAGTATTAGTCCCAAACACACCATGTACAGTGGGTACTGTTGGTACAGCCTCAGTGGATCAGCTGTCCATCGAGCTGGGTTTAGGAAAATGGATCCACTGTCTGTTATTGTAGGACGGGACTGTACCAGCGTCTCTCTGGAAAGAATAATTCATGTCTTTTCAGTATCCGTCTAAACAAAAACAATCCCTCTCCCGGTAAACTTCTTTCTCCCCAGCACCAATCTCTGCTGAGGTCAGCCGAGGCCGCTCTGCGCCAGCTTCAGAGATTAAGGACCTGTTAATTCACTTCCTGAAGGCAATGCCCGATGCTCACTGGGCGGTCCTCCGATTCTTTGCACTGAATCCTGCGCCGCTCCCCAGTCTGTTGTCGAAAGGGGAAGAGCAGGTCGCTGTATCGGCGTCTGATAGGCCAGCTGACAGTCCGCTCATATATCTGGACTGTGGTTGGTCGAATGTGAACTGGGGGAGGGGGATGTAATCCCCTGCGAGAGAGGAGTGCCTCGCGGCGGGGGAGAGGGAGTGTGTCTGTGAGAAAGGCATCGGGACGAGAGGTGCATGAGGCTGGATAAAGATGTTCGGGCTGATTGGGATGTTTGGGAGTGTAGGTGTAGACGCGTGTGGTGGTGTGTGTGTATGAGTGTGTGTCGGAGTTGACCCCCGCGAGGGTGTCAGAGTGTGTGTTGGTGAGTGTGCTTGTCGCGGTACGTGGATAGGTGTGAGCGTCCGCATCTGTGAATCCGCCGAGGCGTCTTGCGCGTTGGACTGTGTGTGCGGGGTCAAGTCGTAGGACGGCGTCCTGCGTCTCAGCATCATGCTGCAGTCAGCCAGTTTTGGGGGTGAGGCAATGTGGGGATGTTCCTTCTCTGAGGGCGGGTGGATGGATATACAAGGAGGGCTCATCTTCTTCTTCCTGTGGCCGCCCCCGACTGACTGCACCCTCACAGGAAATCCCTGACCACTTTTTTCAGACCGGTGGGCCTCACGTGGAAAGTGTTGGTCGTCACTTGTGATGACAGCCTGTGGGAGGCAGACCTCGATTGAGTGGCGGCGATGATCCTCAGGGTGACCGGCAGACAATGACGACGGCTTGTCCAGGAAGGCCTTGTTGTCAACGCTTAAACCCTTCCTAAAGTCACGGTCCGTCAAGCCCACCCCGAGCAGACTGAGAGCGCTCCTCGAGGTGGAAGGTGGTAGTGGGGGAAGAGGAGGGGAGAAGGTGGAGGAAGAGTTGGGAGAGCACAGGGCGGTGTACGGGGAGAGGGAGTGGCTGCGGCCGCTCTTCCCTCTGCTCTCCTGCCCTGCATCCTCCTCGTCTCCCCACCTGAGGCGGGCCGAGCTGGTGATGTGATACACCTCTTCGTCTGCCGGGTCGCAGAGGGAAGCAGCAGAGGGCGGTCTGGGTCTCCGAAGGCTGGGAGGGCGCAAGGGGAGACGGGGGGAGGGAGGCGGTGGGAGAAGAAGCGACGGGGAAGATGGCGGAGGAGGGAGAGGAGACGGGGAGGAGAGCAGGGGATGCAGAGGGGATGGAGGAGGGAGTGGGAAGGCAGAGGGGGAGCAGGGTGGGAGAGAGAGGGCTGAGGGAGAGGAGGGAGGAGGAGGAGGCAGGGGAGATGGGGAGGAGGTGTGAGGAGAGAGGGGAGAAGGGGAGAGGGGAGGCAGGTGGACAGGGTTGGGCCTCTCCTGGTGCTCACAACCCTGGGACTCCATAGAATCCACTTTAACAGCCACCTGCAACAGAGAACACATTTTCATCAGTAAATCTGATCGGACATTAACACTGTACTAGATGAATGTGTGTGTGTCTTACCTGTCTGCGCAGGGCCCGTGGGGAGGGGCTGGGCGTGGGCGGGGCAATGCGGGGCAGAGTGAGGGTGGGAGGTGACCGGGGGTGAACGGGGGAAACGTCTGGTACCTGCAGCAGCGTGCGACTATCACATGGCTGGGAGTGGATCGACGTCACTGAGCCTGAAGGTACACAGGTAAAGAGTTCGAATTATACCAGTAATGAAATCACATGAACCCAACCTCAATGCACACACATGCATTGTTACAGAAAACACATGCATATTTGGGCATAAACAAACACATAGATTCATACTGACTTTTTTTTCTGTTAATTTAAGATAGGGATGCACCAATTTATCAGCTGAAATTTGCCTTGTTGACTGCCATCTGCTTATCAGTAAATAAGATGGCATTTACCAAAGGCAGCGGACGGTATTTTTCTGTTGAGTCACATCAAATTAGAGTAGGTTAAAAAGCAGGGCTAACAGTGTCCCTTCATCCCAGATCCTCCCAGGAATATGGAAGTTTTACTCGCCACGCCAGCAGGTGGCGACATTCCCTCACATAAGATAATTGTACCAGGTAGGCTCAAACAAAGAGCCTATCTAGCATTAGCATCCTTAACATCAACAACAACTGGACACAGGAGGAGAAGAGAGCTAGTTAACATTAGCTGTTAGCAGCTGGTGGCTGTAACAGCTAACAGGTTGCAGTGAGGTAAATTATAACGTTATCATGATGTGTTCAAATATAATCTTGTAAAAATTTACTTTTTGACAAGAAATTTGAACAAATACAGCTGTTTGAAAAGGAAATTTGTTGATGTTTGCATAGCGATATACAACAGATATTAGAGAGGGAATTATGATATATTATATATAGTTAAACGGCCTCTGAAGCTGTTATTTTATTTTGAAAATATGTTTTTCATGTGAAAGACGGTTATATGAGGTTGTTTCATAGATTTGTATGACTGAATTTGTGCTCATTCAAAATGAGTGTAATGAGGAGGGGGAGTTATATTTTATAATGAAATAGTTGGAATAAATAACAAAAACTAAATAAACAACAAAACACTGGTATCAGCTATTGGCCCAACTGTAATTCTAAATATTGGTATCAGCCCAGAATTTCACAATTGGTGCATCCCTACTTTAGAACATTTTAAAATTAATACATTTGAGCGGTTATTACAAAAGTATAACACCACTAACACTTTATTTTGAGAGAATATTTAGATTTGAGCAACAAGAAACAATTTATTTACAACTGCCTCAAATCTGCAATCAAAATAAAGTGTTTTCTAAAAAAAAAAAAAATCTTCAACACACAGGGTAGGTTGTTCATCCAAACAGAAAGGTTATCAGAGAAGTTGCAGCACTGAGCTGATCGTTGAGGAGAAACTCAACACAAGGCCGGTTTACTGAAAGTAATATTCTGCATTAGACCTTGGTTACATTAACACTTCTATGTGACTGTATTTACAGTAGATAGTCACGCCATCATATAGCTGTAATGCATCGTGGCGATCAAGCCCAAAGTCGACTCTAAATACAAGTGTGATTGCAAAACAATGAAGCGGAAGCAACTCTGTTTTAAATTCAATCTGTGCTGAATCAGTGCTGTGAGACTGTGTAACCAGGGTCTTAGGCATTCTGCACACACAGGTCCAGTTCACCTGTGAGTTCAGACATAATCACAGTAAAACAAGGTTTAAAAAAAACAGCAGCAAAGGGAGAGTTAGTTCATGTTCAGTTGGTACTTTCAGGCCAAGCTGTAAAGCCAACTTGATTCCAAATCAATCAATGAGATGATTACGTTTTTTAACGCATATAGTTTTGTGGTTTTGCAGCGTGGCCATTAAGTCAACCGTCATTCTCGTCGAGTATCCAGCCATTCCACAGCTGAGCAGATGAGCCGGTGTGAAGGTTGCGGGGATTCACATGTATCAGCTCATCCACTACAGTCAGTACCTTGGGACAGAGCTGGGTCTGTCCACAGCCTGGCCACAACATGCCATTAGAATCTGACTGCAGATAAAACAGTGCTTGTCAGTGCTTAGATCAGTGTTCTCAGCATCGTTTATAATGCTCCTCATTTGTCTTTGTCTGTAAAAACCCAAGCTGGAACTGAGGGTAAGAAACCTCTAGTATCCCATCTTGATGGGGTTTAATCGCCAAAGACTTTTCACATTCATCACTTGTTCACTCATGTGTTCAAGAAAATATTAATTTTCTCTCTCAAATACACTTAGTACTGGGGAACCAAGACTCCATACAAACCATATACTTGATACTTCAGTGCTTCTTTGATGTTAAATCATGGCATTAACAAACTGTGGCTGTAGTTTAGTTAGTTAGTTTCATTCTTAATATTTAAATTTTTTGTTTCATGCAAATAATGTTCATCCATCTGAAACGAGATTATTAGACACCACTATTTTACAAAACATCCTCTCGTAAAACATGTACGAAAAAACTAGACTGAGTGCATGCGCATACAGCACGAACAATCTTACTCCATGTGATGTTTATTGAATATGATTAGCGTCTGTGTCTGCTAAAACAATATCGGCGGCCGTCTAAGGTGAAGATGAGAAGTGGCAAAAAAGAAGCAGATTTCATATCTAATATATTTAAATCCTGAACTCTTCTAAGATAAGTTACCTGAATGCTGGTGCTGGGGACTGAGCTCTACCTCCTCCAAAGGATAGGGGGCGCTGGCTGGCCGCACTGGTCTGAACATGTAGCTGTCGTTAGGCAGAGAGTGCATCCTGGATACAGACATCTTCCTCAACGACAGCAGGTCCTGGTCGCCGTAGTGCACCTCTTCTTCCTACGGGGGGAGACAGAGACCACAGAGTCTGGCACTGATGATACTGCCTATTGCAGCGCATACTGTTTAAAGGGCATATTTAGAAACATGTATCACATGTAACCAGTGCTACATCCCTAATTACACTTCCTGTTTAAGGGTTAGTCAAGTTTCCTGACCGATTGGTGAGTAAGGTCATGTCCTTCCTACCTCTCCAGGTGAATTTGGACACGGCCCAACGTAGGTCCCTCCTGCCGAACTGTTGCTGGAGGTTGTGCTTATTTTACGTTGCCTCTCCATTGCCATTTCCAAGGCGATCTCTGCGTCCATCTCTGCGTCCTCTTTAGCCTCCTGCAACAGGAGATATTGACAGTGACAATACATGAGCGTCATAAAACCAACGTGTGTCTACACCTTGGGCTATCTACAAAAAGTCACACATGTACACATTGACCTGATGTGTCTGTGTATGTCTGTATTTTCTTAGCCTTTCCAGTCACTGTACCTTGTTGCTTTCCTCCAGATGTTTCATCAAAACAGCCACCACCACATTGACCAGAACAAACTGGGCCATGAGCACGAACGTGACAAAGTAAATTGGAGAGACGACGGGCAGGTAGGTTAGACAGTGGCGGTCTTCTGGATGACACTCCCTTAACGTGTCCTTAAAAGACACAGAGAAAGATGTAAGAAGAGAGAGAGGGAGAGGAGAAGTACACACACACACACACACACACATACACATAACCTGTCATTACAACTGGATATGCACAACTGAACAACTGTGTCAAATACACCCGAGGCTACGTCACAAAGCTTTAAAATCCAAACTGTCAGTTACATGATATGGAGCCTCATTTAGAGGTTTAGAAAATCTGACATTTGGAAGAATTGAGGGAGAAACAAGGACAATGGGAGCAATGTAGGGCAGCAGAGCATGTGCTGAAAATGCAGCTGCTGTTACTTTCTTTACTCATGTGCACTATTTACATCAGCAAGTTTAGACTACTGCTGCTGCCGCTGCTGCTGCTGCTGCTGCTGTATGAGGGGAATCTGCAGCTTGCTAAAGTGACAGAATTGATTGATAACAAACCAGTTTCATGATGGGTTTGCATCTGAAAATCAAATTTGAATGTCAAAATTTGGAATATTAGAATTGAACTCTGGATAGAAAGTTTGTTGTAAGACGGTGCCTTTAATGATGCTGCAGAAGTTAAGATACAAACACTCCAACCGGACTTCGTGGAACAACCCACTGGGATATTGTGATATCAGAAGATCATGCAAAAGTCCATCTTGTCAGGCTTCAAGGTTATGATCAAACAGCGTCCTGTGAGGAGCTACTGGCGGTCACGGGTGTGATTTAAATGTAAGTGACGACACGAAGAGGTGACTGTTTGTTCTAAAACAACAATAGCAGCTCCTACAGAGGTACATGCTGCAAAAACATCAGCACTCTCAGGTATTTCTTCACTGAAAGAAGAGCAATATTATTAATATTTCCGCCCTTCTCCTGACTGGCCCGTGATAGACGCTGTTAGACAGATGGTTCACCCAATTACCTGCCAATATTTTTGGAACGTGCCTGCCCCCTTCCAAACAGTTTCCAATGACGTCTTCTGAGACAGTTTTGTGTAACAAACCATCTGGTTTGATATCCCCTTGGTTAACACTTAAGGATGACTCCTCTCTGAGTTTTGTCTTGCCTCAACATTAAGGATGTAACACTGGAGCTACTGCTACTGTACATGTACTTTTTTCTTCTGGAATGAAACCAAAAAGCAGCCAAACGTACGTGCACTCCTTGTGACGTGTGTTATTCCATGCACAAAGGCAGTCATGTCAGCCATAAAAATAAAAGAAACTCTTTGGTGTATGGATTGGTGTGTAAAAGAAAAAAAAGGGAAATATGAAAAAATGTCTATCCTCAAATGATAAAAATCCACAGATATTCAACATTAGGTCATGAATAATCAACGTGGTAATTTATATTATTAAAGTTTAACATTAAAAAAAAGTTACACTCATTATCAGCTGGCCTGTTTAAATATATATTTTGAGTCTGTTATGGATGATTAATGATTGTATCTTTATGACATTTTTAATAAAGTAAAAATGAAGATGTGAGAAGGGTTGACATTGCTCAGCTCTAAGCCACTTTATTATTTCATAATTGGTTTTGGAGGTCATTGCTCTCTCTGCGGTTATGGGATAATCTAGTCATCATTTGTGTGTGTGTGATATGTGTGTGTGTGTGTGTGTGTGTGTGTGTGTGTTCATACTTTCATAATCCCATTCCAGTTGTCTCCAGTGGACACTCGGAACAGTGTGAGGAAGGCCATCCCAAAGTTCTCAAAGGTTGCGTGGCGACTCAGACCCTCACATGGGTTGTTGTCATTGCACTCTGATCAACACACAGACACAGGCAGACGTTAGTTACACCACACTAGACGTGATTGTTAAAAATGAAAAGATAATGGGTAAAAGTGAGCATGAATGATTATATAAGTGTCAGTGTGCTTCAGTGCTGTTGTATGAACGCAGTGTGCACCGAACACACAAACAGCTGCTGAGCGGCGTGTCCCAGTGGACGTGGCAGAGGAGAGGAGAACAAGGTCTCGATCAGTCTCAGGGTCAATTTGACAGAAAGCCCATAGGAGCCTGTTTACAGAAACAAAACAGCCACCAGAAGATAGCTGTCTTTGTTTGGAGCCCTGGGTCACATTAGCAGGGAGATGGAGAGACACGAGACGGTCCTCGGAGTATTGTCTACCTTGTTTCAGGATCAACCGCCAGGAGATAAGCGAGAGGTGTGCAGCTCTGAGGAAGTGGATACGGCAACTTTCCATAAAAATAAATGGAATAAAACTTGACTTATAAAGCTTTTATTCCACACGCGTGTAAACAGTGAGCTCATTAGAGGTTCAGTGTGTAAGATATCGGGGATTTAACCCTTTCATGCATGAATTATAAATACCCCTGTCAAGATTTTTGTCCTAAGAAAATAGAATTTGAAGGTTTTTTTAACATGCATTTTTCAAGGTTTTTTTTTATGTACACCCAGGTGGACAGCATGTGTTTAAGTTTTCAACTATAGAAATATAACACAATGAAATAACTTTTTTTAATGCTTTAAAACTTGTGTGTTCACATATTTTAACATTTTCTAATACTATTTAATGTGATGCAAAAGCGGTGAATCTTGCTCCTGACTCCTCAGCCTCTCCACTCTGTCACACATAGGAGAATTTCTCCTTGTAGGCTTTCGCCCAAAAGCTGTTTCAGACAGAAATCCAATCATTTTTACCCAAACCAGGACTTTTCCCTAACCTTTACCAAGAGATCCCTCTTTGGCAGAAAACCCTCAGGGAAAATTTCTCCAAACTGCCCTTCTTCTCCTTCTATTTATCCCTCCTGTCCTCTTTCTCTCCCTGCTTGACTCAGCTCTGGCTCTTCAGGGCTCCACACACACCTCTCCATTGAACTGTATGTTTTTTTCAATGAACAATCTCTTCAAAAACATTGTCAAAAATAAAATATTCAAGAACAACAATTCAAAATCATCCTGAGCTGCACATTTGTTGCATTCCGTTGGCCATATTGGTTTGGGGAAATATGTGTTGCACTTACAACACCTGGCCAGTGGGTGGCAGTATGTGTCATGACACAGTGGGGTCACTGTAGTGGTTTAGGTGCAGTGTATAGTGTATAATCACTTAAAAAAAAAGGAATAATTGTTTTTTTGCCTTAGAGTGAGTCATTTATTTTAACATAGGGAGCCGGTCCTCGTCTACAAAGATCACCATGTTGCACCACCATGTTTCTACAGTATACCAGAATGGACAAAGCAAACACCAGCTCTAAATAGCACCATTTGCATTTTTGCATCAGCCACTGTAGTTAGCAGCCCCTCCTCGACCAGATGTGTTGGAGATCTTTTAATGTGAAACTGATTAATTCAGTGTTTTTACCAGTTTAAATCACCGGGTCCATTTGTTCTGGAGAGGAAGAGACCTCTGCGGATAATTCAGCTCCTGATAAAAACCTCCTCAACAATGACACTGAAGGAAATCTAAGTTTCAGCTTGGTGCCATCTGCAATCATCTCTGCTAGATGCCACTAAATTCCACTAAATCTTGCACACTTTAAGAAACAAAACAATATTAAACCTATATATTCTAGTGTAGTGTGTAGAAATAACTTCTCCCCAAGTCTGAGTCATGGCGCAGTGGAAAAATGGACTGGGATTAATGTGGGCATTATGTTTCAAGAGATCAATCATTTGATTTAGATTTGAATTCAAAATAAAATCTATTCAATACCAGCTACGCTCACAATACCTCCTGTTGGCTCAGCAGCTTCACTCGAAAGCCGTGAGCATTAACATTCAAGCCCCCAGTCATCCCCTTTCATATTTCCTTTTCCTATGACCTTCTCTTATCTGATCAGCCTTCCGCAGACATTGGGCCACAGAGACCAGACTGCCAACATGCAGTAGTGACTTAGGTCTCCCAAAGGAATTCCAGATCTTGCGATGTCTTTGTTATTGCCTGAGGGCAGAAAGATTTCATGAGCCAATTAGGCCACTTATTGCTGGCCAGTTATTTCACAACAGTGTGCGGAGCGGAAGCGGGGTTAAATATTACAATATTAAGATGTACACACACACACCAAATCCTAAAATGTCTTCAAGTGGAGGCTTTTATTACCATCATGCTTTGTATTCACTGTCATGCCCAACATACTGTAATTTTCAGTGGTGAGTAGGCAAAACATTGGTTCAGCTCATTATCATGGAGCTAAATGTCAAGTAATACTTTCCTGATCCTCACCGAGCTGCGCTGGAATATTCTTCACCAAACTTCTCTACAGACATGTACCAAAATATAATCACTCCTTCAGCTTTGTAAGCCTTGAAAGAGCTTCTAAAGTGAGGCGCACACAGGGAGAAGAAGGCGTACGGTGCATCCAAAAGCTTTTGTCAGAAGCTTGACAAAGGCAAAAAATGGAGCAGGGCTTTTACTTTACAAAACTGGAAAACAGACATGCTTTCATTTTCCCAGTGTGGCGGCAGCATAATAACATTTCACAGGGAGTAACCTCTTCATCACCAAGTTGTTTTCATTTTGTCCTCCCAGATGCCTTTTTCAGCTAATCCTCTTCCCTCACACATTGTTGCGCTCCCAGAGAAAAATGAGTTGGATGGAGCCAGCCGATTGAGGAAGCGGTACGTAAATAAATGTGATCATGCAAATGTGATCTTTCCTTGTTAGGAACAGGTCTCTGATGTGAGAGCGACGGAGAGGAAGGGAGACGGGGAGACAGATGGGGGAAGAGAGTGAGGATTCAACAGAGACAGCTCAGGCGGGGAAATGTGCTGGAAGTCGTGACTGTGGTAGTAATGACTGGATTCAAAAACATTCTCTGCTGCAGCTTCAGCACCGCGGTACATGTGTGTATGTGTTTTTTCGTTGCCGGTAGTGTTACTGACCCAGTTTGCCAAAGAGCTCCACTCCCAGCGCAGCGTAGATGAAGAAGAGCATGAAGAGGAGGCCGAGATTTCCCACCTGGAAGACATACACATGTCAGATCTCCCTCTGCACATCAAACACCAGTGTAAATACTGCTTGTTTAAAGCTGCAGGAAACAGAAAACATCAGGCATTGTCTTCATTTGACACTAATCTAACCATGCATTACGAATGGAAATAGCATATTTCCGAAATTGTTTTGCACTGAGGTGAACTTTTTGCCATTTGAGATATAATGTAAATACCAGGGTGACACACATTAGCTTGCACGCTGACATCCTCATTGACACTGCTCTTATTCAAACTGGGATCCTGCATTTCTCACACTGTGGGTTGAGTGGCAATTATTTGCACGCTGGCAGGTATATTCAAAGCTTTAACATCTTTGTGCTTCATATTAGTGAGGCAGAGAAAACAGGTCACGAGCCCTTTTCCTTTTTATTTTGTTTTTAAACTGAAAACCTGCATTTGCCTGCTACCCGAATTTAGTTTGATCTTCCACAATCACAATCACACCATCTCGATATCAGCAGTAACCACTGTATGAGCATAGTGGGACACACACACATACACACACACGGGACTTACATGCACTAAAGACCCTCACACACCATGCAATCAGTCAATGTTGGCTGTTGGTGAGTGTCTATTGCCCTAATTTTTTGCGGTGTGTTCCCGCTGTTGGAAATAGTCAGCACTTGTCAGCTTTTTGTCACTCAATTCAGCATGTTGGATTGACATCAGAGACGTCAGAGCCCGTCGGTGAGAGACATCACCGATTAGTAGTTCAGTGCAGAGAAGAGAAATGCAAGAAAGGAAAACAAACAAATTGAGCATAGCGTTAATTCAGGCAGGACACGATGTCAAGCTCAGCTCACATCCCAGCTACGTCAGCTGATCTCAAACAGCCCAGTCAACTGATGGAGCAGCTTTCCATGTAGGCGCATGGAAGGACAGGGACGTTTGCTCTTTCTGCCTCGGTGTTTCCTCATTTGCACGTGGAAGGGCAGAGGTGTGCTCTCTCCGCCTTAGGCTTTCTACGTAGGCCCAAGAAAAGGCAGGGAGGCCCCAGAACAGCCATACTGTCAAATATAATACTGCAAATGGAAATAAAGTTTTCTTTGACTAAAGTGTTCCTGACTGAACTAAAGTCAAGGCGCCTTGGGATCAAAACAAAGACTGTTTTCTTTGTGATGTGTTCAAGTGCAACTTTTTGGGTGATATACAGGCAACATGAGGGGATGAAACAGCCGTGCTTCGTCGCCACTAATTCTTTCATGTTGGTTTGGTGTGTCTGGGCCTTAGTATGCACACGCAGCTGGACCGTCTACCACAACAGACAACAGAGACGCTGGGATTACAACACACACAGGTAGTGTGACTTCTGTGTTTGCTCAGGATGCCATTACTCCACTATATCTTAACATAGCAAATAGTTGTTTGCTGCTATATTAATGTTCCGAATGCTGCGCGCAGGCCCTTTAACTGGATACAACGTACTAAAACAGTAAGAAATCACAGAAAGCTTTGACATTTTCTATCAAAACTCGGAGCTGAGTTATTGACAACAGCTTCTCAGATCACTAAGAAATCTGGTGGTGAACCTAGAGCTCTACAAAAAACATCATCATCGTCATCATCATCATCATCATCATCGTCAAGGGTCTCTGGGAAAACCCTGTGGATTTCCGATGACTACATCTGCTACTACCTCCACAGCTCCCAGCATGTTGTCTTATATACGCTCTCTTAAAAATCTGTTCATGTGCACTCTGTCCCCTGATGCTTATATCTGCACACTTGACATTTAGAAAGTAGAAGAACGCATGAGTCTGTCACTGCATGTGTATCACAATCCTTGGTGCAGTTGCTCTTTGCCTCTAAGGACTGTGCCAGGCAGCTGGAGAGAGAAACCTGAGATACTCCCCGCAATATCCCGTGGACATCCTTTAAAAGGAGTGCGTTGACAAAAAAAGCACACAGAGTAATATCAGGGAGAAAGTCTGCTGTACAGTCAGACTCTAAGAGGTGTTTTAATAGCTTCAAAAGGTAAAATGCTGCTCAATACTTCATTTCCTTTGGGGTTTTTGTGACTGCAACAAACACTACATCCTATGTGATGCGTTTGGCATTCATTAGCATGGAGTTCAGCTGCAAGAGGAGGGGCAGGGAATGTACAGAATGAGACATTTATAAGGTCAGAAGAGCAATTTTGTAATGTAGACAGATACGACCTGAGTTAAATATTCATCAGCAAGTATAAAAAGTATAAATCTTTCAGAGAGCTCTCTATTCCAAGCAAAACCTTCATAGTCACCCCGCATTTGTAAAAAAAAACATCATAAATAAACCACAGTACGAAACCATTCTTTTGTGTTCGAGACCCCACAGAGTCAGTGTTTACCTGCGGCAGCGCTTGCATGACAGTATCCAGCAGGGATCGCATCCCTGTGGCCATCTTCAGAAGTTTCAGCACTGCAAAGAGACACACAGGAGCAGTCTTAAACAGCTAGCTGTTGCCGTCAGTCGGCCCATTTGCTGCAGAATTTACAATGTCACAGCACGATACTGGTACAGCAGGGAGGCTCTCACATTTGTGCTCTATTTATTTAAAGAAGCCACGAGGCATCTGTTACATATTACTTTTAAAGCTGAATTTACAAGAATATAAAATTTAAAAATGCAGTGTTATAAAATGTTTTACAACATCAATAATGTCTAAGATGAGAGTCTGTTGTGATGACTCACAGACTGACAAAACCAATCACTATATGTTCTGTAACTGAACACAACATAAACAGATATAGATTGGTTTGTGTGTGTGGGTGAGTATGTGTTCCTACCTCGTGCTATTCTGAGTACTCTCATGATTCTGATGATGGTGGGATTTATGGGCAGTGCTGCGCTCATTTTCAGCTCCTCCAGGGTGATGCCCATGATAGACAGCGCCACTATAGCTATATCCAGCTGATTCCACCTAAACACACACACACACACACACATAAACATGTTTCAACATTTTTTTTTAAGGATTATTTTTTTGGCTTTTTGCCTTTAATGGACAGGACAGAGTGAAATGGGGTGAGAAAGAGAGAGAGAGAGAGTGGGGGTTGACATGCAGCAAAGGGTTGCAAGCCAGAGTCGAACCTGCGACCACTGCAGCGAGGCATCACCTCTACACATGGGGCGCCGGCACTATCCACTACGCTACCGAAGCCCCGGAAAACATCATTTGAACTCTGTTTTGTCTCTCTGTGCACCAGGCTAATGTGTGTGCACTTGCGCAAGACTGTGAGACATTTTTCCAAACAACTTTTTATGTCGGAGTTTCAGGACACTTGGATCACTACGGACGAGCAGTATGGAGGTATTTTGAGGTTTCAATTATGTGTTCTTGGACGTTTTAATCCGGGGCGCCGTCAGCCTGCATTAGGTGGAGTTGTGTTGCTACTTCCTCTCCCCTGGGATCTCCGCAAGGGATGTGAGGACTCTAAAACTTCACCTGAGCCTCCCTCGGCATATGGGTGAGTAGATAATGGCTATATTTTCATTTTTGGGTGCACTATCCCTTTAAACTGCCTTATTGTGGATGTGGCCTTATGCTTGTGGGTAGTCATTAGTTGATGATGGTGAGTGCAAACCTGTATCTTCTTTTAATTCTGCACAATAATGTTAGAACAGGCGTACAAGAGGAGATGAAGGGGAAGAAGTTATGCTGCTGCTCGGCTGCTGACTGTGATTAGTGGGCAGGATATTTAGATTAATGGGTAGCCCACCCACTAATCCCGAAGGTAGGGGAAACACTGATGTTTACGCCTGATAAGTCTCCACCAAGGCACCCTGAGACAGATGAACACACTCACCACCCAGTCCCTTAACTCAGTGTACTGAGAACATCATGCCACCTAAGTATAAATTATGAGCTATACATGAACTCATGGTGCAGGAGTTGTTATTTCACACCAAATTGTTTTGTAATTAGCAACTAATGACAAATATAAATAATAACCATTACACTGTACAGCATTGGGCATTGTGCATTATTTCATCTTATTGTGTTACCTGTCTTTGAAGAACCTGTGTATGCCGAATGCTGCGAGTTTGAGCAGGGCCTCGACGATGAAGATGCAGGTAAACACGTAGTTACAGTACTTCAGGACCTCCTCTAAATACTGAACACACAGAGATACACAAACACACACAAGCAGGCAGATAAATATCTCATAATATCTCTCTCTGACTAGATGCTGATTCATTTTCTGCAGCAACATTCAACGATTCTTTATAATTTATTATTAACATATTCTGAAAGCGATTAACAGTTTTTACTTTTGGTGGGAACAGTTTAAATAAATGTTCTAAAGTTTTAATGCAGCTTGAGGGCAAATAAAATTCAAGTCGAAGTTTATTTGTGGAACAAAAGTAAACTCCAATTAGAGTATAGAAGAGCAACAGCTTCTCGGAAGCCAAAACATTTATCACTGCTCTCAAGAAGGACTCTGGTATCTCTCCAAAAATACATCAACAACTTTTGTTTGAGAAAATAAACACGCTGGCATTTTCAGTAGAAAAAAATCCTGTGTTTAATCTGCCAACCTCAGTTTATGACTATGGAGTTGTTTCATCTGACAACGAATGTTAAATTGACGCTGGGTCAACACAGTCACGTTATTTTTGGAGTTGGAGTCACTTGCCAACACATTTGCCGCTTTGGACAGAAAATCCAAAATAAAGCAGATTTACAGCATGTTGTCACTTCGCTAAAGCTAGCCAACACTTCCGTCATCATTAGAGGACAGCTTGACATATTATTTTACAGTGTGCAAAGCAAAAATGCCCTCTTGCTGCGTTAAAAGAAATTTAAATGAAAGTCTCCCGAGGTGCCAGGTGTATTGGCAGCCAGAAACCAATTTACGACTGTTTTTTGGTACCTTCATCTCCAGGTAAACTTCAAAGTTTGTGTGTGTATGTGAAACATTACCTGCGGCTGATTGTAGTGCTCGATGCTCATGGTGAAGACGTTGATGCAGATGATGAAGGTGATAAAGAGGTCCAGGTAGTGGCTGGTGCACAGTGTGTGGATGGACAGACGCAGGGGAGAGTAGTCGGCATAGTAAGGCCTCTGCTTGGCCTCTGGAACACACACATACAAACAAATATATGCAGAGACGGCACAAGGAGAGACGAATATCACGACAGGGACAGACAGAAAGAAGGCACCGTGAGTAGCTGTGCTCTGAAGCTGAAATGATAATGTGTCCAGTGGTGTGAACAGGAAAGTGCAGGGGCTAAGGAAGTGGAACCACCACGACTTTTTTGCTGAGGCTGCAAAAGTCCCCTTCTTATTCTTTAATGCAACTAAGATACGTTTCTGCCTAAATGGCATCCTTCTGTTTTCACCCTCACATCACATCAGAGGAGCCCTTGAGCAGCCTGGGTGCCCGACTGGCATCACAAGCGCTACTCTAATGTGATGAGACCTAATTGTGACCCTGATCACTGTTGTGGTGGCCCTTTTGTTCATTATTTCTCCCACACAGTCTGTGCACACCACTGCCTGTATGGCATGTTCAAATAAAAGAGGACATGAGAGTCACAGCTGGGCTATATTATTAATGTCTTAATCTGCAAACAGGTTTTATCAAATGTTAACACTAACTGCAGTTCGCTAGCTCACATGGCTATACAAAGTCACCTGGTTTTGTGTTCGGTAAGAAACCCCCCCTGGACGCTGGCATTTTAGTTTCTAGTGTGGTTACACAACAAGGTACCAGGTGTAACTAACAACGTCTAGGATCTGAGGCAAGGCATCGTCAACAGATCCCTGACCTACCCTGCACTGGACTAAAAGAAGTAGCATTCCAGAGTGCTTCTTCATGGGAGCATTATTTTAAGATTCATTGCCTCTCTAATAATCATATTCTTGTCAGAGCTGAGAGGTCTTGCTATGTACTCTGACCTAAATGGGAAGTCTCCATTAAAACCCAGACTACGCCGGAGCTGTGAGATGCATTACAGCCTTTGAATAATAAACAGCCTTAGAGTGTAGCTCTAATCATGAAGAAAGTTCAAAGGTGGACAAAAATGAGCAATAGATGGCGTTCATTAAAGGAAAACTTCACCCCCGAAATCACCATTTGTATGTGAAATACTCATCCTGTGTTACGTTGAATTTGTGAAGAAAACTTTGACTTTCTTGCATGCCTCTAGAATGAACAAAGAATCCTAAAATTGAGAAAGTTCTTGATGAATTGAAGTCATAAGGGTCCGTGTTCAACAACAGCAAAACTATATCAAAACATCCGATTATTAACTCTCACAAAACTCGTGCAGTATAATCCAAGTCTCATTATTATTTGTCAATGGAGTCTGATCTTAAAGAGAGAGCATGGATAAATTTTACTGTCAGTTCAATTCCTCATCGGACAGTACTTAGCATACAACTTGATGAGTGGGACTTTGATTATGCTGCGTAAGTTGTGGGAGAGTTTGTAAAAAGGATGTTTAAATATCATTTAAATGTTGTTAAATCTGGACCCCTATGACTTCAATTCAAATAGAATTTTCTTATGCTATGTCTCAAATCTCGTACTTCTGTACTTACACTTAATATTTTGAGTGCATAAGTGCGTTCACACTGAGAAGTATGGAAAAAAGCAGTGCACTATGAGTATCCGGATGGTGCACTCAAAACGGTTAAGAAGTTGAGTGTGGAACTATGGACACTTCTTGCCCTCAATAGTCGCCATCTTGGCTACGTAGCAGAAGGGGAGGGACCACTTTTCAAACTGGAAATAGCGGCCGAGGACTTTGCAACTGTGAACATCGCTGCATTGTACAAATACATGTGTTTTTTGCACTAAGCACCACTGTACTGTTGTTGGGTATAAGCCAGCAGTATGTTTATTGGGTTAATTTAGCAGTCTGTGATGATTTGGTACCGCGAACGATAAAACAAATGCTAATGCTAGTTTGCTAACCAGCTAATTTGCGTTCATCACTTCCGGTGAGTGCACAACGGCCGCGTTTGGTTTGAGACAACACTACCGAAATTTGCGCACTACGCCAATGAGTGCATAGTACGCACAGTATACTGCATAGAAGTGTACTAATGGAAGTATGTGATTTGAGACACAGTATTAGTTTTTGGATTCTTCAAGTTGTCTTCATGATTTCAGTGTAACAGAGGTGAGTAATTGATATACAAATGGTCATTCTGGGGGCAAAGTGTTCATTTTAAAGCATCTAAAATCGTGTAAACATGTGTAACTATGTAAGCATTTTGATAGACTGTGTACTCACATGTCCATTTATGACATTTGATGATTGCATTTCTGATACGTGCATGTTTATGTCCCCCTCCCAAGTACACCATGCCCTTTCTGTCTACTGCATGCTTACATGCCTGATGTTAAGCGTAATGTCTATAGTTGAGAGGGGCTGCGCAGGGTACGTTCAACAACACAATTTTTCACAAACAGGTTGATTAATGATGTACATGTTTCTGGATATTCACTCTTTAAATAACATTGCTTTTGTTTCCATATTGCTTCACTGTTCAAGTACCTAATTTCAAAAGTTGTAGCTCGTGACTGTGATGTTGAACATGCACTGGAGCCACACTTCAATGACATCACTACAATCATTTTTAACCCCTCAGAGAGTCTCAATAGCCTAAAACTTTTTTTGTTTTCATCTTCTCTTCTTTGTCTTTTGATGGATAAAAAAGCAGATTGCGAAGCCAAACCATGAAGTGAGGAGCTTTTTATCTGAAACAGCTGATTAGATGACATTTGTCTGGACCTTCAGCAGTTTTAGACCAGTGAGAGATGTTACCAATGCAGGATGAAGAGAGTGCAGCTCTGCTCACACCATATACTGCCGTCTAGCGTTAATTCTGTGATTGATGTATTGGATAGTTGGGTATAATTTTGTGTTGTAGCCAAACAGTGGTGCTCTTTGATATTTCAGCCAATGAGAACCGTGTGCTTCTACTAATTTCTTTGTGTCTTTCTTCAGCTGAACATATTACCACAAGAAGTCCTGACAAAATGCTGCTTTGTAAAGCAAGCATGTCGACTTGTTTTTGCAATACGTGGTGTGTTTCTGATGCTTCGGCCAGCATTTGCTCGTGTTTTCCTCAAGCTGTAACGAGAAATCCTCCATATCTAGCAAACTTAACATTTTCTAACAGCTCTGTTCCCCAAGGTTCTTGCAGGTATAGCAGCCAAAACGCCTGCTATGTTTCTGAGTCTGCCAGTCAAAGCACGTTTACAGGAAATGTCCTTCTTCTACGCATGTCGAGAGACGCCGTAGGGTTGGGGTTGTACATGCACCCGGAGGAAGGGAAAGGGGCATTTTACTGGTCAAAATTATGCTAGCAAAACTTCCTGAGACACATGGAGGAAAGCAGCGACCTTGATCAGCTTAACATGCAGGAGATGCTGCAAGGATTTTGCTCAAAAGTCTGTAAAAAATGGCAACTTATTACAGGTATTATACATTCTCATTATTTGTTAGCAATGGTATTAAAACAGGATCTTGCGTTAGAGGATTTAAGCATTTAAAAAATGAAATACTGAGTCTTGCATTGTTGCTGCAGTGGTGGCAGTTTGACTGTTTTAAAAGTGAGCATACAAATTTTAGATGCATTAATACAAACGTACAGTTGAGAGGTTGGTTAGGTTGGCCCGGTTTCCAAAGTTTCTCATGCAGTGTTAGGGGAGTGTTAGGGGAGGGCTGCAGTCATGCATTTCCATGCATCAGACTGGCATAGCCTACGCCTTCTGTCAGTGATAAATCACTGTTTACGTGAGCTAGCCAGTCTTTCAAACTCTCCCTCTTTTTTCTCATGTTTCAGTCTGAATAATTTCTCTGTTTTCTCTCTCTGTCATTCCCTTTTCTTTTTTTTTTGTTCAGGCTCTGAAAGCAGGCAGTGCTCAGAAAAATAGACTACCGACCAGCCCCTTCATTCTCCTTACTCCTGCGCTTTTTCTCTATCATTTTGAGCCTCTTCTCCTCCCGTAAGCGAGCCTCCTCTTCTTCCTGGTCCTGCCGGCACTTGTGGAAGTTCTCCACCACGACGCCGACGAACATGTTGAGGACGAAGAAGCTGACGATGAGCAGGAAGGAGATGAAGTAGAGCAGCATCCAGGGGTTGTGGTTCCTTACAGGCTGAGAAGAGAAGAGCAAAGAGGATTACGCATTTCAATAGTTTATGTTCATGTGCGTATGACTTAGTGGAGACACAAAAAGCACAGACGACAGCTATGCTTTGCGCTTCACAGTATGTTACCACGTGCAGCAAATACAACAATGTGGATTCTCTAAAATCCTTGGATAACGTGGGCTAAACCAGAATATAACTGACTATTTAGAGACTCACTATTTCAGCACATCTCACCACAGGCACTCCTGGATCTGTGGACAGTCTCGTCAATTGAAGCTTTGAAGCGCCTGCTTTAAACTCACCTTTTGAGCTTTGCCTTAGCTTAGAATCTGTTATTACTACACCGCAGCGTTGACAGTTAACTTTGCTTAATATGTTAATATGTCTCCTTCTCACTTTGTATTCCAAATCATATGTTTTTAGGGCAGGTATTTGCACATCAAAGCTCCCAGTGGAGATGACAGGGCTACTGGGGCTACATGATATGGAGAAAATATGCAACAACATGGTTGAGTTTTGCAAGAATGATATTACTTGCAATAATAAACAGGTATTAAAGTCAACTCAGACCTGCCTTTCTGCAGCTTTCAGTGCACTGTAAAAATACAACAAATTGCAAATTGTGCTGCTGTTCTCTAACATGCATTTAAGTTAATATATATCAAGCCTATTTACAGTACAGTTGTGCTACAGATGATGCTGAATTAGATCTGATATTTAATTCTATATTTTAAGTTTTATAAGCACTACTGCGCACTGTGTGCACTGAGCCGGGAGCAGGCTTACAATAAAATAACCAGCATGAAACACAGTTTTTTGAAAATGACTTTCTATATTATCTTGTTAAGTGACGCATACAGTAATGTGCTGTATAATGACCGAGAAGAGAGGAGTGTGCAGAGTGTGGCTCTGTGTGGCTGAGACCCAGCCATCCTCCCTCTCGTTTAATATGAGTTCAGCAGAATGGCTGGGAGCACTCCTCACACCATTACCTGTTGGTCCACTCCTACTGCATCCAGCCCGTCATACATGATGTTGACCCAGCCGTCCTTACAGGACAGCACAAACAAAGACATCAGAGCCTGGACAGGAAACACAGAGAAATACGTCAAAACACAGGGTTTTACTTGTCATGTTTACTCCTGATTATAATTACTGGCTGTCAGAGGAAGGTGCATAAAAAAATCTAAAATATTTTAAATGTAATGTAAAGTAGATATAATAAATACGAAACGATCCCATTCTATTACATAAATAATAGATAACAATTTTAAAAGTGATTCAAACTGCCGTCTGCAGTTCTTAATGTTTAATTTAAGTGTCTAATACTGGAATATGAGACAACCCAACTCTGTCAAATGTAATAAAATATATATCACTGTGTAAGTGGGACAGTGGTTACTTAGTGAGGCAACTTGTGTTAAAGGTACACTATGCAGGATATTCCTAAAAAAAAGACGATGTATAGACTCATGAAGACGTCATTCCTCTCAGTCATCACTTATGACCGACTAGAAGTTTATCGGCAGAGACTCTGCCTGTATTTTCTTATTATTTTGGTGTGTTTGTGTTTGGGTATGTAGCCCCCCGGCCATTTACAGCGTGCAAGTGAGGTCAGGACTAGCGAAACTAACGAAAAAACTGACAGAAGAACGCACCCAAGAGAAAGCTACGGAGGCAACGCACAGAGTGAACAAGCTTGTTTCCAGTGAATCTGAGGTTGGCTTTCACGGGGTGCTGGCCTGTTTTCTATTGAACAGGTAGGTGTTGGCTGTTAACTTAGTTAGCTTGCTAAAGTATTGGCTTTTCCATCACGACAAATGTAACGTTCTTACAACAGCGCAGTAGCTTGCAGTGTACGTACAAGCAGTGAAGGGAGGAGGGGTCAAGTTTTAATGTTGTGTTGTGCTTTAACTCGTTGAAACCAGAGAAAATTGACTTGATATCTTTGAAAAACATGGGAAGACGGCAATGAGCGATGGAAGAAGAACTGACTCCAAACATTTGCAAGGAATTAGTAAAAAGAAAAAATTAAATACAAGACCATTTAATTTAAAAAAAATGGGTCAAACTGGGGATTGCAAATTGTGGGATTTTACTGGTATTGGTATCCACAGCTAAATTCCTAGTATCATGACACACCCATTTAATACTGTACCATTCCTGTCCCTATAGCTCTCTGCTGTGAAGAACCTAAGCCACCGATGTATTAACCCCAGCACTGCAGGCTGCGATAAAAAGTGGCATTTAAGCTAGTTCATGTTTTTGTAGATATTGTTGGCCTTAAAAGTAATCCCTTGCCTTCCTTCCCCCTCTCTCCCTTTTCACCCCCAGTCTAATCCATACCTGAATCAGGTTGTCAAAGTTGTACTTTCTTCGTATCCAGCGGTAATTGGCCTGCTGACAGTCAGACTTGTTGGTGATGTTTTTCGTGTCCAGACCTTCACAGTGGTAGAACTTCCCTTTGAACAGCTAGAGAGCGAGAACGGCAGAGACAGACAGAGAGAGGTCTGCAGGGCTATTTGCACATTATCTCAATTACCGGAGCTTACGGCTTTTTAAACACCCAACTATTAATGCCAGCAATAAAAGGATGTTTCATAGAGCGCATTCTTATCAAAGGTTTTCCCTAAGTGCTCGGCTAAAAGCTGGCCTAGGGGTCATGTTGTCCTTTTTCCACACTTAACCTAATTGTCATTCTTTAAAAATTCTCACACTTAAGGAACAATTGCCCATTGGATATTCAAGACACTTCCAATCCCCCCTCAAGCCACAATCACATATGCAGCTGCTCAACGAGACTGACATTTAAGCTTCAAAGGGTAAAAGGTTTGATCCTGGCACTTAGAAAAAGCAAATGACAGAGGAGAATCATCAGTGCAGCATGTGCATTGGACCTTTAACTCGCTTACAAGTCTGTGTGTTTAAGGCAAGCACCAGTTTGTGTGTGTTACTGTGTGGGAATGCAAACTACCTGCACCCCCAAGATGCCAAAGACAATGAAGAAGGCGCAGCAGATAAGGACAATGTTCCCAATAGGTCTGAGAGAGGTGATGAGCGTCTCCACAACCAGCTTCAATCCCGGGGCTCGGCTGATCACCCTGCAAACACAAACAGTAGTGGTAGAAATATGAAATAAAGTAGATACAAGCATACTAATATGCATCCACACCTTCATACGCACACAAATACACTGTGTACCTCAGTGGGCGTAGTGTTCGTAGCAGGCGCAGGACTCTGAGGATGCCCAGGATCCTGTTCCCGCCAGTATAGGCGAGAGAGACCAGGATGTCGACCAGAGACACAAACACCAACAAACCATCTAGAACGTTCCAGCTGGACTGGAGGTATGTCTGCTTCCCGAAGCAGAAACCGAGAGCGATAACCTGGAGAAACCATTATGGAATTATTAAAGCAATTTTTAAGCTGTAAATTAGAGCTATAATTTGACGCAAAATCAAAGTCAACCTATTTGACTACATAGGTTGTTTGTTCCCACCCTTTCATACAACTCACAGGAGTGTTTCTTAAATTAGCGCCCCTACCGGTGGCAGGACACTGACACAGAAACCACATATATGACCATTAAAGACATATTTTTAAACGTGTGATTACGATTGTGAGAGGGCCGCAGTTAGGTTTAAGCATAGACTATTTATTAAAATGGAAAATACATCTTCATTTGCTCCCACTGTACAAAAATGACGCTAAAATATCCTGTCTACAGACACTGCCATCTTGCAATTTTGGAGCCAGAGTATGCAAAGTAGCGATTGGAAAGTGGAGCCGTGGTAATGAGTTCCCACCCATACAACCCAACTACAGGGAGCGCCATTAATCACAAGCACACACAGCTGTCGATCATAATGTCACATGCCTTTTATAGCATCAAATAGCAAGCTAAAACTAAACTTATCACATAAATGAGCATGATAAGAATGAAATAATATGAATATGAATATGAATGAATATGAATATTTGACGTGTACATTGATTTTTTTAGTGTGGCCCATGTCGCATCTGCTAAAACGGAGGGGGCGGGGTTTATGACCCTTTATGTAGCCAGCCACCAAGGGGCGATGTATAAACTACTTGGCTAGGTTGAGGAAAAGATCATGGTTTGGGTTAACGTAAGGATGTTTATTTGGTTTTACACGGGACACAAACAGTCCTGTGTCTGTTTGACCCATCCATCCACCTGGGCTTCCCCTCCCGCTTTAAAGTACGTCACCTTCCTCTTTTACCTCAGCCATACTTAATATGGCCACTAAAGGACACCAACTAACAATCCACTGAAATATGGGTCAGGATACATTACTTCTAGAAATGACATATGGGATCATTTTTGTGGGGACGACAGTTTCCCACACTGATGATAAGAAAACAGTATTGTTTACCTTAATGGCCATCTCTGCCAGGAAGATCACAGTGAAAACGTAGTTGGACACACTCAGAAACTTTCGCTCCTAAAGGAGAGAGTGAGATTAATATAAAGGCATAGAGAGACAATGCTGACAACTTGACAGCACATGTTCTCTGAATGGACCAAGTACCAGTTTTACACATTAAAATATACAGTTTCTACCTGTGTGTCTACAGTTTGTGTCTGTAGTATATCATCTCCAAAGCCTCCATATCTTAGCACTGTGTAACCAGTGAATATCAGTTAATAGTTTAAATAGATACTTCTACAGTAGGGACAGGACACTGTGTGTGTGTGTGTGTGTGTGTGTACACATGCGTGTCTTACCGTGCTGTGAGGCTGTATATCAGGTCTTTCCAGGGCAATGGTGATGCAGTTGAGGAAGATGAAAACCAGAACCACATGGTCGAACAATTTGTGAGAGATCACACTTTGGCACCACCCACGAATTCTAAACACACACACACACACACACACACACACAAATGCGCACAGAGTCATCTCTAAAATGTCTATGACTGGTTAAAGATATTGACCAAACAATTAGCAGTGATAAAGCAGTAAAAGTGAAGAACGAGAGAGAGGAACCGAGATAACTGAATAAAGCAATGCGAAGCAAAGAGGAGAAAAGTAGAATGAAACTAGAATAATACAGATTGATGGTGAAATTTTGAGTGTGTGTGTGCGAGACTCACTTGCTCTCTGGAGAGAACAAATACAGATTCCAGTCTTCGTGCTCTTTGCACCAGCGGGGCTTCATGTCACGAATCTCTTTTTTCAACCAGAAGCAGAAAGAACTCTGCAGAGGTGAGAGGTCAGAGGTCATTATCACCAACAGCAACAATTAACACTGTCTTTGCAATTCATTCCTACATGACACGACTAAAAATATTACGTTTATGCATGATCAACACTGTAGCCACAATCATCATCATATTCACGCTGTCATTGAACCAGTCAAGACAAAAAACTAAATTCCCATACATAGGCTATCTGTTATGCAGAACAGTGAGATTGTCTGTGGGATTAGTAGCAACATTGCTAAGGGGGAATGCAACTTTAACCCAAAAGATGGATGGCTTCCCTTGCTAAACTACAGGTTGTTATCTTATTTCACAATTTAAATTTTCACGCACAAGGCGTAAAGAAACAATGCCAGCGAGACCTTAAAGCTATAGTGCGTAACTTCTACATGTCTGTAAATGTTCGTTTCACCCAAGCCACTACTAGAGGAGATGACACAATGCTGATTAAGCCGATCGGCTCCTCTAATATCTCGCGGTATTTTTCGATATATATCATTTTTAGTTTGCGTGTCGACTGGCGACATTCCTGCGCTGACACACACCACAACAAACATAAAAATATTTTTTTAAAAATCTAAAAAAAAAATAAAAAAAATTAATACACGACATTTAGCTCCAAATCTACAAAACCAGCCTGAAAATGAAGGAAATCTGAAATGACTGCATTACAGTCAATGGAGCACAGCTGTGTTGCTGTAGGACCCTGGTCTGAGCTGGCCTGAAGCTAAGTTCTCACTGGCCAGTCTGCAGCCCTGAAATCAATCTAAGATTAGATCAGGACATCTCCAATTTAAATGAATGTTGTATAACTTTGTAGTTAAAGAACAGAGAGTGTGTTTAACAGCATCAGTAGCTGCTCTATGAACTATTTACTTGTCCATCTTCGATTACACCATAAAAGAAGCATTAAAAAACTATGCATAGTTTAATTTCCACAGTGCTGCTGATGTTCACTCTTCCACATTTACATCTACGGGCGCATGAAAAACAAGTGTTTTCTTGCTTAAGTAAAAATGGAAATAACTGGACTATAACTCCCAACTTAGCTGGTGCATGAGCTCATTAGAAAGGGTTGTGAAACTCATTAAAGTTTCTAATAAAACAAATAGAGGAAAGCTTAGGTGCACAGCTTCTGTACTTTAGGATTCTAATTAAAAACAGCCCAAAGTCAAGCCTCTCAGTTTATTTGGCAGACTGCTGCTTGTGTGAGAGTGTGTGTGTGCATCTGGGTGTGTCCTTCTGTAAGTGTGTGTGGATGAAAAGAACCTGCCGCTCGGATATCCTTGGAGCAGAAATCCATAATCCCTGATATAGACATATGCAGAGTGCTGAGTGCATATACACGCGTCTCTGCTGACACGTCACACGCACACACTGACACGTATTCTTGCACAGTAATGCTCGACCACACACATACACACATATACTGGTGGAGGAGCTGTATTAAGCCTCCTGTTTTAAGTGTGCCCAGGGAGGGGCCTTTTGTTTCAGTGAATTTCATGGTTTTATAAACTCAATTTGGAGCCAATAAAACCATCAAAACTGTCTCAACAGAGGTCATCCAAAACAACCGAGGAGTACACCCTGCTCTACTTCGCGTACACACACGCAAGTGGTTTTGCACCCACTGAGAAAACAATTGCTGCCCAAGCCAATCAATTACAGCATGACAATTAGTCTCCCTCCATGCCTTGAAGTGTGATCACAAAACACAAAATTACAGTATCTCAAAGTAGAGGGAGACAAAGGGCAAAGAAGACAAAGAAGAACTGAGTGAGTAGAGAAAGATAGAGAGGAAAAACAGAAATGAAAAATGTGTAAACCGAGTCGGAGAGGGCAGATTAAGAGATTAAGAATTTACATAAAAGAGCGAAACCACAGAGGCACAACTGCTCAGAAAACTTGTCACCAGGCCAATAAAACCTAATTTCTTGCTCAGGCCTGTAGATATAATTGTAAAACAAGCCACTGTGGAAATAAAGAGCTGATGACACATGCCAGGACAATACCACGCCGGGGACCTTTAACAGCGCCTCAAAGACCCCACTGTAGATGTCCTAAATCTTATTTTGCAAGCAACGATGACTCATGATAACTTACGTCATCATCCAAGTCATCTTCAGGCGAGGAGTCATCTTTGGGGTCGCAGTTCACGGTGGGATCATAGGTCAGGGTCCTCCCATTACAGTCACCGTACTCCGCGATTATCGAAGGGCAGAGTGTGGACGCCTGTAGCAGCTCCAAGGAGTCTGGACGTAGTCTGTTGTTTCCTCCCGCCTCCCCCTTGTCCATTCCAGCATCTTCCTCCTCTCCCCCTTCCCCCGACAACAGGCTCTCCCTCTCGCCGCTGGTGTCTCGCCTTTTGAGGCTAGGCGCTCGTCCTAGGCTGTTCCAGCTGGAGCGACGGCTTCCCCACGAGCGGGTAGGAAGAGGGGAGCGACGGCCGGGACTTGAGAGGTTCTGGAGGGACAGGGAATAAGGATAGTGTGTGGCGATGAAAGTGTGTGTTCCCTTTGTGAGAGTTACACCAGTTTAAAAAGCGCCTGAAACCCTAATACCTTACTCTTAAGGGGGGGAAGATAGTCCTTATCAAAGATTGTTGATAACTGGATAACTGACATGTATTAAAGTAAGTAATGTAAAGATATTTCGAGTGCAGTTTCACTTCTGCTGTCAACTTTTTGTCAGTCTCTTAGGATCAGAGACAAAGAGCTTCTCTTTTAAGATGTCCCCCACAGGGGCTCCACATGTCCAGTGAGAAATTGAAAACTAGGTGTAAGCAAGAATTTCTTTGATTGATTACCTCATTGCCCACGATTTGTTTCTAACGTTCAGCTAGATCCAATAGTTAACTTGCTACTAGATCAAATGCTCCCTATATTTCCAGATTTGGTTTCAGGCATCCATGATTTCCCTGTGGGATAAGTAACTGTCTACCTGTGTTACAGTGCCGTGTTATAGATAATTATGTAGACCTGAGCTGAGATAAATGCAGTTTGGTGGACCTGCATCCTTTGTAGTTATTGTTGGAGGCTTATCTGGTACCTGCCCAGTCCTCCTCCTGCAGCTTTCAGAGATACTAAGGCTCATAAACTATGTCAGAAAATCTCATTTCAAAAAGCAAAAAATAAAAAGTACACTCCTCCTGTAAAAATAGAACTACTTGAGATTTGCTTCCTCTCTGTCCTCTGAGCAGAATTTGGGGATTTAAAATGCTTCAGACTGATTTCTAAGCAACCCACAGATTGAAAAATTTAAAGCCTTTGATTAGCTCCGGTGCTGCCTCATGGTACTTGAGTCATTGGTTCTTCAGGCACTTTGTGCTCCTCCATTTGGGACCACTGGCTCTGGATTAAAGGAGTTTGTCTCATACGTCTGTCTGCGGCTTGTCTTGGATTCTGCAAAGTATGCGCGTCGTATCCATGATTTATATTTGCATCACTCTTGTAGCCATTTCTTTTAACCTTCTTATTTTCAGTAAGACTATGCAGGGTCATGGTATCTAATGTGTGATGTGCCTTTTCATTCTCTTTTAGGGAATAGAATCTCAATTTGGGAAGTTACATTTACCATGCTGTATGTCCACTCACTGGCCACTTCATTAGGCACACCTGTTCAACTGCTTATTAACGCAAAAAGCTAATCAGCAAATGACGTTGCAGCAACTCAATGCATTTAGGCATGCAGACCTGCTGAAGTTCAAACCGAGCATCAGAATGGGGAAGAAAGATGATTTAAGTGACTTTGAACGTGGCATGTTTGTTGGTGCCAGACGGGCTGGTCTGAGTATTTCAGAAACTGCTCATCTACTGGGATTTTCACACACAACCATCTCTAGGGTTTACAGAGGATGGTCCCAAAAAGAGAACTCATATAACCACTGGTTACAACCAAGGTCTGCAGAAGACCATCTCTGAACCAACAACAAGCATGGATCCATCCTGCCTTGTATCAACGGTTCAGGCTGCTGGTGAGGGATGTTTCCAGCACCTTGTTGAAGCTATTTCACGAAGAATTAAGTCAGTTCTGTAGGCAAAAGGGGGTCAAAACTGGTACAAGCAAGGTGTACCTAATAAAGTGGCCATCCCCTCAAAATATATACTGTTTATGACACCTTCACTCATCAATAACTACATGCTGATTTGTGAATGAACTGTCTGATAGGACTCACCAGAGAATGCTGGTCAAAGGCTAAGGGTTCCATGGTGGTTGAGGTGGAGCTTCCACGGCGAGACTCCGCACGACTACTTCCTGCCTGGCTAACCCCAAGTCCTCCCTCGCCATACTGGGGCACCCCCTCTTTGTACATGAGCTCCTCTCCGAGGACAGAGTCCGGTCCCAGAGAGCTCTTAGGAGTGGGCATGGGTGTGGCTGCCGTGCGCATGATTATCGGAGGAGCCATCGAGCCTCGAGGGTCAACGTGACCGTTGGCTGTCATCATCAGTGAGTACATTTTTAGCTCTGTGGAGGAATTAAGTCATTATTATCACCATCATTTACTCATAGAGTTTGGATTCAGTCAGATTAGGGAGAAACCCACCAGTGTCTCTGAGCTGCTCCACCTTCTCGTCTTCCTCAAAGTTGTCCGATTTCTTTTCATCGTCTGACTCCGACCGATTAGCATCACCCTACAACACACACACATCCATGGAAGCATTTTTCATATTCTGTCCCATTTTCTTTTGAGTTTACTATCATGGCATGAAGAGTGACACTCTTCAAAAAAAAAAAAGAGTACTGTCAGGGTAATTCATTCAGACCAGAGAAAAAACTTGTGTGGAGGAGAGGATGGTGAGGACTTAGCCGAACACTCATTGTGCCCCAGAGGAGCAACATGATAACAATGTTGGATGAGAAAGAATTGATGATCTGAAATGATCAGTGGGGGTGTGGACCGGTTATAATCTGCATTCTCTCATCCCCTTTGAAAGCAGCGGTGCCTTACATGATGTGACACTTTGGTAATTGAGAGTCTGGACCTGCGGCCCTCAGATGGCTCCATGGGGAGTTAATTAACAGGAAGAAAAGGGCCTTCATGCAGCATTCACCCAGTTGTGGATGAGAGATACTCGTTAGGAATCAGACATTAATCTCTATTCTCTTCCCCCGATATTAGCCCCACAACTGTAATAAGTCTTCTGTGTATTCCTTACATTCAGAGCTGTAAAGTTGCACATTGAAAAATAAGTGTTTTACTCAATTAAAAGACACTGACTTATATTAAACTTGTTCTTACCTCAGCCTGGAAGCCCTCAACCAAGATGGCCACAAGTAAATTGAAGAGCACATAGTTGCCGAATGTCATAAGAGCGACAAAGTAGAGAGCTGCCCATGGAGAGGTTGAGGCCATGCCATTATACAACACCACGTTCCAGTCCTCCTGGGTAAGGATCTATAGAGTGAATGAAACACAAAGTCACATTTGGAGATGTAGAACAGAGACAGAGACAGGGACACAGATGGAGAGGGAAGAACTGCAGCCGCATTAGCCTATACAGCCCTCATGGGTCTTATGCTTTGTAAAATTCAGTACTGAGCTGCTTTTATTGCCATCATGCCACAATGCTTCAACGTCACACACATGGGATTACTGCAAAGTGTACGTGGGTGTGTGTATGTGTGTGTGTGTTTGCTCGTGTTTAAATCAATGTGAGTGATGAAAGCATTTAAAACTAGGACGGTGTTCATGATGCAGCATGAAAACTCACTCCGTCTCTGCCCACTCATTAAACGCTGTGGCAGGAAGGCAATTCACTGCGCTGTCTGTGCGAATGTGTGTGTGTGCACACATGTATGTGTGCATGGATTTGTGTGGACTGTAGCTACTCCCTGGAAAACTATAGTAAGTTTATAGTGAGCGTAACGCCTTCACATGCCAGTTCTGGATTAAAAAAATGCTTTTTCAGCATCATACTCCTACACACACACACACACACACACACACACACCAAAGTGAGCAAAGTGAGACAGTCCACTGCATTCTGTGCTCCACCTTTCTGCTGACGCATCCAGTATAGAAAAGAGGACAATCTATCTGGAGCGATTGAACAATATCTCCACATAGGGAGAGCAAGAAATAGAAATGATAGTGAAAGAGGGTGTGCATAAGCAGAATTTCTCATTTCACAGCATTTGACTAATGAGCAGAACTTGGCAGTTGAATCTGGCATGCACACACACACACACACATAAATACACACATACGCACACTCTAGGCTCAGTTTGACATTTTGATTTGGGATGGCTGAGGAGTACACATAGCCTGTACTGGGATAAAAATATACACACAGTGCCCAGTTGATCTCTTGCAAATACACTCCACAAAGGACGTGATGCTACAGCTGCCATTTTTTCCTACATGGGTTCACACTGAGTCAGTGAGGAGCATGTTTGAGCTCTCAGTTTGAAGGGAAGCCAGTTAATATCTGTCTCGCTGCAGAGACATTTTTCAGATCGAGTATACACGACTGGCAGCATATAGTGTATCTGTACAAGTTCATTTTTTAGATAAGTAATAAGTCATTTTTGAATCATGTGCTCATCAGGATCGATACACAAGCACACAGACTAGAAATTAACACATTTAATCAGTTATTATTGATAGTACATGAGCTGAGTAAATTCTTACATTAAGTCAGCATCAGTGAAGTTTTGGCAAATCAATATGTCTAAGAGAAAAACTGAGCGAGCAAGAGTCAATCTGTGGATTAGAGCCAGCAGACCCTAAAGCACAGCAGCACAGCGTAAATTGAAAACTGACCTGGAATACAGTGACGATGGCCCAGAGCAATGTGTCAAAGTTCTTACGGTCAGGGATGGTGTCTCCCGTCTCTGTCCGAAGACCGAATTTACAGCCAAACAGATGCATACCCAGTATACTGCGGTAAATAAGAGAGCACAGTGTTATAACGTCAATATAATGAGAATACATGCATTCATGAATCAGGATCAGGAAAATGGGTTTGTGTGTACCTGAAGGTGAAGATGAAAAGCATCAGCAACATGCAGAACGTGGCCACATTGTCCATTGTCTTCATCAGCACAACCAGTTGTCTCCTCAGGGCGGGCAGGAAGCGAACCAGCTTCAGAACCCTCAGCAGACGAAATGTTCGCAAGACCGACAACCCACCGTCTGCCTGGCCAATTATCTCCCACACACTGAGAACAACAATCAAACTTGTATGAAAACAATATTGGACAATTTGGTCTAAATTAACCACGTATGTGAGCATAAATCTTAAAGTGATGAAGGTAATTCCCCTGTCAGTAGCACAGCTAACTCTACCACACTAATCAAAAGGTTTCCCTGATCCAACATGAGCTCTATCAAACTAGATGACAGCCACACAGCAAACCTTGACTCCTGACAGGATCAAGAATGTGCTGCTGCGGCAGCAAGCAAAGCTGTTCCTGCGTGATACATCATGACTGTGTCAATCCTAGCTATTGTAGAGATGGATGCTGCAGCAGTGAACCTGACACTTGAAACCCAGTGACTGACAAGCGGGCGGAGAACTGAGAACAGAGGCTGGCTCTAAATCTGAGCTGAGTTGTCTAGGTTGTAAACTCTAGATTGATTGGAGCCACAGTTTTCGTGTCTTTGCATTTTGTTTTTCGCTTTAAACTTTGATGATGATGGCGAATATTATTCTGATGAAGATATATTATTACCTGATGATCACAATGATGCTGTCAAAGATGTTGTACGGGTTCCTGATGTATCCAAACAAGCCGAAAGCCAGCAGCATGAAGCCCATCTCCAGGACGAACATGCTGGTGAAGACAATGTTGCTGATCTCTAACACGTCAGTCAACTCCTCGGGCTGCAGGGAGAGAAGAGGGGAGACAAGGGACAAGAAAGAGAGAAAGAAAGGATGCAAGAAGGACAGAAAGAAGGGAAGAAAGCAAGTAAATTAACAAGCAAGCAAGAAAGAAAGACAGGAAGCAAGGAAAGAAGAAGGCAAGAAAAAGCAAGTAAGCAAGACAGAAAGGGGTCAAGAAAGAAAGAAAGGAGAAAGGAAGCAAGCAAGCAAGAAGGGAGGCCAGAAAGCAACCAAGATAGAAAGGAAGCAAGGAAGCAAGAAAGAAAGACAGGAAGCAAGAAAGAGAGAAAGAAAGGAAGGAAGGAAGAAGGAAGGCAAGAAAGCAAGCAAGAAAGAAAGCAAGCAAGAAAGAAAGGAGACAAGAAAGGAAGGTAGAAAGAAAGAAATGCGGGGAGGAGGCAAGAAAGTCAGCCAGACAGAGAGAAGGGAAGCAAGGAAGCAAGAAATAAAGGGGGCAAAAAGGAAGACAAGGAAAGGAAACCAGGAAACAAGAAAGAAAGAGGACAAGAAGCAAGAAGAAAGCAAGAAAAGAAAGTCAGGAAGAAGCAGAGATAAAGAAAGGAAGCAAGAAAGAAAGATAAAGAAAAAAAGAAGAAAGGAAGCATAAAAAGCAAGAGAAGAAAGGAAGAAAGGAAGAAAGAAATAAAGAAAAAAGAAGAAGAAAGAAAGAAAGAAAGGAAGCAAGACAGAAAGAAATAAAGAAAGGAAGGAGAGAAGAAAGTCAGACAGACAGAGAGGAGGGAAGGGCGGAAACAAGAAAGCAAGAAAGATGGGGGCAGGAAAGAGAGAAAGAAAGGAAACAAGAAAGAAAGCATGGCAGCAAAAATGAAAGAAAAAAGGAAGGAAGGAGACAAGAAAGCAAGAAAGACACCAACAAGCAAACAAGAAAGCAACAAAGGGAAGGAGGCAAGCATGACAGAAAGGAGACAGGAAAGGAAGCAAGAAAGAAAAAGAGAGGGTTGGTTAATATCTCCACTCTATTACCCAGGGCTGTAAAACCTGTTTGGTCTTAGTGCCCTGAGCTGAGACATTATCAATCAAGTTCAGAGCTGCAGTCAGGCCCAATCAATCAAACAGGACCAACAGCACCAATCCATCAGCTCTGATCTACTCCACTTACCTCACAGTACAGCCAGTGAACCAGAGAGATGTAACTGCAGCCCTCTCATAAAGCATGAAGTCAAGTCTTTTATGGAAAATACAGCAATTTTGTGCTCTGGTAAACGCATCACAGCGCCACATCCTGAACTTTTCTTTATAGGAACGTTTTGCTAGAGCTGTATCAGTGATCCAAATGTGCTGGTTTGGATCAAAAGTCGTGACTTGGGGTCTATTTTTCTTCGCATTTCAACATCCATCCTTCCTAAACTGAGACTCTCAGACGTCTCACTCAGTTGCAATAACATATTTTTCCTGATCTCACATACTTTTACTTTGGCTCGTATCATGATTCAGTGCTGACAGGCTTTGTGCAGCGCTGACATTCACAAACAATTAATAATTATGATCCCCAGACGACTGAATCACTCTAAGCAATAAATTCCTACACTCTATAGTGCGCCGCGTAGCTTCTGAAGCCCTTTGGCTTGTGATCCAGGATTTTATTTTCATGTCACGCATGGCAGTCTCATTAAAACTAATTGTGATTCTTTTCATGTGGGGATCAACAAGCAAAAGGCCCAAAGCCCATTTTGTGTCCTGGCCCAGGGTGTATAAAATCAGGCAGACCATATTCAGGACTAATAAACACAGTGACAAGATTAATATAGAAAGTCCCAGACGTCCTGCTACCACAGCAGATAGGGGTTAACCTTCAGCCTGTGTTATTCTGCGCTATCAGGGCCCTGCAGAAACAACCAGTGCTGGCTTTGTGGTTACTGTTGCTAGAAACTAAAGAACTGGTTCTACGAATATGTTTGATAAATCAGGATTTCACAATCATACATGTCAGGTATGTGAACAGTATACACATACGCTTCATTCTAAATAATTAAAATCATCCATTTGTATATATTGATAACATATATGAAGACATCCTCAGGCAGAAAATACCAACAGTGTTAAATATGCATATTTGTGCACTCTGATGCATAAGACAACTTTTAAAAGCAATTCAAGTCCAACTGATGATCATGATGACAGATAGAGGGCGCCATACTACAGTTCACTCACCTCACTGCACCCCAAACACTCAGACAGACACAGACAGATAAAACCTCCTGGGGAGGAGTAAACTCCAAACTTCTGACAGCCACCTCTCAAGACTAGAGGGTGAGAGCAGTGGTAGGAGGTGTAATTACTCAAGTAGGCCAAAGTACTTTTACGACTTGATTTTAGCGACATTTTTTTTTTTTTTTTTTTAACCTTTAATGGACGATGGCGATGTGCTCTTTATGAATGCACCTGACCACTGCTTAAAGAAGGTGGATACTGTATATTATTGTGATTTACAATTTATTACTGGCTGTGGAAACCTTGTTCATCACTGTACATTGTATGCAGCTGCTAGACGGCCCTTTCTGTCTCTGGTTGGTTCCGTCTTTTCTGTGTACATACATGTGTCAAAACCAATACAGCCTGCACTCTTACAATTTATCACTGATGCTGGTCTCCAAGGTTTGAACAGACCTAGTTTTTTATACTTATCAGGTCCTACTGATGCCAAATAGCTAAGAGAAATTAAAAATGCATGCCAAACAAAAGTTAAGGTCTCAGGAGGATTTAAGTTAATAGAAGGTGATGCATAAATTACCCTGGAGAATACTGTATGAATAACTTAAATTAGACACACCTTAACCGGCATTTACTTACATGTTAATGACACAATCATACAAAAATATAACACTGACAAGGGCCAGATTGTATATTGAGTACTTTTACTTTTAAAGCCGAAGTTGGTAAATGTAAAAAATAGATATGTTTTTATATTTGATGAAACTGTCACTACATACTGACAGTAGTACATGAGACAGATAATCTGTGATAATCTGTCTCCTCCTTGTGCTTTAATGGCATTTGCCACCACACCTAAATGAAAAAAAAAAAAAAAGCAGAATAGTCTCTACTCACAGCTCACAGCTCATGAAATGTGGTCAAGCTGTTAAACTGGGCAGCGCCAGTCAAATATGAATCAAGATGCTGTTACTGCATTGCCAATTTCTCCAAAACATAATTTATTGTGCTGTTTAGCTGTTAAATGTTGAAAGCTGCCAAGCCAAAACGAAGAACCACCCACTGGCTGGTGCAGACTCTCTCAGATTACAACTAAACAGTGCACTAAATGTTTCTGAAAACATTTAAGGTGAGAAACAGGCAATGCAGAAACAGAATCTTGATTTTTTTTTTTTTTTTTTTTTGCTCAGCGCTGCCTAGTTTGACAGTTTGACCACAATTCACAAGCAGTGGTTGGTGGATTCTTGCAAATGTCATTAGAGGCATGAGGAGGAGGAGTAACATGTTTTTTTTGTTTGCTTGTTTTTGTTGTTTTTTTTTTTTGCAAATTATCTGTCTCTGGGTAAAGTGAGTTTGAGCAAGTATAACAACAAGTATTTTTTTTCAATTAAAGTTATCCACTGTAGCTTTAATGCTGTAAGTAAACTTTATTGCCTAAACTTCTGTTTGTTTGATTAAGTAAAATTATGCTTCCAGAACTTTTACTTGTACTGGACTGTTTTCATGGAGAGGTGTTACTACTTTCACTTTGGCGAATGATCTGAACACTTCTTCCATTGCTGGAATAGATGAATTCTGTGTCACTTTCAGGATCCCGTCTCTCACTGCATGAGAAACTGATTAAGTACACGGCTTTTTGTATCTTTTTCAATTTCACGGATATTTGTTGTTGGCAAAATACAGTCTGTCTGATTCAGTGTATTGATAAGTGTTCCAATTTTATGCTGTGATTGCTCAAACACACACACACAAACATGCACACACACTTACACAAACAAGGTATTGGACATCCTGAGCCTGTCTAATCAATTGCTTTATTGACCTTATCAACTGCAGGAAAGGTTGTGTGTGTGTCTCCGGACATGTCAAGCCACTGAGGGATTACTTCCATTGCAGCATTAGTTTGGTGGTTGTTGATATGTTTACTGCTACGGCTCGTATAGCTGTGACCTCACTGTCAATATGAACTAGGCTGCTGTATGTGGAGTATACCTTCAGTGCAGCACAGGGTTATGTAATCTAAAGCACGCAGCATCTCTCTTTTTGGGACTATTTTCGGCTGATGAGCTATTGAGTTAATTGGGACAGTCGTGACGCTTGAAAACCAAAGCAGAAACGCCAGTGCAAAAATAAAAGGGCACGGAAGTAACGCCAGGGGACTCGAGTACGACTTTTGTTGTCCTGCATGGTGAGGAAAACAATGCCATGTTTATTTATTTATCTCTAAAGAGCTGGGCAGACTATAGAGGGACAAGCTGTTTGCTGTCCTGCCTGTTTGTTCAGATTCACCGACCGTCCAGCACATAAAAACTTTAAAGCACTTCAGCAAAGCTTTCAAAGAACTCTCAGTCAGCTATTCTATCTCAAGCAGTCAAAATACCAGACCCACATACATTATTTTTTAACAGTGGACTAGTGGCATTTTCATTACCTTTGTGGCCGTCACACCAGAGAAATGAAAGAGCATACTGCTGACTTCGAGGGCAATAATTTCCATACGCTACGCAGTAGTTTTTATGCCTGCGAGGATTACAAATGCATCTTTACTTGCTGCTTAACCGTGTGTTGAGAGGGGAGAGTACATTATGGCTGACAGAGCAGATAAAACAATACAAAATAAAAAAAAAACAGCAATGGCTGAAGGGCTCAGAGCTGAGAGCTGAAGGTTTGGAGTGCTGAAAAACTCAATGTGCTCGCCTGGATTCAGTTCAATAATCGTACACTGATGTCTTCTCTGGATTTGTGCTTTGATGTTTGACTCATTAGCTCAGCGCTCTGAATTCTGGTCTCTGTTCTGGCTTATGAGAACATTATGGATAACCATTTGTAAGGAGCAAAACAGTTCAGGAGCTGGTCAAGCTTAAAGGTTAGAGAAGAATCAACGCCATGACTATTCAAGTCCTGCAGCCAGCAAGAAACACGTGGGTGGGGGAAGTGAAAAGGAACACTGTTCCCTCTATTAATATCCCATCAAGGTGCCCTTGAGTTGTCAGCTGCATCCCATGATGCACTGTTTCAGCACTGGATTGCCATGATCATTAGTAACTGCATGGTTTCAGAAGTAATTAGAAGCGCTTAACCATATGTCAATATGTTTTATGTAATCTACTCTGGTCCACAGATGAGCTTTCTGAACTATTGCTTCAGATGTTGCTTTCCGCTACCATCATTATGTTTGTCAGACCAGGCGATCAATCAGAATTAAACACTGTGTCAGCGCCAGGAAGAAGAAATTGCAAGTGTGTTCGAACACAACTCTGCACATGACCTTGCCCTCAAGACTATGAGGGACAAACGTACAAGAGATACACACACATCAGCTTCTCTGGCAGAACAAGAGCAAGTAAAGGAACAACCTTTAAAGGAGGACGCTGACATGAATAAAAATAATCCTGCTTAGTACACAAAATGAAATAACATGGACCAAATCACACAATAAATCTTAGTATATAAAAGCATATGAATAGAACCAGGGACATAATGCCTACATCTTCAACTTCTTTAATTGAGCACCTAGGAGCTTATCCACAGTAAGTATTTCCTTGTGTTTGTTTGTGTGCTTTGAATACACTAACTTCAAGAGTAAAGTCATGTTTGTCAGATTTGTCTCTTAAATATAATCTGAAGCACGGGGCCAGAACCAGCCTGCCCACGGGTCCAATCCAGCCCTCTAGATGACCTTGCACACCTCATGTTGATGCACTTGTAAAGGCTGAGAGGTTTAAACAGTGAGCAGATACTTCATGTACAATACTGCCTTAAAGGCCTTTCCACCCTGACCAGAACACAGCTCTCTGAAATAACAATAAGTACTTCATATGGTCGTATTTAAAGATATTGAACAGACTTCTGTCCTAAAACAATATTAGTGGAACCCTGCTGCTGAGGCACTGACAAAACTTCCGATTGTAAGGTGGGGGTTGACTTATCCTGCTTCTTCAATAACTTCCACTTTAGTGGGAAATTACGAAAAAGTCACATGTAATGAAAGTGAGTCATAGACTGACTGAATGTGGAAAAACTAAGAGGTACTGTTGAATTTGCACATCATTTTTCTTTCTTTGTTTGGTAAATGGATGAACATTTTCAGAATGAAAGAAACATTTGAAGGGGTTGATGTTTACAGGTTATTATGCAGTGGTTTTAGTGGCCCAGCCCACTTGAGATCAAATTGGGCTGTATGTGGCCCCTGAACTAAAATGAGTTCGACACCCCTGATCTAAAGCTTCAGCTAAGGGGTCCTTGGTCTAAAAACACTGAAGACCCCTGATCTAAAGTATTTACCGTCCACACACTTATTTGTGAGTGATCAAGTTGGATTTGTGTCAGTCATTAACATGTTTTTATTAAGACCAACTAAAATACCGTAAATGTGTGTTTGTGTGTCGAGATGTGTGAATTAAAGGACAGTTTAGACTCTGTTCTGAGCTGCCAGACAGTGTATTTGAAATCGATTTTCACAAATCAGTCCACACACGCACTAAACACACACACATACAGACACACACACTGTCTACACTATGCCTCCTACATTCATACACCTCTTCACACACACATATACACTCATAGTCTCATAAAGTTTGGCTAGGTGTCACATAAGGGGGATGATGAGTACTGAGGGGAGGAGGAACTCTTACATAACACTTCAGTCTGTGTGTGTGTGTGTGTGTGTGTGTGTTATTGGCCCAATAAGGCCATGGCTCTCCCAGTCGCTTCTTATGTTTATACCACAAAGATAGAAACACACACACATCCCCTGGAGAGGGGACTGGAGGAGAGGGAGGCAAGGAGAGATGGAGAATGGAAAGGAGGGAATGGACCGTGTCTCTGCACAAGAATCTTCTCTTTGGGTTTTCATCCATTTATCCTGCTGTACTGCCGGGAAACTAAAAGGTTGTGTGCGTGCGTGAGCATATATAATATACTTGGGTGTAAAAACTCTGTAGACGAATGTGTCTGTGCTACCGCACAAATTTGTCAGAGTGTGCGACAGTGGAGCGAGGCAAGGGGGAGCTGTATTATTAAGCCGATACTTCCCAGATGTTGGCCACACAGGGTAAACCCGAAACATAATCCTGGAGTGTGTGTGACAGAGTTTATATATGTGTGTGAGACAGAGGGAGAGAGCGGGTACTGCTCTCTTCCTTCATTCCCACACCCGATGATACTCTTATTTCCTCTCATTATACTCTCAGGCAGACAAATGCCAGTTTCACACACAAATGCCAAGTCTGACAGTTCTCATCAGACTTTCAGTTTCTCTATGAATGTCGGTAGTTTAAAACCAATGATCTGAACTCTTTATGTCTTCCATTTTCACCCCTCATCTCATGAATTCTTACCTGCTCGTGGTACTCTATCCCCATGCTGAGAGTATTGACGAGGATGGCGATCATGATCCCTCGGTTGAAGTATTTACTTTCCACAATCCTCTTCAGCTTTTCCCTGAAGCCTACCCAGGCGTAAACCACTCCATTTTTGTAATCCACGACCCCTCGCCGTCTGCTCCGACATCGCCCGCCTCTTAGATCCCCCGCCTAGAGTAAAGATGGGAGAGTCCTGTGAAGTCAGGCGCCAAGGTGGAAATGCTGACTGGGGGGTTTTGGATACAAAAACTCTTTCATTCAGTAATTACTGTACTTTACAAAAATATACAAAAAACAGTTTTAAACAACAATACTTTTGATTTCAACTGTTAAAGTCCCCCTCCAGACATATTTTAAAGTACGTATACATATATATATATACTCTGCTCTGACTAATATTTTTGTTTTAAATGGTTTTCCCATATAAAAAAGAAAACAAAAAAGGGCTTTCTCACTTATTGAGAAACACTTTCTCCAGCACACAGCACTACTAGGGCTACACCAGTGACCAGCTGACTGGTTAAAGAGCAGTGCGCATCAGGACTGCTAGCGTTAGCATCCAAGGAAACATTGGCGAGATTCAGCTGTACATGTTTGAGCCCCAGTTAGATCCAGACTTGGATGAAATGTCTGTTGTGCACCAATGACGAACAGATGTATCAAAATGGTAACTGTAGTTAGCATCTTTTACTTGTTTATGTTGTTTATTAGCTTGGTAGCTTGTGGGCTAACTCGCAGTGGCTGACACAACATTAATGGTCGTGAAACATAAAAAGAATTTCTTCTACGATGGGTTTTAAATAGTAGAAGGAAGCTCCAGGGTCTGGTTTACATCCAAAACCTGCAGACTCTACCATGTTTGGTGTCAAAACTTTCACTATGCTAATGCTAACTCCGCTCTCTGTGCTGCAAAGTCCACTCAGTGCTGGAGATTTCAGGGTTCTTTGCTGGTTTTGTGTCAAAGTCTCCCATCTATATTTGTGTCCTTCACAAGACAACGATTGGCTTTCATATTAGAGATGTACCTCTTTTAGTTTGGCATATGTTGAAATCTCATATTTTATTGAATCACAAAGACATTGACCCCTCCAGTGATAAACTTTGCACTATACAAGTCAGTATAGTCAAGGTCAGACATTTTCGGGTTCACATGTAGCAGAAAAAGACATTTTTGAGTGAAGGGGGACTTTAAGTGTCAGGGCTTTCAAATGCAATTCTTTAAAAATAATATATGGCCATGTTTCTCCAGCTCTGAATTCTTATTTGGCCATCATCACCACTGTTGTTAATGCCAAATCACCACAACCTCCATCCTCACTGTTTACCGTCATCATTAGTCCACCAACTTGCAGTCTGACCTGGGGGAAGTCGTGCAGCCCGTCAGCCTCTCCTCTGCCTCCCTCCAGGTCTCCTAGTTCCAGCTCCAAGGTCTCCAGGCTGCGGGCACACAAAGGGCAACTGAGCAGCTCCAAGAGCAGAGGGCTGGGCACCACGCCTGCCAGCTGGTACAGCAGCCTCTGGCGACCTGAAGGGGGAAACGGGAGGAGACAGTCAGACATTTCATAGAGGGGTTTTCCTAGCTGTCCTCTTTTGCTGCTGTTGTCTTTTTAGTTTTTGAGAAAGTCAAACATGACAGAAGGGATTTTTTTTTTTTTACGCTACCAGCCTTTCACCTGTTGCACCATTTTCCATTGTGAAAAAATGAACACAAATATTACTAGTACTATTTTTTGGGGGGCAATGATTCCATGTCTCTATGGTTATTTAATCAATATCTCAAAATCTAATGTTATATAACAATATGACATCAAAGATTATGTCTGTTCGTATCTTTACTACAACGTCCTGTGCTGTATTGCCCTTGATCGATGTTCATTTCAAGCATCTTTTTAGAAAAATGTTAACTGTAAATAATAACAGAGCATGTGAAAGTACTTTTTCCAGCTCTGAGTTGCACTTGCAGTCTTCTTCGACAACCTCCACCATCAAGGTGCGGTGAGTAAGCAGCCTGAGAGGCGAAACAGGGCAACAAATTTTGCAAATCATTCCTGCAAAGCACTCGCTGCTGCTTGTTAAGCTTATCTGCTGTGAGTGCTGGATAATTCAAGGTGACTTGGATGAGTGTATCAACTTCTCTCTCATTTCAATTACGGTTGCACACAGTCAGAACACATGATTCAGAGAAACTTTGGCAAAAAAAAAAAAAAATCAGTCTGAAACAATAAAAGTAAGTGGGACAAAAACAGGATTTTGAAAAGTCAGGGGAGTAATGTTTCCCTCCACCGCAGTTAAAGTTACAAACTCGTTCTGACTCCCAAATTATTAAATACAGTTGCTTGGTCAGTGGCCCTACACTTCAAACTATGACACTCTAGGACAGTGGTTCCCAACTGGTGGGTCATGGGTCCAAAAGTGGGTCAAGTGACTTGCAAATGTGTTAAATTTGTCCCTTTTATAAGTATGGTGAATTTCTGGAACAGAGCTTTTATTTTGAAGTGAGTGACTAACAGACAGCACCTTGAAAGAGACAGCAAACTAGCTTGACGACATGGCCAAACACAAGTATGATGCTGAATATATTAAACTGTGCAGACCTTGAACTAATGACTAAGGAGAAATTAGTCCCCCATGGCTGGACCTGTTGGGAAACACTGCTCTAGGAACCCCTCTAGCTTCAGCTTTTGAGGTTCAGGGTCAATTTCCGCTTGTTATATACCTGGTGTCTTTTTAAAATAAACTTTCTTTTGCACAGTGGGTTTCATCACCGAAACTAATTAAGGTTTAGGCAACAAAACTACTTGGTTAGGTTTAGAAAATAATCATGTTTTTGCTGCCATGTTTGGGTCCAAAATAATTTTGTTGGAAAACTTCAGTAAGTCCTTTCACGCAGGACACAAACACAAGTCTCCTGGGTGAAAGTCCTGTGTTTGTTTGACCCATCCACCCCATCCCCCGCACCCCCCCCCTCCCAACCTATACAGACTATGTCATGCTGTGAATGGCTTTCAATTGGAGTTAGTTGATAAACAGACACTAAAGGGTGTCTTGTGCATCTGGATCAGATACAGATGGCCACTGACCAAGCTTCTGTATTTGACGCCCTGATAATGAGTACAAGTATGTACTTAGTGTGCTATTTATCCATAAGCAATTTCTCCCACCATTTAGCTTTATATGAACTTTGAGATGTCTTTAAACAGTTCAAAACACTTGTGTTTGTCGCAGAGAAAGACAGAACTGTATGATACTATATTTAAAATAGATATGAAAACAGTGACACATCAGGGTGTAATAATAAAGCTGTAAGACTATAATGTAAGTGAAATGTTGCATGCAGTGCTGTAGGGATGTCCTATCTCAGTAGAGAGCCAAAACAAGCTGGTTTCCGCAGTGAGTACAGCGAGCTCGCCCACAGTACCGTACGAGATCCTGGCTGACTCCTCTCACCCTCTGTTCCTCTGACTACATCCTGTTAAAACCAGCACGATGGAACTGCACCGCAGCTATACATGACTCCTGGAAACATCAGCTCTTCAACAGAGCACTATCTTGTTTACAAAGCTTTCTAATACCTCAAGCTATAAAAAGGCTTGTTACAGTTGTCCTCGTATTTCATTGTCTTTTACAATCTTTTGAATATCGCTGCCACAAATAAATTTCCATGTCTGTATGTCTAAGTGTATTGACTCCAACTCTTGACAGATTGTTTGCATTCTCCCAAATTCTTTTAGCAAATGCCTTCAAGGGGCAAAATATTTGTCTGGCAAAAACCTCATTCAAATTCATCCCAACCTCACATCACCTTAAATGACATTAGGTTAGATTAAATCACATTTAAACTCAAATTAGATTTGAAAGCCTAAGACTTAAAAAAAATATTCCCAAGAAGAGAATAAAGGGGCTATTCAACCAAAAACAGCATTCAAACTCTAATCCCATTACACTGCAAGGCTTAGCTGAGATTGAGTCATCTGACAAAGCTGAAAGCAAACATTTACAAACTACAGATCCAGAAATGTCCTACAATGACTAGAGACTATTACTCATTTAGATTTTAGCTTTAAATCACTGTCTATTAAAGCCAATTTAAAATGTGTGATCTCTACCACACATTAGTAGTGTTACTCTCACTCTCCGAAGGAATCGCATTGACTGTGTGCAGATCAAACGTGTATTGACTGTTCAACACGTTGAACACACACTTGTGGTGTTTTTAAGCCTGTTTCAGCACTCTTCCTCATCGCTTCCTCGTCGCACAGTTACTCTTCGCTACAGCAAGGAACTAATTCGTGTGCACTCAATTATGTTTGGAGTGTCGCAGCCAGCAGTGTGTGAATGTGTGTGCTTGTTAGCAGTCGTAATTCATTAAGATAAAAAAAGACAAATCTATCAAAGTTCTGCTGCTTTGTCATTTTCCTGTGCAACCAACAGTTTAATATTATCTCTCTGTCCTCTGTCTTCTCCTCTCTCTGCCTCATGCTGTCCCCCCAGCTAACCCCTCTTTTTCCTCCTTTCTCAACATTGATCTATTTTTCTCTCCATGTCTCACCCTTCTAGCCTTTCCTTCTAAATCTGAATCTTTAATACTTTATGCCTCTCCTCTTAAATCCATCTGTTTCTGTGTTACTTTGCCTTCTTTTCTTCCCTCTGCCACAACCCGCACACCGCGTTGATTCCCTCAATCCTCCACTTTATCCACCTCTCTGCACTGATGACCGTAGCACTCGAGACATGGATTTCCTGTCAGGACTCCGCAAGTGCTGCTTGAGACCCATGCACAAACACACACACTCACAAACACACAGCAAATGTAGCCAAAGGCTACCTCGGGTCAAACTTGGGATGAGGACAGATGTATTTACTAAATGGAAGAGCAAGACATGAAGATGAAAACAGGACGGTGATTGCAAGAAAATATAATAGAGCCTGAGGGAAATCCACAGCGTCAAGTACAGATTGAGGAGGGAATTAGAGGAGACTGAAACCCATTTAAAATACAAGCAGAAAAAAGACAGGCAAAATAGAAAACAAAATCAATCCTCCACTATGAAGAATAACAGGATTAGTAATGTTAACCAGTAAACCCGAACTAAAGAGATTGAGAGAAAGTTCCTTCAGAAATCTACAGGTGATGCAACACACTCTATTTCCAAATTTTCTACAGTCCACAGTCCTTGTAGGGGAACTCCAGTATTTTTCACTGTGGACCCTATTTTCCCATGTTGTTGTGTCCAAGTGACTCGTGGGAACAGCAGTTTTTGAATTTGTCCAGCATTAAGACACAGTACTGCAGCTGGCAGCAGCAAAGAGGGTACAACTTCCTGTAAGCCTGAACAAAATAACTGAACCTCTGTGTGTGAAGATGCTGCGTTTTATGACATGTAGAGCACTTTAATGATGCATAATCCTCCAGGACTGTAACATGCTCATGTTTAACCCAAACAATGTGTCATGTGACTGCAGTTGGTTCAGATCCAGGTCGGAACACGTTCTCACCACAAACCAACCGCACCAGAGTTCATTTGTAACCAGACAGAGACCACCTCTTCAAGAAGGTCTCAGTCCAGTTGTTTTGGTGCGCACCTGAGTGAGATTGCTGTGTTCACACCTGCTCAAAAGCACCGCAGGGCAGGTGTGAAAGCACCTACCTATCTACCTGTCTACCCGTTCAGCTAACGAACCAACCAACCAATGAACCAACCAACCTGAGGCAGGTGCAATTTACATCTGCTTAGAGTGGATGTTTTTGCCACTGAAACGCACAGATTCAGAGCCTCAGAAATGACCCTAGAGAGATATGAAAACCTTTCCGTACCTTTCACTTGCCCAGTTTGGTTTTGTGTCCATGTCTCACAAGCCAGAATTCTCTAAAATCTCACAAATGGTGAATTGGCACAGGAAGGTCATTAATGGAAACATCAGTAAAAGTTGTAGGGAGGTGTATCAGGAAGAGTATGTTGTGGTAGAGAACAGAAAGGGTATCTTACTCTTATCTAAAAGATTTTCAGTTTTATGGTTAAATAATTTGGCTGACTGACAATGTTTAGAGTCTTAGAGATTTCGGAGTGCGACTTTTAGTGAGACTTGGACATAAAACAAAATGAACCAAGCACAGAAAAACATTTCATTCCTCTGTAGGGTCCTTTGTGTAATGTTGTCAGACACTTAAAATAACAATCTGAGCTTGTCGGAGCTTTAAATGGACTTAACTGACGGGGCACAACTGCCAAAAGTGGTTACACTGAAGTATGTTTCCTTGTTGCTGGCTGCAACACTTTGTCTTCCCACAAGTCACTTAAACACACAATCATGGGAAAACATGGGTGCCCGTTAAATGCGAGACATGTGTGTGGGTCTGTGCACAGTGTGTGTGCTCTTACTGTGCTGTCCCATGAGCTGGTAGAGCTTGTTCAGTGTCTCTGCATGTTCAGATGCTGGGTGGTTCGGTGGGTGCTGCTCCGGGCTGTGTCCACACTGCTGGGAGTGGGGCGGCGGTGTCTTACTGCTGTAGCTGCACACAAATGACGGCAGAATGGTCGGATAGTTCATCCCTCCGTTCAGTCGCCCGAGCAACGCCCCCATACCCTGGGTGACGATGGTTGGGTTGCCGCCGCTGCCGCCGCTATTTCCATTTGTGCTTCCTCTCCGGACAGGAAGCGACTTCATCTCCAGCTCCTCCCCTCCTTCTCCGTCTGTGTGCTCGGCGGTTGCCACGGTGATGGTGTGCTGCCCCCCGTTGCTGAGGCGACAGTGCTGGTGCTGATGGTGCTGCAGAAGGTTGTGGATCGGTCTCAGCCACAACGCGCTACCCGGGCCTAAGCCTCCACAGGTCCTGCTGGAGCTGTGGCCGTGTCCGTTACCCCCGCCGTTACTTCCTCCGCTGCTGCCATTAGGATTCACCTTTTTACGCCGTTTACTGACAAAAGGACAGGAGACATTAATAATGCTAAGCTAATGCTAAGTATTGTTATATAATGTAATTCTGTGAGATACAAAATTGCCAAAGCACACTGACACAAATCTTAAATTCCCATTACACCACACATTTTAGTTGGCTCGTATGACTCCTACATGTTTCAAATAGACACAGGAGAACCAGCGAAGACTAGGAAATGCTGGAGAGAGCCATGAATAATTCAACCTAGGGAAAAATGTATGATTATAATTTCAACAAAGGGAATTTATCCTGATATTTTGACAGTCTTCCTTGTAATATCACACAATCTGCAAGCATGCATGGAACAATTCCAGCACAGGTTGCTTGATGAAAATTCTTGTCTGTCAAGCGATATTGCATCCCTTTGTAAAAACTTTAACATAATTTCACGTCACCTACATTTGAATGGATATTTCTGGACACAGAAAGTAAACAATACCACCAAAAACAGCCCCATATCTAACCTGTGCCATCCGGAGTATATCCTCTGCAGCCTGCGTGTGAATTTGCGATAAAGGTGGCTGATGTAGCGTAGCATCTCCTCGTAGCACGAGCCTGGTTCGCTGTAGCTGGCGAGCGTGGAGTCGTTGGACATGTAGCGAGCGCGCTGCTCCCTCATCAAAGCGTTCTCCCTCTGCTTTGTCTCGGAAAACTGGGTGGCGATGACCACGAGGCACAAGTTGATCATGAAGAAAGAGCCCACCTGATTGGGGAGGTAGAGAATGGAGTGATAAAGCGGCAGCAGTGTAATAATATGGGAGCGATTGTTATCCCTGAAGCCTACTCAGTAAAAGTGCTGCAATATATCTGTGAAATCCATCCTGTTCTCTCGCTGTTCAAATAGAAAATCGACACTGTGGCTACTTCATCAATATTCTATTTAAGGAGCAACTCATCCCTCAAGGTGTTAAAAGTGTAATAAAACACTGTGTCAACAAGAGGCTGTATTAGGGCTCATGTATTATTAAGCTGCAGCCTGTTGCAAGATCCTGTGCTGATAAAACTGACTTGTTTTTATCATTGCTTAAAAAGCTTGAAATTTAAATCACGCTCTGAAGAGGTGGCCTTGACAGGAAGTTAGGACTATCTATCACGTCTAGAAAGAAATGTCTATTTAACAGGCCATTACTGAATGTTACTGAAAAAGAGAGAAAATTAGATGAGCACTTTCTCCGTTGTTTTTAAAATTATTTTCTCTGATATTCTCATTTGTCTTAATTCCTGTCTCACCTCTGTCTGTATGAATCACTTTGTTTTTCTTCCAGCCCTTCCACCACTCCCCTCTTTCTCTTTCTAACCCCTTTTCTCTTTCTCCCCCATTTTACTCTCCCTCTCTCTCCTCCCCAATGCATAATAAGCACTTTTACATCAAACGACAGGCAGGCATGGAGCTCATACAGCATTGAAAAATATAGCCAAAGCTTGGCTCTTTGAAAACCCCCACTACAGTGTGATAAGAGTGAAATTATACACGATAAGAAGTCTGCGAGGTTCAACAGAGGGGAGTAATGCCTCAAGCAGAGTTTGGTGGTTTGCTTTGAAAGGTTATTCTGCAAAAGCAGGACTCAAATGCAAGTACACAAACAATATCTTTGAGGAGCAACACATTATACATATGCATATCTGTTGAGAGCAGACTGTGTAGAAGCCTTATGAAGAGGAGCAGGATTAAAGAAATGTGTGTGTCAGATAGTGCTGAGTTCAGGTTCTGTGGCAAAATATTATATGTAAAGGTCCAGTGAGTAGAAGTTAGGGGGATATACTGCAGGAATGGAATATAATGCAATAAGAAAGTTTTATTTAGTGTGTAAGAAAGACAGACTCACTCCCCAAAGATGCACCACAGAGCAGACTGACCCGGTACAACTCCTCCCTCAGAGTGTCAGCCGCTCTGAGTCAATAGATTGTCATTTGGACTTTATTCACCTACTGCATTTATAATTAATATCTATCTACTTTATCATGCACGTAACTGTACATATTTCTTATGTTTACTCTTATTCTATTCTTGTTTTATTCTATTAATGTAGTTAAATTTACCACATTTACAGCCATAGCACAGTAACAATATATATCTTATTTTTTAAATATTTTTAATAATCGTAAGCACTAGTGTGAAACACTGTAGCGCAATGCACATTCTATTTTTTTTATTTTTAGTGCACATTTTCATTTCTATTTTATGTTATTGCTTTATATTCACATACTTCTATTTCATAATCATATTCTTACTTATTATAATTCTCTATTCTTCACATCTGAGCGACAGTAACAAATCACAAGAAAAAAGGTGAGCACACACAAGCAGGTGCTGGGTTGGCGGCCTGACGTCTGCCTCAAGCCAAACAGTGTTGGAGAAACAGTGATTTGAAATGCGAAACTGCTTTAGTCAGTGTTTTTACCAGTTTGAATCATCTAGTCTGTTTATTTTGAAGAGGAAGAGGACTTTGCAGATAATTCAGCATCTGGTAGGAATCTCCTGAAAAACACACTTGAGGAAATTCTAACTGGGAGTTCACATTTGGAACATGTTTCAGCTGGTTGCAATCTGCATTTCTTTCAGCTAGAGATGGCTGATAGTCAACAAACAAAGCCTAACTGTTTAAAAAAAAACTTCAGGAAGTCAGGATTACTGTGAAGAGTTTAGCTTTGTCTGGTTTGGGCTCATTAAATGTTGGAGTGGTTTTTGTTTGGTTCAGTTTCAAACAACACCCGTGTTGGTCCATGTAGATCTGGACCACATATTTTGGATCCAATCAAAAGTGTAGTTTTTAAATAATTTTGCTGCTATTTTGGAGCATGCTTTGAGTCACAGCAGCACATTCAAATATCAGGAGAGGTTTGACTAAAACAGAAATAAATATAAGGGGGTACTTACGATAATGAGCAGTATAAAATATATAAAATTGTAGAAGGAGTGAGCGTCCATGACATAGTACATGATATCTACCCATCCCTCCAGTGTGATGACCTGTTGGTGGAGACAAAAGAGACAGACATTGTATTATAATGATTGAAAAAGTAGACATAAAGCATTCCTTTGTGGCTCTGCCCATTGCTTCTTCTTCAAAAACATATGACAAACACACCCACACAAGCACAAACACAGACGTACGCAGACACTCAGAGTACACAGCAGTCAGATGCAGCACATTTCCAATTCTGTTTTTAATGGCAATTCCTCAGAAGAAAGCCTGTGGTGTCCCTCCAACCTCTTACGTGTGTGTGTGTGTGTGTGTGTGTGTGTGTGTGTGTGTGTGTGTGCCAGGAGACTGACGCAGCTCTTTCATGTAGCCACTATGCTAATGAGCAGTCGAGATGCTGAGACCTGAAAGCGGTGGCTCAGCTCAGCCAAGCCGATAATACACTCACACCTCAACATTTCACACCTCAGCTAGCATAACACATTACGGCATAAACTGCCAGAGCGACAACGGCATGAGCGAACATACACTGCACAAATGTCCAAACACACATGCCAACAGGCACGTGCATGTGTGCATACCTGTGATTTCATAAAGAATCATACATAAGCCTACCATGAACAGACTCTACAAATGCATAACACACACACACACACACACACACACACACACACAGACCCAGAGCTGACTAATCCGCTCTCTACTGAAGTGCTCTCCTTGCAATGGATTAACAAAAGAGCAGAGGATTCTCATTTCTGAGCTAAAACACCTGTAAAATGCAGTCATTGTGCAGGTTTTTATTCTATAGAATAAAACTGAATAAATAGATGGCTGTCGAAAAGAATCACTAGCCATCTCACCCACCATATATTTAGTGACCTAAACTACTAATCTGGCAGTTAACATGCACTTAACAAACAGAAAGAAAGAAAACCAGACAGACTTTTTATATAACCCACCTATTTATATCTCATCAAGGGTTGAATCTATGCATGATTAAAGACGTGGTTACTTTCAGTCAAAGTCAGTTTACGAGGCAGAGTCACTGCAGTCTAAAGCCCTCTTTCCACCAAACACTTTCAGTATGGTACCTTTGGAACCAAAAGTAACCCTTCAGACATGGCACCTAGACCCTAGTGTTTCCACCACAAACAGTGCTCTTAAATGTGCGCGGGGTTGTTGTCACTCACTGCTCCGTCCAGCACTCGCTGTATTTCCTCCTTTATCAGTCTGCACTTTGTTTATCGTCCACAGAGTGCGGTTTCAGGCCGACATATTCAGAACAAAATAAAACAGGCTGCAGTGAGAGTCTCGATCGGATATTTAGAATTTTTTTTTTTTTTAAATTTAGTAATGGTCAAAGTTGTCAAACCCGAGGCTCCAAATTTGGAATCTGCTAACCAATGGGTGGAAACACGTCCATTATTTTTATTCAAAGCTCGTTGGGCTATCTGTCTTGTCACTGACCTGCCCCTTATGCACACAATTCATTAAGAATTTCAGCAATTAAAGTACTTTTTTGATCAGAATGGAATAAAAAGAGACATAAAAAAAACCCATCATTAACTTATTTAAATATTCCTCTTGTGTCAAGTGATACGGGTCACGGGAAAGAGAGGATTCTCACCTGACATTGGTTTAATTTACGAGAGGACACAAACACACTGACCTGAACTAATCACTCACTGACCTCCAGGCCAGCCCCCATCCTCTGCTCATGACCCACTGTGAAGATCAGAGGTAGCTAGCAAGGCACTGAGTCCTGTGATTCATGCTAATGAGATTAATGATATACATGTGGTCCAGAGAGCACGTTCTCAGCCGTCCTTGCTTAATGACTTAACTAACACATGAATCGTAATAGACACTCTGGCAGAATAACTGTGTGTGTGTGTGTGAGTACACGATCGATAGTCATTAACCTGTGGGTTGATAGAAACAGTGGCCTGATAACCCCGAGATGCCTTCGCTCCTCTCGTCGCCCTTTATCTTTCCACTTTACCTCCTCCACCTCTTCATATGTCATCTATTTTCTCTCACTTTCTCCACTCTTAGCTCCGCTCGCCTGCTCTTTTTCTCTCTTTAAAATGCTGACAGGGGTCAGTCTATTACCTGGTTCTTAAGCCAAAGGTCAGGAGTGGGTTTGATTGACATCTCACGTAAAATCGATTGTTATCACAAACTAGGTGGGACCCAGTCAAGCTAGAGGCTTGGCTGCAGTGGGTAACCAACGTGACTTGTTAACAGCGTGTTGTTCTCTGCAGGAGTCCCCTGGTAACCCGGAATCAACTCAATTTGGAGCCACGGGCTGAAATGTTTTCAGAACCCTGCGCTGAAATGTATAATTCATATTCTTTATATTTACAGATACTGAGGGAATAAGGCTGTAGACTGGGATAACAAGCCAAGCAACTCATTTAACATTCAATGGAGCATTCTTGTTTGGTTTTTTTTTCCCCGACATATTTTCTGTCTTTCTCCATCTATCTGTATCTCAATCACTTTTATTTTACAGTCCCATTTTAGCTCTTTTACTCATGGTTTATTCATTATTACATCCAGCTGTCAACAAATTATCTGTATGATGTATTAATTTAAACGTTTCCATTATTACAACTCTTTAGCTTTTTTGTTTTCTATTACCTTTATTGACAAATACTAACATCTAATTCATTTTTTTTTGCAGATTTTTCTTAAATTGTGGAGGTATTTCCAACTTAATATTGTATACAACATAATTTACATGCAATATACAGTAGAAGTTAACCAGATGGTGCAAACTTCTGCTTGTCATGTTACACCAATTCCAAGTGCTTCTCATCCAAGAGGCTTCTACAGCTCCTGAACTGAAGAAGCCTCTTGGATGAAAAGTGAAACATCTCCAAGAAACTCAAGTAAGTCCAGTTGCCTACGATGTAGTACTTTAAATTACCATGATCTGGATGACTGAGAATCTTCACCAACATGTTACACCACTACACCTGCAGGTAGCAGCACCTCCTGACTGCTGAGACAGATCAGAATCCAGAAAGTAAATCCACCACTAATGAGCACAACTTTTCCCAATGATCATCTGCATCTATTTCTTAAACACCTGCAGTTACTACGGATCATAAAGCACGCATACACATATCAAATACCTGGCTAAAAAACTAATCTCACCACCAATCTCTGCTAAACCACCAAAACAAAAGAAGAAATCGAGAAAATCTAATCTTTAAAGCCTCAAACTGCAAGCTGAGACCACACACACATGCGCACACACTCAAGTTGTAAGTACCTAACAGGGATTAGTGTGTGTGTGTGTGTTTGTGTGTGCCTCCAGTATTTGTGTTGTGGGGTAATTTGAAGGTAAGACTCTCTTTGAGAAAGTCATGTTGTGCGAGTCCAAGTCTATTAGACACAGAGACAGATCTATCAGCGGGTCCTGTACTGATCTATTAGAAGGGAATTCATATCACAACAGTGCAGACTGTATTAGCACAAAGAGTGTGATAAGGAAAAGACTGTCACAGTTTCCCTGAGGAGCTGGAATCAGCTGGAGGGGAAAAGAAAAATACAATTTCACAACCAGCGAGTTTAGGGGGAAATGGCTTTCAGGTCATGATACATGCCCTCTGATGGCCTTAGTGGTGGAATTTGAAAACATCTTTTTTTTTTTTAATTTTGTGTACACAAAGAAAGAGAATTGTATAGTTTGCCACATGTAATCAGGTCAATATCACTGTCTTGTTGGTAAAACCTTCAATTTAGAACAACTGATGCGTGCAGAACAAACTCATCTTGCTTCCCACTGAGCTTAAAGTCCAATGGGGCGTCCACAAACCATGAAAACTCTTAATTGTAAGCTCACAGTCTAGTGAGATATTCAGCATCCAAATCTGCACATTCACCCCTCCTTACCTGGAATATGGCTATCCAGGCGTAGCCGATATTGTCAAAGTTGACAGCTCCCTTGTGAGGGTTGTGTTCCCCGGGGCGACACACATTATAGTACTGGTTCCAGTTAACACAGCCGTTAACACTGGCCCCACCCACTGATCCAATCAGAGCTGAGCTTTGGTGGGGAGCAGCCAATGAGCACTCGGCCCCGCCCTCTGTGTGAGGCGGCACACTGTGGCAGCGCAGCATCCCGTTCTCGCGGGGAGCAGAGCAGATGAACGGGCTGTCTTCACCTTCCTCTGACATGTAGTAAGGACTTATGGACAAGTTGTACATTCTGGATGGAGAAAGAATAACAACAAATGGCTTTGTTATTACAATACAATAATCACAGATACATTCAGCTTTTAGATAACTCTTTAGCTTTTTTGTTTTCTTTGTTTATCTCCATCTTTCTTTCTGCTACAAGTTCTATAGTAGGTCATATTATCAATATCCTGCAGATACACTGAGAACTGGCTGATGTGATAGATAACAATCCTTGTGCTTTTTCAGAAAATTACAAATTTGCACTTATTGAATTGAGAAGACGAAGGTTCAGATTATAATTTGTGCTATTTAAAGGGACCGTTGGTAACTTTTATAGAAATATCTTTTTGTGATATTTGCTGAAACTGTCACGATAGTACATGAGACCTTTAATCTGATCGTAAACAACCAATCAGAGTCAGGAGGAGTCTTTACCGCAGTCAAATTCATTGCTCATGCGAACGCTGCACAGCCCTGCACCCCCTCACATGCTCTCACTCAGTCAAGAGTGAGTCACATTAAAGAGGCCAATGCAATTTTTCCATAAGATGTTGGATTACTGCAGAAAATAAGGTTTGTGGCAAACAGAAGTTTATAATACTTACACCTTTTGTTAAGCAAGAAAGTCTTCACAGATTAACAACACTTTTATGAATTTTTGAGTGTAAAGTCAGTCGCCAGAAGTAAAAAGCTAACAGCTATAAACAAACTTCACCCTGGCTGATTGCTTTAACGTCACCGCTACAACAAGGCTATAAAGCTGTTTTTGGTGTGATGATGCCACTTGTTAGCAACTGCCTTTTTTAAGATGTGAAAGCTTCAAAATTAAGGGGTGGAGTGTTCATTTTATGTCAAAGAACAAAAAAGTCTCTTAAGCTTGTGTTCACCACAGCCCTTATTTAAGGCATCTTATAAAAAAAAATAAAAATAAAAATAAAAACCATTAAAAAACAAACAAACAATGAAACAGGAGTGCTAAAATACTAACTAATTTCTTTTCTGCACCACTCCATGCCTGAATAACAACCACCAACAATGAAAAACTGTCCATCAGCCCTCTGCCAACAACAGCATGCACAGCAAACGCAGAAGTTCAGAAGAAGACAGACATCAAAACGCAACCTAAAAAGACAGTTAAACCAGGCCTGAGTTGGCATCAGCTCTGAATCCTTTCAGATCCAGTAGCTCTCTCCACCTCAGGAAAGCTGCTGCGATATTCACATTTTATCTAAGGCTCCGGTTAACTCTCTTCTTAGCTTGCTCTTTGTTGTCAGTCTTGTGTTTACTCCTCTGTACTGTGCACACTGTTGTTGACAGGCCAGTGTGTGCATGAACACAGATTCACACGTTAGAGACTCTTCTTGATCCTGATTTGCTAATTTTTTTCAGGCGTGGTGGAATCATGCAGATCCATTAGGAGAACTGGGAGGAGAACCAGATTTTTTTCACAGATTATCTGTCTCATGTACTGCTGTCAGGATATAATGACAATTTCAGCAACAGGACAAAGGTTTTTAATGCAATTGTTAGGCCTTCTGTAGCTTTAAGGTCCTGACACACAAAGCCGTGAATGAAATCACTCTGATTGGCAGTTCAGTTCAGTGCACGAGAGAAGAAATGGAAGTGAGGAAAGTAAACAAAAGTCAAGAGGGAGTGTGATCAAAGCTTGTTTCATAAGGTAAGGTATTTTTCTTTGGTCATTCTGCTCCTTCAGAGAAACATTTCGTGATGGTTTGTGTTATTGTTTTCTGCCGCACGGTAAGTATGCTCTGTTCTTTCTGCATTGGATTGTGTTATTAATGTGCTAACTGGCTAACTAGCGTCAAGATGGTTTTCTGGTTTCCCTTTTTGAATGATGAACACAGACTACCACCATCTGCTGGTGCCATGAGTTATTTCCTCTCACACAGGTGCAGAACTAACGTGCTGGTTGGCTGTCGGCTGTAGTCTTTGCGGTGTGTTGATGTACAACTCTTTTGCCGTGACCTGCCAATGTCAGGCAACGCAGCAGGAGGGCTTTATCACCGCTACTTCTCTGAAGTCGGTTTGGTGTGTCTGAGCCTTTGAAGTGAGTTCTCAGATTGAAACCTAGATTAGATGTTAGCAAACAGTGTAATCGATGAGTGCTGATGTATCAGTGAGCTTATTAAAAAGGCTCACATCCAATCACAGATGTTATCTTTGAATTCCCCACAAAACACCTCCAGCAAGAAAGACCAACTAATACTCCCACACTCTTTTCACACCGCATCTACACTTAGACTGTGTTCTCTTCTTCTGCAGCATCTCAATCAGTGATTTACACTATAATCATAAATCCTCTGAACAATGAAGTAATGGGGTACATGAACCCTCTGTATTATAATTGCTCAGTAGCTCAAAAGTTAAAACTACAGCTGCAAGCAATAGAGCAGTATATGTTAAAAACTTTTACTGAAGCAAACTGCAGCTTTTATTTGCAGGAGTTTAACCTTGTTTCAGTCAAAACTGTCCCTCCTCTTCATCAGTCAGTTTTACTTTATAGAGGGGTGTTCATTTTGGCCAGACCATCCTATCCACTCTGTCTCTATGCATTCACATGGAGGGTTTAATCGATTTTCTTCCCATGGAACAAAGTACATCCCACAGTTTACCTGCTTATTTATATCCTCCTTTAAAGTGGAGAGCTCTCCACAACAGTGAGTGTACCTTTATGCAGAGTGACAGCCACTCGTGAAGTAGTGGAGAGGGACCAATTAAGGAAAGGATCGTACTCTTTGCCATACTGTCTAGTGAGTGACTCCAATTATACTCCAGCCAATCTTTTTTTCCCCTGTAACCTGTTTGTCTGTTGCTGTCATCTTAATGTCTCTCCTTAAGACTCTCCAATGGATTATAATTACTGAATGGATTCATGTGTACATTACTTTAATGATAGCATATATGCTGCTAGCAGCTTGTGAATTTCCCCCTTAGAATTATGTCTTGTGGAGATGAGACACCGCCGAAGACGCCGCTGGGTGATGGAGAACTGTTTTCAGGTAAACTTATTAAATTAAGTTTGCTAAAGCTGTGGGTCGTCGTCGTCATCCTCCGCTTATCCAGGTCTGGGTTGCGGGGGCAGCAGCCTTAGCAAAGAAGCCCAGACAGTCCTCTCCCCGGCCACTTTCATCCGCTCTTCCGAGGGAACCCCGAGGCGTTCCCAGGCCAGCCGGGCGATGTAATCCCTCCAGCGTGTCCTGGGGCGGCCCCAAGCTCTCCTCCCGGTTGGACATGCCCGAAACACCTCCCAAGGGAGGCGTCTGGGAGGCATCCTTACCAGATGCCTGAACCACCTCAACCTGGGGTTGGGACTCGTGGGCGAGCACCTGGTGGCCGGGCCTTCACCCATGGGGTCCGGCCCGAACCGGCTACATGGGCTCGTCCTTCTGCAGGCCCACCACCCGCAGAGGGATCCAGAAGGGTTTGGTGCAGTGTGGATTGGGCAGCAGACCAAGGCGGGGGCCTTGGCGGTCCGATCCTCTGCTACGGAAGTAAAGCTGTGGGCTTTTAGCTAATGCTAATTTTACCAACAGGTTACCATTAGCTGGTCAACAACTATGAGTTAACTTAATATATAATCATCAGTGGCAGGCAACGCATCTTGGAATAGGCTGGGCCAAGAAGGATTCATCCATTGCATCCGCCGAAATCTGGGAAAGAAGGCTGCATTTCTCAGCCGCATTTGAAGGATCTTTCGAAATGGGACAGCATTGGTCGCGCCGACCTGACAAAATCGGTCTTCAAATGCAGCCCCTGAATTGAGACACAGCTGTAGTGACGTAAAAAGTACAAAATACCCCTCTTAGATGTAGTAGTAGTAGTGGAGTAAAAGCACAAAGTAGCATAAAGTAGAAACCTGTAAATAAGGTAAAAGTACCTCAAAGATTTTTTTAAGGACAATTCTTGAGTAAATTTACTTCCCCACTGACAGTCAAGATTCATATTGCACTGGAGGTCAGACAACCATTTGTTCTGTAAGAGAAAATCCTGCAGTCTCGAATATTAAAAATTAAGCTGCTGTTCTCCTTCTGCCTTTCTCTCTTACACACAGTAAGGACTCAGCAACATTGACTCTGGTACAATTTTGTAGCATTACATCAAAACAAAATTAGTTCAAGGATATCTAAGTGACATATTTGGCTTCCTGGGGTTGTGGACACTGAAGCAGTTTTTCTTTCTCTTTTGCATAATTTCAACCCCCACGGCTAAATTGGTGACTCTGTGTATGTGCATGTGTGCCTGTTTGTTTTGTTTGGGAGACAGTGCTTGCTGCTCTTCTTTTATGAGATGTATCTTATTCATCATGCGACAAGATAAAATGCAAACGGGAGCACAGGTTAATCTAATATTTTCATAATGTGTGTGCAATGTAGAGGGAAATACAGCGTTGTCATTGTTTCGTCTTTACTGAGTCAGCACCTAGTCAAAGTTTTTTTTCTCTTCGGGTCAGTCACAATGTAATTTTCTATTTGTTCAAGCTGGTAAAACCCAGATAAGTTTTAAATGTATTTGGAAATGTTATCACCTCATAACAGAGAGTTTGAAATGTTCCCTTCCGTTTAGTAATTTCCTGTTATGCTTAATCTACATCCAGGGTTATGTTGTTTGGTCAGTTTAATTAAATTTAAATTAATTTCCCACAAACCAACATCTGACAACATTTTTGTAATGTATTTAGGGCTGTCTAAATTAATTGCATACATAATTTTTTGCTGTGGATGAATTTAAAAAAATTCAATTCAAATGAATTTTGGCAGATGTGTTGTAGTACAGCTGCTAGATTTTGGACACAATTGTCTTACTGTCTTCTACCACTGAAACTGGTCTGCAGTCCATTGCAATCCATTTTGCAAGGGAGGTAGTCGGCCACAGGTAGACTTACTCAGTTTCATATGTCTGAACGCCTGGTTGAGTGTAGTTTGTTTGCCTGCTGGTGCTACATAGTAGGGCATCAAAGACTTTGATTTTTTTCAGGTCGACTTATCTGTCAATAAAGTCGAAGTCGAGTCGACAAGTCATTTGATGACGTCATCATATTGACACAGCGGAGGAAAGTGAAGTATCTTCACACATGTGATGTGTGTCTGTGAAGGCCCGAACATACTCAGGTGGAACGTACGCGGAACGGACTCTGCAGAGGTCTGCGCAGACTCAAAAAACACACGACTTGTTGACTCCTCCCGGGGGGTGTCGACTTGTGCCAGTGACGTCGACACTTCGACAAATTGACTTTTCTGTTAATGCCCTACTACATAGCATCAGAGGCAGTACTAGCTCGGACCTCTGGGTTGGCTGCTAAATGCTTTGTGTTGAGGTGATATTTTAGGCTTGTGTACTCTGACGGTACAAAAATTCCTTACTGTAGAAACTGCAGAGAGCTGTGCTCCCATCAACAGTTCCATCTGGGCATTTTTTAAAAATGTAAAAGTTCCTTTCACAGGGCCAAGCAGCATCGACGAAGCCACTGTGGCCTTCAATGATGCACTGAGTCAAAGGGCACCACAGAATGTGATTAATCATTAATTTTCTTAATTCCTTATGTTTTCTCTGATTAATTTATTGAAATGAATGTGTTATTTTCACATATATTCTGGCTTTACTTTAAACCATCTTAAAACTTGAGAACCACATCATCTGCAAAGAAGAGGAGTCTCATTTCTTCATGTAGGAGTTTTGGGACTGGCGCACTGGGCTTCTCTCATTTATAGGCAAGTTCATTATTAACTCGGGGCTAAGACAGCCTTATCTCACTCCACATCTCCATTTCTCTCTTTGTCTTTTCCTCTCCTTGTTTCTCTCTGTATGTGTGTGTGTATGAGGCCATACGGTGGCTTACATCCTGAGGGCGCTATGCAGTTTGTGTATTCTAACAAATTACAATTTCTGTATTCTTGCTACAGGCAACAGCTGACTGATACACCATATGACAACTCAACACAAACTCTCACAAGAGAGCAAAGAGAGAGCAGCAGAGGGAGGAAAGGGAAGAAAGATGTAAACAGAAGGAGAGAGGGAAAAGGACAGAAAGAAGGATCATGCTTGAGCTAAGTGAGCTGAGCATGTTTGAAGATTTAATGTGTGCTTGCTGGAGGCAGTGCTGGTCACCATATGGATGTGGAGAACAGCACTTGCAAAGCAGGGTGGGTGTACTTTATCTGTTTGGGGGAAATTAAAAATTGATTGCAACTTCTAAGTCTACTAAAGGAGTTTTTTTTTTTTTCACTCATCTCTGCTTTGTCTATACTCAAGGAAAAGAACTTAAACCTGATTCTACTCTCACTCTACTCAAGTGTTTCTTCCCACAAATCTTCCCACAAATCCAATCTAGATTTGAGCATTGTATTGCAGGGGCAATTTTCTGGGCCCATTTGTGCTACTTCCAGCCCAGATGGAAATGAAAAAAAAAATAAATACTGCAGGGGCGTAATTAACAGGGGGACATTGAGGACATGTCTCCTGCACTTTTTCAAAAGGCAGCATTGGACCGCTCCATTTTTTAAGTCCACAAACTAGTGTTACATTGAAAAAGGGGAAACTTAAACTTAAAAATTGACTTTTGATGTATTTCCAAAAGTATGAAAGAGACAAAAAACATTTTTTTTCTTAGCAATATAAAAACAATGAAATTTACTTGCCACTTTTCACAGTTTACTTTATTGCACCACCTTCATTGTTTCTGTGCAAATTTTCTTCATCAATGTGATGGCCTGACCTGTGCCAACATACTATCATATATTACCTTAAGTAACGAGAGAAGAGAATAAAAAGGAGCGGAGAGGCGGAGTGTGGGTGACACATCGTGACACATAGCGACACATGCCCGCAGCAGCAGCACTGGAGTAGTGGGGGAATGGCTTTCTTCCCATTTTGTTCCCAGCATGAATTAGATTGCTGTGCTTTGTTATTTTAGTTTGGTTTGGAGATTACCTTTAGTTCCGTTTTCTGATTTTGTTTGGTTAAATTTAGTTTCAGGTTAGGTAGCTCGGGGGTTGAGATGGGTCCAACAGCCCACTGTGTAATTGACCCAGCGACTTCCCCATTTTTTCTTTCTTTTGGCTGGGATCTCCAACCCCTTTTGTTTCATCCTTTGAGCTGTAAGTGTTGTTTTATGCTTTTTAAAACTAAAGCTTTGTTTGTCCTTTCCATTTATATGTTCCGGTCTCTAGTTGTGCCTTTGTATGTTTAAAGATGCCATAACAACAACTGCGTATTTAAAAGCCTCTAGGCTCGAGTTTTATAACCATCTCCAGAGTGGTTCTGTTGTTGTTCTACCCTGTGTCAGGGTAAGCTGTCTAAAAAACTAAAAAGCCCTTCTGATTTCTGTCTGCATTGTGTCCTCCCTTCACACCTTTAAAATCAAAATTAAAATCAAACCCCTGACATACTGTATCACAAGACCAAATTCCTTACGTTTTAATGTCCTCTCCCAAGAAGCAGCGGTTGCGCAGCAGCCCCGCCCACAGCTGGACTCCAACAATCCCGAAGATGAAAAAGACAAAGAAGCAGAGAAGAAGGACATTTCCCAGCATGGGTAGGGTGTCCAACAGCAGTGTCACCAAGATCCGCATACCTACATAGAGGGACACAAAAAAAGTAAGCATGAGTTTTGCATGCGGTGCAGGAGCGAACCTTTTACTTGCCCTCTGGTTACTGTACACCCTGACAACCTCTATTGATCTTGTGATCTTGGAACCCATAACTTCATCCCGACAGCCAATATAATTACAAGTGATGACAATACTTAAAGTGACAGCTTGACATTATTTCATCCTCTGGGATTTGAACTCACAGCTTCCCTGTGGCTAGTATTATCTAACCACATGCATTCAGCATCCATCTCCAGCTGTCAGATGTGTTTAGCATCAGCAAAGTCAGGGATCTAGTCCCTGAGGTCCCTCACAATGTGTTCTGGCCCCTTTCACATATATCGCAGCTTTGTCACAATGACCACACTTACAGTACGGTAAACTCCACAGTGTCTCAACTAATTTTGACAGTGGCAATGCTATGCAAACTTATATCTCCTCGATTCCCCAAAATCTAATCTCCATACTGTCTGTGCTGTGCCACTGCAGGAGAAAGTTTTCTCTGAATCCATTATCATTTGGTGAAAAACAAAATCAAATGCTTTGGTTTGCTGTGGAGTTTCACAGTCATCAGGATGGGCCTAAGCTGCACTGAGCTCACAAGAGTTCTTATTAAAGTCTGTGCCAGCAGCTAAACATTATTAAAACTATCATCACTGTTAAATTCATTTCCACTAATTCAGAATGAAATCAAACTTGTAGAATTGTCCAGATGATTATGATTCATGCATGTTTGAAAGCACTAATGAGCAAAATGTGGATATCATTCTATCCCCATGTCGTTTACAAGTATAGGAAGTGTCCTGGCAGTGGATTTTGATGTTGTTACTCTGTGAAGTACTAACTGTCCCCGCTCAGAGAGAATGACTCATCAGCATTTAGGGTGCGTCGTCCTATCTGTGTTTATCCGTGTGTGCTTCTGTGTACACTCATTAGCCATAAAGTTGCAGTACAGAACATATTTTCTCCACAGTCCCACAGCATGAAATCTCCTGTGATGGGTTCTACTTTAGTCTTACATTGTATATTGTTATGTTCGCATTACAGGGCTTAGTGTTCAATTCAGATTATCTCCCCAGATCCAATCATTTTGCCTCGACTGTTCACATTCATGTTTGAGCTGTTCCCTATCTGACATCAGTGTGAACTGATCTCTGCCCTGAAATGTGTCACATGCAACAGATAATGTCACTTACATTGTGTTGGAGCAACAAAAAAAAAAAAAAACATGCCACAATTGCGGCAGTAGCTCAGTCTAGAGTGTAGACTGCCAGCTCACCTCCCGGGCACTGCCGAGTTGCCCCTGAGCAAGGCAGAGCCCCCAAACTGCTTGGGGCGTCTGTCCATGGGCAGCCCCCTCACTTTGACATCATGTATAGGTCCTGATTGTGCATGTGTGTGTGTGTATTTCGGGCCTGTGTGTATGTGACAACAGAATGAAAAAACTGAATATCCGCTCAAGGATGAATGAAGTATATCTTCCTCTTCTTAAAACAGGCATTTGAGGAAAAAATAAATGTATGAGCAAGCGTTCATCTCTTGCTGTGGAGGTCCAATAACATTTCGTCATGATGAGGAGAGGACTGCCCACTGTTCCAAAGGACCATTTCACCAATGGCAACAGAAGCACATGGCTAATTAATATGCAGGATGACATCATCGGACTTGCGTTTTCAGGATGTTGTAAAATGGGACATTTTTCAGACTGCTGAGGCTGCAGGTTGATGAGCCATTGCAACAATGGCTTGAAGGCTGGATGACAAAGGAACACAGAGGTACTAGCTCTATTACCAGCTATTGCTGTTAGTTGTGTGGAGAGGAAGGTGTGGGTGGGGCTGCCATGTGGAGGGTTTCACAGAGGAACAGTCCCTCCAGACCTTAGGATGTCCATGGCTACATTCCAATATCTCCGTCGGCACCTCACGACAACGCTGTCAGGGCATGAAGGCAAGCTGTCCCTGACAGAAAGCGTCTGGCAGTTGGGCTCTTCTGGCAGGCGACTAGTGCAGCCTACCACAGCACTGGTATGGTTAGGTATGTTAAGTACGACATGGAAAAAAACATGGATGTATGGGGAAACACACACATGAATTTCAACATGACCCTCCTCACACATGGCCAGTGATCAGATATGTATCAGATTTAGAACTACATATGAAAGTGGCAAAGATCTGATTAAAAACCCTCTGAAAAAATCCTATCTGTGTTATGTGACAGCACAGAAATCAGACCTGTGCCACATTTGCTTGTAATGTGAATGCAACGTCTGGGATGGCAAAAATAAGAAAAAGTCTACTCTACATTCATCCATCATTCATCAGCCCATCCAGTCAACCATCCATCTTTCCTGACCACAGACCAGCTGCACATCTACAGCTGCATTGCGCTGTAATGTGTTTTTTTGTGAGATATGTGACAGCCAGGCAGGTGAGGGTCAATCCATCAAAACAGAGCTCTAATGAGATGTGGTCATGGCTTTCGGGCGGAATAGAAATCGATAAAATCGCGCAGTTTAAATCATTGTCCCATCACCAATCTGTCTCGTTTCATCTCGCCTGAGATCTTCTGCTCTATACACATATGCCTTTTCATACCTGTCAACAAGCTATTCGCCTTGTTGTTTCCCATTTCTCAGAAAACAGAAGTTATACACATGGAAAATGAGAAAACCTAACACACACTCTAATGATAGACATTTCTCATCATAAAACTGAAAAACAAAGTAACGTCTGTTTGCATGCTTGAGGTGGATAGCGATACTCCAGAGACATTAGAATATCGCCGTCTACTTGTGTGAATACAGCACATGGAAATGTACACACATACACACTGAGTAAACAGCACACAGATGCCTTACTATAGAGGCATCTGTGTGCTGTGAAATCTGCTCAAACGCAAACATCTCACAGCATTGACATCCCCTAAGCAGAATACTAATGGTTTCTCTACACGACATTTGAGTGCGGATATGTGATTCAGCATTTACCCCGAATTTCACTTCTTAAAACAGACGGGGTTAGAAAACACAAGAAGATTTAAATCTGGATTGACAACGTGTGTACTCCCAGAACTGCAAAGAGCTCTGGTAGGTTTAACTAAACTAATGCAATCTAATGGCACACAAGTGGCAGCTTGGATGAGACCATCTGAAATTGGGAAGGACAATATCCAGAAAGTCATGCCACAGGGATAAGTTAAGTTTCCTGAGGCCTGAACTTCTCGAGAAAACAAAATTCTACCAGGCAATAAACATTATTTTAGCTCGTGGGAAGTGAAGAGGGTAAAGTTGTTCAGAAGAGACAAAATGAAATATAAATAAATACTGGAAATTTTTGGAAAACTCAAATAAGTCAGAATCTGTTCTTGATTTTTTTCCTTTGATATGTTATAAGAAGAGCAGGATTGTAGACTTGTAGATTGTAGAATAAATAAAGGAATGAAATATGTTAATGTGAAATCATTGTCACTGGTAAACAAGCAAACAAGTATGATGAATGAGTGGCTTTCCACAATCTTCTGACTCATCACACTAACTGGAAATAAAGCAAACTTTGCAATAATGGTTGTGACTAAAACTAAAATTTGCATTACCTGGGTTACATCGCTCTTTGTAGACTAAACATTTAAAGGGTCACTTTGCCCATTTTCAACCACCTTTGCATCATAATAAAGTGGGTATTATGTGTAACTTAACTGTGGTAAACTTCCCTCCATCTTATCAGGGCTTAAACGGCGTATTTGACTGCTATTGCACTACAGACTTTTTTGTTTGCCCGCCACCAGGGGCACAAAGAGTATAGAAGCGGATCAAGAGACAGATCTGCCCCTCTCTCTTTCTCTCAAACTCTAATCAAACTGTAAAACTAGGCAGCACTGATCAACTAAAAAAACAAGGATTCTGTTACTGCATTGCCTATTTTGGCTAAAATGTCTTCAGATTTTTTTTTTTCATGCACTGTTTAGCTGTAACATGAGAATATGTGGAAAGGAAGTGAGAACCATACTGTTTCCTGTATACTAAAAAAAAATGAGGGTGTAAAAACTGACTTCAATCAGTAAAACTACAGCACTACTGTTTAAATATTAACTAAGATTTTTGTACTGCATTGCCTATTTTGCCTAAAATGTCTTCAGAATCTAATTTTAGTGTACTGTTTAGCTGTAGTATGAGAATTTGTAGACAGGAAGTGGGTGAGATACTACTGTCAATATGGAGAAGTGATAAATAAATACTATAATTACAATTTGGAACATTAAAAAACATTCAACAATATAACTTAAATGTGTCATATAACAACAATAATGTTATATTTGTAAACCCAAATGTATCCAGTACCTTATTGCTATTGCTAACTGTAAACTGGATTACTCATGCCTCTGCAATGACTGCCTTTAACAAACACCATTTCCCATAAACCTTGATGTTCCCAGGCTGAAGAGGCTGGTCCATAAGCAGGTTGAGGGGTCACAGCTATCTCAGACATGTCTATAGTAACAGCGGAACAGAGATTAAAGCTATAAATCAGGAAAAAAAGAAATTAGAAGCAAAGATTGTTGAGTTTTATGGAGGGGTTAGTAGCACCCATGTGGCTATACGTGTAGTTTTATTCAAGGGAGCTGTAGTTTTCCTGTGCTCACAGAGTACTTGTTGAGAGCAGAGAGTTCTGCTCACTGTTTCCAGGTTACAGCACAAAAACATGTTTAATATCTGTCTGACAATGAACGCTTCCCATCCACTTAGAGCAGAGAGACAAACAGAGAGATGGAGTGATAGCAGAATGCTCTGAGACAAACAGAGACGGTAAGTAGGGAGAGAAAAACTTGAGCCTGGCTACTGGCCCGGCTGGCTTGCGCCCACAAACACTCTACATCATCTCTGATCACAACTCAGATGGAAGACAAAACAAAAGATGAGATGGAGTCTGACAGAAATAAAAAGAGAAGAGAAATGAAGGAAGGAAGCTGATGTTACACGTCCTCCGGGTGTTTGCGCGTACCTGTGAGAATATGAGTCTGTGGGCTTTGGGGTATGTTTGTGTCTCTTTGTATCCACACTGACCTTGAGTTTCCAGCTCCGAGTAATACCTCTCATTGTAATTCTCTCCCTCTTTCTTCTCTCCATCTACCGCCCAGTGTCAGACCCTTCAGGGTGCGACTGGAAACTTGTTACAATAACATAAGTTTCACTTCACCTTGTCCGTGCTTGTAAAGATTGCTTCTCGGGGCTACTGTTAGCTTAGTGATGAGGTTAAGGTTAATGTTAAATTCTTCAATCCTCGCAGAGGTAGAACAACACAGCGAATGTGTGTGTGTGCGTCCCTGTGTGTGAGACTGTTTGTGATGATAGCTTGAGAGAAACAGACAACCTGCCATGCTTTATGATTGTGTTTTGGTTATCTGCAGTGCCCAAAGCACCCACACACGGACTGAAACGACACACACACACGCTTGTACAAACATATAACGTCATCATTTACGTGGAAGAATCCTGGGTCATTCTGTGTCGCATGCGAACAACTGGCTTGTTCTGGGGAAGCAGGGTCATCATTCAAGCACACACACAAACACACACACACACATACCAACAGACTTTCAGCTTGCTGCCACCAGACTGCGAGCAGACATCCATAACCCTGACAACATACTTAGTCAACGTAGCACAAATGTTCCAATAATATTCCCATGGGTTCTTTAGTGTTGTAAGAATTGATTTTTTTTTCCAAATAAATTGTGTTTCATGAACAATAAAATTGGTTTACTCTGTAATAATACTTAACAGGTTGACATCAGACTGAGACAGCTTGTTTACAAGAAGAAGAAAAATTTAAAACTCAGCGTGTAACCTGATCAAGCAAGGCGTATTGAACAAAATGGCTACCAACACTGGCAGACTGAAGCTGAAAAACAGCTTGGCCGCTTGCCTAATGTATGCTGGTTAATAATCTAGTACGTTGTTATGACACCATTGTCCCACGATCCTCTTTAGCTGTAGATTCATGGCCGCTTCTGTCACAGAGCTTTTAGGAAAATGACAAACTATGTGCAAGTTCTCACTCAGCACTGGCGCGGCACAACCTCTGGAAGTGGGATTAAAGCAAACAAGAAGTCACGGATCATCGGTCAACTCAGCGTTAAGTAGTAAGAATACAGACGCCAAAATATTGAATTTTTTCCATGTTGTTTTGGTTTTGTGGTGCTCAGTGTAAACTTGATGAATGAAAATAGGTGGCTAACATTACGCAGCACAGTATTACAGTAATCACAGGTGAAATGAGTAAATCTCAGGGCATTTAGTGTAGGATACTGGAAAAATATAAATACAATATCAAATCTTTAAGCTAAACTACCTTATACTACAATAAGATATTGTCACTATAGGGAAAGGAAGCGTTCTGTGGCAGACAATTACGCAGAGTTGCTCTAAAAACTTATATAAACAATATAAAACCTCTAAAGCATTTTCATTTGTTTAGTATTTATGAGTATAGACGACATATGAAAAAGCTTTTGTTCTCCTTTTCAGACCTTGTCATTGACTTTTCTGCTTCTTGCTAGCTAAATTCATTTATTCATAGAGATATGCACAAAAACAAGATTAAATCAAAACCCAATATACGGCTTTAAATCTGAATATTAGCTTTATAATTTGAAAAAAAAGAAGTGAGGGCATTTACTCAGTCATGGATTTTTTTTTTGCCACCAGGCTAAAAATGAATGTGAAGACATCTTAACATGACGAACAATACACTTAGACACAATTCCACAGCAGAGGGGACCTGCTTTCTCTGGAGCTGTGACGTTACCTACTGATTGAGCTGCTTTTTGCTCGATTTAAGACAACCCATGTCATTTTGCATTGCATAAATTAGCCTAGCAGCTAGCATTCTTTTTCTCTATTTATATGAAGCTGGGAACATCAACTTTTAAAAAAAGTTACAAAATTCAGCTCCATTAAACTCACAAGGTTCACTGTCAAAACAATTGTCTTAGCTAGACACGTTTTCCCCACATATACAGCATGCTAATGTTATTAGCATAAGCCTATGGCATTTCACATTGCATTAATTAGCCTAGTGGCTAGCAGAGTTTTCCTCTACTCAAATGAAGCCAGGATAACTCACACAAGACTTCAAATGCTATTTTTGGGTGGCTTTTTTAACTTGTTTCTTATCTGTGAAATAAAAGGGAATAACAGCTTCATTTCCAATAAGGGAAATGGTTTTCGGTTTGCAAAAATAAACAGCAGGTCTGTATCAGCTCGTCACGGCCCTGACGGTGCCAGTCTATGGCCAGCGCCTCGTCATTTCAAGGAGCAGCGGTCAGTGGGAAAACACACTCACGCCATAATTCACTCTGACCAGTGGCATAACTTCATCACTGACTCACTCATGAACAGACTTTTGCATTTATAGGGCTAGCTTGCATTCCACAGCCAATAACAGTCAAGGCTTTGGCAAGCAGGTTCAGTGAATCACTGCTGTGTGCTTAACTGTTAACATTGACTAAAAGAGCAAATGAGTGCAGGTGGTCATTGCTAATCAAGGAAGGTAAACCATCAGAGCGTTCACCTGAGACGTATCCCTGCAGTTATGTAAATATGGACTTACTTGGTACTCTGTTGATGGCCCTCAGTGGCCTGAGCACTCGGACGGTACGGATGGCTGACAGACTGGCGTTATGGCCATCCAGAGAATACTCCATGACCCTGGAGGCACAGTTGGAGAAAGGCAGGAAGAGAGAGTTTTGCTTCATGTTCTGCACTCACAGGTATAGCTACACAAAGTCAACACCAAAAATATTATAATGCTCGTAATAGCAGCCGCCCACATAATTACTGTACATGTGACATTTAATTACATACAGTCAAAAGCTCTTTCCTCTCTGTATAGTTTATATTGTAGCACCCAACATCAAGTAGGCAGAGAACTATGGTCCTAATTGTGTCAGTTACTTGTGCTCTGTGATTGCGCTGGCTGTGTGAGGAGTGTGTGTGGTCATACTGGCTCGGCCCTTGGAGCGTGGGAGTAGCTCAAGGAATGTCTGCTGCTGATTGGGTCCTGCCCTCGCCCTCAACATATGTAGTGGCCCCAGACTTTAGTCTGAGAGCGCAGCATGTGCTCCTCCAGTCTCCAAATTGTAAGTCTTGGTTACTGATAGGTGCATTTTGAGGCTGCACAGATTGGTAAATATAGTACCGAACGTTGCTTATCTCTGTAGTGGAGCTTAACTGAATGGTATGGTGCCATTTAAGACAAGATTTACGATAAATGGTGACTGCAGCTGGTGTAGATGTTGCACATTGTTGCATCCTTACTCCTCTAGATTACAGGGTGACAGAGAGAAAACACAGCGCTCCTATATTAAAGACACTTCTATTTTGATAATGATAGACATTGTGAGGACAAACACATACATAAACACGCCCACAGGTACAAGTACATGCACCTGCATCATGCATCTTTGTCATGCATAAGCTGTGGGCAGTGTATTTATTCCTGAGGGAGAAAGCTGTATGTTTGTGTGCATTCTTGTTCGTGTGAGACTGCACTGATTGTTTACTTCAAGCTCAGTGAAATGTTATCTTATTCAAAGCAGACTGCTATTGTCTGGCTGCAGATAACAGACAAAACCGAGCAAGTTGTGGGCGTGAGCAAAAAGCATTGTGGGATACTAACCCCGCCATGACGATGACAAAGTCAAGCTGGTTCCACTTGTCACCGAGGTAACAATTGGAGCCAAAAATCCCCAGGGCCACCATCTTGATGACCATTTCCACAGCAAAGAAAGCAAAGATACAGTCGTCCAATACCTGAGGAAACATGGTGAGAAAAACAAACACACAGACAGAATTAATGTTTAACAACAACAAGAAGAGGAAATTGACTTCTCGCCGACAGGAAAAAGGTCAAGTCCTGTTAAGTGTCCTCGTCAATATGGACCCCCATTTGGAGAGTAGCAGTGAAAGTGCCAGTGGAGGTTGTCTGAAAATAAATTCTTGTCTCCATTAGTTAGTTTTATCCCAGCAGGGAATATCTCTGGCTTAGTATGGTTATGGCTGTATCTCAATTAATTAGACATCTACCACAGCAAAAAGAATGTCTGTTTTAGAATATAATGAGCACATCTCAGTGTGCCAAGAATCAACATCACTCTGCAGCACGAGAGCACGTTGAAGCAAATGAGACAAGTGAGACAAGAAAACGAATGAAATAAGTTTTCATTACCATTTGTTTACAAATTGAGCCTATTATTGTTATTGCTCTTCCTGTCATTTCACAGCAATATAGAGCCAAACATGAAAGCAATGCCTGTTGCAAAATAAATATTTCATTTTCCTAAATGCTCTTTACATTAGTGATGGCGAATTATACACAATGTTCACTAAAGTAATGACTTAGCTGGTGAAATAAAAATCCAAACAAGGCACATGACTTTGCAGCGAGAGATGTTTATGTGGAAGTTACAATATTGTAACCCTAGTTCTATGGAGTGGTTCAGGAATGAGTCCTAAAACCAAAAAATGAGTTAGCACTTTAACACTCTCACTTCCCTCATCTCTAAGTAAATGTTTGGGTTTTTTTGTTAGATACCTGAAATAAGGTCTGTGGTTTGCACAAGCTTCAGAGATTTTCACATTTTGTTCTGCGACATAAAATACGCCAGTAAATTTGGAGGCCTTTGCCTAACTGAAAAAAGGCAGTTGCTAACAAGTGGCTTACTGAAACTTAAGAACGTCATCACACCAAACACGGCTTTACAGCCTCGCTGCGAGGGTGATGTTGAAGTCATGTGACCACAGTGTACTTGATTCATAGCCTAACATTAGCTTTTCACTTCTGGCAATTGCATTTACGCTTCAAAAATCATAAAAGAGGTACTATTTCATGGAGGCTATGCTAACTTCCATGTTGGCCACAAATTAACGTCATCCCTGCAGGCCTCTGTTAGCAGAGGTGGAGCCCTCTACTGGACACTGTGGGTAATACTCTCATCATGAGCATGCTTTTGCCCATTGAAATTTGCATAAACCAAGCCTGCCAATCAGAATGTGCCTACCCAAATACATATGGACCCCACCACATATAAGGTTGCACATGACACTTTCCATCATCCTACACCCTCTTCAGTAAGCAGCATAGGAGCAACAGGGCCTCTAGGTAGAGGGCTCAGCCTTAGCTTGCAGAACAAATTTAAAATATCATAACCTTTGTTCCATCTCACACAGGCTCCGCCCTTTGCTTAACTGTATGGGCACAGTGGGAGGAGCTCGATGACTGAACGCACTATATGGACAGAACACTGACCAAGCTACACTGATCCTGAGTGGCCAAAGGTTAGTCGCCGCAGCCCGCCTACTTCTTTATAACCTAGGCTGCTGCAGTGGAGAAGTAGGAAGACCTAGCCAACGCAGGTAGTATGCAACCAAAAAGGATAGTGGACGGCATTGTGTGCTGTCATATATACTGTGGGGCTTGTATTCAGGCTGATTAGCTGATTACATTTATGCAAATTTCAGTGGGGGAACAAGTGCTCGTGATTGGATGACAGAATTACATTTAGTCCAGTAGAGGGTGGAGCCTGTGTGACACATTTTCCCAAGCCATTTCTATCTTATATAAATCTGCTGTTACAGGCAGCACTGATGTAGACAGTGTGAATGTTATGTTAGGTGTTTCTATGCAAAGAAAACCCACAAAACATGCCTTGTCATAATGTCTTCACGGGCCCATTTGTCATAAGGATGAGGCAAATACACTGACCTGTAGGATGCGGCACCACTCTGACTGGCAGCTGACGTCTTCGCAGGGCTGGAACATCCCCAGAGTCACGCAGTTGAGCAGGATCACCAGCATGGACACGTGCTCGAACCATGTGCAGGAAGAGGTTAAGGCCGAAACACATACATCACAGAGACTTCACAGAAAAGCAAGAGATAAAGCGCTAAGAAAATGCAAACAAAATGTTATCAGTCTCCTTTTAAACAATGTTAACTTTGCATCAATAAGGCTGTGGGCAGCTTTTTTCTGTAACACTGCCTCCAGTGCTGACCACAGGTGCATCCAGGGCAGGCAAGATCAGGTGCAAGCCACACACAGGAGCAACATGATCCAAACAACCCTGCTGACCTGTTGCATGGTGGGAGAAGCCATAACGCTCAGAGCTCCAGCTCATAAACAACAATGACAGAAATGAAATACAGTATATGAGCATATGTTAAAAGTACTAAAATGCCAGAAAAAGACCAAACATGATTCAGCATAAGAGCATGTGTGTAATCAAACACCGCGCCAACACACTGGAGCCGGATGCCAAGGAAGTTTTGAGTCTAATGCATATAATGGGTCTAATGATGACCCAGTGGGCCTGCTGTTAATCTGTTTACAAGACTATTCACTGTTTCACAAACAAACTTTTTAATGGGTCCATGTCTACTGTACATCCTGTTGCATCATTTGTAAATATAAATTAATGACATGAAGCAAATCCCAGGGAAAAGATGTCTATCTCAACCAGGGATGGGGATTTTATAATCCTGACACATAATTCCAAGATCTGGTGAGACAACAAGTATCCGTGCAACTCTTTGATGGGTCTTAAGTTTTGTTTTGGGAGTCCTACTTTCTTGCCACAAGGACAAAGCACAATCTCGAGGGTATAACAAATGTCAGATGTCACCTCCTGACCTGACTGAAATAGCACTTGTGAGTAATCTTTTGTTGATTTCCTTTTGCTTGTGTTATCCTTTCTTTATCCTTTAAGGACTCACTGTGAGATTATCTATTTAGGACAAAGCAGTAAGTTACAGAGGGCACAGTCAACAGTGGATTTTTCTTTCCTGTATTTCAGTTCCTGTTCAAGTTGTAAGAGCTTCAAATGTAATCCATCTATGAGGGCCACATTAGTGCCTCACTGTATCGGCAGACATTTGAAGGAGAGTGTTGTAATCTGTCTGGGTTTGCTTAAGAGTTCCTCTGATGTGCTTTGAGCGCTGCAACATGGACGGCAACTAAAATTGCACCTTCGTGTCGACTAAATGAAAGATGACAAATCTGAAAAGCCATAGTCTGTACCTTTTCAGTTTTCATTACAAGAGATAAAGTGAGACATGAGAACAAACACAGACGACCATATAGAATAGATCAGTGTAGTCACACTCTCTGCTGGCAGATTCATTAATCCGTCATAGCAGAACAACATGATGCGGTGCCATAAATCAAACCAGTCTATAAAAACACAAGTCGACTAATAAAATACATACATGGCCAGTTCATCACAGTGCTTCTGCAGCTGCAATACAGTTAGAAGATGCGCCTTTATCACACTGAGAAAAAATAATAATCAGAGTACCAAGAAAGAAAGCATGAGTGAGAGACAGAGAGACTGGAGGGGGCAAAGTGACAAAGAGCGGGAAGCAGCTTTAAATCATGGCTCTTCAAGTTGAAAAAAGCCACTGATGCTGCTGTTTTTCTACTTAAGTTTGGCTTTTGTCCCAGAAACACACACATGCAGTGATCTGGTGTGTGCACCGAGTTGCAGTATTGAAGTATTCCCAGGGTGAAGTGCTGTTCTAATTAGAAAAGGAGTAAAAGAAGGAAACAAATGGTGACTACTGTCTTCTGCATTGCTCACACACACGCTCACAAAATACACACAAATGCAGGCATATATACATTGTAGCCAAATTAAGTTTATGTCGCACAAACGCACACACACAAAGACAACTGGGGCTCCGTTGCTGTCTGTGAGCAGCGGCCGAGACAGAAGTTTGTATCAGCGAAAAAGTCAGACCTAAAACTTTTCTTTTCCTCCAGAAGCTGTTAGTGTAAGAGGTAACAGTGGTCTCCTGTACCCATGGATATAACCTTTAATTTAACCAGTCTTGTGTTAAACTCTCTGGTTAGATGTCACAAGGCGATGATAGCGCACAGTATTAGTACTGAACATTTTAGACTGCACAAGAAAACCATGAGGATTCCATTACAGGTTGTTTCTGGGGACAATTTACCTCCTTGTAGTCAAAGAATCATTTGTACAATGTCATACAACGACACATTGAACATGCAGTTCACTATGTTATATAAAAAAGTCCTCCTTTAAAGTGTAAAAACACAAGTTTTTTTGCTCATTATTATGAAGTGCATGTTGATTGCTAATGTACGATCTCCTGGGAAAATGAAGGCACAAAGGAACTGTGCCAAAGACTGCGCAACCAAAACAGGAAGAGGACAGCTAGTGGTAATTATCCCCAGTTACCAAAGCATACAAAGAGTATCAGTGTAAGTTCTTTGCAGTTACCCCCAGCAGCGGAGATGGCGGATGGTAAAACAACTGTGGAAAATAAAATGCAGCATGTCCTGTGTTGTTGGTAGTGGCTCTGAGGCAAACGGAAAGTGATCTGGGTGTCTTTACAACAGTGGTGCCGACAGTAACAACACTTGGGATGGTTGAAAGTTGTCTGTTTTAGATGGGAAGATTAAGTAGGGTAAACGTCCTGTTGTAGGGATGAATAACATTATGTGTATTAAGGGTTATCATGTCCACCTCATCAGAAACTGGGGAGGGATGAAGAGGAATATTGGAGTTTTTAGCACATTAGCTAACATTAGCTTCGATCGCAAAATGAACCGGAGAAAACTGTTCAAGTGTCGTCCTGCTTTGTAAGACTGGCAGAGTAATATAGAAATAAATAAAGTTATATTTCTATATTAATTTTAACGAACGGAATATCATACTGTTTACTAACAGTAAAAGGGTCTAAAGACACCCAATTTTCAGGGTAATGAAGACTCGTGTGCAATTCTAAGACTATATCAAAGAGCACGCTTATCTGAATACATTCATAAGGCTGGGTTAAACAGCAACGTTGATACAACCATCAGGATATGGACTGAGAGGGTTTATTTTATCAACTAGAGTGCCCATCATCAATTGTTTATGTCCTTGTTAATTGGGGGAAAAAACAGTGGCAGGGAGTCCTTTGAAAACTAATTGGTTGAACATCTCGATCAGATTGCAGTGGCAATCCACGAGCAATTTCCTGAATGCGTTTTGCATTTTAGAACAAATATGTGATATAAAAATAGCCTATTCTGTTTGTTCTGCTCCCTCCAACACACATCTGTACGACGGCCCATTTGCACGTCTGACAGAGGATTTCCTGAGCCCTGGCTGCCACCACTCACCTCTGTCAGACCGCTTAATTAACCAAACCTGACAAGTGTGCAATGAGCTCTGCCAAAATGCCATGTCTTTATTCCCTCTGCTGACAAAGCCTTCCCTCTGTCAGCTGTGAGGAAAGATATGAATCTCCTAAAACAGGAGATATGCCAATCAATTAAAGTTTAACCATATAATGTTACTTAATAAGCGCACCGTGTCGATGTAGAGTTGCGATGCCCAGCTGAGCGTGAAACTCCCATAATCACACAGTCACGCTGCTTACATGTATGTCTCTTGTTTCTCACAATTTGTTGTGCTAATACTGTGATACTGAGGGGAACAGGGTCTGCTATATTTTTGGAAAAGACGGTCTCTGCCAATGCGCCAAGCTCCCACTGCTATGGTATGCAGCAGCTGGATAGTCAAGTTAACAGAAGCAGTGCTACTGTGGGAGGCAGGAAAAATGCAAACGCTGCTGCTTATCCTCTGGAGACACATTTAAAAAGAATGAGAGGGAGAAATAAACAAGGGGCATCTGAGTAGTTTACATCTCAGAGGGCACAGTATGTAAAACAGGGGACTTGTGGCAGCCAGATATGAGTGCTATGTTGAAGGGGCAGTTCAGAGGCCGTGTTCACACAGGGCGTTACGGTTTATTCAGTAATCTGTGGAAGCACAGGAGAGAGGCATTACGGCTGCTGCTTGTGTCGTATGTACCCAGTCTACAAATGAGTTAGATGTGCGCTTAGCCATTATGGCAGTGTACAACATGTATTGCAGTGCCCCCGGGGGAGCAGCAATAAAACACTGTCGATAACATTGTGTTAAGTTGCAATTGGGTTGTTGTGAGTATTAATACAAAGAGAAAAACACATCTTCAATCACATGGAAAATGCCTTGGGCCAGTCTGTCACAATACAAACACACACACACGCACACAGTAAGTCAAGCGACGTAAGGTCGATCCTTCCTTCAGAGATGAAAGATTCAGTAATCTGCAGCAGAATTAAAATGAGAGATTTGAATATTCAGAGAATCTGTCTCGCTCTCTCTCTCGTGTTGCTCTGTGCCCTCCTGTGCTCTGCTTTCTCTAATTCCTCTTTAATCTCCACAGTCAACACCTCCTGAGCCCCCTTCTGTCTTCAGCTCTCCCACACACACACACACACACACACACACACACACACACACACGCACGCACACCAAACACACACACAGATGCATGTGTGCGTGCGTGGAAACACACAAGCATTAATGCGTTAGTCTTCAAAGTCAAGCCAGGCTGTCTTTGCAAAGCGAGCTCAGCGTACGCACTGATTTGCAGTAAACAGAAAACAACAAAGATCCTGTTGTTTTTTTCAAATTTTGTTTGGCTTCGGCCTCACACACACACATACACACACACACACACACACACACACACACACACACACACACACACACACACCTCAAATTCACAGTACGGTTATGTTTTCCCTATGTTCCCATAAGCTAGATCAAATACAGTGTACATTGGTTGATTCCCTCCTCCAGCAGCGACAAATCCAGGCCTGGCACACAATGCCCCTGGTCTTACTTGTTAAGGTCGATTTATGCCTCAGCACTCTCTGAGCAAATCAAATGAGGTCTGTGTCGTGTCACACTGGACATGAGGGATGTGGTTATTCATAAGTCTAGCACTGGGAAAGTTTAATATTCCTATTTATTACCTGTCCATATAACGGGGCCCCATACGCACTTAAAATCTCCTCTGACCCAATAAAGCTCCAACGCAGTCCTAGGTTAACTTAACCTACAACAAATGGGTTGTTCTGACCCAGTGGTGATGCCGTTCTTTTTATGTTAATGTCGGGTTATTTACCTTCGCTATAATATTGTTATTTTGACCCAGCGTAAACCAGGTTTTGTTAGTTGTATAGTGGGTAAATCAGGAGCAAGCAGTGGCATGCAAAGTTGAAAAAGAGCTACAGCAGAATATAACAGTTTGCAATCATACCATGTTAAAGTTTAGGTAAATAACTCAACAGTAATATCGAAATTAACACTAATATTAGGTCAAAACAACTCATTGTCTTGGATGCTTCATAACCACCATGGGTATGCAAAAACACCAATAAAAGCTTCTGAACATAAGCGGACATGTTCCAGCAGGAATATGATCCGAAAACTGGGAGAAACTTACACAACAAAACCAAAATTACATGCTTAATTGAAGTTAGCATGTAGCTTCATGTAGCAGAGTAGGTTACATAATGTACACACTTGCAGTAATGTACCTGGAGCAGATGACCATATAAATTTGGGTGTAATACAACCGGGGATTTTTAGTGTGTACTAACATTTTGAGTATGACCACCTTTGGGCCAGCAGTCCAAATATAGACACACAATTTAAACTGGCATTATTAGTAATTCATAAAGAAAGAGACATTTTAGAGAATTAAAAATGTTGACTCTCTTCTTGGAAACAAAGATATTTTTGGCACAGAGGAACTTGGACTTACTTAGACCCTTTTCCGACTAAATTTTAGACTCCTTTCCCATTGCCAGTAGACCAGAGCTGTGTACACGGCTCTGCAGCAGACGAGTATGCCTTTCTGTGTATGGGTTTCTTTATTCTGTCTGTCACTTTCATTGTCACAGACAGGCTGGAAAACAGGATACTAAATAGTAAAAAGCAGCAAAGAGCCCTGCGAAAACTCTACAGTGGTCACTTCCTTTTATATATATCTCTTACTTATTCATGTCTGAGCAGTGCTTGGACAGACACAGATGCTATTTTGTGGTGACACGTCATTGGATCTCGCTGGTAAAGGGGTGAGTGTTGTGTTTCCATCAATGCCAATCAGAGCCAGAGCCGATAAACAGCCATGACTGCTGTGGAGTCATCTGACCCGGGTGGGAATGCCGATTGTAATCTCTCCATATTACATTAAAAAGTCAGATATCAGCAGGTGTTAGTGGGTTTTTTTGTGCAGCAAGAAAGGGGCTTTATTTACTTATACTGGGACTTGGCTTTAATTGTGAGGCAGATGCAGGAAGTTCAGCCTCATTTATTTGTTAAAGATTTAAGTGAAAAGGAAGAGATTGACTTTTCATTTATCAATTCTTTTTGCCAACAAATAAATGCATCCATCAACCTGACCAGAGTGCCAACATTCTATACTTTTTACTGACTGAAGTCCATCAGTATAATCATAATGCTCTAACAGTGGGCATGAAATCGCTCTACTTTAAACTGAATTCTTAAAAGTATGTAACGAGCTGTCAGACTGTAACGGCAGAAATGCACTTGCAAAACTGGTGAGGAAGAAATAGGAGAAACAAAGTTGATGATTGACAGCTTGCAAAAAAAGACACATATATGGAGCATCATTCATTTTGTGCCTGTATAATGGGCGCCGGATGACTCAGTGTTTATCTTCAGCATCTGCTGTGCAAATATGCAACAATACAAGCCTTCCAAGGTAAACAAGACACAAATATCACAATGCAATATTAAGCATTTGTAAGAGCCTGTTAAATTTGTACCACACTATGTCATAGCAAAGTCTCACACCTACAGCGACTGTGATAACACTTACACACATTCACCGGGTGAACATACACACACACGCACACACACACAAATGCATAGCGCTTGTATGCAAGAGTACACTCAGGGTGAGGCACAGTTTGCAGGTCGCGTTTTGCCATTTCTTTTTTTTTTGCAACAGGATATAAAAAGCAAATAAGCAGCACTGCATCTTTACATGGTCAAAAGGGCTTTAGCACAATAGTGCATGTGCACACACATATGGCTGCTGATGCATGACGACAACAATTCCCCTACACAACCTCTTCGGCATACATGGATGCACACAAGCACGGATACGCTGGAGAGGTCTCACAGCACACACACAATGTCAGGCCCACTCCACAATGCATACACAGCGTCAAGCCCACTCCAGTTGAGCTGTCAGGTCAGCGCCGGTGCACAGAGATAGAGAGCAGAGGGGAGAGAGGAGGGCGCAGTAAACAAGGGAGCACCGAGGCACCACAGACAAAGAATTGTCCAGTTGTTTCCCATCAGAGCAGTCGGGGCAGTGCTGTGCGTGACAAAAACACACTTTAATTTCATTAAATTAAGAGCGCATTATCAGCTGTCTCTATCTGTTTCCGTCTCTTTCTTCCCGTGTTATGATTTCATCCCTCTCCTCTTTCTCCCTCCTTCCATCTTCCCTCCTCCATCCTCTCCCAGGGCTCTCTTTCTGTCCATATGTGTTAAAGAGGAGCTACAGTGCTAAGTCTCAGCGCACAAGCAGAACTCCCTATCTGCTCCACGGCTCAGCGCTCTTTGTTCTGCCATAAACTACAAATTTAGCCTGTCCCGACTGGTTAGCAGCTCTCAAAGTTCCTTTTGCTTCAGCATGAGGAAAAGTTTTTCGTCTGAGTATGTGTAGATTTGAAGAGTAAGCTGTCAAATAAACTGTTGGCATGGAATGACATTAATGGCATCACTTTGCACTTTTGCACCATCTCTTTATCTAAATTTTGTACATCTAGCGCCAGCATCTTCTCTGGGGAGAAGCAAGCATTGAAAATGTTCGGTGCAGATGCCATTGGTCACAGTTAGCAGTCGCAATTTACACAGCTTCGTGGCTCCAGCCCGAAGCTCATTGGCTGTCGCTCTCCTGTGTCAGGTGAAATTCTCCAGCCAAGCGGATGAATTTCAACCTGTCTGTTTTGCTTTGTCTGCCTCATTCTGCTGACTTTGGAGCGAAAGGAGAGGTAATTAGTGTGAATGTAAGGGGCTCACATCAGTGACCAGTCACGCAGCACTCATCTCTGCCATGGAGACAGATGGCTTGGGCGGAAGCAAATCTATGCATCCATACACACCAAAGATGGAGAGATGGAGACAGAAACAGACTTGTCTGCAACACTGATGTGCATTCTTAAAGTGGTTTGGGGGTTAATAGGGCTCTCAGAGTGGCGCTGTTGACAATTTGAAGAGGAGAAAGTGGGAAAACAGAGAAGAAGAAGGGGTGAGGCGACACTCACAACTATATGTGGGAATATGTGAGAAAGTAGCAATGACATATTTGGATGTAAATGGCGAGGGAGTTTATCACAGAGAGTGTGTGACAGCCTCGTTACATAAGCTTGTATAAAACCTTGTACATTGCTCTCCCAACACAAACATCTACTGTATACTTTCTGCCAGAGTTTTAGGTACAAAAGTTAAATTATTTGATCAATTCTGTCCTTGTTTGCTCTGCACACAGACAGTTTACTTACACACATTCTCATAAGTCCCACACGCGTTAAACAATGATTCATCAATGCAACTCTGCCAGACGTCCAACAACTTTGTCCCTTGCCTGTTTATGTCTAGACATCTGTGAGCAGAGGTTACTTTTAATCACTTTAATGTGTATAGTTTATTTCATTTCAAGTATACAAGCTGAAGATTTCAAATCTAAAAACAGTGCAGGAATATTATCCTCAACCATACTTGTTTTTTATTCCTCTATCCCCCTCGTCAACACCCTTTCCATCCCTCCCTCCATCCTCAGTTCCTTGACCCTCACCTTGACCCAATATCTATTTTCCCAATGCTGCCACCTTCATTTCTCTGCATTATCCCTCCTCTATCTCTCCTCTTCGCCTTTCACCTCCCTCTCTTTACCTTCTTCCATCCACTTTTGCAATCCATTTCTCTCCAACCCCCTCCCTGCTTCTCATGCTCCAGTCCATCCCTCTTTCATTAGAGGAGAGCAAACTCAATCCCATCAGATGTAATAACCTAATCACACTCTCTACTCAGGGTCGATCAGCAGGGCAGCAGTGTGTGTGTGTGTGTGTGTGTGTGTGTGTGTGCATAGAATCAGTATGAAAACAAAAGTGCGTGTGTGCATGTACTTGTGTTGCTTGTTATGATGAGCATACCCATTTAGGTTGCAGTGTCCTTTGTCCTTTCTGTGTCTGCTTTATATATTACTACTTTGTACCAGCTGGTGTTATAAAGCCTACCTGACAGTGTAATATACCTTGCCAAAAGGCTGATATACTGCAGTCCTGGGGAAGAGGTTGGTTGATGTGCAAAGCACTGGACTTTAACAACAGAGACAGAGGTTTATGCCCTGCTTGTCAGGTTTAAACACTTGGTAAAGGTTAGGAAAAGATTGTGTTTCTTTTTCTTAAACAAGAGAAGAATCAACAAACATGTCCTGTCTCCTGTTACAAATTAGCACTGACCTGTTGAATATTTATCCATGATCTTTCCCTAACTTTATTAATAAGGATATTGTGGGGTTAACTTTTGTTTTTGCGGATAAATTCTGTATTTGGCAGTATGCAGGTGAGTTCAATATATATTCTAGATTTGCTCATCAAAAAAAATTCTTTCCACTGACTCATCGATACTGGGAGCTTTTTTGGTAAATAAGCAAAAAACTGGAAATAAAATTAGGTAAAACTACGTCATCATTTTCCCAGTCTCACATTATTTTGCATATGTATTGCTATATTTTATGCTCTGATACTATGAGAAAGGATGAGGGTTAAAGGGTGAGTTCACCCCAAAATTTCCCTCTTACCTGTAGTGCAGTTTATCAGTCTACATTGTTTTGGTGTCAGTCGCCAAGTGTTGGAGATATTGAACATGGAGATGTCTGCCTTTATTCCAATGTAATGGAACTAGATGGCACTCAGCTTGTGGTGCTCAAAGTGCCAAAAAACGATGTTTGAAAAACTCTTTTAGAAACTTTTTTAGAAATCATGACCCGGCTGCTCAAGATCAGTTTCATGTAGAAATTATTTCCTCTCTTCCAAACTACACCTGCAACCTTATCATTGTGCAGAAGGAAGAGTGCATCTACTGCTAGCTCTCCTAGCACCACTGAGCTAGCTAATGTTGCGCGTCAGCCGAGGAGGACGCCATTAAATATCCCGCGCTGTCATGAGCGCAAGCCTCTCGTCCATGAGTAGATGCACGTTTCCTTCAGCACAGTGATTCGGTTGGCAGGTGTAGCTGGGTAGGAAGAAAATAGCGCTTTGAGCACCACAAGCCGAGTGACATCTAGGTCAATTATATTTGAGAGAAGATAGACATCTCTACTGCTGATATCTCCAAACACTAAGCAACTCACACCAAAACAATCTGAGTTGATAAATAGCACCACAGGTAATGGGAACAAACTGTCCCTTTAATGTCTCTCCAATATATTTCATTTCATTAGAACCTCCAAATAATTTGTAAAATCTTGACTTCATGTATAAAATATCCTGATTTGCCAATAATTCAAATGCGTTTTCATTAATTTTATCACTATTAATTACTATTCAAACATCTTCCACAGACTCGGTGGTGAGCAAATCTCAGAGGAACTAATTTCTGCCTCAACCAAGCGTCAGCCATGGAGAGTACTGCTGGGTTCAGAGCTTCTCCAACTGCTGGCATCACCCTACAGACCATCCCAGGCTGTTTGTCCTCCTTCCTTCATCACTCCATTCACAGTTAATGAGCTCCGTTCCCCCTCTGCTGTCCTTTCTTCCTTTATACCCTCTACTGCTCATCTCAAAACTTTGCTGTGGCTCTCTGCTCCTGACAAAATCTGTTCTTCTTCCCTGTCATGTTTGTCTTCCCTTCCCTTCTCTCTCCTCTGTTCGCTCCATCTCTGTTTCTCCTCCTCTTCGCCTGCTAGTGATCTGTCTCTGTTGATGTGGCAGTGGAGTCTTTCCAATCCAGATTCCAAGCCGTGTTTGATTGGGATGATTGTTCATTTATTTCACCATCTGCCACAGAAAACACACGCACACTCTCTACCATTACCTCAAACATAAAAAAACTCCCTCCTGCTGTGATCACTACTTTAAGGACTTTGCCAAGAGAATGACTAGTTGCCGCATGTGTCACACAGCGCGCAGTGTGTGTGTGTGTGCGTGCGCTTGTCTGTATGTGCGAACTCCAGATCGGCTCATCGCAGCGAGGTCCCTGAAGATAGCACGATTCAGAAACGGAAACTCATAAATCAGCCTGTCCCTGAACTCGCTCCTCCTCGTTCCCCGCTTTCATCTCTCCATCCCTGCATCCCTCCGTCCCTCCTCCTCTATCACCCCTGAGAGGAGGCTGAGGCAGCAGTGACGCAGTTACACCAGGATTCCCTCTGTCTTTCCGTTATAGTCTCTCTGCTGTGAGCGCTTTCATCTCCCACTTAATTCCACTGCCTTTTTAATCTTCTGTTGATGGCACTTCTTTTTTTTTTTCCGTGGCGAAATGTTTCCTGAGCAACTTTGCATCAACTGCCAGCATCCATTACATTAAATTCTGTTCTGTTTCTCTCCGAGGTCTATTTAAAAACAGTCAAAAATATCCGTGTGCTCGGATAGTCTTTTTCAGCCCAGTGCGACAAAACAGGAAGAGTTCAGACAAGTGTTTGTTCTCGTGTAGATGATGTAGCGGACTGAATCACTGCTGACATACAACACACCTGAACACAAGACATCCCAAGGTGATATCCTTCTCCTGCATCCATCATATCATGAGCATGTACGGCGTGTGTTTGTGTGTCAAAGAGGAAAAAGGGATGAGGGAAAGAGAGAGAGCCCTATATAGAGCAGCTGCATCTGGTGGGGCCTGGCCTTAAACCCGTACAGACTCTCTCGCTCTCACACACACACACACACACACACACACACACACACACACTCCGGGGGGGTTACCTAACTTGCCTGAAATGGTTCAACCGCTCAGCTCGACCTTGAGGTATTTGCTCCTTCTCATGTACTACAGCGACCACACAGACACTGGCAACTTCAGCTCTTGCTTAAATATGATGCAGTTTTCTTATCATAAACCGAAGACCAAAACTAACAATATTTGACACTGCTAATGAGTAATGTGAAGCCAAGGCCTGATGACTAATATTCCCCTGTGCTATGCAGCTCCACTTTTGCACTAGAACTATTAAAAACACATCAATGAGCCACAGTTTCATGGGGGTGATATGCACTTCCATTTCAATAAACACGATCACTGTAGTTTATTTTTAAAAAGTACGGCACCCAGCTGGTTTAGGACGTTATTTAGAGAGATACTCAAGCAATTTACTTTTGTACCTCGTAAAGTTGGGGGATTTAACAAACTGAATGGTCGAATTTGAAGCAGCAGAAGCTGAGATATTTTGACTGTTAGTCTCCACTATGAGCCTAAAGGGGTAGCTCGGGTCTTTTGAGGTGAGTTTTAATGAGGTACTTATTCATGGTCAGTGCATTAGATACAGTAGATGTCAGCTGGTATGCCTTGAGTTTGGAGCAGCAGGCAGGAGAACCACCACAAAAGTTAAGCAATGACGGAGTAGCAGCAACCTAAAAACGTCAACATCAGTTTAAGTGTAAGCTATATGGAGAATATTGTCACCACTTTACCTTGTTTCAAACAGCCCTTAAAGATGGGGAGGACGCTAACAGCTTCAGTTCCCCATTCATGCTCTTGTCAAGGCCACTAGACTCCATTGACGAAGACAGTTATTTTAGGTAGTTGAACACAGGAGCTGCTGGTCTACTGCTGCCTCTCTGTTAGTTTGTATTTCTGTGTGACTTTGGGGAACCTGAACTAACCCTTTTGAATGTCCAAGTCATGCAAATACATACTAACTGAATGAGGCAGGTAACACCAGCAGCTCCTGTGTTCATTGATGTTAAATTACTGTTTTTGTCGAGCAAGCCTTGCTTTGAAAACCGCGATATAACGACTTCAGTTCCTTGCTGAAAGAGGCTGTATTCAGCAAGGTAAAGGTAGAAAACATTGTTTTCTAGTTGGAGCCGCGCCTCGTTTTCAAACTGTATGGTTTGACTAAAATGAACAATGACAGCAATATAGTCCACGATGAGCAGCGCTAAAATCAACCTGCGTAGTTGTCCCTCCATTGTGACATTAGAAAGTGTCACATTTATCTTGCAAGTGTTCTCTTCTTCAACGTTTAGTTTACTTCTTGGATTTTTCCCACATGGAAATTCTGACCAATCAAGAGCAGCTTTCTCACACAAGGCATTTTATCTGGTCCGCTTGTAAATGCTGCCGTGAGAACACAAACCAACTCTAGGCAGTTATACAACTTTGTGACAAAATTAGTCCCTGATTCAGAGCAAAGCAAGACAACTCTAGGTCTGAAAGCACCCTAAGTGTACACTTAAACTGAAATAGATTTTTGGTGGGACGTTTTTTCTGCTGCCCCCGTTCACAGCAGTGCATTGTTTAGCTCCAGAGGCAGCGTGACTCGTGTCTGCTTCTCCACACTTAAGAGTGCGTCAACTGACATCTAATGTAGGAAATACACTAAATATGGATAAGTACCTCATGCAACCACACCTCAAAAGATTCAAACTATCCCTTTAAGATCCAAAAACGCTTGTTTGTACATTTCCCATAATGCTACTCAAAGGCATCTTTATCTAGAATCTTTGAGCCTTCATGACACCATTTTGTGACACAGGCTTTCTGTAATTAATCTGAAGTCAAAAGGCCAAGAAAAGTTGACATCACTGCGACATCATAAGAGTTAAGGTTTACATCTCTCAACAGGTATGGAGCCGAGTGCCACAGACAGGATAGGGAAGTCACAAAGTCTCGAGAGACAGAGTCGAATAGCTGCTTTAAGTCTTTTCTTAGAACTTCTGACACTATGAAAACTGCAGCATAACAGCAGGCTTATCCTGTCATATAAGGACTCTGTTGCACAATCACTGTGTAGGCATGTGTACATTGTATTGTTGGTGTATCTCAATGCTGACAACAGGCGTGCCATGAAAGACTGTCAGACATAAACATCCTGGCTGATTATACAGATTAGGAGGGCCACTTTTGTCATACATGGTATTCTCTCTCTCTCTCTCTCTCTCTCTCTCTCTCTCAGTCTCTGACACAGTTTCAACAGGATTCTGGTTGCTTAGTAACCAACCGCAGTCCGAGGATTCCAGCGAAGTGTCCGCAGAGAAAAACAGAGAGGAGAGTTAAGGACAGGAAGGTGGAGTGTTTTGTGTCTTTTATCTGCATTTTGGCCACCGTGTTTACATTTTTCTTTGATTGTTTCCTCTGTATTTTCACAGTCTTTCCTCCTTCCCATCATCTCTCTCTTCCTCCTCCTCCTCTCCTTCAACTAGTCTCACGCTCCATATTGTCAAGGGAGAGGGGATTAAAAAAAAAAAAAAATCACCTCCCTCTCGTTTCCCATCTCTTTCCTCCTTTTTCTCTCCTCCAGCCGCCTCTGCATGCCAAACACACATCACTATAACATGTCATATAATCCAAGTATAATCCATTACATATGAGCCATCTCCTCGCGTACACACATGAAAACATAATAAGCCTCTCTCCAAATTTATTCATCCATTAATCCTGTTAAAGTGCTACGTTAAACTTCCCAAGGATCATTTATCCCGTAACAAATTACACAAAAGCTGGTCAGTTCTTAATACGTTGGAAACAAGCTCAAGAGCTTGTCCAGTTAATGTGGGGCAGTTTTTCAGCGCTCTGGTGTTTGTTTTGGAGGCCTATGTCTCCTCGGAGGATCGTAGTGCTGACCCCACAGTATCATTCTAACAGCTTTAGTGTGTTTTATAGATCAGTCCTGCTGACTGCCTCACTGTTTGCTGGGTTACACGGACAAATGTGTGGTAGAGACAGGAGCCAGTGGGTAAGACGAAGGGGAGAAGTAGACAAAGAGCACTACTGTACCTGCGGATATTATTTATGATTGGATATTAAGCTCCATAGCAACCCAGTGATAGTAAGCGTATCAGGAGCTGCAATTTTTTGATAAAGGTAAAATGTGACACAACATACTGTCATTGTAAACGAAGCACTGTGGTGCTACAGAGATGCTCCGGGCTACAAATCATATGCCATACAAATCATATTCTCTGTTAAGTAGCTGTCCGTTTGTCACTCACTCTACAGCAGGAAACAGTACTTCAAAATAAAAGCTCTGAGCCAGAAATTCACTGTACTTAAAAATAAATTGTGTTTTTTACAAACTTGACATTGAGTCACTTGCAGTCCATTCAGAATGGACCCGCGACCCACCAGCTGGGAACCACCATTATATTACTATTATTCGGGAAGTATGAATTCTTTAAACACCAGTGACTAAGGGATAATAACAAGGAACAGGCTGAATAAAATGAATTATGTAATCCAAGGGCAGAGAAGAGAATTATCAGATGGTAAATGAAAAAATATGTTCTAAAGCAGAATATGTGAAATATGTGGTCTCTTGTAGGAAATGTTTATATGGATAGCACAGACTTCTTTTTTTTAATTAACTGCAAACAAATGGAACAGCAAACTATTGCAATCATGCTCAAACTACTACACTGTACAAAAAGGAATAAATGGCAATGGCTGCATGGGTCAGTGCAAGCAGACACTTTAATTTATTGCCTTTTAAGAACTTTTCAAGATTATTTTCAACCAAATTTAAGACAGATTTTTGTTATTTAGGCATTGCAGGTAAGTAGTATTTTATGTAGTCCACTCCAGTGCAGAGGTTTGTAGGAATATGGTTCTCACAGTGACTTACGTTAATCTAGTTTTTGTCACCAGGTAAGTGCAAGTATGAAATGAAAATACAATATTCATTTAAAGATTTGTAACATCCGAAATATGGACTTCCATGCAAAAGAGTGCAAAGTGTTTTTTTGTTGTTTTTTTTTAAAATGAACTGAAGACAATAAAGAAAGAGTGAACTACTGTACTCATACCTACTGTACATGAACATAAAGGCATCGATGAAAACGACTTCACAGGTAACTGCAAGTGCACGACAACAGGGCTTAGCGGTATGGAGAAAATCAAATAGCCTGATATTTTTGACCAAATACCTTGACTTAGATATTCTGATGATTGTAGCATTGACTACTGAAATATTTACACAGTGAGATTTCTAATAAAGAAATGATAGAACAGCGAGAACAGTCTGGTAAGATCAGAAAATGGCATCACTTTACTGTAACGCAGCCTTTAAAACAGGAAAACTGGAGAGCGGATGTGCTGGATGTCAAACTGGCTTTAAGAGACTGACATGTGAGAGCAAGGCCAGAGGTGCTTTCTGACTTTTATCATGTTGCTCTGTCCAGAAGTTTACAGTACTGCACATCACTGGATTACACAACTCTCCCATCATGCATCTGTCCTGGATTAAATGCAGTCTCAGCTATTTTAGAACTGAAAACATACCATTTGAATGTAATCCGTCACAATATCACACATCTGAAAAGGAGACAAATAACAGTTTCTCCTTAAAATGGAGCAGCGGGATGACATGCACATAACAGACAGAAACTTCCTCAGTGATGTGAAGCGAGGCATCAGATCATGCATGTCGGCCCCATTACAGAATCCAAATCAAAAGGTCAAAGCCTATTGGTTGTATTTCCATCTTCCACCAGATGGCCATATGCCCTGCCCTGCCTGGCAGCATATGGACATCTGGACACAAACCAAGACATGAGCTGCAGACACACACACACGTGCCCACACACACATACATATGCCCACACATGTATATGTAAATGAACATGCATATGAAGGCGTTTTAACATCTGTAATCATGCACCTCTCACGTACACTAATGCACAACATATGGACCTATTAGTAAAGATAAACAAACAGCAGATATTCAAGCCACACAAAACACACACCTTTACACAACATCCAGTGTCGTCTGACAATCTGTGTAAACATGTGTATGTATTCATAAAGTGTGCACACTTCTATGTGTCCACGTCTGGTGTATATCTAAGCGAGCCCTCCGCATGAACCTGTGTGTCTACGAGTGCGTGTGGGTGGCCAGGCGTATGAGTGTGTAGCCATGTGTGAGCGGTGGATCTTGGCAGCTCTCTCTATGAGCTCACCTGATTCACTAGCAGGCTACAGCCTCGAATGGCCAGGCACATTACCTTCACGGGTAACTATTATATAAGCCTTCCCTCCAGGTTTTTATCTCGCCTCTCTGCTGCATTAGAGGATAATCGCTGTGGAGCATTATACAGCAAATTAGTGTTGGCTACATGTTTGGCATTTAGCCAATGCTTTTATGTAAAGTGACTTAAAAAGAAAAGAGGAAGTCCAGTGTGGTGCTCGAGCTGACTTTGTCTCCAGCCATTTCTCTTTTATTTTTCACACAATAATCTCTTCAAACAAAATCTTCTCACTTCTTCGACTGCAGAGCCGCGTATTATTATTATTTTACGGATACTCACTGATGTATACAGTTAATTTACAGCTTAACCAGACAGCCATAGCGATCAAGACAGCAGGAAGTCGATGTTCTGTGCAAGATATTGAGAAACCGCCATGCTGAAAAAGATGTTTTGACTGGGATTGATAATATGTAGAGTATATTTTCATTTAATTAACTGAAAAGACTTTTGTCAACAGAGATCTGATGGATAATGAAGGGAACGCAGTGTATAGTCCAACAGCAAGAAACTCACTTTCCCTCTTCAGCAAGTGTGGGAATCAACCTTCCAAACGTCTCGACAGAATTCCACTTTTTGGACAAGAACTTCATTACCCAGCACTCTCACTTTCTAATGAACATATACAGCTCAAAAGTCACAAAAGGAGGCAACATGCAGCTGTACGGGTACCAACACGTAGTCGACCTCAGCCAAAAAGCTGCTGAATAAAAGAATTCATGTTTGCATTTTTGCTAATGGCCTGTTCAGACCCTGACAGGTGGGTGTTAGTATTGTGGATTATGAATTAGTGCTGCAATTTGTATCCTCAGAGTATTCATTTTCAGATGCCCCAAGGGCTGCCTGTGCTATTAAGGCTACTGTTTTGTGTATCAGCATTGTCTTTATTCCAGTTAAAGCGCTGGTTGTAATGCTTTTCAGAAGCAAGTCACCAGTTTTCAATGACTAAAAAAACAGAGTGGGTTGCTATTTTCACTCCTGATGCATTTCCACAGGAGTTTACACACTTTGTCCATTTTCAACCAGCTTTTCTGGGCAGTCTGTGTAAATAAACTGTAGTAAACTTCCTGCCATCTTACCAGCGGCCAGATCTCCCTGCTTATCTCACAGCTCAAATATGCAGAATGCTTAAATATAGACAAAGAGAGTGGGCCCTCCAACAATTTATTGGGTGGAGAATGGGCCCGTATGAGCGATTGCCACCTTGATAATATGTCTGTGTTTGCAGAAGAACTTTCATTAAATTAAAAACAGTGCCATTTGTTATATGTGCCCTTGAAAAAGGCAAACCCATTTCTGTCATGTTTATTTTTTCTTGTTTTGTAAAATAGTCAATAGCATCTATGACAAAATGATTTGCTTTTTCTATAACTGTAAATCAACAATTAAAATTGTTAAATTTAATAAAAAAATATTAATATCTTATTTTCCTTGCTATTTTTTGTTATATACAGATATGCAAAGATGATTGCTGGGTAATAGTATGTGGATTTTACCCAGCGTCAAGTCTCTGACCATATGAAGAGACGATAGTGTGCACTGGGGCCCGTCGTAACTACCTTACGCCATGACATGTTTCGTGTCATCATCTGTTTTTTTCACATTACAGATTGTACTTGCACATACTGTATGCCCGCCACTACTGACGAACTCAAACTCGTATCAAATGGAAAAACTGGCAGTGTATAAAAATATAAACCAAGATTCTGTTACTGAATTAAATATTTCTCACCTGAAATGTTTACAAAAACATATTTCAATGCACTGTTTGGCTGTAAGTTCTTGAACAGGAAGTGGGCACCATACTGTTTCCTGTATTGTCAAAATGGAGGCTACAAAAACTGAGATCAAACAGTAAAATTAAGCAGTGTTGATCAAGTATAAACCAAGATTCTGTTATTGCGTTGCCTATTTCTTGCCTTAAATACCTTCAGAAACAGACGTACTGTAGCTTACTGTTGAACTACAATGCTGCGTTCAGACTACAGGTGACACAGCAACAGGCTACAAGTCATTTTTAGTGTTAGCCGGTACATGTCGCTACAAATTGACGGCCGATACTGACTATGAATAAAAGCTGAGTTGGATTCAGCTTTTTTCAGTGTTCCAGTGACATGATAAAGTGTCAACCACCTATATGTTTGTGTTTCTAGCTGTGCAACTGTGTTGTTTCCTCAGAAAGCTGACACTATGCTAGCTTTCTGCAATGCAATAGGGCTGTAAATTGTGTTGTTAAAATGAGGCTCCGACACTGATAAAAAGCTTTTGTTTGCATTACATCACCCACCAGCAGGAGCGCGTATTGGTCCAGTGCAGCGCAGTGCATTCTGGTAGTTGCAGGTTTTCTACCTCTTGAGCAAAAGCAAATGCCTCAGCACATTTTCTCTGTTTTCTCTGGTCATGTAGCACCAGTTTCAAAAGTATTTGCCTCTTTCCTCTGCAAAGACGGCCCAGTTTCACCAGCAGTGAGATACTTCTTTAACTGACTTGTGTGTTTAAGAACAGCATAATCACTGAAATAAGCACTGAACAATAAGCTGATGGTGTGAAAAACCAAATCCAATCCTGACTATACATTTGGCTAAAATCAATGAGAAACACAAATTTACTTAAAGAAAGTAAGTACAAAATTACAAGAGGCTTTTAAATAGTGCCACAATTCAACAGTGTAGTATGGAGTCCTGGCAAATGCTTTATAGCCATTAAAATGAAGACGCTGAGTACGACAATAAACTTCACTCTGTTCTGGCCATTAAAAGCACAATGCCGGTCACGAACTGTGTATTTAGTTCAGATAGTCATTTGCTCAGCGGACTGCAGCTGAGTCATAACTGAAAATATCCTACACTCAGTTTGACACGACTGTGTGTCAGACCGGTGAAACAATATGCAACCGTCTGTGCGCGTGTGTGTGTGGGCTTCGTGCGGCGCACCTCCACCTTCACCTCTCCTTTAAAATAAAGAAGATGCTCCTCAGGCTTAATGAGGTCCCTTTTATCACGAGCACATTGAAAGGATTATTCCAGCAGAAGAAAAACTTGGGGACACTAAAAGATGACATCTGTCTTCCCTCCATAAAACGTCTCTGTCATGCTTCTCGTTTTTCATTTTGGGAACAGAGAGGAGCGCTTCTGCAGAGGGACTGGAGGACCCAGAGGGGGAGAAAGACAAAGAGACAGAGAGTGAAAGGTGGATTAATAGAAAGACTGACAGAAAAGCAGAGGAGACTGCAGAGAGATAAAAAGATGTGAAAGGAAATTGTAAAAAACGGCGAGTAAGAATTGTGCAACCCAAGACTGTGTTTTAAAGCTTCCAATGTTTCCAAAGCTAACACCATAATGCATCGTCTCACACACACACACACACACACACACACACACACACACACACACACACACACACACACACACACACTCACTGACCATGATTTGGCGCGCTCTACAAAATTTTCTGCTTATTGCCTCAGAGCTGTAAAATAACTCCTCCTCACTGCACTCGTCCCCAGCACAGCCAACCATACCCAAACATAAACAAACAAACACACACACCTACACACACACACAGACCGCCAACATCTGACATCTGACAGATTGGTGAATGTGTCGTTTCCCCGCTTTCTTCCATTTAAAGCCGAAATCTGCCGCACTTAGACGCAACTTCCTACCTACATCAAGAGTCTGCTCCAAATCACCTCTATTAACGAGTGCCAGACAGAGAGAGGGAGGAAGAGCGACGGAGAGACAGAGAGAAAGAGACACGCACATACACGCACACACACACACAAAATGGAGATCAGAAGGGCGAAGGGCAAGAAATCGAGAGAAAGAGTAATTGAATTTGTTTCCATATTTTCAGTTCGGGTTACCATAGGAACCACATTTCCCTGTAGCACATCGCACACACTCTCTTTCTTTTTTTTTTTATCTGCAGAGTCCAAGGTTTTGCTCCCCCAATCCAGGGGGTGTTAGATTACAGCAAAATCTTGATCACAGTCAGCGGGTAGTGGAGGAGGAAAGTGGAGCACACGGCTTATCCTGTAATTGTAATTTATTAGGTGCAATTAATGCAATTAAAGGAAGAGCGTGCTCCAGTTTCCCCCTGGGCTCCACTCCTCGCTGATTTTGATCTACAATGACCTGTCCTCTGGGAGCACTGGTCTACAGCTGAAGTGCAGGATGTAGTGTTGTATAATACTGTGCCTTCGTTTATTTGCGCTGCAAAACAAATGTTGTAAACTAATTTTTACAACTATGATTTTCTTTTTTCTCTGGAGCAAAGCAGAAAAACTCTTTCGTCATCATCTTTGCAAAAGGAAGCAGCAAGTTAACAAGATACTGGGTCCGCTGCCACCCCAAAAATGTGTTTTGCGTATTGCTACTTTACTTGGATGTTTGCACATGCTATGGGGTCTGCATTCACACCCATCTGCTGAAAAGTCTCTCTGAGCTCACCTTTTTTAAATACTTCAACATCAAAAACTGATGTATGCAAATAATTCACAGAGCATGTAATTAATTAGATACATTGTTTTAATCGCTCGACAGCCCTAGTTTAAACATAAACCCATGTGTCACAAATTCAACGAACACAATTAAATGAATTAAAGTAACTTTACTGCAGAAAATCGAGTTTAGAAAATGTGAAGTTCACTTCATGCCGTGTTAAATGTTTCGGGTGGGGGAGCCATCCTGTAAGAACTGCACTGTGTTATTGTGTCTGCCATGGTGGTCAAGTAAAGCTATTTGGTCAAACTAATCACAATAAACAACACAGATCCATATGACTTGGCAGCACAAGGCTGGACTACAGACCTTGATGCACTACCCTCGCTTGTGTACCCACATATTGCAAACTATCTCATTTGTGGACCAGGTGCATACACTTTGGTGGGGAAATAACAGAGCGCATTCCTCAAAGGTGACGCCCCCATCTCACATAGCGCATACCTTCGCATTCTTTCTTGCCAGTTACATGATGATGTTTGTCGTTTCCCACCTTTTATTCGCCTGTCTCAAATGCAAATCTAGTCATCACTTTAGCAAAAGAAAGAGCAGCACTGCAAGCGAGAGAAGCGTTTCTCCACGTGGGCAGTGGTGTGTATGTGTGAGTCACTGTCACTGCAAGGGGAAAAAATGCAGACTTTTCATCTTCAAAGAGCTGACCAGTAGATTATTAAGGTTTCTGCTGTTCATAGTGTGAGTGACGCAAGAGAGTTTCAAACTATTTTGAATATTCTGACTAAATACATACACACTTTTCAGTTTTCAAGTTGTCAGCAGGCAAAATGCTCTCAGTCCCCAGCCAGACAATTTTGTCTGTGACACTTGAACTACGGTCTACTCAAAATAAATTAAAAAAGAAGTATCCTTGTGCTTTTAGATTTTCGTTGCACCAAACTTACACTGAACCTTGACTTCTGCAGACTGTTACACCCAAAGTGCATATTTAATCTATTCATATATTCCCTGGACTTTGGAGACAAAGTAACTCAGAACGTAAAAGAAAAATGAGTTGACATAAGTTGAAGTACTCTGATATATTTCATTTATGAGCGAGAGTGAACCTGTGGGCACCGCCTGTGCCCTCCTCTGTAACCTGTCAGGGTAACCTCCAACATTCAACTGAATTTAACAGAGGAGGAGATGCGGAGCTATGCATGGCTGACTACACACCCGACCAGAGGTCCTCAACCTTTTTACAGCCCAGCCACAGGAGAGTGGGCAGGATATTTCACTGTGTTTTATTATTAGCTGAGACAGCGGGAGACACGGGAGACTGGCTTTGGTGGGATGGGATCCAAAGAAAGGGAAGCTTTATACGCAAACTCCTCGCAGCATTAAAACAACAGTGAATGTAAACACAGAAGGGAAAGAATATCTTAATCTCCAAAACATGGATTGTATCACATTGTTGGGTGACAGCTAATGTTTCACCAAGCACATCCTGTTATATAAAAAGGTGAACAAGCCCCTGATCTCTGTCTCTAAAATAGTCATGTATCCCACACTGACCCCGACCATCACCGCTTCAGAACGATCTTACTCTGCGCAGTGACTCAACGTTTTCCAGGGTCAGGAAAAATAAATGCTTTTCATATCTCACCATCACTTATGGCTCACTGGCCCACAGTCATCAGTAAACAATAGTAAAACTGTATGTACTGTCGCCATGGCAACAAGTGAAGCACCGGTTTTCGCAGGAAGTACAGGGGTTAATATTAACCAGTGTAAATATGCTACACAGGCAGAGAAAGTGTCCGTGTGTTACTGAGCGAGTTACCCCGTGTGCTGTGTCAATTTATATTTAGAGTGAGCGATTGAAATGCATCTTTACATCCACATCACAAACACCACAATATATTGCATGTTAACAAATTGACTGTAAGCCCACAATTACCATGGAAACAGAGCTTGCATGGAGCGCAAGAATGAACAGAAAGGAGGAAAAGACACGTTAGTATCAGGGCATAAAATTGTTCCTTCTTGCTTATTCCAAAGATACATGTATATAAAATTCCCCATGGAAGTGGGATACATGCTCCTGTTTGTAGTCTGTACCTCAAGAAATTAAAGAATTAGCATAATACAGCTGTGTATGTACATTTTTGTATGTGAATCCTGATATAGTTGTTGTGGCAAGAGGGTTCCTGGTTCAAGTCTAGGTGTAGTATTTGACCAAGAAGCTGCTCCTTACAACACAATGACACCTCCCAACAGCAAACTCATGTCTGACTATCACGGCACATCACGTAACAATGACAATCCCAAAGCCATTGTATGGCTAATTTCTCTTTTAACTTCATGAACAGCCTGCTCATCCATTGTGGGGCTTTCAGAGTGAGCAACAGATATAAAAAGACAGAGAGCGCCCGACCAAAGTTCAGCCCTAAATGGCGCACCACGTTAGGACACAGCTTTCATCAGCTTCAAATTGAAACTGTGGCCATATTAGTGCAGTTTCAGTTTCTTGAGGGACTAGCCCTGCCAAGTGTTGTCCTGTAATCCCAAAACACACATGAACTTCCTGGTAAACAATCACAATGTGAGCCACTCTTCCCCTCCCACCGCCAGTGCTCGTGGCTCTGTTAGTCCATTCAAAAACATACTACTGTGTCAATCATGTTGTCATTGCTCATTACTAATGAATTACAAGTTGGATTTTGTTCCCTGACACTGTTGTGCTGACGTAGACTACTTAGCTGGCTTCCATTAAATCAAACTGGTTTAAGCTTTACACCAGCAAAATCAGAAATCGACCCAACTACTACTACTATTTACCTTTCTCTTCTAATGGGGTGTATTTAATTTAAATAAAGATCTATTCTCGTGTTATCGCTGAGAAGGTTTCTGCAGTAACCTTTAAATTCAACCATCACAAACCTTTATTTGTAAATGTTTGTCCTTTTTCCCCCCCCTATCATAGATGTGTATGAAGAAGGCCATACAGTACGTCATGAACACACGTGTGCATTCATGCGTGTTTAATGGCCCCTGAGCTGATGGATTAGCAGTGTAAACATGATTTGTCCACAGCAGAGTAAAGCGACTGATCATCAGTGGACACACACAGCACCCATGATCAAATATTAGCCCAAACATAAATAATTTCCATGGAAACTGCTACAAGGTACAAGTTATCATCTCCTGCAGCAAAGCAATTCTCCAGCACGCTGCATGGTGCATCACACACACGCTTCAATAACAGCCATTGATTGTTAAAAAAAGGTCAAAAACAGCAGTGGTGATTGTTAAATCCTAAATTGTTTGCACACACAAAGAAATACAAACACATAACTTGCAATTACAATAAATAAGTCTGAAAAGAATTGCTGCTCCTCTGTTTTTCTTTCTTCATCCGTCTGTCAACCCTGTGTGCCTCCTTCCTTTCCTTTATTACTCCTCTCTTCTATTTCTCCAGTGCTTTATACCGTTTTTCCATCACCTCACTCTTTGCTCCCTCTTTCCAGTGTTCCTGCACTCCAACATCAGAGCTAAACAGGGCAGGTAGTGTTTCCTCCCGCGGGAGAGGAGTGCAGTGAAGCTTTGGTATGGCAAATAGAAAGTGACAATACATTCATTACTTATGCCCACACTCTTCCTTCCTCTCACTCCGGCTCCTCCACTCACACACACATACACACACACACACACACACACACACACACACACACACACACACACACACACACACACACACAGTCCACCTCTCGAACATACTGTGAACAAGCTCTTTCATCAAAGGCGACACTGAAAAGTGGACCATTTCGCCAGGTTTCCAAATCACTTTCGACCAAACCTCGACAACACACAAGTACCTATACATACGATCTACCAAGCAAGTACAGAAAAATAAACAGACAGCCTTCTACGTGGGAACAAATGGACAATCAAATGCAGACACAGATTGGTGTGCTTTGCCAAATGTTATTTTGTTGCACTAGTAGCTGTGAGTGCGGAGCCAAATCAATGTCTGCCTGTTTCGTACGTGCTAATGTCTCCACAGCTTCAGTGTCTTCAGGTTCACAATCGACATTACCACACACATCATACGGTCTACACACAGCATAGTCATAAATTTTATTCACAAACGTAACTTCAGACCCCAAAAAATAAGCCTGACTCTGCTTTATACTTAATTGCCCAGACTAGTCTTTCCTTCAGCCGTCTTTCAAGTACTCCTTATTCACTCCTGTGTTATGCAAGCACTGATTTTTGCACTGCTGAAGTGCTACTGAGTGACGGCTCTATTTGCATAACAAAATATATGCAAATTAATTTTAAAAGCAATGCAATTTTCCCCAAAGACGAAATGGCTTTTCTGCTCAGTTCAGCCGTCAGTCGGAAGTGACCTGGTGACCAACTGAAATAAATACCCCTTTGTTTCCGCCACTCCTGTTTTGTTCCACTATATAATCCTGGAGGGTCGACCACAGCTTTCAATTTTAGGGCAGTTTTTAACTCTCTAATTCCAGCAAAATAACATCCGAAATGCGAAGCAGGTTGCTTAAATACTGTTGATGGCTCTGCCTCTGAGATGAGACAACACCAGACTGCACTGCTGCACCAAATCTGTCTAGTACTCAGTAAACTACACTGACAGGGTGAGAGTGTTGCTGCTGCGTATCCAAATTGGGGTCCATGCACGTACATGTCATGTACCGCACATACATGCCGTCTGGTTGACGAGGAAAGATTGACTAAGAGGCAGGTAAATGTCATTGATTTCGTAGCTGACTGCGTCTCCAGTTGCAGTTTCCATAGAAACAGTTAAAGTACGTACAGTAGCCTCTCTATCCGTGTGAATGAGCCATACCATAATACTCCAACTGGTGTGGGTGGACAGGCACCAACTGCAGGAGTCTTTTCACAGCGTAGCACAGAGCTTTGTCTGCATATTGCTGCTTTCAGACGACAGGAACTGCTTCTTCCCAAGGAAACATAATTGTACTAAAGCTGCAGATAGGCGGCCTTCACTGTCTACGCTCAGCATGTTTTTCTATTTCATGATTGGAAACAGAAATGTTTTTTTCACCTGACGAATTTGTACTTTTCCACGGAGGCAAATATACTGAAAGAGCAATTCCACAGAGTTATCTATTCACTGAGGGTTTTACCGTTACTATTAGCTGTGTAACAATTCGTCGAACTGGATCAATGTATCATATCAGTGATCAGCACTCCTAAATCACTGCTGCAAAGTGATAACATCGATCCATATCATCATCTTTAAGGTACGCTTTTATTTTGAAATTTCAGTGGCACGTCTGTGTCATCGTCTAACAGCGCCATGCAGATAATGGCGAGCACCCAAGCAAAAGAGGGTGAGGAAATGCACTCCCCTCTTAGGAAAAAATCAGCAGTGTGGACATATTTTGGATTTTGGAGAACTGACAGGTCAACAGACACACCACATGCCGTATGCAAACATTGCTGTTACCAGATAAAACACTGGAGAAACACGTCAAACCTGGCCAGGCATCTCTGGCTACAATCTGTTGCTCATGCTATGGCAACATTAGCTGCTCCAACAATGTGGGCTGAAAAATCGAGCATACAGGCTGAAATTCAACGCTCTGTTCCCTCAGGAAATGCAGTGACTTTAACCAATGACAAGTAAGGAAAAGTATATGGGAACAGTCTGCTAGCTGCTAGGTTAATTTAGTGATTAAGCTACAAATGGTGACTTGAAATTATTTTCAGTACATTTAAAAATACAGACATTCCTCTTTCTTTTAAACTGATACGGAGATGCTGTACTGAGGTGATGTAGTTGACAAGACACGCCACCAGAGGTCACTCTACTGGTGGATCAGGCAGTTGAGCTGAGAAAGATGGCGACTGCGAGTGGAGAAAATAACAATACAGAATTTGTTAACAAAAAAAAATGCCTCTGCCCCAGGCTGCTGAAGAAAGCCAGCGAACACGGGGAAAGCTATTTGCCTCAAGAAAGTTGACGCTAAACAGGGTAACACGTCTGCTTCCACCACTCGTACATTATCTCCATTGAGCTCACTAATATGTCTATATTATACTGTATAATGCTGTAAAACTGTCAGGTATTAAGATGTGAATAAATAGATACTGCCCAAGCCTGATGGCCACCGAGCATAAAACTACTGTTTTGTCTATGATCCTTGACAGTTATTACTGAGCCGAATTTTATACTTTTGTTAAATGTTCCTGTTGCTAAGTTACGTTTTATGTGTACACTTTAAGGAAGACTTTACTGCCCTTAACCACTTACAATTATTTATGTGTTAATGGCCTTGGTGGCAGCTTTTTCTGTAACCGAAGAAGCTGTTTGTGTTGTATGGACATCGGCTATTGTCTCCTATCCTTCACAAGCCCCTGAACTGCATCAAATCAAAATCAATCACGGCACACTTTGTGATATCAGCAAATATTGTATAGTTAGTCAAGAATTGATATAATCTATAAAACTCCATTTTAAATCTTTATAAATAATCTTTTTATTGTTGCACCTCTTGTCTGCACTTCTGCTATATTTTATGGTGAATTCTTTCAATTGTAAATCATTTCAGTTTACTTTTTAGATTTTTTTTTTTCTCTTAATTCTTTTATTGTAAATCTGTGTATGTTTTATTGCTCAGCGAAGCACTTTGAATCGCCCTGGTGTATGAGATGTGCTATACAAATAAAGCTGCCTTGCCTTGCCTAGTTACTATACTGTCTTCACATATGGATGCAAGACAACAGCAACAGGAAGACACAACTACAGCACCTGTATTGTCTGCTCTGCTAAGAATGCATGAAAGAGGATATTTATATTATATAGATATTATAAAGCTCTGACTACACACTCCATACTTGTTAGTAAAATCAAGTTATTGTCGGTCTTGGTCTTTCTATGGTATTAAAAATAGGTCAAATGAAAACCCATATTCTTTGATTTAGACTAAATGTCCATGCCTCTGGTTCAGTAATAATTTGTGGCAGTTGCTTCACTAATGAACTCTAACTGTGGGCCAGGAGATAGAAAAGCTTCCCATAATCATTACACTGCTGCTTGAGGTAATTTCCTGTCACCGCCAGGAGATACACAACATAATAAATTGCCTACTTCTCAATTAAATTGTTTATTATTATTATCAAAGATTAATTACAGCAGCACTGAAAATCAACAGCAGTGTCTATATAGCATTGACTTCCATATGCCCACTGGTTTAAGATGCTTCTTTAAGTGGTTATTAAGTATTCAAGAACATTCAGAGATCCACTTTGTACGGATGAAATTAAAGTATAAATGCACTCAAGTGAAAGGCATTTCTCGCTGCCTGTACAAAGTTTATGTGCATCTCCACTAACTGTAAACAGAGAAAAGTCACTACTTTGTGGACAGCCGGTAATTACTCTCAAGTTTGGAATCATGACAAAGAAATGAAGGCAAAGATGCTGTAAGTTGTCTTATTTCATCATGTATTCTTGATTAGTAGCATCATGCTTATTTTTAAATCTATTTCGAAGCTAAATTCAAATCTCCATGATGACAAGTCTTCCAGAAAACTAGCTACTTGTGAGTCCATGTGAATTCTGTTTTGGAGGCTTGGTTTACTTGTAGCTTGGCAGCGTGAGCCTAAATAAACCCGCTGCAAAATGCAATAAAGTAAACTTTTCTGCTCCAGTTTTAGCCAAAGAAAACACACTGCTGGTGTGAAGTGCTGAATCCTTCCAGACACCAGTGTGTTGGCACAGATTCAAACCACCCTGCTCTTCGATACAGTGCTATTACATTGGTGTCAATGTAGAGATTTATGCAGCCCGGTGCAGCGCAAGATATTTCAGCCCTCGGGGAAGCTAATTGACCATAAAAGCTTCCCCTTGACTAAGGTTGTGTTGACCGGAGGACTTGAATTAGTCTTTGACCTGTGTGCTGCGATGTGCTCAGCAGGGAGTGTGTGGGCAGACAAGATTTTTCAAACACTGATTCACTCTCCTGTCATCCTGATGTTTACAGACACATACACCTTCTGTTTATCTTATCGGACTTGTGATGACTCTCCGCTGCATCCCGTCTATGTTATCAAGATTTAGAGCCCCGCCTTTACCATTAACCCCAATAACATTTAGCCAGTCCTGATTTAGTCCCGTATCTGGTCCTCAAATCCAAGAAAACGAATGCCGGAGCAAATGACCCTTCTTTGCTTCACTGTCCTCACTCAAACTTTATTCTTGGCTTTCACTCAAACAAAGGTACACACTCAACACACACACACACACACAAGACCCATTTGAGATAATCTCAAAATATCCCACAGTGTATGTCTCTCGTCGCTCTAACATTCCTTTGTCATGTATTAACCATGTACTCTGACACATTAGATGTGAATTAATATCATGACCCTGAGGTTAAAGCGCGACTTTCAGCTGTAATTTGGGTGCTCACATCTACATAAGAACACTGAATGCATGAACTGTAGCTGTTTTTTATTCATAGTCCCATAATTTTAGCGCACCAAAGCTATTAGACAAATTACCAAACTTTAATTATCACCGCCAGGCATAAGCCTAGAGGGGATCATGCATTTGGTTGTGTGTGTGTGTTCATGAGACTGTGTGCATCTGTCTGTCTGCAGGTAATTGGCAAACCACTGGACCCATCAGCCTACTATTTTGTGTGCACATTTGGGATTGCATATGCAAGGATCTCTCGTGGTTGCAGTTATTCGCAAATGCTGAAAAAGCTGGTTGTCTGACTATGTTATACTGTCATTGATTGCTGACTGCTCGCTCCTCTTAACCGAGGGAAAGTTAGTTTTAGCCTTTGTTGTGGCTAAAGCCTGACATACATAGGAAAGTTGGATTTCATGTTGAAGCGGATCATACTTTGTTATGATCTACTAAAGTTAGGCACCATACAAGATGACTAAATGGTCTTTTTTTCTGGTCTTTTTTCTTGACTGTAAGGGAGACAATTCCAATGGGTGCAGCTCTCAGCAGTCCACTTGAGACCACACTGTGTTTCCAAAGTGAAGTGTTTTGACTACCCAATTTTGTAGACTTGCAGATTTTGTGGATTAGGTTGTTTTTCCCCTGATATTTGTCCTTCGAACATCAGCTATTAAGTAAGAAAGCAGGCTACACAGTTAAATTATTTCTTTTTCTGTCTATTTCAGTTGTGTTTATTGCTGTTATTTTGTTGTGCTGTAACCTAAAGACAAAGTTAATACTCTTTGAAGTCCAGTTGTGAACAGCATAGATTAAAGATTTGTGACTGTGTTTCAGTTAATATAAATACATTAGTGCCGCCCCTTGGGTCGGAAGGGTGTATCAGTGAGGGCCAGACTCAGAATCTTTCTAGATTTGAGTCTGGATTTCCAGGCTACCATCCAGAGACTGCTATGATATAATTTATGAAATTGTTTTGATGGAAAGGATTACGTTTTCAATGAGGCTTCGGGAAATTCAATTTGAGTAAATTTGGGAGAGGTGGAAAATGTAGATTTCCCCAAAACACCCTTCTTTTGTTTGAATGTTTTTATTCAGCTCGTTAATATTTTTATTTTTATTCATTTATCTCAAATGCAAAACATCCCAAGTTCTATGTTAGTAGTCTTTTATTTCTACTCTGAAAAAAAAAGAAACAACTGTAAAAGTGCCTATCTAAAGATGACTATGTGACTGTTGTTACTGAGTGAAATCAAATAAAGGAAAACATGTTTTTAAAAAAAAGAGCAGATGAGGAATTCTGTTTTTTAGCTTCTGTCACAAGAGTTGTCTAGAGAGTCTGTGATCAGCTCAAGAGGCCGCCTGGCGGAGTTCTGCTCTCTACTCTCTACTGAGTGCACTTTTCTGGTTAAATCACTATATTTCATATTTTGTTGCAAATCAATCAGGGCTGGGTCTCGTTTTGGCTTGTTTGAGAGGTTCTCGTGCTGATACAAGAGTGTCAGTACAGACAAATATTATTATAACGATGTCCTTTCAAAATTAATTTTCTGTTCCTGCTCTAGTCAGGACACATTCTGCCTGGTATTGTATTGAGTTTTGACGCCCAGTTCAGCCGACAAACATGAGCTGACTCACTGACACTGTGTTTTCCCTGGTGACGCTCTACCAGGCCAGCTTCACTTTTTTGCTTGTTTCATGCTCTTTGTGCTTTCAGTCTGGTCTTCAGTGAGTGAACGCATGCTCCTTTTGATTGAGGTGTGAAATTGCCCTACAATTGAAGGACTGTATACAAAAGAGGAATCCTGCTCTGGATGTTAACACTCTCACCATTATGGCCGAAAGTCAGCACTTACACCTCCCAGTCAACGTTTCATTCCCAGTCCATTGTGTTGGAGCCAACACAACACAAACTCTATCTCTGCACTTCTTCCCCCCCCTAAGTCAGATTTTCTCCTCCTCTTCTGCTTCTTTACCCCCGTTTCTGCCTTTCTGTTGCTCTTCTCTTTTATTCTGCTCCCAGGCTGCCTTCCTCTGCATCCACTAGCTCTCCACCGTCTCCCATCCCTCCTTATCTCTCCCCTCCTGTCTGGGAGATGTCACATGCTTGAGAAAACCGAACAGAACGCTGCGGCCCCTCTTGACAGCCTCCTGCTACATGTGTGTATATGTGCATAGGTGTGTGTGTGTTTGCTGTGTGTATGTAAAGAGAGATTATTGGTGGTGTGTGTGCAGTGGAGCGTGTCAGTACACAATCACCCCACTCTCAACACAGGCTGGATGATTCCTTTATGTCATTTCTGGTCATATGGGAATACAAAGACCTGCAGAAACACACACATAAATACAGTGTGTTAGGAGGTAAACACAAACATTTAGAGCACGAATATTCTAGGTATGTGTGTGTTTCCGGTTGCAGACGGCGTGTGGAGACATTAGTCCATTAGCTGGATCACACTTTTTACAAATAGAGCTTAAAAACCAACTTTGATCCAGTTGAATACAACAGGATTAGCCTAAAGCCTTTATACACACAGACACTCACTTTGTTCCTCACACTCTCTCCCTCGCTTGCTCTCGCTCACACACTTAGCCGAAAAACTGAAACACTCATCATCCACATAATTAGTCTCTTTTATTTAACCTACACTGAAGGAGTCAGATCAGCGCGCAGAGCAGTATTGCTCCGGCTTTGTGTTTAATGCAGCAGTCGCATTTTTAAGGCGGCGCAGTTTTTCTTTGCCTGCATTTATCAGACACTGGCTCAAATATAAGAAGAACCTGATTATAAGATGATACATAACACTTAAACTTCTGCTGTTTTTTCATGACATATTGTTAAGCCACGTTTCCACGGGAAACAGGGCTTAAGACTAAGGATAAGATCCGTCTTGTCCATTTGTAAAACATGAAAAATTTCCAATAAAACATAGATTGTGTAGCTCATACTCTGCAGTAAAGATGTCTGAAGACGCTTTCAATTCATTTTCGCTTCACTTACCACAAGCAAATTTAACATAACACGAGTCCTCAAAATGAGCTTCAAACACTTACAGCTGATTATCCCTAAAATGAACGAACCTAGCAACATTAAGGCCACAACCAACCCACAATGCAACACCGTCTGTCAAAAGGATTATCAGCTACTGTGAATACATATTTGTCTAGTCCTTAAACAAAATCAAACCCCCAGTTTTTTAACATATAATTTCCATTTTAAGACAAGATGTGTTTATGTTTGCATTGTTTATGTAACTCTCATTATGCATTCTTCAAACAAAGTTTTATGGCAGCGATGCCAAGAAGGCAGGTTGCGGAGATTAATGTCTGATTCTTGCCACCTTCTGTCTTCCACAACAGCTTGCATGTATTAAGGCCCTCTCTTTCAGCTGATTAACTCCCTTTACAGCCATCTGAAGGCGGCAGGTACGTGCTCCATCTGTAGCTTCCAATTTGAGTGGCGCGCATTGTCAAAGTGCGATCAAGCGTGCTACATCCACTGTGGTTACCTGACTGAGTTCTGTTCCAGCATCACCAGGCTGTCGCACAGAGCAGAAACACTTGACTGTGACTTCATTTACCAAATTAGCGCCTCTTATGTACACTATTTAGATTATGATTTATTTCTTATCCATATACAGTATTTTACATGTCTATTGATTGTTTATGTTCATTGTCATCAGTGCATTTCAGTGACTCAGCAAACCAAATTTCCTTTGACATGATAATAAAGTTTAAAAAGATAAACACATATTTATGCCACTTTCTATACCTAATACCACCTGCATTGCAGTGCACCTTAAATCTGAGCTGCATGTAATCTTACTATTATTACAATAATAATGTATTACAAATTATATATTTATTCAGTCTTGTTCATTATGTGATGTCACACAAGGAGTCCCAATATGATAATAAACCTTTTCATATTCAGTTTGCTGAGAAGCCCGATGGATTTCTGCTCCAAATGCTCCTATGACCAATACAATTTGATGTAGTTTCACTGCACACTACTGCACGAGGAAAATCAGCTCAAATTACACTCACCGCCCACTTTATTAGGTACACCATGCTTGTGCCAAGTTGTATCCCCTTTGCCTTCAGAGTTGCCTTAATTCTTGGTGGCATAGATTCAACAAGGTGCTGGAAACATTGCTCAGAGATTTTGGTCCATATTGACATGATAGCATCACACATGAGAATATCCTGTTCCAGCACATCCCAAAGGTGCTCTATTGGAAACCAGTACGTTAGACATGGTGCGTTATCGTGCGTTATCACTGTGGTCATAAAGGGATGGACACGGTCAGCAACAATACTCAGGCAGGCTGTGGTGTTTAAACCAGGCTCAGTTCGTACTAAGAAAATCTCCCCCACACCATTACACCACCAGCAGCAGCCTGAACCGTTGATACAAGGCAGGATGGATCCATGACGCCAAATTCTGACCCTACCATCTGAATGTGGCAGCAGAAATCCAGACTCATCAGACCAGGCAACGTTTTTCCAAACTTCTATTGTCTTTTGAGCCTGTGTGAACTGTAGCCTCAGTTTCCTGTTGTTAGCTGACAGCAGTGGCACCTGGTGTGGTCGTCTGCTGCTGTAGCCCATCTGCTTCAAGGTTGGATGTGTTGCTTCAGAGATGGTCTTCTGCAGACCTTGGTTGTAACCAGTGGTTATTTGACTTCCTGTTGCCTTTCTATCATCTTGAACCAGTCTGGCCATTCTCCTCTGACCTCTGGCATCAACAAGGCATTTTGGTTCACTGGATATTTTCTCTTTTTGGGACCATCCTCTGTAAACCCTAGAGATGGTGCGTGTGAAAATCCCAGTAAATACTCAGACCAGCCCGTCTGGCATCAACAACCATGTCACGTTCAAGACACTTAATCACCCAATTCTGATGCTCAGTTTGAACTTCAGCAGGTCGTCTTGACCATGTCTACATGCCTAAATGCATTGAGTTGCTGCCATGTGATTGGCTGATTATCCATTTATGTTAACAAGTAGTTGAACGGTGTACCTTATAAAATTTTACTGAATTTTTAATTTAACCCTGACTGTGACCATACAAAATTTAAAGACATTTTACAGTACAGGTTTTGAGAAGCTCAAAGGGAAAGTCATCTCAAACAGCACTCATATAACACATGGACGATTCCCACATATTTGTCATAAAAAAAAAGTCTCAGAGGTCAATGTTGGATTTCTCGGATGTGGGATCCGGTTGCGGGCATGATGGAAGTGCTCAGAGAGGGGGACAAATAGACTAATGGTGGGTAGGAACATTTTGGTGCATGTAACTTTTAAAAGTACATGCACCAGTGCATCTACACACAGCCCAGCGCATGAAAGTGACTTTCACAGAAGTGTTGTGTTTTACAGAGACAGTAAACGCAGCTGGTAAAGACTAAAAAGACAGCAAACTGGTATGTCGTCGTTAACACCAATATTCGCTAGACAAAAAAAATCAGTATTTCTTTCTTCCTCCGACTATCATCCTCCTCTCTTCACCCTCCTCTCCTCCCTCCTTCCTTCCTTATCTCCTCCCTCCTTTTCTCTCCTCACGATTTCCCTCCCTCCTCCTCTCCTCCCAGTGAAGTTAAAGGTCAGACCTGTCTCTGCCTTGGAGATAAATCAGCTCCCATCACATCAGTGTGGGAACATCTTTTTACTAAACCAGCGCACACACACACACACACACACACACACACACACACACACACTGAGACCCCCTGACCGGAGTGGCATTCACTGTAGAGTTGCATGAAAACAGGAAGCATTGCACTGAACATGATTAAGGGAGTCATTCGCCATAACCCTCCTGGCTCACAGGTACACGTACGTACGTACACACACACACACACGCACACAGCCGGTTGTTTAAAGCTGTAGCTGTACAAAGGAGTTTTAATGTCACATTTATCTTCTCTGTCACAGGCACTTATTGCTGAAAAAACTGGATTGCTTTTTCGCTCCCTCTCCTCCTCCTCTCCCCGTGTTGATCTCTCTCTCCCTGCAGAGTGAATAAAGGACACGCTGCATTTTATGGCGCCAAAGATTATCGCCGTGCCCATTACTTTAAAAGTTAGAATGAGTGCTGCAGATAGTGCTGGGGAATCGTTTGAATGTAACACACTCAGCCGGCAGTGCCACAGCAGTATGCGGTCTCCCCCCCCGAAGAGTGAATACGCATTAAAAGGGTTGAAGAGAGGGAGGAAGGAGACGATATGGGTAGCGACGGACAGCAAGGGATGTGCACATGCAGGACTTAATGTGGTTTGGACTGAATAATACATGCTGCTTCCACACTACATTAAACCTGTGTACATGGGTGTGTATTTGGACACGCGCTGGCCCGTGGCATGTAGTTTATGGTCACAAAGAGATGCGGCACAGATTGGTGCTCTCTCCTGATGGCGCTTGTTCAACCTTCAAAACCCATTAGTTCTCCGCTCCCTCTCCATTCCTTCCTTCAGCGTCTCTCCCTCATCCTCCTCACCCAACCTCAGTTTCTTCTTAATGTAATTAACCTGACTTCACTCCCTCTGCTCTATTTACCCAGACTGTGTTGCTTCTCTCTTCTTCTATTTCTTTCCCTTTGTCTCTGTCATCTTTTATAGCCTCCCTTTCCTCCGTAAAATCGTGACTCTTCCCTCTTATCTCCCCCACTCTTCTCTCCTTATTTTATTTTCCTTCATGTTGCTCTCTTATCATGCATTTCCACGTTAATTTCTCCTTCCTTTGCTCCTTTTGCCTGAAATGAAAAGTTGTTAAAAATGGTCGTAACGCCGCTTTTGAACGTTATACCCGTCCCTAATTGCTATTAATCGTAACCTTGAACAATTTTTCAAAGTATACTGGTGTTTTCAGTGTTATTATTTTATTTTATGGGTCCTTAATTCCTTGAAAATGTCCTTGAACACATTTAAATATGTAATTTGGCACTAAACATAAGTAAATTAAAGATAGAATCAGCTTTGCAGTGACTTGGAATTACAATAACTAATTTTCAGGAGCTTTCCATCTTTCCACAAAGGGCGCCACTTGTGTATAGTAACTTAAAGGGAGTTTAAACTTAAGTTTGGTGATCTATGTCAGTGAACACATCATCTCTGAGGGTCTTGTTATCAAAGACGTTATTTTTATATGGCATTACAATTCAGATCATGCAGAAAGTCTGCACTAGGCACGGGACTACATAAAATTTCATGTCACGATTATCCTGACCAAAATAATCATTAAGAAACAAATATTTTTATTGTTTCTAAGATAAAACACATCTTTTTTTAAAAGCGCTCTTTTTGTGGAAAGCAAACAAACTGTCTCAAAAAGCCAGGCTTTTTAACTATTTGAATGGCCTTGTGTTTTTCGATATGAAATATGCCAATGAATGATTTCAATTGTTCTCTTTCTTTTAGGGTTGGTGCATAACCAGCCTTCTTTCGCAGGCTGTTTTAGCTGAGACAGTTGTTTTACACTGCGCAGCTGCCATACAGTCAGAAACAGCAGACTCATCATGGATGGCTAGTGAACGACTAACAAGAACAATAACTGTTTTCAACACAGAAAAAATGGATAAATAATAACAGAAAACATTCAGTGTTGGATTTATCATCATGGATGTTTATGAAATAGATATATGAAGACATGGGAGGCGTTTGTTGGAACTGCGCGTTGGTTAACGTTAGCGTCTGGGCAAAGGTATGCAGCTCTCCTGGGATATTCAACAATAGCAGCATTATGTTGTGTACGACACGCTTGACCCCAGCGTTAACTGCTACAGTGTCAGCTTTTCTCATGAGTCCTGCTCAAACACTTGGTGGTGAGACAGACTTGTGCATGCAGATCAGCTGGAAAAGCTCTACTAACACTGCACAGTTTATTTTCAGATAACATTGAGTTGTAAATCACATTTTTCACTTCCCCGATCAGATAGCTGCAGTTTACTTTCTCTGGGCAAGTGTTAATGTCGAGCCCTGACTCTTTGAGTGCTGCTGGATACAATAATCAAGATTATCCGAATAATGGATGTTAATGGTTTGTTTATCGTGATCCGAGATAAAATCGTATCTTCCCATCTCTAGTCTGCACTCGGTTCAAGAAATATTAAAACACGCTTTGAAAAATGGTCATCAGTGTAATGAAGTACAGATTGTGTGTGGGATTAAACATGCAACACTCAAACAGCCCTTTCAGATGTAAATTCTGTTCTCTAAGTTTATATTTTGTGATACTTTAATTGACTCCAAGAGGGAAACACTCTTTATCTGCACTCTCTCCTTGTAGCACACAGGAACTCACTGACCTGCTTCTGAAGATTGAACACTGACCCTTTCAAAGACAAAAAGATTTCAGCTACCACTAAGATGCCAGCTTGGATTTTTTATGATTTCCACCTTGTAAAAGTCTGTGGGAAAGCCATTACACCATAAAAGAAATGAAAACTGTTGACTGCACCTAGGAGGGTGAAGACAAACACTGGCGTATATCTACTGAATTTAATTAAAGAAGTACATTTTAATCAGTTCTGATAAAGGATATGTAATCATGCAACATGTTTCATAGCCATTATTTCAGAGCAGATGTCACTGACTGGCCATAAATCAATTTTTATTAAAAGGCTAATTATCAGCCAAAATAATACACCAGTAGGTGTGTGGAAATAGCTGCACAGAGAGCCAAATTTACAACCTATACTGACAGTATTGCAGCTCACACTGACAGATTTAAAGGCCAGCTGGAAGACTCTTAAATGAGTCTACAAATATTGGCTTATTCTCGACTCTCCTCCATACTCTCCGTCTTAAACATCTTCTCTCCTGCAGTATTTCTAAACCCTTATTTCTGCTTATACTCTCCGTCTGTATCTTTCTTCCATCAAATGTCAGATCCAGCTCTGCCCACGTTCACTCTCCCCTCATGTGCATGTTTGTGTCGGGAGTCACTTACAGAGGGCCTCCATTACTCCTAATGAGGGGAGCTGCATGAGGCCTGGTATTCCATTAACCTCAACAGCATCGCTCCCCCTCTGGAACATATACACACAGGATTGATGCTCACATGCATGGGCACATGGGCATTTACAGAAACACAGATCTGCAGTCAGTGATGGGCGATGCTGAGCTCTTCCACATGAGGTCAGAAGACAGAGGGACACTGCATGCACACACAAACACAAACATCACAGTAGAAAATCTAACAAAAATCTAACAAAAAATGATTTTGAGGCTCTTGATCGGGCGTGTTTTAGCAGCCTGGGGCGGCTTTTTGGAACGGTTTTCAATGAGAGTGACATGATTGCTTGCTGCTTTTGCGTTGATGAGTGCCTCACATTTTTCCACCCTCGAGTTGAAATAAGTTACAAATCAGAGTGAGTAAAAGCACCTGACATCATCTGCATTACTTCCCAATGTCTAGGTGAATGGATTTTTTTTCTTTCTATGGTGTTGCTGATATTCTGGGTTATCCTTTGACTTATATATATTCATACATTCATTTGCTGCTTATCCTGTTGAGGGTTGCAAGGGGGCTGGAGCCTATCCCAGCTGACAATGGGCGAGAGGCGGGGTACACCCTGGACAGGTCACCAGACTATCACAGGGCTGACACATTCAGACAGGCATTCAAACCTATGGCCAATTTAGAGTCACCAGTTAACCTGCATGTCTTTGGACTGTGGGAGGAAGCCGGAGTACCCTGAGAAAACCCACGCTGACACAGGGAGAACTTCCCCCACCCTGGGATCCAAACCAGGAGCCCTCTTGCTATGAGACGACAATGCTAACCACTACATCGCCATGCCGTCTGTGAGAAATAATCCTTGTCAAGATATATGTAACCACAATAAAAATGATTCATTCATCCATTCATTCATTTATAGGCAGGCCTTCTATGCTGGCGGTAACAACAAGTTATCAGAGCACAGTACATGGTTTGTATCAAGCTAACTTTAGCTCACTTTCAGCACTGATCCAGGCAAACTGCAAAACACATCTGAACAAACTGTAGTCTTTGTCGTCTCATACGTTTTACCAACCATAATTAAGCCTGATGACTGACAGCACAACTTCCCCTGACGTGTCCTAAAATAAGCCTTGTACTGACCATGATTCAAGCGAAGCTCCTGGACCAGCTGGTGGTACTCCCTGTGATTTCTCCTCTTCCCGAGGGAACAGCCTTTGACCCTCTATCTGTCCATTTTTTATTCAGGTTTTAAAGTATCTGTGAGTTTGCTTCCCAGCAAAATAGCGGTAAAGCTAAGAGCGTGCGATACAGTGGTTGCCTAGCAACAACTTTTAAAAAAGACGCCGCGAGCTGCAAAAAGCGCTCTCTGTGATCCGGACAGGCTTCAACAAAAAAGGCAGTGCACGTTGCACAACGCACTCTGTCTGATCAGGGCCTGACTCCTTAACTTCCCTGCGTTATTTCCTCTGAAGCAGCCTAAAAGTTGGGAGAAATCATCTTATTCCGCACTGTCTGACATGCTCATATATTCTGTAACAACTTGTTCCAGCTCCAAATTTGAGCTATGTGATGCTTATTCTGAGTGACACACTCTAGCTCAATTTTTCTGGCTGCACCCCTCCATCAAACAGAAATATTGTACTATATTAAATGTCTCATGCACCATTTTATTCACATTTCCCCAAATGCTGTGTGACATATTTGGTATCTTCAGACACGTCAAGCTCTCAACAAGAATTTAAAATAACTTTCTGTAGGTATGAACTCTTTAGCTGCACGACAGGAGTGTGTAATGACTGATCCACCTGCGGATCATTGGGGGTTAAGACGTAAGCGCTCTTCAAAAATAGCAAGAAATTTTCCTTGACTCACAGCTTTGATGACACTTGATGACTCAACATACAGAAATCCACAGCAGGAGAGGCAGATAAGAACTGACAGTAGCCTTAAGAGACCAGAATGCAATGCAGCCACGTGGCGTGTCATGTTTTTGAGTGACATGCATGACTCACTCTTCCTTCACCTTTATGTATACCCCACAGGTGAATGCAACAAGTTCTGAACCGAACCCTAAACTTCAGAAACAATCAGCAACTGTTTCTAATCAAGCTCTCAGAAGAGCAGACCAAAACAGGATGCAGCAGGCGCGAACGTCTTAACCTGCCGAGCATCTGCTGCTGCAGAAGTTGCACCTTTTTGCCTAAAACACAAACATATCTAAACATTAAAAAAAGCAGATGGTGTTTGTCATTATAACATATGGCTTCGGTCCTGCGGTGCGCCAGCAACACAGGGATAAAACTGAACACCTATTTTTGAATTCCACTGTACGTCCTCTCCTGTGTGACCCACTGTAGAGCCTGAGCTGTTTTTATATTCTCCTCAGCAGTCTAATTCTTTATGTAGAAGATCTCCAAGGAGATATTAGCCATCCATCTGGAGGTATCCATCTTTTAATGTCATGCTCGGCTGTCATTGCCTGGCCTGGCCCCGCCCTTTCCATCCCTCACTTTCTCTATCTGTCACCCATGTGTGTGTTTTCTGTGCCTGCGTTGCATTAGCTGTTGGCATTTTTATGTTTCTGCATGCCTGGGCACTTCTGTATATCTGTGAGCACATAACTGCATAAGAAATGTGTGTATGGGTGTGTGTGTGTGTGTGTGTGAGTGTGTGTGTGTCTCCCCCCAAGGCAAGGCTCCAGATGGCCTTAAAACAATGAACAATCTCCCTGACCCTCTCATTATTCTCTCCAATTCAATTAGCAGCTGAACAAACCAAGCGGGAGACGCTGTTCACTTCTAGAGGCTTTGCAAATCACCTAAGTGACCGAACACGCGCACTCAAACACGCAAACAAGGAACCACGGTCACAGTCATAATACAGCGACGGGGGGGACGACGACTCTTGATAAATCCCCCTCCGGTGCTCACACACCTGATGCACAAAAAAATAAGAGTTTCAATGTTTGTTGGTGCATCACAGCTGAGACACACACACACAGAGAAACAGTTATTTTTAAAATGTAGTGTCACAGCTATACGCAGTTAAAACCACAGAGTGAAACATCTCTTGGCTTTGTGTTGTACTGCAGTCTTTCTCCACTGCAGGAAACTCAACTTTCACCCATCCTTACATCCTGTCCTCCTCCTCCTGCCCTCTTTACTCTTCTCACTTCATCTGTTTTTAGTCGTCGCTGCTTCTCTCCTTCTCTGTCTCCATCCTCTGCCTGTCTTCTCCTCTCTTTTGTTACCGCTTCTGCTATTTCCTCACTTCTTCTTTATTCTCTTTCTTCTCGCTCCCTCTGTGTATGCGCTGTTTACTCTGAAGTCCTGCGATGTTTGAAGTTCTTTCCCCTCCTCACTTTCCCTCTCTTGATTTCTCAACACTTCTCTGGCTCCTCTCAACTGCGCATCACCTTCTGCTCTGCTCTTATTAGCCGTGTTTACATGGAGCCTGGATCCCATTAACAATCAGAATTACGGCCCAATTAGAACAGGAACGACTCGTTTAACGATCCCAATCAAAGTGAAATTGTCCAACGTGAGACTGGATTGATTTCATTAGGTTTTTATGTCTGACAGGTGAATTTCACAGCGCAACTCTTATTCATGTTACTTTCTATTTTCAGAACATGTTTCAAAGTGGTTTCTTTCAGAGAGCACGTGACTCTCTTCTGCTGTTGCATCATTTACAAGTGCACTTTGCCACTGGTGGTCTTTTTAAGAGTCTTCCCACTGAGGTCTTGTTGAAGGTATTCTAATTAAAATTTCAAAGATGGCTCCATTTGATGGCTCTTTAGCTTCAGGATGGATGATGACAGAACTAGACTGAGGGTCTATCATGCCAGCAGCTCTCTGAGGCTGTACTTGAGTAAATTGCTCATGTAAGCATGCTACTGTGCTCACAATGACAATGCCATTCAGCTGATATTATGTGTAGCATGCCAACATTTGCTATGTAGCACAAATCGAGACTGATTTGCGCATCATTGGTTCTGAATTTGAGGACAATAGTAAATGGTTATCGAGCCAATAGCTGTTGAGACATTTCACTCAAAACCACAACCTCTTAGTGCAGCACTATGAGTCTTTAGGATTTATTATTTGAGAACCATGATGATTGTCTGCACAAACTTTCAGAGCAAGCAATCCAACAGTTGTTGAGATTTTCCAAACTGGACCAAAGTGGTGGACCAACAATGCCATCTTTCAGCCTCATTTATGCTCAGTGTAAGATGCATATAGGGACACACACAAAGCTTTCCGTTCATGCACGTTTTCGGAAAGCTTACAGACCAAATGGTGCAGTGTGGCATATTTCAAGCGAGATACGACCATAGGACACAACAAAGACATTTCAAAATGGCATGATGATAAAAGAGTAAAACAGAATTCTCACAAACCACCAATCAATACGTTTACATGCACAGCTTAATCGAGCTATGCTCAAAATTCGATTTTGGCGTCTAATCGGACTTCTGTCCTTGTCCCAGTTTACAAGCAACTGAGAAAATCGAATTACTGATGGGAACGTGTCCTCCTCCTCAACACTAGTTGGTGATATGCATCGTTTCAGCAGGTTAATACGGCCCCCTTTCCAGTTGACCTATTACGTCACTTAATAATAAACAACTGGAGTCAGGCGGCAGACCTGCATTTTTGAACAACAGCAAGATGGATAATCGTACAGCTTTGTTCATCTCGAACGTAATGTACGCGTTACTGATTGTGCAGATAAGGTGCACGCTATCCCTCGTGGTCATGGTGATTCCGAGAGGCAGACAAGAACGCCGTATGCTGTTGGGGGGCTACAACAATAGCATGTCTTGTATTCAAATTCAAATCGCATTATTTGGCTGTCTTAATCGGAGTTGGAGATATTAGTCGGAGTAACGCGTTTACATGCACTTCAGTTGTCCAGTTATAGTCGGATTAAGCCAATAATTTGTTTTTTTCAAGTGTCACGTAAACGTACTGATTGTCTACAATTTAGCCTCCGTTTAAAGCTTCATTATTACACGCTTCCTCAATGTTGCCATGTTTATTGCTATCAGAAACTTCTGACTCCGCCCTCTAGTGCGATCTTGGGATGTACCAATGCCAACATAAAGGACGCATAGAAGTATGAGGGACATTCAAGACGTTTGACATGAACAGATCTATTTTTGTATGTAAAGGGAGTATATGAGCCCTTAGTGCCACGCAGCTAGTGTGGCTAAGTTGTTGCATGCAAGCTTTGCAGGGCGTTATACAGGCTTCAAGACTCACACAAAAAAAGTCTGAGTTCTTGACATTCCAGGAAAGAAGTGTACAAAAAAGTTAAAAAATGGACATTAGTTTGTCTCATATGGAGGTTTGGATACATTAAGCTTCAACTACACAGTGTTAACACATGATCTAAACTTTAATCCTGAGCAATACAGTTTAACTCTGTCTCAGAGTCCTACACGGGTCCAGTTCTGCGAACTCGCAGCTGCACGTACACGCAAAACTCAGTACCAGAACTGACACATTACCCAAATTTATCACCCAGTAAAATACAAAAAGCCCCAACCTGTTCATATATGTCCTGGAACCAAACCTATTTTACTGTTACGCCATTTTGCGTAGCGTTACAGATAACCAATTTTGCTGTAATCATCAGTCCACATTTTCATAGTGACTGCCCCATTAATAAGATGTTTGGGTCATGTGACACAGTTGTCAGATCAGGCAGCTACTGAGCGTCCACACAACTAGCTCACACACTGATGATTATTTCTGTCCATTTTAACCCATGCCCATATACAAATATTTTCTTTGAGGGTTACGCAGCTATTTTGTGGGTTATCTGACCCAGTGCAGGACAGTGTGGCATGTCAAGTGCATACTAAGCTAATTCTGTTTCCTGGAAATGATATCAAATGATGTGCTACAAAAACTTCATCATCAATCAGAATCAGAATCAGAATATCTTTATTGTCATTGTAACAGGTACAACGAAATTTCAGTGCAGTCCTTGACAGTGCACAACAAGCTAATAAATAGTATAAAAAATAGTAAAGAAAAGGGAAACCACATTTTCTAGATGATTTTTGTGTAAAAGTTCTATCTGTCCCTGCATGCATCTGTCTCAGTCCATCCATCCTGTCTTTCTAGTCCAAGCCCTGGATGACAGCGTCCTCTTCAGATAAGTGTGCACTTCAAATAAGTACAGACACGAAGCTAGGTGGGCCAGGATGAGTGTAAAATTAGCAGCTATCCACGCTGGGCTGTTAATGCCACATCCCTCCTCCCACGGCCAACATTGTTTTATCCATCTCAATGGGTTAGTATCAAATGCTTAACAAAGGCAGACACATTTTGAGGTGGAGGTCATTTTATACTAGCACAAAAATCCCAGCACACTCAAGTTATATCACCGCTCGCTGCACACGGCTTTGTTTTAAAAGTAAAACATGCATATTGTGTGAGGCGTTTTTCTCTCCTCCCTGGTGATATCTTTACGGCCGGATTTTTCTCCCACACTCAAATGGCTTTATGCTTTCTTTTTGCCTCACCTCTCTCTATGCTATAACACAGGAAGCAGGGGTGCCTCTAAACAATAACACTCTCAAATGTGTTAGCACACACACACTCTCACTCCCAAGATCTACTCCTGATAGTAATCATTCAGAAAAACATTAAAAGCTTGTTAGCAAATACACACACACTCTCTCTGTCTCTCTCTCACACACACATACACACACACACACATAGCTCACCATGTCAGTTACCAAATTAGGAAGTAATATGCAAGGTCGCACAAACATCATGTGCTGCTCTGTCGGGAAACACACACACACACACAGAGACACACATACAGGTGGTTGATGCTTCCAGGATACCGGACATATCTAGTTAACTGTTAAATCTGATACAGCTATTTATCAGTCAACTGCAGTCTGGACATCTTGTTTTATATTGTGGCTCTGTCCAGTTTAGGAAGTGTAGCACCATGAGCGCGGGAGGGTTGGTGCTGATGATGCTGCATCACCCCCTATTAGTCTCGCCACCAGACAATCAGAGATCTCCACCTTCTGATAGTCTGGGGACACTCCTTTCTAAAGTGTGTTTAACATACCGGAGAAAATGGCCGGCAACAAAGCAACACATCTTGCATGTTTTAAAAGGACACGCCCTCCCAGAAATGTCTCGTCCGAGCTTAAAAATGGATGCCAAGAGATTTAACTCGGACTATGTTTACGAGCAAAAGAGTTCAGCGAGTCACCGAAGGACCGCCCTGCGGATTTACTATTGGTTCTGCAACGTAGGGAGTTTTTTTTAACTCTGAAATTGTATCCGCCCGTCTAAACACAAAATCAGGGAGAAAGACATCAGTCTTTAGTTAAGCAAAGCGTCTAAAGACTGACTTGTGAGTCTACCCCCTATTGACAAGTGGCGGAACAACACAGTGAATAGCTGTCTGTTTTGCCACAACTAATGGGCTATCTGAACATTTGTTTTAAAATCTGGTGTCTTATGTTTAAAATCTGCGAGTTTGAATAATTCCTCCAATCTATATGACAATGACATCACGTCAGGTCAAAGTGCGAGGGTCTGGGTCAGCTAAACATAGTGAGAGATTTGTGGTAGCTGGACAGGCTCAAACATGGGCTGAATGCAATGAGAAAGACCAGAAAATTGCCAGAACAGCTTTGAAGCAGCTTTTTAGATCTATTATTAGATCTGAAATTCCAGAATTACAGCCATGTAGAAAAATATATGTTTTAAATAGCCATATAACAGCCTACATTTTAACAACTATGATCCTCTTTTCATTCAAAGCTGACTTTAAAATAAGAATGAAGAAGCATTCTATTGAACAGAGTGACTAATCAGAGAAGATGAGTGGTAGATGCAAAGAAGGAAAAGGACTCAGGCAAGGAGGTACCAAGCGTCACCGTGAAGTCCTCTGTGAAAACATCCAAGGAATCACCAAGCCCGTATCCACTGTCTGGCTCGCTGTGGTGATCTGTTGTTGAGACAACTGGATGTCCAACATATTTCAAAATTACATATTAGAAATTTTGGCACACTCAGTCTGGAGAGAAACTTTCTCTGAGGTGAGGGAGAGCACATTCACTGGACTAACAGCTGATGGAACCACCAATCTAAGTACGTCTGAACTGTTTTCCTGTAGCTCCTGTCTATGTGTATGCACATACAAAGTCATATTCATACCGTGCAGCAGAAGCATGTTCCTGTGCACATGTGCAGCACTAATACTGACACATCAATGTTTGATGATAGGATCAGACACGACTGTTTTCCAAGCTTAGACAGGCTAAACTACTAATACCGGGGGTCCCCACGTGTAACAAAGATGTAATCCAGGAGGAAGTCTCACGAATGGAGAAAATTTGTATTTACATTAGATGCTGTCCCAAGTTTCACTGTGGTATTTACAGCAGGTGTTCAGCGTTAGTGCAGACTCAGTAAGAATGGTTAAATAGCATTTTATCTTATCCCAAGCCTTCTGAATCCCTTATCGAATCTAAAAAGGTTTAGCTTCGTGATCACCACATATGCACAACAGTCGCCACTCTGTTGCCCTTCTTAAACTAAAAAAACACTGTTCACTCGCAGTGGTACTCTGGTGTAAGAGTGTGAAGTTTTTTCCCCCCCTCACAAACGATCTTTGGCTGAGCTTACAGAGAGCATATTAAACAGACAGCTGCCACAAGTTTCATTTTATCCTGTTACAGAATTAACGATAAGTAGTTAGAGCAGATCTCGAGCTAATCTGCCGCGTTTGTCATTGTAACCAGCAAAAGTGACGATCGGGGCGCACTAAAAAATAAAAGGCCTGCTGCTTGAATGTTCTCTACATTTCCCTGCGCTGATTAAAAAGAGGGAGCAGAGATAAAAGAGTTGATAAAAGATTCGGTAGCCTCTCAGGTCAAAAAATCTGGGTACTCCGCCACCCTGTAACCAGATACAAAGTGGAATCAGCTACTGTAACCCAACTCCACCTGCATAAGCATGGGGACTAACCTTGACAGTTCAGTATAGCTCATTTAAAACAAGACTAGGTCATAACCTAGTATATGCCTGGACTGCGCATGAAACAATGGCTTTTAATTTGAAACAGGAAGCAGCTGCATTGTCTCAGTAACAGACTAAGTCTTAGAGCTCTGGCCCCACTGCTGCAGTCAAGCCAAAACATTCATGAAAATACACACTAATATAGAGAACACTACACATAGACACACTCACACACCGGAAGTGACCTGCTGATTAACCTCCCTTTTGCTTGATTTAACACAACCCTGCCTGCTTCAGCTCCGGCCAGTAAACCGGCCAGGAACCAGTGAAGGGAAGCAGGGAAACTTTGAGGATATTCAACCAGCTCTGTGTCATTGTTTGTCTGCCGGCAGATGTCCGGGTGCTGGCAGCAGCACAGGGGTCAAGCCAAACACTGTTCATCTGCACACACTGTGATGCCACACAGCTGGTTCAATATCAGCAAAGTTTCCCTTTATATTCATTGTCTTGTGTGTTGATCAGCAGTGATGTGGTGGTTCACTTTTACACTGTGATCTGTAGCCTATAGTTCGGCTTTAGCTTCTAACTATCTTTGTCTTTTTAACCTGTTGTTGCTGCTGAGTCAGTTTGACATCCTGGATATATCCTTCAAACACAGACTCTCTCTCTGGAATCACTTTTTAGCATTTCTAAAGATAAGATATTATTTCTTGAGCGAGTGCAGTTAGTTACAACAGCCTGATGGACCACCACAAAGGGGCGGGGCTTAGCAAGGGGTTAACTTCTTCGTCTTTTGCTGGACACATTTTCCCCACAAACATGCTAACCTTATTAGCATAAGTCTATGACATTTTACATTGCATAAATTAGCCTGGAAGCTAGCAGACTTTTCCTCTCCTCATATTAAACCGGGAACAACAGCAACATTTAACAAAGTTCAGCTCCACAATGACTCACAAGTTTACCGTCAAAACAGCCGACGTGTAGTTACAATCCTGGAGAGATCTGTGTCAGTCCCTGTGTCACTGGTAGAGACTGTGCAGCTATCGGCCACTGTCATAGCGTGCGACAGATTCTGAAAAATTGAACGGCTGTAAACACAAGCCCACCTTGAGGACTTAATACAGGACTGTCAGCGCCTGTGTTTATTTTGAAAGAGCAATAGCCGATGGTTGAATACCAACACTCCCATCATCAATCACTCTGACCAATGGTGTAACTTCACTCACTGAAGGGCAGGCGTTCATGTTTATGGGGCTAACCCTGCATACTGCAGTCCAGCTAACAATGACCCACATTGCAGAATTACTTAAAAAAATAATAATCTGTCCTGATACTGACAGTTGCATAAAGTCCACCATCACCAGGAGATCCCCTTACACATGAGTGAAAACACTTCTGGCCTGTTTACCAAACTAGAAACTAGAGCTAGAGACTGTGTTGCCCATCAGCTGCAAGGCTGCTGATCTGTAGCTGGTAGCAAAAAGACAAAACTCTCTTTGAGAAATCAATATGGCATGAAAAATTGTGACTTTTTATATTTCTGACACGGTGTTCCTCTAATCATCTCCGAGGCAGCAAACACTGATTTCCTCCAATTGATTTCACTGCCCCTAACATCACTGACGGGCGTGTCACCAAGTTTTTTTTTCACAGAGATGGGTGTGTTTTTCAGGACGCTGAGGATGATGTATTTTGTTGGGTCTACATTTTGTTTATTTTTCAATTAGAGATCGGGCTTTTAAAGATTTTTCTCTGCATCAGCAGCTGATGTAGTGGAGGATAACAGCCCAATATGGACTTCAGTTTCGCTGTCCTGAGCCGGGCTGACAGATGACGCTCCTATCAGACACACATACCAGCACTGGCACACATCCTCCCTCTCTCTCACACATGCCCACACACACACACACACACACACACACACTGCCGCTCAGTCTGCTGCTCTCTGATCTGTTCGTTAGCACAGCATCTCGTTAAGTCTCTGGCTCTCAGCTAGTCAAAGGAGGGCCTGTCCAGCGTCCATCGCCATGCCGACACAAGGCCACCAACCGGAACAAACCAGATCAGAGCTCAGTGCGTGGGAGGTCTGTCGCACACACACACACATGTTAGCAGTCCTCTGCCTGCAGTGCGCTATGGCACACACACACACACACACACACACACACACACACATACATACACCACTGAAACTCCTAGCTTTTAGACACACACACTGACATACACAGACACACGATGACACACATTGGGACACCGCCGTGCAGACTCGTGACAACTGTCCTCCTGCTGCATTATGCATGAACACCCACAGACATGCACTACAACATGCACATGTACACACAGTATAACAACAAAGAGGAACGACTGATGCCTCTTAATTGCAATTTGTTTTTTTATAAGGTGAAACACAGAATCGTTCTCCTCGCTGGGTTAATTGCAGGTTAAACTGTCTGAGCGATGTTGCACCAGAAAGTTTGGCATTTCAGTCCGTCCAATGTGCCTCTAAATGGCTGGTGGGAAACAGATGATGCTATTCCCCAATTAGCTGTCTGCAAGCTGTAGACATTTACCACTGGAGGTCTAGTGTCTCTGCTTTCTGCTTCCCACTGTGAGAGTTTTTAACTTGAGAAATGCAAACGAACCTCATGAAACTTGCAACACATTCATTCATTCATTCTCTTAGCTCCCACTGCTCTACACTGTTGAGCAAAGCACTTTCTGGATACACAGGGTGCTTTGCATCTGCACTAATTCAAAGTCAGAGTTTGGCCCAGTCCCATTTCTTATTTTTATCCCTACCCCTTGTTTTCATGCACTGCTTTGCCCTCTTAAAACAGTTACAAAGGGACAGTGGTTGAAATTTTCTATTATGAAAAGGGAAAACTGTCCAAGACCCTGACACATCATCAGTATCATCATTGTCTTCCGTGGTGTTTACGTAAGCAGACGTGTCTATGATGATAATGGTTTTATAACAGTGACATTTGCCCTTTATCTGATGGGAATAGAAAAGCATGGACGCTTGTGATTCGTGTACAACTTGAATTTTATGCTATCAGCTGATCAAACAAAACAGAGCACTGCCTCATTCTGAGGCAACTAGAGGTGCTCTGTAAGCTCACTTTAGCAACCCGCTCCTACCCTGCCAGTCTGCACTGATGTTAAAGGAGTGGTAACAAGTGCTGCAACTTCGCTGCTGGACTTAAGAAAATTTAGGGCATCACATGCCGCCAAGGGGGAGCGTACAGTAGCATAGAAATATGTCAAAATGTTGGGGGTGTAACAATCCATCGATATATCGATTTAATGATTAATGATCTAATGCAAAGTAAAAACATTGATCTACACCTTTAGCATAGGCTTTTATTTTGAAAGTCTGTGTCGCTGTCAAACAGCAGTAGGCAGATGGCAAGCAGCCAAATGGAAGACAAAGCGCGGGAATATTTTTGGATTTCGGAGAAAATACAGGTCAACAGGCAGAGCACATGCCGTACATGTAAACAATGATGTCACGAGATAAAACACGACATAGCGTTACCTGCCTGGACGAGCGTCTCACTCTGCCAACATTCTTGCTTTAGCAACATTAGCTGCTCTGTTTTGACAAAGTTCGGCTGAAAAACTGTGCTTGCAGCCTGAAATTCAACTGAGCTGTTCTCTCGGGAGATGCAGTGACTTGAACCACCGGTGAGTAAGAAAAATAATAACGCTGAATGTAATTTGTTAAGCTGCGAGTAGAGCAAAACTGTCCGCTAGCTGCTAGGCTAATTTATGCAATGTATACATGCTTAAGCTAATAATGGGTGATTAGCAACAAACTATTTTTTTGTCCATGAACCTTGACAGTTATTACTGAGCTGAATTTGATACTTTTGTTTAATGATCTTGTTGTTAATCTGTGTTTTATGACTGTTTGGAGAAGTTTGTCTTTAGGATTTTCAGCCAGAATCATACTGAATCGTAATCGTATCATTGCAGACTTTGTAATATCGAAAAATAGCATATCGTAGTCCAAAGAATCGATATAATATTGTATCATGATGAAACTGGTGATTTACACCCCGACAAAATGTGGGACTGTCACACACAAATTAGCAATGACAATATAACGTTTGCTACTGTAGCTAATTAGCTACTGAGACATCAGCATACCACTAGCACTTTTTTTGTTATGCACGTTTAAAGAAAAGGACCATGATACATTGAAATAACATCAAACGAAGATAATATGATAGTTATAATGATTTTAAAATCTTTATTATTTGTGGGTTTCTCTTGTTGCTTGTGCAGCCGTCTTGCTGATGTTTTCTCGTAACACTTGGTTTGGAGTGTCTCTAAAAGGCCATGTAGTCCTCACACTTCATCTTACCCCCTATCCCAATGTTAATGGGGATTGCCCTGAGACATGAACATGCAAATCTGAGGGCTAAAGGCTAAGTGATAGGGGTAAGGAGTGTTTTAGGATTGAGCCTTTCTCATTGCCCTTTTAGACATGTCCCCAGCTCTGAATCCTGTGGGTTCTCTCTCATACACACTCCAGAGCATCAATCATAAATGAAGACTTCTCAGTAAAATCTCTGTTCACCACTTGCATGAGATTTTAAACCTCACTAAAGTTGTAACAGCATACAAATGATACAAGAACCTTAACGTTATTGGTCCCCAGCAGGGAATTATGTCATTACACGGACAGAGAAAGAGCTGTGCATGTGAATAAAGAGGACGGGTACTAAAACACATTACAGAGCCGTCAGGCTCTTTGTGTGACAGGTTAATTTCCCATTCCTGCTGTGTTTTCATTTTTTTTTATGTCAGTGACCTCTGACCTGCACATTTATCACAGAATAGAGAGGTGGCGGTGAATACAAAAATGATTACACTGCTACAGCACTGCATAATCTACACATGCAGAGTGCAGATGCAACAAAAATTCTCATCCACACAGGTATTTTTACATAAACTAAATCGATGCAGATTTCGAGCATTATGCTTTTAGTGATGTGTTGCCAACCTTTGATATTCTGCACAGAATTCGATTTAGAAACCATGCTTCCTTTATTACGTTTTTTCTCTGCTCAATTAAAGTGTCGCCAAGTGTGACAATTATATTCATAGGTATTCCGCAGTCAAACTGTGTAAACATGAATCGGTATGTAAATTCTTGCACGGAGATAAAAGGATGACAAAGCCGCCACAATCAACGTTTCTTCTCGCAGAAATAAAATTGAAGCCTGTCTGCTTTATGAAAAGTGAGATGTCTTAGTTTAACCACATTTAAATTTACCAGAACATCATTAGACATGCTGCATACACCTGGAATGTTGTATTTAACTCTTGCGCTGTGTTGTTTCTTAATTTCCAATGCTTGTAATCGTAATTGCAGCATCATGAGGCCCCGCTGATTGAGTGTTAACAATGTTTTGTTCTGTGACATGTGGCTCTTTCCTCTCCAGACAAGTATGTAACTGCAGCATTATGTAGCTGCTTCAGCTATAATCAGGCTGTTTAACACACACCAGACCCCCTGCACTTCAGCTGGGTCAGCTGCTTCATGATGCCCTTTCATCTCACACAGAAGCAGTGTGTATATGTGTGGAGATATATGCAGTGTGTGCGGTCGTGTGTATTTTGAACTGTGATAATAGAGGTCCATTAGGAAGCAGACAGGGGGCCAGCGAGAGCAGCGTTCCTTCATTACAGCCTAATGGACATTAAAAAGCAGTCTCACATATACGTGCGCACAAACACACACACACACACACACACACACACACACACACACACACACGCACACACGCACGCACGCACGGCAACGAATAAGAAATGCGTCTGAGAAAGCTGCCTTTCCTCCAAGAGACAATTAATGATCATGTGAGCTGTCTGAGGAAGATTAATCCATCTGCAGTGTGTGTGTGTTTGTGTGTGTAACCTTTATGAGTTGAGACAAACAATGGCAAGTTCGATACGGAGAACAATGGATCATTCGCAGGGAGGACAGTGCATTGGTTTTTGGTTTAATCATACTGATGTGGAGGAGTCTAGCTCCTGGCTTCGCAACAGAGCCAACATTCACACCACTGCCTTAGAATGAACTGTACCTCAGCTCCGCCTCTTTCCCATCAGCACTTCAATAGCTGCATCACGGCATGGATTAACCTAAGAGCAGATGTGTGCTTAAATACATCCACATGCAAGCCTTGCTTTCCAACAGAAATGTGGTACTGTAACTGACAACAACCTGCAGTGACACTAAAATCAAGTGTAAACATCATCAAACAGAGGCTGGGATTAAGGCTGTGTCCCAAATTGCTCCCTTTGTACTACATAGTGCATCACATGTACAATTTCGTGTAATGTAATGCTATTTTATTTGAGTGTCCAAATTGTAAGTGTAAAAACGTATCAACAACACAGTGCACTAAATTTCCACATTTCATTTTTCGAGGCTCAGTGATGATGCAAAATGATGATGATGATTAGTGCACGAAATGTCAATGTACTGCTCACCACTGAGTGAACTATTGAGGGTCCATTCAATAGGGATCAGTGACTGAGTGAACAAGGGAGCGATTTCAGACACATGTATAGAAAAGGTCGGCTGGATCTCTATTATGTTCCTGTTAGGGGCCGTGTCTACTAAAGCATTTCTTTTCTGAGGCCTGCGTATTTTTTAAAATTCTTTGCTATGGGAGTGTCATAGTGCACTACGCTCCAAACACCAGCAGCGTGACGAGGCATTGGAGCGTCCATTCTGCACTGAATGCTGCATGATTAGTGTATTTTTTGTTGTTGTTTTTTTTTCTGGTTCCCGAGAGCTGGGTTAAAAGTCTGGACTCATCACGGTCACTTTTCACCCTACCGTCCAATCACACTGTGAGAGGTTGGGACAAATACCACAAAGACCAACTGTCACATGATACATATACAAGTGCTGAACAACAATAATGCAGGAGAAATATGTAAATATATATATCTATATATTTACATATTTCCTTGCCCACAAAATGAACCCACATACACTGAGAAGCACTGAAAGACTTCAACTCATTCAAAACTCTGCAGCTTGGCTATTAACCAGAACCAAGAGGAGAGAGCACATCAGGCCAGTCTGAGCTGCACATTTAGAATTGATTTTAAGCTCCTCCTCCATATATACAAAGCCCTACATGGGCTCAGACTGAGCCACATTGCTAACTCCCTTGTTAACTCTGCCTCCAGGAACACTGTGATCATCTGCTGCTGGTTTATTGGAGGTTCCCAGCAACAGTGGGAAGAAGATCGAGGATGCAGCCTTTGTCAATTACGCCCCAAAGCTATGAAACACACTACCTATGGATATCAGGGAAACTAGCTTGTTAAATATTTTTAAAAGAAGCTAAAAATGTATCTGTTCACTTTGGCCTTTAACTAGCTCTGACTTCCTGATACAGGTCTGAAACTCTTTTTACGCTTCACACTGCTGCAACTCTTTAATCCATGATTATTAAGATTATTCCAAACTTTAACTAACTGAAAATATCAGCTGTTGAACGTCTATACTTATCTGTTAAAATTCATTTTCATTTTCAGCTTATAATTACATCAAACTGAGATGCAGTGACCTGTGTTTTCCAAACAGAAATGACAGTAACATTATATATATATATATATACAGTATGTATCCCATCATACTTGTGTCCCCTACCAAAAGACTATCACTTTTAAGCCTGCACTGTAACAGCAGCAGTGTTATTCCCCATTTTGGCATCTGATTTGTATTTAAGTCAGCGTCTACAACTTTGACACTGAAGGTAGTGAGCTGTAACGACCTAACTGAAGCTGTGACTGAAGGAAATATTTAATTGACACATTTTAATACCTTACCCTTTTATACTCTCTCCTAGAGACGAGAGTAAAAGAAACAAAAGTTGCAGACTTTACGTGCCTTTGCTTGGATGCCTGAATTCAATCAAGCGACAAAACAAGCAGATGTGACGTCTCCTCTGACTCTGCACGTCTCTTTGTGAGTTCACTGTCAGTTCAATTTGGTGTGGGTTACATCCTCCATCAGATATGAAGTCACCCAAAAGAATCTGATATGAGCAGCAATTCGGTGGCTAGGTCAACTTTGCCCGTCTTTTTTCACTCCATCTCTTCTTTTCTTTGTTTTATGTGGTCGGGTGGGTGTTGCATTAGTTCAGCACCACCTCCAACAGCGACTACTTCAAAGTGGGTTCAGCGTCAGTCGATGAAAATGACCCGGTCAGCTCCTCCGTCATGCATCTTAGTGCCTTTCAAGCCACTGTAAACACTGCTATGTCATTTTAAATGCTACTTTTACCCAGTGATAGTAAAACACACACACACACACACACACACACACACACACACACTGAAACACAACCTTAATTTACCCTTCGATCCCCCTCCCCCTGGTCCTGTCTCACCCCACACACACTCTTCCTATAAAATACTCATAAATAATATACTTATTGACTCAGCACTCAAACACGGACACTCACACACACACACACACACACATTGTAGATCGACACCCCCCCTCCCCAATGCTCCAATGTGCAGCAGTGCCATTCTGTTGCCTAGTAACCAGGTAGAGTTTCTAGTAAGAGCCTCTTCGCCGAGAGAATCCCACTGTCCTAGACTTCTCCCTCTACCTCTCTCGCCCACTCTCTCTCTACCTCACACACACACACACACACACACACACACACACACACTCAAATCGCGACATGCATTTGTGCCGTTTGAAGTCGCTTTCATTAAACTGCCGTAAAACTGGGCTGCTGTGACTTTTATTCTTCGTACTACACCTATCTACACATCTATGCACACTGTCTGTATCTCTCACACACACACGCACACACACACACATACACACTCCTGCGCATACAGGCCCATTTTGTAGACAAAGCAGAGGCACGTGCTGCAGAGCAGGGAGAGGAAGAGAACCAGAGAGAAGAGGCTGCAGTTTTCAGGTCTCTACGGAGATACAGTTAACTATCACGCTATATCCATTATACACTGCTGCTGTAAAAGCATCTCTTACACTTACACACACACACACACACACACACAAAGATGGAGCCACACAATTGCCACAAGAGGCAGCCGTAAAACAAACAAGGTGCTCTTTACAATTAATTGCGAAAACAACTAACTATAAAGTACTTCATAAATGAATAAAAGAGCCGACAACGTGCACATATTAACCCCTCTAATGCCACTGCTTTCTTTGTGAGTGCAAAACTGCTATTTGATATTCTCTTTCTTTGTATTCAGACGACAGCGTGCGCAGCAGAGACGGAAGCCGAAAGAAAAATGGCTGCTCTTTGTTAGTATTACAGGAGGCCTGGGCTGAAACAAACTTACATACACATGGTAAAACATTGCAGTGATATGATCCGTATCTCTCTCACAGACACACACACACTGTGCTTTGCTGTCCACATTGCCATGACAACCTAGTGCGAGATGCTGATGGGTTTCCCAGATCTTTTATTTATTCATCCATCTCCGCATTACTCTTTCATACTACAACACACATACACAGATGTGCATCCTTACGCGTGAGCGCACCCATGCATGCACTCCCACCTGCTGCCTTGACATACATAAGCTCTCATTTACAAGCTGGTTTGATCATCAGCTTGTATGACAGAAGAAATCCGTATCTGTGTAGAAAAGAACATGTGCCCGTGTTTATGCAGATTCGGGGGCGAGAGATTTTTGTTGCCTTCAAAACATTGTTGCGGGAAATGAAAAGCTGTCCCTACAAAGGCAAACTAGGCCGTTATAAATGCCCCCCCCCCCTCGCTCTGTTTCTGCGTAAGACTTTCTGTCATTCCAACCATCTTTCAGACAGTAATGTGATCAGCGGCAAGGCGAGCGCTGCTGTGTTATTCATGTGGAGCTCGACTGTGGGGAAACGGCTCAGAACAGCAGGAACACACAGACACACATACAGTGCAAACACACACACACACACACACACACACACACACACACACACACACACGCCAACAACAACAAAAAAAGCTCATTAGGAACAGCAGTGCTGTTACTAAACAGCAAACACAACAAGGCAATATGACCTAAAAACATAACTGAATACTAAGCACCCCGCCGAAGATGGGATGAAGAGCAGGAGCTCCAGCTGACCGTGAGGTGTCCGCTGACTATCCCAACCCCAGCACGATGCAGGGTCCCTGAGGAGCCCCGTGCTGACCTCCCCCTCCCAGCTCCTCCTCCAGAAGAAGAAATACATTATCGCCTTTTCAGGTTATTTCTCACATCTTGCAGATCCTATCGAGTGTGTATGAGGGAGTGTGTTGGTGTGGTGTTTGGAAATGAGGTCCCTCTCAATCTGTGGCCGCTCAGTCTTTCAATTACACCTGCTGACTCGCTGTCTTTTCCACCTATTTTATCACCGTCAGCCAGGATAAATCCACTTTCACTGAACTCCATTCCCCTCCAGATCAACCCCTGAGCATCACACACCGGCACACACACATACTCATGCCTGTAAATCAATATTGCCCGGGAGTCTGTCCACGTCAAATGCTGAGACACTGAGAGGAATGATGAGAGAGAAAGAAACACCCTGACAGGTATTTCAGCAGGTGGTCTCATTATCAAAAAGAACCCTTTGCCTAGCGTGAGTGCGCGTGTGCATGAGGATGCATGTTTCATACTGCAGCACACTGAAAAAAATAGAGCCACATATTTTTAAAAACACTTAAGTAGAGAAAAATATTCTACAAGTGCACTCACACAAACATTGTAGCAGCAGGAAAAGACAAAGGAAAGAGTGGAGTAAGAAAGAAAGAGCACACACTGTTCGGCAGCAGCTTTTTTGGAGAGAGAGAACGAGGGTGGGGGGGTGGGGGGGGATTGGTTTGTAGTTGTGTCTTGAGGACGAGAGAACGTCTGCATCTTCACTGCAGCAACCATCAGAGAAAGACAATGAAAAGCACAATAGAGCAGGAGGGAGCAGAGAGGTACGTGCTCATCACTCACACTTGTGATTGGCTGTAAACGCCGTGTCCAATTGTCAGACAAGAGCGCGGAGGTAAAGTACACACACGGCGTGCAGAATAGATTGGATTTAAATGACCAATTTCTGTCCTTTTCACTTCTCGCCGTGTTCTTGTTCGTCTTGTGCAGCTCCGCTCTTTCATCATCCCCTCTCTCCGTGCCCTGATTCTCCTCTTTATCCTCTTTATCCCTTTCATCCTTTCCACTTCTCCTTGTTCTTGTCTTGACTTTTAACTCCCAACATTTTACAACATCCTGCTCATCCACTTCCTGTCCTTTCTCTTCTAACCTCGCCCGTCTGTTTTCTATCCCAGACTTCATTTGCTTCCTCTTTTCCTTCATTTTTTCCCCTAAGTATCACCCATCCATCCTTGTCTCTCTTTCTTCTCTCCTAAATTCTTTGCCTTGTGTCAGCTTTGCCTGACACCTACCTACCACCTGCTGCACTCACTCACACGCACTCATTTCCCGTCATTATTCAGACTCCAATGTGAGTTTGACTCGGAGAAAACTGCACCACAATAATCTGTATGGATTTCCATGATGAGAGTGACAGAGCAGGTTTTGGGTGGTGGGTTGATCCGTGGAAACACAGACTACACTTCTAGACCGTTATCAACGCGATGCGTAGCCATGGCAACAGCTGCCGAAAAAGCCCTCCCACAGGAAAGAAGCGCCAATCAGTGTGGCACTGCCACTACAGGGAACTTGACTGACAGCTCTCTGAGGGAAAAGACACACTGGGCAGACAGAGCTGAGATATTGTTTGTATCCTCTCGTCTATATCTACAGCAGGGAACTATAACACTCATTCGCTGTCATCCAATCAGCTCCTGCCTGCTTTCACAGCTTTTTACTGCTTTTCTCTTTCAAAATGAAGCAAATATACACTGAAAAGGCTAACCAGCTATTCCTGGATTGTCAGGATCAGGACACTGGCAGGTGAAAAGAGGTGTCTGGCAGCACCATGTGTCACAGAGGTGACACACGTCTGTCTGCAGCTCTCCCCGGGCCAACTGTGCACTTAGCACTGACAAAGCCTGCAGTGCATAGGGAATTAGACGCTCAGAGCGTAGAGGAAAATACATTAAAATGTGTGCAATGTATTTAAAACATATTCATACACAGGACAGAAATTACCTGTTGTACCGTTTTTAAACAGCAGGGGGATGTTCAAGAACTCACCAGTGTGTTCCTTAACAGATTAACCCTCTGACCCTGAACACCAGCAGCCACCAGCTTCACTCAGATTGACCTCTAACCTTTGACACGACAGACTCATCAGTATGCTCTGACGAACTGCAACCTGGTTGATGGGCAGAAAGCTTGATGAAACATACTGATTGTCTTGTTACTCATTCCACTGTAGTTAAGGGCAGAGACCCCGATGAGTAAGGGTACGTGGACGGGTATCAGACAATTAAAATTAATGCTTTTTAAGACCTTGTCAAAATATTTTTTAGGGTTAGGTTAACATACACTTGTAATGTAAAAACGTGATGATTCTCAGGCAAAGTCTGCAGTAATAGGGCGTCTTTTTTTATGATTTCTAAGCAGATTTAGACATTTTTTAATGTCATAGCTCAGAGATAATTATATTTTTAGAAAGTGTAGGTCACACTGAATTTAGAAATACAAATATCATATACGTCTTTGTGTTCAGATTTGACTGAGTAATCACTCCGAGTACAAGTGCAAACTTGTAACGCAAATCGCGGCAATCAGGCGCAGGTGTTTTACACTTAAATTAATGACTTTTCTCGTGTTTTTAGAGCAAGTACAGATAATAATTAATACAGATTTTTGGATTTTGGTAGGTAAATAGTTTGCGGTTCTGTGCAGAGGTAGGTTTCATGTAGGAATATGGTTATTAGAGTGAGTTGGGTTCGTCTACTTTTGCCAACAGCAGAGTGTAAGTAAGTTCAGGGGTAGGTTTAAAGATTTGTAACATCAGAAATGTAGATTTTAAAGCATAACGGCTTATTTAATTTAACAAAAGATATTAAAAGAGGAACAAATTCAACTAGATAAAATGTCTGTGGCAATTAAGACCTCACAAATTCAACTTTAAGACCATTTCATGAACTAAAAACTGAATTTAAGACATCTTAAGGACCTGCAGACACCCTGGAGTAGCTCAGTTATAATTGGGATTTTGAAGTATCCTGTTTATGCGTTTGAGCATGTAAACACCCATTTTCAGAAACCAAATACAGCTGTCAAGTTGTCAAGTGGTCGTAAATGTACAGCCAGTGATGTTTAATATTCCTGACGCTCTCATCTCAAATTGCTGGTGTGTTTTTGTAAACATCACAGGCGCCTGCGCAAGTAGAATGCAGTAATCAGTAGCCGGGGCACTAGTAATTTTCATGTATACGGGGAGTATGAATAACTTCATTTCATGTCTCATGTCTTCATGTAAACACCATATTCCAAATATGATCATAACCATGATACCTCTCATAAATCTCATTATTCATGTCCCTGCAAACACACTCACTTCACCCTCAATAAATGCGATTACATGGACATGAAAAACCTGTTTATGAGGCTTTTCCTGGTTACGATCATATTTGGGATTTGGTTTTTTCATAAAGACAAATAATTGGGTTATTCATATTCCCATATACATTGTGGTTTCTTTTGGAGCACTCCAGCTGGCATAATCCGGTTTCTCATTGATGGAATACTGTGTTTACATGCTCAAACACATAAGTGGGATACTATTCATGTCTATGTAAATACACCCATTGTAATAGTTTGGGGGAAAATTGTTTGGCCGGGAGCTACATAAATACTATTGTCATGTCTATGATAAAGAAAGCATAGCTGGAGGCTAGCGTAATTTAGAAATAAAAAATAGAACCAAAGGGAAATAAGTAGTCTGGCTCTGGACACAGGTGCCAAAATGAGACAAAACAACCTCTAAAACTTTAAATAACACGTTATACCTCGTGTGTTTAATCATCCTATCACCCCGTGGTTAAAACTTGAAGGAAGTTACTTCTCTTGGCCAAGAAATATTTCAGAAAATAACCCCCCCAACACCACAATTGTTGTTTTTTCCACTGTTTGTATGGTCACAAAACAAAATATACCGTGTTAATTAGTGAGCTTTAAAGGTGCTGGTAGGCAGATTTTGTTGCACTCAGACAGAGCCAGGCTAGCTGTTTTCATGTGTCTCTACTTCCAGTCTTGCTAAGCTAAGCTAACTGGCTGCTGGCAACAGCTTTACTGTACAGACATAAAAGCGAGTATCAATCTTCTCATCTAACTCTCAGCAAGAAAGCAAAGAAGCACGTTCCCCAAAATGTCAAACTTTAGTGAATTCTGTCCATAAATTCCCAGATATCAGGTATCACCTGGTCGACAGCACAAACACACACAAACTCACACATGCACACACACACTTTGAGGTGCTTTGTTGAGTAAGACGCTCAGAGCCTGGAGCACGGGAGGGTCACTGGTGTGTGTGAATGCACTCTCACACACACACATGTACCACATAGTATACAAACACACACTTCACATGTACCCCTGCGTTTCCACACATGAAAGTCAGCGCTATTAGTTCCAGATCATTTTGCAAAGCGGTCTGTAAACAATGAGCCTGGGGATAAACAAAGATCCTACTGTACTGGAAGTAATCCCACGACACACACACACACCTTAACACTCTGTGCACACATGCACATACCCAGCCCCACACACACACACACACACACACACACACATATATATATATAAACCAACGCACAAACTGCCTTGCGCTCACACATAGACATAGACATTAATAAACACCTGGAGGGCCAACAAACAGCATCACACAGAAATGCAATTTGTTTATGTTTGACTACATAATGCATCTCAGAACAACAACAATAATGATCTACATAAGGCTGTGCATCATTTGAAATATTACTGTTACAGTGCCAATGTGATAACTGAGTCAGCACCAAAACAATGCTCTTTTGATCACTTACAATAACCAAAATCATACTGTAAACAAGTTTCCTACAAACCCTTTGATTCCTTTAACAAACAGGAGCAGCTCTATGAGACATTTTCTTACATGCAAGTCGATAAAGATTAAAATCCAAAAACTGTCATAAGGAAATAAAAGTAAGAATCTGAAGAAGCATTCAATGCCAGCTTTCGCTACTTGACAGTTTTCATTCATCTCTGCTACAGCTGCAAAAAACAGGCCATTATAAAGATGTGGCTTATGCAGTGCTTTTATTTTGAAAATGTACACTAAAGGTGTTATATTTTCTACCTTTCCTATGTCAACCTAAAGTGATGTGATATCTCCGACACTATGCAACTCTGCTGGTGCACAGCTGTAATAATGCTGGCTAGCATGGAGCATTTTGTAATATTTCATGGCGTCACACACTCATGTTTATGTTGTATATTTTACAGAACTAATGTATTTTGGTAACTTCTTTTCTTGAGAACTTTAATAATCTTTTAGTGATATCAGCATGGCATCACTGGTGCCTTGTGATTAGGTGTTAAAATAATGTCCGTGGAGCTTTGGTCTGCCTCCATTACAGAATGCAACGCAGAGTTAGTCTCACTACACACACATCTACAAAGACAAGCTTGCACATCGAGAGGACTGTGCAGGGTGTGCCAGGACTTCATACGTCAGAGAGGCAGGATCCCTCTGTCTCTGCTGCGATACACACCTCATGACCCCCAATCTGCTGTTATCATGAGCACAGGCCAAATGTAATGAGTCATCAAACACACACACACACACACACACACACACACACACACACACACACACACACACACACACACACACGCTGCTCAATATAAATACAGCGAGACAAACACGGAGAGTGGCAGAAACGAAGAGATGCACAGAAGCCTGTCTGTGTGTGCGTATACACACGCGCACACAGACATACACACTTCAGGATGCTTGTCTGAGTGACAGTCGGAGGAGGACAACCTGCTGACATCAAGGCCAACTCTCTTATCACTCACACTGCAGCGATGAAGTCATTTTAAGACATAAACACACACACACACACACACACTACAGCCAAAGAGACCTTTGAAATGACATCGCTGCGGGAGTTAGAGGAAGTGGACGATTCAAACTTCTTGCCCTGAGGACAGAGTTTATTAGGGGGTCATTTCATCACTGCTGTTCCGTAGGATGCTCAACTCCCCCCTCAGTAAAGAGTGAAGCCTCTTATCATCGCAAACATCTATCCAGGCTACATTTTAATGAGAGTCTTCCTGCTTCATTTTAACTTGGATTGGTTGTCTCCTGTGTCAGGCAGCTTTAAATCTGTCTCCAATTTTACAGCTAGTTCAATCTGCCAAAACCAGGAATGGCCAGAGAATCACCTGCGATTGATCCATCTCAAACCACTGGCCTTCACAGTGTTTCCCTGATTAAATAAGGGTTAAGTAGAATAAAGAAAACAACATCTAATGATGAATATCATAAGTACAAGCCCCAAGTTCTTTGAACAAGCCAACACAACAGGTTGTTCTTTGTGTGGGTGTGTGTGTGTATGTGTTTGTCTTGGCGCAGCCTCATCTGTATTCATTTATGAAGGAAGTACAACAGGCCCTCTCATCGTGTTTAGAGTATAGGATGACTAATGGAGACAGATAGCACGATGAATCCACTCATCTGTAATGGATTAACCTTGTCTGGCCCCCAGAATCTGATCTAATCACCCTGAATCAGCCTGTTATCCCATCACACCATCGAATCAGCCACTCACATTCAGTCTTGTGACAGTGCCACAGGAGGTATCAGCGCCGAAAAAGTCGATTCCGGTGTAATTGACTGCACTATGTTATGTACTAGATGGATTGCTTCTTAGGATGCTCTTTAAAGAAGCTGTTTGTGACATTCAGAGTTTATCTGTGATTCAGAGTCTGAGTTGGGATTGCCTGCACGCGGCTCTCAACATGGAGGTGGCTGAGCCGGCAGCTAGCGACCAAGGGTCCGTACATGTGCCGCGTTTTTTGCCCTCTCATATCCATTGTTTTCGATGGAGGAGAGGCGCACTTAAAGGGAAATTTCGGTTTATTTCAACCTGTCTCCTGTCGTCCTAAATTTGTTTCAAGTGACTAGTGACATAAAAATAATAGCTAGCATGTTAGCCGTTAGCCTAGATACAGCCGGGGCGCAGAGTAGCATCAGACCTGTTAAAATGTAAGTGAACGGGCATACTTCAAGTGCAAAGTTAGTCCACTAAACAAGCTTTTTTTCCCACAAAGACCGCCTCATATCGTTAGGATAAATGTCAGAGAACATAGTGTTGTCTTACCTTACCGGACGATAGGAGACAGGTTGAAATTTCCGAAATTTCCCTTTAAATGTGAGAGCAGTGCCGTCGTGACATGCAAGTGTTCCCATGTGCCTGTTTTTCAAGTGCCCTGAGGAATATAGAGGTCAACTGTTTGAATGCATTAGCTCGCACCGCATGTCACATCATGAGGAACCACTGCCGGCAGATATCTTTCCCTTTTTCTCTAAAGATCAGTCTGTGGTAAATATTGAGTGCAGGGCTACCCCCACCTTTACATCTGTGCCTGGGTCAGAACACAAATTTACAAAGCAACGCCTGAAAGATGATCAACTCTGCAGTCAGGATTTCTGGTGAGAAGGCTATGCTACGGTGCTGGTTAGACAACCTCAGACGCCACCTGCCTCCATGAGTAGCACCAAGCACCCGATCTTGCGTTTTCCAGGTGGTTAAAGAAGTGGCATGTGTACAGGCCCTAATGATGCTAACAGCGCAAACAATGCTAACAACAGAGACAGTGCTGACAGAGCTAACATGTTAATATGGGTTGGCATTACTCTTCCCTGTGGGACATACAGACAGGGACTTACAGGAACTTACATGCACACATAGCTGGACTGGCTAACACAACAAAAAACAGAGAAGCTCGGAGTACAACACACACAGAAGGAGCGTGACTTGGTTCTCTGGTCAGGATGCCATTACTCCACTATATCTTTATTGAGAAAATTGTTGTTTGCTGCTATATTAATGTTCTGAATGTTATCTAAAGCACTTTTAAGAGCCACACTTAGCCAGTTTTAGCTTGTGGACTCCAAGTTGCTTTATATTACTGCCAAACAAGCAGCGACTGTTTTGGAAATAGGGGAGAGAAAGGGGGGATATGACATGCAACAAAGGTCTGAAGGCTGAAATCGAATCCAGGATGTTGTGGTTATATGGCATGAGCTGTAACCATTCGGCTAACAAACTGCTCCTATTTCACTATTGATTAATCTGCCTAATAATTTATTTATTAATGAATTCCAGAGCTTGAACGCATCAACAGCAAAGTGTCTCAACATGAACGCCTAACTACAAAGACCCACAAAAACAGCCCTATCTTAAAGTGGTCACTGCAATTTGTGTCTTGCTTAAAGTAAAAGCCGATAAAGCATCCGCTGCAGTTTCATCTTTTCACTGTGTTGCACGGCGGCCGAGTCAAGAGCAAGGCAGTAAATAAAACAAATCAATAGCTCACTGCTGTAATTGCAGCTCGAGCTAAGATGCATTTTTCTGGACATCCTGAGATGTTTATGCGCAGACAAGAGAGGAGGTCAGTTGATCAATGGTGATGAGCATAATAAACATGATGAATGAGAAATGCTTCTGGCTGAAATGCTATTCTGGTAATTGTGAGCAACTACGACCTGATTTTATTGTCACATGTGATTAGTAGCTTCCCGAATACAGAATAGATCCCTGTTAGGAATGTGTTTTATATTTTACAATTCTGTTTAAAACAGTTTGATTCGTGTTTTGTCTAACGTCCAGCATGTAACATGAGGTATGGCTGTAAAAAAAATACTCGTTATCTCTTTGTCTCGCCTCTCCAGACTCACACTTCGACCAAAGTGTGCATGCCTTTGTGTGGTTGAGTGGCAGAGCATTTATGCTGCAAAAAATATTTACATAGCCCACTGTGGACCACCAACTCTGCAATGCTTACACAGTGGGCCCTGCACACACACACACACACCGACACTGAGGAATATAACACAGAGAGTTGTCCAGTGAGATCAGCTCTTATGACATAACCTGGTTCCAGTTTTAAACAAGCGGTTATAATGCAACGCCAAGCATGTGACGGTGTGTGGCTCATTCATTAGCCACGCTTTCTTGGTACAAACAGTCCTCGCTGTCACCAAACAACAACGCATCTTTAACCGTCAGATGGGAATCGGAAATGTGATCAGGACACGAGCAGGGAAAAAAAGCACATGTGCTGACCATAGGAGCATCTGCTTCATGGTAGTAATCTACCTCAGCAGACACTGCAGTATTATCCTGCTACAGTGCTGTGAACAAAACAGACATAATGTAATGCAACATTAACATCTGTCAAACAGCAGGCTGCCACGCTATACGTCCTGTGTTTAAGTCTACATGTCCAGCTGGATAAGGTTGGATCATTTTTAGGTTTTACCTCTCTCATACATTTCTGTAACTTCATTTTCATCATGTGAAAATAAATTCAAAAATGGCAATGTAAGTATTCTGAGTCCTAGCTTTGAAATATCTAAATACGCCCTCAGCTCTCGCATTTAAGCACCAGCATAAGAGGAAATAGACTTGGCCAGAGTCCCCGCCACTCTATGCTGTATTCATTTAAAAACAGCCAACAAGATGTGCATTTGTATGATTTCCAAAATGCCTGCGCAGGTCTGCCAATTCAATCCCCTTTAAATTATTCTCTATCCAACGTAGACTCAACTGCTCATACTGCAGGGGCAGCCTCCCTAGATTGTGTCATATTTTAATTTCACCAAGTACCTCTGTTCTGCAAGAGAGCGTGACATGTCTTTCACTTTCATGGCTCAGTTCTTTAGTGTCTGCAGTGAGCAGGACTGATATAACACTGATATTAATCCCCAAAAGTAGAATTCCCCTTTGGGAGTGTGGTGTTAGCCACAGAACGGAGACCTTGGAGTTGGTAGAGACACTTTGTACTGCTCAGGGACACTTGATGGAGTAGCTGACGGCTGACGTAGCAGTTTGCGTCTAGGTCCGCCAGTTTTGAGAAGGTGTGTGTAAGTACAAGGCCCTTCCCCAAGGACAACAGTCCATCCTTAAAACACACCAAACCACTGTACACTTAAAGATCAGTTTACGCATCCTGGAGAGTTTTGTTCAATCTGTGAAAACAGATGAATAATGTTTTCCGCGGCTCTAGAGGGAACTTTTCTGATTACATCATAAGGGTTACCTTAAATCACGGATCTCAAATGTCTGATGGAAGACATTTAGGGTTATTAAGGGGTAACTTTGGTATTTTTTAACCTGGACCCTTTTGTCTGTGTATTTGTGTCTAAATGACTAACGGGAACAACAAGTTTTGAAATTCGTCTAGTATTGAGCAAGAAGGCTAAAGCCGGCAGCCGCGAAACAGGCTTCAATGTAACCACTCAGGGCATGTGCACCCTCAATGTTCGTCCACTAAAAGTGCTTGTTTTTGCTACTGACAGGCTCAGATTCTTATTATAAGTGTCTGACAACATTATGGGAAGGATCCCTACAGAGATAGATCTTGTTCAGCCAGAAACAGCTCTGAAATTGCATTCACAAAGCATACCAGACTCCATTTAAATAAACGGTGATTTTAGCGTGTATAGAGCCAGCATATTTTCACATCTAACTGAGCGAGTTAAGGGTTTATTTCAACCAAACCAAAGTTGGTTATTGTTGGATTGGTGAAAAGACAAACCAAGATGGCTTTTGCGAGTTTTAGTATGTTTCCGTCAACTCTGAATGAAGTATGTTTCACAAGGATAAAATTACCGTTTATGTCAATGGAGACTGGTGCTTTGGGCAAAAAAAAAATGTTTCTGGCAAACCAAAAAAGAACTTTCTCTTGAACAAACCTATCTATCTTTGTATGGATCTTTGCCATAAGATTGTCAGACACTGAATAGAGTGTCTCCTGCAGCCCTCTCGTTCAGTACTGGACTAGTTTCATAAACTGTTGTTACCATTTATTACTTAGACATAAAAACATGGTCGAAAATACCAGTTACCCATCAACGGGGTTCAGGGTTCTGTATTTGTAACCGTAGGTTGCGCATTTGATTTGCAGTAGAAGATGAAGCATCCATCCTGACACACATTTCACAAACACAGACGACAGACAGACGCTAGGGCATTTAGTTTGAACGATAACGCTATCTAACAAACAGGAAAGGTTTATTGAAAGACATGATTCCATCATTCTATATATTCTATTGTTGTACCTCTCATAAGGATCGCACAGGGCAGGACAGAGCATGGTCACTCAAATACTCTTTTCATACTAGAGATGCACCTATCATTAACTCAATTTCCATCCCTGATAGAAAAGCAAAGCCAGGTAGCATCAGATCCATATTCAGATTCAAGGGTTATGAAGGGAGTTGGCTGACACACATTGACCCATTCAGACAGACCATCGTACGTTCAACCTACTAAATCACTGCCGCTGTCTGAATGGGGTATGAATCATCAGCTCCCCTTCGTAGCGCTGACAGTCTTTTGTGAGGAAAGTAAATAAATATTCACATGCAGCTTTGCAGTTTTGTACTCAGAAAATGTCTGTGCTTATGTATCTGACTGTTTTATCTACCTTTCTACAGTATCTATCTCAAACTTCAAACACCTTGTCAAAATTCCCCTCCAAAAGATATTGTACATTTCCATCTCCAAGCTACAACTGCCATGGGCTAGTACAAGCACACACACACACACACACACACACACACACACACACACACACACACACACAAGATATCAAAACATCATGCAGTACTGTTACAAAATCATCTGTGGATGTAGCCAGTCAGTCAGAGTCTACAGCAGCTACGATCTACCCACACCACTAGACGACGAAGGGAAGATATGAGGAGATAGAATAAGTCTAGTTTTATAATTTTATATTTTTATGCTCTCAATACCCTGCAGATTAGATTCCAGGTACACAGGAATGTACTTAGCAAATATATGTGACTCAAGTCCTGATTTTGTTTTTACACCACCCACCTCACCGCATCAGGAATGAAAAAAAAAAATATTGCAGTGGTTTATCCTCAAATTCTTTTCATAGCTTGGATTTGGATGCACATTCTGTTCTTTTTGCTCCAGTGTGTTAAAACATCCCACAGATGAAAATTATCCAGGCGGGATGTTCAGCTGAGGGGTAATAATAGATACTAAAACAGACACGAGCAGCGGAAACCTGATTTCACTTGCACTATTTGGCATCCCAAAACCGAAATGAATGATTTGAGCACAAAATGGCTGCCAGAAAATGTCAGAGACACTGTCACTTTAAAGGTAGTATTTAGCCTGTACAGTGTGAAGATGGGCAGAAATTTCTGAATCATGTTTGACTTAAATCCAAGAACAACTCAAGTGATGTTACCCAGCACCTTAAAACTACAATGAATATAAATCCAGGTACAGTTCGGCAAAACAAGAATAAAAGTAAACCCAGACACTCTGCTCAGTAAACTTCCAAATCCAAATATTTTGCATTTAATTTACACTGAAAAACAATATAAAAATGATGGTGATGCAATTTTGCTGGGTTCTGTACCAAATAAGCACGTTCCCTCACGTCTAGATTATGATTTGTAGGCTGGTCGATCTCTGTCGCACCACAATACTTCATTTATAATGGTCTATCGTGACATAATTTACCCTAATCAATCATTGCAGCTCCTGCAATTTGGATTTTGCACACTGCCGCGTGAAGTTTCGTTAATATTTCGATCAATTGCACAACCCTGTCATGAGCTATTGGTTACTACATTGGAAGCCGTGCTTGGTGTTCAAGTGGTTAAAACATGAGAACACCGCCGCTAACAAATGCCAACATTGGAAACCCCAGGGCTAACAATTTATCAAGCCAGCAAGCAGGTGATCCAATGCAAGAAATGCAGAGGCATAATGACAGAGGAAAAACAGCAATATCTTACTCAGACAAATATAAAATTACAAACACAAACTCTATATGACGAAAATTACAATATATTTAGCACCAAAAAATGAACCTCCATGGCCTCTGCCATTTCTAAAAACATCAGCAAACATGTCGTGAACTCGAAGCTTTCACAGAACTTCCACTTAGGAAATTGTGAATACCACAGGAGGGGGGTGTTTATATGGACTCTTCTTGGAAGTACGGTGAACATGACCCCACTTGAAGGCAGCATAAAAACACTGAAGTGGTATGTAAAGTTTACTTTAATGTGAATCTGTATTTCTTTTTGACAGCCTAAAAACTGTTAGTGACCCCTGTAGAGGCCACACTGCGTCCTCAACCTTGCGACACCAATGTGGTTTGGCAGTGAATGACCAACTCACTGGGTTTGGTGACAGATATCATCTTTCAGCCGGACAGAAAAGCACAGACACGTTTGTAATGTAAACCATCCAAATCTCAAGCCAGCGCAGGAGAGAAACTCAATTAACTATTTTCCCACTGAAGACGAGCTTAAGACAACTGCAGCAGGACCGGTCATTCCTACATGTTCAGCCACTTCATTACTCATCACATTCACCCAAACAATGGCATCCCAAAGAGAATCAACCCCAGTGGTTGGACAAATGACCTGTCAAATTGTGACCTGAGTGTGGAGCCTGTTACTGGTGCTTGTTTAGTCTCACAAGAACAGGCAGGTTGCTACATCTACATGCTTTTAGAAAGCTGCAGCCACTCGCAACAGCATCATGTTTCGGATTTGAAAGCATATGATTCACATAACCTTTAATCAAAGGATATGTGTAAGCTTAGCAACACTCACACACACACAGGAGCGAGGACATATTTGGTCTTACCAGGTGTCAGACAGAGTAAGGTTTCCAGCATGTGAAAGGATATGGGTTACAGACGACTCGAAGACACCAGTTGCGAGGCCTTGTTGTTTGCTTTAAGCAGAAGAAGGCCACGGGGGCCAGGGCCGGGTACGGCTGCTGCTCCTCCTCCTCAGAGACACAGTCTGGATCCCGAATAGGAGCCCTGATGCGAACTCCCAATGTTGGTCCAACTTCCACTTCCAGCTCCGGTTCCTGGTCTTCCTGCTCCTCCTGAACCTCAGGACTCCATTCTCCTCCACTGCCCTGACCTGTGACGCTCCCTCTCCTCTCCACCTCCTCCGCTTCCTCCTCGTCGTGGCCTCCTCCAGGGTCAACATCATCACCCGGGGCGTCATTTCTGTAGGCCGTCGGTATAGCGAGCCTCACCTCCTCGTGCACCTCCTCTTGCTCCTGCCCCTCCGGGCACTCTGCGTACTGAAAGCGCGCTCTCCCCTCGCCATCAGTCATGATAGAGCATCAGGCAGAGCCACTCTGAGGGGGAGGTCAGAGGGACAGGGGTTAGAGAGAGGTGGAGAGATGGACGGAGGAGAGGATTTTTGCAGGAAAAACAGTGACAGAAAAGGAAGCGGGCGGAAGAGAGACATCAACTTAGCAAAGAGCAATTGGAGACAAATCACATAATGAGCCAAATAAACACTCAGACTGTTTCCTCCTCCAATCCCTCAGCGGCAAAACTACTTGCTTCCAATCATTCTAGACACAGATTATCAATATTCATTCACTAACCTGGCAGCACTTTAAGCTTTGAGCATTTACTGCAAACATTTCCTCTGTCTGCCTCCTTTTCCACTTAAAAATAAACTATCTCTATGATAGAAAATGATCACACACGACTAAGAGTCATTATTGGAACATCAAATATTGATTGAACATGATAGAAAAAGATAAATGAATACAGTTAAGTGACTACTGAGCGTCACACACAGACAATTATCTGCTGTTTTAGTGACAGCATATAGTTAGAAACGCATAAATGCATCCATTAGAATAAAGTAATAAACTCTATCAGTGCTTCAGAATTACATTGTGATATTAGGAGAATAGTGGGGATTTTTTTTTTTACTCTGTCTCCCTTGCTCTTCCTGTTGCTATGTGATTGAACAGATGGACTGCTCTGTCTCTGGTCTACTGGAGGTTTTTTAGCCCACACCACGCAATGGTGGGCAGGGAATGCGCAAAAAGAAAAAAAACACACCACACAACCACACACACACACACACACACACACACATACACACAATAAATGCCACACTAATCCTGATTATTATAATAAGTACAATAACATCGAGAAGCAAACATTAGTCATAATCCAGCTAACAGACTTTTCTCTTTTAAAGGCTTTTTAATGGGCTTTGTTGCCCATCGTTTTGCCGTTATGTGAGTAAAGCGCATCTGACGCTCGAGTTGTGTGCTCCCCTGAAAGGATTGAGAGACAAAGAGTGGGGAATGTTAAACATGCAATTATTGGAATAGCTGTTTAAAAAGTACTTACGCATTTCAAACGGTGTCAAAGGAAATAAAAACCGCCTGAGGGAACGGAGCGCCCATCACCTGTGTTTTTGTTTTCTCGCCATTAAAAAAGTGGACTCAATCCTGGACTCGATGGGTATTAGAACATTACAGGCAAACGGAACAACTTTATTCTTTTAAAATACCTTATCGAGACGGAATCGGAAGTTCCCATAAGCATGATCCGTGACTTTCCGTGTTTGTAGCGCACCCAGCCTTTCCCAGCAGCCCGGAGCTTTCCTTTCTTTTTCCTTGTCTTCAGAAATGAAAACCCCTCCTCACTTCTTTTCACAGATCAAATGTAATCCGAGAGAAACATCAATGGAAGTAATTAAAGAATCACTTAAAGTGGTCTTCATTTGCGCGTTGGGTTAAACGGGAACACCTATCCACATCCATGCATCCATCCATCCGTCCATCCTCGCTGAGGTGTTGGTTACGCAGCGTGGAGCGGAGATGCGCGCGGGAGGGTCGGGCCGCGTATGTGTGTGTATGTGTGTGTGGGTCGCTCTGCTGAGGCTTCCGTGGATGATCTGACACGGTGAAACTTGGCCCAGGACCCGGGAGTCCTGACACGTGACGTGGATGCCCGGCTATAGGGACGTAGCGCACAGTGGGAGACACACACACGTGCGCGCGAAAATCGCCACGAAGATCCAAGCCGGGCGCGCACACCCCGCGGTGTTTCATGCATCACCGTGCAGTCAGAAGCAGATAATGGAAACGGAATGAAACATGTATTAGACCATACCTTCAGTGGGTGTGAGCCACAGAAGCACAAGGAACCATCACTACTATTATTATTATTATTATTTTGTTAGTTTATGTTGTTTTATTATATTCCTCTGATATGTAGCCATAGTAACCAAAGTGCTCCAATGTAGGAACAGTACAGTATAAAAAGACGCTAGAATAAGGGAAATGTGTCTGTATCTCGCTTTCAGTAAAAATACATAAATAATAATAAAAATATTTTCCCATGGAGTTAATAGTTCAAATTTACTGGGCTGAATTGCTAAATTTGGGTGTTCCACTTCACCTTGAAATGGGCTGCAAGGCAATTTAGAGCAGTAGCCACAGCTGTAATTACAAGACACATGACGCCCAAAAGACTCTTCGCCCATGCACAAAAAGAACAGCTAATAATAAAAACATTTTTCCAAGCACCTAACCCTCAAAATGACTTTCACTCATCAATGCAATAACAATAAAGTCTTAAAAAGACATCACAATAAATCACTTCGGTGACAGAGCCGAGCTGGTTAGATAAGCTCAACCCAGTCGCTGGGAAAAATGTTGGCATTGTGTTGGCATGCTGGTACTATGTAGCAGTGTTTCAAGAAAATTGATCAATACATATTGATTCTGAATATTTGAAAGGGTATCAATACTCATTTTACGCAGTATCGATCCATTCATTCTGCAGTTTTCTGCTACTAACCAAGAAAAGAGAAGTCCTCATTGTCATTTTATATCCTGCTATATTTAGTTTTCAATAAAATATTTAAATTGTATGCCCTTATACATGGTATCAAAAATGGTATAGAATATGTATATTTAAAGTTCTGTATTGAAGTTAGAAATTCCAGTATCGTGACCACACTATTACATAACACAGTGGCTCCCAACTGGTCCAGCCTTGGATCCAGATTTCTCCTTATTCACTGATTCGAGGTCCAACAGTTTAGTACATTCGTCATTATACTTGCATTTGTTGTTGGGCAAGTTTGCTGTCTCTGTCAAGTAGCTGTCTGTTAGTCAGTCACTCTACAGCACAAAATGGCACTTTAAAATAAAAGCTCTGTGCTGGAAATTTACTGTCAGAATGGGCCCATGACCCACTTTTGGACCGCAACCCACCAGTTGGGAACAAGTGATGTAGCAGCTGCGTTGAAACTTTATGCTCCAACAATGCTGTGGTAAATACATGCTTAAGTTTCGGCGGGTTTGGCTTAAAATACCCAGTTCTGAGGGCTCAAACTTCTTTGGAAATGCGGCAATGTCTCAGGGAAAAACAACTACTTTTTAGTGGCAGCAAAACAGCGACAGGTTGCTACAAAACACCTATTTATAGTGGCTAAAATGCTGCTGGGAGAGCAGCAACAGTTTACTATAACACAACTGGTTTTGTTTGCTGGTCTTGAACAGTGGTCTGCAGTGGTGTGGAGCTATGCAGGTGTCACACCATCCACTATATCCTCTTTTCCTCCTGATGACAAAGTCAGCTCATATTACATCACTTCAGAAACACTGATATAATACGTATGAAATGTATCAAAATGTACAATGCCAGCATTTTCTTCTGGCAACTTGGCTGATACGCTCTATAATATTTCTGATTTAGGCCATAAAGTCACTTTGAGGAACGGATCCATGCAGGACTGAGGCCAGATGAGCTACTTTGAATAATGGACCCAGATCATTTCATTTCACTCTACCAGATTTGTGTTACTTGGACCTGGTCTGGAGCTTTTTTTTCCCATTTTGGAGCCAGACTGCCATGCCAGTAGATTCCAGGAACTTGTGATACCTTCAGAGCTGATTCAGTCCAGAGTCAACTTATGCTATCTGGGACTCGTGTGTTAGGGCCAAATGGGAGTCAGCAGGGAGCCACCTTACCCAGAAACAGATATGTGCCCTGTAAGCAGTGTGACTGGGGAGCTATCACTACGTAGTATGTACCTAGTATGTGCAAAGACTTCTTCATGTTAACGTTAATATGTTAAATTAAATCTTAAGTAACTGTAAGCTAAAAAGTTAGGTAAAAGATTGTGTCAGCATTCACTCCTAATCAACATTATCCTTCATATTTTCTTTAGCATATTCGTCACAGTTCAGTACCTGTATTCAATCAGGCAACTGCTGCTGCTTCTGTGCCGCATCAACGTCTTTATAGGCAATTTGATCTTGACAATCAATTTAAACTCCCAAGCTGTCTGGATGATTGATCACAAATACATACACTATATTTAATGAAGAGTGTTTCAGTGAGAGAAAGAGAGACGGAGAGACGGAGGGAGTGAGAGGTAGAAAATCAGAGTGAAGAAGACAGGGTGTTGGACGGAGGTTTATGCTGGGGTAGGGTTTAATACCGTACATTTGGATCCTGAGCAGCCTCACTGTTGGTGCTCCCGCTGGTCAACCCTGCTGACATCAACACCATAAAAAGAACTAGCCAAAAACTTGACAGTAATTGATATCACGATGGGTGAATGAAAGAGATCCAAGAGCTCCACTCTTAAATCAAATCCCTCGGGCTCCATTTAGATCTGACAGCTGATAGGGCGAGAATCTTATCAGTCAAACGTCACAGAAAGTGGTTTCTTTTTTAGACACACCAAATTTGTGGGGGTTTTGGGCAGGGCAACACGGTCTGAAAAGTCCACCATGTGTTCCTGATGGATTCGCTCACTCCAGCACTCTTCTCTACTTCACAGAAAAACCAATAAAACTCTTTTGAACTACCAGTGTTGCTTTTGTTCCCACTGGAATCTAAGGAGAGGGAGCAGAAGTCACTGCACAAAACAAATATAAGCCCATACAGTAGTTACTCATTCAGACAGTGGTAAAAAATGAATACATTGGTTACTCTCGTAAAAATATAAAATCAGTCTTTTGAGGTACTGCACGTTAAAAAGATCTTACAAATTTAAAGGGATAGTGGGGTTGTATGTGCTACTTGTCCATAGTCAGTGTATTACCTCCAGTAGATTAGTAGTTTGGAGAAGCAGGCAGCAGTACTGCAGCAGAATCAAAGCAAAGTACTGCCGTGGATGGGGGCAACAGCAAAACACATTTTAGCCACCTGAAAGGAATCAGTAGCAGTTTAAGTTTATGATATATTAATACATTTTTCATCCTTTTTCCTTGCCGGCACACAGCCTTTCAAATGGAAAACTGAAGCAACTTTATGGCTTTCGTCAAAGCCACCAGACTCCATTCACAAAAACAGTAATTTTACCTCGCTGAACACGGAAGCCACTGGTTTACTGCTGCCTCCATCAGTTAGTTAGTGTATTGTGTGACTTTGGTGAATCCAAACTAACCCTTTACAACACCTACGTCAAACAATAACTCTAGCTAACTAACTGATGGAGGCAGCAGTAGACCAGCAGCTTCCGTGTTCACGAGGTAAAATGACTGTTTTTGTGAATGGAGTCTGGTTTTGAAGGGGGCATGGGTAAGTTTCACTTTCAATTCAGTTCCCCATTGGACAGGGCTGTTTGATGGCAAGGTAAAGCAGTGGAAATATTGTGAATATAGCGTACATTTAACACAGCAGTACGCTGCTTAGCTTCCGTGCTGGTACTCCTGCCTGCTTCTCCAAACTGGGGCGCCTCACCGCCATCTACTGTAGGCAATACACTGACAATGGATCATACAACCTTGAAAAAAATCATATGCCTTTAACTACAAGTTTAACATTTTTACTTTACATAATGCTATTCACCCATGCCTGTACACTGTGTGTTGTAGTCAGCAAAAACTGTTCTTAGGGAGGGTCAAGGGCAGGATTGTTTTGCTGCTGGTGCGCATATCTCTTAATGGACAAGCAGACCGGCAAGCCAATCTTCTGACAACCTGATGTAATCCCTTAATCTTTGTGTGCATACATACAGAGGGATATGAAGCTCAAAATCTACACACGCTTACTGATCCTGTTGTCCTTTCTCTCATGTTTATATGTAGAGCATTTACTGTATTTTCTAGATTGGTTGTTCACATTACCTGGTTACTGTGTTGTAGAAGGGTTGATATTTGTAGAATTAAGTAAATCGTTAAAGGGGATGTGTTATGCTCATTTTCAGGTTCATACCTGTATTTTGGGTTTCTTTTATAACATGTTTACATGCCTTAATGTTCGAAAAATGTTCAAAAAATGATTTCCTCATATGTTCTGTGCTGGAACACCTATATCCAAAAATGCTGTTTTAGCCCCTGTCTCTTTAAGCCCCCCTCCAGGAAAAGCCCAACCTGCTCTGATTGGTCAGCATTTCTTGGTCTTCTTTATTTGCACTTGGGCAGAAAAATCACCAATAAAAGCTTTTAAACCAAAATCTTCAAAATCTAACACGTTCCATCAGGAATGTGATGCGAAATCGGACAGAAATTTACAACAAATGCAACCACGATTACATATTTCCCTTAAATTAGCATGTAGCTACAACACTTGCAGTAGACTGAGGCAGATGACCATATGATGAAATCCATCATGAGCTAACTTCAGCTTGTTTCGTAAGTAGGACAGAGTACTGGAAAGAGAGTATCCAAACAGTCTGAAGCCTGAGGTTTTTGCTCACTGGGATTACATCCACATACGTTTACCTCGTTATTTACTTTGGCTTCATGTGAGAACATCTGACATTGTAATATAATATATATGGCAGAAAGTAAGGAAAAAACAGAGCAGGTCCCCATTAGGTTAAACATGAATACATAGAAAATGGTGACTGGATTCAACATGATTTGCAGTAAACTCATTCACCTGATGATCACAAACCTCTGCTTTACTAACTGAAGGAGTGATGCAGCAGTCAGGCTCATGCACATGCAAACTATAAACACAATGACTTATGATACTTTGTTGTAACAAATAAAAACAAAAGCAAAGAAGCGCATGTTTTTTTGTTGCCATAGCAGATCAGATATGAAACGTCAGACCTCCCCAAGCCACAATTCCATCTTTCCTTATTTAAAATGCCAGAACTGTGTTTCTAAAAACACCTTGTCAAGACACCAAATAGGTCAAACCCCAAATCCACTGGAAGCCCACGTAACAAAAGCAACAACCATTTTGCGAAGACCTTTTGCATAACGGACTTTCAGCTGTGTTAGGAAATGTTCACAGATTTGTCAACCAACCTTTTGGCAACAAGGCCCTTTGATTAATGCAACATGATACAATAAGATTTGCTGTAAACACACTGCCAGTAATTCAGCCTTTTATTGAACAGCGCTGCCCTAGAGCTATCTTGTGCAGTTCACAGATCACTCTAAAGCATCAGCTACGCTGGAACAAACCGAATAAATGCTGGGCACACAAACGTGAGGCTGCTGCCAGGCTTCTCGTCGCACACGGCTAAGCTGATCAAAATAATAATTTGCCAAAAGGTTGATGTTCTCCTTCAAGACCCTTGGCAGCGGAGCCGTGTCCCTGAAAGCCAATTAAGGAGTCGTTTGAAGTAGTGAAACAGAGGGGACAATGGAGACGCTGGTGGGTTCGGTTTCAAAGAGGTGAACTAAGTTTAATCTGTCGTTGTTGGAAAGGAGGATAGTTTGCATTTTGACGGTCTTATAACATTAAAGGGACAGTTCAGATTTTTTGAAGTGGGGTTGTATGGGGTTTTTATCCATAGTCAGTATATTACACAGTACATGTCAGTTGGCACGCCCCCAAGTTAGGGAGAAGCAGGCTGAAGCCCAACATGGAAGCTAAGCAATTTACTGCTGCGGGTGGAAGTCAGCAACAAAATTAAGTCACACTTAGAAAAATCAATATTAGCTTATGTGTATGCTATACTGAGAGAGTTTTCACCGCTTTACCTTTCTGTCAGACAGCCTGCTCTGACGGGGAAGCCATTAAGAGCTTCATTTCCCCATTGATGCTTTTGTCAAAACCACCAGACTCCACTGACAAAAGCAGCAACTGTAGCTCAAGGAACACAGGAGCCGTTGGTCTACCAGTGCTTCGATCCGTTAGTTAGTTTGTGTTATTGTGTGTCATTGGTGAGTCTGAACTAAACCTTTCAAATGCCAAAGTCCCGCAATAACACCGACAAAATCACTGTTTGAGGCAGCAGTAAAACCAGCAGCTCCTGTGTTCAGCAGTGTTAAATCAAAGGAGTCTGGCTTTGAGGAGAGCAATACAGGGATACAGGAAATCACCGTCTGACATAAAGCAGTGAAAATATTCTACATAAAATCATACATTTAAACTGATATTGATATTTTAGGGTGTTTTTTTCCTATGTGGCTAAAATACATATTGTTGCCAACCCGTCACAGCAGAACATTGCTTAGCTTCCATGACTCCTGTTTTTCCAAACTAAGGATGTGCTAAGTAATGTCAGCAAAAGATTCTCTATGGATAAGTAAACCATACAAGCCCACTTAAAAAAATTGGAACTACTCCTTTAAAGCTAGTGTGTCCTGAGGGAGTTGTGATGACTCCAGATGGGGTTTACATGAGCCCCCAGTCACGCTGAATCACACTTTCCCGTTATCTGCTTCTCGACTGGGACATTACGTTATCTAAAGTAATGTCTATCATGAGGACCTGCTGAAGTCATTACAGGAGTTAAATGCTCTGTGTATGTGTGTGTGTGTGTGTGTGTGTCCATTCTCAGCTGTGAGCAGACAGACCAAGCTCCGACACCTGTCTTTCTCTCCCACCTGTCTGTCTCCCACCCTCCCCCGCCTTTCGACCACGAACAGAGTTGGAGCTCGTATCCTCATTACTGTAGGCTTGGCCCCAAAATGGCTCCCATGAGGCTTTCGCTATAATGCTGGCTCCAGTTTCACACCACTCTCAGCTGTGTGTACAAAGCCTAAAAGCCTGGTTTGAATTTGCTCAATTTGCACTAAACCAACCCTCAGCAGCACGCTCTGCCTCAGAAAAGCAGAATATCTGATTCTGTCTGCTCACTTCTCTTTCATTACACAACAAAGTGCACTCCTAAACGCTCGCAACTTTCCTGCTGATTTGAAAACAATGATACGTACACATTAGGTTGCAAATTCCACAAGGGGATAAATAATAAACTCTGCTGTATCAAGGGAAGAAAACATTTCTCTTCACATAATGTATTTAATTCGTTTATACAATACGTACTGCCACCAGTCTTAATCAATATGAAGGCGTGCGCTTCCCACAGATAATCAATACTCCTCCGTCAGCCTGCACTCTCCGCCCTCCATTCCCTGGCTGTCCCAACCACTTCCCCATCCCCCCATCCCATCATCTCCCATCCTCCCCTCCACTCTGACTCCCACGCTTTCATCATCCAGCCTTTTCTTCCTGCTTTTCTCATCTCCTTCTCATCAGCGACCATTACGTGATCCTACTGGGTGGGATATTTTTGAAGTACAGAGAATGGAAGAGGAAAGCCGCTGGACACACAAAACAGGATGGGTTTTCATTTCAATTGCTACATGATTGTGAAAAACCAGACATCCGATCCAGACATTCAATTTTACTGGATAAGACGTCATATAAAAATCATTTTCTTCACTTCTTTCTCAAACAAAGCACACTATGTGACGCATGATGTTGGATGTATTATGTTTGGTTCAGTACATATACACTGTGTTACATGATGTTAAAGGAGAGTAAAAATGGCTGAACACAAAAACCACAGTGCCAACAGAAAACTTTGACAGACACAGTAAGGAAAACCATGTCTACGTCCTGCCTGCGCTGTCTGATTGACAAGGGATCCCTTGAGATGTGCGGGGTGGAAACACAACAAACATCAAAGACGTCTTCAAAGTAATGAACAAAAACAACAAAGTCGAGAAACGGTTCTTAAAGATTCACGCATTATCTCGGTTTCTCTCGTGCTCTACCGCACATTGTCCTCTGATCTACGTATCTATCCATCTACCCCGCCGATATTTCTCTATATCTACCTGTCTCTGGAGACTGGAGTCTTCTCATTAGGCCCTGCTGACGTATATGAGGCGGGGGAGACCCACTGCGTTTCTCCTTTCGGAGGGCTTCCCCCTGCAGCAGCACGGGCACTTCTATACTGTACATGTGCAGGCACAAGGGTGTGTCACGAGTGTATTGCACAAAGCCACTGAAATATGCATATTCTTGATGTATTATTGAAATCGAGCTAAGAAAAGTACAGAGATACATAGCAAAGTGAAAGAGAGAGTGGCATGGTGAGATAGGAGAGGAAAGGGATGGCAGACTTCTGTGGTGTTGTTTTTTTTATCCCTCTTTCCAGCTGCATGCCAAAGTAATCAGTCTAATTAGGGTATGGGAGAGGGGAAAAAAATATCTGTGCATTCATAAACACAACGGGAACAGAGTAAACAGTTACATAACGGCACACAAACACCAGCAGACCACTTTACACACACTCTGACTCACACCAGTACAGAGCAGCATCACAGACAGCTTTAGAAGAAAATCTGTCATGCCACAAAGTGCACTCAAACATGCAGCTCAGTCATACATGTTGACATGTGAGGTTTACCTGTGTGTGTGTGTGTGTGTGTGTGTGTGTATGTGTGTGTGGCATGAATAGCATTAAACCTTCTTTCATCTGCATGCAGCCTGTACATATGCATCATCTGTCGGCTCATCTGCATTCACATGTAAATACGTGTTATCTTTCGGCATGTGTGTCTATGCTAAGTCACGATCAGTTAATTCTCAGGATGATGGCAGGCTTTGTTCATGCTGCTTACATGTGGTGCTGGAAGCTTGATGATGCAACCTGAGGAGCTACTTCAGTTGGCCAACGATTGTGGCTGGGCAGCTCAACAGTAACGTGACAGCAAGCTGGGAGCATGCTCCACCCAGCCATAACACCACTCCAAGCTCCAAGCTCCAGGCTTCGAGCTTCAAGCTTCTTTGGTTGCTAACTAGACACACCTAGATACAGTAACAATGATACAACACAGCTTATATGATACCTTTCTCTGTTTTTGACTCTATAGTTCTTCCTCCCGCTCAAAAGTCAGCATGTAAAGACAAGACTGACTTTGCCCTCATGAGCAAATCGGTTAACAGGTCGATTCCACTCAAATGGATTGAACACACTCCTTATGGGCTTGATTCTAGAGAGGATAATTATATACCACATAAATAATTGGTGGCGACACGACATGGAAACTGAACCCTAAAACCCAGTCAGTCCAGGCTGACGAGCCAAGATCCTCAATTTTTATCTACAAGAACGTACACGTTACTATAACACAAATTTTAGTTAATTTAAACCCAGCCAACATTTGTATGTGGGGCCAATGTGAGTTGGAAATGAGCTGAAAAATGGGCCCTATATAAGATTGTCCATGGGTTCCATGATGGCCCATGCCAATTGCCAACATGGGTGATTTTACACAAGTTGGCCCCAGATACGATGCTTTTTGCGCCCATACCCACTTAGTACTGAGGTAGTCCTAGCATAAACCACATGGGGCCCACTTCAGTAAAACCACTAATGTAGAACCTATGGACAATCCTATATAGGGCCCATTTTTCAGCTGATATACTTCCCACATTGGCCTCACATACTAGAGCACGGCTCAGGATGCATTTTCCTGACCAAACCCTGACTTGAGTCCGAGACAGATATACCTGAGCCCGGATGTTGTGTGGATGTTGCTGTATTTTTTATATATGCATTAATCTATATGTACATATAAATACATGTGATTATGAGTACATGTGTATACTTAAATTAATATGTAGTATTTTTTTATGTCTCACCAGATATATATAATACAAAAAATAACAACTGCAAACACATGTAAATATATTGGAAATTTTGTGAATGTCCTGATTCATGAATTAATTGTAAAAAAGTAGAATGAACTCATCACACCACACAACACTGTGAACTGTTGATGACCAAGCGAAGGTGTTGATTAAGAGCTACATGTCTACATCCATTTATGAGTGAAAATCAGGCTTGTGCGCACATACCCAATTACACAATAGTTAAGATTTAGGAAACACAGCCATACATGTAAACCCATCTTTTAGATCTGACTGAAGCAGTGCAGACACTGGCCCCTCTGTGACCGCACACACTGACACTGTCACACTGTTTTGCCTCAAAGAAATAATCAAAACGTTATTTTTAACTAGCACAGAGTAGAATCTTCAAAGGTATTATTTTGATCTTGCCGATGTCTACTGTCTGCCCAGAATGATAAAATGCTCTAAACGAGTGAAACCACAGTTCAAATCCAGTGTTGTGTAGGATGTCAGCTTCTGTCCAGTGGTGGAGTGTAACTAGGTACAATTTTCTCAAGCACTGTTTGTAAGTAGAATGTTGGGATACTTGTATATTACTTTAATTTTTCCATTCTGTGCTACTTTATACGTCTACACTTCTGCATTAGTCTGGCTCACAAGATGTAGACTGAAGATATAAAGCCTGCTATTGGCCGCCTATCTCAGATGATAACACTTCATATGTGTTACCGTTTCTAAGATTCCTGTTTGCTATGTGAAACTAATCTCCCACACCGAAACGTCCTTGAAAGTTTTATGTTTTTTTTGTTTGTTTTTTGCATGGATCTAGTTTTTGTAACGCCAGCGCTCACCTCTCCACCAAAACAAGTTTCCTCCCAATGCTATTTTGCAAGGGCACCATCACTGCTTAGCTATACCCAAGACGACTGTGAATGGTTTAAAGTAATACAAACGAGCCAGAGCGATTTTATTAACCTTTAGTGGAGAATTCTGAACTTTCTTGGCTTGCGACCATGAGGCGTTTCCTCTCGGATGGCTTCATTAAAATAATTGTTTCAGTAAAAGTAAAAGATCTAAATGTTTCATCCAGTACTGTCTATGCTTGTAACTGTACTAGCTGTCGTGGCCACTGCTTGTACGGGGTCTCTACTGATACACAGTTAACACATATGTTAAACAATGGCTTAAACAACAACAAATATGTGAATGTTGAGTGAGTTTTGAGAGGATTTCCTTGTCACGTACATGTATGCCTGCATAAATACACAGGCATCTACAGTACATACGCACAAAGACACATGCATACAGTCTGTTTGATCTATTATGTTCTTTTTATCCTCAATCTGTTGTATCCATTTATTTGTTTAGATGTTTTATAGAGGCTATAAATTAGCTTCAGCTAGACGCCCTACATACATTACAATGTTTATCTGTATTGTCCCTGTTAAATGAATACATAAGTAAATAAATAACTTAATCTCTCTTACGCAATGCTGCCAGGCTGAGAGTAATATTCTCATGAATTAATAATTTAGGTTGTTTATTGGAGCACCAAATTATCATATCCGTGTCTGGGCATTTGAATAGCTAAGAATCTGATGGACTCATATCTCAGTATTTTTCATGTGCACGTGGATCAGATTCCTCGCTGCTGTATCCTCTGTGATGTGATTCTGTTGTGTCTGCACTCTGTCTGCTTTCATCTCTCGAAAATAAAAAAGAATAAACACACAGGCGCTGACTGCCTGCTGGCCTCTTGAAAAATATAAAACTCATTTTCAATACAAAGACCTGCAGGTTGCAGGGCGTCCTCACCCACACACACCCCTACTGGTAGACTTCAAACCGGTTCAGAGAGAGAGACAGAGACCAAAACAGGGGAGAGACTGAATAGAGAGATATACAAAGAGAAAGTGCGATGGAGGGATAAAGGTAAAGAGAGAGACAGAGAGCGTATTGAATGCACAGACACAGGGAGAGTGAGTTGATGAACTATAATGAAAGTAACAGCTGGATTATAATCTGAAGGTGTAACAGCATCTGGCAGCCTTCTGGGTGACATTACATGAACACATACACATGAACAATCACATACAAAGCAACAACTAACCTTACACCTGTACATTAAATGCACAATGTCAGTAAGATGCTTGTACTGCAAAATCTTGAGCTCAGATGAAAAACAGCATCATCAAGTTGACATGCATTACATATCACATTTTCTTTAATACATATTTTAAATATTGTGGTATGTGTTTCAACAAATAACTGAACTGTGGTGCAAGAGTGTATAAAGGGACAGTTTACCCCCAAAATCAAAAAACATATTTTTCCTCTTATCTGTAGTGCTATTCATCAGTCTAGATTGTTTTGGCGTGAGTGCGCCATTATTGGAGATATCGTCCGTAGCTGCTCGTTCCTGCTATCAGCTGTTTCCTGTTAGTCCACCGCCAGTGGGTCGCACGTGCGGCGTCATCAACAGCTCCTCCCACAAGTCATCAACAGCCCCTCCTGTGGTGAAGGGGTGCCTCGTTCTTTTTAAACTAAAAAGGTTCCCCCAATATGTTTACCCCTACGCAGCAGAAAATTAGGCACCTCGGATCAACTGTGTCTAAACGCTCGCAGCTTTCCTACAAAACGGCCCAACATTCGCCGAAAATCTGGCAGTGTAAACAGGGCTAGTATCACCACGCAGAAGGAAGTGTGCATCTACTCCTGGACGAGAGGCTCATGCTCGTGACAGTGTCAAATGGAAACATTAATGGTGTCCTCGTCAGCTATCTCGGTGGTGCTACGTGAGCTGGCAGTAGATGCATGCTTCCTTCTGGGCGGTGATACGTTGGAGATAGAAAGGAAGTCGTTCCTATGTGAAACTGCTTTCAACAAGGTCTGTGGATTATCTTGAGGAACCAGGTCATGATTTCTGTAAAGAGACACTGCTGTTGAGTTTTTCAAATGTATGTTTTTCGTGCGTTGAAACCGAGTGCCATGTAGTTCAATTACATCAGAGAGAAGGCAGACATCTCTATGGCAGATATCTCCAACACACTCACACCAAAAGGATCTAGATTTCTGAACAGTGCTACTGGTATGATTTTCGGTGCAAACTGTCCCTTTAAATTTGTCAGCTGAAAATCAAACCTTAATTAAACCACTTGTAAAAGGGCCCTGGGGATATATGATGCACTGGTGACTGGAGCTGATAGGGAGTCCACTTACTCAGGTATTCGACATATTGACACACAGACCCCAGACTTTCTGCAATAGATGCAGTAAATCATTTTGACCAGGCTCAAGTTGAGTTTTTGGCTACAGGAACCCTTTTGACCCCTGAGACCTCAACTTCCCTCCCATAGTTCAGTCTAGCAGTGCTAATAGTGCTGCCAAGCTTACTGCAGTGTCATGTCAGCTGTATCAGGTCAGTGACTTAGTTTTCATTACAATGCAGTAAGTCCTAAATGCTCTGTTATTTGACTGATTAAGAAAACTGCATGTAGGGTTCCTGCTTTGTGACCAGTTTTGAACCAATTACCCATAAAGTCCAGATCCAGATTTTAAACCCCTTCACATCTGTGAGGGGGAAATAAAATTAAACTGGGACACTTGAAGCTGAGGTGTGAACAATACCATAACAGAGCAGTGGGAAATTAATTTCCTGATTATCCATTTATTGAAATTCAATCAGTAGCAAGTTTAATTATAAAATAAGAACTCCCTGTCTGACTTTAGTATTAATTGGATTATATAACTGGGGAGTGACGGCATTGTCATTACACAACCCTCCTAAAAAAGGATGTGTCATTTTCACAACGTACAGTAAAATAGGGGGACACAAAGAACAGAGGAGAATACATAACAGGATGGTTACATAAAAGCAACATGGCCTAAAATATAACCATTGTGTGAGAAGGTTCAGATAATTACCTGTTGTAAATAATGTCTCTGTCTTTGGACTTTGATTTTAACTGAAACACAGCCACCTCACATACATTACAGGGCATGGAGGCCATTTATCACTGAAATGTGCCAAACACTGATTCGACCGCGTTTCAGATTTACAGATTTCAGTCTTATTTTTGTTGCTTCTTTTATATAACATTAACTGTCTTTTGTCTGCAGGAGGATTGTTGGTTGTGTTCTGAGTGAGCCTGTGCCACGGTAACTTTAACCTCAATGACACAGTTTATAATGATACAGTCCACAGCACCACAAAATACAGCCTCATATATTAACACATTCAATACCCCTAATGTCAACAATGCAACTTGCTTTACAAGGTGGTATTGAAGCAGGGCTATTGTATTGGATTGCATTAGTTGGTGCAAATGTGGTTGTTATTGTGTTCATGTACAAACCAGTGATGTAGTAGTTAACATCAATGTAGGCCAACTATGACCTTCTGTCTGTGATTATCATGAGACTCATAGAGATAACTGTCAGTTAAAGGGACAGTTCACCCCAAAACCAAACATACATATTTTTCTTCTCACCTGTAGTGTTGTTTATGAATCTATATTGTTCGGGTTGAAGATATCAGCTGTAGAGATGTCTGCCTTCTCTTGAATATAATGGCACTAGATGGCACTCGGCTTGTGGTGCTCAAAGCACCAAAAAATACATTTGAAGAACTCAACAGCAATGTCTCTTTCTAGAAATCATGACCTGGTTACTCAAGATAATCCACAGACCTTGTTGAGAGCAGTTTCCCGTAGGAACTATTTTCTTTCTACAGAACTACGTGCTTTTCAGAAGTACATAACTGTGACCAAACCACACACTGCCATCTATTTGCTTCGTATGGTTTTGGCATAAAGGAATATTTCAACTGTTTGGAAAGGGGATGCACCTTCTTTCAAGACCTGGTTGGCAGAAATCACCAACTTGTTACACATGGAGATACAGTGTTTCCCTCAGCTCTGTAATCTTTGATGAAACATGGCAGCCAGTCATGTCCTATTTATCAAGAATGCCCTAAAGTGTTTGCATGTGTGTATAATATTTGTTCATGCTGTGTTGGACATACATGTTGCAGGTCATACTCTCTATAAGAGCAATTTTTGGGGTCTTTTTTTGCCTTGTTTTCTTTTTGTATTGTACATCTGTAAGGGGTGGGGGTCAGGTGACTTGTATGAAAATATATAAATTAAACATTTTTAAAAACATGTTTACACCTCCAGATGTCATAAGCACGAGCCACTCAGATGCATGCGTCCTTCCGCACAGTGATACAGTTGAAAGAGAGTAGTTGCTACATTAAACTGCTCACAACAGTGTCTGTGGAGTATCATAAGTCAGCAGGTCATGATTTCTGGCAAGTGACACTGCTGTTGAGTTTTTCAAAAGTATTTTTTGGGCACTTTGAGCACAACAAGCCGAGTGCCATCTAGTCCCATTACACTGTGGCCAATATCGCCAACACTCTGCAACTCACACCAAAACAATCCAGACTGATGAATAGCACTACAGGTAATAGGAAAAATATGTATTTTTGATTTGTGGGGTGAACTGTCCCTTTAGAGGCGGTGGTTTAACACTGTTTAACAATAACTACAGGTGTGCTGGTAACATGTCTCAGGTGGCTTTACCCTTATTTACTCACCTTCTGTCTTTAAAACCCATCACTGTGTGTTTCTTCTCAACTTTCCACCCCACTAAGTGTCTGAAACAGTTGTGAAATGAGTCTGCACTGTCTGTCACATTATGAGCTCCTGCAGAGAGAGACAGACATATAGTGAGACAAAGACAATAAATAAGACCGTGTGTGTTGAGAGATGAGTGTGCGCTGAACACAGACGCACTAATAAAGGTGAGACGGTGGAATGGAGGAGATGCAGCGGGAACGAGAGATAAATAAAAAAAGATGAGCAGACAGACAGACAGGAGGAGGGAAGCAGACTCCCACTGCTGAGTCACACAGCTCTGTGAAGTCTCACTACACTTCCAGAAACTTCTGTGCAGTCCTCGCATACTCAGCTGTGTAACGGCATGTGTGCGCATTTGTGCACGTTTATGTGTGTGCGCTGGTGCAGCTGTGCATTCCAATCAAAGAGATTTAACCCCCTCGCCCCCGCTGAGGGCCCCACCCCCCCATCAGCTCCCTCACATTATCCACTAAGACCCTCTGCTTTCCTGCCATCTGGACCAGTCACTGCTACCAGTCAGCACGCGTGTGTGTATCTGTCTGCCTCCAGCCTCTCGTCTCAGATCCACAGAAAGAAGAATTAGCTGGTTTATGTCACCCCCTGCTACCCTAACGTAAACCTGAACCACAGAGAACACAACTGGCTTTTTATTAAAATCCAAACACTCGAATGCTCAGCTGGCTCACACGACTAACTGCAGCACTGTCTCATAACAGACCTACAGCTGATAAGGAATGCGGCCTCATGCTAAGGCAGAGAAAATTGTTTTTATTGATTTATAGATTTTGTCAGTTTACAAGATTTTTCCAACATCGACCATCTACTAACAATACTTACAGGCTAAATCTGCTCCTGGCAGCTGTAGCTGTCATTTAGCCGATATAATCTTCTGTTGTGTCTGTCTGTTTTGGCTACCTTTCGCACTTTAACCTACAGGTTACGAGCTACAAACTGAGATGTCAATTCTTAATATAATTGGTAGTGGGAGCAACCTTTTCAAACTGCAGAGAGCCAAAATGTCACCTCCAGAGGCTCCGTCAAGTATTTCTGTTTTTTAACAACTGACTGAGTCTTTCAAACTTCACTGCAGACCAAAACAAACCACTATAAAAGACTGTGCAGGAACTGTGGGTTACTGCTTGTAAACAAAATATTCAAACTTGACCCTTCCTCCTTGCGCTGCTTTTATGTACACCACAAGCTACTACTGTAGCTGATACTTAATCGCCATCACCTAGCTGTCCAACAGAAAACCAGCCAACTGTGCGTCATTTTTTGATGTCAACTCGCTATATTTGCATCTTTTTTTTACGTTGCTGTGTCAGTAATTTTCGTACCTTTTCTCTAAAGTTCGGACCTCACTTGCATGATGTTACTGGCTGGGGCTACATACCCAGAAACGTCCTGAACATATCGAAATAAGAACAAAATAAGAAAACACTGGCAGAGTGCAAGGTCTAAAATTGCAAATAAATACACCACCACACATTTCTCATAAGTGATGATTGAGAGGGATTACTTTTGTATGATACAGTATTTTTTTTTCTTGTTCGGCAAATCCTGTATAGTATACCTTCAAGACTTTATTTTTCTGTTTTCAACAACATTTTACTGAGAGATAAATAGCACCATAGAATTCAGAAAACGCACAGCGCTTAAGGGTTTTAATAAACATTTACAGCACCGGATTTCAAGAAGACGTTGCGTTTGAACAGTAAGTGCACCATCAACAATTGTCGTTAGCTTTTGAGATTAAAGTGTCATCAAGGACAAACTTGCTCAAAACTGTAGCCATACACAGTGCAGCAATGTGTAGCACAATCAGCATAAAGCAGCATTCATTTTTTTTCTGGTAAGACTGGCAAAGTACTCGAAACAGCTGATAATAATTCAGTTAGTTCGGTGATGGAGAAAATCAAATATCAGGATATTTTTGACTTAATATCTTGATATCGATATCAGGATTATATTATAGGGTTGTTGCCTGACATCAGACAGAACTGTTAACAGTAACACTTTCAGTTTGACATTATGTGCATTCAAATTGATTGACGTGGGCGAAGGGATTTCAATTTTCCCTGACCAATCACTTGTGACACACGTATCCGCCTGAATCCAACATCAGCTTAACTTCACGCTGCCATGCCAAGATACCTGTTTTGCCAGGGATAAAAGAGAGGAGCAGGGCACGTAAAACAAACCACAATGTAGGGCAGCATTGAGAAGACATGTCAGTTTTGAGCAGCTTCAATAGCAGCTTTCTTCTTGTTTATAGTGCTCGCCATTGTTGTTATTACTCCTCATTGGTTCTGGCACACAGATTGACAACAATGTTGGTCCAATTTGAGGCACTGATTGGTTAAATTACTCCCTCCCATGGTGCTCATTGATCGCTTCGAGTTTTGAGTATTGGTGCGTTCTCAAAAATATTAACGCAATAAGATTTGATGACAGATAATTATCAGTAACGTGGATATAATGACTAGGCAAATAATAAAACAGCCAGAACAGTCTATTTAGTTCAGTACAATATCCAAAATCTATGACAATATCCAGTCTCATATCATGACATTGATATAATATTGATACACTTCCCAGCCCCAGCAGATGGAAATTATTACAGCCTTTTGAAAAGTTCTGAAACCCCACAGAGATTAAAACACTTTCAAAGAGTTTTTCTCAAGGCTTAACGATTATGACAACTTAAGGCAAAATTAAACTTCTGGCACTGAGCAGCCGTAAACCGAAAAACGTAATGCTTAACTCAAAGAAAGAAACTTTTATGAATTGTCAACTGAAAGTGGGTCATAGGTTTGAAGTTCACACCCATCCTGACCTGCACACTCTACCCTCCACTGTTACAATAAAAATTACAGAGCTAAAAAAGGCAGAAAGAATATGATCACTTTGTTTTTCACTTTGTTGGGATGCATGTAGACATGTGACACTGAAGTAACTAAAGTGTTATATTATCCACCACATAATGGATTACAATGAAAAAGTCAATACAGGGCGAAAAGTTGGAGGCTACTGTATACTAACAGGAAATGCTCCTTCTCATTTGCTATCATCTTTCTGCCTCGGTTACCCTGCTTCAGTAGACTTTCAGCTTAGTTTCATCATCCGCCTTTCTGTTCTCAACACACACACACACACACACACACACACACACACACACACACACACACAAAAGGCACAAACACAAGTGTGTGGAGCCCCTAAAAACCAGTAAATACGGCTTATTAGATCCAAGTGTCAAATATTACCCTCTGTTACAACGTACAGTATTTGTGTGTGTTGTTGTGTGTCTGTGTGAGGGAGTACATGTGCACGTGTGTGTACGTGACTTTGTGTACTCCAAGGATCACGAGGTTAGAGGAGAGGATTCCTAACGAGGTCTGAGGCGGCATCGCCTCCATGGAGCTGGCTTGACTGCTCTCACTAATGAGATAGTAGCACACACACACACACACACACACACACACACACACACACAGGAGCAGCTCTCTGAAACTCTCTGAACAGACACAGTGAATCACCATTTCATCCGATCTGCCTCCAAACAACCCCACTCGCTAATCCATTTCCTGGACTGTAAGTGTGCGTGTGTGTGTGTGTGTGTAAGAGAGAGTGTGTGTGAGGCCAAAAGGTCCTCGTCCTGGCAGCTTCTAATCCCCCCATCTCCCGCTCTCCCTGTGGCACCTCGCGCTCTTTATCCATTTTGCTCTTTCTCCCTAAATACTTTCCTCTCTCTCCGTCTAAAGAGAAAGTCTTGATCATTTTCTTTCTTTTTCCGATGCTAGTCTTTTTTTTTTTTTTTTTTGTCTAAGCGGTATGTTTTGGCACGTACAGTGTGCAGTGTCTGTCTGTGTGTGGGTGTGGGTGGCTAAGTGGGTGGGTGTGGGATTAAAACATATGTTCATCAAAGAAGGATTACTGTCCAGTGGTGTGATCTAATCTGAATACAGCCCTCGCAGGAGAACAACCTGCTGGTACTGATATTACACACACAAACACGCACACACACACATGCACACACAGTCCTGACGAACAGGGGTTATGAGGTTGGCCATGCTGGGTCACTGGACTACACATCATCCAATGATAATCACCTTCCCATATGGCTAACCAATCAGAGCGCTGCTTCTAGGAACAGATGGCGTGGATTCTGTAATCTGGGGATATGATTTTATCTTGAGCTTTGATATGTTGCGTTTTTCTTTTTAAAAAAATGGTAGGCTTTTATTGCCTTCATTTAAAGATGACAGGAAACGGGGGACAGAGAGAAGGCGACTCAGCGTTCAGTACATGGAGGGTACGCTCTGCTAGGTGGGCCCTGATATGTTGCTCTTGTTAAGGCATATCTGGGTCAATCATCTACATCATCATGTGGCATTTGCAGAAAATGTAGCTGATGCGCCGACACGTCAGGACTCTGGATGCTGTCTTCAGGAATTTTCCACCATTAATTTTTAAAATGCTATGAAAAACTGATGAAAACTTGCTGAAGGTGGACAATCTAACACAATAAACACGACCCCTTGAGTCCACCGACTGTGCTGACGGCCGCTAAGCCCCGCTTTCCTTAGTTACTGTTGCTAAGCCTGTAAATCTTTCCACTCTCGCATGCAGTTTACTCAGGGACAGACTTACCACTTGATTGTCTTAGTATTTTTGTTGGCATTTATTTCATTCTGATATGACCCTTTTTAAATGCTTTGCTTCAAGGAATGACAAGCAACATTGACGTCATGATGGTTATGAGATTTACTCTTTGTTGCTTTCTTGTGACCTTAAAAGGAAAGCAAGCAGCGACCTCCAGGGCTAAAAAATGAAGCCAATACGGTTCTTTGAATGACCACTTGAGCTGTGTGTTGGAAATTAGCACCAGCCACAACCTATATACTTATAAAATATGCAACTGGCTGCTAGATTTGCCTCAGTCACCAGCCAAAAAGACAATGGTGGTCCATTGAGCGGCTGGAAGATTTTGGAATCCACCAGCCACCGTGGCAGGTCGATTCCAAAAAAGTAAATTTCCAACCCTGGACAGGAAGTACAGAGAATTGTTGCTATGGAAATGATACATCTTGTCTAGCTGCACTGGTGTATGCTGGCAGGTTTTCCAAACATTACAGACCGGTGCACTGCAAGAAGTTGCAAGTGCCAACTCATCTCGTCCTGAATCTTTGGTCTTAACAGGGTTTAAACGATGTGATCGGCAAACGTAAGACAAATTTGGCTGGAGCATCAACTTCTACAAATCAGGACGCTCACCTCTGATACAAAATTATCCAGAATCAGTTCTCACACACTGGATATCCTCATTTTAGGGTTGACTCTAATATGGACTCTACTCCTCCTCCCTTTTAACCTGAGAGCAGAACAAAGCACCTCTGAGGTTCAGCATCTTCCTCGAGGACACTTCAAAGCACGTACCCAACTGCTAATGGACAGCGCGCTGTACCACCTGAGCCACAGCCGCTCCCTGCATGGCAGAGTAATTGCGTAAATGTGAGCTAGACATGGATGAAGATAAACAGGTAATAAATCTCCTGACGTCACTGTTCTTCAACGTTATGTCCATCCACGTCTATCCCAAGCTTTATAGTGTCTTAGTATGCACTTCAACTGTTATTTATGCTCTCATCATTTATGCTGTAAGCTGACCAGAAGGCTGGTTTCCATAAAACTTCCTCTGAGAGCTGTAACCAGTGTGTGTACTTGTGCGTGTAGCGAGAGAGCAAGAGCGCTTGTCAGTTGATATACGGGCTTCTGGGAAGCTGCGCAGTGCAGCTGCTGTCATACCACAGATCAAAGGGGATTCCTAGGCAGGCTGGATGGAGGAGGGGGAGGACATGTTGGATGGAGAAGGAGGGGAGGGTTGACGTAGTCAGAAGAACGGAGAACTTAATGAAGCTTGCTGCACTAACGTCAGCTGGGTTGAATCTCTGAACTTCAGAAGATGCTTCTGCTATGACGGATTGACCCTCAGATCTCACAGTGTTCAGCAGGTTTAATTCAAAGCCACAGCTCAGAATTAAACCAACACTGACAGGATCAGGAGGCCTCCAACAGGGGCCACCCATGTAATCTATAAAAAGAAATGCATAAAACATGCACTTATGATACCACACATTTCTCTGGAAGACGGATAATGACAAACGTCATACTGTAATTATGGACAACATTCACAGCAGCAACATTATAGTTGTATAGTCTGGTGTTATACTAAGTGGTATTTCTAATGTTTTGTCCATGCGACATCAAATTAATAATAGTGCTGTTCTGTTAGACTGTACTGATTTCTGCCAGATGTGCCTAATAAACTTGCAAATGGCTGCACACTCCCTTGTGCGTCTACATATATTCCATTATCTTTCCCTTCCTTGTACCACATTTGCTGCAGCAGCCCATTGTTTCATGCTGATCATTAATCATCTAATCTAATCTACAGAACGATGCTGCTCTACCCTGCTGCTGCTGGTTACGTAGCCCTTGTAATCCAATTGATGCGTCAGTCGCTAATTCTGCGAAACAGCAGACGTCAATCCAGATGGCAGTAAAATTCACCCCAGGACAGCAGAGTCAACTCAGCCACAGTAAATAATTTCAGATGGGACATTTACCAGAGTAGAAATTATTTTCCTAGACAGCTGACATTTCTTTAATAGGGAGACATGAAATAACCAAACCGCTCCTAGTAATTCTAAAGGGCTGCAGAGAGACTGTGTGTTTGAGTCTAAGCACCAAAATCTGCTTTATTTCATGGTACTGGAGCAAAACATACCTACTGTATAACCATTTCAGGCCTTTAGAGGTATAACAATACAATCAGCATATAATTAATTTGTTAGACTGTAAGAACCTTCCAACAAAATCCTTATTAATTTCTCTCAAAATATACTGGACTCTTTTTTAATATATTTCTAAAGGAATATACCCGCTGCAGCAAATGACCATTTGTATATCAATTACAATGATCACTGTATTCAATTGTATTCAATTCTCACCCCATGGTGATGTGTAAGTTGGAAGGAAAGTGCATGAAGAATCAAAACAACCCAGTCTCACTCCGAGGTCGTCGAAATCCAGCACTTGGTCAGTGACTTCTGGCTTTTGACACCGACGAAAAAAGATGTTCTTTCACGTCTGCTTGATACGCAGCCAGTCACTGACATAGTATAATGATGCCCGGCAGCATCAGGGGGAAATGTGGCGGGACAAGAACGAAAGTCTGAGTAGGGTGGACGGGAGATGTGGTGGATGGGTCCAACAACCACCGACCTCACTTGGAAGTAAGTGTTCTGCATGATGAGTGGAGTTAGAGTTTATTCATTGTGTGTGTTATCCTTGAACTTCTGAAATAGTTTGAGTGGCTACTATATGTAAACTAAATGCTACTAGGTGACTGCAGAAATGTCACAGAGCAGCTTTCACCCAGGAGACCAGTGTTTGCCCCTGTAAGACTGTAAAGCCAAACTCTGTTCTTTTTACCTAAAGCCAACCAGGTCTGTGTTGGCAAAACGTAACCGCATGCATTTGTTGTTGAAGGAAAATGTACCACTGTAGGGCCTTCAATTTGAAAGAGAATGCAAACAGTACATTTCCTGAAAAAAACAGCAGTGTATTTTGGAGAAAGACAATGCATTTAACAGTCAGAACTCGACACAGCATCCCACGTCAACAACTAATGCAGTCATTGTGAGAATGTGTTGATCAAAAAATGGAGACAATTCCACATTTAAAAACAGCAAAACTATCTCAAAACATTCTATAACATTACTTGTGCAGTAAAACAAAAAAGTAGTAGTAAAAGATACAGTCTCATTTATCCAGTCGTATGCTTAGTACTTCCCAAACTATTAACCCACTATTTGAAACACTGACACATTAACAGCACAGACACAGCCAGGGATGTCACCGGATGTTTTGTTATAGTTTAACTGTTTGTAAATGTGGACCCCTATGACCTCCATTCATTTAGACTATTCTTGGTTTTGGATTCTTCATTCACTGTGGAGGCATGCAGACATTTTTCTTTTTGAATTAAACATAACACCGGGTGAGTAACTGATATGCAAATGGTCATTTGGGGATGAAGTTCTTGGCACAAAATGCCAATAATATCCCATTAAATCAATTAAGGTTGGTTAACAAGCACATCCTCATCTTCATGAAAAGTAAAGAATATAAATTGTTTAAATAATGTCACCATTAAGATATATAGACCAAATATTACAACCTTAAGGTTTTTTAATAAACACCTTAGCTGACCACACACCCTAGTTTTCAAAGTAAATGTGTTCAAAACTGCAGCTCAGTTGCATTGTACAAAGCAAAGGTGCCATGAATGCCAACAGAGTCAACGGTGAATGTAAAGAGAGTCAGTGCTGTGAATGGAAGAGAGGAAACATCAGCTTGAGTCTCAACTGTTTCAACCTGACTGGTTAATTCAGGTTGTATGAATGCAACGAGACAAAAGCAACAGAAAAAAAGAAAAGTGGAGGCAGTCTGGAGGAAAATGAGAAACCGGCCTTCCGTGTGAATTTGGGACTCAGTCTGTCTGAGCTGTCACACGCAGTCGCTGCTCGTGACCACACAGTAAACATTAATCAGTGAACTAAACACACTGTTTGTGGCCAAGAGACTGAAAAACCACTCCAGGGATCAACCGAGCTGAAGATTTGTGTCACTTTGTGTCTAAACAGCATTTTGTTGAGGAGATATGATACTGAGACTTTGTGAAAAGCTGCTCCACCACACTCCATTTCTACAGTCACCTTATAGCATCCAGTTTACATACAGTAGGAACTCACACTATTTCGGAAGTTCAAGGATAACACACACAATGCGCAATCCACAACTCCACCCATCCTGCAGTGTACTGATTATAAGAAATAGAAACAAAAAATATAAGTATGACATTTCAAGCAAACATAACAACCAGCCACAAACCAGTTAACATTATGTTCATTCACAAAGATGGTGTAGAGGGGAAATTGGGTCCCCTTCCAACTAAGTCACTCAAACAGAAACTTAGCAAACTTTCTCATTGTACTAACTACACAAACAATGCTGTATAAAACAAACACAGTCCTGCACCCGGTTAGGTAACCAAAAAAAGCTGTGTAAAGGGTAAAAAAAAAAAAAGAATATATACCTAACAATTCACAAGTACAGGCACGGGTAAAAATAAACTACATGCAGGCAGGCAGTAGATGAGAACAAAAATATCTATCTTTAACTCACTATTATCAAGTTAATCACACAAGTCAAACATTTGACCCCGTTGGCACTTTTGTTACTGACGTGTGGGACTCCAGCGGTGAAACTTTGCAGCCCAAGATAAGGTGGCAGCCTACATCAAATTCAAGACACCTAAGGAAAATCCCTTTGAGGTTTTATGGTGGTAAAGGCTAAAATGTTTCCTAATCTGGTAGTGATTGCGCAGAATGTTTTCGCCATCATGACACTGAGTGCAACCAGCAAGAGACATTTTCTCCGCTGGATTTGTAATTCAACAACGGAGACCCCAGCTTAATGTGAGTGTGTATCCTGTGTGTGTGTGTTTAATCACAGGTCCAACGCAGGACTTTTATTGACAGGTGCAGCTCTGTCTTAGACATAATAACGTGTAAGGGGTCGGTTCTGGTACTGAGCTCTATGGTATGTGTGGGTGCAGGTTTTCAAAAATGAACCCGTGCAGGACTCTGGTAACAGATATACTAATATGTGTTTAGTCCAGAAGAGTGCTTTAACGAAAGAGCAAAACTAAAGGAGCAAGGCTAGCAACCGTTTGATAGTATATGCATCTGATTTAAATTTAACTGTTTGCACTCTTACGCACATGTTTTTAACCTACTGTTGATTAAGCATGTTAAAGTTGGAAAGAGCTACGGTGTGGTTCGTAGTGCACTGTTCTTAGTTTACAATATGCTACGAATGAATGCACAAAAACAGAAAACTTATGTGAGATGTGTCAGTACAAACGCCATTCCCAAACGACAACTACAAAGCTCATAATCAGCAAGCAAAATGTTTTGCTTTGTTGTTTGATGTTTCCTCGAGAGGCCTCGTCATAATTTGCAGTCTGTTTTACTTAAATAAAATTGCTGTGAAATAAAATTTAATTGAGATTTAAATGTATATGGATAACAGGTGTGACTTTTGTGGGCAGAAAAAAGAAAACCGCCCTGCACTTGTTCTGTCAGTGTATGTATTGATTCCAGGATGTTTTGGACTGATTTAGAGAACATTTTGACATTGAAACTTATTTCTTATTTTGTGTTTTATTTTACTGAGAAAGTATTGGCAGCAGCTGTGCCTCAGAGGTAGAGCAGGTCATCCACAAATCAGAAGATCAGCGGTTTGATGCCTGGCTTCTCCAGTACACATGTTGAAGTATGGGCAAGATACTGAACCCCAAATTGCTCCCAGTGGCTCTTCCATCGTTGTGTGAGAGCATGTGTGAATGATAACTGTGTAGCAGGTGGCTGTGTGTGAATGGGTAAATGTGACATGTACTGTAAAAGTGCCTTCCTTGAGTGGTCAAAATACGAGAAAAGCGCTATACAAGTGCAGTCCATTTTGCTTTATTGACGCAAAGTGGTCAAAATCCAAGTCAATATTTTTCATTTATTAGATGTCCCAGCACTTCAATATGTAAAGTTAACAGTAAAAAGGAAATATAAGGTATAACATTTAGGTCAAATTTAATTTTGTTCCGTTGTTCTTTTAAATGTCGACCTTTGAATTCTTTTTGGTCTGTGCATTCATTTTAAACTGTACAATCAATTTAAAAAATTGTAGCTTTGAGTAGCTCTTCATGTCCTTTGTGCTATGCATTGTGGGACAGTAATGTTCATCAACAAGAGTATGTCGTTTTTAGTCGCTGTCCTTCTGTTAGTTAACACACAGTTTGCCATCTTTTCTTCTTTGAATGTGGCAGCATTTATGCCAGTAGAATAAAATAGTTTAAAGATCCTTTTTCATTTTGAGTGACTGTGTTATTAAAATCACAAATTAATACTTCCATGGTAATATAATACTTTTTATTTCCAGTTTGTGAAACTGGAGAAGGACCATACATTGGTCCCATTTTATGGCAGTGTTGTCCAGGATCTGTATAAATAGTTTTTCCACAAACACTGAGCACATGTTGTGCTAAAATAAAATGTAAAAAACAACAGTAGTACAGAGCTGAAATGTATCAGAGGAAGTGATCATGCAGAGAAAACAAACAAAAACATTTGAGCAGATAAGAAAATGTCAGCGCAACACTTGACAACTGATGATCCAGGGAAGACGCATAGTGGAAGAGAAGAGGGAGGGAGGGGGGAGACAAAGGAGAGACAAGTGCCAAGTGTCAGGAGGACTGTCGAGACAGAAGTGGGACTGTGGGATAACTTGCGGTCAGCGAAAACAGGATGAGTCAGAGGAGGAGGGGAGTGAAGCGTAGTGGGGGGCTAAGAGAAGCTTTTAAAAGAAGCCAGAGTAAGATACAGAGAGGAAATAGTTCCTGGCATTTATTTTAAACTACTTAGAGAGCCAAAGGGGTGTCGTTTACTGTATCTGATTATGCAATTTAAGATAATGATTACAAAGTATGTGAAGTATATGCCAGTAAGGTCTCAAATATTTTGATTGTCTGATTTCTGACATACATTAAACTCCACCCACTGGGCATTTTAAGTAAATAACAACAGGTGCCACTGACCTATGTCTGCTTTCAGGCAATATTCATAAGGGAAGTGAATTTCAATTTGACATGGTGCTTTAGATGTTCAGTAATGAAGAAACACGTTTAAATTGCCTCTGTAAGAAACCACAGGAGTTCAGCAGCAGGAACAAGACATCAAAGGCAAAACAAGATGAATTTAGATGAACTAAGAAGATGAACTCATCAAATGAGTGTGAGTCATATAACGTGTGAGACGGCAAGAAAACCTGAGAAACAGAAACTGTCACAAGCAGCTACACAGACAGAGGCAGGGCTGCAGGACAACTGATGGTCAGGTCCAATTACCAGGAAAAACACTCCTTCAGGGAGATCACGCTGTGGGTAAACACTGCACTCTGACAGGTGTGTGAGCCTGTGTGTGTGCAGACGGGTGGTGCCATCAAGAGAGCAGAAACTGTGCTTTGGTATATTGCTTGCTATTTTAATTTATTGCTCATGTTCTTTCCGCCTGGCACCGTTTTTTCTTCCGACACATAAATGTACTCTGTTAAATAAAGTGATTGTGATTCAGAGCACAGCGCAGGATTGTATTTCTCCAACACAGAGAGAGATAGAGCGGCACTAGAAATGCCGATCCAACCTAGTATTTGTGTCCATTTGCTTTTTGCTCTGAATCGTCTGGGTTCATACCTCGCTGCCTGGTCATTACATTAAAAATGTAATCACTGTGGCGGTATGTTCCTTAGAAAAACTACTTTCCTACTGCAAAAATACTTCACATGAACATAATATGTCTAACTGCTAATGTTTGGCTAATTGCAAGCTTTGGGGTGTTTCCTAAATGGGTAATTTTTGGATAATTGCAATTTGCTTATCACTACTGTGGCATGTATTGTCAGAGGTCTCTCAGTGAAAAACAGAGACATACCGTATAATGACTTTAGAAGGAAGGAAACTAATATAGGGCAGAGTGGAGCTGTAAGGGCCAGGCTAAAGATTTTCCCATTATTTTGGTATTTTTAAAAGACTAGTTTGACATTTTGAGCATGAAGTTACGCCCACCACCCGAATAGCTCGGCTTAGTTTAGCACAAAGTCTGGAGGCAGGAGGAAACGAGCCGTCCAGCTCTATAAAAAGGTGACATGATCCTCTACCAGTGCCTCTAAAGCAATCTTATTAATGCTATATAAGTGTAAAAATTAAATGTGCTTTTTTAAGTGCCAGCCTTCTTGATTAGGTGCGGTGACTTTGAGTCCTGTTGTCACTGTTGACAGGTAACCAGTAGTGTTAATTAGTGAGCTTCAGAGGTTGTAGACGGATCCAACCTGCGCTGCTGCAAAGGCTGAGCCTTTAGGGGGCACACAATCTGCCAGGTGATTTTCAACCTGTGCGTCATCTCCACACAGTCTAGCCTCTATATGCCGTAGCTTACGCACATGGCATACGCTGTTGTGAACATTTATATTCGTGTAGTGGTGTGTCTGTGTCACTCTGCAGTTACACCTCCACAACACTAGTCGGCAGAAGGGTTTCTGTGAAGTGCTGTAAAGTTTAGTTGATTCAAAACACACATTAAACACACATTAAACATGGTTTAATAGCGACACTTTCAAACACAAATACACAAATCAGCTTCATTATAACGCGCAGCATTCACAGACAAACACTTGTCTTTATCTGGACATATTTTCCCCACAAATATAACATGCTAATGTTTTTAGCACAAGCCTATGGCATTTTACATTGTATAAATTAGCATAGTGGCTAGCAGACTTTTTCTCTACCCATACGAAGCCAGGCAACAGCAACATTTAACAAATTCAATATAACTAAATTCTACTCCATTACAACTCACAAGATTCACAGACAAAACAACTGTCTTATACTAAACACATTTTCGAAACAAATACAACATGCTAATGTTATTAGCACTAGCCTATGGCATTTTACATTGTATAAATTAGCCTAGCAACAAGCGGAAATTTCCTCTGCTTCATATGAAGACAGGATGAATCATCTTTGGCATCTTCGTCGACACAGGGTACGGGGTACGGGTCAATTCTATGCAGAAGGAGAAATCCAGAGTTAGAGGTCGCAGAGAATTTTTGTCTTCATTTCATCTCTGGATTCGGCTGTAGATTAAACCAAGGACATACGGGTTGGATCATGGGTGCTGGATGATAAATATACTAAAATAAAAGGGTTAAAAATAATAACTGAATATAAATATGATAGCTAATTGCATTAACTGTGGAGATGTGCTGCTCGATATTCTAAGCAAAAAAAGATTAATTTGAATTGCTTTCAGAATTACTATCATTTTAAAATATCTTAGTTCCACGTGTATAAAATGTTCCAAAATGATCACTGTAAACATGCTGCCTAAACATATTATTTGCATGGTTATTTTAAGATTTACAGTTTTAGGTCAGGCTGCAGTTCTTGTGTCGGTGGGTTGGGTCACGTTGCCAAATGAACTGGTCATGTGAGGGTGGTGAGGCAGGTGTGGTATTGCATGTCACAGGGGTCATGTCTTCAGAATCAGACCTGTGCAGGACTCTTTCCCTGTTAATGAGAACGCCACATTTTAGGCTGCAAAGCTGTACGTGTTTATTAAATGTGAGAAAATATTAAAGACAATTCATCTCCTAAATTAATTGCGTCTACACTTGAAAAATGGAGATGGGCGACAAAAACAAAAACAAAAACATGAGTGTCCTCGAGAGATTCTGGTGTGCAGCCACTTCCATATATTATGAGAAATGCGCACAGCTATAATAACTATTATATCTTTTTCGAGGACAACAAGGATGTTCACCAGGACAGTGATATTCAAGTTCACACTATCTCCCTCAGGCTCTCTATCCCACCCTACCACACCACTGGACAGACATGCTGACCAACCAGTTCAAATCACTGGTGCAGCAACAGGGAATAATAGCATGCCTCCTTCAAACCGTCAACTGTTATTGCCAGCTGAGTTTGTTGGATCCAGGCCTGAGGCACTGCTGCTGGGAGCTGAATAGCATTTCCTGCTGTGGTCCATGAGCCTTCACAGCCTTCTATTCGACTCAATAGTTCACTGACTCTAAAAGGACCATTAAAATGAAGCAAAATAATAACTCATACTATGGAAAGCCTTTAAAGATGCTTAATAAATGTGAATGAGAGTGTGAGTCAGGCTTCAAGCTGTGCCAGAAGCCTTCAGTTTGCCCTGATACAGGGCTCCTCAAATCACACACCAACACCTGCACACACACGATTCATTCACACAATTAAATGCACAATCGTGTGTAAACACAACTCGCGAACACACAAATACTCGCACGTAAATCCCCTGCCCCAGAGTGTTTTCCCTTTTATCCCCTGTGTGTTTGTGTTATTGTACGTTCAAAATGTATTGACTGTGTGAGCGCCCGTCCTGTCACAATGAAGGAGACAGACTGGAGGCAACACGTCACTGCGCAGGGCCACAATGGAAAACAAATCTCTGCCATTCAAACGCCCCACTCCTGTGACACTATCAGCCTTTTTGACGTTAGAAGCTCCACTGAGCAGAATTCAGAAAAGAGATGCGTGGCGGCTGCTTGTCCTGTGGAGAGGAAGAAATAATGTGGGTCTATTCTGTGCACACAAAAAAAATCATTGAACATCTCGGCTGATTTCAGCATGTCGCCACTGTTACATCTGATTGGTCTTTGATCATGAGAGTGTGTGAGTCCATATTGTAGGTTTTTTATTCTTTTGCGATGATTATAAAGACAAAGAACACTGAAGCCACTTGAGTCCAACTGAAGAGTTTATTGTGACAGCCAGCAGGAGAACAGTGTGTCAGATACAGTTTTGTCAATGTTACCGTTTTTGTAGTCTTGGTATCCCAGTTTATCCTTACATGATTTTATCATACAGGTCTCATAAAAATATGCCCTAACCTGTATATATAGTATATCCACCAATATGTATTAATTATAACTGTCTTAATGGGAAAGAAACTCATTAATAACCTGACGCTCCAGATGGTTTGTTAAACTGTTCAAAGTACCTGGCCGATTGGATAAACCATCTATCATCGTCTACAACAGAGCAGTCAGGAGAAAACTGAAAACATCTTTTCTATCGAGAAAGCCTTCAGTGCTGTTCTTTGCTCTAATTTCAATGAAGAAATACTCTCCATTTCTGATGTAACTGAGGCTACTGCAGCATCTCTGCTAACCTCTTTCGGAGTTGTTTTTTAGTCAGCTCTCCATGTCATCACACACCTAAAATATGCCCCTAGCTGCTAGTATCTCCTCACAGGATGCATATTGGTCCAAACCACTGGTTTTGCAGACACAAACGCATTACTTAAAACCTGAAAACTTAGATTTTCGTGTACGCTCAGATGATGTCATGATACAGGAAGACTCCAGCTGCCTTGCAGAGTAACCTAATGTACACAATGACTGTCTTTTGTTTGATCATCTACTTCAGACATCTCAAAACTTTTCCGTTCAAAGCTTCTAACCTGATGTGACTTCCAGGATGGAAAGACACCAAAAAAAATTACTTAAGAGCTTAATGCAATTACAAGTACTTGAACGTTGAGTATTTCATTTGAAGTTACTACATCCTTTGTCTACATATATTTAAACGTTAGGATTAATTTAAGATGTTTTGGGGGGGCATCTGAGCTTTTAGTAGTTAAAACCAGGATGTTGCGATTAGGTGGCCCACATCCTCGACCCCCAAGTTGTTTATACTTGCTGTAATATCCCTTGGCACAAGGTCTGCTGCCTGAAAATAATGTAATCATCCCTTTTGCAACAAGTGCGAAGGCTGCAACTGTTGCTAGGCAGCCTACTTTTCCGGTAATGTTCTTTGCGCAACACTTGTTGAATTCTTGCTTATCCATGGAATATTTTTGTATGCTCCCTGGCATTTTGGTGCATATTGCAATGAAAAATGTATTCATACTCGTCTTGTACTCATACTTGTCGTCGTCCTCCGCTTATTCGGGTCCGGGTTGTGGGGGCAGCAGCCTCGGCAAAGAAGCCCAGACAGTCCTCTCGCCCAGCCACTTCCGTCAGCTCTTCCAAGGGAACCAGCCGGGCAATGTAATCCCTCCTGTCCTGGGGCGGCGCCAAAGTCTCCTCCCGGTTGGACATGCCCGAAATACCTCCCAAGGGAGGCGTCTGGAAGGCATCCTCACCAGATGCCTGAACTACCTCAACTGGCACCTCTCGATGTGGAGGAGCAGCGGCTCTACTCCGAGTCCCTCCCGGATGTCCGAGCTCCAGCAATGAAAAATGTGTTGAGTATAAATGCACGGACTGTCACCCACTGGTTTGTGGACTGCCATTTTGAAGGCTTGAGTCATTTTGGCTGTCACCATCTTGTTTACTGGAGCCAGAAGTGACCACATTTGGACAACGCTGGCACTGTGGAGGAGTGAGGGGTGGATCTGACTCAGACACTGTGGCAAGACCTCACAGAGAGTCTGTCGTTCAAGCTGCCCCGCCCTTAAATATGTGTAAATTTGGGCTTGAAATTAGCTATAGAGACCCAAACCGTTTTTTTGTACCAGGCTGTTTATTTCTGCCGTAAACATGGAGGTCTGCTTTGGAGCCAGCCTCAAGTGGCCATTCAATAAACTGCAGTTTTTGGCGCTTCCTCATCGGCTTCATTTTTCATGCAATCTGCAGAGGCCCGCACCATGGTGTCTGGCACGAGTACAAACAAAGCTTTAAATAATCGATGGTGATCATCAATGATCACTGCTGTCAAAAATCTTCTTATATTTTACTGTACATGTATTTGGCTTCCTGATGAATCTTCCTCATCTAAATCTTGACAGCCTCAGAGGCATCAGAGCACTCTTGTTTGTTTATAACTCCCTAATTAATCAGATTCGTTAAGCTTTTGCTGTGCTCCATGTTTTTCCCCTGGTCTCAGACGCTCCCCCTGCAACAACTCTGTGTACCATTAAAGGGCCCACCTCTCCAGTTTGGGAGTGACTGCAAAAACGTAGTATAAATAAAATATCACTTTGAAATGGTCCATTCCACCGCTGCATCTCTCCGGTTACAACTGACAGCTGATGAAACAGACCAGACAGTTTACTGTGCTCTGGTAAACTAAACAAGTTCTGAGTCATCTTTATCATAGTGTAGTTTCTCCAACTTGATGTCTAGTATATCACGGTGGCTGTCGTGGTTACTTTGTCACAAAAGACTCTACACTAAATCTAAGCAAACTATTCCTTACGTTGTGTCCCACAGAGGCCTGGTATAGATGTTTGAAAAAGCATTAGTGGAGGTATGTTACAAAGTGGGCATATCTATTACAGACGTTTCATTAAATTAGCACCCTGACACCACTGGGAGAGTCGGCAGTAAATTGAAGCTTAAAAGTTGTGCATTGTGAGCCAGGATTTAAAGGATTTAAAGCGCGACGGTGAAGTCACCAGAGTTCTGACAGCTATCCCTGCTCTCACTGACAGGCCTCCCCGCCTGCAGTCTTTTTATTTATGTTTCTTATAGAGTGTCAAATAAAATCAATCACTCACTTACTCGTGCTTTCTTCCTCCTCCCTCTCTCTCTCTCACACAGACACCTACAGGCATGATTGCAAACACTCTCGCACACCACACACACACACACACACACACCCAAGATGCAGACGTGGGTGATGTCATTAGGGTTTCTAGGCGACCTGTCACTGAACCCTGAGGCCTCTGGTTACAGTAGAGCTGGAAAGATGTGGTCACTCAGCTGTCAATAATAAACGAAGTGTAAGTAATGGTGTGTGTTGGTGTGTAAACAGGTTACATACAGTTAAGTGCACAACAGGAGGGGAAATACACTCACTGTAGGTGTGACTGCAAGTGTGTTGGTGTGTGTGTGTGTGTGTGTGTGTGTGTGCGTGTGTGAGTTTAAGGCTTGGGGTAATTAAAGCGAGAGGTTTATTGCGCGTGTGTAAAACAGTCCTCAGCGCAGTGGGACAGTAAAATCTCTCAGAACCCGTTTACCTTACGTCGACACATCACTCCCTAGATTACTTAAATCTCTTTAATGAGAGTGTGTGTGCGTGCGCGTCTGTGTGTGCATGCAATGGGGATTGGTAACACACATGGGTTTCCATTAATCTGGTGGTGAATGTTTTACACACAAAAAGCTAAAGAAGCAGCCAGTGCTGGTAGAGCCAATAAAGTTTTAACTGTCCAGCAGTATAATATGATAACAGCATACTGTATGCATCTGAAAGGCCTGTGAGGGTCACTGATCAATATCAGTGACTCTGTAAATATGATCACAGGGTTGATTATATAAAAAGAAATGTTTTACATTTCTACAGCAAACAGTAGCTACAGCTTAGCTTAGCACAAACCTGGAAATGGGGAACGGCTCTCCTGGGTCTAATGCGTAAAAAGATGAAGTGTAAAAACAACACCATGATATCAGTCTCCATTTGTTGCCTGACAACCCACAAGCAATGACAAGGAAGTTCCTGCACCTGGTCAGGAAACAGTCTGCCATTTTAACACTTTGGTTTTTGTATGGTTGGAACAAAAAGTTCTTTTCCAAAGTCATCACATATCGCTGCTTTGTCAGTGGCCTTTCACGTCTGCATATTACGCATTAGGTACTCTTCTGGGTCTGCTGTTGATGTTCAAGGATGCCGCTACCAATGCCGGGACCTTAATGAAAGCACATAGTTAGGTTGAGGGAACAAAAACCCCCATCATGGATCGGTTCTACATTCATACACCAGGCTCCTGGGTGAAAATGCAGGGTTTGCACACACAGCAAATGAGCAAACTTCCCAAAATGCTGAACCGTTCCCTTAAAGGGACAGTGCACCCAAAAATGAAAATTCAGCCATTATCTACTCACCCATATGCCGATGGAGGCTCAGGTGAAGTTTTAGAGTCCTCACATCACTTGCGGAGATCCAAGGAGAGAGGGGGCAGCAACAAAACTCCACCTAATTGAGGCTTGCGGCACCCCAGATTCAAACATCCAAAAACATAATTGAAACCACAAAATATCTCCATACTGCTCGTCCGTAGTGATCCAAGTGTCCTGAAGCCCCGACATAAAAAGTTGTTCTGTAAGACGTCATTTGAAGTCTGTTTTCAGCCTCATTGTAGCCTGTAGCTCTAACTGCTTCTCTGTGCACCGCGCTCACGTGTGCGAGACCGTGAGACATGGGCACCGTGTTCATGTGTATTCACGTTTCCAAAGCCAATCCCTTCATAGCATTGCTGTTCATTCATTTCCGTAACCGTTTATCCCGGTACAGGGTTGTGGATGTGCTGGAGCCTGTCCTAACTGTCACTGGGAGAGAGCAGGCTACACCCTGGACAGGTCACCAGACTATCACAGTGCTCACACACAGGCAGACAATCAGTCACACTCACTTTGACACCAAAGGGCAATTTAGAGAAGGAAGCCGGAGAACTCGGAGAAAACCCATGCTGACATGGGGACAACATACAAACTCACACAGAAGGGCCCTGTCATTGAAGTGGAATCTGGAGCTGTCTTGCTGTGAGGCCACAGTGCTAAACCACTGTATCCGGGGCTGATAGTTCAAACTAAATTCTATAAATGCTGCAATTGCTGATCTGACCTTGCCTGTCGCCTGCTGATGTTGACAATGACGCTCATCATAAACACAGAAGGTGTAATGGTTTGACATTTTGCTTCGAAACGCTTTTGGGTAAAAAAGATAAAAAGCAGGCATGTAAGGGAATGACTTTAAGCATAAATTTAAACTATAATTATGTCATAAATATTCTATTCAGTTTCTACCATGCACTGTATGTGTGTGCTCAGAGTGTAAAGAAACATGCACGGCTGTATTCAACACAGATTGTAACATGGAATTATATGAGGTTCATCCGGATAAAGGTCAGGATCCAACCAATAATCCTATTATTATAAAGTCCAAGGTAATTCTGCATGATTTTTTTTTTTTTATATTCTTAACCTGAGTGGCTATGCAATCTAGCTGTTGACCTGTCATTAGTCCGATACATGGCAGTTATATGACATTACTCTTCTATATTTAACTGTCAGGGGCCAGATTAGGCCCAAACACAGGATCCCAGGAAATCTGTTCTTTGTTCTTCCTGCTGTCTGTGACAGTGATTACATAACCCTGCCCTCCCTTACATAAGTGTCATTATTCAGCAGTAAATTTCAAACTGTTAAAATGCATTAGAAAAGCATTGGGCGTGCACTCCTGATGGCCTAGATTCATAGGTCTAACATAAATACTTCTGTGTCTAGTGATAACCTGTAATCCTAGAGACCATCTTTGCACAGCGGGGCATGGCAGCGCTAAGTCGGAAATAGCACTTAATTATTTATTTGCAGACAGAAGGTCCTGCACTGTGTAAAATATACTTCAGTGTGGCTGGGATAAATCTGCTATATTGAGACGTAATGTTTCTTTACATTTCAAAACTGCTGTGGTTATCATGTGGTTATGTTTAGGCACAATAACCACTTGGTTATAGTTAGGAAAAGATATTTTTGGTTTAAAGCCCGCAGCTGGAAATGCTGCCAATATGTGGCTAAAAAAACATCTGCTTTTGGTGTCACAATCACAGCTGGAAATGTTGCCAATGTCTTGTTTAAAGACATCTGTTTTTGGTTGCACAATCAGCGGGAAAACCACTTATGTCTCACTAAAAATCACCCAATCACGGCTGGAAATGCTGCCTATGTCTAGCTGAAAAACACCTGTTTTTGGCAGCACAATGATGGTGGCAAATGTTGCTGATGTCTTACAAATTAACACCCAATTACAGCTGGAAATGCTGCTGATGTCTTGCTAAAATGATGTCTGATGTCTTTGATCATATGCATTACACTGTCTTACTGTCTTCCCCTCTATTTTAATGTATTGTATGATGTGTTATGATGTTTTGTATGCTGTGTTTTATCTTTGCTGTACGGCGACCTTGAGTAGCTTGAAAGGCGCCCTAACAAATAAAATGTATTGTTATTATTATTATTTTTTTATTATTATTATTATTTTTTATTAAAAAACAGCTGATGTCGGTGGCATAATCACAGCGGGAAATGCTGCCAATGTCTTCCTAAAAACCATCCAATCATGGCTGGAAATGCTGCTGATGTCTCGCTAAAAGACAACTGCTTTCAGTGGCATAATCACAGCGGGAAATGAAACCGATGTCTTGTTAAAAAACACCTACTTTTGGCGGCACATTCTGGCAGGAAAACTGCTAATGTCTCGCTAAAAATCACCTGCTTTTGGTGGCACAATCACAACTGGAAAAGGTGCTGATGTCTTGCTTGAGAAACACTCTGTGCTGCTGATGGCTGATTGAAAAAACAACCAGTTTTGTTGTTTGTTGGTCTCGAACAATGGTCTGCAGCATGGCAACCATTTTGCCTACGCCATCCACACCTCCATATGACAAAGTCAGCTCATATACCTCTAATCAGAACTACATCATTTAAGAAACACTGATATGATATGTATTAAATGTTCAAATGTAATATATCTTTGATTGCAGACGTTTTGAAAGACTGGAACATCAGACGTCATATCTTTTTTCATTAAAAACTCTCTTTAATTCTGATTTCATCTGATTTTCTACTCTGTAGGTCTGACTGACAGTGCTGACTACATAGATCTCTGACTGAGGAAATCAAATTGTGCAGCTTCACACCACACGTCAGTGCAAGTCAGTCTCCTCTTCTCAGCAGCATTGCCAAGGCTTAGAAATGACCAGCTGGTGCAGAGAACATTATGGCCAAAACTGTGTGGCCAAGCCAATTTGCATTTTCATGTCAAATTACTTAATTCTGCTCCCCAAAGTGCACTAAGCCTATAACCTGGTAACAATTACATTGAAAGCCACAACACTGTCAACCTGGCAGAGTGCTAAGAATACAGAAGGCCGTTAATTCAAACAGATGGAACATAAAGTGATTTGGGGGGAAAGCTGTATGTCTACTGCTCCATCTTTTCCCAAACATCAAATATTAATGGTCAGATGACTTTCCACATCACATAAATTGAGATCTCAGGGGGGTTTTCCCAATGAACAAGGTTAACGTTAAGCCTTATTTATTAATTCAAAGCAAAGCAAATGTATATGCTAATGCACAAGATGAAAATCATTTAACTTCAAACTGGACAATCTGTGGAAAACCATTTGGCACGCATACTTTTAATGTATTCCCTCAGTTATACACAGTGTGTTAAGTTGCAATGGCGTGCTCCAATTCTCAGAGGGGAAAAAAGGAAAAAGCATCTGTCACTGTATCCCCAATAATCTGCTTTCTGCTCTCATTTTGTTCAGGTTTGGGAGTTCTTAGACTCAATTCTCCGGCAAAAATCCCTTCCGAGGGGCTGTCGCATTGGGGATTTGTGAATTTGTGAGTCTTTCTCACGCTGTCAATCTCTTCCTCTATATATCTTACTGAAAAAAAACTCCTCTTATCTCCTCTTATTTTCTATTTGTAGCACCAAGGAGCCCATTCATATTATCAGGCCACTCGGTCAGTCAAGGTAACGGAGCGTCGTTCACTGTTGCACTCATCGCAGGCTGCTCTGCTCCTGTCAACTGGAAGTAGAGTTTAAGAGTTTTCGTGTCTTTACAGAATCATGAAGGCCTCATCTGATGGGACAACAGATCAGCTTGGGAACAGAACAGGATGTAGTCCTCTTATAGATGCCTTTCACACACACTGCATGAAAATCCGTCTTGTATCCAGACTGCATCTAGACATGATCGAACCTTATTACATTTACCTGATACTGATATATGTCCAGCATCCACAATGAGAGCCGATTAAGATCCGATTACTCTGTCCAGCTCAAATGAGCGCGGCCTAAATGAACCTCGCCCCACCTAGTTTCAACTGTTATTATCAGTATAAAAAAAGGTTTTATTGTTTTCAAAAAGTACAATTACATAGGGTGCAAATCATGCATGAGAGCCAGTCAGGAAGATTTAGAAGGCAATAACGAGGTCGACGAGGATGAAACAGGCATATCTGCTTGTAAAAACAGCCATCAACAGGAAGAGAACATTACAGATGAGAGACACCCTAGTAGCTGTAGCATCAGATGAGAGACAGACCACCGTGTGCCCTGCAGCTTCAGCATCAGGTGAGGGAGAGCCGCTGCTGCCTCACTGGTTTAAAACATCGCATGTGACTATGTGTTTCTGTCCACCGAGTTGTTGTATGGAGACTGAAAACGTAATTGCGTTTACACTTGTGTTCCAATACACTGGAGGATGTTTGGCCGATGGCTCGCAATCCGTCTACAATGCATTTCGGGTGCATTTGCACCTCAACTATCTGATTTTAATCCCATCGCCCAAAATGCATTTTAATTAAAGGTGCAAAGTTGGACATAATATGTCTTGTATCCTGATTGTATTTAGATATGACTGAATTGATTAAATTTATACCTGGTTTAAATAATGTCGCTCCAGCATCCACATTGAGATTCAATTGAGATCTGACCATTCTGCTTACAACTGAATGTCCCTCTTCTCAAAGTGGGGAGGAAACGGTCTTTGACAAATAAAATAATGAAAGAAAGGACAGCAGGAGAAAGCAGAGGAGAATGCTGTTTATTATTGTTTCCAATGTAGAGACGTGGAAGGTGTGCTCAAAAACGAGAGCGATGCTGTCGCGGCACACATGCGTTCCTAAGCGCCTGTTTCTCAGGGCGCAACAGCTGTTCCTTGAGATAAACAAAGTTCAGCTTTTGGAATGCAGCAACACGTGGAACAACCAATCATGGCCTGTAGATATCTTCCCTTTCCTCCATAAATATCAGTCTATGTGGGACGTCGTTGATGATTTTAGTTCAGGGCTACCCAGAGCTTTACATCTGTCCCACAGACAATATTTTTGGCCATATACACATTAAAAAACAACACCTGGAAGAAAATCAGCATTGAGCTCTGGATTTCTGGTAACTAAGCTATGATACAGTGTTGGTTATGGCCTTGCATTTTCTAGGTGGTTAAAGACAGCATTTCCTGCTGCTTTCTTGCTAAAAGCTTAGCTCGCTGACTGGCTAACTGTTGCCATCTTGCTGTTTTGAAACAGTGGCGTGTAATTCCACCTACGTAGTTGGTGTATTGATGTGTCTAATGTGGGCTGGACTATCACATCACAAACTTCATTTACACACTTTACTTTCATGTGGTGAAGCACTGCCCGATTGCATCCGATCACCGAAAATGGATTTCAATTCAAGGTGTCAAGGGGGTCATAATTAGTAGCCTCAGAGTCAAAAGATTCAGGGAAAAGTAGAGGTGGAGGGCAAGAATATGTCTGTATGTGCAAGTGGCTTAGCTCTGCTTCTCTCTCTTTATCCTCGACAGGGAGTTCATGCGGAAATGGCACATTCATTTCTTTAAAAAAGAACATCTGCTTCTTCACTTCTGGGCTCAGTTTATGTCATTTTTCTTTCCTCCTTTCAAACTGGTCTTGATCTCTCACTCTGTCGGGCACACACCGCCCAAAAAGCTCCCTCAAGAACAGGAAACCAAATATGAATAAAACCTTGGAGATTTTTACAAAGTCTATCTTAATACAATACTTCACCCTATAAGAGATAAGAGTCAAAACCCACAGTTCATGCTCTGGAGAAAAACGCATTTTAAAGTTCAGCCGAAGCTAATGTGAGGACAGAGGGAAATGAGTAATGATAAAAATCTGAAACCTATCCTTTAAAGGACTGTACTGAGCTCAGGATTAAAAAAGGGTGGGGGAATGGGTTGAGCGTGAAAAACGCGGCCTTTCTGGATTTATTGGTCAAAAACGTGAACATAATGTACAATGTAGTGTTTCCCTGATTCAATTTAAATGGCAAGCGTTGTGGAAAATTGTTCTTTCGTTTCATGTTATGCATATCAATGCTTCGCAGTTTGAGCGAGAGATAGGACACAGGTGATGCAAAGAAAAAAGCACAGTGACAGAGATGGAGATGGAGAGAACACACACACGCTCCCTTAAATAACAGATAACACCTGATGCATGGGGAGATGTGGACATGTGAGCACACGAGCAAAGAGAGCACACACGATTATATTTAAGTGAATTAAGATTGCTGATTGGTGTTAATGATCATTATTTATGTTATCGTCAACGGTGATGAACACAAAGCCAATGCGTTACATGCTGATCTGCACTTAGTGCTAGCAAATGGAGCCAAATTGAACTGAGACAAGGGATGGAGTGAAGGAAGAGAGGATGGAGGGAGACAGGGGAGGAGGTTAATGATGGAGGGAGGGAGGGAGGGAACGAGATGAAGTGATGGTGGAAATGGCCGGGAGGGAGGAGAAAACATGTTGGTGTAAAGCGGACGCGAGGAACAGAACATTCTCTTTGGTTGGAAATGACAGCACGTAGAGTGAAGATAACAAAGTGTGTGTCCTTATATGAGTGTGTGTGTGTGTGTGTGTGTGTGTGAGAGAGAGAGAGAGAGAGAGCCTGCTCAGTCCTGCAATATGGGTCAGCATATCCCTCCACATAAATCCAGCAGGATGTGACTGTATTACATTTAATGCTATTGTGCTTGACTTGGGAATATAGAAACAACATGAATGGATGTGTTAAGCCACTTTATAGAAATTACCCACTACATTTACATATGGCAGCACTAAAAGCTGAGCATTATTTGTTCCACTAAAAATACACTGACACTGGGTACACACACATATTGTCATTTAATATGTCTCTGTTTACTATCAAGCTAGCTCTCTGTGTGTAGCATACGATCCTGCTTTTTGCACAAGCATATGTTTGCTGACACGACGAGGATGATGTCTCCAAAGCAAATAACCAGCTGCTGTATGAAATTCATACTGCATGCGATGATCATTTTGAGGGTGGGGGACAATGTGAGAGGGGAACGGAGCATAAGGAAAGGAAAGAGGGAGAAAAATGAGCAGTCATGTTGTGGGTGTGTTAAGGTGAATACAAAGCATGCCTTTCTTTGTCTGTAGATTTTGCCTCATTATTTCTGCAGCTCTGTTGATCACGTGTTGAATAGAACAGGTGCAGAGACCTGATGCTAAGATAAACATAGATGCATGCAGACTTTTGCTACTGCAGAGCCAAATCTGAGTTCTAATCTTAAGCCTTAACCCTAAACCTGCCACATACATCCACATAAGAAGTCTAAGACATGACCACATACACAATCTCACAGTGGAATCACAGGAGATGTCCATAACGGTAAAACTGCCTGGCTTCCCACAGTCATGGATACTAATTCACCCCCACATCTCTCCGTCCTGGATTCTTTAGGGTAACAGCTGCAAATGCTATGATTCCATACCCACACACATGCTCACAAACATGCAGACGCTTGCACATAATGCACAGGCTCATATGGACACATTATACCCCCACCAGGGCTGAGATTTTCAGCTCTGCCATTTCCAGAAGCAGGTTTGCTCTAAAATCTAACAGAGGGTTTCAAATATTCTTAATGTGTATGTCTTGAATACAGTCAATTAGAATAACTGGTAAATCAATAAAGAATGAAACATGGTGCACCCTTAAATTTGGAGCTGAATAAACTGGAGACACACTACTGCTGTTACTGGAAAGTTGCAGCAAGCAGTCATGGTGGAGAAGAAGAAACAGTCCAAAGTGTGGCTTCATTTCACAAAGGAAGATGACATCAGTGCTGGCTGTAATGTGATGTAAATTCAGCTGTATAAGAATGCGAACTGCAAGGAGATGAAGAGGAAGTGGGCCAGCACCTGGGCGCAGGCGAAAGATGTGACCCATGTCAAGATTATCAGTTCATAAAAATGCAATGAAGTGAGGGTGCAGACAATTCATACACCAGACGAATATAATATGCCCCTTCTGATGCCTACTCAATCCATGGTTTACCCACTCGTTACATAGCTTATATCCATTTTTATAGATACTTATGTATGTATAGTGTATTTTAGGCTGTATTAGGCTACAGCTCTGATTATAAAAACGGACCACATCTGAAAATGTGTTCATGTATCAGCCCCTCCAGGATGCGACTGCAATATTTATTTTTCCATTACTGTTTATCCTGTCAGAGTTCACAGGGGGCTGGAGACTATCCCATGGCGAGAGGCGGGGTTCACCCCAGACAGGTCACCAGACTATCAAAGGGCTGACACATAGACAACCATTCACACTCACATTCACACTTACGGACAATTTAGTCACCAATTAATCTGTAGGTCTTAGGTCTGTGGGGGGAAGTGGCTAACTTGGCCCAATGGTTATTAAAAGGTTAAATGACAAGTCGAACCGTTTTGGTGACAGATATTAGCCAGTACTGTGGGATTGGTCTGCTGAAGCTAGCTTTTAGCCGAGCTAGCCGGCCACTTCGCTTGCCCCTCTTCTGCTTCCGCGCACCCCGCTTCCTCTTGCTCTTTTTCCGCTGCACTCTGCTGCGCCAGTCTGCTGTCCTCTGGAGCTGCAGTCTGGCAAGCTTCGTTCTGAGTGGATGAGACGCTGTTGCCGTTGTTGTGGCCGGACCATCCCTGATTGTGATAAGTTCAAAACAGTGTTAAAAACATTGGTGTCAGGCTGAACACCAGGAGTTCGAGAGGCTGCTGCACTGCTGTGTGCCGCCATCTTGGTCTTGATCATCCGATGTAGCAATTTTATTGATGTAGTAATTTTATCTTATATTTTATTTATGTATTATCATCTTTAATTTTTACTTTTTTCTCTTTAATCTTATTCTATTTAATGTCCTTTGTCCTTTTGTCTTGGGCTGCTGTGATACTTGAATTTCCCCCTTGGGGGATCAATAAAGTATATCTTATCTTATCTTATCTTGTGCCCAAGCGGCAAAATATGACGAGCAAGGATGAGATCACGTTGTCCTGTGTTAGCTCATGCTAACTGGGCAGAGCGAGCAGGAGGAGAGCCTCTTGTGGGGACGAGCTTTCAAGTGCTTCGTTGAACAGCATTAACAGCTGATCGGTGGCAATCAGCTGTTGCTGCCACTCATCAATCCCACTACAATAACAAATATATTCTAATTCTGTGGGAAACACTGAATGTTCATAATAATACGCTCTGAATCTGAGACAGCATCTAACTACTTCTGCAATTTTCACTTGCCCCCGCAATAACACTGACAAAAAACTAAACTAAACATTGCAACATTCATCGCAATTTTTTAGAAAAGCCGTGGCTTTTAAAACCATTTAAACCAGAAGCTGTCGGTGCACACAGTCAGACAGTGACAGAAACTAGTGAGCTGTTACTGACTCTTGCTGACGAGTAAGGATGAAACGATTTTAAGTTTTCACGGTATTCAGATGTCACGGTGACAACCTGTTGAGTCAAACATTGTTAACAGTGTAGCCTCAGCCTCTCTGTATCCTAAAAATCTCCGATAATTTCATTGATGCCTGAATATCAATCAGTTGAAGTGGTTAATGTGCGTTATCTGAGCTAACACATCGGCGAACACTTAGCTGTCTTGAACGAGTCCCAATTAGGTTATGTTTAATTCATGAGGCGCCACTGTGTGTCTGGATTAGACAGTGGCTGATGAATATGGATCAAGGCACTTCTACACACACAGACACACACCGACCAAGCACTACTCAATAATTCCAGATATTACAAATGTTTCTGACACTAACTGCCCCATTGACTTTTCAAGACAGCATTAAGCTCTTTTTTTTTTTTACCGGTGTTAGGTGGGTGTTCCTGTGAAAAACTGTCATCTCAGGAAATGAGAAAGTTTTCATTTCTGGCAGCATCAACCAGGGCAGTTTCTTCTTTCAGACTTTTTTTTTTTCAGTGCCGTCGGCGAGACACCAATTGTACACTCTGTAGACTTATTACCTTTCATAAAAACCTGTCATAAACATCGCCTCTCCTTTCCTGCTCCTCCTGCTTTTATCTTTTCATAATCTGCAAATTTATATTCCACTTCTCCTCGAATGTCAGCTCAGGTTAACATGAATATGAATGTCTACCTGCACTCTATCTGCACAAACCCCCTCTTGATGACCGAACACCCCCTTGTGGCCAAACATGTCACCTGATTGCCAGATTTCTTTTCTCAAAAGCTTCAAGCCACAACTCCAGAGCATGTCATTACAAATTGGCGCTTGAGCAACTTGTTTGCTGCCCGCAGAGATTCAAGTCACAATGCCAGACAGTGTTTGACAAATGATCTCTGCAAAGTGCAGCGTGAAAAACACTCCAGGCCCCAAAACTGTCTTGTAATTTCAATGCAGGTTGCTTGAAAGGTGGCTCCTGTGACAGCATGAGTGGCTGCAGACAGAGCGAGGACACAGAGAGACAGCCTGTCCTGTCAGCCAGCCCAGGAACGTTTAAGAGAGGCTTAGACACTGAAGTGACCCTTCCTCCGCCTCCTCGCATTGCATCATCCTTGTTTCCTTCCTCCCTTTCTTTCCACTGTCCCCCTTATCCTAACCATCCCTCCTTCACCCACACCCACCTGTCTCAGAGCGGGGATGCTGTTTGTGATGAGGAGAGGTTTAAAGTCACTCTCACCAGCAAGAGGGATAAATCTCTGGTCATATAAAGAGCACACTACCATCTCATGATTTACAGCTATGAAGTACAAGAAGAAGAACATGTATATGTGATAATGCTGATGGTGGTTATACGCTGGCTATATGAGCCATATAACATTAGATGTGATCAAACATGCTGAACTGCTTCACCTCATAAAGCTGCAGCTCCGCAGGGTCGTGTAGAGCATCATTAACCTGGTGAGGATGGCACAGGTAGTGAACAGCATCTTCGCACCTTCCTATCTGATCACACTGCGGTGTAGTTTGTTAACTGTGGATGTGTGTTCTGATCCACCCTCTGCGACCAGCCTCCACAAACATGGGTTGGACAGATGTTAGCTTCTGCGAGCCAGCAGGTCCTCATGCTTAGAAAGCCCGGCATAACAAACTGAACTGTGGTCAGACTGCCACCTGGACTGATTCTCATTTGCTTTCTGGACTGAACCTGCAGCTTCTTCATGGTTTGCTAAACTCATAGCAGCTGGAAACACATTTGTTTCAACTCGCCTCACCATGAAAATATTTTAAGACAGGTGCAGAATTATAATGTGATTGTAATATGTATGCCTAAGTCCCAGTGAATTTAGTTTCCAAGCCTGGCACTACTGTCTCCTTCTAAAGTTGATACGCAAATGTGTTACCAATTGGTGGGAATGCTAGGGTGAGGAAATTTTCCTACTGGTTAATAAACGTGTGACAACATCAGACATTTTTTTAAAAAGATATTCATACATGACGTTCAATATCCGTAGACATTTAGAAGAACATTATAGAACAGTGGCAGCACCTGCTTTTCTTGTACTAAACTTGCTAAAGTCTTTTGGTTGTTTTTTGTCTTTAAGGCTGTGTCTCAGGCTCGGCGGCAGCTCCCTCCTCCTGTTTATCTCCATCTTCTGCTCTCTGCCTGAAGATGACCGGTTCTTCCGCTATCATCATCTTGGTCTCCGCAACATTCAGGTCATAGTCATTCTAGTCTCGCCACCAGACAATCAGAGATCTCCACCTTCTGATAGTCTGGGGACACTCCTTTCTAAAGTGTGTTTAACACAACGGAGAAAACGGCCAGAATCAAAGCATTTTTGAGAAGGACACGCCCTCCCAGAAATGTGCGCTCCCCCTTTTCTCGTCTGCAAGGAAACAAACACACAGAGAGCTTGAAAATGGATGCCGAGAGATTTAACTCCATTTTATCAAACAAGTGCTTAGTCCACAAGATTGTGGAAATGAAGGACTTACAGCGACTTTGTTTAAAACTGTTAATGCAGTCGGACTATGTTTACGAGCACAAGAGTTCAGCGAGCCACCGAAGGACCGCCCTGCAGATTTACTATTGGTTCTGCAACGTAGGGAGTTTTTTTTAAACTCTGAAATCGTATCCGTCTTTAGTTAAGCAAAGCGTCTAAAGACTGACTTGTGAGTCTATAGTCATTCTATGAATGATGCCTTAAGCATCAGATCCTGCCTTGCTTCTGGCAAAGCCCACTGTAGAGCGCAGTCAGAGTAGACATTTTAAATTCAGAATTGTAGTCGTCGGACTTAAGTATTGATAGCACGCTTATTTCACAAATTCATTTTTTTTTGATGAACAAGGGCATTGAAAAGAAAGAAAAAAAGAACTAAATAGGTTTCATTTCTACTTTTAATAAAAACAAAACGACAGTGGGGGTGGAGGGTAAGTAATGCAATCTTTGTATACCCAAACACAGTGTAACAACGGTAACAACAAGTATTAGTAGTTAGTTCGTTATTAGTATCAGTTGCGTATTTGTGGATCTAAAACCAAAATAATATCCTGAAAGAAAGAAAAGGAGTAAAAGAAAGACTGAGGAGTTGGGTGTTACTATTCTATGGATTTGTTACAACATTGCCATTTTATCCATTGCTAATTTAAGAAATACTGAATAGAACATTTAAAATTAACAGCATGTGCATATTTTTTAAGAAAGTACAATATCTATGAAATAATACATTGTAAATTAGACCTAAAATTACCGATTGATTCACAGAAAATTACTGAAACCAGCAATGACTGGGGGCAACAGAAACAAGCTGTAAACACAAAAGACTGGTATCTCCTTATAAAGCAGATGTGGGGAACTTGCCATCAAGTTGTCTCCTTAGACAAAAGCAGAGATAGGGTGGCGTTAAACTTCATTTGGAGTCATTTTGTGTCTACGTTGTCAATGTAAATCCGATATTCACCATTCTTTAGCTCTGTTGTGCTCTCTGTTGGGTCTTTAGCTGCTAAATGTTTCACTATGTTTCACTTATAGTTAGTGGCTATCTTTATCTGTCTGCAGCTCTGGTCACACGGTTGGCTTTTAGAGCTTTTTTTTCTTAAAAACAGGTGATAATTCTCTGTGGGTTCATCACTATGAGTGATCCCTGTCACACACAAGTAGTTCACTCCTTCTTGAGAATTGGGACAAAACTTACTTCTTGGGGAGTTTACTTTAGTTTTACTCTTTAATTAGGCTCAGAAAATACATATTTAAAAGATCAAAGTCTTGATTATTAAACCTTGTTAGGGGCCAACTTCCCAGTGATTTAATTAATGTCTTCAATAGCATACATAATGGATGTCAGAGGTAAGATTTGACAGAGCTGATGTCTTACGGAGTTGACAAAAAGTTATACTAATTTAACAGCAGTTCTATTGAGTAGCAATTTTATTTCTCAAAGTTGCTCACAAATCTCTTAATGCTCGTCAAAATACTTCTTTTTAAACCACAATTCTTATTTAGCTTTGATTTAGAAGGGCTAAGGAGCTGACATGTTATGGTTGAGACACACCTGATGGCAATATTATTTAATTAATTTATCAAAATTTAGAAAGCTTACTAAAACCGCCCTTTTGGAAACCAGGAAGTATATCAGGAGTCATTCGGATATAGCTAACCCCTTTAATGGCCGATTAAATTAGGTTTTTGTCGAAATCTGACAGAGCTGACAAAAATCTAGGACACTTTTCATTTTTCTAAAATACAGAATTTAAAACCAAGATGAATATAACAGTACATTTTTACACTGAGGCTTGTAAAGCTTTTTAGTTTAGTTCTTGTCTGGGTGTTTTCTGGCACAGAGCAAGTTTAGAAGTTAAAAAAATCAAAGCGGATCAATATATTCTATAAATCATATCTATTTCATGTACATAAATCATTAAAAAATAATGTTTTAAACCAGAAAAACAACATGTATTGAAAAGTTATAATTTCAAGGTTTTTATTTTTTGGCAGGACATGATTTGTCCCAGTTACATGATCCATTGTTTCTGAAAATATTGAGTATAGCTGCTTTGATGACAAATTTGGAAATTGTAAGTCAGTTATTTCATATAAATATTGAGTGTCTGCTGCTTTGATTGATTTTCTTCATTTCATAACAACATTAATTGAACTTGTTAAGATCTTTGGGACAGACTGTCAGACAGAATAAGCCCTTTGGGGACATTACGTGATTATGTCAACATGTTTCTCATTGTGGGAAAAGCTGGATATCATAAACATACCAAATTTTTATCATGATGCCCAAGCGTGACGTGCAACAGGCAATATGTGGAGTCATTAAAACAACAACACTTTTATTATGGATGTTATGAACTGCCTTTTATCTACAGTGCCTGCCTTGATGCGGAGCAGTGCAGCTGACAGTATTAGCATTTCACCAATCCTGCTTTGTTTTGCCTTCCTCTGGCAGGATTTAACTTTTTATTAATGTTTGGATTACTGGGTCATAACAATATCTCTGCTGGCTGCACGGTGAGATACCACATAACAATTGTGTTTATCCAAATCCAATCTTCTCATATTGTCAAACGCCTATAACTGTACAGATACTGCCACAGCCGACGTGGGGCATTCCTGCACTTCTTCAGCTCGCCCTGCGCAAATTAAACACACCGAGCGGACACGCACACAGCGTCACATCTGTAAACACACAATTAACACCACAGAGAAGCCTAATCTGGAGCTATAGTTGTGTGGTCTGCTGTTCTGAACTGTGTCCACGATTAAACTCCGTGTCATGGTTACTGTTCAATATGGAGATGATGCCTCGAGGCTGCGTGCGTCACACACATCCATACATCAGAGAGCGGCATCTTATCCGGTGACAGCGGCGACATCATGAGGATATTACTGCACTCGAGTGGATGATAAAACTGAGTTTTGCAGCATCTGTTAGTACTATGAATTATCTAGTGTACTACTGTAGCTGCAGGGGTAAATGAAGAAGTTATGCATATTTCTCTATCTAGGCCACAGGGAAGGAGGGGAGGGAGCAGGGGTGGTTGAGAGGGGGGTAATGTGATTGTCAAGACATGCAGAATTCCCACTTTGCTGTGCAAGCAGGGACCATGTGTGTGTGTGTGCGTGTGTGTGTGTGTGTGTGAAAGAGAAGAGAGAATGAGAAGATGAAGGACAAGAAAGAGCAGAAGATGAAAACGCCGCTGTATATGAGCAGAGCGGACTTTAAAGCCCTCTCTGATATTCAGAGTAAAAACATCAATATTCAGCCATAGAAAAAAAAAACTGCGGGCTTGATTTGAGTTCCCCGTCTCTCTCAGTCAGTGATACTGCGGAGCTGGGAGGAGGACTTCTTCCTCTCTCTTCCTCTTTCATGTGTTCAGCTCTGTGGAATCCATAGATAACAGGCGTACATAACTCACACAAACACACACACAAACGCGCGTGCTGTGGTGTCATTTAAGCAAGGCGGCGCACTCAGAGGTGAGCATGTGAAAGCCTCAAGAATGTTTTGAAAGGTTACTCAGAAGAAGAAGAAGAAGAAGAAGAAACGGAGGGGAGTGGAGTGACTCTGTTGCTATGCAACCAGACGGTGCTGTTTGAGAGCATAACCATCCGCTCTGCAATGAGTTAATGCATGCCTGCGCACACACTCACACACACACACACACACACATGCATGCACCCACGCACCATGCAGGAACTGTGGGAATCTACACACAGACACAGACTCCCATGGTTGATTCCCACTGAGAGTTCTGACACACAAAAATATTTGACATGTGTGCTCACGTCACGTCAGAATCTCTTTCTCTCCAATTCATATGCATGTTTCGGCATTCAATGACTGCTTTGCTGATTGGTTGTCAGAGATTGGTTCCTTCTGAAAGCACTCAGAATAATGCCCCTTTCATTGGAGTGATAGAATTTCCCTTCAGGGATAACAGTGTGGAAAAATGACCTTAGGCATACTGTAAATTCAGCAGGAGTATCATTCGGCTCTCATGTGACCCACCAAGACAAATCATACAAATGCATGAATGCGTCTTATTATCCAGTTCTTTTCCAACTCCCTGTCCCAAGATATTATCTTCCAGGCACTTCTATACCTTAAATTTGCATGTTTTAAAGACTCACTGTCAGTGGGGAGACCATCTCAACACCCCTCTCATATCAGCTCATACATCTAGCCCCCTTTGTCCTGCACACCAGCATTGCTAACACGCTAGCATTGCTACTAGCCACTGTGTCCGCCGTTTTACCAACACGAAATTATTCATTTATATGGTGTTATAAAATGCTTTGCCACCAGAGATAACCCAACATGGAACAAACCCAATGTCGTCAAAATAAAAGGTCATCTGGCCAGACTGAATGTGAATCACAGTGTTTAGGCAAACTTTAAGCGACAATGTGGGTTGGGAATGTTTTTGTGGTGCGATCTGTTCCCACATCCTGTGCAGGGACTTTCACATGCAGCCTCTGTATAGTCTGATATTGTAACTGTAACTAGTTACTATTTTTCAGTAACTAGCACAACACTGGTGTTGAGTCACTCTTTTAAGTTGTTATGCCTTTTAACCTTGTTAACAGTTCCATATGGTGTTTTTTAAATGCTTCAAGAAGTGTCAGTAGCGAAATATGCAGTCAATGCCATGACTAAGCATTTTGGAACTGTGGTCTACCAATGAAAGTCTCAAAAACACCTATTCTGACTTCCAGGATTCGTTACGTCTGAAACCTAAGGAGCCAGTCCCATAACACTTCGGCGAAACAAAGGGTATTAGAGGAAAAGCAAGGCTACGAATCAGTATTTTGCAAGTTAAACAAATGCTCATGTCTGCTTACTGAACACTGCTCATTGTTTTAAGTCTATCGCTTGTTGTTGTTTGCGAATTTTTTATGCTGATTAACTTTTTGCTGTTGTTTTCAGTTTGTTTGTTGTGTTACATGAAATTCTTTATGCTGCTGTCTTGACCAGGACTTCTTTGCAAAAGTCTCAGTGGCAATAAAAGTTAAATGAATAAAAGTTAAAAAAACAAGCAAAAAAAAGTTCACTCTCACTTCAACTTGTCAAAGCTGACAACCAGGAACAAGGCTTATCTAACATTAGCAACACATTATTAGCTGTTTGACAACATAGTCAAGCTGAAGGCTCATGTTATCTCAGTCATGTTCTGACGTTGTAGAGAGTAATGAGCAGAGTTGAAGGTGAGTATATACGCTCAACCTGCAGGCAAATGCTGAGGGGTACGACTAATTGCATATTTATAAATCTGCGCACGCTAAATTAGGCAAAGGTGTGGAGTGACATCTAAAACATTTTTAGGTATGAAGACTTTTTTTCTTTTCATGACAAAACTTCTAAATGTGTGATTCTGATGAACACAGATGAGTGTTCAGGGGTTTAATCAATGCCCAGAGAAGAACTTTAAGCATTGAGATACAACAACATACATGCACGAAATCCATAAGTAATCGAAAGCCCCTTTCCCACTGGGCAAAATACCCACTAAAACCCACAACCACCTGGCTTTTGTATTTATGAGAAAGGTTGCATTTACTCCTGGCACAAATTAATCTGCAGTAGTCAGTTGTTTATCGGCTCCAGCCCCGATCAGCTTCAACTGGCAGTGATGGAAATACGGCACCAGGATGGATGTGCTCACTTTCGCCCCTCTGCCAGCGTGATGCAATGACGGGCTGCTACAAAACTGTCTGTCTCTGTCCAAGCAGTGTTTGAACATCTTGTCAGCACACAGTTTGAGAGAGAGACTGAATAAGTAAAGCCCAGTTCAAACCACAGATTCTCAATGAGACGAGTTAAAACAGGCAACTACTTGCAATGTGCCGTTCTCCTGATGGTTCACACCAACGCAACTAGATGAGATGGTGTATCATCTCTATGCAATAACTCTCTGTGCTTCTGTTCTGATTTCCAGCTTTTCAGGCTTATTTTGTGGCTTAATATAATTAGAAGCTTCTTAAAATATAAATGAGGACAGTGATAGTGAGATACTGGCTACAGTTGCATCTGCAGTAGTGACGAAATGGTGAAAAACAAACAAACCGAGCATCAGATGGACTGTATTCATAATAAATACACCACAATAATATAAATTACCGGCACCAATTAATCAGTGAATAAGAAATTGCATGTGTGGGAGGTGTGTCTGACACCGGCACAACGTAAGGACGGAAGGGGGGCTTGGTGGGGACGAAGCACCTGCCATAGCAAGCGAACACGCTGTCTGCGGTCATTTTGACTTGACCGGTGGACTTCACTACAAGCCGACTGCCTGTAGAAACAGATAACCTGCTTTATGTTCTAAAACCAGCCGCTGGCAATTTGACCAGTGGAGTTGCAGGTGACGCCCTCAGCCACCTTGAGTCGAGGTCAGACGGCCACTTCACGGCGCTGCAACTTTTCTCTGCAACGTTCTAGAACAGTTTCCTCTTGTTGAACTTCATCTTGTGCCCACTGAAATATTCTCACTTGCCTCCATGATGCTTTCTGCTGTTTACTAACCTGTTTTTCACCCAGTCCATGATGTTGGACATGACACACCAGAAAAAACAAAACAAATGGTAACCTTGTCCAACACAGAGCTGCATACATAGCAATGGGAAAGGATACTATTGCTATTTTTAATGAGTTGTCCTTCATTAAAAAGAAATGAAAATTATGGGAAAAGGGAAATAAAGGTTCATCCATTCTAACACAGACAGATAAAAAATAACCAAAAAAAAAAAAATTATAATGTCCACATCAACGCTGTGCAACTTTATCAGTTCAATAACATCTCTAGCTAAGAGCAAACATTGACGGGATGATGTGCCAAGGAAAAAAGATACTTCCAAAACATAATGAATAGCAGATATCTAATACAATATTATTGGTCTGGCAGGTAATGTAGGTCTTTTAAAAGGTTATGTCAACATATTGAATGACAGACTGGAGTCAGTGGTTGGCTTCAATAACAGCACTGACATTTTAAACACTTAAAAAAACACTATTAGTTTTCAGTGTTAATAAAAACTTGCTGCAGAGGATAGAGAAACAGTCTGAGTATATACTGTAGAGGGAGTATAATCTAATGACTAATGCAGAAGGCATTAGGGCTAACCATAAAAAGGAAGGAATTAGTTATCACAACACCACATCAAAGCGTGCATTAATCCTCGTACTTTGTTTATTCTCACAACTCAATTAGCTGTTATTTGATTATTTGTGCTGCTTGGAATGAGTCACATGGTGAGAGGGCAGACATCTTAAAGTCCGGGATGGGAGTGGGAGGGTGGTTCTATATCACAGCACTTTATTTAACAATGCTATGGACAAAGAGACATGTAGGCAATCATCTTTTGTAAACCCCGTCTGTAATTTATGCCCTCGCAAATGCTCAAAGTGTGTCGAGGGGGTACTTGTAGACAATGACAATGAAGGGACAGCAGATAAGTGAGTCATAACTTCCATTTAATCTCTTCAGTAATTTGCTGAGAAGCACTGACTGATGCCAGCTATCATGTGCGGCATTATTCTCCAGCCTTGGATCTGGCAGGATTGCCTCACCAGCACTTGTTCTTGCTGCGTGCATCTGGTGATTATGATCAGTTCTAGGGTTTTTTTTTTCTGTCTTCCTTCCCATGCTTCTCTATTCATTAAATATGTCATATTCCCCAGTCTGTCACTATCCCCCCAGTCCTTGGCTTCCACTTCCAACCTCCTCCCCTTCTCCTACCACCACCCTCACCCCTCCCACCCCACCCCTCCAGTACTGGTCTTCAAAGCAGCAAGCAGAAGTCTACAGCAGCTCTGCAGCTCTTGAAATATAGATTTTATTGCCTGTGGGACCCTGCCTGCTGCTCTGTACATTTCTAACACAAAACACACACTGATACAGCTGTATGTATTGCAGTGCACACCCTCACATACACACACACACTCATGAAGTCACATACGCACAGACACGTAACATCTTTCATTTCTCCATATGTCCCCTTGTAATAAAGTTTGTAGTGTTGCAGTGGTTCAGCGTTATGAGCTGATCAGTGAGGAATGAACTGTAACCTTTACTAATATCGTTCTCACCTCCTCCACACTTCTCTATAAGGTTACACGATCACTGCTGTTGATGACTATCTGTTGGCTCTCTAAATATACACAGGAATAATAGTCTACACAATGCAATAGGGTTGCAATGGTACGAGATTTTCATGGTTTGGGCTGTATCTATTTTTTCCACACCTTCATACCTTCCTGAAATTTCACCGGGTACACAGTATATATCAGTGTCATGAAGGGTAATATTCTTACACCTATTGTCCTTACTAAACAGAAAAATACAACAATAAACCTTCTGAATTAAAGCTTCTCTTCTTTTACCGAACTAAGACTAGCTTAAAGGAAATGGCCACTTTAGAATGAAAATACAGGCAGTACTTAGACAGTGCAGGCTTGCTGTGTTTACATGGCAACTCGCGCAAAACCGTTCTGATGTTTTTGAAATGCTAGGCTAGCTCTTATCCTCCGATACCCCAAATGAGTTTTGTGGATTAAAAAACTACCCTGGACTTCTTGTCGGCATGAGGGTCAGTAAGTACTGCCTGTATTTTCATTCTAACGTGTCCATTCCCTTTAATTGCTTTGTTAACTCATCGTAAAACAAACTTCTTTCAAACAGAAGCAAAATAAAACATTTACCTACTTAAAACCGCTACTTTGGTCGCAATATGCTCTTACTTCACCAAATTAGATGTGAAAATATGCAGTTTTTTCCCCACAGTCTCTCTCCACCATTGTTAACTGACTGTTTACAGTCCTGTAACGTTATCCCCACCACCCACAGTCATTTCTCTATTCAGTTGCCTGCTCCACCTGTAAAGTCTGACCCCTAGTGGCACAATATGTGCACTGCATACAACACATCCTCAACACAGCCTCTCTGTATGAGTTTAACAGAAAAAGCAGCATCTTTATTTTTTGACAGTATTTCAAATCATAGCTAGGATTTCTAGAACCCTGATATACCCGTCGTCAATATATTGTGCAAGATTTTTCACAACATCATGTGCAATTTTACTCTTCAATATCATGTTCACTTGTCAGTGTAGTGCATCATCATTTTCTCAGTCATGTGCAATACTACTTCTCATTGTTATATCATACTAATTATAACATTGATTTTTGCTTTTGCTCCTTGAGAACACTTCTATCTTGTATTTTATATTTTGCCAGATATTTAATACTCTATTGTTCCAAAACTGAGCCCAGTGAGTGACCCAGGGGACCCACTGGTTGTCTGGTTGGCACTGGCTGTGAATCGTTAAAATTGTGGTTACTGTACTTAGAGTTACTGTAATTTGAAGCATTTTCTGGCACAAAAATTTCCTTTGGGATAAATAAAGCTCTATTTAATTGAATTGACTTGAATTAAATACCTAATACTGTGATACCACCCAGGCCTACTGCTGATGTTTTGCAGGTACGTATACCATGGGCAAACGTTTATGGATGGAAATGTCATTAGGTGGGTTTTTTTAAGATTATTTTTTGGGGCATTTTCCCTTTATTGATAGAAGGAGAGGAGGGACGACGTGCATCAAAGCACCACAGGCTGGCATCAAACCCAGACTGCTGCAAAGGCCTCAGCCTACATGGGGCGCACACTCTACAAGGTTAGCTGGGGTTCACCCAAGAATGTTATGTTAGGGGACTGTCAAGGTCGGTATGATTCATGGTCTGGGAGCCAATAATGTCTGCACAAAATTCCAAGGCAGCTCATCAAAAATTTGTTAATATATTTTCAGTCTAGACCACAGTGATGGATGGACCGGCAGACCAACATTGCCATCCCTAGAGCTAGAGTGACTAACAACATTTTGAGGGTGGTACCAATTCACAGCTCATCCTTTCTTAGCATTTATAGACCACTGCCAATAAGCCAAAATCAATATGTCTCAAGCAACAAAAACAAAACTGACCTTTTTACTAATTAGTGGAGCATGAAGAGTAAACAACGATAAATCGATTGACAGAAAAAATTCAAGCAAAGTCATTTAAAGACAGCAAAGGGAGCAACATGGAGGAAACTTCTGTTTAAGCAGTGTAAATAGTTGTTTTCCAGCAGCGGAGGGCTCAATTTTCTTCTGATTAGCCAAACATGATTTGGAAATTCTCTGATTTTTTTAAATCACAGAGGGGAAAAAACACAGAAAATTGTTTGTAGAAATAATCTGTCATCAACTACTACACTAAATTCTAGTTTTGTTGCTTTAGGGAGGGGAGTGTGTTCATGTTCTTCACCGACTAGACTACAGCTGTTGGTCTGAGACATCTACATACACAACAAAACTTCAGCGCGCCAACACTTTATAGTTATCCCTCCCTTCAATAGTTTACTTTTCTCTCCTTCTACATCTGTTTGTCTGCCCGCCTTCCGCCTTGTTCCTGTTACTTTAGAAGCCATTTGACCCGAGTTACAGTAAATATAAGCCAAGTCACAAAAACATTTCGAGCACTTCTCAGTCCATCGGTTCATAATGGAACAGATAATCTTACCGCTGAGATGCTTTTTGTGAAAATGGGCCTGTATAACTCCATTGTAACTGTGCTGTATTGGAAACAACTCTCATGGGAGGGCTCTCCATCGCTCTCCGTCTCTCTCGTTTTCAGCCACTCACCGTTTCCCTGCAGTCTTTCTCATTCACTCACTCATTTCAGCTCTTTCTTTCACTTCCCATCATCCCTTGTTTCATTATTGATTAGTTCAAAAACCTCTCAGATCCCAAAGAGTTGCCCTGCCCTAGCTGAGAGTGTGTGTGTGTGTGTGTGTGTGTGTGTGTGTGTGTGTGTGTGTGTGTGTGTGTGTGTGTGTGTGTGTGTGCATTCCAGCCAAGTGGGACTTTGGGACCCACTTTGCTACATTGACATCAGTGGTTGCCGGGTGTGTTCATAACTACGGTGACCCTGTTGTCTGGGCGACCGCCATTATGTTGTCACGGAAGCACTCAGGCTAATGGAGGAGCCATATAAATGATGATGCACCGTTCGCTCTTCCTCTCTCTTCTATTCCTCTCACACACATACAGATATGCATACATTACTAATGGGCTTCCATAATAAATGGCTTCCTCATTCCACAGACGCCAGCCGTAAATCGATGACACTTTTACCTGACCTCCTTTCTTTCACCCATTCGCTGACACAATTGCGAAGATACACACATGCTCACGGCAGCTGTTTACCTGAGTCATTTCATCTATTGATTAAACTTTTATCGAGGCCAGTTACTATCTGTAAGCAAAAAGATGCCAAGGTCTGCCGTTTTATGAGGCATTATCCGTGACAAACACACACACACCTGCATGCACAAGCGAACATGCTGTACACAGAGCAGATGGAGATCATTATCAGTCATATCATGATTTTCTCTCTGTCAGGAAAATGCTACAACGCACGAATGCTAAAAATCTGATGGTGAAGAGCAACTTTGTTTGTATATGTAGGGTTAGCGTGCACGTGTGTATGCTGGTATCAGATTTGTATGTGTGTGTGTACATGCCTGTGTTTAAGTCTGTCTGAATGTAGCAGCTAAGGCTGTGTGGTTTTTCATATGTGGCATGTGTGTACGTGTGTGTTTTCTTGAAGAGCATTGGTTGGCTTCTCCTGCTGATAATAAAAGTCAGACATGTCAGTGAAAGCAAATATTACTGGGAGGACAGATCAATAGATGGGTAAATGGGCTGAGCTACTCAGCAGGTAGCGTCCCCGTATGTGTGTATCCATCCTTCCATCCATCTCCCACATTTCAAAGACAGACGTCAAGTGGATCAGAGACTTACTTCCCTATATGCAGTGGTGCAGTGCTAGTTGATGAGGTGGGTGCACTATTAGGCAGACAGATAGGTTATCTGGAGAAGTGGATATACTCTCCTATATTCCAATGGTTTTTTAGCGTTGATATGCTACTGTCAACAGCCAGAAAAAGAGGTGTACATACTCTGTATACCTGCGTATACACTCCACTACACCCCTGCCTGTATGTTTGAATGTGTTTGACCGGGTTAGGTCTGTAATATGCTGGTGACCCAAAACAACAGTTTAGAAAATGAATTTACAGAACATGATATTAATTTAAATAGAAATGCGTGATCAAAAGCTCCTAAAAGGTTTATAAAATTGTTAAAAATGTAACACACAACTGAAGGGGTGAGAACCAGAGTAAGTGGAAGTGAAATTTTAGGCAAAAATTATTTATACATATCAAATAAACGCTCATGATGAGCTCTTCCTACTTGCAAAAGGGTACTTGTGAGGTCTAGACCAATCGTAAATTATTAATCAAAAACCAAAAGACACAGTTAACTATTTGGAGTCAAGACGAGTGTAAGTGCACTGAGTCACTTCAAAATATTTTTTCAATTAATGTTAAAATCTTGTGTTAAGTTTACTCTCATCTATGTGTTTATGAAGCTTGAATATTAAAGACTAAATTCAAAATACAAAGTCAGGGCAAAGTCTAGTCATTTTTTGTTTTGGCTGCCCTGTAATATTAGTCAAATGTCATTTATGCCCATCAGTTCCCTGAGATAAGAAGTACACCACCATTTACTAACTACGTGCTGTGACTCTGCACAGAACAGGCAGGCAGGTATGTCGCTGTCCTGAATTTCACATTCTTAATTAATTGCAACTGCGATGTTGACAAAAAAACATAATTACCGCAACTATGTTAGGACATGAACTTGGAAAAAAAACAACTGTGGAGCTTGTGTCTTTGTCAGAACATGAAACAGCATCTGAAACCCCCACCATCTCGCACCTTTTCAATGTCGAGTTAGGGAGGGGTGCATCCAATAATTTTTGTAACTTTGATAATCTGACAATCACGCCCACTTCACGCAGGAATAATAAGGTGTGTGTCGAGGTGAAAGTATGCAGGATTAAAACTCTGTCAAGCGCTTTGTCTTCTTTTTTCATATGCCTACATTGGACATGTTTCGTACGTACAAACAAGTGCAACAAGTGATTTTTCTGTCTCTTTTTGACGAGGTCAAACTACTAAAAAGTGGGCGCCATCGACACGGTTATCTCATTTATGCCTCTCTGTAGCCTCTTTCTGACTGGGGGACCGAAAAACTCTCTGTCCGCTTTTTACGTCTGGAACCTCCCGACTACAACGGCCTTGAGACTCGCCCTCGTTGAGGACTTGGCTCAGATTCCGGAGTTACTCTCTTATCCTGGAGCCTCCTTAAGGAATCTGATCCCATTTGATTCGGTGGTGGGAACCTCTTGCGACCACATGCCTTTGCTGACGTCAACCCTGACGACCGAAAACTCAACACCCACTAACATCTGGCTTTGTCTTAGGTGGGTTACAATCAGCATTCATCTGCTCAGATCAGCAGTGATGGAAACATGACACCCAGAAGGAATTGCTAATTTTCACCCCTTTTCTGGCGCAACCGTCCTAACTTCTGCGACTCTTTGTCATCGCAGCAACAAACTCCGTCTATCTCCGTCTGAGCAGCACTTCAACATCTATTATATTTGTGACATTGAATGTGACACACCAGAAAAAAAAGGAAAAGGCATACCCATGTACTTTAATATGAATGTTGTCTATTTTTGCAGGTTTTCCCATGTTTAAAAACCTTGCATACATGCAGTTCTTTGGTAGAAAAAGGTTATATGACAGTTGGCTTTTCACCTGCCTACCAGAGTGGCCACTTACACTTTGTACAAACTGTTTAGTTTCAAGCATGCATCTCAAGAATCTTAAATTCAAAGTCAAGTCTTACACTGCTGCCGTTTAGCTCACCAACGTCTCCTAAATGATCAAATATGCATTTCTCCAGACCTCTGTCATTTCAGCAAAAGCCTGCTGAACCTCTAGCTGTGAAACTGTTGCAGCTTTTAACTCCTAACCGATGAGTGTCTGAGTGTGTGTAAGCCACCCTCCTTCTACAACTACTCCCCCCAGGCTGTTACTGTAAATAAGAACGGGTCTTTAAACAGCTTGCCTGGTTAAATGAAGGTTAAAATTTCTAAATGGGCTTCAGACTCCCAGAGCAGAGCTGAGGTACAAGGGAATGGAGAAACCGCACAACAAAAACACTGGAGGCTCCATCATTTCCCATTAAGTTTCAATGATGTTTAGATCAGGTGACTGAGAAAGCACCTAAAGTCATTTGAAACGACTCATGTATTAGTTTAGCAGTGTAAGTTCGCAAATTATTGCCTTAGAATAAGGGACAATCATGAGATAGTCTGCGTTCACCATTCAGTTTCATGTAGACTGAGGCCTTTGTAGCAGCCTGGGTTCGATTCCAACCTGCGCAATCAAGTCATCTAATGATATCCTGAGGTGACACCTAACCAACGAATCATGTTAAACAGCTGAGAACACATGGTTTAAGGCATTCCTTGGTTTCCTCCATCTGTCCAGATACAGGAAAAAAGTGAAAGATAAGGCTATTTATCGCACCATCCATTGTCTAAACCTGCCTGTTTTCAGGGAGAGGCTGGCGGGCAACTGCTCAGGCCTGCAGCTTGGTTATCCTTAAACTAGGTTTCTTCTACATCACTTCTAACGTTAAACAAAAGGAGGCCACAAAAGCTGGTGTTGCTCTTTCATTACTTTTCTGATAATGATATATTTTTTTATCATCTGTCATATTTAGCCACTCTACCAGGTGTCCCTCAAGCTGCAGTTCAGCAGTAGGAATGCCAGGTGTTGGAGCAGATGTGGGAGATGAGCAGGTGGAAATGTACAAGCAGATCACAGCACCTATCTGGCCTTCCTGCTCTCCCTCCTGTTGCAAATGATGAACAGTGGTAAGGCTGGATGCTGCAGCTTTACAAACATTGTTCAGGTCCGCTGAGCTGTTTAAAAGTTAAAAAAAACAAAAACGCATTGGAATATTTTTAATTACACACAATGTTGCCCAAGTAGACTCAAGTTGAGACTTTCAGCTGATATGACAGAGCATAGTGTGGTCTTGTGTTACTTTATTTTACTTATTGTTAAAACAAATTTGTTGAAAGTTGTTGTGTCTCCATCTACAATTTTTTGACGCCCGTGCTCTGCATAATGCAATGCACTTGTTCACAAGTGGCTAACTAAAGGAAAAGCCTCTTGTATTACCCACAATCTTGTGCTTTCTCTTTGAAAAATTAACCGGTTAGTTCCTTGTGAATCTGTGTCAGGCTATCCAAAGCAAATTAACCAAGAACTTACATCCCTAGTGGCGATGCTGAAGTCATGCGACCCTGGTGTTGTTCGTTTAAAGCCTAAAGTTTGCTTTTTACTTCTGGTAACTGCACTTAAGCCTCAAAAATAATAAAAATTAATTTGTAAAGATGATTTTGCTGAATGGACCACAAGTGACGAGCACATCAAGGAACATGTCCAAATCTAGAAAGATTTAGGGTCTGGCCAAGAGTAATGAAAATGGCCCAACTTGAGGGGCGGCACCAAGCATGCATTTGTTAATATCACTGCACGCAACTGGATAATACTACGACCAATCAGAACAATACACTGGGTGGCAAAACAGCAAAAAACATCCTTCTTGCAAAGGAAAGACTCGAGCGCCGTCTTCTGTTCCTCTTTTAGAGAAAAAGCCAAGTCTAACTCGGTCATTGTAGCGGCCAAAGCCATTTCAAACTAGGGCTGTCAAACTGCTCAAAAATGACGTTCGAATAATCCTTCTAAAAATAACTCATAGGTTCGAACCATTCGAATTTTTTTTTTTTTTTTTGCATTATGTCAACAAGACGGCAAACTAATACAAGGAAACATACTTGTATATGTATTAATACAAGGAAACATAATTACTTGTAGGTATTTTTATTTCAACATAAACGTCTTTGAAAACATTTACATACCTACACATTAAAACACATAAAACAATTATCTATAACATTACATTATAAACGACCGCAGACCTCTTGCTCAATTTTCACATTCGAAGGTCCTTTTTTTTTTTTTTTTTCAAATTCGAATTTCAATTTGAATTTAGAATTTTCGTTGAAAGCCCTGTTTCAAACAACTGGTGTTCATCTGTAGTCACCTTGTAACGTTTACTGACAAATTCCGGACTTTGTTGTCGCAGCGCTGTCGTCATCTGTCGTCAAATTGTGCTCTTGCGAGAACTCTGGATTTCCAGGGTAGGACCAGTTGGCAAGCAATGTCATAAGAAAAACGTCATTACTGTGGCGCTTTATAGAGGATGTGATTGTGTGACACATTAACTTGCAGCCATGACCCCTCATTTCATTCCAACTGTGCGTTTATTCCATATTGTAGCCATTATTGCTGCAGCTGATTTTCTCATAATTTCACTGAGCACAAAAGATCGAGGGAAAAAAGAAAAGGCTTAATTCCTGGATCGACTACATTACAAGAAGTCAATAGTATGGCACAGAGGACCTTTTAAAGTAGATGTACAAAATGAGCCTGGAATGAACAAGTAACAGCGCTGGTTAAACAAATAGGAGCAAAGGAGATTTAATTGTGTACATTAAACCGATGTGACGCAAAGAAAGCCTGCTTCTATCTGACAGGCCGGAATACATAAAAAGCTCGCCCTGGTAACTGTTTTCCTTTTTCCCCCAAGCAGAGTCAACAGCATCATGACTTATTACTCCACCGCTGGAGAGCTCAGCAGACCAGCCTGACCTTAAAGACTCACTCCAGTGATGAATATCTAAATAACCTCCCCTCTGAGTTCTTCAAATCTATCGCTCCTTTCCCTATTCCCCCACATCTGCTGCTTGATATTCTCCTCTCCCCGCCATCACCCACTCCTTAATGGTACTTTAAAACAGCAATCTTTTTCAACCAATAGCTTCCTCATTTTTAGTCCCTCGTAACTTTCCCACCACCTTGTCTCCTCCCCCCCTCCCCTTGCTCTCTTCGTCTCCTCCTCGGTGAAGGACGGCAGAGGTTACAGAGCTGTGTGGTCGCCTGCGGGCAGAGCAGGCTCTCGGAGAAAGGAAGATGAGGTTGATGCTGCCTGGAAATGTAGGTGCCACCCTTCACCACGGTGTACTCACAAAGCCCTTAAGAGCTGATTTTACTGTCGACTAAATGCATTTGAAGTTTTTGTAGCAAAGCAGGGCAGCCTTGTGGTTAGAAAATTGACAAGTTCCATCCACTCATAAAGCAATTATGACTATAGATGAGCTTCCTGTTCACACACAATCAGGATAAGTGCGCAGCAGAAGGATACACAATGATTACCACAAAGACATGATGGCTTATGTATGGACTTTCAACAGTCTATTTACTGTGGAAACAAAGCAGGAGAAAAACTTTTAGAGATGCATGTGTATGCAGCACTCATGCTTGCATTTCCAAAACTTTTTACCTCAAATTTCTGCATGGATTAAACAAATTCTGTGTTAATCAGTGAGCTTTAGAGATGCTAGCAGGCTGATTTTGCTACATGCTACCCCGCCTGTTTTCAGCCTGTAAGCTAAGCTAGCTGCCCACTGGCTGTAGCCCCATATTTAGTAGAAGGATATTATACTGGTTTTCTCTCCACAAGAAAATGAAAAAATGTAGTGCAATAACTTCCCAAAATGTCGCACACTCCATTAAGGCTAAAACTCGTTGACTTGAGTGTGAATGAAATCTGTTCTCTACTGGGAAACCTGCTGTAATGATCACAACATTCAAAAGAAGCCTTCAGCCCAAACAAGACCAGCCTGATTCTGGACAGATGGGCCCTTGGGAGCCAAGAGGACTCTGGGACTGATGCAGAAAGACATTTGGGGAGAGGCAGAGAGGTGGGGGGGGCAGCATGCTGGGAGGAGGAGAGGAGCAGTTTAAAAATATGATGTGGAGTTTTGGTGGCTCTCCCAGAGGGAATACAAGATTCAAACTGGGCCAAAGGCGGACCACACACACACTCACCTACATGCATGCAGCGCACAACACGTGCACAAACACACAAGCACACAAACAACCAACTGTGGATTCAGCCCCGCTAGAGAGGAGTCCAGGTTAGGCAGACAACAAGACGACTTGGACAAGAAACTTCTGCAGACAGTTTAGCCAGAGGCTCGACAGAGGAGGAGACAGCCAGAGGAACAGCTCATTAAACTGAATGTGAAGGGCTGCAACAGACAGTTTGGGTTTTTTTTATTTGACAGGCTGGATGTGTCAACTGTTGCAGGTGTCATTACAAAGAGAGTTGTCCTCAAAAAACCACTGGGAACGACTGGTGTGGAATTAATGGACAGCTTTAGCACCAAACACAATCTGTCTTGTTAGGTAGGTAGTTACTCTAGGACTGCATTTCTGGTGCAAGAAAAAAACAACAAAGGGAGACTCTGTAGCGCCAGCACGTTGGCATCAGAAGCTAAGAAAGCTCAGGAAATATTTCTGCTAACCTTTTCAAACCATATGTGTCTCCTCCCTCTTTCTTTCCCTCATTCCTTCTATGGCTGCAACCAACTTAGTAAGCCATGGCTGTGTGCAAGAGAGGTAGCAGGGCCTTGACAGTGAAGCAGCTAAATGGCATTCAGCCGTCAAACAATTTCATTATTTGCACCTGTGGTTTTCCTACTGTGACGTGTCAGAATGTCACATGATAAGGGCCAAAAACGAATAATCGAAGTTGAGGTTCGACAGTAAATGTGGCCCGATGGCCCGTGTCCACAAAGTGTTAGTCTGTGGCCACCAAATATCACCTGCTGGTGGCACAGAGCTTTTATTTTTAAGTGCCGATTTCTACTGTAGTATGTGAATAGCTAACATACAGCTACTAGACAGAGACAGCAAACTAGCTCAGCTGCATGGCCAAACACAAGTATAATGCTGAATATATTCAATTGTGTGGACTTTGAACTAATGACTACGGAAAAATTTGGACCCCATGGCTGAACCAGTTGGGAACCACTGGTCTAGACGATAGAAAACAGGTTTGGTACCAACAAAAATCTTCCCCGGATCGCTGTTAGCTGTTAGCGGCCAGTAAGAAGAGTTTTGTGGTGTGTTTAGCTAACAAAAATAACAGCTAAATGAGCCAGAACTAACAGCAAACCACGCTAAACACAGCAGGACTGAGAGTTTCTGTTCACAGGAACATGAAGCATTAAACCATGAACTGCATTTTAACGTGACAACACAACTAGTTTACGGTAAATAAATGTAACTCTACTGAAGTACTAAAGCTGAGGACAGTTTGGGGATAACGTTAAAAGTACTGTGAGTTTGGAGTTAAAGACACTGTACATCAATGTTATGTTTAACCAAACGTCTGTCGGAGATTAAAGTAAGTAAACAGATACTTTTTCTCCATTCTGTACAGAAGTACACCGCTGAGGTACTTGTACTATGATAACTCAATTATAATTTGGATTATTCTAAAATCACTCCTCTATCTTTTAGTGCCAAAAATGCATTTTTTTTCTGTAGGTGTAGCACAATAAATATAACAATTTATTTCCTCGACACTTTAATGATTATTTTATTATGCTACCAAAAACTATAGATGATAATAAAGTAAAGAAACAATAGACGGTGAACTAAGAGACTGTATAGAATATACCAAGTGTTTCCAAACATATTTTATTCTATTACTGTTTAGTGAATTTACAGAAGTGTCACAATAAAGGAAGGCTGCATTAAGCGGCATTAAATTGCCTTTTCTGTTGGCTACTCTTTGTACACTTTGTACTCATTGTTTATATTTGGGTCATTAAAAACATACTTTGGCCACCACATTTAGGGGCTTGGTGGCCCATGTTGCAAGTGCTTAAAAATATTAGCATCTATCCCTGAAAGTGTTCGTTGTCTAACCCCGAAAAAATGCAACAAAGCTAACAGGAAAGAAGTCTAACTCGGCAAAGTCTTAATTGTCAAAATCACTCTCAATTTCTTTTTTTATCTGTTCACTAATGGGCTAAAAGTTTTATGCACTACACATTCCATATTTCATCTGTTCCCCTTAGATTTCTTCTCTGTCCTTAATGTCATTTTTAATGGGTAGATCACTTCCTCTGCTCCTTTGTCAGCAGGTTAACTGTCGGGGCCTCCTCTAGGAGCAAAATCTGTACACCAGTGGTCATGCACCATTAGTCACACACAGTTTAAGACATTAACCTCCATCAGCATCTCTCACTTCTGTAAGCCTGTTCCGTGTGTGCGGCCATTTAAAAAAAAAAAAAAAATTAGATAAATATGACTCACCAAATTATGCTTGTCATACATAATATTTTGTGACAGTCTGTTAGTGAGCAAAGACTCTGTGTGGTGAGTGTATGTGTGTTTAAGCTAAAATAGGAAAGCGGTCTTTCTCAGTAAACCTCTCCATCTCCCTCTCGCTCTATTCCTCTATTTTCCACCTCTGTTCTGGATGAATCACACTCACCCAGTAGCTACCTGTGAAGGGCACTTCAGCGACACATTCTCTCCAAGATGCTGCAGCCTCCAGGCATGAGATCATTGTGCACTCTGTGACAGAAGAAAAATCTCCATAAGGAATACATGTAGTGTCACTTTCAATCACGTCCGCACCTGTGAAGGGCACTAGGTGACCGGTAAAGTGTGTGTTCTCATGTTCAGTGATTAACAAACAGTCCCATTGAGTGTTTTTGTCTTATAAAAGCTTCCAGGCAGATTTTCAATAAGATGGTGTACAGAGAAATGGGATGAAACCTGAAAATGGTGGGCTTGGAAACACATATGCAAGTTGTGTAAGACATTCATAATAAGCATTCATAATTTGCATGAGTTTCCAGGTATGAAGTCCAAAGCAAATGAGATCCCATATGGCCAGATGACCCTTTTGGACCGGCCACTTCACAGCGACTTTAAATGGGCCGTGAGTCGTGAGGCTGTCTGACTCTAAATCAGGCATTTGGCAGGAAGAAGGAGGACTAGAGAGATGGAAGAGGAACAAAGGGGGTCAGAGAAATGGGGGAGGAGGAGAAAGAGGGACAGGGGGGAGTGGGAGGAGAGGAGAAAGGTGAATGAGAGGAAGCGACTGAAGAAGGACAAGAAAGGAGGAACGTTAAAATGAGGAGAAAGACACAGAGTCTGATTTAGGAGGGAGGATAAGAAGAAGATAAAATAGACAGGACCTTGGGGAGAATGAGGTGGGAGATGCTGGCAACAGGAGCAAAAGGGAGATGAAAACGGGACAGAGGGATTGCAGGAGGTGGAGAAACAAAAAGACAGAATTGGCAAGTAGGGAGAAAGGAGGGCCAGTGGCGTGCTAGGATGAAAAGAAGGAGGGATAGGGAGATGCTGGGAAGGAGATGAAAAGTGATAGGGTGTTAGTGGGGGGCTAACGGGCGGGATGAAAATATGCAGGCAGAAAATGAGGGATTGGAAGAAGAGGGGGGATACAGCAAGGAAAGAGATGAGACAGAGAGACAAAGAAGACTTAACTGGATTCCTTGCAGCTTTCATAACAAATATGGGCAGTATGTGTAAATGAACTCAGATCTCAGAACTCAGACCAGATCTCCCTGCTTAACTCCCAGCTCAAACCTCTGGATCACACAAAGTCACGGCTCAAGAGAGAGAGAGAGACCCTCACCTCTCAATTTCTCTCAAACTCAGTCCAAACTCAAATATATAATCAAAATATAAACCAAGACTCAGTTACTGCATTCCCTATTTCTTGCCTTAAATGTCATCAGAAATATATTTTAGTGCACTGTTTGGCTGTAATATGAGAATTTGTGAGGGAAAGAGGGTACCATAATGTTTCCTGTATTGGAAAAACCTAGGGATGTCCCAGTCAACTTTTTTTGACCCCCAAGTCCGATCTGAATCATTTAATATTAAGAATTTGGCGACACCAAGTCCTGATCCCAGACTTTTATTTTCCTTGATAACACAGCTGCTCAGTTCACACTGCAAGTACATCAAAGTTATTGAAATCAGGCCAATGTAGGCTACAGCCTCTTGACAGTTGAACAGCTCTGCTATGCAGTAAGAAAAGAATCCCTGTATCCAAGCTGTTCCTTGTGTTTTATTTAGTTATTTATACAAAGTAAAGTATAAAATAACAGACTTTCTCTTTAAACTCTATGCCTTTAAGAGAGTATTTTCTGGTATTTGTTGCTTCGATGCAGCCTCAGTGAGTTACCTGAATGAACTGTATTTCATTAAATGTTTATTTTAGTCGTCTGTAGGCTACATCTTTTGTGCCAATTAGGCGACATTAATGCATTAATCTTATTCGCTTTTTACTCATGTGGCTTTTTTGTTTTTGTACTTGCACTGGCATTGTGAGTGTAGTTGCCATCGGTTCTCCACCACTTTCTGTCTTTTCTCTGTCCGCAGGCAAACATCACACACTGTAGGTGACAGTAAAATGCAAGAGACTCTCAGCTGAAAAGCTGAAAAGAAACAAGTGCTCATGACTTTGAAAAAAAAAAAGCATAAACAGTGTCATACTGCATTTTACTGTCATTCATGACATGTGGTGTTTCACCGCAGGCAGGGCTCAGCCTCTGCTTTTACACACGGGAGGTCGGAGAGACAGACAGTGAAGAGTTGGAGACAGCGGCACTCTACGTTGCTGTGCATGAAAGCTTCGCAACTAAACACCTGTGGGACAACTGACGTGAAACAAAACATCAGATCAAGCTTTCAATAGTTTATTTGGGAAAGGATCAGGACATATTTTGTTATTTTGTTGCTGAAAAAACTGAGATTAAACTGTAAAACTACACAGAGCTGATCAAATATGAACCAAGATTATGTTACTGTGCCTATTTCTCACCTCAAATGTTTCTAGAAACATTTTAGCTTTAAATGTTCTCAGAGACATTTTCGCCTCCTGTTTTACTGTAATTCAAGATTGTTTGCGACCAGCTGGCCACCATATTGCTTACTATGTCAAAACGGCCAAGCTTGCATTACGTCACCCACTAGGCGAAGTGTAGTAGTTGTAGGTTGAGGCTCTTGAGCAAAAGTGAATGCCACAGACATTTCCCTTGGTTTTCTCTGGTCATGTAGCACCAACTTCAAAACCTTTTGGGTCCTTCTGTGTAGACAGCCGTTTCATGAAAATTCGATCTTTGTAGCAGTGAAAAACTTCTTTAAGGAGTCAAAAGGGGGACGATAGGAGAATGAGGGAATAAAGAATCTGTAGTGGAGGAGAGGTGTGTCATATAGTGTCATCATACGAGTTCTTCTTGCGTAGTACTTACTTGAATGTCACTGAGTCTTTAGGAATGGCTGATGTCTGTCTGCTGACTGTGTAATTGTGGCCTGTTTACTAATGATAACTTACTGCTTCCCTGAATCCTATTCTTATTACGGCAGGAGAAAGAGAGAGGGGGTGAGGGTGAGTTAAGATGGCAAAGATAGGTCAAAAGCACCACGAGCCTCGAGGACGGCGAATGAACAGCGTAGTGAAGAGATGGAGGATGGAAAGAGAGCTGCTGTTTGGGCAGTGATAAAAGGTCAGAGACTCAGGGGGTCGCTGCTGTCTGACAGCAGGACACACAGCAGCCCATCACACAGAGGGCCTTTACCACTTTTGGAGAGGTGGGGCAGAGCCGGCAGACAGAGAGACAGACGGAAAAGGGGAAATTATTAGTGTGTGTGACACAGCTGAGAGAAACAGTTGATTTGCCACAGTAAAACTACAACATAGCTAATTATCCGAACAAAGGAAGCAAATGGATACTTCGCCTAATAATTACGCTTAAGTGTATGCTATTTCGAGGAAGGCCTTTGTAACGGGCCACGCTCCTCACAGCATTATGGTGCTGTGCGTTGTGGGATACGTCACAGTGGCCTGCTGTAATTGTTTGCTAGAGCTCAGGTCTAAAAGCTGTGTGAAAGCCTTCTCTGCCACATAACATAGATATGACTCTAGTGGTAAAATATGAGATACTAATAGACCTAATGTGTGTGTTTTTTAAACAAATTTAAAAATACTGTGATGTAAATCAGCTTTTACACGTCCTCGGTTAACCTCAATGGTAAACAACTACAGTTATCTACTGTAAATTTGCTCATTTGTGTTTAGCTTAAGGAACATTATTATTGAACTATAATACCTGACTCTGGTTATTTTGGGATTTAATAAGATTAGTATCTTGAGTGTAATACTGTTTAAGTAAAGTTGCAAGTGTGAATTCATCCAGGGCACATTTATGTAGAGGCAGCAAAGAGAGTTATCTAAGTCTAGGTACAAAATTAGCATTTAATTGTCCTGGAAAAGCTGCAACAGCCAGTCAACTTACTTTGTGTTTCTAGAGCTTTCTGCAACATCTCGTGGCCTTCCTCTGGAGGTGGAGAAGCTCCGTTGTCATATAATTGGGTTAAAGAAAAAGCAGCCATGACCTTTCTGTCTGGAAAAGCTGGTTTGGACTCAAAGCGGCCTTGTGACACCGGTGAACACGTGGTTAGTTTCCGGCGCAGGTGGATGCGTCCTTTGCTTCAGGTAACACGTGTGTTTGCTACGCAGTTGTGTGATTTTTCCGCCATGACTTTCCTGCTAGAAATAATATCTTGGTCAAGGCTTATATAAAAACTCGTGGTTTATGGTTGAAATTGATAAATTCCTACCAGAAAGGAGTTTTCTTGAGGAAAAACACTGCCGCCATCTTGTGGATTGTTTCTGAACCGCTCCGGCGCTTCCGTTCGGTTTGAACCACGTCACTTGCCGTAGGTAGGAGGAAGCGTCGCCGTAGCAACGGACAGGGACTGGATCAGTGAGTAGCAGCAACTTTCCTCTAAACGGGACCGAGTTACTCATAAAGCAAACACGCCTTTTATTTTTCAGGTTACAAACTGAAAACCTGATGGCGGCAGTCAACCCGTCGGTGTTTCTTCTCACGGTGAACGGACAAATTGAGGGAGCAAACGTGAGTGGAGCTCGGGAGTATTAGCTTAGCCTAGCAGCTAATTTCAATCAGCATTAGCACCACTCGCTTAACTGTTAACAGTGGCGTCACTTTGTCTCAATTCTGAATCTTTGTGTCATTATTTCAAGGTGTAAGTGTGATATTTGTGTTGTGTTACAGTTCCCAGAGTATGACAACCTGTATTGCAAATACTGTTTTGTCTACGGCCACGACTGGGCTCCCACCGCGGTGAGTAACGTTGTTCTGGTTTATCCTAATACACACCGTTAACTGCCTACGAAATTAAGTATAGAGCAGTTAAAGGCATGTCTGTCTGGGTGTGACCTTACTGGCAAGGCTTTGATGGTTTCTCTCTCTAGGGTTTGGAGGAAGGCATCACTCAGATAACATGTAAAGGCAGTCAGTCCTCGCACAAATTAATATGGAACTTCCCATTGGAGACAACGTTTAAGAGCACAAATCCCTCTGGATGTGAGTGATACACACACAAACATATCACACAAAGTGGTTTGGTAGCTGTTGCCTTCATTGATGTATTGATATAATATAGAAACTACACTGTGAAAGCCTGAATATATAACCAGAACAAACTGAAGACTTGATTCTTATTTCCCAGGGCCTCAGCTTGTGGTGAGTGTGTACGGCCCAGATGTGTTTGGCAATGACGTGGTCAGGGGCTATGGAGCAACACACATCCCCTTCACACCTGGACAGTCAGTATTACCTCCATATACTTCCTCTTCATTTTTAGTGACATTGGGTTTGATTTTGACTGATGTGTTTTTAAATGTTATTGTCTGTTTGAGAAGCATCTGTGATTTATTTGTATTCCTCAGACATACACGAACCATCCCCATGTTTGTTCCCGAGCCCACGTGGAGGCTTCAGAAATTCACGAGGTGCGATGAACAGTTGTGCGTGTTCACTTCTCTGTCTCAGCAGCTGTGGTGCTGCGGCTGATGAGTTGCGCCTGCTGGGGGAAGCAGCCGATATCTGAGCGTTAGCAAATGTTTACTGCTCCTCTGTGTGTGCATGTGAGTCTTACTGGGGACTCTGTGGTGAGAACGCTGCACATCAGTATGCACTGTTTGCCAGCTGCTGTTATCAGTGTACGGAAAGACACTCACAGTTCATTTCAGCTCCCACAAACACAAGGGGCTATTAGAGATGCAGAGGTGCTCGACTGGATCCTTCGGATCTGCAGTGTAGATAGCAACATTGGGAACATGTTTTGTTATTCCACTTGATTTGAGAAAGTTACAAGCTGATGTACGTGGGTGGGAATTTCTTGCTCATGCCTTCCTCCAAGTTGTACTTTGTATTACATCTACATATTTCAAATTATCAAGGCACTGATGTTAGAAACTGCTTATTAAGCTAACACTATATTAATGCATCACTTCCTGTTTGCCAGAGATTACCTCACATGGGAGCGATTTAGAGTAGCAAGCCCATAATATTCCATGATTGGTTTAATCCGTTTTTAACATCAAGGCAAGATTTATCTTTATGAAAAAGAAAATCTGAAAATTGCTTTGAAAAACTCACCAGAAAAAGAATGTTAATAATGTATTGGTCTAATCATTGTGTATAATATATATGGTATATTGGTAGTTGTTTTTAACATGTTTTTCCCTCTCTTGTTTAGCTGGCTGTTGGGTCGGCGGCCAGAGTACACAGACCCTAAAGTAGTGGCCCAGGGTGAAGGCAGAGAAGGTTTGTTTTGTACATGTATCTGTGCCGGTATTTCTATATGTATTTTTTAAAATATTGTTAACAGTGACATTTAGTTGCGTAGTGGCTTTCACCTTCTCACAGAAACATTTGATGTAACAAAACAATGGAAAAACAAAAAAACTCATTGAACCAGACATTCATCATTAGGTAGGTTGATTTTAAGCTGATCTCAACCAGTGTAACAGAACGAAGAATGGTGGTCTGAAAGCAAAGACACCCTGCTCGCTCTCTACTGCAAAGATGTAGATAAGTATAATCCAAGTTTTAGACACTGATCATGTGTCAGAGGCAGAAAATGTTAGAACAATTCACTAAAATGAACTCCTGAATAATTCAATCCCCACTTAGTTCTGATTTTAACATTTTCAAGGTCATTTTTGACATCTCTTTAAATTGTTACTTTATACATTAACATGTCATGTTTTACTTGTGTGTTGCAGTGACGCGGGTTCGTTCCCAAGGCTTCGTCACCGTTTCCTTTCACATTATGACTAAAGACATGAAGAAACTAGGCTACGACACAGGACCATCAGGACCTGCGAACACACCGTCTTCCACATCTGGCTGGTCGACAGAGGAACAACCATAAAACGCAGTAACATAAGCCAAAATGAAAGCACAACACTAATGTTACATATAAAAGGACTTGTTTACTTCCAGTTAGTGTGAAAATCCCCAAAACTGTTATGCCACTATCACTTTAAGTGGCATGAATGCAGGGGATCGCTCTGATCACACTCAACACTTGTTTATCTTGTTTTTTTTTTTTAGTAAAAATGAAGAGATTTTATTAGATTTATTCAAATATAAGCAGTTTCTTATATTGTCTTGAATTTTTCAGTTTTACTATATTTTTTACTTTTGTAAATAAACAGACTTTACCTCTGAACTGTTCGCGTTTTAATGTTCTGAGCACACGTAGATAAAAAAAAATACATCACTGTGGTTGTTTGGACGTAAATTGAATACACTCTACCCAAAGTCTCATGAGAAAATATCCTGTTTGGACACTGGTTGGTTAAAAGAAAAACAAGGACACACACACTGGAGTTACAGAGCTGAAGTGATACACGTTTTATTTTGAACCAATGCAGCTACAGTTGTCCTCATCCAACAGGGTGCGGCCTGCTGCGTTCGTTTAGATGCCGTTAAAATACCACGGTGACTTTTCCTACAAAAACCCATTACACAGAATAATAAGGTATACAGAGGAACAGTATGTTACAATAGTACAAATGATAAATTATATTATACAGTTATAATGCCAACAGGTTGAGCACGTATCCAATAAAAAAAAAAAATAAAAAAAAAGCAGCCTGCTCCCAGTACTATGAGAAGGGTAAATAGACAGACATGGAAAAGATTAAAGGAGGCTGTTTATGCATATAAAGACAGACAGTCCATAAGGTCAGTTAGTCCTTTTGATAAAAGCATAGTGAATACATAGTAACACGCAGAGGAGCTCGCTACACACAGGCCACATTTTCACTGCACCATAGCCACGACTGTGAAACTGCTGCCAGGGATCAAGAAAAAGTGTTCAACTGCAGTGACATCTGACTGTTCAGGAGTGCTGAATTTGTTCAAGACCGTTCCTTTATTCTGTTTTACAATGCATCCATAACAACCTTTTCAACAATCGCTGGAGTGAAGTTAAAGGTCAGGCCGCAGTGAAATGAAGGCCGGTGAGAAAGTGACACGTCTTAGCTAGAATATCATAGTAGCATTTTTATAAACAAAACTTTATTAGCAAATCTAACTTTGCAAAACACATCAAGCGTTAAATCTTTTTTTTTTTTTTTTTGTACTTTTCCATACTCCAATTTTTGCATATATTTAGTGGAGATTAAAAATGTTTGCTGGTCTGCAAGGAAGTGTCACATCCATTCATCCAGGACCCCAAGCATAAAAGTCATCATCCCCACCCTCAGCATCATCAAAATCATACACACAGTTGGAGCTGCCCCTCCTTTTGCCTGAGAAAAATGAAAGGTCTGCGTTTAGTGGCGATACCAGGGGGTCTGTGGTGTTGCTATGATACCACAGCAGACCAGGAGAGGGCGCCAACGCACACTAAAAGAAAAAAAAACCAAACACCTTTTCCACAGTAATAACATTGGCAGTGATAAACAGAACTGGAGACGGGATACAGTGACCTAAAGAAGAAGACGGGTCTAAACACCGGGCGCAGTTCATCAGCTGCATATCATTAACCCGCTTTTCTCAACCGATAGAAGAGACGGAGCCGCTCAGCTTGCTGTCAGTAAATGTGCCGATATTCAGCCAACAGTAACACTTTCTTACACAAACTCCTGAACAGACGGTAAAATAGCTCTGAAATATAAAAAAATTAAAACAATGGATCCATGAACAAAACAAAAAACTGTCAGTGAAGTGTGACCCTACTGTTCAAACTACTCAAAGTACGACGTCCTCAGAAATCACAGTCGCTATGACTTTGGTAACAGTTGTGCTTCTAAGAGAAGAGAATTACATAGCCTACCCATAGGGTGAAAAAAAACCAAACTACAATGACAGAAAATAGACAAAAAGAGAGAGTGAAGATGATACATGGCTTAGCTAGTACACAGCTCCAAAACTCTGAAAGGCTTGGCTATGGATTTACATCTAACGAGTAAATAAAAACAACGAAAAAAAAAAAATGTAACCAACAAAATTAACAACTGTTTGTTTACATGACATGTCTCACTGTTGTTTGCTGCAGGATTCGCTGTGCTATCAATAGACTGATCCTGGAACAACCCTGTGTGAGAGTGTGTGTGTGTGTGTGTCCACCTGCTAATGTTCTTGTGGGATAGATTAGCCGCAGTAAATCCACTCGGAGGTAAACTCTCTTCACGATGCTGAGTGGCTGACGTGCTCTTTAAACCCAGAGCTTTCTTTGCAGCCCTGTCACCATAGTAACACTTCTTGATATATGGTTGCAAACAGCACATGCTCTCTCTCTCACACACTCACACTCACACACACACTTAAGGCTGCAGTCTACGTTATCCCCCTGCTCTGACTTGCACTTCAGAAACTTGAGCCATTTCTGAGCCAGTTTCCACTTTACTGTGTATTATTGTTCACTTGGAAGCTAAACGTATCGCTCATGCACACTGCACACACGCACACGCACACACACACCCCCACACACCCCGCCCTCTTCCCTTTGACCCTAAAAACAAACTAAAAAATAAACAAAACTGTCCCATGATGCCTCACTGCATCCATATGTTCAGATAGCAAAATACTGATGCCATCGCAGTTCATGTCTTTTTCTCAAAACACGCACGGGGTGGGAGGGGCTTAGTGACAAATACATCAACATGTGGCTGTTAGTATACGAGCATTAACAGTACACCTGCGTGAGCACACACATACAGATGAAAATTACGTTCCAACCCCTAAAACAAGGGGTTCACCCCCTTTGATAAGTGTTCATTGTTAATCCTGCGACCCCTGGAGGTCAAAGTTCACGTGGGAGGTCGGGATAAAAAAAAAGAAAAAAAAAAAAAGGTCCAAGTTGACGGGAAGTGACCAGACGAGAGTTGTTGACTGAGTGGTACCGAGAGCCGAGGCAGTGTGTGTGTGTGTTGTCGGAGCCGTTTTGAGCGGCGAGCCTCCCTCCCTTAGCTAAGGTGTAACGGTGAGCCCAACAGTCGCAGAAAGAAAAAATAAAAAGACAAAAAATTGTGCAAAATCCCTGCTTAGTAACACACGCAAGAGTATAAACACATCTGACCATCTCTCATCCGTACTCCAGTGTGTGTAGGTAAAACCCACTGGAATATACACAGTGTAAAAGTACTGAGATGTGCGCTCACTCACTCACACACGCACACACACTCTCACTCGCACACCGGCTGACAGGGCTTATAAAAGATTAGCTCTAGTGAAGAGATAAGATCCTGGCGTTAGTATGGTCAGACTCTCCTGTCACTCCACCACAGAAGAAGAAAAGAGCAGTCCTAAGGGAGGAAGTAAGGGAGAGGAGGCGAGTGAAGGAGAGGAGGACAGAGGGGAGAGCCTGTCCTGCCTCTGTGGAAAAACTGTAAACACCACTGCTACTCTGTAAGTCTGTAGACAGATGCAAACGTGTTGTGGTCATCAACATCATCGTCAGATCAGTATGGAACACACAGGACTAGGCAGCTTGTAGCACTGAGACAAAGAGACGGAGGGGGAAGGAGTACAGGAGTGTGTTAAGGTGGGGGGAGGCCAGGCTGGGACTACGACCTGGCTAGGAGTTGGTTATAAAGGGATACATGGGATCTCCTTGTTCATTTTGAAGCTTCTAAAGGAGCCAAAGTGGACGAGGGAGACAGAGGGAGAGGAGGGGCAAGTCGTCCCCCAGTCGCCCCCTCACAAAAGGAAGGGGTTGGTGGTTCCGGTGGGCTGCGTCCCGGCCTGGGGCGGCATGCTCATCAGGGGCTGGGGCATGGACATCCCCACGCCTCCCATAGTGCCGACTCCCATTCCGGGCATCGCGCGCGCCATGGGGGTCATGCCTGCCAGGGGGACCATGGTGATGGGCTGAGCGGGCAGGGAGGAGAGGGCCATGGGCTCGGCCATGCCGAAGCCGGGGGGCATGGGGCTGACCCGCATCTGGTTGAGAGTCGGAGGGGCTGGCTGGCTCACTTGGAAGGGGTTTGCTGGAGCTGGAGCAGCGGCACCTGAACAAAGGAAGGATGCAGATGTCACTGAGCTCACAGAGCACCAGAAATGGGAACAAAGAGAACTACTCTACACTGCTATACTGTCATTCGGGGTTCCCACATATTTTTAAAACTGAATTTTCACAACTTTCCATAATATTTTACCCATATTTTTTCCAAAAACATTCTATTATTTCTTAACCATTTCCTGGCCTGTAAATGAATCTGAAATCTAATATCATAACTTTTCCAGGAATTTCATGACCGTGGGAACACAGTCATTTTATGAATTGTATGATTCACCTTTCTTGCCTCAGAGTGTACCGCTCACACCGACAGGGCAGTGTCAGTGATTCAGCATTAAACTGTGTGGATGGGTGTGTCTTCCTGTGCGTTCAGGCCTGCACGTGTACGTCCATGTCTCTTGGCTTAGCGACTACGCCTCTGGCTGCCACACTCTGTTATCTAATCAGTTTGAATTAACCTGTGTTTACCTGCTTCAAAATAGCCCATCTGTACATTTATATAAAAACTATTCTACTAAACAAACATACCTGAGTAGAAAGCGATTAAGTGTAAGAACAATTAAAGTTTTGAAATCAACTTCCTCATCATAACTCACCACCTGTTGAAGCTAAGAACGGGTTGATGACCGGTGCAGGCTGGGCTGGTTTGGTCACCAGAGAGTCCAGATTGACCAGGGCAGCATTAGGACCCAGGAAGGACTCCGGGGTCTTTCTAGTTGGATTTGTGGTGACAGATGTGGAGGTGGGCAGGGGGTCGAAGAGGTCCAGGCTGCCGCTGCTTGCAAGGCTGCCTTGGGAGGGGATAGAGGATGCTACGCCCCCGTCACCTGCGGGACGAAGAGCAGTTGGATTTCACTGATGAAATAAACTGTTACTGGACTTCTCTTTGAGGAAACAAAAAAATAAAACACTGAGAGGTCATGAATACAGAATATTTCTTATCTGGCTTTGAACTGCGAGGAACAACTCTGTAAGCCTGAGTTTGACATGGCCCAAGTACGTGAATGGTTTGCTCATATTTGTGATACTAAAAACGAAAGTGCACTCAAATTCTACATTATTAAAGGTCTGACAGATATTCAGCACCCCACTACACCCACACACCACGCCCACTTGTACATGAGCACCCACACTCACATTTACAGTGAAATCAAATTGAGTTGATGCAATAAAATGATTAGGAGATGCTTTTATGAGAGAACATCAGAGGCAGACAGCCTGGCTGTTTGTGTTTTCTTTTTTTTTTTTGCAGTCAGACAGCAGTGGAGACATTTGTTATTGCACTCACACATGAATATGCACAGACCTAGCATGCCAGCAGCAACATACACAAGAGGAAATGTCAAAGATGGAAACTTGTCTTGTCAGAACAGAAACTGAGACGCAGCAGAGCCACAATAAAAGGCCCATGATAAGATCAGACAGGCCTAATGTGTATTAACGCCCCATAAATCCTGTCGGTTTCAGCCAGAGCTGATTCAAACAGTAACATTTCTACAACTCATACCAGGGGTGGGCGATTATTCTATTAAGCTCCATGTATCATGGCTTGTTCCACGTGGGATGTATAAAATGACTACATCGCAATCATTGAATATAAAGTCTCACGTCATTTCTTTCTTTAAGCCACTGATACAAACAGGATACGTCACACACACTCCCCCGCTCATGCAGTAGTGTGTAAGGCGAGGTGTGTGTTTTGCATGCAGGGTTCCAGACCACCGCCATGAAGTAGCATTTTGCGACCATGGAGCACCAGAGCGACTTGTAAATATTATTTATGTATGAACTGAAGAGCTGTTTTTCCCCCCACCCACAGTGGGTCAAGTTTTGCGGTGCTGCTGTGACGGTTTAACTTTCTGTTAACTGCTAACAGCTAACTGATGACAGAAGCTTCACATTTAAAACAAAACATCAACACTTCTGCCCTAAGACGAGCCGGGTGCTTCAGAATAAAAGCACCAGTGGTTCTGCTTTGATTCATTTCATTATAAAAACAGTTCATTTAACTTTATTTATTTATTATTTCAATAGTACAACTTTTTCATCACAGTAGTTTAACTTTATTATAGCAGTACTTTTACCAAATTTTATTTCAACAGTATTTTATTTAACTTTATTATGACCATACTTTAACTATTATACCAATAATGTATTCAACTTTATTATTATTATTATTATTATAGCACTTTTTAAACTAAAATATAAAGAGTACTTTATTTAACTTTATTATGAGAGTGTTTCATTTAAATTTAATTAAAGCAGTACTTTTATATACTGTAATTATTACAATGTAACAATACTTTATTTACCTTTATTGTAAAAGTACTTTATTTACCTGTATTACTGCAATATAACAATACTTAACCAACTAATACTAGCTCATACTGCAGAGGTCTGCTTCTTGAACATCACCTACGTCCCTGTCCTCTCCACAGTGTGGTGACTTGTCCCTTCTGAGAACAGTAACTTTGTATGATTGTGTTTGTGTTATTTCTTGACCTTGTCCTTGACTGTATCAGAATTGTTTGTGTCGAGCTTGAGCAAACGTCAGACACCAACGTCACCCTCCCACACACACACAGACTGCCAAACCACATGGGAAATATACTCAAGACCTGTGCCAACCTGTTCACTGGAACCCTCTTACACACCAACCTGAATGGAGTTGTAAGTGGGTTTAATTCAGGTTTTTGGAGCATTTGTTGTTGGTTCAGATGCACCAGGCAGATGACAAAAGATCTTAAAGTAACTCCATAAACTGGATGGCCCAGGTCTTGTGATAAATTTCATGATAAACACATAAAAGCTGCACCACATTACACCACAGTGACATGGGACCAGACCAGAGCAAACAGCTTTTACCCACCATTTGATATGATTACTGCTCCATTTGAGTGCAAATTCTAACACTGTCTTTGCTCAGGTCTGGTGATATTTACATACAAAGACAAGACATGAGTGTGTCTGTGCCCCGCAGAGACATTGTGTCTGCAGACAGGCATCATTTTCAGACACCCAGGAAAAAAAACAACAAACTTTGTGTCATTAGAGAGACGAAGACAAGGGTGAGTACCAGTGGGGACAGAGGAGGAAGAGCGCAGGCTGTCAAATTCTGAGAAGTCCTCTTTAGACGTACCGTTGGATGCATTGAACAGGTCAAAGTTACCTGAAAGGGGACAACACATGTACACACATACAGACATAATCACATAAAACAAACAGCAAATACACACAAACACACACAGACAGATGGAGACAGACAACACAGGTATGAATGAGTGTGGATAATCTGGTAAACTGAGAAAAATGAACACAATAGGCAAGTGAAAGCATGAGATGTGTGTAAGCATTTGGTAACATGTGCTTTATGTGCCCCTTCTGACTCAGCTATTAAGTCTTTGAGACACTAGCCAGCCAAAGAGAACTCAATGAGTGCGAACTGTTCTCCGAAATCTTAAAAACTAAAAACACATAATTCCCAGACAAACTAGCTGATGAAAACAAATTCTTTGGTGGAGGTAAGGTTGTGGTGGTGAATTGTGAGTTTTATGGATGCCCTTGGACAAAACTGAAAAAGCTACTCTCTCTCTTGAAGTTCACCTGTGTTGGAAGTCTTAGGGCGGGCAGATGCGGAGCCCCAGGGGTCAGCGGCAGGGGTGGAGTTTGATGCCCAGGGATCACTGCTTTTCATGGGTGGGACAGAAGGAGTAGCACCCCATGGGTCCACTGGGGCTGCTGGCTTAGGTGCAGACCCTGGGGAGAGGTTCAGAGTCAGGGAGGATGATGGGTTGGATGCAAAACATGAGGTCAAATTGGATAAGATGAAGAAGAGAGCGGGAGAAAGGTGAAATAAGGTAAGATAAGAACAAGGTGGTTTCATGCAGGTGCTGACAGCAGGCGTGTATTTGATCTGACCTATTCTTAAACTACTGCTCATCTGTCCTTCTTTGTTTCCCCTTCAACATTTACATATCTTAACTCCCTGCCTCCCTGTCCCTTAACACTCCTTTCCTTCACAATATCTTCCTCTAACATCCTCCCCCCTCCTCTCCTCTCTGTGCAGTAATGCTGCTGAGCCAGTGGAGCAGCATTCCTATTTAACAAAGAGTCACAGTCCTGCAAGCTGCAGGTGGAAAGCAGACACGACACACACGCACAGGAAAACTAACTCTATACACAAATACTTAACAGCAATGGTCAGCGTGTAAATATCTGATGTCAAGTGAAGAGTGTGGGTGAGGTGTATACCATAAGACTGCCAGGGGTCTTCTGATGCAGCAGCTGCCCCTGCCCCGGCTCCAGCACCAGCCCCGGCCCCTGCGCCCCAGGGGTCAGCGCTGGCACTCGGCTCTGGGACATCCATCAGATCCATCAAAGACGACTGTGGCTAGAAAGAGACAGAGGATGTGACCGAGTGACAGGAGACAGGAAGACAGAACAAAGAATGCAGACAAAAGAGGAAACCGTTAGGAAGTACCATCTGTTGGTCAGCCATTATCCTCTGCAGCACCAATACTATTCAAACATACTGTCAGCGTTCGTGTCATTATAATCCTGAAATAAAACATGCAGCCGTACGTCTCCTTCACTTTAGCTCTGTGTGCCTTCAAACTTCAGCCAGCCAGCTATTCGAGCAGAATAATGATGAGTAAACTAGGTAGTCTGCTGCCCGTTAGTGGGCTCATTACTGCTCATGATGCAGTAGGCAGTGTGAGGCAGAAAATGAGGATGGAGAGAGACAGGGCTGTTTCATGGGCATGGTCATGACAATGGAGTAACTGAGTCACTCCAGTCTCCAATGACGGTGCATATTTTACCTCTCTCTTCTTCTTGGGCAGTTTTGCTGAATCCGAGCCTCCTTTCTTACTCTCCTCCAAGGCCATCTGTAGTCTCAGGTCGTCCCCTCTGCGTATGCGCTCCTCCTAAGCACACACCCAGAGGACAGTTAGCAGAAGCCGAATGTGCAGTTTTCTATGATTTTTTCTTTACAGGTTGGTCTCGTTTTTGTGGACAACATTTGCTGAATGGTCTTTATATATTTCAATTTCAATTCCTGTTTATCCATATAAAGTCTATAAACTGGTGTTGCAGATCAGTTTGTTTAACGGAAACTTGGGCGGGTAAAGAGAAACAGTTTCCATTTTGCTAGTCATACAACTACAGCTGATGAGGATAATGGAACACAGTATCACACAAATACATGTGCAAAAATCCATATACCTTCAGTATTTCGTACATCTTGTCTGCGCTAATTGACAAACCCTAACCCTAACGATTATGTTTTGATATTTAGCTGACATCACAAATGCTTATGTACATAAGAAACCTAATTTCTGAAGTTCAGGAGCTTATATAACCCTAGCAGCTTTAGGAAAAATAGTCATTAGCAATGTGAATGCTTAACAGGCTTTCAGAAAGGTTTCTGAGTATGTGTGCTTTCAGGGTGATGACCCAGTGAAGATAATTAAACTCAAAACTGCCTTAACTGTAGAGTCATTTACTGACATGTTAAAATAAGCTGGTTATCACGAGTGTAAACTATCTGCAAATTTTAAACACAGACCCACAATAAATAAAGATGACGACAAGCATAGATTCACACTCTGCCATATCATCATATGTTGAATGTATATGTGTGTATGTACCTGCTCTGCAGCCTCCCTGCTCATGGCCAGAGCCAGCTGCAGCTGTAGCTCCTCCTCTCCGCTGGTCTGAGGTCTGGCCTGCTCCAGTTCTGAACCGGCGTTGGGAGACGTGGCTAACACACACATTCAGAACATATGTTAACATCACTGCCACATGGGACTCCATCACACACAGTGTATATTACAATTACAATGAAAAGCAGTGACAGTGGCTGTGGAAATTATCTGTGTTAATAGTCCAAAACCAAGATCTGGTGTGATAATAACAATCATACAAATACATATACACAGTGTTGTCTCGTGAAGCAAGCCGTATTTGAAATACATCTGTTCTGTGTGTGTGTGTGTGTGTGTGTGTGTGTGCATGTGTCTGTGTGTGATTAGAGGCCGTCAGTGAGCCTGTAAGGGATGACAGGTCCATTCAGCTTATTGGATTAGACCAAGCCATGTGGCAGCACAAAAACACATAGACGCTACACGTGGCAACACACACACAGCTATCTCGCCAAGAGAGGTTACAGCGCCAAAAGATTAGGTTCATTACAGTAGCCTGAAGTGTATGCTTTAATTCAAAGTTTGACCGTGTGAGTTTGGAAACAGTAACCTTGTTGTTTTAGTGGGAACCTTGGCGTGGGAGGTGATGACAAGTAACCATGACATCACCACATCTCTTAATGTAATTCTTGATTCTTATTCCTGTATAATGTCACTACATCAGCTTGTGCAGTTTCATGCATGTGAATGTTGTGGGTGTTGGTGCACTAAACCTGTTTTCTTGGGCTTGATTTAACATTTTCTGTGCATCCGTCCTTATACGACACTGTTTTATCCATTATAAACAGCATTGGAAAAAACACTGGTGTGCAAATTTAATTTTTGGCCAGACGATTCCTCCCAGACAACTAAGGTTGTTCCTGTTCTCCTACTTAAATAATAAACATTGTCTCTGTCCTTCTGCCTGCCTAATCTTTTTCTCTCCGTCTCTGATTCAAAAAAAGACCAGTCATGACATGTCTCACTGCTGATGTGGACACTCCCAAACACACACTCAATACTCACACTCAAGATCATCACACTGTGATGATCTTGCGCGTAGTGTTACATCATTTTACATCAGTTATTCAGAAAGCGAACAGTTACAGAGAAAAACCAAAGGCATTGGTGCAGAGACAAAACAACAACACTGACACAGATATGACTCGGAGAAACACTGTAGGTTAGTTTCACTATGTGACACAATTAACTCTGAAACCTCCCAGTTTGACTGAAGTCTGCAGGAAGCAGACGTCACATCAGCGGTTTTCTATAAACATTACACAGAAAATCTGCCACATCAAATGTTTCCATGATGAGGAACAAATAATTTCTTTTTAAAAAGGAATAACCTGACATTTCTTTTCACAGTTAAAAGCTTGGCCTTCCCTGAAGAACTGGTTGCAAATTTAGGAATATGCCAGTATGATCACGACATACTGACCCTTAGAAGAAGCAGAGAGAGGATGCAGCCTCACAGCCAACTCATAAGAATGACCAATAATGACACCATGCATGTTAATTCACTGTTCCTCTTGCAACCCCAGGCTACGATCTTGTCCTTGCCTCCTTTCCTCCCTCCTTGCTCTCTTCTTAGCTCTGTTCCTGCCCGACTTGATCCTCAAACCCATGTCTCCCATGCTCCGTTAGACTGTGCGTCTCCAGGGAAAGGGACCAGAAGTACCAGGGGTGAAGGTGTGTTTGGTTAGCTGGTGGCTGGACTTGAACCATAGCTTTGACATCAATTACATATCTGCCTTAAATAGACAGTGAACACACAGTAGTGCTTCAGTCTATACAGAGATAATGTGAACCTGTGAAAAATGCAGGAACGATACGGTAATATGGGAAATTGGGACGACGTCTAACCATAAAAAACAGCAGCAGAGGGTAAATTTCTTCACTGATGCTCAGACAATGTGACATCTCACCATTATCTTCCATTAATATGTTTGATAGATGCATTACATTCCTTTATCAAAGGGATATTTGCAGTGAGCTCTCTTTAAATCTCACCAAAACCAACTGCAAACCAAAGGAGGGCTTAAATAACAAGTTTTTCCAACCACTGAGCCTAAAGAGATACGAAAACTGGCAACACATAACACACACTGCAACACTTGATAGTAGCAAGTCAGCAGCACAAATAAACAAAACTCAAAGCCAACTAAAACACACCAGGTTCTTGCCCACCACTGTGGGAATGGACCATATATGGATAGTCACAATTTCTTGGCATTCCTCTCAGGCACAGCTCTGCCTGCTAGGAGCGACATACATTTAAAAAATCATTCTAATGCCACTACTGCTTGTGTAGGCTGTTTAGTCCAGTCATTTCAAATTGTATCTTAATTTTCTGTGCTGCTATGTTTGATAATTGAGCAAATAAACACAAAACTGAAACTGAACAAACACTTAAAGCTTAAAAAATTCCTTTAAACCAAGCTTAGACCCTAAGGTCAGCCTGCAATTCAAGCTCTAAATGGAGATTTCTGGAGAAGGCGAAATGGGCTAATGACCACTGGTGTCATCTGTAGTAGATTTATGTGGTGATAACAGCGCAGAGAATTTTATCCCAGGGTGTCAACCACTAATGGCCGCAACATTTGCAGACACCCAGTCTCCTGTCTCTCTAGATAAAGAATTAAGTGGATGTTTGAAACCTGGTGAGTGAGGCAGTTCCTTAAATGCACTTTCTAGATTGCTGCTTTATACGTTTTCCAGACTTTTGGCGTGAAACTGTGAAAATGTATGTTGTTCCCAGCCTTTGTGGGAGACTTGAGTGTTGCATGCTCCTGCGATATCACTTAAGTGTTCAACAGAGAGAATGCTAGGAGCACTGGGGCCTTGACTCTGATCTGTTTAGACCCCACATGCACATACATAAAGACACACAACTAGGATTGGGTACCAAACTCTGTACTTTTAGGGTACTGACCAAATTACCATATGTGTTATCAGTGCAACAGAGTACCAATTTACCAATCAGTGCCTAATTTTGGTACCTGAGAGCACATCTGGGTGAAAACGCCGAGTTTAAACAAGAGGCAGAAGTGCTGTGAGAGCCCCAAAGCCTGGAAGCTCGCCATGGAGCTCCAAGGACGGCAACAGAGCTTAGTGCAGTGACCAGGGTTCGCCTTCAGACAGGAAGCAATCCAAAGCCGGCAAATCGGCCATGGAGCTCTGCGGCCACTCCGTTGGCTTTCCAGCAAGCCAAAACCAGCACTGCAGCGCTGACCTGCCATGACAGTTCCTAGATTGTTTAAGCAAAAGCCTAGAATCACTGCTAGATACGCAGACACATATACACTCGCACAAGCAGACAGATTGCTTTTAGCCTCAAACGTCATCCCAGCAGCTTGTTCAAAAATCACATTTTTGTTACAACAGAGAAAGATAAGTACCAAAAATACCATTGGGTAGCGGTACCAAATTACAGGTACCCTTATCAGTTAAAATGTGAATAACCCAACCCTACACACTGCTTAGCATTGCTCAAATAGCATCACACCACTTACATCAACTTACTTTAATCATGCTGATCGTTGGAGGCACTAAACTATTTGAACTTCTACAGTGAGATGAAAAGGCATCATTGAACCAGAAACACGGAAACTAAAGCAAAACCAGCTTTTACTATTGGCTCGTTAACCTCAGAGAAACTACAGCCTAAGGGGACATTTACGTTCTTTCCCAAAATGCACAGGTTAACATTAATACACACAGAAACACAGGTGTGTGTGCAGACTGACAAGGTAGAGACACATTACAAATAACAACCTGTACTCATAAATTTGGAATTATGACATCCTATTGCCTTAGGTCAAACATATTTCAGACCTTTCCAAATACGTAGGAAACTGAGGGGTGGGGGGGGGCATGCTAGGTTAACACCAACAGTCCCACTTGCATGGCCGTTCATTCACACCCTGTCTGGACAACAATACTCGGAAAGTTCGCCTGGAATCCCAAAAATCCCCCCCCTGGAAACGCCCACAGCGACAGCCCGGCCTCGCTCCTATTGGCCGGTCTCTCCTTCAGTTTTCTCAACTGATGACTCAGCTGCTGGAGCTTCCGCCTCTGAGCCACACATTCAAACATAACATACAGGAAGGAATGTGGGCCGCAAAGTAAAAGATGAACGTGAGCTCCATGCAACATGTAGGATCCACGCAGGCTGAAACCACATGTGTGTCAACACACACACACATCCATAGGCGCATACACACCTCAATCCCGCTGTGCACAAAGGACTGGGGGTCAGGGGATAAAAGGGAAAGAGGCCAAGGTTCACTCTTTCATTTTAACTTCTCCATTCTTTCTCTCCGTCCCGCTCTGCATTACCCCATTTCCTGACTGCCTGACTATGCCTCACTCACTCTGTCTTTCTATCCATACATTTAAACTCTGCTTTTATTCTCTGTTAGAATAAGCTCGTGCAACTCGTAAATTAAGAGTACTAATAGAAACTCAAGAGCATCGATGACTTATCACAGAATATGTCACCAAGTATGAGGACTCCTAGCTTTGCATGATGAAGATACCAGACTAATTAATATAAAGTTAGAGGGCAGTAGTAATGCACAGCCGTCGAAAAATATCCCCACACGTCGCTGCGCTTTCATCAACAGAAAGACCTTCCCTCTCTAGTCCCTCTTTTTATTCAAGGCTATCCAAGTCTTGTTTCCATTCACTTCCTTCTTTTCTCTCTCTCAGTGCAATCTTCATCTATCCATGTCTCTCCTGTTGCACTCTGTCTGTCACTGTGCATTGCTATATCTCTCCCTGTGTCTCTGGAGGATGAACGAATCACTGAAAAGACGAGCAGATTCCTCTGTCATGTGGATGATAGAAGCTAGGGGGGTGAACTCTGCTTCCTCTTCTGTCTGTGTGTGTGTGAGAGTGTGTGTGTGTTTGCTGAGGAATGCAACCCTACTGCGGGACTGCAAGCCAGAGACAGAGCAGGGGGAGGGGTAGGTTTCAGGATGTAGGCCAAAGTTACACCAACTGGGACACAATACAGTAGAAGGGAATATTCTGTATTGCACGTGTTGTTTTAACATACAGAATGAGCCCTGGGTGTGTAACAGCCTGTGTGGTGACTAATACTTACAGCCATGGTAGGACGCAGGTGAGCCCTCTGACCTGCCGTACTCTTCGCTGTAGGAAGTGGAAAGGTTGGGTTGAGACGAGCCTCGGCCAAAACCCATCTGACTGCTCCCAGTGGACACCTGGGCCATACGCTCTTTGGTCTTCAAAGCCTGAGACCTAATAAGACAAAAAAATACTATGATCAGTCATCTTGACTAAAGTTAACTAAAGGTTCTTAGCATCCTTAGTGTGACGTTCAAAGGACAAAATAAGCATGAGGTATAAAAGGTTAATTGCTCTTTGGAGACCTAGCACACCAATTATGAGATTGAGTCTATTTCCAAAACCACCCTCATTCTAAAATGCCATAACATTATCATTAATTAGAGTTAAACATGCTGCCAACAACAAATGATGAAGCAACCCCCTTGGGCCAACTAGTGCTGGAAATGATGCAATGCCCTGTTTTTTTGTAAAAAATCAAATCAGAAAACAGATGGATAAACAAAAAAGCAAACCATATACAGACATTTTTTGAAAACGGTTATTTTCCCATCCAAAAAAAAATCACAACTTTTGTTTTACAAAAACAATGTCAAACTCGTGCTGGAGTTAGCGTCTAACACAAGCCCTTCTTAGATAGGAACCATGCAAATTTTCAGGAAAGCCCAATCAGTCTTCTTTCAGCATTGGCAATATAAAAGCAAAATTGGGGAGTGCGGCAAAGTGCCGCCTACCTACTTTTGTTTATACAGAATGCGCCTTTTTCGGGGCAATGGGGGGCGTGAGCAAGTAACAAAACATATAGTTGGCCTGTTCTTCACTGTCCCCATCTCCTGACACTTAATGGCCTCTTCGTTTGCAAGGGCACGGAGGGCACGCAATTCCTTGTCTCCCCAGTTGCTCATCTTTACAGTGTCTGTCAGGTTTGTGTTTCCCTCTTTCTACTAGCTGCACGCTAATTCCTGCTATCAGCTGTTTCCTGTTTATCCACCACCGGTGGCTCGCAAGTGCTGCGTCATCAACAGCCCCTCCTGTTGTGAAAGGCCGCCTCGGTCTGTTTAAACTAAAAAGGTTTCGCCAATATGTCTACCCTCCCTAGCAGAAAATTGGGCACCTCGGATCAACTCGCCAGTCCGGCTCTGTGTGTCTAAACGCTTGCCGGCAACACGGCCCAACATTCGCGGAAAATCTGGCAGTGTAAAAGGGGCTACAGTCTCCCCCTGTTGCAAAGGTTAAGAGGTCAACATTACTCTTTTCAAAACACCTACTGGTGATCCAATAACCATTTATCCCCTTTGATATGAAGACAAAGAAGCTTATTCAAAAATACAAGTGATGCTCTGGACATGGGCAAGTTTTCCTTCCACTCCTCATCGATAACAATCCCACTTTCAAAATTGTATAACCATCTGCTACTTAAATTGGGCCTGTTCCAAAATCATTGTTTCTGGTGGACTTCAAACCGCAGATGCTAAGGATGGCCATGTAACATTGGGCACAGTGGAGGCCTCCATTCATCCTTTTTCAGATGTAAGGTTGTCATTAGATAAAGCAGTGCTAACAAAACGTAAAAAAAAAAACTTGTCTCTTGCGCAAGCACATTACACTAAGCAACACTGGGCATGTGCAAATTGGGGAGATGATATCATTGTTTCCCCAAACGCTCTGTTTTACATGTCCACACTGATATATAGTAATGGAGAATAGATGCCATTTTGGTGACCTAAAAGCGTGTGGATAAGGGGCCAAAACATAGAGGAAAATATAAGTTCTCAAAAAGATCTGTGTATGTGTAGACAGGGCCTAAATTGAATCATACAGCAAATCTTTAAGTACAGTCACAGAAAGTCACTGAAGCACACAACTCATGTCCAGAGTAGGTTTTCCTTAGGACTGTTAGTCTGGAAAAGACATCAACTGTGCCGCCATTTTTCAAGCGCAGTAACCTTGTTTGCACCTCGTATCAGTGGAAGAGACCCACTGTAAATGGCATAACAGTAGAGATATGGAGACATGGAGTAGCACAACACCCTGGGGATCAATCTTTGCTAAGCACCAACAGGTGTGGAAACACAGTGTCAGCTGTAATAAAATTGGACACACCAAAAGCACCAGTCATTGTTCAGTAGAGGAAACGGTGCCAGGGTCTGGTGTGGCGTCAGAGCCGTTTGGTCGACCTCGCTAGCTTTCGACACCACAGCTGAGAGCAGAGACAAGGGTGAATAAAGTCTAACTACTGTGTATCTGTTCCAAATTTGACTTAAAAAGCTCTTACCTCTCTCCTTTGAGGCGGTCCTCATCTTTCAGTAGGACCACAAGCTGCTTGCTCTTCTCCCTGACGTTGATGCCCTGGTCTTTGCCGTCTCTGTCGATGTACTGGAAGTCCTTCAGTGTCTGGATGGCGAAGATGTTCTCCTTGCACTGCAGCGCCACTCGCTCCGAGCCTGTCTTGATCAGGTAGTCGAGCAAAGTGAGCGCCTTGTAGACGTGGCGCCAGTTCTTGCCGTGGTCGTTGAGCCGCTTCCAGATCATGCTCATGATCTCGCTGAAGGCGACCACGTTGTAGGTGAGGTCGGCGATCTCGGACATGAGCGAAGACGACGGGCCCCAGGGGTCGTTGGAAGTGGCCTCTCTGACTTTCTTCTCTGCGTCAGAGTAGTTGTTCACCATGTTCTTCATCTGCCGGCGGATGGTGGACCTCGGCATGGTGGCGGTGGGGGTGGGACAGATGGGAAGAAATAAAATACACGCTCTCACACAGGAGAGGAGATAAGACACCAATGATGTATGGGTAGAGAGTCTAACACACACCCAGAGCTTAAATGTGTGTGCGTGCTTCAGGTGAAGCTTGTGTTATGTGTCCGTGCGCCTGTGTCCTTTCTCAAGGCACGGCGGTGGCGTGGTGTATGCGTAAATCTTCTTGTGTGCAGGTGTGTGTTGTGTACGTGTGTTTGTTTATGAGGCTTCTCCAGGCCAGTGCAGTGTTCCTGAGTCCTCCAGAACAGCGTCTGTTAAAACCATCTCCACACACACAGTGCTGGCTGCACACATGACGACGCCATCACCTGGGACAGACAGACAAATAATCGGTTAGTGGAAGGAAGAGAAGAAAAAAGGCATTTAGGATATGTAACAGAATAAGGACGGAGAAAACTAATGCATACTAAAAGAGCAAACACCTCAACACTTCCTTGTTATAATCAGTTTCTGAGTAGCTCTCACGCGTCTGAATATGCCAACAGCTTAGTATTTGTTACAGCACAATAACAACTTCACGTTTCTCTCTAAAATGTTTTAAACCAATGATCTTAACTGATCAAATGCCCCCCTCCCTAAGCAGTCATCTTCAAAGCATATAGCAAATTTAACCTACCTTTCATCAGAGAAACATTTCAAGAAAAAAGTCCTTAATATTTTTGACACTTTCAAATTACATGACAAGACAAACTACAAAACATCTGGTAAAGTCGTGGGTCTTATCAGAGATTCTTTCTTGAAGGTGTCGGCGTAATTCCGATTCCCACACCTAAACAATGAAATTGTGACGATAATCTGTATTTATAGGAGCAGCTGTAGTGCCTTCCTTTATGAAACTAGACTAAACAATATGTTTCATACTTTCACGCTTAGATAAGCAATTTCCATGCACAGAGCCTGCCTCCTTCTTATTGAGGAGGGCCAGAGTGTTGTGACCAAGAACTGTGTTTCCACTTTTGTAATCGCACTCGAGTTTACAGTAATCTGACTCAATCGCAAATTACAAGGCGGGGTGATGAAAATGAATAATTTCAGGGCAGTGTGTGTGATGGAAAAGTTGCTCATTGGGTGGGCTGGGAGGACAAGACATGGGAGCAGAAAATGCAAGACGAAAGCAAACACAAGATTACTTGGAACGAATTAGAAGAGCCGTGCAATGAAAAGACACAACATAAAAATAGTAATCAAAAATACACAAACAATATTTAGATATGACTAGTGTCTCGTGGGATAATAATGTCCTAGTCACAGTGTCTCACCATCAAAAAGGTTCTACGTAGATAGTGACATGATGATTTTTTAGTTACTGAGAAAAATTACATCGTCATTTGTTCATTAATGTCACAAATTCTATGTTGTAATAGGTCTTGCTCAGTTTTCAAGGCAGATCTGACAAACACACTTCGTCTGTTTGCAGGTGTACATAATACAGTACTTTCCCAAAAGGGCAACCTTGTAGAGACATGCAAGAAGTGCTGGGCAGTATACCGGTTCTTCAAGTATACTGGTTTCCTTCTTCCCCATGATATAAATTTGTCATATTTTGTCTTACAGGTGAATAAATGATACAACTGCTATAACTCTTCAATGCACATCTGACGGCATTAGGGGCTACACATGCTGTGTATAGTGGGAAAGGGGGACTCTATTAACTGCGTACCCTTCTTATGAATGTTTGTAACTTAATAATACAACAATCTGATAACCTACACTTACTCTTTTTATCGGGGAAATACAATGACGCACAACAACATTAAACTGCTGGGTAGAGAAAGCAAAGAGGTAAAGAAAGGCGTGAGAATGACGAAAGAGACCAGAGATGCACCACAGGAACTTGTGCCCAAAAAAAGGAGCTGTGTCTGCCGAGTGGAAGCTTTTTGTTTTTTAAAAATATGCCATTATGTTACTTTGTCGAGCCACTGTTGTTGCAGGCCCTGGTAACACTTGCAACTTATCCCATCACCTCAGCAGAAAACACGTTGGAATACCAAGAGAGTGCAAGACTACAGTCGTCAGATTCAAGGTCATCAGCAGCGCTAGTGAAACCAGAGGGTCAGACATAGCCTTAAGCAGCATTTGCTCAAGGCTCTACATGTGACAGGAAAAGCGAGCAGTGGAGGGATATTATGAACGTAAAAACAAGCCACCTATGCAAGGTCATGGTCCTGCTACAGACTGTCGAGAAGATGGGTTCAGAGCAGAGCGATGACTGAAACGGTGGATTCGAGGTATGTCTCACTGTGGCAAAAATACTTCGGATCCATGCAATCGAATATTTTAAATCATCTCTGTAAACACTAAAATACTTACGGTATATAGATTTTTAGTGGCTTATCTATTAGTCTAATAACAAACTGTTTATACGCTGAAACTGGTTCATGCACCGTGATTCCTTATTGCATCATTGTAGGGCCAAGCAAGGCAATAGTAATAAAAGACGTCAGTATAAAAATGACACTGAAAAAATGTTTCTATATTGTATGTACTGCTGACAGTGGAATAAGCCACTACGCCCAGTGATGAGAAAAGATGAAAATACCGTGATAAAACAGGAAACCACCTGAATCTTATAAAGTACTGTGATAATAATATTTGGGCACACCGCCCAGCACTATATGCAAATACCACACGGCAGCACAAAAGCAATCGCTATTTTTAGCAGAGCCGCATTTTAAGTTTTGCTAATTCAATTTCAGCATCATTTTTGAACAACCCTGGTCTTAATGTGCCTTTATCTATGCTCTTTCCCATCACCGCAGTATTAACATTCAGTCAGTGTATCGCCACGAGAGACGCCAGCGCAATGAGTGAGTAAAAATGTGTTTCCACCCTTTGGTGGGTGGCAGGGGAGATAAACCATTTCCAGTCTGACGATGACTACAGGAGTGACTGATGACTCCTCTGTCCTGTTTCTAACAGATCAGAGGCAGCCCAGCTACTGATCACTTCCTGACACACAAGAAAGTATGGAAAGTGTGTGGACACGCACAGCTGTGTTACCTAGACATCTCATTTCCACATTCAATGAAAATGTTACTTGAGTGTGTGACGTTAAGCTAAGAAACACACAGCTACTGTTTACGGGCCTTGTGTTTATCAAGTCGTGTCCTTATGTTTATGTGATACGGGCTGCTGAGAAAGAAAAGTCGATTCAGTGAAATGTGATAGTGTAATACGGTTTGAGCTTAGATGCAAACTCTCCACAGCAGGATCTACATAACTTGATCATTTAGTGAGATTAGTGCAGAGCCTGTTTTACTTTCATTTATGACACAGTTACACACATTCACATCAGCTGCAAACTTACCAAATCTAAATTAATTCATTGTTTTTTTCCTGATTATTTTTTTTTACCACTGTTCCTCTGACTGCCACCCAGGGCTGTTCATCTAGACCTAAGATGACTTCTCGCATTCAGTAATCTGATCCCTGCACCGAGCGTGCAGCAACATGCCCCACGACCTGCTGCTTCCATGAACAGAGGACGAGTGTTAAGTGATTAACAGTCATTGCAGACTCTGTGTTAAATGCAACAGTTCAACGTTTCAGTTTTTAAAGTAGCAAATGGCAATGTACATTTATGCATGTGTATGCATTTGTTCCAGGAAGCTTCCTGCCTAGCAATGCTACGGAAAGACAGCTGGGAGGGACGAGGAGGAGTGTGAGTGTATGTGTTGGGGAAAGGGGTTAAGAAAACAACTTGGCACATCCTCTAAATTTACTAAACGCTGGTGAAATGTGATTCCTGTGGAGCATGCCCCCCTCCCAAGCGTTCCCTCGTCACCCTCCTGCACCCTGCATCCGCATGAATACAGCCCAGACCTAATGACACATCTGCTGCTATAATCACCTATTCACCCATGGCAGACAGGAAGAAGAGAGGAGAGTCTGTCTTGTCCACCCCAGCCCCCCCGAAACACCCCGGAACAACCCCCACCAGAAGACACCGCTGGCCCGCCTTCCTTCAGCCCCTCTGTGCTTAGATCATTCGAGCCCCAAGGCCCAGAGGAGACGGCATACAAAACTTGTATGTGTGTGTCTGTGTGAAATACACAGGCTATTCATGTGTCAGTGCAGGTTCATCATGTCTGAATGACTGAGCCCGTCATTCTTGTCAAACTGCCACTATGCCTCGTCCTTGGAAGAACACAGGGATAACCATAAAAATCATTTAGTCCAGGGTCTACTTCTTGCAGCTTCAGATGAACTCACACACTGATTACGAGCAGCCACGCTTTCTATCTCCTCCTCTTTCTGCCTGTCATTGTCTGACTCACACACAGAGGTTAAAGGAAATTTGAGAAGAAATTAACTAAATTACAAAAATAACTGCATCTACTCAATGCCAGTCCAGCTCCCTCATTTAAAATAATACTCTTTATAATCCAATCAGCAGTCGTGCTCCTGGATTGGATTACTTGTATACCTGTATGAATGTTTGCAATGCAGACTGCCTGTTGTCAATACTGGATTGATATTGGATTTCATTCAACATTATAGATTTTCTCTACAGCCTCTACCACTACTTCCATTTTGTGTATCGCTTTGGCTGCCTTTGCTGCCACAGAGCTGTCACATTCATGTAGAAATCTTTGACTATCAATGCATAGGATGGACAGAAGCATGGCATCAGCAGAAAACTGACAGTGCCCTGCAACAACATAAAAATTTGGGCTCAGTCCAAAGTCAGCCACAGTTTTCTGAATGGATAGGAGCAGAGAAACTACCTTGTAAATATAGCCTACGTCATGAAAAACAGTAACCACATGACCTCAGACGTAGACTAGGAAAACACAGTGGCGTGCACCACTACATGCAAAGTCAGAAAATTCAAATTTCGCAATCCTGTGGTGTCCCGTTTTAACCAAATGAGATACTGGTGAATTAACTCATAACATTATCAGATCTGTGCCTAATGCCACAGGTAAATATAACTGCAAAATAATTTCATAGTGTGATGTTTACATTTTAAAAATTAATCTAAAAAATAGCTACAGAAAAAAAAGGGCAATTACTATAAAATGCCTGTGGAAACTTTTACTGCACATGAAAAACAAGTGATCTAGCAAAGCCATTTCCTGTGCAAACCCAAGGCTATTAGGCTAAGTGAAGGCTGGGACACAGTGTCATGTTGCGTCATGTCATTAGGGTACAACATATGCATAGTAAAGTCTGGTCTGCTAAAAGCAATTCCACACAAGGCATAGATCTGATAATAATGTCACTGGTTCATTCGTCAGTATCATATAGTAAAACAGTCCTCACACAATTATTTCAAGTATATAATGTATGGAACAGACTGACATGCCCATGTAGTGCTCTGGTGGTGCTTATCAACTTGCTTAAGTGTAAATCAATTCCTCTGGCAGAGGAGACATCTAGACTCAACTGCAGGATCGTTATTGGGGTTGATCAGACCGTTTTTAATGGATCACATCAACAATAAAAAGTCTGATAACTTTCCGGTAGTGTTTGATGCTTCCAGTATGACAGCCATCAAATATGCCAGATCACACTTAGTAAACACTGAGCAGGGTGAATGGATGACCTACACGTGAACTGCAGAGCACAGCACACAAAAAGTAGATGACACGGCAATGTGAAAAATGATACAAATAATTAGCTCAGGGTCTGTGTCACCAACCGCTCTACATCAAAGTGCTTGGACAAGAGTCAGGAAAACGTGATTGACGTCTACAACAGAACCACATCGGTGGAGCAGCATAAATCTGGCTTAGCAGAGGACTCACAGCAGTTGTTGCTGTGCTGATGTCAAAGTGTTGCCAGTACAGAAAAAACAGAGTAGAGACTGAGGAAAGGAAGGCATAGTGTGTGTGGGACAATGTCATGACCTATGAATATTTGCCAGGAACATCCCAATACGACACTAAATATCAACCACGAAGACAGTGGAGAGAGAGCAGTCTGATTGCTAGGATACAACCAGCCAAACCTCTCACGGGTGTGTGTGTGTGTGTGCGCCAGTGTCTGGGTGTGTCTTGGCAAACCCCAGGTAAACTGTGATTAGCAACAAGGGTTGAGAGCAGTACACCAAGAACAGGTCTGCCTTGCCAGGCCCAAACAACAAGTGTAAAGCTGATCTGGAGATAGAGGGCTTGCACAACCTAGTGCCTGTGTGTGACAATATCTAGCATGACACCGAGTCACCCAGCTGGTTCCTTCACCACCTTCATTTGGACTCGATCTCGGTGTAACCACAAGCAGCATACACCCGTAATTAATCTTAAACCACTCAGCTGCTCAAGGATTAAGTTCCTTCAAGCCAAACTAACAATCGAATCAAGTCTAACCCAAGGAAAATCCAACCACTACAACGTGTTTCAAAAGCCTTTAATGTGAGTGTGAGTGTGTATGAGTTGTGATGAGCATCAAGCCTGAAGCAGGGAGGAGAAGCCACCTTCTGATCGGCATGTCACCCCGCCTTTTGTCCTCCCTGGCCGGCTGTGAGACAAAGCCAAGTCAGGGAAGGGAGGAGGACGGTGATGATGCATCTGTCACCCACTGTGACTGACTGATCATCCTGACAATAGACAAAGCCCTGCCCCTCTCTGAGGCCACGTTTATATGTGCAGCTCTGAATACAAAGCTCACATCCGAGCACCACTGTAACTTACCCCACATAATAACCAAACCTTACCACCGACCCGTGTCTTGAGGTGTTGACGCCTGCCTGCCTGCCTACCATCGGGGTTAGCCGATTGGAAACGGAGCGAGTAAACAGACAGCGCCCACACCGTGAAGAATTTCCCTAAAATCGCAAATAAGCACGTCAAGTTTTGCCTTGATGACTCACAAAAGCATGATCTAGCTCGGCAGTCGCCTCTTTCAAAGCACGCTGAACAGGCGGAGGAAATAATAATGAAGCCGCTCCCAAAAAAACGGGAAGAAAGGGAGCAAATCACAGCGTTTCATTGAACTGGTGTGATTGATAGCGCTAAGCTAAAGTAGCGTCCGCTGCCTCCAACACATTCCCAATGTATTACCTGTTTGAATTGCGGGATAAACCTGACTGTAACAGACGCCTAACTTTATGAAACGCCACTTTAATACAGTGGATGGTATAAAAAGACCATTTGCGACTCACATTCGCCGCTAACATTAGCAAGTTGAGCAAACTTGCGGCAAGTAGTTGTCACCAGCTAGCAAAATAAGCTAGCTAACATCGTTAACTTGCTTACATTGGTTTAGTTAGTCAACTCAGGTGATTGGAAAAGGAAAAGTGTGTATCCCGACTACATTTTTATTTCCATCTATCGCATGTTATGACCCACTCTGTTTGCCACTGAGATTGATATTAGTGGCTGCAGACACAGTCGCTGAGCAGCGGTCGTTTCCAATACGAGATCAAAACTTGCCCTGGGAAAAAAAAGTTGGATCAAAGCTAGCAAAGCTTATGTTACGTTAGCAAGCGGCAGACCTGCTCTCTCCCGCAATTCGGCTAAAAAAACAACTGTTGCTCACTCAGCAGCTATATTTAACACAAAACTTACATTTCTTTGGATTCGCAGTCACTTCCACGCGTAGCTGATAAATACACAAGCATTCCGGCCAGCTCCTAAACGCATTTATACGCCAAGACATCCAACTAGCATGCTAAGCTAGTTAGCATTCCTTCAAGCTAGCAGCCAAGACGGGTGCTCGGTGGAGACATCACCAGAGCAAACTGGATTACAGGACACCCTGGAAAAACAAAACAACTCGACTGTCTTGAAAGCCGACGTGAACTTACCATGTTTTCTGGGCCACGTCAGGTTCAATTGTTAGTCCAGGGATATAAAACCATAAACTAGTTGCGCGAATTCCAAGGAAGAAAATCAAAATAGTGTAGTTATTGCGGCGTTCAGGGAGCTTGTTGCGCCTCCGCCTAGCTGTGTGTTGCTAATGCTAAGCCAGCTAAAGCCAGGCTACACGTATCTCCTCCTCCAGAACATGGCGGGCAAAGCGGGGGGGGGAGGCTGGGAAGGGTGTGACCAAGGCGGCTTGACTTGCCAGGGGCACAGAAAATCCCTTCACTCCCTGGTGAAAACTGCAGTCATGTCAACCATTAAGTCATAAATGCAACGTTGCAGCAACAGGGCAGACCTGTTTCACAGTCACCATCATGACACTTCCATATATTTCATCCCAGATTTCCACAAGACTGACATGCAGGCTGGGCCTGGTTTTTGGGAGAGGACACAACATGCCTTTTAAAATGGAAAACTACAAGGATATGCTGTTTTAAGACACACTTCCTGTCTGTTGTCTTCGAGCTGTGTGTGAGCAGGCCTTTCAGGTTCATCAGGTTCCTCTCAGGAAACTAAAATTTCCTCCTTTATCGTTAAACTTAGGTAGGCTTAGTAGGAAATCAAGTGCATGTCATGATTTGCCAGTGTCAAAATAGCCTGCTCTGTGTGTGTGTGTGTGTGTGTGTGTGTGTGTGTGTGTTACAGGTGTGTCCGAACAAGCCGCAAACATTGCAGGACAGCATTCCTTCACTCACCACTGTCTCTGTGCAACCGTCTTGTCATTTAAACAGAGGGAGGGACATGGTTTCACAGATTTCAGACACGCATGCATCACACATTAAAATCAGGTTCTATGAATAGACTTGAAAGGTTCCCAGAAAAGTGTGCAGAGAGCTATGAATAGACGTCTACATGTGTACATGGAGGGTGCGATGCTTAAAAATAGAGGCAGGGATCAAAACGTCACATGCAGAGAAGTCGCCAACACCTGCATATCACCTGTGCACTGCAGTATGATGGCCAATGAGGTGTCCGTAAACTTTTCTGGCTCACTATTAATACGCTGTGCTTCCTGACTGGCAGTGAGGTTTTATTTTGGTCCTTTTCTCCTTTCATCTTCTCACCGGAGCTTCACTCTCTGCTATGTTCAGAGCACAGGATAAGCCAAAGAAAGCCTAAGCCAATTGTGTCCGTCAGCCTGGGCATGAGAGAGTGAGAAAGGGAAAGAAAGACAGACTTGGACGTCATGGTGTGAACAGGCTGTTTCAACAATACCTTTCTGTTATCAGGCACACTAGTTTTAGGGCTTGAAACAGAACACAGTTGACATTTGCAAACCAGGATGCAAGAAAAACACTGATTACTGTTGTTACTGATTATTGACTAACGCAAGACCTTCACCAAAAATGTTTTACTAGCTGTGTTTTTTTTACACACTGATAGTAACCGAAACCTGGCAATCGCTCTCGCTATCATCTTGGATAAGCTTTCTTTTTTTTTTTTGTTGGTGTGAATTCAGTAATGTGAGCTGATGACTCACTGCCATGGACTTAAAGGCATCCACATTAAAAGTACAACTCCTGAAACTCAGCGGAAGAGTCAATATTTAGCTCAGATATGATCTTGTGCAGAAGAGGATTATGAACCAAAGCTGGTTTGTTCAACAACACAAGAGGTGACCGAAGACGGAGGTCATTATGTTTTTGTGTTACTGAATATATATGTGTGCATGTGAATATAGAATACAAAAATAAAAACATTTGTTTCACACTGCTTTCTTATCATGTTATGCAAAGACAAAAGACCCTGACTTAATTTTAAAGGTCCAGTGTGTAGGATTTTGGGGGATATATTTTCAGATATAGAATGTAATATAAAAAGTGTGTGTAATAACCTAAAAATAAGACACATTATGTTTTTGTGTCCTTAGAATGAGCCATTAATATCTACATTACAATATTATGATGTATTTTATTTATTATTTCTTTTATAACATTTTAATCATGTAATGTAAGTACTAGTGATAAACACATTTCTGTTTAATTTTATTTCATTTCATTGTTTTATATTTACATACGTCTATTTCATACCTTTAATCTTACTAATTATAATTCTCTGTTCTTTACATCAGTGTTATTTCTGATTCTGATTCTAATACATAGATAGCGGGGCCATGTGTTCGGAAAGTGCCATGTTGCACCACCATGTTTCTGCAGTAGCCCTGAACGCACAAACCGAACACTAGCTATATATAGGGCCATTCACGTTTTCACATCAGCCACTATAGTCAGCACCTGCTCTTTAACAAGCAGTGTCTGAAAAACGCAGATTTTTATTTTTTTTTTAAAACATGAAACTGCTTATTCAGTGTTTCTACTAGTTTAAATCCACCGGTCCATCTGTTTTGGAGAGGAAGAGACCTTTGCGGATAACTTAGCTCCTGGTAAAAATCTCCTGAACAATGAACGCTGAAGGAATTCTAACTAGTAGAAGTTTTAGCCAGTTGCAGTCTGCAACAGTCGTCACCACTAGATGCCACCAAATCCCTGTAAATCTTACACACTCTTCTGATCACTGTTGTTTTTTGTAAAATAAAAAAAATCAATAAAATATATTCCTGGTTCAAACCCAGGGTGGAGCTGCTCTTCTGTGCAGAGTTTGCATGTTCTCCCCGTGTCAGTGTGGGTTTTCTCAGGGTGCTCCAGCTTCCTCCCACAGTCCAAAGACATGCAGGTTAACTGGTGACTCTAAATTGTACATAGGTGTGAATGTGAGTGTGAATGGTTGTCTGTCTCTATGTGTCAGCGTCAATGTCTGTGATAGTCTGGTGACCTGTCCAGGGAGAACCCCGCCACAATGTCAGCTGGGACAGACTCCAGACCCCCCATGACCCCCCCACAGGATAAGCAGTTATAAAAATAGATGGATGGATATATAATGGGTTGTGTTTGGCCTTAACAACGTAAGGTTCTGTAGAAACCAAGGCAAAATCCCCTGTGTTTTGTTGCACTTAGCTTTGTACCCATGCATGAATTTACTGTTTTTGGTGTGGCAACAAACAGTTTTGAGGGTTAAGAAAATAATATTGTAAGGTTTTGTTTTAATTCAATGCAAATGTTAGTTTACCCAATTTATTCCTTATGACGTGAGTCCGTAATGTGTCATCAAAAGGCAATCAAACAGAAGTGGTTTTTAAAAACTCACAAATTGATTTATTTATTTAGTTTAAGGTCAAATTTTTATGCAGATACATTGTTTCATTTTTTAAAATACCACATGTCATATAATATGCCTATAATTAGTTCATAGCTGCACACCAACACAACTTTAAGGTCATTTCTCTAAGGTCTGCACTGTGGGGAGTTCAGCTCTCTTGCCTTTGTGGGGCAGGCTATTTGATTGTTATCATATTTCTCTCTGCGCTTTATCAAACTGGCTCAAGCTGGTGCAAACCTGAACTGTGCTGCTCCACTGACGGCAAAATATTTGCAATGTGAATGCAGTGAAGGTCAGGAATGTCTTACAATGTGCGGTTGCCTCCTGCAGATCATATCACTCCCCTGCAGGTCCAGTTTCAGCCAGTGGAGGTCAGGAGTGTTCTACTTTTATCACAAGACTTGATCATACTGTTACGTGGAGGTAACTTGGGAGGCCCTTCTAACTGAACCCCTGCAGCCATGTGTGTCCTTTAATATGTGATTAGTGCTGGTGACCCTTAATTTAAAAAGTCATTAAAGCTAATTAACATTAACACCATAGCCTGCCTGCTTTCATATAATTACCCCCGTTCACAACACTCATACCCTATTAGAGACTCACTGGGCCCTCAGCTTCACTATCTGCACCCTTAGGTCTCACGCACTGACCGAGGCTTTTGCTGTTCATATACAAGTATAATTAGTAGCACAGCCACCGGCACAGGATTGCTAGAGTAGCATGAGGTAGTCTCATAAGCACCTGACCAGGATCGTAAAGTCCACGCCATTATTAATCATTATTATTATCATTAGCAGTGTCACACTCCAGCATCCCAAGCACAGACTGCAATAAATCCCAGTTAGAAATGCAGCGACACATGTGAGTCATGTTCATTTGAATATCATTTGTGTGAGCATAGCGGTTCACATGAGGAAACTTGCAGGCAGACAAACAGGTCGTGGTAGTCGCCGCATAAATTACTGATGCATCAGTTTCAAAAGCTACAAAGTTATATAATGTGGAAAAGGGAGGAAAGACTGGCAGGATTCAGTCTGTGGCCTGCAGTACACAGGGACACGTGGTTCCAAATCAGCAGAAAAGCAGAAGAAGAAGACAGAAAGCATGAAACAGGATCATGTGTAATACCTGCCACTCCTGCCAGCTTATTAGCTAAATCTTTTGATACGTGCAAATGGTATTATGCTCGCTGGGGGCTGCTCTTAATTCTACCTGAAGTAGGTGAGCAAGAATCAAAAGTGCTTTAACTGTTTCAGCATTTACCAGCACAGTCACCAGAAGAAAATGTTCTGCACATCTAGGACGTGTTACTTATGTCTGTCACATACATGTCATATCAACATAGTTTTGATTTCATGTTTATGAGCTCTCCTTGTCATTGAGATGGAGGTAATGGTGGATAATGTGACACCAAGGCAAGATGGCTGCCAAACTGCAGACCACTGTTCAAGATCAACAACAACATTTGGTGTTTTTAGTGAGATACTGGTGGCATTTTCAAACAGGATTGTACCGTTAAACAAGTTTTTTTCTTTGAGATGTCAACGGCATTTCAAGCCGTGATAGTACCATCAAGAGCAGATGTTTCTTAGCGAGACATTGGTGGCATTTCCAGCTGTGACTGTGCCGCCAAAAGTTGGTGTTTTTTAACCAGACATCAGCCGCATTTCCAGCAGCAATTGTGTCACCAAAAGCGGGTATTATTTAGCAAGACATCCACAGCATATGCAGTGGTGATTTTACAACAAAAAGCAGATATTTTGTTAGACAGACATCAGCAGCATTTCCAGCGATGACTGTGCCGCCAACAGCAGGTATTTTTTAGCAAGGCATTAGCAGCACTTCCAGACTTGATAGTGCCACCAAAAGCAGTGAGTTTTCTAACGAGATATCAGCCGCATTTCCAGCGCCGATTGTACCCCCAAAAAGGGCATTTTTTAGGATATCTGTGGCATTTTCACCTGTGATTGTGCCATCAAAAGTGAGGCCTTCCAGTATTTCTAGTGGTAGGTTTGCTACCAAAAGTACAAAAGCATTGTGTTTCATAATGAGATATCAGCTGCATTTCCAGCAGCGACTGCGCCCCCAAAAGTGGACATTTTTTAGAAAGATATTGGTTGCATTTTCATTTGTGATTGTACCGTCAACAATTAGATTTTTGATGAAACTTTGCAACATTTTCAGTGGTAAGTTTGCTACCAAAAGTGAATTTTTTTCCAGCAGCAATTATGCCCCAAAAGTGGGTATTTTTTAGAAAGATTGGTGACATTTTCATCTGTGATTGTGCCATCAAAAGTGAGTTTTTTGACAAGACTTTGTGGCATTTCCAGTGTGATTACGCTACCAAAAAATGTTTTAGCAAGACCTCTATGGCATTTCAAGCTGTGATTGTGCCACCAAAAGCAGTGTATTTTTCAACAACATATTGGCATCATTTCCAGCAGCAATTGTGCTCAAGTGGGTATTTTAGAAAGATATCAGTGGCATTCTCATCTGTGATTGTGCCATTAAAAGTGAGTTTTTTGACAAGACATTGTGACATTTCCAGTGGTGATTTTGTAACCAAAAGTGAGTTTAATTGACAAGGCACCTATCGCATTTTTGGCTGTGATTGTGCCACCAAACGCGGTGTGTTTTTAACAAGATTTTGGCAGCATTTCAAGCGGCAATTCTGCCCCCCAAAAGTGGGTATTTTAGAAAGATATCAGTGACATTTTCATCTGTGATTGTGCTATCAAAAGTGATCTATGGCATCTATGGCATTTTCAGCCATGAAAATGTGGTGTTTCAAGCCAAAACATGATCTTCCTAACCATAACCAAGTCGTTTTTGTGTCTAGAGTTTCAGCATATTCACCACATAGTGACATACAAATGTTACATATCCATGATTTGCATTTACACATTTGGAGCACACATAGCTGATGTGAGGTTAACTCGAACCCTCTGGTTAACAACAGCCATCGGCAACCAGAATACAACTCTTATAAGTGATCATGGAAAACCAACAAAATGACATCCTGAAATCTATAATTCAAGGACTCTCTGGGAATCAGTCTGCCTTTTTGTTTGCACACCATGGTGTCGTTTCCAGCCCGTCACTGTTGTTAACAGACTCTCTGGTGGTTACCATTCACCCCCAAACTAACTGATGTGATCTGAACCAACAGTTACAGAGGAAACATTAATAATACACACTGTTAATCTTACTCTGCTGCAAGGAGCCATAATAATACAGCAGCATAACTTGATGCAAAATGTGATTTCTTTTCAGTGTTTAATTTACTATAAATCATTACAGCTTTCACCCACTGTGGTTTGAGCATCAGCGAACAACTCTTATCCTTGTGAAAGTGCTGATGCAGACAGAGGTCAATGATGTTTCTACAAAAATCTCTATAATTACGGACAGGCTGTGAGTAATTACTATTTTACTTGACAAATAAGTTTTCAAGGGTGAGCACAACAGCGGGTCTCCGTTACACACTTTATCTGTGTTTCTGTGATTTTCTGCGCATCAGTTTTTCAGTGTTTTAAATGAACAAACCCTCTGATTTGCTTCTTCTCATGCTGACTCAGTGATGAAATATGTCACTCAAACACGAACAGAAGAGTGAGCATCTGCTCCATCTGCTCAGTGTTTGAGGAGATCCAAAGGTTTCTAACTGAGTTCACAAGAATCTTTCGGGCCAACTTAAGATGAATAATCAGATCATTAAATCTGAATTCCTTGCAAAACCAGTGAGAGACTTGGGGAGAAAAGGGGGATTATGGGGAGCGGAAGAGAGAAACTGGAGATAACAAAGTATCAAGAGGACAATTTAATGTGAGGGGAACAAGAGGGGAAGAGAATCAGTGGACACAGACGAGAGATTTTCTTTTTCTGGAAACAGAGAAGAAGAAAAGAGCAAATTAATGAGGAGCTGGGCCTTCAGACTAAACAGATGGAGAAAGGCAGAGTTGTCGCTGTCTTTGAAGGGAAGTTGAGAGACTTTGTGCCCACCTGCTTTTCCGTTGTTGCCCACTTGCTTCCGTTCTCACACACACACACACTCATGCAAATCTGTGTGTGCCCTCTGCGTCAGTGCCCCTGACAGGATGAAATGTTTTCATCACTCAGGCAGAAAAGCTTGCATACTAGATGTGCCTGTGTGTTGTGGGCAACTCATGCACCACAACTGCAGGCTACTGATTTTTTTTCCCACACAGACAATGAAATGTCAGTTAAACACTTTATTCAATAGATTTATGAAGTAAAAATCCCTTAGTATTAATAGACAATGTGCTACTGGGCAGTTGATGCAGTGCAACGATAATAGCTACACAGTGTTAACACTTGCTGTTGAAAACATCCGGTGTTGTCTTCACTGGAAATGGACACAGGAAGTGATGTAAGTGCATCACATGAGTTAAGTGAACAGAAGAAAGGGGTATGAGGAGTGAACACCACCGTGGCTGAGGAGACAAAGAACAGAACCACCTACAGAACACTTGACAAACAAAGAACAAAATCCAAAGGGAAAAAAAAATACAAAAGTAGCGCCCACACTGTTTGTTTGAGAAGTGAGGCTGGGAAGTGCCAACAGGAACACAACAGCAGCGACCAATTAGCACAAAGCTGCTCATAGAAATGGAACAAATTAGCTTCGTAAGCGTACAGGTGGATTGATTTCTAAATCATCTGACGCTTCGTCATCTTTGACTTACACATAAATACAGAAAACTCTGATGCTGAAATCAAATCTATTTTCATTCTTCTTCAGTATTGCTGCTCAGCAATTATTATACAACTATGTGTGGTGGGTCGCTTCCTTTTTAAGATTCTATATATGTCCTGGTGTGTAGGACCTCATGGGAAATCATAAAGGGGCCAAAAAGTAAAGCTTGTGCTTTGGCGCTCGAGCTGAACCGCAGTTCCACTTCCTCTCCCTCTCTTCCTCTTCTATTCTTCCACCATCACACATCCAGCCCTCCTGTCTTCCTCTTGCAGGCCCTCTTCTCATGGCTGAGTCAAGTGACCAGCTGACTGGGGATTTCCTGGACAGGTCATGCTATTGAAACCACAGCGCGTCCATGCTTTCCTGCTGTTCTGCTTTGCCCAGATCTGTTTAGTTCTCTTCATTTTCCTCAGCTTTTCTCTTCTAAATAATCATCTCACAATCTTTCTCACATTTTTCTGTGTGTTTTCAACGTGCTAACTAGTTTTAAATACTGTATATTAAAATGAAAGGGAATTTGTGCTTTAGAGTCTCAGGAAGGTCCATGTTTTGGGGGTTTACAGATGGATTGCACTGCAGGATAATTTCACGAAGAACAAATAAAAACACATAACTCAGGATTTTGAGCAGCCACTGACAGCAGCAACATTTCTCATGGCACATTCTGACAAGGCAAAAGGGCGAATGCTCTCTCATTCCGTGACAGCTCGTGGCCTCGATGTGCAGTGTGGAAAATTTAGACCTCACGAGAAAGAGCTGAAGTTTGCACGTTGTATCTTACACCAAAAAGAGATTAACTATCATTGTTAAGTATCATATTTGGAGTAAGTACTGATGCACCACACTTGTGCAATATTCTACACTTTTCAGAGCAAACATGAGTGACTACTTTTGCTCACAACACCTGAGCCTGCTGGGTTTTATTACTGAATACTGTTGCATGTCGTGGCTGTATTCAGGCTCTTTCAAACTGCTACATGTGTGTGTGTCACAAGAAGATAACTGCAATTTAGTTTTGATTAATCAACAATCTCTACTGGTGTCAGAGACTTGAAGGGGAAAACCATCCTGACCAGTCACATTGTGTGTGGTTTCTGCATGGTGTAAGTGACGTAACTGTTGGAGACTTTTTTTGGAACACACAGAGGACTTCTTGGTATTAATAAGTGGTATAGTTTATCCGTAATGCAGTTTGACAACAGCCTGATCACCATAAGAAAATGTTGGCATTTTAAGCTTCTGCAAAGCATACATATGCTACATTTCTATGTTTCATACGTATCAAATCATCGTCACTTTGTCTTCGGTAAGAGGACAGGATGGTGGATGACATGACACATAGGCGTGATCGCTGCTAAACTGCAGACCACATTTCAAAGCCAACAAACAACAAAACAGCATTTTAAGATGTGATTGCACCTCCCAAACTCGGGTTTTTGGTGAGAAATCACAGCATTTCCAGCAGTAATTGTGCCCCCAAAACTGGTATTTTTTGGCAAGACATGTGCAGCATTTGTGGTGATTGTGCCACCAAAGACGGGTGTTTTTTAGTGAGACATCGGTGGCATTTCCAGCAGTAATTGTGGCACCAAAGCCAAAACATGATCTTTTTCCTAACTCTAACCAAGTGTTTTTGTGCCTAAACATAGCCACATGTTAGCTACACGTAAACTATAGTGTTAATGATACATAAAGACACATGAAGTTCCAACATACCCATATTTGTTCTGGTGGTTTGCTGACAATATATACTATAAATCAACGTGATTTCTTGACATTCTGATCCCCATTTGTCTTCCAAAGCAGCGGGTTAGCTGTGTACTGCCATACTAGAAGAACAATTTCAGCAGGAACAAATATTGTCCCCGCTGTCTCTCCAGCCTCCAGACTTTTCAACTTCTGTTTTGGTTAAATCTTGCAGGTGAAGCGAGGAAAAATGAAGTTGCATTTAGGCTTCAGTTACACCCACAGTGTGTCAGTGTAATTTCCTCTGATCCTGAGTGTGTCCCTCCAGTATTGAGATGAAAAGCTCTTCTCTGGCAAACCTTATTTTTCACTCTCCACTACTTCCAACTTGACTCCGGGGCACTTGTGAATTCAACTCAGTGAATGAATAAAGTTGGGTTGTGTGATCTGTCCACTGTTAGCTACCTGCTGCTGCTGTCAGGCTCACAGCAGTAAGTGAGAGAAGCCAAATTGTAATGTGTAAACTCAATGCTGGCTATATCCTCCATCCTTTGCTCTTTTTTCTGAGACTTGCAAATGTTCGTCCAGCTGCCCAGTTACCCTTTTTTGCCATGTGGGTGTGTGCGGATGGAAGTGATTGGTGGACACATCTTCTCTTTCAGGGCTCCACATGTAACCCTGGATGCCTTGCAAATCTTGAATGCAACTGCTGTCATGGTGGACATACAAGTTAGATAAGTATAAAAAGTGAGACACTCTGCATATGGCGGGCAGGAGGGGCAGTGGGTGGGTCAAACATACATGGACTTCCAACCAGGAGACCACTGTTTGTGTCCTGTCCACACATTCTGATTTAATATTATTAAACATCAAACTATGACGCTTGAGGTGCCCTGTGTCGGTTTTGAACATGAAAGAACGGCGTGCTAATATATGTTCATTACATGCATCATTTTCCGTAACCACTTATCCTGTTGGGGGTCACTGGGGGGCTGGAGCCTATCCCAGGACAGGTCACCAGACTATCACAGGGCTGACTCATAGAGACAAACAACTATTCACACTCACATTCACACCTACGGACAATTTAAAGTCACCAATTATCCTGCATGTCTTTGGACTGTGGGAGGAAGCTGGAGTACCCTGAGGAAACCCTCGCTGACACAAACTCCACACTGAAGGGTTCCCCCACCCTGGGTTCAAACCAGGAACCCTCTTGCTGTGAGGCGACAATGCTAACCACTGCACCACTGTGGCGCCTTTTCGAAATAAAATTTTGTCTTCAAAGGAAATGTACAGGTTTATTTTAATATGTTAAAGCCACAAAAACATTCTAAAATAAGAATGCTTGGTCATAACATCATGTTCTCACTCTTTGTGCTGTGGTAGTTTCCCAGAGCGTCAAAAAACTCCACCGCATGGCCCGACTCATACCAAGACTAAAGGGTGTCTCTGTGCAAGCATCAGTATAAAGGAGGGGAGTGGTCCTATGTGAAACCAAAAGCCAATGTACATTACATGACGATGCAAAGTACAAAAAAAGTAATGTCATTTTTCTCGTATGTAGTTATTTAAACCAAAACCACAATCTGAGCCTGAACTTAACCCAGGTTTTTGTCCTCTAAGCCTGTTTTTCTATCCCCAAACTCAACCAAACTCTGGTCATGTCACAACTAAACTGTGACTGTGCATAATAAACGTTTCATTGGCATTGATTTTGTGTTCCCAGCACATCATTTTAACACATTTTGTGCCCACCACTGCCACATAGACATCGTGTCCATTTCATGTATTTCTATGAGAATGTGCTCAGCATGTATGTACAGATATGGGGGGTGGGAAGAGGAGATTAGAGTTCCAACAAAAGGGAAATAAAGCTCTTGTTATGGCTGCTGGCCCAGGAACTACACACTGAGAGTGAATAATATACCCGATGAACTTCTTTTGTGTTTCAATAAAGCAAGTTAATAATTCAAATGTTTCCCTTTTTGGATGTATTATTCCTTCACTTCTCACCTACACCTGACCTTAATGTAAGTTTCCATCTTAAAAGGTGTAAAAAGCACGTGCTGACTTTTCACCTCCAAGGTGAGAATCTAAAGCTAAGTCACACGGTGACAGAAGTGCAACGACAAACCACACACTGATACAGGCAACTGATTGAAGAAACACACACACATAGAATCCACAGAAGCTACACCAACTGTGTGAGACAAATATATACACAGGAAGTGCCTCCCACTCGCTTGCCCCTACTTGCTGTGAGTGTGTATGTGTGTGTGTGTGTGTGTGTCTCTCTCTCTCTGAACGTTACTCATGGTGGTGTGTTGCCGAGCAGCAGCCAGTCGTGTTTTTCCCCTCGCCGAGCTCACTCTCTCTCATCCTCTGCTCTGACTCTCTCGCGTGCTCTGTGGCTCAGCGGACGGACGAGACCTCTCCTCTCTTGCGCCTCTTCTTTTCTCTCACCTCGTCTTGTCTGTTGTTTCATTGAATCCTCTTCCTTTATCTTTTTTTTTTTTTAAATTATTTGCTTTTATTTCTCTTTCTCCCCCCTTCGCCCTGTGCCAGGGGCATTAGTGGGGGTCCCAGAGAGAAAGAGAGTGTGTGTGTGTGTGTGTATGTGTGTGTGAGTGAGTGTGTGTGTGTTGGGAGGTTTCGGCATGGAAGCAGTGGCACTTTATACGTTTCGTGCCACAGAGGGGGATGAACTCAGTTTCAACAAGGGAGACTTGCTTAAGGTAAGGGAAATAATTTTGTCACTTTTTATCTATCTATTTATCTATCTATCTATCTGTCTATCTACAAACATACAGCACGTTTCACACGGATCAGAGCAGCGTGGTGGTCCAACAGATGAACCACCTCTCTCTTTCTCTTTCTCCGCCTCCACTGTGATAATTACAACAATTATAACTTTAGCGTCACCCTCTGTATCCAGGTGCTACCGTTGCCAACTAAAGAAAAGAGCTGTATGACAAACCAGCCAATAGACGAACTGCTCTTGTACTGAATGTTAGAAGCAGATTTGATTTTTGAGAAAGGAACTGCAGCTAAAAAAAATCTGCACAGGAATATGTGATTTAAAGTTCCAGTGTTTAAAAATAGTTTGACATTTTGGGAAATGCACGTACTCTCTAAGATTAATGCCACTATCATGTCTGTACGCTGAATATGCAGCCCGCTAACTTAGCTTAGCATAAAGAAGAACTGGCCACGTACCTGCACATTTAAAGCTCACAAATTGAGCTATTATATTTCAATTGTTTATTTTAATTTAATTGTTAAAAATGGCTTTGTATGGTTCATTATGTGCGCAACTGTTTCATGGCCGGGGCCAGTAACTTCCTGGAGTTTCTGGTCTGGCGTTTTTATGCAAAGCTAAGCTAACTGGCTGCTGACTGCAACTTTTAGCAAGCAGACAAAAAGTGCATTCTCATAAATGACAAACCATCCTTTTAAATTATATTTTTTTTCTATGAGATGCAAAACAAACATTGTCTTAAAGCTACAGCTGTGTTTTCCTGATGGATAATAGGCAGAATGCAGAGCTCGGATACTCTCTGCACAGCTGGAAATTACTGTAGTAGAAAATTGTCCCTCTAAGACATCAGCAGTAAACCTCAGAATTAAAGAGCGACAGCTTCTCTGAAGACTTACTCCATGGCACCAGCTGTTCCCCGGTCAAACAGCACATGGACAAAGTCATGGCAGAAGACACAGCGATCAATTTCTCCACAGGGTTTAGCCTCAGTTGACCAGAGTGCTGTGCTGCTGCAGGACGAGTTTCAGGGGGGGCAGCTCTAACTTTTTCATGACTGGGAAAACCCTCATGTTCCTGCTCCCATTAAGGCCACTCACACATATTACTGGTTTGTTAAATGCATTCTGGAAAATGTTGGAATAGGAATAGATGAAGCAGCTGGAAGGGAAAGACGTCATCACAAACTAACCCGTGACAAGGGGATAATAACGCCCAAGGGTGGAATTTACCTTTAATTAAATGCAGTACGCTGGTATATTATTCATCCCAGACACACTCTGTTCCAATATTAGCAGCTTCTCATTCCTGCTGTCTGCAAAGTCATTGTTTTGGAGTGTCATACTGCAGCCAGAATGAGCTGGCATTTCGTTTTGCTGCTTATAGTAAATAAATGTGATTTCTTGCAGTATTTGTGTGCAGAGCAGATATCACTTGGTAGAGACTGGAAGTTTGGAGAGTCTGGAAAGTGCGACATAATACTATGTTGACGGCAAGGTCAAGAGCATCAAAGTGGACTTATACTTTTGGCCACAGTGGCACAATTGCTGTGACTAAAATGAGACCAACACTTTAAACACTGCTGCATAAACTATGAGGCACGTTTTTTTCTTTTCCTGCTGGAATAAACTGCTGTCTTGACTCAGCCAAACTGCTCTGGTTCAGACTCAGGTCAAACAATACTTTATAAATAATTCTTCACATTTGTTCATTCCTGCTTGCGGCACCAGATGGCTGGATCTTTACAATATCACAACAACTTGTGTAGCATCGTATTAAATGCCCATCTTTTAAAACTATCCTAAACTGACAGTCAGATATTTACTGTTGTTTTTGTGTATCATTTTATTAGTGGTTTCTTCATGTTGTTCATGTGGAAATGGATCAATCAGGCTGACTGGAGTGTAGAGTCACGATGACATGATAAAAATAGCTTCACGTCACTGCTATGACATTCTGTTTAAAGCTGGAAGACATCGCGGCCAAGTCCAACTCAAGGGACACAAAAGTAGAGCGCCAAAACACACAATTCTTTTGTTCTCCAAACCCCAACACATGAATGTGACAATTTGGGGTTTAAATTGGATTTGGACTGTGTGACAGACTCCTCTGCCACTGGCAGCAGCTAAAACTACAGGGAGTATCTAGGTGGTGGCCTCAAGAAAAGAGCTACTTTTTCACTTTGCTTTTTGTTCACTTCCTGGTGCAACGAAAAAAGACCCAAATTCAGAAATGATGGGTGCCTGATCTCAGCCTCATTAAGAGTTCAGATATTTAGGGCATACGTTTATAGGAGAAGAGTTGGATTTTTCCTTTATGCATTTTGGGCTAATAGTATGATTGTTATTTTAAGGGTTCATTATATAACTGATAAACCCATTGGTACGGTCTGGAAGGAGCTGAGACAGTCACAGCTGAATCAGTGGGGGTGGTCATGGATAAACATCCTATATATACATTTCCTAAATACACATGAAGACGGAGGAAATAAATTGTTAATGGATTTGACTGAGCTCAGATGAACTTAGGCTGTGCTTTTCCCAAGAAGCAAATAAACATAGCAAGGATAGTTTGGGATGTTTTGCATGATGTAGGACTTCTACGAAAGATTTAGTGGGGTGGTCATACTATAAATAATATGTGCAATAAAGCTCTTTTAGAAAGAAAAGGTGCACAGTTTTATGCAGGATATGCAAAAACATCAACCAGGGGATGTTGCAATGATGCAATGTCATGATGCAGTGTCTGCAGAAAATAAAGAAGAAGAGAACCCGATTATATTGCAAAGTCAAGAGCTTGCGAACGCACCCCTGGCAAAGTGTAATTAAGCAGCAAAATCAAAAAGGACACCGAGAGGGTTTGACATGACAGAGGTTGGGAAAGCGGATGAAGGGAAGACGATAGCTTTCCATTCAAATTCTGGTTAGAAGTGTTAACGTCTGTGGCTCACAGACAGACAGTGATGGATTTAAGGAATACTTCACACTCCAAATGGCTTTTGTATATCGATTACTCACCCTCTTGCATTGCATTCATGAAGAAAACTGTTTTTCTTGCATGCCTCGGGTGAACAAAGAATCCAAAATCTGAGAGAATCCTTGATGAAGTGAAGTCACAACAACAGCAAAGCTATGTCAAAACATTTGTTGACAAACTCTCACACAACTCGTGCTGTATCCAAGTCTCATTTACCCAGTCGTATGCTCAGTACATCCCAAACAGACAGCCCTTGCCAAGAGGGAACTGAACTGAGCTGAACTGAGTAAAAATTATTCATGCTCTTTCTGAAGCCAGAGTCCATTAACAAAAACAGTAATTTTACCTCAGTGAACCAGGAAACTGCTGGACTACCACTGCTTCGATGCAGATAGTTTGTGTTATTGCGTGACTTTCATGAGTCTGAACTAACGCTTCAAAACACCAAAGTCACACAGTGACACAAAACTACTGACTAACTAGTCGAGAAAAAAAAAAAAAAACTTAATTCACTGGGCCGACTGTCGACTTTTAAGGTGGAAAGTGAACTTGTAATGTTACTCAGTGCATGAGTTGACGATGTGAATCCATCAACACACCTTAAATTTCACTTAAACGACTTTGACCATCACTTTAGTTTTTATATGACATACAGTTTTAGTGATTTTCAGCATTTATGTACAGTATATTGATTTCGGACTTCCATCTGTGTCACCGGTAACAAGGAAATACAGCGAGTGTTGGACGGAGCAGTGAGTGACAACCACCCCGCCCAACCACCCCGCGGTGGAAACGCTAGGGTCTAGGTACCATGTCTGAAGGGTTATTTTTAGTTCCAAAAGTACCATACTGAAAGTGTTTGGTATAAACGAGGCTTATGATACTGCACGAGTTGCGTGAGAGCTTGTAAACAGATGTGGTCGCCCTGACTTCAGTTCATCAAGAATTTTCTGTTTGTGAATTCATTCTTCCTCCGGTGAGGCATGCAAGAACTTTTCTTCACAAATTCACTGTAACTCCGGGTGAGTAATTAACCTACAAATGATCATTTTTGCAGAGAATTTCCCTTTAACTGAGCCCTAAATTGAGTGACGTGACAATGGTTGACTTAAGAAAGTCCAACATGTTGTATTAACCAGCCTCAAACATAGCAAGGAGTTGTTTAAGAGGTTTTTTTTCCTCATTCAAATGAAATGTTGTCTGGCTGACATTGAAACCACCCACCGAGTGAAAGGGCAATCATTCAGGTCTGTGATTGAACCGTGATTGATGCTACTGTATGAGCAGTAAATCACCCCGTAGCCTGCAACACATTTTCAAATGTTCCCACAATTTCACAGTGCCACCATTAAAGTAGGTGGTGCATGAAATGAAGTTCCTAAAGGCAGAGAGGGGACAGGACAACTTTTTTTTTTTGGCAGATGGGCACCATTGCCAAAGGAGTTTTACCATCATTAAAGGCAGGATCCATTTCACTTATATGTTTTTAACTGTATGTCACGCTCTGCTTCCTATCAGTTTGTTTTTAGTTTATTTGACTGATGAAAACAACGAAACCTCAGCTCTGAAGGGGAGATAAAGGAAATAAGGGGTTTATAAATCACTGCAAACCAAGCGGAGCAAACAAAACAACAGCTTAAAATATCAAAATGACAAGGAATGTCAGCGCTGGATTAGAATACTGAATAAAAAACGACAACAGAACAGAAAAAACTGCAGCGAGAGCAATGAAACGAGACAGGATGAAAGAGGTAAACATTAAAGCAGTTAAACCGGACCGTATCAGGTGACAGTGTGTCTCTCACAATTAGAAACTGTCCTCCGCTGCACTCACTGTTTCTGTCTAAAAAATGTCCGTCAGAAAAAGTCATTTAACATCAGCAGCTGTGGTTCTATTGAACACAAAGCGTGACACTTCTGCTCTGTTACATGCAGCGACGCGGGTTAATGCAGTTCAGATCTGTTTGCTGGCCCCTCGTGTGTGTGTAGTCATGAAGGGCTTTATGTGGCATTTTGAACCGGCCAATAATCTCGTGTGCTTTCGGAATTTGTGTGAGTCGACGGCCTCGCTTCACATGGCGATGGATAAAAGCCACTGTACCGGATAATAGAAGAAAGAGAGGCCTGGCGAGGAGATTGATATACAGAGAGCGAGAGAGGAATGATGTTGGCCTTTCACCCGATAGTAATAGGCTGCATCAACATCATTATGGGCAATATTTCATCTGTGTGTGTGTGCGTGTGTGTGTGTGTGTGTGTGTGCTTTTAGATCACCAACATGGAGGATGATCCTAACTGGTACACAGCTGAGCTCCACAACAGAAAAGGCTTTGTGCCCAAAAACTACATCAACCTGCGGCCACACGCGTAAGTACCACATACACACACACACACACGCACGCGTCTGCAACTCATCTGTAAAGCACATGAATACATTTCACACGTCCAGCACTGGTCCATCTAAACAGCTCATCAGTGAGTGTGTGCCGCTCGGGGCCTTTTCTGCTCTGCTTTGGACATCTGCACTCCGGCATAAGGCAGCCTACCCAAAGGGACACACTCACTCGCTGTCTTACGTAATCACACATGATACAGCCGTGTGTGTGTTTACAGTGAAGCTGCTGGTACACCCTGTATCTCCATCAGATGGTCATACACCAGCTGGGCTCCACTTTTTTTTTGCTGTGACAAACACTAAACTGGCAACGGGGCTCGTTAATGAACACTGATGCACGGTCCAGTTGGAGCTGCTGAGTGAAGTTTGTGCACAGCGTTAAGGATATGTGTTTTTCCCTCTCCCGCATTTCTTCACACAGTCAGAATCCTGACCCCACGACCCCAACCAAGAGAGTCCCGTAATGTGGCATCCATATTGGATGTGCCCTCCCCTCATTTGAGCCATCAATCTGACTGCGGAGCACGGGCTCATGAAAGCAGAATGTCATTTATGCAAACCTTGCATCCAAACAAACTGCTCTACTAAGCAAGACTAATGAGCGAAAAAAAAAAAGAAAAGAAATGAAAAATGGTACCATTACTTGCGCTTCACAGCTGACAACTGAAATCCGGCATTTTGGGATTTGTTTGGCATGCATATTTAGCAGCGTGCTTAAAAATAACTTCAGAAATGTGCTAATTTAACTTTTCCTCCCTTCAACCTCTCTTTTATTTCCCCGTCAGTGTTGATCTCTGCTGTTAAGAGCTGCTTTGCTTTTAAAGTCTCATTATTTCCACTGGAAATACAAACATCAAAAGTTATGATATCCAAACAAATGTTTGAATGTGTGCAGAAATGTGTTGCAGCTGCACGGATCCCAGAAAAACACAGTTCACACTCACATACAAAGAACAGTAAAATCAATGACTTGTTTCTTTCTTGCCTACAGCTGGTTTGCCGGTCGTATATCTCGCGGTGTGGCAGAAAGTCGACTCAGACACAGGGAGTGTGGGGCGTTTCTGGTCAGAGAGAGTGAGAGCGCACCTGGAGAGTTCTCCATGTCCGTCAGGTAGGAGATAAAGGATCTTTCAAGAGTTTATAGTGTGCACACTTCAGCCCAGTTGTCAAAGGAAAATGATGGCGTTGCACGTTTCTACAACCACGAACATGTTACATTTGCATCATAAGTGCTATAGTGTAGGCAACTGGACTTGCTTGAGTTTCTTGAAGACAAAACATCTTCAAGCAAGAAACCCAGCTGCCTATGATGGAGCACTTATGATTACCATGACCTGGATGACTGAGAATCGTCAGTCATGTTACATTTGCATGTTTCATAGGTATCAACATTATGACGTGTCACATAGGCACGTGATTGAGCAGGTAATTACTTTGCTTCCACCAGTTTCTGAGGCACCAAGCATGTGCACTTTTTAGAGACCCATCGCTGTCTTTTCTGCAGCTTTTTAGCCCCTAGACTTGCATGTTCTTTAGTGACCCATGGCTCTTTATGCTCCTGTATTTCAGCCCCCAAATGTGGGTGTTTTCTAGCGACTTGTGGCTCATATGTTTTTAGCCTGTGGCTCTTTATCCTGCTGCATTTCAGCCCCCCAACTTGGGTATTTTCTAGGGAGCTGCCGATGTCTTTGCAGCTTTTTAGCTCCCAAACATGGGTGTTTTTAAGGTAGTCATTTCTGTGTTTGAAAGGAATTTTAGGCACAAAAAGCAGTTGTTTATTACCAAAACATCACTGCTTTCCCTGTTGGGATACTGGCACAAAAAATGGTTGCTTTTTACTGAGACATTGCTGCACTTCCTGCCAGGACTGTGCCCCCCAAGCAAGGTAATTTAAGCCAAAACATGATCTTTTACTAACTATAACCAATTGTTTTTTGTGTCTAAACCTAACCACACATTAACCACAGCATTGCTGAAACATATATTTTCAACATATCCACTATATAACGTTTAAATGCAACTTATTTGTAGTTTGCAGAAACATACAATGCCAACATTTTTCTGGCGACTGGGTTGCACACTCATACACTGTATCCTTAATAAGCCTGAGAGCTAAAACTCTTAGGTTGACTTCTATACACCAGTCTGACCTATATATTCTTTTTTATGACATGCTCTTCCTATTCTCAGTGCGTCCTCTTATTACTGCAGCGTCCCTGTTCCTCCACCAGGACCATTAAAGTTGCATTCAATCTCTTCTAATGCAGTCTAATTCAATTAGCAGACCTATGCAAATATATATTGTATGCTCACAGCCCTGCGCATGCCGCATTGTTGTCCCTTGTTGGATCGTTAATAACATTTCGAGTGTGTGCTTGTAGACTTTATGTTGGTGGCAGGGGATCAGAGGAGCAGGCAGAGGAGGAGGGCTGGAGGATAAGGTATGGGGAGGAGGGTAAGAGGATCTGCAACCCCTCTGGCCTGATGTGAGCTAATCCTGTCTGGCACACCGTGGCATCTGGAGCTGCTGATGGGGCCGATCGGTTGTCTTGTCGGGGGGCTGACGCCGGTCAGGGATGCAGCTGAGGCTTGGTGTTGTTTCCCGGGGGTTGTGTGGATATTGGAGGTGGAGGGTGTGTGTGGAGGGGGCGAAGGGGGGGTGTCTGGAGATTGAGTTTTGGCACTAAAGGCCAGACCTGGAACTGAGGGTTGGCTCCTCGATGGGGTGCTGGTGCTGTAACTGGCTTAAGTCGGGGGTTAAGAGTTGGATTTGTGGGTTGTTTTGTGGTTGGTTGTAACAAAGTCTGGGCATGATATCTCTCACCCAGTGGATTTAGGACAGGAAAGGAAGCTTCCTGCATGAGAATCGAAAGGGAAAATTAAAGCGAAGGCAGAGAAGGGAGGTGCTGTGTGTAAAACAGGTTTGCCAGGAGGGGACAGAGAGGATTTTAAAGCTACTTGTTTTATTTTTTGGCTATTTGCTGATGCCTCTCTGGCTGTTGTTGCTGGATGGTGTAGCAGCTTGAAAATTGGGTCAGGTGTTTGTGTGAGTGTGTGTGCGGTCCTCGTGTGCTGACAGCTCCCCTGTCAGAGGAGACGTCCTGACAGCAGTAACTGTGGAAACTTCAGCCCCGGCTCAGCTCGGCTCAGCTCGGTCCGGCTTTGACGTCAACCCGTGAAAATTGGATCCACTTTCACACGCCACGACAAGTGAAGCCAAAAAGGGACTTTGTTCCATAATTCACTGGAAAACTGCTGGTGAAGTTAGAAATTATGCAACACCGTGAATGTAATGTCGGGTTAAAATACAGATTTGTGATGTTTTCATTGAAATCTCAGGGTCAGTTTCACCAAAATTTTAATTGTCACCTTAAAGGTGGCACAGTGATGCAGTGGTGCGCATTGTTGCCTCACAGCAAGAGGGTGCATGTTCTCCTCGTGTCAGCGTAGGTTTTCTCCGGGTGCTCCAGCTTCCTCCCACAGTCCAAAGACATGCAGGTTAACTGGTGACTCTAAATTGTCCGTAGGCGTGAATGTGAGTGTGAATGGTTGTCTGTCTCTATGTGTCAGCCCTGTGATAGTCTGGTGACCTGCCCAGGGTGAACCCCGCCTCTCGCACAATGTCAGCTGGGATAGGCTCCAACCCTCTCTGCGACACCAACAGGATAAGCGGTTACCGGAAATGAATGAATGTCACATTAAGGTCAAGGAGAGGAACCGTGGTTCATTCTCACAGACATCACTTTAGTCAGGCTGTTGTCATGCACTGTTCTTACATACACCTACACAAAGTATTGCATCAGTATTCATATTTAACTCATGTAGTTATGAAGGCTGACTAACCGACAGGGGCACTAATTCATTAGATATAAGATGAACCGTTATATGAGGATATGTTGTCTTAGTACATAATGGAAGTATTTCATGGTGTTAAAGGTCTATGTGTGAGGATGTCAGGATTGGGTGTCACTGTGACAGGATTGGGTGTCACTGTGACATCATGTTATGATGACAAATAATTCTATTACAACAAATCGATGTCATCAGCAAAATAAATAAACAAAATAAAATAATGTAATGAACCATCAGAAAGCTGTTATTGGGTTATTGAACGTTGCGGCCTTGTTTATCATTCTAATCCAATCCAATTATGAGAAATGCACGCTGGGGACTGGGCTATAGCCACGGTGTTTAGAAACACTGAGGTCAAGGTGAGGAAGCAATTTTTAGATAATCAGGTAATTAAGAGGTTTAAAAAGCTTTATGCAGCCAAAGGAGTAGGATACTTTTCTCAGGCCATAAAGAAAGGCTTGATCCTTGACTTTAATCAGCAAGTTTTAAGATACGTTGCTTTCACTGGACAACAATTGAATTTAATCGATCTTTAAATAAGTTATTTATTATTTGTAGGCTTAAATATATTGAGTTAAAAAGAACATACTGGAATTAGCCTATAACATATCCACAAATGCAAAATGGATGCTTACCCACCCAATCCTTGCATTTTTCTGCAAAACACGGCCAAGTTACATTTGTAAGTTATCATGTAGTATACATTGAAAGTTTCAACAACGCTGTGGTTAATGTGTGTTTGGGTTTAAGCACAAAAAACACTTGATTATGGTGACAAAAATAGCATGTTTGGGCTTAAAAAAACCTTGTTTTTGGTGGCCGAGTGCCGGCTGTAGTGGCCTAAATGACCTAATTCACTGGACTGACTGCCGACAACTTTTAAGGCGTAATGTTTACTTGTAATTTACTCAATGCATGAGTTGACAACATGAATCCGCCGACACACCTTAAATGTCACTGTGACAACTTTGACCATTACTTTAGCTTTTATTTGACACACACTTTAACTAAGTAGTGGATCTTTAAGCGTTTATATATCAATTTTGCTGGATGGAGCAGTGAGTGACAACAACCCTGCCCAGGGTACTGATCGCAGTGGAGACGCTAGGGTCTAGGTACCATACTGAAAGTGTTTGGTGGAAACGGGGCTTTAGAGTCACTGATTAATATAATCTGCATGTCTTTGGACTGTGGGAGGAAGCCAGAGAACGTGGAAAAAACCCTCGCTGACACTGGGAGAACATGCAAACTCTGCACAGAGGGGCTCCCCCACCCTGGGGTTCGAACCCCCGACCCTGGATTCAAACTGGGGACTTTTTGTGCCACTACAGCCGGTGGAAAAACGGTGGTGGGATGCTAGAAAACACCCACATTTGGTGGCAATAAAAAAAAGCAGCTGGAGAAACAGCAATGACTCGTGAAATCACATCCATTTTTGTTGTTCTCCAACAGTGGTCTGCAGCTTGGCAGCCATACCCTCCACCTCACAATGGCAAAGTCAGCCTCTATACTCCACCACTTTAGATTCCTGATACATATGAAATGTACAAATGTAATGCATTTGTGATTTGCAAAAAAATATACAATGCCAATGTTTTCCTCTGGTGTCTGGGTTGTTTAAAAGCTTTCTGGGGTCTGCATTAGAGCTGTATTGCCCACAGACAGAATAGAGGGGGCTTTGTTTAAGTAGAGTTTCTGTTCAGATTACTTTCTGAAAGGTGGTTATGAAAGAATATGTGGCTGGGGACTAGCTTCAGACTATGCCAGCGAATCTGTCCCAATGGGTTATTTAGTAGCTTATTTTTGGAAAGTGGAGCAAAGTGATGCCAACCTAGACTCTTATAGACAGAGATGAGGAATCCATTTTGCTTAGCTGGGCTTTCACAGTTCTCTTTGACTCAGCAGCAGACTCACCCAAAGGATGGGTTTTTGTCTTTCCTGTGTGTGAGTCTTCCAAAATGCTGTAACATAGGTCTAGTCTGAAAAAGAAAAAAGACACGTCTAGAGTAAAAGAGCTCAGGTACATCGACACAGTTAAAAGGCAGCATGATATATTCCTGGTTTTTGTTGGTGGGGTATTTTTCAGCCTCTCGCTGACAAGGGACATAACTTTCACTTTTTCTCAAATGGAAAATCTCACTTCCTCCTTCGCACTCTGTCACAATCACTATCAATATCGGTCCTTCCACCTACACGTAACACTCACAGCTGAATGTAACAACTGTAAAAGCTGTGCACTGTCTCTGTGAGTCATCAAAGGACACTCTTGGAAATCAGTAACAGGAGCAAAAAGCAGATGGTGCGCATGGAGGGAAAGTGGACACACTCTGATAACAACCACAACATGATATTTGAAGCTGGAGCGCACCTTTGTTTATTTCAGCTGTGTGGTCATTTTGCTTTTCTCCCTGAAACAGTACTTTTTTATTTGTGTTTTCTTTCAATCAAACTGTAAAAGCAGTCGCCACTTTCTTTTTGATTGCTGGATGTCTCGGCGTCTGATAGAGCTCAAGGTCGTTTCACCGCAGCTCAGCCCTCTATGTGCTTTTGACGTATTGTTATTTGAACAGTACGGTGGCGCGCCCACGCGTGCACACATATACACAGAGCATTTGGTTTTCCTGTGGCCTTTGTCTTATCAGGTGATGGTCATGTATAGAACAAAAGACATTGTCTTTGCTTTCACATTTGGATATGGTTTGTCTAACCAAATGTATATGTGTGTGTGTGTGTGTGTGTGTGTGTGTGTGTGTGTGTGTGTGAGATAGCTTGAGCTCTGTGCATTTACTCTTGTTCCTCAGGGAGGTCAATCAGAGTGTCTTTCCTCGAGATAATTATTGTTAAAAAAATGACTAACTTTTGCCCCTTGCTACCACTGGGACACAGAGTGATGACAAAGTGTGATGATGATGACATCACTGCAGATATATTTAAGTGTTGTCTGTATTTTTGGCCTTAAAAATCCTCCTTTGAGTGTGGAATACTGTAAACACCGCTCACTAAAACAGACTGAGCCGCTTGTCTGTTGTTGTGGCGTTCCACTGTGGATGCCACTGTTTTTGACATGGCCTCTGATATCACTGACTCATGCCTCCAGTGCCTGATGGCTCATACAGCAAAGTGCTGAATCGGGCTGTTCATTCAGCCTCCTTGCCATCACTCATCATTAGACTTTTTACAGGGTCATTACTCCAAAGAGGAACCATAAAGGGAACTGACCCTTTAGGCTGTGCTTATTTTACAGATTCATAATCTTCTTGAGCTTTAAGTAACACGCTGCGGACTCAGTGTCCCATGAATGTCGTCTCCTTGGGAGGCTTGATAACCCTCTGATAAAAGCAAAACACTTAGTGTATAGCTGGACAAATAAATGTATGTGGAGAAAAAGTGAAAAAGAACTGAGGGAAGAAATGAGTCAGCGAAGTTATGCAACGTCATTTGGGAATAAATATATGGTGCTGGCAGCAATTAGGTTCATCTTCAGGTGAAATTCTCCTTTAAGTTCTTGCTTCATGCACATCCAGCCACTAGACAATAGTTGACACTTTGGGAAATACTCAAATACTAATTACTTGTTTCCGACGGAGAGACAGACGCTCTAATACATGAGAGTGGTATCAATCTTCTAATCCAGTCCAGTCACCAGAGGAAAATGCTGGTATTGTGTGTTTCTGCAAACCACAGATACATTTGTTTGTTTCATAGGTATCACACTGATGTTTCTTAAGTGAATTAGCATATGAGCTGTCTTTGCATCTGGAGGTGAAGGGGATGGTAGATGGTGTGTCACCTTGGTGAAATAAAATAATAAAATGAAAACTGGTTGTTTTGTTGGCAGGTCATTGCTATGTTTTTAGCCACCAAATGTGACCCGTTGCTATGTTTCCACCTGGGATGGTGCCACGAAAAGTGGTTGTTTATTGCCGAAACATCACTGTGTTTCCTGCTGGTATAGTGCCACAAATGCAGTTGGTTATTACCCAGACACTGCAGTTTCCTGCCAGGATAGTGCCATGAAAAGTGATTGTCTTTATAGAGACATGGCTGCATTTCCAGCCAGATTAGTACCACAAAATGCATTGTTGTTTTACCTAAATGCTGGGATATGCCATGAAAAGCAGTTGTTTGTTACTGAGACATTGCAGCGTATCCTGCAGGAATGGTGCCACGAAAAGCCGTTGGTTTTCTGAGACATCGCTGCGTTTCCTGCCAGGATAGTGCCATGAAATGCATTTATTTTTTATGGAGAGATCACTGTGTTTCCTGCCCGGATACTGCCACAAAATGCGGTTGGTTTTTACAGAGAGTTTTGGTGTTCCCTGTCTGGACGGTGCCACCAAAAGCTGTTGGTTTTTACTGAGACATTGCTGCGTTTCCTGTCAATAAAGTGCCCCAAAATGCGGTTGGTTTTTACTGAGACATTGCAGTGTTTCCTGCCAGGATAGTGCCACTAAAAATGATTGTTTTTATAGAGACATGGCTGCATTTCCTGCTAGAATGTTGCCACAAAAAGCGGTTGTTTTTTTGGCAAGACATCACTGTGTTTCCTGCCAAGAAAGTGCCCCAAAATGTGGTTGGTTTTCACAGAGATGTTGCAGTGTTTCTTGCTGGAATAGTGCCATGAAAAGCTGATGTTTTTCACCTTGGCATCACTGCATTTCCTGCCAGAATTTTGCCACAAAAAGTGGCTATTTCTTATCAAGACATTACTGTGTTTCCTGCAAGGATAGTGCCACAAAATACAGTTGTTTGTTACTGAGACATTGTGGTGTATCCTGCAGGGATGGTGCCAGGAAAAGCAGTTGTTTTTGACAGAGACATTGCTGCATTTCCTGTGAGGATAGTGCCATGAAATGTGTTAATCTTTTGTGGAGCTATCACTGCGTTTCCTGCTGGGACTGTGACATCAAAAGCATTGGGCATCTTAAGCCAAAACATGATCTTTTTCTAACCATAACCAAGTGGTTTTTGACCCTAAAATGTTAGCCACAGCATTACTGAAATGTAAAGTGACATTAAGTCTTGCATCTGCTTCATAATAACACACAAATGTAACGTATCCATGGTTTGCAGTGACATACAATGCCAACATTTATCTTGGAGACTAAGTTGCTAACTCTCACAGAGTACTAGAGGTTTTGGAAATATCCCCAATGAAGATGACTTTGCCAAAATTGTAGTAACCATAGAAAACCTATGATTTCTATGTTGTTTTATTTTTCATCACTGCTTTGACATTTGTAACCGAAAGAAAAAAGTGCTTCTTCTTTTCTTTGTTTTCAATTGTCCAGTTAGGCTTTCACAGCTTGCCCCACAGCTCAGTGGCACCAATTGAATACCACAGTTCAGTGACCTACACACAATTGAGACAGACTTGAGAGAGACAGAGACATAAATACAGAGAGAAATAGAGAGAAGAGTGTAGAATATAAAGAGAGATGTAGAGAGACAGAGGGAAAGAGCAAGCAGTGACTGCAGATAAAATAGACAGGGGAAGAAGAGCTTATGGCGGGTGGAGGGGGGGGGGGGGGGGGGGGGGGGGGGGGTTGCATGATTTAACTTTTATTTCTCTGTTTTCTCATATTGACAGTGGAGCTGAAATAAGACCAGCCAGTCCTCTGGGATATAATCCCCCCAGAGGGTCTCCTTTCTTTTCTCCATCTGTTTTTTTCTCACTTTATTTTGTACATATTTCTCACTGCCTTTCCTCTCTGCCCTTCTCCTCTCTGGTTCTGGTGATGGAGTGGTACATAAACCCAAGTACAAAAGAAAAACAATCGCATGTCATAAAATCATGAATGCATGATTTTGATTAGCCCTAAAGGGTCTCAATTTAACAGACTTTAGTTTGGGTCTAAAGTGCTTACCATGCTACAAACTTAAAGGAGTATTTCAACATTTTGGGAAAGACAACTGTAGCTGTGAGAAAATGTTGACTCCCATCATATTGCAAACAGTTTTGCCATCTTGGCAACTTTCTCGCTAGATTTAACAACTTGTCAGACCCTCTTAGCGAGTGTTGCATTATAGTATAGTATGTTACAGTATAAGCACCACAGCTCTTACACCATTCAAATGATCTGCTGAGCAATTGTTTTTAGATTGGTGCAGAAATTAATCAGGATGTTTTTTCACTCCCGCTTCATTCTACTTAAGTCAGTGGATTTTTGGTTAGATGCCTGAAATAAGGTCTGTGGTTAAGACAAGCATAAGAGATTTACATGTTTTGTTCCACAACATAAAATAACACCAGTAAATACCTCACTTGAGAATCTGGAAGCCGTTAGGTGTCTTAAAAAAGCAGTTGCTAAATGGCTAAATGAGATGACAGAACATTATCATGCCAAAAACGTCTTTACAGCCTTGTTGTGGTTGCGACATTAAGTCATGCAACCTTAGTGTAGTTCGTTTATAGATAAACGTTAGCTTTTTACGTTTGATGACTGCATTTCAAAAATCATAAAAGTGGTGTCAATTTGTGAAGATCATCTTGCTAAACAACGTGTATTTTTTGCAGTAATCCAAAATCCAATTGAAAAATCCCACAGGCTTTTTGTCGAGGGAACCAGGGTTAGTTAACGTCCGTGTTGTCCCCCCCCCAAAAAAACATCATCCCTGTCGCACTTTTAAATCTAATTCAGAGAAGTTTTAGTACTTTCATTAATGCACGATGATATCACCAATATGCAAATGAGCATATGGCATCTTCTGGCGAATTTTAGCCCTTTTTGGAGCTAGTGCTAGCTACTTTAACTGGAAAAGAGCTAGCAACACTGATAGCAAAAAGTAGTCTTGTCTAAAATGCTGTGGCTCTTTCACTCCGTCTGTTGAGACTGAACTAAAGTGATCAGATTATTTCTCTCCTTGAAGCATCTTTGGCTCTGAAAAACTATTATATAACTCAAATCTATATTTATTACAGGATTTTTTTATTGCCAGTTGCTGATATGAACTCCATCTTCTGAAACTGATCTCAACCAATGACAGCGGCTCTTGTCTGAACCCATCATATCAGTTTATCCAAATTTTCAGGCTGACACGAACGACTTCATGGTTTAAATTCAAAGTATAAAGAGTCAGAATTGATGCAAGCTATAGAGATGGGAGTTTGCTATTTCTGCTTTTTCGCATGAACTCTGTTTGTTTAGGTATATGGATGATTGTTTTATAATAACTGACTTGAGAAGAGAGTCTTTCTCCCTCTTTCAGGCCCATATCATCTCCGTCTGAAAGGCTCCTTATTGAACCGTCAACACACTTTGGACTAAATTGCTTCCACCACAGATCTTTTATCACTCTTCACCTCATTCGCTCCATCTCGGCGCCCTGTCTGCACACCATCACACACACACACTTCCTCCCTCTGCCCTCTCTCGTCATCCATCTATGGAGACGGGTGATGGCTAATATATATTGATGCTGCAGGAGGAGCTGAACCTCTCAGTCATTGACACGCTTGGTTGACACACTTTCACAAAATCACACACACCACGCTCAGCCTGTGATACACGAGATAACGGGAAGTCAAACATGCCAACCAGACACGCGCGTAAACACTGATGTAATCAGTGATTTGTATCGAGCACATGGGCTGACGAGCACCCTGATAACTCCCTGACACCACCATCGGTTACTGAAACACTCTCACAGTCACAGAGTTAAATTGACAGCTGGAGGTGTCAGCGCGGCCGTGTGAAGGATTCCAGACATCTGCAGCGGTTTAGAAACTGAACAGCAGATTAGAGAAAGGGGGGGTTGGCAGGATGAGAGACAGAGACAGAAAGAGAGAATGGGGAAGTGAGACTAGATTGATGGGGAGAAAGTGGAGAGAAAGATGGACGGATGACCTTCACGCGTCTTGAATTGTGCTGGCGCGGAGTTAAAGTTTTATAAATAACTTCTGTCCTCATCTACCGTGTATCTCTCCCTCTGCATTCTATCTCTACATCTATATCATTTTCTCTCTTTCAGTCTTTCTCATTCTCCCTTAATCTCTCTCTCACCCGTTTCCTTTTAGTTGGAAAAAGAAAATAATCTCTCTATCGCTGTGGGCCTTAATTACACTGGATCAGGGAGATGAGAGGGCACTTGGAGAGTGTGTATGTGTGCGTATGTGTGTGTGTGTGTGAGCTCATGATCAAGTTGAGACAGATGCTGTCTGTGTTACGCTCGTGCTTCTCTGATGTCTCTGGGTAATAATTAATAAAAACGTCTACATGGCACCACCTAACGCTGATATAGCTGCAACATTACATCTGCTTTCCCTCATCCTCCTTCCCCTTCCTCTTTTTTTTGACGTCTAGTCAGTGATCATGATGATGTAAACAACCCCCAATATGAGCAAATGAAGCATTTAAAACATTTTTATTAACATCCCATTGTTCATACGACCTAAAAATGACACGTAGGAGGTGTTACATGACCTTTGTAAATGTTTGTGGTTTTTATTCTGACTGTTTTCTGTAATTTTCCCATGGTTCATGCCGAAATTTCAAAGTGCATTAGTTCACTCTAGTGGTACAGAGGTGGAGTAGTGTTTTTCACCGCAGGGCAAGTTGAGCATGAAGATGTGATTTTGTAGTTTAAGGGTTGCTTGATAAATATTTGAAGCACTTCTGGTTAGCTATACAGAGACGTTGCAAAGCACATTATCCCTCTGCAGACACTGTGTGTGGAATTTAAATATTTAAGATCTTTTTTTGTCTTCCAAACTTCACTACCATTATATTACCTGTAATAATATGGAAGCAGACAAGAGACATAAATATCTGAATTTTAACAGCCACTGATGCATTTAGCCACACGGATGCTGCAAATTCTATAACGTGGATGTTTCACACACATCTTCACAGATCATCTCTACAGTCAGCACCCAAGATTAGTGTCACCAATTCAGTATCTGACCAAATGTCTCCCCTCCTGTTCCTGAGTTATGTTGTTGAATAATGGACAGAAAAGTGTTTTTGTAGAACATTATGGCATGATGTCATAAGTGACGTTGACCTTTGACCTTTTGGATATAAAACGTCAGCATTTAATTTGATCCTATTACACATCTGTGTGACATTTTGTCATAATTAGCGTATGAATTCTTGAGTTATGGCCAAAAACATGCTGTGTGAGGTCACAGTGACCTTGACCTTTGATCACTATGTTGTAATTAGTTCACATTTGTGCCTAATTTGAGGAAATTCCCTCAAGGTCTTTTTGAGATATTGTGTTCACAGGAAAACAAAATGCCTTTAGCCACGCCTGTTGCTGCCATGGAGGAATAAAAGTCAAATTTCAAATTAAACAATAAATAAATCAAATTAAATAAATTGTTCAAACTGAATTGGTCAAATTCAGACCCAAAAATTTAAGTTGATACTAAAGTGACAAAATGAGCTCAGAAGTATGACATCATATGATCTATAAGTCATAATTAAGTATCTGTTGCATGAAAACCTACAGTACAGACAGGCTATTTGTAATTCTAGAGTAAATAAAACCAGACCTCCTAAAGTCACTGGAGGATATTAAGGGCTCGACAGAAACCAGAGGATCTGCAACCTCTGTGATGATAATCGTCAAAAGTATTATTCAAACCATCCATTTTGTTTGAATTAATTTTATTACAATCAGATAAGCCAAAAGTAATTCGTGAACTAGGTGTTTTGTTTTTTTTGAAGAATGGCTTTCCTTCGTTTAACTAACACTGACTGTAGTTTAGCTATGCTTTTTTTTTTTAAATCTGAAACTTGAATTTTTAGTTCTGAAATTGTGAACATTGTAAAATAAATTCAAACACAGCTTTTGAAATTGCAAATCAAGATGTTTTTCTACTTTAATTTCAAAGAAGTGCGCTGGGATTTTCAAATTGCAGTATCAAGTATGATAAAATGGTGATTAAAATATAAATACTTATGTCTCTTATTTGCTTCCATATAATCAAATGCTCTCATAGATTTTAAGACACATGTAATTCCTTGAGTTTTTATGAAGTATTGACTTTATGTCTCACACAATATTGTTTCAGTGTAATTCCTTTATGTATCAACTCAAATTGGTTTACCAGATACCTGGGCCATTTTCCTGTGAAAGCGTCCCTTTGCATCATGTGAAAACCAACTTGTAAAAACTTTATTGATAATAATAATAATAATAAATAATAATATAATAATAATAATAATAATAATAATAATCCTGCATTTTATTTGTAGGTGCCACAGTTACCAAAAACAAGCAGCAGTGTAACCATAGATCATAAAATCATGCAATTTTGTACTATACAATATAAGTTAATAAAATGACAAGACAATCTACACTAGAAAATCATTATTATATATATGTTAGGTATAAAATCATCATCATAAAGTCATCATCAGCGCAGGCCACCATAAAAAACGGCTGAAGGCTCTAAAACCCATGGTGGTCAAGCGGGCAGATGTGAGGCGAGTTGGATTGCAGAAGAGGATTTAAGAGTACGGAGGGTGTGTAGATATGAAGGAGTTCAGACAGGTAGGAAGAGGATTGATTATGAAGGGCCTTAAAGGTGAGAAGCAGAGTCTTGAAATCGATGTGATATTTAACAGCAAGCTCGTGAAGTTGCTGGACCAACTTCTAAACAAAGCAAACTTTAAAACTGCCATAGCTATATATCCATCAGAGTTTCCCACACAGCAACTTTCTTAGTCATCTTTATCGCATTGTGCATTGAGACAGATAGAGTTTGTGTGTGTGGCTGCTGTATTGTGTTATCCTCTGTTTAATGTCAATCATTTGTCAAACACTGGATGAGATAACCAGGAAAATGTGTTCGTCAGGACGACAGATGATTATAATCTTGGCTTAAAATGGATTTTTGTGCTTTAAAATTGACCCCAAACAAACAAAAGCTACCACTATGTTAAACTTGGCATTTTTACTGACACATAACAGCTGCAGGAAATGTAAAGTAGATGCGATGAACAGGCTTCAGCACAACTTAAAATGATGACTTGCTTCCCCTTCCCTTCCCCATAAGTGTTTGATGTGTTTCATTTTACATGTCATTGTGGTAAGTACCCTGAAGGGAAAGTCCTTGCCCTGTCGGCATCCTGTCTTTAATCTCCACCTGCACACATTCGAAATTTGCCTTCCTTTTTCTTTGTCACCCACTTTTCTATCCGGTGAGGGCACAGAGCCCAGGTACCGGTGCTTTGTCTCGCTCAAACATCTGCACAGCTGGTGGCAGTAACAAAGCCCGACCAGTAGGGCGCAGCAGACAGTGTGAGACAACTGGGGACAGTTATGGGGGCTGATAGAGATCATTCATGGGGAAGATCAGAAATCTGTGTGGAGGGATGGGGCGGTGATGGAGACGGAGTGGAGCAGATAACAAGAGGAGCTGCGATAGGAAGGGAAAAGTTAGATAGAAGTCAGATAACAGAGAAGAGTGAAGGCAACACTGAGACGAATACAAGCCCCAAAGGCAGAGAGGAAGACAGACACACAACACTGCTGATCACACAGTTAATGTTCAAAGACGACAGAGGCTGGTACAGTGTCAATCCAAAAATAAGATTAAAAAAAAACATTTGGCTTGAACTAATGAAGCGTCCTCTGTCTTTTACACTTGATTACAGTCTCATCATTTTCTGGGAGTGAGAGGGTGAGAGGAGGGAAATGAGGACACAGAGGGCGAAACGGAGAAGGCAGGGAAAGAAGGGCAGGGTGGAGGTGTAGCTGAATGCCATCCAGTCATCAGGGAGTCAGCCCTGCTTGTTCATAGAGCTCGGCGTCTGAATAGAGAAAGGAATTCTGTCTGAAACAAGCCGGTGCTCATTTACTTTCTCCCGGCTTGGAGCAGCGCCAGGCAGAGAGAGGAGGACGAGTTCGTTGAGGTTAAACCACAAGTGCTATATTGTGTTTATTCTAGAGCAGGGGCATGTCATTTATGGGAGGAATCTGCTGTATTTTAACACACCAATGATGCAACAATAGAGAAAATGATAATGAGATCGCTGTTATCTCTTCCCCCAAATGAGATTTTAGCCATCATTAACATAAGCCCTCCACACACACCCACTTGAGTGATGTGTTTAGAAATATGGGGGAGTTGCATCGACTTCCGCTGCATATTGCATGCAGTTATGTAACCGTATGATCATGGTGAGGTGTCCAGATTTCTAAAGATAAGCTGGCAAGTTACTTAGCAACCACCACAGAGCAGGATAGGGGAGCAGGTACGATTGCCAATGAATACTGGCCAAACTCTTTTAATCATAACAACAAGGCATGCACTCCAGCACGGTGGCTATTTTTGTTTGTGCCATCGGCTTTATTTCATTATCTTCTTTCAACTCCGTGTTCATCAAAATGTAATATGAAATGTTGCTAGTACATTAGACACTGTGACAAGTGATTCACATCTAAATGGAAGTTGTGTTTAACTCCATCTGCTTTGCACAGAATCCCCCTGACCCTCAGAGCGGCCCATGCAAATGTCATCGCCTGCTCTTTAAATTCCAAAAATATTACTCACACACACTTAAAAAAAGACTCAACTACAAATTATATTGAGTTTCTCTTCATCTTCAATGTCTAAATTTTGTCTCACCGCCTGCTTTGGCCGAGGTTTTCACTATGTACATGAGGGAAAAAAAAGCTATTATAAATAAAATAAAGCAGGAAATAAGTGGTCTCCAGTGTGTTTTGAGGAGACAAATGAGCAGGACGGTGCTGAGTGCATGCCAGTCCCAACAGCTGACAGCTGTGGATTTAAAGGGGCAGCTTTGAGGACTAAAGGCCAAGACTGTTGGTATCAACCCAAAGCTGGTCCACATTTATTGTGTGGAAAAAAAGAGCGCTGACCCAGGGACAAGCAGATTATGTCCGACTGTCTGTCAGTCTCCACTGCTGCTAGTTTGATTTTTGATTGATTTGATCTGGTTATGGTGTCATGCATGTATAACATGCCCAACCCAAACAGGCTTACAAGACACCATCAGAGAATAAGACCAGAAACTAGAGCAGCAACATAAATAAACCTGACATATTTTCCAAGCTTCAGAAACAAAGGTAGCCAATTTATGAACATTAAGATCAAACAACCACTACATTCTGTTCCCGTCAGCACAATAAAACATGTCCGGGTTTTGAACAAACATTTAATTAAATATAGTCACTCTTAAGTCATCATAATGTTGACAAAAGAAAATTAGTTCTCAGCGTCTTCTAATTTGCATAATTTAGCGGTTTAAAACCTTTTGTGCCCGCGGCGCACCAAAGGGCGAGCCAAAACCTCAAGGCACACCTGTATTTGTATCTGTGCACAATAGCTTCTAATGATATGTGTTATCACTCTCATCACGACATAAGACAATACAAATAAGAAAAAATAAAACAGGTTTCTCTTCTTCAGTAGTAGGTTGTGGCTTTCTCCTTTAAATTATTATCACATCCTCACACTGGCTGCCAATCAGATCTTTTGATGTGTCACACACTTTTAATTCCCACATGCAAAAAGCAACAAATTGGTTCCCAGTGAAGGTTTTTTAAATTAAATTAAAAATAAATTAAATTCTTGTCTATAGTTCTATAGTAGCCTCTTTTCTCCCAGGTGAACATTGCAGTAATTATGTGCAGTTGTCACAAAATCCCATGGCACACCTGGATCGGCGTCACAGCGATCCACGTGATGCCACCATTAGAGAGCCACTGGCATAACTGACACAACCTGTTGACGTCCTGAATGTTTTTAAATCTGTCAACCTCAGAGCTGCAGGAAAGATTCCTGTCCTCAACTGTGCAACTACCAACCTTTGACTCCTCGATTAGCTATAACATGATTTTCAGTGCCATTGTTGTGCTTTGATTTGTAATTTTGATTTTAACAATATATCTTTCAACCATTTTTGGTATTAGTTTTATTATTTTTAATTCAATTTTAATTTTTGTTTTCAGTTCAGTTTAGTTTCAGTTAGTTTTTCAAATCGGGTTTGCTCATTTCATTTCAGTTTCAGTTTTCATATTATTTATTTATTTATTTTTTAATTATTATTGTAATATGGTGAGCATTGTCGGGAGCAAGATTTAAGAAGCTCAGAATAGATATTATGATACAAACAACACATTGTGAAGTAAACTGACTATCGGTGTTGTAGACATCCCAGTCTCAGTAAACATATACACAAATGCCTCCACATGCTTGTTGTGTTGACCAATTTGACCAAATTGACAAAGATTAGAACTAAGGATATTTCCTGTATAATAATTCCTGTATGCTGTTTTTTTCCAAAGCTAGGTTTATTTTTATTTTCATTTTAGTTTTAGTTAAGTATAATAACAACATGCTCAAGACACATATATATCTTCATGCACCTTTACACTACATGCACAGAAACATGGCAACTATCCTGGAGAGTTTCTCCTCAACTACTTACAAAATTAATTAATTTTGAGATTAAATGGGTGATGCAGTGGCACAATTATATTTCTTTTTACATGCTCAGAACTACATGTTAAAAATGATTAAAGCCATTTGTGACAATCTCATGGAAAAACTTAGCACATGACCAGTAGTTTGAGATTCTCCACAAGTCTCTAAACAGTTATCGTGAAGGACCAGTGAGTAAAGCAGGGGTGTCCAAACTTTTTTTTTTTCATGACAGCCAGATTAGACAATGTGAAAATACCCGGGGGCAGCCTGCTTCCTGCATCATATGGGTTCAAAAAGGAAAAAAAAACACCTACAAATGAGACAAACACAACTGTTTCATCTTTCTGCACAAAAATATTCAACCTTCACTGTTGACTTTACGCTTTACACTTGTTTGCTGTGACCATGTCTGCTTCTGAGCAGAAAATGTCTGCTTTTAGGTAAACATCTGTTTGCTTGTCTGTTTATGAAAACACAAGACTCCCACCTGGATAGTTCCTACACACTGTACAATAGTCCTGCTATTGTAACGTGAATGGAAAAAATGTAAAATGATCTTGCTTGATTAACCCAGCAGGCATGAAATATAGTATATTTTAAAAGACAAGCTGTAGACCATTAAAAATTGGTCCCCAGGACGGACTTTGGACATGAACAACATCTGATTGACAAGACCAAGACTATGCTCCTTATTTTAAACTTCTCTCTGTTTGTTTTGCAGTTATGGGGACCATGTTCAGCATTTCAAGGTGCTGCAGGATCGCTGCTGTCAGTACTACGTGTGGGACGAGCTCTTCTCCTCTCTGAACGAGCTGGTGGAGTTCTACCATAGCAACAGCATTGCTAAGGAGAGGACCGTCTTTCTGAGAGACCCCGAGCACTTCGCCAGGGTGAGCATGCAACCCCTCGTTTATTTGTGTTTTCCTTCCTTTCTTCCTTAAGGCATCTCAACTGTTCAGAATACTTTATTAACAGGCCCTTCGCTTTTGCTGATTGCATTTGTGTAATGTGCAAAGGTGGTTGTACGGTTTGTGGTCCATCTCCAGGTGGTTGAATAAATTAATTATGAAACCACATTTTGATGCTATTTTTGTAATCGGCTTTTTTTCTTGGCCATTCACAATCCTCACATTCTGTAATTAGGCACCTCTGTATATAGTCCAGAGGCCAAGGGGCTAATTTTGACAAATTGGTATCACTTAAAGTGACCAAACGATTTTGGTATTTTTGACTTCCTCTATGTCTCTAGTTTACATTTTGGTATGATAGACCTGCCTATCTAGTAGCTTAATAAAAATTTTTGGATGATCTTTGGGTCCTCCCCAAAATTGAAAATAGCCAAAATTGAGGCTTCTCCAAAAGGCACAGTGTCTGACTTCACATGAATCTCGGGAAATAATTATCAGAATGTCACCAAATTTGGACTGAATGTTCACAGACAGTTGCTGCACACAATGCAGCAAGGATTTCATCAGTACCTTGCTCCATTTAAAAGATGTATACACCTAAACACACAAGAATTATAGGCGGACATGGAATAAGGAATAAAAAATCCAAAAGGCATCTATATATGTGTTTGCCATTATTAATGTAAATAAGCCAATCACCCCAAAATTGCATTTATATGTGCCAAAGAATATTATCTTACCATAAAAGTAGGTTATTAAATTAATCACCTCACCATCTGGTGTAACCAGCCCCTGACAGGTAACTAGTGCAGCCAGAACTTCAAACAGACAAATAGAATGGGGCCCTATTAGTCCAGGGGCTAAAGGGATTGTTTTCACAACTTGGTAGGCCCCTATCACCCACGGGACCAAACAATTTTGGCACTTTTATCTCTCTACTAGTCTCTAGTTTATATTTTGGTATGATAGCCCTGCCGATCTAGTAGCTTAATTATAGTTATCACTCTGTAAACAAACATTACAAATAGGGTGAAAAATTCACTAATAGATATCCCCATGAAACCTCCCCAGTTGATCACTCATATTAAGACAAGTATTTTTTGTATAACAAATTTTCTGAAATATTTTATTTAAATATGCACCAATTTTGTTAATGAAGACAATCACAAGGAGGGGAAATTGATTACGCAGTTACTGTGCTAACACTCAGTGTTACTGTAGCCTGCAGTAGGCCTACTAGCACTCAGAGCTGCCCAGTTGCTACTTAACCCATAACTAGGAGGCAACGGGAAATACAATAGAAAAGTTAGAAAAGATGGAAGATATAATTTACTCATATGGTGCAGAGAGATTCGGGGTGCATGAGAGAAAGAGGAGTGAGAGGGTACAGTCAGTAAGTCTAGGCGATGAAGAGAAATACAGAAGTTAGTTAAGGAAAGGAGACAGTTAAGAAAGCAGTGGAAAAAGGCTACAGAAGAAGAAAGGGAGGGAATTAAGGTGTTGCAAGAAGAGTTGAGAAGCAGGTTAGCAGTTCTTAGAAGGGCAGAGCATCTCAGGAAAAGGAGGAGGAAGAAGGAACATGTAAGGACAGGTTTTTTCAGGGACCCTTTTGAGTCTGTTACAAGCTGTGAAATAATAATTTAAAAAAAATTATATAATTAAATGTTGAGAAAACAAAAGGTTATTTTATTTTGTTACCTTGGAATAATTACAAAAAGGTTGTTTCCTCTTAGCAGGCTACTTGTAATGTTTATCAGGTTATTATTGATCACATCGATCAAGATCAAGAATGAATAAGTTACATCAAACCCTAAAAATACTTCTACAAATATGCAAATCATTAAGTCAAGGAGGAAATTAGCTACAGAGACCAAAACAGTTTTTTCTTCCTGGCTGTAAACAATGTTAAAGTCTGTGGTTCAGTTTTTCAGCTGTCGCCACCTTGGATTTTTAGAGCTTTTAAACCAAAGCAGACAAAGCAAAAAGCACAAATATTTTATCAGTAGACAATTTAATCAGTAATTAAAAAGGATTTTTTCCCTGGAAAGAATGTGTGCATTATTTATAAGAAATGGCACTTTATTGATAATTAATAACTTTAAATATGTTGCTTGATATCAAAGATTTCTTTTCTTGCAAACTGTAAAACTTAATTCTGCCTCCCAAAATATTCTGCTATTTTTAATTTGAGGAAACAGTTTTGAGGGTGTTGCTGTTTTGAATTTACTAAAATTAGTTTTTCTTGCCTCGTATTGTTTACACAACAGATCAGCATGTTGGCAGTCTCTTCTAAAACTTCACCTTAACCCACAGCAGTTACGTAGCACGGTTTATTTTGTAACGTCAATTTTAATCTCCCCCCTAAACCATTTAAAACACATCTGTTCTTCTTGTCATCGGTCTCCTCCTTTTCGCTTGTCTCTTTAAGCCGCCAGAGATTAAGTTAAGTATCCGATGAGGTTATACAACACAGTAAAGCAGCATTTGTTGTCAAATCAGTGTTTTTATAGATGTACCAAGCAGCCCAAGTGCTCGTACTTCATTTCGCCGCGACTGCCAGGCATAACCAGTTTTGTCTTTTGACAGCTATGGGGGCATTCCATATGTTGGTGAAATTTCTGGAGCTGTGACTGTGGCAGCAGTGTTTGACATAGAGGTGCAGCTCGTGATGAAAGATCACAGGGCTGCCGTCAACTTGGAGTCGAACCAAATCAGTCATCTTAGGCAGCGAGCCAAAGGGAGTGAGACAGAGAACTGATTTAAAAGGCAATTATTTACTGAAGTCATGATTAAGTCTTCATATATCAAGTTTGGACAAAACATTTCTTAGTTTCTTGGGTTTAGTCCTCTTTCCCTTTGTACCTCAGACACATCATGAGCCTGGTCAAGGTTTTCACTTTCATCTGCACCATTTATAAGCTATTTAAGTCATTTAAATTTGTCTCAAAGGGCCTTTACAGTCTGTACACACCCTTTGTCTCCTTTATTGTTTTAATGTACTTTACTTTTTTCGTAAGGTGAAATCGTTTGAATGTCAGTTACCCAAAGGCGTCTCCCAAATTTCCGTCAGGTTTAGTGAGAGAGAAACGAAATGACAGGTAGTTCCCATGATGGTGTCAGCATGGGAGAAGCTGTTGTTGTTGCTTATTGTGAAGTCATTATGCAGACAGGATCACGTTGCATGTTAAGTATTCCTGGGAGTGGCAGGCGAGCTGTGCCCGCGGGCGAACCCCGCTTGCTTGCAGAGGGATGTGATCCACAGTGATCCTGACACAGCAGCATGTTCGTATCGCTGTAACACAAGCCGCGTGCTAATACTCATCACATCAAGGCTGGCACCTGAGAATAGACAGGCGTTCATTAGGGAACTGAACTGCAGTGTCGATCATTGAGAGCAGACATATGTGAAGTGATGTAATTGTAGTGCAGGCTTGTGAATACACAGTCATGAATGGTAAACAAAAAGGTTAAACACACAAATTACTCGGGCTGCCCTCTAACAGTCGAACCAAACCTTCGTCGACCAAAAAGGTCATTTATCGGCAAGATTTCATTAGTCGCTTAGTCGCAGACAACAAACAAACGTGAAACTCTACTCGGAGCTGTGCCTTGTCAAAATAAATCCAAACCTATATGACTGGACCATGTGGGACTTTAATTTGAAAGGACAGACACAGGAAGTGTCCACGCTCAGCAGTCAGACAGGAGTCAGGTTAATTTCCAGGGCTGGTACCTGCGGTTATTCCACAGGCTAGTTAATAACATGTCGGGCAGGAAATCCAAAGTGTGGGATCATTTTGAGAAGGTGAAGGACGAACCCAAGGTGATATGTAAACTCATCTTCATTGGTCGACTACAAACATGACGTATCCTCTGAAGTAGCTACATGCCCATTAGCCCACAGCATCATTAACAGGCGGCTCGCTCAGTGTGTGACGTGCACTTGTAGATAAAATATAGGCCTATATTAATAAAGGTTCATTAGTACGGTTTTGTATTTCTCTGTAATGTAGCACAGTGTTAAAAATGTTACTGATACTATTCTTTCTCACACCTTCAACTCAAACCACTGTGTTTCCCACGCCCAACATATATAATTTAATAATTAAATTAATATCGTAAACACGCAGGCGACTAGTCAACTAATGGCCCTAAATGACGACTGTTGGTCGACGAGGAAAATTCTTAGTCTTGGGCCGCCCTACAAATTACTATGCATCAGACTGTTTTTCCAGGGACAGACTGACATGACTCTGTCTGGATTTAGGTTGAGTCATCTGGCAATAAAGTAGCCTGACATAACAGATGAAGGCTTCATCTCACTGTAGGCTTAACCTCTGGGTCACTCATTATCAGATTCTGTATTTTTTATCACAAAAAGTTGAATCACACAGTGACATAGGACTGTAAATGTTATTTTGTGGCGTTTTCCTTTGAGACGCAGGTGCAAACGTTCCACCAAAACAAGTTCCCTTTGACACTATTTCCCAAAAGCACCATCGTTGTATCCTGGGCTTAGTGCCATGCAAGACGACTGTGACTGGCTCCTATAAATAGAAATAAGCCAGAGCTAGCATGAACGGCAAGAGTGCATACTCCACAGCAAAATCTGGGGACCAGAGGACCAAAAGCCAGTACCCTGAAGTACACTGCACAAAACACTGACTAGCAAAAAAAACTAAAAAAAAGCTCGACTTGAGGCAATCTCAGTCAACTGAGGGGTCTTCAACTGACGATTCAAATCTCACGGGGCAGCCCTGGCATACTGCACTATGCTTCCTAGTGTCCTCAAGTCAAAGGATTAACAAGATGTGACAGGTTACAATAAGGTCCCATTACTCATAAGAGCTGCATCCCGTAACATGTGGTGACTAACCCGTCGCGCTCATAGTAAACAAGATTAATAAGAAATGTCAAAATCCCACATGACCTCCACAGTCAAGTGTAGCACAATTACCACTTCTTCTTCTCTCCTCCAATCGTCTCTGTTTTGTATTAATCGATTTAATGTGAGCAAAAATAAAGGTCTGTCCTTTATTCTTTCCACATAGGAACAGATCGAAAAAATAGTTGAAATCCAGTCTAAAAGCAGAGCTGCATTTACAAATGAAAAAAAAAAAAAAAAATCCCAAGTTGCTCGGGGTGTTTGTCTTCTCTTAAACGTGTGTGGCCATTTTAATGGCCATAGCAGCATTTTAATACCCTCATTCAGCCCAGAGCAGCTCTAAAACAGATGAGCACAACATTTTGCTGCCACCTGTTTTAGTGCATGATACTGCAGATTGGGTCTGTTTGTAGCCAGTTCTTTGGCTCGACTTTACTTTTTGTTAGAGAGTTAAAACCTTGCACTTCACTATCTGCTCACTGCGCTGCATGCAGATGCATCTAAAGGTGCCGGCATGTGGGTGCTGCTTTGTGGTATTTCTGAGGTGAGTCAGTGCTGGTAATAGAACAAAAATTAAGGAGGAAATTACACACAAACACGCATGTATATATTTGTCCGTGTTTGTGACATTAACCACAGTGTATTTAAAGCACATTGCATGTCTTTCACTTTTCCCCTGTCTTATTTGTATTCTGACTCGAAATACTGGAGCCAAATGACGGCAGTAAAATGTCTTTACACAAGAAAACCTTTAAGAACGGGCTCCTAGTGGAATTGACGGATTGATTAAGAGGTTAATGATTTTAAAAAAAGAATAAAGTATGTGCCAAAATATCAATACCGTTCAATATTTTATGCCCACATCATCAGCACGAGCTTGAAGAAAATCTTATTGTTTGAAATGTGTTGAGCTGGTCTGAATCGTATCTTCTTTGGAAGCTGATCCACATTTATTGATCTCTGTGATGTGTGAGCTTTACTTCAATAAATCTGGTCCTTACGATTCAGGGAGCTCTTCTTATCCATCTCTTCATATACTTGCTGTTGTATAAGTGTAATGGAATAAAGTACAGTGTTAAAGTCAGGAGGATTTGGCCGTTCCACTGAATAATTTTGGTAAAAGTCTGATTTTATAGCTCACATGAGGTTCTCGCTATAAAACAGGGGTGTTGTTTTTCTCATAATCTCCATTTGTGCAGAGACGGTTTGCTGAGCAGCCAGACTGCTGCAGTATCTCACCTGGTGGAGCAGGAGACTCTGACAGGTTTTGATCCTAAAAATAGGTTTTTGTCTCACCGAGAAGCTTCACGCAAATTTAGTTCTTGTTTAGTAACTTCCTGCCTCACACCTAAACATTTTCACGCCTGCTCTAAATCACCGGGGAAGTTGCACAGTCCTCTGAACAAACGCAGCTGGAGCAGGTGCGAGTTGAGAATTTAGCTTTAGGCCGTTATGATGGTAGTTAAACGGGCGATAACGGCAGCCATCCCATGGGAGGATGAAAAACTGTATGACCTAAATACTGTCACAATCTAAATCTCTTTAATGTGAGCAGCTAACACGTGGAAACAACACCAGCTCCTTCTGAGCATTTTGGCTTCCTGAGAATTCTTTCTTATACTCGTACAGTAAAAAAGTTTCTATTGATGCACCACACACATTAATCTTCTGTTCTCGACTTACAGCTCAGTCACAAGAAGAAAATGTTGGCATTGTACATTTCTGCAAACCCCTATATGTCATGTATAAAGTCGACCAATGAAGAGGAGTTTACATATCACCTTGAAAGACTAACGTTTGGTCGACTATTAGAGGTGAGATACCTGCCGAGCTGCAGACCACTGTTTGAGACGAACATACAACTAAACAGTTTGTGATTTAGTGAGTCATCACTGTGTTTTCAGCAGTTTTGTAGCACAAAACCTGTGTTTTGTAGATTTAAACAAAACTTGTGTTTTGTAGCGCCCTGTCACTGTGTTCCCAGCAGCTTTTTAGGCTTTAAAAGTGGTTGATCTCTACAAAGTCATCACTGCATTTTCTGTTGAGATAGTGGCCCAAAAAGGGGTTGACTTCTGACAAACTAAACCAAAGTTAGACTTCTGACACTTCTAAGAAGTATGAGTACTGGATAATTCAGACAGATGCTGCAATCCTCTCCGTTTTATAGCCATTTATTGCCGTTATAAAATTATTTTTATTTAGGACCATAACAGAATGTTTATGCTTGTTAATTTCATTGCTATTTCATACTCCATTTATTCTCTCCATTACATTTTAATGTGATGGTGTGCCAAGTTAGTCAGTTTGCCCTGCATTCTCAATGAATTAACAGGTATAAACAGCCACTGGTGTCTCTTCATCATATTTTGAAATTCCTGGTTAACAAATGGTCCTCACTTAACAACCCCCGCCCACATCCTCACAGCTGCTGTAGAGATTTATCTGGAGTGATAGTGTACTCACAGGCCTGTATCTCATCTTTAGGCTAATGCCCCGTTACAACAATAACACTCAACATAAAAGGGGACCTATTATACTTTGCCTTTTTTTGTTGTTGTTATATTTATAATAATACTATATAATATTCATATTGGTTTTACTTATTATGGTAAACATATGTAAAATTACTCCCTTTGAGCAAAAACCTCAAACTATAATGCAAGTATTCAAAGTACATTCTCTACTAAATGTAACTACGTGCTAACATCAGGATAGCATGTAATCTTGGTTGCTGATGTTGATTTCTCTCTGATTTCGGATCATATTCGTCCTGAAACATGTCCACTTGGGAAGATTTGAGTCGGTAGAGGACCATACAAGATGTATTTTTGGAAGGACTTGGCCTGTTGTGTTGTTTTTCTTTTTGTATTCTCGATAAACTGGCTTATCTTTTTTCCCTGCCTCGTGTGAGTACTGTGGATCTCCAGAATAGGAAGATCCCAGGGTGGGTGTGTGTGGAGTTTACATGATTTCCCAGTGTCAGTGTGGGTTTTCTCTGGGTACTCCGGCTTCCTCCCACAGTCCAAAGACATGCAGGTTAACTGGTGACTCTAAATTGGCCGTAGGTGTGAATGTGATTGACAATGGTTGTCTGTCGCTTAGCTCCATTTTCTTTTGTTGCTCCATGTCTGAAAATATGTGGGCTGGATTCTGGTCCTTGCTTGATTTCCTGGTGTCTTGTAAGCCCATGTCTGTAACTGTTTGCATTACACAATAATAAATCATTCAGTCATTGCATTCTGTATTGGCCAATCAACAAACCCAGGATCTGGGAAAAACATTAATCGTTGCTTTACATACTTCTTCTTGGTTACACACACATATGTACAGTAGACTTGTATCATTACAACATTAGCACGCTGGCTGTGACTTTTCTTGTGCTGTAGGTCACCGTGTTGCTCTGCCGTGGCCGTGAGCTAACATGTATCTGCATCAAAACATGCCCCATAGTTGAGTGTGGCGTGCTAAAGGTGCCGTGTTTACCTACATGGCTGTGTAGCCTCAGAAAAAGTCTGTCATTCCACATCAGATCACAGCAGCTTAGTCATACCTTTATATCTGTAGCCTTGTTTACTCTGCAGCCGTTTTAATGAGAGTTTTAAGGGGTAAACTGTACGTTCTCTGTCGTCTGTTTTAGCAGCACGATTAGACATGGAGTATTTATGTCACAACCTATTGGTTTGTGGCTTTAAATCTACATCCTGTGCCACTTATTTAGACTTTATTTTGGACTTTTATGAAATGATTTGTGCTTTAAATTCCTCCTGAATGTGTTGCTACAGCCCTTTTTCTTCAGTCTGGCAGCGGAACAAAGAAGACAGAGACAAGATTACACAAACTCCATCCTACCTTTCTCTTCATTAGCTTCCAAGATTTTTAGCACATCACCGTCATCTGACATTCAAGTCTCCGTTCCCCTGTAGGTGGGTCTGCAGATTAAAAACACATTCGAAACATCACATTTAGCTCGGATCCAAACTGTGTGTCATTTTACATAAAAATCATGGTCAGCTGGTCTTCGTATCTGCGGGGCTTCGTCTTGGCCTTCGGCATCAACAAAGCTCTAACGCCCACTGAATGTCTCTCACTCTGCGTGTCTCTACAAACCCCTACAACACAGTCGTCTTCACTCGACACAAATTACGATGCCAGAGAGATAACAGGAGAACTTCGTTTGCAAAGATGCAGACCTTTTCTCGCCTGATACCTAAATTCCCGCCAAGTTCTTCCGTAACTCCCCTCTCTGTCTTTGCAACCTTGTTGTGTTATGCTCTCTAAAATATTAATAGTATACCCACTTCTTCAGTTACCAGCGCACCATTTCATCTTCGCTTCACACAAATGTTAGGCAGTGACACTAACAGCACAAAAACACTCGGAAAAACTAGTTCTTGCGTCGCTCCCTTTAGACCTTTAGATTATTAAATGGATGCATGAAAACAGGATTATAGAGAAAGCATGTTCAATCTGTGCAATGTAAATGTTTCATGACAACATTGTCTTTCTAATTCTTTTCTTCACTTTCTTTCACACGACCACATGATCATAGTTTCTCTTAGTTTTCGACTATATGGGTCAGTTTCTTAGAGACGTCCAGCTTAATCCGAATCCGTGCATCTCGATGCAGTGCGTCCGCCTTATTGTGTGGTTGGTCTTTCCACACTGATTCCACATCAGCTCATTACGTGGCACTAGATCACTTCTTATCTCACCATGGCAGGGTGGGAAATAATTCTGCCTTCTTTTTCTCCCCCTCAACATATCCCTAACGTCCTCGTGTCCCAAAGCCTTCTCTTCAAACACAAAGCCAGTTCATGCAAAACGTCGACCTCTTTTTGACACCTTGTCATTTTCAAGTGGAAACAGAGGCAGTGTCTTCTGTGTGTGTGTGTGTGTGTGTGTGCAGACAAATCTAGTATAAAGCTGTAGTCCATTGATGTTACAGAGTAATTTGTTCCACTGTCAGCGCTCGCTCTGGGTCGGAGCAGGCACTGAAGAGGACGTTGATCACAAGGCAGCCGAGCGCAGCTGATACGGACGGACCATATTTCTCTTTCCAAACCGTCTGCTCCTCAAGAGCCGGCATGGAAAAATGAATGGGTTTTCCCTGCGCCGTCACACACGCATGCACATACACACCCGAGCAAATAGAGGCCTGCACACACATGCTCGCTCACACCCAAATACACAATGTGTGCACACACTAACAAGACGTCTAGACTAGATCGTAGAAACAATAATGGATAAGTCCATGAGGATTTTGGGGATTGATAGATTGTGTCTGTGTGTCTTGATCTGAATCCTGCCGTCTGGTTAGTGTGTGTGTGTGTGTGTGTGTTTGCCTGGATGCCATTACATAGGGCCTCGCTCTAAGACAATAAAGCCCAAAATTGCAACGCAGTTACCTACACACACACACACAAGAAATACAATATTGGTATTCCTTCCAGTCTCTCAGCTCCCTCCCAGTTCATATCACATCCACTTTTCTCCACGGGAGTGCAACTGACAGCTAAGAGGTTAGTTAAGTTCAAGGCATGCTCCCGAAAATAGCCACTTTTATTCTGCCACTCTTAAACTGCTTTTACTTCACGAGTCAACAGAGATCAGAGGAGGCCGGCTATCGAGGGAGAAGAAAGACTCGACTTTTGTGGAGTCGTAGAATACACACAGCGAGACAGAGAAAGCGCAGCGTCTGCCGGCTGAATTGGAAGCAGTTCGCCACGCGCTGAATTGTCGTAAAGCATCACGCTTCTCACAGAGTGCTGTTTGTAGGTGTGTGTTTGTAGGGGTGTGCACTCGAATCTCATTCTCACATCAGTCTGGACTTATTACTCTTCGTCGACCTGTCTCTCTCAGTCTCTTACTCAATTTTTCTTTTTCTGTCTCATGACTAAGCAGCAAAACACTTTAATAACTGGGATCAATCAGCACAAAGTTTATATTAGTCATCACCAAATATTTAGATTCATGATCGTCTGTCAGCATGCTGCTGTCCTGGTGAGACATTTCTCACTGTATTAATATTTAATATGAAAGGACTGACTGACCATGGCCTGGCTGAATAAATGTTAAATGAAAAAGATAAATAAAATATACTTGTACTATAAAAGAACGATGATTACAGGCCCCTTCACCTTAACACAAGAGCGCCATTTGCAAAAACACTAAACCTGATTTGAACTCTCTGGAGCAAACATCTGGGAATATGTATCCCGTGTGGTGTTGCAAACATTTTTTGTTTTGTTTTGTTTTGTTTTAGCCATAGATATAACAAGTGTCATGCTTCAAAGAAACATCACCGATGGAGGAATTCACCTTCTGTTTCATGGCTCTTAAATTAAATACTATCTGTCAAACTTTTTGAGAGTTGTCTTGAGTTGAGAAAAACAACCAAACTGACCACCATGAATTTTTCAAGTCATCCAGTGGGGAATTTATTTCAGACCAACAGATGTTTGTGCAGTCCTGCAACAGAGAGAGGGCTTTGAAAGACTGCTTTGAATTCTTATTTTAAAATCCATGTTGGAAATGTATCTGTGAAAAAAAAGCTTTATATGATAAGAATTATAGAAGAAGTAGAAGTTTAAAGTATCCGTTTTGTTTATGGTGACTTCTAAGAGTAGATTGTGGATTTCTAAATTTCCCAGGACTTAAAATACACACTAAGGAAACAACAACAAAAAAACGATACGTAAAGTTAGGTATTAAAATAATCAGTTAAGCTGAGTTCAAACATGAGGCTTTTTTCCATACCTCCTCTGAAGAACCTTAGTAGTTACAACATAGGAACACAAGACCCTGGACAGGTCACCAGACTATCACAGGGCTGACACATAGAGACAGACAATCATTCACACTCACATTCACATCTACGGACAATTTGGAGTCACCAGTTAACCTGCATGTCTTTGGACTGTGGGAGGAAGCTGGAGCACCCGGAGAAAACACGCAAACTCCACACAGAGGGGCTCCTCCCGCCACAGGTTCGAACCAGGAACACTCTTAGCATAAAGGTTTGAGAGAGGAGGAAACGGCTAGCTTGACTGTGTACAAAGAAAAAGATAAAGAAAAATAGCAGTTTCCACCTCTTTCCTGTATTAGCTACCCAGATGAAAAAGATGTTGGACTTGAATTTTGGTTGGAATGAAAATGTGTCTGTGGCTCCTGAGCCTCCCTGTGGCTTTGACAAAAAAATTATATTGAAAAGACTAACATTTTTTAACATTTTAATTTTCATTTATCAATGTTGTGGGCCTAAAGCAATTCTTACATTCTCCAATTGCAAAAATGTGAAGCCTATATACTGGAAAAAAAACATTTCAACATCTAAAATGTGTGTAAAACATCTACTGTACTGCCTGGCACCTTCTCCTTGGAATTTTGCCCAACCTTGATAGCAGCGGCTAGTCTTGAGCCTCCCTAACTGGTTAGCTATGGATGCCAAATCCAAAAAGGTAAAAGTCTTGGAATAAAAGAGAGAAGTTTGTTTGCTTTCACTGTCAGCTCTGCAAAGTCAAAGTACCAAACAATGGTAAATAGTGCCCTTCACAGTAGCCACCTTGTGGTTAAACATCTTAATGGATGCTCAGTTAGTCTGTAAGTATCAGCTAATTTAGACTTAATAGGCTGCGTTACCTTCATAATAAGGCACAAATATGTTTTGCAGCTCCAGACAGATTTTTTTTGTTTTTTAATTTTTGGTCAAAAACTGCTCTTTTGATAGTAAAGGTTTCTGATCCCTGGTTTAACAACGTCAGAATTTCACGTCGTGTGGATGTTAAAATTAGACGTTTTACAGACGGTGGATTCTGGCCTCCACACCTCACTACTAAATGCTGTTATTCTTTGTTAAACTTACATTGGCATTAGATGTTTGTCATTGAATTTTAGTCACCTGATGTCACAACAAAAGTTCAATAAAATGTCTAACAGTGTTGGTGACTAACTGGGATACTTAGTGTGGCTGAGAACCACTGCCTTGATGTGTTACTTCCTTGAGCTTGGCTCAGTTGTGTTGACTGCCTCAAAAGTTGTGAAGCTTTCATTAACCGTCTCTCTCTCCTTTTTTTCTTCCATCCCTCTCTCCCTCTTCTTCTCCTTTTCCCCCTACAGCGTCCTCATCACGCCCACGCTCTCTTCGACTTCACCCCCCACCACCCATCCCAGCTACGCTTCCTGCGCGGCGACGTCATCGAACTCATTGACTGCTCCGATTCGCTGCGCTGGAGGGGCCGTTGCCATGGACATGTGGGCTACTTCCCTCCGGAGTACGTCCAGCCCATTTACCACTGCCAATGACCTGACACGTCAAACACAGAGCCATTCCTGCAGGTTCATCGATGAGCTGTCTTGACCCCGCCCTTCACACTGCTCCCCTGCGCTGCACCTGCCCATTCACTTTTGGAGAACTGACGAGCTGCGACTGAATGCCTCATTATGTAACTGCCTCCTCCCATTTCCCCTGTGATAACCCCACCTGTCAATCACAAGCCTCGCCCAATCCACTGCTACAGGCTCATCAATCGCTTCCACCTGATCTCATAACTCCACTTATTCTTTCATTATGTAATAAAAAAATGAAGATATGGACCTATACACTGTGGAGAACTCATACACACACACACACACACACACACACACACACACACACACCCCCACACAGACTGACAAACCCACTCACACAGCCCCAGGCATAATCATTTATTAGAGCTTATCAGCACTGGTGCAGGCTAAATAAAAGCAACACATACACACACCTGATGAAAAAAGGAAGGAGTGTGTGAGACCCATGGGAGGCTGTGGAGGAAGGGCGAGGTTTTCTCCGTTGAAGATGAGTCAGGATTTGCTCCAGTACTTTGCCGCCGTTCCCACGAAGAGATCCGGTGAGCTTAGCAGAGAGACACAGAGAGTCATTGTGAATATTTGGGGCAGACACTCCGAGGATACTGACACAGCAGATTCCTCTCTCGCTGGGCGTGTGTGTGTGTGTGTGTCTGCGGAGGGGTTTGTGGGTCTGAACAAATGTAACTGCAAACTTTATGTATGTGTCTGTTTATTGTGCGCTAAGGGAAAGTGAGTCAATGTGTGTATGTGTGTGTGTGTGTGTGTGTGTGTGTGTGTGTGTGTGTGCTCTGTGGACCAGTACAGGAGGTTGCTGTGTGTAAGTGACCAGTGAGATGAACACTGCCCAGACGACACTTTGTTTTAAAGCACACTGCTTGAAATGTAATTCGCTGAACTCAATTTAGGAACCATTTGTTTGTTTGTTTGTTTCCATGTATTTATTCTTATTCATGTGTAATCTTAGAATACATACAGTATATTACGAGTAATAAAAAACATTGTATAAAGGTTTTTGTTTCTGCTGCAACGAATAGTTTAAGAAGCCACATTTTATGTGATGAACAGTGAGAAGTTGGACAGGTCTTCCTTAACATGTAATGACAAATCATTTAAATAAAGTGATACATTTACCTCTTTGAACTTGAAGCCTGGACATTGTGGTTTAATGACATTTAAATTTCTGTTAAGATTTTGTCTTTTGCAATGTGATATGAATATGTGAGTGTGCACAAAATACCATAAAGAAATTTGCAGATTTAAAAGAAAAAAAAAAAAGCCCGCCCACAGTGGTGACTTCATGTTATTCACTGAGCTGTGCCCAACCGCCAGACACACGCTGGCAAGCTCCCCCCAGGGTCTGGCTCCAGAGGGGGGCCCGGGTGTCCCCATACTGGGCGAAGTACTCTGTCTCCGAATGTGCCGTTTCAATGTGGTCTTCTTGAACCTTCTTGTTGGGAGTGAGTTACTGGCCCAAGCGAGTTCAAGAATCTCGGGATCTTGTTCATGAGTTGGTGCAGCTTCTGCAGGGATGCAAGCGCTGTGCCAGACCGTCGTAGTGACGAGGGAGTTCTGCCGGAAGACGAAGCTTGATCCTAAGTTCTGGGTTTTGACCGAAAGAATGAAGTCGGAGCTCAGAGTAGAGCCGCTGCTCCTTCACATTGAAAGGGCCAGCTGAGATGGTTAAGGCATCTGATCAGGATCCTCCTGGGTGCCTCCTGTTAGAGGTGTTCCAGCCATGTCCAACTGGTAGGAGGTCCTGGGGCAGACCCTAAACACGCTGGAGGGATTACATATCTCATCTGGCGTGGGAACACATTGGGGTCCCCGAGAAGGAGGTGGAAAGCGTTGCTGGGAAGAGGGATATCTGGGGTGCTTTGCCTGGTCTGCTGCCCCGCAACCAGATAAACAGTTATCGAAAAAATTGATTGAGATGAACTTAAATTAGAAAAAAATGCATGTTTAAAAAGAACAGTATTAGTATTAAAAGATGTACTAAACACACATCACACTAAATAAGCACATTTTTAGACCATTAATCACATGCTCATGGAGGTATACTGAAAATAGGTGTACTTCAGTATACTTAAATTCTACTGACACAAAACACTGATGCAAAAATGGTTTATATGAGGATCCACTTGATACTCTGTGTGATCCCTCTGTATGCTGTAGACAACCATCAGTATACAGTCTGCAGTGTGTTGTCTACAGTTTCAAATTATGGTCACTGCTCCTCTTTGCTGATACAGTATGTCTGCCAAAAGCTGCTGAGTTGCACTTTGTCACACACTGAGCACTGCAGTCTATTTTGTGCTTTTCTTGCTTTTAATGTCACAGGATGAAATTTCATGCACAAACAGCCTCTTCATTTCACATGTAAATTGCAATTTGGTGACATTTGCCAGCGTGATATTTCACACTTGTGCCATAAAATGCAGGTTAATAGTGTGGGATGAATTCTGTGTATTTTGTGCATTAAGGTACGGTCACATGACAGTTCCAGCCCACAAAATTGCCCTTGCACTCAATCAGAGTGATCACAGAGTGCGAGAATGACACCGGTTTGTAGTCTAGCGGGGTGACAATGTACTAAATATGGCAATGAAACAATGACCTATAGATTTAAACACAGTGCAGGCAACCCTGTCTCCTAAAATGTTTGTATGCAACTTAACTGCTTTCTTAATTACGATGTTGTGGCAACGTAATTGCTGCCTGGATCATGTTCAAAGACAACATTACTGTCAGGTACCGCAACTCTACATTTGTGTCCCGCCTAGGCTTCAATAGGAGGCGGTTGAGCAGGATGGCGGTTGTACAAAGTGCAGGACTTTAACGACAGCAAAGGCTTGCGTCACGACTCCTGTCTTAGGGTTAGCAAACAAAAGCACTTTGGTTAAGGTTTGGGGAATGTTGTGATTTTGGCCAAATGTTGAAGAAGGTAATATAATTCTGTAATGGATACTGTATTGCATGAACAATTAGTTCAGGATCAACATTTTTTTGACTTGGCAGGTATGCTAATAATACTTCCTCAGTATGTTAATATTTCCCCCAAAATATAATTTTAAATTAGTTGTACATAAACATATTTTCTAATAGACAGGGCTGGTGCATGAGTGTTTCTATGGGCTGACCAGCACACAGACGTTTAATGTGACCATACCAGTGGTTCTCAAATGATGTGCCGTGATGCAAATCTAGGTGTGCTGTCGGATTTTTTTACAACCACAGATTATTAATGCAATATCCAACTGAGCCTTTACAAAAAGTTATGAATTAATTTTTAACTGACTGTATCAGTATGTTGGGCACACCCATTTCCCAATAAAGAGGCAAACTCGAGCTAAAAAAAATTTAATTTAATTAATTTAATTTAAAATGAAAAGGGGGTTAGGGTTGTCACAAGGAACCTATTTGTCATCATTCACACATTGGAATTATAAGTCTGTGACACATCACATTATCTTACATTACTTCCCATGTAAATGGGTGTGTTATTGGTGCTTTGGTGTAATTTTTAAAAGTTTAAAATTAATATTTGAACCATTTTGTTGATGAATAATTCATGAGTAATTGTTGGTTGTCAATTGTTATTTGATTTTAGTAAATAAAAACAAACATTTATGTCATGATAAGAGTGGCTATTGTGCACAGATAAAAATACAGGTGTGCCTTGAGATTTTGGCTCAACCTTTGGTGTTCCTTGGGCACAAAAAGTTGCACAAACTACCTACTAAGTGTCATGACTCTGCACTTTATTGCATTGAATTAGTGCTGAAAGCATTAGAAACGATTGTCAATTCATCGGGTAGGCAACAGATAGAAAAGTTAATTCATAGCTATTTAAATAATTAATTAGAAGTTAAAGTCATTTGTCAAGCAAAAATGACAAGTCTTTCTGGTTCCAGCTTCTCTGCTTCTCTCTATAGTTCGTCCTTGTGAATTGAATGTCTTTGCTTTTTGTACGGTCCATCCATTCATCTATTTTCATCTGCTTATTCAGGGCCAGGCTGCGGAGGCAGCAGGTCAAGCAAAGCACCCCAGACGTCCCTCTCCCCAGCAACACTTTATAGCTCCTTGTGGAGGACCCCAAGGTGTTCCCAGGCCAGATGAGATATGTAATCCCTCCAGCGTGTTTAGGGTCTACCCCAGGGCCTCCTACCAGTGGGACATGCCTGGAACACCTCTAACAGGAGGCGCCCAGGAGGATCCTGATCTGATTCCTGAACTGCCTCAACTGACCCCTTCTGACGCAAAGGAGCAGCAGCTCTACTCCGAGCTCCCTCTGGATGTCCAAGCTCCTTACCCTAACTCTGGGGCTGAGTCATCCCACGGAGGAAACTCATTTCGGCTGCTTGTTTCCGGGACCTCATTCTTTCGGTCACTACCCAGAGCTCATGACAATAGGTGAGGGTGGGGCGTAGACGGACCAGTAAATCAAACCTTCCGGCTCAGCTCCCTCTTCACCACGACGGTCTGGCGCAGCGCCACAAAAAGTCTTTAAAACTAATATAAACACTTTAATACATGATGAAAATAATCATTGTTTGCGGCGATACAAACGCGTCTGAGCAAATGTCACTGAAGCGAATTTAATAGTGATACAACATTAATACAGCAATAATATTTTAATGTACGTGTGTGTGTGTGTGTGTGTGTGCAACCTGCTCTTAAATATGTCATGGCGCTCATGTACATGCCAGAGGAGATCTCACTAGCACTGGCAATTCTTGCTGTCAACAAGACACATTATGTCTCAGTGTGTGCAACTGAACCGCACGATGACTGACAGACAGACACACACACACTATATATATATATATATATATATATATATGTGTGTGTGTTTTATTAAAGATGTAAGCGCAGTGTACTCTGGCAGTCGACTGGTGCTATGCGAGGAATGCAGCGCTGCTTCTCTCACCAGGATGTGAGGTGTGATGCTTGAAATGAGGCAGGAAACAGGGTTACATCCCCTAATTCCCCCGGACTGAATCACTTCTGTTCTCTTTTCTTTCACTCTTTTGTCTGCTCTTATGTTTTTTAACAAACCACTTCTTTCATTCCTACTGACAGAGTCACCTCTGGCTCGCCGGTGACAGCTAGTCAATAAACCACCGGCATCCAGCGGGGAGAAGAAGAAAGGAGTTAAAGGTGTACCAGAAATAGTACTGCTGTTTTCCTCCTCTGTTCTTTTTTAAAAACTGCTGAGTCACTTTGAAGTGTGTGTGCGCCGTTGATAAAGGGCCGTGTGTGTGATACAGACACGCATTCATCATGACATATTTGTGTCATACACTAGGAGTGAGACGACGTAAGAATACTAAACGTCACAGACAAGCTGTCAGAAAGAAAACAGTGTAAAGTAACACATGAGAGAAAAACGGAGGTAAACAGGAGGGAAAGTGAAGTCGTTATGAGGCGGCAGCGACACGAGACGGGATGGAGATAAGAGGATGTTAAAGGTTGAAAACACGCAACAGTGGGAGACAAAAATCAGAGAGGAAGAGGCAGATGATACTGATAAAAAATGCAAGGGCAGGGTGAGGAAGCAGTGTGTCACTATTCGAGTGAGAGTGACAGTAAAAGAGCAAACGGCAGGGGAAGGTGTGCGAGCTGTGACATCAGTGATAGTCACAGGCGTCAGAAACAAATACAACGAAAACAGTTGAACCAGTTTGACTGACTGACTGACAGCCTCTGGCTATTGAGGTCCTGACAATAAAAGGAGAAATAACCACCATCACCCTGCAAACCAGTCCAACTCCCAGTAAACCAGCACAACAGTTAGTCAGATAATTCATTACACTCTGACAGTCGAGGTTGGTAAATCAAGAGATGGGCAGTTGGTGAGTCAGTGAGATATCAGCCAGTGATTCACCCTGTAATTTGCTGAACATGTGATGAGCAGTGACAGCCAGACAGAGAGGAAGTTTGAAATATTTAAAGGTGCCTCAAGTACAGCTGCCCAGGAAGACCAACCAGGCTCTGTCAATGTCACATCATCTGCTGCTTAGGCCTCAAAAGGTGGAGCACACACTGGAAATGTCAAATCTCTGTGTAATCCACTGGACACGACCTGTCTGACATGTTAAAAAAAAAACTGCTTCTGTCAGTTCCAGCCGGCATATTTTCACAGCTAACTTGGTAAATTAAGGGTTTACTTCAACCAAACCGGAGTCAGTAATTGTTGTAACAGTGGAGCGACATACCAGGGCAATTTTGTGAGTTTTACTTTGTGTTTGTCGATTTTGAATGAAGTGGTTTATACAGCGATAAAATTTATGTTTATTTAAATGGAGTCTGGTGGGTTTGGCATCAGCGATTTCAAGGCTGTTCCTCTTAAAGCATCAAGGATCTTACTCTACAACAAAAAGGCCTTTCTCTGCAGGCATCCTTTCTATCATGTTGTTAGACACTTATATCACTTATATAAACAATCGGAGCCTGTCAGTGGAGAAAACAAGCACTTTCAGTGGATGTAAATTGACAGTGCACAAATGTCCCGAGTGATCAAATTGCAGCCGTCTTGCTCAACACTGGACCAGTTTAAAAAATTGTGGTCATTCGTAACTTAGGCCCAGTTCAGACCAATGATTCATGTTGAGATGAAACCGTTTCAGGGCGTTTCAGAGAAAAACCGTCTGAGCTCGACTCACGCCGGCTGATGGTGTCACCTGCAACTCAGTTTTTCACCGTTTCATCACTACTACAAATGCAGCTGTAGCCAGTATCTCACTATCACTGTCCTCATTCATATTTTAAGAAGCTACAAATTATATTCAGCCACAAAATAAGCCTGAAAAGCCGCAAATCAGAACGGAAGCACAGAGAGCTGTTGCATAGAGATGATACACCGTCTCATCTAGTTGCATTCGTGTGAACCGACACGTTTTTAGAACGTTGCAGAACGGTGTAGCTGCCTGTTTCATTTTATCGCCAGTCTTTGGTCTGAACTGGGCTTTAGACACAAAATGCCACACTGTAACAACACTATGCTACAAGTTAAAGTCCTACATTTAAGACCTTACTTAAGCAAAAGTATTAGAATAAAAACATGTGCTAAATAAAATGCTACATTAGTACGTTAATACAGGCACTAGAAAGAAGAAAAGATACTATGTAGAGCAATGACAGATCTAATGACATGTAATATGGCACATCAGAGATGAGTGCAGGCTGCATCCTGTGACTCTAATTTACTGATGATCAAGTGAGATCTTTGCAATATCAAGTTCAAATAGGGTTATTAAATATGTCTTATAACCTTGAGGCTGTGTGTTTGATTTGGCTGCGATCCTTGTTGTCTTTTATTGTGAAGTGTTGCGTAAATCTTACTGTAATTAACGTCATGGTATCATTTAAGTTTTGGAAAGTGCTTACCTAGAAGGAGACGCACTCAGGACTGGTTTAAAGGTCAGTGATGATGCTCCGCTTAAGTGAACATGCAGTTTTTGGTTGAAGATGTTCTTACTTATGGTTATTTTAAGGAACATTAAAAGGGATATGGTCTGTTCCCTGCAGTCAATGTTTTCATAGCCCATTAATTCCACCATAATCTCTTCATCTTGTTTTTGCCTTTCTATAAAGTAATTATGTACTTCGTTTTGATCTTTGGAAAATGCATTTTGCGGCTCTCCCATCCTGGCAGCAGCAGCAGCGCAGAGAGACATGACAGAACAGGTAAAACGGGCACGGCACTGTTATGTATGTTGCGCTGATGGTTTTCAGGGATGTGTCATCTGTGAGGGGAGCTGGCACTCTAATGATTTAATGAGGCTTTGGCAGGGAGGAGGGGGGTGCCTCGTTAATCACTGCAGTTATTCAGTTAAAACATACCGGTATCTTATTTCTCAGCGCACAGCGCACAAACAGTCCTACAAGGTCACGTGACAAAGGTGCGCACGTTTCAGTATGTGTGTGGGTGGGTCGGTGGGTGTTACTGCTCTGCCTGTCAGGGTCACACCTGTCGGGCGGTGCCGCCAGCAGCGGGGTGTCACTCACTCTGTCGGTCTGTTGCTTTCAGTGTGGCCGAGTCTTCATTTGGAAACTGGGAATGACGATGGCGGAGTGTTAACGCGCCATGGCCGGTCATAGGACTCACACAGCTGATCGCAGCAGGAGACCACATGAAGTTCTGTGTGTGACGTTTGCAGCTGAACTCCTGCACAGAGGACCAGTTACAAGGAGCTTTCTTTGACCAAAGTTAGGAGCGACACGTGAAACTTGGAGTTAAAGTTATAGGCTACTGTTAAGTTTGGTGCGCGAGCCATGGCTCTGTCCCAAATACTGTGCCTGGACGATAACCATGTGAACCCGCGGACGCACGAGTCCAAGCCGGAGTTCCTGTACAGCGAGGACCAGCGGCTCGCGCTGGAGGCTTTCCTGCGGGAAGGTCGCGAGGCGTTTGTTAAGTACCTGGGGACTCACGGCCTGCGCGGCTTCCTCTCAGACCCGGAGCTGGACACTCTCGCCGGGGCGGTGGAGCCCTATGACCCGGGCTTGGAGCTCTTTCCGGAGGATGCCGAGGAGGACGAGCCCCCGCCGCTGTCAGAGCACTACTGGCCCGACCTGTCTGACACGTCCATCCCGCAGATGGACCTGGGCTGGCCGGAGAGTATTTCTTACCGGGGGGTCACGCGCACTACAGTGTACACGCAGCCACCAATGGAGGACCAGGCGCACATCAAAGAAGTTGTCAGGAAGATGATTGCGCAGGCGCAAAAGGTATGTTAGGCCACTAATGGACAGAATAATGTTAATATGGCCACGGGCGGATTGAGCCTCCGGGCACAGACATGTAAAAGGCCCCTCCACCTTTTACACAGGAACCAGACATGTCGGCTCTTGTTGTTGTTCAGCCTGTATGTGTTGTTGTTTTGTGTGTCTTTGTAGTTTTTGCGCCATATTGTTGTTTTTCTCCTTTTAGCCTTGCGTTGTTTTGAGTGTCTGCATCATTTTGCATCTCTTTGTGGTCATTTTGAGTCTGCGTGTGGCGATTGCAATTTCTTTAGTATTGTCTCTTTGTGTGTCTTTGCAGCTGTTTTCCGTGTTTGTGTAGTTATTTTGTGTGACTTTTTCTGTCTCTTTGTGGTTGTTTTGCCTCTTTTCATTGTTGCCGTGAGTCTCTGTGTCCCTTTGCAGCTGTTTTGCATCTCTTTGTGGTCATCACCTGTGTAGTTATTGACTCTTTGAGTGTCTTTGCAGCAGTTTTACATCTTTGTGTAGTCATTTTGTGTGTCTTTGTGGACTTTATGTGTCTCTTTGTAGTTGTTCAGTGTTTCTTTGCAGTCATTGTGAGTCTCTTTGCATTTGCTTTGCATTTCTTTGTGATTAATTTGTGTCTCTTTGTAGTAATTTTGCAGCTCTTTGTGGTCATTTTGAGTGCGTTTGCGAGGATGGGGGGTTGCATTTTTTTGTTGTCTCTTTGAGTGTCTTTGCAGCTGTTTACATCTTTGTGTAGTTATTTTGTGTGTCTGTCAACTTTTTGTGTCTCTTTGTAGTCATTCAACGTTTCTTTGTAGTCCCCGCGAGTCTCTTTGCATGTGCCTTGCATTTCTGTATAATTATTTTGTGTGTGTTTGTGGTTGTTTTGCCTCTGTTCGTTGTTGCTGTGAGTCTGTGTCCCTTTGCAGCTGTTTTACATCTCGTTGTAGTCATTTTGTTTGTCTTTGTGGACTTTCTGTGTCTCTTTGTAGTTGTGCGACATTCCTTTGCAGTCATTTTGAGTCTTGTTGTCAGTGCTTTACAATGTGCTGAAGTGAATTCAGTCCACTTTAACCAACATTATATATATATATATTATATATATATATATATATATATGTGTGTGTATATATATATATATATATATATATATATATATGTGTGTGTGTGTGTGTGTGTGTGTGTGTATATAGTAGAAGACCTACAGTCTATACATAACTTATAGTTGATATTTATTATCTGTACTTTTTAATCTGCGCTCTCCTGTGTTACTAGTGCATTATTGAATGTATTTTATATTGGTCTCCAGTAATGTCTCTGACCTGCTTTGCCCATTCAGATGATTAACTTTAATGTTGACATAATGTAACCATGAGCAGCCATGGCTCTGTCAGTATGAGATCAGAGTACAGCCTGATGTTGACCAAGTGAGACAATGAAGAGTAAAGTGCAACTTGATTAAACTGCTTTATCAGGGTCTAGTGCAAGACAGGAACATGTCTGTTATGTTGGACATTTGCATGTCTACCGCAATTGCACGTGTACCCATGAGTGTGTGCCTCTGTCTGTTCTGCAGCCGACATATCCAAAGGCAATGTGACATGTTTTATTTCTTAGCAGCTGTTCTCAGTGGCATGTGTTACTTGTCTAAAACATCCTATGGCAATTTGCTGAAGAGCTTCTGACAGTAAAAATAAGATATATGGGTCATATCCAGTATGAGCTTGGAGAATATATATAGCTTTAATTATCGCCCTGAGAGTTTTGCACAGAAAAACTTGTGCGATCATATTTTACTCAAACCCGTGGAACAACTTGAATCGTATTTGCTTTGGCAGAGAAGGTTAAACACTGTTATGTTTGCATGTACACGTGTGCTCACATGAACCTTAAGTCACTTGCATGCATAGACAATGTATGCATGGAATTATGCATTATTGACACGTGGGTGTGATGTAAGTTGTGTGTGTTTGCCTCCAGGTAATTGCAGTGGTGATGGATGTGTTCACTGATGTCGACATCTTCAGAGATTTGCTAGATGCTGGTTTCAAGAGGAAGGTGTCAGTCTACATCCTGTTGGAGCACGCAACACTACCTCATTTCCGATCCATGTGTCAGAGGGCCGACATGCATGCCGGACACCTCAAGGTGAGTGGTCTGACACTTAGCATCAGAGGGCAAGGCTTAGTTGTAGCTAAGTTAAAACAAGTCCATCTGGAGAGTCAATATGTGCTCAGTAAAATCTAGGGCTGACCCCAACTAAGAATTTTTCTAGTCGTCATTTAGGGCCATTAGTCGACTAGTCGCCTGCAAATACAAAACCGTACTAATGAACCTTCATTAATATAGGCCTATATTTTATCTACAAGTGCACGTCACACACTGAGCGAGCCGCCTGTTAATGACGCTGTGGGCTAATGGGCCGTGTTTCAGATGATACGTCATGTTTGTAGTCGACCAATGAAGATGAGTTTACATATCACCTTGGGTTCGTCCTTCACCTTCTCAAAATGATCCCACACTTTGGATTTCCTGCCCGACATGTTATTAACTAGCCTGTGGAATAACCGCAGGTACCTGCCCTGGAAATTAAGGTTGTGTTTCCACAAGCTTTTTGGGTTTTGTGACCCAATTGCTATAAACCATGACATATTTTCTGTGGAGAGGAAATATCATGGCAAACTGGCCGTATTTTACTCTAAAACAACCAATGTTGCCGTTTATTATATGTCACGCAAACAGAATACTAAGCTGACAAATAATAAAGTTCATCAACAATTGTGTGAGGATAAAATTTCAGTTTCTTCATAGGTAGTAAATGTTTCACTAATAGAGTAAATCTGACCTTTGGTTTGCGAGGGGTGGAATTTCCAGATGTTCGGAAAGCAAGAAAATGATCAGCTTAGTTTGAGACGGTAACATATCTGTAAGACGTTGCTATAAATGACAATGAATACAAATTGTTGTTTGAAAGAAAGACAAGCAATTGAAGTCAAGAGGTTTTCGTTATGCGTGGATAAGTGAAAGCACATGCCATCCCTCCCTTTCTCTTTCTCTCTTTTGCTTTCTGTCTCTCTCACACACACACACACACACACACTCACCAGTGTTCAAACAACCAGCAAACCGTCCCAGCTGGCACTGTATCATAGACGAATCTTCTACCTTGTTGCTCTACCTCGACTGTTTTATTCCATAATTGGCTGGCTACCATGAAAAGCACAAGCTAGAAAACACATTTTGCTCATGCCAGGACACGTAAAAGGGAGTTACATGGAAAATACACCTGTATCTCCAGCAAGACATAAATCTTTTGATCGAACTGCCAAGTCAGCCTATAAGAATCTCTTCATAGAGGATAGGCCTTTAATGGTTAGCATAGCAGTGTGGTATCTGGCAGGCGGGAGTCTGACTTTTTTGCTTTCTTGCTTCAGTGCTGCTGCTTTATTCCTCTTTTCTATAGAGGGCATCATTTAGATGATCCGACATGCAGGAGAAGCAGGGATGGAAAATTTCCACAAAGGCTCCCAGTGTGCTAATTAAGTTCAAAGTCATAATAGGTATACAGTGTGTTAGAGCAGTATTTGGCAGGCAGAGGTAAGACATAGAAGATGCAGAAAGCTGTGTTTAGGAGACCTTAAGAGGCATGAAAGCAATGCATTTGGACATGGGGCGTGCACACAAATGCATATGTGCTGACAGACTTATTTACACACACACACACACACACACACGGACATATCCTGCAGATATACGAGAACAGGCCTCCCCACACACACACACTCTGCTCTCTGTCAGTGTATGCAAAGCAGCAGCTATTTTCACAGTCTCATGTGTCAGTTTGTTTTTTAGAAACCTTAATATCTAACAATTACACATGACAAATGATTGAGGAGGTTGTTTTAGCTGTTTTCTACTTGTTTCATGAGCTCCCGCAGGCAAGCCTGGAGGGGATCATGCTTTGGTTGTGAGTGTGTGTTACTGTGTCTGCAGCTAATCTTGCAAACTACTGGACCAATCAGTCTAATATTGTATGTGCACATTTCTGACTCTATGCGCAAGGACTTCTTGTAGTTGTGGTGAGTTACAATTGTTGAAAAACCTGCTTTATTGACTTTTACCGATATAGGCTCAGCTGAAACCAAAAGGCCTTACCTGGTCGGTTGCAGGCCCAACTTTGGGGTTTATTGTGGCTCAAAAACTAACATGCATTAAGATGTTTGGTCTCATTTTGATCCAAAGCATCTGCAGTTAAATTTCAAACCCATACACTAAAGTTAGACACAATACAAGAGGAATAAGTCCATTGTTTTTTGTATCTTCACCACTATTTTGACTGTATTTAGCATTTTGATTTTACTTTCATTCTTAGGGATGTCTCGATCATGTTTTAGGCCCCAAATCCAAGTGCAGTGTGCAAACCTGCCCACAGTAATACAGCCACACAGCGCACTCTCCGCCTCAAGCTGCCCTACATTTAAATGACTCAAATGTTTGATCACAGAATGGCTGTGCATGAAGAAAACAGCTTGTGTCACAGCTTTACTTTTGTGTTTTCCTTTCACTGTCAGTGTGGATGTGTTATCACAATAAGCTTTGAGCAGGACCCAAGTTCACATGCAGTTATCAACAACAGTAGCTCAGGTGTAACACTCGGGCGTGGTGCACCTGAGAAACGTTGCAGAAATGCACACAAGGCAGTCGCTGTTTGAACTCAAACCGAACCTGCTGCCATTACATATTGACACTTGTTGTCAGAGTGAGTGTCGTCATTTCAAACAGCTAGCTGATATTATTTTAATGCCATTGTATGGTTCACTTGCTCTTAACAAATAGATCCGGTGTTTTAATGGAGCTCAATGAGGTGTGTTTGACAGCTGGTATTCTTGGAGCACAATTGGCAGCAGCACTTTATATGAGCTCGGTTAGACACTGTTGTCTGTGCTGGGATCTGCCCTTTAAATTTATCCTTCAACAAAGTCTCTGACAGACTCCCATCACTGTGGGTCCTATGTGTCATCCTAGAAAATATAATAGCCGAGGGCACAGCTGTACAAGTGGCATTTATGACCAGGAGCAGTGATGAGCGGCTAATGCAGAATCTCCCACACAGTCGGAGAGCCGAGTCCGGGCTGCTGAATTGAGATAATGATTGGCAGAAAGAGCAGCAGACAGGTGTGACAGCTTGTGGACAGCTTGAGTTTTTACTGTAAGTGACACGAGTGAGCAGGTGGAGGAGGGGATGGACAGGATGGCAGGATGAGTATGTAGTCAAAAAGGTGCCAGATTTCTTTTTACTCTTCAGTCATTTGAGGGGGTTTCTGCACGTTACACCTCTGCCAGATGTGGACTGAGAGCATTTTTTAAATGTAGCAAATGCACAGATAGTTGGTGTGCTGTTTTGTGTAAAAGCAATTAAGCTTCTTTGGTGGTTGTCTTCTCACATAATTCTTTCTAGGACAGCTAAAGCACTCATCTACAGTTCAGAGCTGGAGACGCACACACATTGGAATTTGCTGATTTGATCAAATCAGTAGCCAAAGGAATGCACTGAGGCAAACTGAGAGCCAAGGGTGGGACCAAAGGAAGGAGGAAAAACAAGTGTTCCTAGTGTCAGACACACCAGGAATAATCTGGTGCATCAAGATAACTGGTTATCTAATGTTTTGGCTACATGCATTCGAGTTCAGGATCCAGCCCCTCAGACAGACGTGGCTTCCGACGTTTTTGCCCTTCAGAGGACTTAAAGGCCCTCGACAAATGAGATGGTCTAAATCTAAACTCACAGCAACTAATGTAATTGTAACAGCTTACAAACAGCTGGGCATCTGTTACCAAACAGATTCAGATAGACAACACTGTCACGCTAAAACTGCAAATCACATTTATTGCATTTCACACAGTAGCTCTTTGCCAGATTTTGAATGGTAGTCATTCTGGGCTGCAGTGTTTGTTGAACAGTTTATAATCCCACATTTCTTGGCATTGAATGGACAATATTAACCCTATATAGCCCCATTTAACATTATATATTGCAGCACTATTTGCTATGTAAAGACATAATACAGTAATGACACCCTGAGCCAAAATGAAGTCATGCTCTGTGTGCGTGTTATAATCCAAGCTTCTCTGTTTGTTGTTGCGGTAGACAGTCCAGTTGCACACGCATGTTAGTGTATGTGAGTCCCTGTGAGTGTGTCCTACTGGCTGGCTCATTATTGCCGTTCTGTTCTGCACTCATACAGCAGTTGACACTGATATTGAGACGCTGGTAGTGTGGAAGCATTGCACCCACCCTCCAGTTCCTGCCCAGGTTAACAATGTTCAGTGTTGCTGTTGTTAACTCTAATGTTGAGAACCATCTGCAGACAATCCCGACCCAAACTCATTAGCTCCTTATTATTAGTCTGTTTAAGGACAGAATATCATGCCTTTATTCTGCCTTGCCGTTCTGTATAAAAAATACCATTGTGGAATGGGGGGAAAGAGTTGACTTTAAGCTGGCGACAGTGCCGAATTGACGTCGGTGTAAAAGGGACCGACATTTTGAAGATGTGTTACCACCAGGAGGTTTAAAAAAGCAGCTAGCAGCAGTTAGTGGCTAACTCAAAGAATAATTACAGCGGCTGAAAATGTCCTCAAACTGGGGAGACAGTGAGGTTGAGGAGCTCCTTATCCTCTGACCAAAGGACGAGATCAGCCGCCATATATCAAAGATGGTAAATTATTGTTATGGCTACGTTACGCCATGGCTGTTGTTAGATATTAGAGACCAATGCTGTTGTGTTAGACCTCATGCCTGTCACGCCTTTTTTTTCTTCTGCATTGCCGGCATGCTGTCTAACATCACACACTGGGATGACATGATGCTGTTTGGTTCGTAGCAGACCTATAGCGTGATCTTTGTGTAAAAAGGGCCATAGATATGCTTTGAATTGTCACATACAGCTCCTTTTAAGGCCTGTTATTTCCACCTTGCAGGGCTGCTGTATGCGCCATACTACTGATCACCATCATAACCAAACAACTGCATCACATGATACTTCCTGACTGTTTCCAACACCTGAGCACTCCAATTGAAAACAAAGGACAAAAAATGGATTTTTAGATATCACGAGCTGCAGTAAATGTCTTCCAAATTCCATCAAAGAAGGGCTGCATGTGTCTGTGTCAGAATCAGGATGCAGTTTTGTCTTTTTGAGATGGATTAAGCACAGATATTTGTAAGCATATCTGTCCTAAAGAAAGAAACAAGAAGTGAGTCAGCGTGAGAGAACTGAGGAAGACTTGATAAAGAAAGTGTTAAGCTCGAGGTCCCTTTCATGTGTAATCTCTTATCTGAAATGTTGTTAGAGTCTTTTATGGCTACAGCACCATATACTGCACCACCCATTTATTATCATGGATGCTAGTTAAATGTTAGCAGGACTCATTGACTATATTGCTTTACAGCTGTGCAGTCACACCTGTAGGCCTGTTAGTGTGGCTGTGTTTACATGTGCAGGATGCAACAACAACAAAAACAAAACATATACACTAAATTCTTACTTGTATGACTATGGGCTTATAATAATAACAACTAAATAGCACCTTTAAAAATAGAGTTTACAAAGTGCTTTGAAAGACAAAGCAACAACAGAAACAGGATACTCAGAGGGCAATACAGCAACAGGAAGCCAAACAGTCTTAGCAAACATAAGCGAGACAACATGAAGATGACAAAAAATGCAACACAATATAAATAGATACAAACAAAAAAGCAATTAAAAGACCAAATGTCTTTAAGATGGGTTTTAAGAACTGAGTCACTGATTCTGCAAGCCTTATCTCCTCAGGCAGGCCTTCTGAAGCAGAGGGGACCTGATGGCAAAGGGACAAGCACCTTGAGATTTAAGCCTTTACTTTAGAGCAGCCAGATGGGCCCCACCTGAGGATCTAAGGCTGTGAACTGGCTCATATGGGGTCAACGTTTCTGTTATGTAGCTCAGACCCAGACCAGCTTTATAAATGATCAGTAGAACCTCAAAATCAATCTTAAATCGAACAGGGAGCCAGTGGAGAGAAGCTAGGATTGAAGTGATGTGCTTTCCTCCCGTAAGAAGAAGTAAGAAGCCCAGCTGCTGCATTCTGAAGTAGTGGATTGATTGTGGTCTGGCTGGACCAATAACGAAATAACAAGTGGACAGGGAAGTGAGCCCTGTGGGACACTAGATTTTAATCTGACCGAAGCCTGACACAGAAGTAATTTTTACTGTATACATGCAGTCAGAAATAAGCAAACAGGCAAGTTCCAACAGCGACCAATTAAGTTCGTCAAGGTAATCGGAGAGAACGGGGCGGTCCGTGGCATCAAATGCTGCACTTAAAGCTTCATGTAAAGACAAGACAAAGATTAAATCAAGATCCATGGCAATTAACATGATGTTGGGTTGTGTAAGATTTAATCACAGTACTTAGTTTGGATGTGGTATGTGTAATTGCACAGCAGTTTGAAAAAGTGGAGCAATTTGCTTAAATGACGGGCGGAGAGTGGTAGATTAGTGCGCCTACTGTCTGTGTATGACTGTAGGGTTTTTATTAAGAAGTGCTGTATGTCAAACAAGCAGAGTGACAACTTGCATTTTATATGTTTGTTAATGTGTTTTACGGGAAAACTTAAATCATAGTTCACGAAATTTGGCTTGAGACGTATGTGTATGTCTTAATTGGTATCTGTGCTGTACGGATTCTGAGCATGTTGGAGTATGTCGGCCTTTTTCATTTAGTTTGTTCACACCTAGTGGCCATCAATCAGCTAATAATTAATCAAAAAAGGAGATAAGGTCACCTCATAAAATCAGAAGAATTGTTATTGATACTAGATGCTATAAATATTTGTTGTGTTGATAATATCCGATTAAAGCTGGGGTAGGCAGAAATCTGGAGAGAGAAAATACACCCTCCTCCTGCAACTCTCCCCTCTCTGTCCTAAGCCCCTCCCACCAGACAATCATGGACAGATGCACGTGTATTATACAGTAACCCAGTGTTAGCTATACAATGATTTATTTGATCTTATTTGAGTGTACAGATGCATGCAGCTCAGTTGCTCAGCCCCTCCTTGCCCCTCTTAATCAGGCCACAAATGAGACAAGAATTAGCTAGTTAGCCAACCCACAATCCCTCCCTCTCGCTTTCTCCCCGGCAGGAACTTCAATCGGTGGTTACAGTAACTCGAATTTGGCCAGAGCAAACCCCTCAACAGCGGGTGTCACAGAAGGCTGGTGGCCACTGTCAGTGCCGGGTCTAACCTGTGTAACAGCAGCAACAGAAAGTTTGCTGATCCAACGGAGAGCCGGGGCTGCCCGGACCCCTGGATCTGGGGTTTGCGATGGCTGGATTTAGTTGCTGACTGGGGGGTCCATTATTAGAGCTGCGCAGAGGTGGTCTGTAATGGTGGAGAAAGAGGCGGAAAACACATTCAGATTCGACCTGTGATTGGCCAAAGTCTCCATGGTCTAGATTTCCTAAAGCCTGAAAGCAGACCACTTCAATTACAATATGCTCAATGGTTAGTGCAGGCTTCCCGAAGAAGCCAAAATTAAACTGTCATTGTAATTTTGTTAATTTAATATAGAATACCACAATGTTAGGTCAAAGTACAGATGAAGTTATCACTGTCATGGTTTTACAACATTACATCACACAGGTCACAGGTTGCAGGGTTAGCTCTGATTCTGGAGAAGGTATAACGTCTGTACTCTTTTTGTGTCTGTGTGTTCCAGCACCTGCGTGTACGCTGCACACACGGATCAGAGTTCTACACTCGGTCCTGCACCAGAGTCAGAGGGCGAATGGGACACAGATTCATGTTCATCGATGGAGACAAAGCTGTGTCTGGGTCGTACAGGTCAGCGCTCTTAATGAGTGTTTGTCACTGACAGTGTGAGAAAGAGAAAGACGGTGAAAGAAAACAGATTATATCTGTGTGCTCCACCTGTCATTGTTTCTATGAGTGTGGCATGGAGAGATAGAAATGAAGAATGCACTGTGTCTGTTAATGTTCAGTAGCATTCTCTGCATAGTAGACAAACTGGTTGTAAATGTATATAGTGCACAAGACAAATAAATGTGTGTACAGTGCAGTCACTAAGTAACTAGACGCTGCTGCTATCATCCACATACATGTATGTGCCAGCTGTCTGTCTGGTTCTGAGATTTTGGTGTTTACTTTCCAATTAATAGGTGTTAGTTTTGTAATGTCTTAAAAGAAGTCTAACATATTTGCTTTGTGTTCTGTAGTTTCACTTGGATGTCATCACGGCTGGATAGAAATCTCATCACAGTGACTACAGGCCAAGCAGTGGAAACATTCGACAGGCTGTTTCGCATCCTCTATGGATCCTCCAGCTCGGTTGACCTCCGGCAAGTCGCCACGAAGCCTGAACCTGAGCAGGAGCCCCTCCCACAGCCGGCCGCAGTGCCCCTTCCCTCTGCTGCTATTGCGAGGAAAATGTACAACCCTAAATACGCCCTGGTTGCTTTAAGCAGCCCCAGCCCGGCCCCTTCTGACGGCCCCAAAGAGACCCAAAATCCAGAGGAATCCAAGAACCCTGAAACAAAGAAACGGAGGCGGGGGAGGGGGAGTAAAGAAGCCATACAGGAGGCCCCTCCCACTCACCCTGGACTCATTCTAGAGAAAGTGAACTTGATACCATACCTGCCCACCTGGCCAGAGCCTGACCCCTCCAGTGATGTTATTGGGTTCATTAACATTCGTGATTCCAAAAAGCCGACTCAGGTCCATCTGCAGAGATCTGAGATGTTTGAGATCAGCCAAGCGATCAAGTTTAGCAGTCCATTCAGCATGCCTAAAGAAACCCTGCCAGAGGTCGCCAAGCCCAGACGGCTCACCGCCAGACTTGAGGAGATGAATAAACTCAAACCAGCACAAGATAAAATCAAAGCTGAAGAGTCGTCGGTAGGCAGAGCTCAGCCAACACAAGTCAATGCACAGCCTGGTGACATCAAAAGCAAAGCAGAGGCACCCGCACAGAAACCACCTACATCTGAACCAAAGTTCGAATCCAGAAATGACACAATAAAGACTCTCAACGCTGAGAATAAACTGCATTCAAACATGCACAACGGTACACCTCACCTTAATGCACACACACCTCACCAATCCAGCAACAAAGCACCCACTCCTCACACTGAGAGGCCTTCACACACCACGCCAAATGCCACCGTCCTCCCCGGATCAAACACTAAAAATGGAACTAATTTAAACACACATCGTGCTGTTGTGTACAGGACGAACACTCTGGAGACGAGCAGTACAAAAACCTCACGCCTGTGTCATCCCGCTGACAGCACAGAGCCTCACGCACAAACAAAGACAGATCCACACACACAGGGTGTTCAAACGCAGCCACAAAACTCCTCTGAAATGACTCCCGACAGCCACAAGCCCTCCTCTCCTACTTCTGCCACGTGCTCTCAGTCTGTCAGTTCCACCTCTGAAAACAATCACGTCTCCGTTGCTACAAGCACGACTACCAGTGGCTGTTCTCCTTTGTCCTCCCTCAGCTCCTCTTCTTCCGTTCCTCCTCATACCTCATCTTCTACAGCTCCAAATCCTCACCACCCTTCATCCTCAACATCCCCACCTTCAACCTCAACCCCTCCCATCCCTAAACCTCGCACTGTCCAGCTGGTCATCAAAGGCGGCGTAACTGGCGATAACCAGAAGCTGCCAGAGTTCAGTGTTGTCAGGAAGCCTGAGCCCAGCACGGGGCCGCCAGTGGTTCAAAATGTAGCAACAGAAAAAGTCCCCGAGACTGTTCCAGACCTGCAGGACGTCAGTGGAAGCATGACAGGAGCACAAAAAGATGTCAAGAATGCAGAGAAATCTCCACAGCAAAGTTGGACCTCTCAGCAGACGAAGAATGAGGAAGCAGTTGGGCGACACGATGACAGAGAAGGAATGCAGTTGGTGGCTGGAAACAACCTGGAAGCCAAGTCAGATGTTTCGATTACTGGCATGCCAAGCGCAGAGAGTGAAAGTGTTCGGGAAATAATTCCAAAAGATGTCGAGCCCGAGACCTTGACATCAAAAGAAAGCACATTAACCCCACAGACAGACTGTGAAGCCACAGCGCAGACAGAGGTAAAGGCCCCAGAAAGAGCACTAACAGGCTGTGACCTCACTGAGCTGCCAAATGAGAAAAGTGAGGATGTCACAGAGCACAAAACGTACCTTGCAAGAGCAGATGTACCTCAGAGAATATCCTATAATAATATAGATGCTTTAGAGACTGTGGACTCTTTAAAATCTCCAACACACACTCCTGTGTCTGCTACACACATATCCAAAGACAGTGCAGCCGCAGACACACAAGGCCAGCAGGTTGATCCAGCACCTCACACAGACGGCATGCCAAATACTGCAAAACATAACATGCACAGCACCTTCCAAGAACAAATTCCTAAAGCACGTGGAAGCACACACACACCTGAAAGACCCCTGCACTTGCATCTCTCGGACGTACACACGCCAGACTTTCGTTCACCTGAGAGAGAATCGCGGTCGCTCACGGCTCTCATACGCACTCCGACTCCAGATGGATTTCTCCCACGGACGCCCACCCCAGACTCAAGAACGCACACGCCGGATCCACGGTCGCACACTCCAGACTTTCGAACTCCTACGCCCGACGGGTACGTCTCCGCTCTCTCCACCGCCTCGGAGGATTATTACGAATGTAGCGACTCTCCTTCTCCTTCTCTCCTCAACCACGAAGCAATGGACTTCACTCTTACAAATACTTCTTACGCTACAACCAGTCCTCTATACATGAATTTTAACAGTTGTGCTGCTTCATTGGGCATTTCGGACAGGAAGACCTCTAGCAGTAAAACACTGAGTTCGTCTGGGCCTGCTGGAGCCTCCTCTTCTTCTCCTTTACTTGAGAAGAAAGCAAAAATGTGGGATGGAAAGGAAACCACAAATGAAGAAAATGGGAGAGAAGAGGTGCCAGAGAGGACAGAGGGAGTTTACAAGGGGACGGAGAGGAGAGGCAGCGAGGAAGCTAAGAGAACAGCAGACCATTTAAAACAAGGAGAAAATTCAACAGAGACAGAAGAAAACAAACACGAGGCCCAACCCCAGGCCCCGAAGAGGAAGAGGGTGTTAAACCAATCAGCAGCTGTCGATGGAGGAGTGACTCCAGGAGAATTAACCAATGACAGAACAGAGCCAAAGCAACTGTCCACAGGTGACCCTCAACCTCAGAAGACTTCTGAGGGAAAGAGACCAGACAAAGAGAAGGCAGTGGACAAGGCGTCACTAGGACCCGTCAGTGTGGAGAAGAAAGACCGGCCCCAGTCAACCAAAGAGACGGAGGGACAGAAGGTAAGGCAGCAGTTTTCATCTATATATGCCACATAATTCTCCTCAGCACATAGAAACCATCTTTTAAAGCCGCTGTGCAGGTTAATCGATACACTGCCTGTCAGCGTCCTGACGTCCAACCAATCAGATCACTAAAGAAAAGCAGTATCCATGGACGAAAGTCTGGAGTCACAGGTAAAAAAGAGTAGCCCGTGTATTATTAAAGGTCAGTGGAATCATTTAATTGTTTCAAAGCTGTATTTCCACTGTTTTAAATCAAAGCCTCGAACAGAGAGATCGTTCGCGACACTAAACACATGATTTTAGCTGCATTTCATAATACAATAATAATCTTTTCAGATGCTGCTAGAACTTACTGTTACTAAACAGACACAGCCGATACTATCTCAGCAGCTGGTTGGACAAAAATTTAACGTCCTGTTGCAAAATTTCAGCTGCTGAAGTCTGCTGATGTTTCACAGAGGTGTTACAGTCATTGGCTCTGATGTGTCTGTGCTCACTCAGCTCCAAAGCTGGTTTAAACACTGTCAAATATTTGACAATCAGTACGAGTGTACGTGTTTGAAAATGCAACTAAATGCTATCTATTAATTTATCTGTCTATCAATCAGCTGTGTATGCAGCAGACTACGCAAGGTTACCGTCTCTGCCCGTTCGCCGAGGTCTGTTGAGTATGCACCAGCAGAGCGCAGCTAAGTCGAAGCGCACGACCCTTGTTCATTATTGAACAAGGAGACTGTGTGTGAATTAAAGTGACATACTTTTAATGAAGCGTGGCCCGTGTTCCAGCTGATGCAATATTGATGAATCGGTAAAAGATTGATAGTTTCACATTTATTGATGGCGTTTAGCTCACTCACCGACGACCTGAGTCTTCGCTTTTCGTCTAACAATAGTTCTCTCGAGTCAGTGAGGTGTTGCTGGCATGTTTAAGCTCGCCGCTGTCATGTAATATTAACAAGTGTGACAATAAAACGGATCTCACATCTGCACCCAAGTACCTCTCTTTTCCATTTGCAATAAAGCTTTTATGTCACTCATCTACAATGCAGTGTAAAAATAGAATGCAATATGAGGAACTGGTGTTTGAATAAACCCTAGTCAAATGTATTGATACCTTATTCACTCATTAAACATTCCTCCTCATCTCTAAGAGAATCTCCATTCTGTTATCTTTCCATAGATTTTGCACACTCCTCCCAAAATTCCACGAGGACAGCAGCAGACCAGTGGATCGTCCTCTCCTTCCCGACCACCCAGACCCCCGCGACCAATCTCAGGCAACCAGTCTTCGGGTCCTCGTCCCTGGGACACCCGTCAGCCGAACCAGACAGAAAGCAAGGTGCTCCACGGTAATTTCCAGGTCTCGGATAACACCTCATCACCTCACAAGCCGCCATCCAGACCACCTCCTCCAGTGGCAGCGGGACGGAAGCAGGCCGAAGTCTCCCACGGCCAGCAGAGCCTCCTCTCACGACAGCCTCTAGCAGCACAGGGCAGGACGAGACCCGGGCAGTCACTAAATCCACATCACTTCCCAAAGCCCCAGGCCTCTTTCCTCCACACACACTCAAACAGAGGGGAGCAGCTCCAGCCTCATTCCCAGAACCAGACGGTAGCACAGCGGGAAACACATTGGCAGGCAGACGCAAGGTCTCCATTTAGCTTCACTTTTAGCAGGCTGTACAACTTGAAGGGCCTGAAGGACAAAGTGAGCAAGCTGCCAGCGCAGAGCAAGAGAGGCAGCGCCAGCTCTCCGGGACAGGGACGCAAGAGCACGAGCTAGTCTGGTACCATCGGTCATCCTGGCATCAATACTGTATCACACCAAGCCAACTCAAAAAACAAAAAAAACAAACCAGAATTAAAGGGACAGTTCACCCTAAAATCAAAATTACATATTGTTCCTTTTACCTGTAGAGCTGTTTATCAGTCGAGATTGTTTTGGTGTGAGTTGCCAAGTGTTGGAGATATCGGCCATAGAGATGCCACCTTCCCTTTAATATAATGGAACTAGATGGCACTTGGAACTAAATGGCTTGTGGTGCTCAAAGAGAAGAAACATTTGAAAAAGCTCTTTCCAGAAATCATGATGTGGTTACTCAGATATTCAGTAAAAACCAAACAAAAATGATCTCTCATTTCTTTAGTTTGTGAACAACAGGTGATTTCCTTCTTTTAGCAAAATCCTAAATGATTGAATTGGGTTTTTTTTTCCCACCTGGACCTTTATGCTTTGCAATTTCTCCTATAATCATCACGCTGTAACCTGTGAGGTTTATGAAAAGATCACTTGACGACACTGACTCCTGTGCGCACACAGCGAGAGAGGAGAGAGTCTGAGAAGTCCGGGGCTGTTCATAAAACATTCAGGACGCCACAGTTTATTCCACACTACTGAAGCTGCTCCTCTTTTTTGCTGTTGAGTATTTCAAATGTACTTTGAGCACCAGCAACCTCAGCACCTCAGCAACTCACACCAGGACAGATTGATAAATAGCACTACAGCTAAGCGGGAAAATATGCATTTTTTATTTTGGGGTGATCTATGTCTTTAAGACAGACAGCTATCTTCCTTGACCCAGTAGGTTTACTGTGAAAGAAATGCCAAAAATAACAGTTTCCACAGCATCTGTCCTGTGAGCACATCAAAGACTTGGCTCCTCACCACCTTTTTTACCCTTGGCTTACTTCTTAACTTCGTAATAAGCAAATGTCTGAACTTTGACCTGTGAGTCATTACTTGTGGGATTAGCCGGCTCCTGTCTCATCTGATGGAAGACACACTTTAAGTTGTTTCCACATGGCAGTATGAAAAGGCTCCTGTGAATGATGTTGCTCATTACTGGACCAAGCAAAGAGTGATAAGACTGGTCGTTTTTTCTCTTGGCTCGTCATTTCTAAAGAACTTTTTATGTTAAAAAAAAAACACCTGCCTTTTCTGGCTAAACATGGAGCTTTGTGCCTTAGGGGGTCGTGGCCTCTGATGTTATCAGTGGCTTGGACATCTGGAGCTGAACCATAGCTGCCTCTCCTAAATTATTACATAGTTTGGAACAGTTTTCTTGTTGCTTGTTCACCCACCTGGCCTCAGTTATTTAACAACTGGATAATGGAGTTCGTGTTAACCATTTTCACATGAAATTTTGGATATTAAAGTTGAAAGTGTTTGTATGGCTATAGAAAATGAACACTGGGACTGTATGTAAGTATGCCTGTGACACTGGGTATCACACTTACTGCACATTAGATAGGCTGCTGTTACTTAGATCAACTGTACATAATATACTATAGATAGAGCAGAAACATAAGCAGTTGCTTCCTGGATTCACTGTGATATACTTTAAAGGAACTGTGTGTGAGATTTAAGGGGATGTAGTCATTAATCATTAATTTGTCACTTGAACTATACGAGGTGCAACTTCGGTGATTCAAACCGGTAAAAAAAATCAGAATAAAGCATTTTCACACTCGCACATTTCACATTCGCACTCCGACATCGTCACATATCGACATTTTGGTCATGGATTTTTCATGTCCGCATATGACATACAAGGTACCCTGGTTGCGTTGGTTGTTGACGTTCTGGGACACCGTGTCAAGTTCTGCAAACACACGTGGTTGGGTTTAGGAAAACAGAACAGGGTTTGGCTTTAGAATCTTGCGGGATGCGAACACCGCTGTCTCGGGTGAAAGTCAGTGTTTGTTTGACCCATCTACCCCACTCGGATTCTTGCCACCTTAACTTTTGTCCTTGTCCGGCCGTGTTTCCCCCTGACGCTGCCGGGTGCTGTTAAATTACAACAGCAACCGGCAGCATATCATGCGGACGTTAAAGGATGCCTTATTTCATTGGTTTCTAAGCGCTGGATGACTTCGGAGTGAAACCAGGCTCTGTTTTTTTGGGTTTTTTTTGATGCTCTTGTCATGAAGGGGCTTCTAATTATGGTGGCCAACACGAATGGCCCTATCTAGAACCAGTGTTTGGTTTTGTCCATTCTGAGCTACTGTAGAAACACGGCGGTACAATATGGTGATCTCCATAAATGAGGACCTGCTCCATATAGATATAAACACCTCAATCTAAGGTAACAAAAACACAATGATTCTTATTTTCAGGTGATTATACACTAAAGAAAACACGCTTATTAAATGATATTCCATTTCTACCAGTATATCCCCCTAAATTCTACACACTGGACCTTTAAGTGTCTTAAATCAACCACTTCCTCTTTTTTGTCTCTTGTATGTCATTTCACTCAGAAAGATTTCAAATGTTGGAGATCCTCTTTGCTTGCAGTGATATGCTATCTTTGGTTGGTGCTTTGTGAATGTGAACAGTATGAGTGACTGCGAGTCATCACACTGCCCATTAGTAGAGTTTAAAATAGGTACTATTATCACATGTTTGATTAAAGCATGAGAATGTACACGCACACTGTATTTACAGATGTACTGTATCTTGTGCGATAGTGAACAATGCTGAACACTACTGAATGTCACAGACTGTGTTGGAGAGATTTACGGTTCTCCAGCACCACTTTACATTCTGTGAGCAGACAAATAAGTGAATGTTCAAATGGCTGACCTCATGACAGCGGCTGTTTATATTGTGTTTATACGAGCTGAGTGGGAGCGTTTGTCCCACATTTGTATCATAACAAGCCAAGTTTTTCCTCTGCTGTGCATTTAAGTATTTACGATACAAATATGATGAAACTGTTGATGCAGAATCTTATCGTGTTGTTCTTTTATGTCTCGGACCTTTATTTTCGTTGTTTTTGTATTCCTCCATTGTGTGCTATACATGGAAAAGACTAAAGGGGTCAGGTAATTGATTTATTCTTTGTTTACACCAAAACCCATTTACATTCAAAATGCTTTTTGCCTGGAAGACAAAGTCACAGCGACTGCGCCCAAATAAAACATAAGTTATCTGCAGAGACGAGCACAATAAACACCGCGCGGGACAGACTCGTTACTCTGAAGACGGATGCAGATGTCCTGCAGATTACGACGATGGTGTGCAAGATGGTGCCCTTGAGTTTTTCTGAAGGAAAGTGGTGCAGAGGTGCCGTTTGCATTGAAAATAAATTCATAGATGACATTAATGAAATGGCTGATGTGCACATAATTCACGTGTCGTTTGACAGAAGATAACAACTGTCTTGTTTTGGGTGACAGACAATAAGTTTGTGCACTTACTCAATGTTTGTTTGGGTCTTTACTTCTAAACCAGCTTTATTTGCCTGCAGTGAATCCCACCTCGCTGTTCGGCTCTGTGAGTGCGTGTGTTCATTTTGTTTTGGGTTGGATTTCCCAATCTGCTCTTAAGGGAGGCATCAGATAAAAAAACAAGTTTTTTCCCAGTGCAAACTAGAATTGAATTTTTTTTTTATGAAATATACAGTAGTTTATGAATCATGGATGGCTGCCCTTTGGAGTTGTGAAAGGCTGCTCTGCATGCCGACTGAGATGCACTAAACATCTGATTTATCTCAGTGTATCTCTTCTAGCTTCACTCCTGCCAAAAAGGAGTCAGAGAGAAGTGAGCAGAGCTGGTGTGCAGTCTCACGATGCCTCTGTGGTTTCGGAGGCTTCAGTCATCTTTCACAGCACGTTGCAATTCGGCAAATATCAGCTGTTATCCGTGTCAGAAAAGGTTGTGAGTTGTTATCAAATTTCCAATAGTAAATAGCACATCCAAGGTGGTATTAAAGGATGTTTTTATTAGATGTTACCTAATACTCAAGACATGGAGCACAGAAGCTCCAGCTAAAAAAAAAAAAATGGCAAGCTGGTGTGAGTTGCATAAAAATCTGCAGCTGGTGTGTGATGATTTATAAATCTAGTTTCACAGTTAAAGAATTTGTGGCTTCAGTGTGTGAAAAGACTGACAGGGTTTGTTTAAAGTTGTCTTTGTGTGCTGTAAAAGCTGATAACGTGCCAGGAGAGAAAAGTGATACATCTGCCCGCCGACTGACTCATCTGACTTTACATGTTTAGGTAACAAGAGGAGGAGAAAGTGAAGACCTGTTTATTGGGTAGGGTGGTGTGCATACTTTCAGAAACTACTTATTATACATTTTGTAGCCTCTGTGAGAACACCTGGATGTGACTCCAAATATCTGAGGCCTGTTTTTAACTTTAAAGGAATACTTCACCCACAAAATGATAATTTGTGTATCAGTTACTCACCCTGTGTTATGTTGAAGTTGTGAAGAAACTTTTTTCTTGCATGCCTCCACAGTGAACGACGACCTGGTCTCACTCCGAGGTCGTCAAAATCCGGTGCTTGGGCAGTGACTTGCGGCGTTGTCTTGCAATCAGCAGCATAGGACACACCTGGAAATACGATTGGAGTTGTCTTGCTTTGGTCTGAATCAGGGACTAATTTAGTCACAAAGTTGTATAATCGCCTAGAGTTGGTTCGTGTTCTCACTGCAGCATTTACAAGAGGACCAGATCAAATGCCTTGTGTGAGAAAGCTGCTCTTGATTGGTCAGAATTTCCATGCGGGAAAAATCCAGGAAGTAAAGCAAACGTTGAAGAAGAGCACACTTGCAAGATAAATGTGACACTTTCTAATGTCACAATGGAGGGACAACTACGCAGGTTGATGTTAGCGCTGCTCATCGTGGACTATATTGCTGTCATTGTTCATTTTAGTCAAACCATACAGTTTGAAAACGAGGCGCGGCTCCAACTAGAAAACAATGTTTTGATGCATTGGATGTGCTGAATGTGCATATTAAGGCAGTACAGGAGGAGGTGCACATTAATAATCCTCCAGGACTGTAACATGCTCATGTTCAACCCAAACAATGTGTCATGTGACTGCAGTTGGTTCAGATCCAGGTCGGAACATGTTCTCACCACAAACGAACCGCACCAGAGTTCATTTGTAACCAGACTGAGACCACCTCTTCAAGAAGGTCTCAGTCCAGTTAGCAGCAGTGGTGAGCTACAAAAGAATTCTGACAATATAATAAAAGATATTAAAAGATTTTAACAGACACTTAGCAGTGCTCCAAAGGGACCAAAAACTGCAGCAGGTTTTATGTAGATTATATATTTGCATATGCCAAAAATTACAACATCCTATATGAAAATTGCATCATCAAAGAAGTGCTAATGTGATTTCATCTGGCTCCACTGTAAGACACAAGGGTGACAGGTGCTGGAACAAAACTAAATTCACATCGTCATATAGACACAAGATGAAATATGGTTTATGAATAGTTTTCTGGGTCACACATCCAGATTTAGAATGAGTCAGACACACACACACTCATACCACACGAGGAGGATACGGGGAGGAAGAGAAGAGCAGTGATTGAGATGCAGAAAGCAGAGAGATAGAACAGAAAATCCCTCCTTATCTGAAGTGACTGAGAGGCAAAAGGCGGGGAACAGAAGGAAACTGCGAATAAAGCATGAGGCGGGGAAAGATGGAGAGACAGAGATATACAGCAAGAGACATGAGAAACATGAAATCTGTTAAATAGGATGTTGACTTCAGCAACCACAGGACAGGCTTCTTGCAGCCTATATCTCATGATACACCTTCCCTGCCTGTGGCTGTCAGACCCAAGTCCACTGGTTCCTACTGACGACGTAAACCTTTAAAAGTTGTCACAAAAATATGGTTTCATTTTTTAAACAAGGGTAAAATAGGCTGCACTTGGTTAGCGCCTGTCTGGTCCTCTGACCACTTAAAGCACTTTTTACACTATGAGTCACACACACATATTCATACACTGGTGGCCATGGCTACCATACAAGGTGCAACCTGCTACTCAGTTTTTACCACACTCACACACCTGTTTGTTTTGTTGACATTTAAGTGTCAAAAGTTTTCACAGTTGGAATTTTAAAATAATGTCAACCAGCTGCAATGTTTCCACCATGTTTTTAAGAAATAAAATGTTGTATAAATCAGGCTATAAATTATACATGAACAACCCCCTCTGTAAAAAACCTTCAGAATACAGATAGAAATAAAACTGAATATTTGGTGCATGTTATGTCCTACTGAAGTTGAGATTTATGTCATGGAGTAAGAGGGAAAACACACTGAAAAAATGGCCTTTAAAGACATGTCTTGTAAAATTTGCAATGTGTTTTCAAACCAACTCGCCAAGTATCGCTGTTCAGGTCATGACAAAATTCACACAAGAAGTGAACAGCGAGCCCATGTGGGATTATCTAATTAATTATGTGTGTTGTGTACAAACTTCCAGAACAAAAATCTGACCTAAAATAAAGACCTAAATACATATTTTACTAGCTTTAAAAAGATTTGTTATAGAAGCAAAGTAGCCCAAAATCACCAAACTGACCAGTGCATTGAGGAAAAAAAACATTTTGTAGTGTCTCCCCTAAAACAGATGGCACTGTAGTTGTCAGTGAAAGCTTCTCAAATAGGAGGCGCATAATATCTGATGGACTATTTGCAGCAGCAGGTCTGTGTATGTGCGACTGGAATAAAACAGAGCCTGTGTTTGCAGCCATGAAAGAACATGTCACAGTGCATTTCTGGTTTTGGAGAAATATGGAATGTCACCAACCTTATAAAGCTCTGTAAACAGTCTGACATGCTTATGAACACAAAACACTGGCTGCATTGAAATTGACTTGAAACATGGCTGACTTAATTAAACAGTTGCTGCAATGCAGAGAAATTCACAAACAGGAAACCTGTTCTGATTCTCAAGAATGACACGTCAGATCTGTTCGTCACCGTGCTGTAAATGTTTTCTGTCACGGAGTTAACGACTTGTTGTTATCTTATCTTATCATTATCTAGGGTGGAGCCTGGATGGTATTTAGGTGGGACGGACAAGCAGCAACCCGAAAGGGAAAAAAGAAAATAGAAAGGCCATCTGTGGTGTGAACGTGTGCCAGACTCAGGTAACCTGTTCTGTCAAACGTGTACAGTCAGCGAGCCGAGCAACGTTAACCGGAACTCAGCGGCAACACACTGCGAGGCTTCATTACCTCATTATCTCAAACATAATGCAAATCTTGTTACCAGTGAAACACACACATGCACACACACAAACCCACACACACAGGCGGTCATAGAAGTCTTGTGACGGTGGTTTTGTTTTTGTGGCTGATTGGACGATATGATAGCGGTGGCTCAATCCCAGAATAGTACACCATACACATACAAACACTCATATTTAAATAGAAACTATCCCTTCTCCCTCGGGCCATTTATATGGAGATGAGAGACTTGGTTACACCACACACACACACACACACACACACACACACACACACACACACACACACACACACACACACACACAGTGGCTTGCAGGGCTCATCGTAGCATCATCCATTCAGCTGAGCCCTCCAAGCTCATCATAAATGATAATGCCAGACTTCCACTCAGCCTCAGGGGTCGCAATACAGACAGGGATGACACAATGGGCTCACACACACACACACACACACACACACACACACACACACACAGACACACACACACAAAGTGGTGACTCAGCCCTCTTCTGGGTCTCTGTTCTGTGGACAGCCCTTTAGGTCCTTCAGCTGCCAAGCCGCTCACGCACACACATACGCGGACACGTGCACATAAACACAAAAACTGGTTTTCTTGCAGATGCACAGATATGAGAGGTGTGTGTGTCTGTGTGTGTGTTTGTGGGAAGGTGGAGGTGGACCGAGGCTTCAGTCAAGACATCCTCTGATGTCAACAATTCCCGACACAAGATGTGAGTCATTCTTTAATTAGCACGTTTCACGCTCAGATGGTCCTCTGGGTAATGAAGTGTCCCATTAGCCTGTTTAGACTTGATTAAAGACACACGTGTGTCTGTTCAGATTTCTTTGTGTGACACTGGGCGGTGGTGGCAGATGAAGATGTTAACGGTCGTGTTCGCTACTTCCTGTGCTTCGCTGCTGAAGCCTCATTCATGCGACTGAAGAGAAATAGAAAGCTGTGGTTCTTTTGAACAGCTGGAGACCTGCAGTTACTCGTGTAGTTTCTGAAGTGTGAGAATAAAGTCGAATGGAACTTTTCTGAGCAGGAACTGTGTACAGTAAAAGAAGGTTAAGATGCTTTGTGAATAATAATCTTTACCAGTGGGATGCCACCATCACCCACTGCACTAAAAACCCACTAACACCTGCTAACCATTTACATCTATAGGAGAAGGGAAACCTTTTTGAGGACAGCAATGTACACATGTTGGCAAGAGAAGACTTTTTGAAAGAGGTAGCCACCTGCGTCAAACTGGAACAACCATCGTTAAACAGAGGAAGTAGCCTATGACACCACTTATCACCCACTTACAATGCAGTCTTAGGACTGGCAGGCAGCTTAACACCAACTCACACCTGGACCCGTCAAACCTTAACGACACACCACGGCCAGGTGGGTAAACGACTCACATGTGACCTTAAAGGGAAATTTCGGTTTATTTCCACCTGTCTCCTATGAGACTGTATGAGATCGCTGCTTGTTCTCGCAATATTTCGGCCTCGCTATGGAAAGCAGAGCTAAATGGTAAACAAACATGGCACCACACCGGTAAGGTAAGACAACATGTTTACATGTCGTTTCCTATATGTTCTCTGACATTTATCCTAATGATATGAGGCTGTCTTTGTGGAAAAAAGCTTGTTTAGTGGACTAACTTTGCACTTGAAGTATGCCCGTTCACTTATGCTTTAACAGGTCTGACGCTACTATTATTTTTATGTCACTAGTCACTTGAAACTAATTTAGGACGATAGGAGACAGGTTGAAATAAACCGACATTTCCCTTCAACAACTCTTGGATGAGAGGTGATACACCTTCAAGGATCCCAAGCAAGTCCAGTTGCCTACGATACAGCACTTACGATAACCAAAACAAGTCAAACCAACTGCACCAAATGGGAGAAATCTGTGGAGTCAGTGATGTAGAGAGTGGATGAGTGGAAATGTGCCGTAGGGGTGTTGTGCTGTGAAAATAAAGTAAAAGGAAGCAAAAGACACAAAGCACAAGGTTGATTGAGGAGGTCTGTCAGCCTGGACTGACTTCTGATTTCTTAAGTGGGCATGGAGAGCACCAGGCACAGGTGTGTCCCGTGACACTAATTGCACTCAATCAATCCAGCTGCCCTGGAATGAGAAGACACAGGATGAGCAGGGGAACCAAGCAGAGGGTCTGACTGAGGATTGAGGATTAGGAAAGGAAAAGTTTTCCCCCTCTGAGCTCTCTTAAGAGTTAAGATGCTTTGTGAAAAACTTTTATTTTTACCATGAGGATGCCCCCACTCAAAATATATATTACAATGACTGCCTTGTGACAACTACTCTACATTCAACATGGGCAGGAAGTATGACTCAGGCATGATCTCTCACCCCCATTATCAGCTGTTAGAGGTGAGAAACCAAATGTTCCGCAATGAGTGCAAAATCTAGAAATATTACAAGGCATATGTAGCATGTGAAAGATGCAACGATAATTTCAACAGCTATGTTAGATACCAAGCTGACTGTCACATTATCATCTAATCCTCTGTGCTGTAGAGTCCACATAAAATGTAGCTGGTTTGGAGGGATTTAATGACACATGATGGACAGTGATGTTTGGGAAACAACAGTCTTTTTAACAAAGATACTTCACCTGATGCAGAAATATGACTATATATATCAGTATGCCCAAATATATTTGTGAGTCAGCCTGCAGTGAACAGTATTTGTTCGAAAATGCTGCACTTACAGACAATAACAGAACAGCTTTGAGTATTAAATAATTAACTGACTGGTCATCTGTTGTTGCGATCTGGTGGGAAGAAAAGGCGGGACAGCAGAGAAATCACTGAAGCAGCAAATCTCAGCAATTTGGTGAAAAACCAAAGTGCTAAAATTGTCGGTGTCAGCTTGCAGAAGCAGCCGGGCTCACCCTGTTACACGATCACATTGCTGTACAATAGCTGGATCACCTGGGCGTAGGTGCAGTTTGTCTGCTTTCCTCTGGGAGCAACCAGCACAAAGCAGAGTGGATTCGGATGCTGACTGCCAAGATTTCGTGAGAAACAACTCTCACGGTCTCGTGTACTCTGGAGGCTCCACAGTTAATAATACCGGCTGACAGGGTGTCCGATAGACTTAGGGAAAGAATACGAATGCAGAAGAGTGGTGACAAATTAATGGGAAAACCTGAATAAATGAGAGGAGAAACATAAGAAATGCAAATGCTTCCACACAGGTGCACTGCATGGTGTAATTAACATCCAGTCATGCTCTGTGGCATAAAAATTCTGAGCAGCCCCAGTTAATTGTGATTTGGATTTAGTTTGTTGTGCTAGACCGTGCTCTCCATCATCGAGACACCAAAACAGGGAATATCTTTTGGAATAATATTGTTTCATCCCTCCAGTAAAGTTCCACAAACTTGCAGAATCAATACTATGGTGCATGTTTGAGTAAGAAATAAAAACAGAGCACAGTCCCTGCTGCAATAGCTTGCTGAAATGGATTTTTAAGCAGTGTGACCGAGCAGCTCCTCAGCCAGGTGAATTATATGTCTGCAGGATCTGCAGGGAGGGCGAGCGTGAGAGGCGGTTTACATATTTCACAGGGCGGTCAGGTGCATGGGCTTGTCTGGAGCCTTCTAAAGATCAGAGCGCAGTGCCAACTTTGGTTGTTTGGCTTTTAAATGTCATATCTAATGCATGATCATTTGCTTTACTGTAAGCATTCCATTCAACTCTTAAAATCACTCGGTACAGTCATCAGAGTCAGAGGGAATAAACCTCAACTGACAGAAAACTGGAACCACAAGACTGTAGACACATCCTGAGCATAATGGTGATATTCAGTTCAATGTAATTTGAATGATTCACAGTTTATTAAATACAGGAAAATTAACTAACAGTGACTGCGTGTTGTTACCTTAGTGAAACCAAAGATTATGAGGACCTTAAGCTAATGTAATAGCATGATTTACAATGGCAATGCTGACTGCTAATGTGTAGTAGGTGTAAAGTTTACTTTACCATCTTCGAAGGGATAGTAGAAAATTATTGTTGTGGGGAGTGGGGCTGAGTCATAGCACAAAAAAACAAGACAAAAAACATCAAAACACAACCAAATTACCAGAAAAATAATGTTTGCATTGTGCTTTTCTGCAAACCACGGATATGTTAGATTTGTACGTTATTATGTGTGGCTGGTTATGGCTAGGAAAAGATTGTGTTTTGGTTTCAAACAATAAGTAGAACAAAATCCACTGGAAAAACAAGGACAGATAGGTGAAAAACACCCACGATCAGTGCTACAAACTTTGGTGAAAACGCTGCAGTTGCCAAAAACAACTAATGCTGTTGTCCATTGGTTTCCAACGTGTTTTTATCCCAACTTATCAAATACTACCACTTTGTCAGTATGCCTAAATGTCAAAATATGATGCATTTGGTAACCACATTTGTTGCTCACATTGTGTGTCTTTAAAATACACTTCCATTTTTACAGGAAATGCAGAGTTGCTGCTCGTTACATGCATACAGTCTTTTTTCAAAATAAACTCACAACACAGGTAAAACCCCTTTGTTTTTACTTTTCTTTCCTTAAGTTTAGGCAACAAAAGTATCTGGTTGGGTTTAGAAAAAAACATCATCATGCTTTGGCTTAAAATACAGTAAGTATTGTTGGTAAAGTCATGTGGTTATACATACTAGCGCACTGTTTTGTTCTTAACTCTACTGACATTTGGTTTCATGTGAGAAATGATCAGCGGAGTTTGATCCATCAACCGGCCTTTCTTACTCTTTATGCTATAGCTACTGGCAGTGTTAGAAACTGTTGCTAGCCGGTGCGTTTCATGACTCTGTAAAATATGTTTTTGCGCGATCTCTCACACTGACGTCCAAAGCACACAGAGCAGCAGTATTTTACAAGTTTGGTTGTTTCCCACTGTGTCAACAACTGCTGCCGCCTGTTGCGTAATATACCACCGCAAAACGTGCCTCTGTGTGTCTGTATCTTACGCTGAGATCACTGATAAAGTGGTGTTATTTGACGAGTTGTGATTGAGAACGGGCTGTGGTTTTGAACACTGTTCCCCAGCTTCATAGTCATCTCACTTAGGTGTCACACCGTCCACCATTCCCTCCACCTCCCTATGACAAAATCAGGTCGTATACTAACTTACTTATGAATAATTTATATGATACGCATGAAATGTAGAAATGTAAAGTATCTGTGGTTTGCAGAAACGTACAATGCCAACATTTTCTCCCGGCAACCAGACCAAATATTTAGACCCTATCGAGCCTTATTGTACTTTGTAATGAACCTTCAAAAATGCCATATCTTAAAATGCAAGATCTCAAAACAGAAAATACGGCGAACACAACAAAGACGTGAAGATACTGTCTGTAAAAGTCTGGATAATTTAAAGTTCAAATGGATTTGTATTACAGTACCAACTGGGGGCATTTTTCAGGTAACATCATCGTTTGGTGTTTGTGTAAATGAAGCTCAGCTGACTGTGAAAGAACAACTGATAAAACTGAGTTCAGATCAGTTCGTGGATTGAAGGGAACATGCATGAAGAACAGATCATATTACGTAGCTATGTTCCAAACTGTAAACTGTCAACATGTTCATCAGTTTTGCTGCAAGCCTGGCTAAAAGACAGCTCCAAAGCTCATGAATTTTTCCACTTAATACTTAAATTAATCCACTAAATCAATCAGCACTGGCTCCATTATGTTGGCTGCTACCTCATGTGGAAAAAGAACATCACCTGTTGCTAAGAAGAGTTTATGCTTGAAAAAGAAATCGACTGCTTCTGTTCATTTTTGTTGACAAAGTGGATTAAATAAATGTCATGAATGAGAGAACTTCGTTGAAAGAATAAGCTTGCACTGTGAAAGTTAAAGCCACTGTTCGTTAGACGCCAGCCTCACTTGATTTCGGAAATCCAGGTTTTGGAATACAATGAGGTTCAAAAGAAAACCTGAAGTTGTGTAAAAGTAAAAAACTATAGTGTGACTTTGGTGCGGCGAAATGTATTATCGAAAGATGATTTATCGGATTTTGAAAGCCGGGTGACTAACACACCAGCCCTCGGCTGAATAGTGTCATACTGGCACTTAAAACCACACCTGGCGTTAGAGGATGTAGAGTAAGCCTGCTTTGTCATCTCAAGACTAGCTCACGGCTAACTGGCACATTTTGAAAGGCACTTGAGATTATCTTTATTGTTGTTTCATTGGAAGTGTGATGTTGTGAGGTGATATTTCAGCCCCAGTCTCACAGCAGATGGGACATCCAAGCTTTACAGGCTGCCCCGCAAACAATCAGGACAGACAGACTGACAGTGATTTTGGATCTGTTGAGGCAGAGCAGCAGGGAGGGTCCTGGAAAAAGGGAACAGAGTGTAAGGTCACACACACACACATTCACACCATCCTCTGGCCCACTCCCTCCTCTGGCATGCAGCTGATTGTTGGAGTGGCATTTAATTAATCCTGTCAGAAAAGGTTAAGGAAAAGAAGTTAAGAAGGGAGGGAACAAAATTAAAGACATTGACGGAGGGAGAGACTTTGTAAGGCGCTCCATTTCCTGACTGAAAAACACAATTTCACTAAAGCAATTTAGTTTCGCTTCACTCTGCCGACAACTGAATTTGGTATACCTGAACACGTCTTTGGTTTCATCTAAACTGTGTCTGCATGCCAAAGACGAAGGTCAGTGTAAGTGATGCAGGTTTTATAAACTCTCAGATATGCTGTAAATCTGCACTCTGTCATTAAAAGTCTACAGCGCTCTCGTTCTGGATCTCTCGCTACAGGTCGCTGATTCAAATCCAGGTGGTGAATGTACACGTGGATCCCCTCCCTTTGCAGCTATTATCAAGCCCTTGAGCAAGGTATTCAACCCCCGCAGAGAAGCGCAGGAGGAAACTTGTTGTGAACGAGGCTCCAAGAAACATCCAGACTGAGATGCATGAAGGTTATACGAGTTATTTTTTTAGATAGATCTTTTTTTCCAAAGAGGTTTTTATTGCTCAACGCCAGAGATGACAGTAACACTGTATCTGCAGGGGATGATAAGGTCGTTGATTTACTCATCAGGACCTGAGCTTCCTCTCTTGTAAAAGTCATTTTCCAGACCTGGTGGAGTTTAGTGATTCAGGAACTGCATCTGAAGACCTCTGAGTCGAGGCGTCAAGATGAAACGTGAATGAAATAGCAGTGTTGCCATGACAGACAGTAGTTTCTTCTCCTGATGGATTTATGCTCTAATTATCCAGGTCCTCTGTACTGTGAGAATTTAACTTCATTGTTTAAGTACAGGAATCAGGCATCGACAAGGTAACAGAGTTCAACGCAACACTGGCAAAGAAACCTGTAACCACCACCGCAGAGCAGACTTGTCAGAACAGAAAGTAGAATTAGCATTAGCATGCTGAAAGTTTTGCCAACAAACCTTGTTGGTGCACTTTTTAGATGTAAAATGGACCCTGGAGCTTCCAGGGCCCCTGATGAGATGCCCATTTTGTGCCCACCTGGTAGCCAGGAAGCCCTAGCATAACCCATGTGGGGTCCACTTGGGTAAAGTCATGGATGTGGGCAGTTGGCTTGGGGCCATTATGGAATCCATGGACAGTCCGATATAGGGCCCATTTTTCAGCCCATTTACTGCCCACATGGGCCACACATACAAATGCTGGCTGGGCAGTAGTCTCCCATAACCAGTCCATGGATGTGTAAAGAATACTAGACACAACATTGGAAAAGTTGCATTTCCTGGGTGTAAAATTACCCAGATTTTCCGCATTTTGCAGCCCCAGAGCAGCAAATTCTCCCCAATGCTCACTTGTGGTATTGCAGTGAAAAAAAAAAATCCCCTGTGGCCCAAAAAGTATTTTCGCCATAGCCCGCCATTGTAAAAGAGCATCTGTAAACTGTTGACATGAGCCCTTGAGCTGAAAACGAGATCAAATATGAATCTTTACATTCAGATTTTTTGACCCATGGTGGTTTTATATTTGTAAGACATTTCTCAAGCTGAGAAAAGCGAGTTAAAAATCCACGACATCATCATAATTTAAGGTTTATGAGCTGAGTGGGAGCTCACAGGCAAGGCCAGCGTGAGAAACACTACTGCACATATTCAGTGGGCTGCGTAGCGCAGAAGTAAAACCCAGAACCTTGATAACATTTTTGGCATATGCCCCAGACAAGCAACTCCATTGGAATTAATTGGTGCCATCTTGGTGTCCAGTTATTATTAAGCTCACTGGAGACTATTTTAGAACCTCTGCTAACTTAAATGGAGATAAAAATGAGTTAATTGTGCTGCTCTTGTAGACTTTTGAAATGTTGTCAAACCAAATGGATCAAATTCAGATTCTGGGCCCCATGGCATCATGTAACAGACCCAGAAACTGTAATTCCACAGTGAGGCCACTTTATGAAATTGGCTTCCAAACCCGGCTCTCCTCCTGGGGACTTGAGCCAGACCTATTTCCACATTTCATTTTTTTGCGTTTGAGAAAGCGGAAAGCAAAACCTGAGCAGCTGTTGGGGCGGAGCACAAGGCCATATCCAGGTTTTCTCAATAAGGGAGGAGTAGATGTGCCTTCAACCCCAATTTTCATTGGTAAAAAATACTAATTATAATGTGGTAAAACTACGTTAAACAAAACATTAATCACAGCCGAGTACTTTTTACATATTTTAAAATGGGCTTGGAGGGGGACTTTAATGAAAGTCATAGATCAGTGGTTCTCAACTGGGGGCCCAGGGACCCCCAGGGGTCTCCAGAAAAATGGGAAATGGGTTATTGACTACACTACTATTTACTATTTAATTTACTCTATAAGTATGCCCAATGTGAGTAAGAATCATAATTGTGACTGTTCTAATCATAGGTTTTACATCCTCCACAGTTATCTCCTCAACTGTAGTTAGCAACTATATAATCTGGTCTTGATCGTGTCTCAAAACCAAAATCTTTTCAGATGTAGATCCCTTGAGGGGAAATCTTATCAAATGGGGTCCATAATTGAATGTGCATCAACTTCGGGGTCCTTGACACAGAAAGGTTGAGAACCACCGTCATTCGTGCCACTTAAACTTGTGCATAATGTGATTAAAAGTTGGCCTGTACTCCATCCTGTTTAAGTATTTATATGCTTGAGACACAAGCAGCGTAGAGGTGACCTTCAGTGTGACTCATGTTTGTGGCTGTCAGGAGTCAGTGACAGCGGGCGCAGAGCAGCACACACCAGAGACAAAGACAGGACACGGCACAGTGTTCTGTGGCTTCCTGTGGAACAATTCTTCTGCAACCTTTCTAACAACTGCTCTGGGCCGCTGAATTAAAGACACACACAAACACACACACGCAAGTCCCTGTTCTCCCCCCCGCTCACGCTCAAGACTATATTGCCACCTGCAGGCTGTTAAGTTTAATGGAGTCTTGGGCTAGAAACATAAGCGAGCTCCTAGGTCAAGAGTTGGCTGAAATAATTTAGTCTAACCTTAATAATTGCTAGAAGGCGCTTTTTTTGTTGGTGTTACTTTGGTGTTGATTTGACTTTATGGTCACTTTGATGTTGCAGTTTCAACAGACCACAAAATTACCTAAAAACTGTGAGCCTTTAAGTGAACTATGTTTAAACATTCTTGGTTTTGCTCCCATTTTTCACAGGTATAAATTAAGGACTTTTTGTGCACACAAAAACATTTTCTAAATAATCTCTAAAATTTTGGTCACATTTTTTGGTCACAGATACCCCAAAGAATCAGTCAGTATCTGACACAATTTGCCTCATGCAATGCAGCACATCTCCTTCACAGTGGCTGTGTGAAGTTACTGGACACACTGTTGTACACGCTCAGTGGGTGTTATGTCTGGTGAGTATCCAGGCGATGCAAGACCTGGAATGTTTTCAACTTCTGGGACTCATGCACAGATCCTTGCAACACGGGGCCGTGCATTACCGTGCTGCGCCATGGGGTTATGGCAGTGGACGCATGGCAAGGCAACGGGTCTCAGGTTCTGGGCACAGTATCTCTGTACATTCAAACTGCCAGCATGTAAAATGCACCTGTGTCTGTAGCTTATGCCAGCCCATACCATAACCCCTCTGCCATCATGGGGCACTCTGTTCACAGCGCTGGCATCAACAAGCCACTCACCCACACGACACCATGCACCATCTGCCCGGTACAGCGTAAACCAGGATTCATCTGTGAAGAGAACATGTTGGTGAGAGAAGATTCTCAGTCATCCAGGTCATGGTAAGTTGTATTGTAGGCAAATGGACTTGCTTGAGTTTCTTGAAGACGTTCCACCTCTCATCCAAGAGCCTCCTTCATTTCTGCAGCTCTTTGGTTCAAAACTGAAGGAACCTCTTGGGTGAGAGGTGAAACGTCTTCATTAAACTCAAGCAAGTCCATTTGCTTATGATGTAACACTTAAGACTGTGAAGACAACACCTGCCAGACACCAGTGAAGGTGAGCAGCTGCCCAATCAAGTCAGTTAAAACAACAAACTGCTGTCAGGTGAGGACAACCAGCATTCAGTTGACCTTTCTTGAGACAGTTTGTGCAGAAATTATTTAACTGAGCAAATCAATTATTACATCGGCTGTTCAGATGGCTGGTCTCAGACAATCTTGGAGGCGAAGACGCTGGACATGGAGGTCCTGAGCTGGTGTGGTTGCATGTAGTCTGCAATTATGAGGCGAGTTAGATGGACTGCTAAATTCATGGAAATGACATTGGAGATGGCTTATAGGCAACATCTCTGGTGGACATTCCTGCAGTCAGCATGCCAATGGTACACTCTGTCAAAACTTGCAACATCAGTGGCATTGTGTTGTTTGATAGCACTTTACATTCTGGAGTGACAATCCCAAAGCACATCTGTGTAGTAGTGAGGCTGTGTCACCAGCACCTTGATATGCCACACCTGGAGAGGCACCCACTTGAACAGCTTTAAACAAAGTTGCAACCAAAATTGAAAGAAATACATCTATTGAGTGCATTTTAAAAGTCTTAGATCTGTAATGTAAACTTGTGAAAAGTAAAAGCAAATACAAAATGCATATACATTTTTGTACAGAGTTCAGACACAGTCTCTGTCTCCCTCTGGTGGACAAAGAGGTGCGCTATGGACATAAACCTATCTGTATCCAAGATGCACTTTCTGTTTCGCCACAGGTGCATGCTCACACCTGTTTGGGTTTTGAAAGAAACCAAACAGGTGTTTTGGAGTAGAGCTGCTGCTCCGACGTAAAGGAGCAGCAGCTCTACTCCGAGCTCCCTCTAAATGTCTGAACGCCTTCCCTTATCTCTAAGGCTGAGCCCAGACACCCCATGGAGGAAACTCATTTCAGCCTGTAGTTATTAACTACTGTATTTAAGTGTGTGTTATGTTATTAGATCACTGCTAAGTAAGCTCTAAGTAGTCATTAAGCACTTTCCCTCAAAAGAATGACAGTAGCACTACGATACAGATGTTGGCCTCTCCACTGTTTCATTGTCCAGATGTTTTATGCCAAAGCTCAAATATAACTCCCCATATATTTGGATCATATCATTAATAATCAACACAAAAAGGAGGCATTTTTTTCTATATGAATATGTTTATTGGTCTTTTTAAAAAGAGGTCTATAAACAAATAATTACGAGAAAATAAAAGATGATGAATACCTGGTTGTCAACAGCCAGTTCAATAGATGCAATAACAACCTTACATGGATGTTACAACTCAGAACCCAGTCAACCTCTCCTCAAGAAAGCTTCACAGGTCACACAGAATACTGCCTGTAATAGAGAATCAGTGTGTGTTTGTATTGTAACACTTCGCAGTAATAAGTATTTAATGTGATAGAGTACTCAAAGAAAGATTTGTTCCCGTCTGTTGTATTTTATTTCTGTGCACCACCTACCTGCTGTCTGGGGTAATGGCTAAGGCACTCTCTGGAGAAACTTTTTCCCCTATTTGCACTTACTTCAAAGTGAAAAGCTGCGAACACGTGGCACACGATTAACTTTTTGTTTTTAACTAACATGGACAGAATAATACATTCAGCCATACCACATGGATCCCCTGATCTACTGCACTAAAATCCAGCTCAAAATCACCACATCAAATAACAAAGCAATGAATAAACATTCATTGCCTAGCTGTAAATCATGCGCGTGGATACAACGGCAACTCAAGAGATTCTGACTATAACAAGTATAACATATTCAGATTCTTTGAGGCTCATTTTGGTTCATTCTCTGTGACACAATTTCCTTAAATCATTTCTAAAATGCCACAACAGCATGGCCAAAGACAAGTATTAACATCTGTGTTTAAAAAAAGAAACTGCTGTTACATTAAAGCAGCCAGTGGAATAAACAATTTAACAGTATAGTACCATAATTTAACAGTAGTGTAACACAGTCCTGCACCAACATGTCAACACATTTTTATTTGCAGCCGTGTTTCTAAGCATCAAGTACATTTCTCTGATGGTAAATTACAATAACATGGATGTTTGCTTCCATTAACGGAGGTTTGTTTGACGTTACGTCTCCTGCATCGAAGCTTAATGTTGATTCATTCATGATGGTAAATATAAGAAGCAGGAAAGAGGTGGCAGTCTGAAGAGATTTGCACAGTATGACATAATATTTCAGGATTGTTCAATGAGTGTGTATGAGCGGTCCAGCAGAGGGCCCCCTCACTCCAGATATCTGCAGCCATGACAAGGCATTTGCATAGCTTATCTCTACTCTTATGAGGATGTACTTTATACATTTAATAATGAACATTGCACGTGGGCAACTGCGAGTTCATGAGTACGGCCTGCGGAACATGATAATGCATTCAAAGCACCTGGATAACTGATGAGGATACAGTAATGGTAGAAGGTACAGTATGTTGTAGCTATGACTATCACACACAGTATATGAAAATGTTTCAGAAGGTAAAATCAAGTTAAAGGCAAAGAATCGGCACTGCAGTGAAGATGGAGAATGGAGGAGGTCGACTTCAAGTATGTCATGGTTCACTGAGGGAGTGTACAAAAATTACTGGAGGGGGTCAAATGGTTGCATCAATAAAATGGCTGCTGTGCGCGCCACAAGTCATGGTGGTGCATTTTGCCGTATGTGAAGGCAAAGAGTCTTATATTGGTGTCTGGGCTTTATTTTCCTCAACACAATCGACTTGTAGCTAACAGGGATGGTATTTTTTTTTAAAAAAATAGTTAGTTAACAGTGTTGGGAAGGTTACTTTTGAAAAATTCTAGTTTACAGATTACTAATCAATGAGAAACGTATAAATTGCATAAATTCAGTTCAGTTGTTTTTTAAAAGTACACAAAAAATATTTTTAAATGAGCTGTATGCAACATTCAGAACATATGTGTGTGACGCAGAGTCTGAGCTAGGATTGTCTGCACTCGGCTCTCAACATGGAGGTGGCTGAGCCAGCGGCTAGCAGCTAACGATGCTAACAGTGCCAAAAGTGCTAACAGTAGCAACAGTGCTGTTAGAGTTAATGGTGGGGAACTGGAGGGTGGTTGTGCTGCCACAGTGACATTATTTTGGCATCCATCCATTTTCATCCACTTATCCGGGGCCGGGTCGTGGGGGCAGCAGGCCAAGCAAAGCACCCCAGGCGTCCCTCTCCCCAGCAACGCTTTCCAGCTCCTGAGGCGTTCCCAGGCCAGATAAGATATGTTATCCCTCCAATGTGTTTTAGGGTCTGCCCTGGGGCCTCCTACCAATGGGACATGCCCGAACCACCTCAACTGACCCCTTTTGACATGAAGAAGCAGCAGCTCTACTCCGAGCTCCCTCTGGATGTCCGAGCACCTCACCCTATCTGAGGCTGAGCCCAGACACCCCACTGAGGAAACTCATTTTGGCCGCTTGTATCCGCGATCTCATTCTTTCAGTCACTACCCAGAGCTCATGACCATAGGTGAGGGTTGGGATGTAGATGGACCAGTAAATCGCAGCTCAGCTCACCGTGTGTCAGTAACTGCTGAATGAGCGCGGCACAAAGCGGTGGTGATTAGCTAGCCGGTGGGATACACGAACAGGGACTCACATGCAGGTGCAGCTGGACCTTCTTCTAAAGCAGAGAAGCTTGGATCACAACACAAACAGAGGTGGCGTGACTTCATTCTCTGCTCAGGGCACCATTACTTCACTGTATCATTACATAACAAATAGATGTTTGCTGCTATATTAATGCTGAATGTTGTATACAGCACCTTTGAAGGAGCTGAACAATAAGTGTGCGGATTCTGCTTTATTTAGTCTGTCTTTACCTGCTGGGCAGCCGACGCTAGCTTGCATCTGTCTTCAAATATCAAGCTAAAGTCTTGTCAAGAGACTCTGCAGAGTTTTCTGCTTTATCTCTGCAGGATAATTAAAGTGGATGCTTGCTTAATCCATAGCTATGTGGGATAACCTGTATGTTTTTCAGTGTGCAGGTAGTGCAGGGTTTTTTAAATTATTAACGCTCAATGACTGTATCTTGTACACAGAGTCCTAAAAAACATGATATTTCAGTCATGTTTTGGTCTTGTTGCATTTTGTAAATTAAAATCGTGAGCTGGCCCAAAGCCTGAAAAAAATGGAGATTTTACTTTTTGGCCATATCATCCAACCCTAATGTGCTGCATAAATTGTGGCTGTAAAGAAAGTCAGGGAGTGTTCAAAATAACTATTGTGCTGGTCAGAGAGTGAGACATAATCCTCAGCCTCCCTTCACACCCAAATAATTTTCATACAGTCCCTAAAGAGAGCTTCCTTATGTTTGCATAATGTGAGAAATTGTATTTACTCTTCGTCCAGTGAAAGCCAAACACCGTCCTCCTTTCACAAGCTACAGAAACCTCAGCAGTAAAACAATGTGCGCTATCAGCTCACTGCATTGACTGTATTGCACTCAGGATGACAGTGATGTGTTCATCAAAACATTAAAAAGCTTCTAATCAGCATTTCTTTGAACCCCATTAGCCTGTCAACATTCTGCCTTTCACTTTCAGCATGAGAGGTGATTTTGTTGTTTGCAGATGCATCAGCGTTCACACAGGAATGTCTCACATTCGATTTTGTTTCATAATTGAAGAATATGATTTGTTTTTAAGGTCAGAGAAGACAACTCACTCCCTAAGTGATGATAGTCAGCTGCTGCATACCTGTAGGTGTAACAGTTCTAGTGCGGTCATCCTGACCTAAAATAAACTGGGGTGTGTGTGTGAGTGTGTGTGTGAGTGTGTGTGTGGGGGGGACTGATGATAATGCTAACATTTGCACTCTGCTCTGCTCTGGTGCACTAATGCTCATCACCGCAGCACTGACAACCAGGGAAAAGGCCACACGGTGGAGCAGAGCACTTGACTCCCTCCAGCTCACATTGATCGCACGCCTCTGATATGCAGCACTGACTGACCCGGTGTGAAACCTCTCCACTTTAGTGAGCTTCAGCCTGTCTAATCAGCGTTAAGTGCTGAAACTCACTTAAAAGCTTCTTTACGATTAAAAATTTTTGCACGCCTTCGCAGATGTAAAGTTTCATATTAAGGACACATTAGGTGCTGATGGCTCATTAACCGAAGGAGGGAGGGAGAGTACAATCTTAAGATGGCAAGAGGAGAGGGGATCATATGCACAGTAGCAGACCATGCCCCTCCCCCTCGCTAAGTGCTGCAGAGATGCAAGGGAATGTGTGTGTACAAGTGTGTATGTGAGGAGCTGTGCATAGGAGGAGGGGGGATGGGGAAAAGAAAGTGTGTTTATGTGTGAGTGGAGGCGGTTTCTACAGTTTGATGATGGTTGCAGATGAAGCAGGGTGAGAGAGCGGACAGGACAGGAAGTGGATGGAGGTGTAACCCCAGCTGGTCAGGTTTCTCTCCACTTCACCAGCTCTTTGTGTATCATCAGCTGGAGGAAGTTTTCACACACAGAGAGGAGAAAGAGGGGGCTGAATTCACTGCTTAGTGTGACTGGGTCTAGTATTGTTCGAGTTTATATAAGCTATGCAAAGATTAAAGATTTTTCAACATCAAATCCCCGGGGGATTTATATCTCCTCAGGAAGAAAGCTCCTCTTTACCAGGCTGAGGGGGAGGCGATGCTGTCGGAGCAGTTGCCCAGGAGGGAGATTGTCGGCCTGGGGGCAGTACAGTGGGACAACGGGCGTGGTTTCTCCACAAGCCTCCCAGGACGGGACGGGAAAATGTGCTTCTCTTCACGTGTGTCACGCTTATGAGGTCCGACAGCAGAGTGCACAATGCACTCCTCAGCCAGTGCACCGCTATGTGCCAGAGCTCCTCGCGCACAGTCTCACACATACACACACGAGTGCACACAAACATACATAAAGATCTCGCTAGCTTATGCACACAAACACACACACATACACACACACAATCTCTATCCATTTCTCTAAGCTGGGACCAGCCAGCAGCAAGAACAACCATCCATGGCTTTGACCCTGAATCAAACATTGAGAGAAAGAGGGGACGGGGAGGGGGGTCGATAAAAATAGGACAAGTTGTTTCTGTAGAAAAATAGAGGAATTTCCAGAGGCTGATAAAACGTCTTTGGCACTTCTGAAAACACAGCATACAGAAAGAAATCGACACTGAGTATAAAAGGCCAAACTAGAAAGCTCTACAGCCAGAAAAGATTAAGATAATCCAAGTTCATCCACAAATGAGTCTGGCCAGTCCCGGGTGGATTTGAGCCTGAACAGGCCCGTATTCCACCATCTCCCCGTCCACAGTGATCATGCCTTGGGGAGAGACAGGCTCCAGCCGCAGGGCCTTCACCTTCTCATACACTAGGTAGGGGCATCCGCACGCCAAGTGGCCGCCCTTCTCCATGGCGAGGAAAAGGCGCAGGAGGGCGGGACGGGAGATTCCTGCTGTCACATAAAACAGGTGAATCACCCCGTCGTCTGCATTTGCACCAGGGACTGTCCACAGGTCCTCAGCCAGGTGGGACTGGTAAATAGCCAGCACCAAGACAAAGTCCTCCTCCTTGACCACTGTCCAGCTCTCTGGGACTGGTTGGTCCAAACCAGGAAGCAGAGAGTCCTCCGGTGCTCTGGTCTTGACATCACTCTGGGTCTCAGGTCTCTTGGTGGTGATAGCGTTGTTGGAGGAGTTGGTGATGGTGTTGTGGTTGGAGTTTGTGCTGTTGTGATTGTGGCGAGAGTTCTGGTTTGGAGAGGAATTGGGGAGGAGGCGGCAGGGAAGGGAGGAGCAGAGCGAAGGGTGCTGAGGTGTGGAGGGAGGGTGGTTGGCCTTGATGCTCCCTTTTGGATGTTTTGGTGTCTCCTTTACAGGCAGATACGCTAACCGGCCCTGGTAGACTCTGAGGGTGGCCAAACGCACCAGGGTGCCCATCAGGAAGCGGATTGCTCCGACATGGCGGTACTTCTCGCTTTCAATGTCGACGTCGGCCACAAAGCCCCAGGCCAGAGAGAGGAAGGAGAAGAGGCGCTGGCGAGAGGACAGGTGGATCGACACCAGGTCCATGGAGACAACCAGACCTTTGCACAGCATGAAGCCACAGCTCAATAGTAGCTCCTCGTTCCACGCTGGAGGCGACCTGAAAGAAGGTCAACAGTTAGAAGCAATCATAGCATGACACAGCATCACTGAGAGTCTTATCAGTTACTCTTGTCAGCCCCTCCAGGATTTCAGATGTTGCAATCACAACAATTAATTTAATTAATTAATTCAACCAGTCCTAGTGAATTCTGTGCGACCCTAGTCACTGCAGTTTCCTGTGAGTTTCACCCATCATAGCAGTCCCTTGCACACCGTCAACATAAACACTTGTTTGTTTCTGATTGTGAAGACTCAGATGTGTGACATGAACATCTCACATTTACCAACTAAAATTACTGCCAAGCATATGCAGGCTGACGCTGTTGAGAGCATTTATACTTGTGCGGTGGTGTGTCTGTGTCACTCTGCAGTTACACCTCCAAAACACTAGTCAGCGGTCGGGTTTCTGTGAAGTGCTGTAAAGTTTAGTTGATTCAAAACACACATTAAACACACATTAAACATGTCTTAATAGAGACAATTGCAAACACAAGTACACAAATCAGCTTCATAATAACTCGCAGCATTAACAGACAAACACTTGTCTTTATCTGGGCACATTTTCCCCACAAATACAACATGCTAATGTTTTTAGCACAAGCCTATGGCATTTTTCATTGTATAAATTAGCCTAGCAACTACCAGAGAGTTATTTTGTGAAGGTTTTATTATCTTCACAGTTTATTGTCTCTTATCTGTGAAATTAAAGTAAATAAAAGCCTTGTTTCCACTGAGGGAAATGGTTTCAGCTCTCAGCAGGTTTTCTTAGGAGGTGCACATCAGGCTATGAACCTACGCTGCAGGTATGGCTGTCATAGCTGTCATAAAATCCGGCATTTTAGGCCACAACAATCCCCACAAAAAAACCCTTTGAAATCCTGGAGGGACTGACTTAATGTCACAATTACTTGGCAAAAGAAAACAACAACAGAGGAGGGCACTTGGGCTCATGATCACAGTATTCTAAAAACCCTGGCTCTGGCAGCTCATAGGAGAGCACAAGCACTAACCCCCTGGGGACAAATATATTCCCGTTTTCTTCTCTGACGTTGTGCCCACAGCCAGCCAGCAGATGGAGATGACACCCTGGACGTGTTCTGGGTCTACTATTTCCACATCTGCACCCTGGACTGTAAGCACTCATAATGTGCAAGTTTCTAAACCCATCACATCATTTCTCTGTGAGTTATCAGCAGCCTGAAATGACCTCTGCTGCACAGCCAAGCAGTTCCAGTCCGCTTGGCTGTCTCTGCCCCCTCCTGAGAAATGATGTGCACAGTCAGCCCTTGGCATAATTACACCGAAAGGAGATAAATCGTTCTTTTTTCAGGCTGAGGAAGGTTCTTCTTATTCTGTACTGTTGGTCCATGCATTTAAATGACTCATTAATGGACTGACTCACTGTGAGTAGTGGTGGACAGAGGCGGCCAGGGCGTTGCCTGAGCCACCTGGTAGAATACCCAGAGGGGTCTGAATGGCCTCTTGCCAGTCCTCCCGCTCCATCAGACCATTTATCACCTGAATAAACAAGAACAATACAATAGCAGAATTAGAGCATGGTCCTAAATAGAAGGCATGTGTTTCTTTGATTGCTGTTCAAGTGGTACCACCAGGGAACGTGGAGCCACTCTGGCTTTAGATTTATACATCCATAATATAGTACAGCACAGAGCAGAAATGCACCCACACAATGACGTGTGTATTTTTTTTTAATATTGTTTGTCATCGTTTTTAACAACTACAATCAGTGAAGCATCTACAGAGCACAAATTAAGACTATTAATCAATGACTGCAGAGATCATAAGTGCCAGAATCACTAGGCTTTCTAGTACAAATTAAATTTTTACAGGCCTATTTTGAAAAGCGCTAAAAATAGAAAGAGGGTTGAAAGAGGTTGTATTACTTCCATCTTTGATTGGCTGATTTAATGGAAGGTTTGAAATGCTCAAAAACAAGTCAAACAAAGACATACATTGAAATGCAATACATATTGTTATATATGTTTCCTTTATATGTATAACTTGACTATATAATCAAGGAGTCACATGATAAAAACATATGATAAAGGTCCAGTGTGTAGGATTCAGGGGGTATATTAGCAGAAATTGAATATTATATTCATAACTACGTTATCATGAGTGTATACTCACCTGAAAATAAGATCATACAAACCAGTGCAGATCCGAGCGCAGAAATATTCAACAATAAAGTTTGTGCGTGACTCATGAAACATTCGTATCTCGCCAATTACAGCGTAGGAATGATGGGGCTTTGATAAATGTGGCAGCTGAAGACAATCATCAATGAAATATCTCTGTTTGGAAATGTTACCCCTGAATTTACAATATGGAGAGACATAAAACAGCCAAGAAGAGAAACTTCTCTGAGCTATAAATGGAAACACTGATGTCCCAGGTCCGATTTAACCAACTGGTTCTATTTGGAAGCCTGAAAAGTGGCATCAAAGGTATTCGGAAATATGCAGCATAGCGTTGTAGTGGAGAGTCAAATTTGAGGCTGGAATTTTTAATGTATACATCCATCCAGGGTGCAGTGGTTAGCACTGTCACCTCACAGCAAGAGGGTTTCTGGTTTGAACCAGAGGTGGTGGAGCCCTTATGTGCAGAGTTTGCATGTTCTCCCTGTGTCAGTGTGGGTTTCCTTAGGGTGCTCCAGCTTCCTCCCACAGTCCAAAGACATGCCGGTTAATTGGTGACTCTAAATTGTCCGTAGGTGTTAATGTGAGTGTGACTGGTTGTCTGTCTCTATGTGTCATATGTAAAAATGTAATCACCTAGGACACTAGTATTTCAATGATTTCACTGTTGTAGGGTTTATCTGTTTCTTTTTAGTAATGTTTCAATGATAAGTGACGTAAACATGCTTTGGCTTTGGCTTGAGCTGCGATAGAGAGCATGCAGCGATGTTGGCCCTTACAAAATGTGATATGTTGTCATAGGCTTTACATTTTTAAGTGATGAATCGATGGCTGCAAATATTTAGATGCCGATCAGAATATGGTGTAATAATAAAGACTCAGCCATATGTTCACTGAGTCAAACTTGCGTCCATGAGTTAAGTCCTGACGCGAGATCTGATCATAGCTTCCGCTCACGTCCACAGTGATAAATGCCAAGCTTTGCATGGAAATGACTGTGCACCCAGTTTTTTTTGTGATACATTTGTTTCCCCTTGTATTGTTGTTACCTTAGAATGAGCTGTTTATACCTACAACCCTATACCTATGGCTCTCCTCCACAGAGTCCACCATGTTGTTTCTGCAGTAGCCCAAAACAGACAAACCAAACACTGACTCTAGATAGGGCCATTTATGTTTTAATGTTTTCGCATTATCACGTTGACCACTGTAGCTCTCCTACACTCTTGGCACACGGGAGAAGTTTCAGTTAGTTGCAATGTTGCATCCCTTCCTACTAAATGCCCCTAGATTTTACACACCGGAACTTTAAATGTCATTACAAAGGAAATACATTTAAAAATGTGTACTGTATGTCACAATTTGATTTGTTTTTATCCAGGCACTTTTAATCTTCCATTTTGATCATCATATCACAATAGGCTGGGTCAAACTCTAAGCACCTCATACAGCAGTCCGTCTCCAGACATGATAACCAGGGCGTCCCACTGCGACAGGTCCGCCTTCTTCACCAGCTCCCGTGCGTGGTTCTGGTGCTCTGAAGGAAAGACATGCAGACGAGAGAGAAAGAAAAAAGACAAAACAGAGGATGTGTGGGACAAACTGAGAAAAATAAAAACAAGGGCAAGGGCAGAGAAAAGAGACATGCTGCCTTCATCACCAGCCTCTGGGGTGGGATCAGGGAGATTAGGCAGAAAAGAGATTCAATTTCCCCTTATCAGGCCAAACATATCACATTAGCCCATCCAGCGGCTACTCAACAGCTCCGAGGCAGCTTAGCCGGCCTGCAAACATCTGTGACTGACAAATATCTGCATGTGTGTGTGTGCGAGTGCATTCACTGGACGCATGTGCTCAGTATGTGTATGTGTGTGTGCATGTGTGTGTTGGTTAATGTGCCGGCGGAGGACTGAGCTATTTGTTCAGCCTAGTTTTATTGGCAGCGTCCTTGAGTGGGTCCCTCTGCAGGGGCTCTCTATGGGCTCATCCCGCCAGCATTAAAGTCTACAGTCCTACCAGCCGAGACTCCCCAGTGGAGCCGTGTGTGTGTGTGTGTGTGTGTGTGTGTGTGTGTGTGTGTGTGTGTGTGTGTAAGAGGGAGAGAGACAGAGAGAGGAAGGCAGACGGCAAAGAAGTTAGCAAGTATTGATGCACTGCCATCATGAAGGAAATATTTTTCCACTCCAGCTCCAGTATCGATCGAGGACAGAACTGGAATAAAAACAACTGCCCTCTACCTCCCTTTCACTTTGCTCAACCTCTACCTGTCCCCCCCACACAACACACTCCCGGGCCTCCCTCTCCCAGCGGTGCGCCCCGTGTTGCTGCTGTTTGTTTGCCGTGTGCTGTGGAGGCTGAAGGCAGTGATGCAGTGCTGTGCTGACAGACAGAGGCAGTTAGAGAGTAACTGCGCTGCACAGCTGACTCAGCACTTTAAAGCTGCCGGGGCTCAGAGCTGATGCTTTACTTCCCAGCCACTTCCTTATTCACGGGGTCACAGCCAAACACACACACACCAACCTAAATCTGAACCCAGCTGTCGTGTTTATCTGTAATTTGTTGATCCTTCTTTGAGCTGCACAGATTTTGGCTGACAATCACACTCTACCAAGACAACAAATTAATACACACTTGAAATTTCAGGTGTATTCCATTTCGGGGTGTTGCATGTACTAGTTTAGACGATGAATGTGATATTTAAAAATGAATAATACACATACGATGGCATCATGAAAATAATCCAGCACCTCTTAAATCATTTCCATTTCTTTCTGTTCTCACTTTGTCTCCCTCCCCGATGCCATCTGGTTCCTTTTGACTTTACATTAAAGCCGGGGTAGGCAGAAATCTGGAAAAGCCCCACCTACCAGACGACGCGCCATATGCAGTCGCTTCATGCATTAGTCCAGCATTTCACAGACATTGATTTATTTGATCTCTTTTCTTTATTGTAGAGTTGCACACAGCTCATTTGCCCAGTCACTCTCTTCTTACCACCACGACTAAGACAAGACTTGGCAAGCTAACGTTGGCCACCCCACCATCCCTCCGCCTCGCTCCCCGCCACTGTGGACTGCTTTCCCCAGGAGGAGAGCTGACAGCAGCCAAGGAGATGGACATTTGGTTGGTGGCTGAAATGGCTCGAAATCAGCCTGCACAAATGGCAGCAACTGGGTCTAACCTGTTAGCTAGTCTTGCAGGCAGTTGCGATTGTCCAGTCTCCTGTAGCTGAGGGTTTGTCTCGCAGAGCTGCTGCCCACTCTCTTCCTGGTGAGGTGGTCTGAAGGGGCGGGGAGTAGGGTGGAGGACACTCTGATTCGAGACTCTAGCTAACGTTAGCTTCATGAATGTGAACATGATGCAGCAGCCATGAGCCTAACTGTATGTTCACACCAACAGCGACAAGAGCTTCCAAAGCGGCGGAAGTCATTTTCAATGAGAGCCGGGCGACTTGGGCAACTTGGCCGTCCGCCGCGTGTCTTGGGCAACCAAAGCGAGTGGCTCTGTAGGGGAGTTAAAACTTGTTTAACTTTATGGTAATGAGCTCTGACGTGGTTCGCCGACAACCAATCACAATGCCGACTTGCTTCTATGAAGCGGGTCCCAGAGAACAAGCCATGTAACTTTGGTTCCTACGGCACACTTGTTCCGACAATGGATATCAAGAAGTTTATTACTTGTGTTCGCGCCCACTCAGTCCTTTATAATGTGTCACTGTTTGGTTACAGAGACCAAAATAAAAAGAATGAGGCTTGGAACTGCGTCGCAGAGGTAGTTGATTGGTCTGGTGAGTTTTAAAGTGTGTAATGTTCGTAATAGAGGAGAGAATTGCGAGTCTTCCTTGCTTGGTTTGAATGTTCGTACATCTTCTGTTTTCATTGACCAAACATAACTTTCTGTCGTTCAACTATGAGCTTTTTGACTGGACAACAGCAAGCAGCAACTACGCTGCTTTCAAGCCAGTAGTCCACTTTGCGGCTCCTTTAAACTGACGAGCAGATCGAACGTTTGAATGATTCACGTGATGAGCGTGAACGGTGTGAGCGTACAGTAAGGCTCCAGTTAGCAGAAAGCTCTCTCCATCTCTGAAACACTTGGCTGATATTCACATGTTTTAGTTTGTTTATTGTCAGACTCTCTTTTTGAAGTCCGTCTTCCAGTTGTGGGTTGCTTTGCAGTGTAGGGAGTTGTTGCCGATGCTGGAATAGCAACTCTCTCTGCAGGATTCTCCGCTATTGAATCAGGTTTTCACAGAAGGGCGGAGCATGCACATCTGCATTTGTACAGTAGAACAGCCAATAGGAATGTCTCGGAAGTCTCCTGTCACCAGCTAGATTTTGCAATGCCTGAAAACAGAGCCAAGAGGAGGGCAGAAGTCTAATTTTCTCTCAGATCACTTAAATTACAATATGCTCAAAGTTTTGCCCAGTGACGCCAAAATTAAGCTGCTCTTTTTGTATGATTTTGTAAGTACTCTTTCTCCACCTCCCTAGACTCATAAGATGAATTCATCATCTCAAAGAGACAAAACACACCATAAACAAAGTTAAAGATGAATTTAACTGACGTTTTTTTCAAATGTTCTATAGATATTGTGATGTTGTCATTATCGTGAACTCTTCAGGCCACAATAATCGTGTCGTGATCTAATATTGTGCCTGTCCTAATTCCAATTGTTTCACTTTAAATGCAGCATTTTCCTCCCCGTGTCACTCTCCATCGCATTCTTCTGAGGTTAACCAGGGTAAAGATAAAGCTCGGTACACTGGATGCTTCATACAGTATGTAAAAGGTACACGCTGACACAAGAGGCGCCTCCATTGGTTCGTGTCCTTCCTCGGGCAAAGGCTGTGTGATACATTCATCAAGGAGCTGCGTGCTGGGAAAATGGGTTGTGCCTGTTAATCCACTCACGGTCGCTTCTGACTGGCTACCGTATCCAACCACTGAAGGCCCTCAGCGACCCACATCCTCCCCCCTCCCACCACCCTGTTCTGCTCGGCCCGGGTCGACATTGGTAATTACTCTGTCTTTTTTCATCACCATCCAGCTGCTGACCTTCCTTTAAGTCCCAGGGGTCGGCACAAAGAGCCTGCATGCGCATCAGCGCTCTTTCTCAAATAAACAAACACACACAAACACAGTTTCACCCTCCTTTTCTGCTGTCTTCACTGTCATATTCAATCTCACTTTGAGCTGTATCAGATATTCAGCCGATGCACTGCCAAGCCGATGCTGGAAGAGACTGCTAATTCTTACCTGTCAAATCCTGCCAAACAGGGCTGGGGCTGGAGCGGAGGGGCGGATGTGAGTGAAAGGCTAAATGATGCACTGAGCATGATTTTTTTTTTTCCTTTTGGCATTAAAGCCTTTCCCTGTTTCCCAGCAGCTCCTTGGTATTCAGAGGGAGGTCACTTGAAGTTCAGAGCCTCTGATGACAGTAACCAACACATGGCACTGTTTAAGGTCACAAAAAGCCACCAGCAACTCATACAGAATGTGGAGCAGCTGGGGAGGCTGGACGAGAATTGAATGTGTATCAGTGCTCGAGCGCCCGCAGATGTGGCCTGTGAGTTTGGGACTACACAAATAATGCATCATAACTGCAGAGAGTGGAAACTGCTGCTGTAAATAAAGTTTGTTGATACTGTGATTACGCTAAGTTTAGTGTGTGCGAGCATGTGTGAGCTCTTAGCGTAATTGTCCCATGCTGGGGTTGAAGATTTAATCCCCTCAACCCTATTTCATGTCAGGGTGACCTTGACAAGAATCCCACTGTCTCTGAATGTGCACAACTGACCTGTGATGACGAGTGTGTAGGGAACAGCGGCCTCAGTGAGCATGCCCTGTACGTGGCCGGTGAAGAGCTGGAGAGCCTGGCCGCGCCCGCTGTGAGGGTTCACCAGAATCATGACTCTGCAGGGCCGACGCACCTCCGCGTACGCCACACCTGCGACAGGAGACACAGAGAGAGGTGGATGTGAGTGAAGGCAAGGATAGAGATGATGCAAGAAGACAAGAGAGGAGGTCTCCTTATGCATGATCAAATATTTAAAAGAATATATAAGGACAGGCTCGTCCCTGAGGGGAAAGAAAAGAGCATGAAACGGTGAAGTCAGAGGCTGTGACAGCATTCAGATCGACGATGCTTAATGTTAATGTGACGTGCTGCGTTCTTCAAGGAGAGAGGGCTCACAGGTGCTTCTCATAGCGATTATTTATAGCAATTCTGTGACATTTTATTAATCCCCGCAAGGAAATCCTCCTGTTGCTTACGTGTCTCAAGGGAAGACTGAATACGCTTCATTACCCAGGGGTTGGCAGGGAATCAGCACCTTGCACAACTGATGTTCCAGCTCCCTTTCTGAAGAAAATATTTTAAATAATAAGATAGAAGGAGAGCAAGTTAAGTGTCAGTTAACTAAAGTGTAAATAAGTAGCAAATGAAAGCTATTAAGAGAGAAAAAGGGGAGTCGGATAGCTTGACATTTTGCCAGATACCTTAGCCTAGCATTAAGACTGGAAAAGCTAACAAAATCCATGGACCAGCACCTCTGAAGCTCACTAATTAACATGTTTTATCTAATTTGTTTGATCCAGAAGCAGCTGCCAGGCAAACAGTGGCAACTCCAGGAAGTTACTGTCCTGCAGTGCTGGCCAGGAAATATTTTAACCACCATAACATGACACTTCTTAACGCTATTTTTGTATGGATTTAACACTTTGTATGACGACATAAGTCCAAAGCTGACCCTAAAAAAACTTTAAATCCTGGAGCAATATCAGGGATGTCAGTTTTGGTTAACTGAGCTTTCAATAGCCTGACAACCATTACTTGGTAACTAACTGGTTAATTTTTGAGAAAAAACCCCAAACAAAAACAAAATGACAAACAGCTGACTAGCTGCATTAACATGCAAAAAAGGAATGAGTGTTAAAACCCCGAAATGAGTTAGCATTTTCACACTCTTGGTTTCCTTGTCTCAAAATCAATGGCTTTTTGGTTCGATGCCTGAAATAAGGTTTGTGTTTTAGGGCTGCCCCTTTATAGTCGACCACACATGACCAGAAAGGTCATTAGTTGGCAGGATTTCATTGGTCACTTAGTCGCAGAAAGAAACCCCATAAAAAACAAAATGTGAAACTCTGTTAGGAGCTGCACCTTGTCAGAATAATCAAACCTATATGACTGGACCATGTGGGAATTTAATTTGAAAGGACAGACACAGGAAGTGTCCACGCTCAGCAGTCAGACAGGAGTCAGGTTAATTTCCAGGGCTGGTACCTGCGGTTATTCCACAGGCTGGTTAATAACATGTCGGGCAGGAAATCCAAAGTGTGGGATCATTTTGAGAGGTGAAGGACGAACCCAAGGTGATATGTAAACTCATCTTCATTGGTCGACTACAAACATGACGTATCATCTGAAACATGGAAGTAGCTACATGCCCATTAGCCCACAGCGTCATTAACAGGCGGCTCGCTCAGTGTGTGACATGCACTTGTAGATAAAATATAGGCCTATATTAATGAAGGTTCATTAGTACAGTTTTGTATTTCTCTGTAATATAACACAGTTTTAGCAATGTTACTGACACTATTCTTTCTCACACCTTCAACTCAAACCATTGTGTTGCCCCGCCCAACGTATATCATTTAATAATGATAAACATGCGGGCGACTAGTCGACTAATGGCAGCATTTAGAATTTAAAATTTCCGTTAATGAATAAAGCTTCAAACTATTTGGTACAGCCCTAAAATTGCATTAATCACTATTGGGCTTGCATGATTTTTGCCTTAATAAATAAGGAGCTGTTTGTTTCACCTCATAAAGTTCCTATTCTAATATTAAAGCCATCTAATTGTAGTCCTGGCCGCCACTGAAAGGTTTTGCTGCTTTTTAAAGTGAATTCGGAGAGAAGCATCCTGTGAAGGTGGATTTTTCAGCTGATGCCCTTGACCTTTAAATCAGACACAGACTCTCTGGGGACCATATCAGATGATTCAGAGAGGACATAAAGTACAATCCATTTTGGGGTGTGGAGGACAGAAACTTCTGTATCAGTTTCGACCATATTACTTGGCTGCTGGTGATGCTGATTTGGTATCAGGCAGACAAAATTACCAGCAGCACAAAATGTGGTGGATGGTTAAATTCCACCTCCTATTTCTTATCAGGTAAATGAATCAGCACTGCTCCAGATACAGTAAGATGCTAAATGCCATGTTGTGACTCAGGAACATCTGCCTGCCTTGCCTGAGCTGTCTGAGCCTCAATTTCCAGTACTGTGACCTGTGCTGCGCCGCTGCGGTCGCTGCCGCCCTCATTTGGCCCGTGATGATAGGACTCGGCGGAGGTACAAAAATATCTCAGTGAAAGAGGTGTAAACCCGCCAGGAAGAGAGGAGAGGAGAGAGAGTGCGAAAACACACAGGCACATGCCAAACTCTGCCTCCATTCACCCACACAGGGCTACCATTGTTTTTTTTAACCTGTATCAGAGCACAATGCCGCTCTCAGACACAAAAGTCCTCTCTACACTTCCAGAATAGAGTAGAAACTGCCTTTTGACAATGAAAGAGCTTTAGAATTGGGCTTTGCACTCAAGTGTGCCAAGCTGAATAGCGTGCCCTTAATAAACCCACACAAACCCTCGAAAAGGTCAGATCTCAACAAATACAGATCAGCATCCTCCTCTGGAAACTCTGACACTGGAATTCATCATGCCTGAAGCACTGATGGAGGTGGAGGAAGGTTTTTATGTCTTGTCCAGCTCCTTCAGTAGCCTGCATGAATCACTGCACACAGTTCTGATGATTTTCAGTGATTCAAACAGAATAATGAATGAATGAAGTGAAGAAAAATTGAAATTCAGTGTGATTATCATGCTGCACCTTAGGACGCATGCTGCTTTATTCTGAAGGGCTGCTCTAAAATCACTTATCATGCAAGTGAATCTATGTATTAACGCTGCAGGTGGTAATTTTTATTTGAAAAATTACTTTTTTTTTGAGACAGATAATTTGTGAAAAAAGCATATTCCTCCGCCTACTCTATAGCCTTGTTGCACTTATAATGGCATTATTGCATGTGAATGACAACAACCAATCAGAGGCGAGGATTCTCCAGCGCAGCTGTCAGTCGTGTCAATCACTGCTCGGGCACTGTGGTCAAACTGTCAAACTAGGCAGCACTGATCAAATATGAATCAAGATTCTGTTCCTGCATTGCCTGTTTCTCATCTCAAATGTTTTCATAAATGTATTTTAGGGCACTGTTTAGCTTAAAAATGAGAATATTTGTGGCCTGGCTGCCACGCTGGATGCAATCGACCAAAGTACCAAGCCCAGCCAAAGCAAACTCTCTCATTTCAAACAGTACACTTGAGTGTGTTTCTGAAAACGTCTGAGGCGAGAAATGCACATACGGAGGTAGAGCTTAAACCGCTAGTCAATTAATTAAGTTGTAAATCGACAGAGAAAATTATTTGCAACTATTTTGATGATTGATTAACTGTTTAATTGTCAGTTTTCAAGATTTTTTGTCTTATGGGGTAATAAACCAGATATTTTTAGATTCTGGACAGCTACTTCCTCACATTTTAGAGACCACCATTAATTTGAGAAGATAATCAGCATATTAATTGACCATTCATTAATTTTCCATAACCACTTGTCCTGTTAGGGGTTGCAGGATGGCTGGAGCCTATCCCAGCTGACACTGGGTGAGAGGCAGGTCGCCAGACTATCACAGGGCTGACACATAGAGACAGACAACCATTCACACTCACATTGACACCTACGGACAATTTAGAGTTATCAATTAACCTGCATGTCTTTGGACTGTAGGAGGAAGCTGGAGAAAACCCACACTGACACGAGGAGAACATGCAAACTCCACACAGAAGGGCTCCCCCACCTCTGGTTCGAACCAGGAACCCTCTTACTGTGAGGCGACAATGCTAACCGCTAAATTATTAGGATGAGTGTTTTTGGAATGCATTCATCCAAGCAACAGTTATCTATATAACTGATAACTGAGGAGTAACACTATGCACAAAGGTTGAGTGGAAATGTTCTGACTCATTTATCTGTCAGGGGATGGATGATTATGAAATGCTGATTATGTGCAATCACTTGGCAGTTTATTAGACACAATAAAACAGCTCGACTATAAATCCAGCCTTCATGAAGTGATTGAGACATGTTTCTAATATTTAGCCAGAGTGTAAATGTTACGTACCAAATTTCATTGCAACTATTATTCTCATAATGTATATAATGAATTGATTTCCTTTATATAGTAAAGGCAAACAAACTCTGTCCAGAGTTAATTAATGATTATTAATTGTGCGCAGGATTTTTATCAGGAGACGACCTGGATTCAACCTCAGTGACATGTTTTTACTCTACTTTGCAGGTTATAAGCTGAATATGAAGTCATGTTTCCTTTTGAATATACGAACTGCCAAACAGTATGTAAAGGCCACATTTTAAATCAGTCTCAGGGCCTTTAAAATTAAAACAAAGAAACAAAATCACTCTTTGGTCGTTATCAGTAGACAAATGCCAAAAATAATTTGAAGTGTTTTTTGACTTTACAACCAAAAAGACTGCTGATATCAAGGCAGCTCAATACATTGTGGATAAATTCATGATTCATTGTCCATTATTTTTCAATGTGCCGCCCCAAATTTCTGCCTCTGAAAATGTCTTCTCCCAGACTCTCCTGCGGGGCTGTACCTGTACGTCTGTGTGTGTGTGACAGGAAAACAGATGCAGGGTGTGAGGGTGTATGTGAAATCTGTCTGTGATGTGAAGTGAGATACCTGCGGGCAGATCCTGCCCGTCACACCGGCGAGCAAACTTTCGACTGCAGTGTGTGTATTTCACAGGGACAGGTTGGTAAACACACACAGAGGCAGCCAGGCGACAGGATGACAGCGCTGACAAGTGAGCTGATAGAAGAGTTATCATCTCATTGCCACTAGTGTTTCACAATGCTGATTATTAAATAAAAAATGCAATGTACCTTCAGTATCTCAAACTGCAGCACAGGTGGGATTTGTTTAACCATGACACCACTCAAGAAAACTCTTGGAGCAGAAACAAATATGTGGGCTATTCAGTGAAAGATGTCTTGTTTGGGAGTAGCTCTATATCCAGACTGGACTGATGTGTCTGCAAACAAGCTGCATTCCAAGGTTGGGTGAGTGTTTGCCGGAGAGGAGGGGACGGAGTCCAAAGGGCATAAACACAACTGCCCACTGAGGCATCACCAGGCGGGGGGGGGGGCAGGCTGGTGAAAGGGGGTGGCGTTGACAGGCCATCACAGCCGGGTGTCACGGAGCAGGAGACGAAGGGCCCTGAGGGACTGAGATGTTGGTCGGGGTGAGAGGTCGTCTGGTGACGCATTTTAGCCCTTGTCTCCTTCACTGAGGAGGCCACGATGACTTCAGCGGAGCCCCTCGGGAGGAGAGATCACACACTGACAGACACACACCTGACCCTGCGGCTGCTGAAAAACAGTCACTTTTGTGGGAGCTGAACAGACCGCAGCTCTCTCCACCATATCCAAACATTCAGTGCAAAGTTCATGCTCACACTGGCACTGGAATAGCTTGCAAGAATTTACACTTTAAAGGTCCAGTGTGCAGGATTCAAGGGGATATATTGGCAGCAACGAATATAATTTATTAAGTATGTCTTCTTTAGTGTATAAAATATGAATTTTCGTATATTTGTTACCTTGGCATAAGATGCTTATACCCACATAGGGAGCGGGTCCTTGTCAATAGAGTCCGCCATGTTGCACTACCATGTTTCTACAGTAGCCCACAACAGACAAATCAAACGTCAGCCACTGTTGTTAGCAGCTCTTTTGCATAACATGAAACTGCTTTATTCAGTGTTTTTACTGGTTGGAATCACCGGGCTTGTGTGTTCTGGAAAGGAAGAGACCTCTGCGGATAATTCGGCTCTCAGTAAAAACCAGCTGAACATCTGGATCTTAAATTATCAGAGACAAAGATGAGCACACATTAGCAGGTGCTGGGCTAGTAGCCCATCTGCTACATGCCGAAAAGCATCAGAGAAACATTGATTTGACATAATGAAAGTACTTTATTCAGTGTTTTTATTAGTTTGACGACTCATTTCCACACTTGACGCGTGTATTTTCGTATAGTATATGGTGTATGCCACTAATGTTCAACGCAAGGAAATGCATCTCTTTAAGGGTGCACAGGGGTCAGACTCAGAAGTTTGGGAACAATCAAGACTACCATCATAACTCTGTAGCACAAATGTAATCAGAAGAATGTAAAACCCACAATTTCTAAATGTTAAAGCTGTAACCGAGCTCCTACCATCTGTTTGAACAGCATATAAAGGATACAGCCAGTGGCAACGAAGGCAGCAGCTAGTAGTTTCGGAAAAAGTCAAAGCAAGTAACCATCATCTCACTCCTTTGCATGCGATCTCACTGTGAATCCACTCAGCAGGGATAATACTGTAGCAGACCATTAGCGTGTGCAGGACTGTATCATAGTGTGTGCACTTCATTATTTACGGCTCATTCATTCCAATGAACCTGCAGCGGGAGTAAGAACCCTCTGAGACTATTGGTGCTGTCACCCAAACTAAACTAGAGTCAATGAGTAGAGTTACAACCGTAGTGGAAACTGCACCTTCACGTGTTCAATGAAGTGTTTATCTGCTTCAGTGAAAGTGCGTCACTCTGACTAAATACCAATCTTGTGCCGCAATTGCACTTTTAATCCAACCTTTCCGTCTGCAATACCAGATGAGATGACACGCAATTAACTTAAATACACTATAAGGGATTAGCGACTCACGTTGACCTTCACACACCCTCTCCGACGAGGCAGCAAAGCAGCAATTCCGCTGCATCTATTACCACAACATTACTCATTTAAATCTCATATCATATTCTGTTAAATACTGTATTATTGGCTGGCCTGGATCCGGAATGCTAAAACAAGCTCATAAATTAATGATATGATCACATCATTGCTGAGATGCTGCGTTCAAAAGAGGCAAAAAAAGAAAAAAATCTGGGATGAGAGACCATGTTAGAGAGCTGTTAGATGTCTGAGCTGGTTCATTAGTATGTGTGATTTGAAAACCTCCCAAGCTGGAGCTCTTTGATGAGTCCAGTGAGAGGATGGTGACAGGAGGGGCAGTTACCTCTCAGGTTACCATCTGCCTGCCTGCCTGGCATCCAGGGCTGAAACCCAAACTCCATGCTGGCTGCAGACCAGAGGGAGGTGATGTTCTTCATCACACAGAAGCACAGTCTCTCTCTTTATTCATCGACCTCTCTGTGTTTGCTGTGTACACCTGGAGGCTGTGACCAGGAGGGCACACCTCATTCCTTATCCCACTATACCAACACTTGCCTCCATCTTCGGCAACCAACATTCCAAATTAGTCACTGTCAAATCAAATATCCGCTTCCTCTTTGAATTGCCCGGGAGCACATGCCTGCTTTATATTTTAAACTGTTAAATATTTCTATATGAGGAAGAGGATATTAGCTGACCTGACATGCCGGATTCTGCACTCGTTCCCAGATGATGGACCATTTTGGGACTGAAACAGCTTTGTCTCATCATCAGCAAGTATCACCACTTCCTCCCAAATGAGTGATGGGGGTAATTAGCTGCATAAACACTTCTCATATAGTATTCATGTTAATGACTGTCTCATTGTGTACGAGGATGGAGCAAAGGGAAGCTAATGAGATTGGAAGACAAAGGAACCTGAGGACAGGCTGCATTTTAAACAGAGCGAGACATGACGAGACCTAATTAGACGTAGCTGCCTGCAAAAGCTGGGGATGAAAAACAGGCTTTGTTTTGATGTGATTCTTCCACCCGTCAACAATAAACTCTCAGTGGGAATTTACTGAGCGGGAATAATGAAGCCTGAGCAGCGGCTACACTCTCTGCAGACAGAGGATCAGTAGAAAATCTAACTACTTAAGTGATCAGTTTTGTGAGTGTGAGTGTGGGACTGTGTATATGTGTGTGTGTGTGTGTGTGTGTGTGTGTGTAAGTTCACAACAGGCTCCACATCCAGACCCATCATGCCTCTGATGGGCTGTATGAATGAATGAGGCAGCTGTAATTGCTGCTGGCAGGTGGATCACCTTTCAGGGCAGGTAGAGCAGGTTAGTGAGAGCAGAGGGAATGTGTGCATCCTCTCTGACAAACCTGTTTCTGGAAATAGAAACGTGTGCTGTGCTTGAGGTTTCATGTGGGTCAGGGAGTCTGATTTCATTTACTCCCTTAAAATGCTCTTTTGTCACATTAAAGAAAAGTGAAATCACAGACTATCCTGGCATGCACCATGTGACTGAGCTTACACTTGATGTTTTTCTCATCTTCATATAAAAATAGTATTTTCTAGCCTTCTCCTGGCCTGTATTTTTGTAGTATGGAGTTAATTTTTCAAGCTCCAACCCTGCTGTGACCCATATTCCCCTCAGTGCTCACCGTCTCTCCGGGGCGCCTGCAGCACCGAGGCATCTCTGATGGCACGAGCCCACCTCTCAGCCTCCTGGAGGTTGGCGAGCGGGTCCTGGACCAGCGCGACCCGAAAGCACTGCTCCACTCTCTGCCGGGCCACTCCGGCGCTCATCCAGCGCCTCTTGAACGGGTAGAAATAAGCTGTAAAGTAGGCGCCGACGTCCGCGCCGTCCGGCCCTCTGTGCGCCCGGCAGCCGACACAGTCTGTCAAGTTAAAAACCACCTTAGTCCGGCCGGGTGATGAGGAGATCCTCTGGATGGTCAGGGCGCTCTCCGTCAAGCTCACCGAGTACCGGACCCTGTCGTTGAGCGTGTCGGTGAACTCCCCGTACAGCACGCCCACGACCCCGTTCCGCTGGCGGGATGGGTCCGGTTCAGAGGCGTCTTTCTCCATCCCGGGAGGAGAGAGCGACGCGTCCCGGAGGCCGGTGTGCGGATGGCGGTGCGGTGCAGACTGTGCTCCCTATCAGCCTGCTGTGGGACCCTTTGAGTGTGTGATAACAGCAGCTTTCCTAGTTCGGAGTCTCTCCCTAGTGACTGAAAGGGGAATGGCAGTGATGGAGCCGGAGGAGCGCGCAGCTCAGCTGTCCTGTCTGTCTCCGAGCGCACCTGAGGAAACACAGGAAACCAGATCATGCACAACACTTTAACTTGGCCTGACAAACTAGTTTCTCAATTTCAAACATCTGCTCGGGCTTATTTATGATCATGTAGAGAACAATTCACAAAAAAGGCCCATACAGTTAACTTATTAATTCAAATTTGAACTAAATGTGTTTTGTGTCTCCTTCTTGTCTGGATTGAAGCTACTTTAAAATAATCATTATGAGAATCTAATTTCTGACAACATCCAACAACACTCCTGAGCCAACATCTGTAACTAAGGGTCCATGTAGGTAAAAAATGGGCTGAAGATTTGACCCTATATGGGATTGTCCAGAGTCTATAATGGCCCCATGCCAACTGCCCATATGGGTGGTTTTATCCAAGTGGGCCCAGGATAAGATGCCCATTTTGGGCCCATACCCACTTGGTACCCAGGTAGCTTAACCCATGGGGCCCACATGGGGCCATTATGAAGCCAATATACAGCCCAATTTCCAGCTCTAACCACATGGAGCCCACACAGTTGACCGGCTTTTTCAGGTCCCGTCTATAAAGGTGACAGATGTTTCTGAAAGCTCCGGACACAGCCTGTAAGTGGACCTTGAGTTTAGTCTGTTTTGCAACACTACATCATCTTTTATCTACAACTTAAATGTTTAAACTTATTTCAAACAGTAAAACTTAAAAAGGCATGTCGACTTTGTGAAAGAAATGACTTCCCCTCTATTTATTTTTGCCCAAACTGCGAATCTCTATCAATTCCCTCATCACATAGCCTAATTCCTCTATTAAATATTTAGATACACTGGCAGTCTCTGCCCCCTAGATGTCCTCTGAAAGAGATATTCCAATCATTTGTTGAATGTGATCCCAATTATCAGCGTCAGGCATATCCATGTGAATCTGTTTGGAGGCTGGTGGACTTTGCACGTCTCTCTTTCATGTTAACTTCGGCTAATTGACATAAACCTGCAGTCAAATTAACCCCATTAATTTATGTATTAGCAATGGGAGCTATTTATGGTGCTTCACATTAGTTGAGACTAAGATGAAGTAAAAAAAAGTTGTGTTCAGACTAAACATATTGTTTTATTGTGTGATTTATTCCACACAGGAGCAAAAAAAACTGAGCAATATTGCTGAAATTGCATTTATTCCTCTGAAGACAGCACAGACTGTTTAATCTGATTTGTAGGCCTATCGTGGATGAACATTTTCAAAATGTAGGCTACTTCTTTAAACAAAATAAAAAAGGGAAAACATTTGGAGGTGTTTGTTATTACAGGATATTATGCACTGGTTGCTGGTTTTACTTAAACGAGTTTGACACCCCTGCTCTAGAGGTTTGATTGTATGGCATCTTTATGACTTAAAGTGTGTTGAATACTGAGACTAAACAAACAAATAATTAACACACTGTACATAGTTTTAATGTCACTGTAACGAGACAAAAAGTGTCCATGGTTGAAACTTATCAGTCCAGTTCATGTAGTTTTGGGGTATTTGTGTCGTATTTGTATGATACTCACCGTTTTTACACTGTTTTATTTCGTATATATTTGTCGCTATTTTTTAATAAATCTAATTAAAATCGAAATGAAATAATTAATGTTATTTTTGAGTCTATTACTTTCTTGTTCTTTTTCGCAAAAATACAAGTTAAACTCAGACTATGGTTAAACTTTTACCACACCCGGTCAGTAATCACGTGGGATATGACGTTTACAGCATATAAAAGCATCATCACGCGAGACTTCCGTTCTTGAGCTCTTTCACTGGCGGGGTGGTAACAAGCGAACTGTCCTGCTCTTCAACATGCCGCTGCCACATGTCTTTTTAAATTTACGCCTACACATGGACTTAACTGCAGATGAGCCGCCGTGATCAGGTAATATTTTAAGAGTAGTTATTGAACTATGCTTTAGTCTGGAGGCGGTTTTATATTGAATGTGCTAGCTTGCTGCTAGCTGTTAGCTATCCTTGAGTTAAGCTAACACGTGCAAGGAGACCATGTAGGGTTTAAGTTACAGAAGGGTTTTTAGTAGGTAACTGTGAACACCTGAGAGCATGCAATTGAATTCACTCGTGCGTAAAGTAACCTGGATTTAAACTAGTATTTTAAACTAACTTTGCATCATGTTTAATAAAGGGGCAGTGAGGAGCATGGCCTTCTTTGATCAGCAGCTTGTAACATGGCTAATTAAAGATCTGCTGTCTGACTTGTTCAATATATTTTGTCTGTAGGTGCAGCTTGGGCCGATGAGGTGCATCATCCTGCCAAGAAAAGCCGTCTTTCATCGAAATGAAAGGTAAGATTGACACAGTGGTGTAACTTTCAATTCTGAATTCATGCAGTGAACATGATTTTGCACCGTCTGAAAGTATAAGTGAGGAAATCGGTGGTATCTGACTTGAAGCAGATGTATGTGTGTGAGTCACATGTTGCTGTTGGACTATCACTAATGAACTGTCTCTTTACAGGTTCACGTGTCCCACTTCAGGAGGCCCGGTGAAAAGGTTTGTACCACTTTACTGCTTATGATCCACTTCAGCACAGATTCAGTGATGAAAACTGCTGCATAGGAAGTGCCGTCTGATGCGATAACTGACGATGGTATTAGCTGTTCTGAGAAATGCTGTTGAACCTTTTGTTTGTGGTGCACCCACTCTGAACACTTGATGTAGATGTAATTTTATTTTTTTCTACAGGTTTTGATCTTCAAAGCAAGACTATGACGACACATGGGCGCTGATGAGAGCTGAGCAGGTAAATACTATAAGACTTAGCTCTTGATGGTAAAATCAAGCCAGTGATGATACAAGTTATCCCTGTCTGAACTAATTGTGGAGTCATGGTAACCTGAGGCTTGACTGCAGATACAGAAACAGTATACGTTTGGCTGACGATAGTTTGTTTGAATTACACTGGTATACCTGCTCAACTACAAAATTTCTCCCTACAGGTCTGACAATCTGCAAAGAGAAGACTTGGGCAACACAAGGGTGCTGGGAAATGTTGAACAGGTAAATGCCTTTAAGACTTAATGATAAAGTCTAGCCAGTGATGAAACATGTTATCCCTGTCTGAACTAAAGTGTGGAGTCATGGTAACCTGAGGCTTGACTACAGATACAGAAACGGTACAACTTTGGCTAACATAGTATTACATGAGTGAAGTGTTAATCTCCCTTTTTCCCTAACTTGCAGATGAAGGCGACGGAAGTGGATGCAACACCAGCTTGGGACAGATCCAGAAGCTAATATTAAATGCAGTAGATTTGTCAGTATAAAAATGAAGCCATGTTTAATCTAAAACATGTTTAATAAAAAATTATGAACTGTATAAAAATTCAAGCACAATGGCACATTTTAAATATATACTACACGTGAAACGTAACCTAAATCTTACTGGGAGCACCCAGCATGTGTTGGTCAATCTGTTTTGAAGGGGGATCTGTAAGATTTCTTCTTCAAATTCTCCAAGAAGATCTGCTCCTCTGCGAGGAATTCCCGGTCCTGTGGGGAGAAAGTAATTAGGAACAGAAATGCAAACTTTATAACAGACAATTGTTTCTAGATTTTTTTTTGCCATTTTTTTTGCCACTGTAGCTAAGTAAATGTGTTGATTGTGGATGAGTCGCATGTTGTAATGAGCTTGTTTCAATTCCATATTGACATTAAAAACCTACAGTGACAACCTACTTGTGGTCTTTTGAATTGTAAGTCCTTAATGTTTAATAATCTCTAGTGCAGTTAATGCTGACCAAATTGCAGTTTTATTTTAAGTGTTAAGGACTCAGCAAAATGTTAAGTACCACTGGGACATCAATAAGTTGACCTCAGATTTCTTCATGTTGTAAGAATTGTTGAAAGAGCTTTTGGACAACTGTAATGATGGTCTTGTGCTTAAATTGTATTATGACATTAAGTTTGTAGATGATCGCCACACAGTGCATGCTGGTTAAATTTGTGTGCAAGACCCAGGGTATGAAGGAAAACAGTCTGTCACCTGAAAGAACTGACAGGCTCTTAGTTTAAATCTCAGATGCCCTGTTCTAGAAAATCCTAATTTTGTGTAAATCTAATACTTAATGCTGGATTGTAGGCTAAAAATCTAATGCAAAGAAGGTTTGATCTATTAAACAGTGGTTGATAATGTTAGAACATGGTTTGCAAATCACAGCCTACAGATGGACGCAACAGAATAGAAATATCTGACTTTCTGTTTATTCTTTGAAGGCTGCTGGAAACTGTCTGACTTGACTGGTTTTTTTTCCCCACCACCATCTGCTGCAGCTGCTTGACTTGTCTTTTTCAGGCCTTGTGTCTCACACACAGCTTGATTGCCGAGATATTTATGTAAATTTCTATCTCCAATTCTTGGAATCTTTCATCAAACAGCTTTTTGAAGGTTTGCCACCTTTAGTGCTATTTTATGCACCAATCATGATAATGTGACTACTTTTTGGAACACTGATAAACCAGAGTAAAAATCTTAAATGTTATAGTGTAATTTAAAAGGTAGACTTTGCATGATTTTTCAATGTATACTAAAGTAACCGTTCTTAATCATCCCCTACGACCCTGTCTGCTGAGACGCTTCCCTATACCTTTAGTTTAACTTGTATTTCCACTGGTTACCTTTTCTGAAGTGTACCTCCACAGAGCCAGACTAGCTTGAAGAGCCATGGACTTGGAGTTGGCACATGAGGTTGTTGTTGGAGGAGGAACATTCAGGGTTGATTGCAGCTCCGGGTTTGGCAACACTGAACCTGTGTCTAAAGATAAATATAACAAAACCGTGTTATACACTTTATATTGGACAAGTACTTTTTGTTGAACGATGGCCAACACCCAGCGTTGATCTCACCTGGTAAAACAGGTGGAATCATTTGTGTTAAAGACGTAACTGGAGGGACTTGTCTCAGCCTCTCTGTGTCCTCCTGCAGATGATTTAACCGCATTCGCTCCTGTGATGAGAAGTGTTTACCACGCAGTAACCATTTATGTGCTGTTCTTATATTGTTTTTGTAAAACAGAAGCCTGATCTGTTAAATATCGCACAGAGAGGTGTCACCTGAAGGATTCGCTGCTCCTGCTGCCTCAGCCTCTCTGTCTGGGTATGGATATTTCTGAGCCTTGCTTCGTGCTCAGCCTCCACACGTTTCGCCTCCTGCAGCGCTCGTTCTCCTTCCTCGAACTTCTCCGCAGCAAGCTGCAAACAGCACAGCGTGGTCAAAACTCAGACATGACTTATTACAGCACTACATGTAGGGGTCTGCGTGGTGTGATCCTACCTTGCTAAAGGCCTCCACCTCCTGGGCTCGTGTCTTGAGTCTCAGAGCTGTGCTGCTTATTTTCTCTTTCTCTCTGCTCACTTCTTCTTTCAGTCTGTCCAGAGTTTCTTTCTCTTGTGCCAGAGCCATCTCCTTTTGTTTCAGCTCTGCAGTGTGAAGCTTTAGGTCCCCTTGTTCCTGCAACAGACACAGAGAGAAAGGTATATTTATTTGTCCTTTGGAGTCCCTGCCTTGGCCTGCGCTGCTGTCATCCTCCAGCGCTCCTGAGGCATACAAAAAAGGTATCTCCAGTCTTTGAAGGGAAAAGCATCAGTCTTCACTGCAGGTGTTTTTGCCTCCTGCTATGTCAAAGAAAATGCAGGTATCCTAAAAATAGTCTGTTTTTAAAGTCAGATTTTACCCTGACCTTCTCAAGCTGTCTCTGCTGCTCACTGAGCTGAGTGTCCATCCTGGAAATGACTTCCTTGAGGTACGCTCTCTCCTCTGCCATCGCCTTCTGCTGCTGGGCCAGACAGTCCTGCACCACTGAAACAGGAATTAGGAGAATGACCTTAACCCACTTGCAATGTGATACCAACTAAAGTAGGCTATTAGGCAATTTGTATCTTGACCTATTTGTGCAAAGTGTGTGCATGCATGTAAATGTGTGTTTGTGTGTATAAGTACTTCGAAGCTGCTCGTCCCTGTGCCGTGCCCCCTCCTCCAGGCCATGAGCCGTGTGTTCGTGTGTGCTCTCCACCCGAGAAGACAGATCACCCAGCCGAGAGGAGAACTGCTCCATCTGCTCAATCACCACTTTAAGAGATCTGGACAAAAAAAACAAAACACAGAACTGCTAGTAGATAATACAAAAATCTCTGCAATATAGGAAATCTGTTTTGATATAAAATATAGTAAAAAAACAATAATTCCAGACACTCTCTAGTTGCAGTTTGCTCTTTCTACATACTGTATGTAATAGAAATATAAGCACTGAAACTAGTATTACACAAAAACACAGGTTGAACATACTACTAGTCATCACAGGATTATAATTACAAGTATAATTGCAAATGAAACTGGTGTACTAGGATAAAATGTAACCTGGTCTGAGATGTTGCGCTCGTAACTGCATCAATCTCCTCTTCCTTTAGTTTCTTTAGTCTCTGGACATGATCCTCATGGTCTTTCTTCATCTCCAAGATAGATTTCCTTGACAGCAAAGTGGTACAAATACAACAAATATGTGGTGAACTTTAAAGTTTATCATTAAAAGAATCAATATGCTCACTCTGGGACTTAAGAAGTTATCAGGGATATAATTTTTTCCAGTTTTACGACAACTATATGCACTATTGATTCTGTTGCGCTAAAAATCTGCACATCATTCAGGAAACATGAGAGCTGCCAAGAAAAAAAATCATCCTGTTTGAGCCTTCATCTGATTTTGATTTTGTTTTATTGTGGCCAGCCTAAGGCACACCTGTGCAATATTCATGCTGTCTAATCAGCATCTTGATATGCCACACCTGTGAGGTGGGATGGATTATCTTGGCAAAGGAGCAGTGCTCACTAACACAGATTTAGACAGATTTGTGAACAATATTTGTGAGAAATGGTCTTCTGTGTGTATAGAAAATGTTTTAGATCTTTGAGTTCAGCTCATGAAAAATGGGAGCAAAAACGAAAGTGTTGCGTTTATATTTTTGTCCAGTGTACATTACTTGTCAGAGGTGAGACCAAGATATTGTTTTGCAAGTCACAAATAAGTCTCAGGTCTTTCCATTCAAGTCCCAAGTCAGGACAGGCATTTCCAAAGCTTTGAGTTTCAATACCTCTGCAGGTCCTTGAGTCTTTCCACCTCGCAGTCTCTCTCTTGCTGGGCCTGGGCCAGTTTGCGCTGGTACTGTGCCTGCAGCTCCGAGCGTTCTTGCTCAGCCGATCGTGTTACTGCAGCCAGGCGATCCATTAGGTCTTCACACTCCTGCCGTGTTTGTGTCTCCCTCTGGGCTGCTGATTCCTCGAGAAGCTTCACTCGAGTCCTGGACGTGCACAGAAATCCTTACAGTGTGAGTTCAGCACACGGACACACATAAGCTGCTTGAAGTGCAGGGAATTATGCATAATGTATGTTAAACATGTACACAGGCACTGCACATTTGCATTACATATGTGTGTATGTGTATGTGTGTGTGTGTGTGTGTGTGTGGGCAATGAATAAACTACTTGTGTGCGTTCTCCATTAGTTCCATATCCTGTTTATGCCTCTGCTGGACACACTCTAGCAACATTTGGCTTTGGTCTCGCTCCAGTTGCAGGGTCTTCACCTGGACAGAAACACACAGACAGCTCAGGCTGTGCAGGTACATGGATGTCACACAGGAAGAGGATTTGGGACAGCAGGGAAGGTTATCACTCCTTTCCCTCTCATCATGACAGCAGCGTTAATGTACCTGTCCCTCCAGCTGGATGATGCGAGCCTGTAACGCTTGATAATCTCCAGGCGGCTGCTCTCTCTCTTTGAGTCTCTGCAGGAGCCCTGCATCCACAACACCCCCAAGACCCAGTAACTGAGACTGCATCATCTTTAGGAGAAGAGTAAACAAGTCAAGAACAAACCAGGTGGTAAATGGGTTCTTACATTTTTAATAAATCTACAAGCAGAGACTTTTATGATGTTACCTGCTGTTGTAGAAGCAGCTGCTGCAGACTGTCTGCTGAAAGTGTCACCTTCACAGAAGATATGGAAAGGATTTCAAACAGTTAGTTTACAATCGCCCAAATTATGTAAAATATATTACAGAAAAGCATGAATACCTGTTGTTGGATGGCAGCTGATGCATTTTGCTGTGGAAGAGCTGCAAAGAAAACAACCATGATCATATTTACCTGCTCGCCTTAGATATCAAAGTGAATACTGCATCTGAAACTACATCAGATTTTCCCAAAGTTACATACACCACATTGAGCCAGAAGGTATAGCAGAGATGGGGTTGGGCAGCGGCTGCTGTTGCAGGGTTTCATCCAGCGCCTGACCGGGCCCACTTGGCACCCTGGATCCCTTGTTGGAGGATAGGTGTTGGGGTTGGGACTGAGGATGGGGTTGGGTGAGGCTAACGCTAGCAGCAGAGGCCGGTAAAGGAGCAGTAACTTGAGGAGGGCAATCTGAGGGATGAGACGAATTTAGAGTTTGTCCGTGGTCTACTTTAGCATGTGCGGTCCCTGAGGGGGATGTTAAGTCGGAGGGGAGGTAAAGTTGGGTGGTGGGTGTATGCTCTTTGATTAAAGAAGGGGACTGTGGTGGAGTGGAGGGACAAGCGGGAGTGGTATCTGTTTGAGAGGGGGAGCAGAATGTTATGAGTTGGATGTGACATGAGGTAAAATGAGGGCCGGGACACATGCTGTGTCTTTAACTGTCTGGGAAACGCAAGGGCGGACGCTGGGTGCTACTCTTGCATGTACCCTGTGCGAGGTTTCAAGGGCAGAGAGGCAGGTTGCGTCCAAATTTGCAAGGCAACCTTAACCAGCACTGTATATGATATCATAGATATTCCAATTTAGGAGCCGATTTCTTCCAAGTGTTGTTTCTTAGTATGTAATTGGCCTAAAATGTTGTCTGTAGGACAGATGTACAGTTCTTGTGATCAACTTCTTCTCCATAGGTTTAATAGACTGATATTTAGAGAAGAAAAGGAAGATATCTTCCAATTGTGATTGGCTGTTCCACGTCACATGACATGATGTACCCTTAGCTGCGTTCGAAAAATTGTACTTCATCTCAGGGTGTTGCTGTCGCACCCTGAAAAGAGGCGTTTGGGGATGCTTGCCATGCCTTAACGGTGCCATTCTCACCTTTGAGCACATGTTCTGTGCGTCTACATTGAAAACAATGGATCTGAAGGTGAAAAAAATGCAGCATGTGTACAGGCCCTGTGGTACCAGATGTGGGGCTCATAACTGCTGTATGATGTGTTTAATCTCTCAGAATCAATGAGAATGAATGATTAATTAATGGGATAAAAGAAGGCTTCTACTGCTTATGTGCAAAGCTGCCAAGAAAGGAGCAATGTGGCTATGAAAAGTCACTATTTTAATAATAACTGAAGAGTAGTTTACTTGGATAAATACCTTGCTCGGTCCTCGCCTCTCTGACAGGAGTGGAGTGAGCACTGGGGCTGGGCTGTCCAAGAAAAGTACCACTGCACAAAACAAAAGCAGAATGACAAAAATAGCAAACACATTTTCACTCACAGTTCTCGGGTTTAATGGATTTAGATAAAAAATATCTTACCTAGCTTCTCTGACAGATGTAAGAGTGTCCTCTCTGCCTCTGGGAGCTTGTGAAGTGACTTGTTTACTAAAAAACAAGAGCAGGTTATCATTCAGTGCTGAAGAACACGCTTTGTCTGTCATTGTGTCACTGTATTTCCTTTGTTGTGTACCTAACAGTCGACTCCAGATCCACTTCCTCTCCCAGGCCCAAAGCGTCTTCCTGCTTGGATGTTTTTGCCTCAGACTTTGACACTGATGGCACCTTCTTCCTGCTCAGTACTCCTGCTAACCAATCATCTTCCTCCTCTTCTTTCTTCTGGCTCTTAGAGACCTCTGGTTTGGTTTGTTTGGTGATATTATCAGTTGTCGCTGGGGTGTCAGCTGCCATTTTTGCAGCAGATGTGGCATGACTGCCAGTCAGGGAGGGTCTTCTCTCTAATGAAGGAGAGGCAGGAGCCTTTGGAGACTCCGTTGAAGTCTTGGTCTCTTTGGCATCGCCCTCTAGAAAGGTGAGGTCGTCGTTTGTCTTGAGGCCGAGCCAGTCGGCTGAGTTGCGGTGTCGTAAGGTGGCGGGGGTGGTGGGTTTTGGTTTCTTCTCTGGCGTAGAGACGTCCTCTGTAGAAAATCTGACGACGAGAAAACATGGAGAGTTCAGTTTCAGGCAAAAACAGCTGCTGTAAAACACCAAAATCAGACTTCACACACACCTGACTGACTGTCTACGGGACAGGCGCCCTTCAAGCATGGATCCCAGAGTGGGCTGATAGGAGCCAAACGTGAGGTCATCTTCGAAAAGTGTCTCTGACGAATAAGAACAACATACAAGTTGAAATATTTTACTCTCCTCCTACTCATGAGAGCAGAGGATCAAGGTTGCTATACTACCTTTCAAAGTAGGGGTCTTTTCTTTTTGCTGCTTCTCTTGAGGCTGAGGCTGCTCCTTCTTCTCGCCCGTCACAGGTCGCTCCAGAAGACGAGGTGAAGTCAAACTCTCCAGGATCCCGTCTACTGCAGTGAGAGGTCTCTGAGGGGTCCCACTCCTGAGGACAGGGGGACACAACAGAAGGGAAAGGCGAAAGACATACAAGTTAAGACACAAAAGAAGACAATAAAAGTTGCCTGATGCTGAAAGATGTTGCTTCATAAAACATCACCAAGGTTTGGCTTTGTTTTGTGGCACCCCTAAGCCCAAAGCTCAAAGCACTAACGCAGTAATTATTCATTGTTGGAGCACTATAAATAAAAACAACAATAACAGTGAGACAGTGTGAGTGAGAGCAGAGCTGTTACCTCTCCTTGTTGGACCAAAGCATGCTGTCTTTTTTCCTGGCGTTGCTTTTATCACTGTCAAATCCCAAGGCATCCATTAGATCATCCTTATCATCGTCATCAAATGTGAGATCCCTTCGTTTTTTGGCTGCCTTAGCTGTTGAACAAAGAAAATACACACTCAAACACATACAGTACTTCAGTGTTTGTTTGAAGTTTTATGGAATTATGGATCATTTAAGTCTCACATGTTTCAGTCTTGAGGATAGGAGATGCTGAAGGAGATGGTGCAGATTTTTCAGGCTTGGGCTGCTGTGTGTTAGATTTAGGTTCAGGCTTGGTTTCATCTGGAAGCAAGTCATCGAGATCGGCCAGCGGGTCGTCCGGATCTGCAGAGGAAATAAGAGTCTTCACTTTTATTTGGACACCAGACGATAAAACTTTAAATGATATTCCTTATGATACATTTTTTAAAACATCACAAACAGTACATGTGCTCAAATAAATTATGTATATGTTTATACTAAGTTACCAGTTTATTAGGTACACCTGTTTGCACCTGTTCAATACAATAGTTGTTGGTGGTGTTGTATTAGATTGCATTTACTGACAGACTTTTTTATACTGTTCCCCTTATATATATGTAAAAAGTAGTGGAGAAAAATAAGAGAAACACTTTTTAACACAAGGCAGTAAGCTCAACATACGGTACTATTATTACTTGCAGACCTCTGGTAATTTGTAATAATTGCAGAAGTCGTCTGTGATCTTAATTCTGCGCAAATCTGCCATGTCTGTAATTTGTAAAGTAAATATTCCGCCTCAAATGACATCCCTTATTTCATCAAACACAGAGGTCATGTGATAAAAGTAGTTCATGCGAATTAGCATCTCTCTGATTTTTCTGCCTCTTTCCCACGTCGAGAATTATGGAGGCTGACTTGGAAATTATGAATGAAAGTTTTGACAGCATTTTGGGTGCAGGAGGCTCATCTCGCTGCACAGCATGGAAACCATTTGCAGAAAAAGCAAGCTTAAATTGATCAGAAGAGCGAAATCTCAAAAGGTGATGACACCGACAATGTATGGCAGAATCGCTTATGTTTGTTTAACCTACATTTTGCATAACTCCTTATCTTGTTAGGGGTCGCGGGGGGGCTGAAGCCTATCCCAGCTGACATTGGCTGAGAGGCAGGGTTCACCCTGGACAGGTCACCAGACCTGACACACAGAGCCAGACAACCATTCACACTCACAATTTAGAGTCACCAGTTAACCTGCATGTCTTCGGACTGTGGGAGGAAGCTGGAGCACCCAGAGAAAACCCACGCTGACATGGGGAGAACATGCACAGAAGGGCTCCCCCACCCCAGGGTTTGAACCCTCTACCCCTGGTTTGAACCAGGAACCCTCTTGCTGTAAGGTACAATGCTAAACACTGCACTACCATGATTCCCTTAACCCACATTTAAAAAGAAAAAAAGAGGTTAACGCTGTTCACCACTTCTAGTAGTGCTGTGTTTTTTGTGTATAGTGTGGACTGTGTGCATCATATCCAGGGGATAATGTCTGTAAATTTGAGTAAAATATTGACTTCCCTTATCCCGTGTAAATGCACTGCCTGAAACACACATATTTGGAAAGGGGAGTCCCCAGATAATATTCGTCCCATGTAAATAAGGCAAATATAGGCTTTTTTGAAGGGCTATTGTATTAAATTGTACAGGTGTACCAAAGAAACGTATCAGTATTGTAGTGGTAGTTGATGAGGTGGGTGTACTGCTAGGTAGACAGGTAGGTCACTGACGAGGAGGTGGGTACACTTTCCTATATATTTTAAGGGCTTTTTGGATGATAGGTGAGTTTAACAGCTAGAAAAAGAGAAGGCTATACCCCTGTGTAACTGCGTATACCCTCCACTCCACCACTGACTGGTGTCCATGTGAGTAATTTACACATTCCACATTTGTACATCTGTGTGGGATATCAAACTATCACCTCTTTTTGTTGTGCGTACCTCTCTTGGTCACTAACTACCCACTGACACGGTCCACAGATATTGTTCAACCTACAAGTTACAAGGCCAAACACATATCTGTGCTAATGTACCTTTAGTGTAGGGTGTCTGACCGACACCATCATCATCACCACCGCTGTCTAAATGAATGTAGCAGTTCAAGAAAAACAAAGCAAAGCTATTAGTAAATAGCTGCTGAGTTATATAAAGCTCAGTGTCAGAGATGGATTGGGACGGGGAGGCTCACTTACCGGAGAAGATTAACTTCCTGTAGTTCTGCGTTGTAGACGAAGGTGCAGAGTTGGGCTTCCTCCCTCCTGTGGTGGGTTCATCTGAGTGAACAAGGGGAGACACACTCTCTCTCTGATTGCTACTCTTAATCCAAACTTCAAAGCCAGTAATAACGTGAAGCTAATAATGAGAAAAATAATTTATGCAAGAACACTCTGCGCTGAATTACCTGCTCCCTCTGGTTTTACTTTACTTTCTAATGTGGAAGAGTCTTTCTTCGGCTCTGTTTGTGCAGGAGCTGAACTGGGCTTTTTCTTTGATGCGAAGAGGTCAGCGTCCATATCATCCATGTCCTGTACAGGGATACAGAAAAACAACAGGCACTGTAAGAGGACAACTACAAAGCTGAATATTGTCTCTGCATTCTCTAAATTGAAAATGAGCTACCTTCAAGTTCTTCAGTATGTCGTTGGGATCTGCCGCTGAGACATCAGAGTCCTTGGACAGAAAATAGTGACTTAAATAGCAGCCTAAAATACTCTGAACAAATACATGTATCTCTTCACATCTCTGTCTACATACCTCAGTGTCCCCACCATCCCTCTTTACCTCCTGTGCTAGCATACTGAAGATGTTATCAGTGGCAGAAGTGCTGCAGAAGAAACAAAAGTTATACAAAGTAGTTATGATTTATAAGTTGTGGTATGTAACTCTCCAAATCCTCCGACTTACCGATTCAGTGGTCCACTGCGAGTTGCTTTCCCCCTTACTGGGAATTCTGGTGAGCAAATTGATGAGAGGAAGTATTTTAACACAAATCTCTCACGGTGACATTACAATAATAATGTATAATAATACTATTTGGTTAAAAACTGCTCACTTACTTTCATCATCAAATAAGCTGTCGAGCAAATCATCATCTCCAAATAAACCTTGGGAAAACAGAGAGAGGACACACAAGCTTGAGACTCTTCAGCTTATTATAGGATTTAGGGGGATACTGGCCGAAATGGAATATAATATAGTAAGCATGCTTGCTGTACTAAAGATTCACATTTTCTTTATCTTGACACTACTTTTCCTCACTTACCTCACTTCCTTTCCTCAGCACTGATTGGTTCCTTTCAATCCTTGTTCACTCATTAACCTGACTGCGTTCACCTGCTCACCCCGATTTAAACCCTGAACATCATTTCACTCATTCTTTCTTCAGTGTCACATGAGACAGAAGTGCTGGTAAGCATTTTCTTTCTCTTTAGTTTATTCTGGACATTATCTCTGGACAATTTCTTGGTTGTAAAATTAGTCACCGGCCGCTTTAATAGGTACACCTGTTCAACTGCTTGTTAATTCAAACAGCTCATCAGCCAATCACGTGGCAGCAACTCAATGCATTTCGGCATGTAGACATGGTCAAGACGACCTGCTGAAGTTCACAATGGGGAAGAAAGGTGACTCTGAACGTGGCATGGTTGTTGGTGCCAGACGGGCTGGTCTGAGTATTTCAGAAACTGCTGATCTTTTGGGATTTTCGCACACAACTATCTCTAGGGTTTACAGAGGATGGTCTGAAGCAGAAAATATCCAGTGAGCAGCAGTTCTCTGGGTGAAAATTCCCTGTTGACGCCAGAGGTCAGAGGAGAATAGTCAGACTGGTTCAAGATGATAGAAAGGCAACAGGAAGTCAAATAACCATTGGTTATAACCAAGGTCTGCAGAAGACCATCTCTGAACCAACACATCCAACCTTGAAGCAGATGGGCTACAGCAGCAGAAGACCACACCAAGAGCCACTGCTGTCAGCTAACAACAGGAAACTGAGGCTACAGTTCACACAGACTAGAAGATAGAAGTTTGGAAAAATGTTGCCTGGTCTGATGAGTCTGGATTTCTGCTGCCACATTCAGATGGTAGGGGCAGAATTTGGCGTCATGGATCCATCCTACCTTGTATCAACGGTTCAGGCTGCTGCTGCTGGTGTAATGGTGTGGGGGAGATTTTCTTAGTACCAACTGAGCCTGGTTTAAACACCACAGCCTGCCTGAGTATTGCTGCTGACCGTGTCCATCCCTTTATGACCACAGTGTACCATCTTCTGATGGCTACTTCCAGCAGGATAACGCACCATGTCACAAAGCTCAAATCATCTCAAACTGGTTTCTTGAACATGACAATGAGTTCACTGTACTCCAATGGCCTCCACAGTCACCAGATCTCAGTCCAATAGAGCACCTTTGGGATGTGTGGAACGGGAGATTCTCATCATGGATGTGCAGCTGACAAATCTGCAGCAACTGTGTGATGCTATCATGTCAATATGGACCAAAATCTCTGAGGCATGTTTCCAGCACCTTGTTGAATCTATACCTCAAAGACTTAAGGCAGCTCTGAAGGCAAAGGGAGTCCAACCTGGCACTAGCAAGGTGTACCTAATAAAATGGCCATGGAGTGCGTATCAGTCACATTAAGTATGGGGCAGCATTCAAATTACACTTGAACTTACTTTGGGATGGTTTGCCCTTCAGCTTTGCAGCCTGTAAATGACAATAAATGTGTTGCGTTACAGACAGGATAATGTCATTCACGCAAATCAGTTGCGTTTACTTACAAAGTGACAGAAAACATGCGCGTAACTTTTCCAAGAATCCAGTAAACACTAATAAATAATGGAAATGTAGATACTGGCAGCAGCCTGACTCACCATGTCCAATGTCTCCTGACAGGGTTAAATGTGAGAGTAGTTAGCTAATAGCTAGCCTAGCTAAATCTGATTAGGCGTCTCCTGTCTCCATTGGTAACCACACCGTTACACCGACGAGCATTCACGTTAAGGACACTACACATGATGTAGGTCGTAGTTGGTTACATACCGTGTTGTTTCATGATTAAATACAGTCGTGTTTAGTCGTTTAGCGTTTTTAAAATTGCCCGGTTTATGTGAAGTAACGTTAAGTTCACGAATGAAACGAATAACACCGCCGCTACCGTAGACGCAACATCAGAAGGCAACGTTACTGCAAAATGGACAACGCTGCTCGTTAGCCATATTAGACATTTAACAATACGGTAATTCAGTCTTATAATACAAACTTTATGCGTATCATTATAAAGTCTTAGCTTTGAGTTGTGCACGCAGCAAACGGCAATTCAGAAGCATCTAGATGCAGCAACGTTTCCACAACCGGCGCGAGCCACACGCTTCCTGTTTACAGCTCGCGGTGCATTGTGGGTAGAGTAGTTTTTATTAATAGCGTACAATTTAAGAAAACACGTTTCAGGAAATGTGTTTGCTTTGGGCTGTGTTTAAATTATGAAGTTGGTTATTCTGAACTATGTTTGACATCTTACTGACGTCTTGTTTACTTGGTGAAATGTACGGAGCGGTTTCACCACCAGGTGGCGTCAGAGCTCAGGAAAATTAGCCAAAGCAAATCAGCTCCAGCAAAACTGAAGAGCTGAATAATTTATCCTGAGAGCCATGTTTAATTCAGTGAGGTCTAGGCCTGATGTTGCTCTTGATCAGCACGATGATAACCAGTAAGCACATGGCTCAGATTTAGCTTCATAACGCTATTCCTCGTGAGACCTGAGTCTTTTTCAGGTGTGTCAGAGTTGGGGTTAGACATGCGTGCCAACATGATGTGATTTATTATTATTATTATTAACATAATTATTATGTTGAAGAGACATTTTATACTATAAACATGGTAAACAACCACACAACCTCTGTTTAAAACGTGTGCATGCAGGAATATTTACGATGGGCTTGCTGTTTCATGCTCGATATACTCACAGGTATATGATGAGACAATGGGCCCCTGGGCACAAACACACAAAAGGCACCACCACTTTTCCCACATAGCAGCAAGACACATAGACTTTATAGTAGTTTACCTCCTTTAGTTGTTGTTTTGCTTGTTTTTGTAGTCATTGTGCTTCTCTCTCTGGTTTTGTTTGTTTGTTTGTAGTTTTGATCTGATGCCATGTAGGTAATACAAGGCCAGAATCATGAAATATCAATACCAATACTGATATGGATACTACTGAACAGCTAATGGTGAAAAATTACAGTTTGAGGTGAAGAGGCTGAAGATCTGGTTTGACTAAAATGTTAATTTTACAGCTACTTGGATGCTTCTTCCCTGAGCCTCTCTGAAAAGACTCTGCCAGTGAAGTCTGTTTCTGTGTCTGGGGTCTGGATGCTGAGGCATTTCCCTCCTCCTTCCTTCTTTTTGTTGCAGCACCACATTCTCTTTCCCATGGTTTCTTCCTCCTTCGGTCAGCCATCATTGCAATAATGCGTTGGATTAAATAGCCAGGTTGTGTGCTGCATACGCACGATACACAAGTTGTTTATGCATGTTGATTCAAGTGCACACAACATGACAACAGCAGAGGAGAAGCCAAGAGTACATCGTTGTTGACACTGACAGTTTTGCTCTTGAAATACAAACGGGTACAAGCTAGAAGAGAGAAATGGATCCCTGGTTTGGTATCAATCCTACTGATGCAGGGATCGATTTTCATAACACAAACATATCTGTAGTCTCAATATTTTGGTATCCATCTGCCCACCCCTTGTTTTGTGTCTCTTTGTAGTTGTTGTTTGCTCTTTTCGTAGTCTTTGTGTCTCTTTACAGCTGTGTTGCGTCTCTTTGTGCTCATTTTGAGTCTCCTCCTAGTGTCACTTTGAGTGATATTTTGCAGGTGAAGGCCAGGGGGACCACTACAACTTAGGGCACTGGGGCCCTTTTCAGTTATCGGTCCATAATATCAATATTTATGGCTTTTTCATGACCTCAAGGCAGGAAGTTCATACTTTTGCTTGATCCAAGGAACTATAAACGTTATTTATAGTTTCCTTGACATGATCAAAGAAGAAATAGCTGACAAACACAACTTTAATGTTTTTAGAGATCATAATCGATTGAAGCAAAAGAGCAGGCAAAATTCTCGTGTACTTTGAAGGATAATACCATTTACTGCTATGTCAGCCTTGTGCAAATGATAATGTGCAAATTGTAAGATTTATTTTACTCTTTTGGGGGCAAAAGACCTTACTCACAGCACAGGATGGAGACAATAAATGAATCAATAAATGTATTGTCAAGAGGCAAAACTGACTGTTTAAACTATGGAAGCCTGCAAGGAAAAGGAAAATAAATGCTTTTTCTTGTTTAATAGTAGAAATATACCCTTTTTAAAAAGTCATCAGCTAATTAAATACAATTATTTTTAGTGCATGTGAAAGACAACCGTCATTTGCATTCTGAAGCACACAATGTCACAAATCAAGTGCATTTCATTGCTTTATTTTTGGGCTCCTGTCTGAACAACATAAACCTTTAAGGGATTCACAGAATTGATATACCTGCCATGCACAATACAGTACGTTACATTACAATACAATGCATGACTTCAGCCCCTTTTTCTCAAGAAATTAGGTCACTTATGCGATATTAAGAGACACTACTCTTTAAGAAACATCCATCACAGCTCATCCTGTCCTCACACATACATGTAACACAAATCATTATTTTTAAAAGCGAGCAAAAGCAGGAAATCAAAGAAATTATTACTGCTTCTTTTTATGCGGAGGCACATAACATGTTTATCACTTTCTGATCATATACCCAACTTTGAAGTGACAGTGTTGTAAATTTTCATGATCAGTGCATGGCATTTGTCAGGCTTCAACATCTGAGCTGGAATTCACCCTGGAGTCACTGTTTCCTGTTCCAGTGGCGAGAGCATCTGCAGGACAGATAGGGGAAGCCATGATGAAAACAGGCCTCGTTGTTTTTCAAGCCCCACTTTTCTTTTCTTTTTCTTTTTAAAAAAATCCTGGTGGGAGTCTTGGCGTGAGCTGTCAAGTGCAGATAAATCAGAGTCTGATCAATGACAGAAAGCAAGAAAAAAGATTACAGGAAATCTCTCTGCATAGCATCCAGGGAAATAAGTCTTGATAGCAGAGGCCGCTGAGAACAAAAGAGAAAACTAATCAGGGTTTGTAGCTTTCAAAGTTGTGACGTAAATACTTTTTTTTTTGTTGGACAATTTGTTTTCTGGTGCATTCTAAATATAACATATGACAAAGCTCACCTGATGCTCACCAGACTTGAGATGATGGCCTACTCTGGACATGTCTGCAGGGAAATAATCAGAAAACAATAAATCACCCTGACTCCGCTAAATGCACTTGCCTCCATAAAAATGATTGATAAAGCAAATGAAAGCAAACACATCAAAGTCCTGGGATTTGCATGCATACTTTGTGCAGCATTAGGTACAATGTTTAGTAGTTTATTATTTCATAGTGGGGTCTTTTAGCTGCATTAAGGTAATGTATTTATAATAACCCTCCGAAGAGATGATGGATTGTTGTTCTGCCTCTGAATCATTTAGCATTAGCAGCGTAGCAGTGAATACTTAAAAGCTAAATGTGGGGCAGGCATCTTAGCTCTTTATGCATCTGTGCCTCTGTGACATGCTCCACTGCTCCACTTTCTCCCCTTGTCTGGAGCCCCGTCTGTAAACCTCCCCGAACACACTGACACACACACACACTGACACACACAGCACTTCAACATTACTGTCAACGTCTCTTTGTCTTGCTTAGATGTTTTCCTGTCTCTGTCGCCCACTGTGATTCTCAGTTTTGGCAGTATTTTGAATTCACAACCTAAATCAATTTTAAACGCCCTGCTCTCTAAAACTGTTTTGCATTAGCCCAATTTTTTCTTGCTAAAATACTGCCAAAAACACAAACACGGCTCGCCTCAAATAACTTTTGTCCAAGGTGAAGTGCAAAAGTTATTCTTAAAGGGGTACGCCACTGATTTTACATCTGAATAACACTGATCAGTCACTTGTTATTTGTTGTATTATCATGGACGGATTATGAGACAATGGGCCCCTGGGCACAGACACACAGAAAGCCCCACCGCCTCTCCTGTGTAGGAGCAAGACACACACACATTGTGGTTGTTAAGCCTCTCTTTGTTGTTGTTTTGCATCTGTTTGTAGTCGTTACACATATCGCTGTGCAATTTCGGTTCTCTTTCTATTTTGTGTGTGTGTGTCTGTGAATGTTTTGCCCCATTTGTAGTCATTTTGCATCTGTTTTTGATAATTGTATGTCTCTTTGTGGATGTTTTGCCCACTTTCGTGGTCGTAGTGAGTCACTTTGTGCCTCTTTGCAGCTGATTTGCATGTCTTTGTTGTTGCTTATGTCTCTTTGTGGTCTTTTTGTGTTTCTTTGTAGCTGCTTTCCATCTCTTCATGACCATTTTGCATCTCTTCATGGTCATTTTACATCTCTTCATGGTTGTTTTGCCCGTTTTCGTAACTGTTGTGGGTCTCTGCATGTCTTTGCAGAGACCCACAACAACTCGTTGTTGTTGTTTTGAGTCTCTTCCTTGTCAGCACGTGTTAATTTGAGTGACATCTTGCAGGTGAAGGTCAGGGGGAGCTGACATTTGGGCCCCTGGGCATGTGCTCTGTAAGCCTGTTCAGTAATCCATCCATATGTCTAATGTCTTCTGTGGATCTGAGGAGCTTTGTTAAATCCAAGAAAATGCTTAAATCCTTATTTTTCACCTGTACCTAGGTTTGAATGTACAAGAGTTTTGATGTGCATACTTTATATTGCTGTATTTTACTGCACAGTTTAGATATTTTTTAAATATTCAAAATATTTTGTTTGCGATGTGTTAGTATTTTATCTATATTGTTTCATTTTTACGCTATTTTATATTTCGCTAATGTTGTTTATTAGTGGATTATTTAATGTTCAGCCCCTTCAGACATACTTTGTGATATCCGGGTATAATAAACTCTGACTCAATGATTATGCACCTCACAATTTACGTCTAATGCCAGTATTCAGTGCTAATGCAGGAAGTAGCAGAGAGATTGAACGTAGTCCGGGGTTTTACAGAATCACCCAGTCTTGGCATTCTTCACAGGTGATGGTTATCTCGGCCTGGACTATGAGAATACAGCTTTATAACAAAAAGCAGTAATGGTTTGTCTGACAGGTCCACTATTTCCTGATAATTCCCAAGGAAGTTTTCTGGGAAGAAATATAAAAATTGGTGGTAAATAGTCACAAAGCTCTGACACAGGTGTTTGAGTTGGATTATTTGTTTCAAGTTAAAAAATAGCTGATTTTCAGAGGAAATTTCTAAAAGAACAAGTCCATTGAAAGCCAAGTCTATATCCACTGTTTTTAATATAACTTTATATATGTGCATGATGACCATCTTTGCACTAGTTGAAATATTCCGTAGTTTATTCAAAATAATTGGAGTTAAATGACTGAAAGCTGAACATTGTGTTGCATTCTTGTGTTATCGAGTCTTTAATAACCTTTGACTTCATCTGCTGGTTCGGACTTTTAACATATAAGAACAGGAACAAACTGTTGGGAATTATCAGGGTGTGCAGTAAAATTGCAGGCACAGCCCAGCGATCTGCACAAGGTGGCAGTTCCAGACCACCCGCTTCATGGAGAGTTCAGGTTGCTTCCGTCGGGACGCAGATATCTGCTGCCAAGATGCAGGGCAAATAGACTGAGGGATTCATTTGTCCTCGCAGCGATCAGCCTTTTATATGACTTGTTTTGACTCGATGTGTGTGCTGTCTTGACATGAATTGGTTTCTATGTTGTTTTGATAACTGCTAGCTGTGGAACTAATTGCCCCAAGGGGATAATAAAGATTCTTGAACTTGAACTTGTGTGTTCCTTTTTAGACAATTATAGGAAGCTATGTGACTCATGGAAAAAAAAGTGTTCCTAAAAATCCTATTTTCCAACTGGAACTTGGCGAACATGGGTGTTTCCCAGGCAGGGAATGCTATCAACCTGGATGTTGCAAGTTTCTGGACCAAAACTAACCACTTAAAGTCGGGCTAATTTGTCCTCTGCTGCCTGCAAGTGCAGTACTCAAATCATGGGAGGACCCCTTTAAGGCCCCTGTGGCTGTAAAGCACATTTACTCAGTCTGTTTTCACTGACTTGATTGTTTGTGTGTTCTTACCCTGTGATGTTCACTGTTGTCATTTTTGTGTTTCTGCTGCTCCATTGCTCTTTGTGTATGGCACATCTGTCTCCTCTGTCTGCCTGTGATACGGGACATTAGCAGAATTCAGTATTAAATGCTCCATGTGTATCATCAGTGTCTTCTTGAACACACTTATCTGGAAACAGTTTGGTTAAGGAACTCATTTAAAAAGGAGGTTTCAGTGTTTATTAGCTCATAATTGTGTAAGCTAGCTGTTGCCATGCTCCGTGGTGCCGCAGCCTCCTGGTATTGTTTGCCATTGCTGTGTGAGTGGCTGAGCAAGGCCGGGGGGGCTGAGAAGATTGCACTTTGAGTCAATTAGCAGCCACGAGCTCAAGAGCTCTGATGCTTTCCCCTCCATTCATCTCTCCATTAAAAAAGAAAACCTGGAATACACTGTTGTTATATCGAGCCACTTAATCCGACACTGTTGCTCAAGGCGTACCCTAAAATAATCACCGGAGTGATTTCAAATCAATGATGCAGATAAGTCTAACCCCATCTCCCTCACTCCCCCACACATGAAACAGCCTTGCACTTTCTGTGTATGTGTATGTTCATATCTGCTGTATGGGTGGACATTTTTACATGTGTTTATTTTATGAAGTATAAAATGCTTTTCTCACAGGCCTCAAGCTCTTGAATTTGTAATGGTATGTGACAACACTGTAATGTGTGGTTAGGTTTAGGCACAACAACCATTCAGGTAGGGTTAGGAAAACATAATGATTTGGCTTAAAGTATTGGTTTGATCGCGATAAAAATGGCTGTAAAAGGTTCCAGCCTCTTGTGAAATTATACCTGGTTTGGTCCCTAAAACATGTAACATGTAAATGTCTCAAACTTGTGTTAAAAATTGCCTGCTTTTGTTACTGTAAACACTGTTAGAATTGACAAAAATGGCTGAAAATGTCCCAAACTCTCATTAAAAAATAGCTGTTTATATTGCTACAAACATGGCTGGAAATGTCCTGAACTGCCGTAAAAAAATACCCACTTTTGTTGTGACAAACATGGCTGGAAATGCTCCAACCTCTTATGGAAAAACACTTGCTTTTGTCAACACAAACACTGCTGGAAATGTTCCAACCTCTTACGGAAAAACACCCGCTTTTGTCGCTACAAACACTGCTGGAAATGTTCCAACCTCTTATGGAAAAACACTTGCTTTTGTCAACACAAACACTGCTGGAAATATTCCAACCTCTTACGGAAAAACACCTGCTTTTGTTGCTACAAACACTGCTGGAAATGTTCCAACCTCTTACGGAAAAACACCCACTTTTGTCGCTTGAACACGTCTAGAAAAGTTACAAACTCTTATTAAAAATACCTGTTTTTTGTCACTACAAACATGGCTGGAAATGTCCCAAACTCATTTAAAAAATAATCACTTTTGTTGCTATAAACACTGCTGGAAATGTCCTGCAATCTGTTTAAAAAATACCTGCTTGTGTCTCTTCAAAGAAAACTGGGAATGTCCCAACCTGTTTTGTGTCACTCCTTCTACCTACCATCCTCTGCTCCTCCTGATGAGAGACTCAGCTCATATACATTTAACCTGATCAGAACTATATGATACATATGAAACATACAAATGTAATATAAAATGTAAAACGCCAACATTTTATTCTAGCAATTGTTTTGGATCAGTACTCACGGTTTGATTTTGTTGGAGAATCTCTGCCGCAGGATCAGAGCGATGGTGGTGAGGACCGCCAAAGTGGTACACATGGTCCTAACCCCAAGGATCTCCTGCCTCAAGGCCGATGAGGGGTCAAAGCACTGAGACTTCTCCTTCCATTGAAAGGCTCGAATGGCAAAAAGTGGTGTAACAATATGACTATTCCTGTCTTTCCTCTTGGCTCTCACTCATGATTGGGGAGATTAGCTCAGAGGATTAGCTAGGATCAAGGCAGGACTAAGAGGTAAACAGAGCATGCTGTGTGTTTCTATTCTGAAAACAACCCACCTCGCCCCCATGTCGTCAACACAGCGAGCAAAATCAACCTCGATCTTGTGGGTAGCCTGATTTTACAGCAAGAATGAACAGATACCAATCAAATTATCATATATCTTCATAAAACCAGTTAATTGCTGCAGTCTTCCTACAATATCTAATGAAAAGAGGGAACACAGTGGGATAAATGGGGGTAAAAATAGTGACTTCCAGCAGCTTATACTTAGCACTGCTGACTCAAGCAGAGAAGAAGGGAGCAGTAGGCCAAGCGAGACAGAGGAAAGGTCTAATTATTACAACACAGACATGCAGGGGAATCAGATTAGAGCAGATATAAGTTTAAAAGGATTTAACATCGTGAAAATAAGGCTTTTCTTTGTATTTTTATTTCAAAATTGTGTTAGATACAGATACAAAGGTGAGTTATAATGAAAAAAAATGTACAATCATCACAATTAACTGTTAAAAATGTAAAAATGTCCCGTTAAGTAAACACTAGTAGTACAGAGTAATAAAAGAAAAGGGAGGAAAGGAAACATCACATGATATTTGGAAAATATTTACATGGCAGTTTCCAGATCCACACATTCAGTAGAAGGCACATCCAAGTCAAATGTGACCTCTTGTACACTGTCGGGTTTACGTTTGCATTTTCTTCCTCTTTGCTCACTCCTTTAAATAGTTTGGTCCTTTACAAGAGTATTGTAAGAGCTTTATGTTTTCACTCCCTGTCCCTCTCTGTCTCTCACACACACACACACACACACACAGTTAGCAATGAAAAGGGTACAGTACCCGTCTCTGTTCTGAGTGTATGTCCCATAGCCCACGATTATCTTAGATTATATTAAACTGTATTTGCCCCTAGATACATTACTTCCCTTCAAAGGTCAGTACAGTTAATTCATTCCTCTCTCAGGAGGCCGTGGCCCAAAACTTAAAAGTCTCTTGGAGATTGTTGTCCACTAAACCCAGACTAAAAGCCTCACCCAGTTGAAGTTGAATGCTTAGTCCAGCCCACTTCCTCATAGACGGCTGAGATGCTGCAGCAGACAGTTGCAAGGAGTTTGGTCCACGCTGCGGCCACCTCTGGTGTCACCACCTCCGGATACACTTCTCCTAGGACCTCCAGTATCACACCACTCAGGAACTGGACAAGACACAACAGTACTTAAGACAACTGATCTTTCGCTAAGCCCCGCTGCTAAGCATGGAGCCCACACTGTAACTAACTGCACTGCCTGAAGAAATATGATCATATTTTTGGGGAAATGAAAGGGTGATTCCAGAGAGAAGCAGACAGAGGGGTCTACAGTCTGTGTTTGAAGGATATATCCAGGATGTCAAACTGACTCAGCAGGTTAAAAAGACAAAGATAGTTAGAAGCTAAAGCCGAACTATAGGCTCCAGATCACAGTGTAAAAGTGAACCACCACATCACTGCTGATCGCCACACAAGACAATGAATATAAAGGGAAACTTTGCTGATATTCAACCAGCTGTGTGGCATCGCAGTGTGTGCAGATGAACAGTGTTTGGCTTCATCCCCGTGCTGCTGCCAGCACACGGACCTCTAGACGGGCAGGATCTCCAGGGGATGTCAACCAACGTTCATCTGCGCACAATGTGATGACACACAGCTGGTTGAATATCAGCAAAGTTTCCCTGCTTCCCTTCACTGGTTCCTGTACAGCAGGGTCAGCCTTTGTTTCACTGTTATAATCATTAAAAAGCAGCATGTGTATACATTCAGTAGGCTATATCTTCAGTAGCTAGCTAGCTAACCCTACACTTTTCAGGGTTTGATTTTGGTTTTGGAACAGGGAAGAAACGTATATCTTTTTCCAACCTCTCCAGGTAACGAGTATCAATAATAATCCACAAAAGCAACCTGATAATGAAGGAAATCTGAAACGATTGCATTAGAGTCAATGGAGCACAGCTGTGTTGGACCCTGGTCTGAGCTGACCTGATGCTACGTTATGATTGGCCAGTCTGTGTGCGGGTATAGGTGTAGCCATAGCTGTTGCTATATCAGCATGTTTTCAGTTCATGAAAATTAATTGTAATGCTTTGGTCACATAATAAAGTCTTGTTCAGTGTTTGGTTGCACTAAAAGACTGTATACAGAGTATACAGTTTTTCTAGTATGAACATTTTGTTTAAATGGTTTTAAGCCTGTTTTTTGCCAGCAAAAAATAGCAGCTAGTTAGCTCATCCAAATATGATCACTTCTGGCTCCAAAAATCCAAGATGGTGACAAAATGGCACACCTGAGGCTAAAAAATGGGAGTCCACCAACCAATGGGTGACGTGACCATCTATGATTTTATCCCATTGGTTAGCAGTTTTAAGAATCATTATTCTATTAATGACTCAAAAACTATATGTTGTATCACAGTGAGCTCTGGTGTTTCCCACTGTCACCCAAGCGTCCTTACTGTTGTACTGGATTGTGCCCTCTAATGGTCAAAAACCCCTTAGGCAGCTTTAACTGCTAAACTAACCTTTAAATGTTAATTTCTGATTGTGTGGGTGTGTCACTCTCTTATTACCTTGAAGTACACAGGCTCCACCTTGTGTCGAAGTGCATGAGCCTTGCCCACCACCTTCAGCACCGAGGCCACCTTGTCGGCGTTGTCAAGGCTCTCCACCATTGTATTGAGGGCATTCATGACTCTGCGAGCATGCTTCCTAAGCTGGGCGCTCCTCTCCAGCTCCTCCGACTCCTCGATGTGCTTAAACTGGCTGAAGTACTGCTTGGATGAGGGGAAGTTCACAAACAGCCTGCAAAGGAGGAAGGCGAAACAGAGTAAATGAGTGATATGAGTATGAGCAGCTGCTGCGAAGCTCCACTAATCTCATCGCCCTTCAGCCTGCACCAGCTCGATCCTGCAAACCCACGTCCATTTTTTTTTTCTGAGCTGGCAAGATACCATGAGTAAATATCAGCACTGACATGAGAGTGCTGCATATTTTCCCTTTAAATGTTTGCTCTACACTATTATCTGGGTATGGCGTGTATCCCATACATTTGAAAAGAATTTCAAAAGCGAAGGAAAAACAACTCAGCTGCGGGGGAAGTATGACATGAAATGGCACGTTAAAGTTATTAACCACAACAGATGAACTGACTTTTTCTCCTGCATTCTTTGGCTCATGAAGTGATTCAGTAGCAGGCACGATAAGCTCTCTGCTGATAAGTTGACCTCTTATTATTAATAATTCCTCATACTTTTTTCTGCAGGTGATTGTATAATTACGTACATGGGGCAAATGTGAGGTCACATTTTTTTCCCCTTAGTTAGGCCTATAAATCATATTAAATGCCACAGTGTAGAAATAAATCTTGCAGCATCAGATAAAATGAATGTATATTTCTCCTGAAGGTTTATCTAACTCTGATAGTGTCAGGGAGGAATTCTTGTTTTACAACTGTTTCAGCTTTGGTGTTGATAAATGCAGGTATTAGTTTCTTCAGTGTAATCTCAGAGTTTGCACATTGGTCCAATCCTTTAACAAACAAGGGATGGGACCATAAATGCAAGGGTACAGGGGTAACTAGAAACCAAAAATACATATATTTCTCCTTACTTGTATTGCTATTCATCAACCTTGATCGTTTAGGTGTGAGTTGCTAAATGACCAAGATATCGGCTGTAGCAATGTTTGCCTTCTCTCCAACATAATGGAACTAGATGACACTCAGCTTGTGGTGCTCAAAGTGCCAAAAAATACATTTGAAAAACTAAACAGCAATGTCTCTTTCCAGAAATCATGACCCGGTTACTCAGATAATCCAAAGACTTTGTTTTCTGTGTACCAAACTACATCCATCCCTGTATCTCTGTGCAGAAGTTAGCGTGTATCTACTGCTAGCTCACCTAGCACCACTGAGCTAGCTAATGTTACAGCTCAGCCGAGGAGGACGCCATTCATGTTTACATCTTGAGCTGTCACGAGCAGGGGTCTCTCGTTCATGAGTAGATGCACACTTCCTTTTTGTGTGCTAATATACTTGGAGGGTGTAGTTTGACAGAAAGAAAATAGTCCCTACATGAAATTGCTCACAACAAGGTCTGTGGATTATCTTGAGTAACCGGGTCATGATTTCTGGAAAGAGACATTGCTGTGGAGCTTTTCAAATGTACTTGTTTTGGCGCTTTGGGCACCACAAGCCGAGTGCCGTCTGGTTCCATTATATTCCAGAAAGGGCAGACTACGTCGATATCTTCAACACTCCACACCAAAACTATCTAGACTGAGAAATAGTACTTCAGACAAGAGGAAAAATATGTACTTTTGATTCTAGGGTAACCTGTCCCTTTAAGCTGACTTTGCCAATAATAATAATAATAATGGGGATGGGTTTACACTGGATCTCATACAGACGCTAAAGGGTGCATCGCGCACCTGATAGCGAGGGCCATTGCCCGAGCAACATTTTTTCGATGCCCTGGAAGTGACACCAGTCTAAACCAACCGAACCACTGAGCTTTAGAGCTGCTGACCACAGCGAATAAAGCAGAAAAATAACATCCTTTGCCACAGGATTTATATAACTGAGTTTATAACTGAAAGCATATCTTGCAGCAGAAATCTGGTCTCTGGATTCACACAGTCTTGTTACTATATGTGGTCTCCCCTTGTGAACCTGTTGGCTCAGGCGTCTGACTGGTTCTGTACTGTGGTTCCTGTCATGCCTCAAAAGTAGGGCCCAGGATCCTGCATGATTTCACAATTCCTAACAAAAGGTGAAACGTGCTAATTAGAGAAGGCGACGTGAAGGAAATGACTACTCAGGGTACCATGAGCACGACTGAAGCTGCCTTTCTTTTACTGTATGGCTGAGAATTATTTTTACAGCAACGATAGCTCGCATTTCATGTTTCATTTGGCATAAGTATTATTTTTGCACAAGTTCCAGGCCCGTTTCTTTGCACATCCTTCTCTTTCTAAGAACAAATACTCAGTTCAAAGACATTTCCTTTGAATTATATCCTGGTTTGACCCCCAGAGGTATCACAGAGAATTAGCAAAGAAGAGCCTAAAAACTCCCCCCTCCTACAGTCTGGGAAGAGGGCCAATGCATCTGGTTGCTGGCTATCTCAACCTGATGTCCCATCTCCCACTGTCTCTGCAACAACTAGCACAAAAAGGAAGCAAATATTTCTCTGTTAGCCCTGAAGCATATGGCTGGATATTAATTTCAAGTGTCAATTAAAATGGTTGAAAAGGGAGGCGATGGAAGGTGGTGTCTCAATCTGTCACCTGTGGGTGAAAGGCCTTGGCAAGTTGTGGAGCAAAGTATAAGGAACCAGGGTGTTTAATCTTTCTTTCTCGTAATTACAGGTCCTGTGGTTGCATATAAATAGCCTCATTAGTACTTTGTATGTATTTTAATCCTTTCTTATCTATTCTTCAAGACTAATCGAAAAGCTGATTCCAGAGAAAGTTTCTAATTTCAGACAGCGTCAGAATTTGCTACTGTAGATCTTTTAACCTTGAGACATTTAGCTTAAAGGATTTAAGTTGGCACTGAGGTTCAGACTGAGTGACAATGATCTACTCTTTACTGTCGCGAGGAGAATTTACCATGGTCATGCTTATCGATCAATCCTCATTCCTCAAATTCCTGAAGGTCGTAGGGTCTTTGTGAAGGAATGTGGAGGTAAGAAATACGGGGAAATTGAGATAAATTAATTGAGTTTTATCACAGAAAGAAGAGGAATGAGATTCTGATTTGTGCTGCAGTTAAATACGGTTACTGTACAAGTACTGCGCCCTGCGTTTTTGCTCACCTCCCTCTCAACTTTCACCCCCTGCAATCAGAAAGGATTATGAAGGCATGCTGTGTCATGCAGCGAATCTCGTTACACGTGGAAGGACGTCAAAGCCCTCACACCAACATTTCCAGATTCCCTGCAGATGGTTGTTTTTAGAGCTGTTTCTTCTCGCTGCTCTCAGAGTAAACATTAACGCGAGATAACAACAGGGGTGAAAACAACTGCAGGAACGCTCCAATGGAATTGCACGCTTGCCTTGAAATGTATAAATGACAGATGAATAATATTCAGCAATACTTATAGTGATGAATGTTGTGATTGCAGAGACGTGAGGGACATTTTAAAGGTCTGACTGCAGGTTGCCCCGGCCCTCCATACAAGCATTCAAAACACTGACCTGCTCCAGGGGAGGAAACCCTTTTTGGTGCCAAAGATGTCTGACTGATGGATTATAATGTTTATCCTTTGCCTCTCCTATTTCATAAATAGGATTAAGAAAAAGGAGGAGAGGTGAGAATATCACGTGTGAAAATACAACCGACTGAGTTCCTTTAGACAGAGTGGAAACTTGTAAAGTCAGTCAGATCATTTGATTTCAGCAACTGAGGGAGGATAATCCCACGGTTTGGGTTTAACTTGATTTAGTTAGATGTCTGCGAGAGAAAAGCATCAGTGGCTCGAGCAGGTGCAGTGATATTACTGAGGGGGGGAGAGACAAAATGCAAATTTGACCTTATCAGTGGTGAACTAATTAAAGTTGAAGAAATGAGGAGAAAATTGATGAAAAGTCCCAAAATAGAATGAGATGCAGTTTCGTGTGGCATGCAACTGCTAATCAGTCTCCCTTCTAATTATACTCAGCATTTATAACCCTCTCCACCATGATTTTTCTCTGTCACACTATGAAATATCTTCCAAACTCTGCATCAAACAGGAGTAAATCTAACAAACAGAAATACCTGACAAGTATGGCCACCCCGACATCATCACAGTTCTGGTAGACTTTTGCCCAGGAGTCCTGGATCATCACCCTCTCCTTGTCAGTCAGTGGGCTCGGCCGCTCCAGGTGGTCCACCTCTCCCTCTCCTTGCATCCTCTCCATCTGGGAACACAGTTGTGCAGAGCTGAGCACGTGCAGAAGGAAGGCAGGGCTGATGATGACAGTACCCCCTCCTCTCTCCCTCAAAAACAAACACTACCTTTATTTCTTGGTTGTGTCTCTTTTTTTGATGTGAGAGGAAAAAAATCTGTTTTCCCTTCCCCCCCTTTTTTTCCCAGTGAGAATCTTTGCTCTCCACCTCTGAATCTCTGCTGAGCGAGAGTGTGAGTGAAGAACAAGCAGAAAAAACACAAGAAACACACGCAGCGAACGAGGAGGAGCCTCTGTACTCTCTTTTTACACTCTCCCTTCCCTCCCTCTCTCTGTCTCTCCCTCCGTCTTTCTCCCTCTACCCACCTCACCTTTGTAGGTGGTTTTTGATGAAATCATGATGAGATAGAAAACAAATCCCTAATAAGAGCGTCAGATATGTAACACATGCAATGGGTGAGCATGGATGCGATGTAAGATTATGACACTGGAATAAGATAAAGGAGCACGTACCCTGGCCTTTTACCTCTGTGGTTGTCGTCACCATTCCAGACTATCCAGGAGATTAACCTGTAATATTGAATTGCTCACAAAGCCCTGCTGACGTAAATGTAGAAACACAAAATTAAACAGTGTGACGTCCATCAGAATTAGGGCAGGCGTATTTCATTTTGTTTGTTCTGTGCTTCTGACAAGATTCACATTATCGGAGCGTCCATTTTTTCATTACTTCACACTTTTCATTATGTGCACACGCCCTCAAGAGAGCCACACAGCTCTCAGTGCACTTTTTCAAATGCATACATTTTCCACCTTTGCTGTGGCAGAGATTATCTTGTGTTGTGGCAGCTGAAGACTAGACAGGTTTTGAATCAAGTTTCAGGGTTGGGTCGGGCAAATGGGGTCAATTACTCAGGAAGCTGTGGGTTAGCTGTCAAAGGAGAGCAAACAGAGCAGCAGTGAGAAGACATCGAATATTGCAAGAAAGGCCAGATTAAGGTGATTTACTGCCTGAATGGGGAGGATCAATGTACAGTAGGTACCCATGTTAAATATTGACAGAGTTCTGCAGAGTATGCCATTAACAATCAAGTTGGGGAACAACATGTGCTTAAGGTTGTCACATCTCATATTTCCAGGATTGCTGTGTCTCAAATGTCTCGGAAGAATAACCTGTGCCACCTTGCCCAACAACAGAGTTTAATCTACTTATTATACCAGCCGATCACACTGTAAATATTTTAACTTCGGTGAATATTATTCAAGTCCACCCCAGGCACTCCCAGTTAAAAGCAATAAAATCAGAATCCATGTATTGTCCCTCCTCCTCACTGTACAGGTTTATGATTATAAATGTGGCTGGTCCTGGTCAGATGAGCTTGTTATTGATCAGACAAACATGGAGACTTGGTCAATGATTGATCAACACACTCTGCTCCTTTATGTCCCCACAGAGGAACTCAGACACATTCTGTAATGCTTTGTAACTGTTTCTACAGTCTGTGCAGCCACACTTGCAAATGCAGACTAGGTCATATAAATAATGTTATACCTTTAACCCACTGTGCTCAGAAAAACAAAGATCCCATGATCTCATTATGCCACATCAAGAGACATAACTCCACTCAGCAGGTCAGGAGCAAATGGGTAATGACATCTAGTGGACACTTGCAGTAATGCAGCTTTTCAGGTGGTGCCCCATCTGTCAAAAACTGAAGGCAAAAATGATGCATACAGGTCTTTAGTTGAATGACATTAAGGCTACCTGCTATTATCCTGTCTAATCACTGACACTTAAAGGGTAAGTGAATGAGGTGTGTTTTGCACTGATAAAATAACTGTATAGTTAAATGTATGTGTGGGCATGGTAAAAGCAATTTTGGGTATGTTTCTTGTTTAAAAAATGATCTTTCTTTTTAACAAAAAGGTTTTTCTCTGCAGAAATCCTTCCTTTAATGTTGTCAGACACTTAAAATAGAAATTTGAACCTATCAGTAGGGGACATACATAGACAATGTGAAGTGGTCCAGCTGCAGCCCTCTCACTCATTACTGGACCAATTTTTAAAAAAAATGTTGCTACCCTTCGCCACTTAGACACAAAAACATGGGATAAATTTGGATGATAAAATTACTGTGGGTTTTGCAATGGCAGTTTTTTGCCTTTTACTCGTTAAACAAAAAGGATCTCGCTCTTAAAATAAAAGGTCAATCTCTGTAGGGATCCTTTCTAAAAAATTGTCAGGCACTTAGAACAACAATATTATAGAAAGGATCCCTACAGAGAGAAACCTTTTTGTTATAGATTAAGATCCTTTTTAAACAAGAAGCAGACCCGAAACTGTTTTTACCAAGCCCACCAGACTCCATTTAAATATACAGTTATTTTTATCAGTGCAAAACACACTTTATTCAAAGTTGACAGAAGCAAAATAAAACCAACAATCACCAACTCTGGTTTGGTTGAAATAAACCCTTAAATCAGTTAGTTAAATATGAAAATATGCTGGCTCTGTACATGCTTAAATGATTGTTTATTTAAATGGATTCTGGTGGGTGTGGTGAAAGCAACTTGGGGGCTGTTTCTGGTTAAACAACAAGGACTTTATTCTTGAATAGAAAGGTCTTTCTCTGTAGGGATCCTTTCCATAATGTTGTCAGACACTTAGAATTTTAGTCTGAGCCTGTTGGTGGCAAAAGGTTTACACTTTTAGTGTACTTTAAGTAACCATACACAATTGGCTGGCTCAGTAGTAAGTGATAACACTGCACCCTGTTTCGCTGCTGTTGGCTGCAGTCTTCTCACTCACTACTGAGCCAGTTTCAAGAATTGTTGTCTTCATTAGATACTGAGTAATAAAGAGAAAATACTGAAGTCACCCTTTCAACATCTATATGCTCCCTCTTGGTCAGATTATGGAATATCATAATATCTCCTACCATACTTATGCAGATGACACACAACTTTACATAACAGTGTCACCAGATGACTACAGTCCCCTACATCTGCTAAATAAGTGCATTGACGAAATCAATACGTGGATGTGCCAGAATATTCTACAACTAAACACAGAAAAAAACTGTTGTTTTGTTGTAGTTGTTTTTGGCCCCAAAGAACAAAGATCAATAGTCAGTGCTCACCTTGACGCCATGACACTAAAACCTACAGATCAAGCCAGAAATCTTGGTGTAGTTCTGGACTCAGACCTAAATTTCAATAGTCACATTAAGACAGTTACTAAATCAGCCTACTACCACCTTAAAAACAAAAAGAAAAGAATTTCTGTCTAAACAAGATACAGAAAAAAACTTGTTCATGCTTTCATTTTCAGCAGGCTGGACTATTGTAACGGTAAAAAATCAAACTGAAACTGTCAACTCATTTAAATCAGGGCTTAAAACATTACTATTTACTGCAGCTTACCAGTGAACTAGATATGTAACTTATTGTTAGGATAATCTGTAGCTACTGTTTTTATATTTGTCTGCTGTTGCTTTTGCTTTATGTTTGCTTTTTAAATGCATTTTCTGCACTGTTTTTCCTCTCTTTAGCTTTTGTTTTTAATGATCTATTGTTCCTTTAATGTTTTATCTCAACGTATTTCTCTTGTAAAGCACAGTGAATTACCTTGTGTATGAATGGTGCTATATAAATAAAATTGCCTTGCCTTGCAGATCATCAGATATCAGCCTGTTAATTAGGATAACACCAGCCTATTTATATGGTTATAAACAGATGGATATATTTTTTCAAATACACGCAATTTCACGAGCCAATTTTAAGTTTAAGTCTATTTTAAGACTAGTTACATTTTCGATTACATGGACAAAACTGCATCAGTCGAGATTAGAAAAAAAACTGTATCAATTTAGATTTATTTTAAAGAATGAAATGCACGTGATGCATCAACAAATAATGTTGCTTATTAACTTAAAATGCATTTTTAAAAAATCAAAGAAACCTTTAAATCTTACTGTACAAGAAACCTGAAATGACTCACCACTGCTCATACCCGCAAAGCGCAGCTGGTAAGATTGACCTCAGGTGGCTACCGTAGTTTTAAGCGAGGACAGTTGTTAGCAACAGCACAACACAAGTGAGGTGACAGGTACCAGCTGCGAGTCCGCCAACAATTAGACAAATGCGTATAAAATAGACAGTAATGGATGTTTGCTCTGTAGCTATGCTGTAGCTGAGTTTACGTCGCACACTGAAGGTCATTCCGCGTAATTAGCTTAAGTAGCAGGCGAGTGTGCGGCAGGTGGCTAGCTAGGTAGCCTGTAACGTTAAGCTAACGACAACGTCATAAGAAAATCGGAAACTAACGCGGTGGTGAGTTGATTAAAGGTGCCGCTGCTGTCAGTGTCCGAGAAATAAACAGCACCAGCAGCGCCACAATGAATGTCCCGAAAAGTGGCTATCGCGTATTTTCCGCTAACTCCTCCGTAGCCTGCACAGAATTGGCCAAGAAGATAACAGAGTAAGTGCAACGGGACATTTCTGGCATTACAGCCTCATGTTAGTGGGTAATTTATGTCGTACAGCAGCTGTTGGAGCTGTTTTGGAGTCTGTGTAGTCTTGAGTGAATTAATGGTGTGCTAAATAATACATCATGTGGTCGTGGTTGCGTCTCAGATATGGTTAAACTCTAAATGTGTGCCCTTGCTTCACAGGCGGCTGGGAGTCGAGCTGGGGAAGTCTGTGGTCTTTCAGGAGTCTAACAGAGGTGAGGACAATATGCGGCTTTATAGGGTAAATGATAAATGAACATGTCAGGTATTTATCTAGCTACCCTACAAAACAAAGCACTTTAATTTGAGTTAGGCTACCTGAGTGCCTTGCATCTGTGTTACAAGAGCAGAGGCTGGTTTGGGTAGCATCGTCGTTTACATCAAAATGTGTAAAACATGAAGGTGTGACACAGTTTTCATCTTGTTTCTTATTTACTTACACACATTAAAAAATACAGTACATGACATGCAAAGGAATGTGAAGGCAAATTAAAGTGGGCTTCTCCAGGCAGCATGTTACAGGAAGTAATTACAGCTATGTCATTTATAATATTTGTTTGTATCTGTCAATAATTTTAGGCGTAATAGAAAACAAAATTAAGACACAGTGTGTCATAGTAATGATTAAGTTAGCCACCCTCACACACGAGAATACTTAATCATACATGCAGGTTTTCACAAACACTGTCACTGTCATCAAAAAGATATCTTACCTCAAAATCTGAGGGAACGGACTTAACATGCATGTTTTGCATTGATGTTTTTAAGGTGTATTTGTCCTGAAATATTATTGACTGTTGTCCATTTATCAAACAATGTAGCGGGCCATATCATTTAGATGTGCATAGTATGTACTGCACTATACACAACACAAAATGTCACAGTATTTCTGACCACATTTCACGATATTGATATTGTGACAATATTGGAGGGTTGACTATTTTTTAATAAATGTGGATAGTATGACTTAGTGTGTAAAGGCAAACAAATACAGCAGCTAGCCTCGAACAGCCTGGTAAGTTCAGATAATTACATCACCTTACAGTAATGCAGCTTTTAAAACTGGGAAAACACAACACTTATGATATTAGGATATCCAAAATCTAGTTAGATATCTACTCTGGTATCACAGTATTGATATATTAATGATCTACTGCTCAGCCCTACAGCAGGATGTGACTAATTCAAAATGTGGTTATTTTACTTCAGCTGCACTATCAGATAAATTGTTATATTTTGGGGATATGAAATTTAAAGCTCTGATAAAGCGCTGAACTGAACAGCTGAACCACCCCCCCCGACACAAACACACGCTCGATACTCGTCACTTTGTGCCTCACCTCACTTTACTGGTTACCTTAGCCTGTCTGGCTACCTGCACTTCATTTTTGGTACCTTGTTTTGCATACTGTTTTGTTTACACCTTATGCATAGTCTGAATGTCGCTTCACTGCTACTGAATGTTGCATCAGCAGACACATTATTCTGTTTGACTATGACTTTATGTCATGTACTGTACTGGACTTTATACAGTTGGATGACAATTATGTCTGTCTTATCTCTTATTTGTTTATACATGCTCTGTCATTGTCAGTATTTGATGATGAGTGGTGTGTTCACTGTGAAGGGATACAGTTACTGAAAACATGAAGCGACTTTGCTAAATGAATTGACTGTGTCATTTCTTCCTTGACAATAGAAACTAGAGTGGATGTGAAAGAATCAGTTCGTGGACAAACTATCTTCATCATCCAGACCATACCACGGTTAGTATAATGTTTGAGTTCTGTACAAATCACCACCTGTAAGTGAGATGTTGTTACACATTTTTTAAGATTAACACTAGCTAAATTTTACTTTTTTTTATGCACACAGAGATGTCAACACAGCCATCATGGAGCTGCTGGTCATGGCCTATGCCCTTAAGACCTCTTGTGCAAAGAACATCATTGGAGTCATCCCTTACTTTCCCTACAGCAAACAGTGCAAGATGAGGAAGAGGGGCTCAATAGTGAGCAAGTTGTTAGCTTCAATGTTGGCAAAAGCAGGTAAAGAGAACAAAATACATCTCACCCTGTGATTTGTGTATGTCTCATCATCAGTGTTGTTTTTTTAATATTAATCAAACAGTTATATATGATCGACTGAACTGAATATATATTTATTAATTGGGAGGACGACCATGCCAATAATCTGTCATTAACCCCAAAGGATTAACACACATCATCACCATGGACTTGCATCAGAAGGAGATCAGGGCTTCTTCAGTTTCCCAGTGGACAACTTGCGTGCCTCTCCTTTCTTGATTCAGTACATCCAAGAGGAGGTGATAATCCCATTCCAGTGTCTTTGTGTGTTTGTTAAAGTTGAAGCGTTGGTCACCCTGCTGAAGTCAATCACTTATTCAGACATAATCACTGACTCCTGTTTTCCTCCGTCCTGTCAGATTCCTGATTACAGAAATGCCATCATTGTGGCAAAATCTCCAGCAGCGGCTAAAAGGTAACTGGTAGATAACAATTAACATATTTTACCTGTCTATGAAATTACATTTTAAAGGTCCAGTGTGTAGAATTTAGGGGGATATATTGGCAGAAATTAAATATAAGAATGTTTTCTTATGTGTGTAATCACCTGAAAATAGGAATTGTGTTGTCTATAAGGAGGATGCCCAAATAGATAGGGCCATTTGCCTTTTTGTGTCTGCCACCCTAGTTAAAAGCCCTTTTCTAACGAGCAGCATTGGAAAAACTCAGTTCCTCCAAGCGAAGCAGCTGTATTCAGTATTATTAACAGTTTGAATCACCTGGTTAGTTTGTTTTGGAGAGGAAGAGACCACTGTGGATAATTTGGCTCCCTGCAATAACCTCCTGAACAGTGAACGCTAAAGGAATCCTAACAGGAAGTTCACGCTTGGCACATGGAGACGTTTCAGCTGGTTGCAGGGTTTTCCCTGGGTTTTTTCCAGACCAAGGTGGCAAAGGCCTGTGTCAGGGGGCATCTTGACAGCTGCACTTTTAGATATGGTCGCCCCCTCTATTAAATATGAAAGGAGACCCCCACATGCTTGAGCTTTAAACTGCTGACTTGTATAATCAGAACAGACATGTCCTGTGATATGGCGTCGCTTTGGGTTGTGAGCACGCATGACGTGCATCTACATTGAAAGTAATGGGTTTGTGCGTGCAAAAGAAGCTACATCTGAACGCCCCCCATGCACACACACACAGGCTTTAACCAAGGTGGCGGCCAAAATCACCCAGGCAGCCCACCTTTGTCTTAGATAGGCAGGGAAAACCCTCGGTTGCCGTCTGCAATCCTGACCACTAGATGCCACAAAGCCCCACACACTGTTCCTTTAATGGTCTCAAAATAAAAACATGACATTATGCCAGAAGTAATTGACAATACAGATGTTTTTTTTTTAATAGATGCCTGATGTTGTTTGCAATTTTTGTGACTTAATATGTGTACATAAACTTATGTTATCTATTTACTCTTCATTTTCCCAGGGCTCAGTCTTATGCAGAACGCCTGCGTTTAGGTTTGGCTGTGATTCACGGCGAGGCTCAGTGTTCAGAGTCTGACATGGCTGACGGAAGACACTCCCCACCATGTGTACGCAACACCACAGGACACACAGGACTGGAGCTTCCTTGTAAGAACACCCATTTTTGTAGAGAGCTGTTTATTTATTTATTTATCTTTTTGCAGGTTGTGTTTTCAGATTAGTAGGTCCAGCGCCTGATAGATTTTACCTCTACAGAAAGCACGTCCCTGTTTATTGTTTCTCACAGTTAGATTCCTTTTTATTTGTCACACCATGGTTGAATTTAACAAGAAGTGTCTTATAATTTCTACTAGTTTAACTCCACAGTGCTTCAAGTTGTTAATAATGACAACCCAATGCAGCTCTTACTTGTGCTAACCTGTTTTTGAGCTGATGATTCTGCTGTTTCTCACTCATGCCATCAACCATACTCCAAGAAATTGATTTTCTGTGTCACTGCATGTTTTGATTCCACAGATACACTACCTCTACTCATGCTGCATCCTCCGCAAGCTGCTTACAAAGACTTACAAACTTACAAAGAGTGATGTGCTTAATAATCATAGAAAACATCGTCCCTGCCTTTTTCTTGGCAAATACCTTAATTTTGAAATATTAATATTTGGTGAGAAATACTAATGTGACTCATAGATCTTAACATATTTGTAGATTTAATTCCTGGTGAGGCCATTTTAATGGCTCGGTGTGAGAAAATATCAAATGATTGTGTCATTGGCAAATGACTCCGACGTATTTGCGTCCAGTATTCACTTTATTATTTAGTAAAAAATATTTCTATTCTTACTTGTGTTTCTATTCTCACCCTTGACTTAAAAAATCCTCCTTTTGGAACAACTCAGAAATTGCTTCAACCATAAGATGACTTAAATTCTTAACACAGTGAGGCTGATTTGTTGCTGTGAAATATTTTCCATTTGTGTCAACCTAGCGAGAGGATTTTCCAAGTCTTGGTATCATGTGTTTGTCATGTCAAATATTTGTGCATTTGTGTTAACGTGGTGTTTATTTGTTGGTAATAGCAGGCAAACAACAAGCTCCGTTCCCTGGCATAGAGCTCCCAAGTACGACCGTAAACATAACTTACATCTGACTATGAAATGATTCCTCTTCAAATGGTTCCTCAATTGGTGCATGTTTAGAAAAAGGGTTTGTGTTGCATCTTGTGAAAATACAGTCTGGATTCAGGAGGTGCGAAAAATGCACAAAATGAATGTTAGTGCCCAGATTTGCTTTGATAAAACTTCCAATCAGCTACAGTGCGCTCCATACTCTGTGCTATTTGCATGGCATGTTTGACTTGAAATCAGCAGCTGACATGTTTACCGCACCTCTCTAAGATTCCAGACCGTTGTTCTACAAGATGGCCGAACTCTTCTTTGTTTTGTTGTGTTCTGATTTTATTTTGAAACCCATAAATCAAACCAGAACCATGCCAAACATCTTTTTGTTTTATTTCTTTTTTTACTTAAATATCTGGACTCATCTTGCCAATCAACACATGGTGCACCCATATTAAACCCGCTCTCTAAAACCTGATTAACTTTTGGTCATAACTGCATGTGATGATAACTACAAAGCATGCTTTTGAAACCTAACATCTAATGATGGGAAGAAGAAACGTTACGAATGGGATTGTTGGTACGTTTAAGCATTAAAATTACATTAAATCAAAGTTTTAGTTTGCTGCTTCAACGATTCAGAACTTATTTTTATCAACAATAATATTTAGTTAACACTTTTATCTCTATGGCAGAATTTTCTGTAATGCAATGTTTAACCTAATCAAATCTGTCAGGACAATATTGATGACTGGATTTTATTATTTTATCTTAATTTCAAGATATCTGACCAAACATTTCTCAGGTAGCTTGTTGTCAGTATCTCAGCAAGCTGTAAAAACATCTTTTTTTGAGAAGTGTGTGTACTGCTAACAACATGGCTTTTGCTGTTATTTTGGTTAATAGTGATAAAAGTCTGAATGTGACACTGCCAGGTTTTCTGATGCTGTGGGAACTCACGGTATTCAGCAAGTGTTCTGCAAGGCATGCTCCTCCTGTCTCTGCTTCTTTATACTTTTTCCTTCACAATCGGCTTGGCTGGCTGATTGTTTACCAGTTGATTGTTTCCTTATACCCTCTGAATGACTACATTTACATGCACAACAATACTTCAGATGCAGCTGGTTTTTAAATTAGGCTATGTATCCAAAAAAATGTATTTAATGGGTAGCTGTTTAAATGTGCTGTATTGACTCTAATCCCAGTCTAATTTCAATTCACAAACAATTTATTTTAGTTGTAGGTTAGGCACATATTTCATAGGCACTTATCCACTGTCAGTGTCCAACCTACAGTAGATGTCAGTCGGCACGCCCTCACTCCGGAGAACACGGCTGGAGTACGGCCACCAAAGCACAGCAGTGCTCTGCTGTGGATGGGGGCAGCAACAAAATGTATTTTAGCCACTTAAGAGAAAAGCCCACCTACAAAAAAATCCATATCAGTTTAAGAGTATGCCATATTTAGAATCTCTCTCCATCAGACAGCGATTTCCGACGGGGAACTGAAGTCGATATATCTGTCTCTTCACAGCCAGACTCCATTAGGAAAAACAGTGATCTAACGTTGCTCACTACAAGAGCAACTGGTCTACCACTGCATCAGTCAGTTATTCTGTTCATGTTATTGTGTGACTTTGGGGTTAGCTTGGATCGACCAGCAGCTCCTGTGAACAGTGAGCTTAAATTACTGTTTTTGTCAACGGAGTCTGGTGGCTTTCATGAGAGCATAGATGGGGAACTGACGTGGTTAATGGCTTCTTCATCAGGACAGGCTGTCTGACAGCAAGGCAAAGTGATAAATAAGTGCTCTTAATGTAGTGTACACTTAAACTGCTACAGCTTTTAGCAGGTGGTACTTTGTTTTAGGCGGCTAAAGTATGTTTTGCTGCTGCCCCCATCCACAGCAGTGCTTTGCTTTCGTGTCAGTACTCCTGCCTGTTTCTCTAAATGGGGGGTGTGCCGACAGATGTCTACTCGTACAACCCTACTCAAAAATATCTTAACTAGGGATGAACACAAGCTCACATGCAAAAGCGTGCGCCCCATTTAGACTGAGCCCTGGGTTTGATCCCAACCTTTGCTGCATGTCATTCCCCCTTACACTCTCCCCACTTTCCTGTCACTATTAAAAAGTAAAAAGCCCTAAAAATAATCTTTAAAAGTGATTTTGTTTAACCTTTTTCATAACAGTTTTCTGTATGTCTAGCAGATTGTAGCAAATGAAGCTGCGTAGATATGACAAACTAAACTACATATTGATTGTTGTGTGACATTGGCCCAAAAGATGCAGCTGCTGCATCTCCGGTGATTGCCCTGTGAGATGCGGTGGGATTATTGTGTGCATGTAAAAGTAGTCGCTGGCAGCAGTGATGTTCGACTGAGGACTGACCCCAGAACATTGGCAAGTGTGTATGAAGAAACTCTCATCAGTGCTTGTCAACCACTCTTGTCCTGTGTGAAATAAGACTGTCTGGTGCATATTGGTTCATATGCAGACTGCTGCCATATGCCTGCCACAGCCTGGGCCTGAGGTTGTGTGTGTCTAGGCAGTTGCCTTCTGATTGGGTATCCTGGGCAGAAAACCCTGTCATTTGATTTTGCATGGCATGTGCTGTACTAAGTTTGGCATTTCAGTTTAATCTCATAGGGGTAGGTGGGGTACAATGGGGGGAATTTTCTTTTACTTTTGATTGCCCTTTTTAAATTTATTACGGCATTGTATAACTAACAGAATTTCTACAAATCATTTACATCATGCAATAACGACCCCATAATTCGGGGTGCAGATTTGCCCAAATCACAAAACATTTTCTCAACCCATTTTACCCAATCTACTGAGATTTGTTTTTGATTAGGTGAGATACAGTTCACACAGCCTCCTCAGAGGGCTCTCATCAGTAACAATTTCTGCTTTCCTTTGCAGTGATGATGGCCAAAGAGAAACCTCCCATAACTGTAGTCGGAGACGTGGGAGGGAGAATTGCCATCATTGTGGTAAGATGCTGCGAATGCACTTTTTACAGCCTACATGGTTGAGCTGTTGTCAGCTGTTCTGCCATCTTTGATTATAACTCATCTCAAAGCTTTTAAAGTGGTTTGCACTTGTAAATGAATTCATTCACTACCACTATAAACGCCTCATCACTGACAGTGTGGTTTTAGAAACATAACTGGCCGGGTTGCTTAAAGGCTTTAATGGCATTGAATTAATGCCATTAAAGGCAATGCCAATTACGGTTTTAATTGGTATTGAAATGTCTTAAATCAACTTTTCAAATCTCTTAAAAATGCAAAGACGTTGACATTGCACTGTGAAATCTCAAAATAATTGCTAACATGTATTTTTCTTAAGTTGATTCCCAAATGCTTCTGTGTGGCTGAATCCAACACAAGGCAGTGTGTATAAAACTCATTGTATTCTATGCAAGAAGATTTGCAAATTCAGCATGATGGAAATCAAGGCGGTGGAATCCCACTTGCCGAGCGAGAAACAAAAAATTGCCGGGAAAGCATGCCAACAAACACCAGGCATATTGCAGCTCTGTTCTACTCTTGTCTCTGACACAAGAAACATTTGAGCAGAACTGTACCATAAGTGACTGATATTAAATTTTGGTGATTGTAAAATTAAATTCCAAGTGACATTAAACTGTCTTAAATCTATACCCACATATTTTGGACATGCACTAAGTTGAGGACATTTTTGGAAGAGATTTTTGAGGCGCTAAAGAAAGTATTTTACCAAAACCTCATAAAAGATTCAAGGATAGCAATAGGAGCAAAGGAGAGCAAAAAAATACCTTTGACAAATATTGACAACAGCAGCACTTAAATGCATCACAATTAAGTGGTTAAAACCTGGTATGGGAAATTTACCTGACGGAACAGATGCTTACTCGTTGAGACTCCAAAAAGAAATATTTATCATAGGATGGGCCCCTGCTATCGCCACACTAACATAGTGAAGTCATTGAAATCCGCCTACATACTTTACAGCATATATGTATTTTTACCTCGCCTTTCTGACTCACCCCTGATGCATACATACACTCATGCCACTGTATATACACACACGCAACTCCCCTTCCTTCTTTCTTTAGTTTTTTTGTCAAACATTTCCTTTTCCCAACTTACACCTTTGGTTCTATTTCAAAGTTAATACTTTAAGATGGGATATGCTTGGTTTATTTTAACTTATTGTTGTTTGCCTGTAAGATACATAGACACAGCTGTAAAAAATAGAAAAAAATATTGTATAAGTTGCTGGATTTTAAATTGAAACGAAGTTTAAAAAAAAAAAAAAAAGTCTTAACTCTAACTTGCCTTATGCTGTAACCACATTTGTTTTAAAGAATTATTAACACTTTCTCTCTTTTACATATAAAAGGTTTAAGCCACAACAATAAAACTCACAGATGCTCAATTGAGTGAACACAGAGGTTTTGCTGCGACAACCTAACGTGGTCTGGTGTGACCAGTAGCTTATGGTGGCTAATGTAAGCCAACGCTGGCAAGGCAAGTTTATTTATGTAGCACCTAATAATACAGAAAAGTCATTCACAGGCAAAAGACAAAAGTGTAAAATCAGGTAACTGAAAGTTTAATAAAAATACAGACAAGTTTAAAACCATATTAATAAAATAAGAGTACCATAAAAACTGATTAATGAAAGGCTGTGGAAAAGAGAATAGTCTCAGCTTAGGCTAACAATAAATATTCCTTTCTAAGGACATTGTTGAGTCAATTTACTGACTTGATGTTCTGGCATTTGTTGTCATCCTATAGTTCTCATTTGTGGCCACATAGTGGTGCTCACATGATCCTGCAGTTATCCTCCACAGATCAGTGATACTCTCAAACTGATTAGAGACACCATGACAAAGATAAAGACAGGATGTAATCATGAAATCTTTGCTGCAGGTTGTATTTTTCTTCTCTCTTTCCTCCCTCAGGACGACATTATAGATGATGTCGGAGACTTTGTTGCAGCTGCTGAGATCCTGAAAGAGAGAGGAGCCTATAAGATTTATATCATGGCCACACATGGCTTACTGTCTGCTGATGCTCCGCGCCTCATAGAGGAATCTGCCATTGATGAGGTGAGGTTAACTTTTTGCTTTCAGTAATGTGTTTAAGTTTACTCACAAAACAGGCTTTAATCTCAGTGTGACTCACTAGTTAAAGATTATACGTATGTTTAATCAGTAAAAGTTGTTGTTATTGAGTTTAAATGGAAACCTTGTGTGTCATACCTGCATAATATAAATAAGGAAGCTAAAGTAACAAGGGAAGAAGAAAATACCAAACTGATTTTTGCTCCTTTATTAGCTCTCATGTATTCTTTGTAAACAACATGTAAAAGACGATACTTCCTCCTAATGGAAGGTTTTTCATCTGAACTGTTGTGGCATGAAATTATCTGTAACTAGAACAATGAAATGATCATTCTAACGTCCAGATGCATTTCTGTGAACTATTAGTTTCAGTTTTCACTTCCTCCCTGACTACCCAGGGTTCAGAAAACAGTAGTTACAGTTTAGTATGTTCAAAAATGTTTTCATGTGATGTTATATATCTGATTTAGGTTGATAATATTTTTATTATTATTTAGAACATAACGCTTATTGAGTTCTGGGCCAAATCTGGTATATTTGGAATTCTAATTCCCATTAATTTTTAAAGCCATCTCATATTTCTATTTTGAAAGCTTTTGAGAGTCCACTCATGAACCAGGTGAAGGAGGCAAGACACACACAAATAACACATTCCCCTGTTTTCACAACCATATTTCAATCTCTGTTTTCTTTTCCCCTCACAAATGAGTACAGAAGTGTAGTTTGAATTCTCTGATAATCAAATCCTGGTGACTTTTAAAGTGTGACTGTCATCAGTGTCACTGAAACATTTCAGTAAATCAGCCTGACAAAAAACTGCACTGGTCGCCTGCTTTTTAAGTTAAATGGAAACACTCTCACAAACAGCCTCTTTGATGGTCCCACAAAATCAAATGTGTTTAATATTATAAGATGTTTTTAGTCTTGACTCATGCAAATACTGAAGTTCAATGACGAGAACATTGTCAACAACCAACAGCTGTGCCCTCTCCAGCACCAAGAAGAAGCAGCAAATCTTTTAGATGTAGATGAGGAGGGGAATCCAGAAAGGCACAAGAACATAAACAAGTCTTGGTTCTCTTGTACTTTGGAAAAGTTAGGAGAAACTGATGGAGATGTTGAGTGAACAAGAGTCCATGTATGATTCAGTGGTATCCAATCCACTAACCAGCACTTATTTTAGTGAGAAATCTTAATTTTTGAAATGGTTCGCCTCTCATTTCCACAGTCTCCTCCCACTAAAACAACTCAGCTAACTTTTGGAGGCAAGTCGCGAGTTGAGGCAACAAAATCCAAAGTTTGTACACAAATACAATTTCTTTATGGATTATATCGATGCAGAGTTAACAAGAGTACTGTCGACATATCGCCTTTTATCTTGTGTTTTTGTGGACACGTGAGGAATTGTTAATATGTCAAATTTCTTAAAGGGAGTTTGGTGTAATATTTTTCTCCAGGAGCAGGATGGGAAATAACCTCAAAAGAATCTAGTAGTATTTTAAAAATAGTGACTCTGCAAGATCATCAGTCTTTGCAATATCTCAGAGTGTGTGACTAAAAACGAACATTGTCTTAAGATGTGAAAGGGTGTCAGACTTTAGTCTTTTAAAAGTAATGTCTAAGACTTCTCATGCATGGTGAGCATAAGTCTTATCTCTGTGTTTATTCGGCCCTCAGGTGGTGGTGACCAACACAGTCCCCCATGAAGTACAGAAGCTACAGTGTCCCAAAATCAAGACTGTGGACGTCAGCATGATATTGGCTGAGGCCATACGCCGCATCCACAACGGAGAGTCCATGGCCTACTTGTTCCGCAACATCACCGTGGACGACTAAATGAGTGTCAGAGAGGTCAGAGGGTGAGGTGGGTGTGATAGAGACGAAAGGCAGGTGCACTCCTTCTCCGTGCTGTAAAAACATGCTAACGCCACGTTCCATGTGTTGTATATGTCAGGATTACATGTATTCTAATTCTGTGAAAGAAATTTAAATAGTAAGAATTATTCAAGGTTATTTAACTTAACATCAAAAGGTGTAAAGAGGTGTTTCTTTAAGTTGAAAGATCTTGTTCTTGATGAGATAGAAATAGCAAAAAAGTGACTTTGACCCTGCCTCTCCTTGCCTTGCTGCTCTTTTTGCTTTTCAGACTTGAACAAAAGATGCTTTGTATTAAAAAAAAAAGTTATTTTGTCATAAACTGCGGTACCTCATATCTAACGACTGAGCTTCGGCTGCAAAAGACAATAGAAATACGTCTGCAGTAACAGGACTTTATGCTTTACCACCCGTTTTGCAGACGCTCTTGCTCTTGCTGGCCCGATGTGATCAGGTCTGCTCAGCACTGTGATGTCTTTGCATTTAATTGGGTGTGTTGTGTCCGACCACACAGACAGGACTGGACAAACTCTTGCTTATTGGTGCCCAGACTATATTTTTATGCAGCTTTTTTTGCACCATATGAGGGAATGTTGGGTGAAATGTGACAAAAGAAACTTCTCAACATCTGTAGAAATGGATCATTATTTCATATTCTCTCTATTAGGGGGTCAGTTGAACTAAATCATAACAAAATATATTTTTCAGCTTATTTATATTAGTATCAAGCCAAGAGGATAGTTTTTGTTTTATGCTGCCCTTTTGGGGACTCTGCTTCTGTGGTTCCTGCTGTTATCCCAGAGCAGTAGAGGTTAATGTAATTTCATTTGTGGTCCTTTAAGTGTTGGTGTACTACGTTTGGAAAGGTTGTGGTGCTTAAACAACTGAAACAATACTTGGGACACTCAGGATAAATTGCAGATTATCCTTGAGAGGCAATTATTTAAAAGATTTGCACACCACAAATGAAATTTCATTCACCTTATATTGGACCTGCAGCAGTAGTCTCAAAGCCAAACACTCTGCAGCCGAATGACGCGCGTCAAAACATCTGCCCCTATTATTTTCAATGTGCAACCCACACTGGTGGCGGCGATATTGCCTGGTGAGCCAAGATTGGCACTTCGGTGAAAAATTAAGTTCAAGTAGTAGGTGTCCACATGATTTTCAATTTTAATACAGGGTGGAAGGCATATTCACTGATTTTTACTTTGGTAAAAGCAGTAATAAGCTCTGTTGATGGCGCACAAATCGGCGGCACTTGGAGTGTCATATTTCAGCTTAACAGTGCATGGTTACCTATGCTGAGGCAGTGAGTGGGATTTTTTTTGTTATTATTACTATTATTTTGTTGTTATTTGGACAGGCTGACCCCTTAATATACTCCAACTTTCTAGCAGTAGACTGAACACACCCAGCTCAGTATAGTTCTTATTTTAAATGGGTGAAGGTGTAACCCGACAGTGAAATCACATTGCTTATGCATATACATAAAGGACCATCTTTGTTGAGGCCAGTTATCTACAAACCTTAACACCTAACATTACTGCCGACTGTTTTTCAAAGCAGAGAAAAAACAGTTCTTCGTGTATTTTGTTTGTGTTTTTCTAAGCAGCCAGTGGTTTTCCTTAATTTCAATTTGCTGTGAGAGACACTCACAGTGAACCTCCTGCTTCGTTTTCCTTTTCATCACTTTTGAGTATTGATGTCTTCTAACATGACTGAAACTCTGCTTGTCTGATGGGCATCTATGTAGAGAGGCTCCGATACCATTTGTTGCTTCTGATACCATCGCGTTAAGAAGAAATCTAACCCTGTATAAATGTGAAATGATTGCTGTGGTTGTTGTATGGCATGGCTCAGGTTAAACCTATGGAAAACATGAACTAATACAGAGAATGGCTGCCATATAACTTTATTTCATGCACTATAAAATATTGCCAAATTGCTGACATCTTGCCAACTGTTAATGTAACACTATATACAAGAAATCACTTCTTCTTCACTGCTCTAAAACTGTAGTTTCACAGAGCAACTTGCTGTGTAGGCTACTGTTTTGGATCAGCAAAGAAGAATTGGTCATTTCTGGGAAAACTGTCGATGTGAAACTGCTTTAAAGTTTACTAATAAATTCCGTGGTATCTGATTGGTGCTTGACATGCAAACTCGTCGATACCCGATCCAGCATTTTTAGGCAGTATCAGTGGCATTCCCCAAATTGGTATTGGGACAACTCTCATCACCTGCTGCTGTCGCTCTGTGTTGGAAACAATTCTCCAATCGGAGGTTAGCAACACTTATCCACACCAAGTCCATAACCTTTTTAAATAAAAGCAGCAGCCACATTCTTAACCTGTTTTTGCTCATTGTTTCCCCTTTGAAGTCTTGAAACTTGAGCATTATACCAGTGCTTGAATGTACTAGATAGGTGGACTTTGATTTGATCCATGCTTTAGGCGCGTCACTTTACAATGACAGCTTTCATAAACTCCAATATGATGGGCTGCTCAAGTGGCTTTGTTCTAAAGTGTGTGGAAACCGATGGCTGCCTGGAAGGATGTGTGTACTACAAAAAAAAGAAGAGAGAAATAGCCAGCAGTAATGTAAAATATGTGTGTTTTTAGTGAACTGGCACAAACACCAGTATGGTCGATGAATTACTGTGATGTCCCCCCTTAAAACGTGATCTGAACACAAGCACCTTTCTGCGCTCTCTGAGTGAATTTCCAAGTGATGCTTAAGAGGAACTGAGTGTATTTCTGTGCTGATTGAGTCCTTTGCTCAGGGAAATACACTTAATAAGCCAATGCACAATTATCTGTTCTTGTGTTTTCGATGCTTTGTTCCAATGTCACATGTTGAAAACGTATGTCTTCCATACAGCAGTACTGTACACGTTATCTTTGTACCTTTTGTCATAGAAACTGTATTTCTCCAGTATTTGAGAGCTAGATGCACATGTTGGAGTTGTGTTGGCACAGAGTTTGAGGTTGTCGGTATCAAATGCTGTTGCTATGCAGGCTTTATCATTTTGTCTTCTCTGTATTCACTGTTCCCCTGACCTGTCTGTGACGTTGAGGGAGTATGATTGAGACACTAACACTCTTCTGTCCAGCTCTACGACATTTGTCAATGTGTATGAAAATAAAACATTCGCCTCCTTCTGTGCCTTGTCTCTACCAAATAAGAAACCATGTTATTATACTTTGGTGAATCGCCATATGGGTACAAGTCTTAGACAGTTTATGTTACTTAATGGCAGTAAAGTCATTTTATTATTGGGCTTTAGTTTGGAATAGTGTATCCTAAACCAGCATCTCTCTGTAAAGTCTAGGTAGATATTGTGCATTCACTTGACAGAAGACAACTTTTTAAATGTTAAATCTTTACACATTACTGTATAACATTCTCACATTTCCTTAAAATAATGACTTATAGGTGTTAAAGGAATACTTCACCCACAATTATTGGTGTATCAGATGCTCACCCTGTGTTACTTTGAATCCATGAAGAAAATTGTTTTTGCATGCATCCACAGCAAACAAAGAATCAAAAAACAGAGTTCTTGATGAATTGAAGTCATAACAGCAGCGAAACATCCGTTTGCAAACTCTCACAAAACTCATGCTGTATAATCCAAGTCTCATTTATCCGGTCGAATGCCCTGTACTTCCCCACCACATGCACTTCTGTTAAAACCGTAGTATTTAAAACACTCTAGCATACTGCTGTACGTTTCACTGAGCAGAGTTCAGTCACACACACTTGCCTAGACGCGCTACTCGTCCGTGCTTAAAAACTGTTCATGTGAAAGTGTTTTAAATCACTGGTTCCCTTCCTTTTTCCTTGGGGTCCCCTTTTTTATCACTGAGTAAACTGATGACCCCTGACTAAGTGACAGATATTACGTATTATATGCAGTGCATAACAGTGAATGAATGAACTTAACTTATATAGCACCTTTCATGCACAAAATGCAGCACAAAGTGCTTTACAATTCAGCGGCAGAGACAAACAGCAAGGAAATAAAACCGTACAATTATACAACACTCATTCAAGAAGAAATGAGAATAATAAAAACTTTTATCAATCAATAATAAATGAAGTAATAAAAAATACATATAGCTAATAGAAGCATCCCCACTGTCGGTGCAGAACAACCAATAATCTGAACAATTAACCCAGCAGGAAGTTTTTGTAAAATGAGATATGGATGAAATTTGGAGCTTTTTGTGCATTTTTTTTTAACAACTACAGATACTTAACAGTATTCTTTGATTAGGTAAGTGTTTTCTTCTCCCTGTCACTTGGCCATTGTTCTGTTAGCTCTGTGGGTGTTTTAACTGTGTACTTCTCTAATGCAGGACAAGGTGGTTAAGCAGCGAGCGAAGGCTCTGTCGATAAAGTTTGTATTCAGGTCTTCATTGTGCCCTTGTTTTTTTTTAATTTCATTAATAACAATCTAAACTTAGAAGAAATAACCATTTAATGGACCTGCGTACACCCTGGGGACCCCAGGTTTGGATCCCCAGGGTGTACGCAGGTCCATAAAAAGTCTTAAATAAATTTCATACATTATCAGGCCCTAAAAGTCATTAAATAGTCTTAAATTTTAATTAGTGATGTCTTAACTGCCATAAACATTTTATCTACTTTATCCATCTTTCAATTTCCCTTTGTCAAAATGATTCATTTCTGATGTGTCTCTAAACATACCTCTGAACCAAGTTAATACTTACACTTACCTGTTGGCAAAATGTAAATTAACCTAGCTTGCCTGCCTCTGCATGTGACCACATATATAGGCTGCTACCTATCTTTATATTGTATGTGTCAATGCTCCAATAAGAAAAAAATTATTATTTGTCCAAAAATCTGTCTTAAATTTAGTTAAAAATCATCATGAAGGGTCTTAAAAAGCATTAAATATAAGTGTCTGATACCTGTAGACACCCTGATCCAGTGTGTATATATAGTTTTAGCATGAATGCATATTTGGGAAGTTCTGAGCATACGACTGGATAAATGAGACTTGGATTATACTGCACGAGTTGTGTGAGAGTTTGCAAACAGATTGGTTTTTGATATAGTTTTGCTGTTGTTCCCTATGACTTCAATCGGCGAAAAGGTTTCTCTATTTTTGGATTCTTCAGTCACCATAGAGACAGTCAGCTTGGAGTCCAGTCCTTTCTGGATCTTATCCTCTTCATGTAGAATCAAATTTCAGTTTGCTAATCTTATTTTTTAAGCAATCTTTATGTATATTCAATAAACATAGCTGAACACGGTAAAAGGTAACAGAAAAATGAAAATACTGTCCAGGTGTACAGGATGGCCTGATAAGTTTGACGAGCAGCACTACAGAACAACATAGATTACAACACCTGATGTAGTGACAGTCAGAGATCCTGTACTTGTTCAAAACTTCTCAGGTATCTTTACAACACTGAGGAGCTTTGACCAAGTCCAGGAGCAGAGACAAACCCAGACATCTCAAACCACAGAAATCTAACCAGCTGGCTTCAGTTACATGTGAGCTATTTGAATCATTTACATTTCATGAAGCCTATCTATCCTGAGTGAAAAGTTAAGTACGCACCTGAGCTTTAAAAAGGACGATCTGCGTCTCTGCGTCCACCCGTGTGCCGCTGTGGTCCAACTGAAGACAGCACTGAGTTTAAACAGGGCACGAAGAGGAACCAGAGATCTGATAATCACAGATCACTTCCTCATCTGATTCTGGGGAAACAATGCACCTTGTCTCTGAACGTTTTTTGAAAGAGGAAGCATACCTTTTTCTCTCCCTCTCTGGGGCCTGTGGCCTTTTGACAGACGGGAAATGTTAACAGTACATGTGAAGAGAACATCTAAATGTCAGATCAAGTTAACTGATCCATCTAACCAGCAATCATGTTTCACAGTAAGTGGAAAGTAGTTTTCATAGACTGAGTGTGCTAAATGCTATTTTAAGTATGTACCTTCAAGTATCTGCAGTGTCCCACATCAACGTATGAGTCTCTACACAGTAGAGAAATGCATCCAAGTGCATGTCAGTACAGCTAATTTTACTGTAAGTTGCTGTAAAGCCTGTGTTCTTTTTTTTTGTCATGTATTGTAGGCTCACTGGAGACAGAAGTTGATGAGGCGTTTTCAGTTTTTTTGGTTCCCTTATAATCTCATTTGCAGCATTGTTTGAGACTTGCTTCCCCATATCAACCACCGTTCACTGAATTGCTCCCTTGTTGGTAAATAATGACCACCAGAGGGCGATACAAGACAAAGCAGAGAGATCATGGGATTGATTGATTGTGTGTGAGAGTGTGTGTATTAGGACAATGCAATAATTCCATAACTGACTTTATTTCACCAGGGTAATCCACTCAGAGTTAAAAACCACTTTCTATGATTTTCTTTTTGGGTACAAACATTAGAATCAACACCAATCACTTAAAACAAACAACAGACAGGTTGGTCAAGCCATTAAGTAATTATTGTTTTTTAAAACTTACATTTCTGGTCAGACCAGCAGTTCTCAAGAAAAGTGAACACAATGCAACGTGGAGTAGAATTACAGTCATTTAATACGGCATTTAAAGAACAAATATCTCTGTATGTTGTGACAGAATTCATTTCATTCCTACAACTAAGTCTGTGCATCCAGACTCTAAGTATGTTCATGTGAGCTGAGCTGTTTGCATGTGAGATTTAAAAATGTACTTCCTGACAGCACTTTGCGTCAGCTTTATTGTTCTTTCCTTGTTTTTCCAGTTTGGGCTGCGATAACTTACTTTACATACATACTTTAGAATTTGTCTATACGTCATTGCCCCTGCCCCCACTCACACACACACACACACACACACACACACACACACACACACACACACACACACACACTTGTCTGCTGTCACGTCAAGAACAGTTTTATCAGTAAAAATTACAATATCATCTGCAAAAAAAAGCGAAGAAATGTGCCGACGTTGGATGAGATAAGCTGTTTTATTTATCTTAAAATAAGCTCTGAATGAGAACATCAAACATCACCTTTGCACCGTCATGGTGAAGAGAAAATACCAGTAACATTATTTAAAAAGAAGGCAAACACCCATTAAAAAATGACATGACAAAGAACGTGAAAAACACTTGATGTGTGTGTGTTGTTTTTTTTTTTTTTAATGTCTTAGATGCAGGACAAGCTGCACAACAATTAACAACATAATGTTTATTGTGTTGCTATCAAAAATATAAACCCCACTTCAGTTGTTCACTTCATAAATCTCTCTCATGTAAACACTTCACAGTTATATGCTCTTTTAACAGCAGCGACACAAAAACTTGATTTACATTTGAAGGGAAATTGAGCCTATGATACACAAAGTTGCACAATTTTTACACCATCATTTCTGACATTCACAGTAAGCAGTGTCTGTGCACTGCCGTTTTTTTTTTCCACACAGTTGTTCAACCACATTCTTTCATGTCTTAAAAGTGTTTTCATGGTGACATGTCCATCTCACTGTGGCATCTCTGCACCCCCAGTGCTGTTGTGGCGATAGATGCGATGCTCTCAAGCCTGATGAGTATACAACATTTACTGACTCAGTGTTTAGTTAGAGTCTTGACTCATGTCACACTGTCTCTCAGTGTGTAGGTCCCCACCAATGAAGCCCTTTCAGTCTCTTTTGGGCAGTTCTTTCTCAGTCTCTCTGGGCGTTCTTGCCCTTATGAGATGATGCAGCTGTTGGCCTTGTTCATAGGAGGTCGTTTGTTGCTCTCCTTGGGGAACGTCTCCCGTCTGCGGCACAGTGCTGGGCTCAGCCGACTGGGCAGGTTGGCTTGCTGGAGCAGCTCTCTGAAAGCCTCCAGCACGTTGACGTTGTCCTTGGCAGAGGACTCCATGAAGCTGTGGTTCCAGTCCAGCTCCACCGTGGACAGCACGTCCTTGCTGGACACCTGACGCTCGTTGTGACGGTCTATCTTGTTGCCTATCACCACGATAGGCGTGTACTTGTCCTCTTTGACCTCCAGGATCTCCTCTCGCAGACTCTTGACAGCCTCCAGGGATTCGGGGTCATCCACAGCGTAGACCAGGGCAAAGGCGTCGCTGCTCTGGATGGAGAGCTTTCGCATGGCAGGGAAGGAGTAGCTGCCGCTGGTGTCCATGATGTTGATAGTGACTTTGACACCTGCTACCTCGTACTCCTTCCTGTGGAGCTCCTCCACTGTGCGCCGGTGCTTGGGCTCAAAAGTGTCTTTGAGGAAGCGTTGGATGAGGGCTGTCTTCCCCACTCCTGCTGCTCCCAGAAACACCAGACGCACCTCTGTCTTCTCCTTCACTTCAAAAGACATGTTTCTGATGCTCTTTTCCTCCAAAACACCACTTGGAAGAATCTCTTCTTTTCTCTGTTGCCTGTGGATCCTTGTCTGAAAACTGGTGATGGAGCTGGATGCAGTTCTGTTGAAGAGGCTGATGACAGCAGATGCATGTGAGTGTGCCTGGTGAGGCTGCACTCTGTATATATCTTCACACACAGCACCTGCCCCCTTCTGCTTGCAGCCAATCACGAGAGAGCAGTATCTCCCTCCTTACAGCAGCCAATCACAGACACTCATGCAAATCATGAAGAGTAAGAGGAAAAAACAAAACAAAACACAGAAGCGATTACTTGAAAGTTTTTTGTATACAGTGCAGAAAACATTTCCAGCAGAGAGTTGTGGTAAGTTTGTGACCTCTGCTGCAAATAAAATCAGTGATGGTACAGTCTGTGTTCATGGCAGAGAAGCAGAAAACTTTTTGAAGTGATAAATCTGCATTTTAAAAAAAAGAGTAAGAATATTGAATTCTAATCTTTTATAAAGTTAAAATAGTTCACTTATTGTTTAAATTCAGTCATTGCTGTAGTACCATAATCAGGAAGATTCACATTAAAGTTTATTTTAAAAGAATCCAACTGAAGAAAACAGCAGTTTATTGCGAAAATTAGAGGATTACAGACAAAAAAAGTTGTGCTTTAAGTTACTGGTGTTACTTTTTATAACCTACAGCATCTGTATGAAGACAGACTCACCTCTAAAACTCACTCTATTGTCTCAGACTCTCAGCATCCCCTTGTTGAGTTTGAGATGCTTCCATCAGGGCGGAGGTTTGCCTCCCTAAATGTAGCACTAAGTGTTCCAGATCGTTCTTTGTCCTGTCTGCTATCACGTGTCGTACCAGCAGTGACCACTAATTGTCCCTGAAAGTGTGTGATACTGGATTCTGTGTGTTTGCACTGCACTAGCATTGTCTTTTTTGTTGCACTCATGACTGCTGTTTGTATCTCAAATTGCCCCTCGGAGACTTTAAAGTTTTACCTTACCTTACAAATCTTTGTTAAAAAATCCTAATTAGAAGTCTTGGAAATATTAATAACAATGCAAAATCAATTACTCATTTGCTGCTATCATAAAATACAACATTCAACATTCTGCCAATAGATAGATAGAACAATTACTTGAGTGTGTCTGAAGATGTACATTTGAACTACACTTGCCTCGCTTTCTGTTTATCACACCACAAATAAGACACGAATTACCCAGCTAGCCATCCAACAGTCCCTCCGCCTCGACTCCCTGCTGCTGTGGACTGCTTCTTTGGGAGGAGGGCTGGTAGCAGCTCCGAAGATGGACCTTTTGTCAGCTTGAATTTTGCCTGTGGGCTTTTAGCTTGTGGCAGCGCTGGGTTTGACCTGTGTAACAGCAGCAACAGAAAGTTTGCTGATCTGTTGGTGAGTTGGGGCTGTCTGATCCCCAGAGCTGGGGTTTGCATTGGCTGAATTATGGGTTGCTGCAGCTGCTAACTCGGAGTCCATCCTCACAGCTGCTCCCTACCAGGTAGGTGGTCTGTAATGGCGGGGAGTGAGGTGGCAGACACACTGTGATTCATGGCTCTAACGCTAAGCTAAAATATTAGCAACATTTTTTTGTCCGTCTCTAAAACGCTTTGCTAATATTGACATATGTTTTATTTCGTTTAATGGCTTTTACCATCTGAAGGGACGTGCACTCGTATCTGCATCTGTCAAAAAGCCAATAGGAACGCCCTGTCTCTGAAATTAACTAAGATTGGTCAAAGTCTACCATTACAGGCTAGATTTTGAGAGCCTGACAACAGAGCCAGGAGGAGGTGCAAGAGTTTTGAGTTTTCCCTCAGACCACTTGAATTACAATGTGTTCAAATTCATTATAGGATTATTGGCCAGTGATGGCAAAATAAAACTGCCTAAACCAGCTTTAAAAGGTCATATATGTAGAGCTGTTCTCAGCAGACTGCCTGGACAAGAGCAAAATGCCAATTATTTACTGTCAATGTCCGAAATAAAATGTCATTTGATCCCTGCAAGACTGTTTTGTTGAATATAAGCAATTGCTGTGTCACTTTAGTGCTTGGATGTAAATGCTTATTGTACTACACTCGTGCAAGATTAAGCACTTCTAATTTGATATATTTGATCGTAGGTCTTTTTTATTTCAGAATACATGTAGTGTCAGTGGTCATTTCTGTAGCACTTGCTGGCTTTATTGGCACTCATGACAAAGGACCACAGAGGGAGACGCCTCATTGTCATCGTCTGAAGCTCTCTGTCAGAGGTGGGAAGAGATGCTTGACGCATTGATGTCATCATCACAATGGTGATGACAACAGTGATTAAAACCTTTTTTAACGTAACATGAGAAACCCACATGTCTGAGCCATTCAGAATTATGTAACCTCTCTTAAAAAGAGAGTTTTCAATATCATTGTCTCCATCACCCTGCTGCTAGGATCCAAATGTCAACTGTGTGGGAAGCTTCATGATCTGCATTAAATTCAGACAAAGCAGGAAAGTAATATATTACAGTTGTTGTTATTATCATACTGAGATCTCTCACATGTTCCCTGCGCCCAGACTTTGTCACTTGTTGCTACGATACCACTGAAGCCGTTACCAGAGAATTATGTGAAAGGGATATGTGAGTAGAAATTTGCACCTTATTAGCTCTGTCATTCATTACTGAGTCTAACCGCTCACTCTGGAGAATGGTAATGGCCAGTAATGGGGTATATTGGCTAATCAGGCAAATTGAGTGCACTTTTCATATTGCTATATTTCACTGGTCTAACACCCTGAATATGGGATTCAGAATAATGGTCACACCCTATTGCAATAGCAATGTCAACAGTGTTTGTACTCTGGGTAAATAATTTAAACATTAAACTGCAGAACGTGTTCATTTTTTCATGTGAGTCTTGTTCTCTTTAGATTGCACCATGTCGTGTGCCAAATGTATTTAAACTGCACACCCATGTGTGTGTCCCCGTGTACGTTATTCTATTATAGATGTGTGTAAATCTCATTTTCTGCTGAGGAAACAAACATTTTGCAGCAATGCAGCAGGCACTCTTTCCTCTTTGAAAATAAATGTCTGCTCGAATCACAATTCAAGCCCATCTCCTGCTGTTAGCTGTCAAACGCTGCATCTCATAAACTCCCAGGGACTCTGGGGACGTTAACTGTGGCCGTCTTGACCTTTGCTTCCTGCCCTCCCTGGAGACAAGGCTGGCCTGAAACCAAAGCTCAAAGCCCCTCAGCAATTCAACTCCATCTCTCAGGCTCTTCACTTCATTAAATGCAGGAGCAACAGGGCCAGCATGAGAGCTTGTATATTTCATTTTTTTCTTATTGGTATATTTTTTTCCCCTACAGGTCATATGGGAAGAGCTTAAAGGGCAAAAGACTTCCAACTTTGATTAATGAAAATACAAGAAGTGGTTAGAAGGACTTGGTGTAAAATAAAGTTAATATCTTTGAAGTAGCTGTTACTGATTTTTTTGGCCACTTGGGGTTCGCACAACAGTCTGTGAACACAACATGAACAATGTGTTGCGTAGCTGTAGAGCAGAGTAAATTTTTAGAGCTTTTGCTGTTGCTTAACACCTTGTTTCCACTGGAGAATCCATTCATTCTTATGGGAATCTCCGTGATATCCGATGTGCCTGTGAAACTCCTCCCCTCAGTAATAATTTGGTCTGGAATTTGCCTCGACCCTCTTAAAGAAATTTAACTTTTGCAGTGGATTTCAGGGAGACCATATGACAGTGTGCTAACTGGCTAACAGGCTATTTACTTCAATTCAGTTGCCTGTGTTGATTGTCAACTGAGTTTGTATAATTAAAAAGAACATGTTCATCTAGTAGAATCTGAACAATGTCATTCTGCTAAATTATGGTACGGTCAGATTGTCATTATGACTCGTTCAGCCGTTCATACATCCTTCACAAAACATGCTACGTAACTGGCAGGTCCTGTTTCTGTCCTGGTAATGTTCCATGTGTATACTCCAAACTGCTGGATGGTGAAAAAGGGACAAAATTAGCCTCTCCCCCATGGCCACAGGTAGTTTCTATCAGATTTCTATCCACCCGTAAAGAAATACACTTCCTTGTGTTGGACATAATTGCGGAGGTTGCCTGTAATCTTAATCCCATGCAGATCTGCCATGTCACAGCATTATTAAAATAACATCAGCCACTGTTTGACTGATGAATATGCATATACATAAGACGAAAACCTTGCACAACTACATTTGCCTGACAGAAACGCCTGACAGATTCAGATTTTGTCTTAAACAGACACTGATAGCCAATGAGAGTTTTTGCAGCAGCAGGCTTTATCCTGAGCTGTGATGCAGTATCGAGCTGCTGCTGATCGCCCTCACAGGCTCAGAGGTGTTAGTCTGTGATGATGACTGGCTGTGGTAATGGGAGGAACGAGCTGTTCTCAGAGCACCAGGTCTTACCTTTGGGCACAGAGGAGATCTTAGGACATGGCGCTTTGTTGATCAAGTGTCATTTCTGCTCACTGGTGTTCAACAAGAGTAATGAAAGAAGAGAGGGATGTTTTCAGTGTCCTAAAACCTCCAAGAAATAAGGAAGAGGAGATGGTACCTGGTCATGTTACACAGCAGTGTTTAATAAGCTAATAATAGAGTTGGTGGAGTTCTGATAATGAAATGCAGTTGCTGGATAAGAAAGTCATTTTTTATCAGGGTTTGTTTGTGTGTGTGTATTTAGCAGGGTGTGTTTGTGAAAACGGCAGCCCGGCCCGTCAGTCAAACAATCATGTCATGGTTCATTCTAAGTGACAAGGTGTGAAAAAGAACACAGCCCTGTCACACTTTGTTGGTTCAGTGCTGCCAATATAAGTGAAAAGGGCACCAGTCTTTACTTGGAATTTGAAGTTTGCACTGCATTCAGGAACTCCGAATACAAAATAAACAGTTCCTAATAATGCTAATATAGGCACACAAGTCCCACATAAGATGCTCTCCATCTTGCGTGGCATGAATAAACACAGATGTACCATAAGCTGTTATAGAGGCTGACCCAGAAACCCCGCACCCTGCTGTAAAGTCATTTGATCTTTACAGCTGAGCTAAGTGGGCAATTTAGGGACTCTGCACTCCAGTGGAGGGTATGATGAAGTCTGAGCAGACACAGGATCTGCACACTTTGTTTGCCGACGGAGTAAAGGCGAGGTCGACTGCTTCAGATGGCTAATAATCCCATTAAATTGGCTCGTACAGAGCAGAGGACGACTGTACACTTTGTTCTCATTTATTTTAATTAGGTCCTGCATAGCAGACCTTCATTGGCTTATTAGGAAACCACATGTCAAACATTTACATTTTAGAAGGCAAAACTATTCCTCCCATTTACTACAGGAGGGTTTCAGGCTAAATAAGCTCGACTTTAATGGAATGTCTCATTATTTTGTCGAACAGTTACAGTTGCATTACCTGACGTAGATGTAACACTGAGGTCTGATTCTGCAGACTGTTCCATCAGCCTGTCTCGCATAAGAATCAGCGTGACATATACATAATGGCCTGGGCGAGAGAATGGATCTGACAGCACATTTTTTGATGGATTCTTCCCCAAAGAGACAGCAGCTATTTAAATAACTTCCAGTCTTCCATAATTTGTAAATTTTCATATACAGTTTTATGTATTGTATCTGGCTATAATTCCATAACTATTAGAACTATAGGGGACAGAAGCTCAGAATCACACATGGTATAAGTCCCAAAGTGCAAACTTTACTGCCAGTATTATTGCTTGTTCCAGTGAAGCCTAAAATTCAGACATTTTTCCTTGCAGTGTTCAAATCGTGCCTGTTCGGAGCAAGTCGTTGGCTCGAGCTGAGGTATTGCTACTTGCGGCTTTCTTGAGAGCTGCTCATACAAGCAATGGTTTTGAGTACTACTTCTGTCACTGCAGACACCAACATATCCAGGTAGAGAAAGTATGAAAAGTAAAGCAAGGTAACATTTCCCCGGGGCCTCCAAATCACCAATAATATTAGTTGCTTTCTTTGATATAACCACCGCAGTTATAAAGTAGAGGATGCATTTAATTAACAGAGGTATTATTGCTGGTGATAACGTTTTAGTGTTGTAAGTTAGCATGGCAAACTTAGACAGTTTGAGTGGCAACAGCTGAGTGGTGCTGCTCCTGTAGGCCAGGAATATTCAACTGGCTACTTTTGAAAAATGACAGGAGGCCAAGAACCAGTTAATAGATAAACATACCATACCTCGTTTTCTCGCTTATTCAGAGTTTATTAATATTGAACAAGTTGCAAGTCAAAATTGCACCAAATTCGACACTGCTTGTCCCTTGGTCCCTGGAAACATGCCCACCAAGTGTGAAGTAGATCGGATAAACAGTTCTTGAGATATTAGAAGAAATATACAGACATACAGACAGAGATTCCTTGCTTTAACTGTTAACTCCCTTTATAACAGAAACACAAAATCTTATAAATCTTAAATCTTAATTTGTTGGAGCTATAAGCTGTTTTTTATGCCCTTGTTTCATGGCATTTTGTCAGGTGCGGACTCAGATTATTATTATCATTATGAGGAATTAGGTCAAATACCTTATCATGCAATGGTAATGAAAGTGAAAAAATAATTTGTGCATCTGCCCTGTTATTGAGACTCAAATTTAATGGGTTCTTCCTCGACCCATGCTACACCCTTTCATTGAGTTTCGGCCAGCAGTTATTTTCCTGTAATCCTGCTGGCAAACAAACAAACAAACCAGACTGAAAACATGACATCCTTGGTGGGGGTAATGAAAGACCAGAACTTACAGCTGCTGCTTTAGCTGTGATCGACTTTGGCAGGTTTTAACCAAGCGTGGATACAAATTGTGTTTGTGTTATATCAGGATTTTGGCCTTCAGTCATGGGAAGGAGACAGCTTGATCTTGCTTTGTCCGCTTCTGTCAGTGTCTGGCTGTCCTCAAAGAAGCCAAAAACCGGTAATAATAAATCCAGCACCTTTCTGTTCATGTCTTAACTTATCTTCATATTTACCTAATCACACACATCTCATCCTGTTAATTACAGACACCTCTTAACATGTATGTCAACAACAAGTACAGACCACAAAAGCCCACTAACACCAGCCCACTAATTTCTCTTAATCCATCCTTTTCACTTGGTGGCTTTGTGACTTTGAGAGCGCACATGCAGGTTGCTATCACGAGTGTGTATTCAGACCTCCTCCCTCCTAAGTTTGGCTACAGGTCCTCTGGCTCTGGAACATCATGTCCTGGATAATGACAGGTGTGGTAGCAGTGGTGGGGGCAGGAGGAACAACAGCTAGACTGTGGTGACTGTTGTCATCACACTGGAGGGTGTTCTCTCTGTTTGAGGAGGCATTAGCTGAGCTTTAAGTTAAACACCTCTATTCTAAAAGGAGATATAAACCATTATGAAACAAACACCAGAGATTTAACACATTTATCCTATACCTTGGGCCTGAATCACCATAGTCCTGGTTTAATACCATGTATTTGTGCAGTGTGCAGTGCTATTATTTCATGACTGTGTCTGATTCATATGCATTTTAAAAATAACTTTTCCTCTAACATTTGAGAAGCCCCCAGGAAATAAGGAATTTGCAGCCTGTGGTTGTTTAAAGGGTCAATGTGCAGGATTTAGGGGGATATAATGTTAGAAATGGAGTTTAATATAACAAGTATGTTCTCTTTAGTATATAATCATCTCAAAATAACAAATATATTTTTTTCATTTCCTTACAATGAGCTGTTTATATCCACATATCGTATATACCCCCATGTTTCTACAGTAGCCCAGAATGGACATACAAAACACTGGCTCTAAAGAAGGCCCTTGTCATCTTTAAAACCCCCTCCACAAGAGAGTGTTTTAAAAGCATTCATATTTTTACTGTGAAACTGCTTTATTCAGTGTTATTACCAGTTTAAGAGAGGAAGAGACCTCTGCGGATAACTGAGCTCTGGCAGAAACCTCCTGAACGACTGGATCTTAAGCTTTCTGAGAAAAATGGTGAGCAAACATTAGCATGTGCTAGGCTAATGGTCCACCTCTGCCATGCCAAACAGTGTTGAAGAAACCCTGACTGGTCCTGCATCAGCACGTGGTAAAAAACACCTGGATGTGGGGGCTCAAAGACTGCAAGACTTCTACACGTGAGAAGCCACCTCTGAAATATACAGTCATGGAAAAAATTATTAGACCACCCTTGTTTTCTTCAATTTCTTGTTAATTTTAATGCCTGGCTCAACTAAAGGTACATTTGTTTGGACAATTATAATGATAACAACAAAAATAGCTCATGAGAGTTTAATTTAAGAACTAAGAACTATTCATTTTCCATGGTTTTCTTGATAATAACCAAAATTACTTAAATTCTTACATCAATAGCTATGGCATTGTACCGCCAAAAACACTACTTTTAAGCATTCCATGTTTTCTTTTCTGTTTGCTTTAAACACATGATACACACAAGAGTTAATACTTGATTGCATAACCATTGTTTTTGATGACTGCAGCCATGCGTCTTGGCATGCTCTCCACCAGCTTCTGACATTGTTCTGCTGTCACAGCAGCCCATTCCTGTTGGACAAATTCAAACAAATTTTCTTTGTTTTTGGGCTTGTGGTTCTCCATTTTGAGTTTGATGATTTTCCACAGGTTTTCAATTGGATTAAGATCTGGTGATTGAGCAGGCCAAGGCATGGTGCGAATGTTGTGGTTCTCCATCCAGGCTTTAACTGACCTTGCCGTGTGGCAAGGGGCATTGTCTTGTTGGAAAATCCAGTCATTCGAGGCAGGAAAGAGTTTTCCAGCTGATGAAAGAAGACTGTTTTCAAGGGTAGTCCTGTACATGACCTGGTTCATTCGGCCTTCACACAATTGCATTGCCCTGTTCCACTCAGACTGAAACAACCCCAGATCATGACTGATCCACCCCCATGTTTTACTGTAGGGGCAAGACAGTCTGGGTTGTAAGCTTCTCCAGGCTTCCTCCTAACCAGTAAGTTGGCTGGAGTGGGCATCAATTCAAAATTGGATTCATCACTGAAGAGAACCTTAGCCCAATCATCAACAGTCCAATCCTTGTGGTCTCGAGCAAAGAGTAACCGGGCCTTCCTCTGCCTTTCATTGATGAAGGGCTTCTTGCGTGCTCTGTGTGACTTCAAACCAGCTTCAACAAGTCGGTTTCGAACTGTCCTTGCCGAACAAGTCACATTTCTCGACAGTGCCCACTCATTTTTAAGGTCCCTGGAGGTCTGACGACGATTCCTGACACAGGAACGGATGAGTGCACGGTCATCTCGTGGGGTAGAAAGACGTTTCCTGCCACGGCCAGGTAGCAATTTGGTAGTGCCATGTTCAGCTTGTTTTTTTTTTTTTTTTTTTTGTTGTAATGAACGGCTGTCTTGGAGATCTTCAGTTTTTTCGCTACCTGTCTCTCACTCATGCCAATTTCCAGCAGTGCCAAGATGGCTGCCTTTGTGGCTTCACATAATTCTTTTGTTTTAGGCATTATGTGAGAGCTGACAACTTCTGAGTTGTGCTACGGCTTGAATGTAAGCAGGAAACCACTCTAGGCCTTTGCATGTGCAGTGCTGCTTGTGACATGAAATGGCCTCTTATATACCCTGGGAATCAATTAAGCTTAAGAATGTCAAATAGGACATAAAGTATTATGTGACCAGCTGCATTTTTTGTTGTGTTCATTGTATTATACGTTTAGTGGTACCAGATATTAGAATGAACAAGAAATTGAAGACAACAAGGGTGGTCTAATAATTTTTTCCATGACTGTATGCAATTTTTTCCCCCACTTGCTCTTTACCTGTGCATACCAGCTCCGTTGCAGCTCTTTGTCTCCACTCGTGTGGCAGCTTGACTCCTCTCCTCACCATGGATGCATAAAGAGAACTCTGTTGCTGTTGCTGTCTCATGTGTGACAAAGACTGGATGACAAGAAATATCCCAAGCTAAACAGCCCATGATCCTTTCATTATGAAGACAATGACCTGGAAATCGGTTCTTCAGGTAAGAAATAAAGTTTTATTAGGGATTATCCTCACATGATTTTAAGCCATGGCAGAGGTGGTGAGCTGCAGTGTGATGCATGATTTTGAGAGGGCAATTCAAGCTTTCATTACCTGTCGTCTGGGTTATTGTAATTCTCTTTATGTTGGATTGGACCAGCGGTCGCTGAAATGCCTGCAGGCTGTCCAGAATGCAGCAGCCAGACTACTGCCAGGTAAGAAAAGACGTGATCGTATCACCCTGATACTGGCCTGTTTGCACTGGCTCCCTGTCCAGTTTAGAGTTCAGTTTAAAATCTTATTATTTGTTTTTAAAAGCCTGAATGGCTTAACTCCTTCCAATCTACTGTATCTGACCTTGTTCAGCTTCACATGACAGCCAGAGCACTGAGATCAAGCAACCAGCTGCTGGCCTGTCCCAGAACTAAACTGAAAAGCAAAGGTGACAGAGCCTTTTCCGTTGTGGCGCCAAATTTATGGAATACTTAATCATTCCATGTAAGGGCAGCCCAAACTTTGGAGCAATTTAAATCTCTTTTAAAAACCTAACTCTTTTCACTTGCTTTCACCTCTTTTTGAGACAGACACGTCTTTTACAGCTTTTATTTGTATTTTACCTGTACTCTAGTGTTGATGTTTTATTGTCTAAACCTATTGTTGATCTTATTGATCATTTTTGAGGTTTTTGCTGTTCATTCATTCTTTGGGTGAACTGTACAGCACTTTGGTCAACCGAGGTTGTTTTTAAATGGGCTATATAAATAAATTTTGACTTAACTTGACTTTGACTTGCGTCTCTCTTAGTGACATCTAGCAGTGAGAACAGACTTCTAGTTAAAATTCCTTCAGTGTTCAAAGTGTTCCTCTCCAAAATGAACTGAACAGGTAATTTAGACCAGTAAAACACTGAATAAAGCAGTTTCATTGTTTAAAAACAACAACAAAAAAACATGTTTTTTCCCAACGCTAACAATGCTATCTATGGTGGCCAATGGGGAAAAACACAAATGGCCCTATTTAAAGCCAGTGTTTGGATTGTCTGCTCTGTGCTACTTTAGAATCATGGCTGTGCAACAAAGCAGTCTCTGTAGACAAGGGCCCACTCTTTATGTAATCCAAAAATCCTACACACTTGACTAAATTGTCAGTCCCTTTGGAGCAGTAATGTAGTACCCAAATCAAAAGCACTCTTGTGATATATTGGTGTTATGATAGCTTATCTTAAGATAATGGCCTTTGCAGTTTCATTTATAAGCATGCCAGGGTTATCTTTTCTGCTTCTTTGTTCTGCCGGTACTTAACCCAGTATGAACCAACTGAGAGAGGGTTATATATATATCTTCCAGTGTATATTTCTACTGGCTCTAAGAATTTAATCCGCAGCAATCAGTGGAGCCGAGTCTCCTGTTTCCCCTTTATTTTTCAGGGTCAACAAACATATATGTCAAGACTGCTCTGGCAGCTTCTTTTCTGTGCCAGCGTTTAATGATGATAGAAGAGGAGTCTTTGTGCTCAGAGGTCTGCAGCACCAACTGGCCATTAGAGAAGCCCAGCGGAGGTGGGAGACACACATACAAACATTAAATCAGAACATGCCGCGATGAAGCTGAAGAACATTTCGGACTGGGTGTTCGAGGACTTTGTTATGCAACCTGCGACCTTAAAGGGGGGAGGGCAGCTGGGTAAGAGGTGTCAAAAAGCAGCAGGTATTTATTTTGGGTTTGAGTGAAATGTCAGCGAGGTATGATGTACAGTATCCATTTTCACTTGTATTCTCTGCAGTTGTTATTTTCCGGTCAGTGTACTTGTGATATTTTTGTGTCTCTTAAATAATTCTTCAATTGAAGCTGAGTGAGGTCTTGGAGACATATTACAACTTGGACATAAAAAGTACATTTGGCACGTCCCTGAAACACCCTGCAATGGCGCATTTGACTGCGCAGGTTCAGAAAAAACAGAGCCCTAAGAGAGCTTTCAACATCCTCAAATACTACAGATGTTATTTGCTGCATGTGCTCATTACTGCGAAGTTAAGAGCTCCCAAGCTACCTTTCAATTTTTGTCCAAAGCTCCAGGGAGCAGTGTGCAGCAAACATCTTTTTAATTTGAACAGTGGTTTGTTGGTCTCTACCCACAGGCTCTGAGATTCATCGCTTGGTATTTAGTTTCCTTGGTGAAAGGTGTTACGTATCGAGAGTTGCTATATTAAACTTATAAAACAAGACAAGGGTGGTCTCTCTGCACCTCGCTGACACCTCGAGCGTCATTATCTTTTTAAATAAATGGTGATATTGTTAAGCAGAGAACTGCCGTCTCTCTGATTGGACATTATTCTGGTACTATTGAGCGTTAGAGACAGAGACCCAAAGGGTAAGTATAACCGGATTTCTCAAAATTGTAGTGTTATTTTCAGAACATCATATTAGAATGACTCCAAGGTGAAAATGTGCAATTATAGTCATAGACTGCATAGTGTTTTTCCCCCCTCTCTGGACACATTCCTTGAAGCGTGAATTTTTGCTGCTCATATTTATTGCTGTGTTTTTTTACTTGACCCGATTTTACATTTCCGACCGTTGCACAACTTTTTCCACCCACAGGTTTACATGGAAACTTTTTGTCCTTAAGTTTTTCATATTGCAAGGTTTCCCACACATTCATCTACATGTTGTGACCCACCATGTTGACAGCATCCTCTGTCATGTATTGATTATTTTTAGAGCTGGACTGTTTATTAGAAGTGCTACTGGAATATAAACTTACTGGCCACTATACTAGATACACCTTACTAGTACCGGTTTGGACCCAATTTTGCCTTCAGAACTGCCTTAACTCTTGGTGGCACAGATTCAACAAGGTGCTGGAAACATTCCTCAGATATTTTGGTTCATATTGACATGATAGCATCACACAGTTGCTGCAGATTTCACAGCTGCACATCCATGATGAGCTTTGTGTTAATGAGCACCTGCACAGGTGTAATTATTTAAGTGGACAGTGAGTGAATACACTGTTTGAAAATTCCTTACACCACACTCTCAGAGTGCAGCACATTCCCAGGTCACAGAAAGAGCAGCAGAACGTCAGACGCAGTGAAAGGGAAACTGTTCACTGTGATTGCTCTAAGCGTTTGCATTTACTCGCCTCTGCAGCAGCTTCTCCTCTTGTCCATGGATCTGATCGGACTGACTGATCAATTATTCTGCCCACAAGTCAGGCTCCCCAAACTGCTGCTGAGTAAAACAAGAACTCGTGAGTAGTTCTGAATGTGCTGCGTTCACGGACCCGCAAAAACCTCCAAATTTAGAGGATGGACACAAACTGAAAGTTTGCTGACCCTCCAATTATCAGCTACTGTCGCACATAGATTTTAATTCAGTGGGAAACACTGTATTACTTAGCAGTTTTGCTGGTTTAGTAGGTATGTGCTTACTGTAGACTGTTGTGAGATTGTCAGGTGAAGTGTGTTAAGGCTCTGACACACCAAGCCGACAGTGGTCAGTGTTGGGTCATTGGTTAGCATCTGTCGCCGTGTGTTCCACTCCAGTGGCACTAGTTGGTCATTATTAAAAATATACATCACCATAATCTGTTCATATCCCAAGTGACGCTCTCACTACAGCCCCATGCACACTATTTTGACATGTTGTGGGCACATCCAAAGGTTGCTGTGCAAAGTTGTGGTTGTTAAGTCATTATTAGACAGTAGCTGTAGCCTCTTAGAGCAGGTTTCGCAAACTGACCTTTGTAAAAATCATGAATCAAACCTGGACAACCAGTGACTTTTACAACAAACTCAACAACAAGCACTTGACAAACAGACAATTTATTATTATTTTTTTTAATGTTGATTAATTCTGACACGTCATTGTGTGATAAGGAAGCTCTGAGCCACATGGCATACCAAGTAGCTCTTTCTCTGCCTTTGATTAGACCCGACCAGTCAAACAATAATGTCACATTTAATTATTTTAAAGTTTAATAATTAAAAACTTAATTTTCACTCTACACCAGACTGAAATTAAATCATGTCCAGAGTTCCGGAGGCTTGTTAAATGAACATTTAGTCTTGCATGTACTTTATAATGAAAATAAGTCTGTGGAGTCCGCGTCTTTAACTTTTCTTTTCACTTCCATCTCTCGAAGTGAAACAGCGTGAACGGTGCATGGAAATTAAACAGCATAGAATTTGCATAAAATAAGAAGGGAATGGGGAGCCTCTGCTGCTGTGACATATAGACGACCTACCCCCTGCTAGTTTGTGCTGTGAGCTTATCAAGCCTTCACAAACGTTTCACATTCACTGAGATAAAGAGAGACTTCAGAGACTGTCTGATTGTATGGTGTGTATTTGTTGAACATGTTGAAATTAAAGTCTTATTATAAATGTTGTCTGGAAGCTAAAATTATATATAACCTTTAAGGTGTTTCAGGGGGGCATTTGTCCTCTCTGAGCTTTTAATGTTGATCAAGGAACATGAAGAACACTATGGAGAATTAAATCACTACTAAAGGTGTGCTTGAAAATACAGTTTTGTCTGTTTGACAGCAAGAAGGATTTTTATTTATATATTGTTTATATGGTAATGTATTAAGTCACTGCATCAGTCGAAAGATCTTTCAATCTGCAGTGATTCCCATATTTTACAGAAAGTGAGCTCATACATACCTGCTCCCTGACGTCCATGACTAGTTACGAATGATCTCTTCAACCCTCAGTCATACAGATGCTCACTGTGTACAGTGTAGGTGTAGGTACTTTATATGCATGGGCTGAACCATGCATCGAATACAGTCTCATGGGGAGAAGCTGACTGGTTTAAAGCACATTATTCTTGTCACGAATCAGGCTGTCAGTCTGTTCTTTGAGGATTGTAGAGATTCAGCCATCAGCAGGATGGATATGAGAAAATCTCGGGGTCTGCCCATTGTTCCAACCCAAACCCATTGTTCCGAAATCATCATGATGCCCTGTGGTTAAGGTCTGGTTAGGTTTAGGCATCAAAACCACTTGGTTAGGGTTAGGAAAAGATCATGGTGTGGGTTAAAATGAAAAAGAAAGTGGCAAACACATAAGCCGTGAGCCTGCTTCGCCTCAAGCCTTTCCCAGCTGACCCAGAGCCGGTCGCGGTGCACCATCAAGGCAGAAATACACCCGCAGGGAGCCGTTCAGCACCGCAGAGAGCTCCCCACACAACCCGGACCCCAGAGTTAATAACAGGAGGTTCTGGTGTTTCACTCTCTCCTCTCTATGACACTTGTATCTCGACCAGTAGCCTACTTTTGTTGCGTTGCTGATCCTCTATGGTACACAAATACAGTATAGCCTAGTATAATCACATATCGGAACAACGGGACGTCGGACTAATGAGAGGTCGGAACAATGCTACAGCACCAAGATCTCAAAGGCCACAGAGAACCTTTTCCGTTGGGGAAACCATAGAGGCTTTATTTCCTAGGTGGGTACTATATAGGTCATCCTTTTGTTATAGGGAGGACTGTATTGATCAGTGGGCTGCAGCGCTTGAGAATGCCTTTCTGTGTTTTGAGGCCAAGGCCGGCTCTCTCAAAGTCAGTGTCTACATCTGACTCTGGCTGTTTGTGTCATCAGTCTCACATGTGTTGTTTACCTACACAAATACATTTTCCATCAACTCTATATCCAGTGAGGGCGTCTTTTGTGAGCGCATTCAGGTTAAGAATGGAAAACAGCAGAACTGCATGACCTGGATGTTTTAGTGCCTCAGCTCCTGCTGGGGCATGGTTCGGTTCGGGTTGAATATTTTAGTGTCACAGTTGCGTATTGTTTGTTTCATAGTGTGTACCGAACCTAGGCCATTGTACCGAATGGTTCAATACGAATACGTGTATCATTGCACCCCTAGTATGTTCTTATTCTTATGAACACAATATCTCCCAAAATTTGGCACAAACGTCCACTTGGACTCAACAATGCACCCACAAGACATGAAGTGATGACATTTATATCATGTCAAAAGTCAACCTCAGCGTGACCTCGTAATGTTCTGCAAAAAACATGTTTATTGCCATTATTTAACACTATAGCTCAGGAACAGCAGGGGAGACATTTGATCAGATACTGAATCGATGATTTGGGTCTTGGGTTCGGCTTTGTGTGTGAAGCAAACCTGACCTTTTTGCGAAGGCTTTCAACAATAAGGTGGCAAGGCAGTAATTCTAGTTTTCTGCTGATCTATGTTTAGCATACAACCAGTTTCCACAAAACGTGACATCCTTGTATGACGAAGAGGGAAACAAAGCATTTGCTATCATGCATGAGAGTTGCTGTGTGGCTTCCTGCACGTCAACCTGGACCCAATTTCCAGTTCAAGTGACTACTGGGAACAATTTTTGAAACTGGTCCATTATTGAGCAGGTTGCAGTGGCGAAACAGGCCAACGTAATGTTCTCAGGGCATGTGGACATCGTCAATGTATGTCCACTAAAAGTGCTTGTTTCTGCCACTGACAGGCTCTGATTGTTATTCTTAGTGTCTGACAACATTATGGAAAGGGTCCCTAAAGAGACAGACCTTTTTGTTTAAGAGTAGGATCCTGTTGTTTAACCAGAAACAGCCCCAAAATTGCAAATGCCAAATTCAGACTTCATTTAAATAAACATTTATTTAATCATTGTTAAACAAACATCATTCAAAGTTGACAGAAACAATAAAGAACTTTCAGAAAGCATCTTGATTTGTCTTTCCACTGTTCACCAATTTTGGTTTGTTTAGAATAAATCCTCAATTCACTCAGTTAGATGTGAAAAATATGCTGGCTCCATACATGCTAAAATTACTGTATATTTAACTGGAGTCTGGTGGAGTCTAATGTTAAATTTGCTTCATCCAAACACTGTCAGATTGTTAAATGGGTTAATAAGTTGTGAGCCTCCAAGGATCTGTTGTTCTTAAGGTTGAACTGTGTGTAAATCCCTGTGTGATACATCACATTATAAAGACATAACGTTAGGCTAATGGTGTCGAGAAGTGTTAGCACTACTACTGTCTAAAAACTGTGATCAAAATTCACTTAAACATGCTAGTCACATATGATAGTGTGTAGGGACGTGATATTATGGCAAGTTTAAATAATCATGTTCAGTCAAACCTTCATTTATTTCGAGGGAAATCAGTTGAGGGAGACCCTTATCTTTAGTGATGCTGAGCATAAACAAAGACATTAAAAACAATCAATAAGCAAACAAAGAACCATCATGCATATCAGTTAAAACAATAATAGCAATAAATTACTTCTAAAAGAAGAAATACAGGGTGATAAAATTATTCCATGTATAAGATGCACTGTAAGAGAATGACAGAGGCAATATCATTTATGTAAATTGAAAACAATATTGGCCCTAACATTGAGCCCTGTGGGACACCTTGAGTAATATTAAAAACAAAATGGAATGAACATCATTCGTCCGATCGTTTATGAGATACGAACAACAACTTCTGAAAGTAGTTGTCTTTGTGAGGTGACAACAAGGACTCTATATACGTAAGATTTGTTTGCTTCTATATAAGACATGACACCTTGTTGACATTAGTAGTTTAAATACCATGATTTCCTAGCATTCAGGCTGGGGGTAGAACTGTTTCCCCACTTGGCTGACTACATCCCCCAACAATGACTAGACACAGACTCTATCTATGCTCTAAACAGGCGAAAGTGCTGTTGCAGGGTTTGGTACATTATGCTGCAAAGGAACCAAGGTTGTTCAGTCACCACAAAACATTTTGTTGGACAAATCTGTCGGGTCACACAGAGGTAGTGCTGACAGCTTAATATTCCAAGGATATGGTTGATAATTTATTGTACACTTTAAGCAGAATGGTAAATGGTGGCCACCAGCTGCAGAAAAACATGTAGATGAGTAATGGCACTTTTCTGATACAAATTATCTAGTCGTCAACAACTTATGCAACATGCTACCTGAGGGAATGTTGATAAATCACATGAGACCTACAGAGAATTACTACTTAGATATCTGTTTTTCCATCTCCAAGCATATTCTGCCCCATGGAAGATAAACATATCTTCTTGTTTTGAAAGTCCTTTGTTTTTGCCTCAAGATCTTCAAGGTTAACTCATTCTTCAAGTAGTAGATAAGCCGTAGGCATGCAACAACCTTGGTGAAAGTTGCATCAGCGTGATTAAATGGAAGAAGGCACTGCCAGTACTGACATTTTTGCTGTTGTCACTGTGATTTACATTAACAGCAGCAATGATATGGAGCCTCAATGTGTTCAACATTAAATGAGGAGCTGTACAAAATGAATTTCTCTAGTTTTGGCTGAAATTTTGTTGACGTCTGTGTTTGTAAACACTACTTCTTTTCAAAGATAATCTATCTACCTGACAGGTGTGGCATATCAAGATGCTGATTTAGCAGCATCATTACTACACAGATGTGCCACGGAATGGTCAAAATAAAAAGCCACTCTAAAATGTGCAGCTGATTAGAGTTTTTTTTTTAAATCTAAAAATGATAAGCAGCAACATGCATCATCAGTACATCTGTGCACAGCCACAGAGCTGAGTTCCTTTTTACAGGAGATAAATCCATTTAAACTGGCGAGTAAACAACAGCTTGGGCAGTTGTTAAATCTAAATATTTTCTCTTACCCGTCTTTACTTGCTTGTTGCGCAACTGATGCAACAATACTTTGTATTTTGTTGCACAACATAATTGGGTAGTTATGCATCTTCTTGTCCACGTGCTGCATTTGTTGGAACAAAATGTATTCACCCTGTATCTCCATTGTTTGGTTTAATGGAGGCACTGACTACCTCCTATTCTTGTGCCCCGGTTGTCCTCTTAGTATAAGTAAGTTTAAAATCTCAAACATGTCATAAATTACCTCCATTATCAGCAAGCAGAAGGATATAAGGTAGCACAGATATTGATACAAAACAATTAGCAGTCAGAAGGTAGTATATGTGCTGACTGGGATGATATAATGTTCCTAAACCAAGTGGCAACCTCTGGGGTTGAAAGATGAAGCCAACACAGAGGTGCCTGAAGAAGGATTTATACTTGTGTGGTAGTGTGTCTGTGTCACTCTGCAGTTACAGAGTTACAGTTTCTGTGTAGAAAATAGCATCATGGAAACGACTTTCCCAGAAGCGTAAATTTAAAATGCTGCCCAGCATTTAAATTTCTGTTGAGTAACACAAATCATCTTAAAGAGAGACATGATGAAATAAACCTTTCATTATAATGAGTTGAGTACTTCAATTATTTCACAAATTCTTGGTTCATATAGCTTACATTTCACACAATTAATTAATTTGATTACTAATTTCATAATGTGTTCATTTGTTTAACACTGAACACTTTTGGGTTCCTTACTGAGATCTTCACTGTTTGTACACAGAGCCGATTGTGTTGAATCAGCAATAAAATGTTCCTTCTCTCCAGTCAGTGAGTTCAACTATGCTGAGTTCTCGCCTGATTTTCCAGTGAAGGTCTTAATGTTAGTGGGCTGCCAGCTGTAGACTGCAAACACACACACTCCATCCCTGACTTTACACACACTGCACTCTGTCTCCGAGGCGGAAGTGTGAAAACTCTTGAGTGTCATGAAGCTCATCAAGGAGGCGCACTTGGTTGGTTTCTGTGTTTGGGTTCCAATGTGAGCCGAGGCTTTGTTTGACTGTGTAATGCAGCGAGATAATGGAGAGTAATGTGACCAGCCATGTCTACCAATAGGGCGACTGTAGACTGCAGTGGACACACACTGTTTGTTTTGCTCTGATAGTGTTGCTCAGGGGGAGGCAGCAGTTTTGATTTTATTTCTAGAAATATAGCACATGCAGGTTCATCATATTCCTTCTCAACAAGCAGAGACAAAATGAAATGCAATAAAACTTCCCGTCTATAATTTTTTTAAAAATGTACCAGTCATGACGCACCCAAGAAGCTGTTAAATTAAAGTTTAAGCTTGAATGACATAACAATGGTTTCATCTCTGATATGTTCAAGAAATTGTTATTTGTCTTCAGTATCCTTGTCCCCACTCAATATGTTTAATCTCAGTAGAACTTGAGATGAGATAACAATCAAAATTACTTTCATAGATGAAGAATTCTCTGCTTGGGTCTGCACTAATACTGTACCTGACGTCACCTGACTGAATCTTATCCAGCGTCGACTTGGACATTGATGTTACACCTTCAAACTATAATGTGACCGGCCACATTATCATGCCAATATTAAAGGACATCTTTATTCGTCCGTTTCCAGGCCCACACGCTGGATTCTGATGACTTCAGAGTGAGACCAGGTCAGACAAAAGATGCATAACTACTACAAAGACACATAACAACTACAAAAGAGGCAAAATTGTCTGTGTGTTGCTCCTACAGTATGTAGGATATATGTGCCCAGTGGCCCCTTATGTCACAATCTGCCAGTGGATGTAGTGCTTTAAGACAAACAGAAGGTATTTATACACACTTTTGAGACCTGCAAACCCAAACACAGTAGTGACAAATAAATTGACGGATTACTCTACTTGTTATGTATCGTCACTGCATGAGTTAGACACAGTTAACTTTATTTTAAAAAAAGCTTTTAATCTAGGTACACACAGCTGTTAAACTTCGAGGTTGCCTCCCTTATTACCTTTTCCGGTGTTACCACATCTTCAACACAGCTGCAGACCTTGTGAGTGTGTAGACACTAAGTGTTGTGAACGTACAGTATGTGAATAAATGCTACAGTGCTCCGATTCCACAGATGGAAGAATACCAGGGGATCAGAGCGAAGAGGTGGAGTCTGAACAACCGCAGTTACATAAAATAATTGGAAGCTTACATAACTGTTCAATGTTTGATGTAAGATGTTTTTGATGGCGCTCCTGCGACACAACTGCAGTTTTGCTATCAATTAAAAACATTTAATGACTGCAGGTTACATTTGGTCTTCCCTCATACGTGTCCATCACTGTGACTCATACTAGTGCCTGGAATGAATATCAGTTATTTCAGGTAGAAGCTGAAGCAAAATGTTTTTTTGTTTTTTTTTGTGGAGTGGGATAAACGAGCAGCTGCATTAACAAGCACAACAGGGTAGGGAAAAAAAATTGCCTTGTCAAAAATTGGCACTGTTGATACATTGGCCTTTTTCACAGTGGCCTTAGAGTCAACACAATTGGCAGAAAAAATGTTGGCGTTGTATGTTTCTGCAAACAGGTCACGGTACCTTTGCACATTGTTTCATAGTGGGTACCTTAAAACTTTACATAACAACATTTAGTTATGGTGAGGAAAAGAACATGCTGCAGTGACTTCCTGTTTACACTGGTATTGACCGGGTGGCATTACAGATGTTTGCTATGTCAAAATGTCTTCCATCGAAAAGGTCCAGTGGATTTAGGGTGAGACATGGGCAGTCACTGACTAACTAATCGGCGCTGGTTATTAATATTATTGTGGCGTATAATGAATACAGTCCATCTGATGCTCGATTTGTTTTTTTGCTGTTTCATCACTACTGCAAATGCAACTGTAGCCAGTATCTCACTTTCACTATCCTCATTCATATTCTAAGAAACTACAAATTATATATAGCCACAAAATAAGCCTGAAAAGCTCCAAATCAGAGCAGAAGTACAGAGAGTTGTTGCATAGAGATGATACACCACCGTCTCATCTGGTTGCATTGGTGTGAACCGGCAGGTTTTAGAACAGTGCAATGCAAGAAGTTGCCTGTTTCAACTTGTCGTTGCAAATCTTTGGGCCTTGGAATGAGCTGTTTATATCTACATAGGGAGCGTGTCCTTGTCCATAAGTCTCACATGTTGCGCCGCTATATTTCAACAGAAGTCCAGAACAGACAAACCAAACACTATGTCTACATAGGGCTTTTGGCATTTTCACGCTTTCACATCGGCCAACAAAGTTGCAGCAGCAACACTGGAAAAACAGATTTTTTAGATAAGATATTACTTTACTTAGTGGTTATGTTAGGAAATGATGTTCCTCAAATGGCCACTTGAAACTGGCTCCAAAAGTTAGTCAAGTCACCATGGACTGTCGGTACATGAGCTGTAAGCTGTAGCCAAGATTTTTTGTGTCTCCTCTCCTTCCACGTGGACATAACTGTCAAGTTTTGGATTTGAAAATAAGGGAAATTGTTCGGCGCCCACCGCAAGATATCATTCTCTGTGATCCCCGTTCAACCCACAACCTCCAGGATTAGCCGTTCCTTTCTGCTGCTGGTTGAAACATGATAATAGGGCTCAGCGCCCACTCCACTAATTTGACGTGGAAATGAGCGGTAGTCTAGTAAACTGGCGAGTTTTGTTTTGTTTGTTTTTTTTTTTGGACGAGTGCCCTCACATAGATTGCACCCTTGCGAGGCTAGTGACAGAGTTCAGTTTGGAGAGGCAGAGGAATGTTTTGGGTTTTTTTTATAATATGGGAGATATACGGGAAAATACTAATATGGAGGGACAATGGGAAAAAGGGGTAAAATACAATAGTTTCCCGGCCAAAACGGGAGACTTGACAGGTATGAGTGGGAGCATTATTTGATAGGATGTTATTGGACTATCAAAATATGCTACCCCTGAAATATTGATTAAAAATGTTAAAATGACATGTCTAAATATGCTGCCATTAATCCTACAGTGGCAGTGAGGTGATTAGTAGTCTTGCATGAATGCATTGAGTAGTGGGAGCATTATTTGATAGGGTGTTATTGGACTATCAAAATATGCTACCCCTCCACAACACCACTCTAAATGCGAGGCAATCAGAGGTCTGAGAAGGGCAACGTGAAAGACAAAAAGCATTAATAACAACTAGAAAGGCAGGGAATTAAAACATGCACCTTCAGCACGTGAATAAGTAAGACAGTGTGGAGCATCATGTCAATCAAACACAGACATGGCTCTCCTGTGCAGCTCTATAAATCTTTGTATCTCAATGTCTGTCTAACGTACAGTGAAAACACTGGCTATTTGGAGCAAATTTGTGCCAATGATGATGCTAACTGTTAATTATGGCAAAAGATGTAGCCATTGCATACTCCTATTTTGAAGCACGTTTCTTTATTTGAGTTAAAATTTACTGCACGTGTCAAGAAAATGCTTTGAAAGTATAGCACTGCATGATAAACCACGGCAGTGACAGACATCTGCAGCAAAGATACAGACGACTAACAATAGCTGTTGCTGTTCATCTTAAGTTTATACTCACATGTCTTTGCTTGTAAATGCACATGTCTGCCTTTATCTATCCCTCCATTTTGCAGGGCTAAATTGGTCTGTTCAAGTTTCTGGAACATGTGTGTATGTAGGGAGGGATGGGTAACAGCTCCTCTTAAGGATGTAGGGAAGTGCGTTATTCTGAGAATCCATTTCCACGCACTTGACAATATAGGTTGGAAGGAGCTGTGAACTCACGTCTGGGTTCATCCAGCCCTTTGACCATTATCATATCATCAGATCTTGCCACTTTAGCAGCTGGGAACACGTGCACCACTGAGCAGCCTGTGGAGAGCGGTCTAAAGTTGAGAGAGATCTGGCCAACGGAACAAAGGATGTGGGAAGTAATAGCAGCTGAATAATTTGTTACACATACGTACAGAATGCAATCTGCAACAAAAATCTGCTTCTGATGATCTGAGAGGTTTTGGATTATAGGTCCTTGAAGCATTTACACTAAAGATGAGTCTCACATCTAAATAATTGTGGGTTTTACTTCTTATTTCTTTTCTTTTTTCTGTCCTCATCGGTACAGAACATGATCTGCCACATGATTCTGAAAAATATCCGCGATGTGCGTCATTGTGTCTGCATTGGTGCATGGGTGCCTATCAGCAGGAGGTGTTTCGCATGGCTTAACTGTCAGTCACGTAGCCTACAGAGGGAAACTGGCCGGGTATTTGTGTGTGGGGGGGTGTTCTTGGATATTTCAAAGTTTGAATTATTCAGCTGCTTCTGCAAAGAGTGAACGTTAACAGAAAGATGGCCTATGTCTATTCTTATAAAAGCCCTGATCATTAAAGGAAATGGCCACTTTAGAATGAAAATACAGACACTGCTTACTCACCCTCATGCCAACAAGAAGTCAAGTGTAGTTTTTTAATCCACAAAACTCGTTCGGGGTATCGGAGGATAACAGCTAGCCAAATTTTTCCATACACTTGAAGTGCATGGAATCTACATCCAAAATCATTTTGAAAATGTAATAAAACTCTTCTCATGCATTTCAACGGCTCGTCCGTTGTAATCCAAGTGCCCTGAAGAAAATTAGTAGACAGAATTTATTTATGATTAATGCTTCCCCAGCTCCACAAAGTGCTCTGGGTCCCAGCGCACGCTGTCGTGCATGTATTATCTTGATACAGATGGAGACTTGACACTGGACAAAATCAACATATATATAACCCAGCAATCATCATTGCATATCTGACAAAAATGTCAAAGAAGAAGAAGGAAAAAGAAGAAATTAATCATTTAATTGAATAGTTTTACAGTATATTTATAATTTAAAAAATCATTATAGCTTATATAGAAAAGCATGCAAAAAAGTAAAGTGATGCAGATGTATTTGCATGTCTGAGGACATATAGCAAATAGCGCCATTTTTAATTTAATAATAATCTTTCTTTCTTACATCTCTGAACACAGGTATATTTCTGAGGTGGAAATCTAAATCACTTGCAAAGGCCTGCTGTCTCTACAGACCCCTCCACCTCAGGGATCCCAGTGCAAATGCACTGCCTGCACGGTCTATATATCCCCCTGACAACAACACATAAAAGCAAATAATATCAGATAAATCAGACATGTGTGACTTAGACCACACTGTTTCATGAGGAACTGGATTGCTGCTCCAACCACTGCGCCTTTCAAAGCCAAGCGTGTCTTTCATCAAATTTTCTGCACCAAAACAAGGAAACCAGCAAATTAGAGAAAAGCCAATATGTTGTCTTGACGCGGCATTGGCAGCTTCAGTTCACCATGGCAACAGTATTTTAATCTATATGGGAGGACAACAGCTCAATCCTGTTGTCTTTGCAGACCCAAAGATTGAGGTGAAGCCTGGCAACAGCTTGAGGATGTTCCTGTCATGGAAAATTTGTTTACACATATGTTCACAGTAATTTTAATTGTTGGATAATAGTGTTTTGCAAACAAACACCTACACATGGCTCTTTTAATTAACAACATATTTTATTATTTCTGACACACCAAGGGATAAACAATATTCTCCGGTGATTTGCATATAAATATAACTGATTCGATTTTTATTTTATTTTTTTAATAACAGTGGGCGAATATTAACTAATTTTTCCCATTAAGATAAACAATATTGTTGCTGTTATGAAAGATCAACAGGGGGGGGGGGCGGTTGGGGTGCTTGGTCAACTCACCCATCCTCTTAATCAGTACCACACATAAAACTAACTGGCAACCCCTTAAAAAACTGGCACCCACCACAGGGTCTGGGAGCAGTTTTTTTCAAGGGATCGAGTCTGCATAGGGCCAGCTTCCTTTAAGGGTCTGGGGGCGACCCAAAGTCTGTAACCCAGTAACATCAGTAACCACCGACTCTCACTGCTGACATGTTCTGTTTCAGTTTCTGCTTCAGTTTCCGATGGTGCCCCGATACTGCTTCACTCCCAGCAGACGGGGACAAATGCAACTGGATGGAAAATCACATTTTTTTTTGCATCCGATCTGATACGGAGTCCTTTTTTTACAGAGTCCAATACTGAGTCCGATCCGCAGCACAGAATGTAAACAAATTCAATATCTTCTTCTTGTCTTCAACAAACAAAATAGGCCTATATCTTTTATACATTGGAAAGCGGAGGCAACAATGAACAACATAGATGAAAAACCTGGCCATGTTTGTTGTTTTGATTCCTCCGATCTTTTATTACCGATTCCGATTTTGTAAAAATAACAAGATTGGAGCTGATACCTGACCTGATCCTCAGATCGGGACATCCCTACCATCAACAAAATGGTTTCAAGTTTCAATTATAGTAATATGAATTTGCTCAACCAAAAATAACCCTACTTTTTTAATTCCTTGAGGGTCATCCTGACTGATAATGATATAAATCTGTAATACTGTGATGCCGTGACACTGCAATATTTTCCAAGACAGTTACCATACTGTGAAAAGCTCATACAGCTGCAAGACTACTTGGAACAGGAGGAAACTGTTAGCATGATTCTCTTCAAGGTGACACTTATCAGCATTGTTAAAGCTTAGCAATTAACAAATTATATCTTGTTTGTAGAAACTCTACAAAAGCAGTTCCCAACTGGTGGGTCATGGTCCAAAAATGGGTCGCGGGACATTCTGAATAGATCGCAAGTGACTCACGAACATGTCAAGTTTGTAAAAACCCACTTTATTTTTAAGTACAGTACATTTCCAGCACAGAGCTTTTATCCTGAAGTGCTATTTTCTGCTGCAGAGTGAGTGACAGAGACAACAAACTAGCTCAACGACATAACCAGACACACTGTGACGCTGAATATATTGAAGTGCGTGGACCTCGAACTAATGACTAAGAGGAAAGAAAGAAAGTTGGGAGGAACCACTGCTCTACAAAAACAAAATCGTGACAACAACAGCGGCTAGCAATAGCTTCATGTTTACTGCACTTGTCTCATGCAATTGTCTCATGCAACTCTGAGCAAGAAGGTGAAAATCAGATTTCCCCAAATATCAAAGTATTTCTGTGAGGCTTGATAATGATATTATTATTACAAATTCATAAACTGTGCATTTCTGTATAGACTTTGGTGGCATGTAGCGTTGAGTCTGACACTGACATATTGGGCCTGAATGATTACAGGTTACAGATTTTGTTCTCTCACTGTGAAGGTGTTGCAAGAAAAACACAGTCTCCGCTCTGTTACTCTGTAACTAATCTGCAGTGTGTATCTGCTCTCCACAGGGTCCTCTGAGGTCACGTTATCTTGCCTCTTAACTGCCTCTCCTGCTCCGGCAGCTTGCTTTAACAAGTCTAAGCTCCCAGGCCTGGATGTCTCCTGTCTTTGTCCCCGTTTCACTGATGCATTGGTTTTTACTTTCTTTAGTTTGAGCCTTGAATCTCACGTTTCTATTAATGGCTTTGCTCCTGCTTGCGTAACCATGTCTTATATGATTAATAAGAAGAACGTTATTGTGCAACTAAAATACCTGCACATGTCCTCACCTGCTCTCTTGGCTCAGCCACTGTTGATGCTTACATCTTATCTCAGGAGCTTATAGTTGTGTCTCTTTCTTCCTGCTGGATTTAACTGTACACCGGACAGGAGCAGAGCTGGGGATGCTTCTCACCGTCCACTGAGCAAAGTAACAGTTGCACCATTGAGCAGGAACATTATCAACAAAATCTGAGATTGAAATACAAAAACACATTCAACAGACTGTAAAAACTTTGCTCCCGTCTACTCTACCGAACTTCCTCAACCGTGGGTTTTTCAACTTGCTGTAATTGGCCTGAAGGGCTGCATACCTGAAAACCTCTGAAGCAAATACGTTTGCAGCCAAGTGCAGTGAGGAGTTTACAGAAGTCTAAACCAGTATAACCAAACAACCTCTCATATCCACTGTCACACCACAGATGAGCAAACACATCCGGTCGGAACAGCAGGCGTTCACCCTGTCGCAGGAGAGGAAACGCAGCTTTTAGGAACATCATGTACAGTTCAGATCTTAATAGAGATAATGACGGACGGGCAGAAAAAGAAAACTTTACATGACATAGTCTCACAAAGCTTCCCTGGAGGAAATGTTTATTACATTTTACACATTTCAAATGGCACAAAGCAGATTTAGAAAAATAAAAATCCTTAATATACAGTATCTACCACACGTTGCATGTTATCAGAAGCTGTGTTTCAGATCAGTGCTCACTTACTGTAAGTCATATTAAAAACATCACAACAAAGACTGCTGATAAATGAAGGGGCTTCACATCATATTTTGGTTTATGTGTCCCTAATCTGTTCCTTTTAATTTCATTTTTATTGCCCCTCTGATAGCTGCTGGGCTATTCACATGAATTATATCTGCTTAAAGGATTTTTTTCAATTTTTTATGTGATAACTAGTAGGCAGATTTCCTCTCCTTCAGTGTCAGTGTATTTGCAGTAAATTCAGAATACTGATTCAGGTTTGCTTTACAATATGTACAATTTGCAAGCGCTGTGTTCATGCAGTGAATAAGCTGTCCTTATTGCATGGGAAGACTGCCCCCTTGTGGCCATCAGCATGAAGTGAAGGTTTTCAGTGGTTACAATGAGCATGAAACTACCAGTAATACAAGAGTGATATTTGAAAACAAAACAAAAAAACTGTATCAAGCAAAGATCTGTGCTATGGGAGTGAAAATACGCTTTCAGATTTTTATGCAAACCAAACAATACATGAGTCAACTTCTTCCCACCAGTTACAGATTTACTTACCTGAAATATTACGTTTTTTGGAGCATGAAAAAAGCTACAGGCAGGTTTACTAAACAATCATCTTCATGTCTGTTTTATCTCTGCATTACCTGAATTCCACCTGCGTCTTATGCCATAAATTTCACCATCATGACTCCCACAATCATGCAGATCCACTGCAGTTTGACCATATTTCCTGATGAATCAATGAGCAGTTTTTGAGTCACATATAGCTGTTGACTGGAGAGATATTTCCCTGTTGAAGGTATCCACAGTGAGCACTCATACGGCTGGCTCAGGTTTCCTTTCTGCGCAACTATTGTACTGCTGACATTGTACCGTTGATTATCCACCACTGCCCGTGTGACGGCCAGGTCTGTTAAGTTAACGTCTCCCCGGAGCCAGTGGACAGTGCCAGCGGGGTAAACTCCTGTGAACCAGCACTCAGCATGAATCTCATTGGTGGAGGAGCCAACACTTCCAAGGCAGCCTGTAAAGATTAAGGACATTTAGAAAGATAACAGAAGACAGGGAGGAAAGTGTGAATTAAGAAAAAGTCATAACTCACCTTGTACTGAAACTTCAGTGTTTTTAGACCCTGATCCGGAAGTGGAGCGCAGTTTGCAGAGGTACGTTCCCTCGTCGCCTGGCGTCACATTTATGAGAGTCAGAGTGAGGCTGTGATCACCACACTCACACAGAACCTTGTGGTCAGGTTGGCTGAGTCCATTTTGACATACAGTTTTGTCTCTAGCCAGCCATTCAAATGATCTAATTTCCAGCTGGTGTGACGAGACGGCATCACATGTCAGTGTCACATTGTCTCCACATTGGGCAGTGACCTTGGAGATGGTCTGTAGCTCCACACTTTCACTGACTGCATCATCAGAAAGAGGAAAATCAGTTATATCTTTTAGTCACATTGTGTTATCATTTTTTTTATTTCAGTGTCAGTACATTTTTTTGTATTCCTCTTACAGGTGATTTAGATTTGGGGCTGCTGTTAAACTGTGGTTGGTAATAGTTTTAGAGTTATCTTGAAGGACCAGTGAGACATTTTGGGAAATAGACTTTGTTGTTTTATGACCAAAGGCTAGATTAGAAGATAGGTACCACTCTCATGTCTGACCACAGTTAATATGTAGCTATAGCCAGCAGCCAGTTAGCTTAGCTTAGCACAAAGACTGGAAACAACTAGCCTGGTTCTGTCCAAATGTTACACAATCCACCCACCAGCACGTCTAAAACTCTCCAGTGTTGAAAATCAAGATTAGAAAATATTTTGAAGATGTGGTTTGTATTTAATTTAATCAAATCCTTGGAATTTCACTGGAACACTAAACAGTGGGTGGCTGGAGTTATGCATGCTAAGGTGCTACAGAAGACTTTAAATTATTGTTTTGTTTCTTTTGTGTAGTTGATTACTCAAACTACAAACAATTGCGGGCTATGATAGGAAAGATTATTTTTATAGCTCTGTGCTGGTGATAGCCGTATTCTAAGGTATTATGTTTTTAAGTTGTTCGTCCATCCGTCTGTCCCATTCTTGTGAATGCGAATTTCTTCAAACATGGCACAAATTTCCTCTTGGACTCAATGATAAACTGATCAGATTTTGGTGGTCAGAGGTCAAGGCCACCGTGACCTTGCATCCATCTCAATCTCATGAACACAATATCTCAAGAACACCTAGAGGTCATTTCTTCAAATTTGGCACAAATATTCACTTGGACTCAACAATGAAATGACTAGAATTTTGAGGTTGCAGGTCAAAGGTCAAGGTCAGTGTGACCTCACAAAATATGTTTTGCCATAACTCAAGAACTCATACGCTACTTCTGACAAAAGTTCACACAAATGTCTAATAGGATAAAATAATGAAATAATGACATTCTATATTCAAAAGGTCAAAGGTCAGCTTCACTGTGTCATCATAATGTCGGGGGGAAAATTGGTGTGAAGCATTCACACCCAGAGAAACCTGCCTGGTGCGCGGAGGCATACAGCCACGGGGCAGCAGTTCTAGTTTTGCATTATATTTTATGATTTCATATCACATGCACATTGTCAATTTAATCATTTTTTCATAACGTAATTTGAGCTACGTTTTAATTCACCAAATTACTCTGAACAAAAATTTAAATGCAACACTTTTGCATCTATTTGTCACAGGTTTAAGTTAAAGATCCTAGACTCTTTCATGCACTCAGCAGATACATATCTCTCAAATTTTGGTATCAAATCCATGTTAGCATCTCTCCTTTTTCACCTGACAGGTGTAGCAATGTGCAGTTACAGTCTGTTAAGTGCATTAAAAAGTCTTTAACTAGAACAAATATCAGGCAGAACCATAAGCTGTTTCCAGTCTAGGTTCAACTAAGTTAAAGTTACGCAGTTGTAGTTACATGTTTACCACACAGATATGAATGTGTTATTGATATTCTCATCTAACTTAGTAAGAAAGCCAGTTACCATGTTTCCTAAAATGTCAAATTATTCATTTAAGCCCCAAAATGGGGTTTATGGGGTTTAGCAAAAACAGAAGAAACTGACTGAAAAATCTGTTCCAACTGGACTGAACTCTTCTATACCCACAACTTATCTTTTAACTTTTAAAAAAACAACATCTTTTCATGCACAAAACAAAGCCTCACCAATAATACAGACTGCTGACATGAACCAGATGACGGAGACCCAGCCAAAACCATGCTGTGTCCTCACACCAGAGGAGAAACTCATCACTTTGATCTGTGTTAAAAGCAACATGTATCACATTAGATCAAACGGCAGAGCTACTGTACTGTACAAGAGGTAAATAAAACAAGTTTTTCTGTACTCACCACCCAACACAAACACGCAGCTAACTGTCTTATATCCAGTGTGGATCTCTGTGGTGCTAAAGCTCAGGAGAATGGGTTATATGTAAGAATGTTCACTGAGTCAGTTTCAGCGTTTGAAGGGAAACTTCAAGTCCTGTGGTGTCAGGTTTTCACTTTAACAGGAGCAGACATGCCCTGGAATGAATGACTGCTGGGAAAGGTTTCATTTCCTGCTGTCAGACGCCTGGTTAAAAGAAATCTAAAGACTCACAGTCCAAAACCATGGAGATTTTATTTTGTAAATCGTCTCTACTTTCCTGGTTTATGAATATTTCAATATTTTCTTAGCTTACACTTAATTCTGACTGAACACCAGAAAGGTCATGAAATATTTATTTTAGCAAATATATATGAATTACGAACAAACATATATCAATTGAATATATTTAATAGTTTATTAGTAACTTGGATTTAACCAGTTTTTTCCCTGTGTATTGACCCCAAAGAGCAATTTTCACACATATTTATTCATCATGAAATCAATTCTGTCTTCCTTCATATTTAAAGCCCAGAGGCTATGCGAATATATTTCAGAGGTTTTCTAGGTCAGTGCTGCCGCTTCAGATCTGACCCTTGCCCCTGACAATGTGCAGTGTTTGTGCCATCTGACAGTAGGAGTTCAATTTGCAGGTTCCACTGGTGGAAATAAGAGCATTGTGTTCTCTTCAGAAAGGGGGATTTCAGTGTTAATGCACCTTAAAGATATGGTAGGCACCTTATTTTAGAAGGATTGCTGATTTGTTTGTTGAGAGTCTCTTTAAATTGCAATAGCAATAAATGAAATGCTCTGAAAAAAGAACATTTCTTCTGTGAAAGCCTGATTTAATGGCGGAGAATACTGCATAGAAAGTTGATATTCCAGCATTGGCATCAACTGCCTACACTGCAGAGCAACTTAAAAAAGGGAAGACAGACTTATCAGAATTAGAGTCTGACAATAAATGGAATACAAAAGGTGTTCATGCTGGCGAAGTGTTTCAGAGATGGAGACAAAATGCTTACAGAAGCTTAAGTCTCACGGCTGCAGCTTCATGTTCACGTTTATGTAGCTAACATTAGCTAGAGCCTCAAATCAAGGTGTGTCCTCTGCCTCACTCCCCGCCGCTACAAATGCAACATCCCTGTCATACACTCTCGCGTCAGCACGGTGGACGCGGAGCCTCCAAGCATTCCTATGAGACAGCGCTGCAGCAGAGCGAGACGGTCATTGGATAAATGCGACTAAATCTGGTCGTTTTGAAAGACCAGCAGCCGCCATTGCAAAACTAATCTGGATCCAGTGGCTGCACCAGTTGGGAGCCACTGAACTAGAGATTCTTGTCTCGGAGAGAGCAGGGCGAGGAGGGGCTGAGCAAATGACCTGTGTGCAACTCTACAACTAAATAGATGAAATAAATCAGTGCATGTGAAACACTGAGTTATTGTATGACGCGTGGGCATATACCTGTGTTGTCTGGTAGGAGCAGCGCAGGACAGAGCGGGGAGAGCTGCGGGAGGGTTTACTTTCAAATTGTTTTTTTTGTTTTGTTCTGTTTGCGTTTTGCTATTTCTGTATTTCTGCCTACTGCACCTTCAAGCCATGGGTGATGATTCAGTAATGACTATATTTGATGGTTTGTAGTTTCCATGTTAGCTCTCTCCCTGAAGCTGTTTTTACAACTCTGACTTACACTGACTTGATTTTCAGTGGCAAGATCCTTAATTTGGGCTTTTAGACGACTGTATTGGAAATGCTTCCTTTTTAATCACCGTTATAATTAGAGCATCAAAGAGAGAATTTTACTCTGGGCCTCAATAACAGACTACTTGTAATAGCACCAGTTAAATTGTCCAGCTGAATGAAAGACAAAGGCTTTTTGTTCAGCTCCTTCAGCACAAGGTGCACCTCTCTGAGTCACACTGCGAGCACTCTCTTTTAGTGCACCAGTTTGTTTATGGTTTGGAGAAGATTGCCTTTTAAGAGGTTTGTGTAATACCTCTTCTCACTCTGACTCACTCGCACCACTTATCTCTCAGAGGAGATGCCAAAAGACGTGTGGGGCAGTGCTGGGGAAACTTCAGATTAACCTAATAGCAGCTTTTTGAGTTTGCACGATAAATACCTTACTACTGGCTATTATTGGCTATTGTTTTTGGGGTCGTGGGGACAGACAAAAATTAGGAGATTTTTTTTAAAGTAGCTGAATTGTTGAGATGACGCAGCTTGACCTGGCATGTGGCTGTCATGCCAAAAGAACAAACAGTGTAGGCTGTAATTAAATCAATAAAAGACAAGTATAATCGGCTGATTTTCAAAATCCTGCTGCTACGCTAATGACAAGGTTTTATGTGTTCTGCTGACGGCAAAGCAGGTTTATTTAATTTTTTTTTCTTCCAGTAAATAATGTAAGCAAAGCATTTATATCTCTCTGTCACTTCGACGTTACTTTCACCCTCTACACTGTAAAACCACAGAGAGGACTTCTCAAGCTTTACGACAGACACTGAAAAGAGAAGCTGTCATGTGTGTGGAGAGGGCAGGCCTGATTGTAAAAGCCAGCAATCTGCTTGTATCAGCTAGAAACTGGTGGAAAAACACAGTGGCGATGAAATCTGTCCAGACACCTCCAAATACCACAGTGATCCTGTGTATGAAACTGCAGGCAAGCAGATCATAACAAGTAACTCTTCACAACGAGAGGCATTGTCATGTTATGTTATTTAAATCAAGTTTTTCTTTATAGAGCATAGGCCCCGTTCAAGCCTGGTATTCATGTGTGATTTGCGTCTGGATTATCTGGATAATAACATCTTATCCATGTGTCTTTGCATTCATACCTGCTGTTAAAATGCTGTTTCACTTTCTCAATCATGCTCACATTGTGTTCAGGTTCAAAGTGCTAATTATGTCTACCGTACATCTTAAAAAGAAAACCTTGATAAAGATTCTGCAAAGACTGGGGTCACCATTTATAGGGCACAACTAGATCGCTCTTGAGATTATTTCCCATCCTGCTCCTGGTGGAAAGTATTACGCCAAACTGCCTTATAGATATATGACATATATCCTTACGTGTCTGCAAAAACACATAAGTCTAGCAACACAAGATAAAATGTGTCACGTGTCAGCTGTATTCTTGTTAAATCAGCATCAAAATAATCCATACACTGGACTATTTCAAAGACATTTTTCTTGTATATGCATGGGTTTTTATGCTGAGTTGCATTTAAGTCACTACAGTAGACCCTAGGCAGGTAAATAAAATCTGTTAACATCACGTAACATCTGAGGAGAAACACACTTGTTAAATTATGTGGTGAGGAAATTACAATTAACCATCTGTCCACTAAACTGAACATCAGGCATCGCTGGCTATATTTCAGCTACTTAGTGCAACTTTGTTCTTGAAAATACTTCATCTGCAGTGAATTTCTTTGGTTGTAAATTAATTGATTTTTGTTATTAGAGGTAATGTGCCGTTCCTGTGACAGAAGCAATATTTTGACATTATTTTTTCAGAAAAAGTGCATAGAGAAAATAACAGGAGCAGGGTTCAACGCTTTTGTATGGCATTTAACAGTATTAGAATATGTTGAAATGTGTGAACACTAGTCTGACAGCATTAAAAACATATTTGTATAGTTTCACATGATATATTGTAATCCTTAAATTAAGAGGATTAAAACACTTAAGAAAAAATCTTGACTGAGGTTGTGATAATTCATACTTGAAAGGGTTAACCCCACAGTTCCACCAGTTTCTCAGCTTTTTCCACAGTCCAAGAGAACCAAGGCTTGTTCCTGCTCTTGCGCCACCTGAGAGTTCCCTCCATCTCTACTGTCTTCATTATCTTCCTGAGACTGCAGCTGCTGGGTGATGACATGGTGTGATGTGTTCTTGTCATTGAACTTCAGGATTTGAACAAGTCAAGACAAAGGGCTTACGACTCTGATAAAATCAAGTCATTTGTTAGGAAAAACACTGATGCTGAACCCTGACTGTGGGAAAAGATGCCGTAGATATGAATCAACACCTCTCTGGATTAAACAGTAAGTGCTACAGGTATGAAGCAGTTCATAGATTTACATGTATTGAAACTGATTTATTTTTCAGGTGCTGCCTTTGTTCTTCACATCTCTTGTTATGTGTCATTTTCTGATAGTGTGGTGCATCATTGCAAGTATGAAAACATTTGCAGTTTGAGGCGAGCACATATTCTGTGGCAAGAATCAAATGATAGACACACAGACAGGTCAGTAGGTAGGTAGGTAGGTAGGTAGGTAGTGACAGGAAAGAACTTCTGGTCCAAGACAAATTCATAACAGATGCACAAGACGACAAGTTGATCTTCAATTGACGGTTTATTCAACAGCGCCGGAAGAAGGTGCAAGCTCTCTTCTTATCTAACACATGCATACAGATCCTTATATAGATGGTCAAAACCCACATCCGGAACCATTATACATTCCTCTACCCTGGGTGATGTTTTTTCTCCAGGCCCCCCTATGTAACTGCTCTGTGACTTCACCATAGAAAACACATCATCCATCAGCATCCAGACCTCAGGTCTCTGTCCATACTAGATCCAGATGTACTGACCATCACTAAAATAAATAAAAAACATGACGTATGCCTATACCTAAGTCATTTCATCCTAACAGGTAGGTAGGTAGGTAGGTAGGTAGGTAGGTAGATAGATGGATAGGTTGATTGGTAGGTAGGTAGGTAGGTAGGTAGATAGATAGATAGATAGGTTGATAGGTAGGTTGGTTGGTAGGTAGGTAGGTTGATAGGTAGGTAGGTAGGTAGGTAGATAGCTAGGTAGGTAGGTAGGTAGGTAGGTAGATAGGTAGGTAGGTTGATAGGTAGGTAGGTAGGTAGGTTGGTTGGTAGGTAGGTAGGTAGGTTGTAGGTAGGTAGGAAGGTAGGTAGGTTGATAGGTAGGTTGGTAGGTAGGTAGGTAGGTTGATAGGTAGGTTGGTTGGTAGGTAGGTAGGTTGATAGGTAGGTAGGTAGGTAGGAAGGTAGGTAGGTTGATAGGTAGATTGGTTGGTAGGTAGGTAGGTAGGTAGGTAGGTAGGAAGGTAGGTAGGTTGATAGGTAGGTAGGAAGGTAGGTAGGTTGATAGGTAGGTTGGTTGGTAGGTAGGTAGGTAGGTTGATAGGTAGGTTGGTTGGTAGGTAGGTAGGTTGATAGGTAGGTAGGTAGGTAGGTAGGTAGGAGGGAAGGTAGGTAGGTTGATAGGTAGGTTGGTAGGTAGGTTGGTTGGTAGGTAGGTAGGTTGATAGATAGATAGATAGATAGATAGATAGATAGATTCTATATTTGGCTTCTCTCGAAACAGGAGGGTTTACATGAGCCTGGTTGAAGCTCCGTACGCTGTATTAGAAGCTCCCAGCTATTTTTATTGTGCAATGTTTCGATCTAACAGAGATCCTAAACCAACACTGTCAAATCACATAAGGCACATATTGTGCCACATGGCATGACAAATACCTTCAGGGGGAAAATGTTTTTGTTGGAAGGAAAATTGGCAAGAATAGGCAGATTAGCTGCCAACAGGTTGAGGCACTGTCTGGTCTTTACACGCAAGCAATAATTGGAGATGAGGAGCAGCTGGCAAATCAGGCCGCAGGTGAGCGCCAGGGTCTGAGGGGCCTGGTGGAGAGGTGCGGGAAACAGCAACAGCACGGACAGAGAAGGACAGAAATGGAAAGAGGTACAGCGTTAAATACACGTGAAGCACTTTGTTTTGGTTTCTCACTATAAAAGAAAATATATCAGAAATGTTTTTGTTTAGATACCTGTGAAAGGCAAAAGCAGTGCTGCTCAGTTTTGTGTGTTCTGTGGGGATCATTGACAATGTTCCTCTTACAAAAGAACTAATGAGCACTGTTTCAGTGAGCCAGCACACAGCCAAAAAAAAGATGATTTTCTCTTCCTGTACAGCACAGCATCAAGCCTGAACAAACACAGGTGTGATCGTCACACAAACTCCATATCTTTCAAAGCGCTTTTCATTTAGTGGAGTCGAGAAAAAGTTCAGTTTTTTACCTCCCATGATGAACACATCTACTCATATTTCTTCCTCTTATCTTTGAGACTACACACCAGATAAACAATTTAAAGACTCCAGGTGTGTGCAGTGATTTTAAAGGTATTTCTCTGGATTTTCGGCTCCAGTTGCTTTCACCACTTGCCACTTTGCTCCCAGTAACAATAACCTGCAAATAGTGTTGTGCTGTAGGAATGTGCTGGGATGGCTGCCAGTGCTGCATCCACAACTAAGAAGTTATTTACTTCTCTAAATACTGTAAACAACCTCTTTACATATTAAATCAGTAAATGTTTTAAAACAGGAGGTAATGTTTGTCTTGGTACAGATCACAAGTAATGTTGCACTATGTTGAAAGTGTCACTACTAATTGTGTCTGTTTTTTTTTTTTTTTACCTTGCAGCTCCAGATGTTGCCATCATTATTAATGAGAACGGTGTTTTGGAAGTAGGAAACCTTTGATTACTGTGACGGAGATGTTCCTCACAAAGAAGATCAAGTAACAACACTTCAAAGATGCTGTCGTGCAGCTTGGACGGGAGTACACACACTGCTTCTGTTAATATTTTCCTCTCTGGGTAATTTTCACCAATATTCATTGAGCTTGTCATGTGTTTCATTTTAAGAAGCCTTAAAGGAACAGTGTGTCAGATTATGGGGATTTAGTACCATCTAGTGGTGAGGACTGCAGATTGCAACCAGCTCAAACTTCTCCCTTCAGTGTTCATTGTTAAGGAGGTTTTTTGCTCGGGGCCAAATTATCCACAAAGGTTTCTTCTTCTCCGAAACAAACAGACTTGATAAAACTTGTTTGGCATGTCAGAGACAGGCTGCTGGTGCAGCGGGAGCCAAATTATCTCTTCAAATCAAATGGACCCGGTGATTTAAACCAGTGAAAACACTGAATAACAAAACACTGAATAATGGTTTCACATCAGAAAATCAGTATAGAGGCATATCAGTATAGAGGCGTGCATCTAACTATAGGTGACTGACGCAAAAACACAAATGGCCCTAGTTAGATCCAGCGTTTGCTTTTTCCATTCTGGGCTTCTGTAGAAACATGGTGGTGCAACATGGTGATCTCCATGGTTCATCCCACTCCCTCACTTGCATCTCTTCCTCGCATCTTAGCTCCAAGACAGGAGGGACATGAGAGGATGAGATGCGAAGAGAGAAGACACAAAGAAATATGTCTCCAGAGAAATGAAACATCGTTTCCTCCGAAGTGTCGTGTGAAGTGACATTAATTTCTAATGACGGCAGCAGCTGATTCCAGCTGGATCAGCTGTGGGCTTTACAGGCTTTGTTAAGAGCTATAGAAACCTTTAATGGAGTTTGTTTCTGCACATACATAATGTTATATGATAAAGATAAAGCTACCAGTGGCAGAGCAGCAGTGTTTTGTCTCTGTTAGCAAACACCTGCACATGAAGAACAACCTGTGTTCTTTATTTTATTGTGTCCTGCTCAGAGCCAAAGAATGCCTTTATATGACGTAGTCATTAGTTCCATCTGTATTTATTGATATTATGATTGTGAGTTCATTTTAAATACCCCAAACTATGATTATGGTGTCTTTTATTAGCCCAAATGTTTCAGGGAAAATTAAGATTCTGTAACTCATCAGTGATTTAAAAAGTGTTTATTGCAGACAGAGACTCTCTCTGACTTTAACTGATTATAAAGTTGATGAGGGAATAACAGATTGTGAACAGAAATAATCTCTCTAATAAATGGAGAAGTCGTTCGTGCTCCTTTTCTTGTTCCAATTTTTAACTAGATGGTGATCAGGAAACAGATGAAATATAAAACTTGGAGTGATGAACCTGAGTTAAATTTTTTATCTGTCTTCACTCTGGTATGAAACTCCACTGATGCTGTGATGTATCAGATCAGCCCGATCAGCTGTCCAGTCAATAACTGATATCCAGTCGGGGGGGTGTCAGTCGGTAAAAGACTTTTGCAAAGGCTGCACTCCTGTATCCTCGCCTCCCCCTCTGTGAAATCCTCCTCTCTTGTCGACTCCTCAACTGTGAGCACACTTAATGAATTGAGACGTCCTTAAAGATGGCAGGTGTCAATAGATTTCCGGGTCAAGGAATTGAGGATAGATGAGTTGAGGTGAGATATTGGGATGAGGAAATACATATAAAAGGCTCATTCTGAGATTCTGAAGTAGCTTATGAGTACAGCTGTGAGATGAATACAGTACTGTGACACCCGGCCTGCAGTCTGCCCAAACTCCCCTGAAACCTGAACTGGGATTTTCCAAAAATCTCCAAAAAGTATCCTGTTTTTTAGGAAAGTTTTGCCTCTCACACAGCTGTCACACAATGATGTGTTTATATACACAAAAAGGGAGCTGCCTGTAGCCCTCATACTTTGACAGAATGCATCTCTTTTCATGCCGTGTGGTTTAAAGATAGCAAAGAAAACCTCTGAAACTGAGAGCAGCTTGTGAGGCGCTGCTCTGCAGGTACAGTCCCTCACACACATTATGCACCCCTGCCATGCTGATTGAAGAATACATTCTTAATATGACTCAATCTAAGTATAGCAGCATATGTTTTATTAAGTTATTAAGTGAAGTGTGAAAGCTTTTGCAGAGGGAAAAGAAAGAGCAGGAGGACTCTGTTTCCATTCAGGCTTTAATGCATATGGATCCTGATGGAGCTGTGTAAATGAACATTAAGACTAAGGCATCAGGAGTGCTGTGCCATCACTCACAGTTACATTAATGATAACGCTGGACATTTATGGCGGTGTGAAGCAGGTGATCTATCTATGAACAGTCAGATATCTGCTGAGAGCCCCTCTGTGGGAAATAACTTGTCATGTGTAGCTGGTGGGTGCAGCAGGATGCAGAGAGGGAAATGAGGAATTGAAATAAAATCTTGCCTCTCAAGTGTCCATGGTTGGAGCCAGTCGGTGTCAAAACTCTGCGCGGCTCGATGTGAAACTCCCAGTTAATTGCACTTTTAAAAAAATGGCACAAGCTGCTTTCTCTGCCTGTATTATCACATTGAAAGATGTGGTTTGACAGGTTCTTGGAAGAGTGCAAAGTTAAAGCAGGGTGTGCCTATATAAGCAGGTAGCAACGGAGTCAGAGTTTGTTCACTTTTGTCAGTTTAGCTTTTATTGTGCAGTCGTGTGGATGGATTCGCTCATCATTCAAAGAAAATCATAATCTCTGCTCATTGTAGAAGTTGAACTGTGACATGATTGGACCACCTTGCCATAAGTTAATGGGTTTCTACAAGTTTAGCGCAAACCAATAGATGTACTAAATAAACAGGCAGCAATACTGTAACATTTTTATAAGAACTATGATTTAATGAATGCAGCAGCAGTGATTCTCCAATTTTCCGAGAAGGGCAAAGCTAACAGTTAGCTTCTTTTACCCCAGGAGAAATGCTAATGTTACTCTAACAGTTGCCAGGGGGGTTAAGTTGAAAGGCTTATACGGGGGTCGGCAACCTTTACTATTGAAAGAGACGTATTCAGCAAAAAAAGAAGAAAGGAAAATGTGTCTGGAGATGCAATACATACTTGAATAAAGGTAACAGCCTATTAAATCTAAATTAGCCCATCAACATTACGAAAAGGTCTAAATGAGCATTCATTATTTTTGATTTGCTACAAGGTGGCTACTCTGCAGTGCAATATTTATAATTATTTAGTACTTAAACTTTGCAGCATTGGTGGTGAAAGCAAATTAATCAGTCCACACATTATTAAATCCTCTATTTTCCTCCAAGACTTTCCCTTTTTTGCATTTGGATCCATAGCTAGCCTTGCTGGAGAGACTGAGACTAACCATCACTGCTGAAGTTCGGGAAACTTCAGAGGAAAAGGCCCCAGGTTGTAAATGTATGACGCACATTTTAGTTGATTAAATGTTAAAACATTTTTGGTACTATGTATAGGCTACACATTTTTACAATTGTAGAATGCAATAATAATTCTAGGCCTATAACAATGACAAATGAAAATCTGATTGTTAAGAAATAACAGCCATTCATTTCCATATATTTCTATGTCAAAGCCACAGGGAGCCACTGGAGAGGGTCTAAAGAGGAGAATTTGATTAACAAAAACCAATGTGTTTGTATAACTAAGAAGAGTGTATTTCAGTGTATGGGTGGACGTGTGGAACGGGCTGCGTGATGAGCTGAAACAAAGCACAAATATTAATTAATTTAAAAAAATCTCTACAAAAAAGACATGTTTGGCAAATATATCGAGTGGGAAAGGTTGTGTAGGGGAGTGCATATTTATTTTGCAACACTGGGTGGACTGTAAATAAAATGGGGTCATTACTTATTTATTGAATTGGGTGGTAAATAGAGTGGGGATAGTTGTGTATTAGTTGCAAGTTAATTTGGGAATTTGTTGTCATATATATATATATATGTATATATATATATATATTTGGACATTGTTATCCTTGTCTTGTTTGTTTTTTATTATGTATATATTTTCTTTTGTTTGAAACACAGTAATTCATTCATTCATTTCATAATAATAATAATAAGAAGAAGAATAATAAGAATTAATAAAATAATATTAATCATGACTAAAATAGAAATAATCTAAATTGATAGCAAAACTATTCACACACCCGATGACTTGTAAATGCTTGCCATTACTTTACTAGCTAATACTTTTAAGTTTTGAAATTAAATAATTAGCTTAGCCATTACCTTTGACTAAATATTTCAGCTGTTTCCTAGTTAGTATTCTGCTGGTTTATTGATAACTTTTAGCAAGCAGTTAACCCCAATATTAATTTAATTTAATTTAATTTTTAATTTAATTTTATTTAATTTTATTTAAGTTTATTTTATCTAAGTTTATTTTTTGTGTTATTTGAAGGTTTTTAGACATATCCAATACTTCTGAAGCTTAAAGCCAGTGAAGGGCACTGGAGACAAGATGTTTATTTTTCATTAAAATAACTTCTGTTTTTCAGCTGCTCTGAGTGAAGCTCAGCAAAGAAATAAAGTCACGTTGGCTGAAGTGATGTGAACAGTCCTGCTTAGGATCCAGTCCCTGATTTTCTCCCTCATTCCTGGCAGGCAAACAATAGTAAAAACACAACATGTTGGAATAATTCAGTCTGACTGGGTTTTATTTCTGATGCGATCAAAGCTTCAGTGCTCAGTGCGCTTGATTTTCCACCCATTTTGTAACACATAAGCCCAGATTTTCCACTTGCGTTCCCCAGATGTGTATTTCCCTGTTAGATGCAAATACGGTGTTTAGTATAAAGGGAATGCTTTTAAGAGTTCTTTGTCCTTGGGCGTCTGCTTCTGTGAATCCTCAGTAAAGCGCAGGGAGTCCAAACCAAACAGTGGGAGGAAGAGAGAAACGGCAGTGGAAGGAGATCCTCAAGAGACAAGTAGACAGGCGGAGACAAAGATAGAGAGACTCAGACAGTGAGGCAGTATAGGTCAGCACGATAACAAATATTGTGGATAATGTAGCGGTTGAGAGACCAACATGAAGCAAGAGGAAAATAAGAAATAAGATATAAGATATAATAAGATATAGATAAGAAGCATTACTCAGGGCTGGAGGAAGGCAAGGAAAGTAGAAGAAAAGAAAAAGAAGACATGAAAAGATAAAGATAAAATATAAGAGGTACCCTGAGAGGATGCTCCTGGTGGTAGTGTCCTTGGTTCAACTCTCTCCAGGTGGTATGATTCATCTTCTCATCCAAAGGGTGTGAGAGCTTATCTCCGATTCAATGAACACTTGCTGATCTCTGGAGTGTTTTGCGCATTTGTGCAGCCATACTTGCTTTGCTTTAAAATATAAAGCGAAAAAAAAAAATAAGTAAGAGATTCCTATCTGTCAGTATGACACAGAGACACATAATCTACTTTCTGAGGTTTCCTGTCGCCGCGTCCTGTAATGACAGCCCTGCAGTTGGTTAGATGAAAACCAGCCCTGTTGTCGTTTTACAGCAAGTGAATGTGATCTGACCAGTGGTGCATTTTAAATCTCTGCCCTGGCTTGTAATGTCAGCAGAGCCCGTCTCTCTGGGCTGCCGGCCAAGAGGCAATAGCGGCAACAGGCAGAGCCAAGGCCCAACATATGAGTACGAGTGAGAGCAGTTTCCATGGCAACAGAGGATGCTGCCGCTTGCTGTCCATTATAGTCCTGAACTCCTTCTTTTTTTAGTCAGTTGATGGTCACTCTTTCCTTGGTGACTTTAAAATGGTACAGTGGGTATACTGAGGTCAAGCGACAAACAACAACAATAGTAAACAGCAGCAACCGAGAGACTAAGGGCAACAGGCGCCTTGTGATTGTTGATCATTGAAAGGTCCAGCATGTAGGATTTAGGGGGATGTACTGGCAGGAAGTGAATGTCATATAACAGCGTGAACATTTTCAGGGAGCAGGTCCTTGCCCACGGAGATGGCAATGTTGCACCGCCATGTTTCTACAGTAGCCCAGAATGGACACACCAAACACTGGCTCTAGTAGGACCACTCGCATTTTTGCATCGGCCACAGCCCCTCCACAACTAGAGCACTGGCGAAGGGCGGGGTACACCCTGGACAGGTTGCCAGAGTATCACAGGGCTGACACATAGAGACAGACATTCACACTCACATTGAGCGTCACAAATTAACCAAGCCTGAACGTCTTTGGACTGTTGGAGGAAGCTGGAGTACCCAGGGAGAACATGAAGGACGCAAAGGGCCCATCCACCCTGGGTTTGAACCAGGACAATGCTAACCAGTGCACCCAGATTTTTAAATGTAAACGTGTATAATCCAGAGAGAGGGAAACCTCTGTGGATGGTTCTGCTTCTTAAGTTATCAGAGACAAAAGGTGAGCACACATTAATACAGCAGATAATCAGCAGAATATCAGATAAGCCAAATAGCATCAGAGAAACACTGATTTGTAATGTGAAACGACTTTATTCAGTGTATTTTCCTGTTTTAATCGCCTGATCTATTTGTTTTGGAGAGGAAGAGACCTCTGTGGATTAGTGATGCGCTGGTGGGTTTTTTCCAATCCACAGGTCCCACATTTATGAAATAATTTGACCCGCTCCATCCTGCCCACACAACCGCATCTATTTTCACAACCCGCCCTGCCAGTAAAGAGAACATTTCTTGACCCGACCCACCCAGACCCGCGGGTTACGGGTCGGCCCGCCCATCACTACTGTGGATACTTCAGCTCCTGGTAAAAAACCTGCTGACACCAGCTGGTTGCAATTTGCAATCTCCACCACTAGATGCCACTATGTCTTCCTAAATCTTACACACTGTTCCTTTAAATTGTTTCAGAAGCAGTATTACATTTTGCAGTCTTATCTTTTCAGTAATGTGATGTTATGTCCCCTTAAAGAAGTTAAAACTGATCAAAGCCAACGTTTTTATATTATGAGGAAGTGTAAATTCTCCGAGGCAGAATTCTCAAATAGATCATAAAGTCCGACAAAATCCCTTGAAAGGCGTCCATCTTGAAAAAAATCTGCCAGTTTTCATCTCTTAGTCCTACATTCTCTTTCAAAAGCCATAAATAAAGATTAAAAATGCGTTTTCATACAGAAATAGCACACTATTATTACATCTGAATCCAGCACAGAGCTGTCAGTGTATTCTGTGCTCAGTCCGCTGGGAGTCGCTGCTGAGCTGCTGTCAGTCTGCAGGGTCACATTCACAGCAACGGAGCTGTCCACGGTGCTGAGATGTGTCCGGAGGCCCCAAATGAACACTTACTGTTTAAAAATGGTGCTGAATTTCATTTAAAAAGACTTGCGCATGTCACTGATATGGATTATATAGTGATGTGTGTTGCTGAATTAACCTGGCTATATTATATATCGCATATTGTGTGTTAATATTAGGCTTTACTTTGACTTGAGTCCAATATAATAACATTTTCTTACTCATACAACACTGAGGCACTTATCATCAAGCCTTTTGTTTGTTTCTTCACCCATGCTCTGTTTTCTGTTCTAAAAACACAAGAAAATAAATCATTTTGCAGTATAAATCGTTAGATGGCGCTCTCAGTGAACGAGCCACAGCCAAAGAGTTACTCACACAACGAGGAGACAGAGTCAGAGCTCCGTCCACTCAGAGGAATTCAAGGAACTCAACAGTCATGTGTTGTTGCACCAGATGCAGCTTTGTCTCCAGCAGCGTCAGGAGTACAGTTTAAACTGATTAAAGGACAATCATATATTTTTTGTTCGCATTTATTTTTCTGCAGAACCGCATAGAAGGACTACAGACCTGCTGCTGCTGCTGCAGGACGCACCGGCGGGATTCCCGCTGAAGTTCCTCACACACACACTCGCATATACACACACACACACACACACACAACGCGGAGGGCTGTCTGGCTGGCTGAGAAGTTGTCTGCCTCGTCGCGCACTTCATCAATCCTCAGGACTGTGGGTGAAAGTTATGGTCTTGACGCTGGTGGTCACACAGACGCGCACAATGTTAAGGAGACCCGGAGCTTCCTGCGTGTGTGGAAAATGATTGCAACCAGCGGCGAGCTTTCCATTATGGTGAGGAGATGTCTTCTCACTTTCAAACCATTCAGGTAAGACCCTGTCCTCCTGGATCTGTTTGCACACTTCACTGCCATATTAAATCATAACAGTTGGTTGCATGGCTGATTTTACATTTTTGTGTTTGGTTTGTGTTTATTCTGCATGATAAAAATGATAAATATATGATGACATTAAAAGTAAAATGATTGGTGGTTATTCAGTCGCTGTGTAAATGCAACCACTTTACCCATTTTATATCTCCTGTTGTTTGCTGTAGCAGATCAAGCATTGCACGCGCACACCGTTGGCATTAATTGGAACAACTGGATGCCTGCTGTGCCCATAATTACCGTTTGCTTACACAGCTAAAACTTCCAACACCAGCAGCAGCTGGAGAGGAGTGAAAGCAACTCAAGCAGCTATAAACTCATTAAAACTTCCCCGGTTTGACCAGATAGGTTGCGCACAAGCTCGAGGGCGCATTAGCATGAAGAAATTAGGAAGCACCACAGTGGTGAGGATGTCCATGCCAGCGTGGGGAAGTCACTCTCTCAGGCGTTAAGTTCCCTGATGTTTTACAGCTTTCTGAGTGAATAAAGTGGTGTCACACATTATGTTCCCTGCCAGGGCTCCAGACCTGATTTAACATGATGGGTAACTCACATGCTGCACAGTTCAGTGGATGATACAGAGAGAAAAGGATTATATATTTGTGTTTCCTCACAGCCTGCATATCAGATCTCAGTTTTCACCATTACCTCACATATTGGGTAATACTATGGCACTGTCACGCACTTGGGCTCTCGCTGAGTGACTGCAGCCCCTCTGATGTCAGTTTTCTGCCTTATAAAAATTCAAGAAAGCACGCTGTGGTGTACAGAATGGAAGTGCGACAATCTGTCCTGCAGTTCCCCCTCTATAACAGAAGGATTGTTTCCAAAACATTTTCCCAGCACGACTCCTTGAACATGCCAGACGAGCCAGCTTTGAGCTAATGGGTCCAAAGTATTTGTTATCTAAAGCTTGAGACACTGTGACATGTTTTCCATGTGTTCACCGCTCTCCTCCAAAATGCAACCATTCGCCTGCAATTTAATGCTTTTATTTCGGATGTCAGCTCACTGAGCACAGTGTGAAAACTCATCCGTGTAATGGTTCATTTGAGACGACACAGTCAAGCGAGTACACAGCGCTTTTGTGTGGGCTGATTGGTACAATATGAACTTTGCAAAAAAAAAATGTGTCTACGCTCCATGAAGCCCAACAAAGGACACTGAGTGATGCTTTTCTAAGAGCTTGTTGTAAAGTGAACTCTCTTGCACACATGCCTTGTTTCATAATCTTCTTCTTCTACTGTCTCAACCTCATCTGTCCCCTGTCTCATGAGCTCTAACCTTGTCACACTCTTGTCATTTAATCACCCCCTTGTCTCTGTCTGTCTCCTGCAGGATCTTCGTGGTGGGGATTGGCTTCTTCAGCCTGTGCTTTCTGATGACCTCTCTCGGGGGCCAGTTCTCAGCCAAGCGACCCGGAGATTCCCCCTTCACGGTGCGAGCAGAAGGTAAGCCTGCAGTTACGCGTCAGTGCTGCTCTGTCGCCTCGGACTCCAGTGGCTGTGCCCTGCGCTGGTAATGAACAGGCTGGACACATGCTGAGAGCTTCATGGGGCTCCCTTGATTGCTGCCAGGGGGCTCACAGGCCTGCTCACTTTGCTCATCATGAATGCGTCGGGGGGTACATGTCTCCCGGAGAGACTCCATCTTTTTTTACCCTCTTGCTTTCATCTCTGCTCAGTGCCCGCGTGACCTTGCTCCGACCCACATGAACTCGTTTTAAGTAGTAGTGCTAGGGGCTGAAAATTTTACAGGCTGAGGTGGGATTTGAGTTTCCATTTTGTGAATCTTGATATATTGGTTATGTTGACTGTGAGTGTTTCCTGTTGTGCACATACACTGAATATATCATGTAGAGGACGCAGCTCACCAGCTGAATTCCTTTTGTAAGCTGAAACAAACAAAATTAAGTTATGTAAACATGAATTAATCTGGCAGTGAAGATTAGAGATGAGAACTGAGAGCCAGCTCCAAATGTCAAACCCATCCATTCCTTTTAATCAAGGCTGACATGTTTTTCTGACACTTGCACATTGAAAAACAATGACATTAAACTCCTGTGTCTATTCTGGTAGCTGGAAACAAGCTTCATTTCACACATAAGTTGCCAACAGTGCTGTTTGTAATGTCTGGAAAATGATCATCTCAAGTGAGGGTGGAAACGCCACTAAAGCACTGAAACATCTCTCTACGCAACACAAGCTTAAACTCCAAAAACGCCATGTATCTGATGCTCTACGCACAAATGCCACTGCTTCCCAAGAGAGCAGCACGTCTGTTACCGAGCATAAATATCCCACGTTATAACAGAATTAGCATCACGCAGGCAGGCAGTTTTTTTTCCTTGACTAATATGTTACACCCACTACGGGTCTCTAGCATAAGAAAAGACATTAGAGAGGTTCAACATACAATCTATATTCCCCCACCTCACCCTCCTCAGCACCCCCCCAGCTATCACTTACAAGACAAGGTTTAATTTCCAATGTCACACCAGTGTACACTGCAATCAATACGACTTGCACTCGAAGTGCTAACACTGTTCCAATGTTTCCACGTGTGATTATCTTTACTGCAGACACCTGAAGCCTGCCCTGACTGTCTGACTGCATTTAACCTGAGGAAGTTGGTACAAATTAAAGAAAGAAAACTAGTCAGCCTCGAGGGCAACCCCCATATGTTATTGCCTGTAACAGCTCACGTGCCGGGGTGGACTAGACTAAGAAAAGACCAAACCAAACAAAACCAGATATTGTAAACGGTCCCACAGCAAGAGCAGCTGATGGACCACTGATGCTCTGCAGAGACACAAATGGATCATCTTAAAAACACTTTATTACAAAATACTAAAATGCATACTGATTAAATGTTAAAAAACAACATGACTAAAATCTGAAATACCTGGTGCGTCAATCTGCTTTGCCTCCGACTACCAGCTGCCTTCAGCCCAGCAGGGGAGCAGCCCTGAAATACATGAGACGTGCACCTGTCTCACCCAACATCACTGCCTTCACTCCAGCTCCTTCCTATATTGCATGTGTCACTTACCTGGTGCACCTCCTTTTTCCCTCCGTGTCACCTGCCACAAATATAAGCTCAATAAAAATGAATGCGGGAAAAATATGCTCTCATTTCATCTACACTGTGTTCAGACTCAAACTGATCAGGAAGCAAAAAGGGAATTGACCAGTGACTTTATCGATAAAATTGTATCAGTTCCAATCCCTGGTGAAGATCTAGCAAGTTCATAGTTGACAACTATGCAATTTTCAACATGTACAGAAACAGTTGTGTAAATTTAAATAACATCAGAACCTTTATAACATGTCATATCAGCACATACATTCTTACCAAGTGCTTAACTGTCTCTCACAGTAATGTTTAAAAGGCAGTAAACCAGTACCAGAGCTGTTGAATGTGATGTAATCATGGAGCAGTGGTGCCTTTGTTTCCTAGTGACAGCTGTATGTTTCATTTGAGCACAAGCGATCATGTTTTGGTTATAAAAAAAAAGTCTCCTTAATCACCAGCTGATTGACAACTTCCTTTAGACAAATCTAATCTTAAAAAGTCCAAATGGCCACTCAGACGTATCCGGCAACACTGACCTCGCCTCGCAGAGATCAAACCAATCAAAGCCATGCCAGAAAAAAAACATCCAAACAATTTCTGAGACACCATCCCTGAGAGGAACTTGTTATCTTTCCCGGCACGTTCTCTGTGTTTGCGCTATGTGCCTCTGCATATAAACCACTACAGCACTGGCCGTTTGGGAGAGTCACTGTTAGCTTTTGGACTTTTTGTCTCTCACCTTTTTATCGCTGTCTGGCACAATGTTGACACTGCGTGTCATCCTCTGTGACGGATACCAGCTGGCACGGGAAGAAGCGATGCAAATGAGGCGACAGTAATCATTTCATCCTTCCTGAATAATGCAGTCCATCTTTGGGCCAATCAGTGAACAGCATGTCACCCTGTGGTTGTTTGTTGTGCGAGATGAAATGTTTCTGACTGACTCCCTTGAATGATTGTGTGTGGTTATTATTAAAATATTGGCTTGTAGTCGGAGCAGCTCTTCATGTAAATCTGTGTAAATCTGTAAGTGTAGTAAGTGTTGTTGCCAGGTGCATCAGGTGCATCATGGGAGACGATTTCAAGGCTTTTACCTGTTTATGAAACAGTATATGCAAAGCTGGTTCAGGGTGAAGGAGAGGGAAAGAAGGGGGGGGTTTGAAGACAGGAGAGCTGTCTGATTAATTAACCACTCACGAGCTGCAGTAAAGGGAAGGCTTTTGGCCTCCAGCTCATTAAGCACTGCCTTGCTGCTAACCAGGGAGAGTCAAGCTATGTAAATTCTCACCCTTTCTCTGCGTGTGCGCGTGTGTTGGTGCACATGTGCATGTTTGGGGAGTGAGGATTAACGGCGCGGGGAGTTAACGAAATGAACGAGCTGGGATGAGCTGTTCACAGGAGCAGCGATTTGTCTCCTGTGCACACCTATGGAGGGTTAAAGGACATATACATGCACACACACCTGCAGCCTTGTTGTCAGTCATCATGTGTGTGACACGCATTAATGCAGGAAATGTGAAAATCTCCTAAACACAGCGGAGGCACTTTAACATGCACAGTGTTTTGCAGCTGAAAGGTAAACAAAATGGCCAGGCTGTGCTGAGAAAAACCCGCCTCCCCCCATTTATTGCTCGTCTGTGAATGGCAACGATTGCCTGAAGAGCAAAAGGTGTGAAGAAAAATATGTAATTATTGTCTTGCTACCTTCTGTTTCTCGCTCCCCTCTCTGCCTTCCCGTCTCCCTCTACCTCTCTACCTCTTTCTTTTTATGCTTCTCTGCAGCTCAGTCTTCTCTCACCTGTTTTTGTATTATTTTTGTCAAAAAAATCTCACCTGAAAAGACTCGTCTACCTGCTTTTTAGCTCTGCACAGTCGAGAACATGCTCCATTTCCTGCAGAGTTATAGATTTCTATGTATAAAACAGCGTTGCACTCTTTGACACTCCAGAGCCAGAGACTCTGAGTACTACTGACTTGCATGTGGATCCCGAGTTATATATCCAGTTTTAAAATGCATGCATTTCCGTCATTACTTCCTTTTGAAGGTACAGGAAGCTAATGATGTGGAGAAGAAGTAAGGGGGGGGGACAGAGGGAAGGGATTTCTGCCAGAGTGGGAAGCATGAAAGTCGGAAGCGTTTGATCCCAGATATCTTTAAGGCTCCAGAGGTCTACTGTAGCTTTCTAATAAGCTCTTTGAAGACCACCTTCACAGTGTGTCCTTTTACCACAGGGGTCTTATTTCAGTTTTGCCACAAAGGGAGAAACAGGCCTAGGACGCTTTCAGGTTTTTACACCGGTCACAGGTAGACTAAATGGTTCAGATGTTAATGCGGTCTTTATTCCTACCTGCAAGCTCCATTACCTGAGCTTTTTTTAGCCGCCGTCCTCTAAGTGTTGGAAAAATGTGTTTTGCTGGAGGCAGGCAGAGAGTGGCACCTCTCAACAGAGGCAAATGTTCTCTTTCTTTACCCACATATTTGAACCCATATATTTGCTGCTTTTATGTTGTGTTGAATACATTTTGTCCCCAAAGATATGTTGACATCGCTCCGGAAAGAATAATGTGTTTGTGGCTGAAACTCTGCAGGATTAAATGTAAGGAAATCCTGCCTTATCCACAAAGTTTTAATCCACTGCTAAGTCACATAGCAGAGCATCAGGTGTGGAAGAAGCATCGTGTTCAGTATCCTGTTCTCTGCGTTCCCTTCACAGACTCTTTTTTTTTTCTTTCTGTATTTCATGGCTCAGCAGTCCCCATGACGTGATGCATGAAAATAAGTCTTTCTCTGACATGGCTCCTTTGTAAGGGTGTGGCATTTGCAGGTCTATCAAAGCTGTGAACTCAAGTATTTTGTTCGAATGAAAAATGGGATAAGTAATCTGCCTGAAATAGAAGCGCTCTCCCGCAGCGCATGCAGAAGTTATGAATAAAACAAACTGACCTTTGCAACTGATGCAACTTCACCGGTAGTTAAAGAGGAAGTGGAAATGAATGTGCAGCTGACTGCCTGGCTTTGTGTTTGACCAAAAAAAGAAAAACAGAGGCGTGAATATAAGATGACTGCTCATTGTTCACTCTTTCACAAGCTCCTGTCACCTGCAGGAAAGACCAGTGATTTTCTCTTGGATTGTGACAACAGGGGTTTTACTGATTGTTTGTTTCTGCCAAGAAGGCCAGTTACTAGATTCAGCTGCAAACATGTCCTCTGCATCTCAGATTGCTTGATTGTTTACGGCTCGGTGGTTTTCAGTCTTTTATTTAAAGCATCATTTGAATGGCATTTAAGACCAAGGCTCATCTACAACCTGGCACTTTTTTGCTCTTATTGTTTAGCACTACAATAGACACATTTTCAACTCGATAGATTTCTCTTGTGTGTTTTGTATGTTGTCACCTCCTGCTTCTTACTGTAGAATAAACTGTTGAGAAAACCTGGTGTTGATTTTATTTTGTGTGAAGTGTTGGCATAGTCCTCGGTTGATTAAATTGTCTCCTGGGGGAAGTAGAGGGAAATGAAGTACTACAGTTTTGATTGTTTCTCTAAATTAGCCGCTGCAACATTATAATCTTTATCCGAGTGTGGTCATGAAGGGTGTGCATGCACGTGGACATGCAGTACACACAGAAACACAATCAATTTCGAAGTAATTGATTCTAGGTGATAGAAAAAGTAAAACCACTGAATAAAGCAGTGTCATGTTACAAATCTGTGTTTCTCCTGCACCGTTTGGCACATCGCAGACGGGCTGCGAGCCCAGCGCCTGCCAAAGTGTGCTCACCTCTTTTCTCTGATAACTGAATGTGTGCTCACCTTATTTTTCCTCACAGACGTTCAGGAGCCAAATTAGCCACAGAGGTCTCTTCCTCTCTTAAACGAACAGACCCGGTGATTTAAACCGGTACGAACACTGAATAAAGCAGTGTTATCTTATAAAATTTGTTTTTTTTTTGACTGCTGCTCACTGCAGTTCAGTCAGGGGTCTAGACGCTGGTGTTGGTAGAGTTGGTGAAGATGAGATGAGAAGAAGATTAAGTGCTGATGATCTGGATGGGTTAAGGAATGAGCCTTTGTTGAGCTTGTCCTGGACTCTGGATACGATGGCTAGAGGTGGACGAGGTGGAGGAGGGTGCAAAGATTCTGCCTAAAGTGGCATCTGACAGCAGCAGAGGAGAGAGCAGATTTAAAGTTTTGCAGCAGCATCCTGATTGACCGATAGAGATCGTGGCAAAGTTTGATTGGATAACTGAAAGAGTGAACACCCATAGTCAACTGATTGGAAGAAGCAGTGCGAGTGGGAGCACAAAGAAAGTCTTTCTCGTTGAACTTACGCAGAGTTTCATGTGGCCGACGTGAAAATGCGGACGTCGCTTTGTAGAGCCAGTGTTTGGTTTGTCTGTTCTGGGCTACTGTAGAAACATGGCACTACAACATGGCAACCTCTGTAGACAAGGACCCGCTCCCTATGGAGATAAACGGCTCCTTCAAATCCAATGAGAACATGATGTTTCTTATTTTAAGGTGATTGTATATGACACATTCTCACTCTGACCTCGTCACATATTGATGTGCTTGGTATTGGACTTTCCACGTCTACATACGACGTGCAAGGTACCCTGGGTGTGTTGGTTGTTGATATTCTGGGACGCCCTGTCAAGTTCTGCCTGGTACATGCACTGTCTTCTTTCAAAATACACTTCTACTTTCACAGGAAATTTACTATTTACATACAGTCTCTTTCAAAATAAATGCACTACATCGGAGCAACAACTCAAATTTATTTTTTTCCCTTCAACACTAAATACACATGGTTGGGTTTAGGAAAAAAGAACAGGGTTTGGCTTTAAAATCTTGCAGGACAAGAACACCGCTCTCTCGGGTGAAAGTCAGTGTTTGTTGGACCCATCCGCTATCAATCCCGCCCGCCCCACTCGAACATCCACCACCTTAACTTTCATTCTTGTCCCGCCGTATCCCCCCCTTGATGCTGCCAGGTGCCGTTAAACTATAGCAGCAACCGGCTGGGCATCATGCAGACGTTAAAGGACGCCTTTTTTGGTTGGTTTCCGATGCCGCAAGTCGCTGCCCAAGTGCCGGATTTTGACGACTTTGAAGTGACACCATGCTCTTATATACTAAATAAACATACTTATTATATTATATTATTATCACATTACCTACATTCTTCACACTGGACCTTTTAAGTGACTTTGGTACGCAGGTTGATTTCAGCCTCTTAAGGAGCATACTGTCGAGCAGGCATTATGTAGGGTGAGCTGCAAACTGGGTCAGGAAGTTCACTTTGAGACTTGGTTTAGGTAGCATTTTCTATTCTTGTTGTTTCTTTTGCATTCATGCAGAATTGTTTGTGTGCAAACAGGAAATATGTTTATGCAAATGCTCATCATATTTTTATGGTTCTGCACAGTCTGAGCACTGAGTGCATAAAAGAGAATAAAACTACTAAACTCCCGTCCTGGAAACCGATTGTATGCTGTGACACCCGTGTGTTTATGGGTGAATTGAGGAGTGTGTGTTTTTAATAAGGGTATATTAGCAGAGCTGAGCTGGGTGTCTGAGTCAGCCTTTCCTTACCTTCCGAGTTGCCAGGTGTGCTCGCATCAAACACCATAGTTTAAAGTTGTGGTTAATCCAGGCAGCCGTGTTTCGGTGTGCAGTTTAATAAAACATTGCTGTGCTTCTAACTAAACTGGTCTACATGTGCATACTGTGGGGAGGGTCAGAGCATATTATCAAAGAAAGAGACAGATTCAGGTTTTAATTGAAGCTAGAGAACCAGGATTAAAAAATATTGCAGGTTTTCCAGGCTGTCGGGTGCAATAAGAAGCTGGAGCTGCACAGAGGCTAAGTGACAGAGGTTTTCTGCTCTGATAGCGTCTGGATCTGTCACTTGCCCCCATGCCAAAAGGAAGAGAGAAACTCAATCTCAATCAGTCTACTCTGTAATGAATCTGGGAGCGAGAGGATGTCTGAGCATGTGTGTGTAAGAGTGCAGAGCGGGAGGAAATACATGAATTTATCCTGGTGACAGGTGAGATGGAGAGGTCTGATCCTGAGGCCCCTCTCTGAGAAAACTAGCCAGCCAGAAGGCACGTCAGGAATGACAGGATTTATTTATTTGTGTCTGAATTATGCCGGTGGGGAAGAGAAATATTTCTTTTTAATATAAATCAACATGACACACAGCTATAATCAATTTTTGATGAATAAATTATAGAACACAGCATTTCCATTTTATTGAGCTCCTTGGAAAATAAAACATTATATGAGATGTTGGACAGCGTTATATTTGACTGGACTGTGTTGATGTTGCTAAAATGTCTCCAGTACTCCAACAATAGAAAATAGTGTTTGCTGTCCCTCCATATTTAAAGGGACAGTTCACCCCAAAATCAGAAATACATACTCTAACTCTTACCTGTGGTGCTGTTTATCACTCACTCACTCACTCTTTATCACTGCCTAGATGGCGCTTGGCTTGTGGTGCTCAAAGCGTATATCATGTATATATCGTATCGTATATATCACGATATGAAAGTTGACGGTACATTTGCTTATTTACTGTGATACCATGTAAATGTGATATTTTCTGAGACAGTTTTAAAATGCTGTGAAAATGTCATATCATTGCAACCCTAGCCTGTGGATTATCTTGAGTAGCTGGTCCATGATTTCTGGAAAGAGACATTGCTGTTGAGATTTTGGAATGTAGTTTTTCATAGGAACTAATTTCTATCTAACAAACTACACCCGCCAACTGAATCACAGTGCAGAAGGAAGCGTGCGTCTACTCATGGACGACAGGCTGTGGATAATCTTGAGTAACCGAGTCATGATTTCTTGAAAGAGACATTGCTGTTGAATTTTTTAAATGTATTTTTATCACTTTGAGCACCACAAGCCATCTGGTTCCATTATATTGGAGAGAAGGCAGACATCTCTACAGCCGATATCTGCAACACTCAGCAACTCACACCAAAAACAATCTAGACTGATAACCAGCACTACAGGTAAGAGGAAAAATATGTAGTTTTGATTTTGGGGTGAACTGTCCCTTGGTGTATCTTGAAAGACAATGCATGTAACAGGCAGAACTTGACACAGTGTTGCAGAACGTCAGCAACCAGTGCACCCAGGGTACCTTGCACGTCGTATGTGGACGTGGAAAGTCCAAGAGCAAAACGTCAGTATGTGACGAGGTCAAAGTGAGAATATGTTGCAAAAACACGAAAACACAAATGGCCCGATCTTGAGCCAGTGTTTGACTTGTCACAAAACACAATGCTTTTCTTTTTTCAAGTGATTATACACTAATAAAAACACAGTTATGAATATTACATACCATTTCTGCCAATAGATGCCCCTAAATCCTACAAACTGGGCCTTTAAGGTGAAACTCGTTTCATCGCAGCAACTTTATTGCTTCTTTCTTCGCATTCTTTTGTTGTACATTTGGCAGTTTTGTTTAGTTTATCTGTGTGTGTGCTCAGGTGAATGTGTTTGTGTGGGTGCCAGTCAAGTGCTGCCGCATTGTCTTCATGTAAAGGAAATACTCTGTAAAGCAGTGTGCTGTGTTACTCATACTCAGCAGGTATTCAGGGTTTTTTTTTATCTCCAAAGAGAATAAATGACATTATTTTAAGCGCCTGCCGTTTAAGTGATGAGACAAACTTTGTGCAGCGACTGCACACATCATCTGAGCATCAGCGTTGCTGGTGGTAGAATTAGGCCAGTGTTGTGAGACAATGTGCGCGGAGCCTCCCGCTGAGATAATGTCAAGCAGCATCTAATTCCCGGCACTGCATGAGGGCCAAGGTGGTGAGATGCCACTCTTTCTTGTCAATATGATTTTGTTTGTGACTCTATAAATCAATCGAGTGCCATTATTAAAACATCCAGCTCTGCCTCCAACTGAAGGACTTGCTGATTCTGATTTTGGTTGGGGATTTGAATAAAATAAACTGAACCACAGGATCTGATGGCTGAGAAAGATATCCAGTCAGTTGTGTTGCTTTATAGTGATCTGTGACACCAGTTTTGAGAGGCCATATCTAAACGAGCCACAGACAGAATGATCAATAAAAGCACTGGCGCCTCTCGCAGTTTGACTCGGACCCGTAACACTTAATGTGCAAGCGGGTGTTCTCTGGGGAACTTTTTAAGCTTAACAAAACAGTAATCTGTCAGTCATGTAAAATGCTTTAGCAGCAGTGGCTCAGTCAAACAGGGCGAGGACTTAAAAGCATGATTTGCACAAAGAACAGCTAAGGTCGATGATAAAAGCAGACATCAAACAAATGGCTCAAACACTAAGGGCAGCCGTTTATGCTCAACATTAGATGCTGTGTTCATTTCATCTGTATTTTTGCACGTTATGGAGCAATACCGCCAGAGATCTCAGAGGCAGAGTAGCATATTTCAAGCGAGATGTGACTGTTGGAGATGACAAAGAAATTTAAATAATGGCGAAACAGAACAAATCAGTAATATAGCAAAAAGAATCGTCCGTCCACATGTTGGGATGTATGTAATGGCCACACAGACCACCGCTGTCTACAATGCTGCCTCTGTTCAATAATACTCCTCCTCCCCTGTCGCCTGGTTTGTTATTGTGTGAAACTTTTGACTTTGCCGTCTGTATGCCAATGTTTCTGTTTTTGTATGTGAAGGGAGTATAAATGATCCTGTAAAGAAGTATTTCACTGGAAAGATGGCCTTTTAATAAAACTATGATGTCTTTGCAGTAGAGAGATGCAAATGCTTTTGAAACTGGTGCTGCAGAACCAGAAAAAAATTCTGCTTTTGCTCAAGATGGAAAAAAAACGTACTGTAGCGCAGCACTGCACCAGACCAACAGATGCTCCCATCGTTGGGTAACATGATGCTAACATGTCTGTTTGAAACAATGGCGGCCGGCTGGCAAGAAACAATCTTATATTATTTTAACAGTAAGCTAAAACATGTATCTGTAACCATGTGAGGCAAGAAATAGGCTATGCAGGAACAGAATCTTGGTTTAAATTTGATCAGTGCTGCCTAGTTTTACCGTTTGAGCTCAGTTTTTTGGGCTCTGTTTTCACCATGCAGGAATCAGTATTGGGCCCACTTCCTGTTCACAAACTCTCGCTTTTACAGCTAAAAATGGCACAAAAATATGTTTCTAAAAACATTATAGGCAAATCGATTTCATTCTGAGTTTGAGAGACAGAGAGGTGAGTCTGTCTCTTGTTCTGCTTGTATACTCTTAGTGTCCGTGGTGGCACCATGGGTGAGGGGCAATACGAAAATGACGTCATCCGGAGTTTTGCCGGAGTGCGAACAGTGATATTTTGGCACTGGAGGGAGGTTTACCACAGGTCATTTACACATACTGCTCACTCTGTTTGAAATATCCCTTTAAGACTGTGGGAATGGTCACAATTTGCGTCTCTGTTCCTCCCTTAAGCCACATTCCCACTTCCCCAAACCAGTTCATTGCCATTCTCTACCTGCCCACCAGAAGCCCGCTAACTTTTCCTCCAGTGCCAGTCACCTGACCTTCCCTGCCCACCTGTTTCCTCTTTTGTTGCTCATGCTTTCGTGACCTCAGGGTGTCGCAGGTACTTAAAATGTCCTAAATTAAATCTTATCAATATGAAGTCTTAAATTTTTAATTTGCGAGGTCTTAATTGCCACAGTTATTTTGTCTCACTCCATTTAATTAACTTTAATTTATTTTTGTCAGAATGAATCACGCTCTCCTGTTACAAATCTTAACTCTACCACTGAACCCAGGGCTGTTTTATACTTGCACTTACCTGTTGGCAAAATGGAGATAAACCTAACTCACTTTAATAACTGTTATTCCTACATAAAGCCTACTTCTGCATCTCTTAGATTTGGTTAAAAATGATTTTGAAAAGCTTTATTGAATTCAAATATCTGATACCTGAAGTCATCATGTAACCTGTTGCTGGACTATTGTTGGAATCCTGTCTGAGTCAAAGGTTGGAATTTTCCAATTGAAATGTCAAACTTTGAGCTCCAAACATTCCAGGTTGACAACATCGAACATAAAAAAGAAAACATGGCTGCCCCTGACAAACTTATTGTGTACAGTACGCACGAATAAACTCTCAGCAGTGCAGCCTTGCATATATAAACAAAACAGAGGAGAAAAACCTCAGTTCATGGCAGAGAAATCAGTGTTTTTCAGTGCATGTAACCTGCTCTGCATGTATCTATACAGCAATGAAAGCACCTCTTTCTGATCTGTAGAAGGCCTCTGCCACAGGAGCCTGTGCCCTTGGTGTTAATTAAAAAGGTAGCTGTTTTAATAAAAACGGTTGACATAAATGTACATTACTCATTAACTGTGCCTCTGTCAAGCTATAGGAAACCTGCAGTGGTCAATGAATGTGGTACCATTCTCCTTTATAATTGCTGTGCAGAGAAGATGTCTTTCAGAGATTGTTTACCGTAGTCAGCCACCTAATAAAAATGGTGACATATTTTGACCTCAATTTACACGCGGAACAGGTGATAATATACTTTATGGTTTACCATTTACAATGTGCAAATCCATGCGTGTTGCTGTTGCTGTGTGATGTCAGACAACTTCCCCTTCGTGAGTTCAGGGATTTGCAAGAAGGAGCTCTGACTTTGAGTCTTTCCATTGTACTTTTTTCTAGTAGGAGGGTGGGATTTTTTTTAGCTTTGAGCTGTCTTGAACGCAGCATTTGACATGTTGCCTGCTCCTGACCTGCTCACCAGCTTTTCTCTCGGGATTTGTTTGCCTGTTTGGACTGCCTTCCTGGTTTAGACTTGCCTGCCTCATGATTCCTGTACCTGCCTGTGTGTGTGTGAGCCTATCTATATAGCATATACCTTCACTTTGTCGATAAATAAATCCCTGAAATGTTCCTATGTGCCTGGATTTTCTGGGCTCCTTCTCCTTGTTGCCTCACACCCACCCTTGTGACAGGGATGGCACAATAGACGGTCTGGTGGGGACTACGGCTAGAGGGCAGGTACATACTGTTTACTGCAGGGCTGATGAGAAAGTTAGGAGCAGGTGTGACAATGCGAGGGTCAGGTGATGGGGAAACTGCTGAATGGGGAGAGAATGGTGGAGTCTGAGAAGACAGGAGAATTATTAGCTTGCAGCCTAATAAGACAGGTAAAAGGCTGCAGCCATGACATTGCAAGAATAATCTGAAAGTCAATGAAAATCACTGTTTTGGGGTTGACTACACAGCGCATTGTCCTTGGAAAGGTTTTGAAGGGACAGTTCAACCCAAAATCAAAAAATCATATCTTGGCCCTTATCTGTAGTGCTGCACTGCTCAAAAAAAATGAAGGGAGCACTTAAATCACACACGTCCCTGGATGCAAACCCAACAATGTCTGAGCATGCTCCTGTTCTTCCTTACACAAAGGAGAAGATACCAGGTTGTTGCCCTCCTACGGCCCTGTCTAGCTCTCCTGTAACGGCTGGTCCCCTGGTATCTCCTCCATGCTCTTGAGACTGTGCTGGGGGAGACACAGCACACCTTCTTGCGACTGCACATATTGTTTTTGCCTCTCCATTGCACCTGTTGTCACTTTCATTTGCATCATAGCAGGTGAAACTGATTCACAATCGTGTGTGTTTCCTAAATGGACAGATTGATATTCCTAAAGATTAACTGACTTGGTGTTATACTTTGATGATTGAGTGCTCCCTTCAGTTTTTCAGCAGTATATATAGATTGTTCTGGTGTGAGCTGTAGAGATGTCTGCCTTCTCTCAAATATAATCGTTCGCAGGGTCTGTGAGTGACATTAAGTCGAGCTGTATTTAACAGTAACTTAGATTTGTCCTTGTCTGCAATCTATAGTGCTGAGATTTTAGTATCCTGTTAAAGCAGTCAACTCAGTGAAGTCTGTCTGTGTTGCAGTGCATGTAGCCAGTGAGTCTCTCTGAGGACAGTTGTTTATAGATGCTTTGCCAGAGTTTCACAGTGCACACAGCAGGCTACAGTACAAATGGCTATCTAATTGGAATTTGTTCATAATATCGATTGTGCCGTGGCACTTCCGAAATTGAGTCGTTAAAGGAGATTAGCTGCTGCTAAATCGGCCCTTTATTAACCAGCAGATGAGGAATGACACAGAGGAGGCTCTACATTAGCACCTAGATATCATCAGCTCCTGTGCCGGACTGTGCAGTGGACACAAAAAAAAACACATTTGCCAATGTTTCCCAAGAGGCAGCAGGAAGCAAGAGTAAAAAGCAGTCTGATGAGCAGTTGATTGCAAACATATATAAGGCTCAGTTCTAAAAATGTACTGCGTAGGAAGGGTGTTCGGTCTCGGTAATGGTGATTTACGAGCACAATGTGTGCCAGGAGCATTACTGTGAAGAAATGTGAGTTCTTCCCACACTTTAGCCCAGCGGCTTTGTTTGGATTTAGTGCTGCCAAGTACACGGGAGCTGATAGAGGATCGTCTGAACTTGGCAAATAGTCTTGAGTCCGCTGAAATGAATGTGCAGAGGAATGGTGAAATAATTGTTTTGGTGACTTCGGTGCTCAAGGTTTGGTCCTGCAGTCGCATGCAACAGGTGTCAGTGGGCAGAGTGTGGACAATATAGGATCATCTCTTCTTTTAAATGTATTGTTAAACTGCTGCGATAAAGCTGCAAACCAAAATGGGAATTCATTTAGACTCTTCATATCTGTGGTTGAGAGAATTGTTGTCTAACTGCTGAATTATTCAAAGCAGACATCTTTAGGCCACTTCGAGTGATAATGTTCTAGAAATGACTGAAACAGTGCTAAGCCACAGAGTAAAATATGTGCAGGCAATAAAGGGAAGAGATTTAGTGGGATATCTGGGCACTAGACTGATTTCTGTAATCCTTGTTCCCGATGTTGAGTACCTCTCCTCCTTTTTTATTTAAACCTCAACAACACACACATAAACAGTACATACACACATGGACACAGGCCGGTAGAAGTGGGTGTTTTTTTCTCTCGGTGCTTATTTTATTTACTGGTGATGTAATACAATTTCTTTTCAGAGAAAGGTGACTTTCACTCGGGCAGTGATAAATGAACTCTGACAGGAGAAGTGAGTCTGCCCACATTGCAGTTTCTAAAGCCTAATGCAATTGATGAGGGAACAGTGAGAGGTGAGCCTTTATTTTCACTCAGCCTCCGAGAACAATGTGAGGCTGTTGTTGGTTTCTAGTATTTCTCTCAGGGGTCCAAACTGCAAATAATTCACTCCCGAGTCCCAAGAGTGGTATTAGTTATCCTGATTTTTTTTGGATTTTGTTCATCAGAAATGACTTTTCGCCGCAGACGAATCGTGTTTTCATGAACCCTTTGGTGATTTTAAGCAGTGTTAATAATTACTGTGCATCGAGTGCAGAGCAAGTGATCACAGCAAACAGTGCAGGGTCGGGGCCTCGACTCGATGCAGTCTGAGACCCGCTTTGACCCTGTTGTCCGTAGCTGCAGGCTCATTAATTGACTAGGTGTTGCTAACAGCATCCCTCTGCTTTACCACCTGTCAGGTCGTTAACAATATGAGCCGAGCAGGAAGACAAAACCAATACTGTCAGACTAATTTGCCTGATCTTGTGTTGTGTGTGTGTGTGTGTGTGTATGCTGCAGAGCTGGCTCTGGTGAGCTGCTGCTTCAGTAACAAAGGACAAAAGAAAGTGGAAACTAGACCGAGGTATATGGAACATAAAATAAATGGATTTAAAATGTGACCATGAGTGAGTCTGCGCTACATCCGTGGATTTAAACTGCTGGTGCACTAAATCATTTCAGAGAGGAGAATATATTGTATTTGAAAACAGAACAACAGGCAGTTTGTTTTATTCCTGTGACCTTGTTTGCTGCAATATTTAAAGTCAGATGTGGTTATATAAGATGTGACTTTTTATAGAGACACACTGTACCCTGCTGTAAAATTGACTCTTATTTTTTGTATTCTAATTTATCACTTACTCCTTTCACTTTGCTCTTCTGTTGAGAATGACTTTTTATCTCTTTTATTCTTCATCCTAACCCTCTCCTATCTCTATGATGTACTTTGGTAATATTTGTCTCACACTATCTGTCCGTGTCTGTTTGTTCTTCAGTGCTCGGTGGCCAAGAATCTCGTGGGGTGCTGAGGAAAATCAGTGACATGCTGGAGGTCATTATGAAGAGGATGGATGCTCTGTCTAAACTGGGTAACACCACAGATGCCCACAGGCTGGATGAGCTCAGCTCAGCCCTGGACAGGTACAGCAGCTTGGTTTTAAATGTCTTTTTGGATCCATTATAATGTTTTTTTAAACACACAAGTCTCCAGGGTAGAAACATGAAGACAATGCAGAAGTGGCAAAAACTGCAGTTCCTCTAATAGCCACTTGAGGCTGGCTCCAAAACTAAGCCAATCCCCATTGACCCCCATGTTAAAATACAATATTAATTTAATTATTAAATTATATATTATGGGCAGCAACACAATGGTTTGAGTCGTTAATGTTGCCTGTTAATGACGCTGTCGGCAAAGCAGTAATGATTGTTAAGTTGCTAATGGGCATGTAGCTACTTCCATGTTTCAGATGATACGTCATGTTTGCAGTCGACCAGTGAAGATGAGTTTACATATCACCTTGGGTTCGTCCTTCACCTTCTCAAAATGATCCCACACTTTGGATTTCCTGCCCGACATGTTAGTAACCAGCCTGTGGAATCACCGCAGGTACCAGCCCTGGAAATTAACCTGACTCCTGTCTGACTACGTGGACACTTTGTCCTTTCAAATTAAATTCCTGCATGGTCCGGTCATAAAGGTTTTGATTTATTTTGACAAGGCACAGCTCCTAATAGAGTTTCACATTTGTTTTTTCGTGTTCTTTTGTCTGCAACTAAGCGACCAATGAAATCTTGCCGACTAATCACCTTTCTGGTCGGCTAACATTTGGTTGACTATTAGGGGGCAGCCCTATAACTCACACTTTAAAAATGACTAAAGTAATGCATAATTTAGGACATGGCTGCTTAAAGTGACAAGTAGTTGCCGTCCGTTGACAAGTTGCTACCACGGCAACAACGTTGGTTAGGTAACTTAACCGTGGCATAACCCCAGATTCACACAGTATATTCATAGCTGTATCTATCGCTATTTTAGTGTTTTAAGTTCATGAGAGTTGTTTTGCTTGCCTGTAAGAGTCTTGTGCAGCAATTGGTTGCACAATAAGACCCTCTACAGAGTTGAATGTTTAGTTTACTGCAAGAACCTTTTGTTTCAATGGTTTTAAGCCTGTTTTGCCAGCGAAAAATTAGCATCAGCATTATCACAGTTAACCATAGCTCTAGTTAACCATCTGGCTCCAAAAATCCAAGATGGCGTTAACCAAAATGGCAAACAAAGCTTCAAATGGGAGCCCACAAACCAGTGGGTAATGTCATACAGGCTGTTTCCATTATTTTATTCAGTCTATGGTTTTACATTAGATACAGCTAATGTGGAATGCTGTCATGTACAGGCAGGGCTGACCCCAGTTCCCAGAGGAAGGGAGTTTTTATTAGGGAGTTGCAGTAGACCGGTGAAGAAAGTACTGTGTTCTCCTTTTTCTTTTAGAGTAAATGCACTCAGCTTTGCCTAAGGAGCAGTTTTAAAAAGCTGCATATCAGGCGTAGTGAGTAGAAGAGGTATCCTGGAGGTACAGGGTGGAGGTGATGTGTATTTGGATTCATTTTTTATGTCCTTAATGTCAGTGTGTACCTCAGGCACCACTTCAGGGGGTCAGAGAGTAAAATTTCATGCCACTCCATCCAAATTATTACAAGTGTTGAGTTTGTTGGCTGAGCTTTAGAGTTCATTCTTGACCCTGTTTACAACAGTTTACAAAATATTCTCACCTCAAGGTCCATTTTGAAGCTTCTCGGAAGCTTTTGTTTGTCATATGATCTTTATCAGCAGAATCTGCCCGGTTGTATCACACTTAAAATGCTAAGAAAAACTTTGTCATATTTAAGAGTCTGACACTGCTGAGAGAAAAAATGCCTGTATAACCGGTGGTTATAATAATAAACATGAAATTCTCGTACTTGTCTCGTACTTGTACTCTTCGTCCTCTGCTTATCCGGGTCGCGGGGGCAGCAGACTCAGCAAAGAAGCCCAGACAGCCCTCTCCCCAGCCACTTCCGTCAGCTCTTCCGAGGGAACGGTGAATAAGATCCCGAGATACTTAAACTCATCCACCTGAGGCAGGACCTCTCCCCCGACCTGGAGTGGGCAATCCACCCTTTCCCTTTTGAGGACCATGGCCTCAGACTTGGAGGTGCTGATTCTCATCCCCGCCGCTTCACACTCGACTGCGAAGCACCGAGCAAGAGCTGGAGGTCACTGTTCGATGGGGCTATGAAGACCACGTCATCAGCAAAAAGCAGGGATGAGATCCTCCGAACCTGACACCCTCCACCACTCGGCTGTGCCTAGAAATTCTGTCCATGAAAGTTATGACAAAGGGAAGCCCTGGTGGAGTCCAGCCCTCACTGGGAACAGGTCCGACTTACTGCCGGCCACGCAAACCAGACTCATGCTCCTTCGGTACAGGGATTGGATGGCTCTTAGCAAGGGGCCACCAACCCCATACTCCCGGAGCAACCCCCACAGGATGCTTACATGGTCGTAAGCCTTCTTCAAATCCACAAAACACATGTGGACTGGTTGGGCGAACTCCCATGCCCCCTCCAGCACCCTGGCGAGGGTAAAGAGCTGGTCCACGGTTCCGCATCCGGGACATGAAATTATTGTATTCAGTTTTTTTTAAACAATATGGAACCATCCCAACATATTGTCGTGCATGTATAGTTCTATCATCCCACCATTCCACTGGACTGTTTGTTTGTTCTTCCCATGCTATCCGGAAGATGGTGTCCATCTGCTGTCTACCATCTGCCTGATTACATGTCAACACAGCATTATTGTAAATTGATTCAAAATTACTGATTGAGAGTTAACTGATTAAAGTAATTATGAGTGGGCTGGTGTTTATTTATGTTATTTTGTAGTGGAGACTGGTGATTTATTTGCTCTTTAATAATCTAAATAAGCTGCTGATGATACAGTAGCTATCCTCGCCATTAAGTATTCAGTGTGTAGTAGAACATGTTCGATAGTATGTATGTCGTCGATGGATATCCAGGTGCTACAGCCTGTACAGATGTGGTCCTGTTAGTGTGAGAGCTGCCGGTAAAGGCACTCTGTAAACTAACCTTGAACAAAAACTTAAAACATTTTTTTTCTAGTTTTCAAGGTGGTCGCTGCAGTGTTGTCAGCGGTGATAGAGAGTTGTTCTAATAGGCCGTGAGCAGCTCAGAGCTGTCAAGGTTAAATTTGAGGTGGTCCACTGAACATTCTTTCTAGTTCTCCAGCTTCAACCTGTGTGCCAGAGGTGGATTTCATTGGCATAGTAATAGTAAGATAAAAACAGGGAGGCTGTAGAAGTCCTGAGAGATAGACAGTGCAATGAAAGGAAGAAGGCCAAGTGCGGAGCCCTGGGGCATCCCAGCGGAGCAAGTCCATGCTGAGAAAAGAGCCTCATGCCGCGGAAACCTGGTGTTAAAGGAGATGTTATGTGTTAGAACAAACCCCATCCCTCTCCCTGGGTAGGTGCGAATATGAAAGAGACTGCCATATAAATATATATATAAAAAAGAAAGAAAAAAAGGGGAAGAGCAGGGGTCTTGCTGGACAAGTTGAAGCCGCCAACCCTGAGTTGTGTGTGTGTGTGCGTGTGCGTGTGCATGCGCGCTCTGCGGTTGCCATGGCAACAGACCTTTTTTCCTCATGCTTGTACCTGCTCAGGGTTTGAGGAGAGGAAGCTCCCTCCTGTTTTCTGCCTTTGCAGTTCATTTCACTCCTGGACATAACCTCCGTCTTCCTCACAGCCGGGGCAATGTCTCCACCTCAACAGAGCCTCGCACAATGATATAATCACCTCAGGTAATATATTAAAAGGCATTGTATAGTATTTGAAATGAACAGTATGTGTGGAGCTCCTGCTGACTGCAAATGATGAACAATGACAGAAGAGGTGTGACGCCTCACCTGACCTGTCGGGGGGGAAAATATTTATTGTATTCCTGCCAAAAAGCTGCATACATTTATTTTTATCTGCAGTTTTATATTACACTTCCAGTTATACATCCAATTTAATTTTCTCCGCAAAATGCCCTGTGGATTAACTCTGTCATAGAGTTCTAACAATCATTTAATTGGCCTCTCAGGGACTAAACTGGAAAATGTTGCAGTGACAAAGGCCAAATAGTTTTAAAACTGACTTAGTAGTAAAAATGTTTCTCATGCTGATACATCTGGGCTTCGTTTTTTTTTTTTTTTACCTCACTCAGGTGATTAAAAAACTCTGCATGGCTCAAGGTCAAGGGTTGACCCTGGAGATTAGTGAGAGATCTTCAGGCAGGAAAAACTTTGCCCACCTGGTATTTCGTTTAAAAAGTAATTAGGTTGTCCTCTTGCTCCTCAACAGCTGATAGCCTCTCCTGGGTCAGAGTCCCTGCAGTATAAATATGGGATGGTTCTGAGTGAGACCGCAAATTTCTGTCTGCACAAAGTGAAAGCTTCTGTGCCACTGCATAATAATCATAACTGTGCATGCGTGTGAGTGTGTGCTGACTTCACTGTACTGTATGTCAGTGTGTCTGTGTAATTGGCAATTAATTTGTGCTGACCTGCTAGTCTAAAGTAGAGAGGGCTTGACTACCACTTGCCTCCTGTGCACCACATGGAAAAATGAAATTGGAGTTTAGGATTATGTTAAGTTATGCATATAAGTGCGCTTAGATTGCTTTCCCCTGGCGCACACACAGAAATACATGCTGCCTCAATGAAATCTGAGGTTTACTGCTTGATCTCACAGCCACTGTTGCATTGTTTTTTGTTATTTCCGCTAGTTTGCATGTTCAGAGCTCTTTAATGAGCAATGTAAATTCCTGGAAAACTACAACATAACAAGAGAGCTTGTTAAAATAATTAATTTATGTGTTTGTTTTCTTGTAAAACAGAGCAGTGATACAGTAGCTCAATCGATGAATGTGTTTTGTTTTTTTTTCATAACGCAGGAAGCACATATCATTAAGGTCATGTGTTGATGTGCAAAAGTTTGAGGTCAATATTTACTTTTCCCTGTGTTTGCTGTATGTTGGATGTTAACCTGAATGTGTGTTGAATTGTGTAGAGTCGAGGATCAAACTGCGAAGTTTAACTTTCACACTGGGCTTTGAGTCCTGTGTGAGTCAACGTTTGCTGGATCTCTAAAGCTGCTGAATGCACACTGTGTACATAAACTTTAGCAGAATAGCTGAATACAAAATGTTTAGGTCATTTTTTAACTTTGCTAGGATGCCAAGGAATATATACCTGGGTTTAAACAGTCACATTGGCTATTCTGCCTCAGATGCAAATGACGTTTTTGAGTACAGACACTTGGGTGTCAATATCTGTCAATAAGAAAATAAGATGATCATTGCACCTCTTTTCTGAACACTGAACAACTTCTAGGTACCCCAGCTCTGCAGGACAATATAGCCTAACATGTAATATAACATAATGAGATAGATAGATAGATAGATAGATATAGATAGATAGATAGATAGATAGATAGATAGATAGATGATTTATTGTCATTGTACGTTATACAACAAAACTTTGTTGGAGCAAAATATAAGTGTTTACATATATTCACCAACACACACTCCCTCATCACATCATTCTCACGGTCACATAGACACACATTCATATCTATATTTTTAAGATATATGATAAATTGTAAATAAAAGCAATAAAAACAGCCAAACACAACAGTTATTGCCAGTAGTGGCAGGTGCGTGAGGCAGGCAGACAGGCAGGCCGCCGGGCCCCGTTCTGCCGCCGTAGCCGGAGTACTGTGGTATGAACGTAACCACAAAAGCAGTACGGCTCATGTTTACTGCGGTAAGTTACCGTCACCACGAATACTGGCCAAAGAGAACCTCACATCGACGCCCTTTCTGGGATGCAAACAGGTTAATCACCAAGTCATTAAGTCAGATGATTTTTGGATGAGGTCCTGCTCGACAGACAGCATTTTAAATAATCCACCTCGTTTAGCGTGATGCTAATGCAATTTTGCAAGACTCAACACTTACTCTCCCACTACAGTAACAACGGGCAGGCCCTCACTGTACTTCCATGCAGGGTGTAGTCTCTGGAGTCTGTCCACAGCTCCGGGGCGTTCATATACAAAAATTATTTCATTTGTTGATATATTAATTAGTCAATCAACAGAAAACGAATCACCAACAATTGTTCATCAAGCTCTAACGTCTGCTGATTTCCTTTCTTTGTAAATTAAAAGCTCTTAGTTTTGAGCACTCAGTCAGACAAAGCATTATTTCCTGACAGACAATAATTAACAGATCAATTGATAATCAAAATAATTGTTAGTTGTGGCTGGAGCTACAACAATTAGTCATTTATTTAATTAGACAATGAGCAGGAAATTAATCAGCAACGCGTTTCATAATCACTTAATTGTTTAAAGGTATGTTGGAACTGTCGGTTCCTGTTTGTGGAAATTATCACCAGTGAAAGTGAAAGCCAACCACAGATTAACTCTTTTATGCTATAATTGTATTATTTTCTGCACTGTGTCCTTGATTTTTGGGGCTTCCTCTTGGAGGCATGCTGCTTATGGTCTGGCACCTCACCTGTTCACTAAATTTTTATAAAATCCCAGCCTCACCTGCACGCTGTGCCCAGAGAGAAGAAAATAAAAAAATACAGGCAGAGGGCAATCTATATGTTGTTTATTAGGAAAATCATGCATAGTATAGCTTTAAGTAATCTTCTGTGGCAGTAAACTGAATATCTGAATATTTTTTTACGATTTGCTGACATTTTATAGACCAAACGATTAATCAGGTAATTATTAAGAAAATAATTTGTCGTAATGAAAAAAATGATTCTGGCACGACTAGCTTCATAGACAGTTGCACCAACTTCACACTACTGCACATACAGTAAATATCTGACAATCCAATTTGAAACTATTTTTCTTTTCTCTTTCGGACACCAGTAGGAACAGGATTTTGTTTCTTAGAGGTCTCTCTCAAGAATATTATAAATCTATTAACCACTAAAAGAGGTAGTTGCAGTGCATTCCTAAAGTGTTGCAGCAAATGTTAAAACATTTGCCCTCTTTCCTTTGAGGATTCATTTTTACACAGAAAGATAATATTTGGTGAACTGTCTCCTCTCCTTTGGTCTTTGCACCTTTTAAAGCAAACACAGTTGGAGGTCTTGGAATATATTTTGATAAACTTAGGCTCTGGGGTAAGATGAAACTTTTACAATACAACTGAGGTCCTGGGCTGAACAGAGCTTGAGATAATTTGCTGTTGCTCTGTTCTTCATAGAAAATCTCTTAGAACTATAACACTGCAGAGACTGTACGTTGCAAACACCCGTCTGTTTTCTCTCTGAGCTTTGTCCTCCATATCTCCTTCTCCATTGTAAATATTGGTTTTCAATTGTTTTGCCAACAGCTTTTAGGCCATAGAGGTCAAGTGCAGTGAAACACATTTGCTAACAACCTAATTGTCTTCTGTTTTCATTCCCCTCCAGGGACCTGCTTTAATATGCCGAGCTACTTTTCTTTAATCTTAACAAATAAATTATCTGTCAGTGTTTTAAAAGCTTTTTCGATTTCACGCCTCAAGTTCCAGAGAATTAGCATTTCTTCCACTGCTTCACGCTCACTGTGAAGGCTGGAAAAACAACAAATACAGCTGGATGGAACGAAGCTATAAAAAAAATATAGTGTCCTCTTTCTTTTGAAGGCAGCTGATTGCGGTTTGAAGAGAATTCGGGTCATTAGACGATGGTTGTCGCTGGAGTCATTCTAACATATTCTCTTTCTTTTTGTGTGTTTGTGATCAGGATTCAGCCTATAGGGCTGGTGGAGCGGATTCAGGCCATCGCCCAGAACATGTCTGACATGGCGGTGAGGGTGGAGCAGATCCTACAGCGCAGCATGGCCAGCAACAGAGGTACGATTTCATACACACATACACACACATGCACCCCGCTCACACACCTGGAGAATACCAAATATACCTGTGGCACTTGAGATGAATCCCACCTGTCCGTTTCAAATCCATCCAATCTGAAGACACTTTTCCCCCTTCTGCCCACATAAGCCCGACTGTCAAGCCTGGATCCAGCCCAACACTTGAATGCACAATTTATGTCTCACATGGACTCGCTGGTCGATCATATAGAACATGACGTACATTATTCACAGCACATTACCCCTTCAAATAGCAAGCCTCTATTTTTGTCCTGGTGTAAGAGTGCCTGTGCAGCACAGTACAGTGCCCCATTGTTGCTGCCATATCATAACCACACGGCTGCAGGATGCTTAAATCACAATGATGAATTACCGCCTAGTTAATGGGATTCGGGCCTGTCAGCTTTCTTTATTAGCCTTCACTCTCAATTTCTTTATTGGGCTCAGAATAGAAATTAGACAACGCAATTTAATTCACAATTCAATTCCACTCCTGTATCCGCTACATTGGACTTTGTGACTGAAAACTATTCACCTCACTGTCTCATTAAAATGTATCAGATAATTTGCCTGTTGTCATAACGTCTGATATCATTTAAGAAAGGCCAGTGTGAAACCTGGCTAAGTTTTGACAGCGGCAGGCAGTAGCACTTTTCATCGTGAGAGGTCTGCCGTTATCATGATAATCAGACAGAATGGCTGGCAATTATTTGTCTGTGATTGTGCTCTTCGACACTTGGCAGGATGCTGGCGGAGGAGCTGCAACTGCTCCTTTAATTAGGCTCACTAGTGCCGGGCTTCAAGGGGAAGAAAAAAGGGAAGAGGAAGGAGAGGAGAGGCAGAGAGTAAAGGGAATAGTGAGAGCGGCTGAAAGAGACAGGAAAGATTGGATGAGAAGGAAAGGGGAGGAGGAAGAAGGGTGGGGTGGGATGGTGGGGGGGGGGATTATGATTTTTTATGAATCACACTAATGCAATCTATCTATAGTAAATCCAGTGAGTGGGATGGAACAGAGACTTGGCCATTCAGCAAGGGAGGCCAAGCTTTTATGTGAGCTTGTTAGCTGGCTCTACTCTCTGATTTATCTCCGTTCATCCCAAAGGCAGGATATACTGTAATGCGAAAAGACAAACAGACTTAATGCCCAGGGGATGCTCTGTAAAGAACTGTCTGATCAATATAAGCCCTGTTAAATCTTAGGAGATCCAAGACTAGTGATAATTCTGCCTGTTAATGCATATACATTGTATGGAGCTGGGTGCTGAATTAAAAAATTAAACCTATTACACTCATTTTTAGATTCACACTCGTATTTAAGGTTTCTACTGGAACATGTTTGCATGCCTTAATGGTGAGAAAACACTTACTTTTCTGTGTTGGAGCACCTTTATTTGAGAAGGCTCCATTTTAAACCTATTTAAGGCAAGGTGCTCAACACTTGGTGAGTGTTGCTCCGCAGAAATTACGCATTTTCAACAGAAAAAAGTGACGCTCAACACTTTTCTGTCATGTCCCACTCCTGAGTAATGTTGTGGACAACGTCTTATTTTGTTGCACAATGTGATTGTAGTGTTACTAACATCGCCATGGAGATCGCTGTCAACCCACATTGACTCCGACCTGCATTACACATCTACGTCCACAGGAGCAGCTGTCTGTCAGCGGCGGCTCCTGTTGAGCTGAGATGACAGCGTCCGACCAAACTGCCTTCAGCAGGCTGACTGACAGCAGACATTTACCGAACCAAAATATTTTTCGTGTCAGTGCTATGGGAGGAAATCAGCAGTATTGATTCATTGATTTTAACTTACTAACTCATTGTAGTGAGTGAGGGGAGTCTGCTGGTCACAGACCACCAGGAGCTGATCAATCAATGTCGATGCAGTTAATAAGGCCGGGGTCTCTGGTTACCATGCAGACGACTTAAAACCTTACACCGAGGCATAAGTTGAGAACAGCTAATGTGTCTTTACTTTCCGTCCAGCAACACTCACCAAAAGTGTCCAACACCCTACTATAAATCAGGTTTTAGCGCCCGTCTCTTTAAGACCCCCTATCGAAAAAGCCCAGGCTGCTCTGATGTGTCAGCACTGCCAGGTCTTCTGTGTCTCTGCATTGTCACTGCCGCTGGGGACCGACTATAACAGGGAGCAGCGGCCATGAAAAATCACCAGTAAAAGTTTCCTACATAGGCTACATATAATGTAAAGACTTGAAGTAGTGTGCCTGGAGCAGATGACCATGTTAAGAAATCTAGTACACCATGGTGATGTGTTGAAGCCACATTATAAACATGGAGTGTTCAAAACGGTAGACAGGATTTATTTCTTCAAATGTTTACCTCATTATCCTATATAGACACAAAATATGAAAACATATCATAGGTCCCCTTTAAACTTTGATGTATTAACACAATGTCTAGACAATGGAATGGAGGTTCACAGAAATACAGAAAAGATGCTCTAATTAAATCGACCAAAGATGTGAAAACACCGTAGACATACAGGATGTACCTTGTCGGCATGTTTTTATCACCTTCCTCTTTGTGTTTGACTTTTGTGTCTGTGCACTTTCAGGACAAGGCGATGCAGCTCTTTTCGCTGATTTGTGCCGGTGTCTGTTGAGTGTGGGCTTTTGTCAGAGCGTGTGTGTGTATAGGCTTTGATAAATACCCTGTATTTTTCTTTTTTTTCTCCAGTCAGGGATGGAACATTAGGACAATGCGAGATTCCTAAAGATCCCCGTTATCCAGACTGTCCCGGCAAGATGGATGTAAGTCTTCATATCTCACTTAAGCCCAAACAATTTCACACAGAGAGCGAGTACCCTGCTGTCCTCTCTTGGTGATTCACCTTGGTGCAGCATAAATTTTTTATAATAAGATACGAGGACGTATAAAGGCTGCTTGTGCAGAACTGGGTTGTCTTGGTGACAAAGAAAAACAGGATGTAGGAAAGAACAAAACACATAAACACACTGTGTATACGGTACATATATACATCCTATAAATAACAGCCGATAGCAGAAGTATCCACAGCAGAACTGCAGTGTGTGCAAACAGGTATAAACAATACAGCATGTCCAGCGTGTGCTTCTTTCTATTAGCATGCGTGTGAAAAATATGCACCTTCTGTTCAATATATATATCTGTAAGAAGTTTCACCCACACACATAAATAAACATAGCATGAAGTGTAGAAAAAAAGTCACATGCAAGGTACACCATTATTAATTCTTTGTATCACCTTCATGTTTATGCATGAAATAAGCCTCCATAAATATGCCAGTCAGGTCCACACCACATGAATGCACTATACACATATAATATGTACAATTTTGACTGCGTTCCAGTTAGTGTTGCATGTATAGGCCGCCTGCTTTACTATATCCTCACAGTTTCAGGGGGTTTTGAACAGAAAAAGTTCTGTCAGCAAAACCCTGGAGGGAGAGTAAGATGGATGTTCCTTCAGCTTCCTACCACCTCATGAAAGCCATCCAGCGTAATGTTAGTTCAGCCTTATGACAAAACCACACACCTTCACTATTCAAGTATCCTGTCTGCCTCCTCCCCTCGGACGTCCACTCCTTGCAGTGCATGTCGGAAAATTAGCTGACCCGAATGTCTCCAACAAAATCTGCCCTCACTGTAGCATCTTTTATCAAGTTAGCGAGCTGGATGACCTCGTCGCACTGTTTTGCTGACTCCACCTGTGAGTGGGAAGCTATGGAAATGCTGACAATTATCTGGGTTACTTATCTGAGCATCAAAGTTTTATGTCGTCAGCTTGACCCAAATAACATCTTATTAATAAAGCCAAGGACTGTTTTTTTCTATGCATGTACTTCACAATAAGGGACCAGAGGCATCACATTGAAGATAAGGTTAATATGTGAGAGTGAAATAGATGACAGCAGATGCCCAGTCAGTTTCAAAATGATGGGAGGCCTTTAGTTAAATGTAAAGGTTTGCTTAAGTTAAAGACACAGTTCCCCCTCTCACTTATGGTGCTATTTATCAATCTAGATTAGTTTAGTGTGAGTTGCAGAGTGTTGGAGATATTAGCCAAAGAGACGTCCGCCTTCTCTCCAGTTTAATGGAACACATAATATAATGGCACTCGGCTTGTGGTGCTCAAAGTACCAAAAAATACATTTACAAAATTCAACAGCAGTGTCTCTTTCCAGAAATCACAACCTGGTTACTCAGGATAATCCACAGAACAGTGAGCAGTTTAATGTTTGAACTATTTTCTCTCTACTGAACTACATCCCACAGTACGCTCTGACCCTTACCTATAGTCAAGAGCTCTGGGTAGCGACCGAAAGAATGAGATCACAGATACAAGCAGCCGAAATGAGTTTTCTTTATAGGGTGGCTGAGCTCAGCCTTAGAGAGAGTGAGGAGACACCTGGAGGAGGCTCTAAGTGGAGTCGCTGCTCCTTTGTGTCCAAAGGGGCAAGGTGAGTGGGTTCAGGAGGCTGATCAGGATGCCTGCTGGTCGCCTCCAGTTAGAAGTTTTCAGGGCACGTCCAACTGGTAGGAGGCCCTTGGCCAGACCCAGAACACGCTGGAGGGATTATAGATTTCATTTGGCTTGGGAATGCCTCGGGATCCCCCAGGAGAGGCTGGAAAGTGTTGCTGGGGAGAGGGACGTCTGGTGAACTTTGCTCAGACTGCAGCCCCTGTCACCCAGCCCTGGATCAATAGGATGACGATAGATGGTTGGATGGATGGATAAACTACACCCACCAACTGTATCACAATGCAGAAGGAAACGTGCATCTACTCAGGGGTAAGGGTTTCCCACTTTCGTGCAACTGAGCTTTAACGTTAGCTAGCCAGTGGTGCGAGGTGAGCTAGCAGTAGATGCATGCTTTCTTCTGTGCGGTGGTACAGTTGGCGAGTGTAGCTTGGAAGAAAGAAAATAGTCTGAAATGAAACTGCTCACAACATCAGGATTATCTTGAGTAACCAGGTCATGATTTCTGAAAAGAGACATTGCTGTTGAGTTTGTTTTTTTTTACAAATCTATTATTTGGCACTTTGAGCACCACAAACTAGTTCTATTATTTTGGAGAGAAGGCAGACTTCTTCTGTAGATTTTGGAGTGACCTATCCATTTAACAAATGCCCTGATAGTGTACGTGACATATTTGTGAGACAACAGTTTGGGTCTTTGTCTTCCAGTGGATGCGCGCTCGTTGGACCTCAGACCCTTGCTATGCCTTTTATGGTGTAGACGGCTCCGATTGCTCCTTCCTCGTCTACCTGAGCGAGGTGGAGTGGTTCTGCCCCCCACTGGCCTGGAGGAACCAGACTGCTACACCCACCTTGAAGCCTCCACCCAAGAGACAGGTAGCACAATTTTTCCATATCAGCTGCTTTGATTCCACAACAACACAGGTAGCTGAAGGAGAAAAGAAATAGGAACAGAGCACAAGGTAACAGTTTGACATTGAGGTATAATAATTACTGCAGAGACTTTAGTCCAAGTTCCTCGAAAGCAAAAACAGTCAGTGACACAGTTGCCTATTTCTCAAGTGTGATGCCAACAAGGGAGTTTGTCCCTGTCCCTGCACAGGAGAGGCTGCTGGTTAGTCTCACATCTGTTCAGTGTGAAGAGAAGATCCTGGGGAAAAAGTATGATATTCTCTGTTCAAATTTTATCTGGAAGTGAAAAGAGCCAGCTGACGACTGCAGAGCCAACTGAGGAGACAGGTGGTAGTCTTCGCTCTTCACATGCCAACAAGGGTGTCAATCATTTAGGAGTGACAAGGAATCTGGTGTAAATGTGAAAAGTGAAAAGAGAATTGAGAATGACAAATGCTGCACATCAAGGTGCTGCTGAAATACTGCTGCTGTAGATTTGGTAGCTTGACACTGATGCTCCAGAGTGCCTTTAACTTATTTCTCAAGTTCATTCAGAGCATTTATTACTTCATTTTTGAGCAATAGCTCCTGGGAGAGTCTGAGTACCCAACACCGTTTCTCACAGGGTGCTGCCTGTCATTCCCAGTTGTCATTCTGTTTGCCTTTCTGCATCATTTGACTTTTATTTTCAGCATCAACACATGATGCATTGTGCTTACAGTCTCTCCTCAAGGTCTATCCCACCAGCCGTCCCCACCCCTCCTCCCCCTATCTCCCCAGAGTAATGTACAGCCAGGCCCTGATGTGAATTCATTCTGCAGTCTACCTTCTGCTCTAATTGCCAGCCTGTATTCACTGAGACTAATCCCAAGGCTTCCCTTGGGTACTCTGCATTTTGCTGTGCCGCACACAAGTTGCTCTTGAGAGCAATAATTCACCTGCATTGTGAGAGTACAGTGCACCTCTGCATATTGATTTTTGTCTTTGAGAGGGTCTCAGTTTCTTTCACAGTATGTGTGTTTGAGAGAGACAGGCTGTGTTTGTGTGCACCAGGCTTCTCTTCTGTATATTTCTAACTCCTTTGTGCAGAACAGTACAGTTAGTCCATTGATCAATACTCGCGTGCTGGTATTTGGCTGTGATGCAGTGATTACAGTGGGCAGAGCAGGAAATGTAAAATGAGAGCAGACTATTTATGCAGATGATTGAAGGAATCCCCCAGGCAATGTGTCTGAGAGGCCTTGCCCCAGGGCACAGCAGATACCAGGATACAGCGCTGCTAGAAAGTTTGGGAAACCTTTAGAATTTTCTGCATTTCTGCATAAATGTGACATAAATATGTGATCAGACCTTCATTTATGTCTTAAAACTAGATAAGGAGGATCCGGTTTAAAAATAATACAAAAAATATTGCCTCAGACAAAAGTTGTTACAAAACCATTTCGAAAGAGTTTGACCTTAATCAATCCACTTACTTTCAATCAGATAGTTCACTAATGGAAGAAAGTCAATACCATTGCTACTCTCTTTCAACAAAAATAACTCAAAGAGCAAAGACGTGTTACACTCAAGGAAGTCTTAAGAACTCCAGCGTAACATCCAAGGATCTACGTCCAAAGGTGGCAGCTAGCTAGAGGCACCATTTTGCGATTACTGCTGGTAATGCTGTCCCAACCCACGATGGCAGTAGGCCTACTTACCAAATGCCTCGTGCTGCTAGCTGGCTTCCACCCAACTCAGGTGGTGTGCAGTGTAGTAAAGTAAACATAAGAGTAGCAAAATTAACCTATGGACCGGGGATACTTGATGTCATTTGCCCAGAGGCCACTTTTGCAAAATGACAGGAGGCCAAGAGCCAGTTAATAAACAAACATTCATAGTACTTATCAGTATATATAATAAATGAATTGCCTGTGTTCAGCCTTTTGACATTTGCCGTCCTCACTCATCTCGGCCAAGAGGCAATCCAGTGAAAGCAGCCGTGTGCAGGTCAGGTGTATGCAGGAACGTTTCTAAGATTTAAGGGCTTAATCCAGACCTCTTTCTGGGGGTCCTAGGGGATCCACCTCATTCAGGTTTTTTTTTTTTTTTCTTTGATAAGCAAGCTCTATTTTGATGCTTTTTAAATTCCCAAATTCAAGCATATTTACCTTGAAAGTCCAAGAAATCCCATTGTGAATCAGTTTATTTTCACTTTGTATGAGTAAATGGTCGTTGGGCAACCCAGCATCAGAGGTGGATTTAGGATTGTAGGACACATGTTGACGTGCGTGCGAAAACATTGTTTTTTGCTGCAAGATGGCTATCTTTCATTTTCATCATAACACAACGTATAGCCAGCTAACGTTAGCAAACCAGCAAACTAACGCCGTCAGTCACCTCTCAAATAAGATTCACTAACTTGAAACAACTTGTGGCACTGGCTTTGAATTTAAAAAAAATTCAGAATATCCTTATTCTTCTTTCGTCTTTCTTCTTCAGCATCCAGGTACTCGCCATAACCACCAGCTGTTCACTGACAATCGGAAGTGCTCTGCTTTCACCTATGGTCATGGAAAAAATATGGTACACTTCTTCAGGGCAGGCCCAGGCAGGCTACATAGTACACAGGCTACTTTCCCGCAGCTGCTGCGTCTCTGTTGGACTCCGGTACTGCATGTTACTCACGAGACACCCCCCCCCCCAAAAAAAAAGTAAAATTCACATTTGGGGCTTTTTAGAAAACATCCAGGGCTTGAGCCCAAGTAGCAACCCCCTAGCCCCGCCCCTGCCCAGCATCCTAATCTGGCCCACGGGCTGTAAACTGATTATCTCTGCTGTAGATCAACATACGTTTCTGGTCAATAATAATCTAGCAGTTAATCCATTACCACTTAACCACTGACATCCCTAGTTCACATATTCTTTCCACCAAAGATAAGTTGAAGAAGTTTGCTCTATAAAAATAGAGTCTGCTCCTGTGCAGAGTTTGCATGTTCTCCTCGTGTCAGCGTGGGTTTTCTCCGGGAGCTCCAGCTTCCTTCCACAGTCCAAAGACAGTCCAGGTTAAATGGTGACTCTAAATTGACCATAGGTGTGAATGTGAATTTGAATGGTTGTCTATGTGTCAGCCCTGTGATAGTCTGGTGACCTGTCCAGGGTGAACCCTGCCTCTCGCCCAACGTCAGCTGGATAAGCGGTTACACAAAATAAATGAATGAATAGATGTTTAACTGGGTCCTCTTCTTGTATTCTTTGGACTTAGATAAAGGTCTGACACATTTGAGATCACAGTTGTGCAGAGATAGAGAATATTCTTAAGGGTTCACAAACTTTCTGGCAGCACTGTATGAAGGGCTCTCGGTGCTCTGTTCTGTCTCCTCTAATAAAAAGAGTTCCACTTGTAGAGAATAGTGTAATGACATTTTTTAGCATCTCACCCTCTCTGCTTCAGGCCACGTTATAAATCTTAATATCAGCCTGTTAGAGATCCACATAAAGAAATGAAGCACTGGCTTATAAAAACATCAGAAGTTCTTAACACTTCTGATCCTTTCCAGTGATTTTTATTGCTCCTGTCATCCAGGCTGTTTTCCAGTCCAACATCGGAGCTCTGCTGGAGCAGGTGGGCACCGGGAAGGAATCACTGAGCTTCATGAAGAGACGCATACGCAGGATGGCAGCACAGTGGGCCTCCGCTGCTCGACGGCTGGATGACAAGCTCCGCAACCACTGGAGAGAGCAGAAAAGGGTGAGTATAAGGCACACAGGAATATGCTTCTGCACACGCTGGAGGATGAAAGTGTAGGATAAGAGAACAAGTCTGTGTTGTGGTTTCATCTTTTCAAAGCGTTGCGGTTGCAAACAGACTGCAGATGACGAGCCAGTAAAAAAGTGCTTTTCTCAGTTTCAACAGGTTTTTTCTTTCTTGTTATTTTCTGTAACTCTGGAAACATGTTCCTTAGCTCCTAATTTGATGTGAGTCAATCTGTTTAAGGAGGGGGGATAAAAAAAAACCTCTTAGCACAGGATGTTTTGGATCAAACATCAGAAAGCTAGACAGTCCTTTAATGCCCACATGCTAAGCTGCTACGTTACCACAACAGCTGTGAGTTTGTTGGACTGACTTCTTTTATCTTCCTCTCCTCTCTGTGTGAATCACACAGTGTGGAGCCACAGACATAAGTAGATAATGATGCAGAGTCACTCCTCGCAGGCATCGATTGGCTTTAGTGCACTTTCACCACTGACATTTGCAGGGACATTTCCACTGAGTGTCAAAGAGCGCTGCCTGCTGACGTCTGATAAAATGACATTAGATCCCTTCCAGGAATATGTTTAAACTTTACAAGATGCTATAACTTGTGAGGAATTAACCCATAAAAAGAGTTACAGTGGGAATTAACTGGAAATATTCAATGTATATCGCTGAGATTTATCTTACTTGAAATAATACTATATTGTGCACAACTTCCCACTCTCCAAACTGCCACACTTTCATCCCTTGATTGCTGAGTTATTTTTGCCTCTTTGTGGCTGTTTGATATGTTGATGACACATGATGATTTGTTTGGTGTTGAAATGTTCTCGTCTTTGCTGCCAGTGGGGTGCCAGCAGTCTTTTTTCGCTTTGAGCTGCTCAGTGTTTTTTGGTCCTGAACATATTGGTAAAAATAACCCGGTGTTAAACTCTCCACCAATCAATCAGCTCACTTTTCCTCAAGACCCGCAGAGATTATAAGAGTAAGAAATAGTCTGAAATCACTTCACCACAATTTGTGCAGCTTTTTTTTCTGCGTTATCCACTCTACACTTACAACATAAGGCTCCTTGTCACCGCCTGACACCCAGGGGGCATTTAGACTGATGAACATATGACTAACACTGTAAAATCTTGGCACGCAAAACTTGTAGCAACACTGTTTTCAGACAGAGAGACCTGTGAAAAGTAGTGTATGATCAAGAGAATTAATCAGACGATGTATAGAATCAGTATCTCTACTGTCCATTAAAGGGACAATCCAACCGTTTTACACACTGAGTTCACTGGTTTACTGGTCTCAAGATGCACTAATCAACCAATAAAAATGCTTGTATAATGTCTTCCATGGCTCTGAAGGAGCTTTCTAAAGCTTAAAAGAAAACTCCAGTGATGTCACAGTGATGTAATCTTTTTAACAGTTAAGAAAGCCTGCCTTACCCACTGGAGTTGTGGGATTTGATAAAAAGAGAGGATCACTATAGACTGTATGATGTTGAATTCACACCAAACGTGATGGGAATTTTCACGTCACGTTACTCGTGTGAGTTTGAATGCTAGAATATTTTGCATTTACTCGCTTCATACGCTCGTAGAATTGCATCATTTGCACATGAAATCTCTGAATTAATGAATGAACTCTCAGTGCTGATTGGTTATCACGGTGCAAATTGGTTGCTAAAGTTAAGATTTTTCAACTCTCACAATTAAACATATGATGCAAGATTAAATTACTACTACTACTTCATTTGTGCTGCTTAAATCACATTTTTCTTGCCATATGCATCGTGTCCATTGCATTCATTGTGCCACCCAGCTAGAATTCATGTCTAATCACATCTTTACATTGACTTTACATGTAATGCACTCGTGTGAATTGTTTTATTTGCGCCCAATGTAAATACAACTTTAAAATAATGGAGGTAGCCATTGCAATGTAGGCCATTGGTTTGTGGACGTTTGTTTTGAAGTCTTGAGTTTGTCATTTTAGCCATCACCATCTTGGATTTGATTGCTGGAGCCACTCTCCCAGTTTGTGGGTCACAGCCCCGAGTGCTCCAATTACTACTAGCACCACTGTTGCCTTTACTCCACATCTTTTCTAGCTCCTCTTTCAGCCCTTGGTATTTTTTTAGCTTCTTGCCTTGCTTCTTCCTGATGTTGCTTTCATCCAGGATTGCTACATCTGTTACCAGTTGGTTAGCCATCACTAGTTTCAGTCAGTCTGGATCTGGAAGTCCCACAAGATTGTAGCTCAATCATTTTCAACCACCTTAGGAGGTGTCTTCGATTCTGACCTTGGGACTTCCAGCCCACTTGATTATGGCGTCCTATGTACGCTGCTCCTGCCTGCATCCTACACCCTGCTATTATGTGCTGAACTGTCTCAGGAGCATCTTTACATATATATATAAAACACAACCTTATCTGAGGCATGTCATGTTTTGCCTGAAGCCTCATTCATCTCTGACATCTGCGCCACATGCCTGTCTGTAAGGCGTATCACGTTAATAAAGCACAGTGTCATTACAGGTTTTCTCATCACAGTGAAGAGGCTGAGGATTGAAGATCTCATTTTCTCTAAATCGTTTAATTTAGAACATGTGGACAGCTCGCCACAAATCCCTCTGAAGCTGAGAAGCGGTTAAATTCTCTAAAAGCTTAAATGAAACACGAGGAATAAAAGACATTAATTTGTAGTGTTTTGCTTTTGTAAACGAGCTGACAGTATCCTGGCGTTCTGCGGTGTGTGTGTACGCACGCACGTGCGCGCGTGTGTGTGTGTGTGTGTGTGTGTGTGTGTGTGGTGTTGTTTTTCATCACTTTCTTTCACCGGCCAGTTTTGCAGTTGGATAAATCAAAGCCCGTTCTGTTAATGACAATTCACTGTTCCAAAATGCCTGCTTCTTCCCCACTGGGGAGAGGGCTTTGTTTACTGTAATGATGTGTTTGACAGTAATAGTTACTGTCCATTAAGCAGCAGGCTTGGCTGCTGTCGCTGAAACACAGAGTGCTGTTAAGAAAACAGAAAGAGAGAAATGTTTTATGGGCCATCTCTGGCCAACCTGTCTGTTTTTTCTGCTTCCTGTTCCATCCTGCTGTTCTTAGTCTACACTGCGCTTCCAGTGTTTAAGTGGACAACCCATATTCATCTCCTCCTTCATTCTCTAATATTCCTTACTCGGTATCTATGTGATTGAGTTATGGATCATCGGTATTCGTGTGAGGCACAATGACTTGAACACGATGACGAACAAGCATTCACTGGGGAAATGTGCACTGCTAACGTCATGTACTGTAAACACACCTGCAAATGTTGCTCAGTTCATTGAGATGCCGATACCGTCCCCACTCTTCAGTATCGCTGCTAATGACATACTGTCTGCCTGTGGCTCTTAAACTACAGTGAGAGTTTGTTTACTTTGCCTGTGGTTCCACTGCTGGTGCCAGTACAGGGAAAATTTTAACAGGAGTGAGACACTATTCGAGGGGGAAACAGACTTCGACACGAGAGTTGTTCTGAGCCTTCCAGCTGCTGTCAGTCATACACTGCGAAAGGGATGACTGAATGTGATTTCATTTGGACTTTAGTTTTCTTACAGAGTTTTCTCACAGTTTTTACTCTGTAAATTCTATAATTGGTATCAGATAAGAACTGAGAAACGCTAGTATTGAGCCATTTCAAGTTCAGTTTCATTTTAGAGTCATTGGGCAGAAATTCAATAATACCCTTTGAGCATTCTGTAATTCAAGTGGACTGAGAGAACTCTAGACTTCTGTACCTCCTCTTGGCTCTGTTTTCAGACTTTAGAAAGTCTAATCTGTGACAGGAGGCTCTGGCCAGTCACAGGTCATTTCAGAGAGACAGCATTCCTATTGGATCTTTTACAAATGCAGACGCGTGTGCACATCCATTGAGTGAAAGCCTGATTCAGTGGCGGAGAATCCCACAGAGAAAGATGCTCACTATTCCAATGATGACTAGCCACACAAAGGAAGATGGACTTATTGAAAAGAGTCTAAAAGAGAGTCTAACCATATCGGCAAAGTGTTTTTGAGATGGAGAGAAAGAGTTTCGCCTTCTTCAAACTGGAATCAAAAGCGCATAGCTGCAGCTCAAAGTTTATCTTTATGTAGCTAATGTTAGCTAGTGCCATAAATCACTGTATGTTCCCTGTCTCACTCAGACTGCTTCAGTGGGAGGAGAGTGGGCAGAGGCTCCAGAGGTGGACCCCCAGTCAGTGGCCGCAGCAAAACAAACCCAGCGAAGACAAACACAACAGCTCCAAGCCCCTGCTGGCTAAGCAAACTTTCTGTTACTGCCATTACACAAGTTAGGGGCCATACACATGCTTTTTTCGCCCTCAAATTAATTGCTTTCAATGTAGACGCACAGCAGACATGCTCATAGGCCAGAGCAGCGCCTCCTTGTCAGGGCACAACGGCTGTGCCCCGAGATAAACAGAGTTCAACTTTTGGAACGCAGCAGCACACACCACGTCTTGCGATGAGGAACAACCAATCACAGCCAACAGATATCTCTCTCTTCTTCTGTAAATATCAGTCTGTTATGAATGTGGAAAAGCTGATCATGTTAGTGCAGGGCTGCCAGAGCTTTTCATCTGTCCCACAGATGATAGGCCTACACATTTATAAACAGTGCCTGGAAAAAGATCAGCTCTGCACTCAGGATGTCAGGTAAACAGGTTTTGATAATTGCTTAGCAACCACAGACACAGCCTACTGCTGTGCTCCTGCTGTGCTGTGCATCTTTAACCAACTATGCAGGGTCGGGTGCTAGGCGTTACTTTTTTGCCTTTTTTGTGCCAGCTCTCAAGAGTGCAGTGGCAGGTTGTGTCTGTGGTTGCAAAGCAACCTTAACAAGCAGCCCTGCACTAAAATCATCAACTTTTCCATATTTACCACAGACAGATATTTATGGAAGAAGAGAAAGATACACGTCGGCTGTGATTGGTTGTTCCTCATCACATGACATGCAATGAATTTGAGAGCACAAGAAATGCAGCATGTGTAAGAAAGGGCCCAAAAGGAGCGCCCAGCGCCTGACCTAGCAGTTTCCAGGCGGTTACATGCATGTGTACGGGCTCTTAGATCCTGTGCTGCCTCTGGCCTCTAGCCTGCTGTGACACCAGGCACTGGGGGGTGCGCTGGCTGAATTTGAGCCGCTACAGTTGCCAGCCGCAGGTCCATTTGAGGAGCTGCTGCCCAGGCAGGGAGCAAGGCAGAGGAACAGTGGGGTGGCTAGCTGATTCTCGTCTCATTTGTGCTCTGATTAACAGAAAGAGCACGCCGGGTTGAATGAATTTGCTGCGCGCAACAGTTTGAAATACTTTGTTACTGCATGAAGCGTGTGCGTATGCCCATAGTTGTCTGGTGGGAGGGGCTTAGGACAGAGAGGGAAGAGGGTGGCCTGCTTTTGCTTTCCAGATTTCTGCCTACCCCAGACCAATTTATTCAGTCAGATGCATCCTGGGCCGGCAAGTTAGACACAGGGAAAGTCTAGATGCTGATGTAACTTGACACTTCTCATAACCTCATTGACATTTCTTAAACCACCTTGATATAAAGTGAAACATGAATCTTGAGTTCTGTTCACGGACAGATTTTAGGGATAGTTCAGGGGAAATTTGAAAACACATCTGTCTTCGGTTTGCCAATTAGAAGACTAAGGACAGCGTGACGACTGGTGTGTCTGTCCAAACAGGTGTTGAAGGGGTTCATGTTGATGTCAATGACTGTAAGAGGAAACACCTCTTAACAAGCAACGGAATAAATGTGTGCTCTAGTAGATGAATATAATTGAAAGTTTTTTTGAGACAAAAGTAATTGAGAGTAAAAAAATTAAATGCTGCCATCTGTTTAAAAGAACTCTAATTTCATTACATATTTAACAGCCTGGAAATTCCATCCTTCCCCATCAGCAATTAAAGTGCTCATGTATCGTTCTGCATATCAATTAGCCCTCGGCAGGTCAATTTTCATTTCAACTCTGTGCACAGCTGATTGTATTGCGTTGCGAGTTGCGTTGATGTGACTACGCTGTCACTCCGTTTTCTCTCTTTCATTAGAGGCTCGATTGTGTTTAAAAATTTGACACCATCGATCCATGCCAAATATCTGAATTTATTCATATGCGAATCCTTTTGAAGCATTTGTGAGAACTGCTCTCAAAAAATCTCAATTATTCACCACGCAGCAGTGGAGGTTGTCTGAATATGAAAACAAAAAAGTAATGGAAATAATGACTTGCTCTTTACAATAACAGTGCAGAAGTGGTTTAACAAAAACGTAAACACTGCATCAACAAAACTCATTTCTTGCTGTGATTTAACTGCTTTCCTTTTGGTGTTCCAGATTCTGGTTCATGTGGGCTTTCTGACAGAGGAGTCTGGGGACGTCTTCAGTCCCAAAGTGCTGAAGGGGGGTCCTCTGGGTGAGATGGTGCAATGGGCTGACATCCTCACAGCCCTCCATGTGCTGGGACACAACCTCAAGGTGTCGGTTTCTCTCAAGGAGCTGCACGGGTAAGCGTAGATCTGACTCTCTGATCCTTTTATTTTCTCAAAGCTACAGGCAGAACTGCCGCAGTCGATGCACAGCACTCAGCTTTGTGTCTCTCATTCAATTTTAATGGGAGATTCTTTGGGGCAGGAATCGTGCTGTTTAATGTTTTATTCTTTTTTAGCTTATTTGTTGAATGAAAATGCCTTGTTGTCCATTGTGTAGTGATCGGCAGCCCAATCGCGGCTCCGCTGCCCACACACTGTTTTCGATCACCTTTGGCCACACACAGATAAGCTATCTCTCCTCCTTGCAGAGTGCTGTCTCAGCCCGAGGGCTTGACAGCATCTCTACAGTTTCTGCATCTCTTTCCTGCCGCAGCTCACCGACTACAGAGTGATAACGGGCTTGTCGCTCGTCATCACAAACATAAGTGCTCATGCCAGTAGACACACACATATATATATATATATATATATATATATATACACACTGTGCCTTCCAGTCAGACAGACCATATGGTTTCATCTACAAATGTAAGACTATTGATTGTCACGCTGGCAAGGTGCAATAAGAGGAGTTCAGACGGGTCCAGTTCTGCCATGGACATTTCCTCGACGCCCTGATCTCGCAGAGCTGCTCCAGCTTCACGCTGGCTGCCCAGGAAAATAACTGTGTACAAGACGAGATTTGCTGTCGATTCTTTTCTGCCAGTGGGTGGTGTGAAGCGGGAGCAGACAGGCTGATGGTAATGCGCGCGCTTGTTATTGAGCACTGTATCCATTGCTGTGGGGAAGAGGTAAGGGCATTGATGAGTTAGAGCTGCCCTTTGATCTTAAATTTCAGGCTGTGAAGAAAAGCTGCTTTGATAAGAACAGGCCTGGGAGATCAGTGAGGTGGGGAAGATGCCGCAGTGGGAAAGCTTCTGCTTGCCTTGCCATTATTTACCCCACTAATTGGTGTCACGGTGTATTGAATCACTGCTGTCTGTCTCCATTGGGAATATATACCATCAGAAATTTTAAGAACTGCACAAGACTCACAAAGAGACATCAGCCAAGGCTACGGGTAATACTTTCCAGCGGATGAATAAAGTCCATATCTGTGTATGTGTGTGTTTGGGTTTTTATGCCACAGCATGGCCAGACTTTATTGAGAGATTTTATTGGTATATGTACATTTATATAAGAGTGCAGTGCTATTCCATTAGGGCTGATATTGGTCCCTATTCATCATGAAATTAAATGTTGTTCAGCCTAAGAGAAAATATAATGAAAGGTCCAAATTGAAGCCAAGTGGATTTATCAGGCTCGGATATTATAATACTATTCCCTCTCCCCACCAAACACAACCCAGTGTACACATCCCACTCTCTTTTATGGCTGTCTTAAATTGGCCAGTTAATGGCAGATGCTGAACATCCATAAATCCCCATTCTGTGGCTATTAATGAATAGAAAAAGGCAACATTTCTCTCCATCCCTTACTCTCCCACATGCTATCAAATTGACAGATCGTTATGTGGGCTGTGCTTCCACAATTCCCTCAGGCTTGTCTCTATTTACATTTCCTGCTCTTCACTCTCCCCACCCAGGCTTCGGAGAGGAGCTTAATATCGCTGAATGGCCTGCTGTGGTTCTTAAAGTGGACAGGATTGTTGATATGTTTAGCGTTTTCGCCGACAGACAGATTAGCCACAACGGGAGCTTGGTTTCGGCGGGAGTCAAGCTGTTGGTTTGCATCACATAATTGCCTCTAATTGGCAACATTCGGGCTCTCTGGTGGCTTCACTGAGTAGTCACTTTGGCTGGCATCTTCCCTTTGCTGTCCTGCTTAGACAAATCGGCGATGCTCACACATCCCCCCCTTCAGCCAGACTATTTTCTCGACAAGATCCTGCACATGCTCCGCTGAGGTGCCATCTCTGAACAAAGACGTTTAGTCTTTTCTCTTTCCACACGCTGCAAAATGTTCTCAGGGGACCATTCTGGGGTAGTGCGGTTGTGATTGTAATTACTATACAGCTGCATGTACAGATTTTTTTTTCCTAACAAGGTTCAGTGTTTTACAAAGAAAACGAGTAAATTCAGACATATCAGACTGCATGTCCATGAAAATCAGCCACATTTTATCCAGAAACAGTGACTCATGTCTTCCTGATAACTGATGACTCACCTGTTGCTGCTGGTAGAGTCAGAACTGTTTTTCATTGTGGTACCAGCTCTGCCTTTTGGCCTCACAGTAATGCAGAACCTTCCCATCGATGGACAGCAACAAATCGAAAATGGAGAGCCCTCCTAATCAGTAAACAGAATATGAAAATCATCGTTATCAGATAACATGTCAACAGTCAGTCAAGACAAAGCTAGGTTATCAGCCAAGTGGGCCTGAGTGCACAGCGTCAACACGGGAAGATCAGTCATTTCAATTAAAAACCTGCAGACATCCTGTCTCATATCAGCACTTGTCCTCCAGTTGTGTCCAGCGCCAGGACACAGTCATCCACCCTCCTCCACAATAGCAAAGGGGTTTCTTATAGCTTGTGGTCTCCTCTAACTGCCTGAGGAATTACACATTTAGATATATTCTGTTCTACACTGCAGTATGCTGATCATCATATCTATATGGGAAACATCACAGACCTCCCTGACCTGATATTGGTCATGGTGGCAGTGCAAATATGATGAAATATGTCAGTCAGCTGGTTAGTCAACACTATGTAACAAATTTTGGAGTAGCAGCTATGCACATATTTGTACAGACATTCAAGGTTCTCAGCAAACTTGTTCTCACAAAGTCGTCGAAATCCAACAGTAGAGCAGTGACTTGCAGCGTCAGACATCAATGAAAAAAGCTGTCCTTTCACGTCGGCATGATACGCTGTCGGTTGTCGTTATTGTTTAATTACACCCAGCAGTGACAGGAGAAAACGAGGTAGGACAACAATGAAAGTTACCCAGGAAGCTGTGTTTGGGTTCGCTTCCCATAACATCATAAAGCCAAACCCTTTTTTTTTTCCTGAACTCAACCACGTGTTTTTGTTGCCTTAACCTAAACCTGTGTGTATTGGCTAAACGTAACCACATGCATTTGCTGTTGAAGGAAAAAAGACCTACGGGATTAGTTACCATGACATTTGGTACACACATTTGCTTCGCCTTTAGGATTTTAAAAACTTTAGTGATCCCCAGACTTTACATCAAGGGCCATCAGGTCAAAGCTTGAATTCATTTAACACTGTGGTTTGTGAACAAACACCTTCAAAATGAATGACGTTCCTCTTAGACTCAGCTGTACTTAGTATTTAGTGCAAATTAGCAAATTCTAGGATGTTAACCTGCTACACTTTAAGGGCAAAAAGATAAATATTACGCATATCATCACATTTGCACTATCAGTGTGAGCATATAAGCATTTAGCTTGAAGCTAAAGTACAGCTCATTAGAGCTACAAACATGGATGTTGACTCTTAAACTTATTACACATCATTAAGCATTTTTTTCATGCAATTAATTTGTACATCACTGTTTTTTCTGAATGTTTTTATCATGAGTACTTCACACCAAACATGAATACCATGCAGCAAAAAAAGCTTTGTAATATTTCTGAGCTATAGCACAGAAAATAATGAAGAATATGACACAAAAACATGGAGTCTCTGTAATTCAAACCAAGATGGCAAACTTTACTCCTTTCCATCATGACAGAGGCAAGGCACACGAGATCCAGTCTTTTTATTCTTTCCTTTCACAATAAAAGCCCTGGACATGTACTGTACACTGTGTACTGTTTACCAGAGGGAACTTAAATTCACACACAGCATTTAGTTAAAAGGAAATGCAATAAAATAGCTTACAGGAGCTTAGGTCATACAAAAACATGCCTCAGACAGACTGCCAGCTGCTCCTCTGGGTCAGTAGGATAGTTGTCGCAAATTCGCATCACACTCACGAATCTAATTATTGAACAAGTGTTACAACTGTTGCAAATTCACATCAATTGTTTATTAGTCACGCCCCCGAAATATAAAGGCCTTTAGTCTTGTTAATCTATGATAATAGGCTATGAAAATGAAACCACTACTCTGTAATTTGCTCATATATCCTAAGGCATATGTTTCACTGCAGGTCTGATTCAGCAGTATCAACTAACCACTGTATAATCTTTTAGACAATGATAATCTTATTTGTTTTCAACTTACATCTCATTCAAATGGACTTCATGTTAAAACGTACACATTTTAAGATGTCACCATTTTCTGTAATATGAGTTTGAGTCATCTTCTGTGTGCAGTCTTAAACTGACAGCATTATATATAAAAAGAGAAATGGTAGGAGTGTAGACTTGCTGACAGGAAGTTCGGCCATGAAGAGAACAATAAGATGCATGTTAAGGGAGAGAGCTAGTAGTAGAATAACAAGAGAAGAAGTACAGACCTGGGTTTATTGTGACCGAGGTGGCTGTGACATCACTGCTGTCAGTAACACTGGGCGCTTGTCTCACGCTGAGGGGAGGGCCCTTACAGCCCTACGGCGGTTTGCAGAATGGCAAAGACAGCTGTTACTTCCGCTCGGGACTCTCATCCCCTCCCAGAGCGACAGGTAATTAGCCAGCGACAGAGCATGGCGTCTCAACACCTGAGGAGCAGTGGATGGGGGGAGGATGGTGTGAGAAAACAGAGGAGGGTGAGAATAAGTAGGGGCAGAGGAGGCTGCAGCCTGTCAGGTTTTGCGATATCTGTCAGCAGAGTGAGGATCTAATGTACGCACACGCTGCCACCCCGCAGAGTTGTGATCCAGAGATGGTTCTCACACTCTCTCTGCCTTCTCTGTCTTACTCATGCTGCTATAATTTTACTGTTTTTACTTACTATTGTATCTCAAGCCCTGGTTTAACATAATCTGAGTGCTGCTGTGTGAAACAATGGCGGTACTATATCAGATATATCTAGTGGCCTTCACTTGACAGAGCACATTAACACATGCACCAAGTAATTTCACCTCCTTTCATCTTGCAAGCATACAGGCGTGTCTAAATTGTGTGATCGGTAACCCCAAGAAATTATTCAACTCTTTTCAAACCAGGGGTCATCGTGTCTGTAATACTCCAGCCTGAGCAGTGGAAGTAATGACGGGCATGTGCAGGGCGTTCTGAAGTGTATAAAACTTGAAATCAAAGCTGTGTTTTTCCTCAAAGCTCCAACAAAGAGCCTTATTATGCTGCCAGTCTCAGGTTGTGCCTTTCCATAAGTGCTGATGCTCTCTCGCCCTGCAGCCTTCTGATTGATGTGCCTTTGTTTTCATGCTCTGAGATGAAAAGCAAAAACAGCAGCATTGATAAAAATAGCCAGTGTAGGCCATCAGTGAGATAACGTCATCTGGGTTTGTCTGCAGCACAGTGTTGTGTGGTGACTAATTGAGGTTAGCAGTGCAGTGATTTTTGATGCTCCTTAATATTGACTACAAGTAGGCTTTGGTGATAATTATCATGGTATTACAGTACACCAGGGCATTTAGAAATCCAGACGGTATGATTTTCAAATAGAGATGCTGTACCGAAGATGTATTGTATGAAATCCACATCATGCGCCACCAGAGGTCAGTGTGGTGGAACAGGCAGCTGGGTGGTGGGGATAACGTTGTAGGTCAGCAACAGCAAAGAGAGACCACAGAGAAAACAGCTTATTTTGACATCTAATTCAGTGAATTAAGGTTTTATTTCAACCAGTCAGAGTTGGTGATTGTTGGAACAGTGGAGTAAATTGTTTCTGTTGAGTTTGAAATAAGCGTGGTATGCAATGAGTTAACAAGGCAATTGAGCTAATGTTAGTCTTGGTTAGCTGAAAGAGAGAAACTTGAATTCAGAGGGTGTATGGTTGTATTTCTTTGTTTAAAAAGAAAAGTGTGTGCAAGAATATAACCTTTCTTGACATGTTGTGTTTATTTTGTTTATGTATTTAACTGAAAAAGCTAAGAGAGCTTGTGGAATGTGACAAATTTGCCGCTGGGTGAGTATTTATGCAATTATTTATACACATTTTTGGGTTTCTCTGAACTTCTGTAAAACTTCAATTACAAGCCTAGTCCCAATTAAACGCCCTGCCCCTTTTACTAGCCAAACATGGCTACACATTTTGACAATTAAAACCCCCGTCTCAGTTAGACACCTGGTCTGGTTCATTTTTTAAATAAAAGTTCTTCAGATACATATAAGCGGGTTGTTGGCTACCTCAAATTATGTGTCCATTCCTTGATTACCCTGTCAGTTATTTATATTCCTTTAGTCCGTAAGGGTCCTCAGATCATAAGATTCAAAAGGGTTTTTCATAAAGGTTGTGAGTTTTGTTTTAACAGGATAAAGTGGTGTTGTGTCGGTATGCCGGGTGCTGGATGATTCATAATTGATATATGTTTTGAAACCTAATTTTGATTCACATAATATTTATACTGCTTTAAACAAACAATGATCGTATTTCCAGATCTTTGCTGAGCAACAGTTTTGTGGGAAAGAAATTAAAGGCCTGTCCCAAGTATAGGCCTGTTGATTTCAGTGATTTAAGCAAATAATAGCCCAGGCTATTAATTGAAGTTTAATGCTATATACTTTTGTTGTCTCTTTCTCCTCCTCTCTGGTAGTCATCTCTTTGAGCTGCATCATTGTCCTTAGTCTTTCTTTTGTTGGCTCCCTCGTCTCTCTGGCCTCAACACTCTTCTTTTTCTTTCCCTGCTGAATGAGGAACAGCATCTATAAACGAAAAAGTTTGCTCCGGCCAGTGGCTGTTGCCTAGTTGTGTCTCGATTGTTTTCACAAACTTTCTCACATTACAGCTAAACAGTACACTAAAATATGTTTCTGAAAACATTTGAGATGAGAAATAGTCAATGCAGTCGCAGAGTCTTGCTTCATATTTGGTCATCGCTGCCTAGTATGACAGTTTGACCGCACATGAGCAGTGACTGGCATGATTTACAGCTGCGTTAGAGACTCCTCGGCAAATAACAAATGCCATTAGGAGCACAACAAGGAGCAAAAGTAACATTTTTTTCTGTCTCAAATATGACAGTAAGGCTCAGTATTTTTAATACGGATTCCCTACACACACAAAATTGTTATACTTTCTGCACCATAAGGACTTTGTTTATCTCAGTTTAAGAAAATGAGATCCTCTTGTGATGTTGACAGCTCAGAAAGTGCTTCCAGAGTAGGTGAAAAGAAAAATGGGGAGAGAACACAAATGAGCTGCTGATTTTGCACTTCACTCCCTCTTAATAAAAAAAGAGGTTTAGAATCAGAACAGAACTTAGATATGTGTATTATTGATGTTTTTACTCACAGTTGCAGATAAATTCCTCTAGTCACTCTTTAGCTGTTGAACACATGTAAGAGTGATGCCTGTGTGCTGTGGTGGTGACCATTTTCCATGCTGTTTGAACATGGATTTTGAGCCAGATCCTGCACATCAAAGTGGGACATCAGCTGTATCTGATCACAACAGCGTCAACATCTGAGTTTTCCTCTCCTCCTGTTATTCTGCAGTCTCAAGTGGTCGATTAGCATGCCAGCCTCTGTTCCCTCTGGCAGGCCGGCTTTCACACACAGTGGCACATCGACTTTCCTCTCTGCCCATGTCATTCCCTTCACACTGGGAGCCCTGCAGCATTCAGTAAACCCCTTGCCCACAGCCTCAGCTCCTCATATGGGCCTGGATATCTGCCATAGCCAATTCCCCTCACTGTTGGACGTATGCACCCTTCCTTTAAGAAGCAATGCGGTGTGACTATAGCGTCTCTAACACTCTTTTGTCTCTCGGGCGCTCTCCCTTTCCCCAAAACTAGTGAGTTGCCATGGTGCCAGTGGCTAGCTGTGAAACAGCGAAATTGTGCCCGATGGTGGTTGTCAAGTGGTGTCAGGAAATTTGTGCAAGTCTTGCACCTTTGTTCTTCTTTTTGAAGTCTTGTTCTTCAGGAATCTTCCCTCACAACTTATTTCTCCTCTCTGAAGTCTGAGCAGGTCATTAAAACACACATTTGTTTTCTGTAGCAATCCAATTAACGCTTCTGCAAACCACAGATATGTTACATTTGTTATTTTGTACTGGATACTTTGAAACTTTTCTAAACAATGCTGAGGGTGGGGTTAGGTTTAGGCACAAAAGCCACTTGGTTGTGGTTAGGAAAAGATTATATTTTGGCACAAAAGCTGCTGGAAAAGCAGGGACAAGTGGGTGAAACACACCCAGGTTCGCTCTCTCAAAGGCGGCTCAGCTCAGAAAAAGATAACGGGGCACCAATGGCGGACCTGCCGATTCTGGTGTTCTCCGGCAAATGCCAATTGAGCTGCACGGTGCTGGGCTGTGACCACAGGTCCCACTAGAGGGCGTCAGGCCCTCTTGCCACCCTCATGGAGTCTGTTTCTGACAGTGTGGTCAGAAACATGCACACCAGTAGCCTGCTGGAGGTCATTCTGTAGGGCTCTGGCAGTGCTCTTCCTGTTCCTCCTCTCACAAAGGAGCAGATACCGGTCCTGCTGCTGGGTTGATGTCCTTCTACGGCCCTGTTCAGCTCTCCACGTGTAACTGCTGGTCTCCTGGTATCTTCTCCATGCTCCTGAGACTGTGCTGGGAGACACAGCAAACTGGACAAACTGGACTACCTGTGCAACCTGATTGTGCTGGTATGCTACCAGTAGTGACAAGGACACTAGCAGAAGACAAAACTAGAGAAGAATCAGTTAGGAAGGGTAAGGAGAGAGCAACTGTCAGTGGTCACCACATGTAAAACTGTTCCCTTTGTGGCGGTTGTTTGCATGTTCTCCCCGTGTCAGCGTGGGTTTTCACTGGGTACTCCAGCTTCCTCCCACAGTCCAAAGACATGCAGACTCTAAATTGCCCGTAGGTGTGAATGTGAGTGTGAATGGTTGTCTGTCTCTATGTGTCAGCCCTGTGATAGTCTGGTGACCCGTCCAAAGTCTTTTTCTGCAACATATGAAATGTACAAATGTAACGTATTCATAGTTTGCAGAAATGTACAGTGCCAACAGTTCCTTCTGGCATCTGGGCTGTGTTTAGAGCCCACTTTCATACTGTGTTTGGACGAAAAATAAAAGATGAATTTGTCCTACTGACAATTCCTGCCTGCGTATCCAGAGCTTGATACAGCTCACGCCTCTGTGCCAACTTCAGTGTCGTCCAAAACTTGTTAAAAACACATTTAGAAACATAAAGTTGCACACAGTGACATAATCCTTCATCACGATGGACCAGCCAATGTGATTTATTCTGAAACAGCTCTGTAATTGCATTTCCAGTATTTGAGGAGCGGCTGTGCCTCATAGACTTCACTAAGCACACTCATGGATGTGTTTATGCTGCTGAAAGGGATGAACTACATTTGCCATGTTCATCACAGTAAAGCGAGATGTCGCGTTATGTAACGGTATGGCTCCTTTATGTGTTTTTAACGGTTTTTGGTGACAATAGAGCTGTAAATCATACAGGCATGGGCTGCATTAGGCTGCACAGACAGTACTTGTTAGTTGATACATTCATTGCTTGCTGCGGTCTTTTCCTGGGATTTGTTGATAATGATAAAAAAGAATAAAATAATGCCAGCCTTATCTTTTAATCTTGTGTGCGTGTGCTTCTGTGAAAGAGATAAAGAGAGAACGAGAGATAGAGTTGTTTGTGCCTGCTTGTGTATGCATGCTGTACTGTAAATGTGTGTGTGCGCCTGCGTTACAGTATGTGTGTGTACTCCCATTTGCACACTCCCGGCTCCTTAATGCACTTTAATCCCTTTACTCTTCCCTTAAAGTTTGCCTGGATTTGCATATATCCAATTAAACCTCTGAGCAGCAGAGGCTTCAGTGGATCTGTGAGGAGCAGAGTCACGTACGATTCTGCACTCAGTCACTGTAATACATCTGCTCGCACATTAATGCCCGTCAGCATTAAACTATGAGAGGCCACACAGGCCATAATTCAAACTTAAATTCACACACACATAGTAGTAAAAGCACACACATAATTTGTACTACATACACACTGCTGGCGAGTGAAACCACACACAATTAAAAGAATACACAATCATATATATATACAGGCACAGCCACATTGACATGTATCACATAATGCATCTTTAGCGAGTGAGTTTGACCTGCGTATGTAGGAGCTATTTAAGTGTGATGTGTGAAAACTATAGGGCTGCCTACAGATGAGCAATAGTACTAATGAACCTTCATTAATATAGGCCTATATTTTATCTACAAGTGCACGTCACACACTGAGCGAGCCGCCTGTTAATGACGCTGTGGGCTAATGGGCATGTAGCTACTTCCATGTTTCAGATGATACGTCATGTTTGTAGTCGACCAATGAAGATGAGTTTACATATCACCTTGGGTTCGTCCTTCACCTTTCAAAATGATCCCACACTTTGGATTTCCTGCCCGACATGTTATTAACTAGCCTGTGGAATACGCAGGTACCAGCCCTGGAAATTAACCTGACTCCTGTCTGACTGCTGAGCGTGGACACTTACTGTCTTTGTCCTTTCAAATTAAATTCCCACATGGTCCAGTCGTGGACCTCCTAAGAGAGTTACACGTTTGTTTGTTTGTGTCTTCCCTCAATTTAGCGACCAATGAAGTCTTGCCGACTAATATCCTCCCTGGTCGAGTAACGTTTGGTTGACTATCAGGGGGCAGCCCTAGAAAGTTAATATTAGTGTTTTTAGTCATGCTAGCGGCAAGATTCTCAGTCACCACTTTGGTTCATACTGAAATATCTCAATAATTAGATAGACTGCCATGAACTTTGGTAGAGACATCTGTGTAACCCTCATAATGACTTGTAAAAATGTGGAGATCCAGCTCTTAAACTTTAAATTTGATTGAACTGAATGCCTTTATTGGATTTTGGAGTGTTACTCCACCATGATGCATATGATAAATAAAACAAATAAATACAACATAAAAGAGCAATGATGAAATAAAATGCAGGTGTTGACGTGTAAGAGGTGGCAATAAGAGGACAGAATTTGTTTGTTTAGTGAAGTTATTGCATCTGGTGGTTCTGGATTTGATGGACCTATAACGCCTACCAGAGGGTAGCAGTTCGAACAGGTGGTGGCTGAAATGTGTAATGTCCTTCATGATGTTATTGGCTCTTGAGAGAGTGCGGCTGTTTGCAGTGACAGAGATGGGAGAGGGCAACAGTAACTTTTTCGGCTGTCTTGATGATTCTCTAAATAGCGTTTTTGTCTGCAACAGAAGACCCAGCAAACCACACAGAGATACAATATGAGAGGATGCTCTCCCTTGTGGATCTGTAAAAGGACACCAGCAACTTTTCATTTAAGTAGTTTTTCCAGAGTATCCTCAGGAAGTGCTGTGCCTTTTTGACAACTGCTGTGGTGTTGGCTGACCATGAGAGAGAGTCCGGGATACAGAGAAATTTTAATGAATGCACTCTCTCCGTGCACTCCCCGTTTACTGCATTGCATTGATGCAGCAGATTTAAATGTTATAACCAAGAACTGCACTCGTGTAAACTGACACTGTCTCATAATCAAAGATACATGGAAATCATTTCAGCTTTTGGCCAAATTAAAGTACAGTGAATTTTACTGAGTCCAATAGACTGATCAATTTTCTAACCTTAGTTCTATTAGCTGTACTAGACCAGTCCTACTTGTACATGTACGTGTACCTCGATTAGATGATTCCCGGTCTTTATCAATACTTTATAAGTACATACTTTTTATTCTCATCAGCGTCTGGAATGTCCGTAACTTGTGCTAAGTTTCAACAAAGAGTTCAAACAAATGCAGGTGCACAAATCTTTGTCCGAGCCTCCTTCAATCGGTGACACCTGTGTTTACAGGCATGAGTTTAAGGCCCAATCTCCAATACCCCCCCTTGACCACTACCCCTTTGGCCATTGGCCCTACCTCTAGCTATTGCCCACTATCCCTTGGCACTTGAAATGAAGCAAGGAGGGGTAGGGGTTGAAATCTTTCCTTAGGATTTGGGACACCACTCACTACGTCACTGCGTCGGTTACATTTGCGCATACATAACTTTTTTTAACAGGAATCCACGAGCCATCTGTATTTCCAACCAGCATCTAGCCAGCTAGCCAGCTAACATTACGAGGCAGCATAGTTATACTAGCTGGCGTGTTATCGTAATTTGAACAATCCGACAATTTTGCAGAACAGGACAGATGACAGACGGCAGATAGTGCAAAATAGCTAGCTAGCTAACAAGCAACCTGGCGACAGTAATTCTAGCTAGCTTGCTAGCTTTCTGTCAACTCCAATCTAGACATCGTGAATAGCAATAAAAACTTTTTTCCCCGTCTCTTGCTCAGTGGTAGCCATGGCGACGTCTATCCCTCGCTGGCAAGTCAGCATCTGAAATCCCTCAAAGCCCTCAAAGGGCTAGTGTCATACCCACTACCCCTCGTTATGCTCCCTACCCCTACACGCAAAAAGGAATTGGGACACACCTACCCCTCGCAGGAACGCACAAATCTAGGGGTAGGGCTAAGGGGGAGTTTGGGACGGGCCCTTAATCTTTACTAGCCTTCCTCAGCCAGTGGCATACACCACCTAGTAGCATGATGGGATATTGCATTTAAACCCAATTGAACGTATGCCACCAGCAGCATAAAATGGATTTCAGAAAACCAGGGCCAAGCATAAAACACAATTCAAAGTGGTAACCTTATCATCTGAATGAATTACAGAGCATTTCATATGCAGGTAAAGGTCAACTAGATTATTAATACAGTGAACTAATAATATATGGTATTGAATGTGACTTATAGAAATCTTTTTTAGACCAGTGTGAGGAAATGGACCAGAGAACACAACCATTCAGTGGTTCAGTGAAAGCATGGACGACCTTGCAGATGAAACAAAAATATATTCATGCTCCTATTTTCTGCATCGCCATCTCAGTGCACGTGAGTCCCCATGGCCATGGTTTGATGTACTGTAACTGTACGGCTTTATTCAGTAGCATAACTAATGGAACGTTATACTGTAGCTTATACAGAATATGAGCTGAGCTAAGAATCCGTATTGCACACAGACTGACTGTAGAGTGATGCTGTTTCCAAAGGAGTTGATTCGTGAAAGGGTTTTTTTAGACAGTCTTGTTGGCAGTAACATCAGCATGTTTTCAATGCCATTGCGAGACCATTTTTAAACCCTTTAAAGCCTGAGCAAATTGGCTTGATTTCTTTCAAAAACATGGGAAGAGGGTAATGAGCAACCAAGGAGGAAATGACCAAAAAAATTTGCAAGAAACTGGTACAAAGAGAAAATTAAAAACAAGAAAAATAGAAAAAAAGGAGTTTAAAAGAAACAAGTAAATGACCTTGAAAACATTGTTTACATTTATTTTAAAAATTCAGTAATATAATTTAAAAATGTAATAATATTAATTATATTCCTCCCTAGCTTTTTTCTTTTTTCTGTAGTTTTTTTTAAGATATAATTTTCTGAATCTATTAATTTTTTTGCAATTTGTTAGACATTTCTTACCAAGTTGCTCATTGCTGTTTTTTCCTATGTTTCGAAAGAAACCAGGGTTTAAAGGTTTAAATACTTGCAAAAGGTGTCAGAAAAGCAGCACAAGAAAAGTAATGTTGCTCCAGGTTTTAAATAGTTAAAAGTAGAGTCTAAAATATGAAATTTATATAAATAATCTAATCTTCACTTTTTCTTTTTCCTGATCTTCTAACTTTATATTATGTCATTATGCATCTGCTGACTCATCGTCTGATCTTTACATCGTCTCGTTCTTTGCTTTGTGCTGTAAAGCACTTTGTAATGTGCATTAAAGTTGCTGCCAGTATTGTGACCTTACTGTGGTTAGACCCTGCCAGCTGGACTGTATTGTATTCACCTGGCTGCATCCTGCACACAGAGAACAGAAATACAGCTCAAGCGAGGTGCACTTTTGTTTGTGTAAGCACTGAATTGCCTGGCTGTGTACCTTTGACTGATGAAACCACGGCATGAAGCACCGTCAGCTGACACGCTCCTGCTCATTATCCCATCTGCTGTAGGGGAACCTGCCTGTTTCCACAAGGCAGCTGCGCTGACTGAATATGTTCAATGTCCAAAGAAAGATCGATCGGCTCTTGTTTGGCAGGTATTTGTGTGTGTGTGGATGCCGAGTTGTGCAGGATGTGTTTCTGAGGCAGGTAGTGAGAGAAAAGGGGGAGTATAAGGTCATGGTTCTGCGACGACCGCTGCATCAACTTTCATGAAGTGGATGCAGGTTGACAGCACTAAAAGCTCTCATATTTTCCAACAAACAGTGACTGAACACGGTCTTTTCTTCTCTGCTTCCTGCGCAGGTTTGATCATCTCCGTCCTTTTCAGAAATGCTTTCATTGTTTGCTTTTCTTTATGATGCCCTGTTTTGACCATTGATCACATAAAGTTTATGTCTGGTAAGTCTTAGATATTAAACATGCAGTCAGCTTTCATCTGTAATCTTTTTGTGTTGGTTACACAATTTATGAAATTTAGCCAGAAACTCAGGCTAAATTTTTCACATCTTAATTTGACGTTCTGTCAAAGGCATGGGAAACTCAAAATCTTAAATTATTATTAGGTTAGAAAGGTGTTAGTCGGCAGTAGCTGTGTTAATAGCCCCTCCATTAACTTGTAGAAATGTGATTAAGAGCTCCTCAGCAGACGTGGACCCTCAAACGTTTTAGGTTTCAGCTGTAACTATAGACTGTGTAAGATGAGATTCATTTTCATGACGACTTATTCAATAGATTGTCTTGTTTTTCTTTGTTCGTGTTATTTTAAATATACTATATAATTCAACACATTCCCACTCCGTTCTCGTCACATATCAACATTTGGTCATGGACCTTCTACATCCAGATACGATGGGATGCCATTTCAAGTTCTGCCTATAACATGCATTGTCTTCTTTCAAAATACACTTTTGTTTTCACAGGAAATTTACTGTTTACATACAGTCCCTTTCAAAATAAAAGCACTACATCAGCAACGCAAATTGATGTTTTTTTGCTTTTTTTTATCAAACAACTAGTAGTTGGTTGAGTTTTGGCAACAAATTGACGTGGTAAGGTTTAGGAAAAAAACAGGCTTTGGCTTTATAATCTTACGGGACACGAACATCACTCACTTGGGTGAAAGCCCATGTTTGTTGGACCCATCCACCATCATTCCCACCCGCCTGACTGGGATTTAGCCTTTTTAACTTTCATTCTTGTCCCGCTCCATTTCCCTCTGGTGCCCCCAAGCGCCTTAGAACTATAACGGCAACCGGCCGCGTATCATGCCAACGTTCAAGGACAGCTTTTGTCGTCAGTGTCTGACACCACAAGTCACTGCCCAAGCACTCGGATTTGACGACTTTGAACTGAGACTGAGTTGTGTTATTTGATGCCTTAAAAAGCGGGTTCAACGTCATGATCAACAGCTATGTGTACCAAGTGGTGTGCTCACAATCAATAAGTCAGTGAGTCAATCAGTCTGCGCAGTAGCAATCTCCGGGGGGTAACAAGATCCTGCCCATACACTTCTCCAACCAATCATAGGCAGCACAGCAACTCTTTAGCTTGTTCAGTTAGTCAGTCGGTCGATCCACACAAATTTCCCCACCCTTTGGCAGCCACAGTTTTCACTCTAGGAGGCTAAATTTGGCATGGAGGTCAGGGGTGTGGTGATAAAAGGAGTGGGGCCATGGGGGGACGCTTGTGTGTACATGGTCGCAGCTGTTGTGAATTCATACTTATTAAAAATATCTTCAACCTTGTGTTATGCACATAATATTAAATGCCCATGTCGTTTATCTTACTATGCTGTTACCTGAAGATAATAACTAAATGTTCTTCTCTTGGCTTAATGTTTAATTCAACGAATTGAATACCACATTTACTTTTGTTTGGGATCCTTGATTTGCAATTAAAGCAGCCCAGATTATGATGGCATGGATTCAAATGGAGCAGATTTGTCAGCTGGGAGTGGAAGGAGTGAAAATTAGTCATCTTCAATTTTTTGTTGTGCTATGGTTTCAGAATGATGAAAACAGTTGGAGAACAATTAGATACAAAATAGGATGTAGGCTCTGCAGGATTTTATTTTTTTCCTTGGCAACGATCATGTTTTTCCCAAACAATGTAAGTTTTACAGCTTTCTATGATCTTAAATTGCTTGAAAAATAATACATATACTGCTGTTAATGTAAATGAGAACACCCTGGTCCCTTTTTACAATGTCTGGCTCCGCCCTGCTCCTCAGTGCTACATTTAACGTCCTCACAAGTATAGCAGTACAAGTATGTGTCTTTGTGTGTGTAGTAGCCCTACAGAACTGTATTACTGTATTTATAAAAACGTTTTAAAAACTGCCTCATGTCACATTATCTTGACAGCCAGTAAACTGCATTTAGTACGCGGAGAAAACAGATCTGCACATCCACTTACTCTTCTCCTGCTGTACTGTTTTTGAACTGTGGCGTGGCTCTTAAGAACTGCTGAAGTTTGACAAAGCAACACTTTCTCCTGTAATGAAAACAGACACACTTGATTGCATTTTTTTCCCCAAAACAAAGTGCTACCTTGATCCCAACTGAAAGCAGAGCGCTCTGAAGCTGCGCTGTACTTTGTCATAGCAGACAACACATTTATATCTCCTGTCTTCTCTGCTTTTGGTAACATAAGGTTCTTTTGTAACTGCTCTCATCTGGTTTTTATTTATGCCTTATTTTTCCAGGCAGCAGATGCTTTATCGTGACTGATCAAGTCTGTCTGGTTCGCTGCACGGAGCAGAAAAGTAACAAGGGCACATTATTACAATACAACACTGACTCGCAATCTCACAAATATTTATTATATAACAATTATGCAAACATATTACTGTCATTCACACGTGAGCCTTTTGTGGAAAACAATATTAAAAAAAGACACTAAAACTAGATTAATTAATACACCAGCCTCGTTATAATCAATTACGGTGTGTACACTGTATTTACTATATCGTGCACTGCGTATACTGTCTGCCACTTTATTTGAGTGTCCAAACTCTGAGTGTTAAAATGTATCCGCTATAATGTCCCACAGTGCAATGCCTTAACACTAAGCGACTCAACAGCTGTCAGTGATGATGCAGAAATCTCAATACACTGCTCATTACTCAGCAAATTACTGAGCGTTTATTAAACAGGGAGCAGTGACTGATTAAACAAGGAAGTGATTTCAGACACAGCCGACTGCTTTCATCACTTACAGTAATAATGCGAGCATGTTGATGTTAAAGAAGCTGCATGTGACGGTGGATTGCCTGCACACTGTTCTCAACATGGAGGTGGCTGAGCTGGCAGCCAGCAGCTAACGGTGCTATCTCCATAAACTGCGCTAAAACAGCAACAGTGCTAAAAGCTAATGTTGTTAACCTGGAGGGAAACCCCAGGAGCAATGCTGGGCTATGAAGACCATTTGACTTTGAAGTTGCAGTGATTGATTAATTCATCAATTAGTTGTCAGCCAATAAATGAATCGCTAATTAATTTGATAATAGATTCATCTGTTTGAGTTGTTAAAAAAAGTCAAAAGTCTTTGATTCCATTGTCCAAGGTTTCCATAATGGCCCCATACCAGTTGTCTCTCATAAAGGGCCCATTTTTCAGCTCATTTTCTACCAACATGGGCCCCACAAACAAATGTTGGCTGAGTAGTGGCCTAACTGTGAAATTAGCTTCCGGGTCAATCACGTGATTTACATTGTGAAAGAGACTTATATATATCCTTTATTTAACCAGGTAAAAGCCTCACTGAGATTAAAAATCGCTTTGTCAAGAGTGACCTGGCCAAGAGGGCAGCATCAACCATTGTAACAACAAGGCAAACAGATATACAAACTCACACAACAAATGAATAACAACCCAGTGTGCAATTAACATGGAATACAAGGCCAAGAACAAATATGATGCGAGAACTTCTGTAAATCAGTGGATTACTTTGTGTTAAGCATCACATCCCCTGTGAAATGACTCATTTCTCTATCAGGATTTGATCCATTCAGTCCAACAACATTTCTAAAGTCCAGTAGTAAGTACTGGACAAACAGAATAATGATCTGATGGTGGTGCTAGGTAAAGAGTCTGAGGATGTAGTTATTACTATGCATTCTCTGGGGGACATGAATGTGTGCACCAAATCTACCACCAACAGCTGTTGAGATATTTCAATGAAAAGTGAAAATGTCAATCTCATGATACCATGAGGGAAAAAAAGGATCATCAGAGTCAGCAGGATTCATCCCGTGAATGTTTGTACTGGATTTGATGGCAGTCACATAACAGCTGAGATATTTGAGTCTGGACCAAAGTAGTGGATCGACATTGTCACCCAAAGCTGTGCCGCTCGGATGGCTAACAAAAACTCTGGTGAGAAAGCTAACAATGCAGAAAGAAGAAAAGCAATGAAAAGGCACAATTGTAGCACTCTCGCAGCCTACATTTATGCAGCAAGTGCTCGGATGGCGTCCTGACAAAGGCGGATTCGGCACAAATAATGCTTGAAAGCAGCCGTCCCTCCGCTTCTGTCAAAGACGTGTGGTTAAATGAACATGCTGCATGGCCTCAGATAATATGTGTGTTTTCAGGTGTGAGTTGGAACACGTTGTGAAGACAAATTGGGGCGACTCCCCCGTTGCAAGACATCGCTGCCTGGTAGCGCTGAATTCTGTATTGTTCAGTTGAATGGCTCAGCCGTCTCGCTGAGAACACTGGCACGCTTCACGACGCAACTGGGCTCTTTGATTCTTCCTGTCTTCAACTCTCTGTCTCTGTATGTCTGCTGATCAAACTCAAATCGCAGACGAAGCCATTAGCACATATCTTGAGAATCGCCTGATCTTTTATTAGTGTCTGACGTCTTTTCTCTTTCTGTTTTCCCCCTCTACTTTTGTGTTCTTCATCTCTCCTACATGTTTGCAGTGACTGTTTGTATGCTACTGTGCACACTGTTTGGCTCACTAAAATTGCACCTGCCCTGTCTGCAGGTTTTTGGGGGTCCCTCCAGGAAGAGGCAGCTGCCCTCTGACAGGACCTCTGCCCTTTGACCTCATCTACACAGACTACCACGGCTTGCAGCAGATGAAGCAGCACATGGGTCTGTCACTGAGGAAGCACAAGTCAGTCTTTTGCTCTCTTTCTATGTATCTTCTTTGTTTACCTAGCTCAAAGTGCAGTGTTTGTTTGTTGGTTGCATCCATTTTTGTTACCAGTAATTGCCTTTCTGATGAAATACTTCACTATTGGCTTATTGACTGGCCGGTGTTACGGGCTGGTAGACACTGGGCCGGTAATTTCACTGTGCATCAGCAAAAAATTCTCCCTCCGGAGGGATCCAATTTGGCCTCCTCTTTACACAGTGATCAATCACCCAGGTGCAGGCTTCAACACAATCTCCGCTCTTTATTTGCATCTCATACTGTAGGAAAGTTGGAGTAGATTGTCTGCTTAAAATGAATGAGTTGAGATATGCGCTACAGTAAAACACAGCTCATGTATTTGTAAATGCTAAAACAAACAATCCATAATGCTGAGCGGCTCCAAGCTCTTTTCTTTCTGTAAATGCAGTGTTTGGTCTTTTTTATTCCAGCTGGGCAGCAGTGGAGCAGTCACAGTGTAGGAGCAAATCCTCTATTTTTTTATCCAAACAAAGGAAAGCAAACAGCATTTAATGCAACTCTGGGAGGAAAATATATTTATGAAAGGGAAAAGACTAAAAGGAAACAAGTTAAAGCAGTGTTAAAGTGCGTAATATAATTTAGATTATATTGTGCTGCTGTATGTAGCTTGTTTTTACTCCACATTGTACTTTAAATGCAGGAGGAGAAGCGGCATTCATGAAAGAAGCAATCTTAAAGATTACAATCCTGCTTGATTTGGCAACACCTGTAGTTACTGGTGGTAATGGAAAATGCAGTTCAATACAACAGGTCATAGAGTTCTGGGCGCAGAAAAACAACCTATTGTTGTTTTAATAAAGAAGTCAGCCGACAATTGGCCTTTTTCCATCATTCTGTGAGCAACCGTAATCAGATTTTACGCTGCACACGGCACAGAGTCTGCAGACACCAGTCACACTGAAAGGAGCTGGTTACTTCGCTTAGTTAAAGGTGTGCAACCTGTCGCCTGCAGCTCTCTATCCAACAGCTCGTTGTGGCTGCTCTTGACTGTTCCATGACTGGCTGGAATATTTCAAACTGAGCCGCTGTCCAGAAATACCAAACATGTCCGCTTGTCTTGTTCTGTGGATAAATCTTTGATGAACAGTGGCGGTAAATGCTGAGCTCACTGAAAAACACACTGCATCGTCTGTGACCCCTTCATTATACATGTCAACCCTGGGGCGAGGGAGCCCTTCTGTGTGGAGTTTGCATGTTTCTCTGGGTACTCCGTCTTCCTCCCACAGTCCAGAGACATGCAGGCTAGGTTAATTGACCTTTCACTAAGCCCTGCTCCTTTGTGCTGGTCTGACAAGCTGTTGGAGTTGGGAGGGGTTTACAGTGTGTCTGAAGGATATATCCAGGATGTCAAACTGACTCAGCAGCAACAACAGGTTAAAAAGACAAAGATAGTTAGAAGCTAAAGCCGAACTATAGCCATTCCGACACTACGCTACGATTAGCCAGTCTGTGTCCAGGGGCGGGACTTAGCAAAGAGTCAATTTGACGCCTGGTCGGGTTGCCAAGTAGTTCATTTTGTTTGGATGTACAAAATAGGGTTGTTGGCTACCTCAAATTATGTGTCCAGTCCTTGATTACCCTGTAAATAATTCATATTCCTTTAGTCCGTTTGGGTCCTCAGATCCAAAGAATCAAAAGGGACTGTTGTTGTTAACAGGATGAAGTGGTGTGGTGTCAGTATGCCGGGTGCCGGATGCCGTAATCCTCAAGAGCCCTAACTCTATCTCTGATGTGCTGTCTGTCGGAGCTAGATCAAATGAATGATTCATAATTCATATGCTATTTGAAGCCTAATTTTTAAGCAAGTAATATTCATACTGGTTTAAATAAACAATTTGATGACACAGTGTGATTAAATGTGACACAGAGCTGGTTGATTTTTATTTCCTGATCTTTGCTGAGCAACAGTTTTGTGTGAAAGGAATTAAAGGCCTGTCCCAAATATAGGCCTGTTGATTTCAGTGATTCAAACAAATAATAGCCCAGGCTACTAATTGAAGTTTTACAATTAAGTAAGCATAAAATATTGAAAATATTTTTTGAAAGGGTCTGAAAAAGAATTACATCTAAGTGTCTGATACCTGCAGATACCCTGTGCAAGAATTACATCAGTGAGCCATAGGCGTAATCTCCTTTGTGTTACCTCTTGGAGAGAGAGAGATTTGAACTTTAGAGAAAAACATCTCACAATTATTCACCCTCTGTGTTTTAAATTCTCTCAAACCTGGCAGAGCAGCCGTGAAATCCTCAATCCAAGGTCAGCTGATCGACCAATGCTCCTCAGCTGTCACAGAGTGAGAGACCGATACTTAATTTACCCTCCCGCCCTGACACTGATTAGAGATGCGTGGCATTGATGAATCTCAGATTGGATTACATCAATTGATTTTTTTTTTGACTAACCAGTGTGAAAATTCACTGCTGATAAAGTGCTGATGTAATTTTCTTTTTCTCTCGCTGTAAACTAAACACATAATGCCTCCTCTGTTCCTCCGTGGGTTATCTGTTTGAGTTTGATCTGGGAGGACAACATATTTAAAGATGTTTTAGTGCTGATGAGGAGTGTAATCGACTCCCTGTTGACGAGTTGCCTTCAAGTTATCAGAGAGAATTTTAAGCATTTTCCGACTCACTCATTGCAAGAGTGTTTGGCATCTCCTTAAAATGTACTTCGGAGATGAGTATTGGTCCAAGCGCTTGACTCATATTCATCTCAGGCTTGTCCAGGCCGTGTCGTGACCTGGTCCAGCAGAGGGCCCTCTGGCTGTGAAACAAGGCTGTGATTTAAACCTCACACATCTCACCTTGAGGTCCGCGTAAGCTCTGCTCAGTGGCGGCGGGCTGGCAGGGGACGTGGATATCCATCACCACTGACAGCTTTACAAACCAACACTCTGACAACAAGACAGTGATGGCGCTGAGATGAACTCCCGTAGCTCAAAATGAGGAAGACATTTTCCATCATGCTGTTGACAGATTCTGCATACATGTGCTGCATTAGGTGAAATACACGAAGCAGGGTGGAATTATTTTTCACTTTTTCGCTTTTGTTTGTCTCACTAAATCCGTGGGAGACTGTATTATTTGAAAGCAAGAGATAACTTTGATCTAATTTTAGCTCAGCCTATTTCTTATTTCGTCCCAGGTGCCACATCCGAGTGATTGACACCTTCGGCACGGAGCCTGCTTACAACCACGAGGAGTACGCCACTCTGCACGGCTACAGGACCAACTGGGGTTACTGGAACCTCCACGGCCAGCAGTACATGACCATGTTCCGTATGTGGGCTTTCATTTCTCTAACACAGATACTCACTGAGCTTCTTCATCTGCATATGGGAAATGGTCTGAATAAACGCTCACAGAAGAGATCAAAAACATGAAGTGTTTTGATTCGTGTTCGTCTGTGTTTATGTGACCGAGAGTGGGAGCAGATTGTGGGAGTTTAGAAAGTCCTCAGACCGTAACTGCCCAGGCTTTGGGCCACAAACAGGTCAGAGAACTCTCTCAGAGCAGCTGTGCCCGAACAGATGCCTGAAGCCACCTGCTGCGAACCGAGCACCGCCAGCCGTACACACGCTACAATACTCACACACACAGAAGCATTCACGGCACATTTGGTGAAATTGGTGACGGAGGAAACCGTTTGTGCAGTCTCCAATTAATTCAGTGACAATCAGCAGCCCCGCTGTTTCCAAAATACTTGCCGTTATCACAAAGCCCGACACCGTGAAAGATGTCAGCTTTCATCTCGGGTTTGAAAAATTGACTGAAAATACTGTTCCTTTTTCCTTCCCACTTGACATCTCCCTGCTGTCGTAGATTTCCTTTGTGCGCGCCAGTATTCATTGTGTTGTGCTGTGTCCTGAAAGTTGTAAGCTGTGGCACATTAAAGCGGCAATCCAAAACTCTTTGAAGGTTAAAACAACAGCAAAGATGACAGAGAGGAAAGTGTCGCTCTTGTAAAATTGCTTCACCTTATTGTTAGTATGCAGTGGAGTCAACCAAGCTGGTGATTTGAATGCAAATACACATAGCTGATGGAGTTAGCAGTGGCATCATCTTACAAATAAATAGAATAAAAACCCATAACAAAACTATGAATCTCAGCTTTACAGAATCTCCACTGTTCTTCTTTTGTTATGCATTCTTTACATGCACAGCAGTCTTCATCTCCACAGCAGCTCCTTTTAGTCTAATCACTTTTTTTGTGAGACATGAAATTGGACTTGTAACATTGTGTTGCCAATTGCTTTGTTTGTCCTTGGCAGCCCACACTCCAGATAACTCTTTTATGGGTTTTGTGGCGGAGGAGCTGAATGAGACGGAACGACTGAACATTCAGCGGAACAAGGTTAACAATATGGCTGTTGTGTACGGCAAAGAAGCCAGTATGTGGAAGGTCAGTATCACAGAATAACCCCTGCAAAAACTTGCCGTAAATAATTAGCATGTCTAATTTCTGAGATTAAGGAAACAGTTCAGATTCTAAGATACGGACTGAAGAACTTCTGATCTTTAATCTTTTTTTGTTACCCCAGAAATGCAAAAACAACACAAACTAATAGCTTAATAACTAGGCTCATACAAGAGGTCAACAAATCAGAACTATACTCAAAACAACAGCAAGAAAACAAAGTGTTAACTGAGCAAACTGACCCAACAAAATGAAACATGAGGGAACATGGCGTGGCCAAACCATTTAGCACAAAAAGAGGAAAACAAAATGGACGTTTAACTAGAACTAATACAAAGGAAAAACTAAGTTAACCCAAATACCTCCTCTGACATAACAGTAGACAGTTTTGTCTGATGAGTTGGCCACAGCAAACAGGATTTAGCAGCTCACTGTCCTTGGCCACACATTTTGCTTCTCCAGGAAATGACCTCCAACCAGCACGGTAACTCAAACCAAGAAGGACAAAAACTGTGTGGTGTGGGTTTAACTTTGGATCTGAACTGTTAGAGTTGTGGTTGCCTGCAAATAAGACTAACCAGTGTACTTAACAAAGTGGTGAGGTGAGTGTGTGAACAATATTACCACTTCAGGCTTTCACTACGTGTGGCCTTGGCCATCACACAATCCACACTCTTCACAGTCTCCAGGTCCACACAGATTCACAGTTGCATGCAGCATTTAAGACCATGTTTACAGGAAAACGATCCGCTCTCATTTTCGTTTTGAAAAAAGTTCTGCGTTCACACGCGATCGTTTTGATAACAATCGTTGTGCACACAGATCTGCAAAAATGACCAAAAACGCTGTAGTATTCATGGCAGGCCAGCAGTTGGCAGTGTGACTTTGTAATGAAACAACACGTGCCTGCACACATGCACTTCCTTCTACAGAAAAGCAATGTATAAACAACTAAAATGGCAACCGCAGGAACGTTTGTAAATCTAGACTTTACTGGAGAAGCGCTGATAAATTCAATACGGTGAGCAGCACAAACAGAGCTTGGGAGTCCGCCATTGTTGCTGTGATGGTCGACTTTCTCGCACACGACTAGTGACTGGAACCGAATGTGCACGTGTGAAAAGTCTCCATGCTCAGAAGAAATTGCACTCTGGAACCTGTTTTCAAAACACTGTATTTATGTGTAAATGATCGGCCAAAATGCAACTAAAGTTTTTGGTTGAAATAACTGTGTAAACAGGACCTGAGTGCTGGTGGAAAAGAGCCCGGTTTCACCCCAAAGTCGTCTTAATCCAACACTTGGGCAGTGACTTGCGGCCTCAGAAACCAACATATAAAGGTATCCTTTAATGTTGTTATGATAAGCGGCCCGTTGCCGTTGTAGTTTAACGGCACCTGGCGGTGTCAGGGGGAAATGCGGCACGTCAAGAGCAAAAGTTAAGGCAGCGAAAGTCTGAGTATGTGGTGGATGGGTCCAACAAACATAGACTCTCATCCAAGAGAGCGATGTTCGCATCCTGTAAGATTAAAAGCCAAACACTGTTCTTTTTTTCCTGAACCTAACCACGTGCTTTTGTTACCTAAACCCAACCATGTAACCATAAACCATAAATTTATTGTTCTTATAAGTTACTGCTCGGTGGTGGACTTGTTTTCTGTGAGGAAAAAATCTAGTCCAGGCAAAAAGGTTGATGCTAGACTGGATGGTCTTTACACACCGAGCTTATCTTTCCCACTTTGAAACTGAAAGCCCAGATGTCCCAGTTATCCACCAGCACTTAAATGCAGCATGCATTTGTGAATTATGTGTAGCTGGAGACTGTGAAAAGAATCTGTAAAAATACCTTTACCTAGAATATTGATATTTATGTAGGTTATGATATGTGCATTTCAAATTACTGGGTAGTTATGTCCAGGTTGGTACACACATTTGTGAGTATCCAAACTTATGCGCAATCATTGCAATCATTTGTAAATCTTATTTTTGATTTGTCGATCATGCAAGACATATTTCTACAATATAATTTCTCTCCATGAGGAACCCTCCATGATCCTGCTCAGTCTGATGCCATCTTGTGGAACTGTGGGTTCAAACATGCTGATTATAAATAGGTGTCAATCTGTTATAGAGGCTTAAGAGGACGTTTCACAACACACGAGAGGCTTCCTACAACCTCTTGAATGGTTTCATGTGACTCTAATGGCTCTTGTGAAGATGTGCTCTTACCACCTCTCAGTGGAACAGAGTGAACCTCTGAAATGAGCCATAAAAGCTTTTCAAGAGGTAGCGTGTCCAATTATTGTGTTCTGTGTTCCTCACCATGCAGAGATGCTACATAAGGTGAATTTCAGGCCAAATCTAAACATGAACACATTTTGTCAGATTTAGTGTGATTTGCACCTCCAGAGGATGGAATTATTTCATGTCCATCACTAATACAAATCTATAAATCTTCTTGGAAATCCTAGAAAAAGATGTTTCTTATAACTGCATGACTAGATTTTCAGTTTTCTTCAGTATCAAAGTGATCCCATTATAGTTGTCTGTACATCCATGGGTCCACTGCAAACACTGCTAATTGTTCACTTGTAGCCCAATCGGCTGAATAAATATTGGCGTTGTACATTTCTGCAAACCACGGATACGTTACATTTGTACGTAATTATGCTGCCTACCCTGTAGATTGCGCAGGGTAATGCCAAATATTTAGGCCAGAAAAATGTCCAAAACAACAAAAAAAGATCTTCTGATGTGACTAATCGGCCGACCAAGTTTATTTGTCATAGTCATCTGTCCTTATTTAGAAACATCTCTCTATTTGAACGTCTGCAGTCTATATGCTGTACAGAAATTTGTTTTGTTCACTCACAAAACAGCCCTGTGCAAGGGGTTTATATTTTATTATCTGCAGGGACCGATGAGCAGACAAAATATGCCAGCAGGTACAATGATTGTAACCCTCGCTCAAATATTTCCATGGTTATGAGTAAAACAGTCTCAAGGCTGTCCATCAGTGGCTTGCAGAACTTGTCACACTACGTACGACTGAAGTCCGCAAGGGCTCAGTCGGCAAGTCCAGGGTATTGACATTTGGATTCAGCTAACCGCTTTTTGTTGCGCTATGCTGGCAGGAAACGCAGCACTGTTTAGATAGAAAACAACCTTATTTTGTGGTATTATCCCAGCAGGAAACACAGCAATATGACAGTGTTACATACACTTTTGTAACACTATCCCTGGTGGAAACACAGGGACAGGTCGCTAAAAAGCCCTCATGTTTTGTGGTTAAAAAGCAGCTGGAAATACAGCAATTTATTTTGGTTTGTTGGTCTCGAACAGCAGTCTGCAGCTTGGGAGGCCTCTAGTTGTCACACCATCAACCATCCGTTTAATCAGAACTACGTCACTTAAGAAATATGATACCTGTGAAACACACAAATGTAACGTGTCGGTGGTTTGCAGAGACGGAATTCAGCATACTTTTAAATATGTTCATTTGCCAGAATGTAAACAAATATAGACTAAAACAGAGCTCAAGTCGGAGCCTACAGGGAACCATTACAAATCTTGTTTACGCCCCTCAAAGCTCCACAGTTGTCTTGATTTTGAGGCCCACAGTGATTTAGAAGAGTCGTTACACCCCTACACGTGACAAATGACTCCAACAGATTGAATGTTATAATTGCCACATTCATGAGTTTCTTTGAATTGGATAAAATCCAGATATGTGTAAAGTTTGGAGAACTTTTGAATCCCACTTTGCTTTGCAAACCTCCACAATGTGCACTGTGAAACACCCACTAGATATTGCATTTCCTCCAAACATGTTTCTCCTCCAGGAATCTGGCCTGAAGTGTGATGGTAGAAGAACAATCGTTTTTGTTTAGAGTAAATTTTCCCTTCGAGCTGCTGGCAAGGGTTCTTGTACTTACTGTAACTTTGAAGTGTGCTGCAGCCTCCCACAAGGTTTGGTTCACTTCACTGACTGCAGCTTTGTTCCTACACCGACATAACATTCCCTGTTTCTCAGAACAACCCGAGCTGCAATGTAACATTTGTGCATCTGACAGATTGCGGCGTAAAAGCTGGCAGGGCCGGGTGTCTCCAGACAATGAATCCCTCCTCATTGAGCAGCCTCTTCCTCCACCTTTTAAGGTTTTGTGGTTCACATGAGAGATTTGGGGCCTGTAAAGGTCCTATGAGAGGAAAAATGACTAATACTTCATGTCATATTTTGTCTTTTTCTCTATACGCCTGACTCCCACTGCTCCGCTTCCCTGCTCTTCATACTTCTGTTCTCACCCTGTACTATTCTGTATTCATCATCCCATGATGCATCATTGATGGATCCACACAGCTTCAAGTGAGTACACCTGCTCTTCACTGGCATTATCGATTCTACGAATACCAAAAAACAGACCTCATCTTCCACTTCAGTTGTGTTTGGCATGAATTTATATATCAAAGTCTAACTCTTGAATTTCAGTTCAGGAAACAGACATTCAAAAATATCAGACTTGTTCACAGCGACCTCAAATGTATAAAATATCTCACATCATTTAGATTTATTACTAAAGTATAAACTTTGTCTGTAAAGTCGCATAGAGGAGCATCATATAAAATAAAGGATATTTATAGAGGACCTATTTTGCTCATTTTTAGGGTCATGCTTGTATTTAGGTTTTTACTAGAACATGCTTTAATGGTCAAAAATACTTTTCTAGAACACCTGTATTCAACCTCTGTCTGAGAAGCTCCAATTTAGCACCTGTCCCTTAAAGCCCCCGTCCTAAAAAAGCCCAGTCTGCTCTGACTGGTTCTGGGTCCGTATCTGTGCTGTCATTGAAAATAGCAACATATTCTTCCAAAGGTGGGTGTGTCAAACTGTAAAATCCAATAATCAAATACAAAATAATGATATTAGATTAACGATGATGAAATATTGCTGACACCATCAGGTTGATTTAAAGTAGGATTTCATTGCTGGAAAGATGCTCTCTTCATTAAACTGGGCTGTCGATTCAGTAGAAAGACAAATACTTTTGGAATTGGTGCAATTTGACCTGAGAAACAAAAGCATAAGAGTTGTGGCATTTGCTTTTCCTCGAAACCTACAATTACCATAATGCACTGTGCCACACTGGATGATGGGTGATGTGGATGATGTTATGTGAGGTTGGTAGGTTCTCTTCAGGAAACAATATGGCAGCCAACAGGTAACAAACAATTTAGAATACACTTAGATTATAAGATTATAAGATTGAATATGTCTCTGGAAATTTGATCCATTTTTTCAGGCTCTATTTTTGCAATAATGGAAACAGTATGGCACCCACTGCTTGTAGACAAATTTTCATATTACAACCAAACAGTGGACTTAATATGTTTATGAAGGCATTTTAGGTAAGAAATAGATAATATAGCAACAGAATATTGGTCTATATTTGATCAGCACTGCCTAGAAGTACTTGTGCGTGCCAGTCAGATCTGTGGTTAATATAATCATCCTTCATTGTAACACTATATATAAGACACATAAAAAATATAATAGATCCCCTTTAAACAGATTAAGATAAATTACTGAATGAAGTGGAGAAGCTTTGTCGTAATTTCTTTTTCTATATAAAAGCTAATCACAAACGTAATTCACTTTAACGAATGAATGAATCCAAGAATGTTTCATTTTCAAGAGATTTTGGGAGGAATATTTCTACAAGTGGAAGAAAGTGTGATTTCATCTGCATGTTGATCGAAGACATTAAAATGGCCTAAGATGAAAAATGATTTATGCCTTGAAGACATCACGAGTGAATAATTCATAACATTCCCCACGAAACGCTTTTTGAGATAAACTAATTCAGCTTCACGTCAGTGAAATGATTCAAACAAATTGTCCCTGCAGAGCAACACAGAAGATATACATCGATTTAAGTCCTTCACAACTTCACAGGTACGGGATAGTTAGCAGTTACCAAGATGATAATGATGTTAGTGCTAACAAGAGCAGACTCAGCTCATTAGATCTGCCTCATTTCCAATAACCAATACTGTTGTTCAGGCTGGGGTGATGCTCTTACCCTGCTCAACACCTTTGGGCTTTTCTCCTTTCAAGAGTAGTTCTGTGTTATACTGATGAATCTGTTCAGTTCATTTAGCCGTAGCAGTGGTTTTGGCGCTGAAGGGGAGAAACTTTGCAGCGTGTAAAGTAAATGTACTACAACATAAAAAAAAACAAGAAAGGGCAAATAAAAGCACAGCTGGCATCAGATATTCTGTCTGTGCAGTCCAATGAGGCAGATTGGTTCATGTTAATGTAATCAGTTCATAAAAACAGACTTTAACTTTGAACTAAATCAAATAGCAAATGTTTCAAAGATGGCTCATGTTTGGCTGGATTAGTATTGGCAGCATTTGACAGGCTTTAGAGGTCTTTACTTTGATTTGTGAGTTTTCTAAGTGACAAAAGAAAACTAATAGCTCAACAAAGGTGCTACATAAAATGTCCAAACTGTAGGTGAAATTATTATTTGATATATCAAGGGGAGCAGTCTTGACAACTATGGAAATATATGCCAAACACTAAGTGAGCAATCAAACACTAAAACTAACCAACGGGGGCCTCATTACTGAAAAATATCCTAACCATAGCCTGTACAATGAAGACAGACGATATGCCAGCTCCAAGCAGCAACCTCGGATCTGAACAAGGAAGCCAAAACAGAAGTGCCCAAAACTGCAGTTCCTTGTGTGGCCACTTGAGGCTGGCTGCAGAGCCCAGTCAGTCCCCAGTGTTTATGTACAATATGTATTATGTATGTTACGTTCACTCCAAAGTCGTCAAAGTCCAACGCTTGGGCAGTGACTTGCAGTGTCAGACACTGATAAAAAAAAAAGCCGTCCTTTAACAGCAGCATGATACTTGGCTGGTCACCGTTATATTTTAACAGTGCTCCGCGGGACAAGAACAAAAGATAAGGTGGCGAAAGTCCGAGTGGGGCGGATTGGTCCAACAAACACTGATTTTCACCTGGGAGAGCAGTGTTAGCGTCTCGAAAGATTATAAAGCCAAACCCTGTTCTTTTTTCCTAAACCCAACCATGTGTGTTTGTTGTTGAAGGAAAAAAAAACATCAGTACGCAATGCTGTACCAACGTGGTGCCTCTATTTTGAAAGATACTGTATGTAAACAGTACATTTCCTGTGAAAACACAATGCATGTAACAGGCAGAACTTGACACGCCATCCCAGAACGTCAACAACCAGCGAACCCAGGATATCTTGTACGTCTTATCTGGACGTGGAAAGTCTGTGACCAACGGTTAATATGTTACGAGGTTAGAGTGAGAATGTGTTGTTACAGCCAGGTATAAAAAACAGTTTTGGTCTCTATAGCTTCATGACATCTTCACAGGGGACACAATTTAATATAACCCACCTGTTTGCATTTTATTAACGCTTAAAGTTATGCATAATTAGGGACCGTGCCAGCCTCTCACCCAGATATGGTCACTTCTGGCTCCAAAAAAACAAGATGGTGACAGCTGAAAGGCCAAACTTAAGGCTTCAAAACGGGAGTCCACAAACCAGTGGGTGACGTCACGGTACTGTAGCTAGTTCCATTATTTTTACAGTCTATGGACAGCTGCCCAAAAATGAAGCCACCTGGTGGCTGGTTGCAGTATAGGTTTTAATCCCTGCCCCATTCTTGTTGGCACATGGGACATGAGACAAATTAAAAACGAACGTCAAATACATTTTTCCCAAAGATGATTTCATGCAGATGCAATACAGATGGCCATTGGCTGTTTATTAAATTTAGGATGGGTCTATGCCATCCTAGCTCAGGATTCCTATCTTAAGGTTGTGTAATAACTAAATTTCTATCCTAAGATAAGATGGAAAACATGTTTCTGTAATACCAAAAATCCTACATGTCATCCTAAATTGAGATAGAATAGGATTTCAGACTTTTTCTGTGCACTGAAAAAATATTTATTTGAATGCGATGATAAGGCAGTTACTTTACATTTCCTTCTTTTTAAGTGCTTGACTCATTTTGTGTCTTTGTGTCAAAGGGAAAGGAGAAGTTCCTGGCCATTCTGCATCGCTACATGGAGATCCACGGGACGGTGTACTATGAGACGCAGCGCCCCCCAGAGGTGCCTGCTTTTGTCAAGAACCACGGTCTGCTGCCTCAGCAGGAGCTGCAGCAGCTCCTCAGAAAGGCCAAGGTGGGACCATCACTGAGGCTGTCAGGGGCTTGGAAAATGCTCAGATGTTTGCACACATGAATTCTGAATCATAATGAAAAATTTTGTTAAAGTCTAGCGAGTTTTGACCTGGATATAAGTGCTTGGCGTATAGACTCATGATCCTCCTTTCTTTTTTCCTGTCAAGCTGTTCATTGGGTTTGGCTTCCCCTACGAAGGTCCCGCCCCTTTGGAGGCCATAGCCAATGGCTGCATCTTCCTACAACCCAAGTTTAACCCGCCTCACAGCTCTCTGAATCATGACTTCTTCAGGGGGAAGCCCACCTCCAGGAAGGTAGATGCACTTGTGCTGCTCAGCACCTATAACAGTAAATAAATGTGCAGTGAGTGAGTGCACAGATCTCGACTTCAATTGCTGTTTTATTGTGATAGTAAATATATTTCATCTCTTCCTCCCTCAGGTGTCCTCCCAGCATCCGTATGCAGAGCAGTATATCGGCAGGCCGCATGTCATCACTGTCGACTTCAATAACTCTGAGGAGTTTGATGCGACCATCCGTGAGATTATGAGGATCAATGTATGTTAATTTACTGGTGTTCGCCATCCAAACTCAGCTCTGCTCATTCAACACAATAATGTTCTTCTAATATTATAGTCTACTACAGTACACTTTACACTGCTGCATAACGATGCTGAGGATAATAGTGTGCTCCTGCACGCTTTATAGGCTGGCCTGACCCACTTTTGAAGCCCTCATCCTTTAATAGAGCTCTTAATCACGGCATCCTGCATTACAGCAAAATGCTTAGCTGGCTCCCTCTCTGCTCTGCGCGCTGCTAATTGCTTGAGATATTGAGCGGCTCAGTATGTAAACTGTGCCCACACCTGGGTTTACATGGCAGCCTTCCAGAGGCCAGCCCCACAGGCAGAAAGCATTGTCCGCAGCAGATCATATTAATCAATCACGCTGTGCTCAATCTGTCACCAGAGCAACACCGAGCCACAGCCAAACCTCTCGCAGTGCCAAGACGCATATGTGCCTCTACCTGCCAGGTGTGTTAAATAGACCTTGTGTTTCCCGCTGATAGAGGCAAAATAAAGTACCTGTTGTGGCGCTGGTAGATGTTTAAAAGTGCATCGTGCGGATAGGAACAAGACTGATCACACGGGCCTAATGTGCAAGTTTCAACTTACTTTTTAAAAGATTAAATTAAAGCAAGAGCAGCTTGTTAAAAAAGAAAAAGTGTGACATTTTGGCCGATGTACTTTTTTGTTGTCTTACCAAGACAGACTAAGATGAGAAGATTGTTACCACTCTCATATGTAACCGTGAAGCTATCATGGGCAGCCTGTAGCTTAGCTTAGCACAGAGACTGGGAGCAGGGGGAAGCAGCCGGCTCTGTGCAAAGGTAACAAAATCCACTACCTGCACCCTAAAGCTCAGTAATTAACAAGTTATGTCACAGACTGTCTCTTGGCTGAGAGCAGGAACTTATTGGAGTCCGCTGGTTGCTTGTCAGCTCGTTGATTTGTTTACACTTTGGCTTTTGTGCCAATTAAACAAAGAAGATATTATGTCTTGATTTAGCTGTTTTCACATCTGAACATTGGACATAGGAGTTTGGAGTTGCCCTTTCACACTTGTAACAGAAGATTGTCTGCGTCTGACTGTTCTCACGTTCTGGAAATGGTTTGGGGTTTGGTTTCGGCGAATGGGTGGACATGACGCAAAAACTATGCCACGGAAATGGAAGAGTTATTTTAGTTTACAAACATGTAATTTGGTCATATATAACTGAATCTCTTGCCATTCCTTGAAAAAATGTACTGACATTGCACTTTTCGCAGACAGAGGTCACAAAGTGCTTCACAAGGGCAATATTCAACAGGAAAGAAATCATAGAGATGAACGTAGTGAAAAGTGCACAACCAACAAAACTATAAAGCTTTTTATAGCTCTGATGCAAACAGGTTACCCAAATTCCTGCCCAAACAGGTGTGCCTTTAGCTGGCTGTTAAAGGAAACCATAATTTAAGCTCGATCACCACGTGTCTTAAGGCGAGTGCAAAGGACAGGCAACAAATGTAGCGTATTTGATCGAAGGGAGTGAGCTGAGGAATACGGTGAAGTAGTTCAGCTACATAAGAGCGAGCCTGACTGTGTAATGCTCTGTAAGTAAGACTGAGAATTTGGACTGGATCCTAAACTCAACAGGGAGCCACCGATGAGCCAAAAAACGTACTTTTGTACCCACGGACGGTGCCTTATGTCCTGGGTAAGTGTTGTAGATTCAGTCTCAAAACGTCGTGCACTGTTTGAATGTTGTTACGATGTTGTTGAATGACATGGCTTTGAGGTGTGACAGGTCTCAAATGCTCCGCACCAGCCTTCCAGAGCTCATATGTCCATGTCTTGACATGTCAAAGACAAGTCCGATCCATGGAGGCTCCACTGTGGAGGTACCTCTGAGGTACCAGCACGTCCCATGAATGCTCGATCAGATTTGAATCTGGGAAATTTGGAGGCCACGTCAATGCCTTTAGCGTTTTGTCACGTTCCTCTGGCCATTCCTGAGCAGTTTCTGCAGTGTAGCATGGTGCATTTTCCTGCTGGGGGGGGCCACTGCCATGAGGAGCGAATCTTGATCTCAGAAGTGTTTGGGTGGGTGGAGCACTTCAAGTAGCATCCTCATAAATTTCTGGACCAAAAGTTCCCCAGGGGAGCATTGCATTGTAACAAGATGATCAATGTTACTCACTTCACTCAACAGTGGTTCTAATTTTTTGGCTGATGGGTGTATGTTTCCCATGACAATATACCCTTTGAATTTAACTGAATTAATCCCTGCTATATTAAAATGCGGTGCACTTGCATAACACAACGGGGTGATCAAAACACTGTGATTTACGTTTGTATAAACAGTTTGCTACGTTTCTGCAGGGCTGAACGCAGCCCTGATGCATGTTCTTATCAACTCTCATTTATTCAGAAGCCAGCAAACTGTAACCTTAAAAGTTGTTTATCAACCTTATTCTTACAAGGTAAAGTCTGTTTAATGTCAAGTCCAACAGATTTGAATGGTTACATTCTCACGTACAGATTGTCCTGATAATGTCTAGATAAGACCAGGATTACAGTGCATGTGTGAACTTTGGAGGTGCTGGTCGGCAGATTCTGTTACCCTGACACAGAGCCAGGCTAGCTGTTTCTCTTTGTTGCCAGTTGCTAAGCTAAGATAACCAGCTGCTGTTTCATAATGTTACATTTTCTGCAAATTCCTCAAAATGTCAAACTGTTCATTTTATTTATTTGGTATTTGCAATAATAATAATAGTTCAGTATATGTAATGAAAAGTTTTTTGAGATGCATCCTAGTTTACTGTGTTTTCCAAGCTAAGCACATAATGTAATTACTCAACACTTGTTTGCATAGGGTTTGTTTATAGTGCTGCTGCTGCTGCTGCTGCTGCTGCTAATGATTTTAGATTGCTTCTTCTGTCAGCAAACTCGAGAGCTGCCTGCCCGTCTGACACACTGTTGCCTCAGACTTTAATGGCACCATGGCAACAGTGCATCATGGAAATAAGGGAAACAGGCGGCTGATAAAGAAGCACTAAAATGTCTGAGACACCTGCCCAATCTTACCCACCAGCTGGGTTTGTGTGCCGTCTTCTGGACATGGCTGCAGCCAGCATAACTCAGCTCAGGGACGTTTGATTTTATCGTCATCGATGATGGCATGAAATAATGAATGTTGCTCACATATTTTTGTGGCCGAGCAATGCAATCAGTTTGGTCGTATAAATTGCACAGTCATTTTAAAAATGTTTTCTGCTGCTGAATTCAAATCACCCTCTATGAAGCATTCTTTCTCTCTCCCTCGCTCAGATTCTATTATATAAAGATGCCCAAAAGGCAAATTGCATTGCAGAATATCTGATGAAGTGCCAGATACATTTCATTAAACTCAGATGAAATAAAGTAATACGAGAGTGCTAAAAGGAACACAACACTAAAAGGACCCATTTATCAATTTAAAAGCCTGAGTGCTTTAGTGACCCGATGGTAAACAATGAGATCTCACTGTAGCTACCAAGGGAGACATTCACTGCACATTCACATTCTGCACCGACAGTCCCGACAGAATGTGTCCTAATATAAGTCGTAATTATCGAAATCATCAGAAATACAATAGGTTTAAAAATGCAGTAATTACAGTAATATAAAACTCATCTCCACAGACATTCAACTGCAGTGACTTTTCTACGCCCTCATCAAAAGTGCGTCTTTGTCCACATCGACTCCGTTAGCACAAAACACTAGAACGAAAAGGGAAAGCTATTGATCAGTGTTCCCTCAGTGAGTCCGGCTCACTTTCCTCCCATCAAAGAGTCAGACACTGAGTGACAGGCCTTAACAGTGACGCTGATAACAGCACCCAAAGGACCCAGAGTGCACAAAAACACCAGCCTCCCCGGTGCCGTGTGACCTGTGGTCCGCTGTCACTTTAATCCATTGTTTGACATATTGATGCAGTCATCACTAAAAATAATGAAATCAATTTTCAGCACTGTCACCTGTGATGTATTAGCTCATTGATTTTAGTGTGTGGCTTGTGGCATGATATAAGCCTCTCACAATTACGCTAATGAATATGTCAGCTTTGATTAACCATCAGATGCTCGACTCCTGTAATTACAATGGCTTGGTTCTGTGGACACGCACACACACACACACACACACACACACACACACACACACACACACACACACACACACACACACACGCTCTCTCTCTCCCCTGCTGTTTCTTCATCTGTGTGCACATCTGTGTTTGCAGGTGGAGCCGTTCCTGCCCTATGAGTACACCTGTGAGGGGATGCTTGAAAGAGTTCACGCCTACATTCAGAACCAGGTGGGTCTCGAAACTCAACCGGATCAGCAGGCGTGCTGGGTGAGGTCATAATGATGTGACACAAGTTGTTTGTAGGGACACATGTTGCCCCACAGCAGAATTAGGCCAGTTGCAGTTTTATTGTGCGAATAGAACATGGAAATAGAAGCAAGATCAACAACTGCTGCTCTTGCAGGTAGTAACACCCTCAAGAAATCTGTTTACAAAAGACCAATGCAGTCATTTGTTACTGAATCTACTGCAGCTTAATTAATAAATAATGTTACTAAATAGCATTGTAATCATTTAGGTTAAATGCTAGTGGGCAGTCTGTGTCCAATATGTGTAACATATACCGTAGATGATATAAAAGAGGTGGACAAGGGTCTCTGAGTCCGATTTCAATGCATTCAAGTGCCTCAAACCTGCAGTCTTTGCAATGGTCAGCAGTGGACAGCTTCACCGGTTGCAAAAAGAAGTCTAGAGAACATTACCCTACTTCTCTCTGATTTATTACCTCAGTAAACATTTTCCTAATGAGTTTACGGGCTCAGTCGCTAGTTTCAAGTCTTCTTGAGTACAGCATAATGTTCACTTTGTAAATTATGGTCCCATTTAGAGTAAAATAGACCATTAAACAGGGTATGCTTCAGGGCGTGGCTACCTGGTGATTAACAAGTCGCTACCACAGTGACTTGTCTATCAGGATAGAGGCGTAGGAATGTGTGTCCATTGCACTGTGGACATTTTAATAGACGTGAACCTGTTTTTGATGTCAGTGCTGTCCACTTTTGCGATGTGTTTTCATCTCATGAAAGTTAACTGACATTTTAGTAGCCTAAAATGTCTAGTTCCAGTTGTTCCTGTTCACACAGGACGTGCCGCAGCCCCGAGCTCTGCAGCCAGCTTCTGATGTGCAGTATCAGTTGTGGCATCTGGACTACTTTTTTCACAAGCGACAAATGAATCTGGCAAGAAAACACTGATAATCTATTATGAGCGATACAAAAGATATATTAGATCTGAAATAAATGATCTGATTAAGATAAAATATGTGCCCAGTGCTTCCACCTATTTGTCAGATGTGTCTAAACAGAGAACAAGAGAGACGAGCAGACACACACACACACACATAAGGAGACAGAGATGGAGCTCTACATGTGATTAGAAAAGAGCAGAGGAGCAGAATTGCTTTCTGATCGGTGCAGAGAAGTGCACCTCTGTGTGAACAGCAGGGAACCTGCAGACAGGCAGCTGCGTGACAACTGAAATAGCGGGGCGCTTTGGCGTTCAGTGTGAACATGGTGTAAGAAGTCACCTGTTCATTTTTTCCAGTAAGTAGATTTTGTTTTGAGCCTGTGTTTTCACCAGCCAAATCCCAATTAAAATCACAGGTAAAGTGAACTGTGGATCCAACTGGCTGGCACTAGTTTGCTGGTACAGGTGGGCGTGCATAGTGTCCTCAAGTGCTCAGTCAGATACACGCCTGGTTCCTCCACTGCTCCACCCTCTCGCCCAAATATGGTCACTGTTGGCTCCAAAAAAACCCACTTTTTTATATCCTCCTGAGAACCAAACTTTTAATTGGTATGCTTTTTTAATTTCTCTATTTGAGAAGAGTAGGATCTGATGAGTACAAAGAACTCAACGTTGTCAACAATTATTAAGTCCCAATATCCTCAAATGAAACAATAATAAAGTCCTAATGTCTTCAAACGAGTACCTCCTAATTAGCAGCGTCCTAGCTTGTTACTTACTGCAGGCTGACTTGACAGAGATGGCTGCCATCTTGTTTTTTCCATGGATTAGTGAATTGTGCTCTTACTACCACCAGATGGCACAAGAAAGTGTCCTCAAAGAACGACAACAGGTCTTAGTTAAGCAGAATAAAGTGTACGGTCAAATAAACCCAAAATGTGATGTCCTAATGTCAGGAGGATAGAGTCAAAAACTGGTTAGAGTCAAGTAGTGTTACTGTAATAGCACCGTTAGTACTAGTGAGTTAGTTAGAAAACACTTGCATAAAGTCTTCTGTGGCCATGAAACAGCTATCCAAACAATAACCCTGATGATGCCATCAGTGTTATTTCAGTTTCGGTTCAGCGTCCACAAATTAAAAACAGAAAGCTTGTTCCAAACTTGAGATGAGGTGTTTGAAAGATTAAGGCACTTACCGAGCTAATTTAAGGGTCTAATAACAGGATGCATTGTGGAAAATGTCGGCTAAAAGTCCAAAAGGACATCTTGGCCTTTGCAGAATTTTGGCCATTCTTTTGAAGTTATGAATATTGTGATTCCCCCCATCTTTAGAGAAGTACAATATTAAATCCCCTTAAATATACGCTGTGGAGTTTTCCTTTTAAAGTTTTGGTTTAATTTCAGTTTTACTCACCATTATGCATTGTGCGTATCCTTGAGGTCTAACAAATAAGCTGAATGCATTTTCTTCCTTCATAAAACATTTACGAAGGTAATTTTTCTTCAGTTTTTACCAGTCAGTGGAATGGCTGGAATGTGTATCACCTAATGTGCATCCTTGTACAAAAGAAAAACAAAACAGGGACCCACACACTGCAGCAATGCTCCACACTGCAGCTTTAATAGTGGTTAATAAAACTCCCCAAGGACCCTTTAAAATCTGCCATATGTTTGTAGTTTGGAGCCATATAAGCTGACAACATTGGCGACGCATGACGTTATGTATTCAGACATCTTTTAGCAAAAGTGCAAGTGTTTGGAAAGGACTGTACTGAGTATACCAGCAAATATGCAGATGTAGATTTAATGTAGGAGTGGCATGCAAAGATATTTTGGCTTGTGTACTTTTCTTCTGCTGAAACTGGGTCACAGTAGGAGGAAGCTGCAAACCTAACTTTGAGTATTCATTGAAATCATCTGTGACTGATCGATGTACAGTTTTAACACATATCATTTGACCTTTTTAAAACAATTAGGGTTCTCAAAGTTCTGGTTTGCCTCTTTGGACTCTTTATAGTTGGACCAGAAACTTCAGATGCAAGTGATTGGAATTACTGTACAGTGTGTCTCACTGTGCTTTCCTGGCCTTGTCACCAAATATCAGAATTTCCAATTTTTCCCTACAGTCTCCCCATTTTAAGTGTCTCAGTGGCAGTAAACACAGCACTAGGACAGAATATGTATGGGGAAGGAGGCAGTAACATTCGAGCACCACCATAGAAGACCAAGCATACGTGTATTCACCTCTGCTCATTAGGTCAGTCTTCACTGTGAGTCTTCTCAGCTTCTATGTTGACAGGAGAGGAAAATTAATCAGCTGTTACATATTGGATCCTTGTTTCTGAGCCAATCTGTTGTATTTTCTCAAGTGTTTGTGTAGCGCTTTTAGTCATTTATCATTCGTCCATCTCTTGTAAGAGTTATATGCCATCTAAACTAGGCAAAATTAACTGAAACTGACATCGCTACTTTCTACAGAACTACACTGGCTGACCGTATCACAGTGCAGAAGGAAGCGTTCATCTACTGGTATCTCACCTAAGATTACTGAGCTAGCTAACATGACAGCTCAGGCTAAAGGACGCCATTAATGATGTTTCCACTGCTCTGCAACTCACACCTCAACAGTCTAGACTGATAAATAGCACTACTGGCAAGAGGAAAATATGTATTTTTGATTTTGGGGTCCTTTTAACAACTAAAGTATCTGTTAGACTTCTGTTAGAACTGTCTCTTCTCCTTAAAGCGTTCATGTCCTTTGAATCCAATTAATAAACTGAAGGCATTCCTCTGTTATTTTCTGAAGTTCCCATTATGGGATTTCTTAGTTGCTTGGCCACAATATTTATTACTCGGCTACACCGCCTGGATCAGCTATTAAATTCTTTGCAGGCTGCAGCTGCAAGCTTAATAGACTCGCACGGTGACTAATTTTTCTCAATGATGGTCCTCGAGGACAGTGATGAAAGAGAAAAGCAACGCTCATACATAAAAATGGATTTGTTATCCAACCTTTTACACGCATCAAAATGAGAATTCATCAGTAATCAAGACATGATGTTATTGTGCATTTTACTGAAACCCAGGGTGAGTGCTCAGGCAGGAGAGCAACCAAAAATAAACACTCAAACACACCCATTAATACCCCCACACACACATTTCTATACCATCTGTTTACAGACGTTGTTGCCCTCTGGTACATCCATCATGTTGTGATGGTTTGTATAGTGTCTTGCAGTGGCAGGTTAGAGAAATGTGTTAGCCTTTGCTCTGACACCATCTCTTCCCAGGCTGTCAGACACACACACACACACACACACACACACACACACACACACACACACGCACACTCAACGTGCCGTGACTGACTGAGACTGTGACTGCCCGCCTGGCTTGTACATTGTCAGACTCCCAATCAGACTCTCTCCCTCTCTTTTCTTCCACTTTTCTCAACCTTCTCTTCCACCATTTCACACTTTTTCCAATTTTATTTCTACTTTCTCAAGTAACTCACAGCTCTTACCCTCATTTTTCTACTGTCTGCCTGAACCTCTCGTCCTCGTTATCTCCCACGATGACTTCCTCTCACCTCCAGCCACTGGCAGAGCTCCGGTCTGACCCTTATATAATGTACTCCTATGGCACCTGAGACTTTTCCCCTGTAAACATTGCCTGTGTGATTGTTTGATGGCACAGGTTTCACCCTTATCCTATTAGTTTCCTTGTGTCCTTATAATTGTGGAGAGCATTTAAATAAAAAATCACATGACTGACATTTCTCAATCAATACTGGAGGTCAAACACTGTATTTAGAGAGGAAAGAGACAGAGATTTTTTCCCCAGTGAATGGTAACCATGCAGGAAGAAAAAACAACAGAATGCTAAATTATAACCTCCTCCTGCAGTTCTCCTCTCTGTCCAAAGCCCCTCCCACTATTTCCCGTACATTGATTTTTTAAAAATCTTATTTCATAGTAGAGTTGCACATAGCTCATTTGCTCAGCTCCTCCTTGCCCCGGTCTCTCTTTCTGTTTACAAAACAACAAATGAGGCAAGAATTAGCACGCTAACATTAGCCACACAACTGTCCCTTCACCTCACTCCCTGCACTGTGGACTGCTTCCCTTAAAGGAGAGCAGGAAGCAGCTCAGGACACGCCTCTCAGGCTGTAGCGGCTCTAATTTGGCCATAGCAAAAACCCCAACGTGAGCTGGTGTCCAGTAGAAGTGCAAGGTCTAACCTGCGTAACAGCAGCAACAGAAAGTTTGCTAATCCAACTGGGAGTTGGGGCTGTATGGTCCCCTGGAGCTGGGGTTTGCCCTGGCTGGATTCGGCTGCTGCTGCGGCTGCTACTGGGGGTCTGTCTCCGCAGTTACTATACCCACTCTTTTCCTGTAGAGGTGGGGAGTGAGGCGGTGAACACACTGGTGTTTGAGGCTCTAGTTGACATTTGCCACATAAATGTGAACTTAAAGCTACCACCATGAGCCTTTAGCTCCGATTACCAGAACGCTAAACTATGGGCAACATTTTTACTCTATCTCTGAAACGCTTCGTTAATATTATCAGGTGTTACATTTAGTTTATTGTCAGATCCTCTTTTCGATAAGTCCGTCTTCCTTTTATGAGTCGCTCTACAGTGTAGACAGTTGTTGCCAATGCAGGAATAACAACTTTCTTAAATCAGGCTTTTACCAAAGGGACATGCACACGTTATCTGCAATTGTAGGGCAGCCAATAGGAACAATCTCTCTCTGAAATGACCTGTGATTGGCCAGGCACAATCGCGTGTCACAGCCTAGGTTTTCTAAAGCCTGAAAGCAGAGCCAAGAGGAGGTGTAGAAGTTGAGTTTGCTCTCAGACCACTTGAATTACAATATGCTCAAGGTTAAGTATGGATTTTTTGCCCAAGTAGACTAGAATTACACTGCCTATTGTGGTGGCAAAAACTCGAGGTCCAGAGCCGTGCCAGAAGGCTCGCAACCTCGCTCCTTTCCTCCCTAATACACTTTCTTTGTCTTCCATTAGATATCAAAAACTCAAATACTCAGAAGTCAAAAAATCACTGGAGACACGTAGAATCAGATGCAACTGAGTTTTAATGTGCTCGCAGGCAACAAACACATACAAACTCTTGAGGCACGCTCCGGAACGTGACTGACGTTCAGTCTTTCGCTCTGTCTTTTAAGCTGGAGGGGTAGCAAGGCATCAACAACAGGTGTTTTGGCCTCGACATTCCAGTATAATCATTCAGTGGAACTCCTTGTCTCTATTCGTCACAATGTTTTTTGTTTCGGGCACACGTGTTTTTAAAAGTATGTGATACCCGTGAGAACCAAGGACTTTGGACGCATCCTTGATAAGGTTTAACCTTGTGTGTGTGTGTGTGTGTGCGTGCGCGCGTGTTGTGTGTGTGTGTGTGTGTTCTAGTCAGTACATCTGTGTGTGTGCGTGTGTGTGTGTGTGTGTGTGTGTGTGTGTGTTCTAGTCAGTACATCTGTGTGTGTGTGCGTGTGTGTGTGTGTGTGTGTGTGTGTGGGGGGGGGGGTGTTTTAGTCAGTACATCAGTGTGTGTGTGTGTGTGTGTGTGTGTGTGTGTGTGTGTGTGTGTGTGTGTGTGTGTTCTCAGTAATACATTTGTGTGCTCTCAGTACCTAGGCTTGAGTGAAGTGTTTCTATCATGCAGGAATACATAACACATTTCTATATGAGCTGAGTTTTCAGTCTTAATCAGCTTAAGCAAGATAAAGCATTTACTTGATTAATGAACACATTTATCAATGAACATAGCTACTTGATTAATGAATATTCTTCTGATTGGTAATTAAATTTTACACTACACTATCTAAGCTTAAAAAAAGTGTCTTGAGAGGGCTGTGAGGTCATCCCATTTGTCGGCATGTAGGTGTTCAGAATGACAATGACCAGCTTTCCCTTGCAGCAGGACATTTATAGATAACCTCTGTCTGAGATACCTCAATGAACATAAAACTTACTGATGATGTCGCCATTCCCCAGTATGTGACAAATCAACAATAAATGGTGGCTCCAGTGAAACAGGATAAGTGTTCATGCCCAGGTAAAAGCCTGATTTATGAAATGGATGTTGGTTAGTATCTATCTTTTTCCCCCAAAGTCGTTTTGACTTGTCACAGCAGGAAGAGCACAGGTGTGAATAACAGGATTAATGAGGGCTTGATTCCATTTAGCTGCCTCGGTTTCAGGGTCCAGGTGTTGTTCATGCTGGCTCACTGTCACTCTGTCATGTCTTACTGGGACACGTGATTAAAACTGAGCCGCCATTAGTGTGACACCTGTGTTCTGACTGCTATGACAGTTCAAAATGTCTTCTGTGTTTGTTAGTATAGTCATCTATTGCACTGAAAAAGTGTGCACGTCTATACTTAAACTAAAGTATCGGCAACTCATTTTCAATACTGCTTTTGTTTTATTAATTTTTATGTCTGTTTTGTTATTCTTCATTCTGTTCATTTTTATTTTTATTTCTTATGCCCTTGGCATTCTGCACTTAAAATACTCATCCTATTCAACTGTTTCATTCTGAAAACCCTGATAAAGAAAAAAGTTGCACAACTGCAGCAAGTAGTTACATGAGGAAGTTACAAGGTCTTGTGTATGATTAAAATAGACAGTTCAGTTAATTACTTGCCTGCAGGTTCTCCTCTAATTAAGCACATAATATCTATAGTACGTGACATGTTTAAACAAAGCTCCTTCTAACCTGTCTGGTCGCCTGGCTGCAGGTTTTGCTTGTCCAGACTTCAGTGGTTGAGCTGTTGAGTAAAATATCACCATAAGATCCAGAGTGTCTGCAGGTCTTTACAAGTCTTAAATTGTTTTAAATTCAATTATATAAATATAAGGTCTTAAAAATCATTAATAGTCTTAAATTTCAACCCGGTCTCACTCCGAAGTCATCGAAATCTGGCACTTGGGCAGTGACTTGTGGCGTCAGGCACTGATGAAGAAAGTTCCAGCAAATGGTGACTTTTACCCAAGAGAGTGGTGTTCACATCACTTAACATTATATTTTTTTTCCTCAACCCAACCACATACTTTAGTTTTTAGAGGAAAAGAAAACTTAGATAACTTTCTGTGAAAACGAAACAATCCATGTTACAGGCAGAACTTTCAGGTCGTATGTGGACGTGAAAGGTCCATGACCTTGAATGTGTTTTGATCTAATTTGATTTATCCATATTTTAATTTCCTTTTGTCACAATAAATCAAACTCTTCTGCATTGAGATCCACATTTCTGATGTTACAAATCTTTAAAGCTACCACTGAGCCTAACTGTCTTTTGCCTTTATGCCTCCACTGACCCACTGGCCCCACACACAAAACTAAATACATGCACACATAAAAATAAACTATGTGAATAAAAAATATTGTAATTAGAAATCATAGCATATCCCTGAACCCCTGCTATCCATCTCCATCTCTTAATCTTGCCCCTTTACATCGCTCCTGATATTCTTGATGAGCTGTGCGTGGGTCTGTGTGTTGTGTGTGTGTGTGTGTGTGTGTGTGTGTGTGTGTGTGTGTGTGTGTGTGTGTGTGTGTGTCGGAGGTGTTGTCTGTGTTGAGGAGTGGAAGTGCAGCGGAGATGGAGAGATTGGAAGCCTAGTTATTGCCTGCGGGCGCTGGGAGCCTGTTTAATAAACGGGTCTGGAGGCCAGTGGGACATGTCAGAGAAATGTTATTACCTGGGTCTTATGAATAGCCCCAGCTGGAGGGGGGAATCTAATCAGCGCACTCGCCAGAGTCTAATTCTGCCTCCAAAGCTCATTTGTTATTGGGTGGCATAACTGCATTCATATCATTTCCTGGAAGATTGACGAGGACTTGTCAGCTCTGATAAGCACCTTTGTATCGTAACGGTCCTTTTATTATATCCTCTATCAGCTGTCCGGATGTATGTGTGGCAGAGATGAATGTATAATTTGTCACCGCTCTGTGGTGGAGTGTCGAGTTTATTTCAGCTGACAGGTCAAAGTGTTTGCGATATAACTCTGAACATATTACTGATCTGGGTCACTTTATCTTTGCCCCTGCAGGACTTTTGCTCCCCTGAAGTCCCGTTTCCTCCAGTAAACTCGTCTTGGCTGAGCAGCCCTCCCAGTCCTTTCATCCTCCTGCCGAACTCCAGCATCCTAACTTGGGCCTCCAACGCCAGCTCCTACACATCCTGGCCACCGCTCAGCGCACTCCGGCTCTTGGCTTCGCTGGAGGGCCAGTCGTGTGTGAAGGCGTGCCAGAGTGCAGGACTCATCTGCGAACCTGCCTTGTATCGTTTCATCAACATCAAGGAGGCCTTCAGCGCGTAAGATGTTTCTTCTCTGGGATGATTTGTCAAATCATGATGCACAGTTTGAACCAAAACATTTTTTTTTATCTTTGCATTTGCTCCTGCTGACACAAAAATAACACTGCATTATAACAAATTATTTTTGACCTTTAGACCCGTTTTATCGTACTTGTACTAATACTAATATTTCATTTAACACAGTATTCCCACATAATAGTTGAAAAGAATGGACCCACGGCCCACTTTTGGACCACGACCCGCCAGTTTGGAACCACTGATTTGGAGGATAAAAACAAAAGAAAAGCACATTTTTGAGTGGAGGGGGACTTGAAATGAAAACTATTTTTAATAGTTGTTTTTAATGACATGAAAAAATTGGATCATCAATCACTGGATGTCCACTTTATTCCCATGATTGTAACATACTGTACACTGAAAGAAACTTAATGTGTTCTTGCCCACTGCACCATCCACGCTAATGATGACTGTATGAAATGTATAGCGCCTTGTCGGGACCTTCTTTAATAGGAAACAATGCATCTCAAGCAGCCTGCAAACCAATCCCCAATCTGCATTTCCAGTGTCAAAATTATGCCGCAGCACAAAGCACAGAATCAGACCCTGGCTCAGCTTTTCACTGTATATTTGTGGAGTTATCACTGACACCTTCTGGCACTCGTGCTAACATTAATATCAAATATATTACTGAGTTTTATTAGTGGAATGATAATTAATGAAGCGCGAGCAAAAGTTCAGCCAGGAAGACAGTAATGTAATCCATTTCTCATACCATCTGTCTTTCTTTTCTTGCAGGCATTCTCACTTATAATTTCTTACTGTCATTGTCAGGGGCTGTTTCGATGTCAGCTGTTCTAGCAGCTAATCACATTTTCATTTTCCATTGCCGGTATATCATCTTGTTGCTGTCCTTTAAAATATGATTTTCTTTTTGCTTTTAGTACGTTCATGCTGCTGTTGTGTGCACCCTCCGCCTCCCCATCATCACCTAGTCTTCGCAGCTTCATCAGCCTCATCAGTCTCAGGAGAGTTACCATCCACCATCACCCGTGTCTGGACTCCATGGGGGGGATTTATCTCACTGCTCAGAGCAGACGCCCCTCGATTATTAAATCTCCCCGTGGAGTCTAAGACCTAAGGTTTTCCTGTCAGATCCTGTTCATTACATATCATCTCTTAATCTGTGAGCCTGTAATCTGCATCAGTTATCTGTTTCTTCATTCACCTGCCTCCCTTGATTGAAATACCCTTTCAACTTGAAAAATGAAGTCCTAACGTGTGCCCTCCGCCGCCGCCGCCTCCTCCTCTGTCTTTGTTTCCAGGTTGGACCTCCAGTGTGACGGAGTGGAGTCTGAGATGAACCACATCTTCCCTGCCTTCTCAGCAGAGCACGCTGAATGTGGCCTGCAGCAGGACCCGCTGCTGTTCAGCTGTGCCGGCTCCAGTGCCAAATACCAGCGCCTTTGCCCCTGCAGGGACTATCGTATCGGCCAGGTGGCACTGTGCAGAGACTGCCTATGACCAGAGGAGGATCAGTGGACGGAGACTCTTTTCTAACACTTGGTGAGATCGCTTTGAAAGGGAGAGTCTGCGGAGAAATGCTGTAATACATAAACTCTACTCCTTTACCTCTGACCAAGGACTGGCTGCCAAAATTGTAAGACAGTATTACCTCTCAGGGAACTGCATGATTGTACTTTGAATCTGGTGGGTGTGAAGCCTCACTTTAAAGGTTTACATGGCTGCATTAGGACCACAGTCATTACAAAAGTCGCGATGAAATGTGTCACGTGATGGATCGGTTAGATTAGTAAAGAAATTACGAGCAATCAAAATGAAAGCTTTGATTTAAAAAAAATGCAAATGCTTGAAATTCTTGAAATTCACAAGTGTGTTTACTCAGTGTTGTGTGAATACCTACAGTATCATAGTGGAGTTTGGATATTTGTACTAGATGCACCCAAAGCCATTTACACCATGTCGAGATGTACTATTTTACATGTCCTGTAATGAATATATTTGTACATAAGTGTTGTTTAATAAAATACAGGGGAAAAAAGTTGGTGCCATTATTTATAATGGGATATGGGTGGAAATTATTAGAATTAATTATCTTTTGAATTACTAGATTCTTTCTAAATTATGGTACATCATTAATCTTTTATGGTCAATTTCACAAAGCAAAGCGTGAGGAAATATCCTAATTACTTCTTTCAGATTTTGATTTATGTGCAAACAGTGCTGCAGGCTCAAACTCATTTGTTTATAATGCAGTCTTTGGATACAAGGTGACAAAAGTGTTTGTTTCCAGAGGGATATAGATTCCTGCAGCAGCGTTTTGGATGTTTTTGGCTTCCCCTTTGCTCAAACTGATGCAGATATTTGTATATAATACATTATTGTTCAGCTTCATCTTTACTCAAGCCCTTGCAGAAACCAATATTGTGTTGTCTTTTCTACATAAACATACTTTTTTAATAGCAGAAGCAATAACAGAGGCAGACATCAAGCTTCTGTGAGCTGCAGCAGTGGGGGGGCTTTGCAAATCGTTTCTGAAAAGCCTAGAATCTTTTAGGTTTTTAAAATACTTTTAATTTGTGTCATTCAGACAGTAATATGCCCATGTTTATCTTATTATGTAATGCTGTCATGTAAAGAATTCTATTATTATGAGTAAATGTTCTTCTGCCATCCCAATATTCAACTCAGAGTATTGAAACCACCTTTACTTGGCACTGTTGGGGAATCTTGATTTGCAATTAGAGCAGCCCAAATATATACATTATCTATCTATTTTTCTCACTCCGACCTCATCACATATCGACCTTCCACATCCAGATATGACATGCGAGGTACCCTGGGTGCGTTGGTTGTTGACGTTCTGGGACGCCGTGTCAAGTTCTGATTGTTATATGCATTGTCTTCTTTCAAGATAGGAAATTTAACATTTACATAAAGTCTCTTTCAAAATACACACACTACATCTGTACAACACTACAAATTGAAGTTATTTTTCTTCCAACAACTAACATGCGTTTGGTCTTGTGTGTGCATCTGTCTGTCCACAGCTAAGTTATCAAACTACTGGACCTATCAGCCTAATATTTTGTGTGCACTCTTATGACCTCTTGTGGTTGCAGTGACTCACAATTGTTGAAATATCTGTTTTATTGACTGTTTCATACCATCATTGACTGCTGACTCCTCACTTCTCTTCACTTTCCGCAAGTTTGCTGGAAATTGTCTCAGCTAAAAACAACACGCCTTAAAATCTGTTACAGGCCATCTTACATCCGTAGAAAACGTTTCCTCTCATTTTGATCCACAGCATCTGCAGATAAATTCTATACCTGATAGGTTGTCTATTTGTATTTATCATACCTTATGTTATATACGTTAAGATTGTTACTGCCTACATCTCTGCTGGAAGGTCAAAGGGCCCTGTGCACAGTTACTACGTCCAAACTCTTGCTCGCTTCTTGTGAGTTTGCTCACAAGTCATGTTGGCAGTTGTGTCGGTACAGCTGGAAATATCACTGTCAGCAGAGTTCAACATCACTGAGCAAAATGAGGGACAGTCAAGCCACACTTCGTCCAACTCATCTTTAAATGGGCAAGTTTTACAACATTGGCACACTGTCACCCAACAACCACCACCTCCTGCACTAATGACGTAGTCCGTGTTGGGGACACACCACTAAAAAAGTGTGTGTCCTAGACCACCTCAGCAAGTGGTTTGAGGGAGATCACAATGTGTTTTAGTGGTTGTTTACACTTGTATTTAGCACTGTGATCATATCATCCAAGACATGTTGGTATGAACCAGGTATGGACAAGGCCTTAAACACAAAATTCGATATACGCTCTGCTTGATTTGATCATGTTTTCCCAGGTGATGTACATTTTAGGTTTTAGGTCTTCTATTATCTAAAATGGTTTGAAAAATAGTGCATAGAGCTGCTGCAAATGGTAAGAAAAATCTCATGTCCCCAGACCTCCCTATATTTTGACTGAGCCCTGAATGTTTACAACCTCTGGCTGTGCCCCAGAGCATTACCGTACAGTGACTTATATGTGGTAGCAGCAACTAAGGATAGATATATTTTGGTTTATCCTTCATGTACAAGCTCCTTTATTATATTTTGCAGATAGACAGGGGCACAGGGTTTATTTAAGTGTAGGTTCACACAACAATGCTCATATGTAAATTGAGACAGTTTTTGGTTGCGGTTATTAAGATAGATATGAAGAGATCCCTCCCTAATTTAATTCTGTTGTAAGTGATGAGGAACAAAATCCTTACCCTTTGCAAATTAATTCTGTACTTGAGCTGCAGCTCATATGAGGCTTTAGCAGTCTAAGCTAAACAAATGAGAGGGACGTCTTCCAATTTTAGTCTTTTCAATCCCACATTCTCTCCTAAATGTTTCCCCAGACAGTATTTTCTTGCTGAGTTGCCGCAGGGAGACAGTAACACAAAGAGGAAATGCTGTACTAAAAAGACCTCTTTTGCAAGATACCTGCCTGATATGTCAAACTCAGACTGCTGAAGCCTCATATCAGCCTTAGCCGACTTTTAGGATACGTCTTTGCACGGAGTAGGACTGTGGATTTTGTTCCCCGCTTCTTACAGTAGAATTACATTAGAGGGAAATCTCTTCAGGGCCACTGTGAAGAGAAGGGATGATCACAGCAACCAAAAACTGTGTCAATGCACGAATGAGAATGTGAGTATTGTATAAAAAGAGACTTGGATCCTAGGCTGGGAAAAAGATGAATATCACCTGAGGCCAACAGGAAACTGCAGCAGGGTTTAATGACTGTGGACTGTTGGATGTAGTCCTATAAATTTATTACTATAGAGTACAATAGGACTAATTTAAAACCTCAGAGCATGGTCTCCATCAGTTATAATGCACCACATAGTGAAAGCAGGCTGCTCTTATACACTGTTTCTGCATAATTTCATGTAAAGTAGCCTTGACGACACCCAGCTATGTGTGTTTTCCTAAACCTAACAAATGTAACTTCACTTGCCCAAACCATGGATTGGGCTCATCGAACAAGGTTGAGCTGGCTACTTCTGGTTTAGCAATCCACTAACATGAATAAAGATAACTATTTAATCATGCAGCTTTGTTAGAATGTAATGTTATGGGACTGAATGGATCATATCTGGATAGTAAAATGGGTCATTTTGCAGAGGTTGTGACACTTATAAAAATCTATCCACTAATTTACAGACGTCACTCTCCAAATATAAGGGTGCTTTCACATGTGCCCTGCTTGGTCCAAACAAACTCAAGTTCGTTTGCCCCCTAAGTGCGGTTCATTTGGGCAGGTGTGAACACAGCAATCACACTCGGGTGCGCACTGTAACCACCACACCCTCTTGAAGAGGTGGTCTCGGTCTGGTTAAAACTGAACTCTGGTGCAGTTCGTTTCGACATGTTCCAACCTGGATCTGAACCAACTGCAGTCACATGACACATTGTTTGGGTTAAACATGAGCATGTTACAGTCCTGGAGGATTATTAATGTGCACCTCCTCCTGTACTGCCTTAATATGCACATTCAGCACATCCAATGCATCAAAACATTGTTTTCTAGTTGGAGCCGCGCCTCATTTTCAAACTGTATGGTTTGACTAAAATGAACAATGACAGCAATATAGTCCACGATGAGCAGCGCTAAAATCAACCTGCGTAGTTGTCCCTCCATTGTGACATTAGAAAGTGTCACATTTATCTTGCAAGCGTACTCTTCTTCATTTTGTTTACTTCAAGGATTTGTCCTGTATGGAAATTCTGATCAATCAAGAGCAGCTTTCTCGCGCAAGGTATCTGATCTGGTCCGCTTGTAAATGCTGCCGTGAGAACACGAACCAAATCTAGGTGATTATACAACTTTGTAGCAAAAGTAGTCCCTGATTCAGACCAAAGCAAGACAACTCTAGGTTTGAAAGCACCTACCCAATGGCAAAACCTGATGGACCCAATAGTTGTAATTCTACTGTTTTGCCGCTATGATGGTTTCAAAGCCCGGCATACTTCCTGAGGCCTTGGCCTAAACCTAACCTACATAACTCTATGTTAAGTAGGTAAAGTGAAGATGCCAATTGTGGGGCACCAAATCGTTAGATATCTACTGTTGTATTAGGATACATTGGTGAAAAGCACACTGAAACCAGCAAATTTTCTCCCAGAAATGTGTTTGCCTGCTTGAGGGAAATAGAAAAAGGAATTTAATGAGACACCACTGGAAACTTTTTAACAAAAATATGGCAGTTTAAGACCAAACTAGTGTTGCCCCCCAAGCAGGTAAAGTTTACTGTTGCTCCAGTCGCCCACTCAGAATGTACAGTCATTATTTTCTGAATTTAAAATCGTCCATGTCTATTTCAGTTTCCTCAGGCAGTGTGAAATATGGTCAGCATTAGCAAACAGGACAGCAACATCTTAGCAATTAATGTTCCAGATTTGAGATATGGACAATTTATGCAAAAGAGAAAACACCAATTATCTGTATGACTGTGACATCAGCAGGGAGTAGATAAATGAAAATTGGTAGCAACACTAATGTGTTTTTTTTTTCCCATATATGCTCTCTGTCTTGTGTGCCACCACATGTGCTGCACTCTTTCTAGATATATTTACATTTATAATCCATTTCTCTGCCCTCTTTTGGCTTTGTTTGTGTGTGAAGTTGACTTTTAAATCACCTTTACAGATGGACGTTATAATATGCAGAGAAACGATACAATGTCACTAAAGTCATTATCGTGCGAGATGCTGCTCCACTGAAGCCGAAACCCTGCGCTAAGATAAGAGGATTTTAATGAGACATCCTCAGAAGACAGAGTTGGAATTTGCCGGTTTTCATTTAATGATGGTGTCTCTTTGACTGATAGTGAGGACCATTTCACAATACCATTTCTCTTCTCCAATTCATAATCTCTGAACTAATATTGAACTTTCTCTCCGAAACCAAAGGAGAAAAAGTATATGTGTGCGTGTGGTAGCAGTAGTCAGGGAGGCTTTGACTCTTTCATGGCTTTCATGATGTGAATTCAGGTGTTGAACAAAAGCCTCTCAGACGTAAAAAAAAAAAAAAAAGAATACAAATATACCACTTCAGCATTTTCTGAAAAGCCTACAACCTACAATGCTGCACCCACAGTTAAGCATTTTTCTATTTTCACAGAGAATAAAAGCTCCCCTCTATATCTGCTTTTCACCACGTTCATTAATTTCTTTGTAAGTAAAGAACTGCCCCAGTAAGAAACCTCCATACTGCAGAAACCACACAATGATGGTTTTAAATCCTGCAGGCAAAATGTGCTCCTATGGCAGGTGTTCTATCCTGACTACCTGTTGATTTCATCAGACAGATACTCTGCACCCTGCTGCGGTTCAGTCTAGGACTGTGTGTGCCAGAGAGCTCAGAAGCTCAGCGGTGACTATTTCAGTAACACGGTGAAGTGAGGCGGAAACAAAATTTAATATGGAAGCTTTTTATTTCTCTGGCCTTGGAACATCTTTGCTGGCCAAAAGGTAACAGTAATACACGAATAATAAGAGTCACAGGAAGAACAGAGGCCGGTCACCAGAAGAAAATGTCAGCATTTTATGGTTCTGCAAACCAGGGATGTGTTCCATTTATGTTTCATACATATCATATCAGTGTTTCTAAAGTGACATAGTTCTGGTTATATGTATATGACAGCTGCCCAGATGGAGACCACTGTTCAAAAACACCAGTGGTTTTTTTTTTAGCAAAACATCACTGTGTTTCCAGTGGCAAATATGTCACTAAAGGGGGTGTTTTAAGCTTAAACATGATCTCTTCCTGACCATAACCACGTGTTTGTGCCTAAATATAACCACAGCATTGTTAAAATGTAAAGAGACATAAAGATACAACATGTCTCCTACATAATAACCATACACTGTAAAAAATAACATATGCAGCTATCAGGATGTAACCCAGTGGTTTTTGGACTCCCATTGTCAAGTCTCGAATTCGGCACTTCGGCTGCAGCCATCTTGGTTTTTATGAGCTGGAAGTTTCAGCCCTGTCTCACTCTGCAGTTGTCAAAATCAGGTGCTTGGGCAGTGACTTGCAGTGTCAAACACGTGGGTAATATTATGAAGCTGTTGCAGTTGCACCAAACCTATAGGATTAGGTTTAGGAAGCAAAACTCATTGGTTAGGATTAAAATCAATATGTTTGTTATTAGAGTTGTGTTGACACCAAACACTGCAGCACCTGGTGGGAATTCAGACTCTCTCATTCTTCATTTTACATCACCTGCCTTCCTTCTTCCTCATATAATAATTACTACGGCCATTAGAGGTCACTGCCTAACAAAACGCATAAATATGGGTCACGATCTCTGTTTGGAAAAAAAACACATTGTGGTCGTATTTTGAAGGAGGACAGTCTTTGATGTGTAAATGACACATATCCGCAGTTTGCAAAATCATTCAATGCATTATTAACAATGGTGATTTGGTTGGAAGGATACAGGCCAGTATCTCCACAGTCCGTCATCGACCAGCCACATCGTCGTGTTAGGCCTACCAACAGATCAGTCTAGATCTACTGCAAAACTAGTCAGATGTTGAGGAAAGTCCGACCGGTTTGCAGCCTTAAAAGATTCATCAGCCTAACCATATTAAACTAATAATGCTGCCATATACTTTTCTGGTGCTGTTATTACTTGTACAAGAAAAGAGATGAGTTTTAAAACTGAAAACTAAGTTGGAAAATGCCATGAGCTATAGTTCATTGTGGTAAGGGATACATCTGAATTCTGAGATGTAAACAGATGGCTGACAGAGAAGAAGAAAACACAAGGGGTTAGCCAAACTTTAAGTATTTGCAACATCCCTCGCAGATTACAGACATACGCACACATGTACTTGCAGTTGTTGCATACACACAGCAACATGCAGCACCTCATATGCACTCGCTTTTGCTTCTACCTCCTTAAAAATTAATTTAGATTGTTATTTTTTTTTTGGTTAAAGTCTATCGTAGTGATCCCCCCAAGTTCCCACATCTCAGCAATTACTTTTCACAGCACAATGTTTGCACATAGAAGTGATGGTAGGAAACATGCTGCAGGGTGTAACAGAGAAGAATTATCTTTTAACACAAACAGAATAATAACTATCCTCACGAATACACAGCACAGGCCCTGTCGCATTCACACACATGAATGGATTGCATTCTGTATATAATGCTTCGACCTTGTAGGAGATGTGTTGGTCATTTTTAGCGCTGCAGCAGAACAACTTTCAGAGCACAGTGAAACGTTTTCTTCACTAGTGAATTAGACAGTGGCCGTGACACAGTGTGATTCATGGCATGGCAGGCCACCTTCTCTAAAGAGAGAGGTCACACAGACCAGGATTAATCACTTTTCTCCACACACAGTAGGCATCTTCATCCTTCCTGCCTCACAGTCACCTCCTCACCGGTGCCCTCTGTGCTCCCTCTTATCCTGTTTTTTTCTCCTTGTGCTTCTCATTTTCTTCCAGGTTCTTCTTTCACTCTCTTTCAAATCTCAATCCACATCTCATCTCCTCAAAATGAAGATCACTGCATTACCTCTCTCTTAGACACTGAAACCTTCTCTGTGACCAATTACCCAGCCTTTACATGAGTGCGGTGTGTTTGATACTCCTTTCTAATCAATTCTCTCTCGTGCTCGCTCGTGTCTCTTGTGCTCTTTAGTATGGGTGACAGAGTGGAGATCAACGCTGCCTCCACTGAAGATAAATGCATCACACATAATGACTCTGTGCCCTGCTCTTTGTGTGTGTGCACACTGTATGCAGATGCTTTCTCCATAATAATAGGTGCCTGAGAAACTGACATTTAATGGAGTGCGACTGTTATGTCTAAAGAACTGCAGAGTGGTGGAAATATTAGTCAATTTCAGACAGTTTAATATAAAGTGTTGTGCACCGAGTTAGTGATGTGTATCTAGGATAGATGTTACAAATATATATTGTAGTTGTCTTAGTTATAATGATGGCGTTATAGGAGTTTGACAACAATGCTATTTCAATCAGGAGAGACAGAAGAATGAAATAACGATAATATTTAATACAAAACATGAGTGTACAGATGAACAGATTATTTGTGCTGATTGAGATTTGGGTGGGTGCGCTGGATGACATTCTGGGACACCATTTTAAGTCCTACCTGTTTCACGCACCAAGTGACTTTGCATTTGTAATAAAACATAGAGATGCATCGTGTACTGAATCATTCTACGTAAAATGGAGGAGGTTGCATTGGTAAGTGCAGTAAAGTTTGTTTTAAACTGACTTCACTAACACATAAAGCAGCTCGTGGGATAAGTGAAACTTTTGGAAGAAATCTTTTCATTTCAACCCAAATCATGATCTTCGTCCTAAACTTTCAGAGCTATCTGGCTTCAAGACCTGAAGGCAAACTTCTCCCAACAGCCATGGATTATGCATTAGCTGCAACATCATTTAGTGAAAATAAAACGTTTGGCCGAATAGTAACTGTCAGGGTTCATAGACCAAATGGATTTATTTTTTTTTGCCAATCAGCATCATTAGTTTAAGCTTAACTTTTAAAAAGTAGCCTAGCAGCTAGCAGGTTTCTCCTCTACTCATAGATCAACTAATTAAATTAATTAAAGCCTGGTTATTCAATAAATTAGTTTTAAATTGCACTTGTTTTTCATTGTTGGTTGGTTGTTCTATGTTAATTTTTATTTACGCGTACTTGAAGACTTTATAATAGTTTAATGTGAGTAATCGAATATGGAAATTACTTCAAATGCCCATCACTGAAAGCTACGCAGTCATATGCCGATGATAGCTCAGAAATGATGAGGAGAAAGTGATCATCTCTCTGTCTGCCACCTTAATTCCTCTTTCATCACCCCTCCTTCATTATACCAATGAAAACAAGAACGTAAAGTTCAACAGCTGTTACAGACAACTGATTACTTTTGTTTTCATATCACTTCGTTCAGTGAAAACACTTTCTTCTAATTGCACTCTGGCTCATTATGGAGATTAATTGGCTGGTTTGAAAATTTAATTTGTTCCACTTCATCTTTTGTGCCTTTTGAGTTCCCCACGTTCGCCTGTGATCAAACTTACATTTTGGTTGCACTTAACAACATGAATAAGAGATATGAAAACTTGCCCGAGGTCTGCGTGCCTTTTTTTTTTGCAGGAGTGGATGTGTATGTAGCACCTGAGGTAACAGTTACCGCTCAGCACTTACAGAGAGCTCTGCTGCTGTATGATAAGGCTCTGCTGTCTACCACAGTGAAGTCTGCCTCATTTCAACTGAACCACAGGCATCGCAGGTAGCTGTGAGGGGGCAGCGCAGACAGAGCAAATATATCGAATCACAAAGGTCCGTGTTGATTTTTCAGCTTCGCCCTCAGAGAAGAATCAATATACAGGCACACTATACCTGACACTCTATATATTCATTAGAATTTGATCTGCAGCAGCTCCCATAGATGCTGTTCATGTAAAGTTTGCAAGAAACCACATCATTAATACAAACTCTGTGGCAAGAGGCATCATTATTTAAACACTATGGAGGGTTTTTTCTCAAGACTTAAAGCAGCTATTGACTATGTTTTTATGATAAAAATGGATCAAATGATGAAACAATGTGACAACGTGAAAGGCGGGTGTTTGTAGTGATGAACCTACAGAGCATTATTGCCTGAATCTGAAGCTCTCCTCTGCTTTACAGGGTTTTAGAGCAAGTTTCAACTCATTTTTAAAGTGTCAGCCTTGCAGCTTTACTGTTTTGGTCAAACTTCTCTCGTTCCCAGGTTGTCAAACACAGACACTTGGTCGAAACCCCGCAGCTTCTGATGCCCTTAGCGGATTAATGATTAAAGGGTAACTTCAATACTTTTCAACCTAGATTCTGTTTTCCCACATTTTTGTGTCCAAGTGGCTTATGGGAACAACAGTTTTTGAAACTGGTCAAGTGTTGAGCGAGACAGCTGCAGTTGGCAGAAGTGAAACAGGCTCTAATGTAACCACATGGGGCAATTGCGCAACCTTGATGTATGTCCATTATAAGTGCTCATTTTTGCCAAGGATAGGCTCAGATTATTATTTTAAATGGCAAACACCATTATGGAAAGGATCCTTACAGAGATAGACTTTTGAGTTGAAGAGTAAGATCCTTTTTGTTTGACCCGACATTGCCGTTGCCAAACCCACCAGACTCCATTTAAATGCACAATAATTTTAGCATGTATGGAGCCAGAATATTTTCACATCTAACTGGGTGAATTAAGAGTTTATTTCAACCAAACCAGAGTTGGTGAGTGTTGGAACAGTGGAAATACAATCCAGGATGGCTTTTGTGAGTTTCATTTTGTTTTTGTGGACTTTGACTGAAGCGTGTTCTATGATGATAAAATTGCTGTTTATTTAAATGGGGTCTGGTGGGTTTGACAATGGTGATTTCTAGGCTGTTTCTCAATCAACAAAAAGTATCTTACTCTATAAGACAAAGGTCTGTCCCTGTAGGGATACTTTTCATAATGTTGTCAGACAGTTTGAGCATGTCAGTGGCAAAAACAAGCACTTTTAGTGGACATAAATGACTATGCACAATTGCACCAAGTGGTTACAATGCAGCCTGTTCCGCTGCTGCTGGCTGCAGCTTGTTCTTTTAAATTGCAGCAGTAGAAAAGTTTGGGTGTAAAGCGGGCAATTTTTTTGTGCAAATATATTGTGGTGGTTCCACTTAAATTCAGTTTTGTCCTAAAGTTCGAGGAGAGTCAAACTCATGAGTCCTGGGAAATCCTTTTTCACATGTCTTCAGGTTCACATTTGTTCCATCTCCAGCCTCCTCCTGACAGGCACATGGCCTCCGGGCAGTGCCTCATTCTGCATGATATTTCACCCTCTTACAGTAAATGGACACATTTCACATTAGACCTATCTGTATGTATTTCCTCAGTAATGCATGTCCTGAGTGGCAGTGTGGAGCACAATGAGGAGTCAAGAGGCTACTCCACAGTCATTCTCACTTACTGAGTCATCCTCATTCGTGGCTCCCACTGCCAGCTGGCAGCTCCAGCAACAGACACCCAGACTGCATCTGTCACAGCTGTCTCACTGTCAGCCTCTGTACAATTGCAAAGGCCACTCCATTACTGAATCTATAGAGCTGAGAGAGTAGCACACCAGACATATAAGAGCCAATCCTCCACAGTCTTGTGTGGCAGCTTTTGACAGAAGAGAGGGGCTGGCTGTCTGTGGCACAGCTTTTAGGTAGATCTGAGAGGCTCAGCGACTGCATACCTTCAGTCCTGACAAATAAGGGAGGCTGAGAGAGTACAGGGAGAGGGCTGAGAGGGAGAGATCCTCCTCCCTTATAGACAGTCCATCCGCCCTGTGACCCTGTTGTCTGAGTGGACTGTCAAGCTGTAACAGAAGTGATTGAGACAGCGTGGGTGTATGGGAGAGAGGTGGGAAAAGGGCTTTCTGCAGAGAAAAAGAGGGAAAGAAGACATAGATGAGAGGACAAATGATTGAAAAGCAGGAATAAGAATCAAGGCAGAGGGATTAGAGGCCAGGAGCTGGTTTTAAGAAGAGTCTGGAAAGAGTGAAGTGGGAAAGTGACGACAGAAAAGGAAAAGGCAGCATGTGTATATGACAGATTTTATTAGGGCTTCTCCGGGCAGCTTCAAAGTGATCCTCTACAAATGCCATACCAAGGATATACAGTAAAAGGCAAGAGGTCTCAAATGGGAATCGTAGAAAAACATGTTATCGTGGATCAATGTCGTAAGGACCTTGATGTAAAAGTTTTTGGGGAGATCAAAGGTGTCTTGCAGTCTTACAGCCAGCATGCTGCATGTTCTTATGAGTTATTCAGTGAAGTATGGATTGGTGCAGGAGGTGAGAGGGCTGTGGAATCAGATCAGAGAGGGATAGAGTTAAGAAAGTGCTGTACCAGCATTATGACTTGTGGTTTGTCCCTGAAACTTGAGAGGTGAGTGAGGTGTCTATGAATGATTGTACTTAGGGGCGTACTATGCAGGATTTTCCTGAAAATAAAAGAAACAATATATGGACTCACCTCAAAGTAATCCCCCTCAATCATCACTTATGAAACAGTAGAAGTGTGTGGCGGTGTATTTATCTGCAGAGACTCTGCCCTGTGCCTGTATTTCTTCTTAGTATGCTGTGCTCACGACTTTATCGAGTGCTCTGGGAATGAGTCCCAAAACCCAGAAATTAGTTTGCATTTTAGTACTCCTGGTTCCCTCATTTTGAAGTCAACATGTCTTTTGAATGGGTTCTTGGTCTGTGGTAAGCACAACCTGAAGAGACTTGTACTTCAGTCAGGACCACTTTAATTATAGAAAACTTTATTTCCATTTGCAGATGGATATATTGGCAGTATGGCTCTGTTCTGGGGCCTCTCTGCCTTTCCTAAGTCTACGTAGAAAGCCTCATCCAATGCGTGGAAAGCCTTAAGGCAGAGAAAGCAAACCTCCCTGCCCTTCCATGTGCCTACGTGGAAAGCCGAGGGCAGGGAGAGCAGCAGCAAAGACCCCCGGGAACACAACAGAGGAGGAGCTGGGGTGGAGGCAGGTTGCAAAGCAGCTTGCAGAGGAGGCAGCAACAGTAGGCAGGCCAGAGCAGTTTAAATAGGGCGCCCTGAATGAGATTTGCCAATTGATTGCATAAAAAGGAATCATGTGATGTATCAGCTGACTCCCTTCCATGAATCAGCTGGGATGTGAGCTGAGCTTGACTTCATGTCCTGCCTGAACCAATGCTTTGCTCAATTTTTCTTCAATGATAGAACATATGTAAGTAAATACTCCACTCATTAATTTTGAAGTTTGTGTGTGTTTTTTAAAAGGGAGTTACAACATAACATCATCACACCAAACAGGACTCTACAGCCTTATTGTGGTGGCAACATTGAGCAGTTTGTTTACAGCCTAATGTTAGCTTTGTTCTTCTAGCCATTGCATTTAAGCTTCAGAAACCATGTGGTGTTCATCTGTGGACATTATCTTGCTAGACAAAACATGTAAGAATCGTAAACTTTTTTTTTGCCACAGATCCCTGTGTGTTTTCCCTCCCTTTTGATGACTTCACCTGTGTCTGATTGTCTGTCCCGCCCTGATTAGCCTCACCTGTGTCTCGTTATCCTTCCCCTCACCAGAGTATTTAGTGTTTTCTCTCAGTGCCAGTTCGTCTTAGCTCCCAGCCTTTTGTTTCCCTGTGTCCTTTTCTTTTTTCCTTTTTTTTTGGATGTAGCCTGTGGCTTGACTCTGACTCATCCCTATTGGATTTGTTTGCCATCACTGTAAGTTGTGCCATTGAGTCCACTCTCACCTGGTCTCACCTCTCAATCTCACCTCACAAGATGTTATTTTCTGGAATAATCCAAAATCCAATGGAAATATCCTACAGGCTTTTTGACGAGGAAACCAGAGTTTCTCTTCGAAGCTGGAGCAACACGTCAGTTTTATTATGTACCTTAAATAGCAGAGGAAGTTGGATTGCTCCAAATTCACCTTCTGAAATTGCTTTGTACTCTGGCCCTCTAAATTGACTGTTTGTCCAGCGCCTGCCACAAACAGAGATGTCCAATCATAGCATAGCAACTGTAACTAGGGCACAGCAGGCCTGTCAAGCTTTGGATTTCTACAGATATTGAAGCAATGTGCAAGGGCTAAAACGTGTACTGTCAATACCATTATTGTAAACTGCACACGTGCAGTCATGGGTGGATGAGTCAATGGGCTCTTGGACGCAGATATGCAAAGGCCCCCATCGCCTCTCCAACAAAGAAACAAGACAAACAGACTTTGGGATTTTACATATCTTTTTAGTCACTATGTGTGTGTCTTTTTGAATTTTTTTTTTTGTCTCTTTGTGGTTATTTTGTGTCTTGTGTCATTTATTTATTTCTTTGTGGTTTGTTCATATTAATTTAAATTAAATTTTGTAGGCAAAGGCCAGGGGGGGCCCAACACTTTGTTCTGAGCCTGTGCCCACTAGGTCCGTTCAGTAATTCCTCCTTGCATGCAGTAGTTCAACAGAAGGCTTGACAAGCATAGTAACAGTAAGTAAGGTAGCAAGGCTTGGTGAAGGTTTTATTTTCTGAGTCCTCATTTTATTTAGAAATGGAGACCTGTCCAGTGACTGACTCTGTTCACTAATAAACTATAAGTAGAGTTTGAGTGATGAATGTGTCCTCATTAAAGTGTTTCAGCTGGCATTCAACAATAATGAATGATTACTTAATGGGCCTACCAGGCACAGGCCAAGGAGCCCTAAATGTTGGGGCCCACCTGGCCTTCTACCGCAAAATGTCTCTCATATGAACAAACTACAAAGAGGCACAAAACTAAATAAAATGACACAAATACAACTCAGAGATACACATTAACCTTTATAGAGACATGAAAATGACAAAGACATGCAAAGGAACTACAGTGAGAAATAAAACGACTACCAAGAGACACAAATATATCCCAAAGAGACACAAATTGACAAGAGAGACATACAAAGGAAGTACAAAGAGACACAAAACGACTACAAAGACACACAGAACAACCAAAAAAGCACACATAATACCTCCAAAGAGACTAAATGACTAAAAGAGACACACTGACTACAAAAAGATCTTAAGAAACTACAAAGAGACACAAAACAACTACATTAAACCCTAAATTACCTAAAAAGACACAAATATTTCTCAAAGACACACACATTGACCTTTAAGAGACACAAAATGACAACACAGACATGCAACGGAACTACAGAGAGACACAAAGCAACCAAAAAAGGCACAAGTATATCTTAAAAAGTAACTAAATGACTTACAGACACATAACACCCATGATGAGATGCAAAGGAACTACAGGGAAACAATGTGACCAAGGACACACAAAATTACCACAGAGACACAAAACCACATAAAGATGCTGATAACCACAACCATAACAAAAAGAGGCAAAACCAGCACAAAGTCTGTGTGTCTTGCCGCCATGTATGAGGTGGTGGTGGTGGTGCCTTTTGCGTGTCTGCGCCCAGGGGCCCGTTGTCTCATAACTCGTCCATGAATGTAAATCTATACATAATCATGATTTCTACCCCAGGCTTTTCCTGCATAGCTCTGCATACCTCTGTGTTAATCTGGAGCATTTGTGGAATTAGAAACTCTCTGTGAGCTTTGCTTGGCTTCTCTCGCACAGGCCCCCATCACAGATGACGTCCCTTAAGCGGCGAATGGCCTCGTGCCAACGCGCACATCCTGTGTGGTAAATGATTAAGATGTTTACCCATGATTAAAGATGCTCTTTCTCCCCCAAACGCTTCAGATGAGTACCTCGGCTCACTGTTAGCCTGCAAAAAACGATGCTTGATAAATGATTCAACGCTTGGCTGATCAGTTCTCCCGACTTCCTGTTTGTTGCTGTGGATTAAACCATGACTCAGTTAAGAGCTGTGTAATGTAGTGTTGTGTTTGTTGGTTTGTGGCCTTGCGGGACACTTGAGCTGACCTCTGTTGGTTTGATTGTCTTTGATCTCTCCAAATGAGTCAACAGAAGCGACAGAGAATGCTCGCAGGCAACTTCGGGTCTTTCTCATAGTTTCTCCGGACAGTAACTTAATTTTCTGTTAGTGCCAGTTATTTAAGAGGGATATAATTGTCTCTGCATGAAATGATCTGCATGGTATATCAGCTATATTTTGAGAAATCTAATAAAAGGAGCTACAGGAGATACTTATTCCAATCACTTGTACATGCACAAGCAAGTCATTTCATACAGGTTGACAATGTAATTACACAGAATTACTTCCTTGAGCTACTACATCTTCGTAATGACACTAAAATGAAGCAGGGGTGTGTGTATAAGTGTGTGATAACAGGCAGTGCTACCAGAGCTTGGTGCTTGGATGGTGCCAGGGTGAACAAATAAATCAGGGTGGCATGTTACTGTCACATCTCCCTGCTATAATCTCCCACTTTGATTGGCCTTAATTGATCTCATTTGAGCTGGTTAAGGCTTCCCCCTGCTCAGCGGACACAGCTGCTGCCTGGCTTGTCAGAGCTTACTAATTATATGCCACCGCTGTCATGTGACACCAAGCTACCTCTGGCAACAAAACAAAAATCTTTACAATTCGGCACACCTGAGGATTTCTGTGTGCTTTTCCTCGTCTTAACATCACCTGTGAGGCTTGACGTATGCTGAGATAAGTCAGCGTCTGAAAGCAGAACATGGCACTGAATCTTCTCCCACACACTCTGCTGTCTGTTCATACAGAAGAATGTTGATACAGAATATATCTGGATGTCTTATGCAATATTCTGCATGGTGTTATCTTTCCTCGAAATGACAGAGTATGAAAAGAGAATAAGGTTGTTAACGTGGGGGAGGCGATGCCTTCCAGTTGCTGCACAGTGAATAAAACACACTTCTACCCAGAGGTGTGTGTCTGGAAGCTGGAGACGCATCAATTAAGACAGACCTTGAAAGAAACCCGTGTTTCAAATCACAGCTTTAAGAAAATCTAAATCAGTCGCTAAAGTCTCTCCTTCCACAGATGAACTGAGAGTCATTTCGTCAACATGGAACAGTTTGGCATTTGGGAAATGCGATTATCCGCTTCCTTGCAGAGAGTCAGATGTGTACCACTCTCACATCTGTGTGGTAGATATGAAGATACATCCAGCAAAAACAACAGTGTATAAACAACAGGTTGAAGTTTTACACGGGGCTCATAAGCTGACCTATCTTATATTATGGCTGGGTGCAGTGGCTTCGTGGAGTCTCTGCTGGTTGCCTGGCAGCTTCAAAATCACGACAAGATGGGCAGCCGAGAAATTGTCTGCCACATAATAACACTGGAATAAGTGAGCTGGTATAGCCCCATTTCCACCAAGCAGTATGGCACGGTACAGTTCAGCTCAGTACGCTTTTTTTCTGTTCACACTGTGAAAAGTTGTGGATGGTACCAATGGAACCGTTCTGTACGTCCCCATTTTTGGTCCCCCCTCTGTTGGGGTACCTAGCACACAGATCTGGTACTAAAAGGTGGAGCTGTGAACACTGCAGTCTCTTGTGACTGGTTTACATATACTTTCGGCCGTGTTATGTTTACTGCATTATACTGTAACCTTCCCTCTGAGAAAAACAGCGTTAAAGTTTTCAGAACAGGTTTGATTTTCTGCGTTCTTGATCATATTTTCCAAAAATATTGGAAAATTATTAAATATTGTTCAAGACTAATATTAAATATTTCCGAATAAATGCCATCGAGGCTGTTACCAAAAATTCAGGCCTGACTTGTAGTTGTAGAAAGGAATAATTATTTTCTTGTGCACACAAGTATGAGAAAAGTCTTTGCCGATTAGACCCCGTCGTGATGTCATCTATTCCAGGAGGGTGGTAAAGACGTCGTAGATTAGGGAATTAGGGAGTCTAGACGCTGGTGGTGATGAGATGAGATGAGACGAAGAGGGAGCTGAGGATCTGGATGTGAAGAGGAGTGGGCTTTTGATGAGTTTGTCTTGGGCTCAGGATAAGGTGACTTGGAGGAGGGCACGATGATTCCACCTAAAATGACAGCTGACAGGAGCAGAGAGACGAACAGATTTAAAGTTTGGCAGCAGCGACATAAATGGCTGAAGGGGACCGTGGCAAAGTTTGCTAGTCAGCTGATTGGTGGAAGTGGTGGGAGTGGGATAGAGAGAGAGCTGTGAATGAATATAGCATAAAGAAAGTCTTACGCTGAGCTTCATTACGAAGACGCTGCAATGTCTTATTCCTTTGGTTTCCACTGATGTCCACCTGAGCAGAGACACCTTGTAAATACGTGTCAACATTATGTTTGCTGACTTACTGAGACTAAAAACTCCATTTAACAACTGACGGACTGGTGAATAATGGGAGTCCTGAATTTGGATGGAGCAACTGAGAGCCAAGACAAGATGACTGATAGGAGATGATGATCCCTCCTTTAAATCTCCTGAATGGGTTCTTCTTTCCACAGCTGCCTGGACTCCGTACGCTCCAACATCTTCCTCATTTGAATATGAAAGGGCACTGGAAGCATACATCATGATGATTGATTCTGAGCAGATTGAGGGAAGAGTCATTTGTCATGTTGCGCCTTGGAGTCCAAACCATTGCAATCTGTCTTTATATCACAAGACCAACATGTTATGAACTAATTGGCGATTCTGAGCTCATCATCACACCTGAATAAGAACTGGCTGCAGCTGCCCACTCTATAGGTACTGAATGTTTTTTGGCAGCCGTAGCTGCCTGCTCATTAACACCTGCACCCCACCTATTAGCATTGCTCTACTAGTCAGGTGCTTATTGTAGCATACCATGTGTGAAGACAAACCTTGACAGTTTTGGCATGCTCCGAAGTCAGCCCCGTTCTCCAAAAATGTCACAGGTGTCGAGTCGAAGTACGCTTCCTAGGTTAATGTCTGTTCAGCCGAAAGAAGCATGAATGTGGCATCTGTTGTATTTTTGTTCAGGACAGTGTTGCATGTGTGGGATAGCTGGTTGCCTCCCTCATCTTGTTTCACTGTCTGCTGGGCCCGTTTCCTGCATATCCTCTTTAATCCAATGTTGGAATATATTGCTCTCAGACATAATTACTTTAGCCCGCTCCCAGGCAATAATGTGATTTTCTGTCATACAGTGATTTCAGAAGGCTAATTTTAAGTTTCCCTGCTCTGCTTGATGTTTCTTTGAATGAGTAGGCACTTCAAGAATCTCTTTTTCTTCTTAGATGAGAGGCATGGGATTTCATAAATCACACCTCATTTCTCTTTTCCTCTTTCAAATTTCATCCTTGGGGGTGTACTTGAGGCTGGCACAGTTTGATAGGGGGTTTTACAAGGGATGGATGGGATGTACTTCATTAGCCTTTGCGTGTGCGCTGTGGCACCACTTTCTGCAAGACAGTTCTATCACACCTAACAGAATACATCATCACAAAACCTTTGATTTTTGAAGAACATCAGGGTTTAAAGTAACCTCTTCTTTGTGCACATAGACAAATTTGTTCCTCCCAGGCATCAAAAACATAAAAGCAATAACAGGCTACTGCTTCCTGACCAAACTATCAGCACATTTATCTTGGATTGACATGAATCTACAGCAAGTCCAAGTCTTAATCAGGTCAATACAATAATCTATTTTCATCAGCTGAGCCCAAAATTTCACCCTGTGTCGGTTTGTTTTTCCTCACCAGCACGCTTTAAGATTAGATTCATGAGTGTGCTGAGCAAAAAGCATGGTGCTTATACACAGGGTTAGTGCGTGTGGGTGGAATAGACTAGGGGAGGAAATCGTTTCGCCAGCCACTGCATTTATATTGCACCAGTTGAATTAAATAGTTACATGATTTCTTTCCACTTCAATAAGATAACCAATAACAAAAATCCCTTCAGGTTCAGACAGCTCATGCATAAGAACCCCGTCTGCTGAATGTCTATAAATCTAGCAGAGCAAAGTCATTCAAACATACTGTATACAAACAGTTATTATTTAAAGTGGTTTGTTTTGACCCTCAGACCACCGCAGGCATTTACACCTGCTGGGATCCAGAATAAGAATAGAAGCTATTATAAACACAGTATCTTGCACTACATGGCACTTCAGAGACATACTGGAGGTGCTCTGAACTTTAATATTAATCTGACATTGGACTGTGTGGAGGAGCTGCAGGCTTTTCTTACAGAGGAAGCCCTGGAGGGAGGAAAGTTGTCCCAGGCGCTGGCAGATATGAGGTATAAAGAGAATCCTTGTATAAAATTAATGTGTTTTTACCAATAAACATTCTGTAAATCATTTTAGTTCATTTATGTTGGCATATAACACATTACATTCAAGGTCCTGCTGATTTTTTTCCCCGTTTTCAATTATTGTTAATAGACTGAGGACCTCAAGTGGACGGTTAAGGAACAGCACCTCTGTCTGTGAGAGCAGTGTGAAAGAAAAAGGATCTGTCAGTGTGTACCATGTTAATGGTGTTTATCTGGCTTGATGTTGCAGCAGCTGTCATCCTATCTAACCTTCCACCCTCCCACTCAAGTAAAAAACAAATCCATCTCAGGAGCTGGCAGGGGTTCATCGCTAATAGGCTTCCCACGCTTGCTCCTTGTAGTTTGACCTTTATGCTGTCGCTCTAAGTGCATCTTTGTTCGTATGTTTCTTTCTATGTAGATATTTGCATGGTGAATTAATTATTTTTTGCCCAGTGAATAGATCGCTGCAGTAATGACACAATAGATAATCCAATGCAATGAAAACAAAGTAGTGCTCTGATAGAGTATTGCACCCATTAAACCTCATTGAAAGCTAATCAAGCAGTCAAGGCTGAAGTCCCAGAGACGCGTACCTCAGTGAAATTGACTTTAAATGTGCCAGCCATTTTTACTTGTTATTCAACATATTTAATATCACACATCACAGACTTCCACCTTTTGCATCTGGCTGACAGATTACCTCCTAATTTCAATACTTTCATGACAAACAGAATGTGAGTGATTTTCTATGCAATAGCTTTGATTGACAATAAAAGATTTTCTCAGCTTTTCCTGTTGAACCCTTTTACTTCAATAAGAAATGAACATGACACTTCCGATAATAACACTCTTACCCAAGCAATGTGATGCTTTTAAATTTGATTTCAATTGAGCTCTCTGTGTCTCCCCCTCCTTCAGATTGCTATAATAAGTATGATAAAGATCAACACACCAGCATCATGAGCCAAATTAGCCTCAGGGCTTTTTTCCTCGGTGCAGGCCTTCCATGTTTTTTTTTGTTGCCTGGTGTGTGTATCAGTTGGGTACTTCAAAGCAAATGTTAACTATTTCAACTGTTTATCCATTATTTTTAATTATTTCATCAGTTTAACCATTACTTTTAGCTATGTTGAAATAAAAGCCATTACTTTGAGCTATGTTAACTTATTAGCCGTTACTTTTAACAATGTCAACTTGTTAGCCATTACATTTAGCTATGATAAATTATTAGCCATTACCTTCAGCTATTTTAACTGTTTTAGGGTGATCATATTTTGATTTCCAAAAAAAGAGGACACTCGGCCCGGCCACGAGATAGCCTACTTATATGATACTCGCAGTTTACTCAAAGATGCCTTATAATTTTAATATATTTAAAGTTAATATATATATGGATAGAAAATTCAGTTATATTACAAAATAATATCTCTGAGGTCTCCCTCTCCGCAGAGCACCCACGGCGCACGCCCGGCCTGTTAAGCAGCCTGTAACCATAACAACTGTGTGACACAAACTCAGTGCTTTAGTTATTAAATAAAGTCAGGCTCGGTTCGGTTTCGGACATAACAAAACAGAATGACTGTCGGGACAGAAATATAAGGTCTGTGCTGCACTTTAACACAAACGCACACGCGCACACACACACACACACACACACACACACACACACGGAAAACCGGACATTATCATCAATTTATAAACACTCCCCGGACAGGACGTGGAAAGTGGAAATGTCCAGGCAAAAGAGGACGTTTGGTCAGCCTAAACTGTTTAGCCATTACTTTTAACTATGTGAACTTGCCAGTTGCATCTGCCTCCCTCAATACTGAACCAATTTTGAAACGAGTTGTAGGCCTACCTATGAATCATACGCACACATACACATGGGGAAATAGGGCCCAGGTTGAAAAATACCAAAGTTATCCTTTAAGGTGGGGACACGCCACACACTGGCGATGATAGCCAACTGCTGCGTTGTCTACATCGCCTCACATCGCCCTGTGTCAGTTGCATTTGAACACACTACACGGACTACAATTACACATCCTACACGTATGCTATCACTGCTTGGGGGTTGGTTTATGAAAAATACCTTCAGTATTCTTCTGAAGTTAAATGGAAAAACAGAAAGAACACACACACAGTTAATTTTTTCAGGGCTATTGGCATGAGTAAGAATGGGTCAGAGGGTAGTTTAATTGAATTTTAAATGGTCTAATTCACAGTGCTAAACTCTGCAGCTTCTGGATAAATTCTGTTCTCGTCTGAAATTCATTTTAAATTCCTCAAAGCCTGGTCTATTCTTTTTCTCTGAGATGGTCTCATTTTAATTCAAATTGACTTCTTCCCTGAAGTGCACTCCCTGCAGAAACAGAGGAGGAAAACAGAAAAGTTTTGAGAGCCAAGTGAAACTGTAATCACCCGAGCTGAATAGCCACAAGCAACCTCATCAGCATTACTGCCTCACATTTTACTCATTAAGAGTTTAAGTCACAAAGGGGAATAAACAAACTACCATATGTGTGGGTTTTTCTGAAATATTTGTGGATATCTGTGTTTGAATAATCACTTACTGGAGGTCATATAGTCATGTAGTTGCATGCGCCATTGCTTGTAATGAACAATAGCTCATTATTTAACAGATCCTACTTTCTGTCTACATTATTCTTTTATCATTTAGCTGAACAGCTGATGAAAAGAGGTTTATTTATGCTCTGGATTACCAATGCATGAATAAAAAACTGTATGGTTGCATAATCTCCATGAGAGTTATTACCAGAGGTTTCAGCTCAACAGCGCCTGAGATGTGCCGAGTCACTGTGAAGTCTGGAGAGAAATGCATCTAATAGGCTTTAGTCATTATAGGAGTTAATTAGACAGGAGTGCTAAGAGGATTCTGAGGAAGGATGATGAGCTCAGAGAGATGATGAGCCACGCTGTGAGGAGACGCCCAGTCAACTTCGCTGTTTACATTTTACTTTGCCGGACTACAATCACCCCAAACAACTGAGAGGAGGTGATTATTTAAATCAGAGGAAATAGATGAGTCATTGTGTTTGTGATATGCTTCGAGTAGATGTTGGGATGTGGCAGGGTATGAATTTCAAAGTAATCCCTGTTGTCATAATAGAGTCAAGGATGCTTCTCATGGCCCTTGATCATAATTAGAGTATCAAATGAAAATGACACCCTAACTTTTTTACCCTGGGTGAAAACAACCAGAATCAGCCACTCAGTAAAACAGGAAGAGAATCTGAAAAGGCCTAGAGGAACAGATATGTCCTGGCGCACAGGGTGAATTTTATATAGACAGTCATTTTCTGTATTTTTTTCTCAGTGATTTGATTTTATATGACCATCACCATTACAGTTACAGCCCAAATGTGCAAGCCATATCTTTAAAAAGGTCAAAAAGACACAATAACACACAACAGCCGTGTCGTTTGGCGCCATAATCCGCTACACAAGATGTGCAGTATTTTCTAAGAAAGACCACAATGACTGTGCAGTTGCACTAAAGTGGCTCAATTCTTTATCCCAAATTGTTTGGAGACAGTCGCTGAGAGCAGCTTGTCTCATTGCAACATTTTTCTTTGTGCCTGAGGCTGATTAGAAAAAAGCTTATCTGAACTCCACTTCCCCCTCTCAGGATGTCCCCTGCTGGACTCCACTACCTTTTGGAGGCTGCCAGATCCAGACGCTTTGAATCCCCTCAACACCCCCCACAGATGGTGCTTCAGGAGTCTCAATGTAGGACCAGCTGCATCTCGCTTGAACAGCTAGTGTGAGGCAGTAAGAGACAGCAAATACCTCTGACAAGATAATGTTCCTGGATATTGGCTGCTGCAGTGCTGTCAATCTGTAGTCACTGGACAGGATAGAACTGCAGTATCAATGTGATACAGTACATCTGCAGAATGAATCCTTTAAAAAACTAGACAGGGACAATGGAACAATGTCACACACGTCTGTGGCACAGAATTAAAACAGTATAACTCCTGCAATGTGAAGGTGCAGTCCAATCTAGCCTACATTAATGTAAACCTAATTTAGCTTTGACAAGTCAAACAACAATCCCTCGAGTCTAAAGTCAGTCATCTATGTCATTAGCAATTAAAATCTTAATTTCCATCATAGAAAGACTCCATGGATTTATTATCAGTAGCATTTATTTGCTGGTTAGTTTTTACTCTAAAGTGCTGCTGTTGGTTTAAAATTAACTTTAAATATCAGCAAAAAATGAGGAGAGGGTGCCTTAACCCTCTCCACACATACAGTAGAAATAATAAGATATTGTATATAATTATTATATAAAATACATGACACTATAAAAGGACAGTTAAGATGACAGCACAGTTATTCTGCATTTGTCCTTTTGGTTGCTACAAGTTTTTAAAGTGTACTTTAGTGCAGTACTTCAGTAAAAGTGCATTTCATCACTGCCCTTTGACCCCCTGGGCCTGTGCCTGGGAGCCCTAATTCATCCATGATTGACTCTACTAGACAAAGTTATTGGAGTAACAGTTATTATGTTAAAGTTATAGTAGGCTAATACTTATAATGTCTCTGCAATCAGTGTCTTAATCAAAATGCATGTAATAGTATGTATAGCTATGATCATGTTATTAAAGGCTTTGTAATTTTCTTTACTGGGTGCCTTTTGTAAATTAGACTTGATAACATCTTTCAAGCAAACATGTAGTCCAAAGTGCTTTACAAAGCAAAATTGAAGCAACATAGATTAAAAAAATGAATCAATAAAAGTTTCAAGTTTGTTTGTTTGTTTGTTTATTTCAGTCAGTCATATATACACTTCAAAGCAGCACAAGAAAAGAAAAAGAAAAAAAACCCAAAAACAATACACAATTCTGACTGAAAAAGGCTCAGGCAGAAGCAAAGCTTATTAATGCCCGCCTACTATGCATCTTAAGCTACACAATTCATGGTATCAAGTGGGAAGAGAAAAAAGAAAAAAAACAAACAAAAAAATATATACAGTACATATACATACTTACTCATGCACATACATAACTCTTTTCCCCTTTTTTCAATTACAGCCATAACTCCTAAATATAAATCCACATAAGGATTTTTTGAACATAACAAAGGAAGTACATTGCTTAAACTCCATTTACAATTACAAAGACTAAAAATTATAACTAGATCAATAAAAAAAAAATCAATACATAAAAGTGAATAAATAAAATGCAATAAAAACCAAGGATAAAGAAAAACAAACCAAAGCAAAACAAAAAAAGCTGTTTCTGGTTAGAAATGTGTCTCCTGGGCAAACTCATTAGAGTAACAGCGAAGTCAGATTTATATTTATGACTTATAACTGCTCTGCTGCAATCAGGATCTTAATCAAAATACATAAAAGGGTATTTAATCAATATAAGACATGTATATATATAATGATTGCATTAAAAGCGTCCTAATTTTCTCAACTGTATGACCTCAAACTATCAGTCTGCTGTATATATAGACTTCAACTCAAACTCAAACTCAACTTTATAGCGTCCTTTTATACCAAAATGTAGTCCAGAGTGCTTCATAAAGGAAAACAGACACGACATAAAATAAATAAAATAAAAACAAAAAACAACAATACATAAAATTTTGCAAACCTCAAAATACATTACAATACATTACAGCAACAAAACACTAAAATGTTAAGAAAAATCAATTAATTAATCAAAAGTAAAATTTAAGAAAATGGATAAAATAATGTTAAAAGAAATTAAATAAAACGGTTGTAGAAATGTGCCTCCTGAGTAGAGCTTCCTTTTCTATATTGTAGGACCTCAGACTATCAGTGTGCTGCAAATAGACTTTTGTAAATTCAACTCCAACTTAACTTTATGTTTTTGAAAGTGTTGAAACAAGACTACAAATTACAACAACAAAATCACAAAATGTTAAAAAATCAATATATATATATAACCCAATAAATAAAATTGAATTAAGCATAAAATAATGTGTAAAAACAAAAATCAAAACTGTTGCTGGTTAGAAATGTGCCTCCTTGGTACACGCACTGGAGTAACAGTCCAGACACATTATGACTTAAAACTCTTTGCTGCAGTCACTGTCTTAATCAAAATACATGTAATGGTATGTAATTAACTTCATAGCATCACATTTCATATAAAAATGTGATCCAAACTAAAATAACATTAAATAAGATAAATAAAAAACAATAACTAAAGTTTTGCAAGACTTAAAATTAAAACAATAAAATGTTAAAAATCAATAAAATAAAAACGAATAATTATGACAGATAAAAAATAATGTAGCCTTGGAAAAAAAAATCAAAACTTTTTATTTTTTTAATTGAAATATTTTTAGTTTATAAACTCATGTAAGGAACTGTGGCTTGATCATGAAAACAATAAACTGAAGATACGCATGTACACATAGTCATATATATATATATTGTATGAATATATTACAAGTGGTTGTTCCGGTGAACAACAATATTTGAGCGTTTTAAGGGGTGGACAGTATAAGAAAATATAAACCTAAAAGAATTTGAAACGCCAGGACTGTAATTTAAAATGAAAAAGGCCTAGACATGACTCCATATAAGTTAATAAGAGGATAATTGTTTCCATAATGTTTTAAAACTAAACAATAATGAACCTGTTGTTGCTGGTCAGAGGGGAGACAGCGCGCGCGGCCTTTCATAATAAAACGTCTCATTCTTAAACTTCCACCTTTGGGAAAAAAAACTGTTACATGGACTTCCTGTTTTGTCTGCAGGGGCGGAGCTACGTTTGCTCCAGAGTAACGGACCCGTCTGTAGTTTTCATTTTTCAGGATTAACAATGCAGGAAACAGCGCTTTGCCCTGTCAGCTGACATTATGGACAAAACACGGAAAGTTGGAGAGCTGCTGTGACGCATCTTAAATTCATTAAATTCACCGGACAGGATTCAACACTGCTGTAAGTCATGTCCGTCGAGTTGCATCGCTGTTGTGGCCGTTTGTCACCAAATAGTACACTGTGTGCACTTATTGTTTTTACACTGATGTTAACCCCTTCACAGCTGGGTACATACAAACTCTTATGTTTTCTTCTTCTACACTTTAACCCTTAAATATGGTGTTAAACTCCTCATTACACAAAGTCCCTGTACTCGGCTGCTATGATGTAAACTTTTTACAACCGACACTCTCTACAATGTAACCCATGCAAACTGCTCGTCGTGCATTTTTAATGAATACTTCCGCTGAGCCTTGATAGTATCTATGTGTTTACCTAACAGAGGCTCCCTGTGAAAGAGTTGCAGCCATGGTGCAGGAGTACCAGTCCCCAGTTCGGGTCTACAAGCATCCATTTGAGCTGATAATGGCGGTGAGTGGTGCCTTGATACAAGCTAATGAGAGTCTGCCACCTCTTGCGTAACTAAACTGGAGATTAAGGTGCAGCTATTACTGTTGTAGCGAGTGTGGCCGTGGCCCTTGAACTCTGTAGTCACACTCTTCTACCTTTTTTGCTCTTTATAGAAAACTTTATTTATTTATTCTTTCTTTATAAGGATCTCCAGTAGCATCAGCATGAACATTGGCTATTATTCCTGGGGTCCTCACATATATAGAATCATGACACAACAAATAAAACAGCTTATTTCATTGAATTAACAATCAAGTAGGAAAGAAAAGACAAATTTGTTCATCCCTGAAACAAAAATAAGACAAACACAAAATTATAAAACGATCACAATGCGTCCAGAAGTTATGGCAAATAAAATTGTTCCCTTTCTCACATATAAATAGTAATTTTTGAAGATCCAGTGTGTAAGATTTAGGGGGATTTAATTGCATTGAGCAGTGAGGACTGCAGATTGCAGCCCACTGAAACTTCTGTTTATTGTTCAGGAGGTTTTCCTGTGAGCTGAATTATCCGCAGAAGTCTCTTCCTCTCCAAAACAAACAGATGCAGTGATTTGAAGCAGTAAAAGCCCTGATTAAATCAGTTTCATATTACACATCAGTGTTTCTCCTATGCCTTTTAGCTCATTGCAGCAAGACTACCCAGCATCTGCTAATGTGTGCTCACCTTTTTTCTCTGATAACTCAGCATGTGGATGTTCAGGAGGTATTTTTACCGTGAGCCGAATTATCTGCAGAGGTCTCTTCCCCTCCAAAACAACTGGACCAGGAGATGTAAACCAGTGAACACTGAATCAGACATCACACTTAAAAAATCTGTGCTTTTCTTTTTTTGACAACATTGCTCTATGTGGAGGGGCCAACACAAAAGTGCAAATGGTCCTATCCAGAGCCAGTGTTTGGTCTGTCTGAAACTTGGTAGTGTGATGTTGATCTCCGTGGATGATGACCCCGCTCCCTGTGTAGATATAACGGGCTCATTCTTAGGTAATGAAAACACAACAATTCTTACTTTCAGGTGATCATACATTAAAGACAACATACTTTTTATATTATATTCCATTTCTGCCTCTTTGTCCCCCTAAATTCTACACACTGGACCTTTGATAAAAATACATACTTGTCTGAATGACCTGAGATTATATTTGTATCCATCCTGTGTCTTAAAACGTTTAATTCCAAGAAAATAGAGCATTAAAATACATTTTTCAATCTCTGCGTCTGAAAGGAGATTACTGCTTTCACTTACATTTATACACATTTACACACACACAATTCAATTATGGCTCCTGAAATGTCTGGGGATACTGTTCAATCAAATGTTTGAGCCAGTCCTTAAAATCTCTTGAACAAGCACTGGCTTTGAATTCCACCTGACCGTGAATCTGTATATTTTCTGCATTATACTTGTCATTGCTTTAGGTAGCACGAAGCTTCTTTCTGTTGCATACAGTGTTTTTGTGTTGAGCAAACTGAGAGAATAACCTCTAACATAATATCGTAGGTGTTTGTGTCAGCGGTACCTTTCAGACTAAATTCAACAGACACTTTCAGACACCCTACAGAATGTCTGCAGCCTTGTCTGCCTGCCAGGGTCATTTGTCTCTTACCTGCAGTGAATAAACAGAATTCTATATACGCTCTCTTCTACTGACGCTGTGGCGAATACAATAATATACAGGGAGCATACTGTGTAAAAGCTGCTTATTTAACTTTAGGTTACTTTCTCAGAGTCTCTGCGTCTGTAGCTCTTTGAAACTCAGCTTGTGTAATGTTGTTGCTGTTATTCATGTTTCATGTTTTGGAAAAGGTTTGACTATTCAGTGTTTTGGCTGTTTTTCACACAAAATTTGTTTCTAATATTACTAATCTAAAATGTAGTGCCGCATAGCGTGACTGTTGAAATGTCACAAGTATCATGCGATACACATAATCCAGACCGGCATTGTGTCACTGCATTATTGCAGAGGTCGCGTCCCCTTTCAGCTCACTGATCCACTTAGATGGGGAAGACTGACCGGACATGACGGCATTTAACCTCAATTTATTGAGGGATTCAAGGGTGTCACAAATGCTCAGTATCAGGCAATGACCATAGCTGTAGCTACCGTGGCGTCCCTCCTATTTTAAAGCCCAGAGTTTGGTATTACGGCCGCCACCATCTTGGATAGTTGGAGCCAGAAGGGACCGTATTTGGGCGAGAGGCTGGTGCTGTGGAGGAGTGAGGGGTGGATCTGACTGAGATGCCAAGGACACTAAGTGGCCCGCCCTTAATTATGCGTCACTTAAGCTTTAATAAAATGTAAATCTGTGAGTTAATTAAAAAATTTCCCCCTGTATAGCTATCATGAATGGGAAATCAGCTGCAGAAACCAGGCTGCAAACATCTGCTATAAAGTTTTGCATTTTAACATTGGGGTCTGTGGAGATTGACTGGCTTCCAGAGACAGCCTCAAACAGCTGTTAAAAAATCTGCAGTTTTTGGCACTTGTGTGTTGGCTTCATTTTTCAGCCCCGGAGGCTGCTGCTTTAGATATGTCTCAAAAAAACAAAATTGTTTAACAAGAAATAAATACAAAGAAACTAAAAATTATAATCCAAACACATAAAATTGCTTTGACGTTTATCTGTAAGATCTTTGGTTTTCTATTCCCCAAAAAGGGGCGCGGCCTAGCAATGTTAGCAAGCGCTAGCGGTTTCCTTATCCACAAACGCCGGTTAACACGTGTAATACTGAATAGCTGTCTTGCTATCTATAAAGGCCTACTCATTTTAAATTATTCAAAGAAAGCCATGGAAATAGGGTAAAATCTTTATGGATTTACTGGTTCATCTACATCCCAACCCTCACCTATGCTCATGAGCTCTGGGTAGTGACTGAAAGAATGAGATCGCGGACACAGGCGGTGGAAATGAGTTTTCTCTGTGGGGTGTCTGGGCTCAGCCTTAGAGACAGGGTAAGGAGCTCGGACTTCTGGAGGGAGCTCGGAGTAGAGCCGCTGCTCCTTCGCATCGAAAGGGGTCAGTTGAGGTGGTTTGGGCATCTGATCAGGATGCCTCCTGGGCGCTTCCTGTTAGACGTGTTCCAGGCATGTCCCACTGGTAGGAGGCTCCAGGGCAGACCCAGAACTCGCTGGAGGGATTATATATCTCATCTGGCCTGGGAACACCTTGGGGTCCTCCAGGAGGAGCTGGAAAGTGTTGCTGGGGAGAGGGACACCTGGGGTGCTTTGCTTGGCCTGCTGCCCGCTCGACCCGGCCCTGGATAAGAAGATGAGAATTTATGGATGGATAGATTATGGAAAAGTTTTGAAAATTCTTTGAGCCCTGATTATTTGCTTCTTGTCACTACAATGTAATGCTTGTCAGGGGGCAGGATTCAAGGGAGTGACTTTATATGATTGCAACCGTGTAAAAGGGAAAAAAGCTATTAATTAGTTATATAATATACCAGGCTGAATTCCTTAGCACATATTTTTCTAGCTATATTAATGTAACTGTCAAAATATTTGGATTTAAGTGCAGCAGTATTCAGCAGTCATACCAAGCAAATCCACTGAAATAGCAACAGAGAGCACACTTTTGATTTTGATTTATTGCTCACTTCACCTACATCCTTCAACTCAATGCTTTAAATTCCTGTAAGAACAGGAACGCTCTGTGTGAACCAAAAGTATGACAAAGGTAAAAATAAGTTTGCATTTCCTTGAGCGTGTTTTCACCAACTTCCACGGTCTACTCCTGCTGTTGTTTCCTGCTCTCTGCAGTTATATATTAAGCCAAAGACTTATGCAACATCCTCAGAGCGGGTTAAAAACCGTGACCATCACCTGCAGTGACACTTTGCTCTGCAGACTGTAACTCTGTCACTCAGCAGTCCCAAGTTGACACCCACACAAGCTTTATTTCCCATGAAACATCTCTCGGAGAAAATCACAGGTCTAAAATTCATCTCGCATCACTGCACTTTATTGAAAAGCATCTCAAAATAGCCCTTTTGTGAAGAGTAAATAACAGCTCCTGTGAAAAGATCCAGCCTAGAGGAGAGAATCCAGTGAATAGTCTGCCACCTCCAGCTTCCATTTATCTCTGGACTTTCTCATTAGCCCACCTGGCTGATATTACTCCTGCTAACAATCAGCGTCCTGTATAGTGTTGCATGTTTAACCAGTGACATCATTGTTGTCTCTTCCATGCAGCGTCTTTATGACTTACCTTGGATCATATGTATGTAATAGATATACTTAGTTTCCTGTGCATGGTTGACAGACACCCATTGAATTTCTTTCAATCAGTATTTCCTAAGTAAATCAAGTATTATGTTGCTCCGCAGTCATTAGACTGTTATTGGTTTGCTCATGTGAAATATGACGGTGGATTAAAAGTTCTACTTTGCTGCTCTTTTATATTGTGTGCTCTCAATATGCTTTTAGCTCTGATGGGAATATGGAGCACAAATATTTACGTTTCTATGCAATCAATGAAACGTATGATTGTTACATAACAATAGTCGATGCTGCTTATTTGCCAAGGCAACCCTTCCCATTAGTTCGCTGAGCGGACAATGTTATCCTGTTGATTAGATATCTCGTATGCTGTGCAGTATCGGTGCAAGCAGGATGCGTGTGTTGTTGTTGGAAGACTAGCGCTCAGCCTTGAAGGGATACTTTGCTGATTTTCAACCGGCATAACAATGTGGGTAGAGTGTGTAAATGAACTGTGGTGAACTTCTCTCCATTTTACCAGTGCCCAGATCTCCCTGCTCATCTCTCAGCTCAAATTAAATTTCACTGGCTCAAGGGCTGTTGGTTGAAGGACAGATTGTACTTACCACATTGCACTTGCACATTTTCGTATGGAGTATAGAAGCGGATTGAGAAAGAGAGCCTCCCCTCTCTCTCAAATGCAGACCAAACTCTGCTCAAACATTAAAACTAGGTAAATATAAACCAAGATTCTGTTACTGTATTGACTATTTCTCACGTAAAATGTTTTTAGAAACATATTTTAGGTTAGTGTTTAATTTGCTGCCAGCTGGCTGCCATATTGTTTCCTGTTTCAAAATGGACTGGTGTGGTGCAGTGTGGGTTTTCTACGTCTTGAGCAGAAGTGAATGCCACAGCCCTTTTCCTCTGTTTTCTCCAGTCGTAAGGCACAAATTTTTTCGGTATTCGAACCTCGCTGTGGGAGACCCTTCATGGTGAAGTTGCATGTCTCCCTGTGTCAGCGTGGGTTTTCTCAGGCTGCTCCAGCTTCCTCCCACAGTCCAAAGACATGCAGGTTAACTGGTGACTCTAAATTGTCCGTAGGTGTGAATGTGAGTGTGAATGGTTGTCTGTCTCTATGTGTCAGCACTGTGATAGTCTGGCGACCTGTCCAGGGTGAACCCCGCCTCTCACCCAATGTCTGCTGGGATAGGCTCCAGCTCCCCTGTGACTCCCAACAGGGTAATGAATATGAATCACATATTGAATTAATCTGAAAAGTAACAAGTAACATCAGCTGTGGAGTAAATGTAGTGCAGTAAAAATTACAAAATTTCCCTCTGGGATATAGTGGAGTAGAGGTATAAAGTAGCATAAAATAGAAATACTCAAGTACAAGTACCATTAAATTGTACTAAAGTGCAGTGTTTGAGTAAATCTAACTCTTCAAACTTGGGCTAAATTACCAGTTCAGGTTGTCAGTGGCTGCCACATCTAAGGGCTCAGGGTACCTCAAGATTAGCAGCAATAATTTTCTCCCCCATGGCAGTTACTCTAAACATTAAACAGGCAGCTGTCTAAACTGTGGTGGTAGAGCTCTACCCTTTCCCAATGAAATTTTATCAGCAGCACTGCTGCAAGGTACATAGACTATTTTTGCACATCCTGAAACAGCCGCTTAGCGACTCAATCAATATTGACAGGTGAGCCCCGGTGACATTGGCTGGGACAGATGGTCATGCAGTGTGTTGAGGGCAGTAAAACACAAATCGCTGCTTGTAAAAGGTTCCACAGCAGCAGCATGTATTTATATAAACAGTTAAAACCACTAAACGCGACCTCACCAGACACAGAAAGTGTGTACATCACATGCTGTACTCTTGAGTCAGCAGCAGTATAGTTCACTCTTTTGGCAAATACAAGTGACCTTCTTGTAATGGGTTCATTCAAAACAGCTTTCCTGCCCAATCAGAGAGCAGGCTCACAGTGGGCAGGACAAAAGCAAAAAGCTCAAGTGGGAACAGAATGTACAGAGCCAGGCACACCAGTGCTGTTCAGAACAATAAAAGCACAACAAAAACACAACAAGAGAACCTATGAATTCCTCCCATAAATTTCTCTGACGTGATTTCTTTCCCTCCCTCAGGCCTATGTGAGGAGGTTCCCAAAGTCCCACCTGATCCCAGTGTTTGTAGGCAGTGAGATCATCAGCGAGAGCCAAAGCAAGGATGGATCCACAGTGGTCACTGAGAGGCGCTGTATGATCGACATCGAGGCCCCACGGCTTCTTAAACGGGTACCTCTCCTTTACCTTTTGCAGGACACGAAAGGCGATGAAACAGTCACAATAGGTTCATTCAGTTCAGTTTTATTTCTAAAACCCAACATCACAATCACAGTTTGCCTCAGAGGGCTTTACAACATACAACATCCCTGTGTCCTTAGGACTCTGACATTGGATAAGCTGCTGTAATCAGGTCATTTGTTTTGAAGAGCAAAAATAGGAATGCTTGAGTGGGGCAATGCTGCATTTGAAAGGACTGTGTAAACCATCTGTTTTTTGTCTCTGTCTGTAGATTGCTGGTGTAGACTACCTGTACTTCATCCAAAAGAACTCTCTAAATCGCAGAGAAAGGACGCTGCGCATTGAGGTCCACAACGAGACCTTCTCCAACAGGGTCATTGTCCGTGAGTGCTGCAACTACTCGGTGAGTTTTATTCCTTATGTATATGTATATGTATATATATGTATGTATATGTATAACATTTTTACAATACCAAGTGCAAAGAATAAGTCACAAACAAGATCCTCACTGCTGCACATGCAGGAAAAAGCTGGCTTTTCTATCCAGTGCATCAAATATTAATCTAAATGATCCTCTTTGACCGAGCCAAATGCGCCAAACACTTGTGTCAACAGGTGGAGTCTTAAAGTCAATGTGACATGACTCACTTTAATAATACCCACCCTGCTGACACGTTTTGTTTCTTTTCCCAACATAACCCTCATCAGCAATATCATCTCTGCTGCATGTGTTTACTTCAGGAGAGTAACTTCACCTTTGATTTGTTATTTTATACTGTATTGCAGCTTTTTTTGCTTTATCGTGACGTACTTAGTTGAAGTTTCCATGTTCATCACACATTTTTCTCCCCTTTCACAGGTTCACCCAGAGAATGAGGACTGGACGTGCTTTGAACAGACAGCTAGTCTGGATATTAAGTCCTTTTTTGGCTTTGAGAGCACTGCAGAGAAGATAGCTATGAAGCAGTATGCTAGCAGCATTAAAAAGGTTTGCATCTTTAATTAAATTGACTCCAACTTGTGGAAATCTATTTGAAATTGTGGAAAGTTTTATTTGCATTTGCCAGTTGTGTTTATAACATAATAACGGTAATCCTTATTTCCAGAGCACTTTTCAAAACAGCTTTACAAAGTGCCTCACAAGGCAGCAAAGTAAAACAGGTTTTACAAGTAAACAGATTTTTAATAAAAAGGTATATACAAACTGAGGAATTATAAACAGTTAAAAGGAAATTACAGCTTAAGAAAACCGAGAAAGTATGTAGAAAGAAGTGACTAGCAAAGAGCTTGCTGTCTCATCCAAACTGATTTCCTTGGGCAGATTGTTTCAAAGCCACAGGTCTCTCTGTCCGGGCCTGTGCAACAAAACAAAAGACCTCTGGGTACTGGCACATTCGTTACTAAGAGGTGAGAGATATATAAGGGAGAAAGGCCACAAAGAGCTTCACAAGTAATCAGTAAAATCTGAAAATCTATTCTGAAACATACTGGGAGCCACTGTAGAGAGGCTAAAACTGGAGTGATGTGATCAGGTCTCTTTGTTCTGGTTAAAAGCCTGCCAGCTGAGCTCTGTATCAGTCGAGCTTTGGTTCAGGCAAGAAAAGAGGCTGTTGCAGTAATCCAGGCGTGATGAGATGACAGCGTGTAAAATGGTCTCCAGGTCTTTATAAGTTAGATCGTATTTTTGAAATATCTAGGATGATAAAAACATGATTGCACCAGCTTTGTGAGGTACTGCTCAAAACTTAAATTACTGTCAAACCAGACACCAAGATTTCTTACTTAATATGATCCAATAGGGGACCAGCCAAAGGCAGATCTGTTTTGTCATGTGCTGGGTAGTACAGCTTTTGACATCAATAAGGAAGTCATTAAGTAAACTCATCACTCCAGGGTCTGTGGATATAATGGGCAGGTACATCTGCATATCATCTCCATAAAAATGAAATGAGACACAATGTCTTATGAATAATGTGCCCAAAGGGAGCCATGTATAAAGAAAATAATATTAATCCCAAACTGACCTGAGGCAGCCATACTTGACAAAAGAAAGCAAAGAGAAATGGTTGACACAGAACCTTTGATGAAACAGATAAGATGGAGACTATTAGAGTCGGTCTGTTCATGCTTAACATGTAATTACCTTAGTGTCACACTAACCTGAAGACGTGTGCTTCCTATATTGCAGGGTAAAGAAATTATCGAGTACTACCTCAACGAGCTGGAGGAAGAAGGAGTAACTTACATACCTCGCTGGACCCCTCCTGTTGCCTCTGGCACGACCAGGCTCCAGCTGCCGCCCCGCTCCACTGCCAGAGCCATCCCAGGGAGCAGTGCTAAGAATGGACTGGACAGTAAAGACCCGGCGTGTTCTGCAGAGCTCGTGGCCGGCTCCCCCGACGGTCAGTGTTTACTCGTTAGTCATAATTAAATATGGAGAAGCAGCCAGCACACAACACAGAAGCACAGTGGAAAAGTTAAAAGGTGGGGGTCGGTCATACTGTTATGGTGACTTGTGTAAATTAATTCACCCAAAGGACTGAGGGTGAACTAACTTATGTCTGTGAATAATAACAGGAAATAATTATTGATTCAAAAGCTTAAGATATTACTGTCCCCACGAACTGAAAGAACTGTTGCTGAGCTTTTGATCCCACACAGCTGACCCTTTGGCACTAACTCTGAGAACAATAGTGCCAAATGCTGGAACAATAAACAACATCAGCAAATTATTTTAGTATTTTCCCTTATGTTGAAAACACACCACACTGTACAGCTCCTCATCTCTCAGATCTATGCATGCAATCTGTGCTGACTTTACATTGTACATGTGTTTTGGCCTGTAGACAAATTGGACGCCGACTACATCAGGCGTTACCTTGGTGATTTAACGCCTCTGCAGGAGAGCTGTCTCATTCGTCTGCGCCAGTGGCTCCAGGAAACCCACAAGGGCAAGGTCGCGTAAACATAAACACACTTTGGCTGACTACAGAGCACTTTGTGCAATTATGTAAAACACACACTTATTCACTCATTCAATCTAGACTTCTGCTCAGCTCCTCTACACTTGTAGGTACTGTACTGTAGATTATAAGAAAATCAAGCAGTCATAGCCTTAAAGGTTAATAGTAACTTTAAAGGTTTTGTATGCAACATTCAGAGCATAAACATGGCAGCAAACTTTGCCTTGCTTTGTAAAGATACAGTGGAGTAATGGCCTCGTGAACAAACAAAGAAATCATGTTCCCTCTGAGTGTTGTAATTCAAGCTTCTCTGTTGTTTGTTGCAGTAAGCCTGTCCGGCCGCACGTGCCTGTTAGTGCATGTGTGCATCCCACTAGCTAGCTCACCATTGTCAACTTTGCTTTGTACTCATTGTACTCTGTGCATTATAATCCGAGCTTCTCTTTTCTTTGTTGTGGAAGATGGTCTGTTTGCACGTGGATGGTAGTTGTTGTGGGTGTGTCCCACTGTCGAGCTTATCACCGCTGCTCTGCACTGCACTCATACAGTCATTTCTGCTGATAACACCGTCCCATTTCACCCCCTCACTCCTCCCCACATTAACTAGCACTGTTTGTGCTGCTAGCCCCGTTAGCTGCTCTCTGTTAGCCGCCTCCATGTTGAGATCCATGTGCATACAATCCCGGTTCAGACTCAGAATCATACATGTGCTCTGAATGTCTCATACAGCTTCTTTGACTCAGAGCTTTGCACCCGTGTTTTGACCCCTGCTTGTTGCTGTACAGATTCCAAAGGATCAGCATGTGCTGCGCTTCCTGAGGGCACGAGATTTCAACCTGGACAAGGCCAGAGAGTTTTTGTGCCAGTCGCTCACCTGGAGGAAGCAGCATCAGGTTGACTTCCTGTTAGACACATGGGAACGGCCACAACTGCTTCAGGACTATTACACCGGAGGCTGGCACCACCACGACAGAGGTACTGTGTGAATAATACTGGCAATCCGCCAGCTCTATCTTAACTTCATCTCATTTTCACTTTATTTGACTGCTTACTGTTGTTGTGCTGTGGTTTGTGCACAGTGAAAGTGAACACTTATCAGCTGACGTGATGATAAAGAGCCAGAGGGATGAAGTCTCCTGTATTTATAAAGTCCTTATGGGTTGAAATGACCTGTTAATTATTGACTGTAAAGTGTGAGCGCCATCTGCCATGGCTCCTGCGTTTGAAAATGAGTCATTGCTTTTAACAGCTCAGCTGACCCACCAGGTTAGAGGCACGACGTGAACAGAGAAAGTGTACTCGTGCTGCTCACATGCTAAATTAATACCTGTTGGAGTGGAAAATTTATGCTTCACATAGATAATGGGGGTCTGAAGAGTGGTTAATGTCATTACTATGACAGGATCTGACTCATTCTGCTGATTGATTTCCCGTTCTCGAACAATCAGTGAGTTTCTGTGCATGTGTGTGTGGTTTAGGTGGCCGCCCTCTTTATATCTTGCGTCTTGGGCAAATGGACACAAAGGGTTTGGTGAGAGCCTTGGGAGAGGAGGTGCTGCTGAGACAGGTGACATGCATATATTCAAGCCTTTACATACACACAAAGATAATACTGTAAGATGTCTTCAGTTGTATTGATACCACTACTTCTATGTGACCCAGGTCCTGTCCATTAACGAAGAGGGACTGAGGCGCTGTGAAGAAAACACCAGAGTCTTTGGCCGACCCATCAGGTGCCTAAATATGACTCCATCTATCTTCTATCACTGTCTCATTGGTTAAAGAGTAACGTCAGTATTTTCCAACGTGGACCCTTTTTTCCATGTAGTTGTTCATGTTTCTGTCTAAGTGACTAATGGGAACAACAATTTTTGAAATTGTTCCAGTATAGCCCGAGAAGGCTGCAGCTGGCAGTCTGTGTAAGTCCACTAAAAGTGCTTGTTTTACCACTGACAGGCTCAGGTTGTTATTCTAAGTGTCTGACAGCATTATGGAAAGGATCTTTTCTGTTTACCAGAAAGTGCCCTGAAAACGCTACTGCCAAACCCACCAGACTCCATTGAAATAAACAGCAATTTTAGTGTGCATAGAGCCAGTATAATTTAACATCTGACTGGCTGAATTAAGGGTTTATTTCAACCAAATCAGAGTTGGTGATTGTTGGAACCATGAAAGACAAACAAGACAGCGCCTGTGAGTTTTATTTTGTTCCTGTTGACCTTGAATGAAGTGTTGTAATGCTAAAATTACTGCTTATTTTTCTGGTTGAACAAAAAAAGATCATACTCTTAAATAAAAAGGTCTATCTTACAGGGATCATTTCTGTAATGTTTCCAGACACTTAAATAACAATCTGAGCCAATGGCAAAAGCAAACACTTATAGTGGACGTAAATTGACTGTGTGTAATTGCCTGAAGTGGTTATATTGTAGCCTGTTTCACTCACTACATACTGGACCAGTTTAAAAAATGGTTGCTCCATGTTGGAGCCATTTCAAGCAAGTCCTAGTTTCCTATTAGTTTTTGAGTCACCTTAATGCACCACCTGACCTGACACCTCTGGAACCTTGAATTAATGGCAGGGGTGCTGAAGTGAGTGTGAAGCGTGGAAGACACACCGGGGTTACAATCTTTAACCGCTGCTTGTGTGGTTAGTCTTTGTTTTCATTGTATGATGTCCCATTGATTTAAACTTTGTTTTGTAAAGGCCTGTTTATTTGGGGAATGTTTGTTTCAATACTCCCATTAGTCACCTAGACACAGGGTTCCGGTTGAAAAAGCTACCCTTAAACAGTTAATCAGGTATACAGATGCTTGTATATTTAGTTGTTTAATGTTTATGTTAATGTGTCTGTCAGCTGCTGGACGTGCCTGGTGGATCTGGAGGGTCTTAACATGCGTCACCTGTGGAGACCAGGTGTGAAGGCTCTGCTGAGGATCATCGAGGTGGTGGAGGCCAACTACCCCGAGACTCTGGGTCGCCTGCTCATTCTGAGGGCGCCCAGAGTTTTCCCAGTGCTCTGGACCCTGGTGAGTACATTGTGTGTGCAGCTGTTGATGTGGTTTTATTTCATCACCTTATTGAGGAGAAACGGATTAAGTCATCCAGTACAGACGCAGAGATTGCATCTTGCCTTGCCGCTGATGGGAATTTTTAATAGCAGAGTGCAACATTGTGAATATGAGCAAGTGATAAACAAAGAAGAAATGGAGAGAAGGGTTAGGGTTAGGAGATAATTAAAACCATGCAATATGCAAATCCTCAGGGGGGAATTTGATCATTGCTGCAGTAAAGCAATATGCAGTGGTATAGTTGGAAGTAAAGAAATAAAGATAATAATGTACAAATATGTGAAAATAAATCAAAAGTGTAATAAAAGTAATAAAAGCTGCATACATCTGAGGCATTACATAAGCAGATTTAATGTATGGGCTGTGATTGCTGCTGCCTGGAGATGCAAAAGATGTCATTATGTATCCACAAATTGTGAAAGGAAATTATATTTAAAGCTTTTATGATGATAAAATCAATATCAAGTACAAATACATAATGAATAAGTTGTGAACCTGCTCTCATGTTCTCTGTTGTTTCCAGGTCAGCCCTCTGATCGATGAGAATACCCGCAAGAAGTTCCTTGTGTACGCTGGTAATGACTACCAGGATCCGGGAGGACTGGTGGACTATATTGACAAAGAAATCATCCCTGACTTCTTGGGAGGGGACTGCATGGTGAGGCTTAGTTTGCAGCATGCCACACTCAACATGTTGATTCATATAATAATAATAATAATAATAATAATAATGTGCACCAGGCCTTTTGCTCCTAATTGGACATGTCGGCTATGATTTCTTTTGTGTGCTGCAGTTATTTAGCTACATTATGCAAGAATTAGTATTTTTGGTGGCTGTACAGTTTCAGAGTGATACACCTCTGTGGTAAATACAGGAAACTGTTTATTCTGTCCTGATGTAAGCTGAAGTGATCTGTCTCATGGTTAATGGGAAAACAATGACAGTCTGACAGCAGCGTGTGCATCCCTGACAATTTTATTTATGAAAGACTGTGACATAGTCTGTGACCTTATCTACCGGTATGTCATCCCTGTCTCATGGACAGCTGTACACGTGCATGTGTTGACAAGCTGAAGGTTATTGAACCAGCAAATGTGACGTCAGAAGCCGAACAGCTGCAGTAATGTTACAGGGTTTTCCACAAAAGAGTGTTATTTATTTGGGCATGATCGGAGACAGACACTAACCAAAGAGAATACCCATTAAACTGAATGAATAAACTTTATTTATATAGCAGCTTTCATGCACAGAATGCAGCACAAAGAGCTTTTTAATTCAGTAGCAGAGACAAACACCATTTTGACAGACACAATATTTTCAGCTCATACACTCTGTGACCGGGGGATGACACTGATAAGGTTACAGCCTGCATCGTACACAGATTGTCAGATTGTCTTTGTTTTTACTGCTAGCTGTGAGAGAGATCACTGCAGCTTATGTCACAACAGTGTTAATTGTTTGCAACCTTGCATTAGTTTGTTTACTTTTGTCTGACCTCTTACTCAGCCACTTCTCTTATTTGCTTCCTCCAGCAAGATTTCGACTTTGTCTCCTTGTACTGAGAATGCTGAGCTAGCTTCTATCCTAAATCTAAATTTCCAACCATGGGCTATGGGCTAAATTTCCAACCATTACAATCAGGCACATGCAGATGAAGCAGGGAGAAAACGAAACGAAAAGCAGCGCTTAAAGGCGAGCTAGCTTGCCTGTAAAGTGTTACAAACTGATCCGACCTGCTCATCAAAGTGACGTAGTGCAAGAAGGCATTTAGAGCATGGGGAGGAAATGAAAGAGGCGCCATTCTCCATGTTACAACTCAGTGTATCATCTAAAACAGTGGTTCCTAACGTGTCAGCCACGGTCTCAAGATTTCTCCTTAGTCATTAGTTCAAGGTCCACACAGTACTTGAGTTTGGCCATGTCGTCGAGCCAGTTTACTGTCAGTGTGTTTTTTACAACCTTGACATGTTTGCGAGTCATTTGCAGTCCATTGAAAATGGACCTGCAGCCCACTTTTGGACCACCCCACCGGTTGGGAACCACTGATCTAAATTATTCTGAAGCTGTTATTTTAAGGTACGAAAAAGTTGCATCATGTTGCTTTAATAAGGATTCCTGCACATTTTCATAGCCAAATTCAAAAACTTTTCCATGACTTTTCAAGACCCCAAAATTAAATTTCCGTCATTGTTCACAATATTTAACACAAACATTGCTCCATCTAAAAAAGCAGTACATTTTTTTAAAGCAGAAGTGCGGCGTAGAAGTGAAGGTTTGGGATTCAGGACCTTACATGTTAAATCACACTGTCATAACATTATTTTCCGCTTATTCAAACATATCAGATTCAAACTCTATTCAAATGAAACTGCAGATAGCTGGCATGCATGGATAGAGATACGGTATATGGGGAGAAAATGAAAAAATGTGCATAATGGTAAACTAAACTTATCGACACATGTGGAGCCACATTATCTCATCAGCTACAGAAATTAAATTTGCTGTTACGTTACATAACATAAATTCTTTATTCTATTTTATATTATTTATATACGTATATCTCTTTTTATACTATGTGTCTATGTGCCTTAAGCCAAGAGCTGCTAAACAAAATTTCGTTGTGCCTTGCATAATGACAATAAAGATTCTTGATTCTTAACGTGGAAGGTTATCCACAGAAGTTTACTGTGTCACTTAATTCCATCACACAACAAAGTTTTACGACTTTTTCAAAATATTTTAAGGATTTTACTGATTTAATGAATTTCCAAGGCCAGGAAAACAAGATTGTCAAATTCCATGAGTTTCTCAGGTTTTCCATGATCGTGGGAACCTTCTTTAATGTGAGTTATATTTTGTTGGCATTGTTTGATCTTGGTGTCTTTTTTTTTCTTTCTTTTGTCCTCTCCAGTGTGACATCCCTGAGGGAGGTGTGGTCCCCAAATCTCTGTACAGGACGGCAGAAGAGCTGGAGAGCGAGGAACACCGACTGCTGACTGACTCCATCTATAAGAGTGCCAGTATTTTCAAGGGAGCACCATATGAGGTACAGTATCCGCTTTTAAACTGGCACTCTAGGTCCATGTGTGTCAAAGGGAAGAGCGAGGCTGCCTCTATAGTGTATAATGGTGAGAGGAAGGGTGTACGGGTTATATTCTGTGGATTAGGGTGCCTCCTGCTGGTAGAAACCTACATTGCAGGCTCACAGAAAAAGAGCACTACAGTGTGTGATTAATGGCCTGCTGTCTGCCTTTCTGTGTTTCCGATCTGCAAACATCCTCCTGCAGATGCTCATCGAGATCACAGAAGCGTCCTCCGTCATCACCTGGGACTTTGACGTGTCTAAAGGAGATGTCATCTTCAAAATCTACCATTCCAAGAGGGCCCCACAGCCCCAGAAGAAAGAAACTCTCGGAGCCCATGCAATCACGTCTCTAGGGGCTGTTAACGCCCAGCTGATTGACAGGAGCTGGGTGCTGGGGAAAGACTACAGCATGGTGGAGAAAGCTCTCACCTGCAAGGAGGGAGAGAGCGTACAGGTCAGAGAGATTCTCCTCCGTTCATCTACAGTTTTAATTTAACTTTATCCCTTTGTGCTATCTGTTGCATCAAAGCAAATTAAATTCTCCATCACCACAGTCTCAAATTCATCCGGCAGCTTTCCTCTGTTCAAACAGGGCTCCCACGTTACACGCTGGCCCGGCTTCTACATCCTCCAGTGGCGCTTCCACAGCTCCCCGGCCTGCTCTGCCTCCAGCTTGCCGCGTGTGGATGATGTGCTGGCCTCGCTGCAGGTTTCCTCCCACAAATGTAAGATCATGTACTACACCGAGGTGCTGGCGTCCCACGACTTCAGGTCAGTTTATTTATGTCACTGTGCATTTTTTTTCCTGTTTTCTTTGTATCACACTGAAGCTGTCTTTCACTCAGGCTGCATCAAAAATCAATGTTGTTATTTCTGGAAATGACACTTGTTACATACTCGTGTGTCACCTGTTTGTTTATACAGTAATTAAGTGCGTAGAATCATGTCTCTCAACACTTCTTTTATTATTTCCAGGGGATCCATGACCAGTCTGGAGTCGAGTCATAGCGGTTTCTCCCAGCTCAGTGCTGCCACAACTTCATCTAGCCAATCAAACGCCAGCTCGTCCGTCTCAAGGTAGCATCTGCCCAGCAGGTGTCAAAGACAGCAGTGCCCTTAAATCTACTGACACCGTACTCCGACTGTGCCTTATGCCTCCTCACACAGACAGCCTCACACGCACACTCTTAAATGAGAATTTGATCGGATAGTTGAAGGTGAGGAGAGTGTCAATGAAATGTTTTTAATAGATAAATGTTTTCATCATCATCATTATTATTATTATTATTATCATTATCATTATTATTATTACTATAGTAGGGTCAGTAAAGGTTCGTGGATCTCTGTTTCTAGGGAATAATGTATTTAAAGTATCAATTCCCTGAGTTGTTTGTTTGTTTGTTATTTTTGTTTGAATAATAGTAGTGTATATTATCACAAATTCAATGCACAGTGTGAATGTCCCATATCTGATTTGTAGTCACAGTATATGTGTGTCCATAACATCTGCTGTGCATCTGCTGGATCAGTAAATGCATAATGAGATGCCTGACAGACTGCACTGACATCTTGTGGACAACGAGAGCAGCTTCAGGGACAGAAGCCGTGTGCATTGAGATCAGCCACAACATTAAAACCGCTGACAGGTGAAGTGAATAACATTGATCATGTCGTTAAAATGCAGTGTTGTGCTGGGGAAACCTCGGGTCCTGGCATTTATGTGGGTGCCACTTGACATGCATCACCCAATGGCCCCCGCAGCAGAGCAATGCGCCATGCCACACCTTAAGAATTCATCGGAAACGACCCAAGGAATGTGACAAAGAGCTGAAGGTGTTGACCTGGCCTTCAAATTCCCCAGATCCCAGTCTGATCAAGCATCCATAGGACATGCTGGTACCTCACCTTTGCACAGGACTCAAGGGATTCAGCGCACCAAAGAACGCCCCAGAGGTTCTTTGTCAATGCCTTGACAGAGCCAAGTTTGATAAAAGAAGGCCCAACTTCGAATTGGACTTGGTTCTGGGGCACCGGATGCTCGATCAGCTTGGGATCAGGGGAATTTAGAGACCAGGTTGATGCCTTGAGCTCTCTGTCACATTCTTTGGATCGTTCCTGAGCAGTATTTGCCATGTGGCATGGTGTATTGTCCTGCTGCCTGAGCCACCACCATCGTGAAGTGCCGTTGCCGTGAGGGATGTACTTGGTCTGTGATGGTGTTTGGGTAGGTGGTACGTGTCAAGTGGCATTCCCATAAATGCCAGGTCCCAAGGTTTCCCAGTACAGACATGGCCAAAGTCAGGCATGGGGGCGAATCCTGGCCCAGTACACAAGTAAGATCACTCTACATTTCCTCCGTTTCCTCACAATGGCAGGACTATCATACAGTTTGCAGACATGCACCAAGTAGGAACTACACAGGTGGAACTATGTGTTTTCTTTACATGAACAGACGGTTAATAAACAAACAAAATGGCCTCGGCAAGGAACCATAAAGTCGACAGGCAAGGCCGCCGCTTTCAGGACCAGTGGAAAGTTAATTACTTTTTCACTACAAGATGAAACAGTTCCCCACGTCTCATTTGTACGGGATTTTTTTTTAATAACCCACACGATGAGAGATGCAGCTGGCCCCCAGGTATTTTCACATTATCTAATCTGGCCCCTACTCAAAAAAGTTTGGACACCTCTGCGGTAGAATATTGCACTGTAACAAGATGATCAATGTTATTCACTTCACCTATCAGTGGTTTTAATGCTGTGGCTGATGTGTGTATCTGTAAAATGCACACAGCTTCTGTCCCTGAAGTTGCTTTCATCGTCCACAAGATGTCAGTGCCTTCTGTAATTTAACCGCTCTCAGATCTGCAGTGCACTCGGCGCATAGGTTTCCACTCTCACACTTCGTCTGGTCTTCTAAGAAATCGAAACAAGAATTGTTTAAATAAAGAATTTATCACAAGCAGTAACGTTGATGTTACTCCGAAGTGTGTGTGTGTGTCTTTATATTGAATTTTAGGAAACAATGACTGCAGTAACAGAGCTGCAGTGGGGTAGTAATTCTGTGTAATCGTAAAGATGGCTTATGAATCATTTTTACAGCAATAGGTGAGATGTTAAGAGCGAGCAGATAATGTGAAATCTCTTTTAAAATATGCAGTGCACCGTCTAGATTGCGTGTAATGTTGTTTTTGGGCTTGTTAGGCGTATCTGCTGAGTTTTCTGAGGCTGCTCATTTGAATGCAATATTGTGCAGCCCCTTGTGATCTGGCACGGGGCCAAGCAGACAACTGATTTACATAAAACTTTAATTTCCATAAACTTATCAGATGCTTCCAGCTAAAGCTTAATTGAATTTCCCGGTATTTTTATTTCTTTTTTTTTCTTCCTTCGTTTGTAAGCTTGTGTCATGTTGTTGTTTATCCCAACACAATTCAAAGTCATGTGGATTGAGTTTTCTGAGGGGCTGATTGAGCAGAAGCCTGACTTCCTGCTGGCATGTCAGGGTTGTTAGGAATTGAAAGTGTACTGACTTTGCCAGAAGCTTATTTACTGAATTACTCAGCTTGCTCTAATGACCTCCCAAGACACACATTGTCCACATAAATAGCAGCACCTCTTTCTCCTGATACACCTGATTTGCTATTAAAACCTCCTCTTCACGAGCAGTTGTGTGATTTAAGACTGAATTATTTTACCGGCGTTCACAGGGGTGAAAAACAGCGTCTATTATACAGGTAACACCAGAGTTTGGTGAGTCAATCGAATACTCCTAAATAATGTATCACATTTTATTGGATGCAACCTTGTGAGGGAGAGGTGGTAGCTAGCTGACCTACAGTCACCGAGTGTTGAGGTGATTTATGGGTACATTATGATTTATGAATAACATCTAACGGAAAATAATTTATCAAAGAACTAATGGTCAGAGGTTGAAGTTCAGAAACTGCAACAGAATCGATATAAAAACACAAAACTGTCAACAAAATGGGGCTTTGCAGGAAGTTTGTAGTCTTAAAAGTCTGCAAATTTTAGGACAGTCCATTCAATTGTCGAGACATTTCACTCAAAGACATAAATATCCCTGTCATGGTGGCGCTAGAGGCAAAGTTAGAAGAAGTTGTATGGATGTCCAGTGAGAATGTTTTACACTCTTTTCCTAAAACCAGATGGGTAAATGTTTGGACAATCTCAAAAGTTTGCCTCCATGGTGGACACATACTGGCACAATTAACGATCTGATGAAAGTCATTGCTACCAGTACCCAAAGATGCCAGCAAATTTATATGGCTGAGCATCAGTCATTGAATACGAGGTCATCTTTGTAGTTTTTGTGGATGTATTTTGCCTCCTTTCTTTGACAAATAAAGTGGATCAAGGACCCGGCTGTTCAGAAAAAATCGGATTTTGGCTGTTGAATTGGATCAAATCTTGAAAAGTAAAAAAGATTCTGAAATTTGATTATATCATGTTATTTGGTCTTGTTTTTGATCTGGATCAAACCTTTAGTATGTGTTATTCAAAAGTTTTTAGAAGGATTGGGATACCTTTAATCCCAAAAATCAGGATTACCCTGATCCCGACGGAAGGCTGGATTCAGGGAGGATTTTAGGAACATTCATTCATTCATTTTCCATAACCGCTTATCCTGTTGGGCGTTGTAGGGGGGCTGGAGCCTATCTCAGCTGACATTGGGCGAGAGGCGGGGTTCACCCTGGACAGGTCACCAGACTCACAAGGCTGACACATAGAGACAGACAACCATTCACACTCACATTCACACCTACGGACAATTTAGAGGCACCACTTAACCTGCATGTCTTTGGACTGTGGGAGGAAGCTGGAGCACCCAGAGAAAACCCACGCTGACATGGGGAGAACATGCAAACTCTGCACAGAAGGGCTCCCCCACCCCAGAGTTCAAATCCTCCAACCCTGGGTCTGAACCAGGAACCGTCTTGCTGTGAGGCGACATTGATAAAGGACACATTAGGCTGCCTATGAAGCCTTTCATTACAGAAAAGAATCTAATCCATTTTACTTCTGTGCTGGTTTTTAAAGCAACACTTGATTGGATCACCCGGATCCAGATGCAGACTTTCGCAGATTACAAAATCCAGATAACGAGTGCTCTTAATGGTCTGGACCTCCAAGTCAAAGGCCAGGGTTCTTTGCCGGAAAACGTTGGATTGCCCCCTCCAGGTTGGAAGAGAGTTACTTTCCCAAACAAAGGAGTTCAAGTATCTTGGGATCTTAATCATTAGTGAGGATAAAACAGAGCGTGAGATGGATACGCAGTTTGGTGCACCGTCTGCAGTGATGAGGGCGCTGTGCTGGACTGTTGTATGAAGAGGGAGCTGAGCCAGTTGGCAAAGATCGACCTATGATCGAGAGCTCTTCGCTAATGACGGAAAGAATGAGATCGTGGATACAAGCGACCAAATTGAGTTTCCTCCGGAGGGTAGCTGGACTCAGCCTTAGAGATAGGGTAAGGAGCTCAGAGTAGAGCTGGTGCCCCTTTACGCTGAAAGGAGTCAGTTGAGGTGGTTCGGGCATCTGATCAGGATGCCTCTTGGGCGCCTTCTGTTAGATTGGTCCAGCTGGTAGGAGGCCTTAGATTGACCTTGATCATGCTGGAGGGATTATATATCTCATCTGGCTTGGGAATGCCTTGGGGTCCCTCAGAGGGACCTTGAAAGTATTGCTGGGGAGAGGGACATCTGGAGTAATCTGGAGTACTCACCCTGCTGCCCCGCGACCCAGCCCTAGATAAGAGGATGAAAATGGATGGATTGATGGATGGATTTAACAGGATAACAAATGCCAAGGAAATTATAATTCAGTGTACATATTCAACAAATAAAATATTTTGCTCAATTTTGTTTCTGAAATACACCCTGAATCCACCTTTCTACTGGGATCAGGACAACCCTGACATTTTGGCTCACAGATGTCCCAATTTTACCAGCAATTTTTGAACAACACATACCGAAGGTTAGATCCAGATCATATCCAAGACCAGAAGGTGATCTAATCTGATTTAAGAATTCTTGTCTTTCTTATGAACCTGGGATTTGGTCCAATCTGATTACCTCTGAACAACCTGGGATTTCGTCTGCAGTTTAATGAATTATGCTTGAATTTCAGAATTCCATTTTGTAGTTAATCATGTGGATGATACTGCTGTCCAGGAGCGTTATTCATACAGAAATCTCCCAGCAGAGAAGCAACATTCTGACATCTCATCACTGTTATCCTTTGGCTGCCCTGAGTACAGATATTACAACAACAAGATTATGTGGAATTTGTCTCTGAAGGATGGGCCTGAAGAAGCTGCTCTCTTTCTCTAACCTGCCTCATAAGCTGCTGGCTGATCGCTGATATGCGAGTCTGGAGAAGCAGCCAATTTAAGATTCTGAATAATACTGCAACCAGGAACACTAGATCTCTTAATTCGTCGGTGAGCAATGCAGGCGATAGGAGGAGGACTGCATCAATAATGTGCTGCTGAAATAGACCTCCTGTTACAGATATAAACACCCCCAGCCTTCATTGGGAATATGTACATGGTAATGAATCATCTTCTCTCAGAAACACCAGAGGCAGGCAGGGGGATACTCAGCATGGGGCTGATTTTGGGTTTGTATTTTTGTGTATTTACATCTCATAAATGGCAAAAAGTAGACAGGTTGTACTTGCAGAATAATGACTTGTGCACCATTTCCCCATGGTAACATAGCCTCTCTCACATGCCAAGGTTGAATGATAATCCTGAGACACATTGGGCTTTCAAGTAACTCCAGTGTAAACTCATCTGTGGCTGTATTTGACACAAACTTAGGTCTCTAGTTTGTGGTTATTATTAAGTTTTATGCGATTATCTTAGAGGTCACAATAGGCAGAGGTGTGGACTGAGGTCACACGACTCAAACTCAAGTCACAAATTCGATGACTTTAGACTTGACTTGACAAAAGAGCGTTGTTTGCATACAAAAACGGTGGTCAACGGTGGTTCTGTATGCAAAATGTGTGGGACTAAATTTCAGATGGAGACGCAACAGCTTCCAACTTTGTTATATATCTGTAGTTGCTTGAAGAACGTTAAGCTGAGGTTACCTGGTTACCTGTCTCAACACATAAAGCTTGTTGCACTAGATCTGGGTGTCATGTTTGATAGAAATTTATGTTTTGAACAATATGTCAATAAGCTTGTCCAATCGTGTTTTTTATCACCTCAGAAATGTTGCTGAAATAAGATCTATTTTAACTTTGAGAGATACAGAAACCCTTGTACATGCTTTTATCTCTTCACATCTTCATTATTGCAACAGCCTTTATTCCAGTCTCAATCAAAAAGCCTTGGAACGACTACAAGCTCTGAAATCTGCCGCAAGGCTTGTAACCAAAACCAAGAAGCACGACCACATCACACCAGTTTACATTAGCCCCCTGTTTGTTTTAGGACTGACTTTAAAATGTTATTGATTACTTTTAAGGCTCTTCATGGCTCCAGATTACATTGCACACCTTTTGCAACCAGGGCCCTGAGGCTCTGGAGTGACCTGCCCGAGGATATAAGGCTGTCTGAGACACTGGCTTTGTTTAAGTCTCCTAAAAATGTACTTCTACTGGAAAGCATAACCTGATTTTATCCGAGCTGTCAGTCTATTTTATTGCTGTCTAATTGATGTAATCTTCCATTTATTACTTGATTTTAGTTTTGACCTTCCTTATTTTATCTCTTACTAGATGACACATTATGACATGTTATTTGTTTTATTCTACTTGTGTTTAGCTTTATTGTACAGCACTTTGTAACTATGTTTCAAATTTCTTTTAACAAATAAATACAAAGCAATTGAAAAGCAGTCATCATTTTTGCAAATTTAATGTATTATTGTTCTGTTGTTGAAATGACATTACATTTGGGGGAGAGTGCAGTATGACTTTACTGGAAAACCCAGAGTTTAGGAACTCTATATGGATCCTATATATACTCTATATGGTGTAATTCACCATGAACCCCTACCCAAGGCATACCCAGAGGAAACTGAAAGCTGTTCCATATTAACATGCACAGTCTCATTTAAAGTGTAACACTCTTGTTTTTCTCCCAACGTCAGAATCACTAAGTTCTTTTGTCACTGAGGTATACAAGTTTCAACACACTGAAATAAAATATTTTATATCTTGCCTGATTTTTTATCTTGCTGGCTGGGGGGGAAATAGCTGGCTCACAATCCTCATCTGAATCTGCATCAGATGTTAGCCTACAATGTGAAAATAAAGAAATTTTCTGTACGGTACTTATACACACCTATACACACAGCAACACAAGGGGGGTTACATCACAACTTGCCTTCTTCCCAGCAGGTTAGCAGACTAACTGGGGAAACACTCAGGTAAAGTCAAAGAACTAAAGCTTAAGCTCAATAATTTAAGCTTAAATCTTAACTAAAGCTTATTTCTGTCTACATTTACAGTAACAAATACGTTATATAATGAACTTCTCACCTGTCGAGGGTAACGTCCCCTCCCCCCAGGAGCAGCTCATTTGCTTCGGAGTAAATGGAGGCTTCACTCTCATCCTCGGACTCCTCCACATCGGACTTATCGCTGTCATGCGGCTGAGTGAATTCTTCTAAGGCTTGGTTTCATGTAAACTTTGTTTTGGGATTCATTTTCGCCATGTATTATGCACGTATGACGGCAAAAATAATAAAAATATCTCAATATAGGTGCGTTTCCGCTTTTACGCACGGGGCGCGCACACACTCCTTCCAGCCGATCTGAGCTTTACGCACGGTCTGCCTTGCTGTGTGTTATTAGCGGACCCCACAAAGCTGTACAACCCCGTGTTAAGAAGTGTATCGGCTAAACGAAACGTCACACTTTTGGGATTTTTGCCTTTATTGATAAAACAATCCAGATAGTCAGGAGAGTAAACAAGAGCGGGATGGATGGTACCCTGCATAAGGCCACAGGTTGGAATCTAACCCAGCCCACTCCAGAGGACTCAGCCTATATGTCGCACACACTCCACCAGGTGAGCTGGAGGCCGCCCCAGTCATTAGCAGACTGGGTTGTAATTGGCTGGCTCTCTATTGGTTTTGACAATGTCCAAACTGCTCCTATTGGCTCAAATGAGGTTTCACTTAAAGAAGAGACCCGGTAGCCATTTTGAAACCCTGGGACTGGCAACACATGCAAGCTGAGTGGAGTTACTGCAGAGAATATAATGGAAATATTATAGAGCTACCGTGTGAGTTGAAACGGCAGGATAGTCTACATAATGATGTCTTAATGTGTTTGGACTCAATATGTTACTGGATTTGATCACCTGCACCTGTGGGACTGTACCAGCACCATTTTTGTTGGAATACAATCACTGTGTGGATAATCATAAGGAATATTAGGTGAGATATGAACTTTATATTATAAGTTTTGGTTGTGTTTCTGTGTGACAGAAGTGTTTATTGAACCCACTGTGGTGGTTGTGTCTTGAAATGGTCTGAATCTAAATAATCACAAGAATCTTTCATGTTTATGACATAAACACAGCATCTGTGCCAAAAGTGCGGAACTCAAAGTGACGTTCATCAGTCAATAATGACTTGGTACTTGAGTGCAAATACTTGGGACAAAACAATGACTTGGTGCGCCTCTGACAACAGGTCAATTTATACAGTGAGGTTAAGTTTCACAAAATGGTCTCACTCCGGTGAAATGGCCACTATTGGGACTAAAGCATCATCAGATTCTGTCTTGTTGCAAATGGTCCCACTTGTTTCCTGGATTTGAAAAATATGGAATTAGCCACTAATCTCAGAAACCAGTTGGAATCATCGCGAGGGATCTGGCCAAGAACATGTTATGGATGGTTGTCATTTTTAAAGTCCACCACAGACACTTTGAACAAAATGGAAAGATTGTTTTTTGGGGTTCATCACACTTTGAAGTTTTAGTGCGCAGGAATTACAGGGTTATGCTGGCAGGAACTTTTCTTTAGTATAGATCATCTGAAAATAAGAATGGTTGTGTTTTCTTTTTCGTATAATGAGCCGTCTATATCTACATAGAGACTGAGCCCAGTGGATGTACTGTATAAAGAGACCAGGCTACAGCATTGGAGGCAGGATCTCATTCATTCCTATGAAAGTTTTCAGTGGTGCATGAAGCCAAAAAAGCTCTGCTTAAGTGGTAAAAAAAAACCCTGTCTGCTGTCCCTCTGCAGATAATTTGGCTCCTGGTAAAAACCTTCTGAACTATGAACACTGAAGGAAATCTTACCAGGAGAAGTTTCAGCAATTCTCACGGCTTATTGCATAGACTGTACAAGATGGACGAGAAGACAGCTCCCCATGAGTGAAGCCAAAACATCTTGATCACCTCCTGGTGGCTGGCTGCTCTCCATGTTAGTGAATGGGACATGTGCCAAACTAAAAACTCAGTACATGTCAAATAAAGTTTCCCCCAAAATGGTTTTTGTCATTTTAGGTAATTCTTATCATGCTGTCATGCTAAAAAAAATGGGTTTGACATCATGACTGACAGGTGTGTGTGTGTGTGTGAATCCAGTGCTCACAATCAATGGTGCTGCTTGTGATTGGGTGGATAGCAGTGTACTCTATACTACGGAGATCACTACTGTGCGAGCTCTGTTGGCACATTTCATCACCAGTGCAAGACTTGACCGTATCCATGGTATTTTGGTTTCTTTTTTGTACAGTGGAAGTTAGTGGAGACTTGTTGTCCATCTTTATATACAGTCATTGGCTAGATGCCACTAAAGCCCCCTAAATCCTACACACTGGTCCTTTCAAACTTTCCAAAAATGTATGTTTGTTGTATGTTTCTCAACTCCCAAAGATTTGGAAAGAAAGAGGTTGCAATCATGAAACAACATCTTCCCATCTCTTCTCTCAGCCGATCAAATCCTGCACGGAAATTGATTTTTTGTAATTTGATCTGATCGCAATCAGGAAATCTTGTAAACCTAAGCCTGTGTTTCATTTGCTTCCGTCTGACAATCCTGACCTTCCCACTAATTGAAAAAGAGAGCTCTGGATTAGTGCGCACTAAATTATTTTTAGGAGGCTTGAAGCAGTGGAAGAGAAACTTTGTCTGGGATTGTTTGCATGCACAAATGCTTTAGTCGAGGCCGTGATGCGCGCCACCTGAAACACAGTGAATTGCTAATGCCTCCTCCATCTGAGTTGTGGGGCTGTCTGTTTAACTAATCTCATATCGGCTGGGTTGAAATTCATTTTCTGACTTGATGTACTGCTGGGCCTGATTAATATGTCCACAAACAAATAGATACAGTCACGTCTATTTATCTCTGATGCTTCATACCATCCCCTCATATCTTCTAACATTGATTTTCTCCGCAACAAGAGAGACCATCAATCTAGCTTCAATTTAGGCCAATTTCTGAGCACCGCCTCATTTGCAAAGAACTGTCAAGGCTCTGCTTAAGTCATATGTTGTTCTCAAACATGCGACTGTTTGGTTTTGTTCCTCGGGTGTTTTCTTGCCTCACTGACTTCTATAGTTGACATTTCCATTCTCTCCCACTGCTGAGCTGTGCAGGTCATTATGGGCCTGCCCTCCTTAAATGTTACAGTGGGAACACACATTTATCCATGGCTTTTTGGACAGAATACCAAACTTGTGTATCTGTCTCACAGTATTGATTACTTGAAGAGAGGTTTAACACATTTATCTGCTCTATCTAATGTATGTAAGTTGATACAGCAGACACAGAAATTAACATTTTTGAAAGGTTACACTAATAAATTTGATTCTTCTGTGCCCACCTGATGACAGTCTGAAAAAGGACTAAAACAAAAAATGAATTATGTGTTTGGCGAAATGGACAAGATGAATGACCTTGTAAATAAAAAAAGTTTTGGCTGTACTTGATATAGTTATGGGCGAAAATAAACAAATGATGCCAGCTTGTCCCACTTGCTGTTACTGTAGGGTGCTGCTCACACTTCCTGCTATGGTGAGTGAACCCAAAGCGAATAAATCTAACTTGAGTTGAGACCTCTGCCAACTAAGGCTGGTGGTGCATTCACATGCTCCTTGGATGGCCATTCTTCCTACTTCAATGTGTCCATGAGTTCTAAGTTGTAGAAACAACATGGACGCTACAAAGAAAGTTGTCTTGTATTTTATAGCTGAGAGTGTTTAAACATGTTGATAACAGAGAGCACAGGAAACAGATCAGGTGAGCAATGAAATATGTTTGGGAACTAATTTCCTGACGCCCCTTGAATGCAACATATTGTAGAAGTAATTGAGACATCTGCTACTTGCCCCTCACATAATGGCAGATTGTTGGTCAGTGTCATTTCTGTAACATTATATTGAGCTTTAATAGCCTACTTACATGCAAGTGGGATGCTGAGCCATTTCATTTATGTCATTTATGTATTCCCAAACATTCTTAGAAAACTCAAAGTGAGCTCCTGACTGAGCCTAATTCTTTTAGTAAGGAATCGTAGCTTAGATGTGATTTAGGAAAGTTCTCGGAGCAACTTTTACGAAGGAAGGGACAGAAACTTTTACCTTAGTGCAGAGGTGTAGTTGGCCCTGTTGCTAGGTTTGATGCAGTCTTTTAACAGGTGTGGTTGTCAGAGACACGCCACTTTGTGAGCCTGCAAGGTGTGGACACCCAGTGGAAATGAACTGCTGACTGTGTGTTGTCATTGTTAGTGTGATCACTCTGCTGTTGGACGGTTGAGACAGACACAAGTCATCACTGCTGCACTGTTACGTTTTTTCCAGTTTTTCAAAAAGCTTAGTGTTGTGATCATTTTATTTCTGCCGTTCTAGTGTTATTGAGTTGGGTGGAAATGTGTGCATATCCCTAGTGAGACTGATCACAAATATTATCCCTGCACAATCTAATCTGTAGCATTTCATTTACTCACTGTAATACAGCATTTGGAGAATATTTCTCCGACCTCTGTGTCTTTCCACATTTACTCCTCTGATTAAGAAACTCTTAAGCCTCTTAAAAGTCCTCATTTCTACTCCTAATGTTTTTTCACCTTAAGGAGCTCTTTTAAGGTCTAATATGCTTTGTGATTGTCTTGTATCTTTACCAGGACCTAGTCTTAACTTTAAGGGGAAATTCTAAGAAAACATCAGAATTCTAAGATTTTTCTGAGAATCTCGTTACTAGGAGCCACTCATAGCATTAGGAAGCTTTGTGAATACTGCCCCTGACCTTTAACAGGTTTCTTTTTGACAAAGTTAGTGTTTTCTATTGTTAAGGCAGCTCTTTGGTTGTTTTAACTGTGTACTTTCTAATGCAGGAAAAGAGCGAAGGCTCTGTTGATATAGTTTGTGTTGTCTTCATCGTACCCTTAACATGTAATTTTTTAAAGTTTATTTTTTGAATAATAAGATTTTTTTTTCTTCTTTTTTTAAGATTATTTTTTGGGGCTTTTTGCCTTTAATGGACAGGACAGAGTGAAGATTGTGAGGTGGGGGGAGAGAGAGAGAGAGTTGGGGGACGACATGCAGCAAAGGGTTGCAAGCTGGAGTCGAGCTTGCGACTGCGATCGAGACATCACCTCTATACATGGGGCGCCGGCACTATCCACTAAGCTAATGACGCCCCAATAAGCTTAATTTTAAAAATAACAATTTCATTTAAGTTTTTAAAACTTCTTAGAAATGAATGGAATGCTGAGAAATAAGCCTAAAGTATACATATATATTTTTAAAGTTTTATAACATCCCCTTAAAATCAAGAAGGCCTGTTGACCCCCTGTGGCGGTAGGATCCCCAGGTTGGGAACTCAGTGAGCTGCAGTCGTTACAGCTTGGTTTCCCATGTTATTCCATGGCTGCTTAATTTCTTCTGTCGTCTATTGTATGACCTTTTCACACAGTCCAATGGGCCTCTTTCATGGCAGGTCATTCAATATGTCATATAAGACGACCTCAGGTGTAGTTAATAACATTAATGAGGGCTTTACCAGTGTTTTGCCAGTGTGCCGTTGGCTCTTTCACTGCCTGATTAATGGAGCAGAGCCATCATTAATGGTGTCAGTTACGGCTGTGCTTTTACTGGGAAAAAAGCCATTTATTGTACATTTTAAATCTCCAATCAACAGTGTCACAAGAGGAGTGGCATACAGGGTGTAAGCACGTGTATTACCAGTGAGAGGCAACGCCTTCCTGCTGCCTGTTGGTCCATGTCTCTCAGCATTAGCTCGGGTTAGATGTAATCATGGCTAGCACATAGTAGGAAGTATGTAGTGATTACCTGGACTACTGTTTCTGCCGGCAGACAATAAAGGGCAGCATTTAAGGCATCCATCTTCCTACCTCTTACCTGCCAAGCCTCGCCACCCCTCAGTGAACACAGGTTTGCCTTATTGGCAGGCGAGGGGCTGGCAGGAATCCCCTGTACACTTGAATGATGTGGGTGTCTGCTGAATAAAGAATAGAGCGAGCACGAGGGTGCAAAGACAGAGACAGACAGATTGAGAGAGTTAGATGAAGGTGTGAAGGCAGGGTTAGGGATGCGGGGAGCAGGACGATCAAGGCAAATGTAGATTTTGAAGAGCGGGGCTTCTCATGGGATCAGCTGCCATCTTGCCTGCCAGTTCCTTTTCATCCAGTCAGACTCTGTAGAGGAGTGAGGATACTCAAGTGGTTGGGTGTCTTCATACCACCACCTCTACATGTGTGCACAGATCTTTTCATTTATGATGGATCTGCAGATTTTTTTATTGAATAATCATTTAGCTCCGTAGTTCCAACCTTTCCTTAAGGGACCCCTTTCGCTGCTGTTTAGTAAATGTTGGAGACAGTTTCGTCTCTTTGCTGCATGTTTAAAAGTGTTTGTGCTTTCTTTAAGTTTATGGCAGTGCTAACTAATTATTTGAAGTGTATCACCCAGTCACACACTGGTGGCCGAGGCAAGGTTCCACTTGCTACTCAGTTTTTAACACACTCACACACCGATGGAACAGCCATCGGGAGCAATTTGGGGTTCAGTATGCTGCTCATGAATCCTGGATCGAACCACCGATCCTCCGATTGGTGGACGACCTGCTCTACCTCGAAAAGTTTTCTTACACCTTTTTAAAACCAAGGTCTCGCAATCCTCCATGATGCTTTGGCGACCCCTAGTGGGAGTTAAAAGTGAAACAGTCTAGATGACTGTTAATGGGGCGCGGGCACAGGAGGCATGAATATAAAATATGCTTTAAAATGACTCTTGTTAAATATGTTTAAATCATAGATAAAATAGATTTTAAAAAAGTCTACAGTTCCAGTAGCTCAGGAGGGGCAGAGGAGTCTGGGCTCTTGCAAAATATTTCTCTTTCTCTCTCAGCTTCTCCACAAGATGGTTTACCGATATTGAGCACAGTTAAACAGACAGCCACTCCATAAAATATTGGCAAAATTAAAATAATATTATTATGAGGTAGAATGCCTATAGAAAATTGCTGATTCACATGTCTTATTAGATATATAGAGGAAAGCATTATCAACTTATATGTTAGTGATAAGTGCATGAATAAGTGCTAAAAGCAAACTTAAAGTATTATTAAAAGTGCTATAAAGATTAGTAGCTAAATAATTAAAAACACAAAATAATTAGTTGCCTCGTACACACTGAAGTTTCTCTTCTATATCTGCTGTTTGTTAGTATGTGAATGGCAATTTTCACTTCCATAAAATGCATGCAAATAAATAAAAAACACCAACGATAAAATAATAATAATAAAATAAACCAGTTATTTGGTCTACAAAATGTCCTAAAATAATTATAAAATGTCCATCACACTAAGGCTCAGTGTGACATCACAAAGTAGCGCTTCAAAACCTTATGATATTAAACTTGCTCTTGAATATGATGAAGAAAACAGCTAATTTGTTAAATGCTAGAACTATTAATCGATTAATTGACTGATTTCTTCAGCTCTATGGGTTCTGGGAAATCATACCAGCATTTCGCACTATTTCCTGAGGACCAAACTTTATTTTCAGTGGAGGGCATGCAGGTCTTTTTGATCTCAAAACTTTTGATCTCTAAATCTAAATTATACAAAGGCAAAGGTATGTGCGATCCAGTGTTAGAGTTCAGGAGTATCCTGCATTTGAAAACAATTGAGACAGACTGATACACACGACTCAGAACACGTCTGGTGTGTGCCTCTTGGTTTTTTTTAGACGATCCTGTACAGATGCAGTGAAGCACAGAACAAGAGCAGATGAAACACAGCCAAACTGTGTGTGGAAAATGTTTTCTGGCACTGCTATCTGCTGCTCTCTCTTTCTGTCTCCCTCTAACATTATGAGGTAGTTACTGTAAGCCAGGCCCATAAGCGATCCCTAGATGCGTGCTGGCACTACACCACTCAGTCTGCCTGTAGCTTCTGTCTTCCTGCCTTGTTTGAACTACCTGCTTCATTGCGCTGTGTAAAGTAAAATAAACTATTCTCATCATAAAGGGACACCTATTCTCTGGTGGCTGTGAGTTCATTATCATTTTGAGTCTGATTGCGGAACATTAAAGCTGGTGGAGGAGGCAGAGCGGCTGATTGGTCCAAACTGGCACATACTGTGGCTATGCCTCCCTGTGGCTCCAGTTATGAAGAAATCAGAGAGCCTTTGCAGCAGAGCCGCTGTTTGGTTGTTTATGTAAATAAAGACCACATATTGCCTCAAAATGTGCTATTTTTACACCTGATTGGGTTTACTGCTGATTAAGGTGCGGCCCATGTTGTTCAAATTTCAATCGCGAGTTAAAGCAGCAGTTTTATGGAAAGCACCTGTTCGTTTGCTCGCTGAAACTTACATTAGAAGATTGATACCACTGTCATATCTCTCCATTAAATGTCAGGATCTTGACACACCAAGCTGACGGTCAGTTGGTGGTCAATGTTGGGCCATTGGTGAGTGTCTGTCGCACTAGTTTTTGCGGTATTTCCAGCGCTGTCGGCACTGTGGTGGCGAAAAGGCCTAGAAATGTTCGACAGTTAAGGTCAAGTTAGAAGCAAAACATGTTTACATAGATTGAACAACCTTGAATTGGACAGAGTGACAAGAGCAGAGTGATCTAAGACAAACATTGTGTGACACTGGGGCAGAACAAGCTGTATTAAGATAGAATAAGTGCAAGCTCTGGAAACGGCAGGAAATCACACACACACACACACACACACACACACACACACACACACACACACACACACGGGAAGTTAGGTATGATTTCTATCTGAGGAGGAGTATAAAAATGTTCTACGGGGCTGGCTCATTGCTGCAGTATGTGAAGTTGTAAGCTGTGTCTTCAATAAAATAACCCGCAAAGGCTGCAAGACCGACCTCGTGTCAGTCTGAGGAAAAAGAAGTGTTGCGGACATTCCTGTGGGCTACGGCAACACTTAACCCCTGAGCTTGCCTGAGAAGGACTGAATGCACAAACCCCCTATTTTTAAATATCCCATGGAGAGAGACATATCCTCACTGCAGATTTTTGTTTGGAAAATTGTCAGCATGCAACTCAGTTCTGTGGACGATAAACGAGGTACAGACTTCCACCTGTGTCACCGGTAATAATGAAATAATAGCCCCTTTTTACGCTGCCAGATTTTCCACAAATGTTGGGCCATTTTGTCGGCAAGCTGCAAGCGTTTAGACACACAGAGCCGGATTGGCGAGTTGGTCCGAGGTGCCCAATTTTCCACCTCGTAGGGTAGTCATATTGTCGGAACACTTTTTGTTTAAAAAAAAAAAAAAAAAACAAGGCAGCCTTCCGCAACGGGAGGGACTGTTGAAGATGCCGCACATGCAACCCACTGGTGGTGGATAAACAGGAAACAGCTGATAGCAGGAATTAGCGTGCAGCTAGTAGCAAGAGGGAAACGCAAACCTGACAGACACTGCAAAGATGAGCAACTGGGGAGACAAGGAATTGTGCGCCCTCCTTGTCCACGCAAATAAAGAGGCCATTAACCATCAGGTTAACCGAAAAAGGCGCATTCTGTATAAACAAAAGTAGGCAGGCAGCATTTTGCTGCACCCTGCGATTTTGTTTTTTTACTGCCAATGCTGAAAAAAGACTGATTGGGCTTTCCTGCAAGTTTGCACAATTCCTATTTAAAAAGGGCTCCAGTGAGTGACAACAGCCCCGCCCACATTTAAGGGTACTAGGGTCTAGGTACACTGTCTGAAGGGTTACTTTTGGGTCCAGAGGTACCATACTGAAAGTGTTTTGTGGAAACAGGCCTCACTAGTTCTTTCATGTCACTTTGTCTGAATCTTCAGGATAAAGCCAGCAGCCAATTAGCTTAGCTTAACACAAAAACTGGAAACAGATGATCATTGGTTGAGTGAGCCTTTGTGACAATAGAACAAAATCCACCTACTGCACCCTCATCATCAATCATTGATTAATTGGTTTGTTGGCAACTCCTCGGTGGCAAGAAATAGTCCTTATGCTAAGCTAAGCTAACTGACTGCTGGCCCCAGCTACTTAGCTACTACACAGACATGAGGATGGTATCAGTCTCTAATCCATCTCTCTGCAGGAAAACTCCCAAAAGTGACGCATTAAATCCATAATGTCCCAACTTGCACTCACTGTCTCTCAGTATAATGTGCTGCTGCAAGTTAAGTGTGTCTTTTTATAAACCATAAGGACAGGTGTGCAGATGTAGAAAATGTTTTGACGGTCCTGCCTGTAGTTTAGGGAAAATGGCTTTGACAGGCAGCAGGGATGAGATATGGACCTTGACAGGTCTGCCTATTGTACGTGCCTGAGGGAAACTCATCACCTGTCAGGGCCAAAATGACTATAGGCTGACGTGTTAGCCGTGTTTGTTGCCTTTCAATTCCTTGTTTGGATATTGAAATCAACAATCTCCCCTCACCTCAGTCACATGAGCCTGACAGCCTCAGAGAGCGAATGTGTGACAGCGATGAAGGCTTTTAACCCCCCCCCGCCGTCCCCTCGCTGGCTCATCTTCTCTCCGTCCGTCCTCCTCCTGTGTGGTGCGAAAGCATTGTGGTTGTAATTGCCTTCAAGACTGGCTTAGGCTCAGGACCAAGGATCTTTCAGCTGTGATCTGTTAAGCCTATTACATACTTGTTGCGTGAAGACACACAATCCTATGTGGGTGAAAGCCGGAGTGTGAGAGCCAATTTGTGCCACTTGCTTTGGCATCGCCACATCCAGTCTGTGCTGGAAGTCTTTTCTTCTGTGGATCATTAGCACTTCAATACAGAGTAGACAATGCAATGAATTCAGAGGTATTTGATTGTCAGAACCAGCTGGTGGTGGCAACGCTCCTACTGGGCAGGACAAGGCAAACAACTAATGGAAATGTGGCTGTGTCGGGATGCATCTTATTGTCATTTTGATCTTGTATTTACATAAAATTCTTCACATAAATTAGAAATAATTAAACTTGAGACTTGTTGATGTGACTGTTGTGTTAATTGTGTAAAAAAGCATCAACTCTGGAGCCAACTTAAGTAGATGTCATGATTTAGGGAGCTGATCTCGTGGGAAACAAAAAGCACACAGGCCTGATGACTGATCCATTGTGATCAAATCTGGTGATAAATATGTTTCGACAGTTTTAAACAGTAGCCCGCTGGCAAAAACTTGGCAGCAATCCCACCCTCGACAGCTTCTCTGATGACTGACGTGCATGTGGGCTTAGATGATATTCAGTGACTCACAATGTCTTTTTAAATATAAATAGAGCCTGGATCTATTCAAAATATCAAAAACTTTCTGAAAAATCCTTAACCTCATGTTCATTAAAGGGATCCATTATTACCTTGTTCACCCATGAGATATATGGCCTCTTTATGTAAGGCAATTCACAGTTAAAAATGGAGGCCACATTCAAATGCTAGTAAAGAAGCTGTGAGTATGTCAATTTAATTCCTGTTCCCAATGAAATAATGTCAGAAGAAGCTAGCAAGGTTACAGGCACTTCTAAGTGCATTAAACCCAGTGAAGTGGCTTGTAAAGATCCCATGTTTCAAAGAGCTGCGAGGGTTGACCATGTAAATGAAATACAAGTATGTAAGGTTCTGACATCAGAGTGCATTTTAGAATAGCGGCCCGTCAGTAACAGCCTGATGTCAGACAGAGCTGTGACCTCGCTGCACTGTTTTGTCCTCAGTCTGACAGTGTGTCCACTTTAACTGGTTTTCGTGGGGGAGGAAGATTCGATGTTCGCCAACCAGTCAATAGAGACCACGTATCTGCTGAAATCCCACACGGATGTGTAGCCATGCCGACGTACCTGTTTTGCGGGGCTTTTAGGAGTGAAGTAAAACAAGAAATTTATGACGATGATGTTGAACAGTCTCTATATCAGCGCCTGTCTTTTTATATGCAACTAATCGAGTGTCCCCATGACGCTTATTGGTCGTTTTTTTTATTTTGACAAAAAACACCGTTTCATGTTGCGATGCCAGGCGAATAGGGATAGGAACTGATAAGATTTTATTGATATCAGTGCCATTATTGATTCTCCTTTTCATTCCTTTGTGGAATTTTCTGTTTGGAAAAAAGTAGGCCTACACAGATTTTTAGCATCAGCTGAACAGTTTATTCACTCTGACTCTGAACACACTGCTGAAATAAGAGAGAATACTTGTACTGCAAAAGTTTTCTCTTAGTTATTCTTAGTCAAAGAAAAAGTCTGCTCAGCCTGCCCGCATAATGCTCATCTTATTCCTGTATATCATATAGGGCTGCCCCCAACTAAGAATATTCCTAGTCGACCAACAGTCGTCATTTAGGGCCATTAGTCGACTAGTCGCCCGCATGTTTATGATAATAATTTAATTATTAAATGATATATTTTGGGCGGGGCAACACAATGGTTTGTGTTGAAGGTGTGAGAAAGAATAGTATCAGTAACATTGTTAACATTGTGCTACATTACAGAGAAATACAAAACCGTACTAATGAACCTTCATTAATATAGGCCTATATTTTATCTACAAGTGCACGTCACACACTGAGCGAGCCGCCTGTTAATGACGCTGTGGGCTAATGGGCATGTAGCTACTTCCATGTTTCAGATGATATGTCATGTTTGTAGTCGACCAATGAAGATGAGTTTACATATCACCTTGGGTTCGTCCTTCACCTTCTCAAAATGATCCCACACTTTGGATTTCCTGCCCGACATGTTATTAACTAGTCTGTGGAATAACCGCAGGTACCAGCCCTGGAAATTAACCTGACTCCTGTCTGACTGCTGAGCGTGGACACTTCCTGTGTCTGTCCTTTCAAATTAAATTCCCACATGGTCCAATCATATAGGTTTGGATTTGTTTTGACAAGGCGCAGCTCCTAATAGAGTTTCTGTGGCTAAACGACCAAATGAAATCTTGCCGACTAATGACTTGTATGGTGGACTAACCTTTAGTCACCTATTAGGAGGCAGCCCTAACATTATAAGATATTTACTCTCAGTAACGGACTTGCTGCTCAGTTGGGAAGCAGACATTCATGTGTAGACTGTCAAAAACATCACTACCCCAGAATATCTTAAGAATTTAAGAAATATGTTTCCACATATTGTTGGTGTTTCCACCCTTCCTTGAAGTTTTTGTTTTACAGAGATTACAAGTAGCACTGTTGTCATTTTTATACATGAAATGAAGCAACACTTTGACTGTGTCTCCCTCTCCGTCATGACTACCTCTTGTTGCAAGTTTCCAGAAGCGTACCCACATGAGTTTGATTTTATTGTTGTGCAACTGTCAGGAAAACATGCTGGTATTGATAAAAGGAATTTATGAGCTGTGAGGCATATGATTCCAATGGATCGGACAATTTGGCGCCGGCTCCTAACTGGAGCCTTGTTTTTCTTTGCTTTAATAAATAAAGGCTCTGAAAATGTGACTCAAATGTCACATCTGTATTCTCGTATTATTTAACAGGAAACATGCTTCCCATTGCATTTTGCAACCTGTTGACGTTGTTCAGGGTCTTATCAATACCTCATGGCCATATCCACTTTGGATGCTAACAAAAAGCAGTTGTTGCCACAACACAGGCATAAACAAGCAGCAAGAAAATGAAAGGAGAGTCTGATAAACACATTGAAAACATACTGTATATTATTTAGGCCCTGCAGTAAATACAGTCTGCTGCAAAGTGTAAGCAGTGGGCAGAAATGTTTACTTGCTGGCATTTTGTATGAAATTGACCTCGACTTCACTCCTAACTCCTATCAGACACCGCTGTGTGTGTGTGGGTGTATGTGGCAGTCGCCATATGTGAAGGAGGCGCTTTTGTTTGTACAGTTGGACCCATGTCATATGATTTAACAAGGTATCCTGCAGAGTTTTGCATCTGTTGTTGTTTATGTCTCATTCAGTGTGTGCAGTCTGAACAGCTGAAAGATAATACGAGGTGAAAATGGCTGTAGGCTACATTCCTCAGATGCATCTTATTTATTATGTAGAGGGACAAAAAATGTTTTATGACTTTTGGCTGGCAAACGTTTTGATGTTGTAAATATTAAAGAAGGCTGCGAAGAGAGGTCATCCTGTAAATCCTGCCGTTTAAGATTTTAAATACCTTTACCACATGTTTTATTCATGTCTAAGCTCCACTTGAAAAGTTCATTTACAAAAAAAGGACAATCTATTTTACTTTCCTCCACTAATTTTTTTTAATTGCACTTCTTAAAGGAATACATCACCCCCCCAAGTGATCATCTGTATACAGGGTGTCCGCGGGGTGTTAAAAAGTATAAAAAGTTGATAAATCAAATGTCGGAAAATTAAAGCCATTTAAAAAGTATTAAAAATGAATCGTGATTTTATGAAGTATTACATTTTTTTGGCATTCAAGCTTTGACAAAAAGTATCCATGAACGTATAATTTATTTTCCTCCTCGCAACTATTACACACAACGATGTGTAGGTAGGCACACTCAGACTGCCACTCGGGGCGTGCGCGTACCTGTGCAACATCACGCGATGGCGCACGTCCAGGCGCCAAACAGAGGAGCAAAAGACAAAAAATCCTTCTCATTTTATATGAGTTCTGTTTTATGTTTGTGCTCCATGGATTTATTTGCAAACTACAACTGTTCAGTAAGTTAAAGATGCGTTGCCGCGAACAACAGCTTGAAGTGGTGATGAGGTCTTAAGGTTTTTTTGGAAGGTCTTAAAAAAGTCTTAAAATTAACCTCAGGATTCCTGCATATACCCTGGTATATCAATTACTCACCCTCTGTTATGTTAAACTCCAGAAGAAACTTTTTCTTACATGCCACCAGTAAGTGAAAAATCCAAGAATTGAACATTCTTGATTAACTGAACTAAAAGGCTTTAACAACAGCAAAAATATATATCAACACATCTGTTTACAAACTCTCACAGAACTCCTGCAGTGTAATCCAAGTCTCATTTATCCATACACAGTCCTCCCCCAACACATGCATTTTCATTAAAACTACAATATTTAAAATAAACTCTCATGAACAGACAAGTAGTGTGCCTTAACTGTTTATGTGGAAGTTTTTAAAATATTACAGTTATAGCCAAAATGAATGTGTTTGGAAAGTACTTAGCATATTCCTGGATAAATGAGACTTGGATTATACTGCATGGGTTGTGTGAGAGTTTGTAAACAGATATTTTGATATAGTTTTGCTGTTGTTCAACCTTGATCCTTACGACTTCAATACATCAATAATTTTCCCTGTTTTTGATTCTTCGTTCCTTGTGGAGGCATGCAAGAAAACGTTTTCTTCCCGAATTCATTGTTACCTGTGTCAGTGGTGGACCTAGCACATTTGGTGCCCTAGGCGAGCCTTCCCTCTGCAATAACCCAGAAAAAACTGTCACACAGAAAAAACACGGTCAACCAAAACAGGTGCATTCTGACAACCTAATCAATATTTCTTATTTAGTATTTAGAGAATCTCTAGTGATTGGTTGGGGAAAATCCCCCTGAATCCCCCTGTCCCCACAGAAATCATTTTATAGTGAATGCAGTGTTGGAGTGAAGATGGAAATGGAGTGTTGTGAGTTGACAGTTCTGTCTGAACCCAAAGGCAGCATATACAGCAAAAAGAAGACGGGGCCCGAAATGGAGCCTTGAGGGACCCCACATGTAAATAGGGCTGCAAATGGAGAATATTTGTCAGGCATGTCCAAGGTCCAGCCTGTGGGCTAATAATGGCCTGCAGAATGATTTTAAATGGCCCGCAGCTTGTTTTCAGAAATCTACTATATGTGGCCCGTCATCCATCCATCCATCCATTTTTATCCGCTCAAAATGGATGAGAGCACCCCAGATATCTCTTTCCCCAGCAGCGCTTTCCAGCTCCTCCTGGGGGACCTCAAAGGGTTTACAGGCCAGATGAGATGTGTAATCCCTCCAGAGTTCAACTCACAATGGCTGAAATATTGCACAGTTTGCTCGCATGCACTGTGGTGGCGGAAAGGCCCAGAAAGGTTTGACCCTTAAGGTCAAGTATGAGGCAAGTTGTGTTTATCAGGAATTGAGCAACCTTGGGTGGTTTCACCTTGGGGACCGGTCTTGGAACAGGGTGACATGTCAAACACTGTGGTAAAAAATATATTGAAGTTTTTGTCTACAATAAAATCCTGCAAGGCTGAAGATCGATCCTTTGTCATCGAGTCTTTTTTCAATAGCACCAAACAGGAACTACGCAGACAGTAAACAAGCAAACAAACAGTTACATAACAGCAGGTATTTTCTGCTAGGTAGCAGACATGGCCACAGCAAGTTGACAGCAAGGGCCACAGCTTTCAGGAGCGGTGCAAAGTTAAATACTTTTTTTACCCAAAAGATAAAACTTTTACACAGAACATGTCACCATACAGATGGGATAAAAGAATGCTACACTAATTGCAAAACAAAACAAATCAAAGCTTTGATTTCAACTGATAGTTAAACTGGGTTTAGTTATTTAACAGGCCAGAAGAGTCCTCGAAACATTTATTTGATTTCACAGTAGTTATCAGCGGATAACCTTAATTTGAACTGATACATTATGCTGTGTTGTATTATTTAAAGTACATGCAAGAGAGAGAAAGAGGGTGAGACAGAGAGTGAGAGGATGACCTTAGGCCCGTCCATTCGCTTTGTAGAGCTGATTGAGTAGTTCATGAACCCTCTAAACTCTGACGATGTTCCATTAAAATGATAATTGTATTTTAGATCAAGCTCTCAGGCCTTTGTAACACTTGGGGCTAGCACACAACTCGTACCATATCATGTAAAGTGACTGTATCAGACAGTGGCATAAGTTGGTCGTCCTTTGTTCCACCTCTTGCTTCTGTGTGATCAGGTAGACTGTTGTGTCAGCTGCATATGTCCGGATCAAACGCCTCCTTACATCTGAATTCAGATTCCCTCTCTGTCTGCGGATCAAAGGTTCCAGCCTGAGACGAATAATTCAGCTGGGAAAGGTGTAACTAAAGAATCTGAGGCCTTGAACCAAAGCCAAAAAAGGGATTTTGTATCTCAGACTGATTAGAGTCACAGAGAAAGACTTTATAGTGTTAAAATGCAATTTCTAGTTTAATGAATACCTTTCAAGCCGTGTACAAGACCTCTGCTTACCATTTAATTGTTTGCAAAGTTACATCACTTGACAGGGGCACCTGTGATTTGATGGCTGTGATCCTCTCATGATCCTTCCATCCTGTGATCATTTAAGCCGGACTCCCCCTTCTTTCACCTTTCCCACTTCTGTGGCACATTAGAAAATGATCCATTAGGTTTTTTAACTGCTCGCATCTTCTCTCAATTCAGTGTTCATTGCCTGTGCAGCAATAAAAATTCATTACAGTCTTTGGCCTGAGGTGAGAGCTGGATATGTGCAGAATTTCATTCTCACGCTCCCGGGGGCTGCACCACTAAAAACGTAATTTCAGTTTGTGTAGTTTTCCAGAGGCCTGTGAGGTCCTGCGACTCCATCGTAACACGCGAATCAGGTGGCGTTTCTCAATTTTCTCTTGGTTGTGTTGTGTTGGCTTGCACCGCAGCATTTTGTTTGTCTGCCATGTTTGATAACCACGAGTCACATATTGCTGTGACAGTGAACCTGTTCAGATCACTGCAGTCAGATATAAAAATATCACTTTCATAAGCGTTGTTTGCTGTTAACTGGAACAGAGGCTTTCTGCAGTACACGTGTCTACTCCTTACTGAATCAATTACAGTACATGCTGTCGCTGTCATGTTTTGTTGTGAGGAAGACATCAGCAGGGGAGTCTGAGGTCGTATGAAAACACATCTGGGCATGTTGCAGGAAAACAGCAATGCAAGCATTTCTTAAATAAGACATTGCTTTTTCAAGCGATTACAGCAGCAGATTATCATTTGCAACAACTAAGTCAACAAAATGTTGCTTTTGATTTGAATTTAATGGCTATTTTGGCCTCCAGTTTTGCCCATTTCTAATTCAACCTGAAAGCTCATTTTGTGTTCTATAATGTAAATTACTAATTACTATTTGTCTCTGCTTTGGGTTATTTCATCCCAAGTATCTCATAAAACAGTGAATAAGGGAAATTAAATGTAGCTGTCTGTGCAGGTGTGCTGTGGTGAACTAATGTTGATGAAACAGTCAGGATCACAGAAATAGAATGACAGTAGGACTGACATTCCCATTCAAATCCATGTAGCAGGATGGTCGGTGTACTGTTGCTGTTGCCATTGTAGTGGACTCCATCCATCCATGCATCCATTTTCATCCATTTATCCGGGGCAGGGTCACGGGGGCAGGAGGCCAAGCGAAATTCTCCAGATGTCCCTGTCCCAGCAACGCTTTCCAGCTCCTCCTGAGGACCCCGAGGTGTTCCCAGGCCAGATGAGATATGTAATCTCTCCAACATGTTTTGGGTCTGCTCTTGGCCTCCTACCAGTGGGATGTGCCCAGAACACCTTTAACGGGAAGCACCCAGGAGGCGTCCTGATCAGATGCCCGAACCACCTCAATTGACCTCTTTCGACGTGAAGGAGCAGCGGCTCTTCTCCGAGCTCCCTCCAGATGTCTTTGCTTCCTACCCAATCTCTATGGTTGAGCTCAGTCACCCCACAGAAGAAACAAATTTTCGCTGCTTGTATCCACAATCTCATTCTTTCGGTCACTAATCAGATCTCACGACCATGGATGAGGGTTGGGACGTAGATAGACCAGTAAATCGAAAGCATCGCCTTTGCCTTTGCATTGTATCAGACCAACTTCCATAAAAACCTTTGCATGCACAGACCGAATTGCAGCTAGTGATGATGTGTCCCAGATTTTGTCAACTCTGTCTCTGTTAATTACACATAGAAGGGGTTAGCTATAGCCTAAGGACTCTTGTCTCACTTCCTGGTTTCCATGATTGATTGGACAATATTAAAAAGCAGCTTATTAGATAATCTTGTATTTAATACAGTTTAATACAGTTCTGGGTGGAATTCTGATGGAATTGACATAAAACAAGTCTTCAGCTGCAAAAAATGTGATTTAAGAAAAAAATAAATCACTAGGAGGATGTCTCTGTACAAGGTTTAATAAGCAAGACTTTGATTTTTTAAAATATTTTATCCTGGCACAAGTAAAGATTAAAAAAAACAAACAAACTGTAGATGCCTGAGAAGAACGAGTGAGAGACGCTGCTAAACTTGGACTAACTAGATTACCAACAAGACTTAGACATCTTACATGAGATTAATATTGTCTGTGTTGAGTTTGAGTTAATTGTGTTATAATGAGTTAACAAAGCATTAAGCTAAAGTTAATCTTAGTTGGATGAAAGAGAGAACTGGGGTTGGTGTACACTTGTATTTATCTGTGGCTCCACTGATGTATGCTGTTACCAAAACTACTAACACCAGTTGCCATTGTCCTTTGTTAAATGACCACAGCAAGCATATCAGTGTCCTCTCTCTTCATTCTGTTTCTATGGTTCAAGATGTTTTTTTTGTCCTGAGCCTTGAAGACTGGCACTTAGATCATTTGAAACTAAACTAAACATATTAAAAATTCAGCAAGCTTTTATGGATGTTTTCCCAACATTTACTGCTCTATTTGGTCCCCCTTTGTAATGCAGTGTAATTTCATTATATGAATCAGGTACCAATAAAGTTGTCACCGGTTGCTACTGGTGCTTAAATATCGGTACAGTTGAGGAAAAGAAAACTATGTGGAACAAGGGAGTCATAACGGGGCATTTTGGAGGAAAGGAGAAGTGGCTTATGCTGTAAGTATTTTTTCAAACGCTTTATTTTTGTTTCTCACTACTGTACCCTGTAGGTGCCCTGTATTAACAAAAATACTTTCCACTAAAGCGCCCAGTTGTTCCCCATAGGCTTGTTTTCTTCTGGTAAGCATTTTATGATTCATACAACAAGATGACACTTGACATTGCGGGCTGGATTATAAAGTGCTCTCCTCCTTTTTTCATCCCTCTCGCACTTCCTCTGCGGTGTGAAGACTGAGTTGTGCCTCTGAGCCAGTGGGTTGCACTTTGAGATATAAAGAGCAGAGCAAAGGTGATTTATGGGTTTTCACTGCTGCAGCAGAAATTAGCAGGACCGGGGTTCAATTACGCACAGTGGTGGTCGTGGGCACTGTTATAATGAGGGTCAGTAGGGCAAGGCTGGGACAGGAGGCAGATGGAGGCACAGGGATTTGAATGGCTGGCACTGCAGTGTAGCTGAACATGAGAGCTGCGGCAGAGGGAAAGAAATGGGGACGCATTTGGTGTAACTGATTGACCGTTCGGACTTCAACCCGCACCTGTTAAAGGAGCAGAGTGTGGGATTTAGTGGCATCTAGTGGCAAGAGTTGCAGATTGCAAGTAGAATCAATGGCAGCTGTGTTATTGTCTAACCCTGGTTGCCTGGTCTGACCTGGCCTGATGCTACGTTATGATTGGCCAGTCTGTGTCCGGGGGCGGAGCTTAGCAAAGGTTCAACTGTCAGTCAGACCTGTCACTTATAGCCGACTTCTTCTTGATGTTGTTTTTCGTTTCCGTGTCATTATCTGGTTCCCATGCTCCCTAAGCTCTCTCTTATTATTTGTTTGATTAGTTAATTGCTCTGCGCAGTTTAGACCCCCATTTTCATTACTCTACTGATTTCCTATAAACTTCCTAATCACAATGTAAGCTATAGCTCAATTAACGTCCCACAGTCCACTATTACCCCATGCCAAAGAAATGTCCATGCCATTGTGCAGTAAACACAGAGTGTGAACTTGATGTGTTTTTATTGAGTTGCTGGGCCTCTCATGCGCTCTCACACACTGTGCTGTGCCTCCCACTAGTGTGCTATTCCACCAATCAATAGCGTTGCTAACTATGTGGGGAAAATAGCTCCAGTCATCCTTTTACTGGGAAAAGCCATTCTCAGATAATTGGTCCGGATACAATACTGAGGCATATTTCTATACATTGCAGGTATCATTAGAGGTTAGTCATGTGTGCAGCATGGAGGCAACAGGGAGAAACATGAGACAGAGATAAAGAGGACGGTTATTAAAAGAAGCTCCGGTGCAGGAATGCAGCAGAGGATGACAGGTTTTGAGGAATGGATAAAGATTTAAAGTCGAGCGAAGGAGGGAAGAGAGTTTCTGTTGAATCCCAGATTCTGACTGAGCCACTGATCCTGCTCTCTTGTGGCATCTGCTTTGTCTGCTTTATCTCAGATGTGCTAATGGCATTAAGGCTGGATGTTCTGATGCCAGTATAATTAGGCAAGTGGTTCTGAAGTTTGTGCACAGGGACAGATGGTGACTACGGGAGTAAAGTAAGAAAAAGTGTTTTATTTATCGAACATATTCCTCTGGTCTTGTGTAAAGTTCTGTTCATGAAGGTTTATTGACTGAAATGTCATGTAATAAACAAATACAAGTAATTAGACAGGCCCATTTGTCTTTTTTTAATGGAACTTGCATAAAGGTCATGTTGTTATTGTTCCGTTAGTTTCATATCTGAAAAGCCTTCCTGCTTTTGCATCACAAACAGGAAAAATTCTAGACTACCTGTACAGTGTTTATGCCTTCAAGGCCACCAGTAAGAGTTGAGCTATATCACAAGTCACAAAAGTACAAAACAACACTTTTTAAGCTGATCTCTATGTGATATGTTTTAAACATTTAATATTATTTGTTTTGCATTGGTGTTGCCTTTAAGGTATTGGCTGAAATAACACAGTAGTATGGAAATGTCTCCGCCCAAATGATACCTGATACCCTTTTCTGCACCAAGGGTCTGAGCCCAGATTGTCCTGACACCATGCCAGCACAGCAGCTTTCTGTTGCTGCCATCTATTGAGCCTCTGTCCTCCCGGCAAACAGTCAGCTTAGCGTCTGTGTGGTTACCACAAGCTAATACCAGGTTCACACTACACAACATTTTTGTCTGTTCCGACAGCCACTATGTCAGATTAGGCGATTGTGAAGTCATAACTTTGTACCGTGATCAAAGTTGGGGATCATGGGGACCTATGTGGTCTTGAGGGACTTTCACTTGTGCCTATGATGTCCCTGCCTGTTGTTGTTGGATTTGTCTGTTGTTGGTTTTGTCTGTTTTTTTCTCTTCGTAGAAATGAATAAAAATTGAATTAAAAAAAATAAATAAATTGCGCTGTGACTTGGCCAACAGACATGGCGGATTACACACTGGCAGCAGCTTGCTCTGTGTTCCTATCAGTGAACGACAGAAAGAAATTCAAACATGCTAGACTTTCTGTCGAGATGTCATAATGCGTCCCATGCGTGGCATCGGTCATCGTCTACTATGACACACTACACAAATGAAACTATGGATTATCGCGTGCGACACTCACGGCTGATATCGTGTAGTGTGAATTTGGCATAACACAACAGCTGCTAACATCCGACACAAAGCTGCTAAATGGTCCCAACAAACCCACACTAACACCGCAATGGCTCGAGTCTGTCGTTAACCTCATTGATAACAGTAAGGTAACATTAGCCATGTGATGCTAATAGTTAGCCCTGTCACTGTGTGTGCATGGCTTGGAAGACTTGCAACTGTCCCTGCCATGGAGCTCAAACTCCCGCCACAGCAGCTACAACCATATATGTGGCTATACTACATGATGCCTATTCACATGATGGGTATTGAATGAAGTACTCTGTTGGTATCAGTGTCACTATAAGGGTCTTTGGTATCGGTACTGGTCTTGGTATTTATTTAAATACCTAGCCCTTAGTGTTGACATTGGATAATATTTGTGTACTCTTGATACCAGAGAGACTCATAAATGGTCTTCATTATTCTGTGACCAGATTAGACTATTAATTACAAACCCTGTATACAGGAGGGAAATAAAGATGTCTTTTCATACATTCAACATGCTCAATCTCCAGTGGCAGCAAAGAAAAGGGGCCATGTTATGTTCCTAATTTGATTAAAAAGCAGGGAATAGAGGCAACGGTGGATTCAATTACCTGATCGACTTTACATGTTTGCGCCTGTGTGTGTGATTTTCCACATATTGTGCCATAGCATAAGCCAGAGACTGAAGTGAATCCGCTGTTTGCTCTTGATCAAAGCGTAAATGAGACGGGGACGTTGTCAGTAATGTTTTTTCTTTTTCCCATTTGTGCATATTTGATGTTTCCCCACCACAAACCAGAGAGTGAAGCAGCTCTTGTACGCGAGAAGAACTGAGCCTCAGAGTGATTTACAGATGAAAGCTGTCAGCGCCACCCTCTCCATTCAGGGAGCCTGGAGAATAATATTGCATCAGGGCCTTTTTGTGACAAAAGAACAATGCTTCTGAGTCTGAATAGACTTTAGATGAAGTGACAACTGGAAACAAGGAAAGGAGGTGAATTTCAAGTCTATCTCAACAGTAATCATGAAAAAAATCAAGTTTATGTAAGATAATGAGTCATCCTGGTGTTCATTTACCATAATAGTGGATGCTCAGTGTGGGTGTGGAGGTGAAGCATCGTTATACACTCAAGTGATGACTCTGAGGCATCTATCATGTTCTGTATAAAGTTCTGTTCCTGTAACGACCGGAGGCTTAAATGTCATGAAGGAAGTAGGATCTGTACGCTCAGTATTCACTGACTTTTCACACAAAAATACCAAAATTTGGGCCCAGTTGGTTCCACATGTCTCAAAATGTACAGTAAGATTGCTTGTCTTAGTCATATATGATTGTGAACTTTTTCAAATGATTTTTGACTGCTGGATGCATTTTTAAAAATAGAGGTATGTTATGTTGTCTCAGGTAAAATATTCCTAGTTGCAGATGCGGTGTCATTTTGTTTCTGTTTGCAGCCTTGTGTTTATTTCATATAAGGCATCTGTCAAACTTTGTTTACAGGAGAAAAATTCTGGTGTAAATTGGGCACTGCTCAGCTCTGTCAGACCGGAGCCAGGTGAAATCGGTCCCTGTGTATGTGTTGGAGAAAGTAGTGGTTACAGTTGTGGCAGCAGGAAACAATCTAAAACAAGTATGCACCAATTCACAGAATACAGGTAATTGTGAAATTAGCAAACAAGGTGGCTTTGCATTGAAACCCCAATTAGACGTTCACAGTGCACATACAGGAAACACATTTTGAGTACCGTCGTTTGTCCCTTTTCATACATGGTACGGCACGATTCTACTCAGCTCAGCTTGCTCTTCTTTGATTTTCCATTAGCAAAAGTTGAGGGTAGTTAACCTGGAAATCCAGATGCCCCGCCCATAGCAAATTTGAATTTGCTCGGCATGGGGCTCTGGCCCTGACGAGCAGAGCCCGTTGAATCGCCATTGGACATCGGATCAGTCTATCCGACAGTGGCGGGCTCTGGGCAGGCGTAACATGATGACGACAGCGCTGCGCCGTAGGAGTCTAAAAGTAAACAGCCAAGATGGCAGTTGCCAAAGGACCGTATCCATTCAGTTTAGCTTTAGAAGAAAGGCCAAGCCAACTACACTTATCTTTTTCCTTGAGAGAGGAACAGAAGACTGCCGTAGAAGCCTTTGTTTCCAGGAAGGACGTTTTTGCCATTTTGCCGACAGGATACGGCAAAAGCATAATATATCAGTTAGCCCCACTGGTCAGCAAACAAATAGGGCTGACTGCAATGAATATGTCACCTTGTTTTTTGCTCTGCGGCGGCATTTGAAATGCCTCAGTTAGTGCCGCCCCTTGGGTAGGAAGGGTGTAAAAATCTGTCTGGATTTGAGTCTGGATTTCCAGGCTAGTGGATAGTAGCCTGTACCTAGTTCTGTTTTTGGCACCACCTCAGTCGAGGTACAAAACAAGCTCAGCTGATACTACAAGGTGGGGCTAAGACACTGCAGTCGGATGAATAGTCAGAGAGAACGGCCACTAGATCGTCACTTGTGCAACATGTGACATCCTGCACAAACATGTCATTTTTAAACAGCAAATTGTCAAGATTAGTAATACTCTTACACCTATTTCCTCACTAGGCAGAGAAATACAAGCGTACACTCTCTAAATTCAAGTCTCTCTCTTTCAGGGAATTAAAAGTAGCTCATTATTAACTATAAATTTACAGATACAAAATAAGACTCCAAGGCAGTCTAAGTTAGACCCTGATCACACAGAAAGCATTTTGCAGGTTGCAAAACGTGAGGCACACCACACTGCCTTTTTTTTTTTTTTTAATCAAATGCCACTAGTTTTAAAAAAAAATGCTTGCTGGGCCTTTATATTGTTGCCAGGCAACCATCCCATCCCGTCCTTACACTAACCTTCCTGTGTAATCAATCTACAGTTTTTTCCCCGCAGTGATCAGTAGGTAGTTCCTAAAATGTTGAGGCACAGGGTACTTGCTGTAGCTCTGGTTGAGGGTGAGAGGCTGTCAGCAAATAGTTTGTTGGGCACATGGAAGCGGAGGGTGGATCACAGGGAGAACCACCAGTTGGTCCAGGAGCTTCGCCTCCATGATGGCCATCTCCAGGCATATTTTTTGGGATGACTCGGGGCCAGTTTGACAACCTGCTGTCCATCGTCGGGCTGTATAACTGTATCCAGCAACCACTACCACCAGTTTCTCCTCCACTGTTTACCCACTGTAAAATTATTGTCGTGACCACCACAGAAGGCCTGACTCTCAAATTATCCGATTGGACAATGGGAAAAAAAGTGTGTGTGATCAGGGTCTTAGGGGCCGTTCACATGCAGCGTCTTTTGCGCGCACAAATACATTAGTTTCAATGTAGACGCGCGCTAAGCGCACACAGAGATGGAAAAATCTCAACTTTTTCAAATGCAGCAAGCGCACCGCATGTCATGTGATAAGAATTAACCAATCAGCTCCGCGGATCTGCTTCTTCCTTTCCGTCCAACGGACTTCACAACATTACGTGTCTAATAACACACACTGGGTCTCATTCATGAAAAGTGAGTAAATCTGTGTGTAGATTTGCACATAAAAGCCTACTCTACTAAAAACCTACTCCGGATTCAGGAACGCTGCGGGAAACTCAGATTTGATCGTAAACACGTGTGTATGATCATGAATGCCAATCCATCGTAAAGTGACAGCGCGCTCCCGGTAATCAGCAATTAGCATAAATCCCCGCCCATGAATAGCTAATGACCACCATATAAGGAGGTGTAGGTGCTTCCTGTCGACCTGTCAGTCATGGTGCAGAGAAAGAAAGAGAGATTTTTTCCGAAGCGGAGATCAAAATAATTTTGGGTGAAGTGGACTTAAGAAAAAACATTTTATTTTCTTCAGTTAGTGGTGGTGTGGCAGGGACAGGCAAAGCGAAGGCCTGGAGGGAGGTAACAGATGCTGTTAATGTTGTCTCCGTAGTACAAAGAACCATGTCAGAGGTGAAGCGTAAATGGTTTGATATGAAATTGGAGGCAAAGAAACGCATAAGCACACACAAAAATGCAGCGGTCACCAAACAAACAGAAGATTCATTTGTGGGGTTTTGAATGAAGTGGGAACGGGAAACCAGAGATGTTTTGTGCATAATGGATAAACTAAATCAGTGATCGCTGTCGGAATGTAGAGCTATTTAACATTTTTTTAACAAGTGATACGGATAACATATAGCCTACAGCAGTCTGTATGCATCGTCCTCAAATTATTTGAATCTTAATAGCCTGAAGCTTTGTTTGATACAACGTAAATTAATCATTTTCAAATCAGATTTATTTATTCAAATGATCGTCCTCCTTCCACCTGCTGCCCCTGCTGAACCCAGGCATCGAGGCCGAGGACGCTGTGATCCAGCTGTCCTTACGGATATTTTTATTATCATCATTCAACGTGCAGAAAGAACGTGTAATCTATTGAGTCGATTTACGTAGATAATTCACAATCGTGAACCTAATCTGGATCTTAAACCTGCTAATTGCCAAATAATTTAACTAAATGTGTTATATTTTTAATATTTTGTCATGTTTAGATTACGTGTTTCAAAGGCATCTGTGTATTGTGTACATAACAGAGTGCAATACGAATTAAAATTGTCATTTCCAATAGTAAAAAGCAATATTTATGTGCTTTACTAAATTTACACAAGCACTACGAGTGGTCAGGAGCAGGAGTAGATTTTGTTAGTAGCTACGAAAAGATCGGAGCTACTAAAATATTGATGAATGCGGAGACGCACGTAAATTTCCATCTGCGAACAGTTTACACACAAATTCCTTCTGCTCACGTTTCATGAATGAGACCCACTATCTCTCTACCAGCATCTCCCTCTCTCCTTCTCCTCCACACACACACACACACACACACACACACACACTTTAACTTTTTTGAAAACTTTGTAGCTTTTTTACTCCCCCTGTGAGTAACAGGCGGTTTTGGTTGCTTAGTAACGGCAGGCGCGACAGTCGCGCAACCTCCGAAGCGCCTTGGATAAAAGGGTGGAAACGGCATGGCTGGCGTTTTCCACGCGCTTTTAGACGCTGCATGTGAACGGCCCCTTAGTCTAGTTAGTCATCTAGTCCACTGTTCCACCAATCGCCAAATCTAGTTTGATTGAAAGAATCTCTCAGTTCACATAGTTTACAGTCCTGTAATATCACCGTCACTACTAGCAGTCACCAGCCCTCTTTAAATAGGAATTGTGCAAATTTGCAGGAAAGCCCAATCAGTGTTCTTTCAGCATTGGCAGTATAAAAACAAAATTGGGGAGTGCAGCAAAGTGCCGCCTACCTACTTTTGTTCATACAGAACGCGCCTTTTTCGGGGCAATGGGGGGCGTGAGCAAATGACAAAATGTGTAGCTCAGCGTGTGACGTGAACAGTGACGTACTCTGAGGGAAGCTACAGCTAGTCAGTCCTTTGGCGATTCTCTCATAGGTTGGCCTGTCCTTCACCGTCCCCGTCATTTGATGGTTAATGGCCCCTTCATTTTCGAAGACAAGGAGGGCGCGCAATTCCTTGTCTCCCCAGTTGCTCATCTTTACCAGTGAGTCGCACATGCGGCGTCTTCAACAGCCCCTCCCGTGGCAGAAGGCCGCCTCGGTCTGTTTAAACTTGGTTGCTGATGAAAGGATTCAGTGATTGTCGTTTTGAAGATAATGTCAAGGCCATACCACACTGTAAGAATGCAGCATTTGATACAATATGGGTTTGGATCTTCTCACCATATGAGGCAGACAACATGCAGGATTTACCTTAACTCCACCCTGCAACACTTGAAATGCAGAAAGTATTTGGTCGTGTGAGATGAGGTCACTTCTTCCATTTGACAGTGCCCACTAATTTAAGCATGCTTCTCCTCTGGAAGCTTTAAGGTGGATAATCACCGGGTTGATTTATTCAGTTCAGCATATTAAGATCAGAGTGCTGCTGCTGACACTAATGCTTCACATACGCATGCATGTACACGTACTCGCTAGCCTACTCATGAGTACGCTGTGGCTTTAAATATCCGCAACGTTTGGATGAATTGCCATCTCAGTCTTTAGTCAGTGACATGTGTCATCAGATGTGTGACTCAAAAGATTAAAGGACCATGTCTGAGCACCGCAGATGACTCAGAAAAAGGGATTTCCAGGAACGTTGTTTGTCACCAATGTCAGTGAACCCTCACTCCCATGCACACTCTACATAATCCTCAAATACACGTTTATTTATCTTCTCAACAAAACCCAGAGCAGATCAGCATTATTTCATCTACACCTGAGACATTTGTACAACAATCATGAACCCTGCTTTTTAAAGGTAAAATAACACAGTTATTTAGTTATTGGGATAGAGATGATTAAACTGTATGCACCCATGTTTTCAAGAGGACTGAGTCATCTATTGAATGAGAGCCACAACAGCCATGTTGGCCTTCTCCCCAAGGACACCCCATTGCTCTCTTTATGTGTGTTTGTTTCTAAAATCTCTCGTGTCTGTGTACACACTTTTGTGTGACTCTGCTTTGTGGGTGGCAGTGTGATTCATTATGTACCAACCCCCTCTTATCTGCAGACGAGATTAATTTGTTAAAGCTCAGCGCCCATTTGTTATTTGGAGAGAGCGCAGTGTAAGGGAACACAACTGTAGATGCTCTGAATTGATGAAGGGCCCAATGAAGTGTTTATTAACACAGTTGTTTAATATGTGTGCTACCTGGAACTGTGCTACCATTTGTCTGAGGGTGAAGTGTTTGGCCCTCTTGTGTATTGTAGAACTGTGAACTCACATTGCAGAAGAGGGTTTCTATTATTTCTGAGCTTTTTTTTAGGGGTGATAGAATCCTGAGCACCCATAGAGTCCACGCTTGTAAAGGCCTATTATGTGGTTTTGGTTTGGGAATCAGATGCGCTGAAACCAATCATTTCTAAGAGAAAAAAAAAAAAAAAAATCAGCTTTTTCATTTTTCTTTTACTCATTACCAAAAAAATAACTTCTTTTATGAGCAGCTTTTCATTGCTGGATGTTAGAACTTCAATAACAGGACATAAAGTACCAAGAGGGTCACATTCAGTCATAAATAAAGAAAGAAGTTGAGAGAATCACAACAAAAGAAGTAGGCCTACCGTCAAAAAAACAAAAGTCTTTGTATAATTACATTTAGATCCATCTTGTTTTGAAAGCAAACCTTCACATAATTGTTCTATTACATATGTTTTATGCAGGTATAGTATGGGCCAAGCATTCAAGTCTTACCTGTAGTGCTTTTTATCACTCTAGATAGTTTTGGTGTGAGTTGCTGAGTGTTGGAGAAATCTGCCACAGGGATGTCTGCCTTCGGTCAAATATAATGGAACTAGATGGCACTCAGCTTGTGGTGCTCAAAGCGCAAATAAATACTTTTTTTTTTTTTTTTCTAATCTTTAAACTACTTCAGCACAGCTACACTCACAGATAACTGAGCCATCTACCTGCTTGTCAAACAGCATCAGACCATAAACCTTCCTGAGACAATCCAGACAGAGAGGAGTCCCCCGGGGACCAGCTGTCAAGTCCACTGGCCAGTGGCTGCTTACTCTGCTGCCATTCGGTGGCTAACAGACGGAGCTGCTAACAGCCACCACTGCGACTAATGAACTCCACAAATCCATTCAACGCCATCCCGGCGCCAACTATTTACTGGAGTTAACCAGACTGACACTCATGTGGCATTTGAAGGTAATCACAAGCACGGCCGTTCTCTGCTGTCACTGTCTTGAGAGTCAACCACCAACATTTCGTCACGTCTCGTCAACGAAAATGAAGCATAGATTTTGTTATAATTTTTTATTATCAAGGTCTGTTTTTAGCTCATCATTAGCCATGTTTCCATCAGCCTGTTAAGATAAGCATCTAGAAGTATTGCATCGGAAAATTATGATGGAAACGCCAAAATTTGAATTAAAATCCCCTGATTCACACCAACTAAAATACACTCGCTTTAGTTGGGTTTTGGTTGATTTCGAAAAAATGTTGATTCGCAAAATGGGGGATGGAAACAGTTATGTTCAAATTAAGTCTGACGTAGCGCACCTCTCTCCATGGTGATATCCACTAGGGCTGCCACGATTAGTCAATGAAACTATAAAAGTACCCCAAAATACTCTTATTGCAGCTTCTTACGTTCAGATATTGGCAGCTTTACACACTCTCCCATGACAGTGAACTAAAACCCTTTGGCGTGAGTACAAAACAAGACATTAGATGACATAATTTATTTTTTTTTTAAAGATATGTTTTTAGGCATTTTTGCCTTTAATGGATAGGACAGCAAAGTGTGAAAGGGGGACAGAGAGAGAGGGGATGACATGCAGCAAAGGGCCACAGGCTGGACTTGAACCCAGGCCACTGCGGCAACGGCCTTGTACATGGGGCGCCTGCTCTATCCACTAAGCCACCGACGCCCCAGATGACACAATTTTGAGGTTTGGGAGAGACAGACCGACATTTTTCAACATTTTAACACATTTTTCGATAAAATGATTAGTCGACTAATCAATGAAATAATCGACAGATTAGTCAAGTAATGCATTTACAAGCTGGTTGCCAACTGCCAGAAAATGTAGAAGAAGATGAATGCGAGACTTATTTTGTTTCCGGTTCTGTGGAAAACTTGGAGTTCATAGTTTTCACCAAAGTCCGTACATTTAATGGAAACACACAGGATTTGTATTTCTTTAATGCACATTTACCAATGACTCAAATCACTTTTGGATGGAAACATAGCTATTGTGGTGTTTAGTTCATGGAGAAAAAGTCGAAAAATTTTCGTCATAGTTTTCCTCAATGAAATTAACACTGGAGTAGATGCATGTTTCCTTCTGCGTGGTGATACAATTGGCAGGTGTAGTTTGGTATAAAGAAAATAGTATACTCACAACAAGGTCTGTGGATTATCTTGAGTAACCAGGTTATGATTTCTGGAAAGAGACATTGCTGTTGAGGTTTTAAATGTATTTTTTTGCCACTTTGAGCACTAAGAGCTGAGTGCCAATATAATCTAGATAGACAAACAGTACTACAGGTAAGAGGCAAAATATGTATTTTTGATTTTGGGGTGAACTGTCCCTTTAAAGAGTCTCTGTGGCACAAGCAGAGCAGCTACACAGCTGTAAACTTTTGTGCACACATCATCTTCAAAATTGTGGCTATTGAGTGCAGTTCTGAACTGTATATTAGTAATTGTTATGAAGGGAGATTTGCATACTATTACTGATGCAGGAAAAATCCAATATGTGTTGTGCTGCTTTGCCTCTTGTTTTAGTAAATGCTAATCACGCTGCTGGGCGCTGTCCATTTACATCATATGGCTGTCGCTGACATGTTTGTTCATAAATATGTGATTGATGAAACTGAATCAGCCACAAAGCAATTTGGTATTGAATAAGCTGAAAGGAAGAAGGGGTTAGCGGGGTGTAATCTTGTTAGCATTTTGTATTATACACTTCAAAGCAGAGCTAAAAGCAATCGCGAGTTCTCATTAACAGCAGGCTGCTGGTTGAGATGTGTTGCTGTTTGAGGAAAGAAAGGATGGTGAGACAGAGGAGGAAGGTTTACACGTCATGGCCCCTCTGGATTGCTCTCTGATGAAACAGACTGCAGGGAATAATCATTTCTAGACAAAACAATTTTTACAGCACTGTTGTTTTTGTGAAAAACTAACATACGGAACGGATTAATAGCTGAGGTGTAGTGTTTATTTAAAAGTGATATAGAAATGATACTCATGAACAAGTTAGAGAACAGTGGTGCAGGTTGCACTTTTAATGTGTAAGTTGGACCATAGACATAGAATGAATAGAGAGAGAATAGCAGATGAGTTTCTCTCTTTCACCAAATCAGGACTCATGTTATCTTAATTGACTTGTTAACTCATTTTATGCAACAGTTTTGACTGAGTAATTCCGTGAGTGTTGATATAGAGTAGCCTACAGCATCACTGGGACATGTAAGAGTAAAATCACTCCGCTCGCAGGTGTTACAAATATAAATGCAATCGTTAATTAACCAACTGTCACACGCTACATTGATGCAAACTGACACTATAGCGTTAATCCGGCCGTGCCAACTTCCAGGAAGTTACACAGCTGCCTGGCAACAGACTGGGGGAACTGTTTTTTTTCCACGGAGCTACATTACATACTTAAATAATTTATTTCATCACCTTTTGTTAACATTTCGAAGTCGTGGCGTTGTAGGCCTACTGTATGTCATCACGGCTGTAATTGTCTTCGGCCCAATCACAGCTGTGACAATATACAGTACAACATCACGACCTTGAGTGTGATATTGCTTAAGAAAAACACACTTCATTCAGATGTCAAGAAACACAATCAAACTCACCAAAACCATCTTAATTAGTCTAGTTAGTTAGTCAGTCCATTATTTCAACAATCACTAGCTCTAGCCTGGTCGAAATAGAGTGCTGTGGGCATGAGTCCTAAAACCCGGAAACTAGTTTGCACTTTTCAGCGCTCCTGGTTCCCTTGTTTTGAAATGAATTGGTGTTTTGAATGGATTTTGGTTAGTTGCCTGAATTAAGGTCTGTGGTTAACACAAGCTTTAGAGATTCTCACGCTGAACACGGCTTTGTTGCGGTGACGATGTTGAAGTCATGCAACCGTGTTGCAGTTCCTAACGTTAGATTTTTACGTCTGGAGATTGCAAGTTGAAATATTAAAGTATCATAAACTTCAGTTTGCTACAGAGCTTATTTTCTGCAGTAGTCCAAAATCAGATTGAAAAATCACATTCAGCTTTTGTTGATGGAACCGGGGCGAAGCTTACAACCAGATTGGCCTACAGAAAAATGTCATCCCTGCACCGCTCTATAAATCAGTGGTTTTCATACTTTATGTGTCCAAGGCACACCTGTTTTTATATCTGTGCACAACAGCTTCTATAAGGTGTGTTATCACTCTTATTACAACATAAATATTTGTTTTATTTGCTAATATTAAATGACAACCGGCTTTACGTCATGAAATATTTATTAACAAAACGATTTAAGAATTCATTTTAAACTGTTTACATCAAAGCACCAATAACACATCAATTTAAATGATAAATAATGTAAGTTAATAGAATTTCATTGTAGATAGTAGAGTTTGCCTCTGTATTAGAAATGGATGTGCACAATATACTGATACATTCAATTAAAAATTCATTTATAACTTTTTGTATAGGCCCAGTTGAATACAGTATTGCAATATTAATGTGTGGTTGTCACAAGATCCCATGGCACACCTGGATTTGAATCACGACACACCATTTGAGAACCACTGCTATAAATCCTTAATTCACCGAGCTAGATGTGAAAATATGCCGGTCTACACACTCTTCATTCCCGCTGTGTGTCTCTCATCCTCTCAGCTGTCCGCTGAGCAGCGACTTTCACTCATTCTTCGGAGGCCACCACGGTTTTGAACAAACATAAAACTAATGGCATCAAAGGAACCTGGGAAGTAACAGTTATGGTAATATTTAAAAGTAATGGATTGCTTATTAGAAAATGTGCTACTCCACTGCTCATTAGTTGTTACTGAAAACTTCACCTCAGTTTGTTCAAGATGTGAGTTGCTTAGAATGTCCATTCTACTCTCATTCTATTTCTATGGATGGACCTTATATCAAAAACTCCAAAACATGGTAATTATGGAGTATTTAATCCTTTAAAACCTGAGCAAAATGGCTTGATGTCTTAAAAACATGGCAAGAACTCAGTGAGCAATGAAAGAAGAAATTAGCAAGAAATTTGTAAAAACAAAAAAAAAAAGGAAACCTAAAAACAAGAAAATTAGTTAAAAAAATAATAAAAATAAATAAATAAAAAAGAGAGAAAAAATAACCTTAATTCTGTAACATAATTTTAAAATGTAATAATAATAATTACCAATATAGTTTTCCTTAGCTTTTTTCCATTTTGTGGGACATTTCAAGTTGCTCACTGAAAGAAAGAAAGAAATCGGACCAGTTTGCTCAGGGTTCAGAGGTTTAAATACTTGCGAAAGGCATCTGAATGCAGCTCAAGGAAAAGTGATGTCACTCCAGGTATCAAAGGGTTAATAAAGGAAAGGATAATTTATGATTGATTCTCCTACTTGATGCTGCAGTTAAGAAATAACCCTCTGTGTCTCTTTCCATTAATCTCGTTCCAGTGGGAATAATAATGGTGCGGATTTTGTTTTCCTACAAGCGCTGCTTTTGTATCCACACACAATAAACTTTAACAGCCTTGTTTCCTTTGTCTATTTCTTGCAACACAATCGTTTGATCTTTGTTCAGTCTCCCCTTTGTGGTTTGACTCAGACAGGAAATCTCTAGGAAGATTTGTTTCTATTTTTTATTCATCAGCTTTGCAATAAATGGATTTAACTTCCACGCACACTTTTCCTGTTTGTGATATGGTGCTTAAAAACACTCCCAAGCAAAGTGACTACTGAAACAACACTGCAGACAACTCGACTCCAGCGGTTTTAATCATTTATTACCCCAAAAGTGAGCATTATGTAACATGATGATGAGCTTGACCAGACATGGTTGATAAAGTGACCTTGGATTAGAACCTGGCCCCTCCACACTAGCCTGGGGGTAGAGCCAATGTCCTGGGATTATGGTAAACCACTGCTCTGCCAGTATCACACAGGATTAGCTGCTGCCACATTTTTATGGCCTGACGAGCAATCCACTGCTAAACTCTAAGTCAAGGACCCTATTTGTAAACTAACACTCATTAAATGTATCTGATAATGTCATCCCACAATTCATCTTTAAGTTTATTGAGTACAGCCACTCAGGCTTTGTTAGAATTTACCTTTAAATAACACCACTCTGTTGCAAGCTTTCACCACCAATATGTCACTCGCTCCATCATTTTTTATCAGGGTAGCATTACAAGCACATCTGAGCACCTTATTGTTTAGTATTTATTACATCCAATTTCCTCAGCAGCTGTCATATCAGATGCTCCAAAATAAACATTTAAATTCCCAACACTGACTCATCTTAGCATGGAGCAGCCGCACTGTCATCTGTGAGAGTGCATGAGTCACAGTGAAGTCTAGCTCAGGATGAAGACGCGTTTGATATCCCTATATGTCATATTTTATTAGAAAAACAGTTTGAGTGTTTTCATTGAGATACAGCAACCCTCGCTCTGCAAGAAAATGTCAGTGTAAACAACCAGTACTTCATGATACAGTGTGAGCTATGGAGCAAACACAGAAGTCAAAACACAGGGTTGAATCTTGATCAATCTTGATCAATAAAGTAAGAAGGTTAAATAAAGGGGGGGGGGGGTCCTTGAGCCTGAACATTTAGGATTACATCTTGCAGCGGACATGAGTTTTTGGTAGCCCAGTCTCCAGAAGAAAATGTTTTTTAAATGTTCATTATCCATTTCTGCAAACAACAAATATGTTACAGCTGCATGTTTCATGCAAATCATATCGATATCTCTAAAGTGACGTAGTGTATGATCTGACTTGGAGGTGTATGGGATGATGGATAGCCCCAAGGGGAGATGCCTGCCAAGCTGCAGACCAATGATTGAGACCAACAAACAACAAAACCAGTTGTTTTTGTGCATCCTTTGCAGCGTTACCACCGACATTTGTGGCACCAAACCTCGGTGTTTTTTTGTGGCACATCACAGCATTTCCCATTGGCATTTGTGGCTTCAAACGGGTGTTTTAAGTGGCACAGTGCTGTGTTCCCATCAGCATAAGTGGCACCAGTTTTTTAGCAACCCCTTGCAGCATTTCCAATGGCATTTTCAGACCTTGGTTTTTCCCAGTGGCATTTGCTGCATCAAATCTGGGTGTTTTTTGGTGGCACACTGCTGCGTTTCCAGCGTCACTTGTGGCACCAAACCTGAGTGATTTTAGCGAACCTTTGTGGCATTTCCACTGGCATTTGTGGCACTGACCTTGGGTGTTTTCAGTGGCACATTTTGACATTTCTTAGAAGCATTTGCTGCATCAAACCCCGGGTGATTTTTGCAGCACACCACAGCATTTCCCACTGGCGTTTGTGCCTCCAAACCCAGGTGTTTTTAGCAGCATTGCTGCATTTCCACCGGCCCTTTATGGTATTTCCGCTGGCGTTTGTAGCGTTGATCTTGGGTGTTTTCAGTGGCAAATTTTGGCATTTCCCATTGGCATTTTTGGCTCCAAACAGGGGTGTTTCTAGTGACTCTTTGCGGCATTTTCACTGGAATTTGTGGCACTGACTTTGTGTTTTTGGTGGTGCATTTCAGCATTACCCAGCATCAAACCTGGGTGAGTTTTAGTGGCACATAAAGGTGTTTACCCAGCGGTGTTTGTGGCATGGAACCTGGGTGTTTTTATGGACACATTGGGGCGTTTCCCAGCAGCAACTGAGCATCTGTATCTTGGTGGTTTTGCACATTTTGGGCGTTTCACAGTGTGCGTTGTAAGTCAAAATATGATCTTTTCCTACCCATGACCAAATGATTTTTGTGCCTCGGATTTTTGTGTTGAGAAATGTGAAGTATTAAAGTATCACCTACAAAGAAATGTACAACTGTGATGTGGATTTTCCCAAGATTTGTCAATGTCAAGACTTGAAGATCTATTGCTGCAGTAAAAGGAACCTAGAGTCTGAGCTGCTGTAGCATTGAGAACTAGTTTGAGACTGGACAAAGAAGCCTGAGTGACACCAAAATTATATAATGCAGGTGGTGGTAAAGGTGTGGATATGTTAAGCCTTTGTGAGCTGCTTGATTTACAATAACTAATTTACTTATTTAACTTCAATGCTCAATTGAAAATAATAAGACTCATGTGACTTGGCATAAAAAGACTAGGTGCCAATGTTTTGGGTAAGAGAAGCAATTAGTTGTGTGCAACTATTCTCTCTGAGCCCAAGTCAGTCCTAGACCAGTTAAAGAAGTCTGTTATTTCATGGTGGTAAACAAGCTACAAGTCCTGCTCTCCTGACTTGTTACTTTGATCTAATCACAGATGTCTGACCCTCTGTGTTGCTGTTTTTATCACAGTATGCCAGATTAAATGCAGGCAGTGGGAGCCAACACAGCAGAGCTGTCGGCTTTTTGATGTGACTTTTTGGATTATACCTGTTGTTCTTAAATCCCAAACTGTGTGCCAGAGATGAGATTTGGATAATTCTGCTTAACACTCGCACTGAACTGTGCCGTGAAGGTCGCACAGAGGACCTGAGCGCACCAGATAAAAGCAAAAAGCTCCTGTAATATTTATCTTAAAATACTGCTGTCTTTTTTTTCTTTGACTTTTTTCAAGCAAAGGTTGGTGTCTGCTGTATTTGTACGTTTCCAAGTGGTCTTGTCATCATCGTGATGTACAATGATTTTGACATAAACTTTGTGGTACCTTTGCTGACTCTGGAGACTGTGCTGCATCACAGCTGAAGTGAACACGCTGTAAGGAGTGATAGCAAAGGCATTAGTCAAGATTAGTGTGCATTAAAAATGTTCTGTAAATTAAAGGTACACTATTACAGGCACGGTTGATTGCTGAATTCTATGACATTGTTTAATAGATAGGGGCTGATGCTATTAAAAAACTAAGATACAAGCTGTATAGTGCAGTTAAATGCACATATTATTCATCTGTTGGCAACACAATCAGAAATTTTATTTTCAGTATTGATTCATCCGCTGTGTATTTTCTTGTTTAAAGGGATACTTTGATGATTTTCAACCAGCTTTGTATCATAACAATGTGGGTATCAGAGCCCAGATCTTTTGGCCACCTCTCAGCTCAAATTGCATCATCCGGCAGATTTTTGCTGCCTCTACAGCTGTCGCTCAAACTACAGGTTGTATCCCCACATTTTTGTCTGTCCGCCCCCACGGACACAAAGAGTATAGCAGCAGATCAAGAAAGAGACCTTGTTAGCTGCAGGAACAGATGAGTAGACACTATTTGTCAACTACTGTAAGAGGACATGTATGTGAATATGACAGCAGTAATGGCTGAACGTTTCCATGGCAACAAGTAATATAGTTTCGAGGGTTGTCTGTCAGCACAGACTTTACGTGATGATGGTAAATATCTCACACTACGTACAACTGATGTCCGCGAGGGCTCAGTCTGCAAGTCAAATGGGCGGACATTCGGATTCAGTCACAGTCAAACTTGCATTGCATTACATCCGGTTGGGTGCAAGTGCATTCTGGTAGTTGTAGGTTTTCTACCTCTCAATCAAAAGTGAATGCCACAGCTCTTTTCTTCTGTTTTCCCTGGTCGTATAGCACCACTTTCAAAAGTATTTGTGTCGTTCTGCTGCATAGACATTTTTATGAAAAGACAATCTTACCAGCAGTGAAGTACTTCTTCAATTGATTTAGTCTATAAAATCTAAAATGACATGTTCCCAAAGCATTATGTCGTCAAGTTGCGTGTTTCGACTGACCAACAGTCCAAACCCAAATATATATTTAAATTGCTATCATAGGAAAAACAGCAAATATTTATATTTAATGTACAAAGACTGTGTCGTTGCTGCACGTTCGATTGCAACCCACACCCCTTTGCTGCCCACCATCCCCCCACCCCACTCCTATCAAATAAAGGCAACAAGCCTGAAGAAAAATCATTAAAAAAAAGAAGCTAGAACCAACAGATTCTTGGTATTTTTTTCTCTACAAAATTACCATAATGGTTCAGTTATTACAGTAGTTGCTGGTCTATTACTCTTTGATCAAGTTAGAGCTGTGACGTGAAGGTTGCACACAGGGCCACAGAGTGCACCAGTAAAAAGCAAAAAGCTGCTGTAATATTTATCTAAAGTTAAAGACAAAAATAGAATGTAGTATTTTATTTCGATTGGTGTCGTCTGTATTTATAAGTTTCCCAATAGTGTTATCATCATGATGTACAATGATTTTGTCAATACCACAGCTCTTCTCTGTTTCCTCTGGTCAGATAACACCTATTTCAAAATTATTTCAGTCAGGAGAGACAGAAGAATGAAGTAAAGATGATGTTTAATACAGAATACAAGTGTACAGATTAACAGATGATTTATGCTGATTGGGATTTAACAGAAGTCTTTGGTGCTTGGACACCAGAGGGAGATACTTTGTGATCGAGGGACATCTGAGCAGCAGCAGGATAAATCCCCCCCCATGGAGTCCAGACACTGGTGGCGGCGGCTGATGACTCTGAGGCTGCTGAGGTGTGTGAGGTTGATGAATCCATAAATACTAGGTGGTGACGAGGAGGTGGAGGGTGCGCTCAGCGGCAGCAAGAAATAACATATATAGAATGAGTAGCAGCGAGACGATAGGCTGACGGAGGAGGTGTGTCACTGCGCTGTTGGTTGATTGTGAATCAGATGATGACTCATTTGACGTACCCAGACAATGACACCTAGAGATAGTGAGTGAGCATATGTGCAAGGATGCAGGGTGAGAAAGGAACTTACAGCCTGAACATGAAATGTATTGTCTTCCTGACTCAAGTTTGGCGAGAGCTTCATTTGGGTCTTTCTGCTGCAGAGACAGACTAGTAAAGATAAGCTAATAAGATAATTCTTTAATTGATTTAGTAAGTTAGTTAGTAAATCTCCATCACAAGTTCCCAAAGCATGGCGTCTTCAAGTTGCTTGTTCAAGAAGCAAGAACTAACAAATTATTATTATTATTATTGGCATTTTTTCCTGAAATACAGACTACAATGACTTACTAATTATTAAGTTAGTTGCTAGTCTATCTGTTATTACGTAAATGATTAAGTTACAGCTCTGCTTCTGTAGCTTTACAAACAACAATGTCTGATTTTGATTCTTCTCTCCACACTGTGAGCGTGTTGGGTGACCCACTGTTTATCTCTTGCCAGTGAAGAGATGCATGCCAGAGAGTAACGGGTTAACTTTAACATTTCTATTTGTGGTGAAGACCGTCGCTGGACTGCAGCTACCGATGATTGACGTGCATTTGTTGGCTCCTGAAGAACTCTGGGTCCTCCTGAGGGATCTGATGAAGCTTGGCTCTTTGCAGGGTGCTGCTGTCGATGCAGTTAGCTGGAGGTTAAAGTCACCTTGTGCAGAGGAGCACTACAGCACACGACAGCTACACTACGAAACATACCTGTGCGGTGATCTAAATACCACTATACTACTGCTTGTGCCCAGATGGACAGGCATAAACGTACATCCTCACTGAAGACCTTCTTTGGGATCATTACTGCGTGTTTCTCCCTCTCTCCTCCTGTCACAAAGGGAACCTAATTGCGCTGAAACCCACGCTGTCCAACAGCCACCACACAACACAGGAACACACAGGGGAACCCGAGGCCAGACTCTAACGAAACCCAACTTTATTAACATTTTCTCGACAAAGCCACTTGCCCTGAAAGGAAGACCCAGAAAGAGGTTAACGCAGGAAAGGGCAAAACTGAGTGTGTGAGTTTTATTAAAGGATACTGCAGATTTTTAATGTGCTTAAAGGTTAGACAAAGTAAATGGTGGTGGGCTGCTGTTATCCTGCAGTCCCAAAGCACCATTTCATGCCAGTCTGCTTTATTCTACAGAGAGCTTTTATAACCTCTCCTCTCCTCTCCTCCTGTCATACGTCCCTGGGGCCTAACTTAATGGTGGCATATAGACTCTGCGTGTTTTCTATTTCCTATTACACTTACAGTCTAACCAGAAAATCAATTGCTTTCTTTTGTGTCGTGCTGAACTTATTACGTGATGAGCTGTCGGTTGATGATCTGTTTGATTTGCATCCTTTTTTCATTTACACTGTTTTCGTACAAAAACCCAAATACCTCCAGTTTTACGTCACGTCAACATCTCATTCATTAGCGCAGCGCGGCTCACAGCGAGAGCTGACACAAGGTCACTGATGAGGTTTCTGCGCTCCGTGGTATCAGCAATTAATTGAAGATAGATTATATCTCGGACACTATAATGACTGTTGTCCATTAGTGTAATGATGATCCTCCGTGTAGTCTCCAGTGTCAATTAGCATGACATGATCTACTTGGTGTATTTGCACGTAAATGGATCTTTTCATCTTAACACCCAGCAGTAATTAAGAGCAAGTTATACATTTTCACAGGAAGATCAGTCGGTCATAATGTCCTCAAACCCTCAGACAAATTAGAAGAAGCACCCCTCGTCCACTTTGAGCTGAGATAAGGGAATTACTTTTTTGTGGAGTAGTTGTCTGTGAGAATATATGGTTAAGATATTGTAATGTTGTTTTTGCATTTAATTCCCTATTCAAGTAAAACGGTACATGATACTTTTTCTATCGTATTTATTTTGGGGAATTAGAGCAAAAGAGCACTACATTAAGTTAATGAAGACAACTTTTTTTTGCTACATGCATGAATCATGACATTATGGAAAATTCACTTTTGCTTTCTTGCCAAGGAGAGTGATGCCACTCAGAGATATGTAAGGTAAATACCATATAACTTCAGTAAATAGCCCAGGTTATTATTATACAGTATAACACTTATATCTGGGATGGGCGTCTATATGGGACAGGCCTTTAATTCTTTTCACACAAAACTATTGCTCAGCAAACATCAGGAAGTACAATCAAATTGTTTAGTTAAACCAGTATGAATATTATATATTTAGAAGTTAGGTCTCAGATAATATATCACAGCGCACAGGGTGATAAAGACTTACAGCACTCAAGTATTACGACATCCGCATACTGACACGACACCACTTCGTCCTGTTAAATCAATATTCATAGCTTGGATTAATTTTCATGAAGATATGAGGATCCTTACGGACTAAAGGAATATAAATAACGTACAGGGTAATGGACACGTACTTTAAGGTAGTCAACAACTCAGGTTTATGCAGCTAAAGAACTTTTAAACTATTAAAAAAACTGAACTGCTTGGCAACCAGTAGGCTGTACCCAAATATTCGAATATTCATTTCTATGGGTAGGTATTTAACATATTTTTTTCGAGCTAAATGTAGTCTTTTTGTTGTTGGTAAATGTAGGTTATCAATAAAAATCAAAACTTTTAAATTGCATTGTTAAAAATGTAAAAATATAATATATCAACGGAGCTAGTGTGCACGGCACGCTTGAGCGCATCCGTCTGAGGCTGTGGATCAATGCCAGGTTTTACCACTTTATCACTATTCCCTCTAACTTGTAGCTGTTTTTTCGTTATCTTTTGAATTTAATATGAATTATGGAACTGTTTTTGTCAACGTTTGTTTCCCCCGTTTTGTACAATAAATTATTGTTTAAAGTTTCTTTTGGAGTGCGTGACACAAGTGTGTTTTGAAAACGACCACGGACTGTCACCTGCTGAACACATCAGTACCTTTGGATGCCATGACAGTAACAGATTATAGATTAATAGATTATAATAATAATGTCAAAATATCATTTACAGACCGATTTAACACACATGAACGCGGTGCCCATGTCTCACAGTCTCGCGCAAGGTGAGTTGTGCTGCTACCCACTCTCCCCTTGGCTCTCCGCAAGTGATGTGAGGACTCTAAAACTTCACCTGAGCATCTCTCTGCATATGGGTGAGTAGATAATAGCTGAATTTTCATTTTTGGGAGCACTATCCCTTTTAATTTCATGAATCAGTCGTTCCTCGTCCATTGTAATGCTTTCAAAATAGATGGCAGGGATAAGTAGAAGAGGCATACCAAAAGAAGTTCAGCTCAAAACAGCAGCTCTACGTTGCTTGCAGCCAGTCAAGACACATCTTTCAGCAATGGCAGATCCAAAACTGTTGTCACATTGGTGCAGTGTAAGTTTTCTTGAGAGACTAATTCTGCTACCCAGCCATCACTTGTATGTGAGTCCTGTGTGGGTAGTAAATGGGCTGAAAATAGGTCCTATATGGGATTGTCCATGTGTTCCATATTTGCCCCATGACATCTGCCCATATGGGTAGGTTTGCCCAAGTATGTTTGCTGGGTATATCTTAATTTGCCACAATGTGCCACAACAACCATTTCAGCTGGTTTGCATAAAATCACACCAGTAGTCTGTACTGGACCAGCAAAACCAGAAATCAACCCAGCTCTACCAGAATTTTTTTCACTGTTGGACAGAGCCACCTCTCAACACCTCCAAAGCTCACTAATGAACATGTTATGCCTTGTTTGTTTAATCTGTACAAAAACTGATGTATAAAAACTTTAACAAGGGTTATGTGCCAGGAGCAGCAACAGTTGCCAGGCAACCATTAGAGACTCCAGAAAGTTGTTGCTCCCGAGCCAAGAAATAGTCTGGCACAAACCCCTCTTAAAAAAGAAAATTATGTTTTTACACTCTGGGTTTTGTAGATTAAACAAAATATAATGTGTTTATTAGTGAGCTTTCGAGGTACTGGTACTTTTCAATAGAGTCAGGCTAGTTGTTTGCACCTGTTTCTAGTCTTCATGCTAAGCTAAGCTGCTGCTGTCTTCAGATAGATATTTAGCATACAGACATGAGAGTGGTATTGCTGTTCTCATCTAACTATGAGGGCAAGGAAGTGTATTCCCTAAAATGTCAAACTACTCCTTTGAGTAATTCCCTCATTAGTCGTTTTTCAATGACTAAATTATGTTTTTTGTTGTATCAATACACACACACACACTATACTACACACTCATTAACTCTATATCAGGCTGTCTTCTTCACGGTTACACCCAAACACGATGAGTGTTTCAGCACATGGGAGGACAGAGTGGGTGTGGGCAAACAGCCAGGAAATATGGTGAAGGGTTGGAGGAGGAGGCGAGTTGTAAAAGTTGAAGTTGTGATACACACACACACACACACACACACACACACACACACACACACACACACACACACACACACTCTGCAGGTTGCTCATTAAGTGTGCTACAGGGAGTTGGTATGTGAACCTCCCCAGCGCTGCAGTGCTGTGCTGCAGGATGTGGGGGAAAGATGGGACAGTCATAGCCAGAGGAATGTTCTACACCAGGTGTAGCAGATGACTGTGCTATTATAGTTTCCCTGTCAGAGAGGACTATATTCAGGAAGGCATATAACTTTTTTAGTTTTATCCTCCAGAGTCTGGCAACTATTATAGATGTTGTCACTCTACAGCATCAATGATAACCTGTAAGTGGCACATTTTATGACAATGATTAGTTGATTAATTGTAAATTTTTTCGTACAGTCCAGTCGCCTCAACAAAATGTTGGCATTGTGTGTCTGTATACGTTGCATTTGTAGGTTTCATAAGTATCATATCAACATTTATAAAGTGACATAGCATATAAGCTGACGTTGTTATTGGCAGGTGGATGGGATGGTGGATGGCGTGTGACCCAGGCGAGACACCTGCCAAACGCAGACAATTGTTCAAGAACACCAGACAGCAAAACTGGTTGTTTTATAGCGAGTCATTGCTGTTTCCAGCAGCATTTTAGCCAATGAATATGGGTGTGTTTTAGCAACCTTTCACTGAGATTCCATTGGCGATAGTTCTATGAAAAGCAGTTGTATCTACCCGAGGGTGCTTTCAGACCCTAGAGTTGTCTTGCTTTGGTCCAAATCAGGGACTAATTTTGTCAAAAGTTGCATATAGCCTAGAGTTGGTTGTGTTCTCATGGCAGCATTTACATACGGACCAAATCAAATATCTTACGCGAGAAAGCTGCTCTTGATTGGACTGAAAAATCCAGGAAGTAAACAAAACGAAGAAGAAGAGTACACTTGCAAAATAAATGTGACACTTTCTAATGTCACAATGGAGGGACAACAATGCAGGCTAATTTTAGAGCTGGTATTGCTGTCATTGTTCATTTTACTCAAACCATACAGTTTGAAACAATGTTTTGCTGCCTTGGATGTGTTCTATGCGGGCGCAGAGACGCATCAGAAGTTTCACTCGCACCTGACCAACCAATCATAAAGAACTACGAGCAGTGCAGTGGATTTCTTTACTAGCTGTAGTCTCCAAATTTGGTTGTGTAGCGGCAAGCCATGGCTGAAAACGAAACAGAGGAGTTAGTCCCTAAAAAGAACTCCACCTCCATTCTATGGAATTAGTTTGGCTTTTCCCCAAACGACAAGGCGCAAACAACAGTGACTGCACAGACACGGTTCGCACGTCAGACGGCAACACAACGAACCTAGTAAGTATCTGTGCATTCCAGTAACAAGTGCCCCCTCAGAACGAGTCTCCGGCACAGGTGGCAACATAGTAACTTGCCAAAGGGTTACTCTCAAGCCATATGAAGTTGAGAAATCGGTTTTCCTGGCTAAAAATCTGTGACTGTAATCTAACATAATGTGTCTCCTAAGAAGGAGACAAAAGCTCAAAGAAGATGTCTGAATAATAGTATGTTCTAAAGCTGCTGGACTTTTAATAATCAGGTTATAGACATTGCAGTTTGATCATTTTTATTCTAAATCATTGGACTTTACGAGATAACCACAGTTACTTAAGTTTGCATTTTTATTTGACCCTTTTCAATAAGCTATTTAGTGTTTTACCTTGGGAGGAATACTTTTATAGTGACTGTGTTGAATAATAAAGTAATACTGCAGAATTGCCTAACAGGAGTTGGCATTTTTATTTTACCCATTTGAAATAAGCCTTGAGTACTATTTGAAATGGACATTTCCTCTATAATTTTTATTTTACTTTTCATGTTTATTTAAAGCTACCTCAAAAACCAAGTGCAGTTTAGTTTATATGTTGCAAGAGTGCACTTTATCAGAGTATTGTTGTTGATTACCGTTTACGTTTTTGGCACATGTTGGGCAAAACTGCACAAACTATTTAAATTAAAATCTGTTCAGAAAGGTTCTTTGGCCTAAATTCTCTGAAATAGTTTGGTTGCACTGTTCAGAAATCTGCAAATTAGTCTCAAAAATCAACTTAAAAAAGAATCGTGATAAAATCGTGATCGTGATTTTGTTATAAAAAAATCGTGATATGATATTTTTGCCATATCGCCCACCCCTAGTTTAACCCAAACAATGCGTAATGCGACTGCAGTTGATTCGGATCGAGGTTGGAACATGTTCTCGAACTGCACCAGAGTTCATTTGTAACTGTACTGAGACCACCTCTTCAAGAAGGTCTCAGTCCGGTTGTTCTGGTGCACACCTGAGTGCAATTGCTGTGTTCATACCTACCCAAAGATCCGCACTTAGGGGGCAAACACACTTGAGTTTGACTGAACTGAACCCAACAGGGTAGGTGTGAAAGCACCCTCAGAAATCGCTGCGTTTCCTGCCGGGATAGTGCCACATAAAGCGGGTGTTTTTAAAGTGTCTTTTGTGCCTAAACCTTACCACACATTAACCACAGTGTTGCTGAAACATTAAGAAATGTAACATTTCAAAGTATACGCTCCATAATAACGTTCAAAGGTAACATAGCCATGGTTTGCAGAAACATACATGCATCTGTTGTGGGTTTTGTAGTAGCAGCCTTATATCTCAGGCTTCATTTCATGAATGCATTTTTAGCCTTGACTTGAAAAGTATCATGGCATACATGAAGCATATCCGTAAAATGGACCTTGGGGTGCCAGGTTTCATTGTGTCTAAGAATGATGAGTCACTTTTCATGACCTTTCGCATGTTACAGTAATGCCCCTTACCGTATGTCATTAAGTATGTTCTCATTACTAAATACTGCCTGTTGACTCTGTCCATTTTGTGAAACACAATGCTGGAATGTGTTTCAGGTTAAGAATAATTATGGAAATGATATGGTAATTGTGTTATTCCAAATCCATTTTCTTAATTTCATGGCAGGAAATGTATTTCCTAACACAGGAGTGACCCGGTGTGAACGTACCCTAAGGTGTATTTTGTGCAAATGATGTATTTTGTGCTCTAGAACATAATTTTGTGCCATGAAATGAAGCATGAAACACTGGCATCAGCGTCCTTCCTGAATGTCCTTGGACAACACACTGACTCATTTGTCTAAGTTAAGAAGACAAATACGGTAGGAAAAAAATGAGATAAAACTTTCACCCAAAAAACTCTGTTGAATAAAACAGCCAGGGGTGTTGCTGTAGTGTTACTTTTCCCACCTTCTGTCGAGTGCATGTAAACACTTGTGTCTTGTTTTGACAGTTTGTTTTAGTGAAAACCTCTCACAGAGTACCCAGAGCTGCTCCCGGTGCCTCTGAGGTCATGGATTATTCATGGGATATAGATGGAGATGACGCACTCCCATTGTGTGTGCCTCATATCACAGCAAGTGTGGCAGGGTCATTGCATCAGGTCAACAGAAAAAGCTGTCAGGTAGGAAGCTCATGATATGGAATGATCACTTATGATGGATGCTGGTGACTTCTCATAATACAGTGATCTGTAAGCCTCTTGTATTGCTGATAGTTGCACATACCCTGGATGTATAAAGAGATCTGGATACAGTGTTGGAGGCTAGGCCCTGTTCAGTGATGCCTGAAGCCAAAAAAGTTTGACTTCTGGGTATAAAGTTACTGGATATTCCACATGGTTGGGCTCAAAGAACAAGCACACCAGCCTTTCCTTTAACCTTGCCTCCCAACTGCTTGATCTTGGCCTTGCTCACATGAATGACAGTGGGAAAATAACTCTGGATTAAACTACAGTCAATTTTACATCGTTTCAGGACATACTAATTTAAATAAAGGCTATTTAAGTGTTGATACTGGGAAGTTGATGGGGAAGTCTCAAAAATATTTATATCCTGTTTTATAGACGTCTCTCTCAATGTACGTCTATGGGAAAAGACTTTTTTTTTCTGGCCCCATGACATCACGTTATGGACTGGTAAGTTAAAACAACATCAAGTATTGCAGCTGTAAAACCATGGACATACCCAGGGCTCAACGTTGACCCCTCTGTCTGCTTCTCTCTGGAATCACTCTTTCATTTTTCCTAACATATGATAATATTTCTTCAGGCAGTGCAGTGTGGGCTTTTGCTTACTCTGACAAGTTGTTGGACCAGCACAAAGGGGCGGGGCTTAGCGGAAGGTCAATTGTCATAAAATAACGACCTGTATGATCCTCCTCGCTTTCAAACTTGAGGCAGCTTGAGCATAATGTGGTTGGAGTTTTACCAACATTTTCAAGTGCTACCCAACTAAACTCCTTTTTACAGGATAATTGAATTGCTTGCTTGCATTTGAGCTCATAAACTTTGTATCTACCTGCTACCATTTTGTCAAGAGTGCAAATATCAACAGAGATGATAGATTTTCTTGCCAGGTGTGGCATTTTACTTGCCCCGGGAAATCAGGCAGTCCTTATTGTTTATCCCTGGTACCTAATGATTGGTTAATACAGCCAATGTCTCGATGTCGATGTTGATGTCAATGTCGATTTCTGTTTTTCCCCCTAGTGATAAGTCAGTCATTTCTGCCTCTGTGCTCTGCCCCTGACAGACTGTCTGCTCTTCCTTTAACTTTTTCTGACAGTATCCTACAGTTACATTCGGTCTTGGCAGTGGTTGCACTGCAGAAATACAAAGGTGTTTTATTTTGTTTGGGATTTTCCACGGTTTGAAATGATGAAATAATCCTGTAATGTCTGTGCTGCTTGTTGGCAGTTTCTCAAATAGGCAGATTGAGCTTTTTCATTTTTGAATGAAGTAACAATTACCATAAACACAGCTATTATTCACAAAGAGAGTCGTAACAGCTGACATCCCCTCATCAAGTCTGATTAGCGAAAATGTAAAACAGATTAATGTGGATGCTTACGGGCGTCGCACAAAGAAGCTTGTATTTTTCCCACAGTGCAGCTGGTTATATGTGCCGTACACATACTAAACTGATACGCTTTCTCTCTGCACCCTCTTTAGGCCAACAATGGCAGTTACCTGTGACTCAGATCATCTCTGTGCATGTGATATTTAATTTTGGAACATGAGAAAAGAATCATGAAAGCAGAATCAGCTTCTCTTTTATGTGTGCTCTTTGGTTGTTTTTAATAAGAAAAAGTCGTAGGAGTGCAGCTTGGAACTAAACAAGAGAGGGACAAAGAAACTGTTTCCCTTTGGTGTGCGAATGTTACGAGCACAGGCACCACTGGAGCTGCCCCCTCTTCAAGTAAATAGCCCAGTACAATCATGGTCAGAGAGAACACTCTTATCCTGGAGTGTCAGTATGTTGTATTTTACTGCAGGTATATTCTCACTTACGCAATATTCAGTGTATGGTGTGCTTTGCTCGCATTTCATCACTTCAAAGTGGCCTTGTTGTGTTTATTTATCAAAAGATGCTTTTTTCTTCAAACAGAACCAATATGGTATTTTCTTCTCTCAAAAACAACAGTTAATCACTTGAGATTTAATCACAGTGATTTGATAATGAGAATGTTTTTAAATCGTCTCTGGACATTTGAGTAAATGAATGAATGAATGACTTTATTTTGAACCAAAATTTGAAAAAAAAAGCATAATAAAAAACAAATAAGGCAAAGATGACGATGTCCGAAAAGGAGAAGATAGAAGCAAAACTTAAATGTCGCTACCTCCTTACAGTCTTACGTTTCTTCTTTTAACTCATATATTATTTTGACAAATTCCCAAATTTATTCACAACTGATATACAACTATCCCCAGGCTGTTTACCACCCAATTAAATAAATAAGTAATAGATTCCCCTAACACAGCCTTTCCTCGTCTATATATATCTGCCGAAAATATCTTGTTTGTATAGTTTTTTTGATTGATTTATATTTAAAGTAAAGATTAAAGAAGTCAAATGCTGTGGAAAAAACATGTAATCATTTTGCAAATTCACAATAATGTTTTTATCCAATGAAATATTATATATGTATGTGTGTGTGCAGTCTGTGTCACCTCTCTAAATTCAGAGGGTCTGTCAACGCAGCACATGCAGAACTCTTAATGCATTATTTTTTTTTCCTCAGCTGCAGTTTGTGGAGTGTTAAGTCACGGGGTGGATAATAGATCAGTCAGTCCAATCAGAGCTGATCGGATCAAATCAATGGATGAGAGAAGCAGCTGTTTGTAAGGAGTCAAAGCAAACTTAAAGATCCAGCATAATGACTGGTCAAGTTTCACTGTCACTGTGCCTGATGTTCTGCTGCTCCATCTGTTTCCCAGAGTCACTCTGCCTTCTGAGAACACAGACCAATTCCAGATGTTGCTGGGAACCTCCAATAAACCAGCAACAGATGATCACAGTGTTCCTGGAGGCAAATAGTTAACAAGGGAGTTAGCAATGTGGCTCAGTCTGAGCCCATGTAGGGCTTTGTATACAAGAAGGAGGAGCTTTAAATCAATTTTAAATGTAACAGGAAGTCAGTGCAGAGCAGCTCAGACTGGCCTGATGTGCTCTCTCCTCTTGGTTCTGGTTAATAGTCGAGCTGCAGAGTTTTGAATGAGCTGCAGTCTCTTCGTGTTTTTTTTTTGGGAGGCCAGGAAGAAGTGCGTTACAGTAGTTGAGTCGGTTTGAAAGAAAGGCATGAATCAATTTCTCAGCATCCTTTTCATTAGAAATGGTCGTACCTTAGTTATGTGTCTGAGGTGGAAAAACGTTTTCGGTACCTTGTTGATGCGGGACTTGAAACTTAGATCTGAATCAAGGATCACACCAAGACTTGTAACCTCAGATTTAAAAAAAATCAAAACATGGTGGCAGATGTTTTGCTTGTTGCAGACCGCCACAAATAAATGCATGTGTGAGAAACCCTGTGCTATAATCCAAGTTTGTTGGTAGTCAGCCTTTCAAAAACAACATTTTTAGTTTGGTCCAAAAACTGTGGAGGCAAGTACCTGCATTAATGAGGCGGCCCAGCAGCAATCTAACAGCATCATAAATGACATTTATTCATTAAAGACAGTTTATTTAATAAATAAAAGACGTCGTAGTCTTCGGTGAAGATTCTCAGTCATGCAGGTCATGGTGATCATAAGTGCTAATACCGTAGGCAACAGGACTTGCTTGTGTTTCTTGGAGACGTTTTGCCTCTCATCTAAGAAGCTTCTTCAGTCCTAAATGACTGGTACAGAGTTACAGGCTTTAAACTCTGTCAGGGTGTGAACCCTTGAAACTTCTCTACTTCCTTTGTGTCGTTATACTTACCCGACTGTCCGTGTCTGTTTCAGGCTGTAATTAATTTTGAAAGTTTGGTTTTATAAAGAACACGATTTTTTCTGCACGACTTTTTCTGTGTTTGTTAAAACCAAGATGCCTCCCAAGGTCGAACTGAATTTAGACTGTATTTTTGCAAAGAAAACTCTCTGTCTACTTTGTACTTGATTTGAGTTGTGGTAACATTTTGTCAATATTGTCATCACTCACACACAAGAATAAATTGAAGTTTCATTCCTTTCTCTACCATGACTGCACCTCGGCATTGGTATTTCATAGTGTTCTTGAAGTTTGTGTTTTTGTGCATTTACTTGCCAGCTCTGTCCTCCTAATAAGCAAGAGTCTTTGTGGAAGCTGACATACCACTGCGCTGTCTGCTGGAGAGATGTCATGGTGATCCTCTGGGAAACTAGAAGCCGCCTGCCAGGGTCACCTTTAATATTCCCCTCTGTGCCAGGTCAGAGGAGACTTTATGGACTCCGTCAGGGCTTTTCAGTGCTTCCTCTTGTCCTGACAAATAGAGAAGGCCTTGTGTCCTTGGGCTTTTGTTAATGCCCTGCCTAGAGACTTCCAGCATCTTGCCCAAGTTCTTTAAAACCTGGTCATGTCACCCTCTGTGATACCCTTGAGACGGTGCAGTCTCACATTGTGACAGGATGAATTGGAGGTCTGCAGTAGGGGTTTGTCTGAGGGTGGGGGACAGGGCGCTCTCCTCATTGGCTGTTCCTCCCTTTAATCTTCCAGCTTTCCTGCAAAGTCATTTAGTTACTCAAACTCCCTCCAGAGCATCACTTTTTTATGTTTTAATGATTTCTGTCAGTTTCGGCTCTTCCTCCTCCTCCATGGTGAGCAGGACTGAGATCCGGCTGGCCCAGCTGGATGTCCTTTCTCCCTCATTTCATTTTCTTCTGCTCAGTTTTTATGCCATTTCTTCTCTTCAGCTCGATGCCACACTCTACCGTGACCTCTTTTTTTTCATAGCCAACTCCCAACCTATTCATTTGCTTCATTTCTGGCGACTTTGGTTTAGTCACTTTATTTTTCTCTGACTGCAGTAAAGGGTGGAGATCTGCCTTCTGTCTTTTTCATCTTCGTTTTTTAGTTCCATGGTTTCTGTTTAAACATACTTCAAAGCACATCCAAGCTGGTGGCACTTGTCCAGGACTGATGTGGTAGTTTGGGCTTCGTAGTAGAGACATACCTGAAAACACAAGTGTTTGTAGCGTGTAGCTAAAAAATAGAACAGTCCTATTCGAACATGGTTGCTCCATGGACTGTAAGAAAACGGAGGTGTATGTTGAGAGAAGACAATGCAGGTAACAGGCAGAATTGACACGTCTCAGAGCCACTCAGGGTACATTTCACGTCGTGTCAGGACGTAGAAGCTCCATGACGAAAGGTATGTGACGAGGTCGGAGTGAGAATGCTTTGCAGATGATGTCAATGGTTTGCTGACACACAGAGGCATGACAGTGCACCTGCACAAACTTTAAGGTTGACATATGCCCAGCAGCTTCTGCTATAATCATGCCATCTCCCTGTTTTAATACCTTCTGTTTTTAACTTCAAGCACAAAATGAATTTATTTGTCTAATAATATTTGGCACACAGTGACTGATCAGCACTGCCAGGAAATGACTCATACAAAATAAATAAATAAAAACTATAAAAATGTCCAAATATACTTGCGTGGGGGTTTTAAGTCTGTTTTCCACTCACACGTCCTGCTGTGACACTGACTTCACGGTACCTCTGTTTACTTCTGTTTACTTCTTACATAGCATCTTGTCTATTCAATTTCATTTTCCTCCGTCTCTGCTTTATTTGTTCTGCTTGTAATTGCTTTCAGTTACCTTTAGCTTTAAGTATCAGAGGTTGTCCAGTTTATTTTCCCTCATACAAGAATGTGATGTTGTGCTCCACAATTCTGCCAACAGCTAAAGCACTGAGCACTGATCACAGCACAAACCCAAGTCGGTCTATGTTGAATTCTATACTGGGTGCAGGAAGGAGACAGTGGCCAAACAGCTGTCCGAAATAGTTGGAGACTTTGTGTTTGGCCGGCAGCTTAGCCAGTGCAGTACAATCACTTGAAACTGAGCACTTTAAATGTCTAATAAACAGATCCTTTTTTGAGTTCACTCGTCCTTGCATGCTTGTGCTGAGTGTAGAGTCCTTTCAAACACATTTTTGCAGCGGAGAATTTGGAGTCACACGTTTGACCTCTCTTCAGAATCTTTCTTTTGTAAACGCACATTGCCATCAATCTGCTTTTGAATTTTTTTTTTTAAAAAAGTGAGAGGAGGTATGCATTTGCTTTTACTGTACATGTCTTAAATACATGACCTCCAGTTGTTTTGCTGTATAAACTGACTTGTAAGTCATGAATAGTGAAGCTATTAGGTGTAGATTGAAGTCAGTTTACCTTGACAGAAATTCCATCTGTTCAGTATTGCTGCTGACTTCATTAATTTTGTTTGCACAGGTGTGGTTTGCTAAACATCTCTGGAATGTTTGAAAATTTTCCACCACAGTTCAGTCGATGGACCGTTGTCCTTACCTCGCCTTGAACACTGAACATGACAGCCAACTTTTATTGTACTTCGGAGTACAAAAGGATTGTATCCTCCAACATAACTTTTATTTGGACTCGTGCTCCTGTGGAGAAATATTAAACTTAATCTCTCTTTACATAGTTTGACTGCAAAAACATTTTTATTGCTAGTTTGCATGTATAACAATGGATCTCACTTGCCAGTTTATGTGTAGGGGATCATTCTCTGATGTCTCATTTTAAGTGCTATGCACAAGTTTACTGTTGACTTTCACCTTTAAAAAAGACAATAGAATTAGAGTTTGCTGCCTCATGGTGCACCTGCTCTGTCAGGTTAGGTGAGGACACCTGCGTTTTCTCCGTCACTGCTTGCCTCAGCGCTGCTGCCACCACGCTCTTAGTGATTACTCACACACACAGAGCAGACCTCCATGCTCTACTCTACTGTACCTAGTGTGTGTGTTTGGGGGCGGGGGGTGGGGTGGAGATAAGGGATGGAGGGCTCTGCGGTGGCTGCTTGTGATTGACCTGATTATGGAAAACAGCCCCTGGCGTTGCTCCCAGAGGGTGCAGGGATTGTGGCATCTTCATGAAAAATATTCCTGTTGTGCCGGCTTCTGTCACAAGATGCCTGTGGTGGATAAAGCCTCGCCGTGGCAGACTGCCAAGAGGGAGAGAGATAGAGAGAGGGACATTTTTAAAGAAGTAAAGGGAGAAATGGAGGGAGATTGATGCTGAAGAGGAGATAGAGTTATGCAGCATTCATGTCATGTCAGATTTATGGTAAATATTATTGATGTTAGCATCCCGGTGGTAATTACAGGAAGGCATGTGGGATGTTTTTAAGCAGGCCTCGATATTTCCCTCTTTGCATCTCACACTGTGGGAGTTAGGGCTGCCCCTGACTAACAATTTTCCTAGCCGACCAATAGTCGTCATTTAGGACCATTAGTCGACAAGTCGCCCACATGTTTATGATGTTAATTTGATTATGAGATGATATATTTTGGGCGGGGCAACACAATGGTTGGAGTTGAAGGTGTGAGAAAGAATAGTATCAGTAACATTGTTAACACTGTGCTACATTACAGAGAAATACAAAACCGTACTAATGAACCTTCATTAATATAGGCCTATATTTTATCTCCAAGTGCACGTCACACACTGAGCGAGCCGCCTGTTAATGATGCTGTGGGCTAATGGGCATGTAGCTACTTCCATGTTCCAGATGATACGTCATGTTTGTAGTCGACCAATGAAGATGAGTTTACATATCACCTTGGGTTCGTCCTTCACCTTCTCAAAATGATCCCACACTTTGGATTTCCTGCCTGACATGTTATTAACTAGTCTGTGGAATAACCGCAGGTACCAGCCCTGGAAATTAGAGGCCGTACACATGCTGCATCTGCCTGGAAACACGAGGTCGGGTGCTGGGTGCACCATATAGCCTGTTTCCCTGAAATCATGAGTGCAGAGCTGATCTTCTTTCAGGTGCTGTTTATAAGTGTGTAGGCCTGTCGTCTGTGAGACAGATGCAAAGCTCTGGGTAGTTTTGTTTGCGTTTTGTTTTGTAGGAGTAGCAAACTGAATCTGTAGAGAGAACATAATCCAGTCTAAATGACTTGATTACTTAAAATCCTTTTCTGTGTATTGTTTTCAGTGCCACAATACATGCAGCAAACCAACGCTGTCCCTAAACACTGAAGAATAATCTCTTCCACTCATGATCCTAAATTCAATCTGACCGTAGGAGAGGAGAAATTCAAACCTTAGCCTTCAGTGTGTGCAGAGGCAACGTAACGAGCTGCAGAGAGGGGCATGGAGCCAAAGGAAGGAAGGCCGCCAGGAAGTGTTGGAATGCACCATTAATCTGTGCTGCCACCCCTTAGACAAGAGAAACGGGGCTCTTAGGAGATGTACTGACCACACAGAGTGTTACTTTTGAGAAACAACAATGGGCCGTTTCCCTGTTGGGGTGTTTCTGTTGAAAATGGAGGTTGTGGTTTGGCAGACAGAGGTGGTGGTCTGATTCTGTGTTGGTCTGGGCACAGTGGACGAGCTCCTCATTTGAGCGAAGACACTGGAGGGAGTTTGCATGTGCTTTTTTTGGACTTAGAGATGCTCGATACACGTGTCTTTCTCAGGAGTGACAGGGCTGTTAGTCCATCCAGTACGTTTCTTGAGACGGAACTCAGCAAGTGCACTGGTAATAGGTGTTGGACTCCATCGAGGCTGCACTTTATTACTGATCGTATTTGTGTTTTTCAGTTGTGGTATCTCAAGGCTCTGAATCATTTTGTCAAAGCTGTTGTGTAAATGTCTCTTTCTCTCTTTTTGCAGACAATGTTGTTCAGTCGGCTTCATTGAACTGTTGACTCCAGCAAAAAACACAGATATACTGCAGCCCGAGCAGTTCGTGCTTTATGTTGGATGTTATGTAAAGATTCATGAAGGCTCATGTATTGCAGAGAAATGGTCAAAAGAGATGACGACCTTGGCATTAGTTTGATTCATCCCTCGAGTTCTTGTACATCATCATCGTCATTTCATTTCCACAGCACTATAGTGTACAGAGCTTGTTCAAAAGCCTGGATGATGGAAAACTAGAATATATGTCTAGTTTGGTTATATAATGGTGAACATGAAACCCTAAGAAAGGGGCGGACAGCATAAATGGTATAGAAAGTACACTAGTATTAATTTGCTTTGCAGTATGAATTGGGAAGAAAAGGTCAGTGGTTGAATGACACAACAAATACCTTTTCTGTGTATGTGTGTAAGGACATGTTTCCTGGGGCTTTAATGACCTGATCAAAGGACTTGGATCCAAAATGTGGTACCTGGACAGAAACACAGCAAGCTGAAATGCCCAAACTTTGCAGCATGGTCTGTGAGCAGGCAGTGTTGTATTACGGGTGTTTTGCCCTCGTTTTACAACTCTCTGGGCTGCAGCAGCTGCAGATCCAGAGCCTGACTGACTGAGACAGAGACAGCTGCCTAGCCCCGCTTCTATTTGATATCTCGTGTCGGCAAAAAAATGTACATGCACATTTTTGATCTGTCATTAGCGTAGTTAGCACCCAATAGCTCAGAGGGCTAACATGGCTACACGAATGTCACTGTCACCCTGAACGCCTGCTGAACCCTGTTCAAACTCTCAAACTCTACATGGAAGTATTGAACAGCCAGGTCTGATTCGACTGACATCTTTTTGAGTCACTTACTGCCGTAGAAAAAGTTCCTGTCCTGCTGGACTTGAACTTGCTTTTCAGTTTGATTTCTTGAGAGGCCACTATGTTTGAATAGGTATTGGATTTTTGTGGATTTTTGTATTATATGCTGTATTTGTTGCATTTTAAATGTGTTCTGATTGGCTGCTACCTCCGCCAGGTCTCACTTGTAAAAGAGATTTTCAATCTCAATGGAACTTCCTGGTTAAAGAACATTTAAATAAATAGGAAATATATATATATATGCTGCTAGATTTTATTGTATTTGGGTACAAGCAAAAAGGCCAAATAAACATACACACTGATGCTGCCAAGAAAAGTTTTTGGACTATGCAGCAATCATGCGTATGCCTGCAGTTCTGTAAAGAATTATTTATTTTGAAGTAGTTTTTCATTTTGAGTCTCATTCTGTTGGAATTGGTTCGGTGAAAGAAACCTCCTGTTAACTCTCTCAGTGACAGCTTACAGGCTCCGAACCGTAGTTAGAAACATGCTGGCTTATTCACATTAATTTAGCTTGGCTCGTTATTAGCTGGTAACTAGTATCTAGCAGTCTGGACCACTCGGCTGAAGGAAGGATAGTGAGGTGTTTGTGTGCCGTTCACCAGCAATGGCTTCACCACAGAACAACAAACATGGCCTTCTCATGAGGTTGAACAGCCCTGACCTTATCTAGACACTTGATTCTTTACTATCATCACTTGTTGCCACATGCGGTCTTCACCACAACACCCTGAGAGAGAGCTGCTTCCCTCCACATACAACAAAGCACAAGTCACAACCTCGCAGGTAACCAACAAGGCCACCGTCCTTAAAGGGGGAAAGGGTGAGCCGATAACACTTCTGTCCTGCTGTACTACAAAGTTTTTATTTTTACATTGTGCAGTTCAATTTCAGGAAAAATGTTATTTAGAGATTGAAGTTTTCTATTTAATCAATAATTTATTCGTAAGTTGTTATTCATTTTTGCAGTTTTGCTCAGTAAATGTTCTTAAAAAACTTTTGTAATATGTGAAATGTCCCAGTAATAGTTGAGAGAACAGTAATTCTCTCCATACAGTAACAATTTAAGCATTTATATTGACATTTTAAGAAGAGCAAATACTTCGATATCCTCCTGAGACCTGAATTTAATTTCTCCCAAGTATTTGAGATCAGTAGGATGCGGAAAAACCCCCATAAAAAAAATAAATGTTGTCAACGATAATTAGGTACCAATGTCCTTTAACAAGACAAGTATAAAGTCCCAATGTCCTCAAACGAGTCCTACCTAATTAACAGTGTTGTAGTTGGTTGCTTTTGCCAAAATTGGTCAAATCTGTTGCCATATCAAACTACAAACATCACTAAACAAGAATAAACAAGTTTCAACCATAACATGTGATCAGGTTGTGTATCGGGATCAGCTGCAGACTGACTTGGCAGAGATGGCTGCCATCTTGTTTTTACATGGGTTACTGCATTGTGCTCTTACTACCACTAGATGGCACAAAAAAGTGTCCTCAAATGAGGACAGCAGGTCTAAGTTAGAGCTGCAGTAGGTAGAAAGCCTGAAAACGGTTGATTTTTGAGTCTCATCTGAGTTAGGTTTCGTTTGTCTCCGCCCTGAGCCCCTCCTACCAGACGAGCATGCAAGTATCCTACTTGGTTCTATTTCTCCCTCTCTGGGAGCCTCAGCTCTCCTCACCGCGCCGCAGCCCTCCCCATCCCTCCCTGGTGGCCCGGCACATACCCCCGAGGCTCGGCTCTTCCTCTCCATGGAGAGCCCTCAGCTCTGCTCCCATGGCCGACCCTTGCACCCTACGGCCGGCCCGGCCCCACCTCACCCTTCCCCTCCCTCCGGGGCTCTGGGGAACCGAGTTCTGTCTTCCTTTTTTTGGGTTGTTTAGCCGTGTATTTTTTATATACTTTATATACTTTATTAATACCCCTGAGGGGAAATTCAATTGTAGGCAGTTGTAGTCAATGCTGGAATAGCTATTTCACCTGGTTCACTGTTCGCCATTGTCACTTGCTCTCCCCTTCTGCCGGCGGCACAGGAACACGCATATGCAGTAGAGCAGCCAATGGGAACGCAGTGGTCTGAGCTGACCTTTGATTGGTTGATGCACATCGGCATGATACTGATTCTTTAGAGGCTGAACACAGAGCCATGATGAGGTGCAGAAACCTATTGTTTGTCTCAGACTACTTGATTTACATTATGCTTAGAGGATATTATACGTTTTTTACTCAATTATACCAAAACAATGTTGCCTACTTAAGTAGAATGACGTATAAGGTCAAGTAAACCCAAAATGTGATGTGCTCATATGAGGACACAGGGTCTCAGGAGGTCATACAATGTTACTGTCTTTGCCTCAAATTACACTGTGATCTAATTTTTAGACAGGGCTGCATGAAGTGCAAAACAAATCCCTTACATTTGGAATATGATTTGAAGGTCAGGCATCTCCAGAGCACCACCGTGCTTCATTTATAATGATATGTTGTGACACATTCTACCTATTACCATTTTACCTTTATTGAGCAATTGCAGCTGCTGCAATTTGGATATTGCCCTCTGCCATATTGCAGTGTCAGTGATATTTCAAGTAATTGTGCAGCCTTAATTTTAGGCCACATCACCCAGTCCCTATTGTCAAACCGTACTTTCTTCTGTGGTTGTTGGCCTGCCATCCTTGAAGTAAGTCACACCATCGCACCTGTGGAAGTGATAATAACATTGAATCTCCAGCAGACACACCGCTGCCTGTCACACTGCCAATGTATCTCAGTGTGTATCCCCTGTGTAAACCCTGGAGTTCATAATACGTGTGTAAAGTACAAACATGATTGAGCGACTATAGTGTTTACACTTAAAACAATCCTAAATAATCTCTCCCCTGGAGAAGTAATTAGACACCTCCTCATCTGGCAAACACTTTAAGGAAGCATTAAAGAAATAGTGGTGCGATTTTGTGTTTGCATGTCCCTTGAGGAAGGACGTTTTTTTGCATATATTTGGGCTGAGGCGCCGTTGAGTGATACTCTGAAAGGGGAATTTCCCATGTCGAGAGGAAATCAATTATTCATTCAGTGGCATGGAGGGTTGAGCAGTGAGCACCACCCTGACAGCTGCAGAAGTAGCTCTGAGATTAAGGACAAGTATGGATGGATGTGTGTCTCATGTATATTCTGTTTCACTGTGTAAGCCAAAGTCCTTTTGTGTGGCCCTCCATTGGCAGCATTTAAAGCACGTTCAAAATAGACAATTACTCTGCTGTATAATGCCAGTGGTAATTGTTTAAGAGTTAATCAGCAGTAATGCCAGCCAAAACTTTAGTGAGATTTAAGTGGTTCATTAAGATATTACACATTGCACCAATTAGATGAGAGCTGGATCAGAAAAGGACACACTGTCAAAATTATGAAACGACCCTGAACTATTGAATACTGAAAAAATCCTGAAAAATAATAACGTGTCTCAGCGTTTTTGCAGCGAGCACTTTAGGATCCAATACAAGGATCCTGATGATTTACACAACGTATACAATCAAATTCTCGAACATCACTTCCCCTATATGTGCAGAGAATCTCTTAGCCATTATAAATGTATTTCCCTGAACAACATTTATCAGCAGATTGCCTCTGTCACCAGTATTATAATTTTTTCTGCAAAAGCAGCTCTTATTCAGCATCAGTGGGACAGTTAAATATCTTTCACGCCCACCTCGAGTTTTTGTTTGTTTTTGTATTCTCATGTCATGAATTTTTCATCAGCTACTTGATGAGGCGTTTCGTGTGTTTGCCTTATAAAGCACAGTAAGCAGTCTTTGAGTACGAGATATTTTCTACTGTCCAACTGCTGCAGTGGCTTTTAAGTACAAGAGGCAGGGTCTCTCAGTAACTTACGGTCTGTTTACCGCTGCTTTGTCAGAATCGACCTGTAAGTATTCAAAGCGGTTTAAATAAATTGGGCAAAGCTTCACACTGATTGAGTACTCTGGGGCAGTCTCTAACTCGCCCGGTGGAGTGTGCACCCCATGTAGGCTCAGTCCTCGGCAGTGGCCCGGGTTCAAATCAGACCCGTGGCCCTGTGATGTGTGGCATCCCGTCTCTCTTTTCCACTTTTCCTGTCACTTTCCAGCTGTCCGTAATATAGGCAATAAAAGCCCTTAAAAATAATCTTTTGGGCTGAGTATTACAACCTAATACTTTCAGGGTATCGACCAAAATAACCCAGTACTGTGGTGGTATTTAAACATCTCCAGTCAAAAGACGCATCTGATCCTTTTCACACAGTGACAGTTAGCCCTGTTACTGTGTACTGTGGCGAACTCAACCAATTGTCCTGGCACAGAGCTCACACTCCCACAGCAGCAGCTACAACCCAACAGTCTGTGGTGTGGTGAATTTGTGTGCGGTGCATTTGACAAAGCAAGCAGTCTAACATTACGAGATGCCAACACAAGGTTCCAGAGTATAGTGATACTGCACACCACTCCATTCACATAATGGGTAACGAATTAAGAGCTCACACTCCTGCAGCAGTAGCTACAACCCATACAGTCTGTGGTGTGGTGAATTTGAGTGCAGTGTATTTGACAAAGCTGGCAGTTGAGTGTGCCAAGATGCCAGCAAAAGTTTGGAAGGTGTGTGTATATGACACACCACCCTATTCATATGATGGGTAACAAATTCAGGACTCCCGTGGTATCAGTTTCACTGTAAGGATACTGGTATTGGTGCTGGCATCGTACATTTTTAAATGATACCCAGCTCTACTTTGGATTAACAGATTGTATTCCACGAATACAGTTAGTAAAGATTTTCCTTCAAGTCCTAGTTTAGGTTTCCTCAAAATAAAACCGGTTGCATAAAATACCCGTAAGACTTCTCCTTAAAGTTTCCTTAATTCCAGTTTCCAGCATTTGATACTGTAGACCACCATATCATGCTAGACAGGCTCAGTAAGTGGGCGGGTGTCTCGGGAGTGCTTTGAAGTGGTTCACCTTCTACCTCAGTGAGAGAAGCTTCTCAGTAGCTGTTGGCCCTTTTGTGCCTGACCCTGCTCTCCTGTCATGTGGCCTGCCTCAGGGTTCTGTTCTGGCTCCTTTACTGTTCTCTCTGTATATGCTTCCCCTTGGCCATATCATTAGTAATTTCAAAGGCATCTCCTATCACTGTTATGCAGATGACATTGAACTACACCTGTCATTTAAACCGGATCACTTTAAAGAAATCAACTCACTCCATGAATGTCTGTCTGCTATCAAGAACTGGATGGCCAACAACTTCTCCAACTAAATGCAGACAAGACCGAGGTTCTGATCACTGCTGATGACTCAATGGTCTCGAAGGTGATCGACCACATGGGGTCACTATCACAAAACATCAGATCTAACCTAAGGTACCTTGGAGTCATTTTTGACCAAAATATGCTGCTTGACAAACATGTCAATTCCCTGTCCCGCTCATGCTTCTTCCACCTCAGGAACCTTGCAAAACTCAGGTCCATCATCTCACACTCAGAACTGGAAATGTCTATCCACGCATTTATTTCATCCCGGCTTGATTATTGCAATTCACTGTTCACCTGCCTCAGTAAATCATCCCTGGACCGTCTACAACTTGTCCAAAATGCCGCTGCCAGATTGCTCACTCCATCACACAAGTTCTGCCATATCACGCCCATAGCTCTGGAACTCCCTGCCCCTGGATCTGAGATCCTCACCCTCTGTCCAGATTTTTAAGGACTTTTGGACATCTGTAAACAAGTATGTAGTATGTTGTAAATAGATGGCTGTTTATGTTGCTCTGTATTTTTGTTTGTATTGCACTGTTTTATTTTTTTATATTTTTTTTATTGTGAAGCACTTTGTGACCTCCGAGCTGTGAAAGGTACTATATAAATAAAGATTTACTTACTTACTTACTTAAAATGTTACTTTAGTATTTATGGTGTTATACGTGTCTTGGTCTCATACTTAAGGAATCCCTAGACCGTTGCACAAAAGACTTCAGCAACCAAAGCAGAGTAGAAACAAAATTTAAGGTACCTCTGACTCTATCTTAACTGCAACATGACTGTGTTTATGGAGATAATGAAAAACTAACCCCGAGAAGTGTGTTCTGCAACCAGGAGAACCCAGTGGATACGCTTTTGATTTTACACCGTAGATTTCACTGAATTAATTTTCATTGCAATTTCTTCCTACAGTCGTTTTCTGGTGTTTTGAGGATCAAATGCCTTAGATGTATTCCTCTAGAAGTATATCTTTTTCCTCCTCTGGCCAGTATGTTTTTCTTGTCTTCTTTTCTTCTGCCATCTAACTACAAGCCAAGTTTGTGAAACAATAGCAGGCATCACAAGTGTGAGTCCAAGCGACAAACAATCTCCATGGAAACTTCTACTGCGGCAAAATCTCTTTCAATCCAGTAAATGAGTTAACATTTTCCCTCACAATGGAAGCCTTTTAAGGGATTCTGTGCAACTGTATAAGTACCTAGCTAAGGCGAGATTAAGCCTAAGGTGTCATACTTAAGGAGAAAACATCAGGTGTTTTTTGCAACCAGTCCCTGGGGCTTACATTACTCACAACTTGACTGCTGACTGATTGGTTGGTAGATTTGGCTGCACGGATGTATAAAGAGAACTGGACACCTCCATAGAGGCCCCGTTCATTTCTATTCAAGTTGCTAATCGGCATATGAAGCCAAAAAATCTTGATTTCCATGGTGTGAAATTACCCAGATCTCCTACATCCTGGGACCCATAATGCAAGCACATTAGAGACTTTCAGCAGCTGAGAGGCTACCTTCCACTTTAGCCCTCTGCTAACTTGCAGCTTTTCTAGATGTTCAAATGTTATCAGACCAAATAGATAAAATTCTGATAGTGAAGGGATTGTGATGCTCAAATAAGTGTATCGACTGATTTACAGACGTCTCTCTCACAATGTAAATCTATGGGAAAAGTATTTTTGGGCCCCATGGCATCATCTAATGGATCCGGAAGTTGTAATTATACACTCGGCTGTTCTGGGAGCTTGTTTTGTTGTGCTATGCTAGCAGCACCTAATGTATCCCCGAGCAGAGATAAGGAGCTGGTTACAGAGGTCTGGTAAGCTCACTGTGCTATTCAGACAAAGAGTGAAATAAGAGGAGACAGATGTGGACAAAAATCCCCCCATATTTGACCTTTCCTCTAAGCTAATTCGAGTCGGAGTGCATGCAGGCACAAACCAATTAGGGCTGAGGAAAGCTGGGGAGAGGTCAACAGGCTGGCTATTATCTACTGTGCCAAAAATATACCTGACAAGATATGGGGCAAGATTTAGGTCAAGAAAAAAAAGACCTGATTTGGACAATTGTGGTCTGTAGGTCAACAAGGCCAGGTGGATGTGGATAAGGGGGTAGAAGTCGATTTTTTTTCATGTCTTCAGTGGCCACTCAAGAAGACATCATACTGTGAATGTGTGTGTGCCTGTACATATCTATGCGTTTGAGTTTGACTTTTGGGTCTCAACTGAAAGAATTTGCACTGAAATCCAACCTCAGATGTGTCACACTAGCTGTCTGTAATGGCTGTGCGATAGGTGTGGGCTGAAGTTCTTTCGGTGTCTGGGGAAAACCTATTGATGTAAAGACGTCCCTCTACCTCAGAAGCAGAGAATGGAAACCAATTTGCGGGACATATGACCTGACTGTGGTGGGACAGAGTGACCTCGCTAACAATAAGAAGGGATCACCTTCAGACCCTCCTATCCCCTCTAATGCGAGCGGTGTCAGCTATGATTCATTTGCAGAGAGGCTGCATAGATTGAGGTGTATGACCTCAGCGCCAACCCTTCATTGACAGAAACAGCCATGTGTTTATGTGTGTAGCTACAGTGCACATGTAATGGTGCACAGGTGATTTATGTTTGTCTGGTGTGTTTTAAGTGTACTCCTAGAAGTTCTTGTGAACTTCAGCACCTTCAAATTGATTCTTCACTGAAGAAATCATTTATGGAGGCTGAAACAAGGTCACCTTCTTCACCCTTCATCCATTTTTCATGGACACAGGATGAAAAGTTAAAATCCCACATGCAGATAGGTTTTTGTTACAACAGCACTGCACAGGGTATTTTTACTGGCTCCTCTATGCAGTTGGATTTTACCATTATTCAAATGGGACTACATATGTTTTAATTACGATAATATAGCCTACTATTTTGATATCAAGTGTTGTTTTGTTCCTGAATACCAAATCTAGACTCCTGTGTAGGCCTGAACTGTGTCAGACTGTTTCTAATGAGAACATGCAAGAATTTTATTCACACATTTGAAAAAATGTTTTGTGAGAATTCGATGAAAAATCAATGGTTAAAGCCATTTAAGTGATCCAATCTAAAATTCATAGACACAAAGGTTAGGGTTACGGTTCAGTGCAGCAGTTTTATTGTAACCAAGTATTGTTGGGTAATTGCACATGCAAATTGGTCGATTTTTACAGTCTGCTGGTCTCAGAAGATTTTTACTGGGATAATGAGATTTTTTTTCCTCTCCAGTACCTCTTATTGGTTGATTTAAGGTGCAGTCTTACCAGAGAGTACTGCTGTATGTGGTGTGTTGATTGGACAGTAGATTATAAGGGTTTCTTCGGAGATTTTCCTCATCTGTTGTGGGGGTTCAAGGACAGAGGGATGTTGAATTCCTTAAAGCCCTCTGAGGCAAAATGTGATTTGTTATATTGGGCTTTATAAATGAAATTGAGTTTTCATTGGGCAGCTTTTTGTTATGCCATGTCAAGGATCATAAGCCTATTTCTTCATGGTTGCTGTCATTGATCTGAATTTGCGTAGATAACAGGGGTGTATCAGTCGGTATATTCGTCCTGAACTGCTCAGTATAGGATGTTTGGTTCGGAGCAACATACATTTGGTACAGCTTGTGACCCAAACAGTCAAATGAGTCTATCTATGTCTACTAATCGCACACGTGGAACCAAAATTCTGAAGCTCGAGTTTTCCCTGGAACATTTTTTCAGTGCACTAATTGCTGTGGCATGCTAGTCAGCTTAGCCCAGTTAGCCGGGTCAGTCAAGCACAATGGACAACAATTTGTTTCTACATGTATGCTGACATTGTTCAGCTGAAGTCAGGTATGTCTGTGGAAACACTTCAGACATTTCATTTATGAGGGCATCACCTGAATGTGTCAATTAGTGTAGCGAGACAAAAACAGACTGAAGGCACTCAGGCAGCCTCACACTGCATTGAACCATGCTGAAGTAATAACTGATGCCAGGTAGTGTTAATTGCTGCATATATGCAATGAAACCTATGTTGTATAGAATACCAAATTAAAGCATATGGTCAAAGCATATGTGCATAGTATCGCGATAATTTTGTGTGGCAATATCATATCAATACTCAGACGCCAAGTATTGATTTTTAAATTAAATGAATTATTAATATTACAAATAAATATTACAAATATTACAATTTTTTTTGTAGCCTATTAGAATGATATAATCAATTGCTTTATTATTCACTAGACACATTTTGCGGCAATAAAAATCGAAGTGAGATGAACAGACTGGAAACGTTGTCTTATTAGATAAAACAGATTTTGATAAAGTTTTCTTTTTGGGACACAATTTTTATCTTATCGCAATACTCAGCATATCATGATATTTTTAATATTGCAACAATACTTATTATGACTTAGGTGTCGTGATGGCATCATATCGTAGGGCCTCTGGTGATTCCCACGCCTAATATTTTTTGCATTTTTTTTCTTTACCCTGCTTTGCTGAAATAATTCATGGTACTAAAATCGATGTACTGTACGTATTGAACTGTGAATTTTGTGTACCATTACATCGCTTATTAGACAATAATTGAAAAGTTTCAGTGTCCAGTATTAGATTTTTGGGGGCAGTGCAAATGAGACGTGTATAAAATACTGATATATTGTCATCTTTTAGGATGTTTTGGCAAACTTTGTAGCAAGGTTGCCTATTAACAGACTTAGCAGAAACGGAGCAACATTAGCATTAATTTGGAGTTGTCTTTCTGACTATCTGATGAATGTAAGACCAATAGTCACTCCTGTTTTAGCTCCAGTTTTGGTCTCCACCAACCACTAAAAACATATTTCCCCTCTTTAGCCACTAAATGCTTCACCGTGTACACTAGCGAGCCAGCTTTGCTAACTAGCTACTAGCTAGTCTCTAACTTCGTCTGCTGTTTGGTGCTGAGCAGTTGGTGTACAGTGGGTTTTTAGGGATTTCTTGTTACAAGTGGCCCCTCTCGGTTGTCACATGACCCATTGGTTATATGAAAATATTGATTATAGCAACCAAATTTTATGGTCCACTTGGCAAGTTATATGCACACTCAGGAGAACAGATTAGGGATTTAGTAGCACCTCCATGTGTCCTCTTGAGGCCATATTTTATCAGAGTTGTACGTCATAAATAGTGTGCACATTTCTCAAATAAATATGTTAACACCTGTGTATGATTCAAGTATCACAATTTATTACAAAAACTAGAACTTTTTTCATCTGTCCGTGTTGCCATGCTTTAAGCATATAACAATACAGTATAAAATCTCAACCCAAAAGTCGGATAGTAAAAGCAAAGATCATAGATGCTGACGCAGCATTTACAGAAGTTAAGACATGCTGTTACTGTACAGAGAACATTCCCATTGAAGTACAAACATCTGCAAAATGCGTCATTATCATCAAATGAATTGCATTTTACGATAAACGATCTGATCCGGCCTCGCTCAGAGTGTTACGAGAAACACCTCTTCTCGAAATTAATTTACAGGAAAATAAACACAAACACTCTGCAAATCATAATGAATGTGCTGAGATTCTTTTTTCAACAGCCCAAGGCACTCAGGCTCGAATGTTGGCAATAATTACGTCATTCTTTACACAAAATCACGTCAAGCAGGTGGTGGTAGAGAAAGAATAGTGAGAGAGAAACAATGTCGTCTATTTCATGACCTCTTGAAGAGCACGTTCCTTTTAAAGAAGTCCACCTTGTCCTTTTTCACAGTGAAAATCCCTGGCAGTCGAGACAGAAAAGACGTTTGAAGGAGTCAGTCGTTTTGTTGAATTGCGTGACATCTGTTTGGCTAAAAACTACATGACCTCCTACTGTACTTTTAATGCTGGCCTGACATTTTGGTCTCCGAGAGCGTCCGCTGCTCTCTGGAGCGACATCGGCTGCTTCTTCCCCCAACCACAAGTAGGCCTGATGGCGCATTCAAGCACCACAGGATGCCAAAGTGTCCATTTTGCAGTGAACCTGTCCCATATGAGAATCTGGTAAAAATCTATCAAGTGTCCACAAATGATGTTTTCAAATATCTATAACAAATCCAGATGCTATTCATTGAAATAATCCTGATCTTTCAAATTAGTTTACCGATGCTGTGACAACAGAGTGGCTTTAACAAATGCATTGATCTTCTCTTTCCTGTGCTTCAGTTGAGCTGGCGACAAGCTTCAAATGTCCACTTCGAGGCACCTCCATAAATATCAAGGCTCGTCTCCATCCACGCAAATACGTTGCCCACTTGCGCTTTGCTGCTGCACGTGGCCAGATTGTAAATCTCTCCCACGGATAGTTTCCGATCCCAGATGTGAAAATTTGCCAGGTCTCCGACAAAAGCTTGTGTGGCATCGAATCCTCCTCCGAGCGTGTCCTGTGGAAAAGACAAATGGATTTAATCAAGTATGATATGATTTTTCTCCTCCGGCTGCTTTATGGAAAGAATGAAATTGCCTCTTGGATTATCTGGATTTTTTTTTTTTTGACTGATTAAATTGAGTAAGGCATCTTCAATCCACAGGGATTCTTGATGAGTTCCAGTTAAAGATCTAATCACCTTATTAAACCTATTATGGGAATTAGAGTGGGGATGGATTGGAAAAGTGAAATCTGATTATTTTTTATGTCACAGTGAAATAGAAAAATTACTTTTCCACCTTGTTAGCTAATGTTTTGCGTCATGACATACACCCATTATATTTAGTCATGTCTTCTTAGTAATCCCTCTGCATCATGTCTCATAACATTGTGGTAGTGAGATGGATTTTTTTGTGCGTATGTCCTGTCATGTATGAAATATTGTATTTGGAGTGGACTGCAGGAAGAATTGCTCCTGCTCCATGAAATGAAATGAAAGTGAGTAGTAAAGATGCTCTGCTAATGGAGTTGATGTGTTGCTTGTGTGTGTTGCCTTAATGGAAGTGGAGAGCATTTGAAAAGGATGTGTGTGTGTTTACCTGCTCTTGACCGAGGATCAGCAAGCCCTGTGGTTTGATTGGATGATATGGAGCCAGATTCTCTCCACTCCCCCTCTTGACGCCATCTTGGAAAGCTTCCCAAACACCATCACGAGTGGTCCAGGTTACGCAGATGTGATGCCACTTTCCATCATTGATGAGAAAGGGCAGTTTAGCAACCTGGAAGAAAAAAAGAGGGTATGACGTGAGAGTTTGCTGCACTGAGCCAAAAAAACTTACAGTTTAAAGTAGTCGATGGTTCACCGTTAACTGGTCAAACGCCAAGAATATATTTGACTGGTTACACGTTAATCTGTAGATTAATTTTGTTACTCTTCACTTTACTGCTCTGCACACTACCTAGATCACAGAGGGCAGGCTAGCCATGTTAACATGCAGAAACATGGTGCCCACTGCCCACCCTGCAGTCTCCACTGGTTAGCCTTTGCACTGCGCAACAGCCAATAACACCGTCCTGACTCAGCGGCATTGTTGTGGAAATATTGGGCATCCGGTCTCCTGCTAGATCGCCCAAGTGAGTAAGTGGCTCAGTTTTAAGCCACAAACCCTCTTCAGCATTGTTAACTACTGTTAGCACTGTTAGCTGTGTCAGCATGGCATGTGGTGCTAACATAGTAAACAATGCTAACAGGGTTTTGTGGCCCAAAGAAAGCCGCTCACCCGTCAGGGCTACCTGGGGGGAGACCGGATAGTAGCTCGTCGCAGCAACTTTGTCCTGCGTTACCAGCGGTTATTGCAAATTAGCGGCGGTGCTAGCTAGCTGTTCCCTGAACCTGCTGGTTCACAGTGCAGAGCAGCCAAGGCCAACATTACCTAACTAGTGGAAACTGGAGGGTTGGCAGTGGGCACAATGTTTTCGTATGTTAACATGACTAGCTGACACATTCTCACTCCGATCTCATCACATATTGACATTTTGGTTATGGACTGTCTACATCCACATAGGACGTGCAAGGTACCCTGGGTGTGTTGGTTGTTGACGTTCTGGGACACCGTGTCAAGGTCTCGTCTTTCAAGTTACACTTCCGTCTTCACAGGAAATTTACCGTTTACATACAGTCTCTTTCAAAATAAACGCACTATGTTGGTACAACACTGCGAATTGAATTTTTTTCCGTCAACAGCAAAAACACGTGGTTCAGTTCAGGAAAAAAGAACAGGGTTTGTCTTCAGAATCTTATGGGACGTGAACACCACTTTCTCAGGTGAGAGTTGGTGTTTGTTGGATTCATTCACCGCCCCTCCCGCCCGCCCCAGTCAAACTTTCCCACCTTAACTTTTGTCCTTGTCCCGCCATGTTTACCCAACACCGTCGGGTGCCTTTTTGCATTGGTTTCTGACGCCGCAAGTCACTGCCCAAGCATCAGATTTTGCTGATTTTGGCAGACATTAAAATTCTACCTCCTCTAAATGGATAGCACTTTGAAATGCAAAACGAAAGCTCATTGAGTCAATGGAGCGCCAGACCAAAAAGAAAGGCCTCCTTTATTTTATGCCAATTTGCATTTTGTTTTTTTTTCCGCCTCAAAAAATAACTGGTTAGTTTCCAGTTAACTGATGTTGGGATATTGAAAGCAAAATTTACCAAAACTGACATCCCAAGTTTAAAGACCAAGTGTGTAGGATTTTGTGTCATCTAGCGATGAGGTTGCAGAATTAAAACTTCTTCAGTGTGCCAAGCAAGTAGGACAGCTCTGTTGGCTGCTGCGAAAACGCAAATGGGCCTATCTAGAGCCAGTGTTTGATTTGTCCATTTTAGACTACTGTAGAACAACATGGCGGACTCCATAGGAGAGGACCCGCTTCCTGTGTAGATATAAATGGCTCATTCAAAGGTGACAAATCAGAACAATTCTTATTTTCTGGTGATTTTAAACTATTGAAAAAATAGTAATGAATATTATATCATATCATATCTGCCAATAGATGCCCCTAAATCTCACACACTGGACCTTTAAAACCAAACATGGCAACATTCCATGTGTCAGACATGCCTTGTCATTTATTAGTATCTCCATCGGGTTGTTTCCCCACTCTATGAGGACCAGCTCGTTGGCTTGACCCGGAACTGCGTAGGAGAAAGGTGTGCCCACTCCCGGAGACGCGTTGGACTTGAGCCACATGCACACAGTGAGGGCGTACATCTCCGGCAAACTCTTCTTCACTTTCGCGTACATGTAGTTGGTTCTCAGCGGGAACGTGAGCTGGAATTTATCCAGAGGCCTGTTTTCTCTTTGACCTGTGGGAGAAAAAAATAGAAAATAGTTTGCTTCAGATTGTTTGGAGCAGAAAGCATCGATGTGTTTCCTCATTTTGTCAGATATATCGCTCCTACACATCCTGTGGATTTACATACTGTAGGAATTACACGTTACACAACAGATCTACTATCTCCAGATTTGCTTTAATCTGGCATGATAAATCTATCACGTGACGTTGTTAACCTTCATCTCTTGTTGTATTCTGTCACTGCCACACTAGGTTTTTTTTTTGACATTTTATTTTGCGCTATGGTATTAGAGGTGTCCCAAACTGGAGAGCGCACCGTGGTTTAACTTTAATGGCACACAGAGCAAATGGAGGGATGGGGCGCTCACTGCGTGTTTGGAAATGCTTTAATCTGCATGAATTAGAGCAGGAAAGCACAGGACACACCGGGCCGGGCTGCTCCAGCTTTGCGCGGATGAGTAAAACATTAAATCGACCGCTGAGGTCAGAAAAGCTTATAATGCCAAACTGGATGTGCAGAGAGGAGATTTTTTTTTTTTTTTTTAGCTTTTCCGCCCTCACATGTGCCGATCTGATATCTCCTTCCGATTGCTGATAATCATCCCTCCATCGTCGATCCATCCATCCATTAATTCATCCATCCATCTCCACTCACACACCAAACCCTCCTAGATCTTCACTTTCTGCGCGCAAAAATCTCTTCCCCACCTTTCTCCAGGTCGGTGATCCTCTGGTGTAGAGACGTGAGGGTGGACTCCACTCTCCCACGCTGCTCCGTCTCATTCCGGAGCCCGGGCTTCCCCTCCTCGATGCTGTTCACCCGGGACAACACCTGCTTCTCCAAGTCGTCGATTTTACTTTGGAGCAGGTCTTTGAGGCTGTTCGCCTGCACCGAGTTGTTACTTCTGCTGAATTGCTGTTAGAGGAAGGGGAAAGAAGCAGTTAGAGGAATGATTGAGAGAGATGGATGATACAGATTCACTTTTTTTCCCCGAGGCTTATTGCAGCATATCTGGATAAGCGTGTGTGGCGTGTGCGTGTGTATGTCTTGTGTGCGCGCGCAAGATGGCACAGTTTAATGTAGAATTCGAAATCACACACACCGATCATTATTATTATTATCATTATATTATTATTAATATTTGTGTTATTATTGGTGTTATTTTAGATTAGTTAACAAAAGTGGTTTGGCGTAATTTGGATCTTTGCGCAGAGTCACCCAAAGTGTAAATGTCCCCAGAAGCAGCAGCCCTACCTCCAGGTTTTCTAATCTCTGCTTCAGCGACTGTAAAGTCTGTGATAGTTGCGTCAAAGTGTCAGCGGGGCCCCTCGATACATCCCCCATTGTGTTTTTGGTCCCAGCTTCTTTCCTCCTGCCGCCGGGCCGCGCGTCCCCGGGTTCGGCGCCGCTCTGGCTCTCACACCGAGCCAACTTTGAGGTCAGTTCTCTGATAGTCTCTTTTTGGTTCATGATGGTCTCTTTCTGCTGCAAAACCGTCTCCCGCAGCTGCATAACAGTGGTCTTCAAGTCCTCTCCCGGCACGCTGTTCTGCAAAGTGGCTGCGCAAATGTCCATATCCTTGGGTACGGACGTGCATATGAACTGCGTCTGCCCGCCAAAGTCTTGAGCCGAACTCTCCAAAAACAGGCATGACAATAGAAAAAGTCTCCAGCAGATCCCGTTCTTCGTGGCCTGCATGTCTGCGCCTGTGCTTTGGGGTTGTGCTTTGCGTTTCTTGGAGCCGCAGTGACTTGACGCGCTCGAGTCCCCTTGTTGTTGTAATCCGCCTGTGCAAGTGCAGCCGGTTTTTATACAGCCAGCCCGGTTCTGCGCAGAGCAGGTTCACTGCATCACGACCGGAGGGGAGGGAATCGCGCTGTCCCTGTTTAATCGGCTCCAGGAGCAGCGTCACATTCAAAGAGATGAAACCCATTTTGCTTTCAGGCTCCCACATGTTAAATCTTTCATCACTTCGACTATTTGTCATTTCTCGCTGTGTATTATTCATCTGGAAAACGCGCATTTTGTAGGCAGTGAAGTGGGGGTTTGCTTGCGTGGCGGGGTGCCAAGAGAGCCAGCTGTGTTTATTTTGTTTTTGCGCACACGGAAAACTCACTCTCACATACACACGCGCGCGCAACACACACACACACTTTAGGTGGATGCAGATCAGAAGTTGCTGCAATTTGTTGTCGGCGGAGTCCCGGTAGATTCAGCACCAAGGACAGCTCCGACCACATCACAGTATCACAGAGAGCAGAGGAGCGTCTGGAGATGCTGCTTCAGTTGTTGGTGTCTTTTTCTCTCTGTGTGCGGCTCGACTGAGTGTGTGCACATTCACTTTGTTTCAACATGAAGACATGCTTTATTTCCTCTCAGTTGTTTCCAGTGTTTATGATCAGACATGTTTATTTGATGATGATTTTTGTTTTCAGGTCAAACTCATAGGCAAGCTGGTGTTTTCCCCCTCACACACACACACACATACGCACTCTTGCCTTATTCCCAGAGACCCTCTCTCCACATCTCTGCTATAATCATCCCTCAGTTTCTCAAATGATAATCTGTCCCCAAGCAATTTACCCCATCTATTATTCAGGAAGGACAATTTTATTATTTTTCCGTTGCCCACTCGGCTCTTATCTATTCAGTCAATGTTGGAAATAAAATGAAAGCATTTTGAATAAGTAATGAAAACATATCGGCTCTCAGATTAAAATTGATTTCTTTTGAAGGATGAACATGGGGAGAGGTGTGCGGCAGGAGAGGCCAAATTCAGCATGTGACAAAAGGATGTTTGATGGAGGAGGTTCGATAGGTCACATCTTAATTATAATCATCTATATACTGTAAGGTCTGTGAAGCTAAACGCTTAATAGCTGCAGGTGCCTTTTTTACACCGTCAGGAGTAAGGACTTCATTTCAGAGCATCGTCTAAGAGCTGGTGCAGTTTACTGTATTACTGTCGTGATTCTATTAGTAAGTGGGAATGATTAAGTGACTAAATGGTGCACGTGAGAGACTGGTGCAGCGTCAGTGTTCGGAGCGGGCCCGTGGCTCGGCCTGTGGTGTTGCTGCTTGCAGCTTTCTCGAGAACCACTCATACAAACAATCTCTCACTCGACACTGTGCTTCCTTGGCTCCTGAGCAACACACCCACCAAAACTGAAAGCAGGACTTTAACTGTGTGGTATTAACAGTTTTACTATAAATAGTTAACAGTTTTACTTTTACTAACTTTTGAGTTCTTCTTCTACCACTGCAAATAGCCGACCCTCATTCTCAGTTAAAGAAACTGTGAAATTAAGGCAAGATGGTGTTTGCTCGGGGCCCCCAGATCACTAAATCTGCCACTCTCATGTGTACTCACAGTCAGGGAGGCGGGTGAGATACACTAAGCGGATGTATTACTCTCCAAATAGGCGTGTTAGTCGCTTGCTTTGGCATTACAACCTGATCTTACTCCCAACATGTCAAATAGGAAGGCTAGGTCAGTGGCCCTCAGCGACAGATACCGGCACACCAAGAAACCCTTTAGCATGTGTATGAGACACACCAGGTGGCAGCAGTTTTTGACGCTCTGAGCAACTGCCGTAGTATAAAGAGTGAGAAAGTCCACACAGGTTGGGCAGGAGGGTTGGTGGAAAATTCTAGCTGTTTGTGTCTTGTGTGAAACCAAAAGTCAGTCGAGTTATTTTAATGAGGATGTAGTGTGCCAGTATGTGTAGCATACTACACTATTGATGTATGTGTTATATGTCACCTGATGCTGCATTACATAAGTAAAAAGCCATGGTGTGTTTTTCTTCACCTAACCACATGCTCTTGTTGCCTAAACCCAAGGTAGTAAATCTAAAAATGAAGTTCTTACCTATGTTCTAAATGTATTTTGAAAAGAGACTGCATGCAATTAACCAGTGGAAACTGTACTTTACTTTAAAAATGGAAGGTTATTTTGACAAGTCACAATGCACGTAACAAGCGGAAATTGACATACTGCTCCTGAGTGTCCTAAACTGATGCTGGAGTGGCACCTAGAGTGTTATATTCTCCCTGTCACCGTGGGTTTTCTCAGGGTACTCCAGCTTCCTGTGTCTCTATGTGTCAGTCCTGTGATGGTCTCACTCCAGCCCCTTCATGACCTCAACAGGATAAGCACTTACAGGAACATTAATGAATGAGTGAGTGGAGTGAGAAAGTGTTGGACATAACCACTGTGTTAAATAAGTGGAGTATGGTTGTCACCAGTGGAGGTATTTTGCCCGAGGGAATGCTAATAGTGGTATAGTTGGTAACATTGCTCTGCTACACTATCAATCAATCAATCAGTTTTATTTATAAAGCCCAATATCACAAATAACAATTCACCTCAGAGGGCTTTACAGCATACGACATCCCTCTGTCCTTTGGAGCCTCGCAGTGGATAAGGAAAAACTCCCCCCCAAAAAAAACACTATAACGAAGGGGAAAAAAAGAGAGAGAGTGCTGCTCATATGTTTTATTCAAAGTTTATTAATATTGAACATGTGCCGTCTCCATATCGCATCAAATTTGACAATGCACATCCTTGGGTCCAAGTGTGAAGAAGATTGGATAAACAGTTCTTAAGATATGTGAAGGACCGACATTCATTCATTTTCTGTAACTTCTTATCCTGTTAGGGGTCACGGGGTCGCTGGAGTCCTATCCCAGCTGACATTGGATGAGAGGCAGGGCTCACCCTGGGCAGGTCACCAGACTATCACAGGGCTGACACGTTGAGACAGACAACCATTCACACTCACATTCACACCTACAGACAATTTAGAGTCACCAGCTAACCTGCATGTCTTTGGACTGTGCGAGGAAGCTGGAGTACCCAGAGAAAACCCACGCTGACACAGGGAGAACATGCAAACTCCACACAGAAGGGCTCACCCACCCTGGGTGAAAACCAGGAACTCTGATTCCTGTTACAAACAAATCTCCATGACATCATTCATCTTAAAGGTGAATTATCCCTCTTATGTTTCGTCATTATGCAACAGCTTTTTGATTTTAAGAGGTCATTGCGTCATGATCTTACAGCACATTAGGCAAAGTAAACAGTGTTATAAAATGTGACATAACTTATCAGCATTTACAGATTGTTTATTTGTTGTCTCTTGAACGTCTCCCGCAGATTATGGTCTGTTTAAATGATGTAGCCACATCTGAGAGGAGGGAAAAGGGAGAGAGGTTTTACTCTGTGTCCGTAATCCAGAGTTGATGGAGTGTTTTTGGTATGATGAAAAGCAAAAAAAAATGCAGGTGCAAGAGAAAGTAATTCCTTTTGAGCCTTTTAGCGCGACATTAAATTCATAAGGAAAAAGTGGATTTGAGGGTTATGTAACTCAGAAGTTTGTGTGACAGGTTGCTGCTGGAGGGCTGCTTAACTCAAGGTTTTTTAGGAAAGGGATGAAAAGGACGGGAAAACACAGGTCAACACCAAGATGCCAGATACTTTGTCCAAACCCTATTTCGAGGCACTTCAACAGAAGCATTCACAGTAAACCAAACAGTGGATGTGAAAAGCAGTAACACCACACAGTGAGAGTGAGGCTTTTAGCTGCATCGCCTTTGGGTGAAATATAAACAGACCAAAAAAACTCAGCTCAACTTTATTAGACGTTATGCAACATGAAGCCTTGCACTCTGGCCCTGTCAGAGCACCCCCAACTTTGCAGAGAAATGTCAGTAAACAACCTTTTCTCCCCTCCATAACAACCAGGATCTTCGCTTTTTTTTTAGATCACCGTGCTTTCCAATCTTTTGCAGAGGACGTTCATTATTACCTACAGAAATGTTGTAATTATTAATGAGCAGAACAAACAAAAGACTGGGTGGTAGTTTCAGTATTTCCTGTTTTAGTTTGGTAGCATTTATCCAACTCTATGTACTGTATAATCAGGCGGAAAAGCAGAGACATCTTCTACCCAGTGGGACCAAAGTAGCAGCGCAAAATGTCCAAAGTCTAGTGCTCATTATGAATTCATTATTTAGTGCTTCCCACACAAACACATCGCAGAGCCATATGTTTAAAGAGGAAGAACCCTCACTTGTCTGCGCTCCTCAGAAACAAACTCCTCTCCTCTCCTCTCCTCAAGCACACACTCAAATCACACTGTTATTTCGCCGCCTCAAATTAACATTTTCCTCTGGATGCCACAAGTTCACCCTGTAAGCATATTGAGTTATGCTGTGATTTAAAAAAAACATAGTAACAGCTGTTGAATTTATAATGTTGCTAGCCATGGTGTGCATGAAATAATAATAGGCTTTGGATGAAATGATTATTTGTTGTTCCGAGTCATTGTGCGAGACATGACAGCACAACAATCTGTGACACCGGAGATACTAATCTCATACAAACAGCTGCCAGCGGCTCTTATCACGGATCCTACACACTATACCGCCTCGGTTCTGTTAGAGCTCGTGCTGCCGGGCCGCTGTCCACCTGTTGTGGCGAACCGTATCTCCTTAATAATGCATTCAAGCTCAGTGGAAATGCTTTCTCCAGCACTGGAGATCAATAGTTGTAATTTCACATGTTGGCATCCTGCCTTGACTGGCTCTTTCTCCCCGACTTCTCTCTCCTCCCCACCTTCTGCTGTAGTGTGGTGACGGCCATTAAGAGGGAAAAACATCCAGCGTTTCTCAGTTTGTTTTAAATCATTTTACATTTTCAACACAGAGAAGGGTTTGGGAAAATTGTCTGTTTACATTAGCGCAGGGTGTAGAGCAACACAGCTCTTAAAGGGACAGTTCACCCACAAAACAAAATATTTTTCCTCTTACCTGTAGTGCTATTTATCAGTCTAGATTGTTTTGGTGTGAGTTGCCAAATGTGTGAGATATCGACTAGAGATGTCGGCCTTCTCTTGAATATAATGGAACTGGAGTGCCAAAGTGCCAAAAAATACATTTAGAAAACTCAACAGCAATGTCTCAGAAATATCTCAATGTCTCAGAAATGTCTCAGAAATCCTGACCTGGTTACTCAAGATAATCCACAGACCTTGTCGTGAGCAGTTTCATGTAGGGACTATTTTCTTTTGACCAAACTACACCCGCCAACCATATCACCATGTAAACGAAAACATGCATCTACAAGCTCACCTAGCAAAGCCTCCCGTCCATGAGTAGACAAACGCGATATCTGTATACGTAGGTAGATGTCTGGATAAGCAATATTCAGCCACTGTGTTGCTGTCTGTCATTGATCCACTTGGATGGGGGTGGCAAAACAACTATTAGACATGTCTATGAAACAAACATTTGTTGAACAACACATAAATGCATACAAACTTCAAATTGCATTGACATCTACAGGATCTTTAGTTTTCTGTTCCCCGGAAAGTGGCACGGCCTTCACGTTTTGCAAGGACCTGTATGTGCCGGTCTGGTCTGTTACCTTATGCAGCTAGTTAGCAGGAGGAATGTCTGGCTGAGCCTGGGAAGTGCATGTTTAATAATGTAAGGCTGTATATAGCTCCGCCCATTTTAAGCTACTGGATGGAAATTGGATAAAATCATAGACTGTATAAACAATGCACGTAACCACCATGACATCAACCATTGGTTTGTGGACTCCAGTCTTGAAGTCACAAGTTCAGCATTTACGCCCGCTGCCAGATGTGGAGCCAGATGTGGAGCCAGAAGTGTCCATATTTGGACAAGAGGATGGAGATGTGGAGCAGAGAGGCCTGGTCTGGTTGCCAAGGAGTTCATTTTATTAAGGAGTTCTTTGGATGTATAAGCAGATTGTTGGCGACCACTTGAGCTAATGTTAGTTAGCTGCTTAGTTTGTACATAAAATGTAAGTGTTTGAATTTTTGTCAGTATAGAGAAGCTACACATTGTTAGTTTGGTTAGATTCTCCACAAGCCAATTGTTCAGTTCATTTCACTGAAACCATGAGCACCAGAGAAGACAGTAATTCATTCAGATTTACCACCATGATGAAAGAACAAATGGTGACTCCCGATCCCTGAAGCTGTCATAAAATCAAAATATGCGTCCATTCCTTTATTACCCAGTTACTTATTCATATTCCTTTAGTCCATAAGGGTCAACCAGCCAAAAGAATCAAAAGAATTTTTCACAAAAAATAATTCAAGTCATGAATATTGTTTTAACAGGATAAAGTGGTGTTTTGTCGGTACGCCAGGTCCCGCAGTCCTCGACTGCCGTAAAACGAACATCATAATGCTTTCTCTCTCTGATGAGCTGTCTCTTGTAGCTAGTTCAAATAAAGATTCATAATTAATATATTTTTTGAAGCCCGAAATTTTTGCAAGTAATATTTAGACTGGTTCAGCTAAACTGTTTGATTGTATTTTCCTATCTTAGCTGAGCAACCGTTTTCAGTAAAAGAAATTAAAGGCCAGTCCCAAATATAAGCCTGTTGAGTTCAGTGATTTAAGCAAATAATTTAAGTTTTATGGCACATAAAAATTCACCCCCTCTTCAGTTGCCATGAATGTTGAAATTATCTATAGAGACCAAAACCGTTTTTGCTATTTCCCTTTAAACATGTTTATTTCTGTTGTAAAGTTGGACATTTTAACATGGAGGTCTATGGGGATTGACTTGCTTTTGGAGCCAGCCTCAAGTGGCCATTCAGGGAACTGCAGTTTTTGGCACTTCTACGTTGGCTTCAGTTTTCAGGTTGCTGCTTGGGTAAAAAAGTTACAGAAAAGTTTTGAAGATTCATTGGTTAAAAACATGTGGGAACTCTGAGGTGTTTACTGAATGTTCAAGTTGAAAACACATTTGGCAGGAGAGTTGTGTGGTTTTGCTAAAAGTTGCATTTTTTGTCACTTTGCAACAGTTGTTCAGATGAAACAGTTAAAATGGTTCAATCACAGTAATTAGAGAATTATCTGCACACCTACAGTACAAATATTTACAGTATGTCTGATGAAACCAAAGGTCACCGACACTGATGTTTTCCATGTCAGTGTAACCACAGTGTGGAACTGTCTCTGATAAATACCGCAAGATATTTCATCATCTCTATGAACAATAGCCTAATTAAGCTGCCTCGCCATACCAGAGCAAGGGAACAGCTTCCATTCTGGGGTCACTGGAACTTTAGCATGCAGTGGCTGGTTGGAGCGAGGGAAATGTCATGCAGTGCACTAAGTGAAAAAAATAGCCCAGAGAGGCTAATTAAGACAAAGACATTTACAGTCATAACTTCCTGTCACCCCCCCCCCCCCCTTTTTTTTGAGTTATTTCCCACATGGTCTCCAGATGGAGTTTTTCATACAGTATGGTTGCTGTCCTTATGTTTTATTAAAGGTTGTGATTTCATTATTTTCTCCTTCTGCATGAGCTGAGCGCCCATCTGAAATTGATACAATGCATCATCTGACATTGGGATCATTTTCCGTGCCAGAGCGACAGTGCTGTCCTCCTGCTGAAGATGATGAGGAAATTTATAACAATGTGCACACGGAAGTCTCTCTCTTTTTTTTTTTATCCCATTGCCCACAGTGTGTGATGATTGGATACAGAATCCCTAAATTACTGTTTGTGCATGAGGTTTTACGACTCACTCATTCATCATTTAATTTTTCTGAACTAATCTGCTGCCAGACGCATGGGAAGCACTCACATATTCATGCAAAGCTTTATGGTCGGCTCTTTCTCTGTGAATAAGCAAACTGGCTTCTTGCAGTGCACTTATATCGCCGCTGATTGCTCTTGCTGTCTCGTGCATGTTTGGATTTCATAGATCATCAGTTTTTTTCAGCCGACTGTGTGTTTGCCTCTCTGTTAATTGGCCCTTTTAAATAATAATTTCAATATCATAAAAGATGTCCAGCCTGCAATTAACAGCAGATGTATGCTTGCCATTTCTAACATGACATTATATTGGCCATCCCCCACTTCTTACAGAAGTTATAGTGAAACACATCTACAAAATAACATTAACGCTAAATTAAATTAAAGGGGCACTTTACCAATTTCACCCATAAATCACCAGGGGCATGTCCTACTTAGTCTGTAATAACAGCTCTGTAATGTCTTGTGTGTCTCCAGGGGAGGTTTGTCAGTCTGAAACAATAACCCTGGCTCTGTCACCAAGATTATCTCAGCTTTGCCTCAAAAAAGGCATCCAATAGTGTTGAGCATGGACGAACAAAAGCCCCATTTCCACCACACACTTTCTGTATAGACCCAAAAGTAATCCTTCAGACATGGTACCTAGGCCCTAGCGTTTCCACCGCAAACAGTACCCTTAAATGTGGGTGGGTTGTTGTCACTCACTGCTCCGTCCAGCACTCACTGTATTTCCTCATTACCAATGACACAGATGGAAGTCTGCACCTTGTTAATCGTCCACAGAACGAGGCTGCATGCAGAACAAAATAAAACAGGCTGCAGTGTCTCTCTCCATTGGATATTTAAAAATAGTGGGTTTGTGCATTTAGTCCTTCTCAGGTAAGCTCGGGGGGTTTGGAGTTGCTGTAGCCCACAGGAACCAATCCTCGGAGTGAGGATTAGAATATATGCAGTTCACATAAACCGGTCAAAATGAATATATATATAAATGCTCAAAGATCCACCTCTTACTAAAAGTGTATGTCATATTAAAACTAAAGTTACGGTCAAAGTTGTCACAGTGACATTTAAGGCGTGCTGATGGATTCATGTTGTCAACACCTAAAACTCTCCACAGTATGAACAGTGGTTACATGAGCCTCAAAACCAGCCACGACTCAGCCCTGAGCAGAGTGACCGTCCTCTATTGGCCAGTCAACAGACTGCAGTGTTCACAGCTCCACCTTTTAGTATGTGATCTGTGTGTTAGGTAGGTGAAAACAGGGCTAAAGGGAACTCCATACAGGGTTGGAAGCGGAGCCCCATTCCCATGAAAGTTGCTCAGTGGCACATGGCGGCAAAAAAGTTCTGCAGCGTACAAAATTACTCGGATGATCGGTGCTTTATCTGTACTGTGTGGCCCAAAAAGCAGTTACACTAAAGACTTCCCCAGATCGAGCAGGCCACTTTAAGTTTAGCGCTCCGTTAACTTGAATGGAGATAAAATAATTCAATCGCGCAGCTCTTCTAGACTTTCTAAATGTAATTGGACTGAATGGATCAAAGCTCATTAGTGAAACAAGTTATTTTGTGGGTCCCAATGACTTATGGACATCTCTGTAAATCACTGGGAGTAAAAGGTCTTTTTGGGCCACGGGTCATAATGTGATGGAAGTAATTATACTGTTTGACCACACAGAAACTGATGCACATCCTGGGAGCCTGGTGGTAACTGTGGCGTAGGGATTGGCTCAGAGGGTTTAACGAAAAGACTCAAGTGTGTTGCATTTTGGGAGATTTAGGATCCAGTGTTTGGAACTTAGCCCATATAGGGAATAAAAATCCAGCTATCTCACCCAGAATGCCTTCAGGATATAACTTTAAATTTGGCACAAACGTCCTCTTGTATTCAAGGATGAACTGATTAGACGGTCGTGGCCAGCGGTCAAAGGTCACTGTGACCTCACATCAGTCCCATCAGTGATGAAAGTATTATGATAATAAAGTATTGTGGGGCCTCTGGTGACTCTTACCCCGAGAAGATGGGTGGTCAGGTTAAAAGTTTTTCCGTAAATGTTTATAAAATCTCTGTCAGATAGTCTCCAACACTGCTGCTCTTCTTTGCAGATGTACTTTGTCATAATGTCTGGTACTTTTGGTATGTTAGTGGCTTTTATAATATATGTGAACAGTGTTCAGAATATTTGATCCATTTCATATGTACAAAATCCTTTTTTCACAAGGACTATTTTATTATTTTGACGACCCACTATAGATTTGTACATCACTGAAAGCCCGTAGATAATAAGAAACACATTTCTGTTCTCCATCAGTAACTAGGAGAACCTGGATTCTACAGCACATTGATTTTTCCTCGTCTTCTCATTGCTATTGTATTTGACTATTGTTTTGGGATGAATTTGAGCAGCACAGTAGTCTTTCAGTACCTGAAGGGATGTTACATTATGAATTAGGCATCAGACATTCTCAGTATCACATCACAAACGGCCTTGTGGATTTGATTTCAATCTCGGCTTGGATTCCTTCAGCACTGTCGAAGGCTGGCTGCAGATTCTACTAACACTCTGCTGCACACTTTTATTGCTTTGAACCAAACTGTTCTCGTTGCTTTCCAAGAGGAAAACTTGCTTCTGGTAACAGATCGTGTGACAATTTTTTTTCAGCAATTTCACAAATGAGGCCCAGCCAGAGCGTACATGTGAATTATTATTGAGCACCCTTTAAATCCAAGTGAGCACAGGCTTCCAAACCACCATACTGCACGGACATTATCTGTAGATTTTTCCTTAAGATCCTGATAATCCAAAATTGGTTTTCTGTTTTGCATACAAAGTGACAGATGTAAGTGAAGGTTCAGCATAATGTACAAATCATATGTAAATGTAATAAAAGCCTGTGGAAATGTAGACTACACACTGTGACTCACTGCTGCATCATCTGCTTCTTTGCTCACTTCTGCCTTTCCTCAAGTTGCTGACACTGGTTTGTAGAAGCAACATTATTTACCAACCCTATGCATTAGTGCTGTATATGACATATGAGAATGTTTACTCTATATGTTTATGGCATGTGTCCATGACACTGAGCAGCTAGCCAGGCATGAACAGTGTGTAGGTGGGAGCATTATGTTTGTTCACCACTCACCTGTCAAAGAAGCTGTGGAAGCATGACGTGCTGTCAAGAGATGCAGTCTAATGAAGGGATGTACTCTTGCCGAGCAACACAAAAAGAAAAGTGACTGACTTGCTCAAGGCCTCTGTCTGGCACCTTCTCTCTGCAGGAGAGACTGAAGACATCATGCTGGATCACGCCTAGCGAGAGAAGTAAAGATTGCTGAAGAAAAGTTGTGCCTTGCTAACTTATTAAGATTCAAACCAGCCCACACTGTTGGTAGAGGGAAGATTTATGCTTCTTTTACTGATCAACAGCAATTACAAAACTTAGAAAGAAGATTCAGTGAAATGCTGCAGCCGTCTGTTTTAGATCATTATGTGTCTTCAAGATTTCAGTTTATTTAAATTCTGCTAATCTTTTTTTTTTTTTTTTTTGCAGTTCTGTCTGAAAAGATGTAGCACATTGTGTGCCGTACACTGAGTCTCCTTAATGAAAGGTACCCTGTGGAGTTTTGGACCACTAGTGGCACAATGGAGTTTTGGCGTGGGGCCGCATTTTGTTTGTATTGTGCATGCTGTTTCCACAGTACACATCCCTTCTGCAGATTTTATGCTAATCCACTGATCAACGGTGGATTAGCATGAGTTAATAAATTAGTGGTGGTAACGCAGAAAGAGCAGACATTGGCCCAACTGTGGCTTGGAAAACATGCTGTGGTCCAAATCGCATTCTTTTCTCTTCTCATGATGAGTTGTGTGACGATTCATTGTTTTGCTCTGTGGAAGGAGACATGTTGAATTTTATTGACAGCAGTATCTCCAGCTGTACCGACCCAATTGCTAACCTGTCTAGCATAAGTGAGGTAGGCAGTAACTAAATATTTGGTAGGATACTGAGTTAGTGACACTAATCCTGGGTGAATTTGTGCTGATTGTAGAGATCTTCTGTGCTGCTGGTTTGAAGTTGTGTGATAAGCATTGATGTTTTAGAATATGTAGCTCATTTGCAGCAACTTCCATATTTGATGCATTTTTAACTGCCATGGCTAAATATACCCTCTTTCCATTGTCACTTTTGGCCATGCTGAGTCAAGCCACGCCGTGCTGATTTGTGTTTCCATTGTCAGTTTAGACATGGCGTGAAACACCAAGCCGCACTGGAGATGGACCTTCTCTTTTCGAAACAATTTTTTACGCCGGGGCTTCAGGACACTTGGATCACTACGGATGAGCATGTTGGAGATGTTTTGTGATTTCAATTTTGTGTTCTTGGACGTTAGTCTGGGGCGCCGTCAGCCATTAGGTGTGCTAGCTGCTCCCCCCGCCCATCTCCGCAAGGGATGTGAGAACTCTAGAACTTCACCTGAGCCTCCGTCAGTGTATGGGTGAGTAGATAATGGCTGAATTTTCATTTTTGGGTGCACTATCCCTTTAAGCGGGTAGCTTGATGTCTTGCCCACCCCCATTCTTCCCCCCAAACAAGGATGTGTGTTGCGAAGCTGTTGTCACCTCTGTCTGCAGGAGACCAGAGAGAAAGGCGTTATAAAAGTCTCTGTCTGTTCAGCTCTCAGTACTTTTGTAGCTTCTAACTGAATCTCTGTAGTTTGGAGTTTAGTTTCTCTCCTGCGTCCTGTTTTTACTTAAGATACCTGCTTTACTTTACTGTTTATGATCGCAATCAGCCGTAGTAGAAGTTGTATCAATGTGCTGTTCGAAAACTCAACATTTCGCACACTTATTGTGGTGCTTCACAATAAAAGTTTATACATAACAAAATACTTTTGTTGTGAAGAAGCTATAGGAAATTAAATGTGTTTATCACTGAATTAGCAGAACTCTGATAGCACCTTCTCCTCAATAAAGTCTAACGATATCGCAGAGAGGAAGAGTAAAAGCAGAAACAGCAAGATGTCGATGAAGAGCTGCAGACAACAGGCTCTTACTGCACCTCTGCAAACAGCTCACCTCCAACAGGTAAACTTCTTTTACCTGCCCTGCTTTCTGATGCAGCAAAAATAACAGGGGACTTTAGCTGTGGATCAGCGTCGCTTTTAAACATCATCACTCAAGACAAGCTCATCAGTTAAAGAAACACCTTCAAGAAGGTTGTAATGGAAACAGACATGCATGTAAACTGTGACTTGACTGGCTGGCGGAGGTTTTTTGTACAAAAAAACTCTAAAGAGAAAGGTGCTGCTCTGATGGCAGGGCATTGTTTGAAGAAAGTTTTCCTTTCATGCAGAAACTTCCATATATGCTATCTATAGGTAACGGGTTGAGCTGGTAAAAATAACCCACATGCTTCAGTGTTCTAGGAGCCTGCACGCTATGAAGGAGCAGCCACACACACACACACACACACACACACACACACACACACACTCATACACTGTAAGGTTTGGGAGAAACTTCCATTTTTAAAGTTGCTTCCTGACACTGACTGGTAGCGCTGATGATGTACTTGAACGCCCAGTTTATCTAAAGCCATCACATCCTCTGTATGTTCACACTGAGGTCAGACTGGGTTGAATTTGATTACTCCACATCAATCCATACCCATAAGTATATTAATGTGAGCATTAAAGGCTTCTGTCTGTATGTGATGTCCAGCAGGCACGGCATGCTTAGAGACTGTCCGGCCTTGGACTGAATTACATTATAAGCACAGGGATATTACTGTGATGTAATGTGGGAGAGGATAATCTGAGGCCATGTAAGTAAAGATGTATTGATCTTTCAGTACATCAAGGTCACTTCCCCTCTCTGTGTCTCTCCTTCTTTATGTGTATGTGTGTGAAAGGGGGGTTGCAGATGTGTGTGGAAGACATTTGACAGAACACACACCACAGACAAAGTGTCTGCTGCTGCTGAGCTGAGGATATCACGTCTTAAAATTACAGTCACACTTGTACTTCTAAAACTCTGTGAAGTGTCAGTGAGAGAAGACAGGCACGATGTTATCTTTTTAACAGGGGAAAAAAAATGAAGGGCAGCAAGAAAATAAAGTTCTTGATAAACTTTAAAGCCTCTAAAGGTCAGTAATTAAATGAATCATGTTTTAATGCTTGTAGATGATGCTGATCGCCAACCTGTTAAAAAATAAAAAATCCCGAGATGATGCATAAATCAGTGCTTCACAGCCTCTCCCACAACTTTGTGAACCCTGTAACCCAGCGAGCTTGCGCGGATGTGTGTGTATGTGTTGGAAAAAAAGAGCAGGATCAGTGCCTCCACATGAAGGCTCCCCCTCCCCGAGCCTCTGCCAGAGAAGAGCCAGCCTTGCATCTGTGTGGAATAATAAAATTGTGTCAAAAAGTGCAGGCAAATATTTCTGTACCAGCGCTCTCTGTGGGGAACGGAGCTCAGACAACTACAGCAATCTCTTCTTTTTTCTTCTTCTCAAGCTCTCTTCTTCCTGCTTCCACTGTTCTCTGCTTTCCCTGCACAGATTTTAATGTGATACTGTGCTTCTAAGAATGGTCTCATTCTCTTGTATTGCTGCATTTTGTCTTGTTAATGCAGTGACCACTCCCCACAGGAAACCACTATCACTGCACACACACACACACACCACATGCACCTTTGCCAGGCCTCTCTCAGGAGAGAACCAGAGGGCCCCCACTTGCACAGCAACATCAATAATACAACTGAAGCACCCCGTCCCCACCCACCACCACTTGCTTCTAAAAATAGACCTCCTTTTTTGTTCAATATTTAATTTGCCCCTTCTATCTCTCTATCTCTTTCCCCTTTTCTCTATTCATTGTCTTTAAATAGGTGATGAGGAAAGATGTCAACAGATGAGTCTACGCTTCCACCTTTCCACTTACTTCCCATCAAGTATTCTGTCTTCCCCCAAACCCACAAACCCCATTTCCTCAAAACACTGTCTACATGGCCGAGTGGTGCCTCTTCTCGGGCTCTACAGTATGTCTCAGTGTGTTGTCTCTGTACTTGATGTGTGAATATATCCCTGATCCTAATAGTTACCACTGCTGAGTTTCTGATTTTAAATCATCATACTGGTTGAACTTCAAAGTCTCAAGACTTGAATTTCTCCTTGATCACTCAGTTCTGTTTTTAAAGTTGAAAGTGGACTTAAAGCCCCGTTTCCACCGAACAGTACAGTTCAGTTCGGTATGCTTTTTCCCGTTTCCACTGTGAAAAGTTGTGGATGGTACCAATGAAACCATTCTGTACTGTCCCCATGTTTGGTCCCCCCTCTGTTAGGGTACCTAACACACAGATCTGATCCTAAGAAGTGGGGCCGTGAACACTGCAGTCTGTTGATTTGTCAATAGCAGACAGTCACTCTGCTCAGGGCTGAGCTGTGGCTGGTTTTGAAGCTCACGTAACCTCTGCTTATACCGCGGAGAGTTTTAAATGAAAGGATGTTTTCGTGCTTCTTGCAGCAGCAGCTAGATAAAAATCACCAACAGAAGCATGTTACAGCAGGAATATGATCCAAGACCAGGAGGGAATTAACAATATTGGCAACCAAGATTATGTTTCCCTGATTTTAGCACATAGCAACATGTAGCAATGTATTTAGAGCTGGGGAATGACTGTGTAGAGCTGCACTTTCTCCTGCTCAAAATCATCAACACAAGCTTCTAAATACAACCAGACATATTCCCGCAGGAATATGATTTAATACTGGGGAGGAATTAACAACATTAGCAACAAAGATCACAAGTTTCCCTGATGTTAGCACATAGCTACATGTAGCAGTGTACTCGCAGTTGGGATTGACTGTGTATAGCTGCACTTACCCCTGTGAAAACCACCAGTAAAAGCTTCCTAATATAACGACACACTTTCCTTTGGGAATATAATCCCACATCGGTGAGAAATCAATAACATCAGCAACCAAGGTGACATGTTTGCTTGATGTTAGCATGTAGCTACATGTAGCAGTATACTCGCAGCTGGGGATTGACTGTGTATAGCTGCACTTTTTCCAGATACAAATCACCAAATAAAAGCTTCTACCATATAAAGAAACATGACACAAGCTGATGTCAGTTGCGTTCAGGACTGTCTGAAAGATTTTTGATTTTTGCTCACAGGGTTTACTTTTGCATACGTTAATCTCTTTGGCAACATTTGTATAAACGACTGACATGATTATATGTAAGACCAAAAAAGAAAAAGAAAAGCATAATAGATACCTGTTAAGCTTCAACTGGATGAACTGGCACCAAATTTTATACAGACAGACAAGTTTCCAGGTAATGTGTCTGATAACTTAAAAAGATACTTCGTCTGTGTCTGGTATTCATTTGTATGGAGGTTCTGCATAAAATAACTAAATCTAATGTAATGAAGACTGGTATGTTTATTTTTAACCATTTCTAATTGAACTCACGAAACATTAAATTAATTTCAGAATTAAAAATAAGTAACACAAGCAACAGTGAGACAGCAGTAGGAGTACAAAGGGAATAACAGCAGGGAAATTAGAGTAGCTTAAATGTACTTTGTTGTTTATTAACTGAGAAATTTGGTTTGATCTGCTGCTGAATTTAAATGTATTTGTATGATACAAAAGTCCCTGTAGAAAAATCAATCTAAAAATTCCCTGTTTTGTTTTTCCCTCTGGGCCTGTTGTACTCATTTAGATGACTTTCTAAAGATAGCCATCTGGTCGTCTGTCAAAAAAGTTGTCCTTGCACTCTCTGTTATTATACAATACTTTCTGAAACATGATGACTGCGTTTACCATAATCAATGTGTGTGAGCTTTAATCCGTCATCAGCGAGGCAGATTCAAGCAGAAGAGAAAAGCTCACTGAGACGAGTGTGTCTGTTCAAACCGCAGTCAATCGTGCATCACACATTTCTCAGAAACAATTCTCTTCCCACTGAGCAAATACAAGTTACCTCTCACGTGGGAAGTGATTTTCAGAGGTGGTTGAGTTCAGCGTGCCCGCTGCCGTTTGTGTTTTCAGTTTTGTGGTTGGTTTTGCGGTTGAGGCTGACCCCGCCTCAGACTGGAGCAGAGGAAGGAGGAGAGGAGCGCTCTGCTGGGAGTTGACTTTTGTTATATAATGTGTCCTAATGGCGCACATAGGTACCTGCTGATGGACAGGAGAATGCTGATGCTGGACTTGGCCCATCACTGCCTTCAGTTGTAATTTACGTCTCTTCATCTCTGCGAGTTGCCGTCTAATACCTGAGCAGCTGGCAATGATTCAGGACAGAAATCATAGGATACATTTCCAGAGGCACGTTTAATTTATTTCATTCTCTTTCAACACAGTGAACTATGGCACGTTGACTGTTTCAGCAACATTACAGTTTGGCTCGCCATTTGCTCATTATTCATGTCTTTTTAGCTCTTTGCTCCGATACATTAACTTCAAACAATAGTAAACAGTGGATTAATTCTCATTGTTTTAGCCTCATAAATCATTCCAGGTTCTTGTCTTAAGATGTTTGCAAACATATTTTCACAGGCACGGCGTAATGAGGTGTGCAAATTGGTTTTGGCAGGCAGGATTACGGTTGTATTTGTGCAAGGCCACTGTATCAGTGCAGGGTTTACCTGAACAACATCTCACTGTAATGATGATGGAGTTTGTTTTATGATCAGATATGGTTTAGGTCATGTTTACAATGAGATGCTTTGCTGAATTCTAAATTAGGCTGTGGCAGAGAGCACATAGCGAGATTTGGTTGTCATGAATTCCATTAGTGGACACAACATTGCATTGCTGTGTAATTCTTTTTGACTACTTAGATTAAGGGACACCATGCTTTATGAGAAATACTCAATTATGTGCTATAAACTAGTCTTTGATTACGAACACTTTAAGAAAATTAAGTTTTTGTAGCCAGCACTTCTGAAGTATTTATATCACTGATGCAACTACAGAGCCGTGATGCCAGTGGGGGCTTTTCAGCAGCAATGGATCCAGAAACCATCTACCTACTTTAAAATCAATCACAGCATAAAGCCTCCTGCTCTCAGAAGACTGAACTTCTCACTCAAGCTTTCTTTAGTCTCTCACTAACCTCAGAGAGCTGCCTGTTAGCGAGGGAAACGTTTGAACACAGTTTTGAAAATCGCAGAATATATATTGTCTGTCAAAGAACATTCTGAGAGAAACTTTCTGACAACAGTTTGTACAGTGACTGAACTCGTGTTAAAGGAATACTTTGCCCCCCAAATGATCATCTGTATATCAATTACTTACCTTGTGTTATGTTGAATTTGAGAACAAAACTTTGTTTTTCTCACATGCCTCCATCCACGTGAATAAGGAATCCAAAAGCAGAGAGAATTCTTCATGAACTGAGGTCATTTTAACAACAGCAAAACTCTGTCAAAACATCTGTTTCCAAACTTTTACAATATTCATGAGGTATAATCCAAGTCTCATGTATCTAGCACTTCCCAAACAGACAGCTCTTTCTGATGGGGAAGGGAACTAAAAGTGAAACTTGTATTTGGTCTCTTCAAAACCAGACTCCATTGGCAAAAACAGTAATTTTACCTCCCTGAACATGGCAGCTGCTGGTCTGCCAGTGCCTTGATCAGTTGTGGTGGATCTGGTGGATCTAAACTAACCCTTTAAACCACTAAAAGTCACATGATAACACAAACAAAGAGAGTGAGGCAGTGATAGACCAGCAGCTCCTGTTTTCAGTGAGGTTAAATTACTGTTTTTGTCAATGGAGTCTGGCTTTGAAGAGGGCATAGATAAATTTGACTTTTAAGGCTGACTCTGACCCGTTCTCTGCCTAAAATCTGCACCTGGACACACCACAGAGACCACAGCCAATGGCCACCTAGCATGTACGTTCTGCTCCTGCATGGGAGGAAATAACTCTTCATACCAACAGAAAAGGGAAACTGGAAGACAGAAAGGTCAGAATTAAGAAACTAGTTTGCCACACAACCTGATGTTAAAAGTACAAATCATATCTGTGGGGATCCGCTAGTGAACAGTAACACAAACAAATACAAACCGTTTCTGCAAAAGAGCTTAATGGAAAAAAAAAAAAATCACACCTAACTTCAGTAGCGTAAGGTAGTTACGATGGGCCGTAGTGAATGTTAGTGACGTATACATTTTACCAACAGTGTGTCTCACTGCTGCTTTTATGTTATATCCACTTGCAGATGTGCTCAGCTTGCCAGTCCTGAGAGATCTGCACCTAAACAAGCTGCTGTAAATCGGATCGTCTTGTTACATGATTAAACAGAGACTGGATATTGGACAACATCAACACACATGTTACCCTGTTATCATCATTACATATCTGTATATGACAAAAACTACAAAATAAAATAGCTTGTTATTTGTTTCAGTTTTGTATAGTTGAATTATAGTCATTTATAGTTTATGTAGAATAACCATATCATTTTGTTATAGAACATGATGGAGCTGGATTTGCCTTTTTGAGGGCATAAGTAGAAAATTGCACCACTTTTGATTTAATGTGAGTTAATTATATTTAGCATATTAGCATGTTAGCATATTTCCAGATGGAAGTCGGGCCCCACCACCCCAGGGGCCCCAATGCAACCCCACTGCCTGCACTATGTACTACCCTGCCAAATATAACAGGTTTGTTTTGATCTCACTCCCTCTTGACTTTGACCGTTTTTTACTTTCCTCACTGCTATTTTTCTTCTCGTGCACTGAGCGTAACTGCTAATCGGAGTGGTTTCATTCACCGACGGACTCTGCAGTTCAACGTGCTGAATCAGAGCACCCAAAAAGGGCCAATTAGTGCCAGTGGTGCAAGACACACTGCATAAACTATGGTGACAGATGCTCACCGACGACCCAACAATAACCAAAGGCTGACTGTGGGCTTGGTGTATCAGGGCCCTTAGTTCACTTCCCTGCTGGAAAGGGCTGCCTGTTCGAGAAATATTGAGCATACCACTGGATAAATTAGACTTGGATTATACTGCACGAGTTGTGTTTGGTTGTTAACAGATTTGCTGTTGTTAAACGTGAACCGCTTTGACTTTAGATCATCAAGAAATTTTCTCAGTTCTTGGATTCCTTTTTCACTGTGGAGTCATGCAAGAAGACTAATGTTTTCTTTGTGAATTCAGCGTAACATAGAGTGAGTAACTGATAGATACATAATCATTTGGGGGGTGAATTATTCCTTTAATAGATAGATGTACTCACTTTACCATGATGCCACGCTCTGTTGTGTACAATGCCATAAGCACAAGAGTGGGCGAAGACGTGCTTTCCCTCCGTCCTTCTTATCGTATCACATAAGCATCATCTTTTAATGTTTTGTTTCTGCAGTCAGTTGAAAATAAGTGATTCATGTACAGTGGATTCTGTTATATGCTTCTGAGCTCCGGAGCAAAAACATCAAAGTAAAGCTAGTTGAATTAATATATTTACACAGTTCAGTGAACACAGAATATGAATTGCTTGTCATGTTGCTTTAACACTTTATATACAGTAAGTGGAGAATGCAAACTTAAACTGAATAAAATAACAAATAATTGAGGAACAAACAGGTGAAAGAAAGGTGATGCCTCCTGGTTTCATTTTTTATGACTACACAAGGAAACGTTAGTCACACTACAGTTTTGGCTTTTGGGAACACAATAGCTCTTTTCACACTGTACTTAGCCTGAGGCTGAGTGAGCTGTTAGCCTGGGGTTGAGAAAGTTTTCACACTGGCAAAATCCTGGAACATACAAAGTAACCACGACTACAGCTTAGGGTTTGCTGCCCCTGCTCTGGAGCAGGGTTAGCCCCGAGCTTGCAAGGTTATTCTCTGAATATCCACTAAACACTAAGCTATATGTTGCAAGTGTAAAACGGGGCTAATGAAATTTGTGTCCCTTTTTTTGTTTCTGTTTTTTGGTCCAGTCACACAACTACGTCATCACGATTCACATTCTGTATACTTACACTGTAACCCTGATAACTACCACTAACCAAATCCACAGGTACCTAGCAAGCTAGCTAATTAAAAATATTATGTCCGGAAAGACTTGCTTAAAGGCAAAACAGTACACCTCTTTTCAGTCTTCCCGTTCTCCACTGATGTCTCTCTTTTATATGATTCAGCACCACTCTCACGTTAACCCCTGCCGTTGGCAACATTTTAAACGTGGCTGCTTGCTGTTAAAGAGTAGTCACACGTCATTCTATAATGTCAACATTAGTCATATGTTCCAATAGATGTGCAGCCCAGGGCTCGTAGAAGTGCAGTGCGGTGTGAATCATATAGCTTGGGTTTAGGTCAGTGGTTCCCAACTGGTCCAGCCAAAGGGTCCAGATTTCTTCATTAGTTCAAGGCCCACGCAGTTTAATTCATTCAGCGTCATACTTGAGGTTGTTCATCTCATCAAGCTACTTTACTGTCTCTGTAAAGTAGCTGTCCGTTTTCATTGTACATTCATTAATTCACTGTACTTAAAAATCAAGTCTTTTTACAAACTTGACATGTTGCAGTGCATTTAGAATGGACCCGCGACCCACCAGTTGGGAACCACTGGCTTAGGTTAACCATGGGTTGATAATGTGTGTGTGCAAAGGGGCTAAGAATATGCAGTGGAAAAAAAGCTTTGGCCAGTCTATCAACCACTTTGGCAGACACAAAAACATCTCAAGAAATATCAGACTGATTGCGATGACACATTTAACATGGTCCCCAGAGGATAAATCATGAGGACCATGAGGTTAATATTTGTTGTTTTAAGTGAAATATATGTAATGTATAATAAATAAGAGGGTTCCTTGTTCAAACCCAGGGTGGGGGAGCCCTTCTGTGTGGAGTTTGCATGTTCTCTTTGTGTCAGTGTGGGTTTTCTCAGGGTGCTCCTGCTTCCTCCCACAGTCCAAAGACATGCAGGTTAACTGCACTTGCAAGAGAATCGCCGAAGGACTCACCAGCCGCGGCTTCCCTCCCACGTCACTGGTTATGTCATACACTGAGCTACACGTTTTGCTCAGGGCCCCATTGCCCCAAAAAAGGCACATTCTGTATGAACAAAAGTAGGTAGGCAGCATTTTGCTGCACTCCCTGATTTTGTTTTTATACTGCCAGTGCTGAAAGAAGACTGATTGGGCTTACAGTACCTGCTAAACTTTTTATGTTAGTATTGTCATGGTCATCATTTAGCTGTAACTACTGCTGTGTCTCAGTGCAGCCTCATCGAGCTGTTGGTGGGCTGTAGACTCTTAGTCTTGTTAAAGCAAAATATGACAGTGACTGTCAGTGTATTTAATTTGGTTTCCAATATCTGTCAGCGCTTAAAGTGTAGTAACATTTCTTTGCTTATATTTAATCAAAGCACCAGGTGCTGTATTAAAAAAATTTGACCGAAGGACGAGACAGGAAGTGATTACTTTTTCAGTATTTTACCAAAACTGTAATCTGTCCCCAACCTTGACTAAACTGGTGTCGTTGCCTCAATTAATCACACTCTGGATGGAAACTTCTCCAACGTCTCCAGTGTCAAAGTCTTTTACTTTCTATGAACTCAACCACCTGCCTACAACTTGTATGCCGTAAAACAACGTGACACTCCCTGGACTGGAAAAACACTGCAGCAAAACAGTTGTAGTGGTATATAAATGTATTTTTTATGAGACAGCGTAGATGTGACACAGTTTCCTTATTTAAGAATCCTCCCTCTAATTAACATTGAACCCAGCTGTCTGCTATGTGTCCTAGTTTTCTCCTGAGATGGGTGGGAGACTCAAAGGTGAGGGACAGCAGACCTTTGACACAGGACATCTATCGTCAGCTGGGACCAGGACACACACACACATTTCTCCAGTGATCGATGGAGACAACAGTGGTAATGGCCTTAACAGCCGAGCAAGGAGGGCGATCAGTGGCCATCGATCCGAGGAGCCGGGGGAACTGGTATGTCCGAGTCAAAGGTAATGTTTCACTGATTTCTTAGACCCGTGTGGTCAGTAGTAAATGAGCAAGGTATCACACTAGGTCAGTCTGAGCTCTCTCAATGCTGGGCACCGTCAATTATTTACTACCCCTCTGCCTTCCCTCATCCTTTCCTCCCTCTTTATGGCCGTGTTCAATCAACTTGGGTCAAGCATTGTTCAAGGTTTGCTCGTTCATTCACCTGTAGGCACAATTTGCAGCAGCGGTGACGCCATGTAAACAGAGGAGCTCGATTCCATCAGTATGCTGCCTACTGATTTTAGGCTTTGCTTTGTACATTTGCTCAACAAGAACTTCAATTACATCAGGAGTTCAGAGAGACGCTGGCTGACGGTTTGTAGCTACACAAGAGGAATTTCATCACTGAGAGTTCTTGGATGTTTATGCTCAGGCGAATTTAAGAGCCGCACTCTCCCGGTAGATTTTACAGGGCATTGCCATATTCTCCGCTACTACATCTGCACAAACGGCCTGTGTGTGCTCTGCATGCAACATAAAACACTGCCTCTAAATTTACCCTTTAAAAGCCCTGCTCGTTGTGCATTCAGGATGCTTTTGGAATAGCTGAGGACCAGGAGACACAGCTTCTTTAAAGTGGACAAAATGTACTTTGCCATTTCGAAATATCAGTGCACCCAAAGGATCTTGTTGTCAAATGCCTTCCTGTTGGAAGGCATTTGGTAACTAGGACAGTAATGATCACTGACATACTCTGGCACTCAGTACAGACGAGTTTACATAATTCAGGCTCTAGGCGTGAAATGGGACAATAGGCCTCTTTTAAACTCCCATATGCTAGCTGATGTAAAACCTTAGTGTTGCATTGTGTTAGCCTGAGTAAGGCTGATGTATTATCGCTCTCTGCACCAAATACTTTATTTTACACCGCAACGCTCGATTGATGTCACGTTGGCTTTGTTTAAGACAGGTCGTCTATTGAACTCGAGTATTTCAACAGGAATATAGAAGGTCTCTGAGGCTCAGCCGCCTGCCTACACCAGAGACACACCTCAGAGCTCAGCAGCTGTCAATTCAAACTCAGCGTGCCTCACAGGTGCCAGCTCCGCTCTGCCTCTTATAAGCCTTTGTGCATCGATGAAAGCGAACCGCCTGCCTGGGATTGAAAATGCAATACTGCACATTTCTGCAAAGTCAAACTGACCAGTCTCTCAACTTACTGAAGGTTCAATATTGTCAGAGGGCTGAGCTGGCACTAAAGACCCAGCAGCGTGAGTGCAAATAAGAGCCATCAGTACAGTATGTACAGTGCTGTGTGCATGCATGTGTGTGTGAGTCTGAAGCATAGCGTGAGATGGTCAAGGAGCAGTGTTGCAGCAAAGTGAACACAAAGCCACTTAGTGTAGCATCCGTGGCGTGCGGAGCATTGGTCTCTGTGTTTGTCATAGATCAGTGGATCCATGTGTAGCAGCCACTCACCTCTGCCATCTGTCTTTTTTTGAAGTGATGGAGTGGTGTCGTGGAGTTCGCCACTGATCATTTTCACTGACTCTGGGCACCAAATACTTTTTTTTTTTTTTTACCCTACTATAGTCTATTGATGTCACATGGCTTTGTGTGAGACAGGCCATCTGTTGGAGTGGAGTGTTTCAACACTGATTCAACAGATGACCTACCCATTGGCCTCAACTGTACATTGAGGTTTTTGTTTGTTTTTTAAGCAAGTGTTAGCATGCTAACATGCTAAACTAAATGCCACCTTCTTTGCTTTATATTGAAAACCTCAAATATTGTAAGCACCATGTTTTGTTTGAATAAACATTAAAATAATCACATAGCCAGTACATCATTTAAACATATGAAAACCAGGACAATGGACCAGTAGCATCACTGGGTGTACCTGCTAAACACCCACTCTGTAAACAAGGGAATAGCTAAACAAACCCATGTTGCATGTTACAATGCTGCCTCCGATAAAGTTGCATTATTTGTTATTTGTTGTTTATTTTTCTTTCTTTCCACTCAGCCCTTTACGGCCATCATTTGGCAGTTTCGATGCCAACATAAAGGACGCTTGGAAGTATGAAGGCAGGGACATTTACTTTTAAATCTGACCTCACATAATCTTAGTAATAGGTTGTTGTTGTTAATAGGTTGTTGACCGGGGCGGTCCATAGGGGAGTTAAAACTCGTTTAACTTGGTAATGAGCTCTGATGCAGTTCGGCAACAACCAATCGGAATGCTGACATGCTTCGATGAAGCGGGTCCCAGAGAACAAGCCATGTAACCTTGGTTCCTACGGCACACTTGTTCCGACAGTGGATATCGAGAAGTTTATTACTTGCGTTTGCACCCACTCAGTCCTTTATAATGTGTCGCTGTTCAGTTCAAAATAAAAAGAATGAGGTTGTCCAGCCTGAAGTACCACTGGAACCGCTTTCCATCCAGCCGCAGCTCTTGCACCAGCCGATGAAATTCAGGCGCCAGAGGATTTCATGCACCCAAACCCGACGGTGACAGTGTCTTCGAATGCACAGGATGACAGCAGCACTCATCACAGCAGCACTATCATCATCCATATTGAGTCGATGCAATTTTGGGAGGTAAGCACAACTTTCTGTAGGCCAACTATGAGCTTTTTGACTGGACAACAGCAAGCAGCAACTACGCTGCTTTCAAGCCAGTAGTCGCTTTGTGGCTCCTTTAAATTGACGAGCACGATCGAACGTTCAATGATTCACGTCAGCTGCCACAAATATTTTTGACGGTCGTGCTTCTTGGGTGTCCGTGAGAGACTTTGCCTCTTTGGAAGCTTCTGATTTGAATGTGCAGTTACAGTGCACCGTATACAATCTGCCACCAGTATGGCTGTTTAAATGCCTTATTTCAGATCTTGTTTTAGTTTAGTATAAATGCTTTTACTATACATCTACACCTTAGCATGTTTATCACGCTGTATTTCTACTTTAAGGGATTATTTATTGCTGTTGTTTTGTATGATTTCTGTTTTAATTGATCTGCATGATGGTTCCGTGTTTGCTTCTGGATTGTTTTTATTGACTTTGTTCAGTGCTCGGCATCATTGAAAATGAGTGTCTCCCTCAATTAATTTCCAGAGTCTTAAATAAAGGTTTGAATAAATGAATTTATAACATATGAAACATATCTGTTTTCGTACGCAAAGGGAATATAAATGAGCCCCAACTGCCTAACATCTGCCTCTGCTTTTCTATTATAAGTTATTAAAAGGTTGCACTGCTTTTGAAAGATAAATGTTGGAGCACAGCGCTCACAGAGTTACCTTACTCCAACAACAAGAATGAACAATCAGCATGTATCATCGGTGCCTGTTTGTAGGTTGTCCACCCATAAAAGTTTGGGTTTTGATGAATCATGTTTGTTGCCAATACGAGCGCAAAAAAACAAGCTGGCAGGAATAAGACAAATGTGCCAGGTCCGGAAAAGTTTAAAAAAGTATCATCAACTCACAGCCATTTTTCTCCCCTGCTACCCTGAGCAGCATTTCAACTCTTTGTTATAGTGACTCACTGTGTGTCTGTGTGAGTGTGCATCTGTGTGCGCTGTTAAAGGCGGTGTGGTCGTAGTGCACGGCCCGCTGTGTCTGTCTGATCTCTGGTGGGAGAGGTAGCTCTGGCTGAGTGGTCATGACCCTCCCACATAGTAGTGGGGGGTGCGGTGGAAGGAAATGTAGACTGAATGGCACTGAGCACAATGCCCACTCTTTAATATCAGCAGCTAATGCATCTGTGATCAAAACACCTGCTGGGGAGCGCTTTCATCTCACCCCGAAAATGATCCAGCGTCATTGTCTGCTTCTGTCTGTTTGATGGTTACTATGGTTTAAAAAAGGGTGTCTCCTGAACGGCAGCACAGTTGTAATGCACCGAAATCTTCTCTTAACAGCTCTTCAACATCTAAAAGAAGTTGAGCTCTAAAAATGGCATGTTGTCAGTTTTCAGGGTGAATCTTTAACAGCTGCAAAAAGTGAATACATGTCCAAAGAGACACCTGGTGTGCACTGATAGACAAACCTGCTCTGACCCAACCTGACTTTGTCCGTCCCCGCTAACTCCTGACCTATCCCAACCTATTGATTTGTGTTCTGTTCCTGTTGCTTTGTTTATCTGACCCAGGCTTGGCTTGAATCTATCAGGAAGACTTCACTCTGCTCTCTACTCTTGTTTGAAATGGACAGGGCATTAGAGTTTCCTTTCAGGGCCACCGCAAATTGCCAATTTTCACGTTAAAAGACAACCTGCGGTAGTACATCAATCTTCACTCCATGGGAAAGTGGAAAAAAGCTGTGAGCTTCGCTTCTCTTATCATCACAATTTTGCTCTACAACGTTCACTTCCTCAAATAATGAGCAGGATGCTATCAGTGTTTTATCATCATCAGGGATTATTGGCATGTTTACAGCTCAGGTCTTGCCCGCTACGATGGAGTAACTGAGAGAAGGCGGCATAATGGAGGGTGTTGGATTTTTAATAGTGACCTTTATCTTTTCTTTGTCTTTAAAGGTCATTCTCTTATTGGACAGAACTTGTTTCTGACTTTGTGGAGTGGATTTCAGACTGTCAAATCCAACATGTTCCTGTGCACCTTGTTTCATGGCAGCACAGAGCAAAGTGTCCTTGAAACATATGCTCCATCTCTAATTAAAGGAGAGCTCAAGAAAGGCCCAAAGTAGCCCAAAGCGTATGGCCTTAATTAAAGAAAACAGTCCTCATGGTCATGTAAGTGAGAGTCAGTGCTGCACTTATTAGCCAGGTCAAGACGTGTCAATCATGCAGTGTGACTGGTTGCTGAAAGGGAAAAAGAAAGTGAGACACAATGCAATATTGGGGGAAATGCATCATAAAAAAAAGGTTGATATGATTTAATTATCTGAGATGTTCTAACTCTTAAATATACAATATGTCATTTTTGGCTGAGAAAAGACTGAGCAGTGCTGTCACTGCAGTCAGTTTCTCCAAGTTAGGATTCATTCAGTGTTCATTTTACAGATGGATTTTATTCATTCATTGCATCCATCCATCCATTATCATCTGCTTATCCGGGGCCGAGTCACAGGGGCAGCAGGCCAAGCAAAGCACCCCAGACGTCGCTCTCCCCAGCAACGCTTTCCAGCTCCTCTTGGAGGACCCGAAGGTGTTCCCAGGCCAGATGAGATGTATAATCCCTCAGCATGTTCTGGGTCTGCCCCGTGGCCTCCTACCAGTGGGACGTGCCCGAAACACCTCTAATGGGAGGCACCCAGGAGGCATCCTTGTCAGATGCCCAAACCACCTCAACTGACCCCTTTCGATGCGAAGGAGCAGCGGCTCTACTCCGAGCTCCCTCCGGATGTCCGATCTCTAAGGCTGAGCCCAGACACCCCACGGAGGAAACTGATTTTGGCCACTTGTATCCGTGACCTCATTCTTCCAGTCATTACCCAGAGCTCATGACCACAGGTGAAGTTTGGGACATGGATGTACCAGCAAATGAACTGGCTTGCCTTTAGGCCCAGCTCTTTCTTCACCACATGAGCTAGCAGTAGATGCACCCTTCCTTCTACATGGTGATTCGGTTGGTGGGTGTAGTTTGGTAGAAATAAAATTGTTTCTTCATAAAACTGCTCCGCTCCGTCTGTTGATTGTCTCGAGTAACCGGCCGCTTGTATCCGCGATCTCATCTGTTCGGCATGGCAGGAGCTGAAGCCGAGCCGTCCCCAACATTTGCTGAAATTTTTTCTACAACAACTTAAGATCAAGACGTCAAATGACAAAAATCCCTCACTCGTTTAAAACAAATAGTTAAAACAAAAACAGCTCTAAGAGGTCAACCGTAAAATTTGGCTTAGGTCTGGATGAAAAGTCAGTTTATGGCGGGGCGTATGATGCCACAGACAGGTGATGGTGACCAAATGGCAACCAAGGACACGGCCCTTCATTAAAATGACAGATGTTTACTCCAAGTACACAACAAAACATTTTACTTCATGAAAGTTGCATATTATATATCTTTATCTGTTTCAGACAAAGGGTAAAGCAATTTTTAGCTGCTGTGTAATTGCATGTAGAGTCAATGGAAAAATACCAACAAACGCAAACTGACCTGAGAAAGGAAAGAGGGAGCGTGGACGGAAATGACAAAAACTCTGTCCAGAGTTTCTGGTGAGTTTGATGATACAGGGGGGAAAAAAGGATGTTTTTGAGACTTGGTGTCAGTAATCAGTCAGAAGTTGTTTACAGTTTCTGCAGAGTACTTTTTACTGCAGCCCAATTGTTTTTGAGGGCATCTGTGGAAAGTTTTCTTGGAATTGCACTCTGAAGAAAATGGGGAGTCTCTGATTGGAACAGCGAGGAACTTTGGCACAAAGCGAGGCACCCTAGATGCATACTGTTAACCCAGATCTTCTCTAAATCAATACTGGGGGTTGGACTTCACACATCTCCTCTTGCACACTGACAGGCTACCTGGGCTCAACACAGTTGCTCTATCTCCATGTGGGAATCTAATACTTTGGCTGCACCTGATAACAGAAAGGCATTAACCCTGAAACAGCCTTTCTGTTCTGGGGAAGCCTGTTTACCTTGGCTTGAACTTTCCTTTTCAGAGAGTTAGAAAGCAGAGATGTACGGAGGGAGGGTGCAGTTGGTGGGATTTGATCCTACATCTTTAATGATATGTGCGTGTGTCCATACTAAAAGCTCTCATTTATCTACAGCTTTTCACAGCAGTGTCTCAACAGTGGTGTTCATAAATGTAACAACGTGAGAGACGTTGTTTTTCTGGATCACCGTCGGCTTTAGAGAGCTTCCAAGAATCCACTTGTCTTACCACGCAGAGGTATAAAGGAATGGCCTTGTAGGCAGAACACATCGATACAAACCACAGAGCTGATCCAACATGATGCCATGTGCATGGTGAGCAAAATTTGATACAAGCGAATCCATTAAAGATTGACTAAATGTCATCAATAAAACCTGTAGAGCCCCACTGCAGTCCTTGCAGCAAGAACAGAACCAAAATGTCTCACAGCGAATCTCTACCATGAACAAGAATAACTACACTGCTGAGGTTTAGGGAGTTTTATATCTTCTCTTTACTATTCAGAGTATCTTTTAAATCAGCTAAAGCAGTCTGTGGTAAAGGCATCAACATTTAAACACACATTAACATGCACCATCCTTGTGTTTATTCATGAGTTTATGTTTCCATCCAGAGCAGGAAAAAGACGTTTTCCCAAAAGAGGTGGGAAGGAAAATCTAGTTTATAGCGTTCCCACACTGAGCTGATAGATTCTCCCCCTCCCCGTCTTTCTCTCTCCATCACCCCAAGGCTGTGTCCATCCAAATTTGGAGGACAGCACTGTATTATTAGTAAAAGGGCTTCCCTCATCAGCACAGCCGTGTGTGGGTTGTGCACTGCTGATCCTCCGAGTTGCAGTGGAGCGAACGCCTCTCCGTCACCTTTTATCTGCGCTTCACATACAGCTGGAGGCAGAACAAACAGGCGCAAAAACTTCTCGCCGGTGATATCATTACTTGAAAACTTCAGAAAAGCGCCAGCGTGGCATTTGACTCACTATGTATTGCTAGCGCGGGTTTTTGTTCGCACATCAGATGACAAATGTTACAACACGATTTAAATCCACCCACAAGTCACTCATACCGTTTTAACAGCGATGGTGTTTACCCACAGTCACGATGCCAAACTGACGCTGATGTACAGGTTGTGTTTTTGTTTTTCATGCACGAGCATAACATTTCTGAAGAGAGTCAGAAGAGGAAGTATCTACTTCTTTAGGATTAAATCATTCAGTCATTTCTGATATATGTATTAATATATTAGTATGTTTGTTATCAGTTGCTATGCTCTTATGTGCCCATATTTAACCAGGTAAGTCCCGTCGAGATCATTGATCTCTTTTACAAAGCTGACCTGGTCAAGACGGCAGCACACAAAAAGTTATAGCCAAACAACAACACAATAAAGAACATAAAAGATATATAGTAACATGTACAAATAGCAGCACACCTACTCACAATGACAAGGACCAACCGATTCATTCGTCCTTGTACTTATGAAAGCTTTAAAATCAGGCAGAGAGACCAGTTCACGTAGTTTCACTTTACTCTTTTTGAAGGTTATTGCAAGTGAGAGGAGCAGGGCACATAAAGGTTTCTTTCCCAGCTAAGTCCGTGCAGACAGCAAAGCCAAATCTCGAGATCTCAGACTATAGTTACAGTCAGATCTCTGTTCAGTCGAAGTACAAATGTACAAAGGGAGTTTACCCAGTATGGCTGCGATTACGAAAGATCAAAGCGTACAGTGATTATGGCTGGGCAAAATGGGCACATATTCATGTCTCTGTATTTAAAGGCTGACTGGCAATACATGATATATATCTCAGTATTTTCTACAAAATGGACAACATTACCTGTTGTCAGTTACAAGTCAAAGCCACATTTGAGATGTCACAAGCAGTATCTTGCTTTGAAATATATCAATATATTTCACTTAGTTGTTATATCGCCCAGGCCTAACAGTGATGAGTGAGGGCTTTACAATTTGCTCCAAATCTCAGTGCACTATGACATGCCACATCTAACATCTGCAAACAATGTGTAGATGCATTCATGTACAACAAATCACCATAATCCAGAACAGGTAAAAACATTGCTGCAACCTGTATTTCCCAGCCCCAAAGGAGAAACAGGACTTGTTTCAGAAATAAAACCTGAACTTCAGCCTCAGCTTTTTAAGAAGATTATTCACTTGAGGTTTAAAAGACAGGGATCAAGCCAAATACTGAGAAGTGACAACCTCTAACTTCTTACCCTGAGCAGTAAGAACATCAGGAGTGTTCACAGGCTTCTTTCTTAGTTTTATCAGCAGTGAAAACCAGCTTTAGTCAAATAGGTTTTGATTTATTTTGACAAGGCGTAGCCCCTAACAGAGTCTCACAAGAGGTTTTTTTTCCCCTGCAACAAACAGACCAATGAAATCTTGCTGACTAATGACCCTCTGGTTGACTAACATTTTGTCGACTGTTAGGGGGCAGCCCGAGTGTCTTGCTTTGTCCAAAACCCAAAGATATTCACTTTACTAAAAGGACTTAAGAAAACCGTAAATATTTACATTAAGTCGGTGGACTGAGAGAATTTTGACTTTTTTCTTAAATATTACTTGAACCGATAAATCGATTGTCAACAGTTGACAACTATTTGATGAACTGTTGCAGCTCTAATGTCAGTGCAAACAGTGTCATGCACGGCTGAGCACTGTGAGCAAGTATGAGCTCTGCTCCAGTGGAGCTCACATGCAGACGTGTGTTCAGGCATGGTCATGTCTGGGAAGCATGATAAATCTTTGATTATACTGCACGAGTTGTGTGAGAAATTGTAAATGGAGGTTTTGCAATAATTTAGCTGCTGTTAAACTCCCACCTTTAATTTCAGTTTATTGATTTTTTTTTGGATTCTCCATTCACTGTGGAAAACAAAGGTTTCTCACAAATTTAACATAACTTGTAGTGAGTAAATGGTCACTTTGCATCAATTTTGGTTTGTCTTTCGAGTCATATTCAAAAGCTCCTTCCCGACCCTGCACTGGAGTGGCAGAAGCATTTCTTTTCTGTAACCATGATCTTATTTTGAAAATCAAAACCTTCACATGGCTTTGAATGTCAACAAGAACTGAGGCACACACTGTACACATAATTAATGACTGCTACTTCCCTAGGATGCCTGAGGGTTGTTTCATTATGTGACCGTATTTTCTCTGCTTCACTTCTTCTCGCATTTTAAGCCCTAATTTACCCACCACAACAAACCCAATTATTGTTGTTTTGTGTGTTTTTGTTTATTGATTTTAGCAACAATCTCCTTTACTATTGTTCCAGACCTCTAACCTCATGTAAAATTCATATGCAGACCTGAAATCTTTATTTTTTTAATTGGTTGTCTAACCCATCCAATCATACATCCATTTTCTGCTGCTTTTACAGGCCATGTTTAATGATTAATTAATGATATGATTAGGAGTTATTCTTCAACACTGCTGGGAAGTGCTGACAAAATGGGATTAAAATGTCAATATATTCATGGTAAATAATTCCAGCCTTCTCATCACTGCTGGTTTTCATCCACAATCTTCCCACTTTGGCCTTTGTGATCATTTAACAGATGTTAACTTGGATTCAGTGTGTGTTTAATGTCTTAAATTTAACTGGTGAACCCTGCTTTCAGGTCTTGCGCAGTGCCAGGTGTGTGTTAGTGTGCTGGATGTTAGTGATACAGGCGTGAGGTAGAGGACAGGAGGCCCATGACCTTTGCCACAGCCCAGATACCAGATGCCGGCGTCACATGGCAGTGGCCAGCTGGAGGGATCAATGGCCTACATAGCAGCTGGTCAGATGGGGAGGCTTAACACGGTCCAGCAATTAACCTGCAAATGTAGCGGAGATCAGAGATGACTACTCATCGTGTCTACCAGTGGGGATGTTTCATTCATCTGTTGTGGGTGTTTGGAATTCAACAAGTCCTCCAAATTATACGGCGAAATAGGTCGATGGCCAGTGACCCGTTTTCTGATCTGACAGGTTAAAATGACTACTTCTCTATAATTAGGAGACCTTTGTTGTCATTGGTACAGGTTACTGTTATCACATTACAGTTGTTTGTAATGCATTAATGTAACCACTGCTTTAGGGATAAGCACGTCAAAAAAGTTGTACTAGCCTGCTTTAAAGCCGTGGTTTGGTGAGCGACTCGATTGAGTTTGTTTGTGTTTGGTGTTTTAAATGCAGTTCAGATGCCACTTCGACATGTTTTTTTCCCTTTTAAGTGTCATCATCTAAAGCCGTGTTCAGACCAAAGGTTCGTGACGAGATGAGTTGGAACGTGGTCTGCAACATTCTCAAAACCTGCCAGGCGGGAAGATGCATCATCTCCATAACTCTCTGTACGTCTGTTTAAACTTTCAGCTTTTCAGGCTTATTTTGAAGCTGAATGTAATTTGTAGCTTCTTAAAATATGAATGAGGACTGTGATACACAAACAGCAGCAGCAGCAATGCACCATCTGACACCGACACACCGTGAGGATGGAGAACAATATCCATGTCCACAGGGATGTAAATGAGATGGGCTCAATGGGGATGGAGGGCTGTTGTCAGAGAGTGCTGCAGCACGCAAACACGCCGTCTATTCAATTCAATTTTATTTATAAATCACAATTTGCGTCAGAGGGTTTTACAGCACCCAACATCCCTCTGTTGTTGGACCCTCACTGTGGATAAGGAAAAACTCCAAAGAAAAAACCTTCAGTGGGGGAAAAAAAAGACATTTTGTATGTTGACTTTGCTACAAGCCAATTGGCTGTTAAAACAGATGACGTGCCTTATGTTCTAAAACCAGCGTCTGGTGATTTGACAACCTGAGCAGCAGACATCATCAGCCAGCTTGTCAGGCTCAGGCTGGCCAGGTCACATTGCTGCAACCTTTCTTTGCAGTACTCTAAAGTGGTTTTGTCTCGTCGAGAATCTTTGGTTCGACCTGGTCTTTAGGTGATGCTGTGAAGTAATGCAAAAGTAATGTAGGCAGTAGTGTAACAAATCCTTTTCTACAGGGAATAATTAAAGCCGCTACAAGGAAGTTTTAACTGCACAAATGAGACCATCGGCGTGAAGATAAGATACTTCTATATAGTGTATATCCATACCTTTAGGACACTGTATCGGGTCCGCCCCAGGTCGCTTACAGGATGAAACAATTTACGGCACTCAGACAGCACACGTCATCTTACCCAGCTGCTTACATTTATAGTGACTCTTATAAACAGTCGCTATTCCTCCTCCTCGACCCGACGTCCGCGGGGAGTAAAATAGCAGCAACCATCGGGTAAAAGTTCTGTGAAAGCACTGGACTCACCAACAGTCAGCCACGTCTCAGTCACACAGAGAAAACCAATCCTAGGGAAGTCAGGAAATCCCTCAGGATAAACGTTTTGTTCGCTAGCGATCTAGCATTTACCAGCCCAATCCTGGCAGGAGCCAGCGGGTCCATGGCGTTAGCTGTCTGGGGAGCCACACACAGAGGCTGCAGGTTACGCAGATTCACCCCGCGCCAGCAGGGGCGAGGAGAGCAGGGGCCACGGGGCTGGAACACCTCATCCGGGCCGACGGCAGGTACCAGCCAGGCATCGACAGGGTCCAGCGAGTGCCGAGAAATAAAGAGGCGAGGCACCGCTCCATGCTCAGTCCAAGAAGCCACAGAAGCGCTTGCCAAACAGGCCTTCAGCCTTACCAGCCGACCTGGTGGTGGTGGCGCTTATGCCGGAGAGGTGGAGCTGGGGTGCGGCAGAGGTGAGCTGGGAACCCTGATAGGAGCAGGGGCAAAGTTTTCCTGTCTTGTTGTTTCATTCATCCCCAAAACAAACACATGCGCTAGAGCTCATGGGAAATGTAGGCTTCAATCCGGCAAAACACTACCGATTTTGTCCACAGGGTTGCCAAAATCAACTCAAAATGAAAGTTCCTTGTAGGGGCTTTAAGTAAAGTAAGGTGTTATTTTTTAAAGTAATGAGCAACGTGTAATACATTACTTTTTTTGGTAACAACCCTAACACTGATGGTTATGATAACTAATTGGCTAAGATGAGAGGATCGTGGTCGCTGCTCAAAGAGACCGGCATTGACTGTAGAAAATGGAAAACAAACAGTCGTCAACTGCATTAAAGTCTGACGTTTCCTTAAAGGGGAACTAATGTTTTTTTCGACCTGGGCCCTATTTTCCGATCTACTTTTGTCTAAATGAGTGATAAGGATGTTCAATATTTCACATTTCTTTTTTTTTTTAAAGATTATTTTTTTGGGGCTTTTTGCCTTTAATGGACAGGACAGAGTGAAATGGGGTGAGAGAGAGAGAGTGGGGGTTGACATGCAGCAAAGGGTTACAAGCCGGAGTCGAACCTGCGACCGCTGCAGCGAGGCATCACCTCTACACATGGGGCGCCGGCACTATCCACTACGCTACCGACGCCCCAATATTTCACATTTCTCCAGTACGAAGCTCGGGCTGACCTGCCTGCAGCCTGTGAGCGCACGCTATATTAAATAATAGGGCACTCAGACAGCGTCAAACAACGTCAAAATATGTCCATTAAAAGTGCATTTTTTTCACACATATAGGCTCAGATTGTTAGTATAATTATCCGACAACATAATGGAAAGGAGAAATTAACGTCTGTGTTCACCGTTAGCTAGATTCAGACATGTTTAGACAAAAGTAGATCGGAAAATAGGGCCCAGGTTGAAAAAAACATCAGTTCACTTTTAACCCCACACCTCGATTCATTTTTCATAATCACTTATTCTGTTAGGGGTCGTGGGGGGGCTGGAGCCTATCCCAGCTGACATTGTGCGAGAGGCAGGGTTCACCCTGGACAGGTCACCAGACTATCACAGGGCTGATACACAGAGACAGACAACCATTCACACTCACATTCAGTTAACACCAGTTAACCTGCATGTCTTTGGACTGTGGGAGGAAGCTGGAGCACCTGGAGAAAACCCGCACTGACACAGGGAGAACATGCAGAAGTTCTCCCCCACCCCAGGGTTTGAACCCCCCGCCCTGGCCCCGATCCAGGAACCCTCTTGCTGCGAGGCAACAGTCCTATCCACTGCACCACCATGCCGCCCTCTCCAAACTTTCTGGCTCTATAATAATGTCACCCACTTCCTTCTTTGCTCCCTGCAGACAAGCATCATAACTCCTACGACCACGGTTTTCATGGGAGGGCTGTCTCTGGGAGACGAAAATCTCAAACTCTTGACAAAAAAATGTTAGAATAGTCTTGTGTGGGTAATGTATGACTACAGTGGTCCTAGATAATGAGCCCTTGCCTGCCTCTTGATGGGCCCATGGAGAACATGGCTCGAGATTAAATAGTGAATACTAACAACATTGGCTAATGACTGCATTTCTTGTCATTCATTGCTGAGGCAGAGCCAAAAAAATCCCAGAAAATCAGCAGCAAGCCCAGTTCTAACTAGCTGTGTCATTTGTGAGTGTGAGGGTCATTGAGATAAATTTTATTTTGCCTGTTTACAGCACTGTGTCACAATCTTATATAAGGCTCGAACTGGGGCAGCAGAACCTGTCGAGGCGTGGTGTTGCAGGTCTGTAGTTCTGATGTGTTGCTGTGTTGCTGTACAAGCTATTCTCATTTTGTAGCCTATTCTGAGTTTCCAAAGAGACGGATCAATCAATGCTGTCTGCCATAGCGAGCCCACTGCAGGTCTTCATGTGGAGGATGTGGGTGACACGGTGAGATGCTCACTCTCACCCACTAATGCACGTATCAACTTGACTCATTCTTATAACACCGCTCTCCTCCTTCTATCTGCATTGGGAGCCAAAAAGCCAAGGAGAAAGCGCATTGTGTTGCAACTGACTCAAACAAATGAGCTTTTGTTGTTGGTTTTTTGTGCTCTAATTTAATCATCAGAATCTGCACACATTTTCACGCTCCTCCTCTGCTCTAACAAAGCTGTATGTGCATGTGTGCTCAGCATATCAATGAACACATTAAACACCTCTCTCATAGGAATACGCGCTCCTGAGTCATGTGACGGCAACCCCGTGCTGCCGGGGTTTGCACTGCAGCGCATTCTTTCAGATTGATTTTTCAGCAGAGCTGGCCTGCAGATTGATAATTCAGCATGAGTTTGACAGCTGCGTAGCCAGACAGACACACAAACCTCATGTGTATCTTTTTTTTCCTGCAGCCCTACAGCTGTCGGCCTTTTCCCCTGAATTACCAATCAATTCACAACTGATAAAAAATTTATTTTGTTATTTAAGATTGGCTTTTTTTGCCGCCCTCCTTATTGTGGAGCCAGTGTGTAAATCATTACAGAGGCGAGAGGAAAAAGAAAGGTTGAGGGGGAAAAAAAGAAAGAAAACGGGGTGACATTCACCAGTGGGAGAGGAAAAAAATTAAGTAGAGGAATTGATGGGAGGAAAGCTGGCTGTCTCAGATGCAGAGAGGGAGAGAAGGTCAAGGGGAAGAGGGTCCACTGCTCCACAAATTACCGCTCAGCTAGTCGTTGGCGTTTTCCGATAATTTGCAGCCCCGAGGGGAGAAGGAGATCAGTAGTGATTGTAGTGGATAGATATGAGAGGGGAAATATATTGCTACGGACTTTTCTCTGGGTTTCAGTGGCAGATCTATAAAGAGAGTGCTTATGGGAGAAAGGGCCAGGGTCAGAGCCATCAGCTGATCATGGGAGATTGGTCAGCCATCACACACACTCAAAACACATGGAGTGTACACTGCATTGACATGAGAGGTATGGAAATATGAGTGTTTATATGCCTCCGCACCAGCGACAGCTGTGGCCGAAGGCACCATGTTATAGGGTTGTCTGTGCATCCCATTCTCGTAAATGCAATATTTCAAAAACACCTCAAGGGAATTTCTTCAAATTTGGCACAAACGTTCACTTGGACTCAGTGATGAACCAATTAGATTTTGTTGTGGCATAAACAAGACTTAAAATAAAAGAGGCTCAGACATGGAGTTGCACCTTTGAGGGTCTTTTAATCTCAAGAGAAAAGCCAAAGACTTGGTACATCACAACAATTTATACTGCGTGACAAACAAGCATTGTTGGTACTGCAGGTACTTTCCAAGTGTTATTTCCTGCCATTGAGACACCCAGTTCAGAGAACAATTGATTCTCCTCACACAGTCCAATTTGGCCGAACCATGCCAAACCATGACTGAAGTTACGGTGACTAGAGTTCTCAATATCAACCAGAGTAAGCCTGATGGGTCGGGTCGGTTTGGGCCGACTAATTGGGCGGGCTGAGTCGGGGTCGGACAGCAGCGAGAGAGAAAAAAACAAAAGTGTGTTAACGAGGAGTGAGACAAAGACGACATTACGTTATAGTTACCGCTTTTAATAAAGTGTTTGAGTTGAAGTTGAAGTATCGTCTGCTGTGTGTGTGTAAGGGGGATGATAATAGGGCTATAATAATTAAGCAAGAAGAATATGCCAATTATAAAAATAAAGAATGCTGACGAAAAAATAATAATACGAAAACAAGATGCTGGAAAAGTGTTGATAGCAGCTCATTAAGTGCAGCGCAACATGATACGCAGTGGTTGCTCTCCCCCAGGCCAACGTTGAAGCCTGCCTGGTAATATTATTTTGGGACATGAATGATTGGTTGACTATATTTGAGTCCGGGAAGCCAGACTGCTGAGGCGCAGAGGGGGAGCATCATTTTTTTGTCCCCCTTCCATTTAAAAAAAAAAATTCGGGTTCAGTCGGGCTCGGCGTCGGACCCAGTGTTGTATGCGATGATGTCCGGCAAGCTGGTTTCGGGCTTCAAGTCCCTCGGGTCATTTCGGTTTCGGGTTGAATTTTTGGGCCCGTTGAGAACTCTAATGGTGACCATTATCTTAAAGTCACGTCAGGATAACAACAAATTAAGCCAGGTCATCATCTACATTATTATGTCAGTGTTTAAAGGTCAAGGTCACTGTGAAAACACTTTAAATTCTTTAAATTTGGCACGAACGTCCACTTGGACTCAAGAATGAACTGATTAGAGATTATTGCTCAAGGTCAAGGTCACTGTGTCCTGTTATCCATCTATTGTAAATGAAGTATGTTGCCCATTGTGAAAGTAGTATGTTGTATGTTCATATTTCATGTATTAATCTTTGATGCTATGATAATGACGGTCTTTAGATTAATAAATCCTCATTATAAGGGGTAAGAGTTATTAATTCATTAAAAAGAAAAGCTTACCAGCAAGTGCTGCTTTATTTTTGCATCGTCTCACACCTTTAAAATATTAGAATGCAAAGTAACTTGTACTTTGAGTTATCAACAAAGTTAATTTTTACTCGTACTTGATTTGGTTTCCTAAAGGGTAACTTTCACTTTTACTTGAGTCTTCTTAATGGGAGTAATTGTACTTGAGTATTGATTTTCAGTCCTCTACCCACCACTGCCTGCTATCTAGCATGCTCGCTGGTCACATTTGTGGTTGTCTCAAAACTGCCGGAGATATCACTATCAGTACAATTCAGCATCTTCATTCATAGGGCAAAATGATGGTTGGTCAAGCAACACTTTACCTGACTCTTCATAAAATGAAGTTATAGAGCATTAGCGTATTGTTACCAAAACAACCATCACATGTTGCAGTAATGATGCTGACCTTGTTGGGGATGCATTAGCGTTTATGCTACTAAAGATATCTGGTCAAATTCAGGATCACAATAGCCCCTTTTACACTGTTTGTTCAAGGTGGGAATACTGTGTCATTATTCTGCATGGCTATGTTCTATATGAGGTGTGATCACAGAATGGGGGACAGAGTGGTCTCTCCTTTAAACCACCACGGGAGGTAGTGACAGCGTTGAAACAGTGTCTGTATAAACAGGTAAGATGGGTGTGGCATTTTGCCAACGTGTTATGACTGAGATTTAAAAAGTAGCTGATAGCAGTCAGAGGCTAACTCGAAGGAGAACAGTGGCAGTACATGCTTAAATGTAAAATTTGTGAGTTATTGACTCTCTGAGCAGAAATCGAGATCAGCCGCCGTATCTCGGGGAAGATAAATGATTGTTATTGCCATGTTTTGTCATTGTTATTGTTTATAAAGTGCTGCACTAGAAGCCAGTGCTGTCTTGTCACATGTTAAACCCATCATGCCGCTTTTGCTTCCGCGATGCCAGCATGCTGCCACTGTCTTTGGTTGTGTGTAAAAATGCAAAGTCATTGTAAAGAAGGGCCTATAGCCCTATAACACAACTTTGGTGGTCACATCCACTTTTACTTTGTGCTGTCCACTTGTGGTCAGATTACCCAAGACGGATGTTTGTACCAGGTGTAATCAGGCTCAGTGTTGGGTTGGTGTGTGGCTACGTAGTGATACTATATCTCTGTTGTTTTCCATGTATTTACATTTATTTACTGCTGTAACCATTAACTCCTTGAATTATTTAGATCACATAGACAAACATCTGCATAAATAATGCAACAGTTCAGTGCAACTCTGAACTATAACTACTATGTTTTATGCATAATTAGAACAGGTATCAGTATCAAGAGTATACTATTATAAAATATTAATGTGACCCATATGCAAAACTGCACATGATCACATCTATCATATCATGCCACACTCTTAAAACTGTAAAACTGTTGTTCATTGCTATTTAACGGTGTCTTTATCTGTATTGTTCATATATTGTATTGTCCTGACTGCTCGCTGTTCGACACTGTCTCTGTTGTGATGGTAACCTTTATGTCTCACGCTGTCTGTGTCTCTCACCTTCAAGAATCCAGTCATACAATGATGCTGTTTTTCTTGTTTTGTGTGAAAGCTCTTTAGAAACCTAAGCTCAGCCTCATCCTCTGTTTTCCTTTTTCTCCGTTGACATTTCTAAGTGATGTGATGACGAACACACGTGTCTGGTGTTGGCTCCATGGTCTGTAGTCCTGTTGTAGACTCAGGTTTGAGTATCTAGACATGTGCACACACTGTGAACAATGCTGACAGCAGCTACCGATCACTTTCTAAAAATGCATAAATGTAAGAGAATATATAGAAACTGTGCAGTAAACAGAAATGTTAGTAGCATTGTAGGTATGTACACTGTAGGTGGTTCTATAAGTCAGCATAATTTAAATCAACAGCTGGATCTTAAACTCAGCTGCAGAGACTTCTGGGTAGTGCCAACGCTGTACTGTTACTCCAGAGAGGCATATTGTATCCCAGCACAGGAGCAGCTCGTTTTGTGCTATGAATCATGTAAGCCACTTGTGAACATCATGCTTCTTGTAATAAATCTTCACAGACAAATTGTCTATGCACTGCTTCTCTAATAACAGAGAGGTGGGTATTTCACCTGTGGATGGGAGAGAGGAGAGGAGAGCCAAGATAGTGAAGTAGTAAGCAATATTTTTACATTAATGTGTTTCTATTTTGTATCTTACTTTTAGTGCCTCCCAGCTGGGTTGTGTTCTGTTTTAATGACGAGTATTTGAAAAGTGAGAGATGCAGTTTTGCAGATATGCTTGTCAGTGTGGCCTTGTACCAGGATACAAAAAAATATCACCTCCATAACAACTTGACAACGCTCCCCAGTGACTCAACATTATGCAGTATTTTCATTAATGGAAATTCAACAATAACTGCTGTAAAGTAAAAAGTTAATGGACGGCATTCATACGGTGCCTTTCTATCTCACCAGAGAAAACCCTTTTCACTTGGTTTAGTCTCTTGTTCACACACACAGTCATACACCAGTGGTGGCTGGCTGCAGCAACTTGGATTCAGTGTCTTGCTCAAGAACACTTGAATTTACTGACAGGAGGAGCCGGGGTTCAAACCGCCAACCTTATGGTTAAAGGAAAAAGGATTTCAAAACGCTTTTGATAAAAGTGCTATATGAAATTTACATTTAGATAGTTTAAGGTGTTGTTATTCTCTAACTGAAGTGCACAGCTCCAAAGCTTTCACCATCAAAATTGGGATGGCTGACAATTTTTGTAACTTTATCCACACAGCAGTCTGACATTCACACCCACTTCACGCCATGATTGGCCAATTGTACAAAAGTGAGAAAGTCAAATTTGGAACTTCTCTCTGAATCTCTTCTCTGTTGTTCTTTATATAGCAATTTCTGAAGAAATGAATGCAACACAATTATACCAGTCTGAGAGTGTGCTCCAGTATCACCATACTGTCTCACGCCTCTATGACAGCTAACTTTCCTCTTTGCCTTCGTATGTGGCCGTTCAGAAACAACGATAAACACTGTTGCATCATACCAGCTAATTAACAGCATACCACCACCCTTAGTTCAGTCAGGATCATTTTAGTGGAAGTAAACTTTATCTCCATTTCATGCAGTATTATATTTGGCCATATGGCTTTTTCCTGGGACGCCTCTGCCTTGCCAGGGCCTACGCAGAAAGCCTAAGGTGGAGAGAGCAAACCTCCCTGCCCTTCCATGCGCCTACATGGAAAGCCTAAGGCAGGAAGAGCAGCAGCAAAGACCCCCTGGGAACATAACAGAGCAGCATCGATGACCAGCATAAATAGACAGTGATAAGTCAGACACAGCATGAAAAGGAGGAGCTGGGGTGGAGGTGCGTTGCAGAGCGGCTTGCAGAGGAGGCAGCAACAGTAGGCAGGTCACAGCAGTTTAAATAGGGCGCCCTGAATGAGATTCGCCAACTGGTTGCATAGAAAGGAATCATGTGATCTATCAGCTGACTCCCTTACACCAGTTAGCTGCTTCATCAGTTGACTGGGCTGCTTGAGATCAGCTGATGTAGCTGAGATGTGAGCTGAGCTTGACATTGTGTCCTGCCTGAACTAATGCTATGCTCAATTTTTATTTGTCCAGGTTTTAAGATATATGTCTCAGGGTTTGATGCCTCCGCCCCAATACAACAGAGAAATCTCATTTCTGGTGCTTGCTCAACATTTAAGCAGCTAGAGTTAAGTGAAGTAAACAAACCTATCTCCTAGAAATTTAATTTGGATACAACTAATTTGAAACAGCAAACATGTTTTTTCGGGAAATGTAAGTAATACAGAGCAAATCATTTTTTGATGACATAATGAGGAAATGTTGCTAATTAACGTGGCTGGCAAGTTGCAGAAATGTTGATGTTGAGCATATCAACAAAATGTTCACTGAAAATGTCTCTTTTTTTCTTACATTGCCACTCATAGTGACTACAACTTTACTTTTGTTATTACCTCTTTTTATTAACATTTAACTGAAGTCTCAGTCTTTCCTTAACCTTAACCAAACTGCTTTTGTTGCCTTTACTTACTGTAAGTCAAGAGTCTGGATGCGTTCCTAGGATTCTGGGACCGGTTGCAGAAGACACCTTAAGTAAAAATTTTCCTTTAAGTCCTAGCAAAGGTTTCCTCATAATAAAATTGGTCACACAAAACACCCTTAAGGCTTCTCCTTAAGGTTTCCTTAAAATGTTCACTGAACTATGTTTGGTTTTCTCCTTGTCTTGGTCTCATACTTAAGGAATCCCTAGATTGTTGCACAAATGACCTTAGCAACCAAAGCAAGGAAAAAAAAGGTCTGACTCTATCTTAACTGCAACATGACCGAGTGTGGCTTAGAGGTAGAGCGAGTCCACCAATTGGAAGATAGGCGGTTTGATCCGTGGCTCCTTGTCCAGTACTGAACCCCAAATTGCTCTCTATGGCTGTGTGTGAGTGCGTGTGAATGGTTTCTGAGTAGCGGGTGGCACCATGTATGGCAGCCTCTGCTACCAGTGTATATATGTGTGTGTGAATGGGTAAATGTGACATGTAGTGTAAAAGTGCTGTGAGTGGTCAGAAGACTAATACGACCCGAGAAGAGTGTTCTGCACCCAGGAGAACCAGATGGATATGTTTTGGATTTTACACTACGGATTTGACTGAACAAATTTTCATTTAACTTTATTCCTATAGTCGTTTTCTGTTCTCTGATATATGGGGATCTTTTTTTTTTAATAAAGATTTGTTTTATTTTATTACAGCATGTTTGTAGTACACAACATCAAGCACTTCCAGCTTGTGCAATGGAGAACAAATAAATGTTTTTTGAACCTGTCTGTTTCCAAGGAAAATAAAAGGAGCACCTATCCACAAAAAGAGAACAGACAATGAGAAGGACATCTATAGTTCCAAACATCAAGGGTACATCACCAGATGTACATGTAAATAGAATAATGACAGTGACATAATTCAGGTACTCCAGGCACACGCCCAGTTGTGCAAACCCACAAAAACACCAGGCATAAACATTCCCCATCCCACCCCCTCCCTTGTATCGTTCTCAATTTCCTTCTGTTTGCAGGCCTACACAGTCTACAGGCACCCATCTGTCTCAAATTTACTTCATAGTTTGTGCTTTCTATGACTGTAGTCCTCCAGAAGTATAATCTTCTCCTCCTCTGACCAGTATGGTTTTCTTGTCTTCTTTTCTTCTGCCATTTTTCACTAACTCCAAGCAAACAAAGAAATCTCCATGGAAACTTGTACCACTGTAAAATCTCTGTCAAGGCTGTAAATGAGTTAATGTTTTTCCTTAACAAAGGAAACCTTTTAAGGGATTCTGTCCTTCAGTTAAGGAGAGACTCAGCCTAAAGTTTCATACTAAAGGAGAAAACTTAAGGTGTTTTGTGCAACCGGTCCCGGTAGTCCTGTACTTTTTATGTCTGCCATCCACCTGACCACCTCCCTGTGAATCCAGCACAGTACATAGTGTTTCATAATGTCAAAAAAAGTTTGTCTCTTAATATAATCCAGGCAGCCATTATGTCGTCACCACAGCGTAATTATAAAACAATTTTGTAATATAAATATAATTTATAGGAGACAGGGATGGAGAAAAAATGTTTTGTCATTTTGTTGAGTCAGTCCCTGGCGAAAGGACAGCAACGTCTTCACTTCTACTAAGTTCATGCTGGTTAAGTGACACTGTAAGTGTGTGCGTGTGTGTGTTCCTTTATGCTCACCCCCCCCTTCGTCTTGACAATCGCTGAGATCTGCGAGCGCTTCAGTGCAGGTCAGCTTTTCACAGGCACTCAGCAACAAGGTCCAGGGAGTGATGGAGTGTCCATCTGCTCAAATCTATTGAACATGTTGACAAGCAATTCATTTCTCTGCCTTCCCCACGTTTGCTGGTAATAGACAGATGCCTCTAGTCCTCTACCAAGAGATGAATGTCAGCTGATATCTGGGTCGACTGTAGCGTGCACTTCTGTATGGGATACTGTAAGTAGGTCAAAGTAGGTGTGTGTGTGTGTTTATATTTTTATAACAGAGTGTGTGTGTGGATGCAGATGAATGACACAATATGTATTCATGTCACTCGCTGGTCCATTATCCAGCACAGCAGCTTACCTGGGGTTGCTGTTTTTGTGTGTGTGTGTGTGTGTAGGTGCTAAATGTGTCAGTGTTGGGCTGGTTCATGCACCTTGCTTCATTACCCCGTCCCAGGTGCAGACAGACTCAGCAGCCGGAACACAAACTCTCAACACACCCCGAAACAAGCCAGCCGGTTGAGCTGACTGTAGCACATTGCCACACATTGCCGGTCCCTCATGGGTGCTCTTATGCGTCGTCACCCCGGGCCTGACTCAGCCAGGCAGCCGCCGGCCCCCAGTGCACTCCTCGCAGCACCTGGATACCACTCACAACACTGTATCATCTTAATTTATTTCTCCTGGAGAAATGTAATTATTTCACATCATCGTGTTACTCTCCCCTTGGAAAATTCGTTTTGCTGTCTCACACATATCTGCAGAGCCAGAGTGATTGCAGATTTTTTAATAGCTGGAACTCTGCTGCAGACACTCGCTGGAGCAGAATTAATGTGCTGCTCCGTGGTGCGCGTGTGCTTGTCTGTGTTTGTTTGTTTGTTATGGTGTCGGTGGCGTTACGGCATGTTTTGGCGGAGGCTTGTACCGCTCTCCTCGCTGGCAGGCTGACATGCTCCTGGAGCAGATGGTGCCGACTGAGAACATGAACACTGCCATGCCCTTGGATGGGACAGGAAATCTCTCTTCCCCTCATTTCCCCTGATTGCCTTTTCTCTTCCCCTTCTCCTCCTTTTTTTAATCTCTCCATTCCCTCTTATTTTACTGCTCCTGTTTCTCTTTTTCCCGAATGAAAATGGGGGACGAAAAAATTTAGGATGCAGACCTACTTTTTAGCAGTGAACAAAACATTTGCACGAGTCTCCAGTCCACTGCAATAAATATGCTAATAACTAAATATATTACTTTACTCTCTTATGTGTGTCCTCTGCTTTGTTTGGAGTTTGTTTGTTACAGCGCCCCGCTGCTAAGCTGCTAACCTCTGACCGCTGACCACTGAGAGAAGCTGTAAGCATGGCTTACCCTTCATTAAGCCTGTCTGTCCGTGCCGATTATTACTGCTGGTAGTTAACCCAGGGCTGCACATGTGTCCAACCAGCAGCAACTTTCTCCCCAGATGTCACAGCAGCTCTCTGTCTGATGCAGCAGTGATGCATTAAAGGAACAGTTCACCCCCAATGACCATTTGTATATCAATTACTCACCCCGTGTTGTGTTAAATGCAGGAAGAGAACTTTGTTTTTCTCGCATGCCTCAACGGTGAACAAAGAATACAAAGCAGAGAGTTCGTGATGAATTGAAGTCTCATAGGGTGCTTAAACATATCAACACATCTGTTTAGAAACTCTCTGACAACTGGTGCAGTATAATCCAAGTCTCATTTATCCAGTTGCATGCTCATTACTTCCCAGGCGGCCCTTTCTAACAGGGAACTGATTTGAAAGTGAAACCTATCTATGCTCTGTACAAAGTCAGACTCCACTGACAAAAACAGTAACTTTACCTCACTGAACACAGGAGCTGCCGGTCTACCACTGCCTTGATCAGTTGATTTGTTTGTGTTATTGTGTGATTGATGTTATAAAGGGTTAGTTCTGATTCACCAAAGTCACACAATGACAAAAAGTACCAATCGAGGCCGCGTTGGACCAGCAGCTCCCGAATTTAGCAAAATAAAATAATTGTTTTGGTCAATGGAGTCTGGTTTTGAAGAGAGCAGTCTCAATTAATATTAACTTCCCCATCAGAAAGGGCTTTCTGTTTGGGAATAGGGGCGGGCGATATGGTTAAAAATAATTGCTATCGATTTATAAAAAAAGAATTGCGACAAAAATATGGCAAATACAAAAATGTTCCCTGGGATCTAAATATATATATATATAAAAATCAACAGGTGATTTCCTTCTTTTAGCAAAATCATAAATGATTGAGTTGTTTTTTTTTCCCACCTGGACCTTTATGCTCTGCCATTTCTCCTCTAATCATCACACTGTAACCTGTGACAGGCTGTTATGATACCACTATCGCACATTCACATACATATATGGAGTTTTTTTGTTGAGCCGTGAGCGTCACGTAGGTTTACATTACCAAAGGTTTATGACTAAATCAAATGACAACAGTGACTGCCGTGTGCACACAGTGAGAGAGGAGATGGAGAGACGCTGTGCTGCTGCCAGAGGAGCCGCTGACTGAGTTCCCTCTGAGCGCTAAGTCGCTAAAAGAGTCTGAGAAATCCGAGGCTGCTCATAAACCATTCAACATGCCACAGTTTATTCCACACTACTGAAGCTACTCCTCTTTTTGGAACCACTGTGGAGTCTGTAATTATTTCACTTTCAGCCATGCTTGTTGTTGCCGTGGGTAGCAGTATGACCTCAATATAACAACAAGCCGAATTATCGCAAGTGTGAACGAAGGGAAGCAGTGATCATGAGACTTGGATTGTACTGCACAAGTTGTGTGACAGTTTGTAAACAGATGTTCTGTTTTGCTGATGTTAAACATGGAGCCCTATGACTTTAATTCACACAAAATTTTCTGTGTTTTTGGATTCTTCGTTCACTATTGAGGCATGCAAGAAAAACAAACTTTTCTTTTTGAATTCAGCGTAACAGGGTGAGTAATTGATACACAAATGGTCATTTTGGGGGGTGAAGTATTCCTTTAACTGCCTTTGACTGGCTGTCTGGTCTAGTGTGTCCATCCCGTCTGTCCTCCTGGTCTGTTTTTGCTGTCAAGCCACCCACTCACCTGTCTGCTTCTACTGTCTGTTTACCCACAAATCACTTTTTCATCTATCCATCAACAGTAACGTGGTGATCTATGAGTGTGTTTTTCCCCCTCCTGTTCCCATGTATCTGTCTGTCTGGTCCACTCTCTGCATCCTGTCAGCCACATGTCTCCATCTACATAATTTGTTTTGTCTCCCTGCCTGTCATTTTTAACAGGAGGTGATTGACTCGTCTCTCCGCGGGGACGGCATCCATGCACCACTTTTTTTCAATGACAGGATGACACATTTCCGTCCATATCGCAGTGTGATATTTTTATCCCACCGCTCTGTTTCGCAGCGCAATCCATTTTTCATTGTGCTGAAGGTGATTGCCGCCATCAGTCATGAGTATCCACTGAGTTTTCATTATCTTACAGCGCACAGCGCATTTATATCTTTTGAGACCACAGATGCATTTAACAATGCAGGAATCAAGGGCTGAATGAGAGCACCCAGAACGTCCAGGGGTCAATCTACGCTGCGCTCAGACTGTGGCTGTCTGTGCTGATGTGTGTGTGTGAGGTTTTAGACACTAATGCTGTTAGTGGACACAGAAGGGATGAGCTACAGAGGTCATCAAATGGAGAGATTATGACAGACCGTCTGACTGAAAAAAAGCCCAGAGAGAGAAGTGATGCTATTTGTAGAGTGAGTTCAAGGTCCAACCTGGGGCCAGATACATCCAGCTCTGTGCAATCACATGTACTTGCAGCAGTTATGGCAGCCATCACCATCAGATGTAAAAAATGTAGTGAATTACTTTATTCAGTGGCTCCCAGCACATGAAAAGAAGAGGAAAAAAAACTCCAAATGTTTTACAAACAGTGTTAAATATGCAGTCATACCACAGCTAAGATGAGCGACAACAGCTCGCAGTTGTCATAGTAACCCAACAGATGAATGGCGTGTTGCTTAGAGGGGTGGCATGGGAAAAAAAATCAGTAAAAAGATACGGCTGTGTAACTGACATTAGTGACTAAAAGGGTGCCAAAAGGTTTCAGATTTTGTTCTCGTCTCTAAAACAGGCTTTAAAAAATGCTTCACAATAAAAGTTGAAATGGGATGATTATAAACAGAGGATGAAACGATGAAGATATAACAACAAGAAATAAGACTCGGCTCAGAATACTGAGGAGTTTTGTCACCACAGCCTTTCTTGCTCTAACGTTAGCAAACCTTAGACAGATATTGTTGTGTAACTGACTGTAGTGACTTCATGACTGTACTTGTGCTGCTATAGAGTGTTGCAGGGATGATGTTGTTTTGTAGGCCGACCCAGCAGTCAGCGTTGCCCTGGATTCCTCGTCAAAAAGCGAATGGGATTTGTTACGCTGTTATGCCAAGCCTGGCTCGTGAACCCTCACCAGCTAAGGTTAGCAAGTCCGTAACTCAGTGCCTCTCCCTACAAGTGGCATTAGATGTAAGAAATACACCTGGACTTCCCTGAATGAGTGTGACCTCTCTTACTGTTAACCACAAACTGTATAAAATAATAGACTCAGCTACGGAAACTTCACCCATTGGTTTATGGATTGCTTCAGACTAAAGCCTTGCGTTCGGCATTTCGACCATCACTGCCTTGGCTTTTTGGAGCCAGAAGTGACCATATTTGGAAAAGAGGGTGGAGCTGTGGAGGAGCGCACTTAATTATGTATTACTTTAAGCCCTAAAACAATGAACATGGGTGAGTTTTATGAAAAATTCATCCCCTTTACAATTGTCATCCATCCATTTTCATCCGCTCCTCCAGGGCCGGGTCACAGGGGCAGCAGGCCAAGCAAAGCACCCCAGACATCCCTCTCCCCTGCAACATTTTCCCAGGCCAGACGAGGAGTGTAATCCCTCCAGAGTGTTCTGGGTCTGCCCTGGAGCCTCCTACCAGTGGGATGTGCCCAGAATACCTCCAACAGGAGGCGCCCAGGAGGCATCCTGATCTGATACCTGAACCACCTCAACTGACCCCTTTCAACATAAAGGAACAGCAGCTCTAACCTGAGCTTCAACTGGATGTCCAAGCTCCTTACCCTAACTCCAAGGCTGAGTGCAGCCACCACTCACCACTCTAGTTTGTGGATTTGCCTCCACAGTATGCGGCCCACTGACTTGCACATTCGTGTTTCTCCTACTGGCCCCACCTGCGAGTTCCCACTCATCTCATAGACTTCACATTGTAATGACGTTTCCAGATTTACTTTCACGGTATGCGGCCCACTGAATTTGCACAGCCGTGTTTCTCCAGCTGGCCCCACCTGCGAGCTCCCTCTAATCTCATAGACTTCACATTGTGAGGACGTCACAGATTTTTAAACCACTTTTCTCAGCTTGCAGAAAGTTTTATTTAAATTTAAAACCACCATGGCTCAAAAAATAATAATAAAAAGATTCATAACTGACCTTGTTTGCAGTTCGAGGTTTCCTGTCAACAGTTTTTCGGATGTCTCTTTTAGAGTCAAGTCAAGAGTCAAGTGGTCATTCACAGAACTGCAGTTTGTGGCACCTTATTTTAGGCATCTAACCAAAAACCCATTGAAAAACACCCATTGACTTCAAGACAAGGACACCAAAGGGGCAAACATGCACACTCATTTCCTTGTTTTAGGACTCATTCCTACAGCACTCACCATGACACTATGTTAGCACTCACCATTGTCCTGTAAATGACAGTTGTGGCCACAGTCGCCACTGTTCATAAAAGTTGCATAGTCTTGCTTTAATGAAAATGAAAAGATAATTAAAAGGTTGTGAATGAGCCTTTCATTGGCATTTACATTATGTAGGAGGTAGCAAACAAACAAAATATTATGTATTGTTCTAGTATTTTATTACGCTGACACATGCCCCACTTATCTCAATGAGGTTTTTCTAATTCAAAACAAATTTTTGAGAGTGACTAGCTTTGCTAAAAAATGCAAATCATCTGCTTCTCTCTTTAGAAAATACTCACTCATGACTTGCAGAGTGTTTCCAGAACTTTTTAAAGTCTTCCTCAGACATGCACTCTTATTCCACAACGCTCTGAAGACTTTAATCTTCCATGATGTCGGACTTCTCTTAATCAGTATTCACTGAAATACAGCGGACCATCTCAACCTACTTTCATCTCTATCATCATCTACATTATCGTTATTCAAAGAACATCTGAAAGGACTCAACACGAAATAACACAGCATTGATTCATTTGTTATTTGTTTGTTTTGTAAATTGAACATCTCTAACAATTTTGTATAACTTCTTAGTCTGGAACTGTTGTTTAATTATGCAGTCTTTGCTTTTATCTTTTTCTTTTTCTGTATAATTGTTGTTATTGTTGTTTCAGCTTTTAATTTCTTTTTATCTGTATTTTTTCTACATAAATGTGCAAATAAACTAAACTAAATGTTACAGGGCTCCACAATTAATTGAAATATTAGTGAAATCGCAATATGGCCAAGTGCCATACATAAGATGCTGGAGCTGCAATGTTTTAATCAAGATAAAATGTGTCACAACATACCATTATAAATGAAGCATATCAGTGCTACATAGACGCAATGACTTTCATTGGCCATTGGCCATACCATTCCCACTAAAATCAAAGTAATTGTAATATGATTTATTTTATTTTATCATTTTTGATTTATTTTATTTTATTTTATTTTTTGCATAATGGACAGGCTTACCCGGTTAAAACAAAGTTTTATTTGTATTATGGCAGTATCTGTCAAAGTAATTGCAATATGATTGTATTCATTTTATTTTATTATTTTTTTATTTATTTATTTTTTTATTATTTTACATTTTTTTTATTTTATTATTATTATTATTACAATTTAATATTACATTTATTTTATTTTATTTCATTTTATTTTATCTTATTTTTTCATAATGCACAGCCTTACCTGGTTAGAACAGTTTTATTATTTGACGATTATTTGATTACTCCTTCCCTTCTTTGCCATAACCTCTAGAGCCAGGGTTATGACATTATTGAAATCTGAAATCTGTCAAAGTAATCGCAATATGATTTTTTTCATTTTATTTCATTTATTTTTTTTATATTTTAAATTATTTTTAATTCTTTAATTTTATTATTATTATTATTACAATTTAATATTACATTTATTTTATGCGCATCCTCACCTGGTTAGAACAGTTTTATTATTAGATGGAACCTTTACCTTTTTTTCAATCCACCCTCATTATATCATCCACAGCTGTCTCAAGGAAACCATTCGCAAGAAACGCCAGTTTATGTCTGGAGAATTACATATATATACGTCTTGTGTCTCTATGCATTATGTATTACACTGTAAGAACAGAATGTCCCCTGGAATCTCACTTTACTGCTGTTCTGAGGCCCTGCATTCCCCGCATTAGAACATATCAACAGCAGGTTGTCGTACTTCAAGAAACCGTTCAACATATGGTTTTATGTGCCTTCACTTTCAACATCACATCATCCATAAATACTTAAAAGCCTTCTTGAAGGCTTCCTCTAGTTGCTTGTCATCTCCGTAGCGCCTGCTACCTGTTAAAAAAGATTATAAGCTGTCTGTTACTGTCAGAATATCCAACGAGGGAAATACTGTAAAGAGGGATTTTTTAGGTTTACGCTAACTGTCCCATTATGCAGTCAGATTGAGTACTTTTGGTTGAATCCAACCAGCTGTGTCTTTTATTCCTGCTCACCGAGGGCGTCGCTCCCCCCCGGCAGATGAAGAAGGAGCAGCTGATACAGTAATACCCTGTTTTCATCCTGCCTGTACAGTGGAGTGCGTGTAGCCTTTGATTCAGCAGGAGCTCAGGATTCTCATCAATCACAGCTCCTTGATTAGTGCGGAGTGCACACACACTCTGCTCTTTGAAAGCATAATGATGCAGTCCTCCCTTCCCCACCCATACTTTACACACTAATGGACTGAGCCACGGGCGATCTCAAAGGCTCTTCATGTACAGTAATCGGGGGGATACTGTGCCGCTGTATATGGAGCAATAGTGAAGCAGGCCTGTATAACATTGGGAGTCTTATTATATATATATAAGTCTCATTTATACTGTATGTGCTTTTTTAACAACAGTTGTCTGTGCATTTCTCCGCTTTAGAGAGTGATCAAAAGAGCAGGAGATGGTATGAGTCGACAGCAGGGCTTTTTCTTTTATCTCTAATTTTATAACTGCAAGTGCCCCGTGGGAGGCGTTGTCACCTGCGTGTGTGATTCCATGTATTGATGTGTGTGTTTGTGCGCCTCTACTGCATATTGCTGCAATTTCTCGCAGTCTCAGTTTATTAGCCCATACTGGATGAAAGCCAGGTGTGTTTAACTAGGCCGGGCCTCTGTGGCTCTCAGTGAGGAGTCATGTATATTGTATAACCATAATGACAAAACACTGACAGGGCCCCGAGGTAGATGTTAATGTTTTAAGGCAACACAATACTTTGAAGTTAATAACTGTGTCCATTGCTCTGCTGCCAGCCATCACGTACTTTGTAGTCACCCTGGCCTCTGCTTTAAAGACATTTAATCAAAGATCGTGATAAAGCACACTGTTTTAGAGCTGATAAATCAACCAAACGTTCTCTGGTCCAGCTTCTCTAATGTGATGATGAGCTGCTTTTCTCTGTTTGATAACACTGTGAGTTAAATATACTTGGACTGTTGGACAAAACATGTGAGGACATCAACTTAGGCACGAGGAAAATGTGACATTTTATAGACCACACAGTTTATTGATTTAAGGCACCCTGTGGAGTTAATGACCTCTAGTTGTGCTATGGAGCAGTTTATTTATGAGTGGGGCCTCGTTTTGCAACAACTAATCGATTAAATCTATTAAAATCAATTATATAAATAATTTACAAGGAATTTCATCATCAATTAGTTGGGTCTATCATGTGATGCACAGCACGTGCTGTGGCAACATTGCAGTAAGCCAGCCAATGCCACAATATGTTAAAGCTAATGCTTGATAAAGCTAATGCCCTTGATAAAAAATATGTCAGATCGAAAGCAGGATTTATACTTGTGCGTCAGCTCTATGCAGAGCCTACACCGTAGTCAACGCTGCTGTGAGCATTTCAACTTGTGCGGTGGTGTGTCTGTGTCACTCTGCAGTTACACTTCCAAAACACCGGTGGTGGTGGGGTTTCTGTGAAGTGCTGATAAGTTTACTCGATTCAAAACACACATTAAACACACATTAAACATGTCTTAATAGCAACAATTTCAAACCAAGTACACAAATCCACCTCACCATAACTCACAGCATTCACAGACAAAGCACTTGTCTTTTGTCAGACACAGTTTCCCACAAATACAACATGCTAATGTTATTAGCATGAACTTACGGCATTTTACATTGTAGCTATAAATTAGCCAAGCGGCTAGCGACCTTTTCCTCCACTCATATAAAGCCAGGAACAACAGCAACATTTAACAAACGTAATGTTATAAAAATTCAGCTCCATAACAACTCACAACGTTCACTGATAAAACAACTGTCACTAAACACGTTTTCCAAACAAATATAACATGCTAACATTATTAGCACAAGCCTATGGCATTTTGCCTTGTAGAAATTAGCTTAGTGGCTAGCGGACATTTCCTCTACTCATATGAAGCCTGGATCATCACAAGACAAGGCTTTACTGATGCTCAAAGCTTGATAAAGCTAATTCCCCTGATAATGATATTTTAATGCTAATGCTTAGTGAAAATAATGCCCGTGCTAAAGCTATTTTAAACCAACACTTGGTCAAGCTAATGCCTGGCTACATTGAGCCATCACAAAATGGAGAGAAAACAGAATATCTGTCTGTTAATTTAAAATTAACCTGTAATTGCGCATTTCTCCAACAAAACAGACATGAATCTGCAGAGCTAATGCTCATTAGCTGAAATTAGGTCAGAGAGACACTGGAATATAACTGGTAACTTAATGAAGTAATGGTAACATTACTTGTCATTAGTCATCGATGGTAGAAAGTGAATTCCTTCTTCACAACAGAAGCTTGAACAATTTTTTGATAAAATATCTGTAAACTATATCAATTTTGTTTTTTTGCAAGTTACTTGAAAGAACAAATTTCCCTTTGATTCTCAATTCATGGCTCCATAAATTAGACTTTTTTTTTAACTTTGAAGAGCATTGCACAAGAAGATGAAGAATACATTTTGTTTTTGAATAAAATGCAAACAGCTTAGCTTTTTGCTTTATGTCTAATTAATAATTGATTAAGTGAAGAAATAATTACCATTCATAGATGATCAAAATAATGGTTAGTTGCAGTCTAGTCTTACACAAGTGTGATGCGCATGCACAGGCAGACAGGTGACATGATAAACAATCTTTCCAATGCTTTCACATACCTGCAAGTGATAGTAACGCACCAAGAACGTGCAACAATGCATCTGCAGAGGGACAAAAGAAGAAGACTGTTCGTTAGTAATCATTCAGTAAAGCATGACCATTTCAAAATGTTCCAAACATGACTTAATGATGAGAAGAAAATTCCTTCAACACATTTGCTAGACGTCTAGAACAGAGTAACATTTAATATAGATGTAACTTTTGTTTGCCTACACAAAAACCTCCACAGGGTCCCTTTAATCAAGCAAATAATCAAAGCTTAATTGGTGAGGAAAGTCATTTCTTCTAGCAGCCTCACAGTGTTTCTGCATGGCCCCATAAATGAGGAGAAAGCCTGTGTAAGTAAAAGATTATTTGGCGAAAGGTGTATAACTGAAAGCACAAAGACAGCAGGGGTCCAAACACAGAGTTCAAACTGCGCTTTGCACTTCTCCTTCTCCTCTTTTTTTATTTTGCCTGAATCTTTCCCGTTCCTTTCTACTCTCACGGCGCAGTAAATGTCTGCCTCTTCCATTCTGACCTACAGGTTTGTTTATGTGTTTGCACATGCTCACGCTGGAACAAGAGAAACACACACCCACACACACGCTGCAGAGTGCTGACAGTGTGGTCCCAGGTTCAATGGTAAAAGTGCTGTGGATGGCTCCTCTGAGAGCGTCGCGCTCAATTCCTCTAATGATGTACGTTCTACTTGAGATGCCGCTGCAACATAATGAAAGTTGAGTGTTTCAGTGCAGAGAGGAGGTCGGAGACAAATATGAGGGAAGGTGAGGCACAATCAGCCGGGGTGAGGTCTGATAGGATTGATTAATTTCACATTCTCCGATACTAAAGGTTAGCTGCACAGAGAGCGCCCTATAGGAGCCAGTCACATGCTGTATACCCATCAACAGATGAAATACAGTCGTATTATTCAACTGGTAAGCTGACTGTAGCAGGACGGATTCTACTTCCACTCTTCATTATAAGTTGTAAATGCCAGCGCTAAAGTTACAGGCGACCAATCATCTCACTCCTCGTCTCCACTTTCAGCTGTGTATGTATGGATTCAGGAATTAATTGACGGTGAAGCTGTAATTTCCTGTCACTCCCTTTTGTATGCGAGCAAAACTGGGGTCCTCTGGTGCCTTAATTCCCACAGCCGTCCGAGTGCATCATGCGTGACTTCTTGCATCCTCAGCCTCTGTGTGTGTGTGTGTGTGTGTGTGTGTGTGTGTGTGTGTGTGTGTGTGTGTGTGTGTGTGTGTAAATGAGTGTGTCTCCCTGCAGCCAGGATTAGCTGGCTGTGTAATGCAGAAGTCGGTCCACAGTGCGCGCAGTGGGAGAGAGGAAATGAGGCGATCAGTGGCAGGGCGGTAATCAGCAGTGACGGCCTGCCTCGAGATCACCTAGCAGGTGATTTGGAGGGACGCTCCACCCAGCTGCCATTTTTGTTGTTGTTGTTATTGTTGTTGCTTCTCAGAATGCTTTCCTAAAATCGTAATCCCTGAAGATAAAACTCCCTGAAAAGCAGAGAAATATTGCTTTTGGAGTATAATATTGTGATGTGTAACAGTTTGATACAATATGCTGCCGCATTATATAAATCACAACTACAGTAAGCCCTTCCATTATTACTTATCTTTATCCTTTCATCCTTCCTTATCTGCTTCATCTAGGAAGCACGCTCTCTCTGTGCTCTCCAGGGAAGTTGTGTGTTTGAGACCCTCAGCCTCTTATCAGACGTCTGTCCTTTGCTTAACCTCACATGCCGGCTTTCCTCCTATATTCAGGGCTGAGACAATTCGCAACTTAATCCCCCAACTTCACTTTCATCGCGTCTTAGTGACAGTTGTATTGGAAGAGAAGGGTCTACTTACCAAGTAAATTACCATATGGGTGTTTAAAAAAAAAAAAAACCTTTTAGAGAGGCTGGGATCATGATGACAGGTAACGGTGATTCACTGGTGTTATAATGCAAACATGATTTGGACGGGGGAAAAAGCCCTTGGGGTATAAAGGAGAAGATAATTAGAGTGAGGGAGAGGTTTTAATCAGAGTTGATCTGTGGAAATGGATCAGGGTCAATAGAGGGACTCATGCGGAGGCTGGTGTGAGCGCCATTATAGAAATTATCTCCTGGCACTTTTGACATTTCAGTCTGCCCTTTAAAACACTTCTGTATCTAAAACTCTTAAGTCATGCGTTGCTGAATCCAAAAAGGTTAAAGTCTGATCGAAGTATTGGTGCTGAATATTTTAAGATTGTGAAATCATGTCAAGTTAGAACGTCATAGATAGACCAGTGTCTGTTGCATTAATACTATTGTACCTGCCCCGTCCCTGTGTGCGGGGGCTGTGGATTAGGAGGTAGCGAAAGGTTGTCCTTCAATCACAGACTTGGTGTTGTGAGCCCCAGTTTCTCCTGTCCACATGTCAAAGTGTCCTTGAGACACTGACACTGAATTTCAAATTGCTCTCGATGCATAGTGGCTCTGCTGCAAGGCAAAATTGTGAAGTCTTGAGAGGGTTTAAAAAACTAGCTGGTGATTTGGAAATGAGTTCAGTGAAGTTACATCGAATTCAGTCTAAAATATTAATCACTGCTGTCAGGTGGTATCAGAGGGTATGATTTTCAGCACTGTCAAAAAATACAGATGTTCCTTTTTGTATTAAACTGATGAGGAGATGCTGTATTGAGGTGATGTGTTGTAGTGCACAGCACCCACCACCAGAGGTCATCCTCTACTGGTGGAACAGGCAGCTGAACTGAGAAAGATGGCGACTGGAAGTGGTGGGGATAATGTTACAGGACTATGAGAATATGCCACGTCCCCTGTTTGGGAGTATAACCACAGAAAACCTAGGGGTGTAACGATCCATTGTTCTGCATTGATATATTGTTCCAATATCGTCGATACAAAGTTAAAATATCGATCATATCGTCATTTTTAGGATATGCTTTTATTTTGTATTTTATTTTTTAGTCTATGTCATTGTCAATCAGCAGCAGGCAGACGGCAAGCAGCCAAGAGAAAGATGATGAGGATAGCATTTAGTTATTCGGGAATAAATTAGCAATGTGGAAATACAGTTCAACAGAGAGCACATGAAGTACCTGCCTGGACAGCATCTCAATCTGCTAACTTCTCATTACAGCATCATTAGCTGCTCTGTTTCAACAATGTTCAACTGAAAAAAAGGTGCATTGAGGCTGAAATTGTGTCGGGAGATGCAGTGACTTAAACCAACGTTGAGTACATAAAATATTAGTTACATGTAATTTGTGAAGCTATGAGCAGAGGGGGGAAAAGTCTGCTAGCTGCTAGGCTAATTTATGCAGTGTAAGCATGCTTAAGCTAATAATGGGTGGCTTGCAAAAAACAGTTGTTATGTCCATGAAGCTTAACAGTTATTACTGTGCTGAACTTCGTGTTGTTGTGAAATGATGCTTTTGTTTTATGGCTGTTGGGAGAAGTTTGTCTTCAGGGTTTTCAGGGCCAGATAGACCTGAAGTTTCATGAAAAAGATGATGGTTTGGGTTAAAATGAAAAGATTTCTTCTAGAAGGGGATTTCTGACAGAAAACCCTGAAGGCTAACATATCCCATGTGCTGTTTTATGTGTATTAGTGGTGTCAGTTTAAAGCAGGTGTCAAACTCATTTTAGTTCGGGGGCCGCATACAGCCCAATTTTAACTCATCCCCTTCAGATTTTTCCTTTTTTTAGTGTAAAGAAAATCATTCTGAAAATGTTCATCCATTTAATTTAATTACATCCAAAACAAACGATGAACAGCCCAATATATCCTAAGAAAAAATGTGTGCAAATTCAACAGTATACATAGATTCATAATTTTCCATGAAAGTGGAGGCTATTGAAGAAGCAGGTTTAGTCATCCGCTGCCTTACAAATCATTTACAATTTAAAGTTTGGTCGGTGCCTCAGCAGCTGGGTTCCACTAATATTATTTTAGGACAGAAGTCTGATACAGATTCTTTCGTTCTGAAGCTGCTGGTTGACAATATTTTGCACAATGTTCAATATCTTTAAACATGGCCACACAAAGTATTAATTGTTATTTAAATATCTTCTGAAACCTTCACATGTGCATCAGCAATCAAAATCGTATAGTGGCAGACTTTGTAATATAAAATAAATATGGTATTGTTGTCGTTACCGTTGATATGATATTATATCATGATGAAACTTGTGATACACACCCCTATTAGCCACATCATCTCACTTCAGCCCACTGATGTGTCGGTATCCACTAAGGCAACAAGTGTCATTGGGTCCTCCAGCAAAAGGGCGCTTATTTCTTGTCTATATTAATCTCTGGGCCATAACTGTGTAAACCGAGCAAGACTTTTCTCAGTGGGCTAAATGCATATTGGAAACAATGCATTGTGGGCTGCACAATGGTATACGTGCCGCAATGACTTCTGTTACCAGTTGCTCGGTTTTTAAATTTTTTCTTTTACACAAATAGTCATATACTGTGGGCTCCAGGGAAATGTCAGGAAGGTATGAAAAATAGATACCGCCCAACCTCTCTGTCAGTTATACAGTAAGGGAAGGTCTTTAATAGAGCTGAGTCACAAACAGGCTGTGATGACAATGGCTTTGGCCTCATACAGAAATCATCCTGCATCAGCACACTGAGTAGGTGAATAAGCCAGAATTATTATTACTTTTTCTGCCTTAGCATCACGCTTCTATCATACCCACACTAAAGTCTGCAGCCTGGTTTCCTCACTGCAGAGCGTGTGTATGGAGTGGGAAAATAAATGTAATATTGACTCCGTAGGTCCCAGATGCTCACGGTTACTGTGTGCGTACTTGTCCAACAGCTATCTGTCACAGTAAGTACCAGCATCAGAAACATAATGAACCGTAATACTCGTACACAGGAACAAATTGACCCACATCTGTTGCATGACGTGTGTAATCATTTCTGCCTCACTCGATGTAAATCGTACAGTGGATTCCAGATGTTGTGGTGATGAGGTGTGTGTGTGTGTGTGTGTGTGTGTGTGTGTGTGTGGGAGCGAGACAGTTTTTAATTAATTCATACCTTTTAATTACATTTTTCTCTGTTAATAAAGAAGCATTTAGCTGCTAGAAAGATGGCCTTCTTCATAAAACTGGGCTGTTTATGCAGCAGTAAGGCAGACATATTTTTTGAAATTGGTGCTACATGACCAGAGAAAACAGAAAAAAGCCTGAAGCATTCATTTTTGCAGAAAATGTATAAAACCTACAACTACCAGAATGCACTGTGCTGGACAGATAAACACACCCACTGGTAGGTGATATAATGCTAGATGCCCATCTAAAAACAATATGGCAGTCTGTTGGTAACAAGCAGTCTCAAATACAGTTAAACAGCGCACTAAAATATGTTTATGAAAACAATATATGCAAGAAATAGGCAACGCAGTAACAAAATCTTGGTTCAAATTTTAGCAGCACTGCTACGTCTTACCGTTTAATCTCAGTTTATCAGCCACTGCTTTTTGAAATACTGAAAAAATTATCACACCCACAAAAAAATGATTTGCATGTTTTCCGGCCTTGGCTACACTTTGCGGTGATTACCCTGACATGCACACAGAGACACACATCTGAGTTTTGAGGACATACATTACTATCAATTTTATGAGGTGTGACGTATAATATAATAATATAACAAGTAGTGGAACGAATTACTGTTGGCAGAGAAGAATAAGTAAAGTAAAATTATTACTTTTGTAAAGAGTAACAAGTAAAAATATGACAGATTATGTGTTTCAAATGAGCAGCAAGATCTGGGCGCTGGTAAGATGGAGGGAAGTTTACTCCAGTTCATTTGCACATACTACCCACATTTTTATGATACAGAGCTGGTTGAAAATCTGCAAAGTATTCCTTTAATTACTGAATTACTGAATTCAAATGTTCACTGTAAAAACGTCTTCTGTAATTTTGTGAAATCTTGTAATTTGTATATTTTAAATGAAGTCAACACAGAAATTCTAGTTGACATTTGTAGACCCATTTCAGAATTAAATCGGTTTGACTCACAATTTTGAGATAGCAGGGAAATGTTTTTGTCCAGTCTCTTGGTCCAGATTTCTGCTTAGTCATTAGTTCAATGTTCACACAGTTTAATACTTTCACCGTCGTACTTGCGTTTAGCCATATCGTTAAGCTAGCTTGCTGTCTCTGCTAAATAGCTATCCGTTAGTCATTCCCTCTACAGCTGCTGCTGTTTTTTTTTTTTGTTTTTTTTTTTTGTGTAGAATTAAGCATCAACATTTGGCCCAACAAGGCCTCCATACACAGTAAAAGTATGATATGATCTGATGCAACTATCAGCAGGATGACATCATCATCATCTGTCACAAATCAATTGAAAAATATATGTGTTAGTGTTCTGATGTGACAACACTGTAGTTAAGGTTTGGTCAGGTTTAGGGGGACCTTTGTTGTCATGGTGACAGTTTCAGACACGTGGTTAGGGTGAGGGAACAGTTGTGATCATGGCTTAAAAATGAAACCAGCGTCAATAAACAGGAAATAAAACAGTAGTCTGCAGTGTTATGTAAATCGTTTGTGACGTAACAGAAACTTTGAGCTGCAGCGTCAGCTGCCATTATGAAAAGGATAGACTCCTTCCTAAAGTGCAAACCCTGCGTATCTCACTCATTATAGCAAGAAAAGTCAATGTGGCAGTAATGAGTTTGTCACTGAGCGAGGTTTGCTGCACTCACTGGTGGTCAGCATGTCTGAGCCACTCAGCAGAGATGTTGCCAAATTTTACAAATCAAAGAGTGACCAACTGTTCATTATATAAAGGGTGAGTTGGCGGCAATCGACATCTTCCCTGTCAAGTTTTTGTTTTTGTGTTTTTAAAAAAGCACTTCCTGATTACGTAGGAACATGATAATTTGTCATAACTGAAACTTTACTCTGAGCTTCCTGGTCTTAAGGGATTTGAGGTCAACCATGTACGTGCTTTTACAATTTTCCCCAGACTGTTGACAACATATCGATAATATTTCAATCTACTCCTTTTGCCATAGTGTGGGCGGCCTCTTCTTTCCACCTTTAATGCTGTCTGACCCCTGGTTGATGTTCTCTGCTGTAGTGTGACTCTGGTGATTCTGATTTAGTGTGTGTCCATCATCCACTGAAGGTTGGTCATGGGTGTGACACTCAAAGCTGGGCAGTCACATGCAGTGCATCTTATAGTTTTTGACCCTTTCTAGCCTTAACAAGCCTTTTTTTTAATCTATATTTATCTCTATTGCTGTTTAATAATCTGAGGGATTTAACTCCCTGGATTAAATCTGAAGTTACAAGTCTTGGTGTGATCCTAGATTCAGATCTAACCTTCAAGTCCCGCATTAACAAGGTGAGGAAAACATGACTTTTCCACCTCAGAAACATGGTACGCCCATTTCGAAATGAAAAAGATCAAGAGAAACTGATTCACGCCTTTATTTCAAGCCAACTTAACTACTGGAACGCCCTTTTTACTGGCCTCCCAAAAAACACCACTGACAGACTTCAGCTCTTTCAAACTCTGCAGCTCGGCTATTAACCAGAACCAAGAGGAGAGAGCACATCAGGCCAGTCTGAGCTGCTCTGCACTGACTTCCTGTTACATTTAGAATTGATTTTAAGCTCCTCCTCCATATATACAAAGCCCTACATGGGCTGCGACCGATCCACATCACTAACTCCCTTGTTAACTCTGCCTCCAGGAACACTGTGATCATCTGCTGCTGGTTTGTTGGAGGTTCCCAGCAACAGCTGGAAGAAGAAGGGGATGCAGCCTTTGTCAATTACGCCCCAAAGCTGTGGAACACACTACCTATAGATATCAAGGAAGCTAGTTCACTAAATATTTTTAAAAGAAAGCTAAAAATGTATCTGTTTACTTTAGCCTTGAGCTAGCTCTGACTTCCAGATACAGGTCTGAAACTCTTTCTATTTATGCTTCACGTTGCTACAACTTTAAAATCTTCAGCCAGAAATAAGCAAGCAACTATAAATGACAAACAATGACTATCAATAAATGAATAAATCAATGTAAATAAAATAAATTTTACAAAAAATGTGGAAATAAATTGAGAAATGTATAAATAAATAAATAAATAAGTATGGAAATAAATAAATATGTTAACAAATAAATTCTGAAATAAATAAATTAGTTAATTAATTAATGTTGAAATTAATATGTAATTGTGTAGATCAATCCATAAATAAATACATAAATAAAAGTAAATTATTAAAATAATTTAATAAAAAAATCCCCTCAATTATCCCACCCTCGGGTTCACTTCCACCATCCACTTTGGACCTTTTGGACATGTAGAATTTCTTATAGCAGTCCATCGTCTCCACTGTGAAATATTTTCTGTTTTTGCTTGCTGCATGTTGGCAGCCTCTTGTTCCGTGCTTGCTATGTTTATGAAGTCAAGAAGCCATCTTTGTATATTGACAGAATGAGGAGCTTTCCATCTACAAGCTATTAGTAGCTTGGCTTGGCAGCTGTAGGGCCAGCTAGCCGCAGACGTCTCTGCTTAACAGTGAGCTCCAAGTTGGAGCTGTCGTTAAGTAACAGGACTTTTGGCAAGTAAGGAATTGTTTTGGACGGCATGTTTGATTGCATCTCTAAAGCCATCTTCCACAACTCTGCAACCCTTGGGCACTTTCACACCATATGAAAAAATGTGCCCACACATTTGAGTGCATCGGGTGCAGTTTGATGATGTTAAAGCCTTCATTTATTGCAGAGTGTGAGGAGTGAAGTATGTTCTGTGTAGGAAATTAAAACAAATAACTTGATGGTTGTGGTTCCAGGAAGAGTCGTTGCATGTTCTGCCAGATTAGTTTCCTATTTGGGTTGAGCTATTTGAGGAGAGGTCTGCCTTCCACAGTCTGTCGATAGAGGCTTACAGAAGGCTTAATGCAAGATGGAATATATTGTCAAGACCAGTCCGCTGCCAGTCGGAGCTGGATGAAATAGATGAGTGGAGAGAAGTATGTTCCAAGGCCCACCATGAGTACTAATTACATTGCGGAGTTGGAGATAAAGAATAAAAGAAAGATGTACCAGGTGGATTGAAATTTTTATGGATTTCTTGAAATGCCCGGAGGAGCATAAATGTCACAGAGTATGTGTCTCCCTTTTTACCCCACTGAGGGAGCGAAATTGGTTGGCTTCCCAGTTGGAGGTTCTTGTTACGAAAAAAGGAGAGTGAAGATTCCATTTAGACAAAACTTTGCAGTGTTTTTTGGCAAGACGGCAGGTTGAGATTAATATGTGACTAACTCAGGTTTACACCCTGCCACAACACTGCTGATTTTGGAAGACCAACTAACCATTACACTGTCATGTACCCGTGACTAAATATTGTAGTTAGTAGCTATTTTTGTGGTCTCTTTTATTATTTATTTTTAAGTGGGAGTTGTTGTGATAGTTTTAGATAACCTGAAGCATCAAGTGTTCCTTTGTTTTGCAGCCTGACTTTGGCCAGAGCAAACCTCCCAGTACCTGGTGTCACAATGGAGTGGTAGCGCCAGGTCTAACCTGTGTAATGGCAGCAACAGAAAGTTTGGTGATCCCAAGTCGGGGCTGTCTGGGTTCCAGAGTTGGTGTTTGCGCTTTTGTGACCATGCAAACACACAAGAGGGTGGAGCTGTAGAGGACTGAGGGTTGGATCTGACTCAAAGAGTGTAGCTATGCCTCACTGACAGCCTGTCACTCAAGCAGATTGCCTTTAAATATTTGTAACTCTACACCTGCATAAAATGTAAACAGGTGAGTTATACATGTAGTGCCCTTACAGTTGCCATGAATGTTGAAATTAGCTAAAAAACAAAATTGTTTTTGTACCAGGCTGTAAACATGTGTTTATTTGTGCAGTGGTGTTGGGCATTTTCACATGGGGGTCTGTGTGGACTGACTTGCTTCTGGAGTCAGCCTCAAGTGGTCGTTCAAAGAAGTGCAGATTCTGGCACTTCCTTGTAGTTGGTTGTTGGCCCTGTTTTTGAGATGACCTGAGATTGGCCAAGGTGTCCAGTCATGGACAAGATTTTCTAAAACCTGAAAGCAGAGCTAAGAGGAGGTGCAGGAGTCTAATTCTCTCAGACCACTTGAATACAAACAAAGTTTATTAAGGGAATTTTTGCCCAATGACGCCAAACTCAAACTGCCTACCTGAGCTTTAAGCTAAATAAACCATTTGATTATCTCAAACTTGCATTGTCACAAAACAGGGCTGTTTTTTATCTATTGAAGACTTTAATGTGGTAATATTAAAACATACAAGTATGAAAAAAATAGAATTAGAAGTACAAGAAGATGTGTATGGTGAAGTGTGCGGTGTAACTGCATTATTAAACTAAGACAGAACGATTATATTATTGTCAATTTCTTTCCATACTGCTTGCTGTAGTTGTCTGTACAGTCTGAGGTGATTGTGATGTCCATGTTCTGGGTTTATTCATTTTGTTCATCCGGTATATTTTGGTGAATTTCATTGTCTGCCCACGTTTACACACTTGCACGCCTGCCTATTTTCATTGAGGTGTGGGTAGTGTGGGCTGTGTTCATTTATTGTCTCATGATTACGTTTGCTTTCATAATCGTGACATCCCTGTTGTTATCACTTAAGGTCCGACCAAAAAAGTTTCATTTGGCAGGACTCTAGAGTTTGGCATAAACACACAGTGACTCCGGAAGGTTGTGATTCAAACTGAGTGACTAAATATTTTGCACTTTTATTTTTGTTTTGCAATCTGTTCATTCTGAAGCCAACACTGCAGACTAACCAGAAATGTAACCAAAAAGCAAAACAAATGCCCACATTGATAAAATTCTGATGTCAGGCCACTGCATCTGTCTGTTTTATGTAGTTTTTTTTTTTCACCCAGTACACAACACAGTGCAACTTATTTGACTAAAACTCATTTTTGAAAAGTGGAGATTCAAGGATTTTTGATAAATCACCATCACGGACTGAACTAGATTAAAGTGGTTTATAATGACATTTTCTGAAAGAAAACATTTCTCATCTCTCTCCTCCTTTCACACGCAGACACATGCATTATGTAGGTATAATCTGTTTTGATGAAGCCAGCCCTTGTCGGCATTACTCCCTTGTTTGCAGTTCTCTGGCAGACAGCTTGAGGTTTACATAATCCTCGCTGCCTTAGCTGCTGAACCGTATTGTCACCGCGACACCTGCCGCAGCAATCTGACTGACCGACACCTGCTGGGCCAGCACACGGCCTCAGCCTCGACTGTGTGGGAGAAGTGACTGAGAGAGATGATGATGGGTGATAAAGAGGTCGTATACTACAAGGGGAATCTGCTGTCAAGGATGGACAAAAGTTGAAAGCAGAATAAAGAAGGAGATGTGAGCACCTCAGAGCATTCAAGCAAAGAAACAAAAGATTTAAAGGGAAGATAAAATACATCCTTCTGTCTGTTTTCTGCACTTTTTTTGTCCCTTCTGGGTCGCAGAGGGACCTGAGTTTATCTCAAAATTATTTGGTTTAAAGGCATCAAATCTCCCTGGACACATTCACAGAAATTCCATTTCCGAGTTACCTGACCCACGCGTCTTCAGACAGTGGGAGGAAACCCCATGACCACAAAGGAAACATACAAACTCCCCACAGATTAGACCATATCTAAACAACCCCACTGACAACCCCACTGCTCATCAAACCTCTGCTGTCATGGAGACGGCTGCTGCATCCTCCTCTCTGAGCTCTTTCACTCCAGTTCATCTGATTTATCTCTGTGTTGTTATTCTCTCTTTTCAATTGAGACCTACCGTTCAGGCTGCCCACCTGCTCCTGTGTGTAGACTCCACCCACAAGATGCTCCCCAGTTCCTCCACTACTCTTTATTAACTGGTGGAGGATCTGGGGTTGTCAGCCTCCCTTGTGTCTTGAGCTGGAGAAAGCCAGTTTCCCATTCGTCAAAACCTACATACAGAGGTGGAGAAGTAGCTTGATGATGTTGCACTCCTCAGTGCTGTTACTTTCTACATTGGCTGTTCACTCACGATCTACCTCTCAGGGTTGAGTCGTGCAAGCTGGGACCCTCGGTGGTCTTGTGGGACCTTTGCAAATCTTCAAGGTGGTCAGCCTTGTATGGGTGCGTCTACACTTTGCTTCCATTGATAGCCTTAGCTTTGTTTCACCTGTTTTAATTGAAACAGGCCCCACTTTCCCAAAGGGCCCCGGCTGACATGCAAATTGAATAATTCACCTATTTTGTTTGGGCTGGACTGCAGACAGTCAGGAGCCAGCCCTGAAAATGTGAAAGTCTGTCACTGAGTGAACATTCTCGGAACCAATCGGCTGTATTTGGTGTCTGACTTCCGGCAGACGGCGATACAGCCTCTGGGGGCAGAACCCCAATTTTTTGACATTCCAGTTTGATTTGGGCGGAGGAGGCGAATTTCCGTTTCCAACTTCCGTTTATATATAAGTAAATATGCTGAACGCCAATTATGTTCACTGCACGGAGCGTTTAACCTGCCAACAACTGGAGCCAGCTCTCACGTGGTTGGTCAATATCACGCGGACTACAAACAGCCTACAACTGGAAACCAGGGCTCTTCCGCTCTTCTTCCGGAGGGTTTGCCTACAGACTCTACATTCACTGAATGTAGAGAAGATGATAAGATGACATTCACCAAGCTCTGTTAGTAAAAATGAGTATTGGCTGAAGGTTAATTACAGGCTCCCATGATGTGTTCAAATCAATCTTATAATTTTTTTTAACTTGAATTAAGTTAAGAAGTTATTTGAAGGAGAAATGTATTGATGTTTTTACAGCAATATAAAACAGATATTAGAGAGGGAATTATGATAAAGTCATAGTAAAAAGGCTTTTGAAGCAGTTATTTTGAAGGTTGATAAATGTGTGTGATTGAATTTGTGCTCACTCAAAGGTAGTGTAATAAAGGACTGAATGACTGAATGAAGCAGTTCAGTTATTTTTTGAAATAAAGATTTTTTTTATTTCCACAAAAAAAAAACAAAAAAAAACAACAACAACAAAACATCACTGCTGATATCAGCTATCAGCGAAATTGTTATTTAAACATCGGTTTCAGTCTAGAATTTCACAATCAATGCATTCCTAGTAAATACTCATGGGTGGGACAGTGTTTCTGCCGGTGATATATTTGTTACTGCAATCAATCATCTTATCAGTTTCCTCAGCACATAGGCAGTTGCTGCTGCTGCTGCTGCTGCTGCTGCCCAACATGTTTTATATGTTTCAAACATGGTGTTTCAATCATATATTTATGGGGTGATGACACAATTTGACGCATAAAAGACCAGGGTACTGTGTGTGTGGTAAGTGTGTGAGAGGCAGAGTGACAGTGTATACGCTCAGAGCAGACAGATGATGGGGATCAGAGCAGAAAGAGAAATTAGAAGATACACAGAGTATGTTTCAGTTTCTCTATGAATAAATGCGACCCAAGGCTCTTACAATGGGCCCCCAGATGCTTCAGTCTGCCTCTGCCTTTCTTATCCCATGCACATCCATCTTCAGCTCCATGTGTCTCATGCCAAGCCTGTCAAGATTCCTTTCTTGCTTTTCTCCAGACCTTTCTCAGAAGTGCTTGTTAGATGGTACCCCCGTGCCTTTGCAATGTCGGATTGGTGGGATCTTCAACTGCCAATTTCTTTAACTTTCTGAAACTGACAATCACGCCCACTTCATGCTGCGATTGGCCTGCAGTGCGGTGTGGAGGTGAGGAAGGAGCCGGGGGTTGAGCTTTTCTCTCTCCAGCCCTCTTTTTCATCTTTAACTCAACTATTTCTGTCGTTTTTCATGTGAATAACCTGGTGCAACACTCTGAATGACTTCCAGCAGGGACTGTCAGGAAATGTGTGTCATTATCCCCGTATTTAAATTATACGGTGTTCCCCACTCTCTGTAATAGCCAGCTTTTCACTCTGCCTTACACAGCTCCACGGGGTAAACCATCATGGCATGGGTTTTGAGCACCAGGAGTACTGGGAGTGGTCAGGGACTCTGGTTCAGGACCTATCATGAACTGCTGACCTCTGCCAGTATCACCCTTGAGGAAGAGGTCATGAACAGCACATGTTAATATACATAGATATTCATCTGACCAGGCAGTCTCTGGTTATTAGAGCGTGACTGAAGTGCAAGCCATAACATGTGTTGATTAAAATTGAAGCTTATCTGTTCTGTCACGACTGAAATACTGGTTTAACTTCACTGTCAGTGTCCCACTCTTTACTCTGTTCTGCCTACCTGTACCTCTACTGATGACCGTCTTCCTCGACCATCTCGGCTTTTTCATCTTACCGACTGTGAGATAGCTTTTGGCCACTGCAGCTGGGATTTAGCTGCAGTACAAATGACTACCGTGGCCAAGCTCTTTGACCACGTCCATACCTCAGTGTTCATGGCACAGTCATTAACTCCGCGGCAGTCTCCAAGAAACCCCCATGAGCATGATCTCGATGTTACTGGGAAGCATCTGCACCACCGTACTTCTCTGGCTCCATAGATGGCTTCCACTTCTGCACCTGCTTCCCTTCATGATCTCACCGCCCCCTCCTTGTTTCATCTCTGGGGGCATCATCAGGAAGCCGGCCTGTCTCCTCCTGAGCATTGTTCTGGCAGTCCAGGTGTTTGCCAGTACTTCCTCGCCCAGACCTCATTGATTTTTTTTTTTTGACTCCAACCCTATTCTTCTTATCCCTGCATCATCAGCATGCATCGTCTCACTGTCAACTAGGGTCCAGCTGTAACTGTGGCTGCTCATTATTGTCATATATTTCATCTTTCTTTTTGTCTTTCCCTCTATTCACCAACCTTATGGATATATTTTTATTCTGTAGTGAGACACGGAGAAGTGAGATATACAAACCAGACGGTGCATCGAAGCCACATCCTTACTGTCACTTAACAGCGTGTACTGCAACAAACTAAGTTCATGACCTGTCCGATGGTGTTAAAAGAAACTCCTGTCTGTTTTCCGAGATAGTTTGCTTTGTACAGACGGGTGAGAAATCTGTCAGTTGAACTCTGTTGCAGACCAAAAAAAATGCACCAACACGGCCTGAGATCTTCTTTCATGTGAACTCTGGTGCAGACTCAACAGATCAGCCTCAGGGTTATGTGGTTTGAATGTAATACTTTGCACAAATTGAAAAACAAAAGAAAAAAAACAAGCCATGATCTGCGAATTTTCTATTTCAGGATGTTTCATCTCTTGCTGACTCTATCACTTTGATCTTATCTGACTTGTTATCAGTAACAAATATGGTGAGTTTGGAGTAATGCTATTAACCATGCACCTCCATGTGAGGTCTCACAACCAAGTGGGGAATTAAGTAAAGCAAGAAGTGCAGTTACAGGAATTGTTCACCATTTTAGGGAATGTGCTTATCTCTCGTGTATGTATGGGGCGGCTCTCAGCAGGTAGAGTGGTTGTTGGTTAGATCCCTGCCCCCTACAGTCTCCATGCTGAAGCATCCTTGGGGAAGATACTGAGCCAAATTGTGCATGCATGTTAACCTGAGGGCAGGTGGCACCTTGTGTGGTAGCCATGGCCACCAGTGAATGAATGTGTGGGTTGGTGTTGCTCGTGCAGTAAAGCACTTTGAGTGGTTGCAAAAACTAGAAACACGCGACATAAATGCAGTCCATGTACTATTAACTATCTGTATGGTTAAAAACAATGCTACCGAAAGTAGCTAAGCTTCACTCAGCACTGAAGGCTGGAAACAGGGAGAAACGGCTGGCCAGACTGTGCCAATTGTCGATTGTGACATTATAGCCATTACAGATACCGATGCTTAAAGTAACATTTGGCCAATAGCTGTTACAGATGTTTTTATGTTGCTGTTCATTTTGTTTTTGTTGGTATTTATTACCTCCTTTGTGCCATGGAAAACTTCATAGTTCAGTCACAGAAATTTATTAAACAACCTTTAATATCAGCTTTCATATGGAAAACATTTTTTAAAAAACTAAATTATTATTATTATTATTATTATTATTATTATTATTATTATTAAAAAGGACTTCAAAAGCCTGTTTACTATAATATTTCAGAATATGTGTCTTATATCAGTCTGAAAACATAAACAAATTTCTCCTTCAAGCAACTGTACTTATTCAAGTTTCTCACAACCAATAAACTATATTTTACACGATTACATCATAAGAATGTTATAACTTACCTCCATCAAAAACTCATTTTCTGTACCCTCTTATACCTACTCATTACTTTAAGTTTGTGGCTGTAAGTCTCGAGCCTTGCTTTTTATCCTGCGCAAAACTGATGTGACACAACAGGAAAACATTAGCCAGTGCCATTAGTGAATGTCATCTTACTTGCAGATAGACCACTGGCAGTCAACAAGGCGAATATTGGCCGATGCTGATGCTGAGCTGATAATATGGTCCCTAGTCCAAAGCTAACACATTATGTCTACCATCGCCTCTGAAACTCACTAATTGGGGCATTCGTGGCTTAGCGGATAAAGCAGGCACCCATGTACAAGGCTGTTGCCGTTATCCTGTCCATTAAAGGCAAAATGCCCAAAAAATATATTTTTAAAAGTCACTAATTAACATGTGCTTGCCCAGGAACAGTAATTTGGCCAGAGGCAGTGACTGGCTAAGAAATGTTTTTCTTAGACTTTGGTTTTTGTACTGATTGAAAAATAAATAAATAAACTTATTTATAAACATTTTTAATCTTCAAGTTTGGCATTTTGGTTGTCTCCACCTTGATTTTTTGAGCCAGATGTGGCCATAATTGGATTAGAGGGTCCGACTCATAGATTGTGGTGACGCCTCCTACAAAGCCTGTCATTCAAAGCTCCTCTGTCCTTAATTATACTGTAAGCTTTAATAAAATGTAAAAGAGGGATTATATAAAAATCCACTGTACGTTCAGTTCTCATTACTTTGGAAATAAGCTGTAGAGACCAAACTTTTTCTCTAAGAGTAGCACAACATGCTGTCACTCACCAGAGTAATCAATTTTGACTCCAGTTGCACTGATAATTCATGATTCATCACTAAAAAAGTTGAGTGGAATCAGGTTATTACATCATTTAACTCGTGTTGAACTCCTGCTTTGTTTGTAATAAGTTGGTGTGAACTCTTAAAAGTAGAAGGCAAACTGTGTGTCCATACACACACTGTGTGTACTCCATAGTGTCTGTGCTGTGTGAAACACAATACACTGAATACATTGAGAAGCTTTTGTTCATTACTGCGACTAATGCAACAGCATCCACTGACTCCACAGATCCCATTAGGGTGCCTTATTTACTGTACAAGCTGCTCCTCTCCTCTCTGTTCTGTACTGTCCACTCCAGCAAACACTATTGTAACTAATGACTAACAAAGTGATCGTGCTCCAGGAGCAGGGATGCTCTCCAGTAACTCACTTTATATCTCATACTGGGTGCAGGTTTTGCCGGGGCACCCAGGGATTGTTTGTAGGCTGGTGCAGTCAGGCATGGTGGGGAATAGGAATGAAGGGATTATGATGAGCTGTTAGCATTTGCCCTACTCAAAGACACACACACATACACATATAAGGAGCCTAGACAAACCAAATTAGGCTGCCAAATTGGGTTCTCTCTCTTTCCTGGCCCTCCTCTCCAGAGCCTTTGATGGTCTGCGTCTCTGAGGGCTCTGCCATCATCAGGGAGAGATGAGAGGATTGAGAGGCTTAGGCCCTCTCGGAAAGACAAGAGGGTAAGAGCCCATTCAGACTGCGACAGAGACGAAGACATGACCTGTGGCAGATTAAAGTTGAAGGTCACTATGAGTACATTTCCAGTAACATGACAACATGCTTTGGAATGACTAAGTAGTTTGAATCATGTGAGAATGTTAGTGAATTACAAGAAGCAGGTGATTCATGTTGATTAAAAAATCTGCAAAGCTTATGTTCAGAGTGACTCACTAAATGCACAAGAGAGGCCAGTTTAGTCTGCGATAAAAGGCATAGGAGAGAATAATATTTAACCTTATTAATTTCTAAGATGGCTGTTTTCAGACGAGTTTATGAGTTTGTATTTAAGGATTATGTGACCATAGAGTGCCTTTAAAAGTTCCTCCTCACTTTCTAACTTTACTTGGGAAAACTATGGGACTCCCATTGGACCTAAATTATACAAAAGCTTAATCTGCAATCATTATAGAGTAGTGCAGCAATGAGTGCTCAAACTGCACTTCCGGTTCCCTCGTCTCAATGTCAGTGGGTTTTTGGTTAGATGCCTGAAAAAGAGTGGTTAACAAAAGCTTAAAGGATTTTCATGATTTGTTCTCGGACATAAAATACGTAAGCAAATACCTCACTTGTCACTTGTTTTGTGTTTTGCTCCATCATCACTGCATTATGGTCAGAAGACAGGTGGTGCCTTATTTTCTGACAGGCAGCTGGAAACATCTGCAGTAGAGGTGCTCCTTTTGTGCTCTTCCCCCTACACTCAATCCCTGCTTGTAACAAAGGTATGAATGGCGAATGTAGTGAAGTACAAAATAGATTACCGGCTCAAGGATATACTTGAATAAAGAGTGGAAGTATGGTTTTTAAAAAAGAACTTATTCCTTGAAAAATACTTTTTTTCTTCACTCATGTAACTTGTTTGTTCGGGGTGGCATGGTAGTACAGTTGTTTGCTTTGTCGCCTTTTCTCCGGGTACTCCGGCTTCCTCCCAAAGTCCAAAGACATGCCGACTAGGTTAATTGGTGACTCTAAATTGCCTGTAGGTGTGAATAAGAGCATGAATGGTTGTCTGTCTCTGAAGCCCTGTTTCCACTGAGCAGTACAGTTCAGTTCAGTTTGATACGCTTTTTTTTTGTTTCCACTGTGAAAAGTGGTGGATGGTACCAATGGAACTTTCTGCTGGAGAACCTAGCACACAGATCTGGGACTAAAAGGTGGAGCTGTGAACACTGCAGTCTGATTGGTCAGTAGAGGACGGTCACTCTGCTCAGGGCTGAGTTGTGGCCGGTTTTGAGGCTCATGTAACCACTGTTCATACTGTGGAGAGTTTTATTAGTAAGTTTTAACTTAACTAAAATGAAAGGATGTTTTGCTGCCTCTCACAGCAGCTGTAGTCTGAGAAAAAAGTCTCCTAATTCACTGGGCCAACTGCCGACGACTTTTAAGGTGGAACGTTAACTTGTAATGTTACTCAATGCAGGAGTTGATGACGTGAATCCATCAGCACACGTTAAATTTCACTTAAACAACTTTGACCATCACTTTAGTTTTTATGTGACACGCACTAATAGTAATAAGTGGATCTTTATGCGTTTACATATATTAATTTCGGACGGGTCATGTGAACTGCATATATTCTAATCCTCACTCGGAGAAAAAAAACATCGTGGAGCGTAGTTCCTGTGGGCTCCAGCAACACTAAACCCCTGAGCTTGCCTGAGAAGGACTAAATGCACAAACCCATTATTTTTAAATAATAAGAGACTCTCACTTCAGCCTTTTTTATTTTGTTCTGAAAATGTCGGCGTGCAGCCTCGTTCCGTGGATGATAAACGAGGTGCAGGCTTCCATCTGTGTCACCGGTAATGAGGAAATACAGTGAGTGCTGGACGGAGCAGTGACAACAACCCCGCCCACATTTAAGGGTACTGTTTGGTACCATGTCTGAAGGGTTACTTTTGGCTCCAAAGGTGTCATACCGAAAGTGTTTGGTGGAAACGGGGCTTATGTGTCAGCCCTGCGATAGTCTGGAGACGTGTCCAGGGTGTACCACACCTTTCACTCAGTGTCAGCTGGGATAGGCTCCAGCCTCCTTATGACCCCTAACAGGAGCTTTTTCAGTCTTTTTGAGAAGAGAAATCACTTCTACAGTATTTTTGAAATATGGATTGAAACTGTAGCTTGAGAAGTGTTGCTTTATGTGCTGAATAATTTAACAGGAGTGTCATCAGTTGTGGTTTTGTGCTTCATCAGGGACATGGTGTGTTTTATTAAACTCTGAAAAATGAAAGTCAGCTATCTTCATATTGTGTGATGTTTATTGTCGTACCTTCTCTCGCTCTTATTCCCATGAGCTAAAGATATTAACCCCCATTAGCGTGCAGACACATCATCCGCTTGATTAGGTGAGTGTGTGAGTACATTTTTTTTTTCCCCCGTCTGAGTGTGTTTGCATGTTCACTTACATGTGTAACTTTCCTATAAGCTCTTTAAGAATAGATAATCTGTTAGCAGCTGCAGGGGGTCCACAAATGGATGCATAATGAACACACACACACACACACACACACACACACACACACACATTCACATACAGAACGCTGGCTAAGACTCAGCAGAGATAAGCCAGTGGATTAAAACAGCACCAAAATGTCTCTGATGTAGGGGACAGACAGTTATGTAACACAGAGAAACGCTGACCAAGAAGAGCAGCTCAGTGTGTGTTCATGAGCGAGTGTGTGCCTGATTTTTTAATATTCCTGCAGCTTTAAATGGCTTCCACACATATTGTTTTACCCATCAAGGTGATCACTTAAAAACAAACACGACCTCAGAAGAAAAGTTATTCTGCGGTCCCTTAAGAGAACACAAGCAGAACTAAATTTGAGGTTATATTTGGATGTACCTTTGCCTCTATGTACAGCTGCACATACAAATTTAATCAACTGGCTCTGCTCTCTTCTTTGCTGCCTGAATGCGCTGATTTCTTTACAGCAGTGCCATCCTCAAGCCCCCACTGCATTAGGATGTGCAGGAGGAACTCCCCCTACAGGCTGAACACTGCAACAACAGCACATTATCATTCAGCTCACACTGCGGCTGCTTTTAGATCCTGCTTGTAGTTAGTAGTTTGTGGTTATCATGGCTATTGGTATACTCAACATGTCTGACCTTGACTCGCTCCGATTTAACATTTGGTTTCGTGAGAAAGAAGGCAAAGAGTTAAGTGGCTCTTCAGGTGGATTACATCCTGTTGTCAAGCTCTCTTCAAGGGAGACATGGGAGCGGAGAAAGTGACATGAGAATGAGATGAAGAGGCAGAGAGAAGGTGGAGGGAGAGGCTGAAGTATGGGAGAAGGGAGAAGAAGTGAGTCATGAGGATTTGTTTGCAATTTAGAATTTCGATTATGTCTGAGAGGCTTTGCATGACTTCAGTGTTAGAAAATAAAACTTTGAGCATAAATTAATAATGTATAGACGTGGTAATATAAATTTGATGTAAATAATTTATTTAAGTGCTATACCACCAGACTGTTATGTATCTTCAAGACACTTCTGTGTCTCCTTCCTCCTGACCCTCTTGTTAGTAAGCAGTCACGCAGCAGGTTTTCACACACACATATATATGTATATATATATATATATATATATTCCAAGCTACGTGAGCATGTGTCTCCTCCTCCTCCAGCTCTCCACTCGAGTCAAAGGGAATTCCTGAGCGGCGCTCAACCTCGGCTCTGACATCTCATCTCCCACGCAGCCTCTCTGCCCCCCAGCTGTTTGCCACTTTTTTTATATACATAGTTTTCATATTTTTTGTTTTCAAATATGCAATTGTTCAGGACAAGAGTAAAGCTCTTTGTGGTGATTTTTTAAAGTAAATCTAGTGTTGTTAGCAGAGTGTTTGCTGAATGACATCATGTCAGATACAACCGGATTAGCCAACAATAGCAAATCCTGTTCTTTAAATCCGCTGGCTCGAGGTTTTTCCAACAGTGTGTGTAGCAAGAGGAAGTTAGTATGGAAGGTATATTGTGCAGGAATTTCCTAGAAAACAATGTATAGCAGTAACCGGTCAATTATACAGCAGTAATATGTGTAACAAAGTCAGATGTACATTTGTAATATTAAGAATTATAATTACCCATAAGTAGTTTCAGTTGTTATAACCTGACATGCTTAGGCCTCCATAGTCAATATGTGGAATTTGATACTCAGTTTCTGTACCCCTACGTTCACCTTTAGAGGTACCGCACCTATAAAGGGGCATCTCCCACCTTGCCTCTCCCCTTTTGCTGTTGTGCTCCATGGAAGAGGTCAGTGACATTGCTCTCATAGTAATATCCGTGTTTAAGCGCTGTTTACAAGTTCATTTTATGCGGACATAATCTTGTGTCACTTAATTTGTGTAGGGGCTTGAATTTATATGTTTTATCGTACTGAATGTAAAATGTCCACTCTTTTGCTGCTAAGCTCCGTGTGAGAGCAGCTTGGGTTTATATGGTTGTATTCAACAGAGGATTTCGTTTTTACCTCTTGTTGTCAGGAATAAATGGAGATCTTCTCCAAATATATCCCCAGTTTGGGCCTCTTCATATCAACACAACGCAGACAACACTGGACTCAAGGGGTGACCCCGAATAGTCAATGATTCAGTGATTCGATTTGGAGAAGTCTGATCTGACTGCCAGTCTCATCGTCGAATCATCGCAAAATGTGGTTATGAAACAAGACCGTACCATTCTGACTATATGGGGTTGCTCACTGCTGCTGAACATTTTGATTTGACATAGAATGTATTTGTTTTCTAGTAATTCATGATATATAGCCTATTTTGATACAAACATCAGCCTAATTTTTGTTAATAAAAAATTGAAAATGACGCGTTAATCGGTAGGCATAATCATCACTAAGCATGAATAAATCACCCAGTTGCTCGATCCAAATAAGCTGAGGTGAGTGAGTGCGCTGCAGGACCATCAGAGCAGCATCGAGGCCTAGGTGATTTAAAGTTAAAGTCCCACTGATTGTCACACACCTGAGTGTGTGAAATTTGTTCTCTGCATTTGACCCATTCCCTGAGGGAGCGGTGAGCAGCAGCGGTGCGGCGCTCGGGAATCATGTGGTGATGATTTACGGTGGCGGAGCGCATAATCAAACACTTTGAAGGAGGTATGTGCTCTCAAATCAAACTTTTTTGAAGGATTATTCGGTTACCTGAAGTGTCTTAAAATGAATTTCACCGCTGATTATTTTCTTGATTTTTATTTTGTCACTTTTTGTCCAACGATTGAGAGCAGTGACGCACGGTCCATGTGGATGAACTTGTATGAACCTGAGTTGATTAATGAAGTAACTTGAAGTCAAAAAGATAGAAAATTGTTTTACTTTTACTTTTATTATTACTTTTATTATTATTATCTTGTCATGCCAACTGAAGAATTAAATTTGTTTTTTGGGTGTTTTAGCTCTTTTCTCTGGAGCGGAAACTGACGCAAATGAGCTCATTAATCAATGAGGGGGAAAACAACATGATTCGATGATTAGTAGGCTAAAGGAAAAATCTGGCAAATCAGATTCAACTATGAAAATTCTTAGTCGGGGACACCCCTGCTAGAGTCCACCAGTTACATCAGCTCATTCAGAAGTAATCCCTTTCAATCATCACTTATGCCCCGATAAAAGTGTGTGGCGGTGTATTTATCTGCAGTGACTCTGCCCTCTGTCTGTATTTTCCTCTTATTTTGCTATGATCAGGACATTTCTGTGCACAGTGCCCAGGTAAGTTTGGGACTTGATAAAAAGGGAGCCACCAGATGCCAGACCGTAAGTAGCATGTATCCAAGAGGAAGCTATGAAAATGGCAAACACAGCACTGGAAAAAAAACCGCATATAGCGAGGCAAAATGTCAAGGAGACAAAGCTCCTTCTAAAACAAGAATACTGTAGGGTTCAATTTTACTTTCACTTTTGCTGACAATACTGTTTACAAACAGTAAGCGACAAATCCTGCATAGTATAACTTTAAAGGAATAGTTTTTGGAAAGATCCCTTCGCTTTTTTTTTTTTGCCAAGAATAAGATGAAAAGTTCAATTAAAGATATTAAATTAGCTTGAACCAGCAGCTGGTTAGCATAAGCTTAGCCTGGAAATGGGGAAACATCTAGCCTGGCTCTCTCAAGAGGTATTTTTAGTGAGCGATTAATGAACTTTAGAGTTGCTGGTAGCTATTAACCGCCTCCAATAAAAACTTCACATGCACTGCCTCCAAATTCATCTCCCTACCCACACCGAGTCTGTCCGATATGAACCTCAGAGCCATCATACACCAAGCATGCACAATATCAACTGACACTGATCACCCCCTAAACCAACATTAAACATCACTCCCACCTAGTTGGAGATACAGAACATTTAAATGGAGAAGAGCCCGCTCCAGTATGTTTTGTTGCTTCTGTAGAGCAGCTCTGAACAATCTGCATCACTAACAGTGCTGTGAGTTTGGTTTACCTCATGTTTGTCTTCAGCCTTTTCCAAAGCAGCTGTTGACAGGAAATTTAAACCATACATCCTTATTAAATCAATAAAACCACAGTTCCTACACATTATTATGGACAAATTTCAAAATTTTGCATGACTTTTCAAGGGCCTATAAAGATGTTTCCAAGTCCATTCACAACGTATAGCCGAACAGAAATGTATTTACCTTTAGATTTACTCCAAATGTTAATTATTAAATGAAAATCAACCTTTTCCAGTTGGCACTGACTTTAAACCATGAGGGAAAACCGAAGTGATTATACTATCACTATGTTCTTAATTCGAATGTGAAAAACAATGCAGCACCATAAGAATGTGGGCCTACTTTTCAAACTGGAAATGGCGGCCGAGGACTGTGCAAGCCGTGAACGCCTCTGCATTGTACACATGTAAGTTATAAGTTTTGCACTAAGCACCACTATACTGTTGTCAGGTATAAGCCAGCAGTATGTTTATTGGGTTAATTTAGCAGTCTGTAATGATTTGGTATCACAAAGGATAACGCAAATGCTGATGCTAGTCTGCTAACCAGCTAATTTGCAGTTGTCATTTCCGGTAAGTGCACAACGGCTGTGTTTGGTTTGAGACAACACTACCCTGTCGAAATTTTCACACTACACCAAAAAGTACATAGTGCACATGGTATACTACATAGATGTATACTAACGGAAGTATGTGATTTGAGATAGTGCAAGTGTCTGCTTTCAGTTTGGTCCGACGAAAGTGTACTGGCAAAACTTGGCAGTTCATATCACAACTGAGCCATTTATGAAGCAATGACTCAACAAATGGTGAAGAGCAGCTGCAGCTGTCTGTTGTTTGAGCTGGACAGAGCGGTGGGATCTCAACCAGGTCCCAGTGTGGACTCTGGTGACAAATATTAATAACATGCATGAATGTAAAATCTAGTTGTGTTGTCTAGCTAGTTGTGAAGGGGTCTGTAGTTTGCTGTGTGTGTTGCTGCTGTATGTGTGTATCTGTAGGTTTCTGTGTACTGGCTGTGAAAAGGAATATCCCTCTGGGACATGTAAATCTAAATCTAGACAGATTTTGTTGTCTTTGGATAAAGCCATTCTAGCTGAGTACTGGTTTTATGCTAAGCTAAGCTAACCAGCTGCTGGCTGCTACATATTTGTCATGACAAGAGAGAGGTATCGATCTTCTAATCCTACTCTGTTTGTGGAAAAACACCCATACCAGGCCCCATCTCATGCTCTGCTTTAGCCAGACTATTTCCAACAAGTTGAGGCATTGTCATGGTTACCATTGTCAAGAGATGCACAATAGCAGAGCTAATGTAGACACACTCCTGTGCACACTCAGGCTTGGCTCTGCGTGTTGTGTACTCAGTTTGGTCGCCACTTTGAATAATCAACAAGTCTCTCGAAGGAGTTTGAGGTCCACCATCTGGAGCAACAGGGAGACTTTGGCCCTCTGTCAATCAGGGCAGCTCAGGCCTGAACAGGGTCTAGACTGGACCACACAGGAGCCAGTTAATAGTCTGAACCATATGTATGTCCAAGACCAAGTGAAAAGTTTGGCTCTTCTGCCGACTCTTGGCATCTGCTGGGCAAGGCATGATCAAGATGCTAACCTTATTGGCCAGGCTTTGACGACTGCATAGAACTTTATCAGCAACATTAACAGATATATATCTTGTGTTGTTTTACCGTTCTTTGTTTCATGAGTTACGAGTTACATTGGATTCTTTTACTTTATTTTTTTATTTTCTACAACAATGTTTGTCTGTTCAGCACCTGCTCTTGTTTATTTTATCATCCCACCGTCTCGTCAGTTCGACCTCTTTCCACTCCTCTCCCTCCACGTTTCCATGTGCTCGCTCTGCACGTTCCCACCTGCACCCATAATCCACTGCATGCACTTTCGGTCTGCTTCATTTGTCCTGATTTCAGACAATCCTCTCATAGCCTAAACTAACAAGGTGAATTTTAATCATCCATTATCACTACTTAACTGAGCCGCCGTGGCACATGTCCATGTCAGAGGTCACTTTTTGTTCTAGGTTTCTGTGTATTCACATCGGTATGGCTGCGACTGTCCTTGGATAGAGTCATGTATATTGTATTTTGTTATCATTGATATTAAATTTGCTATTTTAAGCTCATGCAACAGTAAAGCTCCTGTTAATTTTTATCCAGACTAGACAGGATTTTGTCTCAATGCAAAACATCTTCAGGATCCTAAGTCTTGGATCCATATTATTCACTGTATACATTATCTTGGTGGTCTTCTACATTTTCATCTACCTCCAGGGATTCCTTCAGCTCCGGCAAATTATCAGTCAAGTGATGACGCTCATAAAACCCTGACAGGTAGCGTATGCTCTACCAAGATTGTATTGATCCACTGGCCATTCATGCATAGGCATGCAAGAGAGTGAAGGTTTTAATATACCGTGGGCTCGGCGTGTTTTACGATAATGGAGGAGCTCACACGGAGTGCGAGGAGCCTCATCAGGGCTGGCTTGTAGTTTATTTCTTTATGCTCACAGGAGCTTTAAGATTCAATCCCACCTATGTGCTGTAATGAAACATAAAAATGTTGAGTGTCAACTCTACTAATGAGCACTTATATCATTGATTTCTTCATAGATTGCCTACAACACTCACGTAGATACACTACAACAAGAGGTCTGTCTTGGCTTCTGGCGAGGTTTCCAAAACCTTGTTTATCTTGTCGGGTGACACAGTGTTCATTTGTCAACTGTTGAAGCCTTAACATTTATACCATTGAGGGTAATGCAGCAAATGAATGAGCGGGAAGGCTTTAATGCAGTATTGGATTTTAATGATTTTTTTTTTTGGCATTTACCTGTGAGAAGGTACCTTGAATTGTCAGGTGTATAATTTGCTTGGACAGGCTGAAAACACACATTTCAGTCAAGTTATTTAACAGATACTCAGTTAATTTCCCAGAAAATTTACAATATTACAGTACATAAAGACACTGTAGCACAGGAACACTGAACTTTCATTGCCCAGGGGCCTCTTTTGCAAAATGACAGGAGGTCAGAGGCCAGTCAGCAGCACCGCACATGTACACAGGGGTGTTTCTGGGATTTGAGGACATTTCAGGCTTAGCGGAGATGTCTTTTCAGGGGATCCAGGGATCCTCCGCTGGCATGTGTTTTGATAGAAAACCTCTATTTTGATGCTTTTTATGCTTCTGCCACCGTAAGCTGCCTTCACACCACCAAGTGGTAACTCGCTGCTTTAAGTTATTTCAATGAGGAGAAGGCAGCAGAGGGAAAGTGGTTTCCAACATGGCAATAGGGGTTTGAAGCAGTTGCCGCCTATTTGAACCTGCAAGGATTCTGCTGTGCCCTGACAAGATGGAGGAGCTGATAATGTTGGTTTCTGAATACCCACAGGTGCACAGCACAGCACTAGCTCTAGCACCCACTAAAACTGGGCGTGGGGGAGCCCTTCTGTGCAGAGTTTACATGTTCTCCCCATGTCAATGTGGGTTTTCTCCGGGTACTCCAGCTTCCTCCCACAGTCCAAAGACATGCAGGTTAATTGGTGACTCTAAATTGTCTGTAGGTGTGAATGTGAGTGTGAATGGTTGTCTGTCTCTATGTGTCAGCCCTGTGATAGTCTGGTGACCTGTCCAGGGTGAACCCCGCATCTCGCCTGATGTCAGCTGGGATAGGCTCCAGCCTCCAGTGAACCCCAACAGGATAATTGGCCACAGAAAATGAATGAATGAACGAACATAGGAATCTTTGGTAATTTCAGTGGTGTTTGTTGTCTTTTTACAGTACAGTACAGTAAGCTACTTTCATCAGTGACATCATCGAAACACCTGCCTGTCATCACAGCCCTGGACCGTAGTGGCAGAATCTGCTTTTAAGAATGCTGTTCTTGTACAACAACAACTCAGTGTGAATCAATTTGTTTTCCCTATAAATAAGAAAATATTTTTGGGGGCCACTCGGCACCCTATACTAGGGGCCAGATTTGGCCCACAGTCTGTAAGTAGAGTATCACTGCTGTAGCATAAAATTACAATTGGCATTCTGCAGCGGGCCTGTGAGGCATAATTAAGCAAGACCACAATAGGGAGGATTTTGGCTCTAACAGATCTGAGTGAAATAATATTTGAAAAATGTTTTCGGCCACCTAGAGTGTATTTTTTTGTGAGATGGGAGAGTATTTATCTGTGTGACCCTCCAGCTGAATTAACCTTGTATAACCAAACCAGTCAGATAATCTGTTGTCTGTAGCGTTAGAGAATTCAGATGTGACCCTGGTCTTTTTTTTTTTCGTGAAACCTCTTGGGATCTTCCTGTGGCTGCAATTTAAACTTATGCACACAGAAAACATACATGCAGGTAACATGCCAGAAATTGTAGAATATAAAATATATAACAACATTGTAATATGAAATTACATGCCTTCAGGTGTGTCTTGTTTGTTACTACTTCCAATTTCAAATTAATGTAATGTAACTGTCCTCGAAAAATAAGGTACATATTTTTTTAGTCTTAAGAAAGACTATTTCCCAATAGGTTTTTCTTCCCTTGCAAGTTTTAGAGCATATCTACGAGTCGGAGTCTGACCAGGATTGTCTGCACAACGGCTCTCAACATGGAAGTGGCTGAACTGGTGGCTAGCAGCTAAGAGTGCTAACAGCATGACCAGGGCTAACAATAGCAACAGTGCCTTAACCTCAGGAAATACACCTAAAAACAAAGTGTTATACCCACTTGTAAGTTAATTTCGAAGAAGACTGTGTGCATTTAAGAAGCAGAAATTGTATATTTCCTGTAAAAACAGAGGTGTGTTTTAAAAGTCCAAAGCAGACACAAGTGTACCTACAGTGTACAGCGTAATCAGACATAAAGGTCCATGGACAAAGTGGTGCTATTTGAGGAGCCGAGATGAGAACGGAATGAAAGTTTCAATTCATGATAATATTGTCTTGTTACAGGGTCAGATTTCTGTGTTTGTAAATGAATCACCTTCTCAGATGTTTTTGAATATCCTCTACCATCATGGAACCACTAGTAATGTTTTGTGACAGTAACATAATATCTATCGTGCTTTATTGCGTCCTTGGGGAAATTCATTTTTATATAAGACAAGTTGAACAATGTTTTAATATCTGACTGTGTGTGTGGGTGCGTACACGAGGCAGACCTGTTTTATGCAAACACCGACATGCTGAAAAAGAATGACACATTCGCGGTCCTTGGAAAACAGAGGTTAAGCTGTGAGGTCTTTTCAAAGACCAGTTGGGTTCTTTCTCTTATTCTGTGAAGACCTTCACAAGGCTGCCTGCCTATTCACAGACGGAAAGCCCACACGTATTAAAACATCAAAGCCTGCTCGGTGCTATGTTGAACTGTGCAGAGATCCATGAGTCGCTGTATTTTCTTGCTGTCGATACGTGCCTTGAATATATTAAGTGGGAGAGAGGGCGAGTGAGAGGGATGAATAAATAAGTGAAGCGGGTTGGAGGAAAGAAACGACCAGAGCGGTTTTCATTCCATGTTCCTTTTAAATCTTTGGGCAGTAAGAATCGGATAAATTAATAATAACGTAAGGTTTGGTTTGCTGTCTCCTCCCATACACCACCTCTTTCCTCTGGGTGCCCCCCCTCCCCTTGTGTATATTTTTGAAAATCGCCTTCATTGCTACAGACTGCTTCAATAATTCACATGAAAGTTTTAAAGCAGATGATCTTTCAGTCAGCGAGGAGCCGAAGAAATAATAAAAGTTTCCTATGTTTTCTGATGTTTCCTCACAGCACACCAGTGTCAGAAGGTGTAACCCCGACTGTAAAGACAAATAAAGCTACAGTGTGAACACATATTGATTCTGCAAAGGGCCAGAGAGGCAAAAATTAATTATTTTTACAGTGAAAATAAAACCAAAAACTGCAGGGGACCATGACGGTGAGATTTTGCCATATTGGACCCATGTCTTCCTCTTGAAACTTGTCAGGATCTCTCCACGTGGTGCACTATTAGCAGAACCTGAATTAGGAAGAAAAGAAATATTTTTATCCCTCGTCTCGCAGCGTCTGCGATTCAAAATGCTGCACACAGTTTGATGCTAAAGACGGCGAGCTTGTTATTGTGCGAGAGTGCTGCTCCAAGCTATGAATACATCAGTGTGGACAGGAGTTTGTTCAAGCGCTCTTAAAGATCAGGGTTAGTCTCTGAGCCACCTACAATCCCCCACACATCCAAGAGGAGTCTTTGTAATTTTCTGCTACTCTCTGCACAGTATAATGTGCAACTTTGCTGAGCAACATAGTCATTAAAAACTGACATTGACTTGACTGGCCCTGGCTGGTCGTTTCTATTCTGTTGCCAGACAACATCATAATGGTGCCTCTGTAGTGTCTTTAGCACTCGGATTTCAGCGGTAGTAAGAGGTAACAATATTTCAAAAAGTTTCAGAGACAGAAAATTAATGACTTAAGTTTAACTCCTGATCATCGTATCTTATAACTTTGTGTCAAATCTACACAGTAGTGTTCATGATACAGCAACGTAGGTGTCGAAATTCAACCAATCAGGCCACAACTTTAAACCAGTAATCTGACATTTTGAGAAGCACGTTTAATCACATTTTGGTGTTAGTTGAGAAGATTGATACCACTCTCTGTTTGTTAGATATAAGGCTACAGTCGGGGGCCACTTAACTTAGCCTCTAGGGGTGCAAATCACTATCTGTTAGAAATTCCTTTTTGGAAGAACTCTTTTTATTCTAACCCAAACCATCAACTTTTCCATAAAACTTAAGGTCTTTCTGGCTTAAAACCCTGATGGCAAACTTCCTACTTACAGCCATAAAACATGGATTAACATCAACAAAATAATGTCTGTCAATGTTCATGAACATGTCAGTTGTTTTTTGCTAGCACTCACTATAAGCTCAAGCATGTTTACATCGAAAGTCCACATTAGGGATGCGCTGATCCGATATCTGGATCGAATATCAGCCCTGATATCATCAAAGATGGATCTAGTATCGCTAAATGCAACCTATACCTGAGGCGATTCTTTCCCTTTAATTCCATTGCGACGCGAGCCACGTCATACGTCATGGAGCGAAGGAGAGAACCTGCTGTGTGGAGGTATTTCACATTATTTCCACTGCTGTTGCACAATTGTTTATTTTTGTTAAAAATAAACAGTTCATCATTGCATTAACCTGTTTCATCTTGTTTCATTCACACATTCTCACTCCGACTCATCACATGTCGACATTTGATCATGGACTTTCCACATCGACACAGGACGTGCAAGGTGCCCTGGGTGCTTTGGTTGTTGACGTTATGGGATGCCGTGTCAGCCTTAGCCTGTATTATTTGCCATTTCCATACAGTCTCTTTAAAAAGAATCAGCAGTTCAACTGCAAATTTACTTTTTTTTTTAATGTCAAAAAATACATGGTTACGTTTTGCCAACACACAACCTGCTAATCTGTATTTATGAAGCTGATAACACCCATATAATGGAGGGATATCCTTTAGGAAGACAAAATTCACCATTAAAGTAGCAGTCCTGGTTTTTCTCATGAAACTCCTTTGAACTACTAACAAATATCTGGTCTTCTACCAAGTAAGTTAGAATATCGGTTTTAGCCAGTATGGAAAGGCACCATCAACTTAAAAAAAAAGGATATGCAGAACAATGTGTTGATGCTAATGTATGAACAGAGGATGAAATTTAAAAAAAAATAATTAGAGGTCTGCAGAAACTTTAACACATTCAGAACCGTGTAAGCTCTCTTACACATTTCGCTATACTGTGTCCTCCTCATGCATCTGTTACGTGTGCTGTTCAGACGGATAAGGAGATGAGCGTGTGTAAGTGTGACTACAACAACCTGGATAGCAGAAGGTGCTCTCCAGCCAAACAGCACCCCTGCTGTGAGAGCATTTACAGCGATAAGGAAGGAGGTGCACATGAATGTGATTCTCAGCTCACGGCATGTTTCGTTAACAGAGGCGGGCAGATTGAGCCTCTTATTTCTCTTCTCCCTTCAGATGAATGTGGGCAATATACAACTATCGCCTCCTCATATGGAAATAAATGGACCTGGGTTACTGTATATGTTCATGTATGAAATTGCTTCTACAGTAGGCTTGTGCGTAACTCCTGTCAGAGTGACAAAAAGCACCTCTGTTCACCCCGCTGCTGATGTTGCAGATGAGAGCCTCAGAGTTTATTTCTTGGAGAGAAAGAGAAGGAGCCGGAGAGGAGGAGGGGGGATGGAGAAATGGAAATAGGCATAAACATGAAAATATAAATAAACTGCAACCTCTGGGGTTCCACCACCCACCCTCTCCTCTGCTCTGCTCTGCATCTGCTTACACCACCAGTGAACTTTGTTATTTATCCTGTTATTTGCTATTATTATCATGTTTTTATCTCTGGTCCGATCCTGTTCCTGCGGTCCTTGTAAATGCTGCAGGTAGCTGTTAAGGTCAGGGATGTTGGTCTTGTTGTTAAGTCAGCCGCTGCTGCTGCTGCTGCTGCTGCATCCTCCTCTCTGCCTTCATCTCTACATCCTCCTCCTCCTCCCTGCCTGAGGGATACTCTGATTAAGTCTGTCTCTGTTTGTGTGTTAAATATACTGAAGGAAGCCTGGACTGGACACAAAACACTGTGTAATTATCTTTGTAATGAACCACAACACTATAAGCAACTGTACCGTCCACACACAATTATACACTCAAACACACATCATAGTGGGTAATGCCAGCATGAAACACCTGCTTTATTTCACACAGGTTTCACCCTCTAATTCTGCTCCCAGTCTGCTCTCTGCTGCAGAGCTGCACGATGAAATTTGCATGTTCTTTAGCCAATCAGGACAAGCCCATGCTTTCCCATGGCGCCCATATGCCAACATGCGTATAGTTAGAGCTGGAGGATCCATCTGTGCTGTGGGGTTAGTCACAATGCACACCTTTCAGTCTTTGTTGTAGTGTGTACTGGTGCATGAAAGATCTCTGCTCTGTGCAGCCGGCAAGTGTGCTAAACACCAGGGGGGCTGCCATGAAAGCCTCATGTTGTCGTGCCTCAGCCTTCCACACGTGAGCAAAGTGTGAAGGTGACGTGCGAGACATCATGTGTTAACATATGTGATGCAGTGTAGTTAAGTCTCCTCAGTTTCTGTCAGCGCTTTTGTAGCTGACAAATGTCATCTGAAGATGGAGGGGGTTCATCCAAATCTAAACGTTTGAGAGGGTTGAGGTAAATTAAGTCAGCGTGGGTTTCCTCGGGTGCTCCAGTTTCCTCCAACAGTCCAAAGAAATGCAGTTAATTTGTGACTCTACGTTATGGTGTCATGTGAGTGTGAATGTCTGTCTGTCTCTATGTGTCAGCCCTGTGATGTCTGGCGACCTGTCCAGGGTGAACCCTGCCTCTCACCCAATGTCAGCTGGATAGGCTCCAGTGCCCAGCAACAGGATAAGCGGTTACGGAAAATTCATGAATGAATGAATGTGATCATCATCATCACAGGCTGGTGAGTGAGAGTATTTCTTACAACTTTGCCAAATACACAATAAAATATTACTCTAATAAAAATCTCAGGTGAACGATGCTTTCAAATGCTTTAAAATTCTATTAAGAATTTAATGCTCCTTTGTGCACTGAGACCCTTTTCAAGCCCATTTAGCACTTAAAGTCTTCTCTAAATTATCTCCTAAAACTGCACTGTCATCCAGCTAAACACTCATGTTTTCCTTTGATCCAGAAAAGGTGACAATTTAGAGTTCCAAGGTTTTGACATGAAGTCACCAATTTGTCACTTCCTCCCTCTGGGGCCCCCAGAGATGCTCGACAGCCGCTAAGTTCACCTTTGCTTCGGGCCAGCTCTCTTCTTAAACACTCAGGAAGATCCTTTGTGTCAGATAGGGTTTTATTGTGAAGAGCTTCATATTAACAAAGATAAAAGTGACATTTATTCAACAGTTTTGAAGTAGAAGAACTTTCTGAGGTGTTCCTGTTTGATAAGACTTCGTAATTCATTATCTAATTAGCCTCATATTTTGTGTGCACATTATGACTGTATGCACAAGGAGCTTTTGTGGTTGCAGTGATTCACAGTTGTTGAAACACAGCAAGCTATATTGTCTGTTGAAGACCATGTTTTGGCCTTCAGCGTGGCTCAAGAACGGACATTCATAGTGAAAATTTGGTTTTATTTTGGACCAAAGCATCCGCCGGTTAATTCCATACCTGATATGTTATGAGCCACTGAAGTTAGACACAATATGAGATGAATTAGTTCCTGTTTTTGTTATCTTGGACTGTAACGTAGCCAGGCCAAGCTCTACATGGTCCTGCTGCTGCCCCGCTTTGTTACATAATCCGCAAGACGTCATACCACACAGAGAGTGTTCCAGAAGTAGACCGTTTGCTTACTTCATTTTGTAGGAGATTTTGTTGAATTGGTCATTTGTCCTTGATATTTGTATTTCTACTAGGGATGCTCCCAACTAAGATTTTTCCTAGTCTATCAATAGCTGTCATTTAGGGCCCTTAGTCGATTAGTCACCTGCATGTTTACGATATTAATTTAGTTAATAAATGATATATTTTGGTGGTTTGAATTGAAAGTGTGAGAAAGAATAGTATCAGTAACATTGTTAACACTGTACTAATGAACCTTCATTAATATAGGCCTATATTTTATCTAGATGTGCACATCACACACTGGGCATGTAGCTACTTCCATGTTTCAGATGATACGTCATTTTTGGAGTCGCCCAATGAAGATGAGTTTACATATCACCTTGGGTTCGTCCTTCACCTTCTCAAAATGATCCCACACTTTGGATTTCCTGCCCGACATGTTATTAACTAGCAAGGCTTGTATATTTATTAGTTCCCTGGATGTTTCTGAAACACACTGTGATGTGTCTGCTGGACTTTAAAGAATTGTGTAGAGTAGCTGCGATCAGCTTGGGCATCCGCCTGGTGGAGATCTGCACTCTACTGAGGGTACTTTCTTAGTTCTACAATAATTAAAGGGAAATGTTGTTCTTTTTATCTCCTCTACATTCATTTCTAGTCTGTAGTTAGTGATTATCTCTTAAGATTCTGATGTCTGATGATTTTCTCAATCTGTAGAGGAGAAAATGTAATTTTTCAACAGATCTAAAAGCAGGAGACTTTGCCAGATCTAGAAATATCAGATTATTCTAACACTTTAATGGTATCATCAATACTTTTACTGAAGTAAAGGTTTTTAGTACTCATTAGAAGTACTTTTTCTTTTACACAATAGTCATGCCACTGGAGTAATTATCTCCTAAGATCCCATGGATGTAAAAGATATCACTGAGCTGATTTCTTCCCCATCTTATTTTTTGTTTCATCTGTTTTGTTACATCACATAAATCAAAGATAACAAATGACTCTGAGGCAGAGACCCTTCTGTTATAAATCATATGAACACTCTTGATCAAAGCATAATTAGTTTTCTTCGCAGAAGGCTTGTATTTTACAAACAGTAAAAAAAGAAGAGGCAGTTATGTTGTGATGGTAATCATAGAATGTTAAAACACCTCCAGTTTAATTACCACATCCTGGCTGCTTGGGCCATAAAGGATTTTGCCTGAGGCAAACAATATTATTACACAGGCAGAAGCACATGGGTTAAGATAAGCAGTAAACTCCTTAGTGATACACAGAACATGTGTACTGTAGCTGACTGACAGCAGCATTCAAGGTCAGTGCTGTACAGTGGCAGGATTACATTGCCTATTTAGAATAAATTGCCTACATAGAAAAGGAAATTAATAATTAAAAACACAACAAACTTTTGCCCTGAAGAGAAAGTGTTGCTGTTCATTTTCAAAGACAAAATAATTCAATTTAAAACAATATATTTAAAGCATTACAAATGATACAATTAGCTTTGCCTGGAGCAAGTAAAAGTCATTATGTTTAAAGAGACATACTGTACAGGACGTTCAGTAGTTGTTGATTATACAGAAATGTCTGCATTCTGGGCAAGGGTCATACATACACTCACCAGCTGCACCTTAGGCTACTAGTGCCAGGTTGGACCCCGTTTGCCTTCAGAACTGCTTTAAATCTTCATATGATAGATTCAACAAGGTGCTGGAAACATTCCTCAGATTTTGGTCCATATTGACATGATGACATCACACAGTTGCTGCAGATTTGTCAACTGCACATCCATGATGTGAATCTCCCGTTCCACCACATCCCAAAGGTGCTCTATTGGACTGAGCTCTGGTGACTGTGGAGGCCATTGGAGTACAGTGAACTCATTGTCATGTTCAAGAAACCAGTTTGAGATGATTTGAGCTTTGTGACATGGTGCGTTATCCTGCTGGAAGTAGCCATCAGAAGATGGTACACTGTGGTCATAAAGGGATGGACACGGTCAGAAACAATACTCAGGCAGGCTGTGGTGTGTGAAATCCAGACTCATCAGACCAGGCAACGTTTTTCCAAATCTTCTATTGTCCAGTTTTGGTGAGTCTGTGTGAACTGTAGCCTCAGTTTCCTGTTGTTAGCTGACAGCAGTGGCACCTGGTGTGGTCTGCTGCTGCTGTAGCCCATCTGCTTCAAGGTTGGACAAGGTGTTGTTGGTTCAGAGATGGTCTTCTGCAGACCTTGGTTGTGTTACTGTTGCCTTTCTATCATCTTGAACCAGTCTGGCCATTCTCCTCTGACCTCTGGCATCAACAAGACATTTTGGCTTACTGGATATTTTTTTTTTTTTTGAATGATAGAGATGGTTGTGTGTGAAAATCCCAGTAGATCTGCAGTTTCTGAAATACTCAGACCAGCCCATCTGGCACCAACAACCATGCCACGTTCAGAGTAAATCACCTTTCTTTCCAATTCTGATGCTCGGTTTGAACTTCAGCAGGTTATCTTAACCATGTCTACATGCCTAAATGCCTTGAGTTGCTGCCAAGTGATTGACTGATTAGCTATTTGAATTAACGAGTAGTTGAACAGGTTTATGTTCCCAAAACAATGATTATGAAAATTGACATTTGATAAGAGCCATGTAAACAAAATATTTTGTTATGATATCCCGAATTAGGCCTTTTTCCTAATGTGGCATTTTCGACAAAGAAACGTGGTCTCAGGGGTATTTTTTGGACATGTATATAGGACATTCAGAAAATGCGTGTCAATTAGGATGTTTTTTATTGGGTCAGTTGGGCCTTTTGCTTGTTTACTGTCAGCTTTGTGCATTGTCATGGATGTGTTGCACACAGGCCAACTTGGTGAGAGTTTGTAAGGCCAGGATAGACATGCATACCCTTGAAAAAGCTCACATTTCTTGTCAGAAGCAGAAACACAGCTACTTTTAAACAATATGAAAGACTTGGATATCTACAGGTTTTTGGATTTTTGCTAATATCACAACACCAACCCTTTCAGGGAGGCCTTTGAAGGAATGAAAGAAGCAGGACAAGCAATTGAACAAGTTGCCACTGGAAGAAAATTTTGAATTAAATCCATTTTTGACACAAAGAAGAAACCCAGGAGGTACAGAAGAGGTGATGTGCAGCAAGTTAATTTCCACAGTAGGCCTAAACATGAAAAATAACACAAAATAAAAATAACTAATAGAGATGAAATTCACAAACACTCAACAAAAATTTTAAATGATAAATAAAATTTACAAATATAATTCAACAAAAAGAAATAATTAAGTGCACTTTTAACTGTTACATAGAGCTGCATGTAAACAGGAATATTAGTGGAATATTCCTTTTCAGTAGCCAAGCAAAAAGCTTAGTAGGAACATTATCTTTTTTGGAATAAGGGCAAAAAATGGAACGTTCTGTACATGTAAACATAGTTAATAAGAGCTAGTATCTGACAGTAAGTACAAGTGTAACAGACCTGTGGCTGTTGTGAATGTGTGTCTGTGATTCAGCAGGTTGATCTGCTCTATGGTCTATGCAGTAAACACTGCAGCAGGCCAGGGTCTGCCCCAGGCCCCGCGGTCTAAAGGCAGAGTCGGGCTAACTGCAGGCTGAGTCGTGTTGCTGAGACTGTTTGGTCAATTGAGAAACTGCAGGCCCTCTGCAAAGCACTGCAGTGGGTGTTACACAATGCTGCACTGTAAAGCTTGACCACTTGCTTTCACAATGTGATGATCGCAGTACTATCAAGGCCAGCTCTGAAACAGGGTATGGGAAAATCCAAAAGCTTGCCATAATGGTAGTGCACTAAAAATCCATTATCCTCTCACAATGACTAACAATAATTTATGTGAAGGTTTTCTGCTAAATGTGATGTTTTCCTGATGGAGCTCTGAGTGCAGGCTCAGCGGCTGAGCAGCTGCTCTAAGCTGGCATCTTTGATACTTTTGGACAGAGTCAGGCTAACTGTTCCCCTGTTTGCAGCCTTTGCTAAGCTAAGCTAAGCAGCTGCATTTTTAGTGTACAGATAGGAGAGTGGTATCGATTTTTTTACTCGACTCTTGGTGAAAGCAAATAATCATATTTCCCAAAATGTCAAACTCCTCTTCAGACCCAAACACCAAAGAGAGGCTATGCCAGTGACTTCCAAAGTAGATGCCTTTAAAACAGGCTGAGAGTGCCAAGAGATTTCTTAATTCTAATTTGTTTATTGTGTTTTGAATATTATCACATTTTTTAAAAAAAGTTCCTCAAAAAGCCTTTAAGGGCGTTGAATTCATGAATCAAAAAACAAGGCAACATTTGGTATTAAAATGTCTCAATCCTTCCAAAGCTTTAAAAACTCTAAGACATGGGAAGTGGGAGTATTTTTTTCTGACATTGTATTGTAAAATCTCAAAATAGTTGGTAACAGATGTTTTTCTTTTAAATAACTCCCCAGTGCCTCTCGCATTGACATCAGATTTTAGAAAGTCGCAGAGAAAAGTTGCAGCAGTGTGAACTGGCGGGTCTCATCTGGACTCAAGCCGGCTGATGGTGTCACCTGCAACTCAGCTGGTCAAGTTGTCGACAGCTTGTTTTAGAACATAAAGCATGTCAGTGTTTCTACAGCCAGTCAGCTTGTAGTGAAGTCCACTGGTCAAGTCAAAATGACCACAGATGGTGTGTTGCTGCTGTTGTAGGTGGTCCATCCTCACGGTATGCGGTTTTGTTTCTGTTTTTCACCGTTTCATCACTACTACAAATGTAACTGTAGCCAGTATCTCACTATCTCTGTCCTCATTCATATTTTAAGAGGCTACAAATGTTATTCAGCCACAAAATAAGCCTGAAAAGCTGCAAATCAGAGCATAAGTACAACAAGTTGTTGCATAGAGATGATACACCATCTCATCTGTTTGCATTGGTTTGAACCAGCAGGTTTTTAGAACATTGTAGAACGGTGCATTGCCATCGCTTGTTTCAACTCGTCGCATTGTGAATCTTTGGTCCAAACTGGGCATTACTGTACCCTGGACAACAGGGAGCAAATCCAACAAAAACTGGCCATTTAACCGAGATTTTGTGGCTGAAACTGGTACAAGGCAGTTCTTATTAGCTCAGTGTATTTTATGCAAAAAGTTTTTCAAACTCAGCACCATTGGTGTCAAGGCAGTGAAATCCCACATGCAGAGTGAGAAACACAAAATTGCCAAGAAAACCTGCCAACAAACAGTATCTCCCAGTTCTGTTCTAACCTTGTCTCCCCCATGCTGAGAAACTGTTTCTATTTTTTTTCAACATTTAAAGTAGATAATCTAACTTTTCACCAGTACAAAGAAAATCATGTTTTATGCTACAGTAACATTTGAACAAAACTGTCCCTTACCCATGTTATTGAGTTAGGTCATGTTTTTGGTGAAAAAAATTATTAATATGACAAATATAAATTAAATTTAGGTAGCCTACTTGAATAATATAATCAATTGTTTTTCAGTCCACAAGATACATTTTGTTGTAAAAAAGAAAAAATTGACGTGAGATGACAAAGTTTTCCTTTGAGGACATTTTTTGCAGTTGAAAACAGGTAATAAATCGCAATATATTTTAAAATATTTTATTGCAATACTCAGCATGTCGCAGCATGTTTATAATAGAACAGAATAGAATAGATAAACTTTATTGTCAGTCCCAACAGTGACATAAATTCTCCTTTGAGGCTCAACAATAAACATGATTCACATTCAAAACACATTTTAAACAAAAATAAAAAAAGGACTGTTAAAAAAGCAGCTGATAAAAGCAGGTTAAAGTGCAGTGTCTATTTTAGATTGTTCAGGATGGTTATTGCAGAAAATGCAGACACAACAGTTCATATGAAATCTTACAAATTAGCGCCCTACGAATGATGTTATGTCCTTAATGTAAAATTACGCAATTCATGTAAAGTTATGAAAGTTAGGTTTAGGGAAAACATGGTGAGGCGTTCACATGGTTCTGAACCCGTCTCCAGGTGAAAGTCCTGAGGTAAGGTCTGTGTTTTTGTGACCCATCCACCATCCCAACCTGCCTCCTTACAAGACTGCTCGGGACTGCTTCCTTGTTTACTCTTGTTAGAGCATTGGTCACGTGATTGCAGTCTTTTTTTAAAGTACGTGGCATATGTACAAACTTGGGTGCGTCACTAATTTCACTCACTCTTTCTGTAAATGCTTATCCTGTTGGGGGTCGCTGGAGCCTATCCCAGCTGACATTTGGCGAAGGGCAGGGTTCACCCTGGACAGGCCACCAGACCATCACAGGGCTGACACATAGAGACAGACAACCATTCACACTCACATTAACACCTACAGACAATTTAGCGTCACCAATTAACCTGCATGTCTTTGGACTGTGGGAGGAAGCTGGAGCACCCGGAGAAAACCCAACATGCAAACTCCGCACAGAGAGGTTCCTCCACCATGGATTTGAACCATGAACAATGCTGGAAAAATGACAAGGGACACCTGCACCGCCGTGCATTTCTCTTTGTAGGAAAATGTAGGAACGGTTTATGAGAACAGGCTAATTTTGTTCACTATAAAGTTGGTCTTAAATTTAATTCCTAGTGACATTAAGAAAGTCTTGAAAAGTCTTCTTCTAACTTCAGCTGTAGGGATCCTGTTAAGGTTACTAATGTTCATTTCAGGAATGTTGACACCTAGACCACACAGTAGATTATTGATCAGCTTTATAGTAGACATGAAGGTGATCTAGACATGATGTAGATCCAAGCTCGCCACTCTGTGTGAAGTTCCAGCACATTCGACTCATCTGAGACTGATGTTTCTCAAATCCGCTCCTGTCTGCTGAACTCGGCTGTCAAACTAGATTCCAACATACAACAGGGATAACCTATTTAGAGATTAATCCTTGTCTCATAAAACACATTTATGTGTCAGCCATGGCCTGAACCATTTGGGAGCGGTTGGAGCTGTCTGGGCCCTGCGTGCATAGCTGAGAGATGATATTGCACTTAACATGGTTTTGTTCCCCGCAGTGACATGTTCTCAGCTGACATCCTGTCGGATTTACTCCACGTGATTAAATTTTACCGCAGCCCATCTTCTCCTCCTCACTTGACCTCCTAAATAAAGCAGCCCGAGAGCTCAATCCATTAATGTCACTCAGGCACACACATATCTTGTGACAGTCCCAGAAATAAGCTTTTAAAACCTAATTGTTATTGAGGTACGCCATTATATTATTTGCTTTGTGCAAGCAGCCACAATTTGTCTGAGTGAGTGAATGAGTGAGTGAGACAGAACTTTTTTTACTCATTGAATCTGTTATTCTTTTCCTAATGTTTTCCTCGCCGAGAGCTGTTTACCCCCAAACAGTTTCATTAGTGTCAGTGGAGAGCTTTAGTGTCACATAATGGACTCCAAAATTACAGTTCTGGGGCAAAACCTGAGTGCTTGTAATGTTTTTTGGTTAAAATGAAAGAATCTGCTTGTGTATCAGCTTTCAAAGCCCCTGTCAATTAATCTCCAATAAATATTTAATGCTCCCGTTATCTCCGCTCATGCAGTCATAAGAAATCTCATTTGTTTTTCTGCCTTTAGAAACTTAAAACTAATTCAGTGCGGCTAATTGCTTTCTCTCTCATACTTCAGGATGTCTCGGAGCGACCGTTCTCCGATGCGGATTGTGTTTTCTAATAACAAATGGATCAATAAGTAAAGATCGGAGGCTGGTAGCCTACCAGGGCTCGCAGTGATGAATAAGTCTTGACAGCGTTATTGAGAGATATATTGTTTTCTGGGACGTTGGGAAATTTCATCTGGCGAGTCTTGTGAGTGGATACCGGTGAGAGTTGTATCGGTACACAGAGTTATGAATGCACTCTGTCGCTTCTGAGGAACACCTTTGGGCGTCTGAGGAGCTCAGAGGTCATGCTGTGCTGTGTTCTTAATTCTCTTTATTTACTGTCCCACTCCTTCATATTTAAAGATGTGATGATCCACTTCATGTTCTCAAACTTTGGGCTGAGCAGATTCCCTCATGTAGAAAACCTCATGCTTATTATTGCATGCCTCTCTCCTTGTGGGATATCCCTTTACATGGGCAGCTGGCAGCGGCGCTGTTGACATGGCTTAGACATCAAACAGATCTGAATATCATCTCTCCACCCTTTTTCCTCAAGTGCTCGTGTCACATGAACTCTCTGTAATGGGTATAAGGAAATATAGGACATATGGAAATAATAGGAGGTTAGACTCTTTCCCTTAAAGCAGTTGTGTAACTTATGAACATGAAAAGTTACATTTAGGAGCAATAAAACCCACATTTGCTCAGTTCAGTTCACTCAGTGGTTTTGCTGCTGCACTTTACTCTGTGTGGTATGACCCGGGGCTTTTGGTGGCTAATGTTAGCAAACTTTATATAGATATTGGTGGGTGACATTACTGAGTCTGCTCACTGACTCTGTGACTCATCTCTTCTTGTGCTACTGTTACACTGCATATTAGGGTGTCTTAATTCTTAAGGGCAAATTCACAAACAACGGATTGTGGCTGCTGATCATGAACTGCTCATCACTGGCAACTGTTATCTGCCCCGTCTTAAGGGCCGATTCACAAAAGATAAGGAAAGATAACCATAAGCCATTTCAGGCATTCCTGAAAACTACAGGCAAGGAATTTTAACGTGCCAGAGAATAACTGCATTTGTCATTTAATGGGGACCTTTTAAGCCCCATTTCCACCAAACCCTGGGTGACAGACACCCTTCTCCCCTGATAAGTCCCTTCATAAGTTAAGAACAGTCCCTAAAGTGCGGTGAGGTTTGTGGGCCGTTACCTGCCACAGATAGACAAATGTGAATGGCTTGTTTCTCCCTGATACGCCACATACTGTGTGCTAGTTATTCACCTGGAGCTGGACTTCTACCCTCACCGGTAAGCCGTTATCATGCACCGCCGTATTTGACAGGAATACGTATTCCTGTCCATGTCTGTGACCGCCATTTTGTTTCTGCTGCTGGTTGAAATCTGTACTCTCACACAGCGTGCTGAATGATTTCTTTTGCCCACACAAAACTATTTTTAGTTGCCAATGCGAGTGTGGTGATGGACGGAGTAAAATATGGCCACACTGCCGATATTTTACTCTGTCTGTCACTTCACGCTGTTTGATTGCATTATCAAACCACGCCGCTATTATTCGGCCTTGCTTTTCACTTATCCCACCGAATACCGAATGTGTGTTTTTTTATATTCAGCTGAATATAAAATAAATGTTTTGAAGGAGCAGCAGTGGCGTCATGAATGTAGCGGAAACACTGAGTATGTAACATATATCATATCATCATCATATCAATCATTTGTGCCCTAAAAAAATCCCACAGTGGAGCGAAACCTGCAGTGTCTGTATGGATACTAATACTGTCAATGATGGTGCAAAATAATGATTCATGCCAGTGTTCGAAGCATCAATTTACTGCTCACTGTGAGTGATTGATTGTGAGGGTTGAATGGGGAATAGTGAATGAATGGACAAAGGAGTGATTTCAAACACAGCAGTGCTCCATTTGGCTAATGATGACATCTTTAAAGCACCTGAGTGAAAATCAAGGAAATGTAATGTTCTGTTATGCTGTAATTGCCACCTGTGGCCACAGTGAAATAAAACTCACATTATTTCCCTTTAAATTTGATCATTTTACTCATATTTTTAGTACATTTTTTCCTGTTTGTGTGACTCTTGTATATTTATCTCCCTAGTCAACTTATGACAAAGTAAACTTTTAATTTGCACAGCCAATAATTTGAGCTGCTGCAGCATCAGATTTATTCCTCAGACTGTGTTTCCTTGTGCCGCCTGTTGGGACACACTGTCTCCGGTCTCAGTGTAGTATTTCTCTCTCAGCTGACATCATAACAGCCGATCTTTATGTCCACGGGCAGAGTGCAAACGAGGGCATGGGCAATGAGCTCAACAATTTAAACATGTGGTACCATATGCTTGTCATTTTCTGATGACTGTCTATTTCAGGCTTTGGCCTCTGTCAGGTTCGATTGGCTCACCCACTCACTCCTGCAGAGCAGAAACTGATGCTAGAGTTTGTGGACTTCTCAGTGCTATCTGGTTGGTAGATGTCAATGACCTCCCCATGCTGGTGCTCAGCTCACCACTCTGGCCTGAATACGCGATGTAAGGTGGGTTAGAGGCCAGCTGTGTTGACAGACGATTATCCCTTGTCTCCTTCGTTGTTGGAAATGTCATAGGTGAGGACTTAAAAATTTCTCACCACACTCACCACAGCAGCAGAATGCCCAACTCGTTCTGCTTGCAACAGTAGAGACCATAAAGCTACTGACCGGGTTGTTAGGAATGCGCAATAACCGTCATCGGTATTGTCTGGTACTGGTTTTAAAATAAAATATTGGAATTGGCCAACATGCATATTCCTACTTTGCATGAATGAATATTACATACATTGAAAAGTATTGTATTTCATGTCTCCACCTGCTGGTGTCATCATGATAAGAATATTCATGCATAATATGATGTTAACTCCACTACAGAAGAGACTTGATGATCACTAAAATTAGGTAGGGAAAGAAGTGGATATATCAATATCGGTATTGGCTATCTGTCAAAGGAGTTGTTACACATCAACATATCGGATATCGGCAAAAAAAACAATATTGTGCATCACTTGTGTTTGTGCCTGACAAGTTTCTACTGTGACTACCTACAGCATTGACCAACACTGACAGGGGCATCGTCCTGTACAGTGTGTATCCATTTCTGGCTTCCTAGTTTGTGTTTGTTTTCAAACAGATCATAGAGGCATGTCAGGTTTTAATACATATAAAACAGAACAATTTTAAAGGGGATCTGTTATGCTACTTTTCAGGTTCATGGTTGTATTTTGGGTTTTTACCAGAACATGTTTACATACTTAAATGGTCAAAAATCACTTAATTTTTCTCACACTGTCTGTGCTCGAATTCCCGTATTCACTCTCTGTCTGAAACACTTCATTCTAGCAACTGTCTCTTTAAGCTCCCCTCCTGAGTTACCCCAGTCTACTCTGATTGATTGATTGATTGATTGATCAGCATTTCTGCGTCTTCCATATCTCACTATCTCAATAAAAGATTATATGTTTCCCTAATGTTAGCATGAAGCTACATGTAGCAGTGTACCTCCGTTTGGGAAATGACTGTGTATAGTGGTACTTTAATCCATTACACACACACACACACAAAATGCCTCTAAACACAGCCAGCCGAGATACATGTGTACCTGGGTTTATCATTTAGCTACATATAGCAGTGTGTGCGATGACCATATAAAGAACTCTGTTAGGAGCTTTTTGCTTTTTTTGGAGGAGGTTTTTGCTCACAAGGATAACTTCTACATACATTTCCCTTATTAGGTGAAACTTTGGCCTTGTAATATGAACCCTGTAACGTTATTTATATATGACAGAAAATAAGGACCATGAAGAAGGAGCTGAGCCTGAAGGCGAAGCTTTCAATTTACTGATCCATCTACGTCCCAACCCTCACCTATGGTCATGAGCTCTGGTAGTGACCCAAAGAATGAGATTGCGGATACAAGCGACCAAAATGAGTTTCTTCCGTGGGATGGCTGGGCTCAGCCTTAGAGATAGAGTAAGGAGCTTGGACATCCGGAGGGAGCTCGGAGTAGAGCTCCTGCTCCTTTGGTCAAAAGGGGTCAGTTGAGGTGGTTTGGGCATCTGATCAGGATCCTCCTGGGCGCCTCCTGTTGAAGGTATTCCAGGCACGTCCCCCTGGTAGGAGGCCCCGGGGCAGACCCAGAACACGCTGGAGGGATTACTTAATCATCTGGCCTGGGGACACCTTCCTCCAAGGATGAGCTGGAAAGTGTTGCTGGCGAGAGGGACGTCTGGGGTGCTTTGATTGGCCGTCTGCCCCCGTGACCCGGCCCTAGATAAGCGGATGAAAATGGATGGATGGGTGAATGGATGGACAATAGGTTCCCTTTAAAAACAAATAACAACAAAGGAAAATATGCGGCCAAAAAGGGAAATGGTCACCTGTAAAGTCTTAACATAGCAAATATAAAAACATGTATATACTGCACATTTATACACACATATAATGGATTCCAGAACAATAAAAGACAAAAGGAAATGATATAACAAATAAATAAATAAATAAAAAGTTAACTTAAATTCAATATGGCAGCAAAAGTGAAAAATGATCCCCATGTCTTTCTAAAACAGAAGGATTTTGTTGCCAATCTTCTTGTGATACTACGTGAGGTCAGTACGGCCTGTTGAGCGTGACCCTCCCACCTCTGCTGTACGAAGATTGTGAGGGCATTTGTCCACATCTTTTGCATGACCTAAGGTCAACGTCACAGAGTACAAGCATCTGCCCTTTCCCCTTAAGTCTGTAAAGCCTGTTAGTGTGCAAAGACTGTATGCAGAATTAAAAGGAGGGTTATGACACTCGCTCTGAGCAGAATACTAAACTCATTGCTTTGCTACTTTTCTAAGTGTTTGTGGATACCGGGTTAGAGGCCATTTGTACAGCCTACACTGGAAAAGGGCTGTTGGCTGTCTCATGATTGGCTGAAGTCCATGCACATGAGTTATGATAGGTAGCCGATCTGACAGTATCAAAGTGTAGTTTGCTTTTAATATAATAGGGACGTGGGGGCTAATACGTGTGGTGTTGTGCTGCATAAACAGAATGTGGCACCCGCTGGGGAAATTTACAAAAACAGCCACTTCTGCATGTTTTTATCTGTAATTTCAGTTTCATTGCTCCTGGCACTGCATTTTATGTTAATCTATAACAATTCTGAAAATATTCACTGATGAGGCTCCAGTTCTCCAGGGCCTGTAAAACAATGAGTTTTGTTTATGATAGAGAAGCCGGACAGTGCGGGGAAAAAAAATGTTTGAAGAACGAGATAGACAGAAGAGAACGTGACCAGACATTTAAAGTGTGAGGAGGAAGACTGGCTGTGTCTCCATACAGAGGGAAACAGTGCTGATGTTACCTAATACATCAGGGCAGCTTTAGTTACAGTAAACCCATTCTGACATGTGAATATTAATTATTAATCTTCATTGCATCCAGTATTTTTTCTTTTGCTGCAGCACAGTCCCAAGTTACTGCTCCCTCTCCTCCCTATATCACAGAGAGCCAGACATTAATGTGGCACACTAAATAAAACAGCCCCTCTGTCATAAGAATGCCTCTTTACATTTAAAAAAACATCAAGCTGGTGGACTATTCTGAAGCATGACATTTTCTTTTAATCGGGTATCAGCTAACACATTTCACTCCCAAATCATCAAAGTTTGTTTGACACTTCCGATTCTGTGCTGACTTTTTTGCCCTTTATACTACAGTAGTTGAGCCGTCAAAAACTGCCAGCGCCCAGTGTGTTTCATGCCACTGCTAAGGATACGTCTGTGTCTGATGCTGAGGGCCACAAACCAAGCATTAGTATTTGACAAGGTGGGAGTGGGACCAGGTTGTACCGGCCCATAAACTGTGTGTAATACGGGACTTATGCCATAGCCTGATGTGCACCTTCCCCAGAAATGCAACTATATGTTGTGGCAATGCAGACCTCCTGTCTATTTTTGTGAGCTGAAACCATTCCCTCAGTGGAAGCAAAGCTTTTATTTACTTTAACTTCACAGATAAGAAACAGTAAATTGTAAAGACAATAAAGACAAAAATAGAATTTTAAGTGTAGCATGTTATATTTGTTTGGAAAACGTGTTTAGTATGAGACAGTTGTTTTGATCGGTGAACCTTGTGGGTTGTAATGGAGCTGAATTTTGTAACGTTACCTTTGTTAAATGCTGTTGTGCTTAGCTTCATATGAGTAGAGGAAAAGTCTGCTAGCCCCCAGGCTAATTTATACAATGTAAAATACCATAGGCTTGTGCTAATAACATTAGCATGTTGTATTTTGTGGGGAAAATGTGTCCAGATAAAAACAAGTAGGCTTACTTTGTCTGTGAATGCTGAGTTATAGTGAAGCTGATTTATGTACTTGTGTTTGAAATTGTATCTATTAAGCCATGTTTAATGTGTGTTTAATGTGTGTTTTCAATCAACTAAACTTCACAGAAACCCTGCTGCCAACTAGTGTGTTGGAGGTGTAACTACAGAGTGACACAGACACACCATCGCACAACGGCGTAGTCTACGTGCGTAGGCTCTGCATAGAGCTGATGCTGAAGTATAAATCTTGCTTAAGAAGATAAAACTTTAAAAAAAAAAATATCACCTCCAACAGAGGAAAACAAAATTGCACTGTAATTTAAAGTTCACCCCAAAATCAAAAATATATTTTTCCTTCCTGCCTGCAGTTCCATTATATTTGAAAAAAGGCAGACATCTCCACGGCCCATATCTCCAACACTCAGCAGCTCACACCAAAATAATCCAGACTGATTAAAAGCACTACAGGTAAGATGAAAGAATATGTATTTTTGATTTGGGGGTGATCTGTCCCTTTGAGGGATGTAAATGACACAAATTTCAGCAAAATAACTTTGACAGATTACAGTTTCTTTTAGCAACAAAGAACAAATGAAATACATCTCATTTCCCTCCTGCGTTACAATTGTTTTAGCTTTTTAAGCCCAGAGGAGCTTCATTGTTGTTGCATTTATTGAACCAGAACTTTCCCTTACTGCCATCACGTCCCTTTTTTTCTCTGTAGACTCTCAGTGGAGCTGTAGATCACTGAGACAACAGGAGACGAGAGACTAAAATGCTTTTAGAGCAGCAAAAAGTTCATTTTAAACAGCCGATGGTTACAATTTCATCTGATACTTTTTCGTCTTACAGTATAAGGACGCCTGAAATAAATATCTTTCTTCTCCCAGCTGCTTTACCTGAGACGCGTCTGTGTTATTGAGACAATTTATCACTGTCATCTACGAGCCACAAAGACGGCGCACTGTATATGGAGACATACTTTAGCTGCTTACATATAGTTTCTCTCCTCCCCTCTTCTCTTCCTCACCTTTCCCCCCTTCTGCTTCCTCTGGATCATTAATGCAGTCCTTGTCTGTATCCAGCCTGCACGACTATTTATTAGCAGCTGCCACATATTGGCTGCATCAATAATTAGTCACTGTAAAGCCATTTGGGTCCTAATTACAGGCGGGGTCCACCGTGGAGGTGATCCATCAACTAGTCACATGTACTGTATATCGCACATGGAAACACAGGCATGTGAGCAGCATCATGCCGTACATGTCAATGCCGCATCTTTGCAGTGCATAGTGAGGAGATACAGTAGGAGCGTACTGTAATGACTCATCTCCAGCAGAGAAAGTGTTCAATAAATTCAGATGCAGTCACTAATTTTAACTGCAAGTGGTGATACTAGCCATATTAATGTGATTAAACACTGCGGGACATTTATATCTTCATTACTCATCAGGGTGGCGGATGAATTTTTACTTATCCAGGAGCCTGAGATCAACTTACTGTTTGGTTAATGAGGGGGAAAAACCCAGAAACAACATGAAATTGGTCACTTCTCTCCAGAAAGTACAAGATGTTAGTGTGACATCTGTTCTGTTTTTCACATCAATTATATTTTGCCCCAGTTGTAAGTTTTCTTTCAAAATCTCACAATTCTTGTATCTTTCCCAGGGATACCAAACCTTGTTATCGGCCAGTATTTGCCTTGGTGACTGCCATCAGCCTGTCTGCCAATAGGATGACATTTGCCAATGTTTTTGTGTTGTTTCACATCATTTTGTGAGGAAAAAGCCCTGACGCACCAAGCTGACGGTCAGCCATTGGTCAATATTGCGCCATTGGTGAGCGTTTGTCGCCATAGTTTTTGCCATGTGTCCCACATCCCACAACACAGCATGTTGAATTGGCGTTGGAGGTAGGTACTCCATCAGTGAATTACATCAGGCCGTCCAGCTCAGTACACAAGAAGACAAACGGACGTGAAGAAGGCAAACAAAGGGCTAAAGTCAAGATAGCATGAGATCGAAACAAATTTGTAATGTTAGGTAGGATTGATTTTTTAGCCATTGAGCTTAGCAGAAACATTTTTTAATTGTTTGTGTTATTGTTCGCTGGCGCACGGTAAATATCCTTTCTTCTTTCATCATCAGGTTGTGTTGTTAATGTGCTAACTGGCTAACTAGCATCTTGAATCCGTCGTGTCGATCTTACAGTTTCCCTTTAGAATGACAAATACAGACTACTGCCACTTGCTGATATGGTGAGTTATTTACTCTCACACAGCTGCAGAACTTGTGTGCTAGTCGGCTGTTGTCTGTAATCTCTGCGGTGTGTTCAAGGTGCAACTTTTTGGCTGAGTCGCAGGCAACTTGAAGCTACACAACAGTCGGCCTTTGTCGCCACTGGTTCTTTGATGTGGGTGTGGTGTGTCTGGGCCTTAAAAGCAGGGCTCATCACAAACCCTGTCTTGTTGTCCCATAAAAAATAGATCTTTCTGGGGACACCTTCGGCACCAAAGGGACACATTGACCTCACTGTCAACGTGTCTGCGCCCCTGATAGATTGTAAACAACAAAGCTGTGTTTACAACAGCAGGAGGTGAGCTGGTTAACGTTAGCTCTGAGCAGCTGGCGGCTGCAACTGACTGTTGACGGAGGTTGCTCTGAGCTCCATTATGATGCGTTCAAACTCTGTTTAGTTAAAATGAGAATTAGGCAAAGGTAAAGATTATGTTATGATGTCTTCAAATGTCATTCATTCATTTTTCATAACCACTCATGGCTGGAGCCTATCCCAGCTGACATTGGGTGAGAGGCGACGTACACCCTGGACAGGTCACCAGACTATTACAGGAATGACACATAGAGACAGACATCCATTCACACTCACATTCACACCTACGGACAATTTAGAGTCACCAATTAACCTGCATGTCTTTGGACTGTGGGAGGAAGCTGGAGCACCTAGAGAAAACCCACACTGATATTGTTTCCCTGGCAAAAAAAGGGGAAATAAAAACCAGCAAAACCATCAGCTATCGGCCAAATTGTTATCTTAAACATCGATCTCTGCCCAGAATTTCACAATCCATGCATCCCTACTTTTACTTTCAAGTTCATTTTCCTGTATTCCTATGAGCCTGTGCCTCCCATAAAATCTCTAATTCCTTTATTGTTGCTTGTAGCATAACAGTTTAGATTTTAGAATAGATCCTGTGCTCTCTTGAGAGCCTACACAAATGATTGTTGTTTACCTGCTGTAAATAATTTTCACAGAGAATGAAGAGTGTGGCCAAGTGTTTGTGTACAGCATGTGATGCGGATAGATTTCTTGTGGTTGTTTTTGTGTGTGCATCCGCAAATGCATGATGCAAAGCCTGTCGACAGCCATTGATCCATAACATTTCCTGCAGTAAAAGTGTGTGTGATAGAGTGTGCGTGCTCATTTGTTTGTTTGTTGTTTTGTTTTTTACCATTGTGCACCATTTTACCATTCGCAGTTTGTTAAGCTCTGCGTGCACCTGTAAGCATCTACTATTTATCTATGGCACAAGTGTGTGTGTGTGTGTGTGTGTGTGTGTGTGTGTGGCTGTGTGTGTGTGTGTGTGCTACACAATGATGGGTTATAAAACAAACCCGATAGGGTCCCGGTGCGTTGGTGAGCACATTATCATCAGCTGGCCCCAGACTTTTATGGCCTGCCACACCTCTCAGCCGTACCACAGCTCACTGGTGTTTTATGGGTGCTGCTCCCACATACAAGACAGCAGAATCGGCACGGGGGGAAGAGTGTGTGTGTGGGGCGGGGGGCTGAGATGTAAATTATAGACTGCCGCCTTTGGTGAAGGTACCGGAACAATCACAGAGCTCTCGGCTGGTGAAATATGTGTCCCCCCGATGGAGAGGGAATGATCAGGTGGGCAGGGGGATAACATGGGGAGTATAGCATCGACCCACAGCTCACTGACAACATCACCATCGTCGAGTTACATTTGTGGAACGTTACTTTTAGACATGAGAGGCCTGTGTACAAATATACATTGAGAGCAGAATAATGACCCAACAGTGATTAGATGCTGAGGCTGTGCGTCAGAGGTTAGAGTGAACTGGAGGCTTTAAAGATTTAGTGCATGTTTGGCTCACCACAACTAAATGCCTCTCCAGTTCCATTTATCTTGAATTTCACAGTTGAGAATTTTCTCTTGGCCAGGGATGCAGGTAGTCTGACCCAGATACTGTGCAGTCTGATGAATTATTTTGTCTCTGATCTTGGTCTAATTCCAGCTCGACTCAGTGTAGCTGCAGCAGCAGCTTAAATTATGGTGGGTGGGGGGAGGTTCGTTTTTTTTTTAAAATGAGTCTGTGTTTGGCCCTATCGGGACCTGATGCCTTATTCAGCTCCTGTGCCAAAACGCTGCGAGTTCATGTTCCCACAGTCACGCTGATATTTGGGAGATTATAGGATCTGCAGAAATTAGGACGCTGCAGCTGCCGTGGCATTGAATGACATTAGAAATATGACGTTTATGCTCATGCACACACACCATCATCATCATCGTCATTGCTATCATTAATATTACTTGACTACTTTTCATGTGTGAAGATATTTAAACACAGTGATGGAAAGTACATGTAATCAAATACTAAGTAGACTTTTGAGGTACTTAACTGTACTTTAAAGAATGAACTGAATTGTGTGTAACTGAATGAATGAGACTTAGATTATAGCCCATGAGTTGTGTGAAAGTTTGTAAACTGACATTTTGATATATTGCTTTTGTTAAACAAGGATCCCTTTTCTATGTTTGTGGATTCTTCGTCCACAGTGGAAGCTTGTAAAAAAAAACCCTTTCTTCACTAATTGAACGTAACGCAGGGTGAGCGATGGGTATACAACCAGTCTATTTTTGGGTGAACTTTTGCTTAAAATGAGAACATCCATTTTATGCTACCTTGCCGCATTTATTTGGTACGTTGCAAAGATGAAATTTTTTAAAAATAATAATAATAGTAACTTTATTTGTCGAGCACTTTTCGCGCTGAAAGCTTTCAGAGCTGCAGAAAATACAAAACTAACGTGATGCTAATATAAGCATATGCATACGCCAACATATACACTTTATACCTGTAAGCATGCATATTTAAACACATGGCTGCAAGTACATATACTCCCATACAAACAGTAAGGGCCCGTCCCAATACTCCCCCTTGGCCCTACCCCTACATTTCTGTGTTCCTGCGAGGGGTAGGTGTATCCCAATTCCTTTTTGCGTGTAGGGGCAGGGGGCATAACGAGGGGTAGTGGGTATGAAACTAGCCCTTTGGAGCTATATTTCAGATGCTGACTTGCCAGCGAGGGGTAGACGTCGCCGTGGCTACCACCGAGCAAGAGACGGGGTAAAAAGTTCATACATAGCTAACGTTACCGTCGTCAGGTTGTTTGTTAGCTAGCTAGCTAGCTCGCACTATCTGCCGTCTGTCATCTGTCCTGTTCGGCAAAAGTGTCGGATTTTTCACATTACAATAACACGCCAGCTAGTATAGCTATGCTGCCTTGTACTGTTAGCTGGTTAGCTAGCTATATAGCTAGCTGTCGTCTGTCGTTCATCAAATGAAGCATGATGAATACAGCAAACGCAATAGGCAGGATAAACTCAACCGGAGACTCCATTGTAGATGCTGGTTGGAAATGTAGATGGCTCGCAGCTTCCTGTTTAAATTAGTTACGTATGCGTGAACATAACCGACGCGGTGACGTAGTGAGTGGTGTCACAATTCCTAGGCAAAGATTTCAACCCCTACCCCTCACTGCTTCATTTCGAGGGCCAAGGGGTAGTGGACAAGGTGGGTATTGGGATTAGGCCTAAGTCTATCAACTGCCAGGAAAGGCCAATCTGTATGAGATTTAAAGACTTAAAGATTTAGAGATTGTTTAAGGACGTGAACAGAGTCAGCTGCACCGATGCTCAGTGGGCTGCTGTTCCAAAGCCCAAGGAGCAAGATCTGAAAAGGCTCGATCACCCTTTGTCTTTAACATGGACTCTGGAACAGTTAGAAGACCCAGCCGGGGGGGTTAATTCAGACGGTACAGTGTCAGAAGCTCGGTTATATACCCCGCTGTCAGATTATTGAGAGCCTTGTATGTGATTAAAAGAATTTTGAAGTGGATTCTAAAAGAGACTGGAAGCCAAAATAGGTGTAATGTGTGAGGATCATTTTGTTTTGGTCAGAATTTTTAAGATGACGTGTTGCGATAGATTAAACGACACACATAGTTGAAATTAATTCCATCTGGACCAGCTGCAACATTACAATGCTGCTAACACATTCATGCATCTGGAGTTACAATTAGCACTTCTACTTTTGATACCTTAAGTATATCTGACTGTTAATGCTTTGTACTTCCATTTAAGTAAAGATTTGCATATGCAACTTTGACCACTTGCACTGAAATACTTTTATATATTAGTATCACCACTTTTAGTGAAGTAAACAATATAAATTTGTCGACTATTGCTGGTTTTACAGCCGTAGAAGCTTCTAACACCGTCCTCTAACACTGAGGTTACAAGATGAAAGCAGAATTGTAAAGATCTGCAAAAAGACCCTGCACATTGTTGTCTAAATTACTCCTCTATCCTCTACATTATTGATATTGCTTCATTAAGCTGAGATTAATTGTCTATTGGCAACCCCATTGCCCAGAGTTACCAGTGCTGAGTTGTAGCACTGCTGACTGTGCAGTAGTGGATGGTAACAGGATCTTTACTGTCACTATGAATGATGCCACACCTCCAGTCATCATGCACCACCTCGTAATGTTGATCCTAACCTGTAGGCTACGCGTGGCTACACACCCCCACCACACACATGCACCACTAAAGAAGATGTTTCTGCAAAGAAATAAATGACTTTAGAGGGAAATATGGACATTTGCTGCTTTCACAAAATCCACAAAAGTGACATTGATTTGAGACTCTGAAGCGTAAAACTGCTTTGTAAAGGCTTTCTAAAAAAACCCATGTCAATGCTGAGTCCTCCCCCTCATCATCAATGCCATCCATCCATCTCTGCTTTGCTTTGTGCACCACAAGTCTCAACATCTGCACCGTGTGATCCCTGTGAGCAGTGAATGGTACTCAGAAATCAGTCAGCGGAGACACTCACACACCCTGAGGGGAAAGAATCAATCACCCAGGCTGGTTATTTAGCCGGTCCCCAGCTTACCGTAGTGAATGTTGGTGCATAAAACCCTCCACTCGCTTGGTCCGCATGCCTTCAAGGGACAGCGTGTTTGACAGAGTGCCATCGAGTCTATAAAGAGGAATCACAGTCCAGTGGGAGTGAACCGCCTTGAGATTGTTTTCAACGTGAGCAGAATTTTATGTCAGACCAAAGCATTAAAAAAATAATGAGCATGTTATTTTTCTTTTTGTGTAAAAGCTCAGTGTTTTGGTTTATGGCCCGAACCTTTACAGCTCTGAATGGCTCTCATTGCTCTCATCAGCCTTGTTTGCAGCCGCAGCACACAGCTATTTTTAATGAAAAATTGCAATAAACCAACTGAACCTGCCTACCTGCCCAGCCTGAAATGGCACACAGACAAAGTCTAGCAGCTAGCCGGTGAAGAGAGGAACATTTAGCAGCTAAAGAGCCAGATATTTCCCTCAGGAGTTGGACCAAATCAGACATAAAAGGAGAGTGAATATTGGACTCACAGTCTTCAGATGGCCACAAGCACGACTCCAAACAAATGCTAATGTTGCTTTGTGTCTGCCAATGCATTCACCATATTTGATTTGGTGACAAGGTGATAATCTTTACAGCTTGTTTCACTTTCCCAAAGTGACCAAAACATCAAATGATACTGTTTAAAGGCATATTTAAAGGGACAGTTCAGCCCAAAATCAAAAATACATATTTTTCCTCTTACCTTTAGTGCTATTCATCAGTCCAGATGATTCAGTCTAAACTCACTTCTTCTTCTTTAGGGTTTATTGGAGATTTGCAAACACGGTGCACTACCGCCACCAGCTGTTCAGGTGGGGTTTGTATTTTGAAGGGACAGCAGCAGCCGCTGGGCGATGCGTCTATTCGGTTTTGGACGCTTGTGGTCTGCATTGCAAACGCATCACTTGAAGTGTATATGAGGCCTAAATGTAACTACACCTGCCAACCACAGCACTGCGCAGAAAGATGCATCTACTCAAGGACAAGAGGCTCGAGATGTAAACATTAGTGGCGTCCTCTTCGGCTGAGCCGTAACGTTAGCTAGTTCAGATGAGAGTCCATGTCATTGGTCCGACACCCATTAGTTCGACATCCCGTTAGTCCCACTGTCCGCAGTGCTGAGCGGCTCGTGGCGGGCATATGGTGCGCCGCGACCGGCTCTGGGTCAGCTGAGAAAGGCTTGAGGCGGAGCAGGCTCACGGCTTATGTGTTTGTCACTTTCTTTTTCATTTTATCCCACACCATGATCTTTTCCTGACCCTAACTAAGTGGTTTTTGTGCCTAAACCTAACCAGACCTTAACCACAGGGCATCATGATGATTTCGGAACAATGGGTTTAATATGGTCGGACCAATGGGCAGTTTCCCTCAGACGAGCTAGCAGTAGATTCACGCTTCCTTCTGCACAGTGATTTGGTTGGTGTAGTTTGGTTGAAATAAAATAGTTCCTGCATGAAACTGCTCACAACAAGGTCTGTGGATAAGTAACCTGGTGATGATTCCTGGACAGAGACATTGCTGTTGAATTTTTCAATTTTAGTTTTTGGCACTTTGAGTGCCATCTAGTTCCATTATATTGGAGAGAAGGCAGACATCTCAACAGCCAATATCTCCAACACTTGGCAACTCACACCAAAACAGTCTAGACTGATAAATGGCATGACGTGAGGGGAAAAATATGTATTTTGGATTTTGTGGTGAACTGTCCCTTCAAGGCTTGTTTACTGATTTTCACCAAAATACTCCCATTTTTATGAGGCAATAGATTATTTTTTCTCCAGATTTTTCTCCCCACATCTCTCCGAATGTTGTTTTCTGCTGCAAGAATTCACAGTTTACTGCATCTCACATCCAAGTTTAGTTTAATATGTTCTACATACAGTAACAGAAAGTCGATATTAAAAAAGAGAGAAAATGCAAATACAGTAAGGTGCTGATTGAAGCAGTAGTTTTCATTTTATAATCTGGTTTATCCCTAAATGCATGTGTTAATTTTGTAATCAAATGTTCACCTGTTTTTAAATTCATAACACAAATTAATGAATAACCGAGCTACACTTCAGAGTGTGTTTCTGACAGACTGGTGAGAAAAAACAGCTTTCTTGAGAATTCCATTCCCATGATGTCACTGATGTCAGCAGATGCAATATCTAAACCCTTGTCTTCCCGTGTCAATATAAGTCATGGTGATCTCATTTTGAGCCGTAACCTCTATCCAGCTGACCACTGTGTTCTCTCATAACCAACTCATAAATCACACATGACGGCTGTCACACAGAGCAGAGGTGCTGCTCGGGGCCGCTGATCTGGCTGCATGTGTTTCTGCTTCAGCGGCTCTCATCAAATATCATTCGAGATGATAATCCCAGTGGTGGCGGAGAGAGATCTGTGCCCTGAGATGTGGGAGGTTTGCCATTTATCTCCTCTCATCTGGTTTCTGAGTGTGTGTTAGTGTGTGTGTGCGTGTCTACCCCTGTGTCACTCTGTGTCTGTTGATCCAGTCGACCAGAGTTCATTCAAACACCCATTTTTAGATTTGTTTGAGGCTTATGACGTATGACTTTTGCCTCAGTTCACCTCACAGTTCTGGCAGGATTCATTTATGTTAATTCATTGAAATTACAGTTTAATCTTACTGAATTTTAGCCGACTCTGACATTTATTTTAGTCATAGTGTTGTCATTGTATTTAATACTTTGTTTTTAGTTATGTCACCTTACAGATACTGAGACTGGCTGAAAGGTGACATCAGTTCTATTCCAATTATTTCCTTAAAGCTTCCTGGAAGGTGTGATGAAGTAGTATTACCAATCAATAATTTATTTGTCACAGGAAATCATACAAGGTACAACTCCTTTGATGTGCGATCCTGTCAGCTCCTTTAACATGTGCACTGCAGTGTAGCCCGTTTGCCTCTCTAGGCTGCTGTTTTACAACCGTCCATGTTTCCAGACTGGCTGCAGTGCGTGTTAATGGCATCCTGGTTGGTACTGGTAATCCATGCTCTCTGGTTGTGGAATGATTTTACTGTAGTTTGATTAATTAAATCCATCAGAGCGTCAGTAAATTCATTGATGTCATCAGAGGCGTCAACAGTGATATCCTGGAGTGTACTCCAGACTCTGAAATTAAGGTGGCGAAAGTCCAGCTGGGGCGGGTGGAAGGAGTGGTGGATGGGTCCAACAAACCAGCCAAACCAGTGTTTTTGTTGCCTAAACCCAACCATGTGTGTTTGTCAATTTGCAGTGTTGTGCCAACATAGTGCTTTTATTTTGAAAGAGACTATATGCAAACGTAAATTTCTTGTATTTTGAAAGAACACAGAGCATGTAACAGGCAGAACTTGACACGGCGTCCCAGAACATCAACAACCAACACACCCAGGGTACCTTGCACGTCATTTGTAGACGTGGAAAGTCCATGACCAAAATGTCAGTATGTGACAAGGTCGGAGTGAGAATGTGTTGACACAGTCGTCCCTCGCAAACTTGGGCAACCATCCCTACAGTTGCCACAAAGCCTCCATGCAGTTGCCACCAGATGGCACACAACAACTGTCCAGAGGGGGGTGGGCACTGGTTTGTTCTAAGTTTCAATGCCTATGTTGAGTTTTTAATCTGTTGTTGACTTCAAGAAGAATTCCCCTTACCAGCTCCTTTATGTAAATATTAAGGACACATTACTTATTCAACCTATTATTAGCCACAGGAAGTCCTTCCTGCCTGTGGCCATAAACCTGTGCAACTCCTCCATCAGAGTGTCAGACACTATGAGTCAGGTGACTGTCATCTGGACTTCATTCATTCTGCATTTATAATTCATAATCATCTACTGGGTGCAATAATTCAACTGCACATAACTGTACATAATATTTCTGATTCTGATTCTGGTGGTGCGTTGGTGCAGTGGTTAGCACTGTCGCCTCACACCCTGGGTTCCTGGTTTGAAACCAGGGTGAGGGAGCCCCTCTATGTAGAGTTTTCACGTTCTCCCTGTGTCAGAGTGGGTTTTCTCTGGGTACTCCAGCTTCCTCCCACAGTCCAAAGACATGCAGGTTAATTGGTGGCTCTAAATTGTCCGTAGGTGTGAATGTGAGTGTGAATGGTTGTCTGTCTCTATGTGTCAGCCCTGTGATAGTCTGGTGACCTGTCCAGGGTGAACCCCGCCTCTCACCCAGTGTCTGCTGGGATAGTCTCCAGCTCCCCCGCGACCCCTAACGGGATGAGCGGTTACGGAAAATGAATGACTCTGATTCTGATATTAACTTACTCAGTATTTGTTGAACTGCGAAACAAAAATTCAAAATAAGATATTTTATTTGTTCAGTCTATTTCAATATAAGTTCAATATGAGATTTTGATCATTTTCTCAAACTTCTTAAATTCAGCTCCTGAGAAATAGCCTTCCTCTTGTCTCAGACGTTCCTAATTTAATATCTTAAATTACTCTTTTTTTCTCTCTCAGTGCAGTAATCTTTATTTGTTTGAAATAATAAGCACTTGAGATAACAATAACAGAAAGAAAAGCCAAAAGAAAACAAGATTGGCTCTCCTATTGATTTATTTATTTATTTATTTATTTATGTATTTCTGAGCAGCAAAATTCTCCTCAGTTCCATAAAAAAACTTTCCGCACTTATGCATTTTGCTAAAATAAATAACCCTGAGTGTGTAACCACAAGCTGAAACTGACAGGACAGGCTGAAAGAAACCCTGATGTAGTCAGTCGTATATTTATTTTCTCACATAATCATCATTTTTCAAGGTATTTTCTTCTCATTGCCATCATCATTTAACTGGATATTTTAGTCAGCAGTGATTTTCATTAACTAAACGCTGATAGGGTGATGAGTCCACTCAGAGAGCCTCTGCAGCACATACGCAACTACGAGTAAAACCCAGAGGGATTAAGACCTTGTAAGAGCGGCACGTGAGCAGGAGGATCTGTAATCCATTGAGAGAAACTGAGGAGGATTGAAAATGAACAAATCAGAGCATTGATGGAGGAGCAGCATTTGCATCATGCAGCTGTGCCTTTCCATCATGACATCTGGAGGGAGAGAGACGCAGGTGGACAGAGCAATCATGTCTACCCCCGGCTTCTCCCACCCGTGGCTCTGTTACGTGTGAGTTACAGTACTGCAACCAAAGACAGAGTGTAGCCGAGTGTACAGTACATCAGCAGCAACATATGGCCACAAGCACAACAATGTATACAGTAAATACACATCAGTGTGAATTGTGGCTGCTTCCACTGTGAGCACAGATTGGAGCTCACCACAGAAAATAATTCACACGTCTATTGGTTTGAACACATGATTACAATGAGCTTTGATACCCTCTGAAGGGCTGTTTGGGAGCACACGGAAAAGGCAGAGCTGTCAACGACCACAGACAAACGTGTTGCAGCTGTGATTTCACATGCTGGTTTCTGTAAGATGCTTTGTAAGACAGAGTTTCAGTTCACCACCTACTGCTGTCATGTCAGATTTTGGACCAAACCTTCACATTTTGGCAACACTGTTGAGTGTAGGTGGGATGAACAAGCAGTGACAACCGTGGTTAAAAGTTTCCTGACCTGCCAATAAAGCAAATGCCCAAAAAATTCTCTTTGAGGCTCAATATCTCTTTCATAACTCATAGACTGTGTTTTAACTGGAGAATTTCTCCATCAAATTAAAAACTGGCAGGATTTTTTGGAGGCATGCTCTTTTTGGACTACCTCCATCCAAAGGCACCTTCACCATAATGTGATTTTTCCATTGGCACGTCGAGTCAAAACATGCTCCACTAATTTGCCTTTCCATTATCGTTGAAGACACACCACGCCCAAGGTGTATCTTCTCCTTGGTACGGCCAAAAGCATACCCAACTACCTCCAAGCAGATATCAGTGACCTCTTGCCGACAACCCCGTTCTCCCAACAAGCATGTGATGCGATACTCGACTCCAGTCTGTGCTGAAGATCTGAGAGGAAGACCTTTTTAAAAGTCTCAGTTCAGCTCTTGGTACTTTTGTAGTTTCTAACTGAAACTCTGTGGTTGTGAGTTTCTTTTCTGTGTCCCTGTTAGTTCTTTAACACAGTGGGTTCATTGTGAATGGACCGCAAGTGACTCACATGTCTACGTTTCAAGTTTTTTTTTTATTCTATTTTTTACAGGCACCTTTCACAACACGCCAAGGTCACCTTACAGGCAAGGATAGAGAAAATAACAGCAGATAAAAATTCAGCGAGGTAAGGAATAAAGTCACCTAAAATAAACAAATAAATAACAACAGCAAAGCTAGTTTACAGTGAATAAAATTCAGTGTGAATTATGGATGTGTGTTGCTAGACAGACAGGGGTCAAACTGAATAAGCTCTGAAAGGCGGGGGGCAGAGCGACCCCACGGTGGTCAGGCGGGACAGTGAGGTTGATGGGAGAGGAAGATCTGAGAGTACGAGTGGGGATGTGGATGTGCAAGAGTTGGGTGAGGTACAGAGGAGCTTGGTTGTGTATGGCCTTAAAGGTGAAGGTGAAGGTGAATGAAGTTTGTGGATGGACTTGAGAGGGAGACCAAAAAGGAGGGAGTTACAGTGATCTATATACGGGATGTAACCAGGGTGTGAACAGGAATGGCGGTACTGTGCAGTGTGAGGGACGGGTGAAGGCAGTTAATATTGCGTAGATGGAAGTAGGCAGACCGAGTAACATAACTGATGTGAACTTGGAATGACAGTGCTGTCGACTTCCAATCTTGTTTTTTTTTTAAAAAAAAAAACAACGAAAATCTTTATTTTTCAAGGACAGTGAATTTAAGGCAGAAGCTTTTCTTTTGAAGTCCTGTTTGCAGAGTGAGTGAACAACAGACAGCTACTTAACAGAGACAGCAAACTAGCTCAACGATGTGCACAAACGCAAGTACAACCAGGGGCGGACTGGCCATCTGGAGGTTCTGGAGAAACACAGAATGGCCGGTAATCCAGGGCAGCCAGCGGCCGCCACGCAGTCATCACCATTTTTTGTTTTTTGTTTTTTTTCCTTTTTTTCCCTGATAATCTACTGTTCCACGTCCAGTCCGCTAGGTGGCAGCCTTTAAATTGCTGCCAATCAAATTGAAGAAGAAGGAAGTGCATACGTCACGCATATCAAGCAGCCGTGTGCAGCAGGTGCAGATGGGAGAGACATTACAGCCTCTTTACATTGTGATTTATCATAACTCATACCATGTCTTGTTGTGTGTTTCAGGCAGTCACCTGCATTGTATTGTTCAGCAGAGAGACATCTGGACTGTGTCGCTTATTTCTCAGTGAGTATTCTACGCTATGCTCTTAACACAACATCTAGTCAACATCGGTGCTATTGCTATAAATTGGAAGGTATCATGTGATAAGATTTAAGCATTTTGACACCCGTGTCTGGGGCTGATGAGTCACCGGTTGTTGTGGGCTGGGCCGAGCCAAAGTCCAGGGCTGTTTTTTATTCCCAGTCCGCCCCTGAGTACAATGCTGAATACACTAACCTTTGTGGACCTTGAGCTAATGGCTAAGGACCAATCTGGACCAGTTGGGAACCACTGCTTTAAGATATGTAAAAAAAAAAAATCATCCCAGCACACAAGTGCAGAGGAAGAAGAGGAGGAAGGAAAGAAGAACAAGAGGAAGAAGAATAGGAAGAGCAAGAACAAGAGGAAGAGAAAGAACAAGAGGAGGAGGTAGAAGAGGAAGAGAAAGAAGAAGAAGAGGAATAAGAAGAAGAGGAGGAAGAAGAAGAGGAAGAGAAAGAGGAGGAAGAACAAGAAGAAGAAGAGAAAGAAGAAGAGGAAGAAGAAGAGGTGGAAGAGGAAGAAGAAGAGGAAGACAAAGAGGAGGAAGAACAAGAAGAAGAAGAAAAAGAGAAGAGAAAGAAGAAGAAGAGGAGGAAGATGAAAAACAAGAGGAAGGTGAAGAAGAAGAAGAAGAAGAACAAGAGGAAGAAGAAGAAGAAGAAGAAGAAGAAGATGGGGAAGAAGAAAACCAAGAACAAAAGGAAGAACAAGATATACTTTTTTACACAAACAGGAACCTGTACATGCATTAAATGTGTGGATGACAGGATGGGGCTGCCCATAGACAGGCGCCTCAAACAGGAGTGCCCATGAAGGCAAACTGGTTCCCATGGACCGAGCTACTGCCGCCCCCCAGTTGTTATGAAGGGGGAAATTAGCTATAGAGACCAAAACTGTTACCAGGCTTTAAACATGTTTATTTCTGCTGTAAAGTTTGGCATTTTAACATGGGGCTGACTAGCTTCTGGAGCCAGCCTCAAGCAGCCGGTTTTTGGCACCACCATATAGGCTTCATTTTTCAGCAGCAGAGGTTGCCGCTTGTTTTAAGCCTGTTTTTCGCTAGCAAAAAGAAGCATTTGCTTGAAATATGGTCATTTCTGGTCCAAAAAATCTGAGATGCCGACGGTCAGAATGCCACACTTGAGTCTTCAAAGCGGGAGCCACTATTGGGTGAGATTATTTTTGTACAATCTATCTCTCCATCATTCAGCAGTGGGTTCTGCTGCTCATTAACCACACACTAAAAGTTTCCTTCCAAAATGAGATGCGCCCTGTTAAAAATCACATCACGTAGTCTGACTTTGGCTGGCATAAATGTGAATCTCACTGTTGAATATTATTGAAGCTGAGCTGTCTTGAGCCCTTTTACTTATGAATAGTAACATTTCAGAGAATTTCATCATCCCCTGACTGAACATCAGAAATTGACATCAGGTAACATTTTCAGCCCCAAATGGATGTGTAGCATTTTAAGATAAACTCAATGGTGTGTTTTCAATAGAATGAAATAGAACAGAATATATTTATGATGTGTCTGTGTGCTTAAAAGGTAGAGGTGAAGCTGGTGGAGGGATTAACCTGAATTTTTCTTTCTCCCTCCCGTGCCTGCTTTCAACCTGCAGCTCTAATCCCCTCCCTGCTCATCACTATCTGTCATCTGTAATCTCAACCACTACTGCCCCATCCTCTACTCATTTTCTACTTTTCTCTGCATCTCTTTCTCATTTTCACCCTCCATATTATTGGCTGAAATAGACTGGCACAGGTGGGGTACTTTCAGACTGACTTGCACCCTCCCGACCATCCTGAGCCTACAGAGGAAGACAGAGTGTGCACACTTACCTCAACATCGAGGGAGTTCAGTAAATGTCAAACCATCTGAGAGAAGTGCTGATAGGGCACCCAACCAAGTAGCTCATTATTTCCCGTATAGGATCTAATTAAAGAGGTATAGTGTATATCACATCATGTCCTGCATAGAGGCTGGACAAAAGGCCACAATCTGAGCTGGTGGATGATCGTCAAAGAAGCAGTAACTGTAAAGTCTGAGTAATGGCACTGTGTAAACCCTGCTACTCGCTGACCTGTCGCTGTTTCTCTGTCACCTGCTCTGCATCTGAGGAACTATTACCTGTGTAAGAGGGAACAGTTGTGATGTAAGAATGTCAATGTTCAATCATGTTTGAGTGGCAAGTATTTGGTCTGTGTAGAGAGGCAGAATGCACTGGCTAAATTGATCCTTCTCTGAGTCCCATCCCCGAACGCAGACTGGCCAAACGTAACGTAGCATCAGGTCAGCTCAGACCAGGGTCCGACAGCAACGCAGCTGTGCTCCATTGACTTTAATGCAATCGTTTCAGATTTCCATTTTCAGGCTGGTTTTGTGGATTTGGAGCTAAATGTTGTGTCTGGGGCACATCGTGTATTAATGATACTCGTTACCTGGAGAGGTTGGAAAAAGATATACCTGTTCCAAAACCAAAATCAAACCCTGAAAAGTGTAGGGTTAGCTAGCTAGCTACTGAAGATATAGCCTACTGAATGTATACACATCCTGCTTTTGCTTTAATTATAACAGTGAAACAAAGACCGACCCTGCTGTACAGGAACCAGTGAAGGGAAGCAGGGAAACTTTGCTGATATTCAACCAGCTGTGTGTCTCCGCAGTGTGTGCAGATGAACGTTGTTTGACTTCCCAAACACTGTTCATCTGCACACACTGTGATGCCACACGGCTGGTTCAATCCACCTTATTTTTCACGGAAACACGGAGGCGCAACAGAACGCAGCCAGTTTCCGTTTTTTTGCGCGACACTTCCGGTCCAGCACTCTTGATCATTGTGTAAATGGGTATCACCTTGTTTATTACCTTGTTGAGTTTAGCTATATATCACATTTTTCACGTCACTATATCACCGTTTAGACTAATCCGGTGTTTGTAAAGTCTATAAACACAATGATCGAACAAACGTTACTATTTCTGTGTGCACGTTTTGTTTGTAATTAATAACATGGTTATCGTAGATTAGCTGGGCTAACCATTAGCTGTTAGCCGCTAGCGGTGTCTGTAACTCAATAACTCAATAAACGGTCCGTGAAAAAAATATTTTTTTTCCAGCAGATGTCTTAGTTACAACATGATTGAGCTAACTGGAGTAGTTTCATGTCATATCCGACAACGGGAGGCTTTTAACAGATGACGTCCTGATGTTAGTTTTGCTGCTAGTGTTAGCTGTCCCTGTCAGCTGCAGCCACTGATGCTTTCTAGACATCGTGGTTTCCCAAAACTGAAAGTGGCTGACCGGAAGTCACGCACAAAAAAACGGAAGTTGATCAATATTTACTTCCGTGTTTGAAAATAAGGTGGATATCAGCAAAGTTTCCCTTTATAGTCATTGTCTTTTGTGGCGATCAGCAGTGATGTGGTGGTTCACTTTTACACTGTGATCTGTAGCCTATAGTTCGGCTTTAGCTTCTAACTATCTTTGTCTGTTTAACCTGTTGTTGCTGCTGAGTCAGTTTGACATCCTGGATATATCCTTCAGACACAGACTGTAGACGCTTGTCAGACCATCACAAAGGGGCAGCTTAGCAAAAGGTCAATTGCAATGTTGGAAGCTGTTGACTACCGTCTGATGACAATTCAGCTTCGTGTTAATTATTGCCCCCAGATGCTTGTTGTCGTCACACTGATAGCTGACATTGAGAAAACTCAGGCCTTACTGTGTCAGCACTGAATAATTTAGGCAGAACCCTTTTTTATCTGCTGAGCTTGGAAAACATTTGTTAAACACTAAGGTTTGTTTCCCTGAACGAGGATGCATACAGCAGTGTAAAAGTCAGCATGATCAAGACTCTCAAAGGTTTCAAAAAAAATGTAAGCTCCATGCCCCCGTCATGTCTTTGTCCTCATGAAACATTCCTGACGTACACTACCCATGCACTCGCAGACACACATGTGCCCTGCAGTTTCCCTGGACAGCAGTTCGGAAATCTCTCAGCAGCGTTCTCAGCCTGGGCAGCTGATGGCTTTGAACTCAGCTCCTCTGGGACCTTCCACGTCCTCTTCCTGCTGCACGTGGAGCCCAGAGGCCTGACTCTTCCTACTGTGAATTCATGAATAATGACAATTTGCAGGCTCTCTGACATATAAAGTGTGATCGGATCGGCTCCTTACCCCTGACCTTCCGCGGCGGCTGAGGAAGACGAGGCTAAGAGGAGGAGAGGAGAGAGAGAGAGAGACGGGATGGTGTGAAGATCAAAGGGAACTCTGCCGTAGGACAAAGGCGTCTGATCAGAAGAATCTGAATTCGTTTAGATGCCAAGATGTTGCCAGGTTGTTATTTCCCTCGTTATGATATATAGCACATTGTATCAGTATGTTTCCCCAGAACACAATAACCCCCCGCTGACTCCACCGTTCCCTCACTGTATTCAGACGTCTTCACATACAACTCAGTGTGAATATAATTCTGAATATAGCCAAAGGCCATGAGAGGGTTTTGCATAGCAATAGCACACTGTGAAACCCTAAGGAGTCTCTTGTCAGCTGGCTTTCAAACACACATCCATCATCTCCCCTGAGAGTGTCAAATTAGCAGCAAGCTAAACAGGTGGCTTGCCAGCAGATGCCAAGAAGCTAGCAGGAGAGAGATTGAGGTCATGTTTGTTTAATCGCCCCGGGGGTCAAGTACCAGATGGATTTGACTTCTTATTCTTCTGATGCAGGGCAGAGAAAGCTGTGTAACAGCTAATGGGGGCAATTAGAGCTCCCTGCAAAGTTTAAAAATATGGTGACATTAAAATTGGATATTTGATTTGGACTCCTCTGTGTTAACGTTTATGCTCCCACCTTTAGGCGTCAGGAAATGCAATGAAAACAGTCTTGTTGGTTTTCTGTTAGGGAGCGTGAATATTATTAGTATAGCTCTACGTACTGTAAATGTGAGCAAAGCTGGCAAAGATCTGAGGCTGTGTATGATAACAAAAATTAAATTATCTACCACAGTCTTCTGTTTTTTTTCTTCAACCAATAACTTGATTTCTGTTGTTAATAATTCATGTTTTGACTTTTTATTGCTCTTACCAATGATGGCTGAGAGTCATGTAAGTTCGTCCATCACTTTGTCCAGACTGAAACATATAAATTGGATAGTTTGGATCTTTGATGTTGCATTTTATGAGATTCTTATTCATAGTCAGTATATTGCATAAAGCTGATGAAAGTCAGCTTGTCCCCAGTTTGAAAAAGCAGACCACCGAGGAAGTAAAGCAATATGCTGCTGTGGACAGGGTGCAGCAGCAAAACATATTTTAGCACCTAAAACAACTCCCACCTAAACATAAATCAATTTAAGATTAAATGAACATTATATTTAAAATAGTTTCATCACTTCACCTTGCCGTATGACTGCAGTTTTCAACAGGAAACTGATGCTGTTATATCACTCTCTTCAAAACCAAACTCCTACATGGACGTGAAGCGCCATGTAGGCGGAGCAGAGCGGGGCTTTTTACTTGCAGCGCGTGGTTGCACTAGCTTCACTGTGTGCATATTGACTTTTGCTAGTAATAATGCAGTTGATTATGCAGGGTTTGGAAGCATAAGCTGTATTAACTGGTACTGAATTAATTAAGTAGATTGTTTTATCCACAGGATGCATTGATTTATTTGATTTATTTTATTTCAAAATGCAAAACACACACACAAGGTTTCTCTGCTGCAATGAGGTATTCATTTTTATAATTTCCAAACAGATTGCACTCATTTTTTACACAGTTTTATGTAGTTTTTACCTGTTTGAGGGCCGCAGAGCTGCATGTCAAGAAAAATAAATAGACCAGCTGTGTAGAAATAAACATGAGCAGCGCAGTACCTGTGTCAGCAAGCGCGGCTTCCATGGTCAGTGTAGCAGCCTCAGTCGATAATAGCGAACACGCTCTCACTGCTAATGTGTCCCATGTAATTTGGCCATTAGTGTGGTTTTGGCATTTAAAAGGGTTAGTTCAGCTCCATCAAAGTCACACAATAACACTAACTAACTAACTGATCAGGGCAGCGTTGGAGAAGCAGCTCCAGTGGTCAGCAAGCTAAAATTACTGTTTTTGTCAATGGAAACTGATGGTTTTGATAAGAGCAGACATGGGAAACTGAAGCCGCTTACAGCTCCCCAGCCAGAAAGGACAGTCAGATGGCAAGGTAACACATTGTAAATATTCTCAATACAGTGCACACTTAAATTGTTATTGATTTTTTTTTAAGGTGGCTGAAATACATTTTAAGGTTGGGAGAGAGTTTCTGCCTCAAGTGAGGGAGTTCAAGTATCTTGGGGCCTTGTTCACGAGTGAGGGTAGAATGGAGCGTGAGACCGCCGTGGTGAAGAGGGAGCTGAGCCTGAAGGCGAAGCTTTCAATTTACTGATCCATCTACGTCCCAACCCTCACCTATGGTCATGAGCTCTGGGTAGTGACCGAAAGAATGAGATCGTGGATACAAGCAGTGGAAATGAGTTTCCTCTGTAGGGTGGCTGGGCTCAGCCTTAGAGATAGGGTGAGGAGCTTGGACATCTGGAGGGAGCTCAGAGTAGAGCCGCTGCTCCTTCACATCGAAAGGGGTCAGTTGATTTTAACGCATTTTCTTGTTCTGTAAAGCACTTTGAATTACTTTGTGTATGAATTGTGCTCTACAAATAAACTTGCCTTACCTTGCCTTGAGGTGGCTCGGGCATCTGATCAGGATGCCTCCTCGGCGCCTCTGGGCCAACAGACTTCTATCCCAATTATACCTTTAACAACTATTAACCAGATTGTCATGAAATGCAACGTTAGCATGCAAACACACTAAACATTCTACCTGCTGAACATCAACATGTCAATGTCATTGTGACTGTGTTAGCATGTTGATGTCTGCACTTTGTACAGCCCCACAGAGCAGCTACCATGGCTACAGACCTCCTGTTTTGCTTCTGTACTGTTGATCTTAGTCCCAGTTCAGATAAGAGGAGAATCAGACCACTAAAACACATAGTGTTTTAACTGGGTGTGTGAACCAGTGCTGATGAAAGTTTGTTAATACTGAACCCCCTGTGGTTTACAAATGTGCTTGAACTGAAAGTATGACGCTTCTTGTATAATCTCGTCTCTACTACTAAGCACTGACACAGTTTTATCTGTCTTTTCATGCCAGTGGTTAGAAATGTTTATATATATATATATATATATATATATATATATATATATATATATACATATATGTTAAGATCTATCACAAGTATACATAAACACCATACAATATATCAAATGACATCATTAAATATATTGTATTATAAGATTCATATTATATGTGGCTTTCCTGTATTTTCCATGCAAGGACATGATGACACACATGTAGTTTTCCCCCAGTCCTACATGTAATGTTGAGGTTGATTCAAACTAAATATCCAGAGGATACAACGTAATGGCATTCTGGCTGCTGAAAGTCTCATCTTTCCTGTTTTTTCCAGCGTGTAAATTGGATCCAGTAATCGCCTCAGTCAGCAAATGAGATGATTTAGGGAGTAATTTGTGGGAGATAACTTTGAGGTCAATGGAGTCCGCCCATTCATTTGCATTAGTTCTGTTTTTCTCTTGTCTTCTCAGTTGTGCTAACCGAGTATTTTCTCACATTTAGATTTCTCTTACCATCTGTCAGCGTCTAATACCTATGGTAGCATCCTATTACAGAGAGTGTTCACTCTGCTTTACACCACTTAACTATGATTTCACTTCTAATGGTACTAACAGGCATCACCAATCCACTGTTTCATAGACTCATGTTCTGTTTGTGACTTTATTTAGCTGCAGAATACGTCACTGTACATAAATATATGCTTAGTAGTACTTTTAAGAAATAGTTTGACGTCCAGCTCCTCTAAGGCCCTGTCTACATGACTACAGATATTTTGTAAACAGATATTTTTCTCTTCCCATTTAAAAAGTAATTCTCTTTTCACGACATCCTAAACTTAATCAATCCAACCAATGAAGGCAATAAGCACTAGCCAATGAGAGGGAGTAAGGGATGGGTCATGCCTTCGCTGTCCTAGGATTTGCAAATTTGCCCACTGGACACTGGGGTTATTTGCATTTAGCTGGTTAATGTTGCCAGAAAGCTGTCCAGTAATTTGCCTGATGGTTCTCTTTAGTCACGTTTAACATTAGTGAGCTCCAGAGACTTGGCTGGATAGGCTGTGCATGCTAATGTTAAACATGATTAAAGCGAGCCATTACATAAATTACTAGACAGTTTTCTGGTAACGTTAACTAAATTTGCAACCAACTTGACTCAACAACACTGACCAGGGTTATAGGCAAAGACATCTCAAATTTTCACTTTAAAGAAAATGAATAAAATCACTTTTTTGTTTTAATTATGATTCATTTGTTGGCTGACGTTACCTGAAATGTAATGTGTACCGCAAATATGATCATTTGATCCCAATGTCCAGCACTTCCTATTTACAGCTGTTATCCATCTTTGTCTCTTTTCAGGAGGGAACTGCCACACATTGCCAAATTGATCTGTCCCAGCATTGGCCCAAACTCATGCCAGATGAAATTAGCCAGACTAGGTCTAGTTGTCCGACTCAGTTGAGACTTGCCATGAATGACGCCCCAGAATCAGGCCAAATCAGCAGGCCTGATTCTGGATGCCATATCTATCTATCTGTACACCATATTACCACACAAGTTTGCACCATAGGTAGACTGCTAATCTTGTATTTTCTGTGCACCAACCACATTTAAATAGTATCGTTGTTGGGGTTTCCTGTGTTTTGCCCACCAGCAACTACTGTGTTAATTAGCAAGCTTTAGAGGTGTGGCAGGCTTTTATACCATTGGACAGAGCTGACTGGTTGTCTCCCTCTGTTTCCAGTTGTTTATACTAATCTAAGATAAGTTCTCCTGGCTCTAGCTTTATATGTAATGGACAGACAGACGTAAGAATGACATCAATCTTTTCATCTAACTTGTGGAAAGAAAGCAAAGAGTTTTTCCAAGGACTGAGTAGGTGTACTGAGTACTGAGCCCCAAGCTAAGAGGGCTTGACTAAAATGTGTTAACCAAGTGTATATTTTTTAATATTTCGTATGTTTATTTCACACTACACTGGTGTTGGAGCAGGGTGAGATTTAACTGCAAAAACTGTAAACAAGTCGAGATCAAAAACGTGATAATATTGCAACTAACTAAATTTAACAAGCAGGGATGAATCTGAGGAGTTGCTGTGCAGACTGAAAAAAAAAAGTCTTCTACGCAGATTTCGATCAGGTGCAGTTCAGCTTTTTGACAGTTGATTGGTGTTATCAAAGTGGGAGGTGTGTAGGATTTAGATGGGTGAATATAGGTGGTTTTTACAGATGGAGTAACTGATGTGGAGATTAGAAGAAGGGGATTGGAGGTCAGAATCAGCTGCAGTGCAGTAGAGACCCCATTATTCCCAGTTCCAACCTCTCTCGCTTTATAGCAGTGGACCGTTACAGTTATGAAGCGGAGTCTTTACTTGTCGTTCTGTTTCTCTTGTTATTAAATTTAGGTATTGCATTATGCATACGAGGGGAATATTACTGCAGTCTGTATTCGATTGTTGAAGAGGTTGCCCTTGCTCGGGATTGCCTGAAGGGTTTTTCCCTTCAGTCACTGAGCCAGTTAACCACATCGTCGCACAATAACTCAAGCCTGTGGCCTTAACATCACAGAATGTGTTTCCAGTATGACTCCCTGCAGCCCCCTGCTCACAATTACCATTAATGACTCTTTCAAGCTACCAGGCAATTCCTCATGAACTCACATCCATAGCTGCAGAGTCAGACCCTGCTTCAGCTGCAACACAAGGCAGCCCTGCTCCTGCTGCTGCTGTTGTTGGTTCTGTATTATACACTTATCACACAAAATACGATAGAGTAAATCATTTGTTACATATCTGAAACGATTATCTACAGTTTTTAGCCATAGTGGCTGGTCTCTGAGGGTGACATGCGTGTTGGTCAGTCCCCAACTTTGGTCTAGATTGAAATATCTTAACAAGTAATTGATGAATTGCTAAGACAGAAATATTCTTTATCATCCCCAGAGTTTGGTGGCATTTCCCCAGGTCAAAGTTTTCACCAATCCTAAAAAATATCGCAACATTTTCTTGATTGACAACACAACATTTTGTATAGACAGTCATAGTTCTCAGAGGACAGCTCCTACTGACCTCAGTGATTCCTTGACTTTATGGTTTTCAGTAAAATGTCTCAAAAACCGTTGGATGGATTGCCATGAAATCAGGTACACAGATTCATGTCCCCCTCAGGATAAACTGTAATGACTCATATGATGCTCTGACTTTCATTCAGCATCATCATTAGATCAGAATTTAATGTGTCCAATACTTTGGTTTATGACCAAATTCTTGCAAAACAAATGACATTCCCATCTAATCCGACGCACTGGATGGTTTGTGACATGGAAACAGCTGAGAAGACATTGTTGGGAACTGTTTGAAAAAAGGCAGGCACTTTAAGATAATTCTTGGCGGATGATTGGATGAATCTGTCTATCACCGTCGAAAACATCTTTACTATTGAGAAAAGCTTTCGGTGCCGTTCTTTGCGTCTTTGTGTCTTTGAGTCTTGTTCACAAGTGAGGGTAGAATGGAGCCTTAGATGGATCAGCGGTTTGGTGCAGCTTATGCAGTGATGCAGGTGGTGCGCCGGACCATTGTGGTGAAGAGGGAGCTGAGCCGGATGTCCCAACCCTCACCTATGGTCATGAGCTCTGGGTAGTGACCGAAAGCATTGTGATCATGGATACAAGTTGCCAAGCTGAGTTCCCTTTGTAGGATGGCTGGGCTGAGCCTTAGAGATAGGGTAAGAAGCGTGGACATCCGGAGGGAGCTCGGAGTAGAGCTGATGCTCTTTCGCATTGAAAGAGGTCAGCTGAGGTGGTTTGGGTATCTGATCAGGATCCTCCTGGGCGCCTCCTGTTGAAGGTGTTCCAGGCACGTCCCACTAGTAGGAGGCCCTAGTCAGACCCAGAACACACTGGAGGGATCACATATCATGTCTGGCCTGGGAACGCCTTGGGGTCTCCCAGGAAGGCCTTGAAAGTGTCATTGGGGAGAGGTCTGGGGTGCTTTGGTTAGCCTGCTGCCCCTGCGAAGCGGATAAATACGAATGGATGGATGAAAGTTTCAGATTCACTGTGCAAACATGATTGACACAACGTGAGGTTGTATTTATTTTTAGACTTGTGACAATTCCAGATGGAAAAACTCGGTGTACAAAGACCTTAACAGAGCTGCCGGCATGGTTATAGACTTAGGTTGATATGGGCAATAGGAATCTGATCTTTTCAACATCAAGGCTCAATTTGTAAGATGAAAGCACGTGTGGAACACTGACTATGTGAAAGCACATTAACTACCTTCTTATACAAAATGAAAGAGGTCAGAGAAAGCATTTATACTGAGCTATGCACTTTCAGTTCCTTCCAGTGGTATCTTGTTTGGCCTCTGGCTTGCCCATTTACCAGTGATGTTACTCCTGACTCTCACAAAAATGTCATGGCTGTTATTACACAGGGTGCATTTTTAGCAGTTTGAAGCACCTTTTTGTAATTGTTTTGCATCTTCTGAACCATTCTGTGTGCTGCTTTGAGCTCCAGGCGCCTCACTTTTATCCACCCAGCACGCCTTGCAATTTCAGGAAAAATGCCCGTAGCACCGAAAGTTGAGAATGGTTCAATTCTGAGCCTAAAACCTGCGGCTTTTCCCTCCACTGTCCAACCACAAGTCTTCCATGGGCCTGTTTTAAACAAGGAAATGTTAGTGGAGCAAGGCTCCCTGTGTAGGCTGCTCAAAATAAAAGCTGATGTTTTGAAGCCAGCTAAAGATGTCCCGTTTGATCAGGCACATTATGGTGCATGATTAGACTTTAACATAAAAACTACATCTGCTTTACAGTGAAATTAGTCATAAAAGCACCTTAAAATGTTGCTTTCAGACTGTGTTACATAAACACATTGATTTTCATCTTAAACACAATATAGTTTCCTCTAACTGCAATTTAACTGTAATGTATTCATGTTGAATAAGAGATGAATAGTTCTTGTGTGCAATTTTTATTTTGCTCTTAATGGGATTCTGCCCTAAAGATATAAACCAAGAATCCCTGATTGGGCCCATTGAGCCGTCAGAGGTTTCCCTGCATTCTGTTGTGGCAGAAGAAGAGAGCAGAGGTTTCTGCTGGCACGGCATTATTGGATGTGGAGTCATGATGAAGTCAGAGTCATCTACTATCCCAAGGACATGTTCATGATCAAAAACCCTGACCGCACTCCCACAGGCTCATGCACTGCACCCAGACTGCTTTAAGAAGTTGGCATTGTTGTTTTTCAGACACTGTGTCGATTGCTTGTGTTGCTTTGATTGGTTGTACTCGAATGAGAGTCTGGTATTTGCATCTTTTGGCCTTGAGTACAGGAAAGAGAAACTGGAAGGAGTTCCTGTGTTATTGATCCTTCATGGATCTGACTCTGCAGGCAACACAGCCTCCGTTGTTATAAAACATTCCTTGAGAATCCTCAAAGCTGCCGACATCCACAGTTACAGACACCTGAAACTCAAGGCACAGGCTTGCTTAACCATGCCTGCAGTGTTGGATGGCATGGAGCCGCAGCAGTGGAGTGAGTCTCTCCCCTGAGTGTTGTAGAGTTTAGATATTCTCCAACACAAACAGACCAGCAGCCTTTGAGTAAGAAAAAGGCGTTGCTGTCCTTGTCAGCAAGAGCGGAGCAGAGTTATGATGAAAAAAAGTGAGTCATTGTTGATGATTCATTGATAATTTCCTCTGAATTTCTTCATTTTGTTTTATCGCCTGTTACATCACTTTAAGATAATACACAAAGCTTAATACTGATCTTGATAATTTGGGTTTATAACAGCTTCTGACCATGATTCATCATGTTTCTGGCTCAAGTAAGGCCATATTATGTTAATCAGCTGCAGTTTGGCTTTGTGTGTGAGCATTGTGAGATTGTTACTGTGAAGTTAATAATGCAACAGAATGTTCACCAATCTCCAACTTTCAACAACTACAACTTTATATCTTACATCAGCCATATACCATACATCCGGGCCAAAATTTAAAGGTATAGTTTTAATTTTTTTGCTTTATGGTCGACACTCATATTTTCATATTAGGTGCAACTGATTCGCACCATCCCCAAGTTTGATCCCCCCCTCTCCACTCCCCTGCAGCTCAGCTTTCACATTAGTGATGTTGTTCTGTAGCCGAGTACACTTGCGTCATCATCTTCGTGACATTTTTGTTGTGCTAAAGTGAAGAGAAGGGCCCCAGGGACTGTTATCACCAGGGACCAGCAGAGCAATGAGGCGAAACTCTGCTCCTGGCCAAAGGAGGAGTCACTGCTGTTGGGAGAAGAGCTCTCCACCTCCCACCAGAGCTCTGACTGCAGACTGAAGGCCAGAGAGAAGCCGGATCTGTGTCTGTCTACGTCAGACTGCACTGCCATCTGATATAGAGGCATCAGTATTAAATTAAGACTGTTTCATAACCAGTCATGAACTCTATGAGGTCCCTGATGTGAAAGCTGAATGTGAAAGTTAAATGAGAGGATTGATATCTTTCTCATGTCTGTCCATTAAAGGTCCAGTGTGTAGGACTCAGGGGGATATATTGCATAAATTAAATGTATTTTAATAAGCATATTTTTCTTTAGTGTATAATCACCTGAAATTAAGAATTGTTGTGTTTTTGTCACCTTAGACTGAGCCGTTCATATCTACATAGCGTGCAAGTCCTCGTCCATAGAATCCACCATGTTGCACTGCCATGTTTCTACAGTAGCCCAGAACGGACAAACCAAACACTGGCTCTAGACAGGGCAATTTGTGTTACAGCATTTTGATTTTGTTAGCTTTGGACAGAACCAAGCAAGCTATTTCCCCCTGCTAAGCTAACCAGCTGTTAGCTGAAGCTTCAAATTTTTTGAAGCCTGTTTAACTGTTATACCACAATGATTCCCAATCAAAACAGACTTCACTGAGACTTTACCTCCTTAGACTGACAGTTCTGAGCGCCTGGAGTTTCTTTGTTTCACTTTTTTGTTTCCTCTCTCTTTGTCTTCCCCACCTGTCCTCAGTTCACACCAAACCCCTGCAGGCCTTATGTAACCTCAGACGAGCCCTGACTGTTTCTTGAGCTGGCAGCATAGCATACACACACACACACACACACACACACACACACACACACACACACACACACACACACACACACACCTGTCCTTAGGCACAGAGCTGCATGGACTTCCAAAATCATGCCAGTGTTTCTGCACCACACTGAGCGAGACGTGGTAAACTTCACAGCTTCCAGATTCAGGAAGATTTAAGAGAAGCTTGGTTTTCTCCAGTGATGATGGTTTGTTGTCGTGCTGTGTCCTGACAGGTGTGGCACAGTATACTGAGATTTTGATACTTTTTGTTACCTTTTTGTTCAAACGGTTCGGTATTTCCCAACGTGCAGTACTTGTAGGTCAGATGTGTCTGGTTGAGAGGATGAAATATGTAATTCATCTTGGTACTAGCAAGGTAGCCAAGTCAGGTATTTGTACAGTCTAATGGTCCGGGGACATGCAGCTGTGCATTCATCCCTGTTAGTATAGTGTGAACCTAAGCTGCAGCTGAGAGACAGAAGCAATGCCTCTGCCTTGTTTTGTCTATTACTGACAAAAACAGAGTGTCATCTTAAGAAAAAATACCTCCACATCCATGTAAACAAAACAGGCTGCCGAAGTCTACTGTTGGCCTATGGTTCTTTGCCTAAGGTTACAGCCGACGCTGATGACGAACCCACTTACATAACAAAGCCTGTATGTAAGTGGTGCTATAAAACAGCGCTGTGCAAAGGAGGAAATACCTCAGTCTTCGCCAAGCACCTCAGTGACAGACACCAGGACTTCTCAGAGAAGTGCAAAACATGACATGTTAGCAAATAATCCAGTTGGCTAGCCAGCTAGTGGGAAGATGATGAGCTGCTAAATTATATAAGAAACGTAATGTTAGTGCAACAGTAGTGTCACGTATTAAGGTTAGGCCTGCTCTGTATCGTACAGAGCTTGGCAAGCATATTAGAAATGTGAGTTTAAAAAAGACATGTATTGAGCTACAGTTACCGGGGGTGTCATTTTTGGTGCTTTTGAAACAGTCACGCTAAACGGCAAAGGGCTATGGTCTAAACTACAGTGGCTCTATAGTGTGAGACATTAAAAAAGGTCATAGTCCCACAGTAAATTAAGCGTACATTGTCCATAGTGAACACATGCCCTGGCTAAAAAAATACAATCGGGCTGTCTTGCTAATTAAATGGCAACACCTATGTTAGAAGTGCTGTCTGATACAACCACAATCCCCCATTCTTGTGTTCGCTCTGGTGTGACTTTCGTGTTCTGCTCTAGTTTGGAGAATGTGAGACAGCAGTCTCCAGTCCTCCATGAGATAATCTGCTGTTACAGTCACACATGAATCCACTGACCATGAAGTCGAGGCGTCACAAGTTAATGCCACCCATCCTGCTGTACTCAAAGATTCCTCAACTTTGTGCTTCACTTCTCTGTAGAGCTTGGGTACGGCTGTGTCGGTGTTGGTCACATACCTGGGTTCACGTGTTTTTAGCATGTAACAAAAGCCTTTGTTTTCAACAACACTGTATGGACGTAGATCTTTGCACATGAAGTCAGTGATGGACTGCTTTATTTTCTTCGCTCTCTCAGAGTTGGATGGTAGTTTTGTCAAGTTAAGTGTGTCCAGTGTTAGTTGATCTTTCGGCAGAGCAGCTAATGCTATCTCGGGATGGTGGCGTGTGAGGTGAGCCCTCATGTAAGTATTATAAGTATTATTCTCATATGACACTTCTTGCAAATAGCGTGTGTCATAACCAAGTCCTTCTTCCCATACGTGGTAAAAAATCCAAAATAAGTCTAGTTGTTCATTTCTGGGTTCTTTCTCTGGTGCCTCCATCTTTGTTTGGATGAACTTCCCTACTGAGACCTCTGCTGACCTCACCAGGAAAAAAAAGCCATCAGCACCATCTAGCAGACAGAAGTTGATTTTATTATTCCCATACCAAAAGTTGTATTAAAATGTGTATTAAATGTGTTAATGTGCAAAAATTAATGATGTATATAAAATGTCAATAATTGGCATATGATTTACGTTAATACTGTCTTCTTATTTATTTTAGGTAAAACATATCTCTTTACATCTTGTCTGTCTGAATATAAGAAAACCTTAAAATAATTGACATATGTGCATTTATACAAAATTGTCACGCAAAATACCAAGACACTATGCTGTATCAATTTTTCTCCCACCTCTAGTAAATATAACGATAGATTAGCGTATTTTATACACTCTGTGGGTCTCCTGGTTTTGCAAAAAATGTGATCAACACTTGTGAACATTCTAACTTGTGATTGAAGTCAAAGTTTTGGCATCATGACAGCACTGGTCTCGATCAAATGGTGTCATTATCCAATGTCCTAATATCCCTAATCACTTCCTATTTTAAGTGGCTGCCATTTGACTAAGAATCTTCCTCCTCCTTCAAACCTCCCGTGTGCTTTCAGTGGCAGAGAGAGTGTGAGATGAGTGGAGGGAGGAGAGGACCGGATCTTTCCCCAGGGTTTGCACTCAAGAGACTCTGCACAGAAATCCCATAATGTATCGTACCAATGGGGACGTCTCTGTCGCTTTCAAGTTGAAATGGTAAGAAAAGGAGGGGAAAGTGCAGTTTACCTAAAGATCAGTGGCCACAATGGCAGCTTCAAATGTTCGCTTTATAGGATGCTAAAGCAAACTGGTGTGATTGTGCCAACAGGTGGGTGTCACGTGTGCTGAGGTGAATCTCTAATCTGCCACTCACTCTGTGTGCCAGTTGTTCCTGCAGGCTCACTGGCAGGTTCAAAGCAGGACTGGTGGGATTTTAGCCGAGTTGATCTGCTGATTTGTCCTTATGTGCCTCAGCAAAGCACTTTTTAATTCCTGCATGAGAGAAAAAATATGCTGTTTATTTTCATCACCAGTTACTGACTGTTTTGATCTCCAATGGAAGAGGAAAAGCTCTCCTTCTTCCCTGAAAGTGGTGTTATTTTGCACGAGACAGCTGACTTAAAACTGAGGTAAAAAAATAAAGAGCAAAGACATGAAGAACAAAGTTTGGAAACTCTATGCGTCTCGTTTGATGGGAGTCCTGTCAGGGCGTCCCAAAGGAAGGTGCATGTCAAGGCGAGGCAGATTGTTGCCACTCTTCCTCAGGTTGCTCCATGCCTGCCTGCACTGGACTGACAAAGGCAGGGCCTGCGCCTTTCAAAGCCTTCCCAGAGTACGTGCCAGAATAGTCTATTACGTTTAGAAATCACACCTGAGCCGGAGCCAGCAGGGTCTTGCCTGCTGTCGTATGAGTAGCGCGCTTCTCATTTCTGCTCCTGGCTGGAGACATGGCACTCCAGGTGAGGTGGGGGAATAAGAAAAGTAGCGCCTTCCACCTCCATCCTTGTTTCAGATCGACTGAACCTCGCTACGTGCATTTTAAGTTTTGGATCAGAGAGGTGAAAAACACAAGGCTGTTTACTGAATTTTCTCACATACTTAAGTAAATCCTCCTCTTCAAAGTAAAGGGGAATTATCAGTGACAGCTCACACCAGCACATAGATCTTGAGTCTGTTAGGAGTACAGAGGATAGTGAGAGATAATGTCAATGCAGCCTCCAAAGGGCTTCAGACTTTGGAAGACTTTCCAAGGGACTGATGATAATATTAGAGTTATTACATTTTCATGACTTCTCAACACTCCCACAGCTCCCCGTGGATTAACAAAGAAACAAATGCACCATCTACTGTATGTTGAAATGCAATAATCCATTTGGAAAGTTACCAAGGAGCAAAGATTATATGAATACCTGCAATATAAAGACATGCTGAGTTTTACATTATACAGTATATTACACTTGATTCCCAGATATGAGATGAATTGTCTGGAGACCGAGTGAAGCAAAGCTGCCAGAAGTTAAAGGAAGATGCTGCTTTCAAGTGTTGCACTTTCTTCTTTTTCTGGGGATTGTGTGCAACTGATGTGAACTTTTTGATGTTGAAGTCATGATAAGCTGCTCTGACTCAGAATTCCACCAAACTATACCTCAGACAGGGGTTTTCACTTTTGTCAAATGTGACTAGTACAAGGCCAACTCACCTGTCCAAACCTTGACCGGTCCAGTATCCCCAGAAATTACATCCACTGGTCTATTATTCCACACGGCGTGGTTTTACATTCAGTGTTGGTCGACGGCTGCCTCGGTCAGTTAGTTTATGTTAGTGTGTGACTTCTGTGTTTTAAAAGGTTAGTTTGGATATGTCAGAGTCATACAATAACACAAACTACTGATTCAGGCAGCGGTAGACCAGCAGGTCACGTGTTCAGTGAGGTAAAATCACTGTTTTTGTGAATGGAGTCTGGACGCCGACTTCACATCGCGTTACTAGTTAGCAGTAGTTTATATATGGATGGTTTGATTTAGTTTTGCTGTTGTTCATTTTCCTCAGTTTTTGAATTCTTTGTTTACCGTGCAGGCATGTTAGAAAAAGTTTTATTCACAAATGCTTGCTTGGCACAAGAATTTCCATTGGGATAAATACAGTTTTATTGTACTGAACTGAACTGAAGTTAACATTTGAATAACAACATTACCTTACATATTATGTGTCTGTACATGTTAGGCGGTTCTGTGTTCTTCAAATAGGCTGGTTGTCTTTTTCCTTAAAAAAGACAGATGAACAGCTTTAATTTGAACAGGCACATTGATTTTAGGAAACAAAACATTAACTGGGAACAAGCCTTCAACCGTTAAAAACACACCAATCAGTGGCCACCAATTATTTTCGAATGTTTTTGAGAAGGAGGGCCAGCAATTGTATCAAGGAGTCCGTGAACTTGCCAGCCCTTGGCGACCACAGTATACCAACTTTAGTAGACTATGCCACTGATACACCTCTATTTGAAGAAATGCATTTATTGTAATGAACAATTTTAGTTTTTAAGTTTAAGGGAAACTCGTCAGCAGGGGCGGAAATCCCCGGGGGGACAGGGGGGACATGACCCCCCCTCCAGTAAAGCTGTCCCCCCCTAGAATAGTTTGAGACACAATTAATAATTTTTGAACAATGCAGTAGTATTTATTGAAAGCACAATGTAAGCGGTGTTCATTATAATCATGCAATAATGTGCTATTTAAATCTTAAAAGATTTAGTCCCCCCCTCCCATTCCTAGTAGTGGTACATCCTACATTCTTCCCAACAGGCGGGGCTAGCAGCCGTTAGTACTTGGCAGCAGTAGCAGCGTGTGGCTGGACCTGGCTGCCCACATTGCATGGTAAGATGTACACTCACACAGACACAGTTTAACACAAGTTACCACAAGTTACAACACATCCCATTTACTGTTACAACAAGCCCCAGGCCCAGGGCTGAGAATATAAACTGTCTGCATTTCTCCTGCATTGTATAAAATCCTACTCAATTACGAGTGCTGCTAAACTAAAAGCTAATGATTAAGCTCAGAGTTAAGTGATAGTCAGAGAGGACAGGACAAGAGCAGACAAGAGCAGTCAGTGGTGGAGCAGCTCGTAGATAATGGGTACGTGTCTGTAGGCTCTCCACCTGTCAGTGAGACAAATATGAAAGATGTGCAGTTTAACCGAGGAGCGGTCATTACGCGCGACTATTACGCACGGTTGTGAGGTGCGCAGCAGCAGATCTCACAGCACACTGTTTATAAACCAGTTTACCAGTATGTTTAGTTGTTAAGCCATTTCTCATAAGTATAGACATTCAGACTGTTGGAGAGATAGAGAGAAGATTAAAGCGTCAAATTGCGGTAAAAGATGCTGTATACAAGACAGGCTACAGCTTTTTTTCCTTGTCCCCCCCCTGGAATTATTCTCTAAAATTTTTAATTTTAACTTTTGGGATTTTCGCCCCTGCTCATCAGTACACATAGAACCAATTTTCATTCAGATATCTTGAAGTGAGTTCAAGGGACCACATTGAAAATTGCCACACCAATTGTTCTCTCACCAAATTGTAGCCTAATTTTGGAGTATTATTCAGCCTCCATCCTGACAAGCTGTACAGACATGGTCAGTACCGGTGGATGCCTTAGGTTGTCTAGTTTCACAAGATACCACTAGCTCAAAAAATAAGCACACCACAGCCTCTTAAAGACAGTAATGTCAACCTACAGGTCTTTTCAGGGGCAGTGTAGGGGCTGGCAGTTGTGTCAGGGTGGCAATGGCCCCCCCTGGCCTCCCCTTGTGGGCGCCACTGGTCACAGACCTGATTCTGCATTTAAATGAACTCTAACAACACATAAACCATAGTTGTGTATATATAAAAGAAAACAACAGGATTAAAAATGTACAAAACCTAATCTGGGGTTTTGCCTAATTTTTCCAGTATTAGCATTGTCGTCAGAGTTTGAAGTGACAAAATCAAACTCAAACCTTTTCCTGCTGAAGTGAATCAAATCAAAACAAGCTCTACTCTGATGCACTGGTGTCACTGGAGCAGCAGCAGAGACACGAACCCTCACCTCATGTGAATTTTTGTCCCAAAGCCCTTTAAAGGCCGACCCTACAGCATACTGATATATAGGACAGCCTTTTAAAATACTATTAAAATGGATCCAGCTCCCATTGACTGTCTGCAATGGTGCATTGCAAAGCCAGTCTGGGATATCAGAGTACGAGCTGAACAAAGTAGAGCAGTTAGGATTTTTAGGGCCCTGGTAGCTGAGAGAGGCCCCCCTGCTGGGCGCTGATCCCTGTTCTCTGGAAGAAAAGCACTTATTATTAATAATTCAGCACAGGAGCCACTTTATTATCAGATGCGGTGCTTTGTCCTCTCAGTGAGAAAAACTGCTGCTTAAACCCTCAATCTTTGTTCTCAAATTGGGAATCAGGGACAGAGATGCTATTAGGAGGTGAAGGAGTGGAGGCAAAGTTTTAGCAGGTGTCTTCAGCTCATTAACGGCGTCTCTTGTGTGCCGCTCTGTTCAACATAACTTAATCCTGTTTACCGTATGTGAACCCCGATCAACTTCTTTTTATTCATCCAGTGAGTTTGAGGGCTGAGTGTTTGCAAGGTGCACATCTCTCCTCATTTCAAATGCATTTAGAGGAAGATTGTGCAAATAATGTGAGGAGACATGTTAACAGGGGTTGATTGTGTATTCTGCTGGATTTACTGAGATCATGCTGTTGTGTAAATGCAGCACAGATGGAGTTTACAAGAGCCATGAGGAGGATTGTAGATGGAAGACAAACATGCATGGAATATAGGCTTGTATGTGAGTAAAACTGATTATTAGAAAGACAAAATTAAGCACTTGAGCCCTTATGAATTAACACAGCGTCTGGCTGTGCTCAAACAAACGGTGGACAGATGTTGTGGTTTTTGTTCATCACACTTATATTTCAACTTGACCACCAAAGAAATGTAAAATCACCGTAGACTGCAACTAGACTTTTGTGGCTGTTCACACCGAAATCAAAAGTACTTATTTTTACTCTTACCTGTAGTGCTATTGATTCATCTAGATTGTTTTTGTATGAGTTGACAAGTGTTGGAGATATTAGGGAGTGAACTGTTCCTTTAAGACCTTTAAGTGTTGGCTGCATATAGCATCAACACTTATGTTAACACCACCTCCTCCTCCACTCACTTTGCCTCTCTTTCTCCACCCATGGGATCTTGTGTACCACCTGTGCCTAAAGATTAGCAAGAGATTTATTGTTACGGTTTTCTCAGGTCGAGCTGGCCAAAGTAAAAATTTTGCAATCAGGATCACCATGGTATTTCGACTCTGAGCTTGGTAATCTCAAAGACATTACACCTCTGGCTGCACCTATGAGTGCTCTTTCACTGGCAGAGTGCATCTGGAGGTTTAGTACCAGGTGCAGTCCAGGAGCTGACTGCATAATGAGCCGCTGCCTGAGTAAATCGGGGCCACAAACGCCATTTATTTTGGTTTTTGTTGGTGTTGATTTGTAAAACTGTTAAAGAACCAGGAGAAGATCTCTTCATTACATGTTCTCGTAATTTAGAAGGTTGTCCTCGACACAGTCTTTATTAAATATAATAAACTCTCATTCTGCTTTCTGCTCTCCGTTCAGGAAACTTTATATGTGCCCGCAAGTAGATTAGGTTTGCAGTAGAAGACGAGGCACACACATTTTTACAAATACCAAAGACGACTGACAAACAAGATAAAAGTACTCAAGGCTCCAAAACTCACTAAAACCACTGAAAATAAATAAATAAAAAGTTGCCTCTACAGCATCTTCTTCATCTGAGTGATGGCTGCTAGAAAAAAGCTGCTTTTATCCTGCTTTGTTCTACACCTCGGGACTATAAAGCATTGTCCAGAAGGAAGAAGCTTAAATTCACTGTGCAAAGACAGTCGTCATTTAAAACTGAGCTGGTTATCCGCTGTAACTGTCTGGTGTACAGGGACGCTGCATCAAGCCGTGACTCACCGATCAGCTCACTAGACCATTTAACACTTTGACTCAGAGAGTTTCTGGTCTTTAAAGATTTCCAAAGAGGTTTTCAATCCATGACACCAAAGCAGAAGATAAAATCGATGCGATAAAAGCACAATAAAATCAGGTCATTGTGGTTTTGTCAATGTGGAAATAGGACAGGTTCTTTAAACTAAATAAACGCTCTTGCTCCTTTTGGCTCACGGCCTCAGAGTTCAGTTTTGAGTCAACGATTGCACGAGATATCTGTAAGATTGCCCACATTTAAATGTCTGACTCTTAATGGATATTGCTTTGTGTGTGTGGGCATGTCTTCTAAAATCAGTTGATTTTTGCTAAGCCCTGCCCCTTTGTGATGGTCCGACAAGCATGGAGCCTACACTATGACTAACTAACTGCTCTCCTGAAGAAATATAATCATATTTTTGGAAAAATGATTCCAGAGAGAAGCAGACAGAGGGGTCTGCAGTCTGTGTTTGAAGGATACATCCAGGATGTCAAACTGACTCAGCAGCAACAACAGGTTAAAAAGACAAAGATAGTTAGAAGCTAAAGCCGGGTGGCAGGACTTAGCGAAGGGTCAATTATCATCTCTTTGGTTGTTTATCATGTTAAACTGAAGATAAGACTGCCATCATCGATGCGTGAGCCGTGGCTTGTCTCGTGGTCCTGAACCCTGCTTACATAAACAAAGTCATCTGCATATTTTAAAGGGATAGTTGAGAGTTTTTGTAGTGGCATTGTATGGGGTACTTACCCATAGTCAGTGTATTACATACAGTAGATATCAGTCGGCACACCCCCAGACTGAAGGAGCAGCAGGAAAGCTTGTCAATACCCATAGAACCAATGTTCATTCAGATATCTTGAAGTGAGTTCAAGGGACCACACTGAATAGCCTTGGGAACTTTTGTCTTGCTTCTCAATACTGTGAGCACGCTGGCTGACATCTACTGCTATGGATACCTCTTACAACCTCGCTACAAAAATCCAAACTATCCCTTTAAGATAGTCCTATTTTTGCACCTCTTTAACATCGTTAAATCATCGATTTCATCGACTTCATCATGTGACCACCAGGGTGGAATTGGTTGCATATTATGAATTATTCTCTAAGTAAATTCTAGAAGATACTGAAATGCAAACTGTGAAATACTAAATAAATAATCTATAAAATCCCTAAATCAGCTTGCTGTTACTAAGAGCCATGAGAAGACAGTGATAACCTGAAGCAGAGGGCACATATCAGAGTACAGCACACAGAAATGGACACATGATCTAACTCTCCCTCCTCCTGTGTATCACTGCAAAGTACACAGTAAACAGTGGCCTATTGTTCCTGCCTCTGCATTACTTTGCATATATTTTCCCTTGAGTCATTTTATATACATGTATTTGGCTTGATACCATACTTCTGCAGACATGAATAGTGTACTTAGCTGTTGCTATAATTAAATCCCATAATTGAAACCTGAGGGATTATATGTTTTTGTTCTCTGCTCTAATCACCATGCGCTGCCATACGTCACCCCTGTGAATACGACTGTCGTGCTCGTTTCATTATGCTGAGTGTAAAGCTGTGCTAATGTCACAGCGACAGACCTGTGGGTAAATGCCAGAGCCTCGTATTGTACCCGGCCTCTCTGCCGCAGCCTGGGCGGGGGGTTTGAGCCGTGTGCACCTCGTACAGTGGCTCATACAGTAATTACCAGCTGCACAGCCGGAGCTTTGTCCTCCTTTAACATCTTAGAAATACCAGTGTCAGCTTGTCTCCTCTCAGCTGGATGAATCTGCCGACACTTTCAGCTCTTTTTGCGTTTTTCATCTACTTTTTACTCCATGAAGCGCTGCGGTATCACAAATAATAAGGCTGTGTGGAAACGGCCACTGAAGTCCATTTGAAATATCAAGCGCAGATGAGCGCGTGGCAGTTTTTATCCGGGTTATTATGTTCATGCATCAGTCAGGAGGCCATTTCCTCCCCGCAACACCCAAAGAGCCTTTTCAGCCTTCAGTCATCAAAGCTATCATCAGCTCTGCTGCTGTCTGTGGCAGGTGTGCTTTCTGATCACACACACACACACACACAAACACACGCCTACATGCAGCTGTTTATTGTTCCTGTCAGGTCAGGAGGAGGGCAGGTAAACAGAAATAAGTCAGCGTTGTGTGTTTCTGAGCTCTGCATAATGATTGTTTTCCATCGGGCATTAAGAAACATAATGTGACGAAGAACAGCCACCATTTGCCCCTGCATGCTTCCTCTTCCTCACTTTGATGGCGATTTTCTTCATTGCCTGTAATTCCTCACTCATTATTCCTTTGCCTGTGTGCACATGTGCATCCATGGGGGCGCACATGCATGTTAAACAGCTCTTACACTGTATAAATTAGAAGTAATGTCATCTTTGCTAAAGATGCCCCTCTGTCATGTCAAAGTTTAAAGCAGGTGCAGAAAGTCCACTCCTGATAGTCTCTAACACATCGCCCAAATGCTGCTCTCTCACACACACACACACACACCTCCAGCTGCTCCAGCAGCCTGTTTACAGTTTTAGAGCTGGTACAGAAAGCGGACCGGATGAGTTAGGTTTGAGCTGAAAGCAGTTTCAGTGCGCCTACACTCCACTGGAAATACTTTCTCTGTCTCCTAGTCGCTGGTGATGATTAGCATGAATGACAGGTCTGGTGCATTGCAACACCGGAATATAGTTGCTTGCATACTAAAAAGCAGTCATGCTTTTTGTCTGTCTCTAAAAGCTAAAATTAGATCCATCCTGAATATCAGCACAGAGAGGATTATACACACGTTTGTTTCTTCTCACCTCAGCTGCTGCAGAGTTTTGTTTACAGGGCTTCATCAAAAAGAGGTAAAACTAAGAGGCAGAGCCACATTTCCCCAGTTTTAACATTTCTTTAAGGAAAGTCAGCTGTTTTTAGATGTGCTCTCTAAGACTGCGCTTATATATGTGCATTGCCTGGCCTGGAGTTATCTCTGAACTTGGGTTGCCTCTGAAATCTGTGTGTAGAATCTGGGATTCAGGCAGAAATCTCCTGTTAGCTCCTACAACAAAAAACACTTAAGGCAGAATTTCTACATCTTGTGAGCCCGTGTTAGTTGAACATTTATCTCGTTACATGGCAAATATGTCAGAAATTATCTCTTGGTGGTGCACAAAAATAATAACTAGTGATCAGTGCTAATTTTGACAGCTCTTTTAGATTTAGTCTTTTAGACGAAAAAGCTTATTGGTTTTAGTCACATTTTTGTCCTTTTTATCCTTCATAGTAGTCTAGTGTTAGTCGAATAAATTGTGTCATGTATTTGCTGGTTAGCAAAACAGTTTACCAAACTGCTCCTTCTGCGGCATTTGAAGATAATTGCAAGCACAGCCGTTCTCTGCTTTCAATGTTAACGAAAATGAAACACAGATATTGTCTAGTTTTTATTATCAAGATCTATTTTTAGCTCAGCATCGTTTATTTTTTGTTTATGGCAAAAAAAAAAGCTTGCTGACAATGAAATGAACACTTACTGTACATTTTAATATTTCTTTAGGAAGTATGGGCTAGTGCAAAAATAATAAGAAAAAAAGAACCTGTTGATAAAGCTTTTTTAATGAAATAGAGCTGTCACAGTGGGCACTTCCAACTTGCCATACGAGCCACTGTCTCAGTTAACCCAGTAAATCCACTAATCCACTAACCCCGCCTCTCCACCTACCTGCCAGTTTATCACCTGTCCACACATCTCTCGCTCCTGCCAATCCACCACACCCATCTCATCAAGCCAACTGCTCTTACCTGTGGATCATTACCTCCTGCCAGTATAAAGACTCCTGCTTCAGAGACTCTTTTTGCCAGTTTGTTCTCATACTCATGCAAGTCTTTCCAGAGTTTATTCCCGGACTGCTTCCTCGTTGCCGACCTTGCCTGTCTCTGACTCTCCTGCTTCATCTGCTCCCTGGTAAACCACTCAACCTTGTACCTCCAACCAAGAGCTCTGCTTCTATGTTCCTGGTGTCTGTTTGCCTGTTGCCCCTGGCTGTTCGGAGAGACCGTCACTCAGCTCTCCAAATTCGGCTGCTTGTGATTTTCTGTGCTGTGGATTCCCTCACCACTTGGGTAGACATTCTGCCATTGTGTGCGCGGTCCACTCGTCATCGCCGTTGCCAAGACCCTCGCTGCTATTCGGTTTAGACCACATCCGTGATGAGAGCAGGTCGGCTAATCAAACAAATAAGGACAGACTATACAATTGAGATATGAACAATCACCAGCTCTTTTCCTCTCTACCCCTCTTCCTTATCATAACATGAAAGATTAACACTACACACAAAGAATAAAGGTGGCTTAATTAGCTCACTTACTTAATTTGCACCTGCAGTAAGTGCAAATTACTTCAGTGTGCTTGCGGATGTCAGAAGAGGAGTTTTTTTTAAAGCTGAATCTTCAGTGTTTTTCAGTACACAGCAGCACTTCATCATGTAACTGTTGTCTTTTTTTGGATTTTTGTATAAAAAGTGTAGCCAGATGTGGTCAGGGATTGTTACTGGAAGCTGCTTCTTGTTCTGGGTTTTGCTCCGTCATCGCTGCATCTTTTTAAAAGACAGGTGGTGCTTCTTTAAACTGGCATCTGCGGGAGAAGTGCTCCTTGCTTGCTCTTTCCCCCTCTAGTCAATCCCTGCATTTAAAGCAACATAGGTGTACATGGCAAATGTAGTGAAGTAAAAAGTGGTTTACTGGCTCAAACAAGTACTTGAATACAGAGTAGAAGTACAGTTTTTACAGAGGGCGGGAGAGGAGGATGGGTCAGGCCAAACCTTGGATTGTCACCCAGGAGGGACCTTTGACCTCCTTTCAAAATATGGAGGAAAAAAACATTTGTTTTTCATTTGTTCATTTTCCGGAACCGCTTATTTTGTTGGGGGCCACGGGGGGCCAGAGCCTAGCCCAGCTGACAATGGGCAAGAGGTGGAGTACACCCTGGACGGGTCACCAGACAGACAACCATTCACACTCACATTCACACCTACAGACAATTTAGAGTCACCAATTAACCTGCATGTCTTTGGACTGTGGGAGGAAGCTGGGGTACCCAGAGAAAACCCACGCTGACACAGGGGGAACATACAGACGCCGCATCGGGACAAGGGGCTTCCCTTATCCCAGGGTTTGAACTCTTCACCCTGGGTTTGAACCAGAAAGTCTTGCTGTGAGGTGACAGTGCTAAAACCACTGCACCGCTGTTGCCACCCTACACATGGCAAACAAAATAATAATAACTGAATATTGGTATTGAACAGCCAAATCTGATTTCAACTAACAGAATTCTGAGTCGACCAGCGTGTTCAAGCAAACTACAAATTTAAACCAGAACACTACTGATGCCAAAATCCCATCGCCTACAGATGCTGCATACAGATGCAGATATCTGTTTATAGAGATTATAAAAAGTGTGATGAAGAACTGTTTATCCAACAGGGCAACCAACTGATTGAGCTAACTTCATTAACTGTGATTAATCAGGAGCAGATAAGTAAGAAAAGCCTCATGTAAACCAGACACATCAATATACTTTGCTTTAATAGTAATCTCCAAAATCATCTGCAGCTAATACATTACAATAGGAATTACTGTGTGTGTGTGTGTGTGTGTGTGTGTGTGTGTGTGTGTGTGTGTGTGTGTGTGGGTGCGTGTGTGTGCGTGCGTACGTGCATGCGTGCATGCGTGTGTGTGGTAGAGAGTAGACAGAGTATAATGCCAGTGTGACACAGGGACACACACACACACGCGTCTAATATAAAGAGGATAAGATGAAACCGTAATATGTGAGGGGGGGGCTTTAGGACGGCATGGGGGAGAAGTGTCAGTGATTTATAACAATGAGATGTTTTCAAGTTAATTGGAAGCCGACGCAGCATGTCCCTGCCTTGTTCTGCCTCCCTCGCACACGGTCTCCTGTGACACCAGGCCGCTTTGTGGAGCTGCGTGCGAAGGCCTCTGTGCTTTGCTGCAGTTGAAAGACCCTGAGTGAAGGCTTTTCCCTGAAGCCCCCGAGGGAGGTCAGCATGGGTTTTCACATGGAGTATCTGAGGAAAGATTCCTTTTTGACTCAGAATTGCCCAAATTTCTCTTCACATTTCTAATCTTAGTTTTATTGTGCCTCCACCAGGGCTGCATACTGCACGATGCATTCATGGAACATTTACGGTGACTCATTAGTGTATTTGTAAGTGTTCGTTGTGTGGATATTTCTGACTCAAAATCATCTATTCTTAGTTATATGTCCACAGAGTTGATCTCAGTTTAAAGAAGAAGCACACTGCGGTTTTATATTTGCAGCTACACATCCCTTGAGAAATCATTTGTATCTGGAGAAGCTGCTCCAGACTCCCAGTTTGATTACCCATCACTCAGTACAGTTTTAAAGATGCGATGTGATTGGCTGTGATTGATACCACCAGAGCTGACCTGAATGCTGTGAAGCTTCGACGCTTCAGTCATTGCCAAGATAACTGACGTCTTAATCAGTATTCAAATGCTTTATTTTTTGTTTTTCACCAGTAAACTGGGGGAGGGAATTTAAGGTGGTGGCCAGTGTCCTCAGCACAGTCATTGACCCCCACTTCAAGCAATTAACTTAGCTGTCCAATGAGGAAGAGGAACAGGTAAGACGAATTATAGACGGTTATCAGTGGCTGGCAGCTGTAGTTAAGAACTCAGTTTGCATGTAGTGATGCAGTCCAACCCAATGTTTGAACTATTATTAACTTAAAGAAACATTGCATGCAATAGTCCACCTTCCCTCTCTCCATCACTCTGTCTATAAAACACACAGTGGCACTGATTACTATTCGACCTTGATTGCGCCTTGATAAAGTGATTGTCCAGAACGTGAACATATGGGCATGAACTGGCCATGTTTGTACTGATGTTTTCTTAATGGATTTAAAGAGTATCCACAGAGCTTTTATGTATGTTTTAGCTGCACATTAGCAACAGTTTAAAGGCACAGATCCCCTTAAAAAGCTTACCTGTAGTGCTATTTATCAGTCTAGATTGTGCTGATGTGAGTTGGTGAGTGTTGGAGATACTGGCTGTAGAGATGTCTGCCTTCTCTCCAATATAATGCAACCAGATGGCACTTGACAAAAATACTTGACAAACTCAACAGCAATGTCTCTTTCCAGAAATCATGACCCATTTACTCAAGATAATCCACAGACCTTGTTGCAAGCAATTTCATGTAGGGACTATCTTCTTGCTACAGAACTACACCCAACAACTGTATCACTGTGCAGAAGGAAGCGTGCATCTACTGCTAGCTCACGTCGCACCACTGAGCTAGCTAACATTACAAGTATAAATCCGGCTTCACACTGTCAAGCACAAGCCTCTTGTCCATGAGTAGGTGAGTAGGTATCTGTGAACATTGGTACTTTTTTGTTTGTCAGCATACAGAACGGAAAACCAGCAGACCATGAGGAAATATTCGCTAAATTTGACCAAAGGTGTGTTTGATTAGAAATGCTGACGGCACCTTTAAGTCATTCCAAATCATGTAAGGTCAAAGATGGTGCAGGGTGTCTTACTTATACGCATGGTGGTCAGAGGATATGTAAAGGGTTGAGTTACACAGTTTTTTTTCATGTTGAAAGTAACCATGAATGCTGTTGAAGGGTGGCTGATGTGATTCATAACATCAATAGCCCCAACGCTGCACCAACTGACTGACAGTGGACTTACTCTCTCAATCTGAAAGTTGTCACTCTGTGTGAAAACAAACTGTCTCTGTGGATGGATTCAACACGAGGGGTCAAAGCATGTATCTGTGGAGGTGATGCCCCGTCATGCACCTGCCCCCTCCCACCCGTGCCTCATCATCTTCCCTTTAGACTCCGTGTAACAGAACAAAGCATCATGCTTTTTTTTCTCCAGCGGTTGGCCCCATTAAACCGGCAAAATCAAAGGAACTCATTCCCATCTTTTCATCCTGCTGTCGTTCACAGACAAAGGTAGACAGGCCTTCTGACAGCTTCCTCATTATTAGCAGGGCCGTTGCTATGGTTACGGTTTCATTATATTCCGGTCAGAATTTTTCTCTAATCATTCTTAAACAAAAAATCCCTGTCATTCAGCGAATACTTTCTGTGCTTGGATACGCCATAAAGCAGCACCAAGGTCACTTTGCACATCTTTTCATTGTGTGTGTTTTTTTTTACTGTAAATGTTCCTGCAGAGAGGAAATGAATAGAAGGAATGTCTCATTGTAGTCACCTTTGAATACCTTGAATAAAGTTTCAAAACCAATATATTATATAACATGTTTTATGCCTGAATACCAACACTGAGGCTTGGAGGATCCCTTTTGTCTGATGTTTTTTATTATTTACTACCTGGCAGTAGTCTTTAATTATTTTCTCAGGTGAAAACCAAATGTCCCAGCAAAGCCATTTTTTTTTTTTACCTGTTTTTCGTCTTCTTCCAGCATCCTTTGTTCCCCATCTGTCCGATCCACCTGCCTCCCCTGTTGGGTCTAATTTCCATGTTGGAGCTGAGAGACGTTCACCTCCACTTAGCACTGTAATCAGTCTCCTCAGGCTGAACACACAGTCAAGTGCTGCAGTTCATGTGTCCTCTCTCTGCCTCCTTTCTGTTCTCCCCTTTCCATTTATTCCGTCCTCTTCGTGTGCCTTTTAAGGATTTATTATGGCCTTATAGGCTCTGCAGCCACATTAATTGGATTTTAAATTGTATTTATATGCATTGATAACTGAATTAAGACATATATTTTGTGAGTGTGTGTGGTGGGGTATCCTGATGAGCCTATGTAACTCATCCTGAGAATGCAGTCGGAGTTGAGCACCTCCACTATACACTTTTATAGACAGATGATGAAATAAAAAGTAAAAATGATGAAATGAAACAAATTCTCAACACAGGTATCCAGAGAAATAGATGACTCTTAAATCAAATTTTATTCATGCAGGATTTCTACCGCTTCACCGAGAAATGAAAAAGTCAGACAGAGATCATTAGTGGGAACGGAGACAGTGGCTCCGTCCTAGCTTTATCTTTGGCTAACCTCAAGTTTAAGTTAGAGTTTGGTGTCAGGTGTGAAAAATTTACAATGAAATGGCACTCTCCGCCTGACACAAAGGGCACACTTCTCCAGACAACAACAAAAAATAAACCCACAAAACACAGTACATACAATCTACAAACAACAATGTGCAGCGCATATGGATGCGTCAACTGTTCAGAAACATAACCGCCCGAGGACAGAAGCTGTTACTGAGACGGGTGGTTTGTGATTTGAAGCTCTGGTAACATATTTTTCCAATGCAAGGAGCAGGAACAGAGCAGGAGCGGCATGGCTGGTGTCTTTAATAATGTTTTGGGCTTTCCTTTTGCATCAAGTGGTGTAAACATCAGGATGTTGTGGTTGTTTTGCCCCAGTGAGTTTTTTTCTGCTGTCTTCACAGTCCTTTGTAGACGTCTACAGGCCGGAGCAGTCAGGTTGCCAAATCACACAGTAACACAGCCTGTTAGAACGCTCTCAATGGTACATTCAATAGAGTCTCGGTGCTCATACTAAACCTCTTGAAACACCTCGTGTACAGTCTCTGCTGCACTGTCTTGAGAATGCAATCGGTGTTTGAGATGTGTATGCCAAAAGAAGTATCGCATGGCTGATTAGAAGTTTGTCACTGCCCTCCACAAAGAAGCAAACGACTAGAACGACTACAGAGAGGTGTGCTCTCTCTGCCTTAGGCTTTCTGCGTAGGCCCAAGGAAAGGCAGAGAGGCCCCAGAACAGAGCCATACCACCAAATTCAATACTGCAAATGGAAATAAAGTTTTCTTTGACTAAAGTGTTCCTGACTGAACTGGTGACTAGCAGATGTATCAGAATGGTAAGTGGAGTTAGCATCTTTTATTTAAGTTTTTTGTTAGCTTGTAACTGACAGTGGCTGACACAGTGTAAGTGGTTTTGAAACATACAATAATTTCTGCTACAGTAGGGTTTATATTAAATAGTGGAAGGAAGCTCCAGGGTCCGGTTCACATCTACAAACTGCACACTGTACAATATTTACTTTCATAACTTTCACAATGCTAACTCTGCTCTTTCAGGTTTCTTTGTCAGTGTGTCAAAGTCTGTTCTCCCATTGATATGTGTTTCCTATATTAGACAGCAACAGGCTTTTGTATTAGAAACATAATCTAGCTTATACCTTTTGTAATTGTACCTTTGAATCTCAGATTTTTTTTGGGGAGTGCACAGACATCTCCGCCTTCAGTAGAGGAATGTGAAAACACCTCTCTAGTGACAATATTTGCACAGATACAAGTCAGTGTATTCAACGTCATTTTAGGCAACATAAACAGAAGAAAAACACATTTCCTGAAAGGACAGGATCTTTCACTTTTTTCCAGCACCTTAAAAATTCAAACATCGTACAAAATGTCATTGATTTTCACATATATAACAACTCCATCAGCTCTTAGATGTTTAGCAGCACCTGTAGACTTTCCTTTTGCTTTGCAAACAGTGAAATTGGGAAAACCATTACACAAAACATTTTTACATCTATTCTTAGGAGCTTAAATATTTATAGTGCTGCAGGGATTGAGTATCTAATTGGCCCCCTGCAGTCATTTCTTGGTACAAGTGACAGGGGCCTGTTGGCAGTAAATAAGAAATAAATAAGACTTTTTGTTGCCCCTCCCTTTCCTCCATATTCAAGGACAGATTGACTTGTTTTCTGATGAGACTAAAAGACTGTGTGTGTAATTTAACACAGACACTTGAAAATCATGATGTAATTTCTTAGCATTTAGTTTGCCAAGAGGTGTTGGAGGGCACCGCCGAACCTAGAACATCCATTTTAACTTAATTTCATCCCACGCTTTTTTTTCCCCCGGCTAATTAGTGTTCCTCCCAAATGAGACACATTGTTCTGCTATAAAGGCCAAGGCTGGGAGTTATGCAATGCTCCATGCTAACTCACTGTAATAAATGACTTACCCCCCCACTTTCCTTTTACTTTTAAGACACTTCTCTCCAACTGCTTCTCTCCTGTGTGCTGGTATTTTCCTTTTTTAAAATGAGCTGTTATTGACATTTACAGAGAAAATAAGCAAAAATGTCGAGCCTTGTGCCTCCCGCATTATTCCTATCTGTTTGCAGAGTAGTTTCAAGTTTCAGCGGTGAAAAGCTTAAAAGTTTGAGAATGTGCAGCCTGGATCTTTTCAGTTTCCCGGTGCTGGTTGTGGCAGGCAGACAGTTACACTTTGGAAAGCACTCTGTCACTGTGAGCCACTTTGTTTCAGACACACTCACACCTTTGCGGTTTCTATAACTCCAAATGAGTCCTGAGTAGAGCTGATGAATTAACATAACGCTCATATTGATTGTGAGTGGGTTCTGCCAGATGCCCTCGCTCTGTGAGGAGAGACCGCAGGGTTTAACCGAGCTAAACACTGAGGTTAAACACAAGCTTTAATCAGAACCGTCATGATGAACTGAGGTAGCCCTGCTCTCTTTTGGGATTTGATAACTTCAGTGGCCGACTCTGCAGTGGCTGGTGGGAGTAGCACGTAAGATCTGTGTTTCTTAGGAGCAGCTATAAACAGGATCTCGAAACACTGGATGCACAAACAGTCTTGTTTGCGAATCTGAGTTTGGAGCACTGACAACAGGCCTGCATGACAAATCACGAGGCCTCCCCTCATCGCTGTGCAGAATCTTCTTGACTTTAGTGTGTCAGCACTTTACTTTGAAGACGAAGCGGCATCCATCTCATGATGTACAAGAAGCCAAAGAAAGACTCTCCTCTCTGGAGAGCTTCTGTTCTGAGGAGGCTATTTAGAGCTTTTTCCTCCGCCAACGCTCACACCGCTGCTACCTGAGGCTCCTTGTCTTCTGTTTTCCTGTCTGATTCTACATGGTTCTCCAAACATTTGAGTCAAACAAAACTATCAAAGTTTTGCTTCAGATTATGGTGGTTTTAGTACAAACAGTAACTGTGGGTGGAGGCTGGCTTATTTGTATAAACCCACAGCCTACCTTCATCAGGAGAACTTCATTGTACCCTACATCATAGCCTGATGTGCACCTCTCCAGAAACGTAACTATACATCGCAGCGACGCAGAACTCCTGTCTATTTCTGTAAGCTGAAACCACTTCCCTCAATGGAAGCAAAGCTTTTACTTTGATTTCACAGCTAAGAAACAATCAATTGTGAAGACAATAAAGTCTCCAAAAAATAGCATTTTAAGTCTTGTGTGTGATTTATCCTGGCTTAATATGAGTAAAGGATATCGAAGCTAATTTATACAATGTAAAATGCCATAGACTTGTGCTAATAACGTTAGCATGTTATATTTGTAAAACATGTTTAGTATGAGTATAATATTTTGTCAGTGAACCTTGTGAGTTGTAATGGAACCGAATTTTGTAGCATTACCTTTTGTTGCTGTTGTCCCTGGCTTCATCTGAATAAAGTAAAAGTCTGCTAGCCTCTAGGCTAATTTATACTATGTAAAATGCCATATGCTTGTGCTAAAAACATTAGCATGTTGTATTTGCGGGGAAAATGTGTCCAGCAAAAGGAAAGTGCTTTGTCTGTGAATGCTGAGAGTTATTGTGAAGCTGATTTGTGTACTTGTGTTAAGCCATGTGTAATGTGTGTTTTGAATCAACGAAACTTTACAGCACTTCACAGAAACCCCACGATTTGGAGGTACGATTTGGAAGTACGTTCACGTGTTTCTCCCGCTGGTCCCATCTGCAAGTTCCTGCTTGACTCATACTTTACAGTGTGATGATGTAGCAGATTTTTAAATGGGCTTTTCTTGGCAGGAGAAACGTTTTACAAATAAAAAACTTTGATCAAACCACTGAAACTCAAAACTTGAAAATAGAACGAGTCTTAAGTCACAATACTGTGAGTGGCCACTGGGAAAAAAATGGAAGCAAAGCTATCACAATTGTGCTCCTGTCACAATTGCTCGGCCATTAGAGGTCGCTGGCTAGCAATAAATGGAAATATTGGTGTCTGTTGGTGGTCGTATTATAGAGGAGAACGTAAATGTCTTGTTTCCATCACATTTTTCACATTGTTTTCCACCATTTCAGGTACGACTGCATCTCTTTTGATGATGTCATTGCGCTGCACCGTCATCTTTTGCGGTGGTTTAATGGCACCAAAACTGAGAATTATTGCCCTAGAAAATTCTGTTAAAATTTGAGTTACATTTGTATGGAAACCAGACTATGAGTTCGGAGCTCTCAGTCTTGACTTCTTTCTCTCCTTTTGCCTGTCTAATGAGGAGAAAAAAAGCTGTTTCAGACGCACTGATTGAGTTACAGGGCAATTAGATTTTACGTTCTTTGATGCCTGCATAATAGATTCGAGAGGCACGCAGATGTGATCCTCTCTCTGCCTCGCTGCGTCTCACCAGGATCTTCAACAGAACAGCACCCCTGGAGTGTATTGCTCAAGGACACTTCGGCAGGGTGGATCTAACAGGGTGCCTGACAGCAAAAAAGGGAGAGAGAAAAAGAATTGGGTTCATGTTCAAACCAGCATGTCAGCAGAGGAGGCCTTGGATCTAGGTTTTTGTGGGGAGTGAGCACACAGCAGGCTCCTCAGAGCAATACCCCCCTGTGGAGTTTCAGATGGAGCTGTCCACACACCGCACGTCATAGATGCATGTGCTGCATGGAGGAGGTTTGAAAGCCGGCTGTGCCATGTGATGCACACATCCGTGAGAGCTCACCGATAACGACCTGCAGTACGGAACAATGAGCATGACTGTCCTCTGTGTCCCCTCTGCTTCATCGTCCTACTGTAAACCTGCTGCTGTACCAGGACCTGGAGCATTGTCTGATTCTCCACAGTAACCCTGGGAGAGTCGATGCAGAGCGCCTGTCACAGCCAAGCCTCTCAGATCATTTATTATTGATTCAGCAGATATGAGGTGGGTGGAGTGAGGGGGACAGAAAGAGACAGAGGGAGAGAAAGTCAGTCTGAAGACCTATTTAGAAAAAAGAGTGAAAGGAAAAGGGGGAAAAGACAGCAAGAAAATGAGCAGGAGGGTGTGAAGAAGATGAAAAGTCGGTATTTAGGGTCCCTCAGCTGAATTAGTGCGACAGAACAGTGATGACGCTTGAACAGACAGACAGTTGGTGAAAGAAAGATGGAGTTGAGGTTGTTTGGGACTCGTAGCCTCAAAGCTTTGCCTTGTAGCAACACGCTCCCTGCTTCCTGCAGGCTGTTGTGCCAGAGGCAGAAACATCTCCATGTTGTCCTTCATCCGCAGTGTTTCCTGTCTCGGGTCACACAGTCACTATGTGAGGTGCAGAGGCTCTCTGGGGGACGCAACTGGCTGCACTCTGTCAAAACACACCGTGCCGGGGAGGAGGAGATGGAGAGTGGGTTTGTAAAGTCAACATTAGTCAGTTGGATTGATGTGCAGACAGCAAACACTCTAAAGATGAAACTCTGTACAGTATAGTTGCATTAAGTGTGTTTTAATCCAGACAGATATGTGGGAAAAGTTGAAATCTCGCAGAGAAACTTTCTATGAGACTATCTTCCCAAGAAGATAGCAGCAGTTGGAGTCGGGGGAAAAATAACTTAATTCACTGGGCCGACTGTCAGTGACTTTGAGGTGGAACGTTAACTTGTAATGTTGCTCAATGCATGAGTTGATGACATGAATCAGTCAACACACTTTGAATTTCACTGTGCTAACTTTGACCATTAATTTAGTTTTATGACACACTTATAGTAATGAGTGTATTTTCATGCGTTTATATATATCACTTTCGACTGGGTTATGTGAACTGCATATATTCTAATCCCCACACGGAGAAAAGTGTAGTTCCTGTGGGCTACGCCAACACTAAACCCTTGAGCTTGCCTTCGAAGGACTGAATGCACAAACCCGCTATTTTTAAATATCCCATGGAGAGAGCCTCTCACTGCAGCCTGTTTTATTTTTTTCTGAAAATGTCGGCATGTAACTCTGTTTTTTGGACAATAAACGCGGGGCAGACTTCCCTCTGTGTCACTGGTAGTGAGGAAATACAGTGAGTGCTGGGGGAGCAGTGAGTGACAACAACCCCGCCCACATTTAAGGGCGCTGTTTGTGAACCTAGGGTCTAGGTACCATATCCGGAGGGTTACTTTTGGTTCCAAAGGTATGATACCGAAAGTGTTTGGAAACTGGACTTTCTAATAGCCTAATAATTGGATATACATTGAGCGTGTGAACATGCTTCAAGTGGTTACATTGCAGCCTGTTTCTCTCAATACTTGATCACTTTCAAAAATTGTTGTCCCTAGTACTCACTTAGATACAAAAACATGGAAAACTAGGGTCCAGGTTCTGAAATAATAATCTTTGTAATTCAAAGATTGATGTTTCCATTAACCTAACCAAACCTTAACCATTGCATTGTCATAAAAATTCATTTCAATTTGTGCTACTATCCCTCATGCAATTCCTCTCTTTCAGTTTGCCATATTCAACCATGCTAATATGTGTTCGCTTAAACCACAAAAGCATGACTGCACACGCAACATTTTCCACAAAGCCTGAGCTGATTGCTTGTAATTAGACCCTGAAGACATTTGCCTCAGAGCAGAAACACATTTCCCATCTCATGTCTTTCAGTGGAGTGTTTTATTACCCATCAACATTTCCCATAGGCCTAAATAAAGTAGGAGTCTCAATTAGTTTTTTACTCATCTCTTCATTTTCTCCTCCTCTTCACACACGTGTTACAGTAGGATGTCATGTGATTCAGAGAAACGTCAGCACAGTTCATTATGTTTATTTTGGACGCACACAGAAACCCACCTCGATTGAGGAAGTTGTTTCTCAGTTTGTCTCCGGGATCATCTCTGGCTGAGACAATGTTGTTTGTGGTTGAATCTCAACATGCTGCGATCCATATTACAGTGTGGAGCATGCAGAGCCAGCTGAGCCAGAACCTGTTTGGCAGTCTGAGAGAAGCACTGGCAGGATAGAGCCCAGAGCAAAGACATCAATCACACCGCCACCCTGGACCCACCGAGAACTGACAATGGTACTACCATGACCACCATCAATCACTCCCTTCAATGCAACACACTCTCTACAGTCATGAAAGTACAGTGAATGCCCACAGCTAATATCATCCAGCAGAATTAGTTTTAGAAATGAGCTGAATTTTGAAGGGAGAGGAATCAAGCTGAAATGTCAAGAAGAGAAAATAATTGGAGGTCATAATGTCAATTTATCACATCATTACCAGTGTCCAGCCCTCATGCAGCCAAACCAGCCTCAAACTCTGTTCCATCAGAGTGTGTATCCGGCCAATGTACAATTAAACTCTAACCCTCTCTATGGATCTCTAACCAATGCTAATTCAGTGGAAATGAGGAGGTGAGCAGATTATGGCTTAAGCAGAGCTCCGTTATGAGTTACAAAGGTTAGGGCTATTTCCTGCAATGGGCTATTTGTAGAATCACTCTAAAAAACTATCACAGCCGTATCAGACACTGTTGGACAACCGCTGACACACTAGTGAAGGATACAGACATACTGGTGTCTACATGGTCCACATCCAAATGCTGACCAAGTACACACAACTTTCAAAGTGGGCCATGTAGCTCTGTTTGTATCGACTTTGACAAGGAGGATTTGTTTTCAGCTGGGTTTGTTTGTTTGTCTGTTTGTCAGCAGGATTACCAAAAAAAAGACTTTTCATGAGACTTGGTAGAAGCAAGCAGCAACCTTGAGGGCGGAAAAATGAAGCCAATGCGCAAGAAACTGCAGTTCCTTGAATGGCCACTTGAGGCTGGCTTCTAAAGCGAGTTAACCCCTATTGAGCCCCTTGTTAAAATGTCCAACTTTACAGTAGCAATAAACAGCCTGGTACAAAAAAACAGTTTTGGTCTGTATAGCTAGTTTACATGTTCATGACAACTGTGTGTAGGGGAGTTAATTTTTCTATAACTCGCCCGTTTACATTTTATTACGGCTTACATTTCTGCATAATTAGGGTCATGGCCGCTTTGAGTAACAGGTGGGTGCCATCTGTTGGAGCCCTATGTTTGATTTGTGTGAAATGTATTATCCCACCATACCACTAGGTGGCTTATGTCACTGGTTGAGGCGGAGTCATGGTATTTAAGTTCACGCCAGTAAGTACGGGTGTTGCCGATGTTAGGATGCCGCCAGTTTTTGATTGTGCTCGCATTAAAATGTACATGGCTGTATTTATTGGAAGTTTGTGTTGAAACTTGGTGGAAGTTATATGGACATTATGGATACTGGTAAAAAAAAAAAAAGAAACAAATGATGATATTCAAAATCGGGTCGAGTCCACAAACCAGTATGTGACGTCATGGTGGCTACGACAGCAGCAGCAGCAGCAGCGAGCTAACAAGCTAATGTTTAACAACCGTCAACATCAACTTTCTTTAGCACTTACCACTCTCACTGCAGCCACAAAGCTGGACAATGGACTGCCAGACGTTATCCTTTAATTCATTGTTCATAAAATCATCCCGTCTTTTATCAAAAAGGACGGGGTGCTGTGAAATAATCAACCTTTCTCCCATACTGTCCTGCCTGACTGGATTTCAGACTCTCCCGTCTGCGCAACTATAAACAAACAATTTCATTGGCCCAGCTGTGTAGTTCTGCCGGCGAATTCCACCCCGGTGTGCAAACTTCCATAAGAACCCATGAAATCAACGTTTATATTCGCCCACAGTAATCCTCTGGGGTAGCTTACGCATGTAGCTGCTCAAACGTCATACAGACAGCAGTTGCTATGGAGCACTATGGCAGTGGTTTCATGGGAGAACGGGTACAACTTTAGCACCATATGTGTAAATATTAAGTAACTAAATCATACAGGCTTGTGTAATTTTTTCCTGTGTGCAAATTTAAACTTGACTCAAGTGACATCTTCTTGTGAACATATAATTCATCATAACTGTTTTTGATAACAACCTGCCATGTTAATGATTTTATTTCAATCTACACATCTGATATTTGTACATACTGTATGACAATATAGTGTGTTATGGTTTTCACAAATGTATGTAAAGTATATAAGATATTTCCAGTGTAGAAGTAAATTATAAATGCACAGCTGAGATGATGGCACAACCACATTTTGACATAATTTTAACAGTTTTGAAAATGCATCTAGATGTAGTGGTTGTGCTTGCAGATTTGTGCATCATAGAAGACTGTACTCTTGGCCCTGGTCGAGGTCTGTGCTATCTGAGTGCCCTCCTGGTTCTGTTTAATGTTAATAGAAAAATAGCAATGGTAGCAGAAGCTAAGTAAAAGTAATGTTAAGTCAGATCGAGCTCTGATGATCTGCTGTTAGAGGACTCACGAATATGTAACATTCGACAACTTTGCTTTGATGGACAAAAACAAGAAGCTAGCATGTTAGCTTGCTTGGGACAAACATCCACCCTGAAAGTCAGCATTACAGGATTAATAACTTGATTTCATTTTATTAACAGAAAAAAATCTGAAATTCGTCTAGCATCCCATTATGCCACTGTTTCACATAAATACACATAAAAAATACAAAATATTTAACCAAACAACAAAACCATAATACAACCGTTACAAATCACACCAGATGTTACAAAAACTGGACGCAGTGCAACAAATTAAGTTCAACCCAGCTACACTGAGGCGACTGAGAAGCCATACTCCAATAATGGTAGCACATCTGTTGGCTGAAACATCCTTAACACTCGAAAAATCCCATCTGAATTCCTCTTCAGTTTTACATGGTCAAACTGACTTTTAATTTGGAGCTGAGCATACACTGAAGGTGTGATGCTTCAGAACAACACTCCACTGTGTGTGTGTGTGCTCTTAGAGAGAGCAATGTGAACTCTGATGGACCCGCTGTATTTCCAAATGACACCTTCCTAGCTTACTTGCTAAATAATGTTTCCATCAATCAATAGTCTGTGGAACGTCTTGTGTGCTGCAAGCATGAGTAAACACCCAGAGCAGACTCCTTCCTGATACAGACTGGCACTATTCATGCTTTGCAGTAGTATAAGTCAGATATGATTGTTTGTGTTGAAATAACATAGCTGTCTTCCATCAAGGTCACCTCTGCAGCAGCAGCAGCAGCTCTGTAGAAGATAAAATGCACCACTGTACAGCCTGAAAACATTTGTTTGTAAAAAAATGTGGCACAAATGAAAGTGAGTGGCAGCATTATGCAGATAAAGCTGCAGAGCAGAGCTTTTTCCTGTTAGTCTTCAGCAGCTCTTAGTGGTCACACTGAAGGATTGCAACCTGCTGCACAGCATTGCACACTTACACCTGGAGTTTGAATACAAATGCAGCCCCATTCCCAGAATTAAAATATGTAGCGACAGAATGACAACCAAAATTGATATTCCCATCGCAGTCTGTTTAATTGACATTCTGCATATTGCCTGTGATACTGTGGGAATGTACAGTGTTGAGCGGAGTGACTGTTCCCCAGAGGAATCCCATAGCCCGAGGCTTTTAATTTGATGGGGAAACACATCCATGACAACCAGGATATTTGTTATGAGATTAATCTACACCTGTCCAACAAAAATGCCTGGCTACTCAAGTCTAATTTCCTCATCGGCTGGATAGTAGATTAAGTGCAGGATTGATATCTCAAGCTGTAGCCGCAATCAATCTGACATTTCCTTATGTTGAGTATCTCTCCCCAAATTGCCCAAACACTTGGTCATATATAAATCATCTCTACACGCTCTGCAGTTGCTAAGATCTTAGTTTGCATCCCATAAATGATTCAGTGGCTCCATCATAGTTTCATCTCACAGTTTTTACAAGAGCCCTGGTGGAGGAGAGTTTTGGGTGTGAGGAGGTAGGTGATGTTGTCAAAACACTGCATGTTCTAATATATTTAATTAGGGATTGGATCCGTAGGAATCGCTGCAGCTCAGCAAAGAACCAGCAGACGACATTAAGAATTTAAGAGGCGAGACTGCGGGTCGAGCGAAGTGTAGTGTGTCCTTTAGGTTCTTGTATAATTCCTGATGTGTTTGTTGTTTTACAGCAACAGTCTGGAGAGCAACAGTCTCTAATTTACCATGTACTCATCGCATTAATCAACATGGTTGTTTTCCATATTAAAGCTGGGGTAGGCAGAAATCTGGAGAAGGAAAAAGAAAATGGACGTGTCTCAATTCAGGGGCTGCAGCCTTCAAAGGCTGCATTTGAAGATCGATTGCGTCACATCGGCGCGACTAAGGCTGTCCCATTTCGAAGGCTCCTTCAAACATGGTTGAGACCAAACCAATTCAGAGACCATTTGGTTTGGTTGATGCGGTCTTCAAAGGACATGGCTGATGCCGACCGTGAAGGCCATGTCCTTCAAAGGCTGCAGCCCCTGAATTGAGACACAGCTACGGCCTCCTCCTCCTGCAGCGCTTCTCTCTGTCTTAAGCCCCTCCCACCAGAAAACACAGGCCTATGCCCACACTTCATACAGTAACCCAGTGTTTCCAATACATTGATTTAGTTAATCTTATGTCATTGTACAGTTAAATGCAGCTCAGTTGCTCAGACCCTCACTGCCCTGCTCTCTCTGTCTCTGTTTAACAGACCACAAATGAAACAGGAACTAACTAGTTAACGTTAGAACATCCTACCGTGCCTCCACCTCGCTCCCTGCCATTGTGGGCTGCTTCCCCGGGAGGAGAGCTGGCAGCTCAGGAGACAGACTTTTGTTCGGCAGCAGCGCCAGGTGTAACCTCTTAGCTGATCCAGCAGGGAGTCGGGGTTGTCTGGTCCCATGGAGCTGGGGTTTGCACTGGCGAGATTTGTGGTGCTGCAGCTGCTGACTGACACTCTGATTCTGGAGCTGCGGAGGACACACTCTGTGCATTCCAATACCCATAACACCACACTATACAGTATGCCAATACATCGTAAGTCATATGCAGTATGCCAGAAATACCAGGGTGTTCTACTACATTCAGTCTGATTTTGCAGAATGCAAGCTGGCTTGCTTTTCTGGCTATTCTGACCCACAATCCTCTGCACAGTGGATGATACGTCACATTGAGTCACAAACAGATGAGATAAGTCTCAATGATGGATGACAACACATTCAAGTAACTGATGACCAGTTGAATAGTAATAAGGGAAATGTTAATTGTTTAAGTGAACAAATAATCATAAATATCACAAACAACAAAAGGATATAACTCTCAAAATAACAATGACAGAGAAATGCAGATGTAATTTCACTGTTGCAAACATGTAAGAATCTACAGTCTAGGCAGCTATAACTTTACAGCTTAAGTACACACATTGCAGAATAACAGCAGCAGAGCTCTCAGGGTTGATCTCCATCCCTGGCAAGTAACGTTTTTCTCCAAGGTAATGGATATAAAAGCAAGAGGGTCAAAGTTCAGGGCGTAATGTTATGTGAAAGAATGTACTGATTGTGTGCATACTGCAACAGTACATACTTTTTAAGGGTAGCTGCAGTACCTACTAAAAGTAAAAAGAAAAAGTATGCAATTTGGAACACACCTAGTGTTGTCCAAGGCTCTAGCTAATGCTAGCTACATGAACTATATTGACAATATTGGCATGTATGTTTACTGTCACTCTTTTTTTGATAAGCCCCTCTTCCTTTTGTGGGTTGCTTTGCAGTTTAGGCATTTGTTGCCAATGCTGGAATAACAACTTTTCTCTTCAGGATTCTCTGTCAGTGAATCGAGCTTCAAAGGGAAGTGCATACCCAAAGTGGTGTAGTGGTGGTTGACAAGGTGGCGTTCCACTAGGGAAATGGGTAGGTACCGAGGAGGAAGTGGGTATACTCTGCTATATTCCACTGGCTTTTTGGCTGATAGGTGGGTACACTGTAAACGGCCAGAAGAAAAGATGGTTATATTCCATATACCTGCGTATACACTCTCTCTCTGAAATGACCTGTGATTGGCTAAAGTCTCCTGTCACAACCTAGATATTCTAAAACCTGAAAATGGAGCCAAGAGCAGGAGCAGAAGTCAAGTTTTCTCTCAGAACACTTCAATTACAATATGCTCAATGTTCATTCTGGGATTTTTGCCCACTAATGCCTTTATTAAACTCCTTACTGCAGCTTTAAACTATTTAACTATGTAAGAAAAACCCCTGACCAGATCCACGCTGAGAGAGAAGTGAGGAGGTTGCGAGGTGTTATTGTTAAATTTCCTTTTGCCCACTAATAAAAACACGGTGAATGCTAGATTCCTGAGGAAGTAACAGCCATTTCCTGGTCAGTCAAGCAGCATAAGGAGTGTGTATGATAAGATGAGGAACCACCCCTCACCGCCACCGCCGCTGCCTGAAACACCACAAGCTTGCCCTTAACACACTCCACCTCTCTCTTCCTACAGCCCTCCCTCATCCTTCTGACTGCCCTTCTGGCCTCCGTTTCATCGGCCCTCTGCAGCTGTATTTCCATCTTACAGCAGTGAACCACCATCACTCAGGATGGACTCCAGACCCCCCAACCTGCCGCTGCTTCTCCTCACCTGCCTCCTACATTTCTGTAAGGACCCACTGTTGTGCCGCTTCAAGGATAAAGGATGTTCCTTCAGTTAAACCTAATCTCCCGATTCTCACTTTTGTCTCTTCTTTCTTTTCTTCTGCTTTTCTCCATTCACAGGGCAGTGTGGCAGAGGACAGTCATGTAAGTACATTATACTGTATTTCTGAGTCTTGTTTAATAATTGGTCTTGAGGGTTTCTCCTGCGTTGAGACAGTTTCAGGTTATCCGGTCCTTGCTGTATTAGACGAGGAAGCTATTTTTACCTTACACGGTTATTTTTTGCAGGAAAAGGGAATGGTATCATGCACTCGTGACCTCCTTGATATCTTCAAGTCTTTAATGAGATTCATTGAAGCTATTTTTAATTGTCACAGGTGAAGCTGGGTAATCTTTCAAATCAGCGTGAGTTTGGATGAACATCCCAAATTTTGAGTTGCTAGTATTTGAATTAAAATGCGTATTTCCTCCTTTCCGTTTTCTTATTGCGTCAGTGTTTTTCTTGGCTGTTGATCATTATTTCGACATTTTGTAAATCACACTTCCTGCCAAGAATTCAAGTAACTGATTGATACCATCTCATGTGTGTGCACTCCTTATAAGGCTACACATGCCAAGGCAGGGGGGTCATCCCAATGTTCCCAGGTCCTCATTGTAAGAGATCAGTAAAAGTCATCTTTGCAGTTCAGATCCATGTTTCAAAAGCAGTTTCGATGGTAGCCACTGTGGTGATAAAAATGTGTAGTCAAGAAAACTGTCTGGGCGTAGGTTTCGGGGAGTATAACATTAGTAGGCTAAAAGCTGTAAGTGGGCGATTTCAACATATTGACCCTGAGGAAAATGTTGCTGAGAACACAACCCTTTGAAAAGTCTTCTGAATGTGTCATATTAAGAGGATATTGAGCTGGGGAGCATTGACACGCTCCTCCAGCAGGTAGTTAGCTTAGCTTAGCATTAAGACTGGATGGATAGAGGGGGAAACAGCAAGCTTGGGTCAAGGTCTAAAGGTAACAAAGTCCACCTACCAGCACCTCTGAAGCTGAGTAATTAACCTGAAGTCTTAAGCGGGATTTATACTTGTGCCAAAACAACTGTCTTATACTAAACCCGTTTTCCAAACAAATACTACATGCTAAAGCTCTTAGCACAAGCCTATGGCATTTTACATTGTATAAATTAGCCTAGCGACAAGCAGAGATTTCATCTGCTCGTACAAGCCAGGATAAATCACACGCAAGACTCAAAATGCTATTTTTGTGGAGGCTTTATTGTCTTCACAATTTATTGTTTCTTATCTGAGAAATTAAAGTAAATAAAAGCTTTGTTTCCACTGAGGGAAATGGTTTCAGCTTACAGAAATAGACAGGAGGTCTGCATCACCTCAACACATTTCTGGGGGTTGCATGTCAGGCTATGCCTTAGGTTACTGCGTACCTACCATGTAGGCTATGTCGACACAGAGCCTACATGGTAGTTATGCCGTCAATTCAACGCAGAAGTACAAATTCTGCCTTATTCTCAGTATGATGTTGCCAGTAACATGCTGACACTCCAGGAAGTTACTGCTCCTGGTCAAGAAACAAGTTCCCAGGAACAGCACTTGGCTCGCATTCAATTTGGCATGAAATTACAACTCCTAGGTCCATGTTTTGGTCCCAAAAGACTTTCCCTATTCATTGTGAAAGATATCTGTAAACAATTCTGGTGAAATTACTCGTTTCACTACTGGAATTTGATCCAATAACATTTCGACATACAAGGAGAACTCGTGGTTGAATCATTATATCGCTGTTCAAGTTAGTGAGAGGGCCTTAACTGGAAGTTAGTAGGTTCTGACTTAAAAATTAGAAAGTCTGTTTGGGTCGTGCCAGACTCGGTTATAACTGTCTTGGACTCGGGTCGGGTTAGGTCAGGAAATGTTGTTTTCCCAGTTGTTTTCCCAATTTGAGGACATTTAGGGCAGCTGTTCTTCTTCTTCTTCTTCGAGTTAGCCGCTGACTGCAAGTAGCTGTTTTTTAAAATTTCCCATTGTGGGTTGCACACATAACACGTCGTCAAAATGTCACCCCTATCCTGCCCATGGTCTTTCCTGTCAGCTGTCCTGTTTATACAGCTATTGTTTTGGCACTGTAACTACCTTCTATGGTGGCTTAAAGGCGAGACTACTCTGTCTCCCCATTCTGCAATCGTATCTTACATACAGAACAGCGAGGTGGCACATTCCCACCTTGAACAGGCAGGGTAGAGGGGGCTATAGATAGGAAGGAAGCAAGTTAAGAATTGTGTTACAAATAAGGACGTGCCAGTGATTAAGTCTACAGATGGACAATGTAGGCCCACCAACCCTAGCATACAGGGAGGAGCAGTGATTAAAGGACTTGTGGTGACCTCAGTGCTCAAGGGTAGACAGAAGAGTAGATGCATGCGTACATAAAACATCACCATTGTCAACTACAAGTACTGAAGCAGCAGCAAGGAGTCTTCTTTTTGCATCAAAAGAAACTCAAGACTTATTTCTGAAATAACAGCCCAGCCTTGGCTTCAGTACAAGTTGCTCAGTGTTTGGCAAAAATTTTGCTGATTTTTGCAACTTGCCAGGTACGTTAATTAGCAACATTTCCTCATTATGTCAATAGAAAACGCAACTCTCTGCATTACATTTCCCTCAAAATGTATTTGCTGTTTCAAAGTACTTGCATATAAAAGTAAATTTTAGGAGACAGGGCTGCACAGTCATTCGTCGCCTCAGTCACTCTACATCACTGAGCCCAAACTCACAGCAGTACTTTGAGGATGTGGACTAAGTGATTGCTTCGTGGATGTTGAGGCAGGTTACACCGTGCTGTTGTTGCTGAGGGAGAGCAGACGGGATAAATCAACACAGCTTTCCCAGGGGGGCGAAGAGGGTCAGACGCTGTTTGTTGAAGCTTTTTCCTTCCTTCAGCAGCTCCTGCTTACTGTGCAGTAGACTAGAGGCCGGGGAACGCCTTCCCTCAGACTTCACCTTTATTGTGGAGAGAATAATAGACCCTAACTGTTGTATTGTATTTCTGACTCAGCCCCTGATGTTGGTTTTAGATAAACAATTCCTAATTATTTCTCTTTAATACATGTTCATGTTTGCGTGTGTGTATGTGTGTGACATTTGGACCTACAGCATACATTATAGACGACGTTGGCCTCACTGTCCTGCCCAGCAACACAGTTGAGAGCGGGACGCCGGTAACCCTGCACTGTCAGGTCAAAGTCAGCCACGACAACATCCCTAACCTGGAGCACACTTTCCAGCTCACACAGGACGACATTCCCATCCACTCCGTAACCACCACAAAAGACTCAGTCGTATATGAGCTCAACCCAGCCAGGGCAGCAGACTCTGGAAGTTATGAGTGTCGGGTCACTGTCAAGGACAAGAGCAGAAACAGCCGCAGCCAAAAACTCGACGTCACAGGTAAAGCTTTATATTGGTACAATAGATTTCTCACACCGGGGTTTATTTGTTTTTAATTGTTAGATTTGTTTGTTATTGCTTTTGTCTGACAAGGGTAGTATAACATCAAAAAAAGTGATAATATACTTGAAAATCTGCCATTTATCAACATGTTTGGGGGATAAAAATTTCAACATAAACTAGTCAGACGGAATCTGGTGGGTTTTTTCTCCAGCTGATGAATAATTTACATTACTGGCAGCCATTTTCCACAGCACAGACTGATTTCCTGTATTCTTTTCAGACACCTGAAACTTTCTTGAGTTAAATATCAGTCACATTGAACATTCTGGCTGTATCATTGTTTTGCAAAGCTTATGCCAGGAACAAACGCTAAGATTTTTAAATATGTCCTTCGTGTTGTGTTCATGCAGTGTCCGATATTAGACATTTGATATAAAGAGCAAGAGCAAAAACATTTTTTGAAATTGGCAGTGGCAATTGAAGCTGGCAGCAGCTAAACAGGCTGTTAATTAACCTTTGGGCATCTGTACTGTCAGGGTGCTTCCATAAGAAGTGTTTGTTTTTGCCACTGACAGGCTCAGATTGTTACACAGTGTGTCTGACAACATTATGGAAAGGATCCCTATGGAGAGACCTTTTTGTTTGATAGTAAAATCATTTTTATTTAACCAGAAATAGCCCCAAAATCACCACTGCCAAACCTCCATTTAAAGAAACAATTCAGATCACTGTTTCTTTGCACATACAGAGCCAGCATATTGTCACATCTAACTGGGTAATTTAAGGCTCTGTTTCAGCCAAACCACAGTTGGTGATTGTTGGAAAAGTGAAAAGACAAATCAAGATGGCTTTTGTCTGGTGGGTTTGGTGATGGCAATTTTGGGGTTGTTCGTGGTTCAACAAAAAGTTCTATCTCTGTAGGGATCCTTTCCATAATCGTGTCAGACACTTATCATAACAATCTGAGCCTGTCAGTGACAAAGAAAAGCATTTTTAGTGGTTATAACTTGATGATGCACATTTGCCCATTACCTTCACGTTTAGCCTGTTTCTCTGATGCTGGCTGCAGCGCCCTTTCTCAATACTGGACCAGTTTCAAAAGTTGTTTCCATTTGTCACTTAAGTATTAACCAAACGCTTTCGGTATGGTACCTTTGGAACCAAAAGTAACCCTTCAGACATGGTACCTAAACCCTAGCGTTTCCACTGCAAACAGTACCCTTAAATGTGGGCGGGGTTGTTGTCACTCACCATATTTCCTCATTACTGATGACACAGATGGAAATCTGCACCTTGTTTATCGTCCACAGAACAAGGCTGCATGGCAACATTTTCTGAACAAAATGAAACAGGCTGCAATGAGAGTCTCCACAGTATGAACAGTGGTTACATGAGCTTAAAAACCAGCCACAAATCAGCCCTGAGCAGAGTGACCATCCTCTGCTGACAGACTGCAGTGTTCACAGCTCCACCTTTTAGTACCAGATCTGTGTGCTAGGTAGCCCAACAGAGGGGGGGTTGCCAAAACAGGGACGGTACAGAACGGTTCCATTGGTACCATCCACACTTTTCACAGTGGAAATGAAAAAAAACATACAGAAATTAGCTAAAACACAAAAAAACATGGTTATGGTTTTTCTTCCTCATTGTCTGTAGTGATTTGAGAAAGTTCTTCAATACAGAGTTTTCATACTCACACCAATGCAACTCATACATGTGTATTATTATGTCTTAACAAACAATATCAGTAATGGCTTTACACTGTCCTGTTGGGTTTTCCTTTCCTTAGGCCTGCAGACCCCTATTCTGTATTTGAATAAGACTACACCTTATCAGGCTGAAGAGTTCACAGCCACCTGCAGTGCTCCGGAGGAGAAAGGGTCCCTCATCTTCCGGTTTTACCAGAGATCTAGGGACGGAGCCCTTAACAGGATAAAGCAGCCAGCGCCTACTGGGAACACATCTGAGACCACACTGGTCCTGAGAGAGATTGGAGACAGCTTCCTGTACTGTGACTATGAGGTCAATTTGGTTTCTGGGGCCAGGAGCTCCAACCGCAGCAATGAGATTCAAGTGATGGTTAAAGGTGATTAGTTCAAGAGCCATTGTTCTTTCAGGAAAAGATCAGATTGCTTAAACAGGCTTATGTAATTGACTCCTCTGAGCTGTGTCTTGCAGGACTTTACATTTCCCCAGTCATGAATGTGCTGCCCTCCAGAGAAGTCTTTGAAGGTGATGTAATAGAAGTGGTCTGCAAAGTGGTTAGTCCACCGAAGTACATTGAAGTATTCCTGACGAAGGACAGGAGGGTCCTCAAGCAAGCACCGGTCAGCCTCAGTCATCGATTCATCGCAGAAGAAGGCGACTCTGGGAAACTCGTGTGCAAGGCAGAGTGGGGCAGCGTGCAGAAAGAATCCAGTCTAAATATCACAGTTAAAGGCAAGAACTCTTTGTTATGAAATGTCTTAGCCCAGCTGCCAGAAGAAGATATTGTCATTGTATGTTTCTGCAAACCATGAATCCATGACATTTGAATGTTTCACACGTATCATATCATGGTTCTGAAATTATAAAATATTTAAGTTGGAGACTAAATATAACAGTCTCTGTCAGGTGGAGGTGATGGTGGTTGGTTAAGCACTTAGACGAGACGCCTACTAAGCTGCAGACCATTTGTTTTTCTTCAGCCCTTGGCAGCATTTCCAACGGTTTTTGCGGCACCGAACCTGCATCTTTTTTTTTTCTTTTTTTACCAAATCTGGTTATTAGCTCAGGTCTTTTGCTGCATGTAATCACCTCTTTAAATATCTTTTAAAAAACTGGGCATAATAAGGCATGTATTGCCTCTAATAAGGCACTGTTCTTGCTTTAGATCCAGTGGCTACAAAAAGCATAAGTACTGGCTAAAAAGTGCATAATAAGGCCCGATAAGGCAGAGTGCTTTTTGCAGCTCGCTTGTCTTTTTTAAATTGTTGTCCGTAGCTTAACGGCTATTTTACTGTGAACTCACAGATCTGTACTGTAATTGAATAATCTCACCCTCAATCTGCCCTTGATTGAGGGTGAGAGGCCTTTCCCATATAGTACGTTGGTCACAGGGAAATGAAAAGAGTTTTTGAGGGAACATGAAGCCATCAGAAAGAAGAGAAACAACAGGGAGTACCACCTGCTGGTCCAGGAGCTTCGCCTGGATGATGGATAGTTCAAGGCTCATTTATAGTGGGTTGGGGACAGTTTGATAATCTGTTGTTAGTTGTTGGGCCAAATTACAGTTAGTAAAGCTTTGGCTGAGGTGACAGTTTGTTCAGGTCTTGCAGCTTGCCAAGGGCAATGTTGAAAGTGAGCTAATGTTAGCATCGCACAAACCGTGCATGCTACTACTTGTTGTCATTGCCACTACCGCTGCTAACTTCACCTGACTGGACAATAGGAAAAACCACCAATGATGTCGGTCGCTTTTTCCACACTAAGTTAAACTGGAGACGTTAAGGGTGCTCTTGCAAAAGCACAAGGTGTATAAAGTGGGAAAGCGGAAGGTGCTTAGCAACACAAAGATAGCAAGCAAAACATGTCATTCTCACTGAAGAACTCTATAAAATGCTGCCCCACACTGCTATAACACACTCTGTCTGATCGGGGAATAATGCATTTCTTACAAGTGCTTACAAATGTCTTATAATATAGCAATAAATGTTTTATTAACGCCTATATAGACTTATTAACACATAAAATGTTTATAAGCATCTTATAGGGACTTATGAGGCCCTTATTACCTACCATTACAAGGACCTTAATATAAAGTGTTACAGCCTTTTCCATTTTCAAAATTTAAAAGTAAACTACAGTGTATAATGCTTTATTTTTGCTGTCTCACTTCAACAGAGCTGTATTCAAAGCCACAACTGACTGTGACGCCCACAGACATCTTTGAGGGAGACCGCTTCACACTCACCTGCTCAGTCACCATTCATGTTCCTGAGAAGATCAACAATAAAAGCATGAAGTTCTCCATCTACAAAGATGGAGTCAAACTCACCAGTGGAAACACATACAGCACTGTGGCAAAACCTATAAAAAACAGCAAATACACCTGTAAAGCCCAGGCTGCTACTCTTACGCACAGCTTTGTAAAAGAAAGCCAAACCCTTTTTGTGAAAGCAAAAGGTGAGTCATCAAATGCATGAAATTGAGCATCATAGCTCTGAGCATCACTGTGCTAGCTCTAAATACAGCCTCACAGAGCTGCTGGTGTGGCTGTCAACTCTTGTTTATCTGTGTCTTGTTCTTTTTTGTCGCACTGACTAACTGGCCAATTATCTTTTTCCTCAGTTCCTGTTTCAAAACCCATGCTGAGTGTAGTGGGGGGTACGCTGGTGTTGGGAAAGCACTTCCAGCTGCTCTGTCAAAGCGAGAATGGCACTCTGCCCATCGTATACAAACTGCATGGCCCTAACGGGCTGTATGATCACAAGACGGTGAGACAGCTGGGGCAACAGGCCATCTTTAACTCCCCACCCATTAGAAAGACTTCTGACTTAAATAGCTTTAGGTGCCATGCGCAAAACAGTCCAAACAGGCCTCCCATGAATGAAACCGGGGAGCAGCTGCTGCGTTCAAAGATCATAGGTGTGTTGGATGATCGATCATTTGAATAAACTGTTGTTAACATGGCGAACTGCAGGTCTAACATGCATTTTACTCCATGCAGAGCCTGTGTCAGTACCAAAGTTGACCGTGCTCCCCAGCATGGGGGTCGTCTCCGAGGGCCAGGACGTGGCTCTTGTCTGCTCTGTTGACAGAGGATCTCCTCCCATCAGCTTCATGTGGTACCTCGCTGAGACAAAGAGTGCTGTCGCCTTCCAGAACTCCAAGGAACAGGCAGCATCCTTCTACATCAACAGCATCAGACGTGAGGACCAAGGGGGATACTACTGTATGAGCACCAACTCAGCCAACGAAACCCAACAAAGCCCCACTGTCATGATTGGAGGTGTGTTTTATCTTCAAGTAAAGGTTAGAAAGTCCTTGTTTGTGACCCCTCACTCTGAGGCCTTTAAGCGAACCGCAGTCAGCATTTTGTTGCTAGCACTGTGTAGCCATAAGCAGGCACCTGGGCAGCGGCCAAAACTGTGAAAGGCTGGAAAATAAATTTCAATCATAGTTAAACGGGATTTATACTCATGCGGCAGACCCTACACACGTCACCTATGATGTGAGCATTTATACTTGAGTGGTGGTGTGTCTTTTTTGTAAAGCATTGTGTGCAGATGAACGTTGTTTGACTTCCCCCGGAGACGGAGGCAGAGATCCGGGTACTGGCAGCAGCACAGGGGTGAAGCCAAACACCATTCATCTGCACACACTGCGATGCCACACAGCTGGTTTAATATCAACAAAGTTTCCTTTTATAGTCATTGCCTTGTGTGGCGATCAGCAGTGATGTGGTGGTTCACTTTTACACTGTGATCTGTAGCCTATAGTTCAGCTTTAGCTTCTAACTATCTTTGTCTTTTTAACCTGTTGTTGCTGCTGAGCCAGTTTGACATCCTGGATATATCCTTCAAACACAGACTGTGGACCCCTCTGTCTGCTTCTCTCTGGAATCACTCTTTCATTTTTCCAAACATATTTCTTCAGAGAGTGCAGTTAGTTACAGTGTGGGCTCCATGCTTACTCTGACAGCTTGTCAGACCATCACAAAGGGGCGGGGCTTAGCAAAAGGTCAATTCAAGTTAGTGAGCTGCACTGAACATTTAGCTGAATCTTTCTAAGGAATGGTTTCTGTTGATTTAGTACGTCTATAAAAATCCTTCGCCCATCACTGAAAGGTAAACTACATTAAGCAGAAATTTTGATGCTTTGTAATCAAATAATAATATAATTCATACCCATCCATATATTTCATTCAACTGCAGTGAAGATGGCTGGCTGGAAGAAAGGCCTCATCGCTCTTGTGGTCTTATGCATCCTGTTCATACTGGCAATGATCTTCATTTTTGCCTTTAAGAGACGCCTCCTTCTGTTCAAGAGGAAAAGAACTGGTGAGCTGTCAGTGTGAGTAACGTTTCTCATGTTCTTATCAAAAATCAGAGTTTTAAAGGTGAAGCAATGTGAGCAACGAGAGTAGGTGGCATGGCAACGCCCATGCACTTTCCTGTTTTAATAAGCTGATTGTGTTTTCTGTCCACCTCCTTTTAGGAAGTCGGCCGGCACCAAAGTGGAGCGGCTGAGCCTCACCCAGGCGGAGGTCAATGAGGCTGCCAACGGTAAAGGCTCTTGTCAGAAATTACACAAATACTGCGCTGCAAATCCTACTCTTCTGTAAACTAATTTTTAAATGATGTCTTAGTTTAAATGCATGAAACTAGTGATGTAGATTGTACCGATCCAACAACTGAGACTGGTGCTGTTTCTTTGTCTCTGTGTAGTCACCCCTGGCATGATGGGAAAGAGTGTTTGGAGTGAACATACATCAGGCTCTGGTGAGTTCCTGGCTTCCCAACCCTGTCTGTGATCCTCAGCCCTGAGCTTACTAGTTGCTACCGAAGACCTTGATCAAAAAAACAAGTCCGAAGTACATCCACTCCATTTTCTGTAACAGCTGGTCACTGTAGTTTTTAGCAATCGTTACTCAGAAAGGAGTAAATATTGCATTTGTTGGGGACTATTTTCAGCTGCGGATTAATACACATTTTCACTTCCATCCATCTCTTTATGGAAACTTCAAAATAAAATAAAAAATTATGTAACTCAAAAAAGTTTTTACACCTGGGGGAGGTAATGAAGTCAGTGTATTGATACAAGGTAAATGTAACGAGGTGCAATGGAAACAGATTTAACAAACAAATGATGACATGCAGTCATTTCCTACTGTCATTCCATCGGCCACTGCAAGCTCTCTTTGTCGTCTCTGGATGGTTTTTAACACACTTATGTAAACACACCTGGCTGTCACCAGAACTCTTCCAGTGTCACAGTGATGTCGTTTTATTAGCTGGAGGCAAAATAGGATTTTCACCACTAGGCTGTAGGCTACATGGGAGTCTTAAAATGTCGTCGGGAGTCAGAATAGAAGGAGTCATGGCTCAAAACTCAAATTTTATCACATACCAGCCGCCACTGCTCGCCAACAAAAACGAAGACAACTATGGTTAAATGCGATTAGACAAAAGGACTGGATGGAGGCGATCATCAAAATGCTCACATGTGCAGCGCACACTTCATATCAGGTTAGGGAGAAAGTATTTCCTGTTGTAGGGATGAATAACGTTATGTGTATTAAGGGTTATCATGTCCACCTATTCAGAAACTGGGGAGGGACTAAGAGGAATATTGGATTTCTCTGTAACGTTAACTTTTTAGCACATAAGCTAACATTAGCTTTGATAGGAAGCAGTGTCTTCCTCAAGTAATCAACCACAAAGCTTCCTGTGACATCATCCATCCACTGAGTGAGAGCATACGGGTCGGCCAGTCTGGTCCCGTTGGTCAGTGTTTACTTATTCAAGTAACACTCACGGTCCCAGAGAGTGAGTGACCTGACATGGGGCATTCGGAAATTCAATTTGATGTTGTGCATTAAACAAGAGCCCTGTTGGTCAAAGAAAAGGAGCATTATATTTCTACATGAATAAACATATGGTTAAGTTAATCACACATTCTCTCCATTCAATGCTCTGCTGCTCTGTCTCCACAGACAGTTTGCCCAGAGTGTTTGTGCCAGAGTGCGCCCGGCACTTGGAATATAGTATTTCTGAACGCAGCACCTGTGTCATTTTCCTCCATTGTCTAAAACAACCCAACAGACCTTGCTAGCTAGCGCTTACTAATGTCGGTGGAGAATTGTTTTGCCTCCAGCTAAGCCCCACCCACCAAAAAATGTCATACTAATACTAATAGTAAAACATACATATATTATATTCCATCGCTGGGGGTTTTACTAGCGCTCTTCTGCAGTAGCACCTGGCGGCACCCACTGCTTATCTTTATTTAATAGTGCTGGATGGAAAAGCGTGTAAATTTGCATTTAATTTGGGGACTTTCTGAAAATTTGGTCAAAATGCCCAACTCGTTTGTTTGTTTGTTTTTAATAACAGAAGAAAATGTGGCTCACTGGTGTATCCTTTATTAGTTTTTGGACAACATTTGAGCTATAGAGACTTTGGCCAAGCAGAGAATACATGTTTGTAGGCACAATTAATTGTTAGGTTTGAAAATGAAGAAAAATATAGAATATCATGAGCACTATCCTTTAGATATTACCTGGTCTGACTGCTGTACTGCCATATAGCAGGTCCACACTGTTTTATTTAAAGTAATATAAAATGCTATGAGGTTTAACTTCAGCTTGCTGCTGTGTTCAACTGCAGAGTCTGACGACCAGAATAGTGTGACCGCTCCGGAAAAGCCGCCAGAACCTCAATACACTGAGGTGCAGACCAGACAGGCAGATCCAAACAGAGGTGAGACTACATCTGAATTTTAATATTAGCTGAACTTAAAGGAACAGTTTACCCACAAAATGATAATTTGTATATCAATTACTTACCCCGTGTTACGTTGAATCCATGAAGAAAACTTTGTTTGTCTTGCATGCCTTCACGTTGAACAAAGAATCCAAACACGGATAAAATTCTTGATGAATTAAAGTCATAGGGGTCCACGTTTAACAACAGCAAAACAATATCAAACATCTGTTTACAAACTCTCATACGATGCGTGCAGTATAATCCAAGTCTCATTTATCCATTTGTATGGTCCATTTTTTCCAAACACATGCATTTTCGCGAGTTCAAATGCACATGCTCAGCCCAAATACATGTGTTTGGGAGGTATGGAGCATACTAAATGAGACTTGGATAATACTGCATGAGTTGTGCGAGGGTTTGTAAACAGATGTTTTGATACAGTTTTGCTGTTGTTAAACACAGTCCTCGTTTACTCCAGTTCATCAAGAATTTGTTCCATTTTTCGATTCCTCGAGAGACATGTACAAAAAACAAATTCTTCTTCATGGGGTTAACGTAACACGGGATGAGTAATTGACATATAATTGATTATCTTTTGGGTGAAGTGTTCCTTTGAAAACATTGTCTAATATAAATATGTATTTGTTGTTGACAGCTCCGTTGAAAGTGGGCACAGGCACGGTGTACAGCGAAGTGCGTAACTCCAAACAAGGTACGACTAACATCCTGCTCTTACCCGCTTAATGTGAGTGTGGAGAGAGAAATCAAGCCCCTCGCTGACGTTTGAAAAAGAAAAGCGCCAGGAAACAGGATCAGCTCTGACTGTAAACATCTGCATTGTTAGTGAAAGAATGTCCTACTAAAACAGAAGGCCCAGTCGCCAGGTGTCCACTTCCTGCTTTCGTCAAAGAGAACTTCCTGGTCAAACAATCAGAGCCAAACAGCGTGTACATCCGTTAAGACTTAGTGAGCAACATGCTCCATTGTTTCATACTCACTGGGGAAACTCGACCATTGTTCATTCATTGGCTCCTAATAACTCCTAACGGTTTAAATGTCAGCTGATACAAACAATGATGCAGCAGAAGTAAAGACAAACAAACAGGCATGTTTTTTGCTCTATGTTCTCTAAGACAAGATTTTCTTTTAGATAAAGAGTGTATTAATGCGTTTATATTACTGTGTATGTGTTTGATGTGATAAGCCCCGTGTGTCCTGGGATGTGGGAGCTGTTCTTAGGAGTGCTGATGACTATACAAGCCCTCCTTTAATCCTCAGATTCCTTTAGTTTCCTGAGCATGTCCTCTGGCTTTGTTTTTGCAGGTGTTCCAGAGCAGGCCGATGGTGTAAGTAGAAACACACACACATCACGCATACAGTGCATGCATACCCTTGAGAATAGGCAGACACACACTCATGAATCTGTTGTGTCTTTGCTCAGAGAGACCTCTCATGGACAGACACAGTGCAATAAACGGAAACCCTGTGGAGTCTGTTTTGATTGTTTGTAGACAGGTAACTGACAGTTAAACACTTGCTAATGCTTTATTTATTGGTTTGTACCTCTGTGATTAATGACTGATAATTACAAGAGAGTGTTCTGGAAAGAACCATGCAGTTTGGCACTAATTACGTTCAGTTAATACACTCTTCCAGGTAATTAATATAGAGTCTATCAGTTGTAAATTAGTCTACAGGCAAACATACAGAGCAACATGTATGAACAATAATATTTCCTATATCCCCCTGAGATCCTGCCTCCTCATATGAGGACATCACATTTTGCGTTTACTTGACCTTATACTTTATTCTACTTAACTTAGACCTGTTGTCCTCATTTGTGGACACTTTTTGTGCCATCTAGTGGTAGTAAGAGCACAATACACTAATCCATGTAAAAACAAGATGGCAGCCATCTCTGCCAAGTCAGTCTGCAGCTAATCCCGATACAAAAGTGGACAAGGTCTAAAACCTGATCACATTTTATGGTTGAAACTTGTTTATTTCACTATTAGGCCCGTTTCCACTGAAGAAGTTCCTGGTACTATTTGGGGGGCAGGAACTACTACAGGAACGTCCTCTCGCTCGGCCCTCTCAACCGCTGTGTCTCCACTGAGAGAGCGGAGTAGGAGGAAGATTCCTGTAAAGTTATCAGGCTCTGGATGCGATGTAATCGTTGTGCGACCATTTTGACCGTGGCGACATAGGGCGTAGGGACGCTGTTAGCTGTTTGTCGATAACTCACAAAGTGGCCCGTGAAAAAAATATTTTTGCCAGCAGATGTCTTAGTTAGAACATGATTGAGCTAACTGGAGTAGTTTCATGTCATTTCCGACAACAGGAGGCTCTTAACAGATGATGTCCTGATGTTAGCTTTGCTGCTGCTGTTAGCTGTCCCTGTCAGCTGCAGCCACTGATGCTTTCTAGATATTGTGATTTCCCTAAACTGAATAAATACCACACATAGCAACACAAAACTGCTTTGCTAGCTCAGTCAATCATGTTGTAACAAAGATATCCGCCGGAAAAAATATGTTTTTCACGGACCGGTTATTGAGTTTGTTTACATGGCGGTGGAAGCTATGAACGAGCTAACCCTCATCTACTGAGTTTTAAAAATGGCGGCTATTTTGTTGCTTTCTGTTGATGTCACATTCCACCTTGAGTATATCCAATCAGCACCAAGTAACCCCCAAGCCCCAGCCAGGAGTTTCTCGGGGCCGTTCTGAGTACCTACTCCAAGGCAGCAACTTGTTTAGCCCCTGTAAAGGTTGTGTGGAGATGCACCAACGGCCCCAGCCCCGTAAATTTACCCCGAAGTTCCTGCGGTGGAAACAGGCCTATTGTCTCATTTGAGGACATTGGGACTTAATTATCGTAGACAAGTTTTCATTTTTTATACTTATCAGATCCCAAATAGTTCATGTGACCAGTACAGACACACATGTCACGCAGTAAACTTTCAGCTGGTCTCATCTATAATAAGAAACCAAGCTTTCATTGTCTCTTCACATAAGCCTCATATGTCATTGTTTTTTCCCATCTCAGCAGGGGTCACTGGAGTATGCACAGCTGAATCATGACACCGATCCCCACAGTGACCACGGTAACCATAGTGACCACATTGTCCAGGATGACCACTTAGATGAGATTGACGACAGTGTTCACATCGACACCGCCAACCACGGGGAATGAAAACACGACCTGACGCCAGACTGTTAACTGACCGACGAGAATATTTATTCCCTTATTTATCCGGTTCGTTAATGTAGCCGGAGTCTTTTGTTTCGGAAAGACCTTAAACAGCTCTCAGCATTTATGTACTTTTTGCAATGCTTTGCAACGAACATCCCACACTGTCAATTCACTTGCTTTGCCTTTGAAGGGCAAATAAAATGTTTTTGTAAGTTGAAGTGTTTCTCTTTCCTTCTTTGCTGGTTTTCTTGCCAAGACACAGGGAGAGGATGTGTGTTGTAACCACAAAGGAAAAGAGATTCAAGTCTGTATCCTTCCACTGGTGGCAGCGGTGACAGAATCTGAATAGAAAGAGGGGTCTTTGAAGTGAGCGGGGTACTGATACTGCCTCTTTAGTGACAAGGTTGGGACTCCATTCATCAGCTGTGTGGGGATCAGAGCTCTGTGTTTAAACCACTAGAGGACAGACTTCAGGCAGCGCTGTGTGGAAACTTAGTGCCATCTGGCTGTGATCTCACTCACTGTGAGCAGAGCTTGTGTTGTGTCACAGCATCGGTTGCAACACAGATATCAGTTTCAGTTTCCATTAACTAAGCTTTAATTGAATGATATAACATGAACTTATTCAAGGTCTCTATACACCAGATATGTTTAGCAGGCACATTTTCTGCTAAAGTCAATGCAGCAGAGGAGGATTTGGTACATTAATAATTGGCATGAACTCAGATTTAAAGTGACATTGAGCTCTTAGCTCAGAACATGATGTGACAACATAGCCGGCATGTTATAGTGGTGTGTCAAAGTGTGTTAGATAGGACTGAAACTAACAGATATTTTCCATTGGGTCAACTGCTGATTACTTTTTTACATGAAATGAGTAATTTAGGCAGTAAAAAGTTTTAAAATGATTTAAAAAAAAATGTGTGGCATGATTTCCCAAGGCCCAGGGTGACTTTAAAATAATTTGATTGGTTCAACCAACAGCCCAAACATGAAGATATTCAATTTACTAGTGTTTTTGCTTTTAAAATGACTTCTTTGTTGCTGATTAGTTTTCTTCTGACTGACCCCTGGCTCCTGAGTTGGTGTTACATCATCATGAATGCCCATTTTGTGTGAGTTGACCCCTTTCTAGAACGGTCGCTTAAAGGAACGCTTCACCCCCAAAATGACCATTGGTATATCAGTTACTCACCACGTGTTACACTGAATTCAAGAGGTAAATGGCCCACTAAATTAATAAATTAAAGGTGCTACAAAATCAACTAACTGTGGGAGTTTGCATGTTCTCCCCATGTCAGCGTGGCTTTTCTCAGGGTACTCCAGTTTCCTCCCACAGTCTGAAGACAGGCAGGTTAACTGGTGACTCTAAATTGTCCGTAGGTGTGAATGTGAGTGTGAATGGTTGTCTGTCTCTATGTGTCAGCCCTGTGATAGTCTGGCGACCTGTCCAGGGTGAACCCTGCCTCTCGTCCAATGTCAGCTGGGATAGGACCTTTCTGTTTGTTTTTCTGAAAATTGCAATCAAATTCGTGCCTCATTTGAATGGAAACCCAGCTAATGTCAGATGTATAATCTTGACATGGGTTTCCACCTGTCAGCAAGCGAACTGAGGCAAGTGGCGCAAAATACAGAAGGTGCTGCACTGGGCTCGAGTTCTAGGACATACATTGGGTTCACTCAGTTCTCGGCGACTGCTGTCGACAGTCTGGATTATGAGGATCTGCGTTTCGACAGGAAACTCTTAGGAACACCGAACAGCAGATCAAATCCATGTGGGAATATGTAACACCCGACACCAGAGCTAACACTGACAGCCTGCCACCAATTCACACGCTTTCATCTCCATTCTTAGCACAGACGAACGTATAGACTTCATCTTCTTTATCTGCCCGGAGGTGGTCCGTATGCTTGTGTGTGTTTTATGTGATCTCACACATGTCTCTGATCTCTCCTTCTCCTCCTCCTCCACCATCTTTGAGCTCTGTTCACAGCTGCAATTGTGCTAAGTCTTCATGAATGTGTGCACAATATGCGACACCGGGGTGTGGTACAATATTTCCAGGGTTTGCACCATTCCCCCAGGCCCCCCAAAGCTCTTATATGGAGAATGATATGCGTGCATCTTGGCCTCTGTGGGCTCCTCAGAGGCATCTATGAATGGATACGGGCTCGGCTCTGAGGTGCCAAAATGAAAACTCACCCCTGCTTTGAGGATAGGACCCCGTCTTAGTCGACTCATGGTTTATTAATCATGTTACTTAACCAGGAGGTCGGCCTTGGCAGGAGTGAACAGCATATTCTGAGCACCAGAGACTGGGCTAACAGGAGCTGAAACTGTGTTACATGAATATCAGTGTCAGTATATTATACAGTATCACACTTGTTAGAAATAGGCCATTGGATTATAATTACACTGCATGCACAGAAAAACATAGCCTGCCCTGATATCATTTTGGTTTTACTTTTGGATGCGTTTGACCAAAAGACAAAACCACAAAGTCACCTAACACCTGTTTAAACCAGTGTGTTACAAAACTGTGAGTGAGACTGCCAGTGAGAGTGCTTCAAGTGCATTCTTGTCTCAGACACCGAACACTTTGCCCAAGGATGGTGCTGCTCTGCCCTCGGGTCATAACTGTGTGTCAGGGGGGAAGATGCTGGATTTACTACTGTTCCCAAAGCTACGATGTGTAAGGTCATGTACCCTGACAGACCTTTAGGGTTCCTGTTACAAGACCGGAGTCATGCTGTCACATGATCAATGCCTTTATTGCCCATAGTGTGTGCTAACTAAGGAAAGGGGCTCGGTCATGCACATGGTGAGAGTGATGGAATGGTCTCACAGGCCCAGCTGAGTCTTCCTTCGCCTCTTTATTACTTGCACGTACGCTGTTTGTGTCTCCGCCACGTAACCTGATCCAGCTCCTCCTGTATCTGGAGCACAACTCCTGAACTGTCACTGGCTGCTGTGCTAAAATTAGCATATTGACCCCTGTGCAATGCATTCTGGGAATATCCTGCTTTTGACTTGGCCTTATGGGGCCAGTGCTGTTTGTGGTCTTCAGATGCAGCAATGAGGTCATCATGTAGACCTCGTCTTTCTTGCTCCTGCAAAGGAGCACTAATTTCAGAGAGATGTTCTTAGCCACTACGTAATTATCCTAATTTTATCTGGTTATGTATGCTGCATATCTTATGTATGTATGCTGTACCACTACTGTTGTATCAACCCAATCGCCAGAAAAATTTTCGGATTGTACATGCATGTACATTTTTATATTACTTTGTAGCAGATACGTTGAAACTTTATTATTCTTAACAGGAGAAGATGTGGCTAGGTTTAGGCATAAAAACCGCTTGGTTATGGTTAAAAACTTCTGGCTTAAAGCATCCGCATTCGGTGGCACAAAAATCGCTGGAAAAGCAGGGATGGGTTGGTGAAAAACACTCAGGTTCAGTGCCACAAACCCTGCTGGAAAATGTTGAGATGTTGCGATGCGTTGGTACAAAATAACCAGTAAAATCACCCAGGTTCAGTGCCACAAACAACGCTGGGAAATCTCGCAATGTGTAGTTACAAAACAACCAGGTTTGGCAAAATCACCCAGGACCTGTGCAAAGACTGCCACTGGGAAATACTGCCAGGTGTTGGCAAAAAAAAACAACTAAGGTTTGGTGGCTTAAACTCTGTTAGGAAATGCAGAAATGTGCCATGCATTGGTCTGCAGCGGTCCTCAGCTCAGCAGGCATCTCGTCTAGGTGACACACCGTCCATCATGCTCTTCACCTCCCAATGACAAAGTCAGCTGACATATTGCATCACTTTAGAAATGTTAAAATGATCCGTATTAAATGTCCAAATGTAACATCCATGGTTTGTGGAAACAACAATGTGAACATTTTCTTCTGGTGAATGGACTGACTGTCTTAATACGTTCTTGTGATAGGAGTAGGAGTATGTTCCACATTTCTGTATGTAGGGTTGTGTTCATGAAGAACAGCTATATCATGTCTAACCAGCTTTACAGGACAATTTGTGAAGGCACCACATAGATTCAAAGCAAAGTCATAGAAATAAAGTCACTATCTGCATTACTTAATCCCTAATTTCCCACTAACTCTGGAGGCAGCAAAAGAACAAATGAGGAGAGCAAATGAGTTGAGAAGTTTTCAATTCTATATTTTATTACAGGCATTTTTATTCATATTCAATAATAGTATAATGGGTAAATCTGAGGAATGGTAATAAGTCAAACTGAAAATGATTGTTAATTTTCCCAATTTATTCAAGAATATTTGCTTTAAACTGTGAAATGGTCGATACATTATGCAAACTCTGACCTCAATTCAATGTCAAGCCTTCCAACTCACTTGCAATAAAATTAACTGGGAATATATAGAGTTATTTATCAAAAGGATGGTATTTCATGGCTCATTTGTCTTGCTTCATACCACTCACTGGTAAGAGCCTCATTAAAGAGTCACACTGGGATGTTAGGGATGAGAACCTGCAGTCTAGGTTTGAGTCTGAAACCTGTTAAATAGCACATTGATATTACTGAAGAACAGTAGTTTATGCACGTTATATAAAGGTGTTTATATAATGCTGCATTTAACAACAGTTTTCTGATGGTAAATGGAAGAAAAGAAGAAAAGAAGATCAAATCCAAGGGGCAGCCTCTGGGGCTGAAACTGAACAAAAGTGCAGTTCCTTGAATGGCCATTTGAGGCTGGCTCCAAAAACCAGTCAGTCCAGGTCATGACTGCTTTGAGTGACAGGTTGTCAGCAAGGCATCAACACAGTCTATTATCACATTTCTTATCTTTTTGAGTGCCACCTTGCACCTGCGAACAGAGTTAAAAAGGATTGAAATCTCCCCTATTAAATGGGACTACCCTTCAAGACCTTGACATGTCATTGGATGTCATCAGTGCTAGCATTTACATAAACAGACGCAACACTGTGAATATGCCGTCTTCTGCTGTAGTGATTTCTCTAATGTGTGCTACATTTTTACATTAATTTGTAGTGGATATGTTGAAACTTACATACTCTGGAAGAACAGAGAAATTTGTTCTCTCTTACAGGGCTGCAAGAAAAGAATGATGTCATTTTTTTCTTGCAGCCCTGGTTTGGGAGTTCTTGCAGCTTGTTCTCGACGCATCATCTGATCAGAATTTTTTTCTTGTGTGGTGTCCAAGAACTATTGCGTGATTGGTCAGAAATTTGTAGTGGGTCCATGGATGTCTTAAGAGACCGGGACACAGCATTGAAGGCAGGACCCTGTTTATTCCTATGAAAGTTGGTGCACCTATACTTTATACTTTATGTAACAGTAGAAATGATATATATATATTTTACTCTGTCCTTGCATGTGTGGCAGCCACATGTCACTGTGCTGTATCAGGACCAAAGGCAACTCAGGAATGCCATTGTGTGACAGTGTGCTACTTCATTGTCCTTCATATGCTGACTAAAGGTTAGATTTAGTAAGTCCACCTGCTCAGTGTCCCCTATCTTAATTGCTTAAGCTCTCCCAGATCCAGGACATTAATTCATCCTAACCTTGTGCAACCTGTTCAGAGCGCACAGCGGCAGCGAAGGTTCACGTCCTCTCCACTGACCACTACACGCCCTCATTGTGCAATCAAGCATCAACACATTAGGCACACGTATGCGCAGCTTCTAACCCCTGACCCCCTTTTCCATGGATGCAGGCTTCAGCTAACGTAACCCTATCCTCACACAAACAGTCAGACAGCCTCGGCGTGACTCCCATTCCCCTCTGTGCTAAGTCTGAGCCCTCATGCTCTCGCTGTGTACCGGACAGCTGCTGCGCCTGTTTACTGCCTTTACCTCTTTGCAGGGTGGCGTTCTTTGTGTTTGTTCAATGTCAGCAGTAGCGTCTCTCTGGGGGGTGACAGCTTTTTTCCCTTGTCTTGAATTTATCCAGTGGGTGGCTTAAATAACTATTCTAAACAGTCTATAAAAGCTTTGAGCCTTCTCATGGGACGATTTATTCAAAGCTGTACTGGGAACCTTTTAATTCTGGGTTACACGGGTCACTGGAAAATATTAGACTGTAGAAGTGTTTATGAGGAGATATGTAGAATCAAGGTGCATGGGTTCAAGTGCTCTGCCCTTTTATATGCTAACGTTTAGAAGTGGCCCTGATTAGTTATTTCTCTTGGAACCAAAAACACATTTACGCTCCCAGCGGGCAGCTTGCGGAGTTCATTTACCCCCACCAGTCTGCACCTGTTATTGTTTAGGTCTACATGATAGCTATGATATTAATTATTATAAAGTATGTTAAAGGAATACTTCACCCACAAAATGATTTGTATATCGATTTACTTTTCCAGCTCCAGCGGTTACTAACTAGGTCCAAGAAAAGAGACCACATCACTCCTGACCTTGCACACTTACACTGACTTCCCGTTCGTTTCAGGATGACCTTCAAAATCCTACTAATTGTTTGTAAATCTCTTCCCAGTGTCTCCCCTACGTATCTCTCAGAACTTTTCACCCCTTACAGCACAACCAGACCCCTCAGATCGACCCTCTGTGGCATGTTGGCTGTGCCCCATTCCTGGAAAAAAAAACAGGGCTGGGCAAAGGGCTTTTTCAGTAGCGGCTCCGCAGCTCTTGAATGGCCTGCTGGAGGTAATTTAACAGTCTGAGTTTGTTGATGTACCTTAAGACCCATTTTAGTCTCAAACATATGCTTGGTACTGTGGGGAGTACCAAGCATATGACTGGATAAATGAGACTTTGATTATAAAGCATGGATTGTGTAAGAGTTTGGAAACAGATAAACATGGACCCCTGTGATTTCAATTCATCAAGAATTCTATCTGTTTTTTGGATTATTTTTTCACCACGGAGGCAAAGAAGAAAAGAAAATAAAGTTTTCTTCATGAATTCGATTTAACACAGTGTTGATATAGAAATGTTCATGTTGTGGGTGAAGTATTCCTTTAAGCACTTAAATCGAACATGTATCTCTTCTATCTATCTATATGTATTACTGTATTATGTATGTATATGTGTATATATATTCATTCAGTTTGTTGTAATGGATAGGGACCAATTTTCATGGAAACTATGCGTTCATGACTCGTTGGGGGGTTCAGCAACTTAAGAGTCCAGAGGCATGGGAACCACGAGGGTCACGCCGTGTATTTTAGGACCAGATGGCAGGTGGGCTCATTTTCAACAGCAAATGGCTCAATTTACTTTTGGTAGGCTCGTCTAATGTGCCTGCTTAGCTCCGTGCGGGGACTCACCCTTTTGTGAATTCACCAGACACCAGCTGATATTGCCGTCTACATGTACACAAGAGTGTGAGAAGCACAAGACTTTTGCTGTCCTGTTTGCTGTTTCATTTAAATGAAAACTATTGGGGAAAGAATGTATTTGCTTTTCTCAGACACACTTAACGCAGAGTGGCTGTTAACCATTCCCTGATGTCCATTATCTTATTTGTTTTCCATCAAGACCACATTAACAGAAATGCTTTCTTTTATATGAAGCATAATTGATGTCACTTCAAATCAACTGCAGTGATAAAACCACTGTAGCCATATCCGTGCTCAAAACTCACACATCGTTTACTCTATTTTAATTTTCAGTTATACGATAGTCGTTCAGCCAAATAACCAACTGCCATGAATCTATAGAAGTTACCTGGATGTAACTTCAGTGCTATGAGGAGACTGTCTTTGGTATTGGTAATAAACAAAAGGGGAAAGACCATTAGTGATATGCTGCACTCCACTCTTGCACCTTATAATTATAATGATTTCCAATTCTACCATGGAGGGTAAAGCTGAATTGGCAGTTGATACAACAGATCACCTGTAGGTGGCAACTTTTATGTCATCATATCTGCTGAAACTGTCACTAAATCCTTATAGTGGTCTGAGACAGATGATCTGTGGAAGAAAAACTCATGTTCCTCCGCCTCCTCTTAGTGCCTCTCATGGCATTTGCAAGAATCCACCACGGCTGAAAGAAAACACCCAATCAGAGCCGAGGAGTCCTTAAAGCAGCTGTCAAACATGTCAATCACTGCCCATGAACGACGATCGAACTGTCAAAAACGGCAGCGCTAATCAAATATGAATTAAGATTCTGTTACTGCATTGCATATTTCTTGCTTCACGTGTTTTCATAAAATATTTTAGTGTACTGTTTAGCTGTATCACAGTGCTGAGTCAGCACTTTAGAGAGGTCTGAAGTCACCAGACAATAGAAAGTTTGTTAATCTAGCGAGGAGTCGAGACTATCTGGGACCAGTCCCCTGGCACAAAAACGTATCGCATTCAGGTGTCATTTGACTTGAGACGTTTTGAAAGCTGTTGCAAATTCACTACATCTATCTGCGTCAGAAAAGCAATCATCGGGCAAGAGAGTTCTGCAAAATGGATTTTCCCATGTACATTCACAAGTTGCTTTTTCACTGTTGGTCTTTACAACAGTTTACCAAGAGAGCAAAGCAGGCCTGCTTTATTCCACAGTCCAAATCTCTGTCAAAATTTGCCGTTGTTTCCCACAGCAAAGGGGATTATTAAAATGGTAATACGCAGATAGAGGAGGGTAGAATGGTGGCCAAAATACTCAGCCAGTGGCATGCATAGCTTATAGCCACATATAGTGACTATTCCAGCTAGTATGACAATGTATTTTCATAAAAGTTAGTTACAAATCTGTTTTAGTTTTTAAATGCTGAGACTGAATATCAGGGTCATTTAAACTTGGATTGGAACCATCTCCACAGCTGCAGGCATCACGATCACCCTCGTTTCTGCTCACTCCTGATTTAGATTCCTGTTTATCAGCCCACTACTCATGCAGTAACCAGATCCTTTTCAGCCTGAGAGAATATGTCCCACCGGGCCTGTGGGGATCCAGACAGAGACAAATCCCTATCATGCTTACCGTCCTGTGATCCAGGTGTATTCATATGCTGCCTTGTTAAGAAACGTACCTCTGCTCTTGTTGTTACCCATGGGACGGCACCTGAACGGGAACGTGGGGTGGTTTCTGAGAAGAGAAGGAAAGATTGGGTGGTGTTTTTGTAAAATAAATATACCTCCAATAACCTTGCAGAAGGCCCACCTTTCCTGGATCCCCTGTGCCTTTCTTCTATTTAACATTTCCTGCTTAGAGTCCTGACAAAGCTGTGAAGCTGCAGTTTGTTTATGCATACATATGGATAATTCAGCCGTATGACTTGTGTTACACTGACCTTTTTAGACAACAAGGTTTTATGAGGGTGGCAGCTTGCATTCATAACGTGCTATGCACAGACAGGATGCTTCACAGCTCTTATTTTTAGGCAGTGGAGTCACCAACCTGCCTCCTACCTGCATCACGTGAGGCAGCCGGGTGTTAAGGAATGCATCGCTGGCTTTTTTGTAACATGTATAGCCCAGTGATAAGCCTCTGTGACAGGTTGCTATTAAAACTGTCTGAACTGTTTGTCCCAGAATACCTGGCTGTAGAGCACCCATGCAGTGAAACCAATGGGTCACTGGTGACACCAGCTTCCACATTTTGGACTATATTTTGTTGATAATAAGTCAGCAATGTTCATATTTGAGTTGTCTGTGACCTAAAAGATTCGACTACAAGAAAACACTGAGTGCAAAGCCACCAAATTAGCTTTAGATCCAATACAAAATAATAAATCACAGATATCAGTAGTGATACTTTTTCATTATGAGCAGCAGCTGATGTATCATTTAGGGGTGAGCCATGTGTCATCATTTATGAGGTGAATGCATCATTGATAGGCTGCTGGTGAGTGTGCATGTGAACACCATGCATCATTTTATCAAGAGAATCAGCAGCATAGAAACACACAGACAGCCGATCTAGCATGATTTAAAGTTTGAAACTGGGGTGAAATCTAAAAAATAAACCCTCCTCTTGCAGTCCTCCTAAGCCCCTCCCACCAGACGACCATGTGCATGCCCACGTGCTTCATACAGTAACCCAGTGTTTCCCATACATTAATTTATTTAATCTTACAGTTGCACACAGCTCATCTGCTCAGCTCCTCCTTGCCCAGCTCTCTCTGTTTATCAGACCACAAATGAGACACGAATTAGCGAGCTGACGTTAACCCTCCACCTCACTCTCCACTGCTGCGGACTGCTTCCTCTAGAGGAAAGTTCGGTTGGTGGCTGTAGCGCCTCAGATTTGTCCAGCACAAACCATCTAACCTTTGTGAAGGCAGCAACAGAAAGTTTGCTGATCTGATGTGGAGTTGGGGTTTGTGCTGGCTGTATTTGTGTTGTTGCAGTCGCTCTGCCCGCTCTTCTCCCCGTGAAGTGGTCTGAAGTGGTGGGGAGTGAAGCAGAAGACACACTGTGATTCAAGTCTCTCACTTTTGTTAGCCAGATAAATGTGAACATGGAGACGCAGCCATGGGCCTTTGGTTCTGGTTAGCAGAAGACGGAACTATTAGCAACATTTCACCTCATCTCTGATCTCTGATACTGACGTGTGTTTTCTTGCATTGATGGTCAGACTCCATTTTTGATAAGTCTGTCTTTCTCTTTTGTAGTTACTTTGCAGTGTCAGCAGTTGTTGGCAATGCTGGAATAGCAACTTTCTCTGTAGGATTCTCCTCCATTGAATCAGGCTTTCACTGACGGGATGTGCCCATGCATCTGCATTTGTAGAACAGTCAACAGGAACTTCCTTACTCACAGGCTAGATTTTGTACAGCCTCAAAACAGACTTTTCTCTTGGTTTACTCCAATGCACAATATACTCTGATAAAATAAAAGGCAAAATATGTTCATGGCCACAGAATAAATTGCCTGATGCACATCCTGTTTTAGGTAAGTTATACAAGCCAAGGCCAATGAAGGAAATGTTTTGCAGAAACAAGCTATTTATTTCATTCCTGTGTGTACAGTTAATGTGTGCACACATGTGCATATGAAACAGTAGCAGAGAAGAGAAGTAAGGAGTGCATGAACAAAGAAGTGTTCATGCGCCCCAAATCAGATCCAATATAAACCTGCATTTTTTTTTTTTTTGGACGACTGACGTCAGTATTGACGCTCAGCTGCAGTCATCAATAAGGACACTGAGGTCATGTCCTTTGTATTTTTAGCTTTATTTTCAGGGAGTGTGGGATTTTTTAAGAGCCTGTGGGGAGTTTACATTTGGCCATTAATGATTAAAGTGTGGTGGATATTTTATAAGCTGATTCCTGCACTTTTCGGTCTCTATATACGCAAGTCTGACTTATTTTAGAAAATGCAGAGAGAATTTTGGTCCTCACTGTATGAAGAGAGCTTTACAACAAAATCGAAGTGCTTTAGATATTCATGTAGGAGATAAAAAAAAGTTACTGGCACTAAACTAAAGTTAATATAACATAAACTATATGAGAAGTGAATACTTCTTTGGTGTCTGGTCAAAACCTTCAATCAGATGCGTCAAAATGCTACAGCCCTGATCAGCCAATTGATGCCTGAGTAGAATGGGAATGTTGCTTCCCGAGCCTCACAAAGACAAAGTCATGCAAAAGCATTTAATACAGAATATAGCCTAGATATATACATACTTGGAGACTAGCTAAAAAGTCACTTGAGGAAGCTGATGACCCCTGCAGACGTGAAACTTTATCCCTTCCCCTTCAATAACTGTTGTTGTTGCTCTGGTGATGTTCTATACATCTGAATATTTTCAACTCTGACTTCTTGGTAATGTGACAGATCATAACATACAGGGCGGTCTGGGGCTATGTATAGCAAGGTGTTGTAATGTGTGAGACTCTCTCTGGCATTCGTCCAAAAGCGGGCCTGACTTTGGGCTGTAGCAAACAAACATTTTCCACATGCCGAGGTTCTCCTTTCTCCTCGGGAGGAAGTTCTGTGGAGGGGAGTGAAGGGAAGCTGGGGGAGAATCACCAGCGCTCAGGGACGCCCCTATATCCCCTCTATACCGTATAAGAGACTTTGAAACCTGATAGCTGCTTCTAAAAGTCTCTTCCTTGAGCTGTGAACATTCAATTTGTGTAGACATTAGCCCTGAGCCTCTGCCCCCTCTCCCCTCTCTGTTTAGAGACCAGTAGTGCGGGGAGGTGATGGATAATAATTTGTGTTGGCATTTAGAGCTGGGGTCAACTCTTACCATAGCAGAAATGTATTTATCATTTCCTGCTAGGATGATCATGTGACCTCTGTCCTGTGATTGTGACATAACTGGAAAGAAAACGGCCCTTAACATTGTGTGATGTTGTGAAAAGCTTATGGTTGTGTGTTGAAAGTTGTCTCACAATTGTTGTTAATCTGGTAAAACCATCCTGATGATGTGAGCTCTACATTCTGTTTCGCTCTCTGTATTAGTCTGGATTTGGCACTGCCGCAAACACCCCATTCAAAGATCCACACTGTTGTCAGCAACATAAGAAGCTAATCATGGACTGTGTGATAATGTAACATAAAGGCTGCAGCTTGCAGAACAGTAATGGTGGCTCCCAAAGCAACAAGCAAAAACTCCAACATTAGTAGAGTAAATATAGCACTGAGTGAAGACAGTAGCTCAGTCCATAGGGACTTGGCTTGGGAACCGAAGGGTCACCAGTTCAAGTCTGCGCCTGGACCAAATATGGAGCGTGGACTAGTGGCTGGAGAGGTGCCAGTTAGCGTCCTGGGCACTGCCGAGGTGCCCTTAAACAAAGCACCAAATCCCCAACTGCTGGAGACGCCTGTCCATGGGCAGCCCCCTCGCTCTGACATCTCTCTGTTTGTGCATGTGTGTGTATGACAACAGAGCAAAAAAATTGAATTTCCTCTCAGGGGTTAATTAAGTATATCTCCTTTTTCTTCTGTTGCAGAAATAGAGTCAATAACAACAATTAGAACCAGAGGATGTAGTCATGGAGGAAAAGACATTTTTGCTGTTCTTCAAACTGGACTTGGCAAAAGCTTGATTTATCAACTGGCTCTGTTGATGATGAAGAGATGTGCCCCAGTGTTTTGTTACACTGATTGGCTGAAGTGGTTTGTCCAACAAGGCAAATACACCCACCCACTGAAAGTGTTTGGGGCAGCGCCAAGTCCAAACTGATACAGAGAATGAAACAGTATGTTCAAGATCAAGATGGTCTTACCAGGCTATTGCTCAATGGCTTTGAAGATGATCATGGTCAGTACTTTTCAACCTGACCCCTACTTTTCCCACGTTTTTGTTTCTAAATGACTAATTGTGACAACAATTTTTAAAATTATCCAGCATTAAGCAAGAGGGAGGCAGCAGCCAAACAGGCTCATTTTAATCAATTTATGTCCACTAAAAGTGCTTCTTTATGGCACTGACAGGCTCAGATTAAAATTCTAAAAGTCTGACAACATTATGGAAAGGATCCCCACAGAGATAAACCTTTTTGCTAAAGAGTAAGACCTTTCTATTGAACCAGAAACAACCCCAAAATGTCCATTTCCAAATCCACCAGACTCCATTTAAATAGACTGTAATTTTATCAGACAAAAAGGATTTTACTCCGTAACAAAAAGGTCTGTCTCTGTCGGGATTCTTTCCATAATTTGTCAGACACTTATAATAACAATCTGAGCCTGTCAGTGGCAAAAACAAAAACTTTTAATAGACATAAATCGACATTGCAGCCTGTTGTACGTCATGCTCAATACTGGACCAAGCTGTTATCAATCACTTAAGCACAAGAACATGGGAAAATAGACTCAAGGTTAAAAAACTCTACCTTTACTCTTTAAAGTGATTAATTATATGATAAAATGTACACCAAATAGTAAAGTATGTAGAATAAAATTAGAATTGCTGCAAATTAAAACAGAGGAGATCAAATTCTGGAGCGAGGTCATATCTTAAGTGTTTGGAGTAGTGGTGAGAAACAAAAACCTGCAGAGGGCAGCTACACTATTTCCTCTGTTACATTGGCAGCATCTGTGAAATGCCCAAGACCTCTTCCAAATGTTTGTGAACCAGTTATAACCAGCTCTGCCCATCGCAGAAGTCTGTCTGCAGACAGCTGCTGCCACAAATGTTACAGCACCGTTCAGTATGCAGCGTGTAGGTTTTAGAGTGACATACTGTACGTGTGAATAATAAATAAATTCATACTTGTCAAAAACTTGTGTTATTGAATATTAAATCTACAAAAGGTTAAAAAACAAAGGTGATAAATGGGATTTCTGTTCATGAGAAATGGAACATTTTCGTCATGTGCGCGTCAGTCTTGTTTTGGAAGGCAAAAGTTCAGTGTTGTAAATAGCTGTGTTTTTCGGCAACCATGTGACTGCTCCGTGACATCTGGAGGGAGAGGTTACATTTAGTGGCTTTGCCCCCTCGGTTGGTCACTCCCACCTGTGACCTCCTCTGTGAATTTTATTGGTGTATCTGCTTGTGATGCAAAGGGCAAGCATGACGTGTCACATGACAGACCTGCGAGTCAACTGGGAACATGTGAAGGAGCATGCAAAATCATTACATGAAGCAAAATGTTACATTGCACCGTTGGGTATGACGTAAGCAGACAAATCAATAACACATATCAAAAAAAAATCACGTACTAGTGCTGTTTGCTGTTGTTTGTTTGTCCTGTGTGAACACACATCTAGAACCAAAACAGCACGATTTATAGAAAACTAAAGCTTGTAATAACCCCAAATAATTGCTCTTGTGCATCTGAGGTACAGTCTCCTTCTGTCAACATTTATCTCTGATGTTAAATATAGTTGTTTAAATGTTTATGTGGGAAGATGTGGGTCTGAAGCAAGCCTCACAGGGAACATGTTGGTTGTCAACATTTTTTACGAGGGGTGGATGCAGTGTCACTGGGCATATGACTCTACAGTGGGAGGAGCAGCACAAGGGCCACTCATTTCTAAGCTGAAGTCACTGGATATTAGGCCTGAAAATAGCTCTGCAGAGAGTATATAGGGGTGCTCTCCCGCTTGCCCACATCAGACATTTGTTCTGTGCAACGGCAAACACACTGTGCAAAAGATAATTTCGCACACAGGTGGGAGAAATTCACAGCAGGCGAGAAAAAGAGGACCTTAAAAGCTAATAGAAGGGGATTGGATCACAGTGAAGATTTAAGAGGTGCTTGTATTCAGCAGGAGATCCTCCAGCTGGGAACTAAAAGGATAAGAAGCGAGCAAGGCGAGGAGTTAAAAGGACACAGAGCGAAGGATACTGCTCTTTTATTGGATTGAGTTCTCTTGGATTTCTCACTTCCCTCCTCCTGGGCTGACAGCATAGGGAGGAGGCAGAGCCGCAGCCGCCGCAAGGATGAAGTACAACTACCATGTGCCAGTGTCGACGTACACACGCACCTCACAGTACACACCGACATACCACACACCCTCCTACTACACCCCCTCACATTACACACCATCTACACCAAACTACACATCCTCATACACCTCCCCGACAAAGTACAGCACGACACAGTACAGCACAACGCACTACACCCCATCACACTACACGTCCACTTACAAGTCTGCATCGACGTACGTCCCCTCATCCAGCAAAGGGTCACGGTACAGTTCAAGCCGGAGCACAAAAGCGCAGGAGGACCCTGCACCTGTCATACCTGTCGCACCTGTCGCACCTGCAAAGAGAACTGTGCACTTCCCCAATGACATCATCTTCCAGGATATTGTGAGACGAGGAGATCTGGAGCAGATCGGTCGGTTCATGAGAGCGAGGAAGGTTCGTGTGGATACGATCTTCCACTCAGGTGAGCAAAGCCCCACATTTTTTTGTCACATTGTCCTGCAAATCTGATTTGATATTAGAAATAATGACACCCAATGAGGAACAATGTGATGTCACTCAACTGTATTGGCTGTGTACAGCATTGCTGCTGCAGAGGGCTGACGTAATCTTGTGTGCAGGTATGGCAGCGCTACATGAAGCCGTGCTAACAGGAAACATGGAGGTGGTGAAGCTGCTGGTGAAATATGGCGCTGATGTTCATCAGAGAGACGAAGACGGCTGGACGCCGCTTCACATGGCCTGCAGCGACGGCTACCCGGAAATTGCCAGGTAACATGTGACCTTTTAACCCTTTAATTTTGATTAATCATTCTTCCATTTTTAGTGCACTGATCACAACGAATGAAACATGGAAAACAAAATAAAACGTAGGTCTTTCATCTCAGTATTGAACATGTTAAGGGATTGCAATGACCTTACTGAGACAAAGTTAATCTGGATATGATGCTGTAATGAGATTTTGAGAATGAAGTCATTAAAGTCTGAGAAAAAAAAGTCGTAGTTTTGACAAAAAAAAGTTGGAATTTATACAACTAAAGTAATAATTTAACAAGATTTTTGTCATTTTCTTGTAAAATTATCATTTAATTTTGTAATATTACACCCTTTTTCCTTAAATAGTTTGACTTTATTCTCATTAAATTACAAATTTACAATATAATATTGAATTTTTTCATGAAATTATTACTTAATTCGTATAATTTAATGACTTAAGTCTGATACACTATAATCATAATCAGTATAATCAGTAATATTACACCCTTTTCTTGAAATAGCATGACTTTATTGTCATTAATTACAACTTCATTCTATCACTATTACATTTCTTCTTGAAATTATGACTTAATAATTGTAATATTATGACTTAATTCTGATATACTATGATCAGAATCAGTATAATCAATAATATTACACCCTTTTCTTGACTTTTTCTCATTAATTACAACTTTATTCTCTCAATATTACAAGTTTTTCTTGAAAATACAACTATATTCTGGTAATATACGACTAAATGTGGCCCTAATACTCAGTTGTAGGGATTTTGTCTCTGAACATTCACAATGGGCAGTGAAAAACTCTCAGGAAACTGTCACATAATTCAACCATCAGTTAACAAAACATAGTATTCAGCATTAAACAAAAACCAGGGATTAAAGAGGAGGAAAACACTGGAGAATTTACAGTCACATATACTGATTATATTCATAAGGCAAAATACAGCTTCACTAATACCACTGAACATTGACAGTTATTCTGAGGACTTTCACTTTAGATGGACAAAATCAAAAACCACAGCTAGTTGCAGAACTGTTAAACTATGCTGTGTTATTTTAAAATATCTGAGATCGTCTGTTTAACATCACTCTGCCTCTTTCTCCACTCAGGTATCTGCTGGCGATGGGAGCGAGCACAGAGGCGGAGAACGAAAACGGTGAGAAGCCTGCAGACCTCATCGACCCAGACTGCAAAGACCTGCTCAAACTGTTCGAAGTGGGCTGTGTGTGACTGGGCACCAAATGGACGCAGAGAGGAGAGCAACAAACAAGATGGAGGGCGGAGCAGCCACTTAGAAACAACATATTTAACAGTATTATCACCAAACAAACTTGTGACAGGGTGGAAGAACATGGCCAGAGTTAGGGCCGTCACTGATCCTGTGAAGCAAGATAGTGGTTCTATATACTTTTTTAAATTACAGCCTTAAAGCAATACTCCATGAGGCTGTATTTTTCTTTCTGGTGGTTATTTTATTACTTTATTTGTGCACTTGTGTATTTGTCATACTGCTAGTGTGTATGCAGCACATATCTCCTTGTCCTCACTCTCAGCTTATGTAATACAACACCAGCAATGTGTTACTATGGTCTAATGGAGAAAATCAGATTCATCTATAACATATTTTTTTAAATATTCAATCAGCAATCACTTTCTAAGTAGCTGTATGTTTCCAAACTCTGATTATACTGCAGATTGAATTTACAACACAGAATCTGGGCCGAGATGTTTGTGTTTTATAGACAGAAGTGTGTATCCTCACTGCTGGGCAGAGAGAGGATCAGCCAAATGAATAATTAATCCTTCATTGATGGTCAGAAATCATAAAACATTAAGTTCATGCTGTACAAGCACTTTTACTGCTGCAGTGTTTTTCGCATATGTGTTGCTGTTGTTTTCTGTGGTAGAATTATGAATGTCAGCAATGAAAGTCTTATAATTCTCTCCTCAATAATTATTTTTGTACGTTTTCATAAATAAAGAAACCTTTTATAAATATGCCTGAGTTGCTTTTGTGTAGTCTGTGTAAGAGACATGCAAAGAACTGGAGCGGAGAAGACACACTGGCATTTTCATCACCATCATTTCAGGCTGGAGCTTTTTGACCTTCTTGTATGCGTTTTAATATGGTACAGCAGGCATTTTCAACTTGCTTTGCCTGGAGGGCACTTCTGTAAAATGAAAAATAATTAAAAAGGAAAAAAAAAAAGATAATAAAAAAACCAGGTAAAATGAATAAACAAAAATAATTAGGTAAGTAAATGAGAAATAAAATAATAATAATAATAAAAAATTGAAACAAAGGGCAAAAAATAAAAATAAAGGCAAAATAAAGGCAAATCCATCTGTCCATTTTTCACTACACAGCTTGTCTTTTTATGCACTCTGGCGCCCTATTTACAGTCAAAGTGCAAAAAAGAAAATCCCATTGTGAGTCAGTTTATTTTAACTGTGAATTAAAAAATTGCTGGCAGGCCACCGGACACCCTGTTTTGGGCCAGATGGGGCCGACAAGCCATAAATTAAGTATCACTGTGGTGCAGGATTATCTGGGATGCGCATTGTCCTCAATTGAAGTCAGATTTTGCTGCTGCTGCTGCTGCTTTCAGAATCAGAATCAGAAATACTTAATTGATCCCAGAGGGGTATGTAAAAATAAAAATGAAATGAAATTAATTTAAATAAAATAAGATAAAATTAGATTAAATTAAATTAAATTAGTTTGGTAAGTGTGTACAAATATAAAAAAAAATATGTGCACTTTGCTATGTTACACTGTATAAGCGAGTATGTTAAAACTATAAATGATAACAATTATGTAATGTTCTTAATATCCTGATATGGTTGGAAATTTAAAATAATAGCACCATTGAAAAATCTACTGTAGTGCTGTAATTTTATTTAAGAAGACTGATATTGGTGAGAAAGTAAGTGGAAAAATACACTGTAATTATCTTTAATATTATACGTAGACTGTATTTGTGAGAGGTGAGAGCACAGATATGTAAAGATAGAAATAAAAATAAAATTAAATTGAAGGATAGAAATTGTAAGAAGTAAGAATAAGAGTATGAAATATAAGTATATAAAATAGAATAAATATTAAAATGTCCATTACTCTACATTACACTGTGTAAACTAGTATGTTAAATTTGCAAATATAATAATTGGCTGTAATATTAAACATAGATAATATCTGTGTGAGGCGAGAGCTCAGATACTTAACAGTAAGGATGAGACCTTTTCACTTCCGTGTCTTTTTCCCGGAAATGATTGGTTGGCATTGGCAACGTTTTAGCCAGGTCTAACGGGCGTACACAGCCTCTGAATAAAGAAACCGAAAGGAAGGGTTATAAAGAGGTTTGTTGACTATATTAACAGTTTGTCCTTTGCTGTGCATCTTAGAAATGTTGCAACTGCGCTAAGTGTCCATCTAATAAATATCTGAGACCAGTAACGCCAGCAGAATATTAGCTGATTCAAGCTAACGTTACGACAAGACAATGTAAACCGTCCGGCTAGCTAGCTAGCTAGCTGGCTAAAGTTAGCCGAAATTATTGTGTCAGCAGATCTGTAGTTAGCTGTCCATGACATAGCTATGGAGGGACATGGATGCTAAGAAGCAGAGCTCTTTGTAGAGACAGTAAACAGTCTTGTTGGGGAGGATTTGACCAGAGGCTAACGTACTGGGTTTGTATCTGTAGTCTGATGCTAACACTGCTGATGCTACTGAAGCAAAAACGTAAACAAAAGCCCCTTGGCTAGCTAATGTTAGTGTTTGCTCAATACTTTCCAGACGTAGAGCATACCACAGCTATACAGGAATTAGCTAGCATTAGAAACTAAGAGTTGACAACACTCGTAATGTTACTAATGATATTTGACTTGTCAGAACTCTTCAGATGAAGTAGTACATTGTTAGTGACTAGTGAGTAGCTAGCTACTTTACCTCTGGGCTAATCAGCAGTGTCACCAGTATTAAGTTATTTTGAAACTGGCTTCCTGGTTTTATGTGGAGATACTATGTAACGTGCCACCGTTGTGTATTATTAGGATTTGGCTGAGGACTTCTGAAGCTTTTAATTCTTCACATCTACTCACCATAGAGGAGCAAGGAGCGAGTACAGACTGCAAACAGAATGACCAGGTCTGTATAAAGTTATGCACTCCAGTGGGAATACTCATGTACAAATACGCCACTGGTTATTAACATGTAATCAAATGTAATACCAGGTGTGTACGGCTTTGTGCTTGAGATACAGAAGAATAGTATGTCAAGTTTAAACAGTGATTAAAAGAATGTCTATTCATCCTGCTAATTCTGCTTTTTTTCATGTTTGTGCAGCTCATCTGCTCCCAGGATGGTGAATAGTTACAAGCGGACTTCAAGCCCTCGATCCCCTACTAACAGCGGGGAGCTTTTCACCCCAGCACATGAGGAAAATGTGCGCTTTATACATGATAGTAAGTACGACGTCTGACACCAATGCTTTGAGTTTCTTTCATAATAATCTGATTGTTTTATTTCACTTATTAGAATAATAGACCTCTCAGAACAAATTGTGTTGTCAGGGTTTAGTTTTAAGAAGTTTATTTCCTGAAGGTTACAAACATGATGAGAAACAGCAGCAGGAAAATTAACTTTAACGTGGTTATATCTGTCATATCTGAATCTTCTTTCTGCACATTTTCCCACCACACTTGATTTAAGAGGGTGATTATTGGTAGGTTTGTTGCGGTTGACGCGTCTTCTTGTGTTCCATAACCACTGGTATGAAACAAATTCTTCTGTTAAAGCTCAGCAGCAAACCAAACGTACTGTAAAGAGCTTAATGTAGGCCTGTTAAAAAAATCTGACCATGTTGTGTTTCTGGATTCTGTATATTGTGCAGGTCAGAACTCTTCACTCTGATCACTTAATGTACACCATGTAAACACAGTCTTTATCAGTTTGCTCATCTTACATGTAAACACTTGCACAGGGATTGGCAGCTATTATTTAAAAAACATGGCTGCCTTTTCAATAAAGGCTTTTTAACTTAATTCAACACAGTGGATTCACTGCATTAATGAGTTAAAGTACTTAGAGAGTAATTTAATGTCGGGACACAATTTGTAAATAGCAGTGGTATTACAACATTTCTGCCTGTCAATCAGCTATCCCTCTCCACAATGCAAGAGGCCACTCTCAACAGTCTTGTTCTCAACTCCTATACTCAGTGATTAATCTCTTTTCATTGTTTGCGAAGCAGAGGGAACCACACCTTGTTTATTGAGTGGATTTCGAAGTTGCCATTTGGAGTTTTCTTGAGTTACTCACCAGATCTAATTGTAATAACACAATGAGATTAATGATGAGACTTGATGCCTTACACAAGAAAATTCCACAGCATCTTTGAGGTCTAACTGATGTGGCAAATGTGTTTCCATCCTCAAAAGACGTTTGTATCTTATCATGTGACTGCAACATGTAGATCAGGGAAACTATGTGAAACCATTAGCTTGACTTTATAGTGCATCTTCTGTGCGCACACACTTACTTACATATGTGAGTCCTTGTGAACAAGATAAACACAAGATCAACATTACGATTAAGATTAAGAAGCTTCGTTGTCATTGTACACATGATACAACGAAACCTTGTTTGGCAGCAATTCCTGTAGCAGCTATCGTATATCGAGTGGATTACAGGGATCCACTTGTAGAAAAATACTCTAAGGCCACATCCACACTGATAGGTTTTTGTTTTAAAATGCATAAATATTGCTGCAGTCATGCCTAGGCTCCACACCACTCTGACGTTTTGGAACCTAACCCTAAGACAGAGACCTTTTAAAGACGCTGCTAACCCAGTATAGTTTGAAAACTCCAGGGTTGCACTTCAGTCTGAACAGACTGAAACTGAGACTTTTTAAAACAATAAAACAAATACCCACATTTATTCTCCAAGTGGGTCTTAGAGGCCAAAAACATGCCGCACTTTTTGCACCCTCAGATTCATTGTTTTCAATGAAGACACGTGGCAGGCACGCTCAAATGCCAGAGCAGAGCCCATTTTTCAGCTGCTACTTTTGGAACGCAGCAGTGCGCACTGCATGGAGATCGTTTTTGTTATAAGACGCTGTTCTTTAGTAAAAACATATCAGTGTGGATGCAGCCTATAGTGCTACTAGAGTTTAAAACTCCCCAGGGAACCTTGAAGTCGTGAGAATAGTGGTGTCAGTGAGGTAGGGGTGAGTACTTGGACCATGACAGCCTAGAGCTGTTCACAACAGACTGTGTCAGGTTTCTTTTCAAATATCACTTCAACCATCATCATTGAAAGCACAAATAGTGCTCCAGTGTCTAAATGGGACAACTCAATTTGCCCAGCCTGACTGCAAATACTGGTCTTGAAGCACTTACTTTGATAAGTGCTAAAGATTGAGTTACTTCATGCCAGCACACTCACTTCAACTGTTGAACAAGTCTCACCTTCATTAAGTTGAACATCTTATTTCCCTTCAGTCTGTCTTGTAATGCCATTACTTACCCTAAATTTCCTAAATATAACAAAAGCATTGTTGTCTTGTCTCTTTCACAGCCTGGCAGTGTGTGCTCAGAGACATCAGATCAACACAAAATAGTGAACGTAATGACCGTGGACCACAGGAGTATGTGGAGAAGAACCCAAATCCTAACCTACATTGTAAGTTACAGTGTAACATAGTAGTGAAGTGGACTTTATTTTGAGGTCACACTGACGGATTAAATGAATCAAACACGCCTGTTAACAGCTCTCTCTGTTTGCTCTTGCAGCTTTCACACCAGTGGACCTGAGTGACCTCAAGAAACGCAACACACAGGATTCCAAGAAGTCCTAGTCTTTCTCATGATGATCCAGTCGCTTCTTTCCACCCATTATCCTCGAGAACTTTTCCTCCATCAGCCAGAAAGTCAGCCCTGTTGGCCAGTCTAGCACAGAATGCCAATCTTGTTTCTCAACTTTGGACCATTGCAGCCCAATCTCTTTCTTTACCCTCTACGACCGACTAAGAAGAAAAGAACCGGGATTCCAGGGAGCACACATTCTCTCGTCTCTTGGTTCATGTGTTTTTTTCCAGTCACAAAATCTTCATATGTACATTCTTTATGTGGATGGGACTGGCGCAAACTTTCATCAAAATTTGCTGACATCTGATGCTGAGGTACAAACTGTGGACACCCTCCACAGGACACAAAAGACTGCAGTCTTAAATACAAACCTTGTTTTCTTTACTACTGCTACTTATATGACTTTGGAGGAAAATGCGAAAGGGCTGACTTCTATTTTTTTTTTTTATTAGTATGTTTTGGAAGATAGTTTGATCAGTAAAATTGTAGAAGTAATGAAATGGTCACATTGGATAAACACTTTATGGGCAAGTTTTGGAAGCCAAATGCAATGTAGAAGGCCAACATTTTTATTATAAATTTACTTGCCCTCAAATGGACTTTACTAAGTAGAGACCTCCCCCAATTATGCTGCCCTTGGTTAACCCCCCTCCCCTAAGCCTTGAAACAAAATGTTGAATAAAAGACTTTTACAGTACTCCTGCTTGTATTGATCCTACATGATTAATGACCACAGAGACAGGAAGCTCACCCTGTGACTTAGACTGGAGAGAATTGTATAAATCCAGATAATAACAATTGTGCTATATCCTGGTCATACTGATTTAAGGGCTGTGGCTAATTATTATTTTCCTCATTAAGAATTCTCTTGATTAACTGATTAATCATTTGGTCCAAATTTATCAGAATATAGTAAACTATTTCTTTTGCTGACGTTTAGTTTGCTCGTTTTGTATGACTGTAGATATTTCGTTTGTCATAGTCGGCCAAGAAAACCAGCAAATAGTCATAAAATAAGAGACTGATGTCACTAAAATGTTGGTATTATTGCTTAAATTAAATGACTTATATGACTGATTAGTCGATTCCCAAAATATTTGCAGATTGATTTTCTGCTAATCAGGTAATTGAGAGATTCTTGTGGCTCTGATCTGATCTGAAGCAACATTTTATATATTGTAATTACGAGTTACTAAGTGACATCATCTAGTCATTCATGTTGATAAGTGATAATTATGCAGTAATTTTTTTTTAAATTAAAAAAATAAATGTACAGAACATTGGGTAAACAACAACACAAACTAAAATTACATGGAAATACAACTGCAAAACAACATAAATGGGTACAAACATACAGAGGAAAAAAAGTGTATTTAGTCTGAGGATTTAGGAAAAAGTGTTGCATCATTTTCTAAAGCTTAAAACTTTTTGTTTTCTCATGAACTTGGTGATTTGAGAAGAACCTTCGATTAGAAAAGATTAAAAAAACATTAGGAAGTGATTTAGAGAATTTCTGTTTGTGAATAAACAAGAATAGCATTAAGAATAACAAAATGAATTTGATATTATCTGGATTATCATAATAAATAATATCCCTAAGGTTAAAAGAGTAAACAGATTTAGAGAGGTGAGGTTCTGCCCAATGATCCATCCAAAGTTTATCTTTTTCAAGAAAAGATGGGAAATAGTTTTTAGATTATGTTCACAAAAGGAGCAGGAGGTAGCAATGTCTGCAAACATAGCAATAAGACAACAAGCAGTGTATAACTTAGGTGGCTTCTTTTTATAAAAGTAAAGAATCCATCTAGAATATCACCAGTCAAGGAATAAAAAATACCTGAAAGGGAAGGAGTTAGAAACTGTGAAGAGACATTCACAGCTGTGTGTTACAGTAATGCCAAGAATGGTGTTTGTGTGGGTGTTGTGTTGGCCACGCATATTACGTGATGACGTTGTGACTACGTGCCGTACGTAGCGAACCAGCTTGTCTATATACAGCCAAGGCTATTGTGTTTTCTTGTCGGAGCAGAGCGCTGAGCTGAGAAGGGGCAAAGAGAGGGACCAACGAGTCTAGGGCGTATTTTTTTATATTTTGTTCACAGTTTAGCATTACTGAGGCAGCATAATGGCCGATAAAATGGATATGTCTCTAGACGACATTATCAAGCAGAACAGGCAGCAGAGAGGCGGAGGCCGCGGTGGAAGAGGTCGAGGCCGCGGAGGTTCAGGTGGCGGCCGAGGAGGAGGAGGCCCCGGGCGTCTTGGAGGCGGCGGCGGAGGATTTGGAGGCCGAGGCGGCGGATCCGGCCCCATGAGGAACCGACAGAACCTGAACCGCGCTAGAGGCAGACCAACGCCTTACAGCAGGGTATGAGAAAATTAGAGGAATGGGCAGAAAAAGGAAAACCCTTCGGCAAACCTGAAAATGCCTGGTTAACATCCTTCTATTCTCCAGCAGGCTTGCTAGCTAACCCTCTAGCCAGCTTGCTAGTCAAGCGATAAATGTTCGCTATAGCCGCCGAGTTTCCCTCGGGGGGAGCTCTATGGTTTGCGGTTAAGCATTTATGGAAGTTGTAACGTATTCATAATGTGTCCCTTCTCCCACAACCCGTATGTTACATCACTTTTTTGTCAAGAGGAGGCCTTGTGGAGAGAGCGAGCGTGTTAGCTAGTTTGGCTAACTAGCTAAAGTTGGATCGTGAAGGCCTCGGCGGCGCCATTTTAAGTTAGAGCTAGTTGCCAACGATCGATAAGAGAGCTTTCCAGCCCAAGTGTCCAAATGATGGTGAGAGGAAACCACGTCAACGAGAAAATTCACCCGCTCATGATTTTTTTCCACCACTTTTTTGGAGCATAGTTTTTGTTCTTGTCCCGGGGCAGTGACCAGGCGGCCTTTTGTTCGGGAGTGGCTGGCGGGTTTCACAACAAGGCCTGTTTGGTGGCTTTTCAACCGGTCTGGCTGTTACTTGAGGATGGATCAGTGGACTTCAACCACCCTGGTAGTGTTCATATAAGGCAAACCTTCACTCCTAAAGTGTGAATGAGTATTTAGACGAGCCCAACAAAGCCACAATCAAAATGGCGTGGTCTCAAAATGGACGCTCAGATAATCCACGCTTGCATAGAGGGGATAGCTGGCCCTTATCTAGTTGTTTTTTCAGATCCATCCTCTCTCATCTCATGGACACTAACCCCTTCACGAAAGCCCTTTTCGTGGCTTGGTAAAGAACTTTGGGTCGGGCCAGGAAACACGGTGCAACGCTGGAGGCAACACTGCTTCAGATGGCGACCCCCTGTGTACCCGAGGATCATATCTGGAGAGCCTTTGGTGGAGGCGCAGATGGCAAGAGAACAGTGGGCAATGTTGGTAGCTAGCCAGGGTGGGCAAGTTGTTCAGGGGTTAGTATAAAGATTGTGGTTGGGTTTGGGATCATAAATCAGTTTTGATGTAGTCATTTTGTAAATATGTACAGTCTCAGCAAATGCCTAGGCTTCATATTTGTATAACTTGTATACTGTGTGTATAGTAGAAGTGATGCACAACACATCCCCTTGCTGTTCTAGTTCAGTGGTCTGTCCTGTGTATGTCCACCTCTGTCTGAACTGATTCACTTTGCTTGTAGTGATGGGGTGGGCAGGGAACATTTGGGGAGCCTCTTGGGGGGAGCTGTGCACCCTGGCCCTGTTGGAAGTGGAGCCCCTGCTTGCCCCAACACCCAGCCGTGTGGACTCTGTGATTGACAGAGGCAAGGGGATCCTGAAGTCAGCAGGTGCGTTGTCTTTCATCTGTTGCAGCCTAAACAGCTTCCAGATAAGTGGCAGCATGACATGTTTGACAACGGCTTCAGCGGCTTCAGTGGCCCTACTGGAGGTGGCGGAGGAGCCGGTGTGGAAACTGGAGGGAAGCTCCTTGTCTCGAATCTCGACTTTGGGGTCTCAGATGCAGACATTCAGGTACTTTGATTTTTGTTTTTGTGAGCGGAGCATGTTTGCCATAGGTTGGTGTGACAGGAACAGCATCTCAAGACTTTTTTTCCTCCCTTAGGAACTTTTTGCTGAATTTGGGACTCTGAAGAAGGCTGCAGTTCATTACGACCGATCGGGAAGAAGCCTGGGAACAGCAGATGTCCACTTCGAACGGAGGGCAGATGCTCTCAAAGCCATGAAACAGTACAATGGCATCCCACTTGATGGTATGCCACAAGTCATATGCATCCTTACCTCCTGTTTGAATGTCAAATATTTTGACTGTTTTTAGAAAATGGGATCATTTGTAATTTCATAATATAAGATCATTAGTTCATCTGTCTGGCAAATTGACTTTTAGCACTGCTGCCATGTGAGGTTCACATTGTCTTCATCTCTCTAGGGCGGCCTATGAACATCCAGCTCGTCACATCACAAATTGACACACAGAGGCGACCTATGCAGGGGTGAGTGTTGCCGCCATTTTCTCATTTTTAACACCACAACTTGACTTCAACATTGTGGGACACATTGTGTGATGAGCACTCTTATTTTCAGCCTGAACAGAGGCGGAGGAGGCATGAACAGAAATCGCGGGGGCGGCTTCAGAGGAATGCAGAGAGGCCGCGGAGGGCGTGGCTCAGGTGGTGCTGGAGGAAGAGGCCGGGGCGGCCGCGGCGGTAGCAGCAAGCAACAGCTGTCAGCAGAGGAACTCGACGCACAGTTAGACGCCTACAATGCCAGGGTGAGTCCACCTGTCAAGGCAGTACCTGTCATCAGTTACCACATTGGTTTTTGCAGCTGTCTAACTCCACCCCTGTTTTGTTTTCTCAGATGGACACCAGCTAAGAAATTAAGCTCCTCTGGGTTGTCGTCCCTTCCTGTCTGCACAGAAGGGTGGTCGTTACAGATGTGCAGAATATTTTACACTTGGTCGTCTTCTGATGTGATTTGAAATTATTGTTCCAACCTCTTCTTTTAAATGCTCCGAAGTGTTTTTTACCAGTATTTTTTTTTTCTCCTTTTTTTTCTGATGAAAATGGTTTTGGCTGTAGGTTAATGGGAATTGGGTTTTCCCCAGTTCTTACTTGTACCCTGTAGTTTATGACACTTGGAATAAAACCTACAGTGCATATTAACCAAATACAGTCTCTCTGTTTGTGTCCTCATATCTGCTTAGACATCCAGTTTTTCAAAGCCTTTGCTGTAAGTTTATATTAAACTAAAATGAGGTCATTTTTCACGTCTTTTTGTACATGTTCTTCAACTGTGTTAAACCTGCAAACCCCACATAACTTCCTGCTTTATGTTTGAATCAAGTAATGGTCACAAGTAACAAGGGGTGTGAAATCAAGCTTAAGATTAAATCTAAAACTGTTATTAAGAGTTGTGTTTTTAGTCTTTCAAAATGAACAGTAGTAGTAATGTTTGATCCACTTAAGTCTGTATTTGATGTGATACATTTTGATGGGTTTTTGTTTCCTCTTTGCAACTAATTTTAGTATGTGCCGGACACTTTGGAACCCACAATGACTCAAAGATCTCTTACTGAAACCAATGCACTTTCAGCTTTTTCAGCAGTTTAACTGCTATAAAACATCCACAGGTCTATAGTAGGTTTAATCTATAGGAGTCTTGAGCCTTTCAGAGCAGACTGATGTTGCCAAATTAATCATAAATTTTAAAAATGATAATGTGTCGGCTGGCTGGTTGTGTCTATCAGAATACATTACTTTGCTGGAAAAGGAAATGTCTTCCACAGCTGAGCATCGTGAGCAGTGACTGCATGTCACCTTCACAGCCACTAGGTGTCACCCTGCTCTCTGCTGGTATCTTCCATATACGGTCATCAGTCATGTCAAACTTTGAGCCAACCGGTTTTTCAAATGAACTTCTCGTACCTCTTTGCCACGCCTTTATGAGCTGAATCATGTTCTGCCTCAGTGAATAAGGAACTTGTGCAGCTGCTCAGAGACTGCAGAGGAATTTCAGAAGAGGAGCCAAAATACAGGATGAAGTGAACAGAGTTTAACATGTTTGGACCCCTGAGGGCAAGACTTGTGAGTGTGTGTCTCTGCAAGCCCACGCGTGTCGTTAATACATCAATGGTGTCGTTAGCGCGATTTTCCCGGAAACGTGTCGAAAGACAAAGGTTTAGATTGTAACCACGTACTGCTTCCGGTTAGGTTTTCATAGTTAAAGTTCAACTTTGGTGACAAGACAATGACATGCTTGAGCTCAGTGGCACTCTCAGCCGTACACAAAGGGCACACATCCCCAGACAATGACCAAAAAGAAACATTGCACATGATTTATGTAGACCGTAATCAAATAGCTTCTCTGTTTCCTTTTGTCTTTGTCTTTTATCAATTGTTTGTATTTATATACGTTTCATTTGTGTCTAAATAACATTCACATAGTAGTACTATCCACAGGTGGGTGGAAAAAAATTAATTGGAACACCTGACATGGCAGTGTCATCAAAATAGTCCTGTTTATATGAATGCAAAGGGATTCACATGCCTTACTTAAGTGAAAGCAGTAATATAATGCTACTGTAGTTAAGTCTATAGCCATAAATTGATTACTGAACTGGCCTTCCAGGCGCAGGCTAGGGGCCCAAAGTATCAGGGGGGGGCCCTGGCTTTCACCTGCAATATGTCATTCAAATGAACACCAACCGACCAGGAAGAGACAAAAAGACCACAAAGCAGAGGTGTAAATAGACAGTGCAGGCAGTGAGCTTGCCACAGTACAAGAGATGCGAGGGAACAGCCAACAGACAAAAAATTACCATAAAAGGGGCAAAGAGAGAAATGAACAGGAGGAAAAAAGTATCAAAGCTCACTGACACTTGCCAGTGGTGTGTGTGCCTTTTAACTATTAACTAGTGTGCATTAGGGCCGGTCATAATAGCATGCACTGGGGCTTATTATAACTACCTTACACCACAGAAAGAGATGCAAGGGAACAGCCAAGGGGCACAAATTTAAGGGGCAAACAACCATGAAGAGACATAAAATGACCAATTAAGACCCAAAATGACTACAAAGAGACATAAAAAACCCACAAAAGACACAAAATTACCTCAAGGAGACGATATATTTACAAGGGACACAAAATTACCACTAAGACACAAAACAGAAAAACAAATCCTGACAAAACCCACCACAAACTATGTGCTTCTGGCTCTTCTGTGGGAGAGGTGGTCGAACCTTTTACACCACAGAAAAGACATGCATGTGAACAATGCATGTGAAGGGGCAAACTCATATAAAGACACACAAAACCACTAAAAAAAGAGACATGAAACAACCTCAAGAAGACACAAAATGACCTTAAAGCAACACAAAATGACCACAAAAACACCAAAGAGAAAAAAACCCTGACAAAACCCACCACAAAATCTGGCTCCTTTGTAGGAGAGGTGGTGGGGCCCAGGGGCCCATAGTTTCATGATCCGCCCTCGCCTGTAGCTAAGCCTAATATTTTATGATATTATTTGTGTTTAGAATTTTGATCTGTAAAGTCCCCAAAGTAATAATATAATAAATAAATAGATTAAAAATGTACGTAAATATAGTGCAGTAAAATGACAATATTTCACCCTGAAATGTAGAACTATTAAATAAAATAAACATAGCACGGCATGAAATAGTCAAGTAAAGAATTACACAATTGCACTGAAGTAAACGCACGTAAGTAAATGTCAATGTGCTAAATGTCAAGTCATTGAAACACTTAATTTTGAGTGGATTGACTTTAATCACCGCTTTTATTTTGAAGGGGCCGCACCGGAAGTCGTCACCCCGGTTAGCGACCGTTGGCTCAGATTTTGCTCCGCCGCTTCACTTCACTCTCTCTCAGCACCATTCACAGGAGACTGTCCCAGCCTACCGGCGGTATAACGGTAAGAGTTGACCAAACACTCGCTAAACTCCTCTAATAACTCGTTAATCCGGCAAACGTTCACTTCTGAGGTGCTTTGGCGGAGTTAGCAAGTTTTGGGGCACTTAGTAAGGAAGTGTTAGCAAGTTAACGGTTACCCGAGAGCGTGAGTTTGTGAAAGGGGAAATTTGTTTACCAAAGAGCAACTTCCTGCACTCACGGCTGTGCCTTTTTGATTTATATTTATCGTGTTATCGTCGTAGTAGTGGTTTAGTAAACTCTCAATCTTTTTATTAATTGCTAAGCCATTAAAAGTTGTTCGGCGGTAGTGAGGAGTGTAGGAACAGGCATAGTTGTTCATTTCCGGGTGTTGAGCCTGACCTGAGCTGTCTGTGTTGGCCGTTAGGTAACAATTATGCATTGCATTTATGTGTTAACAGTAATTCACACAATGAATGGATGCATTGACTGGTGGATGAGAAGTTGACTGGGGAGAATAATTTAGTCTACTTCAAAATGACTCGCTTGTCATGAGGCACATGAGGATAGTTTTCTGCCACTTCCTGAAACTAACTTCTTTTAATTTGAATTGGCCTGGAGGGCACACACCTTAACCCAGCCACCATTTTGGCGTTTCAAAGGCTTCCATAGTCAAGTGCACGTAGATTACACCTGCTGGGATCCAATGCCTCAAGAGACAGTCCCCTTAATGTACTTTTGTGTGTAAGTTAAGCTGTGTGCTCAGCTGAATGGCTGATAAGTGATTTCTCAAAGAGATCATGCAGACCGTGAATTCTCCATTTTCGTCTCATGTGGGTGATAAACTAAATGCCCTGGAGGGATTTTTTTTCCTCTCATTAAGACTTGGATAACTTTGAGATGACACATTTCTGTCACGGCTTTTTCATTTCCCTCATCTCAACCTGAGAATTTGCAGCCTTGCAGTGGGGACCGGATGTCACATTTTGCGGTTATTGTTTTTTCTGGTTTGACCTGGTTGATCTTGAGTAGGCCCAAGGAGGAAGAATTAGCTATAAATGAATCAGCATGAGGCATTTTCACTGTAGGTATTTCTCTGACATAAGTATAAGCTTCCTACATGTTCAAGCAGCTCCCAGCAAGGAGTACAAGGGTCACAGCTGTGGGCCTGAACCATAAAATGTTTCCCATATTTGCTTATTTTTAAAAAATTAAGGTGTGTACATCCTGTCTAGGGTGCTGAAGCATCAAAACTATATCTGCTCGTTACAGCTTCACTTATGCTACAGTTTATTGGCTTTGTCTGTTTATTTTCAAGTATTTGGGGCGCCAGTACGCTTAAGTCTTTTTCAAGTGCATGTTTTTCTCCCCATTGTGCAATGTTAGTGAACTCTCTGAGCCGACCATGACGAATCATGTCAGTGGCCTCTTCTGTTTTAGCTTAGTGTCACAGGGGAATAGGTGTAGGGATATAAGCCAGCTCCCCCCTGCACACACAGACCAGTGTGAGCTCATAATGATCAGCCTCTCTCTCTCACATTGTGTGCGCCTCCTTCAGCCTCAGGAGCACGTCCCCTCAGAAATAGTGGGCTTCAGTGCTAGAAGAAGCTTGCATGCTTGTACCCCCTGCAATATCAGGCTGTTGCCACCCTTGAAGGATCGTGCAACTGTAATTCTGCATTGTGAAGTGTCGGTTACCTCCGCAGAGGCCATTACCCAGAGAGGCAGACCCGAATCTGGGAATAAGCCCTGACCTTTCAGCTGGCACCTTGGCTATCCCATTCATTGGCAGCTTCCTGCTGCTGCACGCAGGGATTTCTCACCAGCTATTTTTAAAGCTTCCTATTTGTTCTGGTTCTTCCTGGGATAGAGTCATGTTTTGTTTCTCTTTCTCTCACAGCCACCTCTTTCTGTGGCTCATTTTCTTTGTCATCAGATTAGTCTTCCTTACTGATAAAGAGGTTTCTGTGATAGACATCCTGCAAACCTTATCTTGGTTGTTAGAAGGCTCTTGGGCCGATATCTTTTCACTTTATTAATAACCACAAGCTCATAAATTTTCCAGCCTGTTGCTTCTCTAATTTTATTCCAACCCTTTCTCTTCTTCTGTCGAAGGTTAGTTTCTCTGTGTTGCATCAGCTCTGCCAGTGTGCAACACTTCCTCAAAACTTCGGTATGAGTTGCACTTCATCCTCAACTTGCTAGCACCCAGCTTGATTTATCTACTGGCATATTATCACCTATCCTGTGCCCTTTTTGCATTATCATTACAACATCTTTTAAAAACTACTAGGTTTAGTTTCACAGGTGGAACGTTAAGAAGATGAGCTGCGCTTCAGACTCACACTCTGTGGTTAAGGCGCTCAAAAGGATATGAATCATCTCGCCTGAAAAAGGAAGTTTGCAGTCATTTCTTGGCAGACAAAAAAGGCCAGATGCTAGGCTGACATGCAAGCCACCCTGTCTTGAACCAGAAACGCTACTGCTGCTATGTAGCCAGCCACTATTAGCATAAATGCTTAATGGTGTCCAGATACACAATATCTGTCGATTACATCATGTGCCATCACAACTAGGGTTGCAGCGGTATACCATGGTGTGAACATTGACAGTTATCATACGGAGTACATTTCCTCCTCGACTTCCAATCATACTTTTTACACATACTTCCTTTCTAAAAACATGGTTTCAATTATAATAAAGGGTTTGATGTTTCTTTAAGGGTCATTGTCACTGATAATAATAATTGTGTAGTACAGTATATCTTCATATTTCTGAGACAGTTATACCTTGAAATTCACATGCAGTTGCAAACCTAATCACAGCTCCACTATTTGCAGCTGATGTGCTGTTTGCTTTGTCTCTATAAACCTAAAACAACACTAATGTGATGGTGCGGAAACATTTTTTAAAAGCTGCCAGTGCTGCTTTTCCAACTGAAATTTATTTTAAAGGACTATAGGTTGATATACATCCAATTCTATTAAACTGTGTGCATGAAAAATATTTTATTTCACAAATTACATTTTAGTAGAGTTGTTTTCCGATACTGTTACCAGTATCAGGAATGCCTCAGATACTGCCTAAAATACTGAATCAGGTACCAGTGAGTATGCGAGTAGATGCACAGCACTGATAGCACGTCATTTATTAATGAACTGGTTTCACACCGGGATAAAACAGTGGTGAAATCGATTCTTCTTTGCCGCTCTGAAGCGGTCGCCTACACAGCGAGTTGAGCTGTGCAACTGGTGGCAACTACTGTTTTAAAGAGGCAGAGAAGAATTGAGTTCCGGTGTCACGTTGGCTGTTAGCAAAATGTCAGGCTTTTGCCAGTCTTTTACGCTGCGAAGGTTGTTTTGATGTAGTTTAGCTGTTGTTAAATGTGATCCCCATTTATTTCCATTCATAAAAAACAGGTTCCCTTTTTTGGATTCTCCGTTCACCGATGAGGTATGCGAGAAATATAGTTTTCCTCATGAATTCAAAGTAGCACACAATGACTGATTGATGCTTGATTCCACTAGTGTCAAGGCAGTGTGTGCAGTGTACATGGCTTTAGTTTCGAGGAGTGGCACTAGTGTTGCCTATATCAACACCAGCGATCTTATAAGGCATTAAAGGGCGCATCATGTATGCAGTTGTTCATGTTTTACAAAGGGTTTAACTTCAGCACCGACTACAATCTTTTCACATTTTTACAGGGTTAGAAGTATTAAAAAAATCAGCTTAGTGGTATCAGATCATTACTTGGTATCAGCCATTATGCAGGTTTAGGGATAGGAATCAGTATCTGGAAGGGAGGAAAAAACAGAATATCTCTACAAATGAGTTGATGCATTTGCTGAAGGGATGTACCAATTTCAACAGCTCCAGTTGCATAACTGTTGCAGAATCCATTCTTCACAGCAACTTGAGGAGGATCAGTTGATTTGAATCAATTATTCTTTGAAGAAAAACAGAGTGTGAGTGAGTGTTTCACCTTTAGTTGATCAGCTTTTATCAAAGCTTCATGATAAGGGTACATTGAAGTGTGGAGAAGCCGTGTGGATAAAAGGGACGAATGCAAAGGTCTCTGGCAGACTGAGTGGTGCATGAAAGAGACTGACAGAGGCCAGAGATCAAAGCAGCCATAGATCTGTGACTGACATCATCAGTAGGGAGGCGAAGCACGATCTAAATGTCACTTCACAAAGCCTGCCAGTTCTCAGGCTACTTTTAGTAAAGCAACTTTCATATGTTGCTGTCTCTCAGGTAAAAGTGTGCAGTAAATCAGAGTATTAATAATCAGCTGTTAGACTTGTACTTCTCGAATTATCAATCAAGGGGGCTCCATTGTGCAGCAGCTACAAAGTTCCTGTTAGGTTTCATGTTTTTCTGATGTCTTGCTGCCGTATGCCTGCTGCGTTATCACCTTTGCCACACTGTTCCTCCTCCATGTGTTCCTCCCTGTGAAGAGCCTGACCAGGAACATTCACTGTATGACCAATAGCATCAGAGAGAGCCCATAAGATTACATCAAACAATAGTCATACAATGAAAGTGTGAAATTATTTCTCCAGTATTTTGTTAATCAGTGTAGTTAGCTGAAGATCTCTTACATCTCGCACTTGTTGAAGATCAGATGTGATGCCAGAGATGCGTCATTGATCACAGATGACTGATGACTTAGAGCTGATTTGTCTAAAGAACACTGCCTCCAGAAAACAACAAACATCCCGAAAGACTCATCTCATCCTGCCCACCATCTGTTTGTTTGACCTTCTGCCCCCAGGCAGATGTTATCGGACAATTCAAACATGGTTAGTGGTAGTTTTACTACTACTACTACTACATAGTTTTAACCCCAAAGCCGTTACTACATTGAACGCTGCACTGAAATCACACAGCCAGTATTATTTAATATTTATACTTAAATCATGTGCAATAACTTTATTCATTTACTTGATTTATATGCAATAGTTTTAACTTATTTTATGTTCACTGCAGATGTTGGCACTGCTTGTGTGTGCGTAAATGTGCATGTGTTATTTTATGAGTTCGGTTTTATTTTGTGCCTTAAATTTTGTTGTATTTATTTACAATGACAATCAAAAGGAATTGAAGGAACTGAATCAGCTAAAGATGACCAACTAGTTAACTAACATTATACTATTATTCAGTATTTTCATTTCTCTTAGTTGGAAAAGTCTATGTATAGGAGTCAGAATATTTCATCAGTTAAAGGAATACTTCACCTGCAAAATGACCTTTTGTATATCATTTAGTCACCCTGTGTTACACTGAATTTGTGAAGGAAGCTTTGTTTTTCTTGCATGCCTCCACAGAGAATGGAGAATCCAAAAAAAGCAAATATTCTTCATGAATTGAAGTAAACGGGGTCTGCGTTTCACAACAGCAAAACTATTCAAAATATCTGTTTACAAACTCTCAAACAGCTTGTGCAGTATAATCTAAGTCACATTTATCCAGTGGTATTCTCAGTATTTCCTCAACACATGCATTTTGCGAAAACATTCAGATTTAAAACATTACAAACAGTCTCATGCACGGCTGAAAAGCATGCCCGGGAAATGCATGAGTTTGTACTCTGCTGAAGTGGAGCTCATAGGCACGCGCATGCCCAGGCACGCTCAGTGCTCACTACTCATAGGCAGAAGTGTTTTCTATTTTAAACATTTTAGCATAAATGCATATGTTTAGGAATTCGGAGCATATGACTGGATGAATGAGACTTGGATTGTATTGTGAGAGAGATTGTAAAAGAAAAAAAAAAAGGTTTTTATCTTTTTTGGATTCTCCGTCCACTGTGAAGGCATGCAAGAAAAATCGTTTTCCTCATGAATACAACGTTAACCCACAGTGACTACTTGATATACAAGTGGTCATTATATAACCCACTTCTACACTGATGCAGATGGATGGTCCCTTAGAGGACAGTCATGCCCACACACACACACACACACACACACACACACACACACACACACACACACACACACCCCTCCACCTCTGAAAGCCTGAATCATCCCACAGGGATTCCCTGAGCAATCCCTCCATCAATTATCTTCAGTAACATTTGATGACACTAATGACTCCTGTCAAAGAGAATCTTATTGATGCGGCACCGTTGACACCTCCAAACACTTTCTAGTCCTGTCCCTGAATGCCTCGTTACTGTAATCCCACTTTCTATAATCTCACTGCTCAGTGGTGTTGCTAAGGAACAGGCCTAAGCCGCTGCCAAGCCTGAAGTGTTTGTAAAACTTCTCTGCTTAGCCCTGTCAAGTTAACAGATAACCCTCCTCTAGGAGAGAGCTGCATGCAGGACTGTGTAGGTGAAGGTTAGGACACTGAGGTGGAGAGGTTCAACGCCACGTCCAGTGTTTGTTTGCATGATCTCATGACCTGTGTGTTGTCTCCCAGCAGGCTGAACAATGACAGGGCCTTTTCCTCTTGGATTAGTATGTAGCCAGTTTGCTACAGTGTTCATTGTTTGAGAAGAATCGACCAGAAAGAATGTGCATCATTATGAGAGTGGTGATGTCAATTTTGTTTAAACTAATCCGTTTTACACAGTGCATGCTTGGGCCTTTAATTTGCCCATCCAACAATTTCATACTCTTGTCAAGATAGCATTTAAGACTGATGTGGCTGTGTACACACATTGCATAATATTCTTAAAAACAAATTCTTAACTTGCTAGTGCTTATGTTGGTCACTGGTGTTGACACTGAAATTCTGCAGGGAAGCTGCATGGGGTCATGCACACTAAGCAATGCTATACTGTAGCTCCACTGTAAAAAGGACCATTCTGCAGCATGAATCAACAGAGTGTAACTCTTTAACTTCCATCTAAATTGCCTCATAAAATGTGCTGTCGTTTTTCAACTTCTGCATTTATTTTGGTCCTCATATTTCTGATTCTCCAGTGTCACTATTACCCACTTTGTCCTCAAAATATTTTATTACATTTTTTTCTCTCTGCAAAAACCTTTACCTTTATGCAAAAAAGCACACAAATTCTCAAATGCTGTCTAAACATTAGTAGCTGTACAAGAACTTTGCCATCTTAAAATACCAGGGTTTCCAAGGATCCTTAACAAGTCTTAAAAGGCATTGAAATCATTAATTTAAAAAAGGCTTTAATTGGAATTAAGATGTCTTAAAACAATCTTTTAAAAGTCTTAAATGCGCTAAGACAAGGAAGTAGGATTTTTATATATCTTCTTTTCTGATGTTGCATTGTAAAATGCAAATAATTGGTAACATCTTTTTTTAGAATTTATCAAAAGCCGTTCGCATTAACCTCCCGTTGTTCAGGATAGCTGAACAGTAACACTCACTTTTTATTTTCGGCTTTGAGGCTCAGAGTAGAGGATCCACCATCTGCTAGCTCGCTGTCACTGTATGCAAATTCAGTGGAAACTTTCTATTCAACCAAGTTTTCGCTGCATGGCTTGAACCGGCTCAAGGCAGTACACACGAGCCTCTGTGTATTTTGCAAAAAAAATAAAAAATAATAATAATAATTAAAATCAAACTTGTTCCAGTGTGAATCAGTGCAGAGTAAGAAACACATAACTGCCAAGGAAACCTGCTATGAAACAATGTGTATCTCCCAGAGAAGTCATGTTTTATGTTACAACAAACATGGCAAATCTGTCCCTAACCCCAGCCCATAAAACCTCAGTTTGTTTTTTTCTTGAATTTTAGTTATTATAAAATTTGTCTTAAATTGAAATCTGCTGAAAACCACATTTCACATTTAAAAAAAGTCTTAAATTTAACATATCTGACACTGTAGGGACGAAGAGTGATTCTTCTTGATGAAAGCCAGATGACTAAAAACGGTTTAGGAATAAAGAGTGTTATGTTGAAGAAGAGTTGGGGTGTTAGTTGCTCAGACTGATGTGAAAAAGACTTACTCAGCTGTGTTGCAGCTTATGATTATTTTCATTAGTGATTAATCTGATGGTTATTTTTCTTGATTAACTGATGTTCATCACAGTTTCTCAGAGCTCAAGACCAACTGCCCAAAACACGAAAAATTTCACTTTACCATCATAGACTACTTAGAAATGACCAAACATTCACAGATAAGAAGCTGAATCTGCCCACTCCACAGAGTTACTGATTGGTCTGGCATTGTGACTTGAAACAGTTATTTCTTGATTAAAAAGCAATCAATTCAGTGACTAACACCATTGGTAAACTGTTGTCTGGTGTTGTCAAGCTGTGCACCAGAACCAGTGAGGGTTAATAACCATGGTGACTGCTAGCCAAGATAGACACTGCTTTGGAGGCTGTTCCAAATAGACTTGTCTTCTTCAACATTGTCCCACATCGTAGTTTGTTGTGCTTTGCTCCGCTCCTCTCTTAAAACCCTGGAAAAACCAGTATGATGGCATGGGTGTTGACTTAAAGTGATGTTGGACTCAGACAGTTATGTCGGTCTGTAGTGATTGGTTAGGGAGAATTGAACCCTCGTCCCCACAGAAATTGGTTAGAGTGGGGGCAGTTTTTTCCTGATATTAGGCAGCCATCAATTGCACCTGTAACGTTTTCAGTCTCACAGTGGACTGTTTAAAACAATCAGACTGTGACATGTGGAGTTTCCGTTTTATGTCTTGCAGCTTTGCCCTGCATAACTTTTCGTAACAGAAGCCCCTTAAATGTCTCTGTGGATTCTACAAGTCTGTATAGTGCAGCTTTCTAGTCTCTACTTAACGTATGTCTAATAAGCCCCAGCACTTCCTCCTGTGTGACAGCTTGGTACGTGCAGTCACAGTGTAGCGTACTGTAGGAGAGTAGAGGAAGTGAGAAAAACAACCTGTTCCTTGATACTTCAAGAATGATATGACGGCATCACTGTGTTATCTGCTCTTGCTTTCCTGCCTCTCTCTTTACAACAAGGAGTCTCTCATTCATTCCATACGACCAGGAACACTCACACACAGCTGACTGACTATTGGCAGAAAAGGAATTTGTGCTTTTATGAGGGCACAGAGGCCCCATTTGGAAAAACGATGCTGTGTTCTCAGTTCCTGCTTGGCTAACACCCAGCTGTATATGGCAGACACAATAGAACAGAGAAGGGCGTTCGATCGGTGGGCGGAGCAACAAACCAGTTTCTTTTATTGTTACATGTCTGTTTGCGGGTGTGTGATTTAGTGGTGTTCTTCTGATTATAGTGTGTTGGGGTGTTAGTTGTACAGAGAGGATCCACCTGTGTTCAGCATGTGGTGCTTGTGTTTGCATTTGTCTGATTTGTTGGGTCGCCCGTAGTGATTTATGATCTTTTACTCACACGATAACCTAATTTGCAACAGTAATCGAAAGTGAGCCAGCGCACGTTTAAGGATTATTTACACTAAGAAGAAGTAGTTTAATTTGATTAGACGTAAATGGAGAAGCAGTTTGTTCGTCAGCTTACATCTTCCTCTTTCACTTGAGGGCAGCTGGTTGTTCTGTACACAGATTTGTTCACATCATTGACATCTAAGTATTTATCTTCTTGGGTCTGTTTAAGCCCTTTAACACAACTTCAGGATACAGACTGATTTTTTTTTTTCAGAGCAACAAATCCTCCGCCACAGTAGCATGGGTTCCTGTTGCTTGGTTGACCTCACTCAAACAGGAAGTTGGGTTCTTTCAACATCTAAATGTCGAAAATGTTCAGGATGAGAAGTTTGTGGGTGTAGTTGCCTGTTGACTTAGAGGAATGTTATCATGTGTCACGAAAAGTATACTGTACGGAATAATAAGTGACCTTAATGTGACTGACATGACTGCTAGTTGCTTGACTCAACAATGAGTCCTCCTAATTACATATTTATGGCTGCGTTGATTTTTGCCCAAATCAGGAAATGAAAATACAACCATATTGCATTTTGTAAGCGGCTATGAAAACAGCTCACACGCCTTTAGACTGCCGTGTGTGTGTCCTCAGTTCTCTGAGGACTGCAAGAAGAACATACCACACAGAACAAGTGCTGTGAGAGCACCATCATCCAGCTGCCTCTCGGCTTTCACACACGTTGATCAGTGCTATATAGCTGCGCCCAGCATATGTGCACCAGATGTATTTAATTGATAATTTTTTTTCTCCACTGCATTTTATGAGCATTTTATGGGTTCTGTAGCACCTCTATGTTCTCACAAAAACGAAGATGATCTCACTGTGTTGTGCCGTCCCACTGCTCAGGATCAGCGTCCTCACTTCTAATCAGCTGTGACAGTGCAGCTGGGTGTAGATGGCCACTTTAGCACTGCTGTTTTTCTGCTGTCTGACAGCAGTTTGTGGAGGAGGAGGGACAAGTGAGTGAGAAGCCTGGAGCTCCGATAATCATCAGCTTTAAGACCACCAGTCTCTGCTGTGTGTCACCTCTGCAGCCCTGGAGAAACCGGTTCCAGAGCCAAGAGGGCCAGATGGTTACGTGTCCTGGCACTTGTCTCTGCTTGTGTGTACATTTTGTGCGCTCACGTGTGTGATTATGTCTAAACATACACTGACAACAACACAATAAAGCTGCCTCGTTTCTTTCCAAGAAGTAATGATAAAGTAACCCATGTGAGCTGGTTGTGAGCACTTTATTTGACTTAGGAATCTTTTGTCGTCATGTGAGCCTGCTTTCTGTGGTCAAAACTATTCACAGCAAGGTCTGACTGTGGATTGTCACCCTTAATCTTGTCACTCTGCCTGGACAGAATTGATGTTGCTGTATTTAAAATGATTTTATATTTCCATTATGCTCCACTGAAACAAACTTGAGCAAATCACACTGAAAATACCAGGATAAACAGGGATGCACTGATTGTGGAATCCCAGGCTGATACTGATTTGGCTGATACCGATGTTTTGTTTTTGTTGTTGTTAATCATGTTTTTGTTGTAATTTATTCCCCCTTTTGTGCAAGGAAAACAAAGAAATCTATGCTGCAAAAAGAAATAACTGAGCTGTTTTTAAGTCATTCAGTCCTTCATTACACTACCTTTTGAATGGACAATTCGTACACATTTATCAAACAACCTTTAGTATAACATGAAAAATACTTGAAAAAATAACCGCTTCAAAAGCTTTTTCACTATATGAATAACAATTCCCCTTCTGTTATCTATTTTATATTGCTGTGAAAACGTCCCCTTCTTGCAAAAAAAACACATTTTACAAAACTTCATTTCAGTACATTTTGAGGACGTTACAATTTACCTTTAGTGAGTCAACTACGTCAAACAGCGTCCTGGGAAAGACCATGGTTTGTCCCACACACATTTTCTGTTGTCCCTGTGATACCTTTGGTTTCAAGCCCTGCTTTTTAGCCTGCACAAAGTTGATGTGACACAACAGAGGAACATCAGCTGCTGCCATCAGTGAATGCAATCTTATCTGCAGATAGGCCAGTGGTAGTCAGTGAGGCGAATACTGGCTGATAGCGATGTGGGGCTGATGAAACTATGCATCCCTAATAAACAGCAAACACACAGTAAGAGGAACAAAGTGATTTATGGTGTTTCTGTCCACATGAACTGCTTCTCTATACTGCTAGAGCCCCCCAGGTCAAAGTTCACTGAGGTTTTCCTCTGGACAAGTAATCTGTAATAATCTTGCAGCGGGGGGATGTCTACTAACCATGTGCTGCTGATTTCATTAAAGCAAAGTAGAGGGTAAAAGGGGAAGTGGTCGGCTGTGTGGACTCCTGCTGTCTGTCATTATTATGTTGTTTTCCTGTTCTCTAACCTCTCTGCTGTCACTCTCTTGCTTTGATTAGCACACCATGGCAGAGCAGGAACCCACACAAGAGCAGGTGAATGTGTGTGAAGTAGACGCTGAAGAGGAGGATACCAATCCCAACTACAGACCTCCCGCCCAGAAGAGCTTAGACGAGATCCAGCAGCTGGACGCAGAGGATGAGAGCCTGCGCAAGTACAAGGAAGCACTGCTGGGGAAGGAAGTTAAGGTTGCAGTAGGTTAGTGATCAAAGTAACACTCAGAATCTCCCAGAACATATACAGATTTAACTTCTAACTTTATAAACAAACAGAACTCAGTCCTCTTAAAGTGCACCAAAAAGTGGACCAACAGAAAAGGGACTCAGTTCTTTTTGTGTTCACATTGTCAGGTCATTTGAAAGAGGACTCAATTCTCTTTCTGGTCAAATTCAGCTGTGATGGGGCCTCAGTTCTCTTTCTCACACTATATATAATATATATTGGCATATTTTTGTTTTTACGTTGACGTAGCACTGCAGTTATGAAGCCCCCTGCTTTTAACTTTAAATTGGAGGAAACCATTAGCATTTCTGTGCTGTAGACTGTTGCAACATTCCTATTCCACATTCCACATCTGGAGACGTGCAGTATCTTCCGTGGATCAAACTACTCCTTGTCCTGCGTCCTTGCAAGCGTTACAGGCTGGCATGGTTTTGCCACGTGATCTAGGGGCAAAATACAGTGGCAAAGAGCAAAGTGAAGCTGGAGCGCTTTGTTTTCACAGTGCACAGATTAAGCGAAGTGCACTGCAGACTTGAAGCGAACAAAACTCAGACTAACTCCCAAGGTGGTCTGAGTTCGGTTCACTTCAGAGGGGTCTGAGTTCAGAGGGGTCTGAGTTCTCTTGGGGTGTTCACATAAGCGCAAAAAATGCTGAGTCTTGATTTTCTTCACACTGTCTGTGCTGGAACACCTGTATTCACCCTCTGTCTGAAACACTCTGTTTTAGTGCCTGTCTCATTTAGCTCCCCTCCTGAAAAAGCCCACTCTACGACACACCCAGTCACTCCTTAATGCTGCGGAGGAGTGGGAAACATAGATGTAGAAACATAGATGCCTCATTGTCCTCTGGATTGCTCATCAACTGTACTGCCATATTAGAGAGAGCAAAACTTACCTGTAAACAAATGCAAGTAAACAGGGGAGCTGCGGTTTCTCTGGATTAAAAAGCACCACAACATTTTTATTTCTCAACTAATTGCAATGAGTTATTTTTATTTTCATGGGTTCATGATCCATGTAGAGTAGAAAAAAAAGTTCTGTCTCCAGTCAAGTAGAATCTGAATATTTAGGCTATACTTGCTGCTAATCACTCAAAAGAGGAGTGTGTGTTAGACTTCAATAAACTGAATTACTTACGTGTTCAATATGGCGTCAGTGTTGAAGTATTTCTGCAATGTGGTGTCTACATATATATATTTCTATGACAGACAAAAAGCTGCCACTTACACTGGATCAGTCATAGCAACATTTAATTACATGGCTGGGTTTCAACCAGTAGAGGGCAGTCACTGTACATATTTACAACAAAATGTGTAGAATTCAATTAATTTGCACCAAAATGTCAAGATTAACGTCACTAAATAGCCATATACATGGTTTTCAGCTGAAAAAAGTGGTTTGGGGGTTTAGTTGTAACTTGTAAGATGTGTGATTGACTATTTGTGTGAAAATAGATCATACCTACTCACTAAATGTTTGAAAGTAAACCATTACAATGACCATGGCAGGTTTGATGAGATACTTCCCTTTTTTCACAGTTTGATTCTCTCAGCATTTCTCACGGATGCTATAAACTCATGATCATAATTTTGGATGCTGTGACCTTTCCTTCTGTCTTAGATCCCAACACCCCCAACATCCAGGTGATGAGCATGACTCTGGTATGTGATGCGGCACCAGCCCCGCTGATCCTTGACCTGACGGGTGAGTAGAGCAGACAGGGCACTTTGTTCTTTGTGAGGCTGGGATGGAGGCAAACTTAACAACAGCTTTTTAGAGTGAAAACAGATCATTGGTAGTCGACATCTGAAATATTTTTTTCATTCATGAATGAACAGAAGCCCACATTTAGACAGCTGTCTTTCCTGAGAGCAGACACACTGAAAGAATTAGCTCATAGTAACATTAATTACGAACAGTAATCACTCCCATTCTTGTGTGGACCAAATGACCTGCTGCGTCATTAGCACACTAATTAGTAATGACATGACTCCAGTGTAAGTGGGTTAACGAGCCATTTCCTGATGGCTCTCCTGCTCTCCCTTGGTGGTCACACTGAGCTACAACAGAGCAGGAGAGCTATGCCACTATGCCACCTGGTGGTCAGTATCATTACTACAGGGTGTTAAAACGCAAAATACAACTGTAATTCCTCTTTCGTTGTTAAAACTTAATCATAAAGTCCCACACGTGTTTATTAACCCTCAGTTTTATGAATTTAAGACTGTGTTAAAATGCTTTCATGCTCCAAACTGCCTTAACTCTTAAATAATTTTCTTTTCACCCGTGCTGTTTTGTCTTCTAGGAGACCTGGACGGCTTCAAGAAGAACCCATTTGTTCTAAAGGAGGGCGTCGAATACAAAATAAAGATCAACTTCAAGGTGAGGGAGGCAGATGTTAGTCCCACCCAGGAATCCTTTCTTTTTGTTGTCTCAGACTGTTGGAAAGATACAATGACGTTACTGCAGCTGCAGGGAGCTATTTTTGTCATGGGAGCTGTTTAGCAGGATATGATATGCATGTTGCTTTTTGCAGGTCAACAAGGAAATTGTGTCAGGCCTGAAGTACACTCAGCAAACATACAGGAAAGGAGTAAAAGGTAAGACTTGATTTTGAAATTAAATCAAATTATACATTTTATTTCTCTTACCTGTAGTGTTTATTAGTCTAGATTGTTTAGGTGTTAGTTGCAGTGTGAGACATCAGCTATTGAGTTGTTTCTTGGAGGCACCCAAAGCTCACCTGGTAGTGTGCGCCTCCTCCACAGCAACTCGGGTTCAAGTCCAATCCATGGCCCTTTGCAGCGTGTTGTCCCCTGTCTCTCCCTCATTTCATGTCTTCCTATTGAAGAGCACCATTTCCATTTCTATCCATTTTCATCTGCTTATCTGGGGCCGGGTCGCGGGGGTAGCAGGCTGAGCAAAGTACTCCAGATGTCCCGCTCCACAGCAACACTTTCCACCTCCTCCTGGAGGACCAAAGGTGTTTCCAGGCCAGATGAGATATATATAATTACTTCAGCAGGTTCCGGGTCAAGCAAAGGCCTCCTACCAGTTAGACATGTGGGGAAAACCTCTAACAGGAGGCGTCCTGATCAGATGCACGAACCACCTCAACTGGCTCCTTTCAATGCTTAGGGGTAGCGGCTCTAGTCCGAGCTCCCTCCAGATGTCTGAGCCCCTCACTCTGTCTCTAAGGCGGAGCCCAGCCACTCTCTGGAGGAAACTCATTTCGGCCGCTTGTATCCACAATCTCATTCTTTTGGTCAGTACCCAGAACTCATGACCATAGGTGAGGGCTGGGACATAGAGGGACCAGTTAATTAAAAGCTTTAACTTCCGGCTCAGGGTACCTGGTTCGAACCCAGGGTGGGTAGCCCTTCTTTGTGGAGTTTGCATGTTCTCCCTGTGTCAGTGTGGGTTTTCTCTGGGTGCTCCAGCTTCCTCCCACAGTCCAAAGACATGCAGGTTAATTGGTGACTCTAAATTGCCTGTAGGTGTGAATGTGAGTGTAAATGGTTGTCTGTCTCTATGTGTCAACCCTGTGACAGTCTGGTGACCTGTCCAGGGTTTGAATGAGCAGCATTTCAACTCCTTTTCTCTCTGTCTGTAACGTACAGTTGACAAGTCAGACTACATGGTCGGCAGCTACGGGCCCAGACCAGACGAGGCATACGAGTTCCTCACCACAATGGAGGAGGCACCCAAAGGGATGATAGCCCGCGGCACCTACACCATCAAGTCCAAGTTCACTGATGACGACAAACACGACCATCTCTCCTGGGAGTGGAACCTCGTTATCAAGAAAGACTGGAAAGACTGATTCCCCCTTCGACTTCCTCCACCGCCATCTTCCCCCGCTTTGTCCCTCTCTCTTTTCTCTTCTCTGCTGTCATTCCATTATTTCTGTCTGGATTACGTGTTGATTGAAGCTTTTGCTCTCTCCGTCCATTGACAACTTGTTCTTACAGTTTCCTTTTCTAAATTCCAATCACTTCATCATTCCTCCTGTTGTAACGCTTTCACTTGTTTTGGCCTGCCCCTTAAGTATTAAATCTTAAAAATGGAGAAAGCAAACAATGTGCACAATCCAGATTTTGCGGTTCGTTTATAAAAGAAAAAAAAAGTTTAAAAAAAAAAGTCTGTTAACTGCTCTTGGAAGTGATCAAATATGTGATAGCGCTTTCTTGTCCTCCCCGTTTTCATCCCTCTTTATCTTTCCAGATTGTTTTGTACTATTACCGTGATCTGCCTTGGAAAGCATTGTGCAGGAAGCAGTAGTGCTGTATGTATGTGGCTGCTGTACGGTCACTGAGCAATCATTGCTGGACACAACTCTTGGACGCAGCCCTCCTAAAGCCTTTGAGCAGATTATTTGTACCAGGGTCTTGGCAAATTATTTGGAATTTAGGCCACGTCTTTTTTCCAGATGATTTAGCTCCCTGCAAAGTCTACTGAGAGAACAGGGGAAACAACATTACCTCTAACCCCTTGTGACCCCTGGCTATAGGTACGGCTGTTCCTCTCCTGATCAGGGTATTCTGGCAGTGTTTTAGCAGCCATGTGGCCTTAACGAGAACCCTTAGGAAAAAAATAGACAACCTAATTGAGCCATTTGCCTTCAGATTATATTTGCCAGACCATCATGTGAGCCTGTTTTTAACAATACTTGTAATACACGGACAGGGAATCAGTACTAAGGACTTTTAACACCTTTTATTTCAGGTTGATGATCTGTAAAAGCCATTACATGTTGATGTCCATCATATTAACTCTATTTACAAGAATATTTTTCATCACTGTAGTTTTCTAAAGATCAGTTAAATTAACTTTTAGACAATATACAACAACTGTAAATATGAGTCCAGGTTGTGATAATGGCTTCCTGTCACCCAGTATCCTCTCTAGTCCCTGAGGCCATATCTCCAGCGTGTCCACGGACTGTTAAACCGCTCACCTTGTATTTTTCAAGTTTAAAATACCAATGCTGACTGTGCCTCCAGTCTCTTACAACCACATGCTGCTCCTGCTGACTCGACGGCACTCTGTGCTCAACATCAGTGAGGTGAAACGTCTGTAATTGACTTCTGAACCAGTATAGAGACATCAGTCCCCAACCAGACTTCGATGGGTAACACATCCTGCCATATAAAAGCTTTGTTTGTTTTGTTTTTTTTCCGAATACACTCCAGAAGCATGGGAATGAAGTCTGTTTCTGCAGCTACTTAAAGCTCTCATGTCATGGACTGAGGTTTTTCTCTGTTGGTTGGGTTTGATTCAATATGTGCTACTTGTATTACCTACAGTTTACTGATCTCCTGTGTTGACATTAAAGTGTTCAGACTGGGCCTGCATGTATCCTGTTTTATTTAATGGAAACTAGCTGTTGTAGGATATGACTTGTTGCCTCCCTGAGCACTTGGAGGGAAACTTTGGTATTTTTCACCCCAGCAATTTTTGACTGCAGCAGGAAAACAGGCTACAATGTAATCCCTATGGGGCAATTGCGCACTGTCCATTTATGTCCACTTAAAGTGCTTGTTTTTGCCACTGACAGGCTCAGATCGATATTTGAAGTGTCTGAAATTGTTTTTCTTCACCTTTAGGCTGTGTGTTTGTTAGTGTCCAGGTCTCGCTCAAGAAATGCTCTGAAATCTGGCAAGAGGTGACTTGTCGCAGGGAAAACAACAGTGGAAAGGTTAGTGAGAGTTGGAAAGAGAAGTGGCAGGAAGACTGTTGTGGTTGAGTACAGAAAGGGTAGCTTGGTGTAATCAAAAAGGTTTTCAATGTCATGGCTAAATTGAAACATTTTCCTTACCTGTTTGTTCGTGTAACAAAGTTTCGCTCGAGGAGAAGTCTCATTCTGAAATCTCGCAGGCTTTTCCCACAATGTCTAAATTTGCTTAATAGTCAGCCGTGATGATAAATATTTCAGATAAAACTAAGCGAGGCGCTCTGTCCCAGTCACATCCTGCGAGATTTCAGAACAAGACTTATCCTTGAGTGACACTAATACACAAAACAGACCGGAACAAGCGAAAGATAAGGAAAAACATTTAGTTTCTCTGCAGGGTCTTTGCCATAATGCTGTCAAACTCTTGTCACAACAATCTGAGCTTGTCAACAACAAAAACAAGCACTTATAATCGATGTATACTGAAGATGCACAATTGTCCATAGGAATTACATTGCAGCCTCATTCACCATTGCAGCTGCATCGCTCTTAATAATGGCGCGATTTTAAGAATTGTTCGTCACTTAGACTGAAGAACATGGGAAAGTTGGGTCCAGGTGAAAAAATACCACAGTTTCTCTTTAACAGTAAAGGAACATGGTCGATACACTTCTTATTTTAATCAACAGAAAACATTTTAGATGGCCTTCAACAAGAACAACGTTGACAATGAAATGGTAACACGTAGAACTGATCATGTCGTAATGTCTGAAATGATCAGACGCATCCCTGACAGCGATCATTCCCCTGCAGCTTGTAATGCATGCTGTAAAAACACCACAGAGGCATCTCCACCTGTTCAGGCATCATCTCCGTCACATGGTATAATAAACCATTTAAGTAAACAAATTGTCATCAAACACGTAACACAGTACACTTTGGCAGCTGTCCTGAAGGATTTGGCCTTCCAACAAATTCAGAACACACAGTTAAATATCACTCTGCTGCATCTTTAAGCAACTTCAAGCTGGTTTAAAAGCTTGTGTGATTTTAGTTTAAACCTGCTTTTTAAGACTTATTTAGCACTTAGTGTTTATTAGACAGATGCATGCTTCAAATGCTGTAAGTAGTTTCAAAGCCAATGGCTGTTTTTTTCTCTTTTTAAGTATTATTTGGCTTAATTGTTGCTTTCTATGAATAAAAAATAATAGTTAAATCATTTCTGCATCAGCACATCTCAATTACAAATACTACATCACACACTACACTGTCCTAAGACAGAAACAAACCCTCTGTTCAGATTATCTGTCGGGTATGGTCACTCAGAAAAAGGCATTTCATCCACATCAACAATCTTCCATCCATGTAGGGAGATATAACACTTGGCAGTTTCAGATTAATCAGCCTCTGCCGCTAACAATATGCATCATTAATCAGCCAACGCCATGACTACAGGCATCCACCCGCAAGTCAGGAGTGGTGAAATGTAGGACGAGAAGCCTTCACAACAGTGAGGTAAATTAAATCTTGTGCAGTCACTGTTTTCAGCAGCTCCAGCTCATTTGTGACCCTTCCTGCTCTTGGTGGAGTTCATGTCACTCTTGGTCTTCTGTAAGCGGGAGAAGATCTCTTTGAACAGGGCTTTGTACTCCGGCGTGTTCTGGCTGAGCCGTTTGTCCACCTGCTCCACCTGCCTGCTGATCCCCTCCAGTGCCTCTGGGGTGGAGGGGGTTTGAGGGGGTGTGGGAGGGGTGGCGATGGCCCCTGATGTCGAAGGTCCCGCAGAGACCATGCTGTACTCCTTCATGGAGGGGTCCCTGGAGACAGGTCGCGAGGTCTGCACCTCGGCGTGGCACAGGCTCTCCTCGTGACGCCGGCACTTTCCCAGCAGCTCCTCGTACTTCTCCAGCAGGGCGTGGTACTGCTCGTCCACCTCCCGCAGGATGGACATGCCACGTTTGCGCACGCCGTTAGCATGGAGGGCGTAGCTACCCTGGCGCCTACCTGAAGCGTCACGGGCTGAGATGGCGTTCAGAGCTGTGTCGCTGCAGCTCTTCCTCACTGGGCCTCCCTGCTGCCCTGGTCCTCCTGCCTCACCTCCGTCACCTCCCTCCTCCAGCGCTACGCTCTCCTCTGGGGTGTCTGTCTCAGGGCCGTTGCTGAGCAGCGTCTCCAGGCCGTCCTCCATGCCCCCGATCAGACACACCCTGGACTTCCTGAGCTGCTGCATCTCCTGGAGCTCAGCCTCCAGCTCCTGGACCCGCAGCTGGCAGCCCTCGGCTCCTAAAAGACGCTGTTCCAGACGCTCAAACTCCTGCAGCACAGCAGCACACTCCCGCTCAGCGCCCTCCCTCTGAGAGCGCTCTGTGGCCACAGCTGTGCGCAGGGAAGACACGATGTCTCTCAGACGCTCATTCTCCTCATCTACTGGACGTCTTTCAGCCAGGTCCACACTGCCCGGGTTGGCCAAAAGGAAACCATCTTCATACCTGATGAAAGACAAGTACTACATCATCAGAGTGAGATTTAAGGCACAGTTTCATAAATACTTTATAACTACACAATCATACAATCAGTGAACCAACCAAGGGCATCATGAGATGAATCATAAATCATGAGATCATATTAAGATTATAGATTATCCTATGACTTTTTTTTTAATTTTTTGTTGAGTATACCATACTATTAATTTTTAGGAAATTACTTTTTTTAATGATATTTTGGACGACACACTATACTATGACTTTTTTATGATATTTTGGACATCATGCTATACTATGACTTTTTTATGATATTTTGGATGTCAAACTAAACTATGACTTTCTTTTTACTATTTTGAATGTCCTGCTATACTACGACTTTTTATCCAGAATCCAGGACAAGCTCAACAAAGGTTCATTCCTCATCTCATCCAGATCATCAGCACTTCTCCATCTTCTTCTCATCTCATCTTCACCACCTCTACCACCACTACTAGCGTCTAGACCTCGGGGTGGTTACCTATTCTACGATAGATTCATCACCCTCCTTATATCATACCATCACTATGGGGTCTCATCACCAAAGACTTTCCACATTTTGCCTTCTGATGTGCACATGTTAATAAATAATTCTTTTACTCTAAAAAAAATTAGTCTCTCCTGATTGAAATATTTTGGATGTCATACTATACTATGACTTTTTCATGATATTTTGGACGTCATACTATACTATGACTTTTTTATGATATTTTGGACGACATACTATACTATGACTTTTTCATGATATTTTGGACGACATACTTACTATGACTTTTTTTGATATTTTGGACGTCATACTATACTATGACTTTTTTATGATATTTTGGACGACATACTATACTATGACTTTTTCATGATATTTTGGACGACATACTATACTATGACTTTTTTATGATATTTTGGACGACATACTATACTATGACTTTTTCATGATATTTTGGACGACATACTTTACTATGACTTTTTTTGATATTTTGGATGACATACTATACTATGACTTTTTTATGATATTTTGGACGACATACTATACTATGACTTTTTAATGATATTTTGGACGTCATACTATACTATGACTTTTTATGATATTTTGGATGACATACTATACTATGACTTTTTTATGATATTTTGGATGTCATACTATACTATGACTTTTTTATGATATTTTGGACGACATACTCTACTATGACTTTTTCATGATATTTTGGACGACATACTTTACTATGACTTTTTTTGATATTTTGGATGACATACTATACTATGACTTTTTTATGATATTTTGGACGACATACTATACTATGACTTTTTATGATATTTTGGACGACATACTATACTATGACTTTTTCATGATATTTTGGACGACATACTTTACTATGACTTTTTTTGATATTTTGGACGACATACTATACTATGACTTTTTTATGATATTTTGGACGACATACTATACTATGACTTTTTATGATATTTTGGATGACATACTATACTATGACTTTTTATGATATTTTGGATGACATACTATACTATGACTTTTTTGATATTTTGGACGTCATACTATACTATGACTTTTTTATGATATTTTGGATGACATACTATACTATGACTTTTTCATGATATTTTGGATGTCATACTATACTATGACTTTTTATGATATTTTGGATGACATACTATACTATGACTTTTTCATGATATTTTGGATGTCATACTATACTATGACTTTTTATGATATTTTGGATGACATACTATACTATGACTTTTTCATGATATTTTGACATACTATACTATGACTTTTTTTGATATTTTGGATGACATACTATACTATGACTTTTTTATATTTGGACGACATACTATACTATGACTTTTTATGATATTTTCATACTAACTATGACTTTTTATGATATTTTGGACGACATACTATACTATGCCTTTTTTATGATATTTTCGATGTCATACTAAACCATGATTTTCTTTTTACTATTTTGAATGTCCTGCTATACTACGACTTTTTATCCAGAATCCAGGACAAGCTCAACAAAGGTTCATTCCTCATCTCATCCAGATCATCAGCACTTCTCCATCTTCTTCTCATCTCATCTTCACCACCTCTACCACCACTACTAGCGTCTAGACCTCGGGGTGGTTACCTATTTTACGATAGATTCATCACCCTCCTTATATCATACCATCACTATGGGGTCTCATCACCAAAGACTTTCCACATTTTGCCTTCTGATGTGCACATGTTAATAAATAATGCTTTTACTCTAAAAAAAATTAGTCTCTCCTGATTGAAATATTTTGGACGTCATACTATACTACTTTTTTATGATATTTTGAACATCATACTATACTATGACTTTTTAATGATATTTTGGATGTCATACTATACCATGACTTTTTTTATGACATTTTGGATGACATGCTATACTATGACTTTTTAATGACATTTTGGATGACATATATACTATGACTTTTTCAATGATATTTTGGACGTCATACTATACTATGACTTTTTTATGACATTTTGGACGACATACTATACCATGACTTTTTTTATGACATTTTGGATGACATACTATACTATGACTTTTTAATGATATTTTGGATGTCATACTATACTATGACTTTTTCATGATATTTTGGACGTCATACTATACTATGACTTTTTTTATGACATTTTGGACGACATACTATACTATGACTTTTTTTATGACATTTGGATGACATACTATACTATGACTTTTTATGATATTTTGGATGTCATACTATACCATGACTTTTTCATGATATTTTGGACGTCATACTATACTATGACTTTTTTTATGACATTTTGGATGACATACTATACTATGACTTTTTTATGATATTTTGGATGTCATACTATACTATGACTTTTTCATGATATTTTGGATGACATACTATACTATGACTTTTTCATGATATTTTGGATGACATACTTTACTATGACTTTTTTTATGACATTTGGATGACATACTATACTATGACTTTTTTATGATATTTTGAACATCATACTATACTATGACTTTTTTATGATATTTTGGACGACATACTACACTATGAGGTTTTATGATATTTTGGACGACATACTATACTATGACGTTTTTATGATATTTTGGACGACATACTATACTATGACTTTTTTATGATATTTTGGACGACATACTATACTATGACGTTTTTGATATTTTGGACGACATACTATACTATGACTTTTTCATGATATTTTGGACGACATACTTTACTATGACTTTTTTTGATATTTTGGATGACATACTATACTATGACTTTTTTATGATATTTTGGACGACATACTATACTATGACTTTTTCATGATATTTTGGATGTCATACTATACTATGACTTTTTCATGATATTTTGGACGACATACTTTACTATGACTTTTTTTGATATTTTGGATGACATACTATACTATGACTTTTTATGATATTTTGGACGACATACTATACTATGACTTTTTTTGATATTTTGGACGACATACTATACTATGACTTTTTCATGATATTTTGGATGTCATACTATACTATGACTTTTTCATGATATTTTGGATGTCATACTATACTATGACTTTTTCATGATATTTTGGACGACATACTTTACTATGACTTTTTTTGATATTTTGGACGACATACTATACTATGACTTTTTCATGATATTTTGGACGTCATACTATACTATGACTTTTTTATGATATTTTGGACGACATACTATACTATGACTTTTTTATGATATTTTCGATGTCATACTAAACCATGATTTTCTTTTTACTATTTTGAATGTCCTGCTATACTACGACTTTTTATCCAGAATCCAGGACAAGCTCAACAAAGGTTCATTCCTCATCTCATCCAGATCATCAGCACTTCTCCATCTTCTTCTCATCGCATCTTCACCACCTCTACCACCACTACTAGCGTCTAGACCTCGGGGTGGTTACCTATTCAACGATAGATTCATCACCCTCCTTATATCATACCATCACTATGGGGTCTCATCACCAAAGACTTTCCACATTTTGCCTTCTGATGTGCACATGTTAATAAATAATGCTTTTACTCTAAAAAAAATTAGTCTCTCCTGATTGAAATATTTTGGATGTCATACTATACTATGACTTTTTCATGATATTTTGGACGACATACTATACTATGACTTTTTTTATGACATTTTGGATGACATACTATACTATGACTTTTTTATGATATTTTGGACGACATACTATACTATGACTTTTTCATGATATTTTGGACGACATACTTTACTATGACTTTTTTTGATATTTTGGATGTCATACTATACTATGACTTTTTTATGATATTTTGGACGACATACTATACTATGACGTTTTTATGATATTTTGGACGACATACTATACTGTGACTTTTTTATGATATTTTGGACGACATACTATACTATGACTTTTTCATGATATTTTGGACGACATACTTTACTATGACTTTTTTTGATATTTTGGATGACATACTATACTATGACTTTTTTATGATATTTTGGACGACATACTATACTATGACTTTTTAATGATATTTTGGACGTCATACTATACTATGACTTTTTATGATATTTTGGATGACATACTATACTATGACTTTTTCATGATATTTTGGATGTCATACTATACTATGACTTTTTAATGATATTTTGGATGTCATACTATACTATGACTTTTTCATGATATTTTGGACGTCATACTATACTATGACTTTTTTTATGACATTTTGGACGACATACTATACTATGACTTTTTTTATGACATTTTGGATGACATACTATACTATGACTTTTTAATGATATTTTGGATGTCATACTATACCATGACTTTTTCATGATATTTTGGATGTCATACTATACTATGACTTTTTTTATGACATTTTGGATGACATACTATACTATGACTTTTTTATGATATTTTGGATGTCATACTATACTATGACTTTTTTATGATATTTTGGACGACATACTATACTATGACTTTTTCATGATATTTTGGACGTCATACTATACTATGACTTTTTTATGATATTTTGGACGACATACTATACTATGCCTTTTTTATGATATTTTCGATGTCATACTAAACCATGATTTTCTTTTTACTATTTTGAATGTCCTGCTATACTACGACTTTTTATCCAGAATCCAGGACAAGCTCAACAAAGGTTCATTCCTCATCTCATCCAGATCATCAGCACTTCTCCATCTTCTTCTCATCTCATCTTCACCACCTCTACCACCACTACTAGCGTCTAGACCTCGGGGTGGTTACCTATTCTACGATAGATTCATCACCCTCCTTATATCATACCATCACTATGGGGTCTCATCACCAAAGACTTTCCACATTTTGCCTTCTGATGTGCACATGTTAATAAATAATGCTTTTACTCTAAAAAAAATTAGTCTCTCCTGATTGAAATATTTTGGACGTCATACTATACTATGACTTTTTTATGATATTTTGAACATCATACTATACTATGACTTTTTTATGATATTTTGGATGTCATACTATACTATGACTTTTTCATGATATTTTGGACGTCATACTATACTATGACTTTTTTTATGACATTTTGGACGACATACTATACCATGACTTTTTTTATGACATTTTGGATGACATACTATACTATGACTTTTTCATGATATTTTGGATGTCATACTATACTATGACTTTTTCATGATATTTTGGACGTCATACTATACTATGACTTTTTTTATGACATTTTGGACGACATACATACTATGACTTTTTTTGACATTTTGGATGACATACTATACTATGACTTTTTTATGATATTTTGGATGACATACTATACTATGACTTTTTCATGATATTTTGGATGACATACTATACTATGACTTTTTCATGATATTTTGGATGACATACTATACTATGACTTTTTTTATGACATTTTGGACGACATACTATACTATGACTTTTTTTATGACATTTTGGATGACATACTATACTATGACTTTTTTATGATATTTTGGATGACATACTATACTATGACTTTTTCATGATATTTTGGACGACATACTTTACTATGACTTTTTTTATGACATTTTGGATGACATACTATACTATGACTTTTTTATGATATTTTGAACATCATACTATACTATGACTTTTTTATGATATTTTGGACGACATACTACACTATGAGGTTTTATGATATTTTGGACGACATACTATACTATGACGTTTTTATGATATTTTGGACGACATACTATACTATGACTTTTTTATGATATTTTGGACGACATACTATACTATGACTTTTTCATGATATTTTGGACGTCATACTATACTATGACTTTTTAATGATATTTTGGATGACATACTATACTATGACGTTTTTATGATATTTTGGACGACATACTATACTATGACTTTTTCATGATATTTTGGACGACATACTTTACTATGACTTTTTTTGATATTTTGGATGACATACTATACTATGACTTTTTTATGACATTTTGGACGACATACTATACTATGACTTTTTCATGATATTTTGGATGTCATACTATATGACTTTTTCATGATATTTTGGACGACATACTTTACTATGACTTTTTTTGATATTTTGGATGACATACTATACTATGACTTTTTTATGATATTTTGGACGACATACTATACTATGACTTTTTTTGATATTTTGGACGACATACTATACTATGACTTTTTCATGATATTTTGGATGTCATACTATACTATGACTTTTTCATGATATTTTGGATGTCATACTATACTATGACTTTTTCATGATATTTTGGACGACATACTTTACTATGACTTTTTTTGATATTTTGGACGACATACTATACTATGACTTTTTCATGATATTTTGGACGTCATACTATACTATGACTTTTTTATGATATTTTGGACGACATACTATACTATGACTTTTTTATGATATTTTCGATGTCATACTAAACCATGATTTTCTTTTTACTATTTTGAATGTCCTGCTATACTACGACTTTTTATCCAGAATCCAGGACAAGCTCAACAAAGGTTCATTCCTCATCTCATCCAGATCATCAGCACTTCTCCATCTTCTTCTCATCGCATCTTCACCACCTCTACCACCACTACTAGCGTCTAGACCTCGGGGTGGTTACCTATTCAACGATAGATTCATCACCCTCCTTATATCATACCATCACTATGGGGTCTCATCACCAAAGACTTTCCACATTTTGCCTTCTGATGTGCACATGTTAATAAATAATGCTTTTACTCTAAAAAAAATTAGTCTCTCCTGATTGAAATATTTTGGACGTCATACTATACTATGACTTTTTTATGATATTTTGAACATCATACTATACTATGACTTTTTTATGATATTTTGGATGTCATACTATACTATGACTTTTTCATGATATTTTGGACGACATACTATACTATGACTTTTTTTATGACATTTTGGATGACATATTATACTATGACTTTTTAATGATATTTTGGATGACATACTATACTATGACTTTTTCATGATATTTTGGACGTCATACTATACTATGACTTTTTTATGACATTTTGGACGACATACTATACTATGACTTTTTTATGATATTTTGGATGTCATACTATACTATGACTTTTTTTGATATTTTGGATGACATACTATACTATGACTTTTTTATGATATTTTGGACGACATACTATACTATGACTTTTTTATGATATTTTGGACGACATACTATACTATGACTTTTTTTGATATTTTGGATGACATACTACTATGACTTTTTTATGATATTTTGGACGACATACTATACTATGACTTTTTTATGATATTTTGGACGACATACTATACTATGACTTTTTTTGATATTTTGGATGACATACTATACTATGACTTTTTCATGATATTTTGGATGTCATACTATACTATGACTTTTTCATGATATTTTGGACGACATACTTTACTATGACTTTTTTTGATATTTTGGACGACATACTATACTATGACTTTTTCATGATATTTTGGACGTCATACTATACTATGACTTTTTTATGATATTTTGGACGACATACTATACTATGACTTTTTTATGATATTTTCGATGTCATACTAAACCATGATTTTCTTTTTACTATTTTGAATGTCCTGCTATACTACGACTTTTTATCCAGAATCCAGGACAAGCTCAACAAAGGTTCATTCCTCATCTCATCCAGATCATCAGCACTTCTCCATCTTCTTCTCATCGCATCTTCACCACCTCTACCACCACTACTAGCGTCTAGACCTCGGGGTGGTTACCTATTCTACGATAGATTCATCACCCTCCTTATATCATACCATCACTATGGGGTCTCATCACCAAAGACTTTCCACATTTTGCCTTCTGATGTGCACATGTTAATAAATAATGCTTTTACTCTAAAAAAAATTAGTCTCTCCTGATTGAAATATTTTGGACGTCATACTATACTATGACTTTTTTATGATATTTTGAACATCATACTATACTATGACTTTTTTATGATATTTTGGATGTCATACTATACTATGACTTTTTCATGATATTTTGGACGACATACTATACTGACTGACTTTTTTTATGACATTTTGGATGACATATTATACTATGACTTTTTAATGATATTTTGGATGTCATACTATACTATGACTTTTTCATGATATTTTGGACGTCATACTATACTATGACTTTTTTTATGACATTTTGGACGACATACTATACTATGACTTTTTTATGACATTTTGGACGACATACTATACTATGACTTTTTTATGATATTTTGGATGTCATACTATACTATGACTTTTTTATGATATTTTGGATGTCATACTATACTATGACTTTTTCAGGATATTTTGGATGTCATACTATACTATGACTTTTTTATGATATTTTGGATGTCATACTATACTATGACTTTTTCATGATATTTTGGACGACATACTATACTATGACTTTTTTTATGACATTTTGGATGACATATTATACTATGACTTTTTTTATGACATTTTGGACGACATACTATACTATGTTTTTATGATATTTTGGATGTCATACTATACTATGACTTTTTTTATGACATTTTGGACGACATACTATACTATGACTTTTTTTATGACATTTTGGACGACATACTATACTATGACTTTTTTATGATATTTTGGATGTCATACTATACTATGACTTTTTTATGATATTTTGGATGTCATACTATACTAAGTTTTTTCAGGATATTTTGGATGTCATACTATACTATGACTTTTTCAGGATATTTTGGATGACATACTATACTATGACTTTTTTATGATATTTTGGATGTCATACTATACTATGACTTTTTTATGATATTTTGGATGACATACTATACTATGACTTTTTCATGATATTTTGGACGTCATACTATACTATGACTTTTTTTATGACATTTTGGACGACATACTATACTATGACTTTTTTTATGACATTTTGGACGACATACTATACTATGACTTTTTTATGATATTTTGGATGTCATACTATACTATGACTTTTTTTGATATTTTGGATGACATACTATACTATGACTTTTTTATGATATTTTGGACGACATACTATACTATGACTTTTTTTGATATTTTGGACGACATACTATACTATGACTTTTTTTGATATTTTGGATGACATACTATACTATGACTTTTTTATGATATTTTGGACGACATACTTTACTATGACTTTTTTATGATATTTTGGACGACATACTTACTATGACTTTTTTGATATTTTGACATTTTACTATGACTTTTTTGATATTTTGGACATACTATACTATGACTTTTTTATGATATTTTGGACGACATACTATACTATGACTTTTTCATGATATTTTGGATGTCATACTATACTATGACTTTTTTATGATATTTTGGACGACATACTATACTATGACTTTTTTTGATATTTTGGACGACATACTATACTATGACTTTTTCATGATATTTTGGACGTCATACTATACTATGACTTTTTTTATGACATTTTGGACGACATACTATACTATGACTTTTTTTATGACATTTTGGACGACATACTATACTATGACTTTTTTATGATATTTTGGATGTCATACTATACTATGACTTTTTCAGGATATTTTGGATGACATACTATACTATGACTTTTTTTATGACATTTTGGATGACATATTATACTATGACTTTTTTTATGACATTTTGGACGACATACTATACTATGACTTTTTTATGATATTTTGGATGTCATACTATACTATGACTTTTTTTATGACATTTTGGACGACATACTATACTATGACTTTTTTTATGACATTTTGGACGACATACTATACTATGACTTTTTTATGATTTTGGATGTCATACTATACTATGACTTTTTTATGATATTTTGGATGTCATACTATACTATGACTTTTTCAGGATATTTTGGATGTCATACTATACTATGACTTTTTCAGGATATTTTGGATGACATACTATACTATGACTTTTTTATGATATTTTGGATGACATACTATACTATGACTTTTTCATGATATTTTGGACGTCATACTATACTATGACTTTTTTTATGACATTTTGGACGACATACTATACTATGACTTTTTTTATGACATTTTGGACGACATACTATACTATGACTTTTTTATGATATTTTGGATGTCATACTATACTATGACTTTTTTATGATATTTTGGATGTCATACTATACTATGAGTTTTTCAGGATATTTTGGATGTCATACTATACTATGACTTTTTTATGATATTTTGGATGTCATACTATACTATGACTTTTTATGACATTTTGGACGACATACTATACTATGACTTTTTTATGATATTTTGGATGACATACTATACTATGACTTTTTCATGATATTTTGGACGACATACTATACTATGACTTTTTCATGATATTTTGGACGTCATACTATACTATGACTTTTTAATGATATTTTGGACGTCATACTATACTATGACTTTTTTTATGACATTTTGGACGACATACTATACTATGACTTTTTCATGATATTTTGGACGACATACTATACTATGACTTTTTATGACATTTTGGACGACATACTATACTATGACTTTTTAATGATATTTTGGACGTCATACTATATTATGACTTTTTTTATGACATTTTGGACGACATACTATACTATGACTTTTTCAGGATATTTTGGACGACATACTATACTATGACTTTTTCAGGATATTTTGGACATCATACTATACTATGACTTTTTTATGATATTTTGGATGTCATACTATACTATGACTTTTTTATGACATTTTGGATGTCATACTATACTATGACTTTTTATGACATTTTGGACGACATGCTATACTATGACTTTTTCATGATATTTTGGACGTCATACTATACTATGACTTTTTAATGATATTTTGGACGTCATACTATACTATGACTTTTTTTATGACATTTTGGACGACATACTATACTATGACTTTTTCATGATATTTTGGACGACATACTATACTATGACTTTTTATGACATTTTGGACGACATACTATACTATGACTTTTTAATGATATTTTGGACGTCATACTATATTATGACTTTTTTTATGACATTTTGGACGACATACTATACTATGACTTTTTCAGGATATTTTGGACGACATACTATACTATGACTTTTTCAGGATATTTTGGACATCATACTATACTATGACTTTTTTATGATATTTTGGATGTCATACTATACTATGACTTTTTTATGACATTTTGGATGTCATACTATACTATGACTTTTTATGACATTTTGGACGACATACTATACTATGACTTTTTCATGATATTTTGGATGTCATACTATACTATGACTTTTTCATGATATTTTGGACGACATACTTTACTATGACTTTTTCATGATATTTTGGACGTCATACTATACTATGACTTTTTTTATGACATTTTGGACGACATACTATACTATGACTTTTTCATGATATTTTGGATGTCATACTATACTATGACTTTTTTATGACATTTTGGATGTCATACTATACTATGACTTTTTATGACATTTTGGACGACATACTATACTATGACTTTTTCATGATATTTTGGATGTCATACTATACTATGACTTTTTATGACATTTTGGACGACATACTATACTATGACTTTTTCATGATATTTTGGATGTCATACTATACTATGACTTTTTATGACATTTTGGACGACATACTATACTATGACTTTTTCAGAATATTTTGGACGTCATACTATACTATGACTTTTTATGACATTTTGGACGACATACTATACTATGACTTTTTCATGATATTTTGGATGTCATACTATACTATGACTTTTTATGACATTTTGGACGACATACTATACTATGACTTTTTCATGATATTTTGGACGTCATACTATACTATGACTTTTTCATGATATTTTGGACGTCATACTATACTATGACTTTTTTTATGACATTTTGGACGACATACTATACTATGACTTTTTCATGATATTTTGGACGTCATACTATATTATGACTTTTTCAGGATATTTTGGACGACATACTATACTATGACTTTTTCAGGATATTTTGGACATCATACTATACTATGACTTTTTTATGATATTTTGGATGTCATACTATACTATGACTTTTTTATGACATTTTGGATGTCATACTATACTATGACTTTTTATGACATTTTGGACGACATACTATACTATGACTTTTTCATGATATTTTGGATGTCATACTATACTATGACTTTTTATGACATTTTGGACGACATACTATACTATGACTTTTTTATGATATTTTGGACGACATACTATACTATGACTTTTTCATGATATTTTGGACGTCATACTATACTATGACTTTTTTTATGACATTTTGGACGACATACTATACTATGACTTTTTAATGATATTTTGGACGTCATACTATATTATGACTTTTTTTATGACATTTTGGACGACATACTATACTATGACTTTTTCATGATATTTTGGATGTCATACTATACTATGACTTTTTCATGATATTTTGGACGTCATACTATACTATGACTTTTTCATGATATTTTGGACGTCATACTATATTATGACTTTTTTTATGACATTTTGGACGACATACTATACTATGACTTTTTATGACATTTTGGACGACATACTATACTATGACTTTTTCATGATATTTTGGATGTCATACTATACTATGACTTTTTATGACATTTTGGACGACATACTATACTATGACTTTTTTATGATATTTTGGACGACATACTATACTATGACTTTTTCATGATATTTTGGACGTCATACTATACTATGACTTTTTCATGATATTTTGGACGACATACTATACTATGACTTTTTTATGATATTTTGGACGACATACTATACTATGACTTTTTCATGATATTTTGGACGTCATACTATACTATGACTTTTTTTATGACATTTTGGACGACATACTATACTATGACTTTTTCATGATATTTTGGACGACATACTATACTATGACTTTTTATGACATTTTGGACGACATACTATACTATGACTTTTTAATGATATTTTGGACGTCATACTATATTATGACTTTTTTATGACATTTTGGACGACATACTATACTATGACTTTTTATGACATTTTGGACGACATACTATACTATGACTTTTTATGACATTTTGGACGACATACTATACTATGACTTTTTCATGATATTTTGGACGACATACTATACTATGACTTTTTCATGATATTTTGGATGTCATACTATACTATGACTTTTTATGATATTTTGGATGACATACTATACTATGACTTTTTATGACATTTTGGACGACATACTATACTATGACTTTTTCATGATATTTTGGACGACATACTATACTATGACTTTTTCATGATATTTTGGATGTCATACTATACTATGACTTTTTATGATATTTTGGATGACATACTATACTATGACTTTTTATGACATTTTGGATGTCATACTATCCTATGACTTTTTATCCAGAATCCAGGACAAGCTCAACAAAGGCTCATTCCTCATCTCATCCAGATCATCAGCACTTCTCCATCTTCTTCTCATCTCATCTTCACCACCTCTACCACCACTACTAGCGTCTAGACCTCGGGGTGGTTACATATTCGACAAATACGACAAATTCGATAAATACTTGTTTTACTCCAAAAAAAAATTAGTCTCTCCTGATTGAAATATTTTTATGTCATACTATACTATGACGTGTGCTGTCTGATAATTAGTGGAGAATCATTTTAATCAACCCATCATCTATGCTACAGAAGCCTCACTTCATATGTATTGCACGCACTAAGCACCACTAACATACTGATCTGTGTGAACAAAGTGCCTTTTTGTACATGTATAGTGTCCATTAGAAAATAAAATCCTGACAGTTAGTGAGTGACCTTGGTGCGGTGCAGAGCTCTTTGAGGCAGGGGAAGGAGTGCACAGTCTTGCGGCGTTCCTTCTTCTCTCTGCGGACCCTCAGCTCCTCCAGAGTTCTTAGCTCCTCCACCCGAGTTGTAAGGCTGTCAACCTGACTCTGCAAGGTCTCCATGGTGCCCTCCAACCTGTGCACACACACAAATGTTTGTTCTTTGCTGCTTGTCATTATTACGGTGATGTAATTCTCTGTTTGATTAGCATACCATTCTCCTAAAGCTGCAGTGAGCCCCTGTTACAACATAAAGAATGTGAAGGAGCATATTCAGAGAGAACAGAGGCCGCCATTGAAATCGTTAGTATTAAGGCCACTAGTATGATTTGTAAGTGCTTTAATCCCTGATCATGATTATGAAATTGCTTAAGAGTGCAAAAATGTTAAGTCCACAAAAGTTGCCCTGGTAGATGGCCTGTTAACAACTGCTGTAACTTTAGCAAAAACTGTTGAGTACTTTAAACGACAAAGCTATTTCCTGATGTGTGACATAACTCTTGTTACAGAAATGTTTTTCCACAGCGTATAGTCACCTGTCTATTTTCTGCTGTGAAGCCTTGCTCTCCAGCACCAGTTTCTCGTTGGTGATCTCCAGCTCTCTGGCGGTCACATCCAGCTGTTCGTACACCTTTGCGTGCTGCTCGTTCATCTCCCTCAACATGTCCAGCTGCTTGGAGAGGTGCTGCAGGGAGACAAGTTCAACAATTAAATGAGTGGAACAGCAGTTCATCCAACACATTGATGTGTGTGTTTTTGCATACTTTACAATGTTATTTTTTCATTAGATTTCTGCTGTGACAATGGCCTCCAGTCTGGAAACACATTTTGATTTGATTTGAGTCTATCTTACAAAGGCACATCAGACAATAAAAGCTGAAGACCACTTGTACAGTGTAAAGTTAATGACATCTATCTCTTGTTTCTGTGGACGTTGAATGCACTTCTTTTAAGTCACTTTGGGCTCAACTAAACAAATGCATTGTGATGTGTTTGGCAGCAAGTCTAAAAGACACTGATGTGACACATAACAGACATTTACACTTGTCTGAAACACACACTCATGACAGTAACAGTGTTTTGTTGTTTGATGTGATTCACTCAGGGTTGTGTTCTGTGTCTGTATCTGAGTACAATGATCCTCAGCCAAACCTCTGACTAATAAGGACTCGGGTCCTTTCATGTTCACAGAACAAACACTTCTGGTTCTCTTTGCTGTTTTTTTCCTTTCCCAGTGCTCCGTTAATTAGCTTGCAGAGTAACAATATGTGGGACAAGCGTACCTCTATCTCTTGCACTTGCTCCTCATTGTTGATGTACATCTGTTGTAGGGAGTCCTCCAGCTCCTTGTTGCGTTCCAGGAGGGTCTTGCCGAGTTCGGCTGCCAAGTGCAGGTCTGACGGGAGCCAGGAAAGAAGAGCAGACATAAACAGCAGAAAGTGGTGGATTAAACGAACAGTGTCCAACTTCTTCTCAAGGATTTGGACAAGTGATTTGAATAGAAGCTTTCACTGCAGCTGAGGCACCCTCCCTGATCAGGCTACCTTGATTTAATGATGAATTTAAGATGGGGAAACATAACATCCTGTCCTTGATTAAAGCCTCTGAGGTTTCTAAAATACTGATTTTTCTGACAAGTTGTGTTAATGAAAGCTAACTGACACAAACCTGTAGCCATTTGCACACCAGGGTGTTCTGAACACTGATACCAGCACAGACACCACCCTCACAGTAGCTGTGTTTTTACAACACAGCTTGAAACATACATTATTCATCTCCTCTGCTGAAAAGAAGCCTAGCTGGGCTGAGGAGGAGGAAGAGGAGGAGGAGGAGAATCCTGCTGGCTCTGCATACTTGGAGCGCCTAACAACACAGCAGTGGAGGAGTGGAGAGACGGGAAGACACAGAGGGAGCCATTGACACCCATTACTGGACATGAATGCAGTGTTGTATCACCACGGCACTGGGCGTGAGCGATGACAGGAACACACACACACGTGCGACATTGTAGGTGTGAAACACAAGAGATTGGATGTAGTTTACTGAGTTACTGTATGCCTGAATGCACCTGGAATCCCTGTTTAATCTTGTATACGAAAAGGGACATTCTACCCTAAAATCAAAAGTACATATTTTTCCTTTTAACTGTAGTGCTATTCCTCAATCTAGATTGTTTTTGTGTTGTCGCTGCATATGTATGCAGAATCTGGAGGCAACAGGACAAGACTTTGGTATTGGAAGAATTCTAGTTTTCGTTTGTAGTCCTTTGTAGAGCAGTGTTGACAATCACATTCGAACACCGGGCAAACAGGCCATGTAGAGAAGCAGAAGTCAATCTCAGAACTCACCAGCGATAGCTTTATATTTTTTTCAATCTGCATTCATATACAGATATCTGTTGACAGGGATACGCCGAAGTGACTGCCACACACATTCATCACCTCCAGACTTTATTGCTATAACAGTCTCCTCTACTGTTCATCATCCAAAACTGTCGAGAAACTACAACATATCCAGAATTCAGCTGCTCGTCTTCTCGCACACTCCCGCAACCGTGACCACATCCTTCATAACCTAAACTGGCTCTCCATCCTCCAGCATATCCACCTCAAACTCCTCTTCATCAACTCTAACCTCCTGAGACCTGAACGTTTGTTAGTATGCATTTTTAAATTCTCCTAGCTATTTGGGATCAGTAGTGCCAGGTAAATCTCAAACAAGACAATAATAAAGTCCTAATGTCCTAATGTCTAGGTAGAATGAAGTACAAGGTCAAGTAAACCCGAAATGTGATGTCCTCATACTAGGACGCAGGGGCTCCACAACCTGGCTCCCCCCTACCTGTCTGAGCTTCTCCGCCAACACACACTCTCTAAATGAAATCTCTAAAAACTGTGTTCTTCTTCTACCTCTGCTTTGTTTTCCTTGTTCATCATCATCATCATCATCATCATCATTAAGTGTTGATCCAGTTATCTGCTGGCTACACTGGATCAGCCCAAAAGATTCAGGTAGGTGCAGCTGTGGCTGGACCCTCTCACCATTCTTACACAAAGCTGAACTTAGTGTTTTACTAGCAATGAAGTGTTAGATTAAAGGAGAAGCAGTTAAGGTTAGCAAAAGGGTACGGGTTACATCTCCGTACTTTTAAGGAATTCGGGATAAAGAATAAAGTTAGTTACTGTCACGTTTGGCCTCATTTATTTACTACAATGCTGCATTGCAGCAGGGTTCACATAACCGTTACGTTGGTGGGTTTGTTTTGTGCTAGTTTATAGCGGTGTATCATTGAAGTTTCTAACGGGATGTGGCTGCAGCTACACATGTTGTGAAATACCGGCCCCGCCCCCAGAGGCTTATCGTCGTCTCCCCAATGACCAGTGGTTTGCGAGATTGAGTTTGGTGTAAGCTGTCGAGTGTTGGAGATATCGGCTGTAGAGATGTCTGCCCTCTCTAAAATATAATGGCACTCAGCTTGTGATGCTCAAAGTGCCAAAACAAACATACATTTTTAAAACCAGAAATCATGACCCAGTTACTTAATTATTCTGTAACATAAATTTAAAATGTAATAATAATAATAATAATAATAGTTAGACTATAGTTATTTTCCCGTACATTTTTTCTTTTTTCCCTATTTTTTTAAAAATAATTTTCTAATTTTTCAGAAACAACAGCCTTGTACATGGGGCGCCTGCTCTACCACTAAGCCATCGACGCCACAGAGAGGGCGAAATTTAAACCTTAATGGTGTACTTCTTGGCTGAGCTGTAACATTAGCTAGCTCAGTGGTGCTAGGTGAGCTAGCAGTAGGTGCACACTTCCTTCTGCTCAGTGATATGGTTGGTGGTTATAGTTTGGTATAAAGAAAACAGTTCCTATGTGAAACTGCTCACAACATGATCTGTGGATTATCTTGACTAACTGGGTCATGATTTCTGTTAAGACACATTGCTGTTGAGTTTTTCAAATGTATTTCTTGGTGCTTTGAGCTACATGAATCAAGTGCCATCTAGTTCCATTATATTAAAGAGAAAGCATCTCTACAGCCGATATCTCCAACACTTAGCAAATCACACCAAAACAATCTACACTGATGAACAGCACTACAGGTAAGAGGAAAAATATGTGCTTTTGATTTCTGGGTGAACTGTCCCTTTAACAGGCATCATCAGCTCACATGCCTAGGTAGTTACATTTGCCTCCAATGATGCGGAGGGAGGCAGGGACAGGCTGTAACTTCCTGTTTCAACAAAGCAGAACTGATAAGAGAACACTTGTGAGTGATAATGAGCTGAGTGAGAGTGTGTGAGGAGAGAACACAGCGAGGTCTTCAGCCCCCGAGGTCCAACTCAGTCACAGCGTTGCTTCTGCTCCTGATGGGTCGACACGTGCCGGGTCTTAGTTATGTAACTTCAGAATTGTGCGCCCGTATGAGAGGAGCAAGAGGCTGTGCTGAGGAAATACCAACCACCACACATCTAATGGCTGTCACAGTGATGACATCTATCCATGACTGTCCTCACGTTCACACGCATGACGACAAAAACATGACATCACCACACCACCATCTGCCCAGACAGACTTCATATGTTTGCCAGATCATAATGGACACAGGGGTCACCAAATCTCAGAGCTGGCAGACCAGAAGTTGCATAACAGCAGCATTTCTGGGGCAAAATCATGAGCGCATGCAGGATGACGTGTGCGTGAAGCCTCCAATCTGACCCCAAAGCCTAGAATCTCTGATCCCCACTAAGGAGGTCTGGTCTGGGGCTCCCTAATCAGATCAGCGAGGGGCTTAATGACTTCAAGCTCCATGCGGAATAACGCTGAGATGAGATACAGACTGCATGGCGACACACACATAAATACTATACACACACACACAGCAGAATCCACCTGCCTCTGCGTACAATGCGATGATGAGACGCAAAGCTGCTTTAGCTCTCTGGGTCAGCAGGTAATCAGGGGATGGGGTGATGCTGAGGCGAGCAGAGGGACACACTCGCCAGGACGCACATCTCTGCTCCGAGACACACTGTCGATGAAAGTGCATCCATTAAACTGGACACACACTGCTGCATCTCATTATGCAAATGTAAAAAGGCAACACCTCTGATAGATTTCCTGCTTTCCATGTTCATTTAAGGTCACAGGCACGACTGCTGGACATGAAGATTACAAGACAATGGGCCCCTGGGCATGGATATGCAAATGGCCCCACCTTCAGTATAGTTTAATTTATTTCACTCATTTTCCGACTTGTAAAACTCAAATATACCAGTAGATGAACAATACATAAACATTAAACTAAAGCTTTTTGAGCATCCATCCATTTTTTATCGGCCTATTCAAGGCTGGGTCGTGGGGGCAGCAGGCCAAGCAAAGCACCCCAGACGTCCCTCTCCTCTCCTGGGAGACCAAGGAGTTTCCAGGCCAGATGAGATATGTAATCCCTCCAGCGTGTTCTGGGTCTGCCCCGGGGCCTCCTACCAGTGTGACGTGCCTGGAACACGTCTAACAGGAGGCGCCCAGGAGGCATCCTTGTCAGATGCCCGAACCACCTCAACTGCCCCCTTTCAATGCGAAGAAGCAGCGGCTCTACTCTGAGCTCCCTCCGGATGTCTGAGCTCCTCACCCTATCTCTAAGGCTGAGCCCAGACACCCCACAGAGGAAACTCATTTTGTCCGCTTGTATCCGTGATCTCATTCTTTCAGTCACTACCCAGAGCTCATGACCATAGGTGAGGGTTGGGACGTAGATGGATCAGTAAATTGAAAGCTTTGCCTTCTGGCTCAGCTCCCTCTTCACCACGACAAACCTGCACAGTACCTGCATCACTGCAGACGTCGCACCAAACCGCTGATCCATCTCACGCTCCATTCTACCCTCACTTGTGAACAAGACCCAGAGATACTTGAACTCCCTTGCTTGAGGCAGAAACTCTCCCCCAACCCAGAGGGAGCAATGCACCTGTTTCCGGCAGAGAACCCTGGCCACTGACTTGGAGTGCTGACTTTCATCCTGATTGTTTCACACTCAGATGCAAACCGCTCCAGTGCATGCTGGAGGTCACGATGACAACACAAAACAAAACAGGACCCACAAAGGTGCAGGTTGAAGCCTTAGCTTATTACACCTACCCTTCTAACATTCACTGTTTATAGGCCCAAATATCCCAACACATATCATGTACCTTCTGGTGTTCATACTTCAGTTTCTTATTTGTTAATCATCTTGTGTTTAATTTCTCTTTATAACTATCAACATGGGTTTAGGAGTAGTCGATCTACATTCTCCGACATTCTCTTATTGGAAACAACTTCCAGATACAGTCTGCAAACATGCTGTTGTTTGCTTTGTACATTAGTGACGCTATTTTAAGATCCGCAAGTTCACTAAATTTGAGTGCCTGAGATATTTATGAATAATTTATTCGTCGTTTTGCGATAATCGGCTCTGTTAATGACTCTGATGGCTCTCTCCTGAAGCAAGGAAATCAGATTCGGGATTGTTCTATATATTTTTCCCCCAAACTTACATTGAAGTATCAGAAGAATGGTCTAGTAAATGTCATGAATTTGAGTCAATAATGTCTTTTGCTTTATTCAATATTGTGATGGACTTTAATATTTTGGTTTTTATATGTTCTCATATACTCTTTCTATCTCAATATCATCTATCAGAATTTGTACTTGCTCCTACACTGGAGCATAACACACATTTTGAGGGTGTTTTGCCTCTTTTTAATCATTATTTTGCATTTTTCTGAAGTCGTAATGCATCTGTTTGTGGTTTTGCATCTCTTCCTGATCAGTATGTGTTAATTTGAGTGACATTTCCCAGTTACAGGTCAAGGTTTGGCTTGGACAGTAATCTAATCATGTTGCTGGCCTGTTTCCAGGTGTCACACAATCGATCACTGCTTCAACATTTCTGCATTTTCCCCACACACACACGCGCACCCTGAATAATGCCACACATCCTCACAGATGCTTTCACATCCCTCTGAATACAGTGTTGATGGATTAAATAAAGAAAAGCTAGGAGGAAAGAGAGGAGTGCTCGGATGTGAGATGTGACCCTGCAGATGAAACAGAGGCGACATTCACTCAGTCAGACAGCAGGACTATTCTGGGAAACATCACTGACAAGATCACAATAATTGGCAGAGGAGGAGAGACACAGAGACAGACACATACATGCTTTACAGTCTTCATAGTGCGCGCACTCGTGCATGAAATGTGCTTTACAGTGGATGCAACCTCCTCCCTGCGTTTCCATCCATCCACCCCCTCATGCATGAATCCGTTCATCCCAAACACCAACACCAGTGACTGTGACGGGGCATTGTTACATCCACACACACACACACACACACACACACACACACACACACACAACCCTTACACAGGAGGACTGATGTCTCACCTTGCTCCAGGTCCCGCTGGTCGTACCACGGCTCCTCTTCCTCCGTCACAAACTCCTCCATCCTTCCTGCACGGAGCATCGATGCTGATGAACTTCTCCTCTTCCTCCTCACCGGTGATGTGATCTGCTAATTCACGGACGGCTCCCCCGGAAGTGACAGCAAACAACAGCCTCCTCCCAAGTGTGTAACCCTCTGATCAAATGCCTTGAGGAGAAAATCCCGGCAGGCAGCGCACCTGCTCCTTTTTCTTCTTCTTCTTGAATCGTCTGCTGCCACAAACCAAACCACTTCCGGTCGTTCACACCTGCAGGGCTGGGATAAAACAGTCCGTGCAGCAGCTGGTGGAGGTGGAGAGTGTTCCAGTGTGTCTTGTGTTGGTCTCATCAGTGCTTGATGTGCAGCAGCAGCAGCAGCACTGCCCTGCAGACGCAGGTTGGCAGCTCAGTGGCTGAACGCTGCTGCTGCGTTCAAGTGCTATCGGAAATGCGGATTCGGTGTGGGTACTTCAACTTCTATTCCTCCTGCTGCAGCCCGGCAGAAACATTTCAATACTGCTTTGACTCCATCATGAAGCAAGCTTATTTTAAGTTGAAATTTGACATGAATGTCATATTATTTTTTATATCCAACTGTTTGCAAGGCACAAAGTGAAACTACATCCCAACACTAGATGCCCTATTATCTACATCATAGTTTTAAGGTGCAGAAATTTAACCTCCTGATGCCGAACTTTTGTTTGGTATGCATTTTTAATTTCTCCTAGCTATTTGGGATCAGTAGGACCTTCATTCATTCATTTTTCATAACCATTTATCCTGTTAGGGGCCGCTGGAGCCTAATCCAGCTGACATTGGGTGAGAGGCAGGGTACACCCTGGACTATCACAGGGCTGACACATAGAGACAGACACATTCATACCCACATTCAGTTAACCTGCATGTCTTTGGACTGTGGGAGGAAGCTGGAGCGCCCGGAGAAAACCCACACTGACACTGGGAGAACATGCAGACTCCACACAGAAGGGCTCCACCACCCAGGGTTCAAATCCCTGACCTGGATTTGAACCAGATGGCAACAACACTAACCACTGCACCAATGTGTTGCCCTGATTAGTATCTCAGTAGGACCTGACTGGTATAAAAACAACTAAACATTGTCAATGATGATAAAGTCCAAGTGCCCTCAAATGAGCACTTCCTAATTAACAGTTTCTTAGCTTGTTGCTGTTACTAAAATTAGTCACATTTGTATTCCATATCAAACTACAGTGGTTAGCATTGTCACCTCACAGCAAGATGGTTCCTGGTTCAAACCCTGACTGAAAACCCTCCTGTGCAGAGTTTGCATGTTCTCTCTGTGTCAGTGTGGGTTTCCTCCAGGTACTCCAGCTTCCTCCCAATTGCTGACTCTAAATTGCCCGTAGGTGTGAATGTGAGTATGAATGGTTGTCTGTCTCTATGTGTCAGCCCTGTCACCCAATGTCAGCTGGGATAGGCTACAGCCCCTGGTGACCCTTAACAGGATAAGCTGTTACGGAAAATGAATGAATGAATGAACATAACTACCAGGTGCTGGACTAGCCGCCCATCCACCAACAGTAACATTAAACTGCTCATTCTGTGTTTCTACTGCTTTCATCATGCCTGTTTGTTTTAATGAGGAGGGGACCTCTGCAAATATTCAGCTCCTGGTAAAAACCTCTTGAACAATGAATACTGACAGAATCCCAAACGGGAGCTCCTGCATGGCACATGGGAAAGGTTTGAGCTGGTTGCTATCTGCAATCCTCACAGTGAGATACCACTTAATCCTGGCCTGGCTCCTCTCAGTATCTGTAAAATACAGCTTTTTAATGCTAGAAGACTAATCCAATACCACACAACAAATCTGGGGCCAGGTTAACACATATGTTTAGGAATATGCAACATAGTGCTTGACCCACTCCGTGACATGCTGGTCAGGTACAGGACAACATCCAGTGCAAGACACATTCCTCTGAAATGCATCACAGAGTGTCACAGGAAGTCATTCCTGCCTGTGGCCATCAAACCTTTAACTCTTCCCTTAGAGTGTCTGACAGTAGATTCTGGCCCTTGGACTTATTATTCAACCCCTCACAGGGCTTTACAGCATACAACATCCCTCTGTCCTCAGACCCTCACAGTGGATAAGGAAAAACTCCTCAAAGAAAAACCTTTAACAAGGAAAAATGTAGAAACCTCAGGAGGAGCGCCTGAGGAGGGATCCCTCTTCCAGGACGGACAGATGTGCAATAGATGACATATGAGATATGTAAGAGAGGGATACGGCAAATAGTAATGACAACAACAATAATTTGGCAATAATATTGTAGTAATAATGATATTTTGGTCATTACAGTCAGTCAGAAGTTGGAATTAACCCTTACATGGAACACCACAGACTCTACTGTCATGTTTTCTTTATTAAATGTAATGATTTTTTACTCTGAACATCATTTCTTTTTTATTAAAATTAAAGTAGGACATTAAAAGCCCTAAGTTACAGTGGCCACCTGAATGCAGCACAGTGAAGGTGACGTCACCGTCTACTTGACAGCGTCCCCGGCACGGACATCTCCTCCCTTCCTCCCTTCCTCCCTCTCCTTCCCCCTTAAGTCTAATTGTCCAGTTGAAGACATGAGCGTTGATGAATTAACACACTGTCATCAGTCTGTTTCTGTTCAGCATTGACTTTATTGTAAACATTTAGGAGCAGAGAGTACACACACCACGGCTGCTCACACACACGCAGCCGGGCCTCTGTGTCCATCCGTGCCTCCAGGACTCTTTGGGCTTCCTTCTGAATGCTGAGACACAAACTGTGGCCTCTCACAGACGGACAGGCACTATGACTAAACAACATGTCGCTCAGTGGAAACCATGTCGCTAAAAAAGAAAAACATCCTGCAGAAATGATCCCTTTGCTACGAGACATAATAACCGAAGATAAAACTGAATCCATCTAAAACATTAGCAGGACATCTCACATCATACAGTATCAATATTTCCATTTACTCTGTTCTTTGTTCTGCAGACAGCAGTCAAAGACAAAGTATGTAGCAGCAGTAAAATATCTACGAGGCCTCCACAACACACACCTGCCTGGTTCGTGTCAAATATGAAAATATTATTCAGTGTTCCTCAATGTTCTGTCCCCATTTATGTCAAATGATGTCATCTTTACATTACTGATGACCACTATGTGTCTCTAGCAATGCTAGCCGTCTGCTGCACCGTCCACCACTTTGGTCCGGACTGAGTGTCTTACATGATCTCCAGAGGATGAACCCCAATGACTCAAATGATCCTCTGACTTAACATATCTTTTCATGATATGACCAAACACCTGCAAGACTAATAACATCCTTGTCATCATCAGCTGGGCTCCGACAAACAGCATTTAGTGTTAATAAGCAAATGTTACCTGCCAAATAGCAACATCGACTGTGTTTACATGCACACTAATATTCCGAATTTGTTAGACGTCATGTCAACAGCATATTCTGAATTATGCCTCGTTCTGATTGAAGCATTTTCAGATTAAGATGTGAGAAACATGCTGATATTATTCAAGTTTTAGGAGCATTCTTTGGACATGTGTACAGCGTATTTAGACTATGCATCTCAACACGGGTTTTTACAGCAGTTTCTTGTTAAGCTCTGTGCGTTGCCATGGATACATTGTACACAAATCAACTCGTGAACAGTTGTAGCTCCTATCATTCCACTTTTCCATATTTTGTAGTGATAAACATGTTCGGGGCATGTTAAACAGAGTATGCATATAAATGCCATGAAAACAGCTCAGTAGGAATATTGTCTTTTTCAGAAAATGGGCAAAAAACTGAACATTTTGTGCATGTAAACGTAGCCATTATGAGCATGTTAGCATTTAGCGCCAAGCACCACTGTGTCTGAGTACAGCCTCACAGTGCTGCTAGCATGGCTGCAGCCTCTTAGGCTGTGACTCAATTCTTGTTCTTCTGTAGTTACCCTTGCTATTTTAAATGCATAAGTGCATTCACACTGACACCGAGTACCTGGGCAGTGTACACATAACCATCAAAATGTAAAGGGTGGAACGCTGGACGCTCCACACCCTCAATGGGCGCCATCTTGGCTACATGGTGAAAGAGAGTGTGAAAAGGGCAGTCGAGGTAGCTGCAGTTGTTGTGGTCGCTCCACTGAACAAGCAAATAAGCCAGCAGGTATTTTGGCAGGTGACAATTGTAAAATGTTGGCAGTAAGGCTCCATCCAGTTGCAATTTGCCAACAAAAAGTGGTCGTCAAATGTTGCGACTGTACAACAGCCGTGTTAGATTTGAGACAACACTAAATTCCCGCACTACGCAAGTGAGTACACAGAGTACACAGCACACTACATGTAAGTGTACTTACTGAAGCATCTGAATTAAGACACAGCATCAGTGTTGCTAAATTAAAGACGCCTTTGGTTTTCATTCATTTCGGCTTAGTATGCAAATCAGCTTGCAGACTTGAAACATGTTTACTGGAGAGTTAAGTGCAGACAAACTTAAAAAAGAGTGCAGCATCACTTAAGTGCCATACTGTAGTGAAAAGAATGAAGGCCAATGGCTGCTTGCAGAGGACTAATTTAAAATCACATACGTTGGTCATCAGAAATGTCAAGTGTACACAGTTTTCAGTTAGTGGGCTGAAACATAAACAACACGTTCTATCAGTTTGCACACAGTTTTACTTCTGCTCTCTCAGGCTGTAACAGCCCACACGTTATTGCTTCATTATTGACATAAGCTTCTGCAGCAGCAACGAGCCCGAAAAAAAAGCACAACTCTAGCAGCAAATCAACTCTAAACCAGATCAGCAGGCGTCTGTGGTGAAGCCTGAGGTCACTGGGACGAGAGAAGCTTAGGCACTGACAAAGAGGAAGGGTTCGACCCTAAAAATGGCTACATTTTCCACTTCCCATCATTCCTTGTTCTCTGTGGTTTTACAGCTGTGCGGTCTTTTAAGGTGCTTCCAGTCGGCCTCGCTCTCACAGCGCTGGACGCCACTGAAGAACTTCTTGATGAGAGCTCTGGCTTCTGCTTTGACTGTGGACACAGAGACAAGCATTAAAGATGAGTCCATCGCATCTAGCAGAGCACAACTTTTAGATGAGAGGGCCCTCGCACCCAACTTAAGGGTGCTGACAGGCTGTCCCTTTCACATAAAACATGAATTCTGGGACAGTTTGGAGTTACAAACCACTTCCTGTTTTGTGGCCAAACACTGACATTTGACAACTCGCCACAGTCACACGGTTCGACGAAAACTCAAGTTTTAGGCAAAGTTTAATGTCCAAGGTCTTAAGATGGTGCAGACAAAATTTGAAGTAAATTGGATCAAATCTGTAGGAGTTTGTTAAAGTACGGGCCCTGGACATCACCAAAAAATGCACAAGAGTGGCAGACAAAATTTAAAATGGCTGACTTCCTGTTGGGTTTAGGGCATGGCTCCAGGAGGCTTTTTTTTGGGATGGTACACATGCCTACCAATTTTCATACCTCTGGGTGGAACATACTGCCGGGGCTGCTTGTTAGAGATGAATCCATCGCATGCAGCAGAGCACAACTTTCAGATTATTTCTCCCCTGCTTACCTTGGCCTTTCCCTCGACTCCTCCCCTCTGCCAGAAGGTGCGACAAGTAGCGAGCGAAGGACTTAAACAGCTCCTGCAAACAAAGAACACAACAGATATGAATTAATTTCGTTTCTTGCTGCTTTTCTGCCAACATTAAATTATATTTGCCGCTCTAACCTTGGTGGCGAACTTTCCCTGAGTGTAAAACGGGTCCAGGTAGCGAACGACGATGTCCGCAGTTTCCTTCAGTGTCACAGGTTTGGGTGGTTCGTTGACCGGGTGCAGAGCCCTCTCTTGTACTTGGGGGTTAAAGGTTACTTTTCTGTTGGCGGGGCGGCTGCGTTTCGCTGGAGGAGATGACTCTCTGTTTGCTTCTATACCAACTGTCAACTGAACACACATGCGTACCATCAGTCGCTGCGCAGAAGATAAATGTCAGGATTGGATGGGAAACAGACACTTACCCCTTCTGTTAACGGTGGTTTAGACTCTTCCACTGTTACGTTTTGTCTGTGTGAGAAGTAAATATAATTTTAGAGACCTTTCCATCAACTGTTTTTAAAACAGCCCCTAAATGACTGATTGTGTATCAGTTCCTCACCCTGTGTTACCTTAAATCTGTGAGGAGAACTTTGTTTTTGTTCTTTGAAATGATGCATTCACTTACTCTGCATTAGACTTCATACACTCTTCAGATGTATCTTGAAGCCGTTCCAGCTCCAACATCTCTATGTCATGGGTTTCCTTTTCTTCATCATCCATTATAACTATTACTTCTTTTTTACTGTCTTCTTGGATCACTTCCTGTGTCTCCACAGGGTTGACCTCTAAGTCTTCCACAGCGACAGGTGAGTGTTCCTGCTCGCTACTGTTTTCTTGTGCGACTACCACCGCTGTGTGAGTTAACGTAGCATCAAGCCTCTTCAGCGTCTCCACCTCCTCCTCGCTTTTGTTGGCTTTTGTTGTTGTTTCTTTCTTCATAAAGTACTGGGAAATGTTGCGGGAACTCTTTGCAGCTTCCACTAGCTTCTGCTGCTTCTTGCTCATGGCTCTGCCTGCCTTTGTCGGGCTGTTGAGGGAGGCGGCAACGGCATTAGCTTTGGCTCTGATGGATGACGTTACAGCTGAAGATGCATCTGTGTTTGTGTCTGTAGAGCCTCCTGAGCTGTCGTTGTAAAATCCACCACTCTCTGTCGCTTTCTTAGAAACATTTTCTAACATGGAGGGCTTCAGCAGATCCTTAGCAGTCTGGAAGGGGTTGGACGATCCCCTCAGGCCTGCTCCGACTCTCTTACGCTTCATCTGGAGGAACAATGCAAGAGTTCATGTTTATATCTGAATACTCTGAAGCCACAAGAATCCACAATAAGTGCTAATTTAATTTGGAGAAGCATGTGTGTAGTGAAGAGGATCTTACTGAGTAGATCTCAGATGCAGGCGTGAAGCCCTGCAGTTCCTCAGAAAAAGAGGAAGATGAAGAGGAGGGTGTTTCCTCTTTGACTTTTGACTCATTTTCTCTGGATTCACTGCTGCTGTCAGTCTCGACACCTTCTCCTTTTTCTCCAGGTGCTGTTTTCTTCAACTCTGACACCTTTGAAACAAGATACGAGTTAGAAACATCTTCCCAATCTTACTGTACGCTGCTGACGATGCTGTGACAGGCACAGCAGTGAGTTGTTACCTTTTTCAGGACAGCAGCTTTGTACAAGTTGGAAGACTTGTTGCTCTTGAAGACCTCATACTCAACATCCACAGCTAAAGACAGGGTGTCACTGCTGAGAGACGGAGAAAACTTAGAAGACAATGCAGAGCAATTGTGAGGAAAGACAGTCAGAAAATTCAATGATGTTTGAGGAATGTGTCTGCAAAATTACTTGAAGGCGTCTTCTGCCCTCTGGTGGCCATATAGTGCTTCCTGCAGGAGGCAGAGGCAGTGTTCTCTGGCCTGCACAAGAGTATATATAAACAGAGTTAATAAATTAAAACTGAAATCATCAAGGAAGATCAAAACCAGAGGCATTAATAATTAAAGAGCCATATTTTTTTAATCTAGTGAAAAGACCACATTTGACAGAAATGTCTGCAGGAAGGAAACTTTCTGCATTTAATCTGCTGCAGTCTTTATCTTGTCTTGTCTTTTCATGTGCTGTATAAACACCGTCACTTTTCAGTTGAAACGCTGCCTCAGTCAACGCCCGTCTTCACAGCTCATCACACTGAGTCACTGAATTCTTGGAGACGTGTTAATGAGTGAAGCAGGTATGAGGAATGTGTTCGCAGCGTTCAAGTACCTTTACAGTGAGCCTGGGGATCCTCTGACTGCTGGCATCTCTGAGTGGGCAGTCAGCGTCTGCACAGCAGGATACATTGGTTATAAGACAGTTCAGATCAGCCTGGATATTCATTCAGAATTATTTCATCCATCCATTGACATCCCGCTTCTGACACCATGTTAAATCTGGACAGTTAACTAGTGAGTGATCGGCATAAATTTGCTTATTCAGCCATCTTTTAGAGCCCTGACACACCAAGTTGACAGTCAGCTGTCAGTGAGCGTCTGTCGTTCTAGGTTTTGCAGCATGTCCCACTCTGTTGGCACTGATCAGCCCTTGTCACCTTTTTTGGCCAATTCAGCATTATAAATCAATATAGGAGATAGCAGAGCTCGTCAGTTAATCAAATCACTCTCATGGCAATTCAGCACAGTGCACGAGAACAGAAACAAAAGTGAGGAAAGTAAACAAACCGAGGGAATGAGAAAGATTATTTTTCTAGCCATTGAGCTTTGGTTCTGTAGCAGCTCTGATTCTTTCGCAGGACTCAGAGTGTCTACAAGTATGAGACATTTATATTTAATGCTTTTAAAGACCTTTTTTCTGAAGATAATCGTTTTAAAAATGTGATGTTTAAAAAAGAAAAATCCTCTTTTGTTATTTAAGCATTGTAAATAAGTATAAAGGTAATAATTATATATGTGGTCATGTGTAGAGGTAGGATTTATGTATAAAAACAGAGTGAGTTAGGTTAGTTGCCAAAAGGTTAGTGCAAGTACTGAGTAAAAGACAATATTAGGTCCAGTGGTAGGTTTAAAGATTTGCCTCTGCCACACAGAAGACCTTCCCCCTTTTTAGCCAAAAAGATATTTACAGACAGATAAATGAAATTAGATAAAATGTTTGTGGTAATTAAGACCTAACAAATTGAAATTTAAGAGTATATAATTACTTTTAAGGTCCAATACTTCTAAAATTTAGGAGGCCCTGCAGACATCCTGAGCAATGATTAGTAATTGATTGTGTTATTGTTCCTTAACACACTGTAAATAACCTTTGTCCTTTCAACATCGGGTTCTGTTGTTCATGTGCTGACTGGCTAAGTGGCATCCTCAATTCGTCCTGTCATTCTCCCGGTTTCCCTTTCTGAATGGTGAATAGAGACTACCGCCACCTGCTGCTATGGAGTTATTTCCTCTCACACAGGTGCAGAATGTATGTGCTAGCTGGACATTGGCTGGAGTCTTTGTGGTGTGTTCAAGTACAACTTCTTGGCAGAGACATAGGCATCATTAGGCGACGCAACAATCAGCATTTGTCACCACTAGTTCTTTGATGTCGGTTTGGTGTGTCTGGGCCTTAATACGGTGGCTCAACAATATCATGACAGCATTTACCTGGGGGAACAAAGTCTTCCTTCCGACTGTCAGTTCCCTAAAGAAACGAGCACAGACGAAAGTTAATTCTCAGATATTCACTAAATACATTCACTCTCACACATCTAATACTGTATCACAGGCTTGAGAACAACACTTGCTCCACTGCAAACACTCCACAAATACACACTCAGGACACTGGACAAAAACCTGTTAAGTTACCATCATAATAAAATCACTCATAAGAATAATCTCCTGACCTTTGACAGCCTGGTGTGTCTTATGATGCTAGTTCCATGTGAAAAATGATCAATAATCTGGTTCCTTCCCCATTAAAAACTTCTTAACACCAACAGAGGCGACATGTGATACAGCACAGATCTACTGATTTTGGCAGATCAGCCTTCTCTAGCAGAGACCCAAATTTTGGAGCTCAGTACTGAGTTATATAACAGCGTGCTGCGGCATTACTGATTCTAAATTTAAGATGAGGATCATGGCTAAAATCAACTCAATCATCTACCCATCGCACTTAAACACAAACAAGTAATGTGTCTCAGTGACGTGAAATCTTGTTGTTGTATAGTTAATATATAATATATGTATAGTTAGTCTTGTAATTGTGTTTTAAAATAAACAAAACAATGTGACACACTTCCTCCATCTCTGCACCATTACCTCTCACCTCCTGCCATTCACACTTAACCCTCGCACTGCTAAATTAACCTATATGAGAGATTAGCTGGGCACCTTCTCCGTCACAGTCTGGTACAGCAACACAACCACGCTTGAGATGGAAAAGTTAGAAAGATGTACCCATAGCGTCTGAGATCATTAGCTGTTGTCTTGCCTCTGCCTCCTCTGTACATACCACACGTATCAGACACAAGATGCAGACAGTGATAGCTGCCTCTTTAAATCCCTCCCCTTCTAAAGGAGATATAGAGCTTTAGATGGAGGACATCTCACCTCAGGATTAGTACATACCCTGAAGCTGTTCGATACTTGAACTCTGATGCACAGGCACCACAACTGTGATGATGATCCTGACAAAACTCTCTAGGAGAAACACGTAGGTTTATCTTTAACTCTGAGTGAGCTGGCCAGTCGTTTTTTATAGTCATGTAGCTCTCAATCCTGCGAACATGTTTTTGGGTGAAATATTACTTTCGTCTAGTAGATCAATTACATAAAGAGATTTAAATGAAGTTCTGAAAGGCTCACTTCGCCATTTCATCTCTTCTTCATTGTTTAAGTCAGTTTCTCTCTAATTTACAATTGTGGCATTCCTGCTTTTACTGAGCTAGACAGGCTCCACTTGGACCTGCTGATAAATAGTTGTACTTCAATGTTGTGCCGACTCCACTGAACATGTGGCAGCGATTTACCACAATCCTTTCTTACAGGGGCCTCACCAGCCCCTGCTTTCCTGCTGCAAACAGCTGGCAAACAGATGCACAGAAACACAGCACAAACACTGCGTGGAGTTGTTTTTCTAGCTACAGAAAATATACCTTTCTGAAAAGAGTTTGTGTGTTGATGATTGTGTTTCACCTTCCGCATGCTCATCTGCTTCTTGAAGAGGTCTGTAAACTCCTTTTTCCTCTTTGCGGTGTCCTCGTCACCACTACCTGCCTCCCCTTCATCAAACCTGTAAGATGTGATGTCAGTGTCAATCAAGTTCACCACTGCTGTACGTGATAACAAGTAGGACAAACGTAAAGTTGTCCTGCCTTTCAAAGCCGTAGCCCTTCTTCCCTCCTTCATAAAGGTCCGGCAGAAAACCGAATGGTCCTCCTTTGCTCTGAGCTTCAGTCTTGGTGCTGAGGACTGCCGCCTTCTCCAGCTGGGCTCGCACAAGCTTGGGGTTTCGACAATAGTCGCAGGCACCTGCACAGTTTGGCGTCTTGTCCCCAAAGAACTTGGAGATGGTGGCATGGCGACAGCTGAAGGAAAGATAAGAGACACTGTTAAAAACAAAGGATGCACTGATTTATCAGCCAAACATTGATATCAGCTGATATTGGCCTTGTTGACTGCCACCGGCCAATCAGCAAATACCTTGGCATTTACCGATGGCAGTGGCTGATATTTTTCAGTTGTGTCACATCAGTTTTGTGCAGGCTAAAAAGCAGGGCTTGAGACTAACAGCGTCCCTTCATCCCAGGGATGAACAGAGATCTTCCACGGGATGGCTATGGGATCAAACTCTAGCAACGCGTCAGGGGGCGCACTCTATTGTTTCCCTGATAATGCGATATTGTATGGAACAAAGCGGTGAATTAAATCAACAGGAGATCTAGTTCATGTTAGCTGTTACCCAGACAACATTTGTACGACCCGCCCATGTAGGTAGTAAATGGGCTTATAAATGGTCCCTTTATGAGACTGTCCGAAGGTTCCATAATGGCCCCATGCCAATTGCCCATATGGGTGGGTTTACCCAAGTGGGCCCAGGATAAGATGCCCGGTACAGGGCCATACCCATTTGGTCAACATTGTATGTGGGCCCCATGTGGTTAGTAAATGAGCCAAAAAAAAGGGCCCTTTATGAGATTGTCTGAGGGTTCCATAATGGCCCCATGCCAATTGCCAACATGAGTGGGTTCACTCAAGTCGGCCCCACATGGGTTATGCTACAGCTACCTGGTTACCACATGGGTATGGGCCCAAAACGGGCATCTTATCTGGGGCATGGGGCCATCATGGAACCCTTGGACGGTCCCATATAGAGCCCATTTTTCAGCCCATTTTCTACCCACATAGGCCCCATATACAAATGTTGGCCAGGTTAGCTACTGGATCAAGTTTTTGGCAGCAAGAGTAAAGAGATTTTTTTATGTTTTCACAGCAATATAAATTAAATATTAGAGAGGGAATTGTAATACTAATATAGATGTTTTTCATGCAAAAGAAGTTTATATTAAAGGCTGTTTCATAAATTTGTATGACTGAATTTGTGCTCATTCAAAGGAATGAGTCACTTCAGAACAGTTAATCTATTATAATGAATACTTCTTTGTTTCCCTGGCACAAAAGGGGGAATAAATAACAACAAAAACAAAAAACCAAGAACAACAAAACATCAGTATCGGCCCAGAACTGAAAAATCATTCCTTAATAAAAATGAAATACATGCGAGGACAGGCTGGTACAGCTCCTGTGAGCTACAGCAGAATACATTCATAAAGTCTAAAGTTGGCAACACAAGAAATTCTAAATTTCATAGTGCTGCCTTTATAATGCACTCTGTTATGTATTGTAATATGTTTATTGGTGTTCAATGTCTTTTTCCAACAATGATACAACACATATATATTTGACAGCAATGCAACAATTCCTCCCCTGACTGTAAAGAAACATTGTTTATCATATATATTGACGACTTGAAATCAGCATCCCTGATTCCATCCCTACCACCCTGCCAACCTGTCCATAGGATTACAGGTTACAAGATGCATTCAGGTAAAGGAGAGAAGCTACCAGAACTTCATCAAATATTTGTATTAACTACTCAAACAAATGAAGCTCTCTGCTGTCATGCAACATTGATAGGCACCACCTTATTCTTCATCTTTATCAAGAGGTTCCTGTAGCAAATCCAAAAGGCCCAAAAAGGGACTCCATATCTTAATAAAGGTTTGAGAGGACCATTTTGAGTATGTATTTGATTTTTTCTAACTTACAAAAATACACAACATCTCTGACCCCATGAGGAAAGGATGGGGGAGTGCGTTGCTTCCAATTAAGAAGGATCAAACATCTTGCCAGGAGCATTGTCAAAGCTATCCAAGTGTGGGCTTTATTTGGCAACATAGCACAGGATTCCTTCAAAGTTATACCGAAAAGTACGCAGACTGGGTTGGAGTCCAATTGGGTTTCAAACATCTTGCTAAAGGCTTTAAAAATACTTGTCCAGAAGGCTGAGAGGTTTGAACATTACTTATGTATTGTATTTTTGTTGCTGTTTTAAATTGTTTTATGACCCTGTGTGGTGAAGTCTCACTTGCAAAAGAGTTTTAAAATCTCAATGTGACTTCCTAGTTAATTATGCTTAAGTATACACATTGGATTCTGCATCTAAAAGGTTAGTTGTGACGATGTTTTTGAGCGAACCCCAAACATCTCCCCATCATACACAGAGCATCTAGTGCATTATTGATCTGTTAGCTATTGTGTAACCATCACACAGTACTATGATCAATGGTTCTGTTCTTCTGTGAGTCAAACAGGTCTCCCTTGTTCCATGAAATAAAAAATACATCTGTCTGATAATGGACGGAGCTGTTACCCTCCTCAGAACTTCATGCATCAATAACAAGAATACATTAGTGCTAATTAAATCTTGATTTGGGACCTAATTAGTCTTATTCTCTATAATTTCAGAGTTATTCGGACACAATGCTTTGATTCTTTTCTAATAAGTTCACCTTCCTGCATTTTGCTTTGGATGCAATTGTTGCCATTACTTTAATAAAAAAAGACCTCACACTTCTATTCCAGATCCAGTATTATGTAACAGTCAATATTCACACAACTACACACACACTCACACACGGTCTGTTTGGGAAAGAGCCCATTAGATGAGCCACTTCAACAACATACTAACTACCTTGCTGAAAATGGAAACTCTGCCTCCACAGCCATGAAAGAGAGTTTCACCAAAGGAGGTGGGGAGAGGCAGAGAGGCACACAAAGACTCTGTGAGGCAACAGTCACTCCCGGGGAGGGCTGCCAAACAGAGAACAGCCTCAGAAGCAGACAAACTCAAGTGAGGCACACAGCAGATGAACTACTCTGCAACCAAACACCACAAACAAGAAGAGAGCAAGAAATCAAACGACCAAAAAGAAGAGACAGATTACGAGGAGTCTGAGAGAGGTCAGAGGAGCACTCCACATGCAGAGTTTCATCAGTACCTGAGGAATAACCTCTCATAACCTCAATCTCAACCTGACTGTCTGTCTGCGTCTGCTCGTGTCCTCCTCTGGGTGACGTACTACACGTTTCAACAACAAACTAGCACGCTGACAACGCTCAGCAGGTTAACTCCTCCAGAGAAGACATGTCATGTTCATCACTGCCTCCTCGTCATCAACTGGTCTGCTTACTTCTGTTTTGTAGTTTTTGCCAGTCAGTCTGGGCTGGGCTGAGTGTGTGAAAACAACAGAGACTCTCACGGGTAAGTGCATTTCACTGCGAGTGTGTCTGTTTCTGTGCAGTTTGAGAGGCAAAGCACCTGCGAAATTCTCCAGGTTGAGAAGAATGTGAAGAATGTGTTCAGAAATAGACTTGTATAGCGCAAACACAAATAGGGAAGTTAAACTACGCTGCTTTTAAATGTAACTGTGGCATGTTCGCGTTTCTCACAATTTGAACGCATCTTTAATAACAATAAGAGCTAAAGGGGAAAGTCTGGTTTGGTGAGACCATGGTGACAGAAAATTGAGATTAATCATTGTCTGCAGACTGAGATGATTTTAAGAAAGAATGAAATATAATAATAGATAACAACAGGATCTGAAATTAGCACCTCTCAAGCGTAACTGCAAAAGTATCCTTATCAGGCAGACTCATCTGCTGCACCACCAGCTAACTAACTAAGTCTGTACAGTGGTAACAGCGTCCGGTTTGGTATCTGCATGTTCTTGAAATATAAAACCACACTTGAAAACAATCTTTCATATGAATTCTGCTGCACTAAAACTGGCACAAAGTGGACGCTCCAATTCATCAAATAGCATGAAAACATTAGGTGGCCCTCAGCTGTCAGTGTATTTGGAATGCAGTTTAACAGCCCTGCAATAAATCTTGACTTGATGAGTGTTATAATATTTAGTTTGTGTTTAAACTGTTTTATAGAGATGCTGATTCAGCTTTGTGTTCATGCTGTTTACCAGCCTTTTGCTAGGAGGCAAAGAGTTAACTGACAGGTGTTATTAAGACACAACAGAGAGAAAAACCTGTTTACAGAGAAATGTAAGACCGTACAAAAGCCACAGTATTTTGGGGAACAAAAATGAAAGATATTTAAGGTATATTATGCAGGATTTTCCAAAAACAAAGTAAATGACTCATACAAAAGTAATCCCTCTCAATCATCACTTATGACCGACTAGAAGTATGTGGCAGTGTATTTTTCCCACAGAGACTCTGCCCTTTGCCTGTATTTTCTTATTGTCTTCTTGTTTTGCTGTGTTCAGAACATTCCTGGGCCCAGCACGCAGGTGAGGTCTGGACTTAATCAAAAGATAGCAAGCAGGCGCCAAACCATAAGCAGCATGCATTCAAAAGGAGGCTACAAAAATCATGGACACAGCACAGACAAATAAAAAAAGCAAAAATAGCAAATCTAGGGTTGACTGTCACTTTCATTGGCTATACCAGAGGTTTCCCAACTGGTGCAGCCACAGGGTCCATATTTCTCCTTAGTCATTAGTTCAAGGTCCACACAGTTCAATATATTCAGCGTCATACTTGTGTTTGGCCATGCTGTCGAGCTAGTTTGCTGTCTCTGTCATGTAGCTGCCCATTAGTCACTCACTCTATAGCAGGAAACAACACTTCCAAGTAAAAGTTCTGTGCCGTAAATTCACTGTACTTAGAAATAAAGTGCGTTTTTTACAAACTCATGACCCACTTTTGGACCACGACCCACCAGTTGGAAACCACTAAGCTATACACATTTAACTGACAGGTGTTACTGGGACACAATGGAGACAGTAAATTAAACTTAATTACAGAGTAATGTAACACAGTACAACAGCCCTAGTATATATAGGACAAGTAACATGAAGATAGTAAAGGTATATTTTGGGAAATGTGCTCCTTTGCAGGTAGTTAGCTTAGCAATGCTAATAGCACAAATAATGGAAACAGGGAAACAGCTAAGTAACAAGACTGGCCTATCAGCACCTCTAACGATCACTAATTAACAGTTTATATCTTTTTTTGTTCAATCTGTACAAAAACCAAAGCATGAAAACAACAATTTGCTATTTTACAGTGGTTATGTGAGGAATTTCTTATTTGCTGGGACCAGTTGCCAGGCAACCGGTGGACACTACAATCAGACCCATTACCAGTTATAAAATGGCTAATTGTCATTTTTACTCTATGGTCTTTGTATTCTCTTTACCATTAAAACATACGAGATACAATGTGTTAATTAGTGAACCTCTGAGGTGTTGATAGGCTGATGTTGTTACCTTTGGACTAGAGATGTGCGCAATCAGTCGACTAGTTAATTAAGCTTTGCTACCTTTGTTGGTCGGCACCAGAAATATTAGTCGATCATACTTTTTTTTAAAAGATATTTTTTAGGGTTTCAATACAGTACTTTTAAAGTATTTGTGCTACGCTAAGCTAGCCTGCTGCTGGCTCCAACTAGCTACATACTGCAGACATGACAGTGGTGTCGATGTTCTCTTCTAACCCCCAACAAGCTTTTCTCCAAATATTCCTCTTCCTTTAACAATATAATGAACTATATTCTATCATACAGACTTTGTGCTACTTTGTTATTGTAGGTATGTTTCGTAATGCAATTCGATGCAGCACAGCCAGCAGAGAGCTCAACCCACAAACTGTCACACCCAGTGAAATTTGATTTACTTTAGAGCACAATAACACAGTCAACATTAAATCACTTGACACTTGGAACGCCACCCATCATGGTGACTCAACACATTACAGTCTGCACACATTAAACACAGGTGCCCAGAGAGCCCTCTCTCAACACAAAGAACACTGAACACAGCGTTACCTCCTTTTGTCACGAAGACAGCCTGACAGAGAGTTAGCCTGTTAGTTATGCTGAACACCTTAAACCTCCAGCACCACTCCTGTGTCATTACTGTGGTGATGACACTCACACTTGGCTAGAAAAACCACATGCTTTACATCAGTGCACTTCCAGGCAGTAAAACTCCTCACACTCCTCTGTCACACTTATCCTCCCAATTTCTCTTTAAAAGGGAACCTGCATATTGAGAAACTGTTAAACCGCACTTTGTCATGTTCGTAGATAAAAAGCTGAAAGTTACATGCTTGTGTCAACACACCAGCGATGTCGTCTCACCCACTCAGTGTGTCAGTAACAAGCAACAGGAGTTATATCCTGATGACTCTGAACGCAGGCAAACAAATGAGACACTGTGTAAACCAAATTCAAGCGTGACCTTTTCACTGTAAATTCTTCCACCACACCAGGATGGATGCCAGAGAGGAGACGCTGAACATCCTGAACAGGATATGGGTCAAGCTGCAGGGTCTGCCCAGTGCCAACCCTGTAGAGCTGGGAGCTTTCTTTGTCATCTTAACCTTCATCTGTGAGTCTGCTCTTTATATTGCCATTAGTTTATGTATTTTATTAAAGGGTAACATTTTTCAACCTGGACCCTTTTCTCCCATGTTTATGTGTTTAAGCGATTGATGTGAACAACAATTTTTGAAACTGGTCCAGTATTGAGAGAAAGGGCTGCAGCCAGCAACCGTGCAACACCTGCTATGTAACCAGATGGGGCAATTGTGCGCCGTCACTTTATGTCCATTAATTGTAGCAAAAACGACTAAAATGACATACCCAAATTAAAATGACTGTAGCGTCTGAACCACTCTGACTACATGCATGCATGAGGTTTTGCCAGAAAGAAAACTCCCTGAAGTTTATGGTGAAAGTGTCAGAAACACTCTAGGTGATACAGAGACAGAGTAATGGGCCTCTGAACTCAGTAAAAAGTTGAAGATTTTGCCTAAAATAAAATGAAAAATGTATTTCAGGATGAATAACTGTCTGTGGCTTCATCTGAGCAGGTAAATGACACTGTGGGGTTTTAGACACACTATCAATGAACATTTGTGTCAAATTTGAAGAAGACTGCTCAAAGTATGACCATTCTACAGTGTTTTTTCCATGAAAAGATCCACGAGGAGCTCCAAATAACAGAGTGCTCACTCTGCTTCAAAACAGTACTATCAGTGATCAAACAACACTCAGCCAGCTTCAAACATCGTACCTTATTGAAATCAGGTGTGATTATGATAGCTGATGTTGTTTATGACACAGAAACACCATAAAATATCACCAAATAAAGCCATATGAAATGTGAAAGTTATGATCCCACTTTCTAGGTGGTATATCTCAGCCAAAAATAGTGGTAGGAGTGAGACTCTTGTCTGAGGAAAGGCCTTGTGCCCGAAACGTCACACATCCATGAAGTGATTAAATTTTATTTGCATTGGAGCTTTTTTTGGTGTGCGGACTTCTTTTCCTTTATCTTACACGTTTTGACTTTTTTGTCCAGCACCCAATCCTTATTTTTGGATGTGTGCGCTTCCTCATTTGTAGGAGTGAGACTCTTACCTTTTATAAATCAGCTACGTGCCTGCTAACAGCTCCACATGAGATCGCGAGCAATCCTTTAACTTTTCCCTCGAAAAACGGCATGACATGGCTTGTCACCACTCATCGCGATTTTGGACTTTGTGTGTTTAGGCTGCTCTGGTGCGAAATCCATTAGAGATAAAAGAAAAATGATTCTGGATTCAGGAAGCCGAGAGCTTTCTGAATCTGGTGATACCAAACATCACATGGTTTGATGACGATGTGCACCTGTGAGATACCATTTAACAGAGGAGGGAGGGAGAGCGGACGCCGGCGTCCGACCGGACTTAGGGAGGTCAAATGTCTCTTTAGCTTTCGCTTCATCCAGTCTGTTTGTTCTTGTGTCAAAGTCTCATTTAATGACAGAATTGGGCACCTAACTCTGCACTTTTAAGGGTACCGACCGCATTACATTGGTACAACCGAGTACTAATTAATGTTAAATCAACTGGTGCTAAATTTTGCTTCATAACACTTTGCGGTACTTCTGTCTTCTGCTTTGAACACAGTAGCTCAGTGGAGCTCTGTTTCTAATGTCTGTCTCTGCTGCAAAGCCCCCCAAAGCCGGCCACAGAGCTCTGCAGCAGGCGACTTTCTAGCTTTGGGGCACTTGGCAATGCTGGCACCTCCTGTCAAAACCCAGCATTATCATCCAGGTGCACTCTCAGGTAAAAAAAATTGTCCCTCAAACCCTGTCCTTGAGTGAGACTTAAGCCCCATTTCCGCCAAACACTTTCGGTATGGTACCTTTGGAACCAAAAGTAACCCCTCAGACATGGTACTGAGACTGCAACACATCCACTGCAAACAGTACTCTTAAATGTGGGCGGGGTTGTACCGAACTGAACTGAACCGAACCGTACTGCTTAGTGGAAACAGGGCTTTAGACATAATAACAAACAGACCGGATCAAACGAAAGGTAAAAGGACACTTTAGACACTCACAATAACAATCTGAGCCTGTGTGTGGCAAAAATAACCACTTTTAATGGACATACAGTGATGGTGCACAATTGCCCCATCTGCTTACACCATGGGTGTTCCACGGCTGCTGGCTGCTGCCTCTTTCTCAATACTGGACCAATTTTTAAAATTGTTGTGCACAAGAGTCCTTTCGACACAAAAATGTGGGAAAATTGAGTCCAGGTTGAAAAATGCCAAGTTGTCCTTTAAGAGTGAGCTGGTACTGATGCTATTTTATTTGCTCTCCCACAGTGGTGGTCGTTCTCTTCATGGTGCTGACCTGCGTGAACTACTGCTGCTGTTGCTGCTGCTGCTGTCGCAAGACCCCAAAAAAGGGATCGACCATTTGAGCAAATGTGTATCACCTGATGAGACCTAACAGGCGATGGTGATAAAAACATCCTTGAGACACAACAACAGCTCCTTCAGCTCTCTCAAATGAACCCTATAAGTGAATGAAAACTCCTTCTGGGAGTCATGGCCATATACTTCATAAACATTCAAGACATTTCAGTGACTGTTGAAGCCTCATGCAGGGTGTGTTCAGCAGAGTTCAAGGGGCCCAACCCTTGAAAAACAAAACAACCTGACAAACACAGAGAAGGACGTCCTGGCCGGCTGCCAAAAACACCTGCTGAAGCTGCCAGGTTTTCAGGAGAATCCACATTCTTCAGAGCATCCCTGTGCTTTTCAGGGCAACAACACCTAACAACCACACCTCTGCCCTGAGGAAAAGGACGGGCCGATCCAAAAAATTCCAAGCATGGAATATGAGCTATAAAAATGTGGAGGATAATTAAAAACTGCAGTGAGCTGCGCTGTGATAAATGAAGGGGAGAGCCAAATTATTTTGTTATGCTTTTCTACACCTTACTATGTGTCATTCTTGAGGAATGAGTGTTGGCAGTCAGACGTGGAGTTAGATAAGATCCTCCTGAGGGGGAAGCTTTCTGACCTCAAAGAGTTTCTTGACGTACTTCCCAACAAAACATAGATCAAGTCTGCCCTCTGCTGTACACATACTGTAATGGACTATGACTGTATTTTTAAAAGCACAGTGTGCATGTAATAACTTTTGTTTCATGTATAAAACTGCATATATATGTACAAAGGGTGGGGATATGTAATTCTTTGACTGTATACTTTTATACACAATAAACAAAATGCATGTGTGACCGCTTTACTTACGATTCTTGAGCACAGAATGACACCATGGCATCGAAGTCTGTAATGGCTGCTTTGTCCGTCTCCTTTTCAAAGCCACGTTTCGCCTGCAGACAAGTTTACAAAATGATCACACACCTGAGTTCTTCAAACGTGAGCTCTTTGCATTTTGAGTTGCTGTGCTGACCTGTTTGCGGCCAATCTCCTGGCGGATGAGGAAGTTGATTTGCTCCTGGTCTTTCTTAGAGTAGTATGTGCGACAGGAGGAGGGCAGGCCGTCTCTCCCAGCTCGCCCTGACTCTTGATAGTAACTGGCCAGGGACTTTGCGAGGTTCCAGTGAGCTACGAATCTGTGGGATTAAAGATAACATCAGCACATGCATTTTCACAAATCTTTTTATTAATTTTTTACTAGATTTATGGGCAGTATACAATGACATATTAAAGATGTCAGAGTGAGCTGGTCTCTGGTTCGTATACCAACTTACAACATTGAGAATGAATTGAATTGAGCCCATACTGTTAATTCATACCCTAATGTGCCATATCCATATAACCTTCCCACCCTTACTCGAAGTGATTATAATAAAATAAATATTTACATCAAACATCGGGCACATGTAGAAAATGATAATAGTAATAAGATAAGTGAAAAAGATAAAGAAAATAGAATAAATAATAAAATAAAATAACATAAAAAATAAATTAATAAATAAAATAAAATAAAAAATAAGAATGAATAAAAAGTAAATTGGTAACAACTGGATTCTGGGAAATGTTGTGACAGCACATGCAATTCTGTCGCTGATACAAAACCATGCATCTTGCCTCACCTGACGTTAGCCTTGTCTACTCACATACCAAAGCTGATGGTGGCTGCAATAACCAGCACCTTCCCCTGCATCCACTCATTCTGGACCTCTGTGCGATCTCCTGCCTTCAGACCTGTGTTATAAAAGATAAAGTCAAGCATCTGAGCCCAAATCATGTGTTTCTCAACCCTATGCATGTATGGATGAAATCAGAATTACCTGCATGGTAAGGTTTGGCCGAGACTCCGAGCTTAGTCAGCTGGTGAGCCACAGTTTCGCAACCCTCTCTGGTCCGACAGTACACAATCCCACAACCCTGGTGACAGATATTACAGACAGTAGGTTAAAGAAACCAGCAGAGGTGAGTCAACTAAAACGATACTCAAGTAAGAGCATCGTTACTCAATAATCACTCATAACTCAAATAGAGGTAAAAGTACACATAGAAATAATTACTTGAGTAAAAGTAAAAAAGTATCTCAGAAAAAACTAACAAGTAGTGAGTAACTATTCGATGCAATTTATAACATCAATGTATTACATTCAAACAGGTGCTCAGCAGGTAATAACAAATGTGAAGTGCACCTAAATCATCAAGAAAGGGATAGTTAGGATCTTTTGAAGTTGGGTTGTGTGAGGTACTCATCCACAGTCAGTGTATTACATACGGTAGATGTCAGTCGGCACGCCCCCAGTTTGGAGAAGCAGTTGGGTACCGCCACAGAAGCTAAGCAATGCACAACTGTCGCCAGGGTGGCAGCCACAAAAATCTATCTTAGTTTAAGTACATGCTATATTAAGGAAATTTTCACTGCTCTACCTGGCCACAGACAGAGCAGACAGAGAGGCTATAAATGGCTTCAGCTGCCCATCTACAGTATGTTCTCGTCAAAGCCACCAGACTTCATTGACAAAAACAGTAATTTTAGTTTGCTGAACACAGGAGCGACTGGTCTACTGCTGACTTGGTCAGTTAGTGTTATTGTGTGACTTTGGTGAATGCAAACTAACCCTTTAAAATGACAAAGTGAGACAATGGCCCAAACTAACTGATCAAGGCAGCAGTAGACCAGAAGCTCCTAACGTCTTTTATCAATGGAGTCTGGCTTTGAGGACAGCAATATAACGGCTTCAGTTACCCATCACAAATCACTGTCTGATGGAAAGGTAAAACAGTGAGAATGTTCTAAAAATAGTGTATGGATTTTTTTAAGGAGGCTAAAATACATTTTGTTGCTGCCCCCTGTCAACAGCATCATATTGCTTAGCTTTCATAGCGGTGCTCCGACCTGCTTCTCCAAACTCAGGCAGCAACTATAGATAAGTACCTCATACAGCCCCACTTCAAAAAATCCTAAATCTCCCTTTTAAGTGCCACATCAAGAACCAGACAATGACAGGGGATGCTCAAAGGTGAAGCTTTGATGTAGTCTGCATCATGTTTGTGTGTTTGTTTTTATTGCTCGCTGTTGTGCATGTGTGCTCAGCTGAATATAATAATTGTTTACAACTAGGGATGCACAATATTAGATTTTTTGCAGATATCCGCTTTGCTCATATGTACCAACTCATTTGACAGATAAGTGATAATAATAAATCCACTTTTTTCCCCACCTAATTTTAGTCATCATCACGTCTCTTCTGTAGTGGAATTAACATTATATCATGCATGCGTACTCTTATCGTGACGGCCCACCAGCAGATTGGGACATAAAATATAATGCTTTTCAAAGTATGTAATATTCATTCATTGTGCAAATTAAGAAAAAGTATGTTGGCTGATATTTTATTTTAAAGCCAATATTGGCCGATACCAATAACGTGCCAATTTTATATTTTATCGTGCATCTGTTTTTATAGCTAAATGCATCTGTAAAAGTAGCGAAGCTCAATGTAACAGGGTAAAGCACATATACTTTATCTACTACATTTGCTGAAACTGTCACTTTATCCTGACAGCAGTACAAGACAGATGTTGTGTGAAAAAAAAAATCATGTTTCTCCTCCTCCTGGTAGTGCTTCTCCTTGCACTTGCAAGAATCTACTGCAGCTGACTTAGTCTCTAACGCAACAGTCAATCATGGCTTGTGAACTGTGATCAGCTGGCAAACTAGGCAGCATTGATCAAATATGAATCAAGATTCTGTTACTGCATTACCTTATTCTCACCTCAAATGTTTTCAGAAACATATTTGAGTGTACTGTTTCTTAAAATGAGAACATTTGCTCTGGCCAATGGGCGGTGCTTTGTTATGGCTTGACTGTTTTAAACATGGTGACTGGGTCACAAACGTTTACTTTTTACAGGAAAAAAGTAAAGTTTAGACATCAAACATCTGAAAACATTTGAGATGAGAAATAGGCAAAGCAGTGTCTTGATTCATATTTGATTAGCGCTGCTGAGTTTGACAGTTTGACCACAGCTCACAAGCAGGGATTGACATGACTGACAGCAGTGTGAAAGACTCCTCAGCTCTGATTGGTTGTTTTCATTCAGGTGCAGTGAATTCTTGCCAATGCCATTAGGAGCACTAAGAGGATGCAGAGGAACATGATTTTTTTCCCACAGTTTATTTGTCTCATGTACTACTGTCAGAATATAGTGACAGCTTCGTCAAATATAAGAAAAAACTTGTTTTATAACAGTTAACAGCTTTCTAGTATTTTGTTGAAATCTGTAAAGTTTAAAAGGATTTTTCTTGTATGTAATAACGGTGAGAAATAGTCTAGGGAACACTTTTAGTTAACCACTGCTTTTCTATTCAGATAATTCTGTTTCTATCCTTCCAAATGAGCTGTTCTTTGTCTAGCATCCAAACATGACCATGATTTTAGTGACAATGTAAAAAAAGAAAAAGATGACGTGATCTATGATTCAGGGAAAATAAGCTGCACCACAAAAACAATGCCAACCTGTCCCTTGGAGCCGCTGTCCAGTGCCAGTGCCTTCTGAATGAAGGCGTAGAGGTGAACGTAGGGGTTTGGCAGCAGCTCCCTGAAGATCACATCATAGTGCAAGTTACTGCGGAAGACAGGTGTAACAAAAGAGAGTGGCGAGCTCAGCTTCAGGGACTGAACAATGTCATCTTGTACATTCTTGGGCGCTGTCGCTGTCAGGGCCAAACAGGGAACCCCAGGCATGCGGTCACGCAGCGCTCCCAGTTTGAGGTAGTCTGGCCTGAAATCGTGGCCCCACTGGGAGACGCAGTGAGCCTCATCCACAGCCAGGTAAGACAGCAGACCACGGGAGCACAGGTCCGTCAGGCAGGGCTGGAACGAGGGAGAGGCGACCATCTCTGGGGTGATGTAGAGCAGCTTCAGTTTGGGGCTGCTGCTGCCCAAGTCAGCCAGGATCAGACGGCGCTCGCCTGCTGGGAGCTTGGAGTTGATAGAGCAGGCAGGGATGTTGAGACTCTGCAGGCGGTCCACTTGGTCCTGGAGAGGAGCAGAGGAAGAGATTAACACATAATTGAGACTGTGCATTGCGTTGGAGCGGTCCAATCAAAGACAGAGACTGACCTGAATGAGGGCGATTAGCGGGGATATAACCAGAGTAATACCCTCAGCCAGTACAGCAGGCAGCTGGTAACACAGGGACTTTCCTGCTCCAGTGGGCATGCACACAAACACATCTTTGTCTCCTGTGGCAAGACACAACACCAGTCACCACCATGCCACGCATTATTCCCTCTGACAACACTACATGTAATAGATAACTACAACTATACCACGTATTTACACATGAACCAAAATGTCAGTTAAATTGCTGTTGCTCCGAGACAGCTAACGTCTGCTAATTAGCATTGAGATAAACTAACACAGCAGCTGGTATAAAAGCACATTTCTCTGTCTTACTTCTGACGACTGCTTTCACAACATCCTCCTGCTGCTTAGTCCGAAAGTTGTCAAACCCAAAGTGGGTTTTTAAAGCCTGTTTCAAAGTTGTTGTCATCGTTTATCTCCCTGTGAAGGAACTCATAGAAACCTCTTCGGTGTCGTCGCACGCTGGTGACGTCATTGAAGTCGCGATAAAAACGAAAACTAAAAATAAAGTTGGTTTTTTTTATTTATATTGTATTCAGTGTTTGTATACTCAGTGTTATTTATGTATATGGTATTTTATTTATTTATTTATTGTTTTATGTTTTTATTATCTTGCTGGAAAAAGATGCCGCGTGGTGTTTATATTTTGCAACGGCTTGCGTCAGAGCTCTGTGATTGGTCCAGCTGGTTCACGCCTTTCACAGCTGCTGGACACATGTGAGTGATACAGTACATGGACAACAGTATATGGACACACCTGTGCGCTCAGATCCTATACTTTCAGGTGAACCAGCCCCATTTAAAAAAAAAAAAAAAAAAAAAATTGTACACGTTGTTCCTATGCTCTGAATACTAAAAATATTGGTGGACATCAACAACCTCCCAAATCCAAAAGCTAGAGCGCTAAAACTCAATTTGACACCACCATAATTTTTATCTGAAATAAAAGTCCAGATATTGTGACAAAGGTTTACTTAAATATTTACCAGTAAACTTGGGAGGGAAGCAAGGGGGCGTTTGCTCTGCTCTCCTCTCAGTTTCCTCTCTTGTATCTTTCCTCTCCAACCCTCTATCCTCCTGTATGCTATATTATAACCTTTTAAGCATTAATCTGAATGTTCCCTTATTTTTGAAGCTTGTAAAGGTGACAATAAAAGGCCACTTGAAAATTTGGCAGTACATCCAACTGACTTCACAACTGCAGACCGCATGTAACCACACCAGCTCTGGCCATATCTAACGTCTTGACCTGCAGGATCGTCTAAGACCAGCCACCCAGACAGCTGATGCAACAAGGTTTGCACAACCAAAGAATTTGGCACACACTGTCAGAAACTGTCTCAGGGAAGCACCTATGCATGCTTGTCTTCCTAACCAGGGTCTTGACTTGACCACATTCATCATGGTAACGAACTTGTGTTGTTGTGAGGTTGGTTGGGTGTATTTTGGATTATCTTGGAAAATAACAATTGTTCACTGACACTGATTTTAACAAATTTGTGACCAAAGTTTGAGGGAAATGTATCTATTCAGGGCATAAAAAGTCTTGGATCTTAAACTTAAACCTGTGAAAATATGAGCAAAACCAATGTACAAATAAAGAGACCAAAAAGTAAGACATGGATTTGGTTTATTAATCATTCACAGAAGTGCATTCTTACTGCAGGGTTAATATTGCACAATACATGACATTAACACTATAGGTTTCCTTTCAAATATATGAAAATACATTATGTGTGTGAGCGAAGAGTAGCACTGTTACTCTATAGTGAGGAGGTGGACGCAACAATCACATTAAAGCAGCAGCAGCAACAGCAGGATAGAGAGTGGTCATACAGTGGAGCTATTCAATAGCAAAATGATGGTCTTTTACATCAGGATCTCTGATTCCTCCCAGTGACTAGGATATAACCATTTGTTATACTTTATTATGATATCTACTGGCTTCTAAAGGAAGAGGTGACAGCAGGAAACTCAACCCCAGAGGCAGGACGTGGGGCAGAGACACTGGCTCTTAGCTGCTGGAGACTTGATCACCAGATCCTTGATGATCTCCACGGTGCCAAACAAGGGGAACAGCTTGTCATCGAAGCTCTCGTTGTAGGTGTAAATGTGCAAGTGTTTGTCCACGTCATAGAAGGACAGCTGGCCGCGGTCGTAGTCGAGGTAGATGCCCACCTTGCGGGGGATGAGGCCGGGCGGCAGGGAGGTGAAGGGAACGGTCAGCGCCTTCAGCTCGGTGCCCCTCTCCAGCCGCAGGCTCAGGTAACCCGTATCTGTGTTCAGGGACTTGAAGCCTTTCCTCAGGGCCACCTCTTTGGCCACGCCCAGCCTCCAGTCCCGCTCGCCTACCTCCACCTCCCAGTAGTGCCGGCCTGAGGTGAAGCCCTCCACACCAACAGCACACCACCAGCCGTCAAAGCGCTGGTGGTAGTTGGGGACATCCTTTCTCTCGAAGCCACAGCGCATTCTCTTCTCGTCAGTGGAGATGAGCAGGTCAGGGTTGGCTGTGTCCAGATCCAAAGTCACCTCCACTAGACACCAAAGTAACATGGTTTTAATTACCAGACAGGTTTGGTAGAGACTGTACTGATGGATCATTTGATACAATGAATGCTGTACCTGCAGCATCTGTGATCCAATCCCACACTGCAACAAAAAACAGAGACTTTTAATACTGGTTATACAGCCTCTATCTACTGACACCTATGTGCGGGATTTAGTGGCATCTAGTGGTGAGGCTGCAAAACTGAAACTTCCCCAGTGTGCCAAGTGTGTAGGAGAAACAGAGGCTGATGCAAAAATGCAAATAGCTCTGTCAAGAGCCGGGTTTTAGTTTGTTCGTTCAGGGCTACTGTAGAGTAGCAAACCAGTCAGGTTGCACTTACAGTTCACATCAACGTCTGGGAAATACATACATGCTTCACACACATCTCCCCCGCGACAGCACAGAAGATCTATAAGCTACTATCAGCTCAGATTTAAGATGGACACCCAAGATTAGTGTCACCAATTCAGTATCTGACCAAATGCTTCTCCTTCTGTTCCTGAGTCAGGATGTTGAGTAATGGCCTCAAAAATGTTTTTGCAGAACACTATGATGTCAGAGTGAAGCTGACCTTCTGAATATAAAATGTGTGAAATTGTCATAATTAGCAAATTAATTCTGGGGTTATGGCCAAAAACATGTTTTGCAAGGGCACACTGACCTTGACCTTGTACCTTTGAACACAAAGTCTAATCACTTTATTCTACAGTCCAAGTGAATGTTTGTGTCAAATTCCAAGAAACTCCCTTCAGGTGTTCTGGAGATATGTGAGATATATGAGAACGAGAAGAACGCAAAGTCAAAGTGACCTTGACCTTTGACCACCAAATTCTAATCAGTTCATTCTTGAGTCTGAGTGGACGTTTGTGCCAAATTTGAGGAAATTTCCCGGAAGATGCTCTTGATATGTCGCATTTATAAAAATGGGACGGACAGACAAATTGATGGATGAATGTATGGATGAATATATATGTTTAGCCAAAGCAATGGCCGTCCTTACAAAGAGCACTACAATGCTGATTACAGCAGCAAGCAGTCAGTCAGAATGTAACTCAAAACCAGTAAAGCAGGTGTATGTACTGGTTTTTAATACATATATACAGTGTCACTCACCTGGCTGAGGAATGTAGGATATGGCACCTGGATGGAGATAATAAAAGAGTCATAACTAAATAAAGTCGAAATTAACAATGAAATTCAGTTTAACTCAGGTTTAATTTACTAACCAATCTTCTGAGTCTTCTGCTTCCACATGAGCCACTGCTGGGGGATGGTATCCTGCAAGGACACACCAAAAAGCTTGTATTACACCTGCAAAATACAGATAATACACAACAACTTGAGCAGGCTCTGTGAATTGTTTTACCTTATCTGGACGCTGCACCAATAACGTCAGAAAAACTAGCTCCATGGCAGTCAGCAGGTTGGGCGCACGGCCCCAGCGCCAGGCTGACTGCATGTCCTCCAGAACCTTTGCCACAGGTTCGCCAGGCCACACACTTTGCTGTGAGGAGATCAGTGTGAATAAAAGGTGTCTATTGAGTAAACACAGTGAGGTGAGCATGAAATGTTATTGGTATATTTAAACTTCCCACCTCAGGCTGAGCTCTCAGGTCCTTGACCCAGCTGAGGATCACATTTTTGGCCTGCAGCAGGTCCTGCTCATTAAATATATCAGGCTGTTTGACCTCATCCATCTCTGGCCAGCCATCTGTCTGCATGGGCCTCTTCTGCTCACACAAACATTAATACCTTCAGTGGTAAAACATTGCTATGGAGGCCCATTACTGCCAGTATAAGAAAAAAAAATACTTGGTATCTGACAATAATGACTTGGTGTAGCAAAATGATGAAGTATCTCAAAATAATGACGTGTGTCAAAAGATAAGTTATTAAAGATAAGTTATTAAACTTTTTTATTACTTTGAGAGTAATAATAATAACTTTTACTTCTATATCTTCTATAACTTTTACTTCTAAGATCTATATATATCATTATTTTGAATAATGACTTCTAGGACCTTTTTTCATGACATTGGTTGAAATGGGCATCCTGCTGTACAAATATGTATGTAACTATAGTTATATTCTGTCCATGAACTCTCTTCTGTAAATGGATGAGTTTCTCAGATAAGCACCTTGCTCTCTAACATGGAGGCCCACTGCAGGATGATCATCCTGCACAGAGCCGTCGGCCAGGTGTCATCGAGGTTCCAGATGTGCTCCAAGACTGCTGACCGCTACAGATGCAGAGCAGTGAGACAAGAGAGGGAAGTATGGGGTTGGTGAGAGGCAGACAGAGAGGTAAAGACGAGCACTTTCTTTAGAGGTCTGATTAAATAATTTGTGGTTTCATGAGTGAGTTGTTACCTGGCACACTCGGCTCAGATCTCTTGCCAGATCCACAACAAACAGCTGATCCTCGTCCAGAGGCTCCCTCTTCCCATTCTTCGCTCTCTTGTGAGATTCCTGCGAGACAATTAAAAATTAAGGATTTTCTGTGGGAAAGTGTCTGGAAAGGAAAGAGTTCTCAGCAAAAAAAAGACATTTGGAGGACACTTAGTGCTGCTTTACAAGTGCCTGAGAGAGTAATAAGGTCAGATTAGAAAGGAGGGGTTCACTCAGGCTGATTAAAATTCACATTGTGGCTCTGATGCTGTCAGCAGAAAAGAAAGACAGCCCTCCCTGCCAGACTCTCACAGCAGCTCGCTTTTGTTTAATTAAACCAGGAAAGGAGAAATGTGTGCAGTCACATGGTGCTTTAAAGCTTCGTCATGTCAACCGTATGTTTAAGCATCAATGTGACCCAAAAAAAAACAGGTTTGCACATTAAACACACAATGTTTAGGGTTTATTCTGATTTAAGAGTGCACATAAGTGTTACCTTTATCTTGGCCGTTAAGTTTTTGGCCGGCTCCACCATGAAGTGAAAACATTGCATCATCTTGGCTGGTCTGTAGAGTCCTACAGTGAATAAGCACAAATACATGTTAGTCTAGACAAACTCCATTATTTGTTCCTGTTAGCAGTCTCGACACTTCGACACAGGACAGTAAAAGTTACATGGATATAGCAAATGTCAGCAGTGATTGAATATAACTAAGTGCATTTACTCAAGTACTGTACTTAAATATAATTTTGATAAACTTGTACTTGAGCATTTGCATTAAATGCTACGTTATGCTTCGACTCGACATTTCAGAGGGACATATTGTCCTATTTACTCCACTCCACATGTCTAGTTACAGCTTATTACCATGGGCGGATTATGAGACAATGGGCCCTGGGCACAGGCATGCAGAAGGCCCCAACACCTCTCCTACATAGGACTGAAAACACACACACAGACACTGTGATGCTTGTTTTTTTTTTCATTGTTGTAGTCAATTTGTGTCTCTTTTTGGTTGTTTTGCTCCCTTTTGCAGTTTTTCTGCCTTTAGGGTGCTTTCAGACCTAGAGTTGGCTCCTTTGGTCTGAATCAGGGACTAATTTTGTCACAAAGTTGTATAATTGCCTAGAGTTGGTTCGTGTTCTCGCGGCAGCATTTACAAGCGGACCAGATAAAATGCCTTGTGTGAGAAAGCTGCTCTTGATTGGTCAGAATTTCCATGTGGGAAAAATCCAGGAAGTAAAGCAAACGTTGAACTTGCAAGATAAATGTGACACTTTCTAATGTCACAATGGAGGGACAACTACGCAGGTTGATTTTAGTGCTGCTCATCGTGGACTATATTGCTGTCATTGTTCATTTCAGTCAAACCATACAGTTTGAAAACGAGGCGTGGCGTGCAGTTTTTGTGTTGTATTTTTGTGTCTCTTTTTAATTGTTTTGCCTCTTTTTGTGTCACTTGTAGTCTTTCTGAGGCTCTTTGAGGTCATTTCATGGGTTTATGGGTAATTTTGTCCTTTTTGGTCGCTTTGTGTCTCTATAAGGTATTTTGTGGGTATTTAGGTAATTTTGTGTCTCTTTTTGGTTGTTTTGTCCCTTTTTGTACATATTTTGTGTTTCTTTGAGATAATTTTTGGCATTTTGTGTCTTTGTGCTTGTTTTACCCTTATGTAGTTACTTTGTGTCTCTTTGCACTTTCTTTGCATCTCTATGTTGTCTTTTTTGTTAACTCCTGGTTGGTACATGTTAATCCAAATGTCATATCGCAGATAGTGGTCTTGACACTTTGGGACCCTGGACCTGTGCCCAGTAGGCCTGTTCAGTAATCCATCCACGCTTATTACATTAAAAAACAACCACATGATATGCTTATATGATATATATTTTACAACTGATAAACCCAGGAAAATTGGCTCCACATTGATGAACTACAACATTAAAATGCTCCAACACCTACAGAGGGATGTCGTATGTTGTAAAGCTCTCTAAGGCAAATTATTACTTGTCATATACAGATACTTTACAGATAAAACTGAAACTGAATGGAAATGACTGGCACAGCCCTTTGAGGCATGCTTTGTGATTGGGCTATAATGAACTTTGGATTGACCAGACAAATATGTACAACACCTTGGGTATAATATTCATACTTGGAAAGTAGCCATTCTGCATAGTGCTGATAATACTTCTACACTTCTACTTCAGTAACATTATATTTGTAGTATTTTTTAGATTATTTCTAGTGTTATGTAAGAATCTGATCACTTCTTCCACCACATTAGTCGACTTTCTTGTCATCATGTGTTGAAGTGAAACATCATAACTTGTACTCTTAAATTAGGTCACTACTATTTAATAACTGGCTGATCATTTGTGGGTAAAATTCAGATTTTAAAGCCCAAATACATTCTTAATTTTGGTCGGTGAGATCTGTCGCATCAGTCAGCCTTTAAACCGGATCACTGCTAATGTTTATCTCCATAACACCAGCATGTTGTGCGCTGTAAATCATTGGACACGTGATGGAAAGTTCACATGGCCCAAATACATAACACCCGAGTGTGATCACAACAAGTTATTAAAAGTGAGGGATGTCATGTCCTTGACTTCAGCAGACATTAAGTAATAAAGTTAATAAAGTCAAATTATCTCCGGTGAGACATGAACGGGTCCATCAGGAGGTCGTATCAGAGTCCACAGAATACATCAGTGATCATTAACTGGAGCAGAATGGAAACGTGACTGGGCCTGCACACGTCCAGCTGCCTGTCTGAGTGTGTCCTTGGTTAGTGACTCTCTTCTCTGTCCCCCTCACCCACTTTCTCACCATCGTCATCTGCAGAAAGATGCATGAGCTCAGTCTGCAGTGTCTGCTTGGCACTGGAGCCGTTGGGATGACCAGTTTGAGCAGGATTTCAGGATGATGTGGGTGACTGGATGCATAAAGCCTTTCTGTGCTGTACATGTCACTTGACCCCGTTTACTTCTGAGGACCTAGTGATAATCTGCAGTCTTATAAAACACAGTCCTGCTATGAAAAGTTATGCAGGTTAATTTAAAAAAAAAAAATACAGCACATCAGATCAGCCTCGATTTTGAATGTGGTTAATATATGCAGTGGGCCAAAATGCACTAAACTGCATTTTTGCATAGGTAAATGGAGGATATTGGAATTGCAGAGGGTGAAATCAAACCCCAGGGCGAGTTAAAAAGGAGATGCACCATTACAAAGGCTTTCCAATGTCGTGGGAAAACATGACCATGCAGTTTTTGCAGTGTGAGAGCGACCCAGTTAGAGGCCAGCTGACTGCGCAGGAGGTAAACACACACTTGTCTCGTGACTTTGCGGCAAATCTGGATTATAGCAGCAGTCAGACTCTTTTACAAAACGCTGCAAACTGGCTCATCTGCAGCTGTGCATGCAACACAATAACATGTTTTACACACGTATGCTGATAACGTCATAGCTGCACTACGTCCTGCAAAAAAACAAATAACACACGGTAGATAATAACGCGCTAGAGTAATGACGCACGAGCTCACCTTTCTCCTCACAGGTGTGGATAAGAAGTTTTCCTCTTCTCCTGCTGTACAGGCAAACAGCCGTCCGTGTGTGGAGGAAGTGATTGGACTGTGCTGCTGCAGTGTCTGACCTTGTTTACCTGCCAGACTGACTGTCGGCTGCTCGGGAACGTTCGGTTTTCTCCGTCAGTGACGAATGAGGTTTCTGGTGTGGATGAAGCGAGCGGCCATGTTTGTAAGGTGATGATGACGCTATTACTGACGCAGGTGTAGGTTTATTTTGGTAGAACAAACAGATGAAAAATGTGGATGTAATGTGTGGAGTAGTTATGAAAAGAAGAAGAGAAAATCTGTGGACTGACACAATTATCATTATGGCCAAATATTACATGCACAAACCAAAATGTATGAAAACACCACCCATCTTTTTTTAATTAGGTGATTTGGGGAACAAAACAAGTGAAAGACATGACAGGGTCAACACTATGTGGCGGACAAGACAGGTGTAAGATAACAATTAACACTAATGACAAACAGGCATATTGGTATTGTGTATGTTGATGGTGTTTAGTGGCATTTTGTGTGTTTGTTGGTGTGTGTGTGTGTGTGTGTGTGTGTGTGTGTGTGTGTGTAAGTTGATGAGGCAGTAAAAAGGGGGAGTGAGTTAAAACAAAAGGAACAGGTGAGATGGGAAGAGCCATGGGTGCAAATAGATTGAGCAAACTTAAATTAGGAAAAGAGAGACAGAAAAATAAATAAATAAAAATGCAGAAATAAATTTTAGAAAAGAATCGCTCTCTCCCAACCCCCACTCCACCTCCAGCTCTCCTCTGCTCCTCCTCTTCTCCTTAAATTCAATGAATTAAAAATGAAATAGCAGAGGTTTCCGTTACCAGGAGACGTTACCAGCTTCACTTCCCCATCTATGCTCCCATCAAAGCCACCAGATTCCACTGACAAAAACAGGAATTTTAGCTGACTGTACACAGGAGTTGCTGGTCTACCACTGCTTTGATCGGTCAGTTTGTTTGTGTTATTGTGTGACTTTGGTGAATCCAAACTAACCCTTTCAAACACCAGTTACACAGTAACACAAAGAAAATAACTTCTCAAGGCAGCAGTAGACCAGCGGCTCCTGTGTTTAGCAATGTTAAATCACTATTTTTCTCAATGGAGTCTGGCTTTGAAGAGAGCGACATAACCGCCTCATTTTCCTGTTGGAAATCACTGTCTGACATTAAGGCAAAGCAGTGAAAATATTCTAAATTCACCACAATCAAACGTATGTTTTTTTTTTAGGTGGCTACACTACGCGTTGTTGCTGACCCCTCCACAGCAGTACATTAGCTTCCATGTCAGACTCCAGCCTGCTTCTCCAAAGTGAGGGCGTGCCGACTGACATCAAAACACTGTCCATGGATAAATACTCCACACAACCTTCACTATCCCTTTAACACTAACACTGGTATATTGTGACACCACTAGTGCAAACACATTTTTTTATTTGACAAACGACAACAGTTTGTGGACTAATATGAGACTCATGTTTCATTTGGGTAATTTTAGAGCTTCACAAACAGTGATATCTTTGTCTTGTTAGTCAAAGAGAATGACTGCTGACACTATCTTGCCTGCAGGCTCCACAGCCTGTGGACATCAACTGGCCGTTCAACTGAAATTACCCGCATTAAAAATGGTCATATGATCCACTGTTAAAAAAGATATCAACAAAAAATCTTGCTGCTCAAAACAAGCTGAAGACTAAAAACATGTTCTTATTTTTAATGGTGTTCAGTGCTCTTAACTGTTCCCCACACCTCACTGTGAAATGAGAATAAACAGCAAAGTAAATGTGATTGTGGCTCATTAGATATTGAGAGCATATGTGACGATACATTTTAGGAATCTTGTTTATCCATTTTCTCTCTAATCATTTCTACTACTGAGCCAAATTCCTGATAATGTGCAGTCTCATTATTAGGCTACATTGCCGCAGTTTATTTTTGAATCTCAACAGTACTAGCTGAGGCGCGGACAGAAAAAGATCATAAGAGCTGCAAAAAAATGGAGAGACATTCAAGGAGCTTCAATTAAAATCGGGGTGAAACAAGGGTCAGACGTTTCTCTGCAAATTAATTTTAACAAGTAAAAGAATATAGAAAAAGCTGAGGAGGAATTAGTTGGTAAAAAGTCTCCTTTTGAATTTTTTACACACAAGCTCACACAGTCCTGGAGATGTAACAGCACTATCAAAAGCCAGCCACACAGTGAGCTGCAGCTGTTTGTACCGACTGATCTTCTCATGTCTGTTAAATATTCATAAAGTGCCACTGCTGCATAATTAGAATAGTCAATCAACAAAACAATAAAAGTATTTATTACTCTTGTTTTCAGAAATAATGGAGTCAATCATTTTTCTTTTCAATAAATACAGAACATGACAATGTGCAGGACGAACATTTGGCATGTGTTCATGGCAGATTTCAGAGCGATGTGATAATGAAAAAAAACAAAGCAGGTCTTGACAAGGAACTTGGTATTTCTCCGCTGTTTTCATTTCACATTCACTCCACTTCTCTCTGCACCTCCAAGCCTTTTTTTAAGATCAGAACAAAGAAATCAATGTTTCTGTCCTGGCTATATGAGAGAGAGAAATCATAGAGAGTCTGATCTGCCTTAAAGGGACAATTCATCCCAAAATAAAAAATACATATTTTTCCTCCTGCCTGTAGCACTATTTATGACTGTAGGTCGATTTGGTGTGAGTTGCAGAGTGTTGGAGATATCAGTCGAATCTTTTAAATACAATCGAACTAGACAGTACTCGGCTTGTGGTGCTCAAAGTGCTACAAATATCTCTGAAAAGCTTGTTTCTTCCCAGAAATTATGACCTGATCACTGAGGATAACCAACAGACCTTGTTGTGAACAGTTTCATGTAGGAACTACTTTCTTTCTAGTGAATTACACCCGCCATCTGTATCACCGCGCAGGAGGAAGCGTGCATCTACTAGCTCAACTAGCACCACTGAGCTGGCTTTTTATTTTCTTAAAGTTATGGAAGTGATTTGTTTCAGGACTACACTTCCTGGTGAGGACACATAATTGTTAGTAGCTCAAACAAACCAAACAGAAAGAGGGAAAGAGTCACTATTACCCTAACATCATAATTCCCACTTTGTTAAATTTAGAGGCACATACATATGCTCCCTCACATATGCTCTCAATTACATCACAAGAAAACTATGAACAAGTTGAACATGAGCAGAACATGTGCAAAAGTTGAATTAGGGTGTAAATCAGAACACGTAAATGTGATCTTAGTGGTGACGGTAGTATTGGTGGTCTCAAAAGGACTTTTATCCAAAGACCTTTTGATTCAGAGTCTGTAGACTTGTGCAGTTGCTATGCAGTGTGTTGATAGCGCTACTTACATGATTTGTGCTATCAAACTAGAGCTAACTGAGCTAGTTAATATTACAGCTCAGCTGAGGAGGACACCATTTATGTTTAAATCTTGCTTCGTCACGAGCACGAGCTTCTCGTCCATGAGTAGATGCACACATCCTTCTGTGCTATAATACGGTGGTGTAGTTTGGTAGAAAGAAATTAGCTCCTATGTGAAACTGCTCACAACAAGGTCTGTGGATTATCTTGAGTAACATGGTCATGATTGAGTTTATCAAATGTATTGTTTTAGTGCTTTGAGCACCACAAGCCGAGTGCCATCTGGTTTCATTATACTGGAGAGAAGGCAGACATCTCTACAGCTGATATCTCCAACACTCAGCAACTCACCCAAACAATCTGATAAACAGCACTACAGGTGAGAGGAACAATATGTATTTTTGATTTTGGGGTAAGCTGTCCTGTCAACATAAAAAATAAGCAAAGGGCGAAAAAGCAAACATGCATTTGTTGTAATGTCTCATTATAACTTCATGGAAGGCACTCTCATTAGCACCTTTTTATATTTTCCCTCTGCCAGGCTGAACCACATGCTGTATGGCGGTATGGCTCGGCCTCGGCAGGGTAGAGAAACAAACAGATTTCGGATAACTTTACAAACCAGGCAATGAGGTCTCAATAAAGGACAAATGTTCACTAACACAGTGGTTCCCAACTGGTCCAGCCACCAGGTCCAGATTTCTCCTTAGTCATTAGTTCAAGGTCCACACAGTTTAATATATTAAGCATCATACTTGTGTTTGGCCATGTTGTCGAGCTAGTTTGCTGTCTCTGTGAAGTTACTGTCCATTAGTCACTGAGTTGACAGCAGGAAATGGCACTTCAAAATAAAAGCTCTGTGCCACAAATTTACTGTATTTAAAATATGTGTGTTTTTTACAAACTTGACACATTCGTGAGTCACTTGCAGTCCATTCAGAATGGACCAATGACCCAGTTGGAAACCACTGAACTAACAGAGTATAATTAACAAAGTAAATAGTGGTTCCCTTTTTTGGTTTAAGTCCTGTAGTCCTCAAATTTATTTTTCAAGATGTACCAGCCACCTCAGTAAATGTAAATATCCAGTGATTCTCTAAATTCATTAGCATGTACAGTAACAAAGTGTTTTAACATTCAAATGTGCCAAGCCAAAGGTGTCCTTTCCTGAAGCTCCTCTTTGGTTGCTCCTTCATCAGCCGTCTCTCATCATAAACACAGTCTTGAGGTATCTGAATCAGCTTGTGTGAAGGTTCCAGTCTTCAACATGTCTCGGGATGTTTTTCATCTGTATATAAAGCAATCACACGTCTGTCACATTCATGAACCAGCTTGAGAAGCTTGCTCGGTGATCACACAGGTAGAATAGTGCTGTTGGTGTCAGAGCTGACTGGATGAGGTGTGTCGGGCCCTGTGTTGGTGTACATGCTCTGAGGAGGGCAGACATCCAGACTGGATGGGAGGATGTTGTATGGCAACTCCATAGACTGGCGAATACTCTCTTCGTATGTTGGAGGAGGCTGCAGAAAAACAAGACAGGTGTTTTAAAAATACACCACTTCATTAGATACACCTGTTAACAGTTATGCATTTAGCTGTTCTGCCATAATGTTTATGCCTATGATGCCTATAATGTTTAGTTGGTTTATTTTTTTACACTGTTATGATGTTGATGAGTGTATAGCAGTTGGGATGAGTCAGCACCCCCAAATCTGAGGCCATGGTTCGCCTCCAGATTGGGAGACAGTTACAGCCTCAAGCGAGGGAGTTCAAGTATCTCAGGGTTTTGTGACTGCAGAGCCCTTTGGTGAATCTGATTGGCAGTTCAGCTCATCACAGAAGAAGAGAAACGGAAGAGAGGAAAGTAAACAAAGCGATAAAGTCCAGAGGGATTTAGACCAAAACAAACTTGTTACATGAGGTAAGATATTTTTTTCTTTAGCTCTTGAACTCTTTTGCAGAAATGTTTCGTAATGTTTTGTCTTATTGTTCACTGATGCATGACTGGATTGTGTTGTTAATGTTCTAACTGGGTAACTAGCATCAAGACAGTCTTCCTGTTTTCTCTTTTTGAATGAGGATTACAGACTACCGCCTTCTGAGTCATTTCCTCTCAAACAAGTGCATAGCGTACAGGCTGGTTGGCTATCAGTTGAAGTTTAGCAATGTATTCATGTGCAACTTTTTGGCCGTGACACAGGCAATGTCAGGCGCAGCAGGAGGCCTTCGCTAGTCCTCTGAAGTCGGTTTGGCGTGCCTGGGCCTTTACATTCGTCTGGTTAAAGGAAACACAACTCTAAACATCTGCACATGCTGGATGTGTCTCCAGGTAACATTTTGCTGATAATTTTATAAGGTAATAATGGCAATATTGTGTTTACATCTTGTTGCACTGTCACAAGTGGTAAAAAAAAGTAATGCAAGTTTAAGCAAAGACCTGAAATAAGAAGTTTCATTGGTAATGGGGTACAACTGAATAAGATACACTAGATGAACTTGCTGCTCACTTCATAACCCTTGAGGAAACTTCTCATATTGGGGTCCTTATAAAGACTTATACTTTTTCAAACTTTAATGGAGCTTTTCCTCTCTCACTAGAGGAAACTGTCCTTGCTACCTGTCTAGTCTACACAACAGTATAATCACTTAAAGTGATAACCACAAAATTCTTCAGCACGGACGGAAAACGTTATTTCCCAGGATGAAAGTGATGCTCGGAAAACATCCTGAGGTCTGATATCTATCCCTAAAAAATAAGTGGAACATGTTTGTATTTACATTACCAATTAATATCGTCTGCCTGGAACATATTTTTCTCCAGTGGATTATCTTTCTGATCACATCTGGCAGATTCACACTCCCCCAACTGGGTCTTCTTATCTTTTAATTGCTTGGGGACCCTCGGGCGACAAGAGCAACCCTACAACCCTGCCCTCTGTGTGATACAGACACCACACACACACACACACACTAGGCTGCAAAGTTTTATTACTACCCTGCCTCTGGCTGCAGGACAGTCAGGTTTAAATTAAGGGGACATCAGTTGAACTCCCAGCACAGTCTAAAAAGGGGGAAGGAGGTTTTTCAGTGAATGGTGATGGGTTGACTGGAAATTACCGTGCGTGAATGTGCTCTCTTTGTGTGTGTGTGTGTGTGTGTGTGTGTGTGTGTGTGTGTGTGTGTGTGTGTGTAGGAGATGGGCAGCCATGCTAAGGACTATTTAATTAAGGAAAAAAAGGGAGGTCAAAGAAAAAAAAAAAACAGTAGAAGACAGGAGCACAAAGCTGCATTCCCGGGCCCTGTTTGCACTCAGGATGCAGGCTTTAATTATGTTTGATGTGCCTTTTTCTCATTACCTTGTTTGCTCAAGCGTTGTGCGAGTCAAAAGCTCAGCGAAAGATCAACACGGTAAAACCTTGAAACGCGGCCGCCAGCACAATATAGCAGCAAGCATTAGATGAGCTGATAGTGCATCCTGTTTACCGCACTCTGAATGCAATCTCATCTTTGAATGAGCTCTTGTTACGATATTGTATGACGGCGAGGTCATAATAGAAGGAGCCAGCTTCTTATTATCTCCATTCATTGTGAAACTACAGATGAGGGGCCTTTATAATAAGATGAGTTTATATGAGCTCTGGCATTCTCTGAGACTGTAATAGGAGTCAAATATCCTCTCTGTTCCCATGGATTAACAACGGCACCTGAAATACTCCATTGTCAAAGCGTTTGTGATTGTATCAAGTGATGTGACACAGCCCTGATCCCTAATTTAGCCGACCTCAGTCACAATGGGTCCATTGAGGCCGAAGCGGTCTGCGATCATCATGTGGATCTGCCTCTGGCGGTCCTTCTTTCGGACGCTCTCGTAGGAGGGGAGCCTCGGCAGGGGGGTCTCCAGTGTGGGCAGGCTGTAGCTGGAGGGCAGGCCGACGTAGAACAGCTGACCTGCCTGCTGGGACACACAGAGGTCAAACACAGAGGGACACTTATGAGGGACAGGAAGCAGACGCCTTTGTGTGTCGAGGATTTATGTGGATCATTGGAACCCACTTTAAGACTACAGCCATTGAAACGTTCACTTCAGTGGTGATATGTGTGTGTACAGTATGTGTTGTGAGAGGGAACAGAGAGTAGGGCTGGGCGATGTGAAGAGAATCAAATATCACAATATTTCTTACCAAATACCTTGATATTGATATTGCAATGATATTTTTAGGTTGACTGTTGGTGTTTTCACAAAATATTTACATAATGAGAGTTTTGATAAATAACCATCAGTTACATAGAGATAATGACGAAGTGGATAAAGGCCGAGGTGGGACCAAGACAAAAGTCTCAAGTAAGTCTCTTCGCCTCAAGTCTCAAGTCAAGACTAACGAGTCGAAAATCAAATCCAAAGTCCTACTATAGTGCACCACTTTCTCCTGCTTCCAATCCAGAGAGTGGGAGCGTCAGTGTAACCACAGAAACTCACTACAACTGAACTCCCACGTCTCCTTCTTCCTGCCTGTCCCACACCTACTGCATGATGCAAGTGCAGAGAAGGAGAGAGAGCCCGCGTGAAGAGCCGTAGACCGTGTTTACACTGAGCAGCGTGCATAGGAAGGAATTACAATATAATATATCTTTTGTCTTTTCTCTCATGGTCTTAAAGCAACTAAGGGGGTCTGAAAAGTCACAATATCTAGGGAGAAAGTTGCCAAGTTGGTGACATTGGTAATTATCTTCCCTTCAACAAATTCATTCATTTTCCATAACTGTTTATCTTGTTAGCGGTCATGGGGGGCTGGAGCTTATCCCAGGTGACACTGAGCAAGAGGTCACCAGATTATCACAGGACTGACACATAAAGACAGACAATCATTCACACTCACATTCACACCTACGGACAATTTAGGCCCTGTTTAGACGACAATGGTTTCTCTAAAAACGGAAATGTCTGTCCTTTGCGTTTTAAAAAAACTTCTGCGTTTATATGACGACGTTATTGAAACGATCCCTGTTTACACAGAGCCGCAAAATCTACTGGAAATGCTGTAGAATGCACGCCAGGCCAATGGGTGGCAGTGTAAATTTGCAAAGCAACACCACGGCATGACGGCATGACACCTTTCCTCTACAACGCGGTGATTACAAACCAAAACAAAGAAGACACAATGGCGAAAGCAGGCACAGATAACTTTGTCTGGATGGACGACGAGGTGGAGTTGCTACAGTAACAGATCTACACTTCACTTCAAATCAACAGGGTGAGCAGCACAAACAGAGCTCGGCATTGTTGTTGTGACGGTCGACATGCCTAGTGACTGGAACTGTGTGAAAAGTCTCCGTTTTCAGAGGAACTGCATATTGCAAGTTTACATGACAACGGTTTCCAAAAAGTTGCACTCTGGAACCCGTTTTCAAAACGTTGTGTTTTCAGGCACCCAAAATGCCGCTGTCGTGTAAACGATCGGCCAAAATGCAACTAAAGTTTACCGTTTTCAGTTGAAATTGTTGTCGTATAAACGGGGCCTTGGGAGTCACCAATTAACCTGCATGTCTTTGGACTGTGGGAGGAAGCTGGAGTACCCAGAGAAAACCCACGCTGATACGGGGAGAACATACAAACTCCACAGAGAGGGGCTCCCCCACCCTGGGGCTAAAACCAGGAAACCTCTTGCTGTGAGGTGACAATACTGACTTTAACAAATGTAATACCAATAATAAATTTGCAAAAAATCCTGAATGGCTTTTAAAATGTTCATTTATTTGTTAAAGCAACTTTGTTAAAAAAGTACTTAGCCATTAAGCTAATATTAGCTAAGCATCAGCTTGCTAACTATGTTATTGTTACTGTTGTTTGTGTAGTTTTAAACGTTGGACAAAGTCGGCAGTTGTTGCGTCTGCATCTAAAACTTTTTTTGACTTGTTTTTTGTTGACCACTGACCACTAGTTTTCACACAGGAACAATATTATCTTTGGGATTATTTTTTCCAGCTAACTCTTGATAACATTATGTTAGTTCTTCATGGTTCTCTCCAGCAACTTGATGCTGCTGTCTGATTGGTTCATACAAAGTGGATCATCTCGGGAATGAAGAGTCATTTTGCTGGGAATGAATAGAGTTATGGAAATGAATTGATTCTTGGCAGGCACGCTTTTTTAACAACAAACTTTTTAAGTTGCAAAGATTTTTTAAAATTTTGTCAAGTCTAGAGTCATCAAATGTGTGACATGAGTCTACAGTAATTCAAGTCCAAGTCAATGGCTTGAGTCCACACCTCATGAAAAGGCAAATAAAGGAACAACTAGAACAGTCTGGTGAGTTTAGAAAATTACATCACTTTACTGTAATGCCCTGGTCACACAGAAAGCATCTTTAGCAGCTGGAGGCAGCTTTTTGTAATTGTTTTAATGAGAATGGGGGCTTTTTATGCATGTTTTTTGCATTGAAATGCACCACATGTTTCTGCTCTCTAGGGGCCTGGTGTTTTTGCTGGAGCACTCTGAACTCAAAACTTCAACTCAGAGTGGAAAAGTGCCCCGTGTCATCTTTCTTCCCCATTGTCCAATTAGTTAATTTGAGAGGCGGGCCTTCTGTGGTGGTCAAGACAACAAGTTTACAGTTGATAAACAATGGAGGAGAAACTGATGGTAGCGGTTGCTGGATACCCAGAGCTATACGGCCCGATGATAGATTGTCAAACTGCCCCATATCCTAAAATATGCCTGGAAACAGCCATCATCAAGGTGAAACTCCTGGACCAACTGGTGGTACGCCCCATGATCCTCCCTGTTTTTTAGGGTCTCATGTACCCACACAGATCTACGTCTCTCCCTGTGACCAACAAACTATTTGCTGACAGCCTCTCACCCTCAACCAGAGCGACAGCAAGTACCCTCTGCCTGTCCTTTTTTTGTAACTAGCTACTAATTAGTGTGAAAAAAACAAACGGTACATTGATTACATGGGAAGGTTAGTGTAAAAGGGTGATGGGTTGCCTGGCAAGAATAAAAAAGGCGCAGCAGGCATTTTTTGCTACCTGCAAAACAATTTCTGTGTGATCGGGGCCTAATGCAGCCTATAAAACCAGGAAAGGACAACACTTAGGATATTATGGTATCCAAAATCTAAGATAATATCACAGTATCAGTATAATATCGACACATTGCCCAGCCTTAACAGAGTGTGCGTGTAGCTGCTGCAACAGTACACACAGATGTGAAGACTGACACTTTGAGAAGCTGATAGCAGATGATGCTAATGCACTCTCACCTGAGTGTTGCTGTCATCCATGATCTGAGTCTGCTCTAGACAAGGAGATCCCACCAGTGTCTGTCTGCTGCTGTAGTACTGGGGAGGAGCGTCCTGTAACAAAAGCAGTAACGACCTGAACAAGTGTGTCTCAGAGAGCAGAGCCTCAGTTATTGATTACAAGCATTCCTCGGTTTATATTTTAACTATGGATCCTGCTGTTGGTAAGAAATCCACTCATTTCAGCCCAATCGACCAATGTTCATGCCTTGTTTAATCACTGTAGACACAGGCTGGTTCAGCAATACCATAAATTATCTAATCAATAAGAGGACCACCCTCCAATTTCCGTGCCTCCTCCCCCGTCCCACCCACTCTAAAACAAGACCTGTCAGTGTGTCACTGTATGAGGTGCAAGAATCCTGAAAAAAGACTGCCGGGAAAACTAGGTAATTGCCTTGAGTCTAAACGAGTCTTCTTTGTGTGGAGAACAATGTGACATCCTACTGTGTCACCAGGGTCCCTAGGCAACAAACCACACCGTGTGGTCCCTCTTTTCCCCTTGTAACTGCAGCAGGTACCTCTTAACGAGCACACTCCAGTACACATTATGGCCTCGTATGTCATTTGGGGCGGCATTACAACAAAAGTCAATTTGTTGCCTGACTGGGATCTGAATCCAGCATGAGGGTAAGAGATGTTAGAACAACTTCTGCTGCTTTTACTGGGGAGACGTCCTCTGACTAAGAGGCAACAAAAGTGGGAGATCAGTGTGTAGAAGTGGTATAAAAATATCTGATATATCATTTTCCCAGGCCAGTTAAACAATGACATCACTCACACTCAGTGTGACGCACTCTACCGACCTTTGCCATAACCCTCACATCATTTCATAGAGAGAGACGACACTAAAAAGGTGATGTCAAAGGTTACTTTCCCTCATTGGTTTTTACTTTTAAGAAGCAAAAAAAAGGTCCTCAAGAAAGAGAAAAAAGGAGACTTGTCCTTTTGTCTCCTGCCATTGATTCAGCCAGTGTGAAAAAGCACAACCGTGTAAAATCAGTGTTGAAGTCGGGGGAGGACCCCAGCGGCAGTGTGCCTTTTTCACCACCGCAAACCTAAAGGAGATCCATTGTCTCCCTTGTGTCCCCAACACCCACTGTGGGGTGTGCACACTATTCATGGTGCAAACTGAAGCAGGGAAAGGTATGTGACGATGAAGTTGGAGACATGAAATGTCCCATAGGAACACAATGAAAGAGTGTTTGTGTGTGTGTGTGTATATTCCCTGTGGAATGACTAACTGATACTTTCTCTGTCCTTACAATAAAAACAAAAAAGCCTTTTCATTCTTTTTCAATCGAACATGTCAGTTATATGTAAGAATCAGGTTTCAGGAAAAATATCTGATGACTATTAAATGTCCTCAGACCATTGGCGGATTATGACACAATGGGCCCCGAGGCATAGTTATGCAAAGGGCCCCATCACTTCTCCTACACAGAAGCAAGAAACACAGACTCTGCAGTGGCCTTTTTTTGTGAATTTGTGTTGCTTTGCACTTATTTTGTGTCTGTTTTGTAGTCGTCTGGGTCTCTTTGAAGTAATTTGGTGACTTTTTTGGTTGTTTTGTGTAGCTTTGTAGTCATTTTGTGTCTTTTTGTAGTCATTTTGTGTCTCCTTGTGGTTGTTTTGTGTCTCCTTGATGTAATTGTGTGTCTCCTTGTGGCTGTTTTGTGTCTATTTGTAATTGTTGGGTCTATTTGAAGTAATTTTTTGGTCGTTTTGTGTTGTTTTGTGTTGCTTTGTGGTCCTTTTGTGTCTCCATGTGATTGTTTTGTGTCTCTTTGATGTAATGTTGTGTCTTTTGTAGTCATTTTGTGTCTCCTTGTAGTTGTTTTGTGTCTCTATGCAGTTCCTTTGCATTTCATTCTGTTTATTTGTGTCTCCTTGTGGTCATTTTGAGTCTCTTTTTCTTTCAGTGTGTGTTAATTTATTTGATATTTTGTAGGTGAAGGTCAGGGAACCCCCTGACACCTTGGGCCCAAAGGCCTGTGCCCAGTAGGCCCATTCAGTATCCATCCATCCAGACTCTAGCACACTGTATCCAGTGTTTACAGTCTGTCATGTGCAGTTTACTGTACTGACCCTGACAGTAAATTAATGTTGTCTTATCAGCCACACTGTGTGTGGATACAGCTGTAACTAGAGGCCAGCGTGGCCACTTTGTACCAGTGAAACGCACTGTTAGTTCCTTAAATGGGACAGCAGGACAAAACCACAGCTGAACAGAGCTTCCTGTCTGTTAAAGTGGGGGGGTAGGACGGGTTACGTCTCTGCAATCTGAAGATAACACTCCAACTTCACCCCTGGGACGAAAGAAGTCAGGAAGAGGGAGGAGAGAGAATGGGCAACCAACAAAAAGTTACCTCTGGTGAGTGTTTATATTTCCTTTTCACCTCATACCACACCATCGCCTACAGCTTCACACACATTCAGCCAGTTATCTCAAGTAGATAAAAAGATTTGTGGAAAAAAATAAATGATATAGGCCTAAAATGCCACACACTCCCTTAAAACCCTTTAAGATTAGGTTGTTTTGCTTCACCTGGTATGCTGATGTTAGCAACAAAATCTGATTTGCAGTGATTTAATTACGACTGGTGCTGAAGTAGCATCAATATGCGTGGTAAGTGCTAATTCTGTCCAATTCCATTAGAGTTACTGTGGCAGATATTTCTGGAGGGCAACTAATTCAGCTGAGGCAAATCCATCGCCTGACAATGATCATATCAAGTTTATTGTAGTCCCTTTCCCACAGCCATGCAAATTGATTCTGACACTTCTTAATGGCGCGACACTGAGTGCACATGGTGCCTTTGAGCTCGGGTCCCCTCTCTCAACGACTGTGCTGGATCAGGATCAAAACTGAAGTCACTTTAAAGAAGAAAACTAAGCACAAAAGGCACTCTCTCCCTTTTGTTTTTTTTACTCTTACCATATCTGCATGTGGCCCCTGATAGGAGCGGAGTTTGCAGCACTGGAGATCCTTGCGGTAAATAATGGACAGCAGCACCACAATAACCACAAAGAACACCAGGGAAGAAACTGTTTGAGAAGCAGAAGAAAAGGAAATGTTTGTTAATCACTCTTAAACAGACAGGCTGTGTGTTTCTTTTTTAATTCTGGCTGCAAAACAACTTAAAAAAGAAGAGTTTTGTCCTTTTAACAGTTTAGATCTGTGACTGTGGTTAAGTTTAGCAAGTTGGTTGACTTTGAACAGTTTTGATTGACAGTCTGTCTCCACTTAAAGGTGCAATTTCTCCCTCTGTTGCTGCACCTGTCTATCAAAAACAATGACAGCTGGAAAATAATAGACTAATTCTGTCATTAACTGTCATTATGGTTTGAGCTTTGATTGCAATATGTGAAAATTAGCCACTATCTATAAAAAGAAATTATCTTGTAGAAGCCTTATCACAGTGCTGCAATGGGGAGAGATTAAATGCAAATACCCAGGAAGCAGACACGTGGAAAACAGTATCCACACAGATGTTTTTCAAACAAAATCTGCTTTCTTTTTTAGTATTTCTGACAGTTTAAAGGTTTTACTTACAGGATGCAGCCACCACTGTGAGTTGATCCGATGTCAGCTGTGAGGAGGGGATGGTTGGACTTGCAGTTGTGGACATTTCTTCTGTGTAAACTGTGATCGTTCCCTTTCGAAATCCTCCTGAACTCATCAGGTTCAACACAAAGGCTCTCATCTTAGAGATATATCACAGAGAGAAACTGTCGCTCCTCTTCATTGTCTGCTCGGTCCCGGACAGGGTGACAGTCCACATGCGCGCTCTGCAAGTCGGATCAAACTCTCCCCACTCGGTAAACATGGCTCAGCGTGTGTGTGTGGAGCTCGTCAAGGCGCACTGACGCCCTCTCCCAGCCGCGTGACGTCGCTCTGGCTCTGCGCTGGGCAGCAGTCTGGTTAATGGATGGCTACTGGTGTGGAGCAGCAGCCACTGTAGGGCCAGTAGATTAGATTTATCAGCACAGATCGCAAACAGTCCAAATTATGTCCAGAGAGGAGACAACTGCTGCTGCTGCTGCTGCTGCCTCCTCCGCCGTCTACTTAATGCAATGGCATCCAGACCAGTAGATTAACGCACCGGATGCCTGAGCTGGAGTCCCGTTACCCTGGAGACCGTGGGGGTCCCGTCCAGAGATGATTTCTATACAAAGAGCCTAAATGTGGCATTAACATTCAGGGATGGGAACTATAGCCTAGTGAAAACTTCTCTTTCAATTTAAAGTGCAAATCCCATAATGTGAAAAACCTTCATAATGCCCTGCAGGTGGAGCCTATATTCTTGTATTTATTATACTTTTTATACCTTGTTTGTGCACTTTATCTTTTGCTATTTATCGCCTGTCTATTTCTGATTTGACTCTATGTGTTTATTGCACATAGAGTCAATTTTTGGGTATAACATCAAGCATTGCTAATGTGCTCTAAAATTCAAGGACAAGGCATGAAATTGTTTTACTTTTATCAGAAGTGGTCACGACTTTGATCTTCCATGTAAGATCAAATCTTAACTGTAGTAGAAAGCAATACAGTAAAACTTCAATTAAAAACCTCATCCCAAATCAGCACCCAGTCCCTTTTATTAGCCAGCTGTGGCTTCGCATTTAGGCAAATAAAGGCCTGTCTGATTTAGACCCCTGGTCTGGTTGCCAAGCAGTTCATTTTTAAAAAAATTTTTTTTAGATGTATAAACGTGGGTTGTTGGCTACCTCAAATTACGTGTCCATTCCTCAATTGCCCTGTAAATTAGTCCATAAGTGTCCACCTATCAAAAAAATCAAAAGGGTTTTTCATGTTCTCTGATGTTTGTCTGTCAGAGGTAGATAAAATGAATGATTCATAACTGATTAATTATCTATAATCTTTACACAAGTAATATTCATACTGGTTTAAGTAAACAAAGTTGATTGTTTTTTTCTGATTTTGCTGAGCAACAGTTTTGCGTGAAAGGAATTAAAGGCCTGTCTCAAATATAGGCCTGTTGACTTAAGTGATGTAAGCAAATAATAGCCCGAGCTATTAATTGAAGCTTTATGTATTTAAGAACCTGACAAATTCATGTAATGACACACTGATCAGACGCCTGGATTTTAGTCACATGACTTGGACTTGAGTCTGACTCGAGTCACAAATTTGATGACTTAAGACTCGACCTGACAAATTAAAAAAGACTTGCAACTCAACTTAGGCTTTACCTTTAATGACACGTAACTTCACTTGGACTTGAGCCTTTGGACTTGACAATACTTGATACCTCCCAAGCCCAAAAATTAAAAAGTATACTATTTGAAAAAGCACGTGTCACAAATCATGGCAAATCACAGCACATCAAATGGTGCCACAGTAGTGCAGTGGTTAGCATTGTCGCCTCCTGGTTCGAACCCCAGATGGGTGAGCCCTTCTGTGCGGATTTGTATGCTCTGCCCATGTCAGCGTGGGTTTTCTCTGGGTACTCTGGCTTCCTCCCACAGTCCAAAGACATGCAGGTTAATTGGTGACTCTAAATTGGCTGTAGGTGTGAATGTGAGTGTGAATGGTTGTCTGTCTCTATGTATCAGCCCTGTGATAGTCTGTTGACCTGTCCAGGGTGAACCCTGCCTCTCATACAATGTCAGCTGGCTTATAGACCAATATGTGAATAAAAAAATATGTCTCAATGTGTCTACTGTGCCGACCAGGCTGGAGTTGTTAAAGAGAGGAATACAATAACCTCATATACAACCTGTGTTCTGCATGCAGAGAGCATTAAACAGGGTGGAGTGGATCTCTTAAGTGTGTTCTGCACATAGTTCGCTCTGACCCAGACTTCATGATTTGGATCAATACTTTATATTACGGACCAAAGGCAGCTGGGAGAAGGAAGTCAGCTATAACGTGCACCTAATAAGAAGCTGTACTCTAGCTAAGGGTTAGGTATATTCACATACTGTGTTTCATAAACCTATGAAGCTGCATTTAACTGAAGATGTGTACCAGAGAAGATGTAAGGGACTCCAAGGGAATATTTTATGATTAAAACCTCTGAAGTTCTGCTGCATGTGGAAAGAAACATCAAATACAGGGGAAAATATTTTGAAGTCCTCAGAGAATGAAAGAGTTCAGAAGCACCACTTCCTACTGGTTTGATTTACTTGTAAGAAACAACTTCACAGTTTTTTTTTTTAAATAGGGTGATTTATTTATGGGGTTTACAAAACACAGTAAATCCCAGATATAACATATCAAAGTGCCAAAATGATGAAAATGAGATCATATAGACAGCATAATGTGTTTAGCCCATGTGTAATGTTTGTAGTAGCATCCAGTTGAGAGCGGTCTTGGTCTCGAGACAGCTATTTAAGGTCTTGGTCACGTCTCGGACTCAGCCACATTGTTACTCAGTCTTGTGTCGGTCTCAGACAAAGATGACTCTGGATTTTATTTCAAGAGCGTTCAAGACCACAACTGCAGGGACATACTAAAATGCTGGAGCTGAAAAAGCAGTGTTGAAAAGAGATGGTGAAGTTGATTTAAGCTCCTCAGTGTTTGCTTGTACTTGTGTCTGGAAAATAAAGGAAATCCCCACATATGAAATCACCTCTTCAGTACCTTCAGACATTCCTCATAATGCACTTACACATACACACATATACAATATACAGCAATGAAAAAGGTTGTTTTCTGTGGGTGTTTATATGTGAATGTGGATCTCTCAGACAAAATTGAGGAGTGCCTTGTTTGCATGTTCTACATTTTATTGTAATTGTGTCATGCAGTGTGGGAGTAGCACTGGTCTGGAGCTGGTCGTGGTTCGGTTACACCCTGCATTGGTCTTAGTCTAGAATTGGTCTCAACACCCTCAAAGTCTTACGGTGCATTCTGAGCCACATACTTTTTCTTTTTACTTTTAGTAGGTGCTGCAGCTGCCCTTAGAAAGTACGTACTGTTGCATGCAGTATATGCACACAATCAGGACATACTACTTCCTCCTGAACTTTGAACCTCTTACTCATATATCTGTTACTATGGAGATAAAACAAAACGCAGTGTCACCAAGGTAGCTAGAGACAGAGGTCAACCCGGACAGCTCTTATTTTGCAATAAGTAATAACTGCATACACTGGAAATTTCTTACATGTTATATTCACAATTGTAAAATTACATAGACTCTGTCTTTGTTATTCAATACTCCTGCCCTTTTGTCGTTGGTTATGTTTATGATTACTTTATTCAATGAAACAATGAATATTCTTATATTACTAATCGACCAGTCATCAGTCAGCTGATTGCACTGTCATCCATCATTGCAGCTTCTGACAGTTGATGTCATCTTTAGCTGTGCAGAGAATTGTAGGTCAGAACAGCCAGAAAAGCTGGCTTGCATAGTGCAAAATCTGATTGGATGTAGCAGAACACCCTGGTATTTTTGACATGCTGCATTTGACATACTGGGTCTTTTTCTGGCATACTACATAGTCTGGTAGCATGGGTAATGGAGTGCAGGTCTCGATACACTCTGGCCTTAATCATGAAGTGGTCTCCGTTACGTTGGTCCTGACTACAACACTGGTGGCACCTACATTGTTTGTCCAGATGGGGATGGGAGGCAGTTTGTGTGTGATGCTTGTGTTTCTAAAGGGAAGTGACTGTAAAAGTAATCAGGCTGTAATAATTTATAGTGATTAAGATCTGAAGATCTGTCTGCAGTTCAATCAAGCAGTGTTTCTTTACTAATTTGTGACATTTGAAGGAGAAGTTGAAGCACAGAGAGGCAAAAGTATCCTGCTAATTTGTGGAGATTTTTTTGTTTTGTTTAAATGTACAAAAGTTTCTTAAGTATTGGGGCTACATTTTGGTGAAAGTTGCAAATCTGTAGCACATATGGTTGATTTGTTGTGAATTTTCAAAATTATGAACTTTAGAGCCTTGCTGTAGCGCCACCATCAAGACTATTGGTCTGTTTTTGCAGCTGATGCAATCTGGCATGTGACTGGACCTTTGTGCAAAGTTTGGTGATTTTTTGCGCATGGGAAGTAGGATTTCCTCAGAAGACAAAGGAAGAAGAAAAAGAAGAAGAAGAAGAAGAAGATGCAGGATAACAATAGGGTCCAAACCAAAGCTTATTTAAACTCTAGGATTTCATCTTCAACTTTTAACTTTTAATTTTTAAACATCAAAGGGTACGTTTTAAAAAATCTAATTACTAATTTATGGTGGATGGAAGGCCGTGTATTTTCCTCATGTGACTCATGGAGGCTCAGTGAAAAATATTTGTAACTTCAGGGAGGGTGGAAAAAACCCCCAGCCATCCTTCCTCTGACAAGTAGAGAACAGTTCCTTAAATTGTAGTAGTAAACACCTGGTCCTGCCAAAGCGAAGAGGGTCAGAGAGTGCCAAAATGTGGTGCAACAAGAACAACAGACATTTTTCTTTTACCAATATGGTTTTCTGCATAAAAAAACAGCAGAAAATCACCTAAATCCATCCAGCGTGTACAAGTTTTGAAGACAAACTTTGCACCAACCTGAGGATGGCGAGCGACACCGCGTGCGCGCGCAGTTCAGAATGCGCCCTGCACGCGCTCCCCGAGTCAACTGGAGACGAAAAAATGGTGGCCAGCGCTCGAGTACAGAAGCTGCTCCGACGATATAAACTAGCGATTGCCGCCGCACTAACTATCCTCCTGGTCCAAGGGCTTGTGGTATGGAGTCTGAGAAGCCTGGAAGAGGGCGAGGCAGAGGTGAGCTACTATATCCCCGCTTATTTCTGACGTGACAGTGATTCGCTTGGGTTTAATTGTAAGAGCTAGCCGTTAGCGCTTAGCATAGCTCACTGTGTGTTATGATACAGTTACGCTAGCCGATGCTAGCTAAGTTAGCAGTTGGGGAACATCGCCGCTCCGAAACATTTTAGTAACGTTACAACCGGACCAGCCCTGTCTTGTCTGTCTGTCACGGACCGCAGCACCAGACCAGTGCGGCACAGTTCCCCCTGCTACACGGTCATGACTGTGAAATTACAGGTATTTTTAGCGCTCGTGAAATGGTTGTTAACTTGAGTAAGAAACAGCAGTGGTCCTCACACTGGTGTTGGTCACTATATTTCATCTGGAGTTACTGTGGTTTCAGGAAAATGTGATGATGTCCAGTCAAACAAACCATTGCTACACATTTCAGAGGCAGAGGAGGTCTGTGAAGTGATGCAACTTTTTGGGACCATGTGAAATGACTCCGTTGTGATTCATTGATCATGACCAGATCATCATTATGAGCTGAAACGCGTCATATAGCTCTCCCTGGATACTCAGCATCTGTTCTACTTTTTGTATTTACATCCACCGGAGGCCTTTCTCTGCGGGGGCTGCTCTGTCTCTGTGACCTTCACTAAGCTGTGAATCACACCACAGAGGGAGCATATCCCAGGGATAAAGGCTAAAGTTGAGCAGAGAGTTGCCTCCTCTGTGCACCACTGAAACAATGCATTCAACATTTGCCAAGTCCACCGTGGGAAGCTTATCTCTGTGTCTCCCTTGCACACCTGGAGCGCACTGCCCCGAGGTACTGCCTGTTCCTACCCCCCCTCTAAATGAGGCGAAGTGAGCTTGTTAACAGATGTGACCCTCAGAGGATTGTACCTGTATAGCAATTTTTTTAGGCAGACCGGTACTGATAAAGTCACAGGAATGTAAACTGAAACCTGAGTTGAGCACCATGGTGTCTCCCTATCATGATATGACAAGCGTGGACTCTGTATAATATTCCTCCCAACATGGATAGATTGCAGATCTATGCCTGGAGGGTGAAGCAGGCGGCAGATGTAATGCAGTAGCGTCGGTGTGGGAAAATAGTTTGACCCAGAGATGAGAAAATAGGGATCATGATTCTCTTGTCAGTGCGCCGTGTCCCCCAAGGCAATGACGTGGAGCATTTCACTTAACTGTGAGTTAAACAGTAAACATGAAGCCAATTCTCAGTAAGTGCCTGGTGCTTTGCCATTCATTTAATATGAGTGATACAAGCTGAGATGAAATCATCCATTTCCGTTGGACTCTCTTAAACGCAATGTTGTGACAAAACAGGAAGTGTGGCATGTCCTTTGTCGTATTGCAGAGGCAGCCTTACTTTTGACTTCCATCACCTGTGTGTATTATAAGCCTCTGGGCTGTCTGCCACCTCATCAGGTGCATTCAGGCTTAAACATGCTTCAACAAAGATACAGAAATGTCTGTAGGGGTCTGTGGTTAACTGTGGTTCACTTAGGACTGTAAAAGCAGCAGACGTACATGCCTCTACACTCTTATGACAACTACACTTAGTATTTGCTGTCCAGTGCCTCAGGCCAAACTGAAAAACTGCACAGATTTTTCATTTTATTAATAATCCAAGTGTTAGTCTAGTTTTTTTTATTAACAATTTAAAGTTGTAAACAGGGCTCTTTCATTTCTCGTGAACTCTGCTTTCAGTAATGTGACACTGCTGCTCAGTGCACATGTCAGCCTGACATGCAGCTATGTTGGCAGACACCTATGCAAATATCAGCGCACGGTGTCTTTGCGTGTTTGCACACTCAGATTCAGAATCAAATTTCAGGCTTAAGAATGCGTATTAATCATCACCTCGCCGCTGAGCTGCACACGTTCAGTCAGGGAGGCTCGCCAATACGGGCAACATGAGTGAGAGTGGCTGGATTCCTCCATGCTCTGTGGTCTCTACATTAACTGGCATCTGCTGTAATCAGTGGCTTGTTGTGCATGTGTGAACACAGCCACGTGCATTTATATTTAAAGCTCTTTTACAAATGGGGGAAAGGATTGTGAGGACAGAAGACTTGTCATCCTTGTGTCACCCTCTGCTTGCCTCTGCTCTCCTGCAGAGCTGAGCGCTCGCTGCTGCCTCCCCACTTCAGCAGATGGCGATGCTGATATGGTTTCACTCGACTTTAATTGGAAAGTAAAGAGGCTGCCCGGCTTGCCTTTGAATCAATACATTTTTGACATGATGGTGTTAATTAAAAACTGTGAAAACGAGTGATAAGGAAAATTGAAACATTAGCCCCTGCTGCATGCTCGTCTTCTGTGAGAGAACATTTAGTCTCGCAGCCAAAAAGTAAGTAGTGTCTTTATCAGTTTTAGCTGTATAAAGGCATTGAAGATGTTCACAGTAATGTTTTTATTAATTTAGCAGCTATGTGCCACCATAGAAAGAAAAAGTCCCACCACTGTTGGAGAAAATGTGAAGTATTCTCCGGGACTTTGATGCTGAGAACAAAAGTTTATATCCTAATTATTGGGTTTCTTTAGCAGAAATCTAGCTGTGTGTCTCTTAATTCTTTACCCCAATTAAATGGAACCCAGGATTCTTGTTTAGTGATGTTTAGGACTGTCCAAAGCTGACAATAACCAGGTCACTCAAGTGCATGTAAACTCACTGAAAGAGGCTTTCAGTGCAATGACTGGTATGTAACTGGGCTCCACAATGCCTCTTACTGTAATGGGTTTGAGAGTGCAGTTGGCAATCAGCAGCAGACTGTGCTGTGTTGGTTGGCAGCTGGTTTATTGGCACTGTATTATCTGGCTCCTTGTCCTACCACGCATCACCAATCCCTCCCCTGTTCCCACCGTCTCTGGGCTGTCGGCGTGCCAGCGGCATGAGGCGAATGAGCCCGCGTTCTGCCATATCGTCTGACAGAGGCAGAAAGCTCTCAGCCCACTCACTGTTCTTCTTCCTCTTCTCCAAGTGCACATTTTGAAGGGCCTTTTGTGTGATCCAGTAATCTAGTGTGCCAAAGCTGTGATGCTGTTTGGCTAGAAGATTTAAAAATGGCTTAAGTCCTGTTTTTTTTTTTTCCCTCCTAAGCCTGCCTTCCATTTTCGGAGGTGTGATTTGTGCTCCAGTAAGACTGATTCTCTCTTTACTCCTTACTCTCACGTTGGACATTGAATCCGTAGGAAGAAATCCAGATTAATGATGGTTGCGGTGTGTCCGACACTGGATTCTCACATCATTACAACACCTCAGTGCCTTTTGTTTTCACAAGATAACCTCTCTAGCTTTATTTAGATTAACTACAGCTTTTTATTGGAGGAATACACAGCTCAACACTTTCCTTAGTGCTGATCCTCCTCTTATATTGCTGATTTTTCTGAACCACAACAAGATGACAAGTGCTTTTAGGACTTAATGTCTCCTTTAGGGATGTTACAGCAAAAGATTCCAGCTATGGGACACATGAACAACTTTATTACTTCAAAGCAAAGCAGATATACTGTAAGAGGATCATGTCTTGACATTTTAGGGAGCCTATAAAGCCTCTGATGCAAATGTTGTACACAGATCATGATGTCGTAGTGAAATGCTTTGATGTTGAAGATGTATTAATCATATTAAAGGAAAATAATAATACAAAGCTGGGTCAAAGATGGGGCTAATGTCAAGTAGAGAGCACATATGTGTAATACATCGCATCGGTCTGTGCGTTCGCATAACAAAATCCATCCTAATTTCTCATATTTTAATAATGCGTTAAACTAATTAAAGGCTAAGTTCGGTTTTTTGACACCTGTCTAAAAACGTCTATGACGTCACCAAAAGTGACCCATCGTTGTAAAGCCCCGGATGACCATAACAAGGAAGTTGAGCGGACATGGTGATAACACTGGCCATTCATTTATAAAATGTAGGTGAAATGAGCGAGTTTCGCAGCAGATAATGTCTAATTTAGGGGCTTCGATGTTTTGGCCCTGTCCGCTTCTATGGCATGAGAGAAGACGCCGTCGGATGGATCTAAATTGCTCGAAAACGGCTCTGACCTCCACCAAAATCATCTGGGTGAGTCTACGAGCGTATTTATTCCTAAAAATAAGGCCCAAAACCGAACTTAGCCTTTAACTGTGACTATAAGAAAATACTTTTACCTATTGCAGACCTAGTGCTGCAACAAACAATTATTTTTCATTTTTAATTAATCTGTGGATTATTTTCTCGATTAATTGATTAGTTGTTTGGTCTATTAAATGTCAGAAAATGGTGAAAAATATCAATCAGTGTTTCTCAAACCCAAGATGACGTCCTTAAATGTCTTATTTTGCCCACAACTGAAAGATAAACTGTTTGCTGCCATGAGTAAAGAAACTATAAAATATTCATATTTAAGAAGCTTGAATCAGAGCATTTTGACTTCTTTATTTTGAAAAATTCCCGCAGTGATTAATTATCAAATTTGTTAGTGATTAATTGAATAGCTGACAACCAATCGATTGATCGTTGCAGCTCTAACATAAATACATACACACAGAAGGAATCTGAATTCTGTGTATAACAGCCTTAATGTCTGAGGTTTTAGGCCTAGTTTTCGTGTGTGTGTGTGTGTGTGTGTGTGTGTGTGTTGTGTGTGTGTGTGTGTGTGTACACATATGACACATACACATTTGTATGCATTCTTCCTGCATTTTTTGCCAGCGGGTGCAGACAGAGGTTGGTTGAGGTCTCTCCAGTGAATCACTGGATTCATTATGTGTCTTTGAGAGTGTGGCTATCCAGAACTGTGCTTTTTGCAGATTAGCTCCACAAAAAGGCAGAGGCTCAGCTAAAAATAACCCAGATCAGAGAAATGGAGAAAAAACACAACAAAACCAAGTAAACACATCCTTCCCTCTGGGGCTCTTTCAGCTGTTGTCTTAGTGGTAGTCTTAGTTTACCTTATGTCATTCCTGGATTGTGATTTGACGCCTCCTCCCAGTTGTGTTTGTCCAAGATGTTCTTAAAGCAATAAATCTGGATTTAAATGGCATTTTTATTCTTTCTCTCTCTCTGTCTTTGTACGACTTTCTTCTTCTCTCCTCTCTCTTTAGAGAAAAACACGACGATCTAAGCTGCCTGACCACAACAGCCAGGACCCCAAGAGAGACGCCGCACTTTGGGAGAAACAAAACTCTTTGTCTGGGAGAAACAGGGGCAGATGGAGCGGCAGGTCAGAGAGGACAGGAGGAACAGCAGCCAGTGCGCTGAGGAGAGGGACTGACCGCAAAGGAGAGAAGGCCAGCAGCAGGCTGAAGTCTCCCCAGGAGCGGGGCATGACGGGAGCTGGATTGGATGGTGGTGTGGCCCTCCATGACCTGTCCAGCAGCCGCAACTTCAGTGAGACCCGAGGCGGCACTGACGGGGCAGCCAAGTTACCCGCCGCTGCCATCCTGGGGGAGCCGGGCAGCGTGGATGGGGCGCACCAAGCCCCCAGCAGTGACTTTGTGCCTAAATGTGATATCATAGGCAAGGACGCGCTGTCTGCCCTTCATCGTGCCGGGTCGCAGCAGTGCCGACAGGAGATCGCCAACATCGTATGTCAGCATCAGGCTGGGAAGCTCATGCCAGACGCACTCCCTCAGTTCTGCCCCCAGCTCGGTGAGAACATGTGCACAGATAGTGTGATAATGCTTAAGCTGCAGATAATCTACTCAGTGAGATTTCTCATCATTTATTTTTCTAATTTTCACCCGGTGATTTTGATTTTTTTTAATTAAAACATTTCTCATTACTACATTTTCTTGAATATCCAATGAAATGTATGATGGGGTTTGTTTTCTCAATCTTGTTGTTGTATCTAAAAGAAGCCCAGAAACTTTTAACATAGGTCTCTATAAATGTTTCATACATTAAAGCTCTAGTTTGTAGGATTTAGTGGTGGTGAGGTTGCACTTTGCAACCAACTAAAACATTTCCCATGTGCCAGGCATGGTTGCGCAAATAGCCTTATCTAGAGCCAGTGTTTGATTGGTCCATTCTGGGCTACAATAAAAACAACATGGCTGACTTTGTTTGTAGATAGAAACAGATCTTTCTGAGCAAACGAAAACACAAAGATTCTTAATTTAAGGTGATTATAAACTAATGAAAATAGTTATGAGTAATATATTCTATTTCTGCCAGTGTGTCCCCTGACATCCTACACACGTGGCCTTTAATAAAAAGCCCTTCCATTATTAAACCCCCAAGTAGGACTGTTTAATAATTGAATGTAATCGCACTGTCTCTGTATGTAAATATTTCATGACAAAATTTTCATTTGAAGATATTGTGATTTAAAGTTCTCGTGTCTAAATAGATAATTAATCATATAATACTTGAAAGTATGCATTTTTTTTAAAGGGACACTTGGCCAGCGCTCTGTCTCTGGCTTTTATCATAACAGTGTGGATAGTAAGTGTAAATGAACTGTGGTAAACTTCCCTGCATTTTACCAGCACCCAGATCTCCCTGCTCATCTCCCAGAGTTTCACTGGCTCTAGGGCTGTTGCTTGAACTACAGATTGTACTTTCACATTTTATGCCCACCACAATGGACACAAATCATATAGAGGTGGATTGAGAAAGAGAGACACCTCTTTATCTCGCTCTAACACAGACCAAACTGGGATCAAACTGTAAAACTAGGCAGTGCTGATCAAATATAAAATGTCTTCAGAAAATTATTTTAGTGCACTGTTTGGCTGTAATGCAAGAATGTATAAACAAGAAGTGGGATTCATACTGCTTAATGAAATGGAGGCTGACAAAATTGAGATCAATCAGTAAAATTAAGCAGTGTTGATCAAGTATGAACCAAGATTCTGTTAGTGTTGCATATTTCTTGCCTCAAATGTTGTCAGAAACATATTTTAGTGCACTGTTTAACTGTTACTTTTTACCAGCTGGCTGCCATATTGTTTCCTGTGTCAAAACAGACAAGCTCACATTTCATCACCCACCAGCAAAAGCATTTATTGGTCTTGTGTGGCGCAGTGCATTCTGGTAGCCACGGCCCTTTTCCTCTGTTTCCTCTAGTCATGTACCACCAGTTTCAAAAGTCTTTGCATCTTACTACTGCATAGACAGCCTAGTTTTATGAAAGGGCCGTCTGTCCAGCAGTGAAATACTTCTTTAAGTCAAAAGGACTAGTTCCAGTGAAATACTAAAAAAAACCACATACACACAAACAGGGATAAACACAACTAAATGTGTCCTATAATATCCACATTAATGTTGTGTATATTGCCCACTGCCTTGCTTGCACACCAAGTGATGGGTTGACGTCAGGCAGCCAATCAAATGTATAGCTGTCTTACACAGCTGTAGTGAAGTGTAGCGGTTGTGCTGGGGCAAAACACTCAACCCACACCTCTGACTTGTTTGTGCGTTCAAGTGAACAAAGTTGGCATCATTCATGTGTGTGGGAAGCCTTGCTGAAAATTAGGATTACAAATTGAGGACAAAACAATTCTATACATTTCACACATTAACCTGTTATGTAACCTTCTACGATCAATTTGTATCCATTGAACGGTGTATTTCTCAACACCCTGCCTATGAGATATTATTCTCCAGACCCTACTGAGTGCTTTATGTGTCTGTCTTCTTTGGTCAGGTATATCAAATCAGGTCCAGTCTGTCGGCGAGCTGGACAACAGCCTGTCCAAGGTGGAGAACCCTGTCAGAGTGGCTTTCGTTCTGATGGTTCACGGCCGTGCTGTACGGCAGCTCAAGCGCCTCATCAAAGCCATATATCACCGTGATCACTACTACTACATCCATGTGGATAAGGTAAGCAGGAGACCACAGTGCCTTGACTTCCAGGCGTTCTCCATTGTTTCTGCTCGCACAGAGACAGCATGGAAGAAACATCCAAATAAGAGACAATTCATTCTTCTACTTTGTGATACTAGCTTACATTATTGTTTATTTATGCTCAAGCTGAACATTGAAGAGTGTATTTGGCAGCTTTGTGCCTGGTGCTGACTACATTGAGCTCACAAATGCTTTTACCGGTTAGGTCTTCTTGCATTATGAAGGTTAAATATATCCCGTGGGTCTCGCAGTGTGGTAAAGGGGATTAGCCTGGATTGAGTAAAGTGTGGTTATTCTTAGAGGCTGGATTTAGTGGAGGAAAAGTCAGCTATCATGTGCAGCTGGAAGGCAAAAGACAAATGTACGGCTGACTGGTGATAGTACTGAGGCAGAGACCTCAGGTGTGTTCAGTGCAGACTGTAGAGGAACAGGTGGCTGTCGTCAGTGCACCTGTGTAGCCGGAAAGGTTGTCCCGGGGAGTTGCTCTGTTCTGCTGCCAAGGGGATGCTGGAGAAGCTCACCGGAGGCAGGGATGAATAAGTAGTCAGTGGGACAGACGCAGCACAGACACCATCTTAGTCACTTTGCCAACCTAACCTCATTTATCTCTGAGGCAAAAGCCTGTTTGAGAGATGAGGCTGTAAAACAGGTCAGGTTGTACTGGAGTCAGTCTTCCAGCTCCTCTGTACTCTGCGCTGTGAGGACTGTGAGTTTATGCCTGTCATTCTGTTGTCTCCTGTATGATCACGACCAGGAAACCCTCCGATTCCTGCAGTGTCTGAAGAATTCCTGGCTAAATTTAAGACTTGTCCACTCTTTATTTAACACAGGACAGAGTCAGTAGCCCATTGTTTGTGCTTCACTAAACACAATTGGACTTCATGTCCCTGAACAATTAATTTAAAGTGTCTTTTTCTGTTAAACTGCCCATTTATCGCTTCAGGACCTTTATTAGCTGTGTTTATTTGGAAACAGGCTGCTTGTTAATTAGTTGGTAATTAATCTAATTTAGCTCCAAGGGGAAATTAAAAGAAGGTCTTTTGAACCTACAGATTTTGGCTTCCTGCAGTCTTCAGACAAACGGTCACACATGCTCACTCGCAGCTACGTCTTTCACCACTTTTAATGTCTCTGCTGCACAAAGCTTGACAGCTGCGTGGCTCTTTGACTTCCTCCATCTCATCCTTTATTCCCTCCTAAACTTTAATCCCTGTCTGACGTTTCTTTTTTTTTTTTTTAAACTCACTTCATCTTAGTTCTGTGTCCCTGTCACCTATTGCTACTTTGAGAAGGAGATTTTCTACCAGGCAAAAATAGCTAATTTTAATTTTCTCCTTCTATCATCACTGTGACCCACAATACAAAGCATCATGTGGCTGTTGTTCTGCTCCGATCAGATTCTCTTTCAACATGAGCCAGCTCTGTGTGATTGTCTTGGCACAGTGGCTGCTGCAGATCTGTGGGAACTAGATTACATTTGTGATGCGGAGACTGAGTTTTCACTCAATTAACTGTTTGACCTTTTGGCTTTGAAATTCTCCAGCGGTCCGGCTACATGCATCGGGAGGTCCTGCAGATTGCCCAGCAGTACCCAAACATACGAGCCACGCCATGGCGGATGGTCACCATCTGGGGTGGTGCGAGCCTACTGAAGGCCTACCTACGCAGTATGCAGGACCTGCTCTCCATGTTGGACTGGAAGTGGGATTTTTTCATCAATCTCAGCGCTACAGATTTCCCCACCAGGTTGGTCAGCTGGGTGACGTCATTATACAACTTCCTTAGTTTACAACATAATTCCTCAGCACCAAATATCCCTGTGTAGCTTTGTACTCACAGTGTTAAATACAGTGTATCCAGTGCAAATGTTGATGTGCATCAGTGTCTGTCTGGACAACTTTTCCAGTTTGTTCTGATAATTGCTTGATTGCCTTTTTCATAGCTGGCTTAAAGGAACAGTTCACCCCAAAATGGAAACATGTAGTGCTATTGATCAGTCTAGATTGTTTTGATGTGAGCTACCAAGTATTGGATTCCTGCTGCCCCCACAGCACATACACACACATATTGACAGGGCGAACTGTTGCATCATATGGCTAGCATTACCTAACCACAGAGTCGAGCCTTTTTGGTGTGAGTTTGTTAGGACTGTTTAAAAGCTTGGTGTTGCATATGAGCCGCTGCATGCTAACTAGGCAGGCACTGATCATTTGCCACGAGGACAGCAGCTCTGGAGACAGTCCTTTAGTGCTGCGTTCTGCTTAACAGCTGCAGGAAGTTTGCTGATCTGTTGGGGGAGTCAAGCAGTCAGGGATCAGGGATCTGAAACGATAAAAGAAAAAAAAATACATGATAATGTAAATTTCCCCATAGTGGGATCATTTGTTGGCCTGATATAAATCGTGCATCCGTAATTTTTTCATACCTTCCTAAAATTTCACAATGGCTATATAGTATATAATAAACTCACTAAAATTGTCGTAGCTAGTCTTGTTGGTCATCTAGTTTGTTAGATAACTCCAGCAATTCCCAGCTCTGGTTTGGTCCAAATAAACTCTTAATTTACCTAGTTAGATGTGAAAACATGCTGTTTTCTTGTGGTCTCTCTCTGCCGTTGCTGGCTGACTATTTCTAGTCCTGTAACATTATCTCCATTACTTGTAGTTGCCATGTTTCCCTGCTCAGCAACTATCTACTATTATCTATTCAACATCTCCGTATAAGTTTAATAGAAAGAAGAGTGTGTTTATTTTGTTGGCATTAAAAATCATACTGCTGGGATTTCTGAATACCCTGGTATACCAGAAAATTGAATACTTCCCAAGCCTAGTTCCTACATGAAACTGCTCACAACATGGTCTTTTGATTGTCTTGAGTAAGTGGGTCATGATTTTTGGAAAGAGACATTGCTGTTGTGTTGTGTAAATGTATTTTTTGGCTCTTGGAGCACCACAAGCTGAGTGCCATGAAATTCCCTTATATTTGAGAGAAGGAAAACATTTCTATGGCCGATATCTACATCACTTGGCACCTCACACCAAAACAATTTAGATTTTTAAAGAGGAAAAATATGTATTTTTGATTTGGAGGAGAACGATCCCTTTAATCTTTGATATACTGCATGGAGATTTGATTCCTTTACATACCTACAGTAAATGTGACTTTTACTGCAATATTAGTAGCAGCCGTAGCATTTGCCAGATGAAAAGAGTACCGTGGAAGCAGCATTAAATGGATTGTGTTGGTCACTGAATCACAGAGCTGGCAGTAAGTAGCCTTCTTTCTTGCTGATCAGTTTTGCTGGATTTCTTTCAAGGATATTGTCAGCCAGCACCTTGCTCGAGCCAGCATTTTATTTTCCAAAGAATCTTCAAGAAGTCATTTTCTTTCTTGACCTAACCCTTCTTTCTTTCAATTCTCACCTCTACAACCCTCCTGCAGGACCAATGATGAACTGGTGTCGTTCCTGTCGCAGCAAAGGGACAAAAACTTCCTCAAGTCTCACGGGAGGGAAAATGCCCGGTGAGTGTGCCGGCTGTAAAATACAGACCAGCTAAGACACACATTTGGTTGGCGTTTTTACTCTAATTTAATCTGACACCATGCACCAATAAATTAAAGGGATAGTTTAGATGTAATGATGCATGTTGATTCTGTAGAGATATTCCAGCGAGTTGGCAGCTGACAATGGGACCAATTAACAGACCATTTTAAACTGCTGTTGATATCACACGAGAGGCAAAAACAACATGATGAGCTGATTCTTCTGCCATTATTTAATTCAGCGTGGCAGCTCAGACAGAAATGGTTTGTTTGATCGTTTACTTTGATGAATGCTGCAATGAGCGTCACAGTGCCTCTCCCACACATCAATTTAAACCATGTTCTGTTCTGAAGGTTTATTAAGAAGCAGGGCCTTGACCGTCTCTTCCACGAGTGTGACAACCACATGTGGCGTCTCGGCGAACGCAGCATCCCAGAAGGCTTGGAGGTCTCAGGTGGCTCTGATTGGTTTGCGCTCACCCGCCGTTTCGTGGAGTACGTCATCAACTCCCAGGATGACCTGGTGTCGGGGCTGAAGCAGTTCTATTCCTACGCCCTGCTCCCTGCTGAGGTAAGTGAGCCTTAGGTGGTCTGTTTATCTCCCGTAGTTGAGACAGACAGTTTGATATACAAGTCTGTCTCAAGCTCGTCCTCCCCTGCCAAGTCAGAAGAGCCTAGCAGCGGAGATAATGTAATACTTTAAGCTTTCAGGCACAGCGTGCAGCAGAGGTGCCAGACGAGAGAAGGGTTCACTTGAGTTTATCTGACTGTGGGGTTTAATGTCTCAGAGGAGGTGCGGTGGTGTGTTCCCTGTTGTTTGAGGCTACAGAGGCGTGACCTTTTGCAATTTAGAGTCAGTGGATATAAACTGTTTATACTTGTCTTTGACAGTTTACATTGACTTCACTCTCACACAACACAGCCTTTGTTGTACTGCACAGTGCAGCAGAAATGATGTATTTACTCCTCCTCCTTCTTCCTAGTCCTTCTTCCACACGGTGCTTGGGAACAGTCACATGTGTGACACCCTGGTGGACAACAACCTGCGTGTCACCAACTGGAACCGAAAGCTGGGCTGTAAATGCCAGTACAAGCACATTGTCGACTGGTGCGGCTGCTCTCCCAATGATTTCAAACCACAAGACCTCATCCGGATCCAGGTGAGTGGGCCAGCTGCACAACAACAACTCAGACATTTTTTTTCTCTCTTATTTAAAATCTATTTTATTCTTATTTATTTATGTCTTAATTATTTTTAGATTTTGTTTTGTTTCATATTCATTTATTTGAATTTAATTTAATTTAATCCTATTTTTCATTGTTTTGTTTCATATTGTTTTATTTATGTAATTTAATTTGATTTAATTTGTTTTATTTAATTTTATTTTATTTTTTTTAACTAGCTCATTCTTTCCTAGTCTTTCAGGCAGGAAATTCCAGTCAAATATTACATGTTTTTATTAAGCTTAAAAGCAGTTGGTAGGCAGGCCATGTAAAGATATAATCAAGGCATGTAGATTTTTTTATTTATTTATTTTTTAAAGTAGAATACTTTTTAATGTACATTATGTTCCAAATTCAATAAGTCCAGTCAATAGACTCCTGTGCATAATAACGGTTTTTATTAAATATTATGCTATCCTACATTTGTTTGGGCAACAAATAAACAGAAAGAATTACTGTGTCCTAACTGAATACAACACGAGCGTCAGCAACAAAATCAGTTTGATTGCATTCTTTTCTGCTGGAATGGCGTAAGGGGCCTGACCTTTTGTTGGACGCCCTGTTTCCCTGTTGTTTTTTTTATTTCACTTAAATCTTCATGACATGACATTTTGTGACAATGTCATGTCAGTTGCAACATCATAATAAAATAATTGAAAAATAAAAAGAGCTAACAAAACAAAAACTCCTCGGGTAAATACACATTTTTACACCCTTAAGGTGTTAGCATATCTATTGATTGTTATTCCAGCTCAATGTCATCTTTTTGAGTCTTGTATAGAGTCCATTTCTCCGGTATTCTTTGTAGTTGTGCTGCTTGTTCTCACAGTATTTGTCAGTTTTTTCCACAGTTGTTGGCCATTGGTCCTTTGTTGGTGGTGTTTCTTTACCCCAGTTCCTAGTGATAGCTTTCTTGCTTGCTACTAGCAATGTTTTGATCAAACATCTATTGCTAGCAGTACCATTTTCTTCAAAAAATGTACATAGATAAAGCTCCAAACAACACCAAATAACACAACAGTGGTCTACATCAAAAGACCCACATTCTCGCCAACATTTCTGGCAGGATATCCTGTTTGTATTTATTCCTGATGCTCGCTTTGAAAGTGCTGTTGGAGGACTTATCTATACGATACCTCTTCATTTCACTACATAAAGCTAAATAATGTGGCAGCAGGCTGATGGGAGATCACTAAGAGGCTGAATGTTTCTGGTAAATGACCATAGCTGCTAAGAACCTACGTGTGGCTGCTTAAATTGTATGTCATTTGCAGTAACTATCACAGTATGAAAGATTTAGTGTGAACAGAGAAATCTGATGTTAAGCGTTGCGGCGGGATTGTTGGTCACTTGCTTGCTGTTAGGTCTGCTCCCTATTCTTACTTTCACAGGACATAATGACCATAAAGATTTAAATATGTTGGACTTGAACAGATTTCTCCAGACAAAAATTGATAATTACTGGATAACTGTGATTAACTCTTATGTTTAATTAGCACCAGGTTGGTTCAGTGTCTCAAAGGCTAATTTCTGTTACTTTCTTTTCTCTTATCCACAGCAGTTGACCCGTCCGACATTCTTTGCCCGCAAGTTTGAGTCAACAGTGAACCAGGAGGCCATAGACATCCTGGACACTCACCTGTATGGCCAGTACGCTCCAGGCACCATTGCCATTAAGGCGTACTGGGAGAGCCTGTTTGAGCAGCTGGACGGCGTGAGCTCACTCAGTGACGTGGCTCTCACTGCTTACACAGCTTTCTTTCGCCTGGGACTTAAGAATCTGGTGACAGCTCAGAGCAACGTGGAGACCTGCAAGTCCGTACACACTGTTTACTGTCTTATTTTTAAAGGATGATAACAGGTGTATTTCTTTATTGAATACAATCATGTCTTATGTGTGATTTTTTTTTTTTTCTTGCAGGTTTGAACCAGTAGGCCACCCTCTGTCTGTACACGTGTACTTTTATGATGACCGTTTCCAAGGATACCTGGTGCGTCAGGAAGCCCAGGCGGTGGGTTCAAAGGTCAGGGAGACACTGGAGATGTGGGCAGTGCCTCAAGCATCGCTTGTCCTCGAAACAAACCTGAAGGAGTTTGAAAGGCTCAAGAATCTGGAGGTAAGTGTACTTGATGATGGGGATTCTTTCTTATCAATGAAGATTCTGTCCTGTGCAAACTTTTTAATATCAAGGCACCTTAAGGAAACTGCTTCACAGGAAGATTTTCTTCCTGATATGAAAAAATTGGGGTGGTTTTATCAGGGCTTGATCATCTGACCAAAACTGGACTTTGAAGTTTAATTAGTTTAAAATTTTGTTAATACTGGGAGGACGGCTGGAGCTGAAAGTGCCAACATGTCCTCTCTCCCTGTCCTCAAATGAAATCTGAAAGTCAAAGACACAGGAGACGTTGTTTTGCTGTATTGTTACTTCAGGACTGATTCCCTTTGTCTCTGTCCCTGGCAGATTGGTACCGAATGGGATCCTAAAGAAAGAATCTTTCGGAACTTCGGTGGCGTGATCGGCCCTTTGAATGAACCACTAGCAGTCCAGAAGTGGGCACGGGGTCCCAACCTCACCGCCACCATTGTATGGATCGATCCAGCTCTGGTGGTCGCAGCATCTTATGACATTACCGTGGATGTGGATGCAGAGTACACCCAGTACAAACCACCACTGCAGCGCCCCCTGCGGCCCGGTACCTGGACGGTACGGGTGTTAAAACAGTGGGAACGAGTGGCAGAAGTTCGCTTCCTTGTTATGCCCTTAACCTTCAAAGATAAGGAGCCACTACGTAAAGGTGAGACAAGCATTTGTCATTATATAATTTTAAAAGGATAAAGCTGTCAGTATTCCATATTTTTTCTTATTGTTGAACATTCCCATGAAATATACTATTTGCTGACATCCCTACTGCCAATTTGTGGTTGTTGTCATCTGCCCATATCAGCAAAGGGCCCCTGTCCACAGCTCAGTATAATTAAAGCTTAAATAGTGTATTTCTCTGGGACTATTTTCATCCGCTGATATGGTGTGTTAGTGCATAAATCCAGCAGCAGGACAGTGTCTGTGGGATCGATTCCAAATAAACTGCAGTGCCTGTGTTTATGATAATGACGGAAAATTGTCGCCATTGTGAGTGTGGCTTATTGATGTGTTTTTAATTGTTTTGAGACAACAATGGAGCTTTGAGCCAAGAGGCATAGACCATATCTGGTTTGGATACACAGGCAATTAAGGGCTTGGTGCTCTGATCATAATTTTTGGGGCCAGTCACTGATTGCTGGAAGCAGTATCAGTCGATACCAATCATGGGATCCTTTGTCAAATGCCCTTGTTCGTTTTTGTGATTAAATACCTAGAGGACGAATCAACCTCATTTTTTGACCAAAATTTTTTTTGGTCAAACTTTTTTCACATAAGATTTTTTCTTGTCACTATAATCTGAGGAAAAACCAGAGGCTAAATCATTACTTTCCCTGCTACAGTTTCACCTCGGCATCCCCCTGTGTATAACAGACGCTTGGTCTGCACAGAGACAACAGATCAGACTATTTATAACCAATCAGCCATAACTGTAAGAAGCCAATCAAACGTAGCCCCCATTACAGGCAGTGCCTTGGCCGTTTCATGGGATTGTTGATGATGAGAAATATTTTAGAACAGTGGTTCCCAACTGGTCCAGCCACAGGGTCCAGATTTGTCCTCGGCCATTAGTTCAAGGTCCACACAGTTTTATACATTTAGTGTTATACTAGCATTTGGCCGTGCCATCAAGCTAGTTTGCTGTCTCTGTCAGGTAGCTGTCTGTTGTTCGCTCGCTCTACAGCAGGAAACAACACTTTAAAATAAAAGTGCTGTGCTGGAAATTCACTGTACTTAGAAATAAAGGGTGTTTTTTTACAAAACCGACACACTTAAGAGTCACTTGTGGTCCACTAAGAATGGACCTGCGACTCACTTTCGGACTGAGACCCACCAGTTGAGAACGACTAATTTAGAACATCATAACTGAAGGATTAAAGTTAAATATGTGATCACTCATGAGGAATAAATGTGTAATTTTCCCCTTTTAATTTCTCTTTTTCTGCACAAATGAATGTCGACTCCAGAGGAGGACAGCTGGCTCCACGCAGGTCCTCCAAGTAACTTGTACCTGGAGCAGAGCTTCCAGCAGCTGAGCTCTGTACTGAAGCTGCCCCCTCAGGAGCCTGCCATGCAGGAGGCCCAGCGCAACACCCAGCTTGCGGGTCAGCCCCTTGAGGCATGGGTGGACAGCAGTGTAGGGTCCTTCTGGGTTACAGGCGGCCTATGCGCCACACAGACTTCCTCTTGCCCAGCCATGGGACTTTGCTCCAAGACCTCCTGGAGCTCTCTGTCCCCGGACCCCAAGTCTGAACTGGGCCCGCTCAAAAGTGACGGGCGAATCAGGTAGCCCCCAGAGAGGAAAGACTCTACACTTCAATACATATGCAGGACGACTGAGGGAGAGCTGGACCTGCACTGGATAGCTCCAGGAGAACCTGTGTGAACCGGATATTGTCTCAGAGCTCAAGGGCACATAAACAAAAAGACATCTTCCTGCACTGAGGAGCTGAGACATTCTCCGTCAAGTGGTAATACGGACTTAAAAGAGGAGGATGTGACTGCTGGAAATTTGCACATAGAAGACTTGTGTCATTGTTTGCTGAATGGTTACACGGATGCCAGATGTTTTGTGTTATTTTGCTGGAGCACAGGTTGTCAGTCAGGGTTGGAGTTTGAAAAAAAAAACCCTCTGTGCATGTTTGAACTCTGTTTTGGCGCACAGTTTTCCTCTGCTTTGAAAGAACCAGGAAGCAGTTGTCAAAACCTGACAGCAGGTTCCTCTTCATTTCAAAGACGAGTGGAACCTCTGAATCATATTATTGTGCTTATTTTAAAGCATTATTATGTAAGCATAAGGAGCAGACAGATGAAGTGCACTTTACTGTAAGACTACAATGTTACACAGAGGTCACTTGGTTACAGTGAGAGGAGCAGAAGTTAAAGAATCATGAATAAGGTCACATCACTTCCGTTCTACAGTAGACTCTAAAGTAAAAACCTGCACCGTCAATCCCCTGCACAGACACATCACTAAATGCTTGGACTTGTAACCTGTATTACGAAAAGATGAGGAAAGAGAGTATAGAGAGAGAGTATTTCATTTTTAGTTCTGTTAACTGTGACATATCATTTTTGAACATGTTTTTTAATGTATTTGTTTTGTCGTTAGTTCCCTGAGCTGGCTGTAAAGTGTTAATTTGTCTCTGATGTCCATCATTGCAAAGAAAAAAGCCTCGAAGTAGCTCTTCTGGTCAAAGGCAGTGCCTAGACACAGATAGCGAGGTTACATTCAAAACTCCCTTGAAATACATGACAGAACAATCTCAACTTAAAACGTCCAGCTATAGCTCTGTGGCGACAAACTCCACCTGCTGATGAAGGCTGGTAATATTTTAAACCTTCAGAACAAGGGAGAAAGCAGTTCTTAAGTTGAGATTGTTTTGCCAGCTTTTGCTTTTAAGGGCAAGAATGAACTGAAATCCTCTGAAATATTTTGGTGCTTTATGGCTCCAGAATTCTTCTGAGCTGAAGGTGAAGAAAATTTGAATACAATTTTAAAGGAACAGTTTTGTTTGTGTTGTCCAGAGTTAGATGAGAATTTTGACACTACTCATGTTTTTTTTAAGGGTAAATATTAGGCTACAGCCAATAGCTGGCTAACTAAGCTTAGCATAAAGACTGGAAGCAGCTAGTGTGGCTTCCAAAGGTAACTAAATCAGCCTTCCAGTGCCTCTAAAGCTCAGTTTTCTGTTTAACTCGTGGAAAAAAGTGTAAAAACAACACATTGCTGTTTTGTGGATTGTGATTTCGACAATTTCTTGGTTGGGACCAGGCCAATTGTATGTAGTTAGCTGAACACTAAACAGCAAGTTAGCCACTTTGGCAGCAGAAGTCTCAAAGGGCCTGCTCTATGGGCCACATGATGAGAAAGATCTGGGTAAATTCATAATCCGGAAGCTTTTTTGCCTTCATGCACCACTCAGTAACTTTCATAGGGATGATGGGACTGGCCTCCAACGCTGTATTCAGTTCTCTTTATACATCTGGACTTTGAAGCCAATTTTAGATAGCAGCTAAGCTGTGTCACTACAACTTCCAGGTCTGTCATTTGGTGGCATTTGGCCCAAAGACTTTATCCCCATTGACTGACAAGGTGAAAGAGAAATTTGTAAATCCGTGGATACAAAGAGCCACAGGATTAAATAGTTTACCCCTGTTTAAGTTAGCAGAGGGCTAAACCAGGAGTTAGCCTGCTCTGTTGGTCAGGTCTCTAATGTGCTTGTTCTATAGGCCGAATGATGCGGAAGCTATGATTGATTCCATACTACAGAAATTGGTATGAAGCTTTGTACCGCGGGCACTTTTTTGGCTTCATGTGCCACTGAGCAACTTTCATAGGCATAAACAGGGTTCTGCCTCCAACACTAAATCCAATTCTCTTTATACATCCAGAAAGCGCCCAACATGGAAGATAATTTGACACAGTGGCCAGATCATGTATCTTAAACTTTCAAGTCCGTCCTTTGATACCAGATACTTCTTCCTGTTGGTCTTACATTATGAAAAAGACGTCTGTAAATCAGTGGATATAATTTTTAAGCATCACAAACTCCATGAAATGACTTGTTTCACTATGGGGATTTGATCCATTTGGTCCAAGCACTAAACCGGAACCTAAATAAAGTTTCTACTGCGCTTGCTTTATGGACCCCACGATGTGGAAGATCTGGGTCATTTCATACCTGGGAAGTCAAACTTTTTTGGCTTCGTGCACCACTTAATAACTTACATAGGGAGGACAGGAGCCCGCCTCCAACACTGTATCCAGTTCTCTATATACATCCATGGGCGGGACTAGCTAGTAACGTCCAGGAGTTTCTGCTGGTTGCCTGGCAACTGGACCCAACCTAGAAATAATGCAAATCTGGCACATAACCGTTAAATTTGTTGGTTTTTATCATTTTTTGTACAAATAAGCAATGTACAATGAGCTGTCAAGGTGCTGGTGGGTGGATTGAGTTACCTTTGAACAGAGCCAGGCTAGCTGTTTCAGTTCTTTATGCTAAGCTAACTCGCTTCATAATTACCGCAGAAGCATGAAAGTGTTATCTCATCTAAGTCTGAACAAGACAGAATTCGTGTATTTCCCAAAAATGCTGACTTTCCTTTTGATTTAAAGATTTTTGAATTGCTACCTTGGTTAGACACCGTATGTTTTACCTCCTGTGTATCAGTTTATATGCAGTATTGCCACTTCAATTTGTTAGTGTGCGCCGTTTGGTCATTGTTCTCATTTAATTTTCTTTAAGGTGCATTTCAGCTTAACTCTTTATGCCCACCAACCAAAAATGTTCAACTGTACACTGTATGTTTGTGTTTGTACATTAGCGTGATCAAGAGAATCTAAGCTGCCTTCACTTAGTGGAAAGATGAATTGTTTACTACGGGATAAAAGCTTCCAGAGATGTGCAATGTATGCCTTTTCAGAGGATAGTGAGACCCCCTGTCTGTCTTAGTTTGCATTTTAATCTGATTTTAAATGTTCTTAAATACTAGTCAGCCACCAATATGAGTTTTCAAGTGACCTTGTTTACCTTGCACAGTACAGTCGCTTCAGTGAAGCCCCAGTTTTATCGATACAAGAGAGCGAAGAGAAATCGACTGAACAGATGTTATTTTTCTATAATGTTTGAGAGGAAGTGTGTGTGTTCGTTCATCTCCAGTGCTCTGTTAAACTATTAAAAACTGCTGTCTAATAATGTTGCATCTGACAGTCCTGCCTGCTCAGTGTCGTTTAAAGCAGACCTTGTTTTTGGGAGGGTTGAGGTCTCTTGAGGTCCTGCTGTGCTGCTGTGATAACCAGCAGCAGTCCGGTGGGTGAGTCATCCTGAGCTCTGTGGCTCTTATCTGAGTTGGCAACTTCAGCCTGTCACCGTTTGCCTCTGGGAAAGCTCATAGGATAGACATCCTGACTGATGACTCAATTAAAAAAAAAAAAAACACTTAAAGGTTTTTGTGATGCTGTTTTGTAGATATTTTTTCCTCTGAACACGTATCTGAGCTCTGACTGAATGTAGTGGAGCAAAGGTTTTTCCCTTTAAAGCAGATGTAGGACATGTTTATGAGAAGGAGAGGCGCTCTCCAGGGTGCTGAACGCTTCCTTGTAGAAATGCCCGACATGCTTCTTACTTCATGAATACTGTAAACTACACCTTTCCTATAAATATTTACTCAGATTAGTGTTCAGGATATAAACCCGAGGCATGCAGAGCAGGAAGGGTGGAGGTGATGACCAGCAGACAAAGCTGAAAGAGAGGACGTTTATCTGTAGAAGCTGAGGATGGATGACACCTGTGAAACACACAAGCAGGACGAGGTGAGGCTGGTGTCATCGGACAGCGCGTATGGGTCATCTGCGGTGGACACGGACACAGAGGACGGACAGACTCCCTCATCCAACACCTCCCCGTATAATGAAGACCTGACGCACAAGGTGATTCATTCATTACTTCCACTAGTTTTGATGTGGATTTGTCACGTCTGAAATTTAACAGAGTCAAAATAAGCAGCTGATCTCGGCTCTTGTAGTGGAAGTGAATGATTTTATAGCAATTTTGCAACAATATTCTCAATTTATGGAGGGCCCAGATATTAAATTCCTAAAGTGTGCTTCCACTGCCAGCTAATATCCCTAAAAATGTCATCAGAAAAATGGGCAGAGTCAAGTTAATATAAGTATCCTTTATGAAAGGGTTTTAGTAATTCACTCCAGCTGAGTCTGTGTGTGTGTATTATTTAGTGCTCCATCATGACAACTACGGTGAATAATATCCACACCAGGCTGAGGTGTTCAATATTAAACAAATTTTATTAAAAAGACACCATGGATCATATGAATATATTGAGACACATACATCAATGAAACCAAAATGATTAAAACTCAACTCATTATTACAATCAATCACATTCATAATAACAGGGTTTTATTGGATTTTTTTTAATTGTTACAGACATTTTTATTTCAAAATGCTTTTTAAAGATTTTATTTCTGAATTTTTAAGACTAACAATACACAAACACGGACATAAAAATACAAGACAAAAAAAAATAAATAAATAAATAAAAAAATTAAAAAATGATGATAAGAAATTATAAGATAAACGAAAACACATGGCCAGCTAGAGAAAAAAATAGTACACTTATACGCAAGCTCGTACTATGTCTACAGGAAGGTTGAGGCAGAGAGAGAAAGACCATGAGTGGTCAGAGACATGGTGTCCTGGCAGATTGGAGCACAGTGTACACACCAGTGAAAGGGAGTAGTTCAATGTTTTTAGTCAGTTTGACTCCTCGTCCTTTTGATGTGTTCAATAAAAGGTCCCCAAATTTTACAAAACTTGATGAGGGAGTAAGAGTGTACCAAACCTCTTCAAGAAGCAGACAAGAAACCATGTCATTGAGCCACTTCATCAATGACACTTTTAATTTGATTTCATAACGCCACTTTATTTAATAATGTCACTTCTCATGACAGTTGTGTCGTCACCGCCTCAGCACACACCCTGCCTCTTACTATGCGGGATTGTCGGTTACTGTTTGTAAACACTTTGCTATTTGCTATTCATTCATTTATTCATTCATTCATTCATTTTCCATAACCGCTTATCCTGTTAAGGGTCACGAGGGGGCTGGAACCTATCCGAGCTGACATTGGGTGAGAGGCAGGGTTCACCCTGGACAGGTCACCAGACTATCACAGGGCTGACACATAGAGACAGACAACCATTCACACTCACATTCACACCTACGGACAATTTAGAGTCACCAATTAACCTGCATGTCTTTGGACTGTGGGAGGAAGCTGGAGCACCCAGAGAAAACCCACGCTGACACAGGGAGAACATGCAAACTCTGCACAAAAGGGCTCCCCCACCCTGGGTTCGAACGAGTAACTGTCTTGCAGTGAGGAGACCGTTCTAACCACTGCACCACTGTGCTGCCATCCCAAGGTGGTCTGAGCTCAGTTTGAGTACTACAAAAACCTGAATATAAGGGAGTGTATGTGGAGTATGGAGAGTAACAGAAAATCTGGACTGCAGTATAAAAAGATGTGAATCTGCTCATGCCATATTTTTTTTTATTGTTTTTTTAAAGTACTATTTTCATTATTTATTATTATCATAAGGGGAGCTGCCTGTCCAGTGCTGCTGGTTCCCAACCTTTTTTTGGCTTATAACCTTTTAAAACAAAAGAGCTTCTCCAGTATTTTCCAGGGTGGTTTTGGATCATGTTCGATCTTCAGTGGAAGTTAAAATGAATTTCTCTAGAAAAATCCCTCAGGTCTCTTTAGTAGTGTGTCTCCGTGTCTGTGTGGGTGGCTGGCTGAATGAGAGGGAACAGTCGAGGAAGTTGTGTTTTTCATATTAAAATCCTCGGCTGAAGTGCTTTCACCACCATTATCGCTCAGCTGGAAAGAGCACATCATTGGTATTCATGAGTAAAATCTTGTTAATCCTCTGTGTATGATCACGTGCAGCATGTCAGGAGCCGAGTGCCTCACCTGGATGCACAAATCCACTTGCACACATGGCAGACGCACGCACACACACACACACACACACACACACACACACACACACACACACATTCATCTAACACAGTGTGAAACTGCTGAGCCCAATCCTGATTATTAGTCTTTATTATAGTATTACAATTACAATTAAATATATATAATTAAAGGCTTGTTCCTACAGTCTATGAGATTCATTTTACTGCTTTCAGACCGCAGCTATTTTTATGATTTGATCCCTTTCTAACCTTCAAGATCCTCAGTCTCAGTAAGTCAACTATCCAATATTTGTGAAAGAAGTAGTGCATTGTGTGAAGCGAGAACAAACTCCTGCTCGTTCAGTGATCACATCTCTGCTTGTATTTGTTGTTTTGCCGAGTCACAGCCTGCCAGAAACTACACAGCATACTCGACACAGATGGCTTCACTTTTTGCAGAATAACACAGGCCAGTTGGATCTCAGTTATTTAGATACCCAATACACTTTTAAGGACTCTTGGGAAATGTGAGACCAGAAGCTGTTTTCAATGAGAAATGTCTTTGAGAATACAATAAAAGGTATAATCCAAAATCTGGCCAGGACAGCTCATTGTTAGGAGGAAGCTTCAAAGGATGTGGTTTTTAAAATTCTGCTTCCTTTTGAGTTAATCGTTATTATATTGTGAAGGCTGAATGTACAGTTATCAGCATTATAAGACATCTGCTGGATTACTGGGAAACATGAAAGTAAAGACACTATTCTCTCTTTCTGCTGTCTCGCAGAGAATCCACACAGGGCTGCTCACATTTAAAGAAAATGCTGCTTTTTCTTAACTTACAAGTTTTTTGAGATGAATTTGCATTAAATAAACGAAACATCTGATAAAGATCCTCATATTATGGAAGAGAATCAGGGCCATGCATGAGGGGAAATTTTGATTTCGCATTGTGAAAAGTTGAAAAGTCGATAATGATGTCGGCTCCTCCCCATCCATCCATCCATCCATCCATCCATCCATCCATTTTTAACCACTTTAACCCCTTCTGGGTCTGCCCCGGGGCATCTTACCACTGGGACGTGCCCCGAACGCCTCAAACGGGAGGCGCCCAGGAGCCAGAAGGCATCCTGATCAGACCTAGTCCGTTCGTTTTAGAGAGGAAGAGACCTGTGGATAATTCAGCTCCTGGTAAAAAAAACTCCTGAACAATGAACACTAAAGGAATTCTTTAAAGATTACTTTTTTCAGGCTTTTTTTTTTGCTTTCTTAATGTATAGACAAAGTGAAATGGAGTGAGAGAGAGAGCAGGGGGTGACATGCAGTAAATGGTTGCAAGCCAGACTTGAACCTGCAACCACTGCGTTGAGGCATCACCTCTGTACATGGGGCGCCAGCACTAACCACTACGCTACCAAAGCTCCACACTGAAGGAATTCTAACTGGTAGAAGTTTCAGCTGGTTGCAATTTGCAGTCTTTACCACTAGATGCCACTAAATGCCCCTAAATCTCACACACTGTTTCTTTAAGTAGCCGCTGCTGTGTGATGAGTTATGATGATGTGATGATATCCCTTAGTGTAGGTGCCCATGATTAAATTATTATCCACTGGATCCATTGTATATACGAGAGTCTTGGGTCTCTCCTCAGCACTTTCATGGTAACTATCTCATTATGACACGTCTCTGGGGCTCGCTCTTGATGAACCCAAACAACTCTGAGAAGTCTCGTGTTGCCATGGAGACATATTCAGGATCTCTACCCCTGCTATAGGTCCCTCGCCACAGTATAACCCCTCCCCACCTCCATACATAGATTCAGTTCCACATGTGCTTCCTGGAGATAAAGTGCCCCCTCAATGCTGCTCTGCTCTCCAACAGCGTTTGTCCTGAGAACGTTTACATGCCGGCATCAAAATTTGATGAAGGAGGCATGAAATAGTAATATGTTGATTTCACAGTGGCCAACTAAACAGCGCACAAACACAGTGTGAGTCATGCACACAGCAGCTTGCCTCTGGTCTGCATCATTTGTACTTGAGGGCCAATTTGTGCTTGAACCCACTCACACTGTGGGGAAAAAAACATTTCCCGTAATGCCTCTTATTCAGAAGTGAAACAATAGCATCTTATATTATTTATACACTGTACATTTTGTTTCGCAAAGGTCACCATCTATTTGCTGGATTTCTGAGGCTTTTATCTGTACTTTCAGCATAAAAGTTGTTGCTTTACTCAGCACTTTGGATGACTACATCTTCAAAGAGAGCTCCGCAAATATTCTCTTTAAAGCAGTAGATTGCTGATTTCCATCCTGTATATCTGTTCTGACTGTCACAGTGTTGTTTTTCATGGGAGAGCAAAGTCAAATGTGCAGAACTTGTGGATGTCAGTGATTAAAGTGAACGTATTGCGAGCTGCACAGCGCTGCATGCTGTAGTGCTGCGCAGCATGTGGGTTCTTTGAGACTGCAGATAAGAGGCAGGCAGCGGGTCCAGCCTGCTGGAGGAGGAGGTGCAGGAAGAGGAGGAGGGGGGTGATAAATGTCAACAAAAGAGGCAAGCATCTGCTGCTGGGGAGCTCTAGGCTGGACGCCCCCGGCAACCCCCAATGAGATGATAACCATGGCGACAAGGCCGATTGATGCCTACGTCCAGCGCTGTGGTGTCAAATCAGCAGATCCCTGCTGGGATGACGCATGACCCTCGGCCATGAGAAGTGATGGTTAACACACCCACTGACTTTGTTTTAGCATGTTATAGATTTGATTGGACAGTGGTGGAACAACTACTCAGATCTTTTACAAGTATGTAAAACTGAGGGTGTTAAATTTTTTTGCAAAATATTAGATCATTTACCTCTTTAAGCCCTGAACAGTTATTTAAAATACTAAACAGCCAGTAACTACAGTTGTCAAATAAATGTAGTGGAGTAAAAAGTACAGTATTTCTCTCTGAAATGTGGTGAAGTAAAGTTATAAAACACGCATAAAAGGGGGAACAGACTTCAACAAAACACTGACAAAGAAACCTGAAACCTCCTCCAGGACAGGATGGACGCGTCAGTACAGAGAGCAGAGTTAGCATTAGCATAGTGAAAGTTCTGACAGCAAACATTCTGTCACATGCTAACTGCAAGTTGCATCAAAACAGACCTATCCCGCTCTGGAGTCGTCAAAATCCGGCACATGGGTAGTGATTTGCGGTGTCAAACACACAGTCTGTGTTTGTCTGACCCGTCCACCTCCTGTCCCTTTCACCCTGTGTAGACCTTCTCAGTCTTTATGCAATGTCAGTTTCTCTTAGTGTCAAACATTGCCAAAAATGGGTCTACATTTGAGTTAGTTGAATACCCAGTTTGACGCCAAAGGGTGATTTTTGTGTGTTGAATTGGTATCGGAGACAGCCAAGCCCATCTGGGAATGAAATCACCCTGATTAGGAGTGCACGAGAAGAGAGATGGGAATGAGGAAAGTAAACAAAAATGTTAAAGTCAAGATGCCATCGGATCTAAGCAAACTTGTTATATTAGGTACGTTTTTTTTTAGTCATTGACCTCTTTAGCACAATTGGTTCAGAATTTTATGTGTTATTGGTCCCTAGCGCACGGTAAATATCCATAGATCTTTCAGCATCAAGTTGTGTTGTTAATGTGCTAATTGGCTAACTAGCACCTTGAATCTGTCTTGTCTGTCTTCCTGTTTCTCCTTTTCGAATTACAAATACAGACTACTGCCGTCTGCTGATATGGAGAGTTATATCCTCTCACACAAACGCAGATCGTCCATGCCTGTTGGCCTTTGGCTGTAGTCTCTGCGGTGTGTTTAAGACAGAAGTGACACAACAGTGTGCCTTCGTTAACACAGTTCTTTAATGTTGGTTTGGTGTGTTTGGGCCCTGAGGCTAACACTAGCCATCGTGATGCTTACTGCTCTTTCAGCAGGTCAACCTAGTGCGGGCAGCGGTAGTAAAAGCAGTAAGAAAAATGTCTGCAAGCAGCAGTGTTGGGCAGGGCTAAGGCCAGATTCAGAATTTCTCAGTCAGGGAGAAAGAGTAGACCTGCTTCCAGCTCTATTTTTTAACCATGTTAAACAATATTTTAGAGTATGTAAAAACACTCTGCTATGATTAATATATTGTTTAATCATGTTAAACAATATATTAATCATAGCAGAGTGTTTTTACATACTCTAAAATGTATCTGTTCCCCTTGTTGGTGTAATGAAAGGCAGAACATCAGCCTGAGATGTGAGCAGCCATCTCTGATACAGTGACACACTTTGAGGCCCAAACACACACAATTATCCTCCAGCATCTTCCCAGTTGCTCTTCCCTCTTGAAGGCATTAACCCATCACATTGCATTAGAGACCACTGAGCATTACACTGAGGGACAGCACAGAACATGTACAGTAACCTACACCATGTACCCATACACAGTGTACTTGGCCTCAGGCGATAAGCAAGGAGGCAGCCGTGGAAACATGATGTCGCATCTCTCTGTGACTCTGTGCAGACCATCCTCGTGGGGGACAGCGGAGTGGGCAAGACCTCTCTGCTGGTCCAGTTCGACCAAGGCAAGTTCATCCCAGGGTCCTTCACCGCCACCGTCGGCATTGGTTTCACAGTGAGTCCACACTTCCTGTCCTCCACACACCTTCCTGTGCATGTTTTCTCTCCCACCTCCCTCCCTCCCCCTCTGTTATGCTTTTGACTTCACCCAAGTGATGAGAAGGGCACGTCACTGCGATGGGCTGTTTGTACTGAAATCATGATGTGACAGTGAAGCAAACATTTTCTGTTTCTGTGCTGTTTGTGTGTCAGTGAAGTGCAGCATGAATGTGGTGCTCTCCAGTGTGGGATGTTCTCACTGCATTCATTACGATCCTTAACACTCCGTGTGTGTGCATTATTATGGTTAATGATGCCACTGCTATGATTAAATTAGTGTGAAGACAGTACTGCTAATGAAAGTCGTGGCGGCGGGCTGTTTGCTGCTGGATGTTTGTAACAAAGCTGTTTTAAACAAGAGTGATTTTATGCTGTGTGACATGTGAGGGGGGGTTTCACTCTGTGCAGCAAGTGGAGGCAAATGGAGACAGGAAAGATGTATGGCTCATTTGATGTATGAGTCTTCAGCTGTGATAACTTTGGCTTTGTGTCAGTGCCATTAGAGCAGCACAGAGGAGGCAGAAATCTGTGAGAAAGTATAAAATTGGCTTTGCCATTTCGCATTAGCATGAGTTTGTGGTAGTGTATGATTCAAGCCTCAGAAAACCCTGCAGAAAAACGCACCACAGAAACAAAATAAGTCACTCTGCTGCGTACGTCTACTGGATTTAAAGTCAAGAGTGAGACAGCGCCTGCAAATACAGTTTGATCTTTTTCTTTTTTTTTTTTTTTACTATATTTCGGTAGGGCTTGGTGAAGATGATTTAAATAAAGTGTCCTAAAGGGACAGTTCACCCTAAAATCAAAAGTACATATTGTTCCTCTTACCTGTAGTGCTGTTTATCAATCTAGATTGTTTTGGTGTGAGTTGCACAGTGCTGGAGATATCGGCTGTAGAGATCTCTGTCTCCTCTCCAGCATAATGGCACTAAATGGCACTCAGCTTGTGGTGCTCAAAGCACCAAAAAATACATTTGAAAAACTCAAAAGCAATGTCTCTTTCTATTTTGTGACAAGAACATTTTGGTTCAGGGAAATTAAAACACGTGATTAGGTTAAGAGAACAAAAAAATACTTGGTGACGTTTATTAAGAGATCCCAGTTTCAGCTGAAATAACTACATACAGACTGTAAGTGATGTAAACTTACATAATTTGCATGGTTATGTAAAGTCTGTAAAGGCAAATAACTACACTGACTTTTGGTTTCCCGCCAAGCGGCAGCCTCTGAGGCTGAGGAATAAATGCAGAAGTTCAGTTCCTCTAAAGGCTAGACCCCCATGTTAAAATGCCCAACAATATCAGACATGTTTACAGCCTGGTACAAAAACTGTTTTGGTCTCAATAGCTAACTTCAACACAGGGGGACTCCTTGCTCCTCACTGTCTTGTCCAAATATGGTTGCTCAAAAAAAAAAAAAAAACCAAGTTGGGGACGGCCAAAAAATGCCAAACTCAAAGCTTCATAAAGGCAGTCAACAAACCAGTGGGTGACATCATGGTGACAACATCCATTATTTTATACAGACTATCTTTCACCAAGTACATGAACAGTAGCATTCTGGTTGAAAATACATGTTTGTCTGACGCATCCACCCCTTCACCCGCCATATACAGACTTTCTTGCTCTTTATACTTAATTCGCATGTCCACCGTGACAATTGCCAGTACATTATTTTAACATAATTCATGCTCACCACCACATAAGCCTTTGTGTCCATTTCACAAAGTGCGATTCAGGGGCGAACTGTGCCTTTAAGGATACTTTATTTTGATTATCTTTGCCAAGCCCTACCAAAATAAAGTAGATGCACACTTCCTTCTGTGAGGTGATGCTGTTGGCGAGTCTAGTTTAGTAGAAAGAAAACAGTTCCTGCATGAAACTGCTCACACCAAGGTCTGTGGATTATCTTGAGTAACATGGTCATGATATCTGGAAAGAGACATTGCTGTTGAGTGTTTCAAATGCAGTTTTAGGCACTTTGTGGCACCAGAAGTCGAGTGCCATTTAGTTCCACTATACTGGAGAGAAGGCAGACATCTCCACAGCCAATATCTCCAACGCTCTGCAACTCACACCAAAAGAATCTAGACTGATAGATAACACTACAGGTAAGAGGAACAATTGTGAACTGCCCCTTTAAGGCATTTTACTGTGATTATCTTCACCAAGCTCTACCAATATAAAGTAAAAACAATAAATAAATAAGTAAATAAAAGTGTATTTCCAGGTGTCGTCTTACTCTTGACTTTAAATCCAGGAGATGTACGCAGCAGAGTGACTTATTTTGTCTCTGGTGCATTTTTCTGCAGGGTTTTCTGAAGTTTGAATCATACACTACCACAAACTCATGCTAATGCAAAATGGCAAAGCCAATTAAGGCAGACATCCCTACGGCTGATATCTCTAACACTCTGCAGCTCAAATTAAAACAATCTGGACTGATAAACAGCACTACAGGTAAGATGAAATATGTATTTTTATATTTGGGGATGAGCTGTCCCTTTAAATGAACACAAGAAGGAACATTTTTGACATTTAGATACACTTCTTTGACAGCTTTCATATAAACCACATACCAGATCTGCTCTTTGACCCTAGTGATAATAAACCAACCATCCAATCATCTCCATCTACAAGTCAACGTTTCATCACCATGTTGATGTCAGGAGGGTGAGATGCTGCCTGCAGCCGCCCCTGACACAGACTGATGACTTCATATGTTTGGACAAGAGATTACATAACATGAATGATCTCTGACCATGTGTCATTAGTCCTGTCAGCACTCAGAGAGGAGCGGAGACTTGACTTGAACACTGGGGGGAGACAAACACTAGAGGAAAAGATTCATTTTTAGACTCTGAGTGAAACCATTTTAGACATGTATGACATGCTAATTAAATGAGGGGATTTGGGGGTATTTATAGAATCATTTGTTCTTGACAAGAAGAGACTTGGGTAATTGTTTGTTTGCCTGCTGTGTGGAGGGATATAAATGGAAGAAATATGGGTAGATAAGAAGCAATCACAAATGGGAACTACTTTGTGTTAATATAAAATGGTCTTGTGGGTATTTTTCTGAGGTGTTCATGAAGGAAACGTTTGAATAAAGGGTTCTGGATAAGGTCTGCGCGCCATTTTACGCACCAGAATGAACAATATCTGAAGGAGGAAATGTCATGCTTTTCATCAAGTGTGTTTAAACTAATAGCTCACAGCTCAGCCTCTCCCCACCTCTCTTTCCTCCTCTCTTCTCTGACCCTCTCAATGATCGAGCACCACCTGTGGCGGATGAGTCAGCCATCAGCGCGCTTGACCCCCGCAGCTGTCATTGGGCACAATGTCAGCCTCAGAGACAGACTGATGTTCTCACTCATAAGAAACCCTCAGTGTTGTCGGAGCTGCCGACGTCCTCACGTGCTCAGTTAATCATCTGCCCACGCCAGGATGCAGAGAAATGTTTCCGCTTGTTTGTCATCACCGCGTTCTCTCCTGACTGGTGGATGTTAGACGCCGCCGCTGATTGTTTTTCAAGTTTTGACCTGTCGCTTCCGTCTTTTGACAGTGCGATATCAAGGTGTGATTTTTTTTCCCTCTTCTTCTTCTCCTTCTTCCTCTCTCCTCGGGAAGCGCCTGGTGATCATTTTGTGGCCACACGCAGTAATGCGAGCAAAGGGGCTGGAGGCTGGCGGAGACCGGGACTGATCTTCACACACACCGTGCGCGTCTCTTTTCTTTCTTTGGACACATCTCGGAGAGATAACTGTGGTTTGGCTTCCTCAGCCCGCGCTCTCTTCTTGGCATTGCGATGTCCACAAGGAAGACATCGTTGACGGACAAGCAGGCTAAAAACGGGACGTCAAAATATGTGTTGGAGAGATGCGCTTCTATTAACGAGTATTATGATATTGCCTTCAAGGTGTGTATCTCCGTCCTTATCTTGTGTGTTGTTTTTCTTCTTTGTGGTGGAACAGGTGTCTAAATGTAGCTTTGGCACAGAAACAACTGGGTGTTCCTGCAGCAACAACATCTGGAGAATGAGTGAAAAGCATTAACTATCATGCATTCTCCTTATTAACCAGGCCATGATCAGTGACTGTACACAGCAGACACTAATGCTTTAATGTGAAGTCTCTTTGAGCCTTTAAAATCTCTCGAGGTCGCTTTGTCCGCCCTTCTGTACACGCAAATATTTGCTGAGGGTGTACTTGTTGCTCCCTCCCATTAAGTGTTGATTAAAACAGCACGGGCACACCTGTAACTGTCTAATAAAAGAGCCACAGACAAAAGGCAAAGTTAAATTCAAGTTTAATTGCATTATTATCTGCACACTGAAGCAGCCATGACTCACTGTGGGAATATCTGCGCAGGGTGGATTGTATAATTACACACCCCTGTTGTTGTAATTATATTGATTAGTTTGGGACTGAAAAATGATGAGTTAAAATTACACCGTTGGCTCCAGCACCTTGAGTCCTCTCTCCTGAACAGTGTCACATGTTGGTGGCAGCTCAGACACGCACAGTAGATCACAACACTTTCTGCGGTTGCCATATAAAGAACTGAAATCTTATAACTCTAACATCATGATCCCAGTTGTGAAATATTTAAAGGAACTTAAAGGAACAGTGTGTAAGATTTAGGGGGGTCTAGTGGCATCTAGCAGTGAGGATGCTGATTGCAGTTGTTGCAGTTATCTGCAGAGGTCTTTCTGTCTCCAAAACAAATAGACCAGGTGATTGAAACTGGTACACTGAATACAGCAGGTTTATGTTAAAAAATAAGTGTTTGCTGTTGTGACAGAGGTGTAGCTAACTGTGGTGGCAGATGCAAAAATGTTAAAATGCGAATGGCCCTATGTAGGCCCTACCTGGTTTGTCTTTTCTGCGCTACTGTAGAAACGTAGGCTTATGCTTCAGCATTCATTGGAGCCAGGCCCAGTGGTGAAGGTAGTTACTGGGCCCCAGTGCACGCTATCGTACACATATTGTCTCGTCACATGATCAGAAACTTGACATTGGATAACATCAACATATGTATACATACTATCATATTAGGTATTTATTACCAAGATGTTAATTATTCATTATAAATATATTTCATTTACAGGAAACAACCACAGAGTACCAAAGTAAATTTAGCTTTAGCAGCCAGCAGCTAACTTATCTAGCCAAATTTGGTGCTCGTGTTTTGACGCTTTGGTTTTGTCTTTGAAATATTCTTTTTAAATTCTATGTTAAAACAAGTCAGATACTATATTTTTACTAAACTAAAGAAAGCATACTTATTATATTATATTTCATCTCTGCCAGTATCTCCCCCCAGATCCTACACACTGGACCTTTAATTGCAAAATCATTTATGCAACACAGCCCTCAGCTTTAATTTCCTCTTCAGAGGAGATTGTAATTCTTATCTTATCATGTATGAACTGTCAGTCATGTCTTTGGCCCAGTCTAACCTGCTGTCCCTCTTCTCTGGTGGTGGGTTTGCTCTTTAGGTGATGCTGCTGGGAGATTCATCCGTGGGGAAGACATGCGTCTTGGTGCGCTTTAAAGATGGGGCATTTCTGGGAGGCAACTTTATAGCCACCGTTGGAATAGACTTTAGGGTGAGACAGAGATGCTGTTGAAGCGTCTCACAGAATGACTCATTATTCATTATTTCTGTGTTTGTGTTATATGCTTGCTACTATCATGAGGAAATATTCCTGAAAAACAGTCCCTAATGATATTAAAGCAACAAGGATCCACTTGTTAGAGCGACTGCGGACCAATTATCACCCAATTTCTGAGTGGAACACTTCGTCATTCTGAGATGATGGTGCCAAATGTACAAACCATCTCACCAATCAGTCAAGTTCACAGACCACTTGTGCTGCGAGGCTCTGCGGACTGCCTCATAAATGTCTTGGCAGGTGCCTGCCCACGTCTCTGTCTCCTGGAGAGATTGGCTGCAGCTCAGCTCGGTCCTGGAGGAGTCACACTGCTGACAGACGAGCTCCTAGTCACATACACCTCACACACACACACACACACACACACACACACACACAGACCCACGCAGTGACTGTCACTGAATTTGGAGCAGATTTCTACTGTACAGCATCTCTTCCTCTGCTGGGTTGAACATGAAAACAGGCGGTGTGGAGCGAGTGTTTCGACCTCCTGTTTCCCTCCAATCATGGGAAAACACTCACACTAATGGCAAGTCAAGTAGGGTGGTTCGAGGAGGAAATTGTGTTGCATTAGCCTGAGTGATGTATTGTCTTCTTTGGATGGCGGTGTAGACATTAGGGAACGTAATGGATGTCTGACAGATAGAGGTATATGGACGTTGTCTATTCAGAAGTGTGAACATGCAGTCTTTCCACCACTCAGGCAAAAGCAACAAGTACTGCAGCCAGTCTCCATTCATAAAATGCATTACAAAAGGGAGCACACGCTGGTTTACACTTGCAGAAAACACGATGAGTTTAGTGTCACGCTATTCATTGAGAAGAATGGCTCTTAATGCAAGCAATTACTATTTTTTGGCTTGTTATGAAGAGGAGCAAAGCTGCTTAGAAACAGAGTCGTCTGAGAGGAGCAGTTGAGTCAATATGCTGAGGTTGTCCTCCGTGCATGGATAGGCAGGCAGGCTGTTGTGGCAGCTTGTAACATGGCCGGTCTATTTTCGGCATGCTTCCTTGTAGCAGTTGCTCAGCATGCAGGCTCCTCTCACGTCATAATTGAGGGAAAAATGGAAACCCATGGCAACTAATGCAGGGGTTGAACCATGTCCATTCTGGCAAGGCAGAGGATTCTGCAGGTGGCAGATTTAGCGTTAACACTCTGTCTGCTTTTCTTTTGGTTTGTGCTTGTGCATTCACAGGAAAGGCAGGGGCTGTTTGTGTTGACCTGTCACTGATACGAGGTGATGAAGTGATTGAGGAAGTGCTGCAGAATATTTGCTAGTCGCACTTCCTTCATCTTTTTGTGGTGGTTTTTGCTGTGCAAGGCTGAATGCGGTTGTGACCTGGCTTGTTGCTGTAGCAGGTCATGAAAGCATAATGAAACGTAAATGAAATGGAGTGTGAAGGAGTCTGTGTTTTTGTTTTTGTTGTTGCATGTTGGAGCATGCATGTTAAATTCTGCATATCACCTGAACCTGTATTTCCACTTCATTCTTAATCCAACACATTCATCGGTCACACACGTCACCTTTTTTTCTTGTGGGGTGCCTAAACTATTTTAAGCCAATCTTTTCTCTACAGGAAATCAGAGGGCACCCCTACGGGGCTCCAGGAAATTAACGGGGGAGTCAGTTGTTATGCTGCCAGTCGTCTTTCTCACTGTTGTGTAATTAAGTCTAATCCCAGGACCTTGTTGTTGTGTGGGTGTTGCAAATTACTTTCTCTGCCAGCATTCAAAACCACTTTTAGTTGTCTTGTTTCTTTTACCACATGCTGAGTCTCTAAGCTTTTTTTAGTCTGCCGTGATGTTCGTCATTTATTTCTGTGCAGTTTTCACAGCACTCCGGTCTTTAAAGCATATGGTGGGTTGACAGTCTCTCACAGCTCTTCCTCTCATGTCTGCAGAATAAAGTGGTGGATGTCGACAACCTCAAAGTCAAACTCCAGGTGAGAATGCGGACATTTTTTTAGCTTTGAGTGTACATTACAGCACCAAATGACAAATCATGTCATGCATCTGTCAGCTGTTAACCTACATATTGACTCAACTGGTAGATCATGCAGAATCAAAAATAATCTGAAGAGTAATTTACAAATAATAGTTGACATAATTATGACTTATACTCACTTGAATGTCATTGATTGCATTGCCAATCTGATCAAAGCCTGATATTGTAGTAGTGTTGTCACGATACCAAAATCTTTGTTTCGGTACCCATACCAATATGAATTTCGATACTTTTCGGTACTTTTCCTAAGGAAAAGTCCTTTTAGCTACAAACCTTTACAACAATAAATAGTAGGGGTGTAATGGTACCAAAAAATCGTGGTTCGAAAGTACCTTGGTACGGATGTCACGGTTTGGTTGCTCAAATGTTTCACCAAGTTGTTGTTGTCTCATGTTGTCTCCCTTTGCGAGGCAGACTCTCTTGTCTTTTTCACGTATGCCAGCTGCAAATGTTGATACAGGTGTTGTCATACACACCACTTGTACAATCTCAAAGGTGTTTTTGTGCATAAATGAGTAAAATAAATTAACGAAATTAATGAATTGAATCAATTTCAAAGTACCGGTACTTTCCAAATGCAGTATAGTACTGTTTGGAATACTCTAGTACCGCAGTACTATTTTAGTACCGGTATACCGTGCAACACTATATTGTAGTAATATGAGCAACTGCAGGGTTATGTGCCAACTGAAAGCTGTCCATCTAAGTTACATTCCTGTCAATCATCATAACCAGTTAAGCTGTTTTTATTCTCTATGACCAGATCTACCTTATCTATGTGAGATAAGTAACTAAATTACCAAGATGTTCAATAGTTAGAAATCATGTGTGTCATTTGTGTGAAACAACTAACAGTTCAGTCAGGACAAGTTAAGCCAAATAAAACTTTATTTCCATTTGCAGTAATAAATTTGGCAGTATGGCTCTGTTCTGTGGCCTCTCTGCTTTTCCTAGGCCTATGTGGAATGTCTGAAGGCAGAGAGAGCACACCTCTCTGCCCTTCCACGTGCCTACATGGAAAGCCTAAGGGGTTATACACATGCCGCGTCTTTAACTGCCTGGAAAATGCAAGGTCAATTGCTGGGCGTTACTTTTGTGCCTTTTTGTGCCAGCTTTCAAGAGTGCTGTGGCAGGTTGCATCCGAGGCTGTTAAGCAAACTTGACAAGCACTGTATCATAGCCTATTTACCCAAAATCCTGAGTGCAGGATCTTCTGATCTTCTTCTAAGCGCTGTTTAGAAGTGTGTAGACCTATCATCCATGGGACAGATGTAAAGCTCTGGGTAACCCTGCTCTAAAATGATCAACTTTTCCATGTTTACAGACTGATATTTACAGAAGAAGGTAAAGGTATCTGTCGGCTGTGATTGGTTGTTCCTCGTCACATGACATGCCGTGCGCACTGCTGCGTTCCAAAAGTTGAACTTGGTTTATCTCGGGGCACTCTGGCATTTGAGTGTGCCTGCTGTCCGTCTACACTGAAAACAATTAATTTGAGGGCGCAAAGAAAATTGCAGCATGTGTATGGCCCCTAAGGTAGAGAGAGCAAACCTCCCTGCCCTTCCATGCGCCTACATGGAAAACCAAAGGCAGGGAGAGCAAACAGCAAAGACCCCCAGGAACAGAACAGAGCAGCATCAATGACAAACAGAAATGACATTGATAAGTCAGATCCAGCATGGAAAGGAGGAGCAGAGGAAGCAGCAACAGTAGGCAGGCCAGAGCAGTTTTAATAGGACGCCCTGAATGAGATTAACCAATTGGTTTCATAGAAAGGAATCGTGATCTGTAAGCTGACTCCCTTCCATCTATCAGCAGCTCCATCAGTTGATTGGGCTGCTTGAGATTAGCTGATGTAGCTGGGATGTGAGCTGAGCTTGACATCGTGTCCTGCCTGAACTAACGCTATGCTCAATTTAGGCGCTTCAGAAGTAGATTGTGCTAAAGCAGCTAGCATCTGACTCACCTGACCAGCATGTCTGAAGCAGCTAAAATGGCTCTGTTGCTTTGACAGTTTATGTTTTAGTTGTTTTCTTTAAAATAATACAGATTATTTTTGTTCTATGTTAAAATAACACCAGATCCTGACTCGACTGACTAAATATATAGTTTTTATATTTTGGCTTTGTAAGGTGGTAGGCTATAATGGTATGTTTCTGCTTTTTGCTGTGGAGGATTTGCAGTGTGGACTGTTCAGGATGTTCAGTTTTCCCACATTAGCTGCTGTGTAATTATGTGGTTTGTTACGCAGATCTGGGATACAGCTGGCCAAGAGAGATTCCGAAGCGTAACGCACGCCTACTACAGAGATGCCCAGGGTGACCTTTCCTTTTTATATTTCACTTCCTCATGCTCGCTATACTGTATGTGTGTGTTAGTGTGTGGGAGCGGGTGGTGTAGGTAAGGGTTGCCACCTGGCTGAGATGTTTACTTTTTATTATTGTGCATAGAAAGTGTGTGTGTAGGTGTCGATGTGTGTGTTGCATAAGACAGTGTGCAGAAAACAATAAAGGTGTTCTGTTTCCTTTCACAGCGTTACTTCTGCTTTATGATATCACCAGCAAGATGTCGTTTGACAATATCAGGGTAAGGCTGGATCAAATTACTTTTCCCTCCCACTCTGTCTCTTTCTCTCTTCTCTCTTTTCATTTTCACTTCCTAAAACCCTCTCAAGCTGAACGCCTCACTCTGTCTGTTTACATGCAAAGTACTTCGAGGACCTGCAACATTTTCTCACAGCCCTCTTTGGAAATGACATGATGTTATCGTTTGCTTCGCTACACAGTCCCCAGTTTCAGTAATGAAAAGCAATAAAAGTGTTCAAGGATAAGAGTGACTCAGTCTCACTGTGATTGATTGGAGGACGGTAATAATGCACAGCTCAGGAGGAGAGCAGAAAATGCAGACTTTAAGTGGTGGTATTTGTTTTGTTTATGGACCAATCTCTCCTTCTCCTCCCCTCCTGTATCTGTCTGTCTTGTATACTTTGAAAGGCTTGGCTGACTGAAATACATGAGTATGCCCAGAAGGATGTGGTCATCATGTTGCTCGGCAACAAGGTGAGCAAAGCTTCCTTTTTTTGCGTTACATAAAAAAAGATCAGGAGGATAACTGGTCTCTTAGCACAATTTTAACAAGCTCTTATCACACTCAGACAGACATGTGAATGCTTAAGAGCCAGAAAACGCCTCTACCGTGCAGCACATGCATGAATGCAAACTCTCAGTCGCTTAACATTTACAAGTGAGACGCAGTCTTAAATGTGTTTGTGTGTCTTCATTGATTTATGTTTGGGTCTGTGAGGAGAATTTCCCTGCGGTGAAAATAAAGTCGGTCCATTTACAGAATCGTCCACATGAACACATTAATTTGTTACCCATTACCCAATGTTATTTGATCATTATGACTGAAGATACAAACAAAGCCCGCCACAGAAATGACTTATCACTTTGCTTCAAGCTTCCCTTGCACGTAACCATTTCCTCCCCAGTGCTGCTGGTGATTAAAAGTGAAAATGTTATGTCTCATTGCAACCAGCAGTCACAGCTGATATATTTCTAAGCTCCCTCTGGTGGCTCAGAGAGGACTCAACCTTCTCCAGGGTCAGAGATGTCACACAGCAGCAACTCAGATCATTTGCTGTGAGAGCAGCAGGACTGCCGGCATCAGTCTGTGGGAGCGCTGCTCTTTTTCTAGAGGTGGAGTTTCTGACATCTCATCAGTCTGGAGGAGCTCTGGCTCAGAGGCTGGCGGCAGAGATGAGGACGTGCCAGTTGACACGATGGTGCATCAGCTGTAGCTAATGGCGTGGTGAAACTGTGACCCTTCACCTCCGCTGTGATGAGTTGTTTTCTCTCTCTGCTGTCTTACAGTCAGACATGGCTGCAGAGAGGGTCGTGAAGACGGAGGACGGAGAGAAGCTGGCAAAGGTAATGTATGATGGCTCCATGGGGTCATATTCTCAACAGGAGACACTCCACTCACTCCTCTAATGTTTTTCCATCATAGGAATATGGTGTACCATTTATGGAGACCAGTGCAAAGACAGGAGTCAATGTGGAGCTGGCCTTTCTCGCTATAGCAAAGTAAGTCCTAAAGCTGCATGAATCAATATTTTTATATTAGCAGTGGATGAAGTGACTAAGTGTAATGTATAAGATGTAGCACAGAGTCACCACCTGACTCTGCAGTTCTCTTTAGCTCTGCAGAGCATTTCTTTAAGCTCTTAGTTTTCGCTTTCCAGTCCAAACTGTTACTGTTTTGGTTCACTCTCACTGCTGTCATCATTGTTTCCAGCATCAGCAGAGAGCTCTAAAACCCACTGCACACCCCCTGCCCAATGTGTGCCCAGTCAAAAGTAGGGACTAGCTGCTAAACACAGTGGAGAATAGCAGCTAAAAGATATTTCCGTTGGAGGTGGTAGGGACCAAAAACAGAGCTAAAAGAGAATAAATATTGGACTGACATTTATCAAAAGGCCAGAAACACAACTCTAAATCAATGCTAACATTACTACGTGCCTGCTGGATGTGTAAAGAGGTAACTGTAGGCTACAAAGTTATAGTAAGATGGGTGTATTATGTCAGTTTTGTTTTGTTTTGGATTTCTGCGCTTTCATGCGACCAAAAAAAACATTAATGCAGGTTCAAGAGTTTCATGACCAGATGCTAATTTACCCTGTAATTAATGTGTAGCCACCTAGTGCCCTCTGTGAGTTCCCCAGCACAGATGCACAGATTCAGCACTTCATCTAAATGCCACACTTTTATTTTCTGCGGCCCAGCACACAACAATGACAAAATCAGTCCACAACACGTGCCTGTGGCTGCTACAGCTCCACCAGTACATCTGGTGTCGTCATCGGCGTCGTTCACTCCATTCAGTCTTAAACTAAAACCTCAGGCAGTGTCCTCCTCGGTCTGGGCTGCACTCATCTGAGGGCCAGCACACTGCTGCATGAAAAAGGGAGTGATGTAATCAGCACAAACCAGCAGCAGCTGTGACGATCAACTCACCTGGTGCTGCTCTAATGAGCCATCCTCCCACATCTGTCCCCAGCATCTGACTACTGACCACACACCTCCACAACATGAAAAAAATAACAAAATTAAAAATTAAAAATTGAAAATTTGATTTCCTTGGTTCCAGTTAAGTGATTCTGTTCTTTGTGGCAACAGTTTAACACTTTGAAGCTGCGAGCCACATCCCTGTTCTTCTGTTTTCAGACGCCTTTCACAAGTATTTAAATCTTTGAACCCGAGCAAATTGGTGCTAATTCTTTTAAAAACATGAGAAAAAAAGGCGATGAGCAACTTGGTAAGAAAAGTTCCACTCACACAAAAAAAAGATAATAATAGAAAATTATTTATAAAAAGCTTATAATTTTGAGCTCCTTTTGGGGGTCATTTCCTTATTTTATTTTTTTTACTTTTACTTTTTTTCCTCTCTTTTTCCCTACTAATTTTCTTGTTTTTAATTTTCTCTCTTTACTAATTGCTTATTTGCTTATTTTTGGGGTAGTTTCTTATGCAGTTGCTCATTACCTTCTTTCCATGTTTTTGAAAGAAACCAAGCCAATTTTGCCGAGGTTTCAAAGGGTTAAGGAAAAGCTGTGTTTACATGCCCTCCTGCACAAAGTGAGGGCCTTAAATTAGGGGTGGGTGGTACCACAAAATTCAGTCTGATACTATGTGATACAGGGCCAGAATCACCAATATTGATACTGATACCCTTAATGATTAAAAGCAGCATATGTACTTTCCTGTAAAGGTGAACAGGGTGTCGTGATTTATGAGGTGAAAAATCAGTAACCGCTAATAATGACTAATTACATTTTGAAAATGTAACATTTACCACTGCTGACGATCTGATTTGACTAAAATAGCTTCACTATAATATATGTGGATATTCCTTCTCTGAACATCTGAAAAGACAGTTGACTCTTGTCTCGTCTGTGTGTCAGGGGTCTGGATGCTGACACATTTCCCTCCTCCTCCGTTGTTTTCTGTCACAGCACCAAGGTCTCTTACTCATGCTTTTATAACTCTTTTTTTCGTTCAGCCATCTCTGCAATTATGAATCTGATTAAACTAGTCACGATGTGCACTGCAGTGCAACACATATATGTTGTTTGAGTGCACACAAAATGACAAAAATAACAGGGGCGTAAATATGGACAGTGCAGGCCCTGGGATGGAGGGGCCTGTAGTGAGAACAGGCCCTTGCAAGTGATTCAGATTGGCACCTTGGAAATATTCCTTTATTCAAAGTTAAATGATAACAAAAAGATTATTATTAATTTAAAAATGGTACCATTTGCTATATGTGTCCTCAGAAAGGCAAAACCATTCGTCATGGTTCTCTTTTTTCTTTTTATTGTTTCAAATATGCCTTTTTCTATATAAGCTATAAAAACTAAAAATATACTGTACTACAAAAAACTATTCAATTAAGTAATGAAATTCTTACTTTCTTTGATATTTTTGTCAGATATGCATTGACGACTGCTGGGAAATCTGTATGTTGATGTTGTACAATGTCAAGCCTTTATTTGTCAAGACACTACATGCAGGAGAGTGTGCACTAGGGCCTGTCGTAACTTCCTTATGCAGCTGGTGGTGAAGCAAAGAGTACATGCAGTTGGCGTGTCTGTGACAATAGAGCACTGTTTACACATGCAACTATAGTCTTGAAATACAAATTGGTACAATTTTGAGGAAAGAAACTGATCTCTCTTTTGGTATCAGTGCTGTTGGCAGCTTCAAAATGACAACATAGTATCTGTATTATCAGTATTTTGGTATTGATCCACCCACCTCAACCGTAAGTAACTTTTTAAAACGTATGTGTGGATGAACTTGACTGTCCTGCACAGAGCCCATACCTCAGTCCTATCTAACATAGCAAGGATAAACTGGAACGCTGACTTTGAGTTAGACCAGAGGTCGGCAACCTTTACTATCAAAACACAAAAAATGATCAACCACAAACTGGAGATGGACTCACTAAGCAGACTCTCAGACTCAGATTAAAGTCATCAGGCAAAGGTCGGTACACGGGTCAGTCACACAGGCAAAAGTATCCGAAAAGAACTTGAAAAAAGGTTCAAAAACACACACAGAGGGAACACTAGGGAAACACAACACATACTCAAGGGTAAAGACGATCTGGCGAAGGGGAAGACAGGGACTTAAATCAACTTAGACAAGGGAGACAATGAGACACAGGTGAAACACATTGGTGCGGGGCAAGGAATCACGAAGGAGGGAAACTTGACAGGACGTTGGATCTGCAACGAGATGAGACAGTAGTTATTAAAACAAAACAGAAAACACAGGGATGATAAATAAACATGAATCTAGGTAACTTGATGGGCCATGACAAAAAAATGGCGATTTTTTTTTTTTTTTTTTTTTTTTTCAAAAATCTGTTTGGAGCCATAATACATATTTGTGCCTTATGGTAACGGCAACATATTTAATTTAATTTAAATTAGCCTATAAACATTCCCAGTAGGTCTAAATGAGCATTTATTAATATGTTTTACAAAAAAGTAGCTACTCTGCAGAGGGCTATTTATGGTTATTTGGCATTTAACATGCTGGTCTTCTGTGACAGCACTTCTATATAGCTTTGCTTTATATTCAAAGTTCAGTCTTTTTGGACTGATATCTGCAGCATTATGTCAGAGGTCATGAACACTGTGATCAAGCCAGATCCTCTGCTCATTATTCTTGGAATATCTGAGATCTTCAGAAAGCTTAATGCCACACAGCACAGACTTTTCTCTCTTATCCCCTCATATTGGCAAAGAAATTAAGTCTCATTTTATGGAACTGTCCCTACCTCTGAAATGTGTATAGAAGATTAAGTATAGAGGAACTAACACACTCCGTTTGGCAAGGATAGGATGTGCCCTGAAAGATGGGCTCCAACAATTCAATAAAACCTGGAAACCCCTCATACCATACCTTGAAGCCACAAACCTAGCACAACAGTCCCAACCGCAGCACACACTGTACAACAACTGAGATGACTGAAGATTGATGGGTCTCTGTGGGCGGAGGGAGGCAAGTGGAGAAGTGATGTGGGTATGGGAGGGTAGGCCTGTGATTATGGGGAAAATGGTCAGCTTGCTTGCAATTGCACTTTATTTTTTACTACCTTATTCAGTCTTACCGTTGTGCCTATTACAACTATTGATTTCCTTTAAATCAAAAATTAAGTGTCGTGCACAATGGTAATGTTCAGAAACATTAGCCTTAAATGTAGATGTGGAATCCATCTGCTCAATAAAAAATATATAAAAAAACATTTTCCTTTTTGGTTTATGAATCTAAAGCTAGCCTCACTCAGGAGACACAAGACTAGCCAGCGCTATTCAGATTCTGCAAATTTTAGGAAAAGATCCCAGACAGTGGACGTATGAGATACATAGTTGGAAAGATGTTACACATTTATACAACTGGAAAATGTAAGTATTATTTTAGGGCTACTAAAATGATAAATGAAAATTACGTGTTAAAAAATAACAGTCATTTCCATAAAATTTTTGGTCAAAGCTACAGGGAGCCACTGGAGAAGGGCGAAAGAGCTGCAGGTTGCCTTCCCTTGAGTCAAACTTTAATAGGGCTGCCCCCGACTAAGAACTTTCCTAGTCGACCAATTGTCACAATTTAGGGCCAGTAGTCAACTAGTCACCTGCATGTTTATAATATTAATTCAGTTATTAAATTATATATGTTGGGCGGGGCAACACAATGGTTTGAGTTGAAGGTGTGAGAAAGAATAGTATCAGTAACATTGTTAACACTGTGCTACATTACAGAGAAATACAAAACCGTACTAATGAACCTTCATTAATACAGGCCTATATTTTATCTACAAGTGCACGTCACACACTGAGCGAGCCGCCTGTTAATGACGCTGTGGGCTAATGGGCATGTAGCTACTTCCATGTTTCAGATGATACGTCATGTTTGTAGTCGGCCAATGAAGATGAGTTTACATATCACCTTGGGTTCGCCCTTCACCTTCTCAAAATGATCCCACACTTTGGATTTCCTGCCCGACATGTTATTAATAAGCCTGTGGAATAACTGCAGGTACCAGCCCTGGAAATTAACCTGACTCCTGTCTGACTGCTGAGCGTGGACACTTCCTGTGTCTGTCCTTTCAAATTAAATTCCCACATGGTCTGGTCATATAGGCTTTGATTTATTTTGACAAGGCACAGCTCCTAACACAGTTTCATGTTTGCTTTTTTTGTTTTGTTTTGTTTTGTTTTTCTACGACTAAGAGACCAATGAAATCTTGGCTACTAATGACCTTTCTGGTCGACTATGGTTTGGTCAACGGCAACCCTTGACTCTATCGCCTGACATGAGAGCCGAACCTCACAATAACACTCTTGTTGTTAGGTTTTGGTTTCTGGCTGGACCCCAAAGCTGAGACCAACGCAGGTGTATGGAAACAAAAGATTTTATTGGTTTATTGGTGAATGACAAAGAAAATTGCAGGTAGTGGAGGCAGGGAGATGGCTGGCTAGGAGATTGTCCTCCGGTGGACAGAGGTGACACGAGGGCTGAGCACACGGAAAAACACCCTGGTACTGTAAACGTTGAGACTGGCAACTGTGAGGATCATGGCAGCCTTTGGAAAACAGGGCAAAAATACAAGTAAGCACAGAAATGCACAAGGCACAAAAAAAACCTCAAGGAAGAAATCACTAGAAAAGCAACACTGGAAGAGTACACTTAGCATTACAGACACAGATGGAATTACCTGGCAGAACAGTGGAATGAAGACCGGGTATATGTAGTTGATGAGCCGAGTGGAAACAGGTGTGCCTCGTCAGCTGCAGTAGATAGAGCCAGCCACGCCCCCTGCCACACACACAGGCCTGGCAGGAAACAGAAACAGCGAGAGAATGAGAGAAAACCTGTGCAGTTGAAGCCGATTTATTAATGTTTATAGTCTTAGAATAAAACGCTCAACAGTCACATATGGGTGGGGATGCCTGGGTGTCCACTTACTTTTGGCCATTTCATTCTAGTATTCAATGCAGTACAAGTTAACACAATGCGTGAAGTGTGTAGCTACTTAATTATCCCTGAAGGATGGAGGTGTTTTTATTTTAGACATGATTGGTTAATCAGTTTGTGTGTCTTTATTCTGAGCTCTAAAGCATGGTCTGTTCACATGGTGGTTATAGAACGTTTCAAAGACGCGACAGGTGGCAAGTCTGTAGAGTAGACCTTTCTCTACACCCCGCCACCCACCTAAATGAGAGAAAACGACAATGAATAAAGGAAATTAACAGCAAAGAAAGAAAGAAACAAAGCGAGTATGCGTCTCACAGAAGTTATTTGCACTTTTCTCATTTCCAGAGTCATCTACAAGTGATCCCCAAAACAAATATTTTATGCTTCAAAGGCTACATCTTCTTTTATGTAGTTCTCGGCAGAAAATTAATGTTTCTACAGAATGCATTAAAATTGCACCTTTCTCTGCTCATAGTAGAAAAACCAAAATTAATTTCCAGTTGAATTGGGGTCGTGCCTCTGGAGCATGACCTCGTAGTCTTCCTCTGAGGTTCCACATAAAGGGTTTGTATTTTAATCTGCTTCATGCACACAAACTTACTCTGCTCTGCTTCTCTGGGTGTTTTTTTTACTTTTCTTTGACTTGACGTCAACATTCACGAGCCTCCCTCTGATTTCTGCTACTAATACACTCTAATGGTTTTTGGCTAATTTCTTGTTTGTTCCTGTTGACTCGTTATAATGGCATTCTGCATGTTTGAGGCTCCCTGTAGATCTTAACATTAACTGTGTAACCTTTGACTGACTTCCTTGCATACACACACCTTTTCTTATTGAAAGATTAGGAAATATAAAAAAGGACTGATGATGACTGATTGTGCAGCACGTTCCCAGAGCTATGGAAGAAAGTGATGTGGGTGATTTGCTATCTTCATGTGTATTTCAAGTGCAAGTTAGATTAAGTGATTCATGCCAGAGGCATTTTGATTAAATCTGAGTACAGATAGAAGTTTCTCTCCCTCACTCGCTTGCTGTTTTATTCCTCTTCCCTTCTCATTTTCTTGATTTGCTCACCCTGTCTGTGCTCCATCCCACACATCCACCCCCTCTGTTTCTAACTTCCTGTGTCTCTCTCCATCAGGGAGCTGAAGCACAGAGCGACACAGCAGCCAAACGAGCCCAAGTTCCAGATACACGACTACATCGAGTCTCAGAAGCAAAAGTCTGGCTGCTGCGGCCACATGTAGCTGATCCTGATTACCAGGCAGAGAGAGACACACAGAGAGAGATGGAGAAAGGGAGTTAGGGAGTGGGAACGAGGTAAACAAAAGAAACAAAAAAACAAGAAGTCTGCTGTCTTACGAAAAGCCAATCCCAGCACCAAATCTGAGAAGCGGACAACCTCGTCTTCTCCACTGAGCCTTTAGCTTGAATGGAAATCTGGATTGGCTGCCATCCCTTTTCTGAAATGTGAATTTAAAGCTCTTTTATGTCATGCGTAGAAATGTTTGTGGTCTTTGTGGTGACAGTTGTATCAAACTACAAGTCAGGAGTTACAATCTGAAATGCTATATCCATCTGCAGGGACTAACAGAAAACATTTGTCATTCTACTCTCATAGCTGCAAACTCAAAATCCCTCAGTGTTGGATTCAAGATATGGCTCCCTCATGATTTGTGTAGATCCAGAGGTTTTTTATTATATGGGCGAGGAAGCATCTGTGCTTTGCCTGGGCAGAAATATTGCACTCAAAACTACTCTCTCAAATTCTGCTTGAATCCACAGTGTCAGTACAAAATATCTAAATATCTTGTTCAGCTCTGAATAAAGTACAATTATCAGCAGGCCAAAGACTGAGAGGCATTTACAGCGTCATTTCTCAGCACTTGCTAACACTGCCAGCAGGGGTCAGTATCAAGCGGCAACCTCCAGGGCTGAAAATTGCAGGTTCCCATGAATGCCACTCAGCCATGCGCCCTATTTTCCCCTGTGGCCGCTCGTGGTATTGCAGCAAAAAAATTTCCCTATGGCCTGAAAAGCATTTTCCCACCATTGTAAGACAATTGTTGCCACTTTGAACTGCAAACAAGGTCAATTATAACCTTCTCGATTAGGAATTTTTGATCCATGGTGGTTTTATATTTGTAAAACTTTTCTCGAGCCAAAAAAGTCAACCCAGAAGCTAGAAACTTTTCTTGAACAATTATCATTGGACTGGATAGGCACCATCTTTGGGTCCTGTATCCAGTCATTATGAGAAAATCAAGCCAACGCAGAAGTTCCAAAAACTGCACTTCCTTGAAGCTGGCTCCAACAGCGAGTCAATCTCCGTAAACCCCAATGTTAAAATGCCAGAAAAAAACATGATTACAGCCTGGTACAAAAAATGGTTTTGGTCTCTTTAGCTAATGTCCTTGCTCATGACGATTGTACTGGGGTTGATTTTCTATATAACTCACCTGTTTAAATTGCAAGACATTTTACGAGCTTGATTCTACCTGGTTTTAACATGTATTGTGGTGATTTGGGCACAAGTGGACAGCCAAGACAGATCTCTGTTCATATCTGTGTCTGTCATGCATCTCCAGCTGACCACTTGTTTTCAGATTTCGTTACTGCTTACATCACTTATTCTAGTGGGTAAAACGTCCCTGTGCACATCTTAAGTGCTACATTGTAGGCAGCTGGACTTGCTTGAGTCTCTTGAAGACGTTTCGCCTCTCATTTAAGAGGCTTTTTCAGTTCTAACGGACTGATGCAGAGTTGCAGGCTTTAAACTGTGTGTGGGTGTGAGCCCTTGCAGAGTCGTTGAGGTCACGTGAGCTGAGAGTTTTAGTCAGATGGGTCCAGGTGCAAATGGGAGTTAAGTCGTCTGGGGAGGGATCCCAAGACTGCATTGTAGGTGGGTAATACTGTAAGTGATGTCGTAGGCCACCCCTCTGTTTAAGGAGGATCACTCCAGTTTGACGTAGATGGCTTCTTTTGCCCCTTTCAAATCGTCTTCTCTGGCTAAGATGTGTACATTTCTGTCCCTGAAAGAATGTCCCTCTTCCTTTAGATGTAAATGGACAGCCGTCATGACCCAAGGAGCTGGCTCTCCTGTGCAGTGCCACGTGCCTGTGGAGTGGTTGTTTTGTCCAGTTGCCTACGGTATAGCACATATGATTACCATGACCTGGATGACTGAGAATCTTTATCAACATGCCCTGTGCACAGTTATTATATCCATATGTTGCTAGCTGCTGGCTAGCATACTTGCAAGTCGCATTAGCGGTTGTGTTAATACAGCAAAATTCAACACATAGGGCGAAACGATGGCCGGTCACGCAACACTTCGTCCAACTAATATAATGAAGCAAGTTATAGAGCATTAGCATGCTGTTACCAAAACAACCACAATGTCCTCCACTGAGGATGTAATCCTGTTACGTGCTTATCGGCAACACATCAAGATGTATTAGCATTTACACTACAAAAGATATGTGATCAAGTGTGTCCCAGACCACCTCGGCAAGTGGTTTGAGTCATTGAATGCGCCATCCACTTGTGATCAGATCACCCAGGACACATGTTAATACCATCTGTAAACAAGCTCTATGAGTCAGATCCACCCCTCACTCCTCTACAGCTCCACCCTCTTGACTAAATAAGGTCACTTCTGCCTACATAAAAAAACAAGATGCCAGACTTGAGGACCTCATCAAAACAGGAGTCCAGAAACCAGTGGGTGACATCACGGTGGCTACGGCCATTATTTTTATATGTAATAGACCGTGAAGTCTTGCCTGTTTTGTCAGGGTTAGGGAGAGCAAAGACAATTACATTATAATTATAATTCTTAATACAAACAAAAGGACTTCATTAACATCATAGGCCAACAAGAATTTAAGTGATAATGTGTACAGCGCATAAAAATATTTAGTACATAGTTTCTATTTCATTACAGCAGGACCCTGCTTGACCTCATGTTTGTAGTGAAACAGTTTTGGTTGCTGAGCTTCAGTGACCTCGTCCAAAGTGACTTAACTACTTCAGCTTTGTCTGGCCCAGCTCAAAGCGGCGCATCACAAAGTGAAGTTTGGCCATATTCTCAGAACTGTCGCCTTTTTCATGCTGCAGTTTGTGGGCCTGACTCTTGATAAATGGCAGTTTTTATATAAACAATGAATAAGACTGTTGTTGTGGATATAGCATTTTGCCATGCAGCTCTTAGTTTGTTTCCATCCCTGTTTAACCAGGCTGTGAACTGAATCCCTTTTGGCCTTACAGTCTTCATCATTCTTCTTTGATAATTCAGTGTGTTTGAGAAGTGGACTTCAGTCTCACAGTCAGATTGTAGCTACAATGATCCCGTCTGTTCACATCTGTACTGCTGTTAGATAGAATAAAGCCAACTTTTCGAGGGCGCTCGCCCACTGTGTGTCTGTCTGTACATTCAATTCAGGGCCAGTGAAACGTCATTCCAAGTACTGTACATGTAAATGTGCTGGAGCATCATCCCACTGCTGCACCAGGCTTCATACAAAGAGATAATTATCACTATTTTCACATCTTTGGTTTGAGTTTCCTCAGCATGCTATCTGCCTTTCACACACACAGATGCTCACAGCACTCCCAAACGTTGTGTCTCCTTTTAACGATGGATGTTGTTGTCTAGGCTGTACTGAAGCTGTATTTGTTCATGCACCGCATCGTGTAACTCGTTTCTTTGTACAATGTTCATTATGAATGTTTGCTTGTCGAACTTGCTCAATGTCACATTTGTCCCTCTTCTTCTGAGACGTCACGGTGATCACAAAGTGCCATGAAAAAGTGCTTTGTTATCATATTATATATAAAAAGTATATTTTGTAATGTATGTGGTGTTGTTTTATTGAAGTCAGTCTCGTCTGTGTGTCTTCTGTGTGTGTGTGTGTGTGTGTGTGTGTGTGTGTTGGGGTGTTAGAGGGAAGCAATGGGAGTCACAGGATGCGCTGAGGTTAATGAGCCACTGTGTGGCAGCAGCTACCTTATTTATTCTCTCGTATGTTACACTAGAAAAAACAATTAGAGAGGCAGCACTCATGATGAGACTGTGTAGCAGAGCCTATTGTATTTTATGACAGAGGATTTTCAAAGGATGCTCAACATTTGGTGATGTTTTTCTAAGTACTGATGTTATATTAATGTGTTTGGTGACGTTAGAAATTTAAAATCCTCCACACCAGACTCTCAGGCTACAGCAAACAAACCCTGTAACCAAACAAAACGACAATATACATGTTTAAGATGACAATAGTTACACAGATAAGCAAAAAATAGCTTTGTAATTAACACATTGGCCAGAATTTCATGCTTTTTCATGCTTTTTATGCATCCACGCTTTTACTGCATGAAATGTGATGACTTTTTTTTTTTCCTTTTCTGAGAAACATCTTAGTGGAAACAATTTTAAGGAGTCCCTTCAATTATTCCAAAGGTGGATGACAGGCTCAGCTGTAATATCATATACTGGAAAACTTCAATTAATAGCTCAAGCTATTATTTGCTTATCTATATGGGACAGGCCTTAAATGCCTTTCACAAAAAACTGCTGCTCAGCAATGATGGGAAATACAGTAAAACTATTAATTTAAGCCAGTACGAATAATACATGTATAAAAATTTTGCTTCAGATAATATATTATCAATTATGAATCATTCATTTGATCTAGCTCCGACAGAGTTACAGCACTTGAAATCACAGCACCCGGCATACTGACCCAACACCATTTTATCTTGTTAAAACAATATTCACAACTTGGATAAATCTTTATGAAAAACCCATTTGATTCTTTTGATCTGAGGGTCCTTACAGACCAAAGGAATATGAATAACTCACAGGGTAATCAAGGAATGGACACATAATTTTAGGTAGCCAACAATTTAAGGGCATCATATAGAACGTGGTGACAAGGACATGCGTTTGTTTTTCTTGAGAGGCCACTATGTTTAAATAGTTGTTGTTTTATTGTGAACATTTGTATTATATGTTATTTTGTTGCATTTTAAATGTGTTCTGACTGGCTGCTACCTTGGCCAGATTTCTCTTATAAAAGAAATTTTCAATCTCAATGGGAATTCCTGGTTAAATAAAACAAAAACGAAACAAACAAAAAAACAGTTTAATAAATACAAAGAATTTCTAATTAAAAAAGGACTGCTTGGCAACCAGACCAGGCGCAAAATGTTTAGCCACTCCGGGCTAGTAAAAGGGACTGGGCATTACATTGAAGTTTTACGGTATTCTGTGAACAAGCTTTTAGAGCTCAACCACCTCAATCACCTCTGTGTCTCCTGTATGCCAGAGTTTGTTATTGAAATTCTTTTAACTTCTCCTAATACAACATTCCTTTCAGACCTGAAATTAGTTTAGTAGCTCCTCTTAGTTTCTCAAGGACACCAGATTGAACCCGCAAATTCAAGATGAGATCTCACCAGAGCTTAAATCATGGTTGAAATTTTCTTTACAATATTGAGTTTGCCTTTTAACGTTTTCTGAAATGTTTGTGTGGAACACTGCACCAATATCATTTTCCTCTCCACTATGAATTTCCTCTTGAAGATGGGATATGTCAGTGTCCTGAGTAATTATTCTATTTCTGTGATGTCCACAAAAAGATATTAATCAGATTGTATCACACTTGGCAAATCATTTATAGACAACAAAAAGTAGAGGACTGAGTGCAGATCCCTGTGGAACTCCAGAGGTCACTGGTTTCCAGCCTGACGTGGCACCTGCTGTTTCCTATCATATAAGTCGTCCTGAATCCAGTTTTTTAACTATGTTGTCAAAAGAGGATTTTCATTTTGACAGTAGTCTCTTATGACAAACTGTCCATTCATCCATCCATTTTCATCAGCACCCCAGACATCCCTCTCCCCAGCAATGTTTTCCAGCTCCTCCTGGGGGATCCCAAAGGTGTTCCCAGGCCAGATGAGATATGTAATCCCTCCAGTGCATTCTGGGTCTGCTCCGGGACCTCCCACCAGTGGGACATGCTTGAAAAACCATCCTTATCAGATGCCCGAACCACCTCAACTGACCCCTTTTGATGAGAAGGAGCAGCGGCTCTACTCCGAGCTCCCTCTGGATGTCCGAGCTCCTTACCCTATCTCTAAGGCTGAGCCCAGACACCCCATGTGTCCACCGTGGAGGAGACATTGCCTGAGGAACTGTATCACAAGCTATTGAGAAGTCCATAGATATGAATAGAGGACATTATATACATGGGGCACATTCATGATTCACTTTACTGGGCTGTACACCTGAACCAGCTCACTTGCTCTCCCACTCACATCCATGAGTCACACTGCAGACGCATTAAGAAGCCTGTCTGTCCTTTACTGAGAAAAAACAACTTTGGATGACTTCCCATTAACTGAGCTAACAGCTGAATTCCCTTAAACACGCTGCTGATGCTGCCGAATGTGGCTTTAAATTCCCAGGTCGGAGAGTGTTGAGAGATCCTGTCTCTGTCTTCTTATTAGGTCTGGAAGCATTCTCAGCCGAAAAGTCAAATCCTCCCTGAGGTTTTACAACAGCGGCTTCCTGCCGGGCTCTATTTTTACAGGCATGTCACTCATATCTCTGAATGTCCAAAGGGGGTCCGAGCTGACTGGCTTCAAAACACTGTGGAGTTTTAAAATGATGCTGATCATTTTTATTAAATTAATCTCTTGTTAGGGATCTCAAAAAATACTAATTTGTGTGAACTGATCATTAAATGTAATCCAATCTGAAGATATCAGGAGCCATAACTAAGCCAGAGTTACCATATTATTTGTGGCAGCAGTATATTTAAAACAACATTACTATGATGAATTACAATTAATATAACCACAGGGGAAATGATAAAAATTACATGTTTCTGAGTTTGATAAGGTCACAACATAATCACTGTGGAATATAATACACTATAATTCATGTCCCTCTGGCCAAATTATACAGCCTAACAGACCTTAAGAGATAAATGGATGGATGCTTCATTATCCCCAAGGAGGAAAATTCCCTGTAATCTCTGCTATTGAGTGCTTTTAACAGCAGGAATCAGAGAATAAAGACATTATGTGTTAGATAATAGACTGTGCTAAATAATAACACTATAGGACATACACAGAAGCAAAGTGTGTGTGTGTGTGTCAAAGTGTGAAAAAAGTGTTTTTGGGCAAAAGCTGTAAAATGAAAAGGTGCCAAAACTGAGGATGCATTCAGAGCAGTCATTACATATATGTACAATGTGAGAAAATGTGCAACAGGTGTTGATCACAAAGGGAAAATAAGACAAAATGTGGAGGCTACAATGCACCAACTTTACCAATTTTACATTACGAACGTGTACAGACAACAAAATAATAATAATAATAATAATAATAATAATAATGAAGAAATATAAAATTAGAATTAAAGTAAATAATAAAATTAACCACCACACAACAAAAATGGGGGGCAATTACTTTTGACATGTAATAGGTTACAGATTGCTGGTTTCCCACATAAAAATGTAACAAATGTTTAAAACTGGCCAATAAAGCTGAAAATGTCAGGAAATAGTCTGTGTCAAAAGAAGACATTCTTGCATGCGAAAACATGCTAAGCAACAGAATGAATGTTTTATTCTACATATAAACTTTTTCACCAAGAAGAATAGATTTGGATGTAACCCATTTGTAGTCACCAACACTTTTGATTAGTTACTGTAGTTTAATTAAATCATTTTTTCTAATTACCTGTAACTGAATACATTTATTTTGAAATTCACACCCAACCAAATGTACAGCAATGTACAGAGGTATGCATGAATGGAATTCACTCCCTCGACACATAACACAGGAAAACAAAGATAGATTTAAAATTCTATTGAAGCAGCACCTTTTGATAAAAACTCAGATTATCCAATAAGAAGACAAAGTATAGGTGTCAAAGCCTATTAATTCATTCATTCATTGATATCAAAGGTTAGATTGACTGTGTCATGTGTCTCAGGATGTGAAGGGTCTGTCTTTGTTTGTGGTACAGGGACATCTACTTTCATGTTTTCCAAAAGTAATATGATTCATACACTGTAATGAACTTCATGCATGGTGAAAAATATTGTTTTTCTTGGTAACTATTCCTTTTAATGCACATGTAATGTGTGCAGGGAAGCATACAAATGTGAATGTATGGTATTATGTATATACTTTGTCTAATATTACAATAATGGAGCATCATCAGGTAATCAGAGCAAAATTTAGCCCCAAACTGGAGGTTACTTACCAACTGTAATCATGAAAAAGTATATTTTATTTATTGTATTACTAGGAGCTGTCTTGTTTGTCTGTGTCAACGTTTTAGTCTCGTCCTGTTGTTTTGTTCACTGTTAAGCGAGATTTATACTAATGCGGCAGACCCCACGCTGTAGCCTACACCATTGTGAGCATTGATAACAGGGCGGTGGTGTGTCTGTGTCACTCTGCAGTTACACCTCCAAAACACTAGGAAGCAGTGGAGGTTTCTGTGAAGTGCTGTAAAGTTTAGTTGATTCAAAACACACCCAAAACACACATTAACACGCATTAAACATGGCTTAACAGAGACAATTTCAAACACAAGTACACAAATCAGCTTCACTATAACTCACAGTATTCACAAAAAACACTTGTCAAGTGTATAAATTAGCCTAGTAGCGACCTTTTCCTCTTCTCATATAAAACCAGGGACGACAGCAACATTTAACAAAGGTAACGTTACAAAATTTGGCTCCATTACAACTCACAACATTCACTGACAAAACAACTGTCTTATACTAAACACGTTTTCCAAACAAATATAACATGCTAACATTATTAGCACAAGCCTATGGTATTTTACATTGTATAAATTAGCCTATCGATTTTGTTGAGGCTTTATTGTTTTAACTGTTTATTGTTTCTGATCTCTAACATTAAAGTAAATAAAAGCTTTGTTTCCACTGAGGGAAATGGTTTCAACTTACAAAAATAGACAGGAGATCAAGGTGTAGTTTAATTTTCATATTGTATGTGAGTTGTTTTTGTGCACTGTCACAAATGTAAAGATGTTGTGGATCTCAGGAAGAATATCTAATGGGGATCCTAATAAACTAAACTAAACTAAACAGAGCGAGGCATTAATGGTCTTCCGTACTCCTCTGACCATCATCCTCATGTTTTCCTAGACAGCCTCAGTTTGTGTTTACTCCTCTAGTCCTCCCTACTTTGCATGAGGCAGCCAGCTGGGCTGTTCCGTGAACGCACCTCCCTCTTCCTGAGTGGCTTTTCTACTTTTGTCGCACACTGAGAGGGAGCTGTGTGACTTTAATCAGCCTCGGTTCACTCCTCGGGTCAGGACCTCCTCTGTCTGTCTGATAGCAGGAGTCACACTCAGGATTTACACAAGGTTCAGGTCAGACTTGGACTGGGTGTGTGGAGGTGGACCAGAGAGTGGGACAAACACCAGCAGCACCAGTTTCCCACGGACTCCGAGAGGGCGGGGGTTGGATGTGTTGTTTTTTTAAGGGGTACCACACATACGCACACATACACGAATACACACACACCCCTCCTGAGCAGCATCCTGAGCAGCAGGTCTTGTAGTCATTTCCACTTTACTCATCAGACACAGTTAAGTAGCAGCAGCAGTGTGAAGGCGACCGGAGCCTAACATGCCGACCAAGAGCCAGTATCTGCGCCCCCGGCTGTGCACGCTGGAGAAGGGGGACAACGGCTACGGCTTCCACCTCCACGGGGAGAAAGGTAAGACGGGGCAGTTCATCCGGTTAGTGGAGCCCGACAGCCCGGCTGAGACCTCGGGACTCCGCGCCGGAGACCGGCTGGTGTTCGTGAACGGGGAGGAGGTGGAGAACGAGAGCCACCAGCAGGTCGTGTCCCGGATACGAGCCACCGTGGGCCGGCTGGAGCTCGTCGTGGTGGACCCGGACACGGAGCAGCTGCTGAAGAAACACAACATGAAGTGTCTGAAGGAGTATGTCAGCGACGGCATCCCGTTACCTTTCGACGATGAGGAGGAGGTGGAGGCGGAGGAGGAGGAAAGAGAGGAGGTGGTGGTGGTGAAGGAGCAGGAGCAGGACGTGGACGTAGACGGGACTGTGAACGGGGATGAGAGGCACGCCAAGCGGGGTGAGGAGGTGGAGGAGCAGGGGGAGGAGGTGCGGGAGGAGACACCCAGGGAGTCCACGCCGGTGCCCGAGAGTAACGGAGAGATCCACGTGCACGTGGAGAAGAAGCTGAGCATCAACTCTGAGAAGGTGAGTCAAAGTTAGAGTAAGTTTCCTCCACCTGTAGGGGAGACCGGGACGGTTGTGACAGCACCACTTTCACTGAGAAGAGACCTATGAGTCATGTAGTTCATTTATTGCAGTGTTGGGCTCGTTACTCTAAGAATGTAATAAATTACTCATTACTCTTTTCAAAACTAATGTCATTACTGCCCAACACGTGACCTCTTACTTCCTGCCCTGGCATGTGAAATATCATAGCTGTGCAAATTTTGCAGCCAAAATTTTAATTCTAAGACATTTAAGCTATTTTTGGACCAAATGTAAATGTAATATTAAGTGTTATTACACAGAATTTGTTGCAGTTGTTATTACCTGACATGCTCAGGCCTCCATACTCAATATGTGGAACGTCTGAAACTCAGTTTCTGTACCCCTACCTTCACCTTTGGGGTACTCCACCTATAAAGGGGTGTCTCCCACCTTACCTCTCCACTTTTGCTGTTGTGCTCCCTGGGAGATGTAAGTGACATTGCTCTTGTGGTAATTTCCATGTGTTAGCACTGTTAAGCAATGTTTTTGAGTTCAATTTATGCTGACATTATCCTGTGTCACTTAATTTGCGCAGGGGCTTGAAATTATAGGGTTGTATTTTGTTTTTACCTCTTGTTGTCAGGTATGTTTTCTGTGTTTAATTGTGCTTAATTGAATGCAACATGCTGTTGTGCTCCATGGGAGAGGGGCTTAAGGTTATATGGTTGTATTTGATTTCGTTTTTGCCACGTGCTGTCAGGAACAAATGGATATCGCCTCCAGTCTGGGTCTCTTCGCAGACAACACTAGAGTCCACTGGTTACATAAGTCTATGTTTTGATAAGTACTGATACTGTTGAAATTAGAATTATGTAACTTGTATTAGATTAGAGAGTAGAATGTCAGGCATTGCATGTTTGATCATTTCAAACCACCATACTGTTACAGTCAGGTAAGCACTGGCTGACAGGAGCAGGGACGGTTGTAACACCCTTTTGAAAAGTGTTGTGTAGCAGGAGGATGTCTCGATCGGTATTTTGGACGAACTCCATGTGAGGCACTAAGCATCTGACAGGTACAGGTTAGTGAGTTAGACCTCAGTAGGAATTTGTTAGAAGTATATGTGTCAGTTTTTATGTGTATTTTTTGCTAATGGGCAATTTTTAATTCCTCACTCTTATTATTACTAGACACTCCAGCTTGTATTGACCTTACCCATTAGTGGGGCAGGTTGTACTAATGGAACATATTGTATTTTACATTTGTTAGTGAATTCTATGATATAATTGGAGAAGTTTAAAAAGTTGCTATTTGTACTCATGAAATAATTGTTCTCTGGGACAAAATTTGAGACCAAAACACCAGAATTCAGCAAGTTCTGAGACAAGTGGTACAACCATCCCCAGTCTCCCCTACACTATAAGAGCCTTCCATGCCTGTAATGGCATTGAATGCATCTCCTAGGGAGTGTTCCCCTACAGAGAATAGGTGCTCTGTGTCTATACCATGTATAACATGGCAGCTGCACCCACATGCTGCCATGCTGTGGGCTGGGTCAGCTGGTTGGACATTTGTCATGGGTGAGAGGACAAACTGTCTCAGCTTAGGATCAAGACAACCTAAACCCTCTCTGTCAGTCTGTGAACTGTTGCTCTCCTCTTGAGTCATATGATTATGATGTGTTTTCCTGCAGCCGTCTCAAATAGCGCAATCACTTGAAAATGTGAGGCAACGCTGTCCTCAGTTATTACAGCAATGGCACAAGGTAAAGCATGAACTCAGAGGAAATGACAGACACTTTGAGCAGACATAGTGTTGTGCCGTTCCCATACAAAACCACCATAACAAATATCTGACATTGCTGAACCGTCCACAACAAACAACAGGAAATATTTCTTTTTTTTAAAAAAAAAAATCTCCACAAAATGAGTCGCACTAAATGAATCTTTTCAACCTTTGATCTTTGTCTGTGAAACATTATGGGCTCATTCTCACTCCGCAGTGGCCGCTTGTTGCTGTGTCTGTTCTTATTTGTGTGTGTGTGTGTGTGTGTGTGTGTGTGTGTGTGTGAACTGAGGGTTCATTAAAAGGCACTGGAGGAGAAGAGGGTCCCTCCAGCCTGGAACATCTGTGCCCCTCACTGCATCTTTGATGTTTACCCCCGAGGCTGTTTGTGTCCATGTCCACCTCTCCTCCTCGGTGCTTCACAGTAGGTGGAAGAGAGGTGGGAAGAAGGGCCACAGTGTGCAGAGCCAGCAGCTGTCTGACACAAAGATGTAGAAAAGACTCTGTGTATTCACGGTGGATAGTGTAACCTGTCTGGTTTGACAGAGGCAGAATTGAATAAGGATAACATTCTTGTCCAGCAAGCCCCAATTTTAGCTTTTCTATATGATGTAATAATGGGGTAACTAACCAGGGTGTCCAGTGTGTGCATTTATGATGATCTGTGAAGGTGACGGGAGGTCAGGGAGGTCAAAAGGTGGTTACACTTTGTACTTAAATGTAAAGTGACAATGAGGAGTCAAGTTGAAGATGTATTTATTGTGACATTAATCTTGATATTGCATTTTGGTAATTGTGATATTGTTAAAAAACTTTTCCTTTTCTGACATTATGCCTGGTTTGACAGTTTGAGAATTTCTCTCGTTTGCTTTCTTAACAAGAGTTGGATGAGAAGATCGATACAACTCTACGGTCAGGGGATACGAGGGGTACATGTCCCCTGAACTTTTCTGTACCATAAATTGAGTTTGACAGCAGTTTAATTCATTTTAAAGATTATTTTTTGGGGTTTTTGCCTTTAATGAACAGGACAGAGTGAAATGGGGTGAGAGAGAGAGAGAGAGAGTGAGTGGGGGTTGACATGCAGCAAAGGGTTGCAAGCCGGAGTCGAACCTGCGACCGCTGCAGCGAGGCATCGCCTCTGCACATGGGGTGCCGGCACTATCCACTACGCTACCGACACCCCGGTTTAATTCATTTTAACAAGTCAAAACTTGTTTTTCCAAGTTTTCCTGAATGCCTACTTTGAGTAAGTGGACAAGGTGTGCATTTGCTGCTTCTTTTGTCGTCACAGCAGAGAGGCATGTTCCCTTTGTTGCCTCTGTAAGCGCTGAGCAGGGAGGATGTACTGTACATTTGAACAAAAAAAGAACAGCAACAAGCCAGCGAGAGGCAGAACACCTTGCACTTATTCTTTATATCAAACCATGAAAGTTGAGTCATGCGTTTTTTGATAACAGTTAGCTGATATTTAAAGATGACCTCTTTTCCTAGTCATTAGGTGTTTTTGGTTATTTGGTTTGGTTCCTTAGCTGCTATAGAGAGGTGTAAATGAATGGGAGAGAATATTTCAATAAATCATTCAAAAGATTGGCTTACTCCAGATGATCTGTCCCCCTCACTTCTGAAATAACTGCTATGCCCTTGTCTGTTGTACGTACAGTATGAAGCTATAGTCAGCAGCAGGTTAGCTTAGCCCAGCATAAAGACTCGGAAGAGCAGTTACTGTGCCCCAGAAAACATAAAGTTGTCATGTGGATTTAACAAACAAGGTCCAGTATAACGGGGTAATCAGTGAGCTTTAGAGGTGCTCGTAGTATCTGAATAAACTCGCCACAAACTTTGGTTCTTCCTGTTATTTCCCTTCAGTCTCTCTGCTTTTTCGTCTTATCAGTGTACATTCATGAAGTGCATTGATAGTGCTCCAGGATAAGCATGAATGAGGCTTTTACCATTTTTCCCCACCAAAATTAGCACGTAAGCAGTGTTTTTTTATGCAGGACACTAAATTTGCATTTGCATACCACAAGGAATTATTAATTTCATTAAATAATCAAATTATTAGTATTTTTTTATGATTAATCATTTAGTCTGAGATGTCAAAAGAAAACTGCAGAAAAAAGCGTCGACCAACAGCGACCAACAGCCCAAAACCCAAAGATACGCAGTATATGATGATTTAAAACAGCAGAAAACCTTCACATCTGAAAATCTTGAGCTTAAATATATACCTTAAATAAAACCTGGAAGACATGGAAGAGGGATCTTGACCCCTAAATTCAACATAGGTAAAAGTTAATAACACAAAGCACATAGCAATATATATCATCATCCATTAGAAACAGAGTATGCAGGAACAAGAAAACATTAATATGTATATCCAGATGTGGTCCTCATCCAGATGCACTTATCGAGTCCAGATATTGCATAAATGGACCCAAAGATTCTTTCGATTTATATTTACATCTTGGGTGATTAAGTCACAGATAAAGCTGCAGTTATTTTCATTATAAGCTATTATATGACTTCTATGGTTAATGAGATGAGTAGTTTGGTTTATAAAATGTCAGAAAAAATGTAAAAGTTGTTTCATTAAATGTTGTGTTTTGTGTGATCAGCGGTCCAAAACCCCCAAATATTCAGTATAATATCACAGAAGAAACAAGCCAAAAATCTTATTTTAAAGGCTAAAACTTGAGATTTTTCGGCATGTTGTTCACAAAAATGACAAACAACTTATTGAATTTGTTGTCAATTTTCATTTTTGAGCAAACAGCTTAATCAGATAGTTGTTTCAACTCCAACTGAAATGAATATTTTTTATTTTTTCGGAGAGTTTACCATGAATTTATGAGAACATCCTCAGCAGTGGAGAAGGAGGAAACATGTCAAGGATCATACTGATGCTTCTTGCCTTTCTGTAACTCCCTGTCCTTATATACACTCAGCAGTTCAAAGAAAAATGTCTGAAATACCACATTGTACTAACTGAAGCTTTGGCATTTTTCATAGGTGGCCACTCACTGCTTCCCTACATCATTTTTTTCCTCTACATAATAACAGTGTAGTGACAGCTTCCACATAAGCAGAGCATGCAGGGCCTTTTGGAGTTATGTTCCTGGTATTCCTGGCCCACACTTGTGCGCAGCTCTCGAGCACTGCTGGGTTATGTTGTTTGTCGCAGGATTATACAGCGATTGTTCCCATGTTTACTCTTGATACTCTCCACAGATGGCCTAATGGAGCTGTGGTACTACAAGTCACATTGGCACGCAACCCAGAGGGAAGTGGCGTTGAGACAAACAAACGCACGCCCATCAAACATGTTTTCACCACTTGGATTTTTATTTCAAAAAGAGTTTGACATAAGGAGCAAAGATCCAGTGCGAATCACGCTGAGCAGTGAGCCCAGTTGTGAATTTCTTACGCAAAGGCATACAAAACCAAGATTTCACAGGCTGCAGACGTTACTCAGGGACATAAGACACAGTAGAGTGTGTGAGTGTGTAAATTGGACTCGAGGGGTTTGAGTTAAGAGTCTGCTCTGTCTCTATGTTACAGTCAGGCGCACCTCAGGTTGTGTTTTTTTGCATTGACTCCACTCTTTCTGGAATTTTCTCCCAACATCCTGTCCGGCATTCCTGTGCCTGAGCCCTGTGGCCCTGCCATTGACACACACACACACACACACACACACACACACACACACACACACACACACACACACACACACACACACACACAGACAGACAGAGCTCACACACATATACAAGTACAGTTTAGAAGACACCCACACACACAGACGCACACACAGACAGCGTTGGTTCAGCAGTCACACTGACGTCCGCACTCCGCCTGTCTGGCCTCAGTCTTTGAAGAGACACAAAAGAGGGTTCGAAGAGCAACGCCTTCTCCGGAAACCGAGGAGCCTCGCTCGCAGTTGCCGTGGTTACGCCGATGTCGCGCGTGTGAATGTGTGAGGACTGAGGTAGGCGAAAGTGAGAGAGCGCAGGGGAGGTGCGAAAAATATGAACGAGCAGTGATGAAGGTCAAAACATGGAGCGTGGCCCAGGGAAGAAAATAGGAGGTGCTGTCGTCATTGTGGAACAAATCACACACAAAAATAAACCACATCATCATCATCATCATCTTCGGTTCCAAAGGTCGTTGTTTTGTTTACCAGGCAGTAAAAGTTTCACCCTGCTGTTGTTGAGTGCAGTGAAGTAGCAGTGGATGCTCACTCTCAGCACATATTACAAATGTAGAGCCATCAGCTCATCCAGGAATAAAAAACCCCCGTAGAGGCTGGTTTGCATTTGTGGCTGTGTTGACGTGTGCCGTCGGTCTTTACTGCCTCATAGAGATGATTCCAGTGAGTTCCATGTGGTGTGGTATAAAACTGTGGCAGGTTTTACTGAACAAAGAAAAGAGATTTTGCCCCATCGCTCTCATTGGAGTGCATGTTAGAAGATGCTCTTTTGATGACCGGAAGGAGGAGGAGGAATTATTACAGCAACAACCACATTCACTTTAAATACTGATTCTTTTAGTCCGAGTTTGTCTGCTTCTTGTTTATTTGTTTCTTGTGTGTAAACACCAAGGACCATGCTGGAAATAAGTATTTTACTTTAGCATGTCATCCTTTCTTCCAGAAATCAATCAGTCAATCAATCAATCAATCAATCAATCAATCAATCAATCAATCAATCAATCAACCTGACCTGTTGTCTTAAGACTCAAAAAATGTGAACTTTCCCTTTTATCTGTCAGTAATTGTTACAATTAGTTCCTAGACTGACTAAAATAATGGACGAAGCCACCATGATCTCACCCATTGGTTTGTAGACTCCCATCTTAAAAGCCTTGAGTTCAGAATTTTCGTTGTCACCATCTTAGATTTTTGGATGTGACCATATTTGGCTGAGAAGGTGTAGCTGCTATTAATGTTTGTTTATTAACCAGCCCCTGGCCTCCTGTCATTGGCAAAAATGACCCCCGGGCAAAGCAGGTTGAGTATCCCAGCTGTATCTTTCACATGAATTCGAAAAAGCCCTAAGGTGCCTGAGGCTTGTATTATCTCCTGTAAGTTTTTTCATGTCCTCTCTACTCACACTACTCTTCCAACAAATTATTAGATGAATGTCGCTCTCAAATGCTTATTGTAGTCCTCTCTGTGTATACTTCTCTCTGATATTTAATAACTGTTATCCCAGAAATTTGCTATTATTTCCTTAATATCTCTCACTGATATTGAAAACCCTAAGCCTAACCCTAAACCCTTTGGTTAGTTGTCTGAAATAAAGTCTGTACAACAAAAAATACTTCAAAAAATGTCCCTGTAAGCAGCTTTACAACATTGCTTTGGTGGTGATGTTGAATTCATGCAACTGTGGTGTAGTTTGTTTATAGGCTGACATTTTCTTTTTACATCTGGCAATCTTATGAAACTTCAATAACAAGAGAAGTGGTGTTAATTTGTGAAGACTATCTTGCCGAACAAAATGTGTAAGTATCATAAATCTTTGTTCCCCACAGATCATACTTTTTGGAATTATCTTGAAACCAATGGAAAAATCCCATTGGATTTCTGTCGAGGGACAAGGGGGACGTTAACTTCCATGTTGGCGTACACAAAATCATCATCCTTGCAGCACTCTATTGTTTAGCCTTTTAAATGTCAGGGAATAGTGTGAAAAAGAGACCACTTCAAATCTGTTATTTTGTTCTACCAACAACAGTCCAACACTCAAAGATATGTAATCACCAATGATACAGACACAGAGAGGAGCTGATGATCACATATTTGGGGCTGGAAACACCTCATTTTGAAATGTATCCTTCATTAATGACTAATAGAAACATAAATGAGCCCGGTAGATTTATCAATCAGCATTTAAAACAGTACAAATCATGAAACGCAATAAAATGGGGGATTATTCTGTACAGAGCCATTGTGCAGTTAAACCCATCTAAATGTGCTTTTCAGGAGCTGTGTTTCCTTCACCACGCCGCTCTTTGCTTTTTCCTCAGTGATTCATTCAGACTGAAAAGAGAGTGTGAGGGTGAGAAGTTTTTTTGGGAGTCTTCCTGAATGGCTGCTGGCTGCTTACATAAGACAGTCCTTAAACAGTAATTACAGGAGAGGAAGAGCGCTTGTGACAGATTAAATCGACTGCGGAGAGATGAGCGTCAAAGTGTGTAATATCACTGTATCTACTGTAGATAGAGGACACTCCCTGCAGAGGCCTGAAATGAGACACGGAGGCGACTCCGTGCCCATTGGTTGTCGCTTCCCTCCTTTAATGTGAGCCTCTAATCTGCACATTCATATAAAACCTGCTTATTAGAGAGCTCCAAGCCTTCCACTGCTTTCACCACACATGCTTGGCTTTTTGCATAGAAAGCAGAGTCCTTTAATGAATGGGACAACGTGTTTTCCCTAAACAAATCATCCTGAAGCTGTTGTGTGGGCGGATTCAGTCTATATTTGTATGGCCTGCAATAAATCGACAATGGTCTTTTTTAACCGGATTTCATGGGCTGTCAGTTCTGTGTGTGTCACCTGTAGCAAACCCTGACTCTAACCATGTGTTTCCACAGCTAGTACGTTCATATATTTGTACTTTCCTAACCTTTAATAGGCGTATTCAGCTATAGCTTTCATTATTTGAGCAGGATAACGACACATCCATGTGACATTCCTATCCATGTCCTGTCATATCTCCTTCAGCAGGACAGAATCACTTGTTTTCAGAGTTTACATCATCTGATGTCATGTCTTCAGGAATAGCCTGTGGATACAATTTTCTGTTAATAGAATAAACGTCAGCTTTCAATGATCATTTGTCATGCACTAGAGGCAGAAATAGCCACACCTATACTAGCTATTTGAGCCAGGATGGTCAGGGGTGTGTTTCTGGCTGCCTGCTGCTGTCTATGGGACTCTTGGCCCGCGCACACACCCCAGGACGTTTGCGCCGGTTTCCTGTCATTGTTGTTGGTGGAAGACCCCCCCTCTCTCCTCGCCCGTCGTCCTGATCCTCTTCTCACCCCTCTGGCTTGCACTTCCAACAGCTTGTAGCAGTAAAACTTGTAGCAGCTTTAAGGTTACAGATCTCACCATCGTTGTGTGTCTGAGCAGAAGAAGCAGCTGAAAGCCTGCAGTGAAAACAGGATATGAACTGAATAAAATGTAACACTGGTTGAATGGCGTGTCGTTCCAGCTACAGACACAGAATCATAAAAGTAAACAGTGTCTCCAGCTGTGTTTGTTGGTTTGCTTATCATTGAAGCCATTGTGACAAAGCCAGGTATTGTTCAGGCTCTGTTTGGGTAAAGGAGTGCGTGTCATTGTGTTTGTCTGCTCAGATATACTCCATGATTCATTCGGACTTGCTGCACACGGTCGCTTGACGTTTGCTCGTTTGTGTTGCATTTGTATTTGTTTTGTGAGGGTGTTTTCAGGTTAATGCATGTGTGTGTGAGAACGTTTGGGAGTCACCCTTCCCTTCTCTTCTTTGTTGAACATCTGACTGTGTGTTTCAGAGAATCAGAGGGTGTCAGGGGCTTCATTGTGTTTCAACTCAAAGATTTGTGTATTTTAAATGTAACGTGTTTCCTTGCTGCACCTATTTGTTTATGAGAAAATGGTGGCGCGATCTTAAGTGTGTTATGTAACATGTACGGGCAGTGTGATAAGATGATAAATACTAAGAACTGAACAAGTCCCAAAACACTTAAAACATTGTGTGTATAGACCTTTTTACAGCTGACGTCATTGAAAGTCATGTTGGCAATGGAAGTGGCATTTGCCCCCAGCTATCAAGAGGGGTCAGCAAGCTTTTCACATTAAATTAAAACTGTTGGAGGCATTAAAATGTTCTAATAGCAGAGTTCTACAGACGGGTATCTTAGCTGAAGGGCTGCCCCTTGAAAGTCAGAGATTTGCATCATCAATCGGAGACCCCACTGTCAACTGAGACTGTTTCCAGTTGTGCAGTCATTTTTTTTGTTAGTCAGTGTGCTGTGCAGTGTACGTTTGAGGACATTTTGGTCCCCAGATTTTGCTGTGGAGTGGGCGCTCTTGACTTTAACGATACTCTTCAGTACACGGTGGTCACTTGGTAGACAGAATATTGGTAGCATCTATGGCTGCAAGATGTTAAACTTAACTACCACTGAGCTACATTTAAACTATACAAAAATAACCAAAACAACAATCTTATATCGTTCTGTTCTGTTTGGTTCTGTGTGTTCATTCAGTATGTGTTTTAGTCGCCATCAGCAGACACTGGCATTACAGCACTTCTCTTGTCCAGTGACTCTTACTGAAATAGCTGTTTTTGTGTGTATTATGGGTGGCAATCTCACAGTAGCTCATGACTCAGTACTATAAAAATGTCGCCCGAGATAACGACAGTATCACCACTGTTTTGCAAGACAGTCACGCTCAATTTATTGCAATATCTGCAAAGAGGTGAGAATATAAAAGACAATGAAGACATTCTTGTTATCGTGAGAGAAACAGTGTGTACCGGAGTGCAGTATTTGCCTTTTTGTAAGTATTTCAAGGGCAGTTTTTGGTCTTTTTATTAGCAGACAGATGAGTGATGACAGGAAATAAGGGCAGAGAGGAGAGTGGGGAGGACATTCAGCAAAGGTCTGCAGCCAGGCTTCCACCAGAGACAGTGAGATTTCATAATCAGTATCTTAAACCCTCACAGGCCACCAGGGCGACCTGGTATTAGCTTTTTATTCAACAGGAGTTTATATTGGTTAAATGTCAGGCAGTCATAAACTCGATAAAGGCTGAGCTGCCCAAAGGCACAGTCGTCATATCTTAACCAAAGGAGAGATACAGTTCTACCACATCACAAAAGAACATTATATCCCTCTATTGATTAGAAGCAGAACAAATAATCAATGTCTTTGCAAATCATGGCACCGTCAGTGAGACTTCCTAGTGACGTCAGTCCAAACAACAGCACCACTGTGCCTTCCCAAGACCACTGTGGCCCAGGTCAGGGGTGGAACCTGAACCCTCTGTGTGTGTGTGTGTGTGTGTGTGTGTGTGTGTGTGTGTGTGTGTGTGTGTGTGTGTGTGTGTGGGTTGGGTGGTAGGGTCGCTGGTGATCGGGTCTCATGGGATACTGGACGGAGACTCCACAATGCTACATTCCAGTTCCCACTCCATTCTGCTGAAGGTTCACTGCTCTGGTCGGACAATGAGCCGGAGGGCCGCGCCCTGCCGGGGGGTGGAGGGGGAAATGACTGGCTGCTCGCCCTGAAATAGACTCACCCCTTGCCGTGCACCTCCCTTCCCACCATACAACACACAGATGCCATACATCCAAGACAGAGCCAATGAATGTACACTGTACACATGTACACCAAACTCAGGAGATGTAGCAAAGATTGATCCCAAAATACTTTTTTTGTTGCAAAATTAAAGACAACCTCAAATAAGCCTCTGCTGTAATTTGAATGTAATACTAATTAGCATATGTTAGCATGCTAGTAAGTTAGAGCATTGGAAACTTACCTCTAAACATACCTACTTAGCATCAGCATGTTAGCATACTGTCGCTAGCATTTAGCTCAAAGCACTGGTGTGTCAATTACACCCTCACACAGATGCTAGCATGGGTGTAGACCCTTAATTTTATTCTTATCTCTGTGGATAACACAAATAATAAACATACATAAATGACCACAGCCATTATGTTGAGATATTTTCTGTCCAGCTACAAAGTATTTTACACACACTAGGAAACTAAATGCATTTATCAGTCACCCTGGGAGAATCCATCACACAAAAAAAGAGATTAAATTGTCTTTTTTTCTACTAAAAGTAGCCTCAATTATTCAACACAGCCACAAGTCCGGTTTTAATGAAAGGGATGGTTTAGAAGTGGGGTTGTATAAGGCAGGTCCGGACACAGGGTCCAGATTTCTTCGTAGTCATCAGTTCAGGGTCCACACAGTCTAATATAAATAAATGTCATACTTGTGTTTGGCCATGTTGTCAAGCTAGTTTGCTGTCTTCAGTGCTTTTCAAAGTCACTCTTCAGCAGAATTTGAAGGATTCTTGACATTGGATTCGATGGCGTAGCCTCCTCGAAATTCAGCTATTCAAGGATCCTTTCTCAACTTTAAGAGTAAGTAGTCTCTCCTCTACAGCAGATAATGGCACTTCCAAAATAAAAGCTCTGTGCTTACCAGTTGGTAACCACTGTTATAAGACACTTATCCAGAGTCACTGTATTACATATAGAAGATGTCAGTTGGCTCCAGCGTTCCGTTTTAATCAATGGAGTCTGGTGGCTTTGACAAGATGGGGAACTGAAGCTATTAACAGCTTCCTTATCGGAAAGCCTGTGGTGAAAATATTTTGGATAGATATAGCTGACACTTAATCTGTCCATGATTTCATTTTCAGGTGGATAAAATACGCTTCTGCTGCCCCCTGCTCACAGCTGTACATTGCTTAACTTGTGTGGCGGTACTCCTGCCTGCCTCTCCAAAGTTGGGGCACGCTGACCACCTTTTACTGTCGTTACAGTACACTGGCAGTACCTCACACAACTGCCCTTTAAAAAAATCCAGACTATCCCTTAAAAGGGCATGACTTTTTCTTGTGCTCCACTCACAGCTATACGACAAGTGGCAGGGATTGTGGAGCACCATTTACGGAAATGTAGAACTTTAGTTGAGGTATGCTGAAGGAGAGTTACATGAGATGTTTTTTCTTTTGCCGCCTGGTTAAATTACAAGAGTGCAGCTATGTTTAGATACAAAATTTTATTCTGTTGTTCCCTGACTAAAAACCTCACAGCACTGGCTGTGTTATGAGCAAATGGTGTTAAAGGTTTGCTCATATGCTACAGAAGTAAATGTAGCGTTGAGTATGACCACTTCAACTTTAATGTAACAATAAGGTTCTGCCTCAATGCCCACATTTTCTATGTTGCCTTCCCCTCTTTCTCTAAGTGCATCTCTTACATCAAATATTACAGCACCGTGTGTGTGTTTGTGTGAAAATGTGGAAGAGAAACTTGTGTAAAATGTTGTTGATCTGATGCTGGTTTCAGGTCTGCGAGGGTGGAGGGTCAGAGACAGGAAGACTGACAAAGGAGATAAAACCGTGATAGGACAAAACTGTCAGTCAGTGTTGGGCTGATCTACCGCAGTCATGATTTTTAAAAACAGAAGCCTGAGGAGTGGACGAACTAAAGATGAAGACACTTAAGGAAAGGCAGACCCTGCTTGCTCTATTTTAAAAGATCTTAAAGCGATGGCGAGGCCTCTCTGGTAATCAAGACCACTCCATTTGGTCTTATCAGTGCTTGTACCCCTGCTGTGATGACTGACATTACTTTTCTATTTTCAGGCCTTCCCCCTAAAGAGTCTATTGTAATGGGAACCCTAAGCCGGACCTTTCTTTGGTGTCTTTTGTAGAGCCAGTTTGTCCCATCCTCAGATGGAAGGGGGGACAGTAGGGTGCTTTGTTCCCCCCTCCGCCTGCCTCGCAGCTGGTTCAATGGTCCAGCTTGAAATCCAACACCCCCGTCCTGCCTGAGAGAGTGGTGCGCTCCGTACACTCAAGAGCACAAAACTTGTGCTATGGTGGTTAAAAAGGACCCAGGTTTACATCAAACATTTATTAAGTCTGTTAAACTGTCCCTGAGGCCGTTAAACTCCGTCAGAAACTACACATGACACTCACAAGGAGAGGGGAGGCCAGTAATCTGTCATGTCACTGAGTAACCATGGTGCCTGGCAGCGTGTCACTTTAGCAGTTATTCTTATTGCTGATCAAAGTGGTTAAAGTCATGGGGGAGCTGCCCGCTTTCATTAGAGCGACATGGGGGATGAAGAAAGCAGCAGAAGGAGAAAGAGCAATACATAAAGCTGAAAGAGAGCTATAGAAGACAGATCTGCATGTACAGAGCAGCTGAGTGTGACAGATTCAGTTGATGATTTGCATGACTTGTGAGTTTACCGGACGTTGGTTAGACGGTTAAAATACGTCAGTGAGGTGTTTACGTAATTATAGGAAATTTCAGTATTTTTTTTTCTGGGCATGTGAAACAAAGAGTAGTTGAGTCAGAGACCCAGAGCTGTGCAGGAAGCCCACAGTAATAGATGTCCTACATGTGTTCTCCTTTATTAAGGCCTGTAGTTACACATCAGTCCGCTGGCCAAGCATGGGGAAAATATGAAATAACTGGCAGGCTGAGTGGCAGAGCTGCAGCCACTGGCATCACACACACAAACACTCCTTCACACACCCCTCCATGCCAGAGACTGAGTCGCTCGCAGCCACAGCGCTCCTCTGTCGAGCTGAATCAGCTGGAGAGCCCGACAGATGCAAATCTCCAGTGGCTGAGTCAGAGGGTGATAAACATGATGGATGGTTGTTAAGGAGGTAGTTGGCTGCCTTTTAATGCTCCCTGAGAGGGTTTTAAAGGTGCAAATCAATCAATCTGGCTTGTCAGACACCTGTGGAAGAAACAAGGGCTCTGCAGTAATAAAATCTGAACAGCTAATGGATGGATTGCTGTTAAATGTAGTGCAAATATGAATCCTAAAGACTTTGGTGACTTTAACTCCAGTGCCACCATGAGGTTTCTATCAATGTGAAGATGATATGGAGAAATTCTGATATGACCAGGTACCTCGATATCAATATTGCAGTGATATTGTAGGGTTGACGGTGGTTTCACAAAATGTTTACACTGATATATTTGCTAAATAATCAGTAAAATGGATATAATGACTAAATGGGTAAAGGCAAATAATAAAACAGATAGAACAGTCTGTTAAGTTCAGAAAATTATACGACTTTACTATAAGACAGCCTTTGAAACCAAGAAAAGACAACACTTACAATATTAAGATATCCTAAATTTAAGATGATATATAGTCTCATGTCCAGTCCAGTTATTATCCAGTGGATATGTTGAATGTTTACATTTCAACAACACTTTTGGTTTACGTGTGGTTAGGTTTAGGCACAAAAATCACTTGGTTGTGATTAGGAAAAGAGCTTGTTTTGGCTTTAAATACCCTTCTGGAAAAGCAGTGGTGTTTTGGTCAAAAACAACTGCCATTTGTGGCACTACCTGGCATGAAACTCTGCGAAGTCTCTTTAGAAAATGACCACTTTTTGTGGCACATTACTGGCAGGAAAAGCAGCGATGTTTCGGTCAAAAAGAACTACTTTTTGTGGCACTATCCCGCTGGAAAAACAGTGACAGTTTGCTTAAAGGCTCTCATTTATGGAGGTGGAAATTCATTGGGAAAAAAAGCCATGGGTCACTAAAATACAGCCACATTTCAGGGCTAAAAATTTGCAGGAAAAAGAACCACAGTTTGCTAAAAACATCCATGTTTTTGCAGCCTAAAAAGCTGCTAAAACACAGCAGTGACTCATTAAGAAAACTGGTTTTATTGTTTGGTGGTCAAAAGTAACTAGTGGTCTGCAACAGCTTGGCGGGTGTCTCTTCCTAGGTGACACACCACCCACCATCACCTCCACCTCCTGATGACAAAATCAGCTCATATACTGTGTCACTTAAGAAACGTTGATATGATATGTTTGAAATGGGCAAATGTAACACAACTGTGGCTTGCAGAAATGTATAATGCCAACATTAGGTTCCTCATATCACAACATTGATATAATAACAATATACTAATATATCAATAATTTGCTATAGCCAGTCTCATCCCTTGTTACTTGACCTATTAGGATTGTCTTTTATTCATGTCAACATAAAAAAATTCCCTTTTTTGTTTTGACCAACCAAGAAATTCCTTAAAACATCTGTGACCTGTTATCAAAAAAGCTGTTTTCAAAGCTGTAATTTGTGTTTTAAATATTCACTGTTGCTTTCCAGGCAGCAAAGGTTTCCAAATATGGTTTTATGTAGCATTTTAGAATTGAGTGCTTCATTTTAGACTTAATGAGAAGTAACAGCTTCATATAGAGGTACTGCAGCTGCATCAGGGGCCTGTAAGTTCAAGTATACCTCTGTATCTCATCTATTGTTTATCGCAGCTTCCAGGGGAAAACCAGAAACAAGTCTAAAACAGGGTAACATCAACCTCTGGGTGAGGAACCTGTAAACTGTCAAACACACACACAGGAACTGTGTGCTGGAGCAGCAGATGCAGTGAGATTTGTGTGACAGCCGTGTGACTCAGAAGTGCGTTTTGAGAATATTAACACAGGCCCTGGTTTTGTTTTGGAGCTGTTGGTATTCAAAGCAATCTCTTATATGTAGTTGCCAAATCCCTCTGGAGTCTGTGCAGTGGAGATAGAAACCACAATCGTATATTAGCTGCATGAAAGATGGTGTATCTCAGTGGAGACCTGTTACGCTTTCAGGTTCATACTTGTATTTTGGGTTTCTACTAGAACATGTTTACATCCTTTAATGTTAAAAAAAAAACACTTTTCCTCAGACTGTCTGTGCTGGAACACCTGTGTTCACCCTCTGTCTGCTCAGGTCTAGCACCATACTCTTAATTTAATTCACAGTGACAATTGCAATGCTATCTGCATTCTCGGCATCTCTGCTTTATCATTGCAGCCGGAGAAATAAGTGCACTTTCTTCTGTGAAAAATCACTTTGAAGTGTAAAATTAAAGCTTCAAAATCAAAATCTGATCCAAAGTCGGGGAAGAATTAACAACATCTGCAACTATGGTTACATGTTTCCCTGATGTTAGCATGTAGCTACATGTAGCAGTGTACTTGCAGCCAGGGAATGACTTTAACAGAAATTAGAGGCACTTTCTACTGTGAAAAATTACTAATAAAAGATTCTAAACCATAATCTTCACAAGTGGACATTTTCTAGCAGGAGCAGATGACCATTTAAAGAAATCTGTTAAAAGCTGGCATCATCGTGTCTCGAAAGTAGAAAAAATAACAGTTGTAAATAGAGTGTTCAGAACGATCTGAAGCCTGAGGTTTCTCAGAATCAGAAATACTGTATTGATCCCTGAGGGGAACTTGTGATCCGTTACATTTGCTCCGTTGTAAAGAAAAGAGAATTATAAAAGGTAGGAATGAGAGTATAAAATAGAAGTATGTAAATATCAAATCAAATTAAATTGAATTGAATCGAAACTAGTACTTAAGATATAAAAATATTAAAAATAAAATATATTATACAACATATATCAGTAAAATAAACAAGAATATAATTAAAGCAAACATAATATGTACATTTATGTGCACTCTGCTCGATTAACTCATTATTTAAAACTTTGGCCACATTTGATATGAACATCTGACATTGTTATATATATATATATACATATATATATATTACAATGTATATATATATATATATATATATATATATATATATATATATGACAGAAAATAGGGAAAAGCATAATACATCCGCTTTAAAGAAATAAGAGGCTTCACAGCAGCAGAAGCAGATATTACAGTGAAGTAGTTATAAATTATAAACTGTCTCAGTGGAAACAGATGTGATGAAATTTCTACTTTCTACATGACAGAAATAAGTTTCACTTTATTTGGACTGTCCAGTGTTACTTAACTTTGTGTGCACCCTAGTCAGTGTTCATACTGTTTCAGTAATAGTAGACTCTGTTAGTTGAATATTTACACCTGTTTACACTTGGTACTAAGCAACATATTGATTAAGTCAGTTGGTAAACTCAGCTGATGGTCACTTTATAGAGTGCTAGAATCATGATACACAGGATACATGTCATGTACAATCAGTCACGATCTGTGTTGCTCAAGAAAAACACAAACCATAAATAGCTTTAGGGCGTTTCAGAGTGCTGAAACATTATGAAATAAGTGAGATAAAAATGGATCGTGCACAGCAGCACGCACACATGTGCCATTGTTCACAATGTAAATAACCATTAACTGTTAATGGGGAGCAGCTCAAGATTCAAAATGTCTGCAGTGAAAGAAGAACATTAAAGTTTTTCAATCTGTCTTTGAGTTGAAGAGAAAATTTGAAGGAACAGTTAGACATTTTAAGAAATACAGTAAACATGAACCCAGTTAGCTTAGCTTAACATAAGGTCTGGATACAGGAGGAAACAGCTAATCCATGTCAGATTTGCCTCGTTACGTTCAGGGAAGCTTTTTGATGCCTGGCTTCATTTATTACACATCAAATACACTTACTTCATTCTCTGCTCACTAGACTCATTTAAGTGTGTTTTACCCTACAGACACTTCATCCTCCACATGCTCATTTATAAAAGCCTCCTTTCCCATGATTTGTGTGCATGTGTATTTTTTTTGTGCGTATGCTTGGGTGTGTTTTGTATTTTAATTTCTCTTTCATGTCAGGAAGTTGAGCCAGCACAGAGGGAAGCATATTGAGGGAAGATGTGTCAACAGTTCCTGTTCAACACTTCCCTCCTCAAAGGAAAGTTTGTGTCACAGAGAGCGTGTGTTCAATCTTAAAATGCTGTTTTTCTGGGCAGAGGAACCTTTCACACAATAGAAAAACTGTGTGACTTTGATCTTAAAGTGGCAGTCAGAAATATTGATAATGAGGGTAGCTCTGAGTGTGCCAAATTTTACACCACACTGAGTTTGACTCACATTATTTGCTTGATGGTCACAGAAACCTTTGATTTTCACCGCCCTGATATAGACTGATAACCTCCAAACAAAATCTAAGGAAGCAGCACAAGTAGATTAATAAGTTTATGTTTTCCTTTCACATATCATGTATGTGCTTAAGGGCAGGGGTGGAGTGAGATGTTGTATACATTCAGGGCTTATGGAGGGTCTGAAGGCATTCTCCTCAGGGGAGATTATTTTCCTGTTTACCACAGGTATAGATGGATTCACAATATTTATTTTTTTATTTTTTATTTTATTTTTTTGGCAGCCGACCTCGATGGAGTAGCATCGGGTCTTCTATCCATTGCTTCGGCATTCAACAGCGAGCTCCTCATACTTGGCCTTCCTCCTCTCAGAAGCCTCTCCCATCTGGTCTTCCCAGTCTTCTTACCAGTGCGAACCCGGACTCAAGCCATTTGAGATAATAGAATGCCTAAAAATCTGTACATCATTTAGTAAAAACATGATAGTAAGAAAAATGATCCTGTAGAGCCTTCATTCCTAAAAGAGGCAAGAAATGATCTCCTGTTACTATTTTTTATGTTACATAACGTAGGTAGAGTAGGAATTTGGCTTAAATAGCATTACTCATCGAGAAGTAATGGAACTTTTGCTTAGTTTATTTGCTGACCCATTTAGAGAAACACAACATTAAAGATATTTTCAACACCTAGAAGATTCAGAGCTTGTGAGACAAAGTTCTGGGCTGGACCCCCAAAGGCACCCCACCCTCCATCCACCTTCTGCTTTGCCAGTGCTGTAAAATGTGGGAAGTGCTCTAAACAAAGCTCTGAGAGGAAGTCCCTGAATTAAGTTGACCTCAGGCCAAAGCTGAGCCTGTCTAAAACAAAAAGCTGTACTGGCAGTGTAAATTAGGCAACACAGATTTGTGTTGTTCAGCAGCAGATAAGGACGTTCAGTTTGTTACTGTGAGTGTGTGGAGGAGTCATACAGTGTCAGCTCGTAACTTACAGAGCGTCCCCTAAATATTCTGTGGTTGTGCCTTTGATCTGACAAGTGTATATGTAAGTGGCAGCTGTGTTGATCAGATTTACGCTGTAAAGTTATGGAGAACTTAGATTGTATTTGTTGTAAACACATGAAACACAAGCGCACGCGCACACACACACACACACACACACACACACACACACACACATTTGACAGCCAGTGGGTCCTTGGTTCCCCTCCCGGCTTGTGTGTGTTCAGCAGATTCCACAGATTTCAGACCCGCGTGGAGATTCTTCAGCCCTCCACTCCTCTCTGACACAAACCCTCCTCTGTTGTCCCTGCCAGAGCCTCTCTCTGCCTGCACAGGGACGCCTAACGTCAGCCAGGGCACCAACGAGTGTCAGACAGTCTCATGCCAAGGCTGCAGTGTGACGGCGCTCACTGTTTCATCTGCTCTGCTCTCACAGTGGGAGTATGATCTGAGTAAATCACAGACTTTTACAGGGAGCAGAGCTCTGGCCTGAATCTTGATCATTTGTGCTTCACTCTGCCATCACACGATTAAAGTAGAAGGCAGAAAGCTCTGCCAGTTAATTCCAGGTTTTCAGAGGAGGGAAGGTCAGTAATAAGAACTAACATTAGCTAAACTAACCATTAACCAGAAAGAAAAAAACTGATTGGTCTGTGTTTTGGATTAAAGCCCTCAAAAAAGAAGGTGGTTTCACTTGAAGTTTGGGTGTAACACTTGAGAAACTGAAAGACGTGCAATCAGAGACAATCATTTTTATATAATGAGATGAAATTATGATGAAACTGTGGCTGTAGGGCTCTTATCAGGAGCACATCTGATCAGCAGCGTAAATGTTCAGCACACACTCCAGCTGCTCAGCGGCTCTTGATGGACACAGAGATGGACAATCTGCGTGATGAAGAGGACAGAGTGCTGTTTGCCAAACTGCTGCTACATTTAAAGGGAAAGTTCAGTGCTTTACATGGTTCATCCCAGGATTTAAAACAATGCAGAATTCAAGCAAATGAAATGAGGCAATTTTAAGACAATACAAAGAACAATAAAAATTAAGATAAAATACCATCACTGAAGCAGATACGCAAAGTTGGCAACTAATTGTCCTGTAGATTGCACTGAGGTACAGCAAATCAAACAATTAGAATAATACAAAATAAAAAATACGCTAACTGATGACAACAATGGATAATAACTATAAAAATAATCCAAGGCTTTTTGGAACAGATAAGTATTAAGAAGCAATTTAGAAGATGTCACTGATTCAGCTGCCTCAGATCCTTAGGCAGGGACTTCCAGAGCTGAGGGGCCTTGACCGCAAAGGCCTGGTGCACATTTAGTCGCCTTTAGCTTATGTAAGGCTGCAACCTGGCTCATAGGGGAGAAGCATTTCAGTGGTATAGCTGGGGGCTAAGCCATGAAGTGCTAAAAGAGAGGCTAAAACAGGGCTGATATGGTCATGTTTTCTAGTGTTTGTTAAAAACCAAGCTGTTGCATTTTGCACCAGCTGAAGGTGTGAGATGGCTTTTTGGCTCAACCCTGACTACAATGAGCAGTAATCTAACCCTGAAGAAATGAATGCATGGATAACCTTCTCAAGATCATGTTAAGAGAGAGTAGATCTGATTAATTGAAAGAAAGAGAACTGGACAACGCTTGTAATTTGTTTTTCAAAGGAGAGGTCACTTTCAAATATCTCACCAAGGTTTTTGGCTGCAGGTTTGACATTTGCAGATAAGAGGCCAAGATGCTTTTGTACAATGGTGATGGATTTTGGAGGACCAAAGAGGATTGTTTCTGATTTACTGTCATTTAACTGGAAAAGGTTTTGGTGTATCCAGCACTTTGTTAGACAGACAGGATAAAAGGTGATAAAAATTGCCTTCTTCACAGGTTTGTAATGGAACATTTGTGTGTCGTCTGCATAGCAATGGTAGTGGATATTGTATTTTGGAAAGGACGCCAACAGAGATAGACCTTTTAGTTAAAGAGTAAGATTTAAATGTAATGTTTGTTCCTTCTTTTGTTGCTCGTTCTTATCTGCTAGCATAATATCTGATATCAACTGAGTGTAAGATCACGTCAGTTGTTGCCAGATTTCATGAGAGTATGCTGCTAAGTATGCTTCAACAAAGTTAATTGTTTCCTGATTTGTCTACTTGAAAAGATGCAACATCAGTGTCAGAATGTTTAGGAGAATTGTGGTTTATGAAAAATGGGTCCAGTATTTACTTCAGTGTTGATGGGGAGAAGGAAACGGTCATAATCTGTACTTACATTTATTGGAATCCTAATGGGGCAGGGCAGGGGCGAAACCCACGTCACACAAATACAGGAAATGAATCTAAAGTGGGCCGTCTCCGTTTAATAGCCGTCTCTAGCTGGGCACAGTAACTTCCTGGAGTCTCTCCTGGTTGCCAGGCAACTGGTTTTACACTTAGGTTTTTGTACGGATTAAACAAACAAGATACAGCATGTTAAATGTTTGGCTTCAGAACTGTTGATAGATGTATTTCATCTCCTTTGGGCAGAGCCAGGCTGGCTATATCCCCCTGTTCCCAGTGTTTGTGTTAAGCTATGTTAGCCAGCTGCTGGCTGTAGCGTACAGAGGTATGAATGTTCTCATAACTTGTGGAAAGTGAACAAGTGTATTTACCAAAATGTCAATTTTTCTGCAACCCTTCCATCCTAATTAAAGAATCATCATTCCTTCAAGTAACTTCTGTTGGCAGGAAACAAACAAACTGTCGACTAAACTTCAGTGAGTGAGCGCTCTGAATGCTTTTGTTGTTCTCAAAGTGTCTCAGATTGGTCATCAGGACTGATTAACACAAGTGCGATGTGTGCAGCATTGTGGGAGCCACCAGAGTACTTTTTTTTTTCCAGGTGCTTCACTGAGAGAAAAAGAGAAAAGTTCATTCTAGGCGGAGGTGGGTGGAGTGTTAGCTCTGAACAATTCTCTTACATAATCCAGTGAAGTGACCATCACTCACCGCTTGTGTCAAGCTGTATACAAGAGAAAATGTTGAGTCAGTTGTTACAAAGTCCACAGTTCATTTATGTCCACTGAAGTCCTGAAGTAGCTTTAATCAATCAGCCCCTTCTGTAGAAAGTGAGTCAGAATTATTTATAGAGGTTCATTGTGTTCGAGGGTTCGCCTGACAGAGGGCGGGAGCACACAGACGCTCTGATGTGGAGGGAGTGTCAGGTCAGATTTGGTCACACTGACAAAGATTATCTTGACCAGCACTGTGTCTCCTGAGCTCTGTGGCTCCTGTATTTCATATTCTGACCTCTTTGATGACAAAGCCCCTTTTCTAAATAAAGAACCTGCTTCTTCCACTGAGCGGAAGGGAGGCTCTAGGGTTGAGCTAGAGTTTTTTCCTGGATGACAATATGGCTCTAACTCTTCCTGCCATCCCAGAGTGGGACTGGACGGGACAGGGCAAGGGGATGCGGTCAGAGGTCAACGCCCAGCTTCCATTGTCCTCTTCGGAGCCTGGAGCGAGCTGGACTGCGGACCACACCGGAACTGGTCCCTTCCTCAAGGCCAGAACAGCGCCGACCCTCTACCCCCCTCCCCAAATTCTCTTCCCGGCAGACCTCCAATCACATGCCTCCAGGAGCCTCTTCCTTCCTGGCAAGCAGTTTGGAGTCACGTGGAGTCAAAACAACAGCTTCAGTTCAGACATGATTGTTAAAAACACACGGCACAACACATCAGCATGCAGCAGCCAGCTGTATGTTCAACCTCGGCTTTATATTCATGGTTAACGACTCACTGGAGCTCTCCGTAATCTTTGTGCCTCTTGTTCTTCCTGAGCCCATGGTGGAGGTATTCTTAACGCTAATGCTCTGCTCTATATTGATGTATGTCACATCACAGTGTATTAACATATCTGTTTTCCTCTGGTCTCTTCCAGGAGGTGTTGTGCGCTGAGCTGCGGCCACGTCTCTGCGTGATCCAGCGAGGGTCAAACGGATATGGCTTCAACCTACACAGTGAGCGGGCGCGGCCGGGGCAGTATATCAGAGCTGTGGATGAGGACTCTCCAGCAGAGAGGGCAGGCCTGCTGGCCAAGGACAGGATAGTGCAGGTACTTAATAAGAACACTGACTGTGAGACCATGCAGGGCAGTAACTCAGTACGGTGTGAAAAGAGGGGCATTTATGAAAATTACTGTTGTTCTGCTGAGATGATTTTCTTGTTTGGAAGCTCCTTGAACAGAATGCTCAATTTAGGTGTTATGTAAGAAGCTTAAATATAAGTCCTTGGCAGTCTCTTTGATTTAATAGATACAGAATCATCTTTATGAGGAGTAACAGATTGGAGTTACACAAAAATAAGCATCCTGATTAGTCTGCCATATTTCCGTTCCAAGCAGCCTGTTGTGATTTTTTTACATGGATAAAAATAGAGAAGAATGGTGTGGCCTGTAATCAGGCCTCACCTACACTGTGAGAGCTGAGATAGAAAGCTTGTTTCAGTCTGAGAATAAAAAGTACAATTTTCTGCTCATGTCCTAGATTTGACCTTGTAGTTGCATCATTGCCATTAATGACAGATATTCAATAACAGGCATTTTACACTGTTTTAGGACAGAATGTAAAAGCAACAGTACAAGTTTGACGGACAGTGACTTCTATTATGTTTATTTTAAAACAGAAAAGCAGTGGTAGAATATAACAAAGTACATTTTCTCAAGATTTGTACTGAAAACAACAGGTCCAAAATTTCATTTCTTAATTTATTTATTTAGAGGTTTTATTATCATTCTGTAGCTTTCAAGTCATGTACCCTATGTATTCAAATCCAAACATTTACATTTTGGTCGAAGTATGAATGTTTCAGGGCCCTGACACACCAGACAGAGTGTCGGCTGTTGGTCAATGTCGAGGTGTCAGTAAGCGTCTCTCGCACTAGTTTGTGTGTTATGTCCCGCGCCATTGGCACTAGTTGGCCCTTGACTGCTCAGCATGTTCAATCAGCGCTGGAGCCCCGTAGGTGAATGATGTCACTCTGATTGGCGGATGAGCTCAGTGCACTACTGGACAAATGGAAGTGAGGAAAGGAAAGAAATGGCTTAAGACAAGAGGGCGTAAGATCAAAACAAACTTAGTGCACAGTAAAAATGCTTTGTTCTTGCAACATTAGGTTGTGTTGTTTATAGGCTAACTGGTTAACTAGTGTGTTTAATCCGTTGTGTTGGTCTTCCAGTTTCCCTTTTTTAATGACAAATTCTGATTACTACCGTCTGCCAGTATGGAGAGTTATTTCCTCTCAGGCACGTGCAGAAAGTACATGCTAGTTGGCCACTGGCTGTAGTCTTTGCGGTGGTTCAGGTGCAACTTTTCAGCCAAGACACAGGTGACATGTGGAGACACTGAAGTTGACCTTTGTTGCCACTAGTTCTTTGATGTTGGTTAAATGTGTGTGGGCCTATAATATCAAAATGCTATTATTCCAGGCTCTTCTAAAAACATTTTTACCATATGACCTGATACAGGTTTCTGCATAATGATGTTGCTGCAATATGAACCCCCTACCCTGCCTAATGTGCCCCTTTTTGACTGAGCCAAGCCGTCTTTGAGAATTATATGTTATTGATAGCGATACTCCTCTAACCCCCTAACCGGCACAGAAGCTAAGTTACATATTGCTGTGGACGCCACGTCAGTTGGGATCCGAAAGTTGCACGATAAAACTAATTAATCGATCGAGGCAAGGGTAAATCAGCAAGTCTAATGTTCTAAGAGGTAAAATTTGGGTTTTTGTCAAAGTAGTCTGACTGCTTTGATGAGAGCAATATAACAAGCTCCAGTTTCCCATCGGAAATGGCTGTCTGATGGCAAGATAAAGCAAACTCACCCTCTCAGTCATTATCAATATTTTCACTGATCACTGCTCTGACCTCTGTCACTGCTTTTTGCTAATGGCTGATTGGGCGTTTCCACCTGCAAAACCCGAAAGAGAACACAGATGGACCCGCCCTGTAAGTATATATTTAAGGTAGTTTACTTAAGTAAAAACTAAGTGACTAATGGATTATGTTCATTATGGATTAATCCATAATGAACATAATCATTAGGTGCAGTCCTACACAATATTTTAAAATGAGTTCCACCAGCTACAACAGTAAAATCCTGCTTTACATTAGTGCCTGTGTGATAATAATCTATCATTAGTAGGCTTTACAATAATGTAACAGTCACATGGGCCATTTTTTCTGCATTGAATACGTGTAATTAAAATACTTTTGCTTATACTTTTACTTTATGTTTTCAATGCAGGACTCTCCATTAGTATCTGAGTCAAACAAGTCTTCTTTTACTCAGAAGTGGTCTGGTCTTTTCCCAAAGTTAACAGCGTGTTCAGTGGAATGTGATGTGAACTAACAGCCGCTGTGTGGGGTCTTAAATCCCTCACAGGACTGTCACTGTGAGCAGCCTCACACTGGAATAATCAGCCTCTTAACTGGTCTGGGGTCTGCTCTGGCCACCTCTTCTTTAGAGTGTACACTGGCCTACTGAGGTATGAGAGTAAGCAAAAACTAAAATTACAGAGTGAATTACTGCAATTTCAAAATGACATAAGTGCAGCTGTGTTGTAAGATGCTCAAAATAAACTTTGTATCATACAAGTCTGGTTACAAACAGCAGAGTGTGTGATTAAATATTTGTTAAAAGGCACAGTTCACCCTAAAATCAACTGCATCACTGCACAGAAGGAAGCGTGCATTTACTCATGGACGTGAGGCTCATATTGGAGACAGTGTGAGATGTAAACATTACAATCTGTCACTTTAATACACTCATGCTTAACAAAATGCCAGTATGAATAACAGTCTGAGCTGATGTTTGAGAGACCGAGACACCACTGACCCTTTTAGCCTACCACAGACCACATGTCTGCGTTTTATTGTCCTCTAATAGATTTTTACAACCATAAAACCTTGTGGTTGTGATATCATAGAACCAACCATACTTTCACTTATTATTCAGCCAGCAGAAGCAGAGGCAACCCACAATGAGCGTGTCTGACTCACTCAGAGTAATACATTATTTTAACACATGGTTGAATCAGAGCAGCGGCAGCAGCGTGTCCTCTGATGTGGACTATCACGCACGCCTCCCTTCACTCCCTAAATGACTGTAGCAGAACTAGAGTGAAATGAAAAGGAAGAATCAGAGGAGAGGGAGGACAGAAAGAGGACAGAGGGATTAAAGGTCCCACAGAGATTTGGGGTCTGTATGAGAGTGTATAGCGAAGGGTTTCCAGTCCCCCAGAGGGCCCCCAGACAGCCACACCACCCACTGAGGAGCGGGGCTTTGTGGGGAGTGGACAGCCATTGTTACTGCTGTTACTGGCCGAGCGGCTATTGTCCAGCTTCCTCTGTGGGACTGGCTTAGACATGCGGGTCCACCCTATGACCTAAACACACACACACACCTCAAGACATTTCTCACATGCTTTCCCATGGTGATTTTATCCCAGAACTCTCAGCTGGTGTGGGAGGCAGCCACCTGACACACTGATTTACTGTATACCACAGAATTAAAGTGTCACACACAGTCGAGAACATGTAAACACGGTGTGTAACCATTGATTTAAAAGGTCCAGTGTGTAAAAATTAGGGGATATAATGACAGAAATGGAATATAGTACAATAAGTATGTTTTCTTTAGTGTACAATCACCTGAAAATAAAATGCTTTGTGTTTTTGTTTCCTTAAAATGAGCCGTTTATATCTGGATAAGGAGCAGGTCCTCATCTACAGAGATTACTGTGTTCCTACAGGAGCCCAGGATGGACAAACAAAACACTGGCTCAGAGAGGGTCATTGGTGTTTTTGCTTTGACCACTGTAATGAGCAGCCCTTCCACGATGAAAGCATAGGAAAAACACTGAGTTTTTCAATGTGAAACTTCTTCATTCAGTCTTTTTACTGGTTTAAATCAGTGGGTCTGTTTGTTTTGAAGAGGAGGAGACTGCTGTGGATAATTTGCCTCCTAGTAAAAACCTCCTGATGTCTGGATCTTAAGTTATGAGAGATAAAAGGTGAGCACACATTAGCAGGTGCTGAGTTAGTGGCCGTCTCCTACATGTCAAGTAGCCTTGGAGAAACAGTGATTTGTAATGTGACACTGCTTTTACCGGTTGTTTTGGAGAGGAAGAGACCTCTGTGGATAAGTCAGCTGTTGGTAAAAAACCTCCTGAACAATGAACACTGAATGAACCTGGAGAAGTTTCATCTGGTTGCAATCTGCAATCCTCACTGCTGGATGACACTAAATCTTACACACTGTTTCTTAAAAGGCCAAATTAAAACAAAAACAATCATCATTTTAGGTGTTGAGCTCATTATGACGATTCTTTTGTAAGTTAAAGATTGAAAGAATGTGTGTGTGCATGCGTACGTGCGTTTGTGTGTGGACACACAGGATTTCCTGCTGTGGAGCCTCTGGCAGACAAAGTGATAATACTGAGAAAGAAATCCTTGACAGTGATGAAAACAGTTTGGTCACTTCTGTGTGGGAACAAAGATAAGACGGCCCCCAAAGAGGATTTTTGAAGAATTTTGAAGGATTTTCCACCATGTTTAAAAAACAAACCAAAATAATCTCTTTGTTCTCCTCAGGTGAACGGTCAGTCAATAGAAGGGAAGACACATTCAGAAGTCGTGGCCGCCATTAAAGCAGGAGGGAGAGAAGTACATCTGCTGGTGGTGGACCCCGACACAGACGCCTTCTTCAAGAAATGCAGAGTGGCCCCCACCTCGGACCACCTCACTGGTGAGAGGAAACACAGACAAAACCATCACCAATAGGCAGAATAAGTTCTACTGTGGGCGTCTGACAAGGACGGAGTGAATGACCGCAATTAGCTCATAACATTTCGCTCCAGGTTCATTGTCAGTCGCAGTTGTAGACATGTTGTAGACACAAGACATCGCCTCCTCCTGTCCTCTCAACTCCAACAGATTAAAAAGCCTGTCACACCGTTTCTTGGCTCTTCTCTCCTCCGTTAATTCCTCCTATCTGTCTTTGTCTCACTCAATCCTACACGGCTCTCCTCCTTTTCTTTCTCTCTGTGCCAAGGAACGTAGACAGAGACAGAGACGCTGAGACACTTCCTGCCCTCCCCCACACCCACATGTTGATGCCCTGTGGAGAAAGTTAATCTTTTAGACATAAATAGATCAGATCAGACAGATCAGAGTGGGATCGCACTGAGTAACTGTTGTTTGGAGAGTGTAAAGGTTTAAATGCAGATCTCTCTCTGGTTAAAGTTTACTATCACATTGCAGCTTGACACTTTATTAAAAAAAAGGAGAAGTCTTCAACTTTTTGCGAATGTCATGAACACTCGAGGGTCTTCATCGTTAGACGGAGTTTGATAAGTTGACATGGAGACCTATAAAATGTCAGTCCTGTGTTAACTCCATCTTAGTTTTCCATAAAACTTCTAATAAGACAACCATCGTCTAGACTTTTTTTTTGGTCAACTGCTATTTCAAACGTCAATAAACTGATATATGACTGACATCTTTTTGCTGCCTTCACAAAAATAGCAGATATTGTCGTCTCAGGAGCTGATGGGGATTCAGTGCCTTGCTCAAAGGCACTTACACAAGTCACAGGTCCTGGTTATAGCTACCACAGCCCCCAGGGGGAGCCCTCACACAGTGTGTGATTTGGTTTCTGTGTTTAAGGGTCCAACCCTTCACACAAAAAGATCCTCAAGCAGGTGGTGTGTGTGTGTGTGTGTGTGTGTGTGTGTGTGTGTGTGTGTGTGTGTGTGTGTGTGTGTGTGTGTGTGTGTCCTGTGCTCGGCCAAGTGTCTGAGTGCCACTCTGCACCACGAGACCCCTCATGTAAACATGCTGCTGCCAACTGTCGGCATGGCAACAGACAGTGAATGGGGTGGCAAGATGCTGCCCTCTGTATCCGGGACGGAAGAAATTGATTTTTCTTTTGTTGATCTTTTGTTGATGGTTTAAAAGATTGTTTCCTGTCTTCCCAGCTAATTATTAATACATTAGAGTAAGCATGTGGGCGACATGTCCTGTGTTGATATTCCACTAATATGCCTGTTTACATGCAGCCGTGCATACTCCAATTAATGTGCCCTAACGCGCTGTTTATCATGTTAAAATATGGAAACGTGTCTGTCCCTTGTGCCAGTATTATTTCTAAGTTGTCCTCCAGTGGAGGACGTGTTTGACTGTGCAAACACAGCCTCTCTTTCATTGTTTCAACTACCCTCTTGAAAATGTCAACATTACAATATTTGTGCATATCCAAGATTGTTTAAAAGATGTGTTTCTCCTTTTGACCAGCAATGTTAGCTTCTCTTTAGGGCGTGCATCTCTAACTCACAGCCTGGCAAACTGTTGGTTAGACAGAGCCAACCATAAACAGACAAGAGGCAGTGTGTCCTAAACTGCTATAAAAACCCCTATTAAGATGCATTTTCTGCATACACTGTATACATGTCCAAAGAATGCTATTAAAACCTGAATAATAGCAGCATATCCCATGTCTTAATCGGAAAATAGTGGTCTCAGAAAAAGATCTAATTCAAAATATCCAAATGTAATATGCTGTTGACATGGCCCGTATCAAACTCATAATATCGTCATATTGGGAATAATAGTGGAATATTAGTGCACATGTAAATGTGCCCAACGATTGACATGGTTCATAATTTCCTGGACTCTCAAACCCTTCAGTGTTTCAGCCCAGGATTAAAAGTAATAGCTCCGTCCAGGGGAGAGATTCCAGTGAGGTGTTTCCCAGGTAACTGCCTGCACTTCACATGCTGCCCACTCAGTGGGCACCTGCCTACAGTGACTCTTAACGTCAACACACTCATACAGCCTCTCTCTGAGCAGCCCGGCTGGCCAGCAGCTTTGTTTGGTTTCCAAGGCGCTCACTCCAAGTGGCCTCTCAGCCTGGAGCTGGGACTTGGAGAGGCTCCTCTCAGAGTCAGGGACACAAAAACACACACACACACACACACAGCAAAGACCTGAGGAGGACTCAAATCTGAGATTAACTCTGGAGGACCAGCTGCTGTCTCCAGTTATAATCATCATTAGGTAGAATCACTTTTTGGCTGTGTGGAGGATCGGAGGGATGGAAGGTAAGAGATGTGTCGGACTTCTGTGAGGATGCTTGGCTGCAGTTATACCCACGTTTGAACACAAAATTAATTTTTGAGAAGTGCTAAGACAAAATGCTTATCCACCGATTGGATACTATCACAGTACTGGGGTGCTGATTCCATATGCATTGCGATTATGTTAAATATTGTGAGCTGATATTACGATTAATTGAAATTTTTGTTCACTTTTTTAACACTAAACCATGTGAAAAAGTTGAATTATACACTTCTAGAGACTGTATATCATGAGACATATTTCCAAAAACTCATCACGTCAGTCAGTCTTTGACTTTTAATTCAGCAACATCCTAAACTGCACAGAAAAGTGGTTAATATACTAAGAACTGTTTTATTTGCCCTATTTTTAAATATTTTATTCCAGCTGAGCACTTTCTGATCTTGCTCTGTGATGGGTGCTATGCTAAATAAACTTAACATTTTTACTAAAATGTACATCTACAATAGAATGACTAAAAAGCACTGTTCAGAGTAAACTTAAACTGCTACATTTAGCTGTGCCTGCAGTGTTTTGCATACATTGATTTACTTGTGGCAGCCGTAATATCAAAATTGACCACAACTTATTGATTTTAATTGAATTGAATTTAGTTTTATTCGATTTTTGTATTTAAAATGGGTAAAATTAGTGCTAGTGCACCCCGCCGTCCCTCCGCCTTTCTCCACGCCTCTCTCCCTGCCTCTCGGAGACTAGTCGCAAGGAGGAGAGCACGTGGAAGATCTGAAAGGACCTAGAGTGACAAGTTAAATTCAGCCAGCACAAACCCCAGTGTCAGGGTTCACAGCAGGCTGGATCTAATCTGTAAAGGCAGCAACAGAATGTTTGCTTATCTGGTGGGAGTTTGCTCAGGGCTGGCTGAATTTGAGTCGCTATCTGAATACCTTAAGGTCTGTATTCTCAGACCATCCACCATTTTCTGCTTTAATTACACATAGACTGCCATGATAAAAGTGGCAACTTCTTTCCACCTGTGCATTTGAATCATATTGATTCAGGTACTGATTTAAAAAAACATAATACTCAAGTGAATCACTTTCCCCGTACCCCTACTACGTGTCAGCACATTTTTATGAGCAAAAGCTGCAGGAAAAAGTTCCACTACAGCCATCTGATATGCAGAGGGTCTGTGGGTGTGCTGGAGGAGGAGGAGGAGGTATAGAGGACCAGGAGGAGAACCATCTCATAGAAGATGAACCATGTATGAATAATAGATGACCTGCTCATACCTGCGCTATGTAATAGAGTAGGTGTTGGTGGAATGAAAGGTGAGCTGCAGAAAGACTCTTGATCTAGCAGAGTGGAGCTGATGGTGCAGGACTGAAGGACTGTGGGTATCATGACGTGACATTAGTCCTGACAGACGGGAAGAGTTGTAGTTTTGGAGTGCAATGACTGATTCTTGTGTCATTTCCGTGCCTACAGGTCAACTGCCTGAGCCTGCCATTAATGGAGGAATGGAGGAGAAGGTAAGATTACACCAGCAGCATGTACACAAAAGTACAGAATGACACTTAAAAAGTGTTGAGCCATCATTTGGTTTTAAGATTTACTCAAGCGCAAAGCCAAAAGTGGGATTTAAGCTTTGAAGTTTGTGAAGAGTCGTCAGTCTCCCGCAGTGGCAACTTCCCTCCTTTCATATGGAGCCTCTTCTTCCTCACAGAGAGGACAAGGACAATAATAGTTCGGCTTTGAATACTCTGTGTGTGTGGGACAGACAGTCCAGCAGCCCGAGGTCGAGCAGCGTTTGACAGTAACATGCAGCATTTTGACATTCAGAGAACTAAGACGCTGCAAGTGAAGTGAGTTATTAATCACAGAGACGTGTACTGAGCGGGCTTTCCTGTGATTGTCTAAACGTTCTGGCATTCATTGTATGGTGCTTTGTGGAAAACCGCACCCAGCTAGTTCTCCATTAACTTTGAATTATTTGAATGTTTGACCAAGGACGGATTGTGTGTACAAAATAAAATTTATCCAATGGATAAAGAGGCTCAACCCACAGTTTATTGTATAAAAAGGTGTATAAAACTGGAAGCTAGAGGCATGGAGAATGTTGCAGCTTCATGTTAATCCTTTTGAAGTATTTGGGCATAATCCCAATAAGACACACTGGCCAGCACTCACTGGAAGAGACAAGGCCCTCGCAGACTTAAAGAAATAGTTTGACATTTTGTTAAATGTGCTTATTTGCTTTCTCGCTCAGAGTTAGATAAGAAGTTGAAAGGTGATTTGCTTCCCCTCATGAGCAAAAATAATTGCTACATGTCTTAATGTATAGCCCCTTTACCACTGGACAGTAAACCCACAAATACCTGCTAACATCTGGCTTTTGTATGTAATGGGAAAGGTTATAATTGTCATTCACTCCTGGAACAAATGACTCTGCAGTAGTCACGGCAGTTTATCAGCGCCAGCTCTGATCAGCAGTAATGGAAATACAACACCATCCACCAGTAGACGCGAAACATTGAAGTCCACCAGCAAATGAACAGAGAGTTCCAGGTGCTTTTGGCAAGTGGGGAAGCCAAAATGCATTTGTCTACACGTGCTGCACACATTGCGATGACACAAAGCTGGTTGTAAATTGGCAGAAATTCTCTTTAACATTGTAGCTAACATCAGCACACTTGTTATATCTGTTTATTGCGGCAAATAGATTTAAATAGTCAACAGAAGTTAAATTCACGCAAATGACACAAAGTGAAAATTAGTTTCACTTTTTGTCTGAACACACCTTAAAAACAACAAATCACCATTTCACACACTATTTCTTCATTTAGAGCTGTTGCCAGGCAACCAGCAGACACTCCAGGAAGTTACCTGCCTGAGTCCAGACCTTTGAATCCACCCACTCCTCTGAGATTGAGTTGACTGAAAATGGAAACGAGGGCAATGAGTTGCCAGTTCTGTCTAATATTGGGCAAGGAAGTTAATGCTCTCAGCCAAGAAATAGTCTTGCACAAACGCCCCCATATAACACAGAATTGCTGTTTTTATACTTTGTTATTTTGCTGATAGGATTACTGTTTAACTTGGTTTTGTGTCTTTGTGCCAAGTTAAACTAAGTGTCTGCTGTCTGTTGCTTCATATTTACCACACAGACATGAGTAGTACCAATCATCTGTCTGCCAGAAAGACAATAAGCATGATTCCCAAAATGTCCAACTTTTACTTTGAAATCCTGTACTGTACATTCCGACAAAAAACCAAACTCTACGTGTGTGTGTGCTTTTCTAACATCACAGGAATGCTTTCTGAGGGTCTCTCAGGTTACCAGAGTGTCTCGTTCCCAGGTGGACACACTAGACTTGTATGTAAATCAGTGATGATAAGACGGAGATAATTCCAGACACTATGAAGACACAAGAGCACCAACTAAAAGAAACCACTGTGCTGACCGTGGCTGCCTTCCGCTCGGGCGTTTGGCCAGATATGCAAAGTGAAGGCCGACCCGGGCTTCCCGTTACTCAGGGACTTTATGTGCCGCAGTGAAGTTCCATGTTCCATGTATTGTTGTGTAACAGATGCTCTTAAAATGTTGAAAAGCTGAGAGGGAGGGGTGGTGCCGAGAGAAGGAGAAGTTGTTCGTGAGGTAAAATGTGGGTGGGTTGGAGTGGGTTAGGTATGAAGAGTATGACAGTTGACACTGATACTGAGGCTGCAGGAATTTAAATGCCTTCATCCTGTAACATTTGCAACTCAAACTACGACAAAAAACTTTGGAAATAATTTGAATGGCGTGAGTCATTCACTAAGGAAGAGAAGCAGGAAGAGGTTTTTTAGTCACCACTCTTACAAAACACATGTTAAACATGCTTTGCCTATGGAATTCTCCCCAGATATAATCCAAGGAAAGCCCAGAGATGCACTGAATACATCAGTGATTCCCACTTCACCAAATTAACATGTTTGACAGTGAAATTTCTAAGAAGGAAACTCATTCAAATAAACACAAGAAGTTTGTGCTCTAGAAAAGGATCAACACTCAGAACTCATCATTACTCACTTTTCTTAAACTAATTGTGCAGAGGAACACCTCAGGTGCCTGTGAAACCAACTCATATCCAAGGCTGCCCCCTTGTGGTGAGGTGTAGTACTGCATCAAAACTGGCAAGGGAAAAAAAAGTAGTTTTCCAATCCCTTCAAGACGTTGATAGTGTTAATAATGTCTATATTCAAAGAGAGGACACTACAGGTGAACAGGTGAAACTACTAAATATGTCTGTGTTCCCAGGTGAATGGCAGAAAAGCCAAAGAGGCAGAGAGGGACTCAAAGCTGTCAGTCAGTCCGTCTCCATCCAATGCCTCGTCCAACACCTCGCTCACGACCCCGCCTGCAAACACCCCACCTGAGGTACGTCCCAGGAAATATCCTGCAGCACAATAACCTTACTTGATATTCAAAATACAGTAATGTAACAGTTTTCTTCCCCTTGATTTTCATCATTCAGGGTTTTATCGCAGACGCCATCCCAGCACTCAACCTGTCCCTGCAGCAGGTCAAAGAGCTCGCCCACCAGAAACGCTCCAACAAGAGAGCCCCGCCCATGGACTGGACCAAGAAAAATGAACTCTTCAGCAACCTATAGGGCACCTCACTGCACCTCTCACACACAGACACACGCGCGCGCGCGCGCACACACACACACACACACACACACACACACACACACACACAAACACACACACACACACACACACACACATAGATTTATAGTGATTCTTACAAAGAGATGTCAGAAAGATATTTTTTACTGTCATGAAATTAAAACTTTAACTACTGGCACCAGACAAATCAAGCCAACCTGTAAAATATAGTCCTCCTATTATTATTACTCTTCATTTTATTATAACCCAGACATTATATATAAATAAATGTATAATGTGCTACTAACAATGAGAGATGCATATGCCAATGACAGAGAACTGGACCGTGTTGAAAGTATGTGTGTATGTGTATCTATCCTCTGTGTATGTGTGTGTGGACCCTGACAGTCCCTGCTGGCCAGAGTCTGGTGCCTGTGGAAACGAGGAGGAGGTGACATAATGACCCTCCTCCTCCTCCGTCTGCTCATCTGTCCTTTAAAAGTTTCTACTAACATTTAATGCATCAGTGTCTTCAACAGCAGGAGTGAAACTAGCCCGACAATCAGTTCATCACATACGTTTAGTTTCTTTTTAGGAGTTTGTAGGGATCAAACATCTGACTGAACAGTGAGGTTTTATTTGTGTAGATGACACTTTACATGTTAAAGCCCTTTTTTTTCCAATTTTAAGAGAGTATATGATCCCAAAATAAGTTAACCACCACTGCTTTCCTCCCGATGTGACCTTCCATACTGTTGGCTTTAAACTGGAAAGAACTGCGTTTTAAAGATGGTTCTCTTATATTGTATGTATATAAATATATATATAAATATATCATATCATATGTATATTTTTACATTTTTGACAAATTCTGAAAATACCTGTCCGTTTCTTGCTACAAAACTGTCCAGCATTTATCCATACTCTGTCTGAATATATGATATCTTCTTTAATTAAATGTGAACTTCAGTTTATTCTGAGTAACTTATACCGTCCTCACTTCCTCACTTCATGTCCGCTTCAGTTCACTTTTTTGAGCATAAAATGGAATATTTTTATTGCTCCTGAAGGATGAGATTTTTACACATTTCTATCAATGTCTTCGAAACAATAATTATGTAACTTTGAGATGATGTATTTCTAAGACAATGTCTGTGCTTCACTAGATTTTATGCATTTGTCCAGTGTTAAGAATAGTGATGATTTTTCAAACTGAATGATTGAATTATATGAAGTTTTTTTTTTTTGTAGCTTGTGTAAGAATAAGCAATTTCTATACTGTAATAAATCAATCATCACAGCAACATCCAGTAAGGGTGGTTTTTATTCAGTGATGTGACGTGAAACTAGGATAATGTTTGTGTGTGTGACATACCCCTAAAAATGTGATGCTGTAAAGATAATACGACTTGTCGTTCCCATCAATTAAAAAGGCATAGAAGAGGAAAATTGTAAAATATGGTAGTAATTTCTCATGGTGGCTATATGATGTTTTACACCGTTCATCTGACAGTGATGCATTACATCATAACCTGCTGTACTGAACAATAATGACCTCACACACCATTGAATATATGTAGTATATCAGCCCAATCACCAGATGTTGTCACTGTATGCTTCTGCAAACCACTGATGTTAAATTTGTCTTATGTAGATCTAGTAGATTTGCAGTAGATATCTTAAAACACTTTTTTTTACGTTTCAACAGTGCTGTGGTTAACATGTGGTTAAGTTTAGGCACAAATACCACATGGTTCAGGTTAGGAAATCCAATTCTGGCTTTAAAAAACAGTTTTGGTGGCATAACCAGAAGCCATCAATGTCTCAGTAAAAAAACAATTGCCTTTCTTGGCACAAAGTCGACTAGAAACACAGTGATGTTTGTTTGTTTTTTTTTAAATGGCACCATTCATGTGGAAAGTCAGCAATCTTAAAAACACCAAAGTTGAGGCCTAAAAAGCCGCTGGAAACACAGTGATGACTTGCTAAGACAGTAGTTCCCAACTGGTGGGTCGTGGGTCTAATCTAAATGGACCGCAAGCGACTGGCGAATGTGTTAATTTTGTAAAAAAAAAACAACAACAAAAAAAAAAAAAAAACACTTTATATTAAAGTAGAGTGAATTCCTGGTGCAGAGCTTTTCAATTTGGTGTCCGTTTCCTGCTGTAGAGTGAGCAGACAAAGGATAACTACTTGACAGTGACAGAAAAACAACATGGCCAAACACAAGTTTGACGGTGAATATATTATACTCTGTGGACCTTGAACTAATGACTTCAGGACCCCAAGATTTCTGGACTTGGGGTCCAAGGCTGGACCAGTTGGGAACCACTGTGCCAAGACACAATCTGTTTCAATGTTTGTTGGTCTCCAGCTTGGCAAGCATCTCACCTTGGTGAACATCCACAATCCACTTCACCTCCCAATGACAAGGTCAGCTCACTGTGTCACTAAAGCAACTGTAATCAATATCTCTACATCAGCAATATCATTACCCATAAGGTCACTTGCTTTCATGACACAACGGAGAATCAATACATGCTCTGTTTACAGTTGGTTTCCACAGCCCCCAAGTGATCAGAAATATTACTTCTTCCAGGTTTAAAGTGTCAACACTGACTCACAAAGGGCAGAAAACTTCCATCTTGTGAGACCTTTCGACTCATCTGTCCATCTGGGGCAAAAAACTGATCTGTGGTCAGAGATGCAGCAAGTTTTATCTCCCAGAGGAGAGTGCAGCAGCTGTTTTCTTTCCCCTGTGATCCACTGATTATTTCTACATTAAACCATAACAGAAATGGCTTATTCAAACTGTTTATTAGCTGGTTTAAGGGTGAAAAAAGTGAAAAAGCAACAATCAGTATTGTTGTGTGTCCAAAAAATCCCCATGTATTTGATGTCAACTGCTTCCTCTCTGTGGAATCAGAATCACTTGGACCAGAACACCTCAATTTAACTTCCAGTTTTATAAGTCTGACCCCATTAATGCTAAAATATTGTTCTAAATATTCACACAGATCCTTTTACTGTGTGTCATTATCTTATTTGATGCCCCCTGTTGTGTTGATGTTTATTTTCACATGACTTGTGCTTGCAGTTGAGTGTCTGTGCTCCTCTTCTGTCCTCCTACATGTCACTCTGTCTCCAGCAGCTGTCTCTCTCTAATGGCCTCGACCTTTCTGCTCCTCCACTCTCCTTCTGGCCCTGCCATCAGAGTCACAGCTCACTGTCACACTTTGCGCTGCTCCCTCTGTGTCCCACTGGAATAATTAATGTAATTGGACTGTGTGACAGTGACGGACGTCAGGGGTAAATGGGACAAAATGGTGACTCGGCATAGGAGGATAATGACAGCGGTTGTTGTAATTGGCTATTATAAGAAGCCTGGTAAAGATGCTACAGTGTGATTTTGATGACAGTTGTAAGGATGTTGTTCAGAGGTGTGTTGTAATGACGTCAAAGATAATGATGATGACCTTTATCAGAGGATTAACTGGGGCCAATTTATCACCTTCACTGTGCAAATGAAAGCTAGGAATGTAGAGCCTGCAGCCAGTTAGCTTAGCTTAGCACAGACGATAAATTTAAGGGGTATTCCATAATATATATAAAACATTCATGGGGCGTCGGTAGCATAGTGGATAGTGCGCCCCATATAGCATCCCACAGGCGATGCCTCGCTGCAGTGGAAGGTTTTCTTTTTTATTTCTAAGTAATTAGTGCCATAACTACATTAAAATTGGCTAAATAAATCAATTGAAAGACTGCACCTCTTAAAAGGTGCAAGAGTGTGTGAATGCTTACACTGCTGGAGCACAAGGTGCATGATAGAGACATGGATTAAGAGAGGAAGGGCAGAGGCCCACAGAGACTGCTGATGCATAGGGCCCAGAATTTGGTGCCACACTTGTAGCTCCTGGCATAACACACCCAAATCTCTGACCAAAGTGTCACCGGCCATGTTGTATTGTGGGTAATTTTGGCGTCAGGTTTTGACAAGGAAGAGGAATGGAGTGGAACAAAAATGCCACTTTTTAAAAACTGTCCCATATGAGAAAACAGTTGAAGTATCAAAGCTGGGATAGGCAGTTGTCTATTGGTGTCATTAGGCAAAAATATTATAATAAACTTGGAGCCTCTTGGTTCTGTTTTTTTTTTCTTTAGGAAATCTCATTTCAGAGAAAACATAACAATTGGCTGTTCTACAAATTCAGACAGGTGTGCACGTCCCTTCAGACAGTGAAAGCCTGATTTAATGACGGAAATTTCTGCAGAAAATTTGCTCTTCCAGCATTAGCAACAACCACCTACAAAGCAACACAAAAGGGGTAAAAGACAGTGTTAAAGTGTGTTAAAGAAAGTCTTGACAAGTTCACATTTATGTAGCTAATGTCAGCAAGATCCTCGAATCAAAGTGTGTTATCTCAGAGGGCTTTAAAAGCTTTCAAGTCTGCAAAGAAAACATGATGGTAATTCATCACAATCAGGATAATTGAAATGAATGACAAGTGCTTGTACATTTTACTGTATATGTATATGTGTATGCATGTGCATATGCCTGTGCTCGTCTGGTGGGAGAGGCTTAGGACAGAGAGGAGAGCTGAAGGAGGTTTTTTTTTTCTTTTCCCCGGAAAACTGCCTTCTTCAGCTTCAACTCTGGATACTTTAAGTTATATAGGAAATAAAGAGGAAACAGTCAAATTTCCTATTTAGCAATTATTCATGGAGCTTTCTCTGTTTCAGCAACTCATTGCACTCTTCAAAGTCATGTGTTTTTGCAGCCCAACTGCCAGAAAAATGGTATTGTACAATTCTGCAAACCATTCATACTGTGCATTTGTACGTTATCATGGAGCTGATATATTTTTGTTAAGGTGTCATTAGGTTTAGTCACAGAAACCACAAGAGAAGTTCATGCTGTGGCTAAAAATACTTGCATTTGAGGGCACAATATTGCAATGTCTGGGTAAAACTACCTTTCGTGGCAACATCCTGGCAGAAAAAGCAGCAACTTCTTGGTAAAAAACCCCCAACTAGTTTTCATGCCATTATCCCAGCAGGAAACACAGCAATTTCTCAGTTAAAAGCAAACATTTTTTATGGCACCATCCCCTGTTGAAATACAGCCACATGTCACAAAACAGCACTCATGTTTGGTGGCAAAATGCAGCTGGAAAAGCAGCGATGAGCCGCTAAGAAACATAACCAGTTTAGTTTGTTGATCTCAAAGAGTGGGCCGCAGCAGTCTGCAACTTGGCAGGTGTCTTACCTTCACCTCCCGATGATAAAGTCAGCTGATACATTACATCTCCTAAGAAACTTTTGACATTATATGTATAAAACATGCAAACAGATTTGTGGTTTGCAGAATTGTACAATGCCAACATTTTCTTCTGGAGACTGAGCTTGTTTGTGAGCACTGATCACCCATCTGTAACAGGTGTCAACTTTTTCTTTTGAACATTTTCTTTTCAAACAGAGAGTATACTACATGTATTTTTCCAACATTTTGCAGCTGGCATGTTTGATTTTCTTGACATCTCAGTAAGTAATTGCACTCTAAATCTAGATATAACTCATAACTCCACACTCATGCTCAGTTTCCTCACCACAACTTCCCATCTGCTACTTTAGCACACAGAACCCCGATCAAAATGATAATGATAGGAAGGAGGATGGGGGATGGTGACGTTGATAATTAAGATGATGAAGGGCAGGTGCAGGTCGTGCGATGGACCTTCACAGCTTAGGTGCAAACACAGCCGGTTGCTAGGTAACGGTGTTCGCCGGGGGGTCCTTGTAAGGGCTGGAGCTGGGGTGAGACAAGGGGTCGACACAACTCTACCTTCAAACCCCACAGCATGCTAAAAATAAACCCTATGTGTGTGTGTGTGTGTGTGTGTGTGTGTGTGTGTGTGTGTGTGTGTGTGTGTGGAAAGCACTGTGGAGAAAATGACAGACAAAAACGGAGATACATGGAATAAGTGACATCGATTGAGCAGAGAAGGTTTGGGGAAGGTGACACAATCCAATGAGCGAGGTCTGACGCATTAGCTAAGCGGAGCGTAAGGCTGCTGTAATACGAGCTTCTTTCTGTCTGTCTTCTCTGAGAAAACTTCATCCCCTTCTGCCTTACTTTCCTCACACACACACACACACACACACACACACACACACACACCGCCCATCTCCTTTTATAAAAATACCCAAGGACAATCCTCACTATTAATAGGAAGTGTTGTCAACTGGCTCTGGAGAAATGAGACCTTCTGTTCAGCTAACTATTTTTGCGGTCCTTTGTAGCCGTGACCCTTTACACCGTCAATTACATCCATTTTCCACACAACTGAAAAACTGGTTTCACATCTGACACAGACAAATACGTCTTTTCAAATAAATCCTAAACGTTGTGTCAAAATAATCTCAAGAACTATCCACCAAATGAAAGTTTCTCACTCTAATAAACAGAAATAATGATTTATTTTCGCATTAGCGCATTTAATCTGCTCACATTTTAATGTGCCTTAAAGGCCATGGTCATTGTTCTCTGCTTTAAGTGCCCATCATAGGCTCCCACAGAGAACTGTTCCAGGGAAGCAGTGATGGACCGGTGTTATATTATTTACTTGGCTCCTCTTTCAGCACTGGGCTCTTTTGGTTCCAGCTCTGGAGCGGTAATCGAGCTCCACACATACTGTGGGTGATTTATTGACCCCGGGGTCTGCCCTTAGCTATAGCCCCACCGCTACAATCTCACTGCATACAATAATCTGCATCAAGGATGAAAATTACAGGGTAGAACCCTGCTTTTGAGTCATTGCATACTACTATGGTTGTTTGCTACCATAGCATTCACCTTGAGGTATTTGTCATTGCTTCATGACATCTGCTGAGACTGAGAATTCTATTAGCTACAAAAAGATTTATATGCATTGTCAGAATTGGGGTAGTAATACGCAGACAGTATGCTGCAGGAAGATACTGTCTCACTAGAAACACAACCACATAGATCGACTGTTCAAGCAGCTTTTTACGACCCATACTCAATGTTCATTGTAAAGCGGAACCTTCTGGTGGCCGTAGTAATTAATACAGGAGGAGAGGAGGAAGTAACGTGACGTAGCATCAAAAGTCCACATGAAGTTGTACAAATATCAAAGAAGCAGTGGTGTAGTCTTACTTGATGAGGTGGATGTACTACTAGCGAGATCGGTCCAGAGAGGACATGGGTATACTCTCCAATATATTCCAACGACTTTTTGGCTGATAGGCGGGTTTAGTGTAAACAGCCAGGAAAAAAGGTGTATATCCTCCCCTACACCCCTGCAAAGAACAATCCAGTCTCCCTCCGAAGTCATTGAAATCCAGCGCTTGGGCAATGACTTGTGGCATGAGACACTGACACAAAAAGCCATCCTTTAACTTTCATGCCAGAGGGCGGTGTTCACGTCCCGTAAGATTATAAAACCAAACCCTGTTTTTTTTTTCCCAAAGCTAACCACATGTTTTTGATGCCTAACCCCATCCACATGCTTTTGTTGTTGGAGGGGGAAAAAAGTCAGTTCACATTGTTGTACTGATGTAGTGCATTTATTTTGAAGGAGACTGTATGTAAAAAGTAAATTTCCTGTGTTAACTGAAGAGGTTCTTGAAAGAAGACAATACATGTAACAGGCAGAACTTGTCAGGGCATCCCAGAACGTCAACAACCAACATACCCAGGGTACTTCTCACGCTGTCTCTGGACATGCAAGGTCCATGACCAAACGTCAATATGTGACAAAGTCAGAGTCAGAATGTGTTGCACAGAAACCCCTGTAGGTTGAGGTTGTGGATGGGTCAAACAAACACAGGACTTTCACTCGCTGCTAATGTCCCAAAGTCTTTGTTGACTTCTTTTAAAAACAATGTGGCCTAGTAATCTAGTATCCGTAGCATGCTACGCTGGTGACGTATGTGACATATGTCATGTGACATACATTATGTATATTAGTGACAAAATTAGGCCTACTTATTTGATGCCAAACCATAATGTTTTACCTAAAAAAGAGTCAGTCAGAGTCAGGCAGATCATGCCTTTGCAACATTAGGAAAAACAAATTGGGCGGCAGATCCTAGGGACTTGGGTTGGGTACCGGAGGGTCGGCAGTTCTAGTCCCTGTCTGGACCAAATATGGAGTGTGGTAGCTGGAGAGATGCCAGTTTGCCTCTTGGGCACTGCCAATGTGTCCTTGAGCAAGGCGCTGAGCCCCCAACTGCTTGGGCCACCTGTTTATAGGCAGCCCCCTCGCTCTGACATCTCTCCATTTAATACATGTATAGGTCCTATTTGTGCACGTGTATGTATTTCAGGCCTGTGCGTATATGACAGAGTGACAACGTTCATTTTCTCCTTGGGGATAAATGAAGTATCTTCTATCACTGTCTTCAAATTTGCTTCCTGAGGGCAGATAAACAACTTCTACAACTGACTATTTCGTGTTTGAAGCTGAACACAGTTTGTTCACTTCATGTCACTCTTGTGTTTTTGGTTTTGGAGAGGGTAAAAAAATTACAATCAGAGACATAGGAAAGGTTTTGTTGCTTGTGTAATTGCTATTGAAAAAATAATACCATTTTATCAATAATTACTCAACGTCTCTAAGGGAACATTTAATGTATCCCCCTTTCATGATTACTACTGTGTGTGTATGTGTATGTGTGTGTGTGTGTGTGTGTGTGTGTGTGTGTGTGTGTGTGTGTGTGTGTGTGTGTGTGTATGTGTGTGTGTGTATGTGTGTGTGTGTCTGTGTGTGCACCCCAGGAATAGGGCTTGGTTTGGGACGGCACTTAAAGCTTAGCACCATTCCAGCTAAACACCTGTCACTCACACACACACACACACACCTGTCTGATGCATACCATACACTGTCTGTCCATCCGTCTGTCTCTCTGTCTCACATTCACACTTGAACATAGTGTGACATGCTCAGAAATGTTGACACTTGTGTCTACAAGGTCACTTTTCTATATTCTGTCACATGGCTGCTTGTTTTTCTGATAACTGCCTGCATCCCTCTGATGCACATTTTGGGGGCTGCAGTTGTGTGAGCCACTTTGATTAGCTGGGGGAGATATCGGTTGATAAAATCCACCAATCAAACGCAATTGAACCTGCAGGTGGAGCATCTTTCAGTCCTCCTCATTGCTTTGTCAAGCTGCTGGTTTCGGTCTGTTTTCATCCCATAAACTGCCTACAAGGCCAAACAAAGAGTCGGCCACAGCTGGTCAATAAAAATAAAAAAACAAGCAAAGGGGCGATAAACACTCTCTTGTTCTCCACTTCTCTTTCTCAATTCTTCATAGTGGACTCCCTCCATTTTGCTCAACACTCATCCATCATTCTGTCGACGCTGCCGTTCCTCCAGCCCATGAGCACCCGGTCATTCCCAGCCTGCCCGCGCTCAGGCCCGTATATGGCAGGGCCATCCGGCGGGGGAGCCACAGGGTTAAATATACTCTGAAGCTCAGAGAATGCAAAACTCCTCCAGCTAACCTGCCAGAGAGAGTTGCATCGTGGAGCCAAGGGGGCTGCAACACACACAATGGGCACATGTGCTTATTGTCTCATTAGCATAAGCATTTTCTGAAACAATTCTTGTAAAACTCGGTCCCTTTTGTGAGGTGTGTTCAGGAATGTGAAAACTCTTCATTAAGTTTCACTCAGACATCTGAATACATAGTAAGAAACAATATGGATACTCAAATTAACACATAATACATTGATTTGGTAAATCCAAGTAAAAACCAATATGACTGTTGGATTTTCTGCATTAAATCACAGATAGAGGAAAACAAAATATAGACAAACTGAATTCTAATGTACCTTTAAGCAGTGGCGCTACCGGAATTTTTTCATACGGATTGGCAGATGGGGCCACTGAAAATCTTAGCCGTGTTCACCAAAACCAAATGCCATGACTTAATTTAGGGATTTGGTTGAAAACTATGTCAGTATGGAGAGTTAAGGAATTGCATACTGATATACTTTGGTTTCTTATTTTACAGTTAAAATTACTAATTATCTGATGTGCATAAACTAATATGAGTAAGGTCAAAGTTTTGAGATCCACAACAGTGTGTTACGTATGTATAAGGTGATTAATTGTTCTGAAAATAGGCTGGTTGTGTTTTATCTTAAAAAGACCAACAGCCGTAGTTTGAAAGAGTACATTGACTGCAAGAAACAAAATGTTTACTGGGAACAAGCCTTTAAGTTTGGGGGAGACCCGTGGGTAACAATGAAACCCATTTTCATTCAGATATCTTAAAGTGAGAGTTCAAGGTACCCCTCTGAAAATGGCCATGCCAGATTTTCCCTCATCAAACTTTAGCCGAAGCATTTTTTAGCCCCCTGCTTGACAAAATGTGCTGACATGCTTGGTACCAATGGATGCCTTAGGTTGTCTGGTTAACAGGATACCACTGCCTTGGCCCAAGCTTCAAAAAAAATGAGTGCACCACAGCCTCTTAAAGACGGAAATGTCAGCCATCGATCATTTTTACCTGGGGGCCAGCAATTGTATGGATATATATGGACATATAGGACATTTCCTGCCCATGTAATAATTCAATTTTTCAATTATAACTTCTTTTTGTCTTTTGCACCAAAGGTCAAAATGATGATTTAAAGCCCTCTGCATGCTGCCAGGAATAACAATTGGTTAAAAAAATGCAGATGCCTTTGTTTTATAATTATTTTGGTGGTTGACAAGTTGTGAAATCGGAAGTCTAAAAATACTCAAATAAGCCAAGATGTGGGAACTGCAGATTGTAGACTTGTTAAACCTTCAAAAAATGTTAAAAAAAAGAACACGACTTCAGTTTACAATTTAAAATAAGGCTCTGTAAGTCAACATTTATTCATACGACAAAAATTCAAATCGAGGGTGTCATCCTGTGTGACTTAAGGGTTTGAGGACTAAGTAATTATGTAATTATCTGACGACATTAATGCCCATTATGAAGCACACACCTGATATCATTAGTTTAGTCTAATTTGAATTGGCTATAATTTGAAATAACATCAAGCTCAGACACATTTTCACACTTCTTAAGATGACATTACAAGTTATAAATCAAGGAGATTTAAATGTGTAATAGAAGCAGTGCAGTAGCTGATACAGAGCTGTTTATTATGTCATAAGTCTTAGAAAAGACTGGACCGGCCTCTGTAAACAAGACGTGTTGGCTCTGCTTTACTGCAAAGCCAAAAGAGATCTTCTGAGGAGGAAGTGGCTCCTAATCAGTTTGTAGTCTCTTCTTGGACCACAGCGAAGAAAGGGGTGGGGGGGATTACTCCCTCAGTCTGAGATGTGGTGACATAACAGAGCAACACGAGAGCCTGGAGAATGTCCTCACTTTATGTTCTCAGGGACACACTTACTAAAGAGGAGCCCGGCCTTGATTTACTTCCAGCGACAGTTTTCGGGGCACGTGGCAGTAAAGTGATGAAGTGGGTGCAGGAGGGGACAGGATTCATGAGCTGGTGAAACCGAGAACAGGCAGATTTCAGCCAAGACATTGTTAAGATGGCAGGAGATGAGAGTAGATTCACACACATGATCTGAGATACAAAAGTTACCATTATAAAAGCTTCCAGAGCAGAGTTTCTCGTTCTCAATTCTGGTTTGCATGTGAGGAAAAAAAAAAGTGAGTAACTTGAAAACACGTTGTTCAGCTTTACTCAAACTGCTCCAGCACTACTGTTTTACCCCAAACAAACATTTTTAAACTAGTGAAATCACATTTTATTTTAGAAATAATATTAGCACTTGTGAATAATGCTAATTGAGTATAAATAATTGATGACTTTCATGACTACCACTGGCTACACATGCACATAAACAGATTAGTCATCAGCGTAGAGAGATACTGTAATTCACACTAAAAAGCATTTTAAGACACCTAAAAGCTTCTAAATTCCCAAGTGGGGAACTGACTGTTATATTTTATGTCGTAGAACAAGCCACATTAAGCTTGTGTTAACCACAGACTTATTTCAGGCATCTAACAAAAAAAAAACATCCACAAAACCCTTTGACTTTGCAACCCAGACTCAGTCTGAAGTTGTTGAAAACGGCACTTGGTGAGTGATTCCCAGTGTCAGATGCTGATGATTAAAGCAGTCCTTTCACGTCAGTATGATGCACAGCCAGTTGCCATTATTCATTGTGCCCGGCATCAGCAGGGGGAAATGCAGCGGGACAACAACAAAAGTTACTGTTACTGTTCACACCAAAAGTGTTATGAGCTTCATAAGCGGTCGGCAGCCATTCATTTTCAATGTACGCTTGCTGCAAAGGCCTCTGGAGCATCGGCAGCAGCAAGCAGCGCGATGCCAGTGACCGGAGCATCACTGTAAAGTTGAGAGAAGCTCAACTTTATGCAAATGAGCAGTGACGCTGCCGAAGCAGCAGCGAGCAGTAGCCAATTGCAGACCGTGAATATTCTCAAGGCGGGACAGTGAAAGAAAGAAAGAGATCTTCTGCAGCACAGCTTGAAAGCCCCGCCCCTTGGCAGCCTTCTGCAAGCCCTGCCAGAGCTGCCAGGCAGCGCGATGCCAGCGACCTGAGCGACCGCTGGCACTCATGACGCTTTTGGTTTGAAGGCACAGTTATGGTGGCAGGGACTTTGAGACAAGGGAATGGGGAGTGCATAAATGCTAGCTCCTTTCCAGGGGCTAGGACTCATTCCTGAAGCGCTCTATGGTGAAACGAAAACACATGATTGGTAGATGTCTGACCTGAGTTGAGGTCAGCTTAACTTTGATTAGACACGAGTCAAGCCTCTCTCACAGCAACAAGTGTCAGGTGTCTTTTAGTAGCTTTATGTCACTGGCTTCCATTGAAGAGTACTTGAAGACTGTTGTTTTGTCACTGGTAGTCTGAACACAGCATATTATGGTGTCTTATTACTCTTGAATGTTTTTGGTCTGTAATCATAATTAATGTCTTGGCAATAACAAGGATGCAGAGAAAGTAATGAGGGTGTTATTCTTCCCATCAAAAGCAAATTACAACCTCTGGCTAGTTGGAACATTCAACATGCTGTTACCTCTTAGCTTCTATTTAAGGCTTGAATGACGATGTTATTGGGTTGCATCAGCTGACTGTCAGCAAAGAGTGAAATAAGATTATTTCCCTTAAAACTCTAACTGTAGCCCCTTTTACACTGCCTGTTTAAGGCAGGAATATTGTGCTGTTATGTCGCCTTGCCATTCTGTGTATAGAGGTATGAACACAGTATGGGGGGATAGAGTTGTCTTGCCTCTGAGCCAGGGTGGAGGTAGTAACAGCACCAAAATGATGTCTACATAAATAGAACAGGGGGTTAGGATGGGGTCATGGGTAGTACTGGTGTGACGTTTTGATGATGTGTGTGTGTGACCCACCACGGGAGATTTGAAAAGTAGCCAGTAGCAGTTAGCGGCTAACTCGAAGAGGAACAGCGGCCAAAATGTCTGCAAAGTTGGAAAACATTGGGAGGTGCAGGAGTTCCTTATGGTTTAAGCAGACGACAAGATTAACCACCATATAACAACGATGGTAAATGATTGTTATTGTCATGTTAATATCATTGTTATTGTTTAGAAAGCATGTGTTCTTTTGATTCCAAAATGCCGGGTGCAGTCAAAAATTACACACAGGAGTGGAATGATGCTGTGACCATTTGGTTTTGTGTAAAAATGCAAAGGCAGCATAAAGAAGGGACTTTGCTGCAGCCCAATAGCTTGATCTCCGTAAAACAGGTCTTACGTTAATCTGAAGGAAAGGAAAAGTTGTTTTCTGTTTACACACTGTAACTGGAGAACAACCTGGTTACTGCGGCACACTCTGCACACTCATCTCCACCTTCATGTAACCTTCAAGTCTCAGTGTAGCATCTAGGGGGCTCCTCGCCTGCAGGGTGTCACATTCTCAAACCTCCCTGAAAGAACACCGAAATTCTGCCATTGTGTCATAACTGCCTGCCCACATGCCCACCGCACTATTTATACCAGAGGAACACAACTGCTGCTATAGGTACAGTTACAGGGGGGCACTTCAAACCCCAGCTGCCCTGCCTTGGCTAATAATACAATGCAGTATATGCTCTACCTACACACACATGCACACACATAACACACACACACACACACACACACACACACACACACACACACACACACACACACACACACACAGAGCTTGCCCTGCTGCTACTTTTGGCCCTCATCATCCTCCCTCAAAGTGCTTCCTGTATCCACCACGGTGATGAGCAGCCACAGGCAGGCAGGCCTGACGTGCCCACCTCCCACACCGAGCCGCCTGCCAACAAGCTCTCACACACGCTTGTTACATCACGACTGAGCCTGTCCCCGTCCCAGCTCCAAATCATTACACACATAATCATTTCAGGGGGACAGAGAATGTGGAAGTCAACTGTCAAAAATAAAAAACAAGCAACAAGCAAACAAAAAAAGGCAAGAGGATTATTAAGTGACGATCATGAAACTGAAGTTTTTGATATTTGCACTTTAATGATCCCGTCACAGGTACTTCAGCATCCAAAAGAGCACTGCTGAAAACACCTTTTGTCTTGAAATAGTAATGTACACAATGTGTGTCCAGTCAGACAGCGTGCCTATAAAAAGTTTTCATGCTCTACTGTCCTAAAACATTGAATCACAGTAAATTCAATGTGGAGTTTTTACCCTTTAATGTCTAGTGAAAACTTGACGTGTATGAAACCCTGTGACTACATACAGCACAAGTGATCTCCATTCAACTAATAATGTAACTATAAAACCAACTGGCTGCTCCAGAGCTGATCTAGGCATATCCTATTAAAGGAGGCTAATTCTTATGAAAACAAATATTTTGTTTTTTGATATTTGTAATCAATTAAGATCACGTGTGGAACATTAAATGGCCCTTTTCTGTTGATTACTGTCCAAAAAAAGCCACATTACATATGTTGTAATGCAGTAAAAACGTTTAAACATGCTGCAATGTTTCATCACATGTATCCGACAGGTGTTACGAACTATGGTCAGTCTTTGAATGAATGTAAGGTTTGTTCACGTTAAATCATTTATCTGATTGTCAATTAACAGAAGAATAATCTGCAACTATTCTGATAATGTGTTAATTGGTTGTTGCTTTTTAGGTTAAAAACAAAACAAACAAGACAAGACAAGGCAACCTGTCTGATTTCAGCTTCTCTAATGTGTAGATTCTCTTTTATCTCACTGTAAACTTACTCTTTGGATTTTGGAAGGTTGATTGAGCAAGACATTTGAAGACGTCACCTTGCACTCCACCCTGTAGAGACTGGGATGGCGACCACTTCTCACTCTCTACTTGTCAAATAATGAGGCTTGGTCAGTGGACCTTGGCTTCAGACACCAACACATTAGGAAACCCTATAGCGGCATTATGAGACCCATTGCACACCTGCATTTTTTAATGGGAAAAGGGGAAAGGGAAATAATAATAATAATAGTATGCCACGACATGACATTATATGACAAATGTACTTATTTTGCACCAAATGGTGATGTTTTTTCCTAAACCTAACCACATGCTTTTGTTTCCTAAACCTGAGGAAATTCTACATTTATTTTGGAAAATAAACAATACATGTAATGAGCATAATTTGTCACATCATCCCTGAGCATCCATAAGTGACATAGGAGGGGTACCTGACCCCAAGGATGTACACCAGGCTTTGGCCACCACAAAAATTGGCTTCAAACAGTGGAATTACAACTTTGTGGTTCAGCCCAAAATGTTTTTTTTCCCATTGACTTATGTGGTGAAAGAGACATCTGTAAATCAGTGGATACATTTTTTTGAGTGTGACAACCCCTGAGAAATGATTTTTGACTCTCAGGATTTAATCCATTTGATCTGATAACATTTGGAAAGTCTAGAAGAGCTGCACAAATCCCCATTTAAGTTAACAGAGCGCTAAACTGGAAGTAGCCGGCTCAGTGGACAGAGGTCTCTGGTGCGCCAGTTCTGTGGGCCACAGAGTACAGGAGCAGTGCCTGATCACAATTTTATACCCAGCAGCTGAACCATTTTGGCTTCATGCGCCATGAAGCAATTTTCATAATGATTGGGGGTCTCTCTGCCAATGCTGTACCCAGTTCTATTCATACATCCATGAGGGTACCTAGTGTGGCATATTTTGAGGTGTAGAGCCACTGACTCGCATCGCTACTTGACCTTTTGTGAGTGTTAGGGATCGACATTTTCACTTTTCTGATATTTTATAGACACAGTGATCAAGAATGAATCGGTAGATTAAATGATAATAAACATTCTTCTGTTTTAATCCTCAATATGGCTTTTATTTGTTGAAAAAGCTGAAAATATGGCACCTATGTCCATGGCATAAAGTCCAACGCAAAGAAAAAAATTACATGTATCTTTCATATTTTCCTTCATTGAAAAATATTGATAGTGAAGAGTTGAATCTTTCTGAATGTATGATATGCTATAATGTGAGATTTGGTATAGACAACAAAGCACAGAGGGGTCAACAGCAGAGGACATCCTGTCGTAGGACTTCTGTGTCCTCTCCCTTGTCTCATGATATCCCAGGGCTTAAATATCCTTAAGTCAACAGTCACAACAGAAAACATGTCAACCCTCTGTGAGAAATGGCACCCTGGAAAAAAATCAACTTACAGGAGGAACTTGTTATCCAAGCAAGGTAATTATTTTAATAATGGAAGGATATCAGTCAAATAAAACACCTGTATAAATATGATTAAGGTTAAGGACGCACAAATTTTATTTAAATCTTTGTGTCCTTTTGAATTAAACTCTCATTACAAACAGCTCATATGACTTGACGTGCTTGATACACACCTAATCATTCTTTCCAAGTAATGATCCCAAACTAGTGTTTCAAGAATTACCCGCTCACTGTGCAAGAACACCGGTACGTGTGTGTGTGTGTGTGTGTGTGTGTGTGTGTGTGTGTGTGTGTGTGCGCGCGCGCGCGCGCGTGTGTGCGTGTGTGTGTGTGTGTCTGCACGGGTGGTGCAGCATTATCACTGCTGTGTTTTATTAGCATTAGAGCACAGTGCTTAGGATGAGCCGCAGTAACGCGATCCCAAAGGGAGATTGAGCTAAATGTCAGTGAGCCACCTTGAGCTTTGCACTGCTACAGCCAGCCCACAACAGCGCCACGGGTCGGAGGGGAAACACACAGCGCAGCAGTTTAAACACAGACACTACAGCCTGGAGGGAGACTGAAGCAAGAAACTACAGAGAAAAAGAGGTGGTGAACCTATAGAGAGTTAAGCTAAGAAAAGATACTGCACTGACGATGGTCAGTTTCCAGTGTTTCACTGGTCAAGATCATTTATAATACCATACTGACTGGTGTTAAAGCACAGATAACATCATGTCTGACGTTCATACATTCAGACTAGAAATCTCCATTAAATGGTAAAAATAGTATTATCAACTCGTTAAGAAAGTTCTGAAAACTTAAAAACACCTAAAACATTGACCATTAATGTTCAGACATTTCTGACCAAATACAAGTCATTTCATCATCACCCAACTCTGCAGTTCCCCGTTTTAGTGACTTTCAGTTCTTTGTTTTACTGTCGGCTTTACTGTTTTGGTTCACTCTCACCGCTCTCATGGTTTTGTCTTCAGCCGCAGCAGGCAAAGAAAAAGATCTAGAAATTTTCTCTACACAACCTCCCCTTATTTAGCAAACACACACATTTAGCAACTAGCTGGTGAACATAGTGGAGCATTTAGCTGTTTAAGAGACAGAAATTTCCCTTAAGAGTTTGTAGGGAATAAAAACAGCTGAAAGACAGTTGAAACGTTGAAAACACAAAGTCATGACATGTCTAGCTGCGGCGGCCACTCCGAGCTCAGCTGAAGCCAAACTAAAAGTTGAGGGTAGTTTAACCTTTGTTGGCAAGTTGCAGCTAAAGAATACCTGCAGCCAGATAGTAAACAGAGTCCTGTGACTCCTGTGACATGTTGGCCTCTGTTGCAAAAAAATTCTCCCCATCTGAAATGCATGAACTTTTCCCAGCTGTAGCATAATGTAATTATTGCAGAGAGCTGCATTTTTTAGCCTCTTGGTGTGTTTTTGGTATTACTTTCTCCATGTGGACACAAACACGACTGCCTGCGTATGAATGATACTGTTGCTTATAACTGCTGGATGTGCACATTCACCATATCAATTTTATTATTTTTTTATGGGCTTTTTGCCTTTATTGACAGGACAGAGTGACAGAGTGAAATGGGGAGACAGAAAGAGAGTGGGGACTGACATGCAGCAAAGGGCCGTCAGCCGGATTCAAGCCCATGGCCGCAGCAGCGAGGCGATGCCTCTGTACATGGGGCGCCGGCACTGTCCACTACACTGCCGATGCCCCCACCATATCAGTTTTAAAAGTGATGATATGTCAATGTTGCACAATTTTTTTTCTGTTGCCCCCTAGTGGCTAATAAAATTATTGGATTACTGTTACTTGATTAAAAATGAGCTTTTCGGCCCTTGTCTTCTGTCATGCGACGGGACATGACGGGATGAGACGACAGGATGCAGTGTAACTAGGAATGGATGCCTAGTAACTATTCAACAAACTGCAGACGTAACACACTTTCCACAGCAATGACTTAGGCTTAAGTGAGCTGAACTCACATGCTGCTCATACTGACCCAACAACAACACTGCCTCTTCTGTCTCCTGCTTTCTTTGCATCTAATCTGTGTTAGTGTAATTATAAGGGCATTAGTCTATCTATATCCCCACGGCTTTATCCTAATGCAATGTTCTTGTTCTGCCTGTGATATATGTAGTCTATAGTTATGATATGAGAAGTCTAAAAGTGGAAGAGGTGTTCAAATGCTTAACTTGAGTGAAAAGTTCCAATTCAACAATGGCAAAGCCTTTAGTAAAAGTACAGAAAAATGTACTTAAAAGGTCCAGTGTGCAGGATTTAGGGGGATGCATTGGCAGAAATGGCAAAAAATATTCATAACTATGTTTTAGTGAATCGTTGTCTTTGTTATCTTATGAGAATGAGTCATTTAAATCCACTTCCTCCATGGAGTCCACCAAGTTAATCTTTAGTAGCCTAGAACAGCCAAACCAAATATTGACTCTAGATAGAGCTATTTGTGTTTTTGCATCAGACACCGAAGTTCCCTTACACGCTTGGCACACGGGAGAAGTTTCAGCTGGTTGCAATCTACAACCTCACCACTGGGTGGCACAAAATCCTGCAGATTAGACCTTTAAAGTATCAAAGGTAAAAGTATTGCTGCTGGCAGAAAAATGGCCTCTTATTCAAACAATTATATTTCACACTATATATTTGTGGGCAGAACAGCTGTGCAGTGGTTAGCATTGTTGCTTCATAGTAAGAGGATTCCTGGTTCGAACTCAGGATAGGGGGTTCAACACTTGGGGTGAGGGTGACTCTAAATTGTCTGTAGGTGTGAATGTAAGTGTGAATGGTTGTCTGTCTCTATGTGTCAGCCCTGTGATAGTCTGGTGACCTGTCCAGGGTATACCCCACCTCTCACCCACTGTCATCTGGGATAGTCTCCAGCCCCCCCGGGACCCCCAGTAGGATAAACAGTGACAGAAAAAGAGTGAATGAACTATATAAAATTGTGATCACCAACGTTGCAAGAGATAGATAGAATTTTACTGTAAACATTCTAGTTGTTTTATGCAGTGGTTCCTAACCTCAGGGTCAGGCCCCTCCAAAGGCCTGAGATGAGGGAAAAATAATGCATTGTATTTTATAAACTTATCACTTTTCCCCCCAATTCTAGAAAAGTTGTTTTGGGGGGAAATATAAATGCATTGAAGAATAGTGTGTCAACACAAAATAAGATTTAGTTTATCAACAGTAGGTTTGCTTCAGGAAAAGCAGGAGTGAAAGTGACCTTTTAAAACTTCTTTTTAATTCACTTGTTGAGTAGATCAATGTGTTCACGTGTCCACAAACATGTGCACACACAAACACTAAGTAGTACTCTGTCATGAGCTCATCAGTGTCCCCTACCTCTCATTCAGAAAGCCGGTACGTTGCCCCTGAACATGCATGTTCTCTCATGCACATCTTATTTCCAGCTTGCTGGGGCAGCAGACCCCTCCGCAGTTGCTGCCCTCTCCCACCCCCCCAACCCTCCCTATTCTTTACCACAGGACCATCCCTGCCCACCTATTTGTGACGTTCTCAGCCAATGAGGGGGAGTGCATGGCCAGCAAGCACCAATGAGGCATCTTTTTCATCTGTATAAAACTTTTCAGGACAGTTTGCCGGGTTGCACTTTCTGTCAGTCCAGGGCTCTGAGAGGAGAGCGACAGCCCAGAGCGAGAGCTAGAGAGAGTGTGAGGGGGTAGAGAGAGAGCCAGTGTGAACGCAGGGGGTTGCCAGTTTTTAATCCCAATCCCACACTTCAAGAAAGTGGTGGGTGAACATTTGAGCTTCACTTGTTGTAACTTTGAGTATCAGGCCAGCTGGGCCGCTCAGACTTGATGTCAATGTTTCTGTGCTTTCTATCCCTTCTGTTCCTGAAGCCTCTCCGTTTCAGCAAGGATGGAGTGCGCACACATGAAAGAGGGCCCGGACGTTCTGTCCTATTTTGGCGTCACTGAAGAAACCGGCCTCTCGCCTGAGCAGGTCAAGAAGAACCTGGACAAGTATGGCTTCAACGGTGAGGGAGAGAAAAAGATGGATGGATGGATGGATGGATGGATGGATGGATGGATGGATGGATGGATGGATGGATGGATGAGACAGTAGGATGGAGCACTAGAGTGTGTGCAGACAGAGTAGTGATGAATGAAATGATTGGAGAATCTCAGGATGCATCACTGCATTGGATTTAGCTTGGAGGAGAGCTGATGGCATAGAGGCAGAAACAGTATCTGAGGGGTTTAGCAAGGGGAGAAGAAAGAGCAGGAGGAGAAGTAGATGAGTGATAGATGAACCGGCACAGTGTGTGATGTTTTTGATGATGGTCTAATTACGGGAAACAAAGGAGGGGGGTGATGTTTGTGGAGCAGGTGCATCAGAGTTTCAGGTTTCTGACAACCGCTTCTGGCTTTTGTTTTGATTGAAAATTATTTATTAGAAAATTCAAATATAACTTTGGAAACAACTCAAGGTCAAATTAGTTACTAACTGCTTCTCTCAGCGGATGGAGTTGAGCAAACTCTATAGGTCGAGGAAGGCCATGAAATGCAGCTGAAAGCTTCCAAAAAGGCTTGAGATCAAATTTTTATAATTGTCAAATCATTAACAAGAGCTTTGCTGAATTCAAGTGCTCCTCGAACAAATTATTAATGTTATTAATGACGCCTGTGTAATTACGTCTGCAATTTCTAAAGGCCTATCTGTGACAAATAAACTTAACAATCTTTACACAATAAGGTCTTTGTGAGCATGCATGCTGGAGAAAGCTTTGAACCATCTTATGGTTGCTTTGAATCATATTCAACAGGTTGCAGTGACTGTGTTTGGAGCATCTCATCTAAGAGATGGATGTTACAGCAAACTGCATTAACAGAGTAAATAAGGTCATTGTGAAGGTCAGTTAGTGAAGTCGCTACATTTCTGTCATAAACTGAGGGACAAACCAGCTGCTACTTAACATGAATCACACAGATTCCAGCAAATAGTTAATACAAATTGTAGTTTCTGTCGGTGCAGATCTTCTTGCAGGCAACACAGGCCAAGTTCCAAACAAATCCCCCACTGCACCAAAAAAAAAAACCCCACAAACATGAGGGGAAAATGATCCAAAGCTCAGACTCAAACAGTCAGTCTGTAGCAGGGGTACAGCCTCTAGTCCTGGCAATGTGTTTATCAGTGAGTGATCACAGTCAGCACGCTAGAGCATCGATGGCTATTGTGGTGTGGAGTCTATGTGTAGAGCGTGAAAAGGCAAAAGCAATCCAGGCTGCAGTACAAAACAAATTTTGCACAAAATGGGGCACCAAGGGGAACTTGCCCAAGACATTGATTTTTGTCATGTGATATTCAGTTTATTATAATTGCTAAATATGCCCAAACTGTTTTGCATCTGACATTTGAAGCTGCAAACATTAAAAAAAAATGCAGTAAATTTGGTGTGTATGCTTTATCAATAATCTTTGTATCTCTGCCTCTTCACCCACAGAGCTGCCAGCAGAGGAGGGTGAGTCCACTTTAAACACCTGCTTCCTAATTATTCCTGTTTGAATCACATCATCAGAGTGCATCTTTTAACTTTGTGCCACTGGGAGTGGACGCACCTGTCTCCCCTCGCTTCCTGTGATGACAAGTCATACAGTCGTTTCTCTAACACCTGTCGTTGGCTCCTTGTTCTGTCTCACCAGTGTGCCACAGGTTGTGGCAGTGACGCAAACTACTAACGTGTTCACACTGCACACAATCAAGAAATCAAATGACAAAGCCATTCAGTATCTGTGGCCTGCTGATGTTGTATATGGCTTTTTTCATGCCTGTCTGCACTGATGGTTTTACAGCTAGCAAATCAGGCAAAAAGGCAGGAGTTTAAGATCATGCAGATCATTTAAGGGGCATATTTTTTTTAATGCTTCATATGAGGTTGCTGAAGCAAAATAGATCATCACTTACCACACATTCATCATTGGCTCCATCACAGTCACTGATTCTCCTACTTAACCCTTATTGCTGAAACAACCTTGCATGCAAAAGCACATAAACTGAGATTTTATTGATGTTCCATAACATTTAAACCACTTACCATGCAAATATTAGACATATATTAACATTTACAGCGAGGACACTTCACTTCTGTTTGTGATCTGGTGTATTTCTCTAACAGGAAAGACTATCTGGGAGCTGGTGGTGGAACAGTTTGAAGACCTGTTGGTCAGAATCTTACTGCTGGCCGCCTGCATCTCTTTTGTGAGTTTGCTCACGTTTCCCTTCACATAATACAGAGCATTTGTATTCACATGGTTTAGTACATACATGCAGGGAAGCCTGAAAGGTTTTAGAATATGGCCATCTTGATCCTTCAGTGCAAAGACAGAGATGATTGTTCCAGTTTGGATTAAGGTGTTGCATATTAGATCACATATGTAGTTCCTTTCCTACTTTTACATTTATTTTTATTGACATTTGGTCCCTAAAGAGTCCCAGTATCTGGGTCCAAACAACAGATGTGAATGTAAGTTTTTGTAAAAGAGGCAAAAAGCCAATACGAGATGAAAGCCAAGAATATATTTTCTCAAGACTCTCAAGTTAAAGTTGAGACCTGTTGCTGAACAGTATAAAATAGCTGTGTTTGTGTCATAAAATTACTATTTTTTGTGTCTTATCTCAGTATTTTCCCCTTAAAAACTGTTGCCTAATTTTCCCCTCTGCCATTAAATGTTATTCAGTTATTAAATGATTAGATTAGATCAGGAGTTTCAAACATACAGCCCTCTAGATGACTTTGCACACCTAATGTAGATGCATATATGAAGGCTAAGAGATTACAGGAGAAATTTTAACAGTGAGTAGATACTCCATGTAGAGGCATTTCCATTCTGACCACAATACAGCTCTCTGAAATAACAATTAATATATTCTATGGTCATATTGAAAGATATTGAACATTGTGCAAAATACTGTCAACCAACAGCCTCAGCACGAAAGAATCTGTATCAGACAAAACATCAGATTATAAATGGTTGTAAAGGCAGAGGAAGACTTAACCTGCTTCTCCAATAGCTTCCACTTTAGTGGCCATTTCAGCAAATTTACACCCATCATAACTCTACATTTAGCATGTTGACGTTGACCAATTAGAAAGTGGTATCAGTCATTAAAGTACTTTCATGGCCTTGCTCCTACCCGTCCATAACAAGCTCCACCAATCAAATGGTTATGTTCAGGTTTAGGTTAAGTCTGAATTTAGCTGAGGAGATGCTTCAGAGGTGACAAAGTCAAGTAGCTGCTCAAAGTTGTTGCACACAAGGTCATTTCTTGCATCTAAAAGTGGCATGAGGATGATGAAGCGCCTCTAATCCTTAATGGAAACTACTTTTTGAAATAAAAGTAATAAAAGGGAACAAGATTGGCAACAAGAAGAGCCTGACAGTGACGTGAGAAACGCAAACTGAGCTGCATCTTTTCTGACCCCCTCGTCTGTTTTCATTGTGATTACACACACACTCACACACTCGGGCCGACAAACACAGCGCTTACATCCCTGAGTTATTAAATTACATTTGGACCTGTGTCCTCACTCTCATTTACACAAGGAATCCCTCTCTCTCCCTCCTCCCCTCCCCTGCTGCTCTCTCCGAAACAGTTTTGTGGAGGAGAGTAGGCTGGACACATTGTCTTAATCCTCGATCTCTGCCCTCTGGCCTCCCTGCACAGCTGTCACTATGGCCTTAGAAGGCCTGACGGCTGTGTGTGTGTGTGTGTGTGTGTGTGCAGAATAGAGAGAGCAAGATAAAGACAAAGAGTGTGTGTATGTGTGTGTACATATGCATGGCAGGAGCTTTATTTTAAGAAAGTCTCAAGCCAGGACGAGAAACTGTATCCTTGCACAAAGGTCAGGGATGGAAGGAACGAGGGATGGCTTGCAGCAGCAGGAGAGAGTGAGAGACACGGAGGAGGGCGAGGAGGGGGAGACGGGATTGGGTTGCACAATGGCATTGTTTGTTACAATGACAAGCGAGAGCAATAGATTCAGAGTCGTATATGGTTTCTAAAAGAGAGAACACTAAATACTGCAAATACACGGCCATCCTATTCATACACACAGGAATGTCGTGCCGCCGCAGCGTGCTGACAGCCTCTGACTCTCATCCTGGAGATCGATTGTGTCTTTGAAGAGAGAGGCAAGGTGGAGACAGACTGGAGAGCGTGAGCAATAGTCACTATTTTTGGAAAAGGGTGAGAAAAGATGTGAAATGAAAAACATGGCGGATAATGATGATGAAGAGGAGCAAAAAGCTACATGCTACACGAGAAGGATGAGGCTCCTCTGGTCTCTCTCTGGTTAGCTCCGTGCTCCGCTGGCCTGCAACTAATCTGTGTCAATGTCAACACGAAGGCTTTCCGAAACAGACTCCTGCTCACAGGGGCCCAACACGTGTGAGACTATAGGTTTGGAAAAGAGTCACATGTAGAGGAAAGGTTTCACACATAGGATGACATAAGAGACGACAATGACAAATGTCATTTGATCTGGATAACGCTCATAAATAGCCGCTCGCCCTGACTTTATGTTTATGTTTAATGCTGAGCAGCAGTAAAAAATAATGCTGTCACCCTGAGAAACAGGTGCACCACACACTTTAAGACACTCGAGCCGAGCAGCATTACAGGCTCAACAACCACAGTAATGGCCGACAAATTAAAGTAATAAGCAAAATATTAAAAGGAAAAACCAACATAAAAGAGTTTTAGTAAGAAGTTGTGTCACCAGAAAAGCTTTAGGCTAATTCTATAAGGCACTGGAACAACACACTCACTCTTTGGTTATGGACTTTTTACGTCAAGATACAACGTGTAAGGCCTAACCTGGGTATGTTAGTTGTTGACATTCTGGGGCGCTTTGTCAAGTTCTGCCTGTTACATGCATTGTCTGTTTTCGAAAATCAGTTTCAACAACAACAACAACAACAACAACAACAACAACAACAACTGAGTCATCTGGGCCTGCTTAGCATTTTTCTAAAGTCACAGAGCATGACTGGATGTTAAGTACTTAAATACTCCTTAATTACTTAATATTTCTTTAATTTGTCACCGGACTGTACTGTTGTAACTCAAAATGGAGTCAGTATCATTCACTAATAACACTCACCAGACACAAATGCCTATTTTCTCTCTCTCGCTCTCTTTTTTTATTTTTTTTTTTTAAATAATTGATATTTCTGTTAAAACTGTATTTGTATTTTCTTTTGATCGACCAATGGTTTCATCCCTACGACAAACAGCTTAAAAAGAAGGGCTAACATGCAGGTTTATATGATGTCAGTATGTGTAAAAAACAAAAGTGATTATTGATGTAAGTCCTTAATTAACTAGAAGGGCATTTGGAGAGTACAGGCCTCCGCCTAGACTAAATGTCCTGATTTGCAAAACGAAAGTGAAAAATAATGAATATCTCGCACGTGCTTTGAATTTGTGTTCCTTTGTCCACCACGTTTTATGAAAATGGGGCCAACAGTTTCTGCTGTTACCCTGCTGACAAATCAAATTGAAAAACAACCTTTTTTGAAAAAGTAAAAAAGATTATCTTTGGATTTTGTACAAAACAAGCACTTTAAGACAACACCTTACACTGGGAACGTGTGAATACTTGGGAATATTTTCACTATTTTTTTTACATTTTAGAGATTATAATCAGAATTGATTTATCGTGAATATAATTGTTGGAAGTGTTGCCGAGTGTTCATAGATTCTTTTTTGTTGTGTTTTAACATGAGAATTAAGAAGGAGAAAATTATTTAAGGGGATAAAATCTGAGATTTGTAAGTGAACACTGCCATGTTCACGGTGGCTCTCTGTCATCACACTTCACGGAAATCATAAATATTAAGTGCCGGTAAATTATATTGTCATTTAAATTCACACTCTAATATGTACTTTCTCTCACCACCACAGGTGCTGGCTTGGTTTGAGGAAGGTGAGGAGACTGTCACTGCCTTCGTTGAGCCCTTCGTCATCCTCCTTATCCTCATTGCAAATGCTGTTGTTGGAGTGTGGCAGGTCAGTGAACCCACGCACACACACACAGAGGAACAATCACAAGGACACATACCTGCTCCTGAATGCTGTCTTTTACACACACCTAAATAGACTCTTATACTTAGTAACAGTCACACACAATAAATCACACACGATGGACAGCCTGTTCAGCTTGCAGCCCGTGTCCTTTACAGCAAGCACACGAGAGCTCAAGAGTTCGAGGGAGTCCAGAATGAGAGGTCTGACGTCAGCCGGAGGTGAAAAGGCCAAAGGTTAAGCCAGTGGGGGCGAGTGGAGGGGCGGAGAGGGGAGGGTGATGGAGGACTGGGACCCTTGAAGGCTCAAACTGCCGTCTGCTTTGTTACAATCCACACTGTGCAATCCACAGTAAAAATACAGAGGGACGATCGGGTTACCACAGGCCTGGGCTGTGTGTGTATGTGTTTGTATGTGTCCGTGGTGGTGGTTGGGGGGGTTCATATCAACCCTGTGGCAGTCATTTGGAAACTATGCACAAGGATTCACACATGGGGGGTATGGGGGAGAATAGAGGGAGGGAGGGCGGCTGGCATAAGTTGGGCTTTACACTTTGAGGCGGTCGAGGGCAGCCTTAGAAGAAACCACAGACTGAACATCGGCCTGTTTCACTTCATCAACCTGTTGCTCAGCAGACCGACACCATATACTGCAAACACACACACTCAGAGCTTGGTCACACATGTGCGAAATTAACATTGGTGAAAATTCACCACCCATGTACTTCCTTTCGATGTGAGTGGAGCAAATTTGCATTGTGTGCAGGTCAGTTTTGTTGCAGCCTCAGCCCATAGCAAAAAGTATGTGTGGTTGGACCTACTTGACTGTCATTAGCTGTCTGGAGGACACATTAATTGTTGCCTTGTCTACTCAGCTCATATTGTCTGACACTGGCCATGAACAATACTAACTGCCCCATATGAGAAATGCTGCCTGGCTGGATGGAAATTGGGAGACAGGCAAGGAACACAAGAAAATAGAAAATGTACCAATGACATCATATTTTGTTGTATTCATTAGCAAGCTGGCTGAACTGGTTTTGTGTCACATCTGGCACTGCCCATATTCATCACCTCAGCAGGCGATGGTCACTCGCCTGCATTCGCTTATGTGTGACTGTGCCCTCATTCACAGACCACAGTGCTTTTAACACTACATGTCACATTCACACACACACACACACCAATGGATCAGCCATCAGAGGCAATTTGGGGTTGAGTATTTTGCCCAAGGATGCTTTTGCATGTGGACTGGAGGAGCGAACTGCTTATTTTTCAATTGGTGGTCAACCTGCTCTACCTCTGAATGCAACTCATTGACACAAATGCTTCTGGTAAAGTAGGTGGTGGCAGTATGTAACGCCCCAAAACCAATGGTTGCAATCAGCCATCAAACAGAAAGATGATTAAATGAAGTATGCACAGTTGGAGCAGGAAGTGTCATGACATTTCCACCATACATTGGTGCATAAAAATTCACTGTGCAGGAAAGGAAGTGTTTGATGCTCAGAATTTCTTGGGGTAGGACCCTCTGACTTTCCCTGCATAATGTGATCCTCCAAATGTTGACAAAAATAAACTACACCTTTGCAACCACTATATAGGTGGTCACTGATGATTTCTTAGATGTCAAACAGTTGTAACTGTAACTACTCACATCCTGCCCCTCAGGTGATATATTAATGTCTTTGTGCTCTTTTCAGATGTATGTACAGACTAACTTAAAATTCTCAGTTGATTATGTTTATGTATTTATGGGCTGATTGGATGGTTAACCACACATGCCATTATATAGACTTTTCTGTGGCAGTGCTGATTTCCCAGATTTCAGTTGACTGGGAAAGGTCTGACAACCACTTTCAGATACACAGTATAAAAATATTTAATTGGAAATAAAATCTCAAGTGCCTGTTAAATGCCTTTTTGATATTAAATGAATATGTATAAAGGGGGTTTTGATGAAAACAATAACAAGCCTGAAGGCATGCGCGTTGTTGTTAGGAAAGCAAAAACTCCTGCATGAACAGCATTAAGATCTGCTCTGATGCAGGTAACCTATTGGAAAGGTGTTCTTTAATATTCCCTACACTTGGATTTTATAATACTCAAATTCACCCTCAACCCAAAAAACAAAACACAGCAAAGACATTGCCAAAAAAAAGCCTAGAGACCAGAGTGTCTGGCTGACAGCATTCTGCTAAAATGAGGTATGCATTAGGTCGACGATGGCTCAGAACGGCCATTCTTAAGCCATGAAGAAAGGACATAGTCACACCCCCATTGGCCCAGAGGAGAAATGCACCAAGCTGCTCTCAGTTACTAATTAGGAGCCAGTCTCCACACCCTGTGCAACAGGTGATCTGAATAACCCTCTACTTAACTCCAGGGAGTTGTGACATTCAGCTGAAACAAATTGGAAAAATGGAAATGACAGCAAGTACCAAAAAATGAGGGACTGCTGCAAATATATGGTTGAAATAAACATTTCAAAGCCCTGAAAACTTATTTTCTTTTTCTTATGAGCACTGGGGTCCTCCAGAATATGAACATAAAACAGTTTAGTAATTTCATTCTAGGCATTTCTGTGTTTATTTCCTGTATTTATTTGGCTTTTTTTTGCCAACACTGTCAATGAAATCTGACCAAACCCTCACAGTCCTGTTGAAGCAGATTATCTGAGTTTCTCTTTGTTTAACTTTTATTTTTTTCCCCCTCAAAATAAAAATGTGTTGCTTCTTTGGTCATATTTTTTATGTTAAAGTGGCATGCTTGATGACCAATAAATTATTGAAAACCACATTTTTTAAGGGATTTAAATGGTAAATAGTGGACAAAGTAGTAAAATAAAAGCCTCAATGATCTATTTCTTTGTCCCCAACTTATGCAAAACTAAGAAGTTCTTCCAGTATATTCCTTTAAATGTTATACAGGCTGTAGCAGGTGCTATCACTTTTTAACATGATTTTACAGGGAGCTGAAAAAATGACTGAAAATGAATGAAAACCTACAATACAGTCAAATGTAACAATATGATCTCACATATTACCAATTCTGGTAATTTTTACTAGTTAAATCGACACTGGATCATCATAATAAATTGCTTTGCTGGAAAAGTATTGCAGGAATATGTACAGGATTATATTAATATTAAATTCAGGTTATTTTGTCCACCATGAGAGGTAGATAGTGTAAATACACTAAACAAAAATGTAAAAAAAAAAAAATTGCAATGTAACACTGTTCCAGTACAGAGTATAGGACTGATGTGTTGCTAATTTCCGACTCCTGTCCCTAGTTACGCTTTTACATGTTGACCTAAAATGTGATTAAAATATACAGTTTAAAACATCATCCACAATACACTATAACCATGGAAGGCACAATAAAATATATAAACCACAGTCCACACACTTCAATACACACACCACAGTATATGTTCTGAAATACAAACATCATAACATATTCCATAATACATCTACTGCAACAGACATACCACTATACATATGCTAAAGTACACATACCATTACCATTACCACCAAATTAAAACGCTTACCCTAATACCCCTTAAAGTTTGAGCGTATTTAGTGAAGAGTGGGTACAGCTCTGGTTTGGAGTTTCACACTAAAGCACGAAGAAGTGTGTCTGGAGTTGGCATTATCAGGGATGTTATGGTACTAAAATTACTATATTTTATATTTTGTTCTGCTTGTGTTTTTGTAACAGGAGCGCAACGCAGAGAGTGCCATTGAGGCTCTGAAGGAGTACGAGCCTGAGATGGGCAAAGTTTACCGCGCAGACAGGAAGAGTGTGCAGAGAATCAAGGCCAGGGAGATTGTTCCTGGTGATGTGGTGGAGGTTTCCGGTAAGATCCCCAAAACTCAAGGGCTTTTTTTCTGTAACATTGAGGACACACTAATAACTAAGCCAAAGCTCATCTCTGTGGCTTATCAAGAACTTCTCAACCTTGGATCCAGACGAGCAGTGTTTTATGAACTCACGAATGGCTCAGAATACATTATAATGTTACACTCCGAGCTTGAGATGATTTCAAACAGATGACTTTTGCTATTTGTTTGACTCCTGACTCCACATAAAGAACAAGTCAAGCGTCTCGGCTCATTCACTCATACACTTCAAAGAGTCACATGCACGAGTGTGTGTGTGTGTGTGTGTGAGTACATGTCTCCTGGTGTCCTTGAGAATGAACACGGGCCCTTTTAAGGCAGTCGCAGAAAAAAAGGGGTGGAGGGGAGCTGAAGGAACTTGCTGCGGGAAGGAAAAAACAAGCTCGAGTATAAATACACTTAATATCGACGGGCGGACTTGCTCCTCTGTCTCTCCCTCTCCCTCTGTTTGCTGTACACCTGTTCTTTTCATTTCATGATCTCCCCAAGGTCTCCCTCTCCCTCTGTCTCTGACTGTGGTATCAGTTTTCAACAACACGATCCATCCAGAGTGCTAAAACCAGTCAATCAACCCCACACCCCATCCCTTCCCTCCCTCCACCCATCCTGCTATAATGCTGCAGTCAGATTGATATGGAGCTCTACATGCTATAATCCTGCAGAGACGGTAAAGACTCGTAAACAAAACCATCATGATTCACTTTTTTGTGTATTTCTCTGTGTGTGTTTAGTTGGTGACAAAGTGCCTGCTGACATCAGGATCATCTCCATCAAATCTACAACCCTGCGTGTGGACCAGTCCATTCTTACCGGTCAGTGTTCTCGGACAAACATAGCATCTTTTTTTATTTTGCTTCCTTACCTGACCACCCCAACCATACCTTGTGTCTTCTGTAGGTGAGTCTGTCAGTGTGATTAAACATACCGATGCCGTCCCAGACCCCCGAGCCGTCAACCAGGACAAGAAGAACATGCTGTTCTCCGTGAGTCTCTTTTATCGCTCCACTCTTCCTTTTCCACTCTTATGTAATATATAAAATAAAGTTACCACCAATGACCAAAGTCAGCATGACGTCACAAGATCATCACTGTCGTCTTCTGGGGGAAATGTATTCTCTGGTTTGTGCACAGCGAAATCTTAAGTGAGCCTTAGTTTTTCATGCTTTCGTGTTAATTTCACAACCTTGAGTTACATTTTGATTGAAGCATTTTGAGTCCAATATGGCATTCGTCTATTTTGAAGCCCTTTCTGGTCATTTTAGGGGGAGATATGAGCAAAAAGTTGCCTATACAACACCACTGCAGACCAGTAAATAGACTGCATGGTAAATAGCACCTTTCTAGTCTTCTGACCTCTCAAAGCACTTTTATGCTACTGAGTCGCATTCACCCATCCACACACATTCACACACTGTTGGCCGAGGCTACCGTACAAGGTGCCACCTATTACTCAGTAATCATTCTCACATGGAATATCGGGAGCAACTTGGGGTTCAGTATCTTGCCCACGGATACTTCGACATATGGACTGGAGAAGCCAGGAATCAAACCCCCAGTTTTCCAATTGGTGGACGACCCACTCTACCTCTGAGCCACAACCGCCCAGTGAGACAACAACCCAAAGAAATGGCCATCTCCTAAATATACAAACATGTAGCCTACCAGTGCCTGATCGCACATCCATGTACATCATCATTATTCCCACCTATGAATAGGTAGAGCAGACATAAGTGTGGTTTGATGGTTGCCAGCCTCTTTTTCTTTCACGATTTCCCAGCTGGTATGATGTAAAACTGTACACTTGGCTTTTTGGTCTATTCAGTCATATAACCAATTATATAACACATCTTAGGCATGTTAGTGTGTTGATGTCACAAAGAAAATGTTCTTAAATTTCTGCTTATCCAAGCAGTTGTCTGCACAGCTAGAAACAGGAAGTGATTTTCCCCCCACACTACAGTCGCATAGCAACAACACAGCACATGTTGAGTTCAAGAATTGTTTGTTCCATAACGAGGTGACAACTTTTTCCAAAATGATGACCTCCTGCCTAATAAAAGTACACCCATACATGTGTGTGTTGTGGAAAACAGTACCCAGCTAACGAGTCTAAAGCTAAGCCAGCAGCTGGCTGTGGGGTACATGAATGTCTGAAACAAATGTCATAGCGATTCATCCAATATTTGTTTAGACATTTCACCAAAACCCGGTCTCAATCCGAAGTCGTTGAAATTTGGTGCTTGGACACTGATAAAATAGCCGTCCTTGAACGTCTGCATGATGCACGGCCAGTTGCCGTTATAGTTCAATGGTGCTCCGTGGCATCAGGGGGAAGCATGGCAAGATACAAACAAAAGCAAAAGTCCAAGTTTTGGTGTATGGGTCCAACATACAGACTTTCATTTGGGAGAGCAGCAATGTTCACGTCCCATAAGATCCTAAGGCCAAACCCTGTTCTTTTTTCGTAAACCCAACCACCTGCTTTTGTTGCCTAAACCCAACCACATGCGAGTGTTGTTGAAGGCGATAAAACATAAATTCCTGGTGTTTAACCAACATAGTGTGTTTATTTTGAAAGAGACTGTATGTAAACGGTGAATTTCCTGTGAAAACGGAAGTGTATCTTGAAAGAAGACAATACATGTAAACAGGCAGAACTTGACACAGTGTCCCAGAACATCAACAACCAACGCACCCAGGGAACCTTTCACGTTGTATCTGGACGTGGAAAGTCCATGATTAAACGTCGATATGCAACTAGGTCGAAGTTAGAATGTGTTGTTCACCACAAATGTCAACTTCATGTTGGCACTACATGAAAGTCACGAAGGATTCATCCTCTGAAGAACACTAATTTCAGTCAAAATTTCAATCTCAGTCTGTTTGGTCCAGATTGACCAACTAATGTTAACTATATGATGTTCCCTCTTAAAACTCTGCTCAGGGTACCAACATTGCTGCAGGAAAAGCCACTGGCATTGCTATTGCGACTGGTGTGTCCACTGAGATCGGTAAAATCCGTGACCAGATGGCTGCCACTGAGCAGGAGAAGACCCCTCTGCAGCAGAAACTGGACGAATTTGGAGAGCAGCTGTCCAAGGTTCGTGAGGCAGAAAAATAAATCTGACACCGTATCACCGCAGACAGCTTTGATTTATCTATTCATTAGTAAAAAAAAAAAAAAAAAAGATAACACTATATTAAATGGCTTAATATGTATACAAAACAAATCTACAGCCAATGTCTCATACATCTGTCTAATTGTCTATCCTCCAGGTCATCTCCCTCATCTGTGTGGCTGTGTGGATAATCAACATTGGCCATTTTAATGACCCTGTCCACGGAGGCTCCTGGTTCCGCGGTGCTATCTACTATTTCAAGATTGCTGTGGCTCTGGCTGTGGCTGCCATCCCTGAAGGTAAGCCCCTGGGATTAACTTCCACTTTGTTCTCAAGAAGATTATCATACCTAAGATTCATCTCGTGCAGCTCATCTATCTGACGCTCCATTAAAAACTGGCTTATGATTGATCATTATAATATTACCATACAGCTTATCAAGGAGGAGCTGGATCAGTTGTGCTCATCAAAGTCTGCTTACAGGTTTTGGGGAGTACTGCTGCATATGTTTAAAAAGTTGCATTAAAACTTGTCAACGAAGTCTGATTATGTCACTTGTCAACGTCATTTGGGGCTCAAAACTATAAGTTTAAAACTGGGGTTAGAAAGAAATTACCTTACCAGACCTTTGTAGGCTCCTTAACACTGCTCGAGACTACATTAGCTGCTACAAACATAACACACCTGAATCTCTGATTGAACTGTTGCCAGTCAAATTGCACTGTGGGTAATGTAGGCACCAGGTTTTGGCAATGAAGAAGAATCTTTGGAACAATCTTGCGATACTGTCTACCGACAGTGTTTTTTCTCTTTTCTTTGGTGGTAGCTTGTCTTTGCTGGTGCTTTGTTGTAATTTGCTCCGTACAATAAAGCCATCCATTGTCTTCATGCTGTTTTCCTTTTAATTGTTATCATCCCTCACACTGGCTGCCAATCAGGGCTTTTGATGTGTCACACACTTAGAATTCCCATGCACGGATGGTGACAAATAGTTTCCCTATGAAGGTTTATTAAATTAAATTAGATTTTTTTTTTGCTACAGTTTGCCTCCTTATTAGGGAAATGGGTGCGAACAACATACTGATACAGTCAGTTAAAAATTCATTCATAACTTTTTGTAGAATATTGCAAAAATAATGAATGGTTATCTCAAAACCCCACGGCACACCTGGATTGGCATCATTTGAGAACCACTGTGGTAAACAAATCCATAACTGAGTTTTTAGAAACTGCAAAACCAAAAAACTCAGCTTTTAAACAATAAGACCTGAAGCACCTTACATGACTCAGCCACACTACCACCCTCTCGACCAACAATATTAGGTTTGTTAGTGTAACTTTTCCTCTCTGGTAGACTTTGGGTGCTAAAACAATCCTCTGCCAGTTTTGTTGATGTTTATTATGATGGAGTTTTAAGTTTTGAAATGAGAATAAGTAAATCCACCTCCATTCTTTTTTTTGGTGGTTTTAGTGACAGGTGAAGGCAAGCAGAACAGCCCAGACATCTTTTATCTTCAGGATTATCGTCCAAACTGTCCACATTGTTCTCAGGCCAGCTGGGAGATGAACTTCCATGTGTCCTGGTGTGGCCTGGGACCTCTGCCCAGCCTGCCTTTTCTGATACTGATGTACAGCATCATCAGCAGGTGGTTGAATCAGCGTATCTGGCTCTTAAGTTGGAGAAGCAGCTGTTTGTCCCAGACAGGAAGCCAAATAATCCCTTTTTCTTGATATGATCCTTTTGGCCACTACCCAACTCCAACAATAGATGACAGTTGGAAAGACGTTTGGCCAATAATTAACAGTCGGCATAGTTAATTAGCTTTGTCGATACAATTGTTCTGGTTTACCATAAGTTGTGATCAGGACCCTAAAAACCATCAAATTCTCACACTTGAAACAGAAACGTTTTTGCCATCTGAATGGGAACGATTTAATACTGTGAGCCAGACACAGTCTGAGATTTGGAGGTGCTCACATTCCTCCTCGTCACACCACAGCCAGCTGTAAACTGTGCCAATGCTCATCAGAGCACCCTCTGATGATGCCAAAAGGACAATATCATCTGCAAACACAGATGCCACCATAATGTCACTAAATTGGACACCCTCCAGACCTTCCCCACACCACTGTCAGAGTTGATTTTTGCCAAGCATCTGAACAGACATCTGACTGGATGGCTTGCAGTGCCCCCCTCCAACAGGAATACCTTAGTTTGGGTGTGTTCCAGCTGATGTGTTAAGGGCTGTGCAGGGACCACCACCGTTGTCAGCTTGCCCAGTGACAGATGGTTTACAGCCCAGGTGGCTTTGAACAGACAGATCAGATCAGACTTTCTAGACACCTGGTTCTTTGGGTCTTTCTAAGAAGTTTCTCTTAAAGGGCAGGCACATTATTATTATCATTATTATTATTATTGGTAAGTTTTTATATCATTCTGTAGCTCTCTAGTAGTGTTCCTCATGTATTCAAATACCAACATTCAGACTTTGGTCGATGTATGTGTCCGCAATGCCCTGCCTTCCTCGTCCCGCGGCACTTCCTCCTCTGCTCCAGTCACTCTGAGGAAGGAAACAAACAAAAACCAGTACGGAGAGGCACACCAGCCCCAGTTCACACCACTTGCCTGGTCCCACAGCTGGCCCTCCAGTACCCACCACAAACACGGTCAAAAAAATACTCACGGTTTTCCTGGGTGGTAGCCAAACTACTGACCCAGGCTGGAGTATCCCGCCAAATGGGTACAGCCTGCTGTGCATCAGGCTCCGGTATCTTTTGCTGCGTCACTGCGTCGAGGGCCTGCTGTCGTTGTGTCGTCCCTCCTCTGTGTACATCCGCTTTTCTCCTTTATACTTCCTGTGCACCACACCTGTTGCTCATCGCCCCGATTGCTGCCCGAGGTTTGGTCAGTGTTTTACATAATCCAGTAAAACTTCTGATTAAAAACCAAGCAACACTGCCAATTAAAAACACAATAAATAAATGGTCTAAAACACACAGCAATATTATATTAAAACATGCATAAAAACCCCAACAACACCGACCCTTTCACATATGTTTTAGCATCAAAATGCTATTTTCCCAAGTCTTTACAAATGTTTTCCCACATCACACAACAGGTTTATGCTAGGGCTGGGCATTTAAGGTAATTTCCATATTTAAGTACCCGCATCAAATTATTGTCAAGAACTCGAGTACTTGCAAAAAGCAGAGGAACAGAAGTTAAGCAACGTACTGCTGTGGACACCAGGTTAGTTCAGATCCGAAAGTCACACAATAACATAAACTAATTTATTAATCCAGGCAGCAGTAGACCAGCAACTCCCATGTTCAGCGAGGTAAAATTATCTACATCATTGCTTTTTGCTAACGTCTCAGGGTGGTATTTCCATTTGATAAATCATGGAAAGAATGCAGATTTTTTAAATGTTTTGTCCACCCTCCAGCAACGGCTTCATTTAATACCTATCTGTCAAATCTCTCACTCTGTCAATCGCAGGTCTGCCCGCTGTCATCACCACCTGCCTGGCTCTGGGAACGCGTCGCATGGCCAAGAAGAATGCTATCGTCAGAAGCCTGCCCTCTGTGGAGACCCTGGGCTGCACATCAGTCATCTGCTCCGACAAAACTGGTACCCTCACCACCAACCAGATGTGTGTAACTAAGGTACGTTCACACTCACAGGTGTGATGTCACACAGATATATTCATTTTAAATCCAGACATGTGACTGAAAATGAAAGCAGATCTAATGCAGATGTGTATTTTTTGGACATGTTCCATGCAGATGTTCATCATCGATAAAGTCGACGGTGACAATGTTTCCCTCGGTCAGTTTGACATCTCGGGCTCAAAGTACACCCCTGAGGGAGAAGTGTAAGTGTCAAAAGACTTAAGTGTTCTAAACACCATAACCTAATCCTAAACGATTCATTGATTTAATATTCTTGTGAATATTCTCCTACCAGTACAAAGAATGGCATGTCTGTGAAGTGCGGCCAGTTTGACGGACTGGTTGAACTGGCCACCATCTGTGCTCTGTGCAATGACTCTTCTCTGGACTACAACGAGGTCTGCAGCTTTCAGGAGAACTTTGTGTTTGTGTGAAGTATCTTAAAATGTGACACACACTGCCAGCTTAACATGTATGCTTATTCTTTCTTATTTTTCCATGATGCAGTCCAAGGGCATTTATGAGAAAGTGGGTGAGGCCACTGAAACAGCACTGTCCTGTTTGGTGGAGAAGATGAACGTGTTTAACACTGAAGTGCGCGGCCTGTCCAAGGTGGAACGGGCAAACGCTTGCTGTTCTGTAAGTCCACAAAAGATTTCACACAGTATGCGTGTTATCCTCTATAGAAAGACATTTTAGTGAAACACAGAGGCAAGTGTTACCCAAAATATTACAGCTTTAAATTTGTGTTTGGGGACTACATCCATCCCAAAAACTTTAAAGTGGTGATAATCAATATTTTGTATATAAAAGAATGGATCAAAAGACCACTGGTATGTATAAGGGGTCTGCCATAGTGACAATAATGATCATAAGTCCATCAACTTAAAAGGTGATAATATGTTAATGTCCACTGCCCCCATGTGGTTACAAAAAAAGTTGTTGCAGGTTTAATCAGTGCAGACAAACTTGCTTAAAAGAGATGCTGGGCTCAGCGTGTTTTCCTCCATTCCTTCATTTTCTCACAGGTGATCAAGCAGCTGATGAAGAAGGAGTTCACCCTGGAGTTCTCCAGAGACAGAAAGTCAATGTCAGTCTACTGCTCTCCTGCCAAGTCTGCCAAAGCCCCTGTAGGAAACAAGATGTTTGTCAAAGTGAGTGTAGGACACACAAGAAGTAGAGTACACAAAGAGTCTACAGCCATGCTGGCAGCTCTGTGAACAATGTCCTGATGGTTGGGAATAATTTGGACAAGGGGTCTTCAATATTTTCCAGGCCAAGGACCCTTTAGCTGACAGAGAAACTGAGTAGGGACCCCATACTACATATATTGTATAAAACTGAGTTGTACCAGAGATAATTTTCTGAATATTTTCAGGTCTCTCACTTGCAATTACCTGTAGCTGTGAAGTCAGCAGCAGCTGTAGCATGGCTAGGTGCCGTGCCCTTTGCACTTTTGCTGTGTATGTCTGTACACATGGAATAATAACAGATAATTGTACGTAACTGTTAGCAAACTAGTTCACCTCGCTGGTATGGACAGGTGCCTCACAGTGATTTGGCATTAGCGTTCACATTAGCAGAGGCACACTTCCGCTTTGCAGAGATACCATTAGTGGGTGTAGTTCGGTAGAAAGGAAATAGTTCCTACATGAAACTGCTCACAAGGTCTGCAGACTATCTTGGGTAACTGGGTCATGATCTCTGGCGACCCATCCAGTAGTTGTTGAAATATTTCAGTCCAAACCAAATTGATAGACTGCCTAACAGACATCATCCCTTAGAGACATGCCTCTAGCAAAATAAAATATTTAAATCTAGGGACTCTGTAAAACCCTTTAAACAGAAGTTATATTATAGTAAAACAACCATGCCCGTTATTACCTCTAAATTTGAAAGAAATGGCCTAAACTGAGTTCAAGTCATTAAAGTCACATATACTGTTATAGACAATGATGTTGTATCCTAACTCTGTCAACAGGGTGCTCCAGAGGGTGTCATTGACCGTTGTGCATATGTTCGTGTGGGCACCACCCGTGTGCCCCTGACTGGCCCAGTCAAAGACCACATCATGTCAGTCATCAAGGAGTGGGGCACCGGGCGTGATACCCTCCGCTGTCTGGCTCTGGCCACCCGTGACACACCGATGAAGAAGGAGGAGATGAACCTGGAGGATTCCACCCAATTTGCAGATTATGAGGTGGGAGACTGATAAAGAAACACGTGGGCAGAAATGAAAGACATGTATGTGATACTGTACAAACATACAGCATCTCACTGGTGAAAATGTATATGCTTTTGCTTTCTCCTTTTCTCCAGACTGACTTGACCTTCGTGGGCTGTGTTGGCATGCTCGACCCACCTCGTAAGGAAGTTATGAGCTCCATCGAGCTGTGCAGGGCGGCTGGCATCCGTGTCATCATGATCACTGGTCAGTATCACACTCAGCATTTTAATCTCATCCCAGACAAAAACAAGCAAACAATAAAATCTTGATTCCTGTCTCCCCAGGTGACAACAAAGGCACAGCTGTAGCCATCTGCCGTCGTATTGGCATCTTCAGTGAGGATGAGGATGTCACTGACAAGGCCTTCACTGGCCGTGAGTTTGATGACCTCCCTCAATACGAACAGAAGGTCGCTGTCCGAAAAGCTTGCTGCTTCGCCAGAGTGGAACCGTCTCACAAGTCTAAGATCGTTGAGTTCCTGCAAGGCTTTGATGAGATTACCGCCATGGTGAGAGGAAGGAATTATAGGAGACCTATTATGCTTATTTTGTGTCATATATGTTGTGTTATAGTATCGGATGTTCAGGTTGAATGTGCCTTAAGTTTTTAATAATGAGGTAATGTAAAAGTAATCCCTGTGAGCCGTTGCCAATGTTGGAGCATGATGTCTGGCTGTGAAGATTTTGGTTTAGAAGCTTTTATGGGGAGGTTTTTACAGTGGAAAGTGCCACTTTACTGCATAACAGTCATTCCCTGGCTGCAATAACAGTGCAGAGACCTGGGGTCTCATTCATAAAACAGTGCATAAGATCCATACTAAAAATGTACATACGCACAAAAGACAAAAATGGAGTGCGTCAAAAAATATCCGACAATTTCTACAATCAGGCTTCCACCTCAACGTCTGTGTTGCCAATTTCCCATCTCCAAATGTTCGTAATCATGGGTCAAAGTTTCTCCCATCAAGTCTGTTTCTATAGACAACCTTTGCGTAGGAAGTGGCATACGTCTCTTTCAGACCTTGTTTTGTGTGTATGCAATGTTTATAAATGAGACCCCAGGCCCCCAGGAAGTGCGTCAGGTTTCGCAGCCAATTTTTGTAGTGACTTCACTGAAAAAGACATCTGTAACTCAATGGATACATTTTTGAGACTCATAACCCCGCCAAATCAGGTACGATAACATTTGGAAAGACTGCAAGAGCTGCAGATCTGGGTAATTTTATACCTGAAAGTCAAACTCTTTTGGGTTCATGCGCCACTGATCAGCAGTGCCCTGCCTCCAAAGCTGTATCCAGTTCTCTTGCAAAACGACTGATAAGGCAGACGTGAAATCACTGACTTATCAGATTGAACTGGACTATCATAGGAGTGGCTTTAAAGAGACAAGTGCTAAAACAGAGGGTCTGAGACAGGATGAATTCAGGAGCAGTATGAGGAAAATAAAGTGTTTTTTCAACATTAAAACATGTGAACATGTTCTAGAAACCCCCCCAAAAAATAAAAGTATGAACCTGAAAATAAGCATATGTCCCCTTTAAAATGTAATGAAACCATTTGACTTGAAATATAGATACTAAAATACAATAACTTATCTTCTTCCATCTTTCACCAAGACTGGAGACGGAGTGAACGATGCCCCCGCCTTGAAAAAGGCGGAGATTGGCATCGCCATGGGCTCTGGCACTGCCGTTGCCAAGTCTGCCTCTGAGATGGTCCTGGCTGACGACAACTTCTCCTCCATTGTGTCCGCTGTTGAGGAAGGCAGAGCCATTTACAACAATATGAAGCAGTTCATCCGCTACCTCATCTCCTCCAACGTAGGCGAGGTCGTCTGGTGAGTACATGTGTAGGTGGAGGTGAGGTGTGACAGGCAGGAGGAGACACTGTGTTTAAACTGAGAAAATAATTTGTTCTGCTTCCCCTCTCCCACATTCCCTCCCTCAGTATCTTCCTGACCGCTGCCCTGGGTCTACCCGAGGCTCTGATCCCCGTCCAGCTGCTGTGGGTCAACCTTGTGACTGACGGTCTGCCTGCCACAGCGCTGGGCTTCAACCCCCCTGACCTGGATATCATGGGCAAAGCCCCCCGCTCCCCCAAAGAGCCCCTCATCTCTGGCTGGCTCTTCTTCAGATATTTGGCCATCGGAGGTACGACACGTGTCCTCGCTCTCTCTCACACTGTCTCATCTAATCAAGCACCTGGTTTGATTATTACTGGTGCTGCAAATAACCCTCATCCCTTGGTGGTTGTAGCAATTTCCTTCAGTCTAAAATTGCCTCCAATGATGGTTGATAATACCGTCTTACACAACTACAAGACACAAACATTCACAAAAGCATCTGTAATTTTCATCTAAACATGTTGTTGCTATGGTAATACATCCAACTTCTTGGTATCACGCACCAAATTAACACTTATTTCTTTAACAACCACAACGAAAACTCTCCAGCGGCCATTATACGTAACCATCCGCATGTTGGGTAGGGATATAAACTTCTTATTTAACATGGTAACATCTCCTCCAGGTTACGTTGGTGCCGCCACTGTTGCAGCAGCTGCCTGGTGGTTCCTGTACTGTGACGATGGCCCAATGATCACCTTCCACCAGCTGGTAAGTATTCAACACTGTTGTTTGTGAACTTTTCCTACAAATTATAGCCTGTTTAACAGTGGACTCTATCTACCTGCTGTAACTAGAAACTTCTTGAGAGGATGTTAACTTCCCAGATACTGTGCCAAACTTTATGTTTCCATCTTCCCCCGTCAGTCACACTTCATGCAGTGTAGTGATGAAAACGAGGACTTTGCTGGCATCCACTGCGAGGTGTTTGAGGCTGCTCCCCCAATGACTATGGCTCTGTCTGTGCTGGTCACCATCGAGATGTGCAACGCTCTGAACAGGTCTGACTGCATTGTGAACTCATACTTACAGCTAGGCACTTACTTCAACACTGTTTAATGAGTAACAGACAATATATTCTAACCAGTGGTGTTAAGTAATTAGGTACTCAAGAACTGGACCCAAGTACAAATTTGAAGTACTTGTACTGGAGTTTTCCATTTTGATGACAATTTGTACTTCTATCCTGCTACAAATCGGTCGCCACTTTTTTCTGCAAAATGAATACTCATGCTTATGATACTTTTAAAAGCTGGGGTAGGCAGAAATCTGGAAAATTTGAAAATGCAGCCCTCTGCAGCTCTAAACTCTGTCCAAAGCCCCTCCCACCAGGTGGCCGTGGGCATATACCCACACTTCTTACGGTAACCCAATTTTTTCAATACATTTATTTATTTAATCTTATTTCATTGCACAGTTGAACGCAGCACATTCGCTCAGCCCCTATCAAATGATACACCCTACCGTCCCTTTGACTCGCTCCTCACTGCTGTGGACTGCTTCCCCTGGAGGAGAGCAGGCAACAGCTTGAGTGACAGACCTTAGGTTGGCAGCTGTAGCACCTCGAATTCAGCCAGGGCAAACTCCCCAGCACCAGGAGTCACAGCAGGCTGGTGGGCAGCAGCAGCAGCAGGAAGTTTACTCATCTGCCAGGACACCGGTCCCATTGGAGTGGGGGTTTGTGCTGGCTGGATTCGTGTGGATGCAGCCACTGACTGGGGGTCTGTCTCCGGAGCTGCTGCCCGTGCTCTTCTGGAGAGGTGGTCTCTGTGAGGCAGAGAACATGCTGTGACTCGAGGCTCTATCTAACATTAGCTACATAAACATGAACATGAAGCCGCAGCTGTGACCCTTTCGCTCCAGTTAGCAGAAGGATAAAATAATGGCAACATGTCCTTTCTATCTCTGAAATGCTTAACTGATACTGACTTGCTTTTTATTTTGTTTATTGTCAGACTTTCTTTAAGACTCTTTTTGATAAGTCCGTCTTCCTTTTTTGGGTTGGTTTTGCAGTTGCTTTTCTCTGCAGGATTCCCTGCTATTTAATCAGGCTTCCACAGTAGGAAAGTACACGCAGATCTGTAGTTATAGAATGGCCAGGAGGAATGCAATCTCTCAGAAATGACCAGTAATTGGCTCAAAGTTTCCTTTTTCTAGAGTCTGAAAACAGAGTCAAGAGAAGGTGCAGAAGTCTAGTTTTTCTCTCAGACTACGTAAATTACAACATGCTTATAGTTTACTGTTGGAATTGGCCCAGTGACACCAAATGAAACTGCCTACCCCAGCTGCAAAACTAAAAATACTCCTGTACTTTTATCTCAGATGCGGGTTTCAAATGCAAGATTTTCACTTCTAATGGAGTATTTTAAAACTATGTAACAGTCACGGTCAGATCTTTAAAACAGAGACTACCAGGATCATATGTCAGTGTGATTATAATAGCACATTCATCTCAACACACAAACTTTTTCATATGCCCTCACACATTTTCGGTCTGCATTAACGTACCCCTCCGCCTCCCCAACCAATCCCACCCTCCCCCTCCTCCTCCTCCTCCCTCCCCCACCAGCTTGTCTGAGAACCAGTCCCTGGTGCGCATGCCCCCCTGGAGCAACGGCTGGCTGGTGGCTGCCATGAGCCTCTCCATGTCCCTTCACTTCATGATCATCTACGTCGACCCCTTGCCCGTGAGTCTGGCCTCCTGCACCACAGCCCTCTTCTCCAAAACAAACATCCATCTCCCTCTACTCCTCCCTCACACACACTGCCTCTCCAACAACCTCCATGTTCTCTCTCACATTATCATTGCTTTGATACTTACAGATGTTGTGTCGCCAAAATTACTAACAGAGGTAGCAGTTGAAGAAATACTTCACCCCCCATGACCATTCATATGTCAGTTACCCGGGCCGTATGACTTTATTCTTCTTGCATGCCTCGGTGGTGAATGAAGAATCCAAAAACACAGAACGATCTTGATGAATGCAATTCATAAGCCCTATTCACAAAAGTCTAATATTTCCTTAGGGACCTCTGGTGATTAGGTGATCTAATATTTGCAGAGGTCTGTGATCTTAATCCTGTGCAGATCTGCCATGTCTGTAATTTGTCACATAAAAATTGCCTACTATATTTTGTCAAACACAGTGGTAGTGTTATAATATTAGTCTCGTGTTTTTTGTTTTCTCTGTGCTCCATTTCCTGGTCAAGAATTACGGAGACTTTGTTGGCAATAACAAATTAAAATTTTGGCAGCACTCTGGGTGCAGGAGACTCATCCTGCTACACAGCATGCAGACCCATTTGCAGAAAAAGCAAGCTCCAATTAATCAGAGGAGCCAAATTTCAAAAGATGATAAGATGAATGACGTGGCAGTGTGTGGCAGAATCAGTTACGTTTAAAATGTTTAAAATAAAAAAGGAGGTTAACATTGCTCATTACAGCAAGTGGTGCTGTGTTTCTGCATGGTGTACAGTGGAGCTATAAACAACTGTGTGTATCATATCCCGGGATAATGTCAATGTCAATGTAAATTTGAGTAAAACACAAACTTAGCTTATCCTGTGCAAATGCACCGCACGAAACACAGACACTGGGGGATAATTTCTAAAACACATGACATCCGCAGGTAGTAATAGTCCTGTGCGAATAGGGCTATAAGAAGCGTTTGTTCAGATTCAGCAGGGTCACACAATATCACAAACATGCTACAGATCGAGGCACCGAAAGACCAGCAGTGCCAGTGTTCAGCGAGGTAAAATACTGTTTTTGTCAGTGGAGTCTGGTTTGACAGAGAGCATAGATAAGTTTCATGTTCCATTAAGTTCCCAAAAAAGGCTGTCTGTTTGGGACATCCTGAACATTGAAAACATAACACAAGGAGTAATTGACATACAAATGGTCATTTGAGGTTGAAGTATTCCTTTAAGGGGGAGCAAAATCAAACCAGCTGTGCTTGGCTTCGTGAGGCCTTGGTGGGCTCCTAAAATGGTGTGACAAAATAATAATAATTGTTTTTAGATGTCTCTTTACACTATAAGGTGAAGCTCATTATTGGTCACAGTTAGAGAATAACACATATATTTAACTGGTTCTTCTTCTTTAGATGTATCAAAAAGAGTATGAACAGTCACATTAGCATTAATGTTAGTATCTCAATAATTTATATGCAGCTTTTTCTTACTTAAAGTTATGTGTCAAGTTTGGCAGCTTTAACACAGCGTTGCTCTTGCCCACAGATGATCTTCAAGCTCACGCACTTGAATGTGGAGCAGTGGATGATGGTGCTGAAGCTATCCTTCCCAGTCATCCTTATTGATGAGGTTCTCAAGTTTGTGGCTCGCACATATCTGGAGGGTAAGCTGATCATGTGGCCTATATACTTTCTTTATTCTTTCAGTATCATGTTCGTGTGTACAGATGTTTGGAAAATCAAAAAACAAATGTATCTATTTACAGGTTTATGAATTAAAAATAACCTCCACAACATGTGTACTCATATTGAAGCGGCTTCGTCAGACTTAAGGCAGAGCTAGGATGATTTTAAGGATTATTTGCAAGTTCACACACCTACTTTTAAAATACATGTGTATACATCTAAAGAATATAGTTTTAACTTCCTCCTGTAACATTTTAACTTGAACTTAGGCCATCAATGACTCATCTATATTGTTTTTCAAGAATATACATATACAATTGATTAATCGAGTGTTAAGTAATAATATACCTTCTAATTAAATACCTCTGAATGTATTTTACCTCCCTCTTTTCTTATCCCTGACAGTTTTTATGATCTCTCACCCTCTTTCCTCTCACCTCTGTTTACTCCGATGACATTTATCTAACTTTCCTCTCCTTGGATGCACTTTTTCCACTGTTCCCTCCCTGACAATCCAGTCTAAACCTGTTCCCCCCTCCTCCATACTCCTGTAACAAAACAAGGTATTCCCCTGACTCATGCCAAAGGTTTAAGCACCCTGCATTGTGCATGAATATTTTGTTAAGTATGTCTCTGTCATGCAAATCTTTCTGCACTAATGCATTTGGATCCTGAGTGAAGCTGTGAACAGTTTGGCTGTGTATCTGTCATGAATTGGTTTCAGCATCATACGTGGTATTTGCATAATTTGTTTGTCATTGGCAGCTTGATATTGTTACTTGAGTTCATTTTGCCAACAAGGTCAAAATGTTGCTGATTATTTCTCAAACAGACTGTGTATGCTCAGTTGCTGTTGTGACTATGAAAACATTTGAACATAATGTTTTCTATGAAGTATAATTGGAATTTATATTTATATGTGTATATATTTTTATATTACACTGTAATTTAGCAAATGTGCTATCTTTTTCCCACTATGCGGCACTGGTAATAGGCTTGATAATGGACTAATACATGAAAATATGATTTTAAGAATATGCTAGTTTGCTGTCTTGCCTATAGAACACATCCAAGCTGGAAACAGGTGGATGGATGGGTTAGTGCATGTATTGAGTTTATCGATTTCTGCAAAAAATGAAATCTAGAAATTACAATTTCCTGTTTTACAGGTGTTGCATCAGACTATTTCTTGTCTTTGAGCAGCTGCCAGGCAATGAGCGAAAACCCCAGGAAGTAAATGGTCCCAGCCAAGAAATAGGGTGCTACAGAGATGACGTTTTCTTGTAGGCCGATGCAGAAGTTAGCTAAGCCCAGGCTGTTGCTTCAAAAAGCCTACAGAAAAAATAAGCTGTGGATACTTACCCATTTTGTTCAGCAAGATCATCTTCAAGAATAAACACCACTTTAATGATGTTTGAAGCCAAAATGCAATCGCCAGAGGTAAAAAGCTAACGTCGGGCTGTAAACGAACCACACTGTGGTCACGTGACTTAACATCCCCACCACAACAAGGCTGTAAAGCCGTGTTCAGTGTGTAGACATTCTATAGTCTTATTTAGCTACTTGTTAGCAACCATCTTTATTAAGACACCTAAAAGCTTCAACATTCTCAAATTTGGGATTTACAGACATATTTTATGTCATAGAACAAACATGAAAGTCTCTTAAACAAAGAAGTGCTAAAATCCTAGCTCACTTTCAGGTTTTAGGACTCATCCCTGCAACGCTCTGTTGTGCAAAGTTTCATTTTTACAATTTGGTTTTTGTAGAAATTAAACAAATGGAATATTGCGTGATATTTGGTGAGGTTTAGAGGTGCTGGAAGGTGGATTTTGTTAACTTTGACAGAGACTGGCTAGCGGTTTGGTTGTGCTAAGCTAAACTAGCTGGATGCTGCATGAATGCATGTAGCCTCAGCAGAACAGTGTCAGTCTTCTCATCTAGCTAATTCTGGGCAACAAATCTTGTTATTCCTAAAATGTCCCGAAACTATTCCTCGACTCTTCACTCAGTGCATTTAACTACTCAGCTACTCTGCACACTGCCTTTATCTCACAGCTGACAGGCTTGTGCTTTCCTCTGCAGGAAAAGTCTAAAAGCAAAGTGCGACAGAGAGCGGCTGAAGCAAAAGAGAAGAGAGAGCTGACACACAGAGGAAGGAGAGAAAAAGGCTGAGCGCTCCCACTGAAAGAGAGCCTGCCAACAGTCACTCGACGTGATCAAAACATCTAGTGGCATGAATAAAAAAGAAAAACACATAAGCCATCTGAAAATACACCAAAAGAAAGCTGCAAAATATTTTTTCTGTGTATGTACTGAAGTTAATATATAGGTAAGAGTTATTAAAACTATTCTGTGTTGATTCTATTCTTAAAGAATAAAGATATGTATTAAAGAAAACATGAGACTTGTATATCAGTGTTGTTAACTCTCTACATAATTCAGGTTTTTAAAACCTGGGGTTGAATTTGCAGCAGCTGTGTTTTGCATTGAAATTTAAGATCATACATGTATTTCCAAATAGGTGAAAAGGCAATAACCAAATTATACAGTATATTAAATCTATTTTATTAAATTAGACAGTGTAAAGAAATATATTACTGTGCATATCCATGTTATAGATTTCCTGTGACTGCTTTTTCATATCAAAGATCTAGTGTATGGGATTTAGCGGCACCTTAGCGGTAATGTTGCTGAGTGCATCCAACTGAAGCTTCTCCCGTGTGCCAAGCATGTAAAGCCCAGTTCAGACCAAAGATTCGTGACAAGAAGAAACAGTTTTAGAATGTTGCAGAGAAAAGTTGCAGCGGTGTGAACTGGCCGGTCTGAGCTTGACTCAAGCCGACTGATGTGTCACCTGTAACTCAGCTGATCAAATCGTTGGCAGCTGGTTTTAAGACATAAAGCACGTCATCTGTTTCTACAGCCAATCGACTTGTAGTGAAGTCCATTGGCTAAGCCAAAATGACAGTAGACGGCGTGTTCGCTACCTGTGGCAGATGCTCCATAGTTGCCTGTTTCAATGCACCTTGTCGCAAACCCTTGGTCTGAACTGGGCTTAAGGGAACTAAAGTGGAGGATGCAGCCAAGCAGGGGTTTGTTGGTCTGTTCTGGGCTACTCTAGAAACAACATGGCAGACTGCATGGAGGACAACTTGCTTCATATGTAGATATAAACAGCTCATTCTAAATTAACGACAACACAATGATTCTTAGGTTGTGGTGATACATTTAAGAAAACATAATTATAAATATTATATTACATTTCTGCCGGTGTATGCCCCTAAATCCTACACACTGGACCTGTAAGTGACTCTGCATGGTGCCCAGCGATGAGAAACTTTGTCAGAGTATTTGATTATGAACTCAAAGGTTGAAGAAAAGACTGTGACAGCCTACTTTTACTTCTCAATATGTATTATTAACACAAAACAAACTGACAAGATGTTACATATTCACATTTCTTCATGATTATTTTCTTAACTTCTTTCCTAATCCACAACCATAAATTAGCTTAAAAGCTAATATGGTTGTGGTGAGAACAGGAATAGTTTATGATGCTAATTAAAATAAAAAGACAACAAATTAAGGTATGTAATAAAAATTGCATCTGAAATGCAGTTCATTTAGGAGAGTTTCTACTTAGTATCCCTATTATTCATTATTGCACTGTGATCCGTTGCTGTTAGAGCTCCTCCTTCACAAAGAAGATGCAAAAAAGTGTTTGCATGGAAAGATAACTGCGTAGTTTGCATATCAATTACTGATACAGTGAAAAGTCAAGTGTTGGAATGTCGAGTGTTTTGCTGGAGTCAAGTCAGTTTTAACAACAGATACATTTACATGTGTATTAGTAGAGGAATAAACATGTTACTGGATGTAAGAAAAAGAGTGTGTGAAAAAAGTTAAGTGTCCTCATGGTTAATCGAACGTCACTTTGGTCACTAAGCAACAGTATCGGCCATTGACACCGAACCATCACCTCAGAAACAAACAGATAAATAATGTCTCTGTAGGAGTATCCATCAAATGTTAGATGTGCTCACAGCACCAGCTGTGATATCCCAGTGGTCACGACAGTGTCTCATATGGTGGTGGTTAATTGGTCCTTACTGGTCACTGCTGTTTTATCTTGGGCTGCTCTTTGGTTCCTGTGTGACTCTGTAACTCACGAGGCATCTGCAGGCGGGGAACCACCTTTACTGACTCCCCCCTCCAGGATTTCTTTGACTTGTTCAATAGTCTCCGCCTGCCGAATTACCTCCAGCTTCACCTGAAGGGGGAGAGAGGGGTCAGTAAAATATAAATATGTCAATGATAAAATATGGAACTAATTTGTACCAGTTACCAAAGTATCCCTACTCCACTCAAGCTAACTTCTACAGCCATCTATTGCTTCTTACCTGCAGCGACTGGGAGAGCTGGACAAAGTCCCTCTGTACTGTCTGGCTGGTGTCAACCTGGGAGCGCAGACTGATCACTTGGCTGCGCAGCTCCAAACACTGTTGATGCAGGGCCGCCTGACAGCCACAAGAAAACAGATTTGAAAATGTATTACTTAAGCGACTCACAGTGGGAGTATCAACAAAAGTTACTCTAACAGCAGCAGTGGATATCACCATTTATACTACTCACAATGTAAACGTTTAGAATCTTAAACAACATTGGGTTTCCTTTGATGAATTGAAGTCGGAGGCATCCACATTTAACAGAAAAACTATACCATAACGTCCATTCACAAACTCTCACACGACTTGTATGCACCAGTACAAATAACAGCACTACAGACGCCACTGAGACAAAAAGTGTGAAGCATCAGCAGTAACTCAGCAGATTGGACTTACTTTATCATTACCAATGGCCTTGTTGGTGTTCTGCACATGCGACAGTGCCACCCGCAGGGCTTCCAGCTCAGTGCGGCAGGCCAGCACTTCAGCCTGCAAGTGGTCCTTCTGAGCCTGGATCTTCTCTGTCTCCGTCTTCAGACTGGAGAGCTGCACTACACGCACAAACAAAGCAGATTATAATTAAAGACAAAATAATAATAATACAAGTTGGTCTCATTTTCTCAGTTTTGGCCTCACCAAGGGGGGTAAAAATTTTAAATGTGAGAAGAAGGCTGTATGAAATGTGCCTCTAGACCAATCACAAGACCTACTAATTGGCTTCCCAGACTAATAATAAGAATGAGCTGTTCACTCACCTTCTAAAACTTCTGATGATCAGTGTTGCAGGTGGGAGGAGGCAGGAGGAGAGAATAAAACATGTGTCAGTGTCACAGCAGTCAGTGTCGCAAACCTGCCCTGAATAATAATAAAATCAACAGACCGTTCTCCTCTGACCGGGTGTCCAGCTGCTCCCTCAGGTTGACAATCTCGATGCGGAGACGCTCCTCATTGTGTGCCCCCTGTAGGTTACAAGTCAAAAATCACCAGCATACACACACACACACACATACACTGACACCACAAGCAGGCACATACAGTATAATAACTGTCTGCAATAAAGTTGTGCAGCAATGAGGCGGTAGCATTACTACTCATAAAAGGTGTCAAAATACAAACACTATCTCACAACTTCTACTGAAGACTTTTTAAATTAAAAAGGTACCCCACACAGGATTTTCCTAAAAATAATGCATAGACTCATACAGAAGTAATCCATCAGTCAGGCTTATTACCCACTACAAGTGTGTGCTGGTGTATTTATCCAAACAGACTCCTTCATCTGCATGTATTTTCCAATTTTCTTCTTATTTTGCTGTGTTATGGATGTTTCTGGGCATACAGCCTGCAGCTAATAACAGTGGTGAAGTCATAGCTTAAAAAAAACGGCAGTGACCAGGTAAAAGCAGCATGCATCCAAGAGGAAGTGCCAAAAAATGGAAAAATACTAAGGCGAAACACCAAGCAGACAAAGCTTGTTCCAAAATCAGAGAGAATCTGGAAAATGAGGATGGGGATGAAGAGCAATGCAGAGTAGGCATGTTTTCAGACAGGTAGGTGCCAGCGGTTAGCTTAGTAAGCTTGCTAATAGATCAGTTTTTTCATTATAACAAATGTAACACTCTCACAACAGCACAGTAGCTTGCAGTGTAAATAAGCAGCGTAGGGAGAAGAGGCCAAGTCAGAATGATGTGTTTAAAAACAGTAACTGACAATTCCTGCATAGTACAACTTTAAAGGAACCAAATAAACATTTGAAACTACCAACAGATGGTCAAGGTACTTCCACAGACAGAGCAGTGACAACCTGGTCATAAATTTAAACCTTTTACCACACATAAAAGCAGACAAACATACAATCTAAGGGCTCAGACAATTACAGTCATCCCAAGAAGTGAAATGAAGAAAAGAAGCAACTAACTATAGGGAAGTCACGTAAACAAGCTTCTCACTGGTTTCTGTTCCCTTCATGATGCTATGTGAAACTCTTCATCTCATTATTCTCATTCAACAAGATGTGAGAAAGACGGTGTCAAATAAATGACTCATTGTGCTACGAGTCTTAAGAAAACTGATTCCTTGCTGCAGCACTGTAAATAAAAACCCACAACTGTAACTGTAGCTGTACCTGCAGTGTTGCTGGGAATGATGAGCTGGAGTCTGGTTGCTCAGGGTCCTCGACCTCCTCTCCTTTCAGTCTGGAAAGCTCACTGCACACCTTCCTCTGAGAAAACGACAGCTCTGCCTGGACACACAGATACAGGTTTGAACAACTACTTGTACTGAATAACACATTAATAAACCTTATCTCACTTTATGGGTAATCATATAGTCTTGCTTTGGGAATCAATTGACTACTGTTGGCTAAATTAGTGTGTGATGGGTGAGTGAGTCATCATGAACCTGGGTTACACATTCATGGCAAAAATACAATTTAAGAGCCACAACTTTATTGCTTTTCTTGGCATCTTTCCATATTTAATCAAGATGGTTGAAATAACCATAAGAAATACACTTATTCTCTTTATAACAGAGTCAGATGACGAGATCAACACCACCCTTGTGTCTGTACTATAAATATGTAGCTGGAGCCAGCAGATGGATAGCTTAGCTGAGCATAAAAACTGGACAGGGGGGGGGGGCACAATCTTTAAGGACAATCCCTGACACAGTCACACACACTCTGTAGAATCGACATCATGTCACTCACCAGCCGACTCTGGACAGCATTCTGTGATTGGCTAAATGATTTCTGCAGATCCTGGAGAAGGGCCTCTGAAGTGTGGACCTGCGACTGGAGCATTGATACCTGAACACACACACACACACACACACACACACACACACACACACACACACAAAAACAAAAAAATTAACGTGTATCTATGTCATAACTAGTCGATCTGACGACTGTGTTCCCTTACTCTCTGACGTCAGCAAATCCTCTACCACCCTTAGCTTGTCCAAAACTCTGCCACCATGACTACAGGAAAGAAACATGATCACATTTCACTGATTCTGGCTTCCTTACAGTGGCTACATGTTACTTTTAGAATTGAGCTCAAGATTACTGATTATGTACAAAGCACTGAGAGGCCTGGTCCCAAGTTGTTCATCATATCTTTTATTGACCTTTGTCCATTCCCGCAGCCTGAGCTCCTCAGATGCATTGTGTCTTGTTGTTCCAAGGTCCAAATTAATTCACAAAGGTGATAGAGCCTGTGCAGTCAGATTTCCTGGAGTTTGGAAGGACCCCACTGAGGAGATCAGGGTTGCAAACTCTGCCTCATCTTTTAAATCACTTTTATAACCCGCTTTTTAAAAATGTCTTCTCTGTGATTTCATTTATGTTTTACGACTTTTAAATAAGTTTAGTTTTTGGTGTTTCTTTGATTCTCCCCGTGTTTTAATGTGCTTTGTTTTATTGTGAAGTACTGTATGTGCTGTATACCCACACTCAGAGCAGTGCTGCTCACCTGTTTGTGTGTGTGGTTGGTCTGTGTGTCCAGTTCTTTCTCCAGCTCCTCCTTCTCAGCCTGCAGTCGACTCACCTCCACTCGCAGCTCTGACACCTGCTCAACACACCACACCGTCATTATGCCACAAAGTCATCTGTCTATGAGGAAGATTTTAGTCAGACCAAAATATTGCTACATTCAGAAAAACTGCACAGATTTAAGTGTAAGGGCCTGAACACATGCTGCATTTTTGTGCTGTCAAATCAATTTTTAGCACAAGTGTAGCACCCAACACCTGACCTCACGTTTTCCAGGAAGTGAAAGACACGACATGTGTATGAGCCCCATGGAATGGCGTGAATATTCTTTTTTCATATAAGAAACCTGATCTCTCATATCATAGTTTTACATCCATACCTGAGCATTTAGTGAATCCCAGTCGTTGTGCGTGACCAGTCTGTGTCCAGCCGGCGGCAGGTAGATGGCTTCAGGCACCAAAGTTCCAGTGGAGAGCAGAGAGTCAGTGTCGTCCTGTGCGTTGAGTTTTCTGGGCAGAGACGGCGTGTCTAAGGAGAACGACGACAGCGAGGCCGAGTCGCAGTGCCGCAGTGAAAAATACCCTTCTGTTGTAAGCGATGGTCCTTCTCCCTCTGCCACTGTGTCGAGCTCTGCTGATTGGTGTGAGTTTCTGTCTGGTGACACCGTGGCCTCAGCATCTGTCAGGCTGTTGGTTGTGTGTGTTCTGTTCATTTCATCTGCCTCCATCTTGCCTTTCCTTCCACTCATCTGACAGGTACAAAAAGCTGTGATTAAGTCCAGAACATTAGGACATTAGGAACAATTCAAGAGTAAAGTTACAACATTAAACACTGACCATGCTCTGCCCGCTGGCTCTCCTCCACTCCACAGGCTGAGACTGGAGAACAGATATCCTGGCCTCATACTGTGCTGCTGTCTCTGTAAACATGACAGGATAATAAAATAATAATGAAACAATTTACTCAGACAGATTGGTTTAGCTAAAAGGCTGAGATTAAAAGCTCACAATACCTTTAAAAAAGTGTAGCTGCATTTTAGATTACTTCCTGTTTTGTTTACAATATGTTTGTTATAGTGTGTTTTAACAACATTGCAAACTTTCATTGTTTTAAAAAGGAGCATGTCAATGTTTCCCACTCCTCCTCTGACCTTTCACCTTATTGAATAGCTTGGCAACATACCAACATTTTAGTCAGTTCCTTCTGACCTTTGTATTAAATGTTTAACTAATACTATTGATTGAAAGTCAACATTGTAATTAATATTACTTAATTCATTTGGAAGTTTAGAAACTACACAAAGAAGAACAAAAACTGAAAATCACAAACCTAGAGCTGTACAGTTTTTTTTATTATTTAAATCCCTTAAAAACATAGTATCAGGATTTTTTCCAGTTTAAAAGTATCATCTTTAACAGGTTTTAATCATTAAAACATATCCAAAGGAGATCCCAATTATTTAGGCTCTGATTTACAAAAGACAGAAATATATAAAAAATACTTAACCATGTATAATTAGACAAAAAAGGACTGTAACAAACTCACCGTGCTTATCAGGAACACGAAGGCACAGCCAAGCACACTTACACACATACTGACCTCTAAGAGCCTCCTGGAGAGACTGGATCTCTTGATCACATTGTTTTTGTAGCTCTGCCAGTTCCTCCTGTTTGCTCAGCTCACAGATCGTCGCCACGCCCTGCCAGTGTTCAACTTGAGCTCGGCACTCGGCTAGCTGGGCCTGCAGGCTCGCCTCTGAAAATGATAAACAGCAGGTTGTCGTTTGTTTTGCCTTCATCATGTTGTTTTGAGGATGTCTGCATCAGTAGGGTTGGAATCACACCAGTATAAGAAACAGTGAGGTGATGCAACAAAAATCTGCGTTACTAGCAATCAGACAAGACCTTTAAATATGTAACTATAAGATAAGAAGAAAGAAATTTGATGTCACCGATCTATGTGCTGGGAACTTTGCAGGACGCAGCTCTAAATTATTTGCATCACTCACTTTTGTAAAACTACAGCATGTTTATGTCGTCCTTGTTATCTCTTGTGCACAGAGTAGACTGATAGAGCTGTTTGAAAGTTGCATGCAAGTCTGCCAGTCGTGTAATGGTGTGTATGTCTATTTATGAGCAAGGATTAGTCCATGAATGACCCAATCTGACAACATTCTTAGTTGTTAACTGGGGCACAACCAGCTGATCACATTGTTTGGTACAGAGGGAGATCAATGAGGAGAATTAAGCTTATCTATAAATGAGTCAAGAGTAAAATGGTAAATAAACTTAAAGAAGATTCCTCTGCTGTAGGCCTAAAACTAGTGATAATAATTCGAAATCTAACCACTTTCGTCTTTAAAATATCTTTTTGCTTTTCTTCTGACCTCATTAAAAACCGATAAGTAGAAAAGTTTTGAAGTTTTACTGGTTTGCCACAAACTACATGTTTAATGAAGGTGACAGGATGATTATAAAGCACTGACATCGCACCAAATAAGAACATATTTCTTGTTTCATATGTTATATGCATGAACAAATCAATACATATATATTCCTTTTGTAAATCACAGATAAATACATGTACATTATGTAATTTTACTGTTCATGCTTAGATCTGGGGTCAAATACACCACAACAGGCGATGAAATAAGATTAGGTTTCTGAGTTATTATCTTAATATTCAGTGTCTGGGTGATGTGATAATTACAGAAGTGTAATGCATTCACTTGAGAAAAAAAATCTGCTTTGATTTGCCCCAAGTGAGTGCAGCGAGTGGGAGTCACAGCCAACAAGATCACAAGTGAAGCCAAGGATGGGGCTGAGTGGCTGGAGGTCGACCAGGCCATTATTCTCAAGTGAATGCATTACACAATACAATGCATATAGTAGGGCTGTACCATATATCTTTTCATCATTGTCATTGTGATTTCAATTTGCACAATAAACACACTGTAAAAGAGAATATCAGTAGAAAACTGCACTTTAAATTGTAACTGTCATCCTGTTTAATGTGTATTTTGTGTTAAGTTCAATGTTCAATTTGTTACATAATATAAGGCTGAAATAAATCCCTTTCACTTTTTTATCAATCAGAAATTTAATTTAATATCTGTTTATTTATTGCAAGTAATATCTTTATCACAACATTCAACAACATTATCGCATACTTTCCTCATACTGTCCAGCTGTAGTTTAAAGGTCCAGTGTTTAGGATTTAGTGGCATCTAGCAGTGAGGTTACAGTGCTGAAATCTCTCCTGTGTACCAAGTGTTTAGGAAAATTATGGTGGCTGACATGAAAATGCAAATGGTCCTATCTGGAGCCAGTGTTTGGTTTATCCATTCTCAACATGGCAGACTCTGTGGAGGAGGATCCCTTCCATATGTACAAATAAACAGCTTATTGTAGGGTAATGAAAACACAACAATTCCTATTTTCAGGTGATTATAGATATTATATACCACTACTGCCTGTAGATGCCCTGAATCCTACACAGTGGACGTTTAAGTAGGCCTATTTGTTTTTTAGCTGTCAGAGCCCTGGATATCCTGGACCCTGAATACAACATTAGGATTTCTGTTGCTGCCATTATATGTAGAGACTCACACTCTCACTCACTCACTCACTCACACACACACACACACACACACACACACACACACACACACACTTCGTTGTATTTCTTTGACTAATGTGGCAAAGCACAGCTGAGGATCTGTCTTCTTACATTCGACAACTTTACAGTAACACTTGTTGCTCATGTTTTAGCAAACTGGTAAACACTTAACATGATAGGGGACCTAAAGTTGCTAAACTGCTAATGAAGCCACCTGCAGCACATAGAGAATAATCTGTTGTGGCAAATATGACTTGGTACAGTAGTCACACCACTGTCTATGATACTAGCAAATGAAGGAAGTGAAACTAAGCTCTTGTACTGAATTAACGCGGTTAATGGAGGGTGCTGGACCCCAGTTCTGACAGTTAGTTAAGCTAAAGTGTTAGCTAGCGGCTAGCAACGCCTGTTTATTTCTATGGTCAACGATGCTAACAGGCCGTTAAACGGTTTACTGACCACAGCTGCTTCACAATCAACAGGTTTCAGTCACAGTGGAGACAAACAACAAGTTTACATTACTGTACACTAAAAACTCAAACTGTAAAGGTGACAGCACATCACCTCACAACCAATCCCGTTACACGTAAAGCAGATTAAAGTTTACCGCTGCAGTTTTTATTACCTGTGTCTTCACCGCTGGAGCTCATTTTCTCGTCAGACAGACTTCACCTGACGATAAAAAACATATCTATCAAAAATCCGGGAAACCTTTCGGAGTCATTTTGTAGAAGCAGCAGAGTTTAGGTGTGGAAATGATCAGCGCAGTGTCAACTTCAGGAAACAACTTTCCCCGGTCTAAGCCTGCGGAAATGACGTCAACCTCCTTCCTGTTCACAAGTGCCTTGCCCTCTGCGCTTTGGCTTTTGATTTGACCGGATTTTATGGAGGTTAAAATACCAAGAAAAATGGTTTATGGTTTATGGTTTATGTTGCTGCCACTCCCTGGACATTAGGCATCCTGTCATCATGTCCACTGTTTGGTGACCGCTGGGGGTCACTGAACCTCAGTTTGTACATCACAAAAATAATATACCATATACTGTAACATTATTTATTTATTGTTTTATGTATTGCTATTTATTCAATCATTTGTTATTATATTTTATTATTTACTCATTCTTATAATAATAATAATAATAATAATAATAATAATAATAATAATAATAATTATTATTATTATTATTATTATTATTATTATTATTATTATATTATTATTGGTATTAGTATTATTATTAGTATTATTATTTTAATCTTTATTTTTATTTTCATTTTCATTATTATTAAAGAACGATAGCTGATAATTGCGCACTAACTTTTATTATTTAATTCAGACATTAAATGGAAAATGATCACGTATGGTATTAATATATACGCTACTTTGTTTTAAGTGCTGCAGTTTACAGTGAGTCCTTGAGACTATCTTAGAGAATTCAAGGATCTTTAAAATGCAAAGGCATTATGATGCCTTTGCATTTCTCAGTTTTCTTGGACATATATAAGAGAAGGACTTAAAATTACTGTAGCACTATTGTAATCTCTTTGATGAAAGCAATATGGAGGTATTGAAAAATGACTTTTTCCTCTCTAATAAGGATACCCTCTGATGGAGGAAGACAATTTTAAGTTATTTTATATTTTGGTCCTCGTGAATGGTATGTTATTACTGCTCTCAGCACTGATATATACCCTCTGCAAGTTACCTTAGGTTTGATAAATCCTTTTCAAAATTAAAAAGGAATGTATTGAGAAGAAAAATCCAAATATTACAGCAAATCACATCTCTCTTTTTTTCAGATTATCCTGCAGTTTATGTAGGATGTAATTCAAATGAAGCTCCCATTTTGGAGGCAATGCGCAGGAGGAAGGACCTGCTTATCACAAATGGTGATCTGTGTCATGATGAAAGATGTGGCTGTGTTGCTCTGTCATGGCTCCCAGTGCATCCAGTGCAATTCCTCCATTAAAAAAAAAACTATCAGTACAGAAATCTATTTGTTCTGTTCACAGTGCTACATACCAGTGCACAATGAGCTTCAGCTGTGTGTTATCAGCTTTGGCAAGCAGGTCATTTTTCATACTGCATGTTGATATGATGTGAAGTCCCCTGTTGTCCTTCACAGAGGAAAGATTATGTAATAACATACTGTATGTGCATGATATCACATGTTTAACACCTTAAAATAATATAAGAGTTATGTTAGAGGGACATAATGTTTCATGTTGCAGTTAATCATCCCTCTTATAAGAGAAAAGAGCAGAACTCTAAGTGATTCATAAACTTAATCTGTGAATTATTTCACTTGGCAGTGTTCAACAGAGATGTTAAAAGTCAAGCTTGGTAATAACCTTGAAACTGGAAAACAGTGTTTTATTGGCAGCAATCTTTTTGCACCTGTTTCCTTTGCTTGACAAAGGCATGACTACAAGGTTTATAGTTTCCTCTGTTTGCTTTTCAATTAAAAACAAAAGATTTGAAATCACTCTGTTCTCACAAAACTGGAAACCACATGCTATAAACAGTTTTCACCTGTGATTACAGCAGAATCCTTCCATTTGCATGCCCTGGCCAAACCTATGAGTCTATTTTGATCCAACTTCATTTTCCAGCCCTGATACTCTTACATGCCTCTCTTCGATTTTCATCTCTTCATCTGGAAATCTGATATCGAGGATGGCATGCATCCTGCCCCTATTCATCTGCAGTCAAACGGGTGTGGCAAGAACAAAACTATGAAGCAGTGAAGAAATATAGGTACAATCTTACAAATTAAAACAGATCATGATAATTCTTCACAGGATCCGTTTTAGCAAAGCTAGATTATCGAAGAAAACAAAAAAACATAACAGTAAGGTCTTAGATTTTATGATTTTAATTCGTTTTTTAATCATTTTTAACTAAATTTGAGACCGATTTTTGGGACAAATCATATTTTGCTTGATCAAACATTTAAAGAAAGTATAAATGTAAGTAGTAGCATGTGAACTTGTGCAGAGAGGTATGTAGGAATATAGTTAATCTATATTTTGCCAACAGATAAGTGCAATTATAAAGAGAAATAACAGAATAAGGTTCAGTGGTAGATCTAAAGGTGTATAACATCAGAAATATGTTGTCATTTTGCAAAAAAAAATTAAAAGATGGATGAATGACATTAGATAAAATGTTAGCAGCAATTAAGACCTCACAAATTCACATTTAAGTCTATTCAATGACTTTTAAGGCCAAATATTTGTGAAATTGAATTTAAGACACCCTGCAGATATACTATAACCATTTTATAGTGTATTTTCACATTTCCGTTGTAATTTTGTGTGACTTGCTTTTGTTTTTATTTCCTTTAAAAAGTTTAATTGTAGGCATCAAAACATCAAGGCAAATTCACTGAATGTGAAAACTAGGCAATAAATATTACTCTGATTCTGATGTGGAGACTTCAGAACACTTTTTCCCAAACAACACACATTCTTGTATGGTTACAAATAATTAATAATCATCTGTCATCTTCAAATGCAGATATTTTCACACGGGATTTGGGCAGAGCATCATGTCATTACTCCCACCTGATGAAAATCAAAACAAAGGATATCACAAAATGTGGCACTAACCCTTTGGTAAAGGCATCAGTCCACTAGAGGCAGACATTTTCTGTAGAGACTGTATCTAAGATCTTCAGGGTGGTACCTGACTTGTTATTCAAACCGGAGAGTCAAGGAATTTAGAAGTACAAAGAACTGATCACATGCACAACTAAAACGTGAAATGCACTCCTCTGAAGATTTGTTTCTTACTTGTGGTGAGTGAGTCATCTGCAAGTAGTCTGCAAGACTACATCTAGACCCCTCTTGTTTCTAGCACATGTTCTTTGAGGAGATGACATCACCATTTCCCAAATGCTCTATTTTACATGTCCACACAGATAAACTGGAGTTTCTTTTTGTTTGTTTAAAAATCTTCACCTCAATCAATCAATCTGTTTTTGTCTATTTACACATGGAAAAGAGGCCAAAACGTAGAGAAAAATATTCATTTACAAAAATATCTGCATGTGTGTAGATGGGGCCTTAATCTCAATAAGGAGCCTCCAACAGTTTATTGAACACTGTTTATTTAATTCATTTGTAGTTAAAACATGGTCACAATGTAGAACAGGAAAGTACAAAAACTTCACTGATAAAATGTTCGATTGCTGGATATTTACTTCAATAACAAGAGTTGTGTGGATAATTGAATATTCTACACATTACCTTTCACAGACATTCATGATGAGACCTGGATTAATACCTCAAACTGTAACTTCATGATACCAAGCAGCCAAAGTACTGTATAAAAATGCTGGTGAAAGTCTTCGGAAACTCATACAAAGTGACTCATGTAAACCAGTGCTATATGCCATTTAACCAAAATACAATTTCTCTGATAAAGAAATATTATAAATAGTTTGAAAATGTTTAAATATTTTAAAGTGGTATACGCCTGAATTCATTTGACTGGTGCAGAGGCACAACATACATGTATATAAATGCTTACAACAATAAGTGATCAGTAACAAAAGGTCATCTCCAAACACTAATCATCTGCAGGTAGTGTGGTTTTGGAGCATTTACAGAGGTAACACCATCTAATAAGTAAACAAACTTTACAGTATCCAAAGCACCAAAGCTTTTCTACAAGTGTACCATGTGCTTAAAATGTACATATGCACACTTCCACAGTATGCAGCATCTAGTGGTCAGTGACATGATGGCTGGTGTGAAACCTTGGCAAAGCTTTTATTTCATTTGGTCCGACATCAGTGTGGGGATGTAGAATCATTGTGTGCATCACCGTCTTTCTTTACAAGTCCATGTCCTGATCGCTGACACTCTGACGGAGGTAATCTTCATACAGCTTTTTCTACAGGGAAAGATTAGACAGTTTAAAATCCCAATAATGCATTTCCATTAGTACTGTTTCAGTAACACTCAAACACACATGTAATACCTTTTTGGTCTTGACCACCTCCTGGACGTACTCCAGCTTCTCCTGCAGTTGCCTTTTCTGTTTGCCTGACAGAGTTGGTTGAGTGCTGCAAAGAATTGAAGGGAGTTTGATGAGAAATGTGAAAGTTTGTTTTTATCCTTTGTCATGAGCAGTGTTGCAAAATCACAGAGAGCCCAAATCACATGCAGCTGCTTAACAGATCATCTTCTTCATTCCACAAAGGGAAATGAAAATGTCACAGCTGCAGTTAAAAAAAACAACCTGTAAAGTACCACGGGCAAGAGTAAACAGACACCAAAACAATCTCAGATACAAAGATACTATATACAGTACAAATGTAGTTTATGTACCAAATTGTACTTCTGACTGGTGTCGGCTATATTGGGCCCAATCTGATCCTTTGTTTCGTGTCATCTGTCACACAAGTGTTTTTACTCAAGAAGCTTTCATGCACAGCAACGTAATGATGGCAATGAATTTAAACCTTCACTGGAATACAGTTAATTCAGGTGACTAAAGCAAAGGCAGCATTGAAGCAACAAACTCTAGAGAATACTTTCTTAAACAGGAGGATAAATCCCTTTCGAGACAGTGACAAGGCTGAAAGGAATAAAGAGAGTTTGTTATTTGATTCTTTCTTATTTTCTAATAAAATAAAATAAATAACATGAAATAAGATAAAATACATCAAGAAAGCTTGGATACAGGCATTTTTTTCTTAAAAATTCAACTGTCAAGCATGTACATTTGAACTTGAAGTGTGCACTGTGCAGATGAAACTGCACTAGAGTCTTGTCTTGCTTTTAGCTTTTGTTTTTAATGATCTATTGTTCCTTTAATGTTTTCTCTTGTAAAGCACATTGAATTGCCTTGTGTATGAATGGTGCTATATAAATAAAATTGCCTTGCCTTGCCTTGCCTAGAGCAAAGGGTGAATTAGGACTGAGAGTTCATGTAGAATAACATATATTACAATGAATAAAAATGGTGACATTACAATAACAGTAGATGAGCAGATGATGGTGCTGTCCTACCTGAAGGAGAAGCGTGCGATGATGAGCAGGAGGAAGGAGAGAAGGACCAGCCCGCCACAACCGTAAAGCTGCTGCTCCACAGAGAGGGACTCCAGTACTCTCACTACAGGAGCCTGTGGATTACAAGGGCAGCTAAAAATCAGACTTGACTGCTTTATGTCGACTGTGCAACACCTACAAAACAACAGTGTGTGGTGCAGTCCCTTGAACACTCACCAGGTAGAGTGAGAGCATCTCTCTGCCCTCGCGGCCCATAGCCGCCTCCAGCAGCTCCTGGGAGAGAAGGCCCAGCACCAGTAAGGCCATCAGAGCCATGGGGATGGTGAAGCCCAGCAGAGTCAGGAAGCAGCTCTTACAGCGCGCCCGTCGATTCCTAGTACCGGTCTGCCTGTGAGAGCAGAGTCGGATTATTCTCTGAAGGCATCATGGACTGATGCTACTGTGTGTGTGTCTCAGTAAGATTAAATATCTGTACAGGATGATGCTTACAGTTGGGATGAATAGGAGTCAATGAAACAAAAGTGCAAAGACAGTGACCTCAACTGGCTCCTGCACACATTTCTTTTCAAGTTAAACACTGAACATAATTTTTTTTAGTAGTGCAACAATAAAGCATGTCAGGTCATGAAACTATACTGCATTCTGAAGCACAAACTGTTTTTGTGTGTTACCTGTCGTTATTGAGTGTATCAGTGATGGCCTCACTGATAATCTCACAGTCCTTCTCCAGGGAGTTGAGTGTATTCTGGACTGTTTGGTTTATGGTTTTCTCGACGGTGCGACACACCTCCTCAATCTGGTTCACACATCGACTTGGCTGTGAACAAAGACAACAAATTAAAATGTGCACCCATCATTATGTTTACATTAACCTTTAAATAATTGGAAATACAAAGAACAAGTTGAAGTAGCACAGACATGAGCATAAACAGTGTACAATCACCCGAAGCTCAATGAAAGTACGTCCCTTACCTTACTTGGATTAGGAATGTAGATGGTGGGCATGTCAAAACCGCATTTGTTCAGTCCTGGTCGCTTGCAGAGCTCCTGAACAATCTGCATCATTACTCTCTGAGACAGACAGACACAAAAAGACAAATAGGTCCTTTTGAGTGGATATAGACAATGGCTAATAATTCTGGTAAAACGGACTTTATTTTATGGGAGAGAATGTTCATTTACTCGTGTTCTGAAAAGAGCTGCAACAACTAGTCAATTTATGGTTAGTTGATGGACAGAAAATTAATTGGCTGCTGTTCTGATCATCAAATTTAATCCTTTTAAAGCAAAAAAGCCAAACATCTACTGGTTTCATGCTTCTTGAATGTGAGCATTTTGGTCAAACATGATAACAAACCAAAAAGCTTTGGACTTTCAGACTGTTGGTCAGACGAAATGATGTGACCTTAGGCCATGGGAAATTACACAGGGCAATATTTCACCTTTTTTTTTTTTTTTTTTTTTACATTTTATAGACAAAACATTTAATCTGAAAAATAATTGTGAGTTACAGCCCTACTTCTGTGCTCATACGTACTTTAAAACCTGCATTGGTTAAGACACTCAACAACAGCTTTCAACTACCCACACACTTTAACATGAAGAGGACATGTTCTATTTTAGGTTATTATTCCTCCTCCTCTGTTTTTAAAATTACACATGTGGAAACTCTTTAACTTAGGTGAGTAAATAATGCACTTGTATACATGTGAATGAAGAATGATGACAGTCCCAAAACATGGGCTTTTAAAGTAAGCTGTTGCTGAGCGTACCTGTCTGTCCGACTCTCCTCCAGCCTCGTCAGCCTTGCTCAGGTAAAAACGCAGACGATCTCCATGTTTCTCATTCAGGCTCTCCACTATGTTGAGGGTGCGCTTGCACAAAGCCTGACCCATGGGGTCAAAGAAGACCAGAATCAGGTCACAGAGATCACCTGAGAGGGAAAGTGGGAAGGGCTATTACACCACAACAGATTCTTACACAATGTCTATTGTATTATATCTTCTTATTATTATATTAAAACGTATGGTAATGGAAGTTTGATGTCAGAGCGAGAACTCCTGAGTGATACTCATTAAACTTTTCTGTAGATTGTTTAAAGTTTTTTACCTGTTTTACTTGTTCATTACTTAGACAGAGTTTTGTATCATTTCGTAGTTTCATCACACTGTGACAATATGATTCCACAGAAAGATGATTACAAAACAGTTTGCTTTGAGGCAATCAAAGCTAGCTGGCAAAGGAAGTGGTGAGATCAGTAGCCAACATGACAAAAGATCACTAATGGCACACAAATACTGTGGCAGAAATAATTGTGGCCTGGTGCCTTTAGAGGCTGGTATCTCACTTAAACTGGAGACATCACACATTCAACAGAACTGCTCCTCTATACTTGTATTATTTTTACAATGCCATTTAAAAAACTCGGTGTCAACACCAGCTGCCACAGAAGCCCTAGGGGACCCTTGATAACTACAGTATGACAACAAGCAAGGTCATTTAGTGGCTACTCACCCAGCCACATGATAACCTGGTCCACATCAAAGGGATACTTCATGTCACCGTCCACCAACCCCGGTGAATCCACAAATGTCACCAGGCTGAACCGTTTCTGTCGTGACGTGCAGATCTCTGTGCTCAAGTACTCTGAAACACCTAGATATCAATTCAAGCAGATCAGAGATCAAATCAGTACAGATCTCTAAGCATTAAATTCAGCTAAATTCATTTGGCTTTAACAAAATTGCAGCATAGTAATGTGAATGCTTTCTGCTTTTTGATCCTTGTTTTTCTTCCATAAGACTAGGGGCTGTATCAGTGTCTTCAAAGGATAAAAATGGCTGGGTGCTGCCACTCTGATCCAATCTGTGCTGTTGCTGCGTCCTAAACAGGCCGCAGAAAACTACGCCAAGCAACAAATCAGCAAATCTCTCCATCAAAATGCCGGGAATTTGGGAGTGGATCAGTGTTGTGGCAGCCTAAGGGGGGACAAAGTGCATCATTGTGGTAACTCTTTAGAATAGAACAGGGAGGGATTGTGATTCAAGCAGCAGTCTCACCTTTGAACTCTTGTAGAGGCTTGAAGTGTGGATATAGATGAAGGGTGGCATTGCCCTACAGAAAAACAGAAACAAATTTGTCAGTGATAGTTTGTGAAGCAGGTGTCAAGATCTCCAGAACTAAAAACACTTCAGAGGAGCTAATTCAAGTTGATGTAACAAGTCCATCTGAATTTCAGATTACTTCTCCCTCGACCAAATATCAATCAATAAACCATTGTTTATTCAGGGAAAACTGCAGATTAAGCTCTTTTACAGCAATGTCTTGAGTTCACATTCAACGGGCTAGAGGGATTTAAATATGATAGCAATTGCAATAGTAAAAACAAATAAGTAGCAGCAACATATCAAGAATTATAAACAGCGATAAAAAAACAATCATATAAAGACGAAAAAGTCAAATATTAAGAATAGTCTGCAATAAAGGACGGATACAAAACAACAACAACAAAAACAGTAATATGTAGAAAAGCATGTCTGTCAATTAACTGAAGCAGGAACACTGTAAAACTAGCATACATTTGAAATAACCCAATGACATATACCTATCTAATCTACATACCTCTTGTAACTCCTTCCATTTATTTGCCGCGAGAAAACTAAAAACTAATTTACAGAGCTTTGAAGTGATCTGAGGAGTTTCAAGGGATAAAAATCCCTGTGAGTGTGTTTGATGAGAGATGGATTTGATTTTAAAAAGTGAAGTGAGGTAGAAGGGCAGCTTTCCAAGCAATGACAAAGATCCATGTGATCGAAACGTTGATCTTATATAATAAACATTTGAGGAGCTACAAGATTGTGCGGACTTCACCCCCCCCCCCCCCCCCCCCCCCCCCCCCCTTTTTTTTTTAAAAAAAAAAGTCTGTTGTGCATGCTCTACCCCACTTTGTGTTCTCAGCTTTCCAAGCAATGCCTTATAAAACAAAACGGAGACAATGTTTTCCCTTCTATCAGTGAGAGAACACTATCCCACATTCTGATATAGCTCACAGTGGTGAGTTATAAAACCCTCCCCAGTAATAAAACAGAGAACTGTGGTAGACTCTATCAAATGATTTTAGTGTGGATTGAGCTGCATGCATATACAAAATATCGCCATAATCTAAGACTGACATTATAGTAGGCTGAATAATTGTCCCTCTATTTTCTAAAAGAGAAGCATGACCAAAGTCTGTACAATTCACCCAAGCACGTGTGATTTAAATGAAAGGTTGTCATCTAGCCAGATGCCAAGGTATTTGTAATCTGTAAGACGTTCAGTGTGGGTGCTATTCAGGGACAGGATGGAGTAGGCGTCAAGCTCACACTTCCTTTACCTTGTGAATATAAACCTAATTTACAAGAAATGGCACCTTATTGTTTTTGTACTGTTGCACTTACTGTGAGAGATTCTCTCTTGCGCCCACTTGTTACAAAGCTGAAGCCTTGGGTCTCAATAGCCACTCCAGTGCGCTGGATGTGCTCTTCGACATACCTGACAAAAAAAAAACCCAAACAAACAACAGGTCACAACAAACAATTTAGTGATGCACCAGGGGAGGATAAATATTTTGTCCACTGTCCAAGTTAAATAAATTAAAACTATACTATTCTACAAAAATCAATACTCTGTATTGGCTGACATAAGGATCACAGTAAAGTCTTAGCTGCACTCATGCATTATGGATTGCATTTATCAGCTAAATGTTCCAATAAATTGCATAAAAGACTGCCAAGGACTCACACAAAATCAGCTGGACAGGCTCAGACAAGAAAATTTTGTCACATGTTTGTCACTTTGTGATGTCACCTACTTCTAAACCATTGCACAGGTCCCATCATATAAATATCTCTAAGTCTTTGTTGACAACTCCCTAACCTGGAACACACATGTTGATAGTCTCTGCAGCAGATTACAACAGCAGTTGCATTTCTATCTTTGTTTGAGAGTTCATGGCGATGATCAAAAATTTATAATTTTTTATCAGGCATTGTTAGAGGGCCTACTTAGGTACAGTATCACAGCTTGGTTCAGTAACCTCTGTGTGCAGTTAAAATACAAACTGGAAAATAATAGGTGAGCACATTTCCTTGCAGTCTATTTTTTTTGAGCAAGCTACTCTAAGTCAAGCCAATAAGACCATCAATGACTCATCTCATGTTCTGCCTACAGAGTCCGAGCTGCTGCCCTGTGGTAGAAGCTTTAGAGTGCCTCATTGCAGATTCGACATATTTAAAAACCATTCATACTTCTGTCTGTAAAGCTTTTAAAAACAATGGCAGATAGAGAACTGGAATTTGATTATGATGATTTGCATTTTTGTAGAGGTATATTTAGCATATGATGTTATCTATCATCTTTTTGTGTTTCTTATTGTTACAGTGGGTATAATGTTGATTTGTGTATGCACTGTGTTGTATGTTGTATTTCTATGGCTGCAGTATGGATGTAGGGCCCAAAACAATTTCCCACACTGTGGGACAATAAAGTTAATCTTGATCTTGTTTGCTTAATGTGGGCAGACTTACTCTCTGTAAACTACACTGGGACATCCTTTCTTACAGCATACTTACCAGTTGATGAAGGAGCTTTTCCCAGCAGAGTGGTTGCCCATCAGCATCACAGTGATCTTTTTTCGGGGCGGCAGCAACTTCACACCAACAGATTCAGCGACTGTGATCAAGCCTGGAAAAAAACACAAATATTGAATGAATGATTTTTATTTTATCTTTTTATGTAAATTAAAAAAATGCACCTATCAAGTTAGACTGGAGCCATCATGGTGCTGTGGTTGCACCTGCAAGACTCAGGTCAGGCAGTCAGGACCAAGACTGCTGCTTCAGTGAGCTGAGCTGGAGAAGGGCCACAGTCACTTCTGTAGGAGCAGTTATTTACAGTTATAAAAGCATTTATTGCTTTTTTCCCTTTTTTAAACTGACATGGTCCATGGTACTTGATTCCATTCATTCATTAATTTTCCGGGGACCCAGAATTCCGAGCGACGCCCCTAAATGGACTCTTCTGAACTGACCCCAACCAAAACTCAATTTATAATGAGGTATTACGTTACGTTACGTTAACGTGTAGCTGACTCATCAGTAATTAATTGGCAGCTGGCTGATAAAACTAGCATTAATGCTAGCTTGCGCAACGTCAGCCAATTCATAAAGTCCTTGCTTAACAGCTAACGTTAGCTAACGGTTAGCCCCCTGTAGCAGGGATAACGTCTCCAAACTTACTAAGCTAGCTAGCTGACCCCCGGCCAGCAAACAGTTTGCTAGCTTTATTATATTGACAATTAGGTCAGTGTTGAAGAGATTTCCAGCGAAGGTTTGAGTCCAGCAAAATATGTCAGCCAACTCACCACTGTCGGGATCCGTGTACAGTTGGTGACAATCCCTCAGGATGCGCTCATCGCAGGACACCCCGCCGGTTATCGACTCTGCGTTAGCAGCACTCCGGCTCTTGATCTTCCCAGACATTTTGATGGTATCAAACTTCTGGAGAGACTTGCTGAAGTAGGAGACTCTCTGAACAAGCTGTGAACAAAGCCGGTTTGCCTTATTTGAATCGCCCCGGTCCGTTGAAACACGGGGCTAGACGTGCACCGGCCACGTCGTCAGCGAAAGCGGCTTTTGTCACACAGGCTTCTGGGTAATGTAGTTCTTCCACTGAGTTAATGTAGGCCACTTTGACTTAGCCTGATTTTTTTTTTTTTCTGCAATCGTACACATAACCTAAACATTAAAAAAATGAACAAGTAAAACAAACAAGAAGAATATAATGCCTTAATAATTACAATTTTAAAACTGTTTTAAATGAATGGATGGCCTATAAAAACAAATGGGTGTGCCTTTATTGTCTGAAGCTCAACAACAGCATCTGAAAAAAATTGTCTTACTAAAGGTAAAAAATATCTTTCCCCATCAAAAATTGGGAGTCTGGATAAAAGTAAGTTTGTAAGAAGAAAAAAAACAAGTGCAATAAAGATTTGTGTCCTGTTCAGCAGTCATGACTATATTTCAAGATTTGGTAAGACTGTCTGCTGCACTAATGCAGTTATGGTTGCAGTAAATTTACAGGCAACCATTTACCCTAAGATTAGGAACTACTTAAAGCCTTATGTCTGGAAATTAAATCCATGTTGCTATAATGTGTTCACCACTGAGCATGGCCTGAAAACATAGCCATTAACACCATGCAAATACAGTGTATAATTTAAATGTTCCCAACTTTGAAATAATCTTTTGCACCTCCTTGCCTGTCTTACTGAATTGACCTTACATATTCAATATGTAATGAGGCAGTATATCCTGCTGCTGTCTGAGGAAAGTATCTGTGTGGTTCAAGGCCACTCAAGGAAAATATTACAGTTTAGTAAATCATTACAAACGTGACCACCCATTATACAGAAGTAGCCTATAGAGAGTGTTTTGGCCTGTATCCAGCTAGTGAGAAGAGCAGTCTCAGTGCACACTACACAGACAGTACACAATGTACAATGAACAGATATTTGTCCAATTGAAATGTAATTTTCCATAGTTTTTATTTAGCTGTGAAAAATGTACCTTTTCACAATTGGAAGAGAAACACAATAGACACTGATGTAGATCACCTAATATCAAACAAAAATGAAATAATTTCATTTTTTTTGGTTTTGTAGCACTTCATAATGCATGAGGTCTCAAGATGTGCATAAACAAGTGATGACTGCTCCTAATGCGAGACATAAAGACAGCTGATGTTACGCGTACAGTAAGACAATAAATACAGTGGAGAGTGTATAATAATCCTTAAGACGCGCACATACTTTATGGGGAAAGTGCAAAATCAACATAAGAATTCACACTTATTTACAATTTCAAGTGAGTCAAATGAATAACAAAAAACACGAGAGCGGACACTTTCAGTGCAAGTTTAGTAAGTGGACACTTCTTGGTTCATCTTCACATTATAGCATATACAGACAATCAAATCAGCAAAGCTTCATGTATAACTCCTCCTACAATTTATTTATTTTTTCTTGTACTAACCACAAGCCAAAATCATGAGGCAGAAAAGAAATCAGTGAAAACTTTTGAAGGCAAAGGCTAGAGGATTTTGTGACTGGCAGGTTGCCAGTTTGAATTAGTACAGCTGGGGCAATCTTACTGGGAAATACTCGCCCTTCCTGCAACAATAAATGTTATTAGTGCTCCGACTGTAAATGTTCCTGTGGAGCTGGTAAGTAGCCTGAGTGCACAGGAAGTCTATCAGAGCTGAATGTGCATCTGCATAGGTGTGAACATTTTTAAGATTATGCTATATAAGGCAGCTGCTGTATTTTAGTGACATCTGAACAGCACACACAGCTGCTGGTATCGCACCTTTTGAATATCATGTCATGCAGGCAACTGTTGTAGCCTGAGCAGTGATGAGAGCAATTAAAAAGGGCTTATAGGAATTGTGGCATTACATCAAACTATTGTGGACCTAATTTAATAAGTTGTTCTTGTAAGAGGTTCACTTCCAGCCACACTCTTGTTCCTTTCCCACAAGTGCCTTTTTGGCATCTTCAGTACAGCACACAGATTATTAATAACACCTCTTATGAAATCTGTTAAAGGGACAGTTCACCCAAAATCACAAATACATATTTTTCCTCTTACCTGTAGTGCTATTTATCAGTCTAGATTGTTTTGATGTGAGCTGCTGAGTGTTGGAGATATCAGCCATAGAGATGTCTGCCTTCTTTCAAAGATAATGGAACCAGATGGCACTCGGCTTATGGTGCTCAAAGTGCCAACAAAGTGCATTTGAAAAACAATGTCTCTTTCCAGAAAAATCATGACCTGGTTACTCAAGATAATCCACAAACCTTGATGTGAGCAGTTTCATGTAGGAACTATTTTCTTTCCACTGAACTACACCGGCCAAACATATTACTACGCAGAAGGAAGTGTGCATCTACTCATGGACGAGATGCTCATGCTTGTGACAGCGCAAGATGTAAACATTAATAGCATCCTCCTCGGCTAGCCTTGTGGTGCTAGGTGAGCTAGCAATAAATGCACATTTCCTTCTGCGTGGTGATGTAGTTGGCAGATGTAGTTCGGTAGAGAGAAAATAGTTCCTACATGAAACTGCCCACAAGGTCTGTGGATTATCCTAAGTCAGTAGTTCATGATTTCTGGAAAGAGACATTGCTGTTGAGTTTTTCAAATGTATTTTTTGGCGCTTTGAGCAACACAAGCCAAGTGCCATCTAGTTCCATTATATTGGAGAGAAGGCAGACATCTCTATGGCTGTTATCTCCAACAATGAGCAACTCACACCAAAACAATCAAGACTGATAAATAGCACTACAGGTAAAAGGAAAAATACCTATTTTTGATTTTGGGGTGAACTGTCCCTTTAAGAAATGTTTTTCTGTTGTTGGCCGCCTTCTGATGACAGAAGTGTCCATGTGTTAGTGTTTGTGTCATGAATCCTCACAGATACAAGCCATTTAATGCGTAATTCATCGCAAAGTACGCACAGCAGTGAGATGACACTGATGTGAACATTTTGGAAAAGGCAGGCTGTCGAGTGTGAAATGGCCTTTGCTTCCACTGTCTGTTGCCACTTGAAAACATGTTTGTCCTCCAGCTTCTGGTCTGTCTGTGCTCAGCTTCAGCACACTGTTCGGCTGTGTGTGGAGCTCCAACACACCTTTATATTCATTTCACATCTAAAGATCAAAGTCAGTAGACACTTTTTCATTTTGATTGCCCCCACGCCTTATCACACTTAAATTAATGTAGTATGTGTTATGTTCGGCACCTCATTGTGTTTGTTCTTACATGATCACACTAGGTTAATGTGATTCGTGTTAACATTGAATAAATTAGCATAATTAGTGCCAACAGAAATAGTGCAGTGTGTCACTCAGCAGCATCTTGCGTTCTACAGTCTCATGTTAAGCTTCTTCCAAGCAATGAATCAAAATCTTTTTTTATGAAAATGTACATTTCTTCTCTTTCATTTTATTTTCTGCAGCTCGTACATGGGCTGAGCCATGTCCTCTGTGGCAAAGTTTTCAACTTGCTGTTACATTAATTTCATACAATTTGCTATATCAATCTAAACCTACAGTCACAATGTTGCTGTAGATTGTACAATGGGAATACATTTGAGTGCATATTAGGCTTTCAATGACTATGATTATTGGGTTTAAATTAGTGAGGGAAGATTCACAAAAGTTTAGGTGTCATGCATCCTTAATGCATCAGCACACAAGGCCCTTCATCGACATATCAGAGTCCGTCGTCCTTAGTTACCAGTGAGCTTTCCTTTCTTTGGCAACCAGCTCCAGGAAATGGGAATGATTCGCAAAGAGCGGGAAGGACGAGTCAACATCAACCCACTGGACTTGTCCTGCGTCATCGCCAGCTTGCAGCGGCAGCTCGCTCACACTGTTGCCTACGGTAACGACATATGAGATATGTCATTGTCCTACAAAAACCCCATTTGTTGCAACCAGAGAGAAAATACCTCAAGAACCATAACAGGGTTTGGATAGTTAGAAAGGAAAAGAAAACACTGGGCCTCATTCACCAATTGTTAAAGAAGCATTTCACTGCTGGAAGGACAGCCTTGTCATAAAACTGTGCTGTCTATACAATAGAAAGATGCAAATACTTTTGAAATTGGTGCTACATGACATGGGCTGTGGTATTCAAGGCCCTCATGTGAGGTGAGCCCACAGAGATACTAGAATGAATAATAGCTGTGGATTTAGAGAGGGGTCCATAGAGAAAGCCTGTGAACAGGGTCCAGAATTTTGTGCTAGACCCCTGACTACCAGAATGCACTACGCTGCACCAGACCAATAAACACTCCCACTAGTGGGTAAAGTAATGCAAAGTGCCTTTAAACTGCAAGCTAAAATGTGCTTCAGAAAACATTTGAGACCAGTTATCAGCAACGCAGTAATAGAATTCTGGTTTATATTTGATCAGCGCTGTCTAATTTTACTGTTTGATTTCAGTGCCATCCAACACTTAGTGATTGATCATGTTATGTATAGGCCCAAAGTAGGTCTATTTCTGCATTCCAGGTCTATTTTCACAGTGGCAGATTTATTGCTGCTGCAAGATGTTGCAGATTAAGCCCTGGGGAGGGAATGCATCTTCCAGGACCGTGTAGATCTATTTGCAGAGATTGAGAGATCGCAACCTACTTGATCAGCTGCAGGCTTAATTCTCTGAACTTTTATTTTCAGCTTCTGTGCTTTAATATAGCTATGTAGTCTTACACACTTATATTTGGATTTCTCAGGGCATTGACTTAGACTTTTCTTCTGACCTTTCTCAAGAAAAAAGAACTAAAAATAAACTTAGAGAGATATTAGTGAATGAGGCTCATTCTTCTTCATTACTGATACCTGAGTCATCATGAAAGTTGACAGCAACTGTCTCCATCCAAGCATTGTCAGTGTTTCTAGGATCATCCACATAGCCTTTATAGACCTGAGGAAGAAAAAAAATATATATATATTTGATTCCCTCATGAAAGCAATTGTTGAATAAAATGTGACCGTGAACAAGTGGGTGAACTGCTGACCAGAAACCCTGGTGATTTGAAGAGTTTGGTGATGCGTTCACTGATCTTCGCTCTCTCTGCTGGCGAAACTGCCAACGAATTCAACGCTTCTTCCGAGAACTCCCGCTGCAGCGTGAGAGAGACCTGCTCCCCTGGATCTACCATCCCCTACAAAACAAGCACATGCACACAAATAAACAGGCAAGTCACATGGCCGTGACACCTTACATACCAGAAACCACTCAAACCTGTCCTGTCTTAACATTTAATTCTTTTTATTGTCCCTGATCATTCTTGAATAGCTGTGAGAAAATCATAATAGGCACACCCTAAACAATGAAGCTTGTAAAAGAAATATGAAAGCCACCAACCCCAGGAATGGCCCACTCCCCGCAGTCTTTCCTTTTGATGGACACAAACTGCAGGATAGGCTGCTTGGAGACTGAGTGAGATATCTTTGCTCCTTTGGCATCTACTTTCCACCTGCCAGACGATGACACACATTAGACCATCAGGCATTTATAAAAAACAAACAAACTGCAAAGTGCATAAAGTTCTCCATTTTTGTGACATGAAAGACAACTGTTCTGATACAGTGATACCATCTTTTGGAAGAACCTTAGTTGCCTGGTCGTAATGAATTATTGACTTGGTTTTCCCCGTTTGAATAATTTTTATGTTACTAAATTGAGTAATGAACTATGGTCAGCAAGTGTGATAATGATACCGATGTGTAAAGTAAAGAAAAAGTTACCTGGTGACAATGGGATCGGCTGCGTGATTGGGTCCCCATCGTCCCAACAAACCTCTACCAGTCACCCCAGTGCGTCCACGAGGATTTCTACATGGGTAAAAAGTATTTGTTTATGAGCAGTTTTAAGAGCATACGTTTACAAAAATCTAAATATTTTACAAACACAAAAATTATCAGAAAAGGGCACAAAGAGCACTGTAGGGTTTCCAATTAAACTCTTTAGTTTTTAGAACAAGTGATCACAGTCCTGCTCTGGCTTCTCATCCTGACATGTGTATAACTGTTAAATATTCATTAAAGGAATACACCCACAAAATGACAATTGTTACCTTGAATTTGTGCATATGCCTCCACAGTAAACAAAGAAACCAAAAAACAGCAAACATTTTTGATGGACTGAAGTAAAAGGGCGGCAGGTTTAACAACAGAAAAGTATATCAATACATCCAATTACAAACTTATAAAACGTGCAGAGTAATCCAAGTCTTATTCATCCAGTGTTATGCTCAGTACTTCCCAAACAGACAGCCATTTCCGGGAACTTATTGGAGAGTGAAACCTATCTGTGCTCTCTTTATTTCGTCATTTCACCTCGTTTAACATGGGAGCTGCTGCTCTACTGCTGCCTTCATCAATTTTTTTGCATTACTGCGTAACTTTGGTGCTGTAAAGGGTTAGTTCAGATTCCCTCAAGTCACACAACAACACAAACAAACTACCGATCTAGGCAGCAGTAGACTAGCAGTTCCCATGTTCAATGAGGTAAAATTACTGTTCTTGTCAATGAAGTCTGGTTCTGAAGGGAGCACTGATAAGTTTGACTTTCTGTTCAGTTCCCAGTCAAACAGGACTGTCTGTTTGGGAAGTACTGAGCATACGACTGGATAAATGAAACTTGGATAATACTGTTGAGTTGTGTGAGAGTTTATAAACAGATGCTTCACAAATTCAAGGTAACATGGGCTGAGTAAATTAAATACAAATGGTCATTTTATGGTGGAAGTATTCCTATAAGCAACATCTTAAACATTAACATTTAGTGAAATGACTAATGTTATGTAAAAGGATTGCTAATACTAGAGAGAATCATCATCCCCCTTGGCAGCTCTATGCAGCTGCTGCTACTGAAAGTAACATTAGGAAAGAGTTTGCTATGTTATTAGCCATCAAAAATATAAAATCTGATACAATATACATCGTCTTGTTACTTCTAACTTTCTTTTGGAGTCTACTCTCTAATTGTGAGGCATGTAAATTACTGACTATAGATGTGAACTACCTGTTTTTGTGCAAAACCAACTGAGAGTGTAAGAACAATTTCTCTATAACTTACAGTGGCTTTCCTTTTTCTATTTTGTAGCTGCCGCTGAAGCTTGTTCTGTCCACACCACCGTCCACAGTGTTGAACTTTGGAGAGAAAGAGCTGCGAGCAAAAGTCATCAAAACTGGCATGAAAAATCTCCAGCTGCTGCTTTGAAAACAAACAGCATGTGTAACAGTCAGAATATTTCACAGCAGCCAAGACAGTGACTACCAACATACATATCAACCTACTGCTCACCCAATATCAGGGTCCGCCCATGCTGGCTTCTTTAATACTGAAGGGTCAGTGTGGGAGACTGGATTATACTGCGGCCAGCTCTGACTCCAGTCCACCTTGTCATCAGGCACGAGAAAGCGCTTGATTTTGGATCCTGGATACTGTGGACATCTGGACTTGACATGAGGCGCTGCTGAGGATGGCATTGTCTGGACACTGGTCGTGTAGAGGTGACAACAACTGGCACTGATGGGTCTGATAGTTCTGAAAGGGTGAGAAGATGAGCAAGAGATGGCAGACCTGCAAGGGAGGAAATATGAGACATGGAAATCCAGTAAGTAAGTAAGTAAGTAAGTAAGGCGCGCTCTGCCTTCCCTGCAGCAGCGTGGTCCCAGCCGGCCACCACCCACATGCACTCCTTGCTCCCCTGGCTCTTCTGCAAATAATGGAAACACTTTCCTAATGAAGTGATGGCAGCTTTAATCTTCTGACATAAACTGACAACACATTAATTCAGAGGGAAACCAAGCACTTGCAGATCATACCAGAACAGCAGGACAGCTGCAATTATACTGCAATACACATCTGTTGCATGATGGTTTAGCTATGAATTGTTGAATTTTGCACGACATAACGTTTCATATTATTATTATATTAAAAGGAAATAAAGCCTGGCTATCATGTTTGCATATAAGCAACATTAAAATACAGCACAACGATAATAAACAGTTAGCTAATGCTTATGTCTACTTAAGTATTGACTTCAATCATACCGCCAGGCACTGATCAAGGACTTTGACAGAAACAGCTACTGCAGCAAGTACAGTGTCAGCTTAAAACTGAAACTGTCCTATAATGTCAAATAGTCACAGTTTTTAACGTTGGTTAAATCTATACAGGAAACGTTACTGTCTACCGTCCATACCTAACTCCGGGGGAGCATACGGTGTACGGGAGTCCGAAGAGAGTGAGCGCCAGACGAAGACGACCGAGCCAGTCCCGTCGCAGAAGAAAATGTACCATTCCTTGGACAATTAAATCAATAGTTAACAACCACAACACGCAGCGCAAAGTAACCAGGAAGTGCTCCGCCCGACGCGATGACGTCAGCAAAGGGGTGTGGTTACGGCAGTCGCACTCGTTTCCATGGTGATAACATTCAAGTGTACCACAATAAAGGTAAAAATATTATACATAGAAGGGTTGAAACCGATATAACGCTATATTTTATAGCTATAACTTAGACACAAGAAACACAATTTTATTGCATCTGTTTTTGTGTATCTAAACTATAAATGTTTCATTTAAAATCTAGTAAGTTCCTTTTGTCAATCAATTTAAATTAACAATCAGATGTTGATGGTTGAAAAAGGACAATTACCCACCTAGTCAGTATCTGTTTTGCTGTAATGTCAGTTGTGAGGTGGAAAACCGTATTGGCCTTTTACGTGGAAGCCCACAATTATAACAGGTTTCCTCATATATTAATGTCAATATATTTAAGGGACTGTTCGTTATTTATAAGAGGGGAGGGGTGGTGTAAAAAGGGGGAGGCATATCAAATCATTTTTTAAGGGGGGGGGGGGGCTTATGTTGTTTATTTTGGCTAAGGGGAGGGGCATACAATTTTAAATGGCTGTATTTTGTATTTATTTTATTATTTTAATTTTGACCAACTAACTGGCATACCAAACAAGAGTAAAAAAATGCCATAGCTTTTTCTAACTCCAGGATTTGATCTTCAACTTTCAAATTTAAATCATCCAAGAGGAAGTTTTTAAAATCTAACAACTGACATATGGTGGAGGGAGGTTGATGTACTTTCCTCGTCAGTCAGTCAGTCAATATTTGTAACTTTGTGGGAAGGTGAAAAAAAAATAGATCAAACAAAAAAAAAAAAAAAATCACATGCCAGTCTCCCCTCCTCAGATAAGTAAAGAACAGTCCTTAAAATATAAGGCCTGAGACCATGTGTCCTCATATGGGGACATCACATTTTGGGTTTACCTGACCTTATACTTAATTCTACTTGACTTAGACCTGCTGTCCTCGTTTGTGGACACTTTTGTTGTGCCATATAGTGATAGTGAGACCACAATACACTAATCTATGTAAAAACAAAATGGCAGCCATCTGTGCCAAGTCAGCCTGCAGCTAATCCAAACACAAAAGTGAACAAGGTCCAAAACCTGATCACTTTTCAGTGTCGAAATTGTTTATTCATAATTAATGAAGTTTGTAGTTTAATATGGCAACAGATTTGACCAATTTTAGCCACAGTAACAGTAACAAGCTCAGACAGTCTTGATTAGGAAGTACTCGTTTGAGGACACTGGGACTTAATTATCATTGACAATGTGTAGTTTTTAAACGTATCAGGTCATACTGATCCCATCTAGCAAGGAGAAATTAAAAATGCACAAAGGTTCGGATCTCAGGAGGATATATTGTTGTTTATTGTCAACAATAATAATTGTATAATGTTTTTCATTGCAAGTCCTTATACATGGAAACAAAGAGACTGTTCTGTAACATAACGTCATGACGTCAGTTGGTGGTATACAGGGGTGGATAATCACAAACAAATAAATGAAATGAGAATTTGATCATAAAGTCTATTTTTCTTGTCTCAACAGGTAGCATGCAACATATTTCGGCACGCCCACTCGTGGCTGCTGCTGCATGTTTATTTTGCAGATTGCGCTTGTTTCGCTGTAACATTGGAGCTAACCAGGCGGTGCCTGTAGCCAACTGACGCGACTCCGCTCGAGCAAGTCACCCTGGGAAGCATATCTAACGCACCTGTATTACCGTAGTTTGGCACGCGCATTTACGCTCGGTGCTGAGACCAAATCCGCGCTCGCGCACGAAATCCATTTACACTCCGGTAGTAGAGAGGGCCCTGATCGAGTCGCTTTGCTCCGTCAATCAAGCAATCTGTTCGGTTAAAGCTCCGGACAAACGTTAATCCGTGCTGAGAGCGTCGGTGGTCCCTCGGTGAAACACAGTGACAGCGCAGGAGCGGTTTGGAGAGGAAGAATGGCGGATTCGAGCAGCACTGCAGCAGCGGTCGGGGCCGCAGGCTCCAACTGCGCTTCTGCTGCCGGGGCGCCTCTCCCGGTTGCGCAGGATGGAGCGCCCGCAGCTGTGGGAGCCAAGCCCCCGTGCGAGTCCGTGAAGGGCCAGATGTTTGATGTTGGCCCCCGCTACACGAACCTGTCTTACATCGGGGAGGGGGCGTACGGAATGGTTTGGTGAGTTGTGCTTGTCGTCTCTGTCGGGCCACCGTAGTGTCTAAATCAAAAGTGCTAGCTAACATAAGCTGTTTGTTAGCAAATACCGTTAGCCAGCTAACCATAGCTGCTGTATTCAACAAGCGTTGCCCAGTAAATGTGAGTGCGGTGTTGATGTGTGTGTTTAAAACCGCTGCCCAACATTCAGACATTGTTGAACCTGAAGGCAGCTCATGTTGTGGTTAGCAGGTTAGCTGACTGGCTACAGGCGTGGCTATGAGCTTTACAGGAAACAAGATCGGGAGTGATTGCGCAGGACGTAGTCTGCTATCCGATGAGAAATCTTTTGCAGACTGCATTTGACAGCAAATGTGAGCTAGTTATCGCTACATCCATGCCATACGTCCTGCAACAGTCTCACAACCACATTAATTTCTGCCTAAATTCTGATTGTTAGCCTGCAGCAAGGCTGCTGCAGAGGATGCGAGTGGGATTTATCAGTTTAAGCGAGGCCTTTCCTCGTATTATCGCTGTGTGAGATCTACAGCCCTGTGTGGACATGTTAAGCAACCCTGTTGCACTTGACATCAATGCCAAGTCATCGCAATCGAGGGTGAACTGTGAACAGAATCAGATGTGACAGCACTGCGTGTCAGTGCAAAGTGGACGGTAGCATGAGAGCTGGGCCCACACAGACATTTCAACAAGATACGCCGTGTGGATCACTGTCATCTCCAAACAGAAGTGTGTCAGCACTGTGTTATTTTGTCACTGTCATCACGGGGCATGTGATTCCACTTTTGCAGCATTTGGTGTTTGTAAACATTGGCAACACTCTCTGGTTTGTACAGTGAAAGAAAACCAATTATAGTTTAAACGTATGATTTACACTAACTTCAAAACTGCGTGTTGATTATTATCCAGGTGTAGAGATGTGATTTTAACCAACATACAGTGCTGTTTGTTCATGCCACAGTATTCCAGCCATGGCAGACAGCACACAGGCATGTGAACTTACTCAGTTTATGCAGTGTGTTGTGCAATAAGAAAAAAAAAACCGCCTTTACTAACAGGGAAGATGTGATGTAACTGTTGTTCCTGTTGAGGGTGAGTGTCTGTGTTGAAACTGAGTTTGGATGATTTTTTTCCCCCATACAAAGGGACAGTGAATTCAAGGGTCCCAGAAATGCACCATTGACAGCTGCTCTTAGCCTCCATCTACTCCACACCTACACCACACTGACACTGCACCTACACTCAGGCATACACCTACAGTACTTCACAACAAATCACAGCAAAAAGACGTGTGCATCTTGGCAGTGGAGACAGTCTGCAACGCCCTTTTGGAGCTTAGTATTTGCCTCTTTTTTTTTTTGATAACGTCATTGTGCGTGAATTGTACAGTCAGAGTGTAATATGAGACCTGTTGTGTGCTTATTCTTTCCCCATCCACCCTACCCAGCTCTGCTATGGACAACGTGACAAGCCAGCGTGTAGCCATCAAGAAAATCAGCCCATTTGAGCACCAGACGTACTGCCAGCGCACACTGAGGGAAATCAAGATCCTGCTGCGTTTCCACCATGAGAATATCATCGGCATCAACGACATTCTCAGGGCACGGCACATTGACAACATGAGGGATGTGTATCCTTTAATGCCTTACAGGAGGGGCCATGCATCTGTCACTTATTCCCCAAATTAAGATTGAATCAAACCTGAAAGTTGAAAGCCTTATTTTTATTTATGTAGTGCTGCACTTACTATAAGTGTAACACTCAGAAGGTGTTAATTAAAACATCCAGTCATTTTGCCTTCAACAACCTGCAACACAACAGTGTACAGTGACTTCTGAGGAGCAACAGCTCTGCTTTTTCATTTCAAGTGTGTGGGAGATTTATGTCGTGAGTACACCTGACTTAGAAATGATCGAGGCAATGTGTCAGTGTGGTGAGGTTACAGCAAACAAATAAACAAGGAGATATTAATCCAGCTTCCAGTCCTCATACTCAAGCCTTACTGTAGAGCCCCAAGATTGGTTTGAGCAGGAGTTCAGTGGAACAGATAATAAGGAGCAAAACCGAGACAGTTGTGGCTTTTATGGCTGGACAAGCTACTGTTTCGGCTATATATGAAATATAAACAGTAACAAAATTGTTTTGAGGTGCTGGGTCTAACTGATAATTACTTTAAATTACAGTTTAACGACTCGTGGCAGTATTTTGAATTTGAGTGCAGTAACCGTTTTGGCCACATTCTTACATACAGCGCCTTTAAACCAGTAATATTTGTTTGTTTGGTTGCTAACAACAGAGGCCAATGTAAAGACACAAATGGCCCTATCTAGAACCAGTATTTAGCTTGTCTCTTCTGGGCTACTGTAGAAACAAGGGCGTGTAACATGGTGGACTCTGTGGACAAGGCCCTGCTCCCTATATAGACATAAACAGCTCATTCTAAGGTAACAAAAACACAACAATTCTTATTTCCAGGTGATTACACACAAAAGAAAATGTACTTGTTATATTATTTTTAATTTCTGCCAATATATCCTCCTAAATCCTACACACTGGAGCTTTAAATCTCCAAACATTTAGAATCAGCTTTACATAGTCAAGCTGTTAATTTAACACAATCTAAAACTGATCAGTTGAGTATTTTGACAAGTTTTGACGTGTCTGCTGTTAGCATTTACCTGCATTTTTCAGGTCAGTTCTTGCAGACTTTCTGAGTGACAGTAGTGATTTACAGAGCAATTAGCAGTGGACTGTGGCCCCACTGGTCAGTGAGCTGCTACTCCTTCAGTTTTTCTGTGAAAAGCTGCTTTGTCCACTTAAAACAGTGGAAAAGAAAATGTATAATGTCCATGTATTATTCAGGCCCGGTTTTCTTGCTTGATCTCTTTAGTTGCTCCACTGTTTTGGGTTGTTGACTGAATCCTGATCAAGGGATGGCACCAACTCCACTTGTATACCCCTTTCTACCAAATAAGCTCTGATTCTTGAGCTGGTTCTGTTCAGGATTCTTTGAATCTTGGTGCTATCTCGTGAACCAGCCTGCCCGCGTTTCCACCAGATTTGAGTTGAACCATTGTAATCATCGCAGGGCGCTGCGCAACTGAAGTAAACAGTTGTAGCAAGATGGTGGTTCACACTGATTACCTGCATGGTTTTGTTCTGTTTTTACAGATTATTGTTTTAATCCGAAAAACAAGCATGAACCCACTAATGAGCCCACTGCATGCTCTTTTTTTCTCTATTGTTTCCTTCTCCATCCTCTCTTTCCAACCTGTGGAATATGGCATGGCCACTGATATCATCATGGTTGACACTTCAGGGTCAAGACAACAGATGAGAAACAGCTATTTTGGGTCAATCTGCTCTGAGCGGTTCAAAATTAGATGTGTGAACCAGAATGAAGCCTGTTTCGTGTTGGTGGAAAAGGGGTGGTTCTGATCTGTATGCAGCTCAGCTGGCAGGAGGAGCATTGCACAATAGAGTGACTTATATTACACAGCTATGCAAGTGGCTCTGTGAGGCTGTATTTGGGTACAGTGATGTTAAGATATTACAATTCTCTGGGAATCATGAATGTTGGTACCAAGGTTTGTACCAGTCCATGCAATAGCTGTTTAAATATTTAAGTCTGGATCAAAGTGGTGGACCAACTGACTGTCATTGCCATTCCCACAGCTATGCCACTAGCTTAGCTAAAGAAAAGTACGCTCTAATAGTATTGCAAAAACCTGCAGAAGGATATGTCTCACTGGTCGTGCAGCCGTTTTAGACCCTCTATTCAAGGGCACTTTTGACTGTCTGTATCAGATGTGTTAATGATTGGATAACTCAAATGATTCGCTACATATTTTAGCTGCTAGTTGTTGTGTCACAGTTGTTTAATGTTATGATTTGAGGAACAAAATTATTGCACCACAGTTATTGCGCCTAATTGACCAAGCTGACCAAGTCTCAGTTTTCCCTACAAGACTCAAGAAAACATGACAGAGAAGTCATTGCACCCTGAAACTGAAGGTCAAACCACATGAAATTTGAAAAGGGCAAATGTAATATCAAATACAGTCCAGCAGCCCCCGCTTTGATTTTATTCATAAACTTCTGTTGCTGAATAATTTACAATACATTAGAAATCACTCTCAGAGTCATCCTTATGTTTCTCCTGGTGTCAGTGGATACTTTCTGCCGTGCTGTTGTCCTCCTTGACCCGTCCATCCTTCCAGCTACATCGTGCAGACTCTGATGGAGACGGACCTGTACAAGCTGCTGAAGACCCAGAGGCTGAGCAACGACCACGTGTGCTACTTCCTCTACCAGATCCTGCGAGGCCTCAAGTATATTCACTCAGCCAACGTGTTGCACCGTGACCTCAAGCCCTCCAACCTGCTCATCAACACCACCTGCGACCTCAAGGTCAGCACACACACACAAATCATCATCACTAGTATTAACTAGAGTACTGTATCTACTTTTTAATTTTTCTCAGGCAGCAGAAAAAAGACAAATTTAGATATTTTTTTTTACACATAAACCGACAGGATAACTACACATGCATGTTTTTGCTTTCATATGGAGTTATGTGGAAATCCTTCATTTATCTGTTGTAAACTTAGTATAGATGTTAAACATTCCCTGTGATACAAAAATAGTAGCTGGTACACTTCATGTTTGGGGGACAGAAGTTAAAATGAGGATATTCTCCCACACTCAGATGGTGCATTCAAGCCAAATGCTTATTTTCAGTTATCTAAAAAAATGTCTTACACAAGAATCCAATGTCTATTTAAACATTGGTACCACTTACAAGTTACAGCGTTCACCAAGACTGAGGAAGCATCCTAGGAATGTTGGATATGGATGATGAATTGACCCGAGCCCTTTCTTGCTTGTCTTGGCTGTACACTGTGCAGTAAATGGTTCACTTTAAAAATGTAAGCACTGAATCAACTTTGATACTTGGAGATACTCAACATTAACTTAATCACAGTTGGATTGTGATGCTGTTAAAAAACTCTTGAGGCGTTTCCCTTTCCCGATTCTGCTTTGTTCTTAAATGGGTATTTTTGTTATTTTAGCAGCAAAGTAGCCCAATATGAGGTGGAATAAGTGAAATACTTCTGGAGTGTATTAATTAGGATCAAAACAATATTTTTTTAACAATATTTATTGCCCAGTTAGGTGTCAGTACCTTAGAATAATAGACCAAAGGCGTCTTTCCCTAACACAATACAGCTGCAGGATGGTTTCAGGTCTATATTTGTATTTTGAGTTTCTATCAGTAAATTTTTACCTGCTTTAATGGTCAAAGCACACTTTATTTTCCTCATGCCATCTGTGCTGGAACACCTGTATTCACCCTTTGTCTGAGCAGTCATTTTAGTACCTGTCTGTGTAAGCCCCCCTCCCGAAAAAGCCCACTCCGCTCTGATTGGTCAGTGTTTCAGGATCTTGCGCATCTCACCGTCACAGCAACTGGGAAATGACCATAATGAAAAATTGTGGCACTCTACCATGAAAAATCACCAATAAAAACCTCTAAACACAACCAAACATGCTCCAGCAGGAATCTGAAATCAGGGAGAAATTAACAACATCAGCAAGCAAGATTACCTGACATTAGCGTGTGGCTACATGCAGCCGTGTACTTGCAGCTCGAGTGTGTGTGTGTGTGTGTGTGTGTGTGTGTGTGTGTGTGTGTGTGTGTGTGTGTGTGTGTGTGTGTGTGTGTGTGTGTGTGTGTGTGTGTGTGTGTGTGTGTGTGTGTGTGTGTGTGTGTGTGTGTGTGCAGCAGCACTTTCTCCCATGACAAATGACCAATAAAACCTTCTTAGTACAAGCGGACATGTTCCAGCAGGAATATGATCTGAAATTCGAGAAAAATTAACAACACTAGCAACCAAGATGACCTATTTCCTTGATGCTATAGCAGATAGCTTCATGTAGCAGTGTCATGATCTGATGTCAACTTGTCTCAAAGGTAGAAAAAAAATGTTGGAAACAGAGTATGCAGAACGGTCTGAAACTTTAGGGTTTTGCTCACAGGGATTATTTGAAATGTAAGCCACATTTATTGATAATAATAATTTACATCCACTGCTTTTTATGTTTGTGAAGATGTATCTACAGTTATGCTAAATGGTACTGCTCTATGCCCAATCAAATCATTGGTTGCTAAAATGCATTCTGGAAAATGTAGGAAACCACAAGTTAAAATCAAAGTGCATAGCAAACAAGTTGAAAGAAAGCTTGTCTTAAGCATCGCAGATTAATGATGATTCATTTCCTTCACTCTGTTTCCGCAGTGATTCGTCAGTGCTGGTCTTTTTACCAGAACCTAAAACAAGCCACTATAAACACATTGATATGAGCCATCAGGGTTCTCTTCTCTCTTTGCTGGGTTGTACAGCTTCAGAGTACACTTGTGAACTCTCAGCAGCACAGCCATCAATCCCTGGATTAGTTGATCATGTGGGAGGAGTGGAGAACAAAGGCAGCACATGTTGCAGCTACTTACTGATACATTCCTCTACAGGATAAAAATAAATAAATAAACCCTCATTACTGCAGCTGTTCATTACATCTGTGACTCTGTATCACTGATGTTACGTAGAAGGGTACGTCGCAGATTTGCAACCAGTTTTGTGTCATAACAGCGTGGGTAGTATGTCTAAATGAAGTGTTGGAACCTTCCCTCCATCTTACCAGTGTCTAGATATCCCACCAGATAAAACATTTTGCGCCACTTGTGCCGCCACCACAGACTCAAAGAGTATAGAAGTGGATCAAAAGACTGACCCACCTCTATCTCTCTCTCAAACAGACCAAACTCCGATCAAACAGGCCACCATTTCAAATGGATGCATTTCCATTACATCACCTACCAGCGGGAGTTTTTATTGGTCTGGTGCGGCACTGTGCATTCTGGTCATTGTAGGTTTTCTACCTCTTGGGCAAAAGCAAATGCCACAGTCCTTTTCCTGTCTTTTTTCTCTGTCTTTTTCTCTCTCATGTAGCACCAATTTCAAAAGTATTTGCCTCTGTCTACTGTACAGAAAGCCTTGTATTTATTAAAAGATCTTCTTTCCAGCAGCAAAATATTTCTTTGTTGTGTTTAGTCATAATGCAATACTAAAATAGATTTAAAATAATTGATCCACTCAGCTAACAAAGGCAAATAAATAGGAAACAGATATTATGATTCCTCCCCTCTACTGGAATACTGCCTGCCCCACATTTCCTGCAATCTGATATTTTAATTACACACAAACATAATGTAGACGTTCAGGCCTTAAGATTAGAAAGTAAAGTAGGAGCAATAAAGCTTCAGAGAGGCATAAAAATGGGAACTGGTAGAGCTGTATGTGAAGTGGCTTCTCCAGTTGAAGGAAAATCTTAAAATATGTTCAGCTTTACCTATTCTCATATTCTTAATGCATGTGGGGCTTGACTTGTATAAATATAATGTTTCTGATGTCTGACTTTTTGTGTCATCTTCAGATCTGTGACTTTGGCCTGGCACGTATAGCCGATCCTGAGCACGACCACACAGGTTTCTTGACTGAGTACGTGGCTACACGTTGGTACAGGGCTCCAGAAATCATGCTCAACTCTAAGGTAAGTATGTGTGTGTTTGTGTGAGAAACAATGTGGATTGTGTATTGGACTGGATTGGTTTGTTAGGCTCCGATCAGACAGCTACAGAGCTGCAACCTTAAAACCTGCATGAAAAATGGACAGGTGAAGGTCACTTGGGGACTGGACAGAGAGAAATGGAGATCCATTGTGCCTCGTCTGGATGATGGTTGGTTCAAGGCTTATATTAGAGTGAGTAGGTGACAGTTTGACAATCTGCTGTCAATCATTGGGTCCAATTATGGTTGGTAAAATGTTAGAAATTAGCTGAAGCTACAGTTTGTCCTGATTTGTCTTGCAGCTTGCCTCAGGCGATGATAAAAGTGAGCTAACGTTAATTTAACATAGACCATGTACGCTGCCACTTGTTGTCATCGCCACTACTCTCAATTCATCTGATTGGACATTGGGGAAAAAAGGGCCAATGACATGGAATGCTCTTCTATTCTGAGTTGAAGTTTTTCTACTGGAGGAATTCAGGGTGCTCCTGCAAAACATGTGAGGCACCAAAAATGGAAAAATACGAGGTGTTCAGCAGTGCAAAAGCAGTGAGCAGAACGCTTCATTCTCATTTAAAACCATCACAAAAAGCCGTCTCAAGCTGCTAAAAAGCTCTTTGTCTGATCAGGTCCTTGGTTTGTTTACTGTATGTACAATATGTTCGTTTGTGTCTCAGGGCTACTCCAAGTCCATTGACATCTGGTCAGTGGGCTGCATCCTGGCTGAGATGTTGTCCAACAGGCCCATCTTTCCTGGGAAACACTACTTGGACCAGCTCAACCACATACTGGGTGAGTTTTCACTCATTTCTACAAGATGTTAACACTACGAAGCAGGGCTGCAGGAATAAAATAAGTTAAACAGATTTTAATGTGTGTTCAGCTCTTTACTCTTTCACAGTACCTGTGCTTCTGCTACATCGTCATTCCTATATCCAAAATATTGCCACACAGCAATTATTTTTTAGGCACCGGTTCCTCTCTGGCATTTACAGTTTTTAGTTCAATGGTGTTCATTATGTCTTTAGTTTCTTATAATGACTTAAGTTGTTCTTTTATCTCAGACGTGTTAGGATGTTACATACCTTGACATGTTTCGGCTTCCTCAGAAGTGTCACTTGGTGGTTGTGACGCATCTTTATCAGCTGCCAAAACTGGTCACGCCCCCCTAATATCAGCTGATTTGACAGATCAGCTGATAAAGACGCATCACAACCACCACCAAGTGACACTTCTGAGGAAGGCGTAACAACAACCTAATACATGGCTGACAAGTTATCAAGACAAAATACAGAGAAAAACAAAAACAATAATAAATGAATTGAAATGAGAAGAGAGGTAAAGAGACAAACAAACAAACAAAAATAAAAATTACTAGGAGTTAAAAGGCAGCATTCGCTAGTAAGCTTTATAGGGGTCCCAAATCCTTGAGAACAGGTCAGTTTTACCCTTAAGTGACTATCCGATCTTCTCTAAGCTCAAAGACATCAATAGGTCTCTAACCCAGTGTCTTAATAGGGGAGTGTCAGGGGATTTCCAGTTTAGCAAAATAACCCTTCTTGTGGTATGTGTTGCTTGGGCTACTGCCCCATGCTGGAATTCAGACAGTGGTGAGCTCACTGGTAAAACTCCAAATAGAGCAGTACATGGAGAGGGTTGGATATTTGTGTTATGTTTATCAGAGTGACATTTTAATATCTATTCCCACAGTTTAGCCACTGAGGGGCAGGCCCAAAATGTATGGTATAAGGATGCAGATTCAAACTTGCATCTAATGCAGGTTGGGTCAAAATTAGGTGCAGTCAGACTCTCCCCTCCCATATCTGTACTCCAGGCTCCCCTCACTCCCAACATTGAAGGGTTCTGAAGTGCAATAAGATTACTATAAATATTTGAAGTCGCACTTCTCGAAAGTTCCGTCATTTGAACAGTTGAACAGTGGGCGGAGGTTTAGTTAATGGTTGGTTTTTTTTATGGGTTTTTGGTTAGACATCTGAAATAAGGTCTGTGGTGAATACAAGCTTTAGAGACTTTAACGTTTAATTCTATGAAATAAAATAACGTCATTAAATTCCCCAGTTGTGAATTCTGAAGCCTTTACATGTCTTAAAAAGGCAGTTGCTAACAGGTGGTTTAATGAGACAACAGAAAATCATCGCACCAAACACAGCTTTACTTGTGGTGGCAATGTTAAGTCGTGCGACCGTAGTGCAGATTGTTTAAAGCCTAGCGTTAGCTTTTTACTTCTAGCTATTGCATCTACACTTCAATAATCCTGGTGGTGTTCATTTGTAAAGATTATCTTGCTGAATAAAATGTCTAAGTATCAAACATTTGTTTGTCACGGAACTTATTTTCTGCTATAAACCCTAACAAGAGAACTAGAGCGACGGTAACTTCCGTGTCGACCAACAAAAATCCTTGCATCCCTGTGTAAAACAACAACATGAAGACTCTGTAGTCCAAACCAGGATGGCAAACTTAATTACTTCTTTCAACTATAATAAAAGCAGCACTTACCATATCCACTCCTTTGTTCTGACCTTTCATGACAAAAGGCCTAGTCTTGTACACTTTCTCTGCCAGAGGGAACTTCAAATTCACTAAAAAATACAAAATAGCTTACAGTTGCTTCGAGTATACAACAGCTTACCTCACACAGTCTGCTAGACGTAGTTGTCGCTGCCTGCAAATCTGTTCACATCAGAACCTTTTATTGAATGAGTGTCACAACTGTTGTATAGCAGCTGTCGGTTTGCATAAAATGAAATGTTTGTCATTTATTAGTCACACCCCCAGTGAGCAAAGGCCTCAACTGCCGCACCCTGTTCCTGACATAGGCTATCAGTTGAGTAGCCATATTGACACATATTCCCTCGCTCTTCTCTGTTTGCAGGCATCCTTGGCTCTCCATCTCCAGATGATCTGAACTGCATTATCAACATGAAGGCGAGGAACTACCTGCAGTCTCTGCCTCATAAAAGCAAGGTCCCCTGGGAAAGTCTCTACAAGGCAGACTCCAAAGGTATGGCAGCGCTATGTGTTACTCATTTGTAAATTTAGAATGTCAGGGAAGAAAATAAGATGTTTAAATTTAGAATAACAAAACCTACATACTAATCTGGGGAAGTAGGAGGAGAAGCCGCTCTGTATGGCCCGTAATTGGCAGCAGATACCGCTGTGTGGTCACACTAACAAACATACTGGTGACTGTTCATTGAGTTTTTCTTTCTGTGACCAGTCAATAGAACCAATGTACAAGTTATGGTCTCCTGACACTAAACAGTCATATTCTGCCACCTATAGACCTGAAGAACATTTATATAACAGGCTTTTAATGTGTAATTATCCTTTTGTCAGATCATCTGTACAAAGCTGTTGTGTGGACTTTCTCTGTTTAAATTCACAATAAGCATGAAGGAGCCAGTAAAGTTTGGTGCTTCAAACTAGAACACTGAATGAAGGGATAATAAATATCACTTTACAGAATTGTCATAACATTAATATTTATCAACTAACTTTGATTTGTATATTAAAATGTGTGTTTTTCTTTTAAGATCCAGCTATACAGTGATGGAAAAATAAGTAAATAATTATATAAATATTTTTTTCATTTATATCTTTAGTAGTTTTAGTATCACTGACAGTGAAATGAAATGAATACCACTGTAAGGAAAAGAAACTGCACAGCCTGGTTGATTGAACTAACTGGCGCTCTCGATGAATCTGACGCAGCTCTGGACCTGCTGGGCCGCATGTTGACCTTTAACCCCATGAAGCGCATCAGCGTTGAGGAGGCCCTGGCTCATCCTTACCTGGAGCAGTACTACGATCCCACAGATGAGGTATTTATGAATTATTACTTTTCTGAAGCCTAAAGATTCAAGTTTTAAGAACAGTGCCTTCTCAGTCTATCAATATTAAAACTAGGGATGCACCAATTGTGAAATTTGAGGCCGATACTGATATTTAAGGTAACAATCTGGCCAATTGCTAGTAGTGTTTTTTGTTATTTGGTTATTTATTACCCCTTTTTTGCCAGGGAAGCAAAGAAATTGAACTGTTTTTAAAGTCACTCAGCCCTTTATTACACTACCTTTTGAATCAGCACAAATAAAACCACACATATTCATGAAAAAACCTTTAAAATAACATTCTTCCACTTTACAACAAGTAGGCCTATTTATTTTAAATAACTGCTTTAAAAGCCTATTTACTATATGTAATTTATCATAAGTCCCTCTCAGATATCTATATTATATTGCTGTGCATCAACTTATTGCTCCTTTAAACAACTGTATAGAGAATAGGATTGTGACTAGAGTAGTAGAGATCAGCGCAAAGCATTGTGGGACTTTAAGACACTGTAGTTACGGTAGAGATCAAGTACTTTCAGACAACTCAGTTGAGTTTATATTTTATCCGGTTTGAAAACACAGTGACATGTTAAACGTTTATTGCATTATCAGTGGCCATAACTGTTCTCTGCCCGACCTGTAAATCATCAACCTGAACCTGAACTGTAAACCTGACCATTTATAATATCAACCTACTTGCTGTTGGTTATATTGTATGTCATTTCTAGAAAATATCACAATAGTAAATGTTATTTTTTTTTTATTTAAATGTAAAAACTAAAGAAGATAGCAAGTACTTAAGTGATTAAGTCTTAAGTATGATCTCTGTTGCACAGCTGACCGGTACAGTGTTGTGTTTACTTGACATTACAGAAGTGCAGTCTGGACATTATGACCAGAGAGATTTAAATATGTCAGATTTTAATTGATTTTTCTGCTCAAAAGATGAATTACATAAAGCCTGAGTGTAGCAGCACCGATGATAAAGCTACTTGTTTGCTAAAGCTTACCCAAACCACCTGACCGCATCACTAGTTGTTACAGATTGGGACTGTTAATTTCCTTTTAACATGGCACTGTAGCGCTTCTTTGCATTCTTGTGCAACGTTAATAAAATGATCAACTTCTCTTGTAGGGAATGTTGCACTTGCTCTTTGACTGATCTACTCTTGTTTTTGTTTTTTTTCTCTTGAGGAGGCATATCTTTAAGTATGGATGCTACTATCCAGAATGCAATGTGCCATGATGTCATTGCCTTTTCTCTGTTTATTCAAGTTTCTGGTCGAAAGCTAAATTTTACAAAAATACACTTGAACCCATCATAAGAACATTAAATTTCCCTTTCCCGAATACTTATTTCACTAAATGGAGCCTGAATGCATCATAATGTAACTCAATGGAGGCTTCATTAGCTGTTAGCAGTTGCTTAAGATAACTAGGTCTCCTGCTGATGTCAACATGGACTTAGTATTCACAGTCTAGCTTTATCAGGAAAATAATAGGGTGTTTTGTTTATGTGTATGTGAGTTTATTGTGTTCTTTTCTCCCAAAAGAGTCCCAAGGAAGGTCTCTGTTTGTCCCAAGCATGTTTTATGTTGTCCCCAGGATGATGGGATGTTGTTAGTTTTGAGCCTTGTTATTTTTACTACGCAAAATTGATGTGACACAACAGAAAAACATCAGCCGCTGCCATCAGTTGATGTCATCATATTTGCTGATAGGGTGATTGCAGTCAACAAGGTGAATATCAGTGCATCCCTCAAATTTAAAACTGCACTGCTTTCTCCAGAGGAATTTGCACAAATGTAACGAAACATGAAAAAAAGGTTTGTTTTGAGTTTTTCACAAATGTTGGGGGCAGAATGGTTCATTCATTCAAACATGTTCTTTTACCATGAGCCAAGACTTAATTGTTTTCCTGCTTTGTGCTGGGAAGCCTCTTAGCTGTGTTTGGAATGCAGAAGGTATTACATTCGCTCTGTGGTTCAGCTCAAGAGGTTAAAGAATGTAATCGCATCTCAGCTTGTGTTAGCATTAACTGAATCCTAGTACTGGACTGTAGAAGTTAAAGTGGTGGATCACTGGTTTTTCCAGTTTTTAAACGTAGCTGTTAAAACACTTTACAGCAAACTTTGTGAAAATTACAGCTTCCATTGAACTGCGTTTAACCTCTAACACTCCACCCCCAACATCCAGGCCTACCATAAACTTGCAGAGCCAGGGGATCTTTAGGGGCAGAAAGCAGGTCAACAGTATAGTTCACATAAAAATGGTATACGTCATGTGAAAGTTGGGAACCTGAAGATAAATTTGAGATGCAGCTCAGCACTGTGAGTTGAGTTTTTCAAGTCATAGATTTGTGTTTTGGTTAGGTGTCTATCCAGATTTTCCACCACTTGAAAATGGATAAAAAATTGTCAAAAATCCTCCAAAATACCACTTTAAGACAACAAGACCTTATATAACACCTCAGAAAAATCCATGCTGTGGTATACTGTAGTTTGAGAAACTTAAGCCATTCAGAGATATCTGTAAAAACTCTTTTTTTTCTGTGATTGGATAGCAAGCACTTCTGTTCTTGAAACTGCTGCGAAACCCTCTTATTGTCACTATAAGCATGAAAGCCAAGCATCCTTTGAATGCCTGAGGTCTCCAGTTTATGGTTGTAAAGTTTCACGAGGCTGTGATTATTCTAGAGGTCACAGTAGTTCACTCCATACCGTGATGTCTGTCTCAAAGAAATGGTCTCATTACAATGAAATGGCTACTGTGTGGAAAAAACATCACCATACATGAATAAAATTGGGGTTATTAAATCCATGAGAGTCTAAACTTTCCAATACCCCATTTATGCAGTTCGAAGACTGTTTGGGGACCCAGGTATGCAAAAATATTTAAATATAATAGGCGGAAATAACACATTTATGCTGCATGGGAAAAAAAAGTTGCTTTGTTTTTGCCCAAAACTGCATGGTTATGTCCGAAAAGGGAGACCTGTAGATACCATTTTCATTCAGATATCTTGAGGTGAGAGGTCAAGTGACCCCTGTAAAAACGACCATGCTACCATCCCTATTTGGTAGCTTAAGTAAAGCCTAACTCTTATAAAACCTGCAGCTGCCTCTTATAAGTTTAATAACTGTGTGTAGCATGTTGCAACAACACACTTCTCAGCTTTACTTAATTTTTTTAAGTAGATTTTAAGGAAATGGCTCTCCAGCTTTAGTTGAATCAATGTGTGTATTTGTGTGTGTAGCCGGTAGCAGAGGAGCCCTTCACCTTCAGCATGGAACTGGATGACCTTCCCAAGGAGAAGCTGAAGGAACTGATCTTCGAGGAAACGGCTCGTTTCCAGGAAACCTACCAGGGCTCCTGAGACACACAGGTATGTGAAGAAGGCCAGTTACCACACACACAGTCACAGCAACACAATATTCTGCTGGAATAGGTCGCAAAATGAATACATGAAATATATTATAGAAGATATTCCTAGTGTGCGTGTCAAACCTCACATCATCAGACTGAACAACAGTGGCTAGAGCACTTTAAGTTTCCATCTTTATGTCCTAAGTATTTGTCCATCACACACCTACCCGATACCTCGGGGTCAGGCTCAGTTCCTCGCCTCTCCTCTCCTTCTGCTCCCCCTGATGATGCAGCTACATACCATGCTAGTTCTCCTGCTTTAAATTCTTAGTTTATCTGAATAATAAGAGGCTAAATTATGCCTTTGTGCCATTGTTTGTCCCATTCATGCATTATAAACTATTTTGGGGTAATGATTGGTGTCGTATATAAGACGGAAACACACAGGTGAGGTTGAAAAGAAATTGATGCAAATCAGCGATATGTTCTGGTAAAGAGAACGGCAACATCAGTCAAAAGTGGACCACCCCATTTTGTTTTACCTCATGTTGTCTTTATACTTTATGAGCTCTGAATAGAATTTGCTGTGATTTGAGACCACTAGATGTCAGTGGAGCAAGTGCCATTCATACATTCATTCAGACACACCAGACCTCAACTGTTCCTGTCACACAGTTGAAAGATTATGCTAGCTGTGCATACATGGCACCTAGAGTCAGCAGAAACATGGAGCTACCTTTTCTGTTAATTATTCTAACTTAAATTTGCATTAAGGGAAATAAATGTTGCACAGTAGGTTCATCAAAAAATGTTGGAATGGTGAAAAGTCTTAGGCATTTTGTTATGAAGACAAATCCGCAGTTACAGAGTGACATTGTCCAGTGAACAGTCCTAATGTCCTGCTGCTGTCAGCATGCATAATTTTCAGCGTCAGTGTTTCATTTCTTGTGAGAGAATTGATCTGAAAAGTGGACTCTGGAAATGTTTAAGTGTTAAGGAATTGCTATATATAGCTATAAATTCAGGTTCTGTCACTAACTGTCATTCCATTTAGTGTTTGTCAGCAGGATGTCAGAGGCCTGTGAATGCATTTCAGTGTCAATAAATGTACAGATTATTATTTTTTTGGACATGAAACAAATTGAGATTGACATTTTATTTCAGATACTAAGGTAATGTTTGCAGGATCATCTCTAAAATATCAATTTGGAATTAAAATAAAAATTTAGGGCAACTTGGAGACTTAAATTTTACTATTATTTCTGTCAGCTGTGATAACATTTCACTCTTTAATAAGAATACAATCCAAAGCAGCAAGCCCAAAAACAACCGATCTGTAAAGAGACGTTATGTCGGTTGGATCCTTACTGCTGTTTATTTAATCATGTTGATCATCATCATCTCACTCACAATCTTACAACTTCTTATTTACAAGTTTAAGCAAAGATGACCATTTAATTTAGTACCCAAGTTAATTATCTATTGTTCATGATATATTTAGCAGAGATACCTGTTGGTACAAATGTCTTTGGCTGTAGTTTTCTGTAGGTCTTCAATGCATTATGTCACTGTAATAAACATTTTGGGTGTGTTCTGTTACTTTATATCTTAGCAAATGGTGAGCAGGTGAGTCATAGGGTTGCAACAGTATGAGAGTTCCACGGTATGATAACCATCTCAGAAAATTGATCTTATTATCAGTCAGAATGATTAAGGGAATGAAAATGGAAGGGTTATTTTTGGTTGAACAAACGTTTTATTACTGTAATTGAGAGTTGAAACCACTTTGTTGATAGAAGTATGTGTAAAAAGTCTCCCCTTTGACAAGACATAATATTAAGGAAAGATTCTCTGTCCAATTGCTTTTTTTTTTTTTTTTTCAGTATTGTAGATAAGCAAATGTACATGGTGCGATAACTGCATATAATCAGCTTTTATATCAGGGTATACCTTGAAACCAGTATATTGCTGCAACCTTACGGAGTTGTATCATATAAGAAGTATTGGAAACCATAATAAGACTTAAAAGGTGTGTTTGGTTTCCTCATATTTGTGTCTCTGAATGATGTTTTGAATTTGGTCCAGTATTGAGCGCAGGGGTGAAACAGGCTGCTCTGTAAACACTAGTGGCATGTTTGCATTGTCAGTGTACATCCTCTTAAAGTGTTTGTTTTTGCTACTGACAGGCTCAGATTGCTATTAGTGTCTGACAACATTATGGAAGTAGACGTATGTTTATGGTGCAAACATGCCCCAAGTGGTTACATTGCGGCTTGTTTCGCTGCTTATTTCTTGACAAATTACTAAAATATAATAAAACATTGGAAAATAGGTCCAGGTTGTAAATAACTTGACTTACCATTTAATATTCATTAATTCAAAGTGGATCTAAATGCATTTCTTTTCCTTTCCTTTCCTTTCCTTTTTCAGCCCTAAAATGACAAAGCCATCCAGAGGCTTGGAACAAGAAGACCCCAAAACGACATGCTAAAACAAAAAGAAAAATGCATCTTCAAGAAACCAACAAAAAGAGAAAACAAGAAATGAACATTTAACTGCTTATCTTTCCATTTCTACTGCAAGAGAGCTAAGTCTAACTTTGATTTCTGTGGTTGGGTGGGGTGGTAGGGTCTGTCGTACTCATACTGTTTCAGTTTTGTCCATGTTGGACTCTCCCTCCTCTCACCTCGCATTTTGTTCTCCCGTTAAAATCCTGTCTCATCCTGTCCCATCCACAGTAACTCACTGTCCCCCCTCCTGTCCCGATCAAACCCCAGGTTCCTCCTCTCCTCCACCTGTCGCTGATCTGTCTGTCTGAGCTCTTCTCTTTCTGTCGCTCCCGCTCATATAAACTACTGTATTAACCAACACCATAACTCTCTTGTCTTGCTCCATGTGAATTACAACCTGAAAAAAAATTGAGGGCTAAAAGAACGGGGATGCTAATCGGGTGTATGTATATACAAAAGTATAAAAGCTTTTTTTTTTTTTTTTTTTTTTTTTTCTTGAAGTGTGCTCGTCGCAGTTTTTGTTTGTACACCGTTGTTTGAGTGTTTTCGGATCAGTTCAGAGTCGTATCTGTTTATATTTGCAGTTTTTTTTTTTTATTTTGAACACCTGATTTTGAGCATTCAGTGTTTTTACTGGCATGTTGGCAGGTTTAAAGTTCTCTTTATCGTCGCTCTTTCTTTTGTTTTTGTTTTTTTTTGTTTTCCAAAACAAACAAAACTGTGTATGATGTTCATATGAATGCATGCATTCCTGAAATTAACCAAAGTGGCAGAGAGATGCAGGAAACTTGGCTGGGAAGCAACTAAGGAATATCTATCAGAGTTTAATAATACACTTCTTGACCTATAACTCATAAAAGGGCAGACAAACTGAACCCCCCCTTCATTTGTGGAAAGCTGGTTATATTCATGAGGTGCAACATGATTGGAACAAACAGAAAGCAACATAATTCCTATTCAGATAATAGTGATACCTACGCCCCATTTTCCAGAACATTCATATTACTCTGTGCCACATCAAAACATTTTTTTTTCACCTGACTTAATGTAAGACTTTTTTTTTTCCTAAATTGCATGAAACAGAGAGCAAGCAGTGCCAGAATACTGATGTGAGACACTGGTATAACATCACTGTATCATCTACATTTGGCTTCACAACACCCTTTTCTGTAAAACAAAACATCAAATAGCCGATCCAGTGTCAGTATCACATTCCTGTATAGAATTACATTCTCCTCTTGATCCTAAATGTCACTGGATCCTCCGTATCTAAGGCCAAGTCTGATAACACATACAGTATTCTGGAAAATGGGGCCTGATTGACATCCCATCCCACCGTGCTGTTTTTGCACTGTGTTCCTATCTGCTGCCGCTTGACCCAAGACGATAGAGCTGCAATGATTAGTCGGTTAATCAATTAGTAGATCAAAAAATGTCAAACATTTGCTGGTTTCAGCTTCTGAAATGTGAGAATTTGCTGCTTTTCTTTGTCATCTATGATCGTAAATGAAGAGTCTTTTGGTTCAGGACTACTGGTTGGACAAAAGAAGCAAATTGATAATGTTACTTTGGGTTTTGGGAAAGTGTGATGAGCATTTTTTGACATTTTATAGACTAAACGATTAATCATGAAAATTGTAAACTGTAAACAACAATTATTTTCATGATTAAAATAATTGTTAACAACAATCGTTAGTTGCAGCATTATGAAACAACAGTATGGAGTCAAGCGTGTGCGGAGGCTGACGAAGGCTCAGATCTAAACAAATTTACGTATTCAAAGTGGCCAGTTTAGTTTTTTTAAAAAAGCACTTTCCAACAACCCTTTTTCCAGATAATGATCTTTCTGGCTCATTGATGTGAGTGTTGAATGTAAATGTCCTGAATATCTGGAGTCGTGTCGCTGCAGCTCACCAGTTGTGGAGTTTTACAAGAACAGCACCTCTTTTACGACTACTGAGAAAACCATAGGTGTCGCTGATGAATGCCGCGTTCACATCATATGGGATGGATAGCAGAGCTGAAAAGAAACAACTTGCAAGCGTCATCGAGATGGTTGTATGATTACAGAATTGATTGCGCTGACTATAGAACACCATATCCTTTTAAAATTTTGATTTAATCACAAGGAACGATGGCTTTTGGCCGATGTGAGGCGTTCATATTTGTTCAGCTTTCGGCACTCCCATATTAGTAAGTGCCAAGTCGTAAGTATCGCAGCTTTCAGAAAAGTTGTTGCTACGACTTGGAAGTAAAAGATGTAAGACGTAAACGATATTTCAAAGACAGAAACTTTGTAATTTTGATAAAAGTTCAACACCATTTCTTCCCTTCCGATTTCTGAGCATGTAAATTTGCTAGATTATTGATAGATAATGTATTTGATCAGACCATAGACTTATTTACTCACCAATGCAGCACGTTAGGCAGTATTGGAGGCATTTCCAAAACTATCGATTTGGTATCATTATGGGAACAACTCTAGTAATAACTTCAATATGACGTGAATGCAGCATAATCAGCAACATAATAGTCAAACCCAGGAATGCCAGAGTGCTGTACAGTTAATCCAGCTCAGTGCACAGCCAAGCAGCAACCATCACTCCATGGTTGTACAGTGTATATATTCCCTCTCTACCCATTTTACTTCTCCTCCTTCGCCTGCGTGCTTTCCTGTTAACATACTGGACATTTACTCTTCAATGTGGGTGATTCAAGGCTGCATTGTTCCTCAGATGGCTTCTCATGTTTCTTTGCATGTGTATTACGTCTGTGTTTATCGTCCTTCTCTCTTTGTTCTGGATGTGACTGTACTAACTGCTCAGCTCAGTCTGCACTAATCTCTGCCTGTTGCACTGGGACCAGTAGAGAAGCCTCCTCCCTCCTCCCCACAAACAAAAAAATGGACCAACACATGCACTGGATCCTCGTTATCTCTCTCAGGGCGGGCCTGTGATGTGATGTCACCGGCCTTGCCCTCTCGCAGCAAAAATCATTGATTTGTTTTTACGGGCATCAAAGGCTGTTTTCTCAGAAGCCATAGCCAGCACTCTGGGATCGGTGTGAGGCTTTTTGGTGCATGTGGTGATACTCATCCTTTTGTTCAACCTCCCGACTCTCACCACGCTTTACTCAAAGGGCTGCCTCCCCCCTCCTCCTCCTCCTAGTCCTCCCTCCTCTGTCTGCTTCTCCACAGTGGGATTGGTAACTCATATCACTGACTTTGATGCCACTGTCCTCCTCCAGAAAATAATTACCCCCGTCTCACTGGGATCACACATGATGGATGGTCATACATGCAGGAAACTTGCATAACTCAATCAGCACGCCTGCACTTTGTCTTTCCAGCCGCTCTCTCTCCCCCTGCAAGGTTGTTTTCGTCTTGTATCCTCCCTGTTCAGCTTTAAGTTTCGCCTGCGTTGTGTGTGTGTTAAAGGTCATGGATCGTCTGCAGTAATTTATGTCTGTGTACAAGTGTTTGTGTTTCTGCTCATCAGTAAAGCCAAGACTCTTTTTGTCCTGTGTGTTTCGGGCCCTCTCCCTGCAGTTACCTGTGCACTCACATCTGTAAGATTTTCTTTGTTTTGTATGTATTTCATATGTATATTTGGTCACCAGTCAACCAGGCCCTGCTCGCTCATTTTTCTTTCTCTCCAACTGACCTGCCACCAGACCAAACATCTCACTGGGTAACCATGGGAACGAACCAAGAGGACCACATTTTTTTGCAATCCTCCTGAGGAGTGTACCTGTGTGTTTGTGAAAAGTTGTACTTAAACACACCATATACATTCACACAGTATCGACGAGTCTAAAGGCCTGTCCGTCACGAGGCCTGTTTCCAGATATTGTTGTTTTTAAATGGCTGTTCTTATTATTGCTATTGTTGTTATATTGGTGAGTTGTTGTATTTCTTTCTTTCTTTATTTCTTTTTTTTTTTTTTTTTTTTTTACATAAAAGGGAGTTAAAGTTGTATCTTTTTTTTTTATAATTAGGATGTTTTTAATTGTATTTTTTTTCTTCCTTATTTCTCTTATGGGCGTGATTATTATTGGCAGTGTTTTCAGTCTTTCTGAAACCTTTTTTCTTTGATTTCCCCCTCCAGGATCTTATAAGGAATTATTTTAAAAGAAGATATAAGTAGATTGTCAAAGAGATATGAGTTATTGAGGGTTATAGTCTGTATATTCTATGGGTATTATGAATTAAACGATTAACAAAGAAACAGAATTATATACATATAATTAAATAAAATTTCCTGATACTGTTACACATGTTTGTGGGTGGGGTTTTTTTCCTTCTTGTGGTCTTTTTCTTTCTGTGACAGACTTTGACTGTGGCTTAGATAAAACTAATAGACTAAAGATAGACGTAAAGCATGTGCGTGACGTCATGAAAATGACACAAAACAAACAAAAAATTGAAAGAAAAAAGAAATGTAAACGATCAGAGGGATGCAAGCTGGCCACGTATCAACCAAAAAATGAAACAAAACACCCAGAATGACTCAAAACAATGACGAAGTGACACAAAATAAATATAAAAAGACTACAAACAACACACTGACACAAAATGACTCAAAACAGCTACAGATTAACACATAACAGCACCAAAATGACAAGAAACAACAACAGTGACACAAAATGACTCAAAACAGGGACAAAGCAACAGACAAAATGACTAGGAACAATGAAAAAGTGCCACAAAATGAACACAACATGACTCAAAACAGCAACAGATTGACACAAAATAACCATGAAATGACTTGAAACAAACGGCAAAGTAGCACAAAATGACCACAAAGTAATGCAAAACAATCACAAAGAGACGCAAATCGACCATAAAATGACCAAATATGATGCAAAACAACGACAAAGTGAAACAGCAAAGCAAAACAGTCATAACATATTTACTTATTCCCCAATGTGCTCCCTCGCTATGAATCTGAGCCCTGAGCCCCCAATTTAAAAGTTTCTAAACCCACAGATTTAAAAGTTGCAACACTTATTGGGGGAAAATAAACCATGATAGTGTAACAACAGCAAAACACATGCAGTGAAACAAGATCTCAGCACAGTGCATACATGTAGCAGAGCTGCAGACGCTCATCAGTCAGGTTAGTTTTGCAAATGAGAATGAATGATGAGGTCCTCACTGTCACCAGATGCTTTTCAGCAGCTTTCCAGCAGTTGTCACTGATTGTTAACCATGAAATCATGGCTCTTAGCTCACAGACTTAAATCTCAGGGCAAAAGTCGGGCGAGGCAGGTTTATTTATATAGCACATTCAGCAACAGGGCAATTCAAAGTGCAAAGATACACATTATAAAAGGACATTTAAAAACAGTTCTTGATAAGCCAATAAAATAAAAAATGAAAAGCTAAAACAGAATAAGACAGGTATAAATACAAGAATAAAAGTTACAGTGCAGTTCAAGAAATAAATATTTGATTTAATAAAAGGTAGAGACAAACAGAAAAGTCTTCAGCCTTGATTTTAATTGAGATTGCTGCAGATATGTAGCACATAAAAACTAAATGCTGCTTCTCCGTGATTAGTTTTGACTATGAGGACACAAAGCAGACTTGTCCAAGACGACAGTCCATAATGCAGCAAAAGATCAGAAATGTGTTTTGGCCCTAAACCAGTCATTGCATTATAAGTAAGTCCATGACTACGCCTAGACGTCTGGCTTGGCCTGTGTTTTTTAAACCAAGTCTGGCCTCACATTGCAGACCAGTCTAAACTATCTTTTTGAAACCGGTTTCAGAAGTGAACTTCAAGCATGAGAGTCGTGGGAATGAACATATTTTTATTGCATCTCATCATGAAAGCCAACTTGCTCTCCCAGCTGTGCAGCTTTCCCACCTTCCCATGTAACATGTCTGAGCACGACTACTGTGTTCGACCCTGACATTCCCAGAGTCCTAGGCCATGATTTGAATAACTTCAACACTGTCTCCTTGTGGGCTGAAAATCTACATGAAAACAAGGCCAACATGATTCATGTGTTCAGACTAGCAGGATTTACTAATATTTTGTATGTAAAGGGAGACACGTGCAAAAGTGAGAAAAAGCTGGAAGCCACATTGCACTGCTGTGAATAGATTTCTCTCTTCTGGTGAAACATTTCAGAGTGAGCTCCATTGTTTGTCACAGTCCAGCTTTGCTATTGACCCTGAACAATACAACACTGCTGACTTTGTACTGTATGTATAGCGAGCATGAATGCCTGTAGACATGGAGTTGTTTTCATATTTCTTTCTGTGTGGGTCAGAGTTGAGTTTACATATCTGAGAACGCCACATCCCTTTTGTCAAATACACACAGGCTACAAGAAACCGGCTGCCCTCCCACTGAGGCCTTTTGTCTTTCCCTGTTATCAGCTACAAACATGTCTGTGATCAAGATCAAATGAGACTGGGAATAAATCTGGAAATGAAAATTGATGCCAACAATTGCTCATTTGCCATATAATATTCTTTGTCATAATTGCAGTACTGATGTCCAACCTCACACTGCAAACAATGAATCAGTATAAAAGAAATCCTTTAAGTGTTGGCAGACGTGCCCAGGTGTGACATGCACAAAACCACCAATATCAAAGCTGAACAAAAGCAGTGTAAAGAGCGTGAAATAGTATTGCCACAGGCAGGGGAGAGGCCAGAGAGAAAGAGAGAGAGCGTGGAGGTGAGCTCTGGGTTATGGGCTGGTGCTTTATTAACTTATTTTTTACAGCTCTGAAGGTTTCGAGAGTCAGTAGGAAGAAGAATTTCCTCGGTCTTACCCGTCTGTCCAGTTTTTTTGTTATCTTCAAAGTAAGACAGAGAGCAGGTTGTCTTCAGTGAAGCCTTTGAATCCGCCTACACAACAGGGGGATTGTTTAAAGGCTTTATTATCTTTTGCTGAAAGACACACCTGTTGGCACCATTTTATTTGATCACCTTTTTTTTTTTGCTGGAGATTTCTGTTCATTCTCCATGTGACAGAGACTCACTCAGGAGCTCACTGGATGTGTTTGCGGGGAAGAATGAGCGGCTTTCTGTACTTCATCCTCCCAGCTCTGGGTGGATACACTCTCACCTCGCTGTACCTGCTGAAGAACCCGCTCATTCTCCACAGGAAGAAACGCACTGCTTTTTACTGCACACACATCTCACACAGAGGAGGTAAGGGGGTGACCAGCACTGTGTTTACAGTTTCAGTTAGACTGAGGAGATAGATGGGGGATGTTTGGTGTTTAAAGGGACAGTTCACCCCAAAATCAAAAATATTTATTTTTGCTGTTACCTGTGGTGCTATTTATCAGTCTTGATTGTTTTGGTGTGAGTTGCCATGAGTTAGAGATATTGGCTGTAGAGATGTCTGCCTTCTCTCTAATATAATGGATCTGGTGAAGAGAGAGTTGAGCCGGAAGGTGAAGCTTTGGATTTCCTGGTCCATCTACAGCCCAACCCTCACCTATGGTCATGAGCTCTGGGTAATGACTGAAAGAATGAGATCACGGATACGGGGGTCATGGGTCCATTCTGTGACTCGCAAACATGTCAACTTTGTGAAAAACACACTTTATTTCTAGGTACAGTGAATTTCTTGCACAGAGCTTTTATTTTGAATTGCCATTTTCTGCTTTAGAATGAGGGACTAACAGACACCTACTTGACAGAGACAGAAAAACTAGCTTGACAAAATGGCCAAATGCAAGTATGACATTGAACGTATTAAACAAACCCCCCAAATGCTCGGGGTGCTTGACCAAGGCAGTCCCCTCACTCTGACATCTCTCCACTTTGTGTATGTATAGGTCCTGTTTGTGCATGTGTGTTTCTCTCGGACCTGTGTGTTAATGACAAAAAGAGTGAAAAAACTGAATTCCCCACAGGGGGATTTATAAAGTATATTAAAAAAAATTGTGTGGACCTTCAACTAATGAGTAAGGAGAAATTTGGACCTTGTGACCAGACCAGCTGGGAACCACTGATCTAGTTCCATAATACTGGAGAGAAGGCAGACATCTCTACAGCTAAAATCGGCAACACTGTGGCTTAATGTTTCTCTGGCTAATGAAAAATCAGACACATTTAACACACATTTAAAAACTAAGGAACTCACAGCATGCTGTTTGATCACCATTCACTGTGTCCTCCTCACCTACAGTAGACACACTAATGATATTTTCAGAAATCTGTCAGTCCAGAATTTGCCACAATATAGCGAAGTGTGCTGACTGGTTCTGCTCGGCTGCCATCATCAACCCTGACTCCTCTGTTTGTCACCAGGATGCGGAGAGAGGATCGAGAGCACCATGGGGGCGTTCACACAGTGAGTACCAGACTCAAGTGGTGAGCTGCTGCTCTCACAAAATGGACTTTTCAGAGAGACTGTGCAAGCCAGCCATTTGGAATTATAGATAGGTGGACAGAGTATTCCAAATTGAGCCCCTGTTTCACACCCACTCCAGCATCACCAACACCCACCCACCCTTAGCTTTAATACCAACACAGACAGGCAATTTTAAATGGTCTGACTATGGGGAATCATCATTATACATGAATACAGTTGGGCTTAGTGATTCCACAAGTCTCGGTTTTCCGCTCATACCCAAACTGTGTAATTCTAAGACTGCTAAGGGACTGCTATTCAAATGTACCATTTAATAAAATCACAATGCCCTTTTTGTCTTGACAAAATTTAGCTGAACTCTGAAGCATAATTTAGCACTTTATGGCATGACATAGTTGATACTAGTGGATGTGGTGTGGTTGTCTAGTTTCATATGATACCAGCATCTTCACTCTAGCTACAGTGAGTGTTGATCACTATTCTGCCTAGCTCCCCACCTTTGCCACGTTTAGCTTCGCCTGGTGCTTTGTCACACTTTATTGGCCAGAAATTTGGCCACTGCCTCTCTGCTCCTTTCGTTTTCTTGTTCTCTTTGTTCTCTGACATTTCTTTTTTTGAGCCCTTTATTTTTGGTGACTTAGCAAGTCAGTAGCTCCCTTCACATCTTTAGTATGTTCTGCACATCTGACTCACTGTTTTTTACTATAACTGTTAGGGGTGGGCTATCAGATGACAAGTTTAAAATGATAGTAAATTGATTTATCATGTAAATACACAAAGCTTGTATTGTCAGTGATATAAGTCAGTGGGTAACTTGTTGTACGTGATCCCATGTATGTAACAAATGGTAAACCAGGTGAGAGTGGACTCAAACAACTCTGGAGACAGTTCAGGTAAAATAACTTTACTGGTCAAAAGGTAGGTTGGGCACACAGATGGTCTATCAGTGGAGGCAAACAAATTCAATAGGGATGAGGCAGAAGCAGACTCAAGCAGCAGGCTAAATCCAAAAAGCCAAGAAAAAGACACTGGGAAACAGAAGGCCTGAGTGCTAGACACATAAGGCACTAAGACAAACTGGCACTGAGAGAAAACAAGACACACACTAAATACTCTGGTGAGGGGAAGGATAACGAGACACAGGTGAGGCTAATCAGGATGGGACAGACAATCAGACACAGGTGAGGTCATCAAAACGGAGGGAAAACACACAGGGGCAGGAAGTGAACCGATCTGAAATGTGAGAAGTAGTGAGTTTCAAAGTACAAATAAAATTAAAAAAAAAAAAACATGACCAGAAACTTGAGCTGTGACAATGTAAGGGTCAGCCTTTGCATGGTCCCCCCGCTGAGGACAGCCCTAAGACCAACTGAGCACAATCCAGTTTACTCGGACTCCATCTCCATCTTTTCTTTCTAATCAGGCAGAAACTGTGATGTGAGTAATTATCCAGCCTTATAATATGTTTTACAGTATATGTCATAAAAGATGGATTAGGTCAGGCAATTTACATTTAGCATCGTTTCATTTGCAAGCATTGGGTGCTGTCTAAAAGACTGTCACTGTGAGATTTTAGGCTTAACAACAGATTATTTGGGAATCTATCGCAAAAATATGCACTTACTGCATAACATAAATCCTAGTAATGAAGATATTGAAGATGTTGGATGTCTGGGCTGCCTAAAAATGCATACAATAATGTGCTGCACAAAATGTTTGCAAGTGCTTCATAAAAAATAGTAGATATGCAATACTGTGTACTTGCTACATGAATTTTCTTACATCCTTTTACAGTTGGACATTTTCTTGGACAACATTTTAAGAGATTCGCTCCAGTTCAGAGGGCAGGAACAGCAGAAAGCTCTCTTTCTGCGCAGGCAACAAATGCATGCATTCTCATTTTTATCTTTCCTCCATATGTACCTCTGTCTGCAGTGCGGTGGAACAGGGCACACAGATGCTGGAGATGGATTGTCACTTGACTCGTGATGGACACGTGGTGGTGTCACATGATGAGAATCTGCTGAGGCAGACCGGCCACGATGTCACCATCTCCTCACTCAATCTACAGGTGGGAAGACAGATCCTACAGGGCTGTTGGTTAGGGCAAAGGTCACAAGGTCAGACTGTGATAGAAGCCCACCACATTGGCATGGACGGGGTCTGTCTCACAAAACAAGAGCATGAGATTCTCATCTTGGCTTCAAACATATATAATTAGCAAAGCCTCTATGTTTCAAGTCAGTCATCTGCTCCACTTTAACCGCAATGTGCGAAACAGTGGCATGCAAAGCCAAATACACACTTTAAATTTGTTCCCTTGAAGCCACGTCTCACACAGCAGGTTTCTAAATGAGCGAGTTACTATATTAGGTAAAACCTGGAACTGCATCTTTTACTTTGTGTGTTTTCACTGCAGTTTCTAAACTAACCTTATTAATGCTGCTGTGAGCTACAGGCCCCTGAACTGATGTCATAAACATACTTTGTCATGTGTTGTAACAGATTAAAATACACAAAAACCTGCTACAGAGTAAATGTTTAGTATCGGATTACCTTCAAGTGAACGTTTGACTTTGCATACAACTGTGGCATTTGCAGCAAACCCACTGCATTACACCAAGAAAATCCCAAGATGCATGTTGTTTTCAAAGTAATCACAAGCAATATCATAATAGTATATTTTATGTCTTAATACAACTGTTCATCAACTCTTTTAGGATATGCCTCTGTATAAGGAGAAACTGGAAGTGACATTTTACGCAGGTGAGTTTCTCCTCTCATTCGTATATTCTCAATCATTGACACAAAGCCATACAATGAACAAGTAGGTCAAGTGTGTGTGTGTGTGTGTGTGTGTGTGTGCGCGCGTGCATACACAAGAGTACGTGTAACCTTAGTTTCAAACCCTCCCTCCCCCAGGACGCTACAGCAGCGGTGCAGACAGGAAGTTCGCTTTGCTGGAGGACGTGTTCAGGAAGTTCCCTGACATGCCTGTCAGCATTGAGATTAAGGAGAACAACAAGGAGCTGATAGAAAAGGTACTTAGTAGGGCAGTTTCAGCACTTTCCCAGTTATATCAGATAATCTCTAAAGTATCAAAGTGTTCATGGTTTTGTGATGCTCAGCAACTACCCGATCAAGTGCCAAGATTATCTCTGATGATGAGATTTAAAGGTCCAGTGTGTGGGATTTAGGGGTATCTGTTTGCACAAATGGTGTATAATAGTCATTGTTATGTTTTTATTAGTTTGTTATCACCTGAAAATAAGAATTATTGTGTTTTCATTACCTTAGAATGAGCCGTTTATATCTACCTACAGAGCGGGTCCTCGCCCATGGCATTTGTTGTTCTACAGTGGGTCAGTGATCCAGCCCCAGGGCCAATTGTGACCTAAAGACCGATTTTTAAATGGCCAACAACGTATCGCTCCCGTGTTACAGGGGCTGTAATAAGTACAGATTTTACTGTTCTGATTGCATTAAAAAAGTAAACTTTTTCCACTCAGATTTTATGCTCCTGTAGGAGTGTTCTTTATGACAGTTTTACCTTAAATTATATTTAAAAAATACCACAATATATTGCCTTGAATTGCTGGGGAGAGGGACATCTGGGATGCTTTGCTTGGCCTGCTGCCCCACGACCCAGCCCCAGATAAGCAGATGACAAAGCGTGGCTTTTATAGCGATGGAAAATGGAATTCTTTTTCACTGAAAGACGAACCATTGCTTTGTCTCATTTGTACAGGATTATTTTTAAATAACCCATATGAGGCGAGAAGCAGCTGGCTCCCAGGTATTTTCACATGTTCTGGCCCCAATTTGAAAAAATTTGGACACTACTGTCCTACACACTTGGCACACAGGAGAAGTGTGAAGTGTGAAGAAGAAGAAGGGTGTAAGTCTATAGGATGTCTGTAAGATAAGCAGGAAAAGGATTATGAAGAACTTTTAATGTAGGCAATAAGATTTTTTTAAACCAATTTATTTACTTGGTTTTTAATAGACAGTATCTTTTTTTTTTTTTAAAGTAATCACCATATTCGTCTTTGCAAAAGATAGAAAAATAAAACAAATAAAAAATAAATTAAAATTGAAGTCAAAGTAAAAAAAAAAAAAAACAACATAAAAATCGCTAACATACATTGTGGTTAAAAAGGCACATTTTGCACTGATTTGACAGAGGATAAATACATTTGCAACTGCTAAACCAAGCATGTGATAAAAGGCTGCTATATTTAAAATAATTTGTTAATAATAAGCTTTAAAAGGTAACCTGATAAACTTTAAAACTGTTATTGCTTTAAAACTCCCAACATAAACATAGTCTATTTTGAAGCCAATACATCCTACCTATGAGCATTTGTTTAACCTCTAAAAGAAGGCTGATGCACCGTAATATCTCATTGTACCTTCACCACCTTCACATTTCATCTGTGACTCTCCTGTCTGTCTGCAGGTGTCTGACTTGGTCAGACGCTACAACAGGGAGGAAATCACTGTCTGGGCCTCCGTGAACAGCAGGATAATGAAGGAATGCCGCAAAACGGTACATAGACCACCTGGGGGAGACAGAGCTACTTGTGCAGCATTTTACAGTCAATATGCAGACAGTATTACATTTTTGCCTCTTATAATATTGTTCTTGCTTAATCTGAACAGCAGGAATAAAACTGTAAACTGTTTCTTTCTGTCTGACTGTCTGACTGTTGTCTTCCTCATAGAATGACTCCATGCCGTACAGCTTCACTGTGCACCGAGGTGTCCTGCTTCTTCTTCTCTTCTACAGTGGCCTGCTGCCCTTTGTGCCACTGGGAGAGAGTTTAGTGCAGTGCTACCTGCCACGCATCATCAACAGGTGTGCCTGCAGGAGTGTGTGTGTTCATGCATGTAAATCCTTCCTTCCTCTCTTTGGCTGCAGGCCATTAATACATTAATCTGGTTTAGATTATTCGTCTCTAATCTTATGTTTGGTGTGAGATAAATGTGTCACAGTACAGATGCGTCTTTTGTTTTTCTCTCTGTCTTTGTGTGCTGAAGGACGTTCATTCCTCAGAAGCGCATCCTGAGGAACCCACTGATCATCTCCCTGATAGAAAAGTGAGCAAAGTTTCCGTTGCAGCTTTCCTTTGACTGACTTTGTGTTGCTGTAGGAATCTAAAATAATCATGAGAGAATCATTACCAGTAACATGATCCAGAAAAAAAAACTTATATATGGGTTGATGCTTTTTTTTTGCAGAATAACAACATTTTGGAGTATGATGATACAGTTTATATATATCAGTAAATTCTGGATTATGTTTTACTTTTGTTTGTGTAAAAACTTAATTATTCATATATTAATTTATGCTTACATTACAGAGTAACAATGAGGAAGAGTCTTTTTAATCACCTGGCAGCCCGGGGAATTCAGGTATGAAACCACATACATACCTCATCCAAACACTGCTCTGTTGTAAGTAAGTGTTTTAAGATGAGATGTGTGATGATGCATGATAGGATAAGATAAGATACATCTTTTTTGATCCCACAATTGAAAAATTCCAGTGTTACAGCAGTCAAGGGGAAAGAGTCAAATTAAAGATTTCAATAATTTAAAAAAAACTTTTAAAAAAAAACTAAGCATGCAGAAAAAAAGTACAGAAAATACAAGAAACAGCAATAAAATAATAATAATAATGATGATGATAATAATAATAATAATAATAATAATTATGAGCAGTGGATAAGAAGTGAGCAATGGATTAAAGTGAACATATTTAGTGCAAAGTAAATATTGAATGTGCAAATAAACACCAACATGGGGGACAACAACATATAGGGTTATGTGATAAGTGTGAGTGACAATGGCTATGGGGGAAGTCTGTAGTTAGTTTCAGTTTTGTTTTATCAACTGTTATCTATTTTTAGTTATTTTTGTTTTATTTTATATGTATGTATGTTAAAGTATTTCTATATTTTCTTTATTTTGAACTTTCTTTTTATTTTTGAAATGCAGTGTTACTATATCCTTCGTCAGAGCAGATCAATATGCAAACAATGAGAGAGAGCAAAAAAGGAAACCTACAAAAAAAAAATGGATAAATAAATATGCAAACTCAGAGGTTCATGACCTGTCTGATAAACCATCTGAAAACTCAAAAATATGAACCATTTAAAAAATAAACGTTATGTTGAGCCACTGGTGTTGAAAACCTCCACTGGGTGACTTTGAATTGTATTTAGCCTCCTAAATCCTTTACCTGCATATTTCGACATGAATCTATCAGTGCAAAACCTCAAATCATAAATTCCCATCTGCAAAAACAAGAAGTGTTTTTTCCCTTGTTACTGCATCATCAACTGTAAGACTTAATTTCACCAAAGCACTTAACAGTTAAATGCCCATTACATTTAAGTATTTCAACAAACAGTAACACTCACATAGCCTCAGTGTCTAGGCTGCATCACCCCTGTCCTGATGTGAGTAATCTCTGATGGGATGAGGTCACCCCCATCATCAGGCCATGAGTGGTCACTGAATAGTTTGAGCATGAAAACAATTGCAGTCATATGTTGTAGCATTGTCAGCTGCTGAGGAAGCGTATTTAACACTCATCATGGGTGATTCTGAGGTAGTGACTAAGAAAAGCTCTCCCCCTCATCATCCACACAAAAACAAGAAGGATGAGATTCCCTCCAGAAAAGCCCCACATTCTTGGTAATTTTTTTTTTTTTTTTTTTTAAATATATATAAGAAGTTGGAATAACAGGGTAATTTGAAATATCTGTGCTTCCACCATGATTCAGCAATATTTGATACAAAGTAAAAAAAAAATGTATTTTTTTCCCCCTAATTTTAAGGAATCCATCACATATTAATGAACAGTGTGTAAGATAATGCTAAGTTAAAGTGACAGTTCACCCCAAAATACAAAAACTAACATATTTTTCCTCTTACCAGCAGTGCTATTTATAAATCTGGATTGTTTTGGTGGGAATTGCCAAGTGATTTCAGCTGTAGCGATGTCTGTCTTCTCTCCAATATAATGGAACCAGATGGCACTCGGCTTGTAGCGCTCAAAGCACCAAAGAATACATTTGATAACCTCAACAGTAATGTCTTTTTCAGAAATCATGATGCGGTTAATCAAGACAATCCACAGACCTTGTTGTGAACAGTTTAATGTAAGGAATTATTTTCTTTTAACTACTTTTCCCAATCATATCATAGCACAGAAGGACATGTGCATCTACTCATGGATGAGAGGTTTGTATTCATGACAGCACAAGGGGTAAACATAAATGGCATTCCTCCTCGGCCAAACTGTGACAGTGGTGTAAAACGAGATTTATTAGTAGTTGTAGTTGAAAGTGCTCACAACAAGGTCTGTGGATTATCTTGAGTAACCCGGTCATGATTTCTGGAAAGAGACATTGATGTTGAGTCTTTCAAATGCATATTTTGGTGCTTTGAGCACCACAAGCTGAGTGCCATCTGGTTCCATTATATTCAAGACAAGGGAGACATTGCTACAGCCGATATTTCCAACACTCGGCAACTCACACCGAAACTGATAAATAGCGCTACATGTAAGAAGAAATATATGCATTTTTGATTTGGGGTGAACTGTCCTTCAAGTTTATTTCTAACATTAGGGAATATCTCATTGCTACTGGCATTTATATCTGTCATTTGTCCACACTGTAGTCTTAACAAGTGCTCTGAGCTCAAAGGTCTTACTTTATGCTGATGTCAGTTGTATTCTGGCTGTCAAATCTGAGACAACTGCCATGCTCCAAATTTAGGACAATGGGGTTTGTATTTTTTGATGGTGAAACTGAAAGCATGTACTGTTACTCAAAACTGCAGGAAGGATGACAGGGAGACAGAACACTCTGATTTTAACTCAGCTTTATTTCTTCAATGTTTGAGAAGGTGATAACACAATTTTAAGTATGTTTTTGAGCTGTTTGGCCTCAAGGACTCTGAACAGCTCATTACCATTGATTCATACACCGTATCTGTAATTCCAGGTGCATTTGTTTGTGTGCAATGAAGATGAAGACATAAAGGCTGCATTTGAAGTGGGAGCCACAGGGGTGATGAGTGACTACCCGACTCTTCTCTCAAGCTACCTCTGCAGAAACAGGAGTCAGGATTGACCACAAACACGCCCTCACATGACCACAATTATTAACTCAGAAACGGCAGCCTTCAGATGAATGAGGATTCTGCAAGGAAAAGACTGTAAAATAGAAGTAAATACAAGAAGTATGAGATCTCCTACTGTGACCAGATTAGTCAAAGAGTTGTTGGTCTAACTATTAAACACCAGGCATTCAGCTCTTTAATCTGAATGCTTATCACTGTTGACAAAATTATCTGCACTTAGGTCATATCTACAGCCTCCACCCACAGCTTGTCACAGCCCAGAGTTTAAAGGAATACGTCAACCACAAAATGACCTTTTGTTTATTGATATAATCACTCACCCGAGGTTATAAAAAAGCCATGAAAAAAAAGGTTTTCTGGCATGCCTCCACAGTGAACTAAGAATGCAAAAAACGTAGAAAAGTATTTTAGAAAAATTTGTTCAGCAGCAGCAAAACTATATTGGAAGCACCCATTCACAAACTTTCACACAACTTGTGCTGTATAATCCAAGTCTCAATTTATCCATGCCAGAGTCCTGCATGGGTCCATTTTTGAAAAACCCACCCACCCATACCTGTAAAGCTCAGTGCCAGACCTGACTTATCATTATCATTATCAGCCATTATGTCTGCCATAAACCACACCACTTGCATCCAAGTCCCAGGACCCGACTCTCATTAAGATGGGTTCTTCATCCTTGAATTACAAATCCTGCAGAGGAAAAATCTTTCACTGGCTGCACTCGATGTCAAGATGGCAAAAACATACCGCTGTCAGGTTATGAAACATTTTAGCATGCTCCTTCCACCACCATAAAACCTCAAAAAGATCCTCCCCAGATGTCTTGAACTCCATGTAGGCTGCCACCTCATCCTCAGACTGTGAAGTTTCATGGCTGGAGTCAAAGGGTCAACTTGTGTCACTGACTTTTAAAATAAAAGGTATTGCAGCCTGATAATAGTGATGTCAAAAGATGTAAAAATATTACACATATACTGCACATCTTTTTCATTTGTTTTATTCTGAAAAATAAATAAATATATTTTTGTTCTCACCTGCTGCCCGTCTGCGTGTAGTTCATTTTTACCCGTGCTTGTACCCATGTATTTATACTGTATGTATGTACAAATTTTTACCCATTGATCAGCTTTTTGCAGGTTACTCATCACGTACCCAACCCAGTGCGGGACTCTGAGCCGTTTTCAATGGAATATATGAGCAAAGTTTAAACTCACACACTTGCCAATGTGTACTTGTACTTGAAAGTGTTTTAAATCATGACGTTTAAGCAAAAATGTGTTTTGAAGTCTTGGGTGTACGACTGATATATGAGACTTGGATTATACTGCACAGGTTTTGTGACACTTTGTAAATTCATTTTTTGATATAGTTTTACTGTTTTTTAAAGTGGACCCCTTTTACTCGAAAACTTCAAGAATTTCCCTGTTTTTTTTTTCTTTTTGTGCAAGTCAGCAACACAGAAAAAATGTCCTCATAAGTTCAACGTAACATCAGGTGAGTAACTGATGTAGAAATTGATAAGCATTCCTTTAAAGAAACAATCATTTATTTTTCTCAGCAATAAATCAAAAAATGCTTTATTGGTGCTCTGGGACAAAAAGGTGACAAATGTGAGAGACAATTACGGTCAACAACCATTATGTTTTTGTGGGAGAGCTAATTGCAGACAAGTTCACTCAGGTTTAGTGTGTGTTTGTGCATGTGTGACAGATTCTTGGGTTGGAGGAGGGCCAGCAAGATCCACCAGCACCCTCTTTTTCTCAATATTGGGTTGTTGTAGGGTTCCCAATGTGATCCTTTGTGTCTTGTTCTTTAATATTTGATGATGATGATGATGATGATAATAATGATTTGAGTCTAATGATTTAAACCAGGTAATAATTGGTTAAATTGGAATCACTGGGATAAATAATTCATTTTAGGGCAGGGTTGTCAAACTCATTTTGGTTCGTTGGCCACATACCCTGGCCAATAAACCAAAACTCCCCCCCCTTTCTTTTAATGTAAAGAAAATGCCACAGACATCAAATGTCATGTGTTAATCCAATACAGATAATACACAGCCTGAGATTGTACTGAAAAACAAGCGCTTTAGCATGAGTTGTTATACCAACAAAGTCACTTGTGACCATGCAATGATGTAGGGTGTTTGCCCCACTATAAACCTCTACATCATCACACAATCTGCTCCCACTGAATCTTCTCCCCAAGATTTTGAATGACACATAACTCTGGCAATCATCCACAATTCATAGAATCATAGTTACTGCTGTAACTCTCGTTATCCCCTGCCTTTCAAACCAGTTACAAATATTACATACAGATTCTTTTGTTGCTGCTGGTTGGCAATATTTTGCACACTGTTTGATATCTTTAAATGTGACCACACACTAAGTATTCATTGTTTTTCAGACAACTGTATTCTGGTCAGGGTGGAAAAACCTCTGATGCAGTATTTTACATGAAGTTTCTCACTGTTTACTCCTGACACCTGGCAGCTCTCAGCCTTCACAACTGCACCAAAATCAGGTGAGCAAATTCATCCAGTGGGCTGGATTGGCCCATTTGGCAGCCGGTTCTGGCCCATGGGCCGCATGTTTGACATCCCACATAACTATTCTGCCCATAACAGATATTTGTGAGTTCATCCAGTGTTGGAGATCATCATTTATTTTTATAAGCAGTGGGGTGAAGTTTAGATTGAACAGCTCTGTCAGCCTGGGGGAAATCTGAATCCCCAGACATGTGATGTGACCAGTGGGAGAGGTGGTGCAACGGCTGTTGTTGCTTTTTCTTCATCAAGGAACATTATGGTGGTTTCTGTTTGCTGTTTTAGATGAGTACTGTATTAAATTAAACAGACTGCATGTATTTCTCAGTGAGTAATTTAATAAAAAGCTTGCTCTGGATGGATTATGGGAGGAATCACCTTCTCTAGTGTGTGACTCAGAGGTCTACTTATGATGTTAATCTCTGTGTTGATGAGTGAAATGAGACAGTAGGTGTATGGCAGAGTAAAGTTATTATTATGTTTTAAAACAAGTGAAATTTTGATGGCATTCATATTTTTTGGTAGTTGGGAGTTTTGCTTTATTCCAGTTATCAGTCTCAGAGAAAGCAGAGCTGCAATGGTGCAGAAGTGAATATTTAACCAGCTGGACCATATCACCTGACGACCCATTTCTCATGATAAGAGAGTAAACGTGACTTTGTTTTGACTGTGTCTGTTATTTTCTGACATTATTTGACTGGTTTGAGTAAGTGCTTATGAAATAAATTATCTGGGACAGCTCACGTGAGTTTATGCTTTTATATTCTTTTGTGTGATATTACAATGAAGAGCACTCAAACATGGAGTTGGAAATTAAAGTAAAGGAATTAACTTATTACAAATATCCATATAGGTGAGTGCAGTGTTATTAATATCTAGGTTGTGTTTTTGCATCTGTGTTAAACAGTCACTCATCTGCTGTATGTGCAGTTAACCTCACCTGGGTCCTTGTTTTCCCAGGCTTGGGTTAAAGTCCAGCCAAACCGCTGTGATAATAATCAACTGGCTTGTTGGTGAAACAAAGGCTGTATTTTTCTGACCTGCTTGGCTGTGCTTTGCAGTGTGACAAGTGGGTTAATGGAATATAAGTGGATCAGTGCAGACCGAAGTCTTAATACAGTAGATATGCAAAGAGCAAAGGTCTGAATTAGTGACCCAGCAGAGAAGTTAGGCTCTTAATCACACAAACAGGGCTGTTGCTGCCATAATACATAACATTACATATAGTATTTGGGGGAATCTAGTAAATTATTGACATTAAAGGAACAGTTTACCCACAAAATGATAATATGAAGATTAATCTGTCATGCCATATTACATTGAAATCATGAAGAAAAGTGTTCGACATATTGATTTATTACTTGGGGACCACGTTTAACAACAGCAAAACTACTCTTAAATGTGGTCGGGTTGTTGTCACTCACTGCTCTGTCCAGCACTCACTGAATTTCCTCATTACCGGTGACAGAGGGGAGTCTGTGCCTCATTTATCGTCCACAGAACGAGGCTGCACGCAAACATTTTCAGAACAAAATAAAACAGGCTGCAGTGAGAGTCTCTCTCGATAGGATATTTAAAAATAGCGGGTTTGTGCATTTAGTCCTTCCCAAGCAAGTTTAGTGTTGCTGGAGCTCACAAGCCTTTTTTTCAAAGTTAGGATTGGAATATATGCAGTTATAACCCAGTTGAAATTAATATATATAAATGCTTGAAGATCCACTCATTACTAAAAATGTATGTCATATAAAAACTAAAGTGATGGTCAAAGTTGTCATCAAAGTTGAAATCTAAGGTGTGATGATGGATTCACATCAACTTATGTATTGAGTAACATTACAAGTTGACACTTTACCTTAAAAGTTGCCGGCAGTTGGCCCAGTGAATCATTCTTATGAGTTATTTTTTTCTCAGGTTAAAGCTGCTGCAAGTAGCAGCACAACATTCTTTCATTTTATTGTTATAGTCTACTAATAAAACTTTCCATGGTATAAACAGTGGTTACATAAGCCTCAAAACAAGCCTGAACTCAGCCCTGGGCAGACTGACTGTACGCTATTGACAAAGCAACAGACTGCAGTGTTCACAGCTCCATTTATTAGTACTAGATCTGTGTGCTAGGTACCCCAACAGAGGGGTGACCAGAAATGGGGGACGGTACAGAACGGTTCCATTGTTACCATCCACAACTTTTCACAGTGGAAACTGAAAAAAAGCACACTGAACTGAACTGTGCCGCACTGCTAGGTGGAAACGATGCTTAAATGACCACAAAGACACACAAAACCACAAAAAGATGCAGCAAAAAAGAAGAAAAACTACCACAAAGTCTTTATCTTGCTCCTATGTAGAAGAGGTGGTGGGGTCTTTTGCATATCTGTGCCCAAGGCCCCATTGTCTCATAATCTGCTCATGCATATGTTTATATGACTTTTCTGTTGTTTTTTCCTTTGCATATCAAGTGTGGTAGTAAATGAGTCACTCATGAGAATATGCTAAGTGAAGGGGTAGGTATAACAAGCTTAAACTACACCTTTTCAGTCTACATTTTCTGTTTTCCTTTTGTTTTTTTACTTTTAATTTAATACCTTGTCTTTATTATGCGCACTTCTCCTGGAAAATTGTTAACAAGAGCCAAAATAGATTACCATTACCATATAATAGGGAAGAAAACACACAGCTCCAGGACAGTCATGCAAATAAATCAAGAAACCACAACAACCAAACCTCCCAATCCTTCCTGTCAAAGATACTGAAGGTTTCCTGAGTCTCGTCACATAACCACAAATATTTGTTCCTTACATTGTGCACGTTTGATCAGTTTGCAGCCAGTCTGAAGGACTTTATCCCAAATCCACCAGCAGGATGTGATAATGACCCACCAGCAGCATTTATGAGACTGTACCGACAATCAAACTGATAGCCATAAAGGGCTCATGTGAAGTCGAATCTGATTGGTTGACCCACATTCTAGACGTCACCCGCCGCATCCCATTGGTCGACGGGGATTTGTTTTGCACTCTTCAGACTTCCTCCTGCGTGTTTTCATAAACAAACCACATTTTTCTCCCGCCGGGGCCGCAGCGCAGTCATCCTGTCAGCCTGCCAGCATTGTCGGACTCCAGCTCCCGTTTCAACGAAGGCCGCGGAGGAGCGTTTGAAAGCGGGCTCACATTCAAAGAAGAGACGCGGGTAAACGCTGCAGCGACCAGAGGCTGTGTGTGTTGTCTTTATTGTCCGAGCCGTCCGCTCGTGGTCGACCGTTGCACCGAGCCGACCTGCTGCCCACAACATTACCCAGCTTAAAATAGATGCTTTTCGGCTGTCAGTCGCATTGGTCCGCTGTGTAGACTCCGAGGAGCTTCTGTACTATCAGGTGAGTCGACGTACACCGGGGAATATCCTGCAATGCGCATCTAGCTGCTGTGTGTTGTGACAATGCGGAGCTAGCCCGCTAGCTAACACGTAAGCTAGGTCAGGGAGCTATTGGCTGATCCGTGCTGCAGCTGACAGATGTGTCAGGCCGTTTGTGACAAAATTTAGACACTGACAGACGGTCACCAGGGTCGGACACAGCGTACATGGCGCAGCACACGTTGCAGGGGCTTGAATTTGGGTTAACTGATTGCATCTGACGAGGCCAGGGTTGTTTGTGCTACCTATTTTTATTAACCAGGAAGCAAGCTGCCTGTTAAACTGTGTTCCTCCTAACCAACCTACCACAACTGACTTTTGTTAATGAATAACAATACGTGTCACCACAATAACAATAACAAGTTATATGAGTACAGCATGTTTTCTACTAGGGCTGCCATTCGGTTATTGTCCCACACCTATTTTTTCACCTTCTTGTATATAGTAGCTCTGTGTTTGATTAATCATTTGGACCAGAAGACTATCAAATGTCTTGTTTTGTCCAACCAACATTTCAGTGTTGTCATAAATTTCTTATTAATGTTTTATATATTGTAGCATAATGCACATTTTTACTTGCACGTTTCTGTTTTCTTATCATTTCTCTATCCCTAAGTTATATACATTAAAAGAGCAGTGAGCGCAACTGTAACGTGTCCTAGTTTCCCTCTGGGGTTTAAAAAAGTACTTTGGCTCTGATTTCAAAATCCCCAGTGTATTACATTTATTTATTTTATTTAACCCATACTTAACAATGTAAGCTCCATTGAGATCAACCGTCTTGTTTACAAGGGAGACCTGGCTCAGACAACAGCATGCAAAAAGTTGCAGCCAAAGAACAACACAATAAAAACACAATAAAAAACATAAAAGATAGAACACCTACGTAAAATGTAAAAAAGCAGCACGTCCTCACATAAAGGGAACTGAAAATATCACTCGAAATAAGACAAATGATTGATTCATGATCAAACTAGTTGCAGATTAGGTTTATGTCAGATCGAATAATCAATACATTGACTAACTGTTGCAGCTCTAATTTTTACCTGTCTTCATTTAGCTTTGTTGGCTTTGTTTGAAGCTGTATATCTACTTCTGTCTTCCTCTAAATTGTTCTTTGAACTGTGTGTAGGCACACTGTGAGCAATTAAAAAAAAACAAAAAAACAGTCAGATTCCTTGCATATGTGCACATACTTGCCAATAAGGCTGATTATCATTCGTTAATATAGGTTAATCTGTCCAGTGCTGCATTGGCCCATTGCACTTTCTTGTGTGTTCTGTGTTTTTTGGTGGTTTTGTTTACAAGGGCGAGGAGAAAAGCCTGTAAGAATATGCCAGAGCCTTAGGTGACATTAAGAAATGTCTTGTTTTGTCCAACCAATATTTCCAAACCAAAATATTATTTTACTATAATGTAAGAAAAGCATAATGATCAAATTGCGCGTAACTAATTGTTCCAGCTCTAATTTGTGCCTGTCTTTGCTCAGCTTTGTTGTCTTTGTTTTTAGCTGTATCATTCTCTACCTCTGTCGTCTTCTAAAATATTTTTTGAACTGAGCCTAGGCATGCTGAGCGCAAGTTAAAACCAGAGCCAAATTCCTTGCATATGTACACATACTTGACTAATGAAGTTGGTTGTGATGTTATATAGGTCAATCTGCCCAATGTGTTGGCCAATTTGTTCCGGGAAAAAGTAGATGAAATGCTGAAATTATGAAAATTAACACAATCATGGTAAACTGAAATGCTGTGAAACATGGTCAAAATTGTTAGTCAGTTTTGATCTCTAAGAGCAATACTTCAGCCGGAGACCGCAAAGCTATATCGAAACATCCATTTACACACTCTCACAGAACTTGTGCAGGGTAACCCAAGTCTCATTTATCCAGTTGTATGCTCAGTGCTTCCAAACACATGCATTATTGACAAAAATATTGCATGCACATGCAGATTGCACATGCACTTCTGCAAAACAACCTTGGTACTGAAATCTAGCTTTTAGGAGAGCATAGATATGTTTTACTTTCAGTTTAGTTTTAAATAGTAACTTTTTTTAGATCATAAAAGTAATTAAATAATCTTAATCTTTGAATTTGTGAAGTCTTAATTGCCGCAAAAAAAGTAATTTATATAGCTATTTTTTATTTTCTTTTTGCCAAATGAGTCATGTCGTTAATTTGTACTTGCACTTATCTGTTGGTAAATGTAGATTAATGTTACTCTAACAACTGCGTTTCCACATAACACCTGCCTCTGTCTGCACAGAACCTCATATATTCTACTTAACGTTACACTTACCTGCAATCCATGAACAAGAAGAAGACGAGTTGTTCAAAATCAGTCTTAAATGGAGTTAAAAATTATCTTTAAAAGGTCTTAAAAGCATTTAATTTCTGTCTGATACCCTGTGAAAGACATAGGTCAGGTCAGGTTGTTTAGGGTTAGCTTTGCAGTGTTTTATCGCTATTATCAGATAATTGAAAGCTGATGTAAAACCTGTCTGTGTCTCATATCTTTCACTTTCTCACTGACATCTGGAAACTTATTCAAGACAAAAAGTGGTTCACCAAAGGGTCTTAGGAGTCATAATCTGACTGAGTGCTTGCATCACCAACAAATGCACAACAACAAACTACCAACCTACTTCCTCCTCCCCTCTTCCTCTGCAGACATGGTGAAGCTCACAAAGGCCAAGACGTTCCAGGCCTACCTGGACTCCTGCCACCGGCGCTACAGCTGTGTGCACTGCCGCGCCCATCTGGCCAACCATGACGATCTCATCTCCAAGGTCAGTGCTCTGCAACTCTTTTGTTGTTAATAATCATTTCAGGCGGGTTATGATGCTGCCTCACGGCTCTCGCTTAGTTTAAAATGTGGCAAAACTGGAAAAACTGGACTGACAAAACAAAAGAGGTTTCCCAAAGTTAGAAGTCGTTTTGCAAATAAAAAATAAATAAAAATACAATTAATATCATGTGTTTAATCCATATTACAAGTGGACACATGTAGCATTTTTGTCATGTCTTTGTTTTTTGTCCATGTCGTCTAGTCATTCCAAGGCAGTCAAGGCCGAGCCTACCTCTTCAACTCTGTGTGAGTATTTGATTTCTAAATATTACTACGTCAGCACATTGAAAGTACACAAGTGGCTAGTCTTAATTTAGATCTCCAATCTTATTTTTATCTCCATGATCACTAAAAAGGTACTTCAGTAAATGTTAAAATTCAGTTTTGAAAACCACTTTCCTTAAATGTTTCCTTGTATTAGCCCTACTTGGTTATCAGATCTTTTCAGATTAGACAAGTGGCTCCTTAAAGGGACAGGAGACAAGGACTTTTTTCTCTTAGCTGTAGTGCTGTTTGTCATAGATTGTTTTGGTGGGAGTTGTCAAGTGTTGGAGATATCAGCCAAGATAATCTGTAGACCTTGTTGTGAGCATTTTCACATTGAAAACTTTATTTTTTCTTCCAAACTACAACCATGAACTATATCACCCCTCAGAAGGAAGCATGCATCTTCTGCTAGCTCACCTAGCACAATGGAGCTAGCTGATTTTATAGCTCAGCCGAGGAGGACGCCATTAAATTTTACATGTCGCGCTTGTCATGAATACAAGTCTCTTGTCCATGAGTAGATGCACACTTCCCCCTACGTGGTTACACAGTTGGCAGGTCTAGTTCAGTAGTGAGAAAACAGAACCTGTCAACAATAAATTCTGTTTGATTATCTTGAGTAACCAGATAAGATTTCTGGAAAGAGACATTGCTTTTGAATTATTCAAATGTATTTTTTGGCACTTTGAGCACCACAAGCTGAGTGCCCTCTAGTTCCATTATATTCATTAGAAAAAGAAATCTCTACAGCTGATATTTCTAACACTTAACTCACACCAGAACAATCTAGATTGATTAAATAGCGCTAAAGGTTAGAGGAAATATATGTATTTTGGGGTTTTAGCTTGAACTGTGAGTGAAATATGATCATTGTTTTTCCAGTATATAATTGCATCATTTTTATAGTCTACTTTTCTCTGAAAACAAATTCCCAGTATCACAGATGTTTGCACAGCCCACACAGCCAGCAGATAATTTGATTTGCTCTCGAGTGAACCTTGAAGTTCACTTTAGTTGCGCTTTTCCTGGGTTAGTGGGTCAGAAGTACACAGGCTCTAACCCTAAAACGGGAGCATCCTTAAATAACTCAAACACTTGATCTAAATAGAAGGCTTAAATTGAATAGATGCTGATCATCTGTTTCTGTGGAGCTCTTGCAGCCTTCCCATGACTGATTCATGAACTTGAGTCTTTTTTTCCCCCTTAAAGGAGCAATGTAGGACAGTAGGTCCTTTACTGTTTAGGTTCACAGTAGCCCCTTAGTGTATGGTAAGGAAAGTAGTTTAATTACTGTGAAGCCCTCTGTGAATCAGAGTGGAGCTGCTTCTTGATGACGCTGTGTCTGGTTTCAGGGTGAACGTCGGCTGTGGTCCTGCGGAGGAGAGGCTGTTGCTCACAGGACTTCATGCTGTTGCTGACATCTACTGTGAAAACTGTCACACCACGCTGGGCTGGAAATATGTAAGTATCTGCAAATAAAATGCTGACTTGTCACTGTTAAATCGCTTTTTTGTTTGACAATAGCTGTAACATCGTCCCCACCACTGACACCTGGTGTAGGTTTTGATTTACACTTCAGCGTCAGATTTCAGCTGTTGACGGCACTCCAGTAACATTAGCAGGGTGTATCGCAGTGATCAGATCTGTGTCCTGTTTTAATTTTATTCCTTAACTGTGTTTACATTCTTTCATCCACCATGTGATATAGAGTGAGCTACGCACATACTTAGAAAACTACCGTTACATCTAAGTGAGTTCTGTCATGTGCCATATATTTGCTGTGTTACTTTAATTCATTCACTGTGATGCAGCGATTAGTCTGAGCAGATTTGCAGTGGAGATTGCTTTGCTAGATGTCTGTTACTGAAAAGCAGAAGTTTGAGTCTTTCTTCATCTTCCTTAATGTTGACCTCGCTTATCAACAATCTGCACCTGCATCAGAAGCTTGTAGGAGAGAGCACAAGCAGCCCAAGCTAACCAATAACAGCTCTTGTAGTCTGCTCGCAGTATCTTTGTAGCCACGTCAACTACGCTGTAGCTGGAACCCCATAATGCACAAGTATAATTTTAAGCTTTCCACATTTTACAATGTTGATGCAGACTACTTTTTTTTTAAATTCCCCTGAGAAAATAGGGTGCTTTTGATCAATATTTTTGAAATGCTGGAGGCAAGGGTTGGTCAGTGTCCACCAAACTGGCATACAATGGTGAATACAGTGAAACATTGAGATGGACGATGATATCATTGTTGTTATACGTAAATAATTGACGTGGTTGTGCCTAAATTAAAACATGCTTTCACTGGCTGATGAATGATTGTGAAGTGATTGAATAACCTGTTTGTCAGACACAAGGAGCTATCATAATAATTACAATAAACCCATTCTACATTTTGCACTCTCAGACTGACACACCTTAAAACAGTGGTTCCCAACTGGTGTATCGCAGTCCAGTAGTGGGTTGTTGGTCCATTCTAAATGGGCCGCAAGTGATACGCAAACGTGTCAAGTTTGTATAAAAAAGCAAAGAAGGTTTACTTTTAAGTACAGTTGATTTTTTTTTTTTTTTTTTTTAGCGCACAGCTTTTATTTTGAAGTGCCGTTTTCTGCTGTAGAGTAAGTGGCTAGCAGACAGCTACTTGATAGAGACCGCAAACCAGCTCGACAGCATGGCCCAACGCAAGTATGACACTGAATGCATTTAACTGTGGGACCTCTAACTTATGACAAAGGAGAAATCTGGACCCTGAGGCCTTTAAAATACATAAATATCTGTTCTAAGCCATGAAATGTTTGTATACTTGTGCTCACCTGCAGTTGCACCTCTAGTAAATCACAATTAGTAGTGTCAGTGCAAACCCACGTCCCCACTGCCCTTGTGTTGGTGTTGACATAGTGTAAGGGCCATGTGGTCAGTGTCTGTCAGCCATTGGCCCAGCTGCCCAACACTACTGGAGATGTGAAGCATTTATTGAACCACAGATTCGTTTACTCTCATATTCATACTTTAGGTCAGTGTTTCCCAACTGGTCCAGCCCCAGGGTCCAAATTTCTCCTCAGTCATCAGTTTGAGGTCCACACAGTTCAATAGATTAAGTGTCACACTTGAGTTTGGCCATGTCATGGAGCTAGTTTGTTGTCTCTGTCAAGCAGCTGTTCCTTAGTCACTCAATCTACAGCAGGAAATGGCCTTTTAAAATATAAGCTCCTTGCCAGAAATTCACTGCACTTCAGAATAAAGTGTGTTTTTTACAAACTTGATATGTTTGCGAGTCACTTGTGGTCCAGAATCCAGAATGGGCCCGTGACCCACTTTTGGATTGCAAACCACCAGTTGGGAACCACTGCTATAAGTTAGGTACAATGCTTTGTTAGAAAAAAAATAAATGTACTCATTTGGCAGATGTGTCAAGTACAAGAGATCATTTACCTCCAAATTCAACATAGTATTGAGTTGAGACACCGCATGAAATGTCATAGTTGAAGTGAATGAAATAGTTAAACAGTTACATGATGTGACACGTTTAGAGTGTGTGCATGTTTTTTATGGAACTAGTGCTCAGCTGCATGTACAGTAAGGACACCGGGACTTAGTTTGCCCAGGGGTTACTTTTGCAACATAACAGGCAGCTAGGGGCCAGTTAATAAACAAACAATGAATACTTAATCTGTTAATAATTAGCTTGGACCTCTGTCGGGGGATCCTCCCCTGGCAGTATTTTTTTATAAACAAGCTCTATTTTGATGCTTTTTTAATGCACTCTGGCACCTCATTTACAAACATAAATCCCCAGTGTGAATCCATTTATTGTCATTGTGAAAAGGAAACTTTAATCCGCTCTGTAATAACCTTTATGTGCCTCCCTTCTGCAGGAACAAGCCTTTGAGCTGAGTCAGAAGTACAAGGAGGGGAAGTTTATCATCGAGCTGTCCCACATGATAAAGGACAACGGTTGGGACTGAGAGGGAAAAATCTTCATCTTTCTTCATGACTTTTTCAAAAGTTGCATCCCCCTTGACATTAAAGGGTTCCAGTGTAGCTTCCTCATCCCGTGTACGAGCCATCGCTGTGCCACACTTTTCACTTCGTACGGCTTCGCCAAGAAATAGCATGTGATGCCTTTATCTTTTTCTGTTCTTCATGTTTTTCCAGCGACCACAACGACAACACATTTGCTGATATTGCTATCCCAATTGCTAGTTGTGCTGGGACATGGACTGAATGAGTGCAGGGTTTGTGTGTGAACGACTGGGGGATGTTGTCACACAGGCACGTGTGCATGTTGGATTTTAAAGCGTGTGTGTTTGAGTGATGAAACCCTTATCAGCGACCGCTAAACAGTCTCGCCCTGCGGGGGGTGAGGCCAGGGCAAATCAAATAATCTGACCCTCTTACACAGATGCAGGTATTTGAGGTTTCCTTTTGAGTTTAAGAGGCACATTTAGACATATCTGGCACAAACTGAGTGAAGTATTTAGGCCTGTTAAACCTGTAGATTATTTGGAGTGATGGAAGGGAATGGGAACACTCAGAGCAGTGGGAGGGCTTGTTTTTTTTATCAGTGAAATTCTTGTTTTTTATGGTAAGAGCAGTAACACTTAATATTTTGCTAAAGGCAGTCAGGATGTTGAATTGGTGACGTTAAAACTGGTAAAGTCTCCTGCAAGAATTCTTAAATCTCTAGTATGAGTGTTTCTGCTTGTAGGTATACATTTTAGTGTGTGCGTGTGCGTGCGTGAATGAGTGCGTGTGTGTGCATGCTGAGATGTCTTGAGCTGGACGGTGTTGAGAAGCATTAAGCCCGGGGTTCACATTTACAGTTTCCACTGCACTGTTGGGATATGTTCACTTTTACTTAATGCTGTTGAGATCTATCCTACATGTGTTTGTGTAATAGCCTAACATGGAGCTGCCCCCCTACAGATACATTTACTCAATCGTGTTAGAGCAAAAGTGTGATTAGGATTATGTAGCATATTTATGGTGATTTTTAATGTCTGCTTCTTTCATTAAAGTGTATTATTTTAACCTAATCTTTCATTAAAATACAGTGTGTCTGTAACCTGTGTTCAGTTTTCTTTTTCGTACTGTATGAAACTTTCACTCTGATTCACACAACACACACTTGAGTTATTGAAATACCTTAAAAGCAGTGGTGCAGTGTAGCTAACTGCTTTAATTTAAGTACTGTGGTTAAGTACAAATTTGTAGTACCTGTACTTAACTTGATTTTCTTTTCATGCTACTTCATACTTTTACTCCAATGCATTTCAGAGGGAAGTATTGTACTTTTTACTTCACTAGATGTATCTGACAGCTTTAGTGACTTCACTAGTTTAAGATTTTTTTGTACAGATCATATAAATAGCTTCTAAAATATTACACATTGTTATGAATTAAACTGCTGTACTCAAAAATATACAAGTAATGCAGAAATAATTAGTTGATTGACAGAAAATTAATGGCAACTACATAATGAGTTGTTAGTCTTTATATAGATAGAGATATTAAGTAAATAAAATATTTACTAACCAAACAATCAAGAAAATAATTACGATATTATATTACTCTGAGATCCCCAGACAGAGGTCTTTTGTCTGTTCCAGAGGCTGGTCTGAAAACTAAAGGGGACTGAGCGTTTGTTGTCAGGGCCCTGAGGCTAGGCTGAATCAGTAATTTCTTTTAAGTCCCTTCTTGAAATATATTTTTATCGAAGAGCCTTTCCTGATATTACTTGAGTTCTAAGTGCATTTAGACTTTCTTTTAATTCCTCAGTGTTTTATCAGTTCTTTTAAAAGTTGTTTTCATGTCTTGTCTGATATGTCAAGGACTTTTTAAACTCTGCTTTACAAAGCGCTTTATAAATAAATATATTATTATTTATCTATAAGGGAAATTATTTGTTGCGGTCCTCTGTAAAATACTTCAAAAATGAGCTCAACAGTACAAACCTGCTTTTACATGAATGTAAGTGATAGGCTAATAATCTAATGATACAATATATAATAGTGTAACAGCTACAGGAAACATTTTTATGCTTGTAGTACTTAAATACACTTAAATACTTTAAATACGTTTTCCTGATTATGCTTACATCCTTTTACTGAAGTAACATTTTCAATGCAGGACTGTTTTGGGAAAACTATTTTTCACACTGTGTTATTGATACTTTGACTTAAGTAAAGGATCTGAATATTTCCTTGCTCCATCACTGTTAAAAGATTCAGTGTGTAAGATTTAGGTGGATATAGTGGCATCTAGTGGTCAGGACTGCAGGTTGCAACCAGCTGAAACTTCTTCCGGTTAGAATTCCTTCAGTGTTCATTGTTCAGGAGGTTTACGGGGAGCCAAACTATCCGCAGAGGTCTCCTCTAAACAAACAGGCCAGGTGATTAAAAACGATAAATGCACTGAATAAAGCAGTTTCACATTTAAAAATCAAAAAACAAAATCTGTTTTTCAAACGTTCCTATCGCAGAGGGGCTGCTAACTACAATGGATTGATTTGTCCGTTCTGGGCTACTGTAGAAACATGGCAGTGCAACATGGTGATCTCTGCGGATGCGGACCTTCTCCTTATGTTGATATAAACAGCCCATTCTAACAAAGAAAGAAAGAAAACAAACATTATATTTAATTTCTGCCAGTATAACCCTGTAAGTCCTTCAAACTGTGCCTTTAAAAGAAATGTAGATGAGAAAAATAATTAGTTTTTGTAAGCTGGAGGGATATGCCCCCCCTTAACAACAAAGTGAATTTACTGTAAAATTAAAACATATTTGGATATGAGTTTAGTATGTGCATGATGGTGATGCATAAACCAACGCAGTGGTGGGAGAAATAAATTGGTAGAGTAGGTGATTTTGTGGTAATAGCACAAAAAAAAAATCTTGTAAAGAGGCAAAAAAGCCTTAACCTTAGCTTAAACGAACCAAAGTTCCAACCCTAATAACCCATTAATGGTTTATCTATACGCCTTGTAGCCTTTGCTTCATTTAAGAGTTCTTTTTTTATACAGCTAAAGACATAGATCACAGCAAAAAAAACAAAAAACAACAACCTCCAAACCGTTCTGTTGAAATAAATCTCAACAAGGCAGCAATCGAGATGAAATGTCACAATTCACTACTGGAGCAAAGCCTTTCAATACATGTGCTAAGAGTAGATTTGGCGCCATCAAGTGGTCAGGAGAGGAATTAAGGAGCATTTACATCCTTTTTTACTGGATGTAAGGGTCATAATGGTGTTGAAACAAACTGTTCATAGTTTAAGTTTGTAATTTATCATGAATTATAATTAAAACATGTTGTTTAAATGTGTCAGTGGAGCTAACATTTTGAGGGAGGGAGAAATCCAGATAGAATTCCTGGCTGGTCAGTAAATCAGCCAACAGATGGTGGTGTGGGTGCTGTTACATTGTACTTTGAAAAATTATAAGGCCATATGCATATTCAATAGGCCTATTTCACTGAGTTAGATACCCTGCAGTTTATATTTGACTGCCTCAAACAGCTGAAAATGTATTAATCTGTTTGGGCCTTACAAGTAAGATTTGTTATTCTCAGCCATTTTTCCTTTCTGTTAATGTAACAGGCTTTTATTTATTTCTGTCAAGTCTGGTGTTTTTTTTTTTGTTTGCTTTTTTGGTATGTAGGTCAGGTATGTTTGTTAATCTGTTTGTATATGCCATTTTTTTTTTTTTTTTTTAGATAAAAATTAAATATAATATGAAAAAGCCTTACAATTAAGATGGCTCCAGAAGGTGTTCTTCTGCAGAGAAATTGACATGGCATGGCTTCTTTGAAAATAGAAATAATTAAAATAAAACACTACATGAAAAACAAATAAGTCATAGAACACAAAATCAGTTTTTTGAGTTAAATTCAGAGAGTTAAATTGTGTAAAAGTGATATTATAGTAATATATAAACATTTAGGGTGTATGGCATAGCTCCTGGAGTGTGTCTGATGAGTTTGATTGATAAAGCTGCTCCTGATATATATATACATACTTCTAATATTAAATCAACCTAACAAACTATTTCCAAATAAAATGTATGCTGTTGCTGTCTGTTCCATTCTGTCTGAATGGAAATCAACTATGCTATGCACAAAAAATTGGGCTTAAACTTCATGCTGTGGACAAACTTACCACACAGTTGTTTCTTTTTTACTGACTTGACTTTATTTTGGGGGGTTTTATTCAGAGGAAAATGTGCATAACTGTGCAGAGTTACAGTTATGGTCCCTTCCAAGGTCAACATACATGTATGTATATTAAACTAGCAGAGTTTGTATTAACATGTTAAGATTAACATGTTAATACAAACAGATAAATTGATACACACAACAAGACAAATGGGGAAGAAAAAAAATGTGTGCATGATGCGAGTTTGAAGTCAGATTGTAAATTATCTTCTTTAATGTCTCATCTCACTGGGGCACAGTATATTATGATACTGAGGTTTAACTTCAAGCATAGGGCAGGGCTCCTATATATTTTAAAAAACTCTTGATCTTCCTGATGAATATCTTATTTTTTCTAATTAAGAGTACTAACTAAGATTACTCATCATCCCTCTTATCCATTGTATAAATGAGGGAGGCTTTGTTGATTTCCAGTTGAGTAGGATGATACCACATATTCTGTAATCTGTCCAATCACTAACAGTTTTATTGCTGCAATATTAAAATGATTCAACTTGTTTAAAAAAAAACACAGGCTGCAAAGCAAAAGAAAGTCACATTTGTGAATCTGTGTACAAAGTCTCAGTATTTAAAAAGCACCAAAAAGTATAACACAAAACTGGTTTTAGGTGAGGTTTACTCTCAGTTATTTTCTTGTGAATTACCTGTTTATTGTGTTTGCAGTTACTTTTATGTGTATGTGACTTTTTTGTTTAGTGATAATGACTTGATTTTGTATTCCAAATTGTAGTTTTAGTTTTGTTTGATTGCTTTCATAAAAACTATGGGAGACCCATGATAAGTATTTTAGAGTTTCTGCCTCCTTCCATATTCTATTACCTATATTGTTTTTGTTAATGTTCTTTTTTCATGTTAAAGAAATCTGAAATCTCAAGTCATTTTATGTCTCTTCCCATAAAGGTCAAAATTCTCCTCTTTGTGTGAGGACATGATTGTTATACTTGGAGCAGGAACAGGTCACATGATTACGCTCTGACCAGAACTAATAGCTTTTCTTTATGAAATGCGGCGGAGAGGCTGCTGACAGTCATGTGTGCATGTGCTGCACATTTTCAGCTGTCTGCTCTGTTTTCACTTTTCATTCCTGTATAAGATTTAAGTACATTCTCATGACACAGTTGAACCAGTTACAGGCCTGACGGAGTGACAGGCAGTGAAAAACTTTACACGAGTACTCATTCAAGTGTTTTCATCTTTAATCCTCTAAAATATGTTATTATACCATGCAGTGTCTGCCTCGGTGTACATGTACATATAGTGCATGTCACCTGGTAGTGCGGGTGTTTCACCCAGAGTATACAGACAATAAATAATTGGGGGAATGTCAGGGTACTGTCCTGTTTTGGTGCCTTGGGTGGAGACCACAGCATCAACTGGATAACAATATAAGAAATGAAATGCAGACCCCATTTGAGGATTTATAAAATCCCTTGGGAATTGGAGCTGGAGTGACATTAAAACTTAGCTTTCCCTGTCAGGCAAGTTTTACTACCACACCTCACTAAGGCAAATTCCTCTCATTCAATCTGATGATGCAGAGCAGTGATTCTTAATTTGTGGTCCGTGGGCCCAAGCTGGCCCTCAATAGAGTGCTGGGTGGCCTGCCGACTATTTTCTAATTCACACTGGAAAATAAATTCAGATTCTTTTCTGAACTTTAAAGGTAAAAAATACATGAGTCAGTGTATAAAAATTATATATATATATAAAATTTCTGTTCTGCTGCCTTTTCCTGTGAAGCACTTTGTAATAAATGTTGTTCATATAGGATAAATAAAGTTTATTATAGTATTATTCTGGAAATGCAAACTGTACATGATTATTTTCAAAGAGATCTTTATTTTTATTATGATTAATATCAAAGGATAAAGATCAATACATGCTGCTCTTGTACAAAAAGAAAACATCCTTCCGTCCAGAGGTGGTCTCAGGATACAAACCTCAATAAGAAAATAAGTAGGTCACAACAAACTCACATACGGAAACTAAATTCATAAAGAAGGTAAAATTGGATCTGGTGAAAGGTAATTTAATAGCAAAATCTGCCCTAAAGAGGCATACAAATGATCTGAGGTGAATTATGAGGGGACATGTCCTTTAATATGACACACAGTGTCACCTTGACAAAGACAGCTCAGAGATGTGTCCTCAGGTCACTCAGTCAGGGCCATCTTAGGTTGTTTGACAGGTGAAGAGAGTCTAATGTTGATATAAATTAACCTCTTCGTGCCAGGTTAATGCATGGTGGAAACAACATACAACACATGCTGCTGTATGGCTGTGTAGGATGGATGTGTAGTGGATATTGACACTGTTATCGTCCTTTGTGTTAGTCTCTATATTAAGCGTGTTTATTTGTTGTCGTGTTTTTAAATTACAGAGTAAAACTACAGTGTTTATGGTCGATTTTACTATCTATTTGATACCTAATAATTAATACGCCAGCATGTAGCGACTACTAGCGTTTCAACTGCAGTCAGTGCACTTGCAGCAGAACATACCACAATACAAACACTATCAAACTACTCATATGATATATTGTGGCATTATACACTGATGTGGCATATGATCGCTGTAAACTTACTATCAAATGAACGATTGCTAAAATGTATTTTACGGTGCGATAAACAACAACGGTTAGATATTTAAAGCTTATTTGCGGCGAGCACCCCCGTGTCCACACCAATGGACTCTTCCGAGATGGTTGGTCACGTGACTTTTTCCGTTTCGCCATTTTCCTCGTCTACACCGGTGCTCTTGCTGGCAGCTACGTTGTCGCCCCCTCTCAGTGTTTTAACCTGTCTAAAGCCGACGGTGGGAAAAAGGGGAGAGCCTAAGAAAAGAAGTTAGCCTGCCTTGTCGCTGTATCGCCCCGAGAAAAGTGCGAGAATGTCTGAGGAGAGCCCCGAGTACTCGCCTTTCTTCGCTGTGATGGGAGCCTCTGCGGCCATGGTCTTCAGCGGTAACTACACCAGCTCCTTCATCTGACATCAATGCCTTTTACCGTTATAACGCTAATTACCACCTAGCTTAGCCAAACGTTAAATCCGTGTGACGGCATTAGAAATGACAACATCGGGGCTGTGTTTAGAGAAGCGGTGTTGGGTGTTAGCTGAGTCGGTCACGGCTCACACACCTGCCAGGGATGCGAGGCGAAGGCGGGGGGAGGTTTCCACCGACATCAAGCTGCTGACCACTAACTCCTCGCCCTGCTAACACTGTGGCTAGCTTACCTCCTGTATCCGCCTGGTTATATCATATCAAGCTGTGATGCTGTCTAGCTGTTGGTTGGTGACGCAGACCCTCACTGAGGTGGCAGCTGTCTCGTTCAGGGCCGTCTTTAATCTGTCATAATGAAGTTATTTTGCAGCACAGGAAGGTCCAGATCGTCATGTATTGCAGGATAAATATGATTCTTGTTGGGATTAGATCCAGCCATGTTTTTCTTTGGTTGTGATGCATTGCATTACAAGAGGGCCAGCATCACGGCCTAAACGTCAATGTGGGAAATTAAAGGGAAAATCCATCCATTCATTCATGTTGAGCATGCACTCGAAGCGGGAGGCGGGGTACACCCAATCTGTCACAGAGGAAACCACGAAAAATACATTGTGCTCTTGCAATTATTTTTTGGCAATGCTGCAGTCAATCAGGTGATGTCAATTCCTGCAGACAGCTGTCTCCATAATGTGAATATTATTGATGGTTTTTCAATGACATCGCGATGTGGCACGTTGTGGAGTGTGTTCACTGGGTGGAGTGACAGCTGGCTCACATTTTTTGGGATGATAGTACATCTAGAAAGGCACAGATGGAACTTTTTGTGTCTTGCTGTAATTACAATACTTAAACCCAGGCTATGTACCAATCCAGTACCAGTGCTCTCGCTGTACTACGTTCTAAATCTCTATACCACACTGCTTGAAACTTGCATTATTTTTATGTAATATAAGGCCAGGGGTTGCTGTGGCTCGTTGTGCCTGAATTAATGTTGCAGAAACACTACATTTTATTATAACATTGACAAGTAAATGTCACATCTTAGCCAACACCCACTTGGTTTAGTGCATCTGTAAGTAAAAAGGAACAGGGTGTAGAATTTAGTGGCATCCAGCGGAGACGAATACCAATTGCGACAAGGTGAAACTGCTCCCATGTACAATGCGTGAACTCCCGGTTTGGATTCCTTCAGTGTCCTTTGCTCAGGAAGTTTTTACCAGGAGCGAAATAACCGCAGAGGTCTCTTCCTCTTTGAAACAAATGGACCCAGTGATTTTTAACCAGTAAAAAAACGTGACGCGAAAATGTGAGTGGCTGTACCTAGAGCCAGTTTTTGGGTTGCCTGTTCTGGGCTGCTGTAGAAACATGGCCAATTCTATGGACAAGGACCCGCTGCCTATACTGTTCTTATTCTAAAGTAACAGAATGAATAATGAAAACATACTTATTATATTAAATTCCCATGTTGCCAGTATAGCTTTCATAATCCTACACACAGGACCTTTAAATCTAAATTATTTGTAGGTCTTAAAACCTCTTATTACATTTGTCAGAGGTGTCTCTGTCTTAATGCATGCATACCTGTAAAAAATCACCCACATGTTGGGACTGTCCTGAACAAACTCAAACCTGGTTGAACTGTTGTGGTTTTCATTTAGGTTGTGCAATTGTAATAACGTACAGAATGGATGTAGGTAAAAAAAAAAGTTCCTCTTAGTAATTGTTAAAACTGTAACCTGTTTTTCTTGCATGGTCATTTTGACACTAAAAGAAAACACTATTACTCTTGTATAGCACAGCACAGCTCTACTATATTTCCCTCACACCTTGACAATAGTGTAATTTGGGCTTTACAGCTTTGAATTAGAAAATACTATGCCCCTCAGTAAAATCTCCATGGGTGCTGTTACAGTGTCATAACATTTGTTTGACTGCTCACAATGGAGTCGGTTCAGGATTTCTCCGAGGTGACAGTTGTAGAAGCGGAAACAGTGATGCAACGTTTACAAAAGGAGATAGCAAAGCTGATACTTAGTAAACACTCCAGGCAATTCAAGCAACTAATAGGCGACATCTGTGTTAGACTGAAGACCCACTGGACATGTGACGTCCTTCCTTATTCATTTTCGATGGGATGCAAATGTATTGCCTTTTTAAGGCGCAATGGCAAAGCGAGCAGTGCAGAATCAGCCCACCATGTATTGGCAATGGCAGGGGTCAGAAGTTATTTTCTACCTCTATGCAAAACAGAACTGCAGAAAATGTATGTGGATCAGAAAATCATCATTGAATTTTGTGGTATTCTTCTTTTGTACGGCCTTTCCCTCCCTGAATATAAAGAAAAGAGCTGCTTGGTGCAGAGCTGTTAAAATTGTTGGAGAAAATGCCGGGTTGCTTATTCACACAATACTTTCTAACAATTGCTTGTAGTCGATAAGTACATAGCCTTCGGAAGTGTCAACACACCCACATCAGCAAGTGAGAAGTGGTGGAGTAAGTGTGTGATGTATTTATTCATTTGCTCCAGCCAGTCTCCATGATAAGCAGGTAACTGCCGAAAAGCAGTTTCAAATGACAGCAAAATAAGAATTGCCGAACACCAAGCACTGGTAAAAAAAAAAATAATAATAATAATAATAAAAATAATAATAATTTGGTTCTGCTTTTCCAGATGGCTAGGCAATATATCAATATTATATCAATACTGTGTTAGAGATGAGATATCATCTTAGACTTTGGATATCACATTTTTGTAAGTGTTGTCTTTTCCTGGTTTTAAAGGATGCATTACAGTAAAGCGATGTAATTGTCTGAACTTACCTTTACTCACTTTGTCATTCTGTTCACATAACGGATTATTATTTATCGACGATCTCAGTGTGAAAATATTTTATGAAAGCACCAATGGTTAACCCTGCATGGTTGTTGCAATATTGATTTTGAGGCATTTGGTTGAAATATATAGTGACATTTGGTTTATTCATATCACCATCAGCATTCGCCCCCAATTTTATTTCATTTTATTTTAGAAGCTGGACCAATTATTCTGAGCTTTGTTAGAGTATACCGTTGACTTAATCAGTGTTTTTTAGTCTCGGAGCGCAGTGCGTAGTCTTGGGACACAAGGAGCAGCAGAGTACCTGCCACGATGAAATTGAAACTTAACTGTTCGTTAATTCATATGGAGAAAAAAAAGAACGCTCTATTTCATAGAACAGCAATGCTCTCATGTTAGTGCTGTCTGTCACTTTTCCAACCTACTCTAGATGAAACCAGCTGCGTTCACATGGAAACAGTGCACTCCCCCGTCCAGCTTTATCAGCAACAGGAACTTTGCTTTGCTGCAGTAGCTGCTCCTCTAATCCATAGATCTGATCTGATCAACACTGATTAATCCGACCACAATCTGATCGAGTTATCTATTCTTGACTGAAACTCAACAAACAAGTGCTGAAGAGAAAAAAAAAGTTTAAATCCTGCTGTGTTCACAAACCCACATAAACCTTTGAATTGAGAGAGGGGACACAAAATGAATAATAAAAAAAAAAACCTATGACTTTGCCGTCCATCCCCACACTGAACTTGTATGTTGTCTATACTGAACGCAATGCAGCAAAGAGTGTAGGCTGGACTCAAACCCGCAGACTTGGCATTCACATATAGGATGCCCGCTCTAACCACAAAGCCATTGGGCGCCCCAAACAGATCATCACTTAATCATATTATTTACAGGAACCACTTTAAGATGTATAACATTAATTTACAGGTTCCATAAACTGTATTAAGTGAATTGTGAACAGCAAAGTTTTGTGAAATAAGTATGTAAGCTGTCTTGACTCTGTCCCATCACAGAATCAGAGTTTCGACTCCTTGAAATTGAAATAATACCAAATGATACCCAACCCAAGTGATGTTGGTTGCTCAGTGATAGAAGACAAGTGAGTCATTGGCCGACATACAACTGGCTGCCTGATACAGTTCAATCAACACCTCTCTGATGAATTGAAAACTGAACTTCAGTCCTCTAGTTGTTTATTTGTTCACATAATTAAAACATGGTAATAGACATACGATAATAGAGCTCATAGGAAAAAGGAAGAGGCTTATACAAAGTCCTCTCCTATACAAATCTATTCAGTTGCGTCTCATTAAAAACATCACACAACAAGAAAACTAAATTAAGAGCAGATAACATAAACATAAAAAAAGAAAACAGACTCAAAAACAAAAAATAAGAGAAAAAAGAAAAGCTTGATGTCAAGAATAATCTATTACTGTAGATTATTTTAGATTGTGCAGGTATACTGAACAAACCATAACTGGCAACATACATCCAATGATGTGCAGTGTAAATTGCAAATATGTGACAAGCAGTTATCGGTGAAATATGGGATGACAGCAGAGCAGAAAGGAAATCTACCAATTATGACATTAGTCATGAAAATAGTCCCAAAATTAAAGTATTGAAGTGGGCGAGGTTGTTTAACAATGCTCCAGAGTACAACAGTTAATTACTTAGTAAAATAAGATGGTTTGTGAGGGAACTTTAAAAATAGAAGCACTAGTGTGATTTTTCAAGAATGCCTCTTTTTTTCTTCCTTTTTTTTTTTTTTTTGGATATATGACTTTAATTTCTCGGTTATTTATGGCTGGGCGGGAGAAAACTGGCAATCGAACATCTTCTACTGTTTGTTTGTTACCTGCACATCGGGTCCCCACACAGTGTCCCAGATCTAATATGTTGAAAGAGAATTGAAATCGATCGACTGGATCACTCATTCTCACTCAGTTCCATCCAAATCCATATCTTGTCTGGTTTGAGTTGCTTTTGTCAGGAATTGTTTTTTTTTTTTTAAAAGAAGAATGAACACTGATTGATCTGAACATGAATTAACAGGAACTCTCTCCTCTCTTACGCAGCATTAGGAGCAGCGTATGGCACAGCGAAGAGCGGCACAGGCATCGCCGCCATGTCTGTGATGCGGCCAGAGCTCATTATGAAGTCCATCATCCCCGTGGTCATGGCGGGTATCATCGCCATCTACGGGCTGGTGGTGGCTGTGCTGATAGCAAACAACATCTCTGAGAGAGTCTCCCTTTATAAGTAAGATGGACCTTTGAAACAGAACAGTTTTGTTATTATATTACATATTATACTATATTATATTGTAGTACTTTACAATTTTCAACCAGGTCTGTGTCACGTCATGTGTGGGTAGCATGTGCAGATGTTTAGGCGCCCTCTGTGCCACTAGCTTCCAAAGCTCCCCCACCCATCTGCCAGCCAAAAATCAGCAGATGACATGAAACGCATCATTGAGGATGCAGAATTACATATCTCACATAATCCAGCAGATTTTTCCTCATGACATGGGCAGGGAGTTCCTGTTGTTGTTGACACGGGCGGCACCTTCACACCATTAATCTGCACACACTCCCCACACCACGATGACACAGCTGGTTGAAAATTGTCAAAGTATCCCTTTGAGGAAATGGGGGGGTGGAACGCAAGGATATAATGAACAATGCAGTTACATGTTATGTGTGTTAACCACAAGGTCTTCAGATCCTTATTGTTTATATAAAATCTAATATTACTGATTTTAAACTGATGCTGTTTGCTTTTAACAAAATTGATTGCTTTACAGTGCTTGTGAAGTTTACGTCAGTGAAACGACAGTTATCTTGTCTTAAGGTTATTTTTGAGTAGGGATGAAATGGTTATCAGCATCACAATAAAACACGATAAAATTCCAATGGCTCATCTCAGATTTCAGTTGTCATTGAAAGGTTGTGTTGTTTGATTACTACGCTTTGAAAGACTTACAGTACATCATCAACCAAAGTTAGCAACAGTCTCCCAGATGCAGGTACAGCGTACAATGTGGGTATTTTTTGGTCAAAGAAAACATGGCGCAAGGCAGTGGAGATATTTCAGCCTCATTGTTTACGGAGTGGACATGCAGCAATCAAACCCAGTGATGCTAGTGGTCCCCTGTCCTTATCTACAGTAACACAGACACGCGAGCAAGCATTTCAAAGACATGCTGCTTATACACCAATTTAAAATTAAACTTGGTGAAATGATTTCTGGGGTTGTATCAGTACAGATCATTTTCAGCATATTTTAACAATGCTGCATTAATACTAATAATGATAATTTTAAGCAGTATAATGATATACAGTTTTCATACTGTTTCATCTCTAGTTATGAGAAGGATTTGGTGAGATTATTCAGATTGGATCCCTCAAATGTCTGCATGGCTTAGCGAGTACAGTGCAATAAGGAGCTGTAGTGAATGATGGAGCTGTGGAGGACTGTTGGCCTCCACCCACACCACCTTCTCCTGGAAGAGCATGAGGGAGAGATGAATAAATTACACTTCGACCGCAGTATTTTAAAATGTAAACAAAGTTTTTGACATTTACTGACTCACGGTCCCGCTCACGCTAACTGCTATGATCTACAAACTGATACTCAAGTGTAGTTTTATGTGATGGGCGGGGTTAGCAAGTCATCCCAAACCACATTTTATCAGATACATTTAAGTATACATTCCAGAGTTTTGTTAAAAATATTTCAACTTTTACAAGATGAGCGATGACACATATATACCTTATTATTTAATGTATCAAACAGTATTAGTTTGTGCAATGACGATGCTCTATCCTTGGTTTCTCTGTATCAGGAGTTTCCTGCATCTCGGTGCTGGTCTGAGTGTGGGCTTGAGCGGTCTGGCAGCCGGGTTCGCCATTGGCATTGTGGGCGACGCCGGCGTGAGAGGCACTGCCCAGCAGCCCCGGCTGTTCGTGGGCATGATCCTGATTCTGATCTTCGCTGAGGTGCTGGGGCTTTACGGCCTCATCGTGGCCCTCATCCTATCTACAAAATAAGTGTACGCATCAAACACCATCTCATTCATTCCACATCAAAGCAGCAAGAACAAATAGGAGATTTTCACCTACTTCCATTACACCCCGTGGGTCTGACAGGATGGGATGGCAACAGAAACATGTTGGCGGTTGACTTGACAGCTGTGTCCTCAGTAGATGTGATCTATCCATATTGTTTAAAGCCATCCAGTTGTGTCAGGTCTTGTGAGTACTGAACGGGCATGAAGACGTATTGGTTGTTGTGGGATGATGTGTGGACAGTCTGCTTGACTTGTTGTCTGATCTTAACCTGTACAGTGATCCAGAGTCCCTCCACCCCCTGTAAATGTAGTAACCAGTCTGTGCTGTGAGTGTGAGTATCAACGTTTATCCCTCTGCCCATTCCCCTCCTTTGACTTTTGTTTACCGTTGGTGGTTTTGTCATTTCCGTTATGAGACTGCTGAAGAAACATGCACACTAGTATTTTTATTTATACATGTTCTTTTCGGGGACCATGTTTGAAACACAGTCGTGAAGAGCTGTCTATACATATTTTTTTTCACTATTTATGGAAAGTTATGAAGATTTTGACTTTATGAAGCTGTCTAAATGGAATACTGTTAATGATACTTAATACTGTTTATTGAATACCCTATATACATAAAAATATATAAATTATCTGTGTATAGTTAGTTAGATTAATTGCACTGTGGGTTCTTGTTCAAAGTGCTTGGAATTCCTCTGGATGTAGTGTGAATTATTAATGGAGGATGTCCACATGTTGACATGGAGTTGACAGTGTGTGTGTGCGCGTGTGTGTGAATGACCTGAGTGCATAATGTGTGTGCAAGTCTTTATGTTTAATATGACATTCTCAAAACACTAGTATTGTTTACCTGTAGTGCTGCTGTCTTGATTTTTTTGTTTGTTTTGTTTAAAGTAAGAGCTCACTGTTCAGCCATGCCTGTCAGATTTCCAAATAAAACTCAACCTCCTCCAGAACATCACTGTCGAGCCTTTTCTTTTCTTAAATGTCTGATATTAATCGGATGACTGAACTTACATCACCAATGTCATTTAGACTTTTGTATTGTACATTTCTGTACTAATTGGTCAATTACACTGATAGAAGTAAAATGAGAATCACAAATGTTATCACAATTAAACCTGATGTGCATATTACAGTATGTTGATGAACTACATGTAAGAGTGTAAGAGTGATGAATACAACTGCTTGCTTTATCATCCATTAAAACCCTAAAGCTCTAAATTTTAAAGTTTGATTTAAAACGGATGCGTATTTGATTTGGGGTGTATGAGTATATTCAGTATTTTTTCCTTTTCTAGTAGCTTTTCTAGCTGTGTGCGACTGTTAGGAGCGCCTGTAAGCACCACAACACCCTCAGTGATGCCTTTTGATTGATAAATGCCACTGATTATATGAGCAAAGTCATTCGTTTTCTGTTTAACTTGGACTCATGCAGTCCATATTATTCCCCACTCCTTACATCAATTCCAAAACATAGGATTGGGAGTGGACTTAGTCCTTTTCAATCAATCAAGTACTGCGAGAGCCTGATCTCCAGGGATCTTGTTCAGCATAAACTCCGAAAACCGAAATTTGAGTGATTTTTTTTTTTTTTTTTTTAACACATATTCTGCTGCTGAAAAAAAGTATTTATATCGTTGAAGGATAAAATAGTAAAAAAAAAAAAAAAAGGCTTATTGACTGCTTCACATTTTTTCAGCTGACAAAAGGCAGTGTCAACATTTTGGAAGAAATCCAATCCAGGGAAGCAGCTCTGACCCACCATGTGTCCAGTGGCACCCCCAGAAATTCTCCATAGGTGTGGGCAGATGGGGCCACTGAAAATCTTGGGGCAGTGCACCAAAACCAAAAGCAGTGATTGTATCAGGGTGACTGTGGCCAACATTTGGTGGTGCCACTGCTTGTGTTCACCATGTAATACACCAAAAATGAAAGGACCAAATAAATAAGACTGGAAGCACTGGAAAAAGGGATGTAAATATAGACAGTGCAGGCAGTGTGACTGCACTGGGGCCCCATTGCCATCTGGAAATATGCCCGTGTTCAAAGAGCTCAAATGACATTGAAAAATGGTGCAATTTTCTATATATGCCCTCAAAAAGGCAAACCCATCTCCATCATGGTTTTCTGTTTTTGACATATACAGATATGTAATAATGATTGCTGGGTAACGTGTATGTTGATGTTGCCCAATATCCAGTCTCTGTTTAATGAAATGTAACAAGACGATACTATCTATTGTTTACACTGCCTGTAGCAAGTTTTACATTTACACATAAAAATCTGAGCTTAAAAAAAAAAAGAAGCAAACTATGAGAATGTATTATGCTAAATGCCATTAACTTTGTGTATCATGTGTAAAGTATATTAAGTTCCAATACAAAATTGAAATACTACTTAAAAATAAATGTGTCTAATTAATTAATAATTTAATGTTATATATTCAGTAGTGTCAAAAAATGTAGAAATATATGCACATCACTTAGTTTGAGTGCTGGGCTGAATGAAAAACTTCAGAAAAAAGAGAGAAAAAGCCCACACACTCTCATTATGCTCCAAAAATCTTTACTAGTTAGACAATGTTTCGAGCGTGTCAGCTCTTCATCAGGTCATCTTACAAGTAATGTATTTTTCACCCATATATGTAGAAACCCACTGGTGACGTCATAAATCATGGGTGGTCATTCACAAAAATATTTTCATGCATTATTCTTAGGCTATTGTAAATATACACAATTGATCACTGATGATACCTATATCAAAAATATATTAGACAACATCAGGTTAAAAAATAATACATATATCACATCAGGTGTTACGAGGAGGAGATACAAACAGACTGTTGTTATAACGAGAATCTTTTGGATTTTTACATTGGATACCCTGTCCCCCAAAGGCATGAATGAGGACTTCCCCATTCATCATTTTCTGTAGTTGATAATTGTTAACACCTGATGTGATATATGTATTATTTTTTAACCTGACTTTCACTGTGAAATTTGCTTTTCCATGGCATGGATGGCTGGCACCCTGATGCTTGGCTTAGTAATGTTTTCATCTTTGTCACCATGGATAATGTTTAGCTTTAAGCTAGATCAGGCCGGTTTGTTTATAATTGCTAGCAGTTAATGTTATTCTTACTTTCTTGTTCTTGAGTTTTTTCTTTCCTTTGTATATTATGAGTCTGATCACTTCAGCCACTCATCCACAATTTGCAGGGCATGCCATAATTATATGATGTAACTTCTATGTTGTGATATGCTTTGTTTTAGTGTGTTTGTTGCTCAGAGTTGCCTAATTTTGCCTAAAATTGTCCAGCCCCGACCATTGCTGTGCAGCAGCTATAATTTAATCTTGTATCTCTGCCTGTTCATTTTTGTTTGCTATTTATTTTTTCTGTGACAAGCACTTAATACTTCGTTTTGGTAAGTACGCTATGAATACAATCACATCATTATTATATGTAGCAGTAAAAGTTACTGTAGTTCTGCATTTAACCAACTACAAAATTAATACAGCTTATATGCTTGTACATCAACAATAATACACAGATTTAACAATATAAGATGGACAAGGGCCATTCTGCATAATAGGAACTTTTACTTTTGATACTTTTCACGATAGTATATAATAATACATACATAATACATGTATATAGGTCCTGTTTGTGTATGTGTCTGTATTCCTGATCCATGTATGTGTAATGTCTAAGTTAAGAACAGAATGGAAAAATAAATTTCCCCTTGAGGGATGAATAAATGAATGTTTTCTTTCCTTCTTTCTTACAGTAAAAGCGCTTTAGGGAGGGGATCAGTATGAACAAAAGGAATAATTACAACAAGCAAAACCTGTTTCAGTATTCATAGAGGTACCTGACTGTTGTTTGTAGACAGACTTGAAAATCCTTTAAGTACATTTAACACTTCTGTACAATTACTTAAAGGGCAACTTTGGTATTTATCAACCTGAACCCCATTTCCCATGGTTTTGTGTCTAAGGTGATTGATGTAGACAACAGTTGTTGAAATTGGTCTAATATTGAGCAAATGTGCTGCAGCTAGCAGTGGTAAGACAAGCTGCAGTGTAACCACTCGTGGCATTTATGCTCTCAGTCAGTTTACGTCCACTTTAAGTGCTTGTTTTGCCACTAATAGGCTCAGACTGTTGTTCTAAATGACTGACAACATAATGGAAAGGATCCCTCCAGAGACAGACCTTTTTGTTAAAGAGAAAGATAATTTTTCTTTACCAAGCAACAAACCCACCAGACTACATTTAAACAAACAATAATTTCATCACTGTAAAACACACTCCATTCAGAGGTCCACAGAAACAAAATAAAACTCACAAAATCCATCTTGGTTTTTCTTTTTACTGTTCCCACAATAACCAACTCTGGTATGGCATATCAAACTACAAACATTATTAGTCATAAATAAAAAAGTTTCAACCATTAAAAGTGATCAGGTTTTGTACCTTGTCCACTTTTGTGTCAGGATTGGTGGCAGACTGACTTGGCAGAGATGGCTGCCATCTTGTTTTTACATGGATTATGTTGTGCTCTTACTACCACTAGAAGGCACAAAAAGTCCACAAATGAGGACAGCAGGTCTAAGTTAAGCAGAATGAAGTACAAGGTCCAGTTAACCAAAAATGTGATGATCTCAAATGAAGACACAGGGTCTTAGGAGGATATTAAGCATGTGATGGCCCACCAGTGGATGGAGACAGGAAATAATACACTTTTCAATGTACACAGTATAACCAAGTCAGTTAAAATTCAGGGATATCAATCTGTCCATTTAGGAAGCACAAGTGATTGTAAATCAGTTTCACCTGCTTTGGTGCAAATGAAAGTGAGAAAAGCTGCAATGGAGAGGCAAAAGCAAGACAACCCCCAAAAAGGGAATGGTTTTACATGTGGTGGTCACAGGCAGTTGCTCTCTCCTTATCCTTCCTGACTGTTTCTTCTCTAGTTTTGTGTTCTGCTAGTGTCCTTGTCATTACTGGTAGCATGAGGTCATACCTGCAGCCCCATCAGGTTGTAGGTAGTCCCGCTCCTCCAGGATGGCACGTCCAGACGTGCGGTTGCAAGGTCTCTCAGCACAGTCTCAAGAGCATGGAGGAGACACTTGGAGACCGGCCGTTTCATGAGGAGAGCTGGACAGGGCCATAGAAGAGCATCAACCTGATGCCACTGACTGTCACTCTCGTTTCCCTGACCTTAATCCAACTAAGCACCTTTGGGACACCACCAAGTACTGCCACAGACTGTCCAGGAGCTCACTGATTCCCTGATACAGGTCTGGGAGGAGATCCCCCAGGACACCATCAGGATTCATCAGGAGCATGCCCAGACATTGTCAGGAGTACATACAGGCACGCGGCGTCCATACAAACTACCGTGTCACATTTTGAGTTGCTGTGATAAAATTCCCACAAGTTGGATAAGCCTGTGATTTCAATGTCTTACTTTTATTCTTGGCATGATGTTGAATCCAGCCCTCAGTGGGTTGATGACTTTGGTTTCCATTGACTGTTCTTATGTCGTTTTTTTTTCTCAACAAATTATACAGTGTACATTAATGAAGAGTTTCAACTTGAATAATTCATTCATCGAGATCTGATGTGTGATTTAAGTGTTTCCTTAATTTTTGTGAGAAGTGCATGTAATATCAGTTCCTTGTGGAAATTAAGCAAAAGCATGTTGACCGATTCTGATTAATTTTAAAGCCGATATTGGCCGATATTATCGTGCATCCTTACCACTGAATATATTACATAATCATATGTCTGGAAGGGGCCCATCTTTATGATAAATACTTGAATGAATGCACAACTTAACTGGTATTAAAGTTGATATGTTTTGTTGTTGTGGCACTGTTACTGACATACTTCCTCCTCTACTTGCTCCTTGTAGCTGCACTCACATGAGTCTTTGCTGTATAACGTTATTGAAAACTTCCTGTGAAGGAGTCTGTGTGCAGAGGGCTCCTGCAGAGAGTCTGCCTGCCTGTTATTGTTTACGATCACACTGATGTAAAGTAGGTCATGGGAAGAGGAAGCTCATTCAGCTGTCGTGTATAAACCATCTAGGAATAGGTGGCTTCGAGGAAAAACGTCTCTGGTGCTGTCGGTGATTTTCCGTGAACGCTGGTTGTGAACAACAGGCAGGTAACGTTAACGCCATGCTTTTATCTGGAGCTGTTAGCAGCATGAAGCTAACGGAAGCTAACTAGCTAGTTTACGCTAGGTTTGAATCTGCATCACCAGCAAAGTTATTCCGCCTCCGGTCACCCTTGCCTTATTACATGGCTAATCAACTGTAACCACACAGTAGTGAACGACCTCTACCAGAGTACTAAGCTTTATATACACACATGCATACATTAACCAGCAGTCTGAGCTGAATTGTGGTGTCTCTGACCTTGTTACAGCCTGCTATGCGCGGCTCAACAGCTGAATTGTATGTAGCTAGCGTTAGCTTCCCCTGTTAGCTAGGCTAGGTGGCTAATTAAAGCTAGTTAGGAAAACAACAACGCACGTCAAATGATAATCGTAATTTTATTCACAATGACAATAACCTGAGGACGTAGACCAGACTACTTACAGTTGGTTCGCGTTAAATTAAGCAGTTAAGATGTGTGTGCAACTGTTGCTACACTCACGTCAAGTGTCTCACTGGGCTAAATTGATGATGAGATCGCTTTAAAAAATAAGATGAAGCTGATGTGTGTCCTGGAGAAAGGTAGGATTATTGCACGTTCAAGTACTTCTGAAAAGGTGTAGCAGATGTTAGTGGTGAGACAAGACCAGGATGACGTCAAGAAATCAAAATTATGTCACACAGGGAAGGCAAGTATATGTATTATATAAACAGATTCAGATGACGTGCAGTGCATGAAGCTACAAGCACCAATCTAAAAAACTGCCCAGGTGAACTGTCTGCCACTTCAGTATCTATGCCTCTCAAGATAATCATGATGTCATCTTATCTTTAAGCACCTGGACTGATGCTGTTCCTCCAGCATCTGGACTGAACCTGAACTGACTGGCAGGCCCTTCGACTGCTGAGACTCTGTGGCTGCCATGTCCAGGCGAAGCAGGAACAGTCGTGCATGGCGATATGTCTGGGGTGGGATACGCCGGGATGCTGATGCCAGGGCACTTGAAGAATGGAGCTACGACCGTCTAGAGGTGAGCATACGAAGGCTGGACCTGAAGCTCTTAACGGACACGTGGCATCAGTGGACAATGGTGTTTTTGTCTGTTGCATGATGACACTTGTTTACAATCCAGGCAGGAGATAGGATGTGTCACCATCAGAAGACTGACAAATCCACCTCAGGGATCCCTGTCAAACTTAGAGCCTCAAATTTGCCTTTGGCCATTACAAACAGGGTGTGTGTGTATGTGTGTTGATGGTAATGTCTTAAACTGGAAGCCAGAGTTTCAGTTGTTTGCAAGCATTATTTTTTTCACTGAAAGAAATAATGTCTGAGAAGCATATATTTTCCAGCGCAGTGCCCACTTTTGTCTTTGTAGCAGCAGAACATCAAACCCAGTGCTGTGTTGTTACATAAGCAGTGCTGCTGCCATTTTAATTTGCTGTATCTTTCTACGTTGTTGCTCCTCAGTACAGTGATTCAGACTCTGAGGCAGACTTCTCAGCAGTGATGGTCCCTCCAGTCCCCAGTGCAGTGCCTGTCACTGGAGAGTCATACTGTGGCTGCGATTCCCAGGCTGAGACCAACTACAACCCTCGACTGCGAGGTTTTCACCAAGTTAAAGACTGCCACTGTGGAGAGGATGATCAAGGTACAAGATGAGTACTGCGTTTCAAGGGCTGATTGTATCATTTAAAAGTTAATTTCATTTCTTGTATCTTTGGCAGTGAGTGACTGATTGACTTCTGATGTTTCAGAGTTTGACTGGGTGTGGGATGCTAGCTGTCGATCAACAGCAACGTTACTGAGCTGCGACAATCGCAAAGTGAACTTCCACTCTGAATACAGCTGCGGCACAGCAGCGATCCGTGGCTCTAAGGAGCTGGCTGAGGGCCAGCACTTCTGGGAGATCAAGATGACGTCCCCAGTGTATGGAACAGACATGGTAAACCTCTACATCTTACCTCCTAACATTGACCTGCTGTTACTCTGTAAACTTAATCTGAAAAAATCCAATCATAGAGCAAACAGTTTAAGTGAGTGGAAGTTCAGTTTAATTTGTCTCTAAATTTCTTTTTTTCTGTGCAGATGGTTGGCATCGGTACTTCTGATGTAAATCTAGATAAATACAGACACACGTTCTGCAGTCTGCTGGGAAAAGATGCAGATAGCTGGGGTCTTTCTTACACTGGTAAGATTAACACAACATGTTATGATGTAGCAGTAACTTCTCATTCTGGGTGTTGTACAAGTTATTCATCAGTTTTTGTCTTCGTTTGTCAGGCTTGTTGCATCATGAAGGAGACAAGATGAACTTTTCCTCTCGGTTCGGACAGGGCTCCATCATTGGAGTCCATTTGGACACATGGCACGGCACACTCACTTTCTTCAAAAATCGCAAGTGTATAGGTTAGTAACACATAACATAACTAAGATATGGATCCCTTAGAATTTGTTTTTATTTAGTTGTGATAGATACATACTGAAATACATACCAACAGCTGAACAAGCCTGAATTCCAAAGGACAATACTGTGGCCGCCAACGGTTAGGTAAATTTTTGCAGACAGAGCAAGCTATAGAGCTACTGGTCACAGCCAAAGAATCAACTTGTCATTGCTCTCTGGTGGCCAACCTATAATGAAGACACTTTATAAATTACCTCAAATTTACCTAATTGCTGTACTGCAGTTTTTCCTTTTATGTAACGGACATATTTATACACCAATACTGATATATTTGCAATAAGCTACACCTGACTGGTGATAAATTAGTCTGGCTCTGCTGTGTAGCTCATTATCAACTTTGTTTTTATGTAAAGGTTGGCAAAGAACTCTGTGACACTAAACCTGAGTGGGTGGCCTCTTTCATATCAGGAAGACTGAATTTTTTGAAATCCACAAAGAAAATGTATGTAATGTGAAGCTGACACGTCTAGAGCTTTGATCGAGTCCAAAAAAAAAAATAAAAAAAAATCAGGCACTCCTCTACATGAACTCACATAGTGTCTGTTCAAGCCTGACCCAAGCTCAAACCAAAGCAGCAGTTTTGGGCCCAAGCCCAATTTTGATTACCCACTGTAAAGTTCCTCTGTAAAAGAATACATTTTTTATTATTAAAACATTTATTATAAGCCGAGGGCTGGCATGTTTCCTTGCAACACAAAGCCTGCTTCCCTTCCCTCTGTTATTTTAAGTGTTTTGCCATTTTCACACAAGAACTGCCAGTTTTATGTGTCTCCAGTGCAGTGCAAGGGAGTCTGTGTACAGTGTGTTGGCGAATGACCACCAAATTCTTAGATTTTGTCCATTTAAATTCTAAATCTTATCATTGTCATTAGTTATAATGGGTTGATTGCAACACAGCCCATACATTATCCATGACATTGCACAGACTATAAGGTCTGCATTTAAAGAAAAAAAAAACTTCTTGTAACAATTTATTTCATGTGAACATTAAAAGTTCTGTCACCATTCTCAATCTAGGTGTTGCTGCCACAGAGCTACAAAATAAGAGGTTTTATCCGATGGCGTGCTCCACAGCAGCGAAGAGCAGCATGAAGGTGATCAGATCCTGCTCTGCGCCCACCTCCCTGCTGTACCTTTGCTGTGCTCGCCTTCGCCAGCTGCTGCCAGACTGTATAGATACCCTGGATGTGTTGCCACTGCCGCCAGGCCTTCGCCAGTTGCTCCACAACAAACTGGGTTGGGTGCTCAGTCTCAATGGCGGCAACACAGAAGAAACACCAGATGGGCCAGAGCGTCCCTCACGTTTGCCTGTTCCTCCCCTGGCCGGACCGTCGTCCTCTGAGAGCGACTCAGAGGGTTGTACGTCTGACCCCGAAGCCTGTCAGAGGAAGAGATGCCGCTGGACATGACTGGACAGTTCGACTCCTACCTCCTGTTAAACACTGGCAGACATTAATGTCCTTTGGCATCTAATCTAGTGTTTCCTACCTGCCTCAAACTTTCCTCAACATCAGTGTTGTCAGTAGTGAAGAAAATAACCAGGATCAGAGAGGTACGTAGGTGGAAAACTGTGAGGGCAGTGTTTCTGCCTGCACGCTTTTACTGTGATCTTCTCTCATGCCATTCAGATGTCTTCATGCTCATCATCACAAATTTAGTATCCAAACCAGCTTCACTAACAAGTGAAAAGATGTGGTGTTATTTTGTTAGCTAGCATAATGTGTCGCCATTCATGTATGGGGATTAATGAAATGGTGCAGGACTGTACAGTGTAACACTGAAGTCAAGTATGGCCAAATTTTGGTGGTCATCATGGTATATTTGCAAAAAAGGGGGTTTAAAAAGTGAGAGACTATATTTTCTGTGTTTTCAACCTGTATGCAAGTAATGTATATTGTTTTAAGCCTCAGTGCTATTAATGCATTCTCCAAGTGATTTGTTACTGTTTTACTAGCATCTGCAATTTTCTGTTGGGTTACCAAACTGAATCAGTGGGACACCGTGGTCCCATTGAGTGCAGGAAGCAACATGTCATGCATGGGTCATAGAGTATTCTTTATGTCTTACTCGCAGCTTACAGCTCTGAACAAAAAAATGTCTGGACATATTAAAACCTTAAAGGTATACTATGCAGGAATTGTCGGCTACTGTTTGTAAACAGTACCAGCAGCAGCCAACCACGGCTTTGTCCGCTTTGTGTTTGGCCTGCTGTTGGGAGAAGTTTGCACAGAGGGCTTTTTGCCAGAAAGGGATTTGTTGGTTAAGTAACACTTCACTCCCCAAGTGATCATTTCTATATCAATTACTCACTCCTTGTTACCTTGAATTTGTGATGACATCTTTGTTTTTCTCACAGGCCTCGATGTTGAACGAAGAATCCAAAAAGAGATGATGAATGAAAGTTATAGGGGGCCTTGTTTAACAACAGCAAAACTGTCTCAAATTATCCGTTACATACTCTCACACAACCCGTACACTGTAATCCAAGTCTCACTCATCTAGTTGTATGCTCAATACTTCTCAAACAGACAGCCCTTTCTGATGGGGAACTGAAAGTTATAGTTATCAATGTTCTCTTCAAAGCCAGACTCTATTTTCAAAACAAGTACTCTTACCTTGCTGAACATGAGAGCTGCTGGTCTACAACTGCCTCGATCTGTTAGTTTGTGTTATCTGTGACTATAACCTTTAAACCTTTAAAAAAGGGTGTTTTGATATAGTTTTGTTGTTAATTTTAGCTTTTACTCCAATTCTTTTAGAATTTTCCAAGTTTTTGGATTCTTCATTCACCATGAAAGCATGTGAGAAAAACAAAGTCTTCCAGAATTTTCGTAGCTTCCTCTTGGATGTGTGCTGCTTACAGTCTGGCTCCTGTATGGTACTTTGTTTTTTTCAAAGGACCCTCCTTACCTGTGTGCTGCGCTCAGGAACGTCCCAAACACAACAGAATCAGAAGAAAATGGTAAAATGCAGGCAGAGGGCAGAGGCTCTTCAGACACACTTTTAGTGGGTCATATATAATGATTGACAGGTATTACTCTTGTATGAGTCTATACATTGATTGGGGGAAATCCTGCGTAGTATACCTTTAAGAAATGTTATAGGGAGGTGAAATGAACCTGAATGTACTTTGCAGCTTTTAGTCCTCCAAAAATGAAAAAAAAAATCCTTGTTGTCTTTCATGGCACAGCTGTCATCTCCAAACAAGTCACACACCTTTGATTCCTCCTTAGATAATTTTTGTTTTTTGAGAAAAATAAGTTACAAGTCAAATATTTGTTACATTTATTACCACATCCATCTGTCACCAGCCTTTAAAAGTATCCTGTTGAAATATTATGCTACTTGTTCATAGAAACTATCGAGTTCCTCTTTTCTAAAAAAAAGAAGATGTAAGCAGTATACATTGTTATTTAGTGTAGCCCTTTTAAATCTGATCATTAGACAAGTACCCAGAAGAGACTGCCGCACATTTAAATTAACTTTTCATCCCTGTTACACTTTATTGTTTTTTAGAACTTTTTAAAGAGTTAGTTTCTTTGATTGAAACACTTTGAAATTATGAGCAGTTTTAAATTTTTATTTTTTTTTTGTACTGATCTGTTTATGCAAGTGCGTTCTTTTGGTTTTCCAACGGCCTTGTCCCATTACTTCCTTTTACCAACTTCTCTTAACTGTAATTCATTTAGGTCATACTCCATTCTAAATCCTTTTGGTATCAAAGTCGGCTCCTGTTGGTGTAAAAGTTGGTTGTAAAAGGTTGTTTGTGTCCGCATAAAAGGAGAACATCAGCTTGAATTTGATGATGTGAGGTTTTCACTGCTGAAAACAACATTCATTATTGTTCTGCTTCTGCAGCATCATCTGTCTCTCAGTTCTCTGCTGAGTGTGTTTCTAATAATAATGTTTTTTAAAATGAGTCTTAAAACACAGTTTACAAAAGACGTTAGAGAGGTTGGTTATGTTGCAGGAGTGGTTTGCAAATTTCTTTGAATGTTTTGCTTGTTTTCCTAAAACACACATCTTACAGCCACTTTTCAAGCCTTCAGGGGCTGAATGGTGTCAAGATCAGTTCAAGTATTAATTGATAATACATGACTGAGGAGGGGGACATTACCCCTAGGTCAGATATGTAAATATATCTTATTTTTAGTCTCTTTGGAGTATTAAATTATAACAACTTAAAATAGTGTTTGACCAAGGTGTTGAAGTTAGGCAGTCTGCCAGCTGCTGCCTCAGTCACCAGTCTGTGATCATGTTCACTCCTTGAGGGTCTTGGTTTAAGTAGACGTACACAAAGATTAGAGGTACTATGCAACACAAGCATCTAATGTGATGATGGTTTTCAGAAGGAGTGTGTTTCAGGATGTCATGATGGAGGCACTGATACAACAGCAGTGAAGGTACCAGAGGGCCATGATCATAAGTCATAAGTAATGTGATATGACACACTTGAACCTGTCAGATTCACACTTTAGATTTAGTGATATAACCACCAAGGGGTTACTTGTTGCCCAGCAGATGTAGTTTTTTTCTTGTCTTAATTCACAGTACTTGTCTTCACATTGATGCATCCAAGCACTTTTTCTTACTGTTGTACTGTAAATAGGAAAAATTCTAAGTGTTTCTTCTATGTCATATTAATAATACTGTGTGTGAAGGCCTTCACTAGCCTTTTTCTGTATAACTTATCAGCATGATTTTCAGCTGAAAATAAAACGAATGCTAAGTATGCACAAAGGAGTGGATGTGCTTATTGGTTACCATGGAAACTGGTACCAAGGATATTTTAACAGGGTTCCCTCAGATCCTTGAAAAGTCTACAGAGGCGTTGGATCTTAATTGGTGTTAAAATCTTTTAAATCAATCTTTAAAAAGTCTAAAAAGATATGGTAAGTGGGATTTTGTACTAGGCAATGCATACGAGGCTCTGTGTAGTTTATTTTATGCAAAGAAAACAGATTCTGGTCTACCCTTGTTTCTGCCATGAGACAAAAAAAAAGTTATTTATGTTCTTTTTCTTTTTTTTTTTTTTACCTCAATATTGGTTATTTTAAAAATTTGCCTTAATTTCATTTTAAGTGGCATTTGAAAAATCTAAAAGTCTTAAATATAACTTGCCTTAAGCTTTAGGAGCCCTGCTAAACTTCAACATGTCAAATATGTATGATCAAATAATCGAGTTTGGGTCATCTTGCACAGAATATTGGAGTAATAATATTTGGGCTGAAATCTGACCATTTGCTTTATGAATATAACATTTACCAAGTGAAATAAATAACTTAATTCCAAATAACGTTTTATGTATTGTGTGGTCAAAATTAAACAAAAAAGGGAAACAATTCAGTACAATGCACACGAGATGCTGTGTGTTTTATTTCATTTTATTAAAAAAAAAAAAAAAAAGCCAGGTCTCTTCAGGTTCTGCTCAATCTTTTTTTCTTCGTCTTCAATTTTGGTTATTGTAAAATTTAGATTAGATTTCATTCTAAGTAACATTTAAAAAGTCTTAAAAACCTGAAATGTAACTTGCCTTAAGCTATAGTAGGAACCCTGTTCAATTTTGAGATGTCAAATTTCCCAAATAAGTATGGGTAATTTTACACAAAATATTGGAGTAACAATATATAGGCTGGAATTAATCAATTTTGCTGTATGAATTTAACATTTCCCAAGTGAAATAAATAACTTAATGACAGTTAACTTATATGTGTTTTGTGGTCAAAATAAAACATAAAAAGGAAATGATTCAGTTTTACAACAGTCACATGTTTTCAAGTTTCAAGTTTTCAAGGTCCTTAAATCACTTAAAACATCCTGGCTACACTTAATTGACAAGTGTACAAAAATAACACCTGTAATTCATATCAAATATACATGTTTGAATTAAAAAATAATAATTAAAATTCGCACAAGGCCCAAGACCATCATAATTAAATAAATAAAACTCCATGAATGCAGTAGAAAACTGGTTTAATTGGTACTTAGAATTATAAAGAAAATCTTTATTAAATATCCACTGTTATCTATTAACTCGGCACTTGTTATAATTCCAATATTTATTTACCTCATTCGGAACAAAAGTGAACTGGCAGTTCACGGGGAACTATTTCCGGTCGGACCAAATAAGCGGAAGTTGTGTACCTCGTTTGCGGAGGTCAATTAGAATTGATTCTGCAAACCAGGGGAAATTCAGGTAATTTTAAATGAGATATTTGCAGAGTAAAAACAGTGTCGATAGTTCGACATTAGTTAATCAAAATATATGAGTCGGTGTAAGTACGAAACTATTTTATAGCGGTTTTAGCATGTAACGCTAGCTAACAGACAGGTTAAGTTAGCCTTGTCAAATCAGGGCTAATAACTATTGATCTCCACTGAGGGTCCATGCTGACAGGTTGACATAGTTTCTGCTTCTGCGTTCAGACGTATAGCTTCATAACTCACTTTAGTCTCTTGCAGGACAAACGCTGACCGCTGTGTATCAGTGAGTTGTTGTACAGAAGCTGCTGCCCACCACGCAGTCATGGTGAAGAAGAAGCAGCTTCGCCCCATTGCAGAAATGGCTCGGAAGATCCGGGCGTACCGGGAGCTGAAGTCTCGGCCCCGGGAGTCCCAGAAGTACGCCCTGGATTATGACACGATGAAGCGGCCTCTCACTGGGAAGATGCTGCCTGTGATGGCCTGGCAGGATGTCCGCAGGGAGAGTCGCCTCTTCTCCCTGATGGCAGGCATGAGGATGTTCGGAGTGGGGCGTCTCTTTACCCGCAAGACCTGGCTGGAGGACCACAAGGAGCCCAGCTACTGGCAGATCACCAAGATCAAGGTGGACTACACATCTGAGGTGAGGGCCACATCCATGCACTCAGTGTCGAGTCTGCATGTTGTCATTTTAAGTGTTCAACTGAATGAAAAGTCAGTTGGGTTTGGCATGGGGTCTGTTAAGACACCTTCAAGCAAATGACATCTGATTCTTTGGTTTTCTAGAACATGGATCATGGCAAAGCATGGGGGATCCTCACCTACAAAGGTAAGATCGCAGTTTATTTGATTTGAAACCAGGGTCTACATTTATCTCACATTTATCTGTTACTGTAACTACTATGACAGACACTGATGTCATGTCATTTAACCCTTTGAACATGAGAAAATTGGCATGATTTCTTTCACAAACATGGGAAGAACACAATGAGTAATGAAAGAAGAAATGAACCAAAAAATTAGCAAGAAATTATTAAAAATAGAAAATTGAAAAAAGAAAGAAAGAAAGTTAAAAAGAAAGAAAGTTAAAGAACAAACAAGGAAATGACCTAAAACGAGTGTAATAACAACTGTAATAATTGTGTAAGATAATTTTAAAATGTTGTAGTAATAATAATAATAATTATAAATATAGCTTAAATAATTAATACATGTATTGAAATAATGAGAATGTGATGATAAGAGAGTAATGAAAAAAGTAAATAAATACTGGAAGGAGGGCTTGAATTTGTTTTGATTTATATTTTTATTTATTTACCAGGGTTTTTTTTTAAAAGGTATTTTTATTGATGATTCAATAAAGATGCACAGAGCATCAACAAACACATATTTATCAGAATTTTTATTCAATGAATTGTGATTTAAGTTTATTAAAATGTGGACTACAAAGCAGTTATTTCAGATTTCTTCATGACTGATTGCTGAACAATGACAGTTCCAGTCTGACTTTCAGTAATTGTACAGTCCAGTTTTATGGACATCAGCTGGACCACTCCATGTGTGAATTTCTGCCTTTACTGAGATGTTTTTAATTGTTTAATAATAAAGCATAATAACAAACAGCAAGTGCTAATTATTCTACAAACAAATTGCCTGAAGTAACTTTATTTAATTTTGTCTTTTGGCAGGAAAAAAGGAGAGCGAGGTCAAAGAGGTGGACAAAGTGATGTACCACGACTGGCGCCTGATTCCCAAACACTTAGAGCAGCAGTTTAAGGAATGTGAGCCGCTCCCTGAGCCACCTGTGCGCCATGTCCCCTACCCTCCCCTACTCCGTGCCATGCTGCTGGCCCAGCACAAGAAAGCAGTAGGCAGGGTTGCAGTTGAGGAGCCGACCTTACCTTTACAGAGTGACGTCATGCTTAACAAAGACTATTTCCGCAAGCAGGAACAAGAGAGACAGAGGACAGAGGGGACAGCGGTGTGATACTTATGGTTCTGAAGATGGAACTCTTGGACATTTTGAAGCAAATCAGTGCTGACGGAAGTCATAACTTCATGAATACAAATGAGTTCTCTGCTATTGTCATCTGACACAAGCCTTTCTGTATGTAATATGTATCTGTGTAGTGTGGTGAATATTAAATTTAAGATAAATGTAGCTGTTTTTGATGCTTCTGCGTCTGTGTTATTAATTACCTTGCCTGCGTTATAGATCTCTTCATAGGTAATTATAGCCTTATAGCACTGACAATGAAAAGTAAACACTCAATGGAGATATGACTGGGGTCTACGTGTAAATAGTGTTCTTCACAACTGGAAAATTTAGACTTCTGAGTGCTCTCATATCCGATTTGGCACTTAATATACAGGTTCCTGAAAACCAAGCATATATGACACTACACATCATTTGATGTAATGAGACCCAAGTTTAATGTTGTTGTATTGTCAATACTTAGTATCCAAATCCTCACCCTGTAATCATGCAGAAGTGCAATCACTTGGCACGAAAAAGTTCTATCTGTTTTGTCAAGCCTTGTATTTAATAGATTGTGACTTAAAATTATTCCCATCATAGTTTTACCCACATTTCTAGTATAGTATGACATCCAAAATATAACAAAAAGGGCATACTTTAGTATGAAATCCAAAACATCATAAAAAAGACAGTATAATATGACATCCAAAATATCATAAAAATGCCATAGTATAGTATAACATCCAAAATATCATTAAAAAGTCATTGTATAGTATGACATCCAAAAAATCATAGTATAATATGTCGTCCAAAATATAAAAAAGTCATAGTATAGTATGTCGTCCAAAATATCATTGAAAAGTCATAGTATAGTAGGACATCCAAAATATCATTGAAAAGTCATAGTATAGTAGGACATCCAAAATATCATTGAAAAGTCATAGTATAGTATGACGTCCAAAATATCACAAAAAAAGTCATAGTATAGTATGTCATCCAAAATATAAAACAGTCATGGTATAGTATGACATCCAAAATGTCATAAAAAAGTCATAGTATAGTATGTCATCCAAAATATCATAAAAAAGTCATAGTATAGTATGACATCCAAAATATCATGAAAATGCCATACCATAGTATGTCATCCAAAATATCATTAAAAAAGTCATGGTGTAGTATGACGTCCAAAATATCATAAAAAAGTCATAGTATAGTATGTCGTCCAAAATATCATAAAAAAGTCATAGTATAGTATGTCATCCAAAATATCATAAAAAAGTCATTGTATAGTATGACATCCAAAATATCATAAAAAAGTCATTGTATAGTATGACATCCAAAATATCATTGAAAAGTCATAGTGTGGTATGACATCCAAAATATCATTGAAAAGTCATAGTGTAGTATGACATCCAAAATATCATAAAAAAGTCATAGTAGAGTATGACATCCAAAATATCATAAAAAAAAGTCATGGTATAGTATGACATCCAAAATATCATTGAAAAGTCATAGTGTAGTATGACATCCAAAATATCATTAAAAAGTCATAGTATAGTATGACATCCAAAATATCATAAAAAAAATCATAGTATAATATGACATCCAAAATATCATAAAAAAGTCATAGTATAGTATGACATCCAAAATATCATAAAAAAGTCATAGTATAGTATGTCGTCCAAAATATCATAAAAAAGTCATTGTATAGTATGTCGTCCAAAATATCATTGAAAAGTCATAGTGTAGTATGACATCCAGAATATCATTGAAAAGTCATAGTATAGTATGACATCCAAAATATCATAAAAAAGTCATAGTAGAGTATGTCGTCCAAAATATCATAAAAAAGTCATAGTCATCCAAAATATCATAAAAAGTCATAGTATATAGTATGTCGTCCAAAATATCATAAAAAAGTCATAGTATAGTATGACATCCAAAATATCATTAAAAAGTCATAGTATAGTATGATGTCCAAAATATCATAAAAAAGTCATAGTATAGTATGTCATCCAAAATATAAAAAAGTCATGGTATAGTATGACATCCAAAATGTCATAAAAAAGTCATAGTATAGTATGTCATCCAAAATATCATAAAAAAGTCATAGTATAGTATGACATCCAAAATATCATAAAAATGCCATTACCATAGTATGTCATCCAAAATATCATTAAAAAAGTCATGGTGTAGTATGACGTCCAAAATATCATAAAAAAGTCATAGTATAGTATGTCATCCAAAATATCATAAAAAAGTCATAGTATAGTATGACATCCAACATATCATTGAAAAGTCATAGTATAGTATGACATCCAAAATATCATTAAAAAGTCATAGTATAGTATGACATCCAAAATATCATAAAAAAGTCATAGTATAGTATGTCGTCCAAAATATCATAAAAAAGTCATTGTATAGTATGTCGTCCAAAATATCATTGAAAAGTCATAGTGTAGTATGACATCCAGAATATCATTGAAAAGTCATAGTATAGTATGACATCCAAAATATCATAAAAAAGTCATAGTAGAGTATGTCGTCCAAAATATCATAAAAAAGTCATAGTCATCCAAAATATCATAAAAAGTCATAGTATAGTATGTCGTCCAAAATATCATAAAAAAGTCATAGTATAGTATGTCATCCAAAATATCATAAAAAAGTCATAGTCATCCAAAATATCATAAAAAGTCATAGTATAGTATGTCGTCCAAAATATCATTAAAAAGTCATAGTATAGTATTACATCCAAAATATCATAAAAAAGTCATAGTATAGTATGTCATCCAAAATATAAAAAAGTCATGGTATAGTATGACATCCAAAATGTCATAAAAAAGTCATAGTATAGTATGTCATCCAAAATATCATAAAAAAGTCATAGTATAGTATGTCATCCAAAATATAAAAAAGTCATGGTATAGTATGACATCCAAAATGTCATAAAAAAGTCATAGTATAGTATGTCATCCAAAATATCATAAAAAAGTCATAGTATAGTATGACATCCAAAATATCATAAAAAAGTCATAGTATAGTATGTCATCCAAAATATAAAAAAGTCATGGTATAGTATGACATCCAAAATGTCATAAAAAAGTCATAGTATAGTATGTCATCCAAAATATCATAAAAAAGTCATAGTATAGTATGACATCCAAAATATCATAAAAATGCCATTACCATAGTATGTCATCCAAAATATCATTAAAAAAGTCATGGTGTAGTATGACGTCCAAAATATCATAAAAAAGTCATAGTATAGTATGTCATCCAAAATATCATAAAAAAGTCATTGTATAGTATGACATCCAAAATATCATTGAAAAGTCATAGTGTAGTATGACATCCAAAATATCATTGAAAAGTCATAGTGTAGTATGACATCCAAAATATCATTGAAAAGTCATAGTATAGTATGACATCCAAAATATCATTAAAAAGTCATAGTATAGTATGACATCCAAAATATCATAAAAAAGTCATAGTATAGTATGTCGTCCAAAATATCATAAAAAAGTCATTGTATAGTATGTCGTCCAAATATCATTGAAAAGTCATAGTGTAGTATGACATCCAGAATATCATTGAAAAGTCATAGTATAGTATGACATCCAAAATATCATAAAAAAGTCATAGTAGAGTATGTCGTCCAAAATATCATAAAAAAGTCATAGTCATCCAAAATATCATAAAAGTCATAGTATAGTATGTCGTCCAAAATATCATAAAAAGTCATAGTATAGTATGTCATCCAAAATATCATAAAAAAGTCATAGTATAGTATTACATCCAAATATCATAAAAAAAAAGTCATAGTATAGTATGTCGTCCAAAATGTCATAAAAAAAAGTCATAGTATAGTATTACATCCAAATATCATAAAAAAGTCATAATATAGTATGTCGTCCAAAATGTCATAAAAAAAGTCATAGTATAGTATTACATCCAAATATCATAAAAAAGTCATAGTATAGTATGTCATCCAAAATATCATAAAAAGTCATAGTATAGTATGTCGTCCAAAATATCATAAAAAAGTCATAGTATAGTATGTCATCCAAAATATAAAAAAGTCATAGTATAGTATGACATCCAAAATGTCATAAAAAAGTCATAGTATAGTATGACATCCAAAATATCATTAAAAAGTCATAGTATAGTATGACATCCAAAATATCATAAAAAAGTCATAGTATAGTATGACATCCAAAATATCATAAAAAAGTCATAGTATAGTATGACATCCAAAATGTCATAAAAAAGTCATAGTATAGTATGTCATCCAAAATATCATAAAAAAGTCATAGTATAGTATGACATCCAAAATATCATAAAAATGCCATTACCATAGTATGTCATCCAAAATATCATTAAAAAAGTCATGGTGTAGTATGACGTCCAAAATATCATAAAAAAGTCATAGTATAGTATGTCATCCAAAATATCATAAAAAAGTCATTGTATAGTATGACATCCAAAATATCATTGAAAAGTCATAGTGTAGTATGACATCCAAAATATCATTGAAAAGTCATAGTGTAGTATGACATCCAAAATCATTGAAAAGTCATAGTATAGTATGACATCCAAAATATCATTAAAAAGTCATAGTATAGTATGACATCCAAAATATCATAAAAAAGTCATAGTATAGTATGTCGTCCAAAATATCATAAAAAAGTCATTGTATAGTATGTCGTCCAAAATATCATTGAAAAGTCATAGTGTAGTATGACATCCAGAATATCATTGAAAAGTCATAGTATAGTATGACATCCAAAATATCATAAAAAAGTCATAGTAGAGTATGTCGTCCAAAATATCATAAAAAAGTCATAGTCATCCAAAATATCATAAAAAGTCATAGTATAGTATGTCGTCCAAAATATCATAAAAAGTCATAGTATAGTATGTCATCCAAAATATCATAAAAAAGTCATAGTATAGTATTACATCCAAATATCATAAAAAAAAAGTCATAGTATAGTATGTCGTCCAAAATGTCATAAAAAAAAGTCATAGTATAGTATTACATCCAAATATCATAAAAAAGTCATAATATAGTATGTCGTCCAAAATGTCATAAAAAAAGTCATAGTATAGTATTACATCCAAATATCATAAAAAAGTCATAGTATAGTATGTCATCCAAAATATCATAAAAAGTCATAGTATAGTATGTCGTCCAAAATATCATAAAAAGTCATAGTATAGTATGTCATCCAAAATATCATAAAAAAGTCATAGTATAGTATTACATCCAAATATCATAAAAAAAAGTCATAGTATAGTATGTCGTCCAAAATGTCATAAAAAAAAGTCATAGTATAGTATTACATCCAAATATCATAAAAAAGTCATAATATAGTATGTCGTCCAAAATGTCATAAAAAAAGTCATAGTATAGTATTACATCCAAATATCATAAAAAAGTCATAGTATAGTATGTCATCCAAAATATCATAAAAAAGTCATAGTATAGTATTACATCCAAATATCATAAAAAAAAGTCATAGTATAGTATGTCGTCCAAAATGTCATAAAAAAGTCATAGTATAGTATTACATCCAAATATCATAAAAAAAAGTCATAGTATAGTATGTCATCCAAAATATCATAAAAAAGTCATAGTATAGTATGACATCCAAAATATCATAAAAATGCCATTACCATAGTATGTCATCCAAAATATCATTAAAAAAGTCATGGTGTAGTATGACGTCCAAAATATCATAAAAAAGTCATAGTATAGTATGTCATCCAAAATATCATAAAAAAGTCATTGTATAGTATGACATCCAAAATATCATTGAAAAGTCATAGTGTAGTATGACATCCAAAATATCATTGAAAAGTCATAGTATAGTATTACATCCAAATATCATAAAAAAGTCATAATATAGTATGTTGTCCAAAATGTCATAAAAAAAGTCATAGTATAGTATTACATCCAAATATCATAAAAAAGTCATAGTATAGTATGTCATCCAAAATATCATAAAAAAGTCATAGTATAGTATTACATCCAAATATCATAAAAAAAAGTCATAGTATAGTATGTCATCCAAAATATCATAAAAAAGTCATAGTATAGTATGACATCCAAAATATCATAAAAATGCCATTACCATAGTATGTCATCCAAAATATCATTAAAAAAGTCATGGTGTAGTATGACGTCCAAAATATCATAAAAGTCATAGTATAGTATGTCATCCAAAATATCATAAAAAAGTCATTGTATAGTATGACATCCAAAATATCATTGAAAAGTCATAGTGTAGTATGACATCCAAAATATCATTGAAAAGTCATAGTGTAGTATGACATCCAAAATATCATTGAAAAGTCATAGTATAGTATGACATCCAAAATATCATTAAAAAGTCATAGTATAGTATGACATCCAAAATATCATAAAAAAGTCATAGTATAGTATGTCGTCCAAAATATCATAAAAAAGTCATTGTATAGTATGTCGTCCAAAATATCATTGAAAAGTCATAGTGTAGTATGACATCCAGAATATCATTGAAAAGTCATAGTATAGTATGACATCCAAAATATCATAAAAAAGTCATAGTAGAGTATGTCGTCCAAAATATCATAAAAAAGTCATAGTCATCCAAAATATCATAAAAAGTCATAGTATAGTATGTCGTCCAAAATATCATAAAAAGTCATAGTATAGTATGTCATCCAAAATATCATAAAAAAGTTAGTATAGTATTACATCCAAATATCATAAAAAAAAGTCATAGTATAGTATGTCGTCCAAAATGTCATAAAAAAAGTCATAGTATAGTATTACATCCAAATATCATAAAAGTCATAATATAGTATGTCGTCCAAAATGTCATAAAAAAAGTCATAGTATAGTATTACATCCAAATATCATAAAAAAGTCATAGTATAGTATGTCATCCAAAATATCATAAAAAGTCATAGTATAGTATGTCGTCCAAAATATCATAAAAAAGTCATAGTATAGTATGTCATCCAAAATATCATAAAAAAGTCATAGTATAGTATTACATCCAAATATCATAAAAAAAAGTCATAGTATAGTATGTCGTCCAAAATGTCATAAAAAAAGTCATAGTATAGTATTATATCCAAATATCATAAAAAAAAGTCATAGTATAGTATGTCGTCCAAAATATCATAAAAAAGTCATAGTATAGTATTACATCCAAATATTAAAAAAAAGTCATAGTATAGTATGTCGTCCAAAATGTCATAAAAAAAGTCATAGTATAGTATTATATCCAAATATCATAAAAAAAGTCATAGTATAGTATGTCGTCCAAAATATCATAAAAAAGTCATAGTATAGTATTACATCCAAATATCATAAAAAAAAGTCATAGTATAGTATGTCGTCCAAAATGTCATAAAAAAAAGTCATAGTATAGTATTACATCCAAATATCATAAAAAAGTCATAATATAGTATGTCGTCCAAAATGTCATAAAAAAAGTCATAGTATAGTATGTCGTCCAAAATGTCATAAAAAAGTCATAGTATAGTATTACATCCAAATATCATAAAAAAGTTATAGTATAGTATGTCATCCAAAATATCATTTTTATTTTTAAATTTTCTTTTTTTTAACACTATTTTTTTCTCTCTCGGCGGAAATTAGCCTCCATACTGATTTGCGCCTCGCGAGCCTCAGGACACCACGTGCCCGCGCTTTGTGAAGTCTTCCCAAGGCAACGTGCGTGCGTGCGTGCGTAAGTCCTCCTCATTCCTTCCTTGTTCCAGTGTGTTCCGTCCACCAGCTACAATGATCTGCCTGTTTCTGGCCATATTTTCTTACTACTTCCAGTCAGGTTGGTGTTTTATCTGTTTATACGTCACGTGTCATTCATTAACATCCAGTTTGAATTTCACAGTGGATAATGTGCTCACTGTTTCCACCATGTGTGAGCAGGAGATGCTAACTCACCGGGACAGACGCATTGGCTCGGCTCGGCTCGGCTCGGCTAGCTACAAGAAGGAGCAGAGTTAACTGGTGAAACTATGGTGTCATGAAGCCTTCAGTTACTTTGATACAGCTTTGGTAACTAATTTGAATAACTGTAGAGTTTGAAGTGTGACTATTAACGGTGTGGTTGAACTACAGTAGGTTAGTTTACTAATCTGCAGCAGCCACTGTGTCTTACTCCCAGCAGCGTTAGTCCATGTGTCCTCCTCACTGTAAAAAGTTGATTCATCATCCTATTAATAGCTCCTGTGTGTAATTGCGCTGCCATTGGTGGCGCTGGGATTCATGTGGAGCCTGTGAGAGCTAACAGGCTGTTGCAGGGGGAGTAATGAGGCCGAGGAAAAGGTCACACCAAGATCTACATGAACTTGAAGATTTGGTGGTTAAACATGCACGGATTAGAGAATCTGGTGAGACACAGGCAGAAATAACAGAGACTGAGACTGCTGTGGTTGAGAGGTTTGTTGCAGGACCTGTTGTCAAAGTGCAGGGTCCAGGCATGTTCCCTGTTTGTGTGTCTGAGGTTATACAAGCAGGCTGAGGAGGCCTAATAGTGATACCTGTGAACCCAACAGTGGCTCTTTAAACTAACAAATAACAGCATTTGTGGGGTCGCATGTAGGTTTGTTAAATTCAAACCTGTGTGGGCACTGCTGCATGGGAGGGTTTTTATGTGTGTATCCCGTCTGCAAGTGAAATTAACTGTGTGACATTAGGCGTTTCTCAATCTGCGTTCTTGCCTGTACTTGTGTTCTTGCGGACTTGTGAAACATCATCAGTCGCAGCCCAAGTACTGGGCAAATGTCCAGATGTGAACTTGCTCTGCATCGGGAGGTGACTTGTGTAGACATTTCTCATAGACCAGCGGCAATGGCAGCTGTCATTGGGAGTTTGTACTCCTGAATCGAACTTGCCAAGTCTGAACTTGGCGTACTTGGTATTGAGAAACGCCTACTGATTGTCTGCAAACAAGAATTAGACCAGTGCTTAGCAAACTTTTGTGTCAGGAACCGCTAAATTGATTAAAATTTGGTCATAGACCCTGTTTTTTTGTTTTATTTTTAGAACTTGATTTTTATTTAGTTTTCATCAACAACAATGAAGTGCATACATTTATTTTTTTCCCAGCTGTATAACACAGCTATACACATTATATTCAGAAATTACCTGAACATAACAGAAAACAGCACAGACATCAACGTCGACATCTTGACCCATTGATGAGAAAAAGAAAATTTTAATGGAAAGAAAAATACAATTTAAAAAAAGGAATGAAAAGTAATACTAATAATTGTCCACTCCACATTACAATCACACAAATAAAGTACATCTGATGATCATACACTTCAAGGCTGCTTTAAGTAATATATGTAAGAGTAGTTTCTTATCCCTCACGTTCTGACTTGCAGGAATAACACCCAGTAGTACTACTGTAGGATCTTGTAAAATATCTTGTTGAAAAACCTTGTTAAGGGCATCAAATATCTCTCTCCTTTATAAGCCTAACTTCAGACATTGCCAAAATATATGGTTGTGATTGGCAGTGCATGTTCCGCAGTTTCTCCAACATGAGCTTGGATGTATTCGGCCTATCTTCGCCTCCTGTCTCCACAGACCCTCATTTGATAAGATTTTGATTCAGTTACCTCCTGAAAATTGTCCTGAAAAGATTCTGGTCGGACTTCTATAGTTGTCACCTACAGTTGAGAAGATAACTGTAGAGGACGTGAAACCTGTGATCAGAATAGTCACTCTTAGAGTGATCGTTATTATGTGAATGTGTGTCCTTGCTTCCCTCACTCACATCTTCCCTCACTCACATCTTTGCTCCTCCCAGCAAGGATGTGTGAAAGAGATGTGAGGAAGAGACGTGTAGGATAGACCTTCCATCCATCCATCCATCCATTTTCTAAACGCTTAACCTCTTGAGGGTCGCGGGGGGGCTGGAGCCTATCCCAGCTGACATTGGGCGAGAGGCGGGGTACACCCTGGACAGGTCATCACTTAACCTGTCCCTAATCTGCGTGTCTTTGGACTGTGGGAGGAAGCCGGAGTACCCGGAGAGAACCCATGCTGACACAGGGAGAACATGCAAACTCCGCACAGAAGGGCTCCCACACCCAGGATTGAACCGGGAACCCTCTTGCTGTGAGGCGACAGTGCTAACCACCATATATGTGTGTGTGTGTGTGTATATATATATATATATATATATATATATACAGTCATGGAAAAAATTATTAGACCACCCTTGTTTTCTTCAATTTCTTGTTAATTTTAATGCCTGGCTCAACTAAAGGTACATTTGTTTGGACAATTATAATGATAACAACAAAAATAGCTCATGAGAGTTTAATTTAAGAACTAAGAACTATTCATTTTCCATGGTTTTCTTGATAATAACCAAAATTACTTAAATTCTTACATCAATAGCTATGGCATTGTACCGCCAAAAACACTACTTTTAAGCATTCCATGTTTTCTTTTCTGTTTGCTTTAAACACATGATACACACAAGAGTTAATACTTGATTGCATAACCATTGTTTTTGATGACTGCAGCCATGCGTCTTGGCCTGCTCTCCACCAGCTTCTGACATTGTTCTGCTGTCACAGCAGCCCATTCCTGTTGGACAAATTCAAACAAATTTTCTTTGTTTTTGGGCTTGTGGTTCTCCATTTTGAGTTTGATGATTTTCCACAGGTTTTCAATTGGATTAAGATCTGGTGATTGAGCAGGCCAAGGCATGGTGCGAATGTTGTGGTTCTCCATCCAGGCTTTAACTGACCTTGCCGTGTGGCAAGGGGCATTGTCTTGTTGGAAAATCCAGTCATTCGAGGCAGGAAAGAGTTTTCCAGCTGATGAAAGAAGACTGTTTTCAAGGGTAGTCCTGTACATGACCTGGTTCATTCGGCCTTCACACAATTGCATTTGCCCTGTTCCACTCAGACTGAAACAACCCCAGATCATGACTGATCCACCCCCATGTTTTACTGTAGGGGCAAGACAGTCTGGGTTGTAAGCTTCTCCAGGCTTCCTCCTAACCAGTAAGTTGGCTGGAGTGGGCATCAATTCAAAATTGGATTCATCACTGAAGAGAACCTTAGCCCAATCATCAACAGTCCAATCCTTGTGGTCTCGAGCAAAGAGTAACCGGGCCTTCCTCTGCCTTTCATTGATGAAGGGCTTCTTGCGTGCTCTGTGTGACTTCAAACCAGCTTCAACAAGTCGGTTTCGAACTGTCCTTGCCGAACAAGTCACATTTCTCGACAGTGCCCACTCATTTTTAAGGTCCCTGGAGGTCTGACAACAATTCCTGACACAGGAACGGATGAGTGCACGGTCATCTCGTGGGGTAGAAAGACGTTTCCTGCCACGGCCAGGTAGCAATTTGGTAGTGCCATGTTCAGCTTGTTTTTTTGTTGTTGTAATGAACGGCTGTCTTGGAGATCTTCAGTTTTTTCGCTACCTGTCTCTCACTCATGCCAATTTCCAGCAGTGCCAAGATGGCTGCCTTTGTGGCTTCACATAATTCTTTTGTTTTAGGCATTATGTGAGAGCTGACAACTTCTGAGTTGTGCTACGGCTTGAATGTAAGCAGGAAACCACTCTAGGCCTTTGCATGTGCAGTGCTGCTTGTGACATGAAATGGCCTCTTATATACCCTGGGAATCAATTAAGCTTAAGTATTATGTGACCAGCTGCATTTTTTGTTGTGTTCATTGTATTATACGTTTAGTGGTACCAGATATTAGAATGAACAAGAAATTGAAGACAACAAGGGTGGTCTAATAATTTTTTCCATGACTGTATATATATATATATATATATATATATATATATATATATTGTGTGTTCCAATACCCATATGACCACACTATATTGTATGTCAGAAGAAGATTTAATATGTCACAATACATAGTATGTGAAATACAGTATGCCAAAAATACCAGGATGTTCTACTACATCTGGTCTGATTGTGCAGTTGTAACTTAAAAGCTAAACTACACACATTGCAAAGTAATAGCAGAGCTCTCCATCCTGATCTCCATCTCTGGCGAACTTGGTAAGTGGTATTTGTTTATCTTCAAGGTAACAGGTATTAAAGCAAGACAGGTAAAGTTCAGTGGTGATAAGAGAAAGTAGTATGTCCCGATTGTGTACATACTGCATGCAACAGTACATAGTTTTTAAGGGCAGCTGCAGTACCAACTTAAAGTAAAAAGAAAAAGTATGTGATTCAGAGCGCACCCACAGTGACTGGAAGATCTTCCATGGTGGCGAAGGAGGAATGATTTCTGAGTCGAAAGAGAAAAGAGGAGGCAAGGAAGTATAAGTTAGCATAATGACAATTGCACTTACTCACTTTTGGCTCAATTCTATAGTGAATTAAATAGTGAAAATAAACATCTCCCCATTTTTCTGGGGACCCCCTGCAACTCCTTCAAAGACCCCTGGTTGAGAACTACTGAATTAAACACTTACAAATGTACTCTGCAAACGTGAACACAGCTGTCACACTAGTTGTCATCAACCATGCACAAATCAGTCGTGACAGCGTTTTTCTTTGCCACTATGTCTTAAATGAAAGATGCTGCTTTCTCCATTCAAGGTGCACACAGGCTGCTCTGGGTTGTGTGTGGTGACCGTTGTTGTTTACTTTAAACACTTAATCTTTGGTGTATTATCGCTTGTCCCTAGGCTGGACCGGTGTGAATGAGCGCACCTTCATTGCTGTGAAACCAGATGGCGTGCAGCGGAGACTGGTGGGAGAAATCATCCGTCGCTTCGAGAAGAAAGGGTTCAAACTGGTTGGCCTCAAACTTATGCAGGTATTTTGGGGCCTTTTATTCCTTGAAAGTCATATATTTCCAAATAGATTATCAAGGTTAATATACTAAATGAATGATGTATTTGTTTGTTTTGTGTTCCAGGCATCTGAGGATCTTCTGAGGGAACACTACTGGGAGCTGAGGAGTAAGCCTTTCTTCAAGGGACTGATGAGCTACATGAGCTCCGGACCAATCGTAGCGATGGTGAGATTCTCCTACAAACTGTACATGTGTCCACAGGATACCAAAAGCCCTCAGAAATTCATAAGGCTTCTGGTTTGGCTAATAACTCACATAATAAGTCAGTTTACCATCAAAAGCTGCTGGTGTTTTATGGTTCTCTAGATTAAATGATTGAAGCAAAGCATCTTTTTTTGTGCCATTAGTATTTGCAAAATCAGTAGTAATTTTTAGTTTTTGTCTCATCTGTCTCTGTACATGACTGTAATATTGCTCTGTATGCTGTAGTCATGGACATTTGTTTTATTCAGGTGTGGGAGGGTTTGGATGTGGTCAAGACTGCACGTAAGATGTTGGGAGAGACCAACCCTGCAGACTCGCTGCCTGGAACCATCCGAGGAGATTACTGTGTGGAAGTGGGCAGGTGAGATAACCTGATGATTCAGTTCTTAGTCTCTGAGGAAAATGTGATACAGACTTTTTTAATGGCAGACATGTTGACTGGTCATAGTAGGAAAAGCACAGGTGTTACTAAAGACAGTAACAATTGGCTGCGTATTATTCATGTGTCGCAGAAAGACAGGAGTGTGACAGTGAGCCAGCATGCACAATACTGTCACTCATTTTATCATTTACACCTGTGTAAAGTTTGCTGTAAGTAAGGCCTATGAAAATGCTATAGGCTCAGTTTGTCCTGATCAAATCGGTACAACGAACCTGACAGGATAGTGAGGGAGAGTCAGTCAAGCACAGTCTGTACACGCCCACACAGTCTTGGGAAGAAGCAAATTAATTAAAATCAGTTGTGTGGCTTTACAATGGGTGTACAGGGCCTTTTAAAAGCAGTTTTTTATGTAACCTTAAGGTGCTTTCACTCCTGCCCTGTTTGGTTCGGTTTAATTGAACTGAAGTTCGTTTGTCCCCTAAGTACAGCCCGTTTGGGCAGGTGTGAACACAGCAATTGCACTCGGATACGCACCAAAATAACTGTCTGGTTACAAAACAACAACAGCAATATAGTCCACGATGAGCAGCACTTAAATCAACCTGCGTAGTTGTCCCTCCATTGTGACATTAGAAAGTGTCACATTTATCTTGCAAGTGTTCTCTTCTTGGTTTAGTTTACTTCCTGGATTTTTCCCACATGGAAATTCTGACCAATCAAGAGCAGCTTTCTCACACAAGGCATTTTATCTGGTCCGCTTGTAAATGCTGCTGTGAGAACACGAACCAACTCTAGGCAATTATACAACTTTGTGACAAAATTACTCCTTGATTCAGTCCAAAGCAAGACAACTCTAGGTCTGAAAGCACCCTTAGTGTGACTTTCTTTTAGGTACCAAATTATCACCTTTTGTTTCTCTGCTGCCCACTTAGTATTTTTTTTGTTTTTGTTTACCTTGTCTTTTATTTCTATATGCACATGAAATCACTGAAACCAGAAGTTATCTGAAAAGAGCATCTTTAAAGGAACACCACCTGCAAAATGACCATTTGTCAAACAGTTACTCACTGCGTGTTACGTTTAACAGCAGCAAATTATATCAGAACATCCTTATTAAATAAGCTGATGACAGTGGTATATCCCTTAATCTAGTGTCGCAAGCAGTTGATATTCTGCGTCTGGTTTTATCTACAGATATGTTTTATCTCTGGATTTAAAAATGAACCAAAATGATCAAAAAGAAGCTGATGTAGTAAATGCTTAGGATTTTATTTTTTCTGTTATGAATGCACCAGCTTTTATCCGGGGCAGATACTAGTTCTGAGGTCTGTCTGCTTCTGAATGTCCTGAACAGGTTTGTGTTGTGGTTGCAGGAACGTGATCCACGGCAGCGACTCGGTGGTGAGCGCCCAGAAGGAAATCTCTCTGTGGTTTCGACAGAACGAGCTCCAGTGCTGGGAGGACAGCAGCAGCAAATGGATCTACTGATGGTCCACATGTGCTGTGTGTTCTCTGTCTTGTGGGTAAACCATTGTTTTTTTATATTGGTGTCATTACAAGAAAGATCACATCATACCTCAGATATTCTTTTGGCTTTAGTAGTTTGCAGCCACACGGGAGAATAAGAGGTGTCATAGCTGGATATTTTTTTCCATGAAATCTTTTTTTTTTAATTTGTCTCAACTATATTTCTGAAATAACTTTGAAAAAAAAACTTGCACTAAGTGAGCAATAATTGATCAGTAACTTGACAGCGTCTGCCTCTGTTACAGTTTTCATTGCAGTCTTTGTTTAGTCCAGAACGCTAACTCATGTTTACAGCTTTTAAGCAATAAGATTAGAATTTAGCAATAAACTGACATGAAAATAGATGCATTTAATCCACCCTAAAGCTAATTTCTATTGAAAGTACAGGAAACTTTATCGACCTTACAGGTAATCATGCATGTGCATATGAGAGTTTGCAAAAGCATGTGCATGCTCTATATTGTAAGTTACACATATCATCAGCAAACGGTTAATTTGTTCACCACCTCCATTTGTTTTTGGCACATGAAATTAACTCCTTTCATTCTTTATGATGAAAAATCTGCCAATATTTCTCCTAAAAAAACATCTGCTTGACTTGAAGCAATCTCAGTCAACTGAGGAGTCTCAGACTGATTTGAATCTCTGACGTTTACAGGGTAGCTCTAGTTAACACTGCATGAGCTGTGTGAGAGTTTGTAAATGGTTTAGATATAGTTTTCCTGTTGTTAAATGTGGCCCCCAATAACTCCAATTCACAATAAAGTAAAATAAAAGTTTTCCTAATTAAATCAAGGTAACTTAACCAACACCAACAATTATTGTTACACATGCATAATTTTCAGTTTCCTGTACCTTCAGATTCTCTAAGGGTTTAAAACACATCATCACTTGGGACTACTTGAATGTAAAGGGCAAAAGTTTCAAAATAAAATGCTTAACAGCTTTTGAGATGCCTAAAGCTCTAATTTTGTAAACTTATCATGTCAGGCTTTGTTTCCAACTCAGAGAAACTGCACAGTAAAATATTAATCTCTCCAGGAGCTGCTTTTGTCACATTTGTGCTTTTCTAAAACCCCATGATGCTGTATGAAATGTATGGGAACTGTCAAAAACAATAAATCGAATCAGGAAATGCTTTTTTAAATGGTTGGTCAGTTATTTCTATATTTTACAGAGTAAGACACGCACACGTCAACTGTATGTTTTTCAGCACACAAATATGTTTAATATAATCCACACAGATAGAGATCAATGCATGAATTTCCATACTGAACAAAGAGGATGGGCTTCAGTGTGTCTGGAGATTTACAATAATCCCTGTACAAGTAATGACAACACATCACTGTTCACCTGCTTCACAACGAACCGTCTGATCAACAGCCAGTCAGATGAGAGAAATTAGTCTCGGACTGAACCTTTGACACATTGAGCAAAACCCCTCTGACTGTTCACACGACTCCAACATGACTCCTTGATTTACACCAGGCAGCTGCACCAGATATCTATGATTTTAGGGTGTGTTACACACAGTCATTATTTCCTCATGAGGGTTTTTACTTAAAATCAGGGTGGACAATGAGCCAACGTCAGATTGGATGCGAAATATTGAAGGTAACGGCCAAAAAGGCCCAGACGTCTGTGCTGAATTTGACCTGACAACTTTGTGACCCAAACTCATTTCCCAACAACTACAATCTTAAAGCCAAAACAACACTTCTGTATGCTCTCATTGGATTTCACTCACACACACTGTCAAAGACGGCGTCGATCTGTAAACACCTGCATCCGTTAACTCTGTTTAAACATATGGCGTACAATGGTTATGGATCACTGATTGGCTGTTGGGAAAATCAGACAGATTTCTGGTGGAAATGCAAGTCAGTGATGTCATTCACATTTCTTTATCTGCCATTCTTGTTTTTTTTAATGCAAGTTGGGGCTTTGCTTTAAGATGAGGTGGAGGCTTCACAGATGACAAACTAAGTGGAGGGAGAGGAGGAAGAGGAGGAGTAACTCTGGGGCAGATGCAGGACAATTGAGGTAAATATAGGAGGAGATACAGTGTGCTTACAGGGTGAATATAAGATCGATACAGAGGAGGGAGGTAGTTATGAGGCTGGGTTACAAGGCTCATGAAGATAGTTACAATGCCCTGGGTGGGACAGAAACAGGATGGCAGGCAGATTACTAGATCAGAGGAAGTACTTACAAGGCATTTAAGTTACAAGGTGACGGGGCAGGAGGGGATATAATAGTTACAGGGGGACGATGCAAGGCTTGGAGGGTCGTTTTAGAGCCAAGGGGGAACTTTTACATGACCAGGGATAATTACAAGGTTTGGGTGGCTGGAAGCTTTCGGGGGCAGGAGGAGATTTCTTTAAGAAGATGAGTGGGTGTGGGTGTTAAAGCATATTCAGGTGTCACTCAGGTATGTAAGACACCTGCCAGACGATAATGTGGCTCCGCTCAGCTTTACACAAAGCAGGTTTTATCTGCGAAGTTCCACCGTTGTTTCCTTCCTCTGTCTCATCATCCTCTCCATCTCCTGAGAAAAACAGGTAAACACAGATTTATTGTGCTGATAATATCCTAAAGTCTATTTATTTCTGTATTTTGGAAGCCAACATTTTAACATACAGATGTTACATTTGTAAAAAACAAAAAAACAAAAAAAAAAACCATCAGGACATAATCATAGCTTCAAATCATTTTCAAAAGCTGAAAGAATTAATCTAAAATATATATATCTTTTTAATTTATTCAGTTTATTGTCTATTTTAGAAAAATCCATTAAGGGATACAGGAAAGAAAATCAATCAATTGCCGTGAATGTGATGAGTGCTCACTGCCCTCTAGTGGTCAAAAACGAGAACCGCAGGAGGCGCAGTGTTGCAGTTCCTCACTATGACCACTGGAGGGCAGTTAATACTCATAACATTCACAACAATGATGCAATATAAATGAGGAAATAATTAATTACCTGTGGAAAATCTATTATTTGTTCTGAACTGTGACTATTAATTTGTTTTATTTTGCAAAAATAAACATTATTTATTTATTCAGTTTACATCCTGTGTACCTTAATGGACTTTTTAAAATAGACAATCAATCGTTGTGAATGTGATAAGTGTTCACTGCCCTCTAGTGGTCAAAGTGGAGAACTAGTGGAGAGAATGCTCATAACATTCACAACAATGATGCAGCATAGGGGCGTCGGTGGCTTAGTGGTAGAGCAGGCGCCCCATGTACAAGGCTGTTGCCGCAGCGGCCCAGGTCCAAGTCCAGCCTGTGGCCCTGTGTGCATGTCTCTCCCTCTCTCTCTCTCTCTCTCTCTCTCTCCCCGCAACACTCAACTGTCCTGTCCATTAAAGGCAAAAAATGCCCAAAAAAATATCTTTAAAAACAACAACAATAATGATGCAGTATAAATGAGGAAATAATTAATTACCTGTGGAAAATCTACTATTTGTTCTGAACTATGACTATTAATTTATTTTATTTTGCAAAATATACATTATTTAATTAATCAGTTTATATCCTGTGTATCTAATGGACTTTTTAAAATAGACAATAATAAATCGATTGCTGTGAATGTGATGAGTGCTCACTGCCCTCTAGTGGTCAAAGTGGAGAACTGCTCAAAGCGCAGAGTTGCAGTTCCTCACTATGACCACTGGAGGGCAGTGAACAATCATCACATTCACAACAATGATGTAATATAAATAAGGAAATAATTAATTGTTGGAAATCTATTATTTGTTCTCAATTGTGACTATTCATTTATTTTATTTTGCAAAATATATGTATATTTTTTTTTAATTTATTCAGTTTATTGTCTCTTTTGAAAAATCCATTAAGGGACACAGGAAAAAAATTAATTCATTGCTGTGAATGTGATGAGTGCTCACTGCCCTCCTGTGGTCAAAGTCGAGAACTGCAGGAAGCGCAGTGTTGCAGTTCCTCACTTTGACCACTGGAGGGCAGTGAACACTCATCACATTCACAACAATGATGCAGTATAAATGAGGAAATAATTAATTACCTGTGGAAAATCTAGTATTTGTTCTCACTTTTGCCCATTTATTTGTTTTCTTTTACAAAATATACATTTTTTAATTTATTCAGTTTATATCCCGTGTCCCTTAATGGACTTTTTAGAAATATACAGTTATCAATCAATTACTGTGAATGTGATGAGTGCTCACTGCCCTCCTGTGGTCAAAGTGGAGAACTGCAGGAAGCGCAGTGTTGCAGTTCCTCACTATGACCACTGGAGGGCAGTGAGCACTCATCACATTCACAACAATGATGTAATATAAATAAGGAAATAACAAATTGTTGGAAATCTATTACTTGTTCTCTATTGTGACTATTCATTTGCTAGATTTATTCAGTTTATATTCTGTGTCAATTTCAATTTATTTAAAAAGGGGCAGTGCATATTAATGAACATATACATGTAAATATGCCAGATTATAGAAGTAGGATAATAGACAATAATCACTCAATTGGTAAAATACGCATCAACATAATCAAGGTATGTTTTTTCTCATAGCTATACCCTAATGTACAGTGTGTGTGTGTGTGTTGTGTGCGCGCGCGTGTAGTTTATGTGCCGGTGTGACTGCTCACCTATACGGAAGTCGATGTAGCCCTCTCCTCCACTAAGCACCAATACATTTTGAACACTCTGGGCCTCCGTCTCTTGGGGCGCTGTTGAGCCCTGCCCCTCCGACGGACTGTCCAGCACACTGCCGTTTAACGTGGCCAGAACATTGCCTGTCACACACACACGGACAAGAAAAATCAAAAACAGGTTAAAGACTAGGGAGTGTGGTTAGATAGAGGCACAGCCAGGAACAGACAGGCTTTGAGCTCACCGGGTACAGAGACAAAGAACTTGACAGCATCGCGGTGTCCATGGAAACAGAGCTGGGCTTGTGCCATGGAGCAGTAGGGGATGAAGCTGCCGGTGCTCTTCTCAGAGCCGTCGTCACCGTACACATGGATCACTCCGCCAGACGATGTAGGAGACACCTTATTGGCTGAATAATGAGAACACAGGAGTGAGAAACAAACCAACAAGGAATGTTTACAAGCTAATCATATGTGGCAACATGACACAGGCAAAAAAACAAACCAAAACAAAATACCCACAATATCCACATATTCCCACAGATAAACTGAAAATGAGAAATGATTTTAGAATACTGAAAAAACAAAGATTTGTGACAGAACACATCCCTTGCATGCAATGAATCTGGTACGCACAACACATCTTTACATCATTGATGCAGTAAAGCACAATGACAAATAACATGCAAGTGGAAGCACTGCTCTGATACAGTAAAAGGTAAAATCATGGCACACAGAATTCTTTTGATGACCTTCAGCTAAATTCTCACAGATAAAAGAGGACTAACTGAGTGTCTAATATTCAATGAGGTTCACATCCCAAATGATAAAGGCAGCTCTGCAGACAGACACAACATTGTTTGAGAGGACATGAAGGTTTGACTGGGTGAAGTGGGCAAGAAAAGGTAGATCACAACAGCAGGAGGGAGGGAGCGTTCCCACTTACCCCTCAAACCAAGGAGTTGTCCCCGGTGAAGGACCACCGCTACAGGAGGCGGAGGAGCAGGAGGAGGAGGAGGAGGAGGAGAGGGGAGGAGAGCAGAGGAGAAAGAGGATAGTAACAGTAACAGTTATGACCAAGACTGTCTGTGAAAGATGGGAAACCACTGAGGTGAGGCAGGAAAACAGAAGGTGGAAAGAAAGACGAGGGAGCTGATGGGAGAAGAGGGAGTACGCTAAAGAAAAACAGATAAACAGAACTGCACTATGGGAGGAAATTACCTCAGTTTTTTTTTTGTATGTTTATTTTAATGATAGAAAACCGCAGACAGTGATTAGTCAATTCAGGGTACCTACTGATCTGCTACCTACTTAAAGCTTTCAACCTTATAGGTGACCTTAGCTAACGTGTTCGTATGACACAATTTCTAACATAGATTCCTTCCATTTTTCAAAATCTGGAGGGGAAGTACTCTCCCAGAAAAAAACTTTTATAACTCATGGTTTAGTGGCTGTAGCACCTAAAAGTGTAATAATGTCTTGAGAATGTAAAAAAAATTGCACTTCATCTGGAAAATGTTATAAAACATTGTAATGTTATAACTTGACCAATGATGTGATAAAATGTCTTGACTGATATTGTCAAAAGGTTTCTACTTTTAAATGATCGTAAGTATTAGGCTTGACTTTTTTCTTAATTTCAGGTTTGATTTGAAACCCTTTTTAAAGTGCATAAATTTCATAAGATCAGGTGAGGCAAAGGAGACGTTACCTAATGGTCTAGCCATTTCTGTGTATCACCTGCCGCTTCTGTGTTAGCTTGTGCTAACCTTAACGTCAACATTAACATCAATTTTTACATCATTACTTTGGGGGAAAAAAGTTACCACATCATCACTAAGGACATTTTGTTACATTATTACCACTATTGTATTTCCAAAAAGTTTTATATTATTGGGTGCCACACTGGTTTTAAGAGAAAATGTCAAGTGACCACATGGTGGTGCCGATGGATTCAGATCTTCACCATCAGCTAATCAATTATTTTGAGATATTCTGCTGAGTGAAATCCAGACAGACAAACAAATCGAAACACACAAAAAAATCTCCTAAGCTTGTGATGAGAACTGCCGAAAATAGAGGCTCCCTAGATTTGTTTGCACTTTCCTCTGAAACAGAAGTTCGCCCACATGTTTAGTTGTGAGTTACTTGTGGGCTGTATAAATGAAACTCACTCTCTGTTAAAGGGATGGAGATTATCACGCCGTTTCCAGTTCCTACCCAGAGACGATTTCCACCAATCAGAAGTGCAGTGATTCGCACAAAAGAGAAGCCCAGCTTGCCAGTACCTATGAAATACAAACAGAGTCAGTGGAGTACTGAACAGGCTGCATGTCAGTGACAGTGCAACAGGTGACAAACAGGAGAATTGTTCACATTTAGCTGTCAAGTTAAAACAAGCCAACATAATCTCACCCAGCATCTTGCTGACATACGGCTCAATATCAACATCCTGGAGGTGCTGGTGTGTGTGCGCATGGTAGAGACGTAAGGTCGAGTCGAGCCGGATCGACACCCAGACACCATCACCAATCCATGCTAGCTGCCGCACCTGACTCTCCCTGCGAGGATGGGCGTCGAAGGACTTCTACAGAGCGGTGAAAGAATCGGGGGTGGAGTAAATTACAATGTTTTTTTATCGCCGGGCTTATTGTTCAGCAGAATGATGTGACTATAGATTCATAACCCACCTCGATCTGCATGCTCTTGGGCTGGATAACATGAATCTTGTTCTTGTAGCCGCACCAAACCTTGTCATGGACCACAGCCATGCAGCGGATGGAGTGATGAGGTCGACCAAGGTCCATTAGATGGTAGTTTGACAAATCCCACTGGCCATCTGTTGACGAAACCACACACATATAGTTATGATTAATTATTAACAGTTGACAACAGTACATGGATGCATTCATTCATGAAGCCTATCCCAGCTATCATTGGGTGAGAGGCAGGGCACCCCCTGGACAGATCGCCAGACTATCACAGGGCAATTGCATTCATGTTGATACTCAAACAAAACATTCAAAATCTCAAGTACCTTCTGATCTATGGAATATGGCGAGGGTCCCATCAGCGAGGGCAACCAGCACACGACCTTTCACATGTCTGCAATTAGAGAGGAGATGGAGACTGTTGCAGAATGCATAGAAAGACCTTTGATTCAAACTTCAGAATATCCGCCTTCATTTAGAGTTAAACAGTCACCACCACTTACACCAGACTGAGCACAGAGTCTTTGAGTTTGATGGAGTGGAGGCACTTCTTCCAGTTTCCAACTGCAGAGTGGACGTAGAGCCTTGAGGGAGAACAGAGGCGAGATACTCCAGAGCAAAACCAAACTGCATATCGAGTTCAAAAGAAGCATGTCCTGATATTTATGTGTGTCTTGGATGGTAAAAAGCACTCCTGTTGGGTCTTTTGATGAAAAAAAAAAAACACCTTTCTATCTAGCGTGTGACTGATCATTTCTTGCAAAAGTAAAGCGGTGATAATAAAACTATAAACTTAAAAAGATAGCTTGGATTTTTTGAAGTGGGGTTGTATGAGGTACTTATCCACAGTCAGTGTAGATAGATGTCCACACACTCCCGGTTTGGAAAGGCAGGCAATAGTACCACCATGAAAGTTGAGCAATATACTGCTGTGGATATGGGCAGCAGCGAAATGTATTTCAGCCACTTAAAAAAATCAATGTAATTTTAACTGTATGCTATATTTAGAATTTTTTCACTGCTTTACCTCGCCATTGCACAGCCCCTTCTGACAGGGAAATGAAGCAGTTATATCTTTCTGCGCTCTCTTCAAAGCCAGAAACCATTCACAAAAACATTTTTCTTACCTCTCTAAACACAAGAGCTGCTGGTCTACTGTTGCCTCAATCAGTTTGTTTGTTTGTGTACTTGTGTGACTTTGGTGAATCTGAACTCACCATTAAAACACCAAAGTCACACAATAACACAAACAAACTAACTGATCAAGGCAGTGATAGACCAGCAACTCTAATATTCTGCAAGGTAAAATTATGTTTTTTGTCAATGAAGTCTGGCATATATAAAAGCTTCAGCTACCCATCAGAAGGGGCTGTCTGACAGCAAGGTAAGGCAGTGAAAATATTTTAAATATACCATACATTTAAACTGAAATTAATTCTTTTAGGTGGCTAAAACACATTTCGCTGCTACCCACATCCCCAGCAGTACATTACTTAACTTCCATGTCAGACTCCAGCCTGCTTCTCCAAACAGGGGGCATGCCGGGCGACATCAACTGTATTGAATACACTGACTATGGTTAAGTACCTTATACAACCTCACTTCAAAAAATCCAACCTATCTTTTTAAAAGTACAGAAATTGTTATAATGTGTGTTTTTAAATACTGGATGGCTTTAGCAGAAGTTGCAAGTGGCTGCAGCAGAAGTTGCAAGTAGTTGTGCTGAGCAACTTACCAGCCGTTCTGGGCCCCGAGCCACATAGTGGGAGCCACGCTGGTGTAGTTCTTGCTCTCTTCACCTCCGTCCTCCGACTCTGGAGGCTGAGAAGTTTCCTCTTTGGATTGACCTGTGCTCCTATGTGAGCAGACAACATACACACTTATCTTTTCCAGCATATTTCACCATAGTTGTGTAGATCTTTTTGTAATGTAATCAAGGTTATTTCTTCATGAAATTTTTGATGGTCTTTAAATGGACAAACTTTGGCCTCCTACCTGTCAGAGGCATCTGCTGGACGAGGCTGAGGGTCGGTGAAGACGTGCTCAGTAAAGGGTCCTGGAGGTCCAGATCTCAGCCCTGCCTGGCTGGCTGTTGACTCAGTAACCTCAGTGGCCTCTGTGGCCTCCTCGGCTGACTGGGCAGGGTGAATCTTCCCATTCATGGGTGGAGCCGTGGGGGCTGAACCACAACACCATTAAAATAAATAAATACACAATCTCGAAAGCTGGACACCTTTCTATGATGATAAAAAAATGCAGAGGAATTAAGGGTGAACCCACCTTGTCCTTTGTCCATTATGGGCGTGTCAGTGCGTGAGGAGCAGTTGCTACGGGCAACGCTGCAGTTGGTGGCACAACCAACAAGAGTGATACCAGCCAGCATGCCCTCCACGCTGCCAGTGTCCTCGCCCCCGCCCCCTGCTCCACCATCACCGGGATCCAACACGATCTCTCCGGCTGGATAGTCGCTCTCACTGGCAGCTACATACAAACACATCAACACAAGTTTTTATATTTTTGCACATGACAACAAAATCTTTGCAGCTGCAATTAGGTGCTGGTAAAAACCCTTTCTGAATTAATAACAAAAATCAGATTATTTCATACAGATGAAACAGTTAATTTACAGTCTGATAATGTCTACTTTCATTTTTACTTTGTACAATTCAGAAATAATACGACAAAAATTGAGTGACAACACAAAATTGTAAATCAGTCAGACTAAAAATGCGACCAGGAAAGTCAAACAACAACATTCCATCTCACCTGGCACACTGGAGATGCACAGTACGTGGGCGTTACAGACGTTGAACTGGTCGACCAGTGAGCCCGGCTGGTTGGCGTCGATGATGACCACCTTGCTGGCAGAGTGGGTGCTGGTGAGGATCCACACTCGACTGCTCATGGTGTCCGTTTCCTGGAGCTCCTTCGACTTGGCGAATGGAGGAGAAAGAGAGAGGAGACAATGTGAGCGCAGACGTGGTTCATGCATGTGTCCTCCATATTTCTGAGTAGTTTAAAGCAACATGCTCCATTGAAAATCTTTTTTTAACTTATCCCTAATATGTTAATATGTTTCTTCCACATCTATGACTGATTTCTAATTGACTGTGCAGTGTTTATTATAATTAATGAATGTCCTAAAATGGGTTTTTACCTTCCTCTTCTCTGGGGAGTTGTGGCTGCTCTTCTTCCCAGTTCCATTCTCCTCAGCATGCAGGGGGTCGCTGCTGCCTAGCGGTGCTTTGGTTGGTACCGACTCCAGGCTGCTGGCCTTCCATCCTGTCAGGTCCACCCCAGCTGCACACCACAACTACATGCACACACACGCATAATTGAAAAATATGTAATTGGTGTAACTGAGTGCTTGTGAGTGACTTTAATGACTGCCGCAGTGCCTTCCTTTAAGTTCAGAAACAGAGACTGTGCATTGTTCTGAAGTAATTTCCCTACAGGTGGGACGATGAAGCCTCATCAAGACTGCATATCACAAATCAGTCTTGCAGTTACAACTGAGATACAAGGTAAACACAGAGAAACTTTCTCCCTTCAACAAGTGAACATGAAAAAAGCCTTCTACTGTCAAACATCATTTGCACAGTGAAGGTCAAAAACTCAAGTGAACTAATAAGTAAAACACATTTTTAAGTAGATCTACAGTGGTTCATATGCAGGAAACCTGTCATCCCTGAAAGCCTCACCTTCCTGTTGGGGTCCTTCTCTACCAGAGGACGACAGTACACTGGGACGGGCACGTTTTTCATGCGGTTGTCCTCCTTCTCGTTAGTGGTCTAAAAGCAGGAGGTGATAAGAAGTCACGGGACAAACAAAGTGGTGAATTATTGTCTGGTTCCAAAAAAACATCCCCAATGTTACAGTTAATGGTACAGTAAAGTTTTTTAGTTTATAAAAGTGTCACACTACTTACTCAAACACTAACAGCTCTGTAGGGAGTGCTGTCAGAGAATATAGCCTACAGGTATCTCTGCCTCTTTTGTAATGGATTGATCTCTGCTGATTACTACACTACACTTCTTTAAAAAGAATCCACTTTGATTACTATGACCAGTTATTCTGCCAATAAATTCTAGTGTAGGTGCACTGGAGATAACCTGATAGGATGTCATGTTGTCTCCAGAAAAATTCACCACCAAATATACCTACGGCACCCAGTGGTAGTAGTCAGTGGGCTGAGAGCAACGCACAGACTGCTACAGTTTTCACTGCAATTATCTAATTCTACTACAACAGAAAGTTATGCCATTATTAGTAACTTAAAAATATTTCACAGTGGATTATTTCTCTAAGGACAGACACTAGGAGCAAAGCAGGAGTAAGTAAGTAAGTAAGTAATGACGAAATCAATGTGTTAAATAGGGCAGGTTGAGACAGACAGAGGTTGAAGGTTAAAAGGTTGAAACAACACCAGCAACGGGAGAGAAAATTAGATGGAATAAACTCCACCAAAGACCGGAGTTTATCGGAGAGATGCAGCTGTAAGTTGTGTGTTTGTGTACTGTACTGTATGTGTGTGTGTCATATCATGCCACAAAATGAAAAAAACGTCCCTTAGTTTTCATGCATTTCCAAAGTTGCACTTCATGGAAAACTTTTACTTAAAACATACAGTGTTGGTCCTTTATTTTGAAAAATGCTCTCAGTTTCTAAACTTGAGGAAATTCTTGTTTGATTGTCTGGGTATGTATTCAGTAAGGTTAAGGGGAGGGGAAGCCGTTAAGGCGCATGCTGGCACTCTGTCGGTCTCACTTGCCTGTTGTCTCTTCAGTGGGCTGTCCTGAGCGCTGTCCGTCTGACCACCAGTCTGTGGGAGACCAGAGTTAGAGCCACCTGCCTACCAACACACTCTGCCCATTGGCCTTCCTGCTGCACAGGGTCTGTCGGCCAGTTTAAAGTACACTTCCATGCTATGAAATCATGTTTATGCTTGAAACTAAAGTGGAGAGCATTTTGCTATTCTTATGTTGGCGGTTTATTTATAGGATAAGGCACTGTGTTCCTAATGTTGATATATCCCACAAAAAGACTTAAGCCAACAATGAGTTGATCCTACCCGTTTTGTGGGCGCAAACAAGAGTTCAAGCTTGAGAAATTACGTTCCAAAACAGTTTGGCTGTGAATCACACTTTGTAAACCTGTCAAAAATGTCAGCATGAGAAAACCAAGTTGATAGATATGTAAAAAAAAAAAAAAAAAAAAAGTTCTCTTTGCTTTCTTGTGTGAAAGTAGGGCCAAATTTTGTACTTCTAACTTGAATGTTGGTTTGCATGTTCAGAGTCACACAAGCAGCAACCACTTGACCGCTGGACTTTAAAAAAGAAGCCAACGTGGAAGTGCCAAAAAGAGCAGTTCCTCCAGTGGCCCCTTGTGGCTGACTCATAAAGCAAGCCAATCCCAATGGACTCCCCGTGTTAAAATTGCTCAGTGTTATAGCAGAAATAAACGTTACCAGCCTGGTACAAAAGCTATGCATAAAAGCCATGGCCGTCTTGAGCTACATGCTGTCTGCATTGGCACCTTGGACTCTCAGTCAGATCCAATATTCACTCCTCCACAGCTCCACCCTCTCATCCAAATATGGTCACCTCTCACTACAAAAATCCAAGATGGCGACAGCCAGAATGCCAAACTTGAGGTTTCAAAACATGAGGTCACCAGGCCCACAGGAAGTGCACCAAATTTTGAAGCCAGTTTGAAAAAAATGGCAAAACCCTGTAATCACAACTTCTAGGTCCTTCCTGTGATACCATGGGGCCCAAAAAGACTTTTTCCTTTAGACTTACACTGTAAAAGGGACTGTAAATCAGTGGATAAATTTTTTGAGTGTGAAATTAATTGTTTCATTATTGGGATTTGATCCATTCAGTCACCATATCTGGGATTTTTATACAGTCGAAGGTGTTGCACATAGTGTGGGACACTTGAGTGCTGAGATTCACACACAGTTGTTTTTTACTTAAATCTGTAGTCAAATGATTTGTAATTTCCAATGCAGAGTTTGTCTAAAGTTTACAAAGAGTTAAATACTGCCAAATTATTTCTGCATGTCATTTCACAAGCCTGAAATCTTATTGACCATCATTTGAGTCCATAGAGCCTTTTCCCCTAGAGACAAGAATTCTCATACAAGTTATTTATGTGTTTATGTTGCGTACATGGAGGCCAAGGGAGCACAGAGTCTCTAACAATGTAGGATCGGGCACTGTGTGTGTGTGTATGTACCTGTTTGAAGCGAGATGGCACACTCCAGCCACAGGCCTGCATGATGCCATCATCGCGGCGCATGTGCTCGCGGACCTGCCGGTACTGTTCACGCCGCTGTTCTCGGCGGGCCAACAGTGCCGAGTCACTGAGGAGAGACGCAACACCGTTACTGGCCAGTCTGGAAGCAGCAGGTGGGAGGGAGGGAAGAGAAGAAGAGAAAAAAGCGAAGCATTAGCAGCCTGGCCAGCCAGCAGCAACAGAGAGAGAGAGGAGAGGTGGAGAGGAGAGGAAAGGAAGAAAATAAAGCACAGGCGGTTGTTAACAGCGTGAGTTAAACTTAGCTTTATTTTAGCTTAAGCCAAGCAATGTGCTTTATCACACTAAACTGAAAATATTAAGATTTTAAACTTGTTTAGTATTTATGTTTATATGTGTCTATATGTGAGTGATGTATCTGAAGTGTATTATGTATCTGTGGCCTGATGTATTTATGTGTGTCTGTATTTGTTTGAGAGATTAAAAGCAAGAACAACTTGAGAATCAGACAATGTGAGAACAAACTCCAATACAAACTCTGCCATCCAATACTTTAAATTAAAAACCAGAGGGTATAAGAAATGTTAGATTGTTTTGAAAGTCACGTTCATTATCAACTAAAACACAACAATGTGCAACTTGGCACATTTTGCCATTAAAAAGGACCTTATCTTTACAAATAATCTCTATAAAAACAGTTGTGCAACAGCCATAAAAGGCTTTAGAAAAATACTTGACCCCCCAAATGACCATTTTTATATCACTCACTCACTGTTACATTGAATTTGGGAACAAACCTTGAACGAAAATACTTGCATGCACCAACAGTGAATGAAGAATCCAAAAAAGGCTAACATTATTGATGAACTGAAATCATAGGGAGCTGTGATTAACAACAGCAAAACTATTTTAAAACATCTGTTTACAAACTCACACAATTCGTGCAGTACAACCCAAGTCTCATTTACCCAGTCATATGCTCAGCACTTCCCAAAGAGACAGCCCTTTCCGACAAGAACTTTTTGGGCCAAAAGTGAAACTTATTCATGCCCTCTTCATAGCCAGACTCCATTGACAAAAATGGTAATATTTTCATGCTAACCACGGTAACTGCTGGTCTACCACTGCCTTGCATAAATAATAAAGACAAGCCAATGACAACAGTAAACACAGAATCAACATAACAAGAACAACAATAAACACAAAATCAATATAACAATAACAACAATCCACAGCGACACTGGACGGCAACAAAAAAACAACAGTCACAACAACTCTAACGAGTTGTAAATAGTAAGGTTTAAGCAAAAATGCATGTGTTTGGGAAATAGTAAGCATACAACTGGATAAATGAGACTTGGATTATACTGCATGAGTTGTGTGAGAGTTTGTTAACATTTATTAATCAAGAACAAAGTTGTATTAAGAATTCAACAAAACACAGGGTGAGTACTTGATATAAAAATTAGCATTTGGGAGATGAAATATTCCTTTCACCCAAAAGTCAGATAAGACAATATTCAGACAATCTCCCTAATCATGAATGAAGAGATTTGTCTGAATAGGATGTGAGAGCATTGACAACCAATCCCAGATGAGCACCGTGTGTAAACACACATCACATCTCTCTGCTGAACACTGGAGAACCTGCTGGAAGCTTTCTACTCTCCAAGCAGCTACAAAGCGAGCAAGCAACCAGGCATTCAGACCAAAGCAGAGTGAGAAGCAGGTAAGAACGGAGATTTAGTGAAGTGGAGGTAGGTTCAGCGACAACATGTAGATGGTTGCTACTCACTCTTCAGGGAAGAACTCCAGCGTGCGGTTGGAGGTGGAGATCTGACACATGGTGTGGCTGCGTCGCTGAGGGAAACCAGCCGGCGAGGGTGACTTGTAGTGGATGTTGACGCTGTAGTATGGCCGCTTGACAGGTGGAGGGCTGGATGATGAGCTGAAGAGACGTGCAAAGCTGGTGGATGGAGAGAAAAGAGAAGGAGAGGTTTTACTTTTGATGGTTTATCATTTGTACAGGGTATTTTTAATTGTTAATGTGGTAATAGACACATTTTAACTTATCATAATGAAGTAAATGTTGAAGTGATTCACTGTTTGTCTATAGAGTAACGACACTATCGGCATCAAGGTTGGTTCCCTATAAACCTCGCTTTCACTGTCCTATTTTGTCTGCACCTGGGTACAATCTCCTGAGAAAATGAAGGCTCGAATTACAGCACAAAGAAGTGTGTCAACCATTGTGCAACCAAAAGTGGAAGAGGACAGCACTTTTTTTCCCTTGTAGCTATCAGTAGCTTTCCCCAGTGGCCAAAAGAGTGTAGGATCAGTGTAGGATCTTTGCAGTTACTATCCTCAGAGGCAGACAGTGGAACAACCGAAGTAACTGAAGACTGTGATAGGTGCAAGGCTCTGAGGAAAATGGAAACTGATCTGGTTGTCTTTGTGACTGTGGTACCGACAATAATAAAAAAAAAAACACTAGGGAAATACTGGGAGGGAAAAAAGTTGAAAAGTTGTCTTTCCACTTTAATAAGTTTAATAAAAGCAGAATCTCACAACTGCCAGATGGTGGACTTCTTTTTCTCCTGGATTTGAGGACTCTCCCGAGAAGCCCTGAAAGGAAAGAGAGGTGTGTGTCAAAGGAAAAGAAATAAAAAAGGCTGAATCAGCACAGAAAGAAAATGAGGACACTGAAATGACACTTTTAATAAACATTTTTACATTAAACATGCACCTTAATGCAACATTTAATGACTGCAATAATACATATTCTGTAAGATCAGTGGCAAAAAAACACAAAAATCCACTCACAATAGCTAATTTTCTTGAGTAAATTAGTTGAGTTTGCAGTCTGATTTTGACCGTAGTTTAAAGCTGGCATTCCTTCAAATAGTCATGCAAGTTCTTCATTTCTAGTTTAAAGCTTCATTTCGTCTACCTGATCATTTCTGTCCACCGTACGGCCTCCTGCAGCTCCATCAGTCTCTCCTTGTACTGATTCCTCTCCATCAGCACGCGGGCCATCTCTACCCGGGTGAACCGCCGCCGCTGCGTCATCGTCATGTCGCCGTCCTGCATGGGTGATGAAAACTGGGTACACAAGAACATAGTGCCATTTATTAGTTTAACAAAGTGTGAAAACAAAGATTTGCAGACAGAGATATGCAGCATACTGACAGTAGTTATGTTTTAACGTGTTGAAATCTTTTTCAACATCAACCAAAAGCAAAGATTAGAGCTGCTCAAGTATTCACCGGAAACTCAGCTAATACGTTGTTATACAATTTCTACACTGTGAGGTTCCAATTATTCTAGTGATCAAGAAAATAACTGATAGCTCCACACACACTGATTCAATGTGTAGGGCAAGTGATGCGTAGGGGGACACAGACAGTTTTACTCACATCATCACCTCCTTCATCCTTGGAGTCCCGAGATGCACCAAGAGCCTCTGCTCTTAACCTGCAGCACAAAAAGGAAAAATGGAGTCAAGCAAAATGTATTTCTACTTGTGGCTTGTGAATTTCTTTGACATGCAGGGAGTGAGTTGATGTCACAAGTCCACTGAGGCCTTGTCTACACATATACAGATATTTTCCCCCACCATTTTAAATAAACAATTCTGTCTACATAACATTCATTTAGGAAAATATCTCCATACACACTCAAACGCAAACAGACTCCAAACGCTCACCAGTGTTAGCTGTCGTCAGTCTCCTCTTGTCACAAAGGTAGAGTATACAGGCTAACATTGCCTTTTTCAAACTGGAGATTTAATCACCATTGATTCCTTATCGATATAAGGATGAAAGAGCTCAAACATACAACTGATGTTCTGGGCATATGAAAGTTTTCCTCCACACAGTAGAAAGCCTTTCAAAAATATCTTAATTTTAGTGACCTAAAACTCTGTCTGGGTGAGGATGAGAGGCTAAAACATCGAGGAAAATATCATGTTTCAAAAATGTCTGTATATATGTAGACAGGGCCTGAGACTGGGAGTCACTGAAGGACCTTTTAGTGGGAGAAATTTGTGATTTCAGTCTTTGTTCGCTAAGCCATTGGATCTGCTGTGAGCACAAATAGTTTCTGTGGAACTCACTAGTAAAAGAAAAAAGGCCGAACCACAATATACATATACATCAAGACACAAACATAACATCCTGTGTTTTGCTAAGTATTTGAAATCAGTGGGAAGTCTCAGACACGATTTGATCCTCTCTACTCTCCATCCACCACCTCAAATTTACTACAATCCGTTTCCGCTCTCTCGGTTCCTCACCCCTGAGTGTATCTAATAAACCTTAAGATTTATTGGGTGTTGTAAAAACTGCTGTTTAGCCTCTGAAGATGTGTCCAGGTGAGTTTTACAATTTCCCATGTACAGTAGCACTTTATGGCTGGAGATGTTTGTCCCACATCAGCTTTAATTTGCAGGTAAAAAGTGTCCTCTTGCAATGTGAGCAACTTTCCTCCATAAACACAAATAAGTTGCCACACTTAAATATGTTTATACTGTGAAATCTTGTGCTCCGATGTCAAACACAGACTAGTTTTAAAGAGTTTAAAGACACACATTTAAATTGAAGGTAAACATCACTGGATTAATCAAACTCAGGGAGTCAGGGATACTCCTTCACAAAATGTTCTTCTTCAAATAAAGTCTCATAGTTAAGGAGTGCACTCAGGAGGACACAGAGTTCCTCCTGCCACTGACTCAGCTAAGATTACTGAATGATCAATATTGGACATTACAGAAGTTTGAAGTAAGATCTGTGTTCATACATTTTGTCCTCTGGTTCTCATACTCTGACGCGTGACCAGTGACAGTTTTTCAAGACTATCGTGTTGCTTCCTCTTCCTCTGCGTCTGTTGCCAGGATGTATTCATTTTGTTATGCACCGTCACTGAGGTTTGGATTACAAGTCAACAGTTAAAGCCATTATGTTGAGGGATGAATGAGGAGTGAGTTCCTGTCCTTATTGTCTTCTCACTGCTGTTCTGTTTATATAAAAGGGTGACTTTTTCAACCTGGACCCTTTTTTTCCCATGTCTTTGTGGGTGATTAATGGATACAACAATTTTTGAAATTGGGCCAGTACTGAGCGAGACTGCTGCAGCTGGCAGCCATGAAACAGGCATGTGTCGACCGTCAATTTATGTTCACTAAAAGTCCTTGTTTTTGCAGCCAACAGGCAAAGATTATTGTTCTTAGTGTCTGACAACATTATGGAAAGGATACCTACAGAGAAAGACCTTTTTGTTAAAGAAAAACATCTTTTCTGTTTAACCAGAAACAGCCCAGAAAAAGAAAGACTCCATTTGAATAAGCAGTAATTTTAGCATATATAGTGCCAGCGTATTTTCACATCTAACTGGGTGAATTAAGGGTTTATTTCATCCAAACAAGAGTTGGTGATTGTTGGAACAGTGGAAAGACGGATCAAGATAGTGTTTGTGAGTTTTATTTTGTTTCTATCGACTTTGAATGAAGTGTGTTTTACAATTACTGTTTATTTAAATGGGGTCTGGTGGGTGTGGCAATGACGATTTTGCGGCTGCTTCTGGTTAAACAAAAAGGATGTTAGTCTTTAAAAAAGTAGAGATCCTTCCCATATTTTTGTCAGACACTAAGAATAATAATTTGAGCCCATAAGTGCCTAAAAAGTCCTTCTATTGGACATACATTTATGGTACATAATTGCCCTGAGTGGGTTCACTGCAGTCTGTTTCTCTAGGATACTTCAACATGTGGACTGGAGGAGCCAGGGATAAAACCACTGAGCAGACGACCTGCTCCATCTCTGAGCCACAGCCGCCCCAGTGCAGTGCTGTTACCCACTGCTGGACTAATTAAAAAACTTCCTGTTGGTCATTTAGACACAAAAACATGTGAAAAATAGGGACCAGGTTCAAAAATAACACTGATGTTGCATTTGACCTGATTATTGTTGTCTGTAGCATCTCCAAATATATATTTCTCATTACAACACCGATATGAAGGAGTGTATTGTTTTCTTCCTGAACTCATCATGTTATTTAAAACAACCTAACACCCATCTTCCTATTTTCACCTCTTGAGTTCTTCCTCCAGCTCCTTGACTCTGGCATCCACTTTGTTCTTGGACTGCCTCACAGCCTCCAGCTCCTCCCTCAGTACCTCCTGCTCCCCCGACAGCTCGTCCACTTTGGCAATAAGGTCATTTTTCACTATGTTGAGAGCATTTCTGTTGAGCAAAGAGCAGAAAGATAAGTAAGATACCAACAAACAACATGTATGGTGGAAAAAGGTGGCCACTAACATGAGCAAATTTTCAGAGGATAAACAAATCTTTCAGTTGTTGTGAAACACATCTGGATGGATGTAAAGGTGCATATCAAGGATGAAGATTAACACTAACACAGACACAGACACACAAACATTTATCGTCTTTGTTTCTCTTACTTGGTCTCTAGGAGCTGTTTGTTCTCTGTCAGCAGGTTCTCCACCTCCTTACCCATCCCTGAAACAGTCACATTCACATCTCTGTTACTCATCACACACAGTAAACAACATCCATAAATCAATGAATCCATTGACTGATCAGCAAAATGCATTTGCAAGACTTTCTGTGTCAATGTGGCCTTTCAGACCAGCTAGGGTAAGTTTCAGTTGTGGAGCAAATGATGAAAAACCTCCACAAAAGTCTAAGATTTATTAATAAATGAAATAAAAAATGAATGGACAGATCATTGATTTAAGCACTCGTTAACAAGGAAGCTAGATCGGGTTGAAAATGAAGGCTTGATGTTACATACTGGGAGAACAGTGAGTAAATACTTTTCCTCGTGAGACAGACAGAGACACCTGGGAGGAGCCTGAAGCAGCTTTAACTAACATTTTAACTTTTACTAGCTGCCATCTTGTGAGAACATTTTGGCTCAGTACAACAATTCTTCCCTTCAAAAATGGACATTCGATTGCTCCAGCTCCATTCGTGTACATATATTCAGGGTTCCCTTCTAACCACGATGGTGTTATAGGTATACTATGCAGGAATTGTTGGCTTCTGTTTGCCAATGGAAGTGAAGCCAACCCCAGATTCACCTCTGTTCACTATATTTGCGCTTTTTTTTCTGCACTGTGTACATAAATTTCGTAGCTTCCTTTTGGATGCATGCTGCTGGCACCTGGTCTCTACCTTTTTATCTCACCTGCGCACTATGCCCAGAAATGTGCCAAGCATAGCAAAATACAGAGTCTCTGCAGATAAATACACTGCCACTAACTTCTAGTGAGCCATAAGTGATAATTGAGAGGAATTACTTTTGTACGAGACTGCATAGTATAGCTTAAACATCATGCTCAACCTATTAACTTTGTTATTATATATTAATTTTCTTTATTACTACCAGGCAACTGAAAACTGTACGTGCAAGCAGCAAGCACTGTGCAACAGAAGCCAAGCACACAAACTTTAAGCAAAAATTTCGACACAGAAAAATAGACAAACAAAACCAAAAAGCCAAAAGGTCCTGATACTTTAAGTGTCAATTACAAAAGACTGTAAATGGTTACTCTATAGAGTAAAATGGTCCTTGTTGGACACTGGACTAGAGAACTCTGATCACATATCACTACATAAACTTTACAGAGGCAGAAAATAAGTGCACATCTTCCTGGGTTCAACGTTTGTCAACTACTTTAGGCAGTTCAGAGTTTTAACTGAAACACTTGACTTAGATAAGTGGTTCTCTACTGGTGGGTCGCAGTCTAAAAGTGGGTCGCTGGGCAACTCTGAATGGACTGTAAGTGACTTGTCAAGTTTGAAGTGCTGTTATTTTTCTGTAGAGTGAGTGACTAACGGACAGCTACTTGACAGGGACAGCACACTAGCTTGATGACATGGCTAAACACAATTATGACGCTGGATGTATTAAACAGTGCAGACCTTGAACTAATAACTAAGGAGAAATCTGACCAGTTGTGAACCACTAGATTAGATTATTGCAGTACTCTTTTTACCAGCCTTCCGAAACAGTCAATTGAATATTTTTTTTTAACTTAATCACAATTGTGGTGCTTGACTTTCAACCAACACAAGGAAGAGAGAACATATTACCCCAGTTTTATCTACACTCCATTAGCGCCCAGTATCTTTAAGAACAGATTTTGAGGTTCTTTTACTTGGTTTTAAGGCTCTTGTTGACTCGTGACTAGCCTACATTGCAGAATCATTGTGGTTCTACAATCTTTCACAAGCTCTCAGATCTTCTGCTGCTGGGTTTTTGTCAACTATGCTAAAAAATTATAAAGTACCCTTCCAAAAGTTCAAGAGATGGAGCATCAAAAAACCTTTTTAAATGACAGCTGAAAAAACAATTGATTTAGTTTGGCTTTTAATTAATGTCTTTTTTTTTTGCTTATATTCCTTTTATTAATTCTCTCCTTTTTACTATTCTTACTGGTCTCTATTCTTATTACTTTCACTGATATACATATAAATATATATGTGTATGTATATACATATACACATACAGTCTTTTAATTGTCTAATTTTGTTGTCCTTTTTGCTTTGATTTCATTGTGTTGCATCTTTACAGTTAAGCACTCTAAGCTACATCTCTTGTATAAATAAATAAAGTTTATTATTACCATTTTATTCTGATATTTTACAAACGAGCAACTCCTTGTTGATTAATATATATAAATTAAGTGTGCAAAGGTGGCACATAATGTAAATATAAAGCCACACAAAAAAAAAACGAACACAAAGAAGGAACCAGCAGGATGTGAAAGCTGGAGGCCAGGGAATGACATAACAAGCAAATGTGACTATGAACGTAGGCAAGGTGTGCCTTACCGAAGAAATCATCACGGACTGGAGGCAAAAGAAGAAGAAGGGAGGGAGGGGAGAAAGGTTGGAGAGAGGAAGAGGAGAGGCCACAGATCAGAGTGGAAAAAGAGGAGGACAGGAATGGAAGAGAGAAAAGAGAGGATGCTGATAAGCATTTAGTAATTTGGACTTAAAGAAGAACAGCAGGGCTGAAGAACACAAAAGCTGCTGTTTGGCCCTGACACTGAAATAATATGAGTTATTCAAATACCAGCAGATTTATTTTAAAGTCCCAGTGAAACAGAGTTTTCAGGGGCATATTGCTTGTGTGAAATGATGTATATAAGCCTGAGAGAGATGTGCCTTTTAACAAATATGCAGACTGTATCTTGTGGATATCACTCTTAATTAAAATAATTTCACTGTGACTTTAAAGGAGCAAGAAAAAATTGTTTTACTGTGAGTGCATGGATACCGGGCATCTACTGTATCATCAAAAATTCCAAATGTCCCATTGCTTGACCAAGCAAAAAATTAATAATAACATTTTAATAGTTCTGAGTACAGTAAGCTGCCTTTATCTAATTTGTATACACTGGTTAATATTTACTCTTGGGTGTGGAAGTTAGAAAATAAAGAGAAGTCGAGAGAGTTAAAGAAAAAGATACCAACCAATGCATGTTCAGATACACACCTGAGAACTCGCCTATGGGTGTCACCAGCAGAAGCACATAAAAAAGGGGAAAAAAGGAAACGGGTGAGAAGTTATCAGATGGACAATGAGACGGATAAAATTTCCCTTTCTATTTCTGCTGTAAAAAAAATCAGGGACAATAAATCAAAACCTAAAAAAATATAAATTAAGAAAGAAACGAAATCCACCCTTAAAGTGTAATGGCTGACAATGCACATCTAAGATAAATAATAAGCATAAACATGAAGTGAAATGAAATCTGATAAAAAGAATAACTTCAACTTGTAAAAATAAGAGCTGTTTAAACTTGCAGCCTTTAAAACGGGCTGCATTAAACATGCCTCTGCCCCATATAAAAAAAGTAGAAAGAAAGAGAAATAATAAAATTAAAACTGCATGAATGGGCAGCTGGGGTTGGGGGTGCAGCGCAAGAGGGATTGTATGATTTTTCAGGATGTGACACAGGGATGAGCTGCTGGCGTGGAGTGTATTCCAGCCTCAGCCATGCAGGTAGAAAATAAAATCAGAGTCAGTGCACACATTCACACAGCCTCACATGGAGCTCCTGCCCTGCAGTAACGTAAATCCAAAACATCTGTGTAATGCGCACATGCATCCACTATTGCTTCTCTTTCTTTGGAGCTACACTGAATCTGATATTACTGAGTAATATCACACAATGGCAGTGGCATGTTAGCATTCAGTAAAAGTCTTAAGCATCACTTTCACCAGATTGATTTAAAGGAGGCAGCCATTTTCAGGCATTCTCTTCGAAGTAAAATACTTGCACTGACCAATAGAGATAGATTTGCTTTGCTGCAACCATCAAATTGGTTTCACGGCAACATTTTCTTCAACTTTACTGCCAAGCTTTATGAGAAGTACTTTAACTAATAAACCTATGATTGCAGCAAAATGTACGGCAATCAAAGTTAATACCTAGCAGCTCTGCGCCTGCATCTACATCTCCGATGATGTCCGACTTGGCGTCTTTGATCTCATGGTAGAGTGAGTCGGTGTTGATGCCAAAGGCCTCGTTCACAATGCCTTGGGAGGGACTGAAACACACATCAGATTTCATTAGACAATAGCTGTGTGAGAACAAAAACATTTTTCTCCTTTAAATTATGACAATTTGGTCCTCAGAGTTCACCGGATCAAATTCACAGAGGTAAACAGCACCAACACCATCAATATGTGATGATAATAATAATAATAATAATAATAATAATAATAATAATAATGATAATAGATGTAATAGCTGAGGAAAAACCCACCAGTGGACCTGTCAGTCACCATACAATGCACATAACTGTACATATTTCTTATGCTTTCTCTAATTTTATTGTTGTTTATTCTACCGCTGTGTATTGTAGTTAAATTTTCACACTTACATCCTCAACGACATATCTTATTTTAATATTTTGGTTTTTTATATCTTAAGTACAAGTGTTTAACACAGTAGCACAATGCACATTTCATATTTTCTAACGTTTTTTTTCCCCGGTAAAGGGTTTTTTTTGGGAGTTTTTCCTTATCCGCTGTGAGGGTCTAAAGGACAGAGGGATGTCGTATGCTGTAAAGCCCTGTGAGGCAAATTGTATTTGTGATATTGGGCTTTATAAATAAAATTGATTGATTGATTGATTGATTGATATTTCATACCTATTTCCCCCTCCGTACACACGGGGGTCCACACACATGTCCAGCTCAGGGGTTGAATCGATGATCTCCTGAAACTCGGACCACTCGTCACTGCTTCCCATACCTGGCAGGGGAGTAAAGTTTAAAATGTCATTATCTCACTACAGGTTTAGACGGGGGACGTATTTGGTGACCCCCTCTTACCGATGCTGACATTCCTGGTTTCCTGGGAAACCTGCACCTCCATATTCCGGCTGAGCCGCTTGGCACTTTTCCTGCGGTTCCCAGCTCGCATCCCATCATACTCGGATTGCGGGAGGAAGCCCTCATTGATGGGTGTGACGGTGGCGGAGGGGACGGAGGAGGTGGGTGTGTTGGACTTGCTCCCTGTGCTGCTGGGTGTGGCTGCCACTGAGTCTGACTCTGACCCATCCTCCTTGGTGGTTTGAGACGATGACATGGGAGCAGGAGACAAACAGATTTACATGAGCATCATACAGTGAAGGCAGGTACTGTACCTATTTTTTATTTCTAGCAGTGACTGGTACTACGGGTTTAAAAATTAAAAAAAAAAAAATTAAAAACATACCAGATAGTTAATTACAACTTTCTTTTAAGTGACCTCCATGTTTTGTGGTACAGTTCCCTTTTCGAAGCTTCATGCATTTAAAGGTCATACTGTATTATCACTTAATATTTTTTGGCTTTGTAGGCAACTTAGGCAATTTAGGCAACTTTATTGAGAGAGTTCTTGATGCATGAAACCCATTATTACAAATAACTTTCCCTACAGCTGTTTTGTTGATCAAAAAATTATCTCAAAGTTAATAGGTCAGGTAGATAGCTCAAGTCTTTGATTTGTGATTAAATCCTATAATCACTGTCAAAGTGCATATTACATACAACTCATCCAAACCTAAAATAAGGGTATCTCACTCCTAAAGCACGCACTTTCAGCTTCACATATGCTCTCAACATGTTTTTATAGCTAATAACCACGAGAAGCCACGACAAGAAAGCAACACTGTCCTCTTTTTTCTTACCTTGGCTGTTTGTCTCACAGATAAAACACAAGTTTGTTTTTTTTGTTGTTGTTTTTAAAAAAAAGGGACATTTGGACATTTAAACTTAATGCGCAAGTGTAAACTAAAACATGAAGACGCATGGTAGAAGCTCCATGACCACAGTTATAAAGAAAACTCCATTGGAACAAAACATGGACCCCCTGCTTGCTTGAGTCAACATATATATCTAACATATCTGACTTTAAGATAGGATAAGATAAACTTTATTCATCTCACACTGTGGAAATTCACCAAAAGGTGGTTTAAAAGGTTCTATCATGCAGTCAGAGATTCTAATCTAACACTTTCTGTCAAATTCAGCAAATGTCTCCTCAAGGGCCGCTAGGTGTCAGTTCAGCGCGCTGAAAAAAGTCTGGAGATTATAGACAGGCTGCAGACAGAAAATAAATTGGCTCAAACTGAAACACACAATCCTATTCCAGCCTGTTAGCAACAGCTGGCATTTGTGACTGCATAGGACAGGGGAAAGGCAGTCGATGTTTAAAGAGAAAGGCAGTGGGAGCAAGAGGGACAGTAAATCATGCAAATGATGTTTAGGTGTTGAGTTCAAATATCAACACTATCTCCACCTTTAAATGAAATATTTCCACATATAGTGTGAATAAAATAATTTCCTCAAAAGTGACACAAGCAGGCTTGGGAGGGGGGGTGGTTCATTTGGGTGTGGTTAGCAGGAGGGGCAGCAGTATGGTGGGCCCCTCCCTCTTCCACTCCCCAGGCTGCAGTTGTGGTCGTGGAGAAAGACAGGGCCGCTGTCTGTCCCACCTGATAGGCAGAGCAGAAGGTGGACTGGCCGAGCTCGCTGACCTGCCAGATGTCTTTCCCGGGCATCATCCTAGCCCCCCCGAGACCCCCACGTACCATGCCCTCGCCGCTGGGGTACAGGCTCAATGAAGGCGGGCGCTCCGCTTTGCTGCTGGCACAAGAGACACAGAGAGGGGTGGAGACTAACGTGAGACTATTATTTATGCATTTTCTATATTTAATCACTTTTTCTTCTCCAGGGCTGCAAACAATCCTGGCATGCATTAGATGCAAGGCACAAAACAACCCGTACAACATTTCCAAAATATGCTCATGATCTTTGTTCCTGCGTTAGATGAGAAGACTGATACCACTTATATCTGCTGTCATATCTGCACAGTAAATATGAAGCTATAACCAACTGCCGGCTAGCTCATCCTAGAGTCTGGAATATAACACTCCATAAAACAGCGACTTGTTGGTTTTACACTTTGTCAGAAAAAAAGTGTTAATTGTGCCCTTTTTTAAACCAAACTTGTGTATATACAGGTTTTTTTAAACAAAGGAAAACCCGTTAAAAATAGTTGAGACTTCTTTCCTGTGGCAAGTAGACCAGAGCAGTGTACACAGCTCTGCAGCAGATGGGTATGCCTTTCTATTTTGTTTTGTTTTACTTTCTGGTGTGTCATGTTCAACATCACGGACGGGCTGCAAAACCGGTTCGTAAAGAGAAGAAAGCAGCATGGAGGCCAGTGAAAATGTTATTGTGGTTGCATTATTTCTTATACCTGTTACTTACTGAGTCTCTCTCTTAAACTTGGTGACAACTAAATTTGGAACCATGTTACTGCATAGACCGAGGTGATGGTATTTTTTTGGTGGCGCGTCTTCATATTGCACTGAAAAAGGGGCTAAAATCAGTGCACCAACCCATGTGTCAGATAGACAATTGGAAGTAGAACTGATAAGTACCCATGTCTACTGCAGAGTCATCTGTCATGAAAGTGAATGCTGAGTGAAACCTTTCCTATGAAATACCAAGGCCAGATGTTAGTGGATGTTAAGTGTTTTTCTATCCAGTGGTAAAGGGGCTTTAGTGAGCTTTTGGAGTGCTAGTAAGTTGCTACTTTCAGACACAGCCAGGCTAGCTGTTAACCCCTGTTTCTAGACTTTATGCTGAGCTAAGCTACCTGGCTGCTGGCTGCAGCTTCATATTTCAGTCCCTCCAGGATTTTGAGGGCTCTTTTTTGGGATTGTTGCCATCCAAAATACCTGATTTCATGACAGCTTTTCTAAAAATGTGCGATGCATGTTGCGATTTTTATAGGTGGGTTTTGTTTCTCAGTAAAATTGCAGGAGAAAGTGAAAATTACAAAAATAGTTGCGATGCTGTCTGGGATTCGGGGCCTATTATTAGTAACATTCAGTGTTTCCCACAGAATCGGGTCCATTTGTGATGGTGTGGGGAGAGACAATAGTTGATCACCATAAGTGTTGCTGCCGTTCAAAGCAGCACTGAAGGACTGCCTCTGTTAGCAGCTCTCCTCCTGCTTTCTCTTCCCACTTAGCCTGAGCTTGCAAAACAGCAGTGACTAAACATTTAACAGCAGTATCAGTCTTCTCATCTAACTCTTCGTAAAAATGTGAATACATGTTGAATGGTATGTTTTTGGCCTGTGTGGAGAGAACCTGAACACCCAGAAAAACACACATTAACATGGGAAACTCCACACAGAAACAGCAAATGCCTGCAGTCAAAGCTGCATCCTGATATATTAATAATTGTCAATGTTAAAAATGTTGTTGTGGAAACAAAGCACAATAGGGATAGAGATTCAGGGGGAAAGGAAAAATGGCTGAGCAGAAACATTTGCCTCACGAGCTTTCTTAACTTACTAAGGATACAAATGCAATTCATTCAAACAGGCAGAGTCAATAATTCAGGCACCCACAGGCAGTTCACGGAAAAACTCAACACAGAGATGACATCTAAAGACATTCCTATAAAATAGTTCCTTGTATGGCTGACTAACTATATGCAATGTTTTCGTTGTGTGGTGCCTGAGCAAAACTGACTGGAACTGTGTGTGCAGGCTATAAATCAATGTCTTCATAGTTCTGCTGCTCTACAAAACATTAGACATGCACAGCTCAAATTGCTACCATTTTTGTTACGTTTACATGAAATCCAGTGTCTTTCACATCAGAATTTCTTTAATTACAAGGTCTGCAGAAAAATATCATTGCTTCCTTTTTGCACAATAATATTGTTTCAGTTTTGGTAAAGAGACAAGACAAGCAGAGCAGGCAAACAGACAAACGGACAGACTGACTGACAACTCATGAGGGAGAAAGAGGAGAAAATATGGATTGCATTGCTTTACATGACCTCTGAACCATTCCTTATTTCATTACTTATTAGAATGCAACATTATTGACACATTCACTGTAATAAATTATTGTCACAAACATCAGCAATTATTAAAGCAAATGCATAAAGGAATACGTCTTTACACAAGGTTCCAAGGCATGGCAAAAATATGAGGTGGGGCATCGGCAAATCTCAAGTCTCATCTTAGGGCAAAAGCAGGCCAGTTTAGACGGCGGAGCTGAGGGAAGAGGTGTGAGGGCATTTGTGGGACCATGTTGGATTTACCTTTTCCTCCATGTGTGGCGTTGACTGTGCAAGACAGCAGCACAGAAAGCAAGCCAGCAAGACAGACAGACAGACACTGATTAGAGAAAGACAAGAGGCAGGAACATGCCATGACACATGAAACCACACAAACACAGACGCAAACACACTTTTGAACCTTCTCAGGCTTTTTTTTTTTTTTTTTTAACAATCCTGCACTTTTTGAAGATTTGGAGAAAGTGATTTTGCCTTTGAAGTAGTGGCTCCAACACTATGGAGCTCTTCCATCAGGTTTGTGGTCTCTTTAGAAATTTTTAAAAAACAACCGAGGACCCATCTTTTCAAAATGGCCTTTGCCCCGCCCTAAATTGTCTACTGTTTGTTTCCTGGTATGTTCCTGTTCAAGGCCACAGTAGCCTGTATTTGCTCTACATTTTACTTTATTTTTGTTGCTTTATTTTATTTGTTATATTGCCTTTGTTTTTATTGTTTGCATGTTTTATTGTTCGGTTGCTTGATATTATTTTGTGAAGGACTTTGTGAATTTAATTTCTGTGAAAGGTGCTATATCAAATACATTTTATTATTTATTATTATTATTATTTATTATTATCATATTATCATCATTATTATTATTATTATTATTGTTATTATTTCATACTATTAGCACTGCTCCAGATCATCAGCCGTTCATTAAGAAGTATTGAAATGCTATAAGTCCGATCTGTGTTTATAATGCAACCATCATGACAATTGTTCTTAAAAAAAATAAATCACAACAAACCATCATGACCAATAGATTTGTACAGAGGCTGGACGTAGGTGAAACAGCAAATGAGAATGAACCTGGGGTTGGCTATTACTCTCACTTTTACTGGTGAGCACATTTAAAAACAGTAACTGACAATGCTGCATAGCATACCTTAAATATTCATTGCAATTGTTGTGCCTTCAAAGCATCAAATTGATTTAATAATGGCACATGACGCCTCCTCCTCCTAAAGCTCTCTCAGCCTGCTGTGCACTGATGGGGACGATCAGATATAGTGATCAGTTTTCCATGATATGAACTAAATTAAACAACAACTTAGTAAAATTTAAGTACTATGTTTCAAACATTCTTATCGATATGAATCAACATGAAGAATGCACAAACATGTCAATTATTTCCCCGTATAATAACAAGCATTTTCGGGTAGAACGAACTTCTGTTTCCACCGCATTCTTTGTGCTTTCCTGAGTAACGTATTTGGATTTGGGTACATCCCTATTAAGCAAACACCGGCCTCATTCAATGCTCTGTTTTATAACAGTTGATGAAGATTTGTGGGATTAGGATGCCTTAGACAGCATAGCTGAATAGATATTTAAGACACTGTGTATAGTGAACACGACTAATCTGCAGTTCAGCTACAGAAGCTGCACCAGCTGTCCCATTCCTCGTCTCGCTTCACGCTTATAAATATTCAGGACTCATGGGTCGGGCCAATTGCTGAACAGTGCAAGCTGGAAAATAAACTCCAAACTTTCTTTTTTTCTAATTATGTCCCTTAAGGCTCACAATGTCTTCCAGTTTTCTTTGTACACTTCCTTTCCTTTCTGTCGATGGTTAGAAAGTAGCAGCTGTTCATCACGACTCTTGACAAAGAGATGCCAGCATCAGCACAATGAGCATGTTGGAAAATGAACAGCCTAACACATTCAGGACAAAACATAAAACATCTGCAACAAGATGATGGGTGAAAGTTACAATTAAAATCCACACAAAAAGATACATTCGCAACCTATACACATCAACACATGTTAAAATGACTCACGTTCGTCCACAGCCAGGGCCTTCTGATTGGCTGTTGCTGCCCGCCTGCTGCATTTTGGACCGCTCTATGTGCTCGACGTATGTCTGGATCATCTGTGATCCACAATAGAGAGAAAAAGAAAAGATGTGAGAAGAAAATTAAATGTTTAAGGACAAGAAAGCATGAGAGACACCACGGAATTTGGTAAGTAAAGACGTTGCATGTAAAAGGATTATAATGATTTAATTACAAGATCTATAAACTGCTAAGTGTTGAATGTTGAGATTATAGAGCTCAGAGGATCATACAGGCTTTTGCATATTGCTGTTAATTTATGACAAATCACATTAGCCTTATTGAAATGCTTATTTAATTGTTCAGTGCACCATAAGAAAAACAAAACATGCAAAACATTGGCACTCTCCTTTACCACAATATTTTGCCTTATTTAGATACTGATATGGCAACGGAAATGTAAGAAATTATGCTAGATATGAGAGGTCTAGGGACTATAGGTAATAAGTTGTTGGGCTGAATGTTACCTCAGTGTGGCGCTGGTGCAGAGCATTGTACTCTTTCTTCATGTCTGATTCTCGTTCTTCCAACCGAGTGACTGGGAGACAGAGAAAAAGAACAGTTCAACAGCACAAAAACACCACAAAGACTCTGATAACTGTCGCACAGCGACATCTCTGAATTGTTTTTTTAAACTAATGTTCAATCTTAGTTGGCAGTATTTATTCAATTTAGATATTTGGCTCTAAACTCCACTGTCAATACTGCCAAAGAAAACATGACAAAAGAGCCAATCAAATATGTACAATAGTATTCATTAAGTACTGACAAGTGAACAAAAGCGTCATAATCTAAAAATACAACGTCCACTAACAGTGTGTCTACTTCCCATTCCAACTTCCCATTTTAGCTTTAGTGTTACTTTTTCTTTTATTTGTCTATCTGACAACAGTTTGAAGAGCAGCAGAGTTGTTAAATGAAATTCATCAAATAACTTTTAAAACTCGATTAACGTCCTGGTAAAATGACTAGGTCTTGAAGGGTAACTTTGGTACTCTTCATAGGTCCAGTATTAAGCAAGAGGTCTACAGACCAGAGCAGGGCAACAGGCTGCAACGTAACCACTCTGTGGATGTTCTCACTGTCAGTATGTGTCCACTGAGAGTGTTTGTTTGTGCAACTGACAGGCTCAGATTACTACTGTAAGTGTCTGACAAGATAATGGAAGGGAAAAATATCACTACTTATTTAAATGGAGTTTGGTGGGTTTGGCGGTAGTGGCACTGGACCATTTTCTAAAAATTGTTGTTCCCATTAGTCTCTTAGACACAAGAACATTGGAAAATAGGGTTCAGGTTGAAAAATACCTAAGTTCTCCTTTAGGCACTGCTCTCAACATCAGTCTTTCATGTTTCGGCCTTTTAATTACCAGTGTCACAACTGAATGCCAATTCAAATGTTTTCCTGCTTATAGGAAATTATTTTGTGTTGGAATTTTCTTAAAACTGACTATGGCGATCGTGACTTCAGCTCTGCCTGGGACATTCATCAAGAGCAGCCACATGTGCTGCATGTACAGTATATTACGGGAACTCAGAAGTTTGTAGTAAGGATGTCTGTCCACTCACTCTGGTCAGAATAGTTCTTTGTCTTGAGTTCCTGCTGTTTCGCCTGCAGCTCCAGAAACTCCACCTGTATCTGCAGGTCCTTCTTCTCAGCTTCCAACGCATCCTCAAATTCAATGAATTTCTGATGGAAAACACAAGAACAAAATAAAGGTTTTTACACAGTTGGAAATACATTCATAAACGGCACTAAAAGTGAGAAGTTTCATAGCATTGTGAGTACTGCATATGGATATGATCTGTGCAACTATATGGAAAACAAACCAGCACACTAAGATTACTATGCTTGTGGTTAATACACTGTTATTATTTTCATAACAGCAATCACCCTTCAGGACAGTATGGTGACATTAACAGTCTGCCCTGCATGAGTCAAAGTCTAGGTGTGTTATTTTTAAAGCCTTTGTCCTCTTACAGAAAGATTGGAGTTTGTCAAGAGCTCTATAAAATACCTCAATTGGTCCAACAGTGTGCACATAAACTCAGTGAATGAGGAACATTCAAACACAGAGCTGCCTACTTCCCCCTTTCACGTTGCCTGTTTGTTTTTTTTATGTAAAGCTGTTCACAATGACGTCCTTTTTTCAGTGCAGCAAGTCCACAAAGTCTTAATACTGTAATCCTCTGACTGCAGGGAGACTATGGAACCAGGAATATGCAGCGGGCATGCACCACACAAAAGGCAAATGCTACAATATGATGACCTTCAGGATGATACAACAAATACTATTGATATCTAGCCCTGTGGAGAACAACAAAACCTACTTGTTTGACATATGCAGAGTGAATTTTAGCAGGAAAAATGAACCACTGAATTGTTCCAGCTATTATCTGTCTCTACCTCTGATGAGAAGAGGTAGCAGAGATGTTGCTCTTCATGCAAGCTCATTTAACAATACAACTCTCCTTAGAAAATCAACTTCAGTGTGACTCAATAAAATGTGAATTTGCATCTTATCATCAGTGACCAAGCTGGAATAAAAAGCCATCATACTGTTTTGTTTTTGGACCTTTGCTACCAGTAAAAAACAACGTAATAAATCAAATAAACAGTCTGACTACATACAAACTGTCTCTCATAAAATGTAATATTCATATTCAAGAGGAAAGTTTAATAAAAAATAAAAAAACAAGCATGTTTGTGTCTATTTCTATGGGGTGAATTTGCAGAGTGGTTTGGATATAGAACTTTAGCACAAACCAAATATAAATCAATTCAGAAGATGTACAAAAAATGAACTTTACGAGGTATGGAAATGAGGATGAGTTGATAGGCTAAACATGAGGTAATTATTTGTTTTAGTTATATCTAACTGACACTGGGTGGATATTTGGATTGTACATCATTTTTGGGGAGTTGCATATATGTTAAATATTGAGTTCATTGTTTGAGTTATGGAGAAGGGGTATAACTATAACTGGATGTACACATTACTGAGGATAGAGTTTGCTATGTTTATTGTTCATTCTGTTTGTTTTTTTAACATGTTCAAGATGAACTGATAAATCAAATTAAATTAAATATCTAAGGGACAGTGTGGTGTTTTCTGGTGCTAACAATGTAGTGCTCCACACAAAAAGAATAGCCCTTCTCTAAATAGATAAAAGCAGGGATGCTTATCGCTCATTTTAGGTGTCTTTTATATTAAGATTGTAATGGCCAGAAACTAGGGACAACCATTGTGCGATATAGTTGTTCTAGCTTAAGAGCAGCAGATCACAGCTTCTCGAAATAATATCCTTTGGCCTATCCCTTGGACTGGAAACATGTCCTACAGCACTGCCCTTCGAATGCACTCCTCTGTCCCACTCTTGTACCTGCATCACCTAACCTCTCTAGTCCCCAGAGTATTTCCTACTAAAATGGAGTGCTACAGAGGTAGAGCATGCAGTGACGACAAACACAGTGGTGCATTTTTGATTCATGCAAACAAATACACTCAACATATGTATTGATGGGTTGGAATTCTGTGTTATCTTGTCCAGTACGAATAACTCAGTAGGTAGTCATGTGATGAGTGAGTGAAGCTAATGTGATTCCCTGACAAACCATAGCTAAGTGATTGCAATGTGGTCATACTTCCAACAATTTACACGGTGTACTACCTGACCAGAGAGTGAACCGACAACAGCATGAAAATAATGACATGCAGTGTAACGTATAGTCTGTATTTGTTTTCAATTAGTACAAAACCTTGAGGAAAAGTTCTCAAGTATATGTTTAGAAATGTATTTGTGACCAGGTTGAATCAGCAGACCAAGGGGCCATTTTTATGGATTGAAGCCAAGTTAAATAATTTTTTTTACATTACATGGACAAAAAGGAAATCGCATGAAAAGAGAAGGGGATAAGAGCATGGTCAGGGGCAGAGATAATCTATTTTCTCGCTGTCAGCACTCTTTAAGAAATGTAAGTGATACAAAGTGATGGATCATCCCAGAAAGCAGCCTCAGAGCAACACAACAAACAAAGATGCTACAAAATGGCTGAATTTGTTAGCCTCAGTTTAGTAACTGTAATCCTGGATATCTTGATGAAGGCTTCATGAGCAGACAGGGAGCTGTGGCTTTGTTTACCATTAGTTTGAGCCTAATAACCTTGTAATCTGAGCCGCTTTTTGCTCGTTGCTCCCAGTGTCTTGCGAGAGGGCGTGATACTGTTTTCCTCGGGCTCTGAGATTCTCTCTCACACTGCCTTTTCTTTGTATTAGCCTTCGCCTCTGTCCGATCTGGCCTGTGCGTTCACTCGCTCGTGCTGCGGCTTTCTAAAACACAGTCTATTTCTCTTTCTCTCTCTGCTTTTGTTGTTCTGTCTCTGCTCCTCATAAGCACAAATCAGGTTACTGTGCCAGGCTCCCTCAGTGTGCTCTGTGTACTATTGATTTCCTATAACTCCCCACCCCTCACACATTGTCCCATCCCCCATTATACCCCTCTGATAGTCAGACAAACTGTCTGTTTATTTGTTCCACTTAAATTAATCACCTAATTTCAGATGAAGATATAAATTGACTTCTCTCACTAATTGCAAACATAACCATCGGTCCAGTTGACTGTAAAAGATGACTATATAATATCAAATGGTAACTTTAGTATGTGTCAACCTGGACCCCTTTTCCCCATGAGTTTGAGTCTAAGTGGCTAATGGGAAAACCAGTTTTTTTTAAAAATTGGTCCAGCACTGAGCTGCGAAACTGGCTGCAATGTAAACACTCGGAGCAACTTGGCATCATCACTTAAAGTCCACAAGCTTATTTTTGCCACCGACAGGCTCAGATTATTACTCTATGTGTCTGACAACATAACAGAAAGGGCTGCTACAGAAAAAGAACTTTATGTTAAAGAGTAAGATCCTTTTTGTTAACTCAGAAACAGCCCTAAAATCGCTATCACCAAACCAACCAGACCCCATTTAACAGCAATTTTATCATCATAAAACAAACTTTATTTGAAGTCAACAGAAACATGGACAACCTCACAAAAACTGTCTTGGTTTTGACTCTCTACTGTTCAACAATGACCAACTTTGGCTTAATTGAAATAAACCCTTAATTCACCCAGTTATGTGTAAATATACTGGCTCTATACATGCTAAAATTACTGTTTATTTCAATGGAGCCCAGTGGCTTAGTGACTTAAGAGCTGTTTCTGGTTTAACAAGAAGAATCTTACTCTATCTCTGTAGTGATCCTTTCCAAAAGTTGTCAGACACAGAATTACAATCTGAATCTGTCGGTGGTAAAAACAAGCACTTTTAATAGGCGTACATTGAACTGCAAACATCTCCCCGAATGGTAAAACAGTGACACAGCAAGTCACTTTATGCCAGACCAATTTCAAAAATGGTTCTCATTTGTCCTTTGACACATAAACATGGGAAAATAGGGTTCACATTGAAAAAAGAAACAGAAGTTAGAGTCTATATTGGTTAAATTGCTACTTATAAAAATGCTTAAGTTATAAATAAGGCCAAAGCTTAACACTCAGTAGGTGTGGGTCCAACATAAAATTGAGTTTTTGCTGGAAGGGTCTAGACAGAGAAAGTTACAGTATAAAACTGCATGCTTGTTAAAAGTACTGAGCAAGGCACTTCACTGCCAACTGCTTCAGTGAACTGTTTTGGTAGTCAGTGGAGGAAAACAGTACTGACAGCTCCTCTGCGTCAATGTGCCACTACAACCCTCCCTGGATACAGAAAATAAAGATGATATACATGATTTCTATCGCAACAATGGACAACATGACAAAAACAGGACTATAACCCATGGACATGTGTGCCACATAATAAGTTTTAACTCTACGTTTTCTGGTGAGCAACAGAGGATGATGAACAATGTCACTTTCAAGATCTTGTGGGAAGATAAGTGCTGCTTTTAAAGCATGTTTTATCAGGGAGTGTTATGGTTTACTGAGCTACATCAGTGCCAGCTCACTGACTGATTTAATTAGCAGTTCTGATCTCTATTTCCAAGGAATATGCAGTCACTATGACATTTCCTATCTTCTCCTCTGCAGCGACTATAGAGACACTTTTAGTTTCAGTTTTGGTTTCACTGTAAAGAAAAAAACATGTCTAAACCTGCTGGCATCTAAAACAATGGTCTCCGCCGCCTTAGCTCCTACTGTTACCTGCAGCACCTGCTGGTTTACAAGTATTAATTACAATGCGACTACATTTTATAATACAGGATTTTGTCTGTCATAACATTAAAATAAGCTTAGATATGCTTACACCCAAATGTTAATATGAACTGGCAAAACTCATCTCAATTAACAGCTTACAGTGAAAACAAACTAGACAACCAGCACATGGAGGAAACACAGTTGGAGAGAGCAGATGATGAAACAGGCTAAAAGCTGAGCTAAGCTGATACTAGCAGGGGCTGCCAGTGATATGCTGAGGCCTCTTTGGATGGGGAGGAGGATTAAAGTTGCTTTATGATGCCTGCTGGATCCCACGGCTGCTGTTACACTGGTCAGAGGGGGGGAAGATTTGCTGGAGGTGGAGCTAGGCCGGTAATGTAATAGCTCCGTATTGGTATCCACTTTTATTGTTTGTGTCCCTGTTCTTGCTGTGTTTTCAAGTGTAAACGCCCACTGAGAGTCGTGCTAACAGGCTTCATCTGTCAAAGCTTGGCCGGCTGTCCCTTTATCACCATATACTGCATGTGCCCTATCATGTTCTTACTTTTGTTTTTGCATGTGAATTTGCATTTGGAGACTTCAGCTGTGTTGTATGGAGACTCGGGTATAATATCTGTGATGCATGTCTGTTATTGTTGTGTTAATGTTTGCAATGGTGGAAGCACTGTTAATGATAGTCATGACAGTAGCAGCTGCAGGTCTAGTCTATAATAGTGGTATTAGCAGACCTGGAAACAGTATGAGGTATTGTATTAGTAATAGTAGTAAATAAAATGCTGTTTACCATACATATACCATACATTTTTATGACAGTCCGGGCCCAACAAAGTGACTGTTGACCTCAACACCTTGGCTTAACTGGTATGGTGTCTTTGCGATATCCCTGAAAGCTGATTTAAATTAAAAATGTATTTTCTATATCATTTCCATTTTGCAGGACTCAAGTATCATTGTCTTAATCAAGACTGAGGTTATCTGCTGTGTAAAAACATACTTTTAAATGACCAATCCTTTGATGTTTTACTTAAGTAAATTTTTGATTCAGGCATTGTTATTTTTACTTAAGTCCTGTAGAAAAAGTTCAGAGTTTAAGTGCATTCTTATAGGCTGTTCTGCTAAAACAAACAACTGTATGACAGCCCTCCAAGTTTTATTTAAGGGTTACAGATTTTCTCAACAGCTTGACAGAGGACTCTATGTGTTGGAAATTTGTCAGCAGTGCATTGATGCTAAAAATAATCTCATGTCACAGGCCTAAACATGAGTCACATGTCTGGTGAAACCTCTCAGTTCAGACTGGGCACCGTGACTACGAAGGAAGCAGGGCGAAGCTGGATGTGATGATGAGGGTGGAGAGGCCCACCAGAGCCGGGGGGGTGACTCACCTCCTCCGCCTGCTTGCGAAGCGCTTTCTCCCTTTCGTACTGGGTGATGAGCTGCTCATTGTCCTCCTTCAGCAGCTCCAGCTCCACTTCGTGCTCCTGGTTCTCCGTCAGCACCGCGTCCAGGTTCTCCAGGACGTTCACCACCAGCGGCATCAGCTCCTTCACCACCTCCTCGTCATAGCTGCGGATCAGCCGCTCGAACTCCCGGTAGATGCTGTTGGCCAAACCGGACACCCGCTCCGACATGACGGAGCCGGAGCCGTAGTCGTCCTGGTAGACCACCTCCTCTATCTGCAGCTCCATCATCTTGGCAGCTGGACCCGGCTTCAGTTGTCCAGATGATGAGGCTGCGCTCAAACAGTTTTTCGGGCCTGTAAGGCGAGACTGTCACAAGGTTTGGATCCGCTCAGCGCAGAAAAAGGGGGACATTCAATCACAGTCTTTCCTCCAATAAAGAAAGCACTTATGCCATGTTGCAACAGCACAGATTCACTGAACGACACTGAACTGTTGCTGTGTGTAGTGGCGCATAACCTTGAAATTTCTGGCTCTTATATTTTGATGTAAAGAGGGCCCCCTCCTCCTCCACCACCAGCCCGTTGTATCGCCTCCAGACGCGGCCCAGCTACTGCTCTCCTCCCGCAGAGAGCATCTGATCCGGGGAGCAGTGGGTGTGGAGTGGGCCAGCCTGTGGATCGGCCCTCGTTGAGCCCATGCCGAGGAACGAAATGCCTTCGTCGATGATATTGCACCTGCCTCTCAGCAGCCGCAGCCATGGACCCCGGCCATTGCTGGCAGGGGAAATAAATAAATTAATAAATAGGTAAATAAATAATCTAACGCTCCCGATCCCCGCCGATGCCCGATCCGCCACTATGACATCGTTTCCTCCATGTTTTGTTCCCCCTTCCAGCGGGCGGCCGACGCTGCTGGCCAGGCTCGGGCGTTGATGGTGATGTCTCCCTATGGGAGAGGCTCTCCCTGCTGTTCAGATGGAGGAGCCAGCTGACCGACTCTGGCTGACGTCACACCGTCTGCATTGAGCAAGCGGGCTCACTGCATAAAGCCAGGCAGATGATACAGGAAGTCATCTTCACAATTTCAAAATAAAGCTACAAAAATCTGAAGACTTTAATTATGGTCATGTTAAATAAGGACAAATGCTCAGCTATTCAATGATGTTAAAACGAAAGCGTTTTTTTTTCAATGATACCTTTAAGGGACACTTTTAAGGGGATCGATTTTACACAATAAAAGGTCAGTTTACTGGTTAACAGGAGTGCTAGACATCCTGTGTAAAAAAAGTTGTGGCACACTGTCAGGACCCAAAAAGTCCCAAAGGCTCATTTATACCCATTGTTAAGATTCATATGTGCAATGTTAAGATACATATGTGGACAGAGCCTTCCTTCTGTTCTCTTCTCTCATGACATCCACATTTGTGCACGTTTTCTGAAACCTTACGGAAATGGAGGAAAAGGAGCAGAAGCCTACCACCAAAAATCACAGGGGCAGATTAGCCAACAGTTCAAGTGAGACATGACCATAAGACACAACAAAAACATTTTAAAAATGGCAGATCTTTATGAGAGTTTGTATGGGCTGGTCAGATATTTCAAACATTGATGTGATGTTTCTTTATCTTTCTTTACCTCATTTTTAGAAAATATTTGTTTAGATATATTTCCTGTAACTAATATCTCACTATATAGTGATCTAGTTGTTAAATTCTCATCTAAAACACTGTGTGCATGACCTAAGTACCCTCAAAAGTAGCTTACAATGTTTGATAACATCATGCTTATCAATGGTTTTATTTTGGTAGTTTAAACCGGAAAATGTAACTATCTTCATCACCAACTTGACCTAAGTCTGCAGCACTACCTGGTGCTACAATTGAACAATAATGACAATGCACTCTCCAAAATGAAATATAAATGCTTCATAGCCCAGACAAACAAAAGTTATATATGATTAGTCCATAAAAACCTAAAAGGTTATCTAAAAGTTAAAGGTTAGAATTTGGTAGTCTATTTTAAAATATACTTTTTTGTTTACTTGCAGCTCAAATTGTCTGAGCACTGGCAACAGAAGTGCATCTTCTTAATGATCAGTGCTCAGGTGGTGCCTGCAAAAGCCCAGTCTGCTGTGAATATTGTTTCAGTGTGCGCATCAATGCCTTGTCTAAAGGGGTCAGCATATGAGAACTAGCAGAAGGCAGAATCAACCATCATGAGTCAACAGGCTGCAAATAGGTACCAAGCGCCTTAAAATAATCATTTAATCTACTGAAATTATCTTTTAGTAACTAAAGAAAAATGATCAGGAATAATAAAAGTGCTGATTGAGAATCTATATGATCTTGGAGAGCATATATAACTTCTTTTTGCAACAGGTGCCATCCTTACTGAGTGGTACGGGTGCTGCTCTATTAAAAGCAATGATAGCTTGGATCACTGGTTTAAGCACAGCAGCAGCAGCTCCATGCAGAAAATTAATGCATTAGGTGATAGAATCATAGTTAGGCTCAAGTAAGATTTCAGAGTTTTTGCCACCAGGATGGAATTTAAAATATGGTCAGAACCTACCTTGCAATTTTTGTCCACGACACAGCAAAATGTGGAGAAATGTCGCTTTCCACAGTCAGAGTTTTCTCAGGTACTTGCTGCAAATGCACATGACTCTGCAAAAGAGATAAACAGAGTCTTGTGTTATATTAGTATAAGGAAGGAAGCATATTTCCAGTTGGCGTTTTATATTAGTAACTTTTGTAGACATACATATATATGTGTGTGTGTGTGTGTGTATGTATATATATATATATATATATATATATATATATATATATATATATATATATACACACACACACACACACACACACACACATTTAAACATGCAAATTTAACCACAAAACGGCTTATCACATAGGCCTGATAAGGATCTGCCACTACTCCGAAAATGATTCCTCTCTGAAATGATTTGCAAATATTGTCAATTGCTCTATGATCAACAGGTATAATTTATGCTCAGCAACACTAATGCCTTAAAATAATAGGGTAGGGTGGTTACAGCCTCAAGACCCCACAGATAGGACAACATACATATGAAAATCACTTCCAGACAATAAAAAAATTGGGAAGGAGCTGAGAACGATCAGCTTTCACTTGAACTTTTTTTCAGTGAGACAAGTGTGGCTGGGGCGATTGTTTGCTCCCGAGGGGATTAACAATGGAGACAAAAACTGGTCAATGAAGCATAAAAACGGTAGGTTAAGGGCCCACAGCCCCAAAGCCAAATGATTCTTAACTACCTCCATATTCAGCAAGTATTTCCAACAGCACAACCTAAACTAAAAATAGTAAATACTTGATAACAATACTCATACGGTTCTCTTTAAATTGAACTCTGAAAAGGAACACGGCTGAATTAATGTTCAATATGCAACAGTCACACAGAGGGTTCAGTTGTTCTTATTTCACTCTGTAGGTGGCAGTGAAATACTGATAATATTTACATTTCACACAGTTCAGTTTTCCTCACAGGCTCACCGCAGTAGGTGGGTGGTCCTCAGAAACCAACAAGCAGTTTGAAGTTTAGGCCTGCTGCTTGGTACTCCATCAGAAGTGGAAAAAACAGATGTTAACTCACATGAACTGGGATAAATCCAGTTTGAGTTGTGAGACATAAATAAGCTTTCATTTTTGTTAGCATAATTTACTTGGTATCTCTCTGCATTTCTACTGATATTTGACAACCAAACATCTTCTTTAAAACATCTTGTAATTCAATATTACGTAGGTAATAAGTTACAATGAACATAAAACACAAAACAACACAGTACAGGGCCGACAGTTTAAACTGAAATCAGCATAAGTGGCTTTATACAGATCTTCAGAGAATCTTAACATAAGTTTGACTTACTCAAGTAACTTGGGACTTCTCAGCTCCAGTTTTCCTCCTGCCATTGAGTCACAGGATGCTCGACATCAAGGTGGTGCAAAAGTAATGTTGACATCTTGAGCTTTTGGTACAATAGGTTTGATAAACTCACAGCAGCTCCACTATCTTCAACCTGAAATGAGGTCTGCCTAATTAACTGAAAACACCTGAATGAGTGTCGTATGTATGGATCACTTGTCCCATGTGGTTATTGCCCAACATGCACCATATGCCCTTATGTACTATCATTAAGTCAATTGAAACATGTTGTGCATCCAGCTCTCATATAACACACAAGTGCACACTAATCATGGTTGAAGAGGTTAAACAATTGCCTGTAGTTTCCCTCATACCTAATTCATTAGTACTCATGAAACATTGGTTAAACTCTCTTGCGGACAGGCTGCTTGTGAAAGAGGCTTTGGTTACTCAAGATGCTGGTCATAATGGTCCAAGCAATCAACCAGGCCTATGCCAGGCCATTGTGACCCAAATGTAAGCACAAAAGGACACCAGGCGTGAAATTTTGATTTCAAGGCTGACATCATGTACAAATAACAGACTCCCCGTGTTTTTTTTTTTCCTAACTGCTGTTTCTGGCTGTTGCTTTTTAGGAAATGCATGTTTAAAAGGGACAATTCAGCCCCCAAAATAAATAATTCATATTGTGCCTCTCATCTGTAGTGCAGTTAATCAGTCTAGACTGTTTAGCTAGCTCAGTGGTGTTACTTCAGTGAGCAGCACTGAGCACGCTTCCTTCTGCACTGTATTATGGTTCACGGGTGTAGTTCAGTATCACAGTACTTCAGAATTTCTCCCCTCTGAAAATAGCTAAACTAAAGGAGAGATTCTCCATCAAGTTGCTTTTTGTAGATAAGCAAATGTACACGATATGATAATCGTCAACTTTTATATCATGGTATACCTTAAAACCGGTATATCGCTGCAACCCTAGTGTGGTTCAGTAGAAAGAAATTGCTTCCAACAAAAGAATGCTAACAACAAAGCCTGTGGATTATCTGTAGTAACCGGGTCATGATTTACGGAAAAAGTTTTTCAAATGTATTTTTTTTAAGTGCCGTCAATGAGAGACGACAGACATCTCTACATCCGAAATCTCAAACACTCCACAACACACACTAAAGCAATGTGAACTGATTGTTCCTTCCAAAAGTGCTTTTCTTTTAAGCCATAAAATGTTAAGCAATGCTTAAATTTAGAATATAGGAGACCTAGTTTAGTATTATACCACACAGTGTCAGTGTATACTCACATGTACAAGTATTATTTTGACTGCTCTTTTGGAGTGTTGCTTTAGGGAGAAAATAAAAAAACAGTACCGCAGATTTCAATATGTAGCTGCAAAACTAAAACTACATTTTCCTCCTGGCCAAAAAGGGGCCATTTTGTCTAAGCACAAGCAGCTTGCACAGAGTGCTGCCAAAGGGCAAATCTGGACAAAAGCATCAGTGTCAGTGATTCAAGAAGGAGCTATAAATGTGGAGCAGACAAGTCTTAGTTTGTAGGTCACATTTACACTGATTTAGACAAACATTTCACAAAATATGCATGGTATTTCCATTCTTGAAAAGTAAAGTCAAACTAAGTATTTCACTTATTACACTACTTTTTAATGAGTAATACTTAAAAGTTAAATATTCTGAGAGGTCTATTTCTGTCTTTTTGGAGAATGAACAAAAACAAAATTTAAATGCAAAACAACAGTTTTATTGCAATACACAGGATTTTCTTCTTCTGCTGTGCTCATTGCCTGCCAGGCACATCAACACACAGGGGACAGGCTGGCACCAGAATACCATAAATGTGCATCATGAAGTGAGTGAAAAAGTGATCATCAATGAGCCCACCTGGACTCAGGTAGGCCGCGCGCTTGTCCAGAGTTCACTTGTCTTCAGCCGTTTTAATTTAAAACATAAACAGAGGCCTACCCCAAGCAAAAAAAAACAAAAGGCCATGTTCTCAGTTAAAGCAAGCAATGATGACAAAGCAGAAAAGTACCTGCACAATACATCCACATACAATCAAAATGGAATTTTCTTAAAGGAAGCAGAAACATTCGGGAATAAACAATTGCATTCACCGTTGTGTCAAGGTCAATTTTTGGCATCTATGCTGGCACAGAGTTTGTGCTCTGACAGAAGATGATTTATGTTAGATACATGATGAAATGAAGGGCCGAATAATGAGAAGGCAAGAAAGAAAAAAGATAAGCTGATATAAGGCTTCGATTGTACAGTCATTACATATATTATTTTGCAAAACTGCCAAACATAAGGTTTTATGTAGTCATCCTAAGGATCCAGCAACACATAAAAAGGTGGCACTAGTGGAACTCCCTGAAACATTTTACATTGGTGAGAGGATGTATTCCCCCCCTGCTGATTGAACAGCTACACATTATGGCTTAAAACAACACCTTGAAATGTGAGCAAATGTCTGCAGTGGATTTTTATGCCAGGATTTTCTTTACGCCAAAGAAATAAAATCGAGGACCATTTAAAGCTGAACAAGCACTCCAATGTCTTAACCATTCTTGAGATGCAAAAACGTTTTCAAAATGACAAACTGTGCTTTACACCAAACTACATTTACAAACACAGAAACCGTGAAACGAGTAACCGCAACATGGAGATAAAACAGTGTCACAGTTTAAGTGATTAGGTAATAGCGAGCCTGTCGATTGATTGGTTGGAGATTGAATTATTGCAGGTTTCATCAAAGAATAAGAAGAAGTGGACGAAGGGCTGGAAGCCAGAAACAGGGCTGAAAGTGCAAGAAGTTGAGGCAAAGATATATGAATAGGAATCTGGTGAGAAGAACAAAAATTCCTGTTCTGTGTTTAAATGTACAGGTGAAGTAACCGTGGGGAGAGGGGAGTTGGAATGAGAGAAGATTAAGAGGGGAGCAGACAAGGAGTGTATGGACACAAACAAGGAGGAGAGGTGTGTTCAGCTGATCAGTAGAATACCACACTAGACACTCCACCAGGGGGGTTGAGGACCCTGTTGTGAGAGCGAGGCTTGGGTCCCAGATGAGGCTCATGGTTCTTCAGCTCACCAGTCTCAGTAGGAGGTGAGGAAGAAGAAGTGGAAGAAGGGGGCTCAGGCTCTGGAGTGGCTGGGACAGCTGCAGGCTCTTCCTTGGCTGGCATAGGAGCTGGGGGTGCAGCTTCCTCCTTCACCTCAGGCTGGATGACCTTTGCCTCGGGTGCGGGTGCCGGTGCGGGTGCCGGTGCTTGGAGAGGAAAAGAAAGAGGCTTTAAACAAAATATCCTAAGAGTACAAACAGCATTTCCACCTAGAGCAAATTATAGAAATCACATCTTTTAAGAGTCACAGTTGAGACTTTAGTGAAAAAAAACAAATAGTTTTTTTTTCCTGTGTGCATTTTGAAAACATTCATCCGTTTATCCATTTATAAAACATGATGAACAACATGAGATGTCTTTAGATCAGTAAGTGCAACTCAAACAATATGTCTCCGTTTTTTCCGCATTCAAATCAGTCTGTTACTCACTGTCATTACATATGCATCTTTTTCCATACATTTCGACTCCCATGTAGTAACACTGGCATCAACACACCAAACTTAAGTGGAAGCTATTGAGGAAGTAAGTATGTTAACCTCTGCCTTACAAACCATTTACAAATAAAATGTCTTGGCACATCTTAGCAAAAAAGATTCCACCAATAGTTTTAAGATAGAAGTCTGATATATTCTCTCAATGTTGAATATTTTTAAATATGACCACAATATGTGTTCATAGCTTTTTCTGGGAACCATACTCTGGCCAGGGTGGAAAAACCTCTGAGGCAGCATTTTACATGAAGTAGGGCTACTCAGGGTTAAAATTCTGAAACCTGACTGCTCTTGGCCATCACAAGTGCATTATTAGGTGTGCAAAGTCATCCAGTGGGCCGGATTGGATCCTCTGGCGGGCCGGTTCCTGCCTATGGGCTGTATGTTTGACACCCCGACTTACATTATACACGGACTTGTAATAGAGAGAATGGCGTCTGTCATTCCCACTCTGTGCACTCAGCCTCTGTTCACTACAGTTTATGTAAGCACAGTGTAAACAGTTTGCCACCTGCAGGCAAAATTTGCATTTACAACAGTGGTGCCATTCTCAAACTGTAAAAAAAACTTCTTCCGTTACGTTGCTTTTAAGAAACCGTGAGTATTTATTCATCTCTCATATAACTGATGGATGCAAAACTCACGATTGGTTATCAATTTTTTTGTCCATCTGCCACAATGGCTGGTGGCTTCCAAATTCTAGCAGCCACTCAATAGATTACCATTGTTTGTTTTGGCTGGTAAGTGAAGCAATTGGCACACCAGCGTTTGGCTAGTGACTGGTGCTAATTTCCAGCCCTGGCAAAACTTAAAATCTACATTTCATTAACCAAAAACAAAGACCTTGCTATATTCTAATCTCTGTGGTCTGAAGAACAAGACCCTTTCACAAAAGTACTTTTATTGCTACAGGCAGTAGGATGACTCAATATAAACAAATTTTCCAAAAAGGACATTTTCTTTTATGTAACAAACTCACCTGGTGTTTCAGGTTCAGGTCCCACACTTAGATTGTCCTGCAAAAAATTAAAGAAATGATATTTTTCACTATGTAATCACTGAAAGGACTTAAAACAGGATCTCTTTTTCATTTAAAAAGAAAACAAAACCGGCTGCTCAAATTTAGTACAACAGTGCAACTTCCATGACTATTAGTATTCGTCAGTCTCTCTTGACAAGGAGATTTAAACTCAATAAGACTTGTACTTAGTTAAATAAAGGACAGTTAAAATAATAGAGCTAAACGTTTATCGTTACATCCTGTAACATGGCTGAACATTTTCATCCACAATTCCATCAAATGTGCACTGTGTAAAGGTCCAAACGAGTCATAGCTAACAAGTGACCATTATACACACTGTGAGTGGTCTTACCAAGTTTGCAACTCTGAAAATCTATGACGCAGATTACCATATAAATGTATTATTTAGTGGCATCTGTAGCACATTTTTTGCATGCAAGAAATAAAGGATAATATGGCATAGGAGGTTAACTTTTTTTAAGGCTTGAAAAAAAGTATAGGCTTACACCCCATCATCATTTTGAACTTCTATGATAAGTAAATCATCATTAATATTGTTGACATTGAAAAGTCTCCCCAGTTTGCCAGGAAATAAGGCCTTTCAAGATGAATCCAAGCACAGCAACTTGTAAACAAAAAAAAAACAAAAAAAACTTTGTTTTTCCAGGCATGATAAACACCTCTGCCTGTTTACATGCCTTTCCAGGGCTGCAAGCAGGCAGGTGTATGCAATACAAACACTTTCACCAACCTCAACAGAAGTTTACAAAAAACTGATAAAGTGATTTCTTCATTATTGACCGTGGAGAAGACAGACCGATACACTGGGAGTATGTGACACAGAACAACATGAGGATCAAGTATTGGATAAATGAGGTAGCTAGCAGACCTTTGAACCCTGACTGCACAGTGTGGAGTAGATAAATAATTAATTTTTCATTAGGAAGGTAACTACTCCTGTAAAAGGTGACTAGCTGGTGAGCTAGTTGGGGTAATAGGAATTAAAAACAAACAAACAAAAAAAAAAACAGAAAACAACAACAACAACAACATTAAGACAAAGTATAGACATAGTGAGTATAAAATTTAGGTGCATGGCCTACCTTTGGCTTATTTGGATGGCTTCTACTTGGGTTTGGGGCAGGTGCACTCTCGGAGGCACCAAATATGTTGCTGGTTGGTCCACCGGGAGGTTTAGGTTTTTGTTGTTGCTGAGCTGGAGGTTCAGGTTCCCCGAATATTCCGCTACTCTTGCCACCTACATAAAGTATTATGGGTTAAGTTTTGCAGCAGTGACAGCGTCATAATAACACACTCCACTGTCACATTTCATTTTGATTAGCTTTTGAACTGTTCTGCCCAACTGGTGTTCCTTTAGATTTATGACACTGTGGCAGAATGTGTTTTACAGTTTCTTATATGGGATTAAGAAACAGTTTGATACCTGAATTGTGCTTTTAAAAAGGCCAGTCACCCTACGGCATCTTATCATGTGCATTAGAAAATTATAGGGCCATATACTGCACACACACACACTACAATGGCAGCAATGCACTAACCACTTCAGGGATGCTAATGCCTTTGTAAAATAGGCAGATAAGGCAGGGTGACTCAGCAGTCCCTGTGTGGCACTCAGATCGTTTCTCAACAGTAGACTGGACTGAAAACATACTTCACTACACCAGATACTCCACAAAATCTGGAGGTGGCTCACATTCAGACACTGACAGCAGTGAAAGTGTCTGCACTGGAATTATCACAACATAGTAGCAGTTTTCACACAGTCCTGGACACTGATAGATGTTGTGACTGGCCTGCCTTATTCAGCACATCAATTCCCTCTGACATGCTCATCTGACCTGGAGGATTGGAGCGTCTGGGTACATTCCGGACCTCCTCTGGTGGAGCGAAGACTGTAGAAGCCATCTTATTAGGTCTTCTTGATGCTGCAGAGTCGTCTTCATAGCCACCAAACAGGTTACTGGAGCCACCTCCAGGAGGCTGTAACACCCTGCAGGAGATGAAAGATTACAGTACTACTTTTATAGGATATTATTCAATATATTCATCCATGTCTCATTAAAATCAGTTACTCTGCGCAAATGTGACCTGACAAAGGCAGACTTCAAATACTGATAGAGGATACTTTTACTGATTTACTTGAAATTCATCTCATTAAATTATATCATACTGTATATAAGGGTGCCAATTTCTTAAAGGAGTCATACTTGTCAGAGGATGTTTATCCTCGCCAAATGAGAGTGGACATTAATGGTTTCAGAGTGCCTCTGTGTCATGGAGGTTCATGTTTACGGACTACTGTTTAAAACATGATGTCATCTTAGCAATCGGGCACACAAAGAGGACCCGTAGAAAACAGAAGGAAATCTGTCTATAAATGTTTAAGTGCAGCCGACAGCTTGTGCGCAACCACATAACAGGTTATTTGATTTCACACAGGACATGGCGCCATACGTCTGATATCTCCGGCTTGTTAGAATTGAGGCCATAGTTTCCCCACGTTATTAAAAGCCTCAAGATCCGTAAACTGGACTATTTAGCCGAGCTGGTCCAAGAACTGACGCTTTCAAATCAGTAGGAGGAAACTAAGTCTCCTTCGAAAAATGTGGCCACAAAACCGTTGTTGGCGAGTACAAAGAAGAGCAGTCAGAAGTGGCTTTCACACTTCCGCAGGCGCAGCAGACAACGCCTGATCGGTTAGCTTGAAAGCTAACGTTAATTCTTGACTCTCAAGTTTGCTAACGCAAGACAACTCAAACCAAACTATCTCAAGTCGAGCAACCACACAGATGTTTAGCTTAACTTACTTATAACACCGCTGATTGCTAGCGTTATGTTAAGGCGTTAGCATAAAAGTGATGGTGCAAAAACCCACGAAGAGCTCCTGTCACATAACGTTAACCTACATTGAGAAACTAGCTGACCGAGCGACTGCCTACACTCGAAATAAGACATTGTCGGCCATTTCTTACACAGATAACCAAAGTACACGACTACATTCTTCACCTTGAACTCGGTTTTGAAGCACTATCCAACCCTTGAAACATGTTCGTCGAAGTCATGGTGGTTTTGTTGTGAGCCTTCAAGTTTCCGAAGACAACTTCGTCAGTTTGCCAACTGGACGACCAGCGAGTTCCCCTTGCCTGCGTGTGCCCAACCAAACTCCGTAGTGAAGAATTTCAGTCCACCCAACTGTGACACAGAGGAATATAACTGGTCCACTGCCAATCTGCTGAGTGATGAGGTGCGCTCGTTTCATGTCACCTGGTACCCCTCCTGATAAAATGAACTAAGTAATCCATGTCTAGAAGTATTTTGAGACAAAACTATTATTTAGTAACAGCAATCCGTAAGCCACTGACACATCGGTTAATACATGTCATTTTTATACATGTCGTTTATAAAATAAATAAACAAAACTCCACCCTGCTAGTCTCTCCTAGAGAAATTATGGAACAAACCCATAAACTAATCTCCATATATTGCGCTTGTTTTTGACACCGAGGCGCCTGGCCTGAACAAAGGCAATGTGAGCTGAGTCTGTGATATCAACTAAACTGAAGCGCAGATGTTATTTAGTTGAATCCCGTTGTGTCATATTTAATGTGCTTTCTTGCTGGCGCGTTATAACATTTGCTGTAAATCGGTGTCTGGGTCCCAACCGTAAATATCACATTCTGATTCCGCCTAAGCGGGTGATTTTCGGTGTACGCCAGTGTTGAATTCAAGCGCAACCTCTGAGCTCCGCCTAGTGATTTGATCGTCAAAATGTCAATCACTTTCTGGGCGGAACTTATTTGAGAGCGCCAAATTCCCCACTGCGGTGATCCAATCTCGTTGAAATAACGCTTTATTACTGTGTGAAAATGTTAGATTATTGAAGATTCAGTCTAGCTTTAAACTTTAAAAACATATTTGATAACTTACATGGCACGACAGGAAGAGAATGGCAATTGGTCCATCGCAGGGCCTCTCCCACTAACAATTGGCGGAGCTGCCTGTCAATCAAATTCTAACCGTCGTCCTCGTGTCTTCCTGACCAATCACAGGATTTGTTGTCAGTTGTAGTGGGCGTGCCTAAATGCGTGTACAAGGAACCGCAGGAACTGTCATCGGTAACAAGCTGGACGGCTGCCGCCAGCTAGCAATGCTGGCTTGTGTCTGGACTGGTAATATCACCAACAGGCTTCTACCCAAGGTAATTCCCAAAGTTTGATTACTGTTAATCATCTAACAAACTGTTTGAGGCTCTCCGTTAAATAACCATCGTATTACAAGCCGTTTTTGCAGCGTTGTGGGTTGTTTGACAGTCATAGCGTTAACGTTAGCTAGCCAACAGCAGCAGCCATGCTAGGTACCACGTTACGTATGGAGGCGACTCTTACAAGCATGTAATACAGCTTATTCCAACAAAGTTAACGAAAACCGTTAGTTTGAATAATGTCTTTATTATTGGCTATTACAGCATTACACTTCTTGAGTAATGTCAACCTTCGGGTGAAACACCAGACCAGTGGTTAGACTACTATAATCACAAGGCTGATATGACTGTAACATTGCAGGGGCAATGTAACTGAGAAATCAGTGTGATGCTGTAAGATTTTAGATTAACCTGGAGCTAGGGTGAAACGATGTTTTGACATTTAGCATAACTTAAGGATATTATAGTGACATTCATTTACCAGCATTCCAGTTGCTTGAAGTTGTAAGATTTCTAAGAGTACAAGTAAAAACAAACTTTTCTACTAGTTTTGGGCTCTCACTGCTGTTAGATCAGTTATACTTTGTGGATGATGAAATCTGGGATTTTGCGTTTAAATGACACACAACAGAAATGTAAAGGCTGTATGGGAATGTAGAAAGGGGGACGCCCCTCGTTATTTTTATGCTCAAGCTACTCATATCCAATTAATCTTTCTTTGTCGAGCTTCCTCTTGCTGTCATCCGCTTGGGCTGCTACACTCCCGATTATTTAGAAATATATAGATTAGTGGATATCAATTGAGCAAACACAATATTATAAATGCAGTCATGTTTACACATGACAGTATTTTACAGACGTAATACACCACATCTTGCTGTACACCGGGCGCTTAAAGCCCGCTCCTCATTTTGACATATTTTGAAGTATTTGTATGAAGTGATAGTAATATGTACAAATAGAGTATTGTCACAAAGCCTTACAATTATAGGATATATATAAAATAAATTGTTTTGCAGACATTATTTCTGCAGGCGATGGTGACGTAGTGACAAGCAAAGTCCACTTGCTCACAGGTTAATAAAACTATCTATGCGTATCAATTCAAATGGGCTCAACTGTCACGTGCTACAGTAAATTCTTCTTCAGTACATGCAGTGAATGTATCGTATCTGTCAGTGGGTTTATAGTTTTATTTCTTGATGCAAAGAAGCATTGAGTAATGTTGTTGCTGATAGAAAACAGTTGAACTGCGCAGAGAGTTCAGCTCAGTCGAAGCAGGAGCAAGGAGAGGGCAGAAAGCGGAGAGATCGGTCTCGGTTTTATTATGCTCAATTTGATCAGTATTTGTCAATATAACCGGTTGGACTCATGGTGAAGAGAAAGAAGACGTCGCCTACTAGCGAAGAGCACGAAAATGGGTAAAATTATGTTTTAAATAAACACTTTATTTAGAGGTCGAATGCACCGAGGGGTTTCGTTGTCGTTTCTGCAGGGCGCTAAACTGAAAAGCGCTCGCATTTGAATTTAGTTGAAATTCAACCTAAAATATTGGCCATTTGAGCCGAGAGACACTTGGTAAAACATCGCCGTCAGTTACTAATCTATTTTGGTTGTTGAATATAATTTATCTCAAGACGTTAAATGCATATATTTGGTGTTGTTTTGTCGGGACTGGTGAGGGGATTTGAAACAAACAGCGGCGGCCATGTTGAGAGACAGTGAACGTCGTCTTTAGAAGTTAATTTTGCACACTGCTTTGCTCCTAATGTGACAAATTTTCCCTGAATGTGTTTTGGCAGCATGACACTGGGCTCCAGGGAGGGGATCGGTGTCGATGGGAGGAGGAATCCGTCCAGAAAGCCCGAAGGTTGCGACGAGGAGGAGAGCGGAGAGCAGGCGAGCGAGGAGCGCAGTACAAAGGGAGACGACGGAGTGGAAATTCTTAATCCATCAACCACGGGTCTCAGCCCCGGTTCAGCTCCGGTTCTCCCCGCCTCTCCGCCGAACCGAGCCGTACTCGGCTCAACCCAGCATTCCCAGACCTTAACTGAGTCCGCCCCTCCGTGTCATGACCAGCATCATTTTCTCCGATCAAGCGTTCGACCTCCGAGTAAACGGATCCGGAAGGATTCAATCGGCTCGACCATCAATGGACATGGCGGGGCAAAATCGAAAGGTACTGTGTGTGTCCAGCTCAGCGAAAAGTGTGCATAGGTGGGATTAGCAGGGGGTCTGCCCCAGTTGTCACAGTGTTTACACTTTGTTTATCAGTGATGGCTAAACTGATGCAGGTTTTGTTGCCGTATACTCCCTCTGGGGCTCTGTCTGGGTTGTACTCTGGGTAGATTTTTTGGCTGCTCCTGCCCAAGTTGCAAAACCATCCTATGAACCATTTCTGTGGAAAGGAGAAGAGTCACAGACCAGAACTTAAATATCAGTGAAAATCAGACTATTTCCAATTCAGTTTGTTTTTGGAAACTTGCCACTGTGGCGTTAAAAACATGGGGCTGCCATGACTGTCTTATCACGTGAATGTATGTGTAGGAAACCACAAGTTTTAGACTTAAGTATCCCTGCATGGAAATGAAAACAGGACAGTTGCTAGCACTTTTAATTTTTTTTTTTTTTTTTGGTAGAAAAAAAACAGGATGCATTTAAAATAATATCTATATTGATTTTATCCATACTAATCAACACAAATAATAACAACACAAAAAGCAAATGCCTCAATGGTGCACTGTCATTTTAGCAATTCTTGGACACTGTCTTTGGTAAATTTAAACAGTAACATTGTGCCAAAACAAAAAAACTAAAGCCAGAGATAGCTGAAGGCTCTCAGACTTTGCTTACTTGTAAACACACAGAGGAATTTGCCTCATTACTGATCATAAATAGAGTTGTTCTGATACCAGTACCAGTATTGAAAATGCCTCTGATACTGCTTTGAATGCTGGATCAGGTATTGGCGAGTACCCAAGTCTATGCGCCAAAGCAAGACCATATGATTTATTAATAAACTTTAAAGTGGTTTTGCACCCAGATAAAACCGCAGTTTTGTCAAAAATTAAATGAATTTTTGCTGCTCTAAAAGAAGAACTGATTTCAGATAAATGGTGCAATGTTAGCTGTCAGCAAAATGTCAGCAATTTGGTGATATTTTACACTGAAAAGTCCCACCAGTTTAGGGTTTGAACTGAGCCATGTTACACAACAATGATAATAATCATTTCACGTCTGTACGGGGTTAGTAGTATACAGCTACTCATTTATTTATTTTTAATGCAATGATATCTTATCAGTAGTCATTATTGGTTGATACGCAAGTTCAAGTATCAGAATCAATATCAGGAAAGAAAAATGGTGTTGTAGCACCTTTGCTCACAAACAATGATAAACACAAAAGAAACCCTAACAAAAGGTGAGGCAATGGGGTGGGGCAGCAACATTAATGTCCAGTATGTGTGAAACCTCCTGAGGTGACTTTTGCTTACTTTGAAAGCCTGTTAATGAAGTGCAGCACAAACCTGCACCCTCCTTATCTTCCTTGCTCATTTTTTTGTCTTGTAGATTAAGTGAGAAATTATCACTGCCTTGTTTCAGTCTGTGTAATTATGCTGCTCTGCAATGACATTGTGTCAGTTTCCCTTCTTTAAAAATGCTTTTATAAATGACTCGGATCAAACAGACTGTGTACAGTATATCGATGAGTTTGTGTGCTCTGTCAGGTATGACTAGAGGATTTCTTTTGTTGTTGTTGTCGTAGAGAGACTGAGATTGTTTCATCAATTTCATATTTAGATTGGCTAAAAGTCAACCAGTTGACCAAGAAGCCCCAATTATTTTGATATGATGCTATATTTGTGCTCATCTATTTTGAAAGAGACAAATCTAGGTTAGTGCCTGTGACCAACACAGAGATTTGTATTTGTAAATGAACCCCTGTTTTGGCTGAAAATCTACATTTGCCTTAAAATAGTGCAGCGCTTCAACAGCGACTGCCTCTATGATTGTGTTAATGCCTTTGGCATTGTGCTCTGCGCTGGGGTAAATGCAGCTATTGGAGCCCACCAGGAGTTGGTTTTGGACCTGTGTACTGTGGACCTGGCCATAGGGACTGATTGCTTTTCCTGCCTCCTTGCCAGAGCTGAACCACAGAAGGGGAAGCTCTGCAGGTTGTGCAGTGTAATGGCAGTGGGTGGCTTTGTGTGCATGCATTTTAACATATCCCAAACCACGAACTACAATTGTATTTTTCTTTCCATGCCTTACAAAACAACCCAGGCGGTCAACCAAACATTTGGCTACATCCTTATTTTTTTTTACTCTATTAAAGTTGTGTTTTTTTGACGTAGTGTTTCATGACTGATGGATTTGTGGGCTCTCATCTCTGTGTAACACAGGGGCAGAGAATGGCTCTTCCTCCCAGGGGACAGTGGGACAGTCAGGGCCTGTGGCCGGCTCCACGGGGGGTGTGTCGAAGGCCTCCAAGGGCCAAGGGTCTTCTGAGAAGGAGGAGCAAGCTGGTAACCAGAAGAGAGCCCGTCGGCAGTGGGAGTCGTGGAGCACAGAGGACAAAAACAGCTTTTTTGAGGGGCTCTACGAGGTAAAGCGTAGACCCAAATCTATCTGATTGTCGCAGGTCAAAAATCGACACTACCTTATGTTATATAGTATTCATTTAAAGTGTTTGCATTTGTTTTTATCATCTTCTAATCACCTCGACTACTCTGGTCTGCAGCACGGGAAGGATTTTGAGGCTATCCAGAACAACATTGCAATGAAGTACAAGAAAAGGGGCAAGCCAGCCAACATGGTGAAGAACAAGGAGCAGGTTCGCCACTTTTACTACCGGACCTGGCACAAGATCTCCAAACACATTGACTTTGCCAATGGTGAGCTGCTCTTTATTTTTGTCACCCAAAAACACCCTTACTGAAGCCCCTTTTATACAGCTGGTTCAAAACGGGAATGTCGTACCACAATTCTACCGCGCTATTCTGTATAAAATGTAAAAATATGGAAAGAGGAACGAGGCATTGTTTTTCTAGCATTAAGCCAGCAGAAAAGGTAGAAACAGAGTTGAATCAACATCTGTAAAATTACACACTAGACGCCAACACTGTTGTGCTGCACACTGGCATGCTATCTAAAATTTTGCAGATGTTGTTTGGCTCAGTGTAACTAAATCAAAGCCAGTGTAATTGTTGATCAGTATTTCAGAATCTGAGTTTACAAAGGGTTTTACTCTCAATTTTTAAATGATATTAGCATACAGCTTATACTGTTTCATCTCATCCCACTTATCCTTTTGTGTCCATTATAGACATCTGGGGTTGAATTGGGCCTTAGTGTTCATAATTCACTGATTTTATAGCACTTTGTGAGATAGGGAGACTCTGTCCCAAAACATATGTTTAAAAACCTCTCCAGATAAGCTTGAAAGTCCTCACTGTGACTACCGTGTTATCTTTATGTAGCACACATACGTCACATGTTACAGCACTGTTATGACTTGTGCCACCTTTTTCTTCCCAGTGTACTCCAGAGTGCTTAAGAAATCCTCTCAAGAGCTCTACGGCCTCATTTGCTATGCCGAGCTCCGCAAAAAAGTTGGAGGATGTAAGTGAAGGCTGCACATGTGAATGAATGGATGAACGCATGCCTTTTTTAAAAGTTGTTTTGTGTGTGGGTGTTTTTCTGCTGTTAGTTTGGGACGCAAGGGATGTGATTAAATGCTGCACCCTCCCAATCACGGGGGACAGCTCCTCCTGAGGGACAATGTCATAAACAGCTCTGTGTTTTGTCTTTGACAGTAATGGATGATAAGAACGTGGCAAAGCTGAACGAACTAATCCAGCAAGGGTAAGTCTGTAGTAAAGTTGAAAAAAACATATCGCCCACTCACACTTTTTTCATTGGTATTGTTAATAAACATTGTCTTTTTGTGTTTACATACACACATCTGGGATTGTCAAGATTTTGATTTTAATTACTATATCATATCTGCAAAACACAGATAAGCTTTCACCCTCAGTGTTAGGTCATGATGACATATGACAACTACAAGAAATAAGCTGCAGGAACACTTATCTTTAAGAGCCATCTCACCCCAAATTGAAAAAATACATATATTTTCTCTTACTTGAAGTGCTATTTATCAGTCTAGATTTCTTTAGTGTGAGTTGCGGAGTATTGTGGATATCAGCTGTAAAGATGTCTGCCTTCTTTTGAATGTAATGGAACTACATGGCACTCGGCTTGTGGTGCCTAAAGTACCAAAAATATTATTAAAAAATTTACAGCAATGTCTCTCTCCAGAAATCATGACCCAGTTACTCAAGATAATCTATTGACATTGTTGTGGGCAGTTTCATGTGGAACTATTTTCTTTTTGATGTTTACATCTCGCACTGTCACGAGCACGAGCCTCTCATCCATGAGTAGATGCACACTTCCTTCTACTTGGTGATATAGTTGGTGGGTGTAGTTTGGAAGAAAGAAAATAGTTCTTACATGCTCAGAACAAGGTCTGTGGATTACCTTGATTAACAGGGTCAAGATTTCTGGAAAGAGACATTGTTCTTGAGTTTGAGTTTTGAGTTTTTTGGCGTCTTAAGCACCACAAGCCAACTGCCATCTGGTTCCATTATATTTGAGAGAGGGCAGACATCACTTCAGTCATTATCTCCAACACTGCAGCTCACACCAAAAACATCTAGACTGACAGCACTACACGTAAGGGGGAAAATTTTTTTTTGATTTTTGGGGTTAACTGTCCCTTTAAAGCAACAATGTCAAAATATTGTTTGATATGGTATAAAATTACTTACTGCGTGGCTATTGGGTTTTAAAATGTTTTTGTTTATGACAATTGTTTAACGTATTCTGTGATGTGTATGTAATCTAGAAAAGTTTTCTCAACATTTCACCGCTGTTCTGTCTTCTTTAACCAGGGCCACCACTGTGCGCTCTAAAGGGAGGAACTTGCGTATCAAAGCACCCATGTGCCGAGCACTGAAGAAACTCTGTGACCCAGATGGTAAGCATATGATGCACAGACAGCTGACACATACATACAAAGTAAACAAACATCAGTGCTGAAAATATAAACCGTGGCAATAGTGAGGCACAGGGTTTGTGGGGGCGGGGTTTTGGCAATAACAATGGCAGCGTGTGGGCTACTGGTGTTTCCATGGTAACTACGTGGGAGGAAAGTGAGGAGGAGGAGCAGGAGGGAGATGATGGAGATGACTGGTCTGACCGACTGGCATCTGCCCCTCTGTTCAATAACAGCCACTCACCAAACTTGGAGAAAACATTTGCTTTGATCAAAGGATGGAAAATTAGAATCCCACCGTTCATCTGCTGTCTCTCTCATGTAGGCAGTGTTTATTTTTGGGCTACATCCACCCTACTACATCTCCATTTTAATCCACATAACTATTGCTACATGTATGCCTAGCGTCCGCTCCGCTCCACTGTTTTGGAGCCCCTAAAACGGAAACCTTTGGAAATGCTGCTGACCCCATTTTAGTTTAAAACTGCATTTTCATCTGGACGCGCAGAGACTGAGACTTTTGAAAACAATGAAGCAGACACCCACATTTGCTTGCCAAATGGGTCTAAACAGTCACGACGTGTCAAGCCAAATTATGATAGCTATAGGTCTACATATATTTTGTGATTACATCATTCTTATGTGGGTACTCCTTTCCCATCGCCATGGCTTCCGTCAGCAGTGGATAATGTTCACGGTATTGCTCTAAAACGTCACTGTATTTGCTTTGCACCAACTCTGTCTTTTTTCCACCACCTCGACTGCCTTGTAGTCGTGTGTTACTTTTATTAACAGTTCATCTTGTTGTTGGTCCAAGCAAAGAAATCTGTGGTGTTATTTACCACCCTCTCTGTAGTATTTTATGTAACCAACTGCAGAGTAGACAATGTGCTTCCTGTTTACATCGGCACATCTGTGCTCAGTGCACGTAAATGGACATATGATATGCATTTTCAGGTGTGTTAGTATGGATGGAGATTATTTTTGAAATGGTGCTACAGAGCTTGTGTGTATGGAGATTGTTTTTGTTTCAAAATGCAATTTTAAAATGCAAACGAATCAGTGTGGATGTGGCCTTTGCTGTATCAGTGTTTTGCAGAAAATCTTGGCAAAGAGCCTCGTCCTGGTTTGTTCAGTTTCCTCTTCAGTACCACTGAGGTTGTCTTTTTTTTTAGGTTCAGTGTGTTGTTGTGTACTTGTGGCAGTACTAAGATTTTTATTTTTATGACTTCATACTTTCACAAAATTCCTCTGTCTGGGTGCCTGCTCTTGCTCTTTAAAAAACATCTGACCTTTTCTCACGGAGAGATGTTCGTTGGTGTTTCTGATTCAGTCTCACTGTGTCCGTGTGTCCCTGCAGGAGTCAGTGACGAGGAGGACCAGAAGCCGGTGCGTCTACCCCTGAAGGTGGCAGTGGAGCTTCAACCACGCAGTAATCACTCCTGGGCCCGTGTTCAGAGTCTAGCCCACAACCCTCGTCTCAGGTCAGACATGCCTGTTTAATAATGTCTTAGAGAAGTTAATTACTTACAAACATTTTCAAAAGCATAACATATGACAACACAAGAATTACTTAGCTTCAAAGCATTTCAGCACTGTATGAGATTCAGTTGGCAGCAATATCATAATTGCTTAAAATCCAATCAACTGTCAACACCCCCTGTTGACCCCATCAGAATCCGTTGACACCTGACCCTTGAGTCTGATAGTTTTTAATGTAAGAAAAAACAAATTCACAAACATCCACTTTTGCTGTTGTTTGCAAAATTTTCCAGCTGCATAGCTTAAAAATGGGATGCCTTTTGGTAATTAAATGCCAGTTTTTAGATGTTGGCATTTGCATGGATGCGTCACTAAGCCATTTTAAATAAATGTTTGCCTGTTGGCAACAGAATAATCACAAGAAACAGAAATCTCTTTAAAGACATGCATGCTTTGGAAAATGGTTAGCATAGATTCTAACTAAATACATGTATAGCATTTTTCGTTGCCCAGATCAATGACTAAAGTTGATCTCTATTCTCATATGTGTTTATTAATAGTCAAGTCAAGTGTGTGACCTACAGAACTGTATATTTTAGAAGCAGCCCAGCGCTGTTCTGTAAACGTATGTCTTTTGGTGTCTTCTCCAACCCAGGATGGTGGTGGAGCTTCACAGGAAAGTCTCAAGCCTCATTGAGTATCTGAAACAGAAGTGGGCGTACCATGACCAGCGGATTGTATCTTTTAAAACATCATATGTTTTGCAACTTCATGGAGCTGTATTGATTGCATTTCAGTTTAGAAAAAAATGGTTGCACAGAGTATGAGAGAGCATGTCTTTGATACAAAGTCATCATGTGACAGTGGAGCAGTGAACTTGTTCATATAAATAATCCTTTATATGAGTTTGATGGGATAAGATGATAACACAATTTAATATTAGTTTTTCTATCACCCTTTGATAGAGTATCTGTTTTATAGAGCCAGCTGCTAATAACATGTTACAATATGTTGCACAGTACAATATTTTTATCACCTTTGATATGTGAATTGGAGCATTGATGTTGCTGTAAACATTAGTGTACTGTAAATGTGCCTATTTCTGTCATGTTATGTCTGAGTCCTTGACAGTGACACTTCAGCTTAAGAGTCTCAGGGAGAGGGAGGCTCTGGAGGGTGGCCAGTCCGGCACAGCCTCTCCCAGCAAATCCCTGCAGGAGGAGCTCTTTCTTTACCCAGCTGAGAGCAGCACTTTGACTACACTGCCTGGTGTGGCACGTGTCGTTCACTCCAAGGCCTCCTGCACTGTACACTGGCTAGAGAGTGGCAAGAACCGGCCTAATGCCAAGGAATTGCCAGCTGCTCAGATTCTGGGTATTCACACGGCTCCACCACTTCGGACTGGTACTAAATCTGGACGAGGAGGCACCGCCACTGCTGCTGCTGTTGGTGGTCCCTCAGTGACTGTATTGGGTGACAGTCGACGACCTGAACCCCTTAACCCTGATCCTTCACAAGACTGTTCTACCAAGGCAGAGGAGAGGAGACCTCAGTGGGTTTCTACCCCTGCTTCTTCTACGCAGACTTTGGCTCCTAGGGAAGAGGGAACTGGGGTCGGACCCTCTGAAGGGGGAAAGACCTGCACTGGTGTGGAGGCCAGTATTGGTTTAGCAGTGGAGAAACTGTGCAGCGGTACAGATAGCTCATCAGAGCAGTGCAAAGAGGAGCAGAATGTCGGCACTTCTTCCCCAGAGGCCAACCAGACTCCCCCAGCCAGACCTCCGTTGACTGGCTCAGAGGAGGGGATGTCGCAAGGCTCTGCACCGGCAGCCAGAGAACGGCCTGTTGAGCAGATCAGAGGGGAGGGCTGGAGCGCCCGTGACGCAGAGAACGTCACCCTGGCTGAACTCTACCTGATGTTTGGGAAGCCTGGCAAGCTGCAGCTGGAGTACGAGTGGCAGCCCATTGCAGGTCCTTACAGCAATGAAGAAAACGGACAAGCCATGGCACAGCTCAAGCCCAACAGGACACACCAGGTTCTGCGCTGCCTGCTCAAGCTGGTTTCCACTGAGGTCAATCCTAAACCTTTGGTAGGGATTAACGGTTACTCCTTACAGTGTTGCTGGCAGATCCTCATTTTATCTTCTGTGAACAGAACCTCTGAATGTCGTGATTATTTGTGCAGAGTTATTACAATCTGAAAGTTAAAGATACATGGCAAAGGTGGAAGACTTGTAATTTCATGCATTCCAGCAGTATAAATGAAGAATGCAAGTAGTCCTTAATCGCATTCCACAGTGTGGTGGCAGTATGCAGGGTGCATATTCCTGTGGATTCACAAAATTGCCTTGCAAGGTGAATTCATCCACAACAAATTCTCCACAGTGAGAGGTTAAACACAAGTACACATACAATGTAATGTATTTGTAAAATTTAGCACTGGGAATCGGTTGTGACTTTCTCTGTGACACAATCAAACTCTGCTGAAAGCATGACTTATGCCGTTTTGTCATACAAATACTGGACAATGTCCAGAGAATCAGGTCCGGAAATCGTCCAAAATTTCCCTTTCACACATGTAGCACACAGTCGGGATTGTCAGGGTCAGAAGCGTTTACACCTACTGGACCTACTCCATTTGGCTCAGGTGAGGTGTGGCGCCTGGGTAGAGTGTGCTGGAGGCAGGACATGATGCGGATTTCTTCATGGCCATGTAGCTGGTTTGTAATTTGGTCATAAACAACCGAGTCTCTTGCTGTTACTTGGATTTGTCTGACGATTGGATTTCGGTTTTGGCCCGTACTGACAAAAGCTTCTGAATCTTGTCTCTCCAGAAAGACATTTTTATTGGTGTCTTCGAGTAAGTGACCCATCTTCTTCACTCAAATGTTTTTGTGTGAGCTGCATGATAGAAACGTCATCAACACGCCCACTAGCTCACTGTGAGTTCTCTGGACAATGACCTGCTGTATTTACACATGGGGCTCAATTGAACAGACTTTGTACCAGGGAGCTGGCAGGGTAAATCCGTTTAACGTCTGATCCAAATGATTCGGACATTTGCATTCTCGCATACAGCTACTCTGTCTAATTTCTAGATAATTTCAGGTTTGCAGTGCATGTGCGAAAGGGACTTAGAAATGTACATGTAGAGCGGATGGTGTCAACAATGTATCTTCTCCTCCAGGCTCCAGAGCTGTGCTCTACAGCCACATCACCACTCAAGAACCACCCAGAGGAGCAAAACCAGGCCCTCACACCTCCAGGGAAGGTTCCCATACCAGGTGTTCGCAGCCCCAGCTGTGGCCGGCAGCAGGCCTCCATCCGAGGGGCCCGGTTACACCTGCCAAATGCTGGAGTCTCAGGTATCTGTGGCTCTCTCTCACATACTACCACAGGAACTAAATGTCCATCCAGCTTCAGTGTAGTTAATTCCTTGTTAAGTTTGTAGTTGCGGTCTTAAGCACGGTAACTACTAGGTTTTTGCATAATGATAATCTGTGTTTGTGCTGATGTTGCTGTAGGTCTTTGTGTTTGACATGAGAAGTAATTATGTAGTGCAACTCCTTCCTGCTTAATAGGTGATTGTTTAAATATTGACTGTGTCTCCTGTATTTTCCAGTGCTGTTTGAAAACCACTGCTCAAAGAAACTGTACTCGCTGTTGTGTTTGTTTGGAAATTAACACAAAGAATCACCGGCTGCTGCTTAATGGCTTTACACATTATTCTTAACATGACATATCTCACTTGTTTCTCCCCTCTTTAGGTGGACGCAACCTCCCCCGCTCTTTACTGGGGTCAACGGCGGGCAGTGACACAGAAAGCGGTGTGTTTGCAGTTCCCACCACACTGCCTCCCAACAGCACGCGGCACAACAGAATGTTTTCCCCCAACAAGGAGGCTGAGCTAGCCCTAAAACAGCAGCTCGACTCCATCAGTGTAAGACAGAGCAATGCATTAGTCTTTACACAATGTGTTTATGTCATTCACAGGAATATACGCTAATATTAATATGCTTTTTTTTTTTTTTTTTTTTACAGATGCAGTCAGATCTTTTCCTTTCAAGACAGAGAAAACCTCGAAACAGACAACTTCGGAAGCCACTTGTAGTTCAGGTAAGAGAAGAGCATAAGCGTGTTTTAATTATCTACTATGTAGTATCACAATGAACACCAGCACATCTCTGTTGCTTTATATACAAGTGTAAACTGTCCTGTTGAACACGATGGACAGTATGGTATGGATGATATGGAGTCAAAAGTTTCTACAGGTATTGAACATGTAGCATAAAACATAAAACATATTTAAATATTGAGTTTGTGTTGGAACTGTTGCAAAAAAACCTTGATTCTGTAACTTGTACAAAATCCACAGTCTACATAGTCGGCTGTGGTGGGGTTTTGATTGGGAAATAGGTCAATGCTAACATACCAGGTTATGGGCACTTGTGTTGTAAATGTCTTTATAGTGCTTCTCTGTGCTGTGTTCACAAACTGTGCATTCAGTTCAGTTGCTTCTGTCTTGTCCACAGCGAACACTCCTACCCCGAACTACAGGAGATACTCCTCAGCATGTCTGCTCCTTCTCCATCCTCTCCAACTCCTCTGCAACAGGTACGCTTCATCAGGACATCAGGACAATTTGTTGTCAGTAGAAGAGAGAAATGTTTAAACCTCAAATAAAACTGTTACACTACAGCATACTTGTGTTCTTGAAAACGAAAAAGAAAAAGGTCTTTGAATAGCCTTATTTATGTGCAGCTGTTGGTAATATACTTGCTTACTGTGCTCTTTGTACGTAACATAAATGTCATTTCTGTTTTTCAAAAACAACTCTGCTAATCTCTCACTCTCTCACTTCCTGTTTCTTCCCTCAGGAACTGGATCTTTCCGGCCAATCCACGCTCGCCTAGCTCCTTCCTCCCGCCCCCTCCTGTCCAAAACATCCCCGGCAGCGTCCAGCTCTGCAGTGTCCAGCCAGCTCTCCAGTATGTACTGCTTTCATTGTTTAATCAGTTTCTTGTTTTATTACATGGAGTATAGATGGAGTATAATTTATGTTACAATGTTGAAGTTTGAATGTTAGTTTAACCTCGTCTTGTCTTCTAGTGTCCGCCAGTAACTGTAAAAACAAACAAAAAAAACAGTAGCATGTATTTATATCTTCACTCTTATTTTAACTAGGTTTTAATCACATATTTGATGATGTGACTCTTTCACTAAATGGGCTCAACAAAACAGGAAGACTACATAAACCACAAAATTGAATTAAACAATTTAACTATTCTCAAATTAAAAGTAACCCTCTACATTACCAAGCAGTTGGCTGGTTTTTAGTTTGTATATTTTTGTTCTGTCATCTCTTAAGAGTCCTTGGTAAGGGCTTTTTATACACCACAAACAATATTCTTAAAAATATTTGTCCTTCTTTGTCAAAAAAAAAAAAAAGCTTGTAAAATTAAGTTATTTTTGTGTGAGATACTCTTCTCTGAATTCTCTAGATTTTTATCCTAAGTCATGTTCCAGGTCCAGGCTTTACTCCCACATGATCTCTGACAGTCAATATGTTTTTGAACAGTACTCTTTGTGCAGGAGTAAGAAGTCAAAAAAGCATTCTCCATGAGGAAGAACCTTTTTTTTATTTTTTATTTTTAATGCTTTCAATGTTCACATAAAATTGAAATTGCTGCTGGTTGCTGAGCTAAATGATGAAGTGAAATTTTTTGGTCCATCTTCACATGCTCATGGCCCAAACACACTGAAAGCTTCTGACGCACACGTTTCACACTTACTGATTTAAATTGCCGAACACGCACCAAAAGCATTGTGGGCATATGAAACTGCTTTAAAGATCCTACTTCAACGTTGTTTTGCTTATGGAGTGTCAAATGAGGATCCAGCGACCAAAGCTGCTTTTTTCTGCAGCCACAGTAGACTACCTTTTGATTAACTGTGCTTTATGTGGCTGTCAACCACCTGGAAGAAAAAATAAAAGATAAAATGAGGTGGCTGTTTCGCCAGTGTTCTGCCGCCAACCAACTGACCAAAGCAGCACGCAACAAACAGTTGCGTTCCTGCCTTATTTAACGTCATTGGCTACTCAAATAGAAATGTATGGAAAATAATGGGGGTTTCTGTAAAACATACAAACTAGAGCCTGCCTACATATGAATAGCGACCTTTTCCCCAAGTACTGCTTGTTCTGTGGTTTTGGAAATTCATGTAATGTTACTCAAATAGATATAAATAGAAAATGAACTGAAGTCTGTCATATACAAAAGTTTTTTAATAGCGGCCTTTTCCTACAATACTGTTGAGTCTGTCGTGTTTGCATTTTAAATCTGATGCTGTGTGCGTGCCATGGGAGCATCAACAGATGCATGTCAAATGAGGTGTGTCAGTTATCACTTTCAGTGCATTTGGGCCTTCAGTTACAATTAATATGCATCAGGTATGTGCTGATGTGGCAAATCTCTTGTGTTTCTAAACTGTTAATACTCTTTCAGGTGCCATTGACCTGGCAGCTAAGTCTGCAGGTATCATCCCTGGCAGTCCTCGTCAGGAGCCAAACTCCCCTCCTGTTGATGACAGCACCCTGCTCGCAAACACACCCATCGCTGATGCTGAGCCAGACGCTCAACTCCTCCAGCACAATGTCCCAGAGGTCAGCTGCACACACACTCACAAACATACATACAAACTAGGAGCTTTGCTTCACTTGGTGTCTACATATCCCTCCCTCTTGGGTTTAATGTCTCCTCCTCACCTCCACATTTTTGCTACATGACCATTGAACAAATCTCAGAAGTTATTAGTTTCTGAATATGTACCACTAGATATGGGTTGATAAATTCAGTGGTTATCATGCCTGGTCTCTGAACACCAGATCAATGCTGGATGAACTTTGGGCTGACTATCTGTGGTTCAACATGAATGCAGGTCACATCTTGTTAGGATACACAGTAAAATGTTCAGGGCTGCTATGCATGATGAAGAATAACTACTTTACTGTGAGGATGAAGTGGGACTCTATTGGGAAAGGCCACAATGAAGTGTTGCTTGTGCAGGCTCTATTCACAGGTAGAGGTACAAGAATCAGATGATGTAGCCTGCTGGAAATACACTGTTAAATTTTGTTGTCAGTGTAAGCAACAATAAGATACTGATGTTGAAGTGGGACTCACAACAGCTAAGTTTTGTTGTTTTATGCAGATTTTAGTGTCATTCTGTCCACAAGACTGCCCAGATGGATAGAAAACAGATGCACGTGGCTCTAAAAACTCATCCGTTGAGGAAATAAATCCTTAGAAAATCTAACAGCCCTGATTAAGTGTTTACACTTGTTCTTTTCACAGAATGGTCAGCCTCCACCATCTCCTGGAGTGACAGGTGGTGGGGACTCCCTCCTCTCTCCACCCAGCGTAGCCTCGCTTCTGGACATCTCGCTCCCAGGCCCCCCTGAAGAGGCTCTGGCCCCTGGAGAGCCTCAAACACACATCAGTGACTCCATCATCGAGCTCGCCATCAACTCTGCCCACTATGGTGCGTGTTTCTGTTCTATGTTCTAATGTTTATGTGGGTTGTTATATTTGATTTACTATTTCATATTGTTGTGACAATTTTAACTTGCACTCTGGTAAGGAGGCTCAGGGCTTTGCTGTGCTGTATAAATGTTTGTGTTCTTATATATATGACGGCTGTTTACCTGTTCTGCTGCAGGCGAGGAGGCAGCTCTCTCTCCAGCCAAGTTGAGCAACAACGACGGCTCCAAACTGTTGGCCTCGTCTCCCTCGGTCAGCCCGTCCAGAGGATGGATCCCATCACCCAGCCATGACCCCCAGTGGTACCCCAGCGACTCGTCTGACTCTACACTGGGATGCCTCCTCTGTAAGTCTTGTTCTCTCTTAAATAAACACACACAAGCAATGCTATCACAGATCTTCTGTTTAGCTCTACTGTGTGCCTCCCATCCAAAGAGTTGATACTAGAAATTAAAGTTAAAGTTTGAGATGGATTTGGACTTAAAAATAAAAAAAAGTTCAGACCACAGGTCTTTGCTTCTGTTGTGTCAATGAAAACTCTAAAATCAGTTCATTTAATATATGATTAGTTTGTCCAGTATTTAATTTTGAACGCTGAACACACAAAAGGTCTATTTCCAACTGTGTTGTGAAAATGAAAGCTTTGTTAAATTGACTGTAAAAAAAAATACAAGCTTTAATGTGAGACACATAACTAAAATCTTTAAATTTTCAGCCTTCACAAAAAACTCTTTGTGCCTTCAAACTTTAACTCTCTTATTAATGCACAGTAACAGACGCTCCACTCTTCATGTGAGCTGTCTCTTCTATTTACTGTCTGTCTCTTTTTCTTCCAGCCAGCATGGTCTCTCCTGATAAGGGCAAGCGGACCACCCTAACCCCCTCTGGCCCCTCCAGTGGCACGGCCTTGCTTGGTCCTAGCCTTCTGGACTGCAACTCCCATGACTCCTTTCAGTCCCGTGGCCTTCCTGATGTGGCAGAAGTAAGTTGAGTCCTTTCTCATTAAGGGATATGTAAATGCAAAGAATGTTGGTTTGAAAGAATTACTTCACGCCCCAGTTGTATGAGAGTTATGCACTCAAAGCCATGTTGAGGCAAAAAATTAAATAAACTGAGAACATTCTTGATTAATTGGAGTAAAAGGGGGACACTTTTAAATCCAGGTCTCATTTATTCAGTTGCATGCTCAAGAGTTGGATGAGAAGATTGATACTACTCTCACGTAAATATGAAGCTACATTCGACTTATTTCAGCATAAAGACTGGAAATGGGGAAACAAAATCCCTCAACCTATTCCTTAAAATTCCAGATTTCCCTGGAAATAAAGGGATACAAATCAATGCTGTTGTACAGACTGGTGTCATTACTGTTGTACACTGAAAACGGGTTGGTTGTGCTCGCAGATGGACTCTCAGCTTGCGTGTATGATGAGTGAGAGCAGCGTCGACTACATCGCTCGCTTCAATGACCTGGCTCAGGAGCTGGCTGTGACCGAGCCCTCCATCCCACCGCCATGAGGAAGAGAGGACCTGGCTCCTATGACCTACAGCCATCTGGAGGACATGAGTTTGCGCTGTCTAGACTGTCGCAACGCTGTCCCCTCTACTTTGATGAGAAGACGGCTGTGGAGGAAGACCGAACCCCCCTCCCTTAAAGCCATCCCTGCCCTATTTGTAAAAGTGCAATAATAACAGTGACCATTGTTCAAAGCGAGTTTGGAACTTGTTGGTTTCACTGAACTGTTCTTTTAAGTTGAAATGCCCTTTAAAAACAAACACTTTAGAAAAACAAATGCGTTTACAAAACACAACCTCATGTACAGGAAAATACTATGCCATATCTGAACAAAATATTTTCACTGATCTTTTATGTCTCTTCCTGCTCTTTGTGTGTTTGTCTGTCTTCTACTCTCTCAGATTAACCCCACAAAATGTGTAAATCCGCCAAAATGTGCAGCTGGTGGCAAACGGCTGCTGGAGGGTGTTGTTGACAGTAATGGCAGTGAGAAAAGAGGTTGAGTGTGGTGAGATGCTTATGCTCCTATTCAGTTGCTATTGTGGCCTCAGTTGCAAAAGTAGAGCAAGACACAGCAGGGCAGGTAGGAGTAAAATCCTTTGATTCTGCCCTCCATTTCACGCACTCTTGAAACAGTTCAGGTTTTATTGGTCGCATTTTAGGAACATAGCCTGCCATGTTTGTTTGGAATCAGGTTTGCCATTTCTTACAGTCCATTGTCACATGCAAAATGGCAGCTTTTGTTGGTTTATCTTCATTTGGCAGTAGCTCTGCAGCTATGATAATCTGCAGCTATGATCCTCAATGTGTTTGCTGAAATCACGGTGGAGTTCAGTGTCCATCGCCAGTTGCTTCATGCAGTTTTCATCACTTTAAACATATGTTGAGATGATAATACTGATGCAATGGTCTTGAATTAACTAACTATTTTAAATGGCCTTGTCACAATAACATTGCTTATTTAGTCTTGCTTGTATCTCGAAGTCCTTAGTAGTTCAAACACAGAGGCAAGTCGAGCTGTTTTCAATGAAGGACTAAACACAGGCGCTGTTAAAGGGTATCTTGGTGGGTTTTTTTGTTTTGTTTTGTTTTTGGACCCAATTTCCCAGTGTTTTTGTGTCTAAGTGACAAGTGGCAGTTTTTTTTAATTGGTCCAGTGTTGGGCGAGAGGGCTGCAGTGTAACCACTCGGGGCAATTATGCTCTCAATTTTTTGCCACTAACAGCTCACATTATTATTCTTAGTGTCTGAGAACATTATGGTGAGAGTCCCCACAGAGCTAGACCTTTTAGTTAAAGACTAAAATCCTTTTTGTTTGATCAGAAACAGCCCAGAAGTCTCTATCACCAAACCCACCAGACTCCATTTAAATAAACGGTCATTTTAAGTGTGTATCAAGTCAGCATGTTTTCACATGTAAGAGGGTAAATTAAGGGTTTATTTCAACCAAACCAGAGTTAGTTATTATTAGAACAGTGGAAAAGCAAACCAAGACAGCTTTTTTGAGTTTTATTTTGTTTCTGTCGTCTTTTCATAAAGTGTGTTTTACCATGATAAAATTAGTGTTTATTTAAATGGAGTCTGGTGGTTTTAAACAAAAAGGGTCTTACTCTTGATCAAAAAGGTATTTCTACATGAGTATCCTTTTCGTAATGTTGTCATACATTTAGAATTACAATCTGAGCCTGTCGGTGGCAAAAACAAGCATCTGTAATGGATTGATTGAGGGTGTGTATGCCCCAAGTGGTTAGATTGCAGTCTGTTTTGCTGCTGCTTGCTGCAGACCTCTCATTCAATACTGGACCTGTTTCTTAGGCAAAAAAATATGAGTAAATACCAAAGTTAGTCTTTAACCCACAGGCCTAATGTGACTAACCACATACTCATCTTCACTGAAAGACTGAAATTATACATGCCATGGGTACCATTCAAAGTTCCCAGTAGTGTTACACTCCGCTTCAGCTTTGCAAGAGCAAGCAGTCAGAAGTTTCTAATGAAATCAAACACTAAAGAGCCATAGTTGACACTCTTATTTTTAAATTGTGTGTCACTCTTAAATCACTAGTAGAAGCTTCTGATTGGTTGTGCTCAAAACATAACTTACCATTGAACATTGTACTGATACCAGATTCTAGCCAAAACACTGTGGCTAATGTCCACATGATTAGCTGAACATGTTCACCATCCCTTTAACATAAGCCTGCTCTCTATGTGGTGGAGTTAAACGTTAATGAATGCTTTTGTGCTCTCTCTTAATTTCCCCATGTAGTTTCACCATTGCGATGTACACAATACACACACGTACCATGTGAAGTTCAGACTGATTTTTGATCGATTTCAATTAACCAGCATCCTCAATATGCAGTATTGTGACACATTTTGTCTCATCAACATGTTTAACTTCATCTCTGAGTGTATATTAGGAGAACTCTCGTTGTCATTCCACCAATGAGATTAAAAATGTTAGTCTCCTTCAAGCACCTTGAGGGCTTTGACTCTACAGTGTAAAAGCTCTTGTGATGTTAAGTCATTTGTGAAAAGGCTTCATCTTCTCACACTAGATACAATGAAGATGGTTCTTCATAAGGAATAAACAGCAGGTTTGTGTTTGAATCTGGCATGTTATTTTTTTGTTGAAGGATTTATTTGTACAAATGTCTATTCCAGTATTCACTGCGCTTTTGTAACATAAATTGTTATTTGGACTATTTATTGTTAACATTTCAGAAAAGGTGTTTTTTTGTTTGTTTAACTTAATATTAAGATGACAACTAAAAAGGAAAAACCTGTTTAAAGTTTTCAGTTTGTAAAAGGTGTTTTTATTCCGTGTATAAAGATAGTTATAAAAACCTGCTTGTCTGTTGTATTCATTGTGTGTGCTTTGTGGTAAAACCTGTTTAAATACAAACTTTAACACAGATAGTATGTGGCTTCTAAGTTGTTACTAACAGTTTCAGGTTTGTCAGCTTTTCCAAAAAGAGCTGATTGTTTCTCTGCTGACTCCATGCCAAATCCTGGACTGGTAAATAATATAAACTTACTCGTCAAACCAAAATATAGGGGGGTTGTGATGTTACTCATCTGGGCTGGAATTAAATTATACAACATTTGAAAATGGTAAGTAATAAGCAATATTTCCTCACCCTATATGTATTAAAAGCACTTTGTTTCGAGGGACATTTACAGTGGTGTTGTGTCTGCCATATGGCACAGGTGACACAGAAACAACATGTCAGGTGCTGTACCACATCTCCAAGAAAGACATGATCGTTGCTTTTCTTAACCATAACGTGTTGTATTCTGTCTGCAACTGTGGCTAGATCCTCTGCCAAAACAGCATACATAGTACTTTTATCAGATCCTGCAGTTTGGTACATTGATATACTTGGTCACACTGTTTAGATGGGCAGCAGTTCAGTGTGATGTTTGTAAATTATATCTCATCTGTGATACTTCAGGCTTATAAGGGTGGTTATCATGACTTGGAAACCAGAAGACATTGAGACAGCAGTAGCAGTAGTGCTCTGACATGGACAACAATATTTCTCTTAAAGCTGGAGTATAGAACTTTTGTCTACCCCCTCTTGTGCGATCCAAATATTTGGACAAATTACATTTTGGTGTTTGGGCAACATTGTTATTGAAACTTTCATGCCAATAAAGCCCTTTGAATTGAACTGAAATTACACACACATTGTGGACGCCTGCATATGATCATAGAAAAATAATGGACGCAGCCACCCTGATTATTCCATTTTGAGGCCTTGAGTTTGTCATTTTGGCTATTGCCATCTTGGATTTTTTTGAGCCAGAAATGACAATATTTACATGAAAGCGAGGGTTGGATTTGACTCGTAGACTGTGGTGATGCCTCGCAAACACCCTGTCACTCAAAGCGACCACACTCTATGCATAACTTTAAGCCTTAATAAAATGTAAACATTTACATGTAAAAGTGCACTTTAACTTTAGTTCTTACGCAAATGGATAACAGTTTGAGCATTTTATTTGGTAACCAAATTTATGTTAAAGAGTCAATTTGAAAAACAGCATCACATGCTTACATCTTTACTGCACAGCTTTGAGTCTTGTTAGTAATATACAGTTTCTAAAGGTGATTTTGAAAATAAAGTTAAAAAATAAAGTCTGAAATGGCTGAACAACATGTCTTGTGTCAACATGACAACAACATGTCAATCACAAACATTGGTCAAAACAATAGAAAACACTTGTAGGTGCTGTTACAACATACAGGTGTCTAATTTGTGTTACTGAAGAGTTGCATGTATTCAAAACTCCTGTCCATTTGGCCTCCATGTGAAGCAGTCAGTTTTATGCTTTGGTACATGTGAGGCTCATGGATCCTCACCAGCTGCTGCATCACTCATCTTTAGGTTTCTGCTCCTTGCGAGCGCGAGAGGACATAAGTTTGAAGAAGAGCGCAGGCCACAGTGTGCGAAGGTAGATGGCCAGATGGGGCAGAGGTCCTGCCAAAATAACGTCTTTGCTCCTCTGACAGACAGCCTTCAGAACAGCCTGAGCCACATCCCCGGGGTCCCGACCCATTGCTGTGGTTTTATCCAAAACTGTATATAGTGTTGTACAAACAAGAAACAAGGACTATTTTTAGCCTTTTTATGTCTCTCTTTCCATCATCGTTTATAACTCATCTTAACATCTTCTCATGTGTACAGTGCATATTTGTAACACTGACATTGTGTTATTGTTAGTGTAAACACACACTTGTTTTACTGCCTCACCTCCATACTTCGAGCCGTCTCCTGTGACAGCATTGACTGACAGGCTGGTTCGGATGTACCCAGGACTGATCACAGTCACTGGAATCCCATAGCGCTCGATCTCAGCTCGTAAGCAGTCGAAGTAGGCCTGGGTGGCGTGCTTAGAGGCTGCATCTGAAGTTCAAAGTGTGTACAAACCAAAATCCTGCTTCAATTCATCAGCCACACAGATTGAAAAAAAATCTCTTGGGTGTTTGTTTGGTTAAATTAATTGAGTAAAGCCAACTTACAAGCTGATCTGTAAGGAATGGCTATCTTGCCCTGGACACTGCTGATGACGACGATGTGGCCACTGCGCCGTTGAACCATGGAGGGCAGGAGAGCTGTGAAGGAGGAGAGAAGAAAGAGAAACAGCTGACTGATGTACAATATGGTGCTTCCTCTCATAGGAAATCTGAAACTAAATGTAATTATGTTATGTTAATGCCTCAACCAGTTCCCTTTCCTTTTTTAATTCAAGATCCTTTAAATAACTTCTCTACGGTTTGGCTTCCTTGTGTATTTATAAACTACATCATGACTCCTCAGATTTGTCAACCAAAGGTGCTCCTCACTAACCTTGAGTAAGAGCAATGGGCCCAAAGTAATTTGTTTCCATAACATCCCGCTGAACTGACAGGTGGGTATCCAGTATGTTGCCACGATAACTAATTCCAGCGTTATTGATGAGGACATCCACTTGGCCATAACATTTTAGGATCTCCTCTGCAGCTCTTTCCACCGTGTTTATGTCAGACAGGTCGAAGATGACAGTGCTGGGAGTGTAAGTCTGGTGAATTAACAAAACAGAATAGTTACCATCTGTCTGCGCGAGTGTTCATGCTGTTTCAAATCTTTCTTAGAGTTTGAATAATGGCTGATACAGAGTTGAGAAAAAAACATTTCCCTTCCCATGTGGAATATCGTTGGGTTCTTGTAAAAGGAGTGGTAATAGTGATATCGATAATGCAGCAAAAATGTTACCCCAATTTTTGACCAGAGCTTCTTTTTTAGAGAAGACAAGTGCCTTCCATTTACTTGAAATAGTTGTTTTGAGAGACAATTTTACATAACAGAAATTATTTAGTCATACACTGGCATTAGAGATTTGATTGTCGTAATACTTTCATTTCTAACTTTGAAACAACACCTTGAGAAATACTGATAATGGGAACCATTTTGATACCAAGGGGAAAAACTGACATTGAGGGTTTACAATTTAAAATTTGATTGAAAGGTAGATATAACAAGGCTATGACATGACACCGACAGCTTTTCTTTTCTTTGTTAGCGGCAAAGCACAGCAAAATGACTGTAGTAAACATTAACAACATGAGAGAGCCAGAAAGCACAGATAATATTGGTATATTGATACTATGTAAAATGAGTTTTAGAACCATTTCAGATATTCAGAATTGATGTGGATCATTAAATTGATATTTTGACAACACAATTAGAGACACAGAGCGGGGAACTGTGGTGCGATAATTGCGCAATAGTGGCTTAAATGGTCTCAGAACCTGACGCTGCTTGGTCTTTGGTTGTGTCTGACTATGTGGAAGTGTGTGTGTACACACCTGCCGCTGTGAGCCTGTTGAACTTGCTGTAAGCTCCTGGACCACCTGCTGCAGGCGGTGTGCATCTCGTCCACACAGCACAAGCCGTGCGCCTGCAGCATGAAAGACCTGTGCACACTCTGCAACAAAAAAATCATACCTCTGTTAAATGGGGAATATCAAAACCAGGGTAGGTTAGCACATGCACCACAACACTGACACATGTAAGAGTAAATTATCTTACTACTACATTACCCAACAGGAATTAACTGTTTCATATCAGTGTAACTTCTACATAAAAGCTGTAGAGAAGAAGAAATGATCAGGGGGGCTGACCTTTCCCCAGTCCAGAGCTGGCCCCTGTGATGACCACCACAGCATCCTGCAGAGCAGCTCCTGATCTGAGGCGGACAAGTATCCGATAAAGAAGCAAGAGTCCCGCACTTACTAAGATCATCTGAAGCACTCCTCCTCCCATGATGCGCTCCATGTCTGACAATCACCCTACTTGCTCAACACACTACCTGCAGACACAAGATCAAAAATTATAGCTATAAACATTTTATTTCTGAACTACTATACCTGAAACTGTTCATTTATTGTATTACAACATTTACATTAATTTCTCCTGTACAGAGAAGTACACCAACAGACCCAAGGGTCTGTTTAAAGGGACAGTTCACCCCAAAATCAAAGATACACATTTTTCCTCTTACCTGCAGCACTACTTCTCAATCTAGATTGTTTAGGTGTGAGTTTTGGTGTGACATATTGGCTGTAAAGATGTCTGCCTTCTCTTGAATATAATGGAACTAGATAGAACAAGGTTGCTTCTGCATGATGCTGAGTACGATCTAGTTTTATTATATTACAGAAAAGGCAGTCACCTCAACGGCTGATATCTCCAACACTTCACAACTCACACCAAAACATCTATATTTATAAAAAGCACCACGTTAATAAAGAAAATGTATATTTTCTTTATTTGGGGGTAAACTGTCCCTTTAAAACAGAACATTTTCATCCAATATATCTCTGTAAGATATCAAATAAACCCCACTTTATTTTGCCTCATTAAGCCACAGGTGACTCCTGTGCTCCATCAGTGATAATAAATAATTTATTAGTTGATCAATGGTAAAATATATCAAATAACTTTTGCAGCTATTAGATATTAAATCAAATGTCAAAGTTTTGGATGGACATTGGGATTTTATTGGCTGAACTTCAGAACAAGTGAGTAATTTCAATTTCATAATTTTCAACAGCTTGCAGGCTAAATGATTTAGGGCAGATAATTTAAAAGATAATGGATATACAGTATATTTGACAGGGAAAACAAGTCCTTGTTGCAGCGCTAGAATTCAATTCATAAACAACTACCATATTTGGATGGAAAATATATAACATTAAAAACAACACCAACAAGGGAATTAAAACAAACTACAGTGTGACCTTGAGGTGTGTGCTCTGTAATCTCTCAAGCCCCCATGCCAAAGGGATGGGAATGTTTTAATATCCACTGCATTTGGTTAAGCCTCTTCCACTTGTCCAGTCTCCAAAGCACAACACAAACAACCAGCATGGCAACAGTGACATATACTGACATAGAATGAGCACACAAACACTCAACCAGATGAAATGACAAAATTTAGCTAAGATATTAGGAATTTCTTTTAAAGGAGGAAACTAGAGTCAACATACAGAAACTAATATGGCATTTGTCAATTTAGAGTCCCTTGTACTAAAGTAACAGTGGCACGGTTTTCATATTCTCTACATTTAGAAGAAGGCAATACTCTCAAAATCCTCTGTGTGTGCTGATTTTTCTTATAACAAGTAATTTTATCAGTTGGATACTGAACACCCAAGTAAAATGGGACACTGTGTGAAGACAGCATGCATAATTCTTGTGTGTGTTCTTCTATGTCTGTCCTTGCAGCTGTACACATTAGTGACTGTGAGCACAATGACTACAGCATCTGATGTGAAATTTACTTTATATTTACATCACCACACACTTCCCAAATTAGACCATCTGATTTGAATGTATTTTGGAGCACCATGCTGTATAGATTAAAAGATTGGGTGCCTTTCTTGAAATCACTGTAATTACTAAAACTAAAATCTGTTGTCTGTTGTCAGTGCATCAACAGGCACATTTAATGAGGCATACCTGGTTTATTAACAATATTAATAAAGTCAACATTCACATTCCTCAGCAGCACACAATATAAAACAGGCAAGATATCAAACTTAAACTTTCAAATGACAGTGAGCTTGGCATGCACTGCGCAGGGAGGCTAGTCGTGTGTTACTCACGATGAAGTTAAATGATTGAGGATGCTAATGCTAACGTTAGCTCACTTCTACACCACATTGTTATAAGATAAATTCATACACTAATGTTAGTGTTTAGTTCGAGCCATAGACTGTTAAAGCTCACCTGAGTTTGTCCTGCTGCACAACACAGCAGCGTGAGCCTGTGTTATGAGCAGTTCCGGGCTCGTCTGACAAGGACCCGACAACCGGAGGATGTTTCAGGAGGGGCTACCGGCGGTTAACCGCATGGTATTCTGGGAGTTGAAGTTTAATACGCCGGTAGGCTGACTGAGAGAACATTACTGGGCTCAAGTGCCCAATTTATGTCTGTCAGACACAAATTCTTTGTCCAGTGTGAATTCTGAATCTGAAGTACATACGCAGCCAAATAAACCTATAGACCTTTATGTTTATTTTAAACTTAAGTCAAGAGTTTAATTATTTAATTCCGTCTTTAAAACAATTTAGAAATGGCTAGGCTTTTTCAAGAGAAGACAAGGTCTAACAACAGTATTATTATTATTATTATTATTATTATTATTATTATTACTTTAATATTTATATGAGATAATAGAGGCATGACTCAAAGATTTGGCTACCCTCCATTACTGTGAACTATCTGGTTTGGGTCCATGACTGAAACTCTGGATAAACTCTCAAATTATTTAGAGTAGTGGTTCCCAACTGGTCCAGTAACAAACAGAGATGGGACTAGCTGTTACCACAACTGTCAGTAGAGGCTTACATCAAGGGTGCCCAGACCTTGGAGGGCCAAAATTGAAACTACTTGTATTGTAAAAAGATGCAAAATGGTACTAGGATACCAAGTTCCCTTAATTGAAATGCCTTTTGTTCATGTGCCACTGTCTCTGCCATAGTTCTTCTCAGCTAACAGGTGCCAAGCTGACTTCCTGCACAAAATGTCATTCTGTCCGCTATGTGCAGATTATGAAAAAAAATAATTACTAATTAGTGTTTTTACCTCCCACAAAAATCAGTACAAACAGGAATTTGTCTTACAATTAAAAATAGACTTTTTTTTTTTTAATTAGAAACATCTGGCAGGCTAAACTGAACCTTATTCTTGTCCAACTTTGGCTTGCAGGCCCCACTTAAGGCAGCCCTGACTTACATATTATGATGACTGTGGCAATCTTAAGTCTCCAGACCCAGCAGTTCTACCTTAAAATGGTTGACAAGCAGCCATCAATCAGCCCCACTTGTGTCAGCAGCAGGTCAGCTGACCGATAATTAGCTTGCTCTGGCCACAAATCAGCAAACTAATGAGTTTGTATCAGGTCATCCTCTGAGCGCTCATCACTCTGCCTCAGTTCTGCATGTAAATATACTACATGGTGAGAGTAAATGGCACTGGAAGTTTTGCATACTCTTAGTGGATAAATGCTTTTTATTTTAGCCAGTTGTAAAATGACTGAGAAATGCAAAAGCAGGAACCAAAGAGCTGGGAAAAGTTTGCAATGTGAATCTTCTCCAGGAAAAAGCTAACAGCCTGGTTTAGTTTCTGTTGTCTGATGTGCTGCTTTCATATATATTTATTAAGAAACTATAAGTTTCACCTTGTAAGCACCATTTACTGAGTTAAAAACAAAAGCACCTTGTTTTAAACTTTGGGACACAGATGGCGATTCCCAATGTTCACAGTTTAGCATTTTCATGAGCAGCTCCTTGCAGCCACGTCACTGTCCTTTTCATCTAGTGTTATATGTGTTGTAGATTCCCTGTTCATGTAAAAACAAACCGACAAAATATTGTTGAAGCAAAACTTTTACATTTTTGTGATAGACTGTTACCAAATAATCACAGCTGTCTGTTGGCATATTATTTGATCACACTACTTACTAAAACACCACCAGTTTTCAAACCTTGAATTATTTTTTACAATTTATTTGATACAATGTTTGATGAAGCTTTAAGGGATTTACACAAAATTCTTCAGGAAACTTCATGAACAAGTTTTAATTTGCTCAAATCTTGCTGGCAAAGACAATCCTTATTCTGCTTGTGATGGAAATTTAAATAAGATGCATTTTTTTTTATCAGTGACCCTGATGAGATTACCATCACTCTTGGTACTCAACTTATTCATATCTGAATTCCACTTAATCATATAATTATTGCAGGTCTCATTGTATCATAACTCATCTTTCACTTTGTCTGTACTTTTACCTTCCCTGGGACCCCAAATTTTAAAGCCGCTGATCTCAAATCAGCAACTCTTAACAAGCACCATTGGATGAACATATACAATAAAACTATGAATTCATAATTTGCTGTGTAATTGTTATCTTTAGTGTCAAATCATGTTTACATTTTAATTTCACTTATGAGGGTTTGGCTTGATGTCAATATAATATACATTATTAGAAGCACGTGTGAAATGTGACTCTCCAAAAGTTAGTAGTTTTGTAGTGTTTCAAAGGAGGACATTGAGCCACAGCATTGTCACATAAGATCTTTCTTGCACTCTTTTAAACAAGAATATCTACATGAACAAGACACAATCTCAAATAAGTTGCAGCTATTTGCTCTTTTATGGACATGATGTAGAATCCATTTAATGAAAAAAAGTAAAATAAAATACAGAAAAGTTAGTTTGAAATATCCTAATGTTTAATGAAGGGTGATGTACTGATCAGCAAGAAAGGGGTACAGTAAAACTACGAGGGAAGGGGGAAACAGCTTGGTACTCAAAACATGTCGGTCCGTTTCAACTGCAATGCAATTTAATCCAGAGGAACTGCTGCCGTACCCTTGTGCACTTGCTTGTTGTGTGTCAAGGATGCAGGTGGAGGGCGCAGGGGAGGAGGCGCAAGGGTACTACGGAGATAAGTGTGCTGATGTTGTCACATAGAAGTAAAGGAAATGCAAGGGATAAAACAATTCCTTCTAGTTTTAACTATATCCCTCTGATCAAAGTTCAAAATGGAAGCACCCACCACATGTGCGGAGCTAACTGCTGGGCCTGATCATGACTTCCACTTTTCTTACATCTGGGGGTGGATAGGTTCTGTTTTTTTGTTTGTTTTTTCCTTTTTTCTGTTGGTTCTTAAACCCTCTTCAGAGTGCACTCATACTGCATATAGTTCGTAGATCTTCTTGGCGCAATACGCCAGGGCAGCCAGTGCTATCGTATTATGGAGTCTCTTTCTGTGGATGTCATCCCTGCGTACCAATACCACGGGCGTCGAGGAGGTGAGTGTATGCAGGGGCAGCCGCGAGAGTTTTTGGCTGTCATATTCCACCTGGTACTTGCAGCAGGGGTCAAATTGCCATGAAATCCCGTAGAGGGCAGCACAGGCCACACTGAGGGCGCCAGCGGGCAATGCCACATAGCGCGAGTATTCAACGGGTAGAGAAAGTGGCGTCAGGAGGCAAGCAGCGCCTGACAACACGGCCGTCTTGTGCAGGCAGTTGCCCACTGTAATCCAACGGGCCGTTTCATCTCCGATGCGTGTGGGCTCAATGACAATGTATTTATACTGGGCCTCCAGTGCCTGCTCCAGCTCATACTCAAACTGGTCCTGCGCATTCTCCCCATTGTAGATCTCGTGCACAATGTAGCAGTCTGTCGCCGCCATCACTCCCCTGTTTGGAAACAGAAAAACCAGCAAGGAGCAGTGAGAGAAAGGATAGAGACTGGAGTAACTAGACTTGGCACTTTCAAGACTGGTTTGCCTACATTTTTACATCGAACTGCCCATTTTCATGGACCTAAGAATATTTTTTGTCTGTCTTACCAAATCACAACATGTATGTGTAGATCAGCCAAAGCATTTAAACCAATGACAGGTGAAGTGAATAACATTGATCATCTCGTTACAATGAAATGGTCTGGTGGCATTCACGTAGATTCCACTTAACAAGCACCACCCACACAAACACCTTTGTAGATCAAGTAACCCCCCCTCATGGCAATGGCACTCCTAAATGGCAGTGCCCGGGGGACAATGTGGGACAGAGCCCAGGGCGTCAACCTGGCCTCCAAATTCCCCAGATTCCAATCCAATCAAGCATCTGTGGAACGTGCTGGTACGCAAAAGGTCTTGTGTCCATTCCTTGGCAGGTCAGAGCCAAGTCTGATCCACGGTGGGGTTTCTGACCTGTCAAGGTGTGGAAAACAGGACCTCTAGAGGGTGTCTTGTGGTGTCTGGCACCAGGAAATCTGCAGCGGATCCTTTTGAGTCCGGTGGATTGCAAGTTGATGTACCCTCATGTCCCATGGATGTTTGATCAGACTGGGACATGGGGAAACTGGAGACCAGGTTCACACCTTGAGCTCTTTGTCACATTCCTCGGGCCATTCCTGAGCAGTTTTTGTGGGGTGGCATGGCACATTGTCCTGAAGGGGGAGGGGGCACTGCCATCTGGGAGTGCTTTTACCATGAGAGGGTTTATAAAAATATACGTGTTACTCCCATTACTAACATGTAATCTGAAACGTTCATACATGAATTTCATATTTGTTTTCAGTTACAAAGTAAAAGTAACATAGCCTACAATCAGTTACAAACAATCTCCCTGACCAAAAACCTGAAAGCATTTTGTTAACGTGGTACATTCTAGATAAAAAAAAGTTTAGTTAATAAAATGGTGTTCGAGATTGTAAACACATTTTTAAAACATTATGAGGCTCACTTTAATTCATATTCCTGTGTACTACATGTAAATCAACATGTGGATATCCATTACTTCAAATGCCCACAGGTTGCATTGGTAATTTAGCTCCATATTGTTTTACTAAAATTCATAAAATGTGAAAGAAACCAAATGGTGATCACACATTTTCAGATCTTAAGTGCTTTCAACACAATGTTTGACTAACAGCAAAAAACCACTAAAGCGTGAAATATGAAATGACACATACAATTATACATTTGGGAATCTGTAACTAACAACTTTTATTTATTTTTTTCAATCTTGACAAATAAATTACGACCAATAACTACTTTTCATCTGGATGATTAATCGACTAATATTATCTGTAAATTTATAATTTTCCAGTTATTTGTAGATTAACTTGACATACGACCAACACGTATATTTGAATCAATGTCAACACTCCGAGGCCTTCCAGTAAATTTTGACAACATGGCAAACAGACCCTAACGACAACCTAGATAGACAATCAGCTCATTCGGCTTCAAAGACAGCGGGACAATGGCTAAAGGAGTAGTTGATAACTGTGGAGATCATTTAAGGACCACAGTGCAAGGGACATAATGTACAGAGCGTCGGTTAGATAACCCGCTCGCATGATAAAAAGTTGGAGGACTGACCGGCTAAGTTGAGGACCGTTTTACTTTCAAAACAGGTCGACAAACATAGCGAACAACACTGTTAGCTCAACCACAATTATGTAGCATGTATACAGTGGCGAATCATACCAGCATCCGACCCTACGGACGGTTAAACGTAACTTTTCCCACGGTTAATCGGCTGCTGAGAAATAACCAAAACATCACATGGGCTGCTAGTTTGTTTCCTTGCTAACGTTAGCTAGCTGTACACGTTAGCCTGCTAATGTTAGCTAACCCTGGGATAAAATTCCGACCTGTCGTGTTGGCATTTCACTTTAAGTCCCGAACGATATGCGTGTTCTGGATCTGGTGAATGGCGACATCGACAAAAGGATGTATCATATTAAAATATTTTCGTTAAATGGCTTAGATGTGGAGTAACTGACCTCTCCCTGCTTACTGGGACACCGCGCCTCCTTCCCAGCGACGCCATGTTGGAGATACAACTGTGATTGCAGTTGACGTATGAGAGCGCAGAGTCTTCTGGGTAATGTAGTGTGTCTACGCAGTCGACGCATCACTTCGACTCGACGCGGACTACTATTCCCATAATGCTATACAGTATGAGTACCTGCCTTTACGTATTTTATAATAGCGCATAGAAGTTTGAGAGGTCAGACCTCATTCTAAATAAATCTAACACAGTTGACGAAGCTATGTTTATTTAATATATAACGATTAGTCAAGTAACTATTTTAAAACTGAGCATCAAATAAATACAGTAGCCATTTAGATATCTAAATCGTCAATTGCACGTGTGGATTATATGCATCGGTTACAGCATATACAGTACGTGACATAGTGATAGAGTGTCCCAACCATCTGGTTCTGTTACAAAATTTGTGGTTGTATGTGTGTCTTGTACTCACCCATATTGTGCTCTGCGTGCTCTGTCTCTGTGACCCCGTGCGCGAGCACGGGCTCCCTGTCCGCGTGCTGTAACCTGAGGCGCTTTGGATGTAACAACTATAATGGCTACGTTCAGGAATGTGCGATCAGCTGAAACCAAATGCTGCGCCTGTGGCAAAAAGTATAAGAGCCTCATAATCGAGGAGGCTAAATGATGCATGCATGGCGAATCAATGCAAATCAAACCGGCGATATAAAGCTGTGATATTTGAATGATGTTTAAACCATGGTTGCTCGACCTGTCATGTCCCCCCTAGAACCTCTAATTTTCAATATGCGATCAAGAAACCTTTCACCTGATGTCTGCTGTTTGAAGACATGTTTATTTGAATCTTATGTTGATTTATTTATTAGATCAGATAGTCTTGGTTTAAATTGATAAGTATAGTTGTTCAGGCAAAGCTTTTTATTTATACTACTGGTGCTCTGAGCATGCTAATATATTTTATCAACTAAAAAGAACTGGGGTGAGATATGTTTATATTCCTCAACGTTAGATATCTAACAGACACTGATATCAATACACAGCTCTAGTCCTTTATTACACATTCGAATAAGCCTGTAAAATAACTATCAATGAAAAGTTTTCGATTCAAGAACTTAACCTGCCCCAGATTCCCAGAGACATGACAGAGGACATGACCTCAGTGTCCTCAGTAGTAGCCATGGCCCTGGTTGCAGACTTAAATCACTTTCACTGACACAAACACTTGGCAATTCATGATTCTTGATTTAAGAGAACTTTGGGTATCAATATGGGTTTATATCTTGCATGTTTGAGTTTTGAGTTTTTAGTTTATCAGAGATACCTCATTTCACTGAGATCACGTCTCCATGGTCTTCTTGAGGAATGAGGAGATGTTCTAAAGACTCAGCTGGGTTTGGGCTGAACTGCCTTGCTTTCAAATGGGAGACAAGCAGGCAGATTTCTTTCCATCTCACCCATTTTAGGGTGCTCACCTCACCCATTGTTAACAGCACACCATGTGACACAGAGCCCAGGTAATTCTTAATAGTGTCACTAGATGGCGCCAACATTCTTCCGTTTTTCTTAAAATTAGTGGCGCCTGTTGCAGGATGTTATTAGAATTGTTTGCTAGAGAATGACATGTGTTATGTTTTTCTGGTTTGGTGTTAAGTTTTGTATTAAATGTGTAGAGTTTTGCAAAATTAACTTAGAGTTTCAAAGACAGTGCCTAAACAATCAGAAAATGCTTTATGTGTTTAATATGATAGCTTTGATGTTACCATTACATATAGTTTAAAGCTGTATGTAAGTATCTCTGATTGTCCATGCACCACTTATGCAATGCATTAAGCTGACAGGATAAAAACAGTGGTGTAATGGAGGGTATACACAGGTGTACAGAATATACCCACCTCTTTTTCTGTCCTGTTTACAGTATACCCAATATCAGCCCAAAAGACACCGGAACAAATAAGTGAGTGTAACCACTTCCTCCTTGGTAATCTACCCATCTACCTATCAGTACACCCACCTCATCAACTACCACTACACGACTAAATAATAGCGCTCTGAGGTGGACATCAAGATATTTTCCAAATGTTGAAACGAACGCCACAGTCCCCTTTGAGGCACTTAGAGAATAATAATCCACACCTTATCCAATTTGTGCTCACCCGTGATTTCAAAGATTACTGTACTACCATGAGATTAAAATCTGTTCATTGTATGAATACTGGAAAAACATGATTGCTTTATAGCCACACTACAAGAAACTTGCACCGTAGTAAACAGCTCAGTTGCACCCTGACTAAAATATACCACACACTACTATCTTATCTTTTCTTTAGAGTTAGGCGTATGCACACCTTTCCCTGTTTTGGTATAAATACATACTTTGACACTGATAATGTGATTAATATTGTTTTATTTATTTATAGACAACAAGATAATGGAAAAAAAACAGCACAAAACAATATAACAAGAATGGGTATATTTTGGTAGAGCCACCTGCTCAAAAGTGTTAAATCAGACATTTGTTTTCTCTCAAGAAAACACACAAATGGAAACACACACACACGCACACACACACACACACAAATGAAACAAAACCTTGGCCTATCAATAGGTGAGTGTGTCACCTAAAGTAAAGATTCACAAAGGGAAAGTGGCTTCCTGCAATTACCTCTAAGTCATTAAAGCAGATAAGAGTCTGCCTTGCATGTGGATGTGTCCTGCCAGCGCTTGTTGAGTAACCTGAGGTATTTTTCTCCTCAACACTGAAGATTGTCGACAGCAAAAGCTCCCGAAGAGCCAAAAAGGGAAACTACAGTAAAACTTTTTTTTTTTTCAGTAAAATTTTTCTTTCGTGACGAACGTAATCATTTTGACATGAGCTGGTGAAAGCAGCCTTGTAAATACAAGAATTGAAAAAAAAAACCAACAAAACAGATCAAATGACAAGAGAAAATAAGTGTATAAGCTTCGGCCATCCAGTGTCATTTTCCTCACAGACAGAACAAAGGACAGTGGACACCACAGAATGTAAATGCCCTGAATGTAACAGTGCTGTTTTTGAAATGCTGGTTTGAGCAGAGATATTTATCCATATCCACACTTAGATGTCTGACAAGCCTCAGACCCAATTTATCACGGGTGTCCGTAATATTTGACAGTTATAATGACGAAAATAATGAGTTTTGTCTCCAGAGTTAAACTCAGTTTGTCTTTGGTTTACAAATCCCTGCACCTTTGACTAATCAATTCATGACCCCAATAATCATCAGTACATTTCTGTTACTGGTACGAACAGGAGTGGATAGAGTTACGCTGGAACCAAAAATGCAGATTATTTCTCCAAAATGCAGATTATATTTTTCAAAAATTACCCATTACCCATCAAATTCATGCCTATACCTCCATGCAGTCACCTAAAAAAAACCCTCTTTTGAGTAGCTTGACAAAGATGCATTTAGCATTCACAGTCTACCAAAAAAGTCATTCAGCCCCCAGAAACACTATTTCTGAGAGGAAGGGAAAGCAAATTTAAAAAAAAATACAGTAAAACAATATCAAAAGGGGGCTGAAATATAAAAGTCATTGCTGTTTGATTATCAGTGAAGCCGTCATTGCTTCCTTTGGAGAAATACACCTGGGTCGGTCATCTTGCAGCGCTGCTCACAACCAGTGAGTCTAAAGGAGGACAGGAAATTTGCAATATAAGATTTGACTCACATCTGTTCTCAATACAGGCCTAAAACCTTGCTTCCAGTCAGTGATGGGTCTGTATCCTGAATTTTTCTTTCTGAGGTAACACGCTTCAGCTTTGGTTAGTTTATTTGCTCATGTTTTTACAAGTACTGGCCAGCTGATTCACTTCCTGTTTGTGGTGAGTGTGTATCCCCATGTTAACGACCCGTAGACCCAACGTTGAGCTCAGACATCTTTGCCGCGAGATCAGTTGTCTCTGGAGTCACTCGGAGTCACGTTTAACAATGCCTGTAAGGTCCTTTGTTGTATGTCAGCCTGTAACTCCGATGCATGATGCCACACAGTACTTAACTCCTTGGGAGTCTCTGTCTCCTCGCCTTCTCTGTTGCAGCCATGTGGGGTCATTGATAAATATGTTCAAAGTACTGAGGCTGAGGATTCTCTTTGACGTATTTCTGAATGTACCAGCAGGTCAAATGGGCTTTCAGATCCTCTTCCACCACAAAATCCATGGCTGCCTGCCATCACAGAAGCATAAAATTGCATCAAAACAGTTCTGACAGGCATCTTATCAGACAGCTTTTAATATGAACATATTGGTCATTGACTTTTATATTTGAGAAATTCAACTTCATGTGGTGTTCTTGAGTTTTTTTATAAGTGGTAAAATCACCAGTGAAGTCATTAAAATAAGGTACTATTTCTCTTACTCCTCTCTTAATATAGTAAGATGGGTCTTCAGCTAATCATTAGTGTAATTTGGATTCATGTACAAACAATGTAGTTCACGGGGCGCTGGTGGCTTAGTGGTAGAGCAGGCGCCCCATGTACAAGGCTGTTGCCGCAGTGGCCCGGGTTTGACTCCAGCCTGTGGCCCTTTGCTGCATGTCACTCCCTCTCTCTCTCTCTCCCCCCTTCACACTTGTCTGTTCTATCCATTAAAGGCTAAAAAGCCCCAAAAAATATCTAAAAAAAGAAGACAATGCAGTTCACGATAAATGGTCTATACATTTTTTTTTTGGTTTTTATATGTCATCATTTACATGGTCAAAAGATTACAGATTGAGCCTTTAAGAAATGAACAGAGAGAAACACTCTCTTCTCTTGAGATCATGATAGATGTAAATAACCAGTGCTTATGAGTTTTACCTTGGCAAGGTGCTTGGCTATTCCTCTTCCTCTGTAAGCATCTGGAACTTCAGTGTGTTGCAAGTCCACTGTCTTCTTCCCAACATATTCATACAGAAGAACTGCTCGATCATGAGAGCCTGAGGGTAGGCAAAAGTTATAGGTCTCTGTTGTGTTAAAGGTATTTTATTCTTATTTCTTTTCTTTAATTATAGGCTACTGTTTGTAAACAGTATCATCAGCGAAAGTGAAAACCAACCCTAGATTGACCTTGCTATATTTGTGTTTTTAGTTTCTTTTTTGCTGCTGTGTCCGTGATTTTTGCAGCTTCCTCTTGCATGTGTGCTGCTTCTGATATGCCCCCTGGGTGCTACCTTATTATAGAGTCCCAGCCTCATCTGCACACTGTGGCCAGGAATGTCCAGAACATAACACAATAAGAAGAACCTAGGAAAATACAGGCAGATGGCTGCGTCTCTGTAGATAAACACACTGCCACACACTAGTGGATTGTAAGTGATGATTGAGAGGGATTATTTTTGTATGAGTCTATACATTGTTTTTTAGGAAAATCCTGCTTAGTATACCTTTAAGTTTGTCTCCACCCAACCTAGTTTCCTACAGCTTTCCAAAAGTAACCTGACCCCACCTTTGTAGGAGATACTGACAATACATTATGACAATATATAAGAGGGCAACTGTCTGTGTTTGAGGACAAAAATTACAGAGAAGATTAATAAATACTGCTGCTCACTACTATCACAACAAACAAAGACTTCTTACTTGTGCCTGCAACACAATCTCATGCTGGCTTAACTATGGAGTTTTGACATTTAAATCTGAGAACAAGACTGCAAGTAAAGTTACTGATCAAGTTGTGGTAGCTTGCAATATACATATAACACTGCAACATGGCTGCTCGATAAGTGAATGAGCATTCAGTCTACTTTAAACAAAAGAGTCACTGGTTTGATACCAAGTGATGTGCTGCAGACAATGTTTGTGGATAGGAATAATAGCTGGGTGGAGAGAAACAGACGTGATAAAGATCTTCATTCAAGGAAAAATGGCTTCCATCTTTAAGCTGTAAACACATCTCACATATCTGAATTGATACATGACAACAACTTACAATGAGTTTTAAACTTACCAAACGATATATGTATCATTTTGTCAAAACTGGCTTTTATTTAAACGTTTCAAAAATGACTGCCTAAACCCATATGGGTGTAACCAATATAATACAGATCTTGATTAATCAAGGAAATTAAGATGATGGGTGTTTAAAGCATGACTGATAACAAATAAGGAGAGGAACTATGTTGTTGTACGGGAACTTCATTAATGATCGATATTTACTGATGTCTATTAAATTGTCTTTAGTGATGGATGTTATTAAAGGTTGCGTATTTGCTTTCAGGAATGGAGTGGTGAAAATGTTTCCGAAAAACAAGCTGCTGAAGTTGCAAGTCAAGGAAGTCAGCAGCTTTAACCAGGAGGCAGTGTCGTCTGTTCAACTCCTGTCACGAAATAATATCCGAATAAAGACGTGACATCTGCTCTGAGTGAAACGACAAACACCTCTGTGTCTGAAATGGCAGCTGGAGTTATCAATGAGGACACGGCGACGATGTTGGCAGCGAGAAAAGCGACAACAACCACTGAGCTAACGTTAGCCAGCTAGCATGCTAATATTTCCATGTTGAACTTACCGTTGAGTCTTATAACAAACTGCCGACGCTTTTTATCGTGCTCCACTTGGATCTGAGAGTTGTTTGCGTCGAAGACATTTGCCTGTGCTGCCTGTGCTGCCTGTGCCATAGTAGCTCTGTACAGTTGACGATGGCTGCTTTGCTATCCAGCAGCGATGCTAACCAGAAATGGCTAACTTAGTTAAAATGAACAGCCAAAGCAAAACACTCTATCCAACGAAATCAGCTGTGAGGTCACGTGACAGCCAGCCAATCAGCGCCGGTGTTGTCAGCGAGGAGGAAACAGTGCGTAACAGATGTAAAATGATGATAATATTGATGTTAATGTGATATTGTACACATAGTTTTAATAACAGACATTCTGCTGTGTGTTATATAGAAGTGTTAAAGCTGAAAACATCAAATTTTGACATCGATCGTAAATGTTTCACATGCTGCATTTAGGTCACCTGGGAAAATAGAAGGTCTGTGTAAAAGTGCTTTAAAAAAATCCTCCTGAAATCCAAACTTTTGTTTAGTATGCATTTTTAATTTCTCTTAGCTATTTGGGATCAGTAAGACCCAATAAGTATAATAAACTTCACATTGTCGACAATAATAAAGTCTCAACATCGTAAAATGAGAGGATAAGATAGCCCCAAATGTCCTCAAATGTGTACTTCCTAATTATCAGTGTCTTAGCTTGTTACTTTTGCTAAACTTGGTCAAATTTGCTGCCATATCAAACTACAAATGTTATCATCATGAATAACAAGTTTCAACTATGAAATGCAATCAGGTTTTGGACTTTGTCCAGTTTTGTGTCGGGATCGGCTGCAGACTGACTGGCTGCCATCTTGTTTTTACATGGATCTAGTGTATTGTACTCAGACTACCACTAGATGGTACAAAAAGTGTCCACGCATGAGGACAGGTCTAAGTTGAGTAGAATGAAGTGAGAGCAGTGCTTAATTTGTAAAATTAGAAGTAGGGGAACACTTTGGGCCTCTGAGAGAGCACCGAGCCACCTTACTGCGCAACTCCGAATGGAATGGTTGTGACATCTAGTGTTGTCATGGTACTGAAATTGGGACCCACGGTACGATACCAGTGAAAGTATCACGGTTCTGAGTAGTATCAGGATACCACAGCAAAAATGAGGCAGATGTGCCTTTTGTCATTTATAAAAAGATAAATCACTTTTCTATAATACATCAATGATATTTCAGTGGAATAAATTACTTATTGACTCAATCATACTTCAAAACAGCATCAATAAGTGATTAACATAGGGGGGATTGAAATAAGATAAATAAAATAAAGATCAACCAGCCACCCTCCTCCCCTGACAAGTACAGAACAGTCCCTTCATAAGTAAAGAACAGTCCCTAAAGTGCGGTGAGGTTTGTGGGCCGTTACCTGCCACAAAGAGAGAAATGTGAATGGCTCGTTTCTCCTCTGACATGCCACATGCCCGTGTGCCGCCATGGCTCGGTTGTCCAGGTACTACTGGGCAGTCATGACGCCAACGAAAGAGGGAATTAAGCTACTGGACCTGGAGTCGGACTTCTCTGTCACCAGTAAGCTGTTATCTTGCGCCGCAGAGCTGGCGCAAATTTGAGTAAAATGCTCGCACGTAGAGCTCTGTGGAAAACAAATAACTGCCGACAAGTAAAAAGAAATAAATAATAACATTCACTGCTCAAAGATACTCACATGTCTGGAAAACAAACCACTACAGCAGCATATTGAGTGCCAGGTGGCCAGCGCGCCGTTATTGACCAGTGCATGCCATTATTGGACAGCGCATGGACACTCAGCCTCTTGCGATTGGACTTTAAACTTATCCCACAGTAGTGATACGTGACGCACCGTAGTACTACAGTACTCCACCCTAAAAGGTCAACTAAACCCTTAATATGATGTCATCATATGAGGACACAGAGTCTCAAGACGTTATTAAAAGTGTTCCTCAATTTGCATTCTTGCCTGTACTTGTGTTCTTGTGGACTTGTGAAACGTCATCAGTCGCAGCCCAAGTACTGTTCCAATTCAAAGTCCGCATCCAGCCAATCATAGTACAAATGCCCGGATGTGAACTTGCTCTGCCCATTCCATCGGGATGCATTGGGAGGTGACTTGTGTGGACTTTTGACAGCCAGGTATCCCAGAATGGATTTGTCACAGACCAGTGGCAATGGCAACCATCCTTGGGAGTTTGTACTCGCGAGTCAAACTTGCCAAGTCCGAACTCCCAAGTATGCAAGTCCAAACTTGGCATATTTGGTATTGAGAAACGCCTTAAGTGTAAGATCAGACACCTTGTAACACCCTATTAACATTTGTTACATTTCATTTTTATGCCATTTCATTTTGGATTGGAAAAAATGAAAGAAATATTGCCCATGCAGTGTGTAAAATGTATTGCATGTATATTTTCAACAACACCAGTCTAACTTTAATCTGTAATGTTACCTGATACTATTACTGTAGATACAGCTAATTAGAATCAGTGCTGGATTGGGCCTACTAGTTACACTGTAAAAAAATGTAGGCTAAACTCCGTCCAGCACTCACCCTGGCAGATGCAGAGAAGCTCGTCCACGCCTTTGTCTCCTCCAGGCTGGACTACTGTAATGCACTCCTCATCGGGATCTCTGGCAAGAGCATACAGAGACTGCAATACATCCAGAACAGCGCTGCCAGGATCCTGATGAGGGTGCGCAAACACGATCACATCACCCCCATCCTGAAATCGCTTCATTGGCTCCCTGTCCCACTGTGGAACGCCCTCCCTGGCCACCTCAGGGCCCCACAGACTACTGATGTTTTTAAACGAGACCTAAAAACCTATCTTTTCACAAAAGCATTCTGCTAAATGTCTTTTATAGGTTCCCCTTTTAACTATTTATCGTTTCTAATCGTTTTTAATAATTTTTAAAATTGTATTCATTCTAACTGTTTTAATTGCTTTTTTTCTGGTTTGTTTGTTTTTCTCTGCTCTGTAGCACTTTGAGATGGCTAAAATGTAAAGCGCAATACAAATAAAATTTGTTATTATTATTATTATTATTAATGTAAAAATTCAAATCAAAATAATGTAATTTATTACATTTGATAACTTTTTGATTTTTTTGTTGTAACGTGTTTTAAACTGAGCAATAAAGTTGAAAACTAGCCCATGCCAATACAAGGCATTCCTGCACAGAAAAAAAAGATGCAAAGCAACAGAATGAATATTTTATCATACATATACATTTTTAATTAAAAATAATATATTCAGTGTGACCCCAATCACCAACATTTTGACTATCAACTGTAATTAGATGACATATTTGTTCTCAGTAAATGCCACTGGTCACAATTATATTTATTTTGTAATCTAGCTATATGTAATTTGCTACATATGACCAGTTACATGTGATCAGTTACTCCCCAACATTGCTTAGAATTGCCTCATGGCGTAAGATTAATCCACTAATGTAGTTTTAACCTATAGTCTCAAGACTAAAAGTGTTTTTATGCAGACTAGTGATGAATCTAAGAAATAGTTTTTGATAGTTCAGGTGAGGTCACAGCTCACAGATCTGCAGTGACAGCTTTGTCACTGTGTGTCATCAGCAGTGCAAATATAAGGTCAGCAGTCAAATCCCTTCAGTTGGACTTTAGAAAATTCGTATTTCTTTCAACTTTTGTTTTGAATTGTATTTATGTAAATTACATACTTAGATGTGATAGAAACTTGACTTTTGCAGCATTTCCAGACATTGTAGGCAGGTATGTCAAGATCATCAACATTACAGTGAAGTAATCCTGTTAAGCTGTTGGCTTAATCCTGCAAACACTAATAGAGTTTGTCAACTGTGTGTGGGATTGTGTGTTTCTTTGGGACACTGTTGTATAGACCTGTTTTTGCCAGAGTTAGAGGGAGCACACCTATTTCGCAGATGGATAACAGTATCAGCTAGAATTTTTTACGCCTCATTTAGTGGTTTTTCATTGAGCTTTTGAAAATGATGTCCAAGGCGCCAAGGTAAGGCAGCATTATCTAGCTGTTTCTCTACACCTGGTCAACTGATTGGCAGTGAATTCTTTTTTTCTTAAGGGTGTGATGTAGATGTTTTTTTTTTTTGTGTGTGTGTGTGTGTGTGTGTGTGTCTGTATTTTTCTAACCCTTACCTTCATGAACTGTGTGCGTAGTCTCTACATCACACTCTCATGACTCCCAAATGTTAATAATTCCTGGCCCCATCCTGCTGGGCAGTAATTGACTACATGTCCTTCCAAAATTAATAGAAAGTGACAATTTGTTGCAGCATTACTTGACCACAGGTAACGATTTTGCATTACATTTTTAAACAGCGCAGTAGACTGATTTAGAAAAGCTGATATTGGAGGGAAAATACCCCCTTGGATGCCCCTACAGTAGATAAAACACGATAAAGTGCCCTCTATGATGGCCTTAGAATTAAGAAAATGTCATCCATATAGGCTCCCTTGCATGCTAGAAGACTTTCTGACGCAGATGTGTTCCATTAATTTTGACCATATCCAGAAGCTGCATGAGCTGCCTAAGAAACATAAGAAATAAATTCAAATAATCAGAACAGGAGTGATTTCCTCAAATACAGCCAAATAAAATGTGATAATAACACCGTGACCCCCACTAACTAATTGTTTCCTGAAAGTGCAGAATTACAGGATGATTCATGCTTAACTATCTTAATCTGATCTATAACAGGTGGCCTGAGACCCTGCTAAACTCTAGGACCAACAAACCTGCACAGGAGAAAGGGGGGAAGGTCAGTGCCACATTCACTTCAGAAATGCCCATTTCATAATTAACTGATGCTCATGACCTTAACCAAGGATTTCCTTGTCTGGCATTTTTCAGATTCAGATTTATCAGATTCAGTGTGTATTGATGCATAGATATGAAGTGTCTTGTGGATAAGGCAGCATGTTATGACTTACTTAACATTTAAATTTTTCATTCTTAAAAAAAAAAACGTCCCCCACCACAGACCAGGACTTAGCTGTGTTAAAACGATGTGCAACCATGAGAGGATTACTAGACAATGGGCCCCTGGGCAAGGATATACAAAAGGCCCCCCACCTCTCCTACAAAGGGGCAAGACACACACTTTGCAGTTGTTTTGGGTTGTTGCTTTGCATGTCTTTGTACTGGTAGTGTACCTTCTTGTGGTTTTGTGTCTCTTTGAGGTATTTTTGGTTCATTTTTGGCCAGTTTGTGTGTCTTTGTGGTTTTTCTTCGCCATTTTTGTAGGTGGTTTGTGTCTCTTTGTAGTGTTTTTGCATCTCGGTTATTTTGAATCTCTTCCTGGTCAGCACATGTTAATTTGAGTAATGCATGTATAGGGGCCAGGAGGCCCTCCTTACACTTTTGGCCCCTGGGCCTTTGTTCTGTTCAGTAATCCTTCCATGTGTGCAGCACAGCAGAGTTGTTGAAATTGTTTTGAGTTGTTAAATTGGCTCATAATCAACTGGATCATGTGGGGTCCTTTAAATAAGATCCACAAAATATATGTTAGTGTCTAAACCCTGGACCTAATACTCATGAACTCAATTAACACATCAACATAACAAATAAAGTCAGAAACATTGAAATTTGCAGGGTTTTGTTTCATTTTGTAAGTGTGCTGAATATGAAACTGCTTGGACTTTGTTTAACTGGTTTTCATATCAGCAGTGAAGCTCACTGGCAAATGTGGTTTGAAGAGTCGTAGTACGACATCTTACTTTATAACAACTTCCTCCTGACTGTGCATGCAAAGGTGTGTTCAGATTATTGGTCTATGCTCTGAGGCCCCTTGGGATATTTATTTCACAACATAAATGGGAAACATTATTCCCCAATAAAGATACTGATATTAAAATATATAACATTATATTATATTAACAACAGAAATGTTCTGTTTTGTTCACTTTACATGGACATTATTTCCTCTGAGTGGGTGGATTTTGCTGGATGTGCATGTATTGTTTTATTTATGTAGCCATTAATGGCTGAAACTCAAGTCAGTGCATTTACAACCAGCACAAGCTGCTAAGTAAGGACTCTTCGAGCCTCCTCTAATTGATTTCTCTGTCTTGTGGTCCAGCCACAGATTGATTACCTCTGCAGTTGGTGAGGCTGCATCTCTAGAGACTGGAATAGACCGCCTGTGTCTGATGGCTTTCCAGTGCTCAAGTGTGATTAAGTTCAAGTGTGGGTTTGTGTGTGTCCACAATCACAGTGTCGGTCAGATGGTACTTAAGTGAATTAAGAGCTCATGGGGATTAAAATGTTCTCTCCAGAGGTGATTGGATTGGATGAGTCCATGTTGGGACAGGGATGACCACGAGGTGTGATGTTTGATATTTAAATGTTGTTATCCTCAAAGCTAAAAACTATAGAGAAGGACATAATTTTGCAACTTATTTTCTCAACAATCATTGTTGAGCCTCTGCTCTTGCTCTTTCTCTCTCTCCCAAAGGACCCAGCAGCATCAACTGTGGCTGCATCTGGTGGAGGTAAACAGGCCAGCAGCAGTAAAACCAGCGTTAGTGGTGGAAGGAGGAACAGCCTCAACAGTAAAGGGAGTGATTTGACTGCTAGTGGCAGTAAAGCTGGTGGCAGTTTGAAAAGAGGCAGCCTTGGCCACCAGGGTACTAGACAATCATCTCGCCCAGCCAGACCAGCTCTCCGCCTCAGTAGCAGCCGGAGCTTTTCCTCCCTCCACACCTCCTCTCTCACTGCTGCTCAGTTCATGAGAAACAGCCGCTCTCTCAGCAGACTTGACCAAAGACCCACTGGAGACGGTAATTTCATTCTTATATTACAGTTATAAATCCTATATCTGTTTAAAAATCTAAATAGTTTGGCTCATTTTTATTATTTTATTTGTTTGCTTTCTTAAGTTGCACCACAGCTAGGAATTTGTTAAATTAAAAAGAAGCTTTGTAAGAAAATAATGATAAATATCACTGAAGAAGATTCTTAAATTGTTTTATTTACCACTTTCGTTTCTTTACTGCTGTCTCTGAAACAGATTCAGACCGTGTAGTTTCAAGTTCACAAATAAAAAAAGGACAAAGCACAGAAAAGACAGCCCTCAATTCTGGCCAGCGGTCCTCTTCGGTAGAGCAAATAAGGTTTGTTGCTGTTGTTTTTTTCTCAAAGTCTCCTGGATTTTTCTTTTTATTTGAAATGCTGTTACTGTGCTATCTTTCAAGTGAAATACAGTAAGTGGTTTTGTCAATCTATTCCATGCGTGTTTCTATCTTTAAAGGGACAGCAAAGAGTGTGATGGTGACCAAGCTGAGAAAATGAAAACAAGCAGCTCCTCTGAGCCACTGGAGTCTTCTTCCTCTTTAGTTTCTGCCACTGCATGTCATCATCACTGCAACAAAGTAAAGAAACAGGTACTTCCACTTTTAATGTGTATTTATGAGTACATTTTTAAAGTGACTGTTAGCTGCTGCTGTTTTTACCAATCTGCATATCACATACATACAGTACATTAACGTTACATACTTAACTGTATATTTTCTTGCAAGTTGATTAGAACTGACACGTGTAGCCCCTCCATATAAAGGTGGGCACTGCAGTAATCTTAAGGATCCAATTTCTTTGTTGACTTGCTTGCATAAAAAAGCCAAATTAAGACATTGTCGGCTGGCATAAAATCCACACCAGTTTGGTTTCAGAGCCAATAATGGCACTGTCTCATGACTGTGGCAATGCACAGAGTGGGACTAGCAGGAGTATATGATTAGAGGTATTGTTCACTCTGGTCTCTTGCTGGTTGCTGAAGGCATGCTACGTTTTGGGCTGTGTGTTGTTCATTCATTTAAATGATAGTTTGTTTTCTGCATGATTACTGTCCCACAAACACCATGTTGTTGATTCTGTTCAGTCAGCCACTCTCTCTAAGCACCCTGCAAGATATTATTACTATTATTATTATTATTATTATTATTATTATTATTATTATTATTATTGTTATTATTGCTGCTTCATGCTAAATAAAACAGCTGGATGTTGCTGGTGAGTGGTGTGCTTTTATCATAGACTTTGTAAATAATGGTTGTAGCATCTGTGATGTCACCCATTGGTTTGTGGAGTGCTGTTTCGAAGCCTCTAGTTTGGCATTTTGACTGTCAGAATCTTGGGTTTTTTGGAGCCAGAAGTGAACATATTTGAATGAGAGGCTGGCACTGTGGAGGAGCGAAGAGTAGATCTGACTCACTGACAGTAGCAATGCCTCTCACATGTCCTATCACTCAAGTGACCCTGCCATTAAATATGTGTAATGTTGGGTCTTAAAAAAATGTAAACAGATGAGATAGAAAAAACCCCCAAGTCCGTACAGTTGTCATTGAACTATATTAACAATAAAACCAAACCAACACCGTTTTTTGTACCAAGCCATAAACATGTTTTTTCCGCTGTTAAGTTGGGCATTTTAACATGGGAGTCTATTGGGACTGACTCTGTTTTGGGGCCAGCCTCAAGAAGCCATCCAATAAACTTCCATATCTGGCACGTCCACATGGGCTTCATTTTTCAACCTCAGGGGTTGCCACTTGGCTTTTTACCACCATATACTTTGTAAGCTTGATGTCAACTGTGTATTCAGCCCTCTGTTAATGTAGCATTACAATAGCTACTTAGCTAAAGTTAATTTCAAGATGTTGTTGTCATAGAAACAAAACCCAAATGTGGCATGTCGTTAAGAAAAAGCGCTGGAATGAAGTGCTCCCCAGGGCCTTGTGACTGCTTTTCTAGTGAAGAAAAGCGCCATGTGGAAACAGGTCCTCGTCTTGCCATTGAAATACTAGTGTTCATATTACCCAATTAATGTCACTTTGTGTAATATTTCCAATAACTTGTAGAAAGCTCCAGTATATACTGATGATACTATATTCTCCACCAACTGTTGGAAGTCTTCTTTTGCTGCCTTTAAATCCAATTCATTGTTTTTTTTAACATGACTTTATTTAATTAAGGCCTAATGTTAAGAAATGCACCACCAAGAGAACATGTGCTGTGAATGATGAATCCAGTACTTTAGAAGGTACATATAAGAACAAAACTAGTTGTTGCTCTTGTTAATTATTTCTGGTTGCAAAACAGCAGCAAATCCCCCATTTTCTCACATCCCCTCAGCTGTAGTACTATCCTCTTTTCTCTCCCAGGAGCTGAAACGCTCTGCTCCTGATGTCTCACGCTCAGCACTCCCTCGTTACCTTGGGCTAAAATCCCTTGAGTGCAGAGACGTTGAGGCCTCCACTATTGTGAGTCTGATCCTGACACATTCTTACAGAAGTTGGTGTATGAAAACACATTTAGATAATAAATGATGATCATTGGTAAAGTAATAGATACCATTTGTGGAGTACCCTAGTATTTCTTTGGCGCATAAGATGCTTTGCTTCTCCTTCAGCCTGACCTGCTCAACTTTAAGAAAGGATGGATAATGCGGCAGGATGCATCTGGACAGGTGAATTGGCCAATACAATGTCACTTGAAATTTTAGGAACAGTGGCATGATTACAGGTTTGACAAGCTAATAATCTCGTACTGCTCTACTTATAGTGGCAGAAACACTGGTGTGTCCTGACTGACCAAATCCTGAGGTTCTACAAAGATTCAATAGCTGAGGAGGTGCGCTTGTTTCTGCATTATTCTGCTTCATTAAATAAAAAAATGAATGTAATTTTACAGCTCATATGTCTGTTCATATGGAGATTGATCCTATAGCAAACTTAAAAAGAAATTCATGACACTTTACTCAACATTAACTGTGAGTGAATGTCTGAATGCAGGTTTATGTTACAGACATATTTGCCCTAAGCTGTCTTGTTCCCTGATTGTTCATTTCAGGCAGCTGATGTGGAGGGTGAGATAAACTTGTCCACATGTTTTGACATCAAAGACTACCCAGCTCAGAAGAACTGTGGTTTTCAAATTCATGTGAGTTCAATACCTGCTCAAATTAACAGTGAAATAAATGAGTAATGCACATAAAAGCACATATATCATCATAATTGTCCTGTTTTTTTAATTAATTATGGTGACGATTTCATTGTATCCACACATTCACGGCTTGATGAATATTTAGAGCAATTCAAAATCAACTTATTTAGCTGCTACAGAGGCAAGTACGCTAAATATGTGGCAGTGTCAAACAGTCTCTTCCAGCAGTTGATGCTGGTTGGTGCTAGAAAAGAATGGATCAGCAGCTCATTTGTGATGATGCTCATTCTGACTTTTCGACTGGTGTGCAGAGACTGTTTGGTGAGATTTCTTTTGAGGCATTTAGGCATGGACCTAGTATGGAGAAACTTTGTGAACACACATTCTACAGGCTCTGCTGCTTTGCACTTGTACCAAGGTTGATTTTGGTTTGTGTTCCTCAAATGTTTATGTTGTTAAATATCTGGAGTGTGGATTCTTCATTTTTGAAGAAACTTTTAGTATTCTCTGCAAACTCCACTTCCTGTGTAACCCCCTCATTTTGTGAATTGTTTATTTCTCTGCACCCTTGCAATCTTAGCTGGACTTCATCTGAAGGCAAATGTGCTTACTTACTGTAACATTGTTTCATTGAGGTTTTGTAAGTCTAAGTCCAGTTCTTTTCTGGTGTGAGATGTAAACTACGTTGTTGTCTTTGGTCTGCTCTCACATTGTTTTGTAGGGAGAAGTTGAAGGAATACTTGAGGCAACCGTTTCAAAAGTTTAAATTAACTTTTTAAAAAAAAAAAAAAAAGATAGGAGGAACCAAAATAATTCTGAACTACAGAAACTCTTGAATACAGTATGTGATATTTGTCTGGATGCCATTGCAATTACCTGATACAAAACAACCAATACAATCAATATTCCTGCTTTCCTGTTGTGTAGTATTTTGTATTGTGCTGTTTTCTTATTGTATGTGCCAATAACAATCAATCCTTCTGCTACAGTCTATGCACATCTAATTCTTCTTTACAGCCTATTGTACTACATTTTTAAAACAGTTTCACAACACATTTATATCACTATCCACAAAACATATTTCTTAAAGAGACAGTTCACCCCCCAAATCAAAAATTACATATTTTTCATCTTACCTGTAGTGCTATTTATGAATCTGGATTATTTTGGGGTGAGTTGCCAAGTGTTGGAGATACTGGCTGTAGAGATGTCTGTCTTCTCTTGAATATAATTGAACTAGATGGCACTCAGCTTGTGGCGTGCTAAGCACAGAAAAAGACATTTGAAAACTTAGGAGTAATGTCTCTTTCCAGTAATCATGACCTGGTCATATCTGGAGACATCTCTACACCTGATATCTCAAACACTCTGCAGCTCATACCAAAAACAGTCTAGATTGATAAAAAAAACAGCTATAGGTGTAAGGAAAATTATGTTTTTTTGGTTTTGGGGTGAATTGTCCCTTTAAGAAAATTAATTTTGTATGCTTGACCATGAGAGAGAAAATCAAGGTAATCCAACATTTTAGATAAACTGTGACAAGATGTTACTGCAGGATACATAAATACAACTAGAAACCATTTCTTAAAGCCAACACATCCACCACATTCCCCTTTAAGGTGTAATATTTTCTGTTTCCACAGACTAGAGATGGCGTGTACACACTCTGTGCTATGACCTCTGGGATGAGACGCAACTGGGTCCAGGCAGTGTTGAAGAATGTGAGGCCCAGTCCTCCACCTGACATCACTAAGTAAATAAAGTTGTCTTTAGTACTGCAACCTTGGTGTCAGTTAGCAGTTTACATCTTGAAATACCTCCACTCGCAACAAGCAGTTTTATGGCTGTTATTGGATTAAAATACATTTATCAATATGTTTTGTTGTCATTCCTTGCAGCTCCCTTTCAGAGCAGAAGAGTTTACAGAAATTGCAGCATACAGACTCACAGTCAGCCGAGGGTCTGGAGAAAGCTGAACACTCAAACAGCTTTTTGCAAGAGCAGAAAACCAGTGACAGAGGATGTGCAGAGGAAACACACCAGCAGCAGAAAGAGCAGGAGCCTAAATTGCAGCTAGAGACAGAGAAGAGTTCTGCTGATGGAAGCTCAGCATCGTCCACATTCTCCTCCTCTCATCAGTCCTCCCCCGTCTCACCCTCCACCTCCTCTGCTCTGACTCCCATTAGTCGTCCACAGCAGGTAGAGGAGGCTGAAGGTGCTCCCTGTCTTCCTGTTGCAACCACACAGACTGGTAAGTTGTTAAACAAACTGAAGCGAATGATAGAGCAAGACCCATTGCTTGTGTACAATGCTAGTGTTACATTTAAAATCATAGTGCACGAAATTAATTTCTTTGTTCTGTGCACCAGGTGTGACGGATGCATCATCATGCGTAGAAGGAGCTGGAAATGACAGCTCTACTTCCACAACAATGCTGTCGAATGTTGAGTGTTTCAATGAATTTTCAAATACACAGAGTGAAACTGAGCAAACTAAAGCCACACCTCAGAGCGATAATATCACTTGTGAGTGCAACAAGGAGGCAGAAAAATTGCCCTGTGAGCAGCAAACTGGACAACTTGTCAAAGAGGTAAGATTATGTTTGAGTATGTGCATGTAATTCTGCCATAAGGACGATTACCTCAAGAAAAAAACACTTGTATTTGAATACCTGTTTAGTGTGACAATTTCATTTCTACTTCTCTGCAGCTGGAACGAACACAGAGGGAACTATCTCGACTCCAGCAGCTAAACAGGAATCTGCAGGATGAGCTCAAACAAGAGAGAGAAAGTCATTCGTGGGAAACGGTTCATCCACAGGTAAACACAGACATTTAGATATTCACCAGTTTAAGTCATTTTTCAGGCAATGCCCTGTAAAAACAAGTTCCACGTACACTGTAATTAATGTACACACAGAGAAAAAAGTGTATCTGTATTCTGTGATAAAATATCAGTATGCATGGCAGAGTTTTTCCTAATTAAACCTCATTGTTGTCCCATAGAATGATGCTCCCTCAAACTCACGTTCGAACCATGCATTGGCTTTACAGCGCCTGCAGAAGATAAACCAAGACCTCCGCTTTGAGCTGGAGGCTCAAAAGAGGGGCCAGGAGGAAGCCAGGGAAGTTGAACTACGGCGAAGAGTAGATCTCCTGGCTCAACAAGCACAGTTGCTGGTCACGGGTGATGCCACAGCACTCGCACAAGCCCATCTAGAGCAAGACCGTCGGTGGTTTCATGAGCAGCAGATAGAGTGGGAGCGCTGCGTGGCCTCACTGAAGTCCCAGCTGAACGCCAGCGAGGAGCAGAGGAGGGAGGCCGTGTCACAGTTCACACAGCTGCAGCAGGAGTTGCAGAGTTATCACAGTCTCCAACAGGAGGCTGATCGCTTGCACAAACACCTCCAAGAGGTTACAACTCAACTTCATGCTAATGAGGAAGCGCAGGCTCAAAAAGAGGCTCGTCTACAGAAGCACCTCACACTCCTTCAAGAAAGTCAGGACAGAGAACGGAAGAGCTTGGCTGCCAGCCTGGCACAGGCAGAGCAACATTCACAAGACCTTCAGCAGAGACTGGATCGGGCTGAACAGCAGGTGGAGAGCCTAAATAAGACCCAGGCCTGGACCAGAGATATTGAGGAAGCTCAACGACAGCTTCAAGAGGAGCTGGTGTGCACAATATCTGCTGTGGAAAAACTTCAAGAGGAAAGAGAGCAGCTTGATCGCCGCTGTCAGGAACTGCAGAACCAGTTATGTGAGGCAGATGGGGAAGTGAGCAGGCTGCAAAGCCGCTTGAAAACAGATGAGACTCACTATTACAATCTTGAGCACTCATATGAGAGAGTTAGTGAGGAGCTGCAGGTGGCCTTAGGGAAGGTGCAGCAAATGGAGACTGAAACACAGGACATGCGAGAAGGCTACGAGAGACTCCTGGACAGGAAGGAGCAAGAGCTGATTGAGGTTTTACTGAAGATGGAAGTCCTAGGTAACAGTTTGGAGGAGACAGAAGTGAGGCTTAACAATGTATTGAAAAGTTGCATCTGTGCCTCTTCTCAGCTGAGGGATGGATCCTCAGGGCCAAAGGCAACAGACCGATTTTCTAACAGCTCAAATGCAGCTGAACATGCAGGAGATGACCCAGAAAGATTTATGTCTGTGATCCATACGCTTGAAACAAAGCTTTATGCAACAGAAGAGAAGCTAAGGGATATCATGCAAAGACTGGAGGAGCACCATAGCCACATCAGCTGCCAGGACCCCCACCTTTGCTCCCAGCTCACTCGGAGCAGAGCCACCGCTCAGCACCTCAGTCTGCTGCTTCACAGTCAGGCCAAGCAGAGCCAGCACTTTGCCCAGGAGACAGAGAACCGCTGCAGGATGTTGGTCGGTAGGTTTCAGGTCGCACTGAATATCGTGCAAGCTTGCAGAGAGAGGCTGCAAGCCAAGCCCATTAATATTACAGACTTTGAGAGGCAACTGGCCACCGTTGCTGCGTGCCTTCAGCAAGGAGAGAAAGATGCAGAGAAACAGCAGTGTGAATCACACAACGCCAGCAAAGGAGAGGACAAGATCCTCAATGATGAGGTATTAGCTGGAGCTGAGAGCAACACTAGTGCTGAGAGTAAACTCACTAATACTGTACAATCAGAGGATGACATTGGAAGTGTTGGGAGGTGTTTAATGAGGGAAGTATTTGTTGTAGAAAAAATGGTGTCTGTCCTTCAGAGTCAACATGGGCAACTATTCTTAGCACCAAGAGAGGATGAGGGGGGTTTGGCACACAGGTACAAGAGCATAATCTCCCAAAGAATAGCCTTAAAAACAGAAAAAAGGACTCAGTCCGGAAGAGCAGAATGTGATAACAATGGGTCTTTAGAGAGTGTCATTAGTGGAGTCTGTGCTGAAGCAGAGCTTATTTATAGGGCCTTAAAGTTTCAGCAGCAGTATGAGAGCATGACTCAAGTAAATAATCAGGACATGGAGGATCAAAGGAAGAGTTTGGCAGACATCAACCCACCAGAGCTGGCTCCTTATAAGGAGCAGGTAGGACAGGGCAGAAGTTTAGAGGGAGCTGCAAAACCAGTAGAAAAGGATGAATCTGAAGTCCAAAAGGTCGAGGCAGAGAAGGCACCAGAGTGGTTAGAGAGACTTGTATCCCGGCTGCAAAAAAGGGCTGAATTCTTACGCCAACTCTGCCAAGAGATTTCTAATGACAATGGAGCAGAGTTCAGTGTGGATGATAACTGGGAAAATGCCTCTGCAGCTGATTTAAACTGGATGCAGGAGCAGGCAAAGTTCATTTATTTGTCAGACAGGCTGCACTCGGATTTACAGCAGCAGCAAAGTGAGGTGTTAAAGGACAAACTGCAAGCTTTGTGCAAAGAGCAGGATATTACTTTGAAGGATGAGCAGGCGGCTTTCAATCATACTTTATGTCAGCTTCAGGAGGACAACAGTGCTTTAAGAGAGGAGCTGGAGTGTGCTGAGCAAAAGATAATATCTGCAGAGACTGGAAACCAGAGACTCCTGGAAGACATAAGGAAAATAGAGGATTATCATGAGGGGCGGATCAAAAAACTGGAGACAGAGTTCCAGGAGAAGATAAGGGAGCTACAACAGATACATGAAGAGGAGATGAAACACTTGCATGGTTACTACACCAAGTCTTCCAAAGAGAAACAGAGCAAAGCCCACACAGAGGCACCTGCTTTCACTGATCATACCTCCTCCCTGCCAGACCAGACTGTGATGGAGAGGAAAACAATGCTGGGAGGTGGAGCAGTAGCCATGAGAGGGGAATACCAGAAAGATCTAGAAAAACTTGAGGTAACAAAACCTTATTTCTTTATCGGCTACTTGGTCTATTTAAAGGTCCAGTGTGTCGGATTTAGGGGGTTATATTGGCAGAAATGAAATGAAGTATAATACATATGTTTGCTTTTTCATTGTGTTTTTGTTACCTCAAAATAACCCATTTTAAGTAAGTAGTTATTGATTTTGATAAGAAACATTTTTATAATTCTATAACAGGTATCCTGTGATCACAGTTTCACTGCTATGGAGGAAATGCACAGGCAGCTGATAGGTGACTTACAACAGCAGCATCAGACAGAGGTGGCAACACTACTGAAGGAGAAAGACAAGATGCTGCAGGAAGAGACAGCTGCCACAGTGGCAGGTAAACCTCTTTCAGCAAGAAATCATACAAACAACAAAATCACTGCAGCCCTGTTAAGTCAATAAAAACTCTTTGACTTATTTATTTTTAGTTATGGGGATTGTTTTGTAGAAGTTGTAACATGTTAAAATTGTTATAAGTTGTCACATCTTTCTACAGCCATTGTAGCGATGAGGAGAGCCCATAAACAGGAGCTAGAGAAAAGCCGACAGTCTCAGCACATCAAGGAGAGCGCTGACATCACAAAACTACAAATCGAATATGAGTGAGTGACTACTGGTCCCTTAACTGCATTTGTTTTTCAAAAGGCTGCTACTGACAGACAGCTGTATACACGTCACTCTGTCACTGCAGCATTTATTGCAGGGCTGTTGTAATGGATTATATTCTGACCTTATACAGTAAACTGGTTTCTCAATATAGTGTATATGGTATGAGGTGGATGTAGAATTACGGCAGGAGTTACAGTAGATTTTTTTTTCATTTATTCATGTCTTGTTCAAGAAAGATTTAAAATATACACTCACATTGTACTTGTATTTACAAACCATGCATAGGATACTGGGATTTTCCTGGTTCAGTAACAGCTCATATGTCAGCCTACTCAGGATCAAAACTGAAGTAGCTTAGAGACAGTTCATCCCAAAATCAAAAATTCACATTTACCTCTTACCTGTAGTGCTAGTTATCAGTCTACATTGTTTTGGTGTGAGTTGCAGTGTTGGAGATATCGGCCATTGAGATGTCTACCTTCTCTCAAATGTCATGAAATTAGATGGCACTACGTGTGTGGTGCTCAAAGCAGTAACAAACTCAACAGCAATGTCTCATTCCAGAAATCATGACCCGGTTACTTAAAATAATCCACAGACATTGTTGTGAGCAGTTTCATGTAGGAACTATTTTCTTTCTACCACCAACCTATCAATGTACAGAAGGAAACGTGCATCTACTCATGGATGAGAGGCTCATGCTTGTGACAGCATGAGATTTAAACATTAATGGCCTCCTCCTCAGCTGACCTATAACATTACCTTAGTGGTGCTCGGTGGGCCAGCAGTGGATGCACATTCCTTCTGCATGGTGATACAGTTGATAGGTGTATTCCATAGAGAGAAAATAGTTCCTACATGAAACTGCTCAAAAGAAGGCCTATTCATTATCTTAAGGATTTATATTGTAGAGAAGCCAGGCATCTCTATGGCCGATATCTCCAATATTTTGCACAGTACAAAGGAAAAAAAACTGTTTGGAGATACACTTACAGTATTTACATCAGAGTCAATCTTCCTATTTTTCTACCAGTTGTGCTTCTTATAGTCTCACCATTTCTGTCTGTTTTTTCATAAAAAGAAATAATCAGCCACTATCCATTGGACCTGTGTCTGGGAGCTTTTTCCCCCCAATTCCTCTTGCTATTAATAGTATTTTAACTGAATATCTATCTCAAACACTGCTCACGTTACTGTACACCATCATGCCACTGCTTTACCACTGCAGGAAGGAGGTCCAGTTGATGCATAAGGAGCTCGAGGCGTTGTCGGTGCAGCACACTCAAAAATGCCTGGAAAACTCTCAGCTGAGCCAGGAGCTGCACGATGAGAGGCAGTCCTTGATGCAGTACCAAAAAGAAAACCAGGAGCTCAAAAAGAAGCAGGTATTAACATTTTGTTTGCACATAGGCAGCCAAGTTTCCTTCACATGTATTAAGTATACATAGAGCCACATCTCAGTAGCATAAACAATGTATATGTATTTCTAAAGACATTTATAAAAACGTATCTTCTCCCCCTTTGTCCCCTGTCATCCCTTCAAGAGGGAAACAGATGAGATGTCTCAGCTACATTTCTCACTAAATGGGAAACAGTCGCACGTTGCTCCTCAAATGAACGACTTCTATGAGATGGAGGTGAGTGTCCAGAAAACAGAGAGTTTAACCTTTATCTTTGTTTGTTATGGTAGAAGTGGTTCGCATATATTTGTGTTTTTCAGAAAAATTGACCTGTAGCTTGAGTTACTGTTCTGTCGCTTTGTTCAGTATTTATTTTTATGATTAATCCAGTTTTATTTAGAGTAATGATAACACATAGTAACTGTTTGCACTCATAATCCTGTCTCCTTTACTATACCTCATGTGTAAATCACTGAAGAACTGTAACACGTATTTTACCATATTTTATTGATGTACTTTATATTTCAGGTGATTCTACGGGCGAGGGAGGCCGAAATGCAGTTTCTCAGGCAGGAAGCTCGTTCTCTCAAAGAGGATCTGAAGATTGCTCGAATGGTACTGAAATCTCTTTTAAATTCTAATATTTTAATCATGCTAGATTACAAGATTATAGGGGTGTTGCAATGTAATGATTGTGATGATAACTGTGGTATTTACAGATGAACTCAATTACTAATTCTATTAGGCAGTGGTTTTGCTTTTGCTCCCTGAAAACACTTCTTATCTTGTATATGTGTATATTTGCCAGAGAGTTACTGTTCTAAAACTGGGCCCAGTGAGTGACTGTGACCCGGGGAAACCACTGGTTGTTCTGGTTGTGAACATTTAATTGTGGTTACTGTACTTACTGTCATCTGAAGCATTTTCTGACACAAGAACTTCCTTCGGGATAAATGAAGTTCTATTGAATTGAATTGAACTTAATTAAATTTCGTTATAATGTAAATTATACACATATAATGATGCTGTGTGTAAATGATCCACCTTCTCTTAAATAATTTCCATTTCTTTTCATTCTCATGTTGTCTTTTCACATCTGTTAATTGCTCTTTTTGCATGCTTTTTTAAAGTTATAGTTACAGACTTTCTCTCCACCTCCTTACAGTGGTATTTTTAGTTTAATTTATTTGCCAAAAAAAAAAAGAGAAAAAATGCACAATAAACAAACAATGATGACTTTGACATATAGCACTATTTTTTCCCCAAATTTTCTACAGATATCACAATAATATTGTTCACATGAACTATAGGCCTAACTCTGATAATCTTTACAGAGGAATTTACATTCATACTTGAAAAACACAACTAATTTTATTGAAATTAGTGGATGAACGTAAATTAAACATAACAACAAATTATCAGCAAACATCTCCTTCCATCTAACCTTTAGGAGTGAGGCATATTAAAACAATGTGCTGAAGTTAAAATGAAAAAGGAAGCTGCTTGAAATTATACATATGATTTATCTGTATCTAAAAGATGTAACTGTAAAGTATCAAATTCAAACATGTTGTTTCTGTGCCCTTACAGCCTAAGATCTGTGATTTCATATTGATGCGCGTGTGCATGTGTATGTCTATATATAGGATAAAATATACGCCCAGAACAAGCTCAAGGCTCTCTATGCGAACAGCCAGGATGAACCCCATCATGATCTCAACAAACTCTGTGAAGACGTCAAGTTTGCCACTTGGTCTCCAGGCAGAGACGCCTCAGGACCGAGCCTCGGTGAGATACTTCTTACTTTTGCTAAAAATGTTATGTTAACTTATGACAGCTTTACTCACACACACATTTAAGTCTGAGAAATGGGTTTATTCACTCTATTGTCAAGAGTTAGATGAGGAGATTGATAGCACTCTTACATTGGTTCTGTAAATATGAAGCCAGCAGCCGATTAGCTTAGCTTAGAATAAAGACTGTAACAAAACAGAAACAGCAGCAACAAATGAAGCACCATCAATCTCAACTAACTCAAGAGAGTGAATACACGTATTTCCCAAAATGTAGAACTGCTCCTTTAATGTCCCCCCCCCCTCTCTCTCTCCCTCTCTCTCTCTCTCTCTCTCTCTCTCTCTCTCTCTGTCCATCTCAGAGGACAGTATGACAAACACGGGTAATGCGGCTTTTCTGAAGAAAACAGAGAAATCATCCCTCACACATCAGATCAGAGGAGTGAGATCAAAGGTATGCCGCTGCATTGTCTGCTTTTGTTAATTGATGAGTTCAAAATGTTCCCCTCATATTAACATTCTTTTCAGACATATGGACTGGAGTCACATGACTTGGACTCAACTTTAGACTCAACTTTACAAAATCAAAAAAGACTTGCAACTCGACTTGGACTTTAACACCAATGAGTTTAAAGAAAGAATAGTCTTGAGTTTACAACAAGAAAGGACAGATATCAACAAAATTCATTCTGTTGTATTTAATAGTACGATATGCTATGAAAGTGCATTGTCAGCACTACTGACACTTTTTACAATGATAGATGTAAATTTATGTTATTACTCTGTTGTTAAAATGACATTGCATTTGGTGAAGAGTGCATTATGATCTGTTAAGTACTGAAAACTCAAAGTTTAGGACAACAACTTGGGACTTGTTAGCCTTGACTTGGGACTTGACTCAGGACTTGCCTGTCTCAACTTGAGACCTGATTCAGGACTTGTCTGTCTTGACTTGGGATTTGAATCGGAACTTGAGTGCAAAGACTTGAGACTCACAAAAAAAAATGACCTGACTCTCACAATTTTAACCCTTTTAAACCCCTCACCTCACAGTGATGTGTTTTAGTTGCAGTAACTAGAGATGAATAACTTTAACTTTTTCTTTTATCTGTTATTTCTCCTGTGTGTGTGTGTGTGTGTGTGTGTGTGTGTGTGTGTGTGTGTGTGTTTGACTTACAGAGTTTAAAAGAAGGCCTTTCTATCCAAGAAAGAATGAAGCTTTTTGAGTCATTCTGATTCAAACAAGATGAGAACCATTTAAGAGTAAAACTGCTGTTAAACAGAAGATATATCTCTTCTTTGTTGTCATGGGATATGTATTATATTATACGGAATTGTTTTTTACCTTGTAAAAAGTTGGTTTGTTGTTGACATGCTATATACGTTGGAACATGTGTGAGAGGTAGAAATGAGCATCAGTATACCACTAGAGGGAGTAACAAGCACTGGCTTTTCTAGATAAACATTTCTAAAACTTGACTGTAATTTATTACACAGCAATTACAAAAAGAAATTATATTTATATTTTGTTCCTCAGTACAATGTACACTTTAAATTATAGACATATTATCAGTGTTTTCATTAAAATGACTCTGTGTTCCATCAGTTGTATAAAAACTGTCATTAACATGTTGTACCACTAGATGTAGCATAATACAACATATGCTCTCACAGCAGAGGTGATGTTGGTGAAACTGTATCTATTCTTTTGCTGTTTTATGACCAAAAATATTTCAGCTGCATAATGAAGAAATGGCAATAATTTTAGGAAGGCCATTCTTTTTATTGATATATGAGAATACTGGGATTAGTGTGTGAATATTTTGTATTCTGGCATCATTCAGTTATGTTAATTCAGACAATAAAGTGTATGTCTGTTCACCAAAACACATTGTTTATGTTTCCCTCACCAGTATCTGATTTTAGAAGCCCATCGTAAGTACATAACTGTGTTGTTAGGTATGTAAATGCTATAAAGATTATCCGAGAGGGAGATTTGGTCTTTATTATGGGATATACACATCAGCCACAACATTAAAATTATTAACAGCTGAAGTGAATAACATCAATTATCTTGTCAAAATTCACTGTTCTGCTGGGAAACCTCGGGCCCTGGCATTCATGTAGATGCCACCCACCCATACACTGATGCAGAGCAAGTATACTTCCTCACAGCAGCAGCATTCCCTGATGGCAGTGGCTCCTCCAGCAGAATATTGCACTATGCCACACTGCAAAAACTGCTCAGGCATGACCTGAGGAACATGACAAAGAGCTCAAGGCAGTGGCCTGGCCTCCAGATTTCCCAGATATCTGATCAAGCATCTATGAAACCTTTCCCACCTTGCACCTCACAGGACTTGAAGGATCTGCTGCCAGTGCCCTGGTGCCAAACACCAGCATGCCTCCAGAGGTCTTGTGTTTATGACTTGACAAGTCAGAACCAAACCCGATTGAAGTCTGATCCAATGAGGCCCCACTGTGGACCAGACTTGGCTCTTGTGCACTGGTATGTCCCATTGATGCTGGATCAGATGGGGAATTTGGAGGCCAGGTCAGCACCTTGAGCTCCTTTTCACGTACCTCAGACCCTAAGCAGTTTTTGTGGTATAAAACATGGCATGGGTGGGGAGGTTGTGGCACTGCCATCAGGGCGCTCCGTTGCCATGAGGGGGTATGCTTGGTCTGCAACAGTGTTTGGGTAGATGGTGCATGTCTAGATGGCATCCACATGAATGCCAGGACCTGTGGTTTTCCAGTAGAGCATTCCTCGTAACAAGATGATTAATGTTATACACTTCACCTGTCAGTGGTTTTAATGTTGTAGCTGATCGGTGTAAATATGAGAGAGAAAGTCTCCTGATATGTTTGGAAGATAAATTATGGACTACTAAAACTAAAGAACTGTGTCAAGATTTAAAATTATAAGGTCATGGAGCCCATATGGAGTTTCAGGTCACATATATGTTGATAAAGTAGAGTAGGCAGGAACATAATAACCACACAGTGTGAGGTCTGGATGTCTTGTCAACAAAAAAACTGAGCGACTATGCAGTTCTGCTTTTGTCAACACACAGTGACAGTGCGTGACACAGTATGGACCTGAGCTCTCAGGAGCCCAGCTGCAAATGAGGAGGCTGGTGCAGGAAAACACTGATGTCCGCTGTAGAGGGACTTCACATAGTACACTACCTCATTAGTGGAGCATCATCTGCACAGAGCCTGCACGTGGTGATAACACACTTCAGCAAGGTCTTAGACCAGACGTCATGCAGGAAGAGAGGAGTCAGAGGGTTTCTGGTTTCATTTCAAAGCAAAGAGATCCCAAACATTTTGCAATCATGTCTAAATGTTAACAACCATGAACCATTAACACGGAATATCATGTTTCAGGTTGCCTCAGTTAACCCCTAACGTGTAATATGTGAAAGCCTAGAATTATCTACATTGTTAGATAGAGAGCTTTTGAGTGTGTTGTCTTACTTTACTATAATTTAGCCTGTCCAGCTTCATTCCATGGAAAAACAGATTCTTAAAGGGACATTTCACACATTTTCCCCCCTCTTACCTGTAGTGCTATTTATCAGTCTAGATTGTTTTGGTGTGAGTTGCTCAGTGTTGGAGATATTGGCCATAGAGATGTCAGCCTTCTCTTCAATATTATGGACCGAGATGGCACTCAGCTTGTGAGCAGTTTCATGTAGAAAAACTATTTTCTTTCAACCAAACTACACATGGACGAGAGGCTCATGCTTGTGACAGTGTGAGATATAAACATCAGTGGCATCCTCCTTGGCTGAGCTATAATGTTAGCTAGCTTAGTGGTGCTAAGTGAGTAGCAGTAGGTGCATGCACCCCTCTGTGAGTTAGTGGGTGTAGGTTGATGAAAAGAAAATAGTTCCTACATGAAACTGCCCACAAAAGGTCTGTGGACTATCTTGAGTTACCAGGTTATGATCTCTAGAAACACTGCTGTTGTGATGTTGTTTTTTTTAAATTTACTTTTTTGGCCATTATTTTCAACACTCAACTAAACTAAACACTACTCACATTTAAGCACTCGAGACTGAAAAAACAGCACTACAGGTGAGAGGAAAAATATGTATTTTGGTGTGAACTTTCCCTTTAAACGTCTACATCCCTAGAGATCTAATTTCTGTGTAAATTATAAATCATGGTCTCAGTGTCGTTGCAGAGGACCTAATTTGCTCCTTGGAGTCATATTCCTAAAGAGGAACATCGCACCTCATTAAAACCCAACACTCATCTTTCCTTCCCTGTGACTCCCGCGTATGAAACTGCAGTCATGTGAACCGATACTTTAAAAGAGCATAGCTGATTCTTAATGTTATCCATCATGGATAAAATTCTGCACCTGTAAGCCGCTGTGACATTTAAAACAACGTATACAACATTTCTGCACCTCAAAAAAAACTTCTTCATTTTTACATCGGGCAGATAGGATTCATACCGAAACATCTCAAGAATGTAAACCTGAACTGGGCAAGTGGGGTTCATACTGCATCATCCAGTTTGTTTGCCCATGATGACATAAAATAATCATGTGACCGAAAGTTCACTCTTGACATGGTTGAAAACATTAGAAAAAGCTAGTGAGCTAAATATTTGGTTGACTAATTCATTAGTGAGGGGTAGAAAATTAATCAGCAAGTATTATTTTTTAGAATCGATCAATCAAGTCAAGTAAAAATATGTCCAGCTTCTTTTCTCTGTTTTATATGTCTGCAAATTGATTGATTGTAAACTGGATATCTTCAAACCGTTTTTTGGGCTAAAGTATTTCGAAGGGGTCAAAAGTCTCTGGGAAGCTGTGAGGGGCATTTGGTATTATTGTAATTTCAAAGTTTGAGCATTATCAGGCAGATATCGTTTCAAACAATGCATGAAAAAATTGTAGTTGATAGGCTTCTTGACGTTGCATGAATTTGATCTCTTAAAGGTCCAGTGTGTAGAAGTAAGGGGGATGTATTGGCAGAAATTGAAAGTAATATATTTAGTGTATATTTACCTGAAAATAAGAATCATTGTGTTTTTGTTGCCTTGGAATGAGCTGTTTTAGGCTACACAGAGAACAGGTCCTCATACACAGAGATCGCCATGTTTCCACAATGGACAAAGCAAACACTGGCTCTAGAGAGGGCCTTTTGCATTTTCATGTTTTCATGCATTTTTCGTGAAAAACAGTGGCTATTAACATGAGACTGCTTTATTCAGTGTTTTTACTGGTTTGAATCACCTGGTCTGTTTGTTTTGGAGAGCAAGAGACCTCTGTGGTTCATTCGGCTCTTGGTTAAAACCTCCCGAACAAAGAACACTGAGGGAATTTTAACCAGGAGTTCATGCCTGGCACATGGGAGTTTTAGCTGGTTGCAATCTGCAATCCTCACTGCTAGATGCCACTAAATCCTATACACTGCTCCTTTAAAAACGATAATTTCCTTTCTGACTTTTTTTTTCATGTCTTCTTCATCTGTCTTCTTTTTATGACCTCCTTCTTTTTTCTCCTGTCTCCTTCATTATTTTCCTCTTCTTGGGTTTATGACATTTACTCAGAGAGTAAGGAAAGCAGTTTTCATATATATCTCAACTATAAACTTCTGTTTGTTTCTGCATTCCTTTGTGTGTGGAGTTGTGTACATATGAGAGTTTGTGTGTGTTTGTGTGTGTGTGTGTGTGTCTGTGTGTGTGTGTGCACCTGCAGGGTTTGTTCTGAGTTGAGCTGCCCCACAAACGCTCCCGGCCTTCATGACTGATCAGCGGCTGATGTAGAAACACCAGCGCACAGGTGCACCTGCTCAGGCTGTAAAAATAAGTGGCCCATTTAGTCATGCAAAGATCAATTACTGCAACCAGCACAGAGGCTTCTCTGATCAGTGTGCACAGCCTGCTTCCCCAATGATACACTTCAGTGGCATTTACACTTCAACTGATGGGACCACAACTCTTCTTATTTTTCCTCTCACGTGTGACACAGGTCTGTTTTGGGGTTTTCAAATCAGTATAAACAAGAAGGAGCTGCATGGGAGCTCATTTTTCCCCAATTTTATTTGGATCACAGTGTTATAAAATCAGGTCCAGAGGCGTGTGACCTACATGCAACTCAAATTTATCAGTGTTTCCATGACAATGGTAAGATCCTACGTTGTTCATCTGAGACAAATATAAATTTGGCACCAACATCAATTTGGCAACACCAGCCTCGGCATGGAGGATGATGAGGCTGATTGGTATTTGGGGTAGCACTTAAACACAGTCAGCTCTTGTTTTTGCTGTAAGTAATAGATGTCAGATTTTGCTGCTACAAAAGAGATGTGAAGTATATTTCTGTCAGGTATAGACATTTTTTAAAAAGCCAGAAACAATTAAGAAGAAGAAAAAGGAGAAGAAGAAGAAGAAGAAGAAGAAGAAGAAGAAAGAAGAATTTTTATTTTTTACTTTTTGCTATTACTGGATTTCTGCCTAACCCAGCTTTAACAGGAATCAATGTATACTAACTTGAACACTGTACAGACAAATTGAGATTTTTCCAGACAATGATAAACTTTTCATAAACTTTTAAAATAACTTTAATGTTTTGCAGGGGAAAAGTAAACTTCACTATGCGCTTGCATTAGAGACAATAACAGATAGTTTTTTTGACTGAACGTAGAAGTCATCTCACAGCGTTATCTAAAATTAAATTTCCAGTCCTTCCTGTGTTGAGCTAACATCGTCTCCCAGTCTTAATTACAAGCTAAGTGCACTTTATTGTGATGAGGCAGGATGTAGATTAGGCTGGTCTGAAGCATGCTCCTCAACTGGAGCAGGGAGGTTAGTGAACAGCTCCCTAAAAACACTCCTGTGTCTTGAGAATGTGCAGCATTTCTTTCTGTTGGGTGGGAGCACAACGCCTCTCTTCCCCACTCAGGTTGTTTTTATCCGTGTTGGCTGCCAACAGAGACATTAATATCTCTCAGATTCTCTACATATCTCTAGATTTTGTTTTAGATGTCTTCCTTGTGTTCACTGCTGGGTTTCAACCATTTTGTTGGAGGTTTCTGCATGAAAGTTAGCTCCTACCTAAGATGGACAGATTTTTTTTCTGCTTTTGTAGGTCTATTCAACAAATTTCTATCCATAGAAGTTCAAAAAAATAATGTCAACCACTGAGCCACTGAAACCTCATACAGCAGCAATGACTACGCTAAAGGCAAACCAAGCAGCGCCGAAGTGTGGCTAGCTGAAATAATTACATTTTCCTGTAAGCGGAAAGCATGATCGTGTGTTTTTCTGGGCGCTGTGGGGATACAGTATATGTTCCAAAAATCAGAAAATCCATGCAGAGGGCAGAATCTCTGCAAATAAATACACCACCTCACAGTGTGTGTGTGTGTGTGTGTGTGTGTGTGTCTTGGACTGCTTGTAACTGATCAGAATGCAATGCAGACAAGGAATCTGCCATAGCAACCATGCATGAAAAACCCCGTCCTACGGAAAGAAGAGGAAGAGAGAGAGAGGAAGAGAGGAAGAGAGGAAGGAGGTGGGACGGAGGCGCGAAGAATACAAGAGCGGAAGAAGAGGAGTAAGTCAGGCAGGTATTTAAGCAGGAAGTGACACAGTTGAGGTGTGGTAATGCTCCTGAAATTCTGCTAGGTAGCTTCAATTATATCATTACTAATACACTCATTGATGTTTAATTTAATGACAGGAACAAACAATGCCACACCTCAGGGCAAACACTATTGTTACCTGGCCGGCTGTCACAAATGATAGCAAGTCAGGGAGACATGGATGCTACAGGGCACTTGATTTGTGCGTGTTATTTACTGTGGTCTATGTCAAGAAGTTGAAGAGGAAGGGGGAAGGGCTTGTGTGGAGAATAAGAACTCAGTTGCACTTTGTATATATATACATATAATGTCTTTGAAAAGGGCATCTATCTTGTCAGAGGCCAAATGTAGAGGTGGGCGATGCCACAAAATTTGGTTTAAATTCAATACCAAGCAATACAGTGCCAGCACTGTTGATATTGATACCAATAGTGTCAGGGGGTCTTAATGCTGAGACAGTTTCCTCCTACTCCCTTCTTTTCTGTTGCAGCCCCAAGTGCTTTTTCTTGTGTTTTTTCCCTCTTTCACTAAGTCATCACTGCTATTTTGTGTCAGATTAAACTAGTCATGGTGCACGCCGCACTGTGCTGCCCGTGTACGATGCATATGTTGTTAGAGTGCAGACAACACAAGAGCATTGGAAAAGCAAAGACTCCATGCACTAGATGTGTTCACGACAACAGAACGTTGTTTAGACAGTTTTCCTTCTGAAATATCAACAAGTACGACGTAAAAAAAGTATTCCCTTTTTTTGGTATTGATCCTGTTGACACTAGGATCGATCTTCAAAATGTAAATGTAGTATTTGTAGTAGTACTAGTAGTAGTTGTAGTGCAGATAAATGGGTTAACTGTGTGAGTAATTTCATTCCAATAAGCAATTGCAGGCCACATCTTACTGCTATAGATACTGAAGCTACAGACAATAGAACAATGAACAGTAACTGCAGCAAGACAGCACAAGCAGCAGGAGTGCTGGTGGGACTGAACCAAACAGACGGTTACACAGTTGTATAATTAGAGTACCTGCCATGCTCCCGATCCCGAGTGTCCTGCCAGAACCAGTTATGCTCATGTCTGACTGAGCTTCAAGTAAACATCCTGTGTCTCCTGTACCACATGGGGACAATCAGGAGAATGTGTGCTGATTATCTGAAAGGTGATCAAACTGCAGCTTGTGTCCTGAGTGTGGTCGAGCCTGGCCCACTTTGTCCTGCCGCAGTGAAGTGGCCTATAAATAACTCGCTGGGTACGAGGTATTGGCCGGGCTCTCTCTGTCCCTATAGCACACTTCACATCCCCATCTGGTCTGCCATCACAAAACTGAACCCATAACCCATTTACAGGCCTGGCATCATAGTAAGGGTACAGTTACAGTAACATAGTGTGGATGTAAAGCTATAGCTCATCCACACACTGAAACACACACCCAAAGCACCTTGTATTTTAAGGTTTTTAAATGTGCTGTATAAAAAAGATTAATCATTTCATCAAAAATCTGTAGTGTGATAACTGCTTTAGTGAACACAGATCCAACAGCACTATCACTCTCAAAGGTCAAATATCATTTCACATTAGTATTAGAAAACTGATACTCAGACTACCACAGCTTAGCTTCCTTGGGGGCTGTAATATTGCAGCATCACATGCACCTTCCACCAGGGTCAGGCGGGTACTGGTACTGTTCATCCTTTCTCTATCCTGTAAAATAATTACAACTTCTCGCCAGTGTGGCAGTGGGTTGTTAAAAACCAGCATGACGTGTTGTAGCTTGCACATAGCAAATATATTTTGATCTGTGGTGTTTGGAAACAAACTGTGGTTGCATAGAAGTATTAAGAGACAATGTAAGTATGTCTATCCTATGCTTTTGGTCAGGGTGAAATCTCTCACTCTACTATTTACACATTTTTAATCCATGTAGTGCTGTGGCTCTAGGAATGGCATTATTGGTTGATCCACGTCTTTGGTCTGGACTGAAATATCTGAACAGCTATAAGATGTTATGTTGTACAAACATTCACGATCCATAAAGAATGAACCCCACTGACTTTAGTGATCCTTGCACTTTTCCTTAACTGCCACCATAAGGTTGACATTTTTATTTTTTGATGTCTTTAAGAAGATGGATTGCAATGAAATTTGGTACACACATTCATGGTGCCCAGAAGATGAACCCACATTACTTTGGTGATCCCCTGACTTTTCCCATCAGCAGGTCAACATTTTCATTTTGTGTGAAATTCTCAACATCTACTGGATGGATTGGCACAATTTGGTGCAGACATTATAGTTCCTAGACAATGTATGCTAATGACTTAAGTGATCCTGGCTTTTCAACTGCCTCAGTACAGTCTCACACAGCTGTCAGTGTGGCTATAGACTCAGGGGTGAATTCACAAAAGAATTGCACATCTTTTGCAGCAACTAAGCCTGCACTAAGAAGACAAAAATAACTTATAATTCTCAAAGCACCTGCAAAGGGTGAAATGCACTTCTAATTGCACTGCCAAGCAAATAGTGTCTCGGTGCTCCTGTGCTATTTGCATTAATTTAAATGAGGTAGCATGCATACATTGGTGGTTACTACAGCGCACTGACAGACTGGAATATTAATTCCAACATATGGTTTCTTCCTGTCACATTCAAATTATTTCTGCTTGAAGTTTTAAGGATTGCCTCTGCATTTCGTTGGTCAGGACCTGTAGCTCACAGTCTGCACAGTCAGTTTTCTTTTCCTCTCTGCCATTGTTCTGCCTACTGTGCTACTGGAGCAAAGGCAACATTTACACTTTGCCACATGAATAATTGCACTCAGATCAAAAAAGGCCAAATTGCACTCAGCTTCAAAACCTCACAGGCATTTGTGTGCTGTAACATCATAAGCGCGGTGTCTTTTATGAATTGACGCTTGAGAAGGGGCAGATACTGATGCGCCATGGTGCTATCGGCAGACGCAATCCTTTCTTTGTGAATTCACCCCTCATAGTCTTGTTTTCAACTATAATCAAGGGAACAACTGTTTTTTAACCCTGTGATACACAAGTTATTCACTGATTTCCTCCATCCAGGCATGAGCACACAGATGAGACCAATGAGTGATGTTCAGCAAGGGACTGCCTACATGGGCTTTTCAAAGTCCAGCGTGTTCAACAGGAGCTGCTTTGCTTTCTGAATGAGTCAAAATGGAGACCACACCACCCACTCTGTGGTCTGTTTGGTTTTAGTTAGAAAATAGAGACAACATTAAAGAGTATGGTAATGAATTACAAGTATGATTTACTTCTTTATTTCTATAGATGCCCACATAATGGGCAGATTTAACCTCTGAAGCAACAATACATACAATGTGCCAGAAGTGTTTTCTTTTTCTTGCTTTTCTGAAAGAAATTAGAGGCTATAAAGAAATATCACTATACACAGCACTGGTGTTGCCCAATCTGTAAAGCAATACTGTCACAAAACAAGATATACGTCGTAGGAAAAATGATTAAACCAAATTAAAAACAGAGCAATCAGTTATACAACTGTATGTGTTTATGTTCTGGTCATTGTTGGTCTCTCTAGTACACACAAGTCCTAAATAAACCAGTTGGTTCTATCAACTCTGAGCATTGCTGACCGATGTAACACTTGGTAGGGGAAGAGCACGTAGCCTCCAAATGCCAAGTATCTACAGTGACACCGTGAAAGGGAGGGGGAGGACGAGAGCTGAGCAGTGAGCAATAGTTCACTGGATGTGGGATACAGAGTGGGATCTGCAGCAGAACAAGATCAGATAGCAGATATACCAAGAAAGTGTGAGACTGTCGACTACCCATGACTCTAAAATAAGCTGTGAGGGATTGATTTTTGATTGGATTGGACCCTACAGGCCATGTGAGCCATGCAGACATTTCATCTGGAATAGCTGTGATCAACTTGTTGTGCTATTTTGAGGGTCAAAATTATACCTTCAGTGATTTACTAGTCATTTTCTAATTTCTTTCCTGTTTCTGATCAACTGAATATCATTCGTGCAGTAGCATTGGAGGACAGGACAGTGGGAGTGATTGTAATGTTCTGCTTTTTGAGTGGAGAAAGAGACACATTAAAACTAGGAGGCACAAGCATGATGGTACTCTGTGGCGGTTTACTTTTCTGCCTCAGGAGGATAGAGTGGTTCTATCCGTAACAGAAGAGAAGAGTTGAAGGAAGGCTGAGGAGAAACATGCAGCAGTTTGGATAAAGACTGAGAGATATTGAAGAAACAGAAAGTTGGGATTACACATTTATTGGGAACATTTGCACACAAGGTAAGCTGCTTATGATTTTAGACAGAGAAACTATAAATATAATACTGTAGGAAACACCTTTCTAATTATAGACCTCTAGAGTGTCTCTCATTGTTAAATGTAAATATATTTTCATTCTTGTGACAAATGTCAGCAGAGGAATAGACTCATCTCTGCTCCAGTGTTGAGATCACAGCCCAGCAGGCAGAGTGTGGCTCCTGTGAGAGCTGAGAAGCAGTCGCACAGAATATTAGATATTAATATCCCTTGCTTCCTAGCAACTACTGTAGAGCATTGAGAATCGTAAACAACTGTGTAAAAACACACATACCCATACTCAAACATGCATAAAATGTCAAATTTGTTGTAATTAATTGTCATCCTGGAGTCTGCACTCAAAACTCTTACAACTGAGGGTTTGAAACACACCTCAACTTGAATCTGTACAGAAAGTTTATATAAAATTCATCATGTTTCATACCTGTTCTGTTTTATGTACAGGGTTTTTGTATGTATCTTTCTGTAGCAGTAGATTATTCATGGTGGGGACACCTGCACAGCAGCCTGTGTGACCCCATTTGGAAGTTTTATTACAGCTGAAATCCCAGTTGCTTTATCCACACATTCTTAAAATGCTGAGGTGTGTTATTTGATGTTTGACTGCATGTCATCTATTGAAGAAACAAAACCAATCATGTTAGGATCTCTATTATGTTTTTCGACCTGAGTTTACCCACCAGTCTTGTTCTCAGATATCCTAAAGGACAATATAATCAAAATCAACCATGATAATCACCTAAAAGGCAAGACTTAACATGTCACAGCCAGCTGCTGACCAACGTGTCACCTTGTGCTGATGCGCAGTTGAAGTGCTTTTCTCTGTGTCCCTTGAGTCTGAAGTGTGATGGTGTGACAGGGTCTTGTTTTATGACTTGAAATGAGTGAAGTTCCATCAGTGGATTAAACCTCTGACAATAAAATGATCATACAAAGAATGAGAGCAGCTGAACATCAGTAAAGCAAGTGACATAAATATCACTCAGAGCTGGAGACTCAGGAGATAAATTAACTGCAGCGTGGCTTTGATGCTAATGCAGGTATATGAAATTTTATACATATCACGACATATCTGTACATTTGTCCAGATGTACAGATATGTCATGTGTCAACTATTGGATAGATTGCCATTTAAGTTTTGTATCAACCTTAAGGATAAATCCTTTGGGATGAATCCTAATGATTTTGGTGATTCCTTGCTTTCCTTTACGCACCCAGTGCTTGGCATGAGGTTGAAATCTGAAGTTTGGGTGAAATGTGCAAAATTACCAAAATATTCAAGATGGCGTCGCACTATGGTGCTACAAGCTGCTGTCAACTTGTTTCTTGGTGTGTTATTTGTACACAAAAAATGAGTAAGCACAGGCATTGCACTGAACTTATACATGTGGCAATAAAGTTGAACTTACAGGAGCATGTCACCCACAAAATGACCATTTGTATATCGATTACTCACCCTGTGTCACACTGAATTTGTAAGGAAAACTCTGTTTTTCTCAAATGTCTCCATGGGGAACATAGAATCCAAACATGGCGAATATTGTTGATGAATTACAGCAAAAGGGGACTGCGTTTAACAATAACAAAGCTATATCAAAACATCCATTAACAAACTCATATACAATTCGTTCAATATAATCCAAGTCTTATTTATCCAGTCATATGCTCAGTACTTCTCAAACACATGCATTTTGTGAAAACGTTACTATTTAAAACAGACATGTATACAAGCGGCACTCCTGGGCAAGGATGTGCGTTTGATCTCTGCTTATGTATGCCATTAAGCAGGGTTCAAACGCACATGCTTGCCCAGGTGCACTTTTGTTTGTGGATGAGACAATTTAATAATGTGCTGAAATAGTAAGGTTTTAGAGATATAGCATGTGTTTGGGAAGTACTCAACACAACTGGATAAATGAGACTTGAATTATACTGCATGAGTTGTGTAAGAGTTTGCAAATGGATATTTGATAAAGCTTTGCTGCTATCAAACACTGTCCCTTTGTACCGCAGTTCATCAAGAGTTCTCTCCATTTTTGGAATCTTCTTTCACAGTAGAGGCATATGAGAAAGGCAACATGAATTCAATGTAACACAGGGTGAGTGATTGATATAAAAATGGTAATTTTGTAGATGAAGTTTTCCTTTAAACGACTCAACAGGTTGAGTGATTACAATGCTTTTTGAGGTGAGCATGAAGGTTGTACATTTGACTTTTCATGTAGCACCACATTCGGAGCATGTTACACAAGCCTTGAGAAAAACACAAAGGTTTCTATATACACACAGACGTATGCACTCATCAAAATGCAAAGCCTCATTCTGAGATCTCCTAGCTGTCGTCATGGCTACAAATGGACGTCATCGTGAACATCTTTGCAATGTGAGCCTAAGTACAGCTGCACAGAGCCACTAGACTGTAAACTTTTCACCATCACAAAGTTGAGTATGCTAAAACTTTATAGAAAGTTTGACTCCAAAATATTCAAGCAGAAAGAGTATAAACCTGTTCCTTTTAGCTGTCCTCTTCGTTGGTATAATGTGTTTCTGTGTGAAACAGGATGTTCAGATTTTTGATTAAGTTTACTGTATGATACTGGTACTTGCACTACAGGCTTAAAACAAATAATTGAAAATGAAATTAAGTGTCACACAATTTGCTATAAATTATATAGAAGATGTAACAAATTTCATTCTAGGACAACAAATCAAGCACAAGGTAAATGTGCTGAAGGCTGCAGTTGGGGACTGGTCAGGATAAAGTTCCCCTTTTTTAAAAATATCTTTTCCATTAATGTACCTGAAGTGATTCCATTGATTCCCATCTTCAAAGCATTAGTATCTGAGGCTATCGCTTCTATGATACCCAATTTTCTGCCCCGTGTTTTTCAGCCCATATTATTTTCCAGTTTAGCCTCACAGGGGACTCACACAGCCTCATCACAGTACTCCAGTGACTCTAATAGTTGTGCCAGCTGGAGGAAACAGAAGATACGTCATATAAAATGGCAGGGCATTGGATTAGCTGGCTATTTCTGTACCTTGTTGATCAGAGAAACATGTATTGTATACACCAGAGTATTTCCGAAAGAGCAAGTGGGGAAAGAGAGGTAGGACAGAAAATCAAATGTCTGGAGGGATATATTACAAATTAAATGTAGTTGTGTTTGAAAATCTATGTAAAACTGTATCATTTTCATATTTGCCCTAAATTGTGCCACATAAATTAATTGACATCTGAACATCTTCAAAACACAGATTACTGGCAATTACATTCATCAACTACATTTTGACTATATTGAGAAGAAAAAAAATCAAAAGACCTGTTACAGAATCAACAGTAGAAAAATATTACATGAAAATCCAACAAGCATTAGCTGGGAAAGCTTTGTAAAACAGCAGCTATTATTAGAAACCATCTTCTAAAACTATTTGAGTTGACAGTGAGTGACTCCTCAGAGAGGTCTATATATTTTTGTGTAGGGAAGTAGAAGTCTGGCCTAATTCGTACCTAAGTCGTACTTATCAGACAAATTATAGTCAGTGGTGTGCTGAAGCATAGAGATAGAGAATATGCAGTATTCCTAAACTGTGCAGAAAAAAAGTTTTATTTCACACTGAAACTACTTACAAGCAGTGGTGCCCCCAGAAATACGGCCAGATGAGGCCACTGAAAATCTTGGGGTGGTACATCAAAACTAAAAACCATCACTGAATTTCAGGATGTTGATTATGCAGTTGAAGTTTATAGGCCACTAGTTGAAAATTATGCCAACAAGAGAGCTAAGGAACTGCTACTTATATATTTTGGTTTCTTATTTTACAATTTATTTCAGGACATGGTTGTCTGTCTCTATATGTTAGCCCTGTAATAGTCCCCCTGTCCAGGGTGCTCCCCATCTCTCACCCAATGTCAGCTGGAATAGGCTCTTTCCCCCACAACCTCTAAGTGGGGAAAAAACAGTTTAAAATGAGTGCACCACAGTCACTTAAATCTTATAAGGCTAGCCTCTAATCATTTTTGCCAAGGAGGACCACTACAGGGAGGAGCAATTTTATCAAGGAGGCCCCTGGCCCCCTTTGGGAGCAACACTGCTTACTGTGAATTTAAGTGGAAATGTATATCATGTTCACTGGCTTTGTCCAGCGTACACAATGTTCAATCTTCTGAGGTCAGAAACAGCAACATGTTGTCAAATTAGTGTTGCAGAACATGACTGTGTGATTATCTAAATTTTCTGATTAAACATAGATAAAGTGATTCATATTCCACTTTTTAGATGACATCCATTCACCTTACAAAATTCCATTGTATGCAGATAATAGATAATACTGTATGCTAATATTCTGCCTGTCCTTCCTTTACAGGAAACTATTTTTATGCCTCACTTCTCAATTCCAGCTGACACTGCATCTGTTCTGGAAGGAGCCACACACTTCTCTTGAGCCTGGTCAGTTTTGTATGAGCCGGGCTGATCGTGTAAAGCCACGTGGCTCTGCCCCACTGAGGCATGAGTGTGGGAAGGGCCCACCACCACAGTTTCGTGTCCTGTGAAGAAGAAGGCCTGAGACTAAATACCATGCCTGCTGTGGGCAGCTTCGGCAATGGCAAGATTCACACCAGACGCAAATACCACAGCCGGTTCGTCAGCAAGGCCGGCCAATGCAACATCAATTTCTCAAACATGGATGAGAAGTCACAGCGGTACATATCTGATATTTTTACAACATGTGTGGACATCCGCTGGCGATACATGTTCCTGCTATTCAGCCTGGTGTTTGTGGCATCCTGGCTAACATTTGGTCTGGCGTTCTACGTCATCGGCCTCCTACACGGTGACATGGACCATCCTGAAGGGGACGACAGTTTTGTTCCTTGCGTCACGCAGGTTAACACCTTTGTGGCAGCTTTCCTTTTCTCCATTGAGACCCAGACAACCATTGGCTATGGTGCTCGTTGTGTGACAGAGGAATGTCCAGCTGCTGTCTTCATGGTGGTTTTTCAGTCCATCATGGGCTGCATCATCGATGCCTTCATGATTGGTGCCATCATGGCTAAGATGGCAAGGCCCAAAAAGCGTGCAGAGACTCTACTGTTCAGCCACAATGCAGTCATCGCTTTACGTGATGGGAAACTGTGCCTCATGTTTAGGGTTGCTAATCTAAGGAAGAGCCACATTGTGGAAGCTCATGTGCGAGCCCAACTCGTCAAGCCCCGCTACACAGAGGAAGGCGAATACATCCCATTGGATCAGATTGACATGAATGTCGGCTATGACAAAGGCACAGACCGCCTGTTTCTGGTTGCACCCCTCACTGTCATACATGAGATTGATGAAGACAGTCCACTGTTTGGCATCAGTAAGCAAGATCTCGAAACATCTGATTTTGAGATAGTAATTATACTTGAAGGGTTGGTGGAGGCCACAGCCATGACGACACAGGCACGCAGCTCTTACCTGCCCTCAGAGATCCTGTGGGGTCACCGCTTTGAGCCCGTCATCTTTGAGGAGAGGAACCAGTACAGGATAGATTACGCCTACTTTCACAAAACATTTGAAGTACCCTCCACCCCCCGATGCAGTGCCAAGGACATGGAGGAGAGAAAATTCCCAACATCTGGTGCCAACTCTTTCTGCTATGAGAATGAGCTTGCCTTCATCAGCAGGGATGAGGAGGACGAGGGTGATGTGGAGAAAGAGGAAGAAAGACAGTGTTTATCAGAGCTAGGGAATGAGCAGGCCACTCCTGGACGAGATCAAAAGTCGTCCCGTAGAGAATCAGAGATTTAACCTTTGGCTGTTGCTCGTCTAGTTTGTTTTTGGATGCAGAGCAATGCAAGTGTTGCGTAAAGAGCCCTATGACTGTCATCCCACTGACACGAGGATTACCACTACAGGAGGAGAAACAGTAGAACTGATCCCTGTTAGACAAGCAGGGATGAAACTCATTGCACTTCTCACTGGATTAACTCTTTTGCTTCCCTGAGATGGTTATGAAGCTTTATCAAATGCAAAGAAAACTGTCATGTTTCAATTTGCAGATGATTCTAGTAATAAAGTGCATGACAATAACATAGTTTTGTATGAATATTTTAAGACATGTTTCATAGTTTTGTTGGGACTATCTGTAGGTGCTGTTCACCGTCTGCAAATATACAAATTGCAGATGAGTGTGAAGTGAAATTTACACTTTGCAGATGACATTTAGAAAACTAAAGTGTGGGAATATTTCTCCAGATTGATTTAGTAAAAACAGAGGTGTAGCTCAACAGCGTATTTTAATCTTATTGATATCATTTATGTGTATAATAAGACTCCAAATATTATACATTATACAATGTCCATGGATGACGTGGTTAGTTGGCATACATACAACTGGACTCCATGAAAGTGCGGGAGACACTTGAGATTCATTTACGCATGATGACAGGGAAACTACTCTGTCTTTACATTTCAGCCAGAGGGAAACATTTGACCTGAATAGATGTTAAACATTTCAGAGTGCCTGCTTGCACCAAGGTGAGAATAATCACTGCAGTATTTTGGCTATTTACACATTATTACAGATCCCACTGCATGCTGTGATTGGCTAGAGCTCGTCATGTTGACGCCTCTAGGTCAGAAACAGTTAGGATTAGGGCAAAGAGGTCATGGTTAGGGGTACCAGCTAATCTCGGATATTCTGGGATTAAAGTGGTGAATTACAAGAGAAAACTCATAAATGTACAGCAGAGATTCAGGTGACGTAGTTTTCAACGACAGTCCATGGCAGTAATAAGATATGGTTGATAAATGGGTTAAACACTGAACTTTCATGAAACAAACTGGGGTTTGAGTCCCATTTGAGTTAATGTTGTCTTATTTTTAGACTTAGTTGACTTATTATTTCAGTTTTTTAGGATGCATAAAGCTGCTGAATGCACACTGTGTACATAAACCTTAGCAGAATAGATTAATAGACCTGTTTGTGTTAACGTCATATTTCTATGTTGTTAGGATGCCCAATAATGCACACTGGGCTGTATATAGCATTGTTGGCTATGGACATCTGGATGCTTGTCTGATGCCATGATGCTACATAGGCTACACCTGGCCTCAAATAAATAAATATCCACAACAGCTACTCCACCCCAAGTGCAAATAGCACTGTTGTCTATGGACACCCATGGGTACAAATAGCATGTGTCTATATATTTTCTTACTGAACAGTTTACCAGGAACATTGCGACTTTGAGCAAACACTAACTGAGCAAGCATTTGCTAAGCCCCACACCCCTAGATAATTCTTAAAATATCTGTCAAACTTTCTGTTCTCCCACGGCAACAGTTTACAATACTGATCGACAGAGGTGAAGTCAAGTGTGATGTATTTGACGGATATGGTAGTGCAGTGTGCCGAGATGCCACCAAAACGTTTTAAAGTATGTGCCACTCCATTCACATTATGGGTATTGAATAAAGTATTGGTATCACTCTAAGGGTACTGGTACTGGTATTGGTACTGGTTACTGGTATTGTAATTGTAACAATATCCAACCCTAAAGATCAGACTGTTATTTCACTCTAACATAACTCTGTTTAGCTCATCTTATTTTGCTTAGCTTGCATAGGCCCACTAACATATTACAGTTATGCTTTGTTTTTCATATTTCCAAATTGTACTGTATGTTTCACTTTTAACATTACAAGAAAAAAAGCTTTTAACATCAAGCCTAACAATAACACTATCTCAGGTAATGTTGGCTGACGTTGCTGGAGTGTAAACCAACCCAAATCCAATAAATAGTAGGACAGGCTGATGTGACTTCCACAAAGAAAGTAAATAAGCCATTAAAAAAGGCTTTTTCGAAGTAAACTATAACCCCAAACAAAATAAAGCATGTAATATGGTAGATTATTTTATATAAGTGCTGGGTGACTTTCATGCTAGATTTAGTGACTTTTCAGACCCTTTTTGCAACTTTATTTTTTAAAAGCAACAAAATCAGTGACTTATTTCGACTGTTAAGAAAAAAAAGCAACGAATATGTTAAAATTTATTCCCATGCATGCTGCTTAGAGTAATCGCAGTCCACAGCTCTTCAGCGTGGGATCTCTCCCCCTCTCTCCTCTTGCCCCTTGCACAGGCAGTAAGTAGGTGTGAGCAGGACAGGCAGGAGGAGAGGAGATGCCACTCACCACAGAAGTGGGAGTTCAGTTGTAATTCTTCTCATATGCAATATGTATTCTAAAGGGAAATAAAAACACAGCTGTACACTATCTCTACAATTTACAGATGAGACCTTTTCTCCTTATATGTGCACAAAATTAAAAACAACCAAAGACAACAAGCACCTCAAAGTTTAGCCCTTTCTGTGACCTCAAGACATACAAAACACAGTATGAACAGGAGAATCTAACTAAAACCCCTCATATATTGGTAATCAAAGACTTAACACATATTTTAGGGCCTCCACAGACAATCTAATTAAAGTAATCTGAAATTAAAGTGTCACATAGGTCCACAAGGCTCTTGGGAGACAGAGTGGAGTAATACTGTATCAGATCTGTGCTGTATATTAAGTTAAAAGGCCAAAGAAAAAAAAGCCGACAAATATTGACCAAAGGGAAATCTTGATTTAACACAAAATTCAGTGCTGAGAATATATATTCTTTGATATGAAGCCAACATATTAATGACTCTTGAATGTTTTGGATGCTTGTGGGACATGTTTCTCACATTTACAGGTTTGTTGGCCACTTGTGACAAAGAAATATATTTTGTGACATATTAACAACTCAAATTTAGATGCATTTTCGTGTCATCATAATGTCATAATAAATGTTATATCTGATAATAGCCTACATTTTATGCCAGGATTTAAAATGTATATGTGATGAAAAATAAATTTGAAAAAGTAAGAAATCAGTTTTAAGATTGTGTCACAATAAATAAATACCAGGAAACTAGTGCAAACAAATCAAATCATACCCGGAGATAACACTTTGGTATATTATTAAAGTATATTAATGTGCAAAACTTTGCTTAGTCATGTGTTTGGTACAGGCATACACTGAACGCCCTAGTTTCACTTTGACCTGCTTGTGTTGTGGCAGATCACACATGAAAACCCAGAAAAAAATGTTGGCCTTGTACGTTTCTGCAAACCACAGATACGTTATTTTTGCATGTTATGATGTAGCAGATGCATTTAAATCTTTTACGTTTCAACAACGCTGTGGTGTTTATGCACAAAACCCACTTGGTTCTGATAAGGAACAGATCATGTTTTGGCTTAGATACTGGGTTTTGAGGGCACAATCCTTGCTGGAAATGCAGTGATGTCTTGGTAAAAGCTAATTGTTTTTTGTGGCACTATCCCCACTGATGGGTTGCTTCAAAACACCCACATTTGGGACCTAAAATGCTGCTGTATAAACACAGATGGGTCGCTACAAAACACCTATGGCTGGAGACTAAAAGGTTGATAGAAACACACTGACAGGTCACTACAAATCACCTGCGATTGTAGCCTAAAAAGCTGCTGAAAAAACACATGAGTTGCTACAAAACACCCACGCTTGCACCCTAAAAAGGTGATGGAAACACACTGACAGGTTGCTACAAATCACCCATGTTTTGAGCCTAAAAAAACAGCTGGAAAAACATAGCAATGGCTTGTTAAAACTGCTGTAGCTTGTTGGTCTTGAACAGCTGTCTGCAAGTCTGCAGCTTGGCAGATATGTTCTACCATCCCCTCCACCTCCTGATGACAAAATCAGCTCATATACTAAGTCACTTTAAAAAAGGTTGATATGCATGAAACAAGCAAATGAAATGTGCTATATAAATAAATTAAACCTGTCTTGCCACACAATGCCAACATATTCTTCTGGCGCATGGGTACCATGGCTGCAAAAAATCCATCTGCTGTTTGACAAAATAAAAAAACAAAACCATCAAACCTTGGAGAGATGCACTTTATATAGTCATTTGGTTATTAGTTAGTATTGAATCTACTGATGTCATATGGCGTATTATGTTTTTTTTTATATTCATGGCCAGTGGCATTAGTCTCTTTCATTCTTTTTATTTTTAATAGGGCATGTAATAAAGATATTGGGTCAGACTGTGTTCCACTGTTTCACTTATCCCAGGTGAGATGAATTAGTTTTCTCTCCACATTTCTCAAACTAAAAGCACCATGACTGCCATTTCAGCAAATTCCAACACATTTGTATTTTTATCTTGCTGACTTGTGCTGAAAATATCAGAATGGGCTTGCTCCAGAAAACAAATGGTGATTCCACCGCCATTTGAACCAAGAACTGGGCCGTGGACTTCCTGTGTGTATAATGAGAGGAAAGAACTGTATGTTTATCGGGCTGTTATTGTAAATAAATTATTATTATTTTTGGTTTTCTGATCTTTCTAGGTGAATAGACACTAAGTATTAATACATTATTTAAAAAAATCAGTGTTAATATCTTTTGTTTCTTGATCAAAGCAAGAAACAGAAATACTCTCTTTGTTTAATGGACTGAATTCAACAACCTCATCTTGTCTTCCACTAAATGCATTTGAAGCAATCTTGACTCTGAGTTGCACCTTGCTTTCTCCTCACAGGATTTTAGTTTGTGGTGTGAGACAACAATTTATAAAATCACAGACAACTTCTAAAAATCTAATGTTGAAAACTACAATAAAATATATCTCACAAAGCCAGCTGTTTCCTTTTTCCTTCATGGCAGATGGATGCAAAGTGCAGGGATTCTTTTACAATAAGCATCCGCTGAGCGCATTTGTTGTCAAGTTAGAACAAATAAGTGGGACGGGAAAGTGGGAGCGAGCTCTTTGATAAACACAGAGGAATGGACTGTAATTTATGGCTGTGATTCGGTGGGATGGTATCTGGTTGGGGTCAGAGGTTTCTCCTTTCACTCTTTCCCTCTTATGCAACCAATCAGGCATGTCTTTGCATAAGTGCAGACAAGACTTGGCAGTACCGCTTGATTTCACTGCCCTGTAACCTTGAACACTGGAAAAGAGATCACATGCACATGAGCGCACCACACACACACACACACACACACACACACACACACACACACACACACACACACTGTGTGGCTTGTGCGACATGACATCTGTATCAGCTGACAGCTTTAGTTGCTTCAAACACACACATAATCAATAACTTGACCAGGACTGTTACAAAGGCATAATCGTAGTTTCTGATCATGGATAGATAAAAGGCAGACTAAATGCACATTGTATTGTTCATTTATGCAAACCACGGACATGTCACATTTGAATGTTTCATACTTCCCCATGACATAGTTCAGATGGGGAGGGGATGTAGATGGCATGACACCAACCAGCAGACCACTCCTCAAGATTAACAAAAGCGGGCGTGCCGGACATGGCCAGCTGTGGTTGTGACGACCAAACTGGCTATTTTAAGCCAAATGATGTTCTCCCACAAGCGTAGACTTCAGCAGGGATGCAGGGGATACCCCCACCTCAATATTTACAACATGTGCATTTGTCTCCCCTCAATAAAATTATCAAAGGAGCAAAGGACTTTTACTTTGACAAAATTAAAAAACAATAACACTATAAATTGATGTAGAAAATGGACAAATTGATGTTTGAAAATGAATGTAATTAAAATTACAGTGTTTAGGATTTATTGGCATCTAGCAGTAAGGATTGCAGACTCCCATTTGCCCAGCATGAACTCTCAGTTAGAATTCCTTCAGTGTTCTTGTTCAGGAGGTTTTACCAAGAGCCAAATTATCCACAGAGGTCTCTTCCTCTCCTAAACATACAGAACCTGTGATTTCAAGTGGTAAAAACACTAATAAAAGAAGTCTCAAGATACAAATCAGCGTTTCACTGATGATGTTCTGCTCATTGAAGAGTGGCTACGAACTGCTTTGGTGGATATGAAAACATGAGTGTCTGTTCTGGACACATGGCAGTGCAACATGACGGACTCCATGGACGAGGATCCGCTCATTATGTAGATATAAAAAGCTCATTCTAAGGTAACAAAAATAGGACAATTCTTATTTTCAGATGATTATATACTACAAACAACATATTACAGCGGCACGGTGGTTGAGTGGTTAGCATTGTCACCTCACAACAAGAGGGTTCCTGGCTCTAGCCTGGGGTGGGAGAGCCCCCCTGTGCAGAGCCTGCATGTTCTCCTCATGTCAGCGTGGGTTTTCTCCGGGTGCTCCGGCTTCCTCCCACAATACAAAGACATGCCCGTTAGATTAATTGGTGACTCCAAATTGGCCGTAGGTGTGAATGTGAGTGTGAATGGTTGTCTGTCTCTATGTGTCAGCCGTGCGATAGTCTGGCAGCCAGTCCAGGGCAACATTTATTCTGGCGATTGGATCCAGTATAAGCAGAATATCATTGTGTCTATGTGTTGGTGGTACATCTCTCCAAGCATAAACTAGCTTTATTCAATTACCATTTAATACAACCTGTCACCTAAAGAGCAAAAGAGTGGGTGTGTGAGATATTAAACTATTACCCTGGCATCAAGTCCCATCACAGTGACATTTAGCAGAATAAACTGTTCCAACCTTTCATGCACTTAACTTCCAGGAAGTTATCTTTAGTGCCAAATGAAAGTCTAATTTTGTACATTAGGAGTGCTGTATCCTCTGAGAGGTGCCGTGTGATGGAAGGAGCACTGAGAATAAACTGGGATGCTTCCCACCCACTCGGCAGTGTTGGAGGATGAAGAAGCCGTGGAGGGTCAGCCTTCCAACATGCAGAGTGGGTTGTTGAAAAGTAAATTCAGCCTTAATTACAGCAGTTCTATTCTTCGCTGGTTTCCCTCAGCTGCCAGAGGGAGGGAAGTGGGGGGTGGAAAAAAAGTAACATGATGCAACAGCTGCACTTCCTCTCCTTAAGCAATAACTCCGGGCATTTTAGACCTGAACCAAATTGTTACTGTGTTTTCTATAAACTCTGACTAAGACATTTAACTTTCACTTTAGGGCTACTCTATGCTTCTGATGGATTAAAATGTTGCATATCTTAAGTTTTAACTTTTAGGGACTAACAAAACAACAACAACAATAACAACCGAGTATTTAGGTCTTTGAAAGGATGCACCTTCTCAGTATTTATTTATGGGCTAAGCCAATGTTTATGTAGTTTCAATGTTGAATATAGATTTTCAGGACAAAGTTGACTTATCTCAACTTCACCAATTTATTCTGGTCATATCAAACAAACATGTTAACATTATGGCCTGGCGACCTTTATCAGAGCATCCAGGGGCGGATTATGAGACAGTTGGCCCCTGGGCACAGATATACAAAAACCCTAATACCTCTCCCACATACAACAGACATGGAGACTTTGTGGAGGTTTTGCATCTCTTTGTGGTCATTTTGTGTTTTTTTACTCGTTTTGTGTCTTCCTGTGGTCGTTTTGTGGTTCTCTGTAGTCATTTGGCTCACTCGGATCACTTTCCTTAAGGTAATTTTGTGTCTTTTTTGGTGTTTTTTCTGTTGCATTACAGCTATTTTGTGTCTCTTTGTGAGATAAGGACTCGAATTATTGTGACTTGACTTGACAAAAAATAAAAGACTTGAGACTTGACTCGGACTTGGAAGTTAAAGCCTCGGGACTTGACTTGACACACGATGACTTGAATGACTTGAGTATCATTGACATCATGTTTTCAGTGTGAATCAGATAAGATCAGATTCTGCAGGTACAGTTACAATAATAAGGTGACTTGACTTGGACTTGACTTGATTTTCTGTCTTTTTTGCTTGTTTTTGGATCACTTTGGGAAATTTGTGCATTCTGAGGTTAATTTGTGTTTCTTTTAGGTAATTTTGTGTCTTTTTTTGCTTGTTTTTCTGTTGCTTTACAGTTGTTTTATGTGTCGTGGTTGTTTTGTGTCTTTTTGCAGTTTTTTGTGTAATTTTGTGTTGCTTTCAGGTAATTTTGCGTCTTTTTTTTGATCTGTCTGTTGCTTTTTAGACATTTTGTGTCCACCTGTGATTGTTCTATGTCTTTTTGTAGTCATTCAGATCTCTTCGAGCACATTTTGTGTCTTACTGAGGTAATTTTGTGTTTCTGTCAGGTAATTTTGTGGTTTTTTTGTTGCTTTATAGTTGTTTTGTGTGTTTTTGCAGTCGTTTGGATCTCTTTGACATAATTTTGTGCGTTTTGAGATAATTTTGTGTTTCTTCCAGGTAATTTTGTCTGTTTTAGTGAATTTCTGTTGCTTTTTAGGAATTTTGTGTCTCCTTGCAGTCATTTTGTGTCTCCCTGTGGTTGTTTTGTGTCTTTTTGTTGTTGTTTGGATATCTTTGTAATTTTATGTCTTACTAAGGAAATTTTGTGTTTCTTTTGCTTGTTTTTCTGTTGCTTTATTATCATTTTGTGTCTTTTTTAGTCCTTTTGTGGCTCCCTGTGGTTGTTCTATGTATTTTTGTAGTCGTCTGGATCATTTTGTGTCTTACTGAGGTAATTTTGTGTCTTTTTTGCTTGTTTTTCTGTTGCTTTATAGTCATTTTGTGTCTCTTTGTGGTTGTTTTGTGTCTCTCTGCAGTCATTTTGTGTTTCCCTGGGATTGTTTTGTGTCCTTTTGCAGTCATTTAAATTGCTTTGATGTAATTTTGTGCATTCTGAGGTGATTTTGTTTGTCTTTCGGGCAATCTTGTCTTTTTTTGCTTGTCTTTCTAGTGCTTTATAGTTGTTCTGTGTCTCTTTGTGATTGATTTGGGTCTTTCTGCAGTTTTTTGGATCTCTTTAAGGTAATATTGTGTCTTACTGAGGTAATTCTGTGTCTTTTTTGGTGTTTTTTTCTGTTGTTCTGAAGCGGCAATTGGATGTTTTGGGTTTTCTTGGCTGAATTTGCGTCTTACATCTAAGAAAGACTGATGTGACGAGAGTCAGTCTGTGTGTTGGGAAATGAGTGTCCATGTTGAAGACTGGCTGGAATTAAGCCTTAAATCTTATCGTCCTTGGCACAGTGGACGTGACATCTCACCAGGTCAGAACAAGTCAAGGAAACCTCTTTGCATCTTTGTGATATTATATTTCAGCTTCCCTTTCCATTCACAGCTAAATCAAACAGCTAAGACCATGTCATGTTATTCTTTTGTGGGGTGTGGACAGCTTAAAGGTTAGAGAAGTGAACTTGTGAACAGAAGATCGCTGGTTGGAAAAACCCGCCCTGACTGGGAAACTGTGATAGAGGAAACGGGTTTTAGAATTCAGGGTGGATCAGACTGTAGTTTAGAATACTGTCCAAGAATTTTTATTACTTTCAAAAACACAAGAAACAAATGTTCATCGTACACATAGCGATTATATTCAGCATGAACTATCCTATATTATTATTATTAATAATAATAATATAGCCTATCAATAACATAATATAAATGCTTAAATTGTTCACACACTGTAATGTAGTCATAAGCAGATTTAAGGACATTTTTTAAGTGTTTATCAATGTATTTAATGATGTATGATTACACATAACGTCACATCCTTACAGTGTGTTATAGAATATACATATTAACTGCTTATGCACGTGCACAAATCATTCATGAGTGGCTTTAAAACCGTTTACAAATATCCAGTTACTAGATTTATCACAGGTTTATTAACTCCTCCCCATGGCCTTTATTAGCTTATAGTGTGTGCTGAGGTGAAACAGAGCATACTGGGTATTTATGAATAAATAGGTACTTCATAAATGAATATGATTAATAATAAAAAAAATAGAAAAATAATAGACTAATAAATAGACTTGATAAATTAACACTTTATATGTCATGTTCATATAAAATGCATATTTCATATCACTACAGCAGTGTTAAACTAGATTAAGTGGTGGGGGGAAAAGTACATTTACTCATGAATATAAGTACAGTTTTGAGGTATTTGTACTTTACTTGAGCATTTCCATATTCTGCAGCTTTATACCTCTACTCCACTTCATCTCACCACCACCCAGAACAGTGGTGTAAGGTATTTTGCCCCAGTGCATGCTGTTATGACAGGCCCAATAGTGTGCGCTATCGTGGACATATCATCTCGTCACATGATCAGAGACTTGACATTGGATTACATTAACATACATATAAGCCAGCAGTGTGTGTCTGTGTATCACAAAAAATACCAAAGATAATGAGAAATTATCAATTTAATTTAACAATTTAATAGTTTATTTGGATTCAACATATAATTTTATGATAGATGCTACTGACTTTTTTTTTTTTTTTTCACAAAAAAAGAAACAAAAACATGATAGAGATGGGTTTGCCTTTTTCAAGGGCCTATATGGCAAATGGAACCATTTTTGTTTTAATGAGAGTTCTCATTTGAAAACAGTAATATTTCCAAGGTGGCAATCAGTCATAAAGGCCCATTTTCCACCCAACACATTGTTCGAGGGCCCACTATCTATGGGCCCCCCACCTCATGGGCACCAGTGCAACCATACTGCCTGCACTGTCTATATTTACACCCCGACCGAGATATATTTTGTGATCCTGATCGGCTTATAAAATGAATCTACTGTAACAAGCTATGACTGTAATGCTTTGGCCTCTTTTTTGTTGTTGTTTTCTTTCTTTCTGAGGTAATTTTGTGGATTGTTTTCTTTTTTCTTTTGGTTGTTTTCTGTATTATAGCCATTTTGTGTCTCCCTGTTGTTGTTTTGCCCCTTTTTTGTCATTATTTTGTGTCTCTTCACAGTTCCTGTGCATCTCTGTGTGGTCTTTTTGAGTGTCTTGCTGGTTGGTAAGTGATACTTCCACAGGTTCACCTACAGAAACCTTGTTAAGACTTTTACCTCCTCTAGATAGTTAAGTTTAATCTTCTTCTTGGCGCAGCCAAAACGCAACCCGTAAGACACAGAGACAGTTTCTTTCCCACAGCCATCAGCACACTTAATAAAACAAAAATCCCCCCAAAATTCCCACTGCCATTCTGCCATCCACTAAGCACTTTGCTGCACTTTAAATACTTTTATATTTATTTATTGCATTTTTATCCTCACTGAATGCCCTGTGTGTTGTGTTTTTATGTGTTTTGTTGAAATGCATCACCTGAGTGTCACAACTAATTTCACTGTATTCCTATGCAATGACAATACAGGCTTTCTAGATTCGAGAGGAAAATAAAAAAGTTAATTTGTTAACTAATGATGTTGAAAGCTGACAGTGAAATGTATCTCGTGCCTCTGACGCATCTCACACTGTGAGGTTGTTGTCAACATGAACAACACATGCCTTGTCAGGATTGAGCAAACATCTGTCACAGGTGAATGCTGGATTAAAACACATTTAGTGTACTGGCTCTCTTCTTGGGAGACAGTAAAAGCCAATATCTCTAACCACCAAAACATACTAATGTTTACTGTCTGACCGTCTATCTCTTTAAGTCATTTTGCTTATGGAGACATTTGTCCTCCAGCTGAGCACATCACTCAGTAGTACTAGCTGCTCTAGCCTCGACTCTTGCAGACATACAGTATTTGATTACAGCAACAGGCCGATTGGATTACAGAAGGCACTGACGCAAATACCTACAGCAAACAGAGCAACTGGAGAACTTCCTGCTGGGGATGAACGAGCAGAGAGGATACCAAATATTTAGTGCAGACAAACACCAACGGGGTCAGCCTGGCTTATCACACTGAAATGATTTGCTCAATGACGCTATACTTTCAAAACCTATTATGACTTGTTAACATCTCCAGTGTCAACCATGCATGTGAGGATTACTTCTCTTGAGGCTGATACTGTTTGTCCCAATCAGAGATGTCGTGTGGATTAATTAATCAACTGTATTATTAGTCTCAAAACTTAAACTGAAAAGACTGTAAGTGGGGCAAAGGGACTGTGCAGGGGTGTCATAACTAAATTTATTTCACCTTAAGATACTGACAGATGTTGAAATTTATGGTGCTCACATTTATCAAGTATTTGATTATCTGTGTAATACTTGGCACACTGTTTAAAGGGACAATTCACCCCAGAATCCTAAACACATATTGTATATCTACTGCACCAGTGAGCTAGCTAACGTTACAGCTCAGCCAAGAAGAACACTAATGTGTTTCCATGCCAGCCACTGTTGATGGCAGGGCCTCTACGCTGACAGCCTCGGAAAAACACAGATTTTTTTTTAACATGAAACAGCTACCCGTTTAAATCATTATCAGAGGAAGAGACCTCTAGGGATAATTCAGCTCCCACTAAAAACCTCCAGAACGTCTGGATCTTAACTTGTCAGAGAATAAAGATGAGCACACATCAGCAGGTGCTAGGCTCAAGAACTGTGAACTGCATTCAGACTTTCACCTCACCATGTGCTTCATCAGTGTCCCATCTCCAAAATGTTTGTAAGCATGGGTCAAAGTTTCTCCCATCAAGTCTTAGAACTTTTGCGTGGGAAGTGGTGCACACTGCATGCTCAGTGTTTATAAATGAGACCCCTGGTCCACATGTTCTGCAGAGGAAGAGAGCTCTGTGCTCTGTAATTTGGTTCTCTGTAAAAACCTCCTGAACAATGTACACGGACGGAATTCAAACCAGAAGTTTCAGCTCGTTGCAATCTGCAATCCCTACCTAGGTGACAATAAATACCCCTAAATCTTACAAACGGTTTCTTTGAGTAAACCTTTTTTTTTTGTAAGTAATCCTTCCATCTAATTTGGGAGGCACAACAGCAGAGAGACAGACAACTCAGACTTTTAACTGATCACCTCTCAGGATAACAGACCATTATAAAGCAGAGATCAGCAGGGTCACGTTTTAAAACATCTACACCTAGACTAACAGAGTTCATTGTCATAAATAATGGCACTGACATTCTACCTTGCTTTTACAGAGGCTCATCAACATTTTGACATCAGAACTATTACAATACAGCTGCAAACTTCTTGAGGCACCTCTCTGCTGCCCTCATGTGACAGTTGCCTGCAAATCTCACAGTTCTTTCATACAGCAGACATTTTGACTTGCCCCAATGGGAACAACATAGGTGAAAGTAATCAGATCGATGATGGCTGAATTCCATTAAGCTGCTTTATGCATGCTGACTCTCTGTCACTCTCACTAGGAACACTTCAATCAATGGAGCGGTTGTTAAAACTATCAGGAGCACCCATGCTTTTCCTACTGTAATGTTTGTCAGCCATCTTTAGAAACAGATTTATGCATATCATTTCTGTAAAAATATGAGTTATATATCTCTTGTTCATTTATAATATTTTGTTCTTTTTTCTGTTTGTTTGAGAAAATCATCTGTTTATATACCACAAAACAAAAGGAGGCATATTATTATTCAATACATTTTATTACATAATTGACAGTTTTGACAGTCTGGCCTTCAAACATACGGACAGTGCTAAACATTACAGGTATTTTGGTTGGATGGACCTGTACAATACAGACATGCATTGCTCTCAGTCCTTTCCTGATAGAGGTTTGTACATGGGTTTATGAATTGTATTTGCATTTTTCTATATTCATTTCATCTGACCAGACACAGACAACCACACATCCCCCTGACTCCCCCAGCGCATCCTCCCCACAGTCGAGTCCTCTTTGCAGAGTTTCTCTTCAGCCCCACTTAAACTGGTCATCTTCTGTAACCTGCATGATTTCTGTAACCAGGCCAGTGCCGATGGTTCTGTTTCCGTCTCTCAGAGTGAACCTCTGGCCTTTCTCCAGAACCATTGGCTGGCGGAGCACGATTTCCAAGGAAGTGTCCTCCCCTGGCATCACCATTTCCTAACAAAAGACAAGGACAACAGATGGGAGAGTGGTTACTGTCCTCCAATATCCTATTGTTGTACTGGAGTAAACTTTCAAGTCTCTATGCAAACAAAGATAATAGGCATTTTTAGACTGGCAGAACTTTTTCTATAGGTTTATGAACCTCCAATTTTGTTGTGTTTGCAGCATGAAAACTATGATCGTTGTTGTAAGAACACCATTTTGAGGGACTTTTTAGCTCTTATTTCAAAAGGAGGTTCTCTCCCACCTAAAGACTCAACGGTCACACTACTTTCCACACTACTTTCACAGTTTTAACCTGAAACATCTTGAAGTTGTATGGCTGTTCCAAATGCTTCAAAGCTTCTACCATGGTAATCAACATCCAAACCAGTATTACAGTGTTTCATTTTATGTTGTCTTTTTTTTTTTACATATTTATTTAACTATACAGGCAAATAGTCCATTAAATAGGAAATAGTAACCTAAAGTTATGCAACACTTAGCATAGGCTACAGTCTATTTATTCATTTGTTTATAGGCCTACATATGAGCAAATTCATTTTTATGCTTTAATTCATCATAATTTGATGTAATTATTGGACATTTTGTAGCTCCTTTTGCATCAATAAAAAGGAAAGCTCTTGATGTCTGATTTTTTTCATTAGACTCGGGCAGCTCCCTAATAGCTGACCAAATGTTAGTCCACAAGAACGGTAATTAGTAGGGAAGATTTCATTGGTCGCTTAAAAAAAAAAAAAAAAAAAGCGAAACTCTATACAAACACACACAACCTGCCGCCACGCTCTTGAGAGCTGGCACAAAAAAGGCACAACAGTAGCCCCCAGTGCCCAACCTTGCCTTTTCCAAGTGGGTAAAAATGCGGCATGTGTCCAAACTCTACACAGGCTAGTTAATAACATGTCTTCATTTTTCTGTAATGTAGCACAGTGTTAACAATGTTACTGATACTATTCTTTCTCACACCTTCAATGCAAACCATTGTGTTTCCCCGCCCAACATATATAATTTATTAACTAAACATGCAGGGGACTACTCAACTAATGGCCCTAAATGACGACTATTGGTCAACTAGGAAAATTCTTAGTCAGGGGCAGCCCTACTGTAGACTCATGATTACAATAAAAGCAAGTTTATGAATAATGACCACAAATTAAGCTTCAAATATTTGCAGGTAATTCTCCCTGAAGCTTCAAAGCCCCAAAAAAGGTATTCAGGACAGGCCTATGAAGCAAGATGTTTGCTCCATGCACTAGCTAGGTGAACTGTTGCGGATGGGGTTCAAACTTCACACTATTTGACAAACATCCATTTACTGTCAGAATGAAACGCACACAAACCTTGTTTTTGGGCAGAAAGGTCCTGCAGGCCATGTCCCAGGTAAGAGAGAACATGACTGGCATGAAGCCGCTGACAAAAGGTTTGTGTCTGCCTCCCTCCTCCTTGCTCAGAACATACACCTGTAAAACAGGAGGCAACAACGTGTCCACACACAATCAGCTTTGTCAGCAGACATATGGTGTCTTTAACTCAGTGAATAACCTCGCAGTCATTACTGTGGCATCTGGCCAGTGTCACAGTTTGACTTTAAAACTGCTCTTTGGTCGTTAGTCATGTAACAAATACGACTTTTGGCTTGTCAATAGTTTAAAACTAGCCATTTAGATTTACTGACTATTCATAAATATTACAAATTAATCATAACTACTGCAATTTTGTGCTCTCAGACCTGGGCCTTGACTTTCTGGTGAGCTTTGATGGATCCTGGTTTGCACATCACCATCCCTCTCCTGATATCCTCTCTCTTCAGCGCTCGGACCAGAGCGCCCATGTTATCTCCTGCCTCTGCGCGATCCAAAGACTTGTGGAACATCTCAACACCTGAGCAAAACAGGATGGACGGACATCAAAGTGAAATCCCTGTATATACCCCAATAGTCACAGAGAACAGACCAATATCAGACTTGTCCTCAGCAGCATTTCTGGATCAGATATTGTTTGTCTATGCTCATTATTACACTCATGTTTTCTTCTTCAATGTATAAAGTGCTGGAGGAAACTTAAAAGAATGTTCCTTATACATGCAGAAAGGTGACAAATACAACAAGCAAAAAATGTCTCAGCAAGGTGCATTGGCTGCTATGAGCCACAAACAGCTTTAATGGTCTTAGGCATAAATTCTTCACTATGTGTTTTGATGATGATGGTTAAAGGCGCTGTCCAAGGCCCTGATATAATCTAAAATGGTCACGCAGTTAGCCAGCAGACACGTGGACCCCTGCGACAATGCAAACACGAAGTATAAATTGAGCTTAATACATCAGATCATAATTTTGCTAAATCTAATCTATTCAGGTATTTTCTTTAATTTGTTACCTCTCTAGACATTTGTCATGTTTTGGTTCATGTGCTTTGTAAACAGCACAGGAGCTTCTCCTCTGAGTATCCGTTGCTTTTTCTTTCACTTACCTACAACCACTGACTTGAAGTTGCGATTGAAGCCCACAAACTCACACTCGTCTCCTTTCTTGAGGATACCTCTCTCCAAAGTGCCGGTCACCACTGTGCCCCTGCCTGAAAGACAAGTGGTAAAACTCAAATATAGAGCAAGTATCTTTTTTCTATTACTGTCATCTACTTCTTTACAGTTGTGAGTCAACTACTTGCAATCTTGAAATACAGCATTTTTACAGCATGTAGTCAACTTTAGCTAGAGCCTAAAATCACAGTGTGTCCTCTGTCTCACTGCCGGCCACTATAGACCTTCTCACCAGGAGGAGATCGGGCAGCAGTTCCAGAGACAGACCCCATTCAGCAACTGCAGCTACCCCCCGTTCGTGTAAACCCCAGTTTCGGGGGACTGGACAGCACTAGCTCCCCGCTCGATCAGCGGACTTTCTGTGGCTGCCGTCTCACAGGTTGGCCACCAGCCTGGCGTGACGCTGGGCACTGGGGGGTTTGCGCTGGCCAAATTTGAGGTGCTGCAGCTTAAGGTCTTACTCCAGAGCTACTGCTCACGAGGATTGTGGGGTGGCTAATAAGCCAATTTTTGTCTTAATGTTGTCTAACCCCCACATTCCACCAGATGCGTGTTGAGCGTCTGAGCAGTGGAACCAATCCATTTCAATTCTAGTCAATGTGTGTGCTTCCACCAGCTGCGGCTGTGCTGTGTTCCGGCTCCATCACAGTTGCGGCACTCCGGAGCCCTCCGTAACCAATACGCAGGACTTCTATTTTTGCTGGACGCCGGAGCACAACGTGGCAATTCAGCACAGAGCAGATCGTGCAGGGCAGGAAGTTGTGCACAGAAACAAAATAAAACATCCGGTTTATTTTCAAAAATAAAACACGGCGGATCATATTTCCCTGCACTACACCTTGAAAACGTCATAATGGGTGGAGGCAGGCCTGAAATCAATAGGTCAGAGTTTTCAGACATCATTTCACCCTGATGACAGTGACACCATGGACGAGATGTTGTTAATCATGGAGGTGCACTGAGATGTCTTCCTACTACTCCTCTACTTTTATGGTTCTGTTTATAGAAACTACATCTTGTTATTTTGCACGATTATGCGTGAATTCGCAAGATCTCATGGGTCCTAGTGACTCCCGCTGTCCGGCAGAGCAGAACCGCTCCGCACAGCAAACGGAGCTGGTGGGTGGTGACGGACGGCGGAGCACGCAGCGGATAACCAGCGCTACCGTTACGCAACGGACACACATCCAGTGGAATTCCAGTGTAATAAACAGTAGCAAGGAGGGGCTGAGCGAATGCTCTGTGTGCAACTCTACAATAAAATAAGATTAAATAAATCAATATGGGAAACACTAGGTTACTGTATGAAGTGTGTATATGCTGCATTTCTTGCAATCTTTCATACCTGGGATTGAACAAATCCCTTCAACGGGCAGAAGAAAAGGTTTTTCAAGATGTCTTTCTGGGACAGGAACATAAGTATCCACAACGTCCAAGAGATTCATCACTGCTTTCACACCAAGTTCAGGCTCTCTGTTCTGAGATGAGGACAAAAAAAAAAAAAACAGTCAGTCCACACCCAGATGCCTCCCGTAAGAGGTTCAAAATGTACCACAGTCACAGGATTTTGCTGACTTAACAGCTAATTGACAAAACCACAAAAAAGGAGTTCAAAAAGTTGTAAACTACAAGTGGTTATGATCAGCAGATTTGCACAGTATTATCTAAATTATGGGACAAATGACTTCCAGTGTTCCCTCACCTCCAGGGCACAGAGGGCTGAGCCAATCACAACAGGTGTGTTCTCGCCATCGTAGCCATACTCAGTGAGCAGCTCGCGGATCTCAATCTCCACCAGATCCAGCATCTCCTTGTCTTCCACGGCATCGGCCTTGTTGATGAAAACCACCACATGCTCAACGCCAATCTGCTTGGCCAACAGGAGGTGCTCTCGTGTCTGAGGCATCTGGCCGTCTGTGCCTGCAACCACCAGGATGCAGCCATCCATCTGAGCTGTGCCTGTGATCATGTTCTGAAAACAGAAAGAGGTTGGTTTAATGAAAATGGGATTTAGTATGTTTTAAAGTAATTTCTAGCCTAAATTAATGATCTTGAAATGTGTAAGAAAGACAAGAATTTTCATCAGCTAATATAACAACAAAGCTGCATCATGTTCAGCCCTTTCTAGGCTGGGGTATGTAGATGTAAAGCAGATTACCTTGACGTAATCAGCATGACCAGGGCAGTCTGTATGAGCGTAATGTCTGTTGGCTGTGGCGTATTCCACATGAGAGGCCTGGATGGTGATTCCTCTGGCCTTCTCCTCGGGGGCATTGTCAATTTCCTCATACTTTTTATAATTGGCACCACCAGCGTCAGCGAGCACTGAGGATCCAAAAACACAACAGAGTCACATTTCTGGTTTCTTGTTTCACAAAACAAGAAAAATGTAGCTTAGACCATTAGTTGTAGGTCAGTGGTACAAATTTTTCAGGTTAAACAGAAAATTCAGCGTGTTGGATTTAGTTCATCTGGGCCGCTGAACAGTTAGAACGTTAAGGATTCTACCTTTCGTAATGGCTGCAGTCAGGGTTGTCTTTCCATGGTCAACATGGCCAATTGTTCCAATGTTCACATGGGGCTTGTCTCTAGTGTAGGTCTTCTTAGCCTCTGCAGCAAAGGTCCGCCGACTCAGAGGCACAGCACACTACGAGACAAAGTCAAACCCAGGAATTATACACTTACAAAATGCATGCGGTGGACTGCAGTTTGTGTAAACACTCACCACTTTAAAGGAGCTTTGCAGGAGGCTTGCCGAGGACAGCGGAAGGGCTGAGAAGAAGGAATGGAATATGAGAATTATATAAAGTTAGATGATGGCTCAGTGTTTGACAGGATAATCTAGTGTAGCTCGTCATATTATTCCACCATCATGTGTTCCACATAAACCCTTTAGTCACAATATAAATGTTTAGACTTTTAAGTGTGTTAGCTACATGACAGACATTGGCTAAGTGTCTCAGACATCTGGTCCAATCAAAATCTAATGTTAATTAAAGCTGCGAGCAGCGTTGAACGGGGCCTCGACCCACGCCATTTCGGGGTCCGGCGTACGTCGAAAGCGAGCGTCGCGTTCCGTTATGTCAATAGAACGCAAGGTCATTTTTTTTTACAATGAACCCATGACATGGGAATAGAACTTTGATGGCTTCTGAAAACCAAACTACTGATGAGGACATCAATCAGTCAGTCAGTCAATCAATCAATCAAGCAATCAATATCACAAAGCACAATTTGCCTCACAGGGCTTTACAGCATACAACATCCCTCTGTCCTTCAGACCCAATGAAACAGAAGGGGAGACAGAGAGAGATGTAGGACAGATGGTCATGACAGTAGCTTACAACAACATTCATAAAAGTAATAATATTATAATTTCAATTCTGGTTATTGTGGTACAATTTGTTGAAAGTATATATTAATATTTAATGGTTTACATACGTGACAATAATCAAATGTGTATAATGAGAGTATAAGTATGACACACTCAGACACACACATACACAGACAGACAAACACACACACACATACACACTCACATGTATCTGTCAGAGTGGAGCTATTGTTATGCTAATTAAGAATCACGTAGTTAGGTGACAGCCCAGGCACTCAAGATGAGTTGACTAATGACTAATGATAACTAAATCAGCAGGTGGCATTTCACACCACAGCTATAGCACAACCTCACATGTCACACTATCCAAGCAGTGCTGTGGTAGAAGTTAACCTGTGAGGTAGTAGAGCACAAAGACTGTGGAGAAGAGGTTGAGTTTCTGACATGCAGTCAGCCGAGTTAGTGAAATGCACTAACAGGACACGAGAGACAGAGAGAGAGAGAGAGAGAGAGAGAGAGAGAGAGAGAGAGAGAGAGAGAGAGAGAGAGAGAAAGGGGACAGGGATTGGAGTGTGTGTTTTGGTGTGTCTGTATCTGAAAATTAGAAATCACACACACACACACACACACACACACACACACACACACACGTATCTGTGAAGCCATTTTTATGCTAATTAATGACCATGTACTCAAGATGAGTTGACTATAACTAATGATAACAACATCAGCAGGAAGCATTTGACAGCTTACAATGACACTACTGAAAGTATTAATATTATAGAAGAATTTTAGAAAAGTTTACAGTGGAGTTACATTTTAGGAAATTGATTTAATTTTGAGATATTCAAGTATACACAACAATGTTATAAACATTTATGATCAAGGCTTAATATGAATTGGCTGTGGAACATGTGTATTGAGATATAGCATTGTCAATAATGGAACTGTATTTCTCCTAATAATGTTGATTTCAAAAGGAAACATAAGAAAGTTTCATAGCATATAGGCATTGCAACACTGTATTTTTCATAAATAGTGAGTAAATGATGTTTTACATGTAGAGTTTTGTGATAAAATATACCTTTAAGATGAACACACGTGTTGTGTGCTCTTGGTGATTGATTCCTGTTTACACAAAGACAGTATGATCTGCAGCACAGATGTAGCTACAGATTTGATTCCAATTGTTAATGAGGCAAAAAAAGTTACACCAGGGAATGTTGTAGTTACAAATTTTTGCTATCAGGCATTTATTTAGGAAAATTAGGAATGACACACACACACACACACACACACACACACACACACACACACACACACACTCACACTTCAGCTTTTGTTATGCTAATGAAGGACTGCATGTGGCTGCAGGCAGACAGCAGAATGGGCTGAAAATCTCACAAACTAGTCCTTTTAGATGCCAAACTGTGAGTCACATTTTCAATCTGAAAGCATCACCAGATAGATAATTTTGTCCTGAACGCAGTGATATCAAGCTTGTATGTTTAAGGAATTAAAAAATGTGCCTTAGTCACAAGTTTAGGATGTGTTGTCACTCATTTTTCTCTCAGAGATCATCATGAGGAGTTGTGCTCTGCACCTGCAAACGCTTGGGAGATCCAAACCGTTCAAGTTAGGACAAAATCCTTCGCAAGTAATGTTCACCAGGGGTAGATCTGTAATTTGTGAAAGTTTGAAGCAGTTCTTATAAACGGTGTAGGAGCAAAAAATCTTTGAGCGACAGAATTTGTCAAAAACGCCATCTTACATTCAAACAACAACAGTGCGCTTCCTGTTGGAGTTAGGTCAGGGGTTGCAGCGCGACATTTGTAGGTCTTTATGAGATGAACGCGACAGTTTTGGTTTGGTCTTTCTAAGTGGTTCCTACCCGTCGCACCGGGCATTTTTGTGTGCCTAGGTGGCACAACAAGTCGTCAGGAGGTAAAGGGAGCACATCACACGGAAGAGGCCAGTAAATCCAAACCCTTCAAATGGCTGATAATTCACGCAGAATAATTGACAAGGACCAATTGATCGATAATGTGTGCGAATTTGAGGCCGATACGATGAACGGTTTAGGAGAATGATTTTTAAAGGAATTTCTTGTTTTTGAGGAAAATTTTACTTTGAAAGGGAAATACCTCACTTCCTGTTGGATTTAGGTCATTGGTGCGAGCACGTGATTTGTAGGTCTTGTTGAAATGAACACGACTGTTTTGGTTTGGTTCCTACGACATTCCTACTGGCAGCAGCGGCCATTTTAGTGATTCAGTCATTCTAGGTGGCGCTACAGAGCCATTTTTGCACTTTTTGAATTTATTTCTTCATTAGATAAAATTTTTCACCAGTCCTGACATACGTGCCAATTTTGGGGAGTTTTTACGCATGTTTAGGGGGTCAAAATCCAGTTTAAAGTCGCGGCGGAAAAAAGAAGAAATAATAATAATAAGAAACGCTACAAAAACAATAGGGTCCTCGTCCTTCGTTCGAGGCCCCTAATAATAATAATAATAATAATAATAATAATAAACGCTACAAGAACAATAGGGACCTCGTCCTTCGTTCGAGGCCCCTAATAATAATAATAATAATAATAATAATAATAAACGCTACAAGAACAATAGGGACCTCGTCCTTCGTTCGAGGCCCCTAACTAAACAACAAGGCAAAGCATCACTGACATTTTTGATGATGGGGATGGGACTGTGTCAGGTATACAGGGTACATCACGTAGCTAAAAGCAGCTCTGCAGCAGCTAACACTAAGCTAACAACCATTTGAACCAGACTCCAGTGTCACTCTTTTAAAATTAAGCTGATATCAGTTACCTCAGCAGAGGGAATCGGTACTTATAACCTGTCTATAACAAAGCTACTTATAATCATCATTCATCATCGGTCAGTCCTCATCCTCGGCTAACGTTAGCGGCACCGTTAGCTAACACTCACTGGTAACGTGACCTTGCTCTACTATCGAAGACACAGCAGCATATTTATTATGTTCCTACTAACGCAAACAGGATATTCTGCAGATCAAACAATGGCGCTAGGCATGAATTGTCACAGATGCATATAGAGTCAGTTACTATAGACGAATTAAACAATATTACCTGAGAAACACGCACGCAGTCTCACAAGCGCCGCCATCTTCGTTGGCTTGGCAAATCAAAGACAACCAAAAATTCAAGAGAGTAACTGTCCAGCTCCAAAGCTGTCGGCAAAAGTAGGTTAGTGGTTACATGCTATCCTTCGAAATGCGAAACACTCGCGAGCCGCTTCTTGTCCGTTGTGACAAAACAACAACAACAACAACAATAATAATAATAATAATAATAATAATAATAATAATACACATCAAATCCTCGGGTAAACGAGAGTGCCAAAGTGTGGGTTCAGTATATTTAGTTTTCGAGCTAACCGTAACTAATAATATTAATAATGATAATAATATAATAGTCTTTCTTAAACAAGTTTGAAAAAACAAAGTTACAAAGCGCTTTACAGGGTTGAGCCAGAATTAAAACATTTCAGGACTAACTAAGGCAAATAAAATCAGACAAATTAAGTAGTTGTCTACAAAAAGTAAACGGAATTTTTTTAAAAAAAGAAAAAAAGAAGAAAAGCTGAATTGCATTCATTTCTCCAAGTCGCTTATCATATCTGTTACACAGGGGACACAAATATCTTTATATATTTTTCATACCTATCCTTTTTAGAAATGTGCTAATGTTCAATAAGAAAGTGTAAGATCTAAATAGGGCTTTAAGCTGTTCATTAATCATGTCTCGTATAGTATTATATGTATGTAAATGAAATCACACACTGTAATGTAATGTAATACCGATATTTCATGTAACACTGTTCCTGTTTGAGGGCAAAGAAAAATATTTTCCTTGTTTGGGGTTCTTCTCTCTCTTTACTGATACTCTCTGGATGTCGGCGTCCTAACGTAACTAATTTACCTTAAATACGCTAATACGGATGAGTTTGCTGTTGTGCCTTTTAAATGCTAACGTTTTATCACTGTCCGTTTTATTATATTATAATTTTGAGGGGCTAAATTAGCAGAGAAACTATTAAGGGGTGAAATAGCGTAGAGGTAAGGAAAGACTTTGGTAAAAAAAAAAAAGTAGTTTGCCAATTTAGTTTAAGGTTTACGGTACAGTATGGCAGCCTCCATGTCACTCATGAGATCAGTTAGCTAGAACGTTCTAGCGGATTCATGTTCTTGAGTTTAAAAGGAAGTTAACTTGTCTCAAGACGTTATTGTGGTCATTTACTCAAAGGTGATTTTAAGGACTCTTAAAAAGGTAAGTGGAATTATCTATGAATGAAACCATGTCGCCAGTTGTGGTAAACTAAAGGGTTATGCAGGTCTACTGTACTTAATAGCACGAATCTTGTGATGTAATGAGCTGTTTGATCCTGAGTTTGGAATATTATGTTAGCAGGCCCTGTCTACTGCATTCATTTATGAACCCAGTTATCGTTGTCTTGCTGATGTTTCTTTTTCTCTTTTTTTTACCTCAATAGTGAATGTCATGGCAGAAGACAGACAACCCAGGAGATATCCTCGGAACCTTCAGGGTGTCATGCAGCTGGCAGTGGATGCTGGATCAGCCGCAGAGGGACCTGCTCCTGTTGAACCCATGTCAGAGGAGGTAAAGGCCTGATAGTTATAGGCTACATTTAAAACCTGAGAAGTCTTTGAACAGAGCCTTCTACACCCACACATCTTGTTGGGTCCGGACCAGAGTTATTATTATTTTGTATTTTTAATTTTTCATTCATTACTTTTCATTATTTTTATTTTCATTTCATCATTTTTTTCTTGTCAGATTAGTTTGGTTTTAGTTAGTGTCCAGAGTGGGTTTGTTATTTGGACCCATGAAGCTCTCTACCTTGTATCAAATGTAACGGTATATTCTTTTATCATTTCTTTGTCACAGAGGAAAACATGGCTGAGAGATGCTCTTGCAGATGTCTGCAAAGGGCAGATGGATGAAGTGGAGCAGATGAAGCAGTGCTTGGCTGTCTTACGGCAAGAGGGATCGAGTGAAAGGGAGACAGAAGGAGAGGATGAGAGGGATGAAGAGGATGAAGATGAGCGTGAATCAGCCTTTGAGATGCTCTCAGAGTTGTGTGAGAACCTGGACAATGCTAGAGGTTTGTAATAAATAGTGACGTTTACCATCAGTCTGTAGATCGGATGTTTGCATGGATATAATTACTATTGGTTGTCTCTGTCCTGACTGTGTTCCTCTGTGCTTCACAGACTTTATGACTCTTGGTGGACTGGATTTGTTCGTCCCCCAGTATCTGTGTCATGCCCAAAGTGGACTGCGGTGGCGTGCTGCACAGCTTCTTGCTTCCTGTGCCCAGAACATGCCGCAGGTGCAGGCCCACCTGTTAAGCATGGGGACACTGCCAAAGCTGCTGCAGCTGACAGACTCAGACCCCAACCCCACCGTCAGAGTAAAAGCTCTTTACGCAGTGTCATGTAAGTATCAAAGACAGAACTTGCATAAGGCTAAACCCTGTCTACTTGAAACCGGCTGATATTGATACTGACTGTTAGTTAAAGCAGAAGCATTAGTTGGTTTTCTGATGACATTGAAAGAGAGACTGTAAAGCATTTAGACTGGATTGTAATACCATCTGCATTTATGTTGCGTGACGATCAGGTTGTAGTACGCCTCAGAACAAAACTGTAACTGCGTCCTGTTGTGACTTTAGGTCTGGTTCGAGAGCAGGAGGCAGGACTTCAGGCGTTCTTGTCCCATGATGGCTTTTCAGTGCTGATGCGAGGCATACAATCAGACAGTGAGAAGCTCAGGACTAAGTCGGCGTTCCTCCTGCTCAACCTGCTGACGTCACATCCCGAACAAAAAGGTAAGTGTGAGAGAGAGGACAGTGCTATTAAACTAAGCTGGGGATTTTTTAAACTTTATTTATTGTCAATAAGCTGGCACACAGCCCATCTTGTGATACTACAAGTTCTCCAAGTTGTTGGCGCTATAGTAGCCCTTCAGTGCAGGGTGACGCACCTGTTCAATGGAAGAAAAGGATTTTTCTTACTGTGTGACTTCTTTCTATAAAACATAGCGTAATTGTAATGATCCATTATAAAAATAAACAGATGACTTTACTCTGAGTAGCACAATCACATAGTATAGCTCAGATCCAGGTCCCTTCTTCATAGAAGCAAGAATGCTTTTACATACTGGCAAAACCAGAGGGTGGTGGTCGGATTGTTTTCATCTGCTGCTTATGCTCAGCCATCTTTACCAACAAGTAGCTTAGCTTACAACGCACATGTTTACGTCCATTATATTTCAACTGGTTCAGCCGTGGAGAACATGCAGCCTCAGCCTTCTTACAGGTGATCATAATGTCAAGCGTTGGATTTTAAATTTCAGATTATTTACTTTTTTTGCATTGAGACATGATCCTTTGTGATGCATTTAAGAATCTGTTTTTCCCCTGCCCCTAAACCAAACTACTAATGTAATAGATCACACTGAGTTGAGCCAATAGATCGAATGCTAAACTAGGGCATTCTGGAACTGTCCCTCACTTTGACCACTTTGTGCTCTGATCAGCGACACTACACAAATGCTGTCGACTCAGTTATAGCAGGCAATAATGTGGTTAACACTAGTTATGCTTTGCACCTCTGAGCAAATTGAGCCTCATTACAATGAGCTCTGATCATTTCATGATCTATTCATAACGACACATATTGTTGCCCTAATCTCATATTACAATGAATGCAAAGTTGATGTCACTTGTTAAATATTTAGAACGGGAGTGCTATCCTGAAAATTGCCTCTTTAATCTTTGGTTTGATATATTTATGTTTATATTTATACCTGTATCTGTAACTGTTTTTTATCTATCTCCCTCCTGCAGACACAGTTGTCTCCATGGGTATGGTACAGCAGCTGGTATCTGTTCTTCGCACACCACACTCACCTTTTCATGAACATGTCCTTGGAGCTCTTTGCTGGTAAGAAACACTCTGCTGTTTCCATCACTCACAAGTGACTTCAATTTGTGGTTCACATTAGTAATTGTAGTCTATTGCGTGTCTGATGTCTGTATAGTCTGGTGGAAGATTGTCAGCAGGGTCTCAAAGACTGCAGGAATCCTGCTCTGGGTTTGGAGGAGTTACTCAGACAGCGATCCAGAGAGCTCCAAGGAAAAGAAGAGAGTCAGGTAATTCCTATGTCTCATTCTGGTGTTGAAATAAGGTAAAACTGGGTTCACGTATTTTGTGAAATCAGGTCTACAATAGTTTAAGCCTTTTCAATTTTGACTAAAACATTTTCAAGTGGTAACTAGATGCCAAACCATGGATACTTTTATACAAGTGATTATAATTTCTAGTTCAATGCAGGTATCAGTACTTACAGATCTTTAGGATTAGACTGAATGCTTGCCAAGAAATTATTATTTAAAGTCACATTTTTGTTTCCAACAGGAAGAACTGGACTTCTGTGAGCGTTTGAAGGTTATGTGTTTCCGTGGGCAGCAATCAGATGACAATGGGATGGATCGCTGAAGTCCGGTTTACCTCACCTGTTTTGGTATCAGCGTGCAGAGATGTAACACAACATTCAAGATCTGGATCATGAATGTTAAAGCAACTTTTTTTGTCTGTCACAACAAATGTAGTCCATATTTTGCATGTCATGCAGGAACTGGATTTTTCTCTGTAAATAACTTAAATGTATAAAATACTTTTCAAGTTAGCTGTTATGTAAGTCCATTGTTTTCAGTTGTCCATATCTTCTAACACCAAACATATCCAGCACAGGTAGTATGCAAACCCATACCCCGATGTTCATGTAGTTACGTGTTCAAATTCAATCTGCAACCACACCGCTACATGCCACCACTACACACTATACCTTTAGAACAGACCTCAGAATAACAGATCATTGTTTACTTTTTTTACACCATAATTATTTATTTATTGATTAATTATTAGCAAAACAAATTGGTGTATTTATATACATAAAATGGGCAGCTCAAGAAATGGAAAAACAATGCCATAACCACATGCACAGTCTTCATGTAAACATGTATGTCATGCAAATTACAATATTTTGGTACAAATCACAGAATACAGATGTTATTCTTAGCTAATATTTGTGGAGTTTCTTTTTTTAAAATGCTATGACTATTTGATAATTATTCAAAATATCTTGACTTTGCAAACTGCTCTTTTACGTCATCCTTTGAACACAGGTAGTAGCTGTCAAGCGCTGACCAGTAGGCAAATGTCTACATTTTCCTCTTTTACTGAATTTGATGGGTTCATATTTAAAACTCCAAGACCTACAATAGGCAAGATTAAGATTTTACCAGAGTGATGAAGATACTTCAGACACTAGGGATGCCACAGGGATGCAGTTTAGGACCTCTTCCATTTTGCAAAATCATCATTGTTCTCTACTGCCTTTACATCACCCACAGCTATTAGTAGCTGTGCCAAATAATATGTCACCATGACAATAGTGTTACCATGCTCCATTGGTGCTGTCACCTTGAAAATTTGCATAGCCAGTGACATGTCAGACACCATGAAGCTCAAACTTCCTAAAAGTGTCACTGTCTGGCGGGTTCTGATGGCTAATACACCCATTAGAGAAATTAAGGCAATGTAGACCCCCACAGCTGGAATCATTATGTCTGAGTTTGGTGTCTTCTGCACGAATGGATATATGTAAATGTAGAAACCTCCACCAGCCAGGAACAGGATTGGATAGAGAATACGGGTCCAGGAGGAAGAGGAATGTGCTGTGTAGCGACTGGAGAGGAAGGTGAGTGAGTACAGCAGATGAGCCACAGCAAATGCACCCATTCCTGAAACAGATGTTTGCGATGTTAAGGACATAAAATAAGTTAATGATTAAAAATGGCAGGTAAATGTATTCATTTGCAACATGCAGACTTTGCAGCTTGAATTTACAGGGTTAGATTGATCACACTGAAAGACTGCCGTTAATATTTGTTGATATAAATATGCAATGCACATATATCCTCCAATTAGCAGGCCAACCCGCAGCTTAATTTGTATTTTGAAAATGTCCTACTTTTTTCCTCACTTGTGCAAACATGGCTCTTACCATGCAGAAGAAGTTCAGGCCAAACCAGGCAGCAGTCACCAACTGCAGAGAGGAGCAGTCCTCCCATCACACCCAGGACACTCTGACCTCCGTTCCACCTCAGCACTACTGCAGCCAATAAAAGAGTTGGTGCTGATTTGACACCTGCCAGCGTGATGGATGCCGGTGTGTCAGGAGTCCACAGGTAGAAGTACAGACCTGTGGCCAAAAAGAAAGGCAAAAGGGAAAAAAGGAGAGCACAGGACTAATAGAAAGAGAGGGACAGAAAGAAACAGGGAGACAAGTCACACTATGAATATTAAAAAATTATGAGTTGAGACAATTTTAGAATTTCCACGTGGAAAAGGTTGTTGTAAGTAACATAAACATCTATTACTGACCAACTGTAATAGGAATAAATTATTTTAGGTACCATGTTTCTTCTCTGCCGCCTATCATAGGCATCTGTCTCAAGGATGTCCATCGTCTTAGAGTCAGCACCGTTGTGGGCTCCAGCAGATGTCTCAGTTGAAAGAACCTGTCCTGTTACACACCTTCTATTTCGTCTGTCTTTGCAGTTTTTTGGTCAACACCACATATAATCCTCAGATGTTCTCGCCTAGATCTACTGTCTCGAATCTCTGCCGTGTCTCTCAGTCCATTGGCATTTCACAGCAGTGAACTTTGGACGGATCCTTGCTGTCTGATTGCGCTCTGATAATCAATGTTCTCCGGGGTTTGAGTTCTCATGGACAAACAGCTGACCTTTGACCTCTCCAGCTGGAATATATTGGTGACATCAACACATGAGGGGGCAAAGTTGAACAAGTAGTAAACTCAAATACGATAACACTTCTTTCTTGCTTTGCATGTAAATGTCTGATGATTGCTGGTAATGACAAATTAATGGTGGGAAAATGGCCAGAAAGTCACTTTCTTTGGGGAAATATTTTGAATCATATCTTTAAAGCTTGTCCTTAAAGGCATAGATTTTACATGTACATTTGTCCCAACAGTATAAAAATTTAAGTAGCAGAGGAATTTTTTGTTGACAAAATTAAAGACATTTCCACCATATATTGATACAGAAAAGGCACAAACGGGTGCAAACGAAACCACCACAGTGCAGAAAATTAAGTGTTTGGAGCTAAAACTTTTCCCAATTTTCCCCATGTTGAAAAAACATCTTGTAGGTGATAGTGCAAAAATTGTATATTTTTTAATGTTTATGATGTGACATATGACACTTTAAGAGTTGTGATCAAAGGATTATATCTTTTTTTTTTGTTTTAAAGGAATTCACATTACATTGTTTACATTCATTAAATTTTACTCAACTTAAGTATTTTAATCGGTTCCAGCTTCTCAAATATGTGGCTTTTGCTGATTTTCTTTTAACTTATTTTAATTCTTTTGATGTATTGAATTGATTTAAAATGTTCTGCATTGCGTATGCATATTTTTAATACTTAAACAGTACCCTGATTGTACTTGTTCCTCCACCACTGCAGATTTCTCAACACTTAATACTGTAACAGAAAAAAAACTGATATAAAAGCAATTAGTTGATAAAACTATTAAACATAAATAATGAAATACATCATGCGTGCAGGACAAATTAAAGAAATGTAAATATGTTCATTGATGTGTAATACATGTAATGTGAGAATAATTTCTTCCTCATCTGTCACACTAAGTTTTTCTCTGTCACACTTAACAAGAGATTCTGAATGCATCTGATACTGACTACTTTTTTAATGAATGGAGGAGGAGCCCAGCATATGATGCTTGCACACACTAAAGAACTAATAATGATTAACTATGGCCTCTCAGAGTCAAACTTTGTACTGTGCAATTCCTGCAGTCGTGGGCTGGTTGTTGTGCTTCAAGTTGGGAGACACACAGCTCTGCAGGGCTGAGACATTTTCTGGTGAGTAGAGCAAAAAATTAATGTTATACTGGTCAAGATAACAAATGAGGTCAAAAGCCTATGTATGCGTGTGTGTTGGTTTGTTTTGTCAAGTTGTAGGTGAACGTTCAGCACATTTCCTTTATCCGCACAGGACATGGCAACCAGCTCTTCCACCCAAAGGATTGGAGTTGTAGGATACGGACATCTAGGTCTGAACTCTCCCTCTTAAACTCCACACAAATTTTCTGATATATTATGCTTAGAACTATGCATCTACTGTAATCTGTTATTGTGTATATGTGTGTGTGTGTGTGTGTGTGTGTGTGTGTGTGTGTGTGTGTGTGTGTGTGTGCTTCAGGGCAGTACCTGGTGGAGAGGATCCTTAAAGATGGAGCTGCTCTCGGTTTAACTCTGGCTTTCGTTTGGAACAGAAATTCTGACAAACTCAAAGGTGTAGTCCCTGATGAACTCATACTTGGTGACCTATCATCCTTTTCAGAAAGGTAATATAAAGCCATATAACAGTATTAGTATCTAATGTGATCTGTGTCCTACTATATGTACTATATAACATGCATCAAATGTTCACAACAAATTTTTCTATGACTGTGTGTTTTACAGGCGGTGTGATGTGATTGTAGAAGTTTGCCATCCAAAGATAGTGAAAGAATCTGGGTGTCACTTCCTGTCTCAATGTCATTTCATGGTAAGATCCTCTTCTGTTTGTTTGGGAGATGAGCTGTTTGCAAAAGCAACTCCCAGGACTGTGCTTTCTTGTTAATTTAAAGGGACAGCTCACCCCCACATCTTAAACAATTGTCTTTCTACCAGACTACACCAGCAACTGTATCACTGCACAGAAGAAATCATGCATCAACTGTTAACTCACCTGGCACCACTGACGCAACTAACATTACAGCTCCGTCCAAAGCTGACCATTAAAGGGGACACTTGAGGGGGGGCATGGAGGCCAACAATAATCATGTTCATTCTAAATTAGGATGACCAGATGTCCCCATTTTCTGGGGACAGTTGCTGTTTTTGTTGGTCAGTCCCTGGCTGGAGCTGTCCCCGGAAATGTCCCCGTTTTTAACTACAGGGCTGCCAACTCTCAACTGACTGTGACAACTGACACTTTACACATGCTGAAACTCCACACGTCCATTTCCCCTGCAGAGAACAACAAATGTATGACTAGTTCAATTACATTTAATCAGCATTTATATACATGCTTGTATATATATATATATATATATATATATATATATATATATATATATATATATATATATATATATATATATGTATGTATGTATATTCATTATAAATATTGCCTGTGTATTTTTATGTCAGTTGGCCTGCACCATCATTCATTACAGTGCACATGGTCAAATAAAACCGGAAATTTTGCCGAACTGGAAATGTCCACAGTTTTATCTCCGAAATCTGGTCACCTTATCCTAAATATCAGCAAAGATAACCAAATTTTATTTTAAACCAAAATATTCACCACTCTTTATGTAAACAACGTAAATTAACATTGTACTTGAGTAACCGGGTCATGATTTCTGGAAAGAGAGATTGGTGTTGAGTTAAATGTATTTTTTTTTTGGCACTTTGGCTCCACAAGCCGAATGCCATCTAGTTCCATATAGAGAAGGCAGACATCTCTATAGTCGATAACTACAACACTCTGCGACTCATACTAAAACAATTTAGAATGATAAATAACACTACAGGTAAGAGGAAACATGTATTTTTGATTTTGGGGTGAACTGTCCCTTTAATACATAAGCTGACACAAAGTTTCAGCCGTTTTAAATGTTGATTATAATAATGACATCCTCTTTTATTTCTCCTATTTTCAGGTGGGCTCACCCTCGGCCCTCTCTGATTCTGAGCTGAACCAGAAGCTGCGTCAGGCGGCTCAGCAGTATGGAAGGACACTCTACGTCCCTAGTGGTGCATTATGGGGAGGCCAGGACATTCAAAGGCTGAATGACAGTGGGAACTTGAAGGTAACACTGTGGTTTGGCAGGTGCTGTATTAGAGAAAGTGGTACAGGGTATGAGAATGACTGTGCAGCTGACAAATGTCAACTAAACTATTATTTTATTTTAGTACTCAATATGTATAGTAGAGTGTCTTCTGGTACACATTATTGTGTTCTGGTTGACTTGTTTTTTTAGGCTTTGTTTATAAGAATGTCCAAGCACCCATCCTGCTTCCGGCTGACAGGAGACGTTCTCTCTGACTGGACAGAGGAAGAGGGCAGGCGTGTTTTATTCAGAGGTTCAGTGGCAGAGCTGTGCCCACTTGCTCCGAACAATGTGAACACCATGGCAGCGGCAGCAGTGGCAGCAGGAACATTTGGCTTTACTGGTGTTCAGGGAGAGATTGTTTCCGACACAGCGTAAGTCTTACTGAAAGTCTGACTGACTTCATGCAGCCTGTCATATTTGCTTACCTTTCACACATCTTCCTGTCCTAGGTTAAGTGACTATCACGTGGTGGAGGTGGAGGTGACTGGGCCTGGTGGCTTCTCAGTCAATACAGTGAGGCGTAATCCAGCCAAACTTGGAGCTGTAACTGGCAGTGCAACATATAACTCCTTCTGGAATAGTTTACTAGGTGAGTGAGGCATGGCCGCTTTACTTACGTAAAAGCACAGAAAGAACCTCCATTACAATAAAAGGCCTACGTTCAAATTCCTGCTTTAGTAAAACTAGTATCAGAAAAGTGTAATAATGCTTTAAGTATCAAAATTAAGTAAAAATGCCCCTGTGACCCATATATTTTTTACATATTACATGATTAGATATTGTTAATGCATCAGTTCACAGAAGCCTTTTACTGGTGTACCTGGATGAGGTGGAATGAGTTTTTTATTATTTACTATGATATATCCAGTGTAATTTAGTCCAGGGGTCTCCAACCTGCATGGACAACATGTGAGGCATGATCATTAATGCATCAATTCACAGAAGCCTTTTACTGGTGTACCTGGATGAGGTGGAATGAGTTTTTTATTATTTACTATGATATATCCAGTGTAATTTAGTCCAGGGGTCTCCAACCTGCATGGACAACATGTGACAAATGAGTCAAAATCTAAATCTGAGTGGTTAAGAGATGATTGATGAAGTTGGAAAGAAGAGTTTGGCTCTAAAAAAATTTTTTAATGGACTTTTCTTTTATCTTTGATCTTCTGTGAAATAGTGGATGATTTTTTTACCTACTTGAGCCTCAAGCTATACTCATTCATTTTCCGTAACCACTTATCCTGTTTGGGGTTCGCGGGGGGCTGGAGCCTATCTAGGCTGACATTGGGCAAGAGGTGGGGTACATCCTGGACAGGTCACCAGACCATCGCAGGGCTAAAACACAGAGACAGACAACCAGTCATGCTCACATTCACACCTACGGGCAAGTTAAAGTAATCAATTAACCTGCATGACTTTGGATTGTGGGAAGAAACCGGAGAACCTGGAGAAAACCCACGCTGACACAGGGAGAACGTGCAAGCTCTGCACAGAAGGGTTTCCCCACCCCAAGTTCGAAACAGGAGCCCTCTTGCTGTGCATCTAAAGGGTTTGGAGGTGGAATCTTAATTTGTTAAAACTAGTAACAACTCAAAGACATCTGAAATGGGGCCTCAGCAAGACACTTTTTTTGCAAGGGGTCGACTGGAGAGTCCATATCTGATCTTTCATAAAATACCTGTTTTGGTCAGAATTAGAAAAAAAGATCTTGAGTTGTTTGTGTGCAATAAGTAAATTGTCATCAATTCTGTTTTTACCTTGTATATTCTTTTTTCCCACAGTTTGCAAAGGTCATGGAGGACGAGTTTACTTGTGCTGAAGCGGATGAGAGCTCTGCTGAATTAACAACAACACAGCAAGGAGATCCATATAGATCAGATGGTTTATGGTGGATAAGTTGTGTGGATGGTGTCACTGGATTGGTGTGTTACTGTAAACTTTCTGTGAACTTGTGATATTTGTGTTCCAATAAACTGCATGCATACAGAAGAAAGAAGAGCCAGTTATTTGTAAAACACGAATGGGTGTGTATATATATATATATGTGTATATATATATATATTCAACTTTATTATTAGTTCATCTGGTGCAAGATTGTAACAAATGATAAAACTCTTACAGGGAGTGTGAGTATACGCCTCATTGAACCATTTTCCTTCTTCCATTACAAATAGTAAAGACACACTCTAGCTCTCTTCTGTCCTTCACCTGCAAACATGGTTGCTATCTCAAGACATAGTCCCTTTTTTTTAATCTTTCGGTCAAAGCTCTTTTCCCTTCACAAATAAATATCTGTCACAACCCAGGAATAATCAACATAAGCACACACACAGACAGACAAAGAGGAGTGTGAGGTTGTTCAACAGCGATCGTCACTTAAAGGCTGCAATACAGTAAGGCGTGGAAAGAAAATGAAAACACACACACTAAACATTCTCAAAATGACATCAGTTTTTTAGTTTTCTGACGCAATTTTCTTGATGTGAATGTGTGCGTGTTCTACATTTTATTTCCATTCTGGGAAGTTTTGTAGTAAACAAGGCATTTAAAAGAAAGAAAAAGATGCTACAAGGTGGACTTTAAAACACAGTATCATCATCACGCTTTTAAGCCGAAAACAAGTAAACAGAATGGGTGCTCTTTGTGGGTATTCACAGCAACTGACAGTCTTTACATGAGCCTTTTTTAAACCAGGAAATTGCTTTGAATATGTGAAGATGATTATCTGGTAAAAATGAGGATTGTGTTCTTTTCCCTGCTCGGACCCACTTTTGAATCAAGTATAAAAAAACCTCCAGAGACTCAAAATAACCCTCTATTATTGTTTCAAGGCTTCAGACCTACAATATGTTATCCAGTGTTAGTACACTACAAAATCCAGCAATCCTGATTTGTTTTCTGTGATGAGCTGTTAGCCCTTTCTAGCTGCTGCATTTACTCCACAAAGCAAATAACTGGTTGCACTGCTGGTGTAACTGAAAAAAATACCAAAACATATCCAACGGACAGATTTTTTCTAAAAATTTTGAGGTATGAACAGGTCGAGAAGACACCGACAGTGATGCAGTTTTTCACAACAAGCTGATATTAAATTTATCACTCACAATCACACAACTGCATTCATTTATAAAGTACATGGATGACTTTAACGATTGCCACAGATAGAGTGTCAATAGTGAGGTGTAGCATTTACTCTGTGTGTGTGTGTCTCAGTTTTTGTCGCTTGTGACACCTTCGCTGTTTCCATTGGCCCCCAGAACTGCAGTGGACTTGTTTTTCAATGGCATGACGAAGGGCTGGCGGATGTTCACCCGGTCCTTCTCTGCCTCCAGATCCTCATCGTAACGTTCATCCTCATCGTTGTCCTCAGCCTCGCTGTGGCGAGGAGAGGAGTGGCGGGACAGAGCTGGAGACGGTGGAACAGAGGCTGGTCGGGGGTAACGGAAACCCGAGGTCTGAGGAAGAGAAAAGGCGTTATAATTACAATCAGTGGGTGGAAGTGTAAAGACTTAGGCCTAATACTATTTCTTGTTTTTATCTCTTCGGCTTGTTTTTGAGTGCCACCTTGCCCCTTGGAATAGAGTTACAAAGGGTCGGGATTGAAATCTTCCCCTATGAAATGGGACAACCCCTAAAGACCCTGATCATCATCAGTAGTCTTTGGTGCTGATGTTTGTGTAAAAAGATGCATCCAGTAATGCTGGATTTGTCTTCTGCCATGTCAGGAAGCTCACTATTTGTATACCACCTAAGTTTCATTCAATCGATCAATCAAGCAAGTCATCAAATAAAAATGAACACTGCTTCATTACCAGCCACCAGCACTGCTCTATGGGCTAAAATTAGCAACTCATTATATGCCATCAAAAGGGGGGAATGCAACACGGAAATATGTCAAAATGTGGCACAGTCATGCACCAATCAGCAATAACAACATATCCTTATGGTGAATTCCATTTACCTCAGACACTGGAGCTGGGAATGACGTTGAGTTGATCGCATTACAGTACCATATATTGGAAAACTTAGATGTTGTTAGTAATACCAGTTCAAGACAGGTCAGCCACAGTTAGCAATGCCAGCTGATATGAATGCATTATGCTGTATTCTGCGCATCCAAACCCAGTAGTAACATGTTCACAAACAGAAGTTAGACAGTAATGTGTGTTCAACTGTTTTAATGGAACACAATGACGGAAGTTGAAAGGGGGCCACCTGGTTGATCCTGCCAGTAGCATATGCTTGTCTCAAAGATTAAGCCATGCAAGTCTAAGTACACATGGCCGGTACAGTGAAACTGCGAATGGCTCATTAAATCAGTGCAAACAGTATAATACTACAGCTCTCAGTACTGTTGATATGTGGAGGAGCCATATTTGATTTTTAAGCTGGGGTCGGTGAGGTTCCTCTGACTTTCTGAGACGTAAATCCGACTTTCGGAGGCATTCCAATTGATATTTTCAACTGGGAGCTTAGAAATTCTGATTCAACATTCAACATTCAACTAAGATAATACCATGGCTATCATAATTTATAAATCTTTATTAATGAAAAAATATACTTGTGAGTTTCTTTTGTTGCTCATACAGCCATCTTCTCAATGATTTCTCGTAACACTTAATCTGAAGTGTGCCTCTGGAAAAGCCTACGTTTGGAGGGCTAGAATCGGGACACCCTACCCGTAGACATGAACCCCCGAAACAGAGGAGTAAGGGTAAAGTGGTAGGGGCAAGGGGTGTATTGGGATTGTGCCTGAATGCATAACAATAAACAATGAAAGCTTGACACATTTCCCAGCCAAAGACACACAAGTTCACTTACTGAGGTGGGCTCATGAAGTTCATACATGTAGGTGTCAGGGAACGCTTTAGCCAGGGCCATATGACGGGCAGATATATAATACTAGAGTAGAAAACAAGAAAAAAACAACAACATTAATTCATCTTGAAGAAGTCACATGAACAATATGAGTCCTTGGGATTTGGAATCTTACCCTGCCGAGGTATCTCCAATCCAAGAGTTCGCTCAGACGCTCAGTGCGGTTCCTCTGGATGATCCGCTGGCGCCGGCTCTGCTTGCAGAACTGAAACAGGAAGGACGTGAGCTGGTTACACGACTCGTCGACCCCCCGATATCGCCGGTCCAGGATGTAAATACCTGCAAAAACAAACACAGTGATGTGAAAGACAGCATCAGTTATCCCTTCACATCTTTTAAAAGTCAAACTTTTGAGAATTTAACAGATAAAGTATGAGAAACGCACCATAAGCTGAGGGGTCTGCTATGTGTTCCTCCATGAAGCAGCCAAATCCTGACAGGTTAGTTGAGATTGATGGAATTCCCATGACTGTGCACTCAGCTGACAGTAACAGAAAAAGTAAAGTAAGTATATTATATATGAACAGACATGAATACACCTTGTCAGCACGTGCTAGTCGTACCTGGAGTGTAGCCCCAAGGCTCATAGTAAGAGGGAAAGACGCCAAGGTGACAGCCTCTTACAAACTCCTCATAATCCATCGGAAGTAGAGGAGAGGTGGACGAAAGGAACTCTGGATGGAAGATAATCTAAAGAAGGGAGAAGCTGTTAAGTATCAGCGCCAGATATTTGAGTAACTGCCAGAGCAAACTGTTTGACATACCTTGACGCGGTCAGCGGAGCTGTTGAAAAGGCCGATACGGCGGACACAGTTGAGGATTGGATCGCTGCTGTCCTCCAGCATGTTATGGGTGCAGATTGGAGGCTGGCATTGTCTCTGAGTCGCGAAGATGGCACGCTTCATGATGGTGAAGTCTTCTTTGTCCAACATCTTCGACACATCTGGCAGCTGCCCGCTGATGAAAGCACTTTGTTTTAGACTTAAAGGAAACTTGGAAAATGACTACAACTAAAGATTTATTAGTAAAAATTACCGCTGTATAGTAACAGGACTCACTAAGCTTGGTATCTCCCACCCCCATGTTAACCTCACCTACCCCTTGGACGTAACGCCTCATGCAAACCGCCTATTGGACACTTTATTTTTAAATACAGTGGTGCATTTCTGGTGCAAGAGTTTAACTTTGTAGTTACGCTTCCTGCTGTAGAGTGACTAACGGACAGCTACTTGACAGAGACAGCAAACTAGCTCTCAGACATGGCCAAACGCAAGTATGACACTGAATGTATTAAATTATGTGGATCTGGAAAGGAGAAATCTGGATCCTGTGGCTGGACCAGTTGGTAACCACTGCCTTAAGGTGATCCCTGAACTCCATTTTGAAGTATCATGGCTTTTTTCAATTCCAGGATTTTGTTTTCTTAACTAACTGTTGATTGTCAAAGGGTAGCCAAACAGCCGCCCTGCCAAGTTACTGATAATACTCTGGCTGCTGCAGACTTTGTTGTGTATATTACAGTGTATATGGGAAACCAGCCGCATGTGTCTGTAATGCTGACCGTGTGCGCTCTGTGATGTGTGTGTGTTTGATCTGTGGGCTTATTAAATTTTGTTGGCTTTGTGTGATAGGCAGGATGGCAATCATGCACCCATAATCTGCCAAAGTGCACACAGCTGACTAAGAAATTAGTTGTTTGTTTTGTGATAACTCTCCCCCTATTCTGTTTGTTCGCTGCATTGGCTCCAATACCTACATTTGGTGTGGATATGACAAAATAAGGTTATTTATGGTGGAGGGAGTGTCATGCATTATTCCCCAGTCAGTCTAAGTCACACCCAAGCCATCCCCTTCTTCAGATAAATAACAAATAATCCTGCTTTTGATATTTAGCGGGTTGTTTCTAAATATCTTTATACTTTTTACTTGATGGTGTTATAAAACAGGTCATTCCACATCTTACATGCTAAATGAAGTAGACTAAAAGTGGTAAACTTACACTAAAAGTGACTCATAAAGTTTCTTTCCAAAACGTTCCTTCACAGTCTGAGCAGTATCCCTGTCAGGGACAAAAAAAAAGAGAGAAGATAGAAGTGTATTAATCAGACAACTACAAACATGTTTCCAAGTTGAGGTCAAATATGGATGACTGTATCACTGGCTGTCTGGCTCACAATGTACACTTTTAGTTAGATACCTTATCTCCTTGTTTAACATGAGACGAAACCTCACCAGAGCTGTTTCCTGACTGCTTGGCCCTTCAAGGTCTCAACGTTGAAGTTGTTTGTCCGAGCTGGCATGATGAAGAATGCAATGACAGTCACGTCGCTGTGATTGACCTGAAGCAGGCAGACCATATGGGAATATGAGGTTCAATTTTTTCAAAATAATTTTTATATTCAATTTGTATAATTATATTTAAGAAAGTTACTCAAATGTGGTAATAAAGGCAGTGAGACAAACAGTAAAAACAATAACAATACAAAACCAACTACAATTAGAAGGGCACTCAGAGAGTGCAGACATGCACCAAGGCCAACAGTCCAGTCTTCTGTGATATGCAAATCTGCAAGCATGATCACTATGTCTGGATATATTATTTCCAAAACTATTACAACTAGTTGACAGAAGATCAGAATGACACGTGGTTGAAATCCACAAGTGTAAACTTTAAGGTCAATATCTCAGTATTCTGGCTATGTTTCACCATCTGTTGGATTTTGAAATGTATGGCATTTATTCCACCAAGGCCTAATGCCCTATCTTGCACTGTCTGATAAAAAGGAAGTACTTTGTGTATCTTTCCCATGATTTCTATCTGCTCCAAAATATAATGCGTTCTTCCTTGGCCCATGCTACACTCTTCCACCAAGTTTCATGAAAATTGGACTGGTAGTTATTCTGTAATCCTGCTGACAATCAGGCATACAAACCAACTGAACTGAAAACATGACCTACTTGGCGGAGGTAACAATGAAAGGGAAGAAGAAGATTCAAATTCAATTTTTTCCCCACTCTGTTGTGTGAAATACAGCCGAAAGCCAGCCTGAAATACACACATGCCCAAACAGGACCTATACATGCATTAAATGGAGAGATGTCAGAGCAAGGGTTCTGCCCACGGAGGGGCACCCTGAGCAGTTGGGGGTTCAGTGCCTTCCTCAAGGGCACTTTGGCTGCCCCCAGGATGCAAACTGGCACCTCTCCAGCTACCAGTCTAAGCTCTGTATTTGATCTGGACGGTGACTTGAACCAGCAAACTTTGGTTCCCAACCCGAGTCCCTGTGGACTGCGCAACGGGCAGGGGGACTAATTGATCACCTAAGATTCACCCTTGTCCTTCACACACACACACACACACGCACACACACACTCTTGAATACATGTGTGCATCTGTTAACACAACTACACAACACACACTTACTCTCAGTAGATAGTTGAGTCTGGCTAAAGCTTCCAAGAAGAGGTCAGCTCCTTTGTTGGAGAACTCATACCTTCCGGCAATAAAGAGGAACAAACACTTGTCCAGGTTGAAGTCAAGGTGCCTGATCAAACACAAACCAAAGCCTGTCACAAGAGCTGCATAAGTGTGGCACATGCATGCACATGTTTTAAAACTATGTTCTTCAGAATTTGATTCGCCTCGTTCTTATCAGAGAGAATTAATTCAATAAAAAAGCAGTAAGCAGTAAGAAAACACAGTGAAACAACCAATTTCAATTTCAGCTCTTAAATTTGTGTGTGATATATGTTGCGGGGTGTCCAACCCATAGAAGTGTCCCCTGACGAATTCCTGAATCCGATTCTTGCTCTGAGCGTGGAGGTTTTGAAACTCATGCACAGCTGAGAACTTCTTCACGTTGAGCCCATTGGGAGTAACAATGTCTGTGTGTGATGAGAGGGATAAAGGGCATTGAATGAAAAAAAAAAAAATACGCAGAGAGATAGATAAATCAGTTAAACTTTTGTTAAGTATCCAACTACCTGAGTAGCTAATTATGTTCATCAAAATGCTTTAATTCAAAACATTTAATATGAAAGCAGTGAAAAACGCACATTATCCTCACACATTAAGACCTGCTTGCCAGCCAATGACAAGTCTCTGAATTTCACTTTCCCATTCACCTCCACACACCTGGTTTTCTCTTAAGCAGATGCTCAGCCTCAATAGCTGTGATCTGTGACACAGTGGTGAAGACGTGGGCACAGTGAGCAGCCGCCCGCTCCAAACAGTAGCGGTGGTAGATCTGTCTATCACCTGCTTCCTTATCCACATTGAACTGAATGAGACACACACAGGAGAGAGAGCATGATAAGGAATTCTTGTTGAATATGTATGTAATAATTTCTAATTTATCAACAGAAAGACTGTTAAATTGCCTCTTTCTATTATTTTACATTCATAACATTCCTGTGCAGTAAAATGTGCACACACGTACGTCTGCAAGTTTGTTATAGAAGTCCACATTTCCGGCACACAGGTATCGACCCAGCAGTGTGGCATGAGTGGTGAAGATGGTTGCAACAGGCAGCTGTCTGTGCCTACACAACACCAGGCCAAGACCGGCCAACCACTCATGGAAATGGGCCACGATGTGTGGAGGCTCCTCGCTCTGGGCTGCGTACTGCAATATGAGAGAAAACAGGGTGAATATGGATTACAGCCACACACACACCAGCATGCATTTAAACTTATTTTTCGTGTGTCTTCCACAATTTTTACATTTCAAGCCTTCAAATTATTAAGATATCAATCATGAGAAGTTTTCAAGGACCTACCGGTCATTTGTCTTCTCTCTGCACATAAACATGCAGTATTGAACATCTTTTTCTGTCGCAACATGGCTAAAACATTTTTTATTTAATCTTTAAAAATATGTGTGAACTACTGACCTCTCCTAGGAGCCAGGCCGTCAGGAAGCCAAACAGCACAGCATCGTTGGCCTCGCGGTCGAACCACGGCACGCCAATGTCGCATAACTCCCACAACTCGCTCTTCCAGGTGTCCAGAGACCAGGCGGTGAACCCCACATCAATCAAAACAACATATGGACTGCCCTCAATAAGCCACCGCCCAAAGTAGACCTGCGAGGAAATGACGAAAGGGTGAGTAGTTCTTTACATCAGAAAGAGCTGCAAAGAAGTTGTCAACTATGAAATTGATTTCCAACTAATTTTATACTTGATCAATCAGTTTAAGTCAAAATTCTCAGATTTCAGCTTCTTAAATGTGAATATTTTCTAGTTTCATAACTCCTATATGACAGTAAGCTGAATTATCTTTGGGTTGTGGACAAAACAGGACATTTCTGGATGTCATCTTGAGCTTTGGGAAACACTGATCAACATTTTTCACCAAGTTATAGACCAAACAACTAATTGATTATCCAGTAAATAATCTACAGATTAATCAACAATAAAAATAATTGTTACTTGCAGCCCTGATCTCAAACACCACCGATGGATGAGGGCATATTTTCTCCTTTTTACAATTTTTACTCAATTTAGTGCTAAAAATTATATGATTTGTCATTAATCAGTTGCAGAATCATCATTTTAAGACAAACACAATATAAACAACTCAAATCTTAGGAAACATATTCATTTTGACATAAAGAGTTGCAGCTGCAACTGCAAGTTCTATTTTTTATTACATACCTTAATCAGCTATTTCCTTTTATTTCCATGTTTTTTTCAACATGTAGATAAAAGGGTTCGACCTTGTGTCTCTTATCTAATACTACTGTATTTGCAGGGCACTCATCTCACTATCAAAAACATATTCGAACCAAATCATTCAAGGTTAACCTTGATGAGATTTGACTTCCTGACACAGAATCCCAATCGAAGAATGTCTCTTCAAACTTCAATTATGACTACTGCCTACATTACACGAAAAGACTTTGGAAATACTTTTGAAAGACTGACATCCTCTCACATCGAAAGACAATGTAAGTTTTTATTCACATACTATAAGATCTTGAAAAGACTGGGGATCTTGCAGGGTCACGATTTGCAAAACTACAACTAGATTCCTTTGGAGATTATTTCCCATCCTGATCCTGGTGGAAATCATTATGCCAAACCTCCTTTAGGAAATATAACATATTAATAATTCCTCACTTGTCTGCAAAAACCCATAATTCTAGAAACATAGGATAAAAGCCATCATATGTTGGCAGCAAATAATTCGTAAAGATAAACTGAATTTGTGTAAAAAAAAATTTGGATTTAGTTGTGTCATCTTGCAAACAGCCTCCATTGGTTAGCTACACTATTTTTGTGGGAGAAGACCATGGAAAGGCATGAGAGGCAAACCGTTAAGATTTCACTAAAATAAGTGTCGGTTGGTTAAACAGACACATGCAGAATTAAACAGTGAACCTACCAGTTTCCACAGGACCCGAGAACCATGTTCTTTCACCTCCCTGGAGTCCTCTCCATGTTTACCATCTACCTAGTTTGCTGCATCCTGTTTCGTGCTAGAGAGAGCGCAGCTATTGGCTGTTGACAATGTTCACATCATTGAACTTCAGTATTTTATGAGCCAAGACTAAAAACTTTCGATAATATTAAACATATTTGATTTAGTCAGAATGAAAGGATGAGAGAAAGACTGACGAAGACAGTTTTATGACCACCTTACACTAAACAGTCGAGATCACAGGGTCGAACCAACTGAGAGTAAACTCTCAGGAGTTTATTCTGACACTGGAGATGAGAAAAAAACATTTTAAACCAAACTAACTGAGCTCTCGTGCTGGTCTGTCCTGAGCCTAAATGTCACCTGATTCAAGGTAAACCTGATACGTTTGTTTGAAAAGGCTGTGCTATCACTTTAAAAGAGTCCCACTACCACTTCTAGCCTTGACCCATAATTCCACAGCACTCCCACAGTGACACAGCACAAAGATTTAAAGGTATCACACACAGACACACCACACACACGCACAGGCAGTCATCTATTTCTGGAGTGTGTTTTTGAAAGAGAGACGGAGAGACACTGATACAGCCTCTAACCTTTGTGAGGAAATGTCACTGGGTTTAAAGATGTGTGGGTGGGTCGGACATGAAAGAGGGGCTAATGATTAGCTCTAACTTATTTTCAAGCGTAGAGCATATTCACCACATAATCCTTTTAACTATGTGTTGTGAGAATGACTGTCCTTGAGAGGAACCTACAGATTTAACTCAGAGGGGTATGTGTTCACTGTGTACGTGTGGTATTACCTTACACCCACTGGAGTTCATCTTGTCAATGGTTCTCTTCAGCACGGGGTTGGTGGGCTCGATCAACTCCACCTGTGTGCGCACGTTGCTCTCTACGTAGGGACCCACCAGGAAATAGTTCTCCCCCCATTCCTCTGCGGTCAGACGGGCTTTGGTCTGGATGACGGTATAGATGCCTCCAACTTCACACATGCAGCAAACATGCCACACGTACGCACATAAAATCGAGACAAAGATATAATGTGATTCAACCTGATATATATGGGGCATATGATGACAGGTCTCTTTTGCAATTTGAACATTACTGGGGATTATAACCTGAGTAAATAAACAAGATTAGACATGAAGATGCATGTAAAACAAAAGGTAGTTTAGCGAGGACAAAAACTAAGTTTAGTGAGTGACATATCTTTTTAAACAACAAACTTCCAACTTTTCCTCACACACCTGCAAGGTATATACAGATGAAAATTCCAAAAACACACACTTGCCTTTGTTTGCGACCTCCCACGCAATTTCAAAAAGAACAGCATCTTCCAATTCAAACTCCTCGTCCCACTCCTCCAGTCCTGACAGGGACGTGACAGAGAGGCTGCGAGCCAGCGGCATGCTGTTTGAACACAGAACACATAACAGTGAGATGGGAGCACTTGAACATTAGAGCTGCTGTCAAGTGCTGCCTCAATCAGTTAGTTAGTTTGTTTCAGTGTGACTTTATTGAATCTGAACTAATGCTTTTTAACACCAAAGTCATACAATAACACAAGCAAACTAACTGTCGGAGGCAGCAGTAGACCAGCAGCACCTGTGTTCAGTGGTGTTAAATCACTGGTTTCCTCAATGGAGTCTGGCTTTGAAGAGAGTGCCATAACGGCTTCAGTTCCCCATCATAAATTGCTGTCTGGCTGCAAAGTAAGGCAGTACAAATATTCTAAGTATAGCATAGACTTAAAATGATACTGATTTCTTCAGTAGGTGGGACTATTTTTAGGCGGTTAAAATACATTATATTGCCACCCCCCTCCACAGCAGTACATTGCTCAGCTTCCTTGTTGGTACACCTGCCTATACCTCCAAAAGGGATATGCTGGCCGACATCTACTGTATGTAATAAAAACACTGATTATGGATGAGCACCTCATACAACCCCACTTCAAAAACTCAGAACTGTCTCTTAACAACCAGTTGCCTGTGATGGCAGAAACGAAAGGATTTTAATTATTTCAAAATTCATCAATGTTAAGTTTCCCTGGAAAACCGTATTGGGTAATCATCATGAGTAAATGACACATTTTTTTTATTCAGCGTACCTTTCTCTTGGTTAACGTTTGCCCACACTACTGAAAGTATGTCATCATTCTTGCTATCCAACCACACATCCTGTTTCACAACACTCTGACATTACACTTCTGTGACTTTTTTTATAGACAACCATCCTTGGTTCTTTTACTGGGTTCTTTTAAAATTCGGCCTTTGGAATATAATGTGCGTTTCAAACATTTTTATTTATCTGGTAACTTAATTAGCTTAACCTTTGGTTGTTTTACACCTTGTGCAAACGCACAACACTGAGGTTATGACCTCTGTCAGTGCATCCTACTGCAACAGCAGAAGTTTACTTGTCTGTCTTCTTATTAGCAATGGAACAATTTTAAAAGGCACAAATAAGTGAGGAGTGCATTCCTGCTGACTGAGTGTGAGATGCACTGAAAATACAACTTTGTATTGGGTTCTGTTTTGCAGATATGGTGCAACCTCCTGACCAAATGGGGAGTGGCATGAGAAAGGGTGCACGAAAGCTTGGATCAGGTATTAACTTGATCCAGCCATTCACACTGACTGCGACACGTGTTGATATACTGCTATGAAATGTTGCAATCAGGTAATGTTGGGACATGTAGCAAACTGCTACTACAAACCAGTGCACTAACACTGGGTTACATATAGACAGCAGGGACATGCTCTTCCACATGTCCTACAAACCCGTCCACAGCTTTTTACACTGCTCACCAGAAATTTCATCTGTGTTTTAAATTCTTATGTGATTATGCAGGATTACAACTGATAGCAGTAGATAAAGGAGAGTTTATTGACTGACAGTTAGTCACAGTCCAAGCCTGATAAAAGCCCAGATAAACTTCCCTTCATCTACATTTAGATATTCACATCCAACCACCTTAAATAGAACTTCCAGACTCCCTCAAGACATGTTTATTGAGAAAACAGAGTAAAAATACTCTGCTTGGAATTGTTATTTGTGTCTGATATGTTGTTCCCCCACAAAAAAAAGTTCAGCTACCATGTTGATAATCCTTCAAATTACGTCTATTTCTTCTTTCTCATTGAAATATCCAGAATCTATGAAAATGTAAACAGCACATTGTGCAAAGTAAAGCTAAAACATCCAAATGAAGTAATGATAAGCAAAACACATTTTTGAGTGGAGGGGAACTTTAAAGGTCCAGGGTGTAAGTAGCATCTAGTTGTGAGGTTGCAGAATTGAGGCTTCTTCCATGTGCCAAGCATGTGGGAGAACTATGGTGCCTGACAGGAAAACACAAATGGCTCTATCTAGAGTAAAGGGCTGCCATTTTTTTGTTAATCCTGTGGGTCACGCAATTCCCACAGCATGGGGGTCAATTTCAATATTCATCATGTGCCTGGGACAGGATAGGGGGAAAAAACTCAACAGAAACAGGCTGGGTGGGAATCATACTAACGATACAGTATTGAGCAAGCAATGTTAAATTAGTCAGCAGCTATCAGTTCATTTTCATAAAGCACAGGAAATATGTGCCCGTAAGTATGAGCACACGTGTCGTTTAATGGCAAGTATGTTGAGTAAAATTGATTATTTGTGAAGATAATATTATTGCAATTGTGATGCTTATTTCCATTAGCAAGTTAAAGGTAATTTCCATGGTGTGTTAGCATTAAGCTAACAGAATAAGCACTAGTAATTTGCCAAATGGTTGTTGCAGTTAAAATCAGAGTAGGTTTTATTACCAAGAAGGTTTTCACTTACAAGGGATTTGCCTTAGTGTTCTGTGCATCCAATGAACATAGTGGGAGGAAATAAGATTGAAGGCAAAATATGAATTGAAAAATTAAAATCAAAATCTGAAAAAAAGATACTATTAAAAATATACCATAACCAATATGTACAATATAGGTGTTTTAGCTGTTATGTCTGGAATTATTTCAGCAGTGTGCTACTGTACAGTTGATTGAATATGCTTAGTTTTTCTACCTATATGCAATTCTAATATAAATGAACGCTATTTTCTTTATCATTTAAAAACAACAGGGGTATGGGATGGGATGGGAGTCATTCTATTAGGATTGGGACGGGCCAAGATTTATTTATTTATTTTTTTAAGTCTGTCATGAAATTGGGATGGGATAGAGTTTTTTTTTGTTGGGGTGGGATGAGACCGGAGTGAACGTACACTCCTGTGTCACCCTTTTAATCTAGAGCCATCTAGAGTTTTGGATTTTTCTGTTTTGGGCTACTGAAGAACATGGTGAACACCATGGAAAAGGACCTCCTCTATATGTAGATATAAAAGGCTCATTCAATGGAAAGAAAAACACCATTATTCTTAGATCCAAGTGATAATACACAAATGAAAACATAGTTATGAATGGTATATACTATTTCTGCCAATAGATGCCCCACATTCCAGCACACTGAACCTTTAAAATAAGAGTTTGGAGAAGAGTTTTACAGTGTGACTGAGGCAGCATCAAACATATGACCAAACCACCGTCCTTACACAGACTTAGAGTAAATACCATAGTGATGAAACTGAACTGCTGCTCATTTCTTTGGGCCCCTCCTGGGATTCCCTCTGGCTCTACTTGGGAACCCTCACCTGCCTAGGACACCACTTAATGGACTCTTTATAATGGACTACTGACACTCACATGAACATGCAACCACAATGATCACCATTATGCCCTTGTCAATGCAATACTCTTTTACGGATATTTTGATTTGAACTGACTTGTGGGCCTACAGGTCTCGGAGAGGACAAGACCCAAATCAGGCTCTCACCCAAATATTTCCCATATCGGGCAATGGAGCACACACCGCACGTAAGCCTCGACCTGCTCGTCCGAAGACGACAGGTGATAACAACAGTATCATAAAACCAACTGCAGAGCTCCCAGCTGTGAACTGTGTGCTGTATGTACCGTCTTTGTTTCTCATGAGTTGTGGTACGAACGTGACAGCAGGCACCTACTGCAGCCGCGGGTGCGCGCAGAGGACACAGCGTCCTGATGCGCGCCCCCGCCTGTTGAGGAAGTATCAACTATTGTCATTGTGGAAAATATAAAAATACATATTTCTACTCACCCTTTTGGTTTTGTCCCAACTTCACGAAGATGAACAACACATCGGCAGCTGTCGCACTCAATCCAAGAAATGCAGCCAGCGGAGAGTGAGGAAAAGGGGGCGGCAGCTTTAGTTAAATGCCAGCGTTTCACATTGGTTTGATGTGTTCACTGACAGATGGAGGGACAGGACGTCCACGGCCTGCGATGCAGGAAGAAGGCTGGGTTGGTGAATGCGGGGTTTCTACTGTCACATTATTCATGAGCTTCACTCCTATTGGCGTCAGTCTCCTTTTTGTCTCCGCCTCTGAGCACGATCTGACGGGAACTGGGCGTTTTCCTCAGCTGAGAGACGCAATTGGCTGAGCAGAGGCTTGACAGTTGCAGTGGTTGGTGAATTATCTTTTCATCCATACAAAAGAGGGGAGTCATGGGAAACCAGGCAACTTTTTTTCCAGTGAGGAGGGAGAAGGGCAAGCGAGTTATTTATAATGGCTTCTATGGGTCATTGAGAGCATAGTTTGGAGAATACAGCGTGACTAGTGACATTAAGACACCCAACCCCTCTGCATATCTCTGTGATCTACTAACCCTTTCCACTGGCTGCCATCTGTCTAACCCCACCACCCTTGATAGACCAGACCACATGATTTATATTGGTGAAGCAGCTGAAACACACATAGGGCTCTAAAGTCACAGGGTGAGTAAAGATCTGCACAGCTGAGGTGTCACTAGGCATGGCTGTATCCTTCTACTGCAGGCGTGACCTCTGACCTCTAAGTATGTGCATTTATGTGTGTCTGGAGGGGGTGACAGCACCAACAACTCTCAGAGACAAGTACAGACACACAGTGGTGATTGCACTGATAAATATGACAAGATCGCATGATCATCATAGCTATGAATGCATCAGCATGCCGGCGTTTTCGTTAAAAAAACCTGCTCTCTAAATTTTTGGGTATTTACCCATGAATATATCACTGAATGAGTCTGTTGAGCCCAGCACAGAGGCCTAAGGGCACAGGTGGCCCCTAAGCCAGAGCCTCTGCATGAAGTTATTAACTTTGCATGTCATGTAAAAAGGGCTTAGTCATCACGTCAATAACTGAGCCCAAATGACCTTAAAAAAAGAAAAACTTAAGTAAAGCCTAAACATTTACTTTGGAGATGTTACAAGAAGGAAACAATCATTATACATTTCAAGTGACTGGGAGTAGGCCATTAATGCGTCCGGGCCCAGGGGCCCATTGAGTCATAGTCCGCCTACAGATTTATCAAATTTAGTTTGAATGAAAGTGAATAACGATGATACCAGATCATAAGTTCCTCTTATGAATGCTGAACTACACAGGACTTTCTTTCTTGATCTGCTGATTGTTATCTTGTGTTATAATCAATAAAACACCAGAAAGCATAATACAAAATTGCTTAAAGCCCAAAGTCATGTCATCAAATGTCTTGTTTGTCCAAATCATACCTGAAAGTATTGAATTTGCTATCATTTAAGACTAGACAAGGAGCAAAGAATGATCTAAACAAATAAAGCCATCAAAACTGTTGGCAGTTATTTATCTGTAGACTGACTAATCGATTCATTGACTAATATTTGACTTTAGAGGGCTGTAGTCATGTCTGTGCAACACAAAGCACAGTATACACATGTAAGCCTACTGCATCATCATTTAATCCACACCCATATAGTGGTGATGTAAGTTCACATTGGATTTATGTAAGAAGGGCAGACAAAATATTCCAGATAGCATAACACATTAACATTAGAAGTACGGGAATATAGCCAACTTATTATACTGTACAATAAAACAGCTCAAAGTAATCATAAGGGGGTATTGAAGGCAGACCTAAAACATAATTTAAGTTTTTTTTTTTGCACTGTTTACCTCCTTCTAACGTGCGCTAAGTGTTTAATTTCATACCCAAAATAAAATAAAAAATATATTAAGTTTTTTTGTGGGGGCAAACTTTTATTCTTTTTCATAGTTAACATAAATAAAAAATAAAATAAAAAGATTGTTTTCCTCAGCTGTTGAGCCGTTTTCCCTCCTTCCTTGTTGCGTGCACGCTGACGTCATTTTGCCGGGTACACACGGTTTTTCTTGTCGACTGGGTATGGTCAAGCCGCGTTCCACTTCCGTGTTTAGTACCACTGATTTTCCGCCCCGCCAGTGTCGTCACTGTCCCTTCCTTCACTATTGGGCCTTGTTACAAAACGGAAATTTTCCGCGCTTTCGTCGGTGAAAGTTCACAAATTGAAGAAGGTTGGCGGGAGCTGTTGTCAACCCCGGGGCTGCTGTGGACGCGTAACTCTGATAGGTATTTATAACTTTGATAGAAACGCAGCAGCCGTTTGATAGTTGCCTTGACAGGTTTCGCAGTGAGATCCGTCCGACGGTTTGGTAAGATCGGCGTTGGCGCGAGACTGTTTTGTCTTTACACTGGCGCTTGCTAGCTTGTTGGCTTAGCTCGTCACAACAGAAAACAGCCTTTGAAGTTTGAGGAAAAAAAATAACTCGACACAAACTTTACCGCTGCAGTGCTAGTGCTAATATAACGCTGTATTATGCACATGTGAAGGTACAGCAATGGCGCGTGCATACGCTAACGCTACATTAAACGTGTGTTAACTGAGATATCACTGAGAAGTTTGTAGTGTAATCTTAGCTAACCAGTTACAGCCACCAAAGCTGGTTGTTATGCCAACTCTGTAATGTGTTGTGTAAAGTGTGAGGGGTAACAGCAACAGTCATGCTAAGTACTTGCGAATGAGCTACGTTATATGCAGTGTGGCAGGTTGTCTCTCAGTTGTTGGTGCTTGTTATCAACTACATGACATCCTAAAGCATTATTTAATGTAACGCTGTCAGGTATCATTACCTCTGATTACTTCCTGTTTGAACTGTGTCTGCTTATCCTGTTGTGCAAGTTATGGTGCCCTTCATCTTGTTATTACAATGTATTGCATCCAATGAAATACACCAGCACTGTACAACGTCACTGCAAGACTTATCACAGGCAGCAGCACTGTACTTCTTTCACCTATTATTCGCAGTAAGCCCATCATAGCCCACACAGTTTTAAAGCATATGCACTACATGCCAAATGTACAGTGCAAGGAATACTAGTGCAGGCAGTAGTCAAACAGCTGTATATTTTCTGTCCCATTTAACCTTTGATATGTATAGTAATGTCTTGGTTGTGTGTCAAAATGTCAGCTTCCTTTAGAAGTGCTAATAAACTCTTAGCCTAATAGAAAAAGTATGTGTTGTTTTGATGATTCAGCCTCATTCTGAATATATTTGTTAACTGTTATCATCCCCTATCATCATCCAATTTGACTTCTGGCTCCAATGTTTCCTGCAGGCATGGATTTTAAAAGACGCAATGGTGGCCCTTTCACGGGCAGTGCGTCCCAGGCCAAACGGAGTAAGATGGCTGGTGAATGGGAGGACAGTCCATCGCAGTTTGAAGAGGAGTTGTCCATGTTTGAGGATGCAGAGATGGAGGCAGAGGAGATGGAGGGGCAGGCTGGCCATGATGTTATTCCCGTAGGTGAGTGTAACAGAAGAGCACACAGTCATAGGTGGCAGAAGTAAAAATAGTTCCCAAAGGGCGCTGAATTATGCAAATTACATGCAGACCTGTATCAGAACTGTTGACTTGTGTATAGACTGTGTCACACACAGATAATTTTTTTTTAAACAAGCACAACTGCACATATTTTTTTCTGCAGAACCTAGCAACCTGTAGAATAATACTCATGTTTATTTTACAGCAAGATTTTTCTAATTTTAGGTAAATTTGACTGGTAGCTCTAACAAATTATTCCAGATTGGTAATCCAGTCATGTCTTGAGTATATAAAGCATGCTTAGCTTGTCAGCTTCGCCATGACCCTCAAGGATAAACAGGTGGAACTAATGTAGGGATGAATAACTTTGCTTTGTAAATAATGCAACTGTTGTGCTAACAGTAAGTGGCAACAGTGGAACTAGTTGTCTATCGTTTCAAGAAATCACCCGTACTGGGTTTGTTTAATTTATGACTGTACTTGAACAGCTCTTGGCTATATCCACTTAGATCTGAAATGATACACTTTGTACTTCTGTCGCATGACCTTGTTTCTTCAGGTGACCTCTTCTCAGCAGACCTTAACCCTCGTTGGCGACGGCCTCCCGCACCTACACTGAACCCATCATCTGAAACTTTGGTGTTTCAGCAGATTGATCTGGACTATTATTTAGGTAGTTATCAAAAGACTTTTGTTGAAGCCAGGATCAAGATATTTTCTAGTTATCTCAGCTTCCTTATTGTTTCAATCTAAACAACAGTGTAGAACATATCCACATGCTCAAATATCTTTGCTGTATGTGAGAGGAAATGGTATCTTAGTTTGTTTCCTCTTTTTTATAATGCAGGGACGACGGTGGCTGGCATGCCTGGTCAGTCGCAGGGGAAAGTCCCCATCATTCGAATGTTTGGGGTGACAGACAGTGGCAACAGTGTGTGTTGCCACGTCCATGGTTTTGCACCTTACTTCTATGTTCCTGCACCAAGTGGTGAGTACTTGTAACAATTTTGTCAATACATAGTCAGTGAATTTTAATATTTATATTTATATTTTGCTCAGTACAATAGCTTTAAATTAGTAACTGTAAAAAGTTTTCTCAGTAGAGCACATTTCTGTTTTGAGCATGTTACTTTTCTGAATGATCTCAGCTGTTCAGAGGGTAAAGTCATTTAATTATAACTCATACACTGTTTTCTTTTTCATTTCAAAAGGTTTTAAATCTGATTACCTGGGTGACTTTAAAAGAGAGTTGAACTCTGTTGTCCTGAAGGACATGCGATCCAATAAGGACAACATCTCTGTCACAGTGCTGGCTGTGGACATCACCCGCAAAGAGAGTGAGTACAAGTCAAGTCAGTTTATTTGCATTGCACGCCTTATGAACAACCAGCGGTTGATCAAAGTGTCTTACACAGTAAAATGAAAAAAGTACAGACACTGACAAGTTACACAAAGACAGTGACAAAACACATATTGACATACTTCAAACACATAGACAGCTGGAGAAAACAAGTGATTTTAGCCTGGATTTAGGACATTCAATATGCAAAGATGTGCAAATACTCATGTGCATTTGTATACTCAATATAAGATAATCAAATCATTGTGAACTCAGAAGGCTGATCCTAGTTGCAAAACATATTTGATAATCAGTTTACATGCAAAGTGGTAAAGTTAAGTGACTATGGTTTCATCAGGTTTCTTGGAGTTTAACCTCTTGGTTTCTTTACTTGCAGGCATGTATGGTTACCATGGGAATCGCAGTCTGGATTTTTTGAGGATAACCATGGCGATGCCTCGTCTCATTGCACCGGCAAAGAGATTGCTGGAGCAGGGGTTCAAGTTTGGACCCTTCCCCATCCAGGGTTACCAATCATATGAGGCCAACATAGATTTTGAGATAAGGTGTGTGTGTGTGTGTGTGTGTGTGTGTGTGTGTGTGTGTGTGTGTGTGTGTGTGTGTGTGTTTGTGCTGTATAAATACGGCAAAGGTGATTTGATAATAGTAGAAAGACAACCCTTATGTTTTCCAGGCTCACGTGTACAGAGAAAGGATTGTGGACTTACCACATAGATTTGTCACCATTAAGTTAATCATGGTGTTCTAGTTTGTCAGGCTGAACAGACAAATTTTAATCATCCTGAGTAACTTTGGAGGCATAATCTTATATTTCTCTTTTTATGCGTAATGGGACCGTGGGAATTTCACAAATTTTAGTCCTGGCTTCAGGTCATAAAGACATTTTATTTATAAGTAGCTTTCTTACAAAGCAGCAAATGAGCAAATGCAACATTAAAGCTGTATTTTTCAACTCAGTGAGCCTCTCTGTGTTATAATAATAATAATAATAATAACTTTATTTATATAGCACCTTTCAAAAACGAGTTACAAGGTGCTGTACAACAGAGATAAAACATATCAAATACAATACAATTGCCAGCATAAAAAACCACCAAGAGAAATAAAATTGGCCTTAAAAAATTCAAAAAACTTAAAAACACCCATCCCCAACAAAGTAAACATACAGTACAGCAATAATAAAAACAAGATTAAGAGAAGGCCAATCGATAAAAGTGAGTCTTTAGAAGAGATTTAAAAGAATCCACTGAGCTTGCCTGCCTGAGATCACCAGGCAGGGAGTTCCATAGCTGTGGAGCACGGACAGTGAAGGCCTGGTCACCTTTTGTGATAAGACGGGACCTTGGGACCATAAGCAAAGCTGAGCCAGTGGATCTCAGGCAGCGTTCAGGTTTGTAGGGTAAAAGCAAGTCACGGATATAGGCAGGAGCCTGACCGTTTAAGGCTTTAAAAACAAGTAGTAAAATCTTAAAATCAATTCTAAAACTCACAGACAGCCAGTGGAGAGCAGCAAGGATTGGAGAGATGATGATGATGATGATGATGATGATGATGATGATGATGATTAAAAGCCTGGCAGCAGCATTCTGAATAAGTTGCAGTCAACGGATGTTTCCCTTGCTAATTCCAGAGTACAGAGCATTACAGTAATCAAGTCTTGAGGAGATAAAATTCATGGACAACCTTCACTAAATCAGTGGAAGAGAGGAACGGTCGGATTCTTGCTGATTGTCTCAGCTGCCCAAAACATGATTGTACTACCTTCATTATCTGTGTGTGTTGTCAGGTTTATGGTGGACTGTGATGTGGTGGGATGCTGTTGGATCGAACTTCCCAAAAACAAGTACAGAGTGCGTGAAGAGAAGAGCGCAGGTGACACGGATCCTCGTTACCCAGGCAAGGTAGGTGTAGTTCACACGGCTGTGGTGCTACATGGGACAGCGCTTCACTTCCCTGAGAGCCTTCATATAATCATATGTATCAGGCTTTTACCAACATTGTTTATGAACTGTTTCCCCCTGTTTATGTCCTTCAGGTGTCCCTGTGTCAGTATGAGGTGGATGTGGGATGGAAAGATTTGATAAGTCACCCTGCAGAAGGAGAGTGGCAGAGGATCGCACCACTCAGGGTCCTCAGCTTTGACATTGAGTGTGCAGGAAGGAAAGGTGGGTTTCTGTCTTTCTCTTTAGCATTCTTATTAAACAGCATGCAAACCAACCATAACATGCTCTTTGCCTATGAGGCCTGATCATACTTAATGAAAAGCAAATACAGAGTTTGACTCTTGTATCAATTTGTTTCTTTCCAGGAATCTTCCCAGAAGCAGACAAAGACCCTGTGATTCAGATAGCGTCCATGGTGCAGCGACAGGGTGAGACAGAGCCCTTCATCCGCACTGTGTTCACTCTCCAGTCCTGCGCCAGCATCGTGGGTTCTCAAATATTGTGCTTTACACAGGAGAAACAGCTACTGCAGGTATACACACAGGCTTCAGTAAAGCACTGAAAAGCATAAATATTATAACATATTTTCTGTTCACTTTTCTAATGTCTTGGTTATCATCTGTCACGTCACTGTGTGTCTTTTTTACTTCTCTGTGAGCAGAGCTGGGCGGAGTTTTTGAGGACAGTGGATCCAGACATCATCACTGGATACAACATCCAAAACTTTGACTTTCCATACTTGCTCAACAGGGCAGCTGCTTTAAAGGTTAGATGGAGCCACATTCATCTATTACTTCCATGCAATAAAAGGGCCTAAAAATCCTCAGACTATGACTAATGCACATAGACATTTAAAGAAATGCCATGCAGAATTTATTAAAAAAAAAAAAAAAAAGACTCATACAGAAGTAATTTCTCTGTCATCACTTCTGACCCACAAGAAATGTGTAGTGGTGTATTTTTCTGCAGAGTCTCTGCCCTCTGCCTTATTTTCTTAATTACTTCTTATTTTCTGTGTTTGGGGTGTGTATGAGCATGGGCCCCCCACTGTTTTCATGTGAGGTCAGGGCTTCATGGAAAGGTAGTGACCAGGTTCCAGACCTCAAGTAGTACGCGTCCAAGAGATAGCGAAGCAAAATGCCACACTAGAGTGAATCTGGGGTTGGCCTTCACTTTTGCTTTCATTGGCGAGTGTCTTTACAGACAGTTACCGCCATCCTGCATTTTATAGCTTTAAGCAAAGATTGTACTGGAAGATTGTATTTATGGTAGAAATACTTGAGACTTCCCTCTTTTAATTCAGAGTAAGACATCCAGGTTTCCCCCTTTCACTCAATAAAACACATTCTTTTTTTGTTCAGGTGAATTTCTTTCCCTACCTTGGTCGAGTGCGAGGCATCAAGTCAGTCTTGCGAGACCTAAACTTCCAGAGCAAGCAGATGGGCCGCAGAGAGAACAAGACCATTAACATGGAGGGCCGGGTTCAGTTCGATCTGCTGCAGGTCAGCTTCAACTACAGCAAAAGCAACCATACAGTATTTACTATACAGTTAGTATGTGATGCATTATTTGGATAACAAGGCTTTCAGGAAAAGACACTGCACGCAGTTTGATTGTTGCGTTTCCCTCAGGTTCTCCTCAGGGACTATAAACTGCGCTCATACACACTAAACGCTGTGAGTTTCCACTTCCTGCAAGAACAGAAGGAGGATGTGCAGCACTCAATCATCACTGATCTGCAGGTAAAGCACAAAGCAGTAAAGTTTATGCATCTGGAATAGAGCTATTTATCATTAAGAGCTCTGCAGATTGAAATGGTCCTTCCCCCTTTTTCCTCCATCACAGAATGGCAACGAACAGACACGTCGTCGTTTGGCCGTTTACTGCCTGAAAGACGCCTACCTCCCACTGCGCTTGCTGCAGAAGCTGATGTGTGTGATTAACTACATGGAGATGGCCAGAGTGACAGGTGTGCCTCTCACCTACCTGCTGTCAAGAGGACAGCAGATCAAAGTTGTCTCTCAGCTGCTGCGACAGGTAACAGAGGCAAAACACATGGGACAGTTACTGCATGTGTAGTTACATATTTAAGGATGGAAACTGTAAGTGTCTGTACTTGTGTAGGCCATGAAACAGGACCTGGTCATGCCTGTTGTAAAGACAGAAGGAGGAGAAGATTACACTGGAGCGACTGTCATTGAGCCAGAGAAAGGGTATGTACATTTGCAGTTTGTGCATGGGTATGACTCCTCTTGTATGGCAATTTTCTCTTATACCTTTCTAACATCATCTTTCCTCTCTGTGTAGGTATTACAGCGTTCCTATTGCCACCCTGGATTTCTCCTCCCTGTATCCCTCCATCATGATGGCTCACAACCTGTGCTACACCACACTGTTGCAGAAGGGCTCAGCAGAGAGACAGAAGTGAGAGACTCTTTTGATATGTGTAAAAAAAGTTGCTAAAGTTATGAAAGAAGAAATGTCAAATTTATGTCACTTTCTTCTTTCTATTAGTAATATGAGCTAAATGTGACACTTTAGATAGTTTACTTCATTGTTTTTTAATGATCAATGTCCAGTGTGGGATTTAAGGGCTATCTATCAGCAGAAATGTTAAAGAAAAATCATAACTATGTTTTCATTAGTTTATAACCACCTGAAAACAGGAATCATTGTTTTTGTTATATCAGAATAAGCTGTTTATACCTATGTACAGAGCAGGTCCTCTCCCACAGAGTCTGCCATGTTGTTCATCAGCATCCTAAATCAGTCAACCCAAACACTGACTCTAGATGGGGCCATAGGCATTTTTGTATTCAGGTTGGCCACTGTAGTTCTCCTACACGCTTTGCACATGGGATAAGTTTCAGTTCTGCCACCAGACCATTAGATGCCACTAAATCCTCCACACTGGACGTTTAAATGTGTGTGTGTATGTCTATGATCATAATGAACTAATATCTGAAGTGGTTGTGTGTCTTCAGCCTCTCACCAGAGGACTTCATCAAGACTCCGACTGGTGATATGTTTGTGAAGAGCTCTAAAAGAAAAGGACTTCTACCTGAGATCCTGGAGAACCTGTTGTCTGCTAGGAAGAGGTTTGAATTATTCAAATAAATCACAAAATGAAATTGAACCTTGACTAGAGTTAAAAGTCAGCGATTCAAAAGAAAGCTTCAGCTTCTTAGGATACTTTAAACTTAGAGGCGCTGAATGTGGCCAAAACGGTTACTGCACTCAAATTCAAAATATTGCCGTGAGTCGTGTCCGCCCCTCCTCCCCTACAGATTCGAGGTTGCTGGACAGTGGCACGCTAGAGACTGATTTGTTTGCCCACGGGCAGCTGCCGTGGCAGGGCCGTGTTGCCGCGTCCTTGATCTTAGGTTTTCCAGTGGACCGTTCGAGCAAGTCCGGCTTCTCTAACGCTGCTGCCGGGATACAGCTGAGGAGGAGTTGGCTGCTAATGCTATGTACCGGGACACTGCTAATGCTGCTTGCCGTGCTGCTGTAGCTCAGCTGTAACTGTAACTGATGCTGAGACTCGCTGAGATGGCAGTGGGTGGCGCAACAGGCCAAAACACAAATTCAAAACTAAACATGATTTGCGGACTGTAAAATGTTTTTTTTAAATGCGAATATTCTGGCTGTACTATTGTTGTCGGTGAGATCAGTATGTTATATGAACATTATTCCTTAGTCTCTGTGACATATTAGGATGATTTTACGACTATTTGCTTTAGATTTCTTACATATAGCTTCTTTAACTTGCTGCTGAGCTTAGTACATTCTGATTATCTGACTAGTGTTTGATGTATTTCCTTTTGCTTTTATAATGTTCAGAAAAGTACAAAATAGTACCAAAGCACACACATGAAACCCAGTCATTGTAGATATGATTATGTTTTAGTTCCAACAGGTAATATTTAACAGATGATTTTTGTTTGTGCCCATAAACAGTCAGACCTGGCTTCCTTCTCAGCCTGTTTTACTGTCTATCCACAGGGCCAAAGCAGAGCTAAAGAAGGAAACTGACCCTTTTAAGAGGCAGGTGCTGGATGGCCGACAGCTGGCCCTCAAAATCAGTGCAAACTCCGTCTATGGCTTCACAGGTGCTCAGGTGGGCAAGCTGCCCTGCCTCGAGATCTCACAGGTGAGTAGTTGACTCTTGGGCTTATGCTGGTCTTAAAGTCCAACTGAAAGTTTTTTTGTTCTGTTCTATCATGTCTGCTCTGTAAATCGCATGCCATGTGTTCTCATCCAAAAGGGAAAATGTTTTAGTTTTGGTTACATGATTATTATTTCAGTCAGTGTTGTGTCATAGGTGGAGCAGGTGGTCTCACAGAGCCAGACATAAATATGAACAAACCTACAAATGTCACTGTGGTCTGGTTAGATGCTGGTGTGGACCGTACTCCTCAACATCACTGACAACATGCTGTCTCTAAATATACCAAATGTTGACTGTTCTAGCCCAACACAACTGTTTTTTTTAAATTCATGCTAAATTAAGTTGTCCCGGCTTGACTTGCTGTCACTCTTCTGACTGTTCTGCACAGATGTGAACTCAGAGCACAGATGGTAAACAACAAAGATGTAGAGCAAAGATTAGTGTCGAGGCAGAAACCACAGAACCGGTGAAAATAACAAAGAGCTAGTGTAAATGTAAAAATGAACCAGAACAGGCTGTTTTGTGGAATGTTGACTTACTTGATTACATAACACCCTCACAGAGAGCTGAATAGATAACTGCTGCCTTCTACAGGAACCATTTTGGGTTAAAATGCCTTGCACAGTGGCAAATAGTTTCCCAGGCATTGGTTGAAACTCATGACCTGTAATGTGTCTGATGATGATATTGCTCCAATGAAAGCTCATTCCAACACAACCGATCATTGAGCGATGAACTTATTTAAATCCTTTTTTCTCCCTCATTTAGAGTGTCACCGGTTTTGGAAGACAGATGATCGAGCAAACCAAACAGTTGGTGGAGTCCAAGTACACCATTTCCAATGGCTTCCAAGCTGATGCCAAGGTGAGCATACATGTAGCTGCGTCCCACCAATGGTGACCCTAACTCCTTTCTCCTCTCTCTCTCTTTATTTTTCTGCTGGTTAAACATTTATGAGTTAACAAATCAGCTTTATTTCTATCAAGAAATACTGTTAGGCCCCAATCAGACAGAGCATCTTTTGTGGGTTGCAGAACTCAAGGCACACGGTACTGCCTTTTTTGTTAAAGCTTGCCTCAATCAGACAGAAAGAGGAGAAATCACAGATAGGACCACCAGCTGGTCCAGGAGCTTTGCCTCGGTGATGGTCAGTTCAAGGCTTATTTTAGGAAGAGTCAGTGATGGTCTGACAATCCGCTAGGCCTAATTACAGTTGATAAAATGTCAGAAAAGTAGTTAAGACTACACTTTGTTCAGATATGTCTTACAGCTTGCCAAGGGCAATGATGAAAGTGAGCCACCATTAGCTTAACATAAACTGTGTATGCTACCACTTATTGTCACTACCACAGAAGGCCCGCCTCTTAATTCATCTGATTGGAAAAGTTTTTTCAAGTTAAGACACCTGCAAAAGTACAAGGCAATGTGCAAACGTGAAAAGCAGCAAGCAAAACGCTCTCATTGAAAACACTGCTCATTGAAACGTGCTCTGTCTGATTGGGGCCTTAGTTGAATTCTTCTGAACTGACTCAAGGAATGGTACCTGCTGCCTGTGTTTTTTCAAAGGATCCCCTTTGTAACATGTTGTTTAAACATTTTAGGTAATCTATGGAGACACAGACTCTGTCATGGTTAAGCTTGGAGTTGCCACTGTGAGGGAGGCCATGGATATCGGGAAGGAGGCAGCAGAGTGGGTGTCGTCCCATTTCGTACAGCCCATCAAACTGGAGTTTGAGAAGGTACCACTTCTGTCCACTTGGATTATCAAAGCACTTGACTTGGTTGTTTCATCATCTGTAGAAGTTTGTCTATTAATCGGGATGGTTTGAGGGGGTTTAGGTATCTCAGTACTGGAGTAAGCAAAATAAGAGTTTCTGAACTGAACTGACAAGATAGACAGGCATGATGCGACAGCACTTGTGGTCGAAGCATGTCTTTGGGAGTTAGAACATCCTCTCAACTAAGAGCTGATTTTTGTCACTACCGTAGGTGTACTATCCATACCTGCTGATCAACAAGAAGCGCTACGCAGGCCTGTATTTCTCCGGCAGTGCAGACACACATGACAAGATGGACTGTAAAGGCATTGAGACTGTCCGCAGAGACAACTGTCCTCTGGTGGCTAACCTTATCAACACCTGTCTGCAGAAAATCCTCATAGACAGGTACATACACACATTTATATTCTATACATAATGTGTTATTTGTTTGTTTTGTTGTAATTTTTTAATTCTCCATAATTGTATGGAAAATTGTCACAGAACCTTTCATTTTGTATTGATTTTGGTGGCCTATGAGGAAAAAAGCGATAATGTTTCCTCGAATCAAGGCTGCATTTTGCATGAGCAGGCTGGATCATGTCACAAAGATCTTGATCTGGCTAGCATATTTGATTTAGAAGCAAGTAAAACTAAAACATGACCCTAAAAATGTAAACATAGGTTCTTCCTGTCTGGGTGCTGTAAATCATTTTGTCCGATTTCATAAGGAATCAGACCCAGGAAAGACATTAAGAATAACTGTATAGTAAACTTCTTGCTGACGGTCTTGTTTGCTTATGTAGGTTGTAAAGGGGCATTAGCATTAAATTTAGACTGTTTGATAACCAGATAACAGTTGATCCTACAACTATTGTATCTTATTTTCGGCTTCCTTAAAGGTATAAACTTGACTTTCAGATTCTCAGCCCACTGTCTGGCTTGTTACCTGGTTGAATCTTAACCACCCTATGAGCTGTTAATTTATTTTGAAAGTTAATAGCTGATGTGATGTTTCATCAGGGATCCCCAGGGTGCTGTGGCTCATGCTAAAGAAGTGATCTCCGACCTACTGTGCAACCGCATTGACATCAGCCAGCTTGTCATCACCAAGGAGCTAACGCGTACCGCTCAGGAGTATGCTGGCAAACAGGCGCACGTGGAGCTGGCTGAGAGGTGTGTGACCACACTGAAATAATACTCAAATAATACTCCAAGGGGATTTATATGTTGGATATGGTTGCCCTGACCCTTTCATATTGATGTTTCACAGGATGAGGAAAAGAGATGCTGGCAGCGCCCCGCATCTGGGAGACCGAGTGCCATACGTCATCATCAAGGCTGCAAAAGGAGTCGCAGCATACATGAAGTCAGAGGTCTGTCGGTTCATCTTTCATTGTTTGTTTCATTGGTTTTCATATAATGGATATTAATTCCCGATGATGATCCTGGTTCTTCCATTTGTTCCTTTAGGACCCGATCTATGTGCTGGAGAACAACATTCCCATCGACACACAATACTACTTGGAGCAGCAGCTGTCCAAGCCCCTGATGAGAATATTTGAGCCCATCCTGGGAGAGACCAAAGCAGAGAACATCCTGCTCAGTAAGTCTACAAATACACAGTCTTATTATTATGGTTTAGGCAGTTAGTTGACACTTGTTTCATCCTCAAAAATCTGTTAGCTGGTTGACACAGTTACTTATTAGATGCACAGTCTGATGGGTGAAATGTAACATTGCCGACATCATAACAATCAAAGCAACTGTCAAAGCTGCACAGTTGAGTCAAGAAACAGCAGATATAATATAGATGTGCTAGTTAAAGCTTTAAAACTTAATGTTTATGTTGATTTTCTGGCATCTTTCAGAGGGCGACCACACACGTTGCAAGACTGTGTTGACCTCGAAGATCGGGGGCCTCATGGCATTTGCTCAAAAGAGAAGCACCTGTATCGGCTGCAAAGCTGTGCTCAAGACAGATGGTATGTGTGTGCTCAGAATATACTTTTTGGTGCCACTTTATGTGTGGGAGCTGAGTTAAAGAGCTTCATATCTGTGACATCTAACATTTGCGTCATTGCAGCGGCTGTGTGCGATTTCTGTAAGAAGAAGGAGTCTGAACTGTACCAAAAAGAGGTAGGCAAGATGTCAGATGGCTTCACACTATGATGCGTTGGTTTTCATCACTAAGAGGGCGAAGTTTACTTGTTTAAAGTCCCAGCTCTATGTATGAAGAAAAGCTTTAATGTAGGGCTGCACTGAATGTCATCTTTTTACATTCAAAGCTTCTGTTGAAGTTTTTGAATGAAGCTTTAAATGTCTGCCATCATATTTTATGATGTAATGATCCTAAAAATAGGTCGCAGGCTAAATGTTCTGTCAGATATTAGTGTACAGACCCGCACAGCAGTAGCTTGCGCACCCAGCTGCTGATTCAGAGAAGAAGCCACTGGCTCTACCTGAGTCTGGTATGATGTGAGAGAGCGATGGGTGCCGTGTGCATGGTGTTTTTTTTCATGTTTGCTTTCAGTGAGCAGCTGTTAAGTTCTGTGTCTCACATCTTGGATGGGAAGAGATACGTATAACCTGAGCTAAAGCAACATAGATATGCTTATCTGTGTGAAGACAAACATGCATCTTACTAAGAAGTTGATTTTTAAGTACCAGTAATTTTTTGTCTTTTTTTCCATTAACATTCATGGCAGCCCAGAATTTCGCAATTGGTGCACCCCTAAAAATTAAAAAAATAAAATAAAATCCTTGAACCAAATCCTTAATCACATTAAATGAGTTTTTTTTTTAAATAATTAAATCAATTTTCAAAAAAACTGAATACATGTAATTTATGGTGCTATTAGACTGTGTTGATACAGGTGCAACCCTTTTTTATTCTGGTGAAATTTCGAGGTTTAGACACAAAGAATAGGCATGCCAAAAAACAACAACCTGTGCAGCGTACGATGTTGATATAAAACTAAAATGTCTGTTATGAATGAAGCTGCAAGGCTCTGAAACTATTCAATGCAGCCCTGCTTTTATGTATTAATCTTAATCAATGGCTGTTAAGTGTTAATCATCATCATATCGCCCTCTGGTGGCTCCTCAGAGCTCAGGAAATCCATTAAAGAGAATTTGATATTAAATGTATTTAAGTAGATCAAGCAGAATGCCTATTTGAATACTGAATGGGCTGCTACAGACTAGCTGCTTACATTTTGCTTTAGTCTTTCCAATTTGACTGTTCCAATAAAGCACAACTTGTAAAATTGATTTATTAAAATAAGAATTAAGGAGTTAATATCTGACAACAAACATCACTTTTATCCCTGACATGTCTCATGATATTCTAACATTTAGCTTGTAAATTACAGATCTTTCACCTGAACACACTAGAGGAGCGTTTCTCTCGCCTTTGGACTCAGTGTCAGCGCTGCCAGGGCTCCCTCCATGAGGATGTGCTCTGTACCAGGTATTTATACACTACATGTTCACGTCTTTATTATAGCTGTGTATTTGCTGCAGATTTCTGGATGAGCACACACTAACACTGTCCTTCCTGACTTCTCTGCAGCCGAGATTGCCCCATCTTTTACATGAGGAAGAAGGTGCAGAAAGATTTGGATGACCAGAGCAAGCTAGTGAATCGTTTTGGATGGTGAGGGGTGCCCCACACACTCTCATTCCATATATGCCTCACCTTTGATGACCACAGACTCTTATTATCTCACTGTATTTTTTTTCTATGTATTTTGTTGTTTGTAAAAATGCATAAATATCACACAATTTCTATGTTTTCTATTAAATAAACTGATGCTAAGTAGTGTCTTTTGTATAATAAAAGTCAAAAAGCAATATATTCCTTTTTGGCCTGTCATGTGTGATCACTACTTGTTTAACAATCACTGCAGAAATTTACATACAGGATGCTAAACCACACCAGACGGTAAATGTACATGTGACATGTCCTGTGTGGGAAGAGGTTCAAAGTGTTTGTACATTCCCCAGTCTCAAACTGACATCAAAGTAAAAGTGTAACTTTTTCAGATATGAAAAGAGGAACTTCACTGCAGACCTGTGTTATTGTCTCAATCAAACCTCATAAACCACACCCCTTCCTCTCCACTGATGCTACCTCATTGTCAGCCTTTCACGGCAGAAAGTGAGGGGGGAAGCTGAATGTAGTGCTTGTTCTTCCACATGAAAAGATGAGGTCTTTCTGATCAGTAATTCCAAATCAGATCGGGCTTAAACACACCACAATCACGATCTCTACTTAGATTGAGATAAGTTCTTCTCATGTCCTGCATCTCTTTTTGAAAATACATTTAACTTCCTGAGCACCTTTCACCAGTAAAGCTCCACCTGAGGTGAACAGAACACACAAAGACGTAAAAGCTGATGACATTTACTTGTTCGTTACAGCAGAGTGCATTAAAGATTTCACATGGCTGTCAGTGAGAAACCTGTTCCAACTTTTAATATTTATTTAAATCAGTGGGACTACATTAAGTCCAGATAATAAGACAGGCATTTGGAAGCTGCTGGTTTAACACCATAGCAAAGTGGGAACCCTCCAGTTTCTTAATGCAGATGTTGGGTTTTAAATCGGGGAAAGACGTTTGTAATGCTACAAAAATAGAAATTTAACAATCCATTACATTTAGGGTGCCAGAGTCATTATCAAAGAAGACAAACACTGCTATAAAAAAATTGATGCCCTATTGACTATCGTTATTCAGCATCAAGTATGTTCCGATAACATGACTGACTCTGAGCGCTGAAGAGTTCTTGCTGGTTTCAGCATCCGTGTGGTTTAAATGTTGTCCCACATCACCAATACCACCGTGACTGACACAAAAACTGCGTTAAAAGAGAACTTTGGAATACAGTGTGACTGTGTGGAACAAACAGCAGGGCTGACACTTCAAACTGTAAGTTAATGATGGACACAGGCATCAGATCTTAACCAATCATTTGACACAGCTCTCAGTCTGTTGTATTCCTCAGTTCCTAATACAACACCATATTCCTGAGTAACCTTTTTAAAATGGCACTAACTAATCCTATATTCTACAATAAACACATAACAGAAAATGAATAAAGTGCACCTGGGAGTCTGGAACACAATTTTGAGGTTTTGTTACAGCTGTGATCCTGTACTGCTTCAGTATCTTAAGTGACATGATCTTTATAAGAAGAAGAAAAAAAAAAGATTTTACTGATGTGTTTCAAGCTCCAGAGGACACACTAACCTGTGCAACAGAACAAGGGGAAGACAATTTACTTTTCTAAACATGGAAAGTTTTAACCAATCATCTGGAAGCAAAATGTTTTCACAGTAAACAGTCAATATGACACTGTTTCTATGTTACTTGTGGGACTTTGTGAAACCAAATGTGTACTGGGTGATCACTAGGGCTGGGTATTGTCTAAAAAAAAAAAAAAAAAAAATCACGATATCTGTACCAATACCAGTAGAATACGTCATTTGATACCTTTTTTTTTTAAAACTTCATTTTATACCTATGTGAATGGAAGCATTCAGTTGTTTAAAATGATACCAGACACCAAAGACGTGCAGTGCAACCATACTTCTGAACATTTTGATAGCATCTCTGCACACTGAACTACCAAATCAGTCAAATATGGCATGCTCCTCTTCACCACACCACAGACTGGATGGGTTGTAGCTGCTGCAGCAGCAGGCCAATCACACTTTGCAAAAATGCTTGCAGTGACTGGCTGCAAGCAAAAAAATTCAAATAGTCATTTTTTTTCTAGATATGGGTACAAAAAACATCAAACGCAGGTATCTCTAACTGGAGAAGTTTCATTAACATGTGGTATTAGTTTACTTGGGTAAGTTCTTTAAAAAGGTATAGCGTACCAACATCCAGCCCTAGCAATCATATAAAAATTTCATGAATTTCACTGCCCTTAAGAATGTGTTGAGTCCTAGAACAATTTTAGAGATTTGGACTGAATGCGTCACCTGATGTGGCAGTGCAAAGAGCAATGCACCACTGTGAACCCTCTGCCCCTAAATAGTCAACAGGAGCTTAACAGACTGTAAAAACACTGGCTGGACAAAATTATTATTAGTAAAAAGAGAATTATCCTTCCAGACAAATTCAATCTGTCTCCAAGAGACTCCAATTAAGTTTGCACAAATGCTGGCTTTAACCAAAAAAAAAAAAACCTCTTCCAAAATCTGCAGTTTCTAGTTGTTTGGTCACCAAACGAAAACAAAAACAAACTGAATTCACAGCGTTAAACAGACACTGCACACCAGATGAATAAATGGCAAATCTTGTGGTGACATACTATAAGTGGAAACTGTGACAGCAGTAAAAAAAAAAAAAAAAAAGGATTTTGCCACGTCTGCTTCTCTGTCCTGAGTGGTGCTGGACGTCTCCGATGTGACAGAGGAGGTGCAGTGTGTGAGGGCGAGTGTGAAACAAGTGCTGTAAAGGATACTGTGTGCGTGGTTTGCTATAGTATTATGCAACGTCTCTGAGTGTTCTTCTTGCTCTTCTTGTTGCTGCGGTTGGTCTCCTTGTATCTTCTAATCTCCCGCACTAGTGAATAGAAAGCTTCCTCCACACCCTGCAAGACAGACAGAAAAATATTTGATGCACAAAAAAAATAAGATTCAAATTTGTTTAATGAAATGGGATTTGGGTGATTAAAAATTGTATTTCATGCACTGATTTGCTGATGTCCTCCTTTCTCAAACAAGACTCATTCATGCCTCATTGCAAACAGAATACAGGTGTTACTATGTTTACACGCATATATTCCGGTTTTTGCCTTTATTCCAAAAGAGGACTACATTCCCACTATGCTGTTTACATGCTATGGTTACTTGCAGCTATGCATATTTTGATTAACATGCCCTAACATGTTGCTTATCATGTTAAAATATGGAAAAGTGGAATGACTGGAGCCGCTTGTGCCATTTTGCTTTGCACCATAGGATTTTCTGATTGTGGTGCCCTTATTCAACTGTGCAGCCTCCCTCTTTCACTCCTTCAAACACCTCTTTGAAAAGGTCAGCCTTAGGATACTTGTACATATACAAAAACCTGGTGATATCCAACTCTCCCACAATGTTTAGAAGTAGGAGTCTTCTTCTGTCTAGAAATGTGGGTTTCTTCTTATGGGCATGTATCTCTACCTTGCAAACTGTTGGCTAGTTAGCTGGTTTGTGTACAATGCACAGAGCTGAACATGAACAGGCAGTGTGTCGCAAACTGTGGTTAAAACTCAGATTGAGACACATATTTCGATTGCGCTGTATAAATGTCAAAGAATGCTCCTAAAACCTGAATGATGCCAGCATATCCCAAATGTCTTATCGGAAAATGCTACATTTGGAATATGCTTTACCATGACCTGTATCACATTCAGAATATTGACATATTTGGAATATTAGTGTGCATGTTAACATAGTCACTATTTTTCCTATGTACCTGTCTGGTTTTGGCAGAGGTCTCCACAAATGGTACACCGTAGCTTCGTGCCAGCTCCTGCGCCTGCCGTGTCTCCACTGTGCGGGTACTCAGGTCGCTTTTATTCCCCACCAGCACCATTGGAACACTGTCACTGTCCTTCACCCTGTTGATCTGCTCCTGAGGAGGAGAGACACACACACCTAAGTGACTGAGGCCACTCTACGTTATCTTTGCACCACTAATGTTTTCTTCAGTTTTGCTTTATGTATTTGGATTAGCTCAAAAATGTGAACTAGAGTCTAGTGCAATAATGCCCCCACAACTTGTGACCACACTCAGCATGTCTATAGATATTAGGCACAGATAATTTTGAGCGCAGTTCCTGCTGATCAGGAAACAGTCTGTAGTGCTAGACTGCCTGAGCCAGCACAGTGCATTTACACAGCTGGATTCCTGACTGTGCCAACTTAAACATGCACACTATTAAAATACTGTTAGTCCTTCTTCAACAGTCTAGTTTCAACTTCTTTCTCCAGATGTGTTTTATTATTGATACAACCCTCAGGCGGTGTAGGGCATCTTGTACCTATAGAGGTGAACGTCCTCAAACGATTTGGTGTTGTTGATGGCAAACACACAGAGGAAGCCCTCCCCTGTCCTCATATATTGGTCCCTCATGGCGCTGTACTCCTCCTGACCTGCAGTGTCCAGGATGTCCAACAGACAAGTCTCTCCATCAATCACCACCTGTTTTCTGTACGAGTCCTGTAACATAGCAGTGACATGATCATGCAGGCAAACGCGTCTGCCAAGAAATCTGACAATGGATTGCATCATGTTACTTCCATGTTTTTTTTCTCACAGTCACACTGCCGTGTCATGTAGCAACAAGACCTCGAATGGAAAGTTTTACAGTGAACTTTCAGGTATGTATTTAACACTGACATAAAATGAAGATTTGCAACCAACTTGTCATTTACAGGCAACAAAGTGAGAGAAGAAAGCACACGACAAATCATTTAAAAGATGCAAGAATACTGCATCGTGACTTAAGTATTATGATAATATCTTATTATGAGAGATAAGCGATACCCACCCATATAAGATATGATGCAGCATTGTTACATAATTAACCACCCAGCAGTATATGAAGTGGTTAAATGTAACTTCAACCTCTACTGGCTACAACATTAAAAAGCTTATTACCTATTATGGATCAGTAATAATAGTCCTATGATAAGATATTAAATATTATGACTGAAGGGGCCATTCTGCTGCATAATTAAGTTCACTTTTGACTTTTGGGTGCCTTTTATGGCTAATACTATAATTTAAGGTATTTAATGCAGAACTTCTACATGTAACAGAGTATTTTCACATGTTAGTATTGCCAGATTTATTTACGTTTCTTAGGTATGTCTTAGATAAAAATGTCCAGCCCACATTGATTTATGTGACACCAAAGTACAGTTTCAACCAAAGAACTTTGCCCTGATACAAATGAAATATTGTAAGGGCAAAGGGAGGGGACAAATTTGAGTACATCTTCCACAACTTCTTAAAGCATGGGAGAATGTAATATCATTTCCTGTGTATTGGATAATGTGTAGAAAAGGGTGATATGAGTAAGCAATGGGTGTTTAATACTAGCCAAACCTTTAAAGGGGAACTTCACCCATTTTCAAAATCCATACATGTTGTGCCTGCGGTCTAAGACAGTCCAAAAATATTACTTAACATGAACAACTTTCCCAAATTCAAAAAAAATAGAGTGCTAAAACTCAAACTTGTGATGTCATCAAATATAAAATCTGGAGCTGCTCCACTGACAATGAATGATGAACAAAGGGTGAAAGAGCCAGGGAAATGTTCAGACTATATGAATACATGCAATATATATATATATATGCAACTCCATGCTTTATACCCAATTACATCACAAGTTTGAGACTAACCTCTCTGGTTTCTGGCTTTTGATAGAGAGTATCTCATGTTTACAGACATTGACTGTACTTTCCTAGGCCAAGGAAATAACATTCTTAATTTGGGTGGTGTTCCCCTTAAAAACCTGTTTCACTCTGACAGGTACAATGGCATAAATATGAATAACTCACTTTGATGAACACTTGAAACTGACCATGCATATTCATGGTAAACTCCAAATGTTGTATTTACCACTATATTACACTGAACTTCACCAGCACTCTGTGTCTAATGGTTTAATGGTTGGTGGCTTACCTCGATGGTTGGATCATATTCATCTACGAAGTGGTTCTGGATGAGCTGGATGGTGAGAGCACTCTTCCCCACACCTCCAGCCCCGACCACCACGAGTTTGTACTCGGTCATGCCTGGAAGGGATTAAATCAGCAGGTAGCCATGATTTTACATCGGATTAGCCGAGTTGTCAGGTGAACATGAACAAATCAAACCGGTTGATGTAAGTTAACCCTCTTCCTCCCTACACTGACATGGCGAAGACACTGACCCAGATTTAGGGTTACTATCAGCTGACGTTAGCTGACTTTATTTTAAGTCTTCCTTACTTGAACGAGTGCTGGTTGTAAAATGGGAAATGCTAACTTACCTTTAATGTAGGAGTTTAATGGAGGAGTCTGTGAAATGATAGCTGACTTTACGAATGGATAAATGAGATTAGCTTGCTACATAACGTTAGCCGGAGACGATTTCCTTATTCAGAACACTTGTAGACAAACTTCAGGACCTGTCCGAAACTTGTTTTCCTCGCTAGAAATGCGTGTCAAAAATGGGCCAAAGATTTTAGAAGCTACTATTAACAATTAAACTTCATGTAATGAATAAATTAAAAGCCAGAATCCGTGCGAGTTCCTATTTAGTCTCCATTGTGGGCTCATTGAAAGCAGAGCGTTTTCACGTTAATCCCCGTCGTCAAACAACCAATGAACCGACGGCGTGCAGACAGACGTTGCAATGAGCCAATCATTGTGGAGCTTTGGCTAATGACCCCGCCCACAGCTAGCACATCAGTCCAATCATGAACAGGAGTAGCCCTAATAGGGCGTGGCCAACCGGGGAAACTTCTTTTTCCCACAGATGGTTCTTCTCAACTCATCAGATATCTCTGCTGATGAGTATCAGCAAGGGAATTTGATCTCATAGTTCCAAACTTTTTAAACGTCTGCTTCATATAACACATTACGATAAACAGCTCTGCAATAATTACCTTCTTTGTAAATGTTTTATCCACCTTAAGTTACACACCAGGCTTTTATTTCGAAATATATGACCGGAAGTTACAGTGTGGTACTGGGTCTGCCTTGGTGGAATTTACACCATTATTAAGTGTTGTTTGAATGTGTCCACTGCCCTCTAGTGGCCACAGTACGCAACTACACTACTAAATTTAATAAAGTGGTTAATGCACACTAATAGTGTCAGTATTAACAGGGGCGTAGCACCAAATTCTGGGCCCTATACATAAGTAGCCTGTGGGCCGGCTGCCCTTCCTCTCTTGACCCATGTCTCTTTCACACACCTTTTGATTATTATTATAATTTTTTACAAAGTCAGTTTGCTTTCTTTCTCTTTCCTTTGTTTGTTTGTTTCTTTGAACCCCGATTTCCCTTTCTTGGGGAAATACATAATAGTGTACATTGGCGCTTCAGTAGCATAAGATATCACGATCATCACTAGCTGGGTTTAGAGACGAACTCCAGTGCAGGGGCAGATTAAACAATTTTGCGCACTTAAAGAGGGAGAGGGGCCTCGGAGAGCTTCTACTGTCCTTTTTTAATACAAGTTCAGTGTTTCAATCGATTTATTCAGCCACCTTTAATGTAGCTATGGCACTAATCCCTTAGAAATAAAAATAAAAAGGCCAAACTTAACGGTTCCGGGGTAGTTAGTCCCACTTTCCCCCGACTACGACACCCCTGATTATTAATTACAATACCATCAATGCATTATTTGTGTGACTATGACGAATTACCACAGTAACATAATAACATTCATATAAAAATAATAGTAATATTAATACTGATGATAACTGTATTATGTAGGAGCTCCTCTAACAACTGTTTCCTGGTATGGAGACCAGTTTGCCTCCACACTAAAGAGGAAACTCCTTTGTTCACACCAAAGTCAAAACAAATCACAGATGATCTGATTGTTTTTAGAATCACAAATTTGGGTTCCCTGTGCTCAAATAACCAATGTAAACATGAACATAAATTGTGTTTGTGTGTTTGTTGCAGTTTACAGCTTGCAAGTAGTTAAAAGTGCACTGAAAATAAGAATATTGAATATAAAATGTGGTTTATCAAACTGACATTTCTTATTGAACTTATCATATATATGTTAGGAATTAGACATGATTGATTCTTTTAAAAATAGAGTGCCCTGAGTTCGAAAAATCAGAAATGAGTCAGTATTTTAGCAGGCCTAGTTGTAAATTTGCAAATATTAGAATAGCGCAGGAATTCCCGACCACACTCTGCCTTGATCTGCCTTACAATGGAAAAGGTTGATGTTGTGTTTTCAGTCTGCTTTCATTGCCATTAAGTGCCCCAAAATAAGCTACTGCAGGTTTAAGAGTTGTGTTTTTAACAGTGTGAGGACAAGTTTACCTTAAGAGATGTTAATACCAGAGTTAAGACAGTTTAAGGCTAAACTGAGGATAATGTATGTTTATCGACATCTAGTGGTCAAAGTGATTAAATGCAGCACTACGTCAAAAGTCAAAGTAGCGTCAATGCAGAAATGATTGCGTTCATACTTCCGGTGTATTCTTTCAAAAATAAAGACCATAGCGAAACACAACGAAGAAAAAGCAGGTATGTTGAAAAGTAATTATGTTGAGAGGGTGAGAATCACCAAGGACTAGCTCCCTGGGAAACAAAGTAATATAAGTTATATTAATAATATTTAGGAATATCCATTTCAAGCACTTTTTTAAAGGTTTACTTATAGTTGCACTGCATTGCACGCACGCACACACACACACACACACACACACACACACACACACACACACACACACACACACACACAGCGGGCATCATGCCCCACCCTCTGGTCAGTCACCCTCACCTCCCTTGTCTGTGACGTCCATGTTTCTGCCTCACTCTCCCACTGAGTGCATCTGCTCTCCTATCTAATCTTTGCCTAAAATCACAGAGATAATCCTGCATCCATCTGTCCTGAGAGAAAGACAGAGAAAGACAGAGAACTGACATTGCGCTCATGATGTAGGAGTAAAAAAAAAAAAAAAAAAAAAATCAACACTAATTTAATATGTCATCATGCTGTCAGTGATAAATCCTAATGACATGACTGTGCTGAAATAGTGACCTCATTTTAAATCGCTTGATTTTTTATTATAGACAAGGATATCATCTCACATTTACATCTTTTATACATAGAATATTTTCCACATCTCTGCATGTTTAAATATGATTGTTTCCTTTTTTTTATTTTTACACTTTTTCCCACCACACATTTCATCAAGAAGGAGGAGGACAACATTGGAACAGCCATAAACTGAGACAAAGAGAAACTTGATTAAAAATACACCAATACAACACTTAAAAATAAAATTGTTCACAGGAATAATCATTCATGTCTTTTAGACATTTCACCCAAAACAAAATTTGCCTTAATCACTTTTAAAATAATTTATTGACGTACAACACATTTCACCATGAAACCCTCATTTGAACCAAATAAATTCTTTTTAACATTCCAACAGAGTATTTTCTCACAAAAGTGAGCTCACATCACAAACCCTCTACATGTTAAAGAGAATTAGATTCTTGATCTGAAAAAGAGCCGTCTGCAAATGTACTTTTTAACAGATAAGTAAAATAAACAAACACTGTGTGTTGGCATGACCTGTGAGTACACGCAGAGGGCAAAAGTTGTGTGTGTGCATGTTTGTGTGTGCATGCACATGTTGTTTCATGTATGTCGGCTCTATCTACTGTATGTGCCAGCGCAGAAAAATGTACTGTGCAGCTTGTACAATGCAACAGTTCCTCTCCTGTATGAGCGTGTTAGTGTCCTCTGAGGAGAAGCACCTCTGGACTCCATTACCCAGCTGTCAGTGTGTCAAGATGAAGAGGGTGCTGCATTTAAAGGGCACGAGAGGAGCTGATGTGATTGGCCATGATTGTTACCAAACCTTAATACACCCTTTGATAATGGATTATAATAGACTTCTTGTTTCCATGGGTGCGCTTCACACCACACAGCCATGTCAATACGAAATAGTGTGCCACCACTCCCTCTGCACTCTGTGCATGGTGCATTTGACTGTGCTTGCATAAAATTAGCACCCTGTGTGTGTGTGTGTGTGTGTGTGTGTGTGTGTGTGTGTGTTTGTGTGTGTAAAAGGAAGAGAGGGATGGCGAGATACTGCACTGCTGTGCTCATTAAAACATGCTCACCGCACAATGTTTCAGCACCTGCACCCAACACAACAACACACTCACTGTCACACACACACACACACACAAAGACAATCTGAAAAGCTCTGACCCACCAACTCAAACGTGGCTGTCATTGAGGTACTAAAGTACTGAGGCAATTAATAGACATAGGTATTTGAATTTTAACAGCCACTGGAGACTTAATTTTGAAATTCAAACATCACTGAATTCATAGCATTGAAGAATTTTACTTTGAAAACTACCTATCTGAATTTGTTTGCGCTGTAATGCCTCTTTGAGATTCAAATACGACATTTAATTTTTCTTACTGCTCACACATTCAGATTGAAGAATTCAAGTTTCATAATTAAAAAAAAGAACATTCAAACTTGATTGCTTATCCTGTCCTGGATATTGCTATTTACGTTTTTTAAAATTTGTTTTTTAAACTTTAATCTCTAGATCTGAATTTGACCAATTGAATTTAAGCATCCTGATTTCAGTTGAAATGTATTTGTTCTTAGTTTCTTTTTGAAATCAAAATATGAAATGGTTTGCAGTTTCACAGATTTAGATCCAAAAAACAGCACAAAACACACACCCACACACACCCACATACACACATAGATTCAAGGTGCTCAAATTCCATCCATCCATCCATCCATCCATCCATCCATCCATCCATATCTATTCATGCATGTGCTTATCTGGGGCCACTGCTCAAATTCAATTGGTCAAATTTAGAACTAAAGTAAAATAAATAAATAAATAAATAAAACAGGACAGGAAATCAAGCCTGAATGTTTTGGCCAATTAAATTTAAGCAACTTGAATCTGTTTTTTCAAAATTCAAATATTTATATCTCTTTTTTGCCTCCATACTGAAGACACTGAAACAGCATCAGCAGAGAGGAGAGGACAGAAAGCGTAGGAGGACAGAGGGAGAGGCAGCCACAGAGACACAGAGAAAGGCCGAAACAGAGGCAGCACGTGCTGTGGTGTGCCTGGGAATATTATAACTGTTGTTCCATGCTGGTTATGCAGTGGAACAGTTCAGCAACTATCACACTCTGCTTGTCATTCTGGGCCACCTCTCTAATGGGAGTGCACACACCAAATGGAAAGTCACAATTGTCAGATGATTATTCATCTGACCCATAAACGTGGCTGGACGTGACCTAGTTTGATCAGACCCAGGTGAGATTCAGCTAGACACCACATGCAAGCTCAAAAACATACCTTTGCACATTCCAGTGCACACACACACACATAAAGGGGAGCCTGTTATAACAAAAGCTTCACAGCCTTAAACACACAAATACAGACCGATACAACACCTAAGCACCTTATTCCTCTTTGATTCAATAGTTTGAAAGTCATCACCATGTGTGTGCATACTTTAATTATGCATTGCTTTGGAATCATAATGTTGCATTGGCAAAGGGAAATTAACTGGATGCATCCAGCATCTGGATAAGATTGTCCACAAGGGGCCTTGCTCATAAAAACACATTAGCTTTTAGTTTGTGTATTGATTTTTTTATCATATGCTCAGTATGATTTCTATCGAGGCTGAGAGCCTTGAGAGTAATATAGACTAGAAAGTGTGAGCAGTCGACAGAGGTGACATCACATTTTGCATTTAGTAGCTAAGTTTCAAAGGTGGGACCGCGTCAGTTTTGCAAATCACAACTAAGTCTCAAGTCTTCGCACTCAACTCCCAAGTCCTAAACTTTGGGTTATGAGCCTTAAACAAGACATAATGTGCTCTTCACCAAATGTAATGCCATTTAACAACAGATTAATACTCTATTAAATTTACAAAAAGCATGAATGCTTTTTAAATTTGTATTTATTTGTTAAAACAGGAAGTGGAAGTGCTCCATCTGTAATTTCCAACCACATTTTGCATACTGCAACTCTTTTTTTAGACAATCACATGGTTTTTGTAAGGGAAATAAATCATCTAATTTTTTTTTCTAACAGGTGCTCAGTAAAGTATTGTTAGTTTTCCAGGATTCTCTCCTGCAACTTGATTGGATCTGGGTATTCAATATTATTAATATTAATTGGATCAGGGAGGCCATTGTCACACTTGGGACACATGGGACTAAAATACACACCACTGATAATGTTTTGGACAGCTCAAAACCTTTGTGTTTCCAAACTGAGGCCCCAAAGGTGCTTTTCCAGCAAAAAAACCCCTAAATGTGTGGCTTACAAATAAAACTTTAAATACAACACAATGCCAGTGGCTTGAGAGAGTTGCTGTACAGGCAACACACACACACACACACACACACACACACACACACACACACACACACACACACACACACACATACATACACACACACACAGACACACACACACACACACACACACACATGCACAGATAGAATCTCCTCACTGATGTGGAAACAGAACTCCTGACCAATCACAACAAGCTCAGGAGCAGGAAGGAAGTCTGGAATATGAGTTCAGTTTTCGCTAATGAATACTGTGTGTGTTTGTGTACATTGATCACTCTAACACCTGCATGCACGTGCCTACACACACACACACACACACACACACACACACACACACACACAACACACACACACACACACACACACGCAGACACACACACACACACACACACACACACACACACACACTGGAATGAATCAGATGCATACTTTTGATATGTGCAATCGTTAATAATGTACAAAAGCACACAGCAGGTCCATTCAGTAAAGCAGTGACTTTCTTACAATCCCTTTCCAAAAACAATCTTCCTCTTTTCTTTATCTTGTTTTTAAACTCATATCATGTTGATCTTCTATGTCAGCTCCCTCTCCTCTTCTCCCCCGTACATATAAGAGTTGTATCCAGGTGGCTGCACGTACTCCTCAGACTTATCCCAGTCCGACACCCATCCAGAACCAGCTCCTCCTCCTCCGGCCCCTCCTCCGTTGGATCCAACAACTGGTTGGTTTATGGCCCCGTATTGCCCACCTCCACGGTAGAGCTCCTCTGTTTCATTGGCCAGTTCATCCTCATCTATAATACCACACTTCTCCTCACTCGTGTCCTCTATGTCTGCCCATGCTTGCTTTTCTCCCGATGCGAAGAGTCCTAGGGAGAAACGAAATCTCATCAGCACTTGGACCGAGGTCTTCTTCACATGCCTCACAAAACACTATATTCAAAGTCAGCATACCATAGAAAACCACTCCTCCATAATGAACGAGGGAAGCTATAAGGAAGACATACTGCCACTCCTCACGCGTCTGAAAAGATGTTAAAAGGCATGGAACACAGGTGAGTTTGAAAGTTTACACATGGCATTATTAAGTCAATACAAGTGAATGTTATCTTTTACCTTGTGTTTGGTCATGGCTCCCACTATGAGAGGACACACCATTCCAGATAGTGTTCCCACCCCGTTTGAGATGCCCATCAGTATGCTGGCATATCGAGGGGCGATATCCAAGTGATTGACATTAAACCCTGAGTGAAAGAACAAAGGCAGTGCACAACATTATTTCCCCAGTTTCAAATCCAAATGTAAAATGTCTAACATGTTACTGACATTTTTAACAACAACATAGTAAAGAGGCATCAATTAGGGAGGTATTACTGTTGTTTTAATCATCATGATACCAAGTCAGCCCTCATCAGTGTAAAAGAATAATGTCATTTTCTTATGTTTTTGTGTATGACTAATGGGAACAACCATTTCTGAAAGTGGTCCAGTATTGAGTGAGAGTGCTGCAGCCAGAAGTCACAAAACAGGCTACAATGCAATCACTGGGGCATTTGTACTTTCAATGTACAATATATTCACTAAAATCACTTGTTTTTTGCCCCTGGCAGGTTCAGATTATTACTAGAGTCTGACAACATTATAGAAGGGATCCCTACAGAGATATACCTTTTTCTTAAAGAGTAAGGTCCTTATTGTTTAACCAGAAACAGCCTTGACATTGCTATCACCAAACCAACCAAACTCCATTTAAATAAACAGTAATTTTAGCGTGTTTATAGCTACAGCCAGCAGCTGGTAATCTTAGCTTAGCATAAAGACTGGAAATGACAGTTTGGTGTTTTACAGGGTCTATGTGCTGAACTATCTCTTGGCTTGTACACAGCATGGTTGTTTATAACGTCTCTCACCTGAGATAGCAAATCCACTGAAACCCACAGCGAGGACCAAAAAGGAAATGGCAACACCTTTTGAATGAGAGTATCCCACCACCAGCAGGAGAGTGGCCTCCATCCCAAAACCTGAAACATGTAAACACATCAAAAACTAACACAAGAAGGAAGGAATGAGGTGAACTATTCACAAATCTATACTCTGTCTCAACAAGCAGTAGTCACCTGTTCTACAATAGTGATTTAATTACGTTAGAAATGGTACATGTGTTTATGCACAGGGAGAAGAAAGACTGATGCAACCTTTAAGTTGTGCTAAAATATTAATAGGTCTCCAGTACTGGCAGCTGCGGCACTCCAAACCCTCTGAATGCCAGTCGCTGGGTGAAAGGTACCAGGCAAATGATGTAACTACATTTTAGGTCCTTCATTTTCAGGAAAATGATGGCAATCACTAACAAATACACTAATGAAATATAATTTTGATTCAGTAAATGAATGAATGAGTTTTTTATTTTGGTGTCATTGCATGGAAATATGCTCAGCCTGCATAAACCAGGACCAGAGTCCAAACATATTTTCAGACAACAACAAACAGAGGACAAATGGAACAGAGCAGCAAAAGTATTGTACATAATCAGATCATCACTGCATAAGACCAAGTTCATGGATCGCTCACACAGGTATTTACTGAGTAGCACTGAAAAAAATCAAAATAACTACTAGTTAAACAAATGTTCTTGCCTCCTTTTCCAGGCTTTTGCAACAAAACTGGCATACTCAAACATATCAAAACTAAACGTGAGATGTCAGGGTTTCGAGGAGGCATTTCATTAGCTCTCTTAAGCCATCATAGTTTGTTCAGTATAAAAGAAAATGGGACTCACTTTCCATTTCACCCTAATCACATAACTCACATTCTCTGTTTTCCTCCATAATATCGTTTAATCGCCAAACCTCAATGGCCAGAGGAAGAATACCAGCTCTCAGCTGTGCAACTAAAGATCTTTGGCTTCTAGATAGGTGAGATGTTACATCTGGTTCAGGGCAAAACTTCTGTTTTATAAGCACATATGTCCATAGTTTAGTTCATTTACATTTTGCTTTGTATTATCTGTGTTTCTGCTGATCAGAGAGGATGCTGAACTCCATTTATGTGTTGCTTAATTTGTAAAATTCTTCACAGCAAAGGCGAAATGCCATCTTTTTATTCCAGTGTGCAATTCAGTTTTTGCTCTTTCATTGTCTTGTGCTCTCTTCCCTCCCCCTTGCTGTCATTCCTCTTTACCCTACTCCAGCTATCACCCGTTCCTGTTTGAAACTCTCACCTCCACAGTTCATGAGCTTCCTGACGTTGGTGGTGGACATCAGGTTGTGGGTTCTCAGGTAGTCTGCCAACTGGCCTCCAATAGGCACGATGATGGTCATCACCAGATGGGGCAAAGCTGACACCATGCCCACCTGAAAGAGGAAAGGGGGAGAGCGTGAGAGATTGTTTATGTGCGAGTTAGAAAGAGACACGAGAATATGTTTTCATTCGAGTATTAGAAACAATGAGAGGACGAATGTTAAAAAAGGATTGAAAACAATAACTCATAAACCTTTTAACTTCCAATCTTGCCCTGTGTCAGAAAACAGCCTTGTTCCAGACAAGAATTCACAACTTCAAACAATTTAAAAAAAGGTGGGGATGGTGCTCAAGTGCTAGTAAGCTTTTTATTTTATGATAAATTCAATAATGAATCCAATCAAAATGTGTCAAAGTGAATATCGTACAGTACCAAGAAGCACAAACCTAAAACTTTCCAGATACAGTTTAAATAAATCATTTAAAATGCTTAAGGCAGCGAGTGCAAAGTTATCTACAACAATGAGAGGCTGAAAAATACTAGAATTTTCCTATAGCTCCAGTTGCAGTGCCTTTGAGCAAAGTTGTAACACTTAAACCCTCTAATGGCTACAACAGATGACTGTAGCTTTGGGCATTTTCCAATTGAGAAAAGACATTTCTTAAAAACCCAAACTACATCTGCTGTTTTTTATAGCTGTATACATGATACAATCTCACCTTGCTGATCTCAAAGCCAAAGACTTCTTCAAAGTAGGCTGGCTGGCTGATGAGCAGCAGGTAAAAGGTCCAGCTCCTGCAGAAATTGGCCACAATGATGGCGTAGACTGGCATGGAGGTGAAGAAGTGTCTCCATGGGGTTTTAAATTTCTGCCACCAAAAAGGAATAAGATATTACTAGGATCCACTGACTTCACTGATCAAGAGATAGAGAGTCAGCTGAGTGTGAATAAACAATTGTTTGTGTACAAGTCTGAGAGATTTCCAGTGTTAGATTGATTGGTGACACATGAACATCATACAGGGCCCTACTTGGAGAGGATTAAGAAAGGCTGCAGACTCTCCGATTGCATCTTCAATGTACTTCCTCTCCTCTGGTGTGATGGTGGGATGGGCTGCAGGACTCTCATACGACACCAGAATCCAGAACAGATACCAGAATATCCCAAAGCTGCCTGGGAAAGGGAGAGAAAGAAAGAAAAAAACAGATATGGGTACAGCTGAGAAAGAGCAATAGAGTTCAAGGGTACAGAACTGAGGGAAAATGAAGACGAAGCTGCTCAGACTTCCTCCAGGTTACTGTTAATATTGCAGCACTGTTAATTAACAACATCAGTGGTAGGCTGGCAAGATATTTTGATTTTAAATACTTGATGCAGACACATATAGTCCTTGAGATTCACATAAAAGCCATTCAAACCTTTCAGTCTTGAATGTGAGCAACAGAAGCACACTTGCTGATTTAGAAACATTTGCATCTAATGTATGTATTAATATATTGCTTGGATGAACAGTCATAGTTCCTCAGTCAGCAAACACATTTGAATATAAGGATACTAACCATAGACATAGAATACTGAAGGCCACCCAGTGTATTGCACCAGTATCCCAGCTAAAGGCATGGCCACCACTGCCCCTGCATAGGATCCTAAGAACAAATGAAACATAAAGCAAAAAGAAAAGTTATTCATTCTCCCTATATACAGTACAGTATATGATTTATATGCCTATTACATATTGTGATATATTGGGCATAGAATGTATACAGTTTCTTTAATTCTCAAAGTTTCTGTAGATATTGAGTTTAAGTGTCAGTTAGGCATGAAACTTTACCACAAAAGGCTGTTGTGGCTAATCGACTTCTTTCAAGAGGAGGCGCCCACTTGGCCCAGATCCCGTGGCAGGCTGGGTATGATACACCCTGTAGGGCACGACACAGTCAGGAAACACTCATGCATGTAGTCTCACACAGAGTCCTGTAAGTACAAAGACACATACTGTACCTCAACAAGGCCCTGGCATATCCTGACCAATATGACGCAGCTGTAATGGCAGCGAGCAGCAGATGGAATCAGCATGTTGAGAGTTGATGTGGCCACTATGGCAAAGCCAAATACTCTGAAACACACAAAAGACGAATAAACTTCCTCAGATCGATAAATCAACCTCTTTATAGTACATCAGATTACAGAAACGCCTATATCAGGGAAGATATTGTAAACTGGAAGATATTCACCTGTTGGCTGCAAATTTTTGACATATAAAGCCACCCGGGATCTGTGTGACGATATAGCCCCAGAAGAAGGAGCCGTGGATCATCCCCACTGTCTCAGGGTCCCAGGTGAACTGTGCAGCCTGGAGAAAAGAAGATATATGACTGAAACTTAACTTTAAGGTTCAGACACAGTCATATGAGCAGAAATAAAGCAGATTATAGAGAAACAGATATAAACCCTAAAAGCCAAACAAGAAAAGTCCAAAATCTTTTGAATTTCTGCTTTGACACTTACCACAAGTACTTCCTTGTTGCCTTTGTAGACAGTGTGGTCATTGACCATGCTTACAATGGCCACACCCAGGTTACACCGGATACCAAAAGAGATACAGAATCCCAAGCCAGACAGGATGGCGATGATGTACCGCCTCGGTAGGCCAAAGCAGGTACAGTCCACCACCGGCAGCTCCTTCTCCTCCACCAGCTCAGGGCGGCCCTCCGCTGACAATTCAATGGTTTCTCCATTGGGCTGCCGCTTCTCAATCAGCCTGAGGGGAGATACAAAGACAGATTACAAGGGAGGGTAGAACTACTCACCAGCCTCTGCACTTTAGGAAATAATGTCTAATCTATTTCCATGTGATGTAACACTGCTGACATGAAAAAAAAAACGATGCGTTTTGGGTTTATTCTGTTGGTTTATGCAACACTTCAACATATGCTTGCAGTGATGGACCCAATACAAGTCAAACACAGAGGAACAGGTTAACACTGAAGCTATCACTCATTTTACACTACTGATTCTTTACACAGCCTGATTGGGATGATCTGCTCTAACAGTGCAACACGGCAAGAATCCATTATGGATGTAATTGTATTTGTTGTTATTTCTAATTCGCTGATACATGCAAAAGCTCCAGCTGCTCATTTAAAAACTCAAATGTAGATTGGCATTTCCTTAAAAAACCAATCAGACACTCCTCTAGAAAAAGAGGGGAGAGGTGACAGTGAGGAGCTGATGCACACATCCTCTGGGGACAAAAAATTGCATAACATAGAAACGGTGGCTCAAAAGGGGATTTCCTGGGAGGGTGGGGAACATTTCTAGTTTAGGTGAGCCATCTATGCTTCAAAAACAAACCTGTTGTAAAAGCTTGAAATACAGGAAATATGGTGGTCTGGTGTCAGCAAACATCTTTGAGCAAAACAATGCTTTGCCGCTTTGCTTTGCTATTTTTTATGCTGTGACAAGGACTATATATCTTTTCTTCATGCATATTTTTATGCCGTTGTGCTGTAGGCAGCTGTGGCCAGAGGCATTATATTTTCGGGTTGTCCACTTTGTCCCTTTTCATTCTAGCGAGCGCAATATCTAAAGGAATTTCTTCAAATTTGGCACATTACACCTTTGTCTTTTCCTAGATACTTTTCCTTGACCTTGATGGCAAACGTCATTAAGTCAGGGAAGGATGTGAAGGATAATTTATGAAGACAACCATGGTGCTGAGAGAGTCCCACTGCACTTACACTAGTATATGTAATTATGCACTGGCAGATGTAATTGACATGGGTCACTTGAAATGTTGCAACTGCAAGGACTTGTGGGCCAGCATTATCTCTCTTTTGTAAAGAATGGTCCAGTGTACACAATGCTAAGGGATATAAGAAAGGAAGCATTGAAGCACTTTTAGATAGCATTTAGAAAATTCAACCAGCTCTTGTCATTGCTACCACTTTGATACTTTTGGGTCATTCCACTCAGTAAGGAACCTTCCTAAGCAAAAAAGTCGATCTAACTGCAGCCTTAGACTCAATGATGAACTGATTAGATTTTGGTGGTCAAAAGTCAAGGTCTCTTGAACACTCTGAGAGAATTTCATTACATCTGGCAGAAACGTCCACTTGGGCTGTGTTTTATTAGGTGTTCAACATGCCCTCGTTGACTACCCTCTGCACTTGCTCTTGGGGAAATCCCCACTGCCATCATAAGTGCTGTTGCATTTGTCTGAAAAACTTAAGTGAACTTGGTGAGATCGACCCTCGGAGGGCTGGGGGAGCGAGTTTACATTCTTGGTTAGGTTGCAGTAATGTATGTAAAACTCATAAAGCTGTGTTAAAACTGGTGAACCAGGAGAGAATGGACTCAAACGCACGACTCATGAGGCAGTTCAGGTAAGTAAATGAGTCTACTGGTCAAAAGATAGGTTCGGTACACACAGGACGATCAATAGAGGCAAACAAATCCAAAGGGACAAGGCAGAGGCAAAGTCAAAAACCAGGTCCAAAAAAAACAGGGAAACAAAAGGCTAGAATGTTATACGCACAAGGAGCTAAGACAAACTGGCACAGAGAGAAAACAAGACACACTAAATACTGTAATGAGGGGAGGGATAACAAGGCACAGGTGAGGCTAATCAGGGTGTGACAGACAATCAGACACAGGTGAAGCCATCAAAAGGGAGGGAAAACACACAGGGGCAGGAAGTGAAATGATCTGAAATGAGAGGAGATTCAGAGTAAAACAGGAAAGAACATGAATGAATGAATGAATGAATAAAGACACAACCTAAAAAACTTGAGCTGTGACACTCTGTTTACTTAAAACTGAAAGAGAAGATGAATCTGTGACAATAATAGTTTTGATAATCACAATACAGATCAAAAATGGAAATTTCCAAATCAGAAAGTGATGCAGCTAGTTACCAAGTGCAGACATATTGCAATTATCTGCAGAAGACGCCTTTGCCTCACTGAAATGAGTCTGCAGGTATTCCAGATCGTTTATAAAAAGGGTGCAGTGCTAAACCTGCAACTGGCCATCGATGCATGATGGTTTGAGCTGAAAGTGCAAAAGAATAGGTGTATTCCATTTTAATCCCCCACTACCCCTTTGACCACTTTCCCTCTGCTCTCCAAGTGGCCATGCTGTTACGTAATACCAAAAGCTGATGTTAAGTAAATCAGGGGAAGTGGAACCACTAATGAAACACAGCCTTGGACTCAGGGATGAACTGATTAGATTTTGTTGGTCAAACGTCAAGGTCTCTGTGACCTCACAAAACATGTTTCTGACCATAACTCAATAATTAATTTGCTAATTATTACAAAATTCAACACAAATGTCTAATCGGATAAAATTATGAAATTACAACATTTTATATTGAAAAGGTCAAGAGTCAACTTCACTGTGACATCATAATGTTCTGCAAAAACACTTTTCTGGCCATTATTCAGCGTCATAACTCATTTCTTCTGGGACATTTCTTTCCCACTGCACAAAAAAAACAATAAATGCCTACAAACACCAGGCTTTGTATTCAATGGGAAAGGTTACATTTGGCATTCACTCCCAGGACAAATGACTCTGCAGCAGTCATGGGTTTATCAATTCCAGCTCTGATCGGCTTTGATTGTCAGTAATGGAGTTACAAAACCTTGGTGGACGTGCTAATTTTAAACCCTTTGCCAGTGCAGCGCAATTACAGGCCACAAAATACTGTCCATCTCTGTCCAAGCAGTGCTTGTAAATCATTCCAAACTTAATCAGCACTGAGTTTTCCAGAGAGAGAGAGACTACATGAAAAAACGTAAAAAAGAATCAACAACCGTGACAATTTCAGTGGCCTCCATGCTGCTTTCTACTGCTTATCAACCAGTTTCTCCGGCCTGCCTGTGACATCAAACTTGATGTACACTATTTAAATAAACACACAAATCAAAAACAGAAAGGCCTACTTGTTTACGGCAGAGCCTTGTACATAGCTCTTGGGTGCCCACCTTGAAACTGTGTTGATTGTATAGATCTTCTGTGCTGCTAGGCTGTAGCTAAGTGTGAAGCATCCATGTTTTAGAGCCTGTAGCTTTTTTGCAGCAACACCCATATTTGAAGCATTGCCTACTGTAATGGCTACTGCTCTGGGTTCTGTCCTGTTCTTCTGGTGGTCGACCACAAGCTCATTGGTTTTGCTGATATTGAGCTTTGGGTGATTGACTTTGCACCATGTAATGAAGCTCTATATTGGTCTTCTGTAAAAATAGTCTCTAAATGAAGATGCCGTGTTTCTCACTGGAAATTATTCACTGAAATGATACATGTCAATAAAGTGATAACTTACATTTCACAAAAAATACACTGATTAAATTCCTTCAAAGTCTTCACTGTATGAGCTTCAGCTTAACTGGTTGGTGTTGGCATACAACATACAACCGTGAGGGGGTAACTTCTAGTTTTTACTGCAGAGATTTTACACACACACACACACACACACACACACACACACACACACACACCTTCATGCAGACAACATACACCATGTTGGGGTCATGTCTGACTCAGCACGTCCCAGTGTGTGGTAGCAGCTGTCACTAGCCGAGGAGCAGAGTTAGCCACGACAGCAGATTCCCCCAGTGTCCGCTCCTTCAGGACGCCTGAGACCTGCTGCCATACTGGTGCTGTTCAAAATGTCCACTCTCAGAGACGCAAACAGGAGATCTCTGGAGGCCGACATCTAACCACATAAAATTACTGAACAGACTGGCTTTTGTCTTTATGCTGTGAGGTTATTCACAGGGTGTGTGAGTGCAAAGACCGATTAAAAAAGAAAGATGATAAAAGTCGTGAAGAGTCGGATGTCTTTTAGATTGCCAATTCACTGAACTGCAAAATTTATCAAGAGAGAGTATGATCAATATTTGAAGTGTTATTTCTAAAAATACATCCATTCTGTCACTTTAATTTTTCATCTAAAATGTTTTTTTCTTTTTGTCATACCAAGGAATTTCTGCATTTACCTTTATATTATTTCAGTTAATGATTGTCCTAGAAGAGACCAGAATTCTTTGTTATTTTAGGCTGTTATGACCATTTTTGTCAAATGGCGAGTGTCACATTTTTTCCACAGGAGTCAAACAGAGAAGTGAGGAGAGCGGCCATCTGTGTAGCATAACCTCCATACTCTCAACAACACCCGCCACAAGTAAACACAAACCCACACAGACAGACACACATGAATACAGTAGACTTAAGTACATGCTTTCTGCAGATACATTTCTCCGATTAAATCAGGCAAGGTGCAGCACTTTCCACATGTTTTAACCTAAGTGTGTGTTTCTGTGTGAGTTCACAGCAAAGTGCACTCGGGTGTTAGCCGTCCACCTTCCACTGGGCTGATCCAGTTAGTCAGTGAGCTGGAGAATTATGCACAGAAACGGGCACGATCACCACAAGCATTTGTTTCATTTGAAGAGGATGGTTGCCATTTTAAAAACCTGTTTCAAATTCGAGCTTCAATACGTTAACCAAAAACAAGTGTTTACTGCATTGAACGTGGCTCAGTGTTTCAAGCAAAGACGATTCATCTCTGTCAGCCTCTCAGCACATACTGAAACTCCAAATAACTTATTCACGCACGCTAACACAAGACAAGTCAGACTCTGACACTGCTAAATTATTGATGTGTTTTTGGGTGAGATAAATAATTCAGTCCAGCTTTTACACCATGATCTGTCACTACCTATCTATCTGTTCGGCTGTCTGCATATGTACACTCTGTCTCATCTAGCCACTCGTTATATTTCTCACTTATGCATGTGGATTTCACTCCATCCCCCATTATCACACAGCAGACTCTGCATAATCTCTTTATACATCCGTGCAATCCATCAAAAAACAAACAAAATAAAAGACAAGCCAATGTAATGATGTATAAATTTAACCTGGGGCCATAATGAGGTAGTCTGTTTCTTAAGTAAAACACAATGGGCAACAGAAAAGTAATACTTTGTAAAGCATCGTTTTGGAATTTGTAAGAGATTAGAGAGCCTGCATCCTCTCTCTCTTTCTGTCTCCCTCTCTCTCTTAATCTGTCACAACATTCAGATTAGGATTACAAAAATGATTTACTTCCGGAAATGAATATAGAAGGACAGACTAGGCGTGGTTCACCATGCTTCTGCCTGTATCACGACACACTGGTTATTTCATGCTGTCATCTGATTCAGTTTTTAGTCCTTTTGTGAATCAGACTGCTTTCACTTACGTGCTGTTATTTTGTGTGTCAAGTCAAACATTTATGATTTCTAACATGTCCATTTTGCCCATTTTTACAAACTCATCACATTTTTCTGTGTGGGTAAGTATTCCATATTACTCTGAGACATGACCTGTTTGACCGTCTTCGTGGTGTGGACAAATGGGCTGCTGAGCAGTGCCAGGGAAGCTACTTTGAAAGTATAGTTTTGCAAGCTGCCAATTACTTCACACAGGAAGAAGTTGAACTACAGCAAAGCTACCCTATAGGAGAAATATAGTTTGGTTAACTAAAGCTAGAAAAGTAGTTCCAACAACCATGTAAAAAAAATAATCAAATAGTCAATGTACATGTGATACAAAATTATAATAAAATATAATACAAAAAAAGCCATGTGCCAGCAGAAACCGGGTTTATTGCAAAAAGTGCCCACTTGTTCACAAGTCATATATAACCCAAAAACTACTGGACAAGTGCAAGATATGCCAGCTTTGGTTTTTTTTTTGTTTTTTTTATAAATAAAATGTCCATCAGTCAGACTCCTGCCCTCATACTATAGAGTCCAGGTGGGGTTAATGCATAGCCTGGTAACCTCTAAAATAGCATGCAACAACCTCTCTGGACATTTGGTTAAAAAAATGGCAATAATCAATACTGCTGACTAATTGTGGGCAAAGGGAAAGTAAATTAAAGTAGAGAAGCAATGACTAAATAAAAAAACCTTCCAATTTATGGCCCCAATTTGATTTCAATTTCAGTGGGTGACTAAAAAAAATGTAATTAACTACCTGAAACATGATACAAAAATTAATGTAGTTGAGCTACCAGCAAGCTACTGCAAAATGTTTGGAGAAGCAGGTTGGAGTCCGACACAAAAGCTAAACGATGTACTGCTGTAAATGGGGGCAACAGCAAAACATATTTTAGCCACCTAAGAAGAGTTGCACCTAAAAAATCAATATCAGTTATAGTGAATTTTCACTGCTTTATGTTTCCGACAGACAGTCCGTTCCGCTGGGAAAACTGTCAATGGCTTCAGTTTCCACATCTATGCTCTTATCAACGCCACCAGACTCTATTGACAAAAAAGGTTATTTTAGCCCACTGAACACAAGACCTGGTCTAGTGCTGCTTTGATCAGTGTTATTGTGAGACTTTGGTGAATCCGAACTAACGCCAAAGTCACACACGAGGGCCAACAAAATAACTGTCTGAAGCAGCAGTTGACCAGCAGCTCTTGAGTTTAGCAATATTCAATCTATTTTTTCCTCATTGGAATGAAGACAGCGATATAATGGCTTCATTTTCCCCTTGGAAATCACTTTCTAACATTTAGGTGAAGCAGTGAAACAAACTCTTAATACAGCATGCACCTAAACTAATACTGCTTTTTTTAGGTGGGACTTTTTTTGGGTGGCTAAACTTCATGTGGTTGCTGGCCCCTCCACAGCAGTAGATTGCTTCGTTTCAATGTACAACTCCAGACTGCTTCTCCAAACTTGGTGCGTTGTGACAGTATGTGTGACATACTGCCTACAGTTAAGTACCCCTTACATCCCCTGAACTATCCCTTTAATAGAAGGTGCACAGGCCTCAGGACGAGGTGCTCCACAGTGAAGTAAACACAAGGAACAGATATGAAATAACCAATTCTGCAAATCAAAGCAAAAAGTTGATCAAAAAGCTGATGTGACACAAAGGAAGGTGTGCACATCTTTTCTGTTGAATCAGTTGGCCGCTTGCTCTGCTGTCCTCTCTGTAAATGTGCTGACTTGCCCCCTGAGTGGAGCTCAGCATCCTACCTCAGAGTTAGTGAAGGTTGCAGGAGAATCCTCATTAAACCTCACGACAGATTGCAGCCTGACACCTACACATACGCTACCAGCTAACGAGGCTAGCCCACAGCAAAAATTACCGTTAATTACAGATGCTTCCCACTAAAGGGCAATCTCACTCTCGTGTGTGTAAGTGTCTCAAAATAGCTGACTTGCTGAGGGTCTCCCTCTACTGATATGGTTTTAATGTGTCAGTGAAGGTGTTTACTAGTGCTCTCACTTAACAAACAAACACAGTAATTAGGCTATAACATAAATCAGTGCTATCTCTGCCAGTACAAAACTTGTAGAAATGATAGGTCACTGAACAAGTAAAGGTATGAGACACAGAGAAAAGAAGCTCTGTCCCTGGACATTTGCCGTTGTGTGGGGCTCACAATACTGTGAGCTTGCACTCAGCTGATGTAGCTTCTCTCGTTAGCATAGCGAGGACCTGATTGGTCTCAGCTGGCAACAATTAATGAGCGAGAGAGCATGAGCAGGCAGGAGTCCTGTGACCTCAGGCTCACTGGAATATCATAATTACAATAGTAACAGGCTCAGTGGAGACTCAGTAACAACTCACACCTCAAACTGAGCTCATATGTGTGCTTTTCACCTGAGCACAAGAAGTTCAACATGAAACCTGAATAAACATCTGACATGAAATATACAAAGTCAATCAAAGCAATTTAGTCTAAAAGAGACTTAAACACCAGAGTTAAAATTCTTTATCTGAGCAAAATAAGTGATTAAAGAACATCTTAAGTAGACCTAAATCAATTTGCATTTACATTGAATATAGTGAAGTATTAAAGGGGCTCTATGCAAAATTCAGAGTGTATAAGTTATCGGACAAGGTTCTCAACATGGAGGTGAATGAGATGCCAGCTAATGGTGCTAACTCCATGCCCAGTGGTTACTGTTGTATGAGTGCAGTGCGGAGTGCCACTGATGAGCTAGCAAGTGGGATACACACATGCACTAACATGCACGTGCAACTGAACCAGCTTACCACAACAAACCACAAAGAAGCTCAGATTACAGCACACACACAGAGGGAGCATGACTTAACTCTTCACTCAGGACACCACTACTCCACAACATCTGATAGCAAATAGTGGTTTGCTGCTATATTAATGCTCTGAATATCACATATGAAACCTTTCAGTGGGGCTAATACTCATGATTATTTTCATTTATCTACTGATTATTTTCTGGATTAATCAATTAAATGTTTTGTTTAAAAAAAATAAAAATATTTGCACATAAAAAATTCCTACAGTCCAAGATGATGTAATATTCATACAGCTTATTATCATTTCTTTAGCCTTTATTATAGGACGGCTCAAGAATGACAGAGAAAGGGGCAGAGAGAACAGGGATGACACGCAGCAAAGGGCTAGAGGTTGGAACTGAACGTGCACCGCTGCAAGGACTTGGCCAATATGCACGTTATCAGGCCACCCCTTCACACAGCCTGTTTTATTCCAGTGGTTTTAAAACTTTTTGTGCCCAAGGCAAACCTAGGGGTAAGCCAACATCTCAAGGCATACCTGTATCTATATCTGTGCACAATAGCCTCTACGTGTGTTGTCACTCTCCTCATGACATAAATGTTTGTTTTTATTTTGTTATGTGAAATAACAATTGACAACAGACTATCACTCATGAAATATTTATTAACAAAATGATTCAAGAATTCATTTCAAACATTTTAAAATTACATCAGAGCACCAATAACACATCAATTGATGTGATGTTTCACACACATAATTCCCCTCACGCAGATGGCAACAAATAGTTTCCCAGTATAGGTTTTTCAAATTAAATTGAATTACATTTTGCCCATTTTATTTGGGAATAGATGCACACAACATACTGATACAGTCAGTTAAAAATTCATTTATAACTTTTTGTACAGGCCTAATTGAAAATTGCAATAATGATGATGTGTGGTTATCACAAAATCCCATGGCACACCTGGATTTGCATCATGGCACACCATTTCAGAACCACTGTTTTATTCAATTAACTGTCCAAAACCCAAAGATATTTAATTTGCTCTTGTATTTGACAACAAATCCTCGCATTTGATCATCTGTAGCCACCAAAGTTTCTATTTTTGCTTATAAAAAAGACTTAACTAGTCAAATAATCAATTAATTGCTGCATCTTTTAAGCATTAATGTGCGACTCCCACTCCATAACCCATGCACACACAGTAATTTCTCTATTAACCATTGAATATTTAACCATATATAACTCCTTAAATACTATTTCTATTTGCAGCGATTGTGATAGACCATCATTATTCCTTTTCATAAGGTGGTAAAAGGGGTGACAATCTGTCTGAAGATCACTAAGTTTTTCTTTTCACATTTGCTGTTAAATTGTGAGAAAATATTCATTATTTTGCCTAATTTGTAATTTTGTGATAATAAATCAGCTATGACTAAATAACACGGTGACTCTCACGTGCTGGTTGGTGACCTGGGACTTTTGTTACCCTGTATATTAAATTCACAGAGCGTTCTGCGTAATCCTCTGATAAGAGGATGATAGAGAGGGAGAGGGAGACAGCGCGGGAGGTTGACAGTAAAATATTATATAACGCCAGACGCCCTGGTCATTATTTGTCCACATCGTATGCTGAATTGATCAGTTCAGTTGTGATGTATGTAAACTATGCTTTTCTTTCCTCATATCAGCCAACCCACTCTAGTCCTCTTGTCTAAAAATTAATTCTCCCTTATTTGTCCTCTGTTTGTAGGTCAGGTGATTGGATGTATGGGCGGTAGCTTGAGGATTTTTGTTTTTAATTTTATATTGCGGTTACTTTGTCATTTCAAAAGTGGTGTCTCCCCCTTTCTCCATGAGCCTCTCACTCTCCCTGAAGTGAACAGATTGGGTCTCGGTGGGACTGTGTCACCCAGGGAGACACCCTCCTCCCCATCCTGTCACACCACTTTTTTTCTCTCTCTCTCCTGTGGACAGACACACACACACACACACACACGCACACACACACGCACAGACACACAACATTCAAACACTCGCACGTGTGACCTTCATAGACGCTTTATCTAAATACTCACATAGTATAACTCAATCACTGTCTGAGTGCTGACTGCATCTGCACACACACACACGCACGCACGCACGCACGCACGCACGCGCACACACACACACACACACACACACACACACACACACACACACACACACACTTTTACTACCTTTACTATACAGCTAATGATAAGCTGCGCTGGGTCATAAGACATGTTAAAAAACCTTTTTGCATCCCAGTTCTGCAACGCAAAAAGGCAGCATAAATATGAAACAACGGAGCATTACTGACATCATGGACACAAACAGCATCGCTGCCAATAACCAGGCATGCTGAGCAGCTGCAGCTGACTTTACAAACTGCTCAGCTCTGACACTGAGGGGACCCTTCAATGTACCTGTGTGCACATAGCAGGGCTGACTCAAATGCTTCGAAGCTGTAATCGCTGCCATGGTAATTGATGTCAAAATCTGTATCTGAATGCTTCGACTTTTGTTTTGTTTTTCACCACTAAAATGGTGGAGGAAATTGGGAAGAAATGGAAAGTGTCAGACACGAATGAGGCCAGTGTTGTCAGTGCAGCCATCGATTTCCGTTTCAAGCATTAAATTGGCAGTCCGATGAGGAAAAAGAACAGGTTAGATGATTCCACGGCTGCCAACTATAGTCAAGCACTTGCTTTGCATCTAGTGATGAGGCCCGACTCGCAGCGTTCGAGTTATTGCTTGCAATAGTCCACCCTCCACATTCTCTGCAGCTCAAGTGGTTGACTACCGTATAAGAATATGACCCCAATGGAATTTACCCCCCGCCCCTGCAGGTCTCACTGCATCCCCTTGAAGCATTGAATATTTGCGGGTAATTATCACAGAAGCTTTTAATTAAAATCTGAAGTGTATTTGGGACAGCCCTAGAACGTAGCCACACACAAAGATACTGGCACAGAGGGTGACACAGTGGTATAGACAGACGGAAAAACATAAGATCAAGACAGAGAACACAAGACGAAGTTTCTAGGATGTAGCATTGTGATGACTTTTTAAATTCTTTAAGTCTCCGAAAGCATCCAAGATTCACTGACTAATGTTTTACCACCTCAGCTACAATAAATGCCTATAGAGTCATCTTTGTGCTGTCCCAGATGTTAAGTAGTCATGTGTTAAAATGGATGTGGCTTTACATCAGACTTGGTTTTTTTTTCTTTTATTATGAAAATAATTACTTCTGGCAAGGGTGTCCAGATATACAAGTATTGACAATAACTGTGATAATTAAAAATGAAATATTGGTATCATGTTAATAATGCTCATATGATAATATTGGTTAAAAAATCTAGTGTCTCCTAAATTCCTAATTTCTGTTCTTGCTTTGTATCCCTCTCCAACTCCTTACACATGTATTTTACATGAAATGAATTTACCAAGAAATAGAAAAAAGGCATGATAAACAAAGTTAAAAATGACTTTGCCCGACAGCATTATTATTATTATGATTATTTTCATGATGTCACATTTTCTATAAACATTGTGATAATATTGTCATTTTGAATTCTTTTGCCAACAAAAACGTGTAGTGAAAATTATTATATATATTGTGCCAGCCTTATCCTCTGGACCACAGGATCACCTACAGCATGTTGTACAAAAGTGACTAACTGCAATATCAGATTTCATATTCATCAGGAAACCTCGCTGAGAAGTGAAGTCAAGAAGCAAAACTGCTCTGTCTGTGGGTGTATTTAAAGTAATAATGCCAAGAACACAGTGTAACAAATAACACGATTGACAATAATTCTTAAATTGATGAGAATGCTGTAATTAAAATGATGCCAAATAATTTCGCAGTTTGCCAAAGTCTGAATATCAAAAAATGGCACAGGTTCACGTCATCATTATCTGAATATTTCTTCGAGCACTTTTCAGTCCACTGTGTACAGAAAATGTAGCACTCCACCGCAAGTAAAATAGATTAAAAATGGATAACCTGTTATATTTTGTATGGCAAAGAGAAACACAAGCTTTCTTTGTGTAGCCATACAACCCTGCTCATGCAAAGAAATGCCCCATGCATTTAAAAGACTTTTAATAAAACAAAATGTGGCATTTTAACAAGATGCAAAATGGTATACTATTAGAAATAACTCTGGAAAGTGTAACACGCACTAAAAATGGTGATGAGAAGATACTGATTTGTGTGATGTTGTGGAGCAGTTCCTTGGCACAAAGAGATGACTAGATGACATTTAAACATAAATTCTAAGTTGTTTAAGGAGGGAATAGTGAAAGTAGAAATGTAGAGTGCACTTGACCTTACAGTGAAGAAGTTTATGCTTACCTAGTGGAGTTTAATATAGAAACAGGAGATGCATTCTGATGGAGAAAATGTTTAAATAATAGATGAACTCCTGGCTGCTTTCATCAGGAGGGATTTTGTCTGTGAGTTGGTGAGATTGCACACAGACACACTCATCTATTCACACAGTGCAGGGACGCCCTGTGTTCAGGATGCAACATATTCACACATAGATACATCATCACATGCATCTTCCTTGTAAATCTGAACTGAATATTCACTTTTCCTTTTCAAATGGTTGCCTGTACCTAACACTGTGGCCACATAAAGCCAGAGTTCAGTGGCTAAGCTGGGGAAACGCCCACTAAAACCAATCTGGATCAAATCTTATACATCACATTTCTCATAGCATCAGCTGCAGCCGTGCACACACATGGCTCATGACCAGTAAGAGAGAAAAAGCCTGAGATTTGCATGACTGTTAATCTGGGAGACCCCGATAGGCTGAAAGTTATCTGTGCTGGTGTCTCAGTGGCTCAATGGATGGATGGATGGATGGATGGAGGATGGAGGAGGAGGAGGAGGAGGAGGAGGAGGAGGGAGCGGCTGGAGGAAGTGACATGGGCTGGGATGGAGTGAGTGGGAGGGGAGAGTTTAGGGATTTGCGTGGCCCGACAGCTGGACTGAAAAACAGGCTATTTCAGGACGGGATTTATACGTTTGGTTGCTACCTCAAATCCTGAGAGAGCAAAAGCTTAAAGCAATGGGTATTGCATGAGGTTCTATCAGTGTCTTTAATCTCTCATTTTTTTACTGAAATATTGTCAGCACACCAATCTGTGTTGCAACATTTGTATTGACATGCAATTTATTTACATATATGCAACACTAACATGTTTCTAAACAAGAAACTGCAATGATGTATGTTAATTTTTTTCTTTGAAAAATGACACTAGCATAGACATAAACTAGTCGAGGTCAACTTCTTCATCTCAAAGAGCCACTGTTTGTATCATATAAAGGCTGTCAAGGTGATACTGATTTCCTTTTGTCAATACAGGGCTGCAGAAAATGGCAAAAATGACAAAAACAAGACATTTTCTACAGTCCTAAAATTGCTTGTTTTGTCCAACCAATAGTCCACAACCCAATGACAGCGGTGCACCATCATCAGAGGCACACAAGGCAAATGTTTAGGGCCCATCCAGAAAAAATGTAAGGGGCCCCAGGCAAGGTACTTGCACCTTTTGCAATGACAAGGATAGGTTTGTCGCAGTAGTCAGTGTTACTAGAGTTTCACAGTATTCAGGCACACCCCACCACAATCGTCTTTTTTCTTTTTTTATGAACTCCTGGTCGGATGACAGACGCTACAATTACTTGTCAACCGAAAGCTGCAGCACGAGATAGCAGGAGTTAGATTTCACTTATCACGTGATGAGAGGAAGGAGAGTTGACCGACAAGATGATGGCAGAGGATTTGATCGTGAAGTGGAAAGCAGGGGGCCTTGATCGGCTTCTTTGCCCGACAAAATTTTAGGATCGCCTCTGCCTAAAGATATTCAATCTTCTGTCTGGAGAAGGACGGAGAAGCTAGAAGCTGAATTTATGTTCAAGATTTTGCTGGGGAAAAAAAAACAAAAACTCAAAAGATTAATTGATTTTAAAAACCGGTGCCAATTTAGTCTCTGTTGATCAACTCCTTGATTAACTGACCTATTCGTTTCAGCTTCCCATGACTGAAGTGATTATAATTTTGGCTTTTTTGCCTCTTTTTTGATCACAGCATTGACTTTATTATATAAAATAACGTTTTGTGAGGTTACTTTCCTGGGTAAATTTGTGTTAATGTCATGGTTCATTGATCAAAGAAGTAACTTTTGTCAGAGGATGTCCTGAAATGTTTCAAAAAAATATACTGGTAATCATTACTTCATGTGTAAAAAACAGTAAATGTAGTTTGTACTTGAAGAAATAGGCTATACAACGAAAAGATAGATAGATAGATAGATAGATAGATAGACACTTGTGAGTTTGGTTCCATCTGATCAACACTCTCATTCAGAAAACGCACGGAAACATTATGTAACCACACTTTCACACTCGTTTCAACCACCAATAAAACTCAATCCACTTTGAGCTGGGACAAATCTGACAAGAGCAAACAAACAAACAAACAAACAAACAAACGAGGAAACACCAGAGACAACTACATCATCCTTGACTTTTACAGAAAAAGTGTGCGATAATGCATCAAGCCACAACGAGAAACCCCTCTCTTGTCAAACGCGCACACTGTAGCGAGCTCACAGCACTTTCACTGCACACTTTTATCACGATAACATCCCATATTTGACTTCAGTTGTCCTATTCTCCCTTAAATAAAAATACGCTATCCATCAAAGGACAGCCAGTTTCTCCATCCCTGACAGCATTTTTCACCCACCTCTTCCAACCCAATCACTGCGCGCTGCGCAAAGCTGGACTTTTGCCGCTACCTTCATGTTTGTGTCTTTCAAAACCCAATAGTCGTCACTTTTCCCAGTTAAAATCATTAAGGGACAAACTTTTTCTGCCCTTGAGAGTCACTGTTTGGAGGACAGAGGATGGAAACCCGCAGCATGACGAACTGCTGTGTCCCGCAGAACAAAATCAGCAAACGCGTGAAAAATGGGGAAAAGTCAGAGGTGGAGTCGGGAATATTTAAAATAGGTGTGTACCTGTGAATTTTCCCCAGAGTTTTGCCTGCGACCGCCTTAAACCTGTCTGGTCGGATCTCCATCCTTGCAGCTTCTTGACCCGGCCGGTGTGCTGATGTCCCGCGCGCCCTCCTGTCCTGCCTGAACGCGCACAGTCCTCTCTTTCTCTGTCTCCCTCCCCCTCTCTATCCCTCCCTCTCTCATCCCTCCCTACACACACCAGCCTCCACTTCACTCTCAGATGGGCCACAGAAAGGTGTAGGCCTTTCTGCTCCACTGTGAGAAAAGGCATGCAGCTGGTCTCTATTGGACATGTGGACTATGGGAGTATGGATGAATATTCAAAGCTGAGATTAATAACCATCATCCTGAGAAACAAGGGCGTTTTGTTACAACACTGAGGGAGAGACATATGAAACTGAGGGTTTGGGTGTCCTCTGTCAGAAAATTTAATTTCCTCCATATGGTGATTTTTATGCACCAGTTTGTGCCTTTCCAGCATGGACTTATGATGCGAATGTCCTTTTTCCCCTTTATTTTCATTGTTTTTTAACCTCTCATATCACTGTTATCAAGATTTGTACATAAAGAATAAAACACAAAATGTTCCAAAGAACTGAACATACAGGGGCCTTTCTTGATTTGAAGGTCAAGTGTGTAGGATTTATACAGGGGGATATACTGGCAGGGATTGAATATAATAAGTATGTTTTCTTTCATGTATAATCAGCTGAAAATAACAAGTGTGTTTCTGTTACCTTAAAATGACCCATTTATATCTACCTAGGAAATGGATCCATCGCGGAGTCCACCATGTTCCTTTAGTATTCCAGAACAGACAAACCAAACACTGGCTCTAGAAGGGCCAACTCACATATTTGTGTCAGCGATTAGTAGTTAGCAGCCCCTCCTAGAGAGCAGCATTGAAAACACTGATTTTTGTAAAACTGCTTTAGTCAGTGTTTTAGTGGTTTTAATCACCTGGTCCATTTGTTTTGGAGAGGAAGAGATCTTTGTGGATAATTTGGCTCCCAGTAAAAAAATCTGGATTCATTGGAAGTAAAGTAAGCACACATTAGCAGGTGTTGGGCCGAGTCGAACAGAAACACTAGCCCCTTTGCACTACCTCTTCAAAGCAGGAATATGGTACTGTTATGCCTCCTCGCCATGTTATATATAATGTACAATCACAGAATCGGGGGACAGAGTGGTCTCCCCCTTAAGCTGCCACGGGAGGCAGTAACATGCCTAAATGTGTGTATGAACAGGGCAGGACAGTATGGGTGTGACATTTTGACGAAGTATTAAGGATGTGACCCACCGTGGGAGATTTAAAAAGTAGCTCTTGCAGTTAGTGGCTCACTACAAGAACAGCGGCATTAAATGTCCACAAACTGGGAAAACAATGAGGTCCACGAGATTCTTAACAAAGATGGTAAATGTTTGTTATTCTCATGTTAATGCAATTGTTGTTTATAAAACGCTGTCTACATGTATGTTATATGTCACACTAAAGGCCAACACTGTTGGATTAAGGCTCATTTATACTCCTCTCATGTACAAAAATAGAAACGTAAACATCACCATCCTCATACTTCTGTGTGGCCTTTAAGATGGCATAGATACAACCAATAGATGACACCAGAGGACAGAGTCAAAAGTTTCACCCAAAAACAAACAAGGTGATGGTGGAGGAGGTCGTACTATTGTACCTTTAAATGAGGGCAGCGTTGTCGATGGGGTTGGTCTATGCGGCCATTATATGCATTCCAATATGTGAATGGAGAATTGTTTTCAGTATTTTTACTTTATATTATTAAATATTTCATATCATTATATATTGCTGGCACAATCTCTGGTGGTACTACTCTGTTTTGTCTGTATCCGTTAGTTTTCAGAAAACATGCATTAAGACAAATAAAATGAATGCAGAGTATGAACAGAAGGTTCCTTCCATAATACTGAGCATAAATGAGCCCTTACATGTCACCTCTATCACATCTCTTTTGCTTCCGCAATTCCAGCATACTGTCTTAAATCACACACTGGAGCGGAATGATACCGCTGTTGTTTGGTTCTTTGTAAAAATACAAGGGTGGCATATAGAAGGGACTTTGTAGTGGCCCTGTAGGGCAATCTCTGTGTAAAAAGGGCTACTGATTTGTAACTGAAAACTGCTTTATTCAGTGCTTTTAGTGGCTTTATTCACCTGGCCTGTTTGGTTTGGAGAGGAGGAGACCTCTGCAGATAATTCTGCAAAGCCTCCTGAACAATGAACCCTGAAGGAATTCTAACTTGGAGAAGTTACAGCTGTTACAATCAGTAATCCTCACCACTAGGTGCCACTAAACCCCCTAAATGTAAAGTCTTGAAATAATTTGAGATGTTCAGTTATTTGGCAGCCAAAATATGTTGGTTTATCATGTTCATATTGAACATTCTCATCAATATTATCTTTGATTTTTTCACAGTTTGGGTGGTGATGTGTTAACTAGAAAAAGGCAACATCCAGTCAGGTTGCTGCCATTTAGAGGTTTATTTAAGTCCTCGTCTAATACAGTACAATACTGCTGCACTGAGCATTTTGTGAACACACGTAAAAACATTGCTGTGGTCTTATGAGGTAAAATGATACACATAAAATGTAAAATAAAGTTATTTTACTGACATATTACAATCTGTCATTTCACATCCAAGCTGACTCATAACAGAACTGAACATAAATGTACAAATAACCACACACAGTCACTCACACGCATACACATCACAGTTGAGCAAGGTAGAATGTATTCATGCAAATCCATACTTGGCATCAAGCTAAAAATAGTCATCATAAAGCATACGTTGTCTGTTGCTGCCTTCCTTAAGTCACAGACCAACTCAGTTATGACTGACACATGAAATAAGGATGGCAGAAACAATAGACAAACCTAGTGTGCCATGCTGGTGGCTTGTCAGTTTCCTATACTAAAACCTTACAAAAACTCCTGTTTCAAATATAGCAGCTTATTCCTTTATCATGTATCTGCTAGTGTTTTTATTTTCTAAACAGACAAATGACCAGAGGGAGGTATAAGGTAGAGTTTTAGTTTCATAACTAAATAAGCTAAAAAGCATTTGATTTGACTGGTAATGTATCTTCAATAATATAAATAGTTAAAATAACTTTGGCTTTTCAACAAGGTACAGCTTGCTGAATATCATCAACGACTCTTCCTCAGAGTAAGAATAATTCTGTTTATGACTGCCCTCCCGTTACTTCGCAGTCTCGTCTTGCAGGGTCTTGCTTGTACACTTTCTGAGGTTCAACATCTAAACATTTCATTCTTTCACAGCTGTGTTCACACTCCTGTATCTTGTTCATCATCATCATCTTCCTCCTCCTGCTGGGGCAGGAGCCGGTAGTGTTCGTTGCCCAACGGCAGGAAGGCAGTCCTGGGGTGAGCCTGCTCTTCTTCAGAAAGGATTCCGTGGCAGGAGCTGGAGTCCAGCAGCTCAGTGGAGCTGCACTTGGTGTACAACTCGCGGTGCATCTCCTGGCCGCCTCCCTCCTCGGAGTGAGTGATGCGGCCCCTGCGGTTTTTCAGCGTGGAATGGATGTAGCCAATGGGCACAGGCAAGCTGGCAAAGACTATCAGCATGACAATCATGGCAAGCAAGAGCCCAGCCAGGGTACTCGAGAGTCATCTCAGAGCCCTGAAGAGAAGAAGAGACAGAGCATGTCAGAGAAACATGGGAGGTACAACACTGCTCAAGAGTTAACCATCTTTACAGAGATATATTGACAGTTCTCAACCAGCTTTGTGTGGATATGTGTAAATTGATTGTGGTAAACTTCCCTGCATCAGACCTCCCTGCTCATCTCCAAGTTCAAATTTTCACTGTAGGGCTATAGGGCTGTTGCTTGAACTACAGATTGTATCTCCACATTTTTGTCAAGGAGATTAAAGAGAGGAAAGAGTCATGGTGTCATATCACCTAATACCATGGGGTACAACACGTGTGCAGTGAAATCTGGCCTGCACTTGTCAAAAGGCTCAATAGCAGGTTCACTATCATAGAACATGGGGGATAAATAATTTGTTTTACTGAGATGTCTGGAGTCAGCCTTAGGTCGGAATATTTTTGTACTAAAATAAAGATATGGGTGAGAAATACAATTCTGTAATTACTGAAAAAGTCCACCATAAAAGGCCACAAACAAATGCTTTCTACATGCAAACTATCTATTGCATATCAGCCACCATTCAACTGAGTGCACCCAAAAGTTCTGGCAAGCTGAGCGAACCCGAGGAGCCAAAAAGAACACGGTCATACCATATGGGTCAAAGAGTGTGTCCCAACCTTCACTGAACAGCTTTGCCTTTTGTATGCCTGCCACCACAGACATGAGTATAGGCAGACTGAGACTGAGGGCCACCCCACTCTTTTTTTCTCTCTGTAAAACTCCAATCGAACTGTGAAACTAAGCGGTGCCAATCAAATATAAACCAAAATTCTGTTACTGCATTGCCTATTTATAGCCTAAAATGTCTTCAGAAACATATTTTAGTTCACCGTTTGGCTGCAAAACAAAAATTTGTGAACAGGAAGCGGACGCCATACTGTTTCCTGTATTGTAAAAAATTGAGGCTAAATATGAAGATTTAGCCTCCATATTTTATTTAGCCAAGATTGTGTCACTGCGTCGACAGTTTCTTGCCTCTCAAGCTCACCTTACGTCACCTACCAATGGGAGTGTTTATTGGTCTGGTGTGGTGCAGTGGATTCTGGTGGTTTTCTGCCTCTTGAGCAAAAGCAAATGTCACAGCTCTATTTCTCTGCTTTCTCTGGTCATATAGCAGCAATTTCAAAGGTATTTCCATCTTTCTACTATATAGGCAGCCCAGTTTTATGAAAAAGACCCTCTTTCCAGCAGTGAAATAATAATTTAACACAGTAAAAATAACTTTCTTATTTGTGTTAGTGACTATTAGAAAGTTAAGATTAAAATATTCTTGTCAGAAACAGGGTCTTTACAAGAGCTGATATTAACATTAATAAGAATATTAGAGAGAGATCAAGACACATTGACAGTATGAATAATAAATATTGGGATGATCATACCACAATATCAACAACTTGAAACAAATCAAAAGTTATTATTATCTGCAGCTGGGAGAACAAATGTACAAGTCTCAGTGAATATGTCACATATATTGTAAACTGTAACAGAGGATTTTAAATTCTTCTATGTAGGACAAGAAGTTTTTACTGTGGTTTGATTCCAGGCGGTGTATGTGGGCCTTTTGAAGACCATGCGCAACAAACTGGCAGCCAGAAGACCAATCATCGCCAGCAAACACACATATTTCCAAAGATATTTGTACACCACTGGAGGGCGCCATTTGAGCATGACTTCGATGTCATCCAGGAAGCTGCAGTGATGGAAAATACTTACATGAGAACCATCTTTTTAAAATAAACAATGAAACAGGACAAAAATAATTTAATAGTGAAATATTGGTTTCTTACCGGTCTGTTCCATAAACCCACGCCACACTGATGGTTTCAAAGATTACTACAATGACTAATGGTAGAGTTGCAGAGTAGTCGTCAAACATTGTCACAAAATAGTTGCCTGAGCGCTGAGTGAACAACAGTCCTATTATGAATCCCAAAACACAGCTGGACACTGGAAAACAAAGAAGAAGGCAGACAGGTTTAGAAAATAGCAGATATTTGAACATTTTAATGATTTTCAATAAATTAATACAGATTGTTGTGTTTTGATGCAATAGATGTTCGAATGCTAAAAAAGGAAGAAAATGCTGAAACGCCTATAGTGCTGTGCAAAGGCAAAAGGCCTTAGCTTTATTTTATTAAAAATATTTTTTTGTCATTTTTGGAACAATAAAGATCTGTTCTATCATGCGGAAGAGTATCCTGTGTTTATTTAGTCATTCATTTTTCAAATAGTGGGTTGTGTTTGCCTTACCTATGAAAAGTTCTGGAGAAACTAAGGCAAAATAGATGAGCCTACCTGTGCATGCCACAGAGAAAATCGATTTCTCCTGCTAATAAGCAGTCTATGTGAAATACAGATACACTGTAATTAGGAGGCTGGATGTTTTTTTAATGACTAAAACACAGAAATCTTTGATCCATGTTGTTCATAATCTGAACTGCATTAGGCTACAGCACAACAAATTAGGACATAAAAACAATAAACACAACTAAAAGAGAGAAGAAAAAGAAACCATTTAACTGCATAGCTAACTTACTTATGGCAGAAGCACAAATAAGGAAATCTGCAAGTCTACAAGCTGGGTTGTAGCTGCACCTTTAAGAATTGTCCCTCTCGGCTCCCTTAGTCAAATGGTGGTGAAAATAAAAAAGACAGGACTAATTCATCCTATAACATGCCTTTCTTTAGTCGATCATGACATATCGGATATGGGATTAATCTGCAAATGCTCTGGTTTAAAATAAGAATGTCAATTTTTGAGGAGAGATCCTTAAGCATATAGTCCCACATGTGCACACAAAACATTAGGCTGATTGGTCCAGTAGTTTGCGAGATTAGCTGTGGACAGACAAATACTCACCTAGCGCACACACACCAAACGCATGGTCCCTGCCAGGCTTGCACAGTGGAGATACTAATAATTGCCTAAAATATAAAGCATCATGTAAACTTGTGTTGACATGTGTGTGTTACCAGTGAGTATGGTCCGGTGGCGGCCCAAGACACTAAAATTGTCCATGAGAGGTGTGAGGATTCCCTGCATGGTCCCAAACATGGTGCTGAGGCCGAGGTTGAGCAGCATTAGGAAGAAGAGAGTGGACCAGAAGGGGCTGGCAGGAAAAAGGGCCATCACCTCAGTGAATGCTATGAATGCCAGGCCTGTCCCTTCAACACCCTGCGCTCACACAAAAGGAAGACAGAAAAAGATAGAGGGAATGAACAAGAATTTTATGAATATTGACCGAGGATTGCAAACAAGTGTTAGGTGGATGGTGGAGAAAACAAAATATGTGACTTGGGTTCAGTATTTCCAGCAGCATCCTATGCAAGTACATTACCTATTCTTCTAAGTCAGTTTTTGGAGCCCTATTTGTAGTAATTCAATAGCGCCATACCAGAAGCACTGCTATAGTAGTCTCTTCAGTAGGGGGTGAGTAATCTTTTTTAGTGAAATAAACACTATTATATAAGATGACTTTAGTTCCCCTTCCTCTGTTTCTTTAGTTTTTCCTTTCACTCCTCCATCACAGCTTGCTTCCATCTCTTCAAGAGACCTACTGGATACTGTGTCCCATATGTTTTCTTCCTCTTGCCAGCTGGATATTTTACAGTACCTCACAGATTCCTCAGTAGTCCTGGGAACCTCAGCACCACTCCTCCTTACTATTGTTTTTGAAATGTTCGCCTCTGTTTGAGTCCCTGTTTCTTTTTTATTCCTCACATGCAACACGTGGTGATCCTTTTTCTTTAAAAAAAATGTGTTTTGGAAAAGGTAGTGGCATGAAAACCATCAATGGTACTTGATGGATGAGACAGCTTTCTGAAATTCAGTCTTTGTGGGGCATGTTAGGATTTTTGCCTTGATAACCTCTCAATAAAGACAGTTTAAGTGGAAATTTAACAGACTCCTTTTCACCAACTAGCAGATGTAACAGAATGGTAAGTGTATTTGGCAGCTTTACTTGTTTGTTGTTTATTGGCTTGTTAGCTTATAGGCTTACTGGCAGTGGTTCACTCAGAAACATACAATAACATATGATACAATAACGGTATTTGGTATAGTGGAAGCTCCAGGGTCCGGTTTACATCCAGAAACTACACACTGTATAATGTTTGCTGTCAAAACTTTCACTATGCTAATGCAAACTCTCTCTGGTACTGACAAGTCCGCTTTATGCTGAAGGTTTGCCGGTGTTGTGTCAAAGCAAGTTCCTCTGTCGATATACGTTTCCTGTATAAGACAGCGATTGGCTTTTGTAATCTAGCTTGCCCATTGTACGTTTGAATCTCAGATTTTAGGGAAGTGCGCAAACAACACCACGTTCAGTAGAGGAATGTGACAAATTTTACACAGATGAAAGTCTGTACAGTCAAGGTCAGATTAAGGGGACATAAACAGAAGAAAAACACATCTTTTAAATGGAAGGGAATTTTAAAGTTAAATCTCAAGGGTACCTTATTCATTTCCTCCTCCAGATTGCAGTCAGTGATGTTGGGACCCACTATGGAGCTGTGGTGACTGTACCACTCCCTGTATTCAGCTATAGACACAGAACTTGGATCTGTCATGTTAATTCCAGGCCAACCAAGGCCAGCTGCCGGCTGGTTCGATGACATGAGGCTTAGAAGACCAAGATTTCTGGAAGAGGAAAGAATAAAAAGATAAAATATAAGATCGTCAATATTTGGTAATGTTATGGTTATTGTGAATGTGTGTAATAACAGGAATTATTGCACCACATTCTTGGGTCCTCTTATACTGTTGTATTCCATCACTTTTTAAGTCAATGGCTGAAAATTTTTGCCTTCAATACTTTTTTCAACCAGCTTTTTCAGTTTCCAAGGCAAAACTAATTATTTTACTCACTTAAAAAGTCCTCACAAATAGTCTTTTTTAGTATGTTACAATTATGTTAAGTCATGGGCTTGTGGGAAAAGTAGTTATTTTGTCGAATTACAAATTAAGTAGTTAAAAACTGACAGAGGGAAGTCAATATTTGTGCACACACACATGCACAAATCCTTACTCAGCTACGCAGTTTAGTGCGATGGTCTTTGCACGGAAACCCAGCACGACGAAAACCACCAGCGAGGCCAGCACAGACGTCATGAAGTTGATGCCGGAGACCATCAGTGCATCCCTGTGGCAGTTGTTGTGGACTGGGTTATAAGAGGAATATGCGATAACAGAGCCATAGCCCAGTCCAAGGGCAAAAAACACCTGTGTAGCAGCCTGCCGCCACACCTGCACATTACCCCAGATTTCCAGCTGAAAAATACCACAGAATAAGGTCTAAATTATCATGAAGGCTACAAAATGTGGAAAATGTCCTCTTTAGTTTTAAATACTCTCCAAAAATTTTGTATTTGATACTGTATTTTGTATTTGATGATGCTTACTTTAGGATAAAACATATAGGTGATTCCTTCCTTTGCGCCATCCAGCATCAACCCTCTGATGAGGAAAATAAAGAGCACCACATAGGGAAAGACTGAGGAAAAGTACATCACCTAAGATTTAAACAAAAAACAAAGGAAGGTTATTAATGTGCCAGAAAGTTTTAGAAAAATAGGTTTCCATTTCCTGAAATGGCTTATTTGGTTTCTGGGTAAGAACTGGGTGAAAAGACTGATACTACTCTCATGTTTGTTTGCCACACATGATGTAATGCAGGAGGTGTCCAAACTTCATTGAATGGGGGCCAGATTAGATCACCTGAAAATACCTGGGGGTCAGTTGCTTCTTGCATCAAATAGGTTACAAAAACATTAAAAAAAAAAAAAAAAAAAAAATCACACAAGACAAAAGCAACAGTTTCGTCTTTCACTGAAAATGTGTTCACCTCTCCACTGCCTCTTAAAACGGCGGTCCTCACTGTCGACCTTACGCTTCGTTGCTGTGGCCATGTCTGCTACCTTGCAGGATACACCTGCTGTTAGGTAACTGTCCATTAACTTGTTTACTATCTGTTTATGAAAATATGTTAGTTCTGCCTGCATAGTTCCTCCTTGGTGCATGCCTACAAACTAGATCGCTATTGAATCGGTACTTAGTATCGTCTGATATGCAAGTTCAGGAATAGGAATCAGTTGCTGTTTGAGCCAGGCTAACAGTTCCGCCTTGTTCTTTGTGCTAAAATACGCTAACTGGCTGCTGGCTGTTGCTTGTATTTAATAGACAGGTGAGAGTGGTATTGATCTTACTTATCAAACTCTTTGCCAGGAAAAAAAACAAAAACAAATTACTGTATTCCTTTAACAATGATACGACCATAAATTTGTTTATGTGTATAAGCTGGAGTGACAAAGAAAAGAGAGGTTAACTAACCTTTGCAGAAGACTTGATGCCCTTGATCATTGCCAAGGATACAATTGCCCAAGCAGCCAATAAACAGCCTGTCATGATGGGGTTAAACTCTCCGGATTCTTCGATAGAATTTGTGATGTTAAGGGCTTTCCGAAACCAGAAATATGGTGTTGGGGAAGAGCTTGCACACTCTTTCACTGTTGATTAGGACAGACCACATTATAGACCTTTGACTGGCATCTATGTGACATCTTATTTTTATCAACTTCTTAGTTACGTCAGTACCTGTCTCATTGGTGGTTACATCAATTGGACACTGCTCCCACGGCAGAGGATACTGGAAAGAGTTACCCATGTAGAACAGGCTCCATGCAATGATAACATTGTAGTAAAGAGCCACGTAAAAACAGACCTAGAGGAGAAGGGAGGATTTGTGAATGATTTACGCAATAAATTATCAATATTTACATAGCAAGTCCTTTCCGATATACAGCATGCTCTGACTTGTATGGTGTGAAGTATATGAAATGTTCTTTCAAGGTTAACAATTTGTTTTGCAAGTGGAGAACAGCAAACATCAAATGACCTAATAGCTTTTTTTTCTATTTTAATGCATGCATAACCCAACAGAGAGGGTGTAGCTGAAATGAACTGTGACACTGACTGGGACTAACAGAGCAATGAGGCTTTTTGGAAAAAAAAAACAAAACAAAAACATGGGCGTCTTGGTATACAAGTATATGTCTGTGTGCTGTATGTGCACAGAAAGTTCTTGCCCACTCTGTTTGCTGTTTCTTGTCTGTACAGTGTTGCGCAACAAACTGCCAGCGCTCCACTGCAGCGCCTCTCTCACATTACAGCATGGCAAGATGTCATCAGTGTCCTTTCTTAAGTACACACACAGTGTGGCTAGTAATAAAAAGAAAGTTCTTTATACAGAGGTGATAAATAAGGTGGTAATGCTATGGCTTTTTAATGAGTAAGTGGAGGAAGACATTCATGCTTATGAATTCTTTCATTCTGGTGCTTATATAAAAAACACTGATGATGGAGGGATCTTTGAAACCCAAACATGAAACAGTCAAACAGCTGCTGAACCACAGCAGCCTAGCCGAGATACTATGAGTTACAATTTTGCAGAAGTGTGTGTAAACATACGTACAATTCAATACAGGATAGATGTTATTGCTTCCCCATTTTGGATTTTATTTGTCCCAGCTGACAAAGAATCCAACTTTTTATTCACACATGAACAGTATGATCCCAAACCCCCAAGAAAAAATAAATAAATAAAGACAAAATCAATCCTCACCATGCAGCTGGAGTAACCGATCCCTGCCAGCTTTGGAGAGATGTGCTTCCACACACCGATGCTGCCCTGTCGAATGCTCTGGCCAGCTGCCAGCTCCATAAAAAACAGTGGAACTCCCACAATCAGTAAAAGAAAAACATACAGCAGCATAAAAGCCCCTGGAAGGAAGATTTAAAAACATGAGGGCATTTATATTTAAACAAATTTTCTCTATTAGGTGTGATCGTGCCTTACGTTTGTTGTCTTTTCCAGCATCATAATACTCATATAAAAAAGTAAGCTTGTAAGCTTCTTATTTCAAGAGAGCCATCACAAAGATGAGTCAATCAAAACATTGAGATGAAATGTACATTTTTTTCTTTATTGGCCAGACACATCAAACCGACATCAAAAAACAAGTGGCAACAAAGTCCAACTGTTGCATTGCGTCACATTGCCTTGTGTTTCAGCCAAAAGTTGCACTTAAACACACCGCAAAGACTACAGCCAACTAGCACGTACATTCTGCACCTGTGTAAGAGGAAATAACTTTCAGTACCAGCAGCCAGTGGTAGTTTGCATTTGTCTTTCAAAAAGAGAAACCAGGAGACCAACAGGCCGGATTAAAGATGCCAGTTCGCACTTTAACAATAAACCGGATGTTGAAAGAACATATTTACCATGTAACAGCGAACAATAACACAAACAATTACAGTACGAACCTTTTCTGCTAAAGAGATCAATGGCTAAAAAAATAATCTTACCTAATATGACTGGTTTGTTTTAATCTCACGTCCTCTTGACTTAAGTCATTTGCTTTCCTCACTTTTGTTTCTCTTTTTGTTTGCTGAACTGAACAGAGTGACTTCACTCACGGACGAGCTCCACTGGGTCTGACGCTGATTCAATACGCTCAATGGGCCACAAAAAAAAAACCCAACAAAAAAAAAAACAGTCGGGCCAACCAGTGCCAACGGTGTGGGACACAATGCAAAAACTACAGCAACAAATGCTTACTAATGGCTCGGCATAGACCAACAGTTGACTGTCGGCTTGGTGTGTCAGGGCCCTAAGACTCACCTCCTCCATTTTGGTGGCAAAGGTATGGGAACCTCCACACATTCCCTAGGCCCACACTGAACCCCACCTGGGCCAACACATACTGGATCTTAGAGTCCCATGCAGGCCGGTCTACATCGCATGCATCAACTCCATCTGGGCCGAGAGCAGCTGCAAGCTGAGTTTCAGACTGGCCCTCGCCCAGCCAAGCTACATCCTCCTCGTTGTTGTCCAGTGGAGGTTTCTCCGTCTTGTCATAAAAAGAGAAGAAGAATCATAAAATACACTGACAAAAAGTTTCCTATTGACAGATAAAGGTAAAAAAATATATTTTATGCTAAGTAAAGAGGAAAGAAAACATGTTAAGACAAAATCCACCCAAACCTGCAAACAATAATAATGTAAGAATACAAGTTATGCACCACATGCAACACTAAATGTGATCGAGTACCTTTAATATGTCTGCAGATACCCACCAAGGCCAACTTATCATTTATCAGGAACCACAACAGTCCATAACAATATGCAATGTGTACAGTGTCTGACTAAAGACCATTAAGGGCCAAGAAGAGGGACCAAGAACATATGTGGCCTCCACCCTTCATCCGCCACGTGAAAACACAGTGTAAGACATATGTGCAGAAACTCACGCAGCACTCTAATTTCATAAATAAACAAGGAGGATATGCTCCATGTGGGAAAAGGTTTAAGACTCTGAGATCTCATGTATACACTGTGCAGTTTCTGGTGCCATTTTCTAAGTGATAGCCATTTAGTGTATTTACATTTTATAACCATCTCTATATGGTTGGTGTCAGAGTCTGCCATTCTCTCTGGATTTAAATTGCCTGGAATAGCAATGCATTCACAGGAAATTATGCATCTCGTATGGCATTACTGTTTGTAAGTTTCCCACAGCGGTATCAGAGCTGTGTTAAAGCATTGGAGCTGCTTTACTTTAAAGCATTCAGCTGGTGAAACCTGGGGTGGCTTTTATTGTGGAAAAGTCACGATAAACAATGTTTATGATCATTGTTCATCAAAAGGACATGAACAAAAAAAAGAAGAAGAGAAAAAGTCACTGGTTGATGTGTCTGTTGCCACATCAACCAGAACATACAGGGCTGCTTGATTCAGTCATTTAACACCATTGCTCACTGACTTTGGAAACATGCATTTATTGAACTTTTTTTTAAATTGTCTTTTTAACAGTGGATATTCTTGAGCTTTAATATGATTTGATTAAAAAACTGGCTCAAGTCTAACTAAACATGCCACAGCCTTGCTGAGGGCGAGTTTGTGCTTTTGGGAGGGGGTAAAAGTGCACCACTGTAAAGGAATGAGGTGTGCTAGATTTATAATGCAAGACAAAACCAGAGCACCATTGCGAAACTAAATGGGGCACATTAATTGTTTTAATCTTAATCATCTTGTCATCATAATCGTTGGAAGCCAAGATCATAGTTGAAAATAAAGTTTGATTAATCGTCTAGCCCTAAAATAGAACATAATATGTTGTGAGTTGTCAGTTGGGGGATCCTTAGGCAGCATTTTCAAGAAGCATATTGTGTGTTATCTGTTGTTGGTTATTATTTGAAATATATCCAAATAAAAAGGTGATCAAATCATCTGCACATTCTGCCATTTAACTTACAAAAAAAAAAAAAAAAAAATCACAGAAAAGCCCAATGTCAGGTGTCACTGTTCAAAAAGAATAATGACACTCTATGCAAACGAACGTGAGATCATCTGACTACGCTAGAACTTCACACTCTGACCAAGTGACTCAGCTCAGATGAGCAGGCAAGATCCAAAATGGCTTAGCGTGTGCCAAACTGGCTTAAGGACATGTCCTAGCTGTGCCACTGCTGGTATCAGCTGGTGAGAATGGAAAATTACAGGAGGTGTATGACCCAGAAAAGTATGTGGCTGGTACACGCAGGACACACGGCCAGATACGTCAGGCGATTTCAGAAATATGCATACACACATACACAGAAGAGTGTGGAACAAAAATATGCTTGTGCACACAAATATAGGGGAGGGGAAATGGGGAGAGCAGTTAGCCACTAGGCAGACCTCTGGGTGAAGGAGGGATAGTCTTTGGTGTCTTGTGGGTGGGAGAATCCAGTGGGAGGTGTTCGGTTTACATTGGTTCACATTGTGGGTGGTGCTGAGGTGCATGGGTGTACCACGTGGTGGATATAGTTGGCAACAAGGCAGAAAAAATGCTATTAGAATTTATGTCAACATTTTGGGGACCCTTATCATGGACCTGTTATTCATTCAGCACAAAAGTAAACCAAACATTCACCGGTTCCAGCTTCTTTGAGTTTTGGACTGACAGTCAAACTTTACAGACTAAACTATTGTACATTAATCGATAAAAGTAATTGTTAGTTGCAGCCCTCATTACCTACAGATTCAACTAACCTTGGATGGTGACTGATGAAGGTTACCTGTCCCTGATTCTATATTAGTATATTGTGAACTGATAACGTTTGGCTATCAGATGTGTAAGTCACCTTGGTAGTGTAGCTCTTTCTTTTAGAAGGAAAAACAAAATGCTCTTCCAAACGACTGAAAACAAAAGAACCAACGTGATGACAAAATGTTAAGTTTGTCATTGAAACAGATCTGTGTATAAGTGCAGATACAGTTCAACTCTTTTTACGAGCTTGGATATTTCACTGTACCCTTAATTGCTCCTCAACAACCCAGTAAGCCTGTATCAGGTTGTTTTGTAGTTTGTTAAACCAATTTATACACACAATACACAGTTTTCAAAGTGAGAGGCTCAAGTAGCCTACTTTATGTTTATTTCCACTGCTTTTATGAAACTCTAAAGAGGACCCTATGTCTTTAACACATCTTCAAAAGAAGTGGACAAACACTGCATGCTTGTTTTTCACCTCTGGGCCTCGCTACAGTCATGAGCAAAAGAACTACTGTATTTTTCTCTTTTTCTATACTTGGCTAATCTTAAATTATCTTCTTGTCCCACAGCCCCCTTCCCCCAGCACATGCACAGAGAGAGAGGCACAACAAACACACACAGAGTGGTTGTAAATTTTTGCCTGTTGGTCAGCCAGGGTCTATCTCTGGGTACTTGTGGAAATCAGGCAACCACACGTCTGTCCTCAGTGAACGATGACAGTAAATACACTTTGTGCAGATACAGTTAGATTGGATCATATGTCCAATAGTGCAGGATATTACTGTTTGCTGTAGTTTTTATTAAACAAGGTCAAGGTATTTACATGATAACTGGTATCTACTAAAACAGGATAAGCATTTTAATATGTCTCATATATGTCTTTATAATGTTTTGATCATTGTGTTGTATTATTTAAACTAAAATTATTACATGATGTTAGACTTTTCAGTAACACTTAAAATGCTCAGTCAAAAATACTCTGTAAAAATGCTGCAGTCAAATGACATTCAGAGCATATCTGTGATTCAGAGTCTGATTCAGGTTGTCTGCACATGGTTCTTAACATGGTGGTGGCTAAACTGGTGGCTAGCGGTCAACGGTGCTAAAAGTGAGAACAGGCTTAACAACAGCAACGGTGCTGAGGGAATTAACCAGCCCATTCTTATTCCAAAGTTGTGAAAAGCGTGTTCGCTTCCTTCCTGTATGAACGTAGAGCCAAACCATGACGTTTTTTTCTAATCCTAACCACATGCTTTTGTTGCCTAAACCTAACAACAAACACAGGAGGATACCTAACACGTAATATGTAGACATGAGCAGCACTGCTACACTTCCGCAATGAAGCTGTGTGTCACGTTATCAGCAATAACTGTCATATGAGTGCATTGCAGAGTGGTGGTGATTAGCTAGCCAGTGAGGATACTCCATCATAACCACAAACAGAGAAGCTCAGATTACAACACACACAAAGGTAGCATGACTCAGGATGGCATTACTCCACCATATCTTTATAGTTTGCTGAGCATCACTGCTCTAAATGTGGCACAACTCCTTTAATTCCTCCCAACAACCATCTTTGTTGCTCAACAATTATCATACTGTATTCCATAATATAAGAATATTAAGGATAACAGAGAGATAGCTTAAGTGTAAATTATTTTAAGTCCAAGATTGTTACCCACCTTATGTCATGTTGCGGTAAATCCCTGTGTTTACAGTAAACACAGTAACTGTGTGCAGCTGTTGCTGTATTTTGAGAGCACATTCATTTCATCAGATAAATCTGACAAACTACAGTCAGAAATACACATTAAGTTTTTCTTAATAGTCACTGTTCAGTTTACACAGAGTGACCAAGAAAAAAGAAGGAAGCACCTGCATGATGCACTGCAACAGCCTGCAATAAATAACGACCAACATAACATCTTCAGGTTTGTTGAAACGGCTGCTTGGTTTATTGTACATTGTTCATAGTTTCACAAAGTATTCATTGCATGACAGATTATATTACAATGTACAGTGGTTTCTATTTCCCTGTTAGCTCAGTGGAGTTAAACTTAGGGCTCAGAATAACAATTATTTTCATTGTTTTATATTTTTATGATTAATCATCGGTTTGTTGTTTGCTCCAATAAATGTCAGGAAATGGTAAAAAATGTTGATCAGTGTTTCCCAAAGGCCAAGAGGATGTCCTTAAATGTTTTCTTCTGTCAACAACTAAAAGATATTCAATTAACTGTCACTGAGAAGTGAAGAAAATAGAAAATATTCACATTTAAGAGGCTGAAGTCAGAGAATTTTGGACTTTTTTTCTTTAAAAAAAAAAAAAAAGGACAGACTGATTATCAAATTGTTTTGCAATCAACTGGTTTACAACTAACTGATTAATTGTTGCAGCTCTAAGTCAAACCCAGCCTTTACCTAGCAGGACAATAACTGTTACCTTAATTGTGTAGGAAGAGTAAAAGATGTTACTTAACATGTTTCATGATTTAAAAACAGAGGAGGACAGTTCTGCCTGCAAAGCCATAAAATGGCAATAAACTATTATCAAACATATTCAGAGTGTGAAACACTTTGTTTTATGCAGCTTTAAACAGTCTGACACATATGTCTCAGTCTGCAGAACCCAACCCTCCACAAACAGCCAGAATAAAGACCTTTTCACACAAGCAATTTTAAATGTCGACATCATGTCTGAAAAGGAGCCAGAGTCTTTTTTCCCCTGGAAGTCTCTTTGGCAGTCTGCCTACACAGGACCTATTCATGTTCCTGTAATCATCCATCTTGGCTCAAGAGTAGATTGACAATCTCACTCAACGGGCCATCAGGTTACTGGCCGTATTCAACTTTTAACCACGCCAGTTGTTACAGGATAAAGATCAGATAGCAGAACAGGAAACAAGATGTTTTGTCAACATTTTTAAGTTGTCAGTACTTAAAAGGAATGGCTTACAAGATCTACTGCAGTGCTGCCGACATTGGCCTTGTGCAAAACATCACACAAATGACTGTGTACAAACATATGTGCAACCACAAAATAATCTTTTTAAGAGTCAGAATACCAACAAGGCATTCTGCTATCAAATAAATCAGTTGTGGACTGCACCAAGACGTTGTGCAAAGGAAGCTATACTATCAGATACAGCCCAACAGCACTGAGACGTTCATTGCAGCAAATTAGTCACCTTCTCTACCTGTCTCACCCTGTTCCAAGACTGGATCCTTTCCAAGTGTACGTTTATTTAAAGAAAACGTGCCAACACCCTGCACACAGGTATACACTAGCAAATACACATGTGATAGACTCCCCATACTATTGCATAATCTGAGTGGCTGCCAGTCATGAAACCTAACTGCCAATAGGATAGCTTGAAAAATACCTCTTACAGTATGGTTTACTATTCGGTGGCAAAACAAGAATGCATGTGAAAAGGGGGCATTAAAATATAATTCTGCTTGCACACTGGCTACAGTGCAGTCTGTCAGTTTGTGCACACTTGCACATTGTCACATTTGACTTAAAATGAAGCTATGATTTTGAGGTTAAAGAGCTGCCTTTCAGCTTTAATTTGAGGCTGTTTATTGTTGTCAGTGTTATTGTCAGTGCACCAGCTGCAAAAATCTACACAGACCTAAACTAAAAACTAACATTTTATATTTGTTTTTGCAACTATCCACTATCTAGTAAAAAGTTTCTTTATTCATATATATTTTAAATGTCCGTTACAGTAGCCTTAGTTTACAGGTGTACAGTTCGTTTTGAAACTTATCTGTGGCTGACCACATTGAGCAGCTGCTGTGTACAATTGCACAGAAAATCAGCTGCATAGGAGAGATTATCCAAAGTGAGGCAAACCACAGCCTTAAAGCCCACGCATGACCGCTTAAGTAACAAAGGAATCTAGTAACGGTGACCGATACAACTAATAAGTGCAGGACGTCCAACAAGAAAAAAAGTAAAAGGAAGAATAGAGGTGAACAATAAACGCAGATTAATTTGAAGCATTAGAGCTCATAAAGACACGTTAGAGTAGAATTTCTATGTGGTGTGGACATACCATGCTGACAACACGGTCCAAGACAGGAGTAGAGTTTCCACAGGTCCTGGTGTGAGTTTCTCTGCTCGTCACTTTGTCTCTTTCTCACTAGGCTACTTTTAAACTTCTTTGCTTTCGCCAAAAGTCAGGCTACTAAGTACAATCTGCTCAGGGGGAAAAGTCTCCACCGGGTAGTTTTGACAACTTGCGGCCACGTTTCTTGCGCTGGAACAAACTCTGTGGTCGCCAACCCGAGAGGACATATAGGAGAAATTACCACAGATGGAGCCAATGGGAGGACTGAGGGGGCTGAACTGCTCCTACCCAAAACGTTCAACGGGGCTGGACAACACGAGAATACACACTGCTGGATGTTACTGTGTGTGTGTGTGTGTGTGTGTGTGTGTGTGTGTGTGTGTGTGTGTGTGTGTGGAGCTTGGAGATTTATCAAAACACAGAAGGCTGTGGAGAGAGCTGTCTGCCCTGCGTGTGATCAAGTCACTGCACTGCTTTGTACTGCATTTAGAAAAGATAGTTTAAAAGCCACCAAATATAAATGCGCGTATATTCATGCAATTAGGGTACAGGTGCTGACTGCATCGTTAATACAGCTCAATTAAAGGCTGTGGCTGCCAGAGAGCCCACAGCAAAGTGCGCATGCTGTGCGCCTAATTAGCGCACATTAACTTCCAGTTAAATTCTAACTCCCATCAGCTCAAGCAGTCAGTTCACTGGCTGGACTGTTTGTTGCGAGAGAAAAAGAAAGAAAAACTTTAATAGAGGCAGTTCAGCAGGATTTGTGTGAGATCAGCAAACACAGCAGCATTAACCCAGTTAATTCATGTCGGTTTTAAAGAAGAAAAAAAGTTGGCCACTCAAGGCCGGCTCTAGCATTTTTGGAGGCCTGGTCACCAATTCATCACCCATGCCTCTCATGTACACTGATTACGTCAGACTCTTACCTAACTGGAATATATTATTATCCCCCTTCTTTCTCATGCACAATATCCATCCATCCATCCATTCATCCATTTTCATCCACTTATCCAGGCGTGGGAGCAGCAGGCCAATCAAAGCACCCCACACCTCCCTCTCCCAGCAACACTTTTCAGCTCCTCCTGAGGGACCCCAAGGTGTTCCCAGGCCAGATGAGATATGTTATCCCTCCAGCATGTTCAGGGTCTGCCTCGGGGCCTCCTACCAGCAGAACGTAGCTGGAACACATTCAACGGCAGGTGCCCAGATGCCCAGACCACCTGAACAGACCCCTTTCAATGCAAAGGAGCAGTGGCTCTACTCTAAGCTCCCTCCAGATGTTTGCCTCACCCTATCTCTAAGGCTGAGCCTAGCCACCCCATGGAGGCAACTTTCGGCCACTTGTATCCACTATCTCATTCTTGCGGTAACTACCCAGAGCTCATGACCATAGGTGAGGGCTGGGACATAGATGGACCAGTAGACCGAAAGCTTCGGCTTCTGGCTCAGCTCCCTTTTCACCACAACTGTCCGGCACTGCTAAGATATAGGCCTACTGTATATTTTAAGATGTTTTCTCACACCCCTGCATAGAGCATTGGTGACTCCTAGTGGGGTCAGACCCCCGGGGTGGGGATCAGGGCTTACGTTTTGAACACACATTCTATTTACCTTTTTTACTTAAAAATATAATTAAGTATCATATTTCTTGAACACATCTTAAGCAACAGTAAAAATAACCAGCACTCAAAAGTACTGCACAAAAGAAAATATTTATGAATGATACAGTTTTACAAATCAATAATCAGATCAACAAATAATATGTTAAGGGCCCTACAGTTTAATTAAAATTTTACAAATATTGCACAATATCAGAATGTGACCATGTGGCTACTGAAGTATCTGAAGCAAAAACAATCCCTATCCAGGATGGTCCCATACAGCGGGGTAAGACTCTGAAGAGGTATATGGATGTTTATACGAACTTATTCATTTGTAAAATTCTAACCTGCAAAGTGGCTGTCAAACAATTGTTGATTCAAAGAGATGATCTGTGTGAAGTCATCACCACTTACTCATTGTACAGTCAACTGATAAAAGATCTTAAAAAATAGCTCTCAAAAGCTGAAGCAATAGTCTTAATTGAAAAAATAAAGTCAAGTTGGCAAAAGAAAAAAATGATGCTGCTAAAGAATGGTATATGAAACAATTGCATTGAAAGCAAACATCTCATTTTACTCTGCTGACCTCAACATGTTAGTATTACTGGCTGCTGAATGCCAGGAAAATGTGCACTCCCCCCAGTGGACAAGATGTACCAAGGTGACCCTACATACTTGCACAAATTCATGTTTCAGGAATCCATAATTTGCACTAATGCTATTATGGTCCCTGAAATTGGCCCTATGAGTCCACATTTTTCAGTTGCTATTAAAGAGGAAACCCCTGGGGTTATTTATTTTCAGAAATTCATAGGACACACTGGACACATAAAGATCATAAATCTGTAACATGAGCCCCCTGATGTGCATCTTTGCCTATTTTTGTAACATCTAGGTCTTACTCTTTATACAGGCAGATGATACAGGCAACTTTTCCCACCAAATACATCAAGGACATGGATAAGAGTGTCCCCTAGGTCCTACTGTGTACATAATGACACTGGAGCAGCTACACATTCCTTCTTATGGGATGCAGATTATGAGTGTCCCTGTGTAAGTCAAAGCTTGGAATGAATTCAAGGCTCACAGCAGTACAGTAAATCCTAAACTAATTGTGGAGATCTATGGTAAAGCTCTTGGGCTGCTGGGATGAGATCTGTTGTTGCCCAAAGTTATGTGTTTAATATCAACAGTAGTACTGTAAATGCTGAATTGCTTTTCATTAGTTACATTTAAACACAGGACAAAATGTCATTTCAGCAGACTACTTGACTCATTGGCCGAGAACTAGCTTGAGAAGTCTAGCATTAATTCATGCCAGGTAAGGGCAGCTGCCGAGAAAATTTTCCTTTCATATAAAGTTTTATTCTATAGCCAACACTGGATCCTCTAAACCAGAGGTTTTCAAACTTTGTTGTGTCAAGGACCCCTAAAATTGATACACATTAGGTCACAGACCCACATATGATAAGGTTTTGCTTCAGGGACCTCTATCTAAAATTTGTTTGGTTGTTAGATATTATTCAGACCAGATTATATAGTCAACTACAGTGGAGGAGATAACTGGGTAGGAGGAGGAGGTTCAGAAGTAGAGGTCTACTATCATCAGAATGCATCAGCCACTGAAACTCTCTTTGAACACAAAGGTTTATTTCCAAAACTCAAACTGCAGTTAAACAAATGAGGGAGCAAACTCACGTGGGTAAATCTGAAAGAAACAAATACAAAATTAGAACTTCAGTCAAATTAGAAAAACGTTCATCTTCATAAAAGGAAAATAACGCTCAAAGTTGAGCTAATAACATACAGGATAAACTAAAGAGAAATAAACTGCTTACCAGCACTGCCACCCCATGGGATGATGAAGAAAGAATGAGTGCAATGGTGTTCAGGGTTTATGTAGGGGCGAGCAAGTGAAGTCAGTCAGGTTAATGAGTGAACAAAGAGTGAAAGGAACCAACTGACGAAAGGGAGGAAAGGAAGTGAGGTAAAGGAAGTGAGGTAAGTGAGGAAAAGTAGTGTCAAAATAAAGAAAAATAGAAATCTTTACTACAGGGATAGTCACTCTCATGTCTCTTACTCACACTGGGCTTAATTAGATAGTGGAAATAAACTATTCCCCACTGTCAGGGCAACCACTGCATTTCTCTTAAGGACCCCTGGTTGAGAGCCACTGCTCTAAGTAGTGGAGCAGCTCCCCCGAAGATGATTACCAAGTATGAAACCCCACCAGTTAACTAATTTCATTGTCCAAAATGTCGCAAAGTCAAAACAAGATCTGAAACACCAGAAGAAAGACTAAGAGATACAAGTGCCTGTAAAGTAATCTGCAGTGCGCTGCTAACCAAATCCCTACAATTTCCGCAAAGCTGCAAAGCCTTCTTACTTATCAGGTTGTAACAAAACAAAATAGAAATTAGACACTTGGATGCTAGAAGCTTATAGTGCAGTGTCAATAGTGGCACCTCCACTGCATTCTTTTGTGAATGGCACAGCAGTAAATGTCTTCAGTATGTAGTGCCAAAACTTGTGGCCTTTTGTAACAACATGCTGAGAGCACGAAGCGTTGAGATGAATTTACTGTGCCTGCGGCTGTGTGGCAACTCTATTCTTCTCTCCACTTGCTAATCCCATAGGGTCTTTGATTTTCAGTGTGAACACCTGTTTACAACCTCCTGTGTAACAGTCACACACAAGGAGAGCTGCAGGGACAGATGGAGTCTGACCCTTAACTACCAGTTGGTGTCACTGTGTACCAACTGCTCAGTTTTCTCCGACACCATGTCCTTACCTGCTTTCATTGTATCAAGGAGCATCTCACCTACAGTATCTTTGTGAATTTGGCTGAGAGTTGTTAAAATTATGATGGAAACATCATCCTTAAATGTTTAGTAGAAAGCAAATCTTTCATGGAAAAGTAACATCTACTCAAGTTGTGTGTACTTGACTTGACTTGTACTTGACAAAGCTTTTTCTGAAAAATACACACAACCACTACAATCTCTAATATCTACTGTACAGTTGCTAATTAATTCAACATACATCTGTCAAACTGCCAAGGACTGCATGAGCCAACACTGCTACAGTGTACCAAAAATATTCAAATCAAATTACTTTAGCCAACTTAATACACTTTCTCCTTTGCCAAATAAAAAAATTTGCATTCAAATCTTTAATTTTCTTTCTGACATTTCTTATTTTGAACTTTTAATTACCCTTGTCACCTCTGAGACTCACCCTGGCCTAGTCTCAAACGAAACTTGATGTCAATGAATTTGTGGAGGTGGGGAGTGCGAGGAAGACTGCATTACATTTCTGGAATGGCATGTGTTGCAGATCACATTAGGCCCTTTGGCACAAGCCACGGGCAGTTGTTGAAAGAAATGCCTGTCATAAGGAAGGAGAAGCTCACAAAGATGCAGAGAGAGGAATGGGAGGGAGGGAGGGAGCGTGTGTGTGTGTGTGTGTGTGTGTCTGTATCAGCGGATCAGAGGAGAGTGAAAGCAACACAACTTAACTACGAAAGGAAAGCCAGACTTGTTTTTCCTGTTTCTGCATATCTCGAGAAGGTTGGACGTCCTCGTGTAAACAGCTAAGCTCAGTGCTCCAACAGCTCAGCACCAGGATTGGTCTCTGTGCCTTGGATTTAAAGACTCAAACCACAATAAAAGGTAAAGTGATGTATTCTATGTTTTAACTTTGTGTAAACAGTGTGTGTGTATTTGTGTGATTGAGAGCGTTAGAGAGACAGGTGCACCTGCCATAGGAGGGACAGTTTGTGTCAGTAATATGTTGCTTAGGAGATGCTTGGTGCAGCTTCACTTCATCTTGATACATTTGAGTATTTTGTGATTTCTAACTGCAAGAAAGGCTTTGTCTGTGCAATATGCATTTTATGACAATTGTTAAGGCTTGAAATAATTCATGCAGTAGACACTGCTGCATGAATATATTGGAAAAGGAGGAAATTATATGTTAAACTAAAAAAAGAACTAAGCTGCAATGTGATTGCACAGCACAAAGTTTTATACTCAGCTGCTAGCGTTTCCTTTTTTTTTTTTTTTTTTTTCGTGTTTTAGAGGTTGTGTCATCTGCATACTACGCACCTGATGACAGTGGTTTTTCCTGTCGTGTGCATCCGTCACTGTCACTGCATGCAAGCAGAAGAGTGTGGTGGATACTTGGCATTCTTACAATCATCTTGGGGAATGCCGCAATATTGAACTCTCGTTTATCATTTTTTTTTGACAATGTCCAGATTAGGCCAAGATGAGTTTGTTTTGCTCAAAGTTTATCAAAAACTTTCACATTACATATGTAGACTAGTCTAGTTAAAAAAGTAAAAACATATATATGATAATTTAAGTTGCAGGGTGGCTTACATTAAAGGTCCAGTGTACAAGACTGACGGGGATTTTGTGGCACATAGCAATGAGAATTGCACAGTGTAAACAGCGGAAACTTCTCCCGGTTAGAATTCCTTCAGTGTTCATTGTTCAGGAGGTTTTAACCAGGAGCTGAATTATCTGCAGAGGTCTCTTCTTTCCAAAACAAATGTAGAGGTGATTTAAACCAGGGAAAAAAATTAATAAAGCAGTATTACATTACACATTTCGGACGCTGCAGACGGGCCTCCAACTACGGTGGCTGATGTGAAAATGCCAGAAACGTAAAGCCCTTTCTAGAGCCAGTCTTTCATTTATCTTTTCTGAGCTACTGTAAAAACATGGCGGACTCCCTGGATAAGGACCTTCTCCCTATGTAGATATAAACAGCTCATTTTCAGGTAACAAAAACACAATGATTCTTATTTTCAGGTGATTATACACAAATGAAAATGTACTTATTGTATTATGTTCCATTCCTGCAATATATCCCCCTAAATCCTACACACTGGACCTTTAAGTAATATTGAGATGATGTATAGGTGGATATTACTTTTCCCAAGAAACGGGAAATGAGTCTGTATATGCCTAATTTTACTTTTACTGTCTGCATCTACACACAACAGATGTCTAAATCACCGCCTCCGGTGGTCCCCAGAAAGCATTCAGGTGTCAGAGTCATGATAATTCCAGGACAGCAGCCCGCTCCTGCTGGTCTGCCCACCTACACAGGTTTTGGCAAAGGTACTGTATATTCATCTGCCTAATGTGTATATACATATATATATATATGTATATATATATATACATATATATATATGTATATGCATGAATATGTGTTGCTGCCACTGCTTTCAACCCACGTGACATATGTCCAAGTTTGCTCGAATGACTTTGTTCTTCCTCTGCCCAGAGAATGGTGCCAGTGGGGAGTCGACTCATACATCTCTATTTAATGCAGAGAGAGAAGTGGTATGTATCCACATGAATAATTTACAAGAACTCAATAAAAAATTTTAATATATAAAGGACATCAAAATGTTTATATAAAATATGTCATGCATATGATGTTCATAATATAAAAAGAAATGTACAGGATGTTAGTTATTTTAGACTTTAAGTTGAAATATAAATGCAACACATTTGTTTTGGCTCCAATTAAAGATCTAATATTTTTTTCTATACACACACAAGGCTTAGTTCTCTCAAATTTTATTCAAAAATTTGTTTAAATCCATGTTGGTAAGCACTTTGGCAACATATTACATAATCCATCCACCTGACAGGTGTGGCATATCAAGATGCTGATTAAGCAGCACGATTACTCCATAGGTGTACCTTGGACTGGTCACGATTAAGGCCACTCTAAAATAAGCAGTTTTATCACACAGCACAATGTCGCCTTGGATGTCCTACGTTTTGTCCATCAGTGCTATTGCTGTGAATTTAATGTTCATTTCACTGTCATAAGCTAAGACCAACTGATACAACAGTTTAAACATACAATAATTTCTGTACAAATGGTAAAAAGCGGCGTCTCAGGGACACTCATCTCAGTGGCTGGTCTTAGACCATCTTGCAGGCAAAGAAGCTGGATGGGGAGGTCCTGGGCTGCCTCACACTAGACTGGATAGATGTACTGCCATATTCAGGGAAATGACACTGGAACGAGAGCCTATTGAAGTGAGTTGTCACCACATACTGTTTAAAGTAATGGATGTAGCCACCGTGACATCACCAACTGGTTTGTGGACTCCCATTTTGAAGCCTGTTTGGAATGTTGGTCATTGTCATCTTGTTTTTTGGGGCCAGGAGTGACCATATTTGCACAAGATGTTGGAGTTCTTGTCCTCTTGGTCTTTACTGCTCCTCTTCCGGAAACAGCCTCAAGTGGTCATTCAAGGATCCTGAAGGTTGCCACTTGGTTATCACAGATATGAAGGACAGCATTTAATTCAGTCCTAAGTTTAAAACATTGATGACATTCAAGGCTATAGTTTGTGGTGATGCTGTTGTGTTTGATTGCATTTGATAAGAAATTCCTATGGCTGTTGGTGTTCCACTAGGTGGACCCAATAAAAGGAACACCGTAGAGGATTGCACATAAATCGACGCTTCTTTCATACAGTCTTAAATACTTGGCAGTATAAGTATTACAAATATATCTTTTGCAGGGCTGTTGTATTGGATTGGGTACATATGTGTTTGGATACTTTACATTGAATGCAGAAAAATACGTCAGCTTTTTAGTTTTGCCTTTTTGTACACTGTTTGACTTCCTAAGAACTTATTAAATCACCCGTGATATGAACTGTTAAACCATTAAAACACTTTGTATAAGCCACTCTGGCTAAAACATACAGTATCCTTCCTCAGGAGATTATGAATCACTGCTTTGACGATGTGGAGCGATTCATGGCACGCTTGCAGCAGACAGCTGAGGCCCAGACTATTCTCAACCAAAGGAGGAAGAAGACAAGCAGAAAGAGCAAGAAGAAGGAGGATCATGATGGTGAGAGCTGTCCATCCATCCTATCAACTAACTGCTGTAGTCATAGTTTAAGTAGGACAGTCGAAACCAAAGAAAGCTGTTTGTATGTAAACACTACAGCCTCACAGAGTCCTCAGAATGAGACCCAAATAACATCATGTACAGTAGTCTGATGATATGTTTCAGGTAGTTTGGAGTTAGAAGAAGTGTAGATCAGTTGGTGGCAGAGGACGATGGATAAAGTTGAAGGTACTTGATGACTGCAGGAAATTTATGAATGCTGGCCTCAGGTACGGCTGCAGAATAAGAATGGAGGCAGGAAACTGGAGACAAAGGCTTAACATTGGCACACCATTTTACACACTGGAAGCAAGTCAACAGGCAGGGTGCCAAAGACAAGAATGACGAAGAGAATACTGAACCTGGGCCAAGTCAGTCTAGAGACAACAACATCTTTAAATTTTTTAATTGATTTCCAGTTAGCTTGATTCATCTTTTTTTGTGTTGGGTTGGCAAAGCATCTGGCATTAAAGGGACAGTTCAACCCAAAATCAAAAATACATATTTTCCCTTTTACCTGTAGTGCTATTTGTCAGTCTAGATTGTTTGGTGTGAGTTGCCATGTGTTGGAGATAACAGCTGTAGAGATGTCTGCCTTTTCTCAAGTATAATGTAACTACATGTTACTCAGCTTGTCATGCTCAAAGCGCCAAAAACATCAATGTCTCTGTCCAGACATCATGACCCGGTCACTCAAGATAATCGAGAGACCTTTTTTTGTGCAGTTTAATGTACTATTTTTCACCCACACACCTGGTGGACATACTCGCCAACGGTATCACCGCGCAGAAGGAAGCATGCATCTACTATTAGCTCACCTAGCATCACTGAGTTAGCTAACATCACAGCTCAGTCAAAGAGGACGGCATTAATGTTTACATCTTGCGCTATTGCAAGCACAGGCATCTCATTCATGAGTAGATACATGCTTCCTTCTGTGCAGTGATACAAGAGGTGGGTGCAGTTGAGCACAAGCTGGGTGCCATCTAGTTCCATTATAGCAGAGAGATGGCAGACATCTCTACTGCTGATATCTCCAACCCTCGGCAAATCACACTAAAACAGCCTAGACTGAATAATGGCACTATAGGTAAGAGGAAAATATGCATTTTTGATTTGGGGTTGAACTGTCTCTTTAAATTGCCATTATCCAGTGGAATGAACATCAATAATCAGTTTTCATTCTGAGAATACGTGACCACATTTTTAGAGGCATTTTCTATTCTACTGTGACACAAAGATCTGCAGAAAGAAGAGCAAGTAAGTTTGGTTTCACTCTTGATTAGATACTATAGATTGCCATCAGGTGTGGATGGAAGCTTAAGCACCTATCGATCTTCGCCTTTTGTAATCGCAGCATGACCAGGGTGTTTCCCAGGTTTCTGGCTAGTGTATGCTTGGTTAGGTGTGACTCTAGATAAGACTGAATGTAATAAACGCATGAATGCATTAATAATGAAATAACCACCAACTTTGTTTTGTGGGTGTTCTTGTTGGAACAAGCCAGAACAAGCATTCCACACCTTTACTTACACTTCATTATACTGTTGTGGTCCTGCTTTTCTCATATTATTTCAATTTTCTGTTTTTTTTCATTTTGTTAAAAGCGTGCTATAACTTTCATTTGACAGCTTGCAGCTTAAATGATACTGATACCAGTATCAAATTTGAAAAATCAATGCATGAGTATAATAACAACAATAATCGTGACACAGTTGTGTGTCTGTTTCATGTCTATCCTGTTAAGTTGTAGCTGTCATTGTGCTCTTCTCTGCAGATGATTTGTTGACCCTGAAAGCTCTCCCTCCGTCTGAGGAAGAATTTGTAGACATCTTTCAAAAAATCAAGTACTCCCTCAGTCTGCTGGTGAGACTAGATAAATCATAATCAAGCACTGAGTAACTTCACAAATTTACACGTAAATTTAGATAAAACCACTGACCCCATTTGCTGGTTTATTTAGGATCGTCTCAAGTCATCCATCAAACAGCCTGACGCACCAGAGCTGCTGCATTCCATCTTTGTACCTCTTAGACTGGTGAGTCTTTCTTAAGTTTCGTTAAGAGGTTTCTTTTTCTCTATTATACTGACTGACTGACGCTCTCTTACACAGATGGTGAAGACCACTGGAGGGCCAGCGTTAGGAGCGTCGGTGCTCAGTCCTGCTATGACCAGTGGTGCTGTTTCACTGCTTCAGGAGCATCTGACCAAAGATGAAAAGGAGCTCTGGACTTCATTAGGGCCCAATTGGATTTCACCCTGGTCTGTCGGCTTATGTATGTGTATGTGTATAAATTGGTTTGAGAGTGTGTCATGTTGCTTTAACAAGAACCTCTTGCTTTCTTTCTCAGTTCGCAACTCAGTGTGTCTGTCCCTCCATACTCACCTGTCTTCCTGGATGGGTGGCAGCCTCAGGCTTATGACTCAGCTGGCCAGCTTTGCGAAGATCCGATCCAGTCGCAGCACAAACAAGATGCTCTCATGGAAAGTAGGGGGGCGCGAAATCTACAGGAGCAAGCTCAACAGATAGCAAAGAGCCCGGGTGAAGGCACTGATGAAGTGTAAGTCTGTAGACATTAAAAAAAAGGGTTACAGAACAAGGTGCAATTATGTTTTTATAGCAGGAGTTACAATGCCAGCTAAGTTCCTAAAGGCTGCAATTAACAGTATAACACTACTGCCTCACAAAATCAGTCTTGAGGTTATAAAGTCTGAGAATAACTCATGTCAATGGGCCTCATGCAGCAACGTTCTCATAAACTTCTTCTGTTAAAAGAAAAAATAATAAGAGAGTCAACTCCAGATGCACCAAACATTCTTAATTATCCAAATGTGCTTTTAGGTGTGCTGATCCCATTTGACCTGTTAGCATGGGTAACACTGTCTAAATACTTTATATGACAGATGTACTGTGTGTAAAAACTCTGGCACATGCCCAAGAATTGTAGAGGTGCCAACAAAAAAGGCGGTAAGAGGAAGACCTCCTGCATAATTGACATACTGTTTAATAAACTAAAACAAAGTAAAACAGATTTTCCAGAATGTCAGATATTACAAGACAATCAAAAAACCAATAGTGACAAAACATTTGTGATGCTGTGTCAACAGAGAGATGCAGATTAACGACAATTGATAGAAAATTGTTTGAAACAAAAATAGAAGCAAAATTCAACAATCAAATCATTATAATAAATATAAGACTTATAATAATCTGAATTTGAGTACATGATATTCATACCTTTTTTTTATGTTCCTCAAATTTAAAACTCGTGTTTCCTTTGAATCAGTCAATTTGTTGACTATGAAAATGGGATGTTTTTTAGAGCACTATTGACCAAATGTAAAATTTTCTTTTATCTAAGAAAAGAGCAAAAATTAGAAACCTTTGGTGAATCCCAGAAATCAATGGCTGATAACAAAATACAGAACAAACTGTGGAAATGAACAACAATATATTATATATAACTTTCTGCATGAAGTCCAGTGTCATCAGAGATTAAAATTACTGATATCCGACTCCACTTAATTAAATCGGTTTAATTTTTTCCTCATGTTTTATATCTTTTAAATTACATTTCAGAGAAGGAAATGGGCTTCCACCAGAGGGTGAGAGACTTTTCTGCTGCAGTTACGACTTTGTGGCCAGAAACAGCAGTGAGCTCTCTGTGCTACAAGGAGAAACATTAGAGGTACAAATCCATAAACAGAATTGTGTAGGGTAGTGGTAACCCACCCGCCAATGTAGATGTATTCCTAGAATGTATCACAAAACTCAACTGATCTTTCTTTAGGTCATCGAGTCGTCAAAGCGGTGGTGGAAGTGTCGGAATCGCTTTGACCAGATAGGATTTGTCCCCTTTAATATCCTGGAGCCTCTGTCTGCATTGAATAGCACTGGGGGAGGCAGCCCCGTGGTACTTAGAGATTCAAAGGTACAAATACACACACAACATACAGAGATTTGCTGTTTTTTGTTTCAGTACCTCAAATATTACACACACAGCGGCTTTTTGACTCATCTCATCTTGCAATTAAATTATCTATTCCTGCTTTTCCACAACATTCCCATGGATTTGTTGCTTTTCCACAACAGACGCCCCTTTCCCCTCGGACAAGGTACTTCTCATATGCTCCACCAAGCCCAGTTAGGACTAGTCCTGCTGCTACAAGCCCATTGCGACCACAGAGCATGGTTTTACCATCTCAAATGATGCAAGGACAAGACAGTGACCCAGGTAACATGCCCATACATGTTTGATATCAGATTCACAAACATATTGGATCCCAGAAGCTTCTTATGTTCAACTTCTTGGAACATTTCAGCATCTTACAGCAGTAGCAGTCAGTGCTGATCTCATCTGTCACTCAAAGGTTCAGTGTAAGATTTAAGGAGATTTGGTGGCACCTAGTGGTGAGGATTGTGGGTTGCAACAAGCTGAAACTTGTCTCAGCTAGAATTCCTTCAGTGTTCATGGTTAAGGATTTTTTTACTGAGAGCCAAATCATCTGTGGAGATCTCTCTTCCTCTCTAAAACAAAAGGACCCAGTGATATAAACAGGAAAGAAAAGATCACTGAATAAAGCAGTTTCATGTTACAAATCAGTGTTTTTCCAACATCGCTTGCTGCAGAAGGGCTGTTAACTACAGTGGCTGATACAAAAATGTGAATGGCCCTATCTGGAGCCAGTGTTTGGTTTGTACTTTCTGGGTTACTGTAGAAACATGGCAGTAAATATGGTGATCCCCATGAAAAAGGACCTGTTCCTGTAGATATACACAACTCATTGTAAGGTAACAAACACAATGATTCTTATTTCCACGTGATCATACACTAAAGAAAATATACTTACTATATTTTATTTCACTTTGCCAATATTTCCCCCTAAATCCTACTCACTGGACCTTTAGGCGCACACAAGTCCTGCCTCCAGCAGACAGCTAGCATTTATTAAGATGCCCCCTCCAGTGTATTGTTGCATCCATATGCTGAGTGCTGTGCTTCCACTGCCATGTTCTCTGTATGCTGTAACTCCATGATGCATTATGCCACATGGAAACTGATGTCTTTGACACAATAATCTTTTGGTTAAAACTGTCCAGTAAATTGCATCAGCTCTTTTGTTGTTACTAGCTGCACTTTACAGCAGGTGCAGCCTTAAAAATCTCAGTCCTACAAAACACTGAGATGATGTTGACAGTAAGTACAGAGATAACTATCCATAAACAGACCTCTGTCTATATGTGTGTCTAAAAGTCGTTAGAAATTTTGTCAGTACCATCTATGAACATTTATCATATCAAATAACCCTAGAGGTTGAGCACCAACTTACAAATTAAGTTTTGTGTGTTTTGCATTTGCAGTCCTGATAATAAATGATGAGCTCCTTCAGCGGCTAGCTGGGAGAAGAGACTCAGCCCGTCCGCCAGTGGTCCCCCGCACAGCTGACACTTGTACTCCCCTGAACTACCACTCACCAGCTGTCGAGGTGCAGGCCTGGCTCAGCACCAAGGGCTTCAGCCAACAGTGAGTGAGCATTTTTAGAGGGAACTCCAGCACAAAGCTAGTTTGTAGTACCTATTAGTTTATTTGAAGCTACAGCTTGTTCTCAAGATCCACCAGGAATATCAAGTGATATTAAAGGAATATCATGTCCAACATGTTTAATACCGTTTGTATGCATTATACATGCAGCTTGCAAAGGCACACTCCCAGATTTTTAGTGCACAATAGCGCCCCCAAATGTTAAACTGTCCTCCCTGACAATGTTTATGTTTTGCAACTTAACTGTGGACTGAGGGGAGCTGGAGTTGAACATAAACAGTAAGCTATAATGACATTTAGAGGAATTATTACAACAGGAAAATAAAGAAGTGAATCATGAAAGAAGGTAAGCCTAGATTTTGTTTTACAGTTCAAACACCTGGATTCTTATATCCAGGTTATAGGTGAACTAATGACAATGAAAACTCTCTGAAGACTGATTCTGTTGGTCTTTCCTCCTCTGTTAGGACAGTACAGAGTCTGGGCATTTTAAATGGAGCGCAGCTTTTTTCCCTGGATAAGGGTGAAATCTGCACCGTATCGCCAGACGAAGGCCAGAGAGTCTACAGCCAAATTATGGTGCAGAAGGCCCTTCTTGAGGTTGGTCCAGTGTTATTTTTCAGATTCAAAATTTATTGATCCCCAGGGAAACAGGGAGAAACTGTTTCATGTTACAGTTGCTCCTTTACTGTATATAGGTATAAAGAAATACTAAGAAAATAGAAATGAAAAAAAAAAGAACATATATGTAACACAGTGAGTACATATAAATATCAAATATAAGATTATAGCTGCTGTGCAGCGATGGGTCGGGTCCGGGCATTTTTAGGCAATTCTGAGCAACCTTTGGAACCTAAGACGGTCATCTACCACTATGAGCTAATTGGTTAGTAGCAACTCAACAGTGGCTTCACAAATTGAGTAAGCCATTCACTGTTGTGTAGGAAAGCAGCCATCTATGAATGGAAAGGCAGATTTGAAACCACTGTAAAAAAAATTCAGCTATTAAGACAAAAATCTGAAAATACACATATTGCATCTAGACAGCATGGAGATGTTGGTAATTTGTTTGTAACAATGATTGATTTGCTCCATAAGTGATGAACTTCATAATTTTCAATAGGTTTAAATGTACAAACGTTTCATCAGTATTGGGGCTACAGTTTGATGAAAGTTGTGCAATTGTAGCACATATGGTTGATTTGTTATGAATTTTCAAAGTTTTAGAACTTTAGACACTTGCTGTAGCGCCACCATCAGGACTATTGGCTTGAGTTTACAGCTGAGAATATTTGGCATGAGACTGGACCTTTGTGCAAAGTTTGGTGTGTGTTCACCCATGGGAAGTATGATTTCCTCGGAAGAAGAAAGAACAAAGAAGAAGAATACCTAGGATTACAATAGTGTCCTGGCAGCTTAGCTGCCTGGACCCTAAAAACATACAAATATAAGAAGGGATATGTTGCTCAAGAAATATAAGAAATGTGTACAAATGTGTGCACCGTACTACAAGTGTGCTCAATTTAATGAGTAGAACTGGTAAGAATTAAATAAGAGAGTTGTACAGTATTGTGCAGTTTTCTGGCTGTACCGTATGTTCTTGTGTGTTTGTGTGTGTCTGTGTGTTCTGAGCCAGTTGTTTGCTCAGCCTTGACTTATGAACAGACGTACTGTAGCCTACGTTGTTTAACACAGTGTCACTGACCTACGTTGACTAGAGATTATTTACTTTTCAATTTACAAAACACGAAATGCACATCAGGTCCAACAGAACTCAAACGTCAGAGCTAGAGAGCCTTCTTGTGCTTGGTCTGGTACTAAAAGAAATTCATAATGGGTGTCTTCAGCAGTGTGTTTTAATTTGACCTTCGCTGTGCAGACATTGGATTTTAATGTGATCGAATAGGAGTTAAATTTAAGCATATTTTCCAATGACAGTTTTTAAATGAATGGACTAAAACAGTTGGGAAGCTTCTTTCAAAGTTTGCCCCCCAGAAAACCCAAAGTTTCCTTGATATTTCCCTGCTAAATTACATTTTCTTGTGTCCTCCTCAGGATGTGCGCAAAGCAACAGAACTAGAGACGGCAATGAAGAAACAAAAGCTGAAGATTGACCTGAACTCGGAGAGTGATATAGTGTGACGGACATCCACTGACACAGACATGGCAACAAAGATCAATGGAGATCAATGTGGTTAAGCATATACAGTAAGCTGCAGCTGAATTGTATTCTTTTAATCGTACATACTGTATATCTACATGCTACAAATTCATCAACAAAAGTAAGCTGCGTTAAAAGTAAAGCTCACTGACTAACACTCTGATTGATGATGGGACTATTTTGGATTTTTACATGTATTTAAGAAAGAGGGGCTTTAAAACTTCTTGCCAGAGTTTTACTTCAAGGTTCTGTATACATTGTTCAGAGCATTAATATAGCAGAGAACCAGTATTTGGAGTAATGGCATCCTGAGCAGAGAATGAAGTCAGACTACCTCTGTGTGTGCTGTTATCCGAGCCTCTTTGTTTGCTGCTTTGGTAGCTGGTCCTGCCATATGTACATTTATTGCATTTAACGCCTCGTTCCCGCATAGCTCTGTGTACATTAGCGTGTCAGCTGAAAGTCTATTCATTCCTGTGAGAACCTCTGTGATTGTCAATGAGTTTCCTAAACTTTTGGACTGAATGCACTGTTCTACAGGAAATTTGCACAAAAATTAATTAGCTGACAGATAGATGAATGATTGATAATACATTCTTCCTTAGTAAAAAGTTTGACGGCAAGTTTAGCTATCTAACACTGGTAGCATGTTAACTATGTAATAAGTAATGTGCATGCAACAGGCTCCATTCGCATATTCCACAAGACGAGGTGGCTGAAAACGCTTAAAATGAACTTTTCTGCCATTTCTGCTGTGGCATTTTTTATTTTCCTGAAAATATTTCCTCATGTTGACCACTAGGGGCCTACTCTGTATACCATATGCAAATACACAGCCTTGCTGCCAATTTTTCCCAATGGCCACTCACTCGCAAAGAAAAAACCTGTGGCCTAAAAAGCATCCTCCCCATAGACTGTTATTGTAAAAGAGGTGTCTGGACACCTCAAACTGCAAACAAGGTCATATATGACGATTTATGATTTTACGATTTTATGATGATTTTTGATTCATGGAGGTTTTATGTTTGTAAAACTTTCCTCAAGCCGAGAAAAGCGAGTTCAAAATTCATGAGATCCTCACAACTAGCGGGAGAAACACAACTGCGCATATTCAGTGGGCTGTGGAAGTAAACCCTGAAATTAAACATTTTTTTGGTGGATGCACCAGGTGAGCAGTTCCATTGCAATGAATAGGTGCCATCTTGGGATCCAGTATCTAGGTATTATTATTTTAAATTATGGTAAATACTGACACAAAACAGGTTGGAGCCTATCCCAGCTGACATTGGGTGAGAGGTACATTCACACCTACGGACAAGTTTGAGTCACCAATTAACCTATCCCCAACCTGCATGACTTTGGACTGTGGGAGGAAGCTGGAATACCTCGATAAAACCCATGCTGACATGGGGAGAACATGCATACCCAGGTTTTGAACCAGGAACCCTCTTGCTTTGAGGTGTCAGTGCTAACCTCCACACCATAGTACCACCCCTGTGTGGAGAACCGTGTGCAGACAATCTGAACCAGACTGAATCATAGATATGCTCTGAATGTTGTATACAGCTCCTTCAAGCTATTCTGACCGTTTGGTGTTCATAGTATTTTTTACAATTTAAATATTTCTGTAATAAGTTGTTCAGGCAATATCTAAAAATACTGTACAATAAACCAAATCACATGCTGATGATTAGTTTGATGTGCTAACAACAATGGACTGAAATGTCTTTTTAGTGGTATATATATATATATATAAAAAGGTACATTCTATCAAGAATATCGATGACTCTACAGATGTTTGATTGATTGAGTTTTTATTGCTTGCACATCAATCTGTGTTAATACAGTGTCACTTGTTGCAGCCAGATGCTCTTTTGGACCAAATACACATTCAACTGATACATGATGAATACACAGTTTCAGTCCTGACGGAGACTAAAATGATTTCTGATTCTGTGTTTTTGAGACTTTGGCTGTGGAGCATATCATGACATAATGCTCAACAACACAGCAACAAAGGGGATACATTGCTGTTAATACAGTGGCTTAAATAAAACTTAAGTTAAGCGTATTTTTGTGTCATTTGTATGAGTTTACCACCACCCTTTTTTCCTTATTATGAGATCGACAAGTTATATGATCAAAACATACCATTTTTCATGAGATTAAAGAATCTAGATAAGTAATTTAATTATACATAATGAGTCAAATGTCAGCATACATAAAATCCGCATCATTCAATGCTCAATCAAAACAGGCAGAGATAATTCACCATTATATTACTTACGCACATGTATACACTGATAGCACCAACACATTTTACATAATACTTTGGCTAAACTACGATCACTAGTCCAATTTCAGACAATCCCTGACAAAATTGTGCGCTTGAAACTATTCACCCTCTTATTTAATTTCTTTCTTCTTTTAAACAGAGGTAGGCATATCATTTAACAATTTTGGTTACAAAAATTTACAAGATTACAGTTTTAAAGTAAGATAATTACACTTGAAGTAGGCTATTTGAGGACATACTGCAGTTGTCAGGAAACGCCTCTAAAAACGTTTTTTAGTGCACTTCATAGACTGCTCCCGAAACAACACTACTGTATATAACATTTAACTTAATAGTTATTATAAACCTCACATTGAGGAAAAATTTGTGATATTTTTATTATCAATCTATTAGCCTGCTGGAGCTGTGCATGATTATCAAACAGAAGAAAGTCAACTCATACAAATTAGATCTTACTTTTTCTTTATTGCCTGGTAATATTTCAATTTTTGACATAAAGGAACTTGTAACTTTACAGCACTTTAGACAATCCAGACCAATAGCTATCCAGATTGATTGTTGATTGCTGTAAATCAGGTGCTGAGCCACTGACAATATCTGCATCTGTCATTCATGTTTACTTAAGGGAATACTACACCCACAAAATGATCATAATATTTTAGCCCATTTCCACGAATTCATTTAGGTAGTTTAAAATGTGTAGACTGATATAGTCATTCATCATTACACGTGCATTTTCCAGGTATTTGTGGATAAGAATACTGCTAGCTCTTGCTAACTTTACTCGCTCTTTACATATTCCCGCTGCCAACTGGTACTTAACAAAACGTCAAGGCCCTGCCGCTTTTTGGGAGATAGAAAACCAACGATCCTGTAGATGTCAGTGCAATTTGAAGTGTGTTTGGATTATAATTTTAAGTGTTTGAGAAAGCTCAATAAATCAAGGTTGACTGTCATCATGTCCTGTCAGTCTTCCCCCAGTCAAGTGGATCAGTAACCGCAAATGGGCACACTCTTGACAATAATGTGATGACGCAATGCCAGTCTGGTCTATTTATATCACATGATACTTGAGACATTTCAGTGGTCACGCAAGATGACACTAGATTTTAAATTAGTCATACTAGGAACATATTTCATGTGATGTTAGATTTTTTTAATGAACAGACTTTAAACAACAGCTCAAACAATGTATATTATTTTTTTTCTAATCCATTTCCAGGCCTGGAAAATAGTTTTTCTAATCTCATTACTTTTCCAGGAATTTAATGACTGTAGGAAGTCTGAATTACTCACCCTGTGTTCCCTGGAATTCGTAACGAATTTTTTTTTTCTCACATGGCTCCACGGTGAACAAAGAATCTAAAACTAAGAAGTACTGAGCATGCGACTGGATAAATGTGACTTGGATTATACTATACGAGTTGTGTGAAAGTTTGACCACAGATGTTTTGACGTAGTTTTGATACACAAAGCTATTTTATCTCAGAGCTAGAGCTCAAAGCTATTTTCTTGACGAATTTGGTCTCTCACATGAAAAAGGAAGTAACTGATATCTAAATGATCATTTTGTAGATGAAGAATTCCTTTAAGTTAATCCACTATGGCTCCAAACTGCAGCTCATTTTTTTGCACATATTCATAATACTATATTTATCTGTTGCAGGGTCCAGAATGACAAATGATTACTACACACATCTCACCCTGAGTCACAACTTCTCCTATTATTGCTCTTAAATTAAAGATGTAACAGCTATATTTGTATGTGCATTGCTGCTAATGTAGCTTGATTAAAAAAAAGTCAGTCACATTTGTTTTAACAAAAATCTTTGTGACTCTAAGTGCACTTAGTGAAGTAAATTATTTGGTAGGAACATTAAATTTGACTCATCTGTTGCAATCACTGTGGTGTCATCACACTGTCACAAAGGACAGACCTTTGAGCAGCAGGAGAAGAGGTAGTATTTCTGATTCTCACTGCATCTGCCTCTCAGCATCTTCACACCTCACAGGTGATGGTCTTGTCAATGCAGTCCCAGTTTAGGAGCTCCTTTTTCTGAAACCACAACCCGATCTCCCTCTGTGCCGTCTCCAGTGAATCACTTGCATGAACCACATTCCTTTAAATGACCAACACACATCATTATTTTACCTCCAAGACCTAAAAAAGAATACACAATATCTGCATGGTGACACATAATGGGATCAAATACCTGCTGACATGAAAGCTGAAATCTCCTCTGACTGTGCCTGCCTGGGCCTCAGCTGGGGTTAGTATGTCCCACCATTGTACGGGTTGCCTGGACTACTTTGTGCCCTTCCCACACCTAAATCAAAAATAAAACATCACACATATAAACACAGAAAAACAACACATTCAGAATTTGCAGAGATTTAGAGCAGCTTAACACATGAAATACAGTGGTCTATTTGCTAGAGATCATAAAGCAATCAAAGCAAAAGTAGAGATAATTTTTTTAAAAAAAGAAGAGCTACTGTAAAATACAGGAAAACCCCACAACGATTAAAAAACAGGAACCCTCACCATGACAACCACAGGCCCTGAGGTCATGTACTCCACCAGCCTGGGATAGAAGGGCTTAGTCCTCAGATGAGTGTAGTGCTGAGACAGGAGATCCTCAGACACCTTCACAGCAGAGATGGTTAGAGATTAAACAGAAAAACCTGTGCAGAACATCATGAACGACATTGATTTCAGACATCTGTACCTGCAGCATTTTCAGGCCAACCAGCTTGAAGCCCCGCTGCTCAAAGCGCTGGATGACTTGTCCTATGAGACGACGCTGAACTCCATCTGGCTTTACAGCAATAAGAGTCCGCTCCCTTAGATCCGGAATAGCTGGTGGGACAGATAAAGTAGTAACACCTCAGTGTAAAAATACTCTGTTACAAGTAAAAATCTTGCATTTAAAATCTTACTTAAGTAAAATTACATACGTATTGGTGGCAAAAGACACTTGAAGGAACAGCGTGAAAGATTTAGGGGGATTTAGTGGCAGCTAGCGGTGAGGAATGTATGTAATGATTTGAGGATGACCTGCTCTTCCTCCTGAGCTTCAGCCTCCCTTACAGCTGGATACCGTAATCTAGGCTGAAACAATATATCATGATTTATTAGTTAATTGTTTTTTTCACTGTTTTTCAACAATCTACAAAGTAACTAAAGCTAAAAAATAAATGTAGCGCAGTGGAGTCAGTTGTGTAAATCCCATCTCTGTCATGACTTTCTTTCCCCAAATGTTTTTGCAAAATGTTTTGTTACTCCTTCAAATTAAAGCTGTATTTATCTTGTTGAAGAAAAGGAAAACCAGCCTTGAAGAACAATGAATTCCTAACATACACTGTACTCATAATGACAGGACTATTTTTGGTAAAATAGTTAGTAGCAATCCATAACAAAATTATATGCTTTTTCTACATGAACTAAAAAACCCATAAGTGGTTATATATACCTGTACAGGTATGCAGTGATGATTGTCGGGTAACATGTATGTTGATGGTGTTGATGTTGCCTAACGACACCATACAGTAGCAATTTTAGGCCCAAAATCTGTCAAGACTGACAAGCTGAGCACAGTTGTAAGCCCAGTGAATAAAAAATAAATAATAATTAAAAAAAAGAATGATAAAAAAATAATAAAAGTGGCAGTAAAAAAGTTCAAGAGAGAAAGGAACAAAAGGAAAATGTAGCAAAGCTCCCTAAATTAAATTCCTTTGGCTTTTTTGTAAACAGTTGCCAGTGGTGTGCGTGCGCCTTATAACTAGTAAGTAACATACACTAGGGCCCTTGGAAACTACCTTATGCCACTGAAAGGAGTATAAATAGGCCATAAAGTAACATTAAATGGAAATACCAACATACAAGTACCTTAAATTTGTACCTAAGTACAGTACTTGAGAAAATGCACTTAATTAGATTCCACCACTGACCCTTACAATACTGTCAATATTTGTCACCTACAGGGGAAAGGACAAATATTTACCCAATGTCTACCGCATGCAGGGCAACAGACATCCACACGCCCGCCCGCCCCCCCAACACACACACACACACACACACACGAAAGAGTTTGCATACAGATAAAGTAGCTTAATGAAGTAGGCGCATTTTACGTATTTAGATGCACAGACACAGAAAAGCAGCTTCAACTAACACCACGGCGGAGGTAATGAATGGCTGCATGCGGTCAATTACAGAGACACGTGACCCACCACGGGAAGAACTATACTGGCATTTAACTTTCAGACCGTCTGTGCAAGTCAAGCACAGCAACTGTTTCACGAGCTGGACGGAAGTTCCCTTCAGGGCAATTCAGGGTTCGGGTGTCGTACATGATACCGTGCTTTGACTATTACGCAGAGTGCGTAAGTTTTGGCACCTTTACGCACACCGCAGGTCACTGTGTCCCCAGCATCACATCATCGTCACTATCTTCTGTCTCTAACCTAGTTGCAGTTCATGACCCCCGTGAGTCTGGCGAGCACATTTGTTTTCGCAGACAGTCCCGTTACGTTTGGAACAAATGGACCTGCGCCCCGGAGGTAAAGTCTCTTTGACTCGGTGCCAAAAGCATTTATTATTTAAACCTAAAGAAATATATATATTTTTGTCACCACAGATTCAAAACAGAGTGTCGTTAAGCCCTTTGTGAAAAGCAAAAGTCCCACGATTAAAAGCTGCAGAAGACCAGAAAAAAATAACAAGCAAGGAATCATAAAAAAAGAAAAGTAAAATCGATATAAATTCAGTTACTTACTTGAATTGCTCCTATTCCAAGCGGCTATGTGTCCACCCAGCACTGCAGAAGGAACCCCAGCTGATAGAAGACCTTTAGAGCTTAATTGGTTGCATGAATAAAACGGTAGGAAAATCCTGTTAAAAATGCACCTCTGCAACATGACCATGGTTTTACGTGTGTCCTGTCAGCTTCTGGAGAGAGAAGTCAACCCTCCTCAATCAAAACTCACGAGTCATCCCCCTATCTGCCCGCCCTGATCGATTGACGCTGTAACTAGATCATACTTCACTCCAGTGATGCCAGGCGTGTGTCCGTTTCTCTTATTTCTGCAAAAGCATATCTCAGCATTGACCAAGAATTCAAAAATTCTTCACATTTACGGATGTCTGATTCCATAATTGGATTTACCAATAAACACACTGATACTGCATTTCAGTCTCTACAGTTAGAGCTTTGACAACTTTAAAGTTTTACAGCATATCCAACCCGAAGCTGAATGTTACCCACCTTTCCATCAAGCTGGTGGACTTAAAAGAAATGGACCTGTTTTCAAGCTCCAAAACTGATGGCTTCTACATTTCCCATAATGCAACTCAATAGCAGGCATGAAAACGGGTCAGGGGTGAAAAAGGTGAGAAGGGCGCGCGGACGGACAGTTGGACGGACGGACACTGTAGGGCGCCTGCGGATATAATAAATGCGCATGCCAGCCTGTCACTTAATGTAACATTTACAAAACATATGAGGCACAGTGTGGTAAGGGCAGCAACATGACTTAATGCATTCTTACATCATGATTGACAGACAAGATTTTTTTTTTTTTTTTTGGGGGGGGGGGCAAAGAAACCACCCTATGAGTTTTCTACCATATTGAAACAGAGACAGAGCATGCCAGAAAAAAATATGTTTGATTTAGAATCAAAGTTTCCCTTTTCCAATTTCACAGTAGCCAAATGAGTTGAGTGGATGCAATAATAAGTCAAGCACAGGTTCTGAAAAAATATTGTATTAACAAGGATTATCCCGCTTCTGGCTTCTGGCGGTCTGCACTCAGACTCCCAATGGGCGCGCTGTGGTCGTGCGCGCGCGCGCGCGGGCGGGTGAGCTCGCGGCGCGTGCACGACCAGACTATCAATCACTCACCAAATTCAGTCCGTAAATGAATCCCGCATCACGGTCTGCACTCAGACTCCTCAATGGGTGCGCTGTGGTTGTGCACGCGCCCGCGAGCTCACGCGCCCCGAGCTCACCCGGCCGCGCCGCTTACCCCCCCCCCAAAAAATACTTTTCTCATCGAATCTCCACGATTCACGTAGGTCACCTATTTTGCCTTCAAAACGGCGAATTTCGCCGAAAGGTGAGTGATTTTCATGCCTGCAATAGTGTCTTCTCCAAGCTTCACACAAGTTGTAAAGCAAGCTATGGTTATTGTCTTAGACTTGACAGCCAGAGGACACACAACTGTCCTTAGAGGCTTTTAAGTATCCAATAATAATGAATAAAGTGATCTTGAAACTACGTAAGTATAAAAAACTTATGGATTGCAAGACATTTTAGGTTCATTTTTGATGCAGTGAGTCTGTCAGACTTTAATCAGAACAACTGAAGCCCATAAATTTTACATTAAACTTGTACATATTTAGCACCCAGATGTGAGTTTGAGCCAAAAGCCAGCTCTAATCAAACTGAGTTAGTTAGTCCAGCAATCAAATCCTTTACTTCTTTTCACCTGTAGGTTTTTCTGAGTCACATGAACCTGCAGCTTGTTTTCTGATATCCAACAATTACATAGCTTTAACATGCATGTTCACCCCACCTCATACATGAAAAAGCATTTGCCTTTAGTAGACAACAGTCGAGAAAATCTTTGGTGCACTGTAAGGGGAAACACTACAGGTGAACAGGGTAAATTTTTTTATAGATATCATCATGAAACATCTCCAGTTGATTATTAACTTGAAGAAAATCGTTTGTATTACAGGTTTGCTGAAATTTAGTTTAAATTCGTAAATGATGCATTATCTAAGCAAAGCTCAGAATCTCTTAATTAATGTAAAAACTGTTTTTGCCTGTAGTGTCTTCCCTTAAACATCTTTATATCTAACATGGAAGCTATGTCGCAAGTTGAACCTACAGAAAAGATAATGCAACATGTTGTGTTGTGTGTGAAGTTATCACCCTGTCATTGCTGTGAATTATCCTTCATGTGCTGATGCTTCCCATCTCTTCAAACCTCAAACAGCATTTGTCACATGTGATATGTCACATGCCACACAGGCAAAAAAAAATTATTCAGCAGTTGAAAAAGGTGAATTTTAAAGGGGATTTGAAATGATGCCACTGATGAATGTAAAGCAAAACAGTGTAAACATACAGAAAAGTCTTGAATCTCTTAATACTACCGTTATTCTTACAAACAATACTGTAAGAGTTGGGCACGAAGACCAACAAAATCACAAAATTAATTAATGAATACCTGAGTTTTACTAAAAAAAGCACTTTATTAATCAAGCAGGTTTTCTCTTTTTCAGAATGGAATGATATGAAAGATCTTAAGTTGAGAGTCCGTCTCCTTTGGAGATGAAAAAAATTGAAGGCAAAATGAATAAAAGCAGACATTTTAAAAACTCAAAATGAGTTGAAAGTGCTCAGTCCCAGCCCAGCTTCGTTGCGGAGGCGTGGGAAAGAAGGCCTGGCTCAGACTGCTCCAGGTCTGGGCAAAAGCCAACTGCAGACCAGGTTTACATTTCCTGCCAAATTATCATTGGCAATACATTAGGAGGGCGCTGCTTTAAAAAAATAATAATCATGCGCCAACCTTCTACAGTAGAGATCAAAGAGAAATCATCAGCAGCATCCTCAACCTCCTATTACTCAACAATACAATGTGTGTCGTTCCTTCCTATTACATCGAATAGGTGGAGCCAAGCTAGATTGGAGAAGGAGTGTTGGGCAAAGTGGTCAGCACAGGCAGTCCTTGAAGATCATCGTTGATGTGTGGAGTGGTTCAAGCGGTCATTGTGCTATAGCTTTATGGTGCCAGTGGGCAGGCTACTGTTACACAGTCTGTAGTAGCGTAGGTCATTCACCAGCCGCTGCACACTCTGAGTGAATGATGGCAAGTCCTGGAGAAAGAAGGAAAAAAGTTAAGTCAAATCAATTTACAGAAGAGTTGACAGTGTTTGAGTGCAGAGAAAGAAAACAACATTCAACACAACGGGCAAATAGAGAACAGAACTGGTGTCATGGGCGATACTGTAAATGTTTAGAATTAATTTTTAAAACAATTATACATGATTTAATTAGGTGTAGGTCATACATGCATCATACTTGATATGTATTGTGGCTTGTTCTGTGGGGTAACTATGAAATTACTATATTGTCAACATCGAGTATTAACTGTCAAGTCATTTTTTTTAAACCACTGGCATGAGACTCGGTATGGCGTTTCTGTTCTCTGTGTCCCACATTGACAGACTCGACTCATGTTTTATTTCCGTTAAACATGTTGTGGAGAAATCTTTCTTGCCACATCATACATGTAGCAGTTGGTTAACTCTGTCTCCTCCTAATGCAACATACTGTATGTGCCAACAGACTGCAAAATACATTGCCATTGTTACACATTAGATAGACTGAAAAACAATATTTCATTCTTACCCGTTCAAGCTTGAAATTGCGCGCAAGAACAGCTCGTTGGCTGGTGTCCACACCCTGGCAGCCATTGAGGAACTCTGGCATGAAGGCCGAGTAGAAGGCATCGAAGTCAACAGAGGCCATGTTGTAAATAGCAAGGGTGATTTCCTCTTGCAGAAGGTCGTGACTTTTGTGGAGAAGGACCTGCAGCAGCACGTTGATGAAGTGGAAGAGCATCGAGGTCCGGAAAAGTTTCTAAAGCGCAATAAAAACAAATTAATGACAATGGAGTCTATACACAGGTTATAAGCACTCACTGTAGCTCTCAATCAATCACAGTGTGTGGATGACGGGACAGGCTGTCGTAATTACGCGTGAAATCTTTCATTCAGGATATATTATACAAAAGCTTGGTTTAAATCTGTCAGTGGGGTCTGAGATTTTGTGGAGGACAGACAGATGGATAGGAACCCAATTACTGTTGCTTTAATTACTAGGGACCAATTTTCTTTTTTTGTGTTCCTTTTTTATGTTTATTGTGTTTGTATTTGAAATATCTCCTAGATTAAATCTTATCATAATGTACTTCCTTCTACAGTGATGGGAAGAGGCAAGGGTACAACAGTAACACTGATCCGAGTGCCACTAAGTGCTCTCTTGTTCAAAAAGAGATGCGAAGGCCACAGTAAAATCTAATTAAATTGACACAAGGTTTCTAATGGTACAAATAGGCTAAATTTAAGACATTGTAACATAACTTAAAGCAAAATTTTCCACCAGAACGTGGCATTACATTCACCCAGTAGAATTTAGACCCATCCATTTTGGATTAAGTCAATACTTTTTAAGGCCTTTTATGAGTAAATGTGTATTTAAGACATTTTAAAGACCTGTGGCCACCCTACGACAACTTTTACATCTAACAAGTTTCCAAAACGAACTGCTAACAAATGCAGGGTAAATGAAAAACTTCATAAAAAAGGTATGAAACAACAAGGGTAGAAATGGTCTGATAATGACTGAAAGGTTTCCCCCTTGAGGACAATTTGCAGACTGCTAATGGAGAATGGGTGAAATTCAGAAGTTAAAAGTGAGTGAACAGCTCCACTCCGTGACATGGTCACCTCTAAAAATAAAAGACACTTACTCTGTGATACAACTTGTGCTTGCTGTTGAGTGACTCCAAATAGGAGAGATTCTGCTTGAAGATGTGGATGTCTGGCTGCAGGAAAGACTGTCCAAAAGCCTGGAAAAGACATTTCAGCACAAGTCAGGAAATAAAGTGGGGATAGATTTAACAACATGTGTTATGATAAGATGATTTCACAATTAAATATGAACTACCATTCTCCTGGAAATAAAACAAAAAACAAAACACAAACACTAATCACAGACTACATTTTTTGTTCTTCTAAAAAAGGTATGATAATGATAACAACTTAAGCCACATGCGCACACACACCTGCATGGCAGCTGTGAACTGGGCCTCGTTTTCCATGGTGTCTTCTGCAGCTCCTCTTTGGACACTTGTTAAGACAGACGTTTTAAAGAAGTACCTCCAGTTTTGGTGAAGTATTTGGTATAGCAACTCAAACATCTCTGACTTGACGTCTGGGGAAGATCGCTAGCAAAGACAAAAAAAACATGAGAAATTCTATCACTGAGTTACCTGACCAATTATTTATAAGAACACTTTTTGACTGTAGATGCAGTTTTGTATGATTTCCAAAGGGAGATGTTTCATCATATGCTTATTTAATGGTGCTACCAGGGTAATCACCCAGAGGTAAACAAAATCAAACTCCACAATGAATGTTAATGCAAGACAGGTGAACTCCAACTGACCTCTGCCACAACCGGATAAACCTGCTCCATGCACAGAGAGAGGATGTTAGGTAGGAAGGGCTTGAAAGCTTGACCAGGCTCTTGCACCACCACCTGCAGGATTTTCAGGAACTTCTGTACCACTCGACACCCTGCACTGCCCTCTTGCAAAATACTGGCTGCCAGCTGTTCCCTGGGGCACATAGGAGTGGAGATTACATTCATTACTATTACCTCTTTAAGCAATACCAGTATTGTCAGTGCACACCCCATACCATTTAACCCTTTATCTGTCTAGACGGGGTGTAATACTATTGGGATTCCAACTAATTTAAGTAGTTATGTTTGTAAAAAAATGTTGTTTTTTTTAACCTGGTGAACATGCTGAGAAAAGTGTGGATGATCTGTCCTGTGAAGGCAACACCCATCTGGACTCGCAACGCCTGGAACAGTGTCAAGAAGAAGGCCAACATCTCGTCTGTCACATCTGGGAAAGAGAAGCAAAAATTAACAAAGCTGGTAAGTTGGACAACCCCTGAAAAGAAAACATGAACTTAGTGGTTGCTTGCAACCCCCTGTGGTCAATAGTGCAGTTTTGCAACAGCCCTAGCTGAGTCTGTAGTATGGTAATAAAGACACAAACAGTGACTGTTTACTCAAATTCAGGTTCCTATTCTTTAAATATACCTTGTTTTCTTTCTGTTACACTATTTGACACAAGCTAGCTGCATCTATACAGTTGCTACAGCAGAGACTATGGCACTGTCACTTAAGTCAAAAATGTTTACAGTGTATAATGGTGTAAATCTGATCTTTTGTTACATGATGATGATGATATCATCATGCATGTACCAGTAAAAGGCTGTGCACATTTGTCATAAGAAGTGCCTACTGGGACAGGCCTCAGTGTGCTGTGACAGGTCAAGTAGTTATAGAAAAGTGAATTGGATTGGATCATCTTTGTACAGTGATCAAATATTTAACACATACTTGAGATGGACGGCCAAACTTTAGAGACACTGACCTGGCTGCTGAATAAACACTGGGAAAAGGCTGAGGGACACTTGGACAGACTCCTGAAGGCTCTGGTAACAGATCTGACGTGATTTGGTGGATTCCCCAGAGATGCTGTCCACTATGTCTCTGAGCACAGGCAGGGCCTGCTGTATCACTGCTTTCACTAGAGTAGAAAAAAAGAAAAGACAATTAGGGCAATACAAAAAAAAAGTGATAGGGTGTGAAATAGGGAAAAAGGCACGAAAATATGAGGAAGAAATACGGACTGTTAGCCAGATCGGGTTGCCGTGGAGTTATGTTCACTGTCCCTCTTATTCCCTTGTATTCTCGAGTGAGTGCTGCCATCAGACTGGCATGGTTGCTGGAGCGTGTTTGCCACTGCTGCTCACTCTCTGGTAAGTTTGGCCATGGGAGCAGCAGCATGTTGGACAAAGCCCTACACACCAACATGTGAGCCTGTAAGAGCAAGCACACACAAACATACACGGAGTAATTACTTAATATATTGAGGACATTTTAAGGACTTCAAACTTTAAGAAAAAGATCCAAATTCTTAAATAATTGAATAAATCCATTAAATAATTCATTCATCAAGTCATTTCACATGCAAAACAAAAGCAACAAACACTTACCTCTTGGGGAAGTCTGCGGCTCTGATTCTCCGTAGTAATGAGGTTGAAGATGTTCTGAACAGCTGGCAAAGTGACCAAGAACACGGGCCGCACTGTCGAGGTTATGGAAACCATCAGATGGCACGCTGAAAGCAGCAACTTGTCAGGTACCTGGAGATAAAGACAATGTAAGTGTTGAAAGAGGAACCATTTGGTAATAACACTCTCTACACCATTTCTCTTTTTACTATCTCAACCCTGAACATCTTCCTCCCCCAGTTTTCAAAACTATATGCTTGCATTTTTTTAATGTCACACAGTAGGTGGAAAGGAACTTTAAAATGGTTGCAAAATTACCTTAATAGTGAATAAGAGCTATACTTAAATTTGCTCTTTTATGTGTTTTTTGAGGACATCTTTTAGAGTTTCCCAAAATCTCCTCGTTCTACTGACTGGATGTAGCTTGTTGTGCATGTTACAGCTATTTGAATACGCTCTGCAGCAAGGGAAATCTTAATCAAAAAGGAGCGGATAAATAAAGCAGAAAATAAAGACAAAAGGAAGCTCCTGTAAAGCTGGGCTAAAGGTTTTAAACTGTTGGTTAAATTATACTTCCTCTTTAATTAACCACTCTTTCAACATGACATCAACAATTCGTTTTTAGATCAAGTATCCATGAACTGCACCAAGAAATAAGTTGTCAAAGTCTTAGTATGTTGCAAGCTACCTTTGCAGTGATGAGTGGGCTACTGGCATTTATTGTGGATGTGATGAGGGTCACAAACTGGCTCTGGTTTTGACTGTGGACCTCACTGTAGAACTGTGCAAGCCAGTGGGAGTAGGCTTGCAAAGCAGCAAGGGCCTGTGCATGTCTGTAATAAACAATCCAACACACAAAGTTAAAACAATGACGACATGATGAACTCAGTAAAACATACTTGCTTTTCTTTACACAGTTTAACTTTTTTTTTAGTTTATTTTTTAGCAGGGGCAGCTCACACAGTTATCTGTAATAAATTAAGTACTTTTACAGAGTGAAAATAGAACATGAAGTGTTTTTCATTTGGCATAAATAAAAATTAAAATAAACTAGAAATACTGCCTCTGCACACCAGTCATGTTTCTCTTATAGTTTAGATACACGTCTGTGAAAACATGGATGCTTCACATACATCTTCCCCCGAGCAGTACAGAAGATCTATACAATCAGCACAGTTTCTATCACAGAAGCCATTTCTTTGTAACTATTTTGTTTTAATATTTGTAGATTTTTAGTGCACGACTCAGTAGCACTGAAGCCCAACATTTACATTAAATAAGACTGGCCAAAAGTCAGTCAGGTCAAGTCAGTCCCAGAAATAAAACTTCTCTGTAGTGTCATTATGCAAAACAGCAGCTCTGACAGCTGTGTACAGGGATGTAAGTTTGCTCGGAAATACGGCTGTTAAGTGTCTGAATTCACACAAACACAAACTGTTCACACATTCAGTTCCCCTATTAATTTGTCAGTGAAAGAGCATTTGATTACACAACAATGTAGTCTTGTTTTCTGACCGAAACTTTTACAAACAAGTATTTAAATGCACAAATAATGTTACATCTGTGTTAGGTTTTGCCTTGAACATGCGATAACTCACACGTCAATGAGGTCTGGCTTGAGGACAGAAGGCACAGCGGTCTCCAGGTCGTAAAGGCTGGTCTGCGAGCCGTAGCAAGTCACTTCAACCAACCTTAAAAAGGAAACACATGGTTCGTGGTGATCATTTGGTCTCTAAGTAGAGCAACAGTCAACAAAACATAATCCACCACCACTTATTATTATAAATGCACACCACTTAGTATGGTATGAAAAACACTGAAAACATTTTAACACTAAACAATTTAAAACAGAAACCAACCAACTTCAAAGTATGCTGAGATTCAGTAGTACTGACTGTGGCATGAGTTGCATTGAAATACATGTTAAAACATAAATTACTTTTTAATGTTTTGGAAGAGCATTAGAGCACTGACCTCTCCACCACTGCCAGGGCATCAGTGAAACGTGCAGCAAAGACTTCCCCGATGAAATGCTCAGCCAAGCGTCCGACAGCTTGAAGTAGGGAGCTGAGGTCCCTGAGAGAACAGTGAAGTCGACGGCAATCATTCTCTGCGGTGATATTTAGCCTCCGACCTAAAAGAAGGACATCGTGATGAGTCAGTGCAATAGTGAAATATATTCAATTACCACCCAGTGTGAATGTACCTCAAAAAACTAATTCTTACTTGTGCCAGTGGTGACGATAAACTGCTGCAAACCCAGATATACAGCCACATTGTCTTGAAGGACTGGAAACTTGAGAGAGAAAAGAGGAATAAGGAGGAGGCTGCCACAGGCTGGCATGTATCATCATACATTTCTTGACATGTAATAACAGAATCCATAGAAATGTGAAAATAATTCAGTTTCTTTTGAGTGTCTTTTTCTTTTTCTACTTGATAGCAGGGTCTGAAATTAGCACTCACTACCTGCCAAATGCAGGTAAACTGCTGGCAACTGTGTTTAATATGATCAGCCCTTCCAGTATTTGGCAGACAGAGAGAAGGACACTCTGTAACTGATATATAAAAGCAACGCTACTGGCGATAGAAGCTTATTCATTTTAGTTGTCAGTCAAAGTTCACCCAATAACCACCAATAAAAAGATGTGCACACACACTAGACTCGCCCACTCATTACTGCATCAACTTCACTGCCACACATATCAATTTCATTTGAAGGAATAACTCATAATGAGTGTGTGCCAGTTGGGAGGGAGACAGAGAGAGGGTGATGGTGGATGTGCTCAGAACAGACAGACGCTGGCGATTGGAGCACAGGAAATTAGTTTTCAAGTGTTATTACAGCACTTAGGTTAAAGTAGTAATGCCAAAATGTAAAAATACTCTGTAACAATTAAAAATCTTACAGTCAAAATCGTGATGAAGTATAAGTACATAAGTATTATAACTACTGTTGCATTAATGTGTTCAATTTCAGAAGTGGCAGACAAAAAAAGTCCTTAAAAAAATGAATTTCAGACCATGCTTGTTACTACACACTATATACATATAATATAATATAATATAATATAAATATGTAACATGAACAGTACAGAATTGGATGACAAATAGAAAAAGAAGAGCACAGTATCATAACCTCAGAACAAAAGACATAACCTCTTTGGAGAAACTGGTTCCAAACAGGAACCGATTCAAGGAATTGTATTTAACAGAATTAAATTTCAGTTTTAGAAAATACTGAGATATGAATGAAGGTATGATAGCTATTTCTCAAGATAGCACATTTTACTGAACACTGCAACTCATTGCTGATTTGTGTTCTATTCTGACATGTTGTAGTGAATCTAAACTAAACCAAAACTAACATTAATACCAAAACACAAACTGTTTACATTGTGTTACATTCTTACAAAATGACGTGACGCATAGTGCTGTGCTAGGGCAAATATACTATTGCGCTACTGTTTGTCATCTGAACTGACAGCCTTTTGTAAAAACAAAGTGAAACACATGACTCTACACTTCACACTTCTCATGAGTGAAGTGTGTACACAAGTTATGTAAAACTGCGCAACACATGGGTGTCATCACCCTGATTCTGCCTCAAATGTGACATTCAAATGGAAGAAATCACTGAAGCTGAGTAAAAGGGAATGTTAAGACTTTTACTACTGGTAAAAAAAAAACATTTAACTGACCTCCAACTTATAAATTATTTTCAAGTCTTTAAACACCTTGTTGTGTGTTTACAGTCAATTATATCTACAGTATTGTTCCATTAGTTTCACCAATTAGTTAACTAGTGACACCGCATGAATTATTGAGCAACATTGTTGTGTAAAGTTCCAGTGCAATCTAACATACTTTACACAATGATATGGAGAGGTGGTTGAAGTCTGTTCATCATGACTATGCTTGAGGTAACCTTGATGCATAATTTTAACCCACATCTGGCAGCCAATTAAGGCCAAGTGGTCTAGTATAATATTCAGGAGACAGTATTGCTTTTATGTTTTGAAAAAAATCTACTCCTGCAGCTAATTTGGAATTCTGAAATGGTAACACACTCCAGCCAAGTCCACTTGAAGATGCCAAAACAACTTACAAAATGTCAAGGTGACACCAACAATGATCCCTTACCAAAGTAGAGAATGCATGGGATGGGAGCAGCTCCATCACCTTGGCAACCACCTCCAGACTCTGACGCAGGTACCTCTGCCACTCGGTCTGTTGCTATAGTTACCAAACGAAGGAGAACATTCAGACTTTGAAGAAAATATATAAGACTGTGCAATGTAGGCCTGTCTTAAAGAGGTTAATATGCCAATAATATAACAACCTATAATACATACAATTCTAGTTCTTGAAGAGATACACAGGATATAGAGTGTGAGGAAAAAGGGTGCAACCGACTGACTGTGAAATATATGTAAATTGCTCTTACGTCATCATCCAGAGTTTCATCATCCAGCTTTTCTAACTGGGCCTGGTTGTATCTGAACTGTATGCGATTCAGAACTTCCCTTAACAGAAGAACTAAGGCATCTTTGTACCTGTTCAACAACACAAGATATGTTAAACATGCACATTTTTAACACTTCATTTGAGATCACTGATCATTTTTACTTTGAGGAGCGATGAAGTTGAAAAAAAGCTTTAACAGATTTTCTAGTCAACTTACCTATTTAGAACACTTTCTCTGTCAGCAAGTCTGCTTTTGATTTTGGTTGTTAGAAAATCCAAAAAGACACTCCATATATCCAAACAGGCAAAGTAGCCTTCATGGGTAGGCTGTTAAATCAGTGAGAAGAGGGTTTGCTGTCAGAGCTCATGTTTTGCTGGAAACCTATGCTACATTACATAAGCAAATGACTGCTTGACACAATTATCATTACCTGGTTGAAGGTGTACTTGAAAAGTAGGCCAAGAAACTCTACTATTGGAAACTGAGGACTGGACTCAATCCGCCTCAAGTGAACACTGACAAACAGGCGCAGAAAATCTGTGAACTTTTCCAAGTAACTGTAAAATGAAAAAGAAAACATGTTACCACAGAAACATTGCACTCAGAAGTTATTTCACATAGTTTATGTGGATTGATAATAATCTAGTTTCTTACATTACCCAGAATTAATTTCTATCTTAGCAACGGCCAGTGACAATGTGGCTTGTGTATCCACACATACTACAAGATCACTTGGGCTGTTGCTATAACCGCAATATTGCAATACTGCACTATTGACAAGCCAGCTGCAGGGGATGGCAAGTAACTGCCACAACCAATGCTCACATATTTTTATGGAAACACTGCATAATTACACAATGCCAGCAGCATGATGAGCATAATAGTGCATACCACTCTGTTTAGCCACCCTTAATCACCATAGGGGGAAATTTCTTGACCACAACAGCCCGAAAGATCACTCATGAAAATATCAAGCCTGTTTGATAATGATTGGGATGTCACAGATGAGGTGAGGCGAGGTGATGAAATGAGTGACTAATGTCTGGGATGGCAAATATACACCTTATATATACTGTATAAATAAAATTTAATGGTATCATAGAGACTTGAGATCATTTTCTGCTACTGTCTAGTCAATTGAAAAAATAAAAAAACCCAAATAGTGTATTTTACAAGTTTTTAAGTTGCCATTTTAAACACAGGCAGAAAGAATAGATCAGACTAACACACATGTGATGCAGATATGGTATATTGCTGTATGGAGCCAGTGTGCACCAGTGATGAAAACAAAGGCGTTTTTGAGAGCAGGACTTCTGAGAAATACCACAGTGCAACTTCTGACTGCCTTGAGTATAAAAAAAGTAACTATGACCAGTTGCAGACCTCATGCTGAAGCTGTTATGATAGAATACACTCACTCGTCTGCAAACACTTGCATATGTGCAAATATTAGTGTCAACTAATGGACTGAGCCATACCTCTCATCAAGATCCTGTAGGCGGCTCTTGACTGTGTGAGCGTTATTCTCTCGTGTCAGCCTCTGCAGGAGAAAGAAGGTCTGCTGGAACATGCGCAGCAGGTACTCCTCAAAATCCATGGGCACGCAGTTCTTTGACACCAGCTCATTGATACAAGTCATGGCGAGTACACCAAGCCGTGCACGATCCACCTTGCTGCTCTCACTCTGCTGTACGTTTCGCCCTCCTCCATTCGTTGTTGGTGGCACTGTCCCAGGATTAAGCTGACCATTAGAAGAGGAGGAGTTTGAGGAGATAAAGGATCCTGTCTTGGCCTTTGTCCGCAGATCACAACCAAAACGTGCAAAATGAAAAATGGATGCCAGTAGTGTGGGAGTGATGCTTGTGGACAGAGGGATCCAGCTGAACAGGTGAGCCAAACACTCCAAAACGAGACAACAGAGCTGATGACTCTCATTGTCCAATGCCGCCATGGGCTGGCAAAGCAGCTTTGAGTACTGGCTGCCCTGAAACAAACTGCCCAGCAACTCCACTAATAGATTGAGGAGACAAAAAACAATCTGGTTAACACACAAATAAAAACAAGCAACAACTACTACGATTATCACCAAATTACTAGCAAATCTTACGCAACTAAAGGACAGTTCACTCACCACTTTCCCCTGAGGTGGGTGAGGGAGGAGGGGTGGAAGCTATGATACTGTGCTTGTCCCAGTAGGTCTCCAGGATACCTGCAAAACAAGAAGTAACAAGAACTTAATTATACACATTTACTGAAGGTTTTCCACCAAAACATTTGTTCCGACTGACAGCCTGAATAATTTTAGGTGGATTTTTAGCTTAAAGGGATAGTTTGGATTTTCTGAGGTGGGTTTGTATGAGGTACTTAGTCATAGTGAGTGTGTGACCTACAATGGATGGCAGTCGGCGTGCCCCCAGTTTGGAGAAGCAGGCAGGAGTACCACCATGGAAGCTAAGCAATGTACTGCTGTGCATGGGGGGCGGCAAAATATAATATAGCCACCTCAAAAAAGGCCCACTTATAAAACAATCAATAGCAGTTTTAAGTGGATGCTATACAATATTTTCAGTGCTTTACCTTACCGTCAGGCAACCCTTTACGACGGGAACTGAAACTGTTATTTATGCTCTCTTTAAACAAAAAGTGTAATTTTACCTTGCTGAACACAAGAGTTGCTCATCTATTACTGCCTCACTCGGTTAATTTGTGTCATTGTATGACTTTGGTGTTTAAAAGGGTTAGTTCAGATTCACCATTCACTGTCTGACGTTGAGGTAAAGCAATGATAATATTCTAAATATAGTGTTCACTTAAGTTGGTACAATTTTTTTAGCTGGCTAGAATGTGGCTCCATGTCCTAAAATCTGTTCACATCAGGAAATCACTGATCAAACAAACAAAATTACAAAAAGTATTCTCACCTGTCAACAGTCCAAGCACTGTCGGTACCTGCTCCAGCAGCAGTTTACGTAGCTCTTCTTTTCTGGCAACACTCAGGTCTTCTCGAGGACATGCAAGTTCCTCTGATGTGGTTTTCAACATCACCAACCCCAACGGAGCCAGAGCTGGGGACTGGATCAGCTGTAGTTTGCAACACATTGACAAACAATAGCTCTATTATTTAAGATAAAGATTATTGAATTTTGCCCACTAAGACAATGACTGCCGCCATCGAATACACTATTATAAAATAAAACAATGTAGTGTGAATGTTTAGGTTGTCATCTTCTCACTGAATTAATCACGAGACAAGATGCAGCAGGATCTATCGTATGTGGTTTATCACCTTGACTGAACAATTTCCTGTGGGAAACTCTGAAGTTCATATAATCTGTTACTTTCTTTTCTGTTCAAAATCTGGAGACATACAGTAAAAGGGGAGATGCATTTAAATTCAAAGTGTGGAACAACTTGCAGATTAAAGAAAAATGGTAATAATTTTCTCTCAACGTCCAACAATCATGTTACACTGTATCTATGTATACGCAACGCCTATCAGCTGTGATTAATTAACTCTGGAAGACGAGGGACCTTCATTGTAGACTGTTGACTTTTGTATTTAAGTTTAATTAATGTAATGCATGTAATGCATTTTAATTTTGCAATGAAAGGAAATTGACTCTGTCCCTCTTTCATGATTTAATGACAGCAAACAGTAAAGCTTTTTCATTACTGTGCTCATGAACAATTTCACGTGTCCTTCAAGCGGTAGTAAAGTGTTGTGGGATAATTTGTTTTTTGATAGCAATTCTCTTGTGGGTCATGACATAGCTTCTGCATTTGTTCACATCCAGCCACATCCTAATATCATACAGAAACCCTTTTTTGTAGACTGCAACGCTAACTAATATGAACACAATGTTCCAAATGTACAGAGGTAAATTCGAAAAGAAAGTAAACCTGAAATGCAGTTTGAATAAAGTTGACAGATATGCAAGAGGTAAAGGGAGAGGAACACTTTTAAGGGCATCTTCACCTTATGAAAGAACACATGTTCAGTGTAACATAAGCTATGGTTCTGTAGTCTTGTTTTAATGTAACTTGTGTGTTGTTGTCAACTTCTGTTAAGTATTAGAAACATCGACAAAAGCCTTTTTAATAGCAGAAAAAACATCAGCAGAGCTTACCTGAAGGGTGTTTGTAAAGAAATCATGGTAGAACATTGGCCAGTCCTGGCGACCAATGTCCACAATGACTTTGCACAGTTTGTTACGGATGAAATAGGGCACCGATTTGTGCTGAGTAAGGAGGAGTTTTGGCAGACAGCTGCGAATCTCCATCTTGTCTTGTGAAGCAACACCGATCCACAACTTGTTCACCAGGTTCTGAATGTAAGAGGAAATAATCAGCAGTCAAAGCAGTGTTTGAAGGACAATATGATGCCCATTGAAAGACATTTTTACTAGCACACCTTCCACTACAATCATGATACTGTAAATGAAACACCTACATCTAAGCATGCGTATCTTAGATTTGCGTTGAAAAAGGTGAAAGTATGTAATTAGGGGTCACAGGATGTTCAGCCTTTTATTCCATGGGAAATGTATTACACATTTTGCAAACTTATTTTTCAGAATTAGAGAAATGAGGAAACAGGAAGAGCATGAAACAAATTTTCTTCTCAGAACTTAAACCAATACTTTTCTCTGTGCACTGTCCTATTTTCAAAGCATCAAAAGGTAAAGAAGGCTCCTGACTGTACCAGGAACTGAAAATATGCATCTCCCACCTACAGGACTTACTTCAAATACTGTGAGGCTGTACATCATTACATACTCATTCCGAGTATTGGAGAGAAAGAACAAGCAGTGGCGCCATGCTCCGGTCTGCTGTGCAAAGTTATTCAGCAGCTCCTCTGCAACAAAAAAAAAAAAAAGGAAGTAGGCATGATCTCTGACAGAGGTACATGACAATGAAGTAGTTCACTTGCAGACTGAAAGTAATGCGTCACAACACAGGAAGTGCATAAAAGAGCAACAAAAAACACTTTTAATAGAAAGCAAATAGCTTCAGATCACATTAAACACTTTACAGTGACAACTAGACCTACACTACAGTATATTCCAGTATACAGAGCGTTGTATTTGGAGATCCAGACTTGCTAAGGTGGATATGTATCATGTCCTTGCTTCTAATGTGTACTGGTAGGTTTTTAAAGGCCACACTTACCTATTTCTCTTTTTCGCTCATTGGTTGTGCAGCTGTGAAAGAACTCAGTCATAAGGCTCTCCAGTGCTCGCAGTGATGCCTCCTCTGAAGCCTAGTGGATAATAAAAAAAGGTCACATTAAGTACAAAATACGCATTTATATTTTAGAATATGCATAATTCGAACAACTGAATGCTGTATTCATAATCATCTATCCATTCGCATGACACAAATCACACTCACACTGAGTTGGCAATATACTGATATCATGATACACGACTAAATATCGTCTTAGATTTTGCATAGTGTAATATTCTAAGTGTTGTCAATCCCTTGTTTCTATTATTTGCCTTTACCCACTTGTGCATCACATCAACATTTCTTTTGTTTATTTAACAAAAATCTCATTGCGTAAATGTGTAGCGAAAGCACCAATAGTCAACCCTACCTATATCATTTTATTTGATTTCTCCATACTGCAGAGCCTTATTTTAGACCAGTATCTATCTGTTTGATGGATACAATACAGTGGTGTATGTCATGCAATATACATGCGTAGCGAATACTCAACTGAAGACCAGTCATGTACAAGAAACCCATCCTCACACTGACGAGAGCAATGCCCTTCACGTATCTTGACATAACTCATATTTATTATGCATGAAATGTTTATATAAGTTCTTTAATTTGTTAAAAGTGCCTGTGTGCAATTTAACATGTTGCCCTGTAGGCTGATTTAAAGAGGTAACCTTTTGCATGTTAATGCTTGCAGGCATATGCACCATCATGCGCAGAAAGGTCACTTAGTGAGCTGGAAACTTATCTTCTCATGTCAATTCCTGCACATAGCACTCGTTGGTATTGCACACTGATTGTTGGGTGCATTTTGGCATGGTTTCACAAAAACATAATCCACACATCTTGGTACTTCCTCGGCTATAACTGCAGTCTGATTTGCTCACATAGTTAAGCATGAAGACTGCCCAGAATCCCAGTCTTGGTCAAACAAACCAAATTAAGCTGTATTTAAACAACTGCGTTATATCAATTGTAATACCATGCTTTGGCAGGTGGAGGAAGTTGGGCCCTGCCTAGCATTAACGAGATAGCAAGTTGAGATCTTTATATAGCAGCTCCTGTGGCAGGCAGGTCTAAATTCCTCAAATAAGCCACAACTTGCCGAGGCTCAACACTACTCGCAGCAAATATTCGGTTTTGCAAGATGGGCGTCTTGTATCGTGAAATGGCTTAACGAGCTGTCACATCCCGTGAAATACCTGGCCTCTCAGAAACCGTTATGTGGATTAACAGACATAGAGAACAGTAATGCACCCAATCACACACATTTACCTGTATTTTAGGATATATAAGTACTGTACAATGTTAACATAACTATGGGTCTTCCTGTTTAAATATACGAACCAAAACCTTGTACACCCACGTTAGCCGTTAGCAAATAAGCCAGGAAGACAAGGTGAATAACTCATGTTAGGTGATTAATACGCGTTAAATTATACTTACCATGTTTAGCTGTCTCGGTTGCTTTCTTCACTTTACTTGTTCTCGGATTAATTACAGCAATGAGCCAACATTAGCTCGCTGGCTAGCCAATTCTGTAGCTAGCGTTAGCTAAGGTGTTGCTGGCTAACGTAACCGCAAAGGGGGCTCATCATGCTCTGCTCGCCTGCTTAGGTCGATACTCCACACAAAACTAGCTAGCAAAGGTTGGCGTCGTTGACCTGCTCACAATAACAACGTTAAACACTGAGCCGAGTTTGCCTTGCTCGAATAAAACGCGTTTTTGCTTACCAAGCATATGGGCTTAAGATTGAATCAGCTAACTCATCTCTGTCTCAGTTAGCTGCATTTTCGTGAAACGTTATTTCCGTTTACCGTTAATCTAAATATAGCAATATTGTTTTTTTTGGAACATCTAACACTGGCTCCTGCACCGGAGAAATGTGCAACGTTAATTAGCTTTCAATGTGTAGCGGTTCGGAGCTAAGTTACCCAGCTGCTAACGCTGCAGCGGATGGCTAACTCGTTAGCTTTTCTAGAAGGATGAAGGCATAATTTTCGTCAGCTAGCTGTCAAACCTAGACATGCTTCTGGCTGTTGGTCACGACAACTTGCCTTAACCGTTTGTAATTTCAAAGCGTGTGAATATGCACACTCAAGTTGTACATCTGACACATTTATAACAACACTAAATATATAATACTATACGCGCTTGTTCCTGTTATTCCCCTTCTCAATGCTTAGGGCGGCTCAAGAATACAGCTAGCTTGCTGGTTACAGGGTTTACTTCGCAACTTCCTCTTTTGCTGCAAAAATCAACCAAACCAATCAGCTTGTGTCAAGTCGGTCACAATAATAAAAGCACGGTCTCCGGTTATATCTATAAGAACAACAGCATTTTTCTTGACAAATGCTAAAGAGAGTTTTTGAATAACATTGTGTCACTGTGCAAATGCATTTAAAAAGTAAGCGGCACTGAGTTATACATGAACGAAAATATGCTCGCTCAAAAGTCATTACATGTTGTATAGTCTAAGCTCTAGAGGTACATGCAAAATGCTCATTTAATATTAAATATTTGCTAGAGAAAGTAAACTTGTAGTTCCTTCACACTGATTTGTTATCTGAAGGACCTGCAACAATACACAATTTGATCAAGTCTGCAACACTAGGGATATTTAGATTTATCTCCACTTCAATACAGTATATCTACACTGTGAATTCTGTGCAGTTTATTCCATGCAATATTTATTAATTCCCCAACACTGTTTAAATTGTTCTTACATTGTTTTAAATTTTAATACAACGCACCATGTGTGTATTACATCTAATGTGCAATTATACTGTACAGCTGTCAACATATTAATATATACATATTCTTGTTTCTATATGTGCATTAGTGAAAGGTGTCTATAGTGTAAATAGTATTGAGTGTATAGTACTTTATATATTTCTAATTCTGGTATATATGTTTTGCATTTGATCTTTATTCTGTAAGTACTCTATTGCTGTTCAACTTGCTTTTCTATCTATGCTATTTGAGCTGCTTTTACATGTGAATTTCCCCGGTGGTGGATCCATAAAGTTTAAGCTTATCTTATATTAAACACTGAAATCCCGGTTGCTGTTCACTGGGTGCAATTAATGTAGCATATTGTTTGAATTAGTTATGAACAATATGTGTCTGCCTGCAACAATGACATGCTCCTGTCACTGTAAACCAATGTTGAATGACAGTGGAATTTCACCCACAAACAAACACACCACCTGAGGTAGCGTGACAAATTAAGTCTCCAGCACATGGTGCATGAGAAAGGGCCATTCATAGTCCATACATACATACATAGATTAAAACACTTTAATTGCAAACCCACATGTATACATACTTTGTACACCTTTAAGAGATGGACTACACACAGGGAATCTGATGTCACTGTTCCCTTTATACACTGTGGACCCCATGGGGTATATACCAGTGTTACAATGTGTTTGTGAAATTGGGTTAAAAAACATGAGCCACCTTTAACATCCAGATCGTGAAAAGTCACATTCCACACTTGCTGTCACAAAGGCATCCTCACAGCAGTGAGGGCCTTTCACCTTCACACAAAAAGCATTAAAATTTTTACTTAATTGTACCTTTAAAAAACAAGCCGCACAGTGGAATGCAAACTTTGCTCTGAAGTTGTCTAATTACATACAACCTATACAACAAATACTTCATAATAATTATTTCTAATAGAGCACGTAAAACATTAAATAGTCTTCACTTCTGTGGCATAAAATTAACACAACAGAAAACAATGTAGATGATAAAATTATTTAAAAACACATTTATAAGACTGCTTCCCAGAGGCAGTAATCCCAAAAAAATCTTCAGCATTCTGGAGACAAAGGTGTGGTTTTTCCTCAAAGGTAACAAAAACCCTTGTTCAGGAATTTCTGGTTCAAAAGTGGTTCAAACTTTGCTTATAACAAAGACAGAGTCCATCCATCAAGATAGTTGAGAAGAGTTTGTGCAAAAATGTACATTCCCTGATTGCTGTACTCTGCTAAGGAGCAAGTTTGCCAGAAACATCCGGTTGTAGATGTAGACAACATGTAAAGACAGGCAGTCAGGTAAAATATCCTCAATATTCCAGTAATGGGTATTTTTATCTAATAAAAAGCTTCAAGTAGATCCTTTGTCCTTGGTCAGTCCACTACTGGGGTTGCGATTTGTGACTATGAGGTCGTCATTTTTCTTGAAGGTGTTCTGTCTTTGTGCTTGCATGCTATACGCCCAGGCTCTGTCCACACCATGTCCCTCAATCCTGCAGGGTGTCCAGTCAGGTAAGGGAAAACGACCAGCTACCACTAAGGCGTCATCAGGAAGCTCAGTCTGCAACTTCTGCTGCAATAATGAAAGCTGGTGACACAAGAGCACAATAAAAAATTACTGCAATATTTCAATAGAAATTTACCCATGATGATGAATCTGAATTCAACTGCAACTTTAACCATGTGCTACATAACCACATAATTCTTACTAGGTTTTATGTAGAATCCAGAAAAATGTATACATTATTAAAAGGAGGTTGCGCTTCAAAAATGGGATTCTTACAGGAGTGTGAAACACAAAATCCAATCATCACAAATGTGAAAAGCATCTCTTTTCAACAGAGATGCTGCAGAAATGCGTAGCCGTACTTCCATTGTAATGTGAGTAATATAAAGAAGCATAATTTGAGTATTTTGTCCTTACGTGACTTGGAAATTTGGGATGTACTACCTTTTCAACTTTTTTTTAGAATATGCTCTTAAAAATGTAGTATGGTAAAGTTACACAGATTTCTTTTAACAAGTTGCAACTACTTCCTGAAACACTTTGACAAACAAGTTATTAGCGAGGCTGCTTTTCCATTTGTAAAAATTCACTGAGAGGAAGAACCTTTATATAGTAAAGTATCTTCTTCGAATCATGCTCAATCAGTGTGATGTGACTCAAATGTTATTAAAACAATGCAACAGCAATGCAACTTGACAAAAGGGCTTCCTGTTTCATGACAGAGACAAGAGTTTCTGTTATGTCAGCAGGTAGGCAATGGGCTCACCTTCATACTTATAAAAGTTAATATTTAATTATTTGCTTATCTGTACACCACAATGAGGTGGTCTTTACTTAATGGTTTATAAGCCTCTGTTCATTATATTACTCACCACGCTAGGAGCCAAAAACACTGTGACATTTTTGCATTCTGTCAAGTTGACCTGTGAAACAAGGCAGGTGGGGAAAAAGGCCACTTTAATAACATTTCAGCTTTGCATAACACATGTAAAAAAATATGATTTTATAGTATTAAAAATGGCAAAAATAAAGTAAACCACAAGGTTACCTAGACAACTATGAAAAACATATGTGTATTATTCATAAATATGTTAGTCAGTTCACATATGCTAATAACAAATTGTGTTTTCAGCAATTTAGAGGGAGGGAATTGAACTGTGTCATTTTGGCTATTTATTCCTTCTTGGAGTGACAACATTTCTATTCAAATTTAAACAGAAGTGTTACTAATGCCAAAGTATGAGTGATAAATGCCAAACCTTCCAGAGATCTTCCCGTCGATATGACACCTTCTCATGATGGCCTGCTCTCCAGGCATGAAAGCGAGACAGGTGAACAAGCCAGGGGTTGAGCTCATAGCCGACAGCGGGAGTGAAACCCTGTCGATGGGCTTCCAAGACCTAAGAGTTAAAAATGATTTCAATCAAAACCTATTTTTCACCAGTTCTAGAAAATGAGCCTACACATCTTGCTTGTACTTACAATGCGACCATCACCAGATCCCAAATCCACAAGGCCTCCCTTTCGACCTCTCAGCAATGTCATTACATTATCCACTTGAGCTTTGCTGGCAGGGATATACGGCACCTGGAAGACATTTTAAAGAGGTTCTGATAAAAAGAATATTGTACAGTACAAATGTTGCAAGACAAGTTGCATCAAAAGTTATTCCAGACCTGTAACCTCAAAGGGACTTTTCTGAAGCCTGGCTGGAGGACTCCCACCCACATTGCGTATACAGCAAGCCCAGTGCCAGCAGCGATCTGTGCAATACCCCATCCTCCGAGAGGCCTGGTCTTGAGCTCGGCAAAGACCTCATCTGGTGCATCATCATCCATTCCTGCATGAAATATGTAGGGTAGGGTCAAAATTAATCTAAAATTATAAATTATACTATAACGCTCAAGGAAAGGGTTCTAAAATATTGAAAATGAAAATGTATCCGTATCAGAACATTCCCCTGGGTACTCTCAGTGTCCTCTGTAACATATTTTCCAATTCACTGTCTATCACAGGTTTGAGTTTTAGTATCCTAGCTTTTGGATTTGGGAGAGAGTTGTTTATTTCTACTAATATTTTTTTTAGCTGTCGTAAGTCATAGGAATAAAATGTCTGGACTTGTTGAAAATGGTTTAAGTTCCCCTTTCAGGTATTATATCTCACTCTGCACACACAGTATATACACCAGTTTGGCAACCTGGCTCAGTGATTGCAGACTATACATCCATTTATTTTTACATACGTATATTTTCGCATTGCTAGATTGTTTTTCTATTTTCATTTTTTCAGTCATTCTGCACCCAAAACGCACTTTGGATATAGTTTTACTTACTAAGAGGATTTGGGTGCAATTGTTCCTGTTTAGTCATTAACTTGCTTAAACATTAAAGTAGCACACGACTGCACACCATACTGAAATAGTGAATATCCATATTGATGTTTTAGACACAGCCTTGTGTACCGATATTCTGCATTTTGCCCCACATTAGTGACATTTAGTGGTCTCATATATATATATATATATATATATATATATATATATATATATATAAATCATTAACCTTTGGCTGAAGCTATTTCGATCTAGCCTAGCGATATCTGTGTGACAGACGGACTGTGTGCAGCAGGTTGAGGGTCACATGCATGCAGTTAGTTTGTATCCAGACATTGTCTGACTGAGAATACATAATGACACATTCATTAGCAACAACGTAACATAATGCTGCAACACATGGACACAGACTGCAACAATTGTGCTGGTGTCAAAGAAATTAACAAGAAATATCTCATTGACCTGACGGAGTGCGTGCGGACCACTACCCTGTAGGACCGGTCCGTCTACGAAACATTCCGTCTATCCGAGAGCTTACTAACATTAGTTCCGGGAATGTGACGCAGGCATTTTCAGGGTAAACATATAAAACCTAAATGAGACATGTAGAATAAAGTAATTTTGAGGAAATATCATTACTTTAACCTTTGATTTGCTTGTTTTTTTTTCTGCCGGAAGCCCTGAGCCCAGGTGTTAAAGCACCATTGCAACTTTTAAAAATCTAGCGATAATTTCTGTTTCCTTTAAAAAATCTTTTTTTTTTTTTAAAGAAAGCATGCCTTCCAAACCCGTTTCTTTGAAAATCTGTGGTAAAATAAATACCAAATACATCCATTTAAAGTTGTATTCCCCTCCCTAAAAGCCAAAAAACAACCCCCCCCCCTAGCGTTTCAAAAAAGTATTTGACATGCTTCCCCTTTTTGCACTCATTTGACAGTATTTTATACAATTTATCTTCTAGTGTCACAGACTCTCACAAAGTCCATCCCTAAATGTGATGTTAACACCATATTTGGTAACTAAATGCAGCTAAGAATGATAGAAACATTTGCAGAAGCAGTGTTGCTGAAAATTCCCTCCCAGTTCACAGAAACCGATAGCTCAAATAAAATGGTGACCTTCTACTGCCACAGAAACTAGAAGATTGACATCGTAATAAAGAATGTGACAATGTATGATTAAACATTTATGCAATGGCAACACAACTGAAATTCCTATTTGGGTTACAAGTTTAAGTGTTCTAGCTCAAGTCAGACCTTCTGGATAAAACATTATTGCTGCCTTTCACTAAAATAAAATAAAATATTCGTTCCATAACAGCACAATAATTTTATTTGAAATATAACATAGATGTACATTTTATATTAAAGAAACATTTTACCTCATGTATAAGTTTTCTCATTTTTTGCAAAAGGGTTAAGAAATACTTAGTATCAAAATAATTTGTTTAGACAAAATCCAACTTGTACAAAAAAAAAGGAATGTCCATATCCAAGTCGCCTCTGAACACAAGGAAGTGCCCCTGTCAGTCGCTGTCTGCATCATCACTGATGATGCCCTGCAGGTTGGCCCAGTCTGTTGCTCTCCTGCGCCCTCTGTGTGTATCATTCTCCTCGTCACTATCAGAGCCAGAGTTCAGTGTACGCAGATATGTGGAGGACGGAGGGTCAGGTTCTTTCTGCCATGCTCCTCTGCGTGTAGGTCGGCCTTAGAGAAGTATCCACATTAGCAGGTCTCATTAATCAATATTTGTATAATATGATAAACAATAGTAGTGAGTAAATCACCTCTAAACTATAGACACTGTTGCAACAGCAACAACATTGTGGATAAACTGTGCACTTCTGGATCCAACCAGGTTATAAATCCCACCCATTTTACAGTATGTGGTGTATGCAATAAGCTTGATATTGCATTAGATGGTGGACAGTTTCCCATTTAAGAAATCAGTCAATTTCTACACTTGTTCAATTGACCCAAGTACAGCAAAATGAGACAAACCATTAAAGGTAAATTGTGCAGGGTTTAGTGGCATCCAGTGGTGAGGCTTTAAAACTGCAACTGCTCCCATGTGCCAAGCAGGTAGGAAGACTACAGTGGCTGATGCGAAAACATGAATAGCCCTGTCTAGAGCCAGTGTTTGATTTGTTGGTTCTACTGTGCAACAACATGGTGTATTTGGAGAAAAAAAGAGATAAATAATTACCTTGTGTGGAAATGATGTTGCTGACATCAAGGTCAGCTAGTTCCTTGGCTTGCTCTCTCATCATTCTGACTTTTTTGCATTTCTTAATCGATGGCTGACCTGTGTGGGAAAACACATACACACATTATCACATTAACCCATGGTTCCCCGAGTTTATCAAATGATGCCAATAATTAAGTTAATAGCTTATTACACAGTTTACAAATGATAAATGTTACAGCAGGTTTGGGCTCATCTATATAAGCACAACAAACCAAAACTATCTCACTGTGTAGTCATTCCATAAAAGTAGAAAAGGGGGAAAGCAAGACCCCACTACAGATGTAGGTACTTGGTAAATGTCTTGAAAGCATGGCATTTAGATTTTAATACGTTTTGTGTATGTTGTGTGTGAAGTTGGCCTTCTGGTGAAACTACAGTACAAGACAATTTGTTTTCTGGGGGCCACAAATACTTTCAAGATTGGGGTGGCGGTGGCAATTAAATCTTGAATGCATCACGATTCTCCACTGAAAGATTGTCTCAATGCAAAAAAGCCAATAATTGGAAATTAAAAAATTCAAAATTCAAGTATCAGCTTTATAATTGCTTCTAACGATTTTGAAAGACCAAGTTGTATGTTCCTCACATTCCTTGTAACAAAATACATCCATAAATGTTTAGCCCTGTGAAGAGGAATTGAAAAGCGAGGTGCCTTGAGATTCCCACCCCTAGTTACCTTACATACAAAAGGCAAATATAAAGGCAACTGCATTTCCACTGACCATCGACACCGAGATCTTCAAGCTCCTTCTTTAGAGCAGCCACTTGGGAGCGAACAGAGCGACAACCATTGAGGAGCTTTTTGTAATTTGGCCTCAGACCACACAGAGAAATGTAGCGCTTGAGCCTCACGACTGCTTTGTTGTCGTCCTGTGGGATGAATCAGAGAACAAACAGGTTGTGATGAGAAGATATATTTATTCTACATATCTACTCTAAAAGTACTAAATATCTCTGTTTTTGTGACCCCTTCTCAGAACCCCATATTTGCTTTTCTACCGCTCATCTCACACTGTGTCTCTTGATTTGACTCTAAGCACTGAGGGGGATCGATTAAGTCAAGTCTCTTTTGTCATGACTCTCAAAGTGGAAACAGACACGTTTTCAACTTTTCCATCCCTAGTACTTTGATGTGGTGTTTTTGTTGTTGTGGTGAGATTTGTTGCCGCTGACTCAGGTTTTGGTATTGGAGATGGGGTGGAGCAAAGACTGTGTAATATAATGGACTTAATTACCGTGACGCCACTCATTGGTTTGTGGACTGCTGTTTTGAAGCCTTTCGGCCATCATTTCATTTTTCTGAAGCTACAACTGACCATATTTGGACAAGAGGGTGGAGCTGTGGAGGAGCGAGGAGTGTATCTGACTCAGACTGTAGCTTGGGGTAGAGGCATGATAGAGACAAGGGCATAACCGAACTTTGGTTTGTTGCTGGGTTTTCTTGCTTATCTTGAGTTTCTAACTCTGCATGTGACTATCCACTGCCTTGATTCCCATCGTGCCAAGTTTTGAAAAACTTTTTTGCAGAAAATACACAGAGCCTTGTATGCATAGTCTTGGAGCAGTTTCAGCCAGGACGCGATTTGCTTAAAAGCCAAGTTTCCTTGATTTTGCAATTCCCCCACGTCCCCCAATCCGGGGTACAGTTACAGCTAGCCAACAGACATTGGATCCTCTGCTCTGAGTCTTCCGGTCTGAAACACAATAAGAGTGCTGTTGGTGAACTATCCTGATATGCGTGACATTAATTCAACAGGCATTTAGTACTAAAATCCCACTTCCCATTGATTTAAGACATCTTAGTACAGATTAAGGCCTTACTTCTAGATTGATGAATTCAATTCATTTTAAAGGCATTTAAAGGATCCACGGTAACCCTGTTTGTTTTCTTCAGAGCCTAGCAGCTACCAGAGTTTCCAAAGTTACTTTGGTTCTTTCACCATCTACCATTTCCGCTGCTGAGGACAGTAACTGCAACAAACTTACACTGATACTCTTTGGTAATTAGGGATACATACTGATAGCTACAGAGGAAAAACAAAAGTGCTATGCTCTTCCTCTTTTGCTTGCACAATGGTTGATGCACTTCCTTTGAACTGTAAATAGAGCCTTCATTTCACTGGGAAATTTTACCTGGTGTCAGACAGAATTGCATAGTGAAAGTGAGGCTTATAGGGAACCAGTCTAATGCTGTGGTGTCATTATTCTACAGCCATTACATTGTGTAATCAATATGTACTTCATGATGATAAATTAAAGCAAAAAACTTGTCTATTTCCACTTTGATTGATTCTGATTCTAATTGACAACATCAATCATGTGCTCACCTTTTGATCTCTGGTGGCCTTCTCTTTTTTCACAGTTTTCTTCTTCTTTTCATCATCTTGTGGTTTTTCTTTTTTACTCTCCTGTTCATCCTCCAGTGAGGGTAGTGACGATGAATCTGAGTCTGAGTCATTATTCTTCTTTTCCACTGAGACTTTTTCTTCTGTTTAAGACAACAAAGTCATATCCAGTCACATTAAAAAACATGCAACATGAATAAATATTCAAGTATGGAATATGCAAGTATAAAGTCGCATAGTCACCTTTTCCACTGTCATCTGAGGAGTCACTGTTGTTGATGCGGTCGCTCTTTTCAGACTTGCTATCCGAGTCAGTGTTATTCTCTCCATCGCTCTGTGGTGTTTTCTTTCCTTGACTTGTTTTGCTGCTTTTTGCCTTTCCATTCTTTGCAGCATTTACTTTCCTTATCAACTTTTCCTCTGGGCTGTCTTCACAGTTGCTCTCTTGCTCTTTCACTTCTGATGTATTAATTTCCTCATCTGCTAAGTCTTCACTGCTTATCTGCTGTTTACTTTTTCCATTTGTCTTTGGCTGTGATTTTTTCATCTCTTGCTCTGCATCCTCAGATTCAGATTTGTTTTGCTCTTCCTCCTCACTCTCCTCACTTCCTGTTTTGCAGTCGTCTTTGTCCTCTGCCTCTGTCATTGACCACACAAGAATAGACAACGTTTCATGGTTTACAATAGAACAACAACAACAAAAAAAAAAAATCACTGTAGCATAACACAGACACGGTACGGTTTACGTAGGCACTAAGTGAGTGAGACTATCTGAAATGGAAACTCCTCTCAAGGTGGCATGCCAACAAAAAAGTGGTTTTATGTACAACAGCTGATCTGAGATCCAGCTATATACCAGTACTGTGAATGCATGTGTCCTACTTAGAGTCACAAGCATCAGCTGATTAAATGATTAGTCGTTTGCCAGAAATTTGAATGGCAACTATTTTAATAATTAATGCAATGTTTTCCTTTCAAAAGCATAAATACCAAAGATTTGTTTGTTCCAGTTTCTAAAATGTTTTTAAATTTTCAACATTTCTCTAGTTCATATCACTGTAAACTAAATATTGGTTTGTTTTGGACAGTTGGTCGGTCAAAAGAGGAGCTCTGATGACAACATCGAGGTCAGATACTCCCTTTTCAGACCAAACAATGAATGAAGTAAATGATCTGCAGATTAGTCGATAGTAAAAATAATCATTACATGCAGCCCTAGTGCAACTGTTCTTGATGGACTGCATTTTTATTTGGCACTTATGGTAAAAGCGCTTTACTTTTTTGCAAAGCTATCATACAAAGTGCTGACTCACCATCTGTGTTTCAGTGTCTTGCCATAGGAATCTTAGATGTGTGGACTGGGGGAGCTGGGTATCAAACTGCCAACCCTACCATCAGTGGACAACCCACTCTACCTATTAAGCCAACACTTATCTGTGATGGTCCAGATCATTTTACATTGAGTAACTGCAAAGTAGAACATGCTCTAGATCATTTAAACTGCAGGTACCTACATGGATTTAAAAATTATCATAACCTACCTGATGATGAGCTTGACTGACGACGAGATTTCTTTGCTGTGGATTCATCTTCTCTCCCACTAACCACCTCGTCATTTTCCTCTTCTCTTTTTCTTTTCTTTTGGGACTTCATGGTCTCCAAATCACTTCCACTTTCATCCTTGTCCTAGTAAGAAAAAAATGATGACACTCATAGCTACAGCACTAAAAATCAACCCCTGCAAAATTCTAAAACACTTAAGAAAAATGTACAAGCTCTGTAAGAAGAATTCAAATACCTGCATTTTCATCAGTTCCTCTGCAACCACCTGTTTCATGATATTTTTGGCCTCTGGACTTAGTGATTGACTTTGCACATGTGCCAGGTACCGCTTTTTTAAAATGCCTAAGGTCAGGGTGCTGGAATAAGACATTAGAAGGGTTACATCACAGTGCGTGAGGGAGGAGGGCATATACAGTAACAGACATAATTAACTGGAACCTTTGTGTTTTTGAATAGACTGATAAATAAATATGAAAAAACATTAGAACATACCCACATGTATGATTTTAACCAGATGAGGACTATACACATCAAACAGATTGCCAAATGCAAAATTTAGAGGTAACAATAAAAGAAATTTAGTTTGTTGGATATTACAATTGCTGTAGGGATAGTATGAAAGATTTTATTAACAAAAAGTATTCTATGAATCTGGCCAAAAAATGACTTGTTTTGTGCAAAAAAATTGAGTGTCTGTAACACAATGGTGGATACAAACTACTATCAAAGTTAAAGTTTTTATTTATAGGAAAATAAATCATGTAGTTGTGTTTAAAGTGCACTGTTAATTTCATAATGGTAGACCAGGGTGTCTACAAGTATCAGACACTTAGATTTAATATTTTTTAAGACTATTTCAAGATCATTTTTAACCGAATCTAAGACTGATTTTTGGACAAATCATCCCGTTCTTCTCTGAAGACTGCAGGTAGGTACAAAGGTAAGTAGTTTATGTGTAGTCCCATGCAGAGGTGAGTTTGATGTAGGAATACTGTTTTATGAGTGAGTTATGTTTATCTACATTTTGCCAGCCAAGTGTGAGTAAAATGACGATATTGTGTTCATCTCATTTTGACAAAAAGATATTAAAAGATGGATAAATGAAGTACGATTTAAAGTGTGTGACAATTACGACCTCACAAATTCAATGATGTTTACGGCCTAATATTCAGTGGCGTAGTGGTAGCTGACGAGGTGGGTATACCACTAGGTTGCTTGGTAGGGTACCAAGAGGGAAGTGAGTATATACTCGTATATATACCAATTGCTTTATGGCTAATAGGTGGGCATACTGTGAACAACTAGAAAAAGAAGTGGGCATACCCTGTATATCTGTGTACTCCCTCCACTACGCCACTGATAATATTTATGAAATTAAATTTAAGGCATTTTAAGATTTTTTAAGATATTTTTTAAGGGCATACAGACACTCTGTAGAATATTATATGTGGTATAACAATATACAATTTTAGATGGACTTTCAGCACAGTACCTCTTACCCAAATTGTTAACCCTGGTTCCACTGAAAGATACCACCTCCAACCAGCAGGTGTCGCTTAAATTTAATGGCTTCTACTACCGACACTATTACTTTCAACAACTTTTAACTAAGCTAGCTCGATTTCCTGAAGTTACATTTAGCAGCTAGCGCAGCCAAAGTTATGAATATCACTATTAGCCCACTGATATCAAATCAGCGTCGTGTTGCCTTGAGGAACCTTAATACTGATGAACTGCGTCACGTGTGCAATGAATTATCTTAATAGTAAATGGCACAACAACTGCAGTATTGGTGTTAAATACGCTACATGCAGCAGGTCTGAGTAGTTAAATGACCACTGAATATCAGTGTTTAAACAGGGGCATGCCACTGTGTATGTGTGAGACTGTCAGCTGCCTGACGAAACTTAGCAACAAGTAACTCGACACATAAAAAAATCAAGGCGCACCGGCCAGTGAACTTATCTACGGTAAAAAACAGCACTTGATCAAACTCCTGGATGCTTCAACAGTACCTGAGGTCTGGCTCATCACGGAGTTGGCCACACACAAACGTGCGGATACCTCCCACCTCTTCCTCTGACACCATCTTTTCTGTTTGTGGTGGTTTCTTTTTGGCGGCGACGGGACCCCCGGAAGTTACAGGAGGTGACGTCACGCAGAGACACATCCTTTCAAAATACAAAACCTGATCAGACAGCTTGAGCTTTTTCACTTCTATCTAAACGGTTTTTTAATCCATTAAAGTTTTTCTAAACGATTACACATTTTTACTCTTTTCCTTTATTATTCAACATTTCAAAATTCTAAAATTTCATAGAAACAAAAGAGCATTCACAGTTAAACACTACATTTTCTGAAGAGATTAGAATTCAATCTGCCTTTATTTTATTGGAGTTATGTAATGTATCACAATGCAATGATAAATAAAGTCTTGACTCCAATTCTAAATTTTTGCTTGAATGAGTTAATGACTTTATTTCTAACCAAAATAATAAAAAAAACAACAAATAAAAACCAAACTAGGCAAAGATAACAGTGTCTGAAAAGTAGTAGGTAGACATGAAACTTTAATGTCCCTATCCCTTTCTTATATTTCTTCTTTTAACTCGTATTATTTCAACAAATTCCCTAATTCATTTACAACTAAAATACAACTGTCCCCAGTCTATTTACCACCCAATTAATTAAGTAAGTTATAAAACCCAGTTTATTGACAGTCCAAGTACCACCCAGTGTTTTAAAAAAATAATATGCACTCCCCAAACACAACCTTTCCTCATCTATATATCTGCCAAAAATATTTTTTGGATAGCTTTTAAAAATTGATTTATAGTTGTGCTTTGTTTCAACTCATCATGCAGCCCATTCCACAAGTCCACCCCACACACTGAAACACATAGACTGTACTAACACATTGTTTTTTAAAATTAAATTATCTTCTTGAATTATAACCCCTCTCCCTGTCACAAAACATTTCTGAATGTTGCCCGGAAGTAAAGCATTTCTTGTGCAGTTTTAAATTTGACCAGAGAAGATTTCATATGCATTTCTATGCATGTGACTTTAAAAAGTGTGTTGGTGTGTTCCCTGTACCCACATTGTGTACTGTCCCGATTGCTCTCTTGAAAGATGTATAATAACAGAATGTGCAGTGATTTATGGTGCAGTCTGTCCTTTATATAACAGGGCACTGTAATGTTGATTCATGCCATTGTAAGAACATGTTAAGATTGCATAGAAACATCTACTTGTTTTCTGTAACATCCACTGTATGTTTGAGTCAATTTCTTAGGAGGAAAAAATAAGGCTAAGAAGCTAGAGTTGAATTTCATAAGTAATTTATTCAGAACATTCCCATGACCACTGTTGGACGGAAGTCATATTAGTGCATATTTTAAGGTATTCCAAGGTGATTTTATAAAAGGGTCTGAGATACATATTGCTCTCATTCAATGTTTTGTTCAGTCTTCAGAGTGATTAGGTTTACACAAAACACTGGTGAACCTCAGAAAGAAAATGCTTATGCTCTCCCTGAGGGAAACAAAAATACAAACCAGTATTATTACCTTCATCATCACTGTATGGCCAATTAAACTGAGCAAATTTAAGTGGTTTGGTATAAGACATTAAGCGAAAGTGAAAGATCATGGCTCAGAAAAGAAGACAATTATATCAAAGAAATGGTCATGGTTCCTCTTGAAACATTAAACAGAAATTAAGTTCACTATTTAGTCATTTACAGGAGCAAAGTCAAAATCTGGTGTGTGTGCTATAGAGTGCATCATATCATTCCAAAAATTAAAACTCACTTGAGCACTAATTAACACAAAGATTGCATACAATACAAAAGTTAAATACCAAACAATAAATTAGGTTCATAAATTAATAAAAACATCTTGAAGCAACAGCAGTAATAATTTAAATAAAGAAAATGGAGCTGCTCAACAATCTCATTCAAAGACAACCTCCCTAAAAATGGCTACTCAGTTTTATTCCAGTGTTAACATATCTAGGCTAAACTTGACCATCCTCTGTTTGTCGCTGTCGAGCAGCACATTAGTCCAACTTCTGAAAAGGCAACAGATGTTTTACAACCTGAATAAACAGACTGACAGTGTTTCCTATAAGTCAAACACAGAGGAGGGTGCCAGTGCATATCATTAACTCCCACATCAACAGGTGCAGTGGGCGGTGGGTTTTTAGGCCCATTCAGTAACTTGCAGGAAGTTCTTAAACATTAGCAAAGTTATATTTATGCCAGTTTCATGTCCCAGGCCATTTTTACACATTTCCTATTTAAATAATGTACACAATTGGTTTTCTTGTAAACAGAAGCATTTTTCACGACTCTTACTCACGACTCTTACTTACTTCAGTTACAGATCAGTCAACTCCTACGTTTCTGTGCAGTGACGTCTGAAGACATTTAATGAAATAACTACCTACCGAGCTATTGCTATGATCAAGGACACCTCTTTCATACGTTTTCACATTATTAGTCCTTATACACAGTTTGCTGACCGTGCCCTCTTTCATCATGCATTATATGCCTCCTTACGTGGATCCGTCTTACTCGCCTGTCACCTCCTGCAGCACCCTCTTCCTCAGCTCCCAGTGACGAACCTGAGCCTCTTGAGTCTAAAAGGTGTAAGCCTCCCGGACCAGATCCTCTGCCATTCTCATAAATGAGGATGTTGAGGGTTTCTTCAAAGATTCGAGCCTCAGGAAACTCAACCTAAAAAGAAGAGGAAAAAAATCAATTCAGTTTCAGACTTGGTAGTTTTTGGTGTGCTGTAACATAAGTTATCCACCCTGGTCACTTTTACCATAATATCTAAAGCAAACTGATTAGTCATAACAACAACATACTTCAACTCATACTATAATGCCGTAAACAGCTTAAATTAATAGTTCCACATTTTGTAAAATACACTCATTTGCTTTATGGTGAACGAGTTTCATGACAAAAAAATCGATACTACTCATATGTCTGTTCATTAGGGTCCTGACACACCAAGCCAATGGTTGGCTGTGGTCAATGTCTGGTCATCAGTGAGCATCTGTCGCTCTAGTTTTTGTGGAGTGTCCACCTTTGTCTGCTGATTCAGCATGTTAAATCTATGTCAGAGATGGCAGAGCCCTTTGATAAATGAAATCACTCTAAATTGGCAGTTGAGCTCAGCGCAAGAGAAATGGCTAAAGTCAAGAGGGTGTGAGAGATCAAAACCAACTTGTTATGTAAGCTAAGATTTTTTTTTTGGCCACTGAGCTCTTCAGCACAAAACTGTTCATAATTGTATTTTTGTTCGCTAGTGCATGGTACATATCTTTGTTCTATCAACATCAGGTTGTGTCGTTAATGTGCTAACTGGCTAAGTAGTGTCCTGAATCCGTCTTGTCTGTCTTCTGGTTTCCCTTTTTGAATGACGAATACAGACTACCGCTACCTGCTGGTGTGGAGTGGAGTGTCTTCCTCTCATGCAGGCATAGAACGTTTGCGCTAATTGGCCATTGGCTGTATAATTTGGGGTGTGTTCAAGTGCAACTTTTTGGCTGAGACACAGGCGGTGCAACAGTTGGCCTTTATCGTCACTAGGTGTTTGATGTTGATTTGTGTCTGGACCTTTATAAAAAGCTACAATAGTTTAATCTCTATTAAGAGATATCTGTATATTTATGCATGATATGTGGGCAATGGTACAAGGTTTTGGTATCAGAGACGTTCTGGTTTCTGTTTGTAGCCAAAGTGCAATTGACCACACACATTTGAGTGTGCTTTGGCTGCATGCAGGTAAACAACTGTTTGGAGAGCAAAAGAGGTGGAACGCATTAGCCATAATGCAATCCCAGGACCCATCAGCTATCGTCTTATGGTGGTTTAGCTTTTACTGATTTATCTGCATTCACATATGCCTGTCTCAAGTTGCTAACTTAACTGTAAACAATGAGTTGCACATGAAAGTGGAAGTCATAGCTCGGACATCCGCTGGCTACGCTGGATCCCCCATTTGTCCAAGATTGCACCACGTTAGGCTAGCCTTGCATTTAGACTGGAAACTGTAGGGAACAGCTAGCCTTGCTCTTTCTCATATACAGCATCTTTAGAGGTGCATCCTATCTTTGTGCAAAAATGTCAAACTGTTTCTTTAAGGGCTTGTTGTCCACATAATTTCATTCTTACTTTTGTCTGCTTCTTCTCTGTGGCGTAGACAATAGAAGTGCAGCATACTTCAGCAATCTTGCGGCCTTCACCATAGAAAGACCAACAGCAGATCTCGTCCCCGAGCACATCTTTGACAAACAGGACGCGACCATTAAATCGCAGCACGAGTTTGTCAAACAGTTCAATGTTCTTCAGCAGGTTGTCATCAGAGTTGCTGGTCAAAGGACACAAAGAACAAAGTTCAATGTAGCAGAATCTGGCTTGTCAAGTAGTTTTTCATGCTTATCGTAGGATACATGCACAGTAAGCCTTTTTTACCTGGTGTAAGAGTATTTGTTGTTTCCTCTGTTGTTCTGCAATTTTACTACCGGCTGAAGAGACAAAAGACAGGAATAAATAAAGCATTTTCTAAAACAAATTATGTGTACATACAAAAAGAACTAACTTCAAAATTATATAAGAATTACACCTTGAGAAATAAATTAATTCTTACATTGTTAATAATTTAAAAATACCGATAAACATTTCCTCAAGACAAAAACAACAGCAGACTACAATTTCCACAGCTCACAACTTGACATCTCTTGGAACCATCTATTATTTTTTTTCTTTCTATACAAACAGTCAAACCCTTGGTACACAGGAATGCACAAAACAAAATATGGTTTCATAGCTGCTGACCTGATAAACACTTTTGTCAGTGGTCTATTTGACCAAAACAAAATGCAATGTACCTTTCTACACGTAGCAATCATCTTCTGTTCTTCTTTGGCTGAGGTGATCATAGGGATGCGACACACAGTTTCAAAGACATCCTTTTGTTTCTGAGGATAAACAAGGAAAGTCCATGAAAACAAATCTGCAACAAACACCTTTCGTAAGTATCAATTACTCAACTAACCAGATCAATAATATTAAATTAACTATTATCATTAATCATCATTTTAAATGTCAAACAGTAATGACAAACACCATCATAAGACGCAAAGGTCCAAAGCATTGTTACTGAGTTTCTTGTTTAGTCTAACCAGTAGCTAAAACCCGGAGGCGTTAAAGTTATTATGTTATCAAATAGAGAAAAGCAACTGTTTGTATTTATGAAGGTGTAAATGGTATGTGTTTTTACATCATAAATGACTAAGTCAGCATTTAATTAATAAATAACATTGGAATCGATTTACTGTTTTGATCAGCTCAAAAATGAATCAATGTATTGTTTCAACACTTTATGATTCATACACTGATTAACTAACCAGGAAGAGTGTTGACAGAAATATTTCCTCACAAATAGCCAAGTTTTATGACTGTATCCGTTATTACATGTAAATGAATTCGTACAACTAAGAAAAGTCTGCATGTCATAAATTTGGGTATGTTAGTAGACACTCTTTTACACAAACAAAACCGAAACTATGGTTGGGTCCTGTGGGACTTTGGTACTGTGGTATTTATTTTGGTACTTTCCTCTCTCTGTAACAATAAAAATTGAAATTTTGAACAAACTGCAGGGGTGACGTATTCTTGCTCTGCTGAACATCTCTGTCCGTCTTTCTGCTTGTGTGTGTGTGTGTGTGTGTGTGTGTGTGTGTGTAAGTGTCTGTAAATCTCTCTCACTCTCTGTTTAGACACAAGTGACAAATATGTGGAATAAGTACACAATTTAAAAACACAATGGCAAACAGCAGTACAACTAGGCTATTTTTAGAATTAAAAAAAAAAAGAGGCAAAAAGACCAAATGCTGAGTTATGGCTCAACACTGCATTGCTTCCTCCTCCTGTCTTAACAGTGTTCTCACCCAGATGAGCTCTCAGGTACCAAAACGTGATAACAAATGATTTAAAGTAAATCCGTTCTCGGAAGCAGAATCAACTTTATTTGGTTGGTACCCTTCAGAATATTGAACCTGATACCAAACCCTGACCACAACCAATAGAAATTGTGGGGAAAAGTATCATCTATTTACCTGCATGGCACTGAGGCAGTGCTGGACAAGTCCCTGGACCCGGTAGTATTGGGCCTCCTTAAGTACCTCATCCAACTCTCTGTGATCCTCTGGAAGTGGTACTGAGCCATCTCGCAGGAAGTTCAGAACCAGTCCAAAATGTCGGCCACTTCTATCCAAAACTACCCAACCTAGAACAGCAGGGAAAATTATTTTGAATCATTTGCATTCTTCAGTAATCTTTATTATTTTCTATGGAAGGCCAGTGGAACTAATTACATCCAGTTTTTTAATGAAACAGTTTTTAGATTTCACTTCTGCTCTCAATACTCATTTTCTTTTTAAAACATTTAAAAAAAACAGTATGGTCATTTAAGAATACTCTTCAGACTCGCACTCAATTAAAGTTCTGACACTTGCACATTAGAGTATTAAAATTCACAATACACTATGAAACATTTAGAGCTAGTATACACACCTTTCTCAAACAAATGATTTTACAGGCCACACCATGACCACACAAGATAATGGTGGTAGTAAAACAGTGGAGACAGTGCTGTGCTGCGTCATAGTGAATCACCTCGCCTCCAATCTCATTACAGTGGTTTAGATATTTGATCTGTTACAGCACAAAACTTGATAACATCACAAGTGTGTCACTTGCTATCCATGTTCACAAAAGTTGTAGAACTGCCCTCCATTGTAGAATGAAATACACTGTATGATAAAAGTTAAAGGCTAAGAATATGATTTTATTTAGTAAAACAGACTTTATATTAATTTAAAACAGAGCATCTGAAATAGCTATGTTATTAAGCTAACATAAAAAAGATCCTACTCCATGCTCATATCAATAACACGGCCCTCCATTACATGATAACAAAGTGGATCCTGCACATATGTTAGTGCCTACCACACAGACAAATCCACCCACCTTCTGAGTCTATGGAAACCTCTGTTCCTCCATTGCATATGCTCCGCAACAGACTGTCTTCCTTGCTTAATGTCTGGACAGTTGTATAATGCAGCGAGCCACCCACATTTAACTTGACATACTTGCTCCCCAGCAGACCCCGATTTCTGAGCTCATCTGTGTTGTGGAAGGCAGGCTGGGAAACAGCAGATTCAGCCGGGTCAGCAGCATGACTGCCTACTGAAGCCTCAGCAGACATGGGGCTGAAGAGTCACTTCCTGACTGTAAGAAAGAGAGATATGATGGCCTGTTAGTGCAGGTCTGAACAACAACACGTGATTAATAATGAATGAATGATTCTTTGAAAAAGTGAATGTGCATATTCACTATTTCAGTTGCCTTTTATTTCACAACTCTGTGGATAAGCCATCTATAATGGCCTTTAACACTAAAACAGGCTGTTTTTTTAATCTGAGGTTCTGAGGACATTATTATTTATGTCCACAAAAGCAGCACAGACACCAAATGTGGTACCCATTCCAGCATGAGATATTTACATCGCTAAAAGCAAGGAATAAAGCACGTAATTCACTCATTCTAGAGAATTGGAACAAAGCCTTATTTTGTTTTTCTTAACTCTTTAATTAGTCTGGGAAAATATATTCAAAAGGTAATATCTTGGTTTATCACCTTGTAATGGGCCGACCTCCCACAATTTGTTTTTGTCTCAAATAGCATAGGGTGTCAGAGGTAGGATCTGACAGAGTTGACAAAAAGTTCTATATCAGTTTGACAGCAGTTGTAGTGAGTAGCCATTTTATTTTTCAAAGTTACTAAGAGTTCTCTTAATTTTTGTCAAAATACTGATTTAGGTGGGCCACAGAGTTGACATGGTACGGTTGAGACACACCCGATGATTATAATATTTTTAATGCATTTATCAAAAATAAAACATTTACCAGTAATCGTGCAGCATTACCACCTTTTTGGAAATCAGAAAATAAGACAGGAGTATGTAGGATATCACAAACCCCTTTCATGCCTGATTAAATTATGCTTTTGTAGAAATCTGACAGAGTTGACAAAAATCTGGGACACATCTCTAAAAGGCCAACATGTTCACAAAAATAGATATCTTAAAACAAAGATAATTATAGCCGCATATTTTTACACCAATAATATCAGCACGTACTGTCAGCATTTTAGATTTTGAAGGCTTTTAATATGTTTTTAAAGGTTTGAAGTTGTCAGTTCTTTTCTGGGACCAGGGTGTTTTCTAACACAGGGAGAGTTTAGAAGTTAAAAAAAATCAAAATAGATAAAAAATGTACAACGAATCATATCTTTTTCACATATATAAGTCATTTTAAAGTGACGTTTAACCCCTGACACGGAATTAGTGTGTTGATATGGTATAATTTTAAGTTTTGGGTTTTTTTTTGGCAGGCCAAGATTTGTCCCAATTCTCAAGAACTGGTGAATCATGATGGGTGGGGGGATATGTATGTAATAATAATATACTGTTTTAGTTATGATATGCTAATGTAGTTACAGTAGGTAAGCTTCCTATGAATCAACAGATTATTCAACCACACCTATTGTGTTTCCTGTATTTTTGAAAAATGATTTCGTTCTCCAGCAAGTGAACAAAATACAAAGGTGTGAAAATACTATATACATCAAATGGCCATTTTATTTCCAAACTGAAAAACAAGTTATACTTTAACTAATGACTTACTCCTTTAGTATAAAGTGCATCAGTTTGCTACCAAGCTTTTTCCACACTTCATCTCAGTGGGATACAGGAGGCACTGTCTCAGATCACCCCTTACTCTTTAATGTAATAAGTTATCCATTAGCTGCATGCACGTAAACTGTCCTGTCATCAGACTGAGGCGTCTGTTGTACCACAGCAGTGTTACAACAACCTAAAGCTGAACACAGTTATCGCCAGAGTTAGGTGTTTATCGAAATAATATTAGCAAAAACTCGGGTGGCTAAAACCACAAGCACCATCAGTTAGAAATATTTTATATCTAGTTGTTGCGATGATAGAGGCTAACTTGTCAGGCTAATACAATCAAATAATGTTAACGTTAGCTTACAACAAATCGAAACGCTAATGTTAACTTTACTTACCACACTGAACATCCAAGGGGGCTGCAAGAGTGAACCTAGCTAGGCCAAGATAGCTAAATGTGTTCACGTTAAGCAGCTAGTAATCGATAATCAGCTACCCAGCGAATACTAACAGAGAATTTACAACGCAGGTAATGTTTGACAACTCATTTTAATCGCAGCGAGCCTAGCTAAATCAAAGATGCTAACAACGGCTCGTCTATCTAGCTATGCCTTAGGCTAGCAACGCTCATTTGTGTCGTATCGTTTCTTGGGTGAGAAATCAGACACTAACAATCAGAAAAAAAACACAGCTAAATTAAGAAACGCCAATTCCATTGTTGTACATAAAGATTAATAACTGATGCTAAAAGCTAAGTAGGTCACTCGGAAACGAAACTCGCACATCTTCTTCCGCTACTTTCTTCTTCTACTTTATTTTTTTTTGTGAAACGGCAGCTTGTGACGCAGATTAGCGCCACCCTTCGGAAAGAAACGTGTGTTACTACTACAGTAAAATCAGTAATATAGTTTTTAATATTCATATGAGAAACTTATATTCGTGTGATTATTGTAGCAACATTTTATCAACAGTTTACCGGTGTGAGGATCAGTCTACGCTTCTAGTAATGTTCATTTAGCATCAAGGAAAGTGACCTGAATAATGAATAGAGTGGATGTTTACTGCCATCTGGTGGTAAAAATGAGGAATTGCAATAATAAACACGGTAAACACTTCCAAAATAAAGCAGCCAAACTTGGGCAGTCAGAAACAAATTTACAGAATAATCATTAATTGATCGTGTTTATTATTCTCCATTAGTCACTGTAGAGACCAAAACTCAACATTAATCAATGGAAATTATAAATATAGCCTATTTTTATTGATTGCTATCACTATTCTGTAGGGATATCAATAAGGGATAGCAGTACGTCAACAATCAAGGTAGACAAATAATTCAAAAAACAATAATCACTACTTTATAGGTACATTTAATCTTCAAATGAGGATATTATTTCTGTTTTCCTCTTCTATAGCTATGGAGAAAAAAAGCCATGAAAGTTCAAAACGATCTCTAAAACATATAACGTTATTTTTCCATTGTAATTTTTTTCCCCATTGGATGGGTGAGATGTGTAGGATTTAGGGGGGTATGTAGGCAGAAATGGAATATAATATAATAAGCATGTTTTCTTAGATTTTAATCACCTAAAAATATGAGCCACTATACTCCCACATAGGGAATGGGTCCTCATCCGTGGAGTTTTCCACCTTGTTTCACTGCCACGTTTCTACAGTATTCCAGAATGAACAAACCAATTACTGGTGTGATGACCCCCTCCTGTGTCTCAGCTCTACCTGGCATGCTTGTGCTTTCTCCTCCTCTTGCAGGTGAGCTGGTAGTGCAGGTCAGTAGGGAGCCTGCTCATGTGGGCTGATGAGCCAGCAAGCCTTCAAAGCTTGGCAGGTCAGTCTGCCTCGCTCTCTTGCAGCTCCCTCAGCTCCCACTTGGTCCTTTGGTTTGGTTGATCTGTTTTGTCTTTTCCTTTAGCATGCAGCATCTCCATACACCATTTTCCACTCACAATGGCACTCACACACCACTGATGTCACTGACTGTTCACATTCCATTGATTTCTTTTGTAAATAACATTATTCAATAAATTTCATTTTTGACCTCTACCCTTTTGTGTGGTTCCATCCGTACTGCATCTGCTGCAGTAGTTAGCAGCCCCTCCACAATGAGCAGCATCAGAAACATACTGATTTGTAACATGAAAGTGTTTTTTTCAGTGTTTTTACCAGTTTCAATCACCTGGTTCATTTGCTCTGGAGAGGATGAGACCTCTGCGAATAATTCGGCTCCCGCTAAAAACCTCCTGAGCATCTAGATCCTCAGATATGAGAGAAAAAAGGTGAGCATACATTAGTAGGTGCTAGGGGATAATCCTAAGTGCGTCGGAAAAAAAAAAAGATTTTTAATGTGAAACTGCTTTCAGTGTTTTTACTGGTTTTAATCACATAGTCTTTGTTTTGGAGAGGAGCTGACCTCTGTAGGATAATCCTGCTCCCAAAAAAACCCTCCTGAACAATAAACATGGAAGGAATTCTAACTAGAAGTTTCAACTGATTGCAATCTGCAATCCCCTCAGCTAAACACCACTAAATCCCCCTAAAGCTTACATGCTGCTCCTTTAATACATGTTTTGTATTATACACCAATTTATTTGGAAAAATAAAAGATCATATCTACAAGTTTTACACCATTCAACAGAGACTTTATTTCCAGTTCAGCAAATAATTTACTGCCTTCAAAAGAGTGTATTCATATATGAAGCAAAGAAATGCTACTGATGATAAGAGAAGAATTAAGTCTACAAAGCAACAGTCTCCAAGATCCTTCATTTGGCACAGCGAATGAGACCACATTCACTGTTCAAACAATCAGTTGTAAATAAATACATAATGCATCACAGCAAGCAGCCAAGTTTGTAGTTTTTCATCAACATAGTGCATACAACATCAAATCTGATAACAATGATAACTGTCAATAACTATAATGATAATGGCAAGATTGAGCAGAAGCAATATAATTTACAATCAGTGCATGCTCTAAGCATAATGACATTCATGTCCTCACCTTTTCCTTATATGTCGTGTGACACTGGGTGACAATGCACTCCAGAAACAGCGAAGAATAAAATAAACACTGCCTTTGTAAACAGTATTGCAACAACAGATGAAACACTTAGGGACATTAAATTATTTAACATTATATTTTGGCACTGAATTTTCATTACATATATAATGAAAATATATAACCTCCCGCCACCATGTATAAGTGTATATAGTATGAGGCTTATATATATAATTTTTTATATATATATATCAACCTCAATCAATATTAAGTCAGATATTTACATTCAATTTGTGTGTGTGTATGTGTGTGTGTTACACAGAGAGAGAAAGACAAAGTGAGGAAGAGAGAAAAATGACTGTGTTGATCTCAAACTTCTTCTCATGATCAAAATTAAAGTATTCTTCCCTTTTACTGTAACACTTTGTAAAATGTAACATGAGCAACTCTAAAAACGAAAGAAAAACATTTAGTGTGTACTCTATGCTCATGACTGCAACTTTTAGCAGTTACAAATGAAGTATTGCCAACCTCTCTAATGTTTTGGCCTCGTAATAATTTTAACTTAATAAATAAACCAATTTACCTTTGCCCTTTTTTCCTCTCCTGTTCTTTTGCCTCCATCACTGTAATTTCTTTGTTAATTATCAATTTCTTACCCTTCATAAGGCACCAGTCCCAATGATACAGAAGGTTGGACCGTGAAGTAGGACCCACGTTTGGCATACCACCGTATCAGTGCAACAAATCAAAATAAAGCACTTCCACAAATTGATAAACCAGAGATACTGTGATGGCAAAACATAAAGATAATCTGAAATGAATGATAAAAGGGGAGTGAGGCCTTGTAATACTAAGGAATTTTTCCTCCAAAACATTTTGAATCTTTCTGCGTTTTTTAAATTCTCACCAAAAGATTTTCTCCTTTAAATGGACACTTCATACTCCCGTGTATCCTGAGGGCAAAGAAATCATCCAGTAAAAAATAAATTAAAATTTACTAGTGTAGATATAAACATACCTGTAAAAAAAACGTTTAGTAATAAAAACAGCTGAATACTTACCCCTGCCTCATAAAGAGGGTTGTTGAAATCGGACTCGACTGTAATGGGACTGTAGGAGTGTGTGTGAGAGAGAGACTTCCAGAAGAGCGGCTTCCATTCTAGTCTGCAGATGCTGTGAGTGAGAAAATAAAATGACACATGACCACACAAATAAAGGCTAAAATTTACACATTATTGTGAACTGAGGTGAAGAAACGTAAAAGCAGTGTTCTGAATCAGTCAAGGATTAAAAGTCACTTTAGCTACTTGCAGTACTTACTTTGTATAGTACATGTAGATTCCTCCAATCAGGAGGATGACCAAGATGATTGGCAGGATTATTGCCAAAGCGATGTTCTCACTGAGGATCTGATGGGACGGCTCAAATGATTGAGACACTGTGAAACAGTCACAGACTTGTCATAAAAAGAAGCTTATGAAGATGTTTTTGTGCTGATTTGATTATTAATATAATATAATATCAAACACATTAATATAAGCTGCTAAATCTGGAAAACCTTTACCTTTTTAATACACAAATTAGCACTTGCATTTCATTTGCTAGAGCTAAATTGTCTAACATCGCCTATATGTTAGACATATATGATGTCATCCCAACAACAGTAAGTTGTGGTTAGAAAAATGGCAAATGATTACAATTGGGGAGATACGTGAAACTGGCAAAATTGATTTCAGTCACCATTTTTAGCCATAATTGTAGCGTTAAAAGAGATATAGTCAAACACGGTGGTCCGACCTGTTTGGCATTTCTGCTGTGCTTGTTTTATGCACTTTGTTGTTTTGTTATCATATTTGATAACTAAATCTACCTGGACGGAAGCTAAACAATACTGCTGTGGATGATTTGAGACGACACTACCCTGTCCAACTTCTCACACTGCACAAGTCAGTATGCAGTAAACTACATGTAAGTGCAGGCCTAGCAACACAATCATCATTGCATAAATTGCACAATATATTTAGTGAGGTACATTGAAACAGTGTTTTTGTAAAAGCTGTTGTATCCCCCCCGTGGTGCCAGTGTACAACAATACAACTTGACCTTTGCAGCAGTGTTGATCACAGTGTTGTTCATGATACCCCCACTAGATGGTGCCAATGTGAGATTTTCAAATCTTACATGTTGTGGCTTTAAATGTCTAAAATGACCTATTTGACTTTATGCACATCACAAATTGGGGAAGAGAGAATAAATCACCTTCTAATTTATGATCATCCAAAAGCTCCTCATATGCCACTGTGTCAAAAGAAGAAAAGAGACACAGAAGAGAAATAAATTATTAGAAATTTACACCTGGAGTCTTAAATGCACCTTCAGGATCTCTTTACTATTTTTTCATGCAGGTCCAAAACATTGTTAAAGACAGCTTATCTTAAAAACTTAACCTTCTTAATTCAAATCTGGACACAGTAAATGTTTCGGGCCATTGTCCTTTTCTGTTCCCTGATAGAAAGCAGTGGTAGGCCTGTAAGACAGTCCAGAAATTGTGATAACCTTTACCTTTGCAAAAGGGTGGCGGGCTGTTCCACTGGGAGGGATGGCCGGGAACACAACTGATGATGACCTCACCGATAAGTTCGTACCCTTCATAACAGAAGAAACGCAGAGTTTCTCCTGCCTGGTAGCTGTGCTTGTACAAGGTTTGGTAACCATTGTCAGGGACCCCAGGGTTTGGGCATGGGTCATATTTTACTGTTCAGAGCACAAAACACAGCAGCGTATTTGCAGTTAATGTCTAAATTTTCAGTAATAAGCATCATACGCACACAGACATAAATCAGTAGAGTTCAGAAAAGAGACTTACAGACACACTTTGGGCTGCGGTCGCTCCATTTGGGGGTGCCAGTGTCTCGTCCGTGGCATGAGATTTGGCTGGGACCTTCCAGCTGATAACCCTGGTTACAAGAGAAACGTACGACTGTTCCAACTGCAAAACCTGCTTCGGGGCGCACAGATCGTGCTCCGTTTACAACCTCTCCTGGGTCAGGACACTGCTGGACTGTGGGGGACACAGTGGAACACATATATTAGCATTTAACTTGATTCTGACTTCCTCAAAAACTGTTCAATACAAAGACCAGAGGTGCAATAGCAGCACAGGTGATGACTGCATTTAATTTTTTTGACAAAAGTTACAAATCTGGATCTTTTAAATATGTCTGACCTTTGACACATGTAGGTGGACTGCTGCTCCAGGAGAGGTCCCATTGGCAGGTGATGATGTCGGAGCCGCTGATGTCATATCCCGGTTGGCACTGATAGGTCAGCACACTACCTCTCACAGGGGAGGAGTGGGACGAGCTGATCCACCCAAAGTGAATTTGAGGGAGCGTAGGGCAGGTGTCGTTGGGCTCGACCTCTGCGTAACACGGACAGAGAGCAATGAAATAAATGAAAAGAGGTTGTTCACGATGTCTTTCTCTGCAGGGACACACAACACTTGTCCTAACTTTTATGCTTTGAGCCAAAAAAACAGCTACTTAAAGGTTCACCATGTAAGATTTAGGGGGATTTAGCGTCTAGCGGTGAGGACTTCAGATTGCAACCAGCTGAAACTCCTCGTGGCTAATATTCCCTCAGTGTTCATTGTTCAGGAGGTTTTTACTGGGTGCCAAATTATCCTCTGCAAAACAAACGCACACGGTGATTTAAACTGACAAAAATACTGAATAAAGCAGTTCCACGTTACAAATCAGTGTTTTTCTGATGCTGCTCATTGCCAATGGGTCTCTAACAATAGTGGCCAACACAGAAATGTGAATAGCCCTATCTGGAACAAGTGTTTGGTTTGTTTGTATTGGGCTACTGTAGAATGTAATATCCCCCTAAATCCTACACACTGGACCTTTAAAGTAATAAGATTGTCATTCAAATAAATCTGTTAAGTCATTATCTACTGCTGAATAAGATAACACAAAGAGCATTGAGCCCACTGATAAAAGCATTGCATTGTATTTATATATTTGTAGTATTAAGAGTTGGGTGTTGAGGGTGACATTTGCTGAGAAAATGCTGCATTAAGTAACCGCAAATGCAAAGTTTAAAGCTTTTCACCGGTGAAACACAAGTTGACTTTTATTACAAAGGGATCACAGGAAATGCAATTTGTTTTTCAGTGAGCATAACAGCAGATCACAGTATTACAGAGAGTGGTGGAACATTAAGGAGCAGCCACAGTGAGCTGTTAGATCAAAAACTACAGGCGACAGACAGCACACCTCTAACCTAGCAAGGTGACAAACTTCTTTCACTGTCCCCTGCTGTCTGCAGACTCATGTCATGTACTGTACAGCATAAAATCAGATAACGGTTGCTCACAGAAGGAAAGGAAAAGGCTAATTGTTGTACGACTTCATTTAAATCACAATAGTTTGTTTTGCTGCCCCCAGAACTCTGTGACTTGAACATGAAACCACATTTGCTGTTACCACCACGAACTACAGATGTCGCCAAATCAAATACAACAGAAATCTTTGAGACTGCCACCTTAAGGAGTGTACTTACCACGATAATGGATGAGGAATCCCTGACTCAGGATGAAACTGGAATCATCTGGATCGCTCTGAAATTGTATGGTGACTTCTGACCCCCCAGACACAGCCTGGAAACGCTCTTTGGACCCCAGGTATTGTCCGATGACATTGGACATGAGATCCCGTCCGTCGAAAATGGTCAGCACGTCAGTGTGGCGGATATTTAAACTTTAAGAAGGAGAGATGAGAATAAAAAAGAGTAATGAGGATTCACCTCAGACAGATTCTGTTTTTTTTTTCTTTTAAGACGAGCAGTCCACCCACCTGACGCATTTTATTAGTCAGTACACAGTACAGAAAGGAAAGACAGGAGAGGCAAATTATATAAAGCTGCTACATGTTATCCTGTCTCTTTCAGGTGCAATTTACATGTGTACAAAGGATGTTTTGTATAGTCTATGTACAATCTGTAAATACACATTCATCACAAAAAAATGTGCTATTAGAGGAAAATAAATCATGAGCTGAAATTGTGTATATGTGGTGCACACGAGTTGAATTTGACACCAGGGTGCAGGTTCATTTGATTTTTGCAATTCATTTGGCAATCAAATAAGTGCTGATCCTATTACTGTATGCACTTTGATTACATTTAATACATGATTAATTAATACAAAGTTAATAATAATAATAATTTAATACATTACATGTATTAAATAACATTTTTTTAATGATTATTGTTTGGGTTTTTTGCCTTAACTTGATAGGACAGCTTAAGCGTGAATGTGGGAAAAGAGGGGATGACATTGTTCATACCTACGAAAAGTAATGCACCACAATTAGTATATAACCCACATAATTAGAAACTGGTAATTTGTGTATAATCCATGTAATTAGGAAGGCTGTGATCATGTGACAATGCACTGATGAGATGAAAGAAGGAAGTCCTAGTATGAAGGCCCAAAGTCTGTGTAAGGAGGCGGCTTGGGGTGGGGGATAGGTCAAGCAATACAGGACTTCCCCCAAGACACTGGCGTTCTGAGCCATGTAAAAGTAAGTAAACTACGAGCTATTTTAAGTTACGCCGTCACCATGTTTCTCTTCTTAAACCTAACCTACATATCTTATGTTAAGTATGTAACTTTATGTCAAGTATGTGACATCATTTGTGGGTTGCTAATTTGTTAGATATCATATAAACCATTGTATGAGGATACACTGAATTGATTAATTAACAGTAACCAACTGGAAGATGTTCAAATCAGGGAATGACCCCATTTTGGTCAAAGTTATGTGATATACATAACCATTTTGAACTCTTACAGCCTCTTGCACTCAAACATTTACTAAATCAAACATTTACTAAATCAAACAAAATCAGTGAGATATTTTGTCTGACTGTGGATGGCATGACAAATAACACAAGATGTTACATAATGTAGTATTGAACCATGTTCTCCTGTGAATAAAAAGTCAGTCTGATTGCCAGCCTAGATTTAGCTTTCCAGTGGTTTGATTCAGTGAGTAAAATACAAAGTTGGTATCTAGGTCATTAAAAAAAGTACATGCATGTAATAACCATCCTCCTCACTATGGCACCTCATGGGCTCAGAAAACTATGAACTCAGCAAATAAGAAAATTAGAAGCAACGTCCGTGAAGTGAAGGAATTATGTTGCTATATTTGGGCACTGCATTTTTGCTAACTTCTTTATGACATAAGCAAGACAGTATGCAATTATTCAATTTGCTGACACATACAAACACACACACACACTGGTTACTTTTTAACAGCATAACTTACATCTGGACATCCAGTTCAATACGTTTCTCCTCGTTGCCATGGATCTGCCATACGCAGTCTAGCCCCTTGGAGTAGCTCTGGGGCCAATCGGGAGACAGGATGGTGCCCGACGGCTCGGTCAGCTCCCCTCCACACAGAGCTTGCAGGGCGGAAGAGAGAAAAGAAGACAAAGTGAAGTGAGGACGTGGACTGGGAGACAGAGAGAACGATGAAAGGGATGATGAAATAACAGCAGAGACTGGAAAAAGAAAAGCAACTGGAGAAAAATGAATTATAAATGGAGGGAGAGAAAATAAAGACAGTAAAACGATCAAGGAAAGATGATAAAGATTTCAGAGGGCACATAAAAAAGAAAGACAGGCTGAGTAGAATATGGCATCATAAGCAGCAGCTTACTTAAAATTTTCATTAGTTACCCATCCGTGCTGTTGCCATGGCATCATTAAAAACAGTTACCTTATCTGCAGCCTGCTTGTTGAATATTATTCTGCAGCTATATTTCAATCACAGAATATGAACATAAAAGCCTATGACACTCATTTTGACACTCATTACCTCACATTAACCACAGCAACCTGTCCTCGTAGGGATACAGTACAAACAGCTAGGAAAGTGTGTCAGTAGGGAGATGACAACTGCAGTGATAGGAGCCAAATGCAGCACTTCTATTTCCATGCAAACCCTTTAGCCTGTGAGAACACATTCAGATTGATTGTGTTTGGAGGATGCCTCTGACTTTACATACAATGCCGGGACTTGCTCTCATATGAAGCACCCCCTATTAAAACTGAGGCATGCAACTGTGAAGCACACAAACACACATGTGGGCATCGGATGTAGAGTAAATCCATGATTTTTCAAAGCTACATGTGATGGAATAAAACAGTGCATTATACATGCACTTGCTTGGGAACATTTTAACAACAACATTTATCAAAATGTATATCTGTGAGAGCATACCAGGCAAATATGAGCAGAATAAACACAAGCGCTTCCAACCACCAGCTGAGCCCTCATTTTTTCCATTCTGAGAACAACAGTCCTCCGTCATACATGGATGCTCAGGACAACGACGAAAACTCTGACCTCTTCACTATGCATAGCACTAAAGTAACCAATATCCCACCATCCACCTTCCTGCACTTCACTGTCTATGAATCTACAAGCAAAAATACTACACAGCATATGGCTTTCAAAATGTCTTTCGCTTGGCTGAAACTATAGCACCTGTGTTTTCAGCCAGTCCCTGACCCAGTGTAACGTCTCTGCCAGTTTTAAATCTGCCACAGTCTCTCTGTTGCTCTCACTTTTCACAGCATGCCAGCAGATCAGCAGATGACACAGTCAGCGTGGCTGTAGCCTTCAAGCTACAACATCTTGAAGCTTCAGGCACCCATCTCAACACAATACAGTTTGAATATTAATGAATCAAATGACTTTCTCACTTCATGCAAAAACTTAAAAAACTCCATGTGTTTTGGAAATTAGTACTACTAAATTTGGATATCAGAGGGTTCGGTTAAATTAAGAAAATGAAGCCCAGAAACAACAGAAGGAAGGATAAGGAATAATGCAGCTTGTAATTATGATTAGAGAAATAAAAAAACAATTTGATTTCCCAAACTGCTGGCATGACGATTGACATCATAAGCGTTAATTCCGGCGATGAAGCAGGGGACACATCTCCTTCGTTATATAGAACATGTGCATTTCTCCCCCAATAAAAACATGAAACTTACAGAGGACTCCTGGTGCAGAAAAAAATCACCATATTGCAGGAAAGCAAGTGTTTCACGCTCAAAAATTTCCAGCAGAAGACCGCCAACTCCCTCATTTCATAGGTGCACCCCTTGTACTCCTTCAGATATTAAAATGAAACCTACACCACTGGCTGACATAGTGGATTCACTTATTGAAATACAACCAAAGCCCAATCCATAATCTTACCTCTGCACACAGGCTCACTGTCATTCCAGTGGGGATTGCTGGGGTCGACACACTCAATTGTTCCCGAACCTTGCTCCATGACAAAGCCTGGAGAGCAGGTGAATGCAACAGTGGTGCCCAGCTGATACGTGATGTCGCTGCTGCTGAAATTTCCATGAGGCATGTAGGGCTCCCAGCAGTGTTCATCATCGAAAGCTAAAAATTAAAAGGATAAAAAGAAGTGTACTGATCAGAAAAAAGTATTTCCCTTTTTTGTATTCTAGTCTTGACGAAATTAAGCAACAATAACCATTTTAATTGAGGAGGGAGCAGTGTCACTTTTGACTTGGGATGACCCAGAATCTCAAACCCTCTTGGCTAGGAAGAGCCCAGGTGTAAGGCACTAAAAGCTTAAGCAGTGAGTATCTCCGAAGCCTTAAATAAATCCCACTGAAGTGTGGGCAGACTGTAAGCACTTATGTGGCTCATGATGGCCCTCTTAAACACGACAACAAATTAATGAGAAGAAAGCCTTGTTTTTTCTAGACAGTCCATTAAAACCCAATTCCCACTTCAAATATAACATGAAAACTATTAATTATCTATAGAAATTATTTATAGCTTATCAAGATTAGAAAGGTCAAGCTTTCAAGAGTTTTTTGAACAGGCTGGATTCTGACATGGAAGCAAAGCAATGTACTGCTGTGGATGAGGGTCAGCAACAAAATGTATTTTAGCCACCCAAAAAAAATCATTTAAAATGCACGCTACATTGAGTTTTTCTTTCACCTCTACCATTTCATCAGACAGTGATTTACAAAAGGAAAGCCGTTGAGGCCCTAAAGTCCCCATTTATACTCTTGCCAAAGCCACTAGACTCATTCATTCATTCATTCATTCATTCATTCATCTTCTAACCGCTTCATCCTTTTGAGGGTCGCGGGGGGGCTGGAGCCTATCCCAGCTGACATCAGGCGAGAGGCAGGGTACACCCTGGACAGGTCGCCAGACACATAGAGACAAACGACCATTCACGCTCACATTCACACAATTAACCTAGTCCCCAAACTGCATGTCTTTGGACTGTGGGAGGAAGCAGGGGTGCCCGGAGAGAGGCCACGCTGACACGGGGATCACATGCAAACTCCACACAGAAGGGCTCCCACACTCGGGATCGAACCAGCAGCCCTCTTGCTGTGAGGCAACAGTGCTAACCACCACACCACCGTGCCGCCTGCCACCAGACTCCATTGACACAAACAACAATTTAAGCTTGATGAAAAGGGGAGCTGATGGTCTTCTGTTTCTTCATTAAGTTGTGTTATTTTGTGACTTTGGTGAGTCAGAACTAACCCTTTTAAACACAAAGTCACACAATAACACAAACAAAATAACAGTTCAAGGTAGTGGTATACCAAACACCCCTGTGTTCAGCAATGTTAAATCACTGTTTTTCTCAGTGGAGCCTGACTTTGAGAAGAGTGATATGATGGCTCTATTTTCCAGTTGAAAATCACTATCTGACAATAAGGCAAAGCAGCGAAAATATTCTTCATATGGCGTACACTTGGCTAATATACATTTTATTGCTGACCCCTTTACAGCAGTACATTGCTTAGCTTCCATGTCAGACTCCAGCCTGCTTCTCCAAACTGGAAGCATGCCGACTGACATCTACTGTATGTAATATACTGTCTATGGATGAGTATCTCATACAACCCCACAAATCCAAACTATCCCTTTAAATATTACACAATAATGAGTTCAGAGGGATGTGCAGTGACACACTGCCTTTGAGTTTTGCTGAATGTGGAAAAGACCTCGTGTAAAGCTGAACATCCAAAGTCTCTCGGCTCACCCTCGTATCGCAGTGCCAGCAGCAGAGGGATGGAGGAAGAATCAGCTGTGAGCTCCAGGTACAGTGTGGAGCTCTCACTCAGCAACCCACGCTCTGGGACATCATCCAGGTCTGAGTCAAAGAGTGGTGGAGACAGGGAACTGTTTCCACTGCGCACAATTAACCTGAGAGGAATAAACCACAAAGATCTAAGCTTCAGAAGAGAGAGACTTGTTCTGATCAGTGTCTGAATGTGCATGGATAGCAGATTGAAGGTTATCAACATCAACAAGTCTAGTGTCACATGTGACACGTAGAACAATAAATGTTGAACAATAAAAACCAAACCTCGAAAATGTTGTTTTCATTCAGTTAGAAGTTGAAGAGGTTTGTTTTTTCCATTTTTCTTTTTTAGATATGAGATGAACAGTTTTCTTTCTGCATTATTTATGACAATGTAACCTATAATGTTTCCTTATATTTAAATGATGAAAGAAATTGCAGAGTGGTGTTGTGTGAGAAGTACAAAAAAAACACAGAGTGGCAGTCTACGTAGCTTACTCGGAGAGTGTCGAGGCTAAAAAACACTAACAATTTGCATTATGGCTGCACTGATCTTACTTTAAGAAGAACACAGATATGTGGAGAGATACTAGCACAAAATTTATAAACCTATTTTTGTTGATCCTGTGATACACAAATTAGTGGAAACAAACTTACTTATCGTCATCTTCATCCAGAGCAATTCTCTCAAAGTGTAGGTGGAGTCTGTGTCCTTCTTTGGCTTCAATCAACCAGTGGCAGCTCAGGTTATTTCCATTACTGTGGTTGCTGACAGATGGAGGAGGTGGAGACAGTATCCGTCCCACTGTTGCATTACGAATCCACCCTCCACAAGACACAGCTGAGGAAAGATGATACCCCACTTATTATGTTCCAAAATCACCCACCTTAGCAATCACGCTGTAATCAAAGACTAGACAGCATGAGTTTACTGACCGACACATTGTGGCTCAGGAGTGCTCCAGTGTGGTTGTGTTGTGTTGACACAAGTAGCCACCTCATGGCCGCGAACCTGGAAACCTGGATCACAGTGGAAGTGTGCTTGACCTCCAGGATGGATGTCTGTCACTGTGACTCCACCCCCCTCAGGAGACTGAGGGAATGGGCAGGACAGCAGAAAGGCTGTGGATGTTGATAAATCAGAAAGGAAATTAAATCTATCATGTAAACAGGAAGATGAATACATGAAAAAACAACAACAAGATTTTTACATAGATCTAAGAGTGTGGATGCTTTTTTCAGTAATATTGATAGTGTTATAGCTCGTGAGTGGTGAGTTTTTTTCTTGATTTTTGTGAAGTAGAAGATTAATTTAAAAAAAAAAAAGTAAAAAAAAAAATCTGTCACATTTTTAATATATTCTAATCTGTTATACACTCTGTACATGCACAACATCAATTTCTAACACTTTTGACAGTTACAATCTAGGTGTAGGTCTGTATAATGCTGTCATTCTGTCTTTCTCTCTACCTCCCACACCACCATGGTTGTCCCAGGTGAACAGTCTTCCTGTCTCTTCACCAGTATCATCATGGTAGGCCCATTGTCCCAGAAATAATTGCAATAAACGATATAATCTATACAATTGTCATTTTAAGGCCATTTCATTCCACTGATACACCCTTTCAAAGAGCAACAAACTTTTAATTCTTGAGAATATTCACACATTGAAATTGTAATGTGAAAAAAATATCCTAAATAAAAAAAAATTGAATAAAATAACTGTCTCAGCATTTTCCTCTGCCCATTCAACTTAAGCACTGTGTGAAATTGCTTTGGGGCTGCATCCAAGTTTTATAATGGTCGGAATAATCATGCTGTTTATTCTGGCATCACACTGACTGGTGACATTCTTACTTGAGCAAACATGCATGTAAACACAAGAGTAATATTGTATGTTATATGAACATGCATTCATTTATTTTCTGTAACTGCTTATCATAGTGCAGGGTCTTAGAGGGGGCTGGAGTCTATCCCAGCTGACAGTGGGCGAGAGGCAGGGTACACCCTGGACAGGTCGCCAGACTATCACAGGGCTGACACATAGAGACAGACAAAAATTCACATTCACTTTCACACCTACAGGCAATTTAGAGTCACCTAACCTGCGTGTATTTGGATTGTGGGAGGAAGCTAGAGAATCCAGAGGAAACCCACAATGACACCCACACAGAAGGGCCCCAGCCGGCCAGTACATTTGAACCCGGAACCTTAATTCTGTGAGGTGACAGTGCCAACCACTCCACCATGCCACATTACATAGATAACCTCGAATTTTTTCACTGACCTATCATGACAGGCCCAATCATGGGTCCTTGTTTCATGAATCCAATCAGCAAAACCTCTCCCTGCTGCTTCCTTAATTCCTAATAAATGTTATAAATTTCTAATCTTTTTCTCTCCATTGAACTTAACCCACAGTGTAGAGCTCAGCGCTGCTTGGCTAAACAAAAGAGGGCTCAGAGACTGAAGAATGTGCAGCTCAGAAATTCTCACCAAGAAACTTTTAAAATGAAAGAGTAATGAAAACATGAAATGAAAAGTGCTGAGGTGGTCTGATTCTTCACTATTGCTCCCACATCAACCATGCCTGTATGCTTGGAAATATACAGGCATGCAAGTTTTAATTCCACATTAAAACTTCTTCATGCATACAGGAAAATGAAAATCAGTTAAATTATCTTACTGTTGAAGAGGACAATATATCTAAAGTACTAAAAATTGAAACCCAAAGGTTTAATTTACCTTGATAGTGGAGGCTGAACACACCATGGTTGCTCTGTCGCAGACTGCGATAGTGTATGTACACCTGATTGGTTGTACTGCGAATCACCTGACCCTCTCTCATCAGGGTCTCGTTGGCTAACAACTCTGGTCCCAAACCTCCATAGCCCATGATCGTTAGAGACTCTTTCTTGGAAAGGTTAACCTTTCTCACCTAGAGGGAAAAAAGAGGAAGTGATGTCATGCAACTGATGCTGGCAACTGTCTTTAATAAATAAACTTGTCCAGTAACAAGTGAAGTAATCACAAAGTCACTGACACTGATCCCGAGCCTTACCCAACTCATGACATACCTAATATACCTGTCACATTGCATCTTTGGGATGAACAAATGAAAAACATTAGAAGATGCGCTTTGTGAATGATCTTAATTTAATTTAATAATGAGAGGCACTGCATTTGTTTTTTGGCTACATTAAGTCTACATATTCAGGTCAAAGACACGATTAAAACAAACTATTTTCCAGTGGAAAAATGTCTTTGAAAAAGTTTAATATTTGACAAGATGAATGTTTGTGGATTCATCAGAGATAAGGCTCATTACCTGAATTTCCACACCATAACCTGCATACACGGTAATGCTGTAGGTGCATTCCAGAGGGGAAAATGATGAGGATGATGACGCAGGATCTGGTGACTCAACAACATCCTCCATTGCTGACAAAGTCGCATTGCATTGTACTGTGAAGAGATGGAAAAGTAAAAATGCGAGTTGGGAAATACATCTAATGCTTTTGAAATTCACTTCATACAGGAAAGCTTCCGCAAGTTACATATGGGTTTTTATAGCAACAGCATGACTTAAATAGTTTCACCTTGTGTAGTTTAAGAAGTTTGCTTCTTGGCAGTTTCTGAGCAAAGAGAGATAGATAGCTGTTTTTATCAGCTAAAACTTTCACAGCCAGTGAAAGTTGCACTGTGCAAAGGCAAGTCAACATGCATGTAGCCCAGTGCACATGGGAGGCATTAAACCAGCTCTTCTCATCCCTTTAAAAGCTGTGTCCTCCCCACTACAGCATACTGACAGTTTCGCAACTTCTCCAATATGCTATGCTATACTACTAATAATCTCTTTTGTTGGTTGCAATTACTAAAATTGTATTAACTTTTATTTGGCTACATTTCATAGCACAAATTTTCGCCTCTACAGTTTATCTTTTGGCACTTAAAAACATCTCTGCAGGCAATTTAATGACACAGACAGAAGCAGATGAGGCATTTTGCTGTTGCATCCCAGTAACCTTATGTTTTTTGGATGAGGATTGGTGGGAGCGATTGCTGCTGTGAGTATTCAGTGATGTGAAGATGAGAAAGAAGTTACAATGTCTTTTACTGAACTGTGTGAACTGTGTCCACTGATTCTCGAAGATGCCTCCTACACTCCTGATCGTCTACGCTGCACAAACTGAGAAATTATGAAAATTTCTAGTTACCAAGTAAATGTTGCATATGCAGCAGCATAAAGGGAAAGCAGTACCTGGTGCTGGTTGCTCGCGATTTATTCAAGGTTCTGCATTAATTGAGGCGTGTGTACATGTGCTGGGATTAAATGATTACTCAAATTAGAGGGTGCAGGTGGGAAATACCTCTCTTGCTGCTGTCAGATGTGTAGCAGTGCCGTTGTGATTTAGTAAACTGAAAGGAAGACCTTGATCTTGCAAGCAATTGTGTCTGGCTGATGCTGACAAGAATTATAACCATACAGGTCAGACTCTGCCTGGCTGACTGGAATTAAAACTGTATTTCTGGTGTGCGAACAAATGTGCTCACTGGCTGAGGAATGTATAAAACAGACTGTATGAGTTTTTTTAAAGCTGATTTTTGACAGGTCTTCTTGGGTTTGCATCCGTCAATGTTAATGACAAAAAAACAAAAAACACAGCCCGTGCTGGTAAACTCTTTCAAGTAGGTCAGTGTTGAGAGATGCAAATCATAGTCATCCTTGACACCAAAATAGCTGTGCACTGCTGGATAGCCAGTGACACCCCCCACCCCCCACTGTGCAAATCATCAAAGTACCAAAAGGATAAAGGGAAACATCACTGAGCTCCACAAAAATCTCCCAGTGCAGTGAATCTTGAAGCCTTTGTGGTAAGCATATGCTGAAAATATGTACACAAAGCTACAATGAAGACAATATTTCTGTTATTTAAACCTTTTGAAATTTTATGTGGCAGCAAATGATGATTGCATCATTATTGTAGTTTTGGTTGGGGCTTGAATGGGAAGAGAAAACGTTGCCAGCACTGTAATCTAACAACTAAATGTATGCATGTTTTTCCTGGGTTTATTGGTGTTTAGATGACCAGCAATTCCTATTATAATGACACAGACACATTTCTCTGTTGAGAGAAATAGCAAACATGTCTGAATGCTGATGCCATTTTGATGCCAAATGCTTTAAGTGAGTTGGCTGCACCACACCTACCCTAGACTGGTCCCCCCTGGCCACTACAGTCTATCCATGTGAGTGCCACGGCCACTCTCATGCAATCACTGCCCTAACTTCATGATAATAATCAGTCTTGTTTTCAGGAAATGTTTTGTTCATTATAATCAATGTACTCCTTCACATTGAAAGAGTATACTTGTTTTTTTTAAGAAATATTACAACTACCTTATCTGAAGAACAATGGATAACTTAACACATGTATATATGGATACATACAGATTCGTCTATGCACATGAGATAATTAACATTAAATGTAAAATGGGAAGCCAAAGTATATCAATATACAATTCCTTAAAGGTACAGTTGGTAACTTTTATGAAAACAAGTTGTCATAACCTGTCATATTTGCTGAAACCATCGCTACATTCTGAAATATGTTCAAATATTTTTTCAGAAACATATCTGACCATAACGTTTTGCTGTAAAATGAGGAAGTTGGTCTGGCTGGTGGGTGGTGCTTGGTACTCCACTTTAATGGTATCCAACATGTTGGCAACTTTCTCATTTTATAGCAAAACAGTACGCTAAAATATGTTTCCGAAAACATCTGAGGCAAGAAATGGGAATTGCGATAAAAAGAATCTTGATTCTTAGTTTAACAGTTTGACAAGGTTGACAGCTGCATTAAAGACTACTTGGCACTGATTGGTTGTCTTCATTCACATGCAGTAAGGCCATTAGATATCTCCAGGATTAAATGCAAATTCAGCCATTCCTGTGAATTCTGTGTGACCTTGCAATTTTGTCCAGTCCCTGCAATATTACTGCAAATTTGACTATTTAAAAAGGGTAAAATCTAATTTCATCTTAAACATCGTTAACTGCTAGCATCACGTGGCAAATGTTATCCAACAGTCACTGACAGAGTTGTGCCATTTCGGTGTTGGCGTAAGATTAACAGCTTGGTGTCGGATGTTAACTGCTGCTGCGGGGCTTCTGCCTTAGTGACAAAATGTAATGAGCAGTGATGAGATCAGGTTGTGCTGGGTTAGCTCATGCTATCTGGGCAGAGAGAGCAGGAGGAGAGCCTCTCACAGGGACAGTCCTTCAGTGCTGCATCAAATTGCACCAACAGCTGATGGGTTGTTGACCCTACAACCCCGCTACCACCACAGATAGATTCTGATTCTGTTGGAAACTGAATGCTCATAATTATATGCACAGAATCTGAGACTATTTTTGCAGTTTTCACTTGCCCCTACAATTTCATTGCCAAAGAATGCCCATAAACATCACAATGTTCATTACAATTTTTTAGAAAAACTGCTGTAAAATCAGGCATGTCAGGCTGCAACAATCACAGAAACAGCCTGCGAAATCCTGAAGGGACTCAGTAGACATACTACAAGGCTATTAAATCAGCAGAGGAGTATATTTTTTTTTTACAGATTATCCACAGCATAATAGAATCAGTCCCTAATATTGAATATTGCAGAGTGAAACTCTAAGCCAGTGTCTACTGCTAGTCTACATACTGTCCAAAATATCCACATATTATTTGTGTGAGGCTAATTTATCGTATATTTTCTGTCACAATAACTACCAGCCATAGTATAATCATTTTATCTAAGACAAGGGGCAAGGAGCAGCACATTATTTCTGCCTCATCTTTGGCTTGTGGGACAAAGAAAACATAATCTGATCCTGATAATAACAACCTGGTTTATCATCACTAAGCGGTAGCTGTTAGTAACAGTACACCAATTAAACTGGGTAAAAATGAAAAGTAACTCCTACCAGTGAGTACTGGCTGAATTGAAGCATCGCCTTGGTGAAGCTGTGGTGTATCGGATTGCCCCGCATTAAATTATTTTATTGGCCGCATGACTGAAACTGCTGCTATGCTTCGGTAGAATCAAATTATTGACCAGCCATTGTAATACAAATGGCATCTGGAGAGCAAAGGGTTTCACAGTCCATTTCGCTGACAATCAACAGAAACAAACAAAAAAATAACCTATTACTTTTCACTTATACGGCAGCTTTTAATAAGTGAAGTAATTCAGCTGACGGCGTTGACTGAGCATGGACACAGGTAGGTGACAATGAAAATTCTGCCTTCTCAGATGCAGCGCCTCTCTATAATTGTCAACACACATTTAAGTTTAGCAGATGTGCTTTTGTGCTGTAGTATCACATAATTCTTTAATGGCAGATAATATATAATTAATTGTTTCCCCAAAACATAATGGCATTTAAAAGTTCTTTTCAGAAAAGTTAAAGGCATAGTTTGACATTTTTGGGAAATAAAACTTATTTGCTTTCTTGCTGAGAGTCAGATGTGACGATTGACACTATTCTAATTTCTGTGCCATAAATTTGCAGCTGGACCCAGTTGCCAGTTAGCATTAGCTTGTACTGTAAACCATGGGAAACAGCTAGCCTTGCTTTGTCCACAGATTAAAAAATCTGACCACCAGGCCCTCTAACTAACAGATTATCATATTTATTTAATAAGTGTGTGACAAGGGTTATGTGACATTCTAACCTGCTATTTAGTAGGTTAAAACAGTTTGTAAGATTTTTAGTGGGTCTGAAACCTTAGTATGAAAACATTGTCTGTGTAATGAAGTGTAATGTCAATTACACTTCCTTACACTTCCTTCTAAGGTATGTAAGAAGTGTACGATTTCACTTTGCTATGGTTGTTAAAGTTTAAAAATTATTTTTAAATTAGCGGTAGAGCTAAGGTTGGCACAGGCTGAATGAAGGCTAACAACAACAATTACTGTTTTGAACACAGAATGAATAATTGAGAAAATGAATAAATAATCTCAGAAAACATCAAGTCACAGATTTATCATAATGGATTCATTTTACAAAGATGCCAAAATAGACACCATAATTCAAGGCTGGATTATTAACAGCTTCTGAGCGATACGATTGCACCAGATTCCTCACTGGAGCTGCTTGGAAGTTAATGTTAGCTTCTGGGCAAAACTGAATAATTCTCTCTCATGCAGCGTTCCAGAGATCATCAATGTTTGTAATGTTATATTGTACATAATATCACTGACCCCAGAGTTAACTTCTATAGTGTCCAGTGTGTCAGATTTTTCTCATTAGTCCTGCTGGTGGTGAGACCATAGGGTGAGACAGACTTGTGCAAGCAGCTCAGCTGGTGAAACTCTGCTTCAGCGATACAGTAATGTAACACAAAAGACACTGAAATCTGATTTGCGTGGCCAGAGCATCTGGACTGAGACACATCTGAAGACTCCAATTGGAATTGCATTTCAATCAACTTTCAAATGTGTGTCCAGACTTTGTAAAATGTATCTGGAAACAATCTCGAGATGCCAAAAAACAATTTAGGGCTGGCAGGCTTAGCAATGCCTAACAGTAATTCTCTAAATACCAGACTATTCCTTTAGGGTGCAATTGTTTTGTCAATGACTGGTAAACATGTTTGATATATTCCTATTTAGAGGGTGTTAATAGGGGTTGAAATGACAATTCCCAGTAAAAACACAATAAAAAACAATGGTAAAACTGAGTAAGTAGGTGACAAACACACCGACACTGACACACATACACACACACACCTCACTGATCATTCATCTCGCATGACATTTCTCTCTAAATCAGCTGACCCACCTCCTACGTGCTCAATCACATTTCTCTCATTTGTAGCCGTTGCTGTAATGGTGTCTTTTATTTCATGACCAGAATGAGTAACAGCTCTCATCCACCTGCAGTGAGAGCTGCACAGGCACCCCAGCCAGAGGAGATGCCGTAATACTGTTTCACTTAAGTCTATTTCTGACAAGGATGCTACTCTGTTCTCCACCACTCCTGATTAGTATTCTGGTCATGATGGCATTGTTGACTGACTGATTTGTCAAATTAATGCTTCTCTTCTTATGATATTAGGAAAATAACAGGGCTGATATTAGTATTTATGGCCTCACCTGGTTGCTCTTTATTCAGTCAAGAAGTTGTTTTCATGCTCACTGATTACATTTAAATTGTTGTTTGTTGTAATAATAACTAACAGACAAAGAGGACTTTTTAGACTTTATTATTAAGATTCCTACAGACCTTTTCATGCGACAATGTCAACTAAGAGGACACTAATAGTAAGTGAGTGTTGTGACGATAGACCAATCCCAAGATACAAGTCCCCCTTTTACGCTTCATATCTCACTGGTTTCAAAGCATCAAAATCTTTTTGTAAGTCATGTGCTTTTCTTTATCTCCATATATCTTGTAGTCTGTGACTGATATAGATTTTACAAAGGAAATAATAAAGGATAATGATTTTTACTTGAATTAAAATCATTGGTGCACTTCACAGAAAGGATTATGGGGAAAAATGCACACTGTAGGTAGCAAAGTTCATGTGTTCATGGTTCAGTCAGTCACTCAAGCTACCATATACAGACCCTGCTCTCTCCAGATTTAACAGGAAAAGGATGATCATCCTGTTTACCTAACCCAGACACCTCCACTGGCCTGTGCTGTATTTTCTGGACACGCCATATGTGCAACTATTTTCTGTGCCAGCTATCTCCACCATCAGCTAAGTCAAAGATGCACATGTCTATGAAAGACATATAACTGATACTGCACATCTGGCTGCGGTCATCTCACAGCAGTTCAAGCTGGTAAACCAATCTGCTTTCAGGCTTTAGGTTATGGAGAAGCAATGGGGAAGAAGAGGTGGGTTCCCTGACTTCATCTTCATCAGCATTTAGTGTACTCTCTCATTTCTTTGTGTTCCTCTGAACATTTAAAGCATGGATCCTGAAAGAACAAGAATCACATTATTCCTGCAGTAGTAAGACCAGAAACATCAACAAACATGTCTGTACTTTATATGTTCTCAACTTAATTTTACCAAACATAAATGCTCCAAAGTTAGCTAGTTTTTAGTGAGGGAAGAATCTAAAATCAATACTGAATACTGAGTATGCTACGACATGTCACTTCACATTATTAGTAGGCTGTTATGTTGACTCCATAGCTATCTTAAAAATGAGCATTAAATTACTAAAGACCGGTTATGTAACTGTTTTACAATCTTCTAAAAATATATGGAAAGTACATGTACATCTTTTCCTTTACCAATAACTGAAATTGTAAAGTAACCTGTTGATGTTTAGTCATTAATATTTTATGAGTGTTTCATGTTACCTTGTCTGTCAAGATCCTCTTGTTACTCTTTCTTCAAAGAGAGGCAGAGAAGAGATATGACTAAAGTCACGACGGGCACCATAGTGTTTCAGTTGGAATTTGTCGTCACTGCCGGCGCCACCGAAATCTGAGCTGAATCATTTGCTCAGACATTTCTTTCACATTGCTTTTGCAGAATCACATCAACTGGCATCAATAAACAACACAGACTCAGAGGACACAAAGTGTTGGCATGCAGGTACCTGGCATGTGCATCGTGGTTATGGTGGTTGTGGTAATCAGAGTGGTTGTTGTCTCCTCCTCTATGGGCAGCGAGGACATGGTATTCCTTGACCCTGTCTGGCCAGCAGCAGACGAGGAGCTTAAAGCTGTGGTGAGCAGCCCTGGTGATATGACTGTCGCTGTTGACTCGGTCTGCCCAAGTCCAGGCACAGCCTGTGTTGGGTTGGTGGTAGTACCTGCAGAGTCCAAAGGTTCAGCTTAATGTGTCATTTGCAATGATCATTCACCCATATTGTACTTCAGCTTCATTATGCTTAAAAAGCCATAAAGACCTGTGTTAATGTACCTGTGCTTGCAGAAGCCTCTCCTAAGTATTCCTTACTCTGCAGGGCAGCATGGATCAGGTCACCCAGAGGGTAAGAATCTGGGGTTGATGTTGGTGGTGTATCAGGCTCGGGAGTCATAAAGCTCATACCTGAAATAGCCATAACTTATTATTGCTTTGGTATTTGCAAAAGCATAAACCTAAATGGCGGGACATGGAAAGCAAATGCATTGAAGAATATTTTTTCCCCTACATTTGAGTCAATCACAATCTGCATTAGTACATGTTTGTGGTGGAACAACAAGGGTGCATGCTCAGAGAACACATACACACATACAGTTAGTTACCTGAAACTAGGTGGATCATGGTGACAGAAAGCATCACAGCAAGGCGTGTGAACCCCATGGCTTTGAATGAAACTGAATGACCTGGGAAGGTTAAAGTGAGCAATTGATTAGCAAACTATAATGATATAATATAAATAGAACAATTACTGTATCTTGTCCTGTAATGTAATTGCCTATTAGAGGCTTACAATTACTGCAGGAGGCATGGAAATAATCCATGTTCACTGGAGTGCTAATGAATATCACATTATTAGTCACATTATCTAAAACACTCTCTCAATCCAGGCACAGAGCATATGTTTACATCACACAGGCCACAATGACTCGGATCAGATCGTTGTAAAAGCTCAGCACCATCAATCTGGAAATGATCAGTTCATACGATACAGAAACGTAAAAGACAATGTAATAAAAGTAATTCTGCAGGTCTAGGGGAAAAGGCCAGGTACACACCGCACACGGTAGGTTAAGTATTCAGGCTTCCCCCTGCATTTTCTCACCCAAATCTGCAATAACATGCCCGAAAATGCGCTATTCCAAAATTCACCAACGGAGCCTACCCTCGCCGCAGGTAGCCTCTAAGCCTTATTCTATTATCAACCTGTTAATGGTAATGTGTCAAAAAGCACCTCCGCCGTAATTCGAGGCGTTTCCTCGGTGAAAATGCCAGCCTGGTGTGTGACAAAATGATGGGGCTAAACGAGGCAGCATCACTCGCACCTCCCCCGGCCCTCTTTGTGCGGAGGACGATTTTTGGCATCAGTCATCACCACTGTGAGACCGACAACCATCTCAGCAACGTTGAAAGGTGCCTGCCGCTTACCTTTGTCTTCCAGGCTGTGTCCTCCTGTGTTCTTCTACTTGGACAGTATCCTGTTGCTTTAGGCCCCGAGAACACGGCGGGGTTTGTGCTGGTGAGATGCCCCTAGCTGGTTACCGTGTGGTTGACGCATTCGGCTATGATGTGAGGGCATTTGTGTTGAAGCTCCAGGTGCGCCCTAGCGGTCGCACTCGCTAACTGCAGCGGCGCGCGGGAAGATATCCACATTTTGTCTGTGAGCGCTGGAGGAGCTGTCCACCAGCACGGTGCTGAAGTGTGTCCGACACAGCGCTGCTGCACGGTATATCAAGGTAATCAGACATGAGATGTGAGATGCGGCACGCAGTGGGTAAATCGTGTTTGTTTGCTCATGTAAAGGCCAGCATGTGCCATACGGTATGCATGGCGAACATTTTGTGCTTGGTTTTCTGTAATGGGTGGATGTTTGCGCTAACATGGAATGCGGACATTAAACATGAGCCAGCTGAGCTGTGGGGGCTGGTGCAGAGCAAAAACAAAATGAATGCTGAAGCGACTGCAAAAAAGAGAGACCCAAATCCACAATTCATGGAACACCTCCATGATGATAACCGTGCTGTAGCCTATAGGTGTTTCCAGTGGGCAGTATCACCACATAGCATGTAATTGATGCAACTACAGAACGAATCCGTTGGAATAAGCCTATTAGGAAAGAGCCCACCCACCTAAAACACACGCGCGCACGCATGCACGCACAATCGTGCATGCACTCATGTTTTCTTGTTGTTCACAATAAAAAAAAAAGGAAAGACATCTAACTCTTAAGTCTGTCTGAGGCTCTGAAAATATGACTTACACACAGCCCGACTGCAACATCTGGTCTGCTTTGCACTGGTGTCAAGGTCAAATAATTGTCCATGTCATGGGTGCTCTGCAATTTAGTACATTTTACATTTGGATAGATACACAATAGCAGCGCTCAATACCGATGTAATGTCAATATTTATTATATAAATGAATTTTAACAACATTTTTTATCTTAAATTACACAAATTCCCCCAAAAGTCACTATTGTGAGTTGCATGTTATTTATGTCAGCAACAACACCTGTAAGCAAATGAGCGGAGACACATTTATCAACTAATAGAGAGCGCTGTACAGTTTCTAACCATGACTTTGTTTATAATGCATGAAGTATTATTAGATACAAGCTGAGGCTGATGGGAAAAACTATTGGAAAGTTAAAATAGCAACAGGACTGACTTTTCATAAGTTAACTGTTGTCTGTTTACTTTATAGACCCCACTGTTACAAAGGAAAACCCAATTTAATTTGCTGCTCATCTCTCAGCCCAGATTTTAGCCACCTGTAGGGCTGTTGGACGAAGAACAGATTGTACTTATGCATTTTTGTCAAGTAAACTACTTGATTTTCATATTCCCGCCACCATGGACACAAAGAGTGTAGAGTGCTCCAGTAATCATCTCAAAGTCAGTGGGTTTTTGGTTAGATGCCTGAAATAAGGTCTGTGGTTAGCACATGCTTAGGAGGCTTTCAAGTTTGTTCTGCAACATAAAATATATCAGTGAACACCCCTCTTGCTAATTTTAGGGTTTTATATGTCTTCAAACACGTGGGTCATGTAACCGTGGTGTAGTTTGTTCATAGCCCAACATTAGCTTTTTACTCTTGGCGATTGCATTTATAACTCAAAAATTTGAAAAGTGACGTACATTTGTAAAGATGATCTTGCCAGACAAAATGTGTTAGTATCATAAAAGTTTGTTTGATACAGATTTTCTACAATAATCCAAAATCCAATGGAAAACTCCAATAAGCTTTTTGACAAGGGAACCAGGGTGACGCTAACTTCCCTGTTGGCCCACAGAAAAACATCACTGTTGTAGGCTTTCTACCTCTTGAGCAAAAGCAAATCCTTTTCCTCTGTTTTCTCTGATCATGTAGTACTAAGTTCAAATGAATTTATGTCTTTCTACTGCAAAGACAGCCTAGTTTTATGACAATATCACCTTTCCGGGAGCAAAATACGTCTTTAAGGAAATAGATAAGTCACAAAACTGACCTTTCATAAGTGGTTAAATAGTGACCTGTTGCAAAGGAAAACAAAGTTTTATTTAAATTTAAGGAAGCAAAGATACAGACACTCTCTCTTAAGCAGTCAAGGCTGGTATGACTTCAGAATATCGCCTGCAGTGAAATCTTAAGCTACATCCACAGTGAGTTTGCTCAGAGAGGTCCAAGATCAGGGCTTACATAACCCCATGAAGTCAGTGTCAGAGGCAACTTAACCAAAGGGTCAGTGGCTTCACGATGGACCGGCAACCTGTTTCACTAATTTCTTCCAAATGCATGCTGGGATAGGCCTCAGCTCCCTCTGACCCTGAAGGGGATTAAGAAAATAAATGAATGAGAGGGCTGTTTGAATCCAGGACAATCCATCATTCCCTTTAGGCTGTGCTTGTTGGCAAACAGAGCCTCTCATCTCTTTACACAATGATCCGTAAGACTTTGACAAGCAAAAATAACATCTTTGGATTGTAGGAAAACATCTTATTATTGTTGTTTTTATTATGTAGATTAAAAAATAAATAAAAGCATCACCATTAAGACTCATAGTTCGGGGTGTAGAAAGTCTGGGGTTACTTAAGGAATAAGTTCTAGGCCAGTAAAAACATCTTTATTTTCTTTCTTTTTTTTTTTATAGTACTTTGTCATATTACACATATATATGCTTTGCCATAATCTCTCAATCTGCTTCTATTTCAGTATCTTAGTGTCTCACGAATCAAAGGATGCACTGGTCAATGAACACACTGCCCTTGCCTCCGTATGTTGAGCTGGGTGTCCACTCATTGAGTGGCCTTCTGTGGACTCTTCTGCTACTCTTTCTGTGGCACTGTTATCGAATGGGCTCCGACCTGCCAATCCCAGGCCACACACACGCTGGAAAGCTCAAGTCAGGCTCAAGGCGGTCCATGATGTCCCGTGGTGGTAGCTGTGCTGGAACAAAGTGTAATGCACGGTCCAAGCTGTCGAGAAGTGATCAAATTACTCCCTTTATTTCCATGGAAACAGAGGAGGATGAGGAGCAGGGACAGGGCTACCTCACCCCAGTGCTGAGTCATGCCATATTCCCAGCCCAGGCATCTGCAGAAGCCAAGAAACTCTACGCAGCACTGCAAGAGTATGCCAAGCGCTACAGTTGGGTGGGCATGGGCCGCATTCATAAAGGCCTCCGTGAGCAGGTACAAGTCTATTCCATGCAGGCCATAAGCTAGTACTTGCTATTGGCAGTAAATCCTGTAGGGCTACATGATGTATACAATCATTTATCACTCCAAAATCTGATGAGGATTGTGGATCCAGAGGTTTGTTTTCATAGCATGTACATAATCATGTGTAAAAGAAGTAATCCATACGTGTCAAGGGTAAACAGCAGAGGCAAGAAACATCATCAAGAATGACTAATTGATTTCTCATTGTTCTCACTTTAGGTCAGACTGAATGATCACTCTGCTATACAGAAGCCTCATCTATTCTTCTTACCAGATGTCCCAAGTGTTCCTTTCTTCCCACGAGATGCTCATCGACATGACATTGAAGTGTTGGAAGCCAACTACTCTGTAATTTTGGCTGAATTCAAGGCTGTATACCAGAGGGGTATCGACTCCAAACTAGGCTGGACCTGTCTGGGACCAAAGGTATGCAGCCCTTTAGTTGCTGAAATGGCTTCTTGAGACACCTTTATAGTCTTATGAACCCCTCCATCCCCAGGTTATCTTGTAATGTTGCAGGTGCTTGTGCTTGCAGGTGTAGATCTTGCAATAGTGTTAAGTCACCACCATGACCTCTGTTCATTATGTGCACTATCATAATGTCCTTGCTGTTTTAATCTTTCACTTTTTCGAGATTTCCCCACGTCACTTCAAAGACCAACAGGTGCCTGTCTAGGTGCCTGGGCAAATGTGGTGGGAACACATGCAGTTCTTGTGACAATGTCTGCGTCCCCTTTGAACTCTGTCACTACTGTCCCATAAAAAGAAATTACACAGACATTTACAGTTTCAAGATTCCCTAAACCCTCTGTTTATTTAGATGTAACCCATACAGACTCCATTTAATTAGATATGGGTCAAATAATTTTCATAAATTTCTATTTTTGTGCATTTTGGGTCACTGAGCCAAATTTGACCTGAACCATATGTAAGATTAATTTGAATTGATTTATCCTGTTTAATTCTGATAAACACTCACTGGCCACTTTATTAGGTACGCCAATTCAACTGCTTGTTAACGCAAATAGCTAATCAGTTAATCACGTGGCACCAACTCAATGCATTTAGGCATGTAGATATGGTCAAGATGACGAGGCATGGTTGGTGGTGTTAGACAGGCTGGTCTGAGTATTTCAGAAACTGCTGATCTAGTGGGATTTTCACACACAACCATCTCTAGGGTTTTCAGGAAATGGTCAAATATCAAGTAAGTGGCAGTTCTCAGGGCGAAAATACCTTGTTGATGCCGGAGGTCACAGGAGAATAGCCAGACTGGTTCAAGATGACAGAAAAGCAACAGTAACTGAAATAATCACTCATACAATCAAGGTATGCAGAAGACCATCTCTCAATGAACAGCACGTCGAACCTTGAAACAGATGGGCTTCGTTTCAATGCCACAGCCTGCCTGAGTACTGTTGTTGACCCTGTCCATCCCTTTATGACTAAAGTGTACCCATCTTCTGATGGCTACTTCCAGCAGGATAACGCACGACAATGAGTTCACTGAATCCTTTGGGATTCACATCATGGATGTGCAGCCAACAAATCTGCAGCAACTGCGTGATGTCATCATGTCAATATGGGCCAAAATCTCTGAGGGATGTTTCCAGCACCTTGTTGAATCTATGACACCAAGAATTAAGGCAGTTCTGATGGCAAAAGGGATCCAACCTGGTGCTAGCAAGGTGTACCTAATAAAGTGGTTGGTGAGTGTATGTCTCTCACTGGGGTCATATGTTTATTGCAGGTCATTGTCTCTTTCAGGGCCAGGCAGTGTTTCCTTTGTACAGTGCAGGTGTCTCAGTGGCAGGAAACTGTCGCTCCTGTCCCCGCACCTATCGGACACTTCTCTCTCTACGTACGTTCATAAGCAGCAACTCATTGGGATCTGCTGGATTTTGGCTGTTGGGGCCTGGAGCTACACTGGGGAGCTCATACGGTCCGACGAATACACGCCTACGTTGTCATCTTGGTGAGTGAAAGAAAAGCACTCATCATGGTTTATCTGCATTCATCTGCACTTGAGACAAATCTGAAAACTCTTTAAAGAAGCAAACGATAGGATTCGGGGTTTTGTTAGCTTGGCGCCACCTAGCGTCAGCAGTGTTGCTGGCACTGTTGCAAAGACCAAATTGACTGTGGGGATCAGAGATAATCAATAAACTGTAGGCTGTAGTATACCTCTATGTATATGTAGAATGAGAAGGTGTGTGGACACTCTACTAAATAAATGAGTAAAGAGACTAAGCAACAATTATCAGATTTATCTGAAGAAAAACCAAATAGTAATGCAAATAATTATACCAGAATGCACAGTACCAGTACAAACAGCTCACAGTAAATTATACCAATATGTACAGTATCAGTACAAACAACAGTAGACACGTAAGGGATAATGTGTTGTGAGCTGGTGACTGTTGAAAAATAACTCCCGACAGGGGAATGGAAACCCGACACACAGCAGAGTTATTTTTCCAACGGTCACCGGCTCACTATACATTATCCCGCTTAGAATATGGCTTACTACTAAAAGATTCAAATGATGGTAATCACTGTCCGAGGGCTGCCGTGGAATGGCAGTGTGGATGTCAGCCAACCAACACTCGCTACCCGGTCCCTGGTCGCGGCGATTTGCGATGATGGCCAGCTAGGAGCTAACTAGCAGCCAGTACAGTACAGTCTTCTCTCGGCTAGCTAACATTTAACCGTGTTACTTACTGATCCATTAGAAAGAAAGCTAGCTGGACATCGGTTCTGAAGCCTCTTTGGTCACAGAGCTCCCTCCATCTCTTGAACGCCTGACTGAGGTTTACTCTTGTTTTTCCTCTTCTTTTATCACTCTCCTTTTTGTGCATCCTCGCCTCCTCAGACAGATTAGCTCGTTTTCTTTTGGGAGGCCTTTTTTCACTTATCTCCAAACTTTGTCTGTCTGCCATTGTGCTCCTGACTCAACTATCTCATGCCCCGGCCAGTTCCTCTTAAGGACCAGCTCCAGTCCCTGATTGGCTGACCAACCAGTTTTGAAATACATGATGCATGTCCAGCCGTAAAGTAGATTTTTTCCACGAAAATTCGTCCCCGGTGGCAGAAGCTTATTGCAAAGATTGCAAAGCCATTAAATAACCTATGTAAATGCTGATAGTCTGATTTTACTGTGTATACTACCCTGTGCAACCCACATTATTTCAATAATGATATATATAGGCAAAAATGCTGTCTGTTGCTTCTTTAACTGACAACACAAAATAAAAAGGAGAGAAAGACAAATGACCTGATAAAATACTAAACCATTGCATAATATTGTACTTTGTGGGTCGAGGTTCATTTCCTCCTTGCCTATTTTGTACTGTTATCCGTCTGGCTATAATCCTCTCAGTTTTAAACACAGCCAGGGCTGGAGTGCATGGCCTTCTTAGCTGAGAGAAACCATATTTCGTTTTCAAACTTTAAAAACAGACATCACTTTTGTAGGTCTGCAGACTCCACCCCTGTGTGAGCTGGTGGTGGGAGGGGAGCCTCAATGCTGGTCAGAAGGACACTGCCTCCTGGTTGATGACTCATTCCTCCACACTGTCTCTCACAAGGGTCAGTGAATCAAGTACAATTTTGGAAAACACATAACTCTCATTTTTACTCTTGATTGGATTCTCATTATTTAGCACATGAATAGAAATAAAACAAGCAGCAAGTTGTTTTTTTTGCTCCATTTAATGAGTTTAGCCCTAAATTTCTGCAACATTTTTACTTCATCTTGCATCTGTGTCTATTTCTACAGGGCCTCCAGATGCTGGACCCCGAGTCATTTTGAGTGTGGACCTCTGGCATCCAAATGTGGCTGCAGCAGAGAGACAAGCTTTGGACTTCATGTTCAGCCCTGACCTCTGACTTTGCACCTGCCAATATTACCAATACACAACATGCAGGGGTGCCTTACCTTAGCCCTGTTTGTTGTGGGTCATACATCTCATTCCAGTTGATGAATCACTGTGTGAATCTGCCCTAAGAATTACACAAGCCATTAGCCACGCTTTCAAGTGATGTCTGATGTATGGTCTACACCAGGAAGTGCCACAGGAGTGCATTATTATGTATGATGTCAGAAAATGCTAAATGTTAGTCAATTTGAATACAAGCAGACATCACTTGAAAGCACAAAGAAATCTAACCTAAGAAGAGCAGATCAGGTGTTAACTATTGTAAATCTAATCTTGACATCATATACTATGCTCGTGAATGCTATTTGCATGCAAAACCTATCTGTCCTGTTTACTGGACCTCGCTTTGAGCTGCTCATGCATGTGCACGAGTGCACGAGTCAGCCTGGGATGCTTCATTTTGAAATGTAGGTAGATTATGGCTCAACCAAAAAACTGTGAAAACCTGATAATCGTATAAATGTAAATTACAATTTATTTTTGTTCTACAAAATTATTGCCAAACATACATTAAAGGTCTAGTGTGTAGGATTTAGTGGCATCTAGTGGTGAGGTTGCAGAACTGAAACTTCTCCTGTGTGTGTGTGTGTGGGGGGAGAACTACAGTATGCTGGCCAACATGAAAATGTGAAAATGCAAATGGCCTTATTTTAAGCCAGTTTTTGACATGTCTATTCTGGGCCACTGGAAGAGGAACTGCTTTTTTTTCCAGTTGATGATAAACTAAAATATAGTATAATATATAATATTATACACCATGTCTGCAAATAGATGCTCCTAAATCCTACTTTGCATACTGTGGTTATTATTTCTCTCCGTATTACCTCTACGGATGCTTGTATGTTTCTATGTATAAATATATTAATATATTTTTCTTTGTTTATTAATATAGTTGAAGGTATTTTAGTGGTTTACATATTGTGTGACATGCATATATCAGGTTCTTGGTCAAATGTATTTTTCTTTGAATCCAAATAACAAATAAATAACCAATGAATCAGTATTGACTGTTATATTGAGTGCATAGCTTAACTGAGTACATGTGAATGCACACTTTTGTTAATACAGTGTGCATGGATCAGAGCTAATTGTTTTGTTTGGTCTTTGAAACTATACCATATACTTGTGCAGGAGAACAAATCTTAATCTAATAATTAGTATAAAATATATATTACATTTATTAAAGAAAAAATATCCACTGAGTACCTTTGGTGTTTCTAAATAATATTGCAGATGTATTTATTCTCTAAGAAACTCCAAAATGGCCAGTATTACTGGGGAAATACAATGAGTCTAGTGAATATGTCTTTTAATTCAAACACATTAGAATAGTATTTTTTTTTTTTAAAACACTCTTGGTTCATTAAGCTCCTATATTATTTTTTTGGTTACTTTCTTCAGTCAGCAGATGAGAATTAGAGGTGATTTTGTTTTATCTGCCATCTGTTCATCTGAGGGTCCCATGATGAGGATTACAGAGGCTGAACTAATCCAGCCCAGAGAGACAGATTATTCTGAGATTGTTTATATGTAGTGGTATGTATGTTGTTTTTATGGTGTGTGTGACTCACCCAACAATGGGCATTTATTCTATGAGCCATGAGAGATTTGATAGAAAGCTAAACATCATTGTCAAATTCACAAGCAAATAATATAACGACTCAAATATTGAGTCTTGCTGTCAAAGTTCAGTATGAGGGGATGACGGTCTTATAATCAAACTCTCATCGTAATTTTGCTAAACCATCCACCACATCATTACAAGGTGAGGCTCACTGCGATGTTTGCATGCCAGCGGTGGCATATGCAAATCTGTAACACACATCAGTGTTCTTCACTGACAATCTTGACATAAGGTCACAGCCTTAAAAGATTATGACCAGGACATGTATTTAACAGACAAAAATAACTGTTGTCACACTCAACAATGTTCATGCTGGCCTTTTGTTATGCAACAGCATTAGCAACTTTAGAGGGATTATTTTCAGTGAAAGAAGCAAAATGAACAAAGTGGTCAAAAAATAAATCTGTTATTATTATTATTATTATTATTATTATTATTATTATTATCATCATCATCACCATCTTTGGCAACCTGCCATTTAGAAACTTTCTAAAGTCTCACTTGTTGAAATGTGAATGAATCTGCTTGCTTGTATTGTACGGCATTGAATATTGTATGGTACATTCCATGAAAGAGCAGATCAATACTCCACAATCATCCTAACATTACTCGCATTAAGTCTCTCCAGACACACACACTGATAATGAAGTTTTATTTGGAACGTTCTTTACATACACATGCTCTTAGTCAGTATGATTGTGCCATTGAAGCCCACACAGCAGACCTGACCAAACTGTTGATCAAATTTTGGCTTGACCGAGGTGCTAGATATGATCATTAGGGATAATCAAAACAAACTGAAAAGCTTTCCAATCTGGAAAGGTGTCCAGTATTTTACTCTGAAACCAAGCGTTGGATAGATAAAGAGTGACAGATGACTGAAATGACTCAGCACGCAATTTTCAAAAGCATATTTTCTATTTGTCAGAGCCTTATTACTGAGAATATATTTTTCATAAACACACATTCTTTGACATGAGATCAGGGAACTCCATGGTATCTGTAAAAGACAGGCATTTGGGAATATATGTTGGTACTAGTCAGCATTAGTTATCACATTTGTAATCTAATATTTTGATAAATTACCTAATATTTACATACTGTAGTTCAATAACTGTAAAAATGTTTCTAACTGAAAGCTAGTGGTATACTTGAAAATGCAAATGTAACATATCTGTCTCGCAGAACCGCACAAAGCCAACATTGTCTTCTGGCGACTGGGCTGCTGATCACTATGTCTCACAATGGAACACTTTCTTATCAGACCTGTGTGTCAGCCCAGCTGCAACAGGGGAAATTTGCAAAGAAAAAAGGACAAATCACAAACATCTGAGAAATGCTTTGCATTTTTATTGAATTTTCACAAAATGTCCAATTTCTCTTTAAGATAAAGGTATACTTGTATGCAAAAAGTCAAACTCAGAGGTACACTTTAACAAAACACATTTGTGAATACTATTCAGTCGTGGAAGTACTACTCAGATCTTTTACTTAAGTAAAAGTAGCAATAAATATTTTAGTATTGGCGAAGAGTACTCTACACAGTTCATTTTAGATAAATGATATATATTATAGATAACTGGATTACAATTAGTAATGCACTGATGTGTGAGCAGCACTAATGTTGCCGCGAGTAAATGTGGGGATCATTTCCAACTGACCAAACTGCTGGGCCTAACTTAACGTATTAACACTCTAGCATTTTTATGTTAATTTATTTTCTGTGTGAATAATCTGAATCTGCAGGGTAACAAGTAACTAGTATTGTCTAACAAATGTAGTGGAGTACAAGTTCTACGTGGGCTTTCAGAATGTTGCGGAGTCAAGGAATCAAGTAGCATAAAAATGCAAATACTTAAGTAAAGTATAAGTACCTAAAAATTGTACTTATGTACAGTACTTGAGTATGTGTACTTTTCTACATTCCATCACTGATACCATTATTAAAGAAACTTCAGGCAGATGGTGGGCTGCCTTTACACCCTGGTGAGGCAGAAGCATGGGAGGTGAAGAAGTGGCAGTAGAGGACCTGCTGAGATCATGTTCTCCAGGTGTCGCTGGAGGGACAGATGGTTTTATGCCCGGGTCGAGGCTGCAGCCACATTAAAGGCAGAGTCAATCATTACTTTTAGGAGGTCAGTGCTGAACATTCTCAGCTGACTGATAATGTCCTCTGGATCACATTAAATTCACTGCAGACACTTCCTACAGCAGGCAAGGAGCTGCTTTAAGGAAGAGCTGTTGTCATTGTCCACAACTATTAAAGCCTTAGGAGTCATTGGGAAGAAACACATAGCACATAGCTCATCCCCTCCCATGCCACCCACACACCATTATCTACTGCAAGGTATCATAAAATGCTATGGGCTCATCCACCATATTATACCCCTTTTAATGTGAATAAGAGTGGGTGGGGTTTGCCCAAATGTAACCTATAGAGAAAAGGTGAGGGTGACAGAAGCAGACAGTTCATGAGAGTTTTGTCCTTGCAGAGTCTTGTTATTTTACTGACTCCTGTGGGCTAATGCTGCATTCATGTGACACTGCAACTATTGTATTTATGAGTTTACAACTTGTAGACAGTGCAGATGTCTAGATAATGATGTTCGCACCTGCTGCTCTGTTTGACAGCTCTGCAGGATTCATGGCGAACTAGGTGACAACAACTTTTCAAATTGCTGAGCTAACATATCCCTAAACTATAAGGTGTGGCTAACTCCGGCTGTGTATCCACATAGTGTTTTTTTTTCTTTCTGAATTGTTCCCACTGAGGAGAGAGCGTGTGTTGCCTCCACAAAAGCTGTATTTTTTTTAGAGCTCTGAACTTTTTGAGAAGCGCCATTGCCACCTCTTTCAGGCAGCCAATCATATAGGGTAGGACTTTATCCGAGCCATATGACATCATAATAGAGACAGAAAAGCTCATTTGTTGGAGCAGACACTGAAAACGCTGGAAGCCCTTTTTTCATGAAATGCTGTGATGAAGTCTCCCCCCGTGCCACCGCTTTTCTGACAAAGAAAAACGCTATGTGGACACTGGCCCTAAAGTTTTATCATCTAAAAAATAGAATACAGTTACTCATAAGAATTAAGCTATCATCAACATAAAATTTAATAAAAAATGCATCCTCTCCTTTCACAGTCATCCATTCATTCTGTTGTCTTCATTTCTGCGACATCATTTTCACAAACTCTGTAAAGAGAATAGACAAAATATTGGTTAGCCAAATTCTTTGGTAGATTTATCGCAAACTTTTTGCTTTGACACTGAGTGTAAATAATAACTAAAGTAACTAGCTGACACATAAAAAGACACAGAATGAGATTACTGTATGTGTGACCAGCATTTAAATGAAATTTGACTGAACCAATTATTTTAACAGTAAATATTTTTCATGGCAGACATTGTTACATTGTGACTTGTCATGGCAGCAAAAGCTGATAAATGAAACTGATAACATGAATCTTGGCTCAGACACCTGTCAGTGTGCCAGTGACCAAAATAATACCAGAGCCCTAATACTTTTTTCAGATGTTTTCTGATGTAGTTATTTAAAAGGGCTTTATGCAAAATTCAGAGCCTCTGAATTGTTTGGACATGTTTCTCAACATGAGGGTGGCTGAATTGGTGCCTAGCACAGGCTCCCAAGAAGTGTGCCAGACTTTGAAGCCAATATTTGTGGTGGTCACATGATGCCCTGTGGCCCAAAAGACTTTTTCGTATCGTCTTATATGGCCAAGGAGACGTCTGTGAATCAGCGGATAAATGTTTTTGACTGTCACCACCTCTGCAAAATGATTTATTTCACTATTGGGATTTGATCCATTTGGTGCCATATTATTGCTCTAACAGAACCATTAACAACACTTTTAAAATTGAAGCTATCTATTTGAATCAAAGATTGCTGATTCAATTTGAGTTACTTCAACTCCTGTGTTTCGTAAAACAGCTGAACCAATTGAACATCAACAGCGGAGGTTAATATAAGGCAGAAAAAGACTTAATATTCGTGTGTGCATGTGTGTACATATATCTCACCCTCAAAGTCAACTGTCCCATCTCCATTGTTGTCAGCTTCTCTGACCACTGCTTCGATTTCATTTCTGCTGGTTTGTTCTCCTAGTAACTTTATCATGGCATGTCTCAGCTCATCAGATGTAATAGAGCCATCTCCATCAATATCAAACTGTATTAAAGTGGAAGAGGAAAGCAAAACATTGCAAAACTCTAGGGCATTTCTGACTCATATTGCAATCATGACATGCCAGATATCTGCTTTTACAGTATGTTCATTTAATATCCACCATGGGGTGCCAAAGACCAAAAAGAGAAAGTAGGTATATTGGGCTCACCTCTCGAAATGCATCTTTAAGTTCCTTCAGCCCAATCATCCCTGCAGTTTCAGCCAAAAGCTTGGGGGTCATTAGTTCCACGAAATCGTCAAAGTCCACCCGTCCCCCCACTGTGATGAGACAAATGATGTAACTAATATTAGCAGGCAGTACACAGAGAACACAGCTTAAGCTATGTTTGAGTCCTCTAACACCGTTGTGAAAAAAGTACTTGTCTAGCTTTTAGCCTGCTATTTGAGAGATTTATCTTTGGCAATTAGTGATGCTCTATTTCATACATTACATTTCACTCTGCTGCACTGTGGAAAACAATTTCGAGACAAGCACTTATGCCACTTCCTCTGGTCGTTTTTCTTCCTGGTTTTAAATTATTGACTTACCTCAAAATCTCAGTGGAGGTAAACGCTTTATAAATGTGAAGAGGATGGTTTGCATTCAACTGTCAGATGGATTGTAAAAATATATGGTAGTATATCTAAGATAATATCTGTGCTCTTCCATACAATTTATGTGAGCCACTGACATATGATAAGCCAGCAGACAATATATTTAATTGTTCCCACCAACACTTTGCCAGCTTCTTTAGAAATAGAAAAATGCAAATGTGCTCTGTGTCTCAGGAGACCATTGTGAAGGACAGCGTGAAAGACACATTTCCTGAAAAGATTTTTAGTATAGTTTTGCATTAGTTTTTGAAACACGTTCAGCAAAAAATTTAAAAAAGCACACATTTGAAAGCCAACAAGAGAAATACAACAGTGGGAACAAGTTATTATCTCATGGGATTAAGTTATTATATTGTGGGAACAAGTTATCTTATAGAAACAAGTTATCTCATAGAAACATCTTTCTTCTTATACTGTGGGAACAAGTTCTTATCTTGTGTGCACAAGTAAATTATCTTGTGGGATTAAGTTATCATATTGTGGTAACAAATCATCTCATGGGAAAAAGTTCTTATCTTGTGGGAGCAAGATATTATCAGTGTGGGATTAAGTTATTATATTGTGGGAAAAAGTTATTATGTCATGGGAACAAGTTATTATATTGTGGGAACAAGCTATTATTTTAAGGGATTAAGTTATTATATTGTGGGAACAAGTTATCCTGCAGAAACAAGTTATCTCATAGGAACATCTTTCTTTTTATATTGTGGGACCAAGTTCTTATCATGTGTGCACAAGTTACTGTAATTATCTTGTGGGAACAAATTTTTATCTCATGGGAACAAGTTATTATCTTGTGGGAGCAAGGTATTAACAGTGTTGGATTAAGTTATTGTATCATGGGAACATGTTCTTATCCAGTGGGAGCAAGTTCCTGTCCTGTGAGATTAAGTTATTATATTGTGGGAACAAGTTATCATCTCGTGGGAACGTGGTCTTATCTAGTGGGAACAAGCTCTTGTCCTGTGAGATTAAGTAATTATATTGTGGAAACAAGGTAATTATCTTGTGGGAACAAGTTATTATATTATGGGAACATGTTCTTACCTTGTGGGTGCAAGGTATTATTAGTGTGGGATTAAGTTATTATATTGTGTGCACAAAATGAGAGGCTCACTTGTTTCCACAAGGTAACTAACCAGACCAATAATATCACCTTTTGGGACTTTAGGGGCTCCGTAAAATATTATAATTAATGGATTATATTTTCATCAGCCGATTGGCAGTAATAAAACATTAATGGAGTTTGACATCGTCTTGCTTTTACCTCATAAATTAGAGAACATTACTCACAGTTCATGTTGATGTTCTGACTCAGTTCTATGAGCTCCATTTCAGTGGGCATGTAACCCATGGTCCTCATCAGGTTCCCCAGGTCCTTACAGGTTATGAAACCATCTTTGTCTTTATCAAACTCGACAAAAGCTTCACGCAACTCTAGAGAGCATACAGACAAATAAATTGAGATGGCATACCTTGACAGAAACTTAAAAATGATAAAAATCAATATGTAACAGTATATTTGAACACAAAACAGCAGTTACCATCAATCTCATCATTTGTAAGAGCTCTTGTCTGCGAAAGAATAAAGGCATGGATAAAAATATGAAATTCTGTTAGTATGTTTTATACACCCTTTTATACACTTTTCCACAAAACGTATCACTACTGATGGACCCACAGTAACCCTTACTATTTTATATCTACGAAATACTTATGTTGAAATTGTTGATGTGTCCACATGCATTCGAAATACCCATTTATTTATCCAAAATATGAGCGTTCTAGATTATTTTTAGGACAAAACATTAATTTAAGAAAGGCGTGAGTAACTGTCACTCATATGTGGGGACTTTTGTGTTTTTACCATTAGATCACACAATTACACATTCATGTATGTCGTACCTTTGTTTAATATGTCACATAAAAATGCTCTTAATGACATCATGATATGCACCAGCGCCATCCACATTATGTTCTCTGATGAACATAATGTGGATGTTTGGACTAGGGAACATTATTGCTTAGTATTGAAAAATAAATCAAAGAGCAATTCTGATTATCTGACTAGGTTTTTGCTTTTGCATCTGGATTTAGCCACACATATGACCACATTACATCATATCAACCTGTTGTTTTTGATCCACACACGTTTTTTTCTTGTGTATACTGTGAATATGGGTTGGTAGCAATGTCCAGAAACATTTCTGTTTGTGTGCTTCTAACTTTTCTTTAAAAAAAAAAAAAAAAATCTAACAGGATCTTGTTTGATTGATCCCAGGTCATATGTAGAGTATATTAATTTTGGGATCACAACATCAGCACAGGTTGCCTATAAAGTTCAATGACTGGTAAAAAGAAAAAAACATGAATGTATGTGAGGAACGCAGAATACAACCTGTGTAGCTATGATTCAGTTTTTACATAAAATATTACGGTTTTGTATAAATGTATGTTGTGACGATTAGGGACAAAGCACAGAAACTGCGTGCCACTGCATCCGCTTAATGCACCAGCTAAAAAGTTTGCCCACCCATGTCTCCTCCACACTTAAATTCCTTTAAGCAGCTTTTACCATTGAGCTAAAATAACACCATATATGAATAACCATCATAGCTAACCATAGTTATTTGATAAATAATCAACATATGATAGTAAGATTTACATCCTTGGTTAACCAATGACAAAGACAATCATATACACTTAATTTCTTTGAGATTTAGAAAACTCTTTAGCAAAAGATAGGTATATAGTAATAGCATGAAACTACCACTTAGTCATAAACAGTACAATAAAACCAAGAAACCATTTTGACTTACAGGTCTCCTTGTTCCTCCCCTGAGAAAGATGCAAGCTTGTTTAATACTCATGATGACAGCCTTGTATTTGTGAAATCCTCTGTTAAAAATATATATATTGCTGGCCTGTATCATTCAGTGTCTCTTTTCTGTGCGAGCATGTGTCCGCGTGTAAACTGTGATCAGCAGTGAGCTGCGTATGCGAGAGAAGAGGGATGATGTCTCATATGGATTATCTCTGCAGCTTTGGTCTAGAAAAGAAAGATAGGCTTAATGCTGTGCATATACACAATTTCATACACTAAGTCAGACACTATGGTTGTTTTTAAAAGCCTTTTTTTTTTTTTTTTTTTAAAAAAAGAAAGAATTATATACAATCTAAATGTCATAAACAAGATTTTTGTATTTGACACTGTTTGCTAATGATAAAAAAAATCTATGTCACCTCATCTTTGGATTTAAATCCTTATTTGTTTGGAGAAAAAACATGGATAAGACATCTGTATTTGCTTTTTGTTCAGTTTGTTGACTCCTTCCATGCTTTCATGTGGTGCTAGTTGAGAAAATGATGAAGCTTTCTATCTGTTATCACGAAATGAAATAAAACAGAATACAACAGATGGGAGAGTGAGGAGGGAGCAAATCTAGTATCAAAAGGATTGTGAATCATATGCCAATACAAATATGCATTTGTAATTTATTTAATTGTTTGAGAAAAAAAAAATAAAACCATTGTACCCAGAAGTTCTCATGAAATTGAATTAAATAGATTTTATGTTGATATAGATAGATGCAATTGATTTTTGTGGTCCTTCTGAATCTCAGCATGCAAGTTATCTTATTATAAAGAAATGAATGCAGTGCTTAGAGTACTTGTACACTATATTTGCATTTTAAAACAGGTATCATCAGCCTATTACATAACCACAATATGTACTGGTAAAATTAAAGGTTCTGTGCAATTTAAGAAGATATTCTCAATCTACACGCAACGATCACATCTGGAGCTACATTGTTTGATGGGTTGCATGAGAGGCCCATGAATGAAATAAATGAGCACATGAGCAATTTAATCACACAACTTATTTGTCTATCTGTATGCACTCTATATAAATAGGATCGGTATTATGTGACATCATGAGCAGGGTGCTGGATAATGCCATGAAACCACTTATATCTTTTTACATAACTGCATTGATCCTGTTTTATAGACCTATAGACCTCTTTGGTAATAGATTTGTTAATGAAAGTGGCATTTCGCTCAGATCGCTCATCATTATGCCTGGTATATATTCAGAGACTGAAGTGCAGAATAGGCTTTGTCCATGCAAAGAATCTCATGTGTGACACAGTAGCATGATTCATTTAATTCATTTTCTGTAACTGCTTATCTTGTTGAGGGTTGTAGGAGGGGGCTGGAGTCTATTCCAGCTGACACTGGGCGAAAGGCGAGGTACACCCTGGACAGATCTCCAGACTTTCGCATAGAGAGACAACCATTCACACCTATGGCAAATTTAAAGTGACTAATTAACCTAACCTGCACATCTCTGGAAGGTGGGAGGAAGCTGGAGTACTTGGAGAAAACCCACGCTGACACAGGGAGAATATGCAAACTCCGCTCAGAAGGCCTCCCTCACCCCAGGTTGGAACCAGGAAACCTCCTGCTGTGAGGAGATGATGCTAACCACTGCACCACCATGCCACCCTTGCACTTTGCAGTTTGAGGTGTTCTGTCAACTGTTTAACAGACATTTATTTTATAATAGTGGCCTTTTGAGAAAAAAATGCTTTTTGGGCTGCAAGGAAAAACATTTTTTGGCCAGTGAGCAGCATTCCTGGGGTGTCTCCTGTAGGTGTCAAATGGATTGTGCATGCCTTTTTGTGCTGCATGTCATCCCCTCTCTGTTCTCCCACTCTTGTATTTGAACAACATGCTAGCTAAATACACTGAACAAAAACATAAACGCAACACTTTTGTTTTTGCTCCCATTTTTCATCAGCTGAACTCAAAGATCTAAAACTTTTTCTATATACACAAAAGACCATTTCCCTCAAATACTGTCCACAAATCTGTCTAAATCTGTGTTAGTGACCTGTCCTTTGCCGAGATAACCCATCCCACCTCACAGGTGTGGCATATCAAGATGCTGATTAGACAGCATGATTATTGCACAGGTGTGCCTTAAGCTGGCCACAAAAAAAGGCCACTCTAAAATGTTCAGTTTTATCACACAGCACAACGCCACAGATGTCGCAAATTTTGAGGGAGTGTGCAATTGGCATGCTGACTGCAGGAATGTCCACCAGAGCTGTTGCCTGTGAATTTAATGTTCATTTCTCTACCATAAGCCATCTCCAAAGGCGTTTCAGACAATATGGCAGTACATCCAACCGGCCTCACAACTGCAGACCACGTGTAACCACACCAGCCCAGGACCTCCACATCCAGCATGTTCACCCGGACAGCTGCTGCAACAATCGGTTTGCATAACCAAAGAATTTCTGCACAAACTGTCAGAAACCGTCTCAGGGAAGCTCATCTGCATGCTCGTCATCTTCATCGGGGTCTCGACCTGACTGCAGTTCGTTGTCATAACTGACTTGAGTCTTGAGTGGGCAAATGCTCACATTCGATGGCGTCTGGCACGTTGGAGAGGTGTTCTCTTCATGGATGAATCCCGGTTTTCACTGTTCAGGGCAGATGGCAGACAGCGTGTGTGGCGTTGTGTGGGTGAGCGGTTTGCTGATGTCAACGTTGTGGATCGAGTGGCCCATGGTGGCAGTGGGGTTATGGTATGGGCAGGCGTATGTTACAACGAACACAGGTGCATTTTATTGATGACATTTTGAATGCAGAGATACCGTGACGAGATCCTGAGGGCCATTGTTGTGCCATTCATCCACGACTATCACCTCATGTTGCAGCATGATAATGCACGGCCCCACGTTGCAAGGATCTGTGCACAATTCCTGGAAGCTGAAACATCCCAGTTCTTGCATGGCCAGCATACTCACCGGACATGTCACCCATTGAGCATGTTTGGGATGCTCTGGATCGGTGTATATGACAGCGTGTTCCAGAATATCCAGCAACTTGGCACAGCCATTGAAGAGGAGTGGACCAACATTCCACAGGCCACAATCAACAACTTGATCAACTCTATGCGAAGGAGATGTGTTGCACTGCGTGAGGCAAATGGTGGTCACACCAGATACTGACTGGTTTTCTGACCCCCCCAGACCCCCTAATAAAGCAAAACTGCACATTTCAGAGTGGCCTTTATTGTGGCCAGCCTAAGACACACCTGTGCAATAATCATGCTGTCTAATCAGCATCTTGATATGCCACACCTGTGAGGTGGGATGGGTTATCTCAGCAAAGGAGAAGTGCTCACTAACACAGATTTAGACAGATTTGTGAACAATATTTGAGAGACATGGTCTTTTTTGTATATAGACAATGTTTTAGATCTTTGAGTTCAGCTCATGAAAAATTGGAGCAAAAACTGAAATGTTGCATTTATATTTTTGTTCAGTATATATTAGCCGCTCCCTTTGAAAATCTCAATGCAAATCCAGAGTTTTCAGAAGGTATACATCTGTCCTCCCACTGGCTTCTTGGTTAGTGTGTAGCAGTTCACATCTTCAGTCTCAAGATGATGGACAAACTGTTCTGCTGACAGCTCTCTGTCTGCCCTGTAAGTTACTCTATGCTGCAATACCAAGATAGAAATTGCAAACATTTAATGTTCTGTGCTCTCTCATTCTCACTTGTCGTTTTTCACATCTGTTTCTTTGGCAGGTTTGAATGGCCAGGCTCTGGAGTCCATTCCCTCCACTTCAGTGTTGAAAAAACCTGGAGAAGCCCTCAGTCTCTCCTGCAGGGGAGCTGGATTTACTTTCAGTCAGTATGGAATGAATTGGATCAGATAACCTGGAGTAAAAACACTGAAATGGATGGGGCTTATTTCGTTTGATGCAAGTAAAACCATTTATGCAAGCAGTGTGCAAGGACGTATAGAAATCACCAGAGATAATAGCAACAGCATGGTGTATCTGAGACTGTCCAACCTAAAGCCTGAGGACTCTGCTGTGTATTACTGTGCCCAAAATACAATCTATGTGATAAATCAAATGTAAGCAGAGAGGCTTTACAAAAACCTAAAACCTCTGATGTTTACAATCACCAGCAGGGGGCAGCAAGAGATCATCTAAAATATATCAAACCAACATCATATCTCCATATACAGAAAAATAAAAAATAAAATATTGTGAAAGCACCAGCAGAAGCTGCGGTTTGTGACTTCCTCTGTTTGTTTTTCCCCAGCATGTGCTTTTCTGTAACAATGTACTGGGTAATAATATTCCCATCTGTTATTTTGTAAGGCCGGTGTGAGGCATTTTCTGTTATATTTCATCTATTGAAAAAAGAAATCATAATAGTTATATAATGATCAAAATTACCCAAATTGAACACATAATTAATGGAAAATGTGTTAAGGACAAAACTAAGACACTGCTGTGAGGAGATGATGCTAACCACTGCACCACCATGCCACCCTTGCACTTTGCAGTTTGAGGTGTTCTGTCAACTGTTTAACGGACATTTATTTTATAATAGTGGCCTTTTGAGAAAAAAAATGCTTTATGGGCTGCAAGGAAAAACATTTTTTGGCCAGTGAGCAGCGTTCCTGGGGTCCCAGGTGTCTCCTGTAGGTGTCAAATGGATTGTGCATGCCTTTTTGTGCTGCATGTCATCCCCTCTCTCTTCTCCCACTCTTGTATTTGAACAACATGCTAGCTAAATACACTGAACAAAAACAAACGCAACACTTTTGTTTTTGCTCCCATTTTTCATCAGCTGAACTCAAAGATCTAAAGCTTTTTCTATATACACAAGACCATTTCCCTCAAATACACTGTGAAAGCACCAGCAGAGGCTGCGGTTTGTGACTTCCTCTGTTTGTTTTTCCCCAACATGTGCTTTTCTATAACAATGTACTGGGTAATAATATTCCCATCTGTTATTTTGTAAGGCAGGTGTGAGGCATTTTCTGTTATATTTCATCTATTGAAAAAAGAAATCATAATAGTTATATAATGATCAAAATTACCCAAATTGAACACATAATGAATGAAAAATGTGTTAAGGACAAAACTAAGACATAAGCATTAGGCCTTATCCAGCAGGGAGAAAACAAACTCTACCTGTGTACAGACTCAATGTGTGCTTTCAGGGCAGGCGTTATTTAGAGAGGCCAAGTCCATTTCATCCCAGATCAGTTTAATCTGAACAAATAGCTGTTACAGGAACGGCTGATGCAAGAATAATTTCACTACCAGGTGGGTTCATACATTTACTTGTTTTCTTATTACAACTGTGAAATATAATAAGCTGCGTCACCAAATATCTCTGACAGTCCATCAAGTTCAATTTGTTCAATGTAGAGGGAGAATTTAAAGTGTGTCTGTTGGACAAGAGTGATGTAGTTGCAGGAGTGAATGAGTAGCTTTGTTCTGAATGTACTTGAGTCTCAGGAGTTTGGAGGATGTACAATAAAGACTTCTATTACAGCAGTCGAGACTGGATGTGATGAAGGCATCGATCAGGTGATTCACAGCAGAAAGAGAAATGAGCAGAGATAAGTTTTGTTTTACAACTTGAAAAATGCAGTTTTGGTGATGAGATAGGCATGGTGTGAAAGTCAATGTAAAATTACTCCAAGCATGTATGTATGGTGTATGGTGAGATATGATTGAAGCTGGGAGAGGGCAATACAGGTGATGATGAGAGAAGATTCAAGTTGCTGAAATATTAACAAGGAATGAACTGATCTCAAACATCATTTTGGCTTCTCTGAAAGAATTATGACTGAGATCTTAAAGCCTCAGTGTGTAAAAATGTTGAGTAACAATGACATCAGCGGTCAAATTCTAGATTGCAGCGCTCACTCGCGCTCACTCACTCACCCCTCCCGTCAGGAAAGTGACAGTGGCCTTGTAAGACAAAAAGCCTTGTGCAGACAGCAGAGTTTTTCGAGTTTTCTAGCGACAAGGTGATTATTTATTTAGGAATCTAAACCATGTTACAATATGTTACAGCTTACCAGTGAGATACAGGCCATCTGTGAGATATATCAATCAATCAATTTTATTTATAAAGCCCAATATCACAAATCACAATTTGCCTCACAGGGCTTTACAGCATACGACATCCCTCTCCCCAAAAAAACCTTTAAAAGGGGAAAAAAACGGTAGAAACCTCAGGAAGAGCAACTGTGGAGGGATCCTTCTTTCAGGACGGACAGACGTGCAATAGATGTTGTACAAAAAAGGGATCAACATAATAAATAAACAGTAAGAGACAGAAAGAGAGACAGAGAGAGATGCAGGACAGACGGTAATGACAATAGTTTACAACAACACTAATGAAAGTAATATTATAATTATAGTTCTAGTTACTGTGGTACACTATGTTGAAAGTATATATTAATGTCTGATAGTGTACATATGTGACAATAATCATGTGTGTATAATACAGTAGAAGTATGACTAATGATAACAGCAGCAGCAGGAGGCATCTGGCAGGACCACGGCAGCAGAACAACCACACGTCACACTATCCAGAGAGAGTGTTTTATTTCTTATTGTTTTGGTAACACGAGCATTAGCACAGTAATGCTAAAATAACATGTTTTAAGCGATAGTCAAGGCACAGTGCGGCAAATATAGGTTGGTACGATTATAATATATGCATATCCAGAGAGTTCTTCCACAGGACACAGGGAGATGAGGAAGAGGGAGAGGAGGAAGACCTGGGAGAGGAAGGGCTTGTGGGGGTAGAAGCGGTGCAGGAACGGCCAGGTGAAGAGGTGTGTCTCAGCTACCCAGAGGGAAGAGGAGGAGGAGAGGGTGACAGCCTTTGCAGCAATGCAAAAGAAATCAACATTAGACTGTAGGCTCGGCTAAACATTTACCTGTAGCTCTGGGATAATGTTAGTCAAGGCTAGGATAAAGTTAGCACATAAAGGTAACGTTAGCCGTCACTCGAACTTAGACGAGAGGGAAAAGTAGTTGCAAACATGAAGCCAAAATGATTTTAAAATATCAGATTGAATTACCAGTCTAGCAGAAAGCAGGCAACCTCCACATCCCTTGTGAAATACTTCTCCTTAAGGGTTTCTTTCCACCTGGAATAAGCAACGCCGATATTCACTCGCGTTTTGTCCCGTCCTCACTTATCTGATCTTTTATTTGGTGGCGTGGTTTCCCTCTTATGGGGCAAAACATGTGTGTGGTCTTCCACACACATGTCTAAAGTGCGACTGAATCATAAAAGTACAAAGTAGGTTCACGCAGAAGCTCCCTGGATTGATCTTCACCTTAACCGTCTCCAGTGATGGCAAGTTCTAGGTAAATGTGAAAGGTGAAGCCCGTATATCCCTTTCAAAGATGGCAACACAAGAAGGCAGCCTCCAGCAGACTGCGCCCTGTCTGTGTATATATAAAGAAATCATTCTAAGCCTATGAGAAAGCATCCATTTGTAAGTGAATTGCATTACACTTTAGTAAATATATATTTATGAAAGCAACAGTTGAAATTTGCTAATAAACAACCATGTAAATTACACATTGTAACTTTAATAATGTAAGGCCTCATAGAAACACTGAGTTAAAACTTGTCATAGAAGCCTTGAAAGTAAGAACTTAGAATAATACAAAGTTAACAATAATTCCATCCACCAGCCAGTCTTATTCTCAAGGAGGTCAATCACAGAACTCACTGACATTACATTTTCATCAAACAAAAACTTAATATCAGGTCCAATTTGGCTGCATCCTCTCTGTGAGGAGGAGTCAATGCAAAACTCAGATATCTTCCACCTCTACTTATCTGACTGCAAAGAGGACAGAGAACAGTGGACACACAGTTTACATGATGGACTATAGGACAGGACTGCTGCTTTTAACTATCTGCTGGGCAGGTGAAGGTTTTCACTCATCTTGAGTTTACATAGTTCTTAATTGTGCACCACCTAAGTTGATGTGACTTTGACCATGACCTGTACAGTGTCTGTAGTGCATTCCAAAGGCGTGACGCACCGGCCTGGAAAGAGCAATCTCCTCGTGTTTTGAAATGGGCGCGGGGGACCATCAGGAGTTTCTGATCTGATGACCTTAATGAACGTGAGGGAGAATAGGGTCTCAGTAGCTATTTCTATATAGTGTATATCCATATCTTTAGGACACTGTATCCGGGTCCGGCCCAGGTCGCTTCCAGGACGAGTTGATTTATGGCACTCAGATGGCACACATCATCTTACCTAGCTGCCTGCATTTATAGTGACTCTTATAAATAGTCGCTATTCCTCCTCCTTGACCCGACATCCGCGGGCAGTAAAATAGCAGCAATCATCGGGTAAAAGATCTGTGAAAGCACTGGACTCACCAACAGTCAGCCACGTCTCAGTCACACAGAGAACACCAATCCCCGGGAAGTCAGGAAATGCTTCAGGATAAACGTTTTGTTCGTTAGCGATCTAGCATTTACCAGCCCAATCCTGTGCTCGCCAAACAGGCCTTCAGCCTTACCAGCCGACCGCTGCGTTTACCCCGGCGGCGGTGATGCTTATGCTGGAGAGGTGGAGCTGGGGCGTGGCAAAGGTGAGCTGGGATCCCCGATAGGAGCGTGGGCAAAGTTTTCCCATCTTGTTGTTTCATTCATCCCCAAAACAAACACATGCCCGAGCCAGGTAAGCGTCTTTATGACAATACGCACTAGAGCTCATGGAAATGTAGGCTTTATTCCTGCAAAACACTACTGCTTTTGTCCACAGGGTTGCCAAAATCATCTCAAAATGAAAGTTCCTTGTAGGGGCTTTAATGTGTATGTGGTCTGAAAATAATGAATAAAACTCTTGATTTTTTTGTTAAGGAACTAATTGTAAAGATGATGATGAAGTAATTAAAGACTACTCATTATGTGTCACTTTACTTTAGGACATAAAAAGGTTAACTAATGGACATGTTATTGAGTAATGATCCTGTACTGATGAAGTAACTAGTTCACTCCTCTATGAAATTTGATCATGAGTAACTGAAGAACTGACCATTAACTAATAGTTAGTTCATCATTAGTTCCTCATTATTTGCCACACAAATTTTGTGTACCTTAGTTCCTCAGTAACTACTAATTCATTCCTCATTAGTTCATAACTTCTCTAATTTTGTGTACCTTAGCTTCTCAGTAACTACTCATTAGTTCATCATCAGTTCAATTTCAATCAATTTTATTTATAAAGCCCAATATCACAAATCACAATTTGCCTCACAGGGCTTTACAGCATACGAAATCCATCTGTCCTTTAGACCCTCACAGCGGATAAACAAAAAACTCCCCCAAAAAAACACCCGGGAAAAAAAAAACGGTAGAAAAGTTCCTTATTAGTTCCTCAGTAACTACTCTAATTTTGTGTACCTTATTGTAAAGTGTTACCGGAGCATCTCATCTCACCATCGTTAAGTTCAAGCCAAAGTTATATTGACCAGTAAGTCAATATAAAACATTACTTTGGACTGCTGCTTTGCCTTGGTAACGCTGACATCACTGACACTGCTGTTTATACTAGTATTTTCGAGTTCTAGTTCTTTTTTGTGAGCGTAAGTTTACATTTCAGCCCATGCTAGTATGCCTTCGAGTTTACTTTGAAACCTGTCTGTTTGCTACCGACAGATGCTGGAACAGCAGAGGGGGTTCGTAGACTTGTAGACAGGAGAGAGAGCATGCTGGCAATGTTGTCCAGGGCGGAAGTTGGTCCATTTGATGCAATGTTGACTGCAAACGCTTAGTAAGCCTTCTGTTTTCTTTGGGAAGCCAAAATGTGACCCTTGAACTAAAATCTGGAGGCCTCGTTACTCTCTGCTTCTATGCTTTTTTTGAGAAATGCAGAGACAACAGTATGGTGACCCTTTGATGAAGTACACTAACTGATATACTGGTAGTCACTTTGTTGCACTTCGATAAAGTACTGACTTTTTTTCCCTCAAGAATTAATATTTGTGTGACTCTGATTTATTCCATTTGATTTTAATTAAGCTGATCAATGAAGCTGAATTGACAATTTCTAATCATGCATTGATCAAGTTCATCATTACACTTCTAATTATTGTTTAGCACGAAATAATCTTTGCAAACACATCACATCTCTCAGTTTAACTATGACTGTTGAGCAAAGGTGTGTGTCCTTTGTAAAAATTATTTTCTTTTGTTTTAGATCAATTTCCAACCCTCCAGGCAGCCAGGCATAAATTAAAGCCTGTACATTATAAAAGTAGATGTGTAATATGTTAACTTTCATAGCTGCATACTGCACGTTTTAACTAGTGGTGGGAATCATAGAGTAACTCACGATACAATACATCACGATATGTTGCTCAAGATGAGGATGGTATCACAACACTGCAAATCTTTGATACTTGATATATTGCAAGACAATCATCTACTGTACAAAACACCATGATATCTGTGTAACTGAGGAAGACAAAATAACTGTAAATTATAAAATGATGTATTAATTCACTACATTATGATGTCAGGTTCACACAGTGCATACAGTCTTAGCTAAGAACGTCTTTGACACATACTCACAACAGCCCCTTTATTAGTGTTGCCTGTGAACTTAACTTGTAAGACAGCTCTTCCATATTGTGTGGTCTTAATCGATTTTATTTGTCCCATCTGTTGTTAAAGGCGAAACCTGAAAGATGTCAACTCATTTAATGGATGGTAACCGACTTTATAGTGTCATCACGTCAATTTAAAAAAATGACTTGTGATTACTGTCAAAGTTGTGTATTTAAAATGATTTATTGATTTGTATGTTCACGAACAAAAATGACTCATACCATTATTGAGTGAGGTGAACAAATAACAGCATTAAATAACTGAAATAGGGAAAGTCTCTGTATGGAGGACAAATGATAAAAGTTATCACCTTCAATGTGCTTTTTTACACTGCTGATCTACTCAATTGTCGTCTCAGTTTTAACTCATGCTTGGTTAAAAAAAAGTCTGTTATGTTGTTTTTAATTTTGGTATATTAATTACACGTATGTTTTTACTTTCTCAGCCACTCCAAATGCACCAACTGTGTTTCCTCTGATGCAATGTGGTTCTGGGACTGGAAACACGGTCACTCTTGGTTGCCTTGCCACCGGCTTCACACCCTCCTCACTGACCTACTCATGGAGCGTGGTAAATGGGGCTGCCTTGACAGACTTCATTCAGTACCCTCCAGTACTGAAAGACAACCTTTATACTGGAGTAAGTCAAGTCAAGTGAGCAAACAGGACTGGGACGCCATGAAATCCTTCAGATGTGATGTGGCACATGCAGCGGGAACTCACATGTTATTATCACAAAGCCAAGTACGCTCAATGGTAAGTCTTAAAAATGTCTTTTTTAATTGTTGATTTGAAATCTAGTAGTTTTACATGTTGAAACTGTTGACATCTGTTATAATTGTGCAACAATTTAAAGGGTTTTTAATTCAGTTTCTTAAATGGTACAATTTTGTAATAATAACTAATTGATAATGTCATATTAAATTAAGGCAGAGTTCAGTATTAAACAGAATATCTTCAGTCAGAGTAAGTTTCACATTTTACAATGCAGTAAACAAAGTGCTACAAGGCTACTCATGATAAGGATAAAAATGTTAAGTTCTTTTCAAGATAATTTGGTGATCTGTGTCAAATAACAAAGTTAATTTAGAAGTTAAAAAACCTTTTGTTGTCATAATAATTTAACAATAATCACATTTGTACAGCACAACCTGTGCTATAAATGCAGCTTTAAATGCTTTCAGCAAAAACCTAAGGGTAGACAAAAAAGGACAGGGAAAACAATAATAATAATCATCATCATAATCATTTAGTTATTATCAGTAATGCATTCATGAATGTTATTGATGTAGGACTAAAAAGTTCATTGCTTTTACTTGATTTTGTAGGTTTTCCTGAGACGTGTTATTAGAGGCAGACTTCACCAATTTAGCCCGAGCTGCTTATGTTGAAATGTGACAGGATTTAAAAAAACAAAACAATACTTGGTTTAACCGTTAGAGACAAATATGCTTCAACATATCATTTAAAAAGGAACATGAACACAGAGAAGAGCATAAAACTAAAATACAACTGTTATCAAATTAAATTTGTGTGAAATCTCCTCAAATGTTTTTAATGTTAGAATCTGTAAGCAAACCAAACAGTGAGGTGGAATGAGAAGGCTGAAGCTCAGCTGCTGACTCAGTCGATTTTATTCTGGACTGATTATCTGTATGTCTTCTGCACCTGTCCGAGAATAGATTATTGCTATGTGTTCTGCTTCTTTCCGTCTATCTGCTTAATCCTGGTTCCTCCTAATGTCTTCCTCCACTTTCACTGCATGTTGATGACTAACATTCACTCTCTGTTTGCTTGCGAAGCAGTCAATGTATATGCAGAAGTGAGCATTAAAGCTCTGCTGTTAAATTATGTAATTTTCTTACCATGAAAATCTTTTTTTTGACTCTTTATGCACAATTTAGTAACAAGCCACAAAATATGTCAATTAGAGAAGTGGAATCACTATGTGCATACGTGTGTGCAAGTTGCATAACATACAGTAGTTCAGTGAAGTCATAAACTCAGTTATATTGTAAGTCTATAGTAAATCTAGATTACATGAGCATTGTAGCACATTGTTCACCTTTGCTTCTGCATATATATATATACATATATATATATTATATATATATATATATATATATATATATATATATATATATATATATATATATATATATATATATATATATATTCATACACAAATGATTCCTTGCTTCTGCATACATATATTTGTGTATATGTTTGTTTTTCAGGCGTGCATTATCAATTGCCAACTCTTAAAGTAATGACCTGCTCTGAGGGCGCCGAGACTACCTTGTCCTGCTTTGCCAAAGATTTTTCACCAAAGCATTTTGAGTTCAAATGCTGAAAAATGAAGAAAAAATCACCACCGGAATAACCAACATCAAAACAAACCTTTTGATGAAAAAAAGACAGAGAATGGAACACTGTACAGTGCAGCAAGTTTTCTGACAGTGCCATCAACTGAGTGGGCTATAATACAAAAGATATGACACTTAGAATTGAGTCAGCAGTTGGTTACTTGATCAAAATCTCAAGGTAAGATAACTATAAAGGATGCAATCAGCTCTTATTTTACAAATGTCTACACATTCCCTGTTTATTCCTTGTAGACTAAGTGATGATGATCTCACAGGACAGATCCCATTCTATGATCCAAATATGTGACCTGAGGATTTCTGATGGCATATGGTTTTACTAGTTTTAAAGTTTGATTAAATCTATTTTTTTTCCTTTTTTAAAATGGAACTGTTTGTACTGTGTTCATTTCTTTTTTGCATGTATGTAATATATTTGCTGTGGCTTGTATGTGGTGCATTAATAATAAATAATGAAGCTTTGAATTCTAACTGCAAGATTCAAATGGCAATGTAATGAGCAAATATTAATAATCACAGGACTTGTTGCATTTACAAAAAATAAAGAGTGAAATATTTTAAAGGACAGTTTGTCATAATCTATGATTTACTCTTCAGGGAAATGCTTCGTACTCAATATACCATGTCACAATACCAGCACCCCTGCATTACTCAGATTGTCCACTAGAGTGAGACAAGGCTCCACGTGCAGCTGTGGTGACATGCCACTAAGAAGGTATTATTGGTTAAAAAGGTTTGAGCACCTGTAACAGTAGAATTTGTGGTTGTGTGCAATGATTTGTATGTGTGCAAATATGAGCTGTGTATTTGTCTGTACTCAGATCAGCAACCCCCCTTTTTCTCCATGAATGCACAGATAGTTTTTCACCAAATATCTCAGTGGAGGCACGATTTGTGATTTGTAGTTGAAGGAAACAGAATCTGTGACTCATGGGGAAGATTTGAGCAGTTGTAATTATTGATTTGTATTTTAAAAAAGGAACACAAATAATTTCCTGAGAAATTATTTTACATACATTGAACATTTTTTGCACAAGTTTACATTCAGGTTTGCACATATTCAAAGTTTGTCCACAACTTCATTGTTTGATACGGGTGCACAAATATGTTTTGCATCAAATATACTGCAACAATAGGAGCAAAAATGTGAGTGTGTCAGTTTTTTGATCCTTGTCTTGTAAAATAGGATTTGTGCACCTGCAATGAAAAATCTGTGAATGTCTAAGTGTTGTGTTGTATATGTGGAGAGAACACAAGTACAAGTACACAACTCATACTGACACACATACAAATCACTGTACACAACAACAAATTCTACTGTTACAGGTGCTCAAACCTTTCTCACCAATAATACTTTCATATGCCACCTCCAAGTCAAACACTAGTTGTGTAGTAATTTCAGGATGGTGACACGTCTGAACTGGACGTACTGAGCGGTATGATACAGAGATGTATTCACTTGAAAACACACACACAGAGACTGTGTTTATATCTCATCTCCATACATACACACAGAGTCACTGTAAATGTGTGCACACTCTTGAGTTGGAGCTGCGCGTTTGTGTCTGCATTTGTGTACCTTGTGGGTTTAAAGGAATTCACATCTGGGAGGAATGACACTAAGCACATTCAGGCGGACTCTGGAGTGATCTGGCACTGTGTGTGCCCTGATTGGCTGGGGACCCGTTGGCAGCCAGCCCAAATCTGTGACGCTGTTGCTGGGATGGAGTCACAGCATGCTGCTGCCAGTCTAAGTGCCAAGGCACCGGCAACAGGGAAGCAGGGCGCCATGCCCAACAGGCTGCCTGAGAGCGTCTCCCTGTCTCACACCCCCATACCCTCCCATCCTCTTATGCCAAGCCTCCCTCCCTCTGGGTCCTTGCTTGACCCCTTCTGAGGCACCACTGAGTGAGGATTACCATTACCTAGGAAAAACAGTTGTATCTAATAGAAAGATTGATCTTATTTAATCTTAAAGTTCTCAAGAGAGAAGCAGACTGTCGAACACACAGACCTTTCTGTGACATGTCCTTTTAAACCACAAGGAAACAAATGAAAATATAAGATGAGAAAAAGATATGCAAGAACAGGTTTATCATCAATAAACAAATGATGTCATTCTAATGATCATTACAGTATTATCACTTATTACTGTCATGATCGACATCATCTTAAAAGTTCACACGCACACACACTCTGCCTGTTGTTGCAGATAAAGATGAAACAGTTACGGTTTCACAATAAACCGTGATAAAATTCCTGATGGTTTGTATCATTGTTTCAAATTTAAAATCCTTAATAAAGCCGTGTTTGATTACTGCACTTTAAAAACTTACTGTAAATATTGTCCAGCATCAACCAAAGTTAGCAGCAGTCTCCCTGACACAGGTGCAGCATCAATGTGGGGAGGCCTGCAGCACGCAAACCCAGTGATGTTCCTGGTCCCTTGTCCTCATCTACAGTGACACAGAAGCAAGCATTTTAAAGGCAGACTATTGCTAATGTTAATGCACATATGATATGGTTTTCATCTGTTTGCATCAGGTATTTGTTATGTTACTTTTTAATTTCTGTGCAAGCAATGATACCAGTGTGTGTCAGTACTTTTTGGACATTTTCAGCACATTTTAGAAAATTTTCATAGTTTCATCTTTAGTTGTAGACATGGTCGAGGAGAATTAATTGTCTTCTGAAAAAATGTAAACCTGATGTAGAGGGATTTGCACAGAGGCCTCCTTAAATGCATTTTCAATTAAATTACCAAATTACAGGAGAAAAACAGCACAGAAAAAAGCATAAACCTCATCACTCCACCTCAAGCTAAAGCATTCTGATCTCAGTACTGTCTTCCTTCATCTCTCTCTTCATGCCATGTCGCAAAAACATCCTAGTGACCAGGTACACCCATCAAGAGACCAAACCCAGAGTCTAACCAACCACATTATGCTCCTACATAAATACAATACCCAGGTACTCAAGTGCACTGATGCTCTGCTCATGCTGAATAACATGCCATCAAATTAATGCTAACATGTCTAAAGGCCCTAGTGCCAACCAAATATGCAGAGGAAAAAAGGCAGTTAAAAAAGGCCATGTTGCAAAACCAGACATTGCCTTGGCACCAGACCTCAAAGACAAAGCAAAGAAGATCTCTGGGGCAAAGTTTGATAACTGCACAGAGTAGTACGACCAACATGACCCCAATAAAATGTGTGTAGAAAAATGGAGAGCTACAGTTAAACATACAGCACAGTATGAGCATAACTTGTCCATGCATTAAACGTGTAGGGCAATACATTACACTTAGTGCTATTCCACCACACATGCAGGCTGGTTCAATCAGTAAACCTACACAAAAACATAAAAATTAAAAAAGTATTCGTTTGTATGATGCTTTGGGGTCATTGTTGTCTACCGCAACCAGAGAGTGGTTTATATGAGGGCTTGACCAGATATCAATTTACACAACCTGAATATTTCAAAGCAGGGCATGTGTGTTTATGTTATAAACACTTCCAGCAGTTGGCGACAGTCTACTCAGCACATTGACCTGTAGGCTGCAGCAGCCTTTACTCGGCAGGACATTGTGACATATCACAGACAGACACAGGTGTAAATAATCAAATTAATGATGGCTGAACAGCATGTGGCTGCTTCAGTTTAAGGCTCATGGTATTATATGTGCAGCCTCCTGTAAACTGCCGTGCCTAACTGGAACACTTGAGTAAAACAGAGCTACCATTAATCTCATTAGTAACACCTGTTAGCATCATTAAAGCTGGTAAAAGTCAAGCAATTGCACAGAGACAGATTTCCTGTCTATTTTTATAAGCTGAGACCATTTTCCTCAGAGGAGACAAAGCTTTTACCTACTTAAATTAACAGATAACAACAATACATTGTGAAGACAATAAAGCCTCTGCAAAATAGCGTTTTAGGTCTTGTGTGTGATTTATCCTGGCTTCATATGAGCAGAGGAAATCTCCGCTTGTCGCTAGGTTCATTTATACAATGTAAAATGCCATAGGCTCGTGCTAATAACGTTAGCATGTTATATTTGTTTGAAAAACATGTTTAGTATAAGACAGTTGTTTTGCCAGTGAAGCTTTTGAGTTGTTACGGAGCTAAATTTCGTAACGTTACCTTTGTTAAATGCAGCTGTCGTCCCTGGCTTCAGTTGAGTTGAGGAAATGTCAGTTAGACACTAGGCTAATTTATACAACAGTTAGTTCCGACCGAGTAATTTGATTGGACGAGAGGCATTCCGTGAGTGCTGATATAGAGGATAACGTCACTGGGACTTGTAACAGTAAAATCACTCCGCTCACAGGTGTTATTATAAATATAGATTCAACCGTCAATTAACGCTAACCAACTGTCACACTCGCTACATTGACGCAAACTGACTCTATAGCGTTACACCAAGAAGATGGATGTTTTCCCCAAAATTAGCTACATTTGAATTAAATTGTGGTCGTCAGGAGAGGACGAGGAAAAGGAAAGCCATGGACTCTTCTGTGCAGACCTCCAGGTGTGTTTGAATCCGGCCGTGCCAACATCCAGGTTTGCCAACGTTTCATCAGCCGAACTGGACGAAGTTACACAGCTGCAGATCAATGTAAATACAAAGTAGCTTGTGAGTTCCTGGCGTGTGTGCTGCGTTGCCTGGGAACAGACTGAGGGAACTGTTTTTTTTTCCGCGGAGCTACATCACATACTTAAATCATTTATTTCATCACCTTTTGTTGACATTTCCTTACTCAGCATTGTTATTTAACCTGTTGTTGAACTGTTGTATAAAAGCAATATCACACTCGAGGTCGTGATGTTGTAGCCTACTGTAGACCTAGCCTATATCATCACAGCTGTAAGTCTTAGGCCCTGATGTGATATTGCTTAAACAATGTAAAATGCCAAAGGCTTGTGCTAATAACGCTAACATGTTAAGTTTGTTTGGAAAACGTGTTTAGGCTAGTACAAGACAGTTCCCACTGAGCCTTAGACGTCTCGTCTAAGTTTAGACCGAAATTGGCCCGTCTATAGGCCTAATCGGTCTATATTTTAGCCCGAATCTAGACGATAGAATGTAATCCATTAATTATTAAATATTAAATAAAAAAATAACTGTAAGTTGTATAAATGATGGCCAAATGTTGGATTAAAAACATTTTTAACATTGATCAATGTACAGTGTAGTTTAGATTTAGACTTGATTTAGACGTATAAGATTAGACGAGGCGTATGCAATTTGGTTTAAAAATAAACGTCTGGCAAACGTCTAACTTTAGACGTCTATAAATAAATGTATATTAGCAGTTATTTAAACGTCTAAGATAAGACGAGGCGTATAGAGGTAGTCGTCCTTTAGACGTCTATTAGACAGCTGGTCTAAGCTCAGACGGCTAAAAAACTTTCATTTTTAGACCAGTGGTAGACCGATTTTAACCCAGACGTCCAAGGACCATTAGACGTCTATGAGAAGTCTTTTAGACCGAAAAATGCTCGGTGGGTTGTTTTGTCAGTGAACCTTGTGAGTTGTTATGGAGCCAAATTTCATAACGTTAAATTTGTGAAATGTTGCTGTTGTCCCTGGTTTCATATGAGTAGAGGAAATGTCAGTTAGACGCTAGGCTAATTTACTACTAATAACGTCAGCATGTTATTTAAGCAATATCACACGAGAGGGAGTGACGTTGTAATGTATATCGTCACGGCTGTGACCAGGTCATAGGTAGGAGGCCGCAGGCCGTGACGATAACATGTGATGAAATAAATGATTGCATGTTATGTAGCTCCGCAAAAAACAAAACAAAAAAAAAAAAGTCTGTTGCGAGGCAACGCAGCACACACGCCAGGAACTCAACCTACTTTGTATTTACGTTGATCTGCAGTTGTGTAATCTGGAAATCCATCGGTAAACAAAAAAAAAAAAATAAATAAATAAAATTGCAGAATCTGTCTTGAGAGATTAGCAACTGTGTAACTTTGTCCAGTTCGACTGATGAAACGTTGGCAAACCTGGATGTTGGCACGACATCGGATTCAAACACACCTGGAGGTCTGCACAGAGGAGTCCATGGCTTTCCCTTTCCTTGTCCTCTCTTGACGACCACTCATAATTTAATTCAAATGTAATTTTGGGGAAAATATCCATCTTCTTGGTGTAACGATCAGTTTGCGTCAATGTGGCGAGTGTGACAGTTGGTTAATTAACGGATGTATAACACCTGTGAGCAGAGTGATTTTACTATTACAAGTCCCAGTGATGTTATACTCTATATCAGCACTCACGGAATGCCTCTCGTCCAATCAGTTTACTCGGTCGGAACTAACTGTTTTATAATTGTCTTTCATCACATCTGTTTCTTTGGCAGGTTTGAATGGCCAGGCTCTGGAGTCCATTCCCTCCACTTCAGTGTTGAAAAAACCTGGAGAAGCCCTCAGTCTCTCCTGCAGGGGAACTGGATTTACTTTCAGTCAGTATGGAATGCACTGGATCAGACAACCTGCAGGGAAAGCACTGGAATGGATAGGACTATTTGGAGTGATGCAAGTAAAACAGCTTATATCAGCAGTGTGCAAGGACGTATAGAAATCACCAGAGATAATAGCAACAGCATGGTGTATCTGAGACTGTCCAACCTAAAGCCTGAGGACTCTGCTGTGTATTACTGTGCCCAAAACACACACTGATACATGGAGGCAGAGAGGCTTTACAAAAACCTAAAACCCCTGATGTTTACAATCACCAGCAGGGGGCAGCAAGAGATCATCTAAAATATTATGACAAGCCAACATCATACCTCCACATACAGCAAAAAACAAATAAAAATAAATAAATTAAACATTGTGAAAGCACCAGCAGAGGCTGTGGTTTGTGACTTCCTCTGTTTATGTTTTTCACCAACACATGCTTTTCTATAACAATGTACTGGTTAATAATGTTCCCATCTGTTATTTTGTAAGGCAGGTGTGAGGCATTTTCTGTTATATTTCATCTATTGAAGAAAGAAATCATAATAGAAAGCCTTAATAGTTATATAATAATCAAAATTACCCAAATTGAACATATAATGAATGAAAAAGGTGTTAAGGACAAAACTAAGACATAAGCATTAGGCCTTATCCAGCAGGGAGAAAACAAACTCTACCTGTGTACAGACTCAATGTGTGCTTTCAGGGCAGGTGTTATTTAGAGAGGCCAAGTCCATTTCATCCCAGATCAGTTTAATCTTAACAAATAGCTGTTACAGGAATGGCTGATGCAAGAATAATTTCATGACCAGGTGGGTTCATACATTTACTTGTTTTCTTGTTACAGGTGTGAAATATAATGAGCTGTGTCACCAAATATCTCTGACAGTCCATCAAGTTCAGACTCAGAATGTTACCTGCCAGCTCTCTTATTTTATATAGAGTCTTTGAGTTAATGTTTCAAAGCAGGACAAATGAGTAAAAAAAAACAACCGATATAATTCCAAGCTTTGACAAAGGACAGTCCTGTCCTTTTATAGCCTATCAGTGTCCTTCTCTATGTAAAGTGAACTTCCTCACAGTCTGCTATAAAGACTTGATATCATGCTGTCAGCTGCAGCAGAAGAAGAGAAGCTCCCATCAGATCACCTTCAATACCAACCATGTTCTCTGTAGCTCTGCTGCTGCTGCTGGCTGCTGGATCCTGTGAGTCTCACTGAGGCAGAGACACTGACAGTATGATCACAGCACACTGACTGTTCACTCTCATTACACTCATTCAATATTCAACATGTTTTCCTCCACAGGTGTGAAGTGTCAACAGTTGACACAGCCAGCCTCTGTGACTGTGCAGCCAGGTCAACGTCTGACCATCACCTGTCAGGTCTCTTATTCTGTGAGCAGCTATGTCACAGCTTGGATCAGACAGCCTGCAGGGGAAGGACTGGAGTGGATTGCAAGAGGAGGTGTTGGATACACCACACACTATAAAGATTCACTGAAGAACAAGTTCAGTATCAGCTTCGACTCTTCCAGCAACACAGCGACTCTAAACGGACAGAATGTGCAGCCTGAAGACACTGCTGTGTATTACTGTGCCAGAGACTCACAGTGACACAAAGCATCAGTAGACCTGAACAAAAACTCCTCAGTGCCTGAACACTTGTAACATGAAGCCACCAGAGGAGGAGCCCGCAGACCACTAATGAATTCAATTTCAGAGAGACTTTTAAACATGGTTCTCAGTTTAAAATTTGATCGTTATAATTGCAGATACATTAATGTAGTTTTTTCATACATTTATTAAAGGACCTGTGCTTTCTTAAATTGGTACATATTATTTAAAAAATTATTTAAATGCTCATTGTCTAACGAGAATTGAACCTTTTTTTTGTCAGTTTCACTTCCAGATAATAATTCCTGGGAAAAACAAACAATAAAATAAAACACAGCTATTATCAGAATCAGTGTTGGTTGGGGTGGAGGAGTTTGGTGAGGTTTGTGAGGTAAGAGGGGGTCTGGTCATAGAGGACTGTGTGAGTATAGATAGGGAATTTGAACTGGATGTGAAGAAGGCATCGATCAGGTGATCCAGCAGCAGAGAGAGAGACATGAGTGGAGATAAGTTATGTTTTACAACATGAAAAAATGCAGTTTCGGTGATGAGACAGGCATGGTGTTTGGAGGAGAAGTCAGTGTACAAGATTACTCCAAACATGTGCATGTGTCATAAAGTATGACTTTAGAGAAGACTCAAGGTGTTGAAATATTAAGGAGTGATGAGAGTGCAAGCATGATTTCTGGATCTCTAAAAAAATGTTGCTGAGGTCCTAAAAATTTCAGATAACTTAGAAACATTTAATTAAAAAATGTCATAGAAGCCTTAAATGTGCCAACTTAGAATGATATAAAGCTAATATTCATACTATCCTTCAGCCATTCTTATTCTTGAGGGTAGTGGGGGTTCTGGAGCCCAATAATAGAGCTCTTTGACATTTTCATCAAACAAAAACTGAATGACAATCCTAATCTAGTTGTTTCCTCCCCATGAGGAGTCAAATCAAAACTCAAATATCTTCCACCTCTACTTATCTGACTGCAGAGAGGAGGACAGAGAACAGTGGACACACAGTTTAACATGATGGACTATAGGACAGGACTGCTGCTTTTAACTATCTGCTGGGCAGGTGAAGGTTTTCACTCATCTTGACTTGACATAGTTCTAAATTGTGCACCAACTAGTTGATGTGACTTTGACCTTGACATGTACAATGTCTGGATTTTCACTTAGTAGCTACTGGATGCACTGGGTCAGACAGGCTCCTGGAAAAGGACTGGAGTGGGTTGCCTAGAATGATAATTGCGGTAGCACCAAATACTACTCTCAGTCAGTTCAAGGCCGGTTCACCATCTCCAGAGACAACAGCAGACAGCAGGTGTATCTGCAGATGAACAGTCTGAAGACCGAAGATTCTGCTGTTTATTATTGTGCTCGAGACACACAGTGACACATGAAGCTACAACACTGTACAAAAACTCATCATGTAAAACAAGTCACAACCCTGCAATTTTAGATTCACAGAAACAAATTTAGCCCAGCATCATTAACACACACACACACACACACACACACACACACACACACACACACACACACACACACACACGCACACAAACATCCAAGTGCTTAATTCAGACAAGTGTAATTGAAGCTCTCCCATATAAGTTATTATTGCAGACATTAAATAGTCTGTTGATCTGTGTGTACATGTAAATGCTTCAATTTGATGAAGCAGCTTTGTGAAAAAAAAGGGAAAACAATTCATAGTTGTTGTTTTAAATCCTGAATATGTTTTCTTTCATGTGTATCAAAATACATTTTACATAAGATGATTCCAAGCTCTGACCTGATGTGACAGGACAGTTCATCCTTCTTTTATAGCCTGTCAGTGTCCTTCTCTATGCAAAGTGAACTTCCTCACAGTCTGCTATAAAGACTTGATATCATGCTGTCAGCTGCAGCATAAGAAGAGAAGCTCCCATCAGATCACCTTCAATACCAACCATGTTCTCTGTAGCTCTGCTGCTGCTGCTGGCTGCTGGATCCTGTGAGTCTCACTGAGGCAGAGACACTGACAGTATGATCACAGCACACTGACTGTTCACTCTTATTACACTCATTCAATACTCAACATGTTTTCCTCCACAGGTGTGAAGTGTGAACAGTTGACACAGCCAGCCTCTGTGACTGTGCAGCCAGGTCAACGTCTGACCATCACCTGTCAGGTGTCTTATAGTCTCAGCAGCTATCCCACAGCTTGGATCAGACAGCCTGCAGGGAAAGGACTGGAGTGGATTGGAAGAGCAGGTGAAGGTTGGAGCACATCCTACAAAGATTCACTGAAGAACAAGTTCAGTATCAACACTCTTCCAGAAAGACAGTGACTCTAAACGGACAGAATGTGCAGCCTGAAGACACTGCTGTGTATTACTGTGCCAGAGACTCACAGTGACACAAAGCATCAGTAGACCTGAACAAAAACCCCTCAGTGCCTGAACACTTGTAACATGAAGCCACCAGAGGAGGAGCCCTCAGACCACTAATGATTTAACCACTGTTACAGTCTCCAGATTTTGTTCTCAGTTTGAAATTTGTTATAATTGTTGATACATTAATACATTCTATCCCACTTTTATAAAATGGTTGTGCTTTCACATATTTATACATGGTTTGTAAAAATTTGAAGAAATGATAAAAATCAGTTGTTTTAAATGCTCATTGTCTGACAAGACTTGAACCTTTATTAGGTCAGTTTGATCTCAAGAACATCATTGCTGGGAAAAACATACAATAAAACAAAACACAGTTATTATAAGAAAAAGTCAGTTGTGGGAAAGAGTGTTGGGGTGGAGGAGTTTGGTGAGGTTGGTGAGGTTAGAGGGGGCCTGGTCAGGGAGGACTTTGAGAGTGTAGAGAGGGAGTTTGAATTGTATCTGTTGGACAAGACAAGAGTGATTTTGTTTCAGGAGTAAGTGAGCAGCTGAGTTCTGGATGTACTGGAGTCTTGAGTCTTTAGAGTGTGTACCATAAAGACTACTATTGCAGCTGTCTAAAGATGAAGAAGGCATTGCTTAGGTGATTCAGCAGCAGAAAGAGAGAGATGAGTGAATATGAGTTATGTTTTACAACTGGAAAATGCAGTTTTGGTGAAAAGTTAGGCGTGTTGTTTGACAGACAAGTCAGTGTGTAAGATTACTCCAAGCGTATGGTGAGATATGACTGAAGCTGGGAGAGGGCAGTACAGGTGATGATGAGAGAAGATTCATGTTGCTGACATATGATTCATTAAGTGTTCCTACAGTTTCTGTCCACCACCTGTCTCCTTCATGATACAAATCCTTTTTTAGACGCTGCCGACGAGCTCATTGAAACAGAGACAACCCAGGAGACATTGCAAATAAATAAATGATAGCAATAATAATTGCAAGGAGGGCTGACTTTGTCAAACTTTGCTTCACTAATATAGTTGTTTTAATGAATCAAAAGCACAAAGTATTGTCGCAAATGAATCCATTTGTCAGTGAAATCAGTGCTGTAAAAACGCCCATGTAACATACTCTTCTCTTCTATTTGAACAATATCTGAGTCAAATATATTAGCTCCTCCCTCATAAAATCCCAGTGCAAATCCAGAGTTTTCAGAAGGTATACTTCTGTCCTCCCACTGGCTTCTTGGTTAGTGTGTAGCAGTTCACATCTTCAGTCTCAAGATGATGGACAAACTGTCTGTTCTGCTGACAGCGCTCTGTCTGCCCTGTAAGTTACTTTATGCTGCAATACCACGAAAAAAATTGCAAACATTTAATGTTGTGTGCTCTCTCATTCTCATTTTTCTTTTATCACATCTGTTTCTTTGGCAGGTTTGAATGGCCAGGCTCTGGAGTCCATTCCCTCCACTTCAGTGTTGAAAAAATCTGGAGAAGCCCTCAGTCTCTCCTGCAGGGGAACTGGATTTACTTTCAGTCGGTATGGAATGCACTGGATCAGACAACCTGCAGGGAAAGCACTGGAATGGATAGGGACTATTTGGAGTGATGCAAGTAAAACAGCTTATATCAGCAGTGTGCAAGGACGTATAGAAATCACCAAAGATAATAGCAACAGCATGGTGTATCTGAGACTGTCCAACCTAAAGCCTGAGGACTCTGCTGTGTATTACTGTGCTGGAAACACACACTGATACATGTAAGCAGAGAGGCTTTACAAAAACCTAAAACCCCTGATGTTTACAATCACCAGCAGGGGGCAGCAAGAGATCATCTAAAATATTATGACAAGCCAATATCATACTTATACATACAGCAAAAAACCAATAAAAATAAATAAATAAAACATTGTGAAAGCACCAGCAGAGGCTGTGGTTTGTGACTTCCTCTGCTTATGTTTTTCACCAACACATGCTTTTCTATAACAATGTACGGCTAATAATTTTCCCATCCGTTATTTTGTAAGGCAGGTGTGAGGCATTTTGTTATATTTCATGTGTTGAAAAAAGAAATCATAATAGAAAGCCTTAATAGTTATATAATGATCAAAATTACCCAAATTGAACAGATAATGAATGAAAAAGGTGTTAATGACAAAACTAAGACATCAGCATTAGGCCTTATCCAGCAGGAGAAAACAAACTCTACCTGTGTACAGACTCAATGTGTGCTTTCAGGGCAGGCGTTATTTAGAGAGGCCAAGTCCATTTCATCCCAGATCAGTTTAATCTGAACAAATAGCTGTTACAGGAACGGCTGATGCAAGAATAATTTCACTACCAGGTGAGTTCATACATTTACTTGTTTTCTTGTTACAGGTGTGAAATATAATGAGCTGCGTCACCAAACATCTCTGACAGTCCATCAAGTTCAGACTCAGAATGTTACCTGCCAGTTCTCTTATTTTATATAGAGTCTTTGAGTTAATGTTTCAAAAAAAGGAGAATTGAGTAAAAAACAACCTATATAATTCCAAGCTTTGACAAAGCACAGTCCTGTCATTTTATAGCCTGTCAGTGTCCCTCACTATGCAAAGTGAACTTCCTCACAGTGCTATAAAGACTTGATATCATGCTGTCAGCTGCAGCAGAAGAAGAGAAGCTCCCATCAGATCACCTTCAATTCCAACCATGTTCTCTGTAGCTCTGCTGCTGCTGCTGGCTGCTGGATCCTGTGAGTCTCACTGAGGCAGAGACACTGACAGTATGATCACAGCACACTGACTGTTCACTCTTGTTACACTCATTCAATACTCAACATGTTTTCCTCCACAGGTGTGAAGTGTGAACAGTTGACACAGCCAGCCTCTGTGACTGTGCAGCCAGGTCAACGTCTGACCATCACCTGTCAGGTCTCTTATACTCTGGGCAGCTATCCCACAGCTTGGATCAGACAGCCTGCAGGGAAAGGACTGGAGTGGATTGGAAGAGCAGGTGAAGGTTGGAGCACATCCTACAAAGATTCACTGAAGAACAAGTTCAGTATCAACACTCTTCCAGAAAGACAGTGACTCTAAACGGACAGAATGTGCAGCCTGAAGACACTGCTGTGTATTACTGTGCCAGAGACTCACAGTGACACAAAGCATCAGTAGACCTGAACAAAAACCCCTCAGTGCCTGAACACTTGTAACATGAAGCCACCAGAGGAGGAGCCCTCAGACCACTAATGATTTAACCACTGTTACAGTCTCCAGATTTTGTTCTCAGTTTGAAATTTGTTATAATTGTTGATACATTAATACATTCTATCCCACTTTTATAAAATGGTTGTGCTTTCACATATTTATACATGGTTTGTAAAAATTTGAAGAAATGATAAAAATCAGTTGTTTTAAATGCTCATTGTCTGACAAGACTTGAACCTTTATTAGGTCAGTTTGATCTCAAGAACATCATTGCTGGGAAAAACATACAATAAAACAAAACACAGTTATTATAAGAAAAAGTCAGTTGTGGGAAAGAGTGTTGGGGTGGAGGAGTTTGGTGAGGTTGGTGAGGTTAGAGGGGGCCTGGTCAGGGAGGACTTTGAGTGTAGAGAGGGAGTTTGAATTGTATCTGTTGGACAAGACAAGAGTGATTTTGTTTCAGGAGTAAGTGAGCAGCTGAGTTCTGGATGTACTGGAGTCTTGAGTCTTTAGAGTGTGTACCATAAAGACTACTATTGCAGCTGTCTAAAGATGAAGAAGGCATTGCTTAGGTGATTCAGCAGCAGAAAGAGAGAGATGAGTGAATATGAGTTATGTTTTACAACTGGAAAATGCAGTTTTGGTGAAAAGTTAGGCGTGTTGTTTGACAGACAAGTCAGTGTAAGATTACTCCAAGCGTATGGTGAGATATGACTGAAGCTGGGAGAGGGCAGTACAGGTGATGATGAGAGAAGATTCATGTTGCTGACATATGATTCATTAAGTGTTCCTACAGTTTCTGTCCACCACCTGTCTCCTTCATGATACAAATCCTTTTTTAGACGCTGCCGACGAGCTCATTGAAACAGAGACAACCCAGGAGACATTGCAAATAAATAAATGATAGCAATAATAATTGCAAGGAGGGCTGACTTTGTCAAACTTTGCTTCACTAATATAGTTGTTTTAATGAATCAAAAGCACAAAGTATTGTCGCAAATGAATCCATTTGTCAGTGAAATCAGTGCTGTAAAAACGCCCATGTAACATACTCTTCTCTTCTATTTGAACAATATCTGAGTCAAATATATTAGCTCCTCCCTCATAAAATCCCAGTGCAAATCCAGAGTTTTCAGAAGGTATACTTCTGTCCTCCCACTGGCTTCTTGGTTAGTGTGTAGCAGTTCACATCTTCAGTCTCAAGATGATGGACAAACTGTCTGTTCTGCTGACAGCGCTCTGTCTGCCCTGTAAGTTACTTTATGCTGCAATACCACGAAAAAAATTGCAAACATTTAATGTTGTGTGCTCTCTCATTCTCATTTTTCTTTTATCACATCTGTTTCTTTGGCAGGTTTGAATGGCCAGGCTCTGGAGTCCATTCCCTCCACTTCAGTGTTGAAAAAATCTGGAGAAGCCCTCAGTCTCTCCTGCAGGGAACTGGATTTACTTTCAGTCGGTATGGAATGCACTGGATCAGACAACCTGCAGGGAAAGCACTGGAATGGATAGGGACTATTTGGAGTGATGCAAGTAAAACAGCTTATATCAGCAGTGTGCAAGGACGTATAGAAATCACCAAAGATAATAGCAACAGCATGGTGTATCTGAGACTGTCCAACCTAAAGCCTGAGGACTCTGCTGTGTATTACTGTGCTGGAAACACACACTGATACATGTAAGCAGAGAGGCTTTACAAAAACCTAAAACCCCTGATGTTTACAATCACCAGCAGGGGGCAGCAAGAGATCATCTAAAATATTATGACAAGCCAATATCATACTTATACATACAGCAAAAAACCAATAAAAATAAATAAATAAAACATTGTGAAAGCACCAGCAGAGGCTGTGGTTTGTGACTTCCTCTGCTTATGTTTTTCACCAACACATGCTTTTCTATAACAATGTACGGCTAATAATTTTCCCATCCGTTATTTTGTAAGGCAGGTGTGAGGCATTTTCTGTTATATTTCATGTGTTGAAAAAAGAAATCATAATAGAAAGCCTTAATAGTTATATAATGATCAAAATTACCCAAATTGAACAGATAATGAATGAAAAAGGTGTTAATGACAAAACTAAGACATCAGCATTAGGCCTTATCCAGCAGGGAGAAAACAAACTCTACCTGTGTACAGACTCAATGTGTGCTTTCAGGGCAGGCGTTATTTAGAGAGGCCAAGTCCATTTCATCCCAGATCAGTTTAATCTGAACAAATAGCTGTTACAGGAACGGCTGATGCAAGAATAATTTCACTACCAGGTGAGTTCATACATTTACTTGTTTTCTTGTTACAGGTGTGAAATATAATGAGCTGCGTCACCAAACATCTCTGACAGTCCATCAAGTTCAGACTCAGAATGTTACCTGCCAGTTCTCTTATTTTATATAGAGTCTTTGAGTTAATGTTTCAAAAAAAAGGAGAATTGAGTAAAAAACAACCTATATAATTCCAAGCTTTGACAAAGCACAGTCCTGTCATTTTATAGCCTGTCAGTGTCCCTCACTATGCAAAGTGAACTTCCTCACAGTCTGCTATAAAGACTTGATATCATGCTGTCAGCTGCAGCAGAAGAAGAGAAGCTCCCATCAGATCACCTTCAATTCCAACCATGTTCTCTGTAGCTCTGCTGCTGCTGCTGGCTGCTGGATCCTGTGAGTCTCACTGAGGCAGAGACACTGACAGTATGATCACAGCACACTGACTGTTCACTCTTGTTACACTCATTCAATACTCAACATGTTTTCCTCCACAGGTGTGAAGTGTGAACAGTTGACACAGCCAGCCTCTGTGACTGTGCAGCCAGGTCAACGTCTGACCATCACCTGTCAGGTCTCTTATACTCTGGGCAGCTATCCCACAGCTTGGATCAGACAGCCTGCAGGGAAAGGACTGGAGTGGATTGGAAGAGCAGGTGAAGGTTGGACCACATCCTACAAAGATTCACTGAAGAACAAGTTCAGTATCAGCATAGACTCTTCCAGCAAGACAGTGACTCTAAACGGACAGAATGTGCAGCCTGAAGACACTGCTGTGTATTACTGTGCCAGAGAGACACAGTGACACAAAGCATCAGTAGACCTGAACAAAAACCCCTCAGTGCCTGAACACTTGTAACATGAAGCCACCAGAGGAGGAGCCCTCAGACCACTAATGATTTCAACACTGTTACAGTCTCCAGATTTTGTTCTCAGTTTGAAATTTGTTATAATTGTTGATACATTAATGCATTATATCCCACATTTATAAAATCGTTGTGCTTTCACATATTTATACATGGTTTGTAAAAATTTGAAGAAATGATAAAAATCAGTTGTTTTAAATGCTTATTGTCTGACAAGACTTGAACCTTTATTAGGTCAGTTTGATCTCAAGAACATCATTGCTGGGAAAAACATACAATAAAACAAAACACAGTTATTCTAAGAAAAAGTCAGTTGTGGGAAAGAGTGTTGGGGTGGAGGAGTTTGGTGAGGTTGGTGAGGTTAGAGGGGGCCTGGTCAGGGAGGACTTTGAGAGTGTAGAGAGGGAGTTTGAATTGTATCTGTTGGACAGGACAAGAGTGATTTTGTTTCAGGAGTAAGTGAGCAGCTGAGTTCTGGATGTACTGGAGTCTTGAGTCTTTAGAGTGTGTACCATAAAGACTACTATTGCAGCTGTCTAATCTAAAGATGAAGAAGGCATTGCTTAGGTGATTCAGCAGCAGAAAGAGAGAGATGAGTGAATATGAGTTATGTTTTACAACTGGAAAATGCAGTTTTGGTGAAAAGTTAGGCGTGTTGTTTGACAGACAAGTCAGTGTGTAAGATTACTCCAAGCGTATGGTGAGATATGACTGAAGCTGGGAGAGGGCAGTACAGGTGATGATGAGAGAAGATTCATGTTGCTGACATATGATTCATTAAGTGTTCCTACAGTTTCTGCCCACCACCTGTCTCCTTCATGATACAAATCCTTTTTTAGGCACTGCCGACGAGCTCATTGAAACAGAAACAACCCAGGAGACATTGCAAATAAATAAATGATAGCAATAATAATTGCAAGGAGTGCTGACTTTGTCAAACTTTGATTCAATAATATAGTTGTTTTAATGAATCAAAAGCACAAAGTATTGTCGCAAGTGAATCCATTTGTCAGTGAAATCAGTGCTGTAAAAACGCCCATGTAACATACTCTTCTCTTCTATTTGAACAATATCTGAGTCAAATATATTAGCTCCTCCCTCATAAAATCCCAGTGCAAATCCAGAGTTTTCAGAAGGTATACTTCTGTCCTCCCACTGGCTTCTTGGCTGGTGTGTAGTAGTTCACATCTTCAGTCTCAAGATGATGGACAAACTGTCTGTTCTGCTGACAGCTCTCTGTCTGCCCTGTAAGTTACTCTATGCTGCAATACCATGAAAAAAATTGCAAACATTTAATGTTGTGTGCTCTCTCATTCTCATTTTTCTTTTATCACATCTGTTTTTTTGGCAGGTTTGAATGGCCAGGCTCTGGAGTCCATTCCCTCCACTTCAATATTGAAAAAATCTGGAGAAGCCCTCAGTCTCTCCTGCAGGGGAACTGGATTTACTTTCAGTCAGCGTGGAATGCACTGGATCAGGCAACCTGCAGGGAAAGCACTGGAATGGATAGGGACTATTTGGAGTGATGCAAGTAAAACAGCTTATATCAGCAGTGTGCAAGGACGTATAGAAATCACCAGAGATAATAGCAACAGCATGGTGTATCTGAGACTGTCCAACCTAAAGCCTGAGGACTCTGCTGTGTATTACTGTGCCCGAAACACACACTGATACATGTAAGCAGAGAGGCTTTACAAAAACCTAAAACCCCTGATGTTTACAATCACCAGCAGGGGGCAGCAAGAGATCATCTAAAATATTATGACAAGCCAATATCATACCTCCATACCACCTTGACATGTACAATGTCCGGATTTTCACTTAGTAGCTACTGGATGCACTGGGTCAGACAGGCTCCTGGAAAAGGACTGGAGTGGGTTGCTTGGAATGATAATGGCGGTAGCACCAAATACTACTCTCAGTCAGTTCAAGGCCGGTTCACCATCTCCAGAGACAACAGCAGAGAGCAGGTGTATCTGCAGATGAACAGTCTGAAGACTGAAGATTCTGCTGTTTATTATTGCGCTCGAGACACACAGTGACACATGAAGCTACAACACTGTACAAAAACTCATCATGTAAAACAAGTCACAACCCTGCAATTTTAGATTCACAGAAACAAATTTAGCCCAGCATCATTAACACGCACACACACACACACACACACACACACACACACACACACACACACACACACACACACACACACACACACACACACACACACGCACACAAACATCCAAGTGCTTAATTCAGACAAGTGTAATTGAAGCTCTCCCATATAAGTTATTATTGCAGACATTAAATAGTCTGTTGATCTGTGTGTACAGGTAAATGCTTCAATTTGACTCATCTGATGAAGCAGCTTTGTGAAAAAAAAGGGAAAACAATTCATAGTTGTTGTTTTAAATCCTGAATATGTTTTCTTTCATGTGTATCAAAATACATTTTACATAAGATGATTCCAAGCTCTGACTACATGTGACAGGACAGTTCATCCTTCTTTTATAGCTTGTCAGTGTCCTTCTCTATGCAAAGTGAACTTCCTCACAGTCTGCTATAAAGACTTGATATCATGCTGTCAGCTGCAGCAGAAGAAGAGAAGCTCCCATCAGATCACCTTCAATACCAACCATGTTCTCTGTAGCTCTGCTGCTGCTGCTGGCTGCTGGATCCTGTGAGTCTCACTGAGGCAGAGACACTGACAGTATGATCACAGCACACTGACTGTTCACTCTTATTACACTCATTCAATATTCAACATGTTTTCCTCCACAGGTGTGAAGTGTCAACAGTTGACACAGCCAGCCTCTGTGACTGTGCAGCCAGGTCAACGTCTGACCATCACCTGTCAGGTCTCTTATTCTGTGAGCAGCTATGTCACAGCTTGGATCAGACAGCCTGCAGGGGAAGGACTGGAGTGGATTGCAAGAGGAGGTGTTGGATGCACCACATACTATAAAGATTCACTGAAGAACAAGTTCAGTATCAGCTTCGACTCTTCCAGCAACACAGCGACTCTAAACGGACAGAATGTGCAGCCTGAAGACACTGCTGTGTATTACTGTGCCAGGAGACACTCACAGTGACACAAAGCATCAGTAGACCTGAACAAAAACCCCTCAGTGCCTGAACACTTGTAACATGAAGCCACCAGAGGAGGAGCCCTCAGACCACTAATGATTTCAACACTGTTTCAGTCTCCAGATTTTGTTCTCAATTTGAAATTTGTTATAATTGTTGATAGATTAATACATTCTATCCCACATTTATAAAATAGTTGTGCTTTCACATATTTATACATGGTTTGTAAAAATTTGAAGAAATGCTAAAAATCAGTTGTTTTAAATGCTCATTGTCTGACAAGACTTGAACCTTTATTAGGTCAGTTTGAACTCAAGAACATCATTGCTGGGAAAAACATACAATAAAACAAAACACAGTTATTATAAGAAAAAGTCAGTTGTGGGAAAGAGTGTTGGGGTGGAGGAGTTTGGTGAGGTTGGTGAGGTTAGAGGGGTCTGGTCAGGGAGGATTTTGAGAGTGTAGAGAGGGAGTTTGAATTGTATCTGTTGGACAAGACAAGAGTGATTTTGTTTCAGGAGTAAGTGAGCAGCTGAGTTCTGGATGTACTGGAGTCTTGAGTCTTGAGAGGATGTACCATAAAGACTACTATTGCAGCTGTCTGATCTAAAGATGAAGAAGGCATTGTTTAGGTGATTCAGCAGCAGAAAGAGAGAGATGAGTGAATATTAGTTATGTTTTACAACTGGAAAATGCAGTTTTGGTGAAAAGTTAGGCGTGTTGTTTGACAGAGAAGTCAGTGTGTAAGATTACTCCAAGCGTATGGTGAGATATGACTGAAGCTGGGAGAGGGCAGTACAGGTGATGATGAGAGAAGATTCATGTTGCTGACATATGATTCATTAAGTGTTCCTGTAGTTTCTGTCCACCACCAGTCTCCTTACTGATACAAACCCTTTTTCAGTCACTCCTGATGAGCTCATAAAAACAGAAACAACCCAGGAGACACTGTAAATAAATAAATGATACTAATAATAATTGCAAGGAGGGCTGACTTTGTCAAACTTTGATTCAATAATATAGTTTTTTAATGACTCAAAAGCACAAAGAATGGTAGCAAGTGAATCCATTTGTCAGTGAAACCAGCGCTGTAAAAACACCCATGTAACGTACTCTTCTTGTGTATTTAAACAAAATCTGAGTCAAATATATTAGCTCCTCCCTCATAAAATCCCAGTGCAAATCCAGAGTTTTCAGAAGGTATACTTCTGTCCTCCCACTGGCTTCTTGGTTAGTGTGTAGCAGTTCACATCTTCAGTCTCAAGATGATGGACAAACTGTCTGTTCTGCTGACAGCGCTCTGTCTGCCCTGTAAGTTACTCTATGCTGCAATACAAAGAAAAAATTGCAAACATTTAATGTTGTGTGCTCTCTCATTCTCATTTTTCTTTTATCACATCTGTTTCTTTGGCAGGTTTGAATGGCCAGGCTCTGGAGTCCATTCCCTCCACTTCAATATTGAAAAAATCTGGAGAAGCCCTCAGTCTCTCCTGCAGGGGAACTGGATTTACTTTCAGTCAGTATGGAATGCACTGGATCAGACGACCTGCAGGGAAAGCACTGGAATGGATAGGGGTTATTTGGTATGATGCAAGTAAAACAGTTTATACCAGCAGTGTGCAAGGACGTATAGAAATCACCAGAGATAATAGCAACAGCATGGTGTATCTGAGACTGTCCAACCTAAAGCCTGAGGACTCTGCTGTGTATTACTGTGCCCGAAACACACACTGATACATGGAAGCAGAGAGGCTTTTCAAAAACCTAAAACCTCAGATGTTTACAATCACCAGCAGGGGGCAGCAAGAGATCATCTAAAATATTAGGACAAGTCAACATCTTACCTCCACATACAGCAAAAAACAAATAAAAATAAATAAATTAAACATTGTGAAAGCACCAGCAGAGGCTGTGGTTTGTGACTTCCTCTGTTTATGTTTTTCACCAACACATGCTTTTCTATAACAATGTACTGGTTAATAATGTTCCCATCTGTTATTTTGTAAGGCAGGTGTGAGGCATTTTTATATTTCATCTATTGAAGAAAGAAATCATAATAGAAGCCTTAATAGTTATATAATAATCAAAATTACCCAAATTGAACATATAATGAATGAAAAAGGTGTTAAGGACAAAACTAAGACATAAGCATTAGGCCTTATCCAGCAGGGAGAAAACAAACTCTACTTGTGTACAGACTCAATGTGTGCTTTCAGGGCAGGTGTTATTTAGAGAGGCCAAGTCCATTTCATCCCAGATCAGTTTAATCTGAACAAATAGCTGTTACAGGAATGGCTGATGCAAGAATAATTTCATGACCAGGTGGGTTCATACATTTACTTGTTTTCTTGTTACAGGTGTGAAATATAATGAGCTGTGTCACCAAATATCTCTGACAGTCCATCAAGTTCAGACTCAGACTGTTACCTGCCAGCTCTCTTATTTTATATAGAGTCTTTGAGTTAATGTTTCAAAGTAGGACAAATGAGTAAAAAAAACCAACCGATATAATTCCAAGCTTTGACAAAGCACAGTCCTGTCATTTTATAGCCTGTCAGTGTCCTTCACTATGCAAAGTGAACTTCCTCACAGTCTGCTATAAAGACTTGATATCATGCTGTCAGCTGCAGCAGAAGAAGAGAAGCTCCCATCAGATCACCTTCAATACCAACCATGTTTTCTGTAGCTCTGCTGCTGCTGCTGGCTGCTGGATCCTGTGAGTCTCACTGAGGCAGAGACACTGACAGTATGATCACAGCACACTGACTGTTCACTTTCATACACTCATTCAATATTCAACATGTTTTCCTCCACAGGTGTGAAGTGTGAACAGTTGACACAGCCAGCCTCTGTGACTGTGCAGCCAGGTCAACGTCTGACCATCACCTGTCAGGTCTCTTATTCTCTCAGCAGCTATGTTACAGCTTGGATCAGACAGCCTCCAGGGGAAGGACTGGAGTGGATTGCAAGAGGAGGTGTTGGATACACCACATACTATAAAGATTCACTGAAGAACAAGTTCAGTATCAGCTTCGACTCTTCCAGCAACACAGCGACTCTAAACGGACAGAATGTGCAGCCTGAAGACACTGCTGTGTATTACTGTGCCAGGAGACACTCACAGTGACACAAAGCATCAGTAGACCTGAACAAAAACCCCTCAGTGCCTGAACACTTGTAACATGAAGCCACCAGAGGAGGAGTCCTCAGACCACTAATGATTTCAACACTGTTACAGTCTCCAGATTTTGTTCTCAGTTTGAAATTTGTTATAATTGTTGATACATTAATACATTCTATCCCACATTTATAAAATAGTTGTGCTTTCACATATTTACATGGTTTGTAAAAATTTGAAGAAATGCTAAAAATCAGTTGTTTTAAATGCTCATTGTCTGACAAGACTTGAACCTTTATTAGGTCAGTTTGAACTCAAGAACATCATTGCTGGGAAAAACATACATAAAACAAAACACAGTTATTCTAAGAAAAAGTCAGTTGTGGAAAGAGTGTTGGGTGGAGGAGTTTGGTGAGGTTGGTGAGGTTAGAGGGGCCTGGTCAGGGAGGACTTAAGAGTGTAGAGAGGGAGTTTGAATTGTATCTGTTGGACAAGACAAGAGTGATTTTGTTTCAGGAGTAAGTGAGCAGCTGAGTTCTGGATGTACTGGAGTCTTGAGTCTTTAGAGGATGTACCATAAAGACTACTATTGCAGCTGTCTAATCTAAAGGTGAAGAAGGCATTGCTTAGGTGATTCAGCAGCAGAAAGAGAGAGATGAGTGAATATGAGTTATGTTTTACAACTGGAAAATGCAGTTTTGGTGAAAAGGTAGCCATGGTGTTTGACAGACAAGTCAGTGTGAAAGTCAGTGTGAGTCATGTTGCTGACATATGATTCATTAAGTGTTCCTGTAGTTTCTGCCCACCACCTGTCTCCTTACTGATACAAACCCTTTTTCAGTCACTCCTGATGAGCTCATAAAAACAGAAACAACCCAGGAGACACTGTAAATAAATAAATGATACTAATAATAATAATTGCAAGGAGGGCTGACTTTGTCAAACTTTGCTTCAATAATATAGTTTTTTAATGACTCAAAAGCACAAAGAATTGTAGCAAGTGAATCCATTTGTCAGTGAAACCAGCGCTGTAAAAACACCCATGTAACGTACTCTTCTTGTGTATTTAAACAAAATCTGAGTCAAATATATTAGCTCCTCCCTCATAAAATCCCAGTGCAAATCCAGAGTTTTCAGAAGGTATACTTCTGTCCTCCCACTGGCTTCTTGGTTAGTGTGTAGCAGTTCACATCTTCAGTCTCAAGATGATGGACAAACTGTCTGTTCTGCTGACAGCGCTCTGTCTGCCCTGTAAGTTACTCTATGCTGCAATACAAAGAAAAAATTGCAAACTTTTAATGTTCTGTGCTCTCTCATTCTCATTTTTCTTTTATCACATCTGTTTCTTTGGCAGGTTTGAATGGCCAGGCTCTGGAGTCCATTCCCTCCACTTCAGTGTTGAAAAAACCTGGAGAAGCCCTCAGTCTCTCCTGCAGGGGAACTGGATTTACTTTCAGTCAGCATGGAATGCACTGGATCAGACAACCTGCAGGGAAAGCACTGGAATGGATAGGGGCTATTTGGTATGATGCAAGTAAAACAGTTTATACAAGCAGCGTTCAAGGACGTATAGAAATCACCAGAGATAATAGCAACAGCATGGTGTATCTGAGACTGTCCAACCTAAAGCCTGAGGACTCTGCTGTGTATTACTGTGCCAGACACACACTGATACATGTAAGCAGAGAGGCTTTACAAAAACCTAAAACCTCTGATATTTACAATCACCAGCAGGGGGCAGCAAGAGATCATCTAAAATATTATGACAAGTCAACATCATACCTCCACATACAGCAAAAAACAAATAAAAATAAATAAATAGCACACTGTGAAAGCACCAGCAGAGGCTGTGGTTTGTGACTTCCTCTTTTTTATGGTTTCTACCAACACATGCTTGTCTATAACAATGTACGGCTAATAATGTTCCCATCTGTTATTTTGTAAGGCAGGTGTGAGGCATTTTCTGTTATATTTCATCTATTGAAGAAAGAAATCATAATAGTTATATAATGATCAAAATTACCCAAATTGAACAGATAATGAATGAAAAAGGTGTTAAGGACAAAACTAAGACATAAGCATTAGGCCTTATCCAGCAGGGAGAAAACAAACTCTACCTGTGTACAGACTCAATGTGTGCTTTCAGGGCAGGTGTTATTTAGAGAGGCCAAGTCCATTTCATCCCGGATCAGTTTAATCTGAACAAATAGCTGTTACAGGAACGGCTGATGCAAGAATAATTTCACTACCAGGTGGGTTCCAACATTTGCTTGTTTTTTTTTCTACAGGTGTGAAATATAATGAGCTGAGTTAAAAAACATCTCTGACAGTCCATCAAGTTCAGACTCAGAATGTCACCTGCCAGCTCTCTTATTTTATATAGAGTTTTTGAGTTAATGTTTCAAAGTAGGACAAATGAGTAAAAAAAACAACCTATATAATTCCAAGCTTTGACAAAGCACAGTCCATCCTTTTATAGCCTGTCAGTGTCCTTCACTATGCAAAGTGAACTTCCTCACAGTCTGCTATAAAGACTTGATATCATGCTGTCAGCTGCAGCAGAGGAAGAGAAGCTCCCATCAGATCACCTTCAATACCAACCATGTTCTCTGTAGCTCTGCTGCTGCTGCTGGCTGCTGGATCCTGTGAGTCTCACTGAGGCAGAGACACTGACAGTATGATCACAGCACACTGACTGTTCACTCTTATTACACTCATTCAATATTCAACATGTTTTCCTCCACAGGTGTGAAGTGTCAACAGTTGACACAGCCAGCCTCTGTGACTGTGCAGCCAGGTCAACGTCTGACCATCACCTGTCAGGTCTCTTATTCTGTGGACAGCTTCTACACAAATTGGATCAGACAGCCTGCAGGGAAAGGACTGGAGTGGATTGCAACAGGAGGTGTTGGATACACCACATACTATAAAGATTCACTGAAGAACAAGTTCAGTATCAGCATAGACTCTTCCAGCAACACAGCGACTCTAAACAGACAGAATGTGCAGCCTGAAGACACTGCTGTGTATTACTGTGACAGGAGACACTCACAGTGACACAAAGCATCAGTAGACCTGAACAAAAACCCCTCAGTGCCTGAACACTTGTAACATGAAGCCACCAGAGGAGGAGCCCTCAGACCACTAATGATTTCAACACTGTTACAGTCTCCAGATTTTGTTCTCAGTTTGAAATTTGTTATAATTGTTGATACATTAATACATTCTATCCCACATTTATAAAATAGTTGTGCTTTCACATATTTATACATGGTTTGTAAAAATTTGAAGAAATTATAAAAATCTGTTGTTTTAAATGCTCATTGTCTGACAAGACTTGAACCTTTATTGGGTCAGTTTGATCTCAAGAACATCATTGCTGGGAAAAACATACAATAAAACAAAACACAGTTATTATAAGAAAAAGTCAGTTGTGGGAAAGAGTGTTGGGGTGGAGGAGTTTGGTGAGATTGGTGAGGTTAGAGGGGTCTGGTCAGGGAGGACTTTAAGAGTGTAGAGAGGGAGTTTGAATTGTATCTGTTGGACAGGACAAGAGTGATTTTGTTTCAGGAGTAAGTGAGCAGCTGAGTTCTGGATGTACTGGAGTCTTGAGTCTTTAGAGTGTGTACCATAAAGACTACTATTGCAGCTGTCTCATCTAAAGATGAAGAAGGCATTGCTTAGGTGATTCAGCAGCAGAAAGAGAGAGATGAGTGAATATGAGTTATGTTTTACAACTGGAAAATGCAGTTTTTGTGAAAAGTTAGGCGTGTTGTTTGACAGACAAGTCAGTGTGAAAGATTACTCCAAGCATGTGGATGTATGGTGAGATATGACTGAAGCTGGGAGAGGGCAGTATAGGTGATGAAGAGAGAAGATTCATGTTGCTGACATATGATTCATTAAGTGTTCCTGTAGTTTCTGTCCACCACCAGTCTCCTTACTGATACAAACCCTTTTTCAGTCACTCCTGATGAGCTCATAAAAACAGAAACAACCCAGGAGACACTGTAAATAAATAAATGATAGCAATAATAATTGCAAGGAGCGCTGACTTTGCCAAACTTTGATTCAATAATATAGTTTTTTAATGACTCAAAAGCACAAAGAATTGTAGCAAGTGAATCCATTTGTCAGTGAAACCAGCGCTGTAAAAACACCTATGTAACGTACTCTTCTTGTGTATTTAAACAAAATCTGAGTCAAATATATTAGCTCCTCCCTCATAAAATCCCAGTGCAAATCCAGAGTTTTCAGAAGGTATACTTCTGTCCTCCCACTGGCTTCTTGGTTAGTGTGTAGCAGTTCACATCTTCAGTCTCAAGATGATGGACAAACTGTCTGTTCTGCTGACAGCGCTCTGTCTGCCCTGTAAGTTACTTTATGCTGCAATACTACGAAAAAATTGCAAACATTTAATGTTCTGTGCTCTCTCATTCTCATTTTTCTTTTATCACATCTGTTTCTTTGGCAGGTTTGAATGGCCAGGCTCTGGAGTCCATTCCCTCCACTTCAGCGTTGAAAAAACCTGGAGAAGCCCTCAGTCTCTCCTGCAGGGGAACTGGATTTACTTTCAGTCAGTATGGAATGCACTGGATCAGACAACCTGCAGGGAAAGCACTGGAATGGATGGGGGTTATTTGGTATGATGCAAGTAAAACAGTTTATGCAAGCAGCGTTCAAGGACATATAGAAATCACCAGAGACAATAGCAACAGCATGGTGTATCTGAGACTGTCCAACCTAAAGCCTGAGGACTCTGCTGTGTATTACTGTGCTGGAAACACACACTGATACATGGAAGCAGAGAAGCTTTACAAAAACCTAAAACCCCTGATGTTTACAATCACCAGCAGGGGGCAGCAAGAGATCATCTAAAATATTATGACAAGTCAACATCATACCTCCACATACAGCAAAAAACAAATAAAAGTAAATAAATTAAACATTGTGAAAGCACCAGCAGAGGCTGTGGTTTGTAACTTCCTCTGCTTATGTTTTTCAACAACACATGCTTTTCTATAACAATGTACTGGTTAATAATGTTCCCATCTGTTATTTTGTAAGGCAGGTGTGAGGCATTTTCTGTTATATTTCATCTATTGAAAAAAGAAATCATAATAGAATGCCGTAATAATTATATAATAATCCAAATTACCCAAATTGAACACATAATGAATGAAAAAGGTGTTAAGGACAAAACTAAGACATTAGCATTAGGCCTTATCCTGCAGGGAGAAAACAAACTCTACTTGTGTACAGACTCAATGTGTGCTTTCAGGGCAGGTGTTATTTAGAGAGGCCAAGTCCATTTCATCCCAGATCAGTTTAATCTGAACAAATAGCTGTTACAGGAACGGCTGATGCAAGAATAATTTCCGTACCAGGTGGGTTCATACATTTACTTGTTTTCTTGTTACAGGTGTGAAATATAATGAGCTGTGTCACCAAATATCTCTGACAGTCCATCAAGTTCAGACTCAGAATGTCACCTGCCAGCTCTCTTATTTTATATAGAGTCTTTGAGTTAATGTGTCAAAAAAAGGAGAATTGAGTAAAAAACAACCTATATAATTCCAAGCTTTGACAAAGGACAGTCCTGTCATTTTATAGCCTGTCAGTGTCCTTCTCTATGCAAAGTGAACTTCCTCACAGTCTGCTATAAAGACTTGATATCATGCTGTCAGCTGCAGCAGAGGAAGAGAAGCTCCCATCAGATCACCTTCAATACCAACCATGTTCTCTGTAACTCTGCTGCTACTGCTGCTGGCTGCTGGATCCTGTGAGTCTCACTGAGGCAGAGACACTGACAGTATGATCACAGCACACTGACTGTTCACTCTTATTACACTCATTCAATATTCAACATGTTTTCCTCCACAGGTGTGAAGTGTGAACAGTTGACACAGCCAGCCTCTGTGACTGTGCAGCCAGGTCAACGTCTGACCATCACCTGCCAGGTGTCTTTTTCTCTCAGCAGCTATGGTGCAGATTGGATCAGACAGCCTGCAGGGAAAGGACTGGAGTGGATTGGAGAAAACTGTATTGGATGCACCCAATACTTAAAAGATTCACTGAAGAACAAGTTCAGTATCAGCATAGACTCTTCCAGCAACACAGCGACTCTAAACGGACAGAATATGCAGCCTGAAGACACTGCTGTGTATTACTGTGCCAGGAGAGACTCACAGTAACACAAAGCATCAGTAGACCTGAACAAAAACCCCTCAGTGCCTGAACACTTGTAACATGAAGCCACCAGAGGAGGAGCCCTCAGACCACTAATGATTTCAACACCAGCTCACTGTTACAGTACAGAGAGAAACACACTTTAGATTTTATTAAAAACAATTCTTATTCTAATTTAACAGCAACTGTTTTCATCGTATTAAATTCTCTTGAATCACCATCACTGATACATCATGATATGTATATGAATCTTTCAGGTGATGAAACAACTTCAGCCGACAACTTGGTTTAAATAGCTTGTGACAGGACAATAAAAGTAAATCCTCAAACATCAGTGTCTCTTTCATGACATCTTTATCTAAAACACCTGCAGTTATTACCTGTATCATAATTGAATTAGTCTTGAGCCAACTTCATGGTGATTTTAATGAGTTCAATTCTAGAAAAATATATTTTACTCAACAATCTAAAAGGTGTATTCTCTTTGTGTGAGATGAAGAACAACACCTGAACATCTCATCTTCATTTTGATTCATTCAAATAAGCCTTTACTGTCATCAGTATGTAAATCAGCCTCCTTGTGTGTTGCCTCATAAAGAAGTGAAGTGTGTGTGTGTCAGTGAGAGGACAGAAGAGCTCACATCAGTTCAGCTTCAACATCAACCATGTTCTCTGTAGCTCTGATACTGCTGCTGGCAGCTGGATCCTGTGAGCAGCTTTCAGTGGATTCACACTAATAAACACATTAGAAACACTGAATAGTCAGATGAATGATGGAGATAATGTTGATTTGTGTTTCCACAGGTGTGAACAGTATTGATCTCATCCAGCCAGACTCAACGGTTGTGCAGCCTGGACAGTCTTTGACCATCACCTGTCAGGTCTCTGGTTATTCTTTGACTGATAACAGATATGCAACAGGTTGGATCAGACAGCGTGAAGGAAAACCAATGGACTGGATTTCTCATATGTGGGGTGGAGGTACTCTTCGTAAAAATAATGCTCTGAAAAACAAGTTCAGCTACATAAGAGAAACTTCAGCTGGACCAGTGACTCTAACAGGACAGAATCTGCAGCCTGAGGACACAGCTGTGTATCACTGTGTGCGGGTGCACTACACAGTGATACAAACCACCAACAGACCTGCACAAATACCCAGCAACCATGTGACTCAACCACAAATTTTCCATGACATCACTGAGTTCAACTATACATTTAACATAAAGCCAATTTTATGCCTATTTTGGTTATCTAATAAAACACCACAAAACAGAAAGGGGCTCCTGTCTCTGGATGTGATATTACACATGGAAGGACAAAATATTACTAAATATGTACTTATAAATGATGCAACTAAGTATAACTACACTGAACAAAAATATAAACGCAACACTTTTGTTTTTGCTCCCATTTTTCATGAGCTGAACTCAAAGATCTAAGAATGTGACAAAGTAAGACACAGGTTTTCCTCTATCAGCCCAAGAAGTGAAAGTTTGTCTCATTGCAGTATCACTTATTCATTCAGCTTTCATCACAATGTCTCTCAGGCACAAGAACAAACAGCAGGTCCTTTAGTCTCCTGGCTGTTTATCTTGTAATCTGTATGAGATGATGAAAAAAATTATCTTACTCACAGTTTTTATATTGAGAACTGCAGCATTTACTTTCACTACAATGTTGTGTTCTGCTTCATATGTCATAATAAAATCTGAGTTTTGCATTGACTCCTCCTCACAGGGTGGATACAGCCAAATTGGACCTGATATTAAGTTTTTGCTGGATGAAAATGTAATGTCAGTGAGCCCAGTAATTGGGACAAGGTCAGGAGTTGCCCGCCTCTCACCCAGTGTCACCTGGGATTAGCTCCAGCACCCCACAACCCCCAAGAATAAGTGGGTTTTGCTAATGGATGGATGGCTGCAATATTCATTTTACAGTCCCCCTAAACTGGACTTGTCTGACATATTTCAATTAAATTTGTGTTAAATGCTCTATATTTAGATCCCCAACCCTATTTCTTTCAGAGAAGAAATCATACCTTAGGTTTCCTTCCTCCCTGTCACAATATCAGCTGCACTGCCCTCTCCTCACTTGAGTCATATCTCACAAACAGACACCAATGCATCAGCATTAACAACTGCATCATTACCATGGCTATTCTGTCCCCAGGTGTCCCTCAGGGATCTGTGCTTGGTCCTTTCCTGCTCATCCTCTACATGTTTCCCCTCTCTAATGTGTCCACTTAAACTTCACTGCTTATGATGTCACACTATACATATGTACTGTATCCATCATCACTGCAGCTCTCTGCACCCTGACCAACTGCCTCACCAAAATCAAGTGATGGATGCAGGCCATATTTATTTATTGTTGTCTTGTTTCCTCTTCAACACATACACTATATGTGCCACAACAATAGCTGAAAAATAAAACAATAAAATTAATATAGTAGAATGTACTGTCAAGATCTTGTTATAGTTTTAAGTGCATATTAAAATATTTCAGATCAGATCACAGATGTTCACAATGATTTTACATAGTTTCTCATGACTGTGCTAAAGGTTTCAGTTCCTGAGTCTATTAATAACAGACTTGAGAGCTAACTGACTGTGAAATCACCAAATTTACATAACTGAATCTAACATGGGCTGTTGATTTCAGGTGCTGGGGAGATGATGAACATAACAACGTACAACATAATTCATTAATTTTCAAAAATGTAAAATGTTTGGGGGAAAAGTACAGTTGTGAGTTTTGGGTGTTAAATGTTTATAGCTTGTGGTGAAACTTCAGCCAGAATGAACAATATCAAAATAATAAAAAAGAGGACGAGCAACATGAGTCATTATCTTTAAAAAAAATATTTTCAAAAAGACACAAACCTCTTAGAATTAAAATGAAAAAGGACGATTATAATTACTTCCATAATACTTTGAATAGACCTGTACTTGCACAGCACGTTCCTAGTTTTCTCTCAAAGCACTTAAACACTACATGACACATTCACCCATTCACACACTAGTGGCCGAGGCTACCATACAAGGTGCCACCTGCTGTTCATCTTCAATGCACTCATACTCTGATGAAACAGCCATCAGGAGCAATTTGGGATTCAGCATTATGCCCAAGGATACTTTGACATGCAGACTGGAGGAGGTGGGCATTAAACCATCCATCTTCTGATAGATGGATGACCCGCTCCTGAGCCTAAGCTGCCAAGTTTATCAAGAGTGTAAAATATACATAGTTGCATTGTGAAATTTGAATTAAAAAATTTCAAACATGTAAAAAATATGGTTCAAATGAAAAGCTAAAATTGAATTAACTCTGTTTAATACAAACTGACAAGAGCTTAATGAACAAAACTAAGCGATTCTGTCTCTGCTTTTCCTGTAATCCAGGTCCAGGACACAGTATTTGTCCACAGGTAACGCCTGAAACCAAAGCAAACCAGCCAATTAAAATGAGTAGCCTACTGTAGGTTTTTGTACAGCTGCTCAGCCAACTCCAGTCACTGTGGCTGTCGAGCACAATAATAAACAGCAGAATCTTCAGTCTTCAGACTGTTCATCTGCAGATACACCTGCTGTCTGCTGTTGTCTCTGGAGATGGTGAACCTGCCTTGGACTGACTGAGAGTAGAGCTTGCTGCTACCATTACCACTTTCAATCCTGGCACTCCTGGCACTTCAATCCTGGCACTGACTCCAGTCCTTTTCCAGGAGCCTGTCTGACCCAGTGCATCCAGTAGATACTAAGCGAAAATCCAGAGGCTATACAGGTCAGTCTGTGAGATTTTCCAGGCCTTTTAATGACTGGTTCTGACTGAGTCAGAGTCTGACCATCAACACCTGTCAAGACAAACAAAAAAAATGGACAGTTGTTGTAAATTCACAGATTTTTGAAGACAGATTCAACTCAAGATGAGGTAAAATCTTCACCTGCCCAGCAGATAGTTAAAAGCAGCAGTCCTGTCCTATAGTCCATCATGTTAAACTGTGTGTCCACTGTTCTCTGTCCTCCTCTCTGCAGTCAGATAAGTAGAGGTGGAAGATATCTGAGTTTTGCATTGACTCCTCCTTTGTTCACACTCCACAAAACTTATTTTTTGTGATATGACTAACTGTATTTTGAGTTTGAACATGTCACTGTATATCTTGTAGCTTTGATTTGGTTTGCATTTCTAACCTGATGTCATTGTTTTCCTTGTTTTACTGTAACATTTGAATATGCTTATTTACTCAGTGGAGGATTTTGTCCAACTGTACTGTTTATTAATAAGAGTTATAATTGCAAGTTATATCATTACATTGGTTTTGGTTTGATAATCACCTTGCTTGGGCTGCTTTAACAAAGACCAACAACATTTCTTCTGACGTTATTTTTTGTCAGAATTGAGATTTTGTGTAACGATAATGTTAAAGGAGCTAGTCTATAGCTACTGAGGTATCTGACCTGGGTTGACGCGCATGTTGGTGGACACGCTATGCTGCCTTCATTTACGTAATGCTGAAACAGAGTCCATGAGGCTTCTTGTGTTGCATCACCGTAACATTTATTCCACGTGTTTATGGCAAAGCCCATCCGTTGCATACACATTAAGATTCAGCACAAAACAAACAAACAAACAAAACTGTAGCGTCCCGCGCCATTGCAGTCAAAAACCATATGCCCTTCCGGGCCTAACACTTGCTGACCATAGTGTGGTCAGATTGCTTGGTGAGCTATGGCTCAGATGTAGCCTACTCATGTGGCCCCACCACACCTGCAGTTACACCTCCAAACCACTAGTCGCGGCAGGTTTTTTGTTTAGTGCTATAAAATTTAGTTAAGTCAAAACCATAGACTGTAAAAAAACGTCAAAACACACATTAAACACACATTAAACATGGCTTAATAGAGACCATTTCAAACACAAGTACACAAACCAGCTTCACTATAACTCACAGCATTCAAAGAAAAACACTTGTCTTTATCTGGACACATTCTCCCCACAAACACAATATGTTAATGTTTTTAGCACAAGCCTATGGCATTTTATAGTTTATAAATTAGCCTAGTGTCTAACTGACATTTCCTCAACTTAACTGAAGCCAGGGACAACAGCAGCATTTAACAAAGGTATAAATTATTAGCCTAGTGACAAGCGGAGATTTCCTCTGCTCATATGAAGCCAGGATAAATCACACACAAGACCTAAAATGCTATTTTGCGGAGGCTTTATTGTCTTCACAATGTATTGTTGTTATCGGTGAAATTAAAGAAAAATGGTCTCAGCTTATAAAAATAGACAGGAAATCTGTCTCTGTGCAATTGCTTGACTCTTTACCAGCTTTATTCATGATGCTAACAGGTGTTACTAATGAGATTAATGGTAGCTCTGTTTTACTCAAGTGTTCCAGTTAGGCACGGCAGTTTACAGGGGGCTGCACATATAATACCATGAGCCTTAAACTGAAGCAGCCACATGCTGTTCAGCCATCATTAATTTGATTATTTACACCTGTGTCTGTCTGTGATATGTCACAATGTACTGCCGAGTAAAGGCTGCTGCAGCCTACAGGTCAATGTGCTGAGTAGACTGTCGCCACCTGCTGGAAGTGTTTATAACATAAACACACATGCCCTGCTTTAGACTTTGAAATGTTACTGTTATTTTGTCACAACGGTGTTTTCAATATTTTTTTTAGATGCACCTGCGCTTTAATATTCAGGTTTTGTAAACTGATATCTGGTCAAGCCCTCATATAAACTACTCTCTGGTTGCTTGTAGGTGGACAACAACGACCCCAAAGCATCATACAAACAAATAGGCTACTTTTTTAATTTTATGTTTTTGTGTAGGTTTACTGACTGAACCAGCCTGCATGTGTGGTGGAATAGCACTAAGTGTAATGTATTGCCCTACACGTTTAATGCATGGACAAGTTATGCTCATACTGTGCTGTATGTTTAACTGTAGCTCTCCATTTTTCTACACACATTTTATTGGGGTCATGTTGGTCGTACTACTCTGTGCAGTTATCAAACTTTGCCCCAGAGATCTTCTTTGTTTTGTCTTTGAGGTCTGGTGCCAAGGCAATGTCTGGTTTTGCAACATGGCCTTTTTTAACTGCCTTTTTTCCTCTGCATATTTGGTTGGCACTAGGGCCTTTAGACATGTTAGCATTAATTTGATGGCATGTTATTCAGCATGAGCAGAGCATCAGTGCACTTGAATACCTGGGTATTGTATTTATGTAGGAGCATAATGTGGTTGGTTAGACTCTGGGTTTGGTCTCTTGATGGGTGTACCTGGTCACTATGATATTTTTGCGACATGGCATGAAGAGAGAGATGAAGGAAGACAGTACTGAGATCAGAATGCTTTAGCTTGAGGTGGAGTGATGAGGTTTATGCTTTGGTGTGCTGTTTTTCTCCTGTAATTTGGTAATTTAATTGAAATGAATTTAAGGAGGCCTCTGTGCAAATCCCGCTACATCAGGTTTACATTTTGAAGACAATTAATTCTCCTCAACCTGCTGAATGGTGCCAACTGTAGACCATGTCTACAACTAAAGATGAAACAGTATGAACATTTTCTGTCATGATTATAGTGACCAAAATGATCACATAACATTGTTAAAATGTGCTGAAAATGTCCAAAAAGTACTGACACACACTGGTATCATTGTTTGCATAGACATTAAAAAGTAACATAATGAATACCTGATGCAAACAGATGAAAACCCTATCATATGTGCATTAACATTAGCAATAGTCTGCCTTTAAAATGCTTGCTTCTGTGTCACTGTAGATGAGGACAAGGGACCAGGAACATCACTGGGTTTGCGTGCTGCAGGCCTCCCCACATTGATGCTGCACCTGTGTCAGGGAGACTGCTGCTAACTTTGGTTGATGCTGGACAATATTTACAGTAAGTTTTTTGAAGTACAGTAATCAAACACGGCTTTATTAAAATTGAAATGATGATACGAACCATCAGGAATGTTGTCACGGTTTATTGTGAAACCGTAACTGTTTCATCTCTATCAGCAACAACAAGCAGAGTATGTGTGCTTGTGAACTTTAAAGATGGCATGAAGATGATGTCAATCATGACAGTAATAAGTGATAATACTGTAATGATCATTAGAGTGACATCATTTGTTTATTGATGATAAACCTGTTCTTGCATATCTTTTTCCCGTCTTATATTTTCCTTTGTTTCCTTGTGGTTTAAAAGGACATGTCACAGAAAGGTCTGTGCGTTCGATAGTCTGCTTCTCTCTTGAGAACTTTACGATTAAATAAGATCAATCTTTCTATTAGATACAACTGTTTTTCCGAGGTAATGGTAATCCTCACTCAGTGGTGCCTCAACAGCAGTTGTAGAGAGAGAAAAGTTGTCCTATATGTGTGAGGATGTTTGGGTGTTACTTGTCCCTGATTTATATGGACACACGGAAGGGGTCAAGCAAGGACCCAGAGGGAGGGAGGCTTGGCATAAGAGGATGGGAGGGTATGGGGGTGTTAGACAGGGAGACGCTCTCAGGCAGCCTGCTGGGCATGGCGCCCTGCTTCCCTGTTGCCGGTGCCTTGGCACTTAGACTGACAGCAGCATGCTGTGACTCCATCCCAGCAACAGCGTCACAGATTTGGGCTGGCTGCCAACGGGTCCCCAGCCAATCAGGGCACACACAGTGCCAGATCACTCCAGAGGTAGCCAATAGTCCGCCTGAATGTGCTTAGTGTCATCCCTCCCAGATGTGAATTCCTTTAAACCCACAAGGTACACAAATGCAGACAAATACGCAGCTCCAACTCAAGAGTGTGCACACATTTACAGTGACTCTGTGTGTGTATGTATGGAGAGAAGATGAGATATAAACACAGTCTCTGTGTGTTTTTTTAAGTGAATACATCTCTGTATCATACCACTTGGTACGCCCAGTTCAGACGTGTCACCATCCTGAAATTACTACACAACTAGTGTTTGACTTATATTAGAGGTGGCAATCTGAGTAATGCTGAGGTGCTGGTATTGTGACATGGTATATTGAGTACGAAGCATTTCCCTGAAGAGTAAATCAGAGATTATGACAAACTGTCCTTAAAAAGTTCACTCTTTATTTATTTATTTTTTTGTAAATGCAGCAAGTCCAGTGATAGAATATTTACTCATTACATTAGCATTTGAATCTTACAGTTAGAATTCAGAGCTTCATTATTTATTATTAATGCACCACATACAAGCCACACCAAATATATAACATACATGCAAAAAACAAATGAACACAGTACAAACCAGTTCCATTTAAAAAAAAAAAAAAAAAAAAGATTTAATCAAACTTTAAAACTAGTAAAGCCAGATGCCATCAGAAATCCTCAGGTCACATATTTGGATCATAGAATGGGATCGTCCTGTGAGATCATCATCATTTAGTCTACAAGGAAAAAACAGGGAATATGTCAGGAATTGGAGACAGTTTTTTTGTGTATGAAAATATATATGTAAAAAGGCTAAATCCAAACTACTGAAACATATCAGCATTTCAAAATAAAGGCAGTATTATAGCAGGGATATTACAACCATACAAGTGAACTACAGTACTGGAAGATTACTTCAAAATAACAATTGTTGTGTCTTACCTTAATTATGGTAACAAGGACACCATAGATGAGGGATATGAGGAAGAAAAGGAGGAAGGCAAAAGCCATATACCAGCTGTCCACACCTTTGCTGTGGTTGACATCAGTATGCCTGATGTCATCTAAGAAATCCTCTAAGATTTCTGTGAGACAATCAAAAAGAGATTTGTTAGTTAACTATTACATTGACTTTGTCACACTGGACATACAAAGAGAAATTCCTAATAACCTTGTATATTCAGTCTTTAATGTGTAAGTAAGATGTGGATCAATGGACAAACTAACACCTGGGTTAGATACATCCAGGGATAGGGTGGTGTTTAAAATGGTGTTTGCATGTGTCACCCTGCAGGTGAAGACTGCCCCAGGGAACCTGCTGGCTTTGGACAGACGAAGGTGGCTTTGGATGCTGAACTTCCCGTCTGGGCCTCTGTGTGGTTCACTAGTGTTGTACTCCAGCAGTTCCCCAGTGTCATCAAGAAACCAGGTGATGTTAATGGACTCAGGGCTGAAGCCAAACACCAGGCACACAAGTTCACCAGAGCCCTGGAGCAAGGTAACCGAAGGTTTGCTATGGGTCACTGAGGCTGAGGAAAATAGTCAGAAAAAGAATTTAATGAATTTGTGTTTGGGGAAGGTCACAGAGCAAGAAAAATCAAAGAACTGTTGTGCTTAAATGCTTTCATAAAAATTCCCTAAAGCGATGAGCTTCTCTGCACAACTGCTCCTGAGCAACATAGAGGGCAGGCTGAGGTGGAGAAAACACAGTGTACAGTAAGGAAAGGATCATCGTTTGATCGGCTTTATTTTAGCTGATATGATCAGCTAAATATACCCCGAATTGGCCCCAACACTGATTCTTAGGTTTGGCTTGAATTTATCTCTTTGATGTAATGAACAAATCCAGTGAAATGCGATTTTCACTAAATGCTAATTTCAGCTTACCATACACATCCCTTATAGTGCTCTCAAAAGATGACTCATGTCTCACAACATAAGAATACATAGACTCCTTGTCCTCAGTTTTTGATGTATTTAGTCTGCTGCTCATTGAATAAGTGCTGCTCCGTGTGTATTTCCATGCAGGACTGTTGGTGTAGACAGTTGAAGGGAGTCTCTGGCCATTCTCCTCCCAGTACACTATGATGTTAGATGGGAAAAATCCAGACACGAGGCAAATGAGTGTGAGGAAGTTAGACGTAGACAGGTCAGAGGCAGCCGGTTCTGTTATCTTCACTGCTGGTGGATGCAGCTCTTGAGAAACACAAAAAGAAGACAAAAGTAAATACAGCTGCAGTTGTTGCCATTTCAGTCTCATATTTTATCACTCACAGACGTCACAAACGTCAAGGGGAATACTATTTCTTTGAGTTTCTGATGCAATCTTGCCGTCTTAATCTATGTTAAATACTCTATATATGCAGAAACAGCTATAAGGTATTGGTTTTTATGCACAGCACTACCTTTGCTTTTGCTTATGTGGTCCTCGTAGCCTTTGTCGGAACATAGGTGCTTTGCCTCACAAGACACTTGTTTATGTGCATGCCAATCCTCCACTGGCACATTGATGGTGCTCCGCACTGTCTCTGTCCCATTGCCGCCACTCACTGGTGGCTCCCTATGGACATTTTGGGAATATTTGTTCCCACCCACTTTCCAGGTGACGGAGAAATCATTAAGAGAAGGGCCGACCAGCAGACACGTGATAGTCACCTGTCCCTTGTACTGATGCTCCTGTGGTGGCGGTCCCTGAACATATACGCCAACCACCTGAGATGATGCTGGAGTTACTGAAAAACATTGTGACAGGATGGAGAAAATGTAACACCTGTCAAGTAATGATAATGAGAAAAAATGTCTTAAAAGCTTAATGGATGACTCAGAACAGTGTGAATGTAGGTTATTTATTCTACACTTAGTGCAAAATTATGATTATGGATGATGCTTTTATTTTACCTGAGCAGAGGCTGATGTCCTTTCTGATGTTTTTGCCCAGGGAGTTGTCTGATACTTCACAAGTGAAGACCTTCCCTGTGCTCCACTCTTTGTGAGTGATTTGAAGTTGACTGGTCACTGTCACACGCCCATCTGCACCCATGCTGATGTCAGTAGTTGATTGAGCTCTTTGCTGAGACTCAGAAGACCATTGAATTTGAGGGTTGAAGCCCCGTCCAGAGCATATGAGTGTCTGTGATTCTGACTCTTCACTGGGGGCCAGAAGAAGTTTCACTGACGGGTCCGCTAAAGTTTTGTAAACAAGTGAATAAAACAAAGAATGACTTAATCAGTATCAGTTGATTTAAATTGTAAGCAATGTACTGACAGCAATATATCTACAGTTTTTGAAGTAAGAGTAACTCATCTCACCAAAAATATTTCCAATGGAGTTTGATGTAAACTTTGCAGAGAAGCCTTGGTGCACTTTGCAGGTGAAACTTGTGTCATTAATCCAGTGATTTTCAGGGACAGAGAAGCTTCTACTGATTGAATGGAGGCCTGGGGCTTCAGAAAATTCAACATACAGTTTTTTAGATATGACAGCATCATCAACATGAAAGGTGATGTACAGGTCACGTGATGAGAGTCCTCTGACGTCACACTCCAGCACAGCACTGTTTCCCCTCAGCAATTCATTAAGAGATCTCCTGATCGTGACTACAGGAGGTGTAACTGCAGGCCCTGGATGATACAGACAGAAAGAAAAGAAAGAAAGAAAGAAAGAAAGAAAGAAAAAACAATGCAGAGTTTATTCTTCTGGGGTGATTTGCTGTGACAAGATGTCTGATTTTCATGTTGTGTAGTCATCTTACCTGCAACAATCACAGTCTCCTCAGTGGGTGAGAAGCACTGATGTTCAGCTTTACATGTTATTAACTTTATTTTTTTCCACTCAGTTAAAGAAACTGTCACAATATTGAATATATAAGTTGAGTGCAGACAAGTCTGACTGATGAGGCCCCGACAGGGACATTGTCCCAGACAGGGTGTAATGTGATGTTTGGAGGCACAACTCGCTCCTCTGAGATAGAGAAGAGATCATTTCATTACTTGACTCACTGTAAACATTGGATGTCGACATTTGTAAAATAAGAGCTGATTGCATCCTTTGTAGTTATACGTACCTTGAGATTTTGATCAAGTAACCAACTGTGCTGGCTCAATTCTAAGTGTCATATCTTTGTATTAAGGCTAGATGGCAGAGTTGTACTTTTACAGTGTCTGGTGTCTTAAGTGAGGTGGAGACAGGGCTGGAGGTCTGTTGCACAGATGTCACAGCATGACAGGGCAGAGTGATCATGGCAAGCAGCAAGCGGAAGCATTAACACCCAGGTCGCGAAAAAGTACCAAAATACAGAAGTGAAACAATGCAGAGAGCAACGGTGCATCACAGACACCAGGTGTGAGGTGTGGTTGTGCCAGTAAGAGAAACAGAGAGTGCATTTAAATATCTCATATCAGTTTACATATGTGTTCACATAGATTGCTCATGATTTTGCTAAAGGTTTTAGTTCTCCAGTCTATTAATAATAGACTGGAGAACTAACCAACTGTAAAACCTAAAATTTACATAATTGAGTCAAACATAGGCTGCTGACTCCAGGTGCTGGGGAGATGACCAACACAACAACATGTTACAGCATAAAATACTTTAAAATACTTTTTAACAAACTAGAAAAAAAGGATTGGTATTGTTGTGAGATGTATGTGTTAAACCTTTATAGATGAAACTACAGCACTACTGAAGGAGGAAAAAGTTGGAGGAACAACTTCAGTGGTTATCTTCATTTAAAAATTTATTTTCAAAAAGACATAAAGCTTTTGTAATTAAAGTGAAAAAGGACAATTGTGCTTACTTACATGCAAGACTATGAGTTTATAAGAACAAATGTGTGGAGAAAAAAAACTTTTTTTTTTACAGAAAGTTCATCTTGTTTCATTTAATCTGAAAAGACAGAAAAAAAAAACCAAAAATATGCATCAATATTTTTGTAAAATAAATGCTTCAGCATTTGAAAAGCAAACTGGCTTCTTTTGTAGTTTGCTACACTGATTTATTAAGTTAATTTAGCTCTAGTAACCTATGAGAAGATTTTGGGATAATATTTAACACACAATAACAGCAACACCTTGAAAATGTAATTCAGTTCAGTATCATAGCCCTGGAACTTTAAGTAACTGGAGAATAATACATATTAAGTAAAATAAATAAATATAAACATTCAATAACAATAATTCAATAATAATAATAAATAAATAAAACTAAATGAACCACAGGTTACCACAGAGTTGATTCAACATCTCTTTAGTAAATTCTTTAAAACTCTCACTTCATTAAGGTGATTTTTATTTAAGTTTATGATATTTCAAAGTATTCACTTGCACAGTTGTTGCTGCTTTTGTGTCCACCACCTGAACATGCATGCATCACTAATAGTTGAGCTTTTTCTGCATGCACATTAAAAACAGTCGTATAAAGTAAAAGAATAATATGTGAAACGAAATGAAACGTTGTTGGTAAGAGTGGTAAATAAAGTAACAGCAACAAGATGTGGTCATAATGCATAATGATATTTACTGTGGTAGTTATGATGTGATGCGTCATGATGATCATTATAATCCTATTTGTCACTTCTCGTGTAAAAGGACTTCTACCAACCCATCTGTGTTGTTTGAATACATGAAACTGCTTACTCAGGTGTCTTTGCATAACTTTAAGATACAAACTCATTATTACCTTGAAAGCAGTGGTTCCGATAGTGAACAGCAGAGTGATAAGGAAGAGGAGGATGAAGGTGATGGCTGTGGTTACCATGTTGTCTTTATCTGTCTCTGTGTCGCTGTTGCTTTGGTAGAACTCCACATTCCATAATTCTAGTGTATAGCAATCATTCAGTTAATACTTGGAACAAAGGCAGCTTTGCACAGTAGCTCACGAGACAATGACTTAACTCTGTTAATTTCCTGTAGTAGGGTAATACGTTTTATAACCCCACAGGTTGGAGTGTATCTAATTAGTGAATGAGTCAGTCAGTCAGTCTAAGTGTAAAATAGAAAACCACAAAGGAGAAGAACAGTCCTACTGACGTATGCCTCGTTAATTAGTTACTACATTATTATTGTCGTACGGCGAGGCCTGATAAGTTTGCGCGTCCCTCTAAAAATGCTGATTATGTTGATCAAAGTTGTCCTACAATGATCCTGAATTGCTTTTGAAAGACCCCACTATTGGTGTGGCATGCATGGCTTGGCTTGTGAATCAGTATATTTATCATTTGACTAAGAAACCACACAGCCCGAGTGAGACTTTAGAGAATCATCTGTCTGTCGTTGGGGCTGCAAGACCCAGTACAGGAAACACACATACACACAGACGAGTCACACAAACAGTATTAATGCTCTGTCTACAAATGACAATGAACAAGTAGGATTTATATAATGAAATTGATGCCTGAAGTTAGTGGGGTAGTGGTGGTGTGATTTTAGTGAATGCAGTATGATGTTGTTAGTACATAGTGACAGCTACACCTAATCTGTGTTGCATCAGGATAGCACTGAGACACTACACACAATAAACATGTAGCTTGATTAAATAAAGACGTGAACAGCATGCGACATACATCAACAGAGTTGCAAAGTGCTTTTTTTTATTTTGATTTTGAATCTGCATTAAAAGACAAACACAGTGTCATATCACAAGCAGCAAACATTAAACAACAAACAGCAGAAGACACAGTGACACAGAATAACATCTACTGGGCCTTGCATGTTTCAGGGATGTTCATGTTGAGGTTGACCATGTTGGTTTTTTCAAATGTCCTGTGCCCGATGGACCTGACGATAGCTCTAGTTGTGTTGACCACAGATTCATGGTGAACTGCACAGCTGTACACCATGTCATCATTTTTCCACTGGTCGAGGTTGAGGGTTAACTGGCTATAGGCAGAGTATGATCCATCATTTTCTACAGGCGTTGTGGTATGGAACTTGAATTTTGAGTCTGCTTCCTCGTCATCGACAAGCCAAGACACATAAACTTCCCGAGGGAAGAAGTCTTTCACATAGCAAACCAGGGTCACGGTTTCTGTTTTGGTATGTTCTAGTGGAGGTAGCATAAAAACTGAAGGACGCTGAGGCGGTCCTGCAATATGAGAGAACAATTAGGGCTCCTGCCACAGATAAAAGTTCCCACAGTACCGTACAAAATCTCTGCTACAAAATACACTTAACTTACACTCCTTAACGTGTTTGATGACATGATAAGAGGAATTAAACACAGGCTTTTAGTGCACAATTGCTGATTATTTTTCTTACCAATTGTCCTTTTGTAGGGTTTCTTAAGTGGCTCTTCCCTGTTGCTATGTTGAACATTGCAGGTGAACTTTTCCCCCAGACTCCATTCATCAAATGTGATGGGAAGTAAAGCGGTGTGTACACCTTTTTGGTCTGCAGGGGGCTTCACTGTAACAGCACCAGGTACGTCTTTTCCATCATTGGTCAACCAGAAAATCTCTTGGACAGATGGTTGGTTTATCTTGACTTTACATTTTACATCTCCCTTTCCGTTTAAAACTAAGTCCTTCATTGTTGGTTCTATGATCGTTATTTCCACATCTGCTTGCAGGCATCCTGGACCTGTTAAATGAGGAATTATTAAACAATTATTGAATAAAAATGGCTGCAAAGGACAAGAATTGAAATTATATTTACACACACATTTTAAAGAAAAAGCAGCAATTTACTCACCAGGTGTATTTATACAAATGTCTTTGGTCACAAATGAATTCACATACGTTGGACCTTGTTCACCTCTCCCCATAAACTCACATGTATACGTAATGTCAGGAGCCCACTCAGTTGATGGCACTGTCAGAAAACTTGCTGCACTGAACAGTGTTCCATTCTCTGTCTTTTTTTCATCAAAAGGTGTTTTGATGTTGGTTATTCCGGTGGTGATTTTTTCTTCATTTTTCAGCCATTTGAACTCAAAATGTTTTGGTGAAAAATCTTTGGCAAAGCAGGAGAGGGTAGTCTCTTTGCCCTCATCAGAGGAGGTCATTACTTTAAGAGTTGGCAACTGATATATCTGCCCTGAAAAACAAACATATACACAAATATATGTATGCAGAAGCAAGGAATCATTTATGTGTATATATATGCAGAAGCAAAGGTGAACAATGTGCTACAATGCTCATGTAATCTAGATTTACTATAGACTTACAATATAACTGAGTTTATGACTTCACTGAACTACTGTATGTTATGCAACTTGCACACACATAAACACACAGTGATTCCACTTCTCTAATATTGTGGTTTGTTACTAAATGTGCAGGAAGAGTCAAAAAGAAAAGATTTTCATGGTAAGAAAATTACATAATTTAACAGCAGAGCTTTAATGCTCGCTTCTGCATATACATGGACTGCTTCGCAAGCAAACAGAGAGTGAATGTTAGTCATCAACATGCAGTGAAAGTGGAGGAAGACATTAGGAGGAACCAGGATTAAGCAGATAGACGGAAAGAAGCAGAACACATAGCAATAATCTATTCTCGGACAGGTGCAGAAGACATACAGATAATCAGTCCAGAATAAAATTGACTGAGTCAGCAGCTGAGCTTCAGCCTTCTCATTCCACCTCACTGTTTGGTTTGCTTACAGATTCTAACATTAAAAACATTTAAGGAGATTTCACACAAATTTAATTTGATAACAGTTGTATTTTAGTTTTATGCTCTTCTCTGTGTTCATGTTCCTTTTTAAATTATATGTTGAAACATATTTGTCTCTATGATGGTTAAACCAAGTATTGTTTTGTTTTTTTAAATCCTGTCACATTTCACATAAGCAGCTCGGGCTAAACTGGTGAAGTCTGCCTCTAATAACACGTCTCAGGAAAACCTACAAAATCAAGTAAAAGCAATGAACTTTTTCATCCTACATCAATAACATTCATGAATGCATTACTGATAATAACTAAATGATTATGATGATGATGATGATTATAATTGTCTTGTCCCTGTCCTTTTTTGTCTACCCTTAGGTTTTTGCTGAAAGCATTTAAAGCTGCATTTATAGCACAGATTGCGCTGTACAAATGTGATTATTGTTAAATTATTATGACAACAAAAGGTTTTTTAACTTCTAAATTAACTTTGTTATTTGACATAGATCACCAAATTATCTTGAAAAGAACTTAATATTTTTATCCTTATCATGAGTAGCCTTGTAGCACTTTGTTTACTGTGTTGTAAAATGTGAAACTTACTCTGACTGAAGATATTATGGCTGTTGTTATTATTAGAAAATTGTATCATTAAGAAACTGAATTAAAAACCCTTTAAATTGTTGAATAATTATAAAATATGTCAACAGTTTCAACATGTATAACTACTAGATTTCAAATCAACAATTAAGAAAGACATTTTTAAGACTTACCACCTGGCACTCTTGGCCCGATAATAACATGTTGATTTCCCGCTGCATGTGTCACATCACATTTGAAGAATTTCATGGTGTCCCAGTCCTGTTTGCTCACTTGGACTTGACTTACTCCAGTATAAAGGTTGTCTTTCAGTACTGGAGGGTACTGAATGAAGTTTGTCAAGGCATCCCCATTTACCACGCTCCATGAGTAGGTCAGTGAGGAGGGTGTGAAGCCGGTGGCAAGGCAACCAAGAGTGACCGTGTTTCCAGTCCCAGAACCACATTGCATCAGAGGGAACACAGTTGGTGCATTTGGAGTGACTGAGAAAGTAAAAACATACGTGTAATTAAACTACCAAAATTAAAAACAACATAACAGACTTTTTTTTAACCAAGCATGAGTTAAAACTGAGACGACAATTGAGTAGATCAGCAGTGTAAAAAAGCACATTGAAGGTGATAACTTTTATCATTTGTCCTCCATACAGAGACTTTCCCTATTTCAGTTATTTAATGCTGTTATTTGTTCACCTCACTCAATAATAGTACGAGTCATTTTTGTTCGTGAACATACAAATCAATAAATCATTTTAAATACACAACTTTGACAGTAATCACGAGTCATTTTTTTAAAAAATTGAAGTGATGACACTATAAAGTCGGTTACCATACATTAAATGAGTTGACATCTTATTGTTGCAAAAATTACTACTTTATGCCAAATTCAGCAGTTGTGTACGAGATTAAAGAGAATTCTTACCTGATGAAACAGTTACCATTGTACCCTTTCCCCAGTAGTCAAAAGCAGCGTAGTAGCACGGTGCTGAATCTACTTATCTGTTCGTATCAAAAGGCTACACCTAATGGCACGCTCACGCCTTGATATTTAATTGATCCCACTAACTCATAAAATACACTTAAATAACCCAGAATACACTAGCCATAAAATACACTATTGTGTCCTTCTGAGAATATTGCTGTTTGACTTTTCACAGTACATACTGTATTAAAACGTTTTACTTTTGAAGTGAGACTTGACACGTTTAGAAATTAATTTAAACATGAAATTTTAAAAATGAAAAATATCCTGCTGTACATTTTAAACGGTACAAATCTACCCTGATGACACTGAGAACACTGCTGTTTGACTTTCCACAGTACATACTGCATTAAAACGCTTTAGTTTTAAAGTAAGACTTGACACTTTGAGAAGTCAACTTAAAGCAGCTGTGCGGAACTTTTTACCATTAATAAAACTGTCCCTAGTTCGTATCACCCCCCTTGAAGATCCGCATATTTATTTGAACCCAACAACGACAAAAAAGCCTTTCTCTATATGGCTATTTAGCTTAGCCTAGCTCGGGTCGGACACACAGCGGAAGTCAACAAAGCAGAATACGGCACACGAGGCGAAAGTGATTCTGCTCGCCCGCAGCGCCCGCAGCGATTAAACCACAGAAGAAGAAGGAGCCATCTTTACAGTTCTTCAAGTAAGCAGTACGCAACGGGCATTGCTGAACACATAACACCTAACAGTTTTACCAGAGATGTATCTGTGAGGACTTGGTTGTACTTTTGATGTCATGGCGGATAACGAAGGAGCTTCATGTAAAATTATCTGTGACTGTGACCATGAACACAAATATACAGCAGGCAGTTGTCCTCAGTTTATAAGAAATTCAGAGCTACACCAGAACATTTATGAACAGGTCTTACTTTACTACTAACTTGTGTATAATGTTAGCATGTTAGCATGTTTCCACTAATTACTTGGACTGACCTAACGTTAATGTTAGCTTTGCAAGTGAAGGCTGCAGGTAACAGCTTTGCTGTATTAGGATTATGTTATGTCTTCACTGTGTATCTTCACATAAAAGAATACTCCGACGATTTGGGAGTTATGCCCTTTCTCTATCATTTTCATATTGAGACAACATGATGGATATCTTTTTTGTGTCTGTACGTCCAGTGGCTGGGTCTCATCGTTTGGCATTGTGCTTATAGAGGGTCAGTATGTCCTGCGCTGTGATCCGTGGAGCGATACACCGGTGAGCAGGCACAGACGTAGCTTTTAAACAAAACTCAGCTGTTTATTTAGCCTAGCAATATCTCCGGATTTTAGCAGCTGCAATGAACGACTTTGAACGCGATTTTGAAGAGTTTCTTGTAGCGGACACAGATCCAGAGCCATACCTGTTTGAGCCGGAGCATACAGATGAGGTGCTTTAATTAAAAAAAAAAAAAACAGAAAAATGTTGAAATTTTTTCACTCAAAATACATTTGATTATTACTCATCAGAAGTCACTGTGACTTGTGTTCCTTTCCCCCAGTAGTCAAAGTAGTCGTCACAGTGACATTACAATCTGCTTCTAATAAAAATACCAAAAATGTTGTTTAAAGCAAGAAAAAGACACGTTTCACTGATTAAGCAATTCCCACTGTAATATTTATTAAGCACTTCCCTTGAGATATTCATTTCCTGTGGTCTGGGTTACATAAAATGAGGTCTGTTTGTCAACGGTTGGTGAACACTTCCCCTTTATCAGACCCTCCTGTCAGCTCCAGTTCCTGCAGCATGACCTTGATTCAGCCACATTACTATTAAGCTTGATATAACTTAGTGATGTAGAGCTCTGTTATGCTTCACTTGAATTATCATACCAACTTCAGTCAGCTGTATTGTCCACCCTGAAGGTATCTAATGTTTTAGTCCATTTTAATCAGAGGTGGGACAAAATGTCATTACAGGAATATATCATATTACTTCCTCTTGTGATATTAACACTTTTGTTTTTGCTCCCATTTTTCATGAGCTGAACTCAAAGATCTAAAACATTTTCTACACACACAAAAGACCATTTCCCTGAAATATTGTTCACAAATCTGTCTAAATCTGTGTTAGTGAGCACTTCTCCTTTGCTGAGATAAGAAGCAGCACAAGTGAAAGTAGCAGTGCAATGGTGCACAAGTACTTTGTTACAAGTAAAAGTTTATGATAGGTCATGAGGGCATGCAACAGGTCAAGCTGAGGGTGACATTTCCTGGATCACAAGGCAAACTACTTCAAGCAGTCTGCTGGCTCACAGGCTGTAGATAAATGGACAGTTGCGCCAATAGACTTTACTTATATACTACAAATTTTGAATTCAGACAGTCATTAGAGTTTCAGAATTAACTGTGTTCGGACTTTTGATTGAATTTTGAATAAAAAGTGACAGCCCTATAGCATGCTGACATCGTAACTAAAATGGTGAACACAGCAATATACATGTAAAACATCAGCACACTAACATTGTCATTGTGACACAGCAGCACCATGGTACATATTCACAGAGCTACTACTGTGGCTGTAGACTCATAATCTTGTGAGTGTATATAAAAAGGAAGTTATTAACTATAACCAGCCTCTACAGCTGAGCTCCTGTCTGACACTGCTGACATTATAAACAGATAAACGAGGATGGTTTGACCAAAAAACATCACAGTTTTCTCTTTAAGATGTTTGTTGCGTCAAAATATCCTTAAAACTGGATCTAAACATTACATTTTACATTACATTTTGGTGGGAAACAAATATTTTTACTGCATTACTCTTTTTTGTGAACATCCTTTTTAGTGAAAAACAATCTTAAAAATCCAGGCTTCTCTTCTCTCTGAGGTTGGTGTATACTGTATGTAGCTTGGGCAGGAAGTCAGTCAGCTAGCTGGGATGGCTAAGTGGGACACTGCAGTCCATTACAAAGCTCCTGAAAGGGATACATTAGCACAGGGCAAAAACATAGCACGTCTGGCATGCAGCATTCCAGAGATATTTAATGTTAGTAATGTTATGTTGTATCGACCCCAGAGTTACTTACAGAGTGTCAGGTGTGTCAGATTTTTCTTATCAGTCTCATTTTTTGGGTGTTGGTGGTGAGACAGACTTGCACACACAGCTCAGCTTGAAAGCTCAGCCAAACAGTGCACAGTTTATTTTCAGATTATGTTATATTAGCCATCACATTGATTTTTAACTTGGACAATCAGGCATCTGCACAAGGCATTCACCAAAAAACAGAGTTTACTTGCTCCAGACAAAGTTAATGTTGAGCCCAAACTCACTGGGTACTTCTGGATGTCATATTTTCCAATTGTCCTGCTCATGGAAACTCATCCTGATCGACTTATTGTGAGTGTTTGAACAGCTCCTTTTAGGCGATACAAATGTGTCTAGATGTTCATTGGTTTATGCAAGGTTTTTTTAATGCATAGTTCTTGCAGAGCTCAAGTAGCTGTGCAAGAGAAACAGAGCATACCCAGTTTAATGTAGTTTTATAACAAAGAAGAATGAAGCTTTATGGTTTTCCAACTGTTGAGGAAAAGTCAAAGCTTAAGTTAAATATTAACTTCATGATTATCTACCACAAGAGATGTTGGTATGACATGTTGATATTTTGGCTTAACAGTGAAATGTCTCTCTAATCACTGATAGATCGCCATATTGGTATGTGCTGATATCCATGGTGCCCAGACGATGTGTCCTAATCCTTTGTTTTTGATTTGACAACTAATGTTATGTGTTGCTCAGGATGTTATGAAATTATTTTCGTAACCCCTTGACTTTGCATCTTCTACCATCAGCAGGTCAAACTTTTAATATGTCATATACTGTGGTTTAACCCCAAATACCTGCAAAGCTAATGAGTGATTTAAACATTCACTTTCAGCTGTGCTCAAATGTTAGCATGCTGCTGCTAACACATGAAACTACGATTATGAAAACTGTTAAAATTGGGTGCGTTGAGAAATACTCTGAGGGCCAGAGCATTCTGTGGCACAAACTGGACCGTTCATAAATTCAGAGTGCTGTTGGAATGTACTGTTCAGATATTAAGAACACCGCACTCTCAGCAGCGGAGCGTACTCTGGGCACTCTGTCTGGGGGAGACGGAGCAGCAAAGCACCAAGCAGGATGAATGTGTGATTAACTTAATCATTATTAAATCATGAAGAAATAGAGTTCTCTGTTACTTCGAACAACAGCGCTGTCATTTTACTGTAGAGCGTCAGATTGGATTTACAAACGTACCCATTACCTGCTAAACAGGGGCGTAAACGTAGACAGTGCAGGCAGGGCGGTTACACTGGGGCCCATGGGGTGAGGGGTCTTTAGTGGGCCCTCCAACTACATGTTGGGCAGAAAACAGGCCAGTTTAATGTAGTTCTATAACCCTCCAACTATATGTTGGGCAGAAAACAGGCCCTTGTGAGTTATTTAGATTGCTATCATTCAAATATGCTTGTGTTCGTGTTCAAAGAAAAGTTTGAAAAGACAAACCTACCTCCACTATGTTTATCTATTCCTTTTTTGTAGTGTAGTGAGTAGCAATCTACAATAAAATAAGTTATAAAATACAGCCTGCTCTCCATAAACGATGAATAAACTATAAACACTGTACAATTAAATGAATGATCCCTTATTTCCGTCGGGGTTTTTTTTGTCATATATGATGATTTTTGGGTAATATGTATGTTGGTATTGTCCACTGTCAAGTCTCTATTTGATCATGTGATGTTAGGATTATATGGTAGCTTTAGGCGCATAATTAGTAACTATTGTGCCGTTGGGCCCCGCATGGTTAGCGTGCAGTAGGACCTGTTGTAACTACCTTACGCCACTGCTGCTAAACATTAACGTGTTAGTATTGACATTATGAGCATGTTTGCATGCTGACCCAAGCGTATAGCTCAAAGCACAGCTGTGCCTAAATACAGCCTCAGAGCTGCTAGCTGGCAGTAGACTTTTGCTCAATTCAGTCTTATTTGAATGTTTACATGGCCCTGAAATCATGCAAAATGCCATGGGTTGGTGGCAGGGTGGTGGTGTCTGGACACACAAATCTGATAACTTCCACATAACAGTGTGGACAGTCTGTCTTATAGAATCTGATTTACCTGCAGTGTGAACACAGCCTTATACCCCTCACACTATTAGCTAACTAATAATAATACTAATATTCAGGCTACTGGTTCAGATTATGCTGTGCTGTAAAAAAAAGGAAAGAAATGTTTTTATTTAGAATTTAATTGAAAACTAAAAAATGCAGGTTCTCCAGCCTGACTTTGTGTAATGTATTATCATGTGTTACCAGTGCTGCTGTCTGAGCCTTTGGCTCTCAGTCTAAAGTTTCCGTTTGTTAACTGGATGCGGAAGCACCTGTTGTGGCAAAGATAGTTTCCTCTGTGTTACATAAATATTAACCAATAAGGATGTTAATAACCACAAGTCCAACACGTACACACATTTTCATTTGTTTCCTGCAGTATGTTTGATTAAGTCTGGAACTGTATTTGACTTTAAAACTATGTTTGTAAGTGTAGGAGTACATTTAAAGTAATGGGAAGTAAATAGTTGTAATGATTAAATATTTATTGGATCTTTAATTTGTGACTATTGGTTTACATTTAAACATACATTAGTAGTCACAAATCTGTCTGTTCTTTTGTCCATTTGTGTCAGTGTAAAACTAAAAAAACAACATTCCCCATTAATTCAATATATCCTTCCACTTGTCCATTGAATATGGCCTTTCTTTAGAATCTAGCGACTTAAGGAAATTACCTGATCTTTGCTTTTTCTAAAGGCTCGGTGACTTTTTGCCTCAGTTTAGTGAAAGACAGGTTCTTGTATTACCATATATCACTGTGGTTAGCTCCTCACAGTGCTACATGCTTATACAAAAACCTTTGCCTAATACGGTGCATTGCTAGTATTATGTACTTTACTTTACTTTTACCTTTTACTTTCACACATTGGTGATGTTTAGTCTTTAAGCTTCAGAGACGACAAAGGTCTGACCACCACTTCCCATAGGAAAAATGTGTTGCTCATCTGTGGTTCAATCTCATCTCTTGAGATCAATTTGAGCTTCTCATGATTGTATCATTCTGTGATCATTTGTTTCTGAGTTACTGAGCAAGAGATAAGCTAAAAAGAGACAAGACATCACTAAGACAAAGGAGGATGAGTTGAGATAAGCATTTGAGCAATACTTTAGAAGTGGGATAAACAGAGGAGATCTCATAATTGTCTGCCCCTGATCTCAATTATGTCTTGGTTATTTTGAAGGAGAAATAGGAAACTGTATCTATGACCCCCTTAACACCTGGCATTAAAACGCATGAAGTACTGGTGTAAATGCACCCAAAACGCATGGAGGATGGATTGTGATCCGATTGGCCAAACCATCTGCGGTGGTGGTCAGGGACGGATTGTGACTCAAGCAAAATTGCGTGTTCAATCCACATACAGCAAGTACGTGGCCAGAGATATGTAAGTGCACGCAACTGTCCCAAACCAGCACCAGACCCTGATCTTGCAGGATGCACAGCGGTCTTTCTCTGATCTAATGCTCACTTACCTCCTTACTTGCTGTGGTGTCTCCCTTCTCCGTAATGTATTCTTTCTATTAATCACTGACTACAATAAGTTAGGCCTGTCTCTGACGTACCAGCAAGGAATTTTTAAAAAAATATGTTATATTTTACACCAATATTGGCTATGAAAATACATATATAAAAAAACTTTTAATAAAAATCTTATTATAATAGTTGATGACAGGCGGGGTGGGGCCCATTTGGACTGCGTTCGTCTGTTTGAGCTGGACGGATCTCAGTCAGATCTCAAAGGGGACACTGGTGACACATACCTATACCAGGTGTAAATGTAATCAGATTATATTATATGTAGACACAGTGTGGATACAAGACTTTAATACAAGGTGTAAACGGGGTCACTTTTAAGCTAATGATGATTATATTGTCAGTTTTTATGAAACGTCTTTGCACATTCAGGCAGCAGAAGACAGTCTCACCTTTTGGCTTATATTCTGTATCAGCAGCATACACAGCATTTCCTTCTCAGCGGGAGGAGGTTTTTGTCAAAGGATGTATCACTGTGCTGTCATAGCCACTATCATACACTGTGCTAGAACGCCATACAAAAACTCCATCCTGCACACTGGCTGTCATGGGACACAAATGCTGTTTCTATTTATTCATTTATTCTATTTATTCTATGTATTCTATCTTTTTTAAATGATTATTTCTTCATTTTGTCATCTTATACACACGTACAAGAAATAGATTCAAAGTAGATTCAAAGTTATGATCATGTTACAATTAAAGAAACACATTACAAATGTTTTTTTATCTACATTATGCAGTTAAACTATGGACAACTGACAGATGTAATTTAAATGAGAATCAAAACTACTGACACAAAACAAAATCAGAAGGCTCTTACAGGATGATACATAATCTATATCTATCTATCTATCTATCTATCTGTCTGTCTGTCTGTCTGTCTGTCTTTTAAATGATACAACAATCAAAAATACAAAGTAAATATATTTTGCATATAATTGTTTGAATTATCCGTATCAATAACCTGAAGAATTGCTGGTCTGTATAATCCAACAGAGGCCAAGAGAAAACCAGGCTTTCATTGACAGCAAATAAATCCATAGGCCTACTGCCATCTGCTGGTAAAAAGGATAAACATCAGCTTGACACTTCACAGATGCAGCGACGCGTTATGGTGAAAACCACCCTGTTAATAGTAACAACGCAGCGCACACAATAATTATTTAGGTTAAACTAGATTATTACACGGGGGCGCGGACTGGACTGGTTCAGCCGTTGCCGGCATGTTTTTGCCTCCACCTGATTTAATGAGCAATAGTAGGACTTTGCCCCCACCCTCTCAGTTCATTCATAAAAACGCCAGGTGAAGAACAGCTGATATTACCTGCTGACGTACCATGAACACCACGTGACTCACATCTCCGTAAATGACCAGTAATTTCATATGGCATGCAAATAAACTAAACACCACAAAATACTACATTAATACTAGCTGGCACCTACATATAGTGAGCTGGCGATGACAGAGAAAAATAACTCCCTTCATTCCCCTGTCGGGAGTTATTTTTTCGGTAATCACCTTATTGCACCAAACAATGCACTTATTAATGGAAAAATTGTCTCTTAATGTGTAAACATGTAAAGTAGGCTATCATTAAACACAGTGTTAACATAGACTCCTACAGACAGACAGACAGACAGACAGATAGATAGACAGACAGATCTGGGCTTTGATTTTGTTAGATGTACGTCTATCTATTTTCGGGTCACATGTGACATGTCTCGCGTTTACTTTTACCTCTTAAATTTCCTCTGACAGAAAGACACTAAAAAGAATTTGCAAAAAACCATAATTGGCCTGTTTGAGTTTGGGTTTCCAATTTTTCCTTTACTAACGAAAAACAAATTAGACCAGGTGATTCTGTTTTTCGTTTTTGGTTTTAAATTGAGAAACAAAAAACCATGTGACTCGTTTCATTCTTCATTCCAAAACGAATAAGGAGAAGAGGAATATTCACTAACGAAAAACGGCTCGGTTTGGATTGGTTTTTCGTTTTTTGATTCTGACATCAAAAACTGTTTTCTGACATTAAAAATGGGTTTTCTGTTCTTTGTTTTGAAACAAATATCAAAATAACGTTCTTTTCATTTGTCAATTAGAAACGAATTATGAATTATCCAAAGATATCTAGACCTTTTCTTTTACCTCTTAACTTTCCTCTGACAGAAAGACACTAAAAAGAATTTGCAAAAACCATAATTGGCCTGTTTGAGTTTGGATTTCCAGTTTTTCCTTTACAAACGAAAAACAAATTAGACCACGTGATTCCGTTTTTCGAATTATCCAAAGAAACCTAGAACTTAGACCACTGCCCTCTAGAGTTTTGAAAGAGGGACTCAGCATGGAGACACATGACGTTTTGTTCATTAGGTCTGTTTAATAGTCTGAACTCTGTGGATGTTGTATTCTGTCACTGTCTGCTGAGAGAGAGGAGATCTGACCTGTTTGAGTCTTCTTCCAGTCTGTATGGTGACACAATTATTTCACTGCAATGATCTATAATGTTTATTTATTGTTTTGTTTTTGTCTTTTTACATTTGGTACAATATCAGATAAAGAGTGGCCTGTGGGACTCTGGGTGAAGTGTTCAGAAGTCCTGCTGTTCCAGTTTTATAATTACGGTTGGATCAAAGTGGTGTCTCATGATCAGGTTTATTCTTTTCTCCCTATCTTAGTATCATATTCAGTGTTTTAGTGCATTCATTGTGCCTTGGTCAGAGTCTGCACCTTCAGCCCCTGATTCTGTATACTGCTCCTAAATTAGCACATGCAGTCATTTCCTTTGAGCCTAAAGCAAAGACAGTTGTTGTTTATCAGCCCAGTCAGAGGGGTTACTGTAGGTTTTTGTACAGCTGCTCAACCAACTCCAGTCACTGTGTGTCTCGAGCACAATAATAAACAGCAGAATCTTCAGTCTTCAGACTGTTCATCTGCAGATACACTTGATCGACGTTGTTGTCTCTGGAGATGGTGAACCGGCCTTGAACTAACTGAGAGTAGTACATGCTGCTGCCACTGCTTATATAAGCGATCCACTCCAGTCCTTTTCCAGGAGCCTGTCTGACCCAGGCCATGTAGTAGTCATCAAAGTCCAACCCAGAGGCTGTGCAGGTCAGTCTGTGAGATTCTCCAGGCCTTTTAAGCACTGGTTCAGATTCTGTCAGAGTCTGACCATCAACACCTGTCAAGAGAAAAAGAAGCACAAAGTGAAATAAGATGAAGACAGAAATGAAAGCTTTGTAAGATCAAGACCTATGACAATCTTCACCTGCCCAGCAGATAGTTAAAAGCAGCAGTCCTGTCCTATAGTCCATCATGTTAAACTGTGTGTCCACTGTTCTCTGTCCTCCTCTCTGCAGTCAGATAAGTAGAGGTGGAAGATATCTGAGTTTTGCATTGACTCCTCCTTTTTAAACATTGCATGTCTTCTGTTTAATCTCTCCCCAAAATGTATTTTATCATATGGATTTCCTGTGTCCGACATATTTTTTTATTCATTTTCTATCTTTTTTATAAAGAATCATCTCAATGTTTCTCCTGCAGGTTGATTATTTTTTTCTTTTGATTTTGTGCACCGTAATAAGAACATAATTTTTAAACATTTCTTTGAGTGAAATTCTGACATCCAACACTTGTAAGTCATTTGCTGTGTTTCTGTTCTGTTTGGGATATTTTCCATTTTCCTTTATCCTTTTTTTTCTTTTTTGTGTTTTGTTTTGTTTGTTTAAATGAATCAAAATGAAGATAAAATGTTCACGTGTTGTTCTTCATCACACACAAAGAAAAGGTGGAACTTATATATCTGACAAACACTTTTTAGATGGGCAATGACACACTTTTCTGTATTTTGAATAATTAACACTGCTATGAAGTTGGCTAAATACTGAGCCAGTCACTAACACAGTTATAATTCTAATATCAACTTAAAATAACTAAAGATGATGATATTATGGAAGAAAACTGACTTTTGAGTGATCCATTTCTACTATATTTAGATGATGAGCTTTAAAACTAAGTTAAGTTGTGACCTTGATTTGTCATCACTTAAAAGGTTATTTATACATATAATGCTGCATCAGTTCTTGTGACTGTGATGTCAGAATATCTGAAATGATTTAAATAAGAACTGTTTATAAAATCTAAAGTCTGTTTGTCTCTGTACTGTAACAGTGAGCTGGTGTTGAAATCATTAGTGGTCTGAGGGCTCCTCCTCTGGTGGCTTCATGTTACAAGTGTTCAGGCACTGAGGGGTTTTTGTTCAGGTCTACTGATGCTTTGTGTCACTGTGTGACTCTGGCACAGTAATACACAGCAGTGTCTTCAGGCTGCACATTCTGTCTGTTTACACCGTGCTGTTGCTATCATCTCCACTGACGTCTGCACGGTCTCTTACACTGCTGGCATAAGTGTTTCTGCTGGCATCAGAGTAGCTGCTTCCTATCCATTCCAGTGCTTTTCCTGCAGGTTGTCTGATCCAGCTCATAACACAGCAGCTAAATGTGAAGCCAGATCCCCTGCAGGAGAGACTGAGAGTCTCACCAGGCTTTGCCACTACTGAACTGGAAGGAATGGACTCCATACTCTGACCTGTGCAACCTGAGGAGATGAAAGGAGAGAGGAACCACAGAAGAAAGTGAGACAGTCACCTGGGAAGTTTTCTGGTCTCACTGACTGACCATCAGTCCATGTTGTCTGATAAAAGATGAACCAGCAAGAAGCAGGAGAACTCACAGGGCAGAGAGAGAGCAACCAGCAGAAGAGTGAGTGTGTTCATCATCCTGAGGCTGGAGATGTGACCTCTGATGCTCCACACAAAGTACAAGAGCAGTCAGCAGGACAGAAGTACACTGCACACAGATTTGCATCAGGATATCATGGAGAGGGAGTGGCTCCTCAACTGGCACTCTGTCACAGGATTACATCATTATTTTTTTGTTCATTTGCTAATGGAGTTGCTTTTCTTTCTGTGTAGGATGCAATAGCAAATTCAGATATATTTGTCTTTGAATACATTTAGAAAATTAGATTTTTGAGATGAAATAGATGAAATAATGTTTTCAAGTCTTCTCTGGGGATGTGTGGGATTAGTCAACGAGTCAATTAAATTCACCTCAAGGAGATGCGCAGCAAGTAGAGAGGAGGAGCTTAGATGGAGGAAACACAGGTATATGTGTCTCGTCTTTGCATTTCTCTCGTCATCATCCCTTGGTGGAGCTAAGATGCAAGGAAGAGATGCAAGTGAGGGAAGAGAGGAAACACATCAACATAATGAAAAGCAGCTGCAGTGTTTCCTTCAGGAAATGAGAGTTTGTGTTATTTCAGTATCACTTATTGTTCAGCTTCATCACAACGTCTCACAAGCACCAGAATAAACAGCAGCTCCTTCAGTCTTTCAGCTGGTTATCTTGAAATCTCTTGATGATGGTGAGATGGTGAACTGCAACTAAATGAGCACATGAAGCTGCAGTCACTGCTGATCCAGCTCTGTTTGTGCTGTGGTGAAGTGAGCTCACAAAGGGTGTGTGTATAAATTGTAGTTCAGTCCAGGGTTTGACTGTCAGTCAGTTAAGATCAATGAGAACAGCAGATCTGAGTGTTTCCTTTTAGTGACAGAGGAGAGAGAAACTTGACACCGACTTCCCTCTAGTGATTTTATAGCAGAAACTGCATTAAGTAATGTTCATTTTGTGTGTTTTCAGAAATGTGTATAATGCAGTGAAAATGATTTATTTGTATATAAAGAAATTATAGAACTTAAAACAGCATAGCAACCATAAAACAAACAACAATTTAATAAAGTAAATACATAATACAAATGTCATGAAAATATTACATGCTTAAGCTCTACCAGCCCCTTGAGAATGAGTACCACAGGATGTTGTAGCCTACAGCTGCTCAACCACCTCCAGTCACTGTGGCTCTCGAGCACAATAATAAACAGCAGAATCTTCAGTCTTCAGACTGTTCATCTGCAGATACACCTGCTGTCTGCTGTTGTCTCTGGAGATGGTGAACCGGCCTTGAACTGACTGAGAGTAGGTTTTGCTGCTACTGTCACCAGTGATAAAAGCGACCCACTCCAGTCCTTTTCCAGGAGCCTGTCTGACCCAATTCATCCAGTAGCCACTGATTGACAACCCAGAGGCTGTACAGGTCAGTCTGTGAGATTCTCCAGGCCTTTTAATCACTGTGTCAGATTCTGTCAGAGTCTGACCATCAACACCTGTCAAGACAGCAAGAAAGCCATGACATGCAACAAATTTACAACCTAAACGAAAACCTAATATAGAAATCATCAAAAATCTTCACCTGCCCAGCAGATAGTTAAAAGCAGCAGTCCTGTCCTATAGTCCATCATGTTAAACTGTGTGTCCACTGTTCTCTGTCCTCCTCTCTGCAGTCAGATAAGTAGAGGTGGAAGATATCTGAGTTTTGCATTGACTCCTCCTTTTTAATGAACAATATCCTCTATTCAATCTCTCCTCAAAATGTATTTTCATGCTGTGGCTTTCTCCTGCATGACAATATTTTGTTATATTATTTTACATAAAGAATCATCTCACTGTATCTCTTAAAATTTTGATTGTTTTGATTTACTGTCCCTTTGTAAGATCTGAACACATGTATTTATATGGGAGCTGGTTTTCTCCAATGAAATTTCAAATAATGTGACTATGGTTACTGTTTATAAATAAAAGTTATTATTATTACCAATTAAAATTGTTTTTGGTTCATGTAATATGAAAATGACATTGTATGCTGTCTCAGAAAGACAAACAACATCTCACATCTCATGATTTCTTTCATCAAATAAAGATTTTGTGTTCCATAATAAGAGCAGAATTTCTGTGCATTTCTTTTGAATTAATCTGTTGATTTAAAACCAATTATTCTGATCTATTATAATACTGAACTAATAATCAGCTCTTAAACAACTAAATTTCAGAGCACAGAATCCAACATCTGAAGACTGTTCAAATTTAGTGGAATCAAATTAATTTAGCTTATGTCACATCTCTCACTGTACATTATAAATGTATGAATTCAACAAAGAAGTTCTTGAAAAGGTGATTTTGGAACAACTAGAAAGGCTCTGCCTGAAGATCTCAAGCAGTGATCAGGTTTGAATTTGGAATCAGCACATCACAGATAACAGCAGGATCCTGATCATGAAAGGCTTTAAAACAAACAGTAACATCTTTAAATCAGTTGTAGATACGATGAGTAACTATTGAAGGGCAGCAGGGTCTGGTGTGACATTAAATATACAGTCAATGATTTTGTTATCACATCACTGTGAGTTATATCATTCTTTTACATCATAATCATATATATTTTTTAATAATGCAGATTCTTTTCAAGCTATTCAACTGTAACTTTTATTTATATTCAGATTTAAGCTTTAAGTTGGACAGTCCAACTTAAAGCCAGAGGACTTTGCTGTGTGTTACTGTGCCAAACACACACCATGGTTCAAAGAAGCAGAGAGGCTGTGCAAAAACTCCACAGACATTTTTTTCACAAAGACCTACAGGTGGCAGTCGAAGATAAGACTTGGTACAACACAAACTAAGACACTATGAAAGACACAGCAGATGTTGTGGTCTGTTACATCCTGTTTTTCAATGTAATTGTTAATAATGTTCCCATTATTGATTTTTAACGGTGCTGAGAATATATTTGGACAGTACATTCAGGATATGGATGGTTAAACAAATGCTGCCAAAGAGAATGATAAATACCTCTAATCATAAATAAAAGTTACAGTTGAATAACTTGAAAAGAATCTGCATCATTAAAAAATATATGATCACGATGTAAAAGAATGATATAACTCACAGTGATGTGATGACAAAACCATTGACTGTACATGTATCTCTATAAACTGTCTGTGTACAAAACAACACAACACCTCCAGTCAGCTGATTTACTATCATCACTACTGTATGTAAATCAGCCTCCTTGTGTGTTGCCTCATAAAGAAGTGAAGTGTGTGTGTGTCAGTGAGAGGACAGAAGAGCTCACATCAGTTCAGCTTCAACATCAACCATGTTCTCTGTAGCTCTGATACTGCTGCTGGCAGCTGGATCCTGTGAGGAGCTTTCAGTGGATTCACACTAATAAACACATTAGAAACACTGAATAGTCAGATGAATGATGGAGATAATGTTGATTTGTGTTTCCACAGGTGTGAACAGTATTGATCTCATTCAGCCAGACTCAATGGTTGTGCAGCCTGGACAGTCTTTGACCATCACCTGTCAGGTCTCTGGTTATTCTTTGACTGATGACAGCTATGCAACAGGTTGGATCAGACAGCGTGAAGGAAAACCAATGGACTGGATTATACATCGGTGGGGTGGAGGAGACATTAACCGAAATAATGCTCTGAAGAACAAGTTTCTTTACAACACACGCACTTCTACAAGCTCAGTGACATTAACAGGACAGAATCTGCAGCCTGAGGACACAGCTGTGTATTACTGTGTGTGTCGGCCCACAGTGATACAAACCACCAACAGACCTGCACAAATACCCAGCAACCATTTGACTCAACCACACACACATGCTGAAAATGAAGGATATGTATAAAGAAAGTCATGGGCAGTTTGTCCCTAAAATAGTTTACTTTAAAATGTGTATATGTGTTCTTACTTTATTGTGATACTCACAACAACAACAACAATTAATAATAATAATAATAATAATAATAATAATAATAATAATAATAATAATAATAAGTTATTGTACTATATCTCTTAACACAGATCTGACTGTGGAAATGATATTACTAAATCGTCATATCTTGCTTATTCCACAACAGAACATCATTAAAACAGCTCCTCAGAGAAGACAGCAGCTGAACAAATGAACCATAAACAGCATTTGTCCTTATTGTCTGCTGTTTATTTTACTCTTCTTCATGATATAAAAGAGCACTTTCATAGATACATTTTAACAGATAATCCAGCAGACATCTTCCTGTGCAATACAACTATTTTTATGATTGCATATCAACCTGAATACTGAAACCTTTAACAGTTAAAAATAAGACAACCTGCAGGAAAAGCTCTGGGATGGATGAGGAGAGGCCTCTCTGCTGCCACAAGAAACACTTCTGCCAGCAGTGTAAGAGGCTGTGTAGAAATCAGTAGAGATGATAGCAACAGCATGGTGTATCTGAGACTGTCCAACTTAAAGCCAGAGGACTCTGCTGTGTGTTACTGTGCCAGAGACTCACGCTCGTCAAAGGAAGCAGAGAGTTGAAAAACCTCCACAGACATTTTTACAAACACCAACAGGTGGCAGTAGAAGATAAGAAGTCAAATGACACTAAGGAGCGTATGACAGTGTCTCCACACTTTATTCACAGAGTTTATGCTCCACATACACACATACAGTAGATTCACACTATGAAAACAACAGCTGATGTTGTGCTTTGTTACTTCTGTTTCTTAGTGTGATATTTAACAGAGTATTTTCTACAGCAGTTATGGTTCATAATGTTTCCATGACTGATTGTTTTAAATCAGGTGTTACAAATATATGTGGTCATGTCTGTGCATAATTTTTCCAATACTTAAATGGTCCAACAAAAGCTGCTGAGGAGAATAAATAAATACATCTGTTTGAGTTTAAACATTTCCATTGAATCAATTGAAAAGAATCTTCACCATTAAAATCTAAAAATGAAAGAATGATCTATCTTATCCAGAGATGTGATGTGTTTGTCTTTGAGGAGGAGTCAATGCAAAACTCTGACCTCTTCCATCTCTACATATGTGTTGCAGAGTGAAGGACAGACACTAAATCACTGACATACACACTGTAGACTGGACAGAGACACCTGGCTTTTACAATGATCACACCTGATTACTGGGTTGTTTTTCTCATCCTGTCAATTAACTGGGCAGGTAAGAACTGTTATTGTTTTTCTGACAAAGCTCCTGGTACAAATACAATATGGCTGCATTACAGTAACTGATGAGCTGTTTCAATGTCTGTAGGTACTGAGGGTCAAACACTGACTGAGTCTGAACCAGCGATTAAAAGGCCTGGAGAATCTCACCGACTGACCTGCACATATTCTGGGTTCAGTAGTGATTATGCTACTGCTTGGATCAGACAGGCTGCTGGAAAAGGACTGGAGTGGGACGCTTATATCAGCAGTGGCAGTAGCTACATCTACTACTCTCAGTCAGTCAAAGGCCGGTTCACCATCTCCAGAGACAACAGCAGAAAGCAGGTGTATCTGCAGATGAACAGTCTGAAGACTGAAGATTCTGCTGTTTATTATTGTGCTCGACAGCCACAGTGACACAGGAAGCAGCAACGCTGTACAAAAACTCAACATGTCAAAATAAGTCAAAGCTTCAGTTCAACATCACTAACACTCAGAGAAACACAGTCTCCATAAAACTGCTTCATTCAGCTTGGATGTTCACATATATGTAGTTTAAACTTGTAATATTAAATACTTTTTTTTAAGTATGTGTAAATATGTTTTTAATGGTTGTGGTTGAAGTTTTGTGGACAGAAAAACAACTTCAAGTTATTGTTTTAGAGACAAAATATATTTTCTTACACATGTCAAACTAAATGTTCACAACACAATTCCAAGCTCTGACTACATGTGACAGGACAGTTCATCCTTCTTTTATAGCCTCTCAGTGTCCTTCTCTATGCAAAGTGAACTTCCTCACAGTCTGCTATAAAGACTTGATATCATGCTGTCAGCTGCAGCAGAAGAAGAGAAACTCCCATCAGATCACCTTCAATACCAACCATGTTCTCTGTAGCTCTGCTGCTGCTGCTGGCTGCTGGATCCTGTGAGTCTCACTGAGGCAGAGACACTGACAGTATGATCACAGCACACTGACTGTTCACTCTTATTACACTCATTCAATACTCAACATGTTTTCCTTCACAGGTGTGAAGTGTGAACAGTTGACACAGCCAGCCTCTGTGACTGTGCAGCCAGGTCAACGTCTGACCATCACCTGTCAGGTCTCTTATTCTGTTAGTGGCCACTGGACAGTTTGGATCGACAGCCTGCAGGGAAAGGACTGGAGTGGATTGGAGGAGCAGGTGAAGGTTGGACCACATACTACAAAGACTCACTGAAGAACAAGTTCAGTATCAGCTTAGACTCTTCCAGAAAGACAGTGACTCTAAACGGACAGAATGTGCAGCCTGAAGACACTGCTGTGTATTACTGTGCCAGACAGAGCCACAGTGACACAAAGCATCAGTAGACCTGAACAAAACCCCTCAGTGCCTGAACACTTGTAACATGAAGCCACCAGAGGAGGAGCCCTCAGACCACTAATGATTTCAACACCAGCTCACTGTTACAGTACAGAGAGAAACACACTTTAGATCTTATTAAAAACAATTCTTAATCTACTTTAACAGCTACTGTTTTCATCGTATTAAATTCTCTTGAATCACCATCACTGATACATCATGATATGTATATGAATCTTTCAAGTGATGAAACAACTTCACCATACAGTATTTACAGATGTGACAGCAGAACATAAAAAATAATGAATTTCTCCATCAATAAATGTCTTGTGGAAAGTAGAACCAGGCGACCTTTACAATATGTATATGAATCTGTCAAGTGATGAAACAACTTCAGCTGACAACTTAGTTTAAATAGCTTGTGACAGGACAATAAAAGCAAATCCTCAAACATCAGTGTCTCTTTCATGACATCTTTATCTAAAACACCTGCAGTTATTACCTGTATCATAATTTAATTAGTCTTGAGCCAACTTCATGGTGATTTTAATGAGTTCAATTCTATAAAAAGATATTTTACTCAACAATCTAAAAGGTGTATTATCTTTGTGTGAGATGAAGAACAACACCTGAACATTTCATCTTCATTTTGATTCATTCAAATAAGCCTTTATTGTCATCAGTATGTAAATCAGCCTCCTTGTGTGTTGCCTCATAAAGAAGTGAAGTGTGTGTGTGTGTCAGTGAGAGGACAGAAGAGCTCACATCAGTTCAGCTTCAACATCAACCATGTTCTCTGTAGCTCTGATACTGCTGCTGGCAGCTGGATCCTGTGAGCAGCTTTCAGTGGATTCACACTAATAAACACATTAGAAACACTGAATAGTCAGATGAATGATGGAGATAATGTTGATTTGTGTTTCCACAGGTGTGAACAGTATTGATCTCATCCAGCCAGACTCAATGGTTGTGCAGCCTGGACAGTCTTTGACCATCACCTGTCAGGTCTCTGGTTATTCTTTGACTGATGAGAGCTATGCAACAGGTTGGATCAGACAGCGTGAAGGAAAACCAATGGACTGGATTATACATCGGTGGGGTGGAGGAGAGTTTTACCGAAATATTCCTCTGAAGAACAAGTTCCTTTACCACATACACACTTCTACAAGCTCAGTGACTATTAACGGACAGAATCTGCAGCCTGAGGACACAGCTGTGTATTACTGTGTGCGTGCTCCCCAGTGATACAAACAACCAACAGACCTGCACAAATACCCAGCAACCATGTGACTCAACCACACACAATGGAACATTGACAAAGACTTTCTGGTGAGATGATAAGACTGAAAGTTTAAGTCTCATTTGACTTCCATTTCAGTTGACATCAGAATAGAAGAGACTTAAGAGAGTAATTTCCCGCAATTCAAAATGCATCCAACATATTTTTATTAATGCATTTTTGTGTATTGCATTTAGATGGTAAAATATTTTTCCTGTCTGCATGTAATGAGGGGGAAAATAACACCTGATAACTTAATCAGTAGCTCTGTCTCTTCACAAATACACTAACAGGAGGTAAATTTCCCTTTTGTAATGTGGTCTGTATGGAAAAGAAAGATCTGAACTGCTACAACATAAGTTAAACATTGAAATGGAAAAACATCAAAGTTTTATTTCCCAGTTTTTCATCCGACCAAGAATTAGTTACCATGACTTTGATGTTTTACAGTTTCCTCTGATGTTATCGATACTCTACTTATGGAAATGTATGTGTGTCACATGTTCCCTGTTTAAACCCACAGAGGGAGGTCTACGCAAACTCTTCCTCTCTTATAAACACACCATCAGCAACTTGTGGCAGATCACTGGGACAGTTTGATATATTTCTGAAACACTCAGATCAGAAAGCACTGAACTACAGTGTTTATCACAGAATGGAAAATACAGTTATCTGGAGTTTGTTATTTGTAGTTACTATTCATGGTGAGACACATAAATCTTGTTTGATGCTTTTATAAATGTGCAACCTGTGATTATTAAAGTTTGATTGATAATGATTGTTTCTTTACTTACAGGAGTTTGGAGTGAGATCAAACTGGACCAGTCTTCCTCTGAGGTGAAAAGACCTGGAGAGACAGTGAAGATGTCATGTATCATTTCTGGTTATAGAATGACAAGCAATGTCATCCACTGGATACGACAGAGGCCAGGGAATGCTCTGGAGTGGATTGGACGGATGAGCACAGGTTCAAACTCTGCTCTGTATGGCAGCTCCTTTAGAAGTCATTTCATCATGACCGAAGATGTGCCCAGCAGCACTCAGTACCTCGAGGCCAGGAGCCTGAGAGCAGGGGATTCTGCTGTTTACTTCTGTGCTCGAACAGACACACAGTGACTGAAGACAGTGGAACAGCTGCACAAAAACCTCCACAGACAACAAAAACAGCGATGTGATCTTCATGACATCAGAGTTTTCTACTCTGAGTAAAAATTTATTTTCTCCATGATAGTAATAGACATAGTTCTTTTAAATGTCAGAGCATTAATTGATATTAAAATGCAAATGTACCAACCATAAATAAAATAGTTTGAAAAGGGAAACAACCTGAAAAACATTTGATCACAGAGTGAACTTAGCAGATCAGAGGATATTTAAACAGGGTGTTTTGTCTATAATCCCAGTCATATTAAAAACACTGGCTAATTGTATGTAAAGCAATGTAGTAGCTCATGATGATCGATAACATTTATTTTAATGTATATTAGTGTAAATGTTGTCATGTACATTATGTTCGAAGTGACTAATGAGGTTCACAGATGTGATTAAACCAGGTGTGTTCATGTGTCAGATGTCTGAACTCAGATTAACATTTGTTTATTATAACAATAACTGTAGTTGTGTTGTTAATACTGGTAGACTTTTAAAACAAATTAAAACATATGAATATAACAACAGGTGACTGGAGGTTGTTTGTTGGATGTTAATTCCTCAGTTTTACTTACTATTATTCATATCAGCTATAACAGTGGCTACATCTACTACTCTCAGTCAGTTCGAGGCCGGTTCACCATCTCCAGAGACAACAGCAGACAGCAGCTGTATCTGCAGATGAACAGTCTGAAGACTGAAGATTCTGCTGTTTATTATCGTGCAGTCACAGTGTCTGAAGTTTGCTGAGCAGCTGTACAAAACTGAATATAAAGAAAATGTTTTCTACATCTCTCCGTGGGCCAGAACTAACCTGTGTCTAAATTAGGTCCAATTTTTTTTTAAACACAGAGCACATTAAATTTATATTTGTTATAAAATCATACGAATGAAAACAAATAACAAAAACTAAAACCTGCATAAATGTTTAATTAAAACAGTTTCAGACACAGTCACACAGGTGAAGGTAAATGTGTTGACTTTTACAAACAGTGACTATATGCATGAACTACCAGAGTTTTTATTTAAACTAAAGGACCTCTGTCACGTGTGTCAGCTCCTGAGTTCCTGTTTTTATCGAGCAGCTCCACAGTCCCTCTTCAAACATCTGCAAACACTGAAACCATTTAAAAGTTTTCTAATCAAACCTGCAAACCAGCAGCAACAGACTTAAATCATCATACAATGAGTAGTTCTGGCTGCTGTCATAGTTTTGGGGTTGCAGCAAATATTAAGTAGGAACAGTTAGTAAGGAAATAACTGAATTCAGAAATCTATCACATGGTTTATAAATGTTAATCCTATACATTAGGCATAAATATTGTGCCATGAACCGAAATTAACACTTGAATATTCTGTAAATACAGCGACATTTGAAAAATGTTTAAATATACTGAAAGGGGGTAATGAAACTGGATTGTCATATGTGAAGCAGAGGTGATTGGTTGTCACTCTGTAGATATTATAACACAAAATAAACACTTCTATTGGCTCCAGTCAGACCAACATTGATCACATGTTTGATTCTACGCAAACTGGAGTTCACAGCACGTCAGTTTCAACATAAACCATGTTCTCTGTAGCTCTGCTGCTGCTGTTGGCAGCTGGATGAGAGTCTCTCTGGATTTGTCAAAGTCAGCAGTTCTTCTTTTGTGGTATCACTCCTTAATTTGCTATAATTTTTGTTTTGAACAGGTGTGAAGTGTGAACAGTTGACACAGCCAGCCTCTGTGACTTTGCAGCCAGGTCAACGTCTGACCATCACCTGTCAAGTCTCTTATCCTCTTAGAAACTACTACACAGCTTGGATCAGACAGCCTGCAGGGAAAGGACTGGAGTGGATTGGATGTGGATGTGTTGGAAGGACCACATTCCTCCAAGATTCACTGAAGAACAAGTTCAGTATCAGCTTAGACTCTTCCAGCAACACAGTGACTCTAAACGGACAGAATGTGCAGCCTGAAGACACTGCTGTGTATTACTGTGAGGGGCCCTCCCACACATAGGTAAAAAAGAGGATCAATGTTCTGTTAGTTAGGCTGACTTACCTTGCAGCACAAAGTTGAAATGGTAGCAGCAGTAGCCTTGTCAGTGATCAATCCACATTACACCGATTCAAGAAGGGGACAGGCTGGAGCAGATCCTTGCTGAGTTGGGAAAGCAAGGTGTTCAATTTTCCACTTAATTCTCGGTTAATAACACTGCACAGCTGATCCACTGATAGCCCAGTGTTTGTGCTACGACTGGTGCGTCAGTTGTACTCGTAAGTCAGAGTTTTTAAGTTGGAAAAGCATTGAAATCTAGCATCTACAAGCATAAATGTTAGGGTTTTTGTTCGGCGGTCTGAGTTCCAACTTCCAATGTAAATGTAACGCACCATAAGGCACGATTCTCGACCCCGGGGTCCTAAGAGGAGCTGGTAGCTTTGCCTGTGCCTGTAGCGGTAACCATAGTGATCACCATATACAACTGTTTAATGACTGAGGCTGAGCTGGTGATTTTTCTGCCAGAGAAGAAAGAAAAAATAATCACGCCATTTTTTTCAAGAACCAAAATATGTAAATATCCTATGCCTGTTGACTTTCCCAGATGTGGCAAATATTTGTTTTGTAATGTTGAGTAGCTAGTCTGAGAATAATAAGAAGGCATTTTGACTTACCTGAAGTAGGCTACATGTAAAATAACAGCATTCTAGGCTGTATTCATCCTGCTGAGATCAGCAAATGTTTAAATAAAACATATGCAGAAGGCATAAAGTTTTGGTGCGTGACTGACATACCAGACAAATAACAGTTTGATCATGTATGGCTCGTGTTGATCAGGTATATCTGATCCATACCTGATCAACACTAGCCATACATAATAACTAATTGAGTTGGAATCATTTGCTGACAGCTTGGTCCCCCCCAGTTCAAAAATCCCATCTGCACCCCTGTGTCAGTGTCCTTCTCTATGCAAAGTGAACTTCCTCACAGTCTGCTATAAAGACTTGATATCATGCAGCAGCTGCAGCAGAAGAAGAAGCTCCCATCAGATCACCTTCAATACCAACCATGTTCTCTGTAGCTCTGCTGCTGCTGCTGGCTGCGGATCCTGTGAGTCTCACTGAGGCAGAGACACTGACAGTGATCACAGCACACTGACTGTTCACTCTTATTACACTCATTTAATATTCAACATGTTTTCCTCCACAGGTGTGAAGTGTGAACAGTTGACACAGCCAGCCTCTGTGACTGTGCAGCCAGGTCAACGTCTGACCATCACCTGCCAGGTCTCTTCTATCAGTACTTACTGGACAGTTTGGATCAGACAGCCTGCAGGGAAAGGACTGGAGTGGATTGGAGAGCAGGTGAAGGTTGGACCACATACTACAAAGATTCACTGAAGAACAAGTTCAGTATCAGCTTAGACTCTTCCAGCAACACAGTGACTCTAAACGGACAGAATGTGCAGCCTGAAGACACTGCTGTGTATTACTGTGCCAGAGAGATACAGTGACACAAAGCATCAGTAGACCTGAACAAAAACCCCTCAGTGCCTGAACACTTGTAACATGAAGCCCACCAGAGGAGGAGCCCTCAGATCACTAATGATTTCAACACCAGCTCACTGTTACAGTATAGAGAGAAACACACTTTACATTTTAGAAAAAAATGTTTTTTAACTTGATGGAATAGCAGCTGTTTTCATCACTTTCAAAACCTGAACTTTTTCATCACTGATACATGAAAGTATTTATTCATGACAAGAACTGATATACACTTTTATAAACGGTCAAACAATAAACTTTTCAAGTAATAAATAAATGCAGCTGAATATTCGTCAGAACTGGAAGTGATTTGTTTTGGTTTAATAAAACTGTGCATTAGATTTTTCAGTCAGTTTCCCTTGAAAAGAATACATGAAATTCTAATTTAATGTTGTCAGAAAAAATCTTAAATTAAAAAAAGTTAAGAATTCATCTCAAATGAAGTCTACGTGGTGATTTTCATACCAATGAGCTGACACCAATATTATAAGATTATGAATAACTTTTTAATTTTATCACCAGTAGCAATATTCCATTATTAGTGGGTTGCTTTGAAGAAAAGCATCTGCCATGTTAAAATAAATGTGTTGAAATGTTACAAAGTGACTCACAGTAAATCAGGGACAATAACAGAACACAATGTTCATTAAAAAGGAGGTGTCAATGCAAAACTCATATCTTCCACCTCTACTTATCTGACTGCAGAGAGGAGGACAGAGAACAGTGGACACACAGTTTAACATGATGGACTATATGACAGGACTGCTGCTTTTAACTGTCTGCTGGGCAGGTGAAGATTTTACCTGATCTTGATTAGACATTAGACATTATTTGTGCTTCCAATGAAATGCATGAAGTGTATACTTTTGTCTTGACAGGTGTTGATGGTCAGACTCTGACAGAATCTGAACCAGTGACTAAAAGGCCTGGAGAATCTCACAGACTGACCTGTACAGCCTCTGGATATAACTTGGTGGCTACCACATGCACTGGGTCAGATAGGCTCCTGGAAAAGGACTGGAGTGGGTTGCTTTTATCAGCAAAAGTGGTGGCGGCATCTACTACTCTCAGTCAGTCAAAGGCCGGTTCACCATCTCCAGAGACAACAGCAGACAGCAGGTGTATCTGCAGATGAACAGTCTGAAGACTGAAGATTCTGCTGTTTATTATTGTGCTCGAGAGCCACATTGACACAGGAAGCAGCAACGCTGTACAAAACCTCAGCTACAAAGCTTCAGTTCAACATCACCAGCACACTGTGTACTAATACACAGTAATACTTATCTGACTGCAGAGAGGAGGACAGAGAACAGTGGACACACAGTTTAACATGATGGACTATAGGACAGGACTGCTGCTTTTAACTATCTGTTGGGCAGGTGAAGATTTTACCTGATCTTCTGTTGACATAGTTCTTAATTGTATTATAACTACATTCATGTGAAATATTTTTATATTTCAATGTTGATGGTCAGACTCTGACAGAATCTGAACCAGTGACTAAAAGGCCTGGAGAATCTCACAGACTGACCTGTACAGCCTCTGGGTTCACACTCAGCAGCTACGCTATGAACTGGGTCAGACAGGCTCCTGGAAAAGGACTGGAGTGGATTGCTTTCATACACACAGACAGTTCTCCTATCTATTACTCCCAGTCAGTCCAGGGTAGATTCACCATCTCCAGAGATGACTCCAGCAGTAAAGTCTATCTACAGATGAACAGTCTGAAGAGCGAGGACACAGCAGTGTATTACTGTGCCAGAGAGACACAGTGAGAGACAATAATAGGAGACTTATACAAAAACTACTTCCTCTATTGACCACTGAGAACACTCAGTTGTCTAAGTATCACTTTTTGTATTAAGCCTAGTGATTGTTTCTTAAAAGGTTTTACATTTAACAGCATCTGTTTTCATCAGTTGAAATACTCGTACGTTATAATCACTGAAACATCAATGTGTATATTGATTGATCATCGATTATAATAACAACACACCATAAAAAATTTAGCAAATCAAAACTGCAAGAGATACAGAGAAATTACTCTTTGAAACATCACAACAAAATTCTGTCACAACCCAGTGCTCAGAAAAAATGTTGGTGTTGAATGTTTTTCTGAACCATGAATATATTACATTTGTACGACTCACATGTGGCAGAAATGTTGAAACTTTACAGTCTTTATTTTTTTTACTTTCTAATTTTCTTCTGTTACAGTGTGGTTTCATGTGGTTAGGTTTCGGCACAGTAACCTTGGTTATGGTGAGGAAAACATTGTGTACCCTGTTTTGTCACCACAACCAAGGCTGGAAATGTCCCCATCTGCCGCTACAGAAATTGCTATGTTGGTCTTGAACAGCAGTCTGCTGCTGTCTGCTGCATCGTAACCATCTCACTAAGGTTTCACACCATCCACCATCCACTCTTCCTCCTGATGAGAAACTCAGCTCATATGTAATCTGAAAACACACATACAAAACAAATCACATCACCTTGGAACTGTTGAGATGGTATGCATGAAATGTACAAATGATGTAAAGTCTCTGTGGATAGCTGACATTTATTTTGCTCACTGGGCTGATCATGTAGGAGAGAACCATAATTAAGTGTCAGACAAAGACTGAACACTCTGTCCTCTGTTCCTCTGAGTTGAGGGTCTGTTACGCCCCACCCTTAGGCGACCCGATGGAGCAAACAAAACTCCAACACTCACCCAAAATAAGCACATAAACACCTTTAAAACACTCAAATCCATGGGATTATTACAAGTAAAACAGGCAAACAAGGCAACATAAATCCCATGCTGAGAGGCAGCAGGACCAGCAGTCCCCACACCAGAGGCCTCCCTCCTTTGCTGCTGGCACAAGAGCTCTTAAACACCTCCTCCATGCCAGGTGCACTGCACCTCCTTAACTCATGCAGCACACCTGGGCAGATCTACAGGGCAGGGGAAAGGGACAGCAGCACAGAACACAGAGCCATAACAGGGACAAATACAGCAAAGGACAGACACCAGTCCAATCCAGTTCACTCCTTCCTCTGAGGAGGAGTCAATGCAAAACTCAGATTATCTTCCACCTCTACATATTATCAAATAGGCACATCTTGCTTATTCAGTGACCAGCCCAGTCGCCAGAGGAACATTTCTGTAGACTGTGGAGATGTTACATAATTTGACTTCAAGTTTCAACAAAATGAAATAAAAACAATATAAATTATGACCACATTACTGTTTTCTTTCCCATTTTAGAATTTCTAAATCCAACTTCTTCAAGTTTTCACAATCATCAGTCAGCAGAAGTGAAGCCATGATGTAACTCATTTAATTCAGTCTGGATTCTTTGATAAAGAAGAATAACATTTTTTTTTTTAAATTTATTAGCATTTGGATGTTTTTAAATTATGTTTTATTTCATGTTAAATGTGTTCAGAGACTTGAATTTGACTTTGAAAGCAGAATGTGATGTAGGAGGAGCTTACTGTAAAACAAATTCTCACAGAGATCCAGTTAACATTATATTTAAAAGGGAATTCATGGATTTGGAAACATAAACACACTGTGAAACATGGCTTACAGAAAACTATGGCTCTGTTGGTTTCAACTGGTGCTGAAGGTCAGACCATAACAGAGTCTGAACCAGCAGTTAGAAAACCTGGAGAGTCCCACAGACTCACCTGCACAACATCAGGATTTACTTTTGGAAGCTCAGTTTGGAACTGGGTCAGACAGGCTCCTGGAAAAGGACTGGAGTGGATCGCTCTCATACACACAGCTAGTACTCCTATCTATTACTCCCAGTCAGTCCAGGGTAGATTCACCATCTCCAGAGATGACTCCAGCAGTAAAGTCTATCTACAGATGAACAGTCTGAAGAGCGAGGACACAGCAGTGTATTACTGTGCCAGAGAGGCACAGTGAGAGACAATAATAGGAGACTCATACAAAAACTATTTCCTCGATTTATCATCACCACTGGGAAAATATCATGTTGTTGTATTTCATTTATTGCAGTGCTAGTTTGTTCAGGTACTTTTATTATCCACAATGAAAATGTCCACGTATATAAATATCAGTAATATAATCTTAAAGACTTTATTAATAACACAAATCCTCCACAGCACTCATCAAAATGATCTCAATATACATTTAGGTCTAAATAACATGATTTACAGCAAAAACAGAAATGCAGTTTTTGGACTGATTTGATTGCTTTGAGTTGTTTATGAAATATCCATCATTAATTAAATGCTGAAATATACATTTTAAGTATTTTTGTTTTGTTTATGAATATCTTATAAAAACAAGATTTTTAAAAGCTCCAGATGTTAATTAAACAAAAGCAGGTTCTGAAAAATAAATCCTGATAAAGTTGAGTTAAGATTCCAAGCTGAATCACAGCAGCTTATCTAAAGACACTGTGGTGTTTTATCCTGGAGAATAAATAAAAAACTAAATATTAATAATAACAACAGGTTCCTCTAAATAGCTCCAGTCTGATCCACACTCATTCACCACACATTTGATTCCATGCAAACTCAGTGAGCTTCCTTGTTACTCAGCTATAAAAACATCACATCAGGCTGTCAGTGGAGTTCACAGCACGTCAGTTTCAACATAAACCATGTTCTCTGTAGCTCTGCTGCTGCTGTTGGCAGCTGGATGTGAGTCTCTGGATTTGTCAGAGTCAACACTTCTTCTTTTGTTAATTTGATCATTTGTTACAAACGTTTTCTCTTTTTAACAGGTGTGAAGTGTGAACAGTTGACACAGCCAGCCTCTGTGACTGTGCAGCCAGGTCAACGTCTGACCATCACCTGTCAGGTCTCTTATTCTGTGGGCACCTACTCCACACATTGGATCAGACAGCCTGCAGGGAAAGGACTGGAGTGGATTGGAGGTCACTGTGCTGGATGCACCCCAGCTTACAAAGATTCACTGAAGAACAAGTTCAGTATCAGCTTAGACTCTTCCAGCAAGACAGTGACTCTAAACGGACAGAATCTGCAGCCTGAAGACACTGCTGTGTATTACTGTGCCAGGAGAGAGACACAGTGACACAAAGCATCAGTAGACCTGAACAAAAACCACTCAGTGCCTGAACACTTGTAACATGAAGCCACCAGAGGAGGAGCCCTCAGACCACTAATGATTTCAACATCAGCTCACTGTTACAGGCAGTTTCACACAGCACAAAAAGCAGCAACACAGCACACAACTGTAAATGTATTCAGTGTTTTCTCAGAACAAATGAAACAATTTCTGTTCTTATCAGCATGACACAAGATTTCAATATCTGTTTTGACAAAATATAACTTCAGGTGACATGACGTGTTGTTTGCTCATCTCAATTCAAGCCTTCAAGGTGATTTCATACAACAAAACAAAAACCTTTTCTTTGTTTTTATTGTTTTGGTGATGATACGACAATAACTTTCATACTTTCCATAATTTGTATATTGCATCAGAAAAAAAATATTTTTGTGTAAAATAAACATGTTTACATATTAGAGAGTGACTTACAGTCAAACAAGGATGATATTGTCATCAGGTAAGAAACAAAGAAAATGTGAAATGGTTCTTTAGTAAAAGACTAAACACAAAATATGTTTAGTTCGACAAAAACCTAAATGAAAATAAGGTTTGAGGAGACATTAAACAGAGGACACTGTTCATTCAGAAAGGAGGAGTCAATGCAAAACTCAGATATCTTCCACCTCTACTTATCTGACTGCAGAGAGGAGGACAGAGAACAGTGGACACACAGTTTAACATGATGGACTATAGGACAGGACTGCTGCTTTTAACTATCTGCTGGGCAGGTGAAGATTTTCAGTCATCTTGACTTGACATAGTTCTCAATTGTGTTTCTGACATTTCATGGTTTTCTTTGATCTCTTGACAGGTGTTGATGGTCAGACTCTGACAGAATCTGAACCAGTTAGTAAAAGGCCTGGAGAATCTCACAGACTGACTTGTACAGCCTCTGGATTTCGTTTAGTAGCCGCTGGATGCACTGGGTCAGACAGGCTCCTGGAAAAGGACTGGAGTGGATTGCCAGGATTGACAGTGGCAGTGGTAGCAGCAAGCTCTACTCTCAGTCAGTCCAAGGCCGGTTCACCATCTCCAGAGACAACAGCAGACAGCAGGTGTATCTGCAGATGAACAGTCTGAAGACTGAAGATTCTGCTGTTTATTATTGTGCTCGAGACACACACACAGTGACTGGAGTTAGTTGAGCAGCTGTACAAAAACCTGCAGTACTCATTCTCACCAAAACTGTGTAAATTTTATTTCCTGACTCAAAGCTCTTCAAGAAAGTTACAGATTACAGTAAACACCTTCGGAGAGCCACTAATTTGAATAGAAAATATTTCTTAACACAGATCTGACTGTGGAAATTATATTACTAAATCATCATATCTTGCTTATTCCACAACAGAACATCATTAAAACAGCTCCTCAGAGAAGACAGCAGCTGAACAAATGAACCATAAACAGCATTTGTGCAGTTTAATGGTTTTGCTAATTGTCTAAACCTGAGATTTACAAGTCTTTTTACTTGTTATAGTTGGCAGGAGTTTGGAGTGGGGTCAAAACAACAATGTCCAATGACTATGGAGTGAGAGAATAAACGGATGTTTAAACTAAAATTCAGCTGTACACTTGTTAACTGTCCTTATTGTCTGCTGTTATTTTACTCTTCTTCATGATATTAAAGAGCACTTTCATAGATACATTTAACAGATAATCCAGCAGACATCTTCCTGTGCAACACAGCTATTTTTGTGATTGCATATCGTCACACAGGTTTCAGTTCCCATGTAGCTAAAATCCTCTGGAGGCTCCAAGTTTCTCTGTATGTCTGTGGCTTTAAACTGCCACAACCTGAATACTGAAACCTTTAACAGTTAAAAATAAGACAACCTGCAGGAAAAGCTCTGGGATGGATGAGGAGAGGCCTCTCTGCTGCCACAAGAAACACTTCTGCCAGCAGTGTAAGAGGCTGTGTAGAAATCAGTAGAGATGATAGCAGCAGCATGGTGTATCTGAGACTGTCCAACTTAAAGCCAGAGGACTCTGCTGTGTGTTACTGTGCCAGAGACTCACGCTCGTCAAAGGAAGCAGAGAGTTCAAAAACCTCCACAGACATTTTTACAAACACCAACAGGTGGCAGTAGAAGATAAGAAGTCAAATGACACTAAGGAGCGTATGACAGTGTCTCCACACTTTATTCATAAGTTATGCTCCACACACACATACAGTAGATTCACACTATGAAAACAACAGCTGATGTTGTGCTTTGTTACTTCTGTTTTCTTAGTGTGATATTTAACAGAGTATTTTCTACAGCAGTTATGGTTCATAATGTTTCCATGACTGATTGTTTTAAATCAGGTGTTACAAATATATGTGGTCATGTCTGTGCATAATTTTTCCAATACTTAAATGGTCCAACAAAAGCTGCTGAGGAGAATAAATAAATACATCTGTTCTGAGTTTAAACATTTCCATTGAATCAATTGAAAAGAATCTTCATCATTAAAATCTGAAAGAATGATCTAAATCATATCTTATCCAGAGATGTGATGTGTTTGTCTTTGAGGAGGAGTCAATGCAAAACTCTGACCTCTTCCATCTCTACATATGTGTTGCAGAGTGAAGGACAGACACTAAATCACTGACATACACACTGTAGACTGGACAGAGACACCTGGCTTTTACAATGATCACACCTGATTACTGGGTTGTTTTTTCTCATCCTGTCAATTAACTGGGCAGGTAAGAACTGTTATTGTTTTTCTGACAAACCCTGGTACAAATACAATATGGCTGCATTACAGTAACTGATGAGCTGTTTCAATGTCTGTAGGTACTGAGGGTCAAACACTGACTGAGACTGAACCAGCCATTAAAAGGCCTGGAGAATCTCACCGACTGACCTGCACATATTCTGGGTTCAGCAGCAATTATGATAATGCTTGGATCAGACAGGCTTCTGGAAAAGGACTGGAGTGGGACGCTTATATCAGCAGTGGCAGTAGCAGCAAGTACTACTCTCAGTCAGTCAAAGGCCGGTTCACCATCTCCAGAGACAACAGCAGAAAGCAGGTGTATTTGCAGATGAACAGTCTGAAGACTGAAGATTCTGCTATTTATTATTGTGCTCGACAGCCACAGTGACACAGGAAGCAGCAACGCTGTACAAAAACACAACATGTCAAAACAAGTCAAAGCTTCAGTTCAACATCACCAACACACTGAGAGAAAAACAGTCTCCATAAAACTGCTTCATTCAGACATGTTTTGTTGCGGCTCTGATGTTCTGCAATATTGAGGAGAGATCAGGAACATTAAATATTCTGTTTGAGTGAGTTTAAATAGGTTTTGTGAAAAAAAGACATTTAACTTCAAGTTATTGTTTTAAGACAAAATACATTTTTTCACAGTCAAACTAAAGGTTCACAACCTAATTCCAAGCTCTGACTACATGTGACAGGACAGTTCATCCTTCTTTTATAGCCTCTCAGTGTCCTTCTCTATGCAAAGTGAACTTCCTCACAGTTTGCTATAAAGACTTGATATCATGCTGTCAGCTGCAGCAGAAGAAGAGAAGCTCCATCAGATCACCTTCAATACCAACCATGTTCTCTGTAGCTCTGCTGCTGCTGCTGGCTGCTGGATCCTGTGAGTCTCACTGAGGCAGAGACACTGACAGTATGATCACAGCACACTGACTGTTCACTCTTATTACACTCATTCAATATTCAACATGTTTTCCTCCACAGGTGTGAAGTGTCAACAGTTGACACAGCCAGCCTCTGTGACTGTGCAGCCAGGTCAACGTCTGACCATCACCTGTCAGGTCTCTTATACTCTCAGCAGCTATTGGACACATTGGATCAGACAGCCTGGAGGGAAAGGACTGGAGTGGATTGGATATCACTGTGCTGGATGCAACCCAATTTACAAAGACTCATTGAAGAACAAGTTCAGTATCAGCTTAGACTCTTCCAGCAACACAGTGACTCTAAACAGACAGAATGTGCAGCCTGAAGACACTGCTGTGTATTACTGTGCCAGGAGTGACACAGTGACACAAAGCATCAGTAGACCTGAACAAAAACCCCTCAGTGCCTGAACACTTGTAACATGAAGCCACCAGAGGAGGAGCCCTCAGACCACTAATGATTTCAACACCAGCTCACTGTTGTTTATTGTTACAGTAAAAAAGGAAGCAGGATTTAGCTTGTATAAATGGTTCTTAAATAAATCTAAAAGCAGCTGTCTTTCTCAATTTTAAAATACGCTAACATTACAATAACGATACATCACTGTATGTATATATTTTTTAGATAGAATAATTCTGTTTTCAACTTTTTGTAACTCCTAATCTAACCTTATTACAAATGAATCCTCAAAAGGACAGTTTTAATTCCATGAAATTGTCATTAAAACAAAATAAAAAAAAAATGCAGTTCTTGTCTGAATCATAAGTGCATTGTGACTAACTGAATTATAGTCTTGAGCCAACTTCATGGTAACATTAAATAGTCAAACTGCAGAAAGGTTTTTTTCTCAGAAATTCACGATCCTGTTACAATCAACATGGTGAACCCAAACGCAGAACACACACTCGGAAAGACAGTGGTAAAAAATGGGGTTATATTGCCAGGATTATGAATGTAGCCGTAGAGGAAAATCCGTGAAAGGGAGGCTGAGGGGAGTTAGCTAATGGCAGGTCAGCAACACAAGGTTGGAGGGGTTTGGCTGGCTGGGAGCGTGGCAGAAAGACAAACAGGCGGACAAATGGTGGCCGGTGATCCCATGACAGAGGCAAACACAAGGTAAGTATCCAGGAGAAAATTCACAAACAAAAGTCTATACGTTGAATTCACAATTCCACAGCGGCCTGAAGTGTAACTGTACCACAAGACTCAACAGCCTGGTGAGTATCGCAGAGGAGAGTTGGTGTTTTATACTGCAAGGCTGATCACTGGATGGTCCTCAGGTGAGCAGGGAGCAGGTGAGTTGAATGAATGTAACCCAGGAGAGTGAGGGCTTTACCACTCCACAGCACAGACACACAGAGAGACAGACAGGGGGAGGGGAAACAGAGGGCAAGGAAAAACCAAACACAGGGAAACTAGTGACACAGCCAGGGCCGTGACAGTTCCACCTTCTCTTTTGTGTGAGATGTAACTTTGTATGTGTAATAGCTGCCGTAGTTTATGAGCCTTAATAAAGAAATGTGGTTACTATTTATAGTAAGAGAACCAATTATCTTTAATGTACTAAAGACTTATTTTTCCTTGTGTCTAACATGCCAATTGTGTAGGGTACCTAAACCTCAGAAACAAAATATTCAATTTTTATCCTCCAACCAAATTCCTTCCATTCTTAAAGACTTAAAACACAGTGTCACCAACAATATCCCTGTTTTGCTCAGTTGAAACAGCCTCTGTTCTGGTTAGTGTCTGCAGACCTTCTAGCTGGCACAGGTCAACACTGTTTTACTAATAAACTAATCCTCCCTCATTCTTCACCTCATGTCTTCAATATGTTTATAGCCGTTAGTCTGCCCCAGGAATGAGTCCTGAAACCCACAAGTGAGTTCACATTTCAGCACTCCTATTTATTTAATTTGTATCTTGTTTGATGTCCTCTGGATTACATGCCTGTGTGTGGGTTTTGTTTGCCTCATGATAATGATTTTCTGCATGACAGCTGCAACATGAGCAGGGTTATTTTCTGCTTCTGGGAAGTGATAAACATGGCTGTCTAAAACTGCCTGTTTTCACATGATAAAGTGCAGGACGTAAACAACTCCAGTGAATCATGTCCTTCAGGCCCCTGATCACCACAGGACACCTGGCATAAACCAGCTGCACATACCAGCAAGGGACAGCTCTCTCCTCCCTGTGAGGAGGAGTCAATGCAAAACTCAGATATCTTCCACCTCTACTTATCTGACTGCAGAGAGGAGGACAGAGAACAGTGGACACACAGTTTAACATGATGGACTATATGACAGGACTGCTGCTTTTAACTATCTGCTGGGCAGGTGAAGGTTTTACCTGATCTTGATTAGACACATTTTTATTTGTGCTTCCAATGAAATGCATGACGTGTATACTTTTGTCTTGACAGGTGTTGATGGTCAGACTCTGACAGAATCTGAACCAGTGACTAAAAGGCCTGGAGAATCTCACAGACTGACCTGTACAGCCTCTGGATATAACTTTGGTGGCTACCACATGCACTGGGTCAGACAGGCTCCTGGAAAAGGACTGGAGTGGGTTGCTTTTATCAGCAAAAGTGGTGGCAGCATCTTCTACTCTCAGTCAGTCAAAGGCCGGTTCACCATCTCCAGAGACAACAGCAGACAGCAGGTGTATCTGCAGATGAACAGTCTGAAGACTGAAGATTCCGCTGTTTATTATTGTGCTCGAGAGCCACAGTGACTGGAGTTGGTTGAGCAGCTGTACAAAAACCTACAGTGCACTTCTTCTTTCAGCCTGGTGAAGCTCAAGCGTTAAGTATTTTTTTAGTATTCCTTTAAAATGCAATACGGAATTTTCCGTATAATGTTATATCTAATGTTTTGTACTTTATGATTTACATAACAAATATCTCCTAAATGAATTAATGTCTGCACCCCCCACTGTTCAAATTCAAAAAAGTGTTCTTGAGAAATAATATTACAAATCACAAAACAAAACACACACACACACACACACACACACACACACACACACACACACACACACACACACACACACACACACACAATAAACATCACTCCTTCATAAAATGGCCAGAGACAGCACAATAATCTGGTGGCTGAAATTAAACTACTGCAAATATGTTGCATTTCTACAAATGAAGACACAATAAAGTTATGTGGAACCTAAAGTGAATCATAGTATGAGATAATAAAAACAATGTTAAGTTAATTTCATAAAATTAATTGAGTACAGTAAGTATGTAAATACATGAATTAATAAGTGCTGTATGTAGTTAATACAAATACAGTACATTTAGGCACTGATAGTTAGGGTTAAACAAAGTTAACAGTTGTTTAATTTATGTAAAGGCAGGGACATTTTCTAAATGTTACTGTTCAAAAGCAGAGGTTAGTTGTTTGTCACTCTGCAGTTATAATAACACTGAACAGACTCTTCTATTGGCTCCAGTCAGACCAACATTGATGCTTCATATGTTTGATTCTATGCAAACTCAGTGAGCTTCCTTGTTACTCAGCTATAAAAACATCACATCAGGCTGTCAGTGGAGTTCACAGCACGTCAGTTTCAACATAAACCATGTTCTCTGTAGCTCTGCTGCTGCTGTTGGCAGCTGGATGTGAGTCTCTCTGGATTTGTCAAAGTCAACACTTCTTCTTTTGTTAATTTGATCATTTGTTACAAAACGTTCTCTCTTTTTAACAAGTGTGAAGTGTGAACAGTTGACACAGCCAGCCTCTGTGACTGTGCAGCCAGGTCAACGTCTGACCATCACCTGTCAGGTCTCTTATTCTCTTAGCAGCTACTACACAGCTTGGATCAGACAGCCTGCAGGGAAAGGACTGGAGTGGATTGGAATGAAATCAACTGGATACTCATTCTATAAAGACTCACTGAAGAACAAGTTCAGTATCAGCTTAGACTCTTCCAGCAACACAGTGACTCTAAACGGACAGAATGTGCAGCCTGAAGACACTGCTGTGTATTACTGTGCCAGAGAGCCACAGTGACACAAAGCATCAGTAGACCTGAACAAAAACCACTCAGTGCCTGAACACTTGTAACATGAAGCCACCAGAGGAGGAGCCCTCAGACCACTAATGATTTCAACACTGTTACAGTCTCCAGATTTTATGAACAGTTCTCAGTTTGAAATTTGTTATAATTGTTGATACATGAATGTATTGTATCCCACACAGAAAATAGTTTTGCTTTCACATAGTTTTACATAATGTGTAAAAAATAAAAAAAAAAGTAATGAAAAAGTAACCAGTTTTTTTAAATGCTCATTGTTTGACAAGAATTGAAAAATGCAGTTTTGGTGATGAGATTGCTGCTGATGAGCTCATTGAAACAGAAACAACCCAGGAGACACTGCAAATAAATAAATGATAGCAATATTAATTGCAAGGAGGGCTGACTTTGTCAAACTTTGCTTCACTAATATAGTTGTTTTAATGAATCAAAAGCACAAAGTATTTTTCGCAAGTGAATCCATTTGTCAGTGAAATCAGTGCTGTAAAAACGCTCATGTAACATACTCTTCTCTTGTATTTGAACAATATCTGAGTCAAATATATTAGCTCCTCCCTCATAAAATCCCAGTGCAAATCCAGAGTTTTCAGAAGGTATATGTCTGTCCTCCCACTGGCTTCTTGGTTAGTGTGTAGCAGTTCACATCTTCAGTCTCAAGATGATGGACAAACTGTCTGTTCTGCTGACAGCGCTCTGTCTGCCCTGTAAGTTACTCTATGCTGCAATACCACGAAAAAAATTGCAAACATTTAATGTTCTGTGCTCTCTCATTCTCATTTTTCTTTTATCACATCTGTTTCTTTGGCAGGTTTGAATGGCCAGGCTCTGGAGTCCATTCCCTCCACTTCAGTGTTGAAAAAACCTGGAGAAGCCCTCAGTCTCTCCTGCAGGGGAACTGGATTTACTTTCAGTCAGTATGGAATGCACTGGATCAGACAACCTGCAGGGAAAGCACTGGAATGGATGGGGCTAATTTGGTATGATGCAAGTAAAACAATTTATGCAAGCAGTGTGCAAGGACGTATAGAAATCACCAGAGATAATAGCAACAGCATGGTGTATCTGAGACTGTCCAACCTAAAGCCTGAGGACTCTGCTGTGTATTACTGTGCCAGACACACACTGATACATGGAAGCAGAGAGGCTTTACAAAAACCTAAAACATCAGATGTTTACAATCACCAGCAGGGGCAGCAAGAGATCATCTAAAATAATAATAAGCCAACATCATACCTCCACATACCCAGAAAATAAATAAATAAATAAATAGCACACTGTGAAAACACCAGCAGAGGCTGTGGTTGTGACTTCCTCTTTTTTTATGGTTTCTACCAACACATGCTTTTCTATAACAATGTACAGCTAATAATGTTCCCATCTATTTGTTTGTATCTTATTTTGTAAGGCAGGTGTGAGGCATTTTCTGTTATAATTCATCTAACTATCATAATAGTTATATAATGATCAAAATTACCCAAATTGAACAGATAATGAATGAAAAAGGTGTTAAGGACAAAACTAAGACATTAGCATTAGGCCTTATCCAGCAGGGAGAAAACAGCTCTCTCATTTTATATAGAGTCTCTGAGTTAATGTTTCAAAGTAGGACAAATGAGTAAAAAAAACAACCTATATAATTCCAAGCTTTGACAAAGGACAGTCCTGTCATTTTATAGCCTGTCAGTGTCCTTCTTTATGCAAATTGAACTTCCTCACAGTCTGCTATAAAGACTTGATATCATGCTGTCAGCTGCAGCAGAAGAAGAAAGCTCCCATCAGATCACCTTCAATACCAACCATGTTCTCTGTAGCTCTGCTGCTGCTGCTGGCTGCTGGATCCTGTGAGTCTCACTGAGGCAGAGACACTGACAGTATGATCACAGCACACTGACTGTTCACTCTTATTACACTCATTCAATATTCAACATGTTTTCCTCCACAGGTGTGAAGTGTCAACAGTTGACACAGCCAGCCTCTGTGACTGTGCAGCCAGGTCAACGTCTGACCATCACCTGTCAGGTCTCTTATTCTATCAGTACCTACTGGACAGCTTGGATCAGACAGCCTGCAGGAAAAGGACTGGAGTGGATTGGAGGATCAGGTGTTGGACACAGCACATTTTACAAAGATTCACTGAAGAACAAGTTCAGTATCAGCTTAGACTCTTCCAGCAAGACAGTGACTCTAAACGGACAGAATGTGCAGCCTGAAGACACTGCTGTGTATTACTGTGCCAGAGACACACAGTGACACAAAGCATCAGTAGACCTGAACAAAAACCCCTCAGTGCCTGAACACTTGTAACATGAAGCCACCAGAGGAGGAGCCCTCAGACCACTAATGATTTCAACACCAGCTCACTGTTACAGTACAGAGAGAAATATAACATTAATGTATTGTAACCCATCAAACGTCATCCAGTATTAGTGATATCAGATATCAGCATCCACCGCTGTCGTATGCTATATATGTTGTGTAACACAGTAAAACACACTGACAAGATTATGAGTTTGATCATTGTTGAAGATATCCCATGCATCACAGCACACAACAACTTCGGGGCAGTTTGTTTTAACCGAGTAGTGCTGTGGGCTGTCCTCGTCAGTCTCCATGACCGGGAGAGTGCTGGACTAGGCCTACCGAATCGGAACCGGGTCACCAATAGGTAACATTAAATCCAAACATCAAACACCACAAACTATTTTCATATGTTGTGAAGAGAGTGAATGAAATGTGGAATTTCTGTTTGCAGGTCTTGTAGATATGCTGCATATCGTCAGTACGTGGTGGATGCATGGCTGGCTGGGGAAAAGAATCCGCAGAGTCATTCCTTCATGTGCCGTGTTGTCTTTCGACTGAAATTACATCTGAATGCAGCGCAATGTGGCATTTTCTCTGTGATAAGCGTCAGGTAGCAGCAGCCGTCAGGTAAACAACTCACTTCCTTTAACAGAGCAACCATTCTATGTCATCACCCTGGCATGCATTGTGCGTGTAAAACAATGGCATGGTAAAAATATGTTGTAAACACTGAGGAATTTTAAAGCAATGACAACATTGCATGTCTTTCTAATAAAATATTTTAGTACAATAGAGAAATTGTGGCTTATTGAGCCCTACATGTCTAACTAGTCGGGGTTCCTTTAAAGAATCACAGAGCTACAGCCCAAAGAACAACAACAGAAACCTCTTTGCCAAAATATATTTGTAATATGGCTCTTACCTTACTAATTTCGCCGTAAAATGCGTGTTGTTTCATGCTCCGTTCGCGTACTACTGGAAGTTGTCCGTCATTCAAATGAATCCGGGTGGGATAAAAAGGTTCCTGGGGAACAAAAACAATGTCAATCTCGTTTTGGTCGGTATAGCGTCATTCTATTGGCTCTGACGAATTAAACGAGGTGTCAATCACTCAAATCGGCCAAGCCGTCGCGGAGATACGGGCCTCCAAAGCTCAGACTAGAAACTCAGGTTCAAATATAGTATTGGTCTGTTTGGAGTGTGAAGAGGAAAAAAAACTTAACAGGAAGTTCTATGTGTATACCCTAAACATCAGTCGGGATTTACAGAAACAAAAAATGAAAGAAATAGGATTGTACATGACAAAAATCACATGCAAACATGGTACAATTTTGGAGAGCTCGTCTGAATTTATGTGCTAAAACCTCTCTAATATTCTTCTGCTTCACTTTATCAGAATCAACCTTTGCAGAGTTAATGTTCACATATTGTACTATGATGTGATAGAAGTTTAGAGCTGCTGCTGCATCATTCCAAAGGGATACTCATCCTAAAAATGCTTTTTTTTTTTTAGGCAAACCTCAAAATATTTCATCTGTGCTGTGTGCCATCTTCATTTACTCTTCACATATAACACATATACTGATATTTACACATCTTAACAAATCTCACAAGTGTTCCCTTTACCATGACACCAAAAGTATTCAAATAGACCCTGTGGTTACAGAGATTTATTCATTTCATTATGGATATGTAATTTTCGAGCGGAGACCTATAAAATAGGGTTAGGGTTTATATTAAGTCAGGTTTGCTTCCAGGACATCATCACTTGGAAACAAACAATAAAAAACATAGTTATTACCAGAATCAGTCAGTTGTGGGGTGGAGGAGGTTGCTGAGATAAGGAGGGGCCTGATCATGGAGGACTTTTTCAGTGTAGAGGGAGAATTTAAATTGTGTCTGTTGGACAAGAATGATGTGGTAACCGGAGTGAGTGAGTGAGTAGCTTTGTTCTGGATGTACTTGAGTCTCAGGAGTTTGGAGGGTGTGCAATAAAGACTGCTATTACAGCAGTCAAGTCTGGATGGGATGAAGGCTTCGATCAGGTGATTCAGCAGCAGAAAGACAGAAATGAGCAGATATAAAATATCACAGGAGAGGGAGTGATGTTGTACTGTATATCGTCACGGCTGTGCGGCCTCGTACTGAACACAATTACAGCCGTGATGATATACAGTACAATATCACGACCTCGAGTGTGATATTGCTTTTATACAACAGTTCAACAACAGCTTAAACAGCAATGCTGAGTAAGGAAATGTCAACAAAAGGTGATGAAATAAATGATTTAAGTATGTGATGTAGCTCCACGAAGGAACTCACGAGCTACTTTGTATGTACATTGATCTGCAACTGTGTAACTTCGTCCGGTTCAGCTGATGAAACGTTGGATGTTGGCACGGCCGGATTCAGCTTCCACTCTCCCTAATCCTCATCAGATGATCATTGATAATTCTTGACCGTGTTCGCTTCATCTTTGCTCCTCTCCAGTTGTCGAGGTCGGCTGATGTTACACAAACACACCTGGAGGTCTGCACAGAAGAGTCCATGGCTTTCCTTTTCCTCGTCCTCTCTTGACGACCACTCATAATTTAATTCAAATGTAATTTTGGGGAAAATAGTTTGTGTCAATGTAACGAGTGTGACAGTTGGTTAATTAACGGTTGTATTTTATATTTATAACACCTGTGAGCGGAGTGATTTTACTGTTACAAGTCCCGGTGATGTCATACTCTATATCAGCACTCACGGAATGGCTCCAATCAAATTACTCGGTCGGAACTAACTGTTGTACTATAAATTCTGTTATAGAACTGGAAAATGCAGTTTTGGTGATGAGAAGAGAAGTTAGTGTGAAAGATTACTCCAATAATGTGGATGTATGATGAGATATATGACTGAAGCTGGGAGAGGGCAGTTCAGGTGATGATGAGAGAAGAGTCAGGTTCATTAAGTGTTCCTGTAGTTTCTGTCCACCACCTGTCTCCTTTCTGATACAAATCCTTTTCCACATATTCCTGATGAGCTCATTGAAACAGGAACAATTGAGGCAACATTGCGAATAAATGAATAAATAATAATATTTTCAAGGAGGGCTGTTTTTTTTTAAACTTTGCTTCACTAATATAGTTGTTTTAATGAATCAAAAGCACAAAGTATTGTCGCAAGTGAATCCATTTGTCAGTGAAATCAGTGCTGTAAAAACACTCATGTAACATACTCTTCTCTTCTATTTGAACAATATCTGAGCCAAATATATTAGCTCCTCCCTCATAAAATCCCAGTGCAAATCCAGAGTTTTCAGAAGGTATACTTCTGTCCTCCCACTGGCTTCTTGGCTAGTGTGTAGCAGTTCACATCTTCAGTCTCAAGATGATGGACAAACTGTCTGTTCTGCTGACAGCGCTCTGTCTGCCCTGTAAGTTACTCTATGCTGCAATACCATGAAACAATTCCAGACATTTGATGTTCTGCTTTGAGGTTCTCATTTTTCATGTTTCACATCTGTTTCTTTGGCAGGTTTGAATGGCCAGGCTCTGGAGTCCATTCCCTCCACTTCAGTGTTGAAAAAACCTGGAGAAGCCCTCAGTCTCTCCTGCAGGGGAACTGGATTTACTTTCAGTCAGTATGGAATGCACTGGATCAGACAACCTGCAGGGAAAGCACTGGAATGGATAGGGACTATTTGGTATGATGCAAGTAAAACAATTTATGCAAGCAGTGTGCAAGGACGTATAGAAATCACCAGAGATAATAGCAACAGCATGGTGTATCTGAGACTGTCCAACCTAAAGCCTGAGGACTCTGCTGTGTATTACTGTGCCAGACACACACTGATACATGGAAGCAGAGAGGCTTTACAAAAACCTAAAACCCCTGATGTTTACAATCACCAGCAGGGAGCAGCAAGAGATCATCGAAAATAATATGATCCAACATCATACCTCCACATACCCAGAAAATAAATAAATAAATAAATAAATAGCACACTGTGAAAGCACCAGCAGAGGCTGTGGTTTGTGACTACCTGTGTACAGACTCAATGTGTGCTTTCAGGGCAGGTGTTATTTCGAGAGGCCAAGTCCATTTCATCACTGATCCATTTAAACTTAACCAACAGCTGTTATGGCTGGAGAATAATTTCCGTACCAGGTTGATTTATACATTTACTTGGTTTCTTATTACAGGTGTGAAATATAATGAGCTGAGCTAACAAACATCTTTGACAGTCCATCAAGTTACAGTAAGACTCTGAATGTTACCTGCCAGCTCTGTAATTTTGTTATAGAGACTTTAATTAAAGCTTATAAAAAGAGAAATGAGTAAAAAAAAACCCAACCTATATAATTCCAAGCTTCGACAAAGGACAGTCCTGTCATTTGATAGCCTGTCAGTGTCCTTCTCTATGCAAAGTGAACTTCCTCACAGTCTGCTATAAAGACTTGATATCATGCTGTCAGCTGCAGCAGAAGAAGAGAAGCTCCCATCAGATCACCTTCAATACCAACCATGTTCTCTGTAGCTCTGCTGCTGCTGCTGGCTGCTGGATCCTGTGAGTCTCACTGAGGCAGAGACACTGACAGTATGATCACAGCACACTGACTGTTCACTCTTATTACACTCATTCAATATTCAACATGTTTTCCTCCACAGGTGTGAAGTGTCAACAGTTGACACAGCCAGCCTCTGTGACTGTGCAGCCAGGTCAACGTCTGACCATCACCTGTCAGGTCTCTTATTCTATGGGCAGCTATCGGACAGCTTGGATCAGACAGCCTGCAGGGAAAGGACTGGAGTGGATTGGAATGAAATATACTGGAGATTCATACTACAAAGATACACTGAAGAACAAGTTCAGTATCAGCTTAGACTCTTCCAGCAAGACAGTGACTCTAAATGGACAGAATGTGCAGCCTGAAGACACTGCTGTGTATTACTGTGCCAGAGAGACTCACAGTGACACAAAGCATCAGTAGACCTGAACAAAAACCCCTCAGTGCCTGAACACTTGTAACATGAAGCCACCAGAGGAGGAGCCCTCAGACCACTAATGATTTCAACACCAGCTCACTGTTACAACCATTTAAATACTTAGAGATTACAATGACTGACACATCATTGTTTGTATTCCCACAACATGACTGAATTGCACTTTTCTAAATTGTTAAACATGAAGTAATTAAATAAATTCAGTTAAATTGTCTTCAAAAGTTTGATTTTTGCTTAAAAATGTAGTTGTTTAAAAACAATTTATTGGTCTAATAATATGTAGCACAAGATTTTTTAACCAGAAAAATGCTAAAAAGTAGCAACAAGCAAAAACACAGCACAGAACTGAAACATGTAGGATGCCAGAGATTTTTGTCAAAACAAATGCATGAACTGTGGATTTCATTATTATTACACAAAATCTCAATTTTGACAAAAAATAACTTCAGAAGAAATGTTGCTCATCTTTGTTAAAGTAGCCCAAGCAAGGTAATTATCAAACCAAAACCAATGTAATAATATAAGTTCCAGTTACTAACTATTATTGACAAACAGTACCAATATCAAATTGTTTGTATGTTGCCTTGGACAAAATCCTCTGCTGTGTAAATAAGCATTATTCCAATGTTACAGTAAATTAAGGAAAACAATGACATCAGGTTAGAAATGGAACCCAAATCAAAGTTGCAAGAGATACACTGACATGTTCAAACTCAAAATACAGTTAGTCATATCACAAAAAATAAAGTTCTGTGGAGAGTGTGAACAAAGGAGGAGTCAATGCAAAACTCAGATATCTTCCACCTCTACTTATCTGACTGCAGAGAGGAGGACAGAGAACAGTGGACACACAGTTTAACATGATGGACTATAGGACAGGACTGCTGCTTTTAACTATCTGCTGGGCAGGTGAAGATTTTACCTGATCTTGAGTTGACATAATTCTTAATTGTGTTACAACTAAATTCATGTGGATTGATTTTATATCTTGACAGGTGTTGATGGTCAGACTCTGACAGAATCTGAACCAGTAATTAAAAGACCTGGAGAATCTCACAGACTGACCTGTACAGCCTGGATTAGACTTTGATGGCCACTGGATGACCTGGATCAGACAGGCTCCTGGAAAAGGACTGGAGTGGGTTGCCGCTATTTATGATAGTAGCAACATCCACTACTCTCAGTCAGTCCAAGGCCGGTTCACCATCTCCAGAGATAACAGCAGACAGCAGGTGTATCTGCAGATGAACAGTCTGAAGCCTGAAGATTCTGCTGTTTATTATTGTGCTCGTGAGCCACAGTGACTGGAGTTGGTTGAGCAGCTGTACAAAAACCTACACCACTTCTTTTAGGCTGGCAGAGCCTAAGCATGAAATACTTCTGTAGTATATGTCATACATTCTGTAGTATATGTCATACATTTTTTTAAACTATTTTTTTGTTTACATTACAAATATAAGAACACATTAACTTTGTCCCTGCAATACATAAAGTCCTGAAAACTGTTGCTGGGGAAGATTTACTCTAAACATGAAACACAAAAAAAATCAAAAACCACTTGTTCATAAAAGGGCCAAAGACAGCACAACAACATGATAACTGAAATTAAACCACTTTACATTTCTACAAATGAAGACACACTTATGTTTGTAAGTTATGTGGAATCTACATTGAGTCATAATATGAATGAAAAATAATGTTGCTTTTCCTTCATAAAATCACCAGAGGGCAGTCAGTGTCAAGTTTCTGTCTCTTCTGTGACTTAAAGGAGACACTCAGATCTGCTGTTCTCATTGACCTTAACTGACTGATACTCAAACCATGGAGAGTTCATATTTCTCTATTGTACATCAATAGGTAGACGAGGGGATTTCTGAAGTTTAATTAAAATAATTTCTGAAGAGGTGGTGGGTCCAGCACAGAATACAAAGATTCACTGAAGAACAAGTTCAGTATCAGCAAGACAGTGACTCTAAACGGACAGAATGTGCAGCCTGAAGACACTGCTGTGTATTACTGTGCCAGAGAGCCACAGTGACAAAAAGCATCAGTGGACCTGAACAAAAACCCCTCAGTGCCTGAACACTTGTAACATGAAGCCACCAGAGGAGGAGCCCTCAGACCACTAATGATTTCAACACCAGCTCACTGTTACAGTACAGAGAGAAACAGACTTTAGATTTTATAAACCATTCTTCATTAACTCTAACAGCAGCTGTTTTCATTAATCTAAATACTCTGACATCACCAGTGATGGACTAATCTACTGTAGAGATGAATCCTCAAACACAGTTTCTCCTTCCCAACATCATTGTTAAAGAAACAAACCCAAACAAAAATAACACATGCAGTTATTCTAAGAATCATAATTCCATCAGTGACTACATCAATAGTCTTCAGACAACTCAAAGTAAAATTACAGAAAAGTTTGTTTTCATCAACAATGCAAAGTGTCCAATCCGTTTAATCTGACTTCCAAAAATGTATTTACACTGTGTTACCTTATTCAAATAAGTGGGCCTTGTGTGTTGCCTCATAAAGAAGTGGTGTGTGTGTGTCAGTGAGAGGACAGAAGAGCTCACATCAGTTCAGCTTCAACATCGACCATGTTTTCTGTAGCTCTGATACTGCTGCTGGCAGCTGGATCCTGTGAGGAGCTTTCAGTGGATTCACACTAATAAACACATTAGAAACACTGAATAGTCAGATGAATGATGGAGATAATGTTGATTTGTGTTTCCACAGGTGTGAACAGTATTGATCTCATCCAGCCAGACTCAATGGCTGTGCAGCCTGGACAGTCTTTGACCATCACCTGTCAGGTCTCTGGTTATTCTTTGACTGATGGCAGCTATGCAACAGGTTGGATCAGACAGCGTGAAGGAAAACCAATGGACTGGATTATACATCGGTGGGGTGGAGGAAACTTACCAAAATACTGCTCTGAAGAACAAGTTCAGCTACAGCAGAGACACTTCTGCCAGCAGAGTGACATTAACAGGACAGAATCTGCAGCCTGAGGACACAGCTGTGTATTACTGTGTGCGTGTGAGCGACACAGTGATACAAACCACCAACAGACCTGCACAAATATCCAGCAACCATGTGACTCAACCACACACACATGCTGATAATGAGAGCTATAAATAGGAAAGTAATGGACAGTGAAATAGCTTACTTTAAAATGTGTCTGTGTTGAAGGAGAAAAAGCAGTTTAGTAAATAAAAGTAATGTAACTAAAGTAAATTAAAAAATGGCTCCCACTAATCAACTAATCATGGACATGTCAGAGAAGTTTTCAGTTGAAGATACTGTGTTTAGTAATTCACAGTTTGCCTGCTCTTGAAGAAAAGATATTCTATTTTAAAACATCAGTGTTCCATGTTCCCTTTTTAAACCTGTAGGAACTCTTCTTCCCTCAGTACAAAGACACCATCAGCAACTTAGTAGCTCATGTTATTCTGTTGACTTCAGGCAGCTTCTGTTTGTCTGCTGCTGATAGACAACAACTACCTCACATAAAAAGAGGTGTAAATAAACAAGAATAAAATGCATGATGTTTTTCATTTTCAAATATCCAAAGCTAATAAAAGAAGTTCAGAGCTGTAATGATGAACAATAATTTAAATTTTAGTCCTCTCTGACTTTAAATAAATCTCTATATTTTTGGGTGTCACAAATGTTTCACCTTTCCTGAATGTTAAAAGTATCTTCTGTCCCTGTTTTAAAACTCTAGAGTGCAGACAAGATCTGGCTTTAACACTTATCCTAGTGACATCTATAAACAGGAAGAAATGACAGAAGAAAAGAAGTGATTGTTTTTACTTAATTGTTTTCAGCTCTTAATGTGCCAGATATTAATGTCCTCCTCCTAATGATCACCTGTTACCAACCTTTCTGCCATGAAATAACCATAAATCTGTCACAATGCCAAATCCAGGCGTGTTGTGCATCACTGCTTCACTAATGGTTGCTTCTACATTATTGTTGTGGTAATGTTGATGATCAAGTTGCTCCATTTCAAACAAGACAAACTTTTTTTTAACGTAAAAACTTATGTGAGCATTATTTGGTCACTAAACATTCTTTCCAAATTCACCAAAGAAGAGTCGTATCAGTTGTTTCATCCCTGTGAGGAGGAGTCAATGCAAAACTCAGATATCTTCCACCTCTACTTATCTGACTGCAGAGAGGAGGACAGAGAACAGTGGACACACAGTTTAACATGATGGACTATAGGACAGGACTGCTGCTTTTAACTATCTGCTGGGCAGGTGAAGGTTTTACCTGATGTTAATCTGGTATATTTGAGTTGAGCTACCAAAGTAAAGAACAACATGCATATATTTATTCTCTTGACAGGTGCTGATGGTCAGACTCTGACAGAATCTGAACCAGTGATTAAAAGGCCTGGAGAATCTCACAGACTGACCTGTACAGCCTCTGGATTGTCAATCAGTGGCTACGAGATGCACTGGGTCAGACAGGCTCCTGGAAAAGGACTGGAGTGGATCGCTTATATTAGCAATGGTGGCACCACATATTACTCTCAGTCAGTTCAAGGCCGGTTCACCATCTCCAGAGACAACAGCAGACAGCAGGTGTATCTGCAGATGAACAGTCTGAAGACTGAAGATTCTGTTGTTATTATTGTGCTCGAGACACACAGTGACTGGAGTTGGTTGAGCAGCTGTACAAAAACCTACAATGCACTTCGTCTTTCAGGCTGTTAGAGCCTAAGCATTAAGTATTTTTTTTTGTATTTCTATAAGATGTAATGCTGTATTTTCTGTATAATATTATATCTAATGGTTTATATTTTATGTTTTACATAACACATGTCATAAATAAATTAATTTCTGCACCTCTCACTGTACAAATTGAAAAAAAAGTGTTCTTGAGAAATACTTTTACAAATCACTAAACAAAAAGAAACCCTACCACACACAATAAACATCACTTTTTCATATAATGTCCAAAGACAGCCCAAAAATGTGGTCGCTGATGACGACACAATAAAATGATGTGCCCCCTAAAGTGAGTCATAATATGATTGTAAAAAAACCCAATGTTGTAGTTAATTACATCAAATCGATAAAGTTCAGTAAGTAAGGAAACAAATGAATTAATAAATGCAGTTCATAGTATATACATGCTAATGCAATAAATTTAGGCATTGATAGTTTACAGTAGGGTTAAACAAAGTTAACAGTGATTTAATTTATGTGAAGGACATTTTCTAAATGTTACTGTTCAGTGTGTAATAAAGTTACATCACTGTGTAAAGCAGAGGTTAGTTGTTGTCACTCTGCAGATATAATAACACTGAACAGACTCTTCTATTGGCTCCAGTCAGACCAACATTGATGCTTCATATGTTTGATTCTATGCAAAGTCAGTGAGCTTCCTTGTTACTCAGCTATAAAAACATCACATCAGGCTGTCAGTGGAGTTCACAGCACGTCAGTTTCAACATAAACCATGTTCTCTGTAGCTCTGCTGCTGCTGTTGGCAGCTGGATGTGAGTCTCTCTGGATTTGTCCAAGTCAACAGTTCTTTTGTTAAATTTGATCATTTGTTACAAAACATTTTCTCTTTTTAACAGGTGTGAAGTGTGAACAGTTGACACAGCCAGCCTCTGTGACTGTGCAGCCAGGTCAACGTCTGACCATCACCTGTCAGGTCTCTTATTCTGTTTATGGCTACTGGACAGCTTGGATCAGACAGCCTGCAGGGAAAGGACTGGAGTGGATTGGGAGCAAATATACTGGAGCTTCATACTACAAAGATTCACTGAAGAACAAGTTCAGTATCAGCTTAGACTCTTCCAGCAACACAGTGACTCTAAACGGACAGAATGTGCAGCCTGAAGACACTGCTGTGTATTACTGTGCCAGAGACACACAGTGACACAAAGCATCAGTAGACCTGAACAAAAACCCCTCAGTGCCTGAACACTTGTAACATGAAGCCACCAGAGGAGGAGCCCTCAGACCACTAATGATTTCAGCACCAGCTCACTGTTACAGTACAGAGAGAAACAGACTTTAGATTTTTTTGATCTAATGTAACAGCAACTATTTTCATCATATTTAATTCTGTGAAATCATTTTACTGACACATCATGATATTATAACAATTCACCATGGAATAAAATCAACCAAAGGAAAAGTTACAACGCTACTTTTAAATGTTAGGGGCGGATCAGGTGCGCGGTGTGTAATGCACACGAGAGATTAATTAATCGGCTTCGTCACAAAAAAAAAACACATTCTCACACTTTGTGGTTTTAAAACATTCAGAAAAAAACTGAAGATTAACGAATGAGGCACATATAGTTGAATTAATCATCAATCTTTAGTGCAATAAATTAAATCATGTCCGCGTCCGGACGGAAATAACACCAAACAATAGCGGCGTGGTCGCCGGTTCAACAAACAATTCAGAGGTTAACAAACACTTTTTCCGCGATATCTAAAGTTCACGTTCACAAAAATAACCTGAATAATCCCACAGTCAATCAAAGTCCCAGAAGCCGGTAAAAAAGAAAAATATACATATTAAAGGGAAGTTGGTTCGAGCACAATGAAGCGCCGCAGTTCACAAAAATAGACAAAGAACCACGCAATCTCACCACTCGTCCAGAAAGGTTGTGTTTTGAAATAATCCCACAAGGAACAAAAAAAATAATCCACGGAATTCGTTTTAATCCTAAAAGACATGAAAACTCTTGACACACCTCCAAACGCCGATTGATCATTGTTCTTCCCAGTCCATGCGTCACTTCCCCTTATAAACTTTTGACGCATCAACATGATAATAATATTTCAGTCCATACAATACCTGTGTACATATAAATGGCATCTGATAACATTCACCATACAACATTTACAGATGTGACAGCAGAACATGAAACATAATGAATTTTCCCATCAATAAATGCCTTGTGGAAAGTAGAACCAGGCGACCTTTACAATATGTATATGAATCTGTCAAGTGATGAAACAACTTCAGCTGACAACTTGGTTTAAATAGCTTGTGACAGGACAATAAGAGTAAATCCTCAAACATCAGTGTCTCTTTCATGACATCTTTATCTAAAACACCTGCACTTATTACCTGTATCATAATTTAATTACTCTTGAGCCAACTTCATGGTGATTTTAATGAGTTCAATTCTAGAAAAAGATATTTTACTCAACAATCTAAAAGGTGTATTATCTTTGTGTGAGATGAAGAACAACACCTGAACATCTCATCTTTATTTTGCTTCATTCAAATAAACCTTTACTGTCATCAGTATGTAAATCAGCCTCCTTGTGTGTTGCCTCATAAAGAAGTGAAGTGTGTGTGTGTGTGTCAGTGAGAGGACAGAAGAGCTCACATCAGTTCAGCTTCAACATCAACCATGTTCTCTGTAGCTCTGATACTGCTGCTGGCAGCTGGATCCTGTGAGGAGCTTTCAGTGGATTCACACTAATAAACACATTAGAAACACTGAATAGTCAGATGAATGATGGAGATAATGTTGATTTGTGTTTCCACAGGTGTGAACAGTATTGATCTCATCCAGCCAGACTCAATGGTTGTGCAGCCTGGACAGTCTTTGACCATCACCTGTCAGGTCTCTGGTTATTCTTTGACTGATAGCAGCTATTCAACAGGTTGGATCAGACAGCGTGAAGGAAAACCAATGGACTGGATTTTTCATATGTGGGGTGGAGGAAGCCTTAACCAAAATAATGCTCTGAAGAACAAGTTCAGCTACAGCAGAGACACTTCTGCCAGCAGAGTGACATTAACAGGACAGAATCTGCAGCCTGAGGACACAGCTGTGTATTACTGTGTGCGTTACCCCACAGTGATACAAACCACCAACAGACCTGCACAAATACCCAGCAACCATGTGACTCAACCACACACACATGCTGATAATGAAAGATAAATATAAAGAATGTCATTGGCAGTTTGTCCCTGAAATAGTTTACTTTAAAATGTGTATACATGCTCTTCTTTTATTGGTGTAAAGTGATACATGCAACAACAACAACAACAACAACAACAACAACAACAACTTATAATAATGATAAGTAGCAGTAGTAGTATTTTAGTGAACAAAAGTATAGCAAATAAATCAAGTTAAAAAATGGCTCCCTCTGTGTTAGGAAAGTTTTCAGGTGCTTAGTGTTTCACATTTTGCCAGCTCTGGTAGAAAGACACCACAAAGACACCATCAGCAACTCTCCTAATTTGTAACTGAACAACTGATATAGTTTTACGCACCTGTTTGCCTCACTATATTTGCCTGGAGTTTATTATGTGTAGCCTTTGCCTGGTGTGGCTTTGCTCTTTGTCCAGGTAGGCTGGCTCATGTTATTCTGTTGACTTCAGGCAGCTTCTGTTTGTCTGCTGCTGATAGACAACAACTACCTCACATAAAAAGAGGTGGAAATAAACAAGAATAAAATGCTTGATCTTTTTCATTTTCAAATATCCAAAGCTCATAAAAGAAGTTCTGAGCTGTAATGATGAACAATAATTAAAATGTTAGTCCTCTAAACATGTGTGACAACATGCATCTTCTGCTGTGAGGAGCACAGGGCTTTAAACAACTCTCTAACCTTTACTGAATGTTAAAAGTATCTACCATCCCTGTTTTAAAACTCTAGAGTGCAGACAAGATCTGGCTTTAACACTTATCCTAGTGACATCTATAAACAGGAAGAAATGACAGAGAAGGAAAGAAGTGATTGTTTTTACTTAATTGTTTTCAGCTCTTAATGTGCCAGATATTAATGTCCTCCTCCTAATGATCACCTGTTACCAACCTTTCTGCCATGAAATAACCATAAATCTGTCACAATGCCAAATCCAGGCGTGTTGTGCATCACTGCTTCACGAATGGTTGCTTTTAGATTTTTGTTGTAGTAATGTTGATGAACAAGTTGCTCCATTTCAAACACAAAAAACATTTTTTAATGTACAAACTTATGTGAACATTTCTTGGTCACTAAACATTCTGTCCAATTTCACCAAAGAAAAACTATATTACTATATTACTTATATTACTAAATCATCATATCTTGCTTATTCCACAACAGAACATCATTAAAACAGCTCCTCAGAGAAGACAGCAGCTGAACATATGAACCATAAACAGCATTTGTGCAGCAGTTTAATGGTTTTGCTAATTGTCTAACCTGAGATTTACAAGTCTTTTTACTTGTTATAGTTGGCAGGAGTTTGGAGTGGGGTCAAAACAACAATGTCCAATGACTATGGAGTGAGAGAATAAATGGATGTTTGAACTATAATTCAGCTGTACACTTGTTAACTGTCCTTATTGTCTACTGTTTATTTTACTCTTCTTCATGATATAAAAGAACACTTTCATAGATACATTTTAACAGATAATCCAGCAGACATCTTCCTGTGCAATACAGCTATTTTTGTGATTGCATATCGTCACACAGGTTTCAGTTCCCATGTAGCTAAAATCCTCTGGAGGCTCCAAGTTTCTCTGTATGTCTGTGGCTTTAAACTGCCACAACCTGAATACTGAAACTTTTAACAGTTAAAAATAAGACAACCTGCAGGAAAAGCTCTGGGATGGATGAGGAGAGGCCTCTCTGCTGCCACAAGAAACACTTCTGCCAGCAGTGTAAGAGGCTGTGTAGAAATCAGTAGAGATGATAGCAACAGCATGGTGTATCTGAGACTGTCCAACTTAAAGCCAGAGGACTCTGCTGTGTGTTACTGTGCCAGAGACTCACGCTCGTCAAAGGAAGCAGAGAGTTGAAAAACCTCCACAGACATTTTTACAAACACCAACAGGTGGCAGTAGAAGATAAGAAGTCAAATGACACTAAGGAGCGTATGACAGTGTCTCCACACTTTATTCAGAGTTTATGCTCCACATACACACATACAGTAGATTCACACTATGAAAACAACAGCTGATGTTGTGCTTTGTTACTTCTGTTTCTTAGTGTGATATTTAACAGAGTATTTTCTACAGCAGTTATGGTTCATAATGTTTCCATGACTGATTGTTTTAAATCAGGTGTTACAAATATGTGGTCATGTCTGTGCATAATTTTTCCAATACTTAAATGGTCCAACAAAAGCTGCTGAGGAGAATAAATAAATACACCTGTTTTGGTGTATTTATTTATTGTTGTTTAAACATTTCCATTGAATCAATTGAAAAGAATCTTCATCATTAAAATCTGAAGATGAAAGAATGATCGAAATCATATCTTATCCAGAGATGTGATGTGTTTGTCTTTGAGGAGGAGTCAACGCAAAACTCTGACCTCTTCCATCTCTACATATGTGTTGCAGAGTGAAGGACAGACACTAAATCACTGACATACACACTGTAGACTGGACAGAGACACCTGGCTTTTACAATGATCACACCTGATTACTGGGTTGTTTTTCTCATCCTGTCAATTAACTGGGCAGGTAAGAACTGTTATTGTTTTTCTGACAAAGCTCCTGGTACAAATACAATATGGCTGCATGACAGTAACTGATGAGCTGTTTAAATGTCTGTAGGTACTGAGGGTCAAACACTGACTGAGTCTGAACCAGCGATTAAAAGACCTGGAGAATCTCACAGACTGACCTGCACATATTCTGGGTTCAGTGGTGACATACATACTGCATGGGTCAGACAGGCTTCTGGAAAAGGACTGGAGTGGGTTGCTTATATCAGCAGTGGCAGTGGCTACATCTACTACTCTCAGTCAGTCAAAGGCCGGTTCACCATCTCCAGAGTTGGTTGAGCAGCTGTACAAAAACCTACAGTAACCCCTCTGACTGGGCTGATAAACAACAACTGTCTTTGCTTTGGGCTCAAAGGAAATGACTGCATGTGCTAATTTAGGAGCAGTATACAGAATCAGGGGCTGAAGGTGCAGACTCTGACCAAGGCACAATGAATGCACTAAAACACTGAATATGATGCTAAGATAGGGAGAAAAGAATAACCTGATCATGAGACACCACTTTGATCCAACTGTAATTATAAAACTGGAACAGCAGGACTTCTGAACACTTCACCCAGAGTCCCACAGGCCACTCTTTATCTGATATTGTACCAAATGTAAAAAGACAAAAACAAAACAATAAATAAACATTATAGATCATTGCAGTGAAATAATTGTGTCAATTGTGTCAATCATCTTCCAGGCTGCACAAGCATTGAGAATTCATGATGTATTTGGTGATATCATTCGTAACAATATCATTTGCATTAAAATACATTACATCATGTTTTTATTTCTTATATTCTGTATTATATGTCTTTTGATATCCTATAGTTTCCATTAGAAACATTTCCTGAATGAAACCATGAATTCATCTTTGTCCCTGCATTATGAAGTCCTGAAAACTGAGGGATATTATTTCTAAACATAAAATACATAAAGAGGTTTTTCATATTGTAGGCTACAGCAAATACAGTGATCATGCCAGTACAGTAAGTGAACCAGTAAATGAATTAATAAATGCAGTAAGTAGATGATACAAAATATTGAGAGTAAAACAAAGTTAGCAATGGTTGCATGCAAATACTGGAATATGGATCAGATGTAAAGCAGAGTTGATTTGTTGTCACTCTGCAGATATAATAACACTGAACAGACTCTTCTATTGGCTCCAGTCAGACCAACATTGATGCTTCATATGTTTGATTCTATGCAAACTCAGTGAGCTTCCTTGTTACTCAGCTATAAAAACATCACATCAGGCTGTCAGTGGAGTTCACAGCACGTCAGTTTCAACATAAACCATGTTCTCTGTAGCTCTGCTGCTGCTGTTGGCAGCTGGATGTGAGTCTCTCTGGATTTGTCAAAGTCAACACTTCTTCTTTTGCTCTATAACTTGATCATTTATTACAAAACGTTTTCTCTTTTTAACAGGTGTGAAGTGTGAACAGTTGACACAGCCAGCCTCTGTGACTGTGCAGCCAGGTAAGCCAGGTAAGTTGATAGTAGAATTATAACCGTGTTAGTGACTGGCTCAGTATTTAGCCAACTTCATAGCAGTGTTAATTATTCAACATACAGGAAATTCTAAATTGTGTTTGTCAGATATATAAGTTCCACCTTCTCTTTGTGTGTGATGAAGAACAACACGTGAACATTTTGTCTTCATTTTGATTCATTTAAACAAACAGTAAACAGAACAGAAACACAGTAAACGACTTACAAGTGTTGGATGTCAGAATTTCCCTCAAAGAAATGTTTAAAGAATTCTGTTCTGATTGCGATGCGCAAAATCAAAACAAAAATGAATCAACCTGCAGGAGAAACATGGAGATGATTCTTTATAAAAAGATAAAAAATAAATAAAAACTATGTCAGACACAGTAAATCCATATAATAAAATACATTTTGGGGAGAGATTAAACAGAAGACACTCCACATTTGAAAAGGAGGAGTCAATGCAAAACTCAGATATCTTCCACCTCTACTTATCTGACTGCAGAGAGGAGGACAGAGAACAGTGGACACACAGTTTAACATGATGGACTATAGGACAGGACTGCTGCTTTTAACTATCTGCTGGGCAGGTGAAGGTTTTCACTCATCTTGAGCTGACACATTTTTATTTGTGCTTCCAATGAAATGCATGACATGCGAATACTTTTGTCTTGACAGGTGTTGATGGTCAGACTCTAACTCAGTCTGAACCAGTGATTAAAAGGCCTGGAGAAACTCACAGACTGACCTGTACAGCCTCTGGATTCTCATTCAGCAGCTATGACATGAACTGGGTCCGACAGGCTCCTGGAAAAGGACTGGAGTGGATTGCCTGGATTGATGATGGCAGTGGTAGCAGCAAATCCTACTCTCAGTCAGTTCGAGGCCGGTTCACCATCTCCAGAGACAACAGCAGACAGCAGCTGTATCTGCAGATGAACAGTCTGAAGACTGAAGATTCTGCTGTTTATTATTGTGCTCGAGACACACAGTGACTGGAGTTGGTTGAGCAGCTGTACAAAAACCTCATCTAGCAACAATTAAACACAGAAATTAAACAAAATATCTTGTTTTTTATCACTACTACCTCACATAACAGCCAGAGACAGTGAAACAATCTGCTGAAATCAATGTACAGTATGATTGAAAGAAATGCTACATGTACATATTTAAGCCACATAAATGTATTTATTATATGACATATGAAGCAGGACACAACATTGTAGTGAAAGATAATGCTGCAGTTCTTCATATAAGAACCTCTTTGTTCTTGTGCCTGAGAGACATTGTGATGAAAGCTGAATGAATAAGTGATACTGCAATGAGACAAACTTTCACTTCTTGGGCTGATAGAGGAAAAACTATGTCTTACTTTGTCACATTCTTCCTCTGTGAGCAGTAATCCACCTCAAAATTCTGCTGTTTATTATTGTGCTCGGCACACACAGTGACTGGAGTTGGTTGAGCAGCTGTACAAAAACCTACAGTATCTTCCAGGCTGCACAAGCATTGAGAATGTATGATGAATTTGTTTATATCATTAGTATCAATTATATCTACATTAAAATACATTACATCATGTTTTTAACTCTTATATTCTGTATTATATGTCTTTGGATATCCTATAGTTTCCATTAGAAACATTTCCTGAATGAAACCATGAATTCATCTTTGTCCCTGCATTATGAAGTCCTGAAAACTGAGGGATGTTATTTCTCAACATGTAACAATATATAGAGAGGTTTTTCATTGTACAGCAAATACAGTGATCATGTCAGTACAGTAAGTGATCCAGTAAATGAATTAATAAATGCAGAAAGTAGATGATACAAAATGTTGACAGTAAAAAAAAAGTTAGCAATGGTTGCATGCAAATGCTGGAATATGGATCAAATGTAAAGCAGAGGTGATTTGTTGTCACTCTGCAGATATAATAACACTGAACAGACTCTTCTATTGGCTCCACTCAGACCAACATTGATGCTTCATATGTTTGATTCTATGCAAACTCAGTGAGCTTCCTTGTTACTCAGCTATAAAAACATCACATCAGGCTGTCAGTGGAGTTCACAGCACGTCAGTTTCAACATAAACCATGTTCTCTGTAGCTCTGCTGCTGCTGTTGGCTGCTGGATGTGAGTCTCTCTGGATTTGTCAAAGTCAACACTTCTTCTTTTGCTCTATAATTTATAACATTTTTTTTGTTTGTTTGTTTTTAACAGGTGTGAAGTGTGAACAGTTGACACAGCCAGCGTCTGTGACTGTGCAGCCACGTCAACGTCTGACCATCACCTGTCAGGTCTCTTATTCTGTTAGTGGCTACTGGACAGCTTGGAGCAGACAGCCTGCAGGGAAAGGACTGGAGTGGATTGGAATGAAATATACTGGAGGCACTCACTACAAAGATTCACTGAAGAATAAGTTCAGTATCAGCTTAGACTCTTCCAGCAACACAGTGACTCTAAACGGACAGAATGTGCAGCCTGAAGACACTGCTGTGTATTACTGTGCAAGATACACACACTGGTTCAAAGAAGCAGAGAGGCTGTACAAAAACTCCACAGACATTTTTTTCACAAAGACCTACAGGTTCACAAATGCTGCCAAAGAGAATGATAAATACCTCTAATCTGAATATAAATAAAAGTTACAGTTGAATAACTTGAAAAGAATCTGCATCATTAAAAATATATATGATCATGATGTAAAAGAATGATATAACTCACAGTGATGTGATGACAAAACCACTGACTGTATATGTATCTCTATAAACTGTCTGTGTACAAAACATTATACAAATATTCTCCTTTCACTCACTGAGACATATGAAACATAGAAATATTTCATTTCATTTCATTTCATTTCATTTCATTTCTATGCTGCGAACAAAATGGGATTTTCTGTTTATTTGGTTTAACAACTGTGAAAAAATGCTTATAATGGTGGGGAAACCAGTGATTTTTAGAAACTGCATTCACATTTCAAAAAAACTCCACAACATGCTGCGTTTTACAGTGGATTCCATTTTGATTATCAAATTATTCCATCTATGTTTTCTGAATCACAAAAATCATATGGCCTTAGAGATGAAGAACAACACCTCCAGTCAGCTGATTTACTATCATCACTACTGTATGTAAATCAGCCTCCTTGTGTGTTGCCTCATAAAGAAGTGAAGTGTGTGTGTGTCAGTGAGAGGACAGAAGAGCTCACATCAGTTCAGCTTCAACATCAACCATGTTCTCTGTAGCTCTGATACTGCTGCTGGCAGCTGGATCCTGTGAGGAGCTTTCAGTGGATTCACACTAATAAACACATTAGAAACACTGAATAGTCAGATGAATGATGGAGATAATGTTGATTTGTGTTTCCACAGGTGTGAACAGTATTGATCTCATCCAGCCAGACTCAATGGTTGTGCAGCCTGGACAGTCTTTGACCATCACCTGTCAGGTCTCTGGTTATTCTTTGACTGATAACAGCTATGCAACAGGTTGGATCAGACAGCGTGAAGGAAAACCAATGGACTGGATTTTCGATCAGTGGGGAGGGAGTAGTGGCAGCTTTTATCAAAATGCTGCTCTGAAGAACAAGTTCAGCTACAGCAGAGACATGTCTGGCACAGTGACTATTAACGGACAGAATCTGCAGCCTGAGGACACAGCTGTGTATTACTGTGTGAGTGTGAGCGACACAGTGATACAAACCACCAACAGACCTGCACAAATACCCAGCAACCATGTGACTCAACCACACACACATGTGCTGATAATGAAAGATATAAATAAGGAAAGTAATGGACAGTGAAATAGCTTACTTTAAAATGTGTATCTGTGTTGAAGGAGAAAAAGCAGTTTAGTAAATAAAAGTAATGCTCCCACTAATCAACTGATCATGAACATGTCAGAGAAGTTTTCATTTGAAGATGCTGTGTTTAGTAATTCACAGTTTGCCTGTTCTTGAAGTTACTGTTCAGTGTGTAATAAAGTCACATCACTGTGTAAAGCAGAGGTGATTTGTTGTCACTCTGCAGATATAATCACACTGAACAGACTCTTCTATTGGCTCCAGTCAGACCAACATTGATGCTTCATATGTTTGATTCTATGCAAAGTCAGTGAGCTTCCTTGTTACTCAGCTATAAAAATATCACATCAGGCTGTCAGTGGAGTTCACAGCACGTCAGTTTCAACATAAACCATGTTCTCTGTAGCTCTGCTGCTGCTGTTGGCAGCTGGATGTGAGTCTCTCTGGATTTGTCAAAGTCAACCGTTCTTCTTTTATTAATTTGATCATTTATTACAAAACGTTTTCTCTTTTAACATGTGTGAAGTGTGAACAGTTGACACAGCCAGCCTCTGTGACTGTGCAGCCAGGTCAACGTCTGACCATCACCTGTCAGGTCTCTTATTCTGTGGACAGCTACTACACAAATTGGATCAGACAGCCTGCAGGGAAAGGACTGGAGTGGATTGGAGAAGCACGTGTTGGATCCACCACATTTTACAAAGATTCACTGAAGAACAAGTTCAGTATCAGCTTAGACTCTTCCAGCAAGACAGTGACTCTAAACGGACAGAATGTGCAGCCTGAAGACACTGCTGTGTATTACTGTGCCAGAGAGCCACAGTGACACAAAGCATCAGTAGACCTGAACAAAAACCCCTCAGTGCCTGAACACTTGTAACATGAAGCCACCAGAGGAGGAGCCCTCAGACCACTAATGATTTCAACACCAGCTCACTGTTAACAGCCATTTAAATACCTGGAGGTTTCAATCACTGATACATCATTGAATGTAATTTCACAATGAAAATGTAATTATCTAATACACACATACATTCATTTATTAAACAAATTAATGCAAATAAATGGAGCTGAATTTTCGTCAGGAATTGAAGAGTGTGTTTGTTTCCCTTGCCTTAATTATACTTGGCAAGTGCAATTTACTGACCCTTGAAGCTGATAACTTAATGTTTTTCATGATCATTTCTGATGATTTTGAAACTGTTTTTTGTAATTAAATTAAAAGATATTCCATTCGCATAAACTGTAAGCAGAAAAAAATCAACGTAACAATTACAGTGTATTCTATGTGGTCTTTTGTCTATGTGTGGAGATTGGCCCAGGTTGATGTTAGATTCTCAATCTGACTTGTTATCATAGTCAGGTCCTGTGGATCAATAGTCTGTTGAGTTATATGTTAATGCTGATTGTTAATATGAAATTTAAATTGACATTTTACACAATTAAAATCCTCCTGGACATCCACCTGTAACAAACTGAGATTCTTGTCCATTTCAGTTGTTTCCTCCCTGTGAGGAGGAGTCAATGCAAAACTCAGATATCTTCCACCTCTACTTATCTGACTGCAGAGAGGAGGACAGAGAACAGTGGACACACAGTTTAACATGATGGACTATAGGACAGGACTGCTGCTTTTAACTATCTGCTGGGCAGGTGAAGATTTTCATAGGCCCTAATTTTCAATTGCTTTCATTTGTGTCATCAGCTTATTTAACTGTATATATTTTTTTATCATCCTGACAGATGTTGATGGTCAGACTCTGACTCAGTCTGAGCCAGTGACTAAAAAGCCTGGAGAATCTCACAGACTGACCTGTACAGCCTCTGGATTCACATTCAGCAGCTACCCTATGAACTGGGTCAGACAGGCTCCTGGAAAAGGACTGGAGTGGATTGCTTTCATACACACAGACAGTTCTCCTATCTATTACTCCCAGTCAGTCCAGGGTAGATTCACCATCTCCAGAGATGACTCCAGCAGTAAAGTCTATCTACAGATGAACAGTCTGAAGAGCGAGGACACAGCAGTGTATTACTGTGCCAGAAGAGACACAGTGAGAGACAATAATAGGAGACTCATACAAAAACTACTTCCTCTATTTACTACCATCACTAGGATCATTCAGTTGTCTCTTTATCACTTTTCTTTAAAATAATGTTAACTAAATTGTCCGTATGTCATCATGAGCACATGCATGAAGATCATGCAAAAAATATATATTTTGGTAACTGAAAAATCAAAACTTTCCACCTGATTTTCAGATTGTGCGTCAGTAGTGTTTTTATGAAAATGACTTTTCTATGTAAAAACAACCTCCTCATACAGTCTTGAAGTTAACACATTTTACAGCCATATGAAAGGAAAAAAAGCTTTTCCTGACGCATTTAGATATTTAAGAGGTCAAACCTTGTTGCCACTTTTTCTCTCTTGTTTTTCAAATATCCTCTTACTTGATACATTATTTTTGTATTTCTGCACATCCATCAAGCATTTAACAAAAAACACAGTAAAGGTGACTTGTTCACAAAAGGGCCAAAGACAGCACAACAATCTGCATCTAATTAAGACACAATCATGTCTGTTTATTATATGAAATGAAGAGAGTCAGAATACGAGTGGAAATTAATGTTGCAGTTTCTTTAATAAAATCACTAGAGGGCAGTCAGCGTCAAGCTTATCTTTCCTCTGTTACTAAAAGGAGACACTCATCTGCTGTTCTCACTGATCTTAACTGACTGAAACTCAAACCCTGAACTGAACTAAAGCTTAAAGCTTTAAATACAGATGTTTTTCATATTTGCTGAAATTATGGTGATATATCAGTGACAGGATCATTGTTACGTTTTGACTACAGACAACTATCAAAAAAGATGTGAGAGAATAATAAAAGTTTGATGCAATAAAGTTATCTGTGTTTGAATATGGAGGAAATGTAGCTACATCTCTAGATGTGCAGGAATATATGTGTCTTTATTTGGTCTGTGTCACATTTTCATATATATTCCATATAAAATGAATATAACAAACCAAATAAAAAAACAAATTTAAAACACATATAAATCACAAAGCATGATGTTTGATCAGGACTGCTGTTGATTTCTGACACAACAACACAGATGAAGGGAAATTGTGTTGAATATTACAAAAAAATAACTTATAAATATATGAGTCACCACTTTGCAGTGTGTCTCACATTTCAGTTCCTGTGCAGCTGTTTCTCAACATCTGCAAACACTGAAACAGCATCAGATTGAAGTTGTCATATTACTTACATGATCCTGGGTACTGTCACTGTATAGTGAGTGAGCAAATGATTTTGAATTAATGCTGCAACTGCAAGAAAAGTTGTGCTCATACACTGAGATACACTGAACACTGAACTTGACATACACTGAACAGACTCTTCTATTGGCTCCAGTCAGACCAACATTGATGCTTCATATGTTTGATTCTATGCAAACTCAGTGAGCTTCCTTGTTACTCAGCTATAAAAACATCACATCAGGCTGTCAGTGGAGTTCACAGCACGTCAGTTTCAACATAAACCATGTTCTCTGTAGCTCTGCTGCTGCTGTTGGCAGCTGGATGTGAGTCTCTCTGGATTTGTCAAAGTCAGCAGTTTGTCTTTGTTAATTTGATCATTTCTTACAAAACATTTTCTCTTTTTAACAGGTGTGAAGTGTGAACAGTTGACACAGCCAGCCTCTGTGACTGTGCAGCCAGGTCAACGTCTGACCATCACCTGTCAGGTCTCTTATTCTGTTAGTAGCTACTGGACAAATTGGATCAGACAGCCTGCAGGGAAAGGACTGGAGTGGATTGGACGAGCAGCTGGATCCAGCACATACTACAAAGATTCGCTGAAGAACAAGTTCAGTATCAGCACTGACTCTTCCACGAAAACAGTGACTCTAAACGGACAGAATGTGCAGCCTGAAGACACTGCTGTGTATTACTGTGCCAGAGACACAGTGACACAAAGCATCAGTAGACCTGAACAAAAACCCCTCAGTGCCTGAACACTTGTAACATGAAGCCACCAGAGGAGGAGCCCTCAGACCACTAATGATTTCAACACACGTTACAGTAAAAAGGGAAGCAGGCTTTAGCTTGTATAAATGGTTCTTAAATAAATCTAATAGCAGCTGTCTTCCTCAGTTTAAATACTCTAACATTACTACAATTGATACATCACTGTATATATTTAAGAGATAGATAGATATTCCTCACCATTACTTACATGCTGCATTAAGAAATGCACTGCAGTATGTCAGGTTACATGCTGCAACATTCTTTCATGGATGTGCATCATTAACCAAATTTTCAGCATATTCCCTCTTTGTCTTACACCAGTGTTTGTTGGATTATTGTTGGTAATGAATCACTGGCACAGTGAAGGTTGACAATAAACAGTCACATCTTGCTGCACATGTTGCTGCAAATTGAAACTGCATGTCACAGAAACATGCCAAGTTTCAACTAGAAAATGGATGGTGGAAAATGTCCCATCATTTAGTGCAGTCTAGTGGTGATGACATGCAACTGCCAGACATATCAATGATTTCCCACATTTATATGACTATTTTTCTGCAGCTTTGCAACACTGTGATCCCTTTACATGGATACATTCATCCCTACAGACACCAGACGACATATGATGTTATAGCAGCTTCTGGTAGATACATTAAACCTGACAGAAAAAAAGACACCTGTCTGTAATTCATGAACTGGTAAAATATTTAGTACAAGAGCTAAAAACTCTCACCATTGTAGAGTCTTTTCAGAGCTCCTTTTTACATCAGAATCTAGAACAGTTTGATATTTTCTTTTGAGGCACTTCTTTTGAATCTTGTTGTGATCTCTGTCTTTGTGTCTTGTTCAACCACTAATGATGTCAAAATAAAAAAGCACTGTGAGGAGGAGTCCATGCAAATCTTCATCTCCTCCATCTTTATTTATCTCACTGCAGGCTGAAGAAGAGAGACCAAACCACTGACCAGACATACAACACATTTCCACCATGACTTCAGCTACATGTATAATGTTTCTGATGCTATCATGGATTTCTGGTGAATACATACTTCTGCACTCCTCCTGTTCTTTGAAAAGGTTCATATTTCAGCTCTGTGATGATAACACTACTTTTCTCTCCAGGTGTTTGCAGTCAGACTCTGACTGAGTCTGAACCAGTGGGAAAGCGCCCTGGAGAATCCCACAAACTCACCTGTACATATGCAGGAATATCAGATGATAACGCTCATATCGCCTGGATCAGACAAGCTGAAGGAAAAGGACTGGAGTGGGTTGCCTACATTACTGCTCCGAGTGGAGCCACTAAAGCTTATTCCACGTCAGTCAAGAATCGCTTCACCATTTCCAGAGACAACAACATGGACCAGGTGTATCTGCAGATGAACAGCTTGACGGCTGAAGATTCTGCTGTTTATTATTGTGCTCGAAGGCCACAGTGACACAGGAAGCCACAGAGCTGTACAAAAACTCAACATGTCAAACTAAGTCAATACTAGGTGTTCTGCTTTTCACTTTCACAGAATCAGCTTCAGTTCAACATCTTCAACACACTCAGAGAAACACAGTCTCAATAAAACCTCCTCATTCAGACAATTTTTATTGCAGCTCTGGTGTTCTCCAATATGTAGTTGAGACTGGGAACATTAAATATTCCTTTCACCTAAGTGTAACTGTCACTCTGAAATGTTCAAAGGTTTGTGTAGAATAAAATCATTAAACCTTTATTTATTAATTTCATAAATAGATTTTTTTCACGTGTCAAATGAGAGATTCACAACATCTAGTCATCTCTGACTAGATGTGACAGGACAATTCATCCTTCTTTTATAGCCTGTCAGTGTCCTTCTCTATGCAAAGTGAACTTCCTCACAGTCTGCTATAAAGACTTGATATCATGCTGTCAGCTGCAGCAGAAGAAGAGAAGCTCCCATCAGATCACCTTCAATACCAACCATGTTCTCTGTAGCTCTGCTGCTGCTGGCTGCTGGATCCTGTGAGTCTCACTGAGGCAGAGACACTGACAGTATGATCACAGCACACTGACTGTTCACTCTTATTACACTCATTCAATATTCAACATGTTTTCCTCCACAGGTGTGAAGTGTGAACAGTTGACACAGCCAGCCTCTGTGACTGTGCAGCCAGGTCAACGTCTGACCATCACCTGTCAGGTCTCTTATTCTGTAAGCACCTATGGTACAAATTGGATCAGACAGCCTGCAGGGAAAGGACTGGAGTGGATTGGAAGAGCACGTGTTGGATCCACCACATATTACAAAGATTCACTGAAGAACAAGTTCAGTATCAGCTTAGACTCTTCCAGCAACACAGCGACTCTAAACGGACAGAATGTGCAGCCTGAAGACACTGCTGTGTATTACTGTGCCAGAGAGCCACAGTGACACAAAGCATCAGTAGACCTGAACAAAAACCCCTCAGTGCCTGAACACTTGTAACATGAAGCCACCAGAGGAGGAGCCCTCAGACCACTAATGATTTCAACACCAGCTCACTGTTGTTTATTGTTACAGTAAAAAAGGAAGCAGGATTTAGCTTGTATAAATGGTTCTTAAATAAATCTAAAAGCAGCTGTCTTTCTCAATTTTAAAATACGCTAACATTACAATAACAATATATCACTGTATATATATATTTTTCAGATAGAATAATTCAGTTTTCAACTTTTTGTAACTCCTAATCTAACTTTATTACAAATTAATCCTCAAAAGCACAGTTTTTATTCCATGAAATTGTTATTAAAACAAAATAAAAAAATGCAGTTCTTGTCTGAATCATAACTGCATTTGTGACTCTTGAGCCAACTTCATGGTGACGTTAAATAGTCAAACTGCAGAAAGGTTTTTTGTCAGAAATTCAAGATCGACAAGGCGAACCCAAAATGCAGAACACACACTCGGAAAGACAGTGGTAAAAAATGGGGTTATATTGCCAGGATTATGAATGTGGCCGTAGAGGAAAATCCGTGAAAGGGAGGCTGAGGGGAGTGGGCTGATGGCAGGTCAGCAACACAAGGTTGGAGGGGTTTGGCTGGCTGGGAGCGTGGCAGAAAGACAAACAGGCGGACAAATGGTGGGCGGTGATCCCATGACAGAGGCAAACACAAGGTAAGTATCCAGGAGAAAATTCACAAACAAAAGTCTACGTTGAATTCACAATTCCACAGCAGCCTGAAGTGTAACTGTACCACAAGACTCAACAGCCTGGTGAGTATCGCAGAGGAGAGTTGGTGTTTTATACTGCAAGGCTGATCACTGGATGGTGCTCAGGTGAGCAGCAGGGAGCAGGTGAGTTGAATGAATGTAACCCAGGAGAGTGAGGGCTTTACCACTCCACAGCACAGACACACAGAGAGACAGACAGGGGGAGGGGAAACAGAGGGCAAGGAAAAACCAAACACAGGGAAACTAGTGACACAGCCAGGGCCGTGACAGTTCCACCTTCCCTTTGTGTGAGATGTAACTTTGTATGTGTAATAGCTGCCGTAGTTTACGAGCCTTAATAAAGAAATGTAGTTACTATTTATAGTAAGAAAACACTGACACTGTTTTACTAATAAACTAATCCTCCCTCATTCTTCACCTCATGTCTTCAATATGTTTGTAGCCATTAGTCTGCCCCAGGAATGAGTCCTGAAACCCACAAGTGAGTTCACATTTCAGCACTCCTATTTATTTAATTTGTATCTTGTTTGATGTCCTCTGGATTACATGCCTGTGTGTGGGTTTTGTTTACCTCATGATAATGATTTTCTGCATGACTAGCTGCAACATGAGCAGGGTAATTTTCTGCTTCTGGGAAGTGACAAACATGGCTGTCTAAAACTGCCTGTTTTCACATGATAAAATGCAGGACGTAAAAAACTCCAGTGAATCATGTCCTTCAGGCCCCTGATCACCACAGCACACCTGGCAAAAACCAGCTGCACATACCAGCAAGGGACAGCTCTCTCCTCCCTGTGAGGAGGAGTCAATGCAAAACTCAGATATCTTCCACCTCTACTTATCTGACTGCAGAGAGGAGGACAGAGAACAGTGGACACACAGTTTAACATGATGGACTATAGGACAGGACTGCTGCTTTTAACTATCTGCTGGGCAGGTGAAGATTTTACCTGATCTTGATTAGACATAGTTCTAAATTGTATTACAACTAAATTCATGTGAAATGTTTTTATATTTCGACAGGTGTTGATGGTCAGACTCTGACAGAATCTGAACCAGTGACTAAAAGGCCTGGAGAATCTCACAGACTGACCTGTACAGCCTCTGGGTTCACATTTAGTAACTACTATATGCACTGGATCAGACAGGCTCCTGGAAAAGGACTGGAGTGGGTTGCCAGGATTGAAAGTGGCAGTGGTAGCAGCAAGCTCTACTCTCAGTCAGTTCAAGGCCGGTTCACCATCTCCAGAGACAACAGCAGACAGCAGCTGTATCTGCAGATGAACAGTCTGAAGACTGAAGATTCTGCTGTTTATTATTGTGCTCGATACACACAGTGACTGGAGTTGGTTGAGCAGCTGTACAAAAACCTACACCACTTCTTTTAGGCTGGCAGAGCCAAAGCATGAAATACTTTTGTAGTATATATCTTAAATATTAAACATTCATCTGTTGGGCAGGTGAAGAGTTTTGTTGATTTTTCTGGGTTTTCATTTAGATTGTTTACTTGCTGTCTTGTCAGGTGTTGATGGTCAGACTCTGATTCAGTCTGAACCAGTGGTTAAAAGGCCTGCAGGCTTATTCATTAATTAGGAAAAAAGCACCCAAGCAGTCCAATCAGCTGTATCCTTACTATGCTGAGGAGTCAATGCAAAACGAAAGTTTATAGAATTCACTAATAGGCCATTTCTTGTTCATGGTAGACAGAAGAAAAGTTATGTATTTAATGCGTCTGTGTAGATGTCATCTGACTTCCACTGCAGCCAACATCAGTATAGAAGAGAGTTAGATAGGCTTGATTTTCCCTGAATACAAGATGTATATTACATGTTTTAATAATTTTCTTATGTGTATTGTGATGCCCAGAGAGGATGGGGCGAAATGTGCCCTGTTACCATGTAATGGGATGGAAAATAACATCTGATAACTTCATTATAACTTAAACAGTAGCTCTGCCTCTTCACAAATACAAAACAAACAATGTAAATAACTTTTTAATTTAGTCAAAAAGCTCTTCATTGCACCATTAGTTTAAGATTGTCATTGTCCCGTTATCTTCCATTGGAGCAGAAATTAGTTGCCAGGATATTAATATTTTACAGTTTCCCGTGTCGTTCTTGTAGAGATACTCTACTTATGGAAATGTATGTGTGTCACATGTTCCCTGTTTAAACCCACAGAGGGAGGTCTATGCAAACTCTTCCTCTCTTATAAACACACCATCAGCAACTTGTGGCAGATCACTGGGACAGTTTGATATATTTCTGAATCACTCAGATCAGAAAGCACTGAACTACAGTGTTTATCACAGAATGGAAAATACAGTTATCTGGAGTTTGTTATTTGTAGTTACTATTCATGGTGAGAAACTTAAATCTTGTTTGATGCTTTTAAAAATGTGCAATCTGTGATTATTAAAGTTTGACTGACAATGATTGTTTCTTTACTTACAGGAGTTTGGAGTGAGATCAAACTGGACCAGTCTTCCTCTGAGGTGAAAAGACCTGGAGAGACAGTGAAGATGTCATGTGTCATTTCTGGTTATACCATGACAAGTTACAGTATTAGCTGGATACGACAGAGGCCAGGGAATGCTCTGGAGTGGATTGGACTGATATACACAGATACAAGCAATCCGACCTATGCCAGCTCCTTTCAAAGCCGTTTCAGTTTTACTCAAGATGTGCCCAGCAGCACTCAGTACCTCGAGGTCAAGAGCCTGACAGCAGAAGATTCTGCTGTTTACTTCTGTGCTCGACGAGACACAGTGACTGAAGACAGTGGAACAGCTGCACAAAAACCTCCACAGATCTGTGATCAAAATAACAGCTGTGTTTTCTAACGAGTAAGAATGTTTGTATTTATGTACATCAGTCAAAGAAATACAATTATCTTTCAACAGTCAAAATTATATGTTCATGTGTGTCATTTCATCTTCAAAAGACAGTTTGACTCTTAAAAGTACAAAAGTATATACTACAATTTTGTTTTTAAACTCAATGAAACCAACACAAGCTGCAGAGGCTTTGGGTGAGTTGATGGTGTGGATGTATCCAACATACTGCACAGACATGCAGTACCATCAGGATAGATCTTTACGACTCACAGACACAAGCTACTTGTCACTATAGCTCATTTAATCTTAGTAAACAGATTTACATATGGATAAGTACAACAGGACAAGTTTGGGTATTGGACATGTTCTTGTGTCAGGCTGTTGTCTGTTTGTAGTCTGAGCAGTATTGATCAATCATGTTTGAGAGGCAGGAAAACAGTCAGTGTGCAGAGGTGGATGGCATTGCCAGAAATGCAGCCTCAGAAACCATCAGCTATTGTCTGAGAACTCTGTGTTATATTCCTTTCTCAGTTTATCTAGATTCATATGCAAATACCTGTTTACAGACCAAAAATACTCTACCAAATGACCGGCATATGGACGAGGAAGTCTGTATGCCGCATATCTGCTTTCTTCTTCTGATCTCTTGGAATACTGGCAGTTATTGCTGTCAGACCAATATCCAATGGGTTCAGAGACTCTAATAAAAGTCGATTTGAAAGAAGAGAAATTTCCTCAGACAGTTTGGAAATAAACTGTAAATTGACCCTGATAGAGAAGATCCAATCATCATAAAATTCATAATGTTCCAGGGTAAAAACAATGGACTTCAATAATTGTGCCATAGTGCACTTGTATTGTGCCTGCACAACACTGGGAACAGTGCTGCCCTGCCTTTTCAGCATTACTGTCTATAAACCAAAAATTGTGTGTTTAGAGGACTCAATCACCATCTGTGACAGAGTGAGGAGACCTCAGCATGATTTCTTCTTCTCTGACAGAAACGTGGCATTTTAAGGCATTTAGACCAATTTAATTGAAACATGTCAGACAAACTGTATCATGAACATTCATGTTGCACCCATCCATCGATTAGCTATACAAGCTCATTCTTGAGAGTCGCACTGTGGCCAGGGCAAAACTGAATGCAGGACTAGTTGTAACCACTTCTGTGAGGAGGAGTCAATGCAAAACTCAGATATCTTCCACCTCTACTTATCTGACTGTAGAGAGGAGGACAGAGAACAGTGGACACACAGTTTAACATGATGGACTATAGGACAGGACTGCTGCTTTTAACTATCTGCTGGGCAGGTGAAGATTTTTGATGATTTTCATATTAGGTTTTCTCTCAGGTTGTAAATGTGTTGCATGTCATGGTTTTCTTGCTATCCTGACAGGTGTTGATGGTCAGACTCTGAAAGAATCTGAACCGGTGACTAAAAGGCCTGGAGAATCTCACAGACTGACCTGTACAGCCTCTGGGTTCACATTCAGCAGCTACCGTATGAGCTGGATCACACAGGCTCCTGGAAAAGGACTGGAGTGGATTGCTTTTATTGGCACAGCTAGTACTCCTATCTATTACACCCAGTCAGTCCAGGGTAGATTCACCATCTCCAGAGATGACTCCAGCAGTAAAGTCTATCTACAGATGAACAGTCTGAAGAACAAGGACACAGCAGTGTATTACTGTGCCAGAACAGACACAGTGAGAGACAATATACAAAAACTAATTCCTCTATTTACCACCATCACTAGGATCATTCAGTTGTCTCTGTGTCACTTTTTTTTGCAATAATGTTAACTAAATTGTCCGTAACAGTAAGATGAACTTGGCTCCATATGTCATCATGAGCACATGCATGAAGATCATGCAAAGAATTATATTTTGGTAACACTGAAAAAAAAACGTTTCCACCTGATTTTCAGATTGCGTCAGTAGTGTTTTTGAAAATGACTTTTCTATATAAAAACAACCTCCTCATACAGTCTTGAAGTTAACACATTTTACAGCCATATGAAAAGAAAAAATCTTTTCCTGAAGCATTTAGATATTTAAGAGGTCAAACCTTGCTGCCACTTTTTCTCTCGTTTTTTCAAATATCCTCTTACTTGATACATTATTTTTGTATTTCTGCACATTCATCAAGCATTTAACAAGTAAAAAAACACAGTAAAGGTGACTTGTTCATAACAGGGCCAAAGACAGCACAACAATCTGCATCTACATCTCTGCTAATTAAGACACAATCATGTCTGTTTATTATGTGAAATGAAGAGAGTCGGAATATGAGTGGAAATTAATGTTGCAGTTTCTTTAATGAAATCACTAGAGGGCAGTCAGCGTCAAGTTTATCTTTCCTCTGTTACTAAAAGGAGACACTCATCTGCTGTTCTCACTGATCTTAACTGACTGATACTCAAACCCTGGACTGAACTAAAGATTAAAGCTTTAAAAACAAATGTTTTTTGTATTTGATGAAATTATGGTGATACTGTATATCAGTGAAATGATCATGTTACTTTTGACTGCAGACAACTATCAAAAAGATGTGAGAGAATAATAAAAGTTTGATGCAATAAAGTTATCTGTGTCTGAATATGAAGGAAATGTAGCTACATCCCTAAATGTGAGGAATATATGTGTCTTTATTTGGTCTGTGTCACATTTTCATATATATTCCATATAAAATGAATATAACAAACCAAATAAAAAAACAAATTTAAAACACATATAAATCACAAAGCATGATGTTTGATTAGGACTGCTGTTGATTTCTGACACAACAACACAGATGAAGGTAAACTGTGTTGAATATTACAAAAAAAAATAACTCATAAATGTATGAGTCACCACTTTGCAGTTTGTCTCACATTTCAGTTCCTGTGCAGCTGTTTCTCAACATCTGCAAACACTGAAACAGCATCAGATTGAAGTTGTGATATTACTTACATGATCTTGGGTACTGTCACTGTATAGTGAGTGAGCAAATGATTTTGAATTAATGCTACAACTGCAAGAAAAGCTGTACTCATACACTGAGATACACTGAACACTGAACTTGACATACACTGAACAGACTTCTATTGGCTCCAGTCAGACCAACATTGATGCTTCATATGTTTGATTCTATGCAAAGTCAGTGAGCTTCCTTGTTACTCAGCTATAAAAACATCACATCAGGCTGTCAGTGGAGTTCACAGCACGTCAGTTTCAACATAAACCATGTTCTCTGTAGCTCTGCTGCTGCTGTTGGCAGCTGGATGTGAGTCTCTCTGGATTTGTCAAAGTCAGCAGTTCTTCTTTTATAATTTGTCAGTTATTACAAAACGTTTTCTCTTTTAACAGGTGTGAAGTGTGAACAGTTGACACAGCCAGCCTCTGTGACTGTGCAGCCAGGTCAACGTCTGACCATCACCTGTCAGGTCTCTTATTCTGTGGACAGCTATTGGACAGCTTGGATCAGACAGCCTGCAGGAAAGGACTGGAGTGGATTGGAATGAGAGTTGGGTCAAGCACATATTACAAAGATTCACTGAAGAACAAGTTCAGTATCAGCTTAGACTCTTCCAGCAACACAGCGACTCTAAACGGACAGAATGTGCAGCCTGAAGACACTGCTGTGTATTACTGTGCCAGAGAGACACAGTGACACAAAGCATCAGTAGACCTGAACAAAAACCCCTCAGTGCCTGAACACTTGTAACATGAAGCCACCAGAGGAGGAGCCCTCAGACCACTAATGATTTCAACACCAGCTCACTGTTACAGTACAGAGAGAAACACACTTTAGATTTTTTGATCTAATGTAACAGCAACTATTTTCATCATATTTAATTCTGTGTAATCATTTTTACGGACACATCATGATACTGTAACAATTCACCATGTAATAAAATCAACCAAAGGAAAAGTTACAACGCTACTATTAAATGTTAGGGGCGGATCAGGTGCGCGGTGTTTAACACACACAAGAGAGATTAATTAATCGGCTTCATCACAAAAAAACACATTCTCACACTTTGTGGTTTTAAAAAATTCAGGAAAAAAAATGAAAATTGACGAATGAGGCACATATAGTTGAATTAATAATTAATCTTTAATGCAATAAATTAAATCATGTCCGCGTCCGGACGGAAATAACACCAAACAATAGCGGCGTGGTCGCCGGTTCAACAAACAATTCAGAGGTTAACAAACACTTTTTCCTCGATATCCAAAGTTCTCAACGTTCACAAAAATAACCCGAATAATCCCACAGTCAAAGTCCCAGAAGCCGGCAAAAAAGAAAAAATATATATAGGCCTATTAAAGGGAAGTTGGTTCGAGCACAATGAAGCGCCGCAGTTCACAAAAATAGACAAAGAACCACGCAATCTCACCACTCGTCCCGCTTGGCAGAAAGGTTGTGTCTTGAAATAATCCCACAAGGAACAAAAAAATAATCCACGGAATTCGTTTTAATCCTAAAAGACATGAAAACTCCTCACATACCTCCAAACGCCGACTGATCATTGTTCTTCCCAGTCCATGCGTCACTTCCCCTTATAAACTTTTGACGCATCAACATAATAATATTTCAGTCCATACAATACCTGTGTACATATAAATGGCATCTGATAACATTCACCATGCAGCATTTACAGATCTGACAGCAGAACATAAAAAATAATGAATTTTCCCATCAATAGATGCCTTGTGGAAAGTAGAACCAGGCGACCTTTACAATGAATCTGTCAAGTGATGAAACAACTTCAGCTGACAACGTGGTTTAAATAGCTTGTGACAGGACAATAAAAGTAAATCCTCAAACATCAGTGTCTCTTTCATGACATCTTTATCTAAAACACCTGCAGTTATTACCTGTATCATAATTTAATTAGTCTTGAGCCAACTTCATGGTGATTTTAATGAGTTCAATTCTACAAAGAGATATTTTACTCAACAATCTAAAAGGTGTATTCTCTTTGTGTGAGATGAAGAACAACACCTGAACATCTCATCTTTATTTTGATTCATTCAAATAAACCTTTATTGTCATCAGTATGTAAATCAGCCTCCTTGTGTGTTGCCTCATAAAGAAGTGAAGTGAAGTGTGTGTGTGTCAGTGAGAGGACAGAAGAGCTCACATCAGTTCAGCTTCAACATCAACCATGTTCTCTGTAGCTCTGATACTGCTGCTGGCAGCTGGATCCTGTGAGGAGCTTTCAGTGGATTCACACTAATAAACACATTAGAAACACTGAATAGTCAGATGAATGATGGAGATAATGTTGATTTGTGTTTCCACAGGTGTGAACAGTATTGATCTCATCCAGCCAGACTCAATGGGTGCAGCCTGGACAGTCTTTGACCATCACCTGTCAGGTCTCTGGTTATTCTTTGACTGATAGCAGCTATGCAACAGGTTGGATCAGGCAGCGTGAAGGAAAACCAATGGACTGGATTTCTCATCAGTGGGGAGGGAGTAGTGGCAGCCTTTATGAAAATGCTGCTCTGAATAACAAGTTCAGCTACAGCAGAGACACTTCTGCCAGCAGAGTGACATTAACAGGACAGAATCTGCAGCCTGAGGACACAGCTGTGTATCACTGTGTGCGTCGGCCCACAGTGATACAAACCACCAACAGACCTGCACAAATACCCAGCAACCATGTGACTCAACCACACACACATGCTGATAATGAGAGATATAAATAAAGACCTTTGTTGTCAGTTTGTCCCTGAAATAATTTACTCTTTTATTTGTGTAAAGTGATACATATAACAACAACACAACAACAACAACAAAAACTTATAATAATGATAAGTAGCAGTAGTATTCTAGTAAACAAAAGTCTATTAAATAAAGTAAGTTAAAAAAAATGGCTCCCTCTGTGTTAGGAAAGTTTTCAGGTGCTTAGTGTTTCACATTTTGCCAGCTCTGGTAGAAAGACACCACAAAGACACCATCAGCAACTCTCCTAATTTGTAACTCAACAACTGATATAGTTTTACGCACCTATTTGTCTCACTATATTTGCCTGGAGTTTATTATGTGTAGCCTTTGCCTGGTGTGGCTTTGCTCTTTGTCCAGGCTGGCTCATGTTATTCTGTTGACTTCAGGCAGCTTCTGTTTGTCTGCTGCTGATAGACAACAACTACCTCACATAAAAAGAGGTGGAAATAAACAAGAATAAAATGCATGATGTTTTTCATTTTCAAATATCCAAAGCTAATAAAAGAAGTTCAGAGCTGTAATGATGAACAATAATTTAAATGTTAGTCCTCTAAACATGTGTGACAACATGCATCTTCTCTGCTGAGGAGCACAGGGCTTTAAACAACTCTCTAACCTTTACTGAATGTCAAAAGTATCTACCATCCCTGTTTTAAACTCTAGAGTGCAGACAAGATCTGGCTTTAACACTTGTCCTAGTGACATCTATAAACAGGAAGAAATGACAGAGAAGGAAAGAAGTGATTGTTTTTACTTAATTGTTTTCAGCTCTTAATGTGCCAGATATTAATGTCCTCCTCCTAATGATCACCTGTTACCAACCTTTCTGCCATGAAATAACCATAAATCTGTCACAATGCCAAATCCAGGCGTGTGCATCACTGTGAGGAGGAGTCAATGCAAAACTCAGATATCGTCCACCTCTACTTATCTGACTGCAGAGAGGAGGACAGAGAACAGTGGACACACAGTTTAACATGATGGACTATAGGACAGGACTGCTGCTTTTAACTATCTGCTGTGTGCAGGTGAAGGTTTTACCTGATCTTGACTTGACACAGTTCTCATTTGTGTTTCTGACATTTCATGGCTTTCTTGTTCTCTTGATAGGTGTTGATGGTCAGACTCTGACAGAATCTGAACCAGTGATTAAAAGGCCTGGAGAATCTCACAGACTGACCTGTACAGCCTCTGGATTGACGATCAGTGGCTACTGGATGAGCTGGATCAGACAGGCTCCTGGAAAAGGACTGGAGTGGGTTGCCACTATTTATGATAGTAGCAACATCCACTACTCTCAGTCAGTTCAAGGCCGGTTCACCATCTCCAGAGACAACAGCAGACAGCAGGTGTATCTGCAGATAAACAGTCTGAAGCCTGAAGATTCTGCTGTTTATTATTGTGCTCGACAGCCACAGTGACTGGAGTTGGTTGAGCAGCTGTACAAAACCTACAGTGCTCATTCTTTAGGGGCTGGAAGAGCTTAACCATGTAATATTTTCATGACATTAAATTGTTTGTTGTGTGGTTGCTAAGTTATTGAATGCTTTTCTGAACCATGAATATGTTACATTTGTACAACTCACATGTGGCAGAAATGTTGAAACTTTACAGTCTTTATTTTTCACTTTTTAATTTCAAGCTATTGTTAAAATTTGGTTTCATGTGGTTAGGTTTAGGCAGGTTGAAGAAATGTCCAGAAAAGATGTGAGACAATACTGACAGTTTGTTGCAATAAAGGAATGTGCATATATATGTGACACAACCTCACAGATGAAGGTAATCAGATTAACACAAAAAGTAACTCAGAAATGTAAAAACTACCAAAGTTTTCACCGCCATTAAAATATTTATTTTACTGCAGTTTGTGAAACATTTCAGTTCCTGAGCAGCTGTTTTCCAACAACTACAAACACTGAAACTGTTAAAAAGAATTTATTCAAACCAGCCGCATCAGACTGAAGTTTTGATACTATTTAATTGTCATGATTCTGGCTGCTGTCACTTTATGTCTGTGTACAGCAAATACAGTAATCATGTCAGTACAGTAAGTGAACCAGTAAATGAATTAATAAATGCAGTAAGTAGATGATACAAAATATTGACAGTAAAACAAAGTTAGCAATGGTTGCATGCAAATGCTGGAATATGGATCAAATGTAAAGCAGAGGTGATTTGTTGTCACTCTGCAGATATAATAACACTGAACAGACTCTTCTATTGGCTCCAGTCAGACCAACATTGATGCTTCATATGTTTGATTCTATGCAAACTCAGTGAGCGTCCTTGTTACTCAGCTATAAAAACATCACATCAGGCTGTCAGTGGAGTTCACAGCACGTCAGTTTCAACATAAACCATGTTCTCTGTAGCTCTGCTGCTGCTGTTGGCAGCTGGATGTGAGTCTCTCTGGATTTGTCAAAGTCAACACTTCTTCTTTTCTTAATTTCAACATTGTTACAGATAATTTACTCTTTTTAACAGGTGTGAAGTGTGAACAGTTGACACAGCCAGCCTCTGTGACTGTGCAGCCAGGTCAACGTCTGACCATCACCTGTCAGGTCTCTTATTCTGTGAGTAGCTACTGGACAGTTTGGATCAGACAGCCTGCAGGGAAAGGACTGGAGTGGATTGGAATGGAAAGAGTTGGACAGACCTCATACTACAAAGATTCACTGAAGAACAAGTTCAGTATCAGCTTAGACTCTTCCAGCAACACAGCGACTCTAAACGGACAGAATGTGCAGCCTGAAGACACTGCTGTGTATTACTGTGCCAGACACACACACTGGTTCAAAGAAGCAGAGAGGCTGTACAAAAACTCCACAGACTTTTTTTCACAAAGACCTACAGGTGGCAGTCGAAGATAAGACTTGGCACAACACAAACTAAGACACTATGAAAGACAGACAGCAGATGTTGTGGTTTGTTACATCCTGTTTTTCAATGTAATTGTTAATAATGTTCCCATTATTGATTTTTAACAGTGCTGAGAATATATTTGGACAATATATCCAGGATATGGATGGTTAAACAAATGCTGCCAAAGAGAATGATAAATACCTCTAATCTGAATATAAATAAAAGTCACAGTTGAATAACTTGAAAAGATCTGCATCATTAAAAATATATATGATCATGATGTAAAATGATATAACTCACAGTGATGTGATGACAAAACCATTGACTGTATATGTATCTCTATAAACTGTCTGTGTACAAAACATTATACAAATGTTCTCCTTTCACTCACTGAGACTATGAAACATAGAATATTTCATTTCTATTCTGCGAATAAAATGGGATGTTCTGTTTATTTGGCTTAACAACTGTGAAAAAAGTGCTTATAATGGTGGGGAAACCAGTGATTTTTAGAAACTGCATTCACATTTCGAAAAAACTCCACAACATGCTTCGTTTTACAGTGGATTACAGTTTTATTATCAAATTATTCCATCCATGTTTTCTGAATCACAAAAATCATATGGCCTTAGAGATGAAGAACAACACCTCCAGTCAGCTGATTTACTATCATCACTACTGTATGTAAATCAGCCTCCTTGTGTGTTGCCTCATAAAGAAGTGAAGTGTGTGTGTGTGTCAGTGAGAGGACAGAAGAGCTCACATCAGTTCAGCTTCAACATCAACCATGTTCTCTGTAGCTCTGATACTGCTGCTGGCAGCTGGATCCTGTGAGGAGCTTTCAGTGGATTCACACTAATAAACACATTAGAAACACTGAATAGTCAGATGAATGATGGAGATAATGTTGATTTGTGTTTCCACAGGTGTGAACAGTATTGATCTCATCCAGCCAGACTCAATGGTTGTGCAGCCTGGACAGTCTTTGACCATCACCTGTCAGGTCTCTGGTTATTCTTTGACTGATAACAGCTATGCAACAGGTTGGATCAGACAGCGTGAAGGAAAATCAATGGACTGGATTATACATCGGTGGGGTGGAGGAGACTTTTACCGAAACACTCCTCTGAATAACAAGTTCCTTTACCACACACACACTTCTGCCAGAGTGACATTAACAGGACAGAATCTGCAGCCTGAGGACACAGCTGTGTATTACTGTGTGCGTGTGAGCGACACAGTGATACAAACCACCAACAGACCTGCACAAATACCCAGCAACCATGTGACTCAACACTAACATGTTTCAGTCGGAGAACGAGTCCGTGAATTCAACTTCAGTCTATTTTGATACAAGTCATGTGACAGCCATCAAAACCTTGCTGCATATTAGTGTTGATATAATGCTCCCTGTATATACTTCACATTAGTGCTGATCATTAATTAACTCCAGTGAGACAGATCACCATGATCAGGTCTTTCTCTCATTTGTTGACCTGGAGAAGGTCCCAAGGTTTTATCTCCTCCAAGCTTGGCTTTTAAATGTTGCCACTGGGATTTTAATACACTCTATCAAAAGTGAACATGTCACACCAGACCCTGCTGCCCTTCAATAGTTACTCATCGTATCTACAACTGATTTAAAGATGTTACTGTTTGTTTTTAAAGCCTTCATGATCAGGATCCTGCTGTTATCTGTGATGTGCTGATTCCAAATTCAAACCTGATCACTGAGATCTTCAGGCAGAGCCTTTCTGTCATGTCTCTGTTAAGCATCTGTTTTTATTTCTTATGATTCATGTCTTGTATTTCCTGTTTTATTTTGAAGATCACTCACCACTGTCTCTGTTTCAGGTTCGTGTCCTGTCCCTTCCCCCCGTCATGTGCGCACCTGTCCCTGATTGTGCCTTCCCACTCGTGTCTCCAATCACTCCCCATTACCTCTTGTATTTTACCTCTTGTCTCTCTCTGTCTCGTCGCCAGTTCGTTGATTTCATAGTCACGTTCCAGCATTATTCTTGTCTTGTGTTCTAGTGTTATTCTGACCCTGTTAGTTTCCCGACCTTGCCTTTGCCTCATGTTTTGGATACCTCTGCCTCGTCTTCAGCCTTCCTGTGTAACGAACCCGGTCTGTTATTAAACAACGATTTTTTGGAACTCCCTCGTTTCTGAGTCATGCATTTGGGTCCTCTGGTTTTGTTCATGACACTTTCTAATTGATCCAAAATCACCTTTTCAAGAACTTTTTTGTTGAATTCATACATTTATAATGTACAGTGAGAGATGTGACATAAGCTAAAATTAATTTGATTCCCCTAAATTTGAACAGTCTTTGGATGGATTCTGTGCTCTGAAATTTAGTTGTTTAGCTGATTATTAGTTCAATATTATAATAGATCAGAATAATTGGCTTTAAATCAACAGATTAATTCAAAATAAATGCACAGAAATTCTGCTCTTATTATGGAACACAAAATCTTATTTGATGAAAAAAAATCATGAGATGTGAGATGTTGTTTGCCTTTCTGAGACAGCATATAATGTCATTTTCATATTACATGAACCAAAAACAATTTTAATTGATAATAATAACTTTTATTTATAAATAGTAACCATAGTCACATTATTTGAAATTTCATTGGAGAAAACCAGCTGCCATATAAATACATGTGACAGTGACAGTTAATCAAGAACGACAGTACATCGGGATCATAAAAAACAATCAAAATTGGAAGAGATACAGTGAAATGATTCTTTATGTAAAATAATATAACAAAATATTGTCATGCAGGAGAAAGCCACAGCATGAAAATAAGTTTTAAGGAGAGATTGAAAAGAGGAGGAGTCAATGCAAACTCAGATATCTTCCACCTCTACTTATCTGACTGCAGAGAGGAGGACAGAGAACAGTGGACACACAGTTTAACATGATGGACTATAGGACAGGACTGCTGCTTTTAACTATCTGCTGGGCAGGTGAAGATTTTACCTGATCTTGAGCTGACACAGTTCTCATTTGTGTAACAACTAAATTCATGTTATGGTCTCTTCTATCTTGGCAGGTGTTGATGGTCAGACTCTGACAGAATCTGAACCAGTAACTAAAAGGCCTGGAGAATCTCACAGACTGACCTGTACAGCCTCTGGATTCACATTCAGCAGCTACGCTATGAACTGGGTCAGACAGGCTCCTGGAAAAGGACTGGAGTGGATCGCCTATATTAGCAGTGGCAGTAGCGGCAAGTACTACTCTCAGTCAGTCCAAGGCCGGTTCACCATCTCCAGAGACAACAGCAGACAGCAGGTGTATCTGCAGATGAACAGTCTGAAGACTGAAGATTCTGCTGTTTATTATTGTGCTCGAGACACACAGTGACTGGAGTTGGTTGAGCAGCTGTACAAAAACCTACACCACTTCTTTCTGGCTGGCAGAGCCCAAGCATGAAATACTTTTGAAACTGAAAGTGCTGATAGTAAGAGATAAAAATAAATAAAGTTATTGGCAGTGTGTCTCTGATATAGTACATGTGTTCTTCATTTATTGGTGTAAGTGAACTGCCAGACATATCAATGATTTCCCACAGTTACATGACTATTTCTCTGCAGTTTTGCAACACTGTGATCCCTTTACATGGATACATTCATCCCTACAGACACCAGACGACATATGATGTTATAGCAGCTTCTGGTAGATACATTAAACCTGACAGAAAAAAACACCTGTCTGTAATTAGTGTGCTGGCAAAATATTTAGTATAAAGGCTGAACAAGTCTCACCATGTCAGAGTCTTTTCAGAGCTCTTTTTAACATCAGAATATCAAACAGTTTTACATTTTCTCTTTGAGGCCATCCACTTCTGTGAGATTGTATCAGACACATGACACAAAGGCTGGTTTATCTCTAATACTCATGGTTGTGTTTTTCACTGATCAGTGTTGTGTTATATGTAAAACCACATGTCAGAAATTATCACTGATTGTTCCACAACTCACCCCAAATTAACTGCATGTGAAGAAATTATTAAGAGTTGTGTTCTCAGTGATCTCTGTCTTTGTGTCTTGTTCAGCCACTAATGATGTCAAAATAAAAAAGCACTGTGAGGAGGAGTCCATGCAAATCTTCATCTCCTCCATCTTTATTTATCTCACTGCAGACTGAAGAAGAGAGACCAAACCACTGACCAGACATACAACACATTTCCACCATGACTTCAGCTACATGTATAATGTTTCTGATGCTATCATGGATTTCTGGTGAATACATACTTCTGCACTCCTCCTGTTCTTTGAAAAGGTTCATATTTCAGCTCTGTGATGATAACACTATTTTCTCTCCAGGTGTTTGCAGTCAGACTCTGACTGAGTCTGAACCAGTGGGAAAGCGCCCTGGAGAATCCCACAAACTCACCTGTACATATGCAGGAATATCAGATGATTATGCTGATATCGCCTGGATCAGACAAGCTGAAGGAAAAGGACTGGAGTGGGTTGCCTTCATTTCTGCTCCGAGTGGAGGCACTAAAGCTTATTCCACGTCAGTCAAGAATCGCTTCACCATTTCCAGAGACAACAACATGGACCAGGTGTATCTGCAGATGAACAGCTTGACGGCTGAAGATTCTGCTGTTTATTATTGTGCTCGAGAGCCACAGTGACACAGGAAGCCACAGAGCTGTACAAAAACTCAACATGTCAAACTAAGTCAATACTAGGTGTCCTGCTTTTCACTTTCACAGAATCAGCTTCAGTTCAACATCTTCAACACACTCAGAGAAACACAGTCTCAATAAAACCTCCTCATTCAGACAATTTTTATTGCAGCTCTGGTGTTCTCCAATATGTAGCTGAGACTGGGAACATTAAATATTCCTTTCACCGAAGTGTAACTGTCACTCTGAATTGTTCAAAGGTTTGTGAAGAATAAAAACATTAGGCTTTAAGTTATTATTATTCAATTTATTTCACATGTCAAAACAAAGGTTCATAACTCACAGCTCTGACTACATGTGACAGGACAGTTTATCCTTCTTTTATAGCCTGTCAGTGTCCTTCTCTATGCAAAGTGAACTTCCTCACAGTCTGCTATAAAGACTTGATATCATGCTGTCAGCTGCAGCAGAAGAAGAGAAGCTCCCATCAGATCACCTTCAATACCAACCATGTTCTCTGTAGCTCTGCTGCTGCTGCTGGCTGCTGGATCCTGTGAGTCTCACTGAGGCAGAGACACTGACAGTATGATCACAGCACACTGACTGTTCACTCTTATTACACTCATTCAATATTCAACATGTTTTCCTCCACAGGTGTGAAGTGTCAACAGTTGACACAGCCAGCCTCTGTGACTGTGCAGCCAGGTCAACGTCTGACCATCACCTGTCAGGTCTCTTATTCTGTGGACAGCTACTTCACAAATTGGATCAGACAGCCTGCAGGGAAAGGACTGGAGTGGATTGGATATAGTCGTGTTGGAGGGAGCACACACTATAAAGATTCACTGAAGAACAAGTTCAGTATCAGCTTAGACTCTTCCAGCAACACAGCGACTCTAAACGGACAGAATGTGCAGCCTGAAGACACTGCTGTGTATTACTGTGTCAGACAGACCCACAGTGACACAAAGCATCAGTAGACCTGAACAAAAACCCTCAGTGCCTGAACACTTGTAACATGAAGCCACCAGAGGAGGAGCCCTCAGACCACTAATGATTTCAACACCAGCTCACTGTTACAGTACAGAGAGAAACAGTCTTTAGATTTTATAAACCATTCAACTCTAACAGCAGCTGTTCATCAGACGCTGCCTGTGGACAACCCAAGAAGCACAAGAGAACAGAATCTGACACAATTTGGCTGACCGAGAAAAAGACGAGTCAAGTTAGCTATCACTCACTCCTCTGTGATCAAATCAGCCGCCACATCAGTTAAAGACAGACACAGACAAAGCAGAGTGATGTCTCAGCAAGTGGAGCAGACGTGACATTGCTCCACAATTTCTGGAAAGTTATTTCAATTAGATAATTTTTTGTTTTGTCTGCAGAGCACTGGCCCACTCAGCTGACTGAGCTGAGTGGGCAGAGAGGATAATATGTTTATTTAGCTCACCCACTGTGAAACTAGTGACTTTTAGAAGCTGCATTCATATTTTGGAAAACTCCAGACTATACTGCATCTCACAGACAATTTTGTTTTTATTATCAAATTATTCCATCCATGTTTTCTGAATCACAAAAATCATATGACATCAGAGTTGAGGAACAGCCCTCCAGTCTACTGTTTTACAATATGTAAATCAGCCTCCTTGTGTGTTGCCTCATAAAGAAGTGAAGTGTGTGGTGGTGATGGACTATAGGACAGGACTGCTGCTTTTAACTATCTGCTGGGCAGGTGAGGGTTTTACCTGATCTTGACTTGACACAGTTCTCATTTGTGTTTCTGACATTTCATGGTTTTCTTTGTTCTCTTGACTGGTGTTGATGGTCAGACTCTGACTCAATCTGAACCAGTGATTAAAAGGCCTGGAGAATCTCACAGACTGACCTGTACAGCCTCTGGATTTAACTTTGGTGGCTACTGGATGAACTGGATCAGACAGGCTCCTGGAAAAGGACTGGAGTGGGTCGCTACTATCAGTGATGGCAGTAGCTACATCTACTACTCTCAGTCAGTCAAAGGCCGGTTCACCATCTCCAGAGACAACAGCAGAAAGCAGGTGTATCTGCAGATGAACAGTCTGAAGACTGAAGATTCTGCTGTTTATTATTGTGCTCGAGACACACAGTGACTGGAGTTGGTTGAGCAGCTGTACAAAAACCTACACCACTTCTTTCTGGCTGGCAGAGCCCAAGCATGAAATACTTTTGAAACTGAAAGTGCTGATAGTAAGAGATAAAAATAAATAAAGTTATTGGCAGTGTGTCTCTGATATAGTACATGTGTTCTTCATTTATTGGTGTAAGTGAACTGCCAGACATATCAATGATTTCCCACAGTTACATGACTATTTCTCTGCAGTTTTGCAACACTGTGATCCCTTTACATGGATACATTCATCCCTACAGACACCAGACGACATATGATGTTATAGCAGCTTCTGGTAGATACATTAAACCTGACAGAAAAAAAGACACCTGTCTGTAATTAGTGTGCTGGCAAAATATTTAGTATAAAGGCTGAACAAGTCTCACCATGTCAGAGTCTTTTCAGAGCTCTTTTTAACATCAGAATATCAAACAGTTTTACATTTTCTCTTTGAGGCCATCCACTTCTGTGAGATTGTATCAGACACATGGACACAAAGGCTGGTTTATCTCTAATACTCATGGTTGTTTTTTACTCACTGATCAGTCTGTGTTATATGTAAAACCACATGTCAGAAATTATCACTGATTGTTCCACAACTCACCCCAAATTAACTGCATGTGAAGAAATTATTAAGAGTTGTGTTCTCAGTGATCTCTGTCTTGTGTCTTGTTCAGCCACTAATGATGTCAAAATAAAAAAGCACTGTGAGGAGGAGTCCATGCAAATCTTCATCTCCTCCATCTTTATTTATCTCACTGCAGACTGAAGAAGAGAGACCAAACCACTGACCAGACATACAACACATTTCCACCATGACTTCAGCTACATGTATAATGTTTCTGATGCTATCATGGATTTCTGGTGAATACATACTTCTGCACTCCTCCTGTTCTTTGAAAAGGTTCATATTTCAGCTCTGTGATGATAACACTATTTTTCTCTCCAGGTGTTTGCAGTCAGACTCTGACTGAGTCTGAACAGTGGGAAAGCGCCCTGGAGAATCCCACAAACTCACCTGTACATATGCAGGAATATCAGATGATTATGCTGATATCGCCTGGATCAGACAAGCTGAAGGAAAAGGACTGGAGTGGGTTGCCTTCATTTCTGCTCCGAGTGGAGGCACTAAAGCTTATTCCACGTCAGTCAAGAATCGCTTCACCATTTCCAGAGACAACAACATGGACCAGGTGTATCTGCAGATGAACAGCTTGACGGCTGAAGATTCTGCTGTTTATTATTGTGCTCGAGAGCCACAGTGACACAGGAAGCCACAGAGCTGTACAAAAACTCAACATGTCAAACTAAGTCAATACTAGGTGTCCTGCTTTTCACTTTCACAGAATCAGCTTCAGTTCAACATCTTCAACACACTCAGAGAAACACAGTCTCAATAAAACCTCCTCATTCAGACAATTTTTATTGCAGCTCTGGTGTTCTCCAATATGTAGCTGAGACTGGGAACATTAAATATTCCTTTCACCGAAGTGTAACTGTCACTCTGAATTGTTCAAAGGTTTGTGAAGAATAAAAACATTAGGCTTTAAGTTATTATTATTCAATTTATTTCACAATGTCAAAACAAAGGTTCATAACTCACAGCTCTGACTACATGTGACAGGACAGTTTTATCCTTCTTTTATAGCCTGTCAGTGTCCTTCTCTATGCAAAGTGAACTTCCTCACAGTCTGCTATAAAGACTTGATATCATGCTGTCAGCTGCAGCAGAAGAAGAGAAGCTCCCATCAGATCACCTTCAATACCAACCATGTTCTCTGTAGCTCTGCTGCTGCTGCTGGCTGCTGGATCCTGTGAGTCTCACTGAGGCAGAGACACTGACAGTATGATCACAGCACACTGACTGTTCACTCTTATTACACTCATTCAATATTCAACATGTTTTCCTCCACAGGTGTGAAGTGTCAACAGTTGACACAGCCAGCCTCTGTGACTGTGCAGCCAGGTCAACGTCTGACCATCACCTGTCAGGTCTCTTATTCTGTGGACAGCTACTTCACAAATTGGATCAGACAGCCTGCAGGGAAAGGACTGGAGTGGATTGATATAGTCGTGTTGGAGGGAGCACACACTATAAAGATTCACTGAAGAACAAGTTCAGTATCAGCTTAGACTCTTCCAGCAACACAGCGACTCTAAACGGACAGAATGTGCAGCCTGAAGACACTGCTGTGTATTACTGTGTCAGACAGACCCACAGTGACACAAAGCATCAGTAGACCTGAACAAAAACCCCTCAGTGCCTGAACACTTGTAACATGAAGCCACCAGAGGAGGAGCCCTCAGACCACTAATGATTTCAACACCAGCTCACTGTTACAGTACAGAGAGAACAGTCTTTAGATTTTATAAACCATTCAACTCTAACAGCAGCTGTTCATCAGACGCTGCCTGTGGACAACCCAAGAAGCACAAGAGAACAGAATCTGACACAATTTGGCTGACCGAGAAAAAAGACGAGTCAAGTTAGCTATCCACTCACTCCTCTGTGATCAAATCAGCCGCCACATCAGTTAAAGACAGACACAGACAAAGCAGAGTGATGTCTCAGCAAGTGGAGCAGACGTGACATTGCTCCACAATTTCTGGAAAGTTATTTCAATTAGATAATTTTTTGTTTTGTCTGCAGAGCACTGGCCCACTCAGCTGACTGAGCTGAGTGGGCAGAGAGGATAAATGTTTATTTAGCTCACCCACTGAAACTAGTGACTTTTAGAAGCTGCATTCATATTTTGGAAAACTCCAGACTACTGCATCTCACAGACAATTTTGTTTATTATCAAATTATTCCATCCATGTTTTTCTGAATCACAAAAATCATATGACATCAGAGTTGAGGAACAGCCCTCCAGTCTACTGTTTTACAATATGTAAATCAGCCTCCTTGTGTGTTGCCTCATAAAGAAGTGAAGTGTGTGGTGGTGATGGACTATAGGACAGGACTGCTGCTTTTAACTATCTGCTGGGCAGGTGAGGGTTTTACCTGATCTTGACTTGACACAGTTCTCATTGTGTTTCTGACATTTCATGGTTTTCTTTGTTCTCTTGACTGGTGTTGATGGTCAGACTCTGACTCAATCTGAACCAGTGATTAAAAGGCCTGGAGAATCTCACAGACTGACCTGTACAGCCTCTGGATTTAACTTTGGTGGCTACTGGATGAACTGGATCAGACAGGCTCCTGGAAAAGGACTGGAGTGGGTCGCTACTATCAGTGATGGCAGTAGCTACATCTACTACTCTCAGTCAGTCAAAGGCCGGTTCACCATCTCCAGAGACAACAGCAGAAAGCAGGTGTATCTGCAGATGAACAGTCTGAAGACTGAAGATTCTGCTGTTTATTATTGTGCTCGAGACACACAGTGACTGGAGTTGGTTGAGCAGCTGTACAAAAACCTACAGTAACCCCTCTGACTGGGCTGATAAACAAAACTGTCTTTGCTTTGGGCTCAAAGGAAATGACTGCATGTGCTAATTTAGGAGCAGTATACAGAATCAGGGGCTGAAGGTGCAGACTCTGACCAAGGCACAATGAATGCACTAAAACACTGAATATGATACTAAGATAGGGAGAAAAAGAATAAACCTGATCATGACACCACTTTGATCCAAGCGTAATTATAAAACTGGAACAGCAGGACTTCTGAACACTTCACCCAGAGTCCCACAGGCCACTCTTTATCTGATATTGTACCAAATGTAAAAAGACAAAAACAAAACAATAAATAAACATTATAGATCATTGCAGTGAAATAATTGTGTCACCATACAGACTGGAAGAAGACTCAAACAGGTCAGATCTCCTCTCTCTCAGCAGACAGTGACAGAATACAACATCCACAGAGTTCAGACTATTAAACAGACCTAATGAACAAAACGTCATGTGTCTCCATGCTGAGTCCCTCTTTCAAAACTAGTTAACACATCTACTGATAATGGCATATTTGTTCAAATCAAACCCTAGTTCCCACTTTCATCTCATCTAATTATTTGATATATTTCTGAAACACTCAGATCAGAAAGCACTGAACTACAGTGTTTATCACAGAATGGAAAATACAGTTATCTGGGGTTTATTATTTGTAGTTACTATTCATGATGAGAAACTTAAATCTTGTTTGATGCTTTTAAAAATGTGCAACCTGTGATTATTAAAGTTTGATTGATAATGATTGTTCTTTACTTACAGGAGTTTGGAGTGAGATCAAACTGGACCAGTCTTCCTCTGAGGTGAAAAGACCTGGAGAGACAGTGAAGATGTCATGTATCATTTCTGGTTATAGCATGACAAGTTACAGTATTCACTGGATATGACAGAGGCCAGGGAATGCTCTGGAGTGGATTGGTTTTATAAACACAGAAACAAACAATAAGGGCTATGCCAGCTCCTTTCAAAGCCGTTTCAGTTTTACTCAAGATGTGCCCAGCAGCACTCAGTACCTCGAGGTCAAGAGCCTGACAGCAGAAGATTCTGCTGTTTACTTCTGTGCTCGATAAAGCTCAGTGACTGAAGACAGTGGAACAGCTGCACAAAAACCTCCACAGCACTGATATCAAAATAACATCTGGCTTTTCCAATCAGTAGCGTATTAGCGTGTATAAATGTCTGCATTTATATAGTTACATAAGTAAAATCATCTGTGCCTGTTTGCCATTTGATATGCACAAGACAATTAGACATTTAAAAGTAAACTAGAAATTAGCGCCCAGTTGCATGCCTTCACACACCTTTCAGGTTTATCCTATACTTCACATCCAGTGTCAAGGTGGACACCCAAGATCAGTGTCACCACTTCAGTATCTGACCAAATGTCTTCCCTTCTGTTCCTGCGATATGATGTTGAGTAATGGCCAGAGAGGTGTTTTTGCAGAGCATTATGATGTCACAGTGATGTTGACCTCTGAGATTTTGGACATAAAATGCTATCACTTCATCCTTATATCCGATTAGACATTTGTGTGATGTTTTGTCATGACTTACTGTATGTGAGAACTCATGTGTTGTGAGGTCTCATTGACCTTGACCTTTGACCTCTGACCACCAAATTCTGATCAGTTCATTGTTTAGTCAAAGAGGACATGTATGCCGAATTTGAAGAAATTCCCCCAAGGTGGTCTTGAGATATCGCCTTGACAAATATGAGATAAAAGAGGTCACATTTATCTTGACCTTTGACCTATGGCCACCAAAATCTAATCAGTTCACAGTTGAGGCCAAGTGATTTTTTTTTTTTTTTTTTTTTTTTTTAATCAAAATTAAAAGAATTCCCTCAAGGCGTTGTAAAGTGTACATAGATTTAAAAGTTTACATTATAGTGTGAAAATAATATATTGTAATTAAGCCTTAAAAACTTTCATCTGCTTCTCCAAATATTCAACACAAGAGTTCAAGAAAATGAACATTGTGATTTCCACTGAAACAATAGTACATATCAAATGTTCCTCAGTTGAATATACTGTCATAAAAATACATCTTGTCTGTCCCTGTAGTATTCAACTATCATAGTTTACAATACAAATAGTGACCAGGTGTTTGGTGTTTTGACATTTCCCCCTGCTCTTGTTGAAATCTCTACTGATGTGAAAGTACATCTGCTTTCCATGTTGTCTTTTCACACCTGCAGAGGGAGGTCCATGCAAACACTTCCCTCCTTATAATCACATCATTAACAGCTCTCAGATCATTTATGACACAACAACTGGGACACTTTATAAACCCTCAAAAGATTCACATCACAAAGCACTGGATTACAGTGTTTATCACAGAATGGAAAACATGAATTGCTGGAGTTTATTCTTCATAGTTACTTTTCATGGTGAGAAGAATTTCTACTTTAACTCACTAAAGACATTTAAAAATATCGAATCTGTGAAATATAAATGTGATGATGATCACACTGTCTTACTTACAGGAGTTTGGAGTGAGATCAAACTGGACCAGTCTTCCTCTGAGGTGAAAAGACCTGGAGAGACAGTGAAGATGTCATGTATCATTTCTGGTTTTGACATGACAAGCACCTATGCACTGGATACGACAGAGGCCAGGGAATGCTCTGGAGTGGATTGGGTGGATGGATGCAGGCACAAACTCTGCTATCTATGGCAGCTCCTTTCAAAGCCGTTTCATCATGACTGAAGATGTGCCCAGCAGCACTCAGTACCTCGAGGTCAAGAGCCTGACAGCAGAAGATTCTGCTGTTTACTTCTGTGCTCGACAAAGCACAGTGACTGAAGACAGTGGATCAGCTGCACAAAAACCTCCACAGACAACAAACAGCAATGTGATCTTAATGACATCAGAGTTTTCTCACCACCTGCAAAAGCACTTTGATATATCCACATTAGATTTCAGTAGATTTGACTGTAAACTCATCAGTTCCTCTGAATATCACCCCCTCAATAAAACAAAACAAAACAAAAAAACACAAGTAAAGCACATCAGAACAATGTTTGATCACAGAAATTGGCTGGATCTGAAGATAAATAGAAACCTGAATTGTTCACAATACAAACATGTTGAGAACAGTGATTAATGTTAACTTCATGTTCACACTAAACCCGTTTTGTGGCCATTTACCATTTAAGTTTTTTCTGTTTAAACCTGCAACCAGAAGCATCAGTACTATATATTCAGGCATGCATTTTGTATCATGAAACAAATTAATGCTTGAATATTTTCTGTAAATGCAGGACATTTGGAAAATGTTACATGTCAGTGAGTAATGAATGAAATTATCACAAGTGATTGTTGTCACTCTGCAGATATAATAACACTGAACAGACTCTTTCTATTGGCTCCAGTCAGACCAACATTGATGCTTCATATGTTTGATTCTATGCAAACTCAGTGAGCTTCCTTGTTACTCAGCTATAAAAACATCACATCAGGCTGTCAGTGGAGTTCACAGCACGTCAGTTTCAACATAAACCATGTTCTCTGTAGCTCTGCTGCTGCTGTTGGCAGCTGGATGTGAGTCTCTCTGGATTTGTCAAAGTCAGCAGTTCTCTTTTTTGTTAATTTCATCATTTGTTACAAACTATTTTCCTTTCTTTAACAGGTGTGAAGTGTGAACAGTTGACACAGCCAGCCTCTGTGACTGTGCAGCCAGGTCAACGTCTGACCATCACCTGTCAGGTCTCTTATTCTGTGGGCACCTACTACACACATTGGATCAGACAGCCTGCAGGGAAAGGACTGGAGTGGATTGGACAAGCAGCTGGATCCACCACATACTACAAAGATTCACTGAAGAACAAGTTCAGTATCAGCTTAGACTCTTCCAGCAACACAGTGACTCTAAATGGACAGAATGTGCAGCCTGAAGACACTGCTGTATTACTGTGCCAGAGAGCCACAGTGACACAAAGCATTAGACCTGAACAAAAACCCCTCAGTGCCTGAACACTTGTAACATGAAGCCACCAGAGGAGGAGCCCTCAGACCACTAATGATTTCAACACCAGCTCACTGTTACAGGCAGTTTCAAACAGCACAAGCTAAAAGCAGCAACACAGCACACAACATTAAATGCATTCAGTCTTTTTCTCAAAACAAATGAATCAAATTCTGTTCTTATCATTATGATACAATATTTCAATGTCTGTTTTGACATAATATAAATTCAGGTGACATGACGTGTTGTTTGCTCATCTCAATCCAAGCCTTCAAGGTGATTTTCATACAGCATCATCTAAAACCTTTTCTTTGTTGTTGTTGTTGTTGTTGTTGTTGTTGTTGTTGTTGTTGTTTTGGTGATGATACTATAATAACTTTTATTCATACACAGTAGCAATATTCCATGATTTGTATATTACATCAGAAAAAAACATCTTTGTGTAAATAAACATGTTTACACATTAGAAAGTGACTTACAGTCAAACACGGATGATAGTGATATCAGGTAAGAAACAAAATTTTAACACAGATGTCACTGCTATATGTGACATTAAACAGAGGACGCTGTCAGAAAGGTGGAGTCAATGCAAAACTCATTTATCTTCCACCTACTTATCTGACTGCAGAGAGGAGGACAGAGAACAGTGGACACACAGTTTAACATGATGGACTATAGGACAGGACTGCTGCTTTTAACTATCTGCTGGGCAGGTGAAGATTTTCACTCATCTTGAGCTGACATAGTTGTAAATTGTGTTTTTGACATTTCATGGGTTTTCTTTGATGTCTTGACAGGTGTTGATGGTCAGACTCTCTGACAATCTGAACCAGTGACTAAAAGGCCTGGAGAATCTCACAGACTGACCTGTACAGGCTCTGGATTCACATTCAGCAGCTATGAGATGCACTGGGTCAGACAGGCTCCTGGAAAAGGACTGGAGTGGATTGCCTGGATTGATGATGGCAGTGGTAGCAGCAAATCCTACTCTCAGTCAGTCCAAGGCCGGTTCACCATCTCCAGAGACAACAGCAGACAGCAGGTGTATCTGCAGATGAACAGTCTGAAGACTGAAGATTCTGCTGTTTATTATTGTGCTCGAGACACACAGTGACTGGAGTTGGTTGAGCAGCTGTACAAAAACCTACACCACTTCTTTCCGGCTGGCAGAGCCAAAGTATGAAATACTTTTGAAAGTGAAAGTGCTGATAGTGAGAGATAGAAATAAATAATGTTATTGGCAGTTTGTCCCTGATATATGTTCTATATTTTATTGGTGTAAGTGAACTGCCAGACATATCAATGATTTCCCACAGTTATATGACTATTTCTCTGCAGCTTTGCAACACTGTGATCCCTTTACATGGATACATTCATCCCTGCAGACACCAGACGACATTTGATGTTATAGCAGCTTCTGGTAGATACATTAAACCTGACAGAAAAAAAAGACACCTGTCTGTAATTAGTGTGCTGGCAAAATATTTAGTATAAAGGCTGAACAAGTCTCACCATGTCAGAGTCTTTTCAGAGCTCTTTTTAACATCAGAATATCAAACAGTTTTATATTTTCTCTTTGAGGCCATCCACTTCTGTGAGATTGTATCAGACACATGGACACAAAGGCTGGTTTATCTCTAATACTCATGGTTGTGTTTTTTACTCACTGATCAGTCTGTGTTATATGTAAAACTACAAGTCATAAATTATCACTGATTGTTCCACAACTTACCCCAAAATAACTGCATGTGAAGAAATTATTAAGAGTTCTGTGCTCAGTGATCTCTGTCTTTGTGTCTTGTTCAGCCACTAATGATGTCAAAATAAAAAAGCACTGTGAGGAGGAGTCCATGCAAATCTTCATCTCCTCCATCTTTATTTATCTCACTGCAGACTGAAGAAGAGAGAACAAACCACTGACCAGACATACAACACATTTCCACCATGACTTCAGCTACATGTATAATGTTTCTGATGCTATCATGGATTTCTGGTGAATACATACTTCTGCACTCCTCCTGTTCTTTGAAAAGGTTCATATTTCAGCTCTGTGATGATAACACTACTTTTCTCTCCAGGTGTTTGCAGTCAGTCAAAAGGACTGGAGTGGGTTGCCTTCATTTCTGCTCCGAGTGGAAGCACTAAAGCTTATTCCACGTCAGTCAGACAACATGGACCAGGTGTATCTGCAGATGAACAGCTTGACGGCTGAAGATTCTGCTGTTTATTATTGTGCTCGAGAGCCACAGTGACACAGGAAGCCACAGAGCTGTACAAAAACTCAACATGTCAAACTAAGTCAATACTAGGCGTTCTGCTTTTCACTTTCACAGAATCAGCTTCAGTTCAACATCTTCAACACACTCAGAGAAACACAGTCTCAATAAAACCTCCTCATTCAGACAATTTTTATTGCAGCTCTGGTGTTCTCCAATATGTAGCTGAGACTGGGAACATTAAATATTCCTTTCACCGAAGTGTAACTGTCACTCTGAATTGTTCAAAGGTTTGTGTAGAATAAAATCATTAAACCTTTATTTATTAATTTGAATAATAGATTTTTTTTCACATGTCAAATGAAAGATTCATAACATCTAGTCTTCAGATGCAGGTCGCAACTTTAAAAAATATGTGAGTGCTTCAAGACCCTGTTGGTGTTCAATGTTTGTATACAATGCTTCCACATCAATTGTGACAAGAAAAGATTCAGGGCCTATATTTTGCAGCTCTTTGATCTTGTTCAAAACATCAGTTGTATCTTGTATATATGCAGGGAGAGAAGGTAAAAAAGGTTTGATGAAATAGTCAGTGTACTTAGATACTGGTTCAGTCAGGCTTTCATTTCCTGAGATCACAGGTCTACCTGGAGGGTTGTCAACACATTTATGTATCTTAGGTAGCAGATAGAATGATGCCGTTTTAGGAGTTTCGTTCCACAAAAATTTAAATTCAGGTTCAGATATCCACCCCTTGTCCTTTGCCTCAAATAGTATTCTTCCCAATTCCTGTTTGAGTGAATCAGTTGGATTGTAGGTCAGAGGTTGATAAAACTCTGTGTTGTTTAGTTGACAAAATGCCTCTTTTACATACATATTTCTGCCCCACACAACAATAGCACCCCCCTCATGAGCAGGGTCATTTTCTACTTCTAGGACGTGACAAACATGGCTGTCTAAAACTGACAGTTTTCACATGATAAAGTGCAGGACGTAAAAGAAAAACTCCAGTGAATCATGTCCTTCAGGCCCCTGATCACCACAGGACACCTGGCAAAAACCAGCTGCACATACCAGCAAGGGACAGCTCTCTCCTCCCTGTGAGGAGGAGTCAATGCAAAACTCAGATATCTTCCACCTCTACTTATCTGACTGCAGAGAGGAGGACAGAGAACAGTGGACACACAGTTTAACATGATGGACTATAGGACAGGACTGCTGCTTTTAACTATCTGCTGGGCAGGTGAAGATTTTCATAGGCCCTAATTTTCAATTGCTTTCATTTGTGTCATCAGCTTACTTAACTGTATATTTTTTTTATCATCCTGACAGGTGTTGATGGTCAGACTCTGACTCAGTCTGAGCCAGTGACTAAAAGGCCTGGAGAATCTCACAGACTAACCTGTACAGCATCTGGGTTCACATTCAGCAGCTACCGTATGAGCTGGGTCAGACAGGCTCCTGGAAAAGGACTGGAGTGGATTGCTTATATTGGCACAGGCAGTTCTCATATCTATTACTCCCAGTCAGTCCAGGGTAGATTCACCATCTCCAGAGATGACTCCAGCAGTAAAGTCTATCTACAGATGAACAGTCTGAAGAGCAAGGACACAGCAGTGTATTACTGTGCCAGAAGAGACACAGTGAGAGACAATATACAAAAACTAATTCCTCTATTTACCACCATCACTAGGATCATTCAGTTGTCTCTGTATCACTTTTTTTTTGCAATAATATTAACTAAATTGTCCGTAACAATAAGATGAACTTGGCTCCATATGTCATCATGAGCACATGCATGAAGATCATGCAAAGAATTATATTTTGGTAACACTGACAAATAAAAAGTTTCCACCTGATTTTCAGATTGTGCGTCCATAGTGTTTTTATGAAAATGACTTTTCTATATAAAAACAACCTCCTCATACAGTCTTGAAGTTAACACATTTTACAGCCATATGAAAAGAAAAAAAATCTTTTTCCTTATTCTTTCCCCAATCATGTCTGTTTATTATGTGGAATGAAGAGAGTCGGAATATGAGTGAAAATTAATGATGCAGTTTCCATGATAAAATCACTAGAGGGCAGTCAGCATCAAGTTTATCTTTCCTCTGTTACTAAAAGGAGACACTCATCTGCTGTTTTCACTTATCTTACAGTAACTGACTCAGTAACTACTCAGACCCTGGACTGAACTAAAGCTTAATGCTTTAAATACAAATGTTTTTTGTATTTGATGAAATTATGGTGAAATATCAGCGAAAGGATCATTGTTACATTTTGACTGCAGATATCAAAAAAGATGTGAGAGAATAATAAAAGTTTGATGCAATAAAGTTATCTGTGTCTGAATATGAAGGAAATGTAGCTACATCTCTAAATGTGCAGGAATATATGTGTCTTTATTTGGTCTGTATCACATTTTCATATATATTCCATATAAAATGAATATAACAAACCAAATAAAAAAACACATTTAAACACATATAAATCACAAAGCATGATGTTTTATTAGGACTGCTGTTGATTTCTGACACAACAACACAGATGACGGTAAAATGTGTTGATTATTACAAAAAAAAAAACCCCTCATAAATATATGAGTCACCACTTTGCAGTTTGTCTCACATTTCAGTTCCTGTGCAGCTGTTTCTCAACATCTGCAAATACTGAAACAGCATCAGATTGAAGTTGTCATACTACTTACATGATCCTGGGTACTGTCACTGTATAGTGAGTGAGCAAATGATTTTGAATTAATGCTGCAACTACAAGAAAAGCTGTACTCATACACTGAGATACACTGAACACTGAACTTGACATACACTGAACAGACTCTTCTATTGCTCCAGTCAGACCAACATTGATGCTTCATATGTTTGATTCTATGCAAACTCAGTGAGCTTCCTTGTTACTCAGCTATAAAAACATCACATCAGGCTGTCATGGAGTTCACAGCACGTCAGTTTCAACATAAACCATGTTCTCTGTAGCTCTGCTGCTGCTGTTGGCAGCTGGATGTGAGTCTCTCTGGATTTGTCAAAGTCAACACTTCTTCTTTTGTTAATTTCATCATTTGTTACAAAACGTTTTCTCTTTTTAACAGGTGTGAAGTGTGAACAGTTGACACAGCCAGCCTCTGTGACTGTGCAGCCAGGTCAACGTCTGACCATCACCTGTCAGGTCTCTTACTCTGTTGGTAGCCATCACACACATTGGATCAGACAGCCTGCAGGGAAAGGACTGGAGTGGATTGGAGCAGCACGTGTTGGATCCACCACAATTTACAAAGACTCACTGAAGAACAAGTTCAGTATCAGCTTAGACTCTTCCAGCAACACAGCGACTCTAAACAGACAGAATGTGCAGCCTGAAGACACTGCTGTGTATTACTGTGCCAGAGAGCCACAGTGACACAAAGCATCAGTAGACCTGAACAAAAACCCCTCAGTGCCTGAACACTTGTAACATGAAGCCACCAGAGGAGGAGCCCTCAGACCACTAATGATTTCAACACCAGCTCACTGTTACAGTACAGAGAGAAACACACTTTAGACTTTATTAAACACAGTTATTAGTAAACCGTTTTCATCATATTAAATTCTCTTGAATCACCATCACTGATACATCATGATATGTATATGAATTGTTCAAGTGATGAAACAACTTCAGCTGACAACTTGGTTTCAATACCTTGTGACAGGACAATAAAAGTAAATCCTCAAACATCAGTGTCTCTTTCATGACATCTTCATCTTTAACACCTGCAGTTATTACCTGTATCATAACTGAATTAGTCTTGAGCCAACTTCATGGTGATTTTAATGAGTTCAATTCTAGAAAAAGATATTTTACTCAACAATCTAAAAGGTGTATTCTCTTTGTGTGAGATGAAGAACAACACCTGAACATTTCATCTTCATTTTGATTCATTCAAATAAACCTTTACTGTCATCAGTATGTAAATCAGCCTCCTTGTGTGTTGCCTCATAAAGAAGTGAAGTGTGTGTGTGTGTGTGTCAGTGAGAGGACAGAAGAGCTCACATCAGTTCAGCTTCAACATCAACCATGTTCTCTGTAGCTCTGATACTGCTGCTGGCAGCTGGATCCTGTGAGGAGCTTTCAGTGGATTCACACTAATAAACACATTACAAACACTGAATAGTCAGATGAATGATGGAGATAATGTTGATTTGTGTTTCCACAGGTGTGAACAGTATTGATCTCATCCAGCCAGACTCAATGGTTGTGCAGCCTGGACAGTCTTTGACCATCACCTGTCAGGTCTCTGGTTATTCTTTGACTGATGGCAGCTATGCAACAGGTTGGATCAGACAGTGTGAAGGAAAACCAATGGACTGGATTTGCAGTCGGTGGGGTGAAGGAGACTTTTACCAAAATAATGCTCTGAAAAACAAGTTTCTTTACCACACACACGCTTCTACAAGCTCAGTGACATTAACAGGACAGAATGTGCAGCCTGAAGACACTGCTGTGTATTACTGTGCCAGAGAGCCACAGTGACACAAAGCATCAGTAGACCTGAACAAAAACCCCTCAGTGCCTGAACACTTGTAACATGAAGCCACCAGAGGAGGAGCCCTCAGACCACTAATGTTTTCAACACCAGCTCACTGTTACAGTACAGAGAGAAACAGACTCATGATTTCATGAAAGTGTTTTTATACACAGTAGCAATATCCCATAATTTGTATGTTGCATGAAAAAACATCATAAATAAAGTAAGTAAATCAACATATTTACAAATCAGAAAGTGACTTACAGTCAAACAAGGATAATAGTGACATCAGGTTAGAAATATGAACAAAATCAAAAATATTAACACAGATGTGAACTTCAGTAGAAGACATCCCAAAATGTTTAGTTAGACAAAAACCTTAAAATTAAGATATGTTTTGAGGAGAAATTAAACAGAGGATATTGTTCATTAAAAAGGAGGAGTCAATGCAAAACTCAGATATCTTCCACCTCTACTTATCTGACTGCAGAGAGGAGGACAGAGAACAGTGGACACACAGTTTAACATGATGGACTATAGGACAGGACTGCTGCTTTTAACTATCTGCTGGGCAGGTGAAGATTTTACCTCATCTTGACTTGACATAGTTCTCATTTGTTTAACAACTAAATTCATGTTGTGTTCTCTTATATCTTGACAGGTGTTGATGGTCAGACTCTGACTCAATCTGAACCAGTGACAAAAAGGCCTGGAGAATCTCACAGACTGACCTGTACAGTCTCTGGATTTTCGCTTAGTAGTTACTGGATGCACTGGGTCAGACAGGCTCCTGGAAAAGGACTGGAGTGGATCGCTGCTGAAACTGGTGGCACCAACTACTACTCTCAGTCAGTTCAAGGCCAGTTTACTGCCTCCAGAGACAACAGCAGACAGCAGGTGTATCTGCAGATGAACAGCTTGACGGCTGAAGATTCTGCTGTTTATTATTGTGCTCGAAGGCCACAGTGACACAGGAAGCCACAGAGCTGTACGAAAACTCAACATGTCAAACTAAGTCAATACTAGGCGTTCTGCTTTTCACTTTCACAGAATCAGCTTCAGTTCAACATCTTCAACACACTCAGAGAAACACAGTCTCAATAAAACCTCCTCATTCAGACAATTTTTATTGCAGCTCTGGTGTTCTCCAATATGTAGTTGAGACTGGGAACATCATATATTCCTTTCACCGAAGTGTAACTGTCACTCTGAATTGTTCAAAGGTTTGTGTAGAACAAAAACATTAGGCTTTAAGTAATTAATTAAAGAAATACAATTCAATTTATTTCACATGTCACAGCAAAGGTTCATAACAGCTCTGACTAGATGTGACAGGACAGTTCATCCTTCTTTTATAGCCTGTCAGTGTCCTTCTCTGTGCAAAGTTGTTCAAAGTGAACAAGTTCAGTATCAGCACAGACTCTTCCAGCAACACAGTGACTCTAAACGGACAGAATGTGCAGCCTGAAGACACTGCTGTGTATTACTGTGCCAGAGACACACAGTGACACAAAGCATCAGTAGACCTGAACAAAAACCCCTCAGTGCCTGAACACTTGTAACATGAAGCCACCAGAGGAGGAGCCCTCAGACCACTAATGATTTCAACACCAGCTCACTGTTACAGGCAGTTTCAAACAGCACAAGCTAAAAGCAGCAACACAGCACACAACAAATTCATTCAGTGTTTTGCTCAAAACAAATGAAACAAATTCTGTTCTTATGACACAATAATATAACTTCAGGTGACAAGACGTGTTGTTTGCTCATCTCAAACCAAGCCTACAAGGTGATTTTCATTCATCATTTAAAACCTTTTCTTTGTTGTTGTTGTTTTGGTGATGAAACTATAATAACTTCTATTTAAACACAGTAGCAATATTCCATAATTTGTATATTGCCTCAGAAAAAAACATCTTTGTGTAAATAAACATGTTTACATATTACAGTCAAACAAGAATGATAGTGACATCAGGTAAGAAACATAAACAAAAATCAAAATTTTAACACAGATGTCACTGTTTAATGTGACATTAAACAGAGGACGCTGTCAGAAAGGAGGAGTCAATGCAAAACAGATATCTTCCACCTCTACTTATCTGACTGCAGAGAGGAGGACAGAGAACAGTGGACACAGTTTAACATGATGGACTATAGGACAGGACTGCTGCTTTTAACTATCTGCTGGGCAGGTGAAGATTTTACCTGATCTTGAGCTGACATAGTTCTTAATTGTGTTTCTGACATATTTCACACTATTGTTTTTATTTTACAGGTGTTGATGGTCAGACTCTGACAGAATCTGAACCAGTGATTAAAAGGCCTGGAAATCTCACAGACTGACCTGTACAGCCTCTGGGTTCACATTCAGCAGCTACGCTATGGCCTGGGTCAGACAGGCTCCTGGAAAAGGACTAGAGTGGATCGCTTCTGTCAGCTATGACAGTGGCAGCATCGACTACTCTCAGTCAGTCAAAGGCCGGTTCACCATCTCCAGAGACAACAGCAGACAGCAGGTGTATCTGCAGATGAACAGTCTGAAGACTGAAGATTCTGCTGTTTATTATTGTGCTCGAGAGCCACAGTGACTGGAGTTGGGAGCAGCTGTACAAAAAACTGCAGTGCTCATTGTTACCAAGTTATGTCCAGACTCAAAGTTGTTCTAGAAACCTACAGATTACAACACTTTCAGAGAGCCACTAATGCTTGAGCCGTAAAAATATCTCTTAACACAGATCTGACTGTGGAAATTATATTACTAAATCGTCATATCTTGCTTACTCCACAACAGAACATCATTGAAACAGCTCCTCAGAAGACAGCAGCTGAACAAATGAATCATAAACATCATTTGTGCAGTTTAATGGTTTTGCTAATTGTCTAACCTGAGATTTACAAGTCTTTTTACTTGTTATAGTTGGCAGGAGTTTGGAGTGGGTCAAAACAACAATGTCCAGTGACTATGGAGTGAGAGAATAATGGATGTTTGAACTATAATTCAGCTGTACACTTGTTAACTGTCCTTATTGTCTACTGTTTATTTTACTCTTCTTCATGATATAAAGAGCACTTTCATAGATACATTTTAACAGATAATCCAGCAGACATCTTCCTGTGCAATACAGCTATTTTTGTGATTGCATATCGTCACACAGGTTTCAGTTCCCATGTAGCTAAAATCCTCTGGAGGCTCCAAGTTTCTCTGTATGTCTGTGCTTTAAACTGCCACAACCTGAATACTGAAACCTTTAACAGTTAAAAATAAGACAACCTGCAGGAAAAGCTCTGGGATGGATGAGGAGAGGCCTCTCTGCTGCCACAAGAAACACTTCTGCCAGCAGTGTAAGAGGCTGTGTAGAAATCAGTAGAGATGATAGCAACAGCATGGTGTATCTGAGACTGTCCAACTTAAAGCCAGAGGACTCTGCTGTGTGTTACTGTGCCAGAGACTCACGCTCGTCAAAGGAAGCAGAGAGTTCAAAAACCTCCACATACATTTTTACAAACACCAACAGGTGGCAGTAGAAGATAAGAAGTCAAATGACACTAAGGAGTGTATGACAGTGTCTCCACACTTTATTCATAGAGTTTATGTTCCACACACACATACAGTAGATTCACACTATGAAAACAACAGCTGATGTTGTGCTTTGTTACTTCTGTTTCTTAGCGTGATATTTAACATAGTATTTTCTACAGCACTTATGGTTCATAATGTTTCCATGACTGATTGTTTTAAATCAGGTGTTACAAATATATGTGGTCATGTCTGTGCATAATTTTTCCAATACTTAAATGGTCCAACAAAAGCTGCTGAGGAGAATAAATAAATACATCTGTTTTGAGTTTAAACATTTCCATTGAATCAATTGACAAGAATCTTCATCATTAAAATCTGAAGATGAAAGAATGATCTAAATCATATCTTATCCAGAGATGTGATGTGTTTGTCTTTGAGGAGGAGTCAATGCAAAACGCTGACCTCTTCCATCTCTACATATGTGTTGCAGAGTGAAGGACAGACACTAAATCACTGACATACACACTGTAGAATGGACAGAGACACCTGGCTTTTACAATGATCACACCTGATTACTGGGTTGTTTTTCTCATCCTGTCAATTAACTGGGCAGGTAAGAACTGTTATTGTTTTTCTGACAAAGCTCCTGGTACAAATACAATATGGCTGCATGACAGTAACTGATGAGCTGTTTCAATGTCTGTAGGTACTGAGGGTCAAACACTGACTGAGTCTGAACCAGCGATTAAAAGGCCTGGAGAATCTCACTGACTGACCTGCACATATTCTGGGTTCAGTGGTGATATAGATACTGCATGGGTCAGACAGGCTGCTGGAAAAGGACTGGAGTGGGTCGCTTATATCAGCAGTGGCAGTGGCTACATCTACTACTCTCAGTCAGTCAAAGGCCGGTTCACCATCTCCAGAGACAACAGCAGAAAGCAGGTGTATCTGCAGATGAACAGTCTGAAGACTGAAGATTCTGCTGTTTATTATTGTGCTCGACAGCCACAGTGACACAGGAAGCAGCAACGCTGTACAAAAACTCAGCTACAAAGCTTCAATTCAACATCACCAGCACACTGTGTAGTAATACACTAATGATTTCAACACCAGTTCTCTGTTACAGCCATTTAAATACCTGGAGGGTTCAATCACTGATACATTATTATTTGCAATTTCACAACGAAAACGTAATTACATAATGCATACATTTATTTGTTGATTTATTTATTCTTAAACATTAAACCTATAAGTAATGAAATAAATTCAGCTGAATTATCGTCAGGAATTGAATTGTGTGTTTGTTCCTGTTGGCTCAGTTAGCCGTTGCAAGTGAAATTTACTGACCCTTGGAACTGATAACCTAATGTTTCTCATGACTTTGAAACACATGTTTGTAATTAAATTAAAAGATATTTCATTAGCATAAACAGTAAGCAAAAATCATCATAACAATCACAGTGTATTCTATGTTTTTTTTGGTCAGTGTGTGGAGTTTGGCCCAGGTTGATGTTAGATTCTCAATCTGAACTGTTATCATAGTCAGGTCCTGTGGATCAATCAACTGTTGAGTTATATGTTAATGCTGATTGTTAATATGAAATTTAAATTGACATTTTACACAATTAAAATCCTCCTGTACATCCACTTACAAGAAGAGATTCTTGTCCATTTCAGTTGTTTCCTCCCTGTGAGGAGGAGTCAATGCAAAACTCAGATATCTTCCACCTCTACTTATCTGACTGCAGAGAGGAGGACAGAGAACAGTGGACACACAGTTTAACATGATGGACTATAGGACAGGACTGCTGCTTTTAACTATCTGCTGGGCAGGTGAAGATTTTACCTCATCTTGACTTGACATAGTTCTCATTTGTTTAACAACTAAATTCATGTTGTGTTCTCTTATATCTTGACAGGTGTTGATGGTCAGACTCTGACTCAATCTGAACCAGTGACAAAAAGGCCTGGAGAATCTCATAGACTGACCTGTACAGTCTCTGGATTTTCGCTTAGTAGTTACTGGATGCACTGGGTCAGACAGGCTCCTGGAAAAGGACTGGAGTGGGTCGCTGTTGAAACCACTAGTAGCAGCAAATACTACTCTCAGTCAGTTCGAGGCCGGTTCACCATCTCCAGAGACAACAGCAGACAGCAGGTGTATCTGCAGATGAACAGTCTGAAGACTGAAGATTCTGCTGTTTATTATTGTGCTCGAGAGCCACAGTGACTGGAGTTGGTTGAGCAGCTGTACAAAAACCTACACCACTTCTTTCCGGCTGGCAGAGCCAAAGCATGAAATACTTTTAAAAGTGAAAGTGCTCATAGTAAGAGATAGAAATAAATAAAGTTATTGGCAGCTTGTCCCTGATATTTGTTCTATATTTTATTGGTGTAAATGAACTGCCAGGCATATCAATGATTTCCCACAGTTACATGACTATTTCTCTGCAGCTTTGCAACACTGTGATCCTTTTACATGGATACATTCATCCCTACAGACACCAGACGACATATGATGTTATAGCAGCTTCTGGTAGATACATTAAACCTGACAGAAAAAAAGACACCTGTCTGTAATTAGTGTGCTGGCAAAATACTTAGTATAAAGGCTGAACAAGTCTCACCATGTCAGAGTCTTTTCAGAGCTCTTTTTAACATGAGAATATCAAACAGTTTTATATTTTCTCTTTGAGGCCATCCACTTCTGTGAGATTGTATCAGACACATGGACACAAAGGCTGGTTTATCTCTAATACTCATGGTTGTGTTTTTTACTCACTGATCAGTCTGTGTTATATGTAAAACCACAAGTCAGAAATTATCACCGATTGTTCCACAACTCACCCCAAATTAACTGCATGTGAAGAAATTATTAAGAGTTCTGTTCTCAGTGATCTCTGTCTTTGTGTCTTGTTCAACCACTAATGATGTCAAAATAGAAAAGCACTGTGAGGAGGAGTCCATGCAAATCTTCATCTCCTCCATCTTTATTTATCTCACTGCAGACTGAAGAAGAGAGAACAAACCACTGACCAGACATACAAGACATTTCCACCATGACTTCAGCTACATGTATAATGTTTCTGATGCTATCATGGATTTCTTGTGAATACATACTTCTGCACTCCTCCTGTTCATTGAAAAGGTTCATATTTCAGCTCTGTGATGATAACACTATTTTTCTCTCCAGGTGTTTGCAGACTCTGACTGAGTCTGAACCAGTGGGAAAGCGCCCTGGAGAATCCCACAAACTCACCTGTACATATGCAGGAATATCAGATAGCAACGCCGATATCTCCTGGATCACACAAGCTGAAGGAAAAGGACTGGAGTGGGTTGCCTACATTTCTGCTCCGAGTGGAAGCAATAAATATTATTCCACGTCAGTCAAGAATCGCTTCACCATTTCCAGAGACAACAACATGGACCAGGTGTATCTGCAGATGAACAGCTTGACGGCTGAAGATTCTGCTGTTTATTATTGTGCTCGAGAGCCACAGTGACACAGGAAGCCACAGAGCTGTACAAAAACTCAACATGTCAAACTAAGTCAATACTAGGCATTCTGCTTTTCACTTTCACAGAATCAGCTTCAGTTCAACATCTTCAACACACTCAGAGAACACAGTCTCAATAAAACCTCCTCATTCAGACAATTTTTATTGCAGCTCTGGTGTTCTCCAATATGTAGCTGAGACTGGGAACATTAAATATTCCTTTCACCTAAGTGTAACTGTCACTCTGAAATGTTTAAAGTTTTGTGTAGAATAAGAATATTAGGCTTTAAGTTTATTAATTAAAGAAATGCAATTAATTTATTTCACATGTCAAAACAAAGGTTCATAACTCACAGCTCTGACTACATGTGACAGGACAGTTCATCCTTCTTTTATAGCCTGTCAGTGTCCTTCTCTATGCAAAGTGAACTTCCTCACAGTCTGCTATAAAGACTTGATATCATGCTGTCAGCTGCAGCAGAAGAAGAAGCTCCCATCAGATCACCTTCAATACCAACCATGTTCTCTGTAGCTCTGCTGCTGCTGCTGGCTGCTGGATCCTGTGAGTCTCACTGAGGCAGAGACACTGACAGTATGATCACAGCACACTGACTGTTCACTCTTATTACACTCATTCAATATTCAACATGTTTTCCTCCACAGGTGTGAAGTGTGAACAGTTGACACAGCCAGCCTCTGTGACTGTGCAGCCAGGTCAACGTCTGACCATCACCTGTCAGGTCTCTTATTCTTTGGGCAGCTATGCTACACATTGGATCAGACAGCCTGCAGGGAAAGGACTGGAGTGGATTGGAAGTCACTGTACTGGATGCACCCCATATTACAAAGATTCACTGAAGAACAAGTTCAGTATCAGCTTAGACTCTTCCAGCAAGACAGTGACTCTAAATGGACAGAATGTGCAGCCTGAAGACACTGCTGTGTATTACTGTGCCAGAGAGACTCACAGTGACACAAAGCATCAGCAGACCTGAACAAAAACCCCTCAGTGCCTGAACACTTGTAACATGAAGCCACCAGAGGAGGAGCCCTCAGACCACTAATGATTTCAACACCAGCTCACTGTTACAGGCAGTTTGAAACAGCACAAGCTAAAAGCTGGATGTGAGTCTCTCTGGATTTGTCAAAGTCAACACTTCTTCTTTTGTTAATTTGATCATTTGTTACAAAATATGTGTAGTTAGACAAACGCTTTGAAATAAAAACAGATTTTAAATTTAATTTAATTATTTTTTAAATTTTAAATACTTTGCTAATCCCCGAGGGGAAATTAAATTTTTCACTCTGTTGTCAATTACACACAGGTCCGAAAACACACATGCACAAACTGGACCTATACACGCACTAAGTGGAGAGATGTCAGAGTGGGCTGCCCATCACAGGTGCTCCGAGCAGTTGGGGGGTTCGGTGCCTTGCTCAGGGGCACCTCAGCAGTGCCCGGGAGGTGAACTGGCACCTGTCCAGCCACCAGTCCACACTCAATATTTTGGTCTGGATGGGGACTTGAACAGACAACCCTCCGGTTCCCAAACCAAGTCCCTATGGACTGAGCTACTGCCACCCTCTTTGTTTTGAGGAGAAATTAAACAAGGGACACTGTCAGAAAGGAGGAGTCAATGCAAAACTCAGATATCTTCCACCTCTACTTATCTGACTGCAGAGAGGAGGACAGAGAACAGTGGACACACAGTTTAACATGATGGACTATAGGACAGGACTGCTGCTTTTAACTATCTGCTGTTCTCCAATATGTAGTTGAGACTGGGAACATTAAATATTCCTTTCACCTAAGTGTAACTGTCGCTCTGAAATGTTCAAAGGTTTGTGTAGAATAAAATCATTAAACCTTTATTTATTAATTTGATAAATAGATTTTTTTCACGTGTCAAATGAAAGATTCACAACATCTAGTCATCTCTGACTAGATGTGACAGGACAATTCATCCTTCTTTTATAGCCTGTCCCTTGTCTGTGCCTGTTTGCCATTTGATATGCACAAGACAATTAGACATTTAAAAGTAAACTAGAATTAGCACCCTGTTGCATGCCTTCACACATCAGTCAGGTTTATCCTACACTTCACATCCAGTGTCAAGGTGGACACCCAAGATCAGTGTCACCACTTCAGTATCTGACCAAATGTCTTCCCTTCTGTTCCTGCGATATGATGTTGAGTAATGGCCAGAGAGGTGTTTTTGCAGAGCATTATGATGTCACAATGATGTTGACCTCTGAGATTTTGGACATAAAATGTTATCATTTCATCCTTATATCCGATTAGACATTTGTGTGATGTTTTGTCATGATTTACTGTATGTGAACTCATGTGTTGTGAGGGCTCATTGACCTTGACCTTTGACCTCTGACCACCAAATTCTGATCAGTTCATTGTTTAGTCAAAGAGGACATGTATGCCGAATTTGAAGAAATTCCCCCAAGGTGGTCTTGAGATATCGCCTTGACAAATATGAGATAAAAGAGGTCACATTTATCTTGACCTTTGACCTATGGCCACCAAAATCTAATCAGTTCACAGTCGAGGCCAAGTGATTTTTTTTTTTTTTTTTTTAATCAAAATTAAAAGAATTCCCTCAAGGCGTTGTAAAGTGTACATAGATTTAAAAGTTTACATTATCGTGTGAAAATAATATATTTGTAATTAAGCCTTAAAAACTTTCATCAGCTTCTCCAAATATTCAACACAAGAGTTCAAGAAAATAAACATTGTGATTTCCACTGAAACAATAGTACATATCAAATGTTTCTCAGTTGAATACTGTCAGAAAAATACATCATGTCTGTCCCTGTAGTATTCAACTATCATAGTTTACAATACAGATAGTTACCAGGTGTTTGGTGTTTTGACATTTCCCCTGCTCTTGTTGAAAATCTCTACTGATGTGAAAGTAAATCTGCTTTCCATGTTGTCTTTTCACACCTGCAGAGGGAGGTCCATGCAAACACTTCCCTCCTTATAATCACATCATTAACAGCTCTCAGATCATTTATGACACAACAACTGGGACACTTTATAAACCCTCAAAAGATTCACATCACAAAGCACTGGATTACAGTTTATCACAGAATGGAAAACATGATTTGCTGGAGTTTATTCTTCTAGTTACTTTCATGGTGAGAATAATTTCTGCTTTAACTCACTAAAGATATTCAAAAATCTCTAATCTGTGATATATAAATGTGATGATCACAATGTCTTTACTTACAGGAGTTTGGAGTGAGATCAAACTGGACCAGTCTTCCTCTGAGGTGAAAAGACCTGGAGAGACAGTGAAGATGTCATGTATCATTTCTGGTTTTGACATGACAAGCTACTATATTCACTGGATACGACAGAGGCCAGGGAATGCTCTGGAGTGGATTGGGAGGATGGATGCAGGCAAAAACTCTGCTATCTATGGCAGCTCCTTTCAAAGTCGTTTCATCATGACTGAAGATGTGCCCAGCAGCACTCAGTACCTCGAGGTCAAGAGCCTGACAGCAGAAGATTCTGCTGTTTACTTCTGTGCTCGAAAAGACACAGTGACTAAAGACAGTGGAACAGCTGCACAAAAACCTCCACAGACAACAAACAGCAATGTGATCTTAATGACATCAGAGTTTTCTCACCACCTGCAAAAGCACTTTGATATATCCACATTAGATTTCTGTAGATTTGACTGTAAACTCATCAGTTCCTCTGAATATCACCCCCTCAAAAAAATAAACCAAAAAAAAAAACACAAGTAAAGCACATCAGAACAACGTTTGATCACAGAAATTGGCTGGATCTGAAGATAAATAGAAACCTGAAATGTTCACAATCCAAAACATGTTGAAAACAGTGATTAATGCTAACTTCATGTTAACACTAAAGCCGTTTTGTGGCCATTTACCATTTAAGTTTTTTTCTGTTTAAACCTGCAAACCAGAAGCATCAGTACAATATATTCAGGCATGCATTTTGTACCATGAAACAAAATTAACACTTTAATATTTTCTGTAAATGCAGGACATTTGGAAAATGTTACATGTCTGTGGGTAATGAATTAAATTATCACAAGTGATTTGTTGTCAATCTGCAGATATAATAACACTGAACATACTCTTCTTTTGGCTCCAGTCAGACCAACATTGATGCTTCATATGTTTGATTCTATGCAAACTCAGTGAGCTTCCTTGTTACTCAGCTATAAAAACATCACATCAGGCTGTCAGTGGAGTTCACAGCACGTCAGTTTCAACATAAACCATGTTCTCTGTAGCTCTGCTGCTGCTGTTGGCAGCTGGATGTGAGTCTCTCTGGATTTGTCAAAGTCAGCAGTTCTTCTTTTGTTAATTTCATCATTTGTTACAAACTATTTTCCTTTCTTTAACAGGTGTGAAGTGTGAACAGTTGACACAGCCAGCCTCTGTGACTGTGCAGCCAGGTCAACGTCTGACCATCACCTGTCAGGTCTCTTATTCTGTGAGCAGCTACTACACAGCTTGGATCAGACAGCCTGCAGGGAAAGGACTGGAGTGGATCAGTCGTGACACCACTGTCAAAGATTCACTGGAGAGCAAGTTCAGTATCAGCTTAGACTCTCCAGCAAGACAGTGGACAGAGAGAAACAGACTTCAGATCTTAAATATTCTGATGCTTTATATCAGTGTCTGTAGATATTACCTTTTAAATTACAGAATGAATTCATACTTGATTTTAAAAGTGTGTGATATAAATACAGTACTATATAACCCTATAAAGTCAGATTCTCTTCCATGATATCTGTTACAAAAAATATACATTGATTATATGAATCACAACTGCATCAGTGATTGAATCAAAAGTGTTTATCCAACTTCATGATGATAATAATCATTCAAAATACAGAAAAGTTAGTTTTCATTCACAATCTAAAGTCTCAAGTTTCACCTTCTCATAAAACACTTGAACATTTTATCCTCATTTCTGATTCATTTAAATAAACTTCAGTCAGCTGATTCACTATCATCACTACTGTATGTAATCAGCCTCCTTGTGTGTTGCCTCATAAAGAAGTGAAGTGTGTGTGTGTGTCAGTGAGAGGACAGAAGAGCTCACATCAGTTCAGCTTCAACATCAACCATGTTCTCTGTAGCTCTGATACTGCTGCTGGCAGCTGGATCCTGTGAGGAGCTTTCAGTGGATTCACACTAATAAACACATTAGAAACACTGAACAGTCAGATGAATGATGGAGATAATGATTTGTGTTTCCACAGGTGTGAACAGTATTGGTCTCATCCAGCCAGACTCAATGGTTGCAGCCTGGACAGTCTTTGACCATCACCTGTCAGGTCTCTGGTTATTCTTTGACTGATGGCAGCTATGCAACAGGTTGGATCAGACAGCGTGAAGGAAAACCAATTGACTGGATTTGCAGTCGTTGGGGTGGAGGAGGCTTTTACCAAAATAATGCAACAAGTTCCTTTACCACACACACGCTTCCAGCAAGACAGTGACTCTAAACGGACAGAATGTGCAGCCTGAAGACACTGCTGTGTATTACTGTGCCAGAGACACACAGTGACACAAAGCATCAGTAGACCTGAACAAAAACCCCAGTGCCTGAACACTTGTAACATGAAGCCACCAGAGGAGGAGCCCTCAGACCACTAATGATTTCAACACCAGCTCACTGTTAACAGCCATTTAAATACCTGGAGGTTTCAATCACTGATACATCATTGAATGTAATTTCACAATGAAAATGTAATTACCTAATACACACATACATTCATTTATTAAACAAATTAATGCAAATAAATGGAGCTGAATTTTCGTCAGAAGAGTGTGTTTGTTTCCCTTGCCTTAATTATACTTGGCAAGTGCAATTTACTGACCCTTGAAGCTGATAACTTAATGTTTTTCATGATCATTTCTGATGATTTTGAAACTGTTGTTTGTAATTAAATTAAAAGATATTCCATTTGCATAAACTGTAAGCAGAAAAAAATCAACGTAACAATTACAGTGTATTCTATGTGGTCTTTTGTCTATGTGTGGAGATTGGCCCAGGTTGATGTTAGATTCTCAATCTGACTTGTTATCATAGTCAGGTCCTGTGGATCAATAGTGTGTTGAGTTATATGTTAATGCTGATTGTTAATATGAAATTTAAATTGACATTTTACACAATTAAAATCCTCCTGGACATCCACCTGTGACAAACTGAGATTCTTGTCCATTTCAGTTGTTTCCTCCCTGTGAGGAGGAGTCAATGCAAAACTCAGATATCTTCCACCTCTACTTATCTGACTGCAGAGAGGAGGACAGAGAACAGTGGACACACAGTTTAACATGATGGACTATAGGACAGGACTGCTGCTTTTAACTATCTGCTGGGCAGGTGAAGATTTTCATAGGCCCTAATTTTCAATTGCTTTCATTTGTGTCATCAGCTTATTTAACTGTATATTTTTTTATCATCCTGACAGGTGTTGATGGTCAGACTCTGACTCAGTCTGAACCAGTGACTAAAAGGCCTGGAGAATCTCACAGACTGACCTGTACAGCCTCTGGATTCTCATTCAGCAGCTACCGTATGAGCTGGATCAGACAGGCTCCTGGAAAAGGACTGGAGTGGGTTGCTTACATAAGCACATACAGTTCTCATATCTATTACTCCCAGTCAGTCCAGGGTAGATTCACCATCTCCAGAGATGACTCCAGCAGTAAAGTCTATCTACAGATGAACAGTCTGAAGAGCGAGGACACAGCAGTGTATTACTGTGCCAGAGAGACACAGTGAGAGACAATAATAGGAGACTCATACAAAAACTACTTCCTCTATTTACCACCATCACTAGGATCATTCAGTTGTCCCTGTATCACTCTTTTCACTTTTTTGCAATAATGTTAACTAAATTGTCCGCAATGATAAGATGAACTTGGCTCCATATGTCATCATGAGCACATGCATGAAGATCATGCAAAAAAATATATTTTGGTAACACTGAAAAATATAAAGTTTCCACCTGATTTTGAGATTGTGCGACAGTAATGTTTTTATGAAAATGACTTTTCTATATAAAAACAACCTCCTCATACAGTCTTGAAGTTAACACATTTTACAGCCATATGAAAGGAAAAAAAATCTTTTCCTGAAGCATTTAGATATTTAAGAGGTCAAACCTTGTCGCCACTTTTTCTCTCTTGTTTTTCAAATATCCTCTTGCTTGATAGATTATTTTTGTATTTCTGCACATTCATCAAGCATTTAACAAGTAAAAAAACACAGTAAAGGTGACTTGTTCATAAAAGGGCCAAAGACAGCACAACAATCTGCATCTACATCTCTGCTAATTAAGACACAATCATGTCTGTTTATTATGTGAAATGAAGAGAGTCGGAATATGAGTGGAAATTAATGTTGCAGTTTCTTTAATTAAATCACTAGAGGGCAGTCAGCGTCAAGTTTATCTTTCCTCTGTTACTAAAAGGAGACAGTCATCTGCTGTTCTCACTGATCTTAACTGACTGATACTCAAACTCTGGACTGAACTAAAGCTTAAAGCTTTAAATACAGATGTTTTTCATATTTGAAGAAATTATGGTGATACTGTATATCAGTGAAAGGATCATTGTTACGTTTTGACTGCAGATCAATAGATCTATCAAAAAAGATGTGAGAGAATAATAAAAGTTTGATGCAATAAAGTTATCTGTGTCTGAATATGAAGGAAATGTAGCTACATCTCTAAATGTGCAGGAATATATGTGTCTTTATTTGGTCTGTGTCACATTTTCATATATATTCCATATAAAATGAATATAACAAAGCAAATAAATAAAGACATTTAAAACACATATAAATCACAAAGCATGATGTTTGATCAGGACTGCTGTTGATTTCTGACACAACAACACAGATGAAGGGAAACTGTGTTGATTATTACAACATAAATAACTCATAAATATATGAGCCACCACTTTGCAGTTTGTCTCACATTTCAGTTCCTGTGCAGCTGTTTCTCAACATCTGCAAACACTGAAACAGCATCAGATTTAAGTTGTCATACTACTAACATGATCCTGGGTACTGCCACTGTATAGTGAGTGAGCAAGTGATTTTGAATCAATGCTGCAAATTCAAGAAAAGTTGTCCTCATACTCTGAGATACACTGAACACTGAACTTGACATACACTGAACAGACTCTTCTATTGGCTCCAGTCAGACCAACATTGATGCTTCATATGTTTGATTCTATGCAAACTCAGTGAGCTTCCTTGTAACTCAGCTATAAAAACATCACATCAGGCTGTCAGTGGAGTTCACAGCACGTCACTTTCAACATAAACCATGTTCTCTGTAGCTCTGCTGCTGCTGTTGGCAGCTGGATGTGAGTCTCTCTGGATTTGTCAAAGTCAACACTTCTTCTTTTATTAATTTGATCAGTTATTACAAAACGTTTTCTCTTTTAACAGGTGTGAAGTGTGAACAGTTGACACAGCCAGCCTCTGTGACTGTGCAGCCAGGTCAAAGTCTGACCATCACCTGTCAGGTCTCTTATTCTGTGGGCAGCTACACAGCTTGGATCAGACAGCCTGCAGGGAAAGGACTGGAGTGGATTGGAATGAAATATACCGGAGGCACTCACTACAAGATTCACTGAAGAACAAGTTTCAGTATCAGCTTAGACTCTTCCAGCAACACAGTGACTCTAAACGGACAGAATGTGCAGCCTGAAGACACTGCTGTGTATTACTGTGCCAGAGTCACAGTGACACAAAGCATCAGTAGACCTGAACAAAAACCCCTCAGTGCCTGAACACTTGTAACATGAAGCCACCAGAGGAGGAGCCCTCAGACCACTAATGATTTCAACACCAGCTCACTGTTACAGTACAGAGAGAAACACGCTTTAGATTTTATAAACGGTTCTTATTTAAATCATTTTAGATATTCTGACATCACAGTCACAAGAACTGATGCAGCATTATATGCATAAATAACATTTTAAGTGATGACAAATTAAGGTCACAACTTGACTTAGTTTTAAAGCTCATCATCTAACTATAGTAGGAATGGATCAGTCAAAAGTCAGTTTTCTTCCATTATATCATCATTTTTAGTTATTTTAAGTTGATATTAGAATTATAACTGTGTTAGTGACTGGCTCAGTATTTAGCCAACTTCAAAGCAGTGTTAATTTTGATTCATTTAAACAAACAGTAAACAGAACAGAAACACAGCAAATGTCTTACAAGTCATTGTTGGATGTCAGAATTTCCCTCAATGAAATGTTTAAAGAATTCTGTTCTTATTACGGTGTGCAAAATCAAAACAAAAATTAATCAACCTGCAGGAGAAACATTGAGATGATTCTTTATAAAAAGATAAAAAAAAATAAATAAAAAATATGTCAGACACAGTAAGTCCATATAATAAAATACATTTTGGGGAGAGATTAAACAGAAGACACTCCATATTTAAAAAGGAGGAGTCAATGCAAAACTCAGATATCTTCCACCTCTACTTATCTGACTGCAGAGAAGAGGACAGAGAACAGTGGACACACAGTTTAACATGATGGACTATAGGACAGGACTGCTGCTTTTAACTATCTGCTGGGCAGGTGAAGGTTTTTGTTGATTACGATATTCTGTGTTCTTTTAGGTTGTAAATGTGTTCATGTCATGGTTTTCTTGCTGTCTTGACAGGTGTTGATGGTCAGACTCTGACAGAATCTGAACCAGTGACTAAAAGGCCTGGAGAATCTCACAGACTGACCTGTACAGCCTCTGGATTTAACTTTGGTGGCTACAGCATGAACTGGATCAGACAGGCTCCTGGAAAAGGACTGGAGTGGATGGCTTATATCAGCTATAACAGTGGCAGCATCTACTACTCTCAGTCAGTCAAAGGCCGGTTCACCATCTCCAGAGACAACAGCAGACAGCAGGTGTATCTGCAGATGAACAGTCTGAAGACTGAAGATTCTGCTGTTTATTATTGTGCTCGAGACACACAGTGACTGGAGTTGGTTGAGCAGCTGTACAAAAACCTACAGTATCTTCCAGGCTGCACAAGCAGTTAGAATTTATGATGAATTTGTTTATATCATTAGTATCAATGTAATTTACATTAAATCATGTTTTAATTCTTATATTCTGTATTATATGTCTTTTGATATCCTATAGTTTCCTGTAACGGGTGTTGTTTGGACCCAAATGCAGTACACAGGCGCACAGGAACAGTTGGTAATGACCATTATCACCACAGCAAACAGGGTATGCAGCAGGCAGAATTGGCACAGAATAAAGTTCGTTCTTTGGGCTGAGAGCCCACACAGTCTCTGGGGCTCAGAGGAGGGAAAGGGAGGCGACTGGGATCATCCGCGGCACCGAGGGGAGGCTTCTGAGCCCCCGGTTCCACACAGTTCAATTCTCTTTCGTAGTGAGGGGAAGAGATGTAGCTTACTTCAGCCGAAGAAGACGAGCAGGACGCTCTGCGGTCTGGAGAGCTGGCTGCACGTGCTGTGAGGCCGGCGAGGAGTGAGCTGAAGAGAGGTCGGAGACAGGCGGGGGGGTCGTAGCCAGGTGAGCAGTCAGCGAAGACAGAGGCACCGTTGGGGACAGGCAGGAGAGGAGACGAGGCCAGGCAGAGGAGTCAAAACCAGACGAGCAGGCAGATACCAGAGACGCTGAGCAGAGCACGAGGTCAGGAACAGAAGGCAGGTGAGTTTACCGGGAGGCAGACGAGAATGGCAGGTCAGGGACAGGCAGAGTCGACACCGGGAGATCAGACAGGGAATGAACGCTGGAAAGTCTCGCATGACGCTGAAGAACAATCTGGCAATGAGTGAGAGTGCTGGAGAGGCTTATATGCAGGGCTGATTATGATGAGCTGCAGCTGTGTAGGCAGGTGAGCAGAGTTGGGCTGATGAGGTGGGCGTGGCTGGCAGGTAGAGTGGAGCAGAGGGAAGGAGAGTGGAAAATTACTGCAGCAGAGTGACAGGAGGGGAATGAGAGACAGGGACTGTGACAGTTTCCATTAGAAATATTTCCTGTATGAAACCATGAATCCATCTTTGTCCCTGTATTATGAAGTCCTGAAAACTGAGGGATGTTATTTCCCAACATAAAATACATAGAGAGGTTTTTCATATTCAAACTGTGTTAATATAATAATCAAAGAATTATTATTGTGTCTGCAGAGAAATATCCAGAAAAGATGTGAGACAATACTGACAGTTTGTTGCAATAAAGGAATGTGCATATATATGTGACACAACCACACAGATGAAGGTAATCAGTGTTGATTAACACAAAAAGTAACTCAGAAATGTAAAAAACTACCAAAGTTTTCACCGCCATTGAAATATTTATTTTACTGCAGTTTGTGAAACATTTCAGTTCCTGAGCAGCTGTTTTCCAACAACTACAAACACTGAAACTGTTAAAAAGAATTTATTCAAACCAGCCGCATCAGACTGAAGTTTTTATATTATTTAATTGACATGATTCTGGCTGCTGTCACTTTATGTCTGTGTACAGCAAATACAGTAATCATGTCAGTACAGTAAGTGAACCAGTAAATGAATTAATAAATGCAGTAAGTAGATGATACAAAATATTAACAGTAAAACAAAGTTAGCAGTGGTTCAAATGGATCAAATGTAAAGCAGAGGTGATTTGTTGTCACTCTGCAGATATAATAACACTGAACAGATTCTTCTATTGGCTCCAGTCAGACCAACATTGAAGCTGTTTGATTCTATGCAAACTCAGTGAGCTTCCTTGTTACTCAGCTATAAAAACATCACATCAGGCTGTCAGTGGAGTTCACAGCACGTCACTTTCAACATAAACCATGTTCTCTGTAGCTCTGCTGCTGCTGTTGGCAGCTGGATGTGAGTCTCTCTGGATTTGTCAAAGTCAACACTTGTTCTTTTGTTAATTTCATCATTTGTTACAAAAGGTTTTCTCTTTTTAACAGGTGTGAAGTGTGAACAGTTGACACAGCCAGCCTCTGTGACTGTGCAGCCAGGTCAACGTCTGACCATCACCTGTCAGGTCTCTTATTCTGTTAGCAGCTACTGGACAGCTTGGATCAGACACCCTGCAGGGAAAGGACTGGAGTGGATTGGACAAGCAGCTTCTGGATCCACCACACACTATAAAGATTCACTGAAGAACAAGTTCAGTATCAGCACAGACTCTTCCACGAAAACAGTGACTCTAAACGGACAGAATGTGCAGTCTGAAGACACTGCTGTGTATTACTGTGCCAGAGAGCCACAGTGACTGTGTATTACTGTGCCAGAGACACACAGTGACACAAAGCATCAGTAGACCTGAACAAAAACCCCTCAGTGCCTGAACACTTGTAACATGAAGCCACCAGAGGAGGAGCCCTCAGACCACTAATGATTTCAACACCAGCTCACTGTTACAGTACAGAGAGAAACACACTTTAGATTATAAATACACTGATGAAGCTCAGTGTTTCTAAACTGTCAAAAAATAATGTTTTCAAGTAATGAATAAATGCAGCCGAATTATCTTCAGAGGTGGAAGTGATTCTTTTTGGTCTAATAAAGCTGTGCATATGATTTTTCACATGAAATTATTCCACACAGTAGAAGCTGCAGGCCAAAACACAACTGAAAACATGTAGGATGTCAGTTTCCCTTGAAAAGAATACATGAAATTTTATTTTTAATGTTGTCAGAAAAAAATAGAAACACAAGGTAAAGAGACATGAGATATTGGTTGCTCATCTCAAATGAAGCCTACATGGTGATTTTCATACTACATGTCCTGAAACTGAAATTTGACAAGAACTTTTTATTTAATGTTATTTATTTTATCACCAGAGCAATATTCCATTATAGTTTTGCAGTGAACAAAACCGCCTGCCATGTTAAATAGGCATGTTTAAATATTAGAAAGTCACTTACAGTCAAAGAAGGATAATAATGACATCAGATAAGAAATATAAACCAAATCAAAACTTTAACATAGTTGTGAAATTAATCTAAGTAAAGTAAAGTAAAAGACCAATCCAACATCTTTTTGGTTAGAAGAAAGCCTTAAAATAAAATAGGTTTTGAGGAGAGATTAAACAGAGGATATTGTTTATTTAAAAAGGAGGAGTCAATGCAAAACTCAGATATCTTCCACCTCTACTTATCTGACTGCAGAGAGGAGGACAGAACAGTGGACACACAGTTATACATGATGACTATAGGACAGGACTGTTGCTTTTAACTATCTGCTGGGCAGGTGAAGATTTTTTGATTACTATATTAGGTTTTCTTTAGGTTGTAAATGTGCATGTCATGGTTTTCTTGCTGTCTTGACAGGTGTTGATGGTCAGACTCTGACAGAATCTGAACCAGTGATTAAAAGGCTGGAGAATCTCACAGACTGACCTGACAGCCTCTGGGTTGGACTTTGATGACTACTGGATGGCCTGGGTCAGACAGGCTCCTGGAAAAGGACTGGAGTGGGTTGCAAATATTGAGTATGATAGTGACAGCATCTACTACTCTCAGTCAGTTCAAGGCCGGTTCACCATCTCCAGACAACAACGTCGATCAAGTGTATCAGATGAACAGTCTGAAGACTGAAGATTCTGCTGTTTATTATTGTGCTCGACAGCCACAGTGACTCAAGTTGGTTGAGCAGCTGTACAAAAACCTACAGTAACCCCTCTGACTGGGCTGATAAACCACAACTATCTTTGCTTTGAGGTAAAAGAAATTATTGCATGTGCTAATTTAGGAGCAGTATACAGAAACAGATATTGATATTGTACCAAATGTAAAAAAACAAAAAAAAACAATAAATAAACATTATAGATCATTGCAGTGAAATTAATTGTGTCACCATACAGACTGGAAGAAGACTCAAACAGGTCAGATCTCCTCTCTCTCAGCAGACAGTGACAGAATACAACATCCACAGAGTTCAGACTATTAAACAGACCTATGAACAAAACGTCATGTGTCCATGCGGAGTCCCTCTTTCAAAACTCTAGAGGGCAGTCTAGGACTGACTGTTTGACTCATTGACTCATACTGATCATATGATTCAAACACATGCACTAGCAGTAAGTAAATAAAGAACACAGGTGATTGAATGCTCTTATCTGACATTAACACATCTACTGATGATGCATATTTGTTCAAATCAAACCCGAGTTCCCATTTTCATCTCATCTAATTATGGAAACCATTTAGTTGCATGATTGTGACGTTCAACAGCACGTTACAATTTATATTTATTCATTAATTAGGAAAAAAGCAACCAAGCAGTCCAATCAGCTGTATCCTTACTGTGCTGAGGAGTCAATGCAAAACCCTGTTTATAGAATTCACTAATAGAGGCCATTTCTTGTAGACAGAAGAAAAGTTATGTATTTAATGCATCTGTGTAGATGTCATCTGACTTCCACTGCAGCCAATATCAGTATAGAAGAGAGTTAGATAGGCTTGATTTTCCCTGAATACAAGATGCATATGACATGTTTTAATAATTTAATTTTGTGTATTGTGATGCCCAGAGAGGATGGGGCGAAATGTGCCCTGTTACCATGTAATGGGATGGAAAATAACATCTGATAACGTCATTATAACTTAAACAGTAGCTCTGCCTCTTCACAAATACAAAACAAACAATGTAAATAACCTTTTTGTAATTTAGCCAAAAAGCTCTTGCACCATTAGATAAAGATTGTCGTTGTCCCGTTATCTTCCATTGGAGCAGAATTAGTTGCCAGGATAAAAATATTTCATACTCTACTTATGGAAATGTATGTGTGTCACATGTTCCCTGTTTAAACCCACAGAGGGAGGTCCTATGCAAACTCTTCCTCTCTTATAAACACACCATCAGCAACTTGTGGCAGATCACTGGGACAGTTTGATGTATTTCTGAATCACTCAGATCAAAAGCACTGAACTACAGTGTTTATCACAGAATGGAAAATACAGTTATCTGGAGTTTGTTATTTGTAGTTATTATTCATGGTGAGAAACTTAAATCTGCTTTACTGATTTTGTAAATGTGCAACCTGTGATTATAAAGTTTGATTGATATGATTGTTTCTTTACTTACAGGAGTTTGAGTGATCAAACTGGACCAGTCTTCCTCTGAGGTGAAAAGACCTGGAGAGACAGTGAAGATGTCATGTATCATTTCTGGTTATAGCATGACAAGCCGCAACATCCACTGGATTCCACAGGCCAGGGAATGCTCTGGAGTGGATTGGGTGGATGAACACAGGCACAATTCTGCTAGTTATAGCAGCTCCTTTCAGAGTCGTTCATCATGACTGAAGATGTGCCCAGCAGCACTCAGTACCTCGAGGTCAAGAGCCTGACAGCAGAAGATTCTGCTGTTTACTTCTGTGCTCGAGAAAGCACAGTGACTGAAGACAGGAACAGCTGCACAAAAACCTCCACAGACAACAACAGCAATGTGATCTTAATGACATTGGATGATGTGATAAAGCAATTTAGTAGATGATGGATAACACTGCTTTTTTCTCTCACTGTAAATGCTGTCATGTGTGCTGCACATTATGCTCAAAGTGACTAATGAGAAACAGAGCCTAGATACCAAGATGAATTATAAGCTCACAAATATGATTAAATCAGTGTGTTCATGTGTCAGATGTCTGAACTCAGATTAACATTTTGTGTATAATTTAATAACTGTGGTTGTGCTGTTAATACTGATAGACTTTAATACAAGTTAACACATAATATTAAAACAGGTGACTGAGGGTTGACTGTTGGATATTAATTCAGCAGTTTCATTAAATATCTTCAGCTGTGTTTCCTCTCTGTGAGGAGGAGTCAATGACGCACACAGATGCATTTACCCCTGTGTTTCCTCCATCTAAGCTCCTCCTCTCTACTTGCTGCTCATCTCCTTGAGGTGCATTTAATTGACTAGTTGACTAATCCCACACATCCCCAGAGAAGATGTGAAAACATTATTTCATCAATTTCATCTCAAAAATCTAATTTTCTAAATTTATTCAAAGACAAATATATCTGAATTTGCTATTGTATCCTACACAGAAAGAAAAGCAACTCCATTAGCAAATGATCGAAAAATGAATGATGTAATGTGACAGAGTGCCAGTTGAGGAGCCACTCCCTCTCCATGATATCCTGATGCAAATCTTCAGTGTGTGCAGTGTACTTCTGTCCTGCTGACTGCTCTTGTACTTTGTGTGGAGCATCAGAGGTCACATCTCCAGCCTCAGGATGATGAACACACTCACTCTTCTGCTGGTTGCTCTCTCTCTGCCCTGTGAGTTCTCCTGCTTCTTGCTGGTTCATCTTTTATCAGACAACATGGACTGATGGTCAGTCAGTGAGACCAGAAAACTTCCCAGGTGACTGTCTCACTTTCTTCTGTGGTTCCTCTCTCCTTTCATCTCCTCAGGTTGCACAGGTCAGAGTATGGAGTCCATTCCTTCCAGTTCAGTAGTGGCAAAGCCTGGTGAGACTCTCAGTCTCTCCTGCAGGGGATCTGGCTTCACATTTAGCTGCTGTGCTGGATCAGACAACCTGCAGGAAAAGGACTGGAATGGATAGGAAGCAGTTTCTCTGATGCCAGCAGAAACACTTATGCCAGCAGTGTAAGAGGCCGTGCAGAAGTCAGTAGAGATGATAGCAACAGCAATGTGTATCTGAGACTGTCCAACTTAAAGCCAGAGGACTCTGCTGTGTATACTGTGCCAACCACACAGTGGTTCAAAGAAGCAGAGAGGCTGTACAAAAACTCCACAGACATTTTTTTCACAAAACCTGATAAGATAAGACTTGGTACAACACAAACTAAGACACTATGAAAGACACATCAGATGTTGTGGTTACATCCTGTTTTTCAATGTAATTGTTAATAATGTTCCCATTATTGATTTTTAACAGTGTTGAGAATATATTTGGACAATATATCCAGGATATGGATGGTTAAACAAATGCTGCCAAAGAGAATGATAAATACCTCTAATCTGAATATAAATAAAAGTAACAGTTGAATAACTTGAAAAGAATCTGCATTATTAAAAATATTTATGATCATGATGTAAAAGAATGATATAACTCACAGTGATGTTTTTGGTTTTAAATGCAGTGAGCCGCCAGAACCACAGATGGCCATTTGAGTGGGTCTCCAGTGAAATTAGTTTTTTTGACAAATTGTAATGTTAAATGTGTGTTTGATGTGACAGAGTTAACATTATTGTTTTATCAATGTATGTTGAAAATATATCTTAAAATTAAACAAAAACATCCATATCTTAAGCTATAGGCCACAAAACCATTGACTGTATATGTATCTCTATAAACTGTCTGTGTACAAAACATTATTCAAATGTTCTCCTTTCACTCACTAAGACTATGAAACATGCTGCAAATAAAATAGGATTTTCTGATTATTCAGCAACACACTGTGAAAAAAATGCTTATAATGGTGGGGAAACCAGTGATTTTTAGAAACTGCATTCACATTTTGAAAAAACTCCACAAGATGCTGCATTTTACATTCTAGTTTTATTATCATATTATTCCATCCATGTTTTCTGAATCACAAAAATCATATGGCCTTAGAGATGAAGAACAACACCTCCAGTCAGCTGATTCACTATCATCACTACTGTATGTAAATCAGCCTCCTTGTGTGTTGCCTCATAAAGAAGTGAAGTGTGTGTGTGTCAGTGAGAGGACAGAAGAGCTCACATCAGTTCAGCTTCAACATCAACCATGTTCTCTGTAGCTCTGATACTGCTGCTGGCAGCTGGATCCTGTGAGGAGCTTTCAGTGGATTCACACTAATAAACAGATTAGAAACACTGAATAGTCAGATGAATGATGGAGATAATGTTGATTTGTGTTTCCACAGGTGTGAACAGTATTGATCTCATCCAGCCAGACTCAATGGTTGTGCAGCCTGGACAGTCTTTGACCATCACCTGTCAGGTCTCTGGTTATTCTTTGACTGATAACACTATGCAACAGGTTGGATCAGACAGCGTGAAGGAAAACCAATGGACTGGATATACATCGGTGGGGTGGAGGAAGCGTTTACCAAATAATGCTCTGAAGAACAAGTTCCTTTACCACACACACACTTCTACAAGCTCAGTGACTTTAACAGGACAGAATCTGCAGCCTGAGGACACAGCTGTGTATTACTGTGTGCGTGTGAGCGACACAGTGATACAAACCACCAACAGACCTGCACAAATACCCAGCAACCATGTGACTCAACCACACACACACATGCTGATAATGAGAGATGAAAATAATAAAGTTATGGCAGTGTGTCCCTGATATAGTATATGTGTTCTTCATTTATTGGTGTAAGTGAACTGCCAGACAATGATTTCCCACAGTTATATGACTATTTCTCTGCAGCTTTGCAACACTGTGATCCCTTTACATGGATACATTCATCCCTTCAGACACCAGGCGACATATGATGTTATAGCAGCTTCTGGTAGACAGAAAAAAAGACACCTGTCTGTAATTAGTGTACGTCACAGTCCCTGTCTCTCATTCCCCTCCTGTCTGCTGCAGTGATTTTCCACTCTCCTTCCCTCTGCTCCACTCTACCTGCCAGCCACGCCCACCTTATCAGCCCAACTCTGCTCACCTGCCTACACAGCTGCAGCTCATCATAATCAGCCCTGCGTATAAGCCTCTCCAGCACTCTCACTTGTTGCCAGATTGTTCTTCAGCGTCATGCGAGACTCTCCAGCATTCATCTCCTGTCTGACCTCCCGCTGCCGACTCTGCCTGTCCTCGACCTGCTCTCCTCGTCTGCCTCCCTAAACTCACCTGCCTTCTGTCCCTGACCTCGTGCTCTGCCTCAGCGTTTTCTGGTATCTGACGGCTTGGCTGGTAACGACTCCTCCGCCTGGCCTCGTTTATCCTCCTGCCTGTTCCCCATCGGTGCCTCTGCCTTCGCGGACTGCTCATCTGGCTATGACCCCTCCCGCCGCCTGCCTCCGACCACTCCTCTGCTCTCTCCCCGTCGACACCTCAGCACATGCAGCCGGCTCTTCGGGCCACGGAGCTTCCTCCTCGTCGTCATTGGCTGAAGTAAGCTATTTCTCTTCCCCTCACACCAAAGAACTGAACTGTTTGGAGCCAGAGGCTAAGGAGCTTCCCCTCGTTCCACGGCCGACTCCGGCCGCGTCTCTTCCCCTCGTCTGAGCCCCAGAGACTGTGTGAGGGCTTTCAGCCCGAAGAACGAACTTTATTCTGTGTATTCTGCCTGCTCCATACCGTGTTTGCTGTGGTGAAAATAAAAGTCATTACCAACTTTCCTGAGCGCCTGTGTACTGCATTTGGGTCCATACCACACCCGTTTCAGTACTGGCAAAATATATAAAGGCTGAACAAGTCTCACCATGTGAGTCTTTTCAGAGCTCTTTTTAACATCAGAATATCAAACAGTTTTTATATTTTCTCTTTGAGGCCATCCACTTCTGTGAGATTGTATCAGACACATGGACATAAAGGCTGGTTTATCTCTAATACTCATGGTTGTGTTTTTTACTCACTGGTCAGTCTGTGTTATATGTAAAACCACAAGTCAGAAATTATCACTGATTGTTCCACAACTCACCCCAAATTAACTGCATGTGAAGAAATTATTAAGAGTTCTGTTCTCAGTGATCTCTGTCTTTGTGTCTTGTTCAGCCACTAATGATGTCAAAATAAAAAAACACTGTGAGGAGGAGTCCATGCAAATCTTCATCTCCTCCATCTTTATTTATCTCACTGCAGACTGAAGAAGAGAGACCAAACCACTGACCAGACATACAAGACATTTCCACCATGACTTCAGCTACATGTATAATGTTTCTGATGCTATCATGGATTTCTGGTGAATACATACTTCTGCACTCCTCCTGTTCTTTGAAAAGGTTCATATTTCAGCTCTGATAACACTACTTTTCTCTCCAGAAATATGTGAAATGACCACGACCTCTTAACACCGCATTCTGTGGTGGCAGCACGTAATGAGTTAAAATTACATGCCGGTACCACAGAAATAATGGCACTGTAAAGTCAATTAGGATCCTTTGTTGTGGTGGACACATGGATTCCCTGATTCAACAACTTCCTGTATACACACAAAAACAAGGAAGTGTTCTTGATATTAAAACAGCAAATATATTCCTCTTATAATTTCCCACCAATAATAATAGTTCGGCTGTACTAGATATTTGATATATTCAGCAGATTTACTTTTTTACGACAGTATTTGACAACTCTACAAATGAAGTTAACTAGTTAACTTAGGTTAGGGAGCAGGGTCACGTCTCAACCACACCTCTAATCACCTGACAAGCCTATTTATACTGGGCCAACCCATCAAGTCCTGTTTGTCTCAGGTCTCTCATCAGATCCTCAGACAGACAGTGCTCCACGCACAGCTTAACAGCATCCCTGACTAAAGTCAATTCTGCTGCAATTAGCTACTCACCCACCATGGACGCCGAATTGCACATTGGTCCACCTGATTCCGACAGCGATCTCTACGACGACCTGTACGAGACCGGTTATCCTCCTCCGGAGCAGCAACCGAACCACAGCCAAGCGACCCGCAGGAGCCGGCTGCGTTCGGTGGTCAACGTACAATCTCGCCAGGCCAACCAACGCCGGCGTCACAAGCCGTGACGTCACTCAGGTCACCCCGCCACGACGACCACAACCTGCAGCACCAGCCCCCCCTAGCAGGGGGGAGGTTGTATGCCCCCCTGTGCCTGCTCCCTCTGTCGCTGACTTCTCTCAGCTAATCTCAGCTTTCTTTTCATCCCTGTCTTCGCAGGCTTCACAAAATCCCTGTGCACACGCATCCTATCATCCCTTCCTCTACCCTTCCTTCAGTCATCCAAAACAACATGGCTTCTGCTCCCCCATCTTCTCTCACCAGCAGCACAGCAGGTCAAGAACCAATGCAACAACGCAGGGGGCTCCACCACAAGCTGTACAGCCTGTTTCCCTCTTTCCGACTTGTCTATCCTTTCCCCCTCCTCCCCTTCCCCTCCCTACCCCCTCCCTTCCCCAACACCCAAATGTTTTTTCCACTTGTGCAACTAACCACACTCTCGCCACAGCAGCACCACCCAGCCAACCAGCTTCAGCCCTCTATTGCCCTTCTCCCGTATCTCCCACCTTATGCCACTAAATTCTAACTGGTAATTATGTCGGTCCAGCCCAACTCCTGCAGCCATCCATCATAGACACTAGTCAGCCCAGAGAAATTCACACTCACTCCGGTTACACGCAGCTCCGCCACCCTTTACCATCTCGGTCCAAAGACCTGACCCCCTGAATTTGCCCTTGCCTTTTCCTTCTACAGAGATGTCATCTGCTCAGCCTTCCCTGTACGGAGACCTGAGCTAGACGACTACCTGTCAATAGTGCTCGACATGGCACTACGATTCGGAGGGACAGGGTTTTACTCTTACCACGTCCATTTCGCTAATCAAGCAGCCGGTCACATACAACAATTCAACCAAGCAACATACTGGGGCACTCTCGATTCTGAGTTATACTGCTGCATCTTTGCCGCCCGCACATCCCTCTCCTGCGACTTGTGCGGAGCCCCCTCCCACCCTGGCACCACATGCACAGTCAGCGCCCTACCACCTCGATCACGTCCTTCTTCTTCACGTGACACGTCAGTTTTCAACCGTTTATCAGTAGCTGCACCCCCACCTTCAATCATCCCTAAGCCCACAGACTTACGTCCCTCAGCCAATGTCCCAGTGCCTAAGGGGGTGGACAAACGGGGGCGTCCAATCCTCTACCAGGCAGGAAGGATGGTCTGCAATAGTTTCAACCACCTGGGCTGCTCCCTCTCCAACTGCCACCTCCTGCATGTCTGTTCCTTCTGCGGAGGTGCGCACACCAGGGCCACCTGCCCTCACAACCCTACCACACATGCAGCATGACTAGCACGGCACCATTAAGGTAAACATCCTTACCACTGCTCTACAACATCATCCTGATAGAATGTTTGTTGATTTTCTCATCAATGGCTTCACACACGGTTTCCATCCTGGTATGGAAGTACTTCCCGACACTTCACATATATGTCATAACCTCCAGTCGGCTCTCACAGAACCTCACACTGTCGACACCCTGCTGGCTGAGGAAGTCAAAGAGGGTTTCATGATAGGGCCATTCGACAGTCCCCCGCATCGCAACTCAGAAATATTCAGGCAAAAAGAGGCTAATCATTGATCTATCTTCACCACACGGCTCACACATCCCGAGCATCAACAGCGTCATACCATGCCCAGATTTCTCAATGCAATACACAAACATTGACCACGCCATCACCCTCATCCATCTAGCAGGACGCGGGGCATGGCTTTCCAAAGCCGACATCACCAACGCATTTAAAGTTCTGCCCCTTCACCCAGACTACTGGCGTTTTTTCGGCATTTGCTGGAAGGGAAGTTTTTACTTCTCAGTACGCCTCACCTTCGGATGCAGAAGCAGTCCTAAGATCTTTGACTCACTCTCAGAAGCCCTTTGCTGGATCTTGATCAACAACTACAAACTCCCTCACATATTTCACCTCCTTGACAATTTTCTCATCGTCACTCCACCATCCTCAACCCCTCGCCACGAGCTCACTACCCTCATCAAAGCCTTTTCGGAGCTCGGTGTTCCTCTTTCTGAAGAGAAAACCTCAGGGCCCGACACATCCATCGAGTTCTTGGGCATCACTCTCGATTCAGTCTCCTTCCAAGCTTCTCTTCCAGCCGAGAAAATACAACGCGTCACCTTGCTCCTGTCCAACTATCTCCTAGCAGACAGATGCACCAAACGCCAGCTGCTAGCCCGCCTCGGCCACCTCAATTATGCCATTCGCATAATTCCTCAGGCAAAATCCTTCCTCTCCAACCTCCAGACTAAGGCAGCAACCGTCCCCTCACTCCACCACAGAGTCACCCTAGATGACGCCTGCAAAATGGAAATGCGCATGTGGCAGCATTTCCTGTCCTCCTGGAACGGCATTTCGTTCTTTTACGAAGACTTCCTCACACAGCCCGAGGACATCCAACTTTACACGGACGCAGCTCCCTCCAAAGGTTTCGGCGGCTACTACAGAGGGAGGTGGTTCACTTCAGCTTGGCCCCCAGAGTTTAGCTCTCTCGATTCAGAGTCCCGCTCTCCTTCATCCGCACTCCACGAGCTATATCCCGTCATCATAGCTGCCATTCTTTGGGGGCATGAATGGTCAAAAAAATCCATACTCATCCACTCCGACAACGCAGCAGCCGTAGAGATAATTAACAAAGGGGGATCATCCCACATCAGTCCTACCGTTTTCAGCCACAATATTCAATTAGCTCCACAGCTAAGAAACCTCACAAGCGCCTCACAAGAGGCCATACTGAACAGCCTCGCTCCCAACACTCTCTCTGCCTATCTAACTGGCTGGAACTCTTTCAAAGCATATCACGCCACCTACCAGATGTCATTTCCCTCTCTCGACATCACATCCATCTGCGACTTCATCACCCATGCTCATTCCATCTTAAACATCCGAGAATCCACCATCCAGACCTACCTAGCAGGGATCAACTGTTTCTATAAACTCGTCACTGGCTCCCCTTGTCCAGCCATCTCTCATTCACACGTTACAATGCTAGTCAAGGCTTGCGTAAACAGGAAGCTTATAAAAATCCAACTCTTTTGGGGGTCCATAACCAGCTTTTAGCTGACGACATCCTCCATCCATCTTCGCCCCTTCCCTCTACATCCACTCACCATCAACATCACCTCATACCTCAGAACATTCATTAAAATGTTTAACTTCATATTGTTGTGGCGTGATCCTTGCTAGTGAACCGGAACAATCACAGTCCCAAAAATGCCGTTTCTAGAGAACTTGTTGAAATATCTGAAATTAACCATCATCCTTACTTTTTCTTAACATATTTCATCTAGGTGCAGTGTTATCACTAGTTCGGATTTACTACATACTACATATATTTAGCAGATATATATCTTTTTACAACCCTGCTGCGTTAGTTAGCAAACATTAGCTTACGTGTCCAGAAGCAAAGCGACAACCTCTGCGTGGCTTTTTAGCCCTTTTTCTGCCTTCAGCTGACACCAACGATCAAAAGCTGAACCGATGTTGATTCTGGTTTTGCTTCTCACTTTGTCGGCTCGAATTTGCGACGGATAGCGCTGGGACGACGCCATACCTCTGCAGCTAAACATCTGGCAACCCTATTTCTACACCTCTCTAGACCTTCTATGTATGTATTATTTTTTTTAAATATTCGTTTTGATGAAACAGCCATACTTATGACCTTTGATATGAACATTAGAGAAACACATCATGGAGCTGAAATATGATACGGCTTCATCATTTGGACTCCTTCACCTCAGCTGACACATTCAACAGCACACAGGTTTTTGTATCACTCTTTCTCACCGTGTGAGGAATAGAGAGGGCTGGATCTTTGGCTCAGGAACTAACGTGGTTGTAACAGGTAAGAATAAAGCTTCATTTTCCTTCAGTTGTTTTACTGAACAAGTTGAAAATGTGTTTTTAATGAGTTTGCGCTGCTTCAGGCTTTACATGTTGGTTTTTTCATCATTAGTAGAGAATTCTTGCAGCATGCAGCTATTGTTACATGAAAAGCTTCATCATTCCTGAAAAGATGTTTATATCTCACTGCACAACTCAAGTTATTCTTTATTTCTGCAGGAGATTAAACTGATTCATATAGAAAAAGTAGGATTATTGGAAATGTTACATATATACAGTATTTGATCCTCTCAGTGATTCAGCACCATCTCTGCTTTTTATTTAACAACATTATATATGATATTAAACAGTATTTATATATATCAGTAAATGTATTATGGCGAGCACATATTAACAATACTAAATAAATATATTTTAAAGGACACATTTTGACTTATGAAAATGTTTCTTAAGATGGTAAATAATTATTAAATGAGGACACAAATATATACACTTAATATATAATATATGACAGCAGCTACATTTTGAATATAAATAAATTTTTATTAATATTTAAATTATATTGATTATACTGATATTTGATCAGTTATGATATATGATCATAAACACACAGACAAATACACACAAAATCAAAACTATACATTATGTCCAGTGTCATCTTAAATATATGACAGCAAATATTCTTTGGAGGGTAAATGTTGGCAGATTGTATGCATAAGTAAATACAGCTGATTTAATTTCAAAAGAAAAAAAAACTATATTATATAATATCATAATCAGTATTATTTTTAAAGATGACGACTGTTGTGCACGCTGACATTCTGTGTTAATTGTATGTTAACAAGAAGCTAAAAACTGACATTTAAAAGTTATAAAATGAACTGTTATATGTTGGTAAATGTGAAACCTGTTGTGTTTATATTGTAATCAGTAAAGGGAAATTTGTATTTTATGTGGAGAAAAATAATTGTTAATTGTTTATCAAATATTTAATATAAATTATAAAACTATAAATTCTGTGAAGGAAAATGTCTTTACTATATTATATTATATTATATTATATTATAATATATTATATTATATTATATTATATTATATTATTTTATCATACCATATGATATCATATAATATCATATTATATTTTTTATACTTTATTATATTGTAAGTTACTCCGTTTAGGATCAGTATGTTTTCATCTTAATTTTCATATCATAGCAGTTTTTATGTGTATATCACAAGTGATTGTGTGTTGGTAAAACTGTTGAAAATTAATATGAATTGTGGAAAAAAAGATAATATTTATATATCATTTTTTTTTAAATTGGTCAGAGTAAAGTAAACAGTGGTAAATATATTGTTTCTTGTTTTACATGAAGGTAAATGTGTAGTAAAGTATAATATGTGTATTCATGTACCCGTCAGTTATTTAAAATACAGGAAAACTATTCCCTTTTTATTGGAGGTAAAAGTGACACTTTCTTATGTAATAATAATTCTTGTTAAATTAGAGTGACTGAAGTTTGTCCATTAAAGTAAAGAACAGTTTCTTTAGTGTCCACAGAAGACATGCTGACAGTAGCTGCTCAGTGTGTTTGATATGAAGGTGAATCCAGTATATGTAGTGAACTTTGTGCTGTATTGATGAGTAGTTTAGTGATCAGAGTCCATGTAGTTTCCAGGATCAGACTGAATGCAGTGCAGTGCTGTAAGCTGCTGCTGACTGTGTGAATGTGTGTCTGTGCTGCTTGTTGCTGCTGTCAAACTTCAGATGAGCAGGTAGTGAAGCCCGTGGTGAGCGTGTACCCAGCAGCATCCAGTGCCCACCTGGAGGGGAAGAGCTCCCTGCTGTGTGTGGCCTCAGGCATGTTTTCCTACTCGGGTCCGCTTCTCCTGGGAAAGACAAGAGGAGAATGGACCTCTGCTCCCTGCTGAGGAGAGCAGCTGGTGCTCAGAGAGTTGGGACGCACCGCCTCCATCTTGCTGATCCATCAGCAAGAGAACAGCACATATAAATACCGCTGCTCCGTCCAGCACCATGGGGCCACAGTGGAGGCCCACACAGAACAAGGTAATGAAGGCTTGGTGACTGTGTTCAGCAGTGATTCAGCTTCATGTGGAGACGCTGTCAAAGAGAGCAGAGGAGCAGAGGACTGACATTTCTCACTGACACTCCAAACATTTCACTCCTTTTCTCTTTCAGAGGTTCCAGCTCCAGCAGCCTCCTGTCCTCCAGAGAGAGAGCCAACAGCCCTGCCAGCTCTGCAGCAAGCTGACTGTAAGATCACCTGCTGCCTCTCCTTCAATGCCAATCTTTCCTTTTACACTTCAGCATTTAAAGTCACTGTCCTGGCTCCACACCTAAAAAGCTTGCTGGGGCCCTGACTTGTGGATTTGATATGGGCCTTTGAGCTTTAATTCAAATTGTAGCCGACCCCTGTCTTCATGTAAAGCTGGTTGTCCCGTCTGAAAAAGTCCAAGTTATACTGATCAACATCTGTGTGTGTGTGTGTGTGTGTGTGTGTGTGTGTGTGTGTGTGTGTGTGTGTGTGTGTGTCAGTGTCAGTGTCAGTGTCCTTCCAGTCTCAGTGCAGGGTGAAGCTGCTCTGTGTGCTGTACACAGTGCTGATAGTGAAGAGTCTGGCGTACTGCTGTGGACTCTCTCTGCTGATGATCCTCAGAAACAAGGGACCGTACACCAACTGCACACATGCTGACTGACTGTTTTCCGCTCGCCTTTTCTCTCCATCAAATCTCATCAATTCATCTCATTTATCACTTTGATCAATGTTAACAAATATCACTTATGACGTCTTGTGCTTGGTTGTAAATTTATCTTTTTATGCACAAGCTAGATAGAGTCATCCTCAACATATAAAAACATACACACACACATATATATATATTTGCAAGCGTAAATTCTGTGTTGTGTTATTTCAATACTTCAGTTTGTTTCCACTTTTAAATTTGACTTGAATAATGACAGAAATTTAATCTGAATATGAGCTGTCTGTCAGATATTTTATTGTTTATAGTGTTTCTTCTGTTCTTGTGTTTCTTTTTAATACATTCTGCAGAGTATGGCAGGTTTGTCAAATTCTTCTGTAAAGCACTTTGAATTACTTTGTGTACGAATTGTGCTCCTTGCCTTCTTTCAGTGCCGCATTCTCAATAAACTGAAAAATCAAAGTGTCTGTGTTTTATACTTTAAACCTCTTTGTTTTTATCGATTCCAGTTTGGCTTCACAGCAAATAATCAGAAACAGAATCAGCTTCATTGGCCGCGTATGTTGACACCTACAAGTCATTTGACTCTGGTTGTAAGTAGCTCTGAATGTACTTTCACACAGCGCCAAGAACACATGTACAGGAAGATATGAATATAAGCATGCAGCTAAACAAGGACAACAAAGCTAAACAAAGAACAGCAAATATATACAAACAGCTATTATATACAAGTCAGTAGGTGTGGGTGTTCCACTAGGTTCAGTGCTGAGCCCCTTTTTCAAAGCGAGCTGCTCTGAAGCTACAACTGCTATAAAATGATCACACAGCAGCTTCATCAGTCGGCCTCAGGTCTGAATGTTGCTGAAATAATGGAGCTGTTTGTTTTTATCAATCAATAAAATGTCATTTAACTATTACAGTTTTATCAAGATGAAATGGATTGGTATTGTTACTGATTAGACGGGAATTAAGATTTATATTTATGAACACATTTCAAAACAGAATCACAAAATGCTTCACAAAGAAATACAAAAGTTAGACATGCAGAAAACATATTTGTGATGAAGTCATGTATGAAGAGTATTTATTTAAAAATGTCAGATAATGAAGAGATGAATTTGAACTTGTTTTTGCACTGACGTGTTAAAAATGTATGCACACTATGATCCTGAGGTGAACCAACATGGCCGCTCTAGTTCTGCTTCAGAAACAGATAGAGATGTTTTTTGAGGGGGTGAAACAACAGATGACTTATTTATCTCCGTGGTTTGTGTTTCTGTCTGAGTGGTTTGTGTTCTGTGGCTCTGATCAGTGATAACAGATGTCACACTTATTTTTGGAAATGTTGCGGTGGAGGAGTCAGTGCTTAAAATCCTATCATGCTGGTTTAAACACTCTGAAACTTCAAACCCATCTGAAATTGTATTTTTACAGAGAAATTTTGCAGAAGATTTCAGAAACAGCATTTAAGAATTGTTGTTGCTGTTTTGAACCGTAGTCTAGTTCTTATTCCCATGTGAACACTGTAGTGAGTGACTGAAGTTCCTGGAATCTGGATTCTTTAAGCAGAGTGGATGGTTGTAACTGTCATTGTGTTCTTACTGTGAGAAAGGCTGCAGAGCAGAAACCCACACAGCCCGTCTGCTGCAGGAGAGGAAGTGTTGATGGGCTGTCAACAGTTTTTTTCTGAGTTCTAATAACCACTGAGAACAGATTCATATCTGCTGCTGTACACACTCATCAACTGCTCTCACTCTCTGTGGCTGTTTGTCTTTTCTCTTGTTGTCTGGAAGCCTTTTTTCCACTGAGCCCTCCACCCACACACAGCTGAAGTGAGCCCAGAGAGCCCTATGCTATAAAGAAGTCTTCAGACATAGATATACCTGTTAGAATCTGGCTCACAATATTCACATCTATAATCAAACTGACATTACTGTATGGTAGTGAAGTGTGGGCTCCTCTTGTAAATCAAGATCATTTGTCTGTTCAACTATGTGCTTGGAGGAGCGCGACCATGCAAACAGATTCTTGTTAAGGTTCAGCAAGTCAAAGTGCTTTTTGATCAAATAGTCCAAGAAGTGAGGAGCTTCAGGAGCTAAACTCAGGAAGTCAATCAGCAGCTTTAGTATGTTCCTGTTGGCATTTTCACAGCACAAACAGCTGTGAAATATCACACATTTCAGAGCACAAGCTATGTTGCGATGTCATTATTTGCAGTCAGTGATTATTGATGCATATTGACAACATGCTAAATATTGAGTCAGTTTTCCTGTTTGTTACAGTGCAGCAAACTGAGAGAGGTCAACCTAACAAACATAGACAGGAAACTCAAAGAAATGAGACTGAATACTAAAATCAGCTCTGATGTTCAACTTGTCGTGACAGCATTCATCCACTCCTTAATGTTATAGCAACACCATCTGACAGTGTTTTTATTGGACTCATTTTATTTCTCTATTTCTATGTGTTTATACGTAAAGGCATCAATTATGCAGTGTAGCACTAAATATGTATTTTTTTTTTAAAAGGAAATTACACCGCCTTAAATATTTGCTTAAGTTTCTCTGCAGACAAACACTTTTATGTTTAAGAGAGATTTTGAAGGTCAAAATATATTTTTCTTTCCTTTCATAAAAAAACATGCTCATCAAATGTGTTCAATGAAATGATTTACACTTTGTCTGATCTAGAAAATAAAAGTCAAAAATAGTCTAAAGTGAAATGTTTTTGTTGCATTTATCAATTAAAATTTCACAATTCTACTACGATTATTTTCACACTCTTGATAAACTTGGCAGTTTAGGCTCAGAAGCGGGTCATCCATCTATCAGAAGATGGATGGTTTAATGCCCACCTCCTCCAGTCTGCATGTCAAAGTATCCTTGGGCATAATGCTGAATCCCAAATTGCTCCTGATGGCTGTTTCATCAGAGTAGGAGTGCATTTAAGATGAACAGCAGGTGGCACCTTGTACTGTATGGTAGCCTCAGCCACTAGTGTGTGAATGGGTGAATGTGTCATAGTGTTTAAGTGCTTTGAGAGAAAACTAGGAATGTGCTGTGCAAGTACAGGTCTATTCAAAATATTATGGAAGTAATTACAATCGCCCTCTTTCATTTTAATTATAAGAGGTTTGTGTATTTTTGAAAATAATTTTTTAAAGATAATGACTCATGTTGCTCGTCCTCTTTTTTATTATTTTGATATTGTTCATTCTGGCTGAAGTTTCACCACAAGCTATAAACATTTAACACCCAATACTTACAACTGTACTTTTCCCATTTGGGAATTGCATTTTTGAAAATTAATTAATTATATTGTGTGTTGTTATGTTGATCATCTCCCCAGCACCTGAAATCAACAGCCCATGTTTGATTCAGTTATGTAAATTTGGTGATTTCACAGTCAGTTAGCTCTCAAGTCTGTTATTAATAGACTCAGGAACTGAAACCTTTAGCACAGTCATGAGAAACTATGTAAAATCATTGTGAACATCTGTGATCTGATCTGAGATATTTTAATATGCACTTAAAACTGTATCTTGACACAATATGTCCTTTTAGACCAAATGATAGTGATCACAAGACACATCTGATTTTATTCTCTAAATGTGGACTTTGAGTTTTTTAAGGCATATGGTCTATTGTTGTGGCAATGCCATGTGGCATGTGTATAGTGTATGTGTTGAAGAGGAAACAAGACAACAATAAATAAATATGACCTGCATCCATCACTTGATTTTAGTGAGGCAGTTGGTCAGGGTGCAGAGAGCTGCAGTGATGGTGGATATAGTACATATGTAGAGTGTGACATCATAAGCAGTGAAGTTTAAGTGGACACCATGAAGACAGATGTTATTATAGAGGGGAAACATGTAGAGGACGGACAGGAAAGGACCAAGCACAGAGCCCTGAGGGACACCTGGGGACAGAATAGCCATGGTAATGATGCAGTTGTTAATGCTGATGAATTGTTGTCTGTTTGTGAGATATGACTCAAGTGAGGAGAGGGCAGTGCAGCTGATGTGGAGAGAGGATTTGGGTAACTGATATAGTGACAGCGAGGAAGGAAACCTAAGTATGATTTCTTCTCTGAAAGAAACAGGGTTGGGGATCTAAATATAGAGCATTTAAGACAGATTTAATTGAAATATGTCAGACAAGTCTTAGGCATGCCAGTTTAGGGGACTGTAAAATGAATATTGCAGCCATCCATCCATTAGCAAAGCCCACTTATTCTTGGGGGTTGTGGGGTGCTGGAGCTAATCCCAGGTGACACTGGGTGAGAGGCGGGCAACTCCTGACCTTGTCCCAATTACTGGGCTCACTGACATTACATTTTCATCCAACAAAAACTTAATATCAGGTCCAATTTGGCTGCATCCTCTCCGTGAGGAGGAGTCAATGCAAAACTCAGATATGTTCCACCTCTACTTATCTGACTGCAGAGAGGAGGACAGAGAACAGTGGACACACAGTTTAACATGATGGACTATAGGACAGGACTGCTGCTTTTAACTATCTGCTGGGCAGGTGAAGATTTTACCTGCTGTTAATCTGGCATATTACCATTTGTGCTACCAACGTAACCCATGGCATGCATACCTTTTTGTCTTGACAGGTGTTGATGGTCAGACTCTGACTCAATCTGAACCAGTGATTAAAAGGCCTGGAGAATCTCACAGACTGACCTGTACAGCCTCTGGATTTAACTTTGGTGGCTCCTATATGGCCTGGATCAGACAGGCTGCTGGAAAAGGACGGGAGTGGGTCGCTTATATCAGCAGTGGCGGTAGCTACATCTACTACTCTCAGTCGGTCAAAGGTCGGTTCACCATCTCCAGAGACAACAGCAGACAGCAGGTGTATCTGCAGATGAACAGTCTGAAGACTGAAGATTCTGCTGTTTATTATTGTGCTTGAGAGCCACAGTGACTGGAGTTGGCTGAGCAGCTGTACAAAAACCTACACCACTTCTTTAAGGCTGGCAGAACCAAAGCATGAAATACTTTTGTAGCATTTACATTAATTATTTCATTTTAGTTTTCATTTTTTACATGCTATAAATATAAATACAAGAACACATTACCTTTGTCCTTGTAGTATATAAAACCCTAAAAAAGAGGAAAATTTATACTAAACATTAAACACATACAAAACAAACAAACTCAAAAACCACTTGTTCATAAAAGGGCTAAAGACAGCACAACAACATGGTACAAACACTTTACATTTCTACAAATGAAGACACGATGAGTCATAATATGAATGAAAAATAATGTTGCTTTTCCTTCATAAAATCACCAGAGGGCAGTCAGTGTCAAGTTTCTGTCTCTTCTGTGACTTAAAGGAGACACTCAGATCTGCTGTTCTCATTGACCTTAACTGACTGATACTCAAACCATGGAGAGTTCATATTTCTCTATTGTACATCAATAGGTAGATGAGGGAATTTCTGAAGTTTAATTAAAATAATTTCTGAGAGACGACAGCTGTGATCTACAAAGTGTTTTTATGTTAATATTCACAGTATATTCACAATGATAATGCTTATTGCTGTTTACTGCAACATACTGTAGAGGAATTTACATAATGTTCTCATATTGAATTGATATCAATTAGGTACAATTAAGCATTAGTTGTTTGCAGCAGCAGAAAAGTTGTTTAATTTGGTGTCATTGTTATAATGTTACAATTTAGTGTGTAATGAAATTGAAATCATATTTAATGCAGAAGTGATTCCCAGGCATATTTTTACTGTGCAGGTATAATAACACTGAACAGACTCTTCTATTGGCTCCAGTCAGACCAACATTGATGCTTCATATGTTTGATTCTATGCAAACTCAGTGAGCTTCCTTGTTACGCAGCTATAAAAACATCACATCAGGCTGTCAGTGGAGTTCACAGCACGTCAGTTTCAACATAAACCATGTTCTCTGTAGCTCTGCTGCTGCTGTTGGCAGCTGGATGTGAGTCTCTCTGGATTTGTCAAAGTCAACACTTCTTTTGTTGTTAATTTGATTATTTGTTACAAACTATTTTCTCTTTTTAACAGGTGTGAAGTGTGAACAGTTGACACAGCCAGCCTCTGTGACTGTGCAGCCAGGTCAACGTCTGACCATCACCTGTCAGGTCTCTTATTCTGTGGGCAGCCACTACACAGCTTGGATCAGACAGCCTGCAGGGAAAGGACTGGAGTGGATTGGATATAGTCGTGTTGGATCCAGCTCATACTATAAAGATTCACTGAAGAGCAAGTTCAGTATCAGCTTAGACTCTTCCAGCAAGACAGCGACTCTAAACGGACAGAATGTGCAGCCTGAAGACACTGCTGTGTATTACTGTGCCAGAGACACACAGTGACACAAAGCATCAGTACCTGAACAAAAACCCCTCAGTGCCTGAACACTTGTAACATGAAGCCACCAGAGGAGGAGCCCTCAGACCACGAATGATTTCAACACCAGCTCACTGTTACAGTACAGAGAGAAACAGACTTTAGATTTTATTAAACACAATTATTAATCAACTGTTTTCATCATATTAAATTCTCTTGAATCACCATCACTGATACATCATGATATGTATATGAATTTTTTCAAGTGGTGGAACAACTCCAGCTGACAACTTGGTTTAAATAGCTTGTGACAGGACAATAAAAGTAAATCCTCAAACATCAGTGTCTCTTTCATGACATCTTTATCTAAAACACCTGCAGTTATTACCTGTATCATAATTTAATTGGTCTTGAGCCAACTTCATGGTGATTTTAATGAGTTCAATTCTAGAAAAAGATATTTTACTCAACAATCTAAAGGTGTATTCTCTTTGTGTGAGATGAAGAACAACACCTGAACATTTCATCTTCATTTTGATTCATTCAAATAAACCTTTACTGTCATCAGTATGTAAATCAGCCTCCTTGTGTGTTGCCTCATAAAGAAGTGAAGTGTGTGTGTGTGTGTCAGTGAGAGGACAGAAGAGCTCACATCAGTTCAGCTTCAACATCAACCATGTTCTCTGTAGCTCTGATACTGCTGCTGGCAGCTGGATCCTGTGAGGAGCTTTCAGTGGATTCACACTAATAAACACATTAGAAACACTGAATAGTCAGATGAATGATGGAGATAATGTTGATTTGTGTTCCCACAGGTGTGAACAGTGTTGATCTCATCCAGCCAGACTCAATGGTTGTGCAGCCTGGACAGTCTTTGACCATCACCTGTCAGGTCTCTGGTTATTCTTTGACTGATGACAGCTATGCTACAAATTGGATCAGACAGCCTGCAGGGAAAGGACTGGAGTGGATTGGAGTAGCAGCTGGATCCAGCACAGCTTACAAAGATTCACTGAAGAACAAGTTCAGTATCAGCTCAGACTCTTCCAGCAACACAGTGACTCTAAACGGACAGAATGTGCAGCCTGAAGACACTGCTGTGTATTACTGTGCCAGAGACACACAGTGACACAAAGCATCAGTAGACCTGAACAAAAACCCCTCAGTGCCTGAACACTTGTAACATGAAGCCACCAGAGGAGGAGCCCTCAGACCACTAATGATTTCAACACCAGCTCACTGTTACAGTACAGAGAGAAACAGACTTACGATTTTATGAAAATGTTTTTATACACAGTAGCAATATCCCATAATTTGTATGTTGCATGAAAAAACATCATAAATAAACTAAGTAAATCAACATATTTACATATTAGAAAGTGACTTACAGTCAAACAAGGATGATAGTGACATCAGGTTAGAAATATGAACAAAATCAAAAATATTAACACAGATGTGAACTTTGTCTTGAGTAGAAGACAACCCAAAATGTTTAGTTAGACAAAAACCTTAAAATTAAGATATGTTTTGAGGAGAAATTAAACAGAGGATATTGTTCAATAAAAAGGAGGAGGCAATGCAAAACTCAGATATCTTCCACCTCTACTTATCTGACTGCAGAGGAGGACAGAGAACAGTGGACACACAGTTTAACATGATGGACTATAGGACAGGACTGCTGCTTTTAACTATCTGCTGGGCAGGTGAAGATTTTTGTTAATTACGATATTCGGTGTTCTTTTAGGTTGTAAATGTGTTCATGTCATGATTTTCTTGCTGTCTTCATAGGTGTTGATGGTCAGACTCTGACAGAATCTGAACCAGTGATTAAAAGGCCTGGAGAATCTCACAGACTGACCTGTACAGCCTCTGGGTTGGACATCAGTGGCTACTGGATGCACTGGATCAGACAGGCTCCTGGAAAAGGACTGGAGTGGGTTGCCGCTATTTATGATAGTAGCAGCATCTACTACTCTCAGTCAGTCAAAGGCCGGTTCACCATCTCCAGAGACAACAGCAGACAGCAGGTGTATCTGCAGATGAACAGTCTGAAGACTGAAGATTCTGCTGTTTATTATTGTGCTCGAGACACACAGTGACTGGAGTTGGTTGAGTAGCTGTACAAAAACCTACATTGCTCATTCTCAAGGGGCTGGTGAAGCTTAAGCATGTATTATTTTCATGACATTAAATTGTTTGTTTTATGGTTGCTAAGTTGTTATAAATTCTATAATTTCCTTACATGTATGTTATAAAAATAAATCATTAATACTCAAACCCTGGACTGAACTACAATTTATACATACACCCTTTGTGAGCTCACTTCACCACAGCACAAACAGAGCTGGATCAGCAGTGACTGCAGCTTCATGTGCTCATTTAGTCGCAGTTCACCATCTCACCATCATCAAGAGATTTCAAGATAACCAGCTGAAAGACTGAAGGAGCTGCTGTTTATTCTGGTGCTTGTGAGACGTTGTGATGAAGCTGAACAATAAGTGATACTGCAACAACACAAACTCTCATTCCTGGAGGAAACACTGCAGCATTATGTTGATTTGTTTCTCTCTTCCCTCACTTGCATCTCTTCCTTGCATCTTAGCTCCACCAAGGGAATATGACGAGAGAAATGCAAAGACAAGACACATATACACTTGTGTTTCCTCCATCTAAGCTCCTCCTCTATACTTGCTGCTCATCTCCTTGAGGTGAATTTAATTGACTAGTTGACTAATCCCACACATCCCCAGAGAAGACGAGAAAACATTATTTCATCTTTTATCTCAAAAATCAAATTTTCTAAATTTATTCAAAGACAAATATATCTGAATTTGCTATTGTATCCTACACAGAAAGAAAAGCAACTCCACTGGCAAATGAACAAAAAAATAATGATGTAATCCTGTGACAGAGTGCCAGTTGAGGAGCCACTCCCTCTCCATGATATCCTGATGCAAATCTTCAGTGTGTGCAGTGGACTTCTGTCCTGCTGACTGCTCTTGTACTTTGTGTGGAGCATCAGAGGTCACATCTCCAGCCTCAGGATGATGAACACACTCACTCTTCTGCTGGTTGCTCTCTCTCTGCCCTGTGAGTTCTCCTGCTTCTTGCTGGTTCATCTTTTATCAGACAACATGGACTGATGGTCAGTCAGTGAGACCAGAAAACTTCCCAGGTGACTGTCTCACTTTCTTCTGTGGTTCCTCTCTCCTTTCATCTCCTCAGGTTGCACAGGTCAGAGTATGGAGTCCATTCCTTCCAGTTCAGTAGTGGCAAAGCCTGGTGAGACTCTCAGTCTCTCCTGCAGGGGATCTGGCTTCACATTTAGCTGCTGTGTTATGAGCTGGATCAGACAACCTGCAGGAAAAGGACTGGAATGGATCGGGAGGATTTACAGCGATGCTAGTAGAACAGACTATGCCAGCAGTGTGCAAGGACGAATACAAAACACCAGAGATAACAGCAACAGCATGGTGTATCTGAGACTGTCCAACTTAAAGCCAGAGGACTCTGCTGTGTATTACTGTGCCAAACACACAGTGGTTCAAAGAAGCAGAGAGGCTGTACAAAAACTCCACAGACATTTTTTTCACAAAGACCTACAGGTGGCAGTCGAAGATAAGACTTGGTACAACACAAACTGAGACACTATGAAAGACACAGCAGATGTTGTGGTTTGTTACATCCTGTTTTTCAATGTAATTGTTAATAATGTTCCCATTATTGATTTTTAACAGTGTTGAGAATATATTTGGACAATATATCCAGGATATGGATGGTTAAACAAATGCTGCCAAAGAGAATGATAAATACCTCTAATCTGAATAGAAATAAAAGTTACAGTTGAATAACTTGAAAAGAATCTGCATCATTAAAAATATATACGATCATGATGTAAAAGAATGATATAACTCACAGTGATGTGATGACAAAACCATTGACTGTATATGTATCTCTATAAACTGTCTGTGTACAAAACATTATACAAATGTTCTCCTTTCACTCACTGAGACTATGAAACATAGAAATATTTCATTTCTTGCTGCAAATAAAATGGGATTTTCTGATTATTTGGCTTAACCCTGTGAAAAAAATGCTTATAATGGTGGTGAAACTAGTGATTTTTAGAAACTGCATTCACATTTCGAAAAAACTCCACAACATGCTGAGCTTTACAGTGGATAATAGTTTTTATTATCAAATTATTCCATCCATGTTTTCTGAATCACAAAAATCATATGGCCTTAGAGATGAAGAACAACACCTCCAGTCAGCTGATTTACTATCATCACTACTGTATGTAAATCAGCCTCCTTGTGTGTTGCCTCATAAAGAAGTGAAGTGTGTGTGTGTCAGTGAGAGGACAGAAGAGCTCACATCAGTTCAGCTTCAACATCAACCATGTTCTCTGTAGCTCTGATACTGCTGCTGGCAGCTGGATCCTGTGAGGAGCTTTCAGTGGATTCACACTAATAAACACATTAGAAACACTGAATAGTCAGATGAATGATGGAGATAATGTTGATTTGTGTTTCCACAGGTGTGAACAGTATTGATCTCATCCAGCCAGACTCAATGGTTGTGCAGCCTGGACAGCCTTTGACCATCACCTGTCAGGTCTCTGGTTATTCTTTGACTGATGGCAGCTATGCAACAGGTTGGATCAGACAGCGTGAAGGAAAACCAATGGACTGGATTATACATCGGTGGGGTGGAGGAGACTTTTACCGAAACACTCTGAATAACAAGTTCCTTTACCACACACACACTTCTACAAGCTCAGTGACTTTAACAGGACAGAATCTGCAGCCTGAGGACACAGCTGTGTATTACTGTGTGCGTGTGAGCGACACAGTGATACAAACCACCAACAGACCTGCACAAATACCCAGCAACCATGTGACTCAACACTGACATGTCTCACTGGGAGAACTGGTCCATAAATTAAACCTCATGCTGCACATTAGTATTGATATAATGCTCCCTGTATATACTTCACATTAGTGCTGATCATTAATTAACTCCAGTGAGACAGATCACCATGATCAGGTCTTTTCTCTCATTTGTTGACCTGGAGAAGGTCCCAAGGTTTTATCTCCTCCCAGCTTGGCTTTTAAATGTTGCCACTGGGATTTTAATACACTCTATCAAAAGTGAACATGTCACACCAGACCCTGCTGCCCTTCAATAGTTACTCATCGTATCTACAACTGATTTAAAGATGTTACTGTTTGTTTTAAAGCCTTTCATGATCAGGATCCTGCTGTTATCTGTGATGTGCTGATTCCAAATTCAAACCTGATCACTGCTTGAGATCTTCAGGCAGAGCCTTTCTAGTTGTTCCAAAATCACCTTTTCAAGAACTTCTTTGTTGAATTCATACATTTATAATGTGCAGTGAGAGATGAGACGTGAGCTAAATTAATTTATTTCCCCTAAATTTGAACAGTCTTCAGATGTTGGATTCTGTGCTCTGAAATTTAGTTGTATAAGAGCTGATTATTAGATCAATATTATAATAGATCAGAATAATTGGTTTTAAATCAACAGATTAATTCAAAAGAAATGCACAGAAATTCTTATTATGGAACACAAAATCTTTATTTGATGAAAAAAAGCAAGAGATGTGAGATGTTGTTTGTCTTTCTGAGACAACATACAATGTCATTTTCATATTACATGAACCAAAAAAAATTTTAATTGATAATAATAATAACTTTTATTTATAAACAGTAACCATAGTCACATTATTTGAAATTTCATTGGAGAAAACCAGCTGTCATATAAATACATGTGTTCAGACCTTACAAAGTGACAGTAAATCAGGGACGACAGTAACATCAGGATCATAATGTAAAAACAATCATAATTGTAAGAGATACAGTGAGATGATTCTTTATGTAAAATAATATAACAAAATATTGTCATGCAGGAGAAAGCCACAGCATGAAAATACGTTTTGAGGAGAGATTGAATAGAGGATATTGTTCATTAAAATGGAGGAGTCAATGCAAAACTCAGATATCTTCCACCTCTACTTATCTGACTGCAGAGAGGAGGACAGAGAACAGTGGACACACAGTTTAACATGATGGACTATAGGACAGGACTGCTGCTTTTAACTATCTGCTGGGCAGGTGAAGATTTTACCTGATCTTCTGCTGGCATAGTTCTTAATTGTATTACAACTAAATTCATGTGAAATGTTTTTATATTTCGACAGGTGTTGATGGTCAGACTCTGACAGAATCTGAACCAGTGATTAAAAGGCCTGGAGAATCTCACAGACTGACCTGTACAGCCTCTGGGTTGACGATCAGTGGCTACTGGATGAACTGGATCAGACAGGCTCCTGGAAAAGGACTGGAGTGGATTGCTGCTGAAACTGGTAGAGCACCAACTACTACTCTCAGTCAGTTCACGGCCGGTTTACTGCCTCCAGAGACAACAGCAGACAGTAGCTGTATCTGCAGATAAACAGTCTGAAGACTGAAGATTCTGCTGTTTATTATTGTGCTCGAGAGCCACAGTGACTGGAGTTGGTTGAGCAGCTGTACAAAAACCTGCAGTGCACTTCTTCTTTCAGGCTGTTAGAGCCTAAGCATTAAGTTTTTTTTGTATTTCTATAACTTGTAATGCTGTATTTTCTGTATAATGTTATATCTAATGTTTTGTATTTTATGTTTTACATAACAAATATGTCATAAATAAAAAGACAATATCTGAACCTGCACTGTATAAATTCAAACAAGTGTTCTTGAGAAATACTATTACAAATCATTAAACATAAAAAAAAAAAAAACACACATAACAAACATCACTCGTTCATGAAATGGCCAGAGACAGCACAATAATCTGGTGGCTGAAATTAAACTACTGCAAATACTTTGCATTTTACAAAATAAGACACAATAAAGTTATGTGGAACCTAAAGTGAATCATAGTATGAGATAATAAAAACAATGTTGCAGTTAATTTAATTAAATTAATTAAGTACAGTAAGTATGTGAAATATTGGATCAATAATGTAGTAAATACATGTTAATGCAACACATTTAGACAGTGACTTAAACAAAGTTAATAGTTGTTTAATTTATGTAAAGGCAGAGACATTTTCTAAATGTTACTTTTCAGTGTGTAATAAAGTTACATCACTGTGTACAGTGCAATTTAGTGTGTAATGAAATTGAAATCATATTTAATGCAGAAGTGATTTCCAGGCATATTTTTACTCTGCAGATATAATAAGACTGAACAGACTCTTCTATTGGCTCCAGTCAGACCAACATTGATGCTTCATATGTTTGATTCTATGCAAACTCAGTGAGCTTCCTTGTTACTCAGCTATAAAAACATCACATCAGGCTGTCAGTGGAGTTCACAGCACGTCACTTTCAACATAAACCATGTTCTCTGTAGCTCTGCTGCTGCTGTTGGCAGCTGGATGTGAGTCTCTCTGGATTTGTCAAAGTCAAAAGTTCTTCTTTTTCTCTATAACTTGATCATTTGTTACAAAACGTTTTCTCTTTTTAACAGGTGTGAAGTGTGAACAGTTGACACAGCCAGCCTCTGTGACTGTGCAGCCAGGTCAACGTCTGACCATCACCTGTCAGGTCTCTTATTCTATCAGCAGCTATTGGACAGCTTGGATCAGACAGCCTGCAGGGAAAGGACTGGAGTGGATTGGAGGATCAGGTGGTGGATACAGCACATATTACAAAGATTCACTGAAGAACAAGTTCAGTATCAGCTTAGACTCTTCAAGCAACACAGTGACTCTAAACGGACAGAATGTGCAGCCTGAAGACACTGCTGTGTATTACTGTGCCAGAGACACACAGTGACACAAAGCATCAGTAGACCTGAACAAAAACCCCTCAGTGCCTGAACACTTGTAACATGAAGCCACCAGAGGAGGAGCCCTCAGACCACTAATGATTTCAACACCTGCTCACTGTTACAGGCAGTTCCAAACAGCACAAGCTAAAAGCAGCAACACAGCACACAACATTAAATGCATTCAGTGTTTTGCTCAAAACAAATGAAAAATTCTGTTCTTATCATTATGACACAAGATTTCAATGTCTGTTTTGACATAATATAACTTCAGGTGACAAGACGTGTTGTTTGCTCATCTCAAACCAAGCCTACAAGGTGATTTTCATACAACATCTACTAAAATCTTTTCTTTGTTGTTGTTGTTGTTGTTATTGTCGTTGTTGTTGTTGTTGTTGTTGTTGTTGTTGTTGTTGTTGTTGCTTTGGTGATGATACTGTAATAACTTTTATTAAACACAGTAGCAATATTCCATAATTTGTATATTACATCAGAAAAAAACATGTTTGTAAATAAACATGTTTACATATTAGAAAGTGACTTACAGTCAACAAGGAGGATAGTGACATCAGGTAAGAAACATAAACAAATCACAATTTTAACACAGATGTGAAATGAGTCTTTAGGAAAGACACAAAATATGTTTAGTTAGACATTAACCTAAAAATGAAAATAATGTTTGAGGAGTAATTAAACAGAGGACACTGTTCAGTCATAAAGGAGGAGTCAATGCAAAACTCAGATATCTTCCACCTCTACTTATCTGACTGCAGAGAGGAGGACAGAGAACAGTGGACACACAGTTTAACATGATGACTATAGGACAGGACTGCTGCTTTTAACTACCTGCTGGGCAGGTGAGGATTTTACCTGATCTTGAGCTGACATAGTTCGTAATTGTGTTACAACTAAATTCATGTGAAATGTTTTTATATCTTGACAGGTGTTGATGGTCAGACTCTGACAGAATCTGAACCAGTGATTAAAAGGCCTGGAGAATCTCACAGACTGACCTGTACAGCCTCTGGATTTAACTTTGGTGGCTACCACATGCACTGGGTCAGACAGGCTCCTGGAAAAGGACTGGAGTGGATCGCTTATATCAGTAGTAGCAGTAGCTACATCTACTACTCTCAGTCAGTCAAAGGCCGGTTCACCATCTCCAGAGACAACAGCAGACAGCAGGTGTATCTGCAGATGAACAGTCTGAAGACTGAAGATTCTGCTGTTTATTATTGTGCTCGAGACACACAGTGGCTGGAGTTGGTTGAGCAGCTGTACAAAAACCTACAGTGCTCATTCTTACTGTGCTGAAAGACAACAAGGAAGAATTTTATTCATATTTTTATCTTGTGCTGTTATTTTTTAATAAAATCTAAAAGAAACAATGTCATCTAGCAACAATTAAACACATTAATTAAACAAAATGTGTCATTGTAATCATTCCTACCTCACATAACAGCCAGAGACAGTGAAACAATCTGCTGAAATCAATGTACAGTATGACTGAAAGAAATGCTACATGTACATATTTAAGCCACATAAACGTATTTATGACATATGAAGCAGGAGCAAGTTTCTCTCTCCTCTGTCAGGGAGGAGAAACTCAGATCTGCAGCTCTCATTAATATTAACTGTCTGACATTCAAACCCTGAACTACAGCTTCATACTCACATCTACTGTGAGTAAGAACATTTTTTTCATCATCTCATACAGATTACAAGATAAACAGCCAGGAGACTAAAGGACCTGCTGATTGTTCTTGTGCCTGAGACATTGTGATGAAAGCTGAATGAATAAGTGATACTGCAATGAGACAAAGTTTCACTTCTTGGCTGATAGAGGAAAAACTATGTCTTACTTTGTCACATTCTTCCTCTGTGAGCAGTAATCCACCTCACTGAGGTGACCAATCACTTCTTAAGCTGACTAATGAGACTGACAGTGCAGCATGTTCTGTAAATTAAGAAGAGGAGAAACACTGAACAACATCTTTAATGCTGGTGTCTCAGTCTGTTTTGAACTCTCTCTCTCTCAGAGTCCAGCACAACAGCCTTTACAGTTTTAGACTCAATCAAGTTCCCACCATGACAGTTGTACAGAGTGTCGTCCTCTTGGCTCTAATTTCAGGTGAGTGAAGTCGGTGTCCTGTGGAGGAGGAGAGAAGGATCTTTGGATGTCTGCTGGCTCCCTGGTTATCTAAACTCTGTGTGTCTTTCAGCTGCTCAGGGCCAGTCGTTCACCTCCTCAGAGCCGGTGGTCAGCAGAGCTGGAGGATCAGTCACTCTGTCCTGTAAAGTGGAAGGACTGTCTCTGGCTTGGCTGCACTGGATCCGTCAGAAACCAGGGAAAGCACTGGAATGGATCGGACGCATTGATGGTGGAACTGGTACCATATGTCATGGTTCTGTTTTGACCAATATTATTGTATTGTTGTTTTCTGCCTGCGGTTGCTCCCCCCCCCCTTCTCTGCTCTCCTCTCACTCTCCCTCTGCAGAGCTGGATCATGGCAGGGGGCGGGGCTGAACTCGTTGGCTCATTCACCACATTCACCACATTCACCACACCTGAGCCTCATCAGGCTGATTGGCATGTAGCTTTTTAAGCCGGCTTCACCCCTGGTTCGTTGCCAGAAGATTTCCTTTGTCTTGGACTGTGTCTCGCCACGCTTCTGCCCTCTTCTCCTGCCACGCATTCAGCCTCGAGTTTTTGTCTGTGATCCTGTTGTACTCTCATCACGAGTATCCCCCTGAGTAAGGTGATTTTCTGTTGTTACTTTGTTCCCTCAAGTATCTCCCTGTTTAAGGTGATTCTCTGTTGATACTTTGTTCCCTCTAGCTTCTCCCTGTTTAAGGTGATTCTCTGTTGATACTTTGTTCCCTCTAGCTTCTCCCTGTTTAAGGTGACTTTAAGTTGATACTTTGTTTTTCCCTTGTTACTTTTCCCATAACGGTGATTTTGTGTTTTTCTAGTTGTTAAATTTTTGAGCTTTAACTTTTGTTTTGTTTTTTGTTCCCATCTAGCCTCCATAGCCTTTTTTCCCCTTGTGGTGATTTTCTGTTTTCTTTGTGTTGATACTTTGGTGCTTAAATAAACTTGTGCTCTTGTTCTCTGCACTCTGGGTCCTGGCCTCGCTTTTTGCCTCACGGCACGTAACACCATATTTGCTCAGAGTCTCCAAGGCCAGTTTTCCATCACCAAAGACACTTCCAGAAATCTTGTGTACTTAGAGGTGAAGAGTGTGAAAGAAGAAGACTCTGCAGTTTATTATTGTGCACGAGAGCCACAGTGACACATGAGACTGCAAAGCTGTACAAAAACTGAACCACACTGATGTCTGTATGAGAAGCACTGAAGCATGTCAGGGCTTTGAAAACACAATTTCCACTGACGTCCAGTTAACAAATAATAAAGTATGTCTCAGTGTTTTGGGACAGTTTACCATGACTCATGGCAACATCTGCACTTATAAGAAGACAACCTGACTGTGATCACAACATGAGTTTAACTACAGTAATGTCTTGCTTGGCTGAGCTCTGTGTCACACATTACTTTAATTTTTACATTAACCTGCACTAACTTCATATACAGTAAATCCCATCATTAAATTAACCATGTAGATGGTGGAATAAAAGTCTATATAAGCTCTTTCACTGAAACAATTATGTTCCTTACATAATAAATGACTTCTCTTCATGTTCCCTCTGGAAGACACGCTGTTTACACGATCAGCTGATTGAGTTTAAATGTAAAGATTCTTCAACAAAATGCAAATGAAGGTTGCTCATGAGAGTGTGTGAAAAATGCTGCAGTCAGATGTGTAATGAAATTAAGATATGACATGTAGCTGAACTGTCTTTAGAATTTAGTCTTTAGTGGTGGCAGCATTTATAAACTGTGTTTTAATGATTTAAAATTGATTTTCCATCTTTAAATATTGTGCATGAGATTCATTCACAAGAAAAAAAATCAAAATTACAAGACACAAGCAGTAGCACAGCAAAAATTAAATGGAAAAATAAATTCCATTACTGCAAAACAAAATGTCAATTTTCATGTTGTCATGTCAGGTGACATGAAATGTTTGCCTTTTTCAAACCAAGCCTTCAAGTTGATTTTCATACTACATGCACTGACATTTTTTTCTTATATTTATAAAAAGTCGCAATTTTCCATGATTTGTACATTGAATTGGACGTCTCACGGCAAAAAAGAAGTTAAGTTCAAAAGAGACTTACAGTAAAACAAGGATAATAATAACATCAAGTTGTCGTAAGAGATGATGACAGAAATGATTCTACTTATCTGACTGCAGAGAGGAGGACAGAGAACAGTGGACACACAGTTTAACATGATGGACTATAGGACAGGACTGCTGCTTTTAACTATCTGCTGGGCAGGTGAAGATTTTCATAGGCCCTAATTTTCATTTGTGTCATCAGCTTATTTAACTGTATATTTATTTTATCATCCTGACAGGTGTTGATGGTCAGACTCTGACTCAGTCTGAGCCAGTGACTAAAAGGCCTGGAGAATCTCACAGACTGACCTGTACAGCCTCTGGGTTCACATTCAGCAGCTACCGTATGAGCTGGATCAGACAGGCTCCTGGAAAAGGACTGGAGTGGATTGCTTATATTGACACAGCTAGTGCTCCTATCTATTACTCCCAGTCAGTCCAGGGTAGATTCACCATCTCCAGAGATGACTCCAGCAGTAAAGTCTATCTACAGATGAACAGTCTGAAGAGCGAGGACACAGCAGTGTATTACTGTGCCAGAAGAGACACAGTGAGAGACAATAATAGGAGACTCATACAAAAACTATTTCCTCTATTTACCACCATCACTAGAATCATTCAGTTGTCTGTGTATCACTTTTTTTGCAATGATGTTAACAAAATTGTCCGTAACAATAAGATGAACTTGGCTCCATATGTCATCATGAGCACATGCATGAAGATCATGCAAAGAATTATATTTTGGTAACACTGAAAAATAGAAAGTTTCCACCTGATTTTCAGATTGTGCGTCAGTAGTGTTTTTATGAAAATGACTTTTCTATATAAAAACAACCTCCTCATACAGTCTTGAAGTTAACACATTTTACAGCCATATGAAAGGAAAAAAATCTTTTCCTGAATCATTTAGATATTTAAGAGGTCAAACCTTGTTGCCACTTTTTCTCTCGTTTTTCAAATATCCTCTTACTTGATACATTATTTTTGTATTTCTGCACATTCATCAAGCATTTAACAAGTAAAAAACACAGTAAAGGTGACTTGTTCATAACAGGGCCAAAGACAGCACAACAATCTGCATCTACATCTCTGCTAATTAAGACACAATCATGTCTGTTTATTATGTGGAATGAAGAGAGTCGAAATATGAGTGTAAATTAATGTTGCAGTTTCTTTAATAAAATCACTAGAGGGCAGTCAGCATCAAGTTTATCTTTCCTCTGTTACTAAAAGGAGACACTCATCTGCTGTTCTCACTGATCTTAACTGACTGATACTCAAACCCTGAACTGAACTAAAGCTTAAAGCTTTAAATACAAATGTTTTTTGTATTTGATGAAATTATGGTGATCCTGTATATCAGTGAAAGGATCATTGTTACGTTTTGACTGCAGACAACTATCAAAAAAGATTGAGAGAATAATAAAAGTTTGATGCAATAAAGTTATCTGTGTCTGAATATGAAGGAAATGTAGCTACATCCCTAAATGTGCAGGAATATATGTGTCTTTATTTGGTCTGTGTCACATTTTCATATATATTCCATATAAAATGAATATAACAAACCAAATAAATGAACAAATTTAAAACACATATAAATCACAAAGCATGATGTTTGATTAGGACTGCTGTTGATTTCTGACACAACAACACAGATGAAGGTAAACTGTGTTGAATATTACAAAAAAATAACTCATAAATATGAGCCACCACTTTGCAGTTTGTCTCACATTTCAGTTCCTGTGCAGCTGTTTCTCAACATCTGCAAACACTGAAACAGCATCAGATTGAAGTTGTCATACTACTAACATGATCCTGGGTACTGCCACTGTATAGTGAGTGAGCAAGTGATTTTGAATTAATGCTACAACTGCAAGAAAACCTGTACTCATACACTGAGATACAATGAACACTGAACTTGACATACACTGAACAGACTCTTCTATTGGCTCCAGTCAGACCAACACTGATGCTTCATATGTTTGATTCTATGCAAACTCAGTGAGTTTCCTTGTTACTCAGCTATAAAAACATCACATCAGGCTGTCAGTGGAGTTCACAGCACGTCAGTTTCAACATAAACCATGTTCTCTGTAGCTCTGCTGCTGCTGTTGGCAGCTGGATGTGAGTCTCTCTGGATTTGTCAAAGTCAGCAGTTCTTCTTTTGCTCTATAACTTTTAACATTCTTTTGTTTTTAAACAGGTGTGAAGTGTGAACAGTTGACACAGCCAGCCTCTGTGACTGTGCAGCCAGGTCAACGTCTGACCATCACCTGTCAGGTCTCTTATTCTGTTAGTGGCTACTGGACACATTGGATCAGACAGCCTGCAGGGAAAGGACTGGAGTGGATTGGACGAGCAGCTGCTGGATCCACCTCAACTTACAAAGATTCACTGAAGAACAAGTTCAGTATCAGCACCGACTCTTCCACGAAAACAGTGACTCTAAACGGACAGAATGTGCAGCCTGAAGACACTGCTGTGTATTACTGTGCCAGGAGAGACACACAGTGACACAAAGCATCAGTAGACCTGAACAAAAACCCCTCAGTGCCTGAACACTTGTAACATGAAGCCACCAGAGGAGGAGCCCTCAGACCACTAATGATTTCAACACATGTTACAGTAAAAAGGGAAGCAGGCTTTAGCTTGTATAAATGGTTCTTAAATAAATCTAATAGCAGCTGTCTTCCTCAGTTTAAATACTCTAACATTACTACAATTGATACATCACTGTATATATTAAGAGATAGATAGATATTCCTCACCATTACTTACATGCTGCATTAAGAAATGCACTGCAGTATGTCAGGTTACATGCTGCAACATTCTTTCATGGATGTGCATCATTAACCACATTTTCAGCAAATTCCCTCTTTGTCTTACACCAGTGTTTGTTGGATTATTGTTGGTAATGAATCACTGGCACAGTGAAGGTTGACAATAAACATTCACATCTTGCTGCACATGTTGCTGCAAATTGAAACGGCATGTCACAGAAACATGCCAAGTTTCAACTAGAAAATGGATGGTGGAAAATGTCCCATCATTTAGTGTAGTCTAGTGGATGACATGCAACTGCCAGACATATCAATGATTTCCCACATTTATATGACTATTTTTCTGCAGCTTTGCAACACTGTGATCCCTTTACATGGATACATTCATCCCTACAGACACCAGACGACATATGATGTTATAGCAGCTTCTGGTAGATACATTAAACCTGACAGAAAAAAAGACACCTGTCTGTAATTAGTGTGCTGGCAAAATATTTAGTATAAAGGCTGAACAAGTCTCACCCATGTCAGAGTCTTTTCAGAGCTCTTTTAACATCAGAATATCAAACAGTTTTATATTTCTCTTTGAGGCCATCCACTTCTGTGAGATTGTATCAGACACATGGACACAAAGGCTGGTTTATCTCTAATACTCATGGTTGTGTTTTTTACTCACTGATCAGTCTGTGTATATGTAAAACCACAAGTCAGAAATTATCACTGACTGTTCCACAACTCACCCCAAATTAACTGCATGTGAAGAAATTATTAAGAGTTGTGTTCTCAGTGATCTCTGTCTTTGTGTCTTGTTCAGCCACTAATGATGTCAAAATAAAAAAGCACTGTGAGGAGGAGTCCATGCAAATCTTCATCTCCTCCATCTTTATTTATCTCACTGCAGACTGAAGAAGAGAGACCAAACCACTGACCAGACATAACAACACATTTCCACCATGACTTCAGCTACATGTATAATGTTTCTGATGCTATCATGGATTTCTGGTGAATACATACTTCTGCACTCCTCCTGTTCTTTGAAAATGTTCATATTTCAGCTCTGTAATGATAACACTACTTTTCTCTCCAGGTGTTTGCAGTCAGACTCTGACTGAGTCTGAACCAGTGGGAAAGCGCCCTGGAGAATCCCACAAACTCACCTGTACATATGCAGGAATATCAGATAGCAGCGCCGATATCGCCTGGATCAGACAAGCTGAAGGAAAAGGACTGGAGTGGGTTGCTCACATTTCTGCTCCGAGTGGAGGCACTAAAGCTTATTCCACGTCAGTCAAGAATCGCTTCACCATTTCCAGAGACAACAACATGGACCAGGTTATCTGCAGATGAACAGCTTGACGGCTGAAGATTCTGCTGTTTATTATTGTGCTCGAGAGCCACAGTGACACAGGAAGCCACAGAGCTGTACAAAAACTCAACATGCCAAACTAAGTCAATACTAGGCGTTCTGCTTTTCACTTTCACAGAATCAGCTTCAGTTCAACAACTTCAACACACTCAGAGAAACACAGTCTCAATAAAACCTCCTCATTCAGACAATTTTTATTGCAGCTCTGGTGTTCTCCAATATGTAGTTGAGACTGGGAACATTAAATATTCCTTTCACCTAAGTGTAACTGTCACTCTGAAATGTTTAAAGTTTTGTGAAGAATAAGAATATTAGGCTTTAAGTTATTAATTCAATAGATATTTTTTTCTTTACATGTCAAAACAAAGGTTCATAACTCACAGCTCTGACTACATGTGACAGGACAGTTCATCCTTCTTTTATAGCCTGTCAGTGTCCTTCTCTATGCAAAGTGAACTTCCTCACAGTCTGCTATAAAGACTTGATATCATACTGTCAGCTGCAGCAGAAGAAGAGAAGCTCCCATCAGATCACCTTCAATACCAACCATGTTCTCTGTAGCTCTGCTGCTGCTGCTGGCTGCTGGATCCTGTGAGTCTCACTGAGGCAGAGACACTGACAGTATGATCACAGCACACTGACTGTTCACTCTTATTACACTCATTCAATATTCAACATGTTTTCCTCCACAGGTGTGAAGTGTGAACAGTTGACACAGCCAGCCTCTGTGACTGTGCAGCCAGGTCAACGTCTGACCATCACCTGTCAGGTCTCTTATTCTGTGAGCACCTATCGAACACATTGGTTCAGACAGCCTGCAGGGAAAGGACTGGAGTGGATTGGAAGCGCATGTGTTGGATACGACACATATTACAAAGATTCACTGAAAAACAAGTTCAGTATCAGCTTAGACTCTTCCAGCAACACAGTGACTCTAAACGGACAGAATGTGCAGCCTGAAGACACTGCTGTGTATTTACTGTGCCAGAGACACACAGTGACACAAAGCATCAGTAGACCTGAACAAAAACCCTCAGTGCCTGAACACTTGTAACATGAAGCCACCAGAGGAGGAGCCCTCAGACCACTAATGATTTCAACACCAGCTCACTGTTACAGTACAGAGAGAAACATTCATTCATTCATTCATCTTCTTCATCCTCTTGAGGGTCGCAGGGGGGCTGGAGACTATCCCAGCTGACATCAGGTGAGAGGCAGGGTTCACCCTGGACAGGTCACCAGACTATCGCAGGGCTGACACATAGAGACAAACAACCATTCACACATTCAATTTAGAGTTATCAACTAGGTTATCAATTAACCATGAACATGCAAACTCTGCACAGAAGGGCTCCCACACCCGGGATGGAACTGGCAACCCTCTTGCTGTGAGGCGACAGTGCTAACCACCAGCTCACTGTTACAGTACAGAGACAAACAGACTTTAGATTTTATAAACAGTTCTTATTTAAATCATTTTAGATATTCTGACATCACAGTCACAAGAACTGATGCAGCATTATATGCATAAATAACCTTTTAAGTGATGACAAATTAAGGTCACAACTTAACTCAGTTTAAAAGCTCATCATTTGACTATATAGAAATGGATCATCAAAAGTCAGTTTTCTTCCATAATGTCATCATTTTAGTTATTTTACGTTGATATTAGAATTACAACTTCATTTAGATTGTAAAGTTGTTGCATGTCATGGTTTACTTGCTGTCTTGACAGGTGTTGATGGTCAGACTCTGATTCACCAACCAGTGGTTAAAAGGCCTGCAGGCCTATTCATAAAATACAAAAAAGCACCCAAGCAGTCCAATCAGCTGTATCCTTACTGTGCTGAGGATCAATGCAAAACCCTGTTTATAGAATTCACTAATAGAGGCCATTTCTTGTTCATGGTAGACAGAAGAAAAGTTATGTATTGAATGCATCTGTGTAGATGTCATCTGATTTCCACTGCAGCAGCCAACATCAGTATAGAAGAGTTAGATAGGCTTGATTTTCCCTGAATACAAGATGTATATGACATGTTTTTTTAATAATTTACTTTTGTGTATTGTGATGCCCAGAGAGGATGGGGCGAAATGTGCCCTGTTACCATGTAATGGGATGGAAAATAACATCTGATAACTTCATTATAACTTAAACAGTAGCTCTGCCTCTTCACAAATACAAAACAAACAATGTAAATAACTTTTTGTAATTTAGCCAAAAAGCTCTTCATTGCACCATTAGTTAAAGATTGTCGTTGTCCCCTTATCTTCCATTGGAGCAGAATTGAGTTGCCAGGATATTAATATTTTACAGTTTCCCGTGTCGTTCTTGTAGAGATACTCTACTTATGGAAATGTATGTGTGTCACATGTTCCCTGTTTAAACCACAGAGGGAGGTCTATGCAAACTCTTCCTCTCTTATAAACACACCATCAGCAACTTGTGGCAGATCACTGGGACAGTTTGATATATTTCTGAAACACTCAGATCAGAAAACACTGAACTACAGTGTTTATCACAGAATGGAAAATACAGTTATCTGGAGTTTGTTATTTGTAGTTACTATTCATGGTGAGAAACTTAAATCTTGTTTGATGCTTTTATAAATGTGCAACCTGTGATTATTAAAGTTTGACTGATAATGATTGTTTCTTTACTGCATGTCTGTGTACCACAGACATGCAGTACCATCAGGATAGATCTTTACGACTCACAGACACAAGTTACTTGTCACTATAGCTCATTTAATCTTAGTAAACAGATTTACATATGGATAAGTACAACAGGACAAGTTTGGGTATTGGACATGTTCTTGTGTCAGGCTGTTGTCTGTTTGTAGTCTGAGCAGTATTGATCAATCATGTTTGAGAGGCAGGAAAACAGTCAGTGTGCAGAGGTGGATGGCATTGCCAGAAATGCAGCCTCAGAACCAACTATTGTCTGAGAACTCTGTGTTATATTCCTTTCTCAGTTTATCTAGATTCATATGCAAATACCTGTTTACAGACCAAAAATACTCTACCAAAATGACCGGCATATGGACGAGGAAGTCTGTATGCCGCATATCTGCTTTCTTCTTCTGATCTCTTGGAATACGGGCAGTTATTGCTGTCAGACCAATATCCAATGGGTTCAGAGACTCTAATAAAAGTCGATTTGAAAGAAGAGAAATTTCCTCAGACAGTTTGGAAATAAACTGTAAATTGACCCTGATAGAGAAGATCCAATCATCATAAAATTCATAATGTTCCAGGGTAAAAACAATGGACTTCAATAATTGTGCCATAGTGCACTTGTATTGTGCCTGCACAACACTGGGAACAGTGCTGCAATGCCTTTTCAGCATTACTGTCTATAAACCAAAGATTGTGTGTTTAGAGGACTCAATCACCATCTGTGACAGAGTGAGGAGACCTCAAGCATGATTTCTTCTTCTCTGACAGAAACGTGGCATTTAAGGCATTTAGACCAATTTAATTGAAAACATGTCAGACAAACCTTAACTGTATCATGAACTTTCATGTTGCACCCATCCATCGATTAGCTATACAAGCTCATTCTGGAGAGTCGCACTGTGGCCAGGGCAAAACTGAATGCAGGCCTAGTTGTAACCACTTCTGTGAGGAGGAGTCAATGCAAAACTCAGATATCTTCCACCTCTACTTATCTGACTGCAGAGAGGAGGACAGAGAACAGTGGACACACAGTTTAACATGATGGACTATAGGACAGGACTGCTGCTTTTAACTATCTGCTGGGCAGGTGAAGATTTTTGATGATTTTCATTTTTGACTTTGACTTTGACTTTATTTTTAAAACAGGGACAGTACATATTGATGAACACACAAGAGTAAATATGCAAGATTGTAGCCAGTGGCTAATTTCCATCTTTCGTCCCTGCGGCAATTAATGCCAAACACATAAAAAAACAAGACAGCAACAAACAACAGGACAACAAGGCCATATACATCAATAAAACAGTCATAATAGGAAGTACTGTAGGACTAAAAAAAAAACAAAAAAAAATAAAACAATAAACCACGTTACTAATGACAGACCAGCAATTAAGTGACCATAGAAAGTTGGATTTAAGTGTAAAAGTGCTTAAGTGCTGAAGTGCTAAAGTGCTTAAGTGTTAAGATATACAGGACGAGAGCTGCACATTGCCCGTTACAAAGTTCTAATTCACAAGTTTGTAAAGTGCTGGAGTAATTGCACATTGCCCTATTGCACTTATATTGCACACACGGATGTGTGTGTGCAGGTATTATTGCACAGGGTAGCATACATAGTTGTAATTTATGTACGCACTATTTCACAACGTTGGAATACATAACTAAATGTATGTAAGCAGACAGGGTCACAAGACTGGTTTGTCACCCGCAACCCCCCCCCCCCAAGAAAAACAATCTATACATTAAAAGTAATTATCAATTACATCAGTTACATGTGATCCTGTGGAATTTAAGATTCATTATGAGTGCAGTTTTGATTTTCTAATAGCACAGTTTTAGATGCTTATTGAAAGAGGTAATAGTTTGTAAGTCCCGTATGTTACTTGGTATCGTGTTCCATAGGTGTGACGCACGATATGAAAAAACTGACTGCCCAAAAGCACTTTTTCTGAAAGGGACCAGGCAGTCACCTCTAGATCTTGATCTAGTCAATCGATTTATGTTCGTCTTTATAAATTCTTTTAGTGGAGGTGGGGCTAGTCCATGGAGAATCTTGTACACTAAGGAAGCGTCTGCATAATTTATTATATTTTCCCAACTCAGCAATTCATGTTTGTTTAAGATCTTACAATGATGGTGTGTGTTGGGTTTTTTGTCTTTTGACTTTTAGAGCTTGTTGTACGCAATTTCGACAGGCTTTAGTGTGGACTTGCATGCCGATGCCCAAGTTGTTATACAGTAGGTAATGTGTGGCATGATCATTGCATTGAGGTATAATTTTGCAGAGTCAAGAGTTAAGTTTATTTCGGATGTATCTAAATTCAGTTATATTAGGTTTTCTCTCAGGTTGTAAATGTGTTGCATGTCATGGTTTTCTTGCTGTCTTGACAGGTGTTGATGGTCAGACTCTGAAAGAATCTGAACCAGTGACTAAAAGGCCTGGAGAATCTCACAGACTGACCTGTACAGCCTCTGGGTTCACATTCAGCAGCTACCGTATGAGCTGGATCAGACAGGCTCCTGGAAAAGGACTGGAGTGGATTGCTTATATTGGCACAGGCAGTTCTCCTATCTATTACTCCCAGTCAGTCCAGGGTAGATTCACCATCTCCAGAGATGACTCCAGCAGTAAAGTCTATCTACAGATGAACAGTCTGAAGAACGAGGACACAGCAGTGTATTACTGTGCCAGAGAGACACAGTGAGAGACAATATACAAAAACTAATTCCTCTATTTACCACCATCACTAGGATCATTCAGTTGTCTCTGTGTCACTTTTTTTTGCAATAATGTTAACTAAATTGTCCGTAACAGTAAGATGAACTTGGCTCCATATGTCATCATGAGCACATGCATGAAGATCATGCAAAGAATTATATTTTGGTAACACTGAAAAATAAAACGTTTCCACCTGATTTTCAGATTGTGCGACACCTAGCGTTTTTATGAAAATGACTTTTCTATATAAAAACAACCTCCTCATACAGTCTTGAAGTTAACACATTTTACAGCCATATGAAAGGAAAAAAATCTTTTCCTGAAGCATTTAGATATTTAAGAGGTCAAAACTTGTTGCCACTTTTTCTCTCGTTTTTCAAATATCCTCTTACTTGATACATTATTTTTGTATTTCTGCACATTCATCAAGCATTTAACAAGTAAAAAACACAGTAAAGGTGACTTGTTCATAAAAGGGCCAAAGACAGCACAACAATCTGCATCTACATCTCTGCTAATTAAGACACAATCATGTCTGTTTATTATGTGGAATGAAGAGAGTCGGAATATGAGTGGAAATTAATGTTGCAGTTTCTTTAATGAAATCACTAGAGGGCAGTCAGCGTCAAGTTTATCTTTCCTCTGTTACTAAAAGGAGACACTCATCTGCTGTTCTCACTGATCTTAACTGACTGATACTCAAACCCTGAACTGAACTAAAGCTTAAAGCTTTAAATACAAATGTTTTTTGTATTTGATGAAATTACGGTGATACTGTATATCAGTGAAAGGATCATTGTTACGTTTTGACTACAGACAACTATCAAAAAAGATGTGAGAGAATAATAAAAGTTTGATGCAATAAAGTAATCTGTGTCTGAATATGAAGGAAATGTAGCTACATCTCTAAATGTGCAGGAATATATGTGTCTTTATTTGGTCTGTGTCACATTTTCATATATATTCCATATAAATGAATATAACAAACCAAATAAATAAACAAATTTAAAAACATATAAATCACAAAGCATGATGTTTGATTAGGACTGCTGTTGATTTCTGACACAACAACACAGATGAAGGTAAACTGTGTTGAATATTACAAAATAAATAACTCATAAATATATGAGCCACCACTTTGCAGTTTGTCTCACATTTCAGTTCCTGTGCAGCTGTTTCTCAACATCTGCAAACACTGAAACAGCATCAGATTGAAGTTGTCATACTACTAACATGATCCTGGGTACTGTCACTGTATAGTGAGTGAGCAAGTGATTTTGAATCAATGCTGCAAATTCAAGAAAAGTTGTGCTCATACTCTGAGATACTGAACACTGAACTTGACATACACTGAACAGACTCTTCTATTGGCTCCAGTCAGACCAACATTGATGCTTCATATGTTTGATTCTATGCAAACTCAGTGAGCTTCCTTGTTACTCAGCTATAAAAACATCACATCAGGCTGTCAGTGGAGTTCACAGCACGTCAGTTTCAACATAAACCATGTTCTCTGTAGCTCTGCTGCTGCTGTTGGCAGCTGGATGTGAGTCTCTCTGGATTTGTCAAAGTCAGCAGTTCTTCTTTTGCTCTATAACTTTTAACATTCTTTTGTTTTTAAACAGGTGTGAAGTGTGAACAGTTGACACAGCCAGCCTCTGTGACTGTGCAGCCAGGTCAACGTCTGACCATCACCTGTCAGGTCTCTTATTCTGTGGGCAGCCACTACACAGCTTGGATCAGACAGCCTGCAGGGAAAGGACTGGAGTGGATTGGATATAGTCGTGTTGGATCCAGCTCATACTATAAAGATTCACTGAAGAGCAAGTTCAGTATCAGCTTAGACTCTTCCAGCAACACAGCGACTCTAAACGGACAGAATGTGCAGCCTGAAGACACTGCTGTGTATTACTGTGCCAGAGACACACAGTGACACAAAGCATCAGTAGACCTGAACAAAAACCCCTCAGTGCCTGAACACTTGTAACATGAAGCCACCAGAGGAGGAGCCCTCAGACCACTAATGATTTCAACACCAGCTCACTGTTACAGTACAGAGAGAAACAGACTTTAGATTTTATTAAACGCAATTATTAATCAACTGTTTTCATCATATTAAATTCTCTTGAATCACCATCACTGATACATCATGATATGTATATGAATTTTTTCAAGTGGTGGAACAACTCCAGCTGACAACTTGGTTTAAATAGCTTGTGACAGGACAATAAAAGTAAATCCTCAAACATCGGTGTCTCTTTCATGACATCTTTATCTAAAACACCTGCAGTTATTACCTGTATCATAATTTAATTGGTCTTGAGCCAACTTCATGGTGATTTTAATGAGTTCAATTCTAGAAAAATATATTTTACTCAACAATCTAAAAGGTGTATTCTCTTTGTGTGAGATGAAGAACAACACCTGAACTCATCTTTATTTTGATTCATTCAAATAAACCTTTACTGTCATCAGTATGTAAATCAGCCTCCTTGTGTGTTGCCACATAAAGGAGTGAAGTGTGTGTGTGTCAGTGAGAGGACAGAAGAGCTCACATCAGTTCAGCTTCAACATCAACCATGTTCTCTGTAGCTCTGATACTGCTGCTGGCAGCTGGATCCTGTGAGGAGCTTTCAGTGGATTCACACTAATAAACACATTAGAAACACTGAATAGTCAGATGAATGATGGAGATAATGTTGATTTGTGTTTCCACAGGTGTGAACAGTATTGATCTCATCCAGCCAGACTCAATGGTTTGCAGCCTGGACAGTCTTTGACCATCACCTGTCAGGTCTCTGGTTATTCTTTGACTGATAACAGCTATGCAACAGGTTGGATCAGACAGCGTGAAGGAAAACCAATGGACTGGATTTCTCATCAGTGGGGTGGAGGAGACTTTTACCAAAATAATGCTCTGAAGAACAAGTTCAGCTACAGCAGAGACACTTCTGCCAGCAGAGTGACATTAACAGGACAGAATCTGCAGCCTGAGGACACAGCTGTGTATTACTGTGTGCGTTACCCCACAGTGATACAAACCACCAACAGACCTGCACAAATACCCAGCAACCATGTGACTCAACCACACACACGTGCTGATAATGAGAGATATACATAAAGAAAGTCATGGGCAGTTTGTCTCTGAAATAGTTTACTTTAAAATGTGTATACATGCTCTTCTTTTATTGGTGTAAAGTGATACATGCAACAACAACAACAACTTATAATAATGATAAGTAGCAGAAGTAGTATTTTAGTGAACAAAAGTATAGTAAATAAAGCAAGTTAAAAAAAAAATGGCTCCCTCTGTGTTAGGAAAGTTTTCAGGCGCTTAGTGTTTCACATTTTGCCAGCTCTGGTAGAAAGACACCACAAAGACACCATCAGCAACTCTCCTAATTTGTAACTGAACAACTGATATAGTTTTACGCACCTATTTGCCTCATTATATTTGCCTGGAGTTTATTATGTGTAGCCTTTGCCTGGTGTGGCTTTGCTCTTTGTCCAGGTAGGCTGGCTCATGTTATTCTGTTGACTTCAGGCAGCTTCTGTTTATCTGCTGCTGATAGACAACAACTACCTCACATAAAAAGAGGTGGAAATAAACAAGAATAAAATGCATGATGTTTTTCATTTTCAAATATCCAAAGCTAATAAGAAGTTCAGAGCTGTAATGATGAACAATAATTAAAATGTTAGTCCTCTAAACATGTGTGACAACATGCATCTTCTGCTGTGAGGAGCACAGGGCTTTAAACAACTCTCTAACCTTTACTGAATGTCAAAAGTATCTACCATCCCTGTTTTAAAACTCTAGAGTGCAGACAAGATCTGGCTTTGACACTTATCCTAGTGACATCTACAAACAGGAAGAAATGACAGAGAAGGAAAGAAGTGATTGTTTTTACTTAATTGTTTTCAGCTCTTAATGTGCCAGATATTAATGTCCTCCTCCTAATGATCACCTATTACCAACCTTTCTGCCATGAAATAACCATAAATCTGTCACAATGCCAAATCCAGGCGTGCTGTGCATCACTGTGAGGAGGAGTCAATGCAAAACTCAGATATCTTCCACCTCTACTTATCTGACTGCAGAGAGGAGGACAGAGAACAGTGGACACACAGTTTAACATGATGGACTATAGGACAGGACTGCTGCTTTTAACTATCTGCTGGGCAGGTGAAGGTTTTACCTGATCTTGACTTGACACAGTTCTCATTTGTGTTTCTGACATTTCATGGCTTTCTTTGTTCTCTTGACAGGTGTTGATGGTCAGACTCTGACAGAATCTGAACCAGTGATTAAAAGGCCTGGAGAATCTCACAGACTGACCTGTACAGCCTCTGGATTGACGATCAGTGGCTACTGGATGCACTGGATCAGACAGGCTCCTGGAAAAGGACTGGAGTGGGTTGCCACTATTTATGATAGTAGCAACATCCACTACTCTCAGTCAGTTCAAGGCCGGTTCACCATCTCCAGAGACAACAGCAGACAGCAGGTGTATCTGCAGATAAACAGTCTGAAGACTGAAGATTCTGCTGTTTATTATTGTGCTCGAGAGCCACAGTGACTGGAGTTGGTTGAGCAGCTGTACAAAAACCTACAGTGCTCATTCTTTAGGGGCTGGTAGAGCTTAACCATGTAATATTTTCATGACATTAAATTGTTTGTTGTGTGGTTGCTAAGTTATTGAATGCTTTTCTGAACCATGAATATGTTACATTTGTACAACTCACATGTGGCAGAAATGTTGAAACTTTACAGTCTTTATTTTTCACTTTTTAATTTCAATCTATTGTTAAAATTTGGTTTCATGTGGTTAGGTTTAGGCAGGTTGAAGAAATGTCCAGAAAAGATGTGAGACAATACTGACAGTTTGTTGCAATAAAGGAATGTGCATATATATGTGACACAACCACACAGATGAAGGTAATCAGATTAACACAAAAAGTAACTCAGAAATGTAAAAACTACCAAAGTTTTCACCGCCATTAAAATATTTATTTTACTGCAGTTTGTGAAACATTCCAGTTCCTGAGCAGCTGTTTTCCAACAACTACAAACACCGAAACTGTTAAAAAGAATTTATTCAATCCAGCCGCATCAGACTGAAGTTTTTATACTATTTAATTGACATGATTCTGGCTGCTGTCACTTTATGTCTGTGTACAGCAAATACAGTAATCATGTCAGTACAGTAAGTGAACCAGTAAATGAATTAATAAATGCAGTAAATAGATGATACAAAATATTGACAGTAAAACAAAGTTAGCAATGGTTGCATGAAAATGCTGGAATATGGATCAAATGTAAAGCAGAGTTGATTTGTTGTCACTCTGCAGATATAATAAGACTGAACAGACTCTTCTATTGGCTCCAGTCAGACCAACATTGATGCTTCATATGTTTGATTCTATGCAAACTCAGTGAGCTTCCTTGTTACTCAGCTATAAAAACATCACATCAGGCTGTCAGTGGAGTTCACAGCACGTCAGTTTCAACATAAACCATGTTCTCTGTAGCTCTGCTGCTGCTGTTGGCAGCTGGATGTGAGTCTCTCTGGATTTGTCAAAGTCAACACTTCTTCTTTTGTTAATTTGATCATTTGTTACAAAACATTCTCTTTTGTTTAACAGGTGTGAAGTGTGAACAGTTGACACAGCCAGCCTCTGTGACTGTGCAGCCAGGTCAACGTCTGACCATCACCTGTCAGGTCTCTTATTCTCTTAGCAGCCACTACACAGCTTGGATCAGACAGCCTGCAGGGAAAGGACTGGAGTGGATTGGAAGTGCAGCTGCTGGAAACCCAACATATTACAAAGATTCACTGAAGAACAAGTTCAGTATCAGCTTAGACTCTTCCAGCAAGACAGTGACTCTAAATGGACAGAATGTGCAGCCTGAAGACACTGCTGTGTATTACTGTGCCAGAGAGCCACAGTGACACAAAGCATCAGTAGACCTGAACAAAAACCCCTCAGTGCCTGAACACTTGTAACATGAAGCCACCAGAGGAGGAGCCCTCAGACCACTAATGATTTCAACACCAGCTCACTGTTACAACCATTTAAATACTTAGAGATTACAATCACTGACACATCATTGTTTGTATTCCCACAACAATGACTGAATTACACTTTTCTAAATTGTTAAACATTAAACCTCACAAGTAATTAAGTAAATTCAGTTAAATTGTCTTCAAAAGTTTGATTTTTGCTTAAAAATGTAGTTGTTTAAAAACAATTTATTGGTCTAATAATATGTAGCACAAGATTTTTTAACCAGAAAAATGCTAAAAAGTAGCAACAAGCAAAAACACAGCACAGAACTGAAACATGTAGGATGCCAGAGATTTTTGTCAAAAGAAATGCATGAACTGTGGATTTCATTATTATTATACAAAATCTCAATTTTGACAAAAAATAACTTCAGAAGAAATGTTGCTCATCTTTGTTAAAGTAGCCCAAGCAAGGTAATTATCAAACCAAAACCAATGTAATAATATAATAACTTCCAGTTACTATTATTGACAAACAGTACCAATATCAAATTGTTTGTATGTTGCCTTGGACAAAATCCTCTGCTGCGTAAATAAGCATTATTACAGTGTGACAGTAAATTAAGGCAAACAATGACATCAGGTTAGAAATGGAACCCAAATCAAAGTTGCAAGAGATACAGTGACATGTTCAAACTCAAAATACAGTTAGTCATAATCACAAAAAATAAAGTTCTGTGGAGAGTGTGAACAAAGGAGGAGTCAATGCAAAACTCAGATATCTTCCACCTCTACTTATCTGACTGCAGAGAGGAGGACAGAGAACAGTGGACACACAGTTTAACATGATGGACTATAGGACAGGACTGCTGCTTTTAACTATCTGCTGGGCAGGTGAAGATTTTTGTTGATTACTATAGGTTTTCTTTTCGGTTGTAAATTTGTTTCATGTCATGGTTTTCTTGCTGTCTTGACAGGTGTTGATGGTCAGACTCTGACACAATCTGAACCAGTGGTTAAACGGCCTGGAGAATCTCACAGACTGACCTGTACAGCCTCTGGGTTGGATTTTGATAACTACTGGATGCACTGGGTCAGACAGGCTGCTGGAAAAGGACTGGAGTGGGTTGCCATAATCAGATATGACAGTGCTGAGATCTACTACTCGCAGTCAGTTCAAGGCCGGTTCACCATCTCCAGAGACAACAACGTTGATCAAGTGTATCTGCAGATGAACAGTCTGAAGACTGAAGATTCTGCTGTTTATTATTGTGCTCGAGACACACAGTGTCTGGAGTTGGTTGAGCAGCTGTACAAAAACCTACAGTAACCCCTCTGACTGGGCTGATAAACAACAACTGTCTTTGCTTTGGGGTTAAAAGAAATGACTGCATGTGCTAATTTACGAGCAGTATACAGAATCAGGGGCTGAAGGTGCAGACTCTGACCAAGGCACGATGAATGCACTAAAACACTGAATATGATACTAAGATAGGGAGAAAAGAATAAACCTGATCATGAGACACCACTTTGATCCAACCGTAATTATAAAACTGGCCCACAGGCCACTCTTTATCTGATATTGTACCAAATGTAAAAAGACAAAAACAAAACAATAAATAAACATTATAGATCATTGCAGTGAAATAATTGTGTCAATTGTGTCAATCATCTTCCAGGCTGCACAAGCATTGAGAATTCATGATGTATTTGGTGATATCATTCGTAACAATATCATTTGCATTAAAATACATTACATCATGTTTTTATTTCTTATATTCTGTATTATATGTCTTTTGATATCCTATAGTTTCCATTAGAAACATTTCCTGAATGAAACCATGAATTCATCTTTGTCCCTGCATTATGAAGTCCTGAAAACTGAGGGATATTATTTCTAAACATAAAATACATAAAGAGGTTTTTCATATTGTAGGCTACAGCAAATACAGTGATCATGCCAGTACAGTAAGTGAACCAGTAAATGAATTAATAAATGCAGTAAGTAGATGATACAAAATATTGACAGTAAAACAAAGTTAGCAATGGTTGCATGCAAATGCTTGAATATGGATCAAATGTAAAGCAGAGGTGATTTGTCGTCACTATGCAGATATAATAACACTGAACAGACTTTGGCTCCAGTCAGACCAACATTGATGCTTCATATGTTTGATTCTATGCAAAGTCAGTGAGCTTCCTTGTTACTCAGCTATAAAAACATCACATCAGGCTGTCAGTGGAGTTCACAGCACGTCAGTTTCAACATAAACCATGTTCTCTGTAGCTCTGCTGCTGCTGTTGGCAGCTGGATGTGAGTCTCTCTGGATTTGTCAAAGTCAGCACTTCTTCCTTTTATAACTTGATCATTTGTTACAAAACATTTTCTCTTTTTGACAGGTGTGAAGTGTGAACAGTTGACACAGCCAGCCTCTGTGACTGTGCAGCCAGGTCAACGTCTGACCATCACCTGTCAGGTCTCTTATTCTATCAGTACCTACTGGACAGCTTGGATCAGACAGCCTGCAGGGAAAGGACTGGAGTGGATTGGACGAGCAGCTGCTGGATCCACCTCAACTTACAAAGATTCACTGAAGAACAAGTTCAGTATCAGCACCGACTCTTCCACGAAAACAGTGACTCTAAACGGACAGAATGTGCAGCCTGAAGACACTGCTGTGTATTACTGTGCCAGAGACACACAGTGACACAAAGCATCAGTAGACCTGAACAAAAACCCCTCAGTGCCTGAACACTTGTAACATGAAGCCACCAGAGGAGGAGCCCTCAGACCACTAATGATTTCAACACCAGCTCACTGTTACAGTACAGAGAGAAACAGACTTCACATTTTATTAAAAACTATTCTTCATCTACTTTAACAGCTACTGTTTTCATCATATTAAATTCTCTTGAATCACCATCACTGATACATCATGATATGTATATGAATTTTTTCAAGTGGTGGAACAACTCCAGCTGACAACTTGGTTTAAATAGCTTGTGACAGGACAATAAAAGTAAATCCTCAAACATCAGTGTCTCTTTCATGACATCTTTATCTAAAACACCTGCAGTTATTACCTGTATCATAATTTAATTAGTCTTGAGCCAACTTCATGGTGATTTTAATGAGTTCACTTCTAGAAAAAGATATTTTACTCAACAATCTAAAAGGTGTATTATCTTTGTGTGAAATGAAGAACAACACCTGAACATCTCATCTTCATTTTGATTCATTCAAATAAACCTTTACTGTCATCAGTATGTAAATCAGCCTCCTTGTATGTTGCCTCATAAAGAAGTGAAGTGTGTGTGTGTGTCAGTGAGAGGACAGAAGAGCTCACATCAGTTCAGCTTCAACATCAACCATGTTCTCTGCAGCTCTGATACTGCTGCTGGCAGCTGGATCCTGTGAGGAGCTTTCAGTGGATTCACACTAATAAACACATTAGAAACACTGAATAGTCAGATGAATGATGGAGATAATGTTGATTTGTGTTTCCACAGGTGTGAACAGTATTGATCTCATCCAGCCAGACTCAATGGTTGTGCAGCCTGGACAGTCTTTGACCATCACCTGTCAGGTCTCTGGTTATTCTTTGACTGATGACAGCTATGCAACAGGTTGGATCAGACAGCGTGAAGGAAAACCAATGGACTGGATTTTACATCGGTGGGGTGGAGGAGGCTTTGACCAAAATGCTGCTCTGAAGAACAAGTTCCTTTACCACACACACACTTCTACAAGCTCAGTGACATTAACAGGACAGAATCTGCAGCCTGAGGACACAGCTGTGTATTACTGTGTGCGTTACCCCACAGTGATACAAACCACTAACAGACCTGCACAAATACCCAGCAACCATGTGACTCAACCACACACACATGCTGATAAAGATATGTTTAAAGAAAGTCATGGGCAGTTTGTCCCTGAAATAGTTTACTTTAAAATGTGTATATGTTGTTTTTTTTTAAGTGATACATACAACAACAACAACAACAACAACTTATACTAATGATAAGTAGCAGTCGTAGAATTTTAGTAAACAAAAGTCTATGAAATTACTTAAGTTAAAAAATGGCTCCCTCTGTGTTAGGAAGGTTTTCAGGTGCTTAGTGTTTCACATTTTGCCAGCTCTGGTAGAAAGACACCACAAAGACACCATCAGCAACTCTCCTAATTTGTAACTGAACAACTGATATAGTTTTACGCACCTGTTTGCCTCATTATATTTGCCTGGAGTTTATTATGTGTAGCCTTTGCCTGGTGTGGCTTTGCTCTTTGTCCAGGTAGGCTGGCTCATGTTATTCTGTTGACTTCAGGCAGCTTCTGTTTGTCTGCTGCTGATAGACAACAACTACCTCACATAAAAAGAGGTGGAAATAAACAAGAATAAAATGCATGATGTTTTTCATTTTCAAATATCCAAAGCTAATAAAAGAAGTTCAGAGCTGTAATGATGAACAATAATTAAAATGTTAGTCCTCTAAACATGTGTGACAACATGCATCTTCTGCTGTGAGGAGCACAGGGCTTTAAACAACTCTCTAACCTTTCCTGAATGTTAAAAGTATCTACCATCCCTGTTTTAAAGCTCTAGAGTGCAGACAAGATCTGGCTTTAACACTTATCCTAGTGACATCTACAAACAGGAAGAAATGACAGAGAAGGAAAGAAGTGATTGTTTTTACTTAATTGTTTTCAGCTTCTTAATGTGCCAGATATTAATGTCCTCCTCCTAATGATTACCTGTTACCAACCTTTCTGCCATGAAATAACCAGAAATCTGTCACAATGCCAAATCCAGGTGTGTTGTGCATCACTGCTTCACTAATGGTTGCTTTTACATTATTCTTGTGGTAATGGTGACGATAAAGTTTCTCCATTTTAAACAAGACAAACTTTTATTTTAATGTACAAACTTATGTCAACATTATTTGGTCACTAAACATTCTTTCCAAATTCACCAAAGAAGAGTCCAATCAGTTGTTTCCTCCCTGTGAGGAGGAGTCAATGCAAAACTCAGATATCTTCCACCTCTACTTATCTGACTGCAGAGAGGAGGACAGAGAACAGTGGACACACAGTTTAACATGATGGACTATAGGACAGGACTGCTGCTTTTAACTATCTGCTGGGCAGGTGAAGATTTTCATAGGCCCTAATTTTCAATTGCTTTCATTTGTGTCATCAGCTTATTTAACTGTATATTTTTTTTTATCATCCTGACAGGTGTTGATGGTCAGACTCTGACTCAGTCTGAGCCAGTGATTAAAAGACCTGGAGAATCTCACAGACTGACCTGTACAGCCTCTGGATTAATGTGGCTCACATTCAGCAGCTACCCTATGAGCTGGGTCAGACAGGCTCCTGGAAAAGGACTGGAGTGGATTGCTTTCATACACACAGGCAGTTCTCATATCTATTATTCCCAGTCAGTCCAGGGTAGATTCACCATCTCCAGAGATGACTCCAGCAGTAAAGTCTATCTACAGATGAACAGTCTGAAGAGCGAGGACACAGCAGTGTATTACTGTGCCAGAAGAGACACAGTGAGAGACAATAATAGGAGACTCATACAAAAACTACTTCCTCTATTTACTACCATCACTAGGATCATTCAGTTGTCCCTGTATCACTCTTTTCACTTTTTTGCAATGATGTTAACTAAATTGTCCGTAACAATAAGATGAACTTGGCTCCATATGTCATCATGAGCACATGCATGAAGATCATGCAAAGAATTATATTTTGGTAACACTGAAAAATAAAACGTTTCCACCTGATTTTCAGATTGTGCATCAGTAGTGTTTTTATGAAAATGACTTTTCTATATAAAAACAACCTCCTCATACAGTCTTGAAGTTAACACATTTTACAGCCATATGAAAGGAAAAAATCTTTTCCTGAAGCATTTAGATATTTTAGAGGTCAAACCTTGTTGCCACTTTTTCTCTCTTGTTTTTCAAATATCCTCTTACTTCATACATTATTTTTGCATCTCTGCACATTCATCAAGCATTTAACAAAAAACACAGTAAAGGTGACTTGTTTATAACAGGGCCAAAGACAGCACAACAATCTGCATCTACATCTCTGCTAATCAAGACACAATCATGTCTGTTTATTATGTGGAATGAAGAGAGTCGGAATATGAGTGTAAATTAATGTTGCAGTTTCTTTAATGAAATCACTAGAGGGCAGTCAGCATCAAGTTTATCTTTCCTCTGTTACTAAAAGGAGACACTCATCTGCTGTTCTCACTGATCTTAACTGACTGATACTCAAACCCTGAACTGAACTAAAGATTAAAGCTTTAAATACAGATGTTTTTCATATTTGAAGAAATTATGGTGATACTGTATATCAGTGAAAGGATCATTGTTATGTTTTGACTGCAGACAACTATCAAAAAAGATGTGAGAGAATAATAAAAGTTTGATGCAATAAAGTTATCTCTGTCTGAATATGAAGGAAATGTAGCTACATCTCTAAATGTGCAGGAATATATGTGTCTTTATTTGGTCTGTGTCACATTTTTATATATATTCCATATAAAATGAACATAACAAAGAAAATAAATAAATACATTTAAAACACATATAAATCACAAAGCATGATGTTTGATTAGGACTGCTGTTGATTTATGACACAACAACACAGATGAAGGGAAACTGTGTTGAATATTACAAAAAAAATAACTCATAAATATATGAGTCACCACTTTGCAGTTTGTCTCACATTTCAGTTCCTGTGCAGCTGTTTCTCAACATCTGCAAACACTGAAACAGCATCACATTGAAGTTGTCATATTACTTACATGATCCTGGGTACTGTCACTGTATAGTGAGTGAGCAAATGATTTTGACTTAATGCTACAACTGCAAGAAAAGTTGTACTCATACACTGAGATACACTGAGCACTGAACTTGACATATACTGAACAGACTCTTCTATTGGCTCCAGTCAGACCAACATTGATGCTTCATATGTTTGATTCTATGCAAACTCAGTGAGCTTCCTTGTTACTCAGCTATAAAAACATCACATCAGGCTGTCAGTGGAGTTCACAGCACGTCAGTTTCAACATAAACCATGTTCTCTGTAGCTCTGCTGCTGCTGTTGGCAGCTGGATGTGAGTCTCTCTGGATTTGTCAAAGTCAGCAGTTCTTCTTTTGCTCCATAACTTGATCATTTGTTACAAAACATATTCTCCTTTTAACAGGTGTGAAGTGTGAACAGTTGACACAGCCAGCCTCTGTGACTGTGCAGCCAGGTCAATGTCTGACCATCACCTGTCAGGTCTCTTATTCTATCAGTACCTACTGGACAGCTTGGATCAGACAGCCTGCAGGGAAAGGACTGGAGTGGATTGGACGAGGAGCGGCTGGATACACCTCAGCTTACAAAGATTCACTGAGGAACAAGTTCAGTATCAGCTTCGACTCTTCCAAGAAAACAGTGACTCTAAACGGACAGAATGTGCAGCCTGAAGACACTGCTGTGTATTACTGTGCAAGACAGACCCACAGTGACACAAAGCATCAGTAGACCTGAACAAAAACCCGTCAGTGCCTGCACACTTGTAACATGAAGCCACCAGAGGAGGAGCCCTCAGACCACTAATGATTTCAACACCAGCTCACTGTTACAGTACAGAGAGAAACACACTTTAGATTTTTTTTGATCTAATGTAACCGCAACCATTTTCATTCTTCTTCATATTTAATTCTGTGAAATTATTTTTACTGACACACCATGATATTGTAACAATTCACCATGTAATAAAATCAACCAAAGGAAAAGTTACAACGCTACTTTTAAATGTTAGGGGCTGATCAAGTGCGCGGTGTTTAACACACATGAGAGAGATTAATTAATCGGCTTCGTCACAGAAAAACCCCCCCAAAAAAAACACATTCTCACACTTTGTGGTTTTAAAACATTCAGAAAAAAACTGAAGATTGACGAATGAGGCACATATAGTTGAATTAGTCATCAATCTTTTGTGCAATAAATTAAATCATGTCCGCGTCCGGACGGAAATAACACCAAACAATAGCGGCGTGGTCGCCGGTTCAACAAACAATTCAGAGGTTAACAAACACTTTTTTCCCACAGTCAATCAAAGTCCCAGAAGCCGGTAAAAAAGAAAAAATATACATATTAAAGGGAAGTTGGTTCGAGCTCACTTCACCACAGCACAAACAGAGCAAATCTGAATATATCTGAATTTGCTATTGTATCCTACACGGAAAGAAAAGCAACTCCATTAGCAAATGAACGAAAAAATAATGATGTAATCCTGTGACAGAGAGCCAGTTGAGGAGCCACTCCCTCTCCATGATATCCTGATGCAAATCTTCAGTGTGTGCAGTGTACTTCTGTCCTGCTGACTGCTCTTGTACTTTGTGTGGAGCATCAGAGGTCACATCTCCAGCCTCAGGATGATGAACACACTCACTTCTGCTGGTTGCTCTCTCTCTCTGCCCTGTGAGTTCTCCTGCTTCTTGCTGGTTCATCTTTTATCAGACAACATGGACTGATGGTCAGTCAGTGAGACCAGAAAACTTCCAAGGTGACTGTCTCACTTTCTTCTGTGGTTCCTCTCTCCTTTCATCTCCTCAGGTTGCACAGGTCAGAGTATGGAGTCCATTCCTTCCAGTTCAGTAGTAACAAAGCCTGGTGAGACTCTCAGTCTCTCCTGCAGGGGATCTGGCTTCACATTTAGCTGCTGTGTTATGAGCTGGATCAGACAACCTGCAGGAAAAGCACTGGAATGGATAGGAAGCAGCTACTCTGATGCCAGCAGAAACACTTATGCCAGCAGTGTAAGAGGCCGTGCAGAAGTCAGTAGAGATGATAGCAACAGCATGGTGTATCTGAGACTGTCCAACTTAAAGCCAGAGGACTCTGCTGTGTATTACTGTGCCAAACACACAGTGGTTCAAAGAAGCAGAGAGGCTGTACAAAAACTCCACAGACATTTTTTTCACAAAGACCTACAGGTGGCAGTCGAAGATAAGACTTGGTACAACACAAACTAAGACACTATGAAAGACACAGCAGATGTTGTGGTTTGTTACATCCTGTTTTTCAATGTAATTGTTAATAATGTTCCCATTATTGATTTTTAACAGTGCTGAGAATGTATTTGGACAATATATCCAGGATATGGATGGTTAAACAGATGCTGCCAAAGAGAATGATAAATACCTCGAATCTGAATATAAATAAAAGTTACAGTTGAATAACTTGAAAAGAATCTGCATCATTAAAAATATATATGATCATGATGTAAAAGAATGATATAACTCACAGTGATGTGATGATAAAACCACTGACTGTATATGTATCTCTATAAACTGTCTGTGTAGAAAACATTGTACAAATATTCTCCTTTCACTCACTGAGACATATGAAACATAGAAATATTTAATTTCATTTCATTTCTATGCTGCGAACAAAATGGGATTTTCTGTTTATTTGGTTTAACAACTGTGAAAAATGCTTATAATGGTGGGGAAACCAGTGGTTTTTAGAAACTGCATTCACATTTCAAAAAAACTCCACAACATGCTGCGTTTTACAGTGGATTCCATTTTGATTATCAAATTATTCCATCCATGTTTTCTGAATCACAAAAATCATATGGCCTTAGAGATGAAGAACAACACCTCCAGTCAGCTGATTTACTATCATCACTACTGTATGTAAATCAGCCTCCTTGTGTGTTGCCTCATAAAGAAGTGAAGTGTGTGTGTGTGTCAGTGAGAGGACAGAAGAGCTCACATCAGTTCAGCTTCAACATCAACCATGTTCTCTGTAGCTCTGATACTGCTGCTGGCAGCTGGATCCTGTGAGGAGCTTTCAGTGGATTCACACTAATAAACACATTAGAAACACTGAATAGTCAGATGAATGATGGAGATAATGTTGATTTGTGTTTCCACAGGTGTGAACAGTATTGATCTCATCCAGCCAGACTCAATGGTTGTGCAGCCTGGACAGTCTTTGACCATCACCTGTCAGGTCTCTGGTTATTCTTTGACTGATAACAGCTATGCAACAGGTTGGATCAGACAGCGTGAAGGAAAACCAATGGACTGGATTTCTAATATGTGGGGTGGAGGAAGCGTTTACCAAAATGCTGCTCTGAAGAACAAGTTCAGCTACAGCAGAGGGACTTCTGCCAGCAGAGTGACATTAACAGGACAGAATCTGCAGCCTGAGGACACAGCTGTGTATTACTGTGTGCGTGTGAGCGACACAGTGATACAAACCACCAACAGACCTGCACAAATAACCAGCAACCATGTGACTCAACACTGACATGTCTCAGTGAGAGAACGAGTCCATGAATTCAACTTCACTCTATTTTGATACAAGTCATGTGACAGCCATCAAAACCTTGCTGCATATTAGTGTTGATATAATGCTCCCTGTATATACTTCACATTAGTGCTGATCATTAATTAACTCCAGTGAGACAGATCACCATGATCAGGTCTTCTCTCTCATTTGTTGACCTGGAGAAGGTACCAAGGTTTTATCTCCTCCAAGCTTGGCTTTTAAATGTTGCCACTGGGATTTTAATACACTCTATCAAAAGTGAACATGTCACACCAGACCCTGCTGCCCTTCAATAGTTACTCATCGTATCTACAACTGATTTAAAGATGTTACTGTTTGTTTTAAAGCCTTTCATGATCAGGATCCTGCTGTTATCTGTGATGTGCTGATTCCAAATTCAAACCTGATCACTGCTTGAGATCTTCAGGCAGAGCCTTTCTAGTTGTTCCAAAATCACCTTTTCAAGAACTTCTTTGTTGAATTTATACATTTATATAATGTACAGTGAGAGATGAGACGGGAGCTAAATTAATTTGATTCCCCGAAATTTGAACAGTCTTTAGATGATAGATTGTGTGCTCTGAAATTTAGTTGTTTAAGAGCTGATTATTAGTTCAATATTATAATAGATCAGAATAATTGGTTTTAAATCAACAGATTAATTCAAAAGAAATGCACAGAAATTCTGTTCTTAATATGGATTTTCATATTATATGAACCAAAAACAATTTTAATTGATAATAATAATAACTTTTTTTAACAGTAACCATAGTCACACTATTTGAAATTTCATTGGAGAAAATCAGCTGCCATATAAATACATGTGTTCAGATCTTACAAAGTGACAGTAAATCAAGAATGACAGTAACATCAGGAACATAATGTAAAAACAATTAAAACTGTAAGAGACACAGTGAGATGATTCTTTATGTGAAACAATATAACAAAATATTGTCATGCAGGAGAAAGCCACAGCATGAAAATAAATTTTGAGGAGAGTTTGAATAGAGGATATTGTTCATTAAAAAGGAGGAGTCAATGCAAAACTCAGATATCTTCCACCTCTACTTATCTGACTGCAGAGAGGAGGACAGAGAACAGTGGACACACAGTTTAACATGATGGACTATAGGACAGGACTGCTGCTTTTAACTATCTGCTGGGCAGGTGAAGATTTTTGCTGATCTTGAGCTGACATATTTCTTAATTGTGTTACAACTTAATTCATGTTATGTTCTCTTACATTTTGACAGGTGTTGATGGTCAGTCTCTGACACAATCTGAACCAGTGATTAAAAGGCCTGGAGAATCTCACAGACTGACCTGTACAGCCTCTGGGTTGGACTTTGATGGCTACTACATGGCCTGGGTCAGACAGGCTCCTGGAAAAGGACTGGAGTGGGTTGCCAGTATCAGTGGTGGCAGTGGCTACATCTACTACTCTCAGTCAGTCAAAGGCCGGTTCACCATCTCCAGAGACAACAGCGTCGATCAAGTGTATCTGCAGATGAACAGTCTGAAGACTGAAGATTCTGCTGTTTATTATTGTGCTCGAGAGCCACAGTGACTGGAGTTGGTTGAGCAGCTGTACAAAAACCTACAGTAACCCCTCTGACTGGGCTGATAAACAACAACTGTCTTTGCTTTGGGCTCAAAGGAAATGACTGCATGTGCTAATTTAGGAGCAGTATCCAGAATCAGGGGCTGAAGGTGCAGACTCTGACCAAGGCACAATGAATGCACTAAAACACTGAATATGATACTAAGATAGGAGAAAAGAATAAACCTGATCATGAGACACCACTTTGATCCAACCGTAATTATAAAACTGGAACAGCAGGACTTCTGAACACTTCACCCAGAGTCCCACAGGCCACTCTTTATCTGATATTGTACCAAATGTAAAAAGACAAAAACAAAACAATAAATAAACATTATAGATCATTGCAGTGAAATAATTGTTCACCATACAGACTGGAAGAAGACTCAAACAGGTCAGATCTCCTCTCTCTCAGCAGACAGTGACAGAATACAACATCCACAGAGTTCAGACTATTAAACAGACCTAATGAACAAAACGTCATGTGTCTCCATGCTGAGTCCCTCTTTCAAAACTCTAGAGGGCAGTCTAGGACTGACTGAGTTTGACTCATTGACTCATACTGATCATATGATTCAAACACATGCACTAACAGTAAGGTAAATAAAGAACAGAGGTGATTTGAATGCTCTTATCTGACATTAACACATCTACTGATGATGGCATATTCCACTGCAGCCAACATCAGTATAGAAGAGAGTTAGATAGGCTTGATTTTCCCTGAATACAAGATGTATATGACATGTTTTAATAATTTACTTTTGTGTATTGTGATGCCCAGAGAGGATGGGGCGAAATGTGCCCTGTTACCATGTAATGGGATGGAAAATAACATCTGATAACTTCATTATAACTTAAACAGTAGCTCTGCCTCTTCACAAATACAAAACAAACAATGTAAATTACTTTTTGTAATTTAGTTAAAAAGCTCTTCATTGCACCATTAGTTAAAGATTGTCGTTGTCCTGTTATCTTCCATTGGAGCAGAAATTAGTTGCCAGGATATTAATATTTTACACTTTCCCGTGTCATTCTTGTAGAGATACTCTACTTATGGAAATGTATCTGTGTCACATGTTCCCTGTTTAAACCCACAGAGGGAGGTCTATGCAAACTCTTCCTCTCTTATAAACACACCATCAGCAACTTGTGGCAGATCACTGGGACAGTTTGATATATTTCTGAATCACTCAGATCAGAAAGCACTGAACTACAGTGTTTATCACAGAATGGAAAATACAGTTATCTGGAGTTTGTTATTTGTGGTTACTATTCATGGTGAGAAACTTAAATCTTGTTTGATGCTTTTAAAAATGTGCAACCTGTGATTATTAAAGTTTGATTGATAATGATTGTTTCTTTACTTACAGGAGTTTGGAGTGAGATCAAACTGGACCAGTCTTCCTCTGAGGTGAAAAGACCTGGAGAGACAGTGAAGATGTCATGTATCATTTCTGGTTATACCATGACAAGCAACTATCTGCACTGGATACAACAGAGGCCAGGGAATGCTCTGGAGTGGATTGGGATGATGAATGCAGGTTCAAACTCTGCTATCTATGGCAGCTCCTTTCAAAGCCGTTTCATCATGACTGAAGATGTGCCCAGCAGCACTCAGTACCTTGAGGTCAAGAGCCTGACAGCAGAAGATTCTGCTGTTTACTTCTGTGCTCGACAAAGCACAGTGACTGAAGACAGTGAAACAGCTGCACAAAAACCTCCACACACAACAAACAGCAATGTGATCTTAATGACATCAGAGTTTTCTCACCACCTGCAAAAGCACTTTGATATATCCACATTAGATTTCTGTAGATTTTAACATTTGATAACAGAGTGAACTTGGCTGGTTCAGGAGAGAATTAGAAAAGTGAAATGTCCACAGTCCCATACATATTCAAACACTGGCTGATTGGATGATGTGATAATAAAGCAATTTAGTAGATGATGGATAACACTGCTTTCTATTTCTCTCACTGTAAATGCTGTCATGTGCTGCACATTATGCTCAAAGTGACTAATGAGAAACAGAGCCTTGATACCAAGATGAATTATAAGCTCACAAATGTGATTAAACCAGGTGTGTTCATGTGTCAGATGTCTGAACTCAGATTAACATTTGTGTAGTATTATAATAACTGTGGCTGTGTTGTTAATACTGATAGACTTTAACACAAGTTAAAACACATGTGAATATTAAAGCACTTTGATATATCCACATTAGATTTCTGTAGATTTGACTGGAAACTCATCAGTTCCTCTGAATATCACCCCCTCAAAAAAAAAAAAAAAAAAACACAAGTAAAGCACATCAGAACAACGTTTGATCACAGAAATTGGCTGGATCTGAAGATAAATAGAAACTTGAAATGTTCACAATCCAAAACATGTTGAAAACAGTGATTAATATTAACTTCATGTTAACACTAAAGCCATTTTGTGGCCATTTACCATTTAAGTTTTTTCTGTTTAAACCTGCAAACCAGAAGCATCAGTACTATATATTCAGGCATGCACTTTGTATCATGAAACAAAATTAACACTTGAATATTTTCTGTAAATGCAGGACATTTGGAAAATGTTACATGTCAGTGTGTAATGAACTTAACATATCACATGTGAAACAGAGGTGATTTGTTGTCACTCTGCAGATATAATCACATTGAACAGACTCTTCTATTGGCTCCAGTCAGACCAACATTGATGCTTCATTTTGTTTGATTCTATGCAAACTCAGTGAGCTTCCTTGTTACTCAGCTATAAAAACATCACATCAGGCTGTCAGTGGAGTTCACAGCACGTCAGTTTCAACATAAACCATGTTCTCTGTAGCTCTGCTGCTGCTGTTGGCAGCTGGATGTGAGTCTCTCTGGATTTGTCAAAGTCAACACTTCTTCTTTTGTTAATTTGATCATTTGTTACAAAACGTTTTCTCTTTTTAACAGGTGTGAAGTGTGAACAGTTGACACAGCCAGCCTCTGTGACTGTGCAGCCAGGTCAACGTCTGACCATCACCTGTCAGGTCTCTTATTCTGTGGGCAGCTACTACACAGCTTGGATCAGACAGCCTGCAGGGAAAGGACTGGAGTGGATTGGAAGCGCACGTGTTGGACACACCACATACTACAAAGATACACTGAAGAACAAGTTCAGTATCAGCTCAGACTCGTCCAGCAACACAGTGACTCTAAACAGACAGAATGTGCAGGCTGAAGACACTGCTGTGTATTACTGTGCCAGAGACACACACAGTGACACAAAGCATCAGTAGACCTGAACAAAAACCCCTCAGTGCCTGAACACTTGTAACATGAAGCCACCAGAGGAGGAGCCCTCAGACCACTAATGATTTCAACACGCTACAATAAAGAGGGAAGCAGGCTTTAGCTTGTATAAATGGTTCTCAAATAAATCTAATAGCAGCTGTCTTCCTCAGTTTAAATACTCTAACATTACTATAACTGATACATCATTGTATATGTAACCCACCTGGCGTGTGTTCCGCCCACTCTGCAGGTATGTCTAATGTCTAGGTTCTAAGAGGAGACTGAAAGTAAAATAGAGCAGTAAAGTAGTAAATGAAACACTTTTATTTCTTCCCAAAAAAAAAGAATATCTCATACCAACCGTTAAACTCTTTCAATTCACTGTATTGGTTTCTGTTTCAATGTTTAACGGCTTGTTTCACTTTTATCTGGTATTCACCTTTAAGTTAAACAATAGCTTTAAATGAATTTTTCCACTTCAATTCACCTTTTTATATTTGTGACAAGGACCCTTAACCTGATACACAATTGGGCATAACAGAATTTAAACACACATGACCCAAATTCCACCTTGTATCAATTCACAAATAAGTTGTTAAATAAATTGTTGGGACCCAACCAAAATAAAAGAACAAAACAGAAATAAAATATTGAGATCTCAATAAACAAAAATGTGTCAACAGGGTGAGTATGAGTCAGTACTTGGTTACTCGACCCAAGTTTTTTCTTTGTGAGTACACTTTAGTTTCCTACCACCCTTTATGAGAAAGACTGTCCATCCTAGTTACAGGCGATGAAGGCTGTGCGGTAAGTAGAGGAGAGGGGACTGAAGACGATGGGGATGATGACTGGGGATCCGGGGAGCAGGGATGGAGGGGAATGATGAGAGAAAACCGAAAGCAGCGGGATGGAGGCAGCTTGGCAACTCGATCCAGTCTGTAGAACGGCTCAACAAAAAACCAGCCTGCACAAAAGGTGCAGGGAAAAAATTAATAATTGTCCTTATCAAAAGTCCACTGTGTGTTGTCTCTTTCTTTTTCCTTTTTCTTTTTTTTTATCTCTGGGTCACACACAGTATCACACAATCCCTCGTATCACACATCATAACATTACACTCACATATACTTGAACTTTTGCATCATATGCTTAATAAAAGGGCTCACAAAAAATATATTCACACATTAACCACATAACATAAACTGGGTCTGCTAAATTAGCTGAATTAGCTGACCAACAGGCCCAATTAGCATTTTTTTCCACAGTATTTACACAATCCCAAAATAAACACACTGTTTGTAATATCACCATGAGCTTATCAGCTTATCCCGACTGGTTTTTAGCACAATAAATCTACAGTCCGAGTTATAACCTTTATCAAGTTATCAACCAGAATGCTAATTCACCGTGCTAGTTCAATGTGCTAATTCACAGTGTTTGCTAACAGCTAACTCACCGGGATATCCAATAGCCACGTCGCTCGGACAGGTCGGGAACCTCCGCGGCGTCGGACGGCTTCTCTTTCCACGATCAAAAGACTCTTCTAACGTAGCCTTGCTACTTTCTACTTTAAAGACAAGTAGTTAACTATTGTCTTGTGCTAATAACAGCTCTCTGCTGATGCTGCTAAGCTCAACTCTCCACACTCGTGTCTGTTGTCTTCTTCTGACAAAAACCTCATCAGTGCACCACTTCCTATCGCTCAGTTACGCCACTCGGCGGCAGCAGTGAGCCACCAAACCTGAAACATAGATAATCTGATACTAGAATGGCTGTTCAGACTGCTGGGCTACATATATATTTAAGAGATAGATAGATATTCCTCACCATTACTTACATGCTGCATTAAGAAATGCACTGCAGTATGTCAGGTTACATGCTGCAACATTCTTTCATGGATGTGCATCATTAACCACATTTTCAGCATATTCCTTCTTTGTTTTACACCAGTGTTTGTTGGATTATTGTTGGTAATGAATCACTGGCACAGTGAAGGTTGACAATAAACAGTCACATCTTCTCTCTGAGAAGGAAAGAAGAACAACAGACCTACAGGTTGTGCTTGAGTACAGTCAGCACACATCAGTAATGCTGCTGCAAATTTAAACTGCATGTCACAGAAACATGCCAAGTTTCAACTAGAAAATGGATGGTGGAAAATGTCCCATCATTTAGTGTAGTCTAGTGGTGATGACATGCAACTGCCAGACATATCAATGATTTCCCACATTTATATGACTATTTCTCTGCAGCCTTGCAACACTGTGATCCCTTTACATGGACACATTCATCCCTACAGACACCAGACGACATTTGATGTTATAGCAGCTTCTGGTAGATACATTAAACTTGACAGAAAAAAAGACACCTGTCTGTAATTCATGAACTGGCAACATATTTAGTACAAGAGCTAAAAACTCTCACCATTGTAGAGTCTTTTCAGAGCTCCTTTTTACATCAGAATACAGTTTGATATTTTCTTTTGAGGCACTTCTTTCGAATCTTGTCATGATCTCTGCCTTTGTGTCTTGTTCAGCCACTAATGATGTCAAAATAAAAAAGCACTGTGAGGAGGAGTCCATGCAAATCTTCATCTCCTCCATCTTTATTTATCTCACTGCAGGCTGAAGAAGAGAGACCAAACCACTGACCAGACATACAACACATTTCCACCATGACTTCAGCTACATGTATAATGTTTCTGATGCTATCATGGATTTCTGGTGAATACATACTTCTGCACTCCTCCTGTTCTTTGAAAAGGTTCATATTTCAGCTCTGTGATGATAACTCTACTTTTCTCTCCAGGTGTTTGCAGTCAGACTCTGACTGAGTCTGAACCAGTGGGAAAGCGCCCTGGAGAATCCCACAAACTCACCTGTACATATGCAGGAATATCAGATAGCAACGCAGATATCTCCTGGATCAGACAAGCTGAAGGAAAAGGACTGGAGTGGGTTGCCCACATTTCTGCTCCGAGTGGAAGCAATAAATATTATTCCACGTCAGTCAAGAATCGCTTCACCATTTCCAGAGACAACAACATGGACCAGGTGTATCTGCAGATGAACAGCTTGACGGCTGAAGATTCTGCTGTTTATTATTGTGCTCGAGAGCCACAGTGACACAGGAAGCCACAGAGCTGTACAAAAACTCAAGTCAATACTAGGCGTTCTGCTTTTCACTTTCACAGAATCAGCTTCAGTTCAACATCTTCAACACACTCAGAGAAACACAGTCTCAATAAAACCTCCTCATTCAGACAATTTTTATTGCAGCTCTGGTGTTCTCCAGTATGTAGTTGAGACTGGGAACATTAAATATTCCTTTCACCTAAGTGTAACTGAAATGTTTAAAGTTTTGTGAAAAATAAGAATATTAGGCTTTAAGTTATTAATTCAATAGATATTTTTTTCTTTACATGTCAAAACAAAGGTTCATAACTCACAGCTCTGACTACATGTGACAGGACAGTTCATCCTTCTTTTATAGCCTGTCAGTGTCCTTCTCTATGCAAAGTGAACTTCCTCACAGTCTGCTATAAAGACTTGATATCATGCTGTCAGCTGCAGCAGAAGAAGAGAAGCTCCCATCAGATCACCTTCAATACCAACCATGTTCTCTGTAGCTCTGCTGCTGCTGCTGGCTGCTGGATCCTGTGAGTCTCACTGAGGCAGAGACACTGACAGTATGATCACAGCACACTGACTGTTCACTCTTATTACACTCATTCAATATTCAACATGTTTTCCTCCACAGGTGTGAAGTGTCAACTGTGCAGCCAGGTCAACTTCTGACCATCACCTGTCAGGTCTCTTATTCTGTGAGCACCTATGGTACAAATTGGATCAGACAGCCTGCAGGGAAAAGACTGGAGTGGATTGGAGCAGCACGTGTTGGATACACCACAGAATACAAAGATTCACTGAAGAACAAGTTCAGTATCAGCTTAGACTCTTCCAGCAAGACAGTGACTCTAAACGGACAGAATGTGCAGCCTGAAGACACTGCTGTGTATTACTGTGCCAGAGAGCCACAGTGACACAAAGCATCAGCAGACCTGAACAAAAACCCCTCAGTGCCTGAACACTTGTAACATGAAGCCACCAGAGGAGGAGCCCTCAGACCACTAATGATTTCAACACCAGCTCACTGTTACAGTACAGAGAGAAACAGACTCATGATTTTATAAACAGTTCTTATTTAAATCATAAATAACCTTTTAAGTGATGACAAATTAAGGTCACAACTTAACTTAGTTTTAAAGCTCATCATCTAACTATAGTAGAAATGGATCAGCCAAAAGTCAGTTTTCTTCCATAATATCATCATTTTTAGTTATTTTAAGTTGATATTAGAATTATAACAGTGTTAGTGACTGGCTCAGTATTTAGCCAACTTCAAAGCAGTGTTAATTATTCAAAATACAGAAAAGTGTGTTTTCATTGCCAATCTAAATTGTGTTTGTCAGATATATAAGTTCCACCTTCTCTTTGTGTGTGATGAAGAACAACACGTGAACATTTGTCTTCATGTTGATTCATTTAAACAAACAGTAAACAGAACAGAAACACAGCAAATGTCTTACAGGTCATTGTTGGATGTCAGAATTTCCCTCAATGAAATGTTTAAAGAATTCTGTTCTTATTACGCTGCGCAAAATCAAAACAAAAATTAATCAACCTGCAGGAGAAACATTGAGATGATTCTTTACAAAAAGATAAAAAAAAAAATAAAAAATATGTCAGACACAGTAAGTCCATATAATAAAATACATTTTGGGGAGAGATTAAACAGAAGACACTCCATATTTAAAAAGGAGGAGTCAATGCAAAACTCAGATATCTTCCACCTCTACTTATCTGACTGCAGAGAGGAGGACAGAGAACAGTGGACACACAGTTTAACATGATGGACTATAGGACAGGACTGCTGCTTTTAACTATCTGCTGGGCAGGTGAAGGTTGTCATATTTCTTAATCTTACAAAGCTTTCATTTCTGTCTTCATCTTATTTCACTTGGTGCTGTTTTTCTCTTGACAGGTGTTGATGGTCAGACTCTGACAGAATCTGAACCAGTGATTAAAAGGCCTGGAGAATCTCACAGACTGACCTGTACAGCCTCTGGATTGGACTTTGATGACCACTGGATGGCCTGGGTCAGACAGGCTCCTGGAAAAGGACTGGAGTGGGTTGCAAATATTGAGTATGATAGTGACAGCATCGACTACTCTCAGTCAGTTCAAGGCCGGTTCACGATCTCCAGAGACAACAGCAGACAGCAGGTGTATCTGCAGATGAACAGTCTGAAGACTGAAGATTCTGTTGTTTATTATTGTGCTCGACAGCCACAGTGACTGGAGTTGGTTGAGCAGCTGTACAAAAACCTGCAGTAACCCCTCTGACTGGGCTGATAAACAACAACTATCTTTGCTTTGGGGTTAAAAGAAATTATTGCATGTGCTAATTTAGGAGCAGTATACAGAAACAGATATTGATATTATACAAATGATGATGAAAACACATGCACTAACAGTAAGGTAAATAAAGAACAGAGGTGATTTGAATACTCTTATCTGACATTAACACATCTACTGATGATGCATATTTGTTCAAATCAAACCCTAGTTCCCATTTTCATCTCATCTAATTATGGAAACCATTTAGTTGCTTGATTGTGATGTTCAACAGCACGTTACAATTTATATTTATTCATTAATTAGGAAAAAAGCACCCAAGCAGTCCAATGAGCTGTATCCTTACTGTGCTGAGGAGTCAATGCAAAACCCTGTTTATAGAATTCACTAATAGAGGCCATTTTTTGTTCATGGTAGACAGAAGAAAAGTTATGTATTTAATGCATCTGTGTAGATGTCATCTGACTTCCACTGCAGCCAATATCAGTATAGAAGAGAGTTAGATAGGCTTGATTTTCCCTGAATACAAGATGTATATGAAATGTTTTAATAATTTAATTTTGTGTATTGTGATGCCCAGAGAGGATGGGGCGAAATGTGCCCTGTTACCATGTAATGGGATGGAAAATAACATCTGATAACTTCATTATAACTTAAACAGTAGCTCTGCCTCTTCACAAACACAAAACAAACAATGTAAATAAACTTTTTGTAATTTAGCCAAAAAGCTCTTCATTGCACCATTAGTTAAAGATTGTTGTTGTCCCGTTATCTTCCATTGGAGCAGAAATTAGTTGCCAGGATATAAATATTTCATACTCTACTTATGGAAATGTATGTGTGTCACATGTTCCCTGTTTAAACCCACAGAGGGAGGTCTATGCAAACTCTTCCTCTCTTATAAACACACCATCAGCAACTTGTGGCAGATCACTGGGACAGTTCGATATATTTCTGAAACACTCAGATCAGAAAGCACTGAACTACAGTGTTTATCACAGAATGGAAAATACAGTTATCTGGAGTTTGTTATTTGTAGTTACTATTCATGGTGAGAAACTCTGGAGTGGATTGGGTGGATGAACACAGGCAGAAACTCTGTTAGGTATGGCAGCTCCTTTAGAAGTCGTTTCATCATGACTGAAGATGTGCCCAGCAGCACTCAGTACCTCGAGGTCAAGAGCCTGACAGCAGAAGATTCTGCTGTTTACTTCTGTGCTCGAGAAAGCACAGTGACTGAAGACAGTGGAACAGCTGCACAAAAACCTCCACAAACAACAAACAGCAATGTGATCTTAATGACATCAGAGTTTTCTCACCACCTGCAAAAGCACTTTGATATATCCACATTAGATTTCTGTATATTTGACTGTAAACTCATCAGTTCCTCTGAATATCACCCCCTCAAGAAACAAAAACAAAAAAAAAACAAGCATGTCCGAACAATGTTTGATCACAGAAATTGGCTGGATCTGAAGATAAATAGAAATCTGAAATGTTCACAATCCAAAACATGTTGAAAACATGTGGCCATTTACCATTTAAGTTTTTTTCTGTTTAATCCTGCAAACCAGAAGCATCAGTACTATATATTCAGACATGCATTTTGTACCATGAAACAAAATTAACACTTGAATATTTTCTGTAAATGCAGGACATTTGGAAAATGTTACATGTCAGTGAGTAATGAATTAAATGATCACGAGTGATTTGTTGTCTCTCTGCAGATATAATAACACTGAACAGACTCTTCTATTGGCTCCAGTCAGACCAACATTGATGCTTCATATGTTTGATTCTATGCAAACTCAGTGAGCTTCCTTGTTACTCAGCTATAAAAACATCACATCAGGCTGTCAGTGGAGTTCACAGCACGTCAGTTTCAACATAAACCATGTTCTCTGTAGCTCTGCTGCTGCTGTTGGCAGCTGGATGTGAGTCTCTCTGGATTTGTCAAAGTCAGCACTTCTTCTTTTGTTAATTTGATCATTTGTTACAAAACATTCTCTTTTGTTTAACAGGTGTGAAGTGTGAACAGTTGACACAGCCAGCCTCTGTGACTGTGCAGCCAGGTCAACGTCTGACCATCACCTGTCAGGTCTCTTATTCTCTTAGCTATTGGACACATTGGATCAGACAGCCTGCAGGGAAAGGACTGGAGTGGATTGGAGCAGCAGCTGCTGGATATACCCCAATTTACAAAGATTCACTTAAGAACAAGTTCAGTATCAGCTTAGACTCTTCCAGCAACACAGTGACTCTAAACAGACAGAATGTGCAGCCTGAAGACACTGCTGTGTATTACTGTGCCAGAGACACACAGTGACACAAAGCATCAGTAGACCTGAACAAAAACCCCTCAGTGCCTGAACACTTGTAACATGAAGCCACCAGAGGAGGAGCCCTCAGACCACTAAAGATTTCAACACCAGCTCACTGTTACAGTACAGAGAGAAACACACTTTAGATTTTATAAACGGTTCTTATTTAAATCATTTTAGATATTCTGACATCACAGTCACAAGAACTGATGCAGCATTATATGCATAAATAACCTTTTAAGTGATGACAAATTAAGGTCACAACTTAACTTAGTTTTAAAGCTCATCATCTTACTATAGTAGAAATGGATCAGTCAAAAGTCAGTTTTCTTCCATAATATCATCATTTTTAGTTATTTTACGTTGATATGAGAATTATAACTTCATTTATATTGTAAACTTGTTGCATGTCATGGTTTACTTGCTGTCTTGACAGGTGTTGATGGTCAGACTCTGATTCAGTCTGAACCAGTGGTTAAAAGGCCTGCAGGCCTATTCATAAATTACAAAAGAAAAAGCACCCAAGCAGTCCAATCAGCTGTATCCTTACTGTGCTGAGGAGTCAATACAAAACCCTGTTTATAGAATTCACTAATAGAGGCCATTTCTTGTTCATGGTAGACAGAAGAAAAGTTATGCATTTAATGCATCTGTGTAGATGTCATCTGACTTCCACTGCAGCCAACATCAGTATAGAAGAGAGTTAGATAGGCTTGATTTTCCCTGAATACAAGATGTATATGACATGTTTTAATAATTTACTTTTGTGTATTGTGATGCCCAGAGAGGTGGGGCGAAATGTGCCCTGTTACCATGTAATGGGATGGAAAATAACATCTGATAACTTCATTATAACTTAAACAGTAGCTCTGCCTCTTCACAAATACAAAACAAAACTATGTAAATAACTTTTTGTTATTAACAAAAAGCTCTTCATTGCACCATTAGTTAAAGATTGTCGTTGTCCCGTTATCTTCCATTGGAGCAGAAATTAGTTGCCAGGATATTAATATTTTACAGTTTCCCGTGTCGTTCTTGTAGAGATACTCTACTTATGGAAATGTATGTGTGTCACATGTTCCCTGTTTAAACCCACAGAGGGAGGTCTATGCAAACTCTTCCTCTCTTATAAACACACCATCAGCAACTTGTGGCAGATCACTGGGACAGTTTGATATATTTCTGAAATACTCAGTACAGAAAGCACTGAACTACAGTGTTTATCACAGAATGGAAAATACAGTTATCTGGAGTTTGTTATTTGCAGTTACTATTCATGGTGAGAAACTTAAATCTGCTTTACTGACTTTATAAATGTGCAACCTGTGATTATTAAAGTTTGACTGATAATGATTGTTTCTTTACTTACAGGAGTTTGGAGTGAGATCAAACTGGACCAGTCTTCCTCTGAGGTGAAAAGACCTGGAGAGACAGTGAAGATGTCATGTGTCATTTCTGGTTATACCATGACAAGTTATGGTATGAACTGGATACGACAGAGGCCAGGGAATGCTCTGGAGTGGATTGGGTGGATGAACACAGGCAGAAACTCTGCCAGCTATGGCAGCTCCTTTCAAAGCCGTTTCATCATGACTGAAGATGTGCCCAGCAGCACTCAGTACCTCGAGGTCAAGAGCCTGACAGCAGAAGATTCTGCTGTTTACTTCTGTGCTCGATTAAGCACAGTGACTGAAGACAGTGGAACAGCTGCACAAAAACCTCCACAGACAACAAACAGCAATGTGATCTTGATGACATCAGAGTTTTCTCACGACCTACAAAAGCACTTTGATATATCCACATTAGATTTCTGTATATTTGACTGTAAACTCATCAGTTCCTCTGAATATCACCCCCTCAAAAAAAAAAAAAAAACAACACAAGTAAAGCACATCAGAACAACGTTTGATCACAGAAATTGGCTGGATCTGAAGATAAATAGAAATCTGAAATGTTCACAATCCAAAACATGTTGAAAACATGTGGCCATTTACCATTTAAGTTTTTTTCTGTTTAATCCTGCAAACCAGAAGCATCAGTACTATATATTCAGACATGCATTTGTATCATGAAACAAAATTAACACTTGAATATTTTCTGTAAATGCAGGACATTTGGAAAATGTTACATGTCAGTGTGTAATGAATTAAATTCTCACGAGTGATTTGTTGTCACTCTGCAGATATAATAACACTGAACAGACTCTTCTATTGGCTCCAGTCAGACCAACATTGATGCTTCATATGTTTGATTCTATGCAAACTCAGTGAGCTTCCTTGTTACTCAGCTATAAAAACATCACATCAGGCTGTCAGTGGAGTTCACAGCACGTCAGTTTCAACATAAACCATGTTCTCTGTAGCTCTGCTGCTGCTGTTGGCAGCTGGATGTGAGTCTCTCTGGATTTGTCAAAGTCAGCACTTCTTCTTTTGTTAATTTCATCATTTGTTACAAAACGTTTTCTCTTTTTAACAGGTATGAAGTGTGAACAGTTGACACAGCCAGCCTCTGTGACTGTGCAGCCAGGTCAACGTCTGACCATCACCTGTCAGGTCTCTTATTCTCTTAGCAGCTACTACACAGCTTGGATCAGACAGCCTGCAGGGAAAGGACTGGAGTGGATTGGGAGAAAATATACTGGAGGCACTCACTACAAAGATTCACTGAAGAACAAGTTCAGTATCAGCTTAGACTCTTCCAGCAACACAGTGACTCTAAACGGACAGAATGTGCAGCCTGAGGACACTGCTGTGTATTACTGTGCCAGAGAGCCACAGTGACACAAAGCATCAGTAGACCTGAACAAAAACCCCTCAGTGCCTGAACACTTGTAACATGAAGCCACCAGAGGAGGAGCCCTCAGACCACTAATGATTTCAACACCAGCTCACTGTTACAGCCATTTAAATACCTGGAGGTTTCAATCACTGACACATCATTGAATGTAATTTCACAATGAAAACGTAATTACCTAATACACACACACGTTCATTTTTGCATTTATTAAACAAATTAATGCAAATAAATGGAGCTGAATTTTCGTCAGGAATTGAAGAGTGTGTTTGTTTCCCTTGCCTTAATTATCCTTGGCAAGTGAAATTTACTGACCCTTGAAGCTGATAACTTAATGTTTTTTATGATCATTTCTGATGATTTTGAAACTGTTGTTTGTAATTAAATTAAAAGATATTCCATTTGCATAAACTGTAAGCAGAAAAAAATCAACATAACAATTACAGTGTATTCTATGTGGTCTTTTGTCTATGTGTGGAGATTGGCCCAGGGTGATGTTAGATTCTCAATCTGACTTGTTATCATAGTCAGGTCCTGTGGATCAATAGTCTGTTGAGTTATATGTTAATGCTGATTGTTAATATGAAATTTAAATTGACATTTTACACAATTAAAATCCTCCTGGACATCCACCTGTAACAAACTGAGATTCTTGTCCATTTCAGTTGTCTCTTTCTTGTGAGGAGGAGTCAATGCAAAACTCAGATATCTTCCACCTCTACTTATCTGTGCTGCAGAGAGGAGGACAGAGAACAGTGGACACACAGTTTAACATGATGGACTATAGGACAGGACTGCTGCTTTTAACTATCTGCTGGGCAGGTGAAGATTTTCATAGGCCCTAATTTTCAATTGCTTTCATTTGTGTCATCAGCTTATTTAACTGTATATTTTTTTATCATCCTGACAGGTGTTGATGGTCAGACTCTGACTCAGTCTGAGCCAGTGACTAAAAGGCCTGGAGAATCTCACAGACTGACCTGTACAGCCTCTGGATTCACATTCAGCAGCTACCGTATGAGCTGGATCAGACAGGCTCCTGGAAAAGGACTGGAGTGGGTTGCTTACATAAGCACAGACAGTTCTCCTATCCATTACTCCCAGTCAGTCCAGGGTAGATTCACCATCTCCAGAGATGACTCCAGCAGTAAAGTCTATCTACAGATGAACAGTCTGAAGAGCGAGGACACAGCAGTGTATTACTGTGCCAGAAGAGACACAGTGAGAGACAATAATAGGAGACTCATACAAAAACTACTTCCTCTATTTACTACCATCACTAGGATCATTCAGTTGTCCCTGTATCACTCTTTTCACTTTTTTGCAATAATGTTAACTAAATTGTCCGTAATAATAAGATGAACTTGGCTCCATATGTCATCATGAGCACATGCATGAAGATCATGCAAAAAATATATATTTTGGTAACACTGAAAAATAGAAAGTTTCCACCTGATTTTCAGATTGTGCGTCAGTAGTGTTTTTAAGAAAATTACTTTTCTATATAAAAACAACCTCCTCATACAGTCTTGAAGTTAACACATTTTACAGCCATATGAAAGGAAAAAAAATCTTTTCCTGATGCATTTAAATATTTAAGAGGTGAAACCTTGCTGCCACTTTTTCTCTCTTGTTTTTCAAATATCCTCTTACTTGATACATTATTTTTGTATTTCTGCACATTCATCAAGCATTTAACAAGTAAAAAACACAGTAAAGGTGCCTTGTTCATAACAGGGCCAAAGACAGCACAACAATCTGCATCTACATCTCTGCTAATTAAGACACAATCATGTCTGTTTATTTTGTGAAATGAAGAGAGTCAGAATATGAGTGTAAATTAATGTTGCAGTTTCTTTAATGAAATCACTAGAGGGCAGTCAGCGTCAAGTTTATCTTTCTTCTGTTACTAAAAGGAGACACTCATCTGCTGTTCTCACTGATCTTAACTGACTGATACTCAAACCCTGGACTGAACTAAAGCTTAAAGCTTTAAATACAGATGTTTTTCATATTTGAAGAAATTATGGTGATACTGTATATCAGTGAAAGGATCATTGTTACGTTTTGACTGCAGATCAATCGATCTATCAAAAAAGATGTGAGAGAATAATAAAAGTTTGATGCAATAAAGTTATCTGTGTCTGAATATGAAGGAAATGTAGCTACATCTCTAGATGTGCAGGAATATATGTGTCTTTATTTGGTCTGTGTCACATTTTCATATATATTCCATATAAAATGAATACAACAAACCAAATAAAAAAACAAATTTAACACATATAAATCACAAAGCATGATGTTTGATTAGGACTGCTGTTGATTTCTGACACAACAACACAGATGAAGGGAAGCTGTGTTGAATATCACAAAAAAATAACTCATAAATATATGAGTCACCACTTTGCAGTTTGTCTCACATTTCAGTTCCTGTGCAGCTGTTTCTCAACATCTGCAAATGGGTCAAAGACGTGGCATGTCAATTCTGGTGTCCGAGGCATGTTTATAATGTTAAAAATATATAGAAAATTTAAAACACCACATTTTGTTACTCAACTCTGGTCACTTTACTTACTCATATGAGTATTTACTATAAGAAATGAAAATTTCAGGAGCTATTTAGCTCCAAAGTACAAAACTGTCCTAACTGGATAACGTCCGGCTAAAATCTAAGCACAAAATATGCTAAAAATGACAAAAATCTTAATAAAAGCATAAATGATGTACTGGGGCATAATTGTGTTGATGTTTGTCATGACACCTACAAATAGTAACAATACTAAGGTCATTTACATTTTTATTAAAGAAATACTTTGTCCCCATTTTTGGATTCTCAAATGTCCTTCCTGGGTAACAGACATAAAGTGGCTATGACCATATTTGGATTTGGATAGTCATGTGACAGGGTGTTGCATCAGCCAACAGATTCTGAAGGACCCCCAAAATATACCACAAGATCAGTAAGTCTCTTAAAATGTTGATAATTTGACCTTTTCGCTCAGTGGTACATGATGTACCACCATGATGTGTCTTTCCGGATAACGCTAAAAAAACATTTATAATTTTTTTACATTTTAAAATGACCTATTTCATGTGAAATATGACATTAATGTGTTGAAGATTAAGCTAATATTTTACACAGTAGACCCAGTTAGTGCCTGATAATAAAGGAAAAATAGTTATTTTGTCCTTCCTGGATAACAATATGTCCTTCCTGGATAACAAAGATATTCTGGGAGAAATCACATGATTCACTGAAAAATGTTAATTGCATTCTTACAACAAATTCCTGTTGTTGAGTGGTATACAGAACACTCTAATAAAGACAGAAAGTAACTTAATAGGCATTTTTAGCCAATTTGATTTTTTTTCATTTTTTAAATCCTCATTCGTCTTTGACCCAAATACTGAAACAGCATCAGATTGAAGTTGTGATATTACTTACATGATCCTGGGTACTGTCACTGTATAGTGAGTGAGCAAATGATTTTGAATTAATGCTGCAACTGCAAGAAAAGTTGTGCTCATACACTGAGATACACTGAACACTGAACTTGACATACACAAAACAGACTCTTCTATTGGCTCCAGTCAGACCAACATTGATGCTTCATATGTTTGATTCTATGCAAACTCAGTGAGCTTCCTTGTTACTCAGCTATAAAAACATCACATCAGGCTGTCAGTGGAGTTCACAGCACGTCAGTTTCAACATAAACCATGTTCTCTGTAGCTCTGCTGCTGCTGTTGGCAGCTGGATGTGAGTCTCTCTGGATTTGTCAAAGTCAACACTTCTTATTTTGCTCCATAACTTCTTAATTTGTTACAATTACTTTTCTTTAACAGGTGTGAAGTGTGAACAGTTGACACAGCCAGCCTCTGTGACTGTGCAGCCAGGTCAACGTCTGACCATCACCTGTCAGGTCTCTTATTCTGTTAGTGGCACCTGGACACATTGGATCAGACAGCCTGCAGGGAAAGGACTGGAGTGGATTGGACAAGCAGCTGGATCCACCACATACTACAAAGATTCACTGAAGAACAAGTTCAGTATCAGCTTAGACTCTTCCAGCAACACAGCGACTCTAAACGGACAGAATGTGCAGCCTGAAGACACTGCTGTGTATTACTGTGCCAGAGAGACCCACAGTGACACAAAGCATCAGTAGACCTGAACAAAAACCCTCAGTGCCTGAACACTTGTAACATGAAGCCACCAGAGGAGGAGCCCTCAGACCACTAATGATTTCAACACCAGCTCACTGTTACAGTACAGAGAGAAACACACTTTAGATTTTATAAACGGTTTCTTATTTAAATCATTTTAGATATTCTGACATCACAGTCACAAGAACTGATGCAGCATTATATGTATAAATAACCTTTTAAGTGATGACAAATTAAGGTCACAACTTAACTTAGTTTTAAAGCTCATCATCTGACTATAGTAGAAATGGATCAGTCAAAAGTCAGTTTTCTTCCATCGTCATTTTTAGTTATTTTAAGTTGATATTAGAATTATAACTGTGTTAGTGACTGGCTCAGTATTTAGCCAACTTCATAGCAGTGTTAATTATTCAACATACATAAAATTCTAAATTGTGTTTGTCAGATATATAAGTTCCACCTTCTCTTTGTGTGTGATGAAGAACAACACGTGAACATTTTGTCTTCATTTTGATTCATTTAAACAGACAGTAAACAGAACAGAAACACAGCAAACGACTTACAAGTGTTGGATGTCAGAATTTCCCTCAAAGAAATGTTTAAAGAATTCTGTTCTGATTACAGTGCGCAAAATCAAAACAAAAATTAATCAACCTGCAGGAGAAACATTGAGATGATTCTTTATAAAAAGATAAAAAATAAATAAAAAATATGTCTGACACAGTAAATCCATATAATAAAATAGATTTTGGGGAGAGATTAAACAGAAGACACTCCACATTTAAAAAGGAGGAGTCAATGCAAAACTCAGATATCTTCCACCTCTACTTATCTGACTGCAGAGAGGAGGACAGAGAACAGTGGACACACAGTTTAACATGATGGACTATAGGACAGGACTGCTGCTTTTAACTATCTGCTGGGCAGGTGAAGGTTTTCTCTGATGTTATTCTGGCATATTACCGCCTTTTTTTAACAACATAAACAATGACATACATATATTTTCTCTTGACAGGTGTTGATGGTCAGACTCTGACAGAATCTGAACCAGTGACTAAAAGGCCTGGAGAATCTCACAGACTGACCTGTACAGCCTCTGGATTTAACTTTGATAACTACTGGATGAACTGGGTCAGACAGCTCCTGGAAAAGGACTGGAGTGGTTGGCATAATCAGATAGACAGTGCTGAGATCTACTACCTCAGTCAGTCAAAGGCCGGTTCACCATCTCCAGAGACAACAGCAGACAGCAGGTGTATCTGCAGATGAACAGTCTGAAGACTGAAGATTCTGCTGTTTATTATTGTGCTCGAGACACACAGTGACTGGAGTTGGTTGAGCAGCTGTACAAAAACCTACAGTATCTTCCAGGCTGCACAAGCATTGAGAATTTGTAATGTAGGCTATTTGTTCATACTATTAGTATTAATATTATTAACATTAAATAAAAATTACATCATGTTTCAGTTTTCATATTTTTATATTATGTCTTATAACATCCCATCATTTTTGTCCCTGCATTATAAAGACCTGAAAACTGAAAAATATTATTCATAAACCGAATAGAAACCACAGTAAAGAACACTAGCTCATGAACTAAAGCTTAATAATTTGTATAGAGAGGTTTTTCATATTCAAATTGTATTAATATAATAATCAAAGAATTATTATTGTGTCTGCAGAGAAATATCCAGAAAAGATGTGAGACAATACTGACAGTTTGTTGCAATAAAGGAATGTGCATATATATGTGACACAACCACACAGATGAAGGTAATCAGTCAAATTAACACAAAAAGTAAAAACTACCAATGTACCAAAACTACCAAAGTTTTCACCATCATTGAAATATTTATTTTACTGCAGTTTGTGAAACATTTCAGTTCCTGAGCAGCTGTTTTCCAACAACTACAAACACTGAAACTGTTAAAAAGAATTAATTCAAACCAGCTGCATCAGACTGAAGTTTTTATACTATTTAATTGGCATGATTCTGGCTGCTGTCACTTTATGTCTGTGTACAGCAAATACAGTAATCATGTCAGTACAGTAAGTGAACCAGTAAATGAATTAATAAATGCAGTAAGTAGATGATACAAAATATTGACAGTAAAACAAAGATAGCAATGGTTGCATGCAAATGCTGGAATATGGATCAAATGTAAAGCAGAGTTGATTTGTTGTCTCTCTGCAGATATAATAACACTGAACAGACTCTTCTATTGGCTCCAGTCAGACCAACATTGATGCTTCATATGTTTGATTCTATGCAAACTCAGTGAGCTTCCTTGTTACTCAGCTATAAAAACATCACATCAGGCTGTCAGTGGAGTTCACAGCACGTCACTTTCAACATAAACCATGTTCTCTGTAGCTCTGCTGCTGCTGTTGGCAGCTGGATGTGAGTCTCTCTGGATTTGTCAAAGTCAGCAGTTCGTCTTTTGTTAATTTCATCATTTGTTACAAAACATTTTCTCTTTTTAACAGGTGTGAAGTGTCAACAGTTGACACAGCCAGCCTCTGTGACTGTGCAGCCAGGTCAACGTCTGACCATCACCTGTCAGGTCTCTTATTCTGTGAGCACCTATGTCACAGCCTGGATCAGACAGCCTGCAGGGAAAAGACTGGAGTGGATTGGATATAGTCGTGTTGGAGGGAGCACATACTACAAAGATTCACTGAAGAACAAGTTCAGTATCAGCTTAGACTCTTCCAGCAACACAGTGACTCTAAACGGACAGAATGTGCAGCCTGAAGACACTGCTGTGTATTACTGTGCCAGAGACACACAGTGACACAAAGCATCAGCAGACCTGAACAAAAACCCCTCAGTGCCTGAACACTTGTAACATGAAGCCACCAGAGGAGGAGCCCTCAGACCACTAATGATTTCAACACCAGCTCACTGTTACAGTACAGAGAGAAACAGACTTCACATTTTATTAAAAACTATTCTTCATCTACTTTAACAGCAACTGTTTTCATCATATTAAATTCTCTTGAATCACCATCACTGATACATCATGATATGTATATGAATTTTTTCAAGTGGTGGAACAACTCCAGCTGACAACTTGGTTTAAATAGCTTGTGACAGGACAATAAAAGTAAATCCTCAAACATCAGTGTCTCTTTCATGACATCTTTATCTAAACACCTGCAGTTATTACCTGTATCATAATTTAATTAGTCTTGAGCCAACTTCATGGTGATTTTAATGAGTTCACTTCTAGAAAAAGATATTTTACTCAACAATCTAAAAGGTGTATTATCTTTGTGTGAAATGAAGAACAACACCTGAACATTTCATCTTCATTTTGATTCATTCAAATAAACCTTTACTGTCATCAGTATGTAAATCAGCCTCCTTGTGTGTTGCCTCATAAAGAAGTGAAGTGTGTGTGTGTCAGTGAGAGGACAGAAGAGCTCACATCAGTTCAGCTTCAACATCAACCATGTTCTCTGTAGCTCTGATACTGCTGCTGGCAGCTGGATCCTGTGAGGAGCTTTCAGTGGATTCACACTAATAAACACATTAGAAACACTGAATAGTCAGATGAATGATGGAGATAATGTTGATTTGTGTTTCCACAGGTGTGAACAGTATTGATCTCATCCAGCCAGACTCAATGGTTGTGCAGCCTGGACAGTCTTTGACCATCACCTGTCAGGTCTCTGGTTATTCTTTGACTGATGACGACTATGCAACCGGTTGGATCAGACTGAATGAAGGAAAACCAGTGGACTGGATTTCTCATCAGTGGGGAACAAGAGGCCTTCGTGAAAATGCTGCTCTGAAGAACAAGTTCAGCTACAGCAGAGACACTTCTGCCAGCAGAGTGACATTAACAGGACAGAATCTGCAGCCTGAGGACACAGCTGTGTATTACTGTGTGCGTTGGCCCACAGTGATACAAACCACCAACAGACCTGCACAAATACCCAGCAACCATGTGACTCAACCACACACACGTGCTGATAAAGATGTTTAAAGAAAGTCATGGGCAGTTTGTCCCTGAAATAGTTTACTTTAAAATGTGTGTATGTGTTTTTGTTTTTTTTTTGTTTTGGTGTAAAATGATACATGCAACAACAACAAAAACTTATAATAATGATAAGTAGCAGTGGTAGTATTTTAGTAAACAAAAGTCTATTAAATACCGTAAGTTAAAAAATGGCTCCCTCTGTGTTAGGAAAGTTTTCAGGTGCTTAGTGTTTCACATTTTGCCAGCTCTGGTAGAAAGACACCACAAAGACACCATCAGCAACTCTCCTAATTTGTAACTGAACAACTGATATAGTTTTTACGCACCTGTTTGCCTCATTATATTTGCCTGGAGTTTATTATGTGTCGCCTTTGCCTGGTGTGGCTTTGCTCTTTGTCCAGGTAGGCTGGCTCATGTTATTCTGTTGACTTGAGGCAGCTTCTGTTTGTCTGCTGCTGATAGACAACAACTACCTCACATAAAAAGAGGTGGAAATAAACAAGAATAAAAATGCATGATGTTTTTCATTTTCAAATATCCAAAGCTAAAAAAGAAGTTCAGAGCTGTAATGATGAACAATAATTAAAATGTTAGTCCTCTAAACATGTGTGACAACATGCATCTTCTGCTGTGAGGAGCACAGGGCTTTAAACAACTCTCTAACCTTACTGAATGTTAAAAGTATCTACCATCCCTGTTTTAAAACTCTAGAGTGCAGACAAGATCTGGCTTTAACACTTGTCCTAGTGACATCTATAAACAGGAAGAAATGACAGAGAAGGAAAGAAGCGATTGTTTTTACTTAATTGTTTTCAGCTCTTAATGTGCCAGATATTAATGTCCTCCTCCTAATGATCACCTGTTACCAACCTTTCTGCCATGAAATAACCATAAATCTGTCACAATGCCAAATCCAGGCGTGCTGTGCATCTCTGTGAGGAGGAGTCAATGCAAAACTCAGATATCTTCCACCTCTACTTATCTGACTGCAGAGAGGAGGACAGAGAACAGTGGACACACAGTTTAACATGATGGACTATAGGACAGGACTGCTGCTTTTAACTATCTGCTGGGCAGGTGAAGATTTTTCACTGATCTTGATTAGACACATTTTTATTTGTGCTTCCAATGAAATGCATGACATGCGAATACTTTTGTCTTGGCAGGTGTTGATGGTCAGACACTGACTCAGTCTGAACCAGTGACTAAAAGACCTGGAGAATCTCACAGACTGACCTGTACAGCCTCTGGATTCACATTCAGCTGCTATGACATGAACTGGCTCAGACAGGCTCCTGGAAAAGGACTGGAGTGGATTGCTTATATCAGCAGTGGCAGTAGCAGCAAGTACTACTCTCAGTCAGTTCGAGGCCGGTTCACCATCTCCAGAGACAACAGCAGACAGCAGGTGTATCTGCAGATGAACAGTCTGAAGACTGAAGATTCTGCTGTTTATTATTGTGCTTGAGACACACAGTGACTGGAGTTGGTTGAGCAGCTGTACAAAAACCTACAGTAACCCCTCTGACTGGACTGATAAACAACTGTCTTTGCTTTGGGGTTAAAAGAAATGACTGCATGTGCTAATTTAGGAGCAGTATACAGAATCAGGGGCTGAAGGTGCAGACTCTGACCAAGGCACAATGAATGCACTAAAACACTGAATATGATACTAAGACAGGGAGAAAAGAATCAACTTGATCATGAGACACCACTTTGATCCAACCGTAATTATAAAACTGGAACAGCAGGACTTCTGAAGACTTCACCCAGAGTCCCACAGGCCACTCTTTATCTGATATTGTACCAAATGTAAAAAGACAAAAACAAAACAATAAATAAACATTATAGATCATTGCAGTGAAATAATTGTGTCACCATACAGACTGGAAGAAGACTCAAACAGGTCAGATCTCCTCTCTCTCAGCAGACAGTGACAGAATACAACATCCACAGAGTTCAGACTATTAAACAGACCTAATGAACAAAACGTCATGTGTCTCCATGCTGAGTCCCTCTTTCAAAACTCTAGAGGGCAGTCTAGGACTGACTGAGTTTGACTCATTGACTCATACTGATCATATGATTCAAACACATGCACTAACAGTAAGGTAAATAAAGAACAGAGGTGATTTGAATGCTCTTATCTGACATTAACACATCTACTGATGATGGCATATTCCACTGCAGCCAACATCAGTGTAGAAGAGAGTTAGATAGGCTTGATTTTCCCTGAATACAAGATGTATATTACATGTTTTAATAATTTGCTTTTGTGTATTGTGATGCCCAGAGAGGATGGGGCGAAATGTGCCCTGTTACCATGTAATGGGATGGAAAATAACATCTGATAACTTCATTATAACTTAAACAGTAGCTCTGCCTCTTCACAAATACAAAACAAACAATGTCAATTACTTTTTGTAATTTAGCCAAAAAGCTCTTTATTGCACCATTAGTTAAAGATTGTTGTTGTCCCGTTATCTTCCATTGGAGCAGAAATTAGTTGCCAGGATATTAATATTTTACACTTTCCCGTGTCGTTCTTGTAGAGATACTTATGGAAATGTATGTGTGTCACATGTTCCCTGTTTAAACCCACAGAGGGAGGTCTATGCAAACTCTTCCTCTCTTATAAACACACCATCAGCAAATTGTGGCAGATCACTGGGACAGTTTGATATATTTCTGAAACACTCAGATCAGAAAGCACTGAACTACAGTGTTTATCACAGAATGGAAAATACAGTTATCTGGAGTTTGTTATTTGTAGTTACTATTCATGGTGAGAAACTTAAATCTACTTTACTGATTTTACAAATGTGCAACATGTGATTATTAAAGTTTGATTGATAATGATTGTTTCTTTACTTACAGGAGTTTGGAGTGAGATCAAACTGGACCAGTCTTCCTCTGAGGTGAAAAGACCTGGAGAGACAGTGAAGATGTCATGTGTCATTTCTGGTTATGACATGACAAGCTACTATATTCACTGGATACGACAGAGGCCAGGGAATGCTCTGGAGTGGATTGGACTGATGAGCACAGGTTCAAACACTGCTATCTATGGCAGCTCCTTTCAAAGTCGTTTCATCATGACTGAAGATGTGCCCAGCAGCACTCAGTACCTCGAGGTCAAGAGCCTGACAGCAGAAGATTCTGCTGTTTACTTCTGTGCTCGAGGAAGCACAGTGACTGAAGACAGTGGAACAGCTGCACAAAAACCTCCACAGACAACAAACAGCAATGTGATCTTAATGACATTAGAGTTTTCTCACCACCTGCAAAAGCACTTTGATATATCCACATTAGATTTCTGTAGATTTGACTGTAAACTCATCAGTTCCTCTGAATATCACCCCCTCAAAAACAACAACAACAAAAAAAAAACACAAGTAAAGCACATCAGAACAACGTTTGATCACAGAAATTGGCTGGATCTGAAGATAAATAGAATCCTGAAATGTTCACAATCCAAAACATGTTGAAAACAGTGATTAATGTTAATGTTAACAATAAAGCCGTTTTTTTGGCCATTTACCATTTAAGGTTTTTCTGTTTAAACCTGCAAACCAGAAGCATCAGTACTATATATTCAGGCATGCACTTTGTACCATGAAACAAAATTAACACTTGAATATTTTCTGAAAATGCAGGACATTTGGAAAATGTTACATGTCAGTGAGTAATGAATTAAATGATCACAAGTGGTTTGTTGTGACTCTGCAGATATAATAACACTGAACAGACTCTTCTATTGGCTCCAGTCAGACCAACATTGATGCTTCATATGTTTGATTCTATGCAAACTCAGTGAGCTTCCTTGTTACTCAGCTATAAAAACATCACATCAGGCTGTCAGTGGAGTTCACAGCACGTCAGTTTCAACATAAACCATGTTCTCTGTAGCTCTGCTGCTGCTGTTGGCAGCTGGATGTGAGTCTCTCTGGATTTGTCAAAGTCAACACTTCTTCTTTTGTTAATTTGATCATTTGTTACATAATGTTTTCTCTTTTTAACAGGTGTGAAGTGTGAACAGTTGACACAGCCAGCCTCTGTGACTGTGCAGCCAGGTCAACGTCTGACCATCACCTGTCAGGTCTCTTATTCTTTGAGCACCTACTACACACATTGGATCAGACAGCCTGCAGGGAAAGGACTGGAGTGGATTGGATATCACTGTACTGGATGCACCCCAGCTTACAAAGATTCACTGAAGAGCAAGTTCAGTATCAGCTTAGACTCTTCCAGAAAGACAGTGACTCTAAACGGACAGAATGTGCAGCCTGAAGACACTGCTGTGTATTACTGTGCCAGAGACACACAGTGACACAAAGCATCAGTAGACCTGAACAAAAACCCCTCAGTGCCTGAACACTTGTAACATGAAGCCACCAGAGGAGGAGCCCTCAGACCACTAATGATTTCAACACCAGCTCAGTGTTGTTTATTGTTACTGTAAAAAAGGAAACAGGCTTTAGCTTGTATAAATGGTTCTTAAATAAATCTAAAAGCAGCTGTCTTTCTCAATTTTAAAATACGCTAACATTACAATAACAATATATCACTGTATGTATATATTTTTCAGATAGAATAATTCAGTTTTCAACTTTTTGTAACTCCTAATCTAACTTTATTACAATGAATCCCCAAAAGGACAGTTTTTATTCCATGAAATTGTTATTAAAACAAAATTTTAAAAAAATTGCAGTTCTTGTCTGAATCATAACAGCATTTGTGACTACTGAATTAAAAGTCTTGAGCCAACTTCATGGTGACGATAAATAGTCAATCTGCAGAAGGTTTTTTGTCAGAAGTTCAAGATCCTGTTACAATCAACAAGGCGAACCCAAACGCAGAACACACACTCGGAAAGACAGTGGTAAAAAATGGGTTTATATTGCCAGGATTATGAATGTGTCCGTAGAGGAAAATCCGTGAAAGGGAGGCTGAGGGGAGTGGGCTGATGGCAGGTCAGCAACACAAGGTTGGAGGGGGTTTGGCTGGCTGGGAGCGTGGCAGAAAGACAAACAGGCGGACAAATGGTGGGCGGTGATCCCATGACAGAGGCAAACACAAGGTAAGTATCCAGGAGAAAATTCACAAACAAAAGTCTTCGTTGAATTCACAATTCCACAGCGGCCTGAAGTGTAACTGTACCACAAGACTCAACAGCCTGGTGAGTATCGCAGAGGAGAGTTGGTGTTTTATACTGCAAGGCTGATCACTGGATGGTGCTCAGGTGAGCAGCAGGGAGCAGGTGAGTTGAATGAATGTAACCCAGGAGAGTGAGGCTTTACCACTCCACAGCACAGACACACAGAGAGACAGACAGGGGAGGGGAAACAGAGGGCAAGGAAAAACCAAACACAGGGAAACTAGTGACACAGCCAGGGCCGTGACAGTTCCACCTTCTCTTTGTGTGAGATGTACCTTTGTATGTGTAATAGCTGCCGTAGTTTACGAGTCTTAATAAAGAAATGTAGTTACTATTTATAGTAAGAGAACCAATTATCTTTAATGTACTGAAGACTTATTTTTCCTTGTGTCTAACATGCCAATTGTGTAGGGTACCTAAACCTCAGAAACAAAATATTCAATTTTTATCCTCCAACCAAATTCCTTCCATTCTTAAAGACTTAAACACAGTGTCACCAACAATATCCCTGTTTGCTCAGTTGAAACAGCCTCTGTTCTGGTTAGTGTCTGCAGACCTTCTAGCTGGCACAGGTCAACACTGTTTTACTAATAAACTAATCCTCCCTCATTCTTCACCTCATGTCTTCAATATGTTTGTAGCCATTAGTCTGCCCCAGGAATGAGTCCTGAAACCCACAAGTGAGTTCACATTTCAGCACTCCTATTTATTTCATTTGTATCTTGTTTGATGTCCTCTGGATTACATGCCTGTGTGTGGGTTTTGTTTACCTCATGATAATGATTTTCTGCATGACAGTAGCTGCAACATGAGCAGGGTTATTTTCTGCTTCTAGGAAATGACAAACACGGCTGTCAAAAACTGTCTGTTTTCACATGATAAAGTGCAGGACGTAAAAAACTCCAGTGAATCATGTCCTTCAGGCCCTGATCACCACAGGACACCTGGCATAAACCAGCTGCACATACCAGCAAGGGACAGCTCTCTCCTCCTGTGAGGAGGAGTCAATGCAAAACTCAGATATCTTCCACCTCTACTTATCTGACTGCAGAGAGGAGGACAGAGAACAGTGGACACAGTTTAACATGATGGACTATAGGACAGGACTGCTGCTTTTAACTATCTGCTGGGCAGGTGAAGATTTTACCTGATTTTCTGTTGACATAGCTCTTAATTGTGCACCAACAAAATTCATGTGAATTGATTTTATATCTTGACAGGTGTTGATGGTCAGACTCTGACAGAATCTGAAAGTGGTTAAAAGGCCTGGAGAATCTCACAGACTGACCTGTAAGCCTCTGGATTCATGTGGCTCACATTCAGCAGCTATCCTATGAGCTGGATCAGACAGGCTCCTGGAAAAGGACTGGAGTGGATTGCTTTCATACACACAGGCAGTACTCCTATCTATTACTCCCAGTCAGTCCAGGGTAGATTCACCATCTCCAGAGATGACTCCAGCAGTAAAGTCTATCTACAGATGAACAGTCTGAAGGCGAGGACACAGCAGTGTATTATTGTGCCAGAAGAGAGACAGTGAGAGACAATAATAGGAGACTCATACAAAAACTACTTCCTCTATTCATCATCACCACTGGGAACTTATCATTTTGTTGTATTACATTTATTGCAATGCTGATTTTTGTTCATGTAGCCTCCTTTTATTATCAACAATGAAAATGTCCATGTATATAAAATATCAGTGAAATAAATCTTAAAGACTTTATCAATAACACAAATCCTCCACTAGCATTCATCAAAATGATCTCAATATACATTTAGGTCTAAATAACATGATTTACAGGAAAAACAGAAATGCAGTTTTTCGACTGGTTTAAATGCTTCGAGTTGTTTATGAAATATTCATCATTAATTAACTGTTTAAAATATAAATTTTAAGTTGGTTTTTTTTTTTGTTTTTTTTTATGAATATTTACAATAAAAGCAAGATTTAAAAGTGTTAGTACAACAATGAACTGAAAAAGTTCCAGATGTTAATTATACAAGAGCAGGTTGTGAAAAAATGTTTTTGATAAAGTTGAATCAAGATTCCAATTTCCTGGAGAATCAATAAAAAATAGTATTAACAATAACAACAGGTTCCTATAAATAGCTCCAGTCTGATCCACACTCATTCACCACACATTTGATTCTATGCAAACTCAGTGAGCTTCCTTGTTACTCAGCTATAAAAACATCACATCAGGCTGTCAGTGGAGTTCACAGCACGTCAGTTTCAACATAAACCATGTTCTCTGTAGCTCTGCTGCTGCTGTTGGCAGCTGGATGTGAGTCTCTCTGGATTTGTCAAAGTCAACACTTCTTATTTTGCTCCATAACTTCTTAATTTGTTACAATTACTTTTTTTAACAGGTGTGAAGTGTGAACAGTTGACACAGCCAGCCTCTGTGACTGTGCAGCCAGGTCAACGTCTGACCATCACCTGTCAGGTCTCTTACTCTGTGAGCAGCTACTACACAGCTTGGATCAGACAGCCTGCAGGGAAAGGACTGGAGTGGATTGGACAAGCAGCTGGATCCACCACATACTACAAAGATTCACTGAAGAACAAGTTCAGTATCAGCTTAGACTCTTCCAGCAAGACAGTGACTCTAAACGGACAGAATGTGCAGCCTGAAGACACTGCTGTGTATTACTGTGCCAGAGACACACAGTGACACAAAGCATCAGTAGACCTGAACAAAAACCCCTCAGTGCCTGAACACTTGTAACATGAAGCCACCAGAGGAGGAGCCCTCAGACCACTAATGATTTCAACACCAGCTCACTGTAACAGGCAGTTCCAAACAGCACAAGCTAAAGCAGCAACACAGCACACAACTGTAAATGCATTCAGTGTTTTTCTCAAAACAAATGAAACAAATTCTGTTCTTATCATTATGACGCAAGATTTCAATGTCTGTTTTGACATAATATAAGTTCAGGTGACATGACGTGTTGTTTGCTCATCTCAAACCAAGCCTTCAAGGTGTTTTTCATACAACATCTACTAAAACCTTTTCTTTGTTGTTGTTGTTGTTATTGTTGTTGTTGTTGTTGTTGTTGCTTTGGTGATGATACTGTAATAACTTTTATTTAAACACAGTAGCAATATTCCATAATTTGTATATTACATCAGAAAAAAAAACATCTTTGTGTAAATAAACATGTTTACATATTAGAAAGTGACTTACAGTCAAACAAGGAGGATAGTGACATCATGTAAGAAACATAAACAAATCACAATTTTAACACAGATGTGAAATGAGTCTTTAGGAAAAGACTAACACAAAATATGTTTAGATAGACATTAACCTAAAAAATTTAAATAATGTTTGAGGAGTAATTAAACAGAGGACACTGTTCAGTCAGAAAGGAGGAGTCAATGCAAAACTCAGATATTTTCCACCTTACTTATCTGACTGCAGAGAGGAGGACAGAGAACAGTGGACACACAGTTTAACATGATGGACTATAGGACAGGACTGCTGCTTTTAACTATCTGCTGGGCAGGTGAAGTTTTACCTGATTTTCTGTTGACATAGGTCTTAATTGTGCACCAACAAAATTTATGCGAATTGTTTTTATATCTTGACAGGTGTTGATGGTCAGACTCTGACAGAATCTGAGCCAGTGACTAAAAGGCCTGGAGAATCTCACAGACTGACCTGTACAGCCTCTGGATTCACATTCAGCAGCTACGCTATGAACTGGGTCAGACAGGCTCCTGGAAAAGGACTGGAGTGGGTTGCTTATATTGACACAGCTAGTTATCCTATCTATTACTCCCAGTCAGTCCAGGGTAGATTCACCATCTCCAGAGATGACTCCAGCAGTAAAGTCTATCTACAGATGAACAGTCTGAAGAGCGAGGACACAGCAGTGTATTATTGTGCCAGAAGAGAGACAGTGAGAGACAATAATAGGAGACTCATACAAAAACTACTTCCTCTATTCATCATCACCACTGGGAAACTTATCATTTTGTTGTATTACATTTATTGCAATGCTGATTTTTGTTCATGTAGCCTCCTTTTATTATCAACAATGAAAATGTCCATGTATATAAATATAAGTGAAATGAATCTTAAAGACTTTATAAATAACACAAATCCTCCACAGCACTCATCAAAATGATCTCAATATACATTTCGGTCTAAATAACATGATTTACAGGAAAAACAGAAATGCAGTTTTTGGACTGGTTTTAATTGCTTTGAGTTGTTTATGAAATATTCATCATTAATTAACTGTTAAAATATAAATTTGAAGTATTTTTTTTTTATGATATTTATAAGAAAAGCAAGATTTTAAAAAGTGTCAGTGCAACAATGAACTGAAAAAGCTCCAGATGTTAATTATACAAGAGCAGGTGTGAAAAAATAAATCTTGATAAAGTTGAAATCAAGATTCCAATTTTCTGGAGAATCAAAAAAAATAATATTAACAATAACAACAGGTTCCTATAAATAGCTCCAGTCTGATCCACACTCATTCACCACACATTTGATTCTATGCAAACTCAGTGAGCTTCCTTGTTACTCAGCTATAAAAAACATCACATCAGGCTGTCAGTGGAGTTCACAGCACGTCAGTTTCAACATAAACCATGTTCTCTGTAGCTCTGCTGCTGCTGTTGGCAGCTGGATGTGAGTCTCTCTGGATTTGTCAAAGTCAACACTTCTTCTTTTGTTAATTTGATCATTTGTACAAAACGTTTTCTCTTTTTAACAGGTGTGAAGTGTGAACAGTTGACACAGCCAGCCTCTGTGACTGTGCAGCCAGGTCAACGTCTGACCATCACCTGTCAGGTCTCTTATTCTCTCAGCAGATATGCTACAGCTTGGATCAGACAGCCTGCAGGGAAAGGACTGGAGTGGATTGGAGCAGCACAAGTTGGATACACCTCAGATTACAAAGATACACTGAAGAACAAGTTCAGTATCAGCTTAGACTCTTCCAGCAAGACAGTGACTCTAAACGGACAGAATGTGCAGCCTGAAGACACTGCTGTGTATTACTGTGCCAGAGAGACTCACAGTGACACAAAGCATCAGTAGACCTGAACAAAAACCCCTCAGTGCCTGAACACTTGTAACATGAAGCCACCAGAGGAGGAGCCCTCAGACCACTAATGATTTCAACACCAGCTCACTGTTACAGTTAAAGGAAAAGAGTCTTTAGATTTTATAAACCATTCTCCATGAACTCTAACAGTTTTTATTAATCTTAATACTCTGACATCACCAGTGATGGAATAAATTCAGTTGATGACTTTTAAAAGCTTGTCATCTAACTACAGTAGAGATGGATCCTCAAACACAGTTTCTCCTTCCCAACATCATTAGTATTAAAAACAAACAAAAATAACACATACAGTTATTTTAAGAATCATAACTGCATCAGTAACTACATCAACAGTCTTTAGACAACTCAATAGTCAAATTACAGAAAAGTTTGTTTTCATCAACAATGCAAAGTGTCCAATCCATTTAAAAGTTGTAATGATTGGAACATGTTAGTAAAGACTTTAATAGAAGAATATCCATTTCTGTTTCACCCTTCCATCTACCCTATAGCTGTGCTTGCTCATTCTTGAGGGGTGCAAGAGGCTTCAAACAATCACAGGTAACAATGAGTGAGAGGCGCAGTACAGGTCGCCAATGACAGGACTCAATCACATTCTATTTTCATCAAACAAAAACTGAATGCCAAGAGTAATGGTACTGTACTCTCCCTGTGAGGAGGAGTCAATGCAAAACTCAGATATCGTCCACCTCTACTTATCTGACTGCAGAGAGGAGGACAGAGAACAGTGGACACACAGTTTAACATGATGGACTATAGGACAGGACTGCTGCTTTTAACTATCTGCTGGGCAGGTGAAGATTTTCACTCATCTTGAGCTGACACAGTTGTAAATTGTGTTTTTGACATTTCATGGTTTTCTTTGCTGTCTTGGCAGGTGTTGATGGTCAGACTCTGACAGAATCTGAACCAGTGATTAAAAGGCCTGGAGAATCTCACAGACTGACCTGTACAGCCTCTGGATTCACATTCAGCAGCTACGCTATGAACTGGATCAGACAGGCTCCTGGAAAAGGACTGGAGTGGATTGCCTGGATTGATAGCGGCAGCGGTAGCAGCAAATACTACTCTCAGTCAGTCAAAGGCCGGTTCACCATCTCCAGAGACAACAGCAGACAGCAGGTGTATCTGCAGATAAACAGTCTGAAGACTGAAGATTCTGCTGTTTATTATTGTGCTCGAGACACACAGTGACTGGAGTTGGTTGAGCAGCTGTACAAAAACCTACACCACTTCTTTCCGGCTGGCAGAGCCAAAGCATGAAATACTTTTGAAACTGAAAGTGCTGATAGCGAGAGATAAAAATAAATAAAGTTATTGGCAGTGTGTCCCTGATATAGTACATGTGTTCTTCATTTATTGGTGTAAGTGAACTGCCGGACATATCAATGATTTCCCACAGTTATATGACTATTTTTCTGCAGCTTTGCAACACTGTGATCCCTTTACATGGACACATTCATCCCTACAGACACCAGACGACATATGATGTTATAGCAGCTTCTGGTAGATACATTAAACCTGACAGAAAAAAAGACACCTGTCTGTAATTAGTGTGCTGGCAAAATATTTAGTATAAAGGCTGAACAAGTCTCACCATGTCAGAGTCTTTTCAGAGCTCTTTTTAACATCAGAATATCAAACAGTTTTATATTTTCTCTTTGAGGCCATCCACTTCTGTGAGATTGTATCAGACACATGGACACAAAGGCTGGTTTCTCTCTAATACTCATGGTTGTGTTTTTTACTCACTGATCAGTCTGTGTTATATGTAAAACCACAAGTCAGAAATTATCACTGATTGTTCCACAACTCACCCGAAATTAACTGCATGTGAAGAAATTATTAAGAGTTCTGTTCTCAGTGATCTCTGTCTTTGTGTCTTGTTCAGCCACTAATGATGTCAAAATAGAAAAGCACTGTGAGGAGGAGTCCATGCAAATCTTCATCTCCTCCATCTTTATTTATCTCACTGCAGACTGAAGAAGAGAGACCAAACCACTGACCAGACATACAACACATTTCCACCATGACTTCAGCTACATGTATAATGTTTCTGATGCTATCATGGATTTCTGGTGAATACATACTTCTGCACTCCTCCTGTTCTTTGAAAAGGTTCATCTTTCAGCTCTGTGATGATAACACTACTTTTCTCTCCAGGTGTTTGCAGTCAGACTCTGACTGAGTCTGAACCAGTGGGAAAGCGCCCTGGAGAATCCCACAAACTCACCTGTACATATGCAGGAATATCAGATGATGATGCTGATATCGCCTGGATCAGACAAGCTGAAGGAAAAGGACTGGAGTGGGTTGCCTACATTTCTGCTCCGAGTGGAAGGGATAAATATTATTCCATATCGGTCAAGAATCGCTTCACCATTTCCAGAGACAACAACATGGACCAGGTGTATCAGCAGATGAACAGCTCGACGGCTGAAGATTCTGCTTTTTATTATTGTGCTCGAAGGCCACAGTGACACAGGAAGCCACAGAGCTGTACAAAAAGTCAACATGTCAAACTAAGTCAATACTAGGCGTTCTGCTTTTCACTTTCACAGAATCAGCTTCAGTTCAACATCTTCAACACACTCAGAGAAACACAGTCTCAATAAAACCTCCCCATTCAGACAATTTTTATTGCAGCTCTGGTGTTCTCCAATATGTAGTTGAGACTGGGAACATTAAATATTTCTTTCACCTAAGTGTAACTGTCACTCTGAATTGTTCAAAGGTTTGTGTAGAATAAAATCATTAAACCTTTATTTATTAATTTGATAAATAGATTTTTTTTCACATGTCAAATGAAAGATTCATAACATCTAGTCTTCAGATGCAGGTCGCAACTTTAAAAATTGTGTGTGAGTGCTTCAAGACCCTGTTGGTGTTCAATGTTTGTATACAATGCTTGCACATCAATTGTGACAAGAAAAGATTCAGGTCCTATATTTTGCAGCTCTTTGATCTTGTTCAAAACATCAGTTGTATCTTGTATATATGCAGGGAGAGAAGGTAAAAAAGGTTTGATGAAATAGTCAATGTACTTAGATACTGGTTCAGTCAGGCTTTTTTTTTTTTTTTCTTTTTCCCTACTTGTCTGCATTGCTCTTCATAGCTTAGTGCCACAAAAGGGTGCAAGCTTCTTGTGAAGATTGATGCACTGTTAATCTTGCAGTCAAGTATTTTATACCCATAATGCGTGGTTGTGACCGTCACCCACCCTCCCTGGAGACTAGCCTATCAGCCTTTATTGGAAAAGCTTCCTAATATGAGCCAGAGAGGGCCGTGATACACCAAGGTGTGTTAAGGGGAAAGTAAGGAACAAGCAAGGGGGAGGGGGCAGGTGCTTAAGTCCTGAGTTATATAGTGACAGTGCATGCGGAGGAGAAGGAGGGAAAACAAACAAACAAAAATAAACAAACAAACAAACAAAAAAAAAGGGATAAACAGGCAGTGTAGCTGATGTATTGTGGCCTTGAGGTGGTTGTGCTCCATGCAGATTATCAGAAATAAACATATACATGTCTACTATACTGTACTGAGAAACAGAAACAAAAGAGAAGTCTATACTGAACACCAAAAATGTGAGAGTCTTGGTGGAGGGGGAAAGCCCGACTGTAGAGAAGAGAGAGCGCAGTGTGGAAGGTTTGAGAAGCAAGTGGGCCCCTTTGAAGTGATCCCATCGGTTCTTTGCGATGCGTCACGGGGCTGAAGTAACGAACACGCATGCGTGTATTTGAACCCTCCCAATGTGTTTATGAAAACCAACACCAGGGTCCAGGGCCGGCCCTGCGGGGGAAGGGGGGCGGCCCGTCACCCCAAGACGACAGGAGCGCCCAGACTCCACGACCAGGGAGCCACAGAGGCCGCAGGACACCCCGCAGGCCCCAGGACCCGGGGCGGCAGTGGCCGGCCCCCCCAGAGAGCCAGAGACACACCCCAGACAGGCGGGACAGGAGGGCCCACCCACCCACCGCCCGACGCGGACGCTGTTTTAGGAGTTTCGTTCCACAAAAATTTAAATTCAGGTTCAGATATCCACCCCTTGTCCTTTGCCTCAAATAGTATTCTTCCCAATTCCTGTTTGAGTGAATCAGTTGGATTGTAGGTCAGAGGTTGATAAAACTCTGTGTTGTTTAGTTGACAAAATGCCTCTTTTACATACATATTTCTGCCCCACACAACAATAGCACCCCCCTCATGAGCAGGGTTATTTTCTACTTCTAGGAAGTGACAAACATGGCTGTCTAAAACTGACAGTTTTCACATGATAAAGTGCAGGACGTAAAAAAAAACTTCAGGCCCCTGATCACCACAGGACACCTGGCATAAACCAGCTGCACATACCAGCAAAGGACAGCTCTCTCCTCCCCGTGAGGAGGAGTTAATGCAAAACTCAGATATCTTCCACCTCTACTTATCTGACTGCAGAGAGGAGGACAGAGAACAGTGGACACACAGTTTAACATGATGGACTATAGGACAGGACTGCTGCTTTTAACTATCTGCTGGGCAGGTGAAGATTTTTGTTGATTACTATATTAGGTTTTCTTTTAGGTTGTAAATGTGGTGCATGTCATGGTTTTCTTGCTGTCTTGACAGGTGTTGATGGTCAGACTCTGACAGAATCTGAACCAGTGACTAAAAGGCCTGGAGAATCTCACAGACTGACCTGTACAGCCTCTGGATTTAACTTTGGTGGCTACTACATGGCCTGGGTCAGACAGGCTGCTGGAAAAGGACTGGAGTGGATTGCTTATATCAGCAATGGTGGTGGTAGCAGCAAGTACTACTCTCAGTCAGTCAAAGGCCGGTTCACCATCTCCAGAGACAACAGCAGACAGCAGGTGTATCTGCAGATGAACAGTCTGAAGACTGAAGATTCTGCTGTTTATTATTGTGCTCGAGACACACAGTGACTGGAGTTGGTTGAGCAGCTGTACAAAAACCTACAGTGCTCATTCTTACCAAAGTTATGTCCAGACTCAAAGTTGTTCAAGAACCTACAGATTACAACACTTTAAGAGAGCCACTAATGCTTGAGTTGTAAAATATCTCTTAACACAGATCTGACTGTGGAAATTATATTACTAAATCATCATATCTTGCTTATTCCACAACAGAACATCATTAAAACAGCTCCTCAGAGAAGACAGCAGCTGAACAAATGAACCATAAACAGCATTTGTGCAGCAGTTTAATGGTTTTGCTGATTGTCTAACCTGAGATTTACAAGTCTTTTTACTTGTTATAGTTGGCAGGAGTTTGGAGTGGGGTCAAAACAACAATGTCCAGTGACTATTAGGGGTGCAACGATACACAAAATTCATGGTTCGGTTTGGTTCAATATTTTAGTGTCACGGTTCGATATTTTTTTAGTACAAAAAAGGAGAAATTTCCATGCATTTTTTTACTTGTAGTTTATTAAAATTATCAACATTTTTGTTTCAACTCAAAAGTAGAGTTTTTAAATTAAATTAAATGTATCTGGTGCAGCTATACCTGCCCCATTTTCTGCTGTGCATACTTAGCACCATATAAAACAAAAACAGCACCTTGTAAAAAATAATAATAATAAAATAAATGCATCTGATAAATCACCCATCTTCAGTGGTGCATTCTTAGCAGCAGAGTATATATTACAAAGAAATAGCTCCCTATAAATATATTTTGAAACATAATCATTAATATTTTGGGCTTTTGTCTTGTTGTACAAAGCAGGAACTGCGAAAACTGTAAAACCCAGCGTTTTCCACAACAGAAAAGGTTGCATGTCAACAGCAATAAAAGTAGCAATCGCCCGGTCGATTTCTTTTGCCCTCTTTGAATCATGTGCTAATGGCTCATGGTTTTTGTTTGGTTCCACCTATTTTCACATCGGGGTGATGTCGGCGTAAATGTGTTTGTTTGTGTTGTATTTCCACTGTTGTAGTTTATCATTGTGTGACACTTGCGACATAAGTTACCGTTGTATTTTTGTCCACAACACGCTTGCCATCAGGGTCATACTTAACACGAAAACCTAGCTTCGCATGTGGCTTCTGTCTTAGCAGCTTGTTTTGGTCTGAATGAATGTGGGAGGTGCAGCTTAGTGGATCTGCGCTCGACTATGCCGCCTAGCGCAGATCCACTGAGCTTTCAGCATAGAGCGCATCGTCAGAAGTTGATAAATAAATAAAATTGCGTATTGTTCGTTTCATAGCGCCTACCGAACCGAGACCATTGTATCGAACAGTTCAATATGAATACGTGTATTGTTGCACCCCTAGTGACTATGGAGTGAGAGAATAAATGGATGTTTGAACTATAATTCAGCTGTACACTTGTTAACTGTCCTTATTGTCTACTGTTTATTTTACTCTTCTTCATGATATAAAAGAGCACTTTCATAGATACATTGTTAACAGATAATCCAGCAGACATCTTCCTGTGCAATACAGCTATTTTTGTGATTGCATATCGTCACACAGGTTTCAGTTCCCATGTAGCTAAAATCCTCTGGAGGCTCCAAGTTTCTCTGTATGTCTGTGGCTTTAAACTGCCACAACCTGAATACTGAAACCTTTAACAGTTAAAAATAAGACAACCTGCAGGAAAAGCTCTGGGATGGATGAGGAGAGGCCTCTCTGCTGCCACAAGAAACACTTCTGCCAGCAGTGTAAGAGGCTGTGTTGAAATCAGTAGAGATGATAGCAACAGCATGGTGTATCTGAGACTGTCCAACTTAAAGCCAGAGGACTCTGCTGTGTGTTACTGTGCCAGAGACTCACGCTCGTCAAAGGAAGCAGAGAGATCAAAAACCTCCACAGACATTTTTACAAACACCAACAGGTGGCAGTAGAAGATAAGAAGTCAAATGACACTAAGGAGCGTATGACAGTGTCTCCACACTTTATTCACAGAGTTTATGCTCCACACACACATACAGTAGATTCACACTATGAAAACAGCTGATGTTGTGCTTTGTTACTTCTGTTTCTTAGTGTGATATTTAACATAGTATTTTCTACAGCAGTTATGGTTCATAATGTTTCCATGACTGATTGTTTTAAATCAGGTGTTACAAATATATGTGGTCATGTCTGTGCATAATGTTTCCAATACTTAAATGGTCCAACAAAAGCTGCTGAGGAGAATAAATAAATACATCTGTTTTGAGTTTAAACATTTCCATTGAATCAACTAAAAAGAATCTTCATCATTAAAATCTGAATATGAAAGAATGATCGAAATCATATCTTATCCAGAGATGTGATGTGTTTGTCTTTGAGGAGGAGTCAATGCAAAACTCTGACCTCTTCCATCTCTACATATGTGTTGCAGAGTGAAGGACAGACACTAAATCACTGACATACACACTGTAGACTGGACAGAGACACCTGGCTTTTACAATGATCACACCTGATTACTGGGTTGTTTTTCTCATCCTGTCAATTAACTGGGCAGGTAAGAACTGTTATTGTTTTTCTGACAAACCTCGTGGTACAAATACAATATGGCTGCATTACAGTAACTGATGAGCTGTTTCAATGTCTGTAGGTACTGAGGGTCAAACACTGACTGAGTCTGAACCAGCGATTAAAAGGCCTGGAGAATCCCACAGACTGACCTGCACATATTCTGGGTTCAGTGGTGATATACATACTGCATGGATCAGACAGGCTTCTGGAAAAGGACTGGAGTGGGTTGCTTATATCAGCAGTGGCAGTAGCTACATCTACTACTCTCAGTCAGTCAAAGGCCGGTTCACCATCTCCAGAGACAACAGCAGAAAGCAGGTGTATCTGCAGATGAACAGTCTGAAGACTGAAGATTCTGCTGTTTATTATTGTGCTCGACAGCCACAGTGACACAGGAAGCAGCAACGCTGTACAAAAACTCAGCTACAAAGCTTCAGTTCAACATCACCAGCACACAGTGTAGTAATACACTAATGATTTCAACACCAGCTCTCTGTTACAGCCATTTAAATACCTGGAGGGTTCAATCACTGATACATTATTATTTGCAATTTCACAACGAAAACTTAATTATTACATAATGAATACATTTATTTGTTGATTTATTTATTCTTAAACATTAAACCTATAAGTAATGAAATAAATTCAGCTGAATTATCGTCAGGAATTGAATTGTGTGTTTGTTCCTGTTGGCTCAGTTAGCCGTTGCAAGTGAAATTTACTGACCCTTGGAACTGATAACCTAATGTTTCTCATGACTTTGAAACACATGTTTGTAATTAAATTAAAAGATATTTCATTAGCATAAACAGTAAGCAAAAATCATCACAACAATCACAGTGTATTCTATGTTTTTTTTGGTCAGTGTGTGGAGTTTGGCCCAGGTTGATGTTAGATTCTCAATCTGAACTGTTATCATAGTCAGGTCCTGTGGATCAATCATCTGTTGAGTTATATGTTAATGCTGATTGTTAATATGAAATTTAAATTGACATTTTACACAATCCTCCTGTACATCCACTTGTAAGAAGCTGAGATTCTTGTCCATTTCATTTGTTTCCTCCCTGTGAGGAGGAGTCAATGCAAAACTCAGATATCTTCCACCTCTACTTATCTGACTGCAGAGAGGAGGACAGAGAACAGTGGACACACAGTTTAACATGATGGACTATAGGACAGGACTGCTGCTTTTAACTATCTGCTGGGCAGGTGAAGATTTTACCTGATCTTGAGCTGACATATTTCTTAATTATGTTACAACTTAATTCATGTTATGTTCTCTTATATTTTGACAGGTGTTGATGGTCAGACTCTGACAGAATCTGAACCAGTGATTAAAAGGCCTGGAGAATCTCACAGACTGACCTGTACAGCCTCTGGATTTAACTTTGGTGGCTCCTACATGGCCTGGATCAGACAGGCTCCTGGAAAAGGACTGGAGTGGGTTGCTACTATCAGTGATAGCAGTGGCTACATCTACTACTCTCAGTCAGTCCAAGGCCGGTTCACCATCTCCACAGACAACAGCAGACAGCAGGTGTATCTGCAGATTAACAGTCTGAAGACTGAAGATTCTGCTGTTTATTATTGTGCTCGACAGCCACAGTGACTGGAGTTGGTTGAGCAGCTGTACAAAAACCTACAGTAACCCCTCTGACTGGGCTGATAAACAACAACTGTCTTTGCTTTGGGCTCAAAGGAAATGACTGCATGTGCTAATTTAGGAGCAGTATACAGAATCAGGGGCTGAAGGTGCAGACTCTGACCAAGGCACAATGAATGCACTAAAACACTGAATATGATACTAAGATAGGGAGAAAAGAATAAACCTGATCATGAGACACCACTTTGATCCAACCGTAATTATAAAACTGGAACGCAGGACTTCTGAACACTTCACCCAGAGTCCCACAGGCCACTCTTTATCTGATATTGTACCAAATGTAAAAAGACAAAAACAAAACAATAAATAAACATTATAGATCATTGCAGTGAAATAATTGTGTCAATTGTGTCAATCATCTTCCAGGCTGCACAAGCATTGAGAATTCATGATGTATTTGGTGATATCATTCATAATAATATCATTTGCATTAAAATACATTACATCATGTTTTAATTCTTATGTTCTGTATTATATGTCTTTTGATATCCTATAGTTTCCATTAGAAACATTTCCTGAATGAAACCATGAATTCATCTTTGTCCCTGCATTATGAAGTCCTGAAAACTGAGGGATATTATTTCTAAACATAAAATACATAAAGAGGTTTTTCATATTGTAGGCTACAGCAAATACAGTGATCATGCCAGAACAGTAAGTGAACCAGTAAATGAATTAATAAATGCAGTAAGTAGATGATACAAAATATTGACAGTAAAACAAAGTTAGCAATGGTTGCATGCAAATGCTTGGATATGGATCAAATGTAAAGCAGAGGTGATTTGTCGTCACTCTGCAGATATAATAACACTGAACAGACTCTTCTATTGGCTCCAGTCAGACCAACATTGATGCTTCATATGTTTGATTCTATGCAAACTCAGTGAGCTTCCTTGTTACTCAGCTATAAAAACATCACATCAGGCTGTCAGTGGAGTTCACAGCACGTCAGTTTCAACATAAACCATGTTCTCTGTAGCTCTGCTGCTGCTGTTGGCAGCTGGATGTGAGTCTCTCTGGATTTGTCAAAGTCAGCACTTCTTCCTTTTTTAACTGATCATTTGTTACAAAATTTTCTCTTTTTAACAGGTGTGAAGTGTCAACAGTTGACACAGCCAGCCTCTGTGACTGTGCAGCCAGGTCAACGTCTGACCATCACCTGTCAGGTCTCTTATTCTGTGGACAGCTATTGTACACATTGGATCAGACAGCCTGCAGGGAAAGAACTGGAGTGGATTGAACGAGCAGCTGCTGGATCCACCTCAACTTACAAAGATTCACTGAAGAACAAGTTCAGTATCAGCTTAGACTCTTCCAGCAAGACAGTGACTCTAAACGGACAGAATGTGCAGCCTGAAGACACTGCTGTGTATTACTGTGCCAGACAGACCCACAGTGACACAAAGCATCAATAGACCTGAACAAAAACCCCTCAGTGCCTGAACACTTGTAACATGAAGCCACCAGAGGAGGAGCCCTCAGACCACTAATGATTTCAACACCAGCTCACTGTTACAGTACAGAGAGAAACAGACTTCACATTTTATTAAAAACTATTCTTCATCTACTTTAACAGCAACTGTTTTCATCATATTAAATTCTCTTGAATCACCATCACTGATACATCATGATATGTATATGAATTTTTTCAAGTGGTGGAACAACTCCAGCTGACAACTTGGTTTAAATAGCTTGTGACAGGACAACAAAAGTAAATCCTCAAACATCAGTGTCTCTTTCATGACATCTTTATCTAAAACACCTGCACTTATTACCTGTATCATAATTTAATTTGTCTTGAGCCAACTTCATGGTGATTTTAATGAGTTCACTTCTAGAAAAAGATATTTTACTCAACAATCTAAAAGGTGTATTATCTTTGTGTGAAATGAAGAACAACACCTGAACATTTCATCTTCATTTTGATTCATTCAAATAAACCTTTACTGTCATCAGTATGTAAATCAGCCTCCTTGTGTGTTGCCACATAAAGAAGTGAAGTGTGTGTGCGTCAGTGAGAGGACAGAAGAGCTCACATCAGTTCAGCTTCAACATCAACCATGTTCTCTGTAGCTCTGATACTGCTGCTGGCAGCTGGATCCTGTGAGGAGCTTTCAGTGGATTCACACTAATAAACACATTAGAAACACTGAATAGTCAGATGAATGATGGAGACAATGTTGATTTGTGTTTCCACAGGTGTGAACAGTATTGATCTCATCCAGCCAGACTCAATGGTTGCAGCCTGGACAGTCTTTGACCATCACCTGTCAGGTCTCTGGTTATTCTTTGACTGATGACAACTATGCAACAGGTTGGATCAGACAGCGTGAAGGAAAACCAATGGACTGGATTTCTCATCAGTGGGGAACAAGTGGCCTTTATCAAAATGCTGCTCTGAAGAACAAGTTCAGCTACAGCAGAGACACTTCTGCCAGCAGAGTGACATTAAGAGGACAGAATCTGCAGCCTGAGGACACAGCTGTGTATTACTGTGTGCGTCGGCCCACAGTGATACAAACCACCAACAGACCTGCACAAATACCCAGCAACCATGTGACTCAACCACACAAACATGCTGATTATGAAAGATAAACACAAAGAATGTCACTGGCAGTTTGTCCCTGAAATAGTTTACTTTAAAATGTGTATACATGCTCTTCTTTTATTGGTGTAAAGTGATACATGCAACAACAACAACAACAACAACAACAACAACAACAACAACAACTTATAATAATGACAAGTAGCAGAAGTAGTATTTTAGTGAACAAAAGTATAGTAAATAAAGCAAGTTAAAAAAAAAAATGGCTCCCTCTGTGTTAGGAAAGTTTTCAGGTGCTTAGTGCTTCACATTTTGCCAGCTCTGGTAGAAAGACACCACAAAGACACCATCAGCAACTCTCCTAATTTGTAACTGAACAACTGATATAGTTTTACGCACCTGTTTGCCTCACTATATTTGCCTGGAGTTTATTATGTGTAGCCTTTGCCTGGTGTGGCTTTGCTCTTTGTCCAGGTAGGCTGGCTCATGTTATTCTGTTGACTTCAGGCAGCTTCTGTTTGTCTGCTGCTGATAGACAACAACTACCTCACATAAAAAGAGGTGGAAATAAACAAGAATAAAATGCATGATGTTTTTTATTTGCAAAGATCCAAAGCTAATAAAAGAAGTTCAGAGCTGTAATGATGAACAATAATTTAAATGTTAGTCCTCTAAACATGTGTGACAACATGCATCTTCTGCTGTGAGGAGCACAGGCTTTAAACTCTCTAACCTTTACTGAATGTTAAAAGTATCTACCATCCCTGTTTTAAAACTCTAGAGTGCAGACAAGATCTGGCTTTAACACTTCTCCTAGTGACATCTATAAACAGGAAGAAATGACAGAGAAGGAAAGAAGTGATTGTTTTTACTTAATTGTTTTCAGCTCTTAATGTGCCAGATATTAATATCCTCCTCCTAATGATCACCTGTTACCAACCTTTCTGCCATGAAATAACCAGAAATCTGTCACAATGCCAAATCCAGGCGTGTTGTGCATCACTGCTTCACGAATGGTTACTCTGAAATTATTGTTGTCATAATGTTGATGATAAAGTTACTCCATTTCAAACAAAACAAATGTACAAACATAGGCCTATGTGAACATTTCTTGGTCACAAAATATTCTTTCCAAATTCACCAAAGAAAAACTCAGTTGTTTCCTCCCTGTGAGGAGGAGTCAATGTCAATGGGCAGGTGAAGATGATTCACTGATCTTGATTAGACACATTTTTATTTGTGCTTCCAATGAAATGCATGACATGCGAATACTTTTGTCTTGGCAGGTGTTGATGGTCAGACTCTGACTCAGTCTGAACCAGTGACTAAAAGGCCTGGAGAAACTCACAGACTGACCTGTACAGCCTCTGGATTCTCATTCAGCAGCTATGACATGAACTGGGTCAGACAGGCTCCTGGAAAAGGACTGGAGTTGATGGCTTATATCAGCTATAGCAGTGGCTACATCTACTACTCTCAGTCAGTCAAAGGCCGGTTCACCATCTCCAGAGACAACAGCAGACAGCAGGTGTATCTGCAGATGAACAGTCTGAAGACTGAAGATTCTGGCGTTTATTATTGTGCTCGAGACACACAGTGACTGGAGTTGGTTGAGCAGCTGTTCAAAAACCTGCAGTATCTTTCAGGCTGCACAAGCATTGAGAATGTATGATGTATTTGGTTATATCATTAGTATCAATTATATCTACATTAAAATACATTACATCATGTTTTAATTCTTATGTTCTGTATTATATGTCTTTTGATATCCTATAGTTTCCATTAGAAACATTTCCTGAATGAAACCATGAATTCATCTTTGTCCCTGCATTATGAAGTCCTGAAAACTGAGGGATATTATTTCTCAACAGGTAACAATATATAGAGAGGTTTTTCATTGTACAGCAAATACAGCAATCATGTCAGTACAGTAAGTGAACCAGTAAATTAATCAATAAATGCAGTAAGTAGATGATACAAAATATTGAAATGTTAGCAATGGTTGCATGCAAATGCTGGAATATGGATCAAATGTAAAGCAGAGGTGATTTGTTGTCACTCTGCAGATATAATACACTGAACAGACTCTTCTATTGGCTCCAGTCAGACCAACATTGATGCTTCATATGTTTGATTCTATGCAAACTCAGTGAGCTTCCTTGTTACTCAGCTATAAAAACATCACATCAGGCTGTCAGTGGAGTTCACAGCACGTCAGTTTCAACATAAACCATGTTCTCTGTAGCTCTGCTGCTGCTGTTGGCAGCTGGATGTGAGTCTCTCTGGATTTGTCAAAGTCAACACTTCTTCTTTTGCTCTATTATTTATAACATTTTTTTGTTTGTTTGTTTTTAACAGGTGTGAAGTGTGAACAGTTGACACAGCCAGCCTCTGTGACTGTGCAGCCAGGTCAACGTCTGACCATCACCTGTCAGGTCTCTTATTCTGTGGGCAGCTACTACACACATTGGATCAGACAGCCTGCAGGGAAAGGACTGGAGTGGATTGGAATGGCAGCTTCTGGATACACAACATATTACAAAGATTCACTGAAGAACAAGTTCAGTATCAGCACAGACTCTTCCAGCAACACAGTGACTCTAAACGGACAGAATGTGCAGCCTGAAGACACTGCTGTGTATTACTGTGCCAGAGACACACAGTGACACAAAGCATCAGTAGACCTGAACAAAAACCCCTCAGTGCCTGAACACTTGTAACATGAAGCCACCAGAGGAGGAGCCCTCAGACCACTAATGATTTCAACACCAGCTCACTGTTACAGTACAGAGAGAAACAGACTTTAGATTTTATAAACGGTTCTTATTTAAATCATTTTAGATATTCTGACATCACAGTCACAAGAACTGATGCAGCATTATATGTATGAATAACCTTTTAAGTGATGACATATTAAGGTCACAACTTAACTTAGTTTTAAAGTTCATCATCCAACTATAGTAGAAATGGATCAGTCAAAAGTCATTTTTTTTCTCCATAATGTCACCATTTGTAGTTATTTTAAGTTGATATTAGAATTATAACTGTGTTAGTTACTGGCTCAGTATTTAGCCAACTTCATAGCAGTGTTAATTATTCAAAATACAGAAAAGTGTGTTTTCATTGCCAATCTAAATTGTGTTTGTCAGATATATAAGTTCCACCTTCTCTTTGTGTGTAATGAAGAACAACACGTAAACATTTTGTCTTCATTTTGATTCATTTTGAATTTAGAAAAAAATATTTTTTTAACTTGATTTAATAGCAGCTGTTTTCATCAGTTTCAAAACTTGAACTTTTTCATCACAGATACATGAAAGTATTTATTCATGACAAGAACTGATATACACTTTTATAAACTGTCAAACAATAATCTTTTCAAGTAATAAATAAATGCAGCTGAATATTCGTCAGAACTGGAAGTGATTCATTTTGGTCGAATAAAACTGTGCATTACATTTTTCATAAGAAAAATCCTCCCAATCGAAGCTGCAGGCCAAACACAACTGAAAACATGTGGAAGTCAGTTTCCCTTGAAAAGAATACATGAAATTCTATTTTTAATGTTGTCAGAAAAAAATCTTAACTTAAAAAAAGTTAAGATTTCATCATAAATGAAGTCTACGTGGTGATTTTCATACTAATGAGCTGACACCAATTTTATAACATCATGAATAACTTTTTAGATTTTATCACCAGTAGCATTATTCCATTATTAGTGAGTTGCTTTGAAGAAATGCATCTGCCATGTTAAATAAATGTGTTGAAATGTTACAATACAATAACAGAGCAAACTGTTCATTAAAAAGGAGTCAATGCAAAACTCCAACATCTTCCACCTCTACTTATCTGACTGCAGAGAGGTGGACAGAGAACAGTGGACACACAGTTTAACATGATGGACTATAGGACAGGACTGCTGCTTTTAACTATCTGCTGGGCAGGTGAAGGTTTTCTCTCATCTTGACGACACAGTTCTCATTTGTGTTTCTGACATGTCATGGTTTTCTTTGATGTCTTGACAGGTGTTGATGGTCAGACTCTGACAGAATCTGGCGCAGCAAATGAAAGGCCTGGAGAATCTCACAGACTGACTTGTACAGCCTCTGGATTAGACATTAGTAGCTCTTGGATGGCCTGGATCAGACAGGCTCCTGGAAAAGGACTAGAGTGGATCGCTATTATTGAGGATGATAGTGATCGCATCTACTACTCTCAGTCAGTCAAAGGCCGGTTCACCATCTCCAGAGACAACAGCAGACAGCAGGTGTATCTGCAGATGAACAGTCTGAAGACTGAAGATTCTGCTGTTTATTATTGTGCTCGAGACACACAGTGACTGGAGTTGGTTGAGCAGCTGTACAAAAACCTACAGTGTCTTCCAGGCTGCACAAGCATTGAGAATGTATGATTTATTTGGTTATATCATTAGTATCAATATCATTTGCATTAAAATACATTACATCATGTTTTTAATTCTTATATTCTGTATTATATGTCTTTTGATATCGTATAGTTTCCATTCGAAACACTTCCTGTATTAAACCATGAATTCATCTTTGTCCCTGCATTATGAAGTCCTGAAAACTGAGGGATGATATTTCTCAACATAAAAGATATAGAGAGGTTTTTCATATTCAAATTATGTTAATATAATAATCAAACAATTACTATTGTGTCTGCAGAGAAATATCCAGAAAAGATGTGAGACAATACTGACAGTTTGTTGCAATAAAGGAATGTGCATATATATGTGACACAACCACACAGATGAAGGTAATCAGTGTTGATTAACACAAAAGTAACTCAGAAATGTAAAAACTACCAAAGTTTTCACCGCCATTAAAATATTTATTTTACTGCAGTTTGTGAAACATTTCAGTTCCTGAGCAGCTGTTTTCCAACAACTACAAACACTGAAACCGTTAAAAAGAATTTATTCAAACCAGCCGCATCAGACTGAAGTTTTTATTTAATTGACATGATTCTGGCTGCTGTCACTTTATGTCTGTGTACAGCAAATACAGTGATCATGTCAGTACAGTAAGTGAACCAGTAAATGAATTAATAAATCTAATAAGTCGATGATACAAAATATTCAAACAAAGTTAGCAATGGTTGCATGCAAATGCTGGAATATGGATCAAATGTAAAGCAGAGGTGATTTGTTGTCACTCTGCAGATATAGTAACACTGAACAGACTCTTCTATTGGCTCCAGTCAGACCAACAAATGCTTCATATGTTTGATTCTATGCAAACTCAGTGAGCTTCCTTGTTACTCAGCTATAAAAACATCACATCAGGCTGTCAGTGGAGTTCACAGCACGTCACTTTCAACATAAACCATGTTCTCTGTAGCTCTGCTGCTGCTGTTGGCAGCTGGATGTGAGTCTCTCTGGATTTGTCAAAGTCAACACTTCTTCTTTTGTTAATTTCATCATTTGTTACAAAACATTTGTTTGTTTTTAACAGGTGTGAAGTGTGAACAGTTGACACAGCCAGCCTCTGTGACTGTGCAGCCAGGTCAACGTCTGACCATCACCTGTCAGGTCTCTTATTCTCTTGGCTATTGGACAGCTTGGATCAGACAGCCTGCAGGGAAAGGACTGGAGTGGATCAGTAGTGACACCACCGTCAAAGATTCACTGAAGAGCAAGTTCAGTATCAGCTTAGACTCTTCCAGCAAGACAGTGACTCTAAACGGACAGAATGTGCAGCCTGAAGACACTGCTGTGTATTACTGTGCCAGAGAGTCACAGTGACACAAAGCATCAGTAGACCTGAACAAAAACCCCTCAGTGCCTGAACACTTGTAACATGAAGCCACCAGAGGAGGAGCCCTCAGACCACTAATGATTTCAACACCAGTTCACTGTTTTAGGTAGTTTCAAACAGCACAAGCTAAAAGCAGCAACACAGCACACAACATTAAATGCATTCTGTCTTTTTCTCAAAACAAATGAATCAAATTCTGTTCTTATCATTATGATGCAATATTTCAATGTCTGTTTTGACATAATATAAATTCAGGTGACATGACGTGTTGTTTGCTCATCTCAAACCAAGCCTTCAAGGTGATTTTCATACAGCATCAACTAAAACCTTTTCTTTGTTGTTGTTGTTTTGGTGATGATACTATAATAACTTTTATTCATACACAGTAGCAATATTCCATGATTTGTATATTACATCAGAAAAAAGCATCTTTGTGTAAATAAACATGTTTACACATTAGAAAGTGACTTACAGTCAAACAAGGATGATAGTGATATCAGGTAAGAAACAAAATTTTAACACAGATGTCACTGCTATATGTGACATTAAACAGAGGACGCTGTCAGAAAGGAGGAGTCAATGCAAAACTCAGATATCTTCCACCTCTACTTATCTGACTGCAGAGAGGAGGACAGAGAACAGTGGACACACAGTTTAACATGATGGACTATAGGACAGGACTGCTGCTTTTAACTATCTGCTGGGCAGGTGAAGATTTTACCTGATCTTCAGCTGACACACTTCTCATTTGTGTTTCTGACATGTCATGGTTTTCTTTGATGTCTTGACAGGTGTTGATGGTCAGACTCTGACAGAATCTGAACCAGTGATTAAAAGGCCTGGAGAATCTCACAGACTGACCTGTACAGCCTCTGGATTAGACATCAGTGGCTACTTGATGCACTGGGTCAGACAGGCTCCTGGAAAAGGACTGGAGTGGATTGCCGCTATTTACGATAGTAGCAACATCTTCTACTCTCAGTCAGTCAAAGGCCGGTTCACCATCTCCAGAGACAACAGCAGACAGCAGGTGTATCTGCAGATGAACAGTCTGAAGACTGAAGATTCTGCTGTTTATTATTGTGCTCGACAGCCACAGTGACTGGAGTTGGTTGAGCAGCTGTACAAAAACCTACACCACTCTTTCAAGCTGGCAGAGCCAAAGCATGAAATACTTTTCAAATAGAAAGTGCTGATAGTAAGAGATCAAAATAAATAAAGTTATTGGCAGTGTGTCCCAGATATAGTACATGTGTTCTTCATTTATTGGTGTAAGTGAACTGCCAGACATATCAATGATTTCCCACAGTTATATGACTATTTTTCTGCAGCTTTGCAACACTGTGATCCCTTTACATGGATACATTCATCCCTACAGACACCAGACGACATATGATGTTATAGCAGCTTCTGGTAGATACATTAAACCTGACAGAAAACAAGACACCTGTCTGTAATTCATGAACTGGTAACATATTTAGTATAAAGGCTGAACAAGTCTCACCATGTCAGAGTCTTTTCAGAGCTCTTTTTAACATCAGAATATCAGACAGTTTTATATTTTCTCTTTGAGGCCATCCACTTCTGTGAGATTGTATCAGACACATGGACACAAAGGCTGGTTTCTCTCTAATACTCATGGTTGTGTTTTTTACTCACTGATCAGTCTGTGTTATATGTAAAACCACAAGTCAGAAATTATCACTGATTGTTCCACAACTCACCCCAAAATAACTGCATGTGAAGAAATTATTAAGAGTTCTGTTCTCAGTGATCTCTGTCTTTGTGTCTTGTTCAACCACTAATGATGTCAAAATAAAAAGCACTGTGAGGAGGAGTCCATGCAAATCTTCATCTCCTCCATCTTTATTTATCTCACTGCAGACTGAAGAAGAGAGACCAAACCACTGACCAGACATACAACACATTTCCACCATGACTTCAGCTACATGTATAATGTTTCTGATGCTATCATGGATTTCTGGTGAATACATGCTTCTGCACTCCTCCTGTTCTTTGAAAAGGTTCATATTTCAGCTCTGTGATGATAACACTACTTTTCTCTCCAGGTGTTTGCAGTCAGACTCTGACTGAGTCTGAACCAGTGGGAAAGCGCCCTGGAGAATCCCACAAACTCACCTGTACATATGCAGGAATATCAGATGATAACGCTCATATCGCCTGGATCAGACAAGCTGAAGGAAAAGGACTGGAGTGGGTTGCCTACATTTCTGCTCCAACTGGAAGCACTAAAGCTTACTCCACGTCAGTCAAGAATCGCTTCACCATTTCCAGAGACAACAACATGGACCAGGTGTATCTGCAGATGAACAGCTTGACAGCTGAAGATTCTGCTGTTTATTGTTGTGCTCGAGAGCCATAGTGACACAGGAAGCCACAGAGCTGTACAAAAACTCAACATATCAAACTAAGTCAATACTAGGCGTTCTGCTTTTCACTTTCACAGAATCAGCTTCAGTTCAACATCTTCAACACACTCAGAGAAACACAGTCTCAATAAAACCTCCTCATTCAGACAATTTTTATTTTGTGATTTTTTATTTATTTTCTGAATAACACCAACAGTGGACTTTAAGTTATTCATTTAATGAATGCAAATCGTTTCACATGTCAAAACAAAGGTTCATAACTCACAGCCCTGACTAGATGTTACAGGACAGTTCATCCTTCTTTTATAGCCTGTCAGTGTCCTTCTCTATGCAAAGTGAACTTCCTCACAGTCTGCTATAAAGACTTGATATCATGCTGTCAGCTGCAGCAGAAGAAGAGAAGCTCCCATCAGATCACCTTCAATACCAACCATGTTCTCTGTAGCTCTGCTGCTGCTGCTGGCTGCTGGATCCTGTGAGTCTCACTGAGGCAGAGACACTGACAGTATGATCACAGCACACTGACTGTTCACTCTTATTACACTCATTCAATATTCAACATGTTTTCCTCCACAGGTGTGAAGTGTGAACAGTTGACACAGCCAGCCTCTGTGACTGTGCAGCCAGGTCAACGTCTGACCATCACCTGTCAGGTCTCTTATTCTGTGGGCAGCTATCGAACACATTGGGTCAGACAGCCTGCAGGGAAAGGACTGGAGTGGATTGGAAGCGCATATGCTGGATACACCACATATTACAAAGATTCACTGAAGAATAAGTTCAGTATCAGCTTAGACTCTTCCAGCAACACAGTGACTCTAAACGGACAGAATGTGCAGCCTGAAGACACTGCTGTGTATTACTGTGCAAGATACACACACTGGTTCAAAGAAGCAGAGAGGCTGTACAAAAACTCCACAGACATTTTTTTCACAAAGACCTACAGGTGGCAGGAAGATAAGACTTGGTACAGCACACTAAACACTATGACACAGCACAGCAGATGTTGTGGTTTGTTACATCCTGTTTTCAGTGTAATTGTTAATAATGTTCCCATTATTGATTTTTAACTGTGCTGAGAATATATTTGGACAATATATCCAGGATATGGATGGTTAAACAAATGCTGCCAAAGAGAATGATAAATACCTCTAATCTGAATATAAATAAAAGTTACAGTTGAATAACTTGAAAAGAATCTGCATCATTAAAAATATATGATCATGATGTAAAAGAATGATATAACTCACAGTGATGTGATGACAAAACCACTGACTGTATATGTATCACTATAAACTGTCTGTGTACAAAACATTATACAAATGTTCTCCTTTCACTCACTGAGACTATGAAACATAGAAATATTTCATTTCTATGCTGCGAATAAAATGGGATGTTCTGTTTGTTTGGCTTAACCACTGTGAAAATGCTTATAATGGTGGGAAACCAGTGATTTTTAGAAACTGCATTCACATTTCGAAAAAAAAACAAACTCCACAACATGCTGCATTTTACAGTGGATTCCATTTTGATTATCAAATTATTCCATCCATGTTTTCTGAATCACAAAAATCATATGACATCAGAGTTGAGGAACAACACCTCCAGTCAGCTGATTTACTATCATCAGTACTGTATGTAAATCAGCCTCCTTGTGTGTTACCACATAAAGAAGTGAAGTGTGTGTGTGTCAGTGAGAGGACAGAAGAGCTCACATCAGTTCAGCTTCAACATCAACCATGTTCTCTGTAGCTCTGATACTGCTGCTGGCAGCTGGATCCTGTGAGGAGCTTTCAGTGGATTCACACTAATAAACACATTAGAAACACTGAATAGTCAGATGAATGATGGAGATAATGTTGATTTGTGTTTCCACAGGTGTGAACAGTATTGATCTCATCCAGCCAGACTCAATGGTTGTGCAGCCTGGACAGTCTTTGACCATCACCTGTCAGGTCTCTGGTTATTCTTTGACTGATAACAGCTATGCAACAGGTTGGATCAGACAGCGTGAAGGAAAACCAATGGACTGGATTATACATCGGTGGGGTGGAGGAAACATTTACCAAAATAATGCTCTGAAGAACAAGTTCCTTTACCACACACGCGCTTCTACAAGCTCAGTGACATTAACAGGACGGAATCTGCAGCCTGAGGACACAGCTGTGTATTACTGTGTACGTGTAATAGCCAGCTGGCTCTATGTGTGCACAGTGTTACAAACCACCAACAGACCTGCACAAATACCCAGCAACCAAGTCCTGAAAACTGAGGAATACTATTTGTAAACATAAAAGAAACCACAGTAAAGAACACTAGCTCAAGAACTAAAGTTTATACTTTGTATAGAGAGTTTTTTTTATATTCAAACTGTATTAATATAATAATCAAAGAATTATTATTGTGTCTGCAGAGAAATATACAGAAAAGATGTGAGACAATACTGACAGTTTGTTGTAATAAAGGAATGTGCATATATATGTGACACAACCACACAGATGAAGGTAATCAGTGTTGATTAACACAAAAAGTAACTCAGAAATGTAACAACTACCAAAGTTTTCACCACCACTGAAATATTTATTTTACTGCAGTTTGTGAAACATTCAGTTCCTGAGCAGCTGTTTCCAACAACTACAAACACTGAAACTGTTAAAAAGAATTTATTCAAACCAGCCGCATCAGACTGAAGTTTTTATACTATTTAACTGACATTATTCTGGCTGCTGTCACTTTATGTGTGTGTACAGCAAATACAGTAATCATGTCAGTACAGTAAGTGAACCAGTAAATGAATTAATAAATGCAGTAAGTAGATGATACAAAATATTGACAGTAAAACAAAGTTAGCAATGGTTGCATGCAAATGCTGGAATATGGATCAAATGTAAAGCAGAGTTGATTTGTTGTCACTCTGCAGATATAATAAGACTGAACAGACTCTTCTATTGGCTCCAGTCAGACCAACATTGATGCTTCATATGTTTGATTCTATGCAAACTCAGTGAGCTTCCTTGTTACTCAGCTATAAAAACATCACATCAGGCTGTCAGTGGAGTTCACAGCACGTCACTTTCAACATAAACCATGTTCTCTGTAGCTGCTGCTGCTGTTGGCAGCTGGATGTGAGTCTCTCTGGATTTGTCAAAGTCAACACTTCTTCTTTTCTTAATTTGATCATTTATTACAAAACGTTTTCTTTTGTTTAACAGGTGTGAAGTGTGAACAGTTGACACAGCCAGCCTCTGTGACTTTGCAGCCAGGTCAACGTCTGACCATCACCTGTCAGGTCTCTTATTCTGTTAGTGGCTACTACACAGCTTGGATCAGACAGCCTGCAGGGAAAGGACTGGAGTGGATTGGAGAAGCAGCTTCTGGATCCACCACATACTATAAAGATTCACTGAAGAACAAGTTCAGTATCAGCACAGACTCTTCCAGCAACACAGTGACTCTAAACGGACAGAATGTGCAGCCTGAAGACACTGCTGTGTATTACTGTGCCAGGAGACCCACAGTGACACAAAGCATCAGTAGACCTGAACAAAAACCCCTCAGTGCCTGAACACTTGTAACATGAAGCCACCAGAGGAGGAGCCCTCAGACCACTAATGATTTCACCACCAGCTCACTGTTACAGTTAAAGGAAAAGAGTCTTTAGATTTTATAAACCATTCTTCATGAACTCTAACAGTTTTTATTAATCTAAATACTCTGACATCACCAGTGATGGAATAAATTCAGCTGATGACTTTTAAAAACTTGTCATCTATCTATAGTAGAGATGAATCCTCAAACACAGTTTCTCCTTCCCAAAACAAACAAAAATAACACATGCAGTTATTTTAAGAATCATAACTGCATCAGTAACTACATCAATAGTCTTTAGACAACTCAATAGTCAAATTACCGAAAAGTTTGTTTTCATCAACAATGCAAAGTGTCCAATCCGTTTAAAAGTTGTAATGATTGAAACATGTTAGTAAGACTTCAATAGAAGAATATCCATTTCTGTTTCACCCTTCCATCTACCCTATAGCTGTGCTTGCTCATTCTTGAGGGTGCAAGAGGCTTCAAACAATCACAGGTAACAATGAGTGAGAGGCGCAGTACAGGTCGCCAATGACAGGACTCAATCACATTCTATTTTCATCAAACAAAACTGAATGTCAAGAGTAATGTAATTGTACTGTCCCTGTGAGGAGGAGTCAATGCAAAACTCAGATATCTTCCACCTCTACTTATCTGACTGCAGAGAGGAGGACAGAGAACAGTGGACACACAGTTTAACATGATGGACTATAGCACAGGACTGCTGCTTTTAACTATCTGGGCAGGTGAAGATTTTACCTCATCTTGAGCTGACACAGTTCTCATTTGTGTTTCTGACATTTCATGGTTTCCTTGCTGTCTTGACAGGTGTTGATGGTCAGACTCTGACAGAATCTGAACCAGTGATTAAAAGGCCTGGAGAATCTCACAGACTGACCTGTACAGCCTCTGGGTTGACGATCAGTGGCTACTATATGCACTGGATCAGACAGGCTCCTGGAAAAGGACTGGAGTGGGTTGCCGCTAATTATGATAGTAGCTACATACTACTCTCAGTCAGTTCGAGGCCGGTTCACCATCTCCAGAGACAACAGCAGACAGCAGGTGTATCTGCAGATGAACAGTCTGAAGACTGAAGATTCTGCTGTTTATTATTGTGCTCGAGACACACAGTGACTGGAGTTGGTTGAGCAGCTGTACAAAAACCTACGCACTTCTTTCAGCCTGGTGAAGCTCAAGCATTAAGTATTTTTTTAGTATTCCTTTAAAATGCAATACGGAATTTTCCGTATGTTATATCTAATGTTTTGTACTTTATGATTTACATAACAAATATCTCCTAAATAATGAATTAATCTCTGCACCAGTGTTGTTTTCGTCAACGATGACGATGACGAAATTATTTCGTTGACGCCCCTTTTTTTCATGACGATAACGAGACGGTGACGAGATAAACATGGCTCTTTGATGACTAAAACATGACGAGACGTGTGTGAGTTTTCGTTGACGAGACGAAAATGGACGTAAATGTTAGTAGGTGGTCTGTCAGACGTTTAAAATACATGATATTTCTGCTTATTGTACGTGTAATCTAATGTCCGGTTTTCCGTGTGTGTGTGTGTGTGTGTGTGTGTGTGTGTGTGTGTGAGTGCAGCACGGGCCGCATATTTCTGTCCGAACCCGAACCGAGTCCAACATTATTTAATGACCAAAGCACTGAGTTTGTGTCACACAGTTGTTATGGTTACAGGGTATTTAACAGGCCCGACGTGATCAGCTGAGAGTGAGACCTCCGTGTTTGAGACGGGAGCGGGAGGTCCGACGCTTCCAGCGAGAGGAGAGGTAGAAATTACACAAAATAAGATAAAATAGGAAAAACTTGTCTCCCTCTTTTATTTTATTTTCAGCGTTTAATCAAGGCGGAGACGGGCGGCGGGAGGTCTTGAGGTCTCCTCTTCCAGCGAGGGGAGAGGTAGAAACAAACAGCCAGTGTGTGTCTGTGTGTGTTATGTTCATGTGTTGTCACGTAAATAACAGTGCCCAAGCAATAAACAGGACAGACAATAGGATTTTATTTATTTTTACACTACATTTTCACTGAAAGCTGACCGAATCCGACCCCAGCCCGAATACAATTTATAGCTACATTTTGACTAAATCCGGCCCGACCCGTCACGATGTGTTGAACTTATAGATCTGCTATTTTCACAACTTATGTGTGCCACTCTTGTATGATGAAGTAGGCCTAGGGCATCAATTCATGAAAAAACAGTTGAAATATGTTGGGAAAAAAGTTGAAAAGTTGAAATATGGAGATAAAAGGTGTCTGTCCAACAGCAATCTCCAATACTTATTGACCTAAATTAATTTGTTAAAACACTACACTTCTTTTTTTTTTTCTTTTTTTATTAAAACTGACTAAAACTAGACTAAAACCTTTTTGAGTTTTCGTCGACTAAAACTGGACTAAAACTATCACATATAGAAATGACTAAAATTGACTAAAACTAATAAGCATTTTAGTCCAAAAGACTAAAACTAAGACTAAATCTAAAATGCCTGCCAAAAACAACACTGTTCTGCACCCCCCCACTGTTCAAATTCAAAAAAGTGTTCTTGAGAAATAATATTACAAATCACAAAACAAAAAAAACCACACCTACACACACACACACACACACACACACACAATAAACATCACTCCTTCATAAAATGGCCAGAGACAGCACAGTAATCTGGTGGCTGAAATTAAACTACTGCAAATATGTTGCATTTCTACAAATGAAGACACAATAAAGTTATGTGGAACCTAAAGTGAATCATAGTATGAGATAATAAAAAACAATGTTAAGTTAATTTCATAAAATTAATTGAGTACAGTAAGTATGTAAATACATGAATTAATAAGTGCTGTATGTAGTTAATACAAATACAGTACATTTAGGCACTGATAGTTAGGGTTAAACAAAGTTAACAGTTGTTTAATTTATGTAAAGGCAGGGACATTTTCTAAATGTTACTGTTCAGTGTGTAATAAAGTTACATCACTGTGTAAAGCAGAGGTGATTTGTTGTCTCTCTGCAGATATAATAACACTGAACAGACTCTTCTATTGGCTCCAGTCAGACCAACATTGATGCTTCATATGTTTGATTCTATGCAAACTCAGTGAGCTTCCTTGTTACTCAGCTATAAAAACATCACATCAGGCTGTCAGTGGAGTTCACAGCACGTCAGTTTCAACATAAACCATGTTCTCTGTAGCTCTGCTGCTGCTGTTGGCAGCTGGATGTGAGTCTCTCTGGATTTGTCAAAGTCAGCAGTTCTTCTTTTGTTAATTTGATCATTTGTTACAAAATGTTTTCTCTTTTAACAGGTGTGAAGTGTGAACAGTTGACACAGCCAGCCTCTGTGACTGTGCAGCCAGGTCAACGTCTGACCATCACCTGTCAGGTCTCTTATTCTGTGAGCAGCTACTACACAAATTGGATCAGACAGCCTGCAGGGAAAGGACTGGAGTGGATTGGAGAAGCAGCTGGATCCAGCACATACTACAAAGATTCACTGAAGAACAAGTTCAGTATCAGCACCGACTCTTCCACGAAAACAGTGACTCTAAACGGACAGAATGTGCAGCCTGAAGACACTGCTTTGTATTACTGTGCCAGGAGAGACACACAGTGACACAAAGCATCAGTAGACCTGAACAAAAACCCCAAAGTGCCTGAACACTTGTAACATGAAGCCACCAGAGGAGGAGCCCTCAGACCACTAATGATTTCAACACATGTTACAGTAAAAAGGGAAGCAGGCTTTAGCTTGTATAAATGGTTCTCAAATAAATCTAATAGCAGCTGTCTTCCTCAGTTTAAATACTCTAACATTAATCTAACTGATACACCACTGTATATATTTGAGAGATAGATAGATATTCCTCACCATTACTTACATGCTGCATTAAGAAATGCACTGCAGTATGTCAGTGTTTGTTGGATTATTGTTGGTAATGAATCACTGGCACAGTGAAGGTTGACAGTAAACATTCACATCTTCTTTCTGAGAAGGAAAGAAGAACAACAGACCTACAGGTTGTGCTTGAGTACAGTCAGCACATCAGTAATGTTGCTGCAAATTTAACTGCATGTCAGAAACATGCCACGTTTCAACTAGAAAATGGATGGTGGAAAATGTCCCATCATTTAGTGGTGATGACATGCAACTGCCAGACATATCAATGATTTCCCACAGTTATATGACTATTTCTCTGCAGCTTTGCAACACTGTGATCCCTTTACATGGATACATTCATCCTACAGACACCAGACGACATATGATGTTATAGCAGCTTCTGGTAGGTACATTAAACCTGACAGAAAAAAAGACACCTGTCTGTAATTCATAAACTGGCAACATATTTAGTACAAGAGCTAAAAACTCTCACCATTGTAGAGTCTTTTCAGAGCTCCTTTTTACATCAGAATATAGTTTGATATTTTCTTTTGAGGCACTTCTTTCGAATCTTGTCATGATCTCTGTCTTTGTGTCTTGTTCAGCCACTAATGATGTCAAAATAAAAAAGCACTGTGAGGAGGAGTCCATGCAAATCTTCATCTCCTCCATCTTTATTTATCTCACTGCAGACTGAAGAAGAGAGACCAAACCACTGACCAGACATACAACATTTCCACCATGACTTCAGCTACATGTATAATGTTTCTGATGCTATCATGGATTTCTGGTGAATACATACTTCTGCACTCCTCCTGTTCTTTGAAAAGGTTCATATTTCAGCTCTGTGATGATAACACTACTTTTCTCTCCAGGTGTTTGCAGTCAGACTCTGACTGAGTCTGAACCAGTGGAAAGCGCCCTGGAGAATCCCACAAACTCACCTGTACATATGCAGGAATATCAGATGATGATGCTGATATCGCCTGGATCAGACAAGCTGAAGGAAAAGGACTGGAGTGGGTTGCCTTCATTTCTGCTCGAGTGGAGGCACTAAAGCTTATTCCACGTCAGTCAAGAATCGCTTCACCATTTCCAGAGACAACAACATGGACCAGGTGTATCTGCAGATGAACAGCTTGACGGCTGAAGATTCTGCTGTTTTATTATTGTGCTCGAGAGCCACAGTGACACAGGAAGCCACAGAGCTGTACAAAAACTCAACATGTCAAACTAAGTCAATACTAGGCGTTCTGCTTTTCACTTTCACAGAATCAGCTTCAGTTCAACATCTTCAACACACTCAGAGAAACACAGTCTCAATAAAACCTCCTCATTCAGACAATTTTTATTGCAGCTCTGGTGTCCTCCAATATGCAGCTGAGGACTGGGAACATTAAATATTCCTTTCACCGAAGTGTAACTGTCACTCTGAAATCTTCAAAGTTTTGTGAAGAATAAAAACATTAGGCTTTAAGTTATTATTATTCAATTTATTTCACATGTCAAAACAAAGGTTCATAACTCACAGCTCTGACTACATGTGACAGGACAGTTTATCCTTCTTTTATAGCCTGTCAGTGTCCTTCTCTATGCAAAGTGAACTTCCTCACAGTCTGCTATAAAGACTTGATATCATGCTGTCAGCTGCAGCAGAGAAGAGAAGCTCCCATCAGATCACCTTCAATACCAACCATGTTCTCTGTAGCTCTGCTGCTGCTGCTGGCTGCTGGATCCTGTGAGTCTCACTGAGGCAGAGACACTGACAGTATGATCACAGCACACTGACTGTTCACTCTTATTACACTCATTCAATATTCAACATGTTTTCCTCCACAGGTGTGAAGTGTGAACAGTTGACACAGCCAGCCTCTGTGACTGTGCAGCCAGGTCAACGTCTGACCATCACCTGTCAGGTCTCTTATTCTGTGGACAGCTACTTCACAAATTGGATCAGACAGCCTGCAGGGAAAGGACTGGAGTGGATCAGTCGTGACACCACTGTCAAAGATTCACTGGAGAGCAAGTTCAGTATCAGCTTAGACTCTTCCAGCAACACAGTGACTCTAAACGGACAGAATGTGCAGCCTGAAGACACTGCTGTGTATTACTGTGCCAGAGACACACAGTGACACAAAGCATCAGTAGACCTGAACAAAAACCCCTCAGTGCCTGAACACTTGTAATGAAGCCACCAGAGGAGGAGCCCTCAGACCACTAATGATTTCAACACCAGCTCACTGTTACAGTACAGAGAGAAACAGACTTCAGATCTTAAATACTCTGATGCTTTTATATCAGTGTCTGTAGATATTACCTTTTAAATTATAGAATAAATTCATACTTGATTTTAAAGTGTGTGATATAAATACAGTACTATATACCCCTATAAAGTCAGATTCTCTTCCATGATATCTGTTACAAAAAATATACATTGATTATGTGAATCATAACTGCATCAGTGATTGAATTCAAAAGTGTTTATCCAACTTCATGGTGATAATAATCATTCAAAATACAGAAAGTTAGTTTTCATTCACAATCTAAAGTCTCAAGTTTCACCTTCTCTTAAAACACTTGAACATTTATCCTCATTTCTGATTCATTTAAATAAACTTCAGTCAGCTGATTCACTATCATCACTACTGTATGTAAATCAGCCTCCTTGTGTGTTGCCTCATAAAGAAGTGAAGTGTGTGTGTGTCAGTGAGAGGACAGAAGAGCTCACATCACTTCAGCTTCAACATCAACCATGTTCTCTGTAGCTCTGATACTGCTGCTGGCAGCTGGATCCTGTGAGGAGCTTTCAGTGGATTCACACTAATAAACACATTAGAAACACTGAATAGTCAGATGAATGATGGAGATAATGTTGATTTGTGTTTCCACAGTGTGAACAGTATTGATCTCATCCAGCCAGATCAATGGTTGCGCGGCCTGGACAGTCTTTGACCATCACCTGTCAGGTCTCTGGTTATTCTTTGACTGATAACAGCTATGCAACAGGTTGGATCAGACAGCGTGAAGGAAAACCAATGGATTGGATTTCTAAATGTGGGTGGAGGAAGCTTTTACCAAAATAATGCTCTGAAGAACAAGTTCAGCTACAGCAGAGACACTTCTGCCAGCAGAGTGACATTAACAGGACAGAATCTGCAGCCTGAGGCCACAGCTGTGTATTACTGTGTGCGTGTGAGCGACACAGTGATACAAACCATCAACAGACCTGCACAAATACCCAGCAACCATGTGACTCAACCACATACAAATGTGCTGATCATGAAAGATATAAATAAGGAAAGTAATGGACAGTGAAATAGCTTACTTTAAAATCTGTATCTGTGTTGAAGGAGAAAAAGCAGTTTAGTAAATAAAGCAATGGAACTAAAGTAAATTAAAAAAATAGCTCCCACTAATCAACTGATCATGAACATGTCAGAGAAGTTTTCAGTTAAGATACTGTGTTTAGTAATTCAAAGTTTGCTGTTCTTGAAGTTACTGTTCAGTGTGTAATAATGGATCAAATGTAAAGCAGAGGTGATTTGTTGTCACTCTGCAGATATAATAACACTGAACAGACTCTTCTTTTGGCTCCAGTCAGACCAACATTGATGCTTCATATGTTTGATTCTATGCAAACTCAGTGAGCTTCCTTGTTACTCAGCTATAAAAACATCACATCAGGCTGTCAGTGGAGTTCACAGCACGTCAGTTTCAACATAAACCATGTTCTCTGTAGCTCTGCTGCTGCTGTTGGCAGCTGGATGTGAGTCTCTCTGGATTTGTCAAAGTCAACACTTCTTCTTTTACTCTATTACTTCTTAATTTGTTACAATTTCTTTTTTTAACAGGTGTGAAGTGTGAACAGTTGACACAGCCAGCCTCTGTGACTGTGCAGCCAGGTCAACGTCTGACCATCACCTGTCAGGTCTCTTATTCTGTGGGCAGCTACTACACAGCTTGGATCAGACAGCCTGCAGGGAAAGGACTGGAGTGGATTGGGAGAAAATATACTGGAGCTTCAGACTACAAAGATTCACTGAAGAACAAGTTCAGTATCAGCTTAGACTCTTCCAGCAACACAGTGACTCTAAACGGACAGAATGTGCAGCCTGAAGACACTGCTGTGTATTACTGTGCCAGAGAGCCACAGTGACACAAAGCATCAGTAGACCTGAACAAAAAACCCTCAGTGCCTGAACACTTGTAACATGAAGCCACCAGAGGAGCCCTCAGACCACTAATGATTTCAACACCAGCTCACTGTTACAGTACAGAGAGAAACATTCATTCATTCATTCATTCATTCATTCATCTTCTTCATCCTCTTGAGGGTCGTGGGGGGGCTGGAGACTATCCCAGCTGACATCAGGTGAGAGGCAGGGTAGACACTGGACAGGTCACCAGACTATCGCAGGGCTGACACATAGAGACAAACAACCATTCACACATTCAATTTAGAGTTATCAACTAAGTTATCAATTAACCTAGTCCCCAAACTGCATGTCTTTGGACTGTGGGAGGAATCCGGAGTGCCCGGAGAGACATGGGGAGAACATGCAAACTCCGCACAGAAGGGCTCCCACACCCGGGATGGAACTGGCAACCCTCTTGCTGTGAGGCGACAGTGCTAACCACCAGACCACCGTGCCGCCCACAGAGACAAACAGACTTTAGATTTTATAAACTTCTTATTTAAATCATTTTAGATATTCTGACATCACAGTCACAAGAACTGATGCAGCATTATATGCATAAATAACCTTTTAAGTGATGACAAATTAAGGTCACAACTTAACTCAGTTTAAAAGCTCATCATCTGACTATAGTAGAAATGGATCAGTCAAAAGTCATTTTTCTTCCATAATATCATCATTTTTAGTTATTTTACGTTGATATGAGAATTATAACTTCATTTAGATTGTAAACTTGTTGCATGTCATGGTTTACTTGCTGTCTTGACAGGTGTTGATGGTCAGACTCTGATTCAGTCTGAACCAGTGGTTAAAAGGCCTGCAGGCCTATTCATAAATTACAAAAAAGCACCCAAGCAGTCCAATCAGCTGTATCCTTACTGTGCTGAGGAGTCAATGCAAAACCCTTTATATAGAATTCACTAATAGAGGCCATTTCTTGTTCATGGTAGACAGAAGAAAAGTTATGTATTTAATGCATCTGTGTAGATGTCATCTGACTTCCACTGCAGCCAACATCAGTATAGAAGAGAGTTAGATAGGCTTGATTTTCCCTGAATACAAGATGTATATTACATGTTTTAATAATTTACTTTTGTGTACAGTCTATGATTGTGATGCCCAGAGAGGATGGGGCGAAATGTGCCCTGTTACCATGTAATGGGATGGAAAATAACATCTGATAACTTCATTATAAATTAAACAGTAGCTCTGCCTCTTCACAAATACAAAACAAACAATGTAAATTACTTTTTGTAATTTAGCCAAAAAGCTCTTCATTGCACCATTAGTTAAAGATTGTCGTTGTCCCGTTATCTTTCATTGGAGCAGAAATGAGTTGCCAAGATATTAATATTTTATACTCTACTTATGGAAATGTATCTGTGTCACATGTTCCCTGTTTAAACCCACAGAGGGAGGTCTATGCAAACTCTTCCTCTCTTATAAACACACCATCAGCAACTTGTGGCAGATCACTGGGACAGTTTGATATATTTCTGAATCACTCAGATCAGAAAGCACTGAACTACAGTGTTTATCACAGAATGGAAAATACAGTTATCTGGAGTTTGTTATTTGTAGTTACTATTCATGGTGAGAAATTTAAATCTGCTTCACTGATTTTATAAATGTGCAACCTGTGATTATACAAGTTTGACTGATAATGATTGTTTCTTTACTTACAGGAGTTTGGAGTGAGATCAAACTGGACCAGTCTTCCTCTGAGGTGAAAAGACCTGGAGAGACAGTGAAGATGTCATGTATCATTTCCGGTTATAGCATGACAAGCAACTATCTGCACTGGATACGACAGAGGCCAGGGAATGCTCTGGAGTGGATTGGGAGGATGGATACAGGCTCAAACTCTGCTAGCTATAGCAGCTCCTTTCAGAGTCGTTTCATCATGACTGAAGATGTGCCCAGCAGCACTCAGTACCTCGAGGTCAAGAGCCTGACAGCAGAAGATTCTGCTGTTTACTTCTGTGCTCGAAGAGACACAGTGACTGAAGACAGTGGAACAGCTGCACAAAAACCTCCACAGACAACAAACAGCAATGTGATCTTAATGACATCACAGTTTTCTCACCACCTGCAAAGCACTTTGATATATCCACATTAGATTTCTGTATATTTGACTGTAAACTCATCAGTTCCTCTGAATATCACCCCCTCAAAAAAAAAAAAAAAAAAAAAACACAAGTAAAGCACATCAGAACAACGTTTGATCACAGAAATTGGCTGGATCTGAAGATAAATAGAAACCTGAAATGTTCACAATCCAAAAACATGTTGAAAACAGTGATTAATGTTAACTTCATGTTAACACTAAAGCCGTTTTGTGGCCATTTACCATGAAAGTTTTTTCTGTTTAAACCTGCAAATCAGAAGCATCAGTACTATATATTCAGGCATGCATTTTGTACCATGAAACAAAATTAATGCTTGAATATTTTCTGTAAATGCAGGACATTTGGAAAATGTTACATGTCAGTGAGAAATGAATTAAATTATCACAAGTGATTTGTTGTCTCTCTGCAGATATAACACTGAACAGACTCTTCTATTGGCTCCAGTCAGACCAACATTGATGCTTCATATGTTTGATTCTATGCAAACTCAGTGAGCTTCCTTGTTACTCAGCTATAAAAACATCACATCAGGCTGTCAGTGGAGTTCACAGCACGTCACTTTCAACATAAACCATGTTCTCTGTAGCTCTGCTGCTGCTGTTGGCAGCTGGATGTGAGTCTCTCTGGATTTGTCAAAGTCAACACTTCTTCTTTTGTTAATTTGATCATTTGTTACAAAACGTTTTCTCTTTTTAACAGGTGTGAAGTGTGAACAGTTGACACAGCCAGCCTCTGTGACTGTGCAGCCAGGTCAACATCTGACCATCACCTGTCAGGTCTCTTATTCTCTCAGCAGCTATGCTACACATTGGATCAGACAGCCTGCAGGTAAAGGACTGGAGTGGATTGGATATCACTGTACTGGATGCACCCCAGTTTACAAAGTTCACTGAAGAACAAGTTCAGTATCAGCTTAGACTCTTCCAGCAACACAGCGACTCTAAACGGACAGAATGTGCAGCCTGAAGACACTGCTGTGTATTACTGAGACACACAGTGACACAAAGCATCAGTAGACCTGAACAAAAACCCCTCAGTGCCTGAACACTTGTAACATGAAGCCACCAGAGGAGGAGCCCTCAGACCACTAATGATTTCAACACCAGCTCACTGTTACAGGCAGTTTCAAACAGCACAACCTAAAAGCAGCAACACAGCACACAACATTAAATGCATTCAGTCTTTTTCTCAAAACAAATGAAACAAATTCTGTTCTTATCATTATGACACAAGATTTCAATGTCTGTTTTGACAAAATATAACTTCAGGTGACATGACGTGTTGTTTGCTCATCTCAATCCAAGCCTTCAAGGTGATTTTCATACAACAAAAACATAAACCTTTTCTTTGTTGTTATTGTTTTGGTAATGATACTAAGATAACTTTAATACTTTCCATAATTTGTATATTGCATCAGAAAAAAAACATTTTTGTGTAAATAAACATGTTTACATATTAGAGAGTGACTTACAGTCAAACAAGGATGATATTGACATCAGGTAAGAAACAAACAAAATGTGAAATGGTTCTTTCGTAAAGACTAACACAAATATGTTTAGTTCGACAAAAACCTAAAAAATGAAAATAAGGTTTGAGGAGACATTAAACAGAGGACACTGTTCAGTCAGAAAGGAGTCAATGCAAACTCAGATATGTTCCACCTCTACTTATCTGACTGCAGAGAGGAGGACAGAGAACAGTGGACACACAGTTTAACATGATGGACTATAGGACAGGACTGCTGCTTTTAACTATCTGCTGGGCAGGTGAAGAGTTTTGATGATTTTTCTGGGTTTTCATTTAGATTGTAAACTTGTTGCATGTCATGTTTACTTGCTGTCTTGACAGGTGTTGATGGTCAGACTCTGACTCAGTCTGAGCCAGTGACTAAAAGGCCTGGAGAATCTCACAGACTGACCTGTACAGCCTCTGGATTCTCATTCAGCAGCTATGAGCTGGGTCAGACAGGCTCCTGGAAAAGGACTGGAGTGGATTGCTTTTATTAGCACATCTAGTACTCCTATCTATTACTCCCAGTCAGTCCAGGGTAGATTCACCATCTCCAGAGATGACTCCAGCAGTAAAGTCTATCTACAGATGAACAGTCTGAAGAGCGAGGACCCAGCAGTGTATTACTGTGCCAGAAGAGACACAGTGAGAGACAATAATAGGAGACTCATGCAAAAACTATTTCCTCGATTTATCATCACCACTGGGAAAATATTATGTTGTTGTATTACATTTATTGCAATGCTAGTTTGTTCAGGTACTTTTATTATCCACTATGAAAATGTCCACGTATATAAATATCAGTAATATAAATCTTAAATACTTTATTGAGAACACAAATCCTCCACAGCACTCATCAAAATGATCTCAATATACATTTAGGTCTAAACAACATGATTTAAAGGAAAAACAGAAAATGCAGTTTTTGGACGGTTTTAAATGCTTTGAGTTGTTTATGAAATATTCATCAATAATTAACTGTTAAATATAAATTTTAAGTTTTGTTTTGTTTTTTTAATGAATATTAAAAAGAAAAGCAAGATTTTAAAAAGTGTCAGTGCAACAATGAACTGAAAAAGCTCCAGATGTTAATTATACAAGAGCAGGTTGTGAAAAATTAATCTTGATAAAGTTGAATCAAGATTACAATTTTCTGGAGAATCAATAAAAAAATAATATTAACAATAACAACAGGTTCCTATAATAGCTCCAGTCTGATCCACACTGATTCACCACACATTTGATTCTATGCAAACTCAGTGAGCTTCCTTGTTATCTGCTATAAAAACATCACATCAGGCTGTCAGTGGAGTTCACAGCACGTCAGTTTCAACATAAACCATGTTCGCTGTAGCTCTGCTGCTGCTGTTGGCAGCTGGATGTGAGTCTCTCTGGATTTGTCAAAGTCAACACTTCGTCTTTTGTTAATTTCATCATTTGTTACAAAACATTTTCTCTTTTTAACAGGTGTGAAGTGTCAACAGTTGACACAGCCAGCCTCTGTGACTGTGCAGCCAGGTCAACGTCTGACCATCACCTGTCAGGTCTCTTATTCTGTGGGCAGCTACTACACAGCTTGGATCAGACAGCCTGCAGGGAAAGGACTGGAGTGGATTGGAGGAGCACGTGAAGGTTGGACCACATACTATAAAGATTCACTGAAGAACAAGTTCAGTATCAGCACAGACTCTTCCAGCAACACAGTGACTCTAAACGGACAGAATGTGCAGCCTGAAGACACTGCTGTGTATTACTGTGCCAGAGACACACAGTGACACAAAGCATCAGTAGACCTGAACAAAAACCCCTCAGTGCCTGAACACTTGTAACATGAAGCCACCAGAGGAGGAGCCCTCAGACCACTAATGATTTCAACACCAGCTCACTGTTACAGGCAGTTTCAAACAGCACAAGCTAAAAGCAGCAACACAGCACACAACATTAAATGCATTCAGTCTTTTTCTCAAAACAAATGAAACAAATTCTGTTCTTATCATTATGACAGAAGATTTCAGTGTCTGTTTTGACATAATATAACTTCAGGTGACATGACGTGTTGTTTGCTCATCTCGAACCAGGCCTACAAGGTGATTTTCATACAACATCAACTAAAACCTTTTCTTTGTTGTTGTTGTTGTTGTTGTTGTTGTTGTTGTTGTTGTTGTTGTTGTTGCTATTATTGTTTTGGTGATGATACTAAAATAACTTTTATTTAAACACAGTAGCATACTCCATAATTTGTATATTACATCAGAAAAAATATCTTTGTGTAAATAAACATGTTTACATATTAGAAAGTGACTTACAGTCAAACAAGTATGATAGTGACATCAGGTAAGAAACATAAACAAATCACAATTTGACACAGATGTCACTGTTTAATGTGACATTAAACAGAGGATGCTGTCAGAAAGGAGGAGTCAATGCAAAACTCAGATATCTTCCACCTCTACTTATCTGACTGCAGAGAGGAGGACAGAGAACAGTGGACACACAGTTTAACATGATGGACTATAGGACAGGACTGCTGCTTTTAACTATCTGCTGGGCAGGTGAAGATTTTACCTGATCTTGACTTGACATAGTTCTCATTTGTTTAACAACTAAATTCATTGTGTTCTCTTATATCTTGACAGGTGTTGATGGTCAGACTCTGACAGAATCTGAACCAGTGACTAAAAGGCCTGGAGAATCTCACAGACTGACCTGTACAGTCTGGATTTTCGCTTAGTAGTTACTGGATGCACTGGGTCAGACAGGTCCTGGAAAAGGACTGGAGTGGGTCGGTGTTGAAACCACTAGTAGCAGCAAATACTACTCTCAGTCAGTCCGAGGCCGGTTCACCATCTCCAGAGACAACAGCAGACAGCAGGTGTATCTGCAGATGAACAGTCTGAAGACTGAAGATTCTGCTGTTTATTATTGTGCTCGACACACACAGTGACTGGAGTTGGTTGAGCAGCTGTACAAAAACCTACAGTGCACCACTTATTTCCGGCTGGCAGAGCCAAAGCATGAAATACTTTTGAAACTGAAAGTGCTGATAGTGAGAGATCAAAATAAATAAAGTTATAGCAGCTTCTGGTAGATACATTAAACCTGACAGAAAAAAAGACACCTGTCTGTAATTAGTGTGCTGGTAAAATATTTAGTATAAAGGCTGAACAAGTCTCACCATGTCAGAGTCTTTTCAGAGCTCTTTTTAACATCAGAATATCGAACAGTTTTATATTTTCTCTTTGAGGCCATCCACTTCTGTGAGATTGTATCAGACACATGGACACAAAGGCTGGTTTATCTGTAATACTCATGGTTGTGTTTTTCACTCACCGATCAGTCTGTGTTATATGTAAAACTACAAGTCATAAATTATCACTGATTGTTCCACAACTCACCCCAAATTAACTGCATGTGAAGAAATTATTAAGAGTTCTGTTCTCAGTGATCTCTGTCTTTGTGTCTTGTTCAACCACTAATGATGTCAAAATAAAAAGCACTGTGAGGAGGAGTCCATGCAAATCTTCATCTCCTCCATCTTTATTTATCTCACTGCAGACTGAAGAAGAGAGACCAACCACTGACCAGACATACAACACATTTCCACCATGACTTCAGCTACATGTATAATGTTTCTGATGCTATCATGGATTTCTGGTGAATACATACTTCTGCACTCCTCCTGTTCTTTGAAAAGGTTCATATTTCAGCTCTGTGATGATAACACTACTTTTCTCTCCAGGTGTTTGCAGTCAGACTCTGACTGAGTCTGAACCAGTGGGAAAGCGCCCTGGAGAATCCCACAAACTCACCTGTACATATGCAGGAATATCAGATGATGATGCTGATATCGCCTGGATCAGACAAGCTGAAGGAAAAGGGTTGTCCGCATTACTGCTCCAAGTGAATAATATAAATATTACTCACGTCAGTCAAGAATCGCTTCACCATTTCCAGAGACAACAACATGGACCAGGTGTATCTGCAGATGAACAGCTTGACGGCTGAAGATTCTGCTGTTTATTATTGTGCTCGAGAGCCACAGTGACACAGGAAGCCACAGAGCTGTACAAAAACTCAACATGTCAAACTAAGTCAATACTAGATGTTCTGCTTTTCACTTTCACAGAATCAGCTTCAGTTCAACATCTTCAACACACTCAGAGAAACACAGTCTCAATAAAACCTCCTCATTCAGACAATTTTTATTGCAGCTCTGATGTTCTCCAATATGTAGCTGAGACTGGGAACATTAAATATTCCTTTCACCAAAGTGTAACTGTCACTCTGAAATGTTCAAAGGTTTGTGTAGAATAAAATCATTAAACCTTTATTTATTAATTTGATAAATAGATTTTTTTCACATGTCAAATGAAAGATTCATAACATCTAGTCATCTCTGACTAGATGTGACAGGACAATTCATCCTTCTTTTATAGCCTGTCAGTGTCCTTCTCTATGCAAAGTGAACTTCCTCACAGTCTGCTATAAAGACTTGATATCATGCTGTCAGCTGCAGCAGAAGAAGAGAAGCTCCCATCAGATCACCTTCAATACCAACCATGTTCTCTGTAGCTCTGCTGCTGCTGCTGGCTGCTGGATCCTGTGAGTCTCACTGAGGCAGAGACACTGACAGTATGATCACAGCACACTGACTGTTCACTCTTATTACACTCATTCAATATTCAACATGTTTTCCTCCACAGCTGTGAAGTGTGAACAGTTGACACAGCCAGCCTCTGTGACTGTGCAGCCAGGTCAACGTCTGACCATCACCTGTCAGGTCTCTTATTCTGTGAGCACCTACTACACAGCTTGGATCAGACAGCCTGCAGGGAAAGGACTGGAGTGGATCAGTAGTGACACCACCGTCAAGATTCACTGAAGAACAAGTTCAGTATCAGCTTAGACTCTTCCAGCAACACAGTGACTCTAAAACGGACAGAATGTGCAGCCTGAAGACACTGCTGTGTATTACTGTGCCAGAGAGCCACAGTGACACAAGCATCAGCAGACCTGAACAAAAACCCCTCAGTGCCTGAACACTTGTAACATGAAGCCACCAGAGGAGGAGCCCTCAGACCACTAATGATTTCACCACCAGCTCACTGTTACGGTACAGAGAGAAACAGACTTTGGATTTTATAAACAGTTCTTATTTAATCATTTTAGATATTCTGACATCACAGTCACAAGAACTGATGCAGCATTACATACATAAATAACCTTTTAAGTGATGACAAATTAAGATCACAACTTAGATCTTAAATATTCTGATGCTTTTATATCAGTGTCTGTAGATATTACTTTTTAAATCACAGAATAAATTCATACTTGATTTTAAAAGTGTGTGATATAAATACAGTACTATATACCCCTATCAAGTCAGAATCTCTTACATGATATCTGTTACAAAAAATATACATTGATTATGTGAATCATAACTGCATCAGTGATTGAATCAAAAGTGTTTATCCAACTTCATGGTGATAATAATCATTCAAAATACAGAAAAGTTAGTTTTCATTCACAATCTAAAGTCTCAAGTTTCACCTTCTCTTGAAACACTTGAACATTTTATCCTCATTTCTGATTCATTTAAATAAACTTCAGTCAGCTGATTTACTATCATCACTACTGTATGTAAATCAGCCTCCTTGTGTGTTGCCTCATAAAGAAGTGAAGTGTGTGTGCTATAGGACAGGACTGCTGCTTTTAACTATCTGCTGGGCAGGTGAAGATGATTCACTGATCTTGATTAGACACATTTTTATTTGTGCTTCCAATGAAATGCATGACATGCGAATACTTTTGTCTTGGCAGGTGTTGATGGTCAGACTCTGACAGAATCTGAACCAGTGACTAAAGGCCTGGAGAATCTCACAGACTGACCTGTACAGCCTCTGGATTTAACTTTGGTGGCTACTACATGCACTGGGTCAGACAGGCTCTGGAAAAGGACTGGAGTGGATGGCTTATATCAGCTATAACAGTGGCCACATCTACTACTCTCAGTCAGTCAAAGGCCGGTTCACCATCTCCAGAGACAACAGCAGACAGCAGGTGTATCTGCAGATGAACAGTCTGAAGACTGAAGATTCTGCTGTTTATTATTGTGCTCGAGAGCCACAGTGACTGGAGTTGGTTGAGCAGCTGTACAAAAACCTACAGTATCTTTCAGGCTGCACAAGCATTGAGAATGTATGATGTATTTGATTATATCATTAGTATCAATTATATCTACATTAAAATACATTACATCATGTTTTAATTCTTACATTCTGTATTTATACGTCTTTTGATATCCTATAGTTTCCATGAGAAACATTTCCTGAATGAAACCATGAATTTGTCTTTGTCCCTGCATTATGAAGTCCTGAAAACTGAGGGATGTTATTTCTCAACATGTAACAATATATAGAGGTTTTTCATTGTACAGCAAATACAGTAATCATGTCAGTACAGTAAGTGAACCAGTAATGAATTAATAAATGCAGTACAAAATATTGACAGTAAAACAAAGTTATCAGTGGTTGCATGCAAATGCTGGAATGGATCAAATGTAAAGCAGAGGTGATTTGTTGTCACTCTGCAGATATATAACATTGAACAGACTCTTCTATTGGCTCCAGTCAGACCAACATTGATGCTTCATATGTTTGATTCTATGCAAACTCAGTGAGCTTCCTTCTTACTCAGCTATAAAAACATCACATCAGGCTGTCAGTGGAGTTCACAGCATGTCAGTTTCAACATAAACCATGTTCTCTGTAGCTCTGCTGCTGCTGTTGGCAGCTGGATGTGAGTCTCTCTGGATTTGTCAAAGTCAACACTTCTTCTTTTGTTAATTTCATCTTTTGTTACGGATAATTTTCTCTTTTTAACAGGTGTGAAGTGTGAACAGTTGACACAGCCAGCCTCTGTGACTGTGCAGCCAGGTCAACGTCTGACCATCACCTGTCAGGCCTCTTATTCTGTTGGTAGCCATCACACATTGGATCAGACAGCCTGCAGGGAAAGGACTGGAGTGGATTGGAGCAGCACGTGTTGGATACACACAATTTACAAAGACTCACTGAAGAACAAGTTCAGTATCAGCTTAGACTCTTCCAGCAACACAGTGACTCTAAACGGACAGAATGTGCAGCCTGAAGACACTGCTGTGTATTACTGTGCCAGAGACACACAGTGACACAAAGCATCAGCAGACCTGAACAAAACCCCTCAGTGCCTGAACACTTGTAACATGAAGCCACCAGAGAGGAGCCCTCAGACCACTAATGATTTCAACACCAGCTCACTGTTACAGTACAGAGAGAAACAGACTTCAGATCTTAAATACTCTGATGCTTTAATATCAGTTCTGTAGATATTACCTTTTAAATTATAGAATAAATTCATACTTGATTTTAAAAGTGTGTGATATAAATACAGTACTATATACCCCTATAAAGTCAGATTCTCTTCCATGATATCTGTTACAAAAAATATACATTGATTATGTGAATCATAACTGCATCAGTGATTGAATCAAAAGTGTTTATCCAACTTCATGGTGATAATATCATTCAAAATACAGAAAAGTTAGTTTTCATTCACAATCTAAAGTCTCAAGTTTCACCTTCTCTTAAAACACTTGAACATTTTATCCTCATTTCTGATTCATTTAAATAAACTTCAGTCAGCTGATTCACTATCATCACTACTGTATGTAAATCAGCCTCCTTGTGTGTTGCCTCATAAAGAAGTGAAGTGTGTGTGTGTCAGTGAGAGGACGAAGAGCTCACATCACTTCAGCTTCAACATCAACCATGTTCTCTGTAGCTCTGATACTGCTGCAGCTGGATCCTGTGAGGAGCTTTCAGTGGATTCACACTAATAAACACATTAGAAACACTGAATAGTCAGTGAATGATGGAGATAATGTTGATTTGTGTTTCCACAGGTGTGAACAGTATTGATCTCATCCAGCCAGACTCAATGGTTGTGCAGCCTGGACAGTCTTTGACCATCACCTGTCAGGTCTCTGGTTATTCTTTGACTGATGACAACTATGCAACAGGTTGGATCAGACAGCGTGAAGGAAAACCAATGGACTGGATTATACATCGGTGGGGTGGAGGAAGCGTTTACCAAAATAATGCTCTGAAGAACAAGTTCCTTTACCACACACACACTTCTACAAGCTCAGTGACTTTAACAGGACAGAATCTGCAGCCTGAGGACACAGCTGTGTATCACTGTGTGCGTGCTCCACAGTGATACAAACCACCAACAGACCTGCACAAATACCCAGCAACCATGTGACTCAACCACACACACATGCTGATAATGAGAGATATACATAAAGAAAGTAATGGGGAATTTGTCCCTAAGATAGTTTACTTTAAAATGTGCATCTGTGTCCTTCTTTTATTGGTGTTAATTGATTCACACGACAACAACAACTAATATTAATACCATTACAAATAATAATGATCAATAGTTATAATAGTATTTTACTAAACAAAAGTACTGTATAGTAAATAAAGTAAGTTAAAAATGGCTCCCTCTGTGTTAGGAAGGTTTTCAGGTGATTAGTGTTTCACATTTTGCCAGCTCTAGAAAGACACCACAAAGACACCATCAGCAACTCTCCTAATTTGTAACTGAACAACTGATATAGTTTTACGCACCTATTTGTCTCACTATATTTGCCTGGAGTTTATTATGTGTAGCCTTTGCCTGGTGTGGCTTTGCTCTTTGTCAGGTAGGCTGGCTCATGTTATTCTGTTGACTTCAGGCAGCTTCTGTTTGATTGCTGCTGATAGACAACAACTACCTCACAAAAAAGAGGTTTTTATGACATATGAAGCAGGACCAAGTTTCTGTCTCCTCTGTCACAATGAGGAGAAACTCAGATCTGCGGCTCTCATTAATATTAACTGTCTGACATTCAAACCCTGATCTACAGCTTCATACTCACATCTACTGTCAGTAAGAACATTTTTTTCATCATCTCATACAGTTTACAAGATAAACCGCCAGGAGACTAAAGGACCTGCTGTTTTTTCTTGTGCCTGAGAGACATTGTGATGAAAGCTGAATGAATAAGTGATACTGCAATGAGACAAACTTTCACTTCTTGGGCTGATAGAGGAAAAACTATGTCTTACTTTGCCACATTCTTCTTCTGTGAGCAGTAACCACCTCACTGAGGTGACCAATCACTTCTTAAGCTGACTAATGAGACTGACAGTGCAGCATGTTGTGTCAATTAAGAAGAGGAGAACACTGAACAACATCTTTAATGCTGGTGTCTCAGTCTGTTTTGAACTGTCTCTCTCTCAGAGTCCAGCACTCCTTCACAAACTCCAACTGCTAAAATGCAAATCCACACACTGATGTACAATCCCCACCCATTCTGTCTACACAGTATATATCCACCATAACAGCCTTTACAGTTTTAGACTATTGATTAGTATCAATGCAATTTACATTAAAATACATTACATCATGTTGTCAATTATTATATTCTGTATTATGTCTGTATGTCTTTTGATACCCTATAGTTTCCATTAGAAACATTTCCTGTATGAAACCATGAATTCATCTTTGTCCCTGCATTATGAAGGCCTGAAAACTGAGGGATATTCTTTCTAAACATAAAAGATATACAGTGGAGAGGTTTTTCATATTGTATAGCAAATACAGTGATCATGTCATAAATATCATGATATAAATATTGACAGTAAAACAAAGTTAGCAATGGTTGCATGCAAATGCTTGAATATGGATCAAATGTAAAGCAGAGGTGATTTGTTGTCACTCTGCAGATATAATAACACTGAACAGACTCTTCTATTGGCTCCAGTCAGACCAACATTGGTGCTTCATACGTTTGATTGTATGCAAACTCAGTGAGCTTCCTTGTTACTCAGCTATAAAAACATCACATCAGGCTGTCGTGGAGTTCACAGCACGTCACTTTCAACATAAACCATGTTCTCTGTAGCTCTGCTGCTGCTGTTGGCAGTGGATGTGAGTCTCTCTGGATTTGTCAAAGTCAGCACTTCTTCTTTTGTTAATTTCATCATTTGTTACAAAACGTTTTTCTTTTTAACAGGTGTGAAGTGTCAACAGTTGACACAGCCAGCCTCTGTGACTGTGCAGCCAGGTCAACGTCTGACCATCACCTGTCAGGTCTCTTATTCTGTGAGCAGCTATCGCACAGCTTGGATCAGACAGCCTGCAGGGAAAGGACTGGAGTGGATTGGAGGAGCACATGCTGGATACCCAACATATTACAAAGATTCACTGAAGAACAAGTTCAGTATCAGCTTAGACTCTTCCAGCAACACAGCGACTCTTAACGGACAGAATGTGCAGCCTGAAGACACTGCTGTGTATTACTGTGCCAGAGAGCCACAGTGACACAAAGCATCAGTAGACCTGAACAAAAACCCCTCAGTGCCTGAACACTTGTAATATGAAGCCACCAGAGGAGGAGCCCTCAGACCACTAATGATTTCAACACCAGCTCACTGTTGTTTATTGTTACAGTAAAAAAGGAAGCAGGCTTTAGCTTGTATAAATGGTTCTTAAAGAAATCTAAAAGCAGCTGTCTTCCTCAATTTTAAAATACGCTAACATACAATAACCGATACATCACTGTATGTATATATTTTTTAGATAGAATAATTCAGTTTTCAACTTTTTGTAACTCCTAATCTAACTTTATTACAAATGAATCCTCAAAAGAACAGTTTTTATTCCATGAAATTGTTTTTAAAACAAAATAAAAAAAAATGCAGTTCTTGTCTGAATCATAATTGCATTGTGAATGACTATAGATTATAGTGATTATAGTCTTGAGCCAACTTCATGGTGACGTTAAATAGTCAATCTGCAGAAAGGTTTTTTGTCAGAAGTTCAAGATCCTGTTACAATCAATAAGACGAACCCAAAAGCAGAACACACACTCGGAAAGACAGTGGTAAAAAATGGGGTTATATTGCCAGGATTATGAATGTAGCCGTAGAGGAAAATCCGTGAAAGGGAGGCTGAGGGGAGTTAGCTAATGGCAGGTCAGCAACACAAGGTTGGAGGGGTTTGGCTGGCTGGGAGCGTGGCAGAAAACAAACAAGCGGACAAATGAGGCAAACACAAGGTAAGTATCCAGGAGAAAATTCACAAACAAAAGTCTATACGTTGAATTCACAATTCCACAGCGGCCTGAAGCGTAACAAGACTCAACAGCCTGGTGAGTATCGCAGAGGAGAGTTGGTGTTTTATACTGCAAGGCTGATCACTGGATGGTCCTCAGGTGAGCAGCAGGGAGCAGGTGAGTTGAATGAATGTAACCAGGAGAGTGAGGGCTTTACCACTCCACAGCACAGACACACAGAGAGACAGACAGGGGGAGGGGAAACAGAGGGCAAGGAAAAACCAAACACAGGGAAACTAGTGACACAGCCAGGGCCGTGACAGTTCCACCTTCTCTTTGTGTGAGATGTACCTTTGTATGTGTAATGCTGCGTAGTTTATGAGCCTTAATAAAGAAATGTAGTTACTATTTTAGTAAGAAAACACTGACACTGTTTTACTAATAAACTAATCCTCCCTCATTCTTCACCTCATGTCTTCAATATGTTTGTAGCCATTAGTCTGCCCAGGAATGAGTCCTGAAACCCACAAGTGAGTTCACATTTCAGCACTCCTATTTATCTAATTTGTATCTGTTTGATGTCCTCTGGATTACATGCCTGTGTGTGGGTTTTGTTTACCTCATGAGCAGTGTTATTTTCTGCTTCTAGGAAGTGACAAACATGGCTGTCTAAAACTGCCTGTTTTCACATGATAAAATGTAGGACGTAAAAAACTCCAGTGAATCATGTCCTTCAGGCCCCTGATCACCACAGGACACCTGGCATAAACCAGCTGCACATACCAGCAAGGGACAGCTCTCTCCTCCCTGTGAGGAGGAGTCAATGCAAAACTCAGATATCTTCCACCTCTACTTATCTGACTGCAGAGAGGAGGACAGAGAACAGTGGACACACAGTTTAACATGATGGACTATAGGACAGGACTGCTGCTTTTAACTATCTGCTGGGCAGGTTAAGGTTTTCATAGGCCCTAATTTTCAATTGCTTTCATTTGTGTCATCAGCTTATTTAACTGTATATTTTTTTTTATCATCCTGACAGGTGTTGATGGTCAGACTCTGACTCAGTCTGAGCCAGTGATTAAAAGACCTGGAGAATCTCACAGACTGACCTGTACAGCATCTGGATTCATGTGGCTCACATTCAGCAGCTACCATATGAACTGGGTCAGACAGGCTCCTGGAAAAGGACTGGAGTGGGTTGCTTACATAAGCACAGGCAGTTCTCCTATCCATTACTCCCAGTCAGTCCAGGGTAGATTCACCATCTCCAGAGATGACTCCAGCAGTAAAGTCTATCTACAGATGAACAGTCTGAAGAGTGAGGACACAGCAGTGTATTACTGTGCCAGAGAGACACAGTGAGAGACAATAATAGGAGACTCATACAAAAACTACTTCCTCTATTTACTACCATCACTAGGATCATTCAGTTGTCCCTGTATCACTCTTTTCACTTTTTTGCAATAATGTTAACTAAATTGTCCGTAATAATAAGATGAACTTGGCTCCATATGTCATCATGAGCACATGCATGAAGATCATGCAAAAAAATATATTTTGGTAACACTGAAAAATAGAAAGTTTCCACCTGATTTTCAGATTGTGCGTCCATAGTGTTTTTATGAAAATGACTTTTCTATATAAAAACAACCTCCTCATACAGTCTTGAAGTTAACACATTTTACAGCCATATGAAAGGAAAAAAATCTTTTCCTGACGCATTTAGATATTTAAGAGGTCAAAACTTGTTGCCACTTTTTCTCTCTTGTTTTTCAAATATCCTCTTACTTGATACATTATTTTTGTATCTCTGCACATTCATCAAGCATTTAACAAAAAACACAGTAAAGGTGACTTGTTCACAAAAGGGCCAAAGACAGCCCAACAATCTGCATCTACATCTCTGCTAATCAAGACACAATCATGTCTGTTTATTATGTGGAATGAAGAGAGTCAGAATGAGTGTAAATTAATATTGCAGTTTCTTTAATGAAATCACTAGAGGGCAGTCAGCGTCAAGTTTATCTTTCCTCTGTTACTAAAGGAGACACTCATCTGCTGTTCTCACTGATCTTAACTGACTGATACTCAAACCCTGGACTGAACTAAAGCTTAATGCTTTAAATACAGATGTTTTTCATATTTGAAGAAATTATGGTGATATGTCAGTGAAAGGATCATTGTTACGTTTTGACTGCAGATCAATAGATCTATCAAAAAAGATGTGAGAGAATAATAAAAGTTTGATGCAATAAAGTTATCTGTGTCTGAATATGAAGGAAATGTAGCTACATCTCTAGATGTGCAGGAATATATGTGTCTTTATTTGGTCTGTGTCACATTTTCATATATATTCCATATAAATGCATATAACAAACCAAATAAAAAAACAAATTTAAAACACATATAAATCACAAAGCATGATGTTTGATTAGGACTGCTGTTGATTTCTGACACAACAACACATATGAAGGGAAACTGTGTTGAATATTACAAAAAAATAACTCATAAATATATGAGTCACCACTTTGCAGTTTGTCTCACATTTCAGTTCCTGTGCAGCTGTTTCAAACATCTGCAAACACCGAAACAGCATCAGATTGAAGTTGTGATATTACTTACATGATCCTGGGTACTGTCACTGTATAGTGAGTGAGCAAATGATTTTGAATTAATGCTGCAACTGCAAGAAAAGTTGTGCTCATACACTGAGATACACTGAACACTGAACTTGACATACACTGAACAGACTCTTCTATTGGCTCCAGTCAGACCACATTGATGCTTCATATGTTTGATTCTATGCAAACTCAGTGAGCTTCCTTGTTACTCAACTATAAAACATCACATCAGGCTGTCAGTGGAGTTCACAGCACGTCAGTTTCAACATAAACCATGTTCTCTGTAGCTCTGCTGCTGCTGTTGGCAGCTGGATGTGAGTCTCTCTGGATTTGTCAAAGTCAACACTTCTTCTTTTGCTCTATAACTTTTAACATTCTTTTTTTTTAACAGGTGTGAGTGTGAACAGTTGACACAGCCAGCCTCTGTGACTGTGCAGCCAGGTCAACGTCTGACCATCACCTGTCAGGTCTCTTATTCTGTGGACAGCTACTTCACAAATTGGATCAGACAGCCTGCAGGGAAAGGACTGGAGTGGATCAGTCGTGACACCACTGTCAAAGATTCACTGGAGAGCAAGTTCAGTATCAGCTTAGACTCTTCCAGCAACACAGTGACTTTAAACGGACAGAATCTGCAGCCTGAAGACACTGCTGTGTATTACTGTGCCAGAGACACACACAGTGACACAAAGCATCAGTAGACCTGAACAAAAACCCCTCAGTGCCTGAACACTTGTAACATGAAGCCACCAGAGGAGGAGCCCTCAGACCACTAATGATTTCAACACCAGCTCACTGTTACAGTACAGAGAGAAACAGACTTCAGATCTTAAATACTCTGATGCTTTAATATCAGTGTCTGTAGATATTACCTTTTAAATTATAGAATAAATTCATACTTGATTTTAAAAGTGTGTGATATAAATACAGTACTATATACCCCTATAAAGTCAGATTCTCTTCCATGATATCTGTTACAAAAAATATACATTGATTATGTGAATCAACTGCATCAGTGATTGAATCAAAAGTGTTTATCCAACTTCATGGTGATAATAATCATTCAAAATACAGAAAAGTTAGTTTTCATTCACAATCTAAAGTCTCAAGTTTCACCTTCTCTTAAAACACTTGAACATTTTATCCTCATTTCTGATTCATTTAAATAAACTTCAGTCAGCTGATTTACTATCATCACTACTGTATGTAAATCAGCCTCCTTGTGTGTTGCCTCATAAAGAAGTGTGTGTGTGTGTGCGTCAGTGAGAGGACAGAAGAGCTCACATCAGTTCAGCTTCAACATCAACCATGTTCTCTGTAGCTCTGATACTGCTGCTGGCAGCTGGATCCTGTGAGGAGCTTTCAGTGGATTCACACTAATAAACACATTAGAAACACTGAATAGTCAGATGAATGATGGAGATAATGTTGATTTGTGTTTCCACAGGTGTGAACAGTATTGATCTCATCCAGCCAGACTCAATGGTTGTGCAGCCTGGACAGTCTTTGACCATCACCTGTCAGGTCTCTGGTTATTCTTTGACTGATAACAGCTATGCAACAGGTTGGATCAGACAGCGTGAAGGAAAACCAATGGACTGGATTTCCTATCAGTGGGGAACAAGCGGCCTTTATCAAAATGCTGCTCTGAAGAACAAGTTCAGCTACAGCAGAGACACTTCTGCCAGCAGAGTGACATTAACAGGACAGAATCTGCAGCCTGAGGACACAGCTGTGTATTACTGTGTGCGTTACCCCACAGTGATACAAACCACCAACAGACCTGCACAAATACCCAGCAACCATGTGACTCAACCACACACACGTGCTGATGAAGATATGTTTAAAGAAAGTCATGGGCAGTTTGTCCCTGAATAGTTTACTTTAAAATGTGTATATGTGGGGGGTTTTTTGTTTTCATTTTTTTAAAATGATACATGCAACAACAACAAAAACTTAAAATAATGATAAGTAGCAGTGGTAGTATTTTAGTAAACAAAAGTCTATTAAATACGTAAATTAAAAAATGGCTCCCTCTGTGTTAGGAAGGTTTTCAGGTGCTAAGTGTTTCACATTTTGCCAGCTCTGGTAGAAAGACACCACAAAGACACCATCAGCAACTCTCCTAATTTGTAACTGAACAACTGATATAGTTTTACGCACCTATTTGCCTCACTATATTTGCCTGGAGTTTATTATTTGTGCCTTTGCCTGGTGTGGCTTTGCTCTTTGTCCAGGTAGGCTGGCTCATGTTATTCTGTTGACTTCAGGCAGCTTCTGTTTGTCTGCTGCTGATAGACAACAACTACCTCACATAAAAAGAGGTGTAAATAAACAAGAATAAAATGCATTATGTTTTTCATTTTCAATATCCAAAGCTAATAAAAGAAGTTCAGAGCTGTAATGATGAACAATAATTTAAATGTTAGTCCTCTAAACATGTGTGACAACATGCATCTTCTGCTGTGAGGAGCACAGGGCTTTAAACAACTCTCTAACCTTTACTGAATGTTAAAAGTATCTACCATCCCTGTTTTAAAACTCTAGAGTGCAGACAAAATCTGGCTTTAACACTTATCCTAGTGACATCTATAAACAGGAAGAAATGACAGAGAAGGAAAGAAGTGATTGTTTTTACTTAATTGTTTTCAGCTCTTAATGTGCCAGATATTAATGTCCTCCTCCTAATGATCACCTGTTACCACCTTTCTGCCATGAAATAACCATAAATCTGTCACAATGCCAAATCCAGGCGTGCTGTGCATCACTGTGAGGAGGAGTCAATGCAAAACTCAGATATCTTCCACCTCTACTTATCTGACTGCAGAGAGGAGGACAGAGAACAGTGGACACACAGTTTAACATGATGGACTATAGGACAGGACTGCTGCTTTTAACTATCTGCTGGGCAGGTGAAGGTTTTACCTGATCTTGACTTGACACAGTTCTCATTTGTGTTTCTGGCATGTCATGATTTTCTTTGCTGTCTTGACAGGTGTTGATGGTCAGACTCTGACAGAATCTGAACCAGTGATTAAAAGGCCTGGAGAATCTCACAGACTGACCTGTACAGCCTCTGGATTTAACTTTGGTGGCTACTGGATGGCCTGGATCAGACAGGCTCCTGGAAAAGGACTGGAGTGGGTTGCCGCTATTTATGATAGTAGCAACATCCACTACTCTCAGTCAGTTCAAGGCCGGTTCACCATCTCCAGAGACAACAGCAGACAGCAGGTGTATCTGCAGATGAACAGTCTGAAGACTGAAGATTCTGCTGTTTATTATTGTGCTCGACAGCCACAGTGACTGGAGTTGGTTGAGCAGCTGTACAAAAACCTACAGTGCTCATTCTTACTGTGCTGAAAGACAACAAGAAAGAATTTTATTCATATTTTTATCTTGTGCTGTTGTATTTTTTAATAAAATCTAAAAGAAACAACGTCATCTAGCAACAATTAAACACAGAAATTAAACAAAATATCTTGTTTTTTATCACTACTACCTCACATAAACACATAAACAATCTGCTGAAATCAATGTACAGTATGATTGAAAGAAATGCTACATGTACATATTTAAGCCACATAAATGTATTTTATTATGACATATGAAGCAGGACACAACACTGTAGTGAAAGATCATGCTGCAGTTCTTCATATAAGAACCTCTTTGTTCTTGTGCCTGAGAGACATTGTGATGAAAGCTGAATGAATAAGTGATACTGCAATGAGACAAACTTTCATTCTTGGGCTGATAGAGGAAAAACTATGTCTTACTTTGTCACATTCTTCCTCTGTGAGCAGTAATCCACCTCAAAATTCTGCTGTTTATTACTGTGCTCGGCACACACAGTGACTGGAGTTGGTTGAGCAGCTGTACAAAAACCTGCAGTATCTTCCAGGCTGCACAAGCATTGAGAATTTGTAATGTAGGCTATTTTTCATACTATTAGTATTAATATTGTAAACATTAAATATACATTACATAATGTTTCAGTTTTCATATATTTATATTATGTCTTATAACATCCCATCATTTTTGTCCCTGCATTATAAAGACCTGAAAATAAACCGAATAGAAACCACAGTAAAGAACACTAGCTCATGAACTAAAGCTTAATAATTTGTATAGAGAGGTTTTTCACATTCAAATTGTATTAATATGATAATCAAAGAATTATTATTGTGTCTGCAGAGAAATATCCAGAAAAGATGTGAGACAATACTGACAGTTTGTTGCAATAAAGGAATGTGCATATATATGTGACACAACCACACAGATGAAGGTAATCAGTGTTGATTAACACAAAAAGTAACTCAGAAATGTAAAAACTACCAAAGTTTTCACCATCATTGAAATATTTATTTTACTGCAGTTTGTGAAACATTTCAGTTCCTGAACAGCTGTTTTCCAACAACTACAAACACTGAAACTTTTAAAAGAATTTATTCAAACCAGCCGCATCAGACTGAAGTTTTTATACTATTTAATTGACATGATTCTGGCTGCTGTCACTTTATGTCTGTGTACAGCAAATACAGTAATCATGTCAGTACAGTAAGTGAACCAGTAAATGAATTAATAAATGCAGTAAGTAGATGATACAAAATTGACAGTAAAACAAAGTTAGCAATGGTTGCATGCAAATGCTGGAATATGGATCAGATGTAAAGCAGAGTTGATTTGTTGTGACTCTGCAGATATAATAAGACTGAACAGACTCTTCTATTGGCTCCAGTCAGACCAACATTGATGCTTCATATGTTTGATTCTATGCAAAGTCAGTGAGCTTCCTTGTTACTCAGCTATAAAAACATCACATCAGGCTGTCAGTGGAGTTCACAGCACGTCACTTTCAACATAAACCATGTTCTCTGTAGCTCTGCTGCTGCTGTTGGCAGCTGGATGTGAGTCTCTCTGGATTTGTCAAAGTCAGCCGTTCTTCTTTTGCTCTATAACTTGATCATTTGTTACAAAACATGTTTCCTTTTAACAGGTGTGAAGTGTGAACAGTTGACACAGCCAGCCTCTGTGACTGTGCAGCCAGGTCAACGTCTGACCATCACCTGTCAGGTCTCTTATTCTGTTAGTGGCTACTGGACACATTGGATCAGACAGCCTGCAGGGAAAGGACTGGAGTGGATTGGAAGCGCAGCTGCTGGATACACCTCAACTTACAAAGATTCACTGAAGAACAAGTTCAATATCAGCACCGACTCTTCCACGAAAACAGTGACTCTAAATGGACAGAATGTGCAGCCTGAAGACACTGCTGTGTATTACTGTGCCAGAGAGCCACAGTGACACAAAGCATCAGTAGACCTGAACAAAACCCCTCAGTGCCTGAACACTTGTAACATGAAGCCACCAGAGGAGGAGCCCTCAGACCACTAATGATTTCAACACCAGCTCACTGTTACAGTACAGAGAGAGAAACAGTCTAAGGATTTCAGAGGAAAGTTGATTTAATCGCAGCTGTTTTCATCAGTTTAAAAACTTGTACTTGGTAATCACTGATACATCAATGTATTTATCATGACAAAAACTAACATGCATTTTTATAAACTGTCAAACAATACATTTTTTAAGTACTGAATAAATGCAGCTGAATTGTTATCGAGGCAGAAGTGACCTTATGTACAGCACTTTGTTTCGACTGTGGTTGTTTTAAAGCGCTTTATAAATAAAGTTGAGTTGAGTTGAGTTGAGTGATTCTTTTTGGTCTAATAAAAGTGTGCATTAGATTTTTCACAAGACAGATTCCAGCCTTTAGCTGCAGACCAAAACACAACTGAAACATGTAGGATGTCAGTTTCCCTTGAACAAAACAAAATCTTAACTTAAATAAGGTAAAGAGGACTGAGATATTGTTTGCTCAACCTCAAATGAAGCCTACATGGTAATTTTCATACTTTATGAGGTGAAACTAATTTTACAAAAATATATCAATATTTTTTTCATTAATTTATTTTATCACCAGTAGCAATATTCCCTGATTAGTAAATCACACTGAACAAAAGCATCTGCCATGTTAAATAAATGTGTTGAAATGTTACAAAATGACTCACGATAAAACAGGGACAATAACAGAACAAACTGTTCATTAAAAAGGAGGAGTCAATGCAAAATTCAGATATCTTCCACCTCTACTTATCTGACTGCAGAGAGGAGGACAGAGAACAGTGGACACACAGTTTAACATGATGGACTATAGGACAGGACTGCTGCTTTTAACTATCTGCTGGGCAGGTGAAGATTTTACCTCATCTTGAGCTGACACAGTTCTCATTTATGTTTCTGACATTTCATGGTTTTCTTTGCTCTCTTAACAGGTGTTGATGGTCAGACTCTGACAGAATCTGAACCAGTGATTAAAAGGCCTGGAGAATCTCACAGACTGACCTGTACAGCCTCTGGGTTGGACTTTGATGGCTACTACATGGCCTGGGTCAGACAGGCTCCTGGAAAAGGACTGGAGTGGGTTGCAGTATCAGTGGTGGCAGTGGCTACATCTATACTCTCAGTCAGTCAAAGGCCGGTTCACCATCTCCAGAGACAACAGCAGACAGCAGGTGTATCTGCAGATGAACAGTCTGAAGACTGAAGATTCTGCTGTTTATTATTGTGCTCGACAGCCACAGTGACTGGAGTTGGTTGAGCAGCTGTACAAAAACTACAGTAACCCCTCTGATGGGCTGATAAACAACAACTGTCTTTGCTTTGGGCTCAAAGGAAATGACTGCATGTGCTAATTTAGGAGCAGTATACAGAATCAGGGGCTGAAGGTGCAGACTCTGACCAAGGCACAATGAATGCACTAAAACACTGAATATGATACTAAGATAGGGAGAAAAGAATAAACCTGATCATGAGACACCACTTTGATCCAAGCGTAATTATAAAACTGGAACAGCAGGACTTCTGAACACTTCACCCAGAGTCCCACAGGCCACTCTTTATCTGATATTGTACCAAATGTAAAAAGACAAAAACAAAACAATAAATAAACATTATAGATCACTGCAGTGAAATAATTGTGTCACCATACAGACTGGAAGAAGACTCAAACAGGTCAGATCTCCTCTCTCTCAGTAGACAGTGACAGAATACAACATCCACAGAGTTCAGACTATTAAACAGACCTAATGAACAAAACGTCATGTGTCTCCATGCTGAGTCCCTCTTTCAAAACTCTAGAGGGCAGTCTAGGACTGACTGAGTTTGACTCATTGACTCATACTGATCATATGATTCAAACACATGCACTAACAGTAAGGTAAATAAAGAACAGAGGTGATTTGAATGCTCTTATCTGACATTAACACATCTACTGATGATGCATATTCACTGCAGCCAACATCAGTATAGAAGAGCGTTAGATAGGCTTGATTTTCCTGAATACAAGATGTATATGACATGGTTTAATAATTTTTCTTTTGTGTATTGTGATGCCCAGAGAGGATGGGGCGAAATGTGCCCTGTTACCATGTAATGGGATGGAAAATAACATCTGATAACTTCATTATAACTTAAACAGTAGCTCTGCCTCTTCACAAATACAAAACAAACTATGTAAATAACTTTTTGTAATTAACCAAAAAGCTCTTCATTGCACCATTAGTTAAAGATTGTCGTTGTCCCGTTATCTTCCATTGGAGCAGAAATGAGTTGCCAGGATATTAATTTTTTACAGTTTCCCGTGTCGTTCTTGTAGAGATACTCTACTTATGTATCTGTGTCACATATTCCCTGTTTAAACCCACAGAGGGAGGTCTATGCAAACTCTTCCTCTCTTATAAACACACCATCAGCAACTTGTGGCAGATCACTGGGACAGTTTGATATATTTCTGAAACACTCAGATCAGAAGCATGAACTACAGTGTTTATCACAGAATGGAAAATACAGTTATCGGAGTTTATTATTTGTAGTTACTATTCATGGTGAGAAACTTAAATCTTGTTTGATGCTTTTAAAAATGTGCAACCTGTGATTATACAAGTTTGATTGATAATGATTGTTTCTTTACTTACAGGAGTTTGGAGTGAGATCAAACTGGACCAGTCTTCCTCTGAGGTGAAAAGACCTGGAGAGACAGTGAAGATGTCATGTATCATTTCTGGTTATGACATGACAGACTACTTTATTCACTGGATTTGACAGAGGCCAGGGAATGCTCTGGAGTGGATTGGGAGGATGAACCCACTTACAAACACTCCAAGCTATGCCAGCTCCTTTCAAAGCCATTGCAGTTTTACTCAAGATGTGCCCAGCAGCACTCAGTACCTCGAGGTCAAGAGCCTGACAACAGAAGATTCTGCTGTTTACTTATATAATATACACACAGTGACTGAAGACAGTGGAACAGCTGCACAAAAACCTCCACAGACAACAAACAGCAATGTGATCTTAATGACATCAGAGTTTTCTCACCACCTGCAAAAGCACTTTGATATATCCACATTAGATTTCTGTAGATTTGACTGTAAACTCATCAGTTCCTCTGAATATCACCCCCTCAAAAACAACAACAACAAAAAAAAAACACAAGTAAAGCACATCAGAACAACGTTTGATCACAGAAATTGGCTGGATCTGAAGATAAATAGAAACCTGAAATGTTCACAATCCAAAACATGTTGAGAACAGTGATTAATGTTAACTTTATGTTAACACTAAAGCCGTTTTGTGGCCATTTAAGTTTTTTTTTTTTTCTGTTTAAACCTGCAAACCAGAAGCATCAGTACTATATATTCAGGCATGCATTTTGTACCATGAAACAAAATTAACGCTTGAATATTTTCTGTAAATGCAGGACATTTCGAAAATGTGACATGTTAGTGGGTAATGAATTAAATGATCACAAGTGATTTGTTGTGACTCTGCAGATATAATAACACTGAACAGACTCTTCTATTGGCTCCAGTTAGACCAACATTGATGCTTCATATGTTTGATTCTATGCAAACTCAGTGTGCTTCCTTGTTACTCAGCTATAAAAACATCACATCAGGCTGTCAGTGGAGTTCACAGCACGTCAGTTTCAACATAAACCATGTTCTCTGTACCTCTGCTGCTGCTGTTGGCAGCTGGATGTGAGTCTCTGGATTTGTCAATGTCAACAGTTCTTCTTTTGTTAATTTCAACATTTATTATAGATAATTTTCTCTTTTAACAGGTGTGAAGTGTGAACAGTTGACACAGCCAGCCTCTGTGACTGTGCAGCCAGGTCAACGTCTGACCATCACCTGTCAGGTCTCTTATTCTGTGGGCAGTGACTACACAGCTTGGATCAGACAGCCTGCAGGGAAAGGACTGGAGTGGATTGGAGCAGCACGTGTTCGATCCACCTCATACTACAAAAATTCACTGAAGAACAAGTTCAGTATCAGCTTAGACTCTTCCAGCAAGACAGTGACTCTAAACGGACAGAATGTGCAGCCTGAAGACACTGCTGTGTATTATTGTGCCAGAGAGCCACAGTGACACAAAGCATCAGTAGACCTGAACAAAAACCCCTCAGTGCCTGAACACTTGTAACATGAAGCCACCAGAGGAGGAGCCCTCAGACCACTAATGATTTCAACACCAGCTCACTGTTACAGGCAGTTTCAAACAGCACAAGCTAAAAGCAGCAACACAGCACACAACATTAAATTCATTCAGTGTTTTGCTCAAAACAAATGAAACAAATTCTGTTCTTATGACACAATAATATAACTTCAGGTGACAAGACGTGTTGTTTGCTCATCTCAAACCAAGCCTACAAGGTGATTTTCATTCATCATTTAAAACCTTTTCTTTGTTGTTGTTGTTTTGATGATGAAACTATAATAACTTCTATTTAAACACAGTAGCAATATTCCATAATTTGTATATTGCCTCAGAAAAAAACATCTTTGTGTAAATAAACATGTTTACATATTACAGTCAAACAAGGATGATAGTGACATCAGGTAAGAAACATAAACAAAAATCAAAATTTTAACACAGATGTCACTGTTTAATGTGACATTAAACAGAGGACGCTGTCAGAAAGGAGGAGTCAATGCAAAACTCCGATATCTTCCACCTCTACTTATCTGACTGCAGAGAGGAGGACAGAGAACAGTGGACACACAGTTTAACATGATGGACTATAGGACAGGACTGCTGCTTTTAACTATCTGCTGGGCAGGTGAAGATTTTACCTGATCTTGAGCTGACATAGTTCTTAATTGTGTTTCTGACATATTTCACACTATTGTTTTTATTTTACAGGTGCTGATGGTCAGACTCTGACAGAATCTGAACCAGTGATTAAAAGGCCTGGAGAATCTCACAGACTGACCTGTACAGCCTCTGGGTTGACATTCAGCAGCTACGCTATGGCCTGGGTCAGACAGGCTCCTGGAAAAGGACTAGAGTGGATCGCTTCTATCAGCTATGACAGTGGCAGCATCGACTACTCTCAGTCAGTCAAAGGCCGGTTCACCATCTCCAGAGACAACAGCAGACAGCAGGTGTATCTGCAGATGAACAGTCTGAAGACTGAAGATTCTGCTGTTTATTATTGTGCTCGAGACACACAGTGACTGGAGTTGGTTGAGCAGCTGTACAAAAACCTACAGTGCTCATTGTTACCAAAGTTATGTCCAGACTCAAAGTTGTTCTAGAAACCTACAGATTACAACACTCTAAGAGAGCCACTAATGCTTGAGCCGTAAAATATCTCTTAACACAGATCTGACTGTGGAAATTATATTACTAAATCGTCATATCTTGCTTATTCCACAACAGAACATCATTGAAACAGCTCCTCAGAGAAGACAGCAGCTGAACAAATGAACCATAAACATCATTTGTGCAGCAGTTTAATGGTTTTGCTAATTGTCTAACCTGAGATTTACAAGTCTTTTTACTTGTTATAGTTGGCAGGAGTTTGGAGTGGGGTCAAAACAACAATGTCCAATGACTATGGAGTGAGAGAATAAATGGATGTTTGAACTATAATTCAGCTGTACACTTGTTAACTGTCCTTATTGTCTGCTGTTTATTTTACTCTTCTTCATGATATAAAAGAGCACTTTCATAGATACATTTTAACAGATAATCCAGCAGACATCTTCCTGTGCAATACAGCTATTTTTGTGATTGCATATCGTCACACAGGTTTCAGTTCCCATGTAGCTAAAATCCTCTGGAGGCTCCAAGTTTCTCTGTATGTCTGTGGCTTTAAACTGCCACAACCTGAATACTGAAACCTTTAACAGTTAAAAATAAGACAACCTGCAGGAAAAGCTCTGGGATGGATGAGGAGAGGCCTCTCTGCTGCCACAAGAAACACTTCTGCCAGCAGTGTAAGAGGCTGTGTAGAAATCAGTAGAGATGATAGCAACAGCATGGTGTATCTGAGACTGTCCAACTTAAAGCCAGAGGACTCTGCTGTGTGTTACTGTGCCAGAGACTCACGCTCGTCAAAGGAAGCAGAGAGTTCAAAAACCTCCACAGACATTTTTACAAACACCAACAGGTGGCAGTAGAAGATAAGAAGTCAAATGACACGAAGGAGCGTATGACAGTGTCTCCACACTTTGTTCATAGAGTTTATGCTCCACACACACATACAGTAGATTCACACTATGAAAACAACAGCTGATGTTGTGCTTTGTTACTTCTGTTTCTTAGTGTGATATTTAACATAGTATTTTCTACAGCAGTTATGGTTCATAATGTTTCCATGACTGATTGTTTTAAATCAGGTGTTACAAATATATGTGGTCATGTCTGTGCATAATGTTTCCAATACTTAAATGGTCCAACAAAAGCTGCTGAGGAGAATAAATAAATACATCTGTTTTGAGTATAAACATTTCCATTGAATCAATTGAAAAGAATCTTCATCATTAAAATCTGAATATGAAAGAATGATCTAAATCATATCTTATCCAGAGATGTGATGTGTTTGTCTTTGAGGAGGAGTCAATGCAAAACTCTGACCTCTTCCATCTCTACATATGTGTTGCAGAGTGAAGGACAGACACTAAATCACTGACATACACACTGTAGACTGGACAGAGACACCTGGCTTTTACAATGATCACACCTGATTACTGGGTTGTTTTTTTCATCCTGTCAATTAACTGGGCAGGTAAGAACTGTTATTGTTTTTCTGACAAACCTCGTGGTACAATACAATATGGCTGCATGACAGTAACTGATGAGCTGTTTCAATGTCTGTAGGTACTGAGGCTCAAACACTGACTGAGTCTGAACCAGCGATTAAAAGGCCTGGAGAATCTCACAGACTGACCTGTACAGCCTCTGGATTCACATTCAGGAGCTATGACATGAACTGGGTCAGACAGGCTCCTGGAAAAGGACTGGAGTGGATTGCCTGGATTGATGATGGCAGCGGTAGCAGCAAATCCTACTCTCAGTCAGTTCGAGGCCGGTTCACCATCTCCAGAGACAACAGCAGACAGCAGGTGTATCTGCAGATGAACAGTCTGAAGACTGAAGATTCTGCTGTTTATTATTGTGCTCGAGAGCCACAGTGACTGGAGTTGGTTGAGCAGCTGTACAAAAACCTACACCACTTCTTTCCGGCTGGCAGAGCCAAAGCATGAAATACTTTTGAAAGTGAAAGTGCTGATAGTAAGAGATAGAAATAAATGACGTTATTGGCAGTTTGTCCCTGATATATGTTCTATATTTTATTGGTGTAAGTGAACTGCCAGACATATCAATGATTTCCCACAGTTATATGACTATTTCTCTGCAGCTTTGCAACACTGTGATCCCTTTACATGGACACATTCATCCCTACAGACACCAGACGACATATGATGTTATAGCAGCTTCTGGTAGGTACATTAAACCTGACAGAAAAAAAGACACGTCTGTAATTAGTGTGCTGGCAAAATATTTAGTATAAAGGCTGAACAAGTCTCACCATGTCAGAGTCTTTTCAGAGCTCTTTTTAACATCAGAATATCAAACAGTTTTATATTTTCTCTTTGAGGCCATCCACTTCTGTGAGATTGTATCAGACACATGGACACAAAGGCTGGTTTATCTCTAATACTCATGGTTGTGTTTTTTACTCACTGATCAGTCTGTGTTATATGTAAAACCACAAGTCAGAAATTATCACTGATTGTTCCACAACTCACCCCAAATTAACTGCATGTGAAGAAATTATTAAGAGTTCTGTTCTGAGTGATCTCTGTCTTTGTGTCTTGTTCAGCCACTAATGATGTCAAAATAAAAAAGCACTGTGAGGAGGAGTCCATGCAAATCTTCATCTCCTCCATCTTTATTTATCTCACTGCAGACTGAAGAAGAGAGACCAAACCACTGACCAGACATACAAGACATTTCCACCATGACTTCAGCTACATGTATAATGTTTCTGATGCTATCATGGATTTCTGGTGAATACATACTTCTGCACTCCTCCTGTTCTTTGAAAAGGTTCATCTTTCAGCTCTGTGATGATAACACTACTTTTCTCTCCAGGTGTTTGCAGTCAGACTCTGACTGAGTCTGAACCAGTGGGAAAGCACCCTGGAGAATCCCACAAACTCACCTGTACATATGCAGGAATATCAGATAGCAACGCAGCTATTGCCTGGATCAGACAAGCTGAAGGAAAAGGACTGGAGGGGGTTGCCTACATTTCTGCTCCGAGTGGAAGCGATAAATATTATTCCACGTCAGTCAAGAATCGCTTCACCATTTCCAGAGACAACAACATGGACCAGGTGTATCTGCAGATGAACAGCTTGACGGCTGAAGATTCTGCTGTTTATTATTGTGCTCGAGAGCCACAGTGACACAGGAAGCCACAGAGCTGTACAAAAACTCAACATGTCAAACTAAGTCAATACTAGGCATTCTGCTTTTCACTTTCACAGAATCAGCTTCAGTTCAACATCTTCAACACACTCAGAGAAACACAGTCTCAATAAAACCTTCTCATTCAGACAATTTTTATTGCAGCTCTGGTGTTCTCCAATATGTAGTTGAGACTGGGAACATTAAATATTCCTTTCACCTAAGTGTAACTGAAATGTTTAAAGTTTTGTGAAAAATAAGAATATTAGGCTTTAAGTTATTAATTCAATAGATATTTTTTTCTTTACATGTCAAAACAAAGGTTCATAACTCACAGCTCTGACTAGATGTGACAGGACAGTTCATCCTTCTTTTATAGCCTCTCAGTGTCCTTCTCTATGCAAAGTGAACTTCCTCACAGTCTGCTATAAAGACTTGATATCATGCTGTCAGCTGCAGCAGAAGAAGAGAAGCTCCCATCAGATCACCTTCAATACCAACCATGTTCTCTGTAGCTCTGCTGCTGCTGCTGGCTGCTGGATCCTGTGAGTCTCACTGAGGCAGAGACACTGACAGTATGATCACAGCACACTGACTGTTCACTCTTATTACACTCATTCAATATTCAACATGTTTTCCTCCACAGGTGTGAAGTGTGAACAGTTGACACAGCCAGCCTCTGTGACTGTGCAGCCAGGTCAACGTCTGACCATCACCTGTCAGGTCTCTTATTCTGTGAGCAGCTACTGGACACATTGGATCAGACAGCCTGCAGGGAAAGGACTGGAGTGGATTGGAGGAGCACTTGCTGGATATACCCCAGCTTACAAAGATTCACTGAAGAACAAGTTCAGTATCAGCACAGACTCTTCCAGGAAGACAGTGACTCTAAACGGACAGAATGTGCAGCCTGAAGACACTGCTGTGTATTACTGTGCCAGGAAAGCCACAGTGACACAAAGCATCAGTAGACCTGAACAAAAACCCCTCAGTGCCTGAACACTTGTAACATGAAGCCACCAGAGGAGGAGCCCTCAGACCACTAATGATTTCAGCACCAGCTCACTGTTACAGTACAGAGAGAAACACACTTTAGATTTTATAAACGGTTCTTATTTAAATCATTTTAGATATTCTGACATCACAGTCACAAGAACTGATGCAGCATTATATGCATAAATAACCTTTTAAGTGATAACAAATTAAGGTCACAACTTAACTTAGTTTTAAAGCTCATCATCCAACTATAGTAGAAATCGATCAGTCAAAAGTCAGTTTTCTTCCATAATGTCACCATTGTTAGTTATTTTAAGTTGATATTAGAATTATAACTGTGTTAGTGACTGGCTCAGTATTTAGCCAACTTCATAGCAGTGTTAATTATTCAAAATAGAGAAAAGTGCGTTTTCATTGCCAATCTAAATTGTGTTTGTCAGATATATAAGTTCCACCTTCTCTTTGTGTGTGATGAAGAACAATACGTGAACATTTTGTCTTCATTTTGATTCGTTTTGAATTTAGAAAAAAAAAAAATTTTTAACTTGATTTAATAGCAGCTGTTTTCATCAGTTTCAAAACCTGAACTTTTTCGTCACAGATACATGAAAGTATTTATTCATGACAAGAACTGATATACACTTTTATAAACTGTCAAACAATAAACTTTTCAAGTAATAAATAAATGCAGCTGAATATTCTTCAGAACCGGAAGTGATTCATTTTGGTCGAATAAAACTGTGCATTAGATTTTTCATAAGAAAAATCCTCCCAGTCGAAGATGCAGACCAAACACAACTGAAAACATGTGGAAGTCAGTTTCCCTTGAAAAGAATACATGAAATTCTATTTTTAATGTTGTCAGAAAAAATCTTAACTTAAAAAAAGTTAAGATTTCATCACGAATGAAGTCTACGTGGTGACTGTCATACTAATGAGCTGACACCAATTTTATAACATCATGAATAACTTTTTAAATTTTATCACCAGTAGCATTATTCCATTATTAGTTAGTTGCTTTGAAGAAATGCATCTGCCATGTTAAATAAATGTGTTGAAATGTTACAATACAATAACAGATGCAAAACTCAGATATCTTCCACCTCTACTTATCTGACTGCAGAGAGGAGGACAGAGAACAGTGGACACACAGTTTAACATGATGGACTATAGGACAGGACTGCTGCTTTTAACTATCTGCTGGGCAGGTGAAGGTTTTACCTGATCTCTCTGACATAGCTTTTAATTGTATTACAACTAAATTCATGTGACTTGTTTTTATATCTTGACAGGTGTTGATGGTCAGACTCTGACAGAATCTGAACCAGTGATTAAAAGGCCTGGAGAATCTCACAGACTGACCTGTACAGCCTCTGGATTCACACTCAGCAGCTACCCTATGAACTGGGTCAGACAGGCTCCTGGAAAGGGACTAGAGTGGATTGCTTTTGTACACACGGGTAGTACTTCTACCTATTACTCCCAGTCAGTCCAGGGTAGATTCACCATCTCCAGAGATGACTCCAGCAGTAAAGTCTATCTACAGATGAACAGTCTGAAGAGCGAGGACACAGCAGTGTATTACTGTGCCAGAAGAGACACAGTGAGAGACAATAATAGGAGACTCATACAAAAACTACTTCCTCTATTTAACCACTGAGAACACTCAGTTGTCGAAGTATCACTTTTTTTGTATTAAGCCTACTGATTGTTCTTAAAAGGTTTTTCATTTAACAGGATCTGTTTTCATCAGCTGAAATACTCGTATGTTATAATCACTGAAACATCACTGTGTATATCGAACACTTATTTAAACTACTATACACTATTAAACATTTAACTTCTCAAGACAGTAAATTATGCTAAGTTGTTTTCAGAAGCTGAATGTTTGTTCTGAATTTATAAAATTGATATTTGGTCTAATAATACTGTGCACGATTTATTGTCAAGAAAAATTCCAAACAGTAAAAGCTACAAGCCAAAACACAGCACACAACTGAGACGTGTTAGATGTCAGAGTTTCCCTTGAAACAGATGCATGGATTTCTGTTCTTATTACTGCCACAAAATATCAACTTGCCTCTCTCTAACTAAGCCTTCGAGGTGATTTTCATGAAACATACACTGAAACGTCCTTTTGTCATTCTTTTTTTTTTTTCTTTTTCTTTTTTGGTGACAGTAATGTTAAGATGTTTTTATACACAGTAGCAACATCCCATACTTTGTGTGTTGCATGAAAAAAAAGTCTTAAATACAGTAAGTAAATAAATATGTTTACATATTAGAAAGTGACTTACAGTAAAACAAGGATGAAAGTGACATCAGGTAAGAAACAAACAAAATCAAATATTAACACAGATGTGAACTTTGTCTTTCGTAGAAGACAACCCAAAATATGTGTAGTTAGACAAACGCCTTGAAATAAAAACAGATTTTAAATTTAATTTAATTATTTTTTAAATTTTAAATACTTTGCTAATCCCCGAGGGGAAATTAAATTTTTCACTCTGTTGTCAATTACACACAGGTCCGAAAACACACATGCACAAACTGGACCAATACACGCACTAAGTGGAGAGATGTCAGAGTGGGCTGCCCATGACAGGTGCTCCGAGCAGTTGGGGGGTCCGGTGCCTTGCTCAGGGGCACCTCAGCAGTGCCCAGGAGATGAACTGGCACCTGTCCAGCTACCAGTCCACACTCCATATTTTGGTCTGGATGGGGACTTGAACAGACAACCCTCCGGTTCCCAAACCAAGTCCCTATGGACAGAGCTACTGCCACCCTCTTTGTTTTTGAGGAGAAATTAAACAGACGACACTGTCAGAAAGGAGGAGTCAACGCAAAACTCAGATATCTTCCACCTCTACTTATCTGACTGCAGAGAGGAGGACAGAGAACAGTGGACACACAGTTTAACATGATGGACTATAGGACAGGACTGCTGCTTTTAACTATCTGCTGGGCAGGTGAAGATGATTCACTGATCTTGACTTGACACAGTTCTCATTTGTGTTTCTGACATGTCATGGTTTTCTTTGATGTCTTGACAGGTGTTGATGGTCAGACTCTGACAGAATCTGAACCAGCGATTAAAAGACCTGGAGAATCTCACAGACTGACCTGTACAGCCTCTGGATTTTCACTCAGTAGCCACTGGATGCACTGGGTCAGACAGGCTCCTGGAAAAGGACTGGAGTGGATCGCTGCTGATGCTGGTGGTAGCAGCAAATACTACTCTCAGTCAGTTCAAGGCCGGTTCACCATCTCCAGAGACAACAGCAGACAGCAGGTGTATCTGCAGATGAACAGTCTGAAGACTGAAGATTCTGCTGTTTATTATTGTGCTCGAGACACACAGTGACTGGAGTTGGTTGAGCAGCTGTACAAAAACCTACAGTGCTCCTTTTGGGGTGATAGAAGAAAAGCATGAAGTAATTTTACAGTATTCATATCATACGCATAATTTTGTTTTTGTATTTTTGTTTATGTTATGTTCCTCTGTTATCAGTTACTCATAAAAGATAAGAAAACAGCTGGTTGCTGGTTGAATCACTGCAAATATTTCAGCAAGATGCATTTTTGTCGTTGCTCATGCTTCTTGTTGGGCTGAGAGACGCTGTACAGCCTCACATCATGTCTTCCAGTGGAGTCATTCAGAACATCAGGTGTGAAGTGTGAACAGTTGACACAGCCAGCCTCTGTGACTGTGCAGCCAGGTCAACGTCTGACCATCACCTGTCAGGTCTCTTATTCTGTGGGCAGCTACTACACAGCTTGGATCAGACAGCCTGCAGGGAAAGGACTGGAGTGGATTGGAGCAGCACGTGTTGGATCCACCTCATACTACAAAGATTCACTGAAGAACAAGTTCAGTATCAGCTTAGACTCTTCCAGCAACACAGCGACTCTAAACGGACAGAATGTGCAGCCTGAAGACACTGCTGTGTATTACTGTGCCAGAGACACACAGTGACACAAAGCATCAGTAGACCTGAACAAAAACCCCTCAGTGCCTGAACACTTGTAACATGAAGCCACCAGAGGAGGAGCCCTCAGACCACTAATGATTTCAACACCAGCTCACTGTTACAGGCAGTTTCAAACAGCACAAGCTAAAAGCTGCAACTCAGCACACAACATTAAATGCATTCAGTCTATTTCTCAAAACAAATGAATCAAATTCTGTTCTTATCATTATGACACAATATTTCAATGTCTGTTTTGACATAATATAAATTCAGGTGACATGACGTGTTGTTTGCTCATCTCAAACCAAGCCTACAAGGTGATTTTCATACAGCATCAACTAAAACCTTTTCTTGTTGTTGTTGTTTTGGTGATGATACTATAATAACTTTTATTCATACACAGTAGCAATATTCCATGATTTGTATATTACATCAGAAAAAAACATCTTTGTGGAAATAAACATGTTTACACATTAGAAAGTGACTTACAGTCAAACAAGATGCTACACAGATGTCACTGCTATATGTGACATTAAACAGGACGCTGTCAGAAAGGAGGAGTCAATGCAAAACTCAGATATCTTCCACCTCTACTTATCTGACTGCAGAGAGGAGGACAGAGAACAGTGGACACACAGTTTAACATGATGGACTATAGGACAGGACTGCTGCTTTTAACTATCTGCTGGGCAGGTGAAGATTTTACCTGCTGTTAATCTGTTATATTACCATTTGTGCTACCAACGTAACCCATGGCATGCGTACCTTTTTTGTCTTGACAGGTGTTGATGGTCAGACTCTGACTCAATCTGAACCGGTGATTAAAAGGCCTGGAGAATCTCACAGACTGACCTGTACAGCCTCTGGATTTAACTTTGGTGGCTACAGCATGCACTGGGTCAGACAGGCTCCTGGAAAAGGACTGGAGTGGGTTGCTCATATCAACAGTGGCAGTAGCTACATCTACTACTCTCAGTCAGTCAAAGGCCGGTTCACCATCTCCAGAGACAACAGCAGACAGCAGGTGTATCTGCAGATGAACAGTCTGAAGACTGAAGATTCTGCTGTTTATTATTGTGCTCGAGAGCCACAGTGACTGGAGTTGGTTGAGCAGCTGTACAAAAACCTACACCACTTCTTTTAGGCTGGCAGAGCCAAAGCATGAAATACTTTTGTAGTATTTACATTAATTATTTCATTTTAGTTTTCACATTATTTTTTACATCCTATAAATATAAATACAAGAACACATTACCTTTGTCCCTGTAGTATATAAAACCCTAAAAAAGAGGAAAATTTATACTAAACATTAAACACATACAAAACAAACAAACTCAAAAACCACTTGTTCATAAAAGGGCCAAAGACAGCACAACAACATGATACAAACACTTTACATTTCTACAAATGAAGACACGAAGAGTCATAATATGAATGAAAAATAATGTTGCTTTTCCTTCATAAAATCACCAGAGGGCAGTCAGTGTCAAGTTTCTGTCTCTTCTGTGACTTAAAGGAGACACTCAGATCTGCTGTTCTCATTGACCTTAACTGACCTATAAATAGCTCCAGTCTGATCCACACTCATTCACCACACATTTGATTCTATGCAAACTCAGTGAGCTTCCTTGTTACTCAGCTATAAAAACATCACATCAGGCTGTCAGTGGAGTTCACAGCACGTCAGTTTCAACATAAACCATGTTCTCTGTAGCTCTGCTGCTGCTGTTGGCAGCTGGATGTGAGTCTCTCTGGATTTGTCAAAGTCAACACTTCTTCTTTTGTTAATTTGATCATTTGTTACAAAACGTTTTCTCTTTTTTACAGGTGTGAAGTGTGAACAGTTGACACAGCCAGCCTCTGTGACTGTACAGCCAGGTCAACGTCTGACCATCACCTGTCAGGTCTCTTATTCTGTTAGTAGCTACTGGACAAATTGGATCAGACAGCCTGCAGGGAAAGGACTGGAGTGGATTGGAGAAGCAGCTGGATCCAGCACAGCTTACAAAGATTCACTGAAGAACAAGTTCAGTATCAGCTTAGACTCTTCCAGCAAGACAGTGACTCTAAACGGACAGAATGTGCAGCCTGAAGACACTGCTGTGTATTACTGTGCCAGAGAGCCACAGTGACACAAAGCATCAGTAGACCTGAACAAAAACCCCTCAGTGCCTGAACACTTGTAACATGAAGCCACCAGAGGAGGAGCCCTCAGACCACTAATGATTTCAACACCAGCTCACTGTTACAGGCAGTTCCAAACAGCACAAGCTAAAAGCAGCAACACAGCACACAACTGTAAATGCATTCAGTGTTTTGCTCAAAACAAATGAAACAAATTCTGTTCTTATAATTATGACACAAGATTTCAATGTCTGTTTTGACATAATATAAGTTCAGGTGACATGACGTGTTGTTTGCTCATCTCAAACCAAGCCTTCAAGGTGTTTTTCATACAACATCTACTAAAACCTTTTCTTTGTTGTTGTTGTTGTTATTGTTGTTGTTGTTGTTGCTTTGGTGATGATACTGTAATAACTTTTATTTAAACACAGTAACAATATTCCATAATTTGTATATTACATCAGAAAAAAAAACATCTTTGTGTAAATAAACATGTTTACATATTAGAAAGTGACTTACAGTCAAACAAGGAGGATAGTGACATCATGTAAGAAACATAAACAAATCACAATTTTAACACAGATGTGAAATGAGTCTTTAGGAAAAACTAACACAAAATATGTTTAGTTAGACATTAACCTAAAAATTTAAATAATGTTTGAGGAGTAATTAAACAGAGGACACTGTTCAGTCAGAAAGGAGGAGTCAATGCAAAACTCAGATATTTTCCACCTCTACTTATCTGACTGCAGAGAGGAGGACAGAGAACAGTGGACACACAGTTTAACATGATGGACTATAGGACAGGACTGCTGCTTTTAACTATCTGCTGGGCAGGTGAAGTTTTTACCTGATTTTCTGTTGACATAGGTCTTAATTGTGCACCAACAAAATTTATGCGAATTGTTTTTATATCATGACAGGTGTTGATGGTCAGACTCTGACAGAATCTGAACCAGTGACTAAAAGGCCTGGAGAATCTCACAGACTGACCTGTACAGCCTCTGGGTTCACACTCAGCAGCTACGCTATGAACTGGGTCAGACAGGCTCCTGGAAAAGGACTGGAGTGGGTTGCTTATATTGACACATCTAGTACTCCTATCTATTACTCCCAGTCAGTCCAGGGTAGATTCACCATCTCCAGAGATGACTCCAGCAGTAAAGTCTATCTACAGATGAACAGTCTGAAGAACGAGGACACAGCAGTGTATTACTGTGCCAGAACAGACACAGTGAGAAACAATATACAAAAACTAATTCCTCTATTTACTACCATCACTAGGATCATTCAGTTGTCCCTGTATCACTTTTTATTTGCAATAATGTTAACTAAATTGTCCGTAACAATAAGATGAACTTGGCTCCATATGTCATCATGAGCACATGCATGAAGATCATGCAAAAAAATATATTTTGGTAACACTGAAAGATAAAAAGTTTCCACCTGATTTTCAGATTGTGCGTCCATAGTGTTTTTATGAAAATGACTTTTCTATATAAAAACAACCTCCTCATACAGTCTTGAAGTTAACACATTTTACAGCCATATGAAAGGAAAAAAATCTTTTTCCTTGATCTTTCCCCAATCATGTCTGTTTATTATGGAGAATGAAGAGAGTCAGAATATGAGTGGAAATTAATGTTGCAGTTTCTTTAATGAAATCACTAGAGGGCAGTCAGCGTCAAGTTTATCTTTCCTCTGTGACTAAAAGGAGACACTCATCTGCTGTTCTCACTGATCTTAACTGACTGATACTCAAACCCTGGACTGAACTAAAGCTTAAAGCTTAGATGTTTTTCATATTTGCTGAAATTATGGTGATATATCAGTGAAAGAATCATTGTTACGTTTTGACTGCAGGTAACTATCAAAAAAGATGTGAGAATAATAAAAGTTTGATGCAATAAAGTTATCTGTGTCTGAATATGAAGGAAATGTAGCTACATCTCTAAATGTGCAGGAATATATGTGTCTTTATTTGGTCTGTGTCACATTTTCATATATATTCCATATAAAATGAATATAACAAAGCAAATAAATAAATACATTTAAAACACATATAAATCACAAAGCATGATGTTTGATTAGGACTGCTGTTGATTTCTGACACAACAACACAGATGAAGGGAAACTGTGTCGAATATTACAAAAAAAATAACTCATAAATATATGAGTCACCACTTTGCAGTTTGTCTCACATTTCAGTTCCTGTGCAGCTGTTTCTCAACATCTGCAAACACTGAAACAGCATCAGATTTAAGTTGTCATACTACTAACATGATCCTGGGTGCTGTCACTGTATAGTGAGTGAGCAAGTGATTTTGAATCAATGCTGCAAATTCAAGAAAAGTTGTGCTCATACTCTGAGATACTGAACACTGAACTTGACATACACTGAACAGACTCTTCTATTGGCTCCAGTCAGACCAACATTGATGCTTCATATGTTTGATTCTATGCAAACTCAGTGAGCTTCCTTGTTACTCAGCTATAAAAACATCACATCAGGCTGTCAGTGGAGTTCACAGCACGTCAGTTTCAACATAAACCATGTTCTCTGTAGCTCTGCTGCTGCTGTTGGCAGCTGGATGTGAGTCTCTCTGGATTTGTCAAAGTCAACACTTCTTCTTTTGTTAATTTCATCTTTTGTTACAGATAATTTTCTCTTTTTAACAGGTGTGAAGTGTGAACAGTTGACACAGCCAGCCTCTGTAACTGTGCAGCCAGGTCAACGTCTGACCATCACCTGTCAGGTCTCTTATTCTGTGGGCAGCCACTACACAGCTTGGATCAGACAGCCTGCAGGGAAAGGACTGGAGTGGATTGGATATAGTCGTGTTGGATCCAGCTCATACTACAAAGATTCACTGAAGAGCAAGTTCAGTATCAGCTTAGACTCTTCCAGCAAGACAGTGACTCTAAACGGACAGAATGTGCAGCCTGAAGACACTGCTGTGTATTACTGTGCCAGAGACACACAGTGACACAAAGCATCAGTAGACCTGAACAAAAACCCCTCAGTGCCTGAACATTTGTAACATGAAGCCACCAGAGGAGGAGCCCTCAGACCACTAATGATTTCAACACCAGCTCACTGTTACAGTACAGAGAGAAACAGACTTTAGATTTTATTAAACACAATTATTAATCAACTGTTTTCATCATATTAAATTCTCTTGAATCACCATCACTGATACATCATGATATGTATATGAATTTGGTGGTGGAACAACTCCAGCTGACAACTTGGTTTAAATAGCTTGTGACAGGACAATAAAAGTAAATCCTCAAACATCAGTGTCTCTTTCATGACATCTTTATCTAAAACACCTGCACTTATTACCTGTATCATAATTTAATTGGTCTTGAGCCAACTTCATGGTGATTTTAATGAGTTCAATACTAGAAAAATATATTTTACTCAACAATCTAAAAGGTGTATTCTCTTTGTGTGAGATGAAGAACAACACCTGAACATTTCATCTTCATTTTGATTCATTCAAATAAACCTTTACTGTCATCAGTATGTAAATCAGCCTCCTTGTGTGTTGCCTCATAAAGAAGTGAAGTGTGTGTGTGTCAGTGAGAGGACAGAAGAGCTCACATCAGTTCAGCTTCAACATCAACCATGTTCTCTGTAGCTCTGATACTGCTGCTGGCAGCTGGATCCTGTGAGGAGCTTTCAGTGATTCACACTAATAAACACATTAGAAAACTGAATAGTCAGATGAATGATGGAGATAATGTTGATTTGTGTTTCCACAGGTGTGAACAGTATTGATCTCATCCAGCCAGACTCAATGGTTGTGCAGCCTGGACAGTCTTTGACCATCACCTGTCAGGTCTCTGGTTATTCTTTGACTGATGACGACTATGCAACAGGTTGGATCAGACAGCGTGAAGGAAACCAGTGGACTGGATTTCTCATCAGTGGGGAACAAGAGGCCTTCGTGAAAATGCTGCTCTGAAGAACAAGTTCAGCTACAGCAGAGACACTTCTGCCAGCAGAGTGACATTAACAGGACAGAATCTGCAGCCTGAAGACACAGCTGTGTATTACTGTGTGCGTTGGCCCACAGTGATACAAACCACCAACAGACCTGCACAAATACCAGCAACCATGTGACTCAACCACACACACGTGCTGATAAAGATATGTTTAAAGAAAGTCATGTGCAGTTTGTCCCTGAAATAGTTTACTTTAAAATGTGTATATGTGTTTTTGTTTTTTTTTTGTTTTGGTGTAAAATGATACATGCAACAACAACAAAAACTTATAATAATGATAAGTAGCAGTGGTAGTATTTTAGTAAACAAAAGTCTATTAAATAACGTAAGTTAAAAAATGGCTCCCTCTGTGTTAGGAAAGTTTTCAGGTGCTTAGTGTTTCACATTTTGCCAGCTCTGGTAGAAAGACACCACAAAGACACCATCAGCAACTCTCCTAATTTGTAACTGAACAACTGATATAGTTTTACGCACCTATTTGTCTCACTATATTTGCCTGGAGTTTATTATGTGTAGCCTTTGCCTGGTGTGGCTTTGCTCTTTGTCCAGGTAGGCTGGCTCATGTTATTCTGTTGACTTCAGGCAGCTTCTGTTTGTCTGCTGCTGATAGACAACAACTACCCCACATAAAAAGAGGTGTAAATAAACAAGAATAAAATGCATGATGTTTTTCATTTTCAAATATCCAAAGCTAATAAAAGAAGTTCAGAGCTGTAATGATGAACAATAATTTAAATGTTAGTCCTCTAAACATGTGTGACAACATGCATCTTCTGCTGTGAGGAGCACAGGGCTTTAAACAACTCTCTAACCTTTACTGAATGTTAAAAGTATCTACCATCCCTGTTTTAAAACTCTAGAGTGCAGACAAGATCTGGCTTTAACACTTATCCTAGTGACATCTATAAACAGGAAGAAATGACAGAGAAGGAAAGAAGTGATTGTTTTTACTTAATTGTTTTCAGCTCTTAATGTGCCAGATATTAATGTCCTCCTCCTAATGATCACCTGTTACCAACCTTTCTGCCATGAAATAACCAGAAATCTGTCACAATGCCAAATCCAGGCGTGTTGTGCATCACTGCTTCACTAATGGTTGCTTTGAAATTATTGTTGTGGTAATGTTCATCATCAAATGACTCAATTTCAAACCAAAAGAAAAAAAATAATAATGGACAAACTCATGTGGACACTTCTTGGTCACAAAATATTCTGTCCAAATTCACCAAAGAAAAACTCAGTTGTTTCCTCTCTGTGAGGAGGAGTCAATGCAAAACTCAGCTATCTTCCACCTCTACTTATCTGACTGCAGAGAGGAGGACAGAGAACAGTGGACACACAATTTAACATGATGGACTATAGGACAGGACTGCTGCTTTTAACTATCTGCTGGGCAGGTGAAGATTTTACCTCATCTTGACTTGACATAGTTCTCATTTGTTTAACAACTTAATTCATGTTGTGTTCTCTTATATCTTGACAGGTGTTGATGGTCAGACTCTGACTCAATCTGAACCAGTGACTAAAAGGCCTGGAGAATCTCACAGACTGATCTGTACAGCCTCTGGATTCTCATTCAGCAGCTATGACATGAACTGGGTCAGACAGGCTCCTGGAAAAGGACTGGAGTGGATCGCTTATATCAGCTATAACAGTGGCAGCATCTACTACTCTCAGTCAGTCAAAGGCCGGTTCACCATCTCCAGAGACAACAGCAGACAGCAGGTGTATCTGCAGATGAACAGTCTGAAGACTGAAGATTCTGCTGTTTATTATTGTGCTCGAGAGCCACAGTGACTGGAGTTGGTTGAGCAGCTGTACAAAAACCTACAGTGCTCATTCTTACCACAGTATCTCACATGATCTCCAATGAAATAATACATTACTTGTTTTTTTCACAAAGACCTACAGGTGGCAGTCGAAGATAAGACTTGGTACAGCACAAACTAAGACTCTTTGAAAGACACAGCAGATGTTGGTTTGTTACATCCTGTTTTTGTGTAATTGTTAATAATGTTCCCATTATTGATTTTTAACAGTGCTGAGAATATATGTGGACAATATATCCAGGATGGATGGTTAAACAAATGCTGCCAAAGAGAATGATAAATACCTCTAATCTGAATATAAATAAAGAGTTGAATAACTAAAAATATATATGATCATGATGTAAAAGAATGATATAACTCACAGTGATGTGATGACAAAACCATTGACTGTATATGTATCTCTATAAACTGTCTGTGTACAAAACATTATACAAATGTTCTCCTTTAACTCACTGAGACTATGTCACATAGAAATATTTCATTTCTATGCTGCAAAAAAAATGGGATTTTCTGTTTATTTGGCTTAACAACTGTGAAAAAAATGCTTATAATGGTGGGAAACCAGTGATTTTTAGAAACTGCATTCACATTTCGAAAAAAAACAACAACTCCACAACATGCTGCGTTTTACAGTGGATTACAGTTTTATTATCAAATTATTCCATCCATGTTTTCTGAATCACAAAAATCATATGGCCTTAGAGATGAAGAACAACACCTCCAGTCAGCTGATTTACTATCATCACTACTGTATGTAAATCAGCCTCCTTGTGTGTTGCCTCATAAAGAAGTGAAGTGTGTGTGTGTCAGTGAGAGGACAGAAGAGCTCACATCAGTTCAGCTTCAACATCAACCATGTTCTCTGTAGCTCTGATACTGCTGCTGGCAGCTGGATCCTGTGAGGAGCTTTCAGTGGATTCACACTAATAAACACATTAGAAACACTGAATAGTCAGATGAATGATGGAGATAATGTTGATTTGTGTTTCCACAGGTGTGAACAGTATTGATCTCATCCAGCCAGACTCAATGTTGTGCAGCCTGGACAGTCTTTGACCATCACCTGTCAGGTCTCTGGTTATTCTTTGACTGATAACAGCTATGCAACAGGTTGGATCAGACAGCGTGAAGGAAAACCAATGGACTGGATTTCTAATATGTGGGGTGGAGGAAGCTTGTACCAAAATGCTGCTCTGAAGAACAAGTTCAGCTACAGCAGAGACACTTCTGCCAGCAGAGTGACATTAACAGGACAGAATCTGCAGCCTGAGGACACAGCTGTGTATTACTGTGTGCGTGTGAGCGACACAGTGATACAAACCACCAACAGACCTGCACAAATACCCAGCAACCATGTGACTCAACCACACACACGTGTTGATAATGAGAGATATAAATAAAGACCTTTGTTGTCAGTTTGTCCCTGAAATAATTTATTCTTTTATTTGTGTAAAGTGATACATATAACAACAACAACAACAACAACAACAACAACAAAAACTTATAATAATGATAAGTAGCAGTGGTAGTATTTTAGTAAACAAATGTATAGTAAATAAAGCAAGTTAAAAAATGGCTCCCTCTGTGTTAGGAAAGTTTTCAGGTGCTTAGTGTTTCACATTTTGCCAGCTCTGGTAGAAAGACACCACAAAGACACCATCAGCAACTCTCCTAATTTGTAACTGAACAACTGATAGTTTTACGCACCTATTTGCCTCACTATATTTGCCTGGAGTTTATTATTTGTAGCCTTTGCCTGGTGTGGCTTTGCTCTTTGTCCAGGTAGGCTGGCTCATATTATTCTGTTGACTTCAGGCATCTTCTGTTTGTCTGCTGCTGATAGACAACAACTACCCCACATAAAAAGAGGTGTAAATAAACAAGAATAAAATGCATGATGTTTTTCATTTTCAAATATCCAAAGCTAATAAAAGACGTTCTGAGCTGTAATGATGAACAATAATTTAAATGTTAGTCCTCTAAATATGTGTGACAACATGCATCTTCTGCTGTGAGGAGCACAGGGCTTTAAACAACTCTCTAACCTTTACTGAATGTTAAAAGTATCTACCATCCCTGTTTTAAAACTCTAGAGCGCAGACAAGATCTGGCTTTAACACTTATCCTAGTGACATCTAGAAACAGGAAGAAATGACAGAGAAGGAAAGAAGTGATTGTTTTTACTTAATTGTTTTCAGCTCTTAATGTGCCAGATATTAATGTCCTCCTCCTAATGATCACCTGTTACCAACCTTTCTGCCATGAAATAACCAGAAATCTGTCACAATGCCAAATCCAGGCGTGTTGTGCATCACTGTGAGGAGGAGTCAATGCAAAACTCAGATATCTTCCACCTCTACTTATCTGACTGCAGAGAGGAGGACAGAGAACAGTGGACACACAGTTTAACATGATGGACTATAGGACAGGACTGCTGCTTTTAACTATCTGCTGGGCAGGTGAAGATTTTTGATGATTTTTCTGGGTTTTCATTTAGATTGTAAACTTGTTGCATGTCATGTTTACTTGCTGTCTTGACAGGTATTGATGGTCAGACTCTGACTCAGTCTGAACCAGTGACTAAAAGGCCTGGAGAATCTCACAGACTGACCTGTACAGCCTCTGGATTCATGTGGCTCACATTCAGCAGCTATCCTATGAGCTGGGTCAGACAGGCTCCTGGAAAAGGACTGGAGTGGATTGCTTTTATTAGCACATCTAGTACTCCTATCTATTACTCCCAGTCAGTCCAGGGTAGATTCACCATCTCCAGAGATGACTCCAGCAGTAAAGTCTATCTACAGATGAACAGTCTGAAGAGCGAGGACACAGCAGTGTATTACTGTGCCAGAAGAGACACAGTGAGAGACAATAATAGGAGACTCATACAAAAACTATTTCCTCGATTTATCATCACCACTGGGAACATATTATGTTGTTGTATTACATTTATTGCAATGCTAGTTTGTTCAGGTACTTTTATCATCCACTATGAAAATGTCCACGTTTATAAATATCAGTAATATAAATCTTAAATACTTTATTAAGAACACAAATCCTCCACTAGCACTCATCAAAATGATCTCAATATACATTTAGGTCTAAACAACATGATTTAAAGGAAAATCAGAAATGCAGTTTTTGGACTGGTTTAAATGCTTTGAGTTGTTTATGAAATATTCATCAATAATTAACTGTTAAAATATAAATTTTAAGTTTTGTTTTGTCTTTTTAATGAATATTAAAAAGAAAAGCAAGATTTTAAAAAGTGTCAGTGCAACAATGAACTGAAAAAGCTCCAGATGTTAATTATACAAGAGCAGGTTGTGAAAAAATAAATCTTGATAAAGTTGAATCAAGATTCCAATATTCTGGAGAATCAATAAAAAAATAATATTAACAATAACAACAGGTTCCTATAAATAGCTCCAGTCTGATCCACACTCATTCACCACACATTTGATTCTATGCAAACTCAGTGAGCTTCCTTGTTATCTGCTATAAAAACATCACATCAGGCTGTCAGTGGAGTTCACAGCACGTCACTTTCAACATAAACCATGTTCTCTGTAGCTCTGCTGCTGCTGTTGGCAGCTGGATGTGAGTCTCTCTGGATTTGTCAAAGTCAGCAGTTCTTCTTTTGTTAATTTCATCATTTGTTACAAAACATTTTCTCTTTTTAACAGGTGTGAAGTGTCAACAGTTGACACAGCCAGCCTCTGTGACTGTGCAGCCAGGTCAACGTCTGACCATCACCTGTCAGGTCTCTTATTCTATGGGCAGCCACTACACAGCTTGGATCAGACAGCCTGCAGGGAAAGGACTGGAGTGGATTGGAATGAGAGTTGGGTCAAGCACATATTACAAAGATTCACTGAAGAACAAGTTCAGCATCAGCTTAGACTCTTCCAGCAACACAGTGACTCTAAACAGACAGAATGTGCAGCCTGAAGACACTGCTGTGTATTACTGTGCCAGAGACACACAGTGACACAAAGCATCAGTAGACCTGAACAAAAACCCCTCAGTGCCTGAACACTTGTAACATGAAGCCACCAGAGGAGGAGCCCTCAGACCACTAATGATTTCAACACCAGCTCACTGTTACAGGCAGTTTCAAACAGCACAAGCTAAAAGCAGCAACACAGCACACAACATTAAATGCATTCAGTCTTTTTCTCAAAACAAATGAATCAAATTCTGTTCTTATCATTATGATGCAATATTTCAATGTCTGTTTTGACATTATATAAATTCAGGTGACATGACGTGTTGTTTGCTCATCTCAAACCAGGCCTACAAGGTGATTTTCATACAGCATCATCTAAAACCATTTCTTTGTTGTTGTTGTTGTTGTTGTTGTTGTTGTTGTTGTTGTTTTGGTGATGATACTATAATAACTTTTATTCATACACAGTAGCAATATTCCATGATTTGTATATTACATCAGAAAAAACATCTTTGTGAAATAAACATGTTTACACATTAGAAAGTGACTTACAGTCAAACACGGATGATAGTGATATCAGGTAAGAAACAAAATTTTAACACAGATGTCACTGCTATATGTGACATTAAACAGAGGACGCTGTCAGAAAGGAGGAGTCAATGCAAAACTCAGATATCTTCCACCTCTACTTATCTGACTGCAGAGAGGAGGACAGAGAACAGTGGACACACAGCTTAACATGATGGACTATAGGACAGGACTGCTGCTTTTAACTATCTGCTGGGCAGGTGAAGATTTTCACTCATCTTGAGCTGAAATAGTTGTAAATTGTGTTTTTGACATTTCATGGTTTTCTTTGATGTCTTGACAGGTGTTGATGGTCAGACTCTGACAGAATCTGAACCAGTGATTAAAAGGCCTGGAGAATCTCACAGACTGACCTGTACAGCCTCTGGATTAGACATCAGTGGCTACTTTATGCACTGGGTCAGACAGGCTCCTGGAAAAGGACTGGAGTGGGTTGCCGCTATTTACGATAGTAGCAACATCTACTACTCTCAGTCAGTCAAAGGCCGGTTCACCATCTCCAGAGACAACAGCAGACAGCAGGTGTATCTGCAGATGAACAGTCTGAAGACTGAAGATTCTGCTGTTTATTATTGTGCTCGAGACACACAGTGACTGGAGTTGGTTGAGCAGCTGTACAAAAACCTACACCACTTCTTTCAAGCTGGCAGAGCCAAAGCATGACATACTTTTCAAATGGAAAGTGCTGATAGTGAGAGATCAAAATAAATAAAGTTATTGGCAGTGTGTCCCTGATATAGTATATGTGTTCTTCATTTATTGGTGTAAGTGAACTGCCAGACATATCAATGATTTCCCAGTTATATGACTATTTCTCTGCAGCTTTGCAACACTGTGATCCCTTTACATGGATACATTCATCCCTACAGACACCAGACGACATATGATGTTATAGCAGCTTCTGGTAGATACATTAAACCTGAGAGAAAAAAAAAAACATGTCTGTAATTAGTGTACTGGCAAAATATTTAGTATAAAGGCTGAACAAGTCTCACCATGTCAGAGTCTTTTCAGAGCTCTTTTTAACATCAGAATATCAAACAGTTTTATATTTTCTCTTTGAGGCCATCCACTTCTGTGAGATTGTATCAGACACATGGACACAAAGGCTGGTTTATCTCTAATACTCATGGTTGTGTTTTTACTCACTGATCAGTCTGTGTTATATGTAAAACCACAAGTCAGAAATTATCACTGATTGTTCCACAACTCACCCCAAAATAACTGCATGTGAAGAAAATTATTAAGAGTTGTGTTCTCAGTGATCTCTGTCTTTGTGTCTTGTTCAACCACTAATGATGTCAAAATAAAAAAGCACTGTGAGGAGGAGTCCATGCAAATCTTCATCTCCTCCATCTTTATTTATCTCACTGCAGACTGAAGAAGAGAGACCAAAACCACTGACCAGACATACAACACATTTCCACCATGACTTCAGCTACATGTATAATGTTTCTGATGCTATCATGGATTTCTGGTGAATACATACTTCTGCACTCCTCCTGTTCTTTGAAAGGTTCATATTTCAGCTCTGTGATGATAACACTACTTTTCTCTCCAGGTGTTTGCAGTCAGACTCTGACTGAGTCTGAACCAGTGGGAAAGCGCCCTGGAGAATCCCACAAACTCACCTGTACATATGCAGGAATATCAGATGATGATGCTGTAATCGCCTGGATCAGACAAGCTGAAGGAAAAGGACTGGAGTGGGTTGCCTACATTTCTGCTCCGAGTGGAAGCCATAAATATTACTCCACGTCAGTCAAGAATCGCTTCACCATTTCCAGAGACAACAACATGGACCAGGTGTATCTGCAGATGAACAGCTCGACGGCTGAAGATTCTGCTGTTTATTATTGTGCTCGAGAGCCACAGTGACACAGGAAGCCACAGAGCTGTACAAAAACTCAACATGTCAAACTAAGTCAATACTAGGCGTTCTGCTTTTCACTTTCACAGAATCAGCTTCAGTTCAACATCTTCAACACACTCAGAGAAACACAGTCTCAATAAAACCTACTCATTCAGACAATTTTTAATGCAGCTCTGGTGTTCTCCAATATGTAGTTGAGACTGGGAACATTAAATATTTCTTTCACCTAAGTGTAACTGTCACTCTGAATTGTTCAAAGGTTTGTGTAGAATAAAATCATTAAACCTTTATTTATTAATTTGATAAATAGATTTTTTTTTCACATGTCAAATGAAAGATTCATAACATCTAGTCTTCAGATGCAGGTCGCAACTTTAAAAATTGTGTGAGTGCTTCAAGACCCTGTTGGTGTTCAATGTTTGTATACAATGCTTGCACATCAATTGTGATAAGAAAAGATTCAGGTCCTATATTTTGCAGCTCTTTGATCTTGTTCAAAACATCAGTTGTATCTTGTATACATGCAGGGAGAGAAGGTAAAAAGGTTTGATGAAATAGTCAATGTACTTAGATACTGGTTCAGTCAGGCTTTTTTTTTTTTTTTTTTTTTTCTTTTTCCCTACTTGTCTGCATTGCTCTTCATAGCTTAGTGCCACAAAAGGGTGCAAGCTTCTTGTGAGATTGATGCACTGTTAATCTTGCAGTCAAGTATTTTATACCCATAATGCGTGGTTGTGACCGTCACCCACCTCCCTGGAGACTAGCCTATCAGCCTTTATTGGAAAAGCTTCCTATATGAGCCAGAGAGGGCCGTGATACACCAAGGTGTGTTAAGGGGAAAGTAAGGAACAAGCAAGGGGGAGGGGGCAGGTGCTTAAGTCCTGAGTTATATAGTGACAGTGCATGCGGAGGAGAAGGAGGGAAAACAAACAAACAAATAAACAAACAAACAAACAAAAAAAAAAGGGATAAACAGGCAGTGTAGCTGATGTATTGTGGCCTTGAGGTGGTTGTGCTCCATGCAGATATCAGAAATTAAACATATACATGTCTACTATACTGTACTGAGAAACAGAAACAAAAGAGAAGTCTATACTGAACACCAAAAATGTGAGAGTCTTGGTGGAGGGGGAAAGCCCGACTGTAGAGAAGAGAGAGCGCAGTGTGGAAGGTTTGAGAAGCAAGTGGGCCCCTTTGAAGTGATCCCATCGGTTCTTTGCGATGCGTCACGGGGCTGAAGTAACGAACACGCATGCGTGTATTTGAACCCTCTCAATGTGTTTATGAAAACCAACGCCAGGGTCCAGGGCCGGCCCTGCGGGGGAAGGGGGCGGCCCGTCACCCCAAGACGACAGGAGCGCCCAGACTCCACGACCAGGGAGCCACAGAGGCCGCAGGACACCCCGCAGGCCCCAGGACCCGGGGCGGCAATGGCTGGCCCCCCCAGAGAGCCAGAGACACACCCCAGACAGGCGGGACAGGAGGGCCCACCCACCCACCGCCCGACGCGGACGCTGTTTTAGGAGTTTCGTTCCACAAAAATTTAAATTCAGGTTCAGATATCCACCCTTGTCCTTTGCCTCAAATAGTATTCTTCCCAATTCCTGTTTGAGTGAATCAGTTGGATTGTAGGTCAGGGGTTGATAAAACTCTGTGTTGTTTAGTTGACAAAATGCCTCTTTTACATACATATTTCTGCCCCACACAACAATAGCACCCCCCTCATGAGCAGGGTTATTTTCTACTTCTAGGAAGTGACAAACATGGCTGTCTAAAACTGACAGTTTTCACATGATAAAGTGCAGGACGTAAAAAAAACTTCAGGCCCCTGATCACCACAGGACACCTGGCATAAACCAGCTGCACATACCAGCAAGGGACAGCTCTCTCCTCCCCGTGAGGAGGAGTCAATGCAAAACTCAGATATCTTCCACCTCTACTTATCTGACTGCAGAGAGGAGGACAGAGAACAGTGGACACACACAGTTTAACATGATGGACTATAGGACAGGACTGCTGCTTTTAACTATGCTGGGCAGGTGAAGGTTTTACCTGATCTTGATTAGACATAGTTCTTAATTGTGTGACTGACATATTTCACACTTTTGTTTTGTCTTGACAGGTGTTGATGGTCAGACTCTGAAAGAATCTGAACCAGTGACTAAAAGGCCTGGAGAATCTCACAGACTGACCTGTACAGCCTCTGGATTTAACTTTGGTGGCTACTACATGGCCTGGGTCAGACAGGCTCCTGGAAAAGGACTGGAGTGGGTTGCCCTAATCAGATATGACAGTGCTGAAATCTACTACTCTCAGTCAGTCAAAGGCCGGTTCACCATCTCCAGAGACAACAGCAGACAGCAGGTGTATCTGCAGATGTTTTATTGTGCTTGAGAGCCACAGTGACTGAGTTTGTTGAGCAGCTGTACAAGAACCTGCAGTGCACTTCTTCTTTCAGGCTGTTAGAGCCTATGCATTAAGTATTTTTTTAGTATTCCTATAAAATGTAATGCTGTATTTTCTGTATAATGTTATATCTAATGTTTTGTATGTTTTACATAACAAATATGTCATAAATAAAAAAAATAATATCTGAACCTGCACTGTATAAATTCAAACAAGTGTTCTTGAGAAATACTATTACAAATAATTAAACATAAAAAACCCTAATATACATAATAAACATCACTCATTCATAAAATGACCAGAGACAGCACAATAATCTGGTGGCTGAAATTAAACTACTGCAAATACTTTGCATTTCTACAAAATAAGAAATAAATTTCTGTGGAACCTAAAGTGAATAATAGTATGAGATAATAAAAAACAATGTTGGAGTTAATTTCATAAAATTAATTCAGTACAGTAAGGATGTAAATAAGTGAATTAATAAGTGCTGTATGTAGTAAATACAAATGAAATACATTTAGGCACTGATAGTTAGGCTTAAACATAGTTAACAGTTGTTTAATTCATGTAAAGGCAGAGACGATTTCTAAATGTTACTGTTCAGTAATAAAGTTACATCACTGTGTAAAGCAGAGGTGATTTGTTGTCACTCTGCAGATACAATAACACTGAACAGACTGCTTCACTTCTTCTTTTATTAATTTGATCAGTTATTACAAAACATTTTCTCTTTTAACAGGTGTGAAGTGTGAACAGTTGACACAGCCAGCCTCTGTGACTGTGCAGCCAGGTCAACGTCTGACCATCACCTGTCAGGTCTCTTATTCTCTTGGCTACTATACAGCTTGGATCAGACAGCCTGCAGGGAAAGGACTGGAGTGGATTGGAATGAAATACACTGGAGGCTCTCACTACAAAGATTCACTGAAGAACAAGTTCAGTATCAGCTTAGACTCTTCCAGCAACACAGTGACTCTAAACGGACAGAATGTGCAGCCTGAAGACACTGCTGTGTATTACTGTGCCAGAGAGTCACAGTGACACAAAGCATCAGTAGACCTGAACAAAAACCCCTCAGTGCCTGAACACTTGTAACATGAAGCCACCAGAGGAGGAGCCCTCAGACCACTAATGATTTCAACACCAGCTCACTGTTACAGTTAAAGGAAAAGAGTCTTTAGATTTTCTAAACCTTTCTTCATGAACTCTAACAGTTTTTATTAATCTAAATACTCTGACATCACCAGTGATGGAATAAATTCAGCTGATGACTTTTAAAAGCTTGTCATCTATCTACAGTAGAGATGGATCCTCAAACACAGTTTCTCCTTCCCAACATCATTATTAAAAACAAACAAAATAACACATGCAGTTATTTTAAGAATCATAACTGCATCAGTAACTACTCAATAGTCTTTAGACAACTCAATAGTCAAATTACAGAAAAGTTTGTTTTCATCAACAGTGCAAAGTGTCCAATCCGTTTAAAAGTTGTAATGATTGAAACATGTTTTTAAAGACTTTAATAGAAGAATATCCATTTCTGTTTCATCCTTCCATCTACCCTATAGCTGTGCTTGCTCATTCTTGAGGGGTGCAAGGGGCTGCAAACAATCACAGGTAACAATGAGTGAGAGGCGCAGTACAGGTCGCCAATGACAGGACTCAGTCACATTCTATTTTCATCAAACAAAAACTGAATGCCAAGAGTAATGTAATTGTACTGTCCCTGTGAGGAGGAGTCAATGCAAAACTCAGATATCTTCCACCTCTACTTATCTGACTGCAGAGAGGAGGACAGAGAACAGTGGACACACAGTTTAACATGATGGACTATAGGACAGGACTGCTGCTTTTAACTATCTGCTGGGCAGGTGAAGATTTTTGTTGATTACTATATTAGGTTTTCTTTTAGGTTGTAAATGTGGTGCATGTCATGGTTTTCTTGCTGTCTTGACAGGTGTTGATGGTCAGACTCTGACAGAATCTGAACCAGTGACTAAAAGGCCTGGAGAATCTCACAGACTGACCTGTACAGCCTCTGGATTTAACTTTGGTGGCTACTACATGGCCTGGGTCAGACAGGCTCCTGGAAAAGGACTGGAGTGGATTGCTTATATCAGCAATGGTGGTGGTAGCAGCAAGTACTACTCTCAGTCAGTCAAAGGCCGGTTCACCATCTCCAGAGACAACAGCAGACAGCAGGTGTATCTGCAGATGAACAGTCTGAAGACTGAAGATTCTGCGTTTATTATTGTGCTCGAGACAACACAGTGACTGGAGTTGGTTGAGCTGCTGTACAAAAACCTACAGTGCTCATTCTTACCAAAGTTATGTCCAGACTCAAAGTTGTTCAAGAACCTACAGAATACAACACTTTAAGAGAGCCACTAATGCTTGAGTTGTAAAATATCTCTTAACACAGATCTGACTGTGGAAATTATATTACTAAATCTTCATATCTTGCTTATTCCACAACAGAACATCATTAAAAACAGCTCCTCAGAGAAGACAGCAGCTTGAACAAATGAACCATAAACAGCATTTGTGCAGCAGTTTAATGGTTTTGCTGATTGTCTAACCTGAGATTTACAAGTCTTTTACTTGTTGTAGTTGGCAGAGTTTGGAGTGGGGTCAAAACAACAATGTCCAGTGACTATTAGGGGTGCAACGATACACAAAATTCACGGTTCGGTTTGGTTCAATATTTTAGTGTCACGGTTCGATATTTTTTCAGTACAAAAAAGGAGAAATTTCCATGCATTTTTTTACTTGTAGTTTATTAAAATTATCAACATTTTTGTTTCAACTCAAAAGTAGAGTTTTAAATTAAATTAAATGTATCTGGTGCAGCTATACCTGCCCCTTTTCTGCTGTGCATACTTAGCACCATATAAAACAAAAACACACCTTGTAAAAAATTATAATAATAAAATAAATGCATCTGATAAATCACCCATCTTCAGTGGTGCATTCTTAGCAGCAGAGTATATATTACAAAGAAATAGCTCCCTATAAAATATATTTTGAAACATAATCATTAATATTTTGGGCTTTTGTCTTGTTGTACAAAGCAGGAACTACAGTACCGGTGAAATAGGTTCGTGAAGGAATCTTGTAACGGGGCTCAAGGGTCCGCAGCATGTCCTGAAACCCAGCGTTTTCCACAACAGAAAAGGTTGCATGTCAACCAGCAATAAAAGTAGCAATCGCCGGTCGATTTCTTTTGCCCTCTTTGAATCATGTGCTAATGGCTCTCTAAATGCCCCGGGTAAGGTTTGTAGCCTGTGTGTTGTTGTCGCTCCTTGTTTTTGTTTGGTTCCACCTATTTTCACATCGGGTGATGTCGGCGTAAATGTGTTGTCATGTTTGTTGTATTTCCACTGTTGTAGTTTATCATTGTGTGACTTGCGACATAAGTTACCGTTGTATTTTTGTCCACACACGCTTGCCATCAGGGTCATACTTAACACGAAAACCTAGCTTCACATGTGGCTTCTGTCTTAGCAGCTTGTTTTGGTCTGAATGAATGTGGGAGGTGCAGCTTAGTGGATCTGCGCTCGACTATGCTGCTAGCGCAGATCCACTGAGCTTTCAGCATAGAGCGCATCGTCAGAAGTTGATAAATAAATAAAATTGCGTATTGTTTGTTTCATAGTGCCTACCGAACCGAGACCATTGTATCGAACGGTTCAATACGAATACGTGTATTGTTGCACCCCTAGTGACTATGGAGTGAGAGAATAAATGGATGTTTGAACTATAATTCAGCTGTACACTTGTTAACTGTCCTTATTGTCTACTGTTTATTTTACTCTTCTTCATGATATAAAAGAGCACTTTCATAGATACATTTTAACAGATAATCCAGCAGACATCTTCCTGTGCAATACAGCTATTTTTGTGATTGCATATCGTCACACAGGTTTCAGTTCCCATGTAGCTAAAATCCTCTGGAGGCTCCAAGTTTCTCTGTATGTCTGTGGCTTTAAACTGCCACAACCTGAATACTGAAACCTTTAACAGTTAAAAAATAAGACAACCTGCAGGAAAAGCTCTGGGATGGATGAGGAGAGGCCTCTCTGCTGCCACAAGAAACACTTCTGCCAGCAGTGTAAGAGGCTGTGTAGAAATAAGTAGAGATGATAGCAACAGCATGGTGCATCTGAGACTGTCCAACTTAAAGCCAGAGGACTCTGCTGTGTGTTACTATGCCAGAGACTCACGCTCGTCAAAGGAAGCAGAGAGTTGAAAAACCTCCACAGACATTTTACAAACACCAACAGGTGGCAGTAGAAGAAGAAGTCAAATGACACTAAGGAGCGTATGACAGTGTCTCCACACTTTATTCATAGAGTTTATGCTCCACACACACATACAGTAGATTCACACTATGAAAACAACAGCTGATGTTGTGCTTTGTTACTTCTTTTTCTTAGTGTGATATTTAACATAGTATTTTCTACAGCAGTTATGGTTCATAATGTTTCTATGACTGATTGTTTTCAATCAGGTGTTACAAATATATGTGGTCATGTCTGTGCATAATTTTTCCAATACTTAAATGGTCCAACAAAAGCTGCTGAGAGGAGAATAAATAAATCACACCTGTTTTTGAGTTTAAACATTTCCATTGAATCAATTGAAAAGAATCTTCACCCTTATAATCTAAAAATGAAAGAATGATCTAAATCATATCTTATCCAGAGATGTGATGTGTTTGTCTTTGAGGAGGAGTCAATGCAAAACTCTGACTCTTCCATCTCTACATATGTGTTGCAGAGTGAAGGACAGACACTAAATCACTGACATACACACTGTAGACTGGACAGAGACACCTGATTACTGGGTTGTTTTTTTCTCATCCTGTCAATTAACTGGGCAGGTAAGAACTGTTATTGTTTTTCTGACAAAGCTCCTGGTACAAATACAATATGGCTGCCATGACAGTAACTGATGAGCTGTTTCAATGTCTGTAGGTACTGAGGGTCAAACACTGACTGGTCTGAACAGCGATTAAAAGGCCTGGAGAATCTCACCGACTGACCTGCACATATTCTGGGTTCAGTAGTGATATTGCTACTGCTTGGATCAGACAGGCTGCTGGAAAAGGACTGGAGTGGATCGCTACTGTCAGCAGTGGTGGTGGCAGCATCTACTACTCTCAGTCAGTCAAAGGCCGTTCACCATCTCCAGAGACAACAGCAGAAAGCAGGTGTATTTGCAGTATGAACAGTCTGAAGACTGAAGATTCTGCTGTTTATTATTGTGCTCGACAGCCACAGTGACACAGGAAGCAGCAACGCTGTACAAAAACTCAACATGTCAAAACAAGTCAGTGCTTCAGTTCAACATCACCAACACACTCAGAGAAAAACAGTCTCAATAAAACTGCTTCATTCAGACATGTTTTGTTGCAGCTCTGATGTTCTGCAATATTGAGTTGAGATCATGAACAAAATATTCTGTTTGAGTGTGTGTAAATAGGTGTTCATGTGTCAGATGTCTGAACTCAGATTAACATTTGTGTATTATTATAATAACTGTGGCTGTGTTGTTAATACTGATGACTTTAATACAAGTTAAAACACATGTGAATATTAAAGCACTTTGATATATCCACATTAGATTTCTGTAGATTTGATTGTAAATCATCAGTGCCTCTGAATATCACCCCTCAATAAAAAAAAAAAAAAAACACAAGTAAAGCACATCAGAACAACGTTTGATCACAGAAATTGGCTGGATCTGAAGATAAATAGAAACTTGAAATGTTCACAATCCAAAACATGTTGAAAACAGTGATTAATATTAACTTCATGTTAACACTAAAGCCATTTTGTGGCCATTTAAGTTTTTTTCTGTTTAAACCTGCAAACCAGAAGCATCAGTACTACATATTCAGGCATGCATTTTGTACCATGAAACAAAATTAACACTTGAATATTTTCTGTAAATGCAGGACATTTGGAAAATGTTACATGTCAGTGGGTAATGAACTTAACATATCACATGTAAAGCAGAGGTGATTTGTTGTCACTCTGCAGATATAATCACATTGAACAGACTCTTCTATTGGCTCCAGTCAGACCAACATTGATGCTTCATTATGTTTGATTCTATGCAAACTCAGTGAGCTTCCTTGTTACTCAGCTATAAAAAACATCATCAGGCTGTCAGTGGAGTTCACAGCACGTCAGTTTCAACTAAACCATGTTCTCTGTAGCTCTGCTGCTGCTGTTGGCAGCTGGATGTGAGTCTCTCTGGATTGTCAAAGTCAACACTTCTTCTTTTGTTAATTTGATCATTTGTTACAAAACGTTTTCTCTTTTAACAGGTGTGAAGTGTGAACAGTTGACACAGCCAGCCTCTGTGACTGTGCAGCCAGGTCAACGTCTGACCATCACCTGTCAGGTCTCTTATTCTGTGGGCAGCTACTACACAGCTTGGATCAGACAGCCTGCAGGGAAAGGACTGGAGTGGATTGGAGGAGCACGTGTTGGATACGGTACATATTACAAAGATTCACTGAAGAACAGGTTCAGTATCAGCTTAGACTCTTCCAGGAAGACAGTGACTCTAAACGGACAGAATGTGCAGCCTGAAGACACTGCTGTGTATTACTGTGCCAGAGACACACAGTGACACAAAGCATCAGTAGACCTGAACAAAAACCCCTCAGTGCCTGAACACTTGTAACATGAAGCCACCAGAGGAGGAGCCCTCAGACCACTAATGATTTCAACCAGCTCACTGTTACAGTACAGAGAGAAACATTCATTCATTCATTCATTCATTCATTCATTCATTCATTCATCTTCTTCATCCTCTTGAGGGTCGTGGGGGGGCTGGAGACTATCCCAGCTGACATCGGGTGAGAGGCAGGGTTCACCCTGGACAGGTCACCAGACTATCGCAGGGCTGACACATAGAGACAAATAACCATTCACACATTCAATTTAGAGTTATCAACTAGGTTATCAATTAACCTAGTCCCCAAACTGCATGTCTTTGGACTGTGGGAGGAAGCCGGAGTGCCCGGAGAGACATGGGGAGAACATGCAAACTCCGCACAGAAGGGCTCCCACACCCGGGATGGAACTGGCAACCCTCTTGCTGTGAGGCGACAGTGCTAACCACCAGACCACCGTGCCGCCCACAGAGACAAACAGACTTTAGATTTTATAAACAGTTCTTATTTAAATCATTTTAGATATTCTGACATCACAGTCACAAGAACTGATGCAGCATATATGCATAAATAACCTTTTAAGTCATGACAAATTAAGGTCACAACTTAACTCAGTTTAAAAGCTCATCATCTAACTATAGCAGAAATGGATCAGTCAAAAGTCAGTTTTCTTCCATAATATCATAATTTTTAGTTATTTTAAGTTGATATTAGAATTATAACTGTGTTACTTACTGGCTCAGTATTTAGCCAATTTCATAGCAGTGTTAATTATTCAACATACAGAAAATTCTAAATTGTGTTTGTCAGATATATAAGTTCCACCTTCTCTTTGTGCGTGATGAAGAACAACACGTGAACATTTTGTCTTCATTTTGATTCATTTAAACAAAACCAGTAAACAGAACAGAAACACAGCAAACGACTTACAAGTGTTGGATGTTAGAATTTCCCTCAAAGAAATGTTTAAAGAATTCTGTTCTTATTACGGTGCGCAAAATCAAAACAAAAATTAATCAACCTGCAGGAGAAACATTGAGATGATTCTTATAAAAAGATAAAAAATAAATAAAAAAATATGTCAGACACAGTAAATCAATATAATAAAATACATTTTGGAGAGAGATTAAACAGAAGACACTCCACATTTAAAAAGGAGGAGTCAATGCAAAACTCAGATATCTTCCACCTCTACTTATCTGACTGCAGAGAGGAGGACAGAGAACAGTGGACACACAGTTTAACATGATGGACTATAGGACAGGACTGCTGCTTTTAACTATCTGCTGGGCAGGTGAAGATTTTACCTCATCTTGAGTTGACTTAGTTCTAAATTGTGTTTTTGACATTTCATGGATTTCTTTGCTGTCTTGACAGGTGTTGATGGTCAGAGTCTGACAGAATCTGAACCAGTGATTAAAAGGCCTGGAGAATCTCACAGACTGACCTGTACAGCCTCTGGATTGACGATCAGTGGCTACTACAGTCATCGAAAAAATTATTAGACCACCTTGTTTTCTTCAATTTCTTGTTAATTTTAATGCCTGGCTCAACTAAAGGTACATTTGTTTGGACAATTATAATGATAACAACAAAAATAGCTCATGAGAGTTTAATTTAAGAACTAAGAACTATTCATTTTCCATGGTTTTCTTGATAATAACCAAAATTACTTAAATTCTTACATCAATAGCTATGGCATTGTACCGCCAAAAACACTACCTTTAAGCATTCCATGTTTTCTTTTCTGTTTGCTTTAAACACATGATACACACAAGAGTTAATACTTGATTGCATAACCATTGTTTTTGATGACTGCAGCCATGCGTCTTGGCATGCTCTCCACCAGCTTCTGACATTGTTCTGCTGTCACAGCAGCCCATTCCTGTTGGACAAATTCAAACAAATTTTCTTTGTTTTTGGGCTTTGTGGTTCTCCATTTTGAGTTTGATGATTTTCCACAGGTTTTCAATTGGATTAAGATCTGGTGATTGAGCAGGCCAAGGCATGGTGCGAATGTTGTGGTTCTCCATCCAGGCTTTAACTGACCTTGAGAGTGACCTTGACATTGTCTTGTTGGAAAATCCAGTCATTCGAGGCAGGAAAGAGTTTTCCAGCTGATGAAAGAAGACTGTTTTCAAGGGTAGTCCTGTACATGACCTGGTTCATTCGGCCTTCACACAATTGCATTTGCCCTGTTCCACTCAGACTGAAACAACACCCCAGATCATGACTGATCCACCCCCATGTTTTACTGTAGGGGCAAGACAGTCTGGTTGTAAGCTTCTCCAGGCTTCCTCCTAACAGTAAGTTGGCTGGAGTGGGCATCAATTCAAAATTGGATTCATCACTGAAGAGAACCTTAGCCCAATCATCAACAGTCCAATCCTTGTGGAGTAACCGGCAAAGAGTAACCGGGCCTTCCTCTGCCTTTCATTGATGAAGGGCTTCTTGCGTGCTCTGTGTGACTTCAAACCAGCTTCAACAAGTCGGTTTCGAACTGTCCTTGCCGAACAAGTCACATTTCTCGACAGTGCCCACTCATTTTTAAGGTCCCTGGAGGTCTGACGACGATTCCTGACACAGGAACGGATGAGTGCACGGTCATCTCGTGGGTAGAAAGACGTTTCCTGCCACGGCCAGGTAGCAATTTGGTAGTGCCATGTTCAGCTTGTTTTTTTTTTGTTGTAATGAACGGCTGTCTTGGAGATCTTCAGTTTTTTCGCTACCTGTCTCTCACTCATGCCAATTTCCAGCAGTGCCAAGATGGCTGCCTTTGTGGCTTCACATAATTCTTTTGTTTTAGGCATTATGTGAGAGCTGACAACTTCTGAGTTGTGCTACGGCTTGAATGTAAGCAGGAAACCACTCTAGGCCTTTGCATGTGCAGTGCTGCTTGTGACATGAAATGGCCTCTTATATACCCTGGGAATCAATTAAGCTTAAGAATGTCAAATAGGACATAAAGTATTATGTGACCAGCTGCATTTTTTGTTGTGTTCATTGTATTATACTTTAGTGGTACCAGATATTAGAATGAACAAGAAATTGAAGACAACAAGGGTGGTCTAATAATTTTTTCCATGACTGTATATGCACTGGATCAGACAGGCTCCTGGAAAAGGACTGGAGTGGGTTGCTTATATCAGCAATGGTGGTGGCAGCATCTACTACTCTCAGTCAGTCAAAGGCCGGTTCACCATCTCCAGAGACAACAGCAGACAGCAGGTGTATCTGCAGATGAACAGTCTGAAGACTGAAGATTCTGCTGTTTATTATTGTGCTCGAGACACACAGTGACTGGAGTTGGTTGAGCAGCTGTACAAAAACCTACAGTATCTTTCAGGCTGCACAAGCATTGAGAATTTATGATGTAGGCTATTGTTCATATTATTAGCATTAATATTATTAACATTAAATATGTATTACATCATGTTTCTATTTTCATATTGTTTATAGTATGTCTTTAAACATCCCATAATTTTTGTCCCTGCATTATAAAGACCTGAAATCTGGAAAATATTATTCATAAACCTAAGAGAAACCACAGTAAAGAACACTAGCTCATGAACTAAAGCTTAATAATTTGTATAGAGAGTTTTTCATTTTCAAATGTGTTAATATAATAATCAAAGAATTATTATTGTGTCTGCAGAGAAATATCCAGAAAAGATGTGAAACATACTGACAGTTTGTTGCAATAAAGGAATGTGCATATATATGTGACACAACCACACAGATGAAGGTAATCAGTGTTGATTAACACAAAAGTAACTCAGAAATGTAAAAACTACCAAAGTTTTCACCGCCATTGAAATATTTATTTTACTGCAGTTTGTGAAACATTTCAGTTCCTGAGCAGCTGTTTTCCAACAACTACAAACACTGAAACCGTTAAAAAGAATTTATTCAAACCAGCCGCATCAGACTGAAGTTTTTATACTATTTAATTGACATTATTCTGGCTGCTGTCACTTTATGTCTGTGTACAGCAAATACAGTGATCATGTCAGTGCAGTAAGTGAACCAGTAAATGCATTAATAAATGCACTAAGTAGATGATACAAATATTGACAGTAAAACAAAGTTAGCAATGGTTGCATGCAAATGCTGGAATATGGATCAAATGTAAAGCAGAGTTGATTTGTTGTCACTCTGCAGATATAATAACACTAAACAGACTCTTCTATTGGCTCCAGTCAGACCAACATTGATGCTTCATATGTTTGATTCTATGCAAACTCAGTGAGCTTCCTTGTTACTCAGCTATAAAAACATCACATCAGGCTGTCAGTGGAGTTCACAGCACGTCACTTTCAACATAAACCATGTTCTCTGTAGCTCTGCTGCTGCTGTTGGCAGCTGGATGTGAGTCTCTCTGGATTTGTCAAAGTCAACACTTCTTCATTTGTTAATTGATCATTTGACAAAATGTTTTCTCCTTTTAACAGCTGTGAAGTGTGAACAGTTGACACAGCCAGCCTCTGTGACTGTGCAGCCAGGTCAACGTCTGACCATCACCTGTCAGGTCTCTTATTCTATCAGCAGCTATGCTACACATTGGATCAGACAGCCTGCAGGGAAAGAACTGGAGTGGATTGGAGCAGCAGCTGGATCCAGCACAGCTTACAAAGATTCACTGAAGAACAAGTTCAGTATCAGCTTAGACTCTTCCAGCAACACAGTGACTCTAAACGGACAGAATGTGCAGCCTGAAGACACTGCTGTGTATTACTGTGCCAGAGACACACAGTGACACAAAGCATCAGTAGACCTGAACAAAAACCCCTCAGTGCCTGAACACTTGTAACATGAAGCCACCAGAGGAGGAGCCCTCAGACCACTAATGATTTCAACACCAGCTCACTGTTACAGGCAGTTTCAAACAGCACAAGCTAAAAGCAGCAACACAGCACACAACATTAAATGCATTCAGTCTTTTTCTCAAAGCAAATGAATCAAATTCTGTTCTTATCATTATGACACAATATTCAATGTCTGTTTTGACATAATATAAATTCAGGTGACATGACGTGTTGTTTGCTCATCTCAAACCAAGCCTACAAGGTGATTTTCATACAGCATCAACTAAAACCTTTTCTTTGTTGTTGTTGTTGTTGTTGTTGTTTTGGTGATGATACTATTATAACTTTATTCATACACAGTGGCAAGATTCCATGATTTGAATATTACATCAGAAAAAACATCTTTGTGTAAATAAACATGTTTACACATTAGAAAGTGACTTACAGTCAAACAAGGATGACACCAGGTAAGAAACAAAATTTTAACACAGATGTCACTGCTATATGTGACATTAAACAGAGGACGCTGTCAGAAAGGAGGAGTCAATGCAAAACTCAGATATCTTCCACCTCTACTTATCTGACTGCAAAGAGGAGACAGAGAACAGTGGACACACAGTTTAACATGATGGACTATAGGACAGGACTGCTGCTTTTAACTATCTGCTGGGCAGGTGAAGATTTTAGCTCATCTTGAGTTGACATAGTTCTAAATTGTGTTTTTGACATTTCATGGTTTTCTTTACTGTCTTGACAGGTGTTGATGGTCAGACTCTGACAGAATCTGAACCAGTGATTAAAAGACCTGGAGAATCTCACAGACTGACCTGTACAGCCTCTGGATTCATGTGGCTCACATTCAGCAGCTATCCTATGAGCTGGATCAGACAGGCTCCTGGAAAAGGACTGGAGTGGATTGCTTTCATACACACGGGTAGTACTTCTACCTATTACTCCCAGTCAGTCCAGGGTAGATTCACCATCTCCAGAGATGACTCCAGCAGTAAAGTCTATCTACAGATGAACAGTCTGAAGAGCGAGGACACAGCAGTGTATTACTGTGCCAGAAGAGACACAGTGAGAGACAATAATAGGAGACTCATACAAAAACTACTTCCTCTATTTAACCACTGAGAACACTCAGTTGTCTAAGTATCACTTTTTGTATTAAGCCTATGATTGTTCTTAAAAGGTTTGTCATTTAACAGCATCTGTTTTCATCAGCTGAAATACTCGTACGTTATAATCACTGAAACATCACTGTGTATATCGAACACTTATAAACTACTATACACTATTAAACATTTAACTTCTCAAGACAGTAAATTATGCTACGTTGTTTTCAGAAGCTGAATGTGTGTTCTGAATTTATAAAATTGATATTTGGTCTAATAATATTGTGCATGAGATTTATTGTCAAGAAAAATTCCAAACAGTAAAAGCTACAAGCCAAAACACAGCACACAACTGAGACGTGTTGTGAGTTTCCCTTGACACAGATGCATGGATTTCTGTTCTTATTACTGCCACAAAATATCAACTTGCCTCTCCAACTAAGCCTTCGAGGTGATTTTCATGAAACATACACTAGAAACATTTTAAATAATCTAATAAATACATTGTTTGCTCATGTCAACCAAGCCTAAGGTGATTTTCATACAACACAAACTGAAACGTCCTTTTGTCATTCTTTTTTTTTTCCTTTTTCTTTTTGGTGACAGTAATGTTAGAGAAACAGACTTTAGATTTTTGATCTAATGTAACAGCAACCATTTTCATCACATTTAATTCTGTGAAATCATTTTTACTGTCACACCATGATGTTGTAACAATTCACCATGTAATAAAATCAACCAAAGGAAAAGTTACAACGCAACTTTTAAATGTTAGGGGCGGATCAGGTGCGCGGTGTTTAACCATAGACTGTATAAAATAAGAGAGATTAATTAATCGTCTTGTCACAGAAAAAAAAAAAAAAAACACATTCTCACACTTTGTGGTTTTAAAACATTCAGAAAAAAAACTGAAAATTGACGAATAAGGCACATATAGTTGAATTAGTCATCAATCTTTAGTGCAATAAATTAAATCATGTCCGCGTCCGGACGGAAATAACACCAAACAATAGCGGCGTGGTCGCCGGTTCAACAAACAATTCAGAGGTTAACAAACACTTTTTCCTCGATATCCAAAGTTCTAAACGTTCACAAAAATAACCCGAATAATCCCACAGTCAATAAAAGTCCCAGACGCCGGCAAAAAAGAAAAAAAATATATGTAGGCCTATTAAAAGGAAGTTGGTTCGAGCACAATGAAGCGCCGCAGTTCACAAAAATAGACAAAGAACCAAGTAATCTCACCACTCGTCCCGCTTGGCAGAAAGGTTGTGTCTTGAAATAATCCCACAAGGAACAAAAAAATAATCCACGGAATTCGTTTTAATCCTAAAAGACATGAAAACTCCTCACACACCTCCAAACGCCGACTGATCATTGTTCTTCCCAGTCCATGCGTCACTTCCCCTTATAAACTTTGACGCATCAACATAATATTTCAGTCCATACAATACCTGTGTACATATAAATGGCATCTGATAACATTCACCATACAGCATTTACAGATGTGACAGCAGAACATAAAAAATAATGAATTTTCCCATCAATAAATGCCTTGTGGAAAGTAGAACCAGGCGACCTTTACAATATGTATATGAATCTGTCAAGTGATGAAACAACTTCAGCTGACAACTTGGTGACAGGACAATAAGAGTAAATCCTCAAACATCAGTGTCTCTTTCATGACATCTTTATCTAAAACACCTGCACTTATTACCTGTATCATAATTTAATTAGTCTTGAGCCAACTTCATGGTGATTTTAATGAGTTCAATTCTAGAAAAAGATATTTTACTCAACAATCTAAAAGGTGTATTCTCTTTGTGTGAGATGAAGAACAACACCTGAACATTTCATCTTCATTTTGATTCATTCAAATAAACCTTTACTGTCATCAGTATGTAAATCAGCCTCCTTGTGTGTTGCCTCATAAAGAAGTGAAGTGTGTGTGTGTGTGTCAGTGAGAGGACAGAAGAGCTCACATCAGTTCAGCTTCAACATCAACCATGTTCTCTGTAGCTCTGATACTGCTGCTGGCAGCTGGATCCTGTGAGGAGCTTTCAGTGGATTCACACTAATAAACACATTAGAAACACTGAATAGTCAGTGAATGATGGAGATAATGTTGATTTGTGTTTCCACAGGTGTGAACAGTATTGATCTCATCCAGCCAGACTCAATGGTTGTGCAGCCTGGACAGTCTTTGACCATCACCTGTCAGGTCTCTGGTTATTCTTTGACTGATAACAGCTATGCAACAGGTTGGATCAGACAGCGTGAAGGAAAACCAATGGACTGGATTATAAATCGGTGGGGTGGAGGAGGCTTTGACCAAAATGCTGCTCTAAAGAACAAGTTCCTTTACCACACACACACTTCTACAAGCTCAGTGACATTAACAGGACAGAATCTGCAGCCTGAGGACACAGCTGTGTATTACTGTGTGCGTGCTCCACAGTGATACAAACCACCAACAGACCTGCACAAATACCCAGCAACCATGTGACTCAACCACACACACATGCTGATAATGAGAGATATACATAAAGAAAGTAATGGGGAATTTGTCCCTAAGATAGTTTACTTTAAAATGTGCATCTGTGTCCTTCTTTTATTGGTGCGAATTGATTCACACGACAACAACAACTAATATTAATACCATTACAAATAATAATGATCAATAGTTATAGTAGTATTTTACTAAACAAAAGTAGTGTATAGTAAATAAAGTAAGTTAAAAAATGGCTCCCTCTGTGTTAGGAAAGTTTTCAGGTGCTTAGTGTTTCACATTTTGCCAGCTCTGGTAGAAAGACACCACAAAGACACCATCAGCAACACTCCTAATTTGTAACTGAACAACTGATATAGTTTTACGCACCTGTTTGTCTCACTATATTTGCCTGGAGTTTATTATGTGTAGCCTTTGCCTGGTGTGGCTTTGCTCTTTGTCCAGGTAGGCTGGCTCATGTTATTCTGTTGACTTCAGGCAGCTTCTGTTTGTCTGCTGCTGATAGACAACAACTACCTCACATAAAAAGAGGTGTAAATAAAGAGGAATAAAATGCATGATGTTTTTCATTTTCAAATATCCAAAGCTAATAAAAGAAGTTCAGAGCTGTAATGATGAACAATAATTTAAATAGTCCTCTAAACATGTGTGACAACATGCATCTTCTGCTGTGAGGAGCACAGGGCTTTAAACAACTCTCTAACCTTTACTGAATGTTAAAAGTATCTACCATCCCTGTTTTAAAACTCTAGAGTGCAGACAAGATCTGGCTTTAACACTTATCCTAGTGACATCTAGAAACAGGAAGAAATGACAGAGAAGGAAAGAAGTGATTGTTTTTATTTAATTGTTTTCAGCTCTTAATGTGCCAGATATTAATGTCCTCCTCCTAATGATCACCTGTTACCAACCTTTCTGCCATGAAATAACCATAAATCTGTCACAATGCCAAATCCAGGCGTGTTGTGCATCACTGCTTCACTAATGGTTGCTTTTACATTATTGTTGTGGTAATGGTGACGATAAAGTTTCTCCATTTTAAACAAGACAAACTTTTATTTTAATGTACAAACTTATGTCAACATTATTTGGTCACTAAACATTCTTTCCAAATTCACCAAAGAAGAGTCCAATCAGTTGTTTCCTCCCTGTGAGGAGGGGTCAATGCAAAACTCAGATATCTTCCACCTCTACTTATCTGACTGCAGAGAGGAGGACAGAGAACAGTGGACCCACAGTTTAACATGATGGACTATAGGACAGGACTGCTGCTTTTAACTATCTGCTGGGCAGGTGAAGGTTTTTTTCTCATCTTGAGCTGACATAGTTCTTAATTGTGTTACAACGAAATTCATGTGAAATGTTTGTATATTTCGACAGGTGTTGATGGTCAGACTCTGACAGAATCTGAGCCAGCGAATAAAAGGCCTGGAGAATCTCACAGACTGACCTGTACAGCCTCTGGATTCTCATTCAGCAGCTACGTATGTGGGTCAGACAGGCTCCTGGAAAAGGACTGGAGTGGATTGCTTATATTGGCACATCTAGTACTCCTATCTCATTACTCCCAGTCAGTCCAGGGTAGATTCACCATCTCCAGAGATGACTCCAGCAGTAAAGTCTATCTACAGATGAACAGTCTGAAGAGCGAGGACACAGCAGTGTGTTACTGTGCCAGAGAGACACAGTGAGAGACAATAATAGGAGACTCATACAAAAACTACTTCCTCTATTTACCACCATCACTAGGATCATTCAGTTGTCTCTGTATCACTTTTTTCTTTGCAATAATGTTAACTAAATTGTCCGTAACAATAAGATGAACTTGGCTCCATATGTCATCATGAGCACATGCATGAAGATCATGCAAAAAAATATATTTTGGTAACACTGAAAAATAAAAAGTTTCCACCTGATTTTCAGATTGTGCGTCCATAGTGTTTTTATGAAAATGACTTTTCTATATAAAAACAACCTCCTCATACAGTCTTGAAGTTAACACATTTTACAGCCATATGAAAGGAAAAAAATCTTTTTCCTTGATCTTTCCCCAATCATGTCTGTTTATTATGTGAAATGAAGAGAGTCGGAATACGAGTGGAAATGAATGTTGCAGTTTCTTTAATGAAATCACTAGAGGGCAGTCAGCGTCAAGTTTATCTTTCCTCTGTTACTAAAAGGAGACACTCATCTGCTGTTCTCACTGATCTTAACTGACTGATACTCAAACCCTGGACTGAACTAGAGCTTAATGCTTTAAATACAGATGTTTTTCATATTTGCTGAAATAATGGTGATATATCAGTGAAAGGATCATTGTTACATTTTGACTGCAGATAACTATCAAAAAAGATGTGAGAGAATAATAAAAGTTTGATGCAATAAAGTTATCTGTGTCTGAATATGAAGGAAATGTAGCTACATCTCTAAATGTGCAGGAATATATGTGTCTTTATTTGGTCTGTGTCACATTTTCATATATATATTCCATATAAAATGAATATAACAAACCAAATAAATAAACAAATTTAAAACACAATAAATCACAAAGCATGATGTTTGATTAGGACTGCTGTTGATTTCTGACACAACAACACAGATGAAGGGAAACTGTGTTGAATATTACAAAAAAATAACACATAAATATATGAGTCACCACTTTGCAGTTTGTCTCACATTTCAGTTCCTGTGCAGCTGTTTCTCAACATCTGCAAACACTGAAACAGCATCAGATTGAAGTTGTGATATTACTTACATCCTGGGTACTGTCACTGTATAGTGAGTGAGCAAGTGATTTTGAATCAATGCTGCAAATTCAAGAAAAGTTGTACTCATACTCTGAGATACTGAACACTGAACTTGACATACACTGAACAGACTCTTCTATTGGCTCCAGTCAGACCAACATTGATGCTTCATATGTTTGATTCTATGCAAACTCAGTGAGCATCCTTGTTACTCAGCTATAAAAACATCACATCAGGCTGTCAGTGGAGTTCACAGCACGTCAGTTTCAACATAAACCATGTTCTCTGTAGCTCTGCTGCTGCTGTTGGCAGCTGGATGTGAGTCTCTCTGGATTTGTCAAAGTCAACACTTCTTCTTTTGTTTAATTTGATCAGTTATTACAAAACGTTTTCTCTTTTAACAGGTGTGAAGTGTGAACAGTTGACACAGCCAGCCTCTGTGACTGTGCAGCCAGGTCAACGTCTGACCATCACCTGTCAGGTCTCTTATTCTGTGGGGCAGCCTACACAGCTTGGATCAGACAGCCTGCAGGGAAAGGACTGGAGTGGATTGGGAGCAAATTTACTGGAGCTTCATACTATAAAGATTCACTGAAGAACAAGTTCAGTATCAGCTTAGACTCTTCCAGCAAGACAGTAACTCTAAATGGACAGAATGTGCAGCCTGAAGACACTGCTGTGTATTACTGTGCCAGAGACACACAGTGAAACAAAGCATCAGTAGACCTGAACAAAAACCTCTCAGTGCCTGAACACTTGTAACATGAAGCCACCAGAGGAGGAGCCCTCAGACCACTAATGATTTCAACACCAGCTCACTGTTACAGTACAGAGAAACACTTTAGATTATAAATACACTGATGAAGCTCAGTGTTTTTAAACTGTCAAAAAATAATGTTTTCAAGTAATGAATAAATGCAGCCAAATTATCTTCAAAAGGTGGAAGTGATTCTTTTCGGTCTAATAAAGCTGTGCATAAGATTTTTCACATGAAATTATTCCACACAGTAGAAGCTGCAGGCCAAAACACAACTGAAAACATGTAGGATGTCAGTTTCCCTTGAAAAGAATACATGAAATTTTATTTTTAATGTTGTCAGAAACACAAGGTAAAGAGACATGAGATATTGGTTGCTCATCTCAAATGAAGCCTACATGGTGATTTTCATACTACATGTCCCGAAACTGAAATTTGACAAGAACTTTTTATTTTATGTTATTTATTTTATCACCAGCAGCAATATTCCATTATTAGTAAGTTGCAGTGAACAAAACCGCCTGCCATGTTAAATAGGCATGTTTAAATATTATAAAGTCACTTACAGTCAAAGAAGGATAATAATGACATCAGGTAAGAAATATAAACCAAATCAAAACTTTAACACAGTTGTGAAATTAATCTAAGTAAGTAAAGTAAAGTAAAGATCAATACAACATCTTTTTGGTTCGAAGAAAGCCTTAAAATTAAAATAAGTTTTGAGGAGAGATTGAATAGAGGTTATTGTTCATTAAAAAGGAGGAGTCAATGCAAAACTCAGATCTTCCACCTCTACTTATCTGACTGCAGAGAGGAGGACAGAGAACAGTGGACACACAGTTTAACATGATGGACTATAGGACAGGACTGCTGCTTTTAACTATCTGCTGGGCAGGTGAAGGTTTTACCTGATCTTCTGCTGACATAGTTCTTAATTGTATTACAACTAAATTCATGTGAAATGTTTTTATATTTCGACAGGTGTTGATGGTCAGACTCTGACAGAATCTGAACCAGTTAGTAAAAGGCCTGGAGAATCTCACAGACTGACCTGTACAGCCTCTGGATTCTCATTCAGCAGCTACCCTATGAACTGGGTCAGACAGGCTCCTGGAAAAGGACTGGAGTGGATTGCTTATATTGACACAGCTAGTTCTCCTATCTATTACTCCCAGTCAGTCCAGGGTAGATTCACCATCTCCAGAGATGACTCCAGCAGTAAAGTCTATCTACAGATGAACAGTCTGAAGAACGAGGACACAGCAGTGTATTACTGTGCCAGAAGAGACACAGTGAGAGACAATAATAGGAGACTCATACAAAAACTACTTCCTCTATTTATCATCACCACTGGGAACTTATCATTTTGTTGTATTACATTTATTGCAATGCTGATTTTTGTTCATGTAGCCTCCTTTTATTATCAACAATGAAAATGTCCATGTATAAATATAAGTGAAATAAATCTTAAAGACTTTATCAATAACACAAATCCTCCACAGCACTCATCAAAATGATCTCAATATACATTTAGGTCTAAATAACATGATTTACAGGAAAAACAGAAATGCAGTTTTTGGACTGGTTTAAATGCTTTGAGTTGTTTATGAAATATTCATCATTAATTAACTGTTAAAATATAAATTTTAAGTATTTTTTTTTAATGAATATTTATAAGAAAAGCAAGATTTTAAAAAGTGTCAGTGCAACAATGAACTGAAAAAGCTCCAGATGTTAATTATACAAGAGCAGGTTGTGAAAAAATAAATCTTGATAAAGTTGAATCAAGATTCCAATTTTTGGAGAATCAATAAAAAAAAATATTAACAATAACAACAGGTTCCTATAAATAGCTCCAGTCTGATCCACACTCATTCACCACACATTTGATTCTATGCAAACTCAGTGAGCTTCCTTGTTACTCAGCTATAAAAACATCACATCAGGCTGTCAGTGGAGTTCACAGCACGTCACTTTCAACATAAACCATGTTCTCTGTAGCTCTGCTGCTGCTGTTGGCAGCTGGATGTGAGTCTCTCTGGATTTGTCAAAGTCAACACTTCTTCTTTTGCTCTATAATTCATAACATTTTTTTGTTTGTTTGTTTTTAACAGGTGTGAAGTGTGAACAGTTGACACAGCCAGCCTCTGTGACTGCGCAGCCAGGTCAACGTCTGACCATCACCTGTCAGGTCTCTTATTCTGTGGGCAGCTATGCTACAGCTTGGATCAGACAGCCTGCAGGGAAAGGACTGGAGTGGATTGGAGTAGCACGTGCTGGATATACCCCAGCTTACAAAGATTCGCTGAAGAACAAGTTCAGTATCAGCTTAGACTCTTCCAGCAAGACAGTGACTCTAAATGGACAGAATGTGCAGCCTGAAGACACTGCTGTGTATTACTGTGCCAGAGACACACAGTGACACAAAGCATCAGTAGACCTGAACAAAAACCCCTCAGTGCCTGAACACTTGTAACATGAAGCCACCAGAGGAGGAGCCCTCAGACCACTAATGATTTCAACACCAGCTCACTGTTACAGTACAGAGAGAAACACACTTTAGATTTTAGAAAAATAATTTTTTAACTTGATTTAATAGCAACTGTTTTCATCAGTTTCAAAACCTGAACTTTTTCATCACTGATACATGAAAGTATTTATTCATGACAAGAAGTGATCTACACTGTCAAACAATAAACTTTTCAAGTAATAAATAAAAGCAGCTGAATATTCGTCAGAACTGGAAGTGATTCATTTTGGTTTAATAAAACTGTGCATTAGATTTTTCACAAGAAAAATCCACCCAGTAAAAGCTGCAGACCAAACACAACTGAAAACATGTGGACATCAGTTTCCCTTGAAAAGAATACATGAAATTCTATTTTTGATGTTGTCAGAAAAAATCATTAGCTTAAAAAAAGTTAAGAATTCATCTCAAATGAAGTCTACGTGGTGATTTTCATACTAATGAGCTGACACCAATTTTATAACATTATGAATATATGAAAACTTTTTTTAACTTTATCACCAGTAGCAATATTCCATTATTAGTGAGTTGCTTTGAAGAAAAAAGCATCTGCTATGTTAAATAATTGTGCTGAAATGTTACAAAGTGACTCACAGTAAAACAGGGACAATAACAGAAGAAACTGTTCATTAAAAAGGAGGAGTCAATGCAAAACTCAGATATCTTCCACCTCTACTTATCTGACTGCAGAGAGGAGGACAGAGAACAGTGGACACACAGTTTAACATGATGGACTATAGGACAGGACTGCTGCTTTTAACTATCTGCTGGGCAGGTGAAGGTTTTGTTGATTTTTCTGGGTTTTCATTTAGATTGTGAACTTGTTGCATGTCATGGTTTACTTGCTGTCTTGACAGGTGTTGATGGTCAGACTCTGACAGAATCTGAACCAGTGACTAAAAGGCCTGGAGAATCTCACAGACTGACCTGTACAGCCTCTGGATTTAATTTTGGTGGCTACAGCATGTACTGGGTCAGACAGGCTCCTGGAAAAGGACTGGAGTGGGTTGCTTATATCAGACATGACAGTGACTACATCTACTACTCTCAGTCATTCCAAGGCCGGTTCACCATCTCCAGAGACAACAGCAGACAGCAGGTGTATCTGCAGATGAACAGTCTGAAGACTGAAGATTCTGCTGTTTATTATTGTGCTCGACAGCCACAGTGACTGGAGTTGGTTGAGCAGCTGTACAAAAACCTACAGTAACCCCTCTGACTGGGCTGATAAACAACAACTGTCTTTGCTTTGGGGTTAAAAGAAATGACTGCATGTGCTAATTTAGCAGCAAGTATACAGAATCAGGGGCTGAAGGTGCAGACTCTGACCAAGGCACAATGAATGCACTAAAACACTTAATATGATACTATATAGGGAGAAAAGAATAAACCTGATCATGAGACACCACTTTGATCCAACCGTAATTATAAAACTGGAACAGCAGGACTTCTGAACACTTCACCCAGAGTCCCACAGGCCACTCTTTATCTGATATTGTACCAAATGTAAAAAGACAAAAACAAAACAATAAATAAACATTATAGATCATTGCAGTGAAATAACTGTGTCACCATACAGACTGGAAGAAGACTCAAACAGGTCAGATCTCCTCTCTCAGCAGACAGTGACAGAATACAACAACATCCACAGAGTTCAGACTATTAAACAGACCTAATGAACAAAACGTCATGTGTCTCCATGCTGAGTCCCTCTTTCAAAACTCTAGAGGGCAGTCTAGGACTGACTGAGTTTGACTCATTGACCCATACTGATCATATGATTCAAACACATGCACTAACAGTAAGGTAAATAAAGAACAGAGGTGATTTGAATGCTCTTATCTGACATTAACACATCTACTGATGATGCATATTTGTTCAAATCAAACCCTAGTTCCCATTTTCATCTCATCTAATTATGGAAACCATTTAGTTGCTTGATTGTGACGTTCAACAGCACGTTACAATTTATATTTATTCATTAATTACAAAATATGCACCCATGAAGACATGTTTTAATAATTTACTTTTGTGTATTGTGATGCCCAGAGAGGATGGGGCGAAATGTGCCCTGTTACCATGTAATGAGATGGAAAATAACATCTGATAACTTCATTATAACTTAAACAGTAGCTCTGCTCTTCACAAATACAAAACAAACAATGTAAATAACGTTTGTTTAGCCAAAAAGCTCTTCATTGCACCATTAGTTAAAGATTGTTGTTGTCCCGTTATCTTCCATTGAAGCAGAAATTGGTTGCCAAGATATTAATATTTTATACTCTACTTATGGAAATGTATGTGTGTCACATGTTCCCTGTTTAAACCCACAGAGAGAGGTCTATGCAAACTCTTCCTCTCTTATAAACACACCATCAGCAACTTGTGGCAGATCACTGGGACAGTTTGATATATTTCTGAAACACTCAGATCAGAAAGCACTGAACTACAGTGTTTATCACAGAATGGAAAATACAGTTATCTGGAGTTTGTTATTTGCAGTTACTATTCATGGTGAGAAACTTAAATCTGCTTTACTGATTTTATAAATGTGCAACCTGTGATTATTAAAGTTTGGTTGATAATGATTGTTTCTTTACTTACAGGAGTTTGGAGTGAGATCAAACTGGACCAGTCTTCCTCTGAGGTGAAAAGACCTGGAGAGACAGTGAAGATGTCATGTATCATTTCTGGTTTTGACATGACAGACTACTACATACAATGGATACGACAGAGGCCAGGGAATGCTCTGGAGTGGATTGGGTGGATGGATACAGGCAAAAACTCTGCTAGCTATGGCAGCTCCTTTCAAAGTCGTTTCATCATGACTGAAGATGTGTCCAGCAGCACTCAGTACCTCGAGGTCAAGAGCCTGACAGCAGAAGATTCTGCTGTTTACTTCTGTGCTCGACAAAGCACAGTGACTGAAGACAGTGGAACAGCTGCACAAAAACCTCCACAGACAACAAACAGCAATGTGATCTTAATGACATCAGAGTTTTCTCACCACCTGCAAAAGCACCATATCCACATTAGATTTCTGTAGATTTGACTATAAATTCATCAGTTCCTCTGAATATCACCCCCTCAAAAAAAATAAATAAATAAATAAACCACAAGTAAAGCATGTCTGAACAATGTTTGATCACAGAAATTGGCTGGATCTGAAGATAAATAGAAAATTGAAATGTTCACAATCCAAAACATGTTGAAAACATGTGGCCATTTACCATTTAAGTTTTTTCTGTTTTAAACCTGCAAACCAGAAGCATCAGTACTATATATTCAGACATGCATTTGTATCTTGAAACAAAATTAACACTTGAATATTTTCTGTAAATGCAGGACATTTGGAAAATGTTACATGTTAGTGTGTAATGAATTAATTATCACAAGTGATTTGTTGTCACTCTGCAGATATAACACTGAACAGACTCTTCTATTGGCTCCAGTCAGACCAACATTGATGCTTCATATGTTTGATTCTATGCAAACTCAGTGAGCTTCCTTGTTACTCAGCTATAAAAACATCACATCAGGCTGTCAGTGGAGTTCACAGCACGTCATTTTCAACATAAACCATGTTCTCTGTAGCTCTGCTGCTGCTGTTGGCAGCTGGATGTGAGTCTCTCTGGATTTGTCAAAGTCAACACTTCTTTTGTTAATTTCATCATTTGTTACAAAACATTTTCTCTTTTTAACAGGTGTGAAGTGTGAACAGTTGACACAGCCAGCCTCTGTGACTGTGCAGCCAGGTCAACGTCTGACCATCACCTACTACACAGCTTGGATCAGACAGCCTGCAGGGAAAGGACTGGAGTGGATTGGACGAGCAGCTGGATCCACCACATTTTACAAAGATTCACTGAAGAACAAGTTCAGTATCAGCTTAGACTCTTCCAGCAACACAGTGACTCTAAACGGACAGAATGTGCAGCCTGAAGACACTGCTGTGTATTACTGTGCCAGAGACACACAGTGACACAAAGCATCAGTAGACCTGAACAAAAACCCCTCAGTGCCTGAACACTTGTAACATGAAGCCACCAGAGGAGGAGCCCTCAGACCACTAATGATTTCAACACCAGCTCACTGAAGACTGAAGATTCTGCTGTTTATTATTGTGCTCGAGAGCCACAGTGACTGGAGTTGGTTGAGCAGCTGTACAAAAACCTACACCACTTCTTTCCGGCTGGCAGAGCCAAAGCATGAAATACTTTTGAAATTGAAAGTGCTGATAGTGAGAGATAAAAATAAATAAAGTTATTGGCAGTGTGTCCCTGATATAGTACATGTGTTCTTCATTTATTGGTGTAAGTGAACTGCCAGACATATCAATGATTTCCCACAGTTATATAACTATTTCTCTGCAGCTTTGCAACACTGTGATCCCTTTACATGGATACATTCATCCCTACAGACACCAGACGACATATGATGTTATAGCAGCTTCTGGTAGATACATTAAACCTGACAGAAAAAAAGACACCTGTCTGTAATTAGTGTGCTGGCAAAATATTTAGTATAAAGGCTGAACAAGTCTCACCATGTCAGAGTCTTTTCAGAGCTCTTTTTCTCATCAGAATATCAAACAGTTTTATATTTTCTCTTTGAGGCCATCCACTTCTGTGAGACTGTATCAGACACATGGACACAAAGGCTGGTTTATCTCTAATACTCATGGTTGTGTTTTTTACTCACTGATCAGTCTGTGTTATATGTAAAACCACAAGTCAGAAATTATCTCTGATTGTTCCACAACTCACCCCAAATTAACTGCATGTGAAGAAATTATTAAGAGTTGTGTTCTCAGTGATCTCTGTCTTTGTGTCTTGTTCAGCCACTAATGATGTCAAAATAAAAAAGCACTGTGAGGAGGAGTCCATGCAAATCTTTATTTATCTCACTGCAGACTGAAGAAGAGAGACCAAACCACTGACCAGACATACAACACATTTCCACCATGACTTCAGCTACATGTATAATGTTTCTGATGCTATCATGGATTTCTGGTGAATACATACTTCTGCACTCCTCCTGTTCTTTGAAAAGGTTCATATTTCAGCTCTGTGATGATAACACTACTTTTCTCTCCAGGTGTTTGCAGTCAGACTCTGACTGAGTCTGAACCAGTGGGAAAGCGCCCTGGAGAATCCCACAAACTCACCTGTACATATGCAGGAATATCAGATGATGATGCTGATATCGCCTGGATCAGACAAGCTGAAGGAAAATAACTGAAGTGGGTTGCCTACATTTCTGCTCCGAGTGGAAGCAATAAATATTATTCCACATCAGTCAAGAATCGCTTCACCATTTCCAGAGACAACAACATGGACCAGGTGTATCTGCAGATGAACAGCTTGACAGCTGAAGATTCTGCTGTTTATTATTGTGCTCGAGAGCCACAGTGACACAGGAAGCCACAGAGCTGTACAAAAACTCAACATGTCAAACTAAGTCAATACTAGGCGTTCTGCTTTTCACTTTCACAGAATCAGCTTCAGTTCAACATCTTCAACACACTCAGAGAAACACAGTCTCAATAAAACCTCCTCATTCAGACAATTTTTATTGCAGCTCTGGTGTTCTCCAATATGTAGTTGAGACTGGGAACGTTAAATATTCATTAAATATTAACATTATTAATTTAATGAATACAAATTATTTCACATGTCAAAACAAAGGTCCATAACTCACAGCTCTGACTACATGTGACAGGACAGTTCATCCTTCTTTTATAGCCTGTCAGTGTCCTTCTCTATGCAAAGTGAACTTCCTCACAGTCTGCTATAAAGACTTGATATCATGCTGTCAGCTGCAGCAGAAGAAGAGAAGCTCCCATCAGATCACCTTCAATACCAACCATGTTCTCTGTAGCTCTGCTGCTGCTGCTGCTGCTGGCTGCTGGATCCTGTGAGTCTCACTGAGGCAGAGACACTGACAGTATGATCACAGCACACTGACTGTTCACTCTTATTACACTCATTCAATATTCAACATGTTTTCCTCCACAGCTGTGAAGTGTGAACAGTTGACACAGCCAGCCTCTGTGACTGTGCAGCCAGGTCAACGTCTGACCATCACCTGTCAGGTCTCTTATAGTCTCAGCAGCTATGATACAAATTGGATCAGACAGCCTGCAGGGAAAGGACTGGAGTGGATTGGAGCAGCGTGTGTTGGATACACCTCAGTTTATAAAGATACACTGAAGAACAAGTTCAGTATCAGCTCAGACTCTTCCAGCAACACAGCGACTCTAAACGGACAGAATGTGCAGCCTGAAGACACTGCTGTGTATTACTGTGCCAGAGACACACAGTGACACAAAGCATCAGTAGACCTGAACAAAAACCCCTCAGTGCCTGAACACTTGTAACATGAAGCCACCAGAGGAGGAGCCCTCAGACCACTAATGATTTCAACACCAGCTCACTGTTACAGTACAGAGAGAAACAGTCTAAGGATTTAAGAGGAAAGTTGATTTAATAGCAGCTGTTTTCATCAGTTTAAAAACTTGTACTTGATAATCACTGATACATCAATGTATTTATCATGACAAAAACTAATATGCACTTTTATAAATTGTCAAACAATACATTTTTCAAGTACTGAATAAATGCAGCTGAATTGTTATCCAGGCATAAGTGATTCTTTTTGGTCTAATAAAAGTGTGCATTAGATTTTTCACAAGACAGATTCCAGCCTTTAGCTGCAGACCAAAACACAACTGAAACATGTAGTATGTCAGTTTCCCCTGAACAAAACAAAATCTTAACTTAAAAAAGGTAAAGAGACATGAGATATTGTTTGCTCAACCTCGAATGAAGCCTACATGGTGATTTTCATACTTTATGAGGTGAAACTAATTTTACAAAAATATATTGATATTTTTTTTCATTAATTTATTTTATCACCAGTAGCAATATTCCCTGATTAGTAAGTCACACTGAACAAAAGCATCTGCCATGTTAAATAAATGTGTTGAAATGTTACAAAATGACTCACGGTAAAACAGGGACAATAACAGAACAAACTGTTCATTAAAAAGGAGGAGTCAATGCAAAACTCAGATATCTTTCACCTCTACTTATCTGACTGCAGAGAGGAGGACAGAGAACAGTGGACACACAGTTTAACATGATGGACTATAGGACAGGACTGCTGCTTTTAACTATCTGCTGGGCAGGTGAAGATTTTACCTCATCTTGAGCTGACACAGTTCTCATTTATGTTTCTGACATTTCATGGTTTTCTTTGCTCTCTTAACAGGTGCTGATGGTCAGACTCTGACAGAATCTGAACCAGTCATTAAAAGGCCTGGAGAATCTCACAGACTGACCTGTACAGCCTCTGGGTTCACATTCAGCAGCTACAGTATGACCTGGGTCAGACAGACTCCTGGAAAAGGACTGGAGTGGGTTGCTTATATTTACAGTGGTGGCAGCACATATTACTCTCAGTCAGTTCAAGGCCGGTTCACCATCTCCAGAGACAACAGCAGACAGCAGGTGTATCTGCAGATGAACAGTCTGAAGACTGAAGATTCTGCTGTTTATTATTGTGCTCGAGACACACAGTGACTGGAGTTGGTTGAGTAGCTGTACAAAAACCTACATTGCTCATTCTCAAGGGGCTGGTGAAGCTTAAGCATGTATTATTTTCATGACATTAAATTGTTTGTTTTATGGTTGCTAAGTTGTTATAAATTCTATAATTTCCTTACATGTATGTTATAAAAATAAATCATTAATACTCAAACCCTGGACTGAACTACAATTTATACATACACCCTTTGTGAGCTCACTTCACCACAGCACAAACAGAGCTGGATCAGCAGTGACTGCAGCTTCATGTGCTCATTTAGTCGCAGTTCACCATCTCACCATCATCAAGAGATTTCAAGATAACCAGCTGAAAGACTGAAGGAGCTGCTGTTTATTCTGGTGCTTGTGAGACGTTGTGATGAAGCTGAACAATAAGTGATACTGCAACAACACAAACTCTCATTTCCTGGAGGAAACACTGCAGCATTATGTTGATGTGTTTTCTCTCTTCCCTCACTTGCATCTCTTCCTTGCATCTTAGCTCCACCAAGGGAATATGACGAGAGAAATGCAAAGACAAGACACATATACACCTGTGTTTCCTCCATCTAAGCTCCTCCTCTATACTTGCTGCTCATCTCCTTGAGGTGAATTTAATTGACTAGTTGACTAATCCCACACATCCCCAGAAAAGACGAGAAAACATTATTTCATCTTTTATCTCAAAAATCAAATTTTCTAAATTTATTCAAAGACAAATATATCTGAATTTGCTCTTGTATCCTACACAGAAAGAAAAGCAACTCCACTGGCAAATGAACAAAAAAATAATGATGTAATCCTGTGACAGAGTGCCAGTTGAGGAGCCACTCCCTCTCCATGATATCCTGATGCAAATCTTCAGTGTGTGCAGTGTACTTCTGTCCTGCTGACTGCTCTTGTACTTTGTGTGGAGCATCAGAGGTCACATCTCCAGCCTCAGGATGATGAACACACTCACTCTTCTGCTGGTTGCTCTCTCTCTGCCCTGTGAGTTCTCCTGCTTCTTGCTGGTTCATCTTTTATCAGACAACATGGACTGCTGTTGGTCAGTCAGTGAGACCAGAAAACTTCCCAGGTGACTGTCTCACTTTCTTCTGTGGTTCCTCTCTCCTTTCATCTCCTCAGGTTGCACAGGTCAGAGTATGGAGTCCATTCCTTCCAGTTCAGTAGTGACAACGCCTGGTGAGACTCTCAGTCTCTCCTGCAGGGGATCTGGCTTCACATTTAGCTGCTGTGTTATGAGCTGGATCAGACAACCTGCAGGAAAAGGACTGGGATGGATAGGAAGCAGCTACTCTGATGCCAGCAAAAACACTTATGCCAGCAGTGTAAGAGGCCGTGCAGAAGTCAGTAGAGATGATAGCAACAGCATGGTGTATCTGAAACTGTCCAACTTAAAGCCAGAGGACTCTGCTGTGTATTACTGTGCCAAACACACAGTGGTTCAAAGAAGCAGAGAGGCTGTACAAAAACTCCACAGACATTTTTTTCACAAAGACCTACAGGTGGCAGTCGAAGATAAGACTTGGTACAACACAAACTAAGACACTATGAAAGACACAGCAGATGTTGTGGTTTGTTACATCCTGTTTTTCAATGTAATTGTTAATAATGTTCCCATTATTGATTTTTAACAGTGCTGAGAATATATTTGGACAATATATCCAGGATATGGATGGTTAAACAAATGCTGCCAAAGAGAATGATAAATACCTCTAATCTGAATATAAATAAAAGTTACAGTTGAATAACTTGAAAAGAAAAAATGATATAACTCACAGTGATGTGATGACAAAACCATTGACTGTATATGTATCTCTATAAACTGTCTGTGTACAAAACATTATACAAATGTTCTCCTTTCACTCACTGAGACTATGAAACAAAGAAATATTTCATTTCTATGCTGCGAATAAAATGGGATGTTCTGTTTGTTTGGCTTAACCACTGTGAAAAATGCTTATAATGGTGGGAAACCAGTGATTTTTAGAAACTGCATTCACATTTCAAAAAAACTCCACAACATGCTGTGTTTTACAGTGGATTCCATTTTGATTATCAAATTATTCCATCCATGTTTTCTGAATCACAAAAATCATATGGCCTTAGAGATGAAGAACAACACCTCCAGTCAGCTGATTTACTATCATCACTACTGTATGTAAATCAGCCTCCTTGTGTGTTGCCTCATAAAGAAGTGAAGTGTGTGTGTGTGTGTGTCAGTGAGAGGACAGAAGAGCTCACATCAGTTCAGCTTCAACATCAACCATGTTCTCTGTAGCTCTGATACTGCTGCTGGCAGCTGGATCCTGTGAGGAGCTTTCAGTGGATTCACACTAATAAACACATTAGAAACACTGAATAGTCAGATGAATGATGGAGATAATGTTGATTTGTGTTTCCACAGGTGTGAACAGTATTGATCTCATCCAGCCAGACTCAATGGTTGTGCAGCCTGGACAGTCTTTGACCATCACCTGTCAGGTCTCTGGTTATTCTTTGACTGATAACAGCTATGCAACAGGTTGGATCAGACAGCGTGAAGGAAAACCAATGGACTGGATTATACATCGATGGGGTGGAGGAAGCGTTTACCAAAATAATGCTCTGAAGAACAAGTTCCTTTACCACACACGCGCTTCTACAAGCTCAGTGACATTAACAGGACAGAATCTGCAGCCTGAGGACACAGCTGTGTATTACTGTGTGCGTGTAATAGCCAGCTGTGCTTGGTGTGTGCACAGTGTTACAAACCACCAACAGACCTGCACAAATACCCAGCAACGAAGTCCTGAAAACTGAGGAATACTATTTGTAAACATAAAAGAAACCACAGTAAAGAAAACTAGCTCAAGAACTAAAGTTTATACTTTGTATAGTGATTTTTTTTTATATTCAAATTGTATTAATATAATAATCAAAGAATTATTATTGTGTCTGCAGAGAAATATCCAGAAAAGATGTGAGACAATACTGACAGTTTGTTGCAATAAAGGAATGTGTATATATATGTGACACAACCACACAGATGAAGGTAATCAGTGTTGATTAACACAAAAAGTAACTCAGAAATGTAAAAACTACCCAAGTTTTCACTTTAGTTAAAGAATATATTTTACTGCAGTTTGTGAAACATTTCAGTTCCTGAGCAGCTGTTTTCCAACAACTAAAATCATCCATTTCACTAATCGCTTATCCTCTGGAGGGTCGCGGGGGACTGGAGCCTATTCCAGCTTGCACTGGGCAAGAGGCCAGGTACACTCTGAACAGGTCACCAGACTATCACTGGGCTGACACATAGATCCAGACAACCATTCACACTCACATTCACAACTACAAGAAATATAGAGTCTCCAATTAACCTATCCCAAAACCTGCATGTCTTTAGACTGTGGGAGGAAGCCGGAGTACCCAGAGAACACCCACGCTAACACGGGGAGAACATGCAAACTACACAAAGAAGGGTCCCCCAACCCTGGGTTTGAACCAGGAACCTTCTTGCTGTGAGGTGACAGTTGCATGTAAATGCTGAAATATGGATCATATGTGAATGGGAGGTGATTTGTTGTTGTTCTCACTCAGTGGAGTTCACAGCACGTCAGTTTCAACATAAACCATGTTCTCTGTAGCTCTGCTGCTGCTGTTGGTGGCAGCTGGATGTGAGTCTCTCTGGATTTGTCAAAGTCAACAGTTCCTCTTGCAAAGGCCACCTGCAAAAGCACTTTGATATATCCACATTAGATTTCTGTATATTTTAACATTTGATAACAGAGTGAACTTGGCTAGTTCAGGAGAGAATTAGAAAAGTGAAATGTCCACAGTCCCATACATATTCAAACACTGGCTGATTGGATGATGTGATAATAAAGAAATTTAGTAGATGATGGATAACACTGCTTTTTATTTCTCTCACTGTAAATGCTGTCATGTGCTGCACATTATGCTCAAAGTGACTAATGAGAAACAGAGCCTTGATACCAAGATGAATTATAAGCTCACAAATGTGATTAAACCAGGTGTGTTCATGTGTCAGATGTCTGAACTCAGATTGACATTTGTGTATTATTATAATAACTGTGGTTGTGTTGTTAATACTGATAGACTTTAACACAAATTAAAACACATGTGAATATTAAAACAGGTGACTGAGGGTTGACTGTCGGATATTAATTCATTAATTCAGTTTCATTAAAGTCCAGCTGTTTCCTCCCTGTGAGGAGGAGTCAATGCAAAACTCAGATATCTTCCACCTCTACTTATCTGACTGCAGAGAGGAGGACAGAGAACAGTGGACACACAGTTTAACATGATGGACTATAGGACAGGACTGCTGCTTTTAACTATCTGCTGGGCAGGTGAAGATTTTTACCTATTCTTGACTTGACACAGTTGAAGACTCTCAGTGATCTTGTATTTTTGACATAGCTCTTAATTGTGTACAAACTAAATTCATATGATTTTTATAATTATCTTGACAGGTGTTGATGGTCAGACTCTGACAGAATCTGAACCAGTGATTAAAAGGCCTGGAGAATCTCACAGACTGACCTGTACAGCCTCTGGATTAGACATCAGTGGCTACTTTATGCACTGGGTCAGACAGGCTCCTGGAAAAGGACTGGAGTGGATTGCCTGGATTGATGACGGCAGTGGCAGCTACAGCTCCTACTCTCAGTCAGTTCGAGGCCGGTTCACCATCTCCAAAGACAACAACAGACAGCAGGTGTATCTGCAGATGAACAGTCTGAAGACTGAAGATTCTGCTGTTTATTACTGTGCTGCAGGTCCACAGTGACTGCAGCTGGCTGAGCAGCTGTACAAAAACCTACAGTGTTCATGTTTGCTCGGCGAATAGACCCAATAATAAACTTAATGCTTTTAATGAGCACATAATTTCAACTTCATTATGAAAATGGATAACAACTTTTCCCTGTGAAAACCACAATTATTATGACACAGCAATAAAGTAGCTTTTAAAATGTTACAATGATCACTTCCTCATCAGGCAAAGACAACAGTCTGCTAAGATTATTGACTCCTGCTGCTTTTATACACTGGAAACAGTGACAGCTGAAACACTTTCTCCTCAACAAGTCGTGTCAGTTTGATTCAACACATTTTGAATAGTCAAGTTTTTTTTCATCTGTCGGTGTCAGTTCACCTTGGCAGACAGTAAGTAGAGCTCAAGAACAACTGCAGGACACCTGAAGGGACAGCGGGAGACGTGTGGAGTGTGCATCATCGAGCAGTGTGCAAAGATATGGGCAACACAGGTGAAAAAGAAAATGTGGAGCCTCAAAATCATGTAGCCTCAATTATTGAAGTGCAAATGAGTAACTGTTGAAAGTGTGGTCAGTTTGTAACTTCTTTATGTTTTTGAAGCCACAGAGCTGTGCACAAACCACAGATGTCCCTGTAACAGTCACTGATAGAAACCATCCTTAATCTACATTATGCAAAAGTATTTTTAAAATCCCTCATAAATTGGAATTTATTAATAATATTTTTTCCATCTAATGTTCCAGTTACAGTGCACTGTGAAATGCAACAACAAGTTGGTTCACATGAAGTCTAATTTTATCAGTAGTACAGTCACAAAATAAACCCAAACTTCCAATTCTTTGTTCTCTTTTGACACAACACACCCTACATTAGCTGCATGTGAAAAAATGTGTTATACATTTGTTACGTATGTTTTTTAATTTTAATATTAATCCTCAGGCACCTTCTCTGGAATCTGAGTGATCTCTGTCTTGATTGTCTTGTGCAATATGAAAAAAAAAAAGCACTGTGAGGAGTCCATGCAAATCTTCATCTCCTCCATCTTTATTTATCTCACTGCAGACTGAAGAAGAGAGACCAAACCACTGACCAGACATACAACACATTTCCACCATGACTTCAGCTACATGTATAATGTTTATGATGCTATCATGGATTTCTGGTGAATACATACTTCTGCACTCCTCCTGTTCTTTGAAAAGGTTCATATTTCAGCTCTGTGATGATAACACTACTTTTCTCTCCAGGTGTTTGCAGTCAGACTCTGACTGAGTCTGAACCAGTGGGAAAGCGCCCTGGAGAATCCCACAAACTCACCTGTACATATGCAGGAATATCAGATGATGATGCTGTTATCGCCTGGATCAGACAAGCTGAAGGAAAAGGACTGGAGTGGGTTGCCTACATTTCTGCTCCGAGTGGAAGCAATAAATATTATTCCACGTCAGTCAAGAATCGCTTCACCATTTCCAGAGACAACAACATGGACCAGGTGTATCTGCAGATGAACAGCTTGACGGCTGAAGATTCTGCTGTTTATTATTGTGCTCGAGAGCCACAGTGACACAGGAAGCCACAGAGCTGTACAAAAACTCAACATGTCAAACTAAGTCAATACTAGGCGTTCTGCTTTTCACTTTCACAGAATCAGCTTCAGTTCAACATCTTCAACACACTCAGAGAAACACAGTCTCAATAAAACCTCCTCATTCAGACAATTTTTATTGCAGCTCTGGTGTTCTCCAATATGTAGTTGAGACTGGGAACATTAAATATTCCTTTCACCAAAGTGTAACTGTCACTCTGAATTGTTCAAAGGTTTGTTAAGAATAAAATCGTTAAACCTTTATTTATTAATTTGATAAATAGATTTTTTTCACATGTCAAATGAAAGATTCATAACATCTAGTCATCTCTGACTACATGTGACAGGACAGTTCATCCTTCTTTTATAGCCTGTCAGTGTCCTTCTCTATGCAAAGTGAACTTCCTCACAGTCTGCTATAAAGACTTGATATCATGCTGTCAGCTGCAGCAGAAGAAGAGAAGCTCCCATCAGATCACCTTCAATACCAACCATGTTCTCTGTAGCTCTGCTGCTGCTGCTGGCTGCTGGATCCTGTGAGTCTCACTGAGGCAGAGACACTGACAGTATGATCACAGCACACTGACTGTTCACTCTTATTACACTCATTCAATATTCAACATGTTTTCCTCCACAGGTGTGAAGTGTCAACAGTTGACACAGCCAGCCTCTGTGACTGTGCAGCCAGGTCAACGTCTGACCATCACCTGTCAAGTCTCTTATTCTGTGGGCAGCTATCGAACACATTGGATCAGACAGCCTGCAGGGAAAGGACTGGAGTGGATTGGAAGCGCATATGCTGGATACACCACATATTACAAAGATTCACTGAAGAACAAGTTCAGTATCAGCTTAGACTCTTCCAGCAACACAGTGACTCTAAACGGACAGAATGTGCAGCCTGAAGACACTGCTGTGTATTACTGTGCCAGAGACACACAGTGACACAAAGCATCAGTAGACCTGAACAAAAACCCCTCAGTGCCTGAACACTTGTAACATGAAGCCACCAGAGGAGGAGCCCTCAGACCACTAATGATTTCAACACCAGCTCACTGTTACAGGCAGTTTCAAACAGCACATTGAATGTAATTTCACAATGAAAATGTAATTACCTAATACACACACACACATTCATTTATTAAACAAATTAATGCAAATAAATGGAGCTGAATTTTCGTCAGGAATTGAAGAGTGTGTTTGTTTCCCTTGCCTTAATTATCCTTGGCAAGTGCAATTTACTGACCCTTGAAGCTGATAACTTAATGTTTTTTATGATCATTTCTGATGATTTTGAAACTGTTGTTTGTAATTAAATTAAAAGATATTCCATTTCCATAAACTGTAAGCAGAAAAAAATCAACATAACAATTACAGTGTATTCTATGTGGTCTTTTGTCTATGTGTGGAGATTGGCCCAGGCTGATGTTAGATTCTCAATCTGACTTGTTATCATAGTCAGGTCCTGTGGATCAATGGTGTGTTGAGTTATATGTTAATGCTGATTGTTAATATGAAATTTAAATTGACATTTTACACAATTAAAATCCTCCTGGACATCCACCTGTAACAAACTGAGATTCTTGTCCATTTCAGTTCTCTTTCTTGTGAGGAGGAGTCAATGCAAAACTCAGATATCTTCCACCTCTACTTATCTGACTGCAGAGAGGAGGACAGAGAACAGTGGACACACAGTTTAACATGATGGACTATAGGACAGGACTGCTGCTTTTAACTATCTGCTGGGCAGGTGAAGATTTTCACTTGATGTTAATCTGGTATATTTCAGTTGAGCTACCGAAGTAATGAACAACATGCATATCTTTATTCTCTTGACAGGTGTTGATGGTCAGACTCTGACAGAATCTGAACCAGTGATTAAAAGGCCTGGAGAATCTCACAGACTGACCTGTACAGGCTCTGGATTTAACTTTGGTAGCTACTACATGCACTGGGTCAGACAGGCTCCTGGAAAAGGACTGGAGTGGGTCGCTACTATCAGTGATGGCAGTAGCTACATCTACTACTCTCAGTCAGTCAAAGGCCGGTTCACCATCTCCAGAGACAACAGCAGAAAGCAGGTGTATCTGCAGATGAACAGTCTGAAGACTGAAGATTCTGCTGTTTATTATTGTGCTCGAGACACACAGTGACTGGAGTTGGTTGAGCAGCTGTACAAAAACCTACAGTAACCCCTCTGACTGGGCTGATAAACAACAACTGTCTTTGCTTTGGGCTCAAAGGAAATGACTGCATGTGCTAATTTAGGAGCAGTATACAGAATCAGGGGCTGAAGGTGCAGACTCTGACCAAGGCACAATGAATGCACTAAAAACACTGAATATGATACTAAGATAGGGAGAAAAGAATAAACCTGATCATGAGACACCACTTTGATCCAACCGTAATTCTAAAACTGGAACAGCAGGACTTCTGAACACTTCACCCAGAGTCCCACAGGCCACTCTTTATCTGATATTGTACCAAATGTAAAAAGACAAAAACAAAACAATAAATAAACATTATGGATCATTGCAGTGAAATAATTGTGTCACCATACAGACTGGAAGAAGACTCAAACAGGTCAGATCTCCTCTCTCTCAGCAGACAGTGACAGAATACAACATCCACAGAGTTCAGACTATTAAACAGACCTAATGAACAAAACGTCATGTGTCTCCATGCTGAGTCCCTCTTTCAAAACTCTAGAGGGCAGTCTAGGACTGACTGAGTTTGACTCATTGACTCATACTCATCATATGATTCAAACACATGCACTAACAGTAAGGTAAATAAAGAACAGAGGTGATTTGAATGCTCTTATCTGACATTAACACATCTACTGATGATGGCATATTTGTTCAAATCAAACCCTAGTTCCCATTTTCATCTCATCGAATTATGGAAACCATTTAGTTGCTTGATTGTAACGTTCAGCAGCACGTTACAATTTATATTTACTCATTAATTAGGAAAAAAGCACCCAAGCAGTCCAGTCAGCTGTATCCTTACTGTGCTGAGGAGTCAATGCAAAACCCTGTTTATAGAATTCACTAATAGAGGCCATTTCTTGTTCATGGTAGATAGAAGAAAAGTTAGGTATTGAATGCATTTGTGTAGATGTTATCTGACTTCCACTGCAGCCAACATCAGTATAGAAGAGAGTTAGATAGGCTTGATTTTCCCTGAATACAAGATGTATATGACATGTTTTAATAATTTGCTTTTGTGTATTGTGATGCCCAGAGAGGATGGGGCGAAATGTGCCCTGTTACCATGTAATGGGATGGAAAATAACATCTGATAACGTCATTATAACTTAAACAGTAGCTCTGCCTCTTCACAAATATAAAACAAACAGTGTAAATTACCTTTTGTAATTTAGCCAAAAAGCTCTTCATTGCACCATTAGTTAAAGATTGTCATTGTCCCGTTATCTTCCATTGGAGCAGAAATTAGTTGCCAAGATATTAATATTTTATACTTATTTATGGAAATGTATGTGTGTCACATGTTCCCTGTTTAAACCCACAGAGGGAGGTCTATGCAAACTCTTCCTCTCTTATAAACACACTATCAGCAACTTGTGGCAGATCACTGGGACAGTTTGATATATTTCTGAAACACTCAGATCAGAAAGCACTGAACTACAGTGTTTATCACAGAATGGAAAATACAGTTATCTGTAGTTTATTATTTGTAGTTACTATTCATGGTGAGAAACTTAAATCTGCTTTACTGATATTATAAATGTGCAACCTGTGATTATTAAAGTTTGATTGATAATGATTGTTTCTTTACTTACAGGATTTTGGAGTGAGATCAAACTGGACCAGTCTTCCTCTGAGGTGAAAAGACCTGGAGAGACAGTGAAGATGTCATGTATCATTTCTGGTTATAGCATGACAAGCCGCAACATCCACTGGATACAACAGAGGCCAGGGAATGCTCTGGAGTGGATTGGGAGGATGGATACAGGCACAAACTCTGTTAGCTATGGCAGCTCCTTTCAAAGCCATTTCATCATGACTGAAGATGTGCCCAGCAGCACTCAGTACCTCGAGGTCAAGAGCCTGACAGCAGAAGATTCTGCTGTTTACTTCTGTGCTCGACAAAGCACAGTGACTGAAGACAGTGGAACAGCTGCACAAAAACCTCCACAGACAACAAACAGCAATGTGATCTTAATGACATTAGTTTTCTCACCACCTGCAAAAGCACTTTGATATATCCACATTAGATTTCTGTATATTTGACTGTAAACTTATCAGTTCCTCTGAATATCACCCCCTCAAAAAAACAAAACAAAACAAAAAAAAAAAAACACAAGTAAAGCACATCAGAACAACGTTTGATCACAGAAATTGGCTGGATCTGAAGATAAATAGAAACCTGAAATGTTCACAATCCAAAACATGTTGAGAACAGTGATTAATGTTAACTTCATGTTCACACTAAACCCGTTTTGTGGCCATTTATCATTTAAGTTTTTTTCTGTTTAAACCTGCAAACCAGAAGCATCAGTACTACATATTCAGGCATGCATTTTGTACCATGAAACAAAATTAACACTTGAATATTTTCTGTAAATGCAGGACATTTGGAAAATGTTACATGTCAGTGGGTAATGAATGAAATGATCACAAGTGATTTGTTGTCACTCTGCAGATATAATAAGACTGAACAGACTCTTCTATTGGCTCCAGTCAGACCAACATTGATGCTTCATATGTTTGATTCTATGCAAACTCAGTGAGCTTCCTTGTTACTCAGCTATAAAAACATCACATCAGGCTGTCAGTGGAGTTCACAGCACGTCAGTTTCAACATAAACCATGTTCTCTGTAGCTCTGCTGCTGCTGTTGGCAGCTGGATGTGAGTCTCTCTGGATTTGTCAAAGTCAACACTTCTTCTTTTGCTCCATAACTTCTTAATTTGTTACAATTACTTTGTTTAACAGGTGTGAAGTGTCAACAGTTGACACAGCCAGCCTCTGTGACTGTGCAGCCAGGTCAACGTCTGACCATCACCTGTCAGGTCTCTTATTCTGTTAGTGGCACCTACACAGCTTGGATCAGACAGCCTGCAGGGAAAGGACTGGAGTGGATTGGAGAAGCAGCTGGATCCAGCACAGCTTACAAAGATTCACTGAAGAACAAGTTCAGCATCAGCTTAGACTCTTCCACGAAAACAGTGACTCTAAACGGACAGAATGTGCAGCCTGAAGACACTGCTGTGTATTACTGTGCCAGAGAGACTCACAGTGACACAAAGCATCAGTAGACCTGAACAAAAACCCCTCAGTGCCTGAACACTTGTAACATGAAGCCACCAGAGGAGGAGCCCTCAGACCACTAATGATTTCAACACCAGCTCACTGTTACAGTACAGAGAGAAACACACTTTACATTTTAGAAAAAATGTTTTTTAACTTGATTTAATAGCAGCTGCTTTCATCAGTTTCAAAAGCTGAACTTTTTCATCACTGATACATCAGTGTATTTATTCATGACAAGAACTGATCTTCACTTTTATAAACTGTCAAACAATAAACTTTTCAAGTAATAAATAAATGCAGCTGAATATTCGTCAGAACTGAAAGTGATTCTCTTTGGTCTAATAAAACTGTGCATTAGATTTTTCACAAGAAAATTAATGTTAATTTTATAATAACATTATGAATAACTTTTTTAATTTTATCACCAGTAGCAATATTCCATTATTAGTAAGTCACACTGAACAAAAGCATCTGCCATGTTAAATAGATATGTTGAAATGTTACAAAGTGTCTGATAAAGAGCATAACGCTCGAAACGTCACTTCATTAAAACTTCAGCGTTGGAGCCCTGCAGTGTGCAGCTGTTTGTTCTTTCATCTAATGTTACAAAGTGACTCACAGTAAAACAGGGACAATAACAGAACAAACTGTTCATTAAAAAGGAAAAAAAATATTATTTAAATCATTTTAGACATTCTGACATCACAGTCACAAGAACTGATGCAGCATTATATGTATAAATAACCTTTTAAGTGATGACAAATTAAGGTCACAACTTAACTTAGTTTTAAAGCTCATCATCTAACTATAGTAGAAATGGATCAGTCAAAAGTCAGTTTTCTTCCATAATATCATCATTTTTAGTTATTTTAAGTTGATATTATAATTATAACCGTGTTAGTGACTGGCTCAGTATTTAGCCAACTTCATAGCAGTGTTAATTATTCAAAATACAGAAAATTCTAAATTGTTTTTGTCAGATATATAAGTTCCACCTTCTCTTTGTGTGTGATGAAGAACAACACGTAAACATTTTGTCTTCATTTTGATTCATTTAAACAAACAAAACAAAACACAAAAAAAGAAAAAAAGGATGAAGGAAAAAGTAAAATATCCCAAACAGAACAGAAACACATCAAATGACTTACAAGTGTTGGATGTCAGAATTTCCCTCAAAGAAATATTTAAAAATTATGTTCTTAACAAAATCAAAAGAAAAAATAATCAACCTGCAGGAGAATCATTGAGATGATTCTTTATAAATATATAGAAAATATGTAAGAAATATGTGAGACACAGGAAAGCCATATAATAAAATACATTTTGAGGAGAGATTAAACAGAAGACACTCCATGTATAAAAAGGAGGAGTCAATGCAAAACTCAGATATTTTCCATCTCTACTTATCTGACTGCAGAGAGGAGGACAGAGAACAGTGGACACACAGTTTAACATGATGGACTATAGGACAGGACTGCTGCTTTTAACTATCTGCTGGGCAGGTGAAGATGATTCACTGATCTTGACTTGACACAGTTCTCATTTGTGTTTCTGACATATTTCACACTATTGTTTTTATTTTACAGGTGTTGATGGTCAGACTCTGACAGAATCTGAACCAGTGACTAAAAGGCCTGGAGAATCTCACAGACTGACCTGTACAGGCTCTGGATTTAACTTTGGTGGCTACTACATGCACTGGGTCAGACAGGCTCCTGGAAAAGGACTGGAGTGGATCGCTTATATCAGTAGTAGCAGTGGCAGCATCCACTACTCTCAGTCAGTCAAAGGCCGGTTCACCATCTCCAGAGACAACAGCAGACAGCAGGTGTATCTGCAGATGAACAGTCTGAAGACTGAAGATTCTGCTGTTTATTATTGTGCTCGAGACACACAGTGACTGGAGTTGGTTGAGCAGCTGTACAAAAACCTACAGTGCTCATTCTTACTGTGCTGAAAAACAACAAGGAAGAATTTTATTCATATTTCTATCTTGTGCTGTTGTATTTTTTAATTAAATCTTAAAGAAACAACGTTATCGAGCAACAATTAAAAACATAAATTAAACAAAATGTCTTATTGTAATCACTACTACCTCACATAACAGCCAGAGACAGTGACACAATCTGCTGAAATCAATGTACAGTATGATTGAAAGAAATGCTACATGTACATATTTAAGCCACATAAATGTATTTTTTTATATGACATATGAAGCAGGACACAACATTGTAGTGAAAGATAATGCTGCAGTTCTTCATATGAGAACCTCTTTGTTCTTGTGCCTGAGAGACATTGTGATGAAAGCTGAATGAATAAGTGATACTGCAATGAGACAAACTTTCACTTCTTGGGCTGATAGAGGAAAAACTATGTCTTGCTTTGTCACATTCTTCCTCTGTGAGCAGTAATCCACCTCACTGAGGTGACCAGTCACTTCTTAAGCTGACTAATGAGACTGACAGTGCAGCATGTTGTGTCAATTAAGAAGAGCAGAAACACTGAACAACAGCTTTAATGCTGGTGTCTCAGTCTGTTTTGAACTGTCTCTCTCTCAGAGTCCAGCACTCCTTCACAAACTCCAACTGCTAAAATGCAAATCCACACACTGATGTACAATCCCCACCCATTCTGTCTACACAGTATATATCCAGCATAACAGCCTTTACAGATTTAGACTCAATCAAGTTCCCACCATGACAGTTGTACAGAGTGTCGTCCTCTTGGCTCTAATTTCAGGTGAGTGAAGTCGGTGTCCTGTGGAGGAGGAGAGAAGGATCTTTGGATGTCTGCTGGCTCCCTGGTTATCTAAACTCTGTGTGTCTTTCAGCTGCTCAGGGCCAGTCGCTCACCTCCTCAGAGCCAGTGGTCAGCAGAGCAGGAGGATCAGTCACTCTGTCCTGTAAAGTGGAAGGACTGTCTCTGGCTTGGCTGCACTGGATCTGTCAGAAACCAGGGAAAGGACTGGAATGGATCGGACGCATTGATAGTGGAACTGGCACCATATTTGCTCAGAGTCTCCAAGGCCAGTTTTCCATCACCAAAGACACTTCCAGAAATCTTGTGTACTTAGAGGTAAAGAGTGTGAAAGAAGAAGACTCTGCAGTTTATTATTGTGCACGAGAGCCACAGTGACACATGAGACTGCAAAGCTGTACAAAAACTGAACCACACTGATGTCTGTATGAGAAGCACTGAAGCATGTCAGGGCTTTGAAAACACAATTCGGAAGACTCACTGTTTACACCATCAGCTGATTCAGTTTAAATTTAAAGATTCTTCAACAAAATGCAAATGAAGGTTGCTCATGAGAGTGTGTGAAAAATTCTACAATCAGATGTGCAATGAAATTAAGATATGACATGTAGCTGAACTGTCTTTGTTATTTAGTCTTTAGTGGTGCAGCATTTATACTTGTGTTTTAGTGGTTTAAAATTGATTTTTCTCATCTTTAAATATTGTGCATGAGATTTATTCACAAAAAAAAAAACAATCAAAATTACAAGACACAAGCAGTAGCACAGCAAAAATTAAATGGAAAAATAAATTCCATTACTGCAAAACAAAATGTCAATTTTCATGTTGTCATGTCAGGTGACATGAAATGTTTGCCTTTTACAAATCAAGCCTTCAAGATGATTTTCATACTACATGCACTGAAACATTTTTTTCTTATATATTTATAAAAAGTCGCAATTTTCCATGATTTGTACATTGAATTGGGCGCCTCACAGCAAAAAAAAAGAAGTTCAAAAGAGACTTACAAAAACAAGGATAATAATGACATCAAGATGTCGTGGACAAAAACCTACAGTATCTTCCAGGCTGCACAAGCATTGAGAATTTATGATAAATTTGTTTATATCATTAGTATCAATGTAATTTACATTAAAATACATTACATCATGTTGTTAATTATTATATTCTGTATTGTATGTCTTTTGATATCCTATAGTTTCCATTAGAAACATTTCCTGTATGAAACCATGAATTCATCTTCCCTGCATTATGAAGTCCTGAAAACTGAGGGATATTCTTTCTAAACATAAAATATATACAGTAGAGAGGTTTTTCATATTGTATAGCAAATACAGTGATCATGTCATAAATATCATGATATAAAATATTGACAGTAAAACAAAGTTAGCAATGGTTGCATGCAAATGCTTGAATATGGATCAAATGTAAAGCAGAGGTGATTTGTTGTCACTCTGCAGATATAATAACACTGAACAGACTCTTCTATTGGCTCCAGTCAGACCAACACTGATGCTTCATATGTTTGATTCTATGCAAACTCAGTGAGCTTCCTTGTTACTCAGCTATAAAAACATCACATCAGGCTGTCAGTGGAGTTCACAGCACGTCAGTTTCAACATAAACCATGTTCTCTGTAGCTCTGCTGCTGCTGTTGGCAGCTGGATGTGAGTCTCTCTGGATTTGTCAAAGTCAACACTTCTTCTTTTGCTCCATAATTTATAACATGTTTTTGTTTGTTTGTTTGTTTTTAACAGGTGTGAAGTGTGAACAGTTGACACAGCCAGCCTCTGTGACTGTGCAGCCAGGTCAACGTCTGACCATCACCTGTCAGGTCTCTTATTCTGTGGGCAGCCACTACACAGCTTGGATCAGACAGCCTGCAGGGAAAGGACTGGAGTGGATTGGATATAGTCGTGTTGGAGGGAGCACACACTATAAAGATTCACTGAAGAACAAGTTCAGTATCAGCTTAGACTCTTCCAGCAACACAGTGACTCTAAACGGACAGAATGTGCAGCCTGAAGACACTGCTGTGTATTACTGTGCCAGAGACACACAGTGACACAAAGCATCAGTAGACCTGAACAAAAACCCCTCAGTGCCTGAACACTTGTAACATGAAGCCACCAGAGGAGGAGCTCTCAGACCACTAATGATTTCAACACCAGCTCACTTTTACAGTACAGAGAGAAACACACTTTAGATTTTATAAATGGTTCTTATTTAAATCATTTTAGATATTCTGACATCACAGTCACAAGAACTGATGCAGCATTATATGCATAAATAACCTTTTAAGTGATGACAAATTAAGGTCACAACTTAACTTAGTTTTAAAGCTCATCATCTTACTATAGTAGAAATGGATCAGTCAAAAGTCAGTTTTCTTCCATACTATCATCATTTTTAGTTATTTTACGTTGATATTAGAATTATAACTTCATTTAGATTGTAAACTTGTTGCATGTCATGGTTTACTTGCTGTCTTGACAGGTGTCAGTGGTCAGACTCTGATTCAGTCTGAACCAGTGGTTAAAAGGCCTGCAGGCCTATTCATAAATTACAAAAGAAAAAGCACCCAAGCAGTCCAATCAGCTGTATCCTTACTGTGCTGAGGAGTCAATGCAAAACCCTGTTTATAGAATTCACTAATAGAGGCCATTTCTTGTTCATGGTAGACAGAAGAAAAGTTATGCATTTAATGCATCTGTGTAGATGTCATCTGACTTCCACTGCAGCCAACATCAGTATAGAAGAGAGTTAGATAGGCTTGATTTTCCCTGAATACAAGATGTATATGACATGTTTTAATAATTTAATTTTGTGCATTGTGATGCCCAGAGAGGATGGGGCGAAATGTGCCCTGTTACCATGTAATGGGATGGAAAATAACATCTGATAACTTCATTATAACTTAAACAGTAGCTCTGCCTCTTCACAAATACAAAACAAACAATGTAAATTACTTTTTTGTAATTTAACCAAAAAGCTCTTCATTGCACCATTAGTTAAAGATTGTCGTTGTCCCGTTATCTTCCATTGGAGCAGAAATGAGTTGCCAGGATATTAATATTTTACAGTTTCCCGTGTCGTTCTTCTAGAAATACTCTACTTATGGAAATGTATGTGTGTCACATGTTCCCTGTTTAAACCCACAGAGGGAGGTCTATGCAAACTCTTCCTCTCTTATAAACACACCATCAGCAACTTGTGGCAGATCACTGGGACAGTTTGATATATTTCTGAAACACTCAGATCAGAAAGCACTGAACTACAGTGTTTATCACAGAATGGAAAATACAGTTATCTGGAGTTTGTTATTTGTAGTTATTATTCATGGTGAGAAACTTAAATCTGCTTTACTGATTTTATAAATGTGCAACCTGTGATTATACAAGTTTGATTGATAATGATTGTTTCTTTACTTACAGGAGTTTGGAGTGAGATCAAACTGGACCTGTCTTCCTCTGAGGTGAAAAGACCTGGAGAGACAGTGAAGATGTCATGTATCATTTCTGGTTATGACATGACAAGCAACTATCTGCACTGGATATGACAGAGGCCAGGGAATGCTCTGGAGTGGATTGGGTGGATGAACACAGGCAGAAACTCTGTTAGCTATGGCAGCTCCTTTCAAAGCCGTTTCATCATGACTGAAGATGTGCCCAGCAGCACTCAGTACCTTGAGGTCAAGAGCCTGACAGCAGAAGATTCTGCTGTTTACTTCTGTGCTCGACAAAGCACAGTGACTGAAGACAGTGGAACAGCTGCACAAAAACCTCCACAGACAACAAACAGCAATGTGATCTTAATGACATCAGAGTTTTCTCACCACCTGCAAAAGCACTTTGATATATCCACATTAGATTTGATTGTAAACTCATCAGTTCCCCCAAAGATCACCCCCTCAATAAAAAAAAAAAAACACAAGTAAAGCACATCAGAACAACGTTTGATCACATAAATTGGCTGGATCTGAAGATAGAAACCTAAATGTTCACAATCCAAAACATGTTGAAAACAGTGATTAATGTTAACTTCATGTTAACACTAAAGCCGTTTTGTGGCCATTTACCATTTAAGTTTTTTCTGTTTAAACCTGCAAACCAGAAGCATCAGTACTATATATTCAGGCATGCATTTTGTACCATAAAACAAAATTAACACTTGAATATTTTCTGTAAATGCAGGACATTTGGAAAATGTTACATGTCAGTGAGCAATGAATTAAATTATCACAAGTGATTTGTTGTGACTCTGCAGATATAATAACAGACTCTTCTATTGGCTCCAGTTAGACCAACATTGATGCTTCATTTGATTCTATGCAAACTCAGTGAGCTTCCTTGTTACTCAGCTATAAAAACATCACATCAGGCTGTCAGTGGAGTTCACAGCACGTCAGTTTCAACATAAACCATGTTCTCTGTAGCTCTGCTGCTGCTGTTGGCAGCTGGATGTGAGTCTCTCTGGATTTGTCAAAGTCAGCACTTCTTCTTTTGTTAATTTCATCATTTCTTACAATTACCTTTTTTTTTTAACAGGTGTGAAGTGTGAACAGTTGACACAGCCAGCCTCTGTGACTGTGCAGCCAGGTCAACGTCTGACCATCACCTGTCAGGTCTCTTATTCTGTGAGCGGCTACTGGACACATTGGATCAGACAGCCTGCAGGGAAAGGACTGGAGTGGATTGGATATAGTCTTGCTGGAGGGAGCACATACTATAAAGATTCACTGAAGAACAAGTTCAGTATCAGCTCAGATTCTTCCAGCAACACAGTGACTCTAAACGGACAGAATGTGCAGCCTGAAGACACTGCTGTGTATTACTGTGCCAGAGACACACAGTGACACAAAGCATCAGTAGACCTGAACAAAAACCTCTCAGTGCCTGAGCACTTGTAACATGAAGCCACCAGAGGAGGAGCCCTCAGACCACTAATGATTTCAACACCAGCTCACTGTTACAGTACAGAGACAAACAGACTTTAGATCTTAAATATTCTGATGCTTTTATATCAGTGTCTGTAGATATTACCTTTTCAATTACAGAATAAATTCATATTACCGCTTTATTTTAAAAGTGTGTGATATAAATACAGTACTATATACCCCTATAAAGTCAGATTCTCTTCCATGATATCTGTTACAAAAAATATACATTGATTATGTGAATTATAACTGCATCAGTGATTGAATCAAAAGTGTTTATCCAACTTCATGGTGATAATAATCATTCAAAATACAGAAAAGTTAGTTTTCATTCACAATCTAAAGTCTCAAGTTTCACCTTCTCTTAAAACACTTGAACATTTTATCCTCATTTCTGATTCATTTTAATAAACTTCAGTCAGCTGATTCACTATCATCACTACTGTATGTAAATCAGCCTCCTTGTGTGTTGCCTCATAAAGAAGTGAAGTGTGTGTGTGTGTCAGTGAGAGGACAGAAGACTCACATCAGTTCAGCTTCAACATCAACCATGTTCTCTGTAGCTCTGATACTGCTGCTGGCAGCTGGATCCTGTGAGGAGCTTTCAGTGGATTCACACTAAAAAACACATTAGAAACACTGAATAGTCAGATGAATGATGGAGATAATGTTGATTTGTGTTTCCACAGGTGTGAACAGTATTGATCTCATCCAGCCAGACTCAATGGTTGTGCAGCCTGGACAGTCTTTGACCATCACCTGTCAGGTCTCTGGTTATTCTTTGACTGATGACAGCTATGCAACAGGTTGGATCAGACAGCGTGAAGGAAAACAATGGACTGGATTTCCTATCAGTGGGGAACAAGCGGCCTTTATCAAAATGCTGCTCTGAAGAACAAGTTCAGCTACAGCAGAGACACTTCTGCCAGCAGAGTGACATTAACAGGACAGAATCTGCAGCCTGAGGACACAGCTGTGTATACTGTGTGCGTTACCCCACAGTGACACAAACCACCAACAGACCTGCACAAATACCCAGCAACCATGTGACTCAACCACACACACGTGCTGATGAAGATATGTTTAAAGAAAGTCATGGGCAGTTTGTCCCTGAAATAGTTACTTTAAAATGTGTATATGTGGGGGTTTTTTTTGTTTTCATTTTTTAAAATGATACATGCAACAACAACAAAACTTAAAATAATGATGATAAGTAGCAGTGGTAGTATTTAGTAAACAAAAGTCTATTAAATAACGTAAGTTAAAAAATGGCTCCCTCTGTGTTAGGAAGGTTTTCAGGTGCTTAGTGTTTCACATTTTGCCAGCTCTGGTAAAAAGACACCACAAAGACACCATCAGCAACTCTCCTAATTTGTAACTGAACAACTGATTTAGTTTTACGCACCTGTTTGCCTCACTATATTTGCCTGGAGTTTATTATGTGTAGCCTTTGCCTGGTGTGGCTTTGCTCTTTGTCCAGGTAGGCTGGCTCATGTTATTCTGTTGACTTCAGGCAGCTTCTGTTTGTCTGCTGCTGATAGACAACAACTACCTCACATAAAAAGAGGTGTAAATAAACAAGAATAAAATGCATGATCTTTTTCATTTTCAAATATCCAAAGCTAATAAAAGAAGTTCAGAGCTGTAATGATGAAGAATAATTAAAATGTTAGTCCTCTAAACATGTGTGACAACATGCATCTTCTGCTGTGAGGAGCACAGGGCTTTAAACAACTCTCTAACCTTTACTGAATGTTAAAAGTATCTACCATCCCTGTTTTAAAACTCTAGAGTGCAGACAAGATCTGGCTTTAACACTTATCCTAGTGACATCTATAAACAGGAAGAAATGACAGAGAAGGAAAGTAGTGATTGTTTTTACTTAATTGTTTTCAGCTCTTAATGTGCCAGATATTAATGTCCTCCTCCTAAAGATCACCTGTTACCAACCTTTCTGCCATGAAATAACCATAAATCTGTCACAATGCCAAATCCAGGAGTGCTGTGCATCACTGTGAGGAGGAGTCAATGCAAAACTCAGATATCTTCCACCTCTACTTATCTGACTGCAGAGAGGAGGACAGAGAACAGTGGACACACAGTTTAACATGATGGACTATAGGACAGGACTGCTGCTTTTAACTATCTGCTGGGCAGGTGAAGGTTTTACCTGATCTTGACTTGACACAGTTCTCATTTGTGTTTCTGACATATTTCACACTATTGTTTTTATTTTACAGGTGTTGATGGTCAGACTCTGACAGAATCTGAACCAGTGACTAAAAGGCCTGGAGAATCTCACAGACTGACCTGTACAGGCTCTGGATTTAACTTTGGTGGCTACTACATGCACTGGGTCAGACAGGCTCCTGGAAAAGGACTGGAGTGGGTTGCCGCTATTTATGATAGTAGCAACATCCACTACTCTCAGTCAGTTCAAGGCCGGTTCACCATCTCCAGAGACAACAGCAGACAGCAGGTGTATCTGCAGATGAACAGTCTGAAGACTGAAGATTCTGCTGTTTATTATTGTGCTCGATACACACAGTGACTGGAGTTGGTTGAGCAGCTGTACAAAAACCTACACCACTTCTTTTAGGCTGGCAGAGCCCAAGCATGAAATACTTTTGTAGTATATATCTTAAATATTAAACATTCATCTGTTGGGCAGGTGAAGAGTTTTGTTGATTTTTCTGGGTTTTCATTTAGATTGTTTACTTGCTGTCTTGTCAGGTGGTGATGGTCAGACTCTGATTCAGTCTGAACCAGTGGTTAAAAGGCCTGCAGGCTTATTCATTAATTAGGAAAAAAGCACCCCAGCAGTCCAATCAGCTGTATCCTTACTGTGCTGAGGAGTCAATGCAAACGAAAAGTTTATAGAATTCACTAATAGAGGCCATTTCTTGTTCATGGTAGACAGAAGAAAAGTTATGTATTTAATGCGTCTGTGTAGATGTCATCTGACTTCCACTGCAGCCAACATCAGTATAGAAGAGAGTTAGATAGGCTTGATTTTCCCTGAATACAAGATGTATATTACATGTTTTAATAATTTACTTTTGTGTATTGTGATGCCCAGAGAGGATGGGGCGAAATGTGCCCTGTTACCATGTAATGGGATGGAATAAACATCTGATAACTTCTTATAAACTTAAACAGTAGCTCTGCCTCTTCACAAATACAAAACAAACAATGTAAATAACTTTTTAATTTAGTCAAAAAGCTCTTCATTGCACCATTAGTTAAAGATTGTTGTTGTCCAGTTATCTTCCATTGGAGCAGAAATGAGTTGCCAGGATATTAATATTTTACAGTTTCCCGTGTCGTTCTTGTAGAGATACTCTACTTATGGAAATGTATGTGTGTCACATGTTCCCTGTTTAAAACCCACAGAGGGAGGTCTATGCAAACTCTTCCTCTCTTATAAACACACCATCAGCAACTTGTGGCAGATCACTGGGACAGTTTGATATATTTCTGAAACACTCAGATCAGAAAGCACTGAACTACAGTGTTTATCACAGAATGGAAAAATACAGTTATCTGGAGTTTGTTATTTGTAGTTACTATTCATGGTGAGAAACTTAAATCTTGTTTGATGCTTTTTATAAATGTGCAACCTGTGATTATTAAAGTTTGACTGACAATGATTGTTTCTTTCTTACAGGGAGTTTGGAGTGAGATCAAACTGGACCAGTCTTCCTCTGAGGTGAAAAGACCTGGAGAGACAGTGAAGATGTCATGTATCATTCTGGTTATACCATGACAAGTTACAGTATTAGCTGATACGACAGAGGCCAGGGGAAGGTTTGGAGTGGATTGGACTGATATACACAGATACAAGCAATCCGACCTATGCCAGCTCCTTTCAAAGCCGTTTCAGTTTTACTCAAGATGTGCCCAGCAGCACTCAGTACCTCGAGGTCAAGAGCCTGACAGCAGAAGATTCTGCTGTTTACTTCTGTGCTCGACGAGACACAGTGACTGAAGACAGTGGAACAGCTGCACAAAAACCTCCACAGATCTGTGATCAAAATAACAGCTGTGTTTTCTAACGAGTAAGAATGTTTGTATTTATGTACATCAGTCAAAGAAATACAATTATCTTTCAACAGTCAAAATTATATGTTCATGTCTGTCATTTCATCTTCAAAAGACAGTTTGACTGTCACACTCTTAAAAGTACAAAAGTATATACTACAATTTTGTTTTTAAACTCAATGAAACCAACACAAGCTGCAGAGGCTTTGGGTGAGTTGATGGTGTGGATGTATCCAACATACTGCACAGACATGCAGTACCATCAGGATAGATCTTTACGACTCACAGACACAAGCTACTTGTCACTATAGCTAATTTAATCTTAGTAAACAGATTTACATATGTATACAGAATCTGTAGGCAACAGGACAAGTTTGGGTATTGGACATGTTCTTGTGTCAGGCTGTTGTCTGTTTGTAGTCTGAGCAGTATTGATCAATCATGTTTGAGAGGCAGGAAAACAGTCAGTGTGCAGAGGTGGATGGCATTGCCAGAAATGCAGCCTCAAAAACCATCAACTATTGTCTGAGAACTCTGTGTTATATTCCTTTCTCAGTTTATCTAGATTCATATGCAAATACCTCTTTACAGATATTAGCCAAAATGACCGGCATATAGACGAGGAAGTCTGTATGCCGCATATCTGCTTTCTTCTTCTGATCTCTTGGAATACTGGCAGTTATTGCTGTCAGACCAATATCCACTGGGTTCAGAGACTCTAATAAAAGTCGATTTGAAAGAAGAGAAATTTCCTCAGACAGTTTGGAAATAAACTGTAAATTGACCCTGATAGAGAAGATCCAATCATCATAAAATTCATAATGTTCCAGGGTAAAAACAATGGACTTCAATAATTGTGCCATAGTGCACTTGTATTGTGCCTGCACAACACTGGGTACAGTGCTGCCCTGCCTTTTCAGCATTACTGTCTATAAACCAAAGATTGTGTGTTTAGAGGACTCAATCACCATCTGTGACAGACTGAGGAGACCTCAAGCATGATTTCTTCTTCTCTGACAGAAACGTGGCATTTAAGGCATTTAGACCAATTTAATTGAAACATGTCAGACAAACCTTAACTGTATCATGAACTTTCATGTTGCACCCATCCATCGATTAGCTATACAAGCTCATTCTTGAGAGTCGCACTGTGGCCAGGGCAAAACTGAATGCAGGCCTAGTTGTAACCACTTCTGTGAGGAGGAGTCAATGCAAAACTCAGATATCTTCCACCTCTATTTATCTGACTGCAGAGAGGAGGACAGAGAACAGTGGACACACAGTTTAACATGATGGACTATAGGACAGGACTGCTGCTTTTAACTATCTGCTGGGCAGGTGAAGATTTTTGATGATTTTCATATTAGGTTTTCTCTCAGGTTGTAAATGTGTTGCATGTCATGGTTTTCTTGCTGTCTTGACAGGTGTTGATGGTCAGACTCTGAAAGAATCTGAACCAGTGACTAAAAGGCCTGGAGAATCTCACAGACTGACCTGTACAGCCTCTGGGTTCACATTCAGCAGCTACCGTATGAGCTGGATCAGACAGGCTCCTGGAAAAGGACTGGAGTGGATTGCTTATATTGGCACAGGCAGTTCTCCTATCTATTACTCCCAGTCAGTCCAGGGTAGATTCACCATCTCCAGAGATGACTCCAGCAGTAAAGTCTATCTACAGATGAACAGTCTGAAGAACAAGGACACAGCAGTGTATTACTGTGCCAGAAGAGACACGGTGAGAGACAATATACAAAAACTAATTCCTCTATTTACCACCATCACTAGGATCATTCAGTTGTCTCTGTATCACTTTTTTTTTGCAATGATGTTAACTAAATTGTCCGTAACAATAAGATGAACTTGGCTCCATATGTCATCATGAGCACATGCATGAAGATCATGCAAAGAATTATATTTTGGTAACACTGAAAAATAAAATGTTTCCACCTGATTTTCAGATTGTGCGTCAGTAGTGTTTTTATGAAAATGACTTTTCTATAAAAACAACCTCCTCATACAGTCTTGAAGTTAACACATTTTACAGCCATATGAAAGGAAAAAAATCTTTTCCTGAAGCATTTAGATATTTAAGAAGTCAAACCTTGCTGCCACTTTTTCTCTCGTTTTTCAAATATCCTCTTACTTGATACATTATTTTTGTATTTCTGCACATTCATCAAGCATTTAACAAGTAAAAACCACAGTAAAGGTGACTTGTTCATAACAGGGCCAAAGACAGCACAACAATCTGCATCTACATCTCTGCTAATTAAGACACAATCATGTCTGTTTATTATGTGAAATGAAGAGAGTCGGAATATGAGTGTAAATTAATGTTGCAGTTTCTTTAATTAAATCACTAGAGGGCAGTCAGCGTCAAGTTTATCTTTCCTCTGTTACTAAAAGGAGACACTCATCTGCTGTTCTCACTGATCTTAACTGACTGATACTCAAACCCTGGACTGAACTAAAGCTTAAAGCTTTAAATACAGATGTTTTTCATATTTGAAGAAATTATGGTGATATATCAGTGAAAGGATCATTCGTTTTGACTGCAGACAACTATCAAAAAAGATGTGAGAGAATAATAAAGTTTGATGCAATAAAGTTATCTGTGTCTGAATATGAAGGAAATGTAGCTACATCTCTAAATGTGCAGGAATATATGTGTCTTTATTTGGTCTGTGTCACATTTTCATATATATTCCATAAAATGAATATAACAAACCAAATAAAAAAACAAATTTAAAACACATATAAATCACAAAGCATGATGTTTGATTAGGACTGCTGTTGATTTCTGACACAACAACACAGATGAAGGGAAACTGTGTGAATATTACAAATAAATAACTCATAAATATATGAGTCACCACTTTGCAGTTTGTCTCACATTTCAGTTCCTGTGCAGCTGTTTCTCAACATCTGCAAACACTGAAACAGCATCAGATTGAAGTTGTGATATTACTTACATGATCCTGGGTACTGTCACTGTATAGTGAGTGAGCAAGTGATTTTGAATCAATGCTGCAAATTCAAGAAAAGTTGTACTCATACTCTGAGATACTGAACACTGAACTTGACATACACTGAACAGACTCTTCTATTGGCTCCAGTCAGACCAACATTGATGCTTCATATGTTTGATTCTATGCAAACTCAGTGAGCTTCCTTGTTACTCAGCTATAAAAACATCACATCAGGCTGTCAGTGGAGTTCACAGCACGTCAGTTTCAACATAAACCATGTTCTCTGTAGCTCTGCTGCTGCTGCTGGCAGCTGGATGTGAGTCTCTCTGGATTTGTCAAAGTCAGCAGTTCTTCTTTTATTAATTTGATCAGTTATTACAAACGTTTTCTCTTTTAACAGGTGTGAAGTGTGAACAGTTGACACAGCCAGCCCTGTGACTGTGCAGCCAGGTCAACGTCTGACCATCACCTGTCAGGTCTCTTATTCTGTGGACAGCTATTGGACAGCTTGGATCAGACAGCCTGCAGGGAAAGGACTGGAGTGGATTGGAGAGTTGGTCAAGCACATATTACAAAGATTCACTGAAGAACAAGTTCAGTATCAGCTTAGACTCTTCCAGCAACACAGCGACTCTAAACGGACAGAATGTGCAGCCTGAAGACACTGCTGTGTATTACTGTGCCAGAGAGCCACAGTGACACAAAGCATCAGTAGACCTGAACAAAAACCCCTCAGTGCCTGAACACTTGTAACAGCCCTCAGACCACTAATGATTTCAACACCAGCTCACTGTTACAGTACAGAGAGAAACAGACTTTAGATTTTATAAACGGTTCTTATTTAAATCATTTTAGATATTCTGACATCACAGTCACAAGAACTGATGCAGCATTATATGTATGAATAACCTTTTAAGTGATGACAAATTAAGGTCACAACTTAACTCAGTTTTAAAGCTCATCATCTGACTATAGTAGAAATGGATCAGTCAAAAGTCAGTTTTCTTCCATAATATCATCATTTGTAGTTATTTTTAAGTTGATATTAGAATTATAACCGTGTTAGTGACTGGCTCAGTATTTAGCCAACTTCATAGCAGTGTTAATTATTCAACATACAGGAAATTCTAAATTGTGTTTGTCAGATATATAAGTTCCACCTTCTTTTTGTGTGTGATGAAGAACAACACATGAACATTTTGTCTTCATTTTGATTCATTTAAACAAACAGTAAACAGAACAGAAACACAGCAAACGACTTACACAGTGTTGGATGTCAGAATTTCCCTCAAAGAATGTTTAAAGAATTCTGTTCTTATTACAGTGCGCAAAATCAAAACAAAAATGAATCAACCTGCAGGAGAAACATTGAGATGATTCTTTATAAAAAGATAAAAAATAAATAAAAACTATGTCAGACACAGTAAATCCATATAATAAAATACATTTTGGGGAGAGATTAAACAGAAGACACTCCACATTTGAAAAGGAGGAGTCAATGCAAAACTCAGATATCTTCCACCTCTACTTATCTGACTGCAGAGAGGAGGACAGAGAACAGTGGACACACAGTTTAACATGATGGACTATAGGACAGGACTGCTGCTTTTAACTATCTGCTGGGCAGGTGAAGGTTTTATCTGATGTTATTCTGGCATATTACCGCCTTTTTTAACAACATAAACAATGACATACATATATTTTCTCTTGACAGGTGTTGATGGTTGGACTCTGACAGAATCTGAACCAGTGACTAAAAGGCCTGGAGAATCTCACAGACTGACCTGTACAGCCTCTGGATTAGACTATGATGGCCACTGGATGACCTGGGTCAGACAGGCTCCTGGAAAAGGACTGGAGTGGGTTGCCATAATCAAATATGACAGTGCTGAGATCTACTACTCTCAGTCAGTAAAAGGCCAGTTCACCATCTCCAGAGACAACAGCAGACAGCAGGTGTATCTGCAGATAAACAGTCTGAAGCCTGAAGATTCTGCTGTTTATTATTGTGCTCGACACACACAGTGACTGGAGTTGGTTGAGCAGCTGTACAAAAACCTGCAGTATCTTCCAGGCTGCACAAGCATTGAGAATTTGTAATGTAGGCTATTTGTTCATACTATTAGTATTAATATTATTAACATTAAATAAAAATTACATCATGTTTCAGTTTTCATATTTTTATATTATGTCTTATAACATCCCATAATTTTTGTCCCTGCATTATAAAGACCTGAAAAATGAAAAATATTCATAGACAAAGAGAAACCACAGTAAAGAACACTAGCTCATGAACTAAAGCTTAATAATTTGTACAGAGAGGTTTTTCATATTCAAATTGTGTTAATATAATCAAAGAATTATTATTGTGTCTGCAGAGAATATCCAGAAAAGATGTGAGACAATACTGACAGTTTGTTGCAATAAAGGAATGTGCATATATATGTGACACAACCACACAGATGAAGGTAATCAGTGTTGATTAACACAAAAAGTAACTCAGAAATGTAAAACTACCAAAGTTTTCACCACCACTGAAATATTTATTTTACTGCAGTTTGTGAAACATTTCAGTTCCTGAGCAGCTGTTTTCCAACAACTACAAACACTGAAACTGTAAAAAGAATTTATTCAAACCACCGCATCAGACTGAAGTTTTTATACTATTTAATTGACATGATTCTGGCTGCTGTCACTTTATGTCTGTGTACAGCAAATACAGTAATCATGTCAGTACAGTAAGTGAACCAGTAAATGAATTAATAAATGCAGTAAGTAGATGATACAAAATATTGACAGTAAAACAAAGTTAGTAATGATTCCAATGGATCAGATGTAAAGCAGAGGTGATTTGTTGTCACTCTGCAGATATAATAACACTGAACAGACTCTTCTATTGGCTCCAGTCAGACCAACATTGATGCTTCATATGTTTGATTCTATGCAAACTCAGTGAGCTTCCTTGTTACTCAGCTATAAAAACATCACATCAGGCTGTCAGTGGAGTTCACAGCACGTCAGTTTCAACATAAACCATGTTCTCTGTAGCTCTGCTGCTGCTGTTGGCAGCTGGATGTGAGTCTCTCTGGATTTGTCAAAGTCAACACTTCTTCTTTTGTTAATTTGATCATTTGTTCCATAATGTTTTCTCTTTTTAACAGGTGTGAAGTGTGAACAGTTGACACAGCCAGCCTCTGTGACTGTGCAGCCAGGTCAACGTCTGACCATCACCTGTCAGGTCTCTTATTCTTTGAGCACCTACTACACACATTGGATCAGACAGCCTGCAGGGAAAGGACTGGAGTGGATTGGATATCACTGTGCTGGATGCACCCCAGTTTATAAAGATTCACTGAAGAACAAGTTCAGTATCAGCTTAGACTCTTCCAGCAACACAGTGACTCTAAATGGACAGAATGTGCAGCCTGAAGACACTGCTGTGTATTATTGTGCCAGAGACACACAGTGACACAAAGCATCAGTAGACCTGAACAAAAACCCCTCAGTGCCTGAACACTTGTAACATGAAGCCACCAGAGGAGGAGCCCTCAGACCACTAATGATTTCAACACCAGCTCAGTGTTGTTTATTGTTACTGTAAAAAAGGAAACAGGCTTTAGCTTGTATAAATGGTTCTTCAATAAATCTAAAAGCAGCTGTCTTTCTCAATTTTAAAATATGCTAACATTACAATAACAATATATCACTGTATATATATATTTTTCAGATAGAATAATTCAGTTTTCAACTTTTTGTAACTCCTAATCTAACTTTATCACAAATGAATCCTCAAAAGGACAGTTTTTATTCCATGAAATTGTCATTAAAACAAAATAAAAAAATGCAGTTCTTGTCTGAATCATAACTGCATTTGTGACTAACTGAATTATAGTCTTGAGCCAACTTCATGGTGACGTTAAATAGTCAAACTGCAGAAAGGTTTTTTGTCAGAAATTCAAGATCGACAAGGCGAACCCAAACACAGAACACACACTCAGAAAGACAGTGGTAAAAAATGGGGTTATATTGCCAGGATTATGAATGTGTCCGTAGAGGAAAATCCATGAAAGGGAGGCTGAGGGGAGTTAGCTAATGGCAGGTCAGCAACACAAGGTTGGAGGGGTTTGGCTGGCTGGGAGCGTGGCAGAAAGACAAACAGGCGGGCAGATGGTGGCCGGTGATCCCATGACAGAGGCAAACACAAGGTAAGTATCCAGGAGAAAATTCACAAACAAAAGTCTTCGTTGAATTCACAATTCCACAGCAGCCTGAAGCGTAACTGTACCACAAGACTCAACAACCTGGTGAGTATCGCAGAGGAGAGTTGGTGTTTTATACTGCAAGGCTGATCACTGGATGGTGCTCAGGTGAGCAGCAGGGAGCAGGTGAGTTGAATGAATGTAACCCAGGAGAGTGAGGGCTTTACCACTCCACAGCACAGACACACAGAGAGACAGACAGGGGGAGGGGAAACAGAGGGCAAGGAAAAACCAAACACAGGGAAACTAGTGACACAGCCAGGGCCGTGACAGTTCCACCTTCTCTTTGTGTGAGATGTAACTTTGTATGTGTAATAGCTGCCGTAGTGTACGAGCCTTAATAAAGAAATGTAGTTACTATTTATAGTAAGAGAACCAATTATCTTTAATGTACTGAAGACTTATTTTTCCTTGTGTCTAACATGCCAATTGTGTAGGGTACCTAACCTCAGAAACAAAATATTCAATTTTTATCCTCCAACCAACTTCCTTCCATTCTTAAAGACTTAAAACACAGTGTCACCAACAATATCCCTGTTTTGCTCAGTTGAAACAGCCTCTGTTCTGGTTAGTGTCTGCAGACCTTCTAGCTGGCACAGGTCAACACTGTTTTATTAATAAACTAATCCTCCCTCATTCTTCACCTCATGTCTTCAATATGTTTGTAGCCATTAGTCTGCCCCAGGAATGAGCCCTAAAACCCACAAGTGAGTTCACATTTCAGCACTCCTATTTATTTAATTTGTATCTTGTTTGATGTCCTCTGGATTACATGCCTGTGTGTGGGTTTTGTTTATCTCATGATAATGATTTTCCGCATGACAGTAGCTGCAACATGACCAGGGTTATTTTCTGCTTCTGGGAAGTGACAAACATGGTTGTCTAAAACTGCCTGTTTTCACATGATAAAGTGCAGGATGTAAAAAACTCCAGTGAATCATGTCCTTCAGGCCCCTGATCACCACAGGACACCTGGCATAAACCAGCTGCACATACCAGCAAGGGACAGCTCTCTCCTCCCTGTGAGGAGGAGTCAATGCAAAACTCAGATATCTTCCACCTCTACTTATCTGACTGCAGAGAGGAGGACAGAGAACAGTGGACACACAGTTTAACATGATGGACTATAGGACAGGACTGCTGCTTTTAACTATCTGCTGGGCAGGTGAAGATGATTCATTGATCTTGACTTGACACAGTTCTCATTTGTGTTTCTGACATGTCATGGTTTTCTTTGATGTCTTGACAGGTGTTGATGGTCAGACTCTGACAGAATCTGAACCAGTGATTAAAAGGCCTGGAGAATCTCACAGACTGACCTGTACAGCCTCTGGATTAGACATCAGGGCTACTTTATGCACTGGGTCAGACAGGCTCCTGGAAAAGGACTGGAGTGGATTGCCGCTATTTACGATAGTAGCAACATCTACTACTCTCAGTCAGTCCAAGGCCGGTTCACCATCTCCAGAGACAACAGCAGACAGCAGGTGTATCTGCAGATGAACAGTCTGAAGACTGAAGATTCAGCTGTTTTATTATTGTGCTCGACAGCCACAGTGACTGGAGTTGGTTGAGCAGCTGTACAAAAACCTACACCACTTCTTTCAAGCTGGCAGAGCCAAAGCATGACATACTTTTCAAATGGAAAGTGCTGATAGTGAGAGATCAAAATAAATAAAGTTATTGGCAGTGTGTCCCTGATATAGTATATGTGTTCTTCATTTATTGGTGTAAGTGAACTGCCAGACATATCAATGATTTCCCACAGTTATATGACTATTTCTCTGCAGCTTTGCAACACTGTGATCCCTTTACATGGATACATTCATCCCTACAGACACCAGACGACATATGATGTTATAGCAGCTTCTGGTACATACATTAAACCTGACAGAAAAAAAAATAACATGTCTGTAATTAGTGCACTGGCAAAATATTTAGTATAAAGGCTGAACAAGTCTCACAATGTCAGAGTCTTTTCAGAGCTCTTTTTAACATCAGAATATCAAACAGTTTTATATTTTCTCTTTGAGGCCATCCACTTCTGTGAGATTGTATCAGACACATGGACACAAAGGCTGGTTTATCTCTAATACTCATGGTTGTGTTTTTTACTCACTGATCAGTCTGTGTTATATGTAAAACCACAAGTCAGAAATTATCACTGATTGTTCCACAACTCACCCCAAATTAACTGCATGTGAAGAAATTATTAAGAGTTGTGTTCTCAGTGATCTCTGTCTTTGTGTCTTGTTCAACCACTAATGATGTCAAAATAAAAAAGCACTGTGAGGAGGAGTCCATGCAAATCTTCATCTCCTCCATCTTTATTTATCTCACTGCAGACTGAAGAAGAGAGACCAAACCACTGACCAGACATACAACACATTTCCACCATGACTTCAGCTACATGTATAATGTTTCTGATGCTATCATGGATTTCTGGTGAATACAAAAGGTTCATATTTCAGCTCTGTGATGATAACACTACTTTTCTCTCCAGGTGTTTGCAGTCAGACTCTGACTGAGTCTGCACCAGTGGGAAAGCGCCCTGGAGAATCCCACAAACTCACCTGTACATATGCAGGAATATCAGATGATGATGCTGTAATCGCCTGGATCAGACAAGCTGAAGGAAAAGGACTGGAGTGGGTTGCCCACATTTCTGCTCCGAGTGGAAGCCATAAATATTACTCCACGTCAGTCAAGAATCGCTTCACCATTTCCAGAGACAACAACATGGACCAGGTGTATCTGCAGATGAACAGCTCGACGGCTGAAGATTCTGCTGTTTATTATTGTGCTCGAGAGCCACAGTGACACAGGAAGCCACAGAGCTGTACAAAAACTCAACATGCCAAACTAAGTCAATACTAGGCGTTCTGCTTTTCACTTTCACAGAATCAGCCTCAGTTCAACATCTTCAACACACTCAGAGAAACACAGTCTCAATAAAACCTCCTCATTCAGACAATTTTTATTGCAGCTCTGGTGTTCTCCAATATGTAGTTGAGACTGGGAACATTAAATATTCCTTTCACCGAAGTGTAACTGTCACTCTGAATTGTTCAAAGGTTTGTGTAGAATAAAATCATTAAACCTTTATTTATTAATTTGATAAATAGATTTTTTTTCACATGTCAAATGAAAGATTCATAACATCTAGTCTTCAGATGCAGGTCGCAACTTTAAAAAATGTGTGAGTGCTTCAAGACCCTGTTGGTGTTCAATGTTTGTATACAATGCTTGCACATCAATTGTGACAAGAAAAGATTCAGGTCCTATATTTTGCAGCTCTTTGATCTTGTTCAAAACATCAGTTGTATCTTGTATATATGCAGGGAGAGAAGGTAAAAAAGGTTTGATGAAATAATCAATGTACTTAGATACTGGTTCAGTCAGGCTTTTTTTTTTTTTTTTTTTTTTTTTCTTTTTCCCTACTTGTCTGCATTGCTCTTCATAGCTTAGTGCCACAAAAGGGTGCAAGCTTCTTGTGAAGATTGATGCACTGTTAATCTTGCAGTCAAGTATTTTATACCCATAATGCGTGGTTGTGACCGTCACCCACCCTCCTGGAGACTAGCCTATCAGCCTTTATTGGAAAAGCTTCCTAATATGAGCCAGAGAGGGCCGTGATACACCAAGGTGTGTTAAGGGGAAAGTAAGGAACAAGCAAGGGGGAGGGGGCAGGTGCTTAAGTCCTGAGTTATATAGTGACAGTGCATGCGGAGGAGAAGGAGGGAAAACAAACAAACAAATAAACAAACAAACAAACAAAAAAAAAGGGATAAACAGGCAGTGTAGCTGATGTATTGTGGCCTTGAGGTGGTTGTGCTCCATGCAGATTATCAGAAATAAACATATACATGTCTACTATACTGTACTGAGAAACAGAAACAAAAGAGAAGTCTATACTGAACACCAAAAATGTGAGAGTCTTGGTGGAGGGGGAAAGCCCGACTGTAGAGAAGAGAGAGCACAGTGTGGAAGGTTTGAAAAGCAAGTGGGCCCCTTTGAAGTGATCCCATCGGTTCTTTGCGATGCGTCACGGGGCTGAAGTATCGAACATGCATGCGTGTATTTGAACCCTCTCAATGTGTTTATGAAAACCAACGCCAGGGTCCAGGGCCGGCCCTGCAGGGGGAAGGGGGCGGCCCGTCACCCCAAGACGACAGGAGCGCCCAGACTCCACGACCAGGGAGCCACAGAGGCCGCAGGACACCCCGCAGGCCCCAGGACCCGGGGCGGCAATGGCCGGCCCCCCCAGAGAGCCAGAGACACACCCCAGACAGGCGGGACAGGAGGGCCCACCCACCCACCGCCCGACGCGGACGCTGTTTTAGGAGTTTCGTTCCACAAAAATTTAAATTCAGGTTCGGATATCCACCCCTTGTCCTTTGCCTCAAATAGTATTCTTCTCAATTCCTGTTTGAGTGAATCAGTTGGATTGTAGGTCAGGGGTTGATAAAACTCTGTGTTGTTTAGTTGACAAAATGCCTCTTTTACATACATATTTCTGCCCCACACAACAATAGCACCCCCCTCATGAGCAGGGTTATTTTCTACTTCTAGGAAGTGACAAACATGGTTGTCTAAAACTGACAGTTTTCACATGATAAAGTGCAGGACGTAAAAAAAACCCTCCAGTGAATCATGTCCTTCAGCCCCCTGATCACCACAGGACACCTGGCATAAACCAGCTGCACATACCAGCAAGGGACAGCTCTGTCCTCCCTGTGAGGAGGAGTCAATGCAAAACTCAGATATCTTCCACCTCTACTTATCTGACTGCAGAGAGGAGGACAGAGAACAGTGGACACACAGTTTAACATGATGGACTATAGGACAGGACTGCTGCTTTTAACTATCTGCTGGGCAGGTGAAGGTTTTTCACTGATCTTGATTAGACACATTTTTATTTGTGCTTCCAATGAAATGCATGACATGCGAATACTTTTGTCTTGGCAGGTGTTGATGGTCAGACTCTGACTCAGTCTGAACCAGTGACTAAAAGGCCTGGAGAATCTCACAGACTGACCTGTACAGCCTCTGGGTTCACATTCAGCAGCTATGACATGGACTGGGTCAGACAGGCTCCTGGAAAAGGACTGGAGTGGATTGCTTATATCAGCAGTGGCAGTAGCAGCAAGTACTACTCTCAGTCAGTTCAAGGCCAGTTCACCATCTCCAGAGACAACAGCAGACAGCAGGTGTATCTGCAGATGAACAGTCTGAAGACTGAAGATTCTGCTGTTTATTATTGTGCTCGAGAGCCACAGTGACTGGAGTTGGTTGAGCAGCTGTACAAAAACCTACAGTATCTTCCAGGTTGCACAAGCATTGAGAATTTATGATGAATTTGTTTATATCATTAGTATCAATTATATCTATATTAAAATACATTACATCATGTTTAAATTCTTATGTTCTGTATTATATGTCTTTTGATATCCTATAGTTTCCATGAGAAACATTTCCTGAATGAAACCATGAATTCATCTTTGTCCCTGCATTATGAAGTCCTGAAAACTGAGGGATGTTATTTCTCAACATGTAACAATATATAGAGAGGTTTTTCAATGTACAGAAAATACAGTAATCATGTCAGTACAGTAAGTGAACCAGTAAATGAATTAATAAATGCAGTAAGTAGATGATGCAAAATACTGACAGTAAAACAAAGTTAGCAATGGTTGCATGCAAATGCTGGAATATGGATCAAATGTAAAGCAGAGGTGATTTGTTGTCACTCTGCAGATATAATAACACTGAACAGACTCTTCTATTGGCTCCAGTCAGACCAACATTGATGCTTCATATGTTTGATTCTATGCAAAGTCAGTGAGCTTCCTTGTTACTCAGCTATAAAAACATCACATCAGGCGGCTCAGTGGAGTTCACAGCACGTCAGTTTCAACATAAACCATGTTCTCTGTAGCTCTGCTGCTGCTGTTGGCAGCTGGATGTGAGTCTCTCTGGATTTGTCAAAGTCAACACTTCTTCCTTTTTTAACTTGATCATTTGTTACAAAACATTTTCTCTTTTGAACAGGTGTGAAGTGTCAACAGTTGACACAGCCAGCCTCTGTGACTGTGCAGCCAGGTCAACGTCTGACCATCACCTGTCAGGTCTCTTATTCTGTTAGTGGCACCTGGACAGCTTGGATCAGACAGCCTGCAGGGAAAGGACTGGAGTGGATTGGAGAAGCAGCTGGATCCAGCACATATTACAAAGACTCACTGAAGAACAAGTTCAGTATCAGCACAGACTCTTCCAGCAACACAGTGACTCTAAACGGACAGAATGTGCAGCCTGAAGACACTGCTGTGTATTACTGTGCCAGAGACACACAGTGACACAAAGCATCAGTAGACCTGAACAAAAACCCCTCAGTGCCTGAACACTTGTAACATGAAGCCACCAGAGGAGGAGCCCTCAGACCACTAATGATTTCAACACCAGCTCACTGTTACAGTTAAAGGAAAAGAGTCTTTAGATTTTATAAACCATTCTTCATGAACTCTAACAGTTTTTAATTAATCTTAATACTCTGCCATCACCAGTGATGGAATAAATTCAGTTGATGACTTTTAAAAGCTTGTCATCTATCTACAGTAGAGATGGATCCTCAAACACAGTTTCTCCTTCCCAACATCATTAGTATTAAAAACAAACAAAAATAACACATACAGTTATTTTAAGAATCATAACTGCATCAGTAACTACATCAATAGTCTTTAGACAACTCAATAGTCAAATTACAGAAAAGTTTGTTTTCATCAACAATGCAAAGTGTCCAATCCATTTTAAAGTTGTAATGATTGGAACATGTTAGTAAAGACTTTAATAGAAGAATATCCACTTCTGTTTCACCCTTCCATCTACCCTATAGCTGTGCTTGCTCATTCTTGAGGGGTGCAAGAGGCTGCAGCCAATCACAGGTAACAATGAGTGAGAGGCGCAGTACAGGTCGCCAATGACAGGACTCAATCACATTCTATTTTCATCAAACAAAAACTGAATGCCAAGAGTAATGTTACTGTACTCTCCCTGTGAGGAGGAGTCAATGCAAAACTCAGATATCGTCCACCTCTACTTATCTGACTGCAGAGAGGAGGACAGAGAACAGTGGACACACAGTTTAACATGATGGACTATAGGACAGGACTGCTGCTTTTAACTATCTGCTGGGCAGGTGAAGATTTTCACTCATCTTGAGCTGACATAGTTGTAAATTGTGTTTTTGACATTTCATGGTTTTCTTTGCTGTCTTGGCAGGTGTTGATGGTCAAACTCTGACAGAATCTGAACCAGTGATTAAAAGGCCTGGAGAATCTCACAGACTGACCTGTACAGCCTCTGGATTCACATTCAGCAGCTACGCTATGAACTGGATCAGACAGGCTCCTGGAAAAGGACTGGAGTGGATTGCCTGAATTGATAGCGGCAGCGGTAGCAGCAAATACTACTCTCAGTCAGTGCGAGGCCGGTTCACCATCTCCAGAGACAACAGCAGACAGCAGGTGTATCTGCAGATGAACAGTCTGAAGACTGAAGATTCTGCTGTTTATTATTGTGCTCGAGAGCCACAGTGACTGGAGTTGGTTGAGCAGCTGTACAAAAACCTACACCACTTCTTTTCGGCTGGCAGAGCCCAAGCATGAAATACTTTTGAAATTGAAAGTGCTGATAGTAAGAGATAAAAATAAATAAAGTTATTGGCAGTGTGTTCCTGATATATGTTCTATATTTTATTGGTGTAAGTGAACTGCCAGACATATCAATGATTTCCCACAGTTATATGACTATTTCTCTGCAGTTTTGCAACACTGTGATCCCTTTACATGGATACATTCATCCCTACAGACACCAGACGACATATGATGTTATAGCAGCTTCTGGTAGGTACATTAAACCTGACAGAAAAAAAGACACCTGTCTGTAATTGACTGACCAGACATACAACACATTTCCACCATGACTTCAGCTACATGTATAATGTTTCTGATGCTATCATGGATTTCTGGTGAATACATACTTCTGCACTCCTCCTGTTCTTTGAAAAGGTTCATATTTCAGCTCTGTGATGATAACACTACTTTTCTCTCCAGGTGTTTGCAGTCAGACTCTGACTGAGTCTGAACCAGTGGGAAAGCGCCCTGGAGAATCCCACAAACTCACCTGTACATATGCAGGAATATCAGATGATGCTGATATCGCCTGGATCAGACAAGCTGAAGGAAAAGGACTGGGTTGCCTACATTTCTGCTCCAAGTGGATAATATAAATATTATTCCACGTCAGTCAAAATCGCTTCACCATTTCCAGAGACAACAACATGGACCAGGTGTATCTGCAGATGAACAGCTTGACGGCTGAAGATTCTGCTGTTTATTATTGTGCTCGAGAGCCACAGTGACACAGGAAGCCACAGAGCTGTACAAAAACTCAACATGTCAAACTAAGTCAATACTAGGCGTTCTGCTTTTCACTTTCACAGAATCAGCTTCAGTTCAGCATCTTCAACACACTCAGAGAAACACAGTCTCAATAAAATCTCCTCATTCAGACAATTTTTATTGCAGCTCTGGTGTTCTCCAATATGTAGTTGAGACTGGGAACATTAAATATTCCTTTCACCGAAGTGTAACTGTCACTCTGAATTGTTCAAAGGTTTGTGTAGAATAAAAACATTAGGCTTTAAGTTATTAATTAAAGAAATACAATTCAATTTATTTCACATGTCACAACAAAGGTTCATAACTCACAGCTCTGACTACATGTGACAGGACAGTTCATCCTTCTTTTATAGCCTGTCAGTGTCCTTCTCTATGCAAAGTGAACTTCCTCACAGTCTGCTATAAAGACTTGATATCATGCTGTCAGCTGCAGCAGAAGAAGAGAAGCTCCCATCAGATCACCTTCAATACCAACCATGTTCTCTGTAGCTCTGCTGCTGCTGCTGGCTGCTGGATCCTGTGAGTCTCACTGAGGCAGAGACACTGACAGTATGATCACAGCACACTGACTGTTCACTCTTATTACACTCATTCAATATTCAACATGTTTTCCTCCACAGCTGTGAAGTGTCAACAGTTGACACAGCCAGCCTCTGTGACTGTGCAGCCAGGTCAACATCTGACCATCACCTGTCAGGTCTCTTATTCTGTGGACAGCCACTACACAGCTTGGATCAGACAGCCTGCAGGGAAAGGACTGGAGTGGATTGGAGAAGCAGCTGGATCCAGCACATACTACAAAGATTCACTGAAGAGCAAGCTCAGTATCAGCTTAGACTCTTCCAGCAACACAGTGACTCTAAACGGACAGAATGTGCAGCCTGAAGACACTGCTGTGTATTACTGTGCCAGACAGACCCACAGTGACACAAAGCATCAGTAGACCTGAACAAAAACCCCTCAGTGCCTGAACACTTGTAACATGAAGCCACCAGAGGAGGAGCCCTCAGACCACTAATGATTTCAGCACCAGCTCACTGTTACAGTACAGAGAGAAACACAATTTAGATTTTATAAACGGTTCTTATTTAAATCATTTCAGATATTCTGACATCACAGTCACAAGAGCTGATGCAGCATTATATGTATGAATAACCTTTTAAGTGATGACAAATTAAGGTCACAACTTAACTTAGTTTTAAAGCTCACTGAAGCCTGTCTTCACAGGCTTCAGTGCAGACGCTCTGCTGCTTGCGCTCCGCTTTGCTTACATTCTTTTGCTTTCATTCTTGTTTTTTCCTGCTAAAAGCTACAGAAAGTAGATCCTGGATACTTTAAAGCATTGGGACCTTAATTTGTGAGAGATATAGATGACTACTGCCATATTTTCACAACTCTAGTACTGTGTGAGAAGGGCTGAGATACAGTGCAAGCCTGAGTGGAGCCGACTTGTGAAGCAACCTGCGGCAACTTAGCTTGGTTTGCTAAACTAATGGCTACATCCAGCCCTCCCGATGAAAACCAGCAACTTGTTAAGAAAAACAGGATCATTGCCAACCTCAAGGAAGACATCCGAAGGCTGTCAGCGGAACTCAAGTCCCAATCTGAGCTGCTGACAAACACCCTGGACGTGGCTCACGAGCAATCTCTACAGATCGCCTCGTTAAAAGCTGCTCTTCAGGACACAGTAGCCTGGGATCCTACCTCCTCTCCTCCGCAGCCCAGCAGTTCAACGCCCCGTTGTAAGCCGCAATGGTCGGAGGTGGTGTTACGGAGCAAAAAAAGGACCTCACTCGGCGTCTGTCTCTCATCCCACCTCAGCCTTTCCAACAGATTTGAGCCTCTGTCATCGCGGGTCGAAGCGCTGGACTCCGATGAAAGGATGATGCAGCCCGTCCCACGTCTCCCCAGTCCGGGAGTCATCCTCTGCCGGCAGCTCCCCTCCCGGCAGCTCCCCTCCCGGCTAACACAGGCTGGCAGCCTCCCCGCGCGGACAGCTGTGTGTCCCCCCTCGCACACACCACGGAAACAGAGCGGCAACAGAGGAAACAGAGACGCTTAACTCATAAAGGTGAGACCATGAAACTGAGCAATAACAAAGTTAACGGGTCACAAGCCAGTGCCAGGCCAAGAGCCAGAGAGCATTCTGCCAAAAACAAAGCTAAGAGGATAGACACTTCTGATTGGGGATTTATAACGAGGCAGGTGGAAATGGCCAGGACTGAAAATCTAACTGTGAATAACAAATCAGTCAGAGAGGTGGCAGCTATGCTACCAGACATTATGTCTACACGGCCACATATTAAGAAGATTGTTATTCATGCTGGCTCATTTGACATCCTCATGAATAAATCTGGGTCTGAGACCCTAAAGAAAGACTTTTTGTTTTTATTGGAAACACTTAAAAAACTTCACTCAGGAGTGTCTTTCATCTCTGGACCTATCCCAACACTCGGCAGAGGTTGTGAGTCCTTCAGCAGACTCCTTGGCTTAAGCACCTGGCTGTCATCAGCTTGCCTCGAGCAACAGGTTGGATTTACTGACAATTTTTAATATTTTTTGGAACATAAAAAGCCGCTTTCATGTCAGACGGGATTCACCCAAACAACCTTGGCTCCAGACATCTTGGCTGCGGCATTCGTCACACCATCGAGTCATCTTATCTGATAAGCAGGAAGGTCAGCACACAGGGAGTAGACAGACAGACAGTTACTGCTCCAAAAACAACCGCCTCCCATGATGATGACGTCACGGTCTGTGGCTCTGTCCTCCACATTACAAGAAAGCTGCAGAGATTGTCTCTGTCCCAACAAAAATGTCAAGAAAAGAAGAGATAGGACAATCACCATGCCGCTTTCCCCCTTATGCCGGCAATTTCATTCAGCCGGCGGCATGGCGAAAATAAAAACAACTGTAGAAAATCAAGGACAGTCAACCCATCAAATCTGATATGTATCTCATGTCAAACACAGTCTGTCTCTAAACTTATGCCAGATAACGTTTCACAACTAGCACTTCTAAATATCAGGTCTCTGGCTGGCAAATCCTTCTTAATCAATGATTTTATTAAGAAGCACAACTTGATTTTATGTTTTTAACTGAAACTTGGCTAGGTCAGGAAAATAGTGCAGCAGTTTTAATTGAGACAGCCCTCCAAATTATAGTTTCCTTAGTGAAGCAAGAATACATAAGAGAGGAGGCGGAGTTGCCACTCTGTTCAAGGACAGCTTCCAGTGTAAGCAAATGTTTTATGGTCAATTTGACTCCTTTGAATATGTTGCCACTCAGTTAAAATCCCCCTGTCGAGCAATTTTAGTGACCATCTACAGACCCCCCAAATATGATGCAAGGTTTTTTGATGAGTTTGCCAAATTGCTGTCTATTGTGTGCATGGATTTTGACTGTGTTGTTTTAGTGGGAGATTTTAACATTCATGTTGATAATCTTACAGATGGGTGTGCTAAGGAACTGTTAAATATTCTAGATAACTTTGGGCTTTCTCAGCATGTCACAGAACCGACACATAACAGAGGACACATATTAGATCTAATTATTTCCAAAGTCTTAATCTCTGAGGTTGTGGTGAATGATGTCGCTTTATCTGACCATTACTGTGTTTCATTCAAAATGACCACCCGTGCTAATCCCATGAAAAGTGAAGCAGAGTGATCAGAAAGCGTTATTTAAATGATAACACCTGTGCATTATTATTCACCCAGCGTTTACACCATCACAAACCCTGCCCTCAGCTCTAGTTGATGACCTTGTAAGCAGTTTTAGTTCCAATGTTATGACTGTTATTGATTCTATCGCCCCAATTAAGACCAAAGTTATGTCAGGAGGAAAAAGGCACCCTGGAGAAACGCCATATTGGTTAAAGAATACAAAAGAGTATGTAGACAAGCTGAACGCAGGTGGCGAAAAAACAAACTCCAGGTATACTACGACATTTATAAAGAGAGTCTTCACAACTATAACCAGGAACTGAAGAATGCAAGGCAATCATATTTTTCAGAGATTATCAACAGAAACAGTAATAATGCCCGCACACTTTTTTCTGTAGTGGACAGACTGACCAACCCCACAACATCATTCCCTCCTGAACTACTGTCTAACAAGTCACGTAATGACTTTGCAGCCTTCTTCACAAACAAAATATTACAGATAAGACAGGCAGTGTGCAGCTCCAGCTCAGGAATGATAACGCTTGTGCCTTCCTGTCCTCCAGTTAATCTAGGACATTTTAGCCTCCTAGATTACACAACTCTAACAGAAACAGTTTCAAAATTTAAGCCCACAACATGCTGCCTTGATATTCTGCCTTCAAACTTTTTTAAAACCATTTTTAACTGCATAGCTCCAGATGTACTGCAGATAATAAATACTTCTCTTACAGCAGGCCAGTTTCCCCAGGCCTTGAAAACTGCAGTAATAAAACCTCTCCTAAAAAAATCAAATCTGGATGCCACAACAATTAGTAACTATAGGCCAATATCAAATCTGCCATTTTTGGGGAAAATCATTGAAAGGGTTGTCTTTCAGCAAATCCATACTTTGATGATGCAAAACAATCTTTTTAACACATTTAGTCTGGATTTCGGCCACATCACAGCACTGAGACTGTACTTATCAAAGTCTTAAATGATATTCATCAGAACAATGATGCATGCAAATCCTCTGTCCTGGTATTACTAGATCTCAGTGCTGCATTTGATACAGTTGATCACAATATACTACTTAGCAGATTGGAAAAGTGGGTGGGACTCACCGGCACTGTGCTACAATGGTTCAAATCTTACTTACAAGACAAGGACTTTTTTGTGTCAATTGGTAACCATGAATCTGAGCGAACTACGATCACATGTGGGGTTCCTCAAGGGTCCATTCTCGGACCACTTCTATTCAACATCTATATGCTACCCCTAGCCCAGATTATGGAACATCACAACATCTCCTATCATACGTATGCTGACGACACACAACTCTATATCTCAGTGTCATCACACGACTATAGTCCCTTACTCTCACTGAGTAACTGTATTCATCAAATCAATGACTGGATGTGCCAGAATTTTCCAGCTAAATCCAGAAAAGACAGAGGTATTCATTTTTGGCCCTAGAAATGAAAGGGCAAAGATCAGCGCCCACCTTGGCTCTATGTCATTGACAGCTACAAATCAAGCCAGAAATCTTGGTGTTATTATTGACTCAGACCTGAACTTCAACAGCCATTTAAAGTTTATTACTAAATCTGCCTATTACCACCTGAAAAATATAGCTAAAATTAAGGGGTTTCTGTCTAAACAAGACATGGAAAAACTTATTCATGCATTCATTTTTAGTAGGTTGGATTATTGCAATGGCTTACTTACAGGCCTTAACAAAAAATCAATTAGACAGTTGCAGCTGATTCAGAACGCTGCCGCCAGAGTCCTTACAAACACCAGGAAACTGGACCATATTACACCGGTCATTAAATCGCTACACTGGCTTCCTGTGAGTCAAAGAATAGATTTTAAAATCTTACTGCTGGTCTACAAAGCCCTCAATGGTCTCGGACCAAAATACATGCTTGATCTACTGGTTCCCTACGAAGCATTCAGACCCCTGAGGTCATCTGGAACAGGTTTGTTGTGTGTTCCAAGAACAAGAACCAAGCAAGGTGAGGCAGCATTCAGTTATTATGCTCCTCACCTGTGGAACAAACTTCCCGTAGATCTGAGGTCTGCTCAAACTGTCAGCTCCTTTAAATCAGGGCTAAAAACACTATTGTTTACTGAAGCGTACTCTTAGATTAAATACTTACCTGCTGTATTCTACCGCCCGTACTTTTTAACTACACACTGCTGATTTATGTCTTTTATTATTCTACTTCTTTTCTTATCCTGCCTAAATGTATTGAGCCTGCTTTTATTTTATGTCACTGTATTTTATTATTATCTCAATTTCTATTTCCCTTTTTAATCGAATGTTTTTATTGTTTTAAATTGTGTCTTGTTGCTTTTAATGTCTCTGTAAAGCACTTTGAATTACCTTGTGTTGAATTGTGCTATATAAATAAACTTGCCTTGCCTTGCCTTGCCTCATCATCTAAGTATAGTAGATCAGTCAAAAGTCAGTTTTCTTCCATAATATCATCATTTTTAGTTATTTTAAGTTGATATTATAATTATAACTGTGTTAGTGACTGGCTCAGTATTTAGCCAACTTCATAGCAGTGTAAATTATTCAAAATACAGAAAAGTGTGTTTTCATTGCCAATCTAAATTGTGTTTGTCAGATATATAAGTTCCACCTTCTCTTTGTGTGTGATGAAGAACAACACGTGAACATTTTGTCTTCATTTTGATTCATTTAAATAAACAAAACAAAACACAAAAAAGAAAAAAAAGGATGAAGGAAAAATTAAATATCCCAAACAGAACAGAAACACAGCAAACGACTTACAAGTGTTGGATGTCAGAATTTCCCTCAAAGAAATATTTAAAAAATTATGTTCTTATAAAATTCAAAAGAAAAAATAATCAACCTGCAGGAGAAATATTGAAATGATTCTTTATTTAAAAAAAAAAAAGATAAAAAAAAAGGAATAAAAAATATGTCAGACACAGGAAATCCATATAAAAAAATATTTTTTGAGGAGAGATTAAACAGAAGACACACAATGTTTAAAAAGGAGGAGTCAATGCAAAACGCAGATATCTTCCACCTCTACTTATCTGACTGCAGAGAGGAGGACAGAGAACAGTGGACACACAGTTTAACATGATGGACTATAGGACAGGACTGCTGCTTTTAACTATCTGCTGGGCAGGTGAAGATTTTACCTGATCTTCTGCTGACATAGCTCTTAATTGTGTAACAACTAAATTCATGTGAAATGATTTTATATCCTGACAGGTGTTGATGGTCAGACTCTGACAGAATCTGAACCAGTGACAAAAAGACCTGGAGAATCTCACAGACTGACCTGTACAGCCTCTGGGTTCACATTCAGCAGCTATCCTATGAACTGGGTCAGACAGGCTCCTGGAAAAGGACTGGAGTGGATTGCTTTCATACACACAGACAGTTCTCCTATCTATTACTCCCAGTCAGTCCAGGGTAGATTCACCATCTCCAGAGATGACTCCAGCAGTAAAGTCTATCTACAGATGAACAGTCTGAAGAACGAGGACACAGCAGTGTATTACTGTGCCAGAGAGACACAGTGAGAGACAATAATAGGAGACTCATACAAAAACTACTTCCTCTATTTATCATCACCACTGGGAATTTATCATTTTGTTGTATTACATTTATTGCAATGCTGATTTTTGTTCATGTAGCCTCCTTTTATTATCAACAATGAAAATGTCCATGTATAGAAATATCAGTGAAATAAATCATAAAGACTTTATCAATAACACCAATCCTCCACAGCACTCATCAAAATGATCTCAATATACATTTAGGTCTAAATAACATGATTTACAGGAAAAACAGAAATGCAGTTTTTGGACTGGTTTAAATGCTTTGAGTTGTTTATGAAATATTCATCATTAATTAACTGTTAAAATATACATTTTAAGTATTTTTTGTTTTTTTTTAATGAATATTTATAAGAAAATCAAGATTTTAAAAAGTGTCAGTGCAACAATGAACTGAAAATGCTCCAGATGTTAATTATACAAGAGCAGGTTGTTAAAAATCTTGATAAAGTTGAGTCAAGATTCCAATTTTCTGGAGAATCAATAAAAAAAAATAATATTAACAACAACAACAGGTTCCTATAAATATTTCCAGTCTGATCCACACTCATTCACCACACATTTGATTCTATGCAAACTCAGTGAGCTTCCTTGTTACTCAGCTATAAAAACATCACATCAGGCTGTCAGTGGAGTTCACAGCACGTCAGTTTCAACATAAACCATGTTCTCTGTAGCTCTGCTGCTGCTGTTGGCAGCTGGATGTGAGTCTCTCTGGATTTGTCAAAGTCAACTGTTCTTCTTTTGTTAATTTCATCATTTGTTACAAAACGTTTTCTTTTGTTTAACAGGTGTGAAGTGTGAACAGTTGACACAGCCAGCCTCTGTGACTGTGCAGCCAGGTCAACGTCTGACCATCACCTGTCAGGTCTCTTATTCTCTTGGCAGCTACTACACAGCTTGGATCAGACAGCCTGCAGGGAAAGGACTGGAGTGGATTGGACGAGCAGCTGCTGGATACACCTCAACTTACAAAGATTCACTGAAGAACAAGTTCAGTATCAGCACCGACTCTTCCACGAAAACAGTGACTCTAAACGGACAGAATGTGCAGCCTGAAGACACTGCTGTGTATTACTGTGCCAGACACACACAGTGACACAAAGCATCAGTAGACCTGAACAAAAACCCCTCAGTGCCTGAACACTTGTAACATGAAGCCACCAGAGGAGGAGCCCTCAGACCACTAATGATTTCAGCACCAGCTCACTGTTACAGTAAAGAGAGAAAAAGACTTTAGATTTTATTAAACACAATTATGAATCAACTGTTTTCATCATATTAAATTCTCTTGAATCACCATCACTGATACATCATGTATATGAATCGGTCAAGTGATGAAACAACTTCAGCTGACAAATTGGTTTAAATAGCTTGTGACAGGACAATAAAAGCAAATCGTCAAACATCAGTGTCTCTTTCATGACATCTTTATCTAAAACACCGGCAGTTATTACCTGTATCATAATTTAATTAGTCTTGAGGCAACTTCATGGTGATTTTAATGAGTTCAATTCTAGAAAAAGATATTTTACTCAACAATCTAAAAGGTGTATTCTCTTTGTGTGAGATGAAGAACAACACCTGAACATTTCATCTTCATTTTGATTCATTCAAATAAACCTTTACTGTCATCAGTATGTAAATCAGCCTCCTTGTGTGTTGCCTCATAAAGAAGTGAAGTGTGTGTGTGTGTCAGTGAGAGGACAGAAGAGCTCACATCAGTTCAGCTTCAACATCAACCATGTTCTCTGTAGCTCTGATACTGCTGCTGGCAGCTGGATCCTGTGAGGAGCTTTCAGTGGATTCATACTAATAAACACATTAGAAACACTGAATAGTCAGATGAATGATGGAGATAATGTTGATTTGTGTTTCCACAGGTGTGAACAGTATTGATCTCATCCAGCCAGACTCAATGGTTGTGCAGCCTGGACAGTCTTTGACCATCACCTGTCAGGTCTCTGGTTATTCTTTGACTGATAACAGCTATGCAACAGGTTGGATCAGACAGTGTGAAGGAAAACCAATGGACTGGATTTCCTATCAGTGGGGAACAAGCGGCCTTCGTCAAAATGCTGCTCTGAAGAACAAGTTCAGCTACAGCAGAGACACTTCTGCCAGCAGAGTGACATTAACAGGACAGAATCTGCAGCCTGAAGACACAGCTGTGTATTACTGTGTGCGTGTGAGCGACACAGTGATACAAACCACCAACAGACCTGCACAAATACCCAGCAACCATGTGACTCAACCACACACACATGCTGATAATGAGAGATATACATAAAGAAAGTCATGGGCAATTTGTCTCTGAAATAGTTTACTTTAAAATGTGTATACATGCTCTTCTTTTATTGGTGTAAAGTGATACATGCAACAACAACAACAACTTATAATAATGATAAGTAGCAGAAGTAGTATTTTAGTGAACAAAAGTATAGTAAATAAAGCAAGTTAAAAAAAAATGGCTCCCTCTGTGTTAGGAAAGTTTTCAGGTGCTTAGTGTTTCACATTTTGCCAGCTCTGGTAGAAAGACACCACAAAGACACCATCAGCAACTCTCCCAATTTATACCTGAACAACTGATATAGTTTTACGCACCTATTTGCCTCACTATATTTGCCTGGAGTTTATTATGTGTAGCCTTTGCCTGGTGTGGCTTTGCTCTTTGTCCAGGTAGGCTGGCTCATGTTATTCTGTTGACTTCAGGCAGCTGCTGTTTGTTTGCTGCTGATAAACAACAACTACCTCACATAAAAAGAGGTGTAAATAAACAAGAATAAAATGCATGATGTTTTTCATTTTCAAATATCCAAAGCTACTAAAAGAAGTTCAGAGCTGTAATGATGAACAATAATTTAAACGTTGGTCCTCTAAACATGTGTAACAACATGCATCTTCTGCTGTGAGGAGCACAGGGCTGTAAACAACTCTCTAACCTTTACTGAATGTTAAAAGTATCTACCATCCCTGTTTTAAAACTCTAGAGTGCAGACAAGATCTGGCTTTAACACTTGTCCTAGTGACATCTATAAACAGGAAGAAATGACAGAGAAGGAAAGAAATGATTGTTTTTACTAAATTGTTTTCAGCTCTTAATGTGCCAGATATTAATGTCCTCCTCCTAATGATCAGCTGTTACCAACCTTTCTGCCATGAAATAACCAGAAATCTGTCACAATGCCAAATCCAGGTGTGTTGTGCATCACTGCTTCACTAATGGTTGCTTTTACATTATTGTAGTGGTAATGGTGACGATAAAGTTTCTCCATTTTAAACAAGAAAAACTTTTATTTTAATGTACAAACTTATGTCAACATTATTTGGTCACTAAACATTCTTTCCAAATTCACCAAAGAAGAGACCAATCAGTTGTTTCATCCCTGTGAGGAGGAGTCAATGCAAAACTCAGATATCTTCCACCTCTACTTATCTGACTGCAGAGAGGAGGACAGAGAACAGTGGACACACAGTTTAACATGATGGACTATAGGACAGGACTGCTGCTTTTAACTATCTGCTGGGCAGGTGAAGGTTTTACCTGATCTTTTGCTGACATAGTTCTTAATTGTATTACAACTAAATTCATGTGAAATGTTTTTATATTTCGACAGGTGTTGATGGTCAGACTCTGACAGAATCTGAACCAGTGACTAAAAGGCCTGGAGAATCTCACAGACTGACCTGTACAGCCTCTGGATTTAACTTTGGTGGCTACAGCATGAACTGGATCAGACAGGCTCCTGGAAAAGGACTGGAGTGGGTCGCTTATATCAGCTATAACAGTGGCTACATCCACTACTCTCAGTCAGTCAAAGGCCGGTTCACCATCTCCAGAGACAACAGCAGACAGCAGGTGTATCTGCAGATGAACAGTCTGAAGACTGAAGATTCTGCTGTTTATTATTGTGCTCGAGACACACAGTGACTGGAGTTGGATGAGCAGCTGTACAAAAACCTACAGTATCTTTCAGGCTGCACAAGCATTGAGAATTTATGATGTATTTGTTCATATAATTAGTATCTATGTTATTTACATTAAAATACATTACATCATGTTTTTAATTCTTATGTTCTGTATTATATGTCATTTGATATCCTACAGTTTCCATCAGAAACATTTCCTGTATGAAACCATGAATTCATCTTTGTCCCTGAATTATGTCCTGAAAAGTGAGGGATGATATTTCTCAACATAAAAAATATAGAGAGGTTTTTCATATTCAAATTATGTTCATATAATAATCAAACAATTGCTATTGTGTCTGCAGAAAAATATCCAGAAAAGATGTGAGACAATACTGACAGTTTGTTGCAATAAAGGAATGTGCATATATATGTGACACAACCACACAGATGAAGGTAATCAGTGTTGATTAACACAAAAAGTAACTCAGAAATGTAAAAACTACCAAAGTTTTCACTGCCATTAAAATATTTATTTTACTGCAGTTTGTGAAACATTTCATTTCCTGAGCAGCTGTTTTCCAACAACTACAAACACTGAAACCGTTAAAAAGAATTTATTCAAACCAGCCGCATCAGACTGAAGTTTTTATTTAATTGACATGATTCTGGCTGCTGTCACTTTATGTCTGTGTACAGCAAATACAGTAATCATGTCAGTACAGTATGTGAACCAGTAAATGAATTAATAAATCTAATAAGTTGATGATACAAAACTTTCAAACAAAGTTAGCAATGGTTGCATGCAAATGCCAGAATATGGATCAAATGTAAAGCAGAGTTGATTTGTTGTCACTCTGCAGATATAATAACACTGAACAGACTCTTCTATTTGCTCCAGTCAGACCAACATTGATGCTTCATATGTTTGATTCTATGCAAACTCAGTGAGCTTCCTTGTTACTCAGCTATAAAAACATCACATCAGGCTGTCAGTGGAGTTCACAGCACGTCAGTTTCAACATAAACCATGTTCTCTGTAGCTCTGCTGCTGCTGTTGGCAGCTGGATGTGAGTCTCTGGATTTGTCAAAGTCAACACTTCTTCTTTTGTAAATTTCATCATTTGTTACAAAACATTTTCTCCTTTTAACAGGTGTGAAGTGTGAACAGTTGACACAGCCAGCCTCTGTGACTGTGCAGCCAGGTCAACGTCTGACCATCACCTGTCAGGTCTCTTATTCTCTTGGCTACTACACAGCTTGGATCAGACATCCTGCAGGAAAAGGACTGGAGTGGATTGGAATGAAAGACACCAGTTCTTCATACTACAAAGATTCACTGAAGAACAAGTTCAGTATCAGCACTGACTCTTCCAGCAACACAGTGACTCTAAACGGACAGAATGTGCAGCCTGAAGACACTGCTGTGTATTACTGTGCCAGAGACACACAGTGACACAAAGCATCAGTAGACCTGAACAAAAACCCCTCAGTGCCTGAACACTTGTAACATGAAGCCACCAGAGGAGGAGCCCTCAGACCACTAATGATTTCACCACCAGCTCACTGTTACAGTACAGAGAGAAACAGACTTTAGATTTTATAAACGGTTTATTAAATTTAAATATTTTAGATGACATCACAGTCACAAGAACTGATGCAGCGTTATATGTATGAATAACCTTTTAAGTGATGACAAATTAAGGTCACAACTTAACTTAGTTTTAAAGCTCATCATCTAACTATAGCAGAAATCGATCAGTCAAAAGTTAGTTTTCTTCCATAATATCATCATTTTTAGTTATTTTAAGTTGATATTAGAATTATAACCGTGTTAGTGACTGGCTCAGTATTTAGCCAACTTCATAGCAGTGTTAATTATTCAACATACAGAAAATTCTAAATTGTGTTTGTCAGATATATAAGTTCCACCTTCTCTTTGTGTGTGATGAAGAACAACACGTGAACATTTTGTCTTCATTTTGATTCATTTAAACAAACAGTAAACAGAACAGAAACACAGCAAACGACTTACAAGTGTTGGATGTTAGAATTTCCCTCAAAGAAATGTTTAAAGATTTCTGTTCTGATTGCGTTGCGCAAAATCAAAACAAAAATTAATCAACCTGCAGGAGAAACATTGAGATGATTCTTTATAAAAAGATAAAAAATAAATAAAAAATATGTCAGACACAGTAAATCCATACAATAAAATACATTTTGGGGAGAGATTAAACAGAAGACACTCCATATTTAAAAAGGAGGAGTCAATGCAAAACTCAGATATCTTCCACCTCTACTTATCTGACTGCAGAGAGGAGGACAGAGAACAGTGGACACATAGTTTAACATGATGGACTATAGGACAGGACTGCTGCTTTTAACTATCTGCTGGGCAGGTGAAGATTTTTGATTTTAAATTAAAAATGTCTTGAAAAAGTTGTCACCTTACAGCGAGTGACTTGTTCCCTATTTCTCTTGACAGGTGTTGATGGTCAGACTCTCACAGAACCTGAACCAGTGACTAAAAGGCCTGGAGAATCTCACAGACTGACCTGTACAGCTTCTGGGTTCACATTCGGCAGCTACACTATGAACTGGATCAGACAGGCTCCTGGTAAAGGACTGGAGTGGATTGCTTTTATTGGCACATCTAGTACTCCTATCTATGACTCCCAGCCAGTCCAGGTTAGACTCATACACACAGGCAGTACTCATATCTATTACTCCCAGTCAGTCCAGGGTAGATTCACCATCTCCAGAGATGACTCCAGCAGTAAAGTCTATCTACAGATGAACAGTCTGAAGAGCGAGGACACAGCAGTGTATTACTGTGCCAGAAGAGACACAGTGAGAGACAATAATAGGAGACTCATACAAAAACTACTTCCTCTACTTTCTAACACTCAGTTGTCTAAGTATCACTTTTTTGTATTAAGCAGACTGATCACTGTTCATTTAACAGCATCTGTTTTCATCAGCTGAAATACTCCTATGTTATAATCACTGAAACCAGGGCCGTGCTGCCCATAGGGCAGGTTAGGCAAATGCAATGGGCGCCAGGGAGTGAGTTGTTTTTTTTTTGTTTGTTTTTTTTTCTTCCCCATTCTATTAAAAAAATAGACAAGAATACACTACAAAATAACAACAGTACATATATCCATACATATTTAAATAATAATGAAATAATATTTCTAATTTAAATTTCTGCCTGCCTGGCAGGCAGCACCAATTTCGCCACGGTCCCTAACTGCATTAAACAAATGTTGCATTGCAATAAAGAACATGAACATTACTTAAGTTATATTAACTAACAGTTCACAATAAATAAAAAAAACAACTTTTTTAATCTCTTAACAGTTTACATTCTCTAAATAATCTTATTTCTCCACTTGCAGTTTGTGTGTGGGAGGGAGATGCACTTGAGGCTGCATCACTTGGTGCTGAGGTGGATGAGGTGGCTGCAGTTACATTAGTAGGCCCAGGATTTGAAGACGTGGGGGACAAATACTTCAGAAGGGCATCTAAAAAGAGGAGATGCATATATTTGACAATTTGGGCTTTTACAATATATTAATCAAATAGCTGTTGTGAAACCATCATGGCATAACCATAAAAGCACCTATCATTACTGTCTGCCTTGATCTAATGACATTTTAAACACAGCAAACAGCCAAAATATAAAAAATGCAGCTGTAACACCACAAATTGCATAAATCTGAAAACTGGAAAACAAAAATACACAGTATATGAATATATGCCTGACTGGTAAACAGCGAGTGGTTTGTGCAGCAGCACACTAACATAAAACATTAAAAGAAAAGTTAGGCCAATATATTTAATTATGTTGCTTATTCATTCCCCCAAACACTTTGAGTCTTTCTTTCCAACTTTCTCTCAGATGGGAGCAACATTAACTGACATTAACTCTAGCTGAATGCTTAAAGTATTCCAAAAACAAGTGGCTAATGAAGTCGCAGTAACACTGATGTTACGTAGTAGTAGTAGCCTAACCGCTAACCATTAGTGGCTAATGAGCTGACGTTAGCTTGCAAGTGCTTCAGTAACCAGGGCCGTGCCGCCCATAGGGTTAGGGTTAGGCAGGTTAGGCAAATGCTATAGGCGCCAGCATGCCAGGGGGCGCCAGGGAGTGAGGTGTTTTTTTTTTTTTTGTTTGTTTGTTTGTTTGTTTGTTTGTTTTTCTTCCAATCAAAACTTTAACATAGTTGTGAAATTAATCTAAGTAAAGTAAAGTAATGCAAAAGACCAATACAACATCTTTTTGGTTAGAAGAAAGCCTTAAAATAAAAAAAAGTTTTGAGGAGAGATTGAATAGAGGATATTGTTCATTAAAAAGGAGGAGTCAATGCAAAACTCAGATATCTTCCACCTCTACTTATCTGACTGCAGAGAGGAGGACAGAGAACAGTGGACACACAGTTTAACATGATGGACTATAGGACAGGACTGCTGCTTTTAACTATCTGCTGGGCAGGTGAAGATTTTACCTCATCTTGACTTGACATAGTTCTCATTTGTGTTACAACTAAATTTATGTTGTGTTGAATTATATCTTGACAGGTGTTGATGGTCAGACTCTGACAGAATCTGAACCAGTGACTAAAAGGCCTGGAGAATCTCACAGACTGACCTGTACAGCCTCTGGATTTTCGCTTAGTAGCTACTATATGCACTGGGTCAGACAGGCTCCTGGAAAAGGACTGGAGTGGATCGCTGCTGAAACCAATAGTGGCACCAACTACTACTCTCAGTCAGTTCAAGGTCGGTTTACTGCCTCCAGAGACAACAGCAGACAGCAGGTGTATCTGCAGATGAACAGTCTGAAGACTGAAGATTCTGCTGTTTATTATTGTGCTCGAGACACACAGTGACTGGAGTTGGTTGAGCAGCTGTACAAAAACCTACAGTATCTTCCAGGCTGCACAAGCATTGAGAATTTGTAATGTAGGCTATTTGTTCATACTATTAGTATTAATATTATTAACATTAAATAAAAATTACATCATGTTTCAGTTTTCATATTTTTATATTATGTCTTATAACATCCCATAATTTTCGTCCCTGCATTATAAAGACCTGAAAACTGAAAAATATTATTTCGAAACCTAAAAGAAACCACAGTAAAGAACACTAGTTCATGAACTAAAGCTTAATAATTTGTATAGAGAGGTTTTTCATATTCAAATTGTGTTAATATAATAATCAAAGAATTATTATTGCTGTCTGCAGAGAAATATCCAGAAAAGATGTGAGACAATACTGACAGTTTGTTGCAATAAAGGAATGTGCATATACATGTGACACAACCACACAGATGAAGGTAATCAGTGTTGATTAACACAAAAAGTAACTCAGAAATGTAAAAACTACCAAAGTTTTCACCATCACTGAAATATTTATTTTACTGCAGTTTGTGAAACGTTTCAGTTCCTGAGCAGCTGTTTTCCAACAACTACAAACACTGAAACTGTTAAAAAGAATTTATTCAATCCAGCCGCATCAGACTGAAGTTTTTATTTAATTGACATGATTCTGGCTGCTGTCACTTTATGTCTGTGTACAGCAAATACAGTAATCATGTCAGTACAGTAAGTGAACCAGTAAATGAATTAATAAATGCAGTAAGTAGATGATACAAAATATTGACAGTAAAACAAAGTTAGCAATTATTGTATGCTGGAATGCTTTTAACTATCTGCTGGGCAGGTGGAGAGTTTCACTCATCTTGACTTGACACAGTTCTCAATTGTGTTTCTGACATTTCATGGTTTTCTTTGATCTCTTGACAGGTGTTGATGGTCAGACTCTGACAGAATCTGAACCAGTCATTAAAAGGCCTGGAGAATCTCACAGACTGACCTGTACAGCCTCTGGATTGACGCTCAGTGGTTACTATATGCACTGGGTCAGACAGGCTCCTGGAAAAGGACTGGAGTGGATTGCTGCTATTTATGATAGTAGCAACATCTTCTACTCTCAGTCAGTCAAAGGCCGGTTCACCATCTCCAGAGACAACAGCAGACAGCAGGTGTATCTGCAGATGAACAGTCTGAAGACTGAAGATTCTGCTGTTTATTATTGTGCTCGAGACACACAGTGACTGGAGTTGGTTGAGCAGCTGTACAAAAACCTACACCACTTCTTTTCAGCTGGAAGAGCCCAAGCATGAAATACTTTTGAAAGTGAAAGTACTGATAGTAAGAGATAGAAATAAAGTTATTGGCAGTTTGTCCCTGATATATGTTCTATATTTTATTGGTGTAAGTGAGCTGCCAGACATATCAATGATTTCCCACAGTTATATGACTATTTCTCTGCAGCTTTGCAACACTGTGATCCCTTTACATGGATACATTCATCCCTACAGACACCAGACGACATGATGTTATAGCAGCTTCTGGTACATACATTAAACCTGACAGAAAAAAAGACACCTGTCTGTAATTAGTGTACTGGCAAAATATTTAGTATAAAGGCTGAACAAGTCTCACCATGTCAGAGTCTTTTCAGAGCTGTTTTTAACATCAGAATATCAAACAGTTTTATATTTTCTCTTTGAGGCCATCCACTTCTGTGAGATTGTATCAGACACATGGACACAAAGGCTGGTTTATCTCTAATACTCATGGTTGTGTTTTTTACTCACTGATCAGTCTGTGTTATATGTAAAACCACAAGTCATAAATTATCACTGATTGTTCCACAACTCACCCCAAATTAACTGCATGTGAAGAAATTATTAAGAGTTGTGTTCTCAGTGATCTCTGTCTTTGTGTCTTGTTCAGCCACTAATGATGTCAAAATAGAAAAGCACTGTGAGGAGGAGTCCATGCAAATCTTCATCTCCTCCATCTTTATTTATCTCACTGCAGACTGAAGAAGAGAGACCAAACCACTGACCAGACATACAACACATTTCCACCATGACTTCAGCTACATGTATAATGTTTCTGATGCTATCATGGATTTCTGGTGAATACATACTTCTGCACTCCTCCTGTTCTTTGAAAAGGTTCATATTTCAGCTCTGTGATGATAACACTACTTTTCTCTCCAGGTGTTTGCAGTCAGACTCTGACTGAGTCTGAACCAGTGGGAAAGCGCCCTGGAGAATCCCACAAACTCACCTGTACATATGCAGGAATATCAGATGATGATGCTGATATCGCCTGGATCAGACAAGCTGAAGGAAAAGGACTGGAGTGGGTTGCCTACATTTCTGCTCCGAGTGGAAGCCATAAATATTACTCCACGTCAGTCAAGAATCGCTTCACCATTTCCAGAGACAACAACATGGACCAGGTGTATCTGCAGATGAACAGCTTGACAGCTGAAGATTCTGCTGTTTATTATTGTGCTCGAGAGCCACAGTGACACAGGAAGCCACAGAGCTGTACAAAAACTCAACATGTCAAACTAAGTCAATACTAGGCGTTCTGCTTTTCACTTTCACAGAATCAGCTTCAGTTCAACATCTTCAACACACTCAGAGAAACACAGTCTCAATAAAACCTCCTCATTCAGACAATTTTTATTGCAGCTCTGGTGTTCTCCAATATGTAGTTGAGACTGGGAACATTAAATATTCCTTTCACCAAAGTGTAACTGTCACTCTGAATTGTTCAAAGGTTTGTGTAGAATAAAATCATTAAACCTTTATTTATCAATTTGATAAATAGATTTTTTTTCACATGTCAAATGAAAGATTCATAACATCTAGTCTTCAGATGCAGGTCGCAACTTTAAAAAATGTGTGAGTGCTTCAAGACCCTGTTGGTGTTCAATGTTTGTATACAATGCTTCCACATCAATTGTGACAAGAAAAGATTCAGGTCCTATATTTTGCAGCTCTTTGATCTTGTTCAAAACATCAGTTGTATCTTGTATATATGCAGGGAGAGAAGATAAAAAAGGTTTGATGAAATAGTCAATGTACTTAGATACTGGTTCAGTCAGGCTTTCATTTCCTGAGATCACAGCTCTACCTGGAGGGTTGTCAACACATTTATGTATCTTAGGTAGCAGATAGAATGATGCCGTTTTAGGAGTTTCGTTCCACAAAAATTTAAATTCAGGTTCAGATATCCACCCCTTGTCCTTTGCCTCAAATAATATTCTTCCTAATTCCTGTTTGAGTGAATCAGTTGGATTGTAGGTCAGAGGTTGATAAAACTCTGTGTTGTTTAGTTGACAAAATGCCTCTTTTACATACATATTTCTGCCCCACACAACAATAGCACCCCCCTCATGGGCAGGGTTATTTTCTGCAAATAGGAAGTGACAAACATGGCTGTCTAAAACTGACAGTTTTCACATGATAATATGCAGGACGTAAAAAAAACTCCAGTGAATCATGTCCTTCAGCCCCCTGATCACCACAGGACACCTGGCATAAACCAGCTGCACATACCAGCAAGGGACAGCTCTGTCCTCCCTGTGAGGAGGAGTCAATGCAAAACTCAGATATCTTCCACCTCTACTTATCTGACTGCAGAGAGGAGGACAGAGAACAGTGGACACACAGTTTAACATGATGGACTATAGGACAGGACTGCTGCTTTTAACTATCTGCTGGGCAGGTGAAGATTTTACCTGATCTCGAAATCTGAAATATTTCCATTTGTGTAACTGACAAATTTCAAGTTTTCTTTTGGTCTCAACAGGTGTTGATGGTCAGACTCTGACAGAATCTGAACCAGTGGTTAAAAGGCCTGGAGAATCTTACAGACTGACCTGTACAGCCTCTGGATTTAACTTTGGTGGCTACTGGATGAACTGGGTCAGACAGGCTCCTGGAAAAGGACTGGAGTGGGTTGCCATGATCAGATATGACAGTGCTGAGATCTACTACTCTCAGTCAGTTCGAGGCCGGTTCACCATCTCCAGAGACAACAGCAGACAGCAGGTGTATCTGCAGATGAACAGTCTGAAGACTGAAGATTCTGCTGTTTATTATTGTGCTCGAGAGCCACAGTGACTGGAGTTGGTTGAGCAGCTGTACAAAAACCTACAGTATCTTCCAGGCTGCACAAGCATTGAGAATTTGTAATGTAGGCTATTTGTTCATACTATTAGTATTAATATTATTAACATTAAATAAAAATTACATCATGTTTCAGTTTTCATATTTTTATATTATGTCTTATAACATCCCATTATTTTTGTCCCTGCATTATAAAGACCTGAAAACTGAAAAATATTATTCATAGACCAAAGAGAAACCACAGTAAAGAACACTGGCTCATGAACTAAAGCTTAATAATTTGTATAGACAGGTTTTTCATATTCAAATTGTATTAATATGATAATCAAAGAATTATTATTGTGTCTGCAGAGAAATATCCAGAAAAGATGTGAGACAATACTGACAGTTTGTTGCAATAAAGGAATGTGCATATATATGTGACACAACCACACAGATGAAGGTAATCAGTGTTGATTAACACAAAAAGTAACTCAGAAATGTAAAAACTACCAAAGTTTTCACCGCCACTGAAATATTTATTTTACTGCAGTTTGTGAAACATTTCTGTTCCTGAGCAGCTGTTTTCCAACAACTACAAACACTGAAACCGTTAAAAAGAATTTATTCAAACCAGCCGCATCAGACTGAAGTTTTTATACTATTTAATTGACATGATTCTGGCTACCGTCACTTTATGTCTGTGTACAGCAAATACAGTAATCATGTCAGTACAGTAAGTGAACCAGTAAATGAATTAATAAATGCAGTAAGTAGATGATACAAAATATTGACCGTAAAACAAAGTTAGCAATGGTTGCATGCAAATGCTGGAATATGGATCAAATGTAAAGCAGAGTTGATTTGTTGTCACTCTGCAGATATAATAACACTGAACAGACTCTTCTATTGGCTCCAGTCAGACCAACATTGATGCTTCATATGTTTGATTCTATGCAAAGTCAGTGAGCTTCCTTGTTACTCAGCTATAAAAACATCACATCAGGCTGTCAGTGGAGTTCACAGCACGTCAGTTTCAACATAAACCATGTTCTCTGTAGCTCTGCTGCTGCTGTTGGCAGCTGGATGTGAGTCTCTCTGGATTTGTCAAAGTCAGCACTTCTTCTTTTGCTCTATAATTTATAACATTTTTTTGTTTGTTTGTTTTTAACAGGTGTGAAGTGTGAACAGTTGACACAGCCAGCCTCTGTGACTGTGCAGCCAGGTCAACGTCTGACCATCACCTGTCAGGTCTCTTATTCTGTTAGTGGCTACTGGACAGCTTGGATCAGACAGCCTGCAGGGAAAGGACTGGAGTGAATTGGAATGAAATATACTGGAGGCACTCACTACAAAGATTCACTGAAGAATAAGTTCAGTATCAGCTTAGACTCTTCCAGCAACACAGTGACTCTAAACGGACAGAATGTGCAGCCTGAAGACACTGCTGTGTATTACTGTGCCAGAGACACACACTGGTTCAAAGAAGCAGAGAGGCTGAACAAAAACTCCACAGACATTTTTTTCACAAAGACCTACAGGTGGCAGTCCAAGATAAGACTTGGCACAACACAAACTAAGACACTATGAAAGACACAGCAGATGTTGTGGTTTGTTACATCCTGTTTTTCAATTTAATTGTTCATAATGTTCCCATTATTGATTTTTAACAGTGCTGAGAATATATTTGGACAATATATCCAGGATATGGATGGTTAAACAAATGCTGCCAAAGAGAATGATAAATACCTCTAATCTGAATATAAATAAAAGTTACAGTTGAATAACTTGAAAAGAATCTGCATCATTAAAAATATATATGATCATGATGTAAAAGAATGATATAACTCACAATGATGTGATGACAAAACCATTGACTGTATATGTATCTCTATAAACTGTCTGTGTACAAAACATTATACAGATGTTCTCCTTTCATTCACTGAGACTATGAAACATAGAAATATTTCATTTTTATGCTGCGACTAAAATGGGATGTTCTGTTTGTTTGGCTTAACCACTGTGAAAAAAATGCTTATACTGGTATTATAAGCATTCAGATTTCGAAAAAACTCCACGACATGCTGCGTTTTACAGTGGATTCCATTTTTATTATCAAATTATTCCATCCATGTTTTCTGAATCACAAAAATCATATGGCCTTAGAGATGAAGAACAACACCTCCAGTCAGCTGATTTACTATCATCACTACTGTATGTAAATCAGCCTCCTTGTGTGTTGCCTCATAAAGAAGTGAAGTGTGTGTGCGTCAGTGAGAGGACAGAAGAGCTCACATCAGTTCAGCTTCAACATCAACCATGTTCTCTGTAGCTCTGATACTGCTGCTGGCAGCTGGATCCTGTGAGGAGCTTTCAGTGGATTCACACTAATAAACACATTAGAAACACTGAATAGTCAGATGAATGATGGAGATAATGTTGATTTGTGTTTCCACAGGTGTGAACAGTATTGATCTCATCCAGCCAGACTCAATGGTTGTGCAGCCTGGACAGTCTTTGACCATCACCTGTCAGGTCTCTGGTTATTCTTTGACTGATAACAGCTATGCAACAGGTTGGATCAGACAGCGTGAAGGAAAACCAATGGATTTCTAATATGTGGGGTGGAGGAGACTTTTACCAAAATGCTGCTCTGAAGAACAAGTTCAGCTACAGCAGAGACACTTCTGCCAGCAGAGTGACATTAACAGGACAGAATCTGCAGCCTGAGGACACAGCTGTGTATTACTGTGTGCGTGTGAGCGACACAGTGATACAAACCACCACAAGACCTGCACAAATACCCAGCAATCATGTGACTCAACACTGACACGTTTCAATAGGAGAACGAGTCCATGAATTCAACTTCACTCTATTTTGATACAAGTCATGTGACAGCCATCAAAACCTTGCTGCATATTAGTGTTGATATAATGCTCCCTGTATATACTTCACATTAGTGCTGATCATTAATTAACTCCAGTGAGACAGATCACCATGATCAGGTCTTTTCTCTCATTTGTTGACCTGGAGAAGGTCCCAAGGTTTTATCTCCTCCAGCTTGGCTTTTAAATGTTGCCACTGGGATTTTAATACACTCTATCAAAAGTGAACATGTCACACCAGACCCTGCTGCCCTTCAATAGTTACTCATCGTATCTACAACTGATTTGAAGATGTTACTGTTTGTTTTAAAGCCTTTCATGATCAGGATCCTGCTGTTATCTGTGATGTGCTGATTCCAAATTCAAACCTGATCACTGCTTGAGATCTTCAGGCAGAGCCTTTCTAGTTGTTCCAAAATCACCTTTTCAAGAACTTCTTTGTTGAATTTATACATTTATAATGTACAGTGAGAGATGTGACGTGAGTTAAATTTTAGTTTTAAATCAACGGATTAATTAATAAATGGACAGAAATTCTGCTCTTATTGTGGAACACAAAATCTTTATTTGATGAAAAAAAGCACGAGATGTGAGATGTTGTTTGCCTTTCTGAGACAGCATACAATGTCATTTTCATATTACATGATGAACCGAAAACAATTTTAATTGATAATAATAATAACTTTTATTTATAAACAGTAACCATAGTCACATTATTTGAAATTTCATTGGAGAAAACCAGCTGTCATATAAATACATGTGTTCAGATCTTACAAAATGACAGTAAATCAAGAACGACAGTAACATCAGGATCATAATGTAAAAACAATCAAAATTGTAAGAGATACAGTGAGATGATTCTTTATGTAAAATAATATAACAAAATATTGTCATGCAGGAGAAAGCCACATCATGAAAATACGTTTTGAGGAGAGACTGAATAGAGGATATTGTTCATTAAAAAGGAGGAGTCAATGCAAAACTCAGATATCTTCCACCTCTACTTATCTGACTGCAGAGAGGAGGACAGAGAACAGTGGACACACAGTTTAACATGATGGACTATAGGACAGGACTGCTGCTTTTAACTATCTGCTGGGCAGGTGAAGGTTTTTGTTGATTACTAAATTAGGTTTTCTTTTAGGTTGTAAATTTGTTTCATGTCATGGTTTTCTTGCTGTCTTGACAGGTGTTGATGGTCAGACTCTGACAGAATCTGAACCAGTGACTAAAAGGCCTGGAGAATCTCACAGACTGACCTGTACAGCCTCTGGGTTCACATTCAGCAGCTACGCTATGAACTGGGTCAGACAGGCTCCTGGAAAAGGACTGGAGTGGATCGCTTTTATCAGCTATAACAGTGGCTACATCTACTACTCCCAGTCAGTTCGAGGCCGGTTCACCATCTCCAGAGACAACAGCAGACAGCAGGTGTATCTGCAGATGAACAGTCTGAAGACTGAAGATTCTGCTGTTTATTATTGTGCTCGAGACACACAGTGACTGGAGTTGGTTGAGCAGCTGTACAAAAACCTACACCACTTCTCCTTTCAGGCTGGTGAAGCTCAAGCGTTAAGTATTTTTTTAGTATTCCTTTAAAATGCAATACGGAATTTTCCGTATAATGTTATATCTAATGTTTTGTACTTTATGATTTACATAACAAATATCTCCTAAATAATAAATTAATCTCTGCACCCCCCACTGTTCAAATTCAAAAAAGTGTTCTTGAGAAATAATATTACAAATCACAAAACAAAAAAAACAAAAAACACACACACACAATAAACATCACTCCTTCATAAAATGGCCAGAGACAGCACAATAATCTGGTTACTGAAATTAAACTATTGCAAATATGTTGCATTTCTACAAATGAAGACACAATAAAGTTATGTGGAACGTAAGTGAATCATAGTATGAGATAATAAAAAACAATGTTAAGTTAATTTCATAAAATTAATTGAGTACAGTAAGTATGTAAATACATGAATTAATAAGTGCTGTATGTAGTTAATACAAATACAGTACATTTAGGCACTGATAGTTAGGGTTAAACAAAGTTAACAGTTGTTTAATTTATGTAAAGGCAGGGACATTTCTAAATGTTACTGTTCAGTGTAATAAAGTTACATCACTGTGTAAAGCAGAGGTGATTTGTTGTCTCTCTGCAGATATAATAACACTGAACAGACTCTTCTATTGGCTGCAGTCAGACCAACATTGATGCTTCATATGTTTGATTCTATGCAAACTCAGTGAGCTTCCTTGTTACTCAGCTATACATCACATCAGGCTGTCAGTGGAGTTCACAGCACGTCAGTTTCAACATAAACCATGTTCTCTGTAGCTCTGCTGCTGCTGTTGGCAGCTGGATGTGAGTCTCTCTGGATTTGTCAACAGTTCTTCTTTTGCAATATAACTTCTGAAATCGTTACATTTTCTTTTGTTTAACAGGTGTGAAGTGTGAACAGTTGACACAGCCAGCCTCTGTGACTGTGCAGCCAGGTCAACGTCTGACCATCACCTGTCAGGTCTCTTATTCTCTTGGCAGCTACTACATAGCTTGGATCAGACAGCCTGCAGGGAAAGGACTGAAGTGGATTGGAATGAAATCAACTGGATACTCATTCTATAAAGATTCACTGAAGAACAAGTTCAGTATCAGCACAGACTCTTCCAGCAAGACAGTGACTCTAAACGGACAGAATGTGCAGCCTGAAGACACTGCTGTGTATTACTGTGCCAGAGACACACAGTGACACAAAGCATCAGTAGACCTGAACAAAAACCCCTCAGTGCCTGAACACTTGTAACATGAAGCCACCAGAGGAGGAGCCCTCAGACCACTAATGATTTCAACACCAGCTCACTGTTACAGTACAGAGAGAAACAGACTTTAGATCTTAAATACTCTGATTCTTTTATATTACCTTTTAAATTACAGAAGAAATTCATATTACCACTTGATTTTAAAAGTGTGTGATATAAATACAGTACTATATATCCCTATAAAGTCAGATTCTCTTCCATGATATCTGTTACAAAAAATATACATTGATTATGTGAATCATAACTGCATCAGTGATTGAATCAAAAGTGTTTATCCAACTTCATGGTGATAATAATCATTCAAAATACAGAAAAGTTAGTTTTCATTCACAATCTAAAATCTCAAGTTTCACCTTCTCTTAAAACACTTGAACATTTTATCCTCATTTCTGATTCATTTAAATAAACTTCAGTCAGCTGATTTACTATCATCACTACTGTATGTAAATCAGCCTCCTTGTGTGTTGCCTCATAAAGAAGTGAAGTGTGTGTGTGTCAGTGAGAGGACAGAAGAGCTCACATCAGTTCAGCTTCAACATCAACCATGTTCTCTGTAGCTCTGATACTGCTGCTGGCAGCTGGATCCTGTGAGGAGCTTTCAGTGGATTCACACTAATAAACACATTAGAAACACTGAATAGTCAGATGAATGATGGAGATAATGTTGATTTGTGTTTCCACAGGTGTGAACAGTATTGATCTCATCCAGCCAGACTCAATGGTTGTGCAGCCTGGACAGTCTTTGACCATCACCTGTCAGGTCTCTGGTTATTCTTTGACTGATAACAGCTATGCAACAGGTTGGATCAGACAGCGTGAAGGAAAACCAATGGACTGGATTTCTCATCAGTGGGGAAGGAGTGATGGCAGCCTTCATCAAAATGCTGCTCTGAAGAACAAGTTCAGCTACAGCAGAGACATGTCTGCTGGCACAGTGACTATTAACGGACAGAATCTGCAGCCTGAGGACACAGCTGTGTATTACTGTGTGCGCGTGTGAGCGACACAGTGATACAAACCACCAACAGACCTGCACAAATACCCAGCAACCATGTGACTAAACACTGACATGTTTCAGTGGGAGAACTGGTCCATAAATTAAACCTCACACTGTTTTGATACAAGTCATGTGACAGCCATCAAAACCTTGCTGCATATTAGTGTTAATATAATGCTCCCTGTATATACTTCACATTAGTGCTGATCATTAATTAACTCCAGTGAGACAGATCACCATGATCAGGTCTTTTCTCTCATTTGTTGACCTGGAGAAGGTCCCAAGGTTTTATCTCCTCCCCAGGGGCATAGCACCAAATTCTGGGCCCTCTACACTCTCAATGTCTGTGGACCCCTATCCATGTCAGTGCACGAGGCGAGCAAAAAAAAAAAGAAAAAAAAAAGGGGGTATTTATTTAAAATAAAAAAGGCATAAATAGGGTTTTAAGCTACAGTCAGATCAGATTATATTGATGAGTGGTTCTTTCATTCACCACCTGAATTGATGCATTTGGCCTACTTGTGCTCAAATACCTAAAACATCTACAAGAATAGAGAATCGGTATTAGCCTCTTCACATACAAATAACCCAACCAACTTTTTAAAGCAAGCTCACTTTGTATTTCTAGAGCCATTTCAGTGCAAGATAAACTGCTAAAAATAATGAAACATATGGCCAAGCATTGCTTTATTATGTTGACAGATTGTCTTTTAAATGGGGCTCATTTTTGTGTTGCTATGGGCTGAGCTCGAAGGCTGTCAACCAAACAGTCATAACTGGTAAATATCCACAAGAGGGTGCTTGACAGCGCTTGACATCTACCATTTAGAACAAGTACAAAGATAATGTGAAAGGTTGCAAATATGTTCATTAAAAGTCAAACGTGAAGTAAACATCAGATATGCTATACAATAGATACTACCTACTACCTAGTTATTTGCTATAACACACAGTATTCATCATGGTCAGCAAGTTGCAGAGGCAAAAATGTTTTAAGACATTTTTCAGCCATATTGAGAGGAATAGCGAATTGTTTTTCTATGTTCTCACCACCTCTCTCTCTCTCTCTCTCTCTCTCTCTCTCTCTCTCTCTCTCTCTCTCTCTCTCTCTCTCCCTCGCGAACCAACATACCAACGTAAGGGGGGTCGGAGGGGGGAGCTCGCCCATGAATACTTGAACAACGATCTCACCTTGTCTTTGCTCATCTCTCATGTCAGCCTCATCTTCAGAAGAGCCGCCAGGACTGGCCACTGCTGCTCCAGCAGCTCCAGCTGCTGCGGCTGCGCCACTGTTTGTTTCTGAAACTGGTTAATGTTGACAACTAACGTTAGCTGGCCCATAATTGTCTTTGCACTTACAGCTGTAAGCAGCCTGGTTGGCAACTAGCTAAGCTAAAGACTTCACGTGAGCAAACATCAGCAGCAGCTGTCTGGAGTGGACTACCTTAACTTTAATTGGACTTTGCATAACAAGCAAACTCAGTTCACCTTTGGGAAAGAAAGCAGTCAACAACTGCCTCCCCTCATTCTGCCATCTTTCTTTTTCTTTCCTCTCTTTCTTCTTTTGATACCCCAATTTATGCTTTTTGGGCAGCGTGATGTCTAGCCCCCAGATTATTCAATCTGGGCTCACTGACGTTACACTTGTCGCTGGTCGCTGTCGGGTGGACTAAACTAGAAAGTCCAATATGTTGGGAGGACTGTGACATAAAGTTCATTCTCTCAGTTGATGTTATCAATATATTTGAAATAAATTATGACACCAATTAATTGGAGGGCCCAATTCATTCGAAATAAAAACATCACAAAAAACAATTATAATGTACAGTGAGAGATGTGACATAAACTAAATTAATTTGATTCCACTAAATTTGAACAGTCTTCAGATGTTGGACTCTGTGCTCTGAAATTTAGTTGTTTAAGACCTGATTATTAGTTCAGTATTATAATAGATCAGAATAATTGGTTTTAAATCAATAGATTAATTCAAAAGAAATGCACAGAAATTCTGTTCTTATTATGGAACACAAAATCTTTATTTGATGAAAAAAATCATGAGATGTGAGATGTTGTTTGCCTTTCTGAGACAGCATACAATGTCATTTTCATATTACATGAACCAAAAACAATTTTAATTGAAATTAATAATAACTTTTATTTATAAACAGTAACCATAGTCACGCTATTTGAAATTTCATTGGAGAAAATCAGCTGCCATATAAATACATGTGTTCAGATCTTACAAAGTGACAGTAAATCAAGAACGACAGTAACATCAGGAACATAATGTAAAAACAATCAAAACTGTAAGAGACACAGTGAGATGATTCTTTATGTAAAATAGTATAACAAAATATTGTCATGCAGGAGAAAGCCACAGCATGAAAATAAATTTTGAGGAGGGATTGAATAGAGGAGGAGTCAATGCAAAACTCAGATATCTTCCACCTCTACTTATCTGACTGCAGAGAGGACAGAGAACAGTGGACACACAGTTTAACATGATGGACTATAGGACAGGACTGCTGCTTTTAACTATCTGCTGGGCAGGTGAAGATTTTACCTGATCTTGAGCTGACATATTTCTTAATTATGTTACAACTTAATTCATGTTATGTTCTCTTATATTTTGACAGGTGTTGATGGTCAGACTCTGACAGAATCTGAACCAGTGATTAAAAGGCCTGGAGAATCTCACAGACTGACCTGTACAGCCTCTGGATTTAACTTTGGTGGCTCCTACATGGCCTGGATCAGACAGGCTCCTGGAAAAGGACTGGAGTGGGTTGCTACTATCAGTGATAGCAGTGGCTACATCTACTACTCTCAGTCAGTCCAAGGCCGGTTCACCATCTCCAGAGACAACAGCAGACAGCAGGTGTATCTGCAGATGAACAGTCTGAAGACTGAAGATTCTGCTGTTTATTATTGTGCTCGACAGCCACAGTGACTGGAGTTGGTTGAGCAGCTGTACAAAAACCTACAGTAACCCCTCTGACTGGGCTGATAAACAACAACTGTCTTTGCTTTGGGCTCAAAGGAAATGACTGCATGTGCTAATTAGGAGCAGTATACAGAATCAGGGGCTGAAGGTGCAGACTCTGACCAAGGCACAATGAATGCACTAAAACACTGAATATGATACTAAGATCGGGAGAAAAGAATAAACCTGATCATGAGACACCACTTTGATCCAAGCGTAATTATAAAACTGGAACAGCAGGACTTCTGAACACTTCACCCAGAGTCCCACAGGCCACTCTTTATCTGATATTGTACCAAATGTAAAAAGACAAAAACAAAACAATAAATAAACATTATAGATCATTGCAGTGAAATAATTGTGTCACCATACAGACTGGAAGAAGACTCAAACAGGTCAGATCTCCTCTCTCTCAGCAGACAGTGACAGAATACAACATCCACAGAGTTCAGACTATTAAACAGACCTAATGAACAAAACGTCATGTGTCTCCATGCTGAGTCCCTCTTTCAAAACTCTAGAGGGCAGTCTAGGACTGACTGAGTTTGACTCACTGACTCATACTGATCATATGATTCAAACACATGCACTAACAGTAAGGTAAATAAAGAACAGAGGTGATTTGAATGCTCTTATCTGACATTAACACATCTACTGATGATGCATATTTGTTCAAATCAAACCCTAGTTCCCATTTTCATCTCATCTAATTATGGAAACCATGTAGTTGCTTGATTGTGACGTTCAACAGCACGTTACAATTTATATTTATTCATTAATTACAAAATATGCACCCATGAAGACATGTTTTAATAATTTACTTTTGTGTATTGTGATGCCCAGAGAGGATGGGGCGAAATGTGCCCTGTTACCATGTAATGGGATGGAAAATAACATCTGATAACTTCATTATAACTTAAACAGTAGCTCTGCCTCTTCACAAGTACAAAACAAATAATGTAAATAACTTTAATTTAGCCAAAAAGCTCTTATTGCACCATTAGTTAAAGACTGTCATTGTTCCGTTATCTTCCATTGGAGCAGAAATTAGTTGCCAGGATATTAATATTTCATACTCTACTTATGGAAATGTATGTGTGTCACATGTTCCTGTTTAAACCCACAGAGGGAGGTCTATGCAAACTCTTCCTCTCTTATAAACACACCATCAGCAACTTGTGGCAGATCACTGGGACAGTTTGATATATTTCTGAAACACTCAGATCAGAAAGCACTGAACTACAGTGTTTATCACAGAATGGAAAATACAGTTATCTGGAGTTTATTATTTGTAGTTACTATTCATGGTGAGAAACTTGTTTTGCATCTTGTTTGATGCTTTTAAAAATGTGCAACATGTGATTATTTAAGTTTGATTGATAATGATTGTTTCTTTACTTACAGGAGTTTGGAGTGAGATCAAACTGGACCAGTCTTCCTCTGAGGTGAAAAGACCTGGAGAGACAGTGAAGATGTCATGTATCATTTCTGGTTTTGACATGACAGACTACTATATACAATGGATACGACAGAGGCCAGGGAATGCTCTGGAGTGGATTGGGTGGATGGATACAGGCTCAAACTCTGCTAGCTATGGCAGCTCCTTTCAAAGTCGTTTCATCATGACTGAAGATGTGTCCAGCAGCACTCAGTACCTCGAGGTCAAGAGCCTGACAGCAGAAGATTCTGCTGTTTACTTCTGTGCTCGACAAAGCACAGTGACTGAAGACAGTGGAACAGCTGCACAAAAACCTCCACAGACAACAAACAGCAATGTGATCTTAATGACATCAGAGTTTTCTCACCACCTGCAAAAGCACTTTGATATATCCACATTAGATTTCTGTATATTTGACTGGAAACTCATCAGTTCCTCTTAATATCACCCCCTCAAAAAAACAACAACAACAAAAAACACAAGTAAAGCACATCAGAACAAAGTTTGATCACAGAAATTGGCTGGATCTGAAGATAAATAGAAACCTGAAATGTTCACAATCCAAAACATGTTGAAAACAGTGATTAATGTTAACTTCATGTTCACACTAAAGCCGTTTTGTGGCCATTTATCATTTAAGTTTTTTTCTGTTTAAACCTGCAAACCAGAAGCATCAGTACTATATATTCAAGCATGCATTTTGTACCATGAAAAAAAATTAACACTTGAATATTTTCTGTCAATGCAGGACATTTGGAAAATGTTACATGTCAGTGGGTAATGAATTAAATGATCACAAGTGATTTGTTGTCACTCTGCAGATATAATAACATTGAACAGACTCTTCTATTGGCTCCAGTCAGACCAACATTGATGCTTCATATGTTTGATTCTATGCAAACTCAGTGAGCTTCCTTGTTACTCAGCTATAAAAACATCACATCAGGCTGTCAGTGGAGTTCACAGCACGTCAGTTTCAACATAAACCATGTTCTCTGTAGCTCTGCTGCTGCTGTTGGCAGCTGGATGTGAGTCTCTCTGGATTTGTCAAAGTCAACACTTCTTCTTTTGTTAATTTGATCATTTGTTACAAAACGTTTTCTCTTTTTAACAGGTGTGAAGTGTGAACAGTTGACACAGCCAGCCTCTGTGACTGTGCAACCAGGTCAACGTCTGACCATCACCTGTCAGGTCTCTTATTCTGTGAGCACCTATGTCACAGCTTGGATCAGACAGCCTGCAGGGAAAGGACTGGAGTGGATCAGTCGTGACACACTGTCAAAGATTCACTGAAGAACAAGTTCAGTATCAGCTTCGACTCTTCCAGCAACACAGCGACTCTAAATGGACAGAATGTGCAGCCTGAAGACACTGCTGTGTATTACTGTGCCAGAGAGCCACAGTGACACAAAGCATCAGTAGACCTGAACAAAAACCCTCAGTGCCTGAACACTTGTAACATGAAGCCACCAGAGGAGGAGCCCTCAGACCACTAATGATTTCAACACCAGCTCACTGTTACAGTACAGAGAGAAACAGTCTTTAGACATTAGAAACATTTTGTCTTTATTTTGATTCATTTAAACAAACAAAACAAAACACAAAAAGGAAAGACAAGGAAGGATGAAAAAATAAAATATCCCAAACAGAACAAAAACACAGCAAATGACTTACAAGTGCTGGATGTCCCTCAAAGAAATGTTTAAAAATTATGTTCTTATCAAAATCAAAAGAAAAAATAATCAACCTGCAGGAGAAACATTGAGATGATTCTTTATAAAAAAAAAAAAAAAAAAGATTAAAAAAAATGAATAAAAAATATGTCAGACACAGGAAATTCATATAATAAAATATGTTTTGTGGACAGATTAAACAGAAGACACACGATATTTAAAAAGGAGGAGTCAATGCAAAACTCAGATATCTTCCACCTCTACTTATCTGACTGCAGAGAGGAGGACAGAGAACAGTGGACACACAGTTTAACATGATGGACTATAGGACAGGACTGCTGCTTTTAACTATCTGCTGGGCAGGTGAAGATTTTACCTGATCTTGATTAGACATAGTTCTTAATTGTGTGACTGACATATTTCACACTTTTGTTTTGTCTTGACAGGTGTTGATGGTCAGACTCTGACAGAATCTGACCCAGTGGTTAAAAGGTCTGGAGAATCTCACAGACTGACCTGTACAGCCTCTGGATTTTCACTTAGTAGCCACTGGATGCACTGGGTCAGACAGGCTCCTGGAAAAGGACTGGAGTGGATCGCTGCTGATGGTGGTGGTAGCAGCAAATACTACTCTCAGTCAGTCAAAGGCCGGTTCACCATCTCTAGAGACAACAGCAGACAGCAGGTGTATCTGCAGATGAACAGTCTGAAGACTGAAGATTCTGCTGTTTATTATTGTGCTCGAGAGCCACAGTGACTGGAGTTGGTTGAGCAGCTGTACAAAAACCTGCAGTATCTTCCAGGCTGCACAAGCATTGAGAATTTGTAATGTAGGCTATTTTTCATACTATTAGTATTAATATTGTTAACATTAAATATACATTACATAATGTTTCAGTTTTCATATATTTATTATGTCTTATAACATCCCATCATTTTTGTCCCTGCATTATAAAGACCTGAAAACTGAAAAATATTATTCATAAACGAATAGAAACCACAGTAAAGAACACTAGCTCATGAACTAAAGCTTAATAATTTGTATAGAGAGGTTTTTCATTTTCAAATTGTATTAATATAATAATCAAAGAATTATTATTGTGTCTGCAGAGAAATATCCAGAAAAGATGTGAGACAATACTGACAGTTTGTTGCAATAAAGGAATGTGCATATATATGTGACACAACCACACAGATGAAGGTAATCAGTGTTGATTAACACAAAAAGTAACTCAGAAATGTAAAAACTACCAAAGTTTTCACCATCATTGAAATATTTATTTTACTGCAGTTTGTGAAACATTTCAGTTCCTGAGCAGCTGTTTTCCAACAACTACAAACACTGTCTGTGTACAGCAAATACAGTGATCATGTCAGTACAGTAAGTGAACCAGTAAATGAATTAATAAATGCAATAAGTAGATGATACAAAATATTGACAGCAAAACAAAGTTAGCAATGGTTGCATGCAAATGCTGGAATATGGATAAAATGTAAAGCAGAGTTGATTTGTTGTCACTCTGCAGATACAATAACACTAAACAGACTCTTCTATTGGCTCCAGTCAGACCAACATTGATGCTTCATATGTTTGATTCTATGCAAACTCAGTGAGCTTCCTTGTTACTCAGCTATAAAAACATCACATCAGGCTGTCAGTGGAGTTCACAGCACGTCAGTTTCAACATAAACCATGTTCTCTGTAGCTCTGCTGCTGCTGTTGGCAGCTGGATGTGAGTCTCTCTGGATTTGTCAAAGTCAACACTTCTTCTTTTGCTCTATAACTTGATCATTTGTTACAAAACATGTTCTCCTTTTAAAGGTGTGAAGTTGTGAACAGTTGACACAGCCAGCCTCTGTGACTGTGCAGCCAGGTCAACGTCTGACCATCACCTGTCAGGTCTCTTATACTCTTGGCTACCACACAGCTTGGATCAGACAGCCTGCAGGGAAAGGACTGGAGTGGATTGGAATGAAAAATACTGGAGGCACTTACTACAAAGATTCACTGAAGAACAAGTTCAGTATCAGCTTAGACTCTTCCAGCAACACAGTGACTCTAAACGGACAGAATGTGCAGCCTGAAGACACTGCTGTGTATTACTGTGCCAGAGAGTCACAGTGACACAAAGCATCAGTAGACCTGAACAAAAACCCCTCAGTGCCTGAACACTTGTAACATGAAGCCACCAGAGGAGGAGCCCTCAGACCACTAATGATTTCAACACCAGCTCACTGTTACAGGCAGTTTCAAACAGCACAAGCTAAAAGCAGCAACACAGCACACAACATTAAATGCATTCAGTCTTTTTCTCAAAACAAATGAATCAAATTCTGTTCTTATCATTATGATACAATATTTCAATGTCTGTTTTGACATAATATAAATTCAGGTGACATGACGTGTTGTTTGCTCATCTCAAACCAAGCCTTCAAGGTGATTTTCATACAGCATCATCTAAAACCTTTTCTTTGTTGTTGTTGTTGTTGTTGTTGTTTTGGTGATGATACTATAATAACTTTTATTCATACACAGTAGCAATATCCCATACTTTGTGTGTTGCATGAAAAAAAGACTTAAATAGGGTAAGTAAATAAATATGTTTACATATTAGAAAGTGACTAACAGTATAACAAGGATGAAAGTGACATCAGGTAAAAAACAAACAAAATCAAATATTAACACAGATGTGAACTTTGTCTTTCGTAAAAGACAACCCAAAATATGTTTAGTTAGACAAACTCTGAAATAAAAACAGATTTTAAATTTAATTTAATTATTTTTTAAATTTTAAATACTTTGCTAATCCCCGAGGGGAAATTAAATTTTTCACTCTGTTGTCAATTACAAACAGGTCCGAAAACACACATGCACAAACTGGACCTATACACGCACTAAGTGGAGAGATGTCAGAGTGGGCTGCCCATGACAGGTGCTCCGAGCAGTTGGGGGGTTCGGTGCCTTGCTCAGGGGCACTTCAGCAGTGCCCGGGAGATGAACTGGCACCTGTCCAGCTACCAGTCCACACAACAGACAACCCTCCGGTTCCCAAACCAAGTCCCTATGGACTGAGCTACTGCCACCCTCTTCTTTCTGAGGAGAAATTAAACAAGGGACACTGTCAGAAAGGAGGAGTCAATGCAAAACTCAGATATCTTCCACCTCTACTTATCTGACTGCAGAGAGGAGGACAGAGAACAGTGGACACACAGTTTAACATGATGGACTATAGGACAGGACTGCTGCTTTTAACTATCTGCTGGGCAGGTGAAGGTTTTACCTGATCTCCTGTTGACATAGCTCTTAATTGTGCACAAACTAAATTCATGTGAATTGAATATATATCTTGACAGGTGCTGATGGTCAGACTCTGACTCAATCTGAACCAGTGATTAAACGGCCTGGAGAATCTCACAGACTGACCTGTACAGCCTCTGGGTTGCACTTTGATAACTATTACATGGCCTGGGTCAGACAGGCTCCTGGAAAAGGACTGGAGTGGGTCGCTACTGTCACTCATAACAGTGGCAGCAAATTCTACTCTCAGTCAGTTCAAGGCTGGTTCACCATCTCCAGAGACAACAGCGTCGATCAAGTGTATCTGCAGATGAACAGTCTGAAGACTGAAGATTCTGCTGTTTATTATTGTGCTCGACAGCCACAGTGACTGGAGTTGGTTGAGCAGCTGTACAAAAACCTACAGTGCTCATTCTTACCAAAATTAAGTCCAGATTCTAAGTTCTTAAAGTAACTTGCAGATTACAATCAACACTCTAAGAGAGCCACTAATTTTTTTGAAGAAAAATATTTCTTAACACAGATCTGACTGTGGAAATTATATTACTAAATCTTCATATCTTGCTTATTCCACAACAGAACATCATTAAAACAGCTCCTCAGAGAAGACAGCAGCTGAACAAATGAACCATAAACAGCATTTGTGCAGCAGTTTAATGGTTTTGCTAATTGTCTAACCTGAGATTTACAAGTCTTTTTACTTGTTATAGTTTGCAGGAGTTTGGAGTGGGGTCAAAACAACAATGTCCAATGACTATGGAGTGAGAGAATAAATGGATGTTTGAACTATAATTCAGCTGTACACTTGTTAACTGTCCTTATTGTCTGCTGTTTATTTTACTCTTCTTCATGATATAAAAGAGCACTTTCATAGATATATTTTAACAGATAATCCAGCAGACATCTTCCTGTGCAATACAGCTATTTTTGTGATTGCATATCGTCACACAGGTTTCAGTTCCCATGTAGCTAAAATCCTCTGGAGGCTCCAAGTTTCTCTGTATGTCTGTGGCTTTAAACTGCCACAACCTGAATACTGAAACCTTTAACAGTTAGAAATAAGACAACCTGCAGGAAAAGCTCTGGGATGGATGAGGAGAGGCCTCTCTGCTGCCACAAGAAACACTTCTGCCAGCAGTGTAAGAGGCTGTGTAGAAATCAGTAGAGATGATAGCAACAGCATGGTGTATCTGAGACTGTCCAACTTAAAGCCAGAGGACTCTGCTGTGTGTTACTGTGCCAGAGACTCACGCTCGTCAAAGGAAGCAGAGAGTTGAAAAACCTCCACAGACATTTTTACAAACACCAACAGGTGGCAGTAGAAGATAAGAAGTCAAATGACACTAAGGAGCGTATGACAGTGTCTCCACACTTTGTTCATAGAGTTTATGCTCCACACACATACAGTAGATTCACACCATGAAAACAACAGCTGATGTTGTGCTTTGTTACTTCTGTTTCTTAGTGTGATATTTAACAGAGTATTTTCTACAGCAGTTATGGTTCATAATGTTTCCATGACTGATTGTTTTAAATCAGGTGTTACAAATATATGTGGTCATGTCTGTGCATAATTTTTCCAATACTTAAATGGTCCAACAAAAGCTGCTGAGGAGAATAAATAAATACATCTGTTTTGAGTTTAAACATTTCCATTGAATCAACTGAAAAGAATCTTCATCATTAAAATCTGAATATGAAAGAATGATCTAGCTGTTTCAGTGTCTGTAGGTACTGAGGGTCAAACACTGACTGAGTCTGAACCAGCCATTAAAAGGCCTGGAGAATCCCACAGACTGACCTGCACATATTCTGGGTTCAGTGGTGATATAGATACTGCTTGGATCAGACAGGCTCCTGGAAAAGGACTGGAGTGGATCGCTTTTATCAGCAATGGTGGTGGCACAACACATTACTCTCAGTCAGTCAAAGGCCGGTTCACCATCTCCAGAGACAACAGCAGACAGCAGCTGTATCTGCAGATGAACAGTCTGAAGACTGAAGATTCTGCTGTTTATTATTGTGCTCGAGACACACAGTGACTGGAGTTGGTTGAGCAGCTGGACAAAAACCTACAGTATCTTTCAGGCTGCACAAGCATTGAGAATTTATGATGTAGGCTATTTGTTCATACTATTAGTATTAATATTATTAACATTAAATATATATTACATGTTTCATATTGTTTATAGTATGTCTTTAAACATCCCATAATATTTGTCCCTGCATTATAAAGACCTGAAATCTGGAAAATATTATTCATAAACCTAAGAGAAACCACAATAAAGAACACTAGCTCATGAACTAAAGCTTAATAATTTGTATAGAGAGGTTTTTCATTTTCAAATTGTATTAATATAATAATCAAAGAATTATTATTGTGTCTGCAGAGAAATATCCAGAAAAGATGTGAGACAATACTGACAGTTTGTTGCAATAAAGGAATGTGCATATACATGTGACACAACCACACAGATGAAGGTAATCAGTGTTGATTAACACAAAATGTAACTCAGAAATGTAAAAACTACCAAAGTTTTCACCATCATTGAAATATTTATTTTACTGCAGTTTGTGAAACATTTCAGTTCCTGAGCAGCTGTTTTCCAACAACTACAAACACTGAAACCGTTAAAAAGAATTTATTCAAACCAGCCGCATCAGACTGAAGTTTTTATACTATTTAATTGACATGATTCTGGCTGCTGTCACTTTATGTCTGTGTACAGCAAATACAGTGATCATGCCAGTACAGTAAGTGAACCAGTAAATGAATTAATAAATGCAGTAAGTAGATGATACAAAATATTGACAGCAAAACAAAGTTAGCAATGGTTGCATGCAAATACTGGAATATGGATCAAATGTAAAGCAGAGGTGATTTGTTCTCACTATGCAGATATAATAACACTGAACAGACTCTTCTATTGGCTCCAGTCAGACCAACATTGATGCTTCATATGTTTGATTCTATGCAAACTCAGTGAGCTTCCTTGTTACTCAGCTATAAAAACATCACATCAGGCTGTCAGTGGAGTTCACAGCACGTCAGTTTCAACATAAACCATGTTCTCTGTAGCTCTGCTGCTGCTGTTGGCAGCTGGATGTGAGTCTCTCTGGATTTGTCAAAGTCAGCAGTTCTTCTTTTGCTCTATAACTTCTTAATTTGTTACAATTACTTTTCTTTAACAGGTGTGAAGTGTGAACAGTTGACACAGCCAGCCTCTGTGACTGTGCAGCCAGGTCAACGTCTGACCATCACCTGTCAGGTCTCTTATTCTCTTAGCAGCTACTACACACACTGGATCAGACAGCCTGCAGGGAAAGGACTGGAGTGGATCAGTCGTGACACCACAGTCAAAGATTCACTGAAGAACAAGTTCAGTATCAGCTTAGACTCTTCCAGCAAGACAGTGACTCTAAACGGACAGAATGTGCAGCCTGAAGACACTGCTGTGTATTACTGTGCCAGAGAGCCACAGTGACACAAAGCATCAGTAGACCTGAACAAAAACCCCTCAGTGCCTGAACACTTGTAACATGAAGCCACCAGAGGAGGAGCCCTCAGACCACTAATGATTTCAACACCAGCTCACTGTTACAGGCAGTTTCAAACAGCACAAGCTAAAAGCAGCAACACAGCACACAACATTAAATGCATTCAGTCTTTTTCTCAAAACAAATGAAACAAATTCTGTTCTTATCATTATGACAGAAGATTTCAGTGTCTGTTACAGTCAAACAAGTATGATAGTGACATCAGGTAAGAAACATAAACAAATCACAATTTTGACACAGATGTCACTGTTTAATGTGACATTAAACAGAGGATGCCGTCAGAAAGGAGGAGTCAATGCAAAACTCAGATATCTTCCACCTCTACTTATCTGACTGCAGAGAGGAGGACAGAGAACAGTGGACACACAGTTTAACATGATGGACTATAGGACAGGACTGCTGCTTTTAACTATCTGCTGGGCAGGTGAAGAGTTTTGATGATTTTTCTGGGTTTTCATTTAGATTGTAAACTTGTTGCATGTCATGTTTACTTGCTGTCTTGACAGGTGTTGATGGTCAGACTCTGACAGAATCTGAACCAGTGATTAAAAGGCCTGGAGAATCTCACAGACTGACCTGTACAGCCTCTGGATTGCACTTTGATAACTACTTCATGGCCTGGGTCAGACAGGCTCCTGGAAAAGGACTGGAGTGGATTGCTACTGTCACTCATAACAGTGGCAGCAAATTCTACTCTCAGTCAGTTCGAGGCCGGTTCACCATCTCCAGAGACAACAGCATCGATCAAGTGTATCTGCAGATGAACAGTCTGAAGACTGAAGATTCTGCTGTTTATTATTGTGCTCGACAGCCACAGTGACTGGAGTTGGTTGAGCAGCTGTACAAAAACCTACAGAGCTCATTCTTACCAAAAGTCCAGATTCAAAGTTCTTAAAGTAACAATCAACACTCGAAGAGAGCCACTAATTTTTTTGAAGAAAAATATTTCTTAACACAGATCTGACTGTGGAAATTATATTACTAAATCATCATATCTTGCTTATTCCACAACAGAACATCATTAAAACAGCTCCTCAGAGAAGACAGCAGCTGAACAAATGAACCATAAACAGCATTTGTGCAGTTTAATGGTTTTGCTAATTGTCTAACCTGAGATTTACAAGTCTTTTTACTTGTTATAGTTGGCAGGAGTTTGGAGTGGGGTCAAAACAACAATGTCCAATGACTATGGAGTGAGAGAATAAATGGATGTTTGAACTATAATTCAGCTGTACACTTGTTAACTGTCCTTATTGTCTGCTGTTTATTTTACTCTTCTTCATGATATAAAAGACCACTTTCATAGATACATTTCTAATATGGCTGCATTACAGTAACTGATGAGCTGTTTCAATGTCTGTAGGTACTGAGGGTCAAACACTGACTGAGTCTGAACCAGCGATTAAAAGGCCTGGAGAATCTCACCGACTGACCTGCACATATTCTGGGTTCAGTAGTGATTACTGGAATGCTTGGATCAGACAGGCAGCTGGGAAAGGACTGGAGTGGGTCGCTACTATCAGCAGTGGTGGTGGCTACATCTACTACTCTCAGTCAGTCAAAGGCCGGTTCACCATCTCCAGAGACAACAGCAGACAGCAGGTGTATCTGCAGATGAACAGTCTGAAGACTGAAGATTCTGCTGTTTATTATTGTGCTCGACAGCCACAGTGACACAGGAAGCAGCAACACTGTACAAACACTCAACATGTCAAAACAAGTCAAAGCTTCAGTTCAACATCACCAACACACTGAGAGAAAGACAGTCTCCATAAAACTGCTTCATTCAGCTCGGATGTTCACATATATGTAGTTTAAACTTGTAATATAAAATACTTTTTTTTTTAAGTATGTGTAAATATGTTTTTAATGGTTGTGGTTGAAGTTTTTTGGACAGAAAAACAACTTCAAGTTATTGTTTTATAAAATATATTTTCTTTCACATGTCAAACTAAATGTTCACAACACAATTCCAAGCTCTGACTAGATGTGACAGGACAGTTCATCCTTCTTTTATAGCCTCTCAGTGTCCTTCTCTATGCAAAGTGAACTTCCTCACAGTCTGCTATAAAGACTTGATATCATGCTGTCAGCTGCAGCAGAAGAAGAGAAGCTCCCATCAGATCACCTTCAATACCAACCATGTTCTCTGTAGCTCTGCTGCTGCTGCTGGCTGCTGGATCCTGTGAGTCTCACTGAGGCAGAGACACTGACAGTATGATCACAGCACACTGACTGTTCACTCTTATTACACTCATTCAATATTCAACATGTTTTCCTCCACAGGTGTGAAGTGTGAACAGTTGACACAGCCAGCCTCTGTGACTGTGCAGCCAGGTCAACGTCTGACCATCACCTGTCAGGTCTCTTATTCTGTTAGTGGCACCTGGACAGCCTGGATCAGACAGCCTGCAGGGAAAGGACTGGAGTGGATTGGAAGCAAATATACTGGAGATTCATCCTATAAAGATTCACTGAAGAACAAGTTCAGTATCAGCTTAGACTCTTCCAGCAACACAGTGACTCTAAACGGACAGAATGTGCAGCCTGAAGACACTGCTGTGTATTACTGTGCCAGAGACACACAGTGACACAAAGCATCAGTAGACCTGAACAAAAACCCCTCAGTGCCTGAACACTTGTAACATGAAGCCACCAGAGGAGGAGCCCTCAGACCACTAATGATTTCAACACCAGCTCACTGTTACAGTACAGAGAGAAACATTTACAAACCATTCTTCATTAACTCCAAGAGCAGCAACTTTAGATTTTATTAAAAAACAATTCTTAATCTAATTTAACAGCAACTGTTTTCATCATATTAAATTCTCTTGGATCACCATCACTGATATATCATGATTTGTATATGAATTAATAAAAGTAAATCCTCAAACATCGGTGTCTCTTTCTTGACATCTTTATCTAAAACACCTGCCGTTATTACCTGTATCATAATTTAATTAGTCTTGAGCCAACTTCATGGTGATTTTAATGAGTTCAATTCTATAAAAAGATATTTTACTCAACAATCTAAAAGGTATATTCTCTTTGTGTGAGATGAAGAACAACACCTGAACATTTCATCTTCATTTTGATTCATTCAAATAAACCTGTCATCAGTATGTAAATCAGCCTCCTTGTGTGTTGCCTCATAAAGAAGTGTGTGTGTGTGTGTGTGTCAGTGAGAGGACAGAAGAGCTCACATCAGTTCAGCTTCAACATCAACCATGTTCTCTGTAGCTCTGATACTGCTGCTGGCAGCTGGATCCTGTGAGGAGCTTTCAGTGGATTCACACTAATAAACACATTAGAAACACTGAATAGTCAGATGAATGATGGCGATAATGTTGATTTGTGTTTCCACAGGTGTGAACAGTATTGATCTCATCCAGCCAGACTCAATGGTTGTGCAGCCTGGACAGTCTTTGACCATCACCTGTCAGGTCTCTGGTTATTCTTTGACTGATAACAGCTATGCAACAGGTTGGATCAGACAGCGTGAAGGAAAACCAATGGACTGGATTACACATCGGTGGGGTGGAGGAAGCGTTTACCAAAATAATGCTCTGAAGAACAAGTTCCTTTACCACACACACGCTTCCACAAGCTCAGTGACATTAACAGGACGGAATCTGCAGCCTGAGGACACAGCTGTTTATTACTGTGTGCGTGTAATAGCCAGCTGTGCTTGGTCTGTGCACAGTGTTACAAACCACCAACAGACCTGCACAAATACCCAGCAACCAAGTCCGGAAAACTGAGGAATACTATTTGTAAACATAAAAGAAACCACAGTAAAGAAAACTAGCTCAAGAACTAAAGTTTATACTTTGTATAGAGAGTTTTTTTTATATTCAAACTGTATTAATATATTATTGTGTCTGCAGAGAAATATCCAGAAAAGATGTGAGACAATACTGACAGTTTGTTGCAATAAAGGAATGTGCATATATATGTGACACAACCACACAGATGAAGGTAATCAGTGTTGATTAACACAAAATGTAACTCAGAAATGTAAAAACTACCAAAGTTTTCACCACCATTGAAATATTTATTTTACTGCAGTTTGTGAAACATTTCAGATCCTGAGCAGCTGTTTTCCAACAACTACAAACACTGAAACTGTTAAAAAGAATTTATTCAAACCAGCCGCATCAGACTGAAGTTTTTATACTATTTAACTGACATTATTCTGACTGCTGTCACTTTATGTGTGTGTACAGCAAATACAGTAATCATGTCAGTACAGTAAGTGAACCAGTAAATGAAGTCGATGATACAAAATATTGAGAGTAAAACAAAGTTAGCAATGGTTGCATGCAAATGCTGGAATATGGATCAAATGTAAAGCAGAGGTGATTTGTTGTCACTCTGCAGATATAATAACACTGAACAGACTCTTCTATTGGCTCCAGTCAGACCAACATTGATGCTTCATATGTTTGATTCTATGCAAACTCACGAGCTTCCTTGTTACTCAGCTATAAAAACATCACATCAGGCTGTCAGTGGAGTTCACAGCACGTCAGTTTCAACATAAACCATGTTCTCTGTAGCTCTGCTGCTGCTGTTGGCAGCTGGATGTGAGTCTCTCTGGATTTGTCAAAGTCAACACTTCTTCTTTTGCTCTATAACTTGATCATTTGTTACAAAACATGTTCTCCTTTTAACAGGTGTGAAGTGTGAACAGTTGACACAGCCAGCCTCTGTGACTGTGCAGCCAGGTCAACGTCTGACCATCACCTGTCAGGTCTCTTATACTCTTGGCTACCACACAGCTTGGATCAGACAGCCTGCAGGGAAAGGACTGGAGTGGATTGGAATGAAAAATACTGGAGGCACTTACTACAAAGATTCACTGAAGAACAAGTTCAGTATCAGCTTAGACTCTTCCAGCAACACAGTGACTCTAAACGGACAGAATGTGCAGCCTGAAGACACTGCTGTGTATTACTGTGCCAGAGACACACAGTGACACAAAGCATCAGTAGACCTGAACAAAAACCCCTCAGTGCCTGAACACTTTTAACATGAAGCCACCAGAGGAGGAGCCCTCAGACCACTAATGATTTCAACACCTGCTCACTGTTACAGTACAGAGAGAAGCAGACTTTAGACTTCAGAAAAATGTTTTTTTAAATTGATTTAATATCAGCTGTTTTCATCAGTTTCGAAACTTGCATATGATAATCACTGATACATCAATATATTTATTTATGACGAGAACTGATATTCTCGTATTTAAACTGTCAAAAAATAAACTTTTCAAGTAATAAATAAATGCAGCTGAATATTCGTCAGAACTGGAAGTGATTCTTTGTGGTCTGATAAAACTGTGCATTAGATTTTTCACACACACACACACACACACACACACACGCACACACACACACACACACACACACACACACACAAAAAAAAAAAAAAAAAATCCACCCAGAAGAAGCTGCAGGCCAAAACACAACTGAAAACATGTAGATGTCAGTTTGCCTTGAAAGGAATACATGACATTATATTTTTAATGTTGTCAGTAAAAATCTTAACTTAAAAAAGTTCAGTTTACATGGTGATTTTCATACTAATGAGCTGAAACTAATTTTACAATAACATTATGAATAACTTTTTTAATTTTATCACCAGTAGCAATATTCCATTATTAGTAAGTCACACTGAACAAAAGCATCTGCCATGTTAAATAGATGTGTTGAAATGTTACAAAGTGACTCACAGTATAACAAGGACAATTACAGAAGACTCTGTTTACGAAAAAGGAGGAGTCAATGCAAAACTCAGATATCTTCCACCTCTACTTATCTGACTGCAGAGAGGAGGACAGAGAACAGTGGACACACAGTTTAACATGATGGACTATAGGACAGGACTGCTGCTTTTAACTGTCTGCTGGGCAGGTGAAGATTTTGGTTGATTTAAATATTTGGCTTTCTTTTAGGTTGTAAATTTGTTTCATGTGATGGTTTCCTTGCTGTCTTGACAGGTGTTGATGGTCAGACTCTGACAGAATCTGAACCAGTGATTAAAAGGCCTGGAGAATCTCACAGACTGACCTGTACAGCCTCTGGGTTGGACTTTGATAACTATTGGATGCACTGGATCAGACAGGCTCCTGGAAAAGGACTGGAGTGGGTTGCTGCTATTGAGTATGATAGTGATCGCATCTACTACTCTCAGTCAGTCCAAGGCCGGTTCACCATCTCCAGAGACAACAGCGTCGATCAAGTGTATCTGCAGATGAACAGTCTGAAGACTGAAGATTCTGCTGTTTATTATTGTGCTCGAGACACACAGTGACTGGAGTTGGTTGAGCAGCTGTACAAAAACCTACATTGCTCATTCTCAAGGGGCTGGTGGAGCTTAAGCATGTATTATTTTCATGACATTAAATTTTTTGTTTTATGGTTGCTAAGTTGTCATAAATTCTATAATTTCTTTACATGTATGTTATAAAAATAAATCATTAATACTCAAACCCTGGACTGAACTATAATTTATACTCACACCCTTTGTGAGCTCACTTCACCACAGCACAAACAGAGCTGGATCAGCAGTGACTGCAGCTTCATGTGCTCATTTAGTTGCAGTTCACCATCTCACCATCATCAAGAGATTTCAAGATAACCAGCTGAAAGACTGAAGGAGCTGCTGTTTATTCTGGTGCTTGTGAGACGTTGTGATGAAGTTGAACAATAAGTGATACTGCAATAACAAACTCTCATTTCCTGGAGGAAACACTTCAGCATTATGTTGACGTGTTTCCTCTCTTCCCTCACTTGCATCTCTTCCTTGCATCTTAGCTCCACCAAGGGACGATGACGAGAGAAATACAAAGACGAGACACATATACACCTGTGTTTCCTCCATCTAAGCTCCTCCTCTCGACTTGCTGCTCATCTCCTTGAGGTGAATTTAATTGACTAGTTGACTAATCCCACACATCCCCAGAGAAGACGAGAAAACATTATTTCATCTATTTTATCTCAAAAATCAAAATTTCTAAATTTATTCAAAGACAAATATATCTGAATTTGCTATTGCATCCTACACAGAAAGAAAAGCAACTCCACTGGCAAATGAACAAAAAAATAATGATGTAATCCTGTGACAGAGTGCCAGTTGAGGAGCCACTCCCTCTCCATGATATCCTGATGCAAATCTTCAGTGTGTGCAGTGTACTTCTGTCCTGCTGACTGCTCTTGTACTTTGTGTGGAGCATCAGAGGTCACATCTCCAGCCTCAGGATGATGAACACACTCACTCTTCTGCTGGTTGCTCTCTCTCTGCCCTGTGAGTTCTCCTGCTTCTTGCTGGTTCATCTTTTATCAGACAACATGGACTGATGGTCAGTCAGTGAGACCAGAAAACTTCCCAGGTGACTGTCTCACTTTCTGCTGTGGTTCCTCTCTCCTTTCATCTCCTCAGGTTGCGCAGGTCAGAGTATGGAGTCCATTCCTTCCAGTTCAGTAGTGACAAAGCCTGGTGAGACTCTCAGTCTCTCCTGCAGGGGATCTGGCTTCACATTTAGCTGCTGTGTTATGAGCTGGATCAGACAACCTGCAGGAAAAGGACTGGAATGGATAGGAAACAGTTTCTCTGATGCCAGCAAAAACACTTATGCCAGCAGTGTAAGAGGCCGTGCAGAAGTCAGTAGAGATGATAGCAACAGCATGGTGTATCTGAGACTGTCCAACTTAAAGCCAGAGGACTCTGCTGTGTATTACTGTGCAAGATACACACACTGGTTCAAAGAAGCAGAGAGGCTGTACAAAAACTCCACAGACATTTTTTTCACAAAGACCTACAGGTGGCAGTCGAAGATAAGACTTGGTACAACACAAACTAATACACTATGAAAGACACAGCAGATGTTGTGGTTTGTTACATTGATTGTCGTTGTCCCGTTATCTTCCATTGAAGCAGAAATTAGTTGCCAGGATATTAATATTTTACAGTTTCCCGTGTCGTTCTTGTAGAGATACTCTACTTATGGAAATGTATGTGTGTCACATGTTCCCTGTTTAAACCCACAGAGGGAGGTCTATGCAAACTCTTCCTCTCTTATAAACACACCATCAGCAACTTGTGGCAGATCACTGGGACAGTTTGATATATTTCTGAAACACTCAGATCAGAAAACACTGAACTACAGTGTTTATCACAGAATGGAAAATACAGTTATCTGGAGTTTGTTATTTGTAGTTACTATTCATGGTGAGAAACTTAAATCTTGTTTGATGCTTTTAAAAATGTGCAACCTCTGATTGTTAAAGTTTGATTGATAATGATTGTTTCTTTACTTACAGGAGTTTGGAGTGAGATCAAACTGGACCAGTCTTCCTCTGAGGTGAAAAGACCTGGAGAGACTGTGAAGATGTCATGTATCACATCTGGTTATACCATGACAAGTTATGCCATTAACTGGATACGACAGAGGCCAGGGGAAGGTTTGGAGTGGATTGGGTGGTTAAACACATATACAAGCAATCCGACCTATGCCAGCTCCTTTCAAAGCCGTTTCAGTTTTACTCAAGATGTGCCCAGCAGCACTCAGTACCTCGAGGTCAAGAGCCTGACAGCAGAAGATTCTGCTGTTTACTTCTGTGCTCGAGGAAGCACAGTGACTGAAGACAGTGTAACAGCTGCACAAAAACCTCCACAGACAACAAACAGCAATGTGATCTTAATGACATCAGAGTTTTCTCACCACCTGCAAAAACACTTTGATATATCCACATTAGATTTCTGTATATTTTAACCTTTGGTAACAGAGTGAACTTGGCTGGTTCAGGAGATAATTAGAAAAGTGAAATGTCCACAGTCCCATACATATTCAAACACTGGCTGATTGGATGATGTGATAATAAAGCAATTTAGTAGATGATGGATAACACTGCTTTTTATTTCTCTCACTGTAAATGCTGTCATGTGCTGCACATTATGCTCAAAGTGACTAATGAGAAACAGGGCCTTGATACCAAGATGAATTATAAGCTCACAAATGTGATTAAACCAGGTGTGTTCATGTGTCAGATGTCTGAACTCAGATTAACATTTGTGTATTATTATAATAACTGTGGTTGTGTTGTTAATACTGATAGGCTTTAACACAAATTAAAACACATATGGATATTAAAACAGGTGACTGAGGGTTGACTGTTGGATATTAATTCAGCAGTTTCATTAAATATCTTCAGTCCAGCTGTTTCCTCCCTGTGAGGAGGAGTCAATGCAAAAAAGGAGACACTCAGATCTGCTGTTCTCATTGATCTTAACTGACTGACAATCAAACCCTGGACTGAACTATAATTATACTCACACGTTTTGTGAGCTCACTTCACCACAGCACAAACAGAGCAAATCTGAATATATCTGAATTTGCTATTGTATCCTACACGGAAAGACAACCAACTCCATTAGCCAATGTCCAAAAATGAATGATGTAATCCTGTGACAGAGTGCCAGTTGAGGAGCCACTCCCTCTCCATGATATCCTGATGCAAATCTTCAGTGTGTGCAGTGTACTTCTGTCCTGCTGACTGCTCTTGTACTTTGTGTGGAGCATCAGAGGTCACATCTCCAGCCTCAGGATGATGAACACACTCACTCTTCTGCTGGTTGCTCTCTCTCTGCCCTGTGAGTTCTCCTGCTTCTTGCTGGTTCATCTTTTATCAGACAACATGGACTGATGGTCAGTCAGTGAGACCAGAAAACTTCCCAGGTGACTGTCTCACTTTCTGCTGTGGTTCCTCTCTCCTTTCATCTCCTCAGGTTGCACAGGTCAGAGTATGGAGTCCATTCCTTCCAGTTCAGTAGTGGCAAAGCCTGGTGTGAGACTCTCAGTCTCTCCTGCAGGGGATCTGGCTTCACATTTAGCTGCTGTGCTATGAGCTGGATCAGACAACCTGCAGGAAAAGGACTGGAATGGATAGGAAGCAGTTTCTCTGATGCCAGCAAAAACACTTATGCCAGCAGTGTAAGAGGCCGTGCAGAAGTCAGTAGAGATGATAGCAACAGCAATGTGTATCTGAGACTGTCCAACTTAAAGCCAGAGGACTCTGCTGTGTATTACTGTGCCAACCACACAGTGGTTCAAAGAAGCAGAGAGGCTGTACAAAAACTCCACAGACATTTTTTTCACAAAGACCTGATAAGATAAGACTTGGTACAACACAAACTAAGACACTATGAAAGACACATCAGATGTTGTGGTTTGTTACATCCTGTTTTTCAATGTAATTGTTAATAATGTTCCCATTATTGATTTTTAACAGTGTTGAGAATATATTTGGACAATATATCCAGGATATGGATGGTTAAACAAATGCTGCCAAAGAGAATGATAAATACCTCTAATCTGAATATAAATAAAAGTAACAGTTGAATAACTTGAAAAGAATCTGCATTATTAAAAATATTTATGATCATGATGTAAAAGAATGATATAACTCACAGTGATGTTTATTGGTTTTAAATGCAGTGAGCCGCCAGAACCACAGATGGCCATTTGAGTGGGTCTCCAGTGAAATTAGTTTTTTTGACAAATTGTAATGTTAAATGTGTGTTTGATGTGACAGTTAACATTATTGTTTTATCAATGTATGTTGAAAATATATCTTAAAATTAAACAAAAACATCCATATCTTAAGCTATAGGCCACAAAACCATTGACTGTATATGTATCTCTATAAACTGTCTGTGTACAAAACATTATTCAAATGTTCTCCTTTCACTCACTAAGACTATGAAACATGCTGCAAATAAAATAGGATTTTCTGATTATTCAGCAACACACTGTGAAAAAAATGCTTATAATGGTGGGGAAACCAGTGATTTTTAGAAACTGCATTCACATTTTGAAAAAACTCCACAAGATGCTGCATTTTACATTCTAGTTTTATTATCATATTATTCCATCCATGTTTTCTGAATCACAAAAATCATATGGCCTTAGAGATGAAGAACAACACCTCCAGTCAGCTGATTTACTATCATCACTACTGTATGTAAATCAGCCTCCTTGTGTGTTGCCTCATAAAGAAGTGAAGTGTGTGTGTGTGTCAGTGAGAGGACAGAAGAGCTCACATCAGTTCAGCTTCAACATCAACCATGTTCTCTGTAGCTCTGATACTGCTGCTGGCAGCTGGATCCTGTGAGGAGCTTTCAGTGGATTCACACTAATAAACACATTAGAAACACTGAATAGTCAGATGAATGATGGAGATAATGTTGATTTGTGTTTCCACAGGTGTGAACAGTATTGATCTCATCCAGCCAGACTCAATGGTTGTGCAGCCTGGACAGTCTTTGACCATCACCTGTCAGGTCTCTGGTTATTCTTTGACTGATAACAGCTATGCAACAGGTTGGATCAGACAGCGTGAAGGAAAACCAATGGACTGGATTATACATCGGTGGGGTGGAGGAAGCGTTTACCAAAATAATGCTCTGAAGAACAAGTTCCTTTACCACACACACACTTCTACAAGCTCAGTGACTTTAACAGGACAGAATCTGCAGCCTGAGGACACAGCTGTGTATTACTGTGTGCGTGTGAGCGACACAGTGATACAAACCACCAACAGACCTGCACAAATACCCAGCAACCATGTGACTCAACCACACACACACATGCTGATAATGAGAGATGAAAATAAATAAAGTTATTGGCAGTGTGTCCCTGATATAGTATGTGTTCTTCATTTATTGGTGTAAGTGAACTGCCAGACAATGATTTCCCACAGTTATATGACTATTTCTCTGTAGCTTTGCAACACTGTGATCCCTTTACATAGATACATTCATCCTACAGACACCAGGCGACATATGATGTTATAGCAGCTTCTGGTAGACAGAAAAAAAGACACCTGTCTGTAATTAGTGTACTTGTCACAGTCCCTGTCTCTCATTCCCCTCCTGTCACTCTGCTGCAGTGATTTTCCACTCTCCTTCCCTCTGCTCCACTCTACCTGCCAGCCACGCCCACCTTATCAGCCCAACTCTGCTCACCTGCCTACACAGCTGCAGCTCATCATAATCAGCCCTGCGTATAAGCCTCTCCAGCACTCTCACTTGTTGCCAGATTGTTCTTCAGCGTCATGCGAGACTCTCCAGCATTCATCTCCTGTCTGACCTCCCGCTGCCGACTCTGCCTGTCCCCGACCTGCTCTCCTCGTCTGCCTCCCGGTAAACTCACCTGCCTTCTGTCCCTGACCTCGTGCTCTGCCTCAGCGTTTCTGGTATCTGACGGCTTGGCTGGTAACGATCCTCCGCCTGGCCTCGTTTATCCTCCTGCCTGTTCCCCATTGGTGCCTCTGCCTTCGCGGACTGCTCATCTGGCTATGACCCCTCCCCGCCTGCCTCCGACCACTCCTCTGCTCTCTCCCCGTCGACACCTCAGCACATGCAGCCGGCTCTTCGGGCCACGGAGCTTCCTCCTCGTCGTCATTGGCTGAAGTAAGCTATTTCTCTTCCCCTCACACCAAAAGAACTGAACTGTTTGGAGCCAGAGGCTAAGGAGCTTCCCCTCGGTTCCACGGCCGACTCCGGCCGCGTCTCTTCCCCTCGTCTGAGCCCCAGAGACTGTGTGAGGGCTTTCAGCCGAAGAACGAACTTTATTCTGTGTGTATTCTGCCTGCTCCATACCGTGTTTGCTGTGGTGAAAATAAAAGTCATTACCAACTGTTCCTGAGCGCCTGTGTACTGCATTTGGGTCCATACCACACCCGTTTCAGTACTGGCAAAATATATAAAGGCTGAACAAGTCTCACCATGTGAGTCTTTTCAGAGCTCTTTTTAACATCAGAATATCAAACAGTTTTATATTTTCTCTTTGAGGCCATCCACTTCTGTGAGATTGTATCAGACACATGGACACAAAGGCTGGTTTATCTCTAATACTCATGGTTGTGTTTTTATCACTGGTCAGTCTGTGTTATATGTAAAACCACAAGTCAGAAATTATCACTGATTGTTCCACAACTCACCCCAAATTAACTGCATGTGAAGAAATTATTAAGAGTTCTGTTCTCAGTGATCTCTGTCTTTGTGTCTTGTTCAGCCACTAATGATGTCAAAATAAAAAAGCACTGTGAGGAGGAGTCCATGCAAATCTTCATCTCCTCCATCTTTATTTATCTCACTGCAGACTGAAGAAGAGAGACCAAACCACTGACCAGACATACAAGACATTTCCACCATGACTTCAGCTACATGTATAATGTTTCTGATGCTATCATGGATTTCTGGTGAATACATACTTCTGCACTCCTCCTGTTCTTTGAAAAGGTTCATATTTCAGCTCTGATAACACTACTTTTCTCTCCAGAAATATGTGAAATGACCACGACCTCTTAACACCGCATTCTGTGGTGGCAGCACGTAATGAGTTAAAATTACATGCCGGTACCACAGAAATAATGGCACTGTAAAGTCAATTAGGATCCTTTGTTGTGGACACATGGATTCCCTGATTCAACAACTTCCTGTATACACACAAAAACAAGGAAGTGTTCTTGATATTAAAACAGCAAATATATTCCTCTTATAATTTCCCACCAATAATAATAGTTCGGCTGTACTAGATATTTGATATATTCAGCAGATTTACTTTTTTACGACAGTATTTGACAACTCTACAAATGAAGTTAACTAGTTAACTTTACGGGAGCAGGGTCACGTCTCAACCACACCTCTAATCACCTGACAAGCCTATTTATACTGGGCCAACCCATCAAGTCCTGTTTGTCTCAGGTCTCTCATCAGATCCTCAGACAGACAGTGCTCCACGCACAGCTTAACAGCATCCCTGACTAAAGTCAATTCTGCAATTAGCTACTCACCCACCATGGACGCCGAATTGCACATTGGTCCACCTGATTCCGACAGCGATCTCTGCGACGACCTGTACGAGACCGGTTATCCTCCTCCGGAGCAGCAACCGAACCGCAGCCAAGCGACCCGCAGGAGCCGGCTGCGTTCGGTGGTCAACGTACAATCTCGCCAGGCCAACCAACGCCGGCGTCACAAGCCGTGACGTCACTCAGGTCACCCCGCCATGACGACCACAACCTGCAGCACCAGCCGGTTGTATGCCCCCCTGTGCCTGCTCCCTCTGTCGCTGACTTCTCTCAGCTAATCTCAGCTTTCTTTTCATCCCTGTCTTCGCAGGCTTCACAAAATCCCTGTGCACACGCATCCTATCATCCCTTCCTCTACCCTTCCTTCAGTCATCCAAAACAACATGGCTTCTGCTCCCCCATCTTCTCTCACCAGCAGCACAGCAGGTCAAGAACCCAATGCAACAACGCAGGGGGCTCCACCACAAGCTGTACAGCCTGTTTCCCTCTTTCTGACTTGTCTATCCTTTCCCCCTCCTCCCCTTCCCCTCCCTACCCCCTCCCTTCCCCAACACCCAAATGTTTTTTCCACTTGTGCAACTAACCACACTCTTGCCACAGCAGCACCACCCAGCCAACCAGCTTCAGCCCTCTATTGCCCTTCTCCCGTATCTCCCACCTTATGCCACTAAATTCTAACTGGTAATTACGTCGGTCCAGCCCAACTCCTGCAGCCATCCATCATAGACACTAGTCAGCCCAGAGAAATTCACACTCACTCCGGTTACACGCAGCTCCGCCACCCTTTACCATCTCGGTCCAAAGACCTGACCCCCACTGAATTTGCCCTTGCCTTTTCCTTCTACAGAGATGTCATCTGCTCAGCCTTCCCTGTACGGAGACCTGAGCTAGACGACTACCTGTCAATAGTGCTCGACATGGCACTACGATTCGGAGGGACAGGGTTTTACTCTTACCACATCCATTTCGCTAATCAAGCAGCCGGTCACATACAACAATTCAACCAAGCAACATACTGGGGCACTCTCGATTCCGAGTTATACTGCCGCATCTTTGCCGCCCGCACATCCCTCTCCTGCGACTTGTGCGGAGCCCCCTCCCACCCTGGCACCACATGCACAGTCAGCGCCCTACCACCTCGATCACGTCCTTCTTCTTCACGTGACACGTCAGTTTTCAACCGTTTATCAGTAGCTGCACCCCCACCTTCAATCATCCCTAAGCCCACAGACTTACGTCCCTCAGCCAATGTCCCAGTGCCTAAGGGGGTGGACAAACGGGGGCGTCCAATCCTCTACCAGGCAGGAAGGATGGTCTGCAATAGTTTCAACCACCTGGGCTGCTCCCTCTCCAACTGCCACCTCCTGCATGTCTGTTCTTTCTGCGGAGGTGCGCACACCAGGGCCACCTGCCCTCACAACCCTACCACACATGCAGCATGACTAGCACGGCACCTAGCCACACCCATTAAGGTAAACATCCTTACCACTGCTCTACAACATCATCCTGATAGAATGTTTGTTGATTTTCTCATCAATGGCTTCACACACGGTTTCCATCCTGGTATGGAAGTACTTCCCGACACTTCACATATATGTCATAACCTCCAGTCGGCTGTCACAGAACCTCACACTGTCGACACCCTGCTGGCAAAGGAAGTCAAAGAGGGTTTCATGATAGGGCCATTCGACAGTCCCCCGCATCGCAACTCAGAAATATTCAGGCAAAAAGAGGCTAATCATTGATCTATCTTCACACACGGCTCACACATCCCGAGCATCAACAGCGTCATACCATGCCCAGATTTCTCAATGCAATACACAAACATTGACCACGCCATCACCCTCATCCATCTAGCAGGACGCGGGGCATGGCTTTCCAAAGCCGACATCACCAACGCATTTAAAGTTCTGCCCCTTCACCCAGACTACTGGCGTTTTTTTCGGCATTTGCTGGAAGGGAAGTTTTTACTTCTCAGTACGCCTCACCTTCGGATGCAGAAGCAGTCCTAAGATCTTTGACTCACTCTCAGAAGCCCTTTGCTGGATCTTGATCAACAACTACAAACTCCCTCACGCATTACACCTCCTCGACGATTTTCTCATCGTCACTCCACCATCCTCAACCCCTCGCCACGAGCTCACTACCCTCATCAAAGCCTTTTCGGAGCTCGGTGTTCCTCTTTCTGAAGAGAAAACCTCAGGGCCCGACACATCCATCGAGTTCTTGGGCATCACTCTCGATTCAGTCTCCTTCCAAGCTTCTCTTCCAGCCGAGAAAATACAACGCATCACCTTGCTCCTGTCCAACTATCTCCTAGCAGACAGATGCACCAAACGCCAGCTGCTAGCCCGCCTCGGCCACCTCAATTATGCCATTCGCATAATTCCTCAGGCAAAATCCTTCCTCTCCAACCTCCAGACTAAGGCAGCAACCGTCCCCTCACTCCACCACAGAGTCACCCTAGATGACGCCTGCAAAATGGAAATGCGCATGTGGCAGCATTTCCTGTCCTCCTGGAACGGCATTTCGTTCTTTTACGAAGACTTCCTCACACAGCCCGAGGACATCCAACTTTACACGGACGCAGTCCCTCCAAAGGTTTCGGCGGCTACTACAGAGGGAGGTGGTTCACTTCAGCTTGGCCCCCAGAGTTTAGCTCTCTCGATTCAGAGTCCCGCTCTCCTTCATCCGCACTCCACGAGCTATATCCCGTCATCATAGCTGCCATTCTTTGGGGGCACGAATGGTCAAAAAAATCCATACTCATCCACTCCGACAACGCAGCAGCCATAGAGATAATTAACAAAGGGCGATCATCCCACATCAGTCCTACCGTTTTCAGCCACAATATTCAATTAGCTCCACAGCTAAGAAACCTCACAAGCGCCTCACAAGAGGCCATACTGAACAGCCTCGCTCCCAACACTCTCTCTGCCTATCTAACTGGCTGGAACTCTTTCAAAGCATATCACGCCACCTACCAGATGTCATTTCCCTCTCTCGACATCACATCCATCTGCAACTTCATCACCCATGCTCATTCCATCTTAAACATCCGAGCATCCACCATCCAGACCTACCTAGCAGGGATCAACTGTTTCTATAAACTCGTCACTGGCTCCCCTTGTCCAGCCATCTCTCATTCACACGTTACAATGCTAGTCAAGGCTTGCGTAAACAGGAAGCTTATAAAAATCCAACTCTTTTGGGGGTCCATAACCAGCTTTTAGCTGACGACATCCTCCATCCATCTTCGCCCCTCCCCTCTACATCCACTCACCATCAACATCACCTCATACCTCAGAACATTCATTAAAATGTTTAACTTCATATTGTTGTGGCGTGATCCTTGCTAGTGAACCGGAACAATCACAGTCCCAAAAAATGCCGTTTCTAGAGAACTTGTTGAAATATCTGAAATTAACCATCATCCTTACTTTTTCTTAACATATTTCATCTAGGTGCAGTGTTATCACTAGTTCGGATTTACTACATACTACATATATTTAGCAGATATATATCTTTTTACAACCCTGCTGCGTTAGTTAGCAAACATTAGCTTACGTGTCCAGAAGGAAAGCGACAACCTCTGCGTGGCTTTTTAGCCCTTTTTCTGCCTTCAGCTGACACCAACGATCAAAAGCTGAACCGATGTTGATTCTGGTTTTGCTTCTCACTTTGTCGGCTCGAATTTGCGACGGATAGCGCTGGGACGACGCCATACCTCTGCAGCTAAACATCTGGCAACCCTATTTCTACACCTCTCTAGACCTTCTATGTATGTATTATTTTTTTTAAATATTCGTTTTGATGAAACAGCCATACTTATGACCTTTGATATGAACATTAGAGAAACACATCATGGAGCTGAAATATGATACGGCTTCATCATTTGGACTCCTTCACCTCAGCTGACACATTCAACAGCACACAGGTTTTTGTATCACTCTTTCTCACCGTGCGAGCTATACAGAGGGCTGGATCTTTGGCTCAGGAACTAACGTGGTTGTAACAGGTAAGAATAAAGCTTCATTTTCCTTCAGTTGTTTTACTGACAAGTTGAAAATGTGTTTTTAATGAGTTTGCGCTGCTTCAGGCTTTACATGTTGGTTTTTTTCATCATTAGTAGAGAATTCTTGCAGCATGCAGCTATTGTTACATGAAAAGCTTCATCATTCCTGAAAAGATGTTTATATCTCACTGCACAACTCAAGTTATTCTTTATTTCTGCAGGAGATTAAACTGATTCATATAGAAAAAGTAGGATTATTGGAAATGTTACATATATACAGTATTTGATCCTCTCAGTGATTCAGCACCATCTCTGCTTTTTATTTAACAACATTATATATGATATTAAACAGTATTTATATATATCAGTAAATGTATTATGGCGAGCACATATTAACAATATAAATAAATATATTTTAAAGGACACATTTTGACTTATGAAAAATGTTTCTTAAGATGGTAAATAATTATTAAATGAGGACAAATATATACACTTAATATATAATATATGACAGCAGCTACATTTTGAATATAAATAAATTTTTATTAATATTTAAATTATATTGATTATACTGATATTTGATCAGTTATGATATATGATCATAAACACACAGACAAATACACACAAAATCAAAACTATACATTATGTCCAGTGTCATCTTAAATATATGACAGCAAATATTCTTTGGAGGGTAAATGTTGGCAGATTGTATGCATAAGTAAATACAGCTGATTTAATTTCAAAAGAAAAAAAAAAATATTATATAATATCATAATCAGTATTATTTTTAAAGATGACGACTGTTGTGCACGCTGACATTCTGTGTTAATTGTATGTTAACAAGAAGCTAAAAACTGACATTTAAAAGTTATAAAATGAACTGTTATATGTTGGTAAATGTGAAACCTGTTGTGTTTATATTGTAATCAGTAAAGGGAAATTTGTATTTTATGTGGAGATAAATAATTGTTAATTGTTTATCAAATATTTAATATAAAATTATAAAACTATAAATTCTGTGAAGGAAAATGTCTTTACTATATTATATTATATTATATTATAATATAATATATTATATTATATTATATTATATTATATTATATTTATTTTATCATACCATATGATATCATATAATATCATATTATATTTTTTTATACTTTATTATATTGTAAGTTACTCCGTTTAGGATCAGTATGTTTTCATCTTAATTTTCATATCATAGCAGTTTTTATGTGTATATCACAAGTGATTGTGTGTTGGTAAAACTGTTGAAAATTAATATGAATTGTGGAAAAAAAGATAATATTTATATATCAATTTTTTTTAAATTGGTCAGAGTAAAGTAAACAGTGGTAAATATATTGTTTCTTGTTTTACATGAAGGTAAATGTGTAGTAAAGTATAATATGTGTATTCATGTACCCGTCAGTTATTTAAAATACAGGAAAACTATTCCCTTTTATTGGAGGTAAAAGTGACACTTTCTTATGTAATAATAATTCTTGTTAAATTAGAGTGACTGAAGTTTGTCCATTAAAGTAAAGAACAGTTTCTTTAGTGTCCACAGAAGACATGCTGACAGTAGCTGCTCAGTGTGTTTGATATGAAGGTGGAATCCAGTATATGTAGTGAACTTTGTGCTGTATTGATGAGTAGTTTAGTGATCAGAGTCCATGTAGTTTCCAGGATCAGACTGAATGCAGTGCAGTGCTGTAAGCTGCTGCTGACTGTGTGAATGTGTTGTGTGCTTGCTTGTTGCTGCTGTCAAACTTCAGATGAGCAGGTAGTGAAGCCCGTGGTGAGCGTGTACCCAGCAGCATCCAGTGCCACCTGGAGGGGAAGAGCTCCCTGCTGTGTGTGGCCTCAGGCATGTTTCCTACTCGGGTCACTTCTCCTGGGAAAGACAAGAGGAGAATGGACCTCTGCTCCCTGCTGAGGGAGAGCAGCTGGTGCTCAGAGAGTTGGGACGCACCGCCTCCATCTTGCTGATCCATCAGCAAGAGAACAGCACATATAAATACCGCTGCTCCGTCCAGCACCATGGGGCCACAGTGGAGGCCCACACAGAACAGGTAATGAAGGCTTGGTGACTGTGTTCAGCAGTGATTCAGCTTCATGTGGAGACGCTGTCAAAGAGAGCAGAGGAGCAGAGGACTGACATTCCTCACTGACACTCCAAACATTTCACTCTTTTCTCTTTCAGAGGTTCCAGCTCCAGCAGCCTCCTGTCCTCCAGAGAGAGAGCCAACAGCCCTGCCAGCTCTGCAGCAAGCTGACTGTAAGATCACCTGCTGCCTCTCCTTCAATGCCAATCTTTCCTTTTACACTTCAGCATTTAAAGTCACTGTCCTGGCTCCACACCTAAAAAGCTTGCTGGGGCCCTGACTTGTGGATTTGATATGGGCCTTTGAGCTTTAATTCAAATTGTTAGCCGACCCCTGTCTTCATGTAAAGCTGGTTGTCCCGTCTGAAAAAGTCCAAGTTATACTGATCAACATCTGTGTGTGTGTGTGTGTGTGTGTGTGTGTGTGTGTGTGTGTGTGTGTGTCAGTGTCAGTGTCAGTGTCCTTCCAGTCTCAGTGCAGGGTGAAGCTGCTCTGTGTGCTGTACACAGTGCTGATAGTGAAGAGTCTGGCATACTGCTGTGGACTCTCTCTGCTGATGATCCTCAGAAACAAGGGACCGTACACCAACTGCACACATGCTGACTGACTGTTTTCCGCTCGCCTTTTCTCTCCATCAAATCTCATCAATTCATCTCATTTATCACTTTGATCAATGTTAACAAATATCACTTATGACGTCTTGTGCTTGGTTGTAAATTTTATCTTTTTATGCACAAGCTAGATAGAGTCATCCTCAACATATAAAAACATACACACACATATATATATTTGCAAGCGTAAATTCTGTGTTGTGTTATTTCAATACTTCAGTTTGTTTCCACTTTTAAATTTGACTTGTATAATGACAGAAATTTAATCTGAATATGAGCTGTCTGTCAGATATTTTATTTGTGTTTATGTTTCTTTTAATACATTCTGCAGAGTATGGCAGGTTTGTCAAATTCTTCTGTAAAGCACTTTGAATTACTTTGTGTACGAATTGTGCTCCTTGCCTTCTTTCAGTGCCGCATTCTCAATAAACTGAAAAATCAAAGTGTCTGTGTTTTATACTTTAAACCTCTTTGTTTTTATCGATTCCAGTTTGGCTTCACAGCAAATAATCAGAAACAGAATCAGCTTCATTGGCCGCGTATGTTGACACCTACAAGTCATTTGACTCTGGTTGTAAGTAGCTCTGAATATATTTTCACACAGCGCCAAGAACATGTACAGGAAGATATGAATATAAGCATGCAGCTAAACAAGGACAACAAAGCTAAACAAGAACAGCAAATATATACACACAGCTATTTATACAAGTCAGTAGGTGTGGGTGTTCCACTAGGTTCAGTGCTGAGCCCGTTTTCAAAGCGAGCTGCTTAGAAGCTACAACTGCTATAAAATGATCACACAGCAGCTTCATCAGTCGGCCTCAGGTCTGAATGTTGCTGAAATAATGGAGCTGTTTGTTTTATCAATCAATAAAATGTCATTTAACTATTACAGTTTTATCAAGATGAAATGGATTGGTATTGTTACTGATTAGACGGGAATTAAGATTTATATTTATGAACACATTTCAAAACAGAATCACAAAATGCTTCACAAAGAAATACAAAAGTTAGACATGCAGAAAATATATTTGTGATGAAGTCATGTATGAAGAGTATTTATTTAAAAATGTCAGATAATGAAGAGATGAATTTGAACTTGTTTTTGCACTGACGTGTTAAAAATGTATGCACACTATGATCCTGAGGTGAACCAACATGGCCGCTCGAGTTCTGCTTCAGAAACAGATAGAGATGTTTTTTGAGGGGATGAAACAACAAGATGACTTGTTTGTCTCCGTGGTTTGTGTTTCTGTCTGAGTGGTTTGTGATCTGTGGCTCTGATCAGTGATAACAGATGCAACACTTATTTTTGGAAATGTTGCGGTGGAGGAGTCAGTGCTTAAAATCCTCTCATGCTGGTTTAAACACTCTGAAACTTCAAACCCATCTGAAATTGTATTTTTACAGAGAAATTTTGCAGAAGATTTCAGAAACAGCATTTAAGAATTGTTGTTGCTGTTTTGAACCGTAGTCTAGTTCTTATTCCCATGTGAACACTGTAGTGAGTGACTGAAGTTCCTGGAATCTGGATTCTTTAAGCAGAGTGGATGGTTGTAACTGTCATGTGTTTTACTGTGAGAAAGGCTGCAGAGCAGAAACCCACACAGCCCGTCTGCTGCAGGAGAGGAAGTGTTGATGGGCTGTCAACAGTTTTTTTTCTGAGTTCTAATAACCACTGAGAACAGATTCATATCTGCTGCTGTACACACTCATCAACTCTCACTCTCTGTGGCTGTTTGTCTTTTCTCTTGTTGTCTGGAAGCCTTTTTTCCACTGAGCCCTCCACCCACACACAGCTGAAGTGAGCCCAGAGAGCCCTATGCTATAAAGAAGTCTTCAGACATAGATATACCTGTTTAGAATCTGGCTCACAATATTCACATCTATTATCAAACTGACATTGCTGTATGGTAGTGAAGTGTGGGCTCCTCTTGTAAATCAAGATCATTTGTCTGTTCAACTATGTGCTTGGAGGAGCGCGACCATGCAAACAGATTCTTGGTAAGGTTCAGCAAGTCAAAGTGCTTTTTGATCAAATAGTCCAGGAAGTGAGGAGCTTCAGGAGCTAAACTCAGGAAGTCAATCAGCAGCTTTAGTATGTTCCTGTTGGCATTTCCACAGCAAACAGCTGTGAAATATCACACATTTCAGAGCACAAGCTTGTTGTGATGTCATTATTTGCAGTCAGTGATTATTGATGCATATTGACAACATGCTCAATATTGAGTCAGTTTTCCTGTTTGTTACAGTGCAGCAAACTGAGCAAGGTCAACCTAACAAACATAGACAGGAAACTCAAAGAATGAGACTGAATATTAAAATCAACTCTGATGTTCAACTTGTCGTGACAGCAACATTCATCCACTCCTTAATGTTCTGAAATGAAAGTTAATACTATAGCAACACCATCTGACAGTGTTTTTATTGGACTCATTTTATTTCTCTATTTCTATGTGTTTATACGTAAAGGCATCAATTATGCAGTGTAGCACTAAATATGTATTTTTTTTTTTTAAAAGGAAATTACACCGCCTTAAATATTTGCTTAAGTTTCTCTGCAGACAAACACTTTTATGTTTAAGAGAGATTTTGAAGGTCAAAATATATTTTTCTTTCCTTTCATAAAAAACATGCTCATCAAATGTTCAATGAAATGATTTACACACTTTGTCTGATCTAGAAAATAAAAGTCAAAAATAGTTGAAGTGAAATGTTTTTGTTGCATTTATTAATTAAAATTTCACAGTTCTACTACGTTTATTTTCACACTCTTCATAAACTTGTGGCAGCTTAGGCTCAGAGGGGTCATCCATCTATCAGAAGATGGATGGTTTAATGCCCACCTCCTCCAGTCTGCATGTCAAAGTATCCTTGGGCATAATGCTGAATCCCAAATTGCTCCTGATGGCTGTTTCATCAGAGTATGAGTGCATTTAAGATGAACAGCAGGTGGCACCTTGTATGGTAGCCTCGGCCACTAGTGTGTGAATGGGTGAATGTGTTATGTAGTGCTTTGAGAGAAGACTAGGAACGTGCTGTGCAAGTACAGGTCTATTCAAAGTATTATGGAAGTAATTACAATCATTTTAATTATAAGAGGTTTGTGTATTTTTGAAAATATTTTTTTAAAGATAATGACACATGTTGCTCCTCCTCTTTTTTATTATTTTGATATTGTTCATTCTGACTGAAGTTTCACCACAAGCTATAAACATTTAACATCCAATACTTACAACTGTACTTTCCCCCAAACATTTTGCATTTTTGAAAATTAATTAATTATATTATGTGTTGTTTATGTTTATCATCTCCCCAGCACCTGGAATCAACAGCCCATGTTTGATTCAGTTATGTAAATTTGGTGATTTCACAGTCAGTTAGCTCTCAAGTCTGTTATTAACAGACTCAGGAACTGAAACCTTTAGCACAGTCATGAGAAACTATGTAAAATCATTGTGAACATCTGTGATCTGATCTGAGATATTTTAATATGCACTTAAAACTGTATCTTGACACAATATGTCCTTTAGACCAAATGATAGTGATCACAAGACACGTCTGATTTTATTCTCTAAATGTGGACTTTGAGTTTTTTAAGGCATATGGTCGACTGTGAGTCATCCAGTTTCTTTGAAAAAAAGATTTATTGTGTAAGAAAGTACTTTATACTATTTTAATTTTATTTTCTATGTTGCAATTATTGTTGTGGCATGTGTATAGTGTATGTGTTGAAGAGGAAACAAGACAACAATAAATAAATATGACCTGCATCCATCACTTGATTTTGGTGAGGCAGTTGGTCAGGGTGCAGAGAGCTGCAGTGATGGTGGATATAAGTGTGACATCATAAGCAGTGAAGTTTAAGTGGACACCATGAAGACAGATGTTATTATAGAGGGCAAACATGTAGAGGATGGACAGGAAAGGACCAAGCACAGAGCCCTGAGGGACACCTGGGACAGAATAGCCATGGTAATGATGCAGTTGTTAATGCTGATGAATTGTTGTCTGTTTGTGAGATATGACTCAAGTGAGAGAGGGCAGTGCAGCTGATGGAGAGAGGATTTGGGTAACTGATATAGTGACAGGGAGGAAGGAAACCTAAGTATGATTTCTTCTCTGAAAGAAACAGCATTGGGGATCTAAATATAGAGCATTTAAGACAAATTTAATTGAAATATGTCAGACAAGTCTTCGGCATGCCAGTTTAAGGGGACTGTAAGATGAATATTGCAGCCATCCATCCATTAGCAAAGCCCACTTATTCTTGGGGTTGTGGGGTGCTGGAGCTAATCCCAGGTGACACTGGGTGAGAGGCGGGCAACTCTGACCTTGTCCCAATTACTGGACTCACTGACATTACATTTTCATCCAACAAAAACTTAATATCAGGTCCAATCTGGCTGCATCCTCTCCGTGAGGAGGAGTCAATGCAAAACTCAGATATGTTCCACCTCTACTTATCTGACTGCAGAGAGGACAGAGAACAGTGGACACACAGTTTAACATGATGGACTATAGCACAGGACTGCTGCTTTTAACTATCTGGGCAGGTGAAGATTTTACCTGCTGTTAATCTGGCATATTACCATTTTGTGCTACCAACGTAACCCATGGCATGCATACCTTTTTTGTCTTGACAGGTGTTGACTCTGACAGAATCTGAACCGGTGATTAAAAGGCCTGGAGAATCTCACAGACTGACCTGTACAGCCTCTGGATTTAACTTTGGTGGCTCCTATATGGCCTGGATCAGACAGGCTGCTGGAAAAGGACTGAGTGGATCACCTGGATTGTCTGCTAACTGGAGTACGAATGAAGGAGCACATCACTCCATCCTGGCCTCCCTCCACTGGCTGCCTGTGCATTTTAGAATTCATTTTAAGATCCTCTTATTTGTTTTTAAATCTTTAAATGGCCTCGCCCCGCCCTACCTCTCTGAGCTTCTTCACCCCTATGCCCCTGCCCGGTGCCTAAGGTCAGCTGATCAGCTGCTCCTTCAGGTACCGAGGTCTAAGCGAACACTTAGAGGAGACCGTGCATTCTCCATTGCTGCTCCAAAAATGTGGAACAATCTACACTGCACATCAGGCGGGCCTCCTCACTGTCTGTTTTTAAAACCCACCTTAAAACCCACTTTTACTCACTGGCTTTTAACCCAGCATGAGACCTCGCTCTGTTTTTATTTGTTTGTTGCTGTTTTTATTCAGTTTTGTTTTGTTTTATTTTGCTTGTTTGTTTTTACCTGCTTCTTTTTTTTTGTTGTTTTATGACCTTATGTACAGCACTTTGTTTCAACTGTGGTTGTTTTAAAGCGCTTTATAAATAAAGTTGAGTTGAGTTGAGTTGAGTTGAGTTGATAGCGGCAGCGGTAGCAGCAAACACTACTCTCAGTCAGTTCAAGGTCGGTTCACCATCTCCAGAGACAACAGCGAAAGCAGGTGTATCTGCAGATGAACAGTCTGAAGACTGAAGATTCTGTGTTTATTATTGTGCTCGACAGTCACAGTGACTGGAGTTGGTTGAGCAGCTGTACAAAAACCTACACAACTTCTTTTAGGCTGGCAGAGCCAAAGCATAACGTATTTTTGTGGTATTTATATTAATTATTTCATTTTAGTTTTCACATTATTTTTTACACGTTATAAATATAAATATAAGAACACATTACCTTTGTCCCTGTAGTATATAAAGCCCTGTAAAACTGTTCCTGAGGAAAATTTATACTAAACATTAAACACATACAAAACAAACAAACTCAAAAAATCACTTGTTCATAAAAGGGCCAAAGACAGCACAACAACATGGTACAAACACTTTACATTTCTACAAATGAAGACACAGTGAATTATAATATGAATCAAAAATAATGTTGCTTTTCCTTCATAAAATCACCAGAGGGCAGTCAGTGTCAATTTTCTGTCTCTTCTGTGACGTCAAGGAGACACACTCAGATCTGCTGTTCTCATTGACCTTAACTGACTGATACTCAAACCATGGAGAGTTCATATTTCTCTATTGTACATCAATAGGTAGACGAGGAATTTCTGAAGTTTAATTAAATAATTTCTGAGAGACGACAGCAGTGATCTACAAGTGTTTTTATGTTAATGTTCACAGTATATTCACAATGATAATGCTTATTGCTGTTTACTGCAACATACTGTAGATGAATTTACATAATGTTCTGATATTGAATTGATATCAATTAGGTACATTAAGCATTAGTTGTTTGCAGAGCAGAAAAGTTTCTGTGAATGTGGTGTCATTGTTAAAATGTTACAATGTAGTGTTTAATGAAATTGAAATCATATTTAATCCAGAAGTGATTCCCAGGCATATTTTTACTGTGCAGATATAATAAGACTGAACAGACTCTTCTATTGGCTCCAGTCAGACCAACATTGATGCTTCATATGTTTGATTCTATGCAAACTCAGTGAGCTTCCTTGTTACTCAGCTATAAAAACATCACATCAGGCTGTCAGTGGAGTTCACAGCACGTCAGTTTCAACATAAACCATGTTCTCTGTAGCTCTGCTGCTGCTGTTGGCAGCTGGATGTGAGTCTCTCTGGATTTGTCAAAGTCAACACTTCTTCTTTTGCTCTATAACTTGATCATTTGTTACAGATAATTTCTCTTTTTAACAGGTGTGAAGTGTGAACAGTTGACACAGCCAGCTCTGTGACTGTGCAGCCAGGTCAACGTCTGACCATCACCTGTCAGGTCTCTTATTCTGTGGGCAGCTACTACACAAATTGGATCAGACAGCCTGCAGGGAAGGACTGGAGTGGATTGCAAGTACACGTGTTGGATCCATCTCATACTACAAAAATTCACTGAAGAACAAGTTCAGTATCAGCTTAGACTCTTCCAGCAACACAGTGACTCTAAACGGACAGAATGTGCAGCCTGAAGACACTGCTGTGTATTATGTGCCAGACAGACACACAGTGACACAAAGCATCAGTAGACCTGAACAAAACCCCTCAGTGCCTGAACACTTGTAACATGAAGCCACCAGAGGAGGAGCCCTCAGACCACTAATGATTTCAACACCAGCTCACTGTTACAGTACAGAGAGAAAACAGACTTTAGATCTTAAATATTCTGATGCTTTTATGTCAGTGTCTGTAGATATTACTTTTTAAATCACAGAATAAATTCATACTTGATTTTAAAAGTGTGTGATATAAATACAGTACGAAAAACCCCTATAAAGTCAGATTCTCTTCCATGATATCTGTTACAAAAATACATTGATTATGTGAATCATAAATGCATCAGTGATTGAATTGAAAGTGTTTATCCAACTTCATGGTGATAATAATCATTCAAAATACAGAAAAGTTAGTTTTCATTCACAATCTAAAATCTCAAGTTTCACCTTCTCTTAAAACACTTGAACATTTATCCTCATTTCTGATTCATTTAAATAAACTTCAGTCAGCTGATTCACTATCATCACTACTGTATGTAAATCAGCCTCCTTGTGTTGCCTCATAAAGAAGTGAAGTGTGTGTGTGTCAGTGAGAGGACAGAAGAGCTCACATCAGTTCAGCTTCAACATCAACCATGTTCTCTGTAGCTCTGATACTGCTGCTGGCAGCTGGATCCTGTGAGGAGCTTTCAGTGGATTCACACTAATAAACACATTTAGAAACACTGAATAGTCAGATGAATGATGGGGATAATGTTGATTTGTGTTTCCACAGGTGTGAACAGTTTTGATCTCATCCAGCCAGACTCAATGGTTGTGCAGCCTGGACAGTCTTTGACCATCACCTGTCAGGTCTCTGGTTATTCTTTGACTGATAACAGCTATGCAACACAGGTTGGATCAGACAGCGTGAAGGAAAGCCAATGGACTGGATTTCTAATATGTGGGGTGGAGGAAGCTTTTACCAAAATGCTGCTTGAAGAACAAGTTCAGCTCCAGCAGAGACACTTCTGCCAGCAGAGTGACATTAACATGACAGAATCTGCAGCCTGAGGACACAGCTGTGTATCACTGTGTGCGTTTGAGCGACACAGTGATACAAACCACCAACAGACCTGCACAAATAACCAGCAACCATGTGATCAACACTGACATGTTTCAGTGAGAGAACGAGTCCATGAATTCAACTTCACTCTATTTTGATACAAGTCATGTGACAGCCATCAAAACCTTGCTGCATATTAGTGTTGATATAATGCTCCCTGTATATACTTCACATTAGTGCTGATCATTAATTAACTCCAGTGAGACAGATCACCATGATCAGGTCTTTTCTCTCATTTGTTGACCTGGAGAAGGTACCAAGGTTTTATCTCCTCCCAGCTTGGCTTTTAAATGTTGCCACTGGGATTTTAATACACTCTATCAAAAGTGAACATGTCACACCAGACCCTGCTGCCCTTCAATAGTTACTCATCGTATCTACAACTGATTTAAAGATGTTACTGTTTGTTTTAAAGCCTTTTATGATCAGGATCCTGCTGTTATCTGTGATGTGCTGATTCCAAATTCAAACCTGATCACTGCTTGAGATCTTCAGGCAGAGCTTTCTAGTTGTTCCAAAATCACCTTTTCAAGAACTTCTTTGTTGAATTTATACATTTATAATGTACAGTGAGAGATGAGATGTGAGCTAAATTAATTTGATTCCTCTAAATTTGAACAGTCTTCAGATGTTGGATTCTGTGCTCTGAAATTTAGTTGTTTTAAGAGCTGATTATTAGTTCAGTATTATAATAATCAGAATAATTGGTTTTAAATCAACATATTAATTCAAAAGAAATGCACAGAAATTCTTATTATGGAACACAAAATCTTTATTTGATGAAAAAAAGCATGAGATGTGAGATATTGTTTGCCTTTCTGAGACAGCATACAATGTCATTTTCATATTACATGAACCAAAAACAATTTTAATTGATAATAATAATAACTTTTATTTATAAACAGTAACCATAGTCACATTATTTGAAATTTCATTGGAGAAAACCAGCTGCCATATAATTCATGTGTTCAGATCTTACAAAGTGACAGTAAATCAGGAACGACAGTAACATCAGGATTATAATGTAAAAACAATCAAAATTGTAAGAGACACAGTGAGATGATTCTTTATGTAAAATAATATAACAAAATATTGTCATGCAGGAGAAAGCCACAGCATGAAAGTAAGTTTTGAGGAGAGACTGAATAGAGGATATTGTTCATTAAAAAGGAGGAGTCAATGCAAAACTCAGATATCTTCCACCTCTACTTATCTGACTGCAGAGAGGAGGACAGAGAACAGTGGACACACAGAGTTTAACATGATGGACTATAGGACAGGACTGCTGCTTTTAACTATCTGCTGGGCAGGTGAAGATTTTCATAGGCCCTAATTTTCAATTGCTTTCATTTGTGTCATCAGCTTATTTAACTGTATATTTTTTTTATCATCCTGACAGGTGTTGATGGTCAGACTCTGACTCAGTCTGAGCCAGTGACTAAAAGGCCTGGAGAATCTCACAGACTGACCTGTACAGCCTCTGGATTCATGTGGCTCACATTCAGCAGCTACCCTATGAGCTGGATCAGACAGGCTCCTGGAAAAGGACTGGAGTGGGTTGCTTACATAAGCACAGACAGTTCTCCTATCCATTACTCCCAGTCAGTCCAGGGTAGATTCACCATCTCCAGAGATGACTCCAGCAGTAAAGTCTATCTACAGATGAACAGTCTGAAGAGCGAGGACACAGCAGTGTATTACTGTGCCAGAGAGACACAGTGAGAGACAATATACAAAAACTAATTCCTCTATTTACCACCATCACTAGGATCATTCAGTTGTCTCTGTATCACTTTTTTTTTTGCAATAATATTAACTAAATTGTCCGTAACAATAAGATGAACTTGGCTCCATATGTCATCATGAGCACATGCATGAAGATCATGCAAAAAAATATATTTTGGTAACACTGAAAAATAGAAAGTTTCCACCTGATTTTCAGATTGTGCGTCCATAGTGTTTTTATGAAAATGACTTTTCTATATAAAAACAACCTTCTCATACAGTCTTGAAGTTAAGACATTTTACAGCCATATGAAAGGAAAAAAATCTTTTCCTGACGCATTTAGATATTTAAGAGGTGAAACCTTGTTGCCACTTTTTCTCTCTTGTTTTTCAAATATCCTCTTACTTGATACATTATTTTTGTATTTCTGCACATTCATCAAGCATTTAACAAAAAACACAGTAAAGGTGACTTGTTCACAAAAGGGCCAAAGACAGCACAACAATCTGCATCTACATCTCTGCTAATTAAGACACAATCATGTCTGTTTATTATGTGGAATGAAGAGAGTCGGAATATGAGTGTAAATTAATGTTGCAGTTTCTTTAATGAAATCACTAGAGGGCAGTCAGCGTCAAGTTTATCTTTCTTCTGTTACTAAAAGGAGACACTCATCTGCTGTTCTCACTGATCTTAACTGACTGATACTCAAACCCTGGACTGAACTAAAGCTTAAAGCTTTAAATACAAATGTTTTTCATATTTGAAGAAATTATGGTGATACTGTATATTAGTGAAGGATCATTGTTATGTTTTGACTGCAGACAACTATCAAAAAAGATGTGAGAGAATAATAAAAGTTTGATGCAATAAAGTTATCTGTGTCTGAATATGAAGGAAATGTAGCTACATCTCTAAATGTGCAGGAATATATGTGTCTTTATTTGGTCTGTGTCACATTTTCATATATATTCCATATAAAATGAATATAACAAACCAAATAAAAAAACAAATTTAAAACACATATAAATCACAAAGCATGATGTTTGATCAGGACTGCTGTTGATTTCTGACACAACAACACAGATGAAGGGACATTGTGTTGAATATTACAAAAAAATAACTTATAAATATATGAGTCACCACTTTGCAGTTTGTCTCACATTTCAGTTCCTGTGCAGCTGTTTCTCAACATCTGCAAACACTGAAACAGCATCAGATTGAAGTTGTGATATTACTTACATGATCCTGGGTACTGTCACTGTATAGTGAGTGAGCAAATGATTTTGAATTAATGCTACAACTGCAAGAAAAGTTGTGCTCATACACTGAGATACTGAACACTGAACTTGACATACACTGAACAGACTCTTCAATTGGCTCCAGTCAGACCAACATTGATGCTTCATATATTTGATTCTATGCAAACTCAGTGAGCTTCCTTGTTACTCAGCTATAAAAACATCACATCAGGCTGTCAGTGGAGTTCACAGCACGTCAGTTTCAACATAAACCATGTTCTCTGTAGCTCTGCTGCTGCTGTTGGCAGCTGGATGTGAGTCTCTCTGGATTTGTCAAAGTCAGCAGTTCTTCTTTTGCTCTATAATTTATAACATTTTTTTGTTTGTTTGTTTTTAACAGGTGTGAAGTGTGAACAGTTGGAACAGCCAGCCTCTGTGACTGTGCAGCCAGGTCAACGTCTGACCATCACCTGTCAGGTCTCTTATACTCTCAGCAGCTATTGGACACATTGGGTCAGACAGCCTGCAGGGAAAGGACTGGAGTGGATTGGATATAGTCGTGTTGGAGGGAGCACATACTACAAAGATTCACTGAAAAACAAGTTCAGTATCAGCTTAGACTCTTCCACGAAAACAGTGACTCTAAACGGACAGAATGTGCAGCCTGAAGACACTGCTGTGTATTACTGTGCCAGAGAGTCACAGTGACACAAAGCATCAGTAGACCTGAACAAAAACCCCTCAGTGCCTGAACACTTGTAACATGAAGCCACCAGAGGAGGAGCCCTCAGACCACTAATGATTTCAACACCAGCTCACTGTTACAGTACAGAGAGAAACAGACTTTAGATTATATAAACGGCTCTTATTTAAATCATTTTAGATATTCTGACATCACAGTCACAAGAACTGATGCAGCATTATATGTATGAATAACCTTTTAAGTGATGACAAATTAAGGTCACAACTTAACTTAGTTTTAAAGCTCATCATCCAACTATAGTAGAAATGGATCAGTCAAAAGTCAGTTTTCTTCCATTATATCATCATTTTTAATTATTTTAAGTTGATATTAGAATTATAACTGTGTTAGTGACTGGCTCAGTATTTAGCCAATTTCATAGCAGTGTTAATTATTCAACATACAGAAAATTCTAAATTGTGTTTGTCAGATATATAAGTTCCACCTTCTCTTTGTGTGTGATGAAGAACAACACATGAACATTTTGTCTTCATTTTGATTCATTAAAATAAACAAAACAAAACACAAAAAAGAAAAAAAAAAGGATGAAGGAAAATGGAAAATATCCCAAACAGAACAAAAACACAGCAAACGACTTACAAGTGTTGGATGTCAGAATTTCCCTCAAAGAAATGTTGAAAAATTCTGTTCTTATTACGGCGTGCAAAATCAAAAGAAAAATTAATCAACCTGCAGGAGAAACATTGAGATGATTCTTTATAAAAAAAGATAGAAAATGAATAAAAATATGTCAGACACAGGAAATTCATATAATAAAATACATGTTGGGGAGAGATTAAACAGAAGACACTCCACATTTAAAAAGGAGGAGTCAATGCAAAACTCAGATATCTTCCACCTCTACTTATCTGACTGCAGAGAGGAGGACAGAGAACAGTGGACACACAGTTTAACATGATGGACTATAGGACAGGACTGCTGCTTTTAACTATCTGCTGGGCAGGTGAAGGTTTTACCTGAACATGAGCTGACACAGGTCTTATTTGTGTTTCTGACATTTCATGGTTTTCTTTGCTGTCTTGACAGGTGTTGATGGTCAGACTCTGACAGAATCTGAACCAGCGAATAAAAGGCCTGGAGAATCTCACAGACTGACCTGTACAGCCTCTGGATTAGACATCAGGGGCTCTTGGATGGCCTGGATCAGACAGGCTCCTGGAAAAGGACTGGAGTGGATTGCTATTATTGAGTATGATAGTGACAACATCTACTATGCTCAGTCAGTCAAAGGCCGGTTCACCATCTCCAGAGACAACAGCAGACAGCAGGTGTATCTGCAGATGAACAGTCTGAAGACTGAAGATTCTGCTGTTTATTATTGTGCTCGAGACACACAGTGACTGGAGTTGGTTGAGCAGCTGTACAAAAACCTACAGTGCTCATTCTTACTGTGCTGAAAGACAACAAGGAAGAATCTTATTCATATTTCTATCTTGTGCTGTTGTATTTTTTTAAATAAAATCTTAAAGAAACAACATTATCTAGCAACAATTAAACACATAAATTAACAAAATATCTTATTTTTTACCACTACTATCTCACATAACAGCCAGAGACAGTGAAACAATCTGCTGAAATCAATGTGCAGTATGATTAAAAGAAATGCTACATGTACATATTTAAGCCACATAAATGTATTTATTATATGACATATGAAGCAGGACACAACACTGTAGTGAAAGATAATGCTGCAGTTCTTCATATAAGAACCTGCTGTTTGTTCTTGTGCCTGAGAGACATTGTGATGAAAGCTGAATGAATAAGTGATACTGCATTGAGACAAAGTTTCACTTCTTGGGCTGATAGAGGAAAAACTATGTCTTACTTTGTAACATTCTTCCTCTGTGAGCAGTAATCCACCTCACTGAGGTGACCAGTCACTTCTTAAGCTGACTAATGAGACTGACAGTGCAGCATGTTGTGTAAATTAAGAAGAGGAGAAACACTGAACAACATCTTTAATGCTGGTGTCTCAGTCTGTTTTGAACTCTCTCTCTCTCTCAGAGTCCAGCACTCCTTCACAAACTCTGACTGCTAAAATGCAAATCCACACACTGATGTACAATCCCCACCCATTCTGTCTACACAGTATATATCCACCATAACAGCCTTTACAGTTTTAGACTCAATCAAGTTCCCACCATGACAGTTGTACAGAGTGTCGTCCTCTTGGCTCTAATTTCAGGTGAGTGAAGTCGGTGTCCTGTGGAGGAGGAGGAGAAGGATCTTTGGATGTCTGCTGGCTCCCTGGTTATCTAAACTCTGTGTGTCTTTCAGCTGCTCAGGGCCAGTCGCTCACCTCCTCAGAGCCAGTGGTCAGCAGAGCTGGAGGATCAGTCACTCTGTCCTGTAAAGTGGAAGGACTGTCTCTGGCTTGGCTGCACTGGATCCGTCAGAAACCAGGGAAAGGACTGGAATGGATCGGACGCATTGATGGTGGAACTGGCACCATATTTGCCCAGAGTCTCCAAGGCCAGTTTTCCATCACCAAAGACACTTCCAGAAATCTTGTGTACTTAGAGGTGAAGAGTGTGAAAGAAGAAGACTCTACAGTTTATTATTGTGCACGAGAGCCACAGTGACACATGAGACTGCAAAGCTGTACAAAAACTGAACCACACTGATGTCTGTATGAGAAGCACTGAAGCATGTCAGGGCTTTGAAAACACAATTTGGAAGACTCACTGTTTACACCATCAGTTGATTCAGTTTAAATGTAAAGATTCTTCAACAAAATGCAAATGAAGGTTGCTCATGAGAGTGTGTGAAATGCTACAGTCAGATGTGTAATGAAATTAAGATATGACATGTAGCTGAACTGTCTTTAGAATTTAGTCTTTAGTGGTGGCAGCATTTATAAACTGTGTTTTAATGATTTAAAATTGATTTTTCCATCTTTAAATATTGTGCATGAGATTCATTCACAAGAAAAAAATCAAAATTACAAGACACAAGCAGCACAGCAAAAATTAAATGGAAAAATAAATTCCATTACTGCAAAACAAAATGTCAATTTTCATGTTGTCATGTCAGGTGACATGAAATGTTTGCCTTTTTCAAATCAAGCCTTCAAGATGATTTTCATACTACATGCACTGAAACATTTTTCTTATATATTTATAAAAAGTCGCAATTTTCCATGATTTGTACATTGAATTGGGCGCCTCACAGCAAAAAAAAGAAGTTCAAAGAGACTTACAGTAAAACAAGGATAATAACATCAAGTTGTCGTGGACAAAAACCTACAGTATCTTCCAGGCTGCACAAGCATTGAGAATTTATGATAAATTTGTTTATATCATTAGTATCAATGTAATTTACATTAAAATACATTACATCATGTTGTTAATTATTATATTCTGTATTGTATGTCTTTTGATATCCTATAGTTTCCATTAGAAACATTTCCTGTATGAAACCATGAATTCATCTTCACTGCATTATGAAGTCCTGAAAACTGAGGGATATTCTTTCTAAACATAAAATATATACAGTAGAGAGGTTCTTCATATTGTATAGCAAATACAGTGATCATGTCATAAATATCATGATATAAAATATTGACAGTAAAACAAAGTTAGCAATGGTTGCATGCAAATGCTTGAATATGGATCAAATGTAAAGCAGAGGTGATTTGTTGTCACTCTGCAGATATAATAAGACTGAACAGACTCTTCTATTGGCTCCAGTCAGACCAACATTGATGCTTCATATGTTTGATTCTATGCAAACTCAGTGAGCTTCCTTGTTACTCAGCTATAAAAATCACATCAGGCTGTCAGTGGAGTTCACAGCACGTCAGTTTCAACATAAACCATGTTCTCTGTAGCTCTGCTGCTGCTGTTGGCAGCTGGATGTGAGTCTCTCTGGATTTGTCAAAGTCAGCACTTCTTCTTTTGCTCTATAATTTATAACATGTTTTTGTTTGTTTGTTTGTTTTTAACAGGTGTGAAGTGTGAACAGTTGACACAGCCAGCGTCTGTGACTGTGCAGCCAGGTCAACGTCTGACCATCACTTGTCAGGTCTCTATTCTGTTAGTGGCTACTGGACAGCTTGGATCAGACAGCCTGCAGGGAAAGGACTGGAGTGGATTGGAATGAAATATACTGGAGGCACTCACTACAAAGATTCACTGAAGAATAAGTTCAGTATCAGCTTAGACTCTTCCAGCAACACAGTGACTCTAAACGGACAGAATGTGCAGCCTGAAGACACTGCTGTGTATTACTGTGCCAGAGAGCCACAGTGACACAAAGCATCATTAGACCTGAACAAAAACCCCTCAGTGCCTGAACACTTGTAACATGAAGCCACCAGAGGAGGAGCCCTCAGACCACTAATGATTTCAACACCAGCTCACTGTTACAGTACAGAGAGAAACACACTTTAGATTTTTTGATCTAATGTAACAGCAACTATTTTCATCATATTTAATTCTGTGTAATCATTTTTACGGACACGTCATGATACTGTAACAATTCACCATGTAATAAAATCAACCAAAGGAAAAGTTACAACGCTACTATCAAATGTTAGGGGCGGATCAGGTGCGCGGTGTTTAACACACACAAGAGAGATTAATTAATCGGCTTCATCACAAAAAAACACATTCTCACACTTTGTGGTTTTAAAAAATTCAGGAAAAAAAAAGAAAATTGACGAATGAGGCACATATAGTTGAATTAATAATCAATCTTTAATGCAATAAATTAAATCATGTCCGCGTCCGGACGGAAATAACACCAAACAATAGCGGCGTGGTCGCCGGTTCAACAAACAATTCAGAGGTTAACAAACACTTTTTCCTCGATATCCAAAATTCTCAACGTCCACAAAAATAACCCGAATAATCCCACAGTCAATCAAAGTCCCAGAAGCCGGCAAAAATGAAAAAATATATATAGGCCTATTAAAGGGATGGTTCGAGCACAATGAAGCGCCGCAGTTCACAAAAATAGACAAAGAACCACGTAATCTCACCACTCGTCCCGCTTGGCAGAAAGGTTGTGTCTTGAAATAATCCAACAAGGAACAAAAAAATAATCCACGGAATTTGTTTTAATCCTAAAAGACATGAAAACTCCTCACACACATCCAAACGCCGACTGATCATTGTTCTTCCCAGTCCATGCGTCACTTCCCCTTATAAACTTTTGACGCATCAACATAATATTTCAGTCCATACAATACCTGTGTACATATAAATGGCATCTGATAACATTCACCATACAGCATTTACAGATGTGACAGCAGAACATAAAAAATAATGAATTTTCCCATCAATAGATGCCTTGTGGAAAGTAGAACCAGGCGACCTTTACAATATGTATATGAATCTGTCAAGTGATGAAACAACTTTAGCTGACAACTTGGTTTAAATAGCTTGTGACAGGACAATAAAAGTAAATCCTCAAACATCAGTGTCTCTTTCATGACATCTTTATCTAAAACACCTGCAGTTATTACCTGTATCATAATTTAATTAGTCTTGAGCCAACTTCATGGTGATTTTAATGAGTTCAATTCTACAAAGAGATATTTTACTCAACAATCTAAAAGGTGTATTCTCTTTGTGTGAGATGAAGAACAACACCTGAACATCTCATCTTTATTTTGATTCATTCAAATAAACCTTTATTGTCATCAGTATGTAAATCAGCCTCCTTGTGTGTTGCCTCATAAAGAAGTGAAGTGAAGTGTGTGTGTGTCAGTGAGAGGACAGAAGAGCTCACATCAGTTCAGCTTCAACATCAACCATGTTCTCTGTAGCTCTGATACTGCTGCTGGCAGCTGGATCCTGTGAGGAGCTTTCAGTGGATTCACACTAATAAACACATTAGAAAACACTGAATAGTCAGATGAATGATGGAGATAATGTTGATTTGTGTTTCCACAGGTGTGAACAGTATTGATCTCATCCAGCCAGACTCAATGGTTGTGCAGCCTGGACAGTCTTTGACCATCACCTGTCAGGTCTCTGGTTATTCTTTGACTGATAACAGCTATGCAACAGGTTGGATCAGGCAGCGTGAAGGAAAACCAATGGACTGGATTTCTCATCAGTGGGGAGGGAGTAGTGGCAGCCTTTATGAAAATGCTGCTCTGAATAACAAGTTCAGCTACAGCAGAGACACTTCTGCCAGCAGAGTGACATTAACAGGACAGAATCTGCAGCCTGAGGACACAGCTGTGTATTACTGTGTGCGTCGGCCCACAGTGATACAAACCACCAACAGACCTGCACAAATACCCAGCAACCATGTGACTCAACCACACACACATGCTGATAATGAAAGATAAATATAAAGAATGTCATTGGCAGTTTGTCCCTGAAATAATTTACTCTTTTATTTGTGTAAAGTGATACATATAACAACAACAACAACAACAACAACAACAACAAAAACTTATAATAATGATAGCAGTAGTAGTATTCTAGTAAACAAAAGTCTATTAAATAAAGTAAGTTAAAAAATGGCTCCCTCTGTGTTAGGAAAGTTTTCAGGTGCTTAGTGTTTCACATTTTGCCAGCTCTGGTAGAAAGACACCACAAAGACACCATCAGCAACTCTCCTAATTTGTAACTCAACAACTGATATAGTTTTACACACCTATTTGTCTCACTATATTTGCCTGGAGTTTATTATGTGTAGCCTTTGCCTGGTGTGGCTTTGCTCTTTGTCCAGGTAGGCTGGCTCATGTTATTCTGTTGACTTCAGGCAGCTTCTGTTTGTCTGCTGCTGATAGACAACAACTACCTCACATAAAAAGAGGTGTAAATAAACAAGAATAAAATGCATGATGTTTTTCATTTTCAAATATCCAAAGCTAATAAAAGAAGTTCAGAGCTGTAATGATGAACAATAATTAAAATGTTAGTCCTCTAAACATGTGTGACAACGTGCATTTTCTGCTGTGAGGAGCACAGGGCTTTAAACAACTCTCTAACCTTTACTGAATGTTAAAAGTATCGACCATCCCTGTTTTAAAACTCTAGAGTGCAGACAAGATCTGGCTTTAACACTTGTCCTAGTGACATCTATAAACAGGAAGAAATGACAGAGAAGGAAAGAAGTGATTGTTTTTACTTAATTGTTTTCAGCTCTTAATGTGCCAGATATTAATGTCCTCCTCCTAATGATCACCTGTTACCAACCTTTCTGCCATGAAATAACCATAAATCTGTCACAATGCCAAATCCAGGCGTGTTGTGCATCACTGTGAGGAGGAGTCAATGCAAAACTCAGATATCTTCCACCTCTACTTATCTGACTGCAGAGAGGAGGACAGAGAACAGTGGACACACAGTTTAACATGATGGACTATAGGACAGGACTGCTGCTTTTAACTATCTGCTGGGCAGGTGAAGGTTTTACCTGATCTTGAGCTGACACAGTTCTCATTTGTGTTTCTGGCATTTCATGGTTTTCTTTGCTGTCTTGACAGGTGTTGATGGTCAGACTCTGACAGAATCTGAACCAGTGATTAAAAGGCCTGGAGAATCTCACAGACTGACCTGTACAGCCTCTGGATTGGATTTTGATAACTACTGGATGAACTGGGTCAGACAGGCTGCTGGAAAAGGACTGGAGTGGGTTGCCATAATCAGATATGACAGTGCTGAGATCTACTACTCTCAGTCAGTTCAAGGCCGGTTCACCATCTCCAGAGACAACAACGTTGATCAAGTGTATCTGCAGATGAACAGTCTGAAGACTGAAGATTCTGCTGTTTATTATTGTGCTCGACAGCCATAGTGACTGGAGTTGGTTGAGCAGCTGTACAAAACCTACAGTGCTCATTCTTTAGGGGCTGGTAGAGCTTAACCATGTTATATTTTCATGACATTAAATTGTTTGTTGTGTGGTTGCTAAGTTATTGAATGCTTTTCTGAACCATGAATATGTTACATTTGTACAACTCACATGTGGCAGAAATGTTGAAACTTTACAGTCTTTATTTTTCACTTTTTAATTTCAAGCTATTGTTAAAATTTGGTTTCATGTGGTTAGGTTTAGGCAGGTTGAAGAAATGTCCAGAAAAGATGTGAGACAATACTGACAGTTTGTTGCAATAAAGGAATGTGCATATATATGTGACACAATCTCACAGATGAAGGTAATCAGATTAACACAAAAAGTAACTCAGAAATGTAAAAACTACCAAAGTTTTCACCACCATTAAAATATTTATTTTACTGCAGTTTGTGAAACATTTCAGTTCCTGAGCAGCTGTTTTCCAACAACTACAAACACTGAAACTGTTAAAAAGAATTTATTCAAACCAGCCGCATCAGACTGAAGTTTTTATACTATTTAATTGTCATGATTCTGGCTACCGTCACTTTATGTCTGTGTACAGCAAATACAGTAATCATGTCAGTACAGTAAGTGAACCAGTAAATGAATTAATAAATGCAGTAAGTAGATGATACAAAATATTGACAGTAAAACAAAGTTAGCAATGGTTGCATGCAAATGCTGGAATATGGATCAAATGTAAAGCAGAGTTGATTTGTTGTGACTCTGCAGATATAATAACACTGAACAGACTCTTCTATTGGCTCCAGTCAGACCAACATTGATGCTTCATATGTTTGATTCTATGCAAAGTCAGTGAGCGTCCTTGTTACTCAGCTATAAAAACATCATCAGGCAGTCAGTGGAGTTCACAGCACGTCAGTTTCAACATAAACCATGTTCTCTGTAGCTCTGCTGCTGCTGTTGGCTGCTGGATGTGAGTCTCTCTGGATTTGTCAAAGTCAACACTTCTTCTTTCTTAATTTCAACATTTGTTACAGATAATTTACTCTTTTAACAGGTGTGAAGTGTGAACAGTTGACACAGCCAGCCTCTGTGACTGTGCAGCCAGGTCAACGTCTGACCATCACCTGTCAGGTCTCTTATTCTGTGAGTAGCTACTGGACAGTTTGGATCAGACAGCCTGCAGGGAAAGGACTGGAGTGGATTGGAATGGAAAGAGTTGGACAGACCTCATACTACAAAGATTCACTGAAGAACAAGTTCAGTATCAGCTTAGACTCTTCCAGCAACACAGCGACTCTAAACGGACAGAATGTGCAGCCTGAAGACACTGCTGTGTATTACTGTGCCAGACACACACACTGGTTCAAAGAAGCAGAGAGGCTGTACAAAAACTCCACAGACTTTTTTTTCACAAAGACCTACAGGTGGCAGTCGAAGATAAGACTTGGCACAACACAAACTAAGACACTATGAAAGACACAGCAGATGTTGTGGTTTGTTACATCCTGTTTTTCAATGTAATTGTTAATAATGTTCCCATTATTGATTTTTAACAGTGCTGAGAATATATTTGGACAATATATCCAGGATATGGATGGTTAAACAAATGCTGCCAAAGAGAATGATAAATACCTCTAATCTGAATATAATAAAAGTCACAGTTGAATAACTTGAAAAGAATCTGCATCATTAAAATATATACGATCATGATGTAAAATGATATAACTCACAGTGATGTGATGACAAAACCATTGACTGTATATCTATCTCTATAAACTGTCTGTGTACAAAACATTACAAATGTTCTCCTTTCACTCACTGAGACTATGAAACATAGAAATATTTCATTTGTATTCTGCGAATAAAATGGGATGTTCTGTTTATTTGGCTTAACAACTGTGAAAAAAGTGCTTATAATGGTGGGGAAACCAGTGATTTTTAGAAACTGCATTCACATTTCAAAAAAACTCCACAACATGCTTCGTTTTACAGTGGATTACAGTTTTATTATCAAATTATTCCATCCATGTTTTCTGAATCACAAAAATCATATGGCCTTAGAGATGAAGAACAACACCTCCAGTCAGCTGATTTACTATCATCACTACTGTATGTAAATCAGCCTCCTTGTGTGTTGCCTCGTAAAGAAGTGAAGTGTGTGTGTCAGTGAGAGGACAGAAGAGCTCACATCAGTTCAGCTTCAACATCAACCATGTTCTCTGTAGCTCTGATACTGCTGCTGGCAGCTGGATCCTGTGAGGAGCTTTCAGTGGATTCACACTAATAAACACATTAGAAACACTGAATAGTCAGATGAATGATGGAGATAATGTTGATTTGTGTTTCCACAGGTGTGAACAGTATTGATCTCATCCAGCCAGACTCAATGGTTGTGCAGCCTGGACAGTCTTTGACCATCACCTGTCAGGTCTCTGGTTATTCTTTGACTGATGACAGCTATGCAACAGGTTGGATCAGACAGCGTGAAGGAAAATCAATGGACTGGATTATACATCGAAGGGGTGGAGGAGGCTTTTACCGAAACACTCCTCTGAATAACAAGTTCCTTTACCACACACACACTTCTGCCAGCAGAGTGACATTAACAGGACAGAATCTGCAGCCTGAGGACACAGCTGTGTATTACTGTGTGCGTGCTCCACAGTGATACAAACCACCAACAGACCTGCACAAATACCCAGCAACCATGTGACTCAACACTAACATGTTTCAGTCGGAGAACGAGTCCATGAATTCAACTTCAGTCTATTTTGATACAAGTCATGTGACAGCCATCAAAACCTTGCTGCATATTAGTGTTGATATAATGCTCCCTGTATATACTTCACATTAGTGCTGATCATTAATTAACTCCAGTGAGACAGATCACCATGATCAGGTCTTTTCTCTCATTTGTTGACCTGGAGAAGGTCCCTAGGTTTTATCTCCTCCAAGCTTGGCTTTTAAATGTTGCCACTGGGATTTTAATACACTCTATCAAAAGTGAACATGTCACACCAGACCCTGCTGCCCTTCAATAGTTACTCATCGTATCTACAACTGATTTAAAGATGTTACTGTTTATTTTAAAGCCTTCATGATCAGGATCCTGCTGTTATCTGTGATGTGCTGATTCCAAATTCAAACCTGATCACTGCTTGAGATCTTCAGGCAGAGCCTTTCTGTCATGTCTCTGTTAAGCATCTGTTTTTATTTCTTATGATTCATGTCTTGTATTTCCTGTTTTATTTTGAAGATCACTCACCCCTGTCTCTGTTTCAGGTTCGTGTCCTGTCCCTTCCCCCCGTCATGTGCGCACCTGTCCCTGATTGTGCCTTCCCACTCGTGTCTCCAATCACTCCCCATTACCTCTTGTATTTTACCTCTTGTCTCTCTCTGTCTCGTCGCCAGTTCGTTGATTTCATAGTCACGTCCCAGCATTATTCTTGTCTTGTGTTCTAGTGTTATTCTGACCCTGTTTGTTTCCCGACCTTGCCTTTGCCTCACGTTTTGGATACCTCTGCCTCGTCTTCAGCCTTCCTGTGTAACGAACCCGGTCTGTTATTAAACAACGATTTTTTGGAACTCCCTCGTTTCTGAGTCATGCATTTGGGTCCTCTGGTTTTGTTCATGACACTTTCTAGTTGATCCAAAATCACCTTTTCAAGAACTTTTTTGTTGAATTCATACATTTATAATGTACAGTGAGAGATGTGACATAAGCTAAATTAATTTGATTCCCCTAAATTTGAACAGTCTTTAGATGTTGGATTCTGTGCTCTGAAATTTAGTTGTTTAAGACCTGATTATTAGTTCAATATTATAATAGATCAGAATAATTGGCTTTAAATCAACAGATTAATTCAAAATAAATGCACAGAAATTCTGCTCTTATTATGGAACACAAAATCTTTATTTGATGAAAAAAAATCATGAGATGTGAGATGTTGTTTGCCTTTCTGAGACAGCATATAATGTCATTTTCATATTACATGAACCAAAAACAATTTTAATTGATAATAATAACTTTTATTTATAAATAGTAACCATAGTCACATTATTTGAAATTTCATTGGAGAAAACCAGCTGCCATATAAATACATGTGACAGTGACAGTTAATCAAGAACGACAGTAACATCGGGATCATAAAAAACAATCAAAATTGGAAGAGATACAGTGAAATGATTCTTTATGTAAAATAATATAACAAAATATTGTCATGCAGGAGAAAGCCACAGCATGAAAATAAGTTTTAAGGAGAGATTGAAAAGAGGAGGAGTCAATGCAAAACTCAGATATGTTCCACCTCTACTTATCTGACTGCAGAGAGGAGGACAGAGAACAGTGGACACACAGTTTAACATGATGGACTATAGGACAGGACTGCTGCTTTTAACTATCTGCTGGGCAGGTGAAGATTTTCACTTGATGTTAATCTGGTATATTTCAGTTGAGCTACCGAAGTAATGAACAACATGCATATCTTTATTCTCTTGACAGGTGTTGATGGTCAGACTCTGACAGAATCTGAACCAGTGATTAAAAGGCCTGGAGAATCTCACAGACTGACCTGTACAGCCTCTGGATTTAACTTTGGTGGCTACTACATGGCCTGGATCAGACAGGCTCCTGGAAAAGGACTGGAGTGGGTCGCTACTATCAGTGATAGCAGTGGCAGCATCTACTACTCTCAGTCAGTCAAAGGCCGGTTCACCATCTCCAGAGACAACAGCAGAAAGCAGGTGTATCTGCAGATGAACAGTCTGAAGACTGAAGATTCTGCTGTTTATTATTGTGCTCGACAGCCACAGTGACTGGAGTTGGTTAAGCAGCTGTACAAAAATCTACAGTAACCCCTCTGACTGGGCTGATAAACAACAACTGTCTTTGCTTTGGAAATGACTGCATGTGCTAATTTACGAGCAGTATACAGAATCAGGGGCTGAAGGTGCAGACTCTGACCAAGGCACAATGAATGCACTAAAACACTGAATATGATACTAAGATAGGGAGAAAAGAATAAACCTGATCATGAGACACCACTTTGATCCAACCGTAATTATAAAACTGGAACAGCAGGACTTCTGAACACTTCACCCAGAGTCCCACAGGACTTGGAATTGGCTGGATCTGAAGATAAATAGAAACTTGAAATGTTCACAATCCAAAACATGTTGAAAACAGTGATTAATATTAACTTCATGTTAACACTAAAGCCATTTTGTGGCCATTTACCATTTAAGTTTTTTCTGTTTAAACCTGCAAACCAGAAGCATGAAACAAAAACAAATAAAACAAAATTAATACTTGAATATTTTCTGAAAATGCAGGACATTTGGAAAATGTTACATGTCAGTGGGTAATGAACTTAACATAACACATGTGAAACAGAGGTGATTTGTTGTCACTCTGCAGATATAATAACACTGAACAGACTCTTCTATTGGCTCCAGTCAGACCAACATTGATGCTTCATATGTTTGATTCTATGCAAACTCAGTGAGCTTCCTTGTTACTCAGCTATAAAAACATCACATCAGGCTGTCAGTGGAGTTCACAGCACGTCAGTTTCAACATAAACCATGTTCTCTGTAGCTCTGCTGCTGCTGTTGGCAGCTGGATGTGAGTCTCTCTGGATTTGTCAAAGTCAACTGTTCTTCTTTTGTTTACTTGATCATTTGTTACAGATAATTTTCTCTTTTTAACAGGTGTGAAGTGTGAACAGTTGACACAGCCAGCCTCTGTGACTGTGCAGCCAGGTCAACGTCTGACCATCACCTGTCAGGTCTCTTATTCTGTGAGCAGCTACTGGACAGCCTGGATCAGACAGCCTGCAGGGAAAGGACTGGAGTGGATTGGATATAGTCTTGCTGGAGGGAGCACACACTATAAAGATTCACTGAAGAACAGGTTCAGTATCAGCTTAGACTCTTCCAGCAACACAGTGACTCTAAACGGACAGAATGTGCAGCCTGAAGACACTGCTGTGTATTACTGTGCCAGAGACACACAGTGACACAAAGCATCAGTAGACCTGAACAAAAACCCCTCAGTGCCTGAACACTTGTAACATGAAGCCACCAGAGGAGGAGCCCTCAGACCACTAATGATTTCAACACCAGCTCACTGTTACAGTTAAAGGAAAAGAGTCTTTAGATTTTATAAACCATTCTTCATGAACTCTAACAGTTTTTTATTAATCTAAATACTCTGACATCACCAGTGATGGAATAAATTCAGCTGATGACTTTTAAAAACTTGTCATCTATCTATAGTAGAGATGAATCCTCAAACACAGTTTCTCCTTCCCAAAACAAACAAAAATAACACATGCAGTTATTTTAAGAATCATAACTGCATCAGTAACTACATCAATAGTCTTTAGACAACTCAATAGTCAAATTACCGAAAAGTTTGTTTTCATCAACAATGCAAAGTGTCCAATCCGTTTAAAGTTGTAATGATTGAAACATGTTAGTAAAGACTTCAATAGAAGAATATCCATTTCTGTTTCACCCTTCCATCTACCTATAGCTGTGCTTGCTCATTCTTGAAGGGTGCAAGAGGCTTCAAACAATCACAGGTAACAATGAGTGAGAGGCGCAGTACAGGTCGCCAATGACAGGACTCAATCACATTCTATTTTCATCAAACAAAAACTGAATGCCAAGAGTAATGTAATTGTACTGTCCCTGTGAGGAGGAGTCAATGCAAAACTCAGATATCTTCCACCTCTACTTATCTGACTGCAGAGAGGAGGACAGAGAACAGTGGACACACAGTTTAACATGATGGACTATAGGACAGGACTGCTGCTTTTAACTATCTGCTGGGCAGGTGAAGATTTTACCTGATCTTGAGCTGACACAGTTCTCATTTGTGTTTCTGACATTTCATGGTTTCCTTGCTGTCTTGACAGGTGTTGATGGTCAGACTCTGACAGAATCTGAACCAGTGATTAAAAGCCTGGAGAATCTCACAGACTGACCTGTACAGCCTCTGGATTTAACTTTGGTGGCTACTGGATGGCCTGGATCAGACAGCCTCCTGGAAAAGGACTGGAGTGGGTCGCTCAGATTCAAGTTACAAGCACTTACTACTCTCAGTCAGTCAAAGGCCGGTTCACCATCTCCAGAGACAACAGCAGACAGCAGGTGTATCTGCAGATGAACAGTCTGAAGACTGAAGATTCTGCTGTTTATTATTGTGCTCGAGACACACAGTGACTGGAGTTGGTTGAGCAGCTGTACAAAAACCTACAGTGCTCATTCTTACTGTGCTGAAAGACAACAAGGAAGAATCTTATTCATATTTCTCTCTTGTGCTGTTGTATTTTTTTTTAAATAAAAATTTTAAAGAAACAACATTATCTAGCAACAATTAAACACATAAATTAAACAAAATATCTTATTTTTTACCACTACTATCTCACATAACAGCCAGAGACAGTGAAACAATCTGCTGAAATCAATGTGCAGTATGATTGAAAGAAATGCTACATGTACATATTTAAGCCACATAAATGTCTTTATTATATGACATATGAAGCAGGACACAACATTGTAGTGAAAGATAATGCTGCAGTTCTTCATATAAGAACCTGCTGTTTGTTCTTGTGCCTGAGAGACATTGTGATGAAAGCTGAATGAATAAGTGATACTGCAACGAGACAAACTTTCACTTCTTGGGCTGATAGAGGAAAAACTATGTCTTACTTTGTAACATTCTTCCTCTGTGAGCAGTAATCCACCTCACTGAGGTGACCAGTCACTTCTTAAGCTGACTAATGAGACTGACAGTGCAGCATGTTGTGTCAATTAAGAAGAGCAGAAACACTGAACAACAGCTTTAATGCTGGTGTCTCAGTCTGTTTTGAACTGTCTCTCTCTCAGAGTCCAGCACTCCTTCACAAACTCCAACTGCTAAAATGCAAATCCACACACTGATGTACAATCCCCACCCATTCTGTCTACACAGTATATATCCAGCATAACAGCCTTTACAGATTTAGACTCAATCAAGTTCCCACCATGACAGTTGTACAGAGTGTCGTCCTCTTGGCTCTAATTTCAGGTGAGTGAAGTCGGTGTCCTGTGGAGGAGGAGAGAAGGATCTTTGGATGTCTGCTGGCTCCCTGGTTATCTAAACTCTGTGTGTCTTTCAGCTCAGGGCCAGTCGCTCACCTCCTCAGAGCCGGTGGTCAGCAGAGCTGGAGGATCAGTCACTCTGTCCTGTAAAGTGGAAGGACTGTCTCTGGCTTGGCTGCACTGGATCCGTCAGAAACCAGGGAAAGGACTGGAATGGATCGGACGCATTGATAGTGGAACTGGCACCATATTTGCCCAGAGTCTCCAAGGCCAGTTTTCCATCACCAAAGACACTTCCAGAAATCTTGTGTACTTAGAGGTAAAGAGTGTGAAAGAAGAAGACTCTGCAGTTTATTATTGTGCACGAGAGCCACAGTGACACATGAGACTGCAAAGCTGTACAAACACTGAACAACACTGATGTCTGTATGAGAAGCACTGAAGCATGTCAGGGCTTTGAAAACACAATTCGAAAGACTCACTGTTTACACCATCAGCTGATTCAGTTTAAATTTAAAGATTCTTCAACAAAATGCAAATGAAGGTTGCTCATGAGAGTGTGTGAAAAATTCTACAATCAGATGTGCAATGAAATTAAGATATGACATGTAGCTGAACTGTCTTTGTTATTTAGTCTTTAGTGGTGGCAGCATTTATACCTTGTGTTTTAGTGGTTTAAAATTGATTTTTCTCATCTTTAAATATTGTGCATGAGATTTATTCACAAAAAAAAAAAACAATCAAAATTACAAGACACAAGCAGTAGCACAGCAAAAATTAAATGGAAAAATAAATTCCATTACTGCAAAACAAAATGTCAATTTTCATGTTGTCATGTCAGGTGACATGAAATGTTTGCCTTTTACAAATCAAGCCTTCAAGATGATTTTCATACTACATGCACTGAAACATTTTTTTCTTATATATTTATAAAAAGTCGCAATTTTCCATGATTTGTACATTGAATTGGGCGCCTCACAGCAAAAAAAAGAAGTTCAAAAGAGACTTACAGTAAAACAAGGATAATAATGACATCAAGATGTCGTGGACAAAAACCTACAGTATCTTCCAGGCTGCACAAGCATTGAGAATTTATGATAAATTTGTTTATATCATTAGTATCAATGTAATTTACATTAAAATACATTACATCATGTTGTTAATTATTATATTCTGTATTATATGTCTGTATTATATTACTTTTGATATCCTATAGTTTCCATTAGAAACATTTCCTGTATGAAACCATGAATTCATCTTCCCTGCATTATGAAGTCCTGAAAACTGAGGGATATTATTTCTAAACATAAAATATATACAGTAGAGAGGTTTTTCATATTGTACAGCAAATACAGTGATCATGTCATAAATATCATGATATAAAATATTGACAGTAAAACAAAGTTAGCAATGGTTGCATGCAAATGCTTGAATATGGATCAAATGTAAAGCAGAGGTGATTTGTCGTCACTCTGCAGATATAATAAGACTGAACAGACTCTTCTATTGGCTCCAGTCAGACCAACATTGATGCTTCATATGTTTGATTCTATGCAAACTCAGTGAGCTTCCTTGTTACTCAGCTATAAAAACATCACATCAGGCTGTCAGTGGAGTTCACAGCACGTCAGTTTCAACATAAACCATGTTCTCTGTAGCTCTGCTGCTGCTGTTGGCAGCTGGATGTGAGTCTCTCTGGATTTGTCAAAGTCAGCACTTCTTCTTTTGTAAATTTCATCATCTGTTACAGATAATTTTCTCTTTTTAACAGGTTTGAAGTGTGAACAGTTGACACAGCCAGCCTCTGTGACTGTGCAGCCAGGTCAACGTCTGACCATCACCTGTCAGGTCTCTTATTCTGTGGGCAGCCACTACACAGCTTGGATCAGACAGCCTGCAGGGAAAGGACTGGAGTGGATTGGATATAGTCGTGTTGGAGGGAGCACACACTATAAAGATTCACTGAAGAACAAGTTCAGTATCAGCTTAGACTCTTCCAGCAACACAGCGACTCTAAACGGACAGAATGTGCAGCCTGAAGACACTGCTGTGTATTACTGTGTCAGACAGACCCACAGTGACACAAAGCATCAGTAGACCTGAACAAAAACCCCTCAGTGCCTGAACACTTGTAACATGAAGCCACCAGAGGAGGAGCCCTCAGACCACTAATGATTTCAACACCAGCTCACTGTTACAGTACAGAGAGAAACAGACTTTAGATTTTATAAATGGTTCTTATTTAAATCATTTTAGATATTCTGACATCACAGTCACAAGAACTGATGCAGCATTATATGCATAAATAACCTTTTAAGTGATGACAAATTAAGGTCACAACTTAACTTAGTTTAAAAGCTCATCATCTTACTATAGTAGAAATGGATCAGTCAAAAGTCAGTTTTCTTCCATAATATCATCATTTTTAGTTATTTTACGTTGATATTAGAATTATAACTTCATTTAGATTGTAAACTTGTTGCATGTCATGGTTTACTTGCTGTCTTGACAGGTGTTGATGGTCAGACTCTGATTCAGTCTGAACCAGTGGTTAAAAGGCCTGCAGGCCTATTCATAAATTACAAAAGAAAAAGCACCCAAGCAGTCCAATCAGCTGTATCCTTACTGTGCTGAGGAGTCAATACAAAACCCTGTTTATAGAATTCACTAATAGAGGCCATTTCTTGTTCATGGTAGACAGAAGAAAAGTTATGCATTTAATGCATCTGTGTAGATGTCATCTGACTTCCACTGCAGCCAACATCAGTATAGAAGAGAGTTAGATTGGCTTGATTTTCCCTGAATACAAGATGTATATGACATGTTTTAATAATTTACTTTTGTGTATTGTGATGCCCAGAGAGGATGGGGCGAAATGTGCCCTGTTACCATGTAATGGGATGGAAAATAACATCTGATAACTTCATGATAACTTAAACAGTAGCTCTGCCTCTTCACAAACACAAAACAAACTATGTAAATAACTTTTTTGTAATTTAACCAAAAAGCTCTTCATTGCACCATTAGTTAAAGATTGTCGTTGTCCCGTTATCTTCCATTGGAGCAGAAATTAGTTGCCAGGATATTAATATTTTACAGTTTCCCGTGTCGTTCTTCTAGAAATACTCTACTTATGGAAATGTATGTGTGTCACATGTTCCCTGTTTAAACCCACAGAGGGAGGTCTATGCAAACTCTTCCTCTCTTATAAACACACCATCAGCAACTTGTGGCAGATCACTGGGACAGTTTGATATATTTCTGAAACACTCAGATCAGAAAGCACTGAACTACAGTGTTTATCACAGAATGGAAAATACAGTTATCTGGAGTTTGTTATTTGTAGTTATTATTCATGGTGAGAAACTTAAATCTGCTTTACTGATTTTATAAATGTGCAACCTGTGATTATACAAGTTTGATTGATAATGATTGTTTCTTTACTTATAGGAGTTTGGAGTGAGATCAAACTGGACCAGTCTTCCTCTGAGGTGAAAAGACCTGGAGAGACAGTGAAGATGTCATGTATCATTTCTGGTTTTGACATGACAGACTACGATATGCACTGGATACGACAGAGGCCAGGGAATGCTCTGGAGTGGATTGGGTGGATGAACACAGGCAGAAACTCTGCTAGCTATGGCAGCTCCTTTCAAAGCCGTTTCATCATGACTGAAGATGTGCCCAGCAGCACTCAGTACCTCGAGGTCAAGAGCCTGACAGCAGAAGATTCTGCTGTTTACTTCTGTGCTCGACAAAGCACAGTGACTGAAGACAGTGAAACAGCTGCACAAAAACCTCCACAGACAACAAACAGCAATGTGATCTTAATGACATCAGAGTTTTCTCACCACCTGCAAAAGCACTTTGATATATCCACATTAGATTTCTGTAGATTTGACTGTAAACTCATCAGTTCCCTCAAAGATCACCCCCTCAATAAAAAAAAACACAAGTAAAGCACATCAGAACAACGTTTGATCACATAAATTGGCTGGATCTGAAGATCAATAGAAACCTGAAATGTTCACAATCCAAAACATGTTGAAAACAGTGATTAATGTTAACTTCATGTTAACACTAAAGCCGTTTTGTGGCCATTTACCATTTAAGTTTTTTCTGTTTAAACCTGCAAACCAGAAGCATCAGTACTATATATTCAGGCATGCATTTTGTACCATAAAACAAAATTAACACTTGAATATTTTCTGTAAATGCAGGACATTTGGAAAATGTTACATGTCAGTGAGTAATGAATTAAATTATCACAAGTGATTTGTTGTCACTCTGCAGATATAATAACACTGAACAGACTCTTCTATTGGCTCCAGTCAGACCAACATTGATGCTTCATATGTTTGATTCTATGCAAACTCAGTGAGCTTCCTTGTTACTCAGCTATAAAAACATCACATCAGGCTGTCAGTGGAGTTCACAGCACGTCAGTTTCAACATAAACCATGTTCTCTGTAGCTCTGCTGCTGCTGTTGGCAGCTGGATGTGAGTCTCTCTGGATTTGTCAAAGTCAGCACTTCTTCTTTTGTTAATTTCATCATTTCTTACAATTACCTTTTTTTTTTAACAGGTGTGAAGTGTGAACAGTTGACACAGCCAGCCTCTGTGACTGTGCAGCCAGGTCAACGTCTGACCATCACCTGTCAGGTCTCTTATTCTGTGAGCGGCTACTGGACACATTGGATCAGACAGCCTGCAGGGAAAGGACTCGAGTGGATTGGAGCAGCAGCTGGATCCAGTACAGCTTACAAAGATTCACTGAAGAACAAGTTCAGTATCAGCTTAGACTCTTCCACGAAAACAGCGACTCTAAACGGACAGAATGTGCAGCCTGAAGACACTGCTGTGTATTACTGTGCTGGAGAGCCACAGTGACACAAAGCATCAGTAGACCTGAACAAAAACCCCTCAGTGCCTGAACACTTGTAACATGAAGCCACCAGAGGAGGAGCCCTCAGACCACTAATGATTTCAACACCAGCTCACTGTTACAGTAAAGAGAGAAACAGACTTTAGATCTTAAATACTCTGATACTTTTATATCGGTGTCTGTAGATATTACCTTTTAAATTACAGAATAAATTCATATTACCGCTTGATTTTAAAAGTGTGTGATATAAATACAGTACTATATACCCCTATAAAGTCAGATTCTCTTCCATTATATCTGTTACAAAAAATATACATTGATTATGTGAATTATAACTACATCAGTGATTGAATTGAAAGTGTTTATCCAACTTCATGGTGATAATAATCATTCAAAATACAGAAAAGTTGGTTTTCATTCACAATCTGAATGCTCAAGTTTCACCTTCTCTTAAAACACTTGAACATTTTATCCTCATTTCTGATTCATTTACATAAACTTCAGTCAGCTGATTTACTATCATCACTACTGTATGTAAATCAGCCTCCTTGTGTGTTGCCTCATAAAGAAGTGAAGTCTGTGTGTGTGTGTCAGTGAGAGGACAGAAGAGCTCACATCAGTTCAGCTTCAACATCAACCATGTTCTCTGTAGCTCTGATACTGCTGCTGGCAGCTGGATCCTGTGAGGAGCTTTCAGTGGATTCACACTAATAAACACATTAGAAACACTGAATAGTCAGATGAATGATGGAGATAATGTTGATTTGTGTTTCCACAGGTGTGAACAGTATTGATCTCATCCAGCCAGACTCAATGGTTGTGCAGCCTGGACAGTCTTTGACCATCACCTGTCAGGTCTCTGGTTATTCTTTGACTGATAACAGCTATGCAACAGGTTGGATCAGACAGCGTGAAGGAAAACCAATGGACTGGATTATACATCGATGGGGTGGAGGAGACTTTTACCGAAACACTCCTCTGAATAACAAGTTCCTTTACCACACACACACTTCTACAAGCTCAGTGACTTTAACAGGACAGAATCTGCAGCCTGAGGACACAGCTGTGTATTACTGTGTGCGTGTAATAGCCAGCTGGCTCGGTGTGCACAGTGTTACAAACCACCAACAGACCTGCACAAATACCCAGCAACCAAGTCCTGAAAACTGAGGAATACTATTTGTAAACATAAAAGAAACCACAGTAAAGAAAACTAGCTCAAGAACTAAAGTTTATACTTTGTATAGAGAGTTTTTTTTATATTCAAATTGTATTAATATAATAATCAAATAATTATTATTGTGTCTGCAGAGAAATATCTAGAAAAGATGTGAGACAATACTGACAGTTTGTTGCAATAAAGGAATGTGCATATATATGTGACACAACCACACAGATGAAGGTAATCAGTGTTGATTAACACATAAAGTAACTCAGAAATGTAAAAACTACCCAAGTTTTCACTTTAGTTGAAGAATATATTTTACTGCAGTTTGTGAAACATTTCAGTTCCTGAGCAGCTGTTTTCCAGCAACTAAAATCATCCATTTCCCTAATCGCTTATCCTCTGGAGGGTCGCGGGGGACTGGAGCCTATTCCAGCTTGCACTGGGCAAGAGGCCGGGTACACTCTGAACAGGTCACCAGACTATCACTGGGCTGAGACATAGATCCAGACAACCATTCACACTCACATTCACAACTACAGAAAATTTAGAGTCTCCAATTAACCTATCCCAAAACCTGCATGTCTTTAGACTGTGGGAGGAAGCCGGAGTACCCAGAGAAAACCCACGCTAACATGGGGAGAACATGCAAACTCCACAAAGAAGGGCCCCCCAACCCTGGGTTTGAACCAGGACCGTTCTTGCTGTGAGGTGACAGTTGCATGTAAATGCTGGAATATGGATCATATGTGAATGGGAGGTGATTTGTTGTTGTTCTCACTCAGTGGAGTTCACAGCACGTCAGTTTCAACATAAACCATGTTCTCTGTAGCTCTGCTGCTGCTGTTGGCAGCTGGATGTGAGTCTCTCTGGATTTGTCAAAGTCAACACTTCTTCTTTTATTAATTTGATCAGTTATTACAAAACGTTTTCTCTTTTAACAGGTGTGAAGTGTGAACAGTTGACACAGCCAGCCTCTGTGACTGTGCAGCCAGGTCAACGTCTGACCATCACCTGTCAGGTCTCTTATTCTGTGGGCAGCCACTACACAGCTTGGATCAGACAGCCTGCAGGGAAAGGACTGGAGTGGATTGGGAGCAAATTTACTGGAGCTTCATACTATAAAGATTCACTGAAGAACAAGTTCAGTATCAGCTTAGACTCTTCCAGCAAGACAGTAACTCTAAATGGACAGAATGTGCAGCCTGAAGACACTGCTGTGTATTACTGTGCCAGAGACACACAGTGACACAAAGCATCAGTAGACCTGAACAAAAACCTCTCAGTGCCTGAACACTTGTAACATGAAGCCACCAGAGGAGGAGCCCTCAGACCACTAATGATTTCAACACCAGCTCACTGTTACAGTACAGAGAGAAACACACTTTAGATTATAAATACACTGATGAAGCTCAGTGTTTTTAAACTGTCAAAAAATAATGTTTTCAAGTAATGAATAAATGCAGCCAAATTATCTTCAAAAGGTGGAAGTGATTCTTTTCGGTCTAATAAAGCTGTGCATAGGATTTTTCACAAGAAAATATTCCACCCAGTAGAAGCTGCAGGCCAAAACACAACTGAAAACATGTAGGATGTCAGTTTCCCTTGAAAAGAATACATGAAATTTTATTTTTAAAGTTGTCAGAAAAAAACAGAAACACAAGGTAAAGAGACATGAGATATTGGTTGCTCATCTCAAATGAAGCCTACATGGTGATTTTCATACTACATGTCCTGAAACTGAAATTTGACAAGAACTTTTTATTTAATGTTATTTATTTTATCACCAGGAGCAATATTCCATTATTAGTAAGTTGCAGTGAACAAAACCGCCTGCCATGTTAAATAGGGATGTTTAAATATTAGAAAGTCACTTACAGTCAAAGAAGGATAATAATGACATCAGATAAGAAATATAAACCAAATCAAAATTTTAACATAGTTGTGAAATTAATCTAAGTAAAGTAAAGTAAAAGACCAATACAACATCTTTTTGGTTAGAAGAAAGCCTTAAAATAAAAATAGGTTTTGAGGAGAGATTAAACAGAGGATATTGTTTATTAAAAAGGAGGAGTCAATGCAAAACTCAGATTTCTTCCACCTCTACTTATCTGACTGCAGAGAGGAGGACAGAGAACAGTGGACACACAGTTTAACATGATGGACTATAGGACAGGACTGCTGCTTTTAACTATCTGCTGGGCAGGTGAAGGTTTTTGTTGATTACTATATTAGGTTTTCTTTTAGGTTGTAAATGTGGTGCATGTCATGGTTTTCTTGCTGTCTTGACAGGTGTTGATGGTCAGACTCTGACAGAATCTGAACCAGTGATTAAAAGGCCTGGAGAATCTCACAGACTGACCTGTACAGCCTCTGGATTTAACTTTGGTGGCTACCACATGCACTGGGTCAGACAGGCTCCTGGAAAAGGACTGGAGTGGATTGCTTATATCAGCAATGGTGGTGGTAGCAGCAAGTACTACTCTCAGTCAGTCCAAGGCCGGTTCACCATCTCCAGAGACAACAGCAGACAGCAGGTGTATCTGCAGATGAACAGTCTGAAGACTGAAGATTCTGCTGTTTATTATTGTGCTCGAGACACACAGTGACTGGAGTTGGTTGAGCAACAAAAAGCTGTACAAAAACCTACAGTGCTCATTCTTACCAAAGTTATGTCCAGACTCAAAGTTGTTCAAGAACCTACAGATTACAACACTTTAAGAGAGCCACTAATGCTTGAGTCGTAAAATATCTCTTAACACAGATCTGACTGTGGAAATGATATTACTAAATCTTCATATCTTGCTTATTCCACAACAGAACATCATTAAAACAGCTCCTCAGAGAAGACAGCAGCTGAACAAATGAACCATAAACAGCATTTGTGCAGCAGTTTAATGGTTTTGCTAATTGTCTAACCTGAGATTTACAAGTCTTTTTACTTGTTATAGTTGGCAGGAGTTTGGAGTGGGGTCAAAACAACAATGTCCAGTGACTATTAGGGGTGCAACGATACACAAAATTCACGGTTCGGTTCGGTTCAATATTTTAGTGTCACGGTTCGATATTTTTTCAGTACAAAAAAAGAGATATTTCCATGCATTTTTTTACTTGTAGTTTATTAAAATTATCAACATTTTTGTTTCAACTCAAAAGTAGATTTTTTTAAATTAAATTAAATGTATCTGGTGCAGCTATACCTGCCCCATTTTCTGCTGTGCATACTTAGCACCATATAAAACAAAAACAGCACCTTGTAAAAAATAATAATAATAAAATAAATGCATCTGATAAATCACCCATCTTCAGTGGTGCATTCTTAGCAGCAGAGTATATATTACAAAGAAATAGCTCCCTATAAATATATTTTGAAACATAATCATTAATATTTTGGGCTTTTGTCTTGTTGTACAAAGCAGGAACTACGGTACCGGTGAAATAGGTTCGTGAAGGAATCTTGTAACGGGGCTCAAGGGTCCGCAGCATGTCCTGAAACCCAGCGTTTTCCACAACAGAAAAGGGTCGCATGTCAACAGCAATAAAAGTAGCAATCGCCCGGTCGATTTCTTTTGCCCTCTTTGAATCATGTGCTAATGGCTCTCTAAATGCCCCGGGTAAAGTTTGTAGCCTGCGTGTTGTTGTCGCTCCTTGTTTTTGTTTGGTTCCACCTATTTTCACATCGGGGTGATGTCGGCGTAAATGTGTTGTCATGTTTGTTGTATTTCCACTGTTGTAGTTTATCATTGTGTGACACTTGCGACATAAGTTACCGTTGTATTTTTGTCCACGACACGCTTGCCATCAGGGTCATACTTAACACGAAAACCTAGCTTCGCATGTGGCTTCTGTCTTAGCAGCTTGTTGGTCTGAATGAATGTGGGAGGTGCAGCTTAGTGGATCTGCGCTCAACTATGCTGCCTAGCGCAGATCCACTGAGCTTTCAGCATAGAGCGCATCGTCAGAAGTTGATAAATAAATAAAATTGCGTATTGTTCGTTTTCATAGTGCCTACCGAACCGAGACCATTGTATCGAACGGTTCAATACGAATACGTGTATTGTTGCACCCCTAGTGACTATGGAGTGAGAGAATAAATGGATGTTTGAACTATAATTCTGCTGTACACTTGTTAACTGTCCTTATTGTCTACTGTTTATTTTACTCTTCTTCATGATATAAAAGAGCACTTTCATAGATACATTTCTAACAGATAATCCAGCAGACATCTTCCTGTGCAATACAGCTATTTTTGTGATTGCATATCGTCACAGGTTTCAGTTCCCATGTAGCTAAAATCCTCTGGAGGCTCCAAGTTTCTCTGTATGTCTGTGGCTTTAAACTGCCACAACCTGAATATTGAAACCTTTAACAGTACAAAATAAGACAACCTGCAGGAAAAGCTCTGGGATGGATGAGGAGAGGCCTCTCTGCTGCCACAAGAAACACTTCTGCCAGCAGTGTAAGAGGCTGTGTAGAAATCAGTAGAGATGATAGCAACAGCATGGTGTATCTGAGACTGTCCAACTTAAAGCCAGAGGACTCTGCTGTGTGTTACTGTGCCAGAGACTCACGCTCGTCAAAGGAAGCAGAGAGTTCAAAAACCTCCACAGACATTTTTACAAACACCAACAGGTGGCAGTAGAAGATAAGAAGTCAAATGACACGAAGGAGCGTATGACAGTGTCTCCACACTTTGTTCATAGAGTTTATGCTCCACACACACACACATACAGTAGATTCACACTATGAAAACAACAGCTGATGTTGTGCTTTGTTACTTCTGTTTCTTAGTGTGATATTTAACATAGTATTTTCTACAGCAGTTATGGTTCATAATGTTTCCATGACTGATTGTTTTAAATCAGGTGTTACAAATATATGTGGTCATGTCTGTGCATAATGTTTCCAACTTAAATGGTCCAACAAAAGCTGCTGAGGAGAATAAATAAATACATCTGTTTTGAGTTTAAACATTTCCATTGAATCAACTAAAAAGAATCTTCATCATTAAAATCTGAATATGAAAGAATGATCGAAATCATATCTTATCCAGAGATGTGATGTGTTTGTCTTTGAGGAGGAGTCAAATGCAAAACTCTGACCTCTTCCATCTCTACATATGTGTTGCAGAGTGAAGGACAGACACTAAATCACTGACATACACACTGTAGACTGGACAGAGACACCTGGCTTTTACAATGATCACACCTGATTACTGGGTTGTTTTTCTCCTGTCAATTAACTGGGCAGGTAAGAACTGTTATTGTTTTTCTGACAAACCTCGTGGTACAAATACAATATGGCTGCATTACAGTAACTGATGAGCTGTTTCAATGTCTGTAGGTACTGAGGGTCAAACACTGACTGAGTCTGAACCAGCGATTAAAAGGCCTGGAGAATCTCACCGACTGACCTGCACATATTCTGGGTTCAGTGGTGATATACATACTGCATGGATCAGACAGGCTTCTGGAAAAGGACTGGAGTGGGTTGCTTATATCAGCAGTGGCAGTAGCTACATCTACTACTCTCAGTCAGTCAAAGGCCGGTTCACCATCTCCAGAGACAACAGCAGAAAGCAGGTGTATCTGCAGATGAACAGTCTGAAGACTGAAGATTCTGCTGTTTATTATTGTGCTCGACAGCCACAGTGACACAGGAAGCAGCAACGCTGTACAAAAACTCAGCTACAAAGCTTCAGTTCAACATCACCAGCACAGTGTAGTAATACACTAATGATTTCAAACACCAGCTCTCTGTTACAGCCATTTAAATACCTGGAGGGTTCAATCACTGATACATTATTATTTGCAATTTCACAACGAAAACTTAATTATTACATAATGAATACATTTATTTGTTGATTTATTTATTCTTAAACATTAAACCTATAAGTAATGAAATAAATTCAGCTGAATTATCGTCAGGAATTGAATTGTGTGTTTGTTCCTGTTGGCTCAGTTTAGCCGTTGCAAGTGAATTTACTGACCCTTGGAACTGATAACCTAATGTTTCTCATGACTTTGAAACACATGTTTGTAATTAAATTAAAAGATATTTCATTAGCATAAACAGTAAGCAAAAATCATCACAACAATCACAGTGTATTCTATGTTTTTTTTGGTCAGTGTGTGGAGTTTGGCCCAGGTTGATGTTAGATTCTCAATCTGAACTGTTATCATAGTCAGGTCCTGTGGATCAATCATCTGTTGAGTTATATGTTAATGCTGATTGTTAATATGAAATTTAAATTGACATTTTACACAATTAAAATCCTCCTGTACATCCACTTGTAAGAAGCTGAGATTCTTGTCCATTTCATTTGTTTCCTCCCTGTGAGGAGGAGTCAATGCAAAACTCAGATATCTTCCACCTCTACTTATCTGACTGCAGAGAGGACAGAGAACAGTGGACACACAGTTTAACATGATGGACTATAGGACAGGACTGCTGCTTTTAACTATCTGCTGGGCAGGTGAAGATTTTACCTGATCTTGAGCTGACATATTTCTTAATTATGTTACAACTTAATTCATGTTATGTTCTCTTATATTTTGACAGGTGTTGATGGTCAGACTCTGACAGAATCTGAACCAGTGATTAAAAGGCCTGGAGAATCTCACAGACTGACCTGTACAGCCTCTGGATTAACTTTGGTGGCTCCTACATGGCCTGGATCAGACAGGCTCCTGGAAAAGGACTGGAGTGGGTTGCTACTATCAGTGATAGCAGTGGCTACATCTACTACTCTCAGTCAGTCCAAGGCCGGTTCACCATCTCCAGAGACAACAGCAGACAGCAGGTGTATCTGCAGATTAACAGTCTGAAGACTGAAGATTCTGCTGTTTATTATTGTGCTCGAGAGCCACAGTGACTGGAGTTGGTTGAGCAGCTGTACAAAAACCTACAGTAACCCCTCTGACTGGGCTGATAAACAACAACTGTCTTTGCTTTGGGCTCAAAGGAAATGACTGCATGTGCTAATTTAGGAGCAGTATACAGAATCAGGGGCTGAAGGTGCAGACTCTGACCAAGGCACAATGAATGCACTAAAACACTGAATATGATACTAAGATCGGGAGAAAAGAATAAACCTGATCATGAGACACCACTTTGATCCAACCGTAATTATAAAACTGGAACAGCAGGACTTCTGAACACTTCACCCAGAGTCCCACAGGCCACTCTTTATCTGATATTGTACCAAATGTAAAAAGACAAAAACAAAACAATAAATAAACATTATAGATCATTGCAGTGAAATAATTGTGTCACCATACAGACTGGAAGAAGACTCAAACAGGTCAGATCTCCTCTCTCTCAGCAGACAGTGACAGAATACAACATCCACAGAGTTCAGACTATTAAACAGACCTAATGAACAAAATGTCATGTGTCTCCATGCTGAGTCCCTCTTTCAAAACTCTAGAGGGCAGTCTAGGACTGACTGAGTTTGACTCATTGACTCATACTGATCATATGATTCAAACACATGCACATGCAACAGTAAGGTAAATAAAGAACAGAGATGATTTGAATGCTCTTATCTGACATTAACACATCTACTGATGATGCATATTTGTTCAAATCAAACCCTAGTTCTCATTTTCATTTCATCTAATTATGGAAACCATGTAGTTGCTTGATTGTGACGTTCAACAGCACGTTACAATTTATATCTATTCATTAATTAAAAAATATGCACCCATGAAGACATGTTTTAATAATTTACTTTTGTGTATTGTGATGCCCAGAGAGGATGGGGCGAAATGTGCCCTGTTACCATGTAATGGGATGGAAAATAACATCTGATAACTTCATTATAACTTAAACAGTAGCTCTGCCTCTTCACAAATACAAAACAAACAATGTAAATAACTTTTTGTAATTTAGCCAAAAAGCTCTTCATTGCACCATTAGTTAAAGATTGTCGTTGTCCCGTTATCTTCCATTGGAGCAGAAATTAGTTGCCAGGATATTAATATTTTACAGTTTCCCGTGTCGTTCTTGTAGAGATAGTCTACTTATGGAAATGTTTCTGTGTCACATGTTCCCTGTTTAAACCCACAGAGGGAGGTCTATGCAAACTCTTCCTCTCTTATAAACACACCATCAGCAACTTGTGGCAGATCACTGGGACAGTTTGATATATTTCTGAAACACTCAGATCAGAAAACACTGAACTACAGTGTTTATCACAGAATGGAAAATACAGTTATCTGGAGTTTATTATTTGTAGTGACTATTCATGATGAGAAACTTAAATCTTGTTTGATGCTTTTAAAAATGTGCAACCTGTGATTATTAAAGTTTGATTGATAATGATTGTTTCTTTACTTACAGGAGTTTGGAGTGAGATCAAACTGGACCAGTCTTCCTCTGAGGTGAAAAGACCTGGAGAGACAGTGAAGATGTCATGTATCACATCTGGTTATACCATGACAAGTTATGCCATTAACTGGATACGACAGAGGCCAGGGAATGCTCTGGAGTGGATTGGGAGGATGAACCCACATACAAACACTCCAAGCTATGGCAGCTCCTTTTAGAGTCGTTTCATCATGACTGAAGATGTGCCCAGCAGCACTCAGTACCTCGAGGTCAAGAGCCTGACAGCAGAAGATTCTGCTGTTTACTTCTGTGCTCGAGAAAGCACAGTGACTGAAGACAGTGGAACAGCTGCACAAAAACCTCCACAGACAACAAACAGCAATGTGATCTTAATGACATCAGAGTTTTCTCACCACCTGCAAAAGCACTTTAATATATCCACATTACATTTCTGTATATTTGACTGTAAACTATTCAGTTCCTCTGAATATCACCCCCTCAAAAAATAAAAGATTAAAAAAAATAAATAAATAAATAAAAACCCATAAGTAAAGAACATCAGAACAATGTTTGATCACAGAAATTGGCTGGATCTGAAGATAAATAGAAACCTGAAATGTTCAAAACATGTTGAAAACACGGATTAATGTTAACTTCATGTTAACACTAAAGCCGTTTTGTGGCCATTGAAGTTTTTTTCTTTTTAAACCTGCAAACCAGAAGCATCAGTACTATATATTCAGACATGCATTTTGTACCATGAAACAAAATAAACACTTGAATATTTACTGTAAATGCAGGACATTTGGAAACTGTTACATGTCAGTGAGTAATGAATTAAATGATCACAAGTGATTTGTTGTCACTCTGCAGATATAATAAGACTGAACAGACTCTTCTATTGGCTCCAGTCAGACCAACACTGATGCTTCATATGTTTGATTCTATGCAAACTCAGTGAGCTTCCTTGTTACTCAGCTATAAAAACATCACATCAGGCTGTCAGTGGAGTTCACAGCACGTCAGTTTCAACATAAACCATGTTCTCTGTAGCTCTGCTGCTGCTGTTGGCAGCTGGATGTGAGTCTCTCTGGATTTGTCAAAGTCAACACTTCTTCTTTTGTTAATTTCATCATTTGTTACAAAACGTTTTCTCTTTTTAACAGGTGTGAAGTGTGAACAGTTGACACAGCCAGCCTCTGTGACTGTGCAGCCAGGTCAACGTCTGACCATCACCTGTCAGGTCTCTTATTCTGTTAGCAGCTACTGGACAGCCTGGATCAGACAGCCTGCAGGGAAAAGACTGGAGTGGATTGGATATAGTCTTGCTGGAGGGAGCACATACTATAAAGATTCACTGAAGAACAAGTTCAGTATCAGCTCAGACTCTTCCAGCAACACAGCGACTCTAAACGGACAGAATGTGCAGCCTGAAGACACTGCTGTGTATTACTGTGCCAGAGAGCCACAGTGACACAAAGCATCAGTAGACCTGAACAAAAACCCCTCAGTGCCTGAACACTTGTAACATGAAGCCACCAGAGGAGGAGCCCTCAGACCACTAATGATTTCAACACCAGCTCACTGTTACAGTTAAAGGAAAAGAGTCTTTAGATTTTATAAACCATTCTTCATGAACTCTAACAGTTTTTATTAATCTAAATACTCTGACATCTTCTTTCCATCACCAGTGATGGAATAAATTCAGCTGATGACTTTTAAAAACTTGTCATCTATCTAAACACAGTTTCTCCTTCCCAAAACAAACAAAAATAACACATGCAGTTATTTTAAGAATCATAACTGCATCAGTAATTACATCAATAGTCTTTAGACAACTCAATAGTCAAATTACCGAAAAGTTTGTTTTCATCAACAATGCAAAGTGTCCAATCCGTTTAAAAGTTGTAATGATTGAAACATGTTAGTAAAGACTTCAATAGAAGAATATCCATTTCTGTTTCACCCTTCCATCTACCCTATAGCTGTGCTTGCTCATTCTTGAGGGGTGCAAGGGGCTGCAAACAATCACAGGTAACAATGAGTGAGAGGCGCAGTACAGGTCGCCAATGACAGGACTCAATCACATTCTATTTTCATCAAACAAAAACTGAATGCCAAGAGTAATGTAATTGTACTGTCCCTGTGAGGAGGAGTCAATGCAAAACTCAGATATCTTCCACCTCTACTTATCTGACTGCAGAGAGGAGGACAGAGAACATGGACACACAGTTTAACATGATGGACTATAGGACAGGACTGCTGCTTTTAACTATCTGCTGGGCAGGTGAAGATTTTCATAGGCCCTAATTTTCAATTGCTTTCATTTGTGTCATCAGCTTATTTAACTGTATATTTTTTTTTATCATCCTGACAGGTGTTGATGGTCAGACTCTGACTCAGTCTGAGCCAGTGATTAAAAGACCTGGAGAATCTCACAGACTGACCTGTACAGCCTCTGGGTTCACACTCAGCAGCTACGCTATGAACTGGGTCAGACAGGCTCCTGGAAAAGGACTGGAGTGGATTGCTTATATTGACACAGTTAGTGCTCCTATCTATTACTCCCAGTCAGTCCAGGGTAGATTCACCATCTCCAGAGATGACTCCAGCAGTAAAGTCTATCTACAGATGAACAGTCTGAAGAGCGAGGACACAGCAGTGTATTACTGTGCCAGAAGAGACACAGTGAGAGACAATAATAGGAGACTCATACAAAAACTACTTCCTCTATTTACTACCATCACTAGGATCATTCAGTTGTCCCTGTATCACTCTTTTCACTTTTTTGCAATAATGTTAACTAAATTGTCCGTAATAATAAGATGAACTTGGCTCCATATGTCATCATGAGCACATGCATGAAGATCATGCAAAAAAATATATTTTGGTAACACTGAAAAATAGAAAGTTTCCACCTGATTTTCAGATTGTGCATCCATAGTGTTTTTATGAAAATGACTTTTCTATATAAAAACAACCTCCTCATACAGTCTTGAAGTTAACACATTTTACAGCCATATGAAAGGAAAAAAATCTTTTCCTGACGCATTTAGATATTTAAGAGGTCAAACCTTGTTGCCACTTTTTCTCTCTTGTTTTTCAAATATCCTCTTACTTGACACATTATTTTTGTATCTCTGCACATTCATCAAGCATTTAACAAAAAACACAGTAAAGGTGACTTGTTCACAAAAGGGCCAAAGACAGCACAACAATCTGCATCTACATCTCTGCTAATCAAGACACAATCATGTCTGTTTATTATGTGGAATGAAGAGAGTCGGAATACGAGTGTAAATTAATGTTGCAGTTTCTTTAATGAAATCACTAGAGGGCAGTCAGCGTCAAGTTTATCTTTCCTCTGTTACTAAAAGGAGACAGTCATCTGCTGTTCTCACTGATCTTAACTGACTGATACTCAAACCCTAAACTGAACTAAAGATTAAAGCTTTAAATACAGATGTTTTTCATATTTGAAGAAATTATGGTGATACTGTATATTAGTGAAAGGATCATTGTTATGTTTTGACTGCAGACAACTATCAAAAAAGATGTGAGAGAATAATAAAAGTTTGATGCAATAAAGTTTATCTGTCTGAATATGAAGGAAATGTAGCTACATCTCTAAATGTGCAGGAATATATGTGTCTTTTGGTCTGTGTCACATTTTCATATATTCCATATAAAATGAATATAACAAACCAAATAAATAAACAAATTTAAAACACATATAAATCACAAAGCATGATGTTTGATCAGGACTGCTGTTGATTTCTGACACAACAACACAGATGAAGGGAAATTGTGTTGAATATTACAAAAAAATAACTTATAAATATATGAGTCACAACTTTGCAGTTTGTCTCACATTTCAGTTCCTGTGCAGCTGTTTCTCAACATCTGCAAACACTGAAACAGCATCAGATTTAAGTTGTCATATTACTTACATGATCCTGGGTACTGTCACTGTATAGTGAGTGAGCAAATGATTTTGAATTAATGCTACAACTGCAAGAAAAGTTGTGCTCATACACTGAGATACACTGAACACTGAACTTGACATACACTGAACAGACTCTTCTATTGGCTCCAGTCAGACCAACATTGATGCTTCATATGTTTGATTCTATGCAAACTCAGTGAGCTTCCTTGTTACTCAGCTATAAAAACATCACATCAGGCTGTCAGTGGAGTTTCACAGCACGTCAGTTTCAACATAAACCATGTTCTCTGTAGCTCTGCTGCTGCTGTTGGCAGCTGGATGTGAGTCTCTCTGGATTTGTCAAAGTCAGCACTTCTTCTTTTGCTCCATAACTTGATCATTTGTTACAAAACATATTCTCCTTTTAACAGGTGTGAAGTGTGAACAGTTGACACAGCCAGCCTCTGTGACTGTGCAGCCAGGTCAACGTCTGACCATCACCTGTCAGGTCTCTTATTCTATCAGTACCTACTGGACAGCTTGGATCAGACAGCCTGCAGGGAAAGGACTGGAGTGGATTGGACGAGGAGCGGCTGGATACACCTCAGCTTACAAAGATTCACTGAGGAACAAGTTCAGTATCAGCTTCGACTCTTCCACGAAAACAGTGACTCTAAACGGACAGAATGTGCAGCCTGAAGACACTGCTGTGTATTACTGTGCCAGAGAGACACAGTGACACAAAGCATCAGTAGACCTGAACAAAAACCCCTCAGTGCCTGAACACTTGTAACATGAAGCCACCAGAGGAGGAGCCCTCAGACCACTAATGATTTCACCACCAGCTCACTGTTACAGTACAGAGAGAAACAGACTCATGATTTTATAAACCATTCTTCATGAACTCTAACAGTTTTCATTAATCTAAATACTCTGACATCACCAGTGATGGAATAAATTCAGCTGATGACTTTTTAAAAGCTTGTCATCTATCTATAGTAGAGATGAATCCTCAAACATAGTTTCTCCTTCCCAACATCATTATTAAAAACAAACAAAAATAACACATACAGTTATTTTAAGAATCATAACTACATCAATAGTCGTTAGACAACTCAATAGTCAAATTACAGAAATGTTTGTTTTCATCAACAATGCAAAGTGTCCAATCCATTTCAAAGTTGTAATGATTGAAACATGTTAGTAAAGACTTTAATAGAAGAATATCCATTTCTGTTTCACCCTTCCATCTACCCTATAGCTGTGCTTGCTCATTCTTGAGGGGTGCAAGGGGCTGCAGCCAATCACAGGTAACAATGAGTGAGAGGCGCAGTGCAGGTCGCCAATGACAGGACTCAATCACATTCTATTTTCATCAAACAAAAACCGAATGCCAAGAGTAATGTTACTTTACTCTCCCTGTGAGGAGGAGTCAATGCAAAACTCAGATATCTTCCACCTCTACTTATCTGACTGCAGAGAGGAGGACAGAGAACAGTGGACACACAGTTTAACATGATGGACTATAGGACAGGACTGCTGCTTTTAACTATCTGCTGGGCAGGTGAAGATTTTACCTGATCTTGAGCTGACATAGTTGTAAATTGTGTTTTTGACATTTCATGGTTTTCTTTGCTGTCTTGACAGGTGTTGATGGTCAGACTCTGACAGAATCTGAACCAGTGATTAAAAGGCCTGGAGAATCTCACAGACTGACCTGTACAGCCTCTGGATTGACGATCAGTGGCTACTATATGCACTGGATCAGACAGGCTCCTGGAAAAGGACTGGAGTGGGTTGGCGCTAATTATGATAGTAGCTACATCTACTACTCTCAGTCAGTCAAAGGCCGGTTCACCATCTCCAGAGACAACAGCAGACAGCAGGTGTATCTGCAGATGAACAGTCTGAAGACTGAAGATTCTGCTGTTTATTATTGTGCTCGAGACACACAGTGACTGGAGTTGGTTGAGCAGCTGTACAAAAACCTACAGTATCTTCCAGGCTGCACAAGCAGTTAGAATTTATGATGAATTTGTTTATATCATTAGTATCAATGTAATTTACATTAAAATACATTTCATCATGCTTTTAATTCTTATATTCTGTATTATATGTCTTTTGATATCCTATAGTTTCCATTAGAAACATTTCCTGTATGAAACCATGAATCCATCTTTGTCCCTGCATTATGAAGTCCTGAAAACTGAGGGATGTTATTTCCCAACATAAAATATATAGAGAGGTTTTTCATATTCAAATTGTATTAATATAATAATCAAAGAATTATTATTGTGTCTGCAGAGAAATATCCAGAAAAGATGTGAGACAATACTGACAGTTTGTTGCAATAAAGGAATGTGCATATATATGTGACACAACCACACAGATGAAGGTAATCAGTGTTGATTAACACAAAAAGTAACTGAGAAATGTAAAAACTACCAAACTTTTCACCGCCACTGAAATATTTATTTTACTGCAGTTTGTGAAACATTTCAGTTCCTGAGCAGCTGTTTTCCAACAACTACAAACACTGAAACTTTTAAAAAGAATTTATTCAAACCAGCCGCATCAGACTGAAGTTTTTATACTATTTAATTGACATGATTCTGGCTGCCGTCACTTTATGTCTGTGTACAGCAAATACAGTAATCATGTCAGTACAGTAAGTGAACCAGTAAATGAATTAATAAATGCAGTAAGTAGATGATACAAAATATTGACAGTAAAACAAAGTTAGTAATGGTTGCATGCAAATGCTGGAATATGGATCAAATGTAAAGCAGAGGTGATTTGTTGTGACTCTGCAGATATAATAAGACTGAACAGACTCTTCTATTGGCTCCAGTCAGACCAACATTGATGCTTCATATGTTTGATTCTATGCAAACTCAGTGAGCTTCCTTGTTACTCAGCTATAAAAACATCACATCAGGCTGTCAGTGGAGTTCACAGCACGTCAGTTTCAACATAAACCATGTTCTCTGTAGCTCTGCTGCTGCTGCTGGCAGCTGGATGTGAGTCTCTCTGGATTTGTCAAAGTCAGCAGTTCTTCTTTAGTTAATTTCAACATTTGTTACAGATAATTTTCTCTTTTTAACAGGTGTGAAGTGTGAACAGTTGACACAGCCAGCCTCTGTGACTGTGCAGCCAGGTCAACGTCTGACCATCACCTGTCAGGTCTCTTATTCTGTTAGTGGCTACTACACAGCTTGGATCAGACAGCCTGCAGGGAAAGGACTGGAGTGGATTGGATATCACTGTACTGGATGCACCCCATATTACAAAAATTCACTGAAGAACAAGTTCAGTATCAGCTTAGACTCTTCCAGCAAGACAGTGACTCTAAACGGACAGAATGTGCAGCCTGAAGACACTGCTGTGTATTACTGTGCCAGAGAGCCACAGTGACACAAAGCATCAGCAGACCTGAACAAAAACCCCTCAGTGCCTGAACACTTGTAACATGAAGCCACCAGAGGAGGAGCCCTCAGACCACTAATGATTTCAACACGTTACAGTAAAAAGGGAAGCAGGCTTTAGCTTGTATAAATGGTTCTTAAATAAATCTAATAGCAGCTGTCTTCCTCAGTTTAAATACTCTAACATTACTATAACTGATACATCACTGTATATATTTAAGAGATAGATAGATATTCCTCACCATTACTTACATGCTGCATTAAGAAATGCACTGCAGTATGTCAGGTTACATGCTGCAACATTCTTTCATGGATGTGCATCATTAACCACATTTTCAGCATATTCCTTCTTTGACTTACACCAGTGTTTGTTGGATTATTGTTGGTAATGAATCACTGGCACAGTGAAGGTTGACAATAAACCGTCACATCTTCTCTCTGAGAAGGCAAGAAGAACAACAGACCTACAGGTTGTGCTTGAGTACAGTCAGCACACATCAGTAATGTTGCTGCAAATTTAAACTGCATGTCACAGAAACATGCCAAGTTTCAACTAGAAAATGGATGGTGGAAAATGTCCCATCATTTAGTGCAGTCTAGTGGTGATGACATGCAACTGCCAGACATAACAATGATTCCCCACAGTTATATGACTATTTCTCTGCAGCTTTGCAACACTGTGATCCCTTTACATGGACACATTCATCCCTACAGACACCAGACGACATATGATGTTATAGCAGCTTCTGGTAGATACATTAAACCTGACAGAAAAAAAAGACACCTGTCTGTAATTCATGAACTGGTAACATATTTAGTACAAGAGCTAAAAACTCTCACCGTTGTAGAGTCTTTTCAGAGCTCCTTTTTACATCAGAATACAGTTTGATATTTTCTTTTGAGGCACTTCTTTCGAATCTTGTCATGATCTCTGTCTTTGTGTCTTGCTCAGCCACTAATGATGTCAAAAATAAAAAAGCACTGTGAGGAGGAGTCCATGCAAATCTTCATCTCCTCCATCTTTATTTATCTCACTGCAGACTGAAGAAGAGAGACCAAACCACTGACCAGACATACAACACATTTCCACCATGACTTCAGCTACATGTATAATGTTTCTGATGCTATCATGGATTTCTGGTGAATACATACTTCTGCACTCCTCCTGTTCTTTGAAAAGGTTCATATTTCAGCTCTGTGATGATAACACTACTTTTCTCTCCAGGTGTTTGCAGTCAGACTCTGACTGAGTCTGAACCAGTGGTAAAGCGCCCTGGAGAATCCCACAAACTCACCTGTACATATGCAGGAATATCAGATGATGATGCTGTTATCGCCTGGATCAGACAAGCTGAAGGAAAAGGACTGGAGTGGGTTGCCTACATTACTGCTCCGAGTGGAAGCAATAAATATTATTCCACGTCAGTCAAGAATCGCTTCACCATTTCCAGAGACAACAACATGGACCAGGTGTATCTGCAGATGAACAGCTTGACGGCTGAAGATTCTGCTGTTTATTATTGTGCTCGAGAGCCACAGTGACACAGGAAGCCACAGAGCTGTACAAAAACTCAACATGTCAAACTAAGTCAATACTAGGCGTTCTGCTTTTCACTTTCACAGAATCAGCTTCAGTTCAACATCTTCAACACACTCAGAGAAACGCAGTCTCAATAAAAGCTCCTCATTCAGACAATTTTTATTGCAGCTCTGGTGTTCTCCAATATGTAGCTGAGACTGGGAACATTAAATATTCCTTTCACCTAAGTGTAACTGTCACTCTGAATTGTTCAAAGGTTTGTGTAGAATAAAAACATTAAACCTTTATTTATTAATTTGATAAATAGATTTTTTTTTTCACATGTCAAATGAAAGATCCATAACATCTAGTCATCTCTGACTACATGTGACAGGACAGTTCATCCTTCTTTTATAGCCTGTCAGTGTCCTTCTCTATGCAAAGTGAACTTGCTCACAGTCTGCTATAAAGACTTGATATCATGCTGTCAGCTGCAGCAGAAGAAGAGAAGCTCCCATCAGATCACCTTCAATACCAACCATGTTCTCTGTAGCTCTGCTGCTGCTGCTGGCTGCTGGATCCTGTGAGTCTCACTGAGGCAGAGACACTGACAGTATGATCACAGCACACTGACTGTTCACTCTTATTACACTCATTCAATATTCAACATGTTTTCCTCCACAGGTGTGAAGTGTGAACAGTTGACACAGCCAGCCTCTGTGACTGTGCAGCCAGGTCAACGTCTGACCATCACCTGTCAGGTCTCTTATTCTATCAGCAGCTATTGGACAGCTTGGATCAGACAGCCTGCAGGGAAAGGACTGGAGTGGATTGGAGGATCAGGTGTTGGATACAGCACATATTACAAAGATTCACTGAAGAACAAGTTCAGTATCAGCTTAGACTCTTCCAGCAACACAGTGACTCTAAACGGACAGAATGTGCAGCCTGAAGACACTGCTGTGTATTACTGTGCCAGAGACACACAGTGACACAAAGCATCAGTAGACCTGAAACAAAAACCCTCAGTGCCTGAACACTTGTAACATGAAGCCACCAGAGGAGGAGCCCTCAGACCACTAATGATTTCAACACCAGCTCACTGTTACAGTACAGAGAGAAACAGACTTTAGATTTTATAAACGGTTCTTATTTAAATCATTTTAGATATTCCGACATCACAGTCACAAGAACTGATGCAGCATTATATGTATAAATAACCTTTTAAGTGATGACAAATTAAGGTCACAACTTAACTTAGTTTTAAAGCTCATCATCTAACTATAGTAGAAATGGATCAGTCAAAAGTCGTTTTTTTTTTCATAATATCATCATTTTTAGTTATTTTAAGTTGATATTAGAATTATAACTGTGTTAGTGACTGGCTCAGTATTTAGCCAACTTCATAGCAGTGTTAATTATTCAAAATACAGAAAAGTATGTTTTCATTGCCAATCTAAATTGTGTTTGTCCGATATATAAGTTCCACCTTCTCTTTGAAGAACAACACGTGAACATTTTGTCTTCATTTTGATCCATTTAAACAAACAAAACAAAACACAAAAAGGAAAAAGGAAAATATCCCAAACAGAACAGAAACACAGCAAATGACTTACAAGTGTTGGATGTCAGAATTTCCCTCAAAGAAATGTTTAAAAATTATGTTCTTATCAAAATCAAAAGAAAAAAAAAATCAACCTGCAGGAGAAACATTGAGATGATTCTTTATAAATATATAAAAAATAAGTAAGAAATATGTGAGACACAGGAAAGTCATATAATAAAACACATTTTGAGGAGAGATTAAACAGAAGACACTCCACATTTAAAAAGGAGGAGTCAATGCAAAACTCAGATATCTTCCACCTCTACTTATCTGACTGCAGAGAGGAGGACAGAGAACAGTGGACACACAGTTTAACATGATGGACTATAGGACAGGACTGCTGCTTTTAACTATCTGCTGGGCAGGTGAAGATTTTTGTTGATTGCTATATTAGGTTTTCTTTTCGGTTGTAAATTTGTTTCATGTCATGGTTTTCTTGCTGTCTTGACAGGTGTTGATGGTCAGACTCTGACACAATCTGAACCAGTGATTAAACGGCCTGGAGAATCTCACAGACTGACCTGTACAGCCTCTGGGTTGGACTTTGATGGCTACTACATGAACTGGGTCAGACAGGCTCCTGGAAAAGGACTGGAGTGGGTTGCCATAATCAGTGGTAGCAGTGGCAGCATCTACTACTCTCAGTCAGTTCAAGGCCGGTTCACCATCTCCAGAGACAACAGCAGACAGCAGGTGTATCTGCAGATGAACAGTCTGAAGACTGAAGATTCTGCTGTTTATTATTGTGCTCGAGACACACAGTGACTGGAGTTGGTTGAGCAGCTGTACAAAAACCTACAGTGCTCATTCTTACCACAGTATCTCACATGATCTCCAGTGAAATAATACATTACTTGTTTTTTTCACAAAGACCTACAGGTGGCAGTCGAAGATAAGACTTGGTACAACACAAACTAAGACACTATGAAAGACACAGCAGATGTTGTGGTTTGTTACATCCTGTTTTTCAATGTAATTGTTAATAATGTTCCCATTATTGATTTTTAACAGTGCTGAGAATATATTTGGACAATATATCCAGGATATGGATGGTTAAACAAATGCTGCCAAAGAGAATGATAAATATCTCTAATCTGAATATAAATAAAAGAGTTGAATAACTAAAAATATATATGATCATGATGTAAAAGAATGATATAACTCACAGTGATGTGATGACAAAACCATTGACTGTATATGTATCTCTATAAACTGTCTGTGTACAAAACATTATACAAATGTTCTCCTTTCACTCACTGAGACTATGAAACATAGAAATATTTCATTTCTATGCTGCAAATAAAATGGGATGTTCTGTTTATTTGGCTTAACCACTGTGAAAAAAAATGCTTATAATGGTGGAAAACCAGTGATTTTTAGAAACTGCATTCAGATTTCGAAAGAAACTCCACAACATGCTTCGTTTTACAGTGGATTATAGTTTTATTAACAAATTATTCCATCCATGTTTTCTGAATCACAAAAATCATATGGCCTTAGAGATGAAGAACAACACCTCCAGTCAGCTGATTTACTATCATCACTACTGTATGTAAATCAGCCTCCTTGTGTGTTGCCTCATAAAGAAGTGAAGTGTGTGTGTGTCAGTGAGAGGACAGAAGAGCTCACATCAGTTCAGCTTCAACATCAACCATGTTCTCTGTAGCTCTGATACTGCTGCTGGCAGCTGGATCCTGTGAGGAGCTTTCAGTGGATTCACACTAATAAACACATTAGAAACACTGAATAGTCAGATGAATGATGGAGATAATGTTGATTTGTGTTTCCACAGGTGTGAACAGTATTGATCTCATCCAGCCAGACTCAATGGTTGTGCAGCCTGGACAGTCTTTGACCATCACCTGTCAGGTCTCTGGTTATTCTTTGACTGATAACAGCTATGCAACAGGTTGAATCAGACAGCATGAAGGAAAACCAATGGACTGGATTTTTCATATGTGGGGTGGAGGAAGCCTTAACCAAAATGCTGCTCTGAAGAACAAGTTCAGCTCCAGCAGAGACACTTCTGCCAGCAGAGTGACATTAACAGGACAGAATCTGCAGCCTGAGGACACAGCTGTGTATTACTGTGTGCGTGCTCCCCAGTGATACAAACAACCAACAGACCTGCACAAATACCCAGCAACCATGTGACTCAACCACACACATGCTGATAATGAGAGATATACATAAAGAAAGTAATGGGGAATTTGTCCCTAAGATAGTTTATTTTAAAATGTGCATCTGTGTCCTTCTTTTATTGGTGCAAATTGATTCACATGACAACAACAACTAATATTAATACCATTACAAATAATAATGATCAATAGTTATATTAGTATTTTACTAAACAAAAGTAGTGTATAGTAAATAAAGTAAGTTAAAAAATGGCTCCCTCTGTGTTAGGAAAGTTTTCAGGTGCTTAGTGTTTCACATTTTGCCAGCTCTGGTAGAAAGACACCACAAAGACACCATCAGCAACTCTCCTAATTTGTAACTGAACAACTGATATAGTTTTACGCACCTATTTGCCTCATTATATTTGCCTGGAGTTTATTATGTGTAGCCTTTGCCTGGTGTGGCTTTGCTCTTTGTCCAGGTAGGCTGGCTCATGTTATTCTGTTGACTTCAGGCAGCTTCTGTTTGTCTGCTGCTGATAGACAACAACTACCTCACATAAAAAGAGGTGTAAATAAACAAGAATAAAATGCATGATGTTTTTCATTTTCAAATATCCAAAGCTAATAAAAGAAGTTCAGAGCTGTAATGATGAACAATAATTAAAATGTTAGTCCTCTAAACATGTGTGACAACATGCATTTTCTGCTGTGAGGAGCACAGGGCTTTAAACAACTCTCTAACCTTTACTGAATGTTAAAAGTATCGACCATCCCTGTTTTAAAACTCTAGAGTGCAGACAAGATCTGGCTTTAACACTTATCCTAGTGACATCTATAAACAGGAAGAAATGACAGAGAAGGAAAGAAGTGATTGTTTTTACTTAATTGTTTTCAGCTCTTAATGTGCCAGATATTAATGTCCTCCTCCTAATGATCACCTGTTACCAACCTTTCTGCCATGAAATAACCATAAATCTGTCACAATGCCAAATCCAGGCGTGCTGTGCATCACTGTGAGGAGGAGTCAATGCAAAACTCAGATATCTTCCACCTCTACTTATCTGACTGCAGAGAGGAGGACAGAGAACAGTGGACACACAGTTTAACATGATGGACTATAGGACAGGACTGCTGCTTTTAACTATCTGCTGGGCAGGTGAAGGTTTTACCTGATCTTGAGCTGACACAGTTCTCATTTGTGTTTCTGGCATTTCATGGTTTTCTTTGCTGTCTTGACAGGTGTTGATGGTCAGACTCTGACAGAATCTGAACCAGTGATTAAAAGGCCTGGAGAATCTCACAGACTGACCTGTACAGCCTCTGGATTGGATTTTGATAACTACTGGATGAACTGGGTCAGACAGGCTGCTGGAAAAGGACTGGAGTGGGTTGCCATAATCAGATATGACAGTGCTGAGATCTACTACTCTCAGTCAGTTCAAGGCCGGTTCACCATCTCCAGAGACAACAACGTTGATCAAGTGTATCTGCAGATGAACAGTCTGAAGACTGAAGATTCTGCTGTTTATTATTGTGCTCGACAGCCATAGTGACTGGAGTTGGTTGAGCAGCTGTACAAAAACCTACAGTAACCCCTCTGACTGGGCTGATAAACAACAACTGTCTTTGCTTTGGGGTTAAAAGAAATGACTGCATGTGCTAATTTAGGAGCAGTATACAGAATCAGGGGCTGAAGGTGCAGACTCTGACCAAGGCACAATGAATGCACTAAAACACTGAATATGATACTAAGATAGGGAGAAAAGAATAAACCTGATCATGAGACACCACTTTGATCCAACCGTAATTCTAAAACTGGAACAGCAGGACTTCTGAACACTTCACCCAGAGTCCCACAGGCCACTCTTTATCTGATATTGTAACAAATGTAAAAAGACAAAAACAAAACAATACATAAACATTATAGATCATTGCAGTGAAATAATTGTGTCAATTGTGTCAGTCATCTTCCAGGCTGCACAAGCATTGAGAATTCATGATGTATTTGGTGATATCATTCGTAACAATATCATTTGCATTAAAATACATTACATCATGTTTTTATTTCTTATATTCTGTATTATATGTCTTTTGATATCCTATAGTTTCCATTAGAAACATTTCCTGAATGAAACCATGAATTCATCTTTGTCCCTGCATTATGAAGTCCTGAAAACTGAGGGATATTATTTCTCAACATAAAATACATAAAGAGGTTTTTCATATTGTAGGCTACAGCAAATACAGTGATCATGTCAGTACAGTAAGTGAACCAGTAAATGAATTAATAAATGCACTAAGTAGATGATACAAAATATTGACAGTAAAACAAAGTTAGCAATGGTTGCATGCAAATACTGGAAAATGGATCAAATGTAAAGCACAGTTGATTTGTTCTCACTATGCAGATATAATAACACTGAACAGACTCTTCTATTGGCTCCAGTCAGACCAACATTGATGCTTCATATGTTTGATTCTATGCAAACTCAGTGAGCTTCCTTGTTACTCAGCTATAAAAACATCACATCAGGCTGTCAGTGGAGTTCACAGCACGTCAGTTTCAACATAAACCATGTTCTCTGTAGCTCTGCTGCTGCTGTTGGCAGCTGGATGTGAGTCTCTCTGGATTTGTCAAAGTCAACACTTCTTCTTTTGTTAATTTGATCATTTGTGACAAAATGTTTTCTCTTTTTAACAGGTGTGAAGTGTGAACAGTTGACACAGCCAGCCTCTGTGACTGTGCAGCCAGGTCAACGTCTGACCATCACCTGTCAGGTCTCTTATTCTGTGGGCAGCTACTACACAAATTGGATCAGACAGCCTGCAGGGAAAGGACTGGAGTGGATTGGAGCAGCAGCTTCTGGATACACAACATATTACAAAGATTCACTGAAGAACAAGTTCAGTATCAGCTTAGACTCTTCCAGCAACACAGTGACTCTAAACGGACAGAATGTGCAGCCTGAAGACACTGCTGTGTATTACTGTGCCAGAGACACACAGTGACACAAAGCATCAGTAGACCTGAACAAAAACCCCTCAGTGCCTGAACACTTGTAACATGAAGCCACCAGAGGAGGAGCCCTCAGACCACTAATGATTTCAACACCAGCTCACTGTTACAGTACAGAGAGAAACAGACTTTAGATTTTATAAACGGTTCTTATTTAAATCATTTTAGATATTCTGACATCACAGTCACAAGAACTGATGCAGCATTATATGTATGAATAACCTTTTAAGTGATGACAAATTAAGGTCACAACTTAACTTAGTTTTATAGTTCATCATCCAACTATAGTAGAAATGGATCAGTCAAAAGTCAGTTTTCTTCCATAATGTCACCATTTTTAGTTATTTTAAGTTGATATTAGAATTATAACTGTGTTAGTGACTGGCTCAGTATTTAGCCAACTTCATAGCAGTGTTAATTATTCAAAATACAGAAAAGTGTGTTTTCATTGCCAATCTAAATTGTGTTTGTCAGATATATAAGTTCCACCTTCTCTTTGTGTGTGATGAAGAACAACACGTGAACATTTTGTCTTCATTTTGATTCGTTTTGAATTTAGAAAAAAATATTTTTTTAACTTGATTTAATAGCAGCTGTTTTCATCAGTTTCAAAACCTGAACTTTTTCATCACAGATACATGAAAGTATTTATTCATGACAAGAACTGATATACACTTTTATAAACTGTCAAACAATAAACTTTTCAAGTAATAAATAAATGCAGCTGAATATTCGTCAGAACTGGAAGTGATTCATTTTGGTCGAATAAAACTGTGCATTAGATTTTTCATAAGAAAAATCCTCCCAATCAAAGCTGCAGGCCAAACACAACTGAAAACATGTGGAAGTCAGTTTCCTTGAAAAGAATACATGAAATTCTATTTTTAATGTTGTCAGAAAAAAATCTTAACTTAAAAAAAGTTAACATTTCATCACAAATGAAGTCTACGTGGCGATTTTCATACTAATGAGCTGACACCAATTTTATAACATCATGAATAACTTTTTTCATTTTATCACCAGTAGCATTATTCCATTATTAGTGAGTTGCTTTGAAGAAATGCATCTGCCATGTTAAATAAATGTGTTGAAATGTTACAATGCAATAACAGAACAATCTGTTCATTAAAAAGGAGGAGTCAATGCAAAACTCCAACATCTTCCACCACTACTTATCTGACTACAGAGAGGAGGACAGAGAACAGTGGACACACAGTTTAACATGATGGACTATAGGACAGGACTGCTGCTTTTAACTATCTGCTGGGCAGGTGAAGGTTTTCTCTCATCTTGACGACACAGTTCTCATTTGTGTTTCTGACATGTCATGGTTTTCTTTGATGTCTTGACAGGTGTTGATGGTCAGACACTGACAGAATCTGGCGCAGCAAATGAAAGGCCTGGAGAATCTCACAGACTGACCTGTACAGCCTCTGGATTAGACATCAGTGGCTACTTTATGCACTGGATCAGACAGGCTCCTGGAAAAGGACTGGAGTGGATCGCTATTATTGAGTATGATAGTGATCGCATCTACTACTCTCAGTCAGTCAAAGGCCGGTTCACCATCTCCAGAGACAACAGCAGACAGCAGGTGTATTTGCAGATGAACAGTCTGAAGACTGAAGATTCTGCTGTTTATTATTGTGCTCGACACACACAGTGACTGGAGTTGGTTGAGCAGCTGTACAAAAACCTACAGTATCTTCCAGGCTGCACAAGCATTGAGAATTTGTAATGTAGGCCATTTTTCATACTATTAGTATTAATATTGTTAACATTAAATATACATTACAGAATGTTTCAGTTTTCATATTTTTATATTATGTCTTCTGACATCCCATAATTTTTGTCCCTGCATTATAAAGACCTGAAAACTGAAAAATTATTCATAGACCAAAGAGAACCACAGTAAAGAACACTAGCTCATGAACTAAAGCTTAATAATTTGTATAGAGAGGTTTTTCATATTCAAATTGTATTAATATAATAATCAAAGAATTATTATTGTGTCAGAGAAGTGGCAGAGAAATATCCAGAAAAGATGTGAGACAATACTGACAGTTTGTTGCAATAAAGGAATGTGCATATATATGTGACACAACCACACAGATGAAAGTAATCAGAGTTGATTAACACAAAAAGTAACTCAGAAATGTAAAAAAGTTTTCACCATCATTGAAATATTTATTTTACTGCAGTTTGTGAAACATTTCAGTTCCTGAACAGCTGTTTTCCAACAACTACAAACACTGTCTGTGTACAGCAAATACAGTGATCATGTCAGTACAGTAAGTGAACCAGTAAATGAATTAATAAATGCAATAAGTAGATGATACAAAATATTGTAAAGTTAAAGTAAAGTTAGCAATGGTTGCATGCAAATGCTGGAATATGGATCAAATGTAAAGCAGAGTTGATTTGTTGTGACTCTGCAGATATAATAACACTGAACAGACTCTTCTATTGGCTCCAGTCAGACCAACATTGATGCTTCATATGTTTGATTCTATGCAAACTCAGTGAGCTTCCTTGTTACTCAGCTATAAAAACATCACATCAGGCTGTCAGTGGAGTTCATAGCACGTCAGTTTCAACATAAACCATGTTCTCTGTAGCTCTGCTGCTGCTGTTGGCAGCTGGATGTGAGTCTCTCTGGATTTGTCAAAGTCAACAGTTCTTTTGTTAATTTCATCATTTGTTACAAAACATTTTCTCTTTTTAACAGGTGTGAAGTGTGAACAGCTGACACAGCCAGCCTCTGTGACTGTGCAGCCAGGTCAACGTCTGACCATCACCTGTCAGGTCTCTTATTCTGTTAGTAGCTACTGGACAAATTGGATCAGACAGCCTGCAGGGAAAGGACTGGAGTGGATTGGACGAGCAGCTGGATCCAGCACATACTACAAAGATTCGCTGAAGAACAAGTTCAGTATCAGCACAGAGTCTTCCACGAAAACAGTGACTCTAAACGGACAGAATGTGCAGCCTGAAGACACTGCTGTGTATTACTGTGCCAGGAGAGACACACAGTGACACAAAGCATCAGTAGACCTGAACAAAAACCCCTCAGTGCCTGAACACTTGTAACATGAAGCCACCAGAGGAGGAGCCCTCAGACCACTAATGATTTCAACACCAGCTCACTGTTACAGTACAGAGAGAAACACACTTTAGATTTTATAAACGGTTCTTATTTAAATCATTTTAGATATTCTGACATCACAGTCACAAGAACTGATGCAGCATTATATGTATAAATAACCTTTTAAGTGATGACAAATTAAGGTCACAACTTAACTTAGTTTTAAAGCTCATCATCTAACTATAGTAGAAATGGATCAGTCAAAAGTCATTTTTTTTCTCCATAATGTCACCATTTTTAGTTATTTTAAGTTGATATTAGAATTATAACTGTGTTAGTGACTGGCTCAGTATTTAGCCAACTTCATAGCAGTGTTAATTATTCAAAATACAGAAAAGTGTGTTTTCATTGCCAATCTAAATTGTGTTTGTCAGATATATAAGTTCCACCTTCTCTTTGTGTGTGATGAAGAACAACACGTGAACATTTTGTCTTCATTTTGATTCGTTTTGAATTTAGAAAAAAATATTTTTTTAACTTGATTTAATAGCAGCTGAGCTGATTCATTTAAATAAACAAAACAGAACACAAAAAAGAAAAAAAAGGATGAAGGAAAAAGTAAAATATCCCAAACAGAACAGAAACACAGCAAACGACTTACAAGTGCTGGATGTCAGAATTTCCCTCAAAGAAATATTTAAAAAAATATGTTCTTATAAAAATCAAAAGAAAAAATAATCAACCTGCAGGAGAAATATTGAGATGATTCTTTATTAAAAAAAAAAAAAAAAGATAAAAAAATATGTCAGACACAGGAAATCCATATAATAAAATATATTTTGGGAAGAGATTAAACAGACGACACACAAAAGGAGGAGTCAATGCAAAACTCAGATATCTTCCACCTCTACTTATCTGACTGCAGAGAGGAGGACAGAGAACAGTGGACACACAGTTTAACATGATGGACTATAGGACAGGACTGCTGCTTTTAACTATCTGCTGGGCAGGTGAAGGTTTTACCTGATGTTAATCTGGTATATTTCAGTTGAGCTACCGAAGTAATGAACAACATGCATATCTTTATTCTCTTGACAGGTGTTGATGGTCAGACTCTGACAGAATCTGAACCAGTGACTAAAAGGCCTGGAGAATCTCACAGACTGACCTGTACAGCGTCTGGATTTTCGCTTAGTGTCTACTATATGTACTGGGTCAGACAGGCTCCTGGAAAAGGACTGGAGTGGATCGCTGCTGATGGTGGTAGCAGCAGCAAATACTACTCTCAGTCAGGCTCAGGCCGGTTCACCATCTCCAGAGACAACAGCAGACAGCAGGTGTATCTGCAGATGAACAGTCTGAAGACTGAAGATTCTGCAGTTTATTATTGTGTTCGAGACACACGGTGACTGGAGTTGGTTGAGCAGCTGTACAAAAACCTGCAGTGCACTTCTTCTTTCAGGCTGTTAGAGCCTATAAGCATTAAGTATTTTTTTAGTATTCCTATAAAATGTAATGCTGTATTTTCTGTACAATGTTATATCTAATGTTTTGTATTTTATGTTTTACATAACAAATATGTCATAAATAAAAAGATAATATCTGAACCTACACTGTATAAATTCAAACAAGTGTTCTTGAGAAACACTATTACAAATCATTAAACATAAAAAAAACCCCTAACACACACAATAAACATGGCTCATTCATGAAATGGCCAAAGACAGCACAATAATCTGGTGGCTGAAATTAAACTACTGCAAATACTTTGCATCTTACAAAATAAGACAGAATAAATTTATGTGGAACCTAAAGTGAATCATAGTATGAGATCATAAAAAGAATGTTGCAATTAATTTAATGAAATTCATTAAGAACAGTAAGTATGTAAATAATTGGATCAATAAGTGATGTATGTAGTAAATACATGCTAAAGCAACACATTTAGACACTGACTTAAAGAAAGTTAACAGTTGTTTAATTCATGTAAAGGCAGGGACATTTTCTAAATGTTACTTTTCAGTGTGTAATAAAGTTACATCACTGTGTCAAGCAGAGGTGATGTAACTTTATTACACACTGAAGAGTAACATTTAGAAAATGTCCCTGCCTTTACATAAATTGTTCTGCAGATACAATAACACTGAACAGACTCTTCTATTGGCTCCAGTCAGACCAACATTGATGCTTCATATGTTTGATTCTATGCAAAGTCAGTGAGCTTCCTTGTTACTCAGCTATAAAAACATCACATCAGGCTGTCAGTGGAGTTCACAGCACGTCACTTTCAACATAAACCATGTTCTCTGTAGCTCTGCTGCTGCTGTTGGCAGCTGGATGTGAGTCTCTCTGGATTTGTTAAAGTCAACACTTCTTCTTTTGTTACTTTCATCATCTGTTACAGATAATTTTCTCTTTTTAACAGGTTTGAAGTGTGAACAGTTGACACAGCCAGCCTCTGTGACTGTGCAGCCAGGTCAACGTCTGACCATCACCTGTCAGGTCTCTTATTCTCTCAGCAGCCATGCTACACACTGGATCAGACAGCCTGCAGGGAAAGGACTGGAGTGGATTGGAGGAGCATCTGCTGGATACACCCCAGCTTACAAAGATTCACTGAAGAACAAGTTCAGTATCAGCTTAGACTCTTCCAGCAACACAGTGACTCTAAACGGACAGAATGTGCAGCCTGAAGATACTGCTGTGTATTACTGTGCCAGAGACACACAGTGACACAAAGCATCAGTAGACCTGAACAAAAACCCCTCAGTGCCTGAACACTTGTAACATGAAGCCACCAGAGGAGGAGCCCTCAGACCACTAATGATTTCAACACCAGCTCACTGTTACAGTACAGAGAGAAACAGACTTTAGATCTTAAATATTCTGATGCTTTTATATCAGTGTCTGTCGATATTACTTTTTAAATTACAGAATAAATTCATACTTGATTTTAAAAGTGTGTGATATAAATACAGTACTATATACCCCTATAAAGTCAGATTCTCTTCCATGATATCTGTTACAAAAAATATACATTGATTATGTGAATCATAACTGCATCAGTGATTGAATCAAAAGTGTTTATCCAACTTCATGGTGATAATAATCATTCAAAATACAGAAAAGTTAGTTTTCATTCACAATCTAAAGCCTCAAGTTTCACCTTCTCTTAAAACACTTGAACATTTTATCCTCATTTCTGATTCATTTAAATAAACTTCAGTCAGCTGATTCACTATCATCACTACTGTATGTAAATCAGCCTCCTTGTGTGTTGCCTCATAAAGAAGTGAAGTGTGTGTGTGTGTCAGTGAGAGGACAGAAGAGCTCACATCAGTTCAGCTTCAACATCAACCATGTTCTCTGTAGCTCTGATACTGCTGCTGGCAGCTGGATCCTGTGAGGAGCTTTCAGTGGATTCACACTAATAAACACATTAGAAACACTGAATAGTCAGATGAATGATGGAGATAATGTTGATTTGTGTTTCCACAGGTGTGAACAGTATTGATCTCATCCAGCCAGACTCAATGGTTGTGCAGCCTGGACAGTCTTTGACCATCACCTGTCAGGTCTCTGGTTATTCTTTGACTGATAACAGCTATGCAACAGGTTGGATCAGACAGCGTGAAGGAAAACCAATGGACTGGATTTCTCATCAGTGGGGAAGGAGTGATGGCAGCCTTCATCAAAATGCTGCTCTGAAGAACAAGTTCAGCTACAGCAGAGACATGTCTGCTGGCACAGTGACTATTAACGGACAGAATCTGCAGCCTGAGGACACAGCTGTGTATTATTGTGTGCGTGTGAGCGACACAGTGATACAAACCACCAACAGACCTGCACAAATACCCAGCAACCATGTGACTAAACACTGACATGTTTCAGTGGGAGAACTGGTCCATAAATTAAACCTCACACTGTTTTGATACAAGTCATGTGACAGCCATCAAAACCTTGCTGCATATTAGTGTTAACATAATGCTCCCTGTATATACTTCACATTAGTGCTGATCATTAATTAACTCCAGTGAGACAGATCACCATGATCAGGTCTTTTCTCTCATTTGTTGACCTGGAGAAGGTCCCAAGGTTTTATCTCCTCCCCAGGGGCATAGCACCAAATTCTGGGCCCTCTACACTCTCAATGTCTGTGGACCCCTATCCATGTCAGTGCACGAGGCGAGCAAAAAAAAAAAGAAAAAAAAAAGGGGGTATTTATTTAAAATAAAAAAGGCATAAATAGGGTTTTAAGCTACAGTCAGATCAGATTATATTGATGAGTGGTTCTTTCATTCACCACCTGAATTGATGCATTTGGCCTACTTGTGCTCAAATACCTAAAACATCTACAAGAATAGAGAATCGGTATTAGCCTCTTCACATACAAATAACCCAACCTACTTTTTAAAGCAAGCTCACTTTGTATTTCTAGAGCCATTTCAGTGCAAGATAAACTGCTAAAAATAATGAAACATATGGCCAAGCATTGCTTATTATGTTGACAGATTGTCTTTTAAATGGGGCTCATTTTTGTGTTGCTATGGGCTGAGCTCGAAGGCTGTCAACCAAACAGTCATAACTGGTAAATATCCACAAGAGGGCGCTTGACAGCGCTTGACATCTACCATTTAGAACAAGTACAAAGATAATGTGAAAGGTTGCAAATATGTTCATTAAAAGTCAAACGTGAAGTAAACATCAGATCTGCTTTCCTACAATAGATGCTTAGACGAGCCTAGTTATTTGCTATAACACACAGTATTCATCATGGTCAGCAAGTTGCAGAGGCAAAAATGTTTTAAGACATTTTTCAGCCAGATTGAGAGGAATAGCAAATTGTTTTTCTATGTTCTCACCACCTCTCTCTCTCTCTCTCTCTCTCTCTCTCTCTCTCTCTTTCTTTCTCTCTCTCACTACTCTCTCTCCCTCGCGAACCAACATACCAACGTAAGGGGAGGTCGGAGGGGGGAGCTCGCCCATGAATACTTGAACAACGATCTCACCTTGTCTTTGCTCATCTCTCATGTCAGCCTCATCTTCAGAAGAGCCGCCAGGACTGGCCACTGCTGCTCCAGCAGCTCCAGCTGCTGCGGCTGCGCCACTGTTTGTTTCTGAAACTGGTTAATGTTGACAACTAACGTTAGCTGGCCCATAATTGTCTTTGCACTTACAGCTGCAAGCAGCCTGGTTGGCAACTAGCTAAGCTAAAGACTTCACGTGAGCAAACATCAGCAGCAGCTGTCTGGAGTGGACTACCTTAACTTTAATTGGACTTTGCATAACAAGCAAACTCGGTTCACCTTTGGGAAAGAAAGCAGTCAACAACTGCCTCCCCTCATTCTGCCTTCTTTCTTTTTCTTTCCTCTCTTTCTTCTTTTGATACCCCAATTTATGCTTTTTGGGCAGCATGATGTCTAGCCCCCAGATTATTCAATCTGGGCTCACTGACGTTACACTTGTCGCTGGTCGCTGTCGGGTGGACTAAACTAGAAAGTCCAACATGTTGGGAGGACTGTGACATAAAGTTCATTCTCTCAGTTGATGTTATCACTATATTTGAAATAAATTATGACACCAATTAATTGGAGGGCCCAATTCATTCGAAATAAAAACATCACAAAAAACAATTATAATGTACAGTGAGAGATGTGACGTAAGCTAAATTAATTTGATTCCACTAAATTTGAACAGTCTTCAGATGTTGGATTTTGTGCTCTGAAATTTAGTTGTTTAAGAGCTGATTATTGTTCAGTATTATAATAGATCAGAATAATTGGTTTTAAATCAACAGATTAATTCAAAAGAAATGCACAGAAATTCTGTTCTTATTATGGAACTCAAAATCTTTATTTGATGAAAAAAAATCATGAGATGTGAGATGTTGTTTGCCTTTCTGAGAAAGCATACAATGTCATTTTCATATTACATGAACTGAAAACAATTTTAATTGAAATTAATAATAACTTTTATTTATAAACAGTAACCATAGTCACGCTATTTGAAATTTCATTGGAGAAAATCAGCTGCCATATAAATACATGTGTTCAGATCTTACAAAGTGACAGTAAATCAAGAACGACAGTAACATCAGGAACATAATGTAAAAACAATCAAAACTGTAAGAGACACAGTGAGATGATTCTTTATGTAAAATAGTATAACAAAATATTGTCATGCAGGAGAAAGCCACAGCATGAAAATAAATTTTGAGGAGGGATTGAATAGAGGAGGAGTCAATGCAAAACTCAGATATCGTCCACCTCTACTTATCTGACTGCAGAGAGGAGGACAGAGAACAGTGGACACACAGTTTAACATGATGGACTATAGGACAGGACTGCTGCTTTTAACTATCTGCTGGGCAGGTGAAGGTTTTACCTGATCTTGAGCTGATATATTTCTTAATTATGTTACAACTTAATTCATGTTATGTTCTCTTATATTTTGACAGGTGTTGATGGTCAGACTCTGACAGAATCTGAACCAGTGATTAAAAGGCCTGGAGAATCTCACAGACTGACCTGTACAGCCTCTGGATTTAACTTTGGTGGCTCCTACATGGCCTGGATCAGACAGGCTCCTGGAAAAGGACTGGAGTGGGTTGCTACTATCAGTGATAGCAGTGACTACATCTACTACTCTCAGTCAGTCAAAGGCCGGTTCACCATCTCCAGAGACAACAGCAGACAGCAGGTGTATCTGCAGATGAACAGTCTGAAGACTGAAGATTCTGCTGTTTATTATTGTGCTCGACAGCCACAGTGACTGGAGTTGGTTGAGCAGCTGTACAAAAACCTACAGTAACCCCTCTGACTGGGCTGATAAACAACAACTGTCTTTGCTTTGGGCTCAAAGGAAATGACTGCATGTGCTAATTTAGGAGCAGTATACAGAATCAGGGGCTGAAGGTGCAGACTCTGATCAAGGCACAATGAATGCACTAAAACACTGAATATGATACTAAGATAGGGAGAAAAGAATAAACCTGATCATGAGACACCACTTTGATCCAACCGTAATTATAAAACTGGAACAGCAGGACTTCTGAACACTTCACCCAGAGTCCCACAGGCCACTCTTTATCTATATTGTACCAAATGTAAAAAGACAAAAACAAAACAATAAATAAACATTATAGATCATTGCAGTGAAATAATTGTGTCACCATACAGACTGGAAGAAGACTCAAACAGGTCAGATCTCCTCTCTCTCAGCAGACAGTGACAGAATACAACATCCACAGAGTTCAGACTATTAAACAGACCTAATGAACAAAACGTCTTGTGTCTCCATGCTGAGTCCCTCTTTCAAAACTCTAGAGGGCAGTCTAGGACTGACTGAGTTTGACTCACTGACTCATACTGATCATATGATTCAAACACATGCACTAACAGTAAGGTAAATAAAGAACAGAGGTGATTTGAATGCTCTTATCTGACATTAACACATCTACTGATGATGCATATTTGTTCAAATCAAACCCTAGTTCCCATTTTCATCCCATCTAATTATGGAAACCATGTAGTTGCTTGATTGTGACGTTCAACAGCACGTTACAAATATCTATTCATTAAATTACAAAATATGCACCCATGAAGACATGTTTTAATAATTTACTTTTGTGTATTGTGATGCCCAGAGAGGATGGGGCGAAATGTGCCCTGTTACCATGTAATGGGATGGAAAATAACATCTGATAACTTCATTATAACTTAAACAGTAGCTCTGCCTCTTCACAAATACAAAACAAATAATGTAAATAACTTTAATTTAGCCAAAAAGCTCTTTATTGCACCATTAGTTAAAGACTGTCATTGTTCCGTTATCTTCCATTGGAGCAGAAATTAGTTGCCAGGATATTAATATTTCATACTCTACTTATGGAAATGTATCTGTGTCACATGTTCCCTGTTTAAACCCACAGAGGGAGGTCTATGCAAACTCTTCCTCTCTTATAAACACACCATCAGCAACTTGTGGCAGATCACTGGGACAGTTTGATATATTTCTGAAACACTCAGATCAGAAAGCACTGAACTACAGTGTTTATCACAGAATGGAAAATACAGTTATCTGGAGTTTGTTATTTTAGTTACTATTCATGATGAGAAACTTGTTTTGCATCTTGTTTGATGCTTTTAAAAATGTGCAACATGTGATTATTTAAGTTTGATTGATAATGATTGTTTCTTTACTTACAGGAGTTTGGAGTGAGATCAAACTGGACCAGTCTTCCTCTGAGGTGAAAAGACCTGGAGAGACAGTGAAGATGTCATGTATCATTTCTGGTTTTGACATGACAGACTATAATATTCACTGGATACGACAGAGGCGAGGGAATGCTCTGGAGTGGATTGGGTGGATGGATACAGGCAAAAACTCTGCTATCTATGGCAGCTCCTTTCAAAGTCGTTTCATCATGACTGAAGATGTGTCCAGCAGCACTCAGTACCTCGAGGTCAAGAGCCTGACAGCAGAAGATTCTGCTGTTTACTTCTGTGCTCGACAAAGCACAGTGACTGAAGACAGTGGAACAGCTGCACAAAAACCTCCACAGACAACAAACAGCAATGTGATCTTAATGACATCAGAGTTTTCTCACCACCTGCAAAAGCACTTTGATATATCGACATTAGATTTCTGTATATTTGACTGGAAACTCATCAGTTCCTCTTAATATCACCCCCTCAAAAAAACAACAACAACAAAAAACACAAGTAAAGCACATCAGAACAAAGTTTGATCACATAAATTGGCTGGATCTGAAGATAAATAGAAACCTGAAATGTTCACAATCAAAAACATGTTGAAAACAGTGATTAATGTTAACTTCATGTTCACACTAAAGCCGTTTTGTGGCCATTTATCATTTAAGTTTTTCTCTGTTTAAACCTGCAAACCAGAAGCATCAGTACTATATATTCAGGCATGCATTTTGTACCATGAAACAAAATTAACACTTGAATATTTTCTGTAAATGCAGGACATTTGGAAAATGTTACATGTCAGTGAGTAATGAATTAAATGATCACAAGTGATTTGTTGTCACTCTGCAGATATAATAACATTGAACAGACTCTTCTATTGGCTCCAGTCAGACCAACATTGATGCTTCATATGTTTGATTCTATGCAAACTCAGTGAGCTTCCTTGTTACTCAGCTATAAAAACATCACATCAGGCTGTCAGTGGAGTTCACAGCACGTCAGTTTCAACATAAACCATGTTCTCTGTAGCTCTGCTGCTGCTGTTGGCAGCTGGATGTGAGTCTCTCTGGATTTGTCAAAGTCAGCACTTCTTCTTTTGTTAATTTGATCATTTGTTACAAAACGTTTTCTCTTTTTAACAGGTGTGAAGTGTGAACAGTTGACACAGCCAGCCTCTGTGACTGTGCAGCCAGGTCAACGTCTGACCATCACCTGTCAGGTCTCTTATTCTGTGAGCACCTATGTCACAGCTTGGATCAGACAGCCTGCAGGGAAAGGACTGGAGTGGATCAGTAGTGACACCACTGTCAAAGATTCACTGAAGAACAAGTTCAGTATCAGCTTAGACTCTTCCAGCAACACAGCGACTCTAAACGGACAGAATGTGCAGCCTGAAGACACTGCTGTGTATTACTGTGCCAGAGAGCCACAGTGACACAAAGCATCAGTAGACCTGAACAAAAACCCCTCAGTGCCTGAACACTTGTAACATGAAGCCACCAGAGGAGGAGCCCTCAGACCACTAATGATTTCAACACCAGCTCACTGTTACAGTACAGAGAGAAACAGTCTTTAGACATTAGAAACATTTTGTCTTCATTTTGATTCATTTAAACAAACAAAACAAAACACAAAAAGGAAAGACAAGGATGAAGGAAAAAATAAAATATCCCAAACAGAACAAAAACACAGCAAACGACTTACAAGTGCTGGATGTCCCTCAAAGAAATGTTTAAAATTATGTTCTTATCAAAATCAAAAGAAAAAATAATCAACCTGCAGGAGAAACATTGAGATGATTCTTTATAAAAAAAAAAAAAAAAAAAGATTAAAAAAAATGAATAAAAAATATGTCAGACACAGGAAATTCATATAATAAAATATGTTTTGTGGACAGATTAAACAGAAGACACACGATATTTAAAAAGGAGGAGTCAATGCAAAACTCAGATATCTTCCACCTCTACTTATCTGACTGCAGAGAGGAGGACAGAGAACAGTGGACACACAGTTTAACATGATGGACTATAGGACAGGACTGCTGCTTTTAACTATCTGCTGGGCAGGTGAAGATTTTACCTGATCTTGATTAGACATAGTTCTTAATTGTGTGACTGACATATTTCACACTTTTGTTTTGTCTTGACAGGTGTTGATGGTCAGACTCTGACAGAATCTGAACCAGTGATTAAAAGGTCTGGAGAATCTCACAGACTGACCTGTACAGCCTCTGGATTTTCACTTAGTAGCCACTGGATGCACTGGGTCAGACAGGCTCCTGGAAAAGGACTGGAGTGGATCGCTGCTGATGGTGGTGGTAGCAGCAAATACTACTCTCAGTCAGTCAAAGGCCGGTTCACCATCTCCAGAGACAACAGCAGACAGCAGGTGTATCTGCAGATGAACAGTCTGAAGACTGAAGATTCTGCTGTTTATTATTGTGCTCGAGAGCCACAGTGACTGGAGTTGGTTGAGCAGCTGTACAAAAACCTACAGTGCACTTCTTCTTTCAGGCTGTTAGAGCCTAAGCATTAATTTTTTTTTTTTTTTGTATTTCTATAACTTGTAATGCTGTATTTTCTGTATAATGTTATATCTAATGTTTTGTATTTTATGTTTTACATAACAAATATGTCATAAATAAAAAGACAATATCTGAACCTGCACTGTATAAATTCAAACAAGTGTTCTTGAGAAATACTATTACAAATCATTAAACATAAAAAAAAAACCCTAACACACATAATAAACATCACTCGTTCATGAAATGACCAAAGACAGCACAATAATCTGGTGTCTGAAATTAAACTACTGCAAATACTTTGCATTTTACAAAATAAGACACAATAAAGTTATGTGGAACCTAAAGTGAATCATAGTATGAGATATTAAAAACAATGTTGTAGTTAATTTAATGAAATTAATTAAGTACAGTAAGTATGTGAAATATTGGATCAATAATGTAGTAAATACATGTTAATACAACACATTTAGACACTGACTTAAACAAAGTTAACAGCTGTTTAATTTATGTAAAGGCAGGGACATTTTCTAAATGTTACTTTTCAGTGTGTAATAAAGTTACATCACTGTGTCAAGCAGAGGTGATGTTACTTTATTACACACTGAACAGTAACATTTAGAAAATGTCCCTGCCTTTACATAAATTGTTCTGCAGATACAATAACACTGAACAGACTCTTCTATTGGCTCCAGTCAGACCAACATTGATGCTTCATATATTTGATTCTATGCAAACTCAGTGACTTCAACAAAGTTAACAGTTGTTTAATTTATGTAAAGGCAGAGACATTTTCTAAATGTTACTTTTCAGTGTGTAATAAAGTTACATCACTGTGTCAAGCAGTGCAATGTAGTGTGTAATGACATTGAAATCATATTTAATGCAGAAGTGATTCCCAGGCATATTTTTACTGAGCAGATATAATAACACTGAAAAGACTCTTCTATTGGCTCCAGTCAGACCAACATTGATGCTTCATATGTTTGATTCTATGCAAACTCAGTGAGCTTCCTTGTTACTCAGCTATAAAAACATCACATCAGGCTGTCAGTGGAGTTCACAGCACGTCAGTTTCAACATAAACCATGTTCTCTGTAGCTCTGCTGCTGCTGTTGGCAGCTGGATGTGAGTCTCTCTGGATTTGTCAAAGTCAACACTTCTTCTTTTCTTAATTTCAACATTTGTTACAGATAATTTACTCTTTTTAACAGGTGTGAAGTGTGAACAGTTGACACAGCCAGCCTCTGTGACTGTACAGCCAGGTCAACGTCTGACCATCACCTGTCAGGTCTCTTATTCTCTTAGCTATTGGACACATTGGATCAGACAGCCTGCAGGGAAAGGACTGGAGTGGATCAGTCGTGACACCACAGTCAAAGATTCACTGAAGAGCAAGTTCAGCATCAGCACAGACTCTTCCAGCAACACAGTGACTCTAAACGGACAGAATGTGCAGCCTGAAGACACTGCTGTGTATTACTGTGCCAGAGACACACAGTGACACAAAGCATCAGTAGACCTGAACAAAAACCCCTCAGTGCCTGAACACTTGTAACATGAAGCCACCAGAGGAGGAGCCCTCAGACCACTAATGAATTGAACACCAGCTCACTGTTACAACCATTTAAATACTTAGAGATTACAATCACTGACACATCATTGTTTGTATTCCCACAACAATGACTGAATTACACTTTTCTAAATTGTTAAACATTAAACGTCACAAGTAATTATGTAAATTCAGTTAAATTGTCTTCAAAAGTTTGATTTTTGCTTAAAAATGTAGTTGTTTAAAAACAATTTATTGGTCTAATAATATGTAGCACAAGATTTTTTAACCAGAAAAGTGCTAAAAAGTAGCAACAAGCAAAAACACAGCACAGAACTGAAACATGTAGGATGCCAGAGATTTTTGTCAAAACAAATGCATGAACTGTGGATTTCATTATTATTACACAAAATCTCAATTTTGACAAAAAATAACTTCAGAAGAAATGTTGCTCATCTTTGTTAAAGTAGCCCAAGCAAGGTAATTATCAAACCAAAACCAATGTAATAATATAACTTCCAGTTACTATGATTGACAAACAGTACCAATATCAATTGTTTGTATGTTGCCTTGGACAAAATCCTCTGCTGCGTAAATAAGCATTATTACAGTGTGACAGTAAATTAAGGCAAACAATGACATCAGGTTAGAAATGGAACCCAAATCAAAGTTGCAAGAGATACAGTGACATGTTCAAACTCAAAATACAGTTAGTCATAATCACAAAAAATAAAGTTCTGTGGAGAGTGTGAACAAAGGAGGAGTCAATGCAAAACTCAGATATCTTCCACCTCTACTTATCTGACTGCAGAGAGGAGGACAGAGAACAGTGGACACACAGTTTAACATGATGGACTATAGGACAGGACTGCTGCTTTTAACTATCTGCTGGGCAGGTGAAGATTTTTGTTGATTACTATAGGTTTTCTTTTCGGTTGTAAATTTGTTTCATGTCATGGTTTTCTTGCTGTCTTGACAGGTGTTGATGGTCAGACTCTGACACAATCTGAACCAGTGGTTAACGGCCTGGAGAATCTCACAGACTGACCTGTACAGCCTCTGGGTTGGATTTTGATAACTACTGGATGCACTGGGTCAGACAGGCTGCTGGAAAAGGATGGAGTGGGTTGCCATAATCAGATATGACAGTGCTGAGATCTACTACTCGCAGTCAGTTCAAGGCCGGTTCACCATCTCCAGAGACAACAACGTTGATCAAGTGTATCTGCAGATGAACAGTCTGAAGACTGAAGATTCTGCTGTTTATTATTGTGCTCGAGAGCCACAGTGACTGGAGTTGGTTGAGCAGCTGTACAAAAACCTACAGTAACCCCTCTGACTGGGCTGATAAACAACAACTGTCTTTGCTTTGGGGTTAAAAGAAATGACTGCATGTGCTAATTTAGGAGCAGTATCCAGAATCAGGGGCTGAAGGTGCAGACTCTGACCAAGGCACAATGAATGCACTAAAACACTGAATATGATACTAAGATAGGGAGAAAAGAATAAACCTGATCATGAGACACCACTTTGATCCAAGCGTAATTATAAAACTGGAACAGCAGGACTTCTGAACACTTCACCCAGAGTCCCACAGGCCACTCTTTATCTGATATTGTACCAAATGTAAAAAGACAAAAACAAAACAATAAATAAACATTATAGATCATTGCAGTGAAATAATTGTGTCAATTGTGTCAATCATCTTCCAGGCTGCACAAGCATTGAGAATTCATGATGTATTTGGTGATATCATTCATAATAATATCATTTGCATTAAAATACATTACATCATGTTTTAATTCTTATGTTCTGTATTATATGTCTTTTGATATCCTATAGTTTCCATTAGAAACATTTCCTGAATGAAACCATGAATTCATCTTTGTCCCTGCATTATGAAGTCCTGAAAAACTGAGGGATATTATTTCTAAACATAAAATACATAAAGAGGTTTTTCATATTGTAGGCTACAGCAAATACAGTGATCATGCCAGAACAGTAAGTGAACCAGTAAATGAATTAATAAATGCAGTAAGTAGATGATACAAAATATTGACAGTAAAACAAAGTTAGCAATGGTTGCATGCAAATGCTTGGATATGGATCAAATGTAAAGCAGAGGTGATTTGTCGTCACTCTGCAGATATAATAACACTGAACAGACTCTTCTATTGGCTCCAGTCAGACCAACATTGATGCTTCATATGTTTGATTCTATGCAAACTCAGTGAGCTTCCTTGTTACTCAGCTATAAAAACATCACATCAGGCTGTCAGTGGAGTTCACAGCACGTCAGTTTCAACATAAACCATGTTCTCTGTAGCTCTGCTGCTGCTGTTGGCAGCTGGATGTGAGTCTCTCTGGATTTGTCAAAGTCAGCACTTCTTCCTTTTTTAACTTGATCATTTGTTACAAAACATTTTCTCTTTTTAACAGGTGTGAAGTGTCAACAGTTGACACAGCCAGCCTCTGTGACTGTGCAGCCAGGTCAACGTCTGACCATCACCTGTCAGGTCTCTTATTCTGTGGACAGCTATTGGACACATTGGATCAGACAGCCTGCAGGGAAAGAACTGGAGTGGATTGAACGAGCAGCTGCTGGATCCACCTCAACTTACAAAGATTCACTGAAGAACAAGTTCAGTATCAGCACCGACTCTTCCACGAAAACAGTGACTCTAAACGGACAGAATGTGCAGCCTGAAGACACTGCTGTGTATTACTGTGCCAGACAGACCCACAGTGACACAAAGCATCAATAGACCTGAACAAAAACCCCTCAGTGCCTGAACACTTGTAACATGAAGCCACCAGAGGAGGAGCCCTCAGACCACTAATGATTTCAACACCAGCTCACTGTTACAGTACAGAGAGAAACAGACTTCACATTTTATTAAAAACTATTCTTCATCTACTTTAACAGCAACTGTTTTCATCATATTAAATTCTCTTGAATCACCATCACTGATACATCATGATATGTATATGAATTTTTTCAAGTGGTGGAACAACTCCAGCTGACAACTTGGTTTAAATAGCTTGTGACAGGACAACAAAAGTAAATCCTCAAACATCAGTGTCTCTTTCATGACATCTTTATCTAAAACACCTGCACTTATTACCTGTATCATAATTTAATTTGTCTTGAGCCAACTTCATGGTGATTTTAATGAGTTCACTTCTAGAAAAAGATATTTTACTCAACAATCTAAAAGGTGTATTATCTTTGTGTGAAATGAAGAACAACACCTGAACATTTCATCTTCATTTTGATTCATTCAAATAAACCTTACTGTCATCAGTATGTAAATCAGCCTCCTTGTGTGTTGCCACATAAAGAAGTGAAGTGTGTGTGCGTCAGTGAGAGGACAGAAGAGCTCACATCAGTTCAGCTTCAACATCAACCATGTTCTCTGTAGCTCTGATACTGCTGCTGGCAGCTGGATCCTGTGAGGAGCTTTCAGTGGATTCACACTAATAAACACATTAGAAACACTGAATAGTCAGATGAATGATGGAGACAATGTTGATTTGTGTTTCCACAGGTGTGAACAGTATTGATCTCATCCAGCCAGACTCAATGGTTGTGCAGCCTGGACAGTCTTTGACCATCACCTGTCAGGTCTCTGGTTATTCTTTGACTGATAACAGCTATGCAACAGGTTGGATCAGACAGCGTGAAGGAAAACCAATGGACTGGATTTCTCATCAGTGGGGAACAAGTGGCCTTTATCAAAATGCTGCTCTGAAGAACAAGTTCAGCTACAGCAGAGACACTTCTGCCAGCAGAGTGACATTAAGAGGACAGAATCTGCAGCCTGAGGACACAGCTGTGTATTACTGTGTGCGTCGGCCCACAGTGATACAAACCACCAACAGACCTGCACAAATACCCAGCAACCATGTGACTCAACCACACAAACATGCTGATTATGAAAGATAAACACAAAGAATGTCACTGGCAGTTTGTCCCTGAAATAGTTTACTTTAAAATGTGTATACATGCTCTTCTTTTATTGGTGTAAAGTGATACATGCAACAACAACAACAACAACAACAACAACAACAACAACAACAACAACAACAACAACTTATAATAATGACAAGTAGCAGAAGTAGTATTTTAGTGAACAAAAATAGTAAATAAAGCAAGTTAAAAAAAAAAAATGGCTCCCTCTGTGTTAGGAAAGTTTTCAGGTGCTTAGTGCTTCACATTTTGCCAGCTCTGGTAGAAAGACACCACAAAGACACCATCAGCAACTCTCCTAATTTGTAACTGAACAACTGATATAGTTTTACGCACCTGTTTGCCTCACTATATTTGCCTGGAGTTTATTATGTGTAGCCTTTGCCTGGTGTGGCTTTGCTCTTTGTCCAGGTAGGCTGGCTCATGTTATTCTGTTGACTTCAGGCAGCTTCTGTTTGTCTGCTGCTGATAGACAACAACTACCTCACATAAAAAGAGGTGGAAATAAACAAGAATAAAATGCATGATGTTTTTTATTTGCAAAGATCCAAAGCTAATAAAAGACGTTCTGAGCTGTAATGATGAACAATAATTTAAATGTTAGTCCTCTAAACATGTGTGACAACATGCATCTTCTGCTGTGAGGAGCACAGGGCTTTAAACAACTCTCTAACCTTTACTGAATGTTAAAAGTATCTACCATCCCTGTTTTAAAACTCTAGAGTGCAGACAAGATCTGGCTTTAACACTTATCCTAGTGACATCTATAAACAGGAAGAAATGACAGAGAAGGAAAGAAGTGATTGTTTTTACTTAATTGTTTTCAGCTCTTAATGTGCCAGATATTAATATCCTCCTCCTAATGATCACCTGTTACCAACCTTTCTGCCATGAAATAACCAGAAATCTGTCACAATGCCAAATCCAGGCGTGTTGTGCATCACTGCTTCACGAATGGTTACTCTGAAATTATTGTTGTCATAATGTTGATGATAAAGTTACTCCATTTCAAACAAAAACAAATGTACAAACATAGGCCTATGTGAACATTTCTTGGTCACAAAATATTCTTTCCAAATTCACAAAGAAAAACTCAGTTGTTTCCTCCCTGTGAGGAGGAGTCAATGTCAATGGGCAGGTGAAGATGATTCACTGATCTTGATTAGACACATTTTTATTTGTGCTTCCAATGAAATGCATGACATGCGAATACTTTTGTCTTGGCAGGTGTTGATGGTCAGACTCTGACTCAGTCTGAACCAGTGACTAAAAGGCTGGAGAAACTCACAGACTGACCTGTACAGCCTCTGGATTCTCATTCAGCAGCTATGACATGAACTGGGTCAGACAGGCTCCTGGAAAAGGACTGGAGTTGATGGCTTATATCAGCTATAGCAGTGGCTACATCTACTACTCTCAGTCAGTCAAAGGCCGGTTCACCATCTCCAGAGACAACAGCAGACAGCAGGTGTATCTGCAGATGAACAGTCTGAAGACTGAAGATTCTGGCGTTTATTATTGTGCTCGAGACACACAGTGACTGGAGTTGGTTGAGCAGCTGTTCAAAAACCTGCAGTATCTTTCAGGCTGCACAAGCATTGAGAATGTATGATGTATTTGGTTATATCATTAGTATCAATTATATCTACATTAAAATACATTACATCATGTTTTAATTCTTATGTTCTGTATTATATGTCTTTTTGATATCCTATAGTTTCCATTAGAAACATTTCCTGAATGAAACCATGAATTCATCTTTGTCCCTGCATTATGAAGTCCTGAAAACTGAGGGATATTATTTCTCAACAGGTAACAATATATAGAGAGGTTTTTCATTGTACAGCAAATACAGCAATCATGTCAGTACAGTAAGTGAACCAGTAAATTAATCAATAAATGCAGTAAGTAGATGATACAAAATATTGAAATGTTAGCAATGGTTGCATGCAAATGCTGGAATATGGATCAAATGTAAAGCAGAGGTGATTTGTTGTCACTCTGCAGATATAATAACACTGAACAGACTCTTCTATTGGCTCCAGTCAGACCAACATTGATGCTTCATATGTTTGATTCTATGCAAACTCAGTGAGCTTCCTTGTTACTCAGCTATAAAAACATCACATCAGGCTGTCAGTGGAGTTCACAGCACGTCAGTTTCAACATAAACCATGTTCTCTGTAGCTCTGCTGCTGCTGTTGGCAGCTGGATGTGAGTCTCTCTGGATTTGTCAAAGTCAACACTTTTCTTTTGCTCTATTATTTATAACATTTTTTTGTTTGTTTGTTTTTAACAGGTGTGAAGTGTGAACAGTTGACACAGCCAGCCTCTGTGACTGTGCAGCCAGGGTCAACGTCTGACCATCACCTGTCAGGTCTCTTATTCTGTGGGCAGCTACTACACACATTGGATCAGACAGCCTGCAGGGAAAGGACTGGAGTGGATTGGAATGGCAGCTTCTGGATACACAACATATTACAAAGATTCACTGAAGAACAAGTTCAGTATCAGCACAGACTCTTCCAGCAACACAGTGACTCTAAACGGACAGAATGTGCAGCCTGAAGACACTGCTGTGTATTACTGTGCCAGAGACACACAGTGACACAAAGCATCAGTAGACCTGAACAAAAACCCCTCAGTGCCTGAACACTTGTAACATGAAGCCACCAGAGGAGGAGCCCTCAGACCACTAATGATTTCAACACCAGCTCACTGTTACAGTACAGAGAGAAAACAGACTTTAGATTTTATAAACGGTTCTTATTTAAATCATTTAGATATTCTGACATCACAGTCACAAGAACTGATGCAGCATTATATGTATGAATAACCTTTTAAGTGATGACATATTAAGGTCACAACTTAACTTAGTTTTAAAGTTCATCATCCAACTATAGTAGAAATGGATCAGTCAAAAGTCATTTTTTTTCTCCATAATGTCACCATTTGTAGTTATTTTAAGTTGATATTAGAATTATAACTGTGTTAGTTACTGGCTCAGTATTTAGCCAACTTCATAGCAGTGTTAATTATTCAAAATACAGAAAAGTGTGTTTTCATTGCCAATCTAAATTGTGTTTGTCAGATATATAAGTTCCACCTTCTCTTTGTGTGTAATGAAGAACAACACGTAAACATTTTGTCTTCATTTTGATTCATTTTGAATTTAGAAAAATATTTTTTTAACTTGATTTAATAGCAGCTGTTTCATCAGTTTCAAAACTTGAACTTTTTCATCACAGATACATGAAAGTATTTATTCATGACAAGAACTGATATACACTTTTATAAACTGTCAAACAATAATCTTTTCAAGTAATAAATAAATGCAGCTGAATATTCGTCAGAACTGGAAGTGATTCATTTTGGTCGAATAAAACTGTGCATTACATTTTTCATAAGAAAAATCCTCCCAATCGAAGCTGCAGGCCAAACACAACTGAAAACATGTGGAAGTCAGTTTCCCTTGAAAAGAATACATGAAATTCTATTTTTAATGTTGTCAGAAAAAAATCTTAACTTAAAAAAAGTTAAGATTTCATCATAAATGAATCTACGTGGTGATTTTCATACTAATGAGCTGACACCAATTTTATAACATCATGAATAACTTTTTAGATTTTATCACCAGTAGCATTATTCCATTATTAGTGAGTTGCTTTGAAGAAATGCATCTGCCATGTTAAATAAATGTGTTGAAATGTTACAATACAATAACAGAGCAAACTGTTCATTAAAAAGGAGTCAATGCAAAACTCCAACATCTTCCACCTCTACTTATCTGACTGCAGAGAGGTGGACAGAGAACAGTGGACACACAGTTTAACATGATGGACTATAGGACAGGACTGCTGCTTTTAACTATCTGCTGGGCAGGTGAAGGTTTTCTCTCATCTTGACGACACAGTTCTCATTTGTGTTTCTGACATGTCATGGTTTTCTTTGATGTCTTGACAGGTGTTGATGGTCAGACTCTGACAGAATCTGGCGCAGCAAATGAAAGGCCTGGAGAATCTCACAGACTGACTTGTACAGCCTCTGGATTAGACATTAGTAGCTCTTGGATGGCCTGGATCAGACAGGCTCCTGGAAAAGGACTAGAGTGGATCGCTATTATTGAGGATGATAGTGATCGCATCTACTACTCTCAGTCAGTCAAAGGCCGGTTCACCATCTCCAGAGACAACAGCAGACAGCAGGTGTATCTGCAGATGAACAGTCTGAAGACTGAAGATTCTGCTGTTTATTATTGTGCTCGAGACACACAGTGACTGGAGTTGGTTGAGCAGCTGTACAAAAACCTACAGTGTCTTCCAGGCTGCACAAGCATTGAGAATGTATGATTTATTTGGTTATATCATTAGTATCAATATCATTTGCATTAAAATACATTACATCATGTTTTTAATTCTTATATTCTGTATTATATGTCTTTTGATATCGTATAGTTTCCATTCGAAACACTTCCTGTATTAAACCATGAATTCATCTTTGTCCCTGCATTATGAAGTCCTGAAAACTGAGGGATGATATTTCTCAACATAAAAGATATAGAGAGGTTTTTCATATTCAAATTATGTTAATATAATAATCAAACAATTACTATTGTGTCTGCAGAAAAATATCCAGAAAAGATGTGAGACAATACTGACAGTTTGTTGCAATAAAGGAATGTGCATATATATGTGACACAACCACACAGATGAAGGTAATCAGTGTTGATTAACACAAAAAGTAACTCAGAAATGTAAAAACTACCAAAGTTTTCACCGCCATTAAAATATTTATTTTACTGCAGTTTGTGAAACATTTCAGTTCCTGAGCAGCTGTTTTCCAACAACTACAAACACTGAAACCGTTAAAAAGAATTTATTCAAACCAGCCGCATCAGACTGAAGTTTTTATTTAATTGACATGATTCTGGCTGCTGTCACTTTATGTCTGTGTACAGCAAATACAGTGATCATGTCAGTACAGTAAGTGAACCAGTAAATGAATTAATAAATCTAATAAGTCGATGATACAAAATATTCAAACAAAGTTAGCAATGGTTGCATGCAAATGCTGGAATATGGATCAAATGTAAAGCAGAGGTGATTTGTTGTCACTCTGCAGATATAGTAACACTGAACAGACTCTTCTATTGGCTCCAGTCAGACCAACATTAATGCTTCATATGTTTGATTCTATGCAAACTCAGTGAGCTTCCTTGTTACTCAGCTATAAAAACATCACATCAGGCTGTCAGTGGAGTTCACAGCACGTCAGTTTCAACATAAACCATGTTCTCTGTAGCTCTGCTGCTGCTGTTGGCAGCTGGATGTGAGTCTCTCTGGATTTGTCAAAGTCAACACTTCTTCTTTTGTTAATTTCATCATTTGTTACAAAACATTTGTTTGTTTTTAACAGGTGTGAAGTGTGAACAGTTGACACAGCCAGCCTCTGTGACTGTGCAGCCAGGTCAACGTCTGACCATCACCTGTCAGGTCTCTTATTCTCTTGGCTATTGGACAGCTTGGATCAGACAGCCTGCAGGGAAAGGACTGGAGTGGATCAGTAGTGACACCACCGTCAAAGATTCACTGAAGAGCAAGTTCAGTATCAGCTTAGACTCTTCCAGCAAGACAGTGACTCTAAACGGACAGAATGTGCAGCCTGAAGACACTGCTGTGTATTACTGTGCCAGAGAGTCACAGTGACACAAAGCATCAGTAGACCTGAACAAAAACCCCTCAGTGCCTGAACACTTGTAACATGAAGCCACCAGAGGAGGAGCCCTCAGACCACTAATGATTTCAACACCAGTTCACTGTTTTAGGTAGTTTCAAACAGCACAAGCTAAAAGCAGCAACACAGCACACAAATTAAATGCATTCTGTCTTTTTCTCAAAACAAATGAATCAAATTCTGTCTTATCATTATGATGCAATATTTCAATGTCTGTTTTGACATAATATAAATTCAGGTGACATGACGTGTTGTTTGCTCATCTCAAACCAAGCCTTCAAGGTGATTTTCATACAGCATCAACTAAAACCTTTTCTTTGTTGTTGTTGTTTTGGTGATGATACTATAATAACTTTTATTCATACACAGTAGCAATATTCCATGATTTGTATATTACATCAGAAAAAAGCATCTTTGTGTAAATAAACATGTTTACACATTAGAAAGTGACTTACAGTCAAACAAGGATGATAGTGATATCAGGTAAGAAACAAAATTTTAACACAGATGTCACTGCTATATGTGACATTAAACAGAGGACGCTGTCAGAAAGGAGGAGTCAATGCAAAACTCAGATATCTTCCACCTCTACTTATCTGACTGCAGAGAGGAGGACAGAGAACAGTGGACACACAGTTTAACATGATGGACTATAGGACAGGACTGCTGCTTTTAACTATCTGCTGGGCAGGTGAAGATTTTACCTGATCTTCAGCTGACACACTTCTCATTTGTGTTTCTGACATGTCATGGTTTTCTTTGATGTCTTGACAGGTGTTGATGGTCAGACTCTGACAGAATCTGAACCAGTGATTAAAAGGCCTGGAGAATCTCACAGACTGACCTGTACAGCCTCTGGATTAGACATCAGTGGCTACTTGATGCACTGGGTCAGACAGGCTCCTGGAAAAGGACTGGAGTGGATTGCCGCTATTTACGATAGTAGCAACATCTTCTACTCTCAGTCAGTCAAAGGCCGGTTCACCATCTCCAGAGACAACAGCAGACAGCAGGTGTATCTGCAGATGAACAGTCTGAAGACTGAAGATTCTGCTGTTTATTATTGTGCTCGACAGCCACAGTGACTGGAGTTGGTTGAGCAGCTGTACAAAAACCTACACCACTTCTTTCAAGCTGGCAGAGCCAAAGCATGAAATACTTTTCAAATAGAAAGTGCTGATAGTAAGAGATCAAAATAAATAAAGTTATTGGCAGTGTGTCCCAGATATAGTACATGTGTTCTTCATTTATTGGTGTAAGTGAACTGCCAGACATATCAATGATTTCCCACAGTTATATGACTATTTTTCTGCAGCTTTGCAACACTGTGATCCCTTTACATGGATACATTCATCCCTACAGACACCAGACGACATATGATGTTATAGCAGCTTCTGGTAGATACATTAAACCTGACAGAAAACAAGACACCTGTCTGTAATTCATGAACTGGTAACATATTTAGTATAAAGGCTGAACAAGTCTCACCATGTCAGAGTCTTTTCAGAGCTCTTTTTAACATCAGAATATCAGACAGTTTTATATTTTCTCTTTGAGGCCATCCACTTCTGTGAGATTGTATCAGACACATGGACACAAAGGCTGGTTTCTCTCTAATACTCATGGTTGTGTTTTTTACTCACTGATCAGTCTGTGTTATATGTAAAACCACAAGTCAGAAATTATCACTGATTGTTCCACAACTCACCCCAAAATAACTGCATGTGAAGAAATTATTAAGAGTTCTGTTCTCAGTGATCTCTGTCTTTGTGTCTTGTTCAACCACTAATGATGTCAAAATAAAAAGCACTGTGAGGAGGAGTCCATGCAAATCTTCATCTCCTCCATCTTTATTTATCTCACTGCAGACTGAAGAAGAGAGACCAAACCACTGACCAGACATACAACACATTTCCACCATGACTTCAGCTACATGTATAATGTTTCTGATGCTATCATGGATTTCTGGTGAATACATGCTTCTGCACTCCTCCTGTTCTTTGAAAAGGTTCATATTTCAGCTCTGTGATGATAACACTACTTTTCTCTCCAGGTGTTTGCAGTCAGACTCTGACTGAGTCTGAACCAGTGGGAAAGCGCCCTGGAGAATCCCACAAACTCACCTGTACATATGCAGGAATATCAGATGATAACGCTCATATCGCCTGGATCAGACAAGCTGAAGGAAAAGGACTGGAGTGGGTTGCCTACATTTCTGCTCCAACTGGAAGCACTAAAGCTTACTCCACGTCAGTCAAGAATCGCTTCACCATTTCCAGAGACAACAACATGGACCAGGTGTATCTGCAGATGAACAGCTTGACGGCTGAAGATTCTGCTGTTTATTATTGTGCTCGAGAGCCACAGTGACACAGGAAGCCACAGAGCTGTACAAAAACTCAACATGTCAAACTAAGTCAATACTAGATGTTCTGCTTTTCACTTTCACAGAATCAGCTTCAGTTCAACATCTTCAACACACTCAGAGAAACACAGTCTCAATAAAACCTCCTCATTCAGACAATTTTTATTGCAGCTCTGATGTTCTCCAATATGTAGCTGAGACTGGGAACATTAAATATTCCTTTCACCAAAGTGTAACTGTCACTCTGAAATGTTCAAAGGTTTGTGTAGAATAAAATCATTAAACCTTTATTTATTAATTTGATAAATAGATTTTTTTCACATGTCAAATGAAAGATTCATAACATCTAGTCATCTCTGACTAGATGTGACAGGACAATTCATCCTTCTTTTATAGCCTGTCAGTGTCCTTCTCTATGCAAAGTGAACTTCCTCACAGTCTGCTATAAAGACTTGATATCATGCTGTCAGCTGCAGCAGAAGAAGAGAAGCTCCCATCAGATCACCTTCAATACCAACCATGTTCTCTGTAGCTCTGCTGCTGCTGCTGGCTGCTGGATCCTGTGAGTCTCACTGAGGCAGAGACACTGACAGTATGATCACAGCACACTGACTGTTCACTCTTATTACACTCATTCAATATTCAACATGTTTTCCTCCACAGCTGTGAAGTGTGAACAGTTGACACAGCCAGCCTCTGTGACTGTGCAGCCAGGTCAACGTCTGACCATCACCTGTCAGGTCTCTTATTCTGTGAGCACCTACTACACAGCTTGGATCAGACAGCCTGCAGGGAAAGGACTGGAGTGGATCAGTAGTGACACCACCGTCAAAGATTCACTGAAGAACAAGTTCAGTATCAGCTTAGACTCTTCCAGCAACACAGTGACTCTAAACGGACAGAATGTGCAGCCTGAAGACACTGCTGTGTATTACTGTGCCAGAGAGCCACAGTGACACAAAGCATCAGCAGACCTGAACAAAAACCCCTCAGTGCCTGAACACTTGTAACATGAAGCCACCAGAGGAGGAGCCCTCAGACCACTAATGATTTCAACACCAGCTCACTGTTACGGTACAGAGAGAAACAGACTTTGGATTTTATAAACAGTTCTTATTTAAATCATTTTAGATATTCTGACATCACAGTCACAAGAACTGATGCAGCATTATATACATAAATAACCTTTTAAGTGATGACAAATTAAGATCACAACTTAGATCTTAAATATTCTGATGCTTTTATATCAGTGTCTGTAGATATTACTTTTTAAATCACAGAATAAATTCATACTTGATTTTAAAAGTGTGTGATATAAATACAGTACTATATACCCCTATCAAGTCAGAATCTCTTACATGATATCTGTTACAAAAAATATACATTGATTATGTGAATCATAACTGCATCAGTGATTGAATCAAAAGTGTTTATCCAACTTCATGGTGATAATAATCATTCAAAATACAGAAAAGTTAGTTTTCATTCACAATCTAAAGTCTCAAGTTTCACCTTCTCTTGAAACACTTGAACATTTTATCCTCATTTCTGATTCATTTAAATAAACTTCAGTCAGCTGATTTACTATCATCACTACTGTATGTAAATCAGCCTCCTTGTGTGTTGCCTCATAAAGAAGTGAAGTGTGTGTGCTATAGGACAGGACTGCTGCTTTTAACTATCTGCTGGGCAGGTGAAGATGATTCACTGATCTTGATTAGACACATTTTTATTTGTGCTTCCAATGAAATGCATGACATGCGAATACTTTTGTCTTGGCAGGTGTTGATGGTCAGACTCTGACAGAATCTGAACCAGTGACTAAAAGGCCTGGAGAATCTCACAGACTGACCTGTACAGCCTCTGGATTTAACTTTGGTGGCTACTACATGCACTGGGTCAGACAGGCTCCTGGAAAAGGACTGGAGTGGATGGCTTATATCAGCTATAACAGTGGCCACATCTACTACTCTCAGTCAGTCAAAGGCCGGTTCACCATCTCCAGAGACAACAGCAGACAGCAGGTGTATCTGCAGATGAACAGTCTGAAGACTGAAGATTCTGCTGTTTATTATTGTGCTCGAGAGCCACAGTGACTGGAGTTGGTTGAGCAGCTGTACAAAAACCTACAGTATCTTTCAGGCTGCACAAGCATTGAGAATGTATGATGTATTTGATTATATCATTAGTATCAATTATATCTACATTAAAATACATTACATCATGTTTTAATTCTTACATTCTGTATTATATGTCTTTTGATATCCTATAGTTTCCATGAGAAACATTTCCTGAATGAAACCATGAATTTGTCTTTGTCCCTGCATTATGAAGTCCTGAAAACTGAGGGATATTCTTTCTCAACATGTAACAATATATAGACAGGTTTTTCATTGTACAGCAAATACAGTAATCATGTCAGTACAGTAAGTGAACCAGTAAATGAATTAATAAATGCAGTACAAAATATTGACAGTAAAACAAAGTTATCAGTGGTTGCATGCAAATGCTGGAATATGGATCAAATGTAAAGCAGAGGTGATTTGTTGTCACTCTGCAGATATAATAACATTGAACAGACTCTTCTATTGGCTCCAGTCAGACCAACATTGATGCTTCATATGTTTGATTCTATGCAAACTCAGTGAGCTTCCTTCTTACTCAGCTATAAAAACATCACATCAGGCTGTCAGTGGAGTTCACAGCATGTCAGTTTCAACATAAACCATGTTCTCTGTAGCTCTGCTGCTGCTGTTGGCAGCTGGATGTGAGTCTCTCTGGATTTGTCAAAGTCAACACTTCTTCTTTTGTTAATTTCATCTTTTGTTACGGATAATTTTCTCTTTTTAACAGGTGTGAAGTGTGAACAGTTGACACAGCCAGCCTCTGTGACTGTGCAGCCAGGTCAACGTCTGACCATCACCTGTCAGGCCTCTTATTCTGTTGGTAGCCATCACACACATTGGATCAGACAGCCTGCAGGGAAAGGACTGGAGTGGATTGGAGCAGCACGTGTTGGATACACCACAATTTACAAAGACTCACTGAAGAACAAGTTCAGTATCAGCTTAGACTCTTCCAGCAACACAGTGACTCTAAACGGACAGAATGTGCAGCCTGAAGACACTGCTGTGTATTACTGTGCCAGAGACACACAGTGACACAAAGCATCAGCAGACCTGAACAAAAACCCCTCAGTGCCTGAACACTTGTAACATGAAGCCACCAGAGGAGGAGCCCTCAGACCACTAATGATTTCAACACCAGCTCACTGTTACAGTACAGAGAGAAACAGACTTCAGATCTTAAATACTCTGATGCTTTAATATCAGTGTCTGTAGATATTACCTTTTAAATTATAGAATAAATTCATACTTGATTTTAAAAGTGTGTGATATAAATACAGTACTATATACCCCTATAAAGTCAGATTCTCTTCCATGATATCTGTTACAAAAAATATACATTGATTATGTGAATCATAACTGCATCAGTGATTGAATCAAAAGTGTTTATCCAACTTCATGGTGATAATAATCATTCAAAATAGAGAAAAGTTAGTTTTCATTCACAATCTAAAGTCTCAAGTTTCACCTTCTCTTAAAACACTTGAACATTTTATCCTCATTTCTGATTCATTTAAATAAACTTCAGTCAGCTGATTCACTATCATCACTACTGTATGTAAATCAGCCTCCTTGTGTGTTGCCTCATAAAGAAGTGAAGTGTGTGTGTGTCAGTGAGAGGACAGAAGAGCTCACATCACTTCAGCTTCAACATCAACCATGTTCTCTGTAGCTCTGATACTGCTGCTGGCAGCTGGATCCTGTGAGGAGCTTTCAGTGGATTCACACTAATAAACACATTAGAAACACTGAATAGTCAGTGAATGATGGAGATAATGTTGATTTGTGTTTCCACAGGTGTGAACAGTATTGATCTCATCCAGCCAGACTCAATGGTTGTGCAGCCTGGACAGTCTTTGACCATCACCTGTCAGGTCTCTGGTTATTCTTTGACTGATGACAACTATGCAACAGGTTGGATCAGACAGCGTGAAGGAAAACCAATGGACTGGATTATACATCGGTGGGGTGGAGGAAGCGTTTACCAAAATAATGCTCTGAAGAACAAGTTCCTTTACCACACACACACTTCTACAAGCTCAGTGACTTTAACAGGACAGAATCTGCAGCCTGAGGACACAGCTGTGTATCACTGTGTGCGTGCTCCACAGTGATACAAACCACCAACAGACCTGCACAAATACCCAGCAACCATGTGACTCAACCACACACACATGCTGATAATGAGAGATATACATAAAGAAAGTAATGGGGAATTTGTCCCTAAGATAGTTTACTTTAAAATGTGCATCTGTGTCCTTCTTTTATTGGTGTTAATTGATTCACACGACAACAACAACTAATATTAATACCATTACAAATAATAATGATCAATAGTTATAATAGTATTTTACTAAACAAAAGTACTGTATAGTAAATAAAGTAAGTTAAAAATGGCTCCCTCTGTGTTAGGAAGGTTTTCAGGTGATTAGTGTTTCACATTTTGCCAGCTCTGGTAGAAAGACACCACAAAGACACCATCAGCAACTCTCCTAATTTGTAACTGAACAACTGATAGTTTTACGCACCTATTTGTCTCACTATATTTGCCTGGAGTTTATTATGTGTAGCCTTTGCCTGGTGTGGCTTTGCTCTTTGTCCAGGTAGGCTGGCTCATGTTATTCTGTTGACTTCAGGCAGCTTCTGTTTGATTGCTGCTGATAGACAACAACTACCTCACATAAAAAGAGGTTTTTATGACATATGAAGCAGGACCAAGTTTCTGTCTCCTCTGTCACAATGAGGAGAAACTCAGATCTGCGGCTCTCATTAATATTAACTGTCTGACATTCAAACCCTGATCTACAGCTTCATACTCACATCTACTGTCAGTAAGAACATTTTTTTCATCATCTCATACAGTTTACAAGATAAACCGCCAGGAGACTAAAGGACCTGCTGTTTTTTTCTTGTGCCTGAGAGACATTGTGATGAAAGCTGAATGAATAAGTGATACTGCAATGAGACAAACTTTCACTTCTTGGGCTGATAGAGGAAAAACTATGTCTTACTTTGCCACATTCTTCCTCTGTGAGCAGTAATCCACCTCACTGAGGTGACCAATCACTTCTTAAGCTGACTAATGAGACTGACAGTGCAGCATGTTGTGTCAATTAAGAAGAGGAGAAACACTGAACAACATCTTTAATGCTGGTGTCTCAGTCTGTTTTGAACTGTCTCTCTCTCAGAGTCCAGCACTCCTTCACAAACTCCAACTGCTAAAATGCAAATCCACACACTGATGTACAATCCCCACCCATTCTGTCTACACAGTATATATCCACCATAACAGCCTTTACAGTTTTAGACTATTGATTAGTATCAATGCAATTTACATTAAAATACATTACATCATGTTGTCAATTATATATTCTGTATTATGTCTGTATGTCTTTTGATACCCTATAGTTTCCATTAGAAACATTTCCTGTATGAAACCATGAATTCATCTTTGTCCCTGCATTATGAAGGCCTGAAAACTGAGGGATATTCTTTCTAAACATAAAAGATATGCAGTGGAGAGGTTTTTCATATCGTATAGCAAATACAGTGATCATGTCATAAATATCATGATATAAAATATTGACAGTAAAACAAAGTTAGCAATGGTTGCATGCAAATGCTTGAATATGGATCAAATGTAAAGCAGAGGTGATTTGTTGTCACTCTGCAGATATAATAACACTGAACAGACTCTTCTATTGGCTCCAGTCAGACCAACATTGGTGCTTCATACGTTTGATTGTATGCAAACTCAGTGAGCTTCCTTGTTACTCAGCTATAAAAACATCACATCAGGCTGTCAGTGGAGTTCACAGCACGTCACTTTCAACATAAACCATGTTCTCTGTAGCTCTGCTGCTGCTGTTGGCAGCTGGATGTGAGTCTCTCTGGATTTGTCAAAGTCAGCACTTCTTCTTTTGTTAATTTCATCATTTGTTACAAAACGTTTTCTCTTTTTAACAGGTGTGAAGTGTGAACAGTTGACACAGCCAGCCTCTGTGACTGTGCAGCCAGGTCAACGTCTGACCATCACCTGTCAGGTCTCTTATTCTGTGAGCAGCTATCGCACAGCTTGGATCAGACAGCCTGCAGGGAAAGGACTGGAGTGGATTGGAGGAGCACATGCTGGATACCCAACATATTACAAAGATTCACTGAAGAACAAGTTCAGTATCAGCTTAGACTCTTCCAGCAACACAGCGACTCTTAACGGACAGAATGTGCAGCCTGAAGACACTGCTGTGTATTACTGTGCCAGAGAGCCACAGTGACACAAAGCATCAGTAGACCTGAACAAAAACCCCTCAGTGCCTGAACACTTGTAATATGAAGCCACCAGAGGAGGAGCCCTCAGACCACTAATGATTTCAACACCAGCTCACTGTTGTTTATTGTTACAGTAAAAAAGGAAGCAGGCTTTAGCTTGTATAAATGGTTCTTAAAGAAATCTAAAAGCAGCTGTCTTCCTCAATTTTAAAATACGCTAACATACAATAACCGATACATCACTGTATGTATATATTTTTTAGATAGAATAATTCAGTTTTCAACTTTTTGTAACTCCTAATCTAACTTTATTACAAATGAATCCTCAAAAGAACAGTTTTTATTCCATGAAATTGTTTTTAAAACAAAATAAAAAAAATGCAGTTCTTGTCTGAATCATAATTGCATTGTGAATGACTATAGATTATAGTGATTATAGTCTTGAGCCAACTTCATGGTGACGTTAAATAGTCAATCTGCAGAAAGGTTTTTTGTCAGAAGTTCAAGATCCTGTTACAATCAATAAGACGAACCCAAAAGCAGAACACACACTCGGAAAGACAGTGGTAAAAAATGGGGTTATATTGCCAGGATTATGAATGTAGCCGTAGAGGAAAATCCGTGAAAGGGAGGCTGAGGGGAGTTAGCTAATGGCAGGTCAGCAACACAAGGTTGGAGGGGTTTGGCTGGCTGGGAGCGTGGCAGAAAGACAAACAAGCGGACAAATGAGGCAAACACAAGGTAAGTATCCAGGAGAAAATTCACAAACAAAAGTCTATACGTTGAATTCACAATTCCACAGCGGCCTGAAGCGTAACAAGACTCAACAACCTGGTGAGTATCGCAGAGGAGAGTTGGTGTTTTATACTGCAAGGCTGATCACTGGATGGTCCTCAGGTGAGCAGCAGGGAGCAGGTGAGTTGAATGAATGTAACCCAGGAGAGTGAGGGCTTTACCACTCCACAGCACAGACACACAGAGAGACAGACAGGGGGAGGGGAAACAGAGGGCAAGGAAAAACCAAACACAGGGAAACTAGTGACACAGCCAGGGCCGTGACAGTTCCACCTTCTCTTTGTGTGAGATGTACCTTTGTATGTGTAATAGCTGCCGTAGTTTATGAGCCTTAATAAAGAAATGTAGTTACTATTTTTAGTAAGAAAACACTGACACTGTTTTACTAATAAACTAATCCTCCCTCATTCTTCACCTCATGTCTTCAATATGTTTGTAGCCATTAGTCTGCCCCAGGAATGAGTCCTGAAACCCACAAGTGAGTTCACATTTCAGCACTCCTATTTATCTAATTTGTATCCTGTTTGATGTCCTCTGGATTACATGCCTGTGTGTGGGTTTTGTTTACCTCATGAGCAGTGTTATTTTCTGCTTCTAGGAAGTGACAAACATGGCTGTCTAAAACTGCCTGTTTTCACATGATAAAATGTAGGACGTAAAAAACTCCAGTGAATCATGTCCTTCAGGCCCCTGATCACCACAGGACACCTGGCATAAACCAGCTGCACATACCAGCAAGGGACAGCTCTCTCCTCCCTGTGAGGAGGAGTCAATGCAAAACTCAGATATCTTCCACTCTACTTATCTGACTGCAGAGAGGAGGACAGAGAACAGTGGACACACAGTTTAACATGATGGACTATAGGACAGGACTGCTGCTTTTAACTATCTGCTGGGCAGGTTAAGGTTTTCATAGGCCCTAATTTTCAATTGCTTTCATTTGTGTCATCAGCTTATTTAACTGTATATTTTTTTTTATCATCCTGACAGGTGTTGATGGTCAGACTCTGACTCAGTCTGAGCCAGTGATTAAAAGACCTGGAGAATCTCACAGACTGACCTGTACAGCCTCTGGATTCATGTGGCTCACATTCAGCAGCTACCATATGAACTGGGTCAGACAGGCTCCTGGAAAAGGACTGGAGTGGGTTGCTTACATAAGCACAGGCAGTTCTCCTATCCATTACTCCCAGTCAGTCCAGGGTAGATTCACCATCTCCAGAGATGACTCCAGCAGTAAAGTCTATCTACAGATGAACAGTCTGAAGAGCGAGGACACAGCAGTGTATTACTGTGCCAGAGAGACACAGTGAGAGACAATAATAGGAGACTCATACAAAAACTACTTCCTCTATTTACTACCATCACTAGGATCATTCAGTTGTCCCTGTATCACTCTTTTCACTTTTTTGCAATAATGTTAACTAAATTGTCCGTAATAATAAGATGAACTTGGCTCCATATGTCATCATGAGCACATGCATGAAGATCATGCAAAAAAAATATATTTTGGTAACATGATTTAGAAAGTTTTCTCTTCCTCATGTTTTTAATGACTTTTTATTACACAATTATAAATGAAAAAAAAAATTCCTGTCGCATTTAGATATTTAAGAGGTCAAAACTTGTTGCCACTTTTTCTCTCTTGTTTTTCAAATATCCTCTTACTTGATACATTATTTTTGTATCTCTGCACATTCATCAAGCATTTTAACAAAAAAACACAGTAAAGGTGACTTGTTCACAAAAGGGCCAAAGACAGCCCAACAATCTGCATCTACATCTGCTAATCAAGACACAATCATGTCTGTTTATTATGTGGAATGAAGAGAGTCAGAATATGAGTGTAAATAATATTGCAGTTTCTTTAATGAAATCACTAGAGGGCAGTCAGCGTCAAGTTTATCTTTCCTCTGTTACTAAAAGGAGACACTCATCTGCTGTTCTCACTGATCTTAACTGACTGATACTCAAACCCTGGACTGAACTAAAGCTTAATGCTTTAAATACAGATGTTTTTCATATTTGAAGAAATTATGGTGATATGTCAGTGAAAGGATCATTGTTACGTTTTGACTGCAGATCAATAGATCTATCAAAAAAGATGTGAGAGAATAATAAAAGTTTGATGCAATAAAGTTATCTGTGTCTGAATATGAAGGAAATGTAGCTACATCTCTTAGATGTGCAGGAATATATGTGTCTTTATTTGGTCTGTGTCACAATTTTCATATATATTCCATATAAATGCATATAACAAACCAAATAAAAAAACAAATTTAAAACACATATAAATCACAAAGCATGATGTTTGATTAGGACTGCTGTTGATTTCTGACACAACAACACATATGAAGGGAAACTGTGTTGAATATTACAAAAAAATAACTCATAAATATATGAGTCACCACTTTGCAGTTTGTCTCACATTTCAGTTCCTGTGCAGCTGTTTCTCAACATCTGCAAACACCGAAACAGCATCAGATTGAAGTTGTGATATTACTTACATGATCCTGGGTACTGTCACTGTATAGTGAGTGAGCAAATGATTTTGAATTAATGCTGCAACTGCAAGAAAAGTTGTGCTCATACACTGAGATACACTGAACACTGAACTTGACATACACTGAACAGACTCTATTGGCTCCAGTCAGACCAACATTGATGCTTCATATGTTTGATTCTATGCAAACTCAGTGAGCTTCCTTGTTACTCAGCTATAAAAACATCACATCAGGCTGTCAGTGGAGTTCACAGCACGTCAGTTTCAACATAAACCATGTTCTCTGTAGCTCTGCTGCTGCTGTTGGCAGCTGGATGTGAGTCTCTCTGGATTTGTCAAAGTCAACACTTCTTCTTTTGCTCTATAACTTTTAACATTCTTTTGTTTTTAACAGGTGTGAAGTGTGAACAGTTGACACAGCCAGCCTCTGTGACTGTGCAGCCAGGTCAACGTCTGACCATCACCTGTCAGGTCTCTTATTCTGTGGACAGCTACTTCACAAATTGGATCAGACAGCCTGCAGGGAAAGGACTGGAGTGGATCAGTCGTGACACCACTGTCAAAGATTCACTGGAGAGCAAGTTCAGTATCAGCTTAGACTCTTCCAGCAACACAGTGACTCTAAACGGACAGAATGTGCAGCCTGAAGACACTGCTGTGTATTACTGTGCCAGAGACACACAGTGACACAAAGCATCAGTAGACCTGAACAAAAACCCCTCAGTGCCTGAACACTTGTAACATGAAGCCACCAGAGGAGGAGCCCTCAGACCACTAATGATTTCAACACCAGCTCACTGTTACAGTACAGAGAGAAACAGACTTCAGATCTTAAATACTCTGATGCTTTTATATCAGTGTCTGTAGATATTACCTTTTAAATTATAGAATAAATTCATACTTGATTTTAAAAGTGTGTGATATAAATACAGTACTATATACCCCTATAAAGTCAGATTCTCTTCCATGATATCTGTTACAAAAAATATACATTGATTATGTGAATCATAACTGCATCAGTGATTGAATCAAAAGTGTTTATCCAACTTCATGGTGATAATAATCATTCAAAATACAGAAAAGTTAGTTTTCATTCACAATCTAAAGTCTCAAGTTTCACCTTCTCTTAAAACACTTGAACATTTTATCCTCATTTCTGATTCATTTTAATAAACTTCAGTCAGCTGATTCACTATCATCACTACTGTATGTAAATCAGCCTCCTTGTGTGTTGCCTCATAAAGAAGTGAAGTGTGTGTGTGTCAGTGAGAGGACAGAAGAGCTCACATCACTTCAGCTTCAACATCAACCATGTTCTCTGTAGCTCTGATACTGCTGCTGGCAGCTGGATCCTGTGAGGAGCTTTCAGTGGATTCACACTAATAAACACATTAGAAACACTGAATAGTCAGATGAATGATGGAGATAATGTTGATTTGTGTTTCCACAGGTGTGAACAGTATTGATCTCATCCAGCCAGACTCAATGGTTGCGCGGCCTGGACAGTCTTTGACCATCACCTGTCAGGTCTCTGGTTATTCTTTGACTGATAACAGCTATGCAACAGGTTGGATCAGACAGCGTGAAGGAAAACCAATGGACTGGATTTCCTATCAGTGGGGAACAAGCGGCCTTTATCAAAATGCTGCTCTGAAGAACAAGTTCAGCTACAGCAGAGACACTTCTGCCAGCAGAGTGACATTAACAGGACAGAATCTGCAGCCTGAGGACACAGCTGTGTATTACTGTGTGCGTTACCCCACAGTGATACAAACCACCAACAGACCTGCACAAATACCCAGCAACCATGTGACTCAACCACACACACGTGCTGATGAAGATATGTTTAAAGAAAGTCATGGGCAGTTTGTCCCTGAAATAGTTTACTTTAAAATGTGTATATGTGGGGGGTTTTTTTGTTTTCATTTTTTTAAAATGATACATGCAACAACAACAAAAACTTAAAATAATGATAAGTAGCAGTGGTAGTATTTTAGTAAACAAAAGTCTATTAAATAACGTAAATTAAAAAATGGCTCCCTCTGTGTTAGGAAGGTTTTCAGGTGCTAAGTGTTTCACATTTTGCCAGCTCTGGTAGAAAGACACCACAAAGACACCATCAGCAACTCTCCTAATTTGTAACTGAACAACTGATATAGTTTTACGCACCTATTTGCCTCACTATATTTGCCTGGAGTTTATTATGTGTAGCCTTTGCCTGGTGTGGCTTTGCTCTTTGTCCAGGTAGGCTGGCTCATGTTATTCTGTTGACTTCAGGCAGCTTCTGTTTGTCTGCTGCTGATAGACAACAACTACCTCACATAAAAAGAGGTGTAAATAAACAAGAATAAAATGCATTATGTTTTTCATTTTCAAATATCCAAAGCTAATAAAAGAAGTTCAGAGCTGTAATGATGAACAATAACTTAAATGTTAGTCCTCTAAACATGTGTGACAACACGCATCTTCTGCTGTGAGGAGCACAGGGCTTTAAACAACTCTCTAACCTTTACTGAATGTTAAAAGTATCTACCATCCCTGTTTTAAAACTCTAGAGTGCAGACAAAATCTGGCTTTAACACTTATCCTAGTGACATCTATAAACAGGAAGAAATGACAGAGAAGGAAAGAAGTGATTGTTTTTACTTAATTGTTTTCAGCTCTTAATGTGCCAGATATTAATGTCCTCCTCCTAATGATCACCTGTTACCAACCTTTCTGCCATGAAATAACCATAAATCTGTCACAATGCCAAATCCAGGCGTGCTGTGCATCACTGTGAGGAGGAGTCAATGCAAAACTCAGATATCTTCCACCTCTACTTATCTGACTGCAGAGAGGAGGACAGAGAACAGTGGACACAGTTTAACATGATGGACTATAGGACAGGACTGCTGCTTTTAACTATCTGCTGGGCAGGTGAAGGTTTTACCTGATCTTGACTTGACACAGTTCTCATTTGTGTTTCTGGCATGTCATGATTTTCTTTGCTGTCTTGACAGGTGTTGATGGTCAGACTCTGACAGAATCTGAACCAGTGATTAAAAGGCCTGGAGAATCTCACAGACTGACCTGTACAGCCTCTGGATTTAACTTTGGTGGCTACTGGATGGCCTGGATCAGACAGGCTCCTGGAAAAGGACTGGAGTGGGTTGCCGCTATTTATGATAGTAGCAACATCCACTACTCTCAGTCAGTTCAAGGCCGGTTCACCATCTCCAGAGACAACAGCAGACAGCAGGTGTATCTGCAGATGAACAGTCTGAAGACTGAAGATTCTGCTGTTTATTATTGTGCTCGACAGCCACAGTGACTGGAGTTGGTTGAGCAGCTGTACAAAAACCTACAGTGCTCATTCTTACTGTGCTGAAAGACAACAAGAAAGAATTTTATTCATATTTTTATCTTGTGCTGTTGTATTTTTTAATAAAATCTAAAAGAAACAACGTCATCTAGCAACAATTAAACACAGAAATTAAACAAAATATCTTGTTTTTTATCACTACTACCTCACATAAACACATAAACAATCTGCTGAAATCAATGTACAGTATGATTGAAAGAAATGCTACATGTACATATTTAAGCCACATAAATGTATTTATTATATGACATATGAAGCAGGACACAACACTGTAGTGAAAGATCATGCTGCAGTTCTTCATATAAGAACCTCTTTGTTCTTGTGCCTGAGAGACATTGTGATGAAAGCTGAATGAATAAGTGATACTGCAATGAGACAAACTTTCACTTCTTGGGCTGATAGAGGAAAAACTATGTCTTACTTTGTCACATTCTTCCTCTGTGAGCAGTAATCCACCTCAAAATTCTGCTGTTTATTACTGTGCTCGGCACACACAGTGACTGGAGTTGGTTGAGCAGCTGTACAAAAACCTGCAGTATCTTCCAGGCTGCACAAGCATTGAGAATTTGTAATGTAGGCTATTTTTCATACTATTAGTATTAATATTGTAAACATTAAATATACATTACATAATGTTTCAGTTTTCATATATTTATATTATGTCTTATAACATCCCATCATTTTTGTCCCTGCATTATAAAGACCTGAAAATAAACCGAATAGAAACCACAGTAAAGAACACTAGCTCATGAACTAAAGCTTAATAATTTGTATAGAGAGGTTTTTCACATTCAAATTGTATTAATATGATAATCAAAGAATTATTATTGTGTCTGCAGAGAAATATCCAGAAAAGATGTGAGACAATACTGACAGTTTGTTGCAATAAAGGAATGTGCATATATATGTGACACAACCACACAGATGAAGGTAATCAGTGTTGATTAACACAAAAAGTAACTCAGAAATGTAAAAACTACCAAAGTTTTCACCATCATTGAAATATTTATTTTACTGCAGTTTGTGAAACATTTCAGTTCCTGAGCAGCTGTTTTCCAACAACTACAAACACTGAAACTTTTAAAAAGAATTTATTCAAACCAGCCGCATCAGACTGAAGTTTTTATACTATTTAATTGACATGATTCTGGCTGCTGTCACTTTATGTCTGTGTACAGCAAATACAGTAATCATGTCAGTACAGTAAGTGAACCAGTAAATGAATTAATAAATGCAGTAAGTAGATGATACAAAATATTGACAGTAAAACAAAGTTAGCAATGGTTGCATGCAAATGCTGGAATATGGATCAGATGTAAAGCAGAGTTGATTTGTTGTGACTCTGCAGATATAATAAGACTGAACAGACTCTTCTATTGGCTCCAGTCAGACCAACATTGATGCTTCATATGTTTGATTCTATGCAAAGTCAGTGAGCTTCCTTGTTACTCAGCTATAAAAACATCACATCAGGCTGTCAGTGGAGTTCACAGCACGTCACTTTCAACATAAACCATGTTCTCTGTAGCTCTGCTGCTGCTGTTGGCAGCTGGATGTGAGTCTCTCTGGATTTGTCAAAGTCAGCCGTTCTTCTTTTGCTCTATAACTTGATCATTTGTTACAAAACATGTTCTCCTTTTAACAGGTGTGAAGTGTGAACAGTTGACACAGCCAGCCTCTGTGACTGTGCAGCCAGGTCAACGTCTGACCATCACCTGTCAGGTCTCTTATTCTGTTAGTGGCTACTGGACACATTGGATCAGACAGCCTGCAGGGAAAGGACTGGAGTGGATTGGAAGCGCAGCTGCTGGATACACCTCAACTTACAAAGATTCACTGAAGAACAAGTTCAATATCAGCACCGACTCTTCCACGAAAACAGTGACTCTAAATGGACAGAATGTGCAGCCTGAAGACACTGCTGTGTATTACTGTGCCAGAGAGCCACAGTGACACAAAGCATCAGTAGACCTGAACAAAAACCCCTCAGTGCCTGAACACTTGTAACATGAAGCCACCAGAGGAGGAGCCCTCAGACCACTAATGATTTCAACACCAGCTCACTGTTACAGTACAGAGAGAGAAACAGTCTAAGGATTTCAGAGGAAAGTTGATTTAATCGCAGCTGTTTTCATCAGTTTAAAAACTTGTACTTGGTAATCACTGATACATCAATGTATTTATCATGACAAAAACTAACATGCATTTTTATAAACTGTCAAACAATACATTTTTTAAGTACTGAATAAATGCAGCTGAATTGTTATCGAGGCAGAAGTGACCTTATGTACAGCACTTTGTTTCGACTGTGGTTGTTTTAAAGCGCTTTATAAATAAAGTTGAGTTGAGTTGAGTTGAGTGATTCTTTTTGGTCTAATAAAAGTGTGCATTAGATTTTTCACAAGACAGATTCCAGCCTTTAGCTGCAGACCAAAACACAACTGAAACATGTAGGATGTCAGTTTCCCTTGAACAAAACAAAATCTTAACTTAAATAAGGTAAAGAGACATGAGATATTGTTTGCTCAACCTCAAATGAAGCCTACATGGTAATTTTCATACTTTATGAGGTGAAACTAATTTTACAAAAATATATCAATATTTTTTTCATTAATTTATTTTATCACCAGTAGCAATATTCCCTGATTAGTAAATCACACTGAACAAAAGCATCTGCCATGTTAAATAAATGTGTTGAAATGTTACAAAATGACTCACGATAAAACAGGGACAATAACAGAACAAACTGTTCATTAAAAAGGAGGAGTCAATGCAAAATTCAGATATCTTCCACCTCTACTTATCTGACTGCAGAGAGGAGGACAGAGAACAGTGGACACACAGTTTAACATGATGGACTATAGGACAGGACTGCTGCTTTTAACTATCTGCTGGGCAGGTGAAGATTTTACCTCATCTTGAGCTGACACAGTTCTCATTTATGTTTCTGACATTTCATGGTTTTCTTTGCTCTCTTAACAGGTGTTGATGGTCAGACTCTGACAGAATCTGAACCAGTGATTAAAAGGCCTGGAGAATCTCACAGACTGACCTGTACAGCCTCTGGGTTGGACTTTGATGGCTACTACATGGCCTGGGTCAGACAGGCTCCTGGAAAAGGACTGGAGTGGGTTGCCAGTATCAGTGGTGGCAGTGGCTACATCTACTACTCTCAGTCAGTCAAAGGCCGGTTCACCATCTCCAGAGACAACAGCAGACAGCAGGTGTATCTGCAGATGAACAGTCTGAAGACTGAAGATTCTGCTGTTTATTATTGTGCTCGACAGCCACAGTGACTGGAGTTGGTTGAGCAGCTGTACAAAAACCTACAGTAACCCCTCTGACTGGGCTGATAAACAACAACTGTCTTTGCTTTGGGCTCAAAGGAAATGACTGCATGTGCTAATTTAGGAGCAGTATACAGAATCAGGGGCTGAAGGTGCAGACTCTGACCAAGGCACAATGAATGCACTAAAACACTGAATATGATACTAAGATAGGGAGAAAAGAATAAACCTGATCATGAGACACCACTTTGATCCAACCGTAATTATAAAACTGGAACAGCAGGACTTCTGAACACTTCACCCAGAGTCCCACAGGCCACTCTTTATCTGATATTGTACCAAATGTAAAAAGACAAAAACAAAACAATAAATAAACATTTATAGATCACTGCAGTGAAATAATTGTGTCACCATACAGACTGGAAGAAGACTCAAACAGGTCAGATCTCCTCTCTCTCAGTAGACAGTGACAGAATACAACATCCACAGAGTTCAGACTATTAAACAGACCTAATGAACAAAACGTCATGTGTCTCCATGCTGAGTCCCTCTTTCAAAACTCTAGAGGGCAGTCTAGGACTGACTGAGTTTGACTCATTGACTCATACTGATCATATGATTCAAACACATGCACTAACAGTAAGGTAAATAAAGAACAGAGGTGATTTGAATGCTCTTATCTGACATTAACACATCTACTGATGATGCATATTCCACTGCAGCCAACATCAGTATAGAAGAGCGTTAGATAGGCTTGATTTTCCCTGAATACAAGATGTATATGACATGGTTTAATAATTTACTTTTGTGTATTGTGATGCCCAGAGAGGATGGGGCGAAATGTGCCCTGTTACCATGTAATGGGATGGAAAATAACATCTGATAACTTCATTATAACTTAAACAGTAGCTCTGCCTCTTCACAAATACAAAACAAACAATGTAAATAACTTTTTGTAATTAACCAAAAAGCTCTTCATTGCACCATTAGTTAAAGATTGTCGTTGTCCCGTTATCTTCCATTGGAGCAGAAATGAGTTGCCAGGATATTAATTTTTTACAGTTTCCCGTGTCGTTCTTGTAGAGATACTCTACTTATGGAAATGTATGTGTGTCACATGTTCCCTGTTTAAACCCACAGAGGGAGGTCTATGCAAACTCTTCCTCTCTTATAAACACACCATCAGCAACTTGTGGCAGATCACTGGGACAGTTTGATATATTTCTGAAACACTCAGATCAGAAAGCACTGAACTACAGTGTTTATCACAGAATGGAAAATACAGTTATCTGGAGTTTATTATTTGTAGTTACTATTCATGGTGAGAAACTTAAATCTTGTTTGATGCTTTTAAAAATGTGCAACCTGTGATTATACAAGTTTGATTGATAATGATTGTTTCTTTACTTACAGGAGTTTGGAGTGAGATCAAACTGGACCAGTCTTCCTCTGAGGTGAAAAGACCTGGAGAGACAGTGAAGATGTCATGTATCATTTCTGGTTATGACATGACAGACTACTTTATTCACTGGATTTGACAGAGGCCAGGGAATGCTCTGGAGTGGATTGGGAGGATGAACCCACTTACAACACTCCAAGCTATGCCAGCTCCTTTCAAAGCCATTGCAGTTTTACTCAAGATGTGCCCAGCAGCACTCAGTACCTCGAGGTCAAGAGCCTGACAACAGAAGATTCTGCTGTTTACTTATATAATATACACACAGTGACTGAAGACAGTGGAACAGCTGCACAAAAACCTCCACAGACAACAAACAGCAATGTGATCTTAATGACATCAGAGTTTTCTCACCACCTGCAAAAGCACTTTGATATATCCACATTAGATTTCTGTAGATTTGACTGTAAACTCATCAGTTCCTCTGAATATCACCCCCTCAAAAAACAACAACAAAAAAAAAACACAAGTAAAGCACATCAGAACAACGTTTGATCACAGAAATTGGCTGGATCTGAAGATAAATAGAAACCTGAAATGTTCACAATCCAAAACATGTTGAGAACAGTGATTAATGTTAACTTTATGTTAACACTAAAGCCGTTTTGTGGCCATTTAAGTTTTTTTTTTTTTCTGTTTAAACCTGCAAACCAGAAGCATCAGTACTATATATTCAGGCATGCATTTTGTACCATGAAACAAAATTAACGCTTGAATATTTTCTGTAAATGCAGGACATTTCGAAAATGTGACATGTTAGTGGGTAATGAATTAAATGATCACAAGTGATTTGTTGTGACTCTGCAGATATAATAACACTGAACAGACTCTTCTATTGGCTCCAGTTAGACCAACATTGATGCTTCATATGTTTGATTCTATGCAAACTCAGTGAGCTTCCTTGTTACTCAGCTATAAAAACATCACATCAGGCTGTCAGTGGAGTTCACAGCACGTCAGTTTCAACATAAACCATGTTCTCTGTACCTCTGCTGCTGCTGTTGGCAGCTGGATGTGAGTCTCTCTGGATTTGTCAATGTCAACAGTTCTTCTTTTGTTAATTTCAACATTTATTATAGATAATTTTCTCTTTTTAACAGGTGTGAAGTGTGAACAGTTGACACAGCCAGCCTCTGTGACTGTGCAGCCAGGTCAACGTCTGACCATCACCTGTCAGGTCTCTTATTCTGTGGGCAGTGACTACACAGCTTGGATCAGACAGCCTGCAGGGAAAGGACTGGAGTGGATTGGAGCAGCACGTGTTCGATCCACCTCATACTACAAAAATTCACTGAAGAACAAGTTCAGTATCAGCTTAGACTCTTCCAGCAAGACAGTGACTCTAAACGGACAGAATGTGCAGCCTGAAGACACTGCTGTGTATTATTGTGCCAGAGACACACAGTGACACAAAGCATCAGTAGATCTGAACAAAAACCCCTCAGTGCCTGAACACTTGTAACATGAAGCCACCAGAGGAGGAGCCCTCAGACCACTAATGATTTCAACACCAGCTCACTGTTACAGGCAGTTTCAAACAGCACAAGCTAAAAGCAGCAACACAGCACACAACATTAAATTCATTCAGTGTTTTGCTCAAAACAAATGAAACAAATTCTGTTCTTATGACACAATAATATAACTTCAGGTGACAAGACGTGTTGTTTGCTCATCTCAAACCAAGCCTACAAGGTGATTTTCATTCATCATTTAAAACCTTTTCTTTGTTGTTGTTGTTTTGATGATGAAACTATAATAACTTCTATTTAAACACAGTAGCAATATTCCATAATTTGTATATTGCCTCAGAAAAAACATCTTTGTGTAAATAAACATGTTTACATATTACAGTCAAACAAGGATGATAGTGACATCAGGTAAGAAACATAAACAAAAATCAAAATTTAACACAGATGTCACTGTTTAATGTGACATTAAACAGAGGACGCTGTCAGAAAGGAGGAGTCAATGCAAAACTCCGATATCTTCCACCTCTACTTATCTGACTGCAGAGAGGAGGAGAACAGTGGACACACAGTTTAACATGATGGACTATAGGACAGGACTGCTGCTTTTAACTATCTGCTGGGCAGGTGAAGATTTTACCTGATCTTGAGCTGACATAGTTCTTAATTGTGTTTCTGACATATTTCACACTATTGTTTTTATTTTACAGGTGCTGATGGTCAGACTCTGACAGAATCTGAACCAGTGATTAAAAGGCCTGGAGAATCTCACAGACTGACCTGTACAGCCTCTGGGTTGACATTCAGCAGCTACGCTATGGCCTGGGTCAGACAGGCTCCTGGAAAAGGACTAGAGTGGATCGCTTCTATCAGCTATGACAGTGGCAGCATCGACTACTCTCAGTCAGTCAAAGGCCGGTTCACCATCTCCAGAGACAACAGCAGACAGCAGGTGTATCTGCAGATGAACAGTCTGAAGACTGAAGATTCTGCTGTTTATTATTGTGCTCGAGACACACAGTGACTGGAGTTGGTTGAGCAGCTGTACAAAAACCTACAGTGCTCATTGTTACCAAAGTTATGTCCAGACTCAAAGTTGTTCTAGAAACCTACAGATTACAACACTCTAAGAGAGCCACTAATGCTTGAGCCGTAAAATATCTCTTAACACAGATCTGACTGTGGAAATTATATTACTAAATCGTCATATCTTGCTTATTCCACAACAGAACATCATTGAAACAGCTCCTCAGAGAAGACAGCAGCTGAACAAATGAACCATAAACATCATTTGTGCAGCAGTTTAATGGTTTTGCTAATTGTCTAACCTGAGATTTACAAGTCTTTTTACTTGTTATAGTTGGCAGGAGTTTGGAGTGGGGTCAAAACAACAATGTCCAATGACTATGGAGTGAGAGAATAAATGGATGTTTGAACTATAATTCAGCTGTACACTTGTTAACTGTCCTTATTGTCTGCTGTTTATTTTACTCTTCTTCATGATATAAAAGAGCACTTTCATAGATACATTTTAACAGATAATCCAGCAGACATCTTCCTGTGCAATACAGCTATTTTTGTGATTGCATATCGTCACACAGGTTTCAGTTCCCATGTAGCTAAAATCCTCTGGAGGCTCCAAGTTTCTCTGTATGTCTGTGGCTTTAAACTGCCACAACCTGAATACTGAAACCTTTAACAGTTAAAAATAAGACAACCTGCAGGAAAAGCTCTGGGATGGATGAGGAGAGGCCTCTCTGCTGCCACAAGAAACACTTCTGCCAGCAGTGTAAGAGGCTGTGTAGAAATCAGTAGAGATGATAGCAACAGCATGGTGTATCTGAGACTGTCCAACTTAAAGCCAGAGGACTCTGCTGTGTGTTACTGTGCCAGAGACTCACGCTCGTCAAAGGAAGCAGAGAGTTCAAAAACCTCCACAGACATTTTTACAAACACCAACAGGTGGCAGTAGAAGATAAGAAGTCAAATGACACGAAGGAGCGTATGACAGTGTCTCCACACTTTGTTCATAGAGTTTATGCTCCACACACACATACAGTAGATTCACACTATGAAAACAACAGCTGATGTTGTGCTTTGTTACTTCTGTTTCTTAGTGTGATATTTAACAGAGTATTTCTACAGCAGTTATGGTTCATAATGTTTCCATGACTGATTGTTTTAAATCAGGTGTTACAAATATATGTGGTCATGTCTGTGCATAATGTTTCCAATACTTAAATGGTCCAACAAAAGCTGCTGAGGAGAATAAATAAATACATCTGTTTTGAGTATAAACATTTCCATTGAATCAATTGAAAAGAATCTTCATCATTAAAATCTGAATATGAAAGAATGATCTAAATCATATCTTATCCAGAGATGTGATGTGTTTGTCTTTGAGGAGGAGTCAATGCAAAACTCTGACCTCTTCCATCTCTACATATGTGTTGCAGAGTGAAGGACAGACACTAAATCACTGACATACACACTGTAGACTGGACAGAGACACCTGGCTTTTACAATGATCACACCTGATTACTGGGTTGTTTTTTTCATCCTGTCAATTAACTGGGCAGGTAAGAACTGTTATTGTTTTTCTGACAAACCTCCTGGTACAAATACAATATGGCTGCATGACAGTAACTGATGAGCTGTTTCAATGTCTGTAGGTACTGAGGCTCAAACACTGACTGAGTCTGAACCAGCGATTAAAAGGCCTGGAGAATCTCACAGACTGACCTGTACAGCCTCTGGATTCACATTCAGGAGCTATGACATGAACTGGGTCAGACAGGCTCCTGGAAAAGGACTGGAGTGGATTGCCTGGATTGATGATGGCAGCGGTAGCAGCAAATCCTACTCTCAGTCAGTTCGAGGCCGGTTCACCATCTCCAGAGACAACAGCAGACAGCAGGTGTATCTGCAGATGAACAGTCTGAAGACTGAAGATTCTGCTGTTTATTATTGTGCTCGACAGCCACAGTGACTGGAGTTGGTTGAGCAGCTGTACAAAAACCTACACCACTTCTTTCCGGCTGGCAGAGCCAAAGCATGAAATACTTTTGAAAGTGAAAGTGCTGATAGTAAGAGATAGAAATAAATGACGTTATTGGCAGTTTGTCCCTGATATATGTTCTATATTTTATTGGTGTAAGTGAACTGCCAGACATATCAATGATTTCCCACAGTTATATGACTATTTCTCTGCAGCTTTGCAACACTGTGATCCCTTTACATGGACACATTCATCCCTACAGACACCAGACGACATATGATGTTATAGCAGCTTCTGGTAGATACATTAAACCTGACAGAAAAAAAGACACGTCTGTAATTAGTGTGCTGGCAAAATATTTAGTATAAAGGCTGAACAAGTCTCACCATGTCAGAGTCTTTTCAGAGCTCTTTTTAACATCAGAATATCAAACAGTTTTATATTTTCTCTTTGAGGCCATCCACTTCTGTGAGATTGTATCAGACACATGGACACAAAGGCTGGTTTATCTCTAATACTCATGGTTGTGTTTTTTACTCACCGATCAGTCTGTGTTATATGTAAAACCACAAGTCAGAAATTATCACTGATTGTTCCACAACTCACCCCAAATTAACTGCATGTGAAGAAATTATTAAGAGTTCTGTTCTCAGTGATCTCTGTCGTTGTGTCTTGTTCAGCCACTAATGATGTCAAAATAAAAAAGCACTGTGAGGAGGAGTCCATGCAAATCTTCATCTCCTCCATCTTTATTTATCTCACTGCAGACTGAAGAAGAGAGACCAAACCACTGACCAGACATACAAGACATTTCCACCATGACTTCAGCTACATGTATAATGTTTCTGATGCTATCATGGATTTCTGGTGAATACATACTTCTGCACTCCTCCTGTTCTTTGAAAAGGTTCATCTTTCAGCTCTGTGATGATAACACTACTTTTCTCTCCAGGTGTTTGCAGTCAGACTCTGACTGAGTCTGAACCAGTGGGAAAGCGCCCTGGAGAATCCCACAAACTCACCTGTACATATGCAGGAATATCAGATAGCAACGCAGCTATTGCCTGGATCAGACAAGCTGAAGGAAAAGGACTGGAGGGGGTTGCCTACATTTCTGCTCCGAGTGGAAGCGATAAATATTATTCCACGTCAGTCAAGAATCGCTTCACCATTTCCAGAGACAACAACATGGACCAGGTGTATCTGCAGATGAACAGCTTGACGGCTGAAGATTCTGCTGTTTATTATTGTGCTCGAGAGCCACAGTGACACAGGAAGCCACAGAGCTGTACAAAAACTCAACATGTCAAACTAAGTCAATACTAGGCGTTCTGCTTTTCACTTTCACAGAATCAGCTTCAGTTCAACATCTTCAACACACTCAGAGAAACACAGTCTCAATAAAACCTTCTCATTCAGACAATTTTTATTGCAGCTCTGGTGTTCTCCAATATGTAGTTGAGACTGGGAACATTAAATATTCCTTTCACCTAAGTGTAACTGAAATGTTTAAAGTTTTGTGAAAAATAAGAATATTAGGCTTTAAGTTATTAATTCAATAGATATTTTTTTCTTTACATGTCAAAACAAAGGTTCATAACTCACAGCTCTGACTAGATGTGACAGGACAGTTCATCCTTCTTTTATAGCCTCTCAGTGTCCTTCTCTATGCAAAGTGAACTTCCTCACAGTCTGCTATAAAGACTTGATATCATGCTGTCAGCTGCAGCAGAAGAAGAGAAGCTCCCATCAGATCACCTTCAATACCAACCATGTTCTCTGTAGCTCTGCTGCTGCTGCTGGCTGCTGGATCCTGTGAGTCTCACTGAGGCAGAGACACTGACAGTATGATCACAGCACACTGACTGTTCACTCTTATTACACTCATTCAATATTCAACATGTTTTCCTCCACAGGTGTGAAGTGTGAACAGTTGACACAGCCAGCCTCTGTGACTGTGCAGCCAGGTCAACGTCTGACCATCACCTGTCAGGTCTCTTATTCTGTGAGCAGCTACTGGACACATTGGATCAGACAGCCTGCAGGGAAAGGACTGGAGTGGATTGGAGGAGCACTTGCTGGATATACCCCAGCTTACAAAGATTCACTGAAGAACAAGTTCAGTATCAGCACAGACTCTTCCAGGAAGACAGTGACTCTAAACGGACAGAATGTGCAGCCTGAAGACACTGCTGTGTATTACTGTGCCAGGAAAGCCACAGTGACACAAAGCATCAGTAGACCTGAACAAAAACCCCTCAGTGCCTGAACACTTGTAACATGAAGCCACCAGAGGAGGAGCCCTCAGACCACTAATGATTTCAGCACCAGCTCACTGTTACAGTACAGAGAGAAACACACTTTAGATTTTATAAACGGTTCTTATTTAAATCATTTTAGATATTCTGACATCACAGTCACAAGAACTGATGCAGCATTATATGCATAAATAACCTTTTAAGTGATAACAAATTAAGGTCACAACTTAACTTAGTTTTAAAGCTCATCATCCAACTATAGTAGAAATCGATCAGTCAAAAGTCAGTTTTCTTCCATAATGTCACCATTGTTAGTTATTTTAAGTTGATATTAGAATTATAACTGTGTTAGTGACTGGCTCAGTATTTAGCCAACTTCATAGCAGTGTTAATTATTCAAAATAGAGAAAAGTGCGTTTTCATTGCCAATCTAAATTGTGTTTGTCAGATATATAAGTTCCACCTTCTCTTTGTGTGTGATGAAGAACAATACGTGAACATTTTGTCTTCATTTTGATTCGTTTTGAATTTAGAAAAAAAAAAATTTTTTAACTTGATTTAATAGCAGCTGTTTTCATCAGTTTCAAAACCTGAACTTTTTCATCACAGATACATGAAAGTATTTATTCATGACAAGAACTGATATACACTTTTATAAACTGTCAAACAATAAACTTTTCAAGTAATAAATAAATGCAGCTGAATATTCTTCAGAACCGGAAGTGATTCATTTTGGTCGAATAAAACTGTGCATTAGATTTTTCATAAGAAAAATCCTCCCAGTCGAAGATGCAGACCAAACACAACTGAAAACATGTGGAAGTCAGTTTCCCTTGAAAAGAATACATGAAATTCTATTTTTAATGTTGTCAGAAAAAATCTTAACTTAAAAAAAGTTAAGATTTCATCACGAATGAAGTCTACGTGGTGACTGTCATACTAATGAGCTGACACCAATTTTATAACATCATGAATAACTTTTTAAATTTTATCACCAGTAGCATTATTCCATTATTAGTTAGTTGCTTTGAAGAAATGCATCTGCCATGTTAAATAAATGTGTTGAAATGTTACAATACAATAACAGATGCAAAACTCAGATATCTTCCACCTCTACTTATCTGACTGCAGAGAGGAGGACAGAGAACAGTGGACACACAGTTTAACATGATGGACTATAGGACAGGACTGCTGCTTTTAACTATCTGCTGGGCAGGTGAAGGTTTTACCTGATCTCTCTGACATAGCTTTTAATTGTATTACAACTAAATTCATGTGACTTGTTTTTATATCTTGACAGGTGTTGATGGTCAGACTCTGACAGAATCTGAACCAGTGATTAAAAGGCCTGGAGAATCTCACAGACTGACCTGTACAGCCTCTGGATTCACACTCAGCAGCTACCCTATGAACTGGGTCAGACAGGCTCCTGGAAAGGGACTAGAGTGGATTGCTTTTGTACACACGGGTAGTACTTCTACCTATTACTCCCAGTCAGTCCAGGGTAGATTCACCATCTCCAGAGATGACTCCAGCAGTAAAGTCTATCTACAGATGAACAGTCTGAAGAGCGAGGACACAGCAGTGTATTACTGTGCCAGAAGAGACACAGTGAGAGACAATAATAGGAGACTCATACAAAAACTACTTCCTCTATTTAACCACTGAGAACACTCAGTTGTCGAAGTATCACTTTTTTTGTATTAAGCCTACTGATTGTTCTTAAAAGGTTTTTCATTTAACAGGATCTGTTTTCATCAGCTGAAATACTCGTATGTTATAATCACTGAAACATCACTGTGTATATCGAACACTTATTTAAACTACTATACACTATTAAACATTTAACTTCTCAAGACAGTAAATTATGCTAAGTTGTTTTCAGAAGCTGAATGTTTGTTCTGAATTTATAAAATTGATATTTGGTCTAATAATACTGTGCACGAGATTTATTGTCAAGAAAAATTCCAAACAGTAAAAGCTACAAGCCAAAACACAGCACACAACTGAGACGTGTTAGATGTCAGAGTTTCCCTTGAAACAGATGCATGGATTTCTGTTCTTATTACTGCCACAAAATATCAACTTGCCTCTCTCTAACTAAGCCTTCGAGGTGATTTTCATGAAACATACACTGAAACGTCCTTTTGTCATTCTTTTTTTTTTTTCTTTTTCTTTTTTGGTGACAGTAATGTTAAGATGTTTTTATACACAGTAGCAACATCCCATACTTTGTGTGTTGCATGAAAAAAAAGTCTTAAATACAGTAAGTAAATAAATATGTTTACATATTAGAAAGTGACTTACAGTAAAACAAGGATGATAGTGACATCAGGTAAGAAACAAACAAAATCAAATATTAACACAGATGTGAACTTTGTCTTTCGTAGAAGACAACCCAAAATATGTGTAGTTAGACAAACGCCTTGAAATAAAAACAGATTTTAAATTTAATTTAATTATTTTTTAAATTTTAAATACTTTGCTAATCCCCGAGGGGAAATTAAATTTTTCACTCTGTTGTCAATTACACACAGGTCCGAAAACACACATGCACAAACTGGACCAATACACGCACTAAGTGGAGAGATGTCAGAGTGGGCTGCCCATGACAGGTGCTCCGAGCAGTTGGGGGGTCCGGTGCCTTGCTCAGGGGCACCTCAGCAGTGCCCAGGAGATGAACTGGCACCTGTCCAGCTACCAGTCCACACTCCATATTTTGGTCTGGATGGGGACTTGAACAGACAACCCTCCGGTTCCCAAACCAAGTCCCTATGGACAGAGCTACTGCCACCCTCTTTGTTTTTGAGGAGAAATTAAACAGACGACACTGTCAGAAAGGAGGAGTCAACGCAAAACTCAGATATCTTCCACCTCTACTTATCTGACTGCAGAGAGGAGGACAGAGAACAGTGGACACACAGTTTAACATGATGGACTATAGGACAGGACTGCTGCTTTTAACTATCTGCTGGGCAGGTGAAGATGATTCACTGATCTTGACTTGACACAGTTCTCATTTGTGTTTCTGACATGTCATGGTTTTCTTTGATGTCTTGACAGGTGTTGATGGTCAGACTCTGACAGAATCTGAACCAGCGATTAAAAGACCTGGAGAATCTCACAGACTGACCTGTACAGCCTCTGGATTTTCACTCAGTAGCCACTGGATGCACTGGGTCAGACAGGCTCCTGGAAAAGGACTGGAGTGGATCGCTGCTGATGCTGGTGGTAGCAGCAAATACTACTCTCAGTCAGTTCAAGGCGACTGAAGATTCTGCTGTTTATTATTGTGCTCGAGACACACAGTGACTGGAGTTGGTTGAGCAGCTGTACAAAAACCTACAGTGCTCCTTTTGGGGTGATAGAAGAAAAGCATGAAGTAATTTTACAGTATTCATATCATACGCATAATTTTGTTTTTGTATTTTTGTTTATGTTATGTTCCTCTGTTATCAGTTACTCATAAAAGATAAGAAAACAGCTGGTTGCTGGTTGAATCACTGCAAATATTTCAGCAAGATGCATTTTTGTCGTTGCTCATGCTTCTTGTTGGGCTGAGAGATGCTGTACAGCCTCACATCATGTCTTCCAGTGGAGTCATTCAGAACATCAGGTGTGAAGTGTGAACAGTTGACACAGCCAGCCTCTGTGACTGTGCAGCCAGGTCAACGTCTGACCATCACCTGTCAGGTCTCTTATTCTGTGGGCAGCTACTACACAGCTTGGATCAGACAGCCTGCAGGGAAAGGACTGGAGTGGATTGGAGGATCAGGTGTTGGATCCACCTCATACTACAAAGATTCACTGAAGAACAAGTTCAGTATCAGCTTAGACTCTTCCAGCAACACAGCGACTCTAAACGGACAGAATGTGCAGCCTGAAGACACTGCTGTGTATTACTGTGCCAGAGACACACAGTGACACAAAGCATCAGTAGACCTGAACAAAAACCCCTCAGTGCCTGAACACTTGTAACATGAAGCCACCAGAGGAGGAGCCCTCAGACCACTAATGATTTCAACACCAGCTCACTGTTACAGGCAGTTTCAAACAGCACAAGCTAAAAGCTGCAACTCAGCACACAACATTAAATGCATTCAGTCTATTTCTCAAAACAAATGAATCAAATTCTGTTCTTATCATTATGACACAATATTTCAATGTCTGTTTTGACATAATATAAATTCAGGTGACATGACGTGTTGTTTGCTCATCTCAAACCAAGCCTACAAGGTGATTTTCATACAGCATCAACTAAAACCTTTTCTTTGTTGTTGTTGTTTTGGTGATGATACTATAATAACTTTTATTCATACACAGTAGCAATATTCCATGATTTGTATATTACATCAGAAAAAAACATCTTTGTGGAAATAAACATGTTTACACATTAGAAAGTGACTTACAGTCAAACAAGATGCTACACAGATGTCACTGCTATATGTGACATTAAACAGGACGCTGTCAGAAAGGAGGAGTCAATGCAAAACTCAGATATCTTCCACCTCTACTTATCTGACTGCAGAGAGGAGGACAGAGAACAGTGGACACACAGTTTAACATGATGGACTATAGGACAGGACTGCTGCTTTTAACTATCTGCTGGGCAGGTGAAGATTTTACCTGCTGTTAATCTGTTATATTACCATTTGTGCTACCAACGTAACCATGGCATGCGTACCTTTTTTGTCTTGACAGGTGTTGATGGTCAGACTCTGACTCAATCTGAACCGGTGATTAAAAGGCCTGGAGAATCTCACAGACTGACCTGTACAGCCTCTGGATTTAACTTTGGTGGCTACAGCATGCACTGGGTCAGACAGGCTCCTGGAAAAGGACTGGAGTGGGTTGCTCATATCAACAGTGGCAGTAGCTACATCTACTACTCTCAGTCAGTCAAAGGCCGGTTCACCATCTCCAGAGACAACAGCAGACAGCAGGTGTATCTGCAGATGAACAGTCTGAAGACTGAAGATTCTGCTGTTTATTTATTGTGCTCGAGAGCCACAGTGACTGGAGTTGGTTGAGCAGCTGTACAAAACCTACACCACTTCTTTTAGGCTGGCAGAGCCAAAGCATGAAATACTTTTGTAGTATTTACATTAATTATTTCATTTTAGTTTTCACATTATTTTTTACATCCTATAAATATAAAATACAAGAACACATTTACCTTTGTCCCTGTAGTATATATAAAACCCTAAAAAAGAGGAAAATTTATACTAAACATTAAACACATACAAACTCAAACAAAAAAACTTGTTCATAAAAGGGCCAAAGACAGCACAACAACATGATACAAACACTTTACATTTCTACAAATGAAGACACGAAGAGTCATAATATGAATGAAAAATAATGTTGCTTTTCCTTCATAAAATCACCAGAGGGCAGTCAGTGTCAAGTTTCTGTCTCTTCTGTGACTTAAAGGAGACACTCAGATCTGCTGTTCTCATTGACCTTAACTGACCTATAAATAGCTCCAGTCTGATCCACTCATTCACCACACATTTGATTCTATGCAAACTCAGTGAGCTTCCTTGTTACTCAGCTATAAAAACATCACATCAGGCTGTCAGTGGAGTTCACAGCACGTCAGTTTCAACATAAACCATGTTCTCTGTAGCTCTGCTGCTGCTGTTGGCAGCTGGATGTGAGTCTCTCTGGATTTGTCAAAGTCAACACTTCTTCTTTTGTTAATTTGATCATTTGTTACAAAACGTTGTCTCTTTTTTACAGGTGTGAAGTGTGAACAGTTGACACAGCCAGCCTCTGTGACTGTGCAGCCAGGTCAACGTCTGACCATCACCTGTCAGGTCTCTTATTCTGTTAGTAGCTACTGGACAAATTGGATCAGACAGCCTGCAGGGAAAGGACTGGAGTGGATTGGAGAAGCAGCTGGATCCAGCACAGCTTACAAAGATTCACTGAAGAACAAGTTCAGTATCAGCTTAGACTCTTCCAGCAAGACAGTGACTCTAAACGGACAGAATGTGCAGCCTGAAGACACTGCTGTGTATTACTGTGCCAGAGAGCCACAGTGACACAAAGCATCAGTAGACCTGAACAAAAACCCTCAGTGCCTGAACACTTGTAACATGAAGCCACCAGAGGAGGAGCCCTCAGACTAATGATTTCAACACCAGCTCACTGTTACAGGCAGTTCCAAACAGCACAAGCTAAAAGCAGCAACACAGCACACAACTGTAAATGCATTCAGTGTTTTGCTCAAAACAAATGAAACAAATTCTGTTCTTATCATTATGACACAAGATTTCAATGTCTGTTTTGACATAATATAAGTTCAGGTGACATGACGTGTTGTTTGCTCATCTCAAACCAAGCCTTCAAGGTGTTTTTCATACAACATCTACTAAAACCTTTTCTTTGTTGTTGTTGTTGTTATTGTTGTTGTTGTTGTTGCTTTGGTGATGATACTGTAATAACTTTTATTTAAACACAGTAACAATATTCCATAATTTGTATATTACATCAGAAAAAAAAACATCTTTGTGTAAATAAACATGTTTACATATTAGAAAGTGACTTACAGTCAAACAAGGAGGATAGTGACATCATGTAAGAAACATAAACAAATCACAATTTTAACACAGATGTGAAATGAGTCTTTAGGAAAAGACTAACACAAAATATGTTTAGTTAGACATTAACCTAAAAATTTAAATAATGTTTGAGGAGTAATTAAACAGAGGACACTGTTCAGTCAGAAAGGAGGAGTCAATGCAAAACTCAGATATTTTCCACCTCTACTTATCTGACTGCAGAGAGGAGGACAGAGAACAGTGGACACACAGTTTAACATGATGGACTATAGGACAGGACTGCTGCTTTTAACTATCTGCTGGGCAGGTGAAGTTTTTACCTGATTTTCTGTTGACATAGGTCTTAATTGTGCACCAACAAAATTTATGCGAATTGTTTTTATATCATGACAGGTGTTGATGGTCAGACTCTGACAGAATCTGAACCAGTGACTAAAAGGCCTGGAGAATCTCACAGACTGACCTGTACAGCCTCTGGGTTCACACTCAGCAGCTACGCTATGAACTGGGTCAGACAGGCTCCTGGAAAAGGACTGGAGTGGGTTGCTTATATTGACACAGCTAGTTATCCTATCTATTACTCCCAGTCAGTCCAGGGTAGATTCACCATCTCCAGAGATGACTCCAGCAGTAAAGTCTATCTACAGATGAACAGTCTGAAGAACGAGGACACAGCAGTGTATTACTGTGCCAGAACAGACACAGTGAGAAACAATATACAAAAACTAATTCCTCTATTTACTACCATCACTAGGATCATTCAGTTGTCCCTGTATCACTTTTTATTTGCAATAATGTTAACTAAATTGTCCGTAACAATAAGATGAACTTGGCTCCATATGTCATCATGAGCACATGCATGAAGATCATGCAAAAAAATATATTTTGGTAACACTGAAAGATAAAAAGTTTCCACCTGATTTTCAGATTGTGCGTCCATAGTGTTTTTATGAAAATGACTTTTCTATATAAAAACAACCTCCTCATACAGTCTTGAAGTTAACACATTTTACAGCCATATGAAAGGAAAAAATCTTTTTCCTTGATCTTTCCCCAATCATGTCTGTTTATTATGGAGAATGAAGAGAGTCAGAATATGAGTGGAAATTAATGTTGCAGTTTCTTTAATGAAATCACTAGAGGGCAGTCAGCGTCAAGTTTATCTTTCCTCTGTGACTAAAAGGAGACACTCATCTGCTGTTCTCACTGATCTTAAACTGACTGATACTCAAACCCTGGACTGAACTAAAGCTTAAAGCTTAGATGTTTTTCATATTTGCTGAAATTATGGTGATATATCAGTGAAAGAATCATTGTTACGTTTTGACTGCAGGTAACTATCAAAAAAGATGTGAGAATAATAAAAGTTTGATGCAATAAAGTTATCTGTGTCTGAATATGAAGGAAATGTAGCTACATCTCTAAATGTGCAGGAATATGTGTCTTTATTTGGTCTGTGTCACATTTTCATATATATTCCATAAAATGAATATAACAAAGCAAATAAATAAATACATTTAAAACACATATAAATCACAAAGCATGATGTTTGATTAGGACTGCTGTTGATTTCTGACACAACAACACAGATGAAGGGAAACTGTGTCGAATATTACAAAAAAAATAACTCATAAATATATGAGTCACCACTTTGCAGTTTGTCTCACATTTCAGTTCCTGTGCAGCTGTTTCTCAACATCTGCAAACACTGAAACAGCATCAGATTTAAGTTGTCATACTACTAACATGATCCTGGGTGCTGCCACTGTATAGTGAGTGAGCAAGTGATTTTGAATCAATGCTGCAAATTCAAGAAAAGTTGTGCTCATACTCTGAGATACTGAACACTGAACTTGACATACACTGAACAGACTCTTCTATTGGCTCCAGCCAGACCAACATTGATGCTTCATATGTTTGATTCTATGCAAACTCAGTGAGCTTCCTTGTTACTCAGCTATAAAAACATCACATCAGGCTGTCAGTGGAGTTCACAGCACGTCAGTTTCAACATAACCATGTTCTCTGTAGCTCTGCTGCTGCTGTTGGCAGCTGGATGTGAGTCTCTCTGGATTTGTCAAAGTCAACACTTCTTCTTTTGTTAATTTCATCTTTTGTTACAGATAATTTTCTCTTTTTAACAGGTGTGAAGTGTGAACAGTTGACACAGCCAGCCTCTGTAACTGTGCAGCCAGGTCAACGTCTGACCATCACCTGTCAGGTCTCTTATTCTGTGGGCAGCCACTACACAGCTTGGATCAGACAGCCTGCAGGGAAAGGACTGGAGTGGATTGGATATAGTCGTGTTGGATCCAGCTCATACTACAAAGATTCACTGAAGAGCAAGTTCAGTATCAGCTTAGACTCTTCCAGCAAAACAGTGACTCTAAACGGACAGAATGTGCAGCCTGAAGACACTGCTGTGTATTACTGTGCCAGAGACACACAGTGACACAAAGCATCAGTAGACCTGAACAAAAACCCCTCAGTGCCTGAACACTTGTAACATGAAGCCACCAGAGGAGGAGCCCTCAGACCACTAATGATTTCAACACCAGCTCACTGTTACAGTACAGAGAGAAACAGACTTTAGATTTTATTAAACACAATTATTAATCAACTGTTTTCATCATATTAAATTCTCTTGAATCACCATCACTGATACATCATGATATGTATATGAATTTGGTGGTGGAACAACTCCAGCTGACAACTTGGTTTAAATAGCTTGTGACAGGACAATAAAAGTAAATCCTCAAACATCAGTGTCTCTTTCATGACATCTTTATCTAAAACACCTGCACTTATTACCTGTATCATAATTTAATTGGTCTTGAGCCAACTTCATGGTGATTTTAATGAGTTCAATTCTAGAAAAATATATTTTACTCAACAATCTAAAAGGTGTATTCTCTTTGTGTGAGATGAAGAACAACACCTGAACATTTCATCTTCATTTTGATTCATTCAAATAAACCTTTACTGTCATCAGTATGTAAATCAGCCTCCTTGTGTGTTGCCTCATAAAGAAGTGAAGTGTGTGTGTGTCAGTGAGAGGACAGAAGAGCTCACATCAGTTCAGCTTCAACATCAACCATGTTCTCTGTAGCTCTGATACTGCTGCTGGCAGCTGGATCCTGTGAGGAGCTTTCAGTGGATTCACACTAATAAACACATTAGAAACACTGAATAGTCAGATGAATGATGGAGATAATGTTGATTTGTGTTTCCACAGGTGTGAACAGTATTGATCTCATCCAGCCAGACTCAATGGTTGTGCAGCCTGGACAGTCTTTGACCATCACCTGTCAGGTCTCTGGTTATTCTTTGACTGATGACGACTATGCAACAGGTTGGATCAGACAGCGTGAAAGAAAACCAATGGACTGGATTTTCATCAGTGGGGTGGAGGAAACTTTTACCAAAATGCTGCTCTGAAGAACAAGTTCAGCTACAGCAGAGACACTTCTGCCAGCAGAGTGACATTAACAGGACAGAATCTGCAGCCTGAGGACACAGCTGTGTATCACTGTGTGCGTGTGAGCGACACAGTGATACAAAGCACCAACAGACCTGCACAAATACCCAGCAACCATGTGACTCAACCACACACACATGCTGATAATGAGAGATACATAAAGAAAGTAATGGGGAATTTGTCCCTAAGATAGTTTACTTTAAAATGTGCACCTGTGTCCTTCTTTTATTGGTGTAAATTGATTCACACGACAACAAAAACTAATATTAATACCATTATAAATAATAATGATCAATAGTTATAGTAGTATTTTACTAAACAAAAGTAGTGTATAGTAAATAAAGTAAGTTAAAAATGGCTCCCTCTGTGTTAGGAAAGTTTTCAGGTGCTTAGTGTTTCACATTTTGCCAGCTCTGGTAGAAAGACACCACAAAGACACCATCAGCAACTCTCCTTATTTGTAACTGAACAACTGATATAGTTTTACGCACCTATTTGCCTCACTATATTTGCCTGGAGTTTATTATGTGTAGCCTTTGCCTGGTGTGGCTTTGCTCTTTGTCCAGGTAGGCTGGCTCATGTTATTTCTGTTGACTTCAGGCAGCTTCTGTTTGTCTGCTGCTGATAGACAACAACTACCTCACATAAAAAGAGGTGTAAATAAACAAGAAAAAAATGCTTGATGTTTTTCATTTTCAAATATCCAAAGCTAATAAAAGAAGTTCAGAGCTGTAATGATGAACAATAATTAAAATGTTAGTCCTCTAAACATGTGTGACAACATGCATCTTCTGCTGTGAGGAGCACAGGGCTTTAAACAACTCTAACCTTGACTGAATGTTAAAAGTATCTACCATCCCTGTTTTAAAACTCTAGAGTGCAGACAAGATCTGGCTTTAACACTTATCCTAGTGACATCTATAAACAGGAAGAAATGACAGAGAAGGAAAGAAGTGATTGTTTTTACTTAATTATTTTCAGCTCTTAATGTGCCAGATATTAATGTCCTCCTCCTAAAGATCACCTGTTACCAACCTTTCTGCCATGAAATAACCATAAATCTGTCACAATGCCAAATCCAGGCGTGTTGTGTATCACTGTGAGGAGGAGTCAATGCAAAACTCAGATATCTTCTACCTCTACTTATCTGACTGCAGAGAGGAGGACAGAGAACAGTGGACACACAGTTTAACATGATGGACTATAGGACAGGACTGCTGCTTTTAACTATCTGCTGGGCAGGTGAAGGTTTTACCTGATCTTGATTAGACACATTTTTATTTGTGCTTCCAACGAAATGCATGACATGCGTACTTTTGTCTTGACAGGTGTTGATGGTCAGACTCTGACAGAATCTGAACCAGTTAGTAAAAGGCCTGGAGAATCTCACAGACTGACCTGTACAGCCTCTGGATTAGACATCAGTGGCTACTGGATGCACTGGGTCAGACAGGCTCCTGGAAAAGGACTGGAGTGGATTGCTTATCAGCAGTGGCAGTGGTAGCAGCAAGTACTACTCTCAGTCAGTCCAAGGCCGGTTCACCATCTCCAGAGACAACAGCAGACAGCAGGTGTATCTGCAGATGAACAGTCTGAAGCCTGAAGATTCTGCTGTTTATTTATTGTGCTCGAGACACACAGTGACTGGAGTTGGTTGAGCAGCTGTACAAAAACGTACAGTGCTCATTCTTACCAAAGTTATGTCCAGACTCAAAGTTGTTCAAGAACCTACAGATTACAACACTTTAAGAGAGCCACTAATGCTTGAGTCGTAAAATATCTCTTAACACAGATCTGACTGTGGAAATTATATTACTAAATCTTCATATCTTGCTTATTCCACAACAGAACATCATTAAAACAGCTCCTCAGAGAAGACAGCAGCTGAACAAATGAACCATAAACAGCATTTGTGCAGCAGTTTAATGGTTTTGCTAATTGTCTAACCTGAGATTTACAAGTCTTTTTACTTGCTGTAGTTGGCAGGAGTTTGGAGTGGGGTCAAAACAATGTCCAGTGACTATTAAGAGTGCAACGATACACAAAATTCACGGTTCGGTTCGGTTCAATATTTTAGTGTCACGGTTCGATATTTTTTCAGTACAAAAAAAGAGATATTTCCATGCATTTTTTAACTTGTAGTTTATTAAAATTATCAACACTCAAAAGTAGATTTTTTAAATTAAATTAAATGTATCTGGTGCAGCTATACCTGCCCCATTTTCTGCTGTGCATACTTAGCACCATATAAAACAAAAACAGCACCTTGTAAAAAATAATAATAATAAAATAAATGCATCTGATAAATCACCCATCTTCAGTGGTGCATTCTTAGCAGCAGAGTATATATTACAAAGAAATAGCTCCCTATAAATATATTTTGAAACATAATCATTAATATTTTGGGCTTTTGTCTTGTTGTACAAAGCAGGAACTGCGAAAACTGTGAAACCCAGCGTTTTCCACAACAGAAAAGGGTCGCATGTCAACAGCAATAAAAGTAGCAATCGCCCGGTCGATTTCTTTTGCCCTCTTTGAATCATGTGCTAATGGCTCTCTAAATGCCCCGGGTAAAGTTTGTAGCCTGTGTGTTGTTGTCGCTCCTTGTTTTTGTTTGGTTCCACCTATTTTCACATCGGGGTGATGTCGGCGTAAATGTGTTGTCATGTTTGTTGTATTTCCACTGTTGTAGTTTATCATTGTGTGACACTTGCGACATAAGTTACCGTTGTATTTTTGTCCACGACACGCTTGCCATCAGGGTCATACTTAACACGAAAACCTAGCTTCGCATGTGGCTTCTGTCTTAGCAGCTTGTTTTGTTCTGAATGAATGTGGGAGGTGCAGCTTAGTGGATCTGCGCTCGACTATGCCGCCTAGCGCAGATCCACTGAGCTTTCAGCATAGAGCGCATCGTCAGAAGTTGATAAATAAATTAAATTGCGTATTGTTCGTTTCATAGTGCCTACCGAACCGAGACCATTGTATCGAACGGTTCAATACGAATACGTGTATTGTTGCACCCCTAGTGACTATGGAGTGAGAGAATAAATGGATGTTTGAACTATAATTCAGCTGTACACTTGTTAACTGTCCTTATTGTCTGCTGTTTATTTTACTCTTCTTCATGATGTAAAAGAGCACTTTCATAGATACATTTCTAACAGATAATCCAGCAGACATCTTCCTGTGCAATACAGCTATTTTTGTGATTGCATATCGTCACACAGGTTTCAGTTCCCATGTAGCTAAAATCCTCTGGAGGCTCCAAGTTTCTCTGTATGTCTGTGGCTTTAAACTGCCACAACCTGAATACTGAAACCTTTAACAGTTAAAAATAAGACAACCTGCAGGAAAAGCTCTGGGATGGATGAGGAGAGGCCTCTCTGCTGCCACAAGAAACACTTCTGCCAGCAGTGTAAGAGGCTGTGCAGAAATCAGTAGAGATGATAGCAACAGCATGGTGTATCTGAGACTGTCCAACTTAAAGCCAGAGGACTCTGCTGTGTGTTACTGTGCCAGAGACTCACGCTCGTCAAAGGAAGCAGAGAGTTCAAAAACCTCCACAGACATTTTTACAAACACCAACAGGTGGCAGTAGAAGATAAGAAGTCAAATGACACTAAGGAGCGTATGACAGTGTCTCCACACTTTATTCATAGAGTTTATGCTCCACACACACATACAGTAGATTCACACTATGAAAACAACAGCTGATGTTGTGCTTTGTTACTTCTGTTTCTTAGTGTGATATTTAACATAGTATTTTCTACAGCAGTTATGGTTCATAATGTTTCCATGACTGATTGTTTTAAATCAGGTGTTACAAATATATGTGGTCATGTCTGTGCATAATTTTTCCAATACTTAAATGATCCAAGAAAATCTTATCCAGAGATGTGATGTGTTTGTCTTTGAGGAGGAGTCAATGCAAAACTCTGACCTCTTCCATCTCTACATATGTTGTTGCAGAGTGAAGGACAGACACTAAATCACTGACATACACACTGTAGACTGGACAGAGACACCTGGCTTTTACAATGATCACACCTGATTACTGGGTTGTTTTTCTCATCCTGTCAATTAACTGGGCAGGTAAGAACTGTTATTGTTTTTCTGACAAACCTCCTGGTACAAATACAATATGGCTGCATTACAGTAACTGATGAGCTGTTTCAATGTCTGTAGGTACTGAGGGTCAAACACTGACTGAGTCTGAACCAGCCATTAAAAGGCCTGGAGAATCTCACCGACTGACCTGCACATATTCTGGGTTCAGTGGTGATATAAATACTGCATGGGTCAGACAGGCTTCTGGAAAAGGACTGGAGTGGGTTGCTTATATCAGCAGTGGCAGTCGCTACATCTACTACTCTCAGTCAGTCCAAGGCCGGTTCACCATCTCCAGAGACAACAGCAGACAGCAGGTGTATCTGCAGATGAACAGTCTGAAGACTGAAGATTCTGCTGTTTATTATTGTGCTCGACAGCCACAGTGACACAGGAAGCAGCAACGCTGTACAAAAACTCAACATGTCAAAACAAGTCAAAGCTTCAGTTCAACATCATTAACACACTCAGAAGAGAAACACATTGTAAATAAAACTGCTTCATTCAGCTCTGATATTCTGCAATAGGTAGTTGAGACTGGGAACATTAAATATTCTGTTTAAGTGAGTGTAAATATGTTTGCAACTAAGTTGTGTTTGAAGTTGTGTGGAAAAAAAAACAACAACTTCAAATTATCGTTTTATAGAAATATATATATTTTTTTTCAAACTGAACGCTAACAACCTAATTCCAAGCTCTGACTAGATGTGACAGGACAGTTCATCCTTCTTTTATAGCCTGTCAGTGTCCTTCTCTATGCAAAGTGAACTTCCTCACAGCCTGCTATAAAGACTTGATATCATGCTGTCAGCTGCAGCAGAAGAAGAGAAGCTCCCATCAGATCACCTTCAATACCAACCATGTTCTCTGTAGCTCTGCTGCTGCTGCTGGCTGCTGGATCCTGTGAGTCTCACTGAGGCAGAGACACTGACAGTATGATCACAGCACACTGACTGTTCACTCTTATTACACTCATTCAATATTCAACATGTTTTCCTCCACAGCTGTGAAGTGTGAACAGTTGACACAGCCAGCCTCTGTGACTGTGCAGCCAGGTCAACGTCTGACCATCACCTGTCAGGTCTCTTATTCTGTGAGCAGCTACTACACAGCTTGGATCAGACAGCCTGCAGGGAAAGGACTGGAGTGGATTGGACAAGCAGCTGGATCCAGCACAGCTTACAAAGATTCACTGAAGAACAAGTTCAGTATCAGCTTAGACTCTTCCAGCAACACAGCGACTCTAAACGGACAGAATGTGCAGCCTGAAGACACTGCTGTGTATTACTGTGCCAGAGACACACAGTGACACAAAGCATCAGTAGACCTGAACAAAAACCCCTCAGTGCCTGAACACTTGTAACATGAAGCCACCAGAGGAGGAGCCCTCAGACCACTAATGATTTCAACACCAGCTCACTGTTACAGTACAGAGAGAAACACACTTTCGATTTTATAAACGGTTCTTATTTAAATCATTTTAGATATTCCGACATCACAGTCACAAGAACTGATGCAGCATTATATGTATAAATAACCTTTTAAGTGATGACAAATTAAGGTCACAACTTAACTTAGTTTTAAAGCTCATCATCTAACTATAGCAGAAATGGATCAGTCAAAAGTCGTTTTTTTTCCCCATAATATCATCATTTTTAGTTTATTTTAAGTTGATATTAGAATTATAACTGTGTTAGTTACTGGCTCAGTATTTAGCCAACTTCATAGCAGTGTTAATTATTCAAAATACAGAAAACTGTTTTCATTGCCAATCTAAATTGTGTTTATCAGATATATAAGTTCCACCTTCTCTTTGAAGAACAACACGTGAACATTTTGTCTTCATTTTGATTCATTTAAATAAACAAAACAAAACACAAAAAAGAAAAAAAAAAGTATGAAGGAAAAAGTAAAATATCCCAAACAGAACAGAAACACAGCAAACGAATTACAAGTGCTGGATGTCAGAATTTCCCTCAAAGAAATATTTAAAAAATTATTTTCTCATAAAAATCAAAAGAAAAAATAATCAACCTGCAGGAGAAACATTGAGATGATTCTTTATTAAAATAAAAAGATTAAAAAAAAAAAAAGAATAAAAAATATGTCAGACACAGGAAATCCATATAATAAAATATATTTAGGGGAGAGATTAAACAGAAGACACACAATGTTTAAAAAGGAGGAGTCAATGCAAAACTCAGATATCTTCCACCTCTACTTATCTGACTGCAGAGAGGAGGACAGAGAACAGTGGACACACAGTTTAACATGATGGACTATAGGACAGGACTGCTGCTTTTAACTATCTGCTGGGCAGGTGAAGATTTTAGCTCATCTTGAGCTGACATAGTTCTTAATTGTGTGACTGACATATTTCACACTTTTGTTTTGTCTTGACAGGTGTTGATGGTCAGACTCTGACAGAATCTGAACCAGTTAGTAAAAGGCCTGGAGAATCTCACAGACTGACCTGTACAGCCTCTGGGTTCATGTGGCTCACATTCAGCAGCTACGCTATGAGCTGGATCAGACAGGCTCCTGGAAAAGGACTGGAGTGGATTGCTTTCATACACACAGGCAGTTCTCATATCTATTACTCCCAGTCAGTCCGGGGTAGATTCACCATCTCCAGAGATGACTCCAGCAGTAAAGTCTATCTACAGATGAACAGTCTGAAGAGCGAGGACACAGCAGTGTATTACTGTGCCAGAGAGACACAGTGTGAGAGACAATAATAGGAGACTCATACAAAAACTACTTCCTCTATTTAACCACTGAGAACACTCAGTTGTCTAAGTATCACTTTTTGTATTAAGGCTAGTGATTGTTCTTAAAAGGTTTTTCATTTAACAGCATCTGTTTTCATCAGCTGAAATACTCGTACGTTATAATCACTGAAACATCACTGTGTATATCGAACACTTATTTAAACTACTATACACTATTAAACATTTAACTTCTCAAGACAGTAAATTATGCTAAGTTGTTTTCAGAAGCTGAATGTGTGTTCTGAATTTATAAAATTGATATTTGGTCTAATAATATTGTGCATGAGATTTATTGTCAAGAAAAATTTCAAACAGTAAAAGCTACAAGCCAAAACACAGCACACAACTGAGACGTGTTAGATATCAGAGTTTCCCTTGACACAGATGCATGGATTTCTGTTCTTATTACTGCCACAAAATATCAACTTGCCTCTCTAACTAAGCCTTCGAGGTGATTTTCATGAAACATACACTAGAAACATTTTAAATAATCTAATAAATACATTGTTTGCTCATCTCAAACCAAGCCTAAGGTGATTTTCATACTGAAACGTCCTTTTGTCATTCTTTTTTTTTTTCTTTTTCTTTTTTGGTGACAGTAATGTTAGAGAAACAGACTTTAGATTTTTTGATCTAATGTAACGGCAACCATTTTCATCACATTTAATTCTGTGAAATCATTTTTACTGACACACCATGATGTTGTAACAATTCACCATGTAATAAAATCAACCAAAGAAAAAGTTACAACGCTACTATTAAATGTTAGGGGCGGATCAGGTGCGCGGTGTTTAACCATAGACTGTATAAAATAAGAGAGATCAATTAATCGGCTTCATCACAGAAAAAAAACCCCAACACATTCTCACACTTTGTGGTTTTAAAACATTCAGAAAAAAAACTGAAAATTGACGAATGAGGCACATATAGTTGAATTAGTCATCAATCTTTAGTGCAATAAATTAAATCATGTCCGCGTCCGGACGGAAATAACACCAAACAGTAGCGGCGTGGTCGCCAGTTCAACAAACAATTCAGAGGTTAACAAACACTTTTTCCTCGATATCCAAAGTTCTAAACGTTCACAAAAATAACCCGAATATTCCCACAGTCAATCAATGTCCCAGAAGCCGGCAAAAAAGAAAAAAATATATGTAGGCCTATTAAAGGGATGGTTCGAGCACAATGAAGCGCCGCAGTTCACAAAAATAGACAAAGAACCACGCAATCTCACCACTCGTCCCGCTTGGCAGAAAGGTTGTGTCTTGAAATAATCCCACAAGGAACAAAAAAATAATCCACGGAATTCGTTTTAATCCTAAAAGACATGAAAACTCCTCACATACCTCCAAACGCCGACTGATCATTGTTCTTCCCAGTCCATGCGTCACTTCCCCTTATAAACTTTTGACACATCAACATAATAATATTTCAGTCCATACAATACCTGTGTACATATAAATGGCATCTGATAACATTCACCATACAGCATTTACAAATGTGACAGCAGAACATGAAAAATAATGAATTTTCCCATCAATAAATGCCTTGTGGAAAGTAGAACCAGGCGACCTTTACAATATGTATATGAATCTGTCAAGTGATGAAACAACTTCAGCTGACAACTTGGTGACAGGACAATAAGAGTAAATCCTCAAACATCAGTGTCTCTTTCATGACATCTTTATCTAAAACACCTGCAGTTATTACCTGTATCATAATTTAATTAGTCTTGAGCCAACTTCATGGTGATTTTAATGAGTTCAATACTAGAAAAATATTTTACTCAACAATCTAAAAGGTGTATTCTCTTTGTGTGAGATGAAGAACAACACCTGAACATTTCATCTTCATTTTGATTCATTCAAATAAACCTTTACTGTCATCAGTATGTAAATCAGCCTCCTTGTGTGTTGCCTCATAAAGAAGTGAAGTGTGTGTGTCAGTGAGAGGACAGAAGAGCTCACATCAGTTCAGCTTCAACATCAACCATGTTCTCTGTAGCTCTGATACTGCTGCTGGCAGCTGGATCCTGTGAGGAGCTTTCAGTGAATTCACACTAATAAACACATTAGAAACACTGAATAGTCAGATGAATGATGGAGATAATGTTGTTTGTGTTTCCACAGGTGTGAACAGTATTGATCTCATCCAGCCAGACTCAATGGTTGTGCAGCCTGGACAGTCTTTGACCATCACCTGTCAGGTCTCTGGTTATTCTTTGACTGATGACGACTATGCAACAGGTTGGATCAGACAGCGTGAAGGAAAACCAGTGGACTGGATTTCTCATCAGTGGGGAACAAGAGGCCTTCGTGAAAATGCTGCTCTGAAGAACAAGTTCAGCTACAGCAGAGACACTTCTGCCAGCAGAGTGACATTAACAGGACAGAATCTGCAGCCTGAAGACACAGCTGTGTATTACTGTGTGCGTTGGCCCACAGTGATACAAACCACCAACAGACCTGCACAAATACCCAGCAACCATGTGACTCAACCACACACACGTGCTGATAAAGATATGTTTAAAGAAAGTCATGTGCAGTTTGTCCCTGAAATAGTTTACTTTAAAATGTGTATATGTGTTTTTGTTTTTTTTTTGTTTTGGTGTAAAATGATACATGCAACAACAACAAAAACTTATAATAATGATAAGTAGCAGTGGTAGTATTTTAGTAAACAAAAGTCTATTAAATAACGTAAGTTAAAAAATGGCTCCTCTGTGTTAGGAAAGTTTTCAGGTGCTTAGTGTTTCACATTTTGCCAGCTCTGGTAGAAAGACACCACAAAGACACCATCAGCAACTCCTAATTTGTAACTGAACAACTGATATAGTTTTACGCACCTATTTGTCTCACTATATTTGCCTGGAGTTTATTATGTGTAGCCTTTGCCTGGTGTGGCTTTGCTCTTTGTCCAGGTAGGCTGGCTCATGTTATTCTGTTGACTTCAGGCAGCTTCTGTTTGTCTGCTGCTGATAGACAACAACTACCCCACATAAAAAGAGGTGTAAATAAACAAGAATAAAATGCATGATGTTTTTCATTTTCAAATATCCAAAGCTAATAAAAGAAGTTCAGAGCTGTAATGATGAACAATAATTTAAATGTTAGTCCTCTAAACATGTGTGACAACATGCATCTTCTGCTGTGAGGAGCACAGGGCTTTAAACAACTCTCTAACCTTTACTGAATGTTAAAAGTATCTACCATCCCTGTTTTAAAACTCTAGAGTGCAGACAAGATCTGGCTTTAACACTTATCCTAGTGACATCTAGAAACAGGAAGAAATGACAGAGAAGGAAAGAAGTGATTGTTTTTACTTAATTGTTTTCAGCTCTTAATGTGCCAGATATTAATGTCCTCCTCCTAATGATCACCTGTTACCAACCTTTCTGCCATGAAATAACCAGAAATCTGTCACAATGCCAAATCCAGGCGTGTTGTGCATCTGCTTCACTAATGGTTGCTTTGAAATTATTGTTGTGGTAATGTTCATCATCAAATGACTCAATTTCAAACCAAAAGAAAAAAATAATAATGGACAAACTCATGTGGACACTTCTTGGTCACAAAATATTCTGTCCAAATTCACCAAAGAAAAACTCAGTTGTTTCCTCTCTGTGAGGAGGAGTCAATGCAAAACTCAGCTATCTTCCACCTCTACTTATCTGACTGCAGAGAGGAGGACAGAGAACAGTGGACACACAATTTAACATGATGGACTATAGGACAGGACTGCTGCTTTTAACTGCTGGGCAGGTGAAGATTTTACCTCATCTTGACTTGACATAGTTCTCATTTGTTTAACAACTTAATTCATGTTGTGTTCTCTTATATCTTGACAGGTGTTGATGGTCAGACTCTGACTCAATCTGAACCAGTGACTAAAAGGCCTGGAGAATCTCAGAGACTGACCTGTACAGCCTCTGGATTCTCATTCAGCAGCTATGACATGAACTGGGTCAGACAGGCTCCTGGAAAAGGACTGGAGTGGATCGCTTATATCAGCTATAACAGTGGCAGCATCTACTACTCTCAGTCAGTCAAAGGCCGGTTCACCATCTCCAGAGACAACAGCAGACAGCAGGTGTATCTGCAGATGAACAGTCTGAAGACTGAAGATTCTGCTGTTTATTATTGTGCTCGAGACACACAGTGACTGGAGTTGGTTGAGCAGCTGTACAAAAACCTACAGTATCTTTCAGGCTACACAAGCATTGAGAATGTATGATGTATTTGGTTATATCATTAGTATCAATTATATCTACATTAAAATACATTACATCATGTTTTAATTCTTATGTTCTGTATTATATGTCTTTTGATATCCTATAGTTTCCATTAGAAACATTTCCTGAATGAAACCATGAATTCATCTTTGTCCCTGCATTATGAAGTCCTGAAAACTGAGGGATGTTATTTCTCAACATGTAACAATATATAGAGAGGTTTTTCATTGTACAGCAAATACAGCAATCATGTCAGTACAGTAAGTGAACCAGTAAATGAATTAATAAATGCAGTAAGTAGATGATACAAAATATTGACAGTAACAAAGTTAGCAATGGTTGCATGCAAATGCTGGAATATGGATCAAATGTAAAGCAGAGTTGATTTGTTGTGACTCTGCAGATATAATAACACTGAACAGACTCTTCTATTGGCTCCAGTCAGACCAACATTGATGCTTCATATGTTTGATTCTATGCAAACTCAGTGAGCTTCCTTGTTACTCAGCTATAAAAACATCACATCAGGCTGTCAGTGGAGTTCACAGCACGTCACTTTCAACATAAACCATGTTCTCTGTAGCTCTGCTGCTGCTGTTGGCAGCTGGATGTGAGTCTCTCTGGATTTGTCAAAGTCAACACTTCTTCTTTTGTTAATTTGATCATAAATCATATTCTCTTTTTAACAGGTGTGAAGTGTGAACAGTTGACACAGCCAGCCTCTGTGACTGTGCAGCCAGGTCAACGTCTGACCATCACCTGTCAGGTCTCTTATTCTGTGTTCAACCACTACACAGCTTGGATCAGACAGCCAGCAGGGAAAGGACTGGAGTGGATTGGAAATAGTCGTGTTGGAGGGAGCACACACTATAAAGATTCACTGAAGAACAAGTTCAGTATCAGCTTAGACTCTTCCAGAAACACAGCGACTCTAAACGGACAGAATGTGCAGCCTGAAGACACTGCTGTGTATTACTGTGCCAGAGACACACAGTGACACAAAGCATCAGTAGACCTGAACAAAAACCCCTCAGTGCCTGAACACTTGTAACATGAAGCCACCAGAGGAGGAGCCCTCAGACCACTAATGATTTCAACACCAGCTCACTGTTACAGTACAAAGGAAAACAGTCTTTTGATTTTATAAACCATTCTTCATTAACTCTAACAGCAGCTGTTTTCATTAATCTAAATACTCTGACATCACCAGTGATGGAATAAATTCAGCTGATGACTTTTAAAAGCTTGTCATCTATCTACAGTAGAGATGGATCCTCAAACACAGTTTCTCCTTCCCAACATCATTAGTATTAAAAACAAACAAAAATAAGACATACAGTTATTTTAAGAATCATAACTGCATCAGTAACTACATCAATAGTCTTTAGACAACTCAATAGTCAAATTACAGAAAAGTTTGTTTTCATCAACAATGCAAAGTGTCCAATCCGTTTAAAAGTTGTAATGATTGGAACATGTTAGTAAAGACTTTAATAGAAGAATATCCATTTCTGTTTCACCCTTCCATCTACCCTATAGCTGTGCTTGCTCATTCTTGAGGGGTGCAAGGGGCTGCAGCCAATCACAGGTAACAATGAGTGAGAGACGCAGTACAGGTCGCCAATGACAGGACTCAATCACATTCTATTTTCATCAAACAAAAACTGAATGCCAAGAGTAATGTTACTGTACTCTCCCTGTGAGGAGGAGTCAATGCAAAACTCAGATATCTTCCACCTCTACTTATCTGACTGCAGAGAGGAGGACAGAGAACAGTGGACACACAGTTTAACATGATGGACTATAGGACAGGACTGCTGCTTTTAACTATCTGCTGGGCAGGTGAAGGTTTTACCTCTTCTTGACTTGACATAGTTCTCATTTGTTTAACAACTAAATTCATGTTGTGTTCTCTTATATCTTGACAGGTGTTGATGGTCAGACTCTGACAGAATCTGAACCAGTGACTAAAAGGCCTGGAGAATCTCACAGACTGACCTGTACAGCCTCTGGATTGACAATCAGTGGCTACTGGATGAACTGGGTCAGACAGGCTCCTGGAAAAGGACTGGAGTGGATTGCTTTTATCACGAGTGACAGTAGCAGCAAGTACTACTCTCAGTCAGTCCAAGGCCGGTTCACCATCTCCAGAGACAACAGCAGACAGCAGGTGTATCTGCAGATGAACAGTCTGAAGACTGAAGATTCTGCTGTTTATTATTGTGCTCGAGAGCCACAGTGACTGGAGTTGGTTGAGCAGCTGTACAAAAACCTACAGTGCTCATTCTTACCACAGTATCTCACATGATCTCCAATGAAATAATACATTACTTGTTTTTTTCACAAAGACCTACAGGTGGCAGTCGAAGATAAGACTTGGTACAGCACAAACTAAGACTCTTTGAAAGACACAGCAGATGTTGTGGTTTGTTACATCCTGTTTTTGTGTAATTGTTAATAATGTTCCCATTATTGATTTTTAACAGTGCTGAGAATATATGTGGACAATATATCCAGGATATGGATGGTTAAACAAATGCTGCCAAAGAGAATGATAAATACCTCTAATCTGAATATAAATAAAAGAGTTGAATAACTAAAAATATATATGATCATGATGTAAAAGAATGATATAACTCACAGTGATGTGATGACAAAACCATTGACTGTATATGTATCTCTATAAACTGTCTGTGTACAAAACATTATACAAATGTTCTCCTTTAACTCACTGAGACTATGTCACATAGAAATATTTCATTTCTATGCTGCAAAAAAAATGGGATTTTCTGTTTATTTGGCTTAACAACTGTGAAAAAAATGCTTATAATGGTGGGAAACCAGTGATTTTTAGAAACTGCATTCACATTTCGAAAAAAAACAACAACTCCACAACATGCTGCGTTTTACAGTGGATTACAGTTTTATTATCAAATTATTCCATCCATGTTTTCTGAATCACAAAAATCATATGGCCTTAGAGATGAAGAACAACACCTCCAGTCAGCTGATTTACTATCATCACTACTGTATGTAAATCAGCCTCCTTGTGTTGCCTCATAAAGAAGTGAAGTGTGTGTGTGTCAGTGAGAGGACAGAAGAGCTCACATCAGTTCAGCTTCAACATCAACCATGTTCTCTGTAGCTCTGATACTGCTGCTGGCAGCTGGATCCTGTGAGGAGCTTCAGTGGATTCACACTAATAAACACATTAGAAACACTGAATAGTCAGATGAATGATGGAGATAATGTTGATTTGTGTTTCCACAGGTGTGAACAGTATTGATCTCATCCAGCCAGACTCAATGGTTGTGCAGCCTGGACAGTCTTTGACCATCACCTGTCAGGTCTCTGGTTATTCTTTGACTGATAACAGCTATGCAACAGGTTGGATCAGACAGCGTGAAGGAAAACCAATGGACTGGATTATACATCGGTGGGGTGGAGGAGACATTAACCGAAATAATGCTCTGAAGAACAAGTTCCTTTACCACACACGCGCTTCTACAAGCTCAGTGACATTAACAGGACGGAATCTGCAGCCTGAGGACACAGCTGTGTATTACTGTGTGCGTGTAATAGCCAGCTGTGCTCTGTGTGTGCACAGTGTTATAAACCACCAACAGACCTGCACAAATACCCAGCAACCAAGTCCTGAAAACTGAGGAATACTATTTGTAAACATAAAAGAAACCACAATAAAGAAAACTAGCTCAAGAACTAGTTTATACTTTGTATAGTGAATTTTTTTTATATTCAAATTGTATTAATATAATAATCAAATAATTATTATTGTGTCTGCAGAGAAATATCCAGAAAAGATGTGAGACAATACTGACAGTTTGTTGAAATAAAGGAATGTGCATATATATGTGACACAACCACACAGATGAAGGTAATCAGTGTTGATTAACACAAAAAGTAAACTCAGAAATGTAAAAAGTTTTCACTTTAGTTAAAGAATATTTTACTGCAGTTTGTGAAACATTTCAGTTCCTGAGCAGCTGACCTGTACAGCCTCTGGATTAGACATCAGTGGCTACTTTATGCACTGGGTCAGACAGGCTCCTGGAAAAGGACTGGAGTGGATTGCCTGGATTGATGACGGCAGTGGCAGCTACAGCTCCTACTCTCAGTCAGTTCGAGGCCGGTTCACCATCTCCAAAGACAACAACAGACAGCAGGTGTATCTGCAGATGAACAGTCTGAAGACTGAAGATTCTGCTGTTTATTACTGTGCTGCAGGTCCACAGTGACTGCAGCTGGCTGAGCAGCTGTACAAAAACCTACAGTGTTCATGTTTGCTCGGCGAATAGACCCAATAATAAACTTAATGCTTTTAATGAGCACATAATTTCAACTTCATTACGAAAATGGATAACAACTTTTCCCTGTGAAAACAACAATTATTATGACACAGCAATAAAGTAGCTTTTAAAATGTTACAATGATCACTTCCTCATCAGGCAAATACAACAGTCTGCTAAGATCATTGACTCCTGCTGCTTTTATACACTGGAAACAGTGACAGCTGAAACACTTTCTCCTCAACAAGTCGTGTCAGTTTGATTCAACACATTTTGAATAGTCAAGTTTTTTCTATGTCATCATAAGCAGTGACTTCAGCTTCATCTGTCAGTGACAGTTCACCTTGGCAGACAGTAAGTAGAGCTCAAGAACAACTGCAGGACACCTGAAGGGACAGCGGGAGACGTGTGGAGTGTGCATGATCGAGCAGTGTGCAAAGATATGGGCAACACAGGTGAAAGAGAAAATGTGGAGCTAAGAGAGAGTGCATTACAAGGAGGAAATAACTGTAAATAACTGTTTTAAATCTGATTAAATTGCATCAACATTTAATCATGCTCAGCAGGAGATGCATGAGCATGGAAACAATACAGACAATGAAGATCTGTATGCTCCTTTCTGTCAGGTGGAGGAACGTCCAGTTACTCAGAGCTACCAGGGCTTCATGATGATCTACTGGAGTTCAGTCAGAGCTCTGAGGAAATGCCAGATTTATTCAAAACACATGTAGGCTATGAGTATGAATTTATGTAGCCTCAATTATTGAAGTGCAAATGAGTAACTGTTGAAAATGAGGTCAGTTTGTAACTTCTTTATGTTTTTGAAGCCACAGAGCTGTGCACAAACCACAGATGCCCCCGTTACAGTCACTGATGGAAACCATCCTTAATCTACATTATGCAAAAGTATTTTTAAAATCCCTCATAAATTGGAATTTATCAATAATATGTTTCAATCTAATGTTCCAGTGACAGTGCACTGTGAAATGCAACAAGTTGGTTCACATGAAGTCTAATTTTATCAGTAGTACAGTCACAAAAATAAACCCAAACTTCCAATTCTTTGTTCTTCTTTGACACAACACACCCTACATCAGCTGCATGTGAAAAAATGTGTTATACATTTGTTATGTATATTTACTGTTTTTTAATTGTAATTTTAATCCTCAGGCACCTTCTCTGGAATCTGAGTGATCTCTGTCTTGATTGTATTGTGCAGTATGAAAACAGAAAAGCACTGTGAGGAGGAGTCCATGCAAATCTTCATCTCCTCCATCTTTATTTATCTCACTGCAGACTGAAGAAGAGAGACCAAACCACTGACCAGACATACAACACATTTCCACCATGACTTCAGCTACATGTATAATGTTTCTGATGCTATCATGGATTTCTGGTGAATACATACTTCTGCACTCCTCCTGTTCTTTGAAAAGGTTCATATTTCAGCTCTGTGATGATAACACTACTTTTCTCTCCAGGTGTTTGCAGTCAGACTCTGACTGAGTCTGAACCAGTGGGAAAGCGCCCTGGAGAATCCCACAAACTCACCTGTACATATGCAGGAATATCAGATAGCAGCGCCGATATCTCCTGGATCAGACAAGCTGAAGGAAAAGGACTGGAGTGGGTTGCCCACATTTCTGCTCCGAGTGGAAGGGATAAATATTATTCCACATCAGTCAAGAATTGCTTCACCATTTCCAGAGACAACAACATGGACCAGGTGTATCTGCAGATGAACAGCTTGACGGCTGAAGATTCTGCTGTTTATTATTGTGCTCGAAGGCCACAGTGACACAGGAAGCCACAGAGCTGTACAAAAACTCAACATGTCAAACTAAGTCAATACTAGGCGTTCTGCTTTTCACTTTCACAGAATCAGCTTCAGTTCAACATCTTCAACATACTCAGAGAAACGCAGTCTCAATAAAACCTCCTCATTCAGACAGTTTTTATTGCAGCTCTGGTGTTCTCCAATATGTAGTTGAGACTGGGAACATTAAATATTCCTTTCACCTAAGTGTAACTGTCACTCTGAATTGTTCAAAGGTTTGTGTAGAATAAAAACATTAAACCTTTATTTATTTATTTGATAAATAGATTTTTTTTTCACATGTCAAATGAAAGATCCACAACATCTAGTCATCTCTGACTAGATGTGACAGGACAGTTCATCCTTCTTTTATAGCCTGTCAGTGTCCTTCTCTATGCAAAGTGAACTTCCTCACAGTCTGCTATAAAGACTTGATATCATGCTGTCAGCTGCAGCAGAAGAAGAGAAGCTCCCATCAGATCACCTTCAATACCAACCATGTTCTCTGTAGCTCTGCTGCTGCTGCTGGCTGCTGGATCCTGTGAGTCTCACTGAGGCAGAGACACTGACAGTATGATCACACTGACTGTTCACTCTTATTACACTCATTCAATATTCAACATGTTTTCCTCCACAGCTGTGAAGTGTGAACAGTTGACACAGCCAGCCTCTGTGACTGTGCAGCCAGGTCAACGTCTGACCATCACCTGTCAGGTCTCTTATTCTGTTAGCAGCTATCAAACACATTGGGTCAGACAGCCTGCAGGGAAAGGACTGGAGTGGATTGGAAGAGCACGTGTTGGATACACCACATATTACAAAGATTCACTGAAGAACAAGTTCAGTATCAGCTTAGACTCTTCCAGCAACACAGTGACTCTAAACGGACAGAATGTGCAGCCTGAAGACACTGCTGTGTATTACTGTGCCAGAGACACACAGTGACACAAAGCATCAGTAGACCTGAACAAAAACCCCTCAGTGCCTGAACACTTGTAACATGAAGCCACCAGAGGAGGAGCCCTCAGACCACTAATGATTTCAACACCAGCTCACTGTTACAGTATAGAGAGAAACAGACTTTAGATCTTAAATACTCTGATGCTTTAATATCAGTGTCTGTAGATATTACCTTTAAATTATAGAATAAATTCATACTTGATTTTAAAAGTGTGTTAAATTACAGAATAAATTCATATTACCACTTATTTTTAAAGTGTGTGATATAAATACAGTACTATATACCCCTATAAAGTCAGATTCTCTTCCATGATATCTGTTACAAAAAATATACATTGATTATGTGAATCATAACTGCATCAGTGATTGAATCAAAAGTGTTTATCCAACTTCATGGTGATAATAATCATTCAAAATACAGAAAAGTTAGTTTTCATTCACAATCTAAAGTCTCAAGTTTCACCTTCTCTTAAAACACTTGAACATTTTATCCTCATTTCTGATTCATTTTAATAAACTTCAGTCAGCTGATTCACTATCATCACTACTGTATGTAAATCAGCCTCCTTGTGTGTTGCCTCATAAAGAAGTGAAGTGTGTGTGTGTCAGTGAGAGGACAGAAGAGCTCACATCAGTTCAGCTTCAACATCAACCATGTTCTCTGTAGCTCTGATACTGCTGCTGGCAGCTGGATCCTGTGAGGAGCTTTCAGTGGATTCACACTAATAAACACATTAGAAATACTGAATAGTCAGATGAATGATGGAGATAATGTTGATTTGTGTTTCCACAGGTGTGAACAGTATTGATCTCATCCAGCCAGACTCAATGGTTGTGCAGCCTGGACAGTCTTTGACCATCACCTGTCAGGTCTCTGGTTATTCTTTGACTGATAACAGCTATGCAACAGGTTGGATCAGACAGCGTGAAGGAAAACCAAATGGACTGGATTTCTAATATGTGGGGGTGGAGGAAGCTTGTACCAAAATGCTGCTCTGAAGAACAAGTTCAGCTACAGCAGAGACACTTCTGCCAGCAGAGTGACATTAACAGGACAGAATCTGCAGCCTGAGGACACAGCTGTGTATTACTGTGTGCGTGTGAGCGACACAGTGATACAAAGCACCAACAGACCTGCACAAATACCCAGCAACCATGTGACTCAACCACACACACGTGTTGATAAATGAGAGATATAAATAAAGACCTTTGTTGTCAGTTTGTCCCTGAAAATAATTTATTCTTTTATTTGTGTAAGTGATACATATAACAACAACAACAACAACAACAACAACAACAAAAACTTATAATAATGATAAGTAGCAGTGGTAGTATTTTAGTAAACAAATGTATAGTAAATAAAGCAAGTTAAAAAATGGCTCCCTCTGTGTTAGGAAAGTTTTCAGGTGCTTAGTGTTTCACATTTTGCCAGCTCTGGTAGAAAGACACCACAAAGACACCATCAGCAACTCTCCTAATTTGTAACTGAACAACTGATAGTTTTACGCACCTATTTGCCTCATATATTTGCCTGGAGTTTATTATTTGTAGCCTTTGCCTGGTGTGGCTTTGCTCTTTGTCCAGGTAGGCTGGCTCATATTATTCTGTTGACTTCAGGCATCTTCTGTTTGTCTGCTGCTGATAGACAACAACTACCCCACATAAAAAGAGGTGTAAATAAACAAGAATAAAATGCATGATGTTTTTCATTCAAATATCCAAAGCTAATAAAAGACGTTCTGAGCTGTAATGATGAACAATAATTTAAATGTTAGTCCTCTAAATATGTGTGACAACATGCATCTTCTGCTGTGAGGAGCACAGGGCTTTAAACAACTCTCGAACCTTTACTGAATGTTAAAAGTATCTACTATCCCTGTTTTAAAACTCTAGAGCGCAGACAAGATCTGGCTTTAACACTTATCCTAGTGACATCTAGAAACAGGAAGAAATGACAGAGAAGGAAAGAAGTGATTGTTTTTACTTAATTGTTTTCAGCTCTTAATGTGCCAGATATTAATGTCCTCCTCCTAATGATCACCTGTTACCAACCTTTCTGCCATGAAATAACCATAAATCTGTCACAATGCCAAATCCAGGCGTGTTGTGCATCACTGTGAGGAGGAGTCAATGCAAAACTCAGATATCTTCCACCTCTACTTATCTGACTGCAGAGAGGAGGACAGAGAACAGTGGACACACAGTTAACATGATGGACTATAGGACAGGACTGCTGCTTTTAACTATCTGCTGGGCAGGTGAAGATTTTTGATGATTTTTCTGGGTTTTCATTTAGATTGTAAACTTGTTGCATGTCATGTTTACTTGCTGTCTTGACAGGTATTGATGGTCAGACTCTGACAGTCTGAACCAGTGACTAAAAGGCCTGGAGAATCTCACAGACTGACCTGTACAGCCTCTGGATTCATGTGGCTCACATTCAGCAGCTATCCTATGAGCTGGGTCAGACAGGCTCCTGGAAAAGGACTGGAGTGGATTGCTTTTATTAGCACATCTAGTACTCCTATCTATTACTCCCAGTCAGTCCAGGGTAGATTCACCATCTCCAGAGATGACTCCAGCAGTAAAGTCTATCTACAGATGAACAGTCTGAAAGAGCGAGGCACAGCAGTGTATTACTGTGCCAGAAGAGACACAGTGAGAGACAATAATAGGAGACTCATACAAAAACTATTTCCTCGATTTATCATCACCACTGGGAACATATTATGTTGTTGTATTACATTTATTGCAATGCTAGTTTGTTCAGGTACTTTTATCATCCACTATGAATGTCCACGTTTATAAATATCAGTATAAATCTTAAATACTTTATTAAGAACACAAATCCTCCACTAGCACTCATCAAAATGATCTCAATATACATTTAGGTCTAAACAACATGATTTAAAGGAAAATCAGAAATGCAGTTTTTGGACTGGTTTAAATGCTTTGAGTTGTTTTATGAATATTCATCAATAATTAACTGTTAAAATATAATTTTAAGTTTTGTTTTGTCTTTTTAATGAATATTAAAAAGAAAAGCAAGATTTTAAAAGTGTCAGTGCAACAATGAACTGAAAAAGCTCCAGATGTTAATTATACAAGAGCAGGTTGTGAAAAAATAAATCTTGATAAAGTTGAATCAAGATTCCAATATTCTGGAGAATCAATAAAAAAATAATATTAACAATAACAACAGGTTCCTATAAATAGCTCCAGTCTGATCCACACTCATTCACCACACATTTGATTCTATGCAAACTCAGTGAGCTTCCTTGTTATCTGCTATAAAAACATCACATCAGGCTGTCAGTGGAGTTCACAGCACGTCACTTTCAACATAAACCATGTTCTCTGTAGCTCTGCTGCTGCTGTTGGCAGCTGGATGTGAGTCTCTCTGGATTTGTCAAAGTCAACACTTCTTCTTTTGTTAATTTCATCATTTGTTACAAAACGTTTTCTCTTTTTAACAGGTGTGAAGTGTCAACAGTTGACACAGCCAGCCTCTGTGACTGTGCAGCCAGGTCAACGTCTGACCATCACCTGTCAGGTCTCTTATTCTATGGGCAGCCACTACACAGCTTGGATCAGACAGCCTGCAGGGAAAGGACTGGAGTGGATTGGAATGAGAGTTGGGTCAAGCACATTACAAAGATTCACTGAAGAACAAGTTCAGCATCAGCTTAGACTCTTCCAGCAACACAGTGACTCTAAACGGACAGAATGTGCAGCCTGAAGACACTGCTGTGTATTACTGTGCCAGAGACACACAGTGACACAAAGCATCAGTAGACCTGAACAAAAACCCCTCAGTGCCTGAACACTTGTAACATGAAGCCACCAGAGGAGGAGCCCTCAGACCACTAATGATTTCAACACCAGCTCACTGTTACAGGCAGTTTCAAACAGCACAAGCTAAAAGCAGCAACACAGCACACAACATTAAATGCATTCAGTCTTTTTCTCAAAACAAATGAATCAAATTCTGTTCTTATCATTATGATGCAATATTTCAATGTCTGTTTTGACATTATATAAATTCAGGTGACATGACGTGTTGTTTGCTCATCTCAAACCAGGCCTACAAGGTGATTTTCATACAGCATCATCTAAAACCATTTCTTTGTTGTTGTTGTTGTTGTTGTTGTTGTTGTTGTTTTGGTGATGATACTATAATAACTTTTATTCATACACAGTAGCAATATTCCATGATTTGTATATTACATCAGAAAAAAACATCTTTGTGGAAATAAACATGTTTACACATTAGAAAGTGACTTACAGTCAAACACGGATGATAGTGATATCAGGTAAGAAACAAAATTTTAACACAGATGTCACTGCTATATGTGACATTAAACAGAGGACGCTGTCAGAAAGGAGGAGTCAATGCAAAACTCAGATATCTTCCACCTCTACTTATCTGACTGCAGAGAGGAGGACAGAGAACAGTGGACACAGAGCTTAACATGATGGACTATAGGACAGGACTGCTGCTTTTAACTATCTGCTGGGCAGGTGAAGATTTTCACTCATCTTGAGCTGAAATAGTTGTAAATTGTGTTTTTGACATTTCATGGTTTTCTTTGATGTCTTGACAGGTGTTGATGGTCAGACTCTGACAGAATCTGAACCAGTGATTAAAAGGCCTGGAGAATCTCACAGACTGACCTGTACAGCCTCTGGATTAGACATCAGTGGCTACTTTATGCACTGGGTCAGACAGGCTCCTGGAAAAGGACTGGAGTGGGTTGTCTCCAGAGACAACAGCAGACAGCAGGTGTATCTGCAGATGAACAGTCTGAAGACTGAAGATTCTGCTGTTTATTATTGTGCTCGAGACACACAGTGACTGGAGTTGGTTGAGCAGCTGTACAAAAACCTACACCACTTCTTTCAAGCTGGCAGAGCCAAAGCATGACATACTTTTCAAATGGAAAGTGCTGATAGTGAGAGATCAAAATAAATAAAGTTATTGGCAGTGTGTCCCTGATATAGTATATGTGTTCTTCATTTATTGGTGTAAGTGAACTGCCAGACATATCAATGATTTCCCACAGTTATATGACTATTTCTCTGCAGCTTTGCAACACTGTGATCCCTTTACATGGATACATTCATCCCTACAGACACCAGACGACATATGATGTTATAGCAGCTTCTGGTAGATACATTAAACCTGAGAGAAAAAAAAAAACATGTCTGTAATTAGTGTACTGGCAAAATATTTAGTATAAAGGCTGAACAAGTCTCACCATGTCAGAGTCTTTTCAGAGCTCTTTTTAACATCAGAATATCAAACAGTTTTATATTTTCTCTTTGAGGCCATCCACTTCTGTGAGATTGTATCACACACATGGACACAAAGGCTGGTTTATCTCTAATACTCATGGTTGTGTTTTTACTCACTGATCAGTCTGTGTTATATGTAAAACCACAAGTCAGAAATTATCACTGATTGTTCCACAACTCACCCCAAAATAACTGCATGTGAAGAAATTATTAAGAGTTGTGTTCTCAGTGATCTCTGTCTTTGTGTCTTGTTCAACCACTAATGATGTCAAAATAAAAAAGCACTGTGAGGAGGAGTCCATGCAAATCTTCATCTCCTCCATCTTTATTTATCTCACTGCAGACTGAAGAAGAGAGACCAAACCACTGACCAGACATACAACACATTTCCACCATGACTTCAGCTACATGTATAATGTTTCTGATGCTATCATGGATTTCTGGTGAATACATACTTCTGCACTCCTCCTGTTCTTTGAAAAGGTTCATATTTCAGCTCTGTGATGATAACACTACTTTTCTCTCCAGGTGTTTGCAGTCAGACTCTGACTGAGTCTGAACCAGTGGGAAAGCGCCCTGGAGAATCCCACAAACTCACCTGTACATATGCAGGAATATCAGATGATAACGCTCATATCGCCTGGATCAGACAAGCTGAAGGAAAAGGACTGGAGTGGGTTGCCTACATTTCTGCTCCGAGTGGAAGCCATAAATATTACTCCACGTCAGTCAAGAATCGCTTCACCATTTCCAGAGACAACAACATGGACCAGGTGTATCTGCAGATGAACAGCTCGACGGCTGAAGATTCTGCTGTTTATTATTGTGCTCAAGAGCCACAGTGACACAGGAAGCCACAGAGCTGTACAAAAACTCAACATGTCAAACTAAGTCAATACTAGGCGTTCTGCTTTTCACTTTCACAGAATCAGCTTCAGTTCAACATCTTCAACACACTCAGAGAAACGCAGTCTCAATAAAACCTACTCATTCAGACAATTTTTATTGCAGCTCTGGTGTTCTCCAATATGTAGTTGAGACTGGGAACATTAAATATTTCTTTCACCTAAGTGTAACTGTCACTCTGAATTGTTCAAAGGTTTGTGTAGAATAAAATCATTAAACCTTTATTTATTAATTTGATAAATAGATTTTTTTTCACATGTCAAATGAAAGATTCATAACATCTAGTCTTCAGATGCAGGTCGCAACTTTAAAAATTGTGTGAGTGCTTCAAGACCCTGTTGGTGTTCAATGTTTGTATACAATGCTTGCACATCAATTGTGATAAGAAAAGATTCAGGTCCTATATTTTGCAGCTCTTTGATCTTGTTCAAAACATCAGTTGTATCTTGTATATATGCAGGGAGAGAAGGTAAAAAAGGTTTGATGAAATAGTCAATGTACTTAGATACTGGTTCAGTCAGGCTTTTTTTTTTTTTTTTTTTTTTCTTTTTCCCTACTTGTCTGCATTGCTCTTCATAGCTTAGTGCCACAAAAGGGTGCAAGCTTCTTGTGAAGATTGATGCACTGTTAATCTTGCAGTCAATTTTATACCCATAATGCGTGGTTGTGACCGTCACCCACCCTCCCTGGAGACTAGCCTATCAGCCTTTATTGGAAAAGCTTCCTAATATGAGCCAGAGAGGGCCGTGATACACCAAGGTGTGTTAAGGGAAAGTAAGGAACAAGCAAGGGGGAGGGGGCAGGTGCTTAAGTCCTGAGTTATATAGTGACAGTGCATGCGGAGGAGAAGGAGGGAAAACAAACAAACAAATAAACAAACAAACAAACAAAAAAAAGGGATAAACAGGCAGTGTAGCTGATGTATTGTGGCCTTGAGGTGGTTGTGCTCCATGCAGATTATCAGAAATAAACATATACATGTCTACTATACTGTACTGAGAAACAGAAACAAAAGAGAAGTCTATACTGAAACACCAAAAATGTGAGAGTCTTGGTGGAGGGGGAAAGCCCGACTGTAGAGAAGAGAGAGCGCAGTGTGGAAGGTTTGAGAAGCAAGTGGGCCCCTTGAAGTGATCCCATCGGTTCTTTGCGATGCGTCGGGGCTGAAGTAACGAACACGCATGCGTGTATTTGAACCCTCTCAATGTGTTTATGAAAACCAACGCCAGGGTCCAGGGCCGGCCCTGCGGGGGAAGGGGGCGGCCCGTCACCCCAAGACGACAGGAGCGCCCAGACTCCACGACCAGGGAGCCACAGAGGCCGCAGGACACCCCGCAGGCCCCAGGACCGGGGCGGCAATGGCCGGCCCCCCCAGAGCCAGAGACACACCCCAGACAGGCGGGACAGGAGGGCCCACCCACCCACCGCCCGACGCGGACGCTGTTTTAGGAGTTTCGTTCCACAAAAATTTAAATTCAGGTTCAGATATCCACCCCTTGTCCTTTGCCTCAAATAGTATTCTTCCCAATTCCTGTTTGAGTGAATCAGTTGGATTGTAGGTCAGGGGTTGATAAAACTCTGTGTTGTTTAGTTGACAAAATGTCTCTTTTACATACATATTTCTGCCCCACACAACAATAGCACCCCCCTCATGAGCAGGGTTATTTTCTGCTTCTAGGAAGTGACAAACATGGCTGTCTAAAACTGACAGTTTTCACATGATAAAGTGCAGGACGTAAAAAAAACTTCAGGCCCCTGATCACCACAGGACACCTGGCATAAACCAGCTGCACATACCAGCAAGGGACAGCTCTCTCCTCCCCGTGAGGAGGAGTCAATGCAAAACTCAGATATCTTCCACCTCTACTTATCTGACTGCAGAGAGGAGGACAGAGAACAGTGGACACACAGTTTAACATGATGGACTATAGGACAGGACTGCTGCTTTTAACTATCTGCTGGGCAGGTGAAGATTTTTGTTGATTACTATATTAGGTTTTCTTTTAGGTTGTAAATGTGGTGCATGTCATGGTTTTCTTGCTGTCTTGACAGGTGTTGATGGTCAGACTCTGACAGAATCTGAACCAGTGACTAAAAGGCCTGGAGAATCTCACAGACTGACCTGTACAGCCTCTGGATTTAACTTTGGTGGCTACTACATGGCCTGGGTCAGACAGGCTCCTGGAAAAGGACTGGAGTGGATTGCTTATATCAGCAATGGTGGTGGTAGCAGCAAGTACTACTCTCAGTCAGTCAAAGGCCGGTTCACCATCTCCAGAGACAACAGCAGACAGCAGGTGTATCTGCAGATGAACAGTCTGAAGACTGAAGATTCTGCTGTTTATTATTGTGCTCGAGACACACAGTGACTGGAGTTGGTTGAGCAGCTGTACAAAAACCTACAGTGCTCATTCTTACCAAAGTTATGTCCAGACTCAAAGTTGTTCAAGAACCTACAGATTACAACACTTTAAGAGAGCCACTAATGCTTGAGTTGTAAAATATCTCTTAACACAGATCTGACTGTGGAAATTATATTACTAAATCTTCATATCTTGCTTATTCCACAACAGAACATCATTAAAACAGCTCCTCAGAGAAGACAGCAGCTGAACAAATGAACCATAAACAGCATTTGTGCAGCAGTTTAATGGTTTTGCTGATTGTCTAACCTGAGATTTACAAGTCTTTTTACTTGTTGTAGTTGGCAGGAGTTTGGAGTGGGGTCAAAACAACAATGTCCAGTGACTATTAGGGGTGCAACGATACACAAAATTCACGGTTCGGTTTGGTTCAATATTTTAGTGTCACGGTTCGATATTTTTTCAGTACAAAAAAGGAGAAATTTCCATGCATTTTTTTACTTGTAGTTTATTAAAATTATCAACATTTTTGTTTCAACTCAAAAGTAGAGTTTTTAAATTAAATTAAATGTATCTGGTGCAGCTATACCTGCCCCATTTTCTGCTGTGCATACTTAGCACCATATAAAACAAAAACAGCACCTTGTAAAAAATAATAATAATAAAATAAATGCATCTGATAAATCACCCATCTTCAGTGGTGCATTCTTAGCAGCAGAGTATATATTACAAAGAAATAGCTCCCTATAAATATATTTTGAAACATAATCATTAATATTTTGGGCTTTTGTCTTGTTGTACAAAGCAGGAACTACAGTACCGGTGAAATAGGTTCGTGAAGGAATCTTGTAACGGGGCTCAAGGGTCCGCAGCATGTCCTGAAACCCAGCGTTTTCCACAACAGAAAAGGTTGCATGTCAACAGCAATAAAAGTAGCAATCGCCCGGTCGATTTCTTTTGCCCTCTTTGAATCATGTGCTAATGGCTCTCTAAATGCCCCGGGTAAGGTTTGTAGCCTGTGTGTTGTTGTCGCTCCTTGTTTTTGTTTGGTTCCACCTATTTTCACATCGGGGTGATGTCGGCGTAAATGTGTTGTCATGTTTGTTGTATTTCCACTGTTGTAGTTTATCATTGTGTGACACTTGCGACATAAGTTACCGTTGTATTTTTGTCCACAACACGCTTGCCATCAGGGTCATACTTAACACGAAAACCTAGCTTCACATGTGGCTTCTGTCTTAGCAGCTTGTTTTGGTCTGAATGAATGTGGGAGGTGCAGCTTAGTGGATCTGCGCTCGACTATGCTGCCTAGCGCAGATCCACTGAGCTTTCAGCATAGAGCGCATCGTCAGAAGTTGATAAATAAATAAAATTGCGTATTGTTTGTTTCATAGTGCCTACCGAACCGAGACCATTGTATCGAACAGTTCAATACGAATACGTGTATTGTTGCACCCCTAGTGACTATGGAGTGAGAGAATAAATGGATGTTTGAACTATAATTCAGCTGTACACTTGTTAACTGTCCTTATTGTCTACTGTTTATTTTACTCTTCTTCATGATATAAAAGAGCACTTTCATAGATACATTTTAACAGATAATCCAGCAGACATCTTCCTGTGCAATACAGCTATTTTTGTGATTGCATATCGTCACACAGGTTTCAGTTCCCATGTAGCTAAAATCCTCTGGAGGCTCCAAGTTTCTCTGTATGTCTGTGGCTTTAAACTGCCACAACCTGAATACTGAAACCTTTAACAGTTAAAAATAAGACAACCTGCAGGAAGCTCTGGGATGGATGAGGAGAGGCCTCTCTGCTGCCACAAGAAACACTTCTGCCAGCAGTGTAAGGGCTGTGTAGAAATAAGTAGAGATGATAGCAACAGCATGGTGCATCTGAGACTGTCCAACTTAAAGCCAGAGGACTCTGCTGTGTGTTACTATGCCAGAGACTCACGCTCGTCAAAGGAAGCAGAGAGTTGAAAAACCTCCACAGACATTTTTACAAACACCAACAGGTGGCAGTAGAAGATAAGAAGTCAAATGACACTAAGGAGTGTATGACAGTGTCTCCACACTTTATTCATAGAGTTTATGCTCCACACACACATACAGTAGATTCACACTATGAAAACAACAGCTGATGTTGTGCTTTGTTACTTCTGTTTCTTAGTGTGATATTTAACATAGTATTTTCTACAGCAGTTATGGTTCATAATGTTTCTATGACTGATTGTTTTAAATCAGGTGTTACAAATATGTGGTCATGTCTGTGCATAATTTTTCCAATACTTAAATGGTCCAACAAAAGCTGCTGAGGAGAATAAATAAATACATCTGTTTTGAGTTTAAGCATTTCCATTGAATCAATTGAAAAGAATCTTCACCATTATAATCTAAAAATGAAAGAATGATCTAAATCATATCTTATCCAGAGATGTGATGTGTTTGTCTTTGAGGAGGAGTCAATGCAAAACTCTGACCTCTTCCATCTCTACATATGTGTTGCAGAGTGAAGGACAGACACTAAATCACTGACATACACACTGTAGACTGGACAGAGACACCTGGCTTTTACAATGATCACACCTGATTACTGGGTTGTTTTTCTCATCCTGTCAATTAACTGGGCAGGTAAGAACTGTTTGTTTTTTCTGACAAAGCTCCTGGTACAAATACAATATGGCTGCATGACAGTAACTGATGAGCTGTTTCAATGTCTGTAGGTACTGAGGGTCAAACACTGACTGAGTCTGAACCAGCGATTAAAAGGCCTGGAGAATCTCACCGACTGACCTGCACATATTCTGGGTTCAGTAGTGATATTGCTACTGCTTGGATCAGACAGGCTGCTGGAAAAGGACTGGAGTGGATCGCTACTGTCAGCAGTGGTGGTGGCAGCATCTACTACTCTCAGTCAGTCAAAGGCCGGTTCACCATCTCCAGAGACAACAGCAGAAAGCAGGTGTATTTGCAGATGAACAGTCTGAAGACTGAAGATTCTGCTGTTTATTATTGTGCTCGACAGCCACAGTGACACAGGAAGCAGCAACGCTGTACAAAAACTCAACATGTCAAAACAAGTCAGTGCTTCAGTTCAACATCACCAACACACTCAGAGAAAAACAGTCTCAATAAAACTGCTTCATTCAGACATGTTTTGTTGCAGCTCTGATGTTCTGCAATATTGAGTTGAGATCATGAACATTAAATATTCTGTTTGAGTGTGTGTAAATAGGTGTTCATGTGTCAGATGTCTGAACTCAGATTAACATTTGTGTATTATTATAATAACTGTGGCTGTGTTGTTAATACTGATAGACTTTAATACAAGTTAAAACACATGTGAATATTAAAGCACTTTGATATATCCACATTAGATTTCTGTAGATTTGATTGTAAACTCATCAGTGCCTCTGAATATCACCCCCTCAATAAAAAAAAAAAAAAAAACACAAGTAAAGCACATCAGAACAACGTTTGATCACAGAAATTGGCTGGATCTGAAGATAAATAGAAACTTGAAATGTTCACAATCCAAAACATGTTGAAAACAGTGATTAATATTAACTTCATGTTAACACTAAAGCCATTTTGTGGCCATTTAAGTTTTTTTCTGTTTAAACCTGCAAACCAGAAGCATCAGTACTACATATTCAGGCATGCATTTTGTACCATGAAACAAAATTAACACTTGAATATTTTCTGTAAATGCAGGACATTTGGAAAATGTTACATGTCAGTGGGTAATGAACTTAACATATCACATGTAAAGCAGAGGTGATTTGTTGTCACTCTGCAGATATAATCACATTGAACAGACTCTTCTATTGGCTCCAGTCAGACCAACATTGATGCTTCATTATGTTTGATTCTATGCAAACTCAGTGAGCTTCCTTGTTACTCAGCTATAAAAACATCACATCAGGCTGTCAGTGGAGTTCACAGCACGTCAGTTTCAACATAAACCATGTTCTCTGTAGCTCTGCTGCTGCTGTTGGCAGCTGGATGTGAGTCTCTCTGGATTTGTCAAAGTCAACACTTCTTCTTTTGTTAATTTGATCATTTGTTACAAAACGTTTTCTCTTTTTAACAGGTGTGAAGTGTGAACAGTTGACACAGCCAGCCTCTGTGACTGTGCAGCCAGGTCAACGTCTGACCATCACCTGTCAGGTCTCTTATTCTGTGGGCAGCTACTACACAGCTTGGATCAGACAGCCTGCAGGGAAAGGACTGGAGTGGATTGGAGGAGCACGTGTTGGATACGGTACATATTACAAAGATTCACTGAAGAACAGGTTCAGTATCAGCTTAGACTCTTCCAGGAAGACAGTGACTCTAAACGGACAGAATGTGCAGCCTGAAGACACTGCTGTGTTACTGTGCCAGAGACACACAGTGACACAAAGCATCAGTAGACCTGAACAAAAACCCCTCAGTGTCTGAACACTTGTAACATGAAGCCACCAGAGGAGGAGCCCTCAGACCACTAATGATTTCAACACCAGCTCAGTGTTACAGTACAGAGAGAAATATTCATTCATTCATTCATTCATTCATTCATTCATTCATTCATCTTCTTCATCCTCTTGAGGGTCGTGGGGGGGCTGGAGACTATCCCAGCTGACATCGGGTGAGAGGCAGGGTTCACCCTGGACAGGTCACCAGACTATCGCAGGGCTGACACATAGAGACAAATAACCATTCACACATTCAATTTAGAGTTATCAACTAGGTTATCAATTAACCTAGTCCCCAAACTGCATGTCTTTGGACTGTGGGAGGAAGCCGGAGTGCCCGGAGAGACATGGGGAGAACATGCAAACTCCGCACAGAAGGGCTCCCACACCCGGGATGGAACTGGCAACCCTCTTGCTGTGAGGCGACAGTGCTAACCACCAGACCACCGTGCCGCCCACAGAGACAAACAGACTTTAGATTTTATAAACAGTTCTTATTTAAATCATTTTAGATATTCTGACATCACAGTCACAAGAACTGATGCAGCATTATATGCATAAATAACCTTTTAAGTCATGACAAATTAAGGTCACAACTTAACTCAGTTTAAAAGCTCATCATCTAACTATAGCAGAAATGGATCAGTCAAAAGTCAGTTTTCTTCCATAATATCATAATTTTTAGTTATTTTAAGTTGATATTAGAATTATAACTGTGTTACTTACTGGCTCAGTATTTAGCCAATTTCATAGCAGTGTTAATTATTCAACATACAGAAAATTCTAAATTGTGTTTGTCAGATATATAAGTTCCACCTTCTCTTTGTGCGTGATGAAGAACAACACGTGAACATTTTGTCTTCATTTTGATTCATTTAAACAAACAGTAAACAGAACAGAAACACAGCAAACGACTTACAAGTGTTGGATGTTAGAATTTCCCTCAAAGAAATGTTTAAAGAATTCTGTTCTTATTACGGTGCGCAAAATCAAAACAAAAATTAATCAACCTGCAGGAGAAACATTGAGATGATTCTTTATAAAAAGATAAAAAATAAATAAAAAAATATGTCAGACACAGTAAATCAATATAATAAAATACATTTTGGAGAGAGATTAAACAGAAGACACTCCACATTTAAAAAGGAGGAGTCAATGCAAAACTCAGATATCTTCCACCTCTACTTATCTGACTGCAGAGGAGGACAGAGAACAGTGGACACACAGTTTAACATGATGGACTATAGGACAGGACTGCTGCTTTTAACTATCTGCTGGGCAGGTGAAGATTTTACCTCATCTTGAGTTGACTTAGTTCTAAATTGTGTTTTTGACATTTCATGGATTTCTTTGCTGTCTTGACAGGTGTTGATGGTCAGACTCTGACAGAATCTGAACCAGTGATTAAAAGGCCTGGAGAATCTCACAGACTGACCTGTACAGCCTCTGGATTGACGATCAGTGGCTACTACAGTCATCGAAAAAATTATTAGACCACCCTTGTTTTCTTCAATTTCTTGTTAATTTTAATGCCTGGCTCAACTAAAGGTACATTTGTTTGGACAATTATAATGATAACAACAAAAATAGCTCATGAGAGTTTAATTTAAGAACTAAGAACTATTCATTTTCCATGGTTTTCTTGATAATAACCAAAATTACTTAAATTCTTACATCAATAGCTATGGCATTGTACCGCCAAAAAACACTACCTTTAAGCATTCCATGTTTTCTTTTCTGTTTGCTTTAAACACATGATACACACAAGAGTTAATACTTGATTGCATAACCATTGTTTTTGATGACTGCAGCCATGCGTCTTGGCATGCTCTCCACCAGCTTCTGACATTGTTCTGCTGTCACAGCAGCCCATTCCTGTTGGACAAATTCAAACAAATTTTCTTTGTTTTTGGGCTTGTGGTTCTCCATTTTGAGTTTGATGATTTTCCACAGGTTTTCAATTGGATTAAGATCTGGTGATTGAGCAGGCCAAGGCATGGTGCGAATGTTGTGGTTCTCCATCCAGGCTTTAACTGACCTTGAGAGTGACCTTGACATTGTCTTGTTGGAAAATCCAGTCATTCGAGGCAGGAAAGAGTTTTCCAGCTGATGAAAGAAGACTGTTTTCAAGGGTAGTCCTGTACATGACCTGGTTCATTCGGCCTTCACACAATTGCATTTGCCCTGTTCCACTCAGACTGAAACAACCCCAGATCATGACTGATCCACCCCCATGTTTTACTGTAGGGGCAAGACAGTCTGGGTTGTAAGCTTCTCCAGGCTTCCTCCTAACCAGTAAGTTGGCTGGAGTGGGCATCAATTCAAAATTGGATTCATCACTGAAGAGAACCTTAGCCCAATCATCAACAGTCCAATCCTTGTGGAGTAACCGGCAAAGAGTAACCGGGCCTTCCTCTGCCTTTCATTGATGAAGGGCTTCTTGCGTGCTCTGTGTGACTTCAAACCAGCTTCAACAAGTCGGTTTCGAACTGTCCTTGCCGAACAAGTCACATTTCTCGACAGTGCCCACTCATTTTTAAGGTCCCTGGAGGTCTGACGACGATTCCTGACACAGGAACGGATGAGTGCACGGTCATCTCGTGGGGTAGAAAGACGTTTCCTGCCACGGCCAGGTAGCAATTTGGTAGTGCCATGTTCAGCTTGTTTTTTTTTTGTTGTAATGAACGGCTGTCTTGGAGATCTTCAGTTTTTTCGCTACCTGTCTCTCACTCATGCCAATTTCCAGCAGTGCCAAGATGGCTGCCTTTGTGGCTTCACATAATTCTTTTGTTTTAGGCATTATGTGAGAGCTGACAACTTCTGAGTTGTGCTACGGCTTGAATGTAAGGAAACCACTCTAGGCCTTTGCATGTGCAGTGCTGCTTGTGACATGAAATGGCCTCTTATATACCCTGGGAATCAATTAAGCTTAAGAATGTCAAATAGGACATAAAGTATTATGTGACCAGCTGCATTTTTTGTTGTGTTCATTGTATTATACGTTTAGTGGTACCAGATATTAGAATGAACAAGAAATTGAAGACAACAAGGGTGGTCTAATAATTTTTTCCATGACTGTATATGCACTGGATCAGACAGGCTCCTGGAAAAGGACTGGAGTGGGTTGCTTATATCAGCAATGTGGTGGCAGCATCTACTACTCTCAGTCAGTCAAAGGCCGGTTCACCATCTCCAGAGACAACAGCAGACAGCAGGTATCTGATGAACAGTCTGAAGACTGAAGATTCTGCTGTTTATTATTGTGCTCGAGACACACAGTGACTGGAGTTGGTTGAGCAGCTGTACAAAAACCTACAGTATCTTTCAGGCTGCACAAGCATTGAGAATTTATGATGTAGGCTATTTGTTCATATTATTAGCATTAATTATTAACATTAAATATGTATTACATCATGTTTCTATTTTCATATTGTTTATAGTATGTCTTTAAACATCCCATAATTTTTGTCCCTGCATTATAAAGACCTGAAATCTGGAAAATATTATTCATAAACCTAAGAGAAACCACAGTAAAGAACACTAGCTCATGAACTAAAGCTTAATAATTTGTATAGAGAGGTTTTTCATTTTCAAATTGTGTTAATATAATAATCAAAGAATTATTATTGTGTCTGCAGAGAAATATCCAGAAAAGATGTGAAACAATACTGACAGTTTGTTGCAATAAAGGAATGTGCATATATATGTGACACAACCACACAGATGAAGGTAATCAGTGTTGATTAACACAAAAAGTAACTCAGAAATGTAAAAACTACCAAAGTTTTCACCGCCATTGAAATATTTATTTTACTGCAGTTTGTGAAACATTTCAGTTCCTGAGCAGCTGTTTTCCAACAACTACAAACACTGAAACCGTTAAAAAGAATTATTCAAACCAGCCGCATCAGACTGAAGTTTTTATACTATTTAATTGACATTATTCTGGCTGCTGTCACTTTATGTCTGTGTACAGCAAATACAGTGATCATGTCAGTGCAGTAAGTGAACCAGTAAATGCATTAATAAATGCACTAAGTAGATGATACAAATATTGACAGTAAAACAAAGTTAGCAATGGTTGCATGCAAATGCTGGAATATGGATCAAATGTAAAGCAGAGTTGATTTGTTGTCACTCTGCAGATATAATAACACTAAACAGACTCTTCTATTGGCTCCAGTCAGACCAACATTGATGCTTCATATGTTTGATTCTATGCAAACTCAGTGAGCTTCCTTGTTACTCAGCTACAAAAACATCACATCAGGCTGTCAGTGGAGTTCACAGCACGTCACTTTCAACATAAACCATGTTCTCTGTAGCTCTGCTGCTGCTGTTGGCAGCTGGATGTGAGTCTCTCTGGATTTGTCAAAGTCAACACTTCTTCATTTGTTAATTTGATCATTTGTGACAAAATGTTTTCTCCTTTTAACAGCTGTGAAGTGTGAACAGTTGACACAGCCAGCCTCTGTGACTGTGCAGCCAGGTCAACGTCTGACCATCACCTGTCAGGTCTCTTATTCTATCAGCAGCTATGCTACACATTGGATCAGACAGCCTGCAGGGAAAGAACTGGAGTGGATTGGAGCAGCAGCTGGATCCAGCACAGCTTACAAAGATTCACTGAAGAACAAGTTCAGTATCAGCTTAGACTCTTCCAGCAACACAGTGACTCTAAACGGACAGAATGTGCAGCCTGAAGACACTGCTGTGTATTACTGTGCCAGAGACACACAGTGACACAAAGCATCAGTAGACCTGAACAAAAACCCCTCAGTGCCTGAACACTTGTAACATGAAGCCACCAGAGGAGGAGCCCTCAGACCACTAATGATTTCAACACCAGCTCACTGTTACAGGCAGTTTCAAACAGCACAAGCTAAAAGCAGCAACACAGCACACAACATTAAATGCATTCAGTCTTTTTCTCAAAGCAAATGAATCAAATTCTGTTCTTATCATTATGACACAATATTTCAATGTCTGTTTTGACATAATATAAATTCAGGTGACATGACGTGTTGTTTGCTCATCTCAAACCAAGCCTACAAGGTGATTTTCATACAGCATCAACTAAAACCTTTTCTTTGTTGTTGTTGTTGTTGTTGTTGTTTTGGTGATGATACTATTATAACTTTTATTCATACACAGTGGCAAGATTCCATGATTTGAATATTACATCAGAAAAAACATCTTTGTGTAAATAAACATGTTTACACATTAGAAAGTGACTTACAGTCAAACAAGGATGACACCAGGTAAGAAACAAAATTTTAACACAGATGTCACTGCTATATGTGACATTAAACAGAGGACGCTGTCAGAAAGGAGGAGTCAATGCAAAACTCAGATATCTTCCACCTCTACTTATCTGACTGCAAAGAGGAGGACAGAGAACAGTGGACACACAGTTTAACATGATGGACTATAGGACAGGACTGCTGCTTTTAACTATCTGCTGGGCAGGTGAAGATTTTAGCTCATCTTGAGTTGACATAGTTCTAAATTGTGTTTTTGACATTTCATGGTTTTCTTTACTGTCTTGACAGGTGTTGATGGTCAGACTCTGACAGAATCTGAACCAGTGATTAAAAGACCTGGAGAATCTCACAGACTGACCTGTACAGCCTCTGGATTCATGTGGCTCACATTCAGCAGCTATCGTATGAGCTGGATCAGACAGGCTCCTGGAAAAGGACTGGAGTGGATTGCTTTCATACACACGGGTAGTACTTCTACCTATTACTCCCAGTCAGTCCAGGGTAGATTCACCATCTCCAGAGATGACTCCAGCAGTAAAGTCTATCTACAGATGAACAGTCTGAAGAGCGAGGACACAGCAGTGTATTACTGTGCCAGAAGAGACACAGTGAGAGACAATAATAGGAGACTCATACAAAAACTACTTCCTCTATTTAACCACTGAGAACACTCAGTTGTCTAAGTATCACTTTTTGTATTAAGCCTAATGATTGTTCTTAAAAGGTTTGTCATTTAACAGCATCTGTTTTCATCAGCTGAAATACTCGTACGTTATAATCACTGAAACATCACTGTGTATATCGAACACTTTTAAACTACTATACACTATTAAACATTTAACTTCTCAAGACAGTAAATTATGCTACGTTGTTTTCAGAAGCTGAATGTGTGTTCTGAATTTATAAAATTGATATTTGGTCTAATAATATTGTGCATGAGATTTATTGTCAAGAAAAATTCCAAACAGTAAAAGCTACAAGCCAAAACACAGCACACAACTGAGACGTGTTGTGAGTTTCCCTTGACACAGATGCATGGATTTCTGTTCTTATTACTGCCACAAAATATCAACTTGCCTCTCTCCAACTAAGCCTTCGAGGTGATTTTCATGAAACATACACTAGAAACATTTTAAATAATCTAATAAATACATTGTTTGCTCATGTCAAACCAAGCCTAAGGTGATTTTCATACAACACAAACTGAAACGTCCTTTTGTCATTCTTTTTTTTTTCCTTTTTCTTTTTTGGTGACAGTAATGTTAGAGAAACAGACTTTAGATTTTTTGATCTAATGTAACAGCAACCATTTTCATCACATTTAATTCTGTGAAATCATTTTTACTGTCACACCATGATGTTGTAACAATTCACCATGTAATAAAATCAACCAAAGGAAAAGTTACAACGCAACTTTTAAATGTTAGGGGCGGATCAGGTGCGCGGTGTTTACCCATAGACTGTATAAAATAAGAGAGATTAATTAATCGTCTTCGTCACAGAAAAAAAAAAAAAAACACATTCTCACACTTTGTGGTTTTAAAACATTCAGAAAAAAAACTGAAAATTGACGAATAAGGCACATATAGTTGAATTAGTCATCAATCTTTAGTGCAATAAATTAAATCATGTCCGCGTCCGGACGGAAATAACACCAAACAATAGCGGCGTGGTCGCCGGTTCAACAAACAATTCAGAGGTTAACAAACACTTTTTCCTCGATATCCAAAGTTCTAAACGTTCACAAAAATAACCCGAATAATCCCACAGTCAATAAAAGTCCCAGACGCCGGCAAAAAAGAAAAAAAATATATGTAGGCCTATTAAAAGGAAGTTGGTTCGAGCACAATGAAGCGCCGCAGTTCACAAAAATAGACAAAGAACCAAGTAATCTCACCACTCGTCCCGCTTGGCAGAAAGGTTGTGTCTTGAAATAATCCCACAAGGAACAAAAAAATAATCCACGGAATTCGTTTTAATCCTAAAAGACATGAAAACTCCTCACACACCTCCAAACGCCGACTGATCATTGTTCTTCCCAGTCCATGCGTCACTTCCCCTTATAAACTTTTGACGCATCAACATAATATTTCAGTCCATACAATACCTGTGTACATATAAATGGCATCTGATAACATTCACCATACAGCATTTACAGATGTGACAGCAGAACATAAAAAATAATGAATTTTCCCATCAATAAATGCCTTGTGGAAAGTAGAACCAGGCGACCTTTACAATATGTATATGAATCTGTCAAGTGATGAAACAACTTCAGCTGACAACTTGGTGACAGGACAATAAGAGTAAATCCTCAAACATCAGTGTCTCTTTCATGACATCTTTATCTAAAACACCTGCAGTTATTACCTGTATCATAATTTAATTAGTCTTGAGCCAACTTCATGGTGATTTTAATGAGTTCAATACTAGAAAAATATATTTTACTCAACAATCTAAAAGGTGTATTCTCTTTGTGTGAGATGAAGAACAACACCTGAACATTTCATCTTCATTTGATTCATTCAAATAAACCTTTACTGTCATCAGTATGTAAATCAGCCTCCTTGTGTGTTGCCTCATAAAGAAGTGAAGTGTGTGTGTGTGTGTCAGTGAGAGGACAGAAGAGCTCACATCAGTTCAGCTTCAACATCAACCATGTTCTCTGTAGCTCTGATACTGCTGCTGGCAGCTGGATCCTGTGAGGAGCTTTCAGTGGATTCACACTAATAAACACATTAGAAACACTGAGTCAGATGAATGATGGAGATAATGTTGATTTGTGTTTCCACAGGTGTGAACAGTATTGATCTCATCCAGCCAGACTCAATGGTTGTGCAGCCTGGACAGTCTTTGACCATCACCTGTCAGGTCTCTGGTTATTCTTTGACTGATAACAGCTATGCAACAGGTTGGATCAGACAGCGTGAAGGAAAACCAATGGACTGGATTATAAATCGGTGGGGTGGAGGAGGCTTTGACCAAAATGCTGCTCTAAAGAACAAGTTCCTTTACCACACACACACTTCTACAAGCTCAGTGACATTAACAGGACAGAATCTGCAGCCTGAGGACACAGCTGTGTATTACTGTGTGCGTGCTCCACAGTGATACAAACCACCAACAGACCTGCACAAATACCCAGCAACCATGTGACTCAACCACACACACATGCTGATAATGAGAGATATACATAAAGAAAGTAATGGGGAATTTGTCCCTAAGATAGTTTACTTTAAAATGTGCATCTGTGTCCTTCTTTTATTGGTGCGAATTGATTCACACGACAACAACAACTAATATTAATACCATTACAAATAATAATGATCAATAGTTATAGTAGTATTTTACTAAACAAAAGTAGTGTATAGTAAATAAAGTAAGTTAAAATGGCTCCCTCTGTGTTAGGAAAGTTTTCAGGTGCTTTAGTGTTTCACATTTTGCCAGCTCTGGTAGAAAGACACCACAAAGACACCATCAGCAACACTCCTAATTTGTAACTGAACAACTGATATAGTTTTACGCACCTGTTTGTCTCACTATATTTGCCTGGAGTTTATTATGTGTAGCCTTTGCCTGGTGTGGCTTTGCTCTTTGTCCAGGTAGGCTGGCTCATGTTATTCTGTTGACTTCAGGCAGCTTCTGTTTGTCTGCTGCTGATAGACAACAACTACCTCACATAAAAGAGGTGTAAATAAAGAGGAATAAATGCATGATGTTTTTCATTTTCAAATATCCAAAGCTAATAAAAGAAGTTCAGAGCTGTAATGATGAACAATAATTTAAATGTTAGTCCTCTAAACATGTGTGACAACATGCATCTTCTGCTGTGAGGAGCACAGGGCTTTAAACAACTCTCTAACCTTTACTGAATGTTAAAAGTATCTACCATCCCTGTTTTAAAACTCTAGAGTGCAGACAAGATCTGGCTTTAACACTTATCCTAGTGACATCTAGAAACAGGAAGAAATGACAGAGAAGGAAAGAAGGATTGTTTTTATTTAATTGTTTTCAGCTCTTAATGTGCCAGATATTAATGTCCTCCTCCTAATGATCACCTGTTACCAACCTTTCTGCCATGAAATAACCATAAATCTGTCACAATGCCAAATCCAGGCGTGTTGTGCATCACTGCTTCACTAATGGTTGCTTTTACATTATTGTTGTGGTAATGGTGACGATAAAGTTTCTCCATTTTAAACAAGACAAACTTTTATTTTAATGTACAAACTTATGTCAACATTATTTGGTCACTAAACATTCTTTCCAAATTCACCAAAGAAGAGTCCAATCAGTTGTTTCCTCCCTGTGAGGAGGGGTCAATGCAAAACTCAGATATCTTCCACCTCTACTTATCTGACTGCAGAGAGGAGGACAGAGAACAGTGGACACACAGTTTAACATGATGGACTATAGGACAGGACTGCTGCTTTTAACTATCTGCTGGGCAGGTGAAGGTTTTTTTCTCATCTTGAGCTGACATAGTTCTTAATTGTGTTACAACGAAATTCATGTGAAATGTTTGTATATTTCGACAGGTGTTGATGGTCAGACTCTGACAGAATCTGAGCCAGCGAATAAAAGGCCTGGAGAATCTCACAGACTGACCTGTACAGCCTCTGGATTCTCATTCAGCAGCTACCGTATGTGCTGGGTCAGACAGGCTCCTGGAAAAGGACTGGAGTGGATTGCTTATATTGGCACATCTAGTACTCCTATCTATTACTCCCAGTCAGTCCAGGGTAGATTCACCATCTCCAGAGATGACTCCAGCAGTAAAGTCTATCTACAGATGAACAGTCTGAAGAGCGAGGACACAGCAGTGTGTTACTGTGCCAGAGAGACACAGTGAGAGACAATAATAGGAGACTCATACAAAAACTACTTCCTCTATTTACCACCATCACTAGGATCATTCAGTTGTCTCTGTATCACTTTTTTCTTTGCAATAATGTTAACTAAATTGTCCGTAACAATAAGATGAACTTGGCTCCATATGTCATCATGAGCACATGCATGAAGATCATGCAAAAAAATATATTTTGGTAACACTGAAAAATAAAAAGTTTCCACCTGATTTTCAGATTGTGCGTCCATAGTGTTTTTATGAAAATGACTTTTCTATATAAAAACAACCTCCTCATACAGTCTTGAAGTTAACACATTTTACAGCCATATGAAAGGAAAAAAATCTTTTTCCTTGATCTTTCCCCAATCATGTCTGTTTATTATGTGAAATGAGAGTCGGAATACGGGTGGAAATGAATGTTGCAGTTTCTTTAATGAAATCACTAGAGGGCAGTCAGCGTCAAGTTTATCTTTCCTCTGTTACTAAAAGGAGACACTCATCTGCTGTTCTCACTGATCTTAACTGACTGATACTCAAACCCTGGACTGAACTAGAGCTTAATGCTTTAAATACAGATGTTTTTCATATTTGCTGAAATAATGGTGATATATCAGTGAAAGGATCATTGTTACATTTTGACTGCAGATAACTATCAAAAAAGATTGAGAGAATAATAAAAGTTTGATGCAATAAAGTTATCTGTGTCTGAATATGAAGGAAATGTAGCTACATCTCTAAATGTGCAGGAATATATGTGTCTTTATTTGGTCTGTGTCACATTTTCATATATATTCCATATAAAATGAATATAACAAAGCAAATAAATAAATTAATTAAAAACACATATAAATCACAAAGCATGATGTTTGATTAGGACTGCTGTTGATTTCTGACACAACAACACAGATGAAGGGAAACTGTGTCGAATATTACAAAAAAACAACAACTCATAAATATATGAGTCACCACTTTGCAGTTTGTCTCACATTTCAGTTCCTGTGCAGCTGTTTCTCAACATCTGCAAACACTGAAACAGCATCAGATTGAAGTTGTCATATTACTTACATGATCCTGGGTACTGTCACTGCATAGTGAGTGAGCAAATGATTTTGAATCAATGCTGCAACTACAAGAAAAGCTGTGCTCATACACTGAGATACACTGAACACTGAACTTGACATACACTGAACAGACTCTTCTATTGGCTCCAGTCAGACCAACATTGATGCTTTATATGTTTGATTCTATGCAAACTCAGTGAGTTTCCTTGTTACTCAGCTATAAAAACATCACATCAGGCTGTCAGTGGAGTTCACAGCACGTCAGTTTCAACATAAACCATGTTCTCTGTAGCTCTGCTGCTGCTGTTGGCAGCTGGATGTGAGTCTCTCTGGATTTGTCAAAGTCAACACTTCTTCTTTTGTTAATTTGATCATTTGTTAGAAAACGTTTTCTCTTTTTAACAGGTGTGAAGTGTGAACAGTTGACACAGCCAGCCTCTGTGACTGTGCAGCCAGGTCAACGTCTGACTCACCTGTCAGGTCTCTTATTCTGTTATGGCACCGACACAGCTTGGATCAGACAGCCTGCAGGGAAAGGACTGGAGTGGATTGGACAAGCAGCTGGATCCACCACATACTACAAAGACTCACTGAAGAACAAGTTCAGTATCACTTAGACTCTTCCAGCAACAGTGACTCTAAACGGACAGAATGTGCAGCCTGAAGACACTGCTGTGTATTACTGTGCCAGAGACACACAGTGACACAAAGCATCAGTAGACCTGAACAAAAACCCCCAGTGCCTGAACACTTGTAACATGAAGCCACCAGAGAGGAGAGCCCTCAGACCACTAATGATTTCAACACCAGCTCACTGTTACAGCCATTTAAATATCTGGAGGTTTCACTGATACATCACTGAATGTAATTTCACAATGAAAATGTAATTACCTAATACACACATACATTCATTTATTAAACAAATTAATGCAATAAATGGAGCTGAATTTTGTCAGGAACTGAAGAGTGTGTGTTTGTTTCCCCTGCCTTAATTATACTTGGCAAGTGCAATTTACTGACCTTTGAAGCTGATAAACTTAATGTTTTCATGATCATTTCTGATGATTTTTGAAACTGTTGTTTGTAAAAAATTAAAAGATATTCCATTTGCATAAACTGTAAGCAGAAAAAAATCAACGTAACAATTACAGTGTATTCTAAGGGCCTTTTGTCTATGTGTGGAGATTGGCCCAGGTGATGTTAGATTCTCAATCTGACTTGTTAACATAGTCAGGTCCTGTGATCAATGGTGTGTTGAGTTATATGTTAATGCTGATTGTTAATATGAAATTTAAAATTGACATTTTACACAATTAAATCCTCCTGGACATCCACCTGTAACAAACTGAGATTCTTGTCCATTTCAGTTGTCTCTTTCTTGTGAGGAGGAGTCAATGCAAAACTCAGATATCTTCCACCTCTACTTATCTGACTGCAGAGAGGAGGACAGAGAACAGTGGACACACAGTTAACATGATGGACTATAGGACAGGACTGCTGCTTTAACTATCTGCTGGGCAGGTGAAGATTTTCATAGCCCTAATTTTCAATTGCTTTCATTTGTGTCATCAGCTTATTTAACTGTATTTTTTTTTATCATCCTGACAGGTGTTGATGGTCAGACTCTGACTCAGTCTGAGCCAGTGACTAAAAAGCCTGGAGAATCTCACAGACTGACCTGTACAGCCTCTGGGTTCACATTCAGCAGCTACCGTATGAGCTGGATCAGACAGGCTCCTGGAAAAGGACTGGAGTGGGTTGCTTACATAAGCACAGCTAGTTCTCCTATCCATTACTCCCAGTCAGTCCAGGGTAGATTCACCATCTCCAGAGATGATCCAGCAGTAAAGTCTATCTACAGATGAACAGTCTGAAGAGCGAGGACACAGCAGTGTATTACTGTGCCAAGAGACACAGTGAGAGACAATAATAGGAGACGCATACAAAAACTACTTCCTCTATTACTACCATCACTAGGATCATTCAGTTGTCTCTTTATCACTTTTTGCATAATGTTAACTAAATTGTCCGTAATAATAAGATGAACTTGGCTCCATATGTCATCATGAAGCACATGCATGAAGATCATGCAAAAAATATATATTTGGTAACACTGTAAATATAAAGTTTCCACCTGATTTCAGATTGTGCGTCCATAGTGTTTTTATGAAAATGACTTTTCTATATAAAACAACCTCCTCCTACAGTTTGAAGTTAACACATTTTACAGCCATATGAAAGGAAAAGAATCTTTTCCTGACGCATTTAGATATTTAAGAGGTCAAACCTTGCTGCCACTTTTTCTCTCTTGTTTTTTCAAATATCCTCTTACTTGATACATTATTTTGTATTTCAGCACATTCATCAATCATTCAACAAAAAACACAGTAAAGGTGACTTGTTCACAAAAGGGCCAAAGACAGCACAACAATCTGCATCTACATCTCTGCTAATTAAGACACAATCATGTCTGTTTATTATGTGAAATGAAGAGAGTCGGAATACGAGTGTAAATTAATGTTGCAGTTTCTTTAATAAAATCACTAGAGGGCAGTCAGCGTCAAGTTTATCTTTCTCTGTTACTAAAAGGAGACACTCATGCTGTTCTCACTGATCTTAACTGACTGATACTCAAACCTGGACTGAACTAAAGCTTAATGCTTTAAATGCAGATGTTTTCATATTTGAAGAAATTATGGTGATACTGTATCAGTGAAAGGATCATTGTTACGTTTTGACTGCAGACAACTATCAAAAAAGATGTGAGAGAATAATAAAAGTTTGATGCAATAAAGTTATCTGTGTCTGAATATGAAGGAAATTAGCTACATCTCTAAATGTGCAGGAATAATGTGTCTTTATTTGGTCTGTGTCACATTTTCATATATATATTCCATATAAAATGAATATAACAAACCAAATAAATAAACCAAATTTAAAACACATATAAATCACAAAGCATGATTTTGATTAGGACTGCTGTTGATTTCTGACACACAACACAGATGAAGGGAAACTGTGTTGAATATTACAAAAAAATAACACATAAAATATATGAGTCACCACTTTGCAGTTTGTCTCACATTTCAGTTCCTGTGCAGCTGTTTCTCAACATCTGCAAACACTGAAACAGCATCAGATTGAAGTTGTGATATTACTTACATGATCCTGGGTACTGTCACTGTATAGTGAGTGAGCAAGTGATTTTGAATCAATGCTGCAAATTCAAGAAAAGTTGTACTCATACTCTGAGATACTGAACACTGAACTTGACATACACTGAACAGACTCTTCTATTGGCTCCAGTCAGACCAACATTGATGCTTCATATGTTTGATTCTATGCAAACTCAGTGAGCATCCTTGTTACTCAGCTATAAAAACATCACATCAGGCTGTCAGTGGAGTTCACAGCACGTCAGTTTCAACATAAACCATGTTCTCTGTAGCTCTGCTGCTGCTGTTGGCAGCTGGATGTGAGTCTCTCTGGATTTGTCATAGTCAACACTTTTTCTTTTCTTAATCTGATCATTTGTTACAAAACTTTTTCTCTTTTTAACAGGTGTGAAGTGTGAACAGTTGACACAGCCAGCCTCTGTGACTGTGCAGCCAGGTCAACGTCTGACCATCACCTGTCAGGTCTCTTATTCTGTGAGCACCTACTACACACATTGGATCAGACAGCCAGCAGGGAAAGGACTGGAGTGGATTGGAACAGTACGTGTTGGATCCACCTCATACAAAAGATTCACTGAAGAACAAGTTCAGTATCAGCTTAGACTCTTCCAGCAACACAGTGACTCTAAACGGACAGAATGTGCAGCCTGAAGACACTGCTGTGTATTACTGTGCCAGAGAGACACAGTGACACAAAGCATCAGTAGACCTGAACAAAAACCCCTCAGTGCCTGAACACTTGTAACATGAAGCCACCAGAGGAGGAGCCCTCAGACCACTAATGATTTCAACACCAGCTCACTGTTACAGTGCAGAGAGAAACAGACTTTAGATTTTATAAACAGTTCTTATTTAAATCATTTTAGATATTCTGACATCACAGTCACAAGAACTGACGCAGCATTATATGTATAAATAACCTTTTAAGTCATGACAAATTAAGGTCACAACTTAACTTAGTTTTAAAGCTTATCATCTAACTATAGTAGAAATGGATCAGTCAAAAGTCAGTTTTATTCCATAATATCATCATTTTAGTTATTTTAAGTTGATATTAGAATTATAACTGTGTTAGTGACTGGCTCAGTATTTAGCCAACTTCATAGCAGTGTTAATTATTCAACATACAGAAAATTCTAAATTATGTTTGTCAGATATATAAGTTCCACTTCTCTTTGTGTGTGATGAAGAACAACACGTGAACATTTTGTCTTCATTTTGATTCATTTAAACAAACAGTAAACAGAACAGAAACACAGCAAACGACTTACAAGTGTTGGATGTCAGAATTTCCCTCAAAGAAATGTTTAAAGAATTCTGTTCATATTACGATGCGCAAAATCAAAACAAAAATGAATCAACCTGCAGGAGAAACATTGAGATGATTCTTTATAAAAAGATAAAAAATAAATAAAAAATATGTCTGACACAATAAATCCATATAATAAAATAGATTTTGGGGAGAGATTAAACAGAAGACACTCCACATTTAAAAAGGAGGAGTCAATGCAAAACTCAGATATCTTCCACCTCTACTTATCTGACTGCAGAGAGGAGGACAGAGAAGTCCTAAGAAGTCAGTCGAGTCAGTCGGATGAAATCCAGCGGCAGGTAGAAAACCACAGTTCGCAGGATATCAGTAACGCTGCCACTGAGGAGAGGAGGAGGGGTATTAAGAGAGGATGCAGGTGACACTGAGGCCAGTACGCCAGTCAGAGAGAGAACCATGGAGCAAAAGGTTAGAATTAGATGGCCTAGAGCAAATGACAGGAAAGAATGGGAGATAGTTAATAGAGATTTATCAGTAATCTTGAGTAGGCTTAGAGGAAATGCAATAGAAAGGTTAGAAAAGATGGATATAATGTTTCATATGGTGTAGAGAGGTTTGGGGTGCATGAAGAAAGAGGAGTGGGAGGGTACAGGCAGGTAAATCTAGGCGGCAAAGAGAAATAGAGAAGTTAGTCAAGGAAAGGAGACAGTTAAGAAAGCAGTGGAAAAAGGCTACAGAAGAAGAAAGGGAGGGAATTAAGGTGTTGCAAGAGGAGCTGAGAAGCAGGCTAGCGGTTCTTAGAAGGGCAGAGCATCTTAGGAAAAAGAGGAGGAAGAAGGAATATGCTAGGACAGGTTTTTTCAAGGACCCTTTTAAATTTGTTAAAGGATTGTTCAGTCAGGAAAAGGGAGGGCAGCTTAAAGCAGAAAGGTTAGAGGTTGAAGATTATTTGAGAAACACATATTCAGATTTAGAGAAGAACAGGATAGTCGGTTTCCCACCCGATATCCCTCCATTAGGAGCAATAGAGCATGAGATGGACGTTAGGCCACCTAGGTGGAAGGAAGTTCAGGAGGTGGTCAGACGTGCAAAGGCTTCCTCGGCCCCAGGGCCTAATGGAGTCCCCTACCGGGTTTACAAAAGTGCGCCTGATACACTTAAATTTTTGTGAAACAGCTAAGAATAGTTTGGGAAAAACAAGTTATACCAAGAGCATGGCGTAGAGCAGGAGTGTCCTCATTCCTAAGGAGAAGGAGTCTGTGGACATTAGCCAGTTCCGGATGATTTCCCTCTTGAATGTGGAGGGGAAGATTTTCTTCAGTGTAGTTGCGCAGAGATTAGCTAGCTACTTAGAAAGGAATAGATTAATTGATACCATGGTGCAGAAGGCAGGAATACCAGGTTTTTCAGGGTGTTTAGAGCACACTAGCATGATCTGGCACCAGATTCAGGCAGCGAAGATTAACAAAAGGGACCTACATGTAGTATTCTTAGATCTGGCAAATGCGTTTGGTTCAGTACCCCACAGCCTAATTTGGAGTGCGTTTGATTACTTCAGAGTGCCACAGGTAGTTGTTAACTTAGTGAAAGCATACTTTCAGGATATTAGGTTGTGTCTAAGTACGGCAGATTTCACAACAGGTTGGCAGAGGCTAGAAATAGGCATCATGGCAGGGTGTACAATTTCTCCATTAGCATTTACTATGGCGATGGAAGTAATCATCAGGGCTTCTAAGTGGGTGGTAGGTGGGGAGAGACGGCAGAACGGGTTGCATCTTCCACCAGTTAGGGCTTACATGGATGACATGACACTGGTGACCACAACAATGCCATGTACAAAGAGGCTACTAGAGAAGGTAAATAAGAACCTGAAGTGGGCCAGCATGAAGATCAAGCCTAGTAAATCTAGAAGCATCTCGATATGTAGAGGGAAGTTAAGTGATAGGAAGTTTGTCATAGATGATGAGGACATCCCAACAATTAGGGAAAAGTCAGTGAAGAGTTTAGGTAGGTGGTACAATGTAGAGTTGAATGATAAGGAACAGGTGGTGACATTTAGAAAAGAGGTGGCTGAAGGATTGGCTAGAATAGATAAATCAGAGCTTCCAGGAAAATTGAAGTTGTGGTGTTTACAATTTGGACTATATCCTAGGTTAATGTGGCCATTGTCAGTTTATGAAATCCCAATATCTGTTGTGGAGAGAGTTGAAAGGTCGGTTAGCTCCTATATTAGGAAGTGGTTGGGCGCTCCTAGGTGCCTAAGTAGTGTTGCATTGTATGGAAAAGGGATACTTCAGCTGCCAGTATCTAGTTTGACAGAGGAATTTAAATGTACTAAGGTCAGGACAGAGCTTTTGTTGTCTGGGAGTAAGGACGTAGTAGTTAGGAGTGTGGTTCCAAATCCAACCAAGGGGAGGAAGTGGAACCCAAGAACGGCAGTTCAGCAGGCAGAGGCAGCTCTTAGGCATGCGGAGATCGTAGGTAATGTTCAGTTTGGCCGGGGGCCTGGGCTTGGCTCAGGCAAACCGGTTTGGAATTCAGCAGGTCCCAAAGATAAAAGAAAGCTGGTTGTGGAACAGATACGTAGACAGGAGGAGATAGTAAGGGGTGCAAAGGTAGTGGCCCAGGCTAAACAGGGACAGTGGTTGAATTGGGAAAGTGTAGAGAAGAGGAAGCTCAGTTGGAGGGACCTGTGGAGTATGGAGGAGAATAGTATTAGATTCCTGGTAGGGGCTACATATGATGTGCTACCAACTCCCCAGAACCTAAAACTGTGGGTAAATGAGGACCCATCATGCCCATTGTGTTTCACGTACGGCAACCTTAAAGCATATTTTGTCAGGCTGTAAGGTTAGTTTGTCACAAGGCCGATATACATGGCGACATAACCAGGTGTTGAAATGTTTAGCTGCAGGAATCGAAGGGAAACGAAGAGAGGTCAATTCAGAAGGTTATAAAGATAGGAATTTAGCAATTCAGTTTGTCCGTGAGGGAGAGAAATACAGAAGGGATAAGTTAGTAAGGAGGCAGGGGTGTGGCCGCCTAGTAGGTGCTTGTGATTGGGAAATGCAGGTAGATTTAGGGGGAAAGCTTGTTGTTCCCCAGGAAATAGTTTGTACTAAGCAGAGGCCTGACATAGTGTTGTGGTCATTGAGTCAACGGATAGTTTATTTCATTGAACTGACAGTTCCCTTCGAAGACTCAGTGGAAGAAGCTTATGAAAGGAAAAAGCTTAGATATGCAGATTTAGGAGCAGAAGCTGAGCAGCGAGGATGGAAGACTAGGATTTGTCCAGTGGAAGTGGGGTGTAGGGGATTTATAGCAAGATCAGCTATCTCGCTCCTGGGGAACTCGGAGTGCGGGGACAGAGTTTGAGGAAGACAGTGAAGGAAATGTCAGATGAAGCCATGAGAACCAGCAAGTTCATTTACTACAGAAGGAATAATGTTAGTTGGGGGCCAGCAGGGGGAACTACTAAGCAGGGCACATAACTTGAGATCTGGTGGAGAGATCCACTTCCTGTCAGGAGGAAATTCAGGAAGAGGAAGGCTATTTAAGTGTGGGAGTGGCCTATTTGAATCCCTTTTGCTTGAGGCCATGCTGCAAGGTGAGTGTGTTTGCTGATCCTGTGAGTTCATTTATCTCCTCTAGCTTTAACTTATAGTGTAGTTATGTTATGTAGTGTGTGAATTAGAGTGTGAATTAGGGCTGTGAAAGCCATGTAAGTAAGGAGGAAGAGGAAGGTTATTTAAGTGTGGGTGGGCCTAGTCGAATCCATTTGGTGCCATTTTGAGGCCATGCGGCAGGGTGAGTGTGTTTGCTGATCCTGTGAGTTTATTTATCCTTTAACTTTAGCTTACACTGTAGTTATGTTATGTAGTGTGTGAATTAGAGTGAAGGTTATTTAAGTGTGGGAGTGGCCTAGTTGAATTCATTTTGTTTGAGGCCATGCAGCAGGTGGGGAGGTAGACTGTACTGCCTAACCCGGCGGGGGAGGGAGATAGCCTAACAAGGTTTCCTTCCCTGGGTCTACCTCTGTGTGGTAGTATAGGTAAGGTAAAGGAGGTTGTGTGGTCGTGTGGAGCAGTGAGACCTGGCATTAGGGGAGTGTCTCTGGGATGCCAGAGTTCACTGTCTAGCCTCCTGGAGGTGTCGTGGGACCAACTAGACGAAACACTGGTGAAAGGAGGTTCCCACCCGATGACCCCAAAGACATGTTAGTTATCACTGCTCATTGGTCTGTATAGTTAAGCCTTGCCATAATAGTGTATCATAGGGTTTAGGAGATTATTCACTGAGTGTTGATCCTTTTCTAGAGCACAAACTTCTTGTGTTTATTTGAATCTGACTGCAGAGAGGAGGACAGAGAACAGTGGACACACAGTTTAACATGATGGACTATAGGACAGGACTGCTGCTTTTAACTATCTGCTGGGCAGGTGAAGGTTTTACCTGATCTTGAGTTTGACATAATTCTTAATTGTGTTACAACTAAATTCATGTGGATTGATTTTATATCTTGACAGGTGTTGATGGTCAGACTGACAGAATCTGAACCAGTGACTAAAAGACCTGGAGAATCTCACAGACTGACCTGTACAGCCTCGGATTAGACTTTGATGGCCACTGAATGACCTGGATCAGACAGGCTCCTGGAAAAGGACTGGAGTGGGTTGCCGCTATTTATGATAGTAGCTACATCTACTACTCTCAGTCAGTTCAAGGCCGGTTCACCATCTCCAGAGACAACAGCAGACAGCAGGTGTATCTGCAGATTAACAGTCTGAAGACTGAAGATTCTGCTGTTTATTATTGTGTTCGAGACAGTGACTGGAGTTGGTTGAGCAGCTGTACAAAAACCTACAGCACTTCTTTTAGGCTGGCAGAGCCTAAGCATGAAATACTTTTGTAGTATATGTCATACATTTTTTTAAACTATTTTTGTACATGTTGTTTACATTACAAATATAAGAACACATTACCTTTGTCCCTGCAATACATAAAGTCCTGAAAACTGTTGCTGGGGAAGATTTACTCTAAACATGAAACACACAAAAAAAATCAAAAACCACTTGTTCATAAAAGGGTCAAAGACAGCACAACAACATGCTAACTGAAATTAAACCACGACAAACACTTTACATTTCTACAAATGAAGACACACTTATGTTTGTAAGTTATGTGGAATCTACATTGAGTCATAATATGAATGAAAAATAATGTTGCTTTTCCTTCATAAAATCACCAGAGGGCAGTCAGTGTCAAGTTTCTGTCTCTTCTGTGACTGAAAGGAGACACTCAGATCTGCTGTTCTCATTGACCTTAACTGACTGATACTCAAACCATGGAGAGTTCATATTTCTCTGTTGTACATCAATAGGTAGATGAGGGAATTTCTGAAGTTTAATTAAAATAATTTCTGAGAGACGACAGCAGTGATCTATAAAGTGGAGATGAATGATGACAGCTTATATAATTTTCATTTATCATATGGAGTTGAGGCAGACATTAAACAGTCGGTTGATCTGACTGTAAATATTTTTAATCTGACTCATCTGACTCATATCATCATCATAAATGTGTTTTTTCTTTCATGTGTATCAAAATAAATGTTTACAACGCAATTCCAGTCTCTGACTAGATGTGAAAGGACAGTTCATCCTTCTTTTATAGCCTGTCAGTGTCCTTCTCTATGCAAAGTGAACTTCCTCACAGTCTGCTATAAAGACTTAATATCATGCTGTCAGCTGCAGCAGAAGAAGAGAAGCTCCCATCAGATCACCTTCAATACCAACCATGTTCTCTGTAGCTCTGCTGCTGCTGCTGGCTGCTGGATCCTGTGAGTCTCACTGAGGCAGAGACACTGACAGTATGATCACAGCACACTGACTGTTCACTCTTATTACACTCATTCAATATTCAACATGTTTTCCTCCACAGGTGTGAAGTGTGAACAGTTGACACAGCCAGCCTCTGTGACTGTGCAGCCAGGTCAACGTCTGACCATCACCTGTCAGGTCTCTTCTATCAGTACCTACTGGACAGCTTGGATCAGACAGCCTGCAGGGAAAGGACTGGAGTGGATTGGAGGAGCAGGTGAAGGTTGGACCACATACTACAAAGATTCACTGAAGAACAAGTTCAGTATCAGCTTACACTCTTCCAGCAACACAGTGACTCTAAACGGACAGAATGTGCAGCCTGAAGACACTGCTGTGTATTACTGTGCCAGAGAGACACAGTGACACAAAGCATCAGTAGACCTGAACAAAAACCCCTCAGTGCCTGAACACTTGTAACATGAAGCCACCAGAGGAGGAGCCCTCAGACCACTAATGGTTTCAACACCAGCACTGTTACAGTACAAAGGAAAACAGTCTTTTGATTTTATAAACCATTCTTCATGAACTCTAACAGTTTTCATTAATCTAAATACTCTGACATCACCAGTGATGGAATAAATTCAGCTGATGACTTTTAAAAGCTTGTCATCTATCTACAGTAGAGATGGATCCTCAAACACAGTTTCTCCTTCCCAACATCATTATTAAAAACAAACAAAAATAACACATGCAGTTATTTTAAGAATCATAACTGCATCAGTAACTATATCAATAGCTTTAGACAACTCAATAGTCAAATTACAGAAAAGTTTGTTTTCATCAACAATGCAAAGTGTCCAATCCGTTTAAAAGTTGTAATGATTGAAACATGTTTGTAAAGACTTTAATAGAAGAATATCCATTTCTGTTTCACCCTTCCATCTACCCTATAGCTGTGCTTGCTCATTCTTGAGGGGTGCAACGGGCTGCAAACAATCACAAGTAACAATGAGTGAGAGGCGCAGTACAGGTCGCCAATGACAGGACTCAATCACATTCTATTTTCATCAAACAAAAACTGAATGCCAAGAGTAATGTAATTGTACTCTCCCTGTGAGGAGGAGTCAATGCAAAACTCAGATATCTTCCACCTCTACTTATCTGACTGCAGAGAGGAGGACAGAGAACAGTGGACACACAGTTTAACATGATGGACTATAGGACAGGACTGCTGCTTTTAACTATCTGCTGGGCAGGTGAAGATTTTACCTCATCTTGAGCTGACATAGTTGTAAATTGTGTTTTTGACATTTCATGATTTTCTTTGCTGTCTTGACAGGTGTTGATGGTCAGACTCTAAAAGAATCTGAACCAGTGATTAAAAGGCCTGGAGAATCTCACAGACTGACCTGTACAGCCTCTGGATTCACATTCAGCAGCTACCGTATGAGCTGGATCAGACAGGCTCCTGGAAAAGGACTGGAGTGGGTTGCCTGGATTGATAGCGGCAGCGGTAGCAGCAAATACTACTCTCAGTCAGTTCGAGGCCGGTTCACCATCTCCAGAGACAACAGCAGACAGCAGGTGTATCTGCAGATGAACAGTCTGAAGACTGAAGATTCTGCTGTTTATTATTGTGCTCGAGACACACAGTGACTGGAGTTGGTTGAGCAGCTGTACAAAAACCTACAGTGCACTTCTTCTTTCAGGCTGGTGAAGCTCAAGCATTAAGTATTTTTTTAGTATTCCTTTAAAATGCAATATGGAATTTTCCGTATAATGTTATATCTAATGTTTTGTACTTTATGATTTACATAACAAACATCTCCTAAATAATGAATTAATCTCTGCACCCCCCACTGTTCAAATTCAAAAAAGTGTTCTTGAGAAATAATATTACAAATCACAAAACAAAAAAAACACACACACACACACACAATAAACATCACTCGTTCATAAAATGACCAGAGACAGCACAATAATCTGGTTGCTGAAATTAAACTACTGCAAATATGTTGCATTTCTACAAATGAAGACACAATAAAGTTATGTGGAACCTAAAGTGAATCATAGTATGAGATAATAAAAAACAATGTTAAGTTAATTTCATAAAATTAATTGAGTACAGTAAGTATGTAAATACATGAATTAATAAGTGCTGTATGTAGTTAATACAAATACTATACATTTAGGCACTGATAGTTAGGGTTAAACAAAGTTAACAGTTGTTTAATTTATGTAAAGACAGGGACATTTTCTAAATGTTACTGTTCAGTGTGTCATAAAGTTACATCACTGTGTAAAGCAGAGGTGATTTGTTGTCTCTCTGCAGATATAATAACACTGAACAGACTCTTCTATTGGCTGCAGTCAGACTAACATTGATGCTTCATATGTTTGATTCTATGCAAACTCAGTGAGCTTCCTTGTTACTCAGCTATAAATAACCTTTTAAGTGATGACAAATTAAGGTCACAACTTAACTTAGTTTTGAAGCTCATCATCCAGCTATAGTAGAAATGGATCAGTCAAAAGTCAGTTTTCCTCCATAATATCATCATTTTTAGTTATTTTAAGTTGATATTAGAATTATAACTGTGTTAGTGACTGGCTCAGTATTTAGCCAACTTCATAGCAGTGTTAATTATTCAAAATACTGAAAAGTGTGTTTTCATTGCCAATCTAAATTGTGTTTGTCATATAAGTTCCACCTTCTCTTTGTGTGTGATGAAGAACAACACGTGAACATTTGTCTTCATGTTGATTCATTTAAACAAACAAAACAAAACACAAAAAAAGAAAAAAAGGATGAAGGAAAAAGTAAAATATCCCAAACAGAACAGAAACACAGCAAGCAAACGACTTACAAGTGTTGGATGTCAGAATTTCCCTCAAAGAAATGTTCAAAAATTAGACCAGATATAAAGTTCTCTAAAGTTCTTAACAAAATCAAAAGAAAAAATAATCAACCTGCAGGAGAAACATTGAGATGATTCTTTATAAATATATATATAAAAAAGTAAGAAATATGTGAGACACAGGAAAGCCATATAATAAAATACATTTTGAGGAGAGATTAAACAGAAGACACTCCATGTATAAAAAGGAGGAGTCAATGCAAAACTCAGATATCTTCCACCTCTACTTATCTGACTGCAGAGAGGAGGACAGAGAACAGTGGACACACAGTTTAACATGATGGACTATAGGACAGGACTGCTGCTTTTAACTATCTGCTGGGCAGGTGAAGGTTTTACCTCTTCTTGACTTGACATAGTTCTCATTTGTTTAACAACTAAATTCATGTTGTGTTCTCTTATATCTTGACAGGTGTTGATGGTCAGACTCTGACAGAATCTGAACCAGTGACTAAAAGGCCTGGAGAATCTCACAGACTGACCTGTACAGCCTCTGGATTTAATTTTGGTGGCTACAGCATGTACTGGGTCAGACAGGCTCCTGGAAAAGGACTGGAGTGGGTTGCTTATATCAGACATGACAGTGACTACATCTACTACTCTCAGTCATTCCAAGGCCGGTTCACCATCTCCAGAGACAACAGCAGACAGCAGGTGTATCTGCAGATGAACAGTCTGAAGACTGAAGATTCTGCTGTTTATTATTGGCTCGACAGCCACAGTGACTGGAGTTGGTTGAGCAGCTGTACAAAAACCTACAGTAACCCCTCTGACTGGGCTGATAAACAACAACTGTCTTTGCTTTGGGGTTAAAAGAAATGACTGCATGTGCTAATTTAGCAGCAAGTATACAGAATCAGGGGCTGAAGGTGCAGACTCTGACCAAGGCACAATGAATGCACTAAAACACTTAATATGATACTAAGATAGGGAGAAAAGAATAAACCTGATCATGAGACACCACTTTGATCCAACCGTAATTATAAAACTGGAACAGCAGGACTTCTGAACACTTCACCCAGAGTCCCACAGGCCACTCTTTATCTGATATTGTACCAAATGTAAAAAGACAAAAACAAAACAATAAATAAACATTATAGATCATTGCAGTGAAATAACTGTGTCACCATACAGACTGGAAGAAGACTCAAACAGGTCAGATCTCCTCTCTCTCAGCAGACAGTGACAGAATACAACATCCACAGAGTTCAGACTATTAAACAGACCTAATGAACAAAACGTCATGTGTCTCCATGCTGAGTCCCTCTTTCAAAACTCTAGAGGGCAGTCTAGGACTGACTGAGTTTGACTCATTGACCCATACTGATCATATGATTCAAACACATGCACTAACAGTAAGGTAAATAAAGAACAGAGGATTTGAATGCTCTTATCTGACATTAACACATCTACTGATGATGCATATTTGTTCAAATCAAACCCTAGTTCCCATTTTCATCTCATCTAATTATGGAAACCATTTAGTTGCTTGATTGTGACGTTCAACAGCACGTTACAATTTATATTTATTCATTAATTACAAAATATGCACCCATGAAGACATGTTTTAATAATTTACTTTTGTGTATTGTGATGCCCAGAGAGGATGGGGCGAAATGTGCCCTGTTACCATTAATGAGATGGAAAATAACATCTGAAAACTTCATTATAACTTAAACAGTAGCTCTGCCTCTTCACAAATACAAAACAAACAATGTAAATAACGTTTGTAATTTAGCCAAAAAGCTCTTCATTGCACCATTAGTTAAAGATTGTTGTTGTCCCGTTATCTTCCATTGAAGCAGAAATTGGTTGCCAAGATATTAATATTTTATACTCTACTTATGGAAATGTAGTGTGTCACATGTTTCCCTGTTAAACCCACAGAGAGAGGTCTATGCAAACTCTTCCTCTCTTATAAACACACCATCAGCAACTTGTGGCAGATCACTGGGACAGTTTTTGATATATTTCTGAAACACTCAGATCAGAAAGCACTGAACTACAGTGTTTATCACAGAATGGAAAATACAGTTATCTGGAGTTTGTTATTTGCAGTTACTATTCATGGTGAGAAACTTAAATCTGCTTTTACTGATTTTATAAATGTGCAACCTGTGATTATTAAAGTTTGGTTGATAATGATTGTTTCTTTACTTACAGGAGTTTGGAGTGAGATCAAACTGGACCAGTCTTCCTCTGAGGTGAAAAGACCTGGAGAGACAGTGAAGATGTCATGTATCATTTCTGGTTTTGACATGACAGACTACTACATACAATGGATACGACAGAGGCCAGGGAATGCTCTGGAGTGGATTGGGTGGATGGATACAGGCAAAAACTCTGCTAGCTATGGCAGCTCCTTTCAAAGTCGTTTCATGACTGAAGATGTGTCCAGCAGCACTCAGTACCTCGAGGTCAAGAGCCTGACAGCAGAAGATTCTGCTGTTTACTTCTGTGCTCGACAAAGCACAGTGACTGAAGACAGTGGAACAGCTGCACAAAAACCTCCACAGACAACAAACAGCAATGTGATCTTAATGACATCAGAGTTTTCTCACCACCTGCAAAAGCACCATATCCACATTAGATTTCTGTAGATTTGACTATAAATTCATCAGTTCCTCTGAATATCACCCCCTCAAAAAAAATAAATAAATAAATAAACCACAAGTAAAGCATGTCTGAACAATGTTTGATCACAGAAATTGGCTGGATCTGAAGATAAAATAGAAATTGAAATGTTCACAATCCAAAACATGTTGAAAACATGTGGCCATTTACCATTTAAGTTTTTTCTGTTTTAAACCTGCAAACCAGAAGCATCAGTACTATATATTCAGACATGCATTTGTATCTTGAAACAAAATTAACACTTGAATATTTTCTGTAAATGCAGGACATTTGGAAAATGTTACATGTTAGTGTGTAATGAATTAAATTATCACAAGTGATTTGTTGTCACTCTGCAGATATAATAACACTGAACAGACTCTTCTATTGGCTCCAGTCAGACCAACATTGATGCTTCATATGTTTGATTCTATGCAAACTCAGTGAGCTTCCTTGTTACTCAGCTATAAAAACATCACATCAGGCTGTCAGTGGAGTTCACAGCACGTCATTTTCAACATAAACCATGTTCTCTGTAGCTCTGCTGCTGCTGTTGGCAGCTGGATGTGAGTCTCTCTGGATTTGTCAAAGTCAACACTTCTTTTGTTAATTTCATCATTTGTTACAAAACATTTTCTCTTTTTAACAGGTGTGAAGTGTGAACAGTTGACACAGCCAGCCTCTGTGACTGTGCAGCCAGGTCAACGTCTGACCATCACCTACTACACAGCTTGGATCAGACAGCCTGCAGGGAAAGGACTGGAGTGGATTGGACGAGCAGCTGGATCCACCACAGACTACAAAGATTCACTGAAGAACAAGTTCAGTATCAGCTTAGACTCTTCCAGCAACACAGTGACTCTAAACGGACAGAATGTGCAGCGTGAAGACACTGCTGTGTATTACTGTGCCAGAGACACACAGTGACACAAAGCATCAGTAGACCTGAACAAAAACCCCTCAGTGCCTGAACACTTGTAACATGAAGCCACCAGAGGAGGAGCCCTCAGACCACTAATGATTTCAACACCAGCTCACTGAAGACTGAAGATTCTGCTGTTTATTATTGTGCTCAAGAGCCACAGTGACTGGAGTTGGTTGAGCAGCTGTACAAAAACCTACACCACTTCTTTCCGGCTGGCAGAGCCAAAGCATGAAATACTTTTGAAATTGAAAGTGCTGATAGTGAGAGATAAAAATAAATAAAGTTATTGGCAGTGTGTCCCTGATATAGTACATGTGTTCTTCATTTATTGGTGTAAGTGAACTGCCAGACATATCAATGATTTCCCACAGTTATATAACTATTTCTCTGCAGCTTTGCAACACTGTGATCCCTTTACATGGATACATTCATCCTACAGACACCAGACGACATATGATGTTATAGCAGCTTCTGGTAGATACATTAAACCTGACAGAAAAAAAGACACCTGTCTGTAATTAGTGTGCTGGCAAAATATTTAGTATAAAGGCTGAACAAGTCTCACCATGTCAGAGTCTTTTCAGAGCTCTTTTTAACATCAGAATATCAAACAGTTTTATATTTCTCTTTGAGGCCATCCACTTCTGTGAGACTGTATCAGACACATGGACACAAAGGCTGGTTTATCTCTAATACTCATGGTTGTGTTTTTTACTCACTGATCAGTCTGTGTTGTATGTAAAACCACAAGTCAGAAATTATCTCTGATTGTTCCACAACTCACCCCAAATTAACTGCATGTGAAGAAATTATTAAGAGTTGTGTTCTCAGTGATCTCTGTCTTTGTGTCTTGTTCAGCCACTAATGATGTCAAAATAAAAAAGCACTGTGAGGGAGGAGTCCATGCAAATCTTTATTTATCTCACTGCAGACTGAAGAAGAGAGACCAAACCACTGACCAGACATACAACACATTTCCACCATGACTTCAGCTACATATAATGTTTCTGATGCTATCATGGATTTCTGGTGAATACATACTTCTGCACTCCTCCTGTTCTTTGAAAAGGTTCATATTTCAGCTCTGTGATGATAACACTACTTTTCTCTCCAGGTGTTTGCAGTCAGACTCTGACTGAGTCTGAACCAGTGGGAAAGCGCCCTGGAGAATCCCACAAACTCACCTGTACATATGCAAGAATATCAGATGATGATGCTGTAATCGCCTGGATCAGACAAGCTGAAGGAAAAGGACTGGAGTGGGTTGCCTACATTTCTGCTCCGAGTGGAAGCAATAAATATTATTCCACGTCAGTCAAGAATCGCTTCACCATTTCCAGACAACAACATGGACCAGGTGTATCTGCAGATGAACAGCTTGACGGCTGAAGATTCTGCTGTTTATTATTGTGCTCGAAGGCCACAGTGACACAGGAAGCCACAGAGCTGTACAAAAACTCAACATGTCAAACTAAGTCAATACTAGGCGTTCTGCTTTTTCACTTTCACAGAATCAGCTTCAGTTCAACATCTTCAACACACTCAGAAAAACACAGTCTCAATAAAACCTCCTCATTCAGACAATTTTTATTGCAGCTCTGGTGTTCTCCAATATGTAGTTGAGACTGGGAACATTAAATATTCCTTTCACCTACGTGTAACTGTCACTCTGAATTGTTCAAAGGTTTGTGTAGAATAAAAACGTCAGGCTTTAAGATATTAATTAAAGAAATACAATTCAATTTATTTCACGTCACAACAAAGGTTCATAACTCACAGCTCTGACTACATGTGACAGGACAGTTTCATCCTTCTTTTATAGCCTGTCAGTGTCCTTCTCTATGCAAAGTGAACTTCCTCACAGTCTGCTATAAAGACTTGATATCATGCTGTCAGCTGCAGCAGAAGAAGAGAAGCTCCCATCAGATCACCTTCAATACCAACCATGTTCTCTGTAGCTCTGCTGCTGCTGCTGGCTGCTGGATCCTGTGAGTCTCACTGAGGCAGAGACACTGACAGTATGATCACAGCACACTGACTGTTCACTCTTATTACACTCATTCAATATTCAACATGTTTTCCTCCACAGGGTGAAGTGTGAACAGTTGACACAGCCAGCCTGTGACTGTGCAGCCAGGTCAACGTCTGACCACACCTGTCAGGTCTCTTATTCTGTAGGCAGCTATAGTACAGCTTGGATCAGACAGCCTGCAGGGAAAGGACTGGAGTGGATTGGAGCAGCACGTGTTGGATACACCTCAGTTTATAAAGATACACTGAAGAACAAGTTCAGTATCAGCTTAGACTCTTCCAGCAACACAGCGACTCTAAACGGACAGAATGTGCAGCCTGAAGACGCTGCTGTGTATTACTGTGCCAGAGAGCCACAGTGACACAAAGCATCAGTAGACCTGAACAAAAACCCCTCAGTGCCTGAACACTTGTAACATGAAGCCACCAGAGGAGGAGCCCTCAGACCACTAATGATTTCAACACCAGTTCACTGTTACAGTACAGAGAGAGAAACAGTCTAAGGATTTAAGAGTAAAGTTGATTTAATAGCAGCTGTTTTCATCAGTTTAAAAACTTGTAGTTGATAATCACTGATACATCAATGTATTTATCATGACAAAAACTAATATGCACTTTTATAAATTGTCAAACAATACATTTTTCAAGTACTGAATAAATGCAGTTGAATTGTTATCCAGGCAGAAGTGATTCTTTTTGGTCTAATAAAAGTGTGCATTAGGTTTTTCACAAGACAGATTCCAGCCTAGAAGCTGCAGACCAAAACACAACTGAAACATGTAGGATGTCAGTTTCCCTTGAACAAAACAAAATCTTAACTTAAAAAAGGTAAAGAGACATGAGATATTGTTTGCTCAACCTCGAATGAAGCCTACATGGTGATTTTCATACTTTATGAGGTGAAACTAATTTTACAAAAATATATTAATAGTTTTTTTCATTAATTTATTTTATCACCAGTAGCAATATTCCCTGATTAGTAAGTCACACTGAACAAAAGCATCTGCCATGTTAAATAAATGTGTTGAAATGTTACAAAATGATTCAAGGTAAAACAGGGACAATAACAGAACAAACTGTTCATTAAAAGGGAGGAGTCAATGCAAAACTCAGATATCTTCCACCTCTACTTATCTGACTGCAGAGAGGAGGACAGAGAACAGTGGACACACAGTTTAACATGATGGACTATAGGACAGGACTGCTGCTTTTAACTATCTGCTGGGCAGGTGAAGATTTTACCTCATCTTGACTTGACATAGTTCTCATTTGTTTTACAACTAAATTCATGTTGTGTTCTCTTATATCTTGACAGGTGTTGATGGTCAGACTCTGACAGAATCTGAACCAGTGACTAAAAGGCCTGGAGAATCTCACAGACTGACCTGTACAGTCTCTGGATTTTCGCTTAGTAGTTACTGGATGCACTGGGTCAGACAGGCTCCTGAAAAGGACTGGAGTGGGTCGGTGTTGAAACCACTAGTAGCAGCAAATACTACTCTCAGTCAGTCCAAGGTCGGTTCACCATCTCCAGAGACAACAGCAGACAGCAGGTGTATCTGCAGATGAACAGTCTGAAGACTGAAGATTCTGCTGTTATTATTGTGCTCGAGACACACAGTGACTGAGTTGGTTGAGCAGCTGTACAAAAACCTACAGTGCACCACTTCTTTCCGGCTGGCAGAGCCAAAGCATGAAATACTTTTGAAACTGAAAGTGCTGATAGTGAGAGATAGAAATAAATAAAGTTATTGGCAGTGTGTCTCTGATATAGTATATATGTTCTTCATTTATTGGTGTAAGTGAACTGCCACACATATCAATGATTTCCCACAGTTATATGACTATTTCTCTGCAGCTTTGCAACACTGTGATCCCTTTACATGGATACATTCATCCCTACAGACACCAGACGACATATGATGTTATAGCAGCTTCTGGTAGATACATTAAACCTGACAGAAAAAAGACACCTGTCTGTAATTAATGTGCTGGCAAAATATTTAGTATAAAGGCTGAACAAGTCTCACCATGTCAGAGTCTTTTCAGAGCTCTTTTTAACATCAGAATATCAGGCAGTTTTATATTTTCTCTTTGAGGCCATCCACTTCTGTGAGATTGTATCAGACACATGGACACAAAGGCTGGTTTATCTCTAATACTCATGGTTGTGTTTTTCACTCACTGATCAGTCTGTGTTATATGTAAAACTACAAGTCAGAAATTATCACTGATTGTTCCACAACTCACCCCAAATTAACTGCATGTGAAGAAATTATTAAGAGTTGTGTTCTCAGTGATCTCTGTCTTTGTGTCTTGTTCAGCCACTAATGATGTCAAAATAAAAAAGCACTGTGAGGAGGAGTCCATGCAAATCTTCATCTCCTCCATCTTTATTTATCTCACTGCAGACTGAAGAAGAGAGACCAAACCACTGACCAGACATACAACACATTTCCACCATGACTTCAGCTACATGTATAATGTTTCTGATGCTATCATGGATTTCTGGTGAATACATACTTCTGCACTCCTCCTGTTCTTTGAAAAGGTTCATATTTCAGCTCTGTGATGATAACACTACTTTTCTCTCCAGGTGTTTGCAGTCAGACTCTGACTGAGTCTGAACCAGTGGGAAAGCGCCCTGGAGAATCCCACAAACTCACCTGTACATATGCAGGAATATCAGATGATGATGCTGATATCGCCTGGATCAGACAAGCTGAAGGAAAAGGACTGGAGTGGGTTGCCCGCATTACTGCTCCGAGTGGAAAATATAAATATTATTCCACGTCAGTCAAGAATCACTTCACCATTTCCAGAGACAACAACATGGACCAGGTGTATCTGCAGATGAACAGCTTGACGGCTGAAGATTCTGCTGTTTTATTGTGCTCGAGAGCCACAGTGACACAGGAAGCCACAGAGCTGTACAAAAACTCAACATGTCAAACTAAGTCAATACTAGGCGTTTCTGCTTTTCACTTTCACAGAATCAGCTTCAGTTCAACATCTTCAACACACTCAGAGAAACACAGTCTCAATAAAACCTCCTCATTCAGACAATTTTTATTTTGTGATTGTGATTGTGACAGTGGACTTTAAGTTATTCATTTCATGAATGCAAATCATTTCGTATGTCAAAACAAAGGTTCATAACTCACAGCTCTGACTAGATGTGACAGGACAGTTCATCCTTCTTTTATAGCCTGTCAGTGTCCTTCTCTATGCAAAGTGAACTTCCTCACAGTCTGCTATAAAAACTTGATATCATGCTGTCAGCTGCAGCAGAAGAAGAGAAGCTCCCATCAGATCACCTTCAATACCAACCATGTTCTCTGTAGCTCTGCTGCTGCTGCTGGCTGCTGGATCCTGTGAGTCTCACTGAGGCAGAGACACTGACAGTATGATCACAGCACACTGACTGTTCACTCTTATTACACTCATTCAATATTCAACATGTTTTCCTCCACAGGTGTGAAGTGTGAACAGTTGACACAGCCAGCCTCTGTGACTGTGCAGCCAGGTCAACGTCTGACCATCACCTGTCAGGTCTCTTATTCTATGGGCAGCTATCGAACACATTGGATCAGACAGCCTGCAGGGAAAGGACTGGAGTGGATTGGAAGCGCACGTGTTGGATACGACACATATTACAAAGATTCACTGAAGAACAAGTTCAGTATCAGCTTAGACTCTTCCAGCAACACAGTGACTCTAAACGGACAGAATGTGCAGCCTGAAGACACTGCTGTGTATTACTGTGCCAGAGAGCCACAGTGACACAAAGCATCAGTAGACCTGAACAAAAACCCCTCAGTGCCTGAACACTTGTAACATGAAGCCACCAGAGGAGGAGCCCTCAGACCACTAATGATTTCAACACCAGCTCGCTGTTACAGTACAGAGAGAAACATTCATTCATTCATTCATTCATTCATTCATTCATTCATCTTCTTCATCCTCTTGAGGGTCGTGGGGGGGCTGGAGACTATCCCAGCTGACATCGGGTGAGAGGCAGGGTTCACCCTGGACAGGTCACCAGACTATCGCAGGGCTGACACATAGAGACAAACAACCATTCACACATTCAATTTAGAGTTATCAACTAGGTTATCAATTAATCTAGTCCCCAAACTGCATGTCTTTGGACTGTGGGAGGAAGCCAGAGTGCCCGGAGAGACATGGGGAGAACATGCAAACTCCGCACAGAAGGGCTCCCACACCCGGACATGGGTGTTAGCAAAGGAGAGAGAGAGAGAGAGAGAGAGAGAGAGAGAGAGAGAGAGAGAGAGAGAGAGAGAAGGTGCTTGGCGTATTATAGGTGGTCCCCCGGCAGACTAGGCCTAAGTCAGCCTAACTAGGGGCTGGTGCAAAGCAAGCCTGAGCCAGCCCTAACTATAAGCTTTATCAAAGAGGAAAGTCTTAAGTCTAGCCTTAAATGTGGAGACGGTGTCTGCCTCCCGGACTGTAACAGGAAGATGATTCCACAGGAGAGGAGCCTGATAGCTGAAGGCTCTGGCTCCTGATCTACTTTTGGAGACTTTAGGGACCACGAGTAACCCTGCGTTCTCCGAGTGCAGAGTTCTGGTGGGATAATATAGCACTATGAGCTCTCTAAGATATGACGGAGCCTGACCATTTAGAGCTTTATAAGTTAACAGTAGGATTTTAAATTCAGTTCTGGATTTTGCAGGGAGCCAGTGCAGAGAAGCTAAAACAGGAGAAATATGATCTTGTTTGTCAGTTCCTGTTAGTACACGTGTCGCTGTATTCTGGATTAGTTTAGTTTAGTTAGTTAAGTTTTTAAAGACTTACTAGAGCTACCTGACAATAGGGAGTTATAACAAATGAAAAGATGCAGTCTGTGAGGTTTGTTTTAAATGAGAATTAAAAGTACCTTGGAAATCCACAGTTCTCGCGATTCTCACAATTTGAATTTGCTCAGCGAGTCACTCTGGCAATCAGTAATGATGCTCATTACCTATGCCCATGAAAACCAGCTGCACCAATCACATCGGTGTATCTGATATAGGTGGGCCAGAGGCGAGCTAAACAGATGACGTCAGCGCTGTGACGACGAAGTCCGGAATCAGACAGTAAACATTACAAGATGGCTACGGATGAAAACCAGCTTTGGCTGCTACAATGAACAAGTTGGACTTGGCTTTTTCTCTAAAAGAGGAACAAAAGATGGTGCTCGAATCTTTCCTTTGCAAGAAGGACGTTTTTGCTGTTTAGCTGACCGGAGACGGCAAAAGTCTAACAACCAGTTAGCTCCGCTAGTAGCGCTCTGGGTACGTCACCCCGTGTATTGTTCTGATTGGTCGTATTGCTATCCAATTGCGTGCAGTGATATTTACAAATGCATGCTTGGTGCCGCCCCTCGAGTTGGGCCATTTTCATTACTCATGGCCAGACCCTAAATCTTTCTATATTTCCAGGCTAAATTAAAAGACAAATCTTGGTAAAATATTACTCTGAGGTTTCTTACAGTAGTGCTCGAGGCCAGAGCAATGCCATCTAGAGAAACTATGTCATCAGATAAAGAGTCTCTGAGTTGTTTGGGGCCAAGAACAATAACTCCTCACAATGCTGTTGTGGATGTTTATGGTCCCCAGAGAATGAATCCTATTATTGATTTATATGTGTTTACAATATTTGTCCTAAACAGTAGTTTGACTTGTTGAGTGTTTGTTTGTGTCAACAGTAACTCTGCTCTCATGTGTTGCACTGATTTCAAAAGTAGGAGGATCACAACTCTTTCTACTTCAAGTCAAAACAAGACTACAGAGCAACACACACTGGCTATGTGGACAAGCGTCCTGTCATCTGACACACAATTTCAAAATGTCAGCTGATGATGGTGCTGGATAAAAACTTAGCAAAGTCAGTAGGATTCATCCTCTGAGGAACATGAACATGTGAACCAACCAACAAGGGAGACACTCTGCTAGTGTGTCTAAAAAGGAAATCAAAAAAGAGACAGTCATGTTAAAGGTGATAGATATTGGATTCATACTTCCCGGTCAGTAGGTGTCGCACTCACACTCGCCCGCTCTGGCTCCACTCTTCAGTTCTACAGGTTGCCAGGTTCATAAATGACAGACACTGGAGACAGCAATGTCAAGTGAAGAGTCATCTGTGGTATAGTAATTAAAAAATAATATTAACAAACATGAATCCTCTCTTGTGCGCCCTGTAACAAACAATCCCCATAAAGCTTTTTTAGTTCTACTCATCACCAGTGTTGGGCAGTAACGCGTTATTAGTAACATTAACAGTTATAAGTAACGCGTTACAGTAACGCTGTTAGTTTTGGCAGTAACTAATACCCTAACGCGTTAGTTTTTAAATTCAGTAACTCAGTTACCGTTACAAAACAGTGTGTTACTCCATTATTTTTGGCCAGGTTTTAAAATGGCCTGCAACATGCAGTATTCCTTCACAAACTGAAATTCCCTTTCACTAAAACATTTTAGCCCTAAACAATAAAAGATAGTCAAGTCAGATATGAACAATTCTTACCAGAGCATCTTAATGAAACACGTCTCTCACCATCTCTGAAGTCACTGTCGGCCTGCTGGCCTCACCACAGTGCTGTAGAAGACAGTTGCATGTTTCCTATACCGTTCAGTTGTTTTGTCAAGTTGCAGTCTAACTGTGCGTTCACACCAAACGCGATGGACGTGATGTCATCGCCTGTAACGCGAGTATCACGTCGCTTGATCACAAATGTCACCTTTTTGATCATCGCTTCATCGCTTCAATCGTGATGACGCAACCCTCCTCCCGCAGTTTTCTTCACCTCCTGCTATTTTCTCGTCAACCATGGCTGAGTTAACTACCGTAGCTGCTCTTTATCTGTTGTGGACATCTGATTTGGATCGGAGACCCAAACACCACCGTGTCTGGGTTCACAATAATGCTATATGACACAACGTTACCTTTTTACCGGGTTGTGTCATTTAGCTCGGTGTACCCACACACAGCCACAATGATTCTTTCCTCCATTTTTTGAAATGTGCGCCTGACGTAACTACGTCGGTGACGTGGTTGGACATCAACGCTGATTGGATGTCGCGGCACAGCGTTACGCGATGTCACTTGAAAAGTTCAAATTTTTCAACTTCAAGCGACACGTGCGATGAGGCGATGGACGCGTCATTGCCTCATCGCACTGCTCTTATTGGTCGAAACGCGTCATCCACAACGTGTGTCATCGCATCATTTACATTGATTTTGAATGGAAACTTGTGGCGTTCATCGCCTCCATCACGTTTGGTGTGAACGCACGGTAACAGTCGCTTGACTAAACTCCTTCGTTGTCGCCTAGGCGCTGTAGCTACATGCCAATACAGGCAGGAAATGTTTTGGGCTGCAGGGCTGAGTTTCCCAAAGCATGATCCTTCTGAGCAACGTTCTTCTTTGTGGCTTAGAAAAACTACACTGCAAAAAAGAAAAGCACCTGGCGCCCTCTAGCATCTCCACTCAGTCATCTACAGCCAGGACGTACTCAGAGTACAGATGACACTAGTGCGCATGCGTCAAGGTCAACAATCACAGTCCCAAAAACACCGTTTCTATAGAACTTGCTAAAATATCTGAAATTAACCATCATCCTTACTTTTTCTTAACATATTTCATCTAGGTGCAGTGTAATCACTAGTTCGGATTTACTAGATATTAGATATATTCAGCAGATATATATCTTTTTACAACCCTGCTGCGTTAGTTAGCAAACATTAGCTTACGTGTCCAGAAGCAAAGCGACAACCTCTGCGTGGCTTTTTAGCCCTTTTTCTGCCTTCAGCTGACACCAATGATCAAGAGCTGAACCGATGTTGATTCTGGTTTTGCTTCTCTGTTGGTCAGCTAGAATTTGCGACGGATAGCGCTGGGACGACGCCATACCTCTGCAGCTAAACATCTGGCAACCCTATTTCTACACCTCTCTAGACCTTCTATGTATGTATTTTTTTTTTTTTAATATTCGTTTTGATGAAACAGCTATACTTATGACCTTTAATATGAACATTAGAGAAACACATCATGGAGCTGAAATATGATACTGCTTCATCATTTGGACTCCTTCACCTCAGCTGACACATTCAACAGCACACAGGTTTTTGTATCACTCTTTCTCACTGTGGGAGCTATGAGGATCTTTGGCTCAGGAACTAACGTGGTTGTAACAGGTAAGAATAAAGCTTCATTTTCCTTCAGTTGTTTTATTGAACAAGTTGAAAATGTGTTTTTAATGAGTTTGTGCTGCCTCAGGCTTTACATGTTAGTTTTTTCATCATTAGTAGAGAATTCTTGCAGCATGCAGCTATTGTTACATAAAAAGCTTCATCATTCCTGAAAAGATGTTTAAATCTCATTGCACAACTCAAGTTATTCTTTATTTCTGCAGGAGATTAAACTGATTCATATAGAAAAAGTAGGATTATTGGAAATGTTACATATATACAGTATTTGATCCTCTCAGTGATTCAGCACCATCTCTGCTTTTTATTTAACAACATTATATATGATATTAAACAGTATTTATATATATCAGTAAATGTATTATGGCGAGCACATATTAACAATACTAAATAAATATATTTTAAAGGACACATTTTGACTTATGAAAAATGTTTCTTAAGATGGTAAATAATTATTAAATGAGGACACAAATATATACATTTAATATATAATATATGACAGCAGCTACATTTTGAATATTTCATAAAGAAATTTTTATTAATATTTAAATTATATTTGATTGGTGATGATATGTGATCATAATACACACAAAATCAAAACTATATATTATGTCCAGTGTCATCTTAAATATATGACAGCAAATATTTTTTGGAGGGTAAATGTTGGCAGATTGTATGCATAAGTAAATACAGCTGATTTAATTTCAAAAGGAAAAAACTATATTATATAATATCATAATCAGTATTATTTTTAAAGATGACGACTGTTGTGCACGCTGACATGCTGTGTTAATTGTATATCAACAAGAAGCTAAAAACTGACATTTAAAAGTTATAAAATTAATCGTTATACGTTGGTAAATGTGAAACCTGTTGTGTTTATATTGTGATCAATAAAGGGAAATTTCTATTTTAGAAGAATAAAGCTGTAAATTCTGTGAAGAAAAATGTCTTTTTATTCGTATTTCACAAGTGATTGTGTGTTGTTAAAATGGTTGAAAATTAATATGAATTGTGGAAGAAAGATATTGTTTATATATCATTTTTTTAAAAATTGGTCAAAGTAAACAGTGGTAAATATATTGTTTCTTGTTTTACGTGAAGGTAAATATCTAGCAAAGTATAATATGTGTATTCATGTACCCGTCAGTTATTTAAAATACAGAAAAACTATTCCCTTTTTATTGGAGGTAAAAGTGACACTTTCTTATGTAATAATAATTCTTGTTAAATTAGAGTGACTGAAGTTTGTCCATTAAAGTAAAGAACAGTTTCTTTAGTGTCCATAGAGGACATGCTGACAGTAGCTGCTCAGTGTGTTTGATATGAAGGTGAATCCAGTATATGTAGTGAACTTTGTGCTGTATTGATGAGTAGTTTAGTGATCAGAGTCCATGTAGTTTCCAGGATCAGACTGAATGCAGTGCAGTGCTGTAAGCTGCTGCTGACTGTGTGAATGTGTGTCTGTGCTGCTTGTTGCTGCTGTCAAACTTCAGATGAGCAGGTAGTGAAGCCCGTGGTGAGCGTGTACCCAGCAGCATCCAGTGCCCACCTGGAGGGGAAGAGCTCCCTGCTGTGTCTGGCCTCAGGCATGTTTCCTACTCGGGTCCACTTCTCCTGGAAAAGACAAGAGAAGGATGGACCTCTGCTCCCTGCTGAGGGAGAGCAGCTGGTGCTCAGAGAGTTGGGACGCACCGCCTCCATCTTGCTGATCCATCAGCAAGAGAACAGCACATATAAATACCGCTGCTCCGTCCAGCACCATGGGGCCACAGTGGAGGCCCACACAGAACAAGGTAATGAAGGCTTGGTGACTGTGTTCAGCGGTGATTCAGCTTCATGTGGAGACGCTGTCAAAGAGAGCAGAGGAGCAGAGGACTGACATTTCTCACTGACACTCCAAACATTTCACTCCTTTTCTCTTTCAGATTTTCCAGCTCCAGCAGCTTCCTGTCCTCCAAAGAGCAAGCCAACAGACCTGCCAGCTCTGCAGCAAGTTGACTGTAAGATCACCTGCTGCCTCTCCTTCAATGCCAATCTTTCCTTTTACACTTCAGCATTTAAAGTCACTGTCCTGGCTCCACACCTAAAAAGCTTGCTGGGGCCCTGACTTGTGGATTTGATACGGGCCTTTGAGCTTTAATTCAAATTGTAGCCGACCCCTGTCTTCATGTAAAGCTGGTTGTCCCGTCTGAAAAAGTCCAAGTTATACTGATCAACATCTGTGTGTGTGTGTGTGTGTGTGTGTGTGTGTGTGTGTGTGTGTGTGTCAGTGTCAGTGTCAGTGTCAGTGTCCTTCCAGTCTCAGTGCAGGGTGAAGCTGCTCTGTGTGCTGTACACAGTGCTGATAGTGAAGAGTCTGGCGTACTGCTGTGGACTCTCTCTGCTGATGATCCTCAGAAACAAGGGACCGTCCACCAACTGCACACATGCTGACTGACTGTTTTCCGCTCGCCTTTTCTCTCCATCAAATCTCATCAATTCATCTCATTTATCACTTTGATCAATGTTAACAAATAGCACTTATGACGTCTTGTGCTGGTTGTAAATTTTATTTTTTTTATACACAAGCTAGATAGAGTCATCCTCAACATATAAAAACATACACACACATATATATATTTGCAAGCGTAAATTCTGTGTTGTGTTATTTCAATACTTCAGTTTGTTTCCACTTTTAAATTTGACTTGTATAATGACAGAAATTTAATCTGAATCATGAGCTGTCTGTCAGATATTTTATTGTTTATAGTGTTTCTTCTGTTCTTGTGTTTCTTTTTAATACAGTCTGCAGAGTGTGGCAGGTTTGTCAAATTCTTTCTGTGTCGCATTCTCAATAAACTGAAAAATCAAAGTGTCTGTGTTTATAAACCTCTTTGTTTTTATGGATTCCAGTTTGGCTTCACAGCAAATAATCAGAAACAGAATCAGCTTCATTGGCCGCGTATGTTGACACCTACAAGTCATTTGACTCTGGTTGTAAGTAGCTCTGAATATACTTTCACACTGCGCCAAGAACACATGTACAGGAAGATATGAATATAAGCATGCAGCTAAACAAGGACAACAAAGCTAAACAAAGAACAGCAAATATATACACACAGCTATTATATACAAGTCAGTAGGTGTGGGTGTTCCACTAGGTTCAGTGCTGAGCCCCTTTTTCAAAGCGAGCTGCTTTGAAGCTACAACTGCTATAAAATGATCACACAGCAGCTTCATCAGTCGGCCTCAGGTCTGAATGTTGCTGAAATAATGGAGCTGTTTGTTTTTATCAATCAATAAAATGTCATTTCACTATTACAGTTTTATCAAGATGAAATGGATTGGTATTGTTACTGATTAGACGGGAATTAAGATTTATATTTATGAACACATTTCAAAACAGAATCACAAAATGCTTCACAAAGAAATACAAAAGTTAGACATGCAGAAAACATATTTGTGATGAAGTCATGTATGAAGAGTATTTATTTAAAAATGTCAGATAATGAAGAGATGAATTTGAACTTGTTTTTGCACTGACGTGTTAAAAATGTATGCACACTATGATCCTGAGGTGAACCAACATGGCCGCTCTAGTTCTACTTCAGAAACAGATAGAGATGTTTTTTGAGGGGGTGAAACAACAAGATGACTTATTTATCTCCGTGGTTTGTGTTTCTGTCTGAGTGGTTTGTGTTCTGTGGCTCTGATCAGTGATAACAGATGTAACACTTATTTTTGGAAATGTTGCGGTGGAGGAGTCAGTGCTTAAAATCCTATCATGCTGGTTTAAACACTCTGAAACTTCAAACCCATCTGAAATTGTATTTTTACAGAGAAATTTCGTAGAAGATTTCAGAAACAGCATTTAAGAATTGTTGTTGCTGTTTTGAACCGTAGTCTAGTTCTTATTCCCATGTGAACACTGTAGTGAGTGACGGAAGTTCCTGGAATCTGGATTCTTTAAGCAGAGTGGATGGTTGTAACTGTCATTATGTTCTTACTGTGAGAAAGGCTGCAGAGCAGAAACCCACACAGCCCGTCTGCTGCAGGAGAGGAAGTGTTGATGGGCTGTCAACAGTTTTTTTCTGAGTTCTAATAACCACTGAGAACAGATTCATATCTGCTGCTGTACACACTCATCAACTGCTCCTCTCTGTGGCTGTTTGTCTTTTCTCTTGTTGTCTGGAAGCCTTTTTTCCACTGAGCCCTCCACCCACACACAGCTGAAGTGAGCCCAGAGAGCCCTATGCTATAAAGAAGTCTTCAAACATAGATATACCTGTTAGAATCTGGCTGACAATATTCACATCTATAATCAAACTGACATTACTGTATGGTAGTGAAGTGTGGGCTCCTCTTGTAAATCAAGATCATTTGTCTGTTCAACTATGTGCTTGGAGGAGCGCGGCCATGCAAACAGATTCTTGTTAAGGTTCAGCAAGTCAAAGTGCTTTTTGATCAAATAGTCCAGGAAGTGAGGAGCTTCAGGAGCTAAACTCAGGAAGTCAATCAGCAGCTTTAGTATATTCCTGTTGGCATTTTCACAGCACAAACAGCTGTGAAATATCACACATTTCAGAGCACAAGCTATGTTGCGATGTCATTATTTGCAGTCAGTGATTATTGATGCATATTGACAACATGCTCAATATTGAGTCAGTTTTCCTGTTTGTTACAGTGCAGCAAACTGAGAGAGGTCAACCTAACAAACATAGACAGGAAACTCAAAGAAATGAGACTGAATACTAAAACCAACTCTGATGTTCAACTTGTCGTGACAACAACATTCATCCACTCCTTAATGTTCTGAAATGATTCAAGTTAATACTATAGCAACACCATCTGACAGTGTTTTTATTGGATTCATTTTATTTCTCTATTTCTATGTGTTTATACGTAAAGGCATCAATTATGCAGTGTAGCACTAATATGTATTTTTCCTTTACACAGGAAATGACACCACCTTAAATATTTGCTTAAGTTTCTCTGCAGACAAACACTTTTATGTTTAAGAGAGATTTTGAAGGTCAAAATATATTTTTCTTTCCTTTCATAAAAAAACATGCTCATCAAATGTGTTCAATGAAATGATTTACAGTTTGTCTGATGTAGAAAATAAAAGTGAAAAGTTTTTGTTGCATTTATTAATTAAAATTTCACAATTCTACTACGTTTATTTTCACACTCTTCATAAACTTGTGGCAGCTTCCTTGGACATAATGCTGAATCCCAAATTGCTCCTGATGACTCTTTCATCAGAGTATGAGTGCATTTAAGATGAACAGCAGGTGGCACCTTGTACTGTATGGTAGCCTCAGCCACTAGTGTGTGAATGGGTGAATGTGTCATGTAGTGTTTAAGTAATTAATTATATTATGTGTTGTTATGTTTATCATCTCACCAGCACCTGGAATCAACAGCTCATGTTTGATTCAGTTATGTAAATTTGGTGATTTCACAGTCAGTTAGCTCTCAAGTCTGTTATTAATAGACTCAGGAACTGAAACCTTTAGCACAGTCATGAGAAACTATGTAAAATCATTGTGAACATCTGTGATCTGATCTGAGATATTTTAATATGCACTTAAAACTGTAACAAGATCTTGACACAATATGTCCTTTTAGACCAAATGATAGTGATCACAAGACACGTCTGATTTTATTCTCTAAATGTGGACTTTGAGTTTTTTAAGGCATATGGTCTACTGTGAGTCATCCAGTTTCTTTAAAAAAAAGATTTATTGTGTAAGAAAGTACTTTATACTATATTAAATATAAATAAATAAATAAATAAATATGGCCTGCATCCATCACTTGATTTTGGTGAGGCAGTTGGTCAGGGTGCAGAGAGCTGCAGTGATGGTGGATATAGTACATATGTAGAGTGTGACATCATAAGCAGTGAAGTTTAAGTGGACACCATGAAGACAGATGTTATTAGAGAGGGGAAACATGTAGAGGACGGACAGGAAAGGACCAAGCACAGAGCCCTGAGGGACACCTGGGACAGAATAGCCATGGTAATGATGCAGTTGTTAATGCTGATGAATTGTTGTCTGTTTGTGAGATATGACTCAAGTGAGGAGAGGGCAGTGCAGCTGATGTGGAGAGAGGATTTGGGTAACTGATATAGTGACAGGGAGGAAGGAAACCTAAGTATGATTTCTTCTCTGAAAGAAACAGCGTTGGGGATCTAAATATAGAGCATTTAAGACAAATTTAATTGAAATATATCAGACAAGTCTTAGGCATGCCAGTTTAAGGGGACTGTAAAATGAATATTGCAGCCATTCATCCATTAGCAAAGCCCACTTATTCTTGGGGGTTGTGGGGTGCTGGAGCTAATCCCAGGTGACACTGGGTGAGAGGCGGGCAACTCCTGACCTTGTCCCAATTACTGGGCTCACTGACATTACATTTTCATCCAACAAAAACTTAATATCAGTTCCAATCTGGCTGTATCCTCACCGTGAGGAGGAGTCAATGCAAAACTCAGATATGTTCCACCTCTACTTATCTGACTGCAGAGAGGAGGACAGAGAACAGTGGACACACAGTTTAACATGATGGACTATAGGACAGGACTGCTGCTTTTAACTATCTGCTGGGCAGGTGAAGATTTTACCTGCTGTTAATCTGGCATATTACCATTTGTGCTACCAACGTAACCCATGGCATGCATACCTTTTTTGTCTTGACAGGTGTTGATGGTCAGACTTTGACTCAATCTGAACCAGTGATTAAAAGGCCTGGAGAATCTCACAGACTGACCTGTACAGTCTCTGGATTTAACTTTGGTGGCTCCTATATGGCCTGGATCAGACAGGCTGCTGGAAAAGGACTGGAGTGGGTTGCTTATATCAGATATGACAGTGCTCTTATCCACTTCTCTCAGTCAGTTCAAGGCAGGTTCACCATCTCCAGAGACAACAGCAGACAGCAGGTGTATCTGCAGATGAACAGTCTGAAGACTGAAGATTCTGCTGTTTATTATTGTGCTCACCACTTCTTTTAGGCTGGCAGAGCCCAAGCATGACATACTTTTGTAGTATTCATATTAATTATTTCATTGTAGTTTTCACATTATTTTTTACATGTTATAAATATAAGAATATAAGAACACATTACCTTTGTCCCTGTAGTATATAAAGAAGGAAAATTTATACTAAACATTAAACACATATAAAACAAACAAACTCAAAAAACCACTTGTTCATGAAAGGGCCAAAGACAACACAACAACATGGTACAAACACTTTTCATTTCTACAAATGAAGACACGATGAGTCATAATATGAATGAAAAAATGTTGCTTTTCCTTCATAAAATCACCAGAGGGCAGTCAGTGTCAAGTTTCTGTCTCTTCTGTGACTTAAAGGAGACACTCAGATCTGCTGTTCTCATTGACCTTAACTGACTGATACTCAAACCATGGAGAGTTCATATTTCTCTATTGTACATCAATAGGTAGATGAGGGAATTTCTGAAGTTCTGAGAGACAACAGCAGTGATCTACAAAGTGTTTTTGTTAATATTCACAGTATATTCACAATGATAATGCTTATTGCTGTTTACTGCAACATACTGTAGAGGAATTTACATAATGTTCTGATATTGAATTGATATCAATACTGTACAATTAAGCATTAGTTGTTTGCAGCAGCAGAAAAGTTGTTTAATTTGGTGTCATAGTTATAATGTTACAATTTAGTGTGTAATGAAATTGAAATCATATTTAATGCAGAAGTGATTCCCAGGCATATTTTTACTGTGCAGATATAATAAGACTGAACAGATTCTTCTATTGGCTCCAGTCAGACCAACATTGATGCTTCATATGTTTGATTGTATGCAAACTCAGTGAGCTTCCTTGTTACTCAGCTATAAAAACATCACATCAGGCTGTCAGTGGAGTTCACAGCACGTCAGTTTCAACATAAACCATGTTCTCTGTAGCTCTGCTGCTGCTGTTGGCAGCTGGATGTGAGTCTCTCTGGATTTGTCAAAGTCAACACTTCTTCTTTTGCTCTATTATTTATAACATTTTTTTGTTTGTTTGTTTTTAACAGGTGTGAAGTGTGAACAGTTGACACAGCCAGCCTCTGTGACTGTGCAGCCAGGTCAACGTCTGACCATCACCTGTCAGGTCTCTTATTCTGTGGGCAGCTACTACACAAATTGGATCAGACAGCCTGCAGGGAAAGGACTGGAGTGGATTGGAGCAGCACGTGAAGGTTGGACCACATACTACAAAGATTCACTGAAGAACAAGTTCAGTATCAGCTTAGACTCTTCCAGCAACACAGTGACTCTAAACGGACAGAATGTGCAGCCTGAAGACACTGCTGTGTATTACTGTGCCAGAGAGCCACAGTGACACAAAGCATCAGCAGACCTGAACAAAAACCCCTCAGTGCCTGAACACTTGTAACATGAAGCCACCAGAGGAGGAGCCCTCAGACCACTAATGATTTCAACACCAGCTCACTGTTACGGTACAGAGAGAAACAGACTTTGGATTTTATAAACAGTTCTTATTTAAATCATTTTAGATATTCTGACATCACAGTCACAAGAACTGATGCAGCATTATATACATAAATAACCTTTTAAGTGATGACAAATTAAGATCACAACTTAGATTTTAAATATTCTGATGCTTTTTATATCAGTGTCTGTAGATATTACTTTTTAAATCACAGAATAAATTCATACTTGATTTTAAAAGTGTGTGATATAAATACAGTACTATATACCCCTATCAAGTCAGAATCTCTTACATGATATCTGTTACAAAAAATAAACATTGATTATGTGAATCATAACTGCATCAGTGATTGAATCAAAAGTGTTCATCCAACTTCATGGTGATAATAATCATTCAAAATACAGAAAAGTTAGTTTTCATTCACAATCTAAAGTCTCAAGTTTCACCTTCTCTTGAAACACTTGAACATTTTATCCTCATTTCTGATTCATTTAAATAAACTTCAGTCAGCTGATTTACTATCATCACTACTGTATGTAAATCAGCCTCCTTGTATGTTGCCTCATAAGAAGTGAAGTGTGTGCTATAGGACAGGACTGCTGCTTTTAACTATCTGCTGGGCAGGTGAGATGATTCACTGATCTTGATTAGACACATTTTTATTTGTGCTTCCAATGAAATGCATGACATGCGAATACTTTTGTCTTGGCAGGTGTTGATGGTCAGACTCTGACAGAATCTGAACCAGTGACTAAAAGGCCTGGAGAATCTCACAGACTGACCTGTACAGCCTCTGGATTTAACTTTGGTGGCGACCACATGCAATGAGTCAGACAGGCTCCTGGAAAAGGACTGTAGTGGATCGCTTATATCAGCTATAACAGTGGCCACATCTACTACTCTCAGTCAGTCAAAGGCCGGTTCACCATCTCCAGAGACAACAGCAGACAGCAGGTGTATCTGCAGATGAACAGTCTGAAGACTGAAGATTCTGCTGTTTATTATTGTGCTCGAGACACACAGTGACTGGAGTTGGTTGAGCAGCTGTACAAAAACCTACAGTATCTTTCAGGCTACACAAGCATTGAGAATGTATGATGTATTTGATTATATCATTAGTATCAATTATATCTACATTAAAATACATTACATCATGTTTTAATTCTTATATTCTGTATTATATGTCTTTTGATATCCTATAGTTTCCATTAGAAACATTTCCTGAATGAAACCATGAATTTGTCTTTGTCCCTGCATTATGAAGTCCTCAAAACTGAGGGATATTATTTCTCAACATGTAACAATATATAGAGAGGTTTTTCATTGTACAGCAAATACAGTAATCATGTCAGTACAGTAAGTGAACCAGTAAATGAATTAATAAATGCAGTACAAAATATTGACAGTAAAACAAAGTTAGCAATGGTTGCATGCAAATGCTGGAATATGGATCAAATGTAAAGCAGAGGTGATTTGTTGTCACTCTGCAGATATAATAACACTGAACAGACTCTTCTATTGGCTCCAGTCAGACCAACATTGATGCTTCATATGTTTGATTCTATGCAAACTCAGTGAGCTTCCTTGTTACTCAGCTATAAAAACATCACATCAGGCTGTCAGTGGAGTTCACAGCACGTCAGTTTCAACATAAACCATGTTCTCTGTAGCTCTGCTGCTGCTGTTGGCAGCTGGATGTGAGTCTCTCTGGATTTGTCAAAGTCAACACTTCTTCTTTTGTTAATTTCATCATTTGTTACAAAATGTTTTCTCTTTTTAACAGGTGTGAAGTGTGAACAGTTGACACAGCCAGCCTCTGTGACTGTGCAGCCAGGTCAACGTCTGACCATCACCTGTCAGGTCTCTATTCTGTTGGTAGCCATCACACACATTGGATCAGACAGCCTGCAGGGAAAGGACTGGAGTGGATTGGAGCAGCACGTGTTGGATACACCACAATTTACAAAGACTCACTGAAAAACAAGTTCAGTATCAGCTTAGACTCTTCCAGCAACACAGTGACTCTAAACGGACAGAATGTGCAGCCTGAAGACACTGCTGTGTATTACTGTGCCAGAGAGACACAGTGACACAAAGCATCAGTAGACCTGAACAAAAACCCCTCAGTGCCTGAACACTTGTAACATGAAGCCACCAGAGGAGGAGCCCTCAGACCACTAATGATTTCAACACCAGCTCACTGTTTCAGGCAGTTTCAAACAGCACAAGCTAAAAGCAGCAACTCAGCACACAACATTAAATGCATTCAGTCTTTTTCTCAAAACAAATGAAACAAATTCTGTTCTTATGATTATGACAGAAGATTTCAGTGTCTGTTTTGACATAATATAACTTCAGGTGACATGACGTGTTGTTTGCTCATCTCGAACCAGGCCTACAAGGTGATTGTCATACAACATCTACTAAAACCTTTTCTTTGTTGTTGTTGTTGTTGTTGCTATTATTGTTTTGGTGATGATACTAAAATAACTTTTATTTAAACAGTAGCAATACTCCATAATTTTTACATCAGAAAAAATATCTTTGTGTAAATAAACATGTTTACACATTAGAAAGTGACTTACAGTCAAACAAGTATGATAGTGACATCAGGTAAGAAACATAAACAAATCACAATTTTGACACAGATGTCACTGTTTAATGTGACATTAAACAGAGGACGCTGTCAGAAAGGAGGAGTCAATGCAAAACTCAGATATCTTCCACCTCTCTTATCTGACAGCAGAGAGGAGGACAGAGACAGTGGACACACAGTTTAACATGATGGACTATAGGACAGGACTGCTGCTTTTAACTATCTGCTGGGCAAGGTGAGGATTTTTACTCATCTTGAGTTGTATCTGTCTTCAAAAATCTGTGAACTTACAACAACTGTCCATTTTTTTGTTTGTCTTGACAGGTGTTGATGGTCAGATACTGACTCAGTCAGAACCAGTGGTTAAAAGGCCTGGAGAATCTCACAGACTGACCTGTACAGTCTCTGGATTTACGCTTAGTAGTTACTGGATGCACTGGGTCAGACAGGCTCCTGGAAAGGACTGGAGTGGATCGCTGCTGAAACTGGTGGCACCAACTACTCTCAGTCAGTTCAAGGCCGGTTTACTTCCTCCAGAGACAACAGCAGACAGCAGCTGTATCTGCAGATAAACAGTCTGAAGACTGAAGATTCTGCTGTTTATTATTGTGCACGGCACACACAGTGACTGGAGTTGGTTGAGCAGCTGTACAAAAACCTACAGAGCTCATTCTCACCAAAATTATCTAAAAAATGATTGATTCACACTGGTCAAGAAGGTTACAGATTATAATCAACACTTTAATAGAGCCACCATTGTTTTAGAAGAAAAATATCTCTTAACACAGATCTGACTGTGGAAATTATATTACTAAATCGTCATATCTTGCTTATTCCACAACAGAACATCATTAAAACAGCTCCTCAGAGAAGACAGCAGCTGAACAAATGAACCATAAACAGCATTTGTGCAGTTTCATGGTTTTGCTAATTGTCTAACCTGAGATTTACAAGTCTTTTTTACTTGTTATAGTTGGCAGGAGTTTGGAGTGGGGTCAATACAACAATGTCCAATGACTATGGAGTGACAGAATAAATGGATGTTTGAACTATAATTCAGCTGTACACTTGTTAACTGTCCTTATTGTCTGCTGTTTATTTTACTCTTCTTCATGATATAAAAGCACTTTCATAGATACATTTAACAGATAATCCAGCAGACATCTTCCTGTGCAATACAGCTATTTTTGTGATTGCATATCGTCACACAGGTTTCAGTTCCCATGTAGCTAAAATCCTCTGGAGGCTCCAAGTTTCTCTGTATGTCTGTGGCTTTAAACTGCCACAACCTGAATACTGAAACCTTTAACAGTTAAAAAAAGACAACCTGCAGGAAAAGCTCTGGGATGGATGAGGAGAGGCCTCTCTGCTGCCACAAGAAACACTTCTGCCAGCAGTGTAAGAGGCTGTGTAGAAATCAGTAGAGATGATAGCAACAGCATGGTGTATCTGAGACTGTCCAACTTAAAGCCAGAGGACTCTGCTGTGTGTTACTGTGCCAGAGACTCACGCTCGTCAAAGGAAGCAGAGAGTTGAAAAACCTCCACAGACATTTTTACAAACACCAACAGGTGGCAGTAGAAGATAAGAAGTCAAATGACACTAAGGAGCGTATGACAGTGTCTCCTCACTTTATTCATAGAGTTTATGCTCCACACACACATACAGTAGATTCACACTATGAAAACAACAGCTGATGTTGTGCTTTGTTACTTCTGTTTCTTAGTGTGATATTTAACGTAGTGTTTTCTACAGCAGTTATGGTTCATAATGTTTCCATGACTGATTGTTTTAAATCAGGTGTTACAAATATATGTGGTCATGACTGTGCATAATTTTTCCAATACTTAAATGGTCCAACAAAAGCTGCTGAGGAGAATAAATAAATACATCTGTTTTGAGTTTAAGCATTTCCATTGAATCAACTGAAAACAATCTTCATCATTAAAATCTGAATATGAATGATCTAAATCATATCTTATCCAGAATGTGATGTGTTTGTCTTTGAGGGGAGTCAATGCAAAACTCTGACCTCTTCCATCTCTACATATGTGTTGCAGAGTGAAGGACAGACACTAAATCACTGACATACACACTGTAGACTGGACAGAGACACCTGGCTTTTACAATGATCACACCTGATTACTGGGTTGTTTTTCTCATCCTGTCAATTAACTGGGCAGGTAAGAACTGTTATTGTTTTTTCTGAAAATCCACCTGGTACAAATACAATATGGCTGCATGACAGTTAACTGATGAGCTGTTTCAATGTCTGTAGGTACTGAGGGTCAAACACTGACTGAGTCTGAACCAGCGATTAAAAGGCCTGGAGAATCTCACACACTGACCTGCACATATTCTGGGTTCAGTGGTGATTACTGGGATGCTTGAATCAGACAGGCTGCTGGAAAAGGACTGTAGTGGGTCACTTATATTAACAGTGGCAGCATCTGCAGATGAACAGTCTGAAGACTGAAGATTCTGCTGTTTATTATTGTGCTCGACAGCCACAGTGACACAGGAAGCAGCAACGCTGTACAAAAACTCAACATGTCAAAACAAGTCAAAGCTTCAGTTTAACATCATCAACACACTGTGTACTAATACACTAATGATTTCAAAACCAGCTCACTGTTTCAACCATTTAAATACCTGGGGGTTTCAATCACTGATACATTATTGTATATAATTTCCCAATGAAAACTTGATTACATAATAAACACATTTTTATTTATTTATTCTTAAACATTAAACCTATAATTAAGCAAATAAATGTAGCTAAAATATCATCAGGAATTGAATTGTGTATTTGTTCATGTTGTCTTAGTTACCCTTAGCAGGTGGAATTTACTGACCCTTGGAACTGATAATCTCATGTTTTTCATGGCTTTGAAACTGTTGTTTGTATTAAAATTAAAAGATATTTCATTAGCATAAACAGTAAGCATAAAAAAGTCACAATAACAATCACAGTGTATTCTCTGTGGTCTTTTGTCAACGTGTGGAGATTGGCCCAGGTTGCTGTCAGATTCTCAATCTGAACTGTTATCATAGTCAGGTCCTGTGGATCAATAGTCTGTTGAGTTATATGTTAATGCTGATTGTTAATATGAAATTTAAATTGACATTTTACACAATTAAAATCCTCCTGTACATCCACCTGTAACAAACTGAGATTATTGTCCATTTCAGTTGTTTCCTCCCTGTGAGGAGGAGTCAATGCAAAACTCAGATATCTTCCACCTCTACTTATCTGACTGCAGAGAGGAGGACAGAGAACAGTGGACACACAGTTTAAACATGATGGACTATAGACAGGACTGCTGCTTTTAACTATCTGCTGGGCAGGTGAAGATTTTACCTGATCTTGAGCTGACATAGTTCTCATTTGTGTTTCTGGCATGTCATGGTTTTCTTTGCTGTCTTGACAGGTGTTGATGGTCAGACTCTGACAGAATCTGAACCAGTGATTAAAAGGCCTGGAGAATCTCACAGACTGACCTGTACAGCCTCTGGATTCACATTTAGTAACTACTATATGCACTGGATCAGACAGGCTCCTGGAAAAGGACTGGAGTGGGTTGCCAGGATTGACAGTGGCAGTGGTAGCAGCAAGCTCTACTCTCAGTCAGTCCAAGGCCGGTTCACCATCTCCAGAGACAACAGCAGACAGCAGGTGTATCTGCAGATGAACAGTCTGAAGACTGAAGATTCTGCCGTTTATTATTGTGCTCGACAGCCACAGTGACTGGAGTTGGTTGAGCAGCTGTACAAAAACCTACACCACTTCTTTTCGGCTGGCAGAGCCCAAGTATGAAATACTTTTGAAAGTGAAAGTGCTGATAATAAGAGATAGAAATAAAGTTATTGGCAGTTTGTCCCTGATATAAGTTCTATATTTTATTGGTGTAAGTGAACTGCTAGACATATCAATGATTTCCCACAGTTATATGACTATTTCTCTGCAGCTTTGCAACACTGTGATCCCTTTAAATGGATACATTCATCCCTACAGACACCAGACGACATATGATGTTATAGCAGCTTCTGGTAGATACATTAAACCTGACAGAAAAAAAAGACACCTGTCTGTAATTAGTGTGCTGGCAAAATATTTAGTATAAAGGCTGAACAAGTCTCACCATGTCAGAGTCTTTTCAGAGCTCTTTTTAACATCAGAATATCAAACAGTTTTATATTTTCTCTTTGAGGCCATCCACTTCTGTGAGATTGTATCAGACACATGGACACAAAGGCTGGTTTATCTCTAATACTCATGGTTGTTTTTTACTCACTGATCAGTCTGTGTTATATGTAAAACCACATGTCAGAAATTATCACTGATTGTTCCACAACTCACCCCAAATTAACTGCATGTGAAGAAATTATTAAGAGTTGTGTTCTCAGTGATCTCTGTCTTTGTGTCTTGTTCAACCACTAATGATGTCAAAATAAAAAAGCACTGTGAGGAGGAGTCCATGCAAATCTTCATCTCCTCCATCTTTATTTATCTCACTGCAGACTGAAGAAGAGAGACCAAACCACTGACCAGACATACAACACATTTCCACCATGACTTCAGCTACATGTATAATGTTTCTGATGCTATCATGGATTTCTGGTGAATACATACTTCTGCACTCCTCCTGTTCTTTGAAAAGGTTCATATTTCAGCTCTGTGATGATAACACTACTTTTCTCTCCAGGTGTTTGCAGTCAGACTCTGACTGAGTCTGAACCATGGGAAAGCGCCCTGGAGAATCCCACAAACTCACCTGTACATATGCAGGAATATCAGATGATGATGCTGATATCGCCTGGATCAGACAAGCTGAAGGAAAAGGACTGGAGTGGGTTGCCCGCATTACTGCTCCGAGTGGAAAATATAAATATTATTCCACGTCAGTCAAGAATCGCTTCACCATTTCCAGAGACAACAACATGGACCAGGTGTATCTGCAGATGAACAGCTTGACGGCTGAAGATTCTGCTGTTTATTATTGTGCTCGAGAGCCACAGTGACACAGGAAGCCACAGAGCTGTACAAAAACTCAACATGTCAAACTAAGTCAATACTAGGCGTTCTGCTTTTCACTTTCACAGAATCAGCTTCAGTTCAACATCTTCAACACACTCAGAGAAACACAGTCTCAATAAAACCTCCTCATTCAGACAATTTTTATTTTGTGATTGTGATTGTGACAGTGGACTTTAAGTTATTCATTTCATGAATGCAAATCATTTCGTATGTCAAAACAAAGGTTCATAACTCACAGCTCTGACTAGATGTGACAGGACAGTTCATCCTTCTTTTATAGCCTGTCAGTGTCCTTCTCTATGCAAAGTGAACTTCCTCACAGTCTGCTATAAAAACTTGATATCATGCTGTCAGCTGCAGCAGAAGAAGAGAAGCTCCCATCAGATCACCTTCAATACCAACCATGTTCTCTGTAGCTCTGCTGCTGCTGCTGGCTGCTGGATCCTGTGAGTCTCACTGAGGCAGAGACACTGACAGTATGATCACAGCACACTGACTGTTCACTCTTATTACACTCATTCAATATTCAACATGTTTTCTCCACAGGTGTGAAGTGTCAACAGTTGACACAGCCAGCCTCTGTGACTGTGCAGCCAGGTCAACGTCTGACCATCACCTGTCAGGTCTCTTATTCTATGGGCAGCTATCGAACACATTGGTTCAGACAGCCTGCAGGGAAAGGACTGGAGTGGATTGGAGGAGCACGTGTTGGATACGACACAATACAAAGATTCACTGAAGAACAAGTTCAGTATCAGCTTAGACTCTTCCAGCAAGACAGTGACTCTAAACGGACAGAATGTGCAGCCTGAAGACACTGCTGTGTATTACTGTGCCAGAGACACACAGTGACACAAAGCATCAGTAGACCTGAACAAAAACCCCTCAGTGCCTGAACACTTGTAACATGAAGCCACCAGAGGAGGAGCCCTCAGACCACTAATGATTTCAACACCAGCTCACTGTTACAGTACAGAGAGAAACATTCATTCATTCATTCATTCATTCATCTTCTTCATCCTCTTGAGGGTCGTGGGGGGGCTGGAGACTATCCCAGCTGACATCAGGTGAGAGGCAGGGTTCACCCTGGACAGGTCACCAGACTATCGCAGGGCTGACACATAGAGACAAACAACCATTCACACATTCAATTTAGAGTTATCAACTGGGTTATCAATTAACCTAGTCCCCAAACTGCATGTCTTTGGACTGTGGGAGGAATCCGGAGTGCCCGGAGAGACATGGGGAGAACATGCAAACTCCGCACAGAAGGGCTCCCACACCCGGGATGGAACTGGCAACCCTCTTGCTGTGAGGCGACAGTGCTAACCACCAGACCACCGTGCCGCCCACAGAGACAAACAGACTTTAGATTTTATAAACAGTTCTTATTTAAATCATTTTAGATATTCTGACATCACAGTCACAAGAACTGATGCAGCATTATATGTATAAATAACCTTTTAAGTGATGACAAATTAAGGTCACAACTTAACTCAGTTTAAAAGCTCATCATCTAACTATAGTAGAAATGGATCAGTCAGAAGTCAGTTTTCTTCCATAATATCATCATTTTTAGTTATTTTAGGTTGATATTAGAATTATAACTTCATTGAGATTGTAAAGTTGTTGCATGTCATGGTTTACTTGCTGTCTTGACAGGTGTTGATGGTCAGACTCTGATTCAGACTGAATCAGTGGTTAAAAGGCCTGCAGGCCTATTCATAAATTACAAAAAAGCACCCAAGCAGTCCAATCAGCTGTATCCTTACTGTGCTGAGGAGTCAATGCAAAACCCTGTTTATAGAATTCACTAATAGAGGCCATTTCTTGTTCATGGTAGACAGAAGAAAAGTTATGTATTGAATGCATCTGTCTAGATGTCATCTGACTTCCACTGCAGCCAACATCAGTATAGAAGAGAGTTAGATAGGCTTCATTTTCCCTGAATACAAGATGTATATTACATGTTTTAATAATTTACTTTTGTGTATTGTGATGCCCAGAGAGGATGGGGCGAAATGTGCCCATGTTACCATGTAATGGGATAGAAAATAACATCTGATAACTTCATTATAACTTAAACAGTAGCTCTGCCTCTTCACAAATACAAAACAAACTATGTAAATAACTTTTTGTAATTTAGCCAAAAAGCTCTCATTGCACCATTAGTTAAAGATTGTTGTTGTCCCGTTATCTTCCATTGGAGCAGAAATTAGTTGCCAGGATATTAATATTTTACAGTTTCACGTGTCGTTCTTGTAGAGATACTCTACTTATGGAAATGTATGTGTGTCACATGTTCCCTGTTTAAACCCACAGAGGGAGGTCTATGCAAACTCTTCCTCTCTTATAAACACATCCATCACAACTTGTGGCAGATCACTGGGACAGTTTGATATATTTCTGAAACACTCAGATCAGAAAGCACTGAACTACAGTGTTTATCACAGAATGGAACATACAGTTATCTGGAGTTTGTTATTTGTAGTTACTATTCATGGTGAGAAACTTAATCTTGTTTGGTGCTTTTAAAAATGTGCAACCTGTGATTATTAAAGTTTGATTGTTAATTAATGATTGTTTCTGTACTTACAGGAGTTTGGAGTGAGATCAAACTGGACCAGTCTTCCTCTGAGGTGAAAAGACCTGGAGAGACAGTGAAGATGTCATGTGTCATTTCTGGTTATAGCATGACAAGCAACTATCTACACTGGATACGACAGAGGCCAGGGAATGCTCTGGAGTGGATTGGAGTGTTGAGCACAAATACAAACAATCCGAGATATGCCAGCTCCTTTCAAAGCCGTTTCAGTTTTACTCAAGATGTGCCCAGCAGCACTCAGTAACTCGAGGTCAAGAGCCTGACAGCAGAAGATTCTGCTGTTTATTTCTGTGCTCGATAAAGCACAGTGACTGAAGACAGTGGAACAGCTGCACCAAAACCTCCACAGCACTGATACCAAAATAACATGTGGCTTTTCCAATCAGTAGCGTATTAACGTGTGTATAAATGTCTGCATTTATATGGTTACATAAGTCAAAGTCAAAAACATTTTAAAAGTCAAAAATCATCTGTGCCTGTTTGCCATTTGATATGCACAAGACAATTAGAAATTTAAAAGTAAACTAGAATTAGTGCCCTGTTGCATGCCTTCACACATCAGTCAGGTTTATCCTACACTTCACATCCAGTGTCAAGGTGGACACCCAAGATCAGTGTCACCATTTCAGTAGGCCCGTTTCCACCGCAGGAACTTCGGGGTAGATTTACGGGGCCGGGGCCGTTGGTGCGTGTCTCCACCGCAGGAACCAGCCCCGAAGGACAGAGTTCCGGAACCTTTTACAGGGGCTAAAGAAGTCCCTGCTTCGGGGTAGGTACTCAGAACGGCCCCGAAAGACTCCTGGCTGGGGCTTGGGGTTTACTTGGTGCTGATTGGATATACTAAAGACGGGATGTGACGACAACAGAAAGCAACAAATAGCTGGCATTATTAAAACTCAGCAGACGAGGGTTAGCATGTTCATATAGCTTTCGCCGCCATGTAAAAAAAACTCACTAAATGGCCCGTGAAAAAAATATTCTTTCCAGCGGATATCTTAGTTAAAACATGATTGACTAGCAAAGCAGCTTTGTGTGATATGTGTGGTATTTATTCAGTTTTGGGAAATCACGATGTCTAGAAAGCATCAGCTGACAGGGACGGCAAACAGCAGCAGCAAGCTAACATCAGGACGTCATCTGTTAAAAGCCTCCCGTTGTCGGATACGACATGAAACTACTCCAGTTAGCTCAATCATGTTGTAACTAAGACATATTTTTTTCACGGGCCATTTAGTGAATTATTACAGACACCGCTATCTAACCTACGTCGCCCCGGTCAAAATGGTCGCGCAACGATTACGTCACATCCAGAGCCCGTAACTTTACAGGAACCTTCCTCGTACTTCGCTCTCTCAGTGGAGACACGGCGGTTGAGAGGCCGAATGAGAGGACGTTCCTGTAGTAGTTCCTGTCCCCCAAATAGTACCAGGAACTTCTTCAGTGGAAACGGGCCTAGTATCTGACCAAATGTCTTCCCTTCTGTTCCTGCGATATGATGTTGAGTAATGGCCAGAGAGGTGATTTTGCAGAACATTATGATGTCACAGTGATGTTGACCTCTGAGATTTTGGACATAAAATGTTATCACTTTATCCTTATATCCGATTAGACATTTGTGTGATGTTTTGTCATGACTTACTGTATGTGAGACCTCATGTTGTGAGGTCTCATTGACCTTGACCTTTGACCTCTGACCACCAATTCTGATCAGTTCATTGTTTAGTCAAAGAGGACATGTATGCCGAATTTGAAGAAATTCCCCCCAAGGTGGTCTTGAGATATCGCCTTGACAAATATGAGATAAAAGAGGTCACATTTATCTTGACCTTTGACCTATGGCCACCAAAATCTAATCAGTTCACAGTTGAGGCCAAGTGATTTTTTTTTTTTTTTAATCAAAATTAAAATAATTCCCTCAAGGCGTTGTAAAGTGTACATAAGATTTAAAAGTTTACATTAGTGTGACAATAATATATTTGTAATTAAGCCTTAAAAACTTTCATCAGCTTCTCCAAATATTCAACACAAGAGTTCAAGAAAATAAACATTGTGATTTCCACTGAAACAATAGTACATATCAAATGTTCCTCAGTTGAATATACTGTCAGAAAAATACATCTTGTCTGTCCCTGTAGTATTCAACTATCATAGTTTACAATACAGATAGTTACCAGGTGTTTGGGGTTTTGACATTTCCCCCTGCTCTTGTTGAAATCTCTACTGATGTGAAAGTACATCTGCTTTCCATGTTGTCTTTTCACACCTGCAGAGGGAGGTCCATGCAAACACGTCCCTCCTTATAATCACATCATTAACAGCTCTCAGATCATTTATGACACAACAACTGGGACACTTTATAAACCCTCAAAAGATTCACATCACAAAGCACTGGATTACAGTGTTTATCACAGAATGGAAAACATGATTTGCTGGAGTTTATTCTTCATAGTTACTTTTCATGGTGAGAATAATTTCTGCTTAACTCGCTAAAGACATTTAAAAATATCTAATCTGTGATATAAATGTGATGATGATCACAATGTCTTTGCTACCAGGAGTTTGGAGTGAGATCAAAATGGACCAGTCTTCCTCTGAGGTGAAAAGACCTGGAGAGACAGTGAAGATGTCATGTGTCATTTCTGGTTTTGACATGACAGAGTACTATATACACTGGATACGACAGAGGCCAGGGAATGCTCTGGAGTGGATTGGGTGGATGAATGCAGGTTCAAACTCTGCTCGCTATGGCAGCTCCTTTCAAAGCCGTTTCATCATGACTGAAGATGTGCCCAGCAGCACTCAGTACCTCGAGGTCAAGAGCCTGACAGCAGAAGATTCTGCTGTTTACTTCTGTGCTCGAGAAAGCACAGTGACTGAAGACAGTGGAACAGCTGCACAAAAACCTCCACAGACAACAAACAGCAATGTGATCTTAATGACATCAGAGTTTTCTCACCACCTGCAAAAGCACTTTGATATATCCACATTAGATTTCTGTAGATTTTAACATTTGGTAACAGAGTGAACTTGGCTAGTTCAGGAGATAATTAGAAAAGTGAAATGTCCACAGTCCATACATATTCAAACACTGGCTGATTGGATGATGTGATAATAAAGCAATTTAGTAGATGATGGATAACACTGCTTTTTATTTCTATCACTGTAAATGCTGTCATGTGCTGCACATTATGCTCAAAGTGACTAATGAGAAACAGAGCCTTGATACCAAGATGAATTATAAAGCTCACAAATGTGATTAAACCAGGTGTGTTCATGTGTCAGATGTCTGAACTCAGATTAACATTTGTGTATTATTATAATAACTGTGGTTGTGTTGTTAATACTGATAGACTTTAACACAAATTAAAACACATGTGAATATTAAAACAGGTGACTGAGGGTTGACTGTTGGATATTAATTCAGCAGTTTCATTAAATATCTTCAGTCCAGCTGTTTCCTTCCTGTGAGGAGTCAATGCAAAAAAAGGAGACACTCAGATCTGCTGTTCTCATTGATCTTAACTGACTGACTATCAAACCCTGGACTGAACTATAATTTATACACACACCCTTTGCGAGCTCACTTCACCACAGCACAACAGAGCTGGATCAGCAGTGACTGCAGCTTAATGTGCTCATTTAGTTGCAGTTCACCATCTTTTTTTTTTTCTTTTAAATCTTTATTTCAAACATAAAAAATAGAGCAAAATGTAGGTGATCAATAAGGTAAATCAGTCATACAAAATTTAAAAAAACCAAAAAAACAATCATAGTAACAGAGGTAAATATTTAGAGTTCGAAAAGGAGCAGGGAGAAGTTATGCACTTATCTTGACCTACCCCTTATTTCAAGTTGCTACAATTAAATATAGATTCAGAGATGCATATTAGCATGTATACATACATAATCAAAGAAATACAATCACAAATGCGAGCTGGAATACTTCTGGTTCTGACCATATGTAAGTGATATGAGAAAACCTAGTTGTAATGTGGACTGGATACCCATGGCATGAAGATACTTACTATGCCAGCTGTGCTTCATATTCATGCAAGCTACTGTTTTTGAACAATCTTTTAAATTTGTTTAAAGTGCTGCTGTTTTTCATTTCATCTGTACGTTCATTCCAAATTTTGACTCCTTTGACTGTGATGCTCTGATATTTGGAATTGGTTCTTACCAAGGGTTTATTGAACATGTCGGATCCTCTCAAGTTATGATGTTTGTCTCTTGCTTGGAACAAATTCTGATTATTTTGTGGCAATGACTAATGCTTTTTGGCTTCATACATAATCTGTGCTGTTTTGAGGTTGACTAAATCCTTAAATTTGAGTGTTTTCAGTTTGATAAGGAGCGGGTGTGACGGGTCACTGTAGGTGGTTTTGTTTACTATTCTTATTGCTCTTTTTTGTAGTGTAAATATTGTTTTGGTGTTGGTACTGTACGTGTTCCCCCACACCTGCACACAGTAAGTTATGTATGGAAGTATAAATGAACAGTACAGAAGGTATAATGACTTTTGACACATGAGATCTTTAACTTTGTAAAGGATTGGGACTGATTTTGATATTTTATTTTTAATATAATTTATGTGTGGTTTCCAACATAGTTTATTGTCAATTTACTTCTAATATTATTTTTGCTTATTTCATTATTGCTATTATTTGTTTGTTTTTTAGTAGTATTGTATTGTCTGAGGATGACTCATTTTAGTAACTATCTACAGTAAAAAAGAACAAAACAAGCAAAGAAACAAACAAAAATCAATTTATACACTGGGCCTTCAAAGTGCTCTCTGAAACTACACCTGGCATGGCTTGTGTCCAAAAAATGAAAAAAATCAAATCTTTGTCATAGAGCTAAACCAAATCCATCATCGGAAATGTCTCAGCCTGGAGAGTAACATATGTCATTATGAAGATTCTACATGGCTCCTGCTTTAAACCATTGACCTTTGAACCTTGACCTCAGTGCATGTTTGAAGGCGTATAACTCAGCAACTAAAGGGGGTACAGACATGGCTTACAGACAACTGTTATAGAGAGCTCTTGACCTGTCAGGTATGGGTAAAACATGGATAAAATTAATTTTCAGAGAATTAATTTTTAGATATTTTAAATCTGATTACACAAGTGTGTTTACCATCCCCTTAAAGTCCACAGTGTACTCTCAATTCAGTATTTACAACTTCCAAATCTAGGAAAAACACTTATATTTTTTTCAAAAACTACAATTCCCTGGGACCACGCCATGCAGCTTGATACATATCAGCAACATAGTTGTAGTTGTTCTGATTTGCAAAGTAGGTTTCTAAATAGGGTTGTAAAAAGATATATCAACCGACTATAATATCTAGTAAAGCTGAACTAGTCATTACACTGCACCTAGATGAACTATGTTAAGAAAAAGTAAAGATGTCGGCTAATTTTCAATATTTTAGCAAGTACAGAAACTGCTTTTTTGGGACTGTGATGGTTTCGGTTGTAGAATTGTCAAATGGTGCCGTAAAAAATTAAATCTACTGAATATATCAAATATCTAGTACAGCCGAACTATCATGTTATGATTATTATTATTATTATTATTATTGGCGGGAAATTATAACAGAGGAATATATTTGCCGTTTTAACATCAACACTTTCGTGTTTTTGTGTGTATACAGGACGTTGTTGAATCAGGGAAGGTGCCCGGTGTATTATAGGTGGTCCCCCCGCAGACTAAGCCTAAGTCAGCCTAACTAGGGGCTGGTGCAAAGCAAGCCTGAGCCAGCCCTAACTATAAGCTTTATCAAAGAGGAAAGTCTTAAGTCTAGTCTTAAATGTGGAGACGGTGTCTGCCTCCCGGACCGTAACAGGAAGATGACTCCACAGGAGAGGAGCCTGATAGCTGAAGGCTCTGGTTCCTGATCTACTTTTGGAGACTTTAGGGACCACGAGTAACCCTGCGTTCTCAGAGCGCAGAGTTCTGGTGGGTTAATATGGCACTATGAGCTCTCTAAGATATGACGGAGCCTGACCATTTAGAGCTTTATAAGTTAACAGTAGGATTTTAAATTCAGTTCTGGATTTTGCAGGGAGCCAGTGCAGAGAAGCTAAAACAGGAGAAATATGATCTTGTTTGTCAGTTCCTGTTAGTACACGTGTCGCTGTATTCTGGATTAGTTTAGTTTAGTTAGTTTAGTTTTTAAAGACTTACTAGAGCTACCTGACAATAGGGAGTTATAACAAATGAAAAGATGCAGTCTGTGAGGTTTGTTTTAAATGAGAATTAAAAGTACCTTGGAAATCCAGAGTTCTCACGAGAGCACAATTTGAATTTGCTCAGTGAGTCACTCTGGCAGTCAGTAATGATGCTCATTACCTGCCCATGAAAACCAGCTGCACCAATCACATCGGTGTATCTGATATAGCAGGCCAGAGGCGAGCTAAACAGATGACGACAGCGCTGTGACGACGAAGTCCGGAATCAGTCAGTAAACATTACAAGATGGCTACGGATGAAAACCAGCTTTGGCTGCTACAATGAACAAGTTGGACTTGGCTTTTTCTCTAAAAGAGGAACAAAAGATGGTGCTCGAATCTTTCCTTTGCAAGAAGGACGTTTTTGCTGTTTAGCTGACCGGAGACGGCAAAAGTCTAATCTACCAGTTAGCTCCGCTAGTAGCGCTCTGGGTACGTCACCCCGTGTATTGTTCTGATTGGTCGTATTGTTTTCCAATTGCGTGCAGTGATATTTACAAATGCATGCTTGGTGCCGCCCCTCGAGTTGGGCCATTTTCATTACTCATGGCCAGACCCTAAATCTTTCTAGATTTCCAGGCTAAATTAAAGGACAAATCTTGGTCAAATATTACTCTGAGGTTTCTTATGGTAGTGCTAGAGGCCAGAGCAATGCCATCTAGAGAAACTATGTCATCAGATAAAGAGTCTCTGAGTTATTTGGGGCCAAGAACAATAACTCCTCACAATGCTGTTGTGGATGTTTATGGTCCCCAGAGAATGAATCCTATTATTGATTTATATGTGTTTACAATATTTGTCCTAAACAGTAGTTTGACTTGTTGAGTGTTTGTTTGTGTCAACAGTAACTCTGCTCTCATGTGTTGCACTGATTTCAAAAGTAGGAAGATCACAACTCTTTCTACTTCAAGTCAAAACAAGACTACAGAGCAACACACACTGGCTATGTGGACAAGCGTCCTGTCATCTGACGCACAATTTCAAAATGTCAGCTGATGATGGTGCTGGATAAAAACTTAGCAAAGTCAGTAGGATTCATCCTCTGAGGAACATGAACGTCTGAACCAACCATCAATGGAGACACTCTGCTAGTGTGTCTAAAAAGGAAATCAAAGAAGAGACAGTCATGTTAAAGGTGATAGATATTGGATTCATACTTCCCGGTCGGTAGGTGTCGCACTCACACTCGCCCGCTCTGGCTCCACTCTTCAGTTCTACAGGTTGCCAGGTTCATAAATGACAGACACTGGAGACAGCAATGTCAAGTGAAGAGTCATCTGTGGTATAGTAATTAAAAAATAATATTAACAAACATTCCTCTCTTGTGCGCCCTGTAACAAACAATCCCCATAAAGCTTTTTTAGTTCTACTCATCACCAGCCAGTGACTCCACTGTAGAGGACAGTTGCATGTTTCCTATGCTGTTCAGTTGTTTTGTCAAGTTGCAGTCTAACTGTGCGTTCACACCAAACGCGATGGCCGTGATGTCATCGCCCATAACACGAGTATCACGTCGCTTGATCACAAATGTCACCTTTTTGATCATCGCTTCATCGCTTCAATCGTGATGACGCAACCCTCCTCCCGCAGTTTTCTTCACCTCCCGCTATTTTCTCGTCAACCATGGCTGAGTTAACTGCCGTAGCTGCTCTTTATCTGTTGTGGACATCTGATTTGGATTGGAGACCCAAACGCCACCATGTCTGGGTTCACAATAATGCTATATGACACAACGTCGCCTTTTTACCGGGATCGGTAAAAAGGCGACGTTGTGTCATTTAGCTCGGTGTACCCACACACAGCCACAATGATTCTTTCCTTGAAATGTGCATCTGACATAACTACGTCGGTGACGTGGTTGGACATCAACGCTGATTGGATGTTGCGGCACAGAGGCGATGGACGCGTCATCGCTTCATCGCATCGCTCTTATCGGTCGAAACGCGTCATCCACAACGTGTGTCATCGCGTCATTTACATTGATTTTGAATGGAAACTTGTGGCGTTCATCGCCTCCATCACGTTTGGTGTGAACGCACGGTAACAGTCGCTTGGCTAAACTCCTTCGTTGTCGCCTAGGCGCTGTAGCTACATGCCAATACAGGTAGGGAATGTTTTGGGCTGCAGGGCTGAGTTTCCCAAAACATGATCCTTCTGAGCAACGTTCTTCTTTGTGGCTTAGAAAAACTACACTGCAAAAAAGAAAAGCACCTGGCGCCCTCTAGCGTCCCCACTCAGTCATCTACAGCCAGGACTGACTCAGAGTACAGATGACACTAGTGCGCATGCGTCAAGGTCAACAGTCACAGTCCCAAAAAAGCCGTTTCTAGAGAACTTGCTAAAATATCTGAAATTAACCATCATCCTTACTTTTTCTTAACATATTTCATCTAGGTGCAGTGTAATCACTAGTTTGGATTTACTAGATGTTAGATACATTCAGCAGATATATATCTTTTTACAACCCTGCTGCGTTAGTTAGCAAACATTAGCTTACACGTGTGTTCAGAAGCAAAGCGACAACCTCTGTGTGGCTTTTTAGCCCTTTTTCTGCCTTCAGCTGACACCAATGATCGAGAGCTGAACCGATGTTGATTCTGGTTTTGCTTCTCTGTTGGTCGGCTAGAATTTGCGACGGATAGCGCTGGGACGACGCCATAAGTTCCCTCTGCAGCTAAACATCTGGCAACCCTACTTCTACATCTCTCTAGACCTTCTATGTATGTATTTTTTTTTTTTTTAATATTCGTTTTGATGAAACAGCTATACTTATGACCTTTAATATGAACATTAGAGAAACACATCATGGAGCTGAAATATGATACTGCTTCATCATTTGGACTCCCTCACCTCAGCTGACACATTCAACAGCACACAGGTTTTTGTATCACTCTTTCTCACCGTGCGAGGTATGATGAGGACTCGATCTTTGGCTCAGGAACTAACGTGGTTGTAACAGGTAAGAATAAAGCTTCATTTTCCTTCAGTTGTTTTATTGAACAAGTTGAAAATGTGTTTTTAATGAGTTTGTGCTGCCTCGGGCTTTACATGTTAGTTTTTTCATCATTAGTAGAGAATTCTTGCAGCATGCAGCTATTGTTACATAAAAAGCTTCATCATTCCCGAAAAGATGTTTAAATCTCATTGCACAACTCAAGTTATTCTTTATTTCTGCAGGAGATTAAACTGATTCATATAGAAAAAGTAGGATTATTGGAAATGTTACATATATACAGTATTTGATCCTCAGTGATTCAGCACCATCTCTGCTTTTTATGAAACAACATTATATGATATTAAACAGTATTTATATATATCAGTAAATGTATTATGCCGAGCACATATTAACAATACTAAATAAATATTTTAAAGGACACATTTTGACTTATGAAAAATGTTTCTTAAGATGGTAAATAATTATTAAATGAGGACACAAATATATACATTTAATATATAATATATGACAGCAGCTACATTTTGAATATTTCATAAAGAAATTTTTATTAATATTTAAATTATATTAGATTAGTGATGATATGTGATCATAACACAGACAAATACACACAAAATCAAAACTATATATTATGTCCAGTGTCATCTTAAATATATGACAGCAAATATTTTTTGGAGGGTAAATGTTGGCAGATTGTATGCATAAGTAAATACAGCTGATTTAATTTCAAAAGGAAAAAACTATATTATATAATATCATAATCAGTATTATTTTTAAAGATGACGACTGTTGTGCACGCTGACATGCTGTGTTAATAGTATATCAACAAGAGGCTAAAAACTGACATTTAAAAGTTATAAAATTAATCGTTATACGTTGGTAAATGTGAAACCTGTTGTGTTTATATTGTGATCAATAAAGGGAAATTTGTATTTTAGAAGAATAAAGCTGTAAATTCTGTGAAGGAAAATGTCTTTTTATTCGTATTTCACAAGTGATTGTGTGTTGTTAAAATGGTTGAAAATTAATATGAATTGTGGAAGAAAAATATTGTTTATATATCATTTTTTAAAAATTGGTCAGAGTAAAGTATACGGTGGTAAATGTATTGTTTCTTGTTTTACGTGAAGGTAAATGTGTAGTAAAGTATAATATGTGTATTCATGTACCCGTCAGTTATTTAAAATACAGAAAAACTATTCCCTTTTTATTGGAGGTAAAAGTGACACTTTCTTATGTAATAATAATTCTTGTTAAATTAGAGTGACTGAAGTTTGTCCATTAAAGTAAAGAACAGTTTCTTTAGTGTCCATAGAAGACATGCTGACAGTAGCTGCTCAGTGTGTTTGATATGAAGGTGAATCCAGTATATGTAGTGAACTTTGTGCTGTATTGATGAGTAGTTTAGTGATCAGAGTCCATGTAGTTTCCAGGATCAGACTGAATGCAGTGCAGTGCTGTAAGCTGCTGCTGACTGTGTGAATGTGTGTCTGTGCTGCTTGTTGCTGCTGTCAAACTTCAGATGAGCAGGTAGTGAAGCCCGTGGTGAGCGTGTACCCAGCAGCATCCAGTGCCCACCTGGAGGGAAGAGCTCCCTGCTGTGTGTGGCCTCAGGCATGTTTCCTACTCGGGTCCACTTCTCCTGGGAAAGACAAGAGGAGAATGGACCTCTGCTCCCTGCTGAGGGAGAGCAGCTGGTGCTCAGAGAGTTGGGACGCACCGCCTCCATCTTGCTGATCCATCAGCAAGAGAACAGCACATATAAATACCGCTGCTCCGTCCAGCACCATGGGGCCACAGTGGAGGCCCACACAGAACAAGGTAATGAAGGCTTGGTGACTGTGTTCAGCAGTGATTCAGCTTCATGTTGAGACGCTGTCAAAGAGAGCAGAGGAGCAGAGGACTGACATTTCTCACTGACACTCCAAACATTTCACTCCTTTTCTCTTTCAGATTTTCCAGCTCCAGCAGCCTCCTGTCCTCCAGAGAGAGAGCCAACAGCCCTGCCAGCTCTGCAGCAAGCTGACTGTAAGATCACCTGCTGCCTCTCCTTCAATGCCAATCTTTCCTTTTACACTTCAGCATTTAAAGTCACTGTCCTGGCTCCACACCTAAAAAGCTTGCTGGGGCCCTGACTTGTTGGATTTGATACGGGCCTTTGAGCTTTAATTCAAATTGTAGCCGACCCCTGTCTTCATGTAAAGCTGGTTGTCCCGTCTGGAAAAGTCCAAGTTATACTGATCAACATCTGTGTGTGTGTGTGTGTGTGTGTATGTGTGTGTGTGTGTGTGTGTGTGTGTGTGTGTGTGTGTGTGTGTGGTGTGTCAGTGTCCTTCCAGTCTCAGTGCAGGGTGAAGCTGCTCTGTGTGCTGTACACAGTGCTGATAGTGAAGAGTCTGGCGTACTGCTGTGGACTCTCTCTGCTGATGATCCTCAGAAACAAGGGACCGTCCACCAACTGCACACATGCTGACTGACTGTTTTCCGCCTTTTTCTCTCCATCAAATCTCATCAATTCATCTCATTTATCACTTTGATCAATGTTAACAAATATCACTTATGACGTCTTGTGCTTGGTTGTAAATTTTATCTTTTTATGCACAAGCTAGATAGAGTCATCCTCAACATATAAAAACATACACACACACATATATATATTTGCAAGCGTAAATTCTGTGTTGTGTTATTTCAATACTTCAGTTTGTTTCCACTTTTAAATTTGACTTGTATAATGACAGAAATTTAATCTGAATATGAGCTGTCTGTCAGATATTTTATTGTTTATAGTGTTTCTTCTGTTCTTGTGTTTCTTTTTAATACATTCTGCAGAGTATGGCAGGTTTGTCAAATTCTTCTGTAAAGCACTTTGAATTACTTTGTGTACGAATTGTGCTCCTTGCCTTCTTTCAGTGCCGCATTCTCAATAAACTGAAAAATCAAAGTGTCTGTGTTTTATACTTTAAACCTCTTTGTTTTTATCGATTCCAGTTTGGCTTCACAGCAAATAATCAGAAACAGAATCAGCTTCATTGGCCGCGTATGTTGACACCTACAAGTCATTTGACTCTGGTTGTAAGTAGCTCTGAATATACTTTCACACAGCGCCAAGAACACATGTACAGGAAGATATGAATATAAGCATGCAGCTAAACAAGGACAACAAAGCTAAACAAAGAACAGCAAATATATACAAACAGCTATTATATACAAGTCAGTAGGTGTGGGTGTTCCACTAGGTTCAGTGCTGAGCCCCTTTTTCAAAGCGAGCTGCTTTGAAGCTACAACTGCTATAAATTGATCACACAGCAGCTTCATCAGTCGGCCTCAGGTCTGAATGTTGCTGAAATAATGGAGCTGTTTGTTTTTATCAATCAATAAAATGTCATTTAACTATTACAGTTTTATCAAGATGAAATGGATTGGTATTGTTACTGATTAGACGGGAATTAAGATTTATATTTATGAACACATTTCAAAAACAGAATCACAAAATGCTTTACAAAGAAATACAAAAGTTAGACATGCAGAAAATATATTTGTGATGAAGTCATGTATGAAGAGTATTTATTTAAAAATGTCAGATAATGAAGAGATGAATTTGAACTTGTTTTTGCACTGACGTGTTAAAAATGTACGCACACTATGATCCTGAGGTGAACCAACATGGCCGCTCTAGTTCTGCTTCAGAAACAGATAGAGATGTTTTTTGAGGGGGTGAAACAACAAGATGACTTATTTATCTCCGTGGTTTGTGTTTCTGTCTGAGTGGTTTGTGATCTGTGGCTCTGATCAGTGATAACAGATGTCACACTTATTTTTGGAAATGTTGCGGTGGAGGAGTCAGTGCTTAAAATCCTCTCATGCTGGTTTAAACACTCTGAAACTTCAAACCCATCTGAAATTGTATTTTTACAGAGAAATTTCGCAGAAGATTTCAGAAACAGCATTTAAGAATTGTTGTTGCTGTTTTGAACCGTAGTCTAGTTCTTATTCCCATGTGAACACTGTAGTGAGTGACTGAAGTTCCTGGAATCTGGATTCTTTAAGCAGAGTGGATGGTTGTAACTGTCATTGTGTTCTTACTGTGAGAAAGGCTGCAGAGCAGAAACCCACACAGCCCGTCTGCTGCAGGAGAGGAAGTGTTGATGGGCTGTCAACAGTTTTTTATGAGTTCTAATAACCACTGAGAACAGATTCATATCTGCTGCTGTACACACTCATCAACTGCTCTCACTCTCTGTGGCTGTTTGTCTTTTCTCTTGTTGTCTGGAAGCCTTTTTTCCACTGAGCCCTCCACCCACACACAGCTGAAGTGAGCCCAGAGAGCCCTATGCTATAAAGAAGTCTTCAAACATAGATATACCTGTTAGAATCTGGCTGACAATATTCACATCTATGATCAAACTGACATTACTGTATGGTAGTGAAGTGTGGGCTCCTCTTGTAAATCAAGATCATTTGTCTGTTCAACTATGTGCTTGGAGGAGCGCGGCCATGCAAACAGATTCTTGTTAAGGTTCAGCAAGTCAAAGTGCTTTTTGATCAAATAGTCCAGGAAGTGAGGAGCTTCAGGAGCTAAACTCAGGAAGTCAATCAGCAGCTTTAGTATGTTCCTGTTGGCATTTTCACAGCACAAACAGCTGTGAAATATCACACATTTCAGAGCACAAGCTATGTTGTGATGTCATTATTTGCAGTCAGTGATTATTGATGCATATTGACAACGTGCTAAATATTGAGTCAGTTTTCCTGTTTGTTACAATGCAGCAAACTGAGAGAGGTCAACCTAACAAACATAGACAGGAAACTCAAAGAAATGAGACTGAATACTAAAATCAACTCTGATGTTCAACTTGTCGTGACAACAACATTCATCCACTCCTTAATGTTCTGAAATGATTCAAGTTAATACTATAGAAACACCATCTGACAGTGTTTTTATTGGACTCATTTTATTTCTCTGTTTCTATGTATTTATACGTAAAGGCATCACTTATGCAGTGTAGCACTAAATATGTATTTTTCTTTTACACAGGAAATTACACCACCTTAAATATCTGTTTAAGTTTCTCTGCAGACAAACACTTTCATGTTTAAGAGAGATTTTGAAGGTCAAAATATATTTTTCTTTCCTTTCATAAAAAAACATGCTCATCAAATGTGTTCAATGAAATGATTTACACTTTGTCTGATGTAGAAAATAAAAGTCAAAAATAGTCTAAAGTGAAATGTTTTTATTTCCTTTATTAATTAAAATTTCACAATTCTACTATGTTTATTTTCACACTCTTGATAAACTCGGCAGCTTAGGCTCAGGAGTGGGTCATCCATCTATCAGAAGATGGATGTTTTAATGCCCACCTCCTCCAGTCTGCATGTCAAAGTATCCTTGGGCATAATGCTGAATCCCAAATTGCTCCTGATGGCTGTTTCATCAGAGTATGAGTGCATTTAAGATGAACAGCAGGTGGCACCTTGTAGGTGGCACCTTGTATGGTAGCCTCAGCCACTAGTGTGTGAATGGGTGAATGTGTTATGTAGTGCTTTGAGAGAAGACTAGGAACGTGCTGTGCAAGTACAGGTCAATGTATTATGGAAGTAATTACAATCATTTTAATTATAAGAGGTTTGTGTATTTTTGAAAATATTTTTTTTAAAGATAATGACTCATGTTGCTCGTCCTCTTTTTTATTATTTTGATATTGTTCATTCTGACTGAAGTTTCACCACAAGCTATAAACATTTAACACCCAATACTTACAACTGTACTTTTCCCCCAAACATTTTGCATTTTTGAAAATTAATTAATTATATTATGTGTTGTTATGTTTATCATCTCCCCAGCACCTGGAATCAACAGCCCATGTTTGATTCAGTTATGTAAATTTGGTGATTTCACAGTCAGTTAGCTCTCAAGTCTGTTATTAACAGACTCAGGAACTGAAACCTTTAGCACAGTCATGAGAAACTATGTAAAATCATTGTGAACATCTGTGATCTGATCTGAGATATTTTAATATGCACTTAAAACTGTATCTTGACACAATATGTCCTTTTAGACCAAATGATAGTGATCACAAGACACGTCTGATTTTATTCTCTAAATGTGGACTTTGAGTTTTTTAAGGCATATGGTCGACTGTGAGTCATCCAGTTTCTTTAAAAAAAAGATTTATTGTGTAAGGAAGTACTTTATACTATATTCATTTTATTTTCTATGTTGCAAATATTGTTGTGGCATGTATATAGTGTATGTGTTGAAGAGGAAACAAGACAACCATAAATAAATATGGCCTGCATCCATCACTTGATTTTGGTGAGGCAGTTGGTCAGGGTGCAGAGAGCTGCAGTGATGGTGGATATAGTACATATGTAGAGTGTGACATCATAAGCAGTGAAGTTTAAGTGGACACCATGAAGACAGATGTTATTATAGATGGGAAACATGTAGAGGACGGACAGGAAAGGACCAACCACAGAGCCCTGAGGGACACCTGGGACAGAATAGCCATGGTAATGATGCAGTTGTTAATGCTGATGAATTGTTGTCTGTTTGTGAGATATGACTCAAGTGAGGAGAGGGCAGTGCAGCTGATGTGGAGAGAGGATTTGGGTAACTGATATAGTGACAGGGAGGAAGGAAACCTAAGTATGATTTCTTCTCTGAAAGAAACAGGGTTGGGGATCTAAATATAGAGCATTTAAGACAAATTTAATTGAAATATGTCAGACAAGTCTTAGGCATGCCAGTTTAAGGGGACTGTAAAATGAATATTGCAGCCATCCATCCATTAGCAAAGCCCACTTGTTCTTGGAGGTTGTGGGGTGCTGGAGCTAATCCCAGGTGACACTGGGTGAGAGGCGAGCAACTCCTGACCTTGTCCCAATTACTGGGCACACTGACATTACATTTTCATCCAACAAAAACTTAATATCAGGTCCAATCTGGCTGTATCCTCTCCGTGAGGAGGAGTCAATGCAAAACTCAGATATCTTCCACCTCTACTTATCTGACTGCAGAGAGGAGGACAGAGAACAGTGGACACACAGTTTAACATGATGGACTATAGGACAGGACTGCTGCTTTTAACTATCTGCTGGGCAGGTGAAGATTTTACCTGCTGTTAATCTGGCATATTACCATTTGTGCTACCAACGTAACCCATGGCATGCATACCTTTTTTGTCTTGACAAGTGTTGATGGTCAGACTCTGACAGAATCTGAACCAGTGATTAAAAGGCCTGGAGAATCTCACAGACTGACCTGTACAGCCTCTGGATTTAACTTTGGTGGCTCCTATATGGCCTGGATCAGACAGGCTGCTGGAAAAGGACTGGAGTGGATCACCTGGATTGTCTGCTAACTGGAGTACCAATGAAGGAGCACATCACTCCCATCCTGGCCTCCCTCCACTGGCTGCCTGTGCATTTTAGAGTTCATTTTAAGATCCTCTTATTTGTTTTTAAATCTTTAAATGGCCTCGCCCCGCCCTACCTCTCTGAGCTTCTTCACCCCTACGCCCCTGCCCGGTGCCTAAGGTCAGCTGATCAGCTGCTCCTTCAGGTACCGAGGTCTAAGTGAACACTTAGAGGAGACCGTGCGTTCTCCATTGCTGCTCCAAAAATGTGGAACAATCTACCACTACACATCAGGCGGGCCTCCTCACTGTCTGTTTTTAAAACCCACCTTAAAACCCACTTTTACTCACTGGCTTTTAACCCAGCATGAGACCTCGCTCTGTTTTTATTTGTTTGTTGCTGTTTTTATTCAGTTTTGTTTTGTTTTATTTTGCTTGTTTGTTTTTACCTGCTTCTTTTTTTTTTTGTTGTTTATGACCTTATGTACAGCACTTTGTTTCAACTGTGGTTGTTTTAAAGCGCTTTATAAATAAAGTTGAGTTGAGTTGAGTTGAGTTGAGTTGATAGCGGCAGCGGTAGCAGCAAACACTACTCTCAGTCAGTTCAAGGTCGGTTCACCATCTCCAGAGACAACAGCGGAAAGCAGGTGTATCTGCAGATGAACAGTCTGAAGACTGAAGATTCTGCTGTTTATTATTGTGCTCGACAGTCACAGTGACTGGAGTTGGTTGAGCAGCTGTACAAAAACCTACACAACTTCTTTTAGGCTGGCAGAGCCAAAGCATAACGTATTTTTGTGGTATTTATATTAATTATTTCATTTTAGTTTTCACATTATTTTTTACATGTTATAAATATAAATATAAGAACACATTACCTTTGTCCCTGTAGTATATAAAGCCCTGTAAACTGTTCCTGAGGAAAATTTATACTAAACATTAAACACATACAAAACAAACAAACTCAAAAAATCACTTGTTCATAAAAGGGCCAAAGACAGCACAACAACATGGTACAAACACTTTACATTTCTACAAATGAAGACACAGTGAATTATAATATGAATCAAAAATAATGTTGCTTTTCCTTCATAAAATCACCAGAGGGCAGTCAGTGTCAAGTTTCTGTCTCTTCTGTGACGTCAAGCAGACACTCAGATCTGCTGTTCTCATTGACCTTAACTGACTGATACTCAAACCATGGAGAGTTCATATTTCTCTATTGTACATCAATAGGTAGACGAGGGAATTTCTGAAGTTTAATTAAAATAATTTCTGAGGGACGACAGCAGTGATCTACAAAGTGTTTTTATGTTAATATTCACAATATATTCACAATGATAATGCTTATTGCTGTTTACTGCAACATACTGTAGATGAATTTACATAATGTTCTGATATTGAATTGATATCAATTAGGTACAATTAAACATTAGTTGTTTGCAGAGCAGAAAAGTTTCTGTGAATGTGGTGTCATTGTTAAAATGTTACAATGTAGTGTTTAATGAAATTGAAATCATATTTAATCCAGAAGTGATTCCCAGGCATATTTATACTGTGCAGATATAATAAGACTGAACAGACTCTTCTATTGGCTCCAGTCAGACCAACATTGATGCTTCATATGTTTGATTCTATGCAAACTCAGTGAGCTTCCTTGTTACTCAGCTATAAAAACATCACATCAGGCTGTCAGTGGAGTTCACAGCACGTCAGTTTCAACATAAACCATGTTCTCTGTAGCTCTGCTGCTGCTGTTGACAGCTGGATGTGAGTCTCTCTGGATTTGTCAAAGTCAACACTTCTTCTTTTGTTAATTTCATCATTTGTTACAAAACATTCTCTTTTATTTAACAGGTGTGAAGTGTGAACAGTTGACACAGCCAGCCTCTGTGACTGTGCAGCCAGGTCAACGTCTGACCATCACCTGTCAGGTCTCTTATTCTGTGAGCAGCTACTACACAAATTGGATCAGACAGCCTGCAGGGAAAGGACTGGAGTGGATTGGAGAAGCACGTGTTGGATCCACCACATTTTACAAAGATTCACTGAAGAACAAGTTCAGTATCAGCTTAGACTCTTCCAGCAACACAGTGACTCTAAATGGACAGAATGTGCAGCCTGAAGACACTGCTGTGTATTACTGCGCCAGAGACACACAGTGACACAAAGCATCAGTAGACCTGAACAAAAACCCCTCAGTGCCTGAACACTTGTAACATGAAGCCACCAGAGGAGGAGCCCTCAGACCACTAATGATTTCAACACCAGCTCACTGTTACAGTACAGAGAGACACAGACTTTAGATTTTATAAACGGTTCTTATTTAAATCATTTTAGATATTCTGACATCACAGTCACAAGAACTGATGCAGCATTATATTTATAAATAACCTTTTAAGTGATGTCAAATTAAGGTCACAACTTAACTTAGTTTCAAAGCTCATCATCTGACTATAGTAGAAATGGATCAGTCAAAAGTTAGTTTTCTTCCATAATATCATAATTTTTAGTTATTTTAAGTTGATATTAGAATTAAAACTGTGTTAGTGACTGGCTCAGTATTTAGCCAACTTCATAGCAGTGTTAATTATTCAACATACAGAAAAGTGTGTTTTCATTGCCAATCTAAATTGTGTTTGTCAGATATATAAGTTCCACCTTCTCTTTGTGTGTGATGAAGAACAACACGTGAACATTTTGCTTCATTTTGATTCATTTAAACAAACAGTAAACAGAACAGAAACACAGCAAATGACTTACAAGTCATTGTTGGATGTCAGAATTTCCCTCAATGAAATGTTCTGAATTCTGTTCTTATAATGTTCTTATAATGGTGCGCAAAATCAAAACAAAAATTAATCAACCTGCAGGAGAAACATTGAGATGATTCTTTATAAAAAGATAAAAATAAATAAATAAAAAAAAATATGTCAGACACAGTGAGTCCATATAATAAAATACATTTTTGGGAGAAATTAAACAGAAGACACTCCATATTTAAAAAGGAGGAGTCAATGCAAAACTCAGATATCTTCCACCTCTACTTATCTGACTGCAGAGAGGAGGACAGAGAACAGTGGACACACAGTTTAACATGATGGACTATAGGACAGGACTGCTGCTTTTAACTATCTGCTGGGCAGGTGAAGATTTTTGTTGATTACGATATTCGGTGTTCTTTTAGGTTGTAAATGCATTTACAATATGTGATACTGCAACAACACAAACTCTCATTTCCTGGAGGAAACACTGCAGCATTATGTTGATGTGTTTTCTCTCTTCCCTCACTTGCATCTCTTCCTTGCATCTTAGCTCCACCAAGGGAATATGACGAGAGAAATGCAAAGACAAGACACATATACACCTGTGTTTCCTCCATCTAAGCTCCTCCTCTCTACTTGCTGCTCATCTCCTTGAGGTGAATTTAATTGACTAGTTGACTAATCCCACACATCCCCAGAAAAGACGAGAAAACATTATTTCATCTTTTATCTCAAAAATCAAATTTTCTAAATTTATTCAAAGACAAATATATCTGAATTTGCTCTTGTATCCTACACAGAAAGAAAAGCAACTCCACTGGCAAATGAACAAAAAAATAATGATGTAATCCTGTGACAGAGTGCCAGTTGAGGAGCCACTCCCTCTCCATGATATCCTGATGCAAATCTTCAGTGTGTGCAGTGTACTTCTGTCCTGCTGACTGCTCTTGTACTTTGTGTGGAGCATCAGAGGTCACATCTCCAGCCTCAGGATGATGAACACACTCACTCTTCTGCTGGTTGCTCTCTCTCTGCCCTGTGAGTTCTCCTGCTTCTTGCTGGTTCATCTTTTATCAGACAACATGGACTGATGGTCAGTCAGTGAGACCAGAAAACTTCCCAGGTGACTGTCCCACTTTCTTCTGTGGTTCCTCTCTCCTTTCATCTCCTCAGGTTGCACAGGTCAGAGTATGGAATCCATTCCTTCCAGTTCAGTAGTGGCAAAGCCTGGTGAGACTCTCAGTCTCTCCTGCAGGGGATCTGGCTTCACATTTAGCTGCTGCAGCATGCACTGGATCAGAAAACCTGCAGGAAAAGGACTGGAATGGATTGGGAGGATTTACAGCGATGCTAGTAGAACAGACTATGCCAGCAGTGTGCAAGGACGAATACAAAACACCAGAGATAACAGCAACAGCATGGTGTATCTGAGACTGTCCAACTTAAAGCCAGAGGACTCTGCTGTGTATTACTGTGCCAAACACACAGTGGTTCAAAGAAGCAGAGAGGCTGTACAAAAACTCCACAGACATTTTTTTCACAAAGACCTACAGGTGGCAGTCAAAGATAAGACTTGGTACAACACAAACGAAGACACTATGAAAGACACAGCAGATGTTGTGGTTTGTTACATCCTGTTTTTCAATGTAATTGTTAATAATGTTCCCATTATTAATTTTTAACAGTGCTGAGGATATATTTGGACAATATATCCAGGATATGGATGGTTAAACAAATGCTGCCAAAGAGAATGATAAATACCTCTAATCTGAATATAAATAAAAGTTACAGTTGAATAACTTGAAAAGAATCTGCATCATTAAAAATATATATGATCATGATGTAAAAGAATGATATAACTCACAGTGATGTGATGACAAAACCATTGACTGTATATGTATCTCTATAAACTGTCTGTGTACAAAACATTATACAAATATTCTCCTTTCACTCGCTGAGACTTATGAAACATAGAAATATTTCATTTCATTTCTATGCTGCGAACAAAATGGGATTTTCTGTTTATTTGGCTTAACAACTGTGAAAAAATGCTTATAATGGTGGGGAAACCAGTGATTTTTAGAAACTGCATTTACATTTCGAAAAAAACTCCACAACATGCTGCGTTTTACAGTGGATTACAGTTTTATTATCAAAATATTCCATCCATGTTTTCTGAATCACAAAAATCATATGGCCTTAGAGATGAAGAACAACACCTCCAGTCAGCTGATTCACTATCATCAGTACTGTATGTAAATCAGCCTCCTTGTGTGTTGCCTCATAAAGAAGTGAAGTGTGTGTGTGTCAGTGAGAGGACAGAAGAGCTCACATCAGTTCAGCTTCAACATCAACCATGTTCTCTGTAGCTCTGATACTGCTGCTGGCAGCTGGATCCTGTGAGGAGCTTTCAGTGGATTCACACTAATAAACACATTAGAAACACTGAATAGTCAGATGAATGATGGAGATAATGTTGATTTGTGTTTCCACAGGTGTGAACAGTATTGATCTCATCCAGCCAGACTCAATGGTTGTGCAGCCTGGACAGTCTTTGACCATCACCTGTCAGGTCTCTGGTTATTCTTTGACTGATAACAGCTATGCAACAGGTTGGATCAGACAGCGTGAAGGAAAACCAATGGACTGGATTATACATCGGTGGGGTGGAGGAAGCGTTTACCAAAATAATGCTCTGAAGAACAAGTTCCTTTACCACACACGCGCTTCTACAAGCTCAGTGACATTAACAGGACGGAATCTGCAGCCTGAGGACACAGCTGTGTATTACTGTGTGCGTGTAATAGCCAGCTGTGCTTGGTGTGTGCACAGTGTTACAAACCACCAACAGACCTGCACAAATACCCAGCAACCAAGTCCTGAAAACTGAGGAATACTATTTGTAAACATAAAAGAAACCACAGTAAAGAAAACTAGCTCAAGAACTTAAGTTTATACTTTGTATAGATATTTTTTTTTTATATTCAAATTGTATTAATATAATAATCAAATAATTATTATTGTGTCTGCAGAGAAATATCCAGAATAGATGTGAGACAATACTGACAGTTTGTTGCAATAAAGGAATGTGCATATATATGTGACACAACCACACAGATGAAGGTAATCAGTGTTGATTAACACAAAAAGTAACTCAGAAATGTAAAAACTACCAAAGTTTTCACTTTAGTTAAAGAATATATTTTACTGCAGTTTGTGAAACATTTCAGTTCCTGTGCAGCTGTTTTCCAACAATTAAAACCAGCAAACCAACCACATCAGACTGAAGTTTTATATTAAGTTAGACCTGATCCTGGCTGCTGTCAATTTATGAATGTTTATAGCAAATACAGTAATTAAGTAAGTTTAGTAAGAAAGCCAATAAATGAATTAAGAAATGTAGAAAGTAGTTAATACAAAGCATTCATTTATTCATCCATTTCCCTAATCGCTTATCCTCTGGAGGGTCGCGGGGGACTGGAGCCTATTCCAGCTTGCACTGGGCAAGAGGCCGGGTACACTCTGAACAGGTCACCAGACTATCACTGGGCTGACACATAGATCCAGACAACCAGTCACACTCACATTCACAACTACAGGAAATATAGAGTCTCCAATTAACCTATCCCAAAACCTGCATGTCTTTAGACTGTGGGAGGAAGCCGGAGTATCCAGAGAACACCCACGCTAACACGGGGAGAACATGCAAACTACACAAAGAAGGGCCCCCCCGCCCTGGGTTTGAACCAGGAACCTTCTTGCTGTGAGGTGACAGTTGCATGTAAATGCTGGAATATGGATCATTTGTGAATGGGAGGTGATTTGTTGTTGTTCTCACTCAGTGGAGTTCACAGCACGTCAGTTTCAACATAAACCATGTTCTCTGTAGCTCTGCTGCTGCTGTTGGTGGCAGCTGGATGTGAGTCTCTCTGGATTTGTCAAAGTCAACAGTTCCTCTTGCAAAGGCCACCTGCAAAAACACTTTGATGTATCCACATTAGATTTCTGTATATTTTAACATTTGATAACAGAGTGAACTTGGCTAGTTCAGGAGATAATTAGAAAAGTGAAATGTCCACAGTCCCATACATATTCAAACACTGGCTGATTGGATGATGTGATAATAAAGCAATTTAGTAGATGATGGATAACACTGCTTTTTATTTCTATCACTGTAAATGCTGTCATGTGCTGCACATTATGCTCAAAGTGACGAATGAGAAACAGAGCCTTGATACCAAGATGAATTATAAGCTCACAAATGTGATTAAACCAGGTGTGTTCATGTGTCAGATGTCTGAACTCAGATTGACATTTGTGTATTATTATGATAACTGTGGTTGTGTTGTTAATACTGATAGACTTTAACACAAATTAAAACACATATGAATATTAAAACAGGTGACTGAGGGTTGACAGTTGGATATTAATTCATTAATTCAGTTTCATTAAAGTCCAGCTGTTTCCTCCCTGTGAGGAGGAGTCAATGCAAAACTCAGATATCTTCCACCTCTACTTATCTGACTGCAGAGAGGAGGACAGAGAACAGTGGACACACAGTTTAACATGATGGACTATAGGACAGGACTGCTGCTTTTAACTATCTGCTGGGCAGGTGAAGATTTGACCTGATCTTGAAGTGACATAGCTCTTAATTGTGTGACTGACATATTTCACACTTTTGTTTTATCTTGACAGGTGTTGATGGTCAGACTCTGACAGAATCTGAACCAGTGACTAAAAGGCCTGGAGAATCTCACAGACTGACCTGTACAGCCTCTGGATTTTCGCTTAGTGGCTACTGGATGTACTGGGTCAGACAGGCCCCTGGAAAAGGACTGGAGTGGGTTGCTACTATCAGTGATGGCAGTAGCTACATCTACTACTCTCAGTCAGTCAAAGGCCGGTTCACCATCTCCAGAGACAACAGCAGACAGCAGCTGTATCTGCAGATGAACAGTCTGAAGACTGAAGATTCTGCTGTTTATTATTGTGCTCGAGACACACAGTGACTGGAGTTGGTTGAGCAGCTGTACAAAAACCTACACCACTTCTTTAAGGCTGGCAGAGCCAAAGCATGAAATACTTTTAAAAGTGAAAGTGCTGATAGTGAGAGATAGAAATAAATAACGTTATTGGCAGTTTGTCCCTGATATATGTTCTATATTTTATTGGTGTAAGTGAACTGCCAGACATATCAATGATTTCCCACAGTTATATGACTATTTCTCTGCAGCTTTGCAACACTGTGATCCCTTTACATGGATACATTCATCCCTACAGACACCAGACGACATATGATGTTATAGCAGCTTCTGGTAGATACATTAAACCTGACAGAAAAAAAGACACCTGTCTGTAATTAGTGTGCTGGCAAAATATTTAGTATAAGTCTTAGTCTTATTTAGTAACAAGTCTCACCATGTCAGAGTCTTTTCAGAGCTCTTTTTAACATCAGAATATCAGACAGTTTTATATTTTCTCTTTGAGGCCATCCACTTCTGTGAGATTGTATCAGACACATGGACACAAAGGCTGGTTTATCTCTAATACTCATGGTTGTGTTTTTTACTCACTGATCAGTCTGTGTTATATGTAAAACTACAAGTCATAAATTATCACTGATTGTTCCACAACTCACCCCAAATGAACTGCATGTGAAGAAATTATAGTTATATTATAGTTCTGTACTCAGTGATCTCTGTCATTGTGTCTTGTTCAGCCACTAATGATGTCAAAATAAAAAAGCACTGTGAGGAGGAGTCCATGCAAATCTTCATCTCCTCCATCTTTATTTATCTCACTGCAGACTGAAGAAGAGAGACCAAACCACTGACCAGACATACAACACATTTCCACCATGACTTCAGCTACATGTATAATGTTTCTGATGCTATCATGGATTTCTGGTGAATACATACTTCTGCACTCCTCCTGTTCTTTGAAAAGGTTCATATTTCAGCTCTGTGATGATAACACTACTTTTCTCTCCAGGTGTTTGCAGTCAGACTCTGACTGAGTCTGAACCAGTGGGAAAGCGCCCTGGAGAATCCCACAAACTCACCTGTACATATGCAGGAATATCAGATGATGATGCTGATATCGCCTGGATCAGACAAGCTGAAGGAAAAGGACTGGAGTGGGTTGCCTTCATTTCTGCTCCGAGTGGAGCCACTAAAGCTTATTCCACGTCAGTCAAGAATCGCTTCACCATTTCCAGAGACAACAACATGGACCAGGTGTATCTGCAGATGAACAGCTTGACGGCTGAAGATTCTGCTGTTTATTATTGTGCTCGAGAGCCACAGTGACACAGGAAGCCACAGAGCTGTACAAAAACTCAACATGCCAAACTAAGTCAATACTAGGCGTTCTGCTTTTCACTTTCACAGAATCAGCTTCAGTTCAACAACTTCAACACACTCAGAGAAACACAGTCTCAATAAAACCTCCTCATTCAGACAATTTTTATTGCAGCTCTGGTGTTCTCCAATATGTAGTTGAGACTGGGAACATTAAATATTCCTGTCACCTAAGTGTAACTGTCACTCTGAAATGTTTAAAGTTTTGTGAAGAATAAGAATATTAGGCTTTAAGTTATTAATTCAATAGATATTTTTTTCTTTACATGTCAAAACAAAGGTTCATAACTCACAGCTCTGACTACATGTGACAGGACAGTTCATCCTTCTTTTATAGCCTGTCAGTGTCCTTCTCTATGCAAAGTGAACTTGCTCACAGTCTGCTATAAAGACTTGATATCATGCTGTCAGCTGCAGCAGAAGAAGAGAAGCTCCCATCAGATCACCTTCAATACCAACCATGTTCTCTGTAGCTCTGCTGCTGCTGCTGGCTGCTGGATCCTGTGAGTCTCACTGAGGCAGAGACACTGACAGTATGATCACAGCACACTGACTGTTCACTCTTATTACACTCATTCAAAATTCAACATGTTTTCCTCCACAGGTGTGAAGTGTGAACAGTTGACACAGCCAGCCTCTGTGACTGTGCAGCCAGGTCAACGTCTGACCATCACCTGTCAGGTCTCTTATTCTGTGAGCAGCTACTGGACACATTGGATCAGACAGCCTGCAGGGAAAGGACTGGAGTGGATTGGAAGCGCACGTGTTGGATACGACACATATTACAAAGATTCACTGAAAAACAAGTTCAGTATCAGCTTAGACTCTTCTAGCAAGACAGCGACTCTAAACGGACAGAATGTGCAGCCTGAAGACACTGCTGTGTATTACTGTGCCAGAGACACACAGTGACACAAAGCATCAGTAGACCTGAACAAAAACCCCTCAGTGCCTGAACACTTGTAACATGAAGCCACCAGAGGAGGAGCCCTCAGACCACTAATGATTTCAACACCAGCTCACTGTTACAGTACAGAGAGAAACACACTTTAGATTTTATAAATGGTTCTTATTTAAATCATTTTACATATTCTGACATCACAGTCACAAGAACTGATGCAGCATTATATGTATAAATAACCTTTTAAGTGATGACAAATTAAGGTCACAACTTAACTTAGTTTTAAAGCTCATCATCTTACTATAGTAGAAATGGATCAGTCAGAAGTCAGTTTTCTTCCATAATATCATCATTTTTAGTTATTTTCCGTTGATATTAGAATTATAACTTCATTTATATTGTAAACTTGTTGCATGTCATGGTTTACTTGCTGTCTTGACAGGTGTTGATGGTCAGACTCTGATTCAGTCTGAACCAGTGGTTAAAAGGCCTGCAGGCCTATTCATAAATTACAAAAAAAACACCCAAGCAGTCCAATCAGCTGTATCCTTACTGTGCTGAGGAGTCAATACAAAACCCTGTTTATAGAATTCACTAATAGAGGCCATTTCTTGTTCATGGTAGACAGAAGAAAAGTTATGCATTTAATGCATCTGTGTAGATGTCATCTGACTTCCACTGCAGCCAACATCAGTATAGAAGAGAGTTAGATAGGCTTGATTTTCCCTGAATACAAGATGTATATGACATGTTTTAATAATTTACTTTTGTGTATTGTGATGCCCAGAGAGGATGGGGCGAAATGTGCCCTGTTACCATGTAATGGGATGGAAAATAACATCTGATAACTTCATTATAACTTAAACAGTAGCTCTGCCTCTTCACAAATACAAAACAAACTATGTAAATAACTTTTTTGTTATTAACCAAAAAGCTCTTCATTGCACCATTAGTTAAAGATTGTCGTTGTCCCGTTATCTTCCATTGGAGCAGAAATTAGTTGCCAGGATATTAATATTTTACAGTTTCCCGTGTCGTTCTTGTAGAGATACTCTACTTATGGAAATGTATGTGTGTCACATGTTACTATTCATGGTGAGAAACTTAAATCTGCTTTACTGACTTTATAAATGTGCAACCTGTGATTATTAAGGTTTGACTGATAATGATTGTTTCTTTACTTACAGGAGTTTGGAGTGAGATCAAACTGGACCAGTCTTCCTCTGAGGTGAAAAGACCTGGAGAGACAGTGAAGATGTCATGTATCATTTCTGGTTATACCATGACAAGTTATGGTATGAACTGGATACGACAGAGGCCAGGGGAAGGTTTGGAGTGGATTGGATGGTTAAACACAAATACAAACACTCCAACCTATGGCAGCTCCTTTCAAAGCCGTTTCAGTTTTACTCAAGATGTGCCCAGCAGCACTCAGTACCTCGAGGTCAAGAGCCTGACAGCAGAAGATTCTGCTGTTTACTTCTGTGCTCGATTAAGCACAGTGACTGAAGACAGTGGAACAGCTGCACAAAAACCTCCACAGACAACAAACAGCAATGTGATCTTAATGACATCAGAGTTTTCTCACGACCTACAAAAGCACTTTGATATATCCACATTAGATTAGATTGTTCCTCTGAATATCACCCCCTCAATAAAAAAACCACAAGTAAAGCATGTCTGAACAATGTTTGATCACAGAAATTGGCTGGATCTGAAGATAAATAGAAATCTGAAATGTTCACAATCCAAAACATGTTGAAAACATGTGGCCATTTACCATTTAAGTTTTTTTCTGTTTAATCCTGCAAACCAGAAGCATCAGTACTATATATTCAGACATGCATTTGTATCATGAAACAAAATTAACACTTGAATATTTTCTGTAAATGCAGGACATTTGGAAAATGTTACATGTCAGTGTGTAATGAATTAAATTATCACAAGTGATTTGTTGTCACTCTGCAGATATAATAACACTGAATAGACTCTTCTATTGGCTCCAGTCAGACCAACACTGATGCTTCATATGTTTGATTCTATGCAAACTCAGTGAGCTTCCTTGTTACTCAGCTATAAAAACATCACATCAGGCTGTCAGTGGAGTTCACAGCACGTCACTTTCAACATAAACCATGTTCTCTGTAGCTCTGCTGCTGCTGTTGGCAGCTGGATGTGAGTCTCTCTGGATTTGTCAAAGTCAACACTTCTTCTTTTGCTCTATAACTTCTAAAATTGTTACATTTTCTTTTATTTAACAGGTGTGAAGTGTGAACAGTTGACACAGCCAGCCTCTGTGACTGTGCAGCCAGGTCAACGTCTGACCATCACCTGTCAGGTCTCTTATTCTGTTAGTAGTGACTGGACACATTGGATCAGACAGCCTGCAGGGAAAGGACTGGAGTGGATTGGACAAGCAGCTGGATCCAGCACATACTACAAAGATTCACTTAAGAACAAGTTCAGTATCAGCTTAGACTCTTCCAGCAACACAGTGACTCTAAACGGACAGAATGTGCAGCCTGAAGACACTGCTGTGTATTACTGTGCCAGAGAGACACACAGTGACACAAAGCATCAGTAGACCTGAACAAAAACCCCTCAGTGCCTGAACACTTGTAACATGAAGCCACCAGAGGAGGAGCCCTCAGACCACTAATGATTTCAACACCAGCTCACTATTACAGTACAGAGAGAAACACACTTTAGATTTTATAAACGGTTCTTATTTAAATCATTTTAGATATTCTGACATCACAGTCACAAGAACTGACGCAGCATTATATGTATAAATAACCTTTTAAGTGATGAGAAATTAAGGTCACAAAGTAACTTAGTTTTAAAGCTCATCATCCAGCAATAGTAGAAATGGATCAGTCAAAAGTCAGTTTTCTTCCATAATATCATTATTTTAAGTTGATATTAGAATTATAACTGTGTTAGTGACTGGCTCAGTATTTAGCCAACTTCATAGCAGTGTTAATTATTCAAAATACAGAAAATTCTAAATTGTGTTTGTCAGATATATAAGTTCCACCTTCTCTTTGTGTGTGATGAAGAACAACACGTGAACATTTTGTCTTCATTTTGATTCATTTAAACAAACAGTAAACAGAACAGAAACACAGCAAACGAATTACAAGTGTTGGATGTCAGAATTTCCCTCAAAGAAATGTTTAAAGAATTCTGTTCTCTTTACGGTGCGCAAAATCAAAACAAAAATTAACCAACCTGCAGGAGAAACATTGAGATGATTTTTTATAAAAAGATAAAAAATAAATAAAAAATATGTCTGACACAGTAAATCCATATAATAAAATACATTTTGGGGAGAGATTAAACAGAAGACACTCCACATTTAAAAAGGAGGAGTCAATGCAAAACTCAGATATCTTCCACCTCTACTTATCTGACTGCAGAGAGGAGGACAGAGAACAGTGGACACACAGTTTAACATGATGGACTATAGGACAGGACTGCTGCTTTTAACTATCTGCTGGGCAGGTGAGGATTTGTATTGATTACTAAATTAGGTTTTCTTTTAGGTTGTAAATTTGTTGCATGTCATGGTTTTCTTGCTGTCTTGACAGGTGTTGATGGTCAGACTCTGACAGAATCTGAACCAGTGACTAAAAGGCCTGGAGAATCTCACAGACTGACCTGTACAGCCTCTGGATTAGACATCAGTGGTTCTTGGATGAACTGGGTCAGACAGGCTCCTGGAAAAGGACTGGAGTGGGTTGCCATGATCAGATATGACAGTTCTGAGATCTACTACTCTCAGTCAGTCAAAGGCCAGTTCACCATCTCCAGAGACAACAGCAGACAGCAGCTGTATCTGCAGATGAACAGTCTGAAGACTGAAGATTCTGCTGTTTATTATTGTGCTCGAGACACACAGTGACTGGAGTTGGTTGAGCAGCTGTACAAAAACCTGCAGTATCTTCCAGGCTGCACAAGCATTGAGAATTTGTAATGTAGGCTATTTGTTCATATTATTAGTATTAATATTATTAACATTAAATTTACATTACATCATGTTTCAGTTTTCATATTTTTATATTATGTCTTATAACATCCCATAATTTCTGTCCCTGTATTATAAAGACCTGAAAACTGAAAAATATTATTTTGAAACCTAAAAGAAACCACAGTAAAGAACACTAGCTCATGAACTAAAGCTTAATAATTTGTATAGAGAGGTTTTTCATATTCAAATTGTGTTAATATAATAATCAAAGAATTATTATTGTTGTCTGCAGAGAAATATCCAGAAAAGATGTGAGACAATACTGACAGTTTGTTGCAATAAAGGAATGTGCATATATATGTGACACAACCACACAGATGAAGGTAATCAGAGTTGATTAACACAAAAAGCAACTCAGAAATGTAAAAACTACCTAAGTTTTCACCATCATTGAAATATTTATTTTACTGCAGTTTGTGAAACATTTCAGTTCCTGAGCAGCTGTTTTCCAACAACTACAAACACTGAAACTGTTAAAAAGAATTTATTCAAACCAGCCGCATCAGACTGAAGTTTTTATACTATTTAATTGACATGATTCTGGCTGCTGTCACTTTATGTCTGTGTACAGCAAATACAGTAATCATGTCAGTACAGTAAGTGAACCAGTAAATGAATTAATAAATGCAGTAAGTAGATGGTACAAAATATTGACAGTAAAACAAAGTTAGCAATGGTTGCATGCAAATGCTGGAATATGGATCAAATGTAAAGCAGAGTTGATTTGTTGTCACTCTGCAGATATAATAACACTGAACAGACTCTTCTATTGGCTCCAGTCAGACCAACATTGATGCTTCATATGTTTGATTCTATGCAAACTCAGTGAGCTTCCTTGTTACTCAGCTATAAAAACATCACATCAGGCTGTCAGTGGAGTTCACAGCACGTCAGTTTCAACATAAACCATGTTCTCTGTAGCTCTGCTGCTGCTGTTGGCAGCTGGATGTGAGTCTCTCTGGATTTGTCAAAGTCAACACTTCTTCTTTTCTTAATTTCATCATTTGTTACAAAACGTTTTCTCTTTTTAACAGGTGTGAAGTGTGAACAGTTGACACAGCCAGCCTCTGTGACTGTGCAGCCAGGTCAACGTCTGACCATCACCTGTCAGGTCTCTTATTCTCTCAGCAGCTACTACACACATTGGATCAGACAGCCTGCAGGGAAAGGACTGGAGTGGATTGGAATGGCAGCTTCTGGATACACAACATATTACAAAGATTCACTGAAGAACAAGTTCAGTATCAGCTTAGACTCTTCCACGAAAACAGTGACTCTAAACGGACAGAATGTGCAGCCTGAAGACACTGCTGTGTATTACTGTGCCAAAGACACACACTGGTTCAAAGAAGCAGAGAGGCTGAACAAAAACTCCACAGACATTTTTTTCACAAAGACCTACAGGTGACAGTCGAAGATAAGACTTGGCACAACACAAACTAAGACACTATGAAAGACACAGCAGATGTTGTGGTTTGTTACATCCTGTTTTTCAATGTAATTGTTCATAATGTTCCCATTATTGATTTTTAACAGTGTTGAGAATATATTTGGACAATATATCCAGGATATGGATGGTTAAACAAATGCTGCCAAAGAGAATGATAAATACCTCTAATCTGAATATAAATAAAAGTTACAGTTGAATAACTTGAAAAGAATCTGCATTATTAAAAATATATATGCTCAAGATGTAAAAGAATGATATAACTCACAGTGATGTGATGACAAAACCATTGACTGTATATGTATCTCTATAAACTGTCTGTGTACAAAACATTATACAAATGTTCTCCTTTCACTCACTGAGACTATGAAACATAGAAATATTTCATTTCTATGCTGCGAACAAAATGGGATTTTCTGTTTATTTGGTTTAACCACTGTGAAAAATGCTTATAATGGTGGGGAAACCAGTGATTTTTAGAAACTGCATTCACATTTCGAAAAAACAAACAAACTCCACAACATGCTGCATTTTACAGTGGATTCCATTTTGATTATCAAATTATTCCATCCATGTTTTCTGAATCACAAAAATCATATGACATCAGAGTTGAGGAACAACACCTCCAGTCAGCTGATTTACTATCATCACTACTGTATGTAAATCAGCCTCCTTGTGTGTTGCCTCATAAAGAAGTGAAGTGTGTGTGTGTCAGTGAGAGGACAGAAGAGCTCACATCAGTTCAGCTTCAACATCAACCATGTTCTCTGTAGCTCTGATACTGCTGCTGGCAGCTGGATCCTGTGAGGAGCTTTCAGTGGATTCACACTAATAAACACATTAGAAACACTGAATAGTCAGATGAATGATGGAGATAATGTTGATTTGTGTTTCCACAGGTGTGAACAGTATTGATCTCATCCAGCCAGACTCAATGGTTGTGCAGCCTGGACAGTCTTTGACCATCACCTGTCAGGTCTCTGGTTATTCTTTGACTGATAACAGCTATGCAACAGGTTGGATCAGACAGCGTGCAGGAAAACCAATGGACTGGATTTGTCATCAGTGGGGAACAAGTGGCCTTCGTCAAAATGATGCTCTGAAGAACAAGTTCAGCTACAGCAGAGACACTTCTGCCAGCAGAGTGACATTAACAGGACAGAATCTGCAGCCTGAAGACACAGCTGTGTATTACTGTGTGCGTTTGAGCGACACAGTGATACAAACCACCAACAGACCTGCACAAATACCCAGCAACCATGTGACTCAACATGGTGATAATAGGAGATATAACTAAGGAGAGTCATGGGCAGTTTGTCACTGAAATAGCTTATTTTAAAATGTGTATCTATGTTGAAGAAGAAAAATAATTTTAATGAATTAAAGTAATGTAACTAAAGTCAATTAAAAAATGTCTCCCTCTAATAAACTAAACATGACCGTGTTAGGAAAGTTTTCAGTTGTTTAGTATTTCACATTTTGCCTGTTCTTGAAAAAAAAAAACATATTCTATTTTAAAATATATCAGTGTTCCATGTTCCCTTTTTAAACCTATAGGAAACTCTTCTTTCTTAGTACAAAGACACCATCAGCAACTCTCCTAATTTGTAGCTGAACAACTGGTGTAGTTTTACACCTGTGTCTTCTCACTCTAAGCTCCTCCAGAAGTCTCCTCTCCTCACCTTTCCTCTGAAAGGTTACTTTCCTGTTCTATGAAAAGAGAGAGGCAATAACATCTGCTCCTCCAAAAACTTAAGACAATACAAGAAAATCAACATTTTCATTTCCACTGAAACAATAGTATATTAAAAACGTTCCTCAATTGAATATACTGTTAGAAAATTGCATCTTGTCCATCTCTTTAGCACCTAAACTACTAATTTACAATACAGATAGTTACCAGGTGTTTGGTGTTTTGACATTTCCCCTGCTAATAAAAGATAGTCAAGTCAGATATGAACAATTCTTACCAGAGCATCTTAATGAAACACGTCTCTCACCATCTCTGAAGTCACTGTCGGCCTGCTGGCCTCACCACAGTGCTGTAACGTTACGTTACATTAAGCAGTAGCGCTTCTGTAGATTTTTAATCCCAGTAACGTTATATCAAGTGAAGTGATATCCATTGTTATCCTGAGGAAGCCTTTGCTGTGGACAGATAATGTCTGCGGTGGGTGACAGACTCGACATCATCATGTAGCTTGTATCCAAGTACCGTAGCTGTAAAACGTTTAGCTGCCTGACAGCCAGTGACTCCACTGTAGAAGACAGTTGCATGTTTCCTATACCGCTCAATAGTTTTGTCAAGTTGCAGTCTAACAGTCGCTTGGCTAAACTCCTTCGTTGTCGCCTTGGCGCTGTAGCTATGTGCCAATACAGGCAGGAAATGTTTTGGGCTGCAGGGCTGACTTTCCCAAAACATGATCCTTCGCAGCAACGTTCTTCTTTGTGGCTTAGAAAAACTACACATCAAAAAAGAAAAGCACCTGGAGCCCTCTAGCGTCCCCACTCAGTCATCTACAGCCAGGACGGACTCAGAGTACAGACGACACTAGTGCGCATGCGTCAAGGTCAACAATCACAGTCCCGAAAACGCCGTTTCTATAGAACTTGCTAAAATATCTGAAATTAACCATCATCCTTACTTTTTACCTCTGCGTGGCTTTTTAGCCCTTTTTCTGCCTTCAGCTGACACCAATGATCAAGAGCTGAACCGATGTTGATTCTGGTTTTGCTTCTCTGTTGGTCGGCTAGAATTTGCGACGGATAGCGCTGGGACGACGCCATACCTCTGCAGCTAAACACCTGGCAACTACGGTGGCCGAGACCCGCCATAGCTGCAAATAAAAAAAACGCTGCAAATAAAAAGAAACGCCGCGATACAAATGAAAAAAGCATTGACGCAAATAAAAAAAGCAACGATGCAAATAAAAAAGCCACAACGGAAGTGAATTACCGGGGACTATTATTGCCGATGCACATGTTTTTTTTATGTGAAAGAAGAAGAAGAAGAAGAAGAGAGAGGAAAGTAACAAGAAGACGAAAAAGAAAAAGAAAAACAAACGAAAAACTAAGTGTGTTATATATGGTTAGGCCATGTAGCCCCAGGTTTGATATGAAGCTGAACTGGAAGATGCTGGTGTTCCTCCATCTGTATAGTATAGGCGAATTCGGTGATCGATTTGTGTATGCCGCCATCTTGCGGCGGCGCCATTGCTGCGGTGACATGTGTCAGTCATCAATTCATGATGCTGTCATTGTGAAGTGACTCTCTACAATGACAGCATCATGAATAGCGGGGTTGATGTTAGACAGTGGCCTCCAGTAACTGATGAAGGTATCTTAAATGAGTTCCGATATTAATTTAGAAATTTAATCTGTTTGAGCGATAAGCAGGAAAGATTAGAGTAATAGGGAGATAATAGACTGTATCATTAAACACTGTGTAATATAACGTTAGTATACATTACGTGTGCTGACATTAGCAAGCTAGCAGTGTGACATTTAATCATTATGGAGAGGCTGCGTGACCATCACATCATATTGAAGGTGATCAATATTGATCGCCTTCAATATGATGTGATGGTCGTCTAAAAGGTGATGTAAAATTTGCCCGACCCATCCGGAGCTCAGGTAATTTTGACCCTCAATCAGAAACCTGTAATTGCCGTTTTTCTGGTTATCGGAGGCCACGTGATCAATAAAATATTCTTGAATACCTAAAACAAAACACAAACACGTGTTGTTATTGTTGTTGTCTTTAGTCACGTACCCTGTCCATAATGATTAAATGTCACGCTGCTAGCTTGCTAACGTCAGCACATGTAACGTATGCTAACGTTATATTACACAGTGTCTATTGTCTCCCTATTACTCTAATCTTTCCTGCTTATCGCTCAAACAATTGCTGCCATTGCTGACGACCGCAGCAATGGCGCTGCCGCAAGATGGCGGCATACACAAATCACTCGCCGAATTCGTCTATAGTATACAGTTAGAGAGACACCAGCATCCTCCAGTTCAGCTTCATATCAAACCTGGGGCTACATGGCCTAACCATATATAACACACTTAGTTTTTCGTTTGTTTTTCTCTTTATTTTTCGTCTTCTTCTTACGTTTCTCTCTTCTTCTTCTTCTTTCACATAAAAAAAACATGTGCATCGGCAATAATAGTCCCCGGTAATCCATTTCCGTTGTGGCTTTTTTATTTGCATCGTTGCTTTTTTATTTGCATCGCGGCGTTTCTGTTTAATTTGCAGCGTTTTTTTTTTATTTGCAGCAATGGCGGGTCTCGGCCACCGTAGTGCCCCTATTTCTACACCTCTCTAGACCTTCTATGTATGTATTTTTATTTTTTTTTTAATATTCGTTTTGATGAAACAGCTATACTTATGACCTTTGATATGAACATTAGAGGAACACATCATGGAGCTGAAATATGATACGGCTTCATCATTTGGACTCCTTCACCTCAGCTGACACATTCAACAGCACACAGGTTTTTGTATCACTCTTTCTCACCGTGGGAGGTGACTGGATCTTTGGCTCAGGAACTAACGTGGTTGTAACAGGTAAGAATAAAGCTTCATTTTCCTTCAGTTGTTTTACTGAACAAGTTGAAAATGTGTTTTTAATCAGTTTGTGCTGCTTTAGGCTTTACATGTTAGTTTTTCATCATTAGTAGAGAATTCTTGCAGCATGCAGCTATTGTTACATAAAAAGCTTCATCATTCCTGAAAAGATGTTTATATCTCACTGCACAACTCAAGTTATTCTTTATTTCTGCAGGAGATTAAACTGATTCATATAGAAAAAGTAGGATTATTGGAAATGTTACATATATACAGTATTTGATCCTCTCAGTGATTCAGCACCATCTCTGCTTTTTATTTAACAACATTATATATGATATTAAACAGTATTTATATATATCAGTAAATGTATTATGGCGAGCACATATTAACAATACTAAATAAATATATTTTAAAGGACACATTTTGATTTATGAAAAATGTTTCTTAAGATGGTAAATAATTATTAAATGAGGACACAAATATATACACTTAATATATAATATATGACAGCAGCTACATTTTGAATATAAATAAATTTGTATTAATATTTAAATTATATTGATTATACTGATATTTGATCAGTTATGATATATGATCATAAACACACAGACAAATACACACAAAATCAAAACTATATATTATGTCCAGTGTCATCTTAAATATATGACAGCAAATATTCTTTGGAGGGTAAATGTTGGCAGATTGTATGCATAAGTAAATACAGCTGATTTAATTTCAAAAGAAAAAAAAAACTATATTAATAATATCATAATCATATTTTTAAAGATGACGACTGTTGTGCACGCTGACATTCTGTGTTAATTGTATGTTAACAAGAAGCTAAAAACTGACATTTAAAAGTTATAAAATGAACTGTTATATGTTGGTAAATGTGAAACCTGTTGTGTTTATATTGTGATCAGTAAAGGGAAATTTGTATTTTATGTGAAGATAAATAATTGTTAATTGTTTATCAAATATTTAATATAAAATTATAAAACTATAAATTCTGTGAAGGAAAATGTCTTTACTATATTATATTATATTATATTATATTATATTATCATACCATATGATATCATATCATATCATATTATATTTTTTATACTTTATTATATTGTAAGTTACTCCGTTTAGGATCAGTATGTTTTCATCTTAATTTTCATATCATAGCAGTTTTTATGTGTATATCACAAGTGATTGTGTGTTGGTAAAACTGTTGAAAATTAATATGAATTGTGGAAAAAAAGATACTATTTATATATCAATTTTTTTTAAATTGGTCAGAGTAAAGTAAACAGTGGTAAATATATTGTTTCTTGTTTTACGTGAAGGTAAATGTGTAGTAAAGTATAATATGTGTATTCATGTACCCGTCAGTTATTTAAAATACAGGAAAACTATTCCCTTTTTATTGGAGGTAAAAGTGACACTTTCTTATATAATAATAATTCTTGTTAAATTAGAGTGACTGAAGTTTGTCCATTAAAGTAAAGAACAGTTTCTTTAGTGTCCATAGAAGACATGCTGACAGTAGCTGCTCAGTGTGTTTGATATGAAGGTGAATCCAGTATATGTAGTGAACTTTGTGCTGTATTGATGAGTAGTTTAGTGATCAGAGTCCATGTAGTTTCCAGGATCAGACTGAATGCAGTGCAGTGCTGTAAGCTGCTGCTGACTGTGTGAATGTGTGTCTGTGCTGCTTGTTGCTGCTGTCAAACTTCAGATGAGCAGGTAGTGAAGCCCGTGGTGAGCGTGTACCCAGCAGCATCAGTGCCCACCTGGGGGGGAAGAGCTCCCTGCTGTGTCTGGCCTCAGGCATGTTTCCTACTCGGGTCCACTTCTCCTGGAAAAGACAAGAGGAGAATGGACCTCTGCTCCCTGCTGAGGGAGAGCAGCTGGTGCTCAGAGAGTTGGGACGCACCGCCTCCATCTTGCTGATCCATCAGCAAGAGAACAGCACATAAATACCGCTGCTCCGTCCAGCACCATGGGGCCACAGTGGAGGCCCAAACAGAACAAGGTAATGAAGGCTTGGTGACTGTGTTCAGCAGTGATTCAGCTTCATGTGGAGACGCTGTCAAGAGAGCAGAGGAGCAGAGGACTGACATTCTCACTGACACTCCAAACATTTCACTCCTTTTCTCTTTCAGAGGTTCCAGCTCCAGCAGCCTCCTGTCCTCCAGAGAGAGAGCCAACAGACCTGCCAGCTCTGCAGCAAGCTGACTGTAAGATCACCTGCTGCCTCTCCTTCAATGCCAATCTTTCCTTTTACACTTCAGCATTTAAAGTCACTGTCCTGGCTCCACACCTAAAAAGCTTGCTGGGGCCCTGACTTGTTCGATTTGATACGGACCTTTGAGCTTTAATTCAAATTGTAGCCGACCCCTGTCTTCATGTAAAGCTGGTTGTCCCGTCTGAAAAAGTCCAAGTTATACTGATCAACATCTGTGTGTGTGTGTGTGTGTGTGTGTGTGTGTGTGTCAGTGTCAGTGTCAGTGTCCTTCCAGTCTCAGTGCAGGGTGAAGCTGCTCTGTGTGCTGTACACAGTGCTGATAGTGAAGAGTCTGGCGTACTACTGTGGACTCTCTCTGCTGATGATCCTCAGAAACAAGGGACCGTCCACCAACTGCACACATGCTGACTGACTGTTTTCCGTTCGCCTTTTCTCTCCATCAAATCTCATCAATTCATCTCATTTATCACTTTGATCAATGTTAACAAATATCACTTATGATGTCTTGTGCTTGGTTGTAAATTTTATCTTTTTATGCACAAGCTAGATAGAGTCATCCTCAACATATAAAAACATACACACACATATATATATTTGCAAGCTTAAATTCTGTGTTGTGTTATTTCAATACTTCAGTTTGTTTCCACTTTTAAATTTGACTTGTATAATGACAGAAATTTAATCTGAATCATGAGCTGTCTGTCAGATATTTTATTGTTTATAGTATTGCTTCTGTTCTTGTGCTTCTTTTTAATACATTCCGCAGAGTGTGGCAGGTTTGTCAAATTCTTTCTGTGTCACATTCTCAATAAACTGAAAAATCAAAGTGTCTGTGTTTATAAACCTCTTTGTTTTTATGGATTCCAGTTTGGCTTCACAGCAAATAATCAGAAACAGAATCAGCTTCATTGGCCGCGTATGTTGACACCTACAAGTCATTTGACTCTGGTTGTAAGTAGCTCTGAATATACTTTCACACAGCGCCAAGAACACATGTACAGGAAGATATGAATATAAGCATGCAGCTAAACAAGGACAACAAAGCTAAACAAAGAACAGCAAATATATACACACAGCTATTATATACAAGTCAGTAGGTGTGGGTGTTCCACTAGGTTCAGTGCTGAGCCCGTTTTTCAAAGCGAGCTGCTTTGAAGCTACAACTGCTATAAAATGATCACACAGCAGCTTCATCAGTCGGCCTCAGGTCTGAATGTTGCTGAAATAATGGAGCTGTTTGTTTTTATCAATCAATAAAATGTCATTTAACTATTACAGTTTTATCAAGATGAAATGGATTGGTATTGTTACTGATTAGACGGGAATTAAGATTTATATTTATGAACACATTTCAAAAACAGAATCACAAAATGCTTCACAAAGAAATACAAAAGTTAGACATGCAGAAAACACATTTGTGATGGAGTCATGTATGAAGAGTACTTATTTAAAAATGTCAGATAATGAAGAGATGAATTTGAACTTGTTTTTGCACTGACGTGTTAAAAATGTATGCACACTATGATCCTGAGGTGAACCAACATGGCCGCTCGAGTTCTGCTTCAGAAACAGATAGAGATGTTTTTTTGAGGGGGTGAAACAACAAGATGACTTGTTTGTCTCCGTGGTTTGTGTTTCTGTCTGAGTGGTTTGTGATCTGTGGCTCTGATCAATGATAACAGATGCAACACTTATTTTTGGAAATGTTGTGGTGGAAGAGTCAGTGCTTAAAATCCTCTCATGCTGGTTTAAACACTCTGAAACTTCAAACCCATCTGAAATTGTATTTACAAGATAATACAAGAATTGTTGTTGCTGTTTTGAACCGTAGTCTAGTTCTTATTCCCATGTGAACACTGTAGTGAGTGACGGAAGTTCCTGGAATCTGGATTCTTTAAGCAGAGTGGATGGTTGTAACTGTCATTGTGTTCTTACTGTGAGAAAGGCTGCAGAGCAGAAACCCACACAGCCCGTCTGCTGCAGGAGAGGAAGTGTTGATGGGCTGTCAACAGTTTTTTTATGAGTTCTAATAACCACTGAGAACAGATTCATATCTGCTGCTGTACACACTCATCAACTGCTCTCACTCTCTGTGGCTGTTTGTCTTTTCTCTTGTTGTCTGGAAGCCTTTTTTCCACTGAGCCCTCCACCCACACACAGCTGAAGTGAGCCCAGAGAGCCCTATGCTATAAAGAAGTCTTCAGACATAGATATACCTGTTAGAATCTGGCTCACAATATTCACATCTATAATCAAACTGACATTACTGTATGGTAGTGAAGTGTGGGCTCCTCTTGTAAATCAACATCATTTGTCTGTTCAACTATGTGCTTGGAGGAGCGCGGCCATGCAAACAGATTCTTGTTAAGGTTCAGCTAGTCAAAGTGCTTTTTGATCAAATAGTCCAGGAAGTGAGGAGCTTCAGGAGCTAAACTCAGGAAGTCAATCAGCAGCTTTAGTATGTTCCTGTTTGCATTTTCACAGCACAAACAGCTGTGAAATATCACACATTTCAGAGCACAAGCTGTGATGTCATTATTTGCAGTCAGTGATTATTGATGCATATTGACAACATGCTAAATATTGAGTCAGTTTTCTTGTTTGTTACACTGCAGCAAACTGAGAGAGGTCAACCTAACAAACATAGACAGGAAACTCAAAGAAATGAGACTGAATATTAAAATCAACTCTGATGTTCAACTTGTCGTGACAACAACATTCATCCACTCCTTAATGTTCTGAAATGATTCAAGTTAATACTATAGCAACAACAACACCATCTGACAGTGTTTTTATTGGACTCATTTTATTTCTCTATTTCTATGTGTTCATACGTAAAGGCATCAATTATGCAGTGTAGCACTAATATGTATTTTTCCTTTACACAGGAAATGTCACCGCCTTAAATATTTGCTTAAGTTTCTCTGCAGACAAACACTTTTATGTTTAAGAGAGATTTTGAAGGTCAAAATATATTTTTCTTTCCTTTCATAAAAAAACATGCTCATCAAATGTGTTCAATGAAATGATTTACACTTTGTCTGATGTAGAAAATAAAAGTCAAAAATAGTCTAAAGTGAAATGTTTTTATTTCCTTTATTAATTAAAATTTCACAATTCAACTACGTTTATTTTCACACTCTTCATAAACTTGTGGCAGCTTAGGCTCAGGAGTGGGTTATCCATCTATCAGAAGATGGATATGGTTTAATGCCCACCTCCTCCAGTCTGCATGTCAAAGTATCCTTGGGCATAATGCTGAATCCCAAATTGCTCCTGATGGCTGTTTCATCAGAGTATGAGTGCATTTAAGATGAACAGCAGGTGGCACCTTGTATGGTAGCCTCAGCGTGAATGGGTGAATGTGTCATGTAGTGTTTAAGTGCTTTGAGAGAAAACTAGGAAGGTGCTGTGCAAGTACAGGTCTATTCAAAATATTATGGAAGTAATTACAATCATTTTAATTATAAGAGGTTTGTGTATTTTTGAAAATATTTTTTTAAAGATAATGACTCATGTTGCTCCTCCTCTTTTTATTATTTTGATATTGTTCATTCTGACTGAAGTTTCACCACAAGCTATAAACATTTAACACCCAATACTTACAACTGTACTTTTCCCCCAAACATTTTGCATTTTTGAAAATTAATTAATTATATTATGTGTTGTTATGTTCATCATCTCACCAGCACCTAGAATCAACAGCTCATGTTTGATTCAGTTATGTAAATCTGGTGATTTCACAGTCAGTTACCTCTCAAGTCTGTTATTAACAGACTCAGGAACTGAAACATTTAGCACTGTCATGAGAAACTATATAAAATCATTGTGAACATCTGTGATCTGATCTGAGATATTTTAATATGCACTTAAAACTGTATCTTGACACAATATGTCCTTTTAGACCAAATGATAGTGATCACAAGACACGTCTGATTTTATTCTCTAAATGTGGACTTTGAGTTTTTTAAGGCATATGGTCTACTGTGAGTCATCCAGTTTCTTTAAAAAAAGATTTATTGTGTAAGAAAGTACTTTATACTATATTAAATATAAATAAATAAATAAATATGGCCTGCATCCATCACTTGATTTTAGTGAGGCAGTTGGTCAGGGTGCAGAGAGCTGCAGTGATGGTGGATATAGTACATATGTAGAGTGTGACATCATAAGCAGTGAAGTTTAAGTGGACACCATGAAGACAGATGTTATTATAGAGGGGAAACATGTAGAGGACGGACAGGAAAGGACCAAGCACCGAGCCCTGAGGGACACCTGGGACAGAATAGCCATGGTAATGATGCAGTTGTTAATGCTGATGAATTGTTGTCTGTTTGTGAGATATGACTCAAGTGAGGAGAGGGCAGTGCAGCTGATGTGGAGAGAGGATTTGGGTAACTGATATAGTGACAGGGAGGAAGGAAACCTAAGTATGATTTCTTCTCTGAAAGAAACAGGGTTGGGGATCTAAATCTAGAGCATTTAAGACAAATTTAATTGAAATATGTCAGACAAGTCTTAGGCATGCCAGTTTAAGGGGACTGTAAAATGAATATTGCAGCCATCCATCCAGCAAAGCCCACTTATTCTTGGGGGTTGTGGGGTGCTGGAGCTAATCCCAGGTGACACTGGGTGAGAGGCGGGCAACTCCTGACCTTGTCCCAATTACTGGGCTCACTGACATTACATTTTCATCCAACAAAAACTTAATATCAGGTCCAATCTGGCTGCATCTTCTCCGTGAGGAGGAGTCAATGCAAAACTCAGATATCTTCCACCTCTACTTATCTGACTGCAGAGAGGAGGACAGAGAACAGTGGACACACAGTTTAACATGATGGACTATAGGACAGGACTGCTGCTTTTAACTATCTGCTGGGCAGGTGAAGATTTTACCTGCTGTTAATCTGGCATATTACCATTTGTGCTACCAACGTAACCCATGGCATGCATACCTTTTTTGTCTTGACAGGTGTTGATGGTCAGACTCTGACTCAATCTGAACCAGTGATTAAAAGGCCTGGAGAATCTCACAGACTGACCTGTACAGCCTCTGGATTTAACTTTGGTGGCTCCTATATGGCCTGGATCAGACAGGCTGCTGGAAAAGGACTGGAGTGGGTCGCTTATATCAGATATGACAGTGCTCTTATCCACTACTCTCAGTCAGTTCAAGGCAGGTTCACCATCTCCAGAGACAACAGCAGACAGCAGGTGTATCTGCAGATGAACAGTCTGAAGACTGAAGATTCTGCTGTTTATTATTGTGCTCACCACTTCTTTTCGGCTGGCAGAGCCCAAGCATGACATACTTTTGTAGTATTTATATTAATTATTTCATTTTAGTTTTCACATTATTTTTTACATGTTATAAATATAAATACAAGAACACATTACCTTTGTCCCTGTAGTTTATAAAGAAGGAAAATTTATACTAAACATTAAACACATACAAAACAAACAAACTCAAAAACCACTTGTTCATGAAAGGGCCAAAGACAGCACAACAACATGGTACAAACACTTTTCATTTCTACAAATGAAGACACGATGAGTCATAATATGAATGAAAAATAATGTTGCTTTTCCTTCATAAAATCACCAGAGGGCAGTCAGTGTCAAGTTTCTGTCTCTTCTGTGACTTAAAGGAGACACTCAGATCTGCTGTTCTCATTGACCTTAACTGACTGATACTCAAACCATGGAGAGTTCATTTTTCTCTATTGTACATCAATAGGTAGATGAGGGAATTTCTGAAGTTTAATTAAAATAATTTCTGAGAGACGACAGCAGTGATCTACAAAGTATTTTTATGTTAATATTCACAGTATATTCACAATGATAATGCTTATTGCTGTTTACTGCAACATACTGTAGATGAATGTACATAATGTTCTGATACTGAATTGATATCAATACTGTACAATTAAGCATTAGTTGTTTGCAGCAGCAGAAAAGTTGTTTAATTTGGTGTCATAGTTATAATGTTACAATTTAGTGTGTAATGAAATTGAAATCATATTTAATGCAGAAGTGATTCCCAGGCATATTTTTACTGTGCAGATATAATAAGACTGAACAGACTCTTCTATTGGCTCCAGTCAGACCAACATTGATGCTTCATATGTTTGATTCTATGCAAACTCAGTGAGCTTCCTTGTTACTCAGCTATAAAAACATCACATCAGGCTGTCAGTGGAGTTTCAGCACGCAGTCAGTTTCAACATAAACCATGTTCTCTGTAGCTCTGCTGCTGCTGTTGGCAGCTGGATGTGAGTCTCTCTGGATTTGTCAAAGTCAACACTTCTTCTTTTGTTAATTTCATCATTTGTTACAAAACATTTTCTCTTTTTAACAGGTGTGAAGTGTGAACAGTTGACACAGCCAGCCTCTGTGACTGTGCAGCCAGGTCAACGTCTGACCATCACCTGTCAGGTCTCTTATTCTGTTGGTAGCCATCACACACATTGGATCAGACAGCCTGCAGGGAAAGGACTGGAGTGGATTGGAGCAGCACGTGTTGGATACACCACAATTTACAAAGACTCACTGAAGAACAAGTTCAGTATCAGCTTAGACTCTTCCAGCAACACAGTGACTCTAAACGGACAGAATGTGCAGCCTGAAGACACTGCTGTGTATTACTGTGCCAGAGAGCCACAGTGACACAAAGCATCAGTAGACCTGAACAAAAACCCCTCAGTGCCTGAACACTTGTAACATGAAGCCACCAGAGGAGGAGCCCTCAGACCACTAATGATTTCAACACCAGCTCACTGTTACAGTACAGAGAGAAACACACTTTACATTTTAGAAAAAATGTTTTTTAACTTGATTTAATAGCAGCTGTTTTCATCACTTTCAAAACCTGAACTTTTTCATCACTGATACATGAAAGTATTTATTCATGACAAGAATTGATATACACTTTTATAAACTGTCAAACAATAAACTTTTCAAGCAATAAATAAATTCAGCTGAATATTCGTCAGAACTGGTAGTGATTCATTTTGGTTTAATAAAACTGTCCATTAGATTTTTCACAAGAAAAATCTACCCAGTACAAGCTGCATGCCAAACACCAATGAAAACATGTGGAAGTCAGTTTCCCTCGAAAAGAATACATGAAATTCTAATTTTAATGTTGTCAGAAAAAATCTTAACTTAAAAAGGGTTAAAAATTAATCTCAAATGAAGTCTACGTGGTGATTTTCATACCAGTGAGCTGACACCAGTTTTATAAGATTATGAATAACTTTTTTAATTTCATCACCATTAACAATATTCCATTATTAGTGAGTTGCTTTGAAGAAAATCATCTGCCATGTTAAATAAATGTGTTGAAATGTTACAAAGTGACTCACAGTAAAACAGGGACAATAACAGAACAAACTGTTCATTAAAAAGGAGGAGTCAATGCAAAACTCAGATATCTTCCACCTCTACTTATCTGACTGCAGAGAGGAGGACAGAGAACAGTGGACACACAGTTTAACATGATGGACTATAGGACAGGACTGCTGCTTTTAACTATCTGCTGGGCAGGTGAAGATTTTACCTGATCTTGAGCTGACACAGTTGTAAATTGTGTTTTTGACATTTCATGGTTTCCTTGCTGTCTTGACAGGTGTTGATGGTCAGACTCTGACAGAATCTGAACCAGTGACTAAAAGGCCTGGAGAATCTCACAGACTGACTTGTACAGCCTCTGGATTAGACATCAGTGGCTACTGGATGCACTGGGTCAGACAGGCTCCTGGAAAAGGACTGGAGTGGATTGCTGATATCAGCAGTGGCAGTGGTAGCAGCAAGTACTACTCTCAGTCAGTTCAAGGCCGGTTCACCATCTCCAGAGACAACAGCAGACAGCAGGTGTATCTGCAGATGAACAGTCTGAAGACTGAAGATTCTGCTGTTTATTATTGTGCTCGAGACACACAGTGACTGGAGTTGGTTGAGCAGCTGTACAAAAACCTGCAGTATCTTCCAGGCTGCACAAGCATTGAGAATTTGTAATGTAGCCTATTTGTTCATACTATTAGTATTAATATTATTAACATTAAATATACATTACATCATGTTTCAGTTTTCATATTTTTATATTATGTCTTATAACATCCCATCATTTTTGTCCCTGTATTATAAAGACCTGAAAACTGAAAAATATTATTCATAAACCGAAAAGAAACCACAGTGAAGAACACTAGCTCATGAACTAAAGCTTAATAATTTGTATAGAGAGGTTTTTCATATTCAAATTGTGTTAATATAATTATCAAAGAATTATTATTGTGTCTGCAGAGAAATATCCAGAAAAGATGTGAGACAATACTGACAGTTTGTTGCAATAAAGGAATGTGCATATATATGTGACACAACCACACAGATGAAGGTAATCAGTGTTGATTAACACAAAAAGTAACTCAGAAATGTAAAAACTACCAAAGTTTTCACCACCATTGAAATATTTATTTTACTGCAGTTTGTGAAACATTTCAGTTCCTGAGCAGCTGTTTTCCAACAACTACAAACACTGAAACTGTTAAAAAGAATTTATTCAAACCAGCCGCATCAGACTGAAGTTTTTATACTATTTAATTGACATGATTCTGGCTGCTGTCACTTTATGTCTGTGTACAGCAAATACAGTAATCATGTCAGTACAGTAAGTGAACCAGTAAATGAATTAATAAATGCAGTAAGTCGATGATACAAAATATTGAGGGTAAAACAAAGTTAGCAATGGTTGCATGCAAATGCTGGAATATGGATCAAATGTAAAGCAGAGGTGATTTGTTGTCACTCTGCAGATATAATAACACTGAACAGACTCTTCTATTGGCTCCAGTCAGACCAACATTGATGCTTCATATGTTTGATTCTATGCAAACTCAGTGAGCTTCCTTGTTACTCAGCTATAAAAACATCACATCAGGCTGTCAGTGGAGTTCACAGCACGTCAGTTTCAACATAAACCATGTTCTCTGTAGCTCTGCTGCTGCTGTTGGCAGCTGGATGTGAGTCTCTCTGGATTTGTCAAAGTCAACACTTCTTCTTTTGTTAATTTGATCATTTGTTACAAAACGTTTTTTCTTTTTAACAGGTGTGAAGTGTGAACAGTTGACACAGCCAGCCTCTGTGACTGTGCAGCCAGGTCAACATCTGACCATCACCTGTCAGGTCTCTTATTCTGTGGGCAGCTACTACACATATTGGATCAGACAGCCTGCAGGGAAAGGACTGGAGTGGATTGGATATAGTATTGTTGGAGGGAGCACAGCTTACAAAGACTCACTGAAGAACAAGTTCAGTATCAGCTTAGACTCTTCCAGCAACACAGTGACTCTAAACGGACAGAATGTGCAGCCTGAAGACACTGCTGTGTATTACTGTGCCAGAGACACACAGTGACACAAAGCATCAGTAGACCTGAACAAAAACCCCTCAGTGCCTGAACACTTGTAACATGAAGCCACCAGAGGAGGAGCCCTCAGACCACTAATGATTTCAACACCAGCTCACTGTTACAGTTAAAGGAAAAGAGTCTTTAGATTTTATAAACCTTTCTTCATGAACTCTAACAGTTTTTATTAATCTAAATACTCTGACATCACCAGTGATGGAATAAATTCAGCTGATGACTTTTAAAAGCTTGTCATCTATAGTAGAGATGGATCCTCAAACACAGTTTCTCCTTCCCAACATCATTATTAAAAACAAACAAAAATAACACATGCAGTTATTTTAAGAATCATAACTGCATCAGTAACTACATCAACAGTCTTTAGACAACTCAATAGTCAAATTACAGAAAAGTTTGTTTTCATCAACAGTGCAAAGTGTCCAATCCATTTAAAAGTTGTAATGATTGAAACATGTTTTTAAAGACTTTAATAGAAGAATATCCATTTCTGTTTCACCCTTCCATCTACTCTATAGCTGTGCTTGCTCATTCTTGAGGGGTGCAAGGGGCTGCAAACAATCACAGGTAACAATGAGTGAGAGGCGCAGTACAGGTCGCCAATGACAGGACTCAATCACATTCTATTTTCATCAAACAAAAACTGAATGCCAAGAGTAATGTTACTGTACTCTCCCTGTGAGGAGGAGTCAATGCAAAACTCAGATACCTTCCACCTCTACTTATCTGACTGCAGAGAGGAGGACAGAGAACAGTGGACACACAGTTTAACATGATGGACTATAGGACAGGACTGCTGCTTTTAACTATCTGCTGGGCAGGTGAAGATTTTACCTGATCTTGAGCTGACACAGTTCTCATTTGTGTTTCTGACATTTCATGGTTTACTTGCTGTCTTGACAGGTGCTGATGGTCAGACTCTGACTGAGTCTGAACCAGTGGGAAAGCGCCCTGGAGAATCACACAAACTCACCTGTACATATGCAGGAATATCAGATAGCAGCGCCGATATCTCCTGGATCAGACAAGCTGAAGGAAAAGGACTGGAGTGGGTTGCCCACATTACTGCTCCGAGTGGAAGCAATAAATATTATTCCATGTCAGTCAAGAATCGCTTCACCATTTCCAGAGACAACAACATGGACCAGGTGTATCTGCAGATGAACAGCTTGACGGCTGAAGATTCTGCTGTTTATTATTGTGCTCGAGAGCCACAGTGACACAGGAAGCCACAGAGCTGTACAAAAACTCAACATGTCAAACTAAGTCAATACTAGGCGTCCTGCTTTTCACTTTCACAGAATCAGCTTCAGTTCAACATCTTCAACACACTCAGAGAAACACAGTCTCAATAAAACCCTCCTCATTCAGACAATTTTTATTTTGTGATTTTTTTTTATTTTGTGAATAACACAAACAGCTGACTTTAAGTTATTCATTTAATGAATGCAAATTGTTTCACATGTCAAAACAAAGGTTCATAACTCACAGCTCTGACTACATGTGACAGGACAGTTCATCCTTCTTTTATAGCCTGTCAGTGTCCTTCTCTATGCAAAGTGAACTTCCTCACAGTCTGCTATAAAGACTTGATATCATGCTGTCAGCTGCAGCAGAAGAAGAGAAGCTCCCATCAGATCACCTTCAATACCAACCATGTTCTCTGTAGCTCTGCTGCTGCTGCTGGCTGCTGGATCCTGTGAGTCTCACTGAGGCAGAGACACTGACAGTATGATCACAGCACACTGACTGTTCACTCTTATTACACTCATTCAATATTCAACATGTTTTCCTCCACAGCTGTGAAGTGTGAACAGTTGACACAGCCAGCCTCTGTGACTGTGCAGCCAGGTCAACGTCTGACCATCACCTGTCAGGTCTCTTATACTCTCAGCAGCTCTCGTACACATTGGATCAGACAGCCTGCAGGGAAAGGACTGGAGTGGATTGGACAGGTGGCTCCTGGATCCACCACACGCCATAAAGATTCACTGAGGAACAAGTTCAGTATCAGCTTCGACTCTTCCACGAAAACAGTGACTCTAAACGGACAGAATGTGCAGCCTGAAGACACTGCTGTGTATTACTGTGCCAGAGACACACAGTGACACAAAGCATCAGTAGACCTGAACAAAAACCCCTCAGTGCCTGAACACTTGTAACATGAAGCCACCAGAGGAGGAGCCCTCAGACCACTAATGATTTCAACACCAGCTCACTGTTACAACCATTTAAATACCTGGAGGTTTCAATCACTGATACATTATTGAATGGAATTTCACAATGAAAACTTAATTACATAATGCATACATTTATTTATTTATTTATTTTTTAAGCATTAAACTTATGAGTAATAAAATAAATTCAGCTGAACTATCTTCAGAAATTTAATTGTGTATTGTAACTATCCTGTAAGTGCAATTTACTGACACTTGGAACTGATAACCTAATATTTTTCATGTCTTTCAAACAGATGTTTGTAATTAAATGAAAAGATATGCCATTTACTTAAATAGTAAGAAAAAATGAACATAACAATCACAGTGTATTCTATGTGGTCTTTTGTCTATGTGTGGAGATTGGCCCAGGTTGATGTTAGATTCTCAATCTGACTTGTTATCATAGTCAGGTCCTGTGGATCAATAGTCTGTTGAGTTATATGTTAATGCTGATTGTTAATATGAAATTTAAATTGACATTTTATATAATTAAAATCCTCCTGGACATCCACCTGTAACAAACTGAGATTCTTGTCCATTTCAGTTGTTTCCTCCCTGTGAGGAGGAGTCAATGCAAAACTCAGATATCTTCCACCTCTACTTATCTGACTGCAGAGAGGAGGACAGAGAACAGTGGACACACAGTTTAACATGATGGACTATAGGACAGGACTGCTGCTTTTAACTATCTGCTGGGCAGGTGAAGATTTTACCTGATCTTCTCTTGACATAGTTCTTAATTGTATTACAACTAAATTCATGTGAAATGTTTTTATATTTCGACAGGTGTTGATGGTCAGACTCTGACAGAATCTGAACCAGTGACTAAAAGGCCTGGAGAATCTCACAGACTGACCTGTACAGCCTCTGGATATAACTTTGGTGGCCACAGCATGCACTGGGTCAGACAGGCTCCTGGAAAAGGACTGGAGTGGGTCGCTTATGTCAGATATGACAGTGGCAGCATCTACTACTCTCAGTCAGTCAAAGGCTGGTTCACCATCTCCAGAGACAACAGCAGACAGCAGGTGTATCTGCAGATGAACAGTCTGAAGACTGAAGATTCTGCTGTTTATTATTGTGCTCGAGACACACAGTGACTGGAGTTGGTTGAGCAGCTGTACAAAAACCTACAGTGTCTTCCAGGCTGCACAAGCATTGAGAATGTATGATTTATTTGGTTATCATTAGTATCAATATCATTTGCATTAAAATACATTACATCATGTTTTTAATTCTTATATTCTGTATTATATGTCTTTTGATATCCTATAGTTTCCATTCGAAACACTTCCTGTATTAAACCATGAATTCATCTTTGTCCCTGCATTATGAAGTCCTGAAAACTGAGGGATGATATTTCTCAACATAAAAGATATAGAGAGGTTTTTCATATTCAAATTATGTTAATATAATAATCAAACAATTACTATTGTGTCTGCAGAGAAATATCCAGAAAAGATGTGAGACAATACTGACAGTTTGTTGCAATAAAGGAATGTGCATATATATGTGACACAACCACACAGATGAAGGTAATCAGTGTTGATTAACACAAAAAGTAACTCAGAAATGTAAAACCTACCAAAGTTTTCACCGCCATTAAAATATTTATTTTACTGCAGTTTGTGAAACATTTCAGTTCCTGAGCAGCTGTTTTCCAACAACTACAAACACTGAAACCGTTAAAAAGAATTTATTCAAACCAGCCGCATCAGACTGAAGTGTTTATTTAATTGACATGATTCTGGCTGCTGTCACTTTATGTCTGTGTACAGCAAATACAGTAATCATGTCAGTACAGTAAGTGAACCAGTAAATGAATTAATAAATCTAATAAGTCGATGATACAAAATATTCAAACAAAGTTAGCAATGGTTGCATGCAAATGCTGGAATATGGATCAAATGTAAAGCAGAGGTGATTTGTTGTCACTCTGCAGATATAGTAACACTGAACAGACTCTTCTATTGGCTCCAGTCAGACCAACATTGATGCTTCATATGTTTGATTCTATGCAAACTCAGTGAGCTTCCTTGTTACTCAGCTATAAAAACATCACATCAGGCTGTCAGTGGAGTTCACAGCACGTCAGTTTCAACATAAACCATGTTCTCTGTAGCTCTGCTGCTGCTGTTGGCAGCTGGATGTGAGTCTCTCTGGATTTGTCAAAGTCAACACTTCTTCTTTTGTAAATTTCATCATTTGTTACAAAACATTTGTTTGTTTTTAACAAGTGTGAAGTGTGAACAGTTGACACAGCCAGCCTCTGTGACTGTGCAGCCAGGTCAACGTCTGACCATCACCTGTCAGGTCTCTTATTCTCTTGGCTATTGGACAGCTTGGATCAGACAGCCTGCAGGGAAAGGACTGGAGTGGATTGGAATGAAAGACACCAGTTCTTCACACTACAAAGATTCACTGAAGAACAAGTTCAGTATCAGCTTAGACTCTTCCAGCAACACAGTGACTCTAAACGGACAGAATGTGCAGCCTGAAGACACTGCTGTGTATTACTGTGCCAGAGAGCCACAGTGACACAAAGCATCAGTAGACCTGAACAAAAACCCCTCAGTGCCTGAACACTTGTAACATGAAGCCACCAGAGGAGGAGCCCTCAGACCACTAATGATTTCAACACCAGCTCACTGTTTCAGGCAGTTTCAAACAGCACAAGCTAAAAGCAGCAACACAGCACACAACATTAAATGCATTCAGTCTTTTTCTCAAAACAAATGAATCAAATTCTGTTCTTATCATTATGATGCAATATTTCAATGTCTGTTTTGACATAATATAAATTCAGGTGACATGACGTGTTTTTTGCTCATCTCAAACCAAGCCTTCAAGGTGATTTTCATACAGCATCAACTAAAACCTTTTCTTTGTTGTTGTTGTTTTGGTGATGATACTATAATAACTTTTATTCATACACAGTAGCAATATTCCATGATTTGTATATTACATCAGAAAAAAGCATCTTTGTGTAAATAAACATGTTTACACATTAGAAAGTGACTTACAGTCAAACAAGGATGATAGTGATATCAGGTAAGAAACAAAATTTTAACACAGATGTCACTGCTATATGTGACATTAAACAGAGGACGCTGTCAGAAAGGAGGAGTCAATGCAAAACTCAGATATCTTCCACCTCTACTTATCTGACTGCAGAGAGGAGGACAGAGAACAGTGGACACACAGTTTAACATGATGGACTATAGGACAGGACTGCTGCTTTTAACTATCTGCTGGGCAGGTGAAGATGATTCATTGATCTTGACTTGACACAGTTCTCATTTGTGTTTCTGACATGTCATGGTTTTCTTTGATGTCTTGACAGGTGTTGATGGTCAGACTCTGACAGAATCTGAACCAGTGATTAAAAGGCCTGGAGAATCTCACAGACTGACCTGTACAGCCTCTGGATTAGACATCAGTGGCTACTATATGCACTGGGTCAGACAGGCTCCTGGAAAAGGACTGGAGTGGGTTGCCGCTATTTACGATAGTAGCAACATCTTCTACTCTCAGTCAGTTCAAGGCCGGTTCACCATCTCCAGAGACAACAGCAGACAGCAGGTGTATCTGCAGATGAACAGTCTGAAGACTGAAGATTCTGCTGTTTATTATTGTGCTCGAGGCACACAGTGACTGGAGTTGGTTGAGCAGCTGTACAAAAACCTACAGTATCTTCCAGGCTGCACAAGCATTGAGAATGTATGATGTATTTGGTTATATCATTAGTATCAATTATATCTACATTAAAATACATTACATCATGTTTTAATTCTTATGTTCTGTATTATATGTGTTTTGATATCCTATAATTTCCATGAGAAACATTTCCTGAATGAAACCATGAATTCATCTTTGTCCCTGCATTATGAAGTCCTGAAAACTGAGGAATGTTATTTCTCAACATGTAACAATATATAGAGAGGTTTTTCATTGTACAGCAAATACAGTAATCATATCAGTACAGTAAGTGAACCAGTAAATGAATTAATAAATGCAGTAAGTAGATGATACAAAATACTGACAGTAAAACAAAGTTAGCAATGGTTGCATGCAAATGCTGGAATATGGATCAAATGTAAAGCAGAGTTGATTTGTTGTCACTCTGCAGATATAATAACACTGAACAGACTCTTCTATTGGCTCCAGTCAGACCAACACTGATGCTTCATATGTTTGATTCTATGCAAACTCAGTGAGCTTCCTTGTTACTCAGCTATAAAAACATCACATCAGGCTGTCAGTGGAGTTCACAGCACGTCACTTTCAACATAAACCATGTTCTCTGTAGCTCTGCTGCTGCTGTTGGCAGCTGGATGTGAGTCTCTCTGGATTTGTCAAAGTCAACACTTCTTCTTTTGTTAATTTGATCATAAATCATATTCTCTTTTTAACAGGTGTGAAGTGTGAACAGTTGACACAGCCAGCCTCTGTGACTGTGCAGCCAGGTCAACGTCTGACCATCACCTGTCAGGTCTCTTATTCTCTTGGCTACTACACAGCTTGGATCAGACAGCCTGCAGGGAAAGGACTGGAGTGGATTGGAAGAGCACGTGTTGGATCCACCACAAATTACAAAGATTCACTGAAGAACAAGTTCAGTATCAGCTTAGACTCTTCCAGCAAGACAGTGACTCTAAACGGACAGAATGTGCAGCCTGAAGACACTGCTGTGTATTACTGTGCCAGAGACACACAGTGACACAAAGCATCAGTAGACCTGAACAAAAACCCCTCAGTGCCTGAACACTTGTAACATGAAGCCACCAGAGGAGGAGCCCTCAGACCACTAATGATTTCAACACCAGCTCACTGTTACAGTACAGAGAGAAACAGACTTCAGATCTTAAATACTCTGATGCTTTAATATCAGTGTCTGTAGATATTACCTTTTAAATTATAGAATAAATTCATACTTGATTTTAAAAGAGTGTGATATAAATACAGTACTATATACCCCTATAAAGTCAGATTCTCTTCCATGATATCTGTTACAAAAAATATACATTGATTATGTGAATCATAACTGCATTAGTGATTGAATCAAAAGTGTTTATCCAACTTCATGGTGATAATAATCATTCAAAATACAGAAAAGTTAGTTTTCATTCACAATCTAAAGCCTCAAGTTTCACCTTCTCTTAAAACACTTGAACATTTTATCCTCATTTCTGATTCATTTAAATAAACTTCAGTCAGCTGATTCACTATCATCACTACTGTATGTAAATCAGCCTCCTTGTGTGTTGCCTCATAAAGAAGTGAAGTGTGTGTGTGTGTGTCAGTGAGAGGACAGAAGAGCTCACATCAGTTCAGCTTCAACATCAACCATGTTCTCTGTAGCTCTGATACTGCTGCTGGCAGCTGGATCCTGTGAGGAGCTTTCAGTGGATTCACACTAATAAACACATTAGAAACACTGAATAGTCAGATGAATGATGGAGATAATGTTGATTTGTGTTTCCACAGGTGTGAACAGTATTGATCTCATCCAGCCAGACTCAATGGTTGTGCAGCCTGGACAGTCTTTGACCATCACCTGTCAGGTCTCTGGTTATACTTTGACTGATAGCAGCTATGCAACAGGTTGGATCAGACAGCGTGAAGGAAAACCAATGGACTGGATTTCTGAAATGTGGGGTGGAGGAAGCTTTTACCAAAATAATGCTCTGAAGAACAAGTTCAGCTACAGCAGAGACACTTCTGCCAGCAGAGTGACATTAACAGGACAGAATGTGCAGCCTGAAGACACTGCTGTGTATTACTGTGCCAGAGACACACAGTGACACAAAGCATCAGTAGACCTGAACAAAAACCCCTCAGTGCCTGAACACTTGTAACATGAAGCCACCAGAGGAGGAGCCCTCAGACCACTAATGGTTTAAACACCAGCTCACTGTTACAGTTAAAGGAAGACAGTCTTTTGATTTTATAAGCCATTCTTCATGAACTCTAACAGTTTTCATTAATCTAAATACTCTGACATCACCAGTGATGGAATAAATTCAGCTGATGACTTTTAAAAACTTGTCATCTATCTAAACACAGTTTCTCCTTCCCAAAACAAACAAAAATAACACATGCAGTTATTTTAAGAATCATAACTGCATCAGTAACTACATCAATAGTCTTTAGACAACTCAATAGTCAAATTACAGAAAAGTTTGTTTTCATCAACAATGCAAAGTGTCCAATCCGTTTAAAAGTTGTAATGATTGAAACATGTTGGTAAAGACTTCAATAGAAGAATATCCATTTCTGTTTCACCCTTCCATCTACCCTATAGCTGTGCTTGCTCATTCTTGAGGGGTGCAAGAGGCTTCAAACAATCACAGGTAACAATGAGTGAGAGGCGCAGTACAGGTCGCCAATGACAGGACTCAATCACATTCTATTTTCATCAAACAAAAACTGAATGCCAAGAGTAATGTAATTGTACTGTCCCTGTGAGGAGGAGTCAATGCAAAACTCAGATATCTTCCACCTCTACTTATCTGACTGCAGAGAGGAGGACAGAGAACAGTGGACACACAGTTTAACATGATGGACTATAGGACAGGACTGCTGCTTTTAACTATCTGCTGGGCAGGTGAAGATTTTACCTCATCTTGAGCTGACATAGTTCTTAATTGTGTTACAACTAAATTCATGTGAATTGTTTGTATATCTTGACAGGTGTTGATAGTCAGACTCTGACAGAATCTGAACCAGTGATTAAAAGGCCTGGAGAATCTCACAGACTGACCTGTACAGCCTCTGGGTTCACATTCAGCAGCTACGCTATGGCCTGGGTCAGACAGGCTCCTGGAAAAGGACTGGAGTGGATTGCTCTTATTGGCACATCTAGTACTCCTATCTATTACTCTCAGTCAGTCCAGGGCAGATTCACCATCTCCAGACATGACTCCAGCAGTAAAGTCTATCTACAGATGAACAGTCTGAAGAGCGAGGACACAGCAGTGTATTACTGTGCCAGAATAGACACAGTGAGAGACAATAATAGGAGACTCATACAAAAACTACTTCCTCTATTTAACCACTGAAAACACTCAGTTGTCTAAGTATCACTTTTTGTATTAATCCTAGTGATTGTTCTTAAAAGGTTTTACATTTAACAGCATCTGTTTTCATCAGTTGAAATACTCGTACGTTATAATCACTGAAACATCAATGTGTATATTGATTGATCATCGATTATAATAACAACACACCATAAAAAATTTAGCAAATCAAAACTGCAAGAGATACAGAGAAATTACTCTTTGAAACATCACAACAAAATTCTGTCACAACCCAGTGCTCAGAAAAAATGTTGGTGTTGAAGGTTTTTCTGAACCATGAATATATTACATTTGTACGACTCACATGTGGCAGAAATGTTGAAACTTTACAGTCTTTATTTTTCACTTTCTAATTTTCTTCTGTTACAGTGTGGTTTCATGTGGTTAGGTTTCGGCACAGTGACCTTGGTTATGGTGAGGAAAACATTGTGTACCCTGTTTTGTCACCACAACCAAGGCTGGAAATGTCCCCATCTGCCGCTACAGAAATTGCTATGTTGGTCTTGAACAGCAGTCTGCTGCTGTCTGCTGCATCGTAACCATCTCACTAAGGTTTCACACCATCCACCGTCCACTCCTCCTCCTAATGAGAAACTCAGCTCATATGTAATCTGAAAACACACATACAAAACAAATCACATCACCTTGGAACTGTTGAGATGGTGTGCATGAAATGTACAAATGATGTAAAGTCTCTGTGGATAGCTGACATTTTATTTTGCTCACTGGGCTGATCATGTAGGAGAGAACCATAATTAAGTGTCAGACAAAGACTGAACACTCTGTCCTCTGTTCCTCTGAGTTGAGGGTCTGTTACGCCCCACCCTTAGGCGACCCGATGGAGCAAACAAAACTCCAACACTCACCCAAAATAAGCACATAAACACCTTTAAAACACTCAAATCCATGGGATTTATTACAAGTAAAACAGGCAAACAAGGCAACATAAATCCCATGCTGAGAGGCAGCAGGACCAGCAGTCCCCACACCAGAGGCCTCCCTCCTTTGCTGCTGGCACAAGAGCTCTTAAACACCTCCTCCATGCCAGGTGCACTGCACCTCCTTAACTCATGCAGCACACCTGGGCAGATCTACAGGGCAGGGGAAAGGGACAGCAGCACAGAACACACAGAGCCATAACAGGGACAAATACAGCAAAGGACAGACACCAGTCCAACCCAGTTCACTCCTTCCTCTGAGGAGGAGTCAATGCAAAACTCAGATTATCTTCCACCTCTACATATTATCAAATTGGCACATCTTGCTTATTCAGTGACCAGCCCAGTCGCCAGAGGAACGTTTCTGTAGACTGTGGAGATGTTACATAATTTGACTTCAAGTTTCAACAAAATGAAATAAAAACAATAAAAATTATGACCACATTACTGTTTTCTTTCCCATTTTAGAATTTCTAAATCCAACTTCTTCAAGTTTTCACAATCATCAGTCAGCAGAAGTGAAGCCATGATGTAACTCATTTAATTCAGTCTGGATTCTTTGATAAAGAAGAATAACACTTTTTTTTAAAATTTATTTAGCATCTGGATGTTTTAAATGATGTTTTATTTCATGTTAAATGTGTTCAGAGACTTGAATTTGACTTTGAAAGCAGAATGTGATGTAGGAGGAGCTTACTGTAAACAAATTCTCACAGAGATCCAGTTAACATCATATTTAAAAAGGGGATTCATGGATTTGGAAACATAAACACACTGTGAACATAGCTTACAGAAAACTACTCTTGATGATGGCTCTGTTGGTTTCAAATGGTGCTGAAGGTCAGACAATAACAGAGTCTGAACCAGCAGTTAGAAAACCTGGAGAGTCCCACAGACTCACCTGCACAACATCAGGATTTAGTTTTGGAAGCTCAGTTTGGAACTGGGTCAGACAGGCTCCTGGAAAAGGACTGGAGTGGATCGCTCTCATACACACATCTAGTACTCCTATCTATTACTCCCAGTCAGTCCAGGGTAGATTCACCATCTCCAGAGATGACTCCAGCAGTAAAGTCTATCTACAGATGAACAGTCTGAAGAGCGAGGACACAGCAGTGTATTACTGTGCCAGAAGAGACACAGTGAGAGACAATAATAGGAGACTCATACAAAAACTATTTCCTCGATTTATCATCACTACTGGGAAAATATCATGTTGTTGTATTTCATTTATTGCAATGCTAGTTTGTTCAGGTATTTTTATTATCCACAATGAAAATGTCCATGTATATAAATATCAGTAATATAAATCTTAAAGACTTTATTAATAACACAAATCCTCCACAGCACTCATCAAAATTATCTCAATATACATTTCGGTCTAAATAACATGATTTACAGCAAAAACAGAAATGCAGTTTTTGGACTGATTTGATTGCTTTGAGTTGTTTATGAAATATCCATCATTAATTAAATGCTGAAATATACATTTTAAGTATTTTTTGTTTTGTTTATGAATATCTCTTATAAAAACAAGATTTTTAAAAAGCTCCAGATGTTAATTAAACAAAAGCAGGTTCTGAAAAATAAATCCTGATAAAGTTGAGTTAAGATTCCAAGCTGAATCACAGCAGCTTATCTAAAGACACTGTGGTGTTTTATTCTGGAGAATAAATAAAAAACTAAATATTAATGATAACAACAGGTTCCTCTAAATAGCTCCAGTCTGATCCACACTCATTCACCACACATTTGATTCCATGCAAACTCAGTGAGCTTCCTTGTTACTCAGCTATAAAAACATCACATCAGGCTGTCAGTGGAGTTCACAGCACGTCAGTTTCAACATAAACCATGTTCTCTGTAGCTCTGCTGCTGCTGCTGTTGGCAGCTGGATGTGAGTCTCTCTGGATTTGTCAAAGTCAACACTTCTTCTTTTGTTACTTTCGACATCTGTTACAGATAATTTTCTCTTTTTAACAGGTTTGAAGTGTGAACAGTTGACACAGAGCCTCTGTGACTGTGCAGCCAGGTCAACGTCTGACCATCACCTGTCAGGTCTCTTATTCTCTCAGCAGCTATGCTACACATTGGATCAGACAGCCTGCAGGGAAAGGACTGGAGTGGATTGGAGGTCACTGTGCTGGATGCACCCCAGTTTACAAAGATTCACTGAAAAACAAGTTCAGTATCAGCTTAGACTCTTCCAGCAAGACAGTGACTCTAAACGGACAGAATCTGCAGCCTGAAGACACTGCTGTGTATTACTGTGCCAGAGACACACAGTGACACAAAGCATCAGTAGACCTGAACAAAAACCCCTCAGTGCCTGAACACTTGTAACATGAAGCCACCAGAGGAGGAGCCCTCAGACCACTAATGATTTCAACATCAGCTCACTGTTACAGGCAGTTTCACACAGCACAAGCTAAAAGCAGCAACACAGCACACAACTGTAAATGTATTCAGTGTTTTTCTCAAAACAAATGAAACAATTTCTGTTCTTATCAGCATGACACAAGATTTCAATGTCTGTTTTGACAAAATATAACTTCAGGTGACATGACGTGTTGTTTGCTCATCTCAATTCAAGCCTTCAAGGTGATTTTCATACAACAAAAACAAAAACCTTTTCTTTGTTGTTATTGTTTTGGTGATGATACGACAATAACTTTCATACTTTCCATAATTTGTATATTGCATCAGAAAAAAAATATTTTTGTGTAAATGTTTACATATTAGAGAGTGACTTACAGTCAAACAAGGATGATATTGACATCAGGTAAGAAACAAAGAAAATGTGAAATGGTTCTTTAGTAAAAGACTAACACAAAATATGTTTAGTTCGACAAAAACCTAAAAATGAAAATAAGGTTTGAGGAGACATTAAACAGAGGACACTGTTCAGTCAGAAAGGAGGAGTCAATGCAAAACTCAGATATCTTCCACCTCTACTTATCTGACTGCAGAGAGGAGGACAGAGAACAGTGGACACACAGTTTAACATGATGGACTATAGGACAGGACTGCTGCTTTTAACTATCTGCTGGGCAGGTGAAGGTTTTTACTCATCTTGAGTTGAATCTGTCTTCAAAAATCTGTGAACTTACAACAACTGTCCATTTTTTTGTTTGTCTTGACAGGTGTTGATGGTCAGACACTGACTCAGTCAGAACCAGTGACTAAAAGGCCTGGAGAATCTCACAGACTGACCTGTACAGCCTCTGGATTCACATTTAGTAACTACTATATGCACTGGGTCAGACAGGCTCCTGGAAAAGGACTGGAGTGGGTTGCCTGGATTGAAAGTGGCAGTGGTAGCAGCAAGCTCTACTCTCAGTCAGTCAAAGGCCGGTTCACCATCTCCAGAGACAACAGCAGACAGCAGGTGTATCTGCAGATGAACAGTCTGAAGACTGAAGATTCTGCTGTTTATTATTGTGCTCGAGACACACACACAGTGACTGGAGTTAGTTGAGCAGCTATACAAAAACCTGCAGTACTCATTCTCACCAAAACTGTCTAAATTTTATGTCCTGACTCAAAGCTCTTCAAGAAAGTTACAGATTACAGTAAACACCTTCGGAGAGCCACTAATTTTTGAATAGAAAATATTTCTTAACACAGATCTGACTGTGGAAATTATATTACTAAATCATCATATCTTGCTTATTCCACAACAGAACATCATTAAAACAGCTCCTCAGAGAAGACAGCAGCTGAACAAATGAACCATAAAACAGCATTTGTGCAGCAGTTTAATGGTTTTGCTAATTGTCTAACCTGAGATTTACAAGTCTTTTTACTTGTTATAGTTGGCAGGAGTTTGGAGTGGGGTCAAAACAACAATATCCAATGACTATGGAGTGAGAGAATAAATGGATGTTTAAACTATAATTCAGCTGTACACTTGTTAACTGTCCTTATTGTCTACTGTTTATTTTACTCTTCTTCATGATATAAAAGAGCACTTTCATAGATACATTTTAACAGATAATCCAGCAGACATCTTCCTGTGCAATACAGCTATTTTTGTGATTGCATATCGTCACACAGGTTTCAGTTCCCATGTAGCTAAAATCCTCTGGAGGCTCCAAGTTTCTCTGTATGTCTGTGGCTTTAAACTGCCACAACCTGAATACTGAAACCTTTAACAGTTAAAAATAAGACAACCTGCAGAAAAGCTCTGGGATGGATGAGGAGAGGCCTCTCTGCTGCCACAAGAAACACTTCTGCCAGCAGTGTAAGAGGCTGTGTAGAAATCAGTAGAGATGATAGCAACAGCATGGTGTATCTGAGACTGTCCAACTTAAAGCCAGAGGACTCTGCTGTGTGTTACTGTGCCAGAGACTCACGCTCGTCAAAGGAAGCAGAGAGTTGAAAAACCTCCACAGACATTTTTACAAACACCAACAGGTGGCAGTAGAAGATAAGAAGTCAAATGACACTAAGGAGCGTATGACAGTGTCTCCACACTTTGTTCATAGTTTATGCTCCACACACACATACAGTAGATTCACACTATGAAAACAACAGCTGATGTTGTGCTTTGTTACTTCTGTTTCTTAGTGTGATATTTAACAGAGTATTTTCTACAGCAGTTATGGTTCATAATGTTTCCATGACTGATTGTTTTAAATCAGGTGTTACAAATATATGTGGTCATGTCTGTGCATAATTTTTCCAATACTTAAATGGTGCAACAAAAGCTGCTGAGGAGAATAAATAAATACATCTGTTTTGAGTTTAAACATTTCCATTGAATCAATTGAAAAGAATCTTCATCATTAAAATCTGAATATGAAAGAATGATCTAAATCATATCTTATCCAGAGATGTGATGTGTTTGTCTTTGAGGAGGAGTCAATGCAAAACTCTGACCTCTTCCATCTCTACATATGTGTTGCAGAGTGAAGGACAGACACTAAATCACTGACATACACACTGTAGACTGGACAGAGACACCTGGCTTTTACAATGATCACACCTGATTACTGGGTTGTTTTTCTCATCCTGTCAATTAACTGGGCAGGTAAGAACTGTTATTGTTTTTCTGACAAACCTCCTGGTACAAATACAATATGGCTGCATGACAGTAACTGATGAGCTGTTTCAATGTCTGTAGGTACTGAGGGTCAAACACTGACTGAGTCTGAACCAGCCATTAAAAGGCCTGGAGAATCTCACCGACTGACCTGCACATATTCTGGGTTCAGCAGCGATTATAATAATGCTTGGATCAGACAGGCTCCTGGAAAAGGACTGGAGTGGGACGCTTATATGAGCAGTGGCAGTAGCAGCAAGCTCTACTCTCAGTCAGTCAAAGGCCGGTTCACCATCTCCAGAGACAACAGCAGAAAGCAGGTGTATCTGCAGATGAACAGTCTGAAGACTGAAGATTCTGCTGTTTATTATTGTGCTCGAGAGCCACAGTGACACAGGAAGCAGCAACGCTGTACAAAAACTCAACATGTCAAAATAAGTCAAAGCTTCAGTTCAACATCACCAACACACTGTGTACTAATACACTAATGATTTCAACACCAGCTCACTGAGGTTTCAATGCATACAGTTTGTATGTATTGGTTTTTTAAACATTAAACTTATAAGTAAGTGCTAAGTAAGTAAGTACTAATGTTCCCATTGCCTTAGTTAATCTTGGCAAGTGCAATTTACTGACTCTTGAAATTGATAACCTAATGTTTTTCATTATTATTTCTGATGACTTTGAAACTGTTGTTTGTAATTAAATTAAAAGATAATCCATTAGCATAAACAGTCAGCAAAAATCAACGTAACAGTTACAGTGTATTCTCTGTGGTCTTTTGTCAATGTGTGGAGATTGGCCCAGGTTGATGTTAGATTCTTAATCTGAACTGTTATCATAGTCAGGTCCTGTGGATCAAGTCTGTTGAGTTATAAGTTAATGCTGATTGCTAATATGAAATTTGAAATTCACCAGAGGAGGAGCCCTCAGACCACTAATGATTTCAACACCAGCTCACTGTTACAGTACAGAGAGAAACAGACTTTAGATTTTATAAACCATTCTTCATGAACTCTAACAGTTTTCATTAATCTAAATACTCTGACATCACCAGTGATGGAATAAATTCAGCTGATGACTTTCTAAAAGCTTGTCATCTATCCATAGTAGAGATGAATCCTCAAACACAGTTTCTCCTTCCCAACATCATTATTAAAAACAAACAAAAATAACACATGCAGTTATTTTAAGAATCATAACTGCATCAGTAACTACATCAATAGTCTTTAGACAACTCAATAGTCAAATTACAGAAAAGTTTGTTTTCATCAACAATGCAAAGTGTCCAATCTGTTTAAAAGTTGTAATGATTGAAACATGTTAGTAAAGACTTTAACGGAAGAATATCCATTTCTGTTTCACCCTTCCATCTACCCTATAGCTGTGCTTGCTCATTCTTGAGGGGTGCAAGGGGCTGCAGCCAATCACAGGTAACAATGAGTGAGAGGCGCAGTACAGGTCGCCAATGACAGGACTCAATCACATTCTATTTTCATCAAACAAAAACCGAATGCCAAGAGTAATGTTACTGTACTCTCCCTGTGAGGAGGAGTCAATGCAAAACTCAGATATCTTCCACCTCTACTTATCTGACTGCAGAGAGGAGGACAGAGAACAGTGGACACACAGTTTAACATGATGGACTATAGGACAGGACTGCTGCTTTTAACTATCTGCTGGGCAGGTGAAGATTTTACCTCATCTTGAGCTGACATAGTTGTAAAAATTGTGTTTTTGACATTTCATGGTTTTCTTGCTGTCTTGACAGGTGTTGATGGTCAGACTCTGACAGAATCTGAACCAGTGATTAAAAGACCTGGAGAATCTCACAGACTGACCTGTACAGCCTCTGGATTAGACATCAGTTCCTACTGGATGCACTGGATCAGACAGGCTCCTGGAAAAGGACTGGAGTGGGTTGCTTACATAAGCACAGGCAGTTCTCCTATCTATTACTCCCAGTCAGTCCAGGGTAGATTCACCATCTCCAGAGATGACTCCAGCAGTAAAGTCTATCTACAGATGAACAGTCTGAAGAACAAGGACACAGCAGTGTATTACTGTGCCAGAACAGACACAGTGAGAGACAATATACAAAAACTAATTCCTCTATTTACCACCATCACTAGGATCATTCAGTTGTCTGTGTATCACTTTTTTTTTGCAATGATGTTAACTAAATTGTCCGTAACAATAAGATGAACTTGGCTCCATATGTCATCATGAGCACATGCATGAAGATCATGCAAAGAATTATATTTTGGTAACACTGAAAAATAAAACGTTTCCACCTGATTTTCAGATTGTGCGTCAGTAGTGTTTTTATGAAAATGACTTTTCTATATAAAAACAACCTCCTCATACAGTCTTGAAGTTAACACATTTTACAGCCATATGAAAGGAAAAAAATCTTTTCCTGAAGCATTTAGATATCTAAGAGGTCAAACTTGTTGCCACTTTTTCTCTCGTTTTTCAAATATCCTCTTACTTGACACATTATTTTTGTATCTCTGCACATTCATCAAGCATTGAACAAGTAAAAAAACACAGTAAAGGTGACTTGTTCATAACAGGGCCAAAGACAGCACAACAATCTGCATCTACATCTCTGCTAATTAAGACACAATCATGTCTGTTTATTATGTGAAATGAAGAGAGTCGGAATATGAGTGTAAATTAATGTTGCAGTTTCTTTAATGAAATCACTAGAGGGCAGTCAGCGTCAAGTTTATCTTTCCTCTGTTACTAAAAGGAGACACTCATCTGCTGTTCTCACTGATCTTAACTGACTGATACTCAAACCCTGGACTGAACTAAAGCTTAAAGCTTTAAATACAAATGTTTTTTGTATTTGATGAAATTATGGTGATATATCAGTGAAAGGATCATTGTTACGTTTTGACTGCAGACAACTATCAAAAAAGATTGAGAGAATAATAAAAGTTTGATGCAATAAAGTTATCTGTGTCTGAATATGAAGGAAATGTAGCTACATCTCTAAATGTGCAGGAATATATGTGTCTTTATTTGGTCTGTGTCACATTTTCATATATATTCCATATAAAATGAATATAACAAACCAATAAATAAACAAATTTAAAAAACACATATAAATCACAAAGCATGATGTTTGATTAGGACTGCTGTTGATTTCTGACAACAACACAGATGAAGGGAAACTGTGTTGATTATTACAAAAAACCCCTCATAAATATATGAGTCACCACTTTGCAGTTTGTCTCACATTTCAGTTCCTGTGCAGCTGTTTCTCAACATCTGCAAATACTGAAACAGCATCAGATTGAAGTTGTCATACTACTTACATGATCTTGGGTACTGTCACTGTATAGTGAGTGAGCAAATGATTTTGAATTAATGCTGCAACTACAAGAAAAGTTGTGCTCATACACTGAGAAACACTGAACACTGAACTTGACATACACTGAACAGACTCTTCTATTGGCTCCAGTCAGACCAACATTGATGCTTCATATGTTTGATTCTATGCAAAGTCAGTGAGCTTCCTTGTTACTCAGCTATAAAAACATCACATCAGGCTGTCAGTGGAGTTCACAGCACGTCAGTTTCAACATAAACCATGTTCTCTGTAGCTCTGCTGCTGCTGCTGGCAGCTGGATGTGAGTCTCTCTGGATTTGTCAAAGTCAACACTTCTTCTTTTGTTAATTTCATCATTTGTTACAAAACATTCTCTTTTGTTTAACAGGTGTGAAGTGTGAACAGTTGACACAGCCAGCCTCTGTGACTGTGCAGCCAGGTCAACGTCTGACCATCACCTGTCAGGTCTCTTATTCTTTGAGCACCTACTACACATCTTGGATCAGACAGCCTGCAGGTAAAGGACTGGAGTGGATCAGTAGTGACACCACCGTCAAAGATTCACTGAAGAACAAGTTCAGTATCAGCTTAGACTCTTCCAGCAACACAGTGACTCTAAATGGACAGAATGTGCAGCCTGAAGACACTGCTGTGTATTACTGTGCCAGAGACACACAGTGACACAAAGCATCAGTAGACCTGAACAAAAACCCCTCAGTGCCTGAACACTTGTAACATGAAGCCACCAGAGGAGGAGCCCTCAGACCACTAATGATTTCAACACCAGCTCACTGTTACAGCACAGAGAGAAACACACTTTACATTTTAGAAAAAAAATATTTTTTAACTTGATTTAATAGCAGCTGTTTTCATCAGTTTCAAAAGCTGAACTTTTTCATCACTGATACATGAAAGTATTTATTCATGACAAGAACTGATATACACTTTTATAAACTGTCAAACAATAAATTTTTCAAGTAATAAATAAATGCAGCTGAATATTCGTCAGAACTGGAAGTGATTCATTTTTTTTAATAAAACTGTGCATTAGATTTTTCACAAGGAAAATCCACCCAGTAGAAGCTGCAGACCAAACACAACTGAAAACATGTGGACGCCAGTTTCCCTTGAAAAGAATACATGAAATTCTATTTTTAATGTTGTCAGAAAAAATCTTAGCTTAAAAAAAAGTGAAGAATTCATCTCAAATGAAGTCTACGTGGTGATTTTCATACTAATGAGCTGACACCAATTTTATAACATTATGAATATATGAAAACTTTTTTAAACTTCATCACCAGTAGCAATATTCCATTATTAGTGAGTTGCTTTGAAGAAAAGCATCTGCCATGTTAAATAAATGTGCTGAAATTTTACAAAGTGACTCACAGTAAAACAGGGACAATAACAGAACAAACTGTTCATTAAAAAGGAGGAGTCAATGCAAAACTCAGATATCTTCCACCTCTACTTATCTGGCTGCAGAGAGGAGGACAGAGAACAGTGGACACACAGTTTAACATGATGGACTATATGACAGGACTGCTGCTTTTAACTATCTGCTGGGCAGGTGAAGATTTTTACTCATCTTGAGTTGAATCTGTCTTCAAAAATCTGTGAACTTACAACAACTGTCCATTTTTTTGTTTGTCTTGACAGGTGTTGATGGTCAGACTCTGACTCAGTCTGAACCAGTGACTAAAAGGCCTGGAGAATCTCACAGACTGACCTGTACAGTCTCTGGATTTACGCTTAGTAGTTACTGGATGCACTGGGTCAGACAGGCTCCTGGAAAAGGACTGGAGTGGATCGCTGCTGAAACTGGTGGCACCAACTACTACTCTCAGTCAGTTCAAGGCCGGTTTACTTCCTCCAGAGACAACAGCAGACAGCAGCTGTATCTGCAGATGAACAGTCTGAAGACTGAAGATTCTGCTGTTTATTATTGTGCTCGAGACACACAGTGACTGGAGTTGGTTGAGCAGCTGTACAAAAACCTGCAGTGCTCATTCTTACTGTGCTGAAAGACAACAAGGAAGAATTTATTCATATTTCTATCTTGTGCTGTTGTATTTTTTTAAATAAATCTTAAAGAAACAACATTATCTAGCAACAATTAAACACATAAATTAAACAAAATGTCTTATTGTAATCACTACTACCTCACATAACAGCCAGAGACAATGAAACAATCTGCTGAAATCAATGTACAGTATGATTGAAAGAAATGCTACATGTACATATTAAGCCACATAATGTATTTATTATATGACATATGAAGCAGGACACAACACTGTAGTGAAAGATCATGCTGCAGTTCTTCATATACAAACCTCTTTGTTCTTGTGCCTGAGAGACATTGTGATGAAAGCTGAATGAATAAGTGATACTGCAATGAGACAAACTTTCACTTCTTGGGCTGATAGAGGAAAAACTATGTCTTACTTTGTCACATTCTTCCTCTGTGAGCAGTAATCCACCTCACTGAGGTGACCAATCACTTCTTAAGCTGACTAATGAGACTGACAGTGCAGCATGTTGTGTAAATTAAGAAGAGGAGAAACACTGAACAGCTTTAATGCTGGTGTCTCAGTCTGTTTTGAACTGTCTCTCTCTCAGAGTCCAGCACTCCTTCACAAACTCCAACTGCTAAAATGCAAATCCACACACTGATGTACAATCCCCACCCATTCTGTCTACACAGTATATCCACCATAACAGCCTTTACAGTATTAGACTCAATCAAGTTCCCACCATGACAGTTGTACAGAGTGTCGTCCTCTTGGCTCTAATTTCAGGTGAGTGAAGTTGGTGTCCTGTGGAGGAGGAGAGAAGGATCTTTGGATGTCTGCTGGCTCCCTGGTTATCTAAACTCTGTGTGTCTTTCAGCTGCTCAGGGCCAGTCGCTCACCTCCTCAGAGCCGGTGGTCAGCAGAGCTGGAGGATCAGTCACTCTGTCCTGTAAAGTGGAAGGACTGTCTCTGGCTTGGCTGCACTGGATCTGTCAGAAACCAGGGAAAGCACTGGAATGGATCGGACGCATTGATAGTGGAACTGGCACCATATTTGCCCAGAGTCTCCAAGGCCAGTTTTCCATCACCAAAGACACTTCCAGAAATCTTGTGTACTTAGAGGTGAAGAGTGTGAAAGAAGAAGACTCTGCAGTTTATTATTGTGCACGAGAGCCACAGTGACACATGAGACTGCAAAGCTGTACAAACACTGAACAACACTGACGTCTGTATGAGAAGCACTGAAGCATGTCAGGGCTTTGAAAACAGTATTTGGAAGACTCACTGTTTACACACCATCTGATTCAGTTTAAATTTAAAGATTCTTCAACAAAATGCAAATGAAGGTTGCTCATGAGAGTGTGTGAAAAATGCTACAATCAGATGTGCAATGAAATTAAGATATGACATGTAGCTGAACTGTCTTTGTAATTTAGTCTTTAGTGGTGGCAGCATTTATACATTGTGTTTTACTGGTTTAAAATTGATTTATTGTCTTTCAATATTGTGCATGAGATTCATTAACAAGAAAAAAATCAAGATTACAAGGCACAAGCAGTAGCACAGCAAAAATTAAATGGAAAATTAAATTCTATTGCTGCAAAACAAAATGTCAGTTTTCATGTTGTCATGTCAGGTGACATGAAATGTTTGCCTTTTTCAAACCAAGCCTTCAAGATGATTTTCATACTACATGCTATGAAACATTTTTTTCTTATATATTTATAAACAGCAGCAATTTTCCATTATTTTTACATTGCATTTGACGTCTCACAGCAAAAAAAAAAGAAGTTCAGAAGAGACTTACAGTAAAACAAGGATAATAATAACTTCAAGTTGTCGTGAGAGATGATGACAGAAATGATTCTTTAAAATAATCACACAAATACTGTGAGCTGGGGAAAGAGCCAGAGTATGGAAATGCATTTTAAGGAGAGACTGAACAGAAGACTCGGTTTATGACAAAGGAGGAGTCAATGCAAAACTCAGATATCTTCCACCTCTACTTATCTGACTGCAGAGAGGAGGACAGAGAACAGTGGACACACAGTTTAACATGATGGACTATAGGACAGGACTGCTGCTTTTAACTATCTGCTGGGCAGGTGAAGATGATTCACTGATCTTGACTTGACACAGTTCTCATTTGTGTTTCTGACATGTCATGGTTTTCTTTGCTGTCTTGACAGGTGTTGATGGTCAGACTCTGACAGAATCTGAACCAGTGATTAAAAGACCTGGAGAATCTCACAGACTGACCTGTACAGCCTCTGGATTTAACTTTGGTGGCTACCACATGCACTGGGTCAGACAGGCTCCTGGAAAAGGACTGGAGTGGGTTGCTTTTATCAGCAGTGGCAGTGGTAGCAGCAAATACTACTCTCAGTCAGTCAAAGGCAGGTTCACCATCTCCAGAGACAACAGCAGACAGCAGGTGTATCTGCAGATGAACAGTCTGAAGACTGAAGATTCTGCTGTTTATTATTGTGCTCGAGACACACAGTGACTGGAGTTGGTTGAGCAGCTGTACAAAAACCTACACCACTTCTTTCCGGCTGGCAGAGCCCAAGCATGAAATACTTTTGAAACTGAAAGTGCTGATAGTAAGAGATAGAAATAAATAAAGTTATTGGCAGTGTGTCCCTGATATAGTATATGTGTTCTTCATTTATTGGTGTAAGTGAGCTGCCAGACATATCAATGATTTCCCACAGTTATATGGTAAAGCGCCCCGAGAATCCCACAAACTCACCTGTACATATGCAGGAATATCAGATGATTATGCTGATATCGCCTGGATTAGACAAGCTGAAGGAAAAGGACTGGAGTGGGTTGCCTTCATTTCTGCTCCGAGTGGAAGCACTAAAGCTTATTCCACGTCAGTCAAGAATCGCTTCACCATTTCCAGAGACAACAACATGGACCAGGTGTATCTGCAGATGAACAGCTTGACGGCTGAAGATTCTGCTGTTTATTATTGTGCTCGAAGGCCACAGTGACACAGGAAGCCACAGAGCTGTACAAAAACTCAACATGTCAAACTAAGTCAATACTAGGCGTCCTGCTTTTCACTTTCACAGAATCAGCTTCAGTTCAACATCTTCAACACACTCAGAGAAACACAGTCTCAATAAAACCTCCTCATTCAGACAATTGTTATTGCAGCTCTGGTGTTCTCCAATATGTAGTTGAGACTGGGAACATTAAATATTCCTTTCACCTAAGTGTAACTGTCACTCTGAATTGTTCAAAGTTTTGTGAAGAATAAGAATATTAGGCTTTAAGTTATTAATTCAATAGATATTTTTTTCTTTACATGTCAAAACAAAGATTCATAACTCACAGCTCTGACTACATGTGACAGGACAGTTCATCCTTCTTTTATAGCCTGTCAGTGTCCTTCTCTATGCAAAGTGAACTTCCTCACAGTCTGCTATAAAGACTTGATATCATACTGTCAGCTGCAGCAGAAGAAGAGAAGCTCCCATCAGATCACCTTCAATACCAACCATGTTCTCTGTAGCTCTGCTGCTGCTGCTGGCTGCTGGATCCTGTGAGTCTCACTGAGGCAGAGACACTGACAGTTTGATCACAGCACACTGACTGTTCACTCTTATTACACTCATTCAATATTCAACATGTTTTCCTCCACAGGTGTGAAGTGTGAACAGTTGACACAGCCAGCCTCTGTGACTGTGCAGCCAGGTCAACGTCTGACCATCACCTGTCAGGTCTCTTATTCTGTTAGCAGCTACTGGACACATTGGATCAGACAGCCTGCAGGGAAAGGACTGGAGTGGATTGGAGGAGCACTTGCTGGATATACCCCAGCTTACAAAGATTCACTGAAGAACAAGTTCAGTATCAGCTTAGACTCTTCCAGCAACACAGCGACTCTAAACGGACAGAATGTGCAGCCTGAAGACACTGCTGTGTATTACTGTGCCAGAGACACACAGTGACACAAAGCATCAGTAGACCTGAACAAAAACCCCTCAGTGCCTGAACACTTGTAACATGAAGCCACCAGAGGAGGAGCCCTCAGACCACTAATGATTTCAACACCAGCTCACTGTTACAGGCAGTTTCAAACAGCACAAGCTAAAAGCAGCAACACAGCACACAACTGTAAATGCATTCAGTGTTTTGCTCAAAAGAAATGAAACAAATTCTGTTCTTATGACACAAGATTTCAATGCCTGTTTTGACATAATGTAACTTCAGGTGACATGACGTGTTGTTTGCTCATCTCAAACCAAGCCAAGGTGATTTTCATTCATCATTTAAAACCTTTTCTTTGTTGTTGTTGTTTTGGTGATGAAACTATAATAACTTCCATTTAAACACAGTAGAAATATTCCATAATTTGTATATTGCCTCAGAAAAAAACCTCTTTGTGTAAATAAACATGTTTACATATTACAGTCAAACAAAGATGATAGTGACATCAGGTAAGAAACATAAAAAAAATGAAAATTTTAACACAGATGTCACTGTTTAATGTGACATTAAACAGAGGACGCTGTCAGAAAGGAGGAGTCAATGCAAAACTCAGATATCTTCCACCTCTACTTATCTGACTGCAGAGAGGAGGACAGAGAACAGTGGACACACAGTTTAACATGATGGACTATAGGACAGGACTGCTGCTTTTAACTATCTGCTGGGCAGGTGAAGGTTTTCATAGGCCCTAATTTTCAATTGCTTTCATTTGTGTCATCAGCTTATTTAACTGTATATTTTTTTTTATCATCCTGACAGGTGTTGATGGTCAGACTCTGACTCAGTCTGAGCCAGTGATTAAAAGGCCTGGAGAATCTCACAGACTGACCTGTACAGCCTCTGGATTAATGTGGCTCACATTCAGCAGCTACCCTATGAGCTGGGTCAGACAGGCTCCTGGAAAAGGACTGGAGTGGGTTGCTTACATAAGCACAGGCAGTTCTCCTATCCATTACTCCCAGTCAGTCCAGGTAGATTCACCATCTCCAGAGATGACTCCAGCAGTAAAGTCTATCTACAGATGAACAGTCTGAAGAGCGAGGACACAGCAGTGTATTACTGTGCCAGAGAGACACAGTGAGAGACAATAATAGGAGACTCATACAAAAACTACTTCCTCTATTTACTACCATCACTAGGATCATTCAGTTGTCCCTGTATCACTCTTTTCACTTTTTTGCAATGATGTTAACTAAATTGTCCGTAATAATAAGATGAACTTGGCTCCATATGTCATCATGAGCACATGCATGAAGATCATGCAAAAAAAATATATTTTGGTAACACTGACAAATAGAAAGTTTCCACCTGATTTTCAGATTGTGCGTCCATAGTGTTTTTATGAAAATGACTTTTCTATATAAAAACAACCTCCTCATACAGTCTTGAAGTTAACACATTTTACAGCCATATGAAAGGAAAAAAATCTTTTCCTGACGCATTTAGATATTTAAGAGGTCAAAACTTGTTGCCACTTTTTCTCTCTTGTTTTTCAAATATCCTCTTACTTGATACATTATTTTTGTATCTCTGCACATTCATCAAGCATTTAACAAAAAACACAGTAAAGGTGACTTGTTCACAAAAGGGCCAAAGACAGCACAACAATCTGCATCTACATCTCTGCTAATCAAGACACAATCATGTCTGTTTATTATGTGGAATGAAGAGAGTCAGAATATGAGTGTAAATTAATATTGCAGTTTCTTTAATGAAATCACTAGAGGGCAGTCAGCGTCAAGTTTATCTTTCCTCTGTTACTAAAAGGAGACACTCATCTGCTGTTCTCACTGATCTTAACTGACTGATACTCAAACCCTGGACTGAACTAAAGCTTAATGCTTTAAATACAGATGTTTTTCATATTTGAAGAAATTATGGTGATATGTCAGTGAAAGGATCATTGTTACGTTTTGACTGCAGATCAATAGATCTATCAAAAAAGATGTGAGAGAATAATAAAAGTTTGATGCAATAAAGTTATCTGTCTGAATATGAAGGAAATGTAGCTACATCTCTAAATGTGCAGGAATATATGTGTCTTTATTTGGTCTGTGTCACATTTTCATATATATTCCATATAAATGAATATAACAAACCAAATAAAAAAACAAATTTAAAACACATATAAATCACAAAGCATGATGTTGATTAGGACTGCTGATTTCTGACACAACAACACAGATGAAGGGACATTGTGTTGAATATTACAAAAAAATAACTCATAAATATATGAGTCACCACTTTGCAGTTTGTCTCACATTTCAGTTCCTGTGCAGCTGTTTCTCAACATCTGCAAATACTGAAACAGCATCAGATTGAAGTTGTGATATTACTTACATGATCCTGGGTACTGTCACTGTATAATGAGTGAGCAAGTGATTTTGAATTAATGCTGCAACTGCAAGAAAAGTTGTGCTCATACACTGAGATACACTGAACACTGAACTTGACATACACTGAACAGACTCTTCTGTTGGCTCCAGTCAGACCAACATTGATGCTTCATATGTTTGATTCTATGCAAACTCAGTGAGCTTCCTTGTTACTCAACTATAAAAACATCACATCAGGCTGTCAGTGGAGTTCACAGCACGTCAGTTTCAACATAAACCATGTTCTCTGTAGCTCTGCTGCTGCTGTTGGCAGCTGGATGTGAGTCTCTCTGGATTTGTCAAAGTCAACACTTCTTCTTTTGCTCTATAACTTTTAACATTCTTTTGTTTTTAACAGGTGTGAAGTGTGAACAGTTGACACAGCCAGCCTCTGTGACTGTGCAGCCAGGTCAACGTCTGACCATCACCTGTCAGGTCTCTTATTCTGTGGACAGCTACTTCACAAATTGGATCAGACAGCCTGCAGGGAAAGGACTGGAGTGGATCAGTCGTGACACCACAGTCAAAGATTCACTGGAGAGCAAGTTCAGTATCAGCTTAGACTCTTCCAGCAACACAGTGACTTTAAACGGACAGAATCTGCAGCCTGAAGACACTGCTGTGTATTACTGTGCCAGAGACACACAGTGACACAAAGCATCAGTAGACCTGAACAAAAACCCCTCAGTGCCTGAACACTTGTAACATGAAGCCACCAGAGGAGGAGCCCTCAGACCACTAATGATTTCAACACCAGCTCACTGTTACAGTACAGAGAGAAACAGACTTAAGATCTTAAATACTCTGATGCTTTAATATCAGTGTCTGTAGATATTACCTTTTTAAATTATAGAATAAATTCATACTTGATTTTAAAAGTGTGTGATATAAATACAGTACTATATACCCCTATAAAGTCAGATTCTCTTCCATGATATCTGTTACAAAAAATATACATTGATTATGTGAATCATAACTGCATCAGTGATTGAATCAAAAGTGTTTATCCAACTTCATGGTGATAATAATCATTCAAAATACAGAAAAGTTAGTTTTCATTCACAATCTAAAGTCTCAAGTTTCACCTTCTCTTAAAACACTTGAACATTTTATCCTCATTTCTGATTCATTTAAATAAACTTCAGTCAGCTGATTCACTATCATCACTACTGTATGTAAATCAGCCTCCTTGTGTGTTGCCTCATAAAGAAGTGTGTGTGTGTGTGCGTCAGTGAGAGGACAGAAGAGCTCACATCACTTCAGCTTCAACATCAACCATGTTCTCTGTAGCTCTGATACTGCTGCTGGCAGCTGGATCCTGTGAGGAGCTTTCAGTGGATTCACACTAATAAACACATTAGAAACACTGAATAGTCAGATGAATGATGGAGATAATGTTGATTTGTGTTTCCACAGGTGTGAACAGTATTGATCTCATCCAGCCAGACTCAATGGTTGTGCAGCCTGGACAGTCTTTGACCATCACCTGTCAGGTCTCTGGTTATTCTTTGACTGATGACGACTATGCAACAGGTTGGATCAGACAGCGTGAAGGAAAACCAATGGACTGGATTTCCTATCAGTGGGGAACAAGCGGCCTTTATCAAAATGCTGCTCTGAAGAACAAGTTCAGCTACAGCAGAGACACTTCTGCCAGCAGAGTGACATTAACAGGACAGAATCTGCAGCCTGAGGACACAGCTGTGTATTACTGTGTGCGTTACCCCACAGTGATACAAACCACCAACAGACCTGCACAAATACCCAGCAACCATGTGACTCAACCACACACACGTGCTGATGAAGATATGTTTAAAGAAAGTCATGGGCAGTTTGTCCCTGAAATAGTTTACTTTAAAATGTGTATATGTGGGGGGTTTTTTTGTTTTCATTTTTTTAAAATGATACATGCAACAACAACAAAAACTTATAATAATGATAAGTAGCAGTAGTAGTATTTTAGTGAACAAAAGTATAGTAAATAACGTAAGTTAAAAAATGGCTCCCTCTGTGTTAGGAAGGTTTTCAGGTGCTTAGTGTTTCACATTTTGCCAGCTCTGGTAGAAAGACACCACAAAGACACCATCAGCAACTCTCCTAATTTGTAACTGAACAACTGATATAGTTTTACGCACCTGTTTGCCTCACTATATTTGCCTGGAGTTTATTATTTGTAGCCTTTGCCTGGTGTGGCTTTGCTCTTTGTCCAGGTAGGCTGGCTCATGTTATTCTGTTGACTTCAGGCAGCTTCTGTTTGTCTGCTGCTGATAGACAACAACTACCTCACATAAAAAGAGGTGTAAATAAACAAGAATAAAATGCATTATGTTTTTCATTTTCAAATATCCAAAGCTAATAAAAGAAGTTCAGAGCTGTAATGATGAACAATAATAATTAAATGTTAGTCCTCTAAACATGTGTGACAACATGCATCTTCTGCTGTGAGGAGCACAGGGCTTTAAACAACTCTCTAACCTTTACTGAATGTTAAAAGTATCTACCATCCCTGTTTTAAAACTCTAGAGTGCAGACAAGATCTGGCTTTAACACTTGTCCTAGTGACATCTATAAACAGGAAGAAATGACAGAGAAGGAAAGAAGTGATTGTTTTTACTTAATTGTTTTCAGCTCTTAATGTGCCAGATATTAATGTCCTCCTCCTAATGATCACCTGTTACCAACCTTTCTGCCATGAAATAACCATAAATCTGTCACAATGCCAAATCCAGGCGTGCTGTGCATCACTGTGAGGAGGAGTCAATGCAAAACTCAGATATCTTCCACCTCTACTTATCTGACTGCAGAGAGGAGGACAGAACAGTGGACACACAGTTAACATGATGGACTATAGGACAGGACTGCTGCTTTTAACTATCTGCTGGGCAGGTGAAGGTTTTACCTGATCTTGACTTGACACAGTTCTCATTTGTGTTTCTGGCATGTCATGGTTTTCTTTGCTGTCTTGACAGGTGTTGATGGTCAGACTCTGACAGAATCTGAACCAGTGATTAAAAGGCCTGGAGAATCTCACAGACTGACCTGTACAGCCTCTGGATTTAACTTTGGTGGCTACTGGATGGCCTGGATCAGACAGGCTCCTGGAAAAGGACTGGAGTGGGTTGCCGCTATTTATGATAGTAGCAACATCTACTACTCTCAGTCAGTTCAAGGCCGGTTCACCATCTCCAGAGACAACAGCAGACAGCAGGTGTATCTGCAGATGAACAGTCTGAAGACTGAAGATTCTGCTGTTTATTATTGTGCTCGACAGCCACAGTGACTGGAGTTGGTTGAGCAGCTGTACAAAAACCTACAGTGCTCATTCTTACTGTGCTGAAAGACAACAAGGAAGAATTTTATTCATATTTTTATCTTGTGCTGTTGTATTTTTTAATAAAATCTAAAAGAAACAACGTCATCTAGCAACAATTAAACACAGAAATTAAACAAAATATCTTGTTTTTTATCACTACTACCTCACATAAACACATAAACAATCTGCTGAAATCAATGTACAGTATGATTGAAAGAAATGCTACATGTACATATTTAAGCCACATAAATGTATTTATTATATGACATATGAAGCGGGACACAACACTGTAGTGAAAGATCATGCTGCAGTTCTTCATATAAGAACCTCTTTGTTCTTGTGCCTGAGAGACATTGTGATGAAAGCTGAATGAATAAGTGATACTGCAATGAGACAAACTTTCACTTCTTGGGCTGATAGAGGAAAAACTACGTCTTACTTTGTCACATTCTTCCTCTGTGAGCAGTAATCCACCTCACTGAGGTGACCAGTCACTTCTTAAGCTGACTAATGAGACTGACAGTGCAGCATGTTGTGTAAATTAAGAAGAGGAGAAACACTGAACAACAGCTTTAATGCTGGTGTCTCAGTCTGTTTTGAACTGTCTCTCTCAGAGTCCAGCACTCCTTCACAAACTCCAACTACTAAAATGCAAATCCACACTGATGTACAATCCCCACCCATTCTGTCTACACAGTATATATCCAGCATAACAGCCTTTACAGTTTTAGACTCAATCAAGTTCCCACCATGACAGTTGTACAGAGTGTCGTCCTCTTGGCTCTAATTTCAGGTGAGTGAAGTCGGTGTCCTGTGGAGGAGGAGAGAAGGATCTTTGGATGTCTGCTGGCTCCCTGGTTATCTAAACTCTGTGTGTCTTTCAGCTGCTCAGGGCCAGTCGCTCACCTCCTCAGAGCCGGTGGTCAGCAGAGCTGGAGGATCAGTCACTCTGTCCTGTAAAGTGGAAGGACTGTCTCTGGCTTGGCTGCACTGGATCCATCAGAAACCAGGGAAAGGACTGGAATGGATCGGACGCATTGATAGTGGAACTGGCACCATATTTGCTCAGAGTCTCCAAGGCCAGTTTTCCATCACCAAAGACACTTCCAGAAATCTTGTGTACTTAGAGGTGAAGAGTGTGAAAGAAGAAGACTCTGCAGTTTATTATTGTGCACGAGAGCCACAGTGACACATGAGACTGCAAAGCTGTACAAAAACTGAACAACACTGATGTCTGTATGAGAAGCACTGAAGCATGTCAGGGCTTTGAAAACACAATTTCCACTGACGTCCAGTTAACAAATGATAAAGTATGTCTCAGTGTTTTGGGACAGTTTACCATGACTCATGGCAACATCTGCACTTATAAGAAGACAACCTGACTGTGATCACAACATGAGTTTAACTACAGTAATGTCTTGCTTGGCTGAGCTCTGTGTCACACATTACTTTAATTTTTACATTAACCTGCACTAAATTCATATACAGTAAATCCCATCATTAAATTAACCATGTAGATGGTGGAATAAAAGTCTATATAAGCTCTTTCACTGAAACAATTATGTTCCTTACATAATAAATGACTTCTCTTCATGTTCCCTCTGGAAGACACGCTGTTTACACGATCCGCTGATTCAGTTTAAATGTAAAGATACTTCAACAAAATGCAAATGAAGGTTGCTCATGAGAGTGTGTGAAAAATGCTACGGTCAGATGTGTAATGAAATTAAGACATGACATGTAGCTGAACTGTCTTTAGAATTTAGTCTTTAGTGGTGGCAGTATTTTATAAACTGTGTTAATGATTTAAAATTGATTTTCCATCTTTAAATATTGTGCATGAGATTCATTCACAAGAAAAAAAAATCAAAATTACAAGACACAAGCAGTAGCACAGCAAAAATTAAATGGAAAAATAAATTCCATTACTGCAAAACAAAATGTCAATTTCATGTTGTCATGTCAGGTGACATGAAATGTTTTTTTTCAAACCAAGCCTTCAAGATGATTTTCATACTACACGCACTGAAACATTTTTTTCTTATATATTTATAAAAAGTCGCAATTTTCCATGATTTGTACATTGAATTGGACGTCTCACAGCAAAAAAAAAAAAAGAAGTTCAAAAGAGACTTACAGTAAAACAAGGATGGTAATAACATCAAGTTGTCGTGGACAAAAACCTACAGTATCTTCCAGGCTGCACAAGCATTGAGAATTTATGATAAATTTGTTTATATCATTAGTATCAATGTAATTTACATTAAAATACATTACATCATGTTGTTAATTATTATATTCTGTATTATATGTCTGTATTATATTACTTTTGATATCCTATAGTTTCCATTAGAAACATTTCCTGTATGAAACCATGAATTCATCTTCCCTACATTATGAAGTCCTGAAAACTGAGGGATATTATTTCTAAACATAAATATATACAGTAGAGAGGTTTTTCATATTGTACAGCAAATACAGTGATCATGTCATAAATATCATGATAAAATATTGACAGTAAAACAAAGTTAGCAATGGTTGCATGCAAATGCTTGAATATGGATCAAATGTAAAGCAGAGGTGATTTGTCGTCACTCTGCAGATATAATAAGACTGAACAGACTCTTCTATTGGCTCCAGTCAGACCAACATTGATGCTTCATATGTTTGATTCTATGCAAACTCAGTGAGCTTCCTTGTTACAGCTATAAAAACATCACATCAGGCTGTCAGTGGAGTTCACAGCACGTCAGTTTCAACATAAACCATGTTCTCTGTAGCTCTGCTGCTGCTGTTGGCAGCTGGATGTGAGTCTCTCTGGATTTGTCAAAGTCAGCACTTCTTCTTTTGTAATTTCATCATCTGTTACAGATAATTTTCTCTTTTAACAGGTTTGAAGTGTGAACAGTTGACACAGCCAGCCTCTGTGACTGTGCAGCCAGGTCAACGTCTGACCATCACCTGTCAGGTCTCTTATTCTCTTAGCAGCTACTACACAAATTGGATCAGACAGCCTGCAGGGAAAGGACTGGAGTGGATTGGAATGGCAGCTTCTGGATACACAACATATTACAAAGATTCACTGAAGAACAAGTTCAGTATCAGCTTAGACTCTTCCACGAAAACAGTGACTCTAAACGGACAGAATGTGCAGCCTGAAGACACTGCTGTGTATTACTGTGCCAGGAAAGCCACAGTGACACAAAGCATCAGTAGACCTGAACAAAAACCCCTCAGTGCCTGAACACTTGTAACATGAAGCCACCAGAGGAGGAGCCCTCAGACCACTAATGATTTCCACACCAGCTCACTGTTACAGTACAGAGAGAAACAGACTTATGATTTTATGAAAGTGTTTTTATGCACAGTAGCAATATCCCATAATTTGTATGTTGCATGAAAAAACATCATAAATAAAGTAAGTAAATCAACATATTTACAAACCAGAAAGTGACTTACAGTCAAACAAGGATGATAGTGACATCAGGTTAGAAATATGAACAAAATCAAAAATATTACAGATGTGAACTTTACTAGAAGACAACCCAAAATGTTTAGTTAGACAAAACCTTAAAATTAAGATATGTTTTGGGGAGAGATTAAACAGAAGACACTCCACATTTAAAAAGGAGGAGTCAATGCAAAACTCAGATATCTTCCACCTCTACTTATCTGACTGCAGAGAGGAGGACAGAGAACAGTGGACACACAGTTTAACATGATGGACTATAGGACAGGACTGCTGCTTTTAACTATCTGCTGGGCAGGTGAAGGTTTTACCTGATCTTGATTAGACATAGTTCTTAATTGTATTACAACTAAATTCATGTGAAATGTTTTTATATTTCGACAGGTGTTGATGGTCAGACTCTGACTCAGTCAGAACCAGTGACTAAAAGGCCTGGAGAATCTCACAGACTGACCTGTACAGCCTCTGGGTTCACATTTAGTAACTACTATATGCACTGGATCAGACAGGCTCCTGGAAAAGGACTGGAGTGGGTTGCCAGGATTGAAAGTGGCAGTGGTAGCAGCAAGTACTACTCTCAGTCAGTTCAAGGCCGGTTCACCATCTCCAGAGACAACAGCAGACAGCAGGTGTATCTGCAGATGAACAGTCTGAAGACTGAAGATTCTGCTGTTTATTATTGTGCTTGAGAGCCACAGTGACTGGAGTTGGTTGAGCAGCTGTACAAAAACCTACACCACTTCTTTTAGGCTGGCAGAGCCCAAGCATGAAATACTTTTGTAGTATATATCTTAAATATTAAACATTCATCTGCTGGGCAGGTGAAGAGTTTTGTTGATTTTTCTGGGTTTTCATTTAGATTGTTTACTTGCTGTCTTGTCAGGTGGTGATGGTCAGACTCTGATTCAGTCTGAACCAGTGGTTAAAAGGCCTGCAGGCTTATTCATTAATTAGGAAAAAAGCACCCCAGCAGTCCAATCAGCTGTATCCTTACTATGCTGAGGAGTCAATGCAAAACGAAAGTTTATAGAATTCACTAATAGAGGCCATTTCTTGTTCATGGTAGACAGAAGAAAAGTTATGTATTTAATGCGTCTGTGTAGATGTTATCTGACTTCCACTGCAGCCAACATCAGTATAGAAGAGAGTTAGATAGGCTTGATTTTCCCTGAATACAAGATGTATATTACATGTTTTAATAATTTACTTTTGTGTATTGTGATGCCCAGAGAGGATGGGGCGAAATGTGCCCTGTTACCATGTAATGGGATGGAAAATAACATCTGATAACTTCATTATAACTTAAACAGTAGCTCTGCCTCTTCACAAATACAAAACAAACAATGTAAATAACTTTTTGTAATTTAGCCAAAAAGCTCTTCATTGCACCATTAGTTAAAGATTGTTGTTGTCCAGTTATCTTCCATTGGAGCAGAAATGAGTTGCCAGGATATTAATATTTTACAGTTTCCCGTGTCGTTCTTGTAGAGATACTCTACTTATGGAAATGTATGTGTGTCACATGTTCCCTGTTTAAACCCACAGAGGGGTCTATGCAAACTCTTCCTCTCTTATAAACACACCATCAGCAACTTGTGGCAGATCACTGGGACAGTTTGATATATTTCTGAAACACTCAGTACAGAAAGCACTGAACTACAGTGTTTATCACAGAATGGAAAATACAGTTATCTGGAGTTTGTTATTTGTAGTTACTATTCATGGTGAGAAACTTAAATCTGCTTTACTGATTTTATAAATGTGCAACCTGTGATTATTAAAGTTTGATTGATAATGATTGTTTCTTTACTTACAGGAGTTTGGAGTGAGATCAAACTGGACCAGTCTTCCTCTGAGGTGAAAAGACCTGGAGACAGTGAAGATGTCATGTATCATTTCTGGTTTTGACATGACAGAGTACTATATACACTGGATACGACAGAGGCCAGGGAATGCTCTGGAGTGGATTGGGTGGATGGATACAGGCACAAACTGCTAGCTATGGCAGCTCCTTTCAGAGTCGTTTCATCATGACTGAAGATGTGCCCAGCAGCACTCAGTACCTCGAGGTCAAGAGCCTGACAGCAGAAGATTCTGCTGTTTTACTTCTGTGCTCGATAAAGCACAGTGACTGAAGACAGTGGAACAGCTGCACAAAAACCTCCACAGACAACAAACAGCAATGTGATCTTAATGACATCAGAGTTTTCTCACCACCTGCAAAAGCACTTTGATATATCCACATTAGATTTCTGTAGATTTTAACATTTGATAACAGAGTGAACTTGGCTAGTTCAGGAGATAATTAGAAAAGTGAAATGTCCACAGTCCCATACATATTCAAACACTGGCTGATTGGATGATGTGATAATAAAGCAATAGAGATGATGGATAACACTGCTTTTTATTTCTCTCACTGTAAATGCTGTCATGTGCTGCACATTATGCTCAAAGTGACTAATGAGAAACAGAGCCTTGATACCAAGATGAATTATAAGCTCACAAATGTGATTAAACCAGGTGTGTTCATGTGTCAGATGTCTGAACTCAGATTAACATTTGTGTATTATTATAATAACTGTGTTTGTGCTGTTAATACTGATAGACTTTAACACAAATTAAACACATATGGATATTAAAACAGGTGACTGAGGGTTGACTGTTGGATATTAATTCAGCAGTTTCATTAATATCTTCAGTCCAGCTGTTTCCTCCCTGTGAGGACAAGTCAATGCAAAAAAGGAGACACTCAGATCTGCTGTTCTCATTGATCTTAACTGACTGACAATCAAACCCTGGACTGAACTATAATTATACTCACACTTTTTGTGAGCTCACTTCACCACAGCACAAACAGAGCAAATCTGAATGTATCTGAATTTGCTATTGTATCCTACACGGAAAGAAAAGCAACTCCATTAGCCAATGAACAAAAAAATAATGATGTAATCCTGTGACAGAGTGCCAGTTGAGGAGCCACTCCCTCTCCATGATATCCTGATGCAAATCTTCAGTGTGTGCAGTGTACTTCTGTCCTGCTGACTGCTCTTGTACTTTGTGTGGAGCATCAGAGGTCACATCTCCAGCCTCAGGATGATGAACACACTCACTCTTCTGCTGGTTGCTCTCTCTCTGCCCTGTGAGTTCTCCTGCTTCTTGCTGGTTCATCTTTTATCAGACAACATGGACTGATGGTCAGTCAGTGAGACCAGAAAACTTCCCAGGTGACTGTCTCACTTTCTTCTGTGGTTCCTCTCTCCTTTCATCTCCTCAGGTTGCACAGGTCAGAGTATGGAGTCCATTCCTCCCAGTTCAGTAGTGACAACGCCTGGTGAGACTCTCAGTCTCTCCTGCAGGGGATCTGGCTTCACATTTAGCTGCTGTGGTATGAGCTGGATCAGACAACCTGCAGGAAAAGGACTGGAATGGATCGGGGTTGGCTGGGTTAGTGCTAGTCCTGATTATGCCAGCAGTGTGCAAGGACGAATACAAATCACCAGAGATGATAGCAACAGCATGGTGTATCTGAGACTGTCCAACTTAAAGCCAGAGGACTCTGCTGTGTATTACTGTGCCAGATACACACACTGGTTTTAGTTACCAGAGAGGCTGTACAAAAACCTCAAAGAATTTATTTTTTGCACAGACCAACAGGGGGCAGTAGGCCACCTAAAATGTGATGTCAGTGAGAGCACCAGGAAAATGCCACTGTATACAAAAACAAAGAAAGACATAACAATGGCAGCTGTTGATGTTTTGATTTTAGATTTCCTGTTGGTTTTTACCAACAATGTAATTGTGAATAACTGACAGAGAATCAGTTACGCTTTATGTTTTCCTCTAGTTTTGTGTTTGTGTTTGTCTGTGTTACACGGCTTGTAAAGAATAAGAAAGTGAATCTTACAGTATTGTATGAAATAATAATCACATTACTTACAGACTGTGAAATTGAGTAGTATTTTATATCATTCTGTAATTACACAACTGAGTGTTCAAAATGACGTGATGATCCTTGAATGTCTATAATAATAATAATTATTATTATTATTATAACAATAACAATAATAATATGACAAAAATGTGCACTAAAACTTAAAAAAGAAAGAACAGAGCTGATGTGATTGGTGTTATCTGACATTAACACAGCTACTGATGATGGTAAATTAAGTCCAATTCAAATGCCTGTTCATATTTTAACCTGACCCAAGAATGCAAATATCTTTACTTGCTTGATTTTATCTTACTCCCTGTGAGGAGGAGTCAATGCAAAACTCAGATATCTTCCACCTCTACTTATCTGACTGCAGAGAGGAGGACAGAGAACAGTGGACACACAGTTTAACATGATGGACTATAGGACAGGACTGCTGCTTTTAACTATCTGCTGGGCAGGTGAAGATTTTCTCTCATCTTGACGACACAGTTCTCATTTGTGTTTCTGACATGTCATGGTTTTCTTTGATGTCTTGACAGGTGTTGATGGTCAGACTCTGACAGAATCTGAACCAGTGACTAAAAGGCCTGGAGAATCTCACACACTGACCTGTACAGCCTCTGGATTTAACTTTGGTGGCTACTACATGGCCTGGGTCAGACAGGCTCCTGGAAAAGGACTGGAGTGAATCGCTATTATTGAGTATGATAGTGATCGCATCTACTACTCTCAGTCAGTCAAAGGCCGGTTCACCATCTCCAGAGACAACAGCAGACAGCAGGTGTATCTGCAGATGAACAGTCTGAAGACTGAAGATTCTGCTGTTTATTATTGTGCTCGAGAGCCACAGTGACTGGAGTTTGTTGAGCAGCTGTACAAAAACCTGCAGTATCTTCCAGGCTGCACAAGCATTGAGAATTTGTAATGTAGGCTATTTTTCATACTATTAGTATTAATATTGTTAACATTAAATATACATTACATAATGTTTCATTTTTCATATATTTATATTATGTCTTATAACATCCCATCATTTTTGTCCCTGCATTATAAAGACCTGAAAACTGAAAAATATTATTCATAAACCGAATAGAAACCACAGTAAAGAACACTAGCTCATGAACTAAAGCTTAATAATTTGTATAGAGAGGTTTTTCACATTCAAATTGTATTAATATGATAATCAAAGAATTATTATTGTGTCTGCAGAGAAATATCCAGAAAAGATGTGAGACAATACTGACAGTTTGTTGCAGTAAAGGAATGTGCATATATATGTGACACAACCACACAGATGAAGGTAATCAGTGTTGATTAACACAAAAAGTAACTCAGAAATGTAAAAACTACCAAAGTTTTCACCGCCACTGAAATATTTATTTTACTGCAGTTTGTGAAACATTTCAGTTCCTGAACAGCTGTTTTCCAACAACTACAAACACTGAAACTTTTAAAAAGAATTTATTCAAACCAGCCGCATCAGACTGAAGTTTTTATACTATTTAATTGACATGATTCTGGCTGCTGTCACTTTATGTCTGTGTACAGCAAATACAGTAATCATGTCAGTACAGTAAGTGAACCAGTAAATGAATTAATAAATGCAGTAAGCACATGATACAAAATATTGACAGTAAAACAAAGTTAGCAATGGTTGCATGCAAATGCTGGAATATGGATCAAATGTAAAGCAGAGTTGATTTGTTGTCACTCTGCAGATATAATAACACTGAACAGACTCTTCTATTGGCTCCAGTCAGACCAACATTGATGCTTCATATATTTGATTCTATGCAAACTCAGTGAGCTTCCTTGTTACTCAGCTATAAAAACATCACATCAGGCTGTCAGTGGAGTTCACAGCACGTCAGTTTTCAACATAAACCATGTTCTCTGTAGCTCTGCTGCTGCTGTTGGCAGCTGGATGTGAGTCTCTCTGGATTTGTCAAAGTCAGCCGTTCTTCTTTTGCTCTATAACTTGATCATTTGTTACAAAACATGTTCTCCTTTTAACAGGTGTGAAGTGTGAACAGTTGACACAGCCAGCCTCTGTGACTGTGCAGCCAGGTCAACGTCTGACCATCACCTGTCAGGTCTCTTATTCTGTTAGTGGCTACTGGACACACTGGATCAGACAGCCTGCAGGGAAAGGACTGGAGTGGATTGGAAGCGCAGCTGCTGGATACACCTCAACTTACAAAGATTCACTGAAGAACAAGTTCAATATCAGCACCGACTCTTCCACGAAAACAGTGACTCTAAATGGACAGAATGTGCAGCCTGAAGACACTGCTGTGTATTACTGTGCCAGAGAGCCACAGTGACACAAAGCATCAGTAGACCTGAACAAAAACCCCTCAGTGCCTGAACACTTGTAACATGAAGCCACCAGAGGAGGAGCCCTCAGACCACTAATGATTTCAACACCAGCTCACTGTTACAACCATTTAAATACCTGGAAGTTTCAATCACTGATACATTATTGAATGTAATTTCACAATGAAACCTTAATTACATAATGAATACATTTTTGTAATCATTAAACATATGGGTAATGAAATAAATTCATCTGAGATATCTTCAGAAATTTAATTGTGTATTGTAACTATCCTGTAAGTGCAGTTTACTGACACTTGAAATTTGATAACTTAATGTTTTTCATGACTTTGAAACAGATGTATGTAATTAAATTAAAGATATTTCATTAGCATAAGCAGTATGAAAAAATCATCATAACAATGACAGTGTATTCTATGTGGTCTTTTGTCTATGTGTGGAGATTGTCCCAGGTTGATGTTAGATTCTTAATCTGAACTGTTATCATAGTCAGATCCTGTGGATCAATAGTCTGTTGAGTTATATGTTAATGCTGATTGTTAATATGAAATTTAAATTGACATTTTACACAATTAAAATCCTCCTGGACATTCACCTGTAACAAACTGAGATTCTTGTCCATTTCAGTTGTTTCCTCCCTGTGAGGAGGAGTCAATGCAAAACTCAGATATCTTCCACCTCTACTTATCTGACTGCAGAGAGGAGGACAGAGAACAGTGGACACACAGTTTAACATGATGGACTATAGGACAGGACTGCTGCTTTTAACTATCTGCTGGGCAGGTGAAAATTTTTCACTGATCTTGATTAGACACATTTTTATTTGTGTTTCCAGTGAAATGCATGACATGCGAATACTTTTGTCTTGGCAGGTGTTGATGGTCAGACTCTGACTCAGTCTGAACCAGTGACTAAAAGGCCTGGAGAATCTCACAGACTGACCTGTACAGCCTCTGGATTCTCATTCAGCAGCTATGACATGGACTGGGTCAGACAGGCTCCTGGAAAAGGACTGGAGTGGATTGCTGATATCAGTGGTGGCAGTGGTAGCAGCAAGTACTACTCTCAGTCAGTTCAAGGCCGGTTCACCATCTCCAGAGACAACAGCAGACAGCAGGTGTATCTGCAGATGAACAGTCTGAAGACTGAAGATTCTGCTGTTTATTATTGTGCTCGAGACACACAGTGACTGGAGTTGGTTGAGCAGCTGTACAAAAACCTGCAGTATCTTCCAGGCTGCACAAGCATTGAGAATTTGTAATGTAGCCTATTTGTTCATACTATTGGTATTAATCTTATTAACATTAAATATACATTACATCATGTTTCAGTTTTCATATTTTATATTATGTCTTATAACATCCCATCATTTTTGTCCCTGCATTATAAAGACCTGAAAACTGAAAAATATTATTCATAAACCGAAAAGAAACCACAGTGAAGAACACTAGCTCATGAACTAAAGCTTAATAATTTGTATAGAGAGGTTTTTCATATTCAAATTGTGTTAATATAATTATCAAAGAATTATTATTGTGTCTGCAGAGAAATATCCAGAAAAGATGTGAGACAATACTGACAGTTTGTTGCAATAAAGGAATGTGCATATATATGTGACACAACCACACAGATAAGGTAATCAGTGTTGATTAACACAAAAAGTAACTCAGAAATGTAAAAACTACCAAAGTTTTCACCACCATTGAAATATTTATTTTACTGCAGTTTGTGAAACATTTCAGTTCCTGAGCAGCTGTTTTCCAACAACTACAAACACTGAAACTGTTAAAAGAATTTATTCAAACCAGCCGCATCAGACTGAAGTTTTTATACTATTTAACTGACATTATTCTGACTGCTGTCACTTTATGTGTGTGTACAGCAAATACAGTAATCATGTCAGTACAGTAAGTGAACCAGTAAATGAATTAATAAATGCAGTAAGTCGATGATACAAAATATTGAGAGTAAAACAAAGTTAGCAATGGTTGCATGCAAATGCTGGAATATGGATCAAATGTAAAGCAGAGGTGATTTGTTCTCACTATGCAGATATAATAACACTGAACAGACTCTTATGGCTCCAGTCAGACCAACATTGATGCTTCATATGTTTGATTCTATGCAAACTCAGTGAGCTTCCTTGTTACTCAGCTATAAAAACATCACATCAGGCTGTCAGTGGAGTTCACAACACGTCAGTTTCAACATAAACCATGTTCTCTGTAGCTCTGCTGCTGCTGTTGGCAGCTGGATGTGAGTCTCTCTGGATTTGTCAAAGTCAACACTTCTCTTTTGTTAATTTGATCATTTGTTACAAAACGTTTTTCTTTTTAACAGGTGTGAAGTGTGAACAGTTGACACAGCCAGCCTCTGTGACTGTGCAGCCAGGTCAACGTCTGACCATCACCTGTCAGGTCTCTTATTCTGTGGGCAGCTACTACACATATTGGATCAGACAGCCTGCAGGGAAAGGACTGGAGTGGATTGGATATAGTATTGTTGGAGGGAGCACAGCTTACAAAGATTCACTGAAGAACAAGTTCAGTATCAGCTTAGACTCTTCCAGCAACACAGTGACTCTAAATGGACAGAATGTGCAGCCTGAAGACACTGCTGTGTATTACTGTGCCAGAGAGTCACAGTGACACAAAGCATCAGTAGACCTGAACAAAAACCCTTCAGTGCCTGAACACTTGTAACATGAAGCCACCAGAGGAGGAGCCCTCAGACCACTAATGATTTCAACACCAGCTCACTGTTACAGTACAGAGAGAAACAGACTCATGATTTTATGTAAGCGTTTTTATACACAGTAGCAATATCCCATAATTTGTATGTTGCATGAAAAAACATTATAAATAAAGTAAGTAAATCAACATATTTACAAACCAGAGAGTGACTTACAGTCAAACAAGGATGATAGTGACATCAGGTTAGAAATATGAACAAAATCAAAAATATTAACACAGATGTGAACTTTAGTAGAAGACAACCCAAAATGTTTAGTTAGACGAAAACCTTAAAATTAAGATATGTTTTGAGGAGAAATTAAACAGAGGATATTGTTCATTAAAAAGGAGGAGTCAATGCAAAACTCAGATATCTTCCACCTCTACTTATCTGACTGCAGAGAGGAGGACAGAGAACAGTGGACACACAGTTTAACATGATGGACTATAGGACAGGACTGCTGCTTTTAACTATCTGCTGGGCAGGTGAAGGTTTTACCTGATCTTGATTAGACATAGTTCTTAATTGTATTACAACTAAATTCATGTGAAATGTTTTTATATTTCGACAGGTGTTGATAGTCAGACTCTGACAGAATCTGAACCAGTGACTAAAAGGCCTGGAGAATCTCATAGACTGACCTGTACAGCCTCTGGATTCACATTTAGTAACTACTATATGCACTGGATCAGACAGGCTCCTGGAAAAGGACTGGAGTGGGTTGCCAGGATTGAAAGTGGCAGTGGTAGCAGCAAGCTCTACTCTCAGTCAGTTCAAGGCCGGTTCACCATCTCCAGAGACAACAGCAGACAGCAGGTGTATCTGCAGATGAACAGTCTGAAGACTGAAGATTCTGCTGTTTATTATTGTGCTCGATACACACAGTGACTGGAGTTGGTTGAGCAGCTGTACAAAAACCTACACCACTTCTTTTAGGCTGGCAGAGCCCAAGCATGAAATACTTTTGTAGTATATATCTTAAATATTAAACATTCATCTGTTGGGCAGGTGAAGAGTTTTGTTGATTTTTCTGGGTTTTCATTTAGATTGTTTACTTGCTGTCTTGTCAGGTGTTGATGGTCACCACTCTGTTCATGGTAGACAGAAGAAAAGTTATGTATTTAATGCGTCTGTGTAGATGTCATCTGACTTCCACTGCAGCCAACATCAGTATAGAAGAGAGTTAGATAGGCTTGATTTTCCCTGAATACAAGATGTATATGACATGTTTTAATAATTTGCTTTTGTGTATTGTGATGCCCAGAGAGGATGGGGCGAAATGTGCCCTGTTACCATGTAATGGGATGGAAAATAACATCTGATAACTTCATTATAACTTAAACAGTAGCTCTGCCTCTTCACAAATACAAAACAAACAATGTAAATAACTTTTTAATTTAGCCAAAAAGCTCTTCATTGCACCATTAGTTAAAGATTGTTGTTGTCCCGTTATCTTCCATTGGAGCAGAAATGAGTTGCCAGGATATTAATATTTCATACTCTACTTATGGAAATGTATGTGTGTCACATGTTCCCTGTTTAAACCCACAGAGGGAGGTCTATGCAAACTCTTCCTCTCTTATAAACACACCATCAGCAACTTGTGGCAGATCACTGGGACAGTTTGATATATTTCTGAAACACTCAGATCAGAAAGCACTGAACTACAGTGTTTATCACAGAATGGAAAATACAGTTCTCTGGAGTTTGTTATTTGTAGTTACTATTCATGGTGAGAAACTTAAATCTGCTTTACTGATTTTATAAATGTGCAACCTGTGATTATACAAGTGTGATTGATAATGATTGTTTCTTTACTTACAGGAGTTTGGAGTGAGATCAAACTGGACCAGTCTTCCTCTGAGGTGAAAAGACCTGGAGAGACAGTGAAGATGTCATGTGTCATTTCTGGTTATAGCATGACAAGCCGCAACATCCACTGGATACGACAGAGGCCAGGGATTGCTCTGGAGTGGATTGGGAGGATGGACACAGGCACAAACTCTGCTATCTATGGCAGCTCCTTTCAGAGTCGTTTCATCATGACTGAAGATGTGCCCAGCAGCACTCAGTACCTCGAGGTCAAGAGCCTGACAGCAGAAGATTCTGCTGTTTACTTCTGTGCTCGATAAAGCACAGTGACTGAAGACAGTGGAACAGCTGCACAAAAACCTCCACAGACAACAAACAGCAATGTGATCTTAATGACATCAGAGTTTTCTCACCACCTGCAAAAGCACTTTGATATATCCACATTAGATTTCTGTAGATTTTAACATTTGGTAACAGAGTGAACTTGGCTGGTTCAGGAGAGAATTAGAAAAGTGAAATGTCCACAGTCCCATACATATTCAAACACTGGCTGATTGGATGATGTGATAATAAAGCAATTTAGTAGATGATGGATAACACTGCTTTATTTATCACTGTAAATGCTGTCATGTGCTGCACATTATGCTCAAAGTGACTAATGAGAAACAGAGCCTTGATACCAAGATGAATTATAAGCTCACAAATGTGATTAAACCAGGTGTGTTCATGTGTCAGATGTCTGAACTCAGATTAACATTTGTGTATTATTATAATAACTGTGGTTGTGTTAATACTGATAGACTTTAACACAAGTTAAAACACATTTGAATGTTAAAACAGGTGACTGAGGGTCAGTGTCAAGTTTCTCTCTCCTCTGTCGCTAAAAGGAGACACTCAGATCTGCTGTTCTCATTGATCTTAACTGACTGACAATCAAACCCTGGACTGACCTACAATTTCATACACACACCCTTTGTGAGCTCACTTCACCACAGCACAAACAGAGCTGGATCAGCAGTGACTGCAGCTTCATGTGTTCATTAAGCTGAAGTTCACCATCTCACCATTTCAAAGAGATTTTAAGACAAACATCCAGAAGACAAGAGATGCAAGGAGGAGACATGATTACACCTGTGTCTCCTCACTGAGCTCCTCCAGCAGTTTCCCCTCGACTTGCTGCTCGTCTCCTTGAGGTGCATCTAATAGACTGTCTGACTAATTGTGCACATCCATAGCTTAGAGAAGACATGAAAACCTGTCTTTCCTGTTCTATGAAAAGAGAGAGGCAATAATATTTGCCAAAGACAAACTGAACACCATTCAACAGTGTGCAGTGATAGGGTGCAAGTAATGTATTTGTAATTGTACCATGATAAAGTGTCATCTGCCTCTTCAAAATGTATGACCAGAATCCATTAAGATAAAATATTTTGATTTCCCCGTTGAAAAAAATACATATTAGAAAAGTTTCTCAATTGAATATACTGCCAGAAAAATACATCTTGTCCGTCTCAGTTCCCCCAAAGATCACCCCCTCAATAATAAAAAAACACAAGTAAAGCACATCAGAACAATGTTTGATCACAGAAATTGGCTGGATCTGAAAATAAATAGAAACCTGAAATGTTCACAATCCAAAACATGTTGAAAACAGTGATTAATGTTAAGTTCATGTTCACACTAAAGCCGTTTTGTGGCCATTTAAGTTTTTTTTCTGTTTAAACCTGCAAACCACAAGCATCAGTACTATATATTCAGGCATGCACTTTGTATCATGAAACAAAATTAACACTTGAATATTTTCTGTAAATGCAGGACATTTGGAAAATGTTACATGTCAGTGGGTAATGAATTAAATGATCACAAGTGATTTGTTGTCACTCTGCAGATATAATAACACTGAACAGACTCTTCTATTGGCTCCAGTCAGACCAACATTGATGCTTCATATGTTTGATTCTATGCAAACTCAGTGAGCTTCCTTGTTACTCAGCTATAAAAACATCACATCAGGCTGTCAGTGGAGTTCACAGCACGTCAGTTTCAACATAAACCATGTTCTCCGTAGCTCTGCTGCTGCTGTTGGCAGCTGGATGTGAGTCTCTCTGGATTTGTCAAAGTCAACACTTCTTCTTTTGCTCTATTACTTCTTAATTGTTACAATTTCTTTTTTTAACAGGTGTGAAGTGTCAACAGTTGACACAGCCAGCCTCTGTGACTGTGCAGCCAGGTCAACGTCTGACCATCACCTGTCAGGTCTCTTATTCTGTGGGCAGCTACTACACACATTGGATCAGACAGCCTGCAGGGAAAGGACTGGAGTGGATTGGGAGAAAATATACTGGAGCTTCAGACTACAAAGATTCACTGAAGAACAAGTTCAGTATCAGCTTAGACTCTTCCAGCAACACAGTGACTCTAACGGACAGATGTGCAGCCTAAAGACACTGCTGTGTATTACTGTGCCAGAGACACACAGTGACACAAAGCATCAGTAGACCTGAACAAAAACCCCTCAGTGCCTGAACACTTGTAACATGAAGCCACCAGAGGAGGAGCCCTCAGACCACTAATGATTTCAACACCAGCTCACTGTTACAGTACAGAGAGAAACAGACTTTAGATCTTAAATATTCTGATGCTTTATATCAGTGTCTGTCGATATTACTTTTTAAATTACAGAATAAATTCATACTTGATTTTAAAAGTGTGTGATATAAATACAGTACTATATACCCCTATAAAGTCAGATTCTCTTCCATGATATCTGTTACAAAAAATATACATTGATTATGTGAATCATAACTGCATCAGTGATTGAATCAAAAGTGTTTATCCAACTTCATGGTGATAATAATCATTCAAAATACAGAAAAGTTAGTTTCATTCACAATCTAAAGCCTCAAGTTTCACCTTCTCTTAAAACACTTGAACATTTTATCCTCATTTCTGATTATTTAAATAAACTTCAGTCAGCTGATTCACTATCATCACTACTGTATGTAAATCAGCCTCCTTGTGTGTTGCCTCATAAAGAAGTGAAGTGTGTGTGTGTGTCAGTGAGAGGACAGAAAGAGCTCACATCAGTCAGCTTCAACATCAACCATGTTCTCTGTAGCTCTGATACTGCTGCTGGCAGCTGGATCCTGTGAGGAGCTTTCAGTGGATTCACACTAATAAACACATTAGAAACACTGAATAGTCAGATGAATGATGGAGATAATGTTGATTTGTGTTTCCACAGGTGTGAACAGTATTGATCTCATCCAGCCAGACTCAATGGTTGTGCAGCCTGGACAGTCTTTGACCATCACCTGTCAGGTCTCTGGTTATTCTTTGACTGATAACAGCTATGCAACAGGTTGGATCAGACAGCGTGAAGGAAAACCAATGGACTGGATTTCTCATCAGTGGGGAGGGAGTATTGGCAGCCTTCATCAAAATGCTGCTCTGAAGAACAAGTTCAGCTACAGCAGAGACATGTCTGCTGGCACAGTGACTATTAACGGACAGAATCTGCAGCCTGAGGACACAGCTGTGTATTACTGTGTGCGTCAGCCCACAGTGATACAAACCACCAACAGACCTGCACAAATACCCAGCAACCATGTGACTAAACACTGACATGTTTCAGTGGGAGAACTGGTCCATAAATTAAACCTCACACTGTTTTGATACAAGTCATGTGACAGCCATCAAAACCTTGCTGCATAATTAGTGTTAATATAATGCTCCTGTATATACTTCACATTAGTGCTGATCATTAATTAACTCCAGTGAGACAGATCACCATGATCAGGTCTTTTCTCTCATTTGTTGACCTGGAGAAGGTCCCAAGGTTTTATCTCCTCCCCAGGGGCATAGCACCAAATTCTGGGCCCTCTACACTCTCAATGTCTGTGGACCCCTATCCATGTCAGTGCACGAGGCGCGTGAGCAAAAAAAAAAAGAAAAAAAAAAGGGGGTATTTATTTAAAATAAAAAAGGCATAAATAGGGTTTTAAGCTACAATCAGATCAGATTATATTGATGAGAGGTTCTTTCATTCACCACCTGAATTGATGCATTTGGCCTACTTGTGCTCAAATACCTAAAACATCTACAAGAATAGAGAATCGGTATTAGCCTCTTAACATACAAATAACCCAACCTACTTTTTAAAGCAAGCTCACTTTGTATTTCTAGAGCCATTTCAGTGCAAGACAAACTGCTAAAAATAATGAAACATATGGCCAAGCATTGCTTATTATGTTGACAGATTGTCTTTTAAATGGGGCTCATTTTTGTGTTGCTATGGGCTGAGCTCGAAGGCTGTCAACCAAACAGTCATAACTGGTAAATATCCACAGAGGGTGCTTGACAGCGCTTGACATCTACCATTTAGAACAAGTACAAAGATAATGTGAAAGGTTGCAAATATGTTCATTAAAAGTCAAACGTGAAGTAAACATCAGATATGCTATACAATAGATGCTTAGACGAGCCTAATTATTTGCTATAACACACAGTATTCATCATGGTCAGCAAGTTACAGAGGCAAAAATGTTTTAAGACATTTTTCAGCCAGATTGAGAGGAATAGCGAATTGTTTTTCTATGTTCTCACCACCTCTCTCTCTCTCTCTCTCTCTCTCTCTCTCTCTCTCTCTCTCTCACTACTCTCTCTCTCACTACTCTCTCTCTCTCTCTCTCTCTCTCTCTCACTACTCTCTCTCTCACTCTCTCTCCCTCGCAAACCAACATACCAATGTAAGGGGGGGTCGGAGGGGGGAGCTCGCCCATGAATACTTGAACAACGATCTCACCTTGTCTTTGCTCATCTCTCATGTCAGCCCTCTCAGAAGAGCCGCCAGGACTGGCCACTGCCGCTCCAGCTGCTCCAGCTGCTGCGGCTGCGCCACTGTTTGTTTCTGAAACTGGTTAATGTTAACTGTTTAACTGTTAACGTTAGCTGGCCCATAATTGTCTTTATACTTACAGCCGCAAGCAGCCTGGTTGGCAACTAGCTAAGCTAAAGACTTCACGTGAGCAAACATCAGCAGCAGCTGTCTGGAGTGGACTACCTTAACTTTAATTGGACTTTGCATAACAAGCAAACTCAGTTCACCTTTGGGAAAGAAAGCAGTCAACAACTGCCTCCCTCATTCTGCCATCTTTCTTTTTCTTTCCTCTCTTTCTTCTTTTGATACCCCAATTTATGCTTTTTGGGCAGCGTGATGTCTAGCCCCCAGATTATTCAATCTGGGCTCACTGACGTTACACTTGTCGCTGGTCGCTGTCGGGCGGACTAAACTAGAAAGTCCAATATGTTGGGAGGACTGTGACATAAAGTTCATTCTCTCAGTTGATGTTATCAATATATTTGAAATAATTATGACACCAATTAATTGGAAGGCCCAATTCATTCGAAATAAAAACATCACAAAAAACAATTATGATGTACAGTGAGAGATGTGACATAAGCTAAATTAATTTGATTCCACTAAATTTGAACAGTCTTCAGATGTTGGATTCTGTGCTCTGAAATTTAGTTGTTTAAGAGCTGATTATTAGTTCAATATTATAATAGATCAGAATAATTGGTTTTAAATCAACAGATTAATTCAAAAGAAATGCAAAGAAATTCTGTTCTTATTATGGAACACAAAATCTTTATTTGATGTCATGAGATGTGAGATGTTGTTTGTCTTTCTGAGACAGCATACAATGTCATTTTCATATTACATGAACTGAAAACAATTTTAATTGATATTAATAATAACTTTATTTATTAACAGTAACCATAGTCACGCTATTTTAAATTTCATTGGAGAAAAATCAGCTGCCATATAAATAACATGTGTTTCAGATCTTACAAAGTGACAATAAATCAAGAACGACAGTAACATCAGGAAATAATGTAAAACAATCAAAATTGTAAGAGATACAGTGAGATGATTCTTTATGTGAAACAATATAACAAAATATTGTCATGCAGGAGAAAGCCACATCATGAAATACGTTCTGAGGAGAGACTGAATAGAGGATATTGTTCATTAAAAAGGAGGAGTCAATGCAAAACTCAGATATCTTCCACCTCTACTTATCTGACTGCAGAGAGGAGGACAGAGAACAGTGGACACACAGTTTTAACATGATGGACTATAGGACAGGACTGCTGCTTTTAACTATCTGCTGGGCAGGTGAAGATTTTACCTGATCTTGAGCTGACATATTCTTAATTATGTTACAACTTAATTCATGTTATGTTCTCTTATATTTTGACAGGTGTTGATGGTCAGACTCTGACAGAATCTGAACCAGTGATTAAAAGGCCTGGAGAATCTCACAGACTGACCTGTACAGCCTCTGGATTCACGTTCAGTGACTATGAGATGGCTTGGATCAGACAGGCTCCTGGAAAAGGACTGGAGTGGGTCGCTACTATCAGTGATAGCAGTGGCTACATCTACTACTCTCAGTCAGTCAAAGGCCGGTTCACCATCTCCAGAGACAACAGCGTCGATCAAGTGTATCTGCAGATGAACAGTCTGAAGACTGAAGATTCTGCTGTTTTATTATTGTGCTCGAGACACACAGTGACTGGAGTTGGTTGAGCAGCTGTACAAAAACCTACGTAACCCCTGACTGGGCTGATAAACAACAACTGTCTTTGCTTGGGCTCAAAGGAAATGACTGCATGTGCTAATTTAGGAGCAGTATACAGAATCAGGGGCTGAAGGTGCAGACTCTGACCAAGGCACAATGAATGCACTAAAACACTGAATATGATACTAAGATAGGGAGAAAAATAAACCTGATCATGAGACACCACTTTGATCCAAGCGTAATTAATAAAACTGGAACAGCAGGACTTCTGAACACTTCACCCAGAGTCCCACAGGCCACTCTTTATCTGATATTGTACCAAATGTAAAAAGACAAAAACAAAACAATAAATAAACATTATAGATCATTGCAGTGAAATAATTGTGTCACCATACAGACTGGAAGAAGACTCAAACAGGTCAGATCTCCTCTCTCTCAGCAGACAGTGACAGAATACCAACATCCACAGAGTCAGACTATTAAACAGACCTAATGAACAAAACCTCATGTGTCTCCATGCTGATCCCTCTTTCAAAACTCTAGAGGGCAGTCTAGGACTGACTGAGTTTGACTCATTGACTCATACTGATCATATGATTCAAACACATGCACTAACAGTAAGGTAAATAAAGAACAGAGGTGATTTGAATGTTCTTATCTAACATTAACACATCTACTGATGATGGCATATTCCACTGCAGCCAACATCAGTATAGAAGAGAGTTAGATAGGCTTGATTTTCCCTGAATACAAGATGTATATTACATGTTTTAATAATTTACTTTTGTGTATTGTGATGCCCAGAGAGGATGGGGCGAAATGTGCCCTGTTACCATGTAATGGGATGGAAAATAACATCTAATAACTTCATTATAACTTAAACAGTAGCTCTGCCTCTTCACAAATACAAAACAAACAATATAAATAACCTTTTTGTAAATTAGCCAAAAAGCTCTTCATTGCACCATTAGTTAAAGATTGTCGTTGTCCCGTTATCTTCCATTGGAGCAGAAATGAGTTGCCAGGATATTAATATTTTACAGTTTCCCGTGTCGTTCTTGTAGAGATACTCTACTTATGGAAATGTATGTGTGTCACATGTTACTATTCATGGTGAGAAACTTAAATCTGCTTTATTGATTTTATAAATGTGCAACCTGTGATTATTAAAGTTTGATTGATAATGATTGTTTCTTTACTTACAGGAGTTTGGAGTGAGATCAAACTGGACCAGTCTTCCTCTGAGGTGAAAAGACCTGGAGAGACTGTGAAGATGTCATGTATCACATCTGGTTATACCATGACAAGTAATGCCATTAGCTGGATATGACAGAGGCCAGGGGAAGGTTTGAAATGGATTGGAGTGTTGAGCACAAATACAAACACTCCGACCTATGGCAGCTCCTTTCAAAGCCGTTTCAGTTTTACTCAAGATGTGCCCAGCAGCACTCAGTACCTCGAGGTCAAGAGCCTGACAGCAGAAGATTCTGCTGTTTACTTCTGTGCTCGAGAAAGCACAGTGACTGAAGACAGTGGAACAGCTGCACAAAAACCTCCACAGACAACAAACAGCAATGTGATCTTAATGACATCAGAGTTTTCTCACCACCTGCAAAAGCACTTTGATATATCCACATTAGATTTCTGTAGATTTTAACATTTGATAACAGAGTGAACTTGGCTGGTTCAGGAGAGAATTAGAAAAGTGAAATGTCCACAGTCCCATACATATTCAAACACTGGCTGATTGGATGATGTGATAATAAAGCAATTTAGTAGATGATGGATAACACTGCTTTTTATTTCTATCAATGTAAATGCTGTCATGTGCTGCACATTATGCTCAAAGTGACTAATGAGAAACAGAGCCTTGATACCAAGATGAATTATAAGCTCACAAATGTGATTAAACCAGGTGTGTTCATGTGTCAGATGTCTGAACTCAGATTAACATTTGTGTATTATTATAATAACTGTGGTTGTGCTGTTAATACTGATAGACTTTAACACAAATTAAACACATATGAATATTAAAACAGGTGACTGAGGGTTGACTGTTGGATATTAATTCAGCAGTTTCATTAAATATCTTCAGTCCAGCTGTTTCCTCCCTGTGAGGACAAGTCAATGCAAAAAAGGAGACACTCAGATCTGCTGTTCTCATTGATCTTAACTGACTGACAATCAAACCCTGGACTGAACTATAATTATACTCACACTTTTTGTGAGCTCACTTCACCACAGCACAAACAGAGCAAATCTGAATGTATCTGAATTTGCTATTGTATCCTACACGGAAAGACAAGCAACTCCATTAGCCAATGAACAAAAAAAATATGTAATCCTGTGACAGAGTGCCAGTTGAGGAGCCACTCCCTCTCCATGATATCCTGATGCAAATCTTCAGTGTGTGCAGTGTACTTCTGTCCTGCTGACTGCTCTTGTACTTTGTGTGGAGCATCAGAGGTCACATCTCCAGCCTCAGGATGATGAACACACTCACTCTTCTGCTGGTTGCTCTCTCTCTCTGCCCTGTGAGTTCTCCTGCTTCCTGCTGGTTCATCTTTTATCAGACAACATGGACTGATGGTCAGTCAGTGAGACCAGAAAACTTCCCAGGTGACTGTCTCACTTTCTTCTGTGGTTCCTCTCTCCTTTCATCTCCTCAGGTTGCACAGGTCAGAGTATGGAGTCCATTCCTTCCAGTTCAGTAGTGGCAACGCCTGGTGAGACTCTCAGTCTCTCCTGCAGGGGATCTGGCTTCACATTTAGCTGCTGTGTTATGAGCTGGATCAGACAACCTGCAGGAAAAGGACTGGAATGGATCGGGGTTGGTTGGGTTAGTGCTAGTCCTGATTATGCCAGCAGTGTGCAAGGACGAATACAAATCACCAGAGATGATAGCAACAGCATGGTGTATCTGAGACTGTCCAACTTAAAGCCAGAGGACTCTGCTGTGTATTACTGTGCCAGATACACACACTGGTTTTAGTTACCAGAGAGGCTGTACAAAAACCTCAAAGAATTTATTTTTTGCACAGACCAACAGGGGGCAGTAGGCCACCTAAAATGTGATGTCAGTGAGAGCACCAGGAAAATGCCACTGTATACAAAAACAAACAAAGACATAACAATGGCAGCTGTTGATGTTTTAATTTTAGATTTCCTGTTGGTTTTTACCAACAATGTAATTGTGAATAACTGACAGAGAATCAGTTACGCTTTATGTTTTCCTATAGTTTTGTGTTTGTGTTTGTCTGTGTTACACGGCTTGTAAAGAATAAGAAAGTGAATCTTACAGTATTGTATGAAATAATAATCACATTACTTACAGACTGTGAAATTGAGTAGTACTTTATATCATTCTGTAATTACACAACTGAGTGTTCAAAATGACGTGATGATCCTTGAATGTCTATAATAATAATAATTATTATTATTATTATAACAATAACAATAACAATAATAATATGACAAAAATGTGCACTAAAACTCCAAAAAGAAAGAACAGAGCTGATGTGATTGGTGTTATCTGACATTAACACAGCTACTGATGATGGTAAATTAAATCCAATTCAAATGCCTGTTCATATTTTAACCTGACCCAAGAATGCAAATATCTTTACTTGCTTGATTTTATCTTGCTCCCTGTGAGGAGGAGTCAATGCAAAACTCAGATATCTTCCACCTCTACTTATCTGACTGCAGAGAGGAGGACAGAGAACAGTGGACACACAGTTTAACATGATGGACTATAGGACAGGACTGCTGCTTTTAACTATCTGCTGGGCAGGTGAAGATTTTTGTTGATTACTAAATTAGGTTTTCTTTTAGGTTGTAAATGTGTTGCATGTCATGGTTTTCTTGCTGTCTTGACAGGTGTTGATGGTCAGACTCTGACAGAATCTGGCGCAGCAAATGAAAGGCCTGGAGAATCTCACAGACTGACTTGTACAGCCTCTGGATTAGACATTAGTAGCTCTTGGATGGCCTGGATCAGACAGGCTCCTGGAAAAGGACTAGAGTGGATCGCTATTATTGAGGATGATAGTGATCGCATCTACTACTCTCAGTCAGTCAAAGGCCGGTTCACCATCTCCAGAGACAACAGCAGACAGCAGCTGTATCTGCAGATGAACAGTCTGAAGACTGAAGATTCTGCTGTTTATTATTGTGCTCGAGACACACAGTGACTGGAGTTGGTTGAGCAGCTGTACAAAAACCTACAGTATCTTCCAGGCTGCACAAGCATTGAGAATTTGTAATGTAGGCTATTTTTCATACTATTAGTATTAATATTGTTAACATTAAATATACATTACAGAATGTTTCAGTTTTCATATTTTTATATTGTCTTTTAACATCCCATAATTTTTGTCCCTGCATTATAAAGACCTGAAAAATATTATTCATAAACCGAATAGAAACCACAGTAAAGAACACTAGCTAATGAACTAAAGCTTAATAATTTGTATAGAGAGGTTTTTCATATTCAAATTGTATTAATATAATAATCAAAGAATTATTATTGAATCTGCAGAGAAATATCCAGAAAAGATGTGAGACAATACTGACAGTTTGTTGCAGTAAAGGAATGTGCATATATATGTGACACAACCACACAGATGAAGGTAATCAGTGTTGATTAACACAAAAAGTAACTCAGAAATGTAAAAACTACCAAAGTTTTCACCGCCATTGAAATATTTATTTTACTGCAGTTTGTGAAACATTTCAGTTCCTGAGCAGCTGTTTTCCAAAAACTACAAACACTGAAACTGTTAAAAAGAATTTATTCAAATCAGACGCATCAGACTGAAGTTTTTATACTATTTAATTGACATGATTCTGGCTGCTGTCACTTTATGTCTGTGTACAGCAAATACAGTGATCATGTCAGTACAGTAAGTGAACCAGTAAATGAATTAATAAATGCAGAAAGTAGATGATACAAAATATTAAAACAAAGTTAGTAATGGTTCCAATGTATCAAATGTAAAGCAGAGGTGATTTGTTGTCTCTCTGCAGATATAATAACACTGAACAGACTCTTCTATTGGCTCCAGTCAGACCAACATTGATGCTTCATATGTTTGATTCTATGCAAACTCAGTGAGCTTCCTTGTTACTCAGCTATAAAAACATCACATCAGGCTGTCAGTGGAGTTCACAGCACGTCAGTTTCAACATAAACCATGTTCTCTGTAGCTCTGCTGCTGCTGTTGGCAGCTGGATGTGAGTCTCTCTGGATTTGTCAAAGTCAACACTTCTTCTTTTGTTAATTTGATCATTTGTTACAAAACATTTTCTCTTTTTAACAGGTGTGAAGTGTGAACAGTTGACACAGCCAGCCTCTGTGACTGTGCAGCCAGGTCAACGTCTGACCATCACCTGTCAGGTTTCTTATACTCTTGGCTATTGGACAGCTTGGATCAGACAGCCTGCAGGGAAAGGACTGGAGTGGATTGGATTGAAAGGCACCGGTGCTTCACACTACAAAGATTCACTGAAGAACAAGTTCAGTATCAGCTTAGACTCTTCCAGCAAGACAGTGACTCTAAACCAGGGGTCTCAGACTCGCGGCCCGCGGGCCAATTGCGGCCCTCGGGACAATATTTTGTGGCCCCCTGCCTGAAATCAAAGCTTTGTGTTAGTGCGGCCCGCGCATTTTTTCTCACATGCATCTGGGGGTTTTATATTTTTTAACACCTGTGGGCTCCCGTAGCTCAGGCTCGTGACAACAGCGCGAATTAGCAATTGGTCACTTTAACATGTTTGGATGAACGAGTGGAGGGAAAATATCTTGTCACTGTATACGGTTTTTGTCAGCCCCAGCCATGTCTTTTTCAAAACATGTCGTGAAGAGAAAAGTTGGCGATGAGCACAGACAATTTCAGGAGAAGTGGGAGGCGGAATTTTTTTTTGTTGAGCACAGGGGCATCCCAACGTGTCTAATATGCATGGATAAAGTTGCGGTGCACAAGGGTATAACATCAGACGTCATTACTCAACTAAACATGCTGAGGAGTATGCAAAATACCTGGGAGATGAGCGAGAGGACCGGGTCGCCAAACTTAAAACATGTCTACTGAGGCAACAAGATTTTTTCAAGAAAGCAAGCAAAGAGAGTGAAGCGGCTGTCAAAGCTAGCTACGTGGTGAGTGAGATGATTGCTAAAGCAGGAAAGCCATTCAAAGATGGCGAGTTCATCAAACAGTGCATGTTACAGGCTGCAAGTATAGTCTGCCCGGAAAAAAAGGCTCAGTTTACTAACATCAGCATTTCAGCCAACACAGTGGCAGAGCGCATTTCTGACATGTCAGGTAACATTTATGATCAACTGCGTGAGAAAGCTAAACATTTCCATTCATACTCACTCGCTCTTGATGAGAGCACAGACGTCACTGACACGGCGCAGCTCGCAATATATGTCCGTGGTGTTGATGACAATTTTGAAGTTACGGAGGAGTTGCTCACAGTGATTCCGATGCATGGCCAGACCACCGGTCAGGAGATATTCCGCCAGTGTGATTCCATTGAGGATGCCGGCTTACAATGGAAGCGTTTGGCTGGAATTTCTACCGACGGAGCGCCATCAATGACAGGGAGGAAAAACGGACTTGTAGCACTTGTTCAAAGAAAACTGGAAGAGGAGGGTGTGGAAGATGCCATTGCTCTGCACTGCATTATCCATCAGCAGGCCCTTTGCAGCAAAATCCTGAGGTTTGACAATGTGATGTCTGACGTTGTGAAAATCATCAACCATATCAGATCCAGGGCTTTAAAGCACCGGCAGTTCTGCGACTTTTTGGCGGAAATAGAGTCAGAATATGAGGACGTGCTCTACTTCACCGAGGTACGTTGGCTCAGCAGGGGGAAGGTCTTGAAGAGGTTTTTTGAGTTGAGAGCAGAAGTGAAAGCCTTCATGGAGAAGGATGGGATGACTGTTCCTGTGCTAAGTGATCCTAAATGGCTAATGGACTTAGCTTTTCTTGTTGACATCACACAGGAGCTGAATGTACTGAACAAGAAGTTACAAGGCCAGGGCCAGCTTGTCAGTGCTGCATATGACAGTGTCAGAGCATTCTCCACAAAACTTGTGTTATGGAAAGCCCAGCTTTCCCAGACAAACCTCTGCCATTTCCCAGCATGCAAGGCACTCATGGATTCAGGCACAACATTCAGTGGTGAGAAGTATGCTGATACCATTGGAAAGCTACAGGAAGAATTTGATCACAGGTTTGCAGACTTCAAGACACACAGAGCCACTTTTCACATTTTTGCTGACCCCTTCTCCTTTGATGTGGAGGATGCCCCCCCTGTCCTGCAGATGGAGCTAATTGACCTGCAGTGCAATACTGAACTCAAAGCCAAGTTCAGGGAGGTGAGTGGAAAAACAGTGGAGCTTGGACAATTTTTGAGAAAACTGCCCCCCACCTTCCCTGAGCTTTCCAGGATGTTCAAGCGGACCATGAGCCTTTTTGGCAGCACCTATCTGTGTGAAAAGCTCTTCTCCACAATGAACTTCAATAAGTCAAAGTTCAGATCCAGACTTAAAGATGAGCACCTTAAAGCCATACTGAGGGTCTCAGCTGCCTCCTCCCTCAAGCCAAATGTGGCTCAGCTGTGTGAGAGGAAGCGCTGCCAAGTCTCTGGCAGCAAGGAGTAGGAGGAAGTAAATGAAGCCTATGTTCTGAAGAACTGTTCATGTTCTGCATGTTCTGACTTGTTAAGATTGAGAAGATTGGATCAGTTGACCTTTTTTTTTGGAATACTTGAAGCCTTTTTTTTGTGGAATACTTGATGCGGCCCAGCCTCACCCAGACTCTACCTCCAGCGGCCCCTAGGTAAGTTGAGTTTGAGACCCCTGCTCTAAACGGACAGAATGTGCAGCCTGAAGACACTGCTGTGTATTACTGTGCTGGAGAGCCACAGTGACACAAAGCATCAGTAGACCTGAACAAAAACCCCTCAGTGCCTGAACACTTGTAACATGAAGCCACCAGAGGAGGAGCCCTCAGACCACTAATGATTTCAACACCAGCTCACTGTTACAGTACAGAGAGAAACACACTTTAGATTTTATAAACGGTTCTTATTTAAATCATTTTAGATATTCTGACATCACAGTCACAAGAACTGATGCAGCATTATATGTATAAATAACCTTTTAAGTGATGACAAATTAAGGTCACAACTTAACTTAGTTTTAAAGCTCATCATCTAAGTATAGTAGATCAGTCAAAAGTCAGTTTTCTTCCATAATATCATCATTTTTAGTTATTTTAAGTTGATATTATAATTATAACTGTGTTAGTGACTGGCTCATTATTTAGCCAACTTCATAGCAGTGTTAATTATTCAAAATACAGAAAAGTGTGTTTTCATTGCCAATCTAAATTGTGTTTGTCAGATATATAAGTTCCACCTTCTCTTTGAAGAACAACACGTGAACATTTTGTCTTCATTTTGATTCATTTAAATCAGGGGTCTCAGACTCGCGGCCCGCGGGCCAATTGCGGCCCTCGGGACAATATTTTGTGGCCCCCTGCCTGAAATCAAAGCTTTGTGTTAGTGCGGCCCGCGCATTTTTTCTCACATGCATCTGGGGGTTTTATATTTTTTAACACCTGTGGGCTCCCGTAGCTCAGGCTCGTGACAACAGCGCGAATTAGCAATTGGTCACTTTAACATGTTTGGATGAACGAGTGGAGGGAAAATATCTTGTCACCTAGTGCTATACGGTTTTTGTCAGCCCCAGCCATGTCTTTTTCAAAACATGTCGTGAAGAGAAAAGTTGGCGATGAGCACAGACAATTCAGGAGAAGTGGGAGGCGGAATTTTTTTTTGTTGAGCACAGGGGCATCCCAACGTGTCTAATATGCATGGATAAAGTTGCGGTGCACAAGGAGTATAACATCAGACGTCATTACTCAACTAACATGCTGAGGAGTATGCAAAATACCTGGGAGATGAGCGAGAGGACCGGGTCGCCAAACTTAAAACATGTCTACTGAGGCAACAAGATTTTTTCAAGAAAGCAAGCAAAGAGAGTGAAGCGGCTGTCAAAGCTAGCTACGTGGTGAGTGAGATGATTGCTAAAGCAGGAAAGCCATTCAAAGATGGCGAGTTCATCAAACAGTGCATGTTACAGGCTGCAAGTATAGTCTGCCCGGAAAAAAAGGCTCAGTTTACTAACATCAGCATTTCAGCCAACAGTGGCAGAGCGCATTTCTGACATGTCAGGTAACATTTATGATCAACTGCGTGAGAAAGCTAAACATTTCCATTCATACTCACTCGCTCTTGATGAGAGCACAGACGTCACTGACACGGCGCAGCTCGCAATATATGTCCGTGGGTGTTGATGACAATTTTGAAGTTACGGAGGAGTTGCTCACAGTGATTCCGATGCATGGCCAGACCACCGGTCAGGAGATATTCCGCCAGCTGTGTGATTCCATTGAGGATGCCGGCTTACAATGGAAGCGTTTGGCTGGAATTTCTACCGACGGAGCGCCATCAATGACAGGGAGGAAAAACGGACTTGTAGCACTTGTTCAAAGAAAACTGGAAGAGGAGGGTGTGGAAGATGCCATTGCTCTGCACTGCATTATCCATCAGCAGGCCCTTTGCAGCAAAATCCTGAGGTTTGACAATGTGATGTCTGACGTTGTGAAAATCATCAACCATATCAGATCCAGGGCTTTAAAGCACCGGCAGTTCTGCGACTTTTGGCGGAAATAGAGTCAGAATATGAGGACGTGCTCTACTTCACCGAGGTACGTTGGCTCAGCAGGGGGAAGGTCTTGAAGAGGTTTTTTGAGTTGAGAGCAGAAGTGAAAGCCTTCATGGAGAAGGATGGGATGACTGTTCCTGTGCTAAGTGATCCTAAATGGCTAATGGACTTAGCTTTTCTTGTTGACATCACACAGGAGCTGAATGTACTGAACAAGAAGTTACAAGGCCAGGGCCAGCTTGTCAGTGCTGCATATGACAGTGTCAGAGCATTCTCCACAAAACTTGTGTTATGGAAAGCCCAGCTTTCCCAGACAAACCTCTGCCATTTCCCAGCATGCAAGGCACTCATGGATTCAGGCACAACATTCAGTGTGAGAAGTATGCTGATACCATTGGAAAGCTACAGGAAGAATTTGATCACAGGTTTGCAGACTTCAAGACACACAGAGCCACTTTCACATTTTTGCTGACCCCTTCTCCTTTGATGTGGAGGATGCCCCCCCTGTCCTGCAGATGGAGCTAATTGACCTGCAGTGCAATACTGAACTCAAAGCCAAGTTCAGGGAGGTGAGTGGAAAAACAGTGGAGCTTGGACAATTTTTGAGAAAACTGCCCCCCACCTTCCCTGAGCTTTCCAGGATGTTCAAGCGGACCATGAGCCTTTTTGGCAGCACCTATCTGTGTGAAAAGCTCTTCTCCACAATGAACTTCAATAAGTCAAAGTTCAGATCCAGACTTAAAGATGAGCACCTTAAAGCCATACTGAGGGTCTCAGCTGCCTCCTCCCTCAAGCCAAATGTGGCTCAGCTGTGTGAGAGGAAGCGCTGCCAAGTCTCTGGCAGCAAGGAGTAGGAGGAAGTAAATGAAGCCTATGTTCTGAAGAACTGTTCATGTTCTGCATGTTCTGACTTGTTAAGATTGAGAAGATTGGATCAGTTGACCTTTTTTTTTGGAATACTTGAAGCCTTTTTTTTGTGGAATACTTGATGCGGCCCAGCCTCACCCAGACTCTACCTCCAGCGGCCCCTAGGTAAGTTGAGTTTGAGACCCCTGATTTAAATAAACAAAACAAAACACAAAAAAGAAAAAAAAGTATGAAGGAAAAAGTAAAATATCCCAAACAGAACAGAAACACAGCAAACGAATTACAAGTGCTGGATGTCAGAATTTCCCTCAACGAAATATTTAAAAAATTATGTTCTTATAAAAATCAAAAGAAAAAATAATCAACCTGCAGGAGAAACATTGAGATGATTCTTTATTAAAATAAAAAGATAAAAAAAAGAATAAAAAATATGTCGGACACAGGAAATCCATATAATAAAATATATTTAGGGGAGAGATTAAACAGAAGACACACAATGTTCACTGTTACAGTACAGAGAGAAACAGACTTTAGATTTTAGAAAAATAAATTTTTTTAACTTGATTTAATAGCAGCTGTTTTCATCAGTTTCAAAACCTGAACTTGATAATCACTGATACATGAAAGTATTTATTCATGACAAGAACTGATCTACACTGTCAAACAATAAACTTTTCAAGTAATAAATAAATGCAGCTGAATATTCGTCAGAACTGGAAGTGATTCATTTTGGTTTAATAAAACTGTGCATTAGATTTTTCACAAGAAAAATCCACCCAGTAAAAGCTGCAGACCAAACACAACTGAAAACATGTGGACATCAGTTTCCCTTGAAAAGAATACATGAAATTCTAATTTTAATGTTGTCAGAAAAAATCTTAGCTTAAAAAAAGTTAAGAATTCATCTCAAATGAAGTATACGTGGTGATTTTCATACTAATGAGCTGACACCAATTTTATAACATTATGAATATATGAAAACTTTTTTAATTTTATCACCAGTAGCAATATTCCATTATTAGTGATTTGCTTTGAAGAAAAACATCTGCCATGTTAAATAAATGTGTTGAAATGTTACAAAGTGACTCACAGTAAAACAGGGACAATAACAGAACACACTGTTCATTAAAAAGGAGGAGTCAATGCAAAACTCAGATATCTTCCACCTCTACTTATCTGACTGCAGAGAGGAGGACAGAGAACAGTGGACACACAGTTTAACATGATGGACTATAGGACAGGACTGCTGCTTTTAACTATCTGCTGGGCAGGTGAAGATTTTTACTCATCTTGAGTTGAATCTGTCTTCAAAAATCTGTGAACGTACAACAACTGTCCATTTTTTTGTTTGTCTTGACAGGTGTTGATGGTCAGACACTGACTCAGTCAGAACCAGTGACTAAAAGGCCTGGAGAATCTCACAGACTGACCTGTACAGCCTCTGGGTTCACATTTAGTGTCTACTATATGCACTGGATCAGACAGGCTCCTGGAAAAGGACTGGAGTGGATTGCCAGGATTGACAGTGGCAGTGGTAGCAGCAAGTACTACTCTCAGTCAGTTCAAGGCCGGTTCACCATCTCCAGAGACAACAGCAGACAGCAGGTGTATCTGCAGATGAACAGTCTGAAGACTGAAGATTCTGCTGTTTATTATTGTGCTCGACACACACAGTGACTGGAGTTGGTTGAGCAGCTGTACAAAAACCTACAGTATCTTCCAGGCTGCACAAGCATTGAGAATTTGTAATGTAGGCTATTTGTGCATATTATTAGTATTAATATTATTAACATTAAATATACATTACATCATGTTTCAGTTTTCATATTTTTATATTATGTCTTATAACATCCCATCATTTTTGTCCCTGCATTATAAAGACCTGAAAACTGAAAAATATTATTCTAAACCTAAGAGAAACCACAGTAAAGAACACTAGCTCATGAACTAAAGCTTAATAATTTGTATAGAGAGGTTTTTCATATTCAAATTGTATTAATATAATTATCAAAGAATTATTATTGTGTCTGCAGAGAAATATCCAGAAAAGATGTGAGACAATACTGACAGTTTGTTGCAATAAAGGAATGTGCATATATATGTGACACAACCACACAGATGAAGGTAATCAGTGTTGATTAACACAAAAAGTAACTCAGAAATGTAAAAAACTACCAAAGTTTTCACCACCATTGAAATATTATTTTACTGCAGTTTGTGAAACATTTCAGTTCCTGAGCAGCTGTTTTCCAACAACTACAAACACTGAAACTTTGAAAAGAATTTATTCAAACCAGCCGCATCAGACTGAAGTTTTTATACTATTTAACTGACATGATTCTGGCTGCTGTCACTTTATGTCTGTGTACAGCAAATACAATAATCATGTCAGTACAGTAAGTGAACCAGTAAATGAATTAATAAATGCAGTAAGTAGATGATACAAAATATTGACCGTAAAAACAAAGTTAGCAATGGTTGCATGCAAATGCTGGAATATGGATCAAATGTAAAGCAGAGGTGATTTGTTGTCACTCTGCAGATACAATAACACTGAACAGACTCTTCTATTGGCTCCAGTCAGACCAACATTGATGCTTCATATGTTTGATTCTATGCAAACTCAGTGAGCTTCCTTGTTACTCAGCTAAAAACATCACATCAGGCTGTCAGTGGAGTTTCACAGCACGTCAGTTTCAACATAAACCATGTTCTCTGTAGCTCTGCTGCTGCTGTTGGCAGCTGGATGTGAGTCTCTCTGGATTTGTCAAAGTCAACACTTCTTTTGTTAATTTCAACATTTGTTACAGATAATTTACTCTTTTTAACAGGTGTGAAGTGTGAACAGTTGACACAGCCAGCGTCTGTGACTGTGCAGCCAGGTCAACGTCTGACCATCACCTGTCAGGTCTCTTATTCTGTTAGTGGCTACTACACAGCTTGGATCAGACAGCCTGCAGGGAAAGGACTGGAGTGGATTGGACAAGCAGCTGGATCCACCACATACTACAAAGATTCGCTGAAGAACAAGTTCAGTATCAGCACAGAGTCTTCCACGAAAACAGTGACTCTAAACGGACAGAATGTGCAGCCTGAAGACACTGCTGTGTATTACTGTGCCAGAGAGCCACAGTGACACAAAGCATCAGTAGACCTGAACAAAAACCCCTCAGTGCCTGAACACTTGTAACATGAAGCCACCAGAGGAGGAGCCCTCAGACCACTAATGATTTCAACACCAGCTCACTGTTTCAGGCAGTTTCAAACAGCACAAGCTAAAAGCAGCAACACAGCACACAACATTAAATGCATTCAGTCTTTTTCTCAAAACAAATGAATCAAATTCTGTTCTTATCATTATGATACAATATTTCAATGTCTGTTTTGACATAATATAAATTCAGGTGACATGACGTGTTGTTTGCTCATCTCAAACCAAGCCTTCCAGGTGATTTTCATACAGCATCATCTAAAACCTTTTCTTTGTTGTTGTTGTTGTTGTTGTTGTTGTTGTTGTTTTGGTGATGATACTATAACTTTTATTCATACACAGTAGCAATATTCCATGATTTGTATATTACATCAGAAAAAAACATCTTTGTGGAAATAAACATGTTTACACATTAGAAAGTGACTTACAGTCAAACAAGGATGATAGTGATATCAGGTAAGAAACAAAATTTTAACACAGATGTCACTGCTATATGTGACATTAAACAGAGGACGCTGTCAGAAAGGAGGAGTCAATGCAAAACTCAGATATCTTCCACCTCTACTTATCTGACTGCAGAGAGGAGGACAGAGAACAGTGGACACACAGTTTAACATGATGGACTATAGGGCAGGACTGCTGCTTTTAACTATCTGCTGGGCAGGTGAAGATGATTCACTGATCTTGACTTGACACAGTTCTCATTTGTGTTTCTGACATGTCATGGTTTTCTTTGATGTCTTGACAGGTGTTGATGGTCAGACTCTGACAGAATCTGAACCAGTGATTAAAAGACCTGGAGAATCTCACAGACTGACCTGTACAGGCTCTGGGTTGACGATCAGTGGCTACTATATGCACTGGATCAGACAGGCTCCTGGAAAAGGACTGGAGTGGATTGCCGCTATTTACGATAGTGGCAACATCTTCTACTCTCAGTCAGTTCGAGGCCGGTTCACCATCTCCAGAGACAACAGCAGACAGCAGGTGTATCTGCAGATGAACAGTCTGAAGACTGAAGATTCTGCTGTTTATTATTGTGCTCGAGACACACAGTGACTGGAGTTGGTTGAGCAGCTGTACAAAAACCTACACCACTTCTTTCAAGCTGGCAGAGCCAAAGCATGACATACTTTTCAAATGGAAAGTGCTGATAATGAGAGATCAAAATAAATAAAGTTATTGGCAGTGTGTCCCTGATGTAGTATATGTGTTCTTCATTTATTGGTGTAAGTGAGCTGCCAGACATATCAATGATTTCCCACAGTTATATGACTATTTCTCTGCAGCTTTGCAACACTGTGATCCCTTTACATGGATACATTCATCCCTACAGACACCAGACGACATATGATGTTATAGCAGCTTCTGGTAGATACATTAAACCTGACAGAAAAAAAGACACCTGTCTGTAATTAGTGTACTGGCAAAATATTTAGTATAAAGGCTGAACAAGTCTCACCATGTCAGAGTCTTTTCAGAGCTCTTTTTCACATCAGAATATCAAACAGTTTTATATTTTCTCTTTGAGGCCATCCACTTCTGTGAGATTGTATCAGACACATGGACACAAAGGCTGGTTTATCTCTAATACTCATGGTTGTGTTTTTTACTCACTGATCAGTCTGTGTTATATGTAAAACCACAACTCATAAATTATCACTGATTGTTCCACAACTCACCCGAAATTAACTGCATGTGAAGAAATTATTAAGAGTTCTGTTCTCAGTGATCTCTGTCTTTGTGTCTTGTTCAGCCACTAATGATGTCAAAATAACTGTGAGGAGGAGTCCATGCAAATCTTCATCTCCTCCATCTTTATTTATTTCACTGCAGACTGAAGAAGAGAGACCAAACCACTGACCAGACATACAACACATTTCCACCATGACTTCAGCTACATGTATAATGTTTCTGATGCTATCATGGATTTCTGGTGAATACATACTTCTGCACTCCTCCTGTTCTTTGAAAAGGTTCATCTTTCAGCTCTGTGATGATAACACTACTTTTCTCTCCAGGTGTTTGCAGTCAGACTCTGACTGAGTCTGAACCAGTGGGAAAGCACCCTGGAGAATCCCACAAACTCACCTGTACATATGCAGGAATATCAGATAGCAACGCAGCTATTGCCTGGATCAGACAAGCTGAAGGAAAAGGACTGAAGTGGGTTGCCCACATTTCTGCTCCGAGTGGAGGCACTAAAGCTTATTCCACGTCAGTCAAGAATCGCTTCACCATTTCCAGAGACAACAACATGGACCAGGTGTATCTGCAGATGAACAGCTTGACGGCTGAAGATTCTGCTGTTTATTATTGTGCTCGAGAGCCACAGTGACACAGGAAGCCACAGAGCTGTACAAAACTCAACATGCCAAACTAAGTCAATACTAGGCGTTCTGCTTTTCACTTTCACAGAATCAGCTTCAGTTCAACATCTTCAACACACTCAGAGAAACACAGTCTCAATAAAACCTCCTCATTCAGACAATTTTTATTGCAGCTCTGGTGTTCTCCAATATGTAGCTGAGACTGGGAACATTAAATATTCCTTTCACCTAAGTGTAACTGTCACTCTGAATTGTTCAAAGGTTTGTGTAGAATAAAATCATTAAACCTTTATTTATTAATTTGATAAATAGATTTTTTTCACGTGTCAAATGAAAGATTCATAACATCTAGTCATCTCTGACTAGATGTGACAGGACAATTCATTCTTCTTTTATAGCCTGTCAGTGTCCTTCTCTATGCAAAGTGAACTTCCTCACAGTCTGCTATAAAGACTTGATATCATGCTGTCAGCTGCAGCAGAAGAAGAGAAGCTCCCATCAGATCACCTTCAATACCAACCATGTTCTCTGTAGCTCTGCTGCTGCTGCTGGCTGCTGGATCCTGTGAGTCTCACTGAGGCAGAGACACTGACAGTATGATCACAGCACACTGACTGTTCACTCTTATTACACTCATTCAATATTCAACATGTTTTCCTCCACAGGTGTGAAGTGTGAACAGTTGACACAGCCAGCCTCTGTGACTGTGCAGCCAGGTCAACGTCTGACCATCACCTGTCAGGTCTCTTATAGTCTCAGCAGCTCTCGTACACATTGGATCAGACAGCCTGCAGGGAAAGGACTGGAGTGGATTGCAAGTGCACATGTTGGACACAGCACAAATACAAAGATTCACTGAAGAACAAGTTCAGTATCAGCTTAGACTCTTCCAGCAACACAATGACTCTAAACGGACAGAATGTGCAGCCTGAAGACACTGCTGTGTATTACTGTGCCAGGGAACCACATTTACACAGTGACACAAAGCATCAGTAGACCTGAACAAAAACCCCTCAGTGCCTGAACACTTGTAACATGAAGCCACCAGAGGAGGAGCCCTCAGACCACTAATGATTTCAACACCAGCTCACTGTTACAGGCAGTTTCAAACAGCACATTGAATGTAATTTCACAATGAAAATGTAATTACCTAATACACACACACATTCATTTATTAAACAAATTAATGCAAATAAATGGAGCTGAATTTTCGTCAGGAATTGAAGAGTGTGTTTGTTTCCCTTGCCTTAATTATCCTTGGCAAGTGCAATTTACTGACCCTTGAAGCTGATAACTTAATGTTTTTTATGATCATTTCTGATGATTTTGAAACTGTTGTTTGTAATTAAATTAAAAGATATTCCATTTCCATAAACTGTAAGCAGAAAAAAATCAACATAACAATTACAGTGTATTCTAGTGGTCTTTTGTCTATGTGTGGAGATTGGCCCAGGCTGATGTTAGATTCTCAATCTGACTTGTTATCATAGTCAGGTCCTGTGGATCAATGGTGTGTTGAGTTATATGTTAATGCTGATTGTTAATAGAAATTTAAATTGACATTTTACACAATTAAAATCCTCCTGGACATCCACCTGTAACAAACTGAGATTCTTGTCCATTTCAGTTCTCTTTCTTGTGAGGAGGAGTCAATGCAAAACTCAGATATCTTCCACCTCTACTTATCTGACTGCAGAGAGGAGGACAGAACAGTGGACACACAGTTTAACATGATGGACTATAGGACAGGACTGCTGCTTTTAACTATCTGCTGGGCAGGTGAAGATTTTACCTCACCTTGAGCTGACATAGTTCTTAATTGTGTGACTGACATATTTCACACTTTTGTTTTGTCTTGACAGGTGTTGATGGTCAGACTCTGACAGAATCTGAACCAGTGACTAAAAGGCCTGGAGAATCTCACAGACTGACCTGTACAGTCTCTGGGTTCACATTCAGCAGCTACGCTATGAACTGGATCAGACAGGCTCCTGGAAAAGGACTGGAGTGGATCGCTGTTGAAACTGGTGGCACCAACTACTACTCTCAGTCAGTCAAAGGCCGGTTCACCATCTCCAGAGACAACAGCAGACAGCAGGTGTATCTGCAGATGAACAGTCTGAAGACTGAAGATTCTGCTGTTTATTATTGTGCTCGACAGCCACAGTGACTGGAGTTGGTTGAGCAGCTGTACAAAAACCTACAGTAACCCCTCTGACTGGGCTGATAAACAACAACTGTCTTTGCTTTGGGCTCCAAGGAAATGACTGCATGTGCTAATTTAGGAGCAGTATACAGAATCAGGGGCTGAAGGTGCAGACTCTGACCAAGGCACAATGAATGCACTAAAACACTGAATATGATACTAAGATAGGGAGAAAAGAATAAACCTGATCATGAGACACCACTTTGATCCAACCGTAATTATAAAACTGGAACAGCAGGACTTCTGAACACTTCACCCAGAGTCCCACAGGCCACTCTTTATCTGATATTGTACCAAATGTAAAAAGACAAAAGCAAAACAATAAATAAACATTATAGATTATTGCAGTGAAATAATTGTGTCACCATACAGACTGGAAGAAGACTCAAACAGGTCAGATCTCCTCTCTCTCAGCAGACAGTGACAGAATACAACATCCACAGAGTTCAGACTATTAAACAGACCTAATGAACAAAACGTCATGTGTCTCCATGCTGAGTCCCTCTTTCAAAACTCTAGAGGGCAGTCTAGGACTGACTGAGTTTGACTCATTGACTCATACTGATCATATGATTCAAACACATGCACTAACAGTAAGGTAAATAACGAACAGAGGTGATTTGAATGCTCTTATCTGACATTAACACATCTACTGATGATGGCATTCCACTGCAGCCAACATCAGTATAGAAGAGAGTTAGATAGGCTTCATTTTCCCTGAATACAAGATGTATATGACATGTTTTAATAATTTACTTTTGTGTATTGTGATGCCCAGAGAGGATGGGGCGAAATGTGCCCTGTTACCATGTAATGGGATGGAAAATAACATCTGATAACTTCATTATAACTTAAACAGTAGCTCTGCCTCTTCACAAATATAAAACAAACAATGTAAATAACTTTTTGTAATTTAGCCAAAAAGCTCTTTATTGCACCATTAGTTAAAGATTGTTGTTGTCCCGTTATCTTCCATTGGAGCAGAAATGAGTTGCCAGGATATTAATATTTTACAGTTTCCCGTGTCGTTCTTGTAGAGATACTCTACTTATGGAAATGTATGTGTGTCACATGTTCCCTGTTTAAACCCACAGAGGGAGGTCTATGCAAACTCTTCCTCTCTTATAAACACACCATCAGCAACTTGTGGCAGATCACTGGGACAGTTTGATATATTTCTGAAACACTCAGATCAGAAAGCACTGAACTACAGTGTTTATCACAGAATGGAAAATACAGTTATCTGGAGTTTATTATTTGTAGTTACTATTCATGGTGAGAAACTTAAATCTGCTTCACTGATTTTATAAATGTGCAACTTGTGATTATTAAAGTTTGACTGATAATGATTGTTTCTTTACTTACAGGAGATCAAACTGGACCAGTCTTCCTCTGAGGTGAAAAGACCTGGAGAGACAGTGAAGATGTCATGCATCATTTCTGGTTATAGCATGACAAGTTATGCCATTAGCTGGATATGACAGAGGCCAGGGGAAGGTTTGGAGTGGATTGGAGTGTTGAGCACAAATACAAACACTCCAACGTATGGCAGCTCCTTTCAAAGCCGTTTCAGTTTTACTCAAGATGTGCCCAGCAGCACTCAGTACCTCGAGGTCAAGAGCCTGACAGCAGAAGATTCTGCTGTTTACTTCTGTGCTCGATAAAGCTCAGTGACTGAAGACAGTGGAACAGCTGCACAAAAACCTCCACAGCACTGATATCAAAATAACATCTGGGTTTAATCAGTAGGCTATACACGTGTGTATAAATGTCTGCATTTATATAGTTACATAAGTCAATGTCAAAAACATTTTATAAGTCCAAAATCATCTGTGCCTGTTTGCCATTTGATATGCACAAGACAAAAAAACAAAAAAAAAGTAAACTAGAATTAGTGCCCTGTTGCATGCCTTCACACACCAGTCAGGTTTATCCTACACTTCACATCCAGTGTCAAGGTGGACACCCAAGATCAGTGTCACCACTTCAGTATCTGACCAAATGTCTTTCCTTCTGTTCCTGCGATATGATGTTGAGTAATGGCCAGAGAGATGTTTTTACAGAGCATTATGATGTCACAGTGATGTTGACCTCTGAGATTTTGGACATAAAATGCTATCATTTCATCCTTATATCCGATTAGACATTTGTGTGATGTTTTGTCATGATTTACTGTATGTGAGAACTCATGTGTTGTGAGGTCTCATTGACCTTGACCTTTGACCTCTGACCACCAAATTCTGATCAGTTCATTGTTTAGTCAAAGAGGACATGTATGCCGAATTTGAAGAAATTCCCCCAAGGTGGTCTTGAGATATCGCCTTGACAAATATGAGATGAAAGAGGTCACATTTATCTTGACCTTTGACCTATGGCCACCAAAATCTAATCAGTTCACAGTTGAGGCCAAGTAATTTTTTTTTTTTTTTTTTTTAATCGAAATTAAAAGAATTCCCTCAAGGCGTTGTAAAGTGTACATAGATTTAAAAGTTTACATTATAGTGTGAAAATAATATATTTGTAATTAAGCCTTAAAAACTTTCATCTGCTTCTCCAAATATTCAACACAAGAGTTCAAGAAAATGAACATTGTGATTTCCACTGAAACAATAGTACATATCAAATGTTCCTCAGTTGAATATACTGTCATAAAAATACATCTTGTCTGTCCCTGTAGTATTCAACTATCATAGTTTACAATACAGATAGTTACCAGGTGTTTGGTGTTTTGACATTTCCCCCTGCTCTTGTTGAAATCTCTACTGATGTGAAAGTACATCTGCTTTCCATGTTGTCTTTTCACACCTGCAGAGGGAGGTCCATGCAAACACTTCCCTCCTTATAATCACATCATTAACAGCTCTCAGATCATTTATGACACAACAACTGGGACACTTTATAAACCCTCAAAAGATTCACATCACAAAGCACTGGATTACAGTGTTTATCACAGAATGGAAAACATGATTTGCTGGAGTTTATTCTTCATAGTTACTTTTCATGGTGAGAAGAATTTCTACTTTAACTCACTAAAGACATTTAAAAATATCGAATCTGCGAAATATAAATGTGATGATGATCACACTGTCTTTACTTACAGGAGTTTGGAGTGAGATCAAACTGGACCAGTCTTCCTCTGAGGTGAAAAGACCTGGAGAGACAGTGAAGATGTCATGTGTCATTTCTGGTTTTGACATGACAGAGTACTATATGCACTGGATGCGACAGAGGCCAGGGAATGCTCTGGAGTGGATTGGACTGATGAGCACAGGTTCAAACACTGCAACCTATGGCAGCTCCTTTCAAAGTCATTTCATCATGACTGAAGATGTGCCCAGCAGCACTCAGTACCTCAAGGTCAAGAGCCTGACAGCAGAAGATTCTGCTGTTTACTTCTGTGCTCGACAAAGCACAGTGACTGAAGACAGTGGATCAGCTGCACAAAAACCTCCACAGACAACAAACAACAATGTGATCTTGATGACATCAGAGTTTTCTCACCACCTGCAAAAGCACTTTGATATATCCACATTAGATTTCTGTAGATTTGACTGTAAACTCATCAGTTCCTCTGAATATCACCCCCTCAATAAAAAAAAAACACAAGTAAAGCACATCAGAACAACGTTTGATCATAGAAATTGGCTGGATCTGAAGATAAATAGAAACCTGAAATGCTCACAATCCAAAACATGTTGAAAACAGTGATAAATGTTAACTTCATGTTCACACTAAAACCGTTTTGTGGCCATTTAAGTTTTTTTTTCTGTTTAAACCTGCAAACCAGAAGCATCAGTACTATATATTCAGGCATGCATTTTGTACCATGACCAACAAAATTAACACTTGAATATTTTCTGTAAATGCAGGACATTTGGAAAATGTTACATGTCAGTGGGTAATGAATGAAATTATCACAAGTGGTTTGTTGTCACTCTGCAGATATAATAACACTGAACAGACTCTTCTATTGGCTCCAGTCAGACCAACATTGATGCTTCATATGTTTGATTCTATGCAAACTCAGTGAGCTTCCTTGTTACTCAGCTATAAAAACATCACATCAGGCTGTCAGTGGAGTTCACAGCACGTCAGTTTCAACATAAACCATGTTCTCTGTAGCTCTGCTGCTGCTGTTGGCAGCTGGATGTGAGTCTCTCTGGATTTGTCAAAGTCAACAGTTCTTCTTTTGTTAATTTGATCATTTGTTACAAAACATTTTCTCTTTTTAACAGGTGTGAAGTGTGAACAGTTGACACAGCCAGCCTCTGTGACTGTGCAGCCAGGTCAACGTCTGACCATCACCTGTCAGGTCTCTTATTCTGTGGGCAGCTACTACACAGCTTGGATCAGACAGCCTGCAGGGAAAAGACTGGAGTGGATTGGATATAGTCGTGTTGGAGGGAGCACACACTATAAAGATTCACTGAAGAACAAGTTCAGTATCAGCTTAGACTCTTCCAGCAACACAGCGACTCTAAACGGACAGAATGTGCAGCCTGAAGACACTGCTGTGTATTACTGTGCCAGAGACACACAGTGACACAAAGCATCAGTAGACCTGAACAAAAACCCCTCAGTGCCTGAACACTTGTAACATGAAGCCACCAGAGGAGGAGCCCTCAGACCACTAATGATTTCAACACCAGCTCACTGTTGTTTATTGTTACAGTAAAAAAGGAAGCAGGCTTTAGCTTGTATAAATGGTTCTTAAATAAATCTAAAAGCAGCTGTCTTTCTCAATTTTAAAATATGCTAACATTACAATAACAATATATCACTGTATATATATATTTTTCAGATAGAATAATTCAGTTTTCAACTTTTTGTAACTCCTAATCTAACTTTATTACAAATGAATCCTCAAAAGGACAGTTTTTATTCCATGAAATTGTTATTAAAACAAAATAAAAAAATGCAGTTCTTGTCTGAATCATAACTGCATTTGTGACTAACTGAATTATAGTCTTGAGCCAACTTCATGGTGACGTTAAATAGTCAAACCGCAGAAAGGTTTTTTGTCAGAAATTCAAGATCGACAAGGCGAGCCCAAATGCAGAACACACACTCGGAAAGACAGTGGTAAAAAATGGGGTTATGTTGCCAGGATTATGAATGTGGCCGTAGAGGAAAATCCATGAAAGGGAGGCTGAGGGGAGTGGGCTGATGGCAGGTCAGCAACACAAGGTTGGAGGGGTTTGGCTGGCTGGGAGCGTGGCAGAAAGACAAACAGGCGGACAAATGGTGGGCGGTGATCCCATGACAGAGGCAAACACAAGGTAAGTATCCACGAGAGAAATCACAAACAAAAGTCTTCGCTGAATTCACAATTCCACAGCGGCCTGAAGCGTAACTGTACCACAAGACTCAACAGCCTGGTGAGTATCGCAGAGGAGAGTTGGTGTTTTATACTGCAAGGCTGATCACTGGATGGTGCTCAGGTGAGCAGCAGGGAGCAGGTGAGTTGAATGAATGTAACCCAGGAGAGTGAGGGCTTTACCACTCCACAGCACAGACACACAGAGAGACAGACAGGGGGAGGGGAAACAGAGGGCAAGGAAAAACCAAAACAGGGAAACTAGTGACACAGCCAGGGCCGTGACAGTTCCACCTTCTCTTTGTGTGAGATGTACCTTTGTATGTGTAATAGCTGCCGTAGTTTACGAGCCTTAATAAAGAAATGTAGTTACTATTTTTAGTAAGAAAACACTGACACTGTTTTACTAATAAACTAATCCTCCCTCATTCTTCACCTCATGTCTTCAATATGTTTGTAGCCATTAGTCTGCCCCAGGAATGAGTCCTGAAACCCACAAGTGAGTTCACATTTCAGCACTCCTATTTATCTAATTTGTATCCTGTTTGATGTCCTCTGGATTACATGCCTGTGTGTGGGTTTTGTTTGCCTCATGAGCAGTGTTAATTTCTGCTTCTAGGAAGTGACAAACATGGCTGTCTAAAACTGCCTGTTTTCACATGATAAAATGTAGGACGTAAAAAACTCCAGTGAATCATGTCCTTCAGGCCCCTGATCACCACAGGACACCTGGCATAAACCAGCTGCACATACCAGCAAGGGACAGCTCTCTCCTCCCTGTGAGGAGGAGTCAATGCAAAACTCAGATATCTTCCACCTCTACTTATCTGACTGCAGAGAGGAGGACAGAGAACAGTGGACACACAGTTTAACATGATGGACTATAGGACAGGACTGCTGCTTTTAACTATCTGCTGGGCAGGTGAAGATTTTTCACTGATCTTGATTAGACACATTTTTATTTGTGCTTCCAATGAAATGCATGACATGCGAATACTTTTGTCTTGGCAGGTGTTGATGGTCAGACTCTGACTCAGTCTGAACCAGTGACTAAAAGGCCTGGAGAATCTCACAGACTGACCTGTACAGCCTCTGGGTTGACAATCAGCAGCTATGACATGGACTGGGTCAGACAGGCTCCTGGAAAAGGACTGGAGTGGATTGCTTTAATCAGCAGTGACAGTAGCAGCAAGTACTACTCTCAGTCAGTTCAAGGCCGGTTCACCATCTCCAGAGACAACAGCAGACAGCAGGTGTATCTGCAGATGAACAGTCTGAAGACTGAAGATTCTGCTGTTTATTATTGTGCTCGAGAGCCACAGTGACTGGAGTTGGTTGAGCAGCTGTACAAAAACCTACAGTATCTTCCAGGCTGCACAAGCATTGAGAATTTATGATGAATTTGTTTATATCATTAGTATCAATTATATCTACATTAAAATACATTACATCATGTTTTAATTCTTATGTTCTGTATTATACGTCTTTTGATATCCTATAGTTTCCATTAGAAACATTTCCTGAATGAAACCATGAATTCATCTTTGTCCCTGCATTATGAAGTCCTGAAAACTGAGGGATGATATTTCTCAACATGAAACAATATATAGAGAGGTTTTTCATTGTACAGCAAATACAGTAATCATGTCAGTACAGTAAGTGAACCAGTAAATGAATTAATAAATGCAGTAAGTAGGTGATGCAAAATACTGACAGTAAAACAAAGTTAGCAATGGTTGCATGCAAATGCTGGAATATGGATCAAATGCCTGAACACTTGTAACATGAAGCCACCAGAGGAGGAGCCCTCAGACCACTAATGATTTCAACACACAGCTCACTGTACAGTACAGAGAGAAACAGACTTTAGATCTTATAAACGGTTCTTATTTAAATCATTTTAGATATTCTGACATCACAGTCACAAGAACTGATGCAGCATTATATGCATAAATAACCTTTTAAGTGATGACAAATTAAGGTCACAACTTAACTCAGTTTAAAAGCTCATCATCTAACTATAGTAGAAATGGATCAGTCAAAAGTCAGTTTTCTTCCATAATATCATTATTTTTAGTTATTTTAAGTTGATATTAGAATTATAACTGTGTTAGTGACTGGCTCAGTATTTAGCCAATTTCATAGCAGTGTTAATTATTCAACATACAGAAAATTCTAAATTGTGTTTGTCAGATATATAAGTTCCACCTTCTCTTTGTGTGTGATGAAGAACAACACGTGAACATTTTGTCTTCATTTTGATTCATTTAAACAAACAGTAAACAGAACAGGAACACAGCAAACGACTTACAAGTGTTGGATGTCAGAATTTCCCTCAAAGAAATGTTTAAAGAATTCTGTTCTTATTACGGTGCGCAAAATCAAAACAAAAATTAATCAACTGCAGGAGAAACATTGAGATGATTCTTTATAAAAAGATAAAAAATAAATAAAAAATATGTCTGACACAGTAAATCCATATAATAAAATACATTTTGGGGAGAGATTAAACAGAAGACACTCCACATTTAAAAAGGAGGAGTCAATGCAAAACTCAGATATCTTCCACCTCTACTTATCTGACTGCAGAGAGGAGGACAGAGAACAGTGGACACACAGTTTAACATGATGGACTATAGGACAGGACTGCTGCTTTTAACTATCTGCTGGGCAGGTGAAGATTTTACCTCATCTTGACTTGACATAGTACTCATTTGTTTAACAACTAAATTCATGTTGTGTTCTCTTATATCTTGACAGGTGTTGATGGTCAGACTCTGACTCAATCTGAACCAGTGACTAAAAGGCCTGGAGAATCTCACAGACTGACCTGTACAGCCTCTGGATTGACAATCAGTGGCTACTGGATGCACTGGGTCAGACAGGCTCCTGGAAAAGGACTGGAGTGTATCGCTGCTGCTGATGGTGGTGGTGGTAGCAGCAAATACTACTCTCAGTCAGTTCAAGGCCGGTTCACCATCTCCAGACACAACAGCAGACAGCAGGTGTATCTGCTGATGAACAGTCTGAAGACCGAAGATTCTGCTGTTTATTATTGTGTTCGAGACACACAGTGACTGGAGTTAGTTGAGCAGCTGTACAAAAACCTGCAGTGCACATTCTCACCAAAACTGTCTAAATTTATGTCCTGACTCAAAGCTCTTCAAGAAAGTTACAGATTACAGTAAACACCTTCAAAGAGCCACTAATTTTTGAATAGAAAAATATTTCTTAACACAGATCTGACTGTGGAAATTATATTACTAAATCGTCATATCTTGCTTATTCCACAACAGAACATCATTAAAACAGCTCCTCAGAGAAGACAGCAGCTGAACAAATGAACCATAAACAGCATTTATGCAGTTTAATGGTTTTGCTAATTGTCTAACCTGAGATTTACAAGTCTTTTTACTTGTTATAGTTTGCAGGAGTTTGGAGTGGGGTCAATACAACAATGTCAAAGACTATGGATGAGAGAATAAATGGATGTTTGAACTATAATTCAGCTGTACACTTGTTAACTGTCCTTATTGTCTACTGTTTATTTTACTCTTCTTCATGATATAAAAGAGCACTTTCATAGATACATTTTAACAGATAATCCAGCAGACATCTTCCTGTGCAATGCAACTATTTTTGTGATTGCATATCGTCACACAGGTTTCAGTTCCCATGTAGCTAAAATCCTCTGGAGGCTCCAAGTTTCTCTGTATGTCTGTGGCTTTAAACTGCCACAACCTGAATACTGAAACCTTTAACAGTTAAAAATAAGACAACCTGCAGGAAAAGCTCTGGGATGGATGAGGAGAGGCCTCTCTGCTGCCACAAGAAACACTTCTGCCAGCAGTGTAAGAGGCTGTGTAGAAATCAGTAGAGATGATAGCAACAGCATGGTGTATCTGAGACTGTCCAACTTAAAGCCAGAGGACTCTGCTGTGTGTTACTGTGCCAGAGACTCACGCTTGTCAAAGGAAGCAGAGAGTTGAAAAACCTCCACAGACATTTTTACAAACACCAACAGGTGGCAGTAGAAGATAAGAAGTCAAATGACACTAAGGAGCGTATGACAGTGTCTCCACACTTTATTCATAGAGTTTATGCTCCACACACACATACAGTAGATTCACACTATGAAAACAACAGCTGATGTTGTGCTTTGTTACTTCTGTTTCTTAGTGTGATATTTAACATAGTATTTTCTACAGCAGTTATGGTTCATAATGTTTCCATGACTGATTGTTTTAAATCAGGTGTTACAAATATATGTGGTCATGTCTGTGCATAATTTTTCCAATACTTAAATGGTCCAACAAAAGCTGCTGAGGAGAATAAATAAATACATCTGTTTTGAGTTTAAACAATTCCATTGAATCAACTGAAAAGAATCTTCACCATTATAATCTAAAAATGAAAGAATGATCGAAATCATATCTTATCCAGAGATGTGATGTGTTTGTCTTTGAGGAGGAGTCAATGCAAAACTCTGACCTCTTCCATCTCTACATATGTGTTGCAGAGTGAAGGACAGACACTAAATCATGACACACTGTAGACTGGACAGAGACACCTGGCTTTTACAATGATCACACCTGATTACTGGGTTGTTTTTCTCATCCTGTCAATTAACTGGGCAGGTAAGAACTGTTATTGTTTTTCTGACAAACCTCCTGGTACAAATACAATATGGCTGCATGACAGTAACTGATGAGCTGTTTCAATGTCTGTAGGTTCTGAGGGTCAAACACTGAGTGAGTCTGAACCAGCGATTAAAAGGCCTGGAGAATCTCACCGACTGACCTGCACATATTCTGGGTTCAGCAGCGATTATGCTAATGCTTGGATCAGACAGGCTGCTGGAAAAGGACTGGAGTGGATTGCTGATATCAGCAGTCTCAGTAGCTACATGTACTACTCTCAGTCAGTCAAAGGCCGGTTCACCATCTCCAGAGACAACAGCAGAAAGCAGGTGTATCTGCAGATGAACAGTCTGAAGACTGAAGATTCTGCTGTTTATTATTGTGCTCGAGACACACAGTGACTGGAGTTGGTTGAGCAGCTGTACAAAAACCTACACCACTTCTTTCCGGCTGGCAGAGCCCAAGCATGAAATACTTTTGAAATTGAAAGTGCTGATAGTAAGAGATAGAAATAAAGTTATTGGCAGTTTGTCCCTGATATATGTTCTATATTTTATTGGTGTAAGTGAACTGCCAGACATATCAATGATTTCCCACAGTTATATGACTATTTTTTTCTGCAGCTTTGCAACACTGTGATCCCTTTACATGGATACATTCATCCCTACAGACACCAGACGACATATGATGTTATAGCAGCTTCTGGTAGATACATTAAACCTGACAGAAAAAAAGACACCTGTCTGTAATTAGTGTGCTGGCAAAATATTTAGTATAAAGGCTGAACAAGTCTCACCATGTCAGAGTCTTTTCAGAGCTCTTTTAACATCAGAATTTCAGACAGTTTTATATTTTCTCTTTGAGGCCATCCACTTCTGTGAGATTGTATCAGACACATGGACACAAAGGCTGGTTTATCTCTAATACTCATGGTTGTGTTTTTTACTCACTGATCAGTCTGTGTTATATGTAAACCACAAGTCAGAAATTATCACTGATTGTTCCACAATTCACCCCAAATTAACTGCATGTGAAGAAATTATTAAGAGTTCTGTTCTCAGTGATCTCTGTCTTTGTGTCTTGTTCAGCCACTAATGATGTCAAAATAGAAAAGCACTGTGAGGAGGAGTCCATGCAAATCTTCATCTCCTCCATCTTTATTTATCTCACTGCAGACTGAAGAAGAGAGACCAAACCACTGACCAGACATACAACACATTTCCACCATGACTTCAGCTACATGTATAATGTTTCTGATGCTATCATGGATTTCTGGTGAATACATACTTCTGCACTCCTCCTGTTCTTTGAAAAGGTTCATATTTCAGCTCTGTGATGATAACACTACTTTTCTCTCCAGGTGTTTGCAGTCAGACTCTGACTGAGTCTGAACCAGTGGGAAAGCGCCCTGGAGAATCCCACAAACTCACCTGTACATATGCAGGAATATCAGATGATGATGCTGTTATCGCCTGGATCAGACAAGCTGAAGGAAAAGGACTGGAGTGGGTTGCCTTCATTTCTGCTCCGAGTGGAGCCACTAAAGCTTATTCCACGTCAGTCAAGAATCGCTTCACCATTTCCAGAGACAACAACATGGACCAGGTGTATCTGCAGATGAACAGCTTGACGGCTGAAGATTCTGCTGTTTATTATTGTGCTCGAGAGCCACAGTGACACAGGAAGCCACAGAGCTGTACAAAAACTCAACATGTCAAACTAAGTCAATACTAGGCGTTCTGCTTTTCACTTTCACAGAATCAGCTTCAGTTCAACATCTTCAACACACTCAGAGAAACACAGTCTCAATAAAACCTCCTCATTCAGACAATTTTTTATGCAGCTCTGGTGTTCTCCAATATGTAGCTGAGACTGGGAACATTAACCCCTTGCCATTCCGACGGCCCGTCCACGGGCCGTGAGGGTATTTAAAAACAAAAGATGTAATTTACACTACTTATATGTCAAGTGAGCTACTCATGCCTCATACCCCTGGAAAGCTAAGATTCTTGTGATTAAATTGATACCAACCATTTCAAGATACAATCACCACAGCAGGTACAATCAATACCTTTGTCAGACTACAAACACGTAAACAAACAATTACGAAGCTGACGTGACTCACCGATGAAGCCTCATAGTCATCCTCTGGTCAAAAGTATTTCCACAAACATGGTCTTGCTACATTCACAAAGGTCCAGTCTATTGAATCCAGTAAAGTATTTAGTCCAAAAACACATTATAGGTCCGGTAGATATCCACATAATGGTCCTTCATTGTTTGAAATGCGCCGGTCAATATCGAAAAACTCCGCCGTATTTCTCTTTTCACTCGTATTTACAAGCGAGCTGCCGGTTCATCTACACAGCCAAACATGCTGACATTCTAAGCTTTCGATTGACACCTCACTTGACCAGTTAGGAGCTTCCCTGACCCCTCCAGAGCCTGAAACAGCCAACGAGAGCCTGTGTTGACACGAAGCTCCTGCCTCTCTTCTAGCATGTATAACTTGAAGCAATTGGAACCAAATGGTCGGATGACTGACGGATCGTGTAGCCAATGAAATTCTGAAAACGACGATATGCCGCATGACGTCACACCATCAACTCCGGGAGCGCAGAGCCATGCGCAACGGCCCAAATAGAGAATGACCATCCTGCGCAAACAGCGCACAGAGAGAGAAAGAGTGCCTGTAGACAGAGTTTGATGGTGTTTTACAGAGTTTTTCAGTTAGAAATGGCAAAAAGGATGCCACACAGTAAACATACTGCAGGAGAAAGCTGCAGATTTGTGAGCATGTTTCTTTTGGAGTGTCCAAACGGCACAGTTTTGGAAACGCCTAGATATACCTTTAGAAAAACATGTGAAAAATACCTGGATTGTTATCACATTTGAACTGTGACTAGTTAAGGCTAAATGTGGTGGCCCCACAGTGTGTTTTAGCTAATAACTCCCAGCCACACTCATCTGCAGGCATCTTTTTGCACAAAAATTCAGGCGAGAATAAAAAACCTTATATTTTAGTGTGTTCAAACTTATATTACTCAATGACAGTAGCACTTAGAGTGATTCTTACAGTCTGGGAAAAAACTTTAGAGTGTTTCCTTTCAAAAGAGACCAAAACCATCTATATACTCCAAACGGTTCAAGAACAGTGTTCAATTTACTTTGGGTACGCCTTGGACAGGCATTTTAGGCGAAATTTACAGGAATTTAAATATTCCTTTCACCTAAGTGTAACTGTCGCTCTGAAATGTTCAAAGGTTTGTGTAGAATAAAATCATTAAACCTTTATTTATTAATTTGATAAATAGATTTTTTTCATGTTATGAAAGATTCATAACATCTAGTCATCTCTGACTACATGTGACAGGACAGTTCATCCTTCTTTTATAGCCTGTCAGTGTCCTTCTCTATGCAAAGTGAACTTCCTCACAGTCTGCTATAAAGACTTGATATCATGCTGTCAGCTGCAGCAGAAGAAGAGAAGCTCCCATCAGATCACCTTCAATACCAACCATGTTCTCTGTAGCTCTGCTGCTGCTGCTGGCTGCTGGATCCTGTGAGTCTCACTGAGGCAGAGACACTGACAGTATGATCACAGCACACTGACTGTTCACTCTTATTACACTCATTCAATATTCAACATGTTTTCCTCCACAGGTGTGAAGTGTGAACAGTTGACACAGCCAGCCTCTGTGACTGTGCAGCCAGGTCAACGTCTGACCATCACCTGTCAGGTCTCTTATTCTCTTGGCTATTGGACAGCTTGGATCAGACAGCCTGCAGGGAAAGGACTGGAGTGGATCGGAATGAAATATACTGGAGATTCATACTACAAAGATTCACTGAAGAACAAGTTCAGTATCGACTTAGACTCTTCCAGCAACACAGTGACTCTAAACAGACAGTAAAAATGTAAGAATTTAGTGACACGGATTTGTTTTTTTCATTGATACAAAATTAATATAAAATACAGACACATAGGAGGATATGAAATGATAGTAAATCTGGATAGCCTACATTGTCTTGAAAAAAAAAAAAAAACCCAAGATATAACATGTGTATGTAGCCTTTATAATGACTGTAATATGAGCTTAAAAGTAAAAGCAGTAAAAATACCCAAAAACGCCTAGGGCTCATAGGGTTAATAATCTTTAACCAACTTCAGGGTGAGGTTAATTATTCAAATAGAACAAAGGTTTTTCATTGACATTGTGTTTTTGTCACAGATTCAAATCCAACATCTCTGTGTGAGCTGAGCAACAATGGCTGAACATTCATCCCGATGTTGAATTATTTAGATATACTTTACTCTGCTGATTTATAATCATTGATCATCAATCATTGATCTCATCCAGCCAGACTCAATGGTTGTGCAGCCTGGACAGTCTTTGACTATCACTTGTCAGGTCTCTGGTTATTCTTTGACTGACAACAGCTATCAAAATCTGAACATTAATAAAGACAACCTCTCGTGAGCTGATACATTTGAAGTTTAAGCCTCATTTCACTTCTATTTCAGCCAATATCAGAATAAAAGAGACTAAGAAAAGATTAATTTTTCCTAAACACAAGATGTTTCTGACAGTTTTATAAACACATGTCTGTGTGTTGCAATGTCCATGTAAGATGGTAAAAATATTTGTTTCCCCTGTTCTCTAAAGAATAACATCTGATAACTTAACTAGAATTTAAACCGCAGCTCTTTCTCTTCTCAAATACACAAATACGATGTGAATATACCTGTTGCAATGTTTTCAGGATGAAGAAAGATCTACAATCTGCTCCACAATGAGTTGAATAGTGTAATTGTAAAACATGAAAGTTTTATTAATTTCTTTGTTTTAATCAGACCAGGGAGTTGCCAGGATTGAATATCTTATAGTTCACTCTGATGTTATAGTCTACTTATGGAAAGGTATCTGTGTCACATGTTCCCTGTTTAAACCCACAGAGGGAGGTCTATGCAAACTCTTCCTCTCTTATAAACACACCATCAGCAACTTGTGGCAGATCACTGGGACAGTTTGATATATTTCTGAAACACTCAGATCAGAAAGCACTGAACTACAGTGTTTATCACAGAATGGAAAATACAGTTATCTGGAGTTTGTTTTTTGTAGTTACTATTCATGGTGAGAAACTTAAATCTGCTTCACTGATTTTATAAATGTGCAACCTGTGATTATTAAAGTTTGATTGATAATGATTGTTTCTTTGCTTACAGGAGTTTGGAGTGAGATCAAACTGGACCAGTCTTCCTCTGAGGTGAAAAGACCTGGAGAGACAGTGAAGATGTCATGTATCATTTCTGGTTATGACATGACAAGCAACTATCTGCACTGGATACGACAGAGGCCAGGGAATGCTCTGGAGTGGATTGGGTGGATGAGCACAGGCTCAAACTCTGCTAGCTATGGCAGCTCCTTTCAAAGCCGTTTCATCATGACTGAAGATGTGCCCAGCAGCACTCAGTACCTCGAGGTCAAGAGCCTGACAGCAGAAGATTCTGCTGTTTACTTCTGTGCTCGACAAAGCACAGTGACTGAAGACAGTGGAACAGCTGCACAAAAACATCCACAGACAACAAACAGCAATGTGATCTTAATGACATCAGAGTTTTCTCACCACCTGCAAAAGCACTTTGATATATCCACATTAGATTTCTGTATATTTGACTGTAAACTCATCAGTTCCTCTAAATACAGTATCACCCCCTCAATAAAAAAAAAAAAAAAAAAAAAACACAAGTAAAGCACATCAGAACAACGTTTGATCATAGAAACTGGCTGGATCTGAAGATAAATAGAAACCTGAAATGTTCACAATCCAAAACATGCTGCAAACAGTGATTAATGTTAACTTCATGTTAACACTAAACCCGTTTTGTGGCCATTTACCATTTAAGTTTTTTCTGTTTAAACCTGCAAACCAGAAGCAACAGTACTATATATTCAGGCATGCATTTTGTACCATAAAACAAAATTAACACTTGAATATTTTCTGTAAATGCAGGACATTTGGAAAATGTTACATGTCAGTGTGTAATGAATTAAATGATCACAAGTGATTTGTTGTCACTCTGCAGATATAATAACACTGAACAGACTCTTCTATTGGCTCCAGTCAGACCAACATTGATGCTTCATATGTTTGATTCTATGCAAACTCAGTGAGCTTCCTTGTTACTCAGCTATAAAAACATCACATCAGGCTGTCAGTGGAGTTCACAGCACGTCAGTTTCAACATAAACCATGTTCTCTGTAGCTCTGCTGCTGCTGTTGGCAGCTGGATGTGAGTCTCTCTGGATTTGTCAAAGTCAACACTTCTTCTTTTGTTAATTTGATCATTTGTGACAAAATGTTTTCTCCTTTTAACAGGTGTGAAGTGTGAACAGTTGACACAGCCAGCCTCTGTGACTGTGCAGCCAGGTCAACGTCTGACCATCACCTGTCAGGTCTCTTATTCTGTGAGCAGCCACTACACAGGTTGGATCAGACAGCCTGCAGGGAAAGGACTGGAGTGGATTGGAGCAGCAGCTGGATCCAGCACAGCTTACAAAGATTCACTGAAGAACAAGTTCAGTATCAGCTCAGACTCTTCCAGCAACACAGCGACTCTAAACGGACAGAATGTGCAGCCTGAAGACACTGCTGTGTATTACTGTGCCAGAGACACACAGTGACACAAAGCATCAGTAGACCTGAACAAAAACCCCTCAGTGCCTGAACACTTGTAACATGAAGCCACCAGAGGAGGAGCCCTCAGACCACTAATGATTTCAACACCAGCTCACTGTTACAGTACAGAGAGAAACAGACTTTAGATTTTAGAAAAATAAAATTTTTTAACTTGATTTAATAGCAGCTGTTTTCATCAGTTTCAAAACCTGAACTTGATAATCACTGATACATGAAAGTATTTATTCATGACAAGAACTGATCTACACTGTCAAACAATAAACTTTTCAAGTAATAAATAAATGCAGCTGAATATTCGTCAGAACTGGAAGTGATTCATTTTGGTTTAATAAAACTGTGCATTAGATTTTTCACAAGAAAAATCCACCCAGTAAAAGCTGCAGACCAAACACAACTGAAAACATGTGGACATCAGTTTCCCTTGAAAAGAATACATGAAATTCTATTTTTAATGTTGTCGGAAAAAATCTTAGCTTAAAAAAAGTTAAGAATTCATCTCAAATGAAGTCTATGTGGTGATTTTCATACTAATGAGCTGACACCAATTTTATAACATTATGAAAATATGAAAACTTTTTTTAACTTTATCATCAGTAGCAATATTCCATTATTAGTGAGTTGCTTTGAAGAAAAGCATCTGCCATGTTAAATAAATGTGTTGAAATGTTACAAAGTGACTCACAGTAAAACAGGGACAATAACAGAACACAATGTTCATTAAAAAGGAGGAGTCAATGCAAAACTCAGATATCTTCCACCTCTACTTATCTGACTGCAGAGAGGAGGACAGAGAACAGTGGACACACAGTTTAACATGATGGACTATAGGACAGGACTGCTGCTTTTAACTATCTGCTGGGCAGGTGAAGGTTTTTACTCATCTTGAGTTGAATCTGTCTTCAAAATTCTGTGAACTTACAACAACTGTCCATTTTTTTGTTTGTCTTGACAGGTGTTGATGGTCAGACACTGACTCAGTCAGAACCAGTGACTAAAAGGCCTGGAGAATCTCACAGACTGACCTGTACAGTCTCTGGATTCACATTTAGTAACTACTATATGCACTGGATCAGACAGGCTCCTGGAAAAGGACTGGAGTGGGTTGCCAGGATTAACAGTGGTAGTGGTAGCAGCAAGCTCTACTCTCAGTCAGTCCAAGGCCGGTTCACCATCTCCAGAGACAACAGCAGACAGCAGGTGTATCTGCAGATGAACAGTCTGAAGACTGAAGATTCTGCTGTTTATTATTGTGCTCGAGAGCCACAGTGACTGGAGTTGGTTGAGCAGCTGTACAAAAACCTACACCACTTCTTTTCGGCTGGCAGAAATTGAAATTGAAAGTGCCGATAGTGAGAGATCAAAATAAATAGAGTTATTGGCAGTGTGTCCCTGATATAGGATATGTGTTCTTCATTTATTGGTGTAAGTGAACTGCCAGACATATCAATGATTTCCCACAGTTATATGACTATTTCTCTGCAGCTTTGCAACACTGTGATCCCTTTACATGGACACATTCATCCCTACAGACACCAGACGACATATGATGTTATAGCAGCTTCTGGTAGATACATTAAACCTGACAGAAAACAAGACACCTGTCTGTAATTCATGAACTGGTAACATATTTAGTATAAAGGCTGAACAAGTCTCACCATGTCAGAGTCTTTTCAGAGCTCTTTTTAACATCAGAATATCAAACAGTTTTATATTTTCTCTTTGAGGCCATCCACTTCTGTGAGATTGTATCAGATACATGGACACAAAGGCTGGTTTATCTCTAATACTCATGGTTGTGTTTTTTACTCACTGATCAGTCTGTGTTATATGTAAAACCACATGTCAGAAATTATCACTGATTGTTCCACAACTCACCCCAAAATAACTGCATGTGAAGAAAAACACATGCAGTTAGAAAACCACGGAAATAATGCCAATGTAAAGTCAATTAGGATCATTTGTTGTGGTGGACACATGGATTCCCTGATTCAACAACGTCCTGTATACACACAAAAACATGGAAGTGTTCTTGATATTAAAACAGCAAATATATTCCTCTGTTATAATTTCCCACCAATAATAATAATAGTAACATGATAGTTCGGCTGTACTAGATATTTGATATATTCAGCAGATTTACTTTTTTAGCGCACTATTTGACAACTCTACAACTGGAACAATTACAGTCCCAAAAACGCCGTTTCTAGAGAACTTGCTAAAATCTGAAATTAACCATCATCCTTACTTTTTCTTAACATATTTCATCTAGGTGCAGTGTAATCACTAGTTCGGATTTACTTGATATTTGATATATTCAGCAGATATATATCTTTTTACAACCCTACTGCGTTAGTTAGCAAACATTAGCTTACATGTCCAGAAGCAAAGCGACAACCTCTGCGTGGCTTTTTAGCCCTTTTTCTGCCTTCAGCTGACACCAACGATAAAAAGCTTAACCGATGTTGATTCTGGTCGGCTAGAATTTGCGACGGATATCGCTGGGACGACGCCATACCTGTGCAGCTATCAAAATCCGGCAACCCTATAGACTTTAATTCTACACCTTCTATGTATGTATTATTTTTTTTAAATATTTGTTTTGATGAAACAGCTATACTTATGACCTTTGATATGAACATTAGAGAAACACATCATGGAGCTGAAATATGATACTGCTTCATCATTTGGACTCCTTCACCTCAGCTGACACATTCAACAGCACACAGGTTTTTGTATCACTCTTTCTCACTGTGGGAGGTGACTGGATCTTTGGCTCAGGAACTAACGTGTTAGTAACAGGTAAGAATAAAGCTTCATTTTCCTTCAGTTGTTTTATTGAACAAGTTGAAAATGTGTTTTTAATGAGTTTGCGCTGCTTCAGGCTTTACATGTTGGTTTTTTCATCATTAGTAGAGAATTCTTGCAGCATGCAGCTATTGTTACATGAAAAGCTTCATCATTCCCGAAAAGATGTTTAAATCTTACTGCACAACTCAAGTTATTCTTTATTTCTGCAGGAGATTAAACTGAAAAAGTAGGATTATTGGAAATGTTACATATATACAGTATTTGATCCTCTCAGTGATTCAGCACCATCTCTGCTTTTTATGAAACAACATTATATATGATATTAAACAGTATTTATATATATCAGTAAATGTTTTATGCTGAGCACATATTAACAGTAATAAAAAATTATATTTTAAAGGACACATTTTGACTTATGAAAAATGTTTCTTAAGATGGTAAATAATTATTAAATGAGGACACAAATATGTATATATATATATATATATATATATATATATATATATATATATATATATATATATATATATATATTATATATATATATATATATACATTTAATATATGACAGCAGCTACATTTTGAATTTTTCATAAATAAATTTGTATTAATATTTAAATGATATTTGGTCAGTGATGATATGTGATCATAAACACAGACAAATACACACAAAATCAAAACTATATATTATGCCCAGTGTCATCTTAAATATATGACAGCAAATATTTTTTGGAGGGTAAATGTTGGAAGATTGTATGCAAAGTAAACAGCTGATTTAATTTTAAAAGGAAAAAAAATATATCAAATAATATCAAAATGAGTATTATTTTTTAAAGATGACGACTGTTGTGCACGCTGACATGCTGTGTTAATTGTATATCAACAAGAAGCTAAAAACTGACTTTTAAGAGTTCTAAAATTAATCGTTATACGTTGGTAAATGTGAAACCTGTTGTGTTTATATTGTGATCAATGAAGGGAAATTTGTATTTTATGTGAAGATAAATATTTGTTAATTGTTTATCAAATATTTAATATAAAATTATAAAACAGTAAATTCTGTGAAGGAAAATGTCTTTATTATATTATATTATATTATATTATATTATATTATATTATATTATATTATATTATATTATATTATCATACCATATGATATCATATCATATCATATTATATTTTTATACTTTATTATATTGTAAGTTACTCCGTTTAGGATCAGTATGTTTTCATCTTGATGTTCATTTCATTTCATTTCATTTCACAAGTGATTGTGTGTTGTTAAAATTGTCGAAAATTAATATGAATTGTGGAAAAAAAGATTTTATTTATTATCGATTTTTTAAAATTTGTCAGAGTAAAGTATACGGTGGTAAATATATTGTTTCTTGTTTTACGTAAATGTAAATGTGTAGTAAAGTATAATATGTGTATTCATGTACCCGTCAGTTATTTAAAATACAGGAAAACGATTCCCTTTTTTATTGGAGGTAAAAGTGACACTTTCTTATGTAATAATAATTCTTGTTAAATTAGAGTGACTGAAGTTTGTCCATTAAAGTAAAGAACAGTTTCTTTAGTGTCCATAGAAGACATGCTGACAGTAGCTGCTCAGTGTGTTTGATATGAAGGTGACTCCAGTATATGTAGTGAACTTTGTGCTGTATTGATGAGTAGTTTAGTGATCAGAGTCCATGTAGTTTCCAGGATCAGACTGAATGCAGTGCAGTGCTGTAAGCTGCTGCTGACTGTGTGTGAATGTGTGTCTGTGCTGCTTGTTGCTGCTGTCAAACTTCAGATGAGCAGGTAGTGAAGCCCGTGGTGAGCGTGTACCCAGCAGCATCCAGTGCCCACCTGGAGGGGAAGAGCTCCCTGCTGTGTCTGGCCTCAGGCATGTTTCCTACTCGGGTCCACTTCTCCTGGAAAAGACAAGAGGAGAATGGACCTCTGCTCCCTGCTGAGGGAGAGCAGCTGGTGCTCAGAGAGTTGGGACGCACCGCCTCCATCTTGCTGATCCATCAGCAAGAGAACAGCACATATAGATACCGCTGCTCCGTCCAGCACCATGGGGCCACAGTGGAGGCCCAAACAGAACAAGGTAATGAAGGCTTGGTGACTGTGTTCAGCGGTGATTCAGCTTCATGTGGAGACGCTGTCAAAGAGAGCAGAGGAGCAGAGGACTGACATTTCTCACTGACACTCCAAACATTTCACTCCTTTTCTTTTTCAGAGGTTCCAGCTCCAGCAGCCTCCTGTCCTCCAGAGAGAGAGCCAACAGCCCTGCCAGCTCTGCAGCAAGCTGACTGTAAGATCACCTGCTGCCTCTCCTTCAATGCCAATCTTTCCTTTTACACTTCAACATTTAAAGTCACTGTCCTGGCTCCACACCTAAAAAGCTTGCTGGGGCCCTGACTTGTGGATTTGGTACGGGCCTTTGAGCTTTAATTCAAATTGTGTGTGTGTGTGTGTGTGTGTGTGTGTGTGTGTGTGTGTGTGTGTGTGTGTGTGTGTGTGTCAGTGTCAGTGTCAGTGTCCTTCCAGTCTCAGTGCAGGGTGAAGCTGCTCTGTGTGCTGTACACAGTGCTGATAGTGAAGAGTCTGGCATACTGCTGTGGACTCTCTCTGCTGATGATCCTCAGAAACAAGGGACCGTCCATCAACTGCACACATGCTGACTGACTGTTTTCCGCTCGCCTTTTCTTTCCATCAAATCTCATCAATTCATCTCATTTATCACTTTGATCAATGTTAACAAATATCACTTATGACGTCTTGTGCTTGGTTGTAAATTTTATCTTTTTATGCACAAGCTAGATAGTCATCCTCAACATATAAAAACATACACACACATATATATATTTGCAAGCGTAAATTCTGTGTTGTGTTATTTCAATACTTCAGTTTGTTTCCACTTTTAAATTTGACTTGTATAATGACAGAAATTTAATCTGAATCATGAGCTGTCTGTCAGATATTTTATTGTTTATAGTATTTCTTCTGTTCTTGTGTTTCTTTTTAATACATTCTGCAGAGTGTGGCAGGTTTGTCAAATTCTTTCTGTGTCACATTCTCAATAAACTGAAAAATCAAAGTGTCTGTGTTTATAAACCTCTTTGTTTTTATGGATTCCAGTTTGGCTTCACAGCAAATAATCAGAAACAGAATCAGCTTCATTGGCCGCGTATGTTGACACCTACAAGTCATTTGACTCTGGTTGTAAGTAGCTCTGAATATACTTCACACAGCGCCAAGAACACATGTACAGGAAGATATGAATATAAGCATGCAGCTAAACAAGGACAACAAAGCTAAACAAAGAACAGCAAATATATACACACAGCTATTATATACAAGTCAGTAGGTGTGGGTGTTCCACTAGGTTCAGTGCTGAGCCCCTTTTTCAAAGCGAGCTGCTTAGAAGCTACAACTGCTATAAAATGATCACACAGCAGCTTCATCAGTCGGCCTCAGGTCTGAATGTTGCTGAAATAATGGAGCTGTTTGTTTTTATCAATCATAAAATGTCATTTAACTATTACAGTTTTATCAAGATGAAATGGATTGGTATTGTTACTGATTAGACGGGAATTAAGATTTATATTTATGAACACATTTCAAAACAGAATCACAAAATGCTTCACAAAGAAATACAAAAGTTAGACATGCAGAAAATATATTTGTGATGAAGTCATGTATGAAGAGTATTTATTTAAAAATGTCAGATAATGAAGAGATGAATTTGAACTTGTTTTTGCACTGACGTGTGTTAAAATGTATGCACACTATGATCCTGAGGTGAACCAACATGGCCGCTCGAGTTCTGCTTCAGAAACAGATAGAGATGTTTTTTGAGGGGGTGAAACAACAAGATGACTTGTTTGTCTCCGTGGTTTGTGTTTCTGTCTGAGTGGTTTGTGATCTGTGGCTCTGATCAGTGATAACAGATGCAACACTTATTTTTGGAAATGATGCGGTGGAGGAGTCAGTGCTTAAAATCCTCTCATGCTGGTTTAAACACTCTGAAACTTCAAACCCATCTGAAATTGTATTTTTACAGAGAAATTTTGCAGAAGATTTCAGAAACAGCATTTAAGAATTGTTGTTGCTGTTTTGAACCGTAGTCTAGTTCTTATTCCCATGTGAACACTGTAGTGAGTGATGGAAGTTCCTGGAATCTGGATTCTTTAAGCAGAGTGGATGGTTGTAACTGTCATTGTGTTCTTACTGTGAGAAAGGCTGCAGAGCAGAAACCCACACAGCCCGTCTGCTGCAGGAGAGGAAGTGTTGATGGGCTGTCAACAGTTTTTTTTCTGAGTTCTAATAACCACTGAGAAACAGATTCTATCTGCTGCTGTACACACTCATCAACTGCTCTCACTCTCTGTGGCTGTTTGTCTTTTCTCTTGTTGTCTGGAAGCCTTTTTTCCACTGAGCCTCCACCCACACACAGCTGAAGTGAGCCCAGAGAGCCCTATGCTATAAAGAAGTCTTCAAACATAGATATACCTGTTAGAATCTGGCTCACAATATTCACATCTCTTATCAAACTGACATTGCTGTATGGTAGTGAAGTGTGGGCTCCTCTTGTAAATCAAGATCATTTGTCTGTTCAACTATGTGCTTGGAGGAGCGCGACCATGCAAACAGTTCTTGTTAAGGTTCAGCAGTCAAAGTGCTTTTTGATCAAATAGTCCAGGAAGTGAGGAGCTTCAGGAGCTAAACTCAGGAAGTCAATCAGCAGCTTTAGTATGTTCCTGTTGGCATTTCCACAGCACAAACAGCTGTGAAATATCACACATTTCAGAGCACAAGCTATGTTGTGATGTCATTATTTGCAGTCAGTGATTATTGATGCATATTGACAACATGCTCAATATTGAGTCAGTTTTCCTGTTTGTTACAGTGCAGCAAACTGAGCAAGGTCAACCTAACAAACATAGACAGGAACTCAAAGAAATGAGACTGAATATTAAAATCAACTCTGATGTTCAACTTGTCGTGACAGCAACATTCATCCACTCCTTAATGTTCTGAAATGATTCAAGTTAATACTATAGCAACACCATCTGACAGTGTTTTTATTGGACTCATTTTATTTCTCTATTTCTATGTGTTTATACGTAAAGGCATCAATTATGCAGTGTAGCACTAATATGTATTTTTCCTTTACACAGGAAATGACCCCGCCTTAAATATTTGCTTAAGTTTCTCTGCAGACAAACACTTTATGTTTAAGAGAGATTTTGAAGGTCAAAATATATTTTTCTTTCCTTTCATAAAAAAACATGCTCATCAAATGTGTTCAATGAAATGATTTACACTTTGTCTGATCTAGAAAATAAAAGTCAAAAATAGTCTGAAGTGAAATGTTTTTGTTGCATTTATTAATTAAAATTTCACAATTCTACTACGTTTATTTTCACACTCTTGATAAACTTGGCAGCTTAGGCTCAGGAGCGGGTCATCCATCTATCAGAAGATGGATGGTTTAATGCCCACCTCCTCCAGTCTGCATGTCAAAGTATCCTTGGGCATAATGCTGAATCCCAAATTGCTCCTGATGGCTGTTTCATCAGAGTATGAGTGCATTTAAGATGAACAGCAGGTGGCACCTTGTATGGTAGCCTCAGCCACTAGTGTGTGAATGGGTGAATGTGTTATGTAGTGCTTTGAGAGAAGACTAGGAACGTGCTGTGCAAGTACAGGTCTATTCAAAGTATTATGGAAGTAATTACAATCATTTTAATTATAAGAGGTTTGTGTATTTTTGAAAATATTTTTTTTAAAGATAATGACTCATGTTGCTCTCCTCTTTTTTATTTTTTTGATATTGTTCATTCTGACTGAAGTTTCACCACAAGCTATAAACATTTAACACCCAATACTTACAACTGTACTTTTCCCCCAAACATTTGCATTTTTGAAAATTAATTAATTATATTATGTGTTGTTATGTTTATCATCTCCCAGCACCTGGAATCAACAGCCCATGTTTGATTCAGTTATGTAAATTTGGTGATTCACAGTCAGTTAGCTCTCAAGTCTGTTATTAACAGACTCAGGAACTGAAACCTTTAGCACAGTCATGAGAAACTATGTAAAATCATTGTGAACATCTGTGATCTGATCTGAGATATTTTAATATGCACTTAAAACTGTATCTTGACACAATATGTCCTTTTAGACCAAATGATAGTGATCACAAGACACGTCTGATTTTATTCTCTAAATGTGGACTTTGAGTTTTTTAAGGCATATGGTCGACTGTGAGTCATCCAGTTTCTTTGAAAAAAAGATTTATTGTGTAAGAAAGTACTTTATACTATTTTAATTTTATTTTCTATGTTGCAATTATTGTTGTGGCATGTGTATAGTGTATGTGTTGAAGAGGAAACAAGACAACATAAATAAATATGACCTGCATCCATCACTTGATTTTGGTGAGGCAGTTGGTCAGGGTGCAGAGAGCTGCAGTGATGGTGGATATAAGTGTGACATCATAAGCAGTGAAGTTTAAGTGGACACCATGAAGACAGGTGTTATTATAGAGGGCAAACATGTAGAGGATGGACAGGAAAGGACCAAGCACAGAGCCCTGAGGGACACGTGGGGACAGAATAGCCATGGTAATGATGCAGTTGTTAATGCTGATGAATTGTTGTCTGTTTGTGAGATATGACTCAAGTGAGGAGAGGGCAGTGCAGCTGATGTGGAGAGAGGATTTGGGTAACTGATATAGTGACAGGGAGGAAGGAAACCTAAGTATGATTTCTCTCTGAAAGAAACAGGGTTGGGATCTAAATATAGAGCATTTAAGACAAATTTAATTGAAATATGTCAGACAAGTCTTAGGCATGCAGTTTAAGGGGACTGTAAGATGAATATTGCAGCCATCCATCCATTAGCAAAGCCCACTTATTCTTGGGGGTTGTGGGGTGCTGGAGCTAATCCCAGGTGACACTGGTGAGAGGCGGGCAACTCCTGACCTTGTCCCATTACTGGGCTCACTGACATTACATTTTCATCCAACAAAAACTTAATATCAGGTCCAATCTGGCTGCATCCTCTCCGTGAGGAGGAGTCAATGCAAACTCAGATATGTTCCACCTCTACTTATCTGACTGCAGAGAGGAGGACAGAGAACAGTGGACACACAGTTTAACATGATGGACTATAGCACAGGACTGCTGCTTTAACTATCTGCTGGGCAGGTGAAGATTTTACCTGCTGTTAATCTGGCATATTACCATTTGTGCTACCAACGTAACCCATGGCATGCATACCTTTTTTGTCTTGACAGGTGTTGACTCTGACAGAATCTGAACGGTGATTAAAAGGCCTGGAGAATCTCACAGACTGACCTGTACAGCCTCTGGATTAACTTTGGTGGCTCCTATATGGCCTGGATCAGACAGGCTGCTGGAAAAGGACTGGAGTGGATCACCTGGATTGTCTGCTAACTGGAGTACGAATGAAGGAGCACATCACTCCCATCCTGGCCCCCTCCACTGGCTGCCTGTGCATTTTAGAATTCATTTTAAGATCCTCTTATTTGTTTTTAAATCTTTAAATGGCCTCGCCCCGCCCTACCTCTCTGAGCTTCTTCACCTATGCCCCTGCCGGTGCCTAAGGTCAGCTGATCAGCTGCTCCTTCAGGTACCGAGGTCTAAGCGAACACTTAGAGGAGACCGTGCATTCTCCATTGCTGCTCCAAAAATGTGGAACAATCTACCACTGCACATCAGGCGGGCCTCCTCACTGTCTGTTTTTAAAACCCACCTTAAAACCCACTTTTACTCACTGGCTTTTAACCCAGCATGAGACCTCGCTCTGTTTTTATTTGTTTGTTGCTGTTTTTATTCAGTTTTGTTTTGTTTTATTTTGCTTGTTTTGTTTTTACCTGCTTCTTTTTTTTTTTGTTGTTTTTATGACCTTATGTACAGCACTTTGTTTCAACTGTGGTTGTTTTAAAGCGCTTTATAAATAAAGTTGAGTTGAGTTGAGTTGAGTTGAGTTGATAGCGGCAGCGGTAGCAGCAAACACTACTCTCAGTCAGTTCAAGGTCGGTTCACCATCTCCAGAGACAACAGCGGAAAGCAGGTGTATTGCAGATGAACAGTCTGAAGACTGAAGATTCTGCTGTTATTATTGTGCTCGACAGTCACAGTGACTGGAGTTGGTTGAGCAGCTGTACAAAAACCTACACAACTTTTAGGCAGGCAGAGCCAAAGCATAACGTATTTTGTGGTATTTATATTAATTATTTCATTTTAGTTTTCACATTATTTTTTACACGTTATAAATATAATATAAGAACACATTACCTTTGTCCCTGTAGTATATAAAGCCCTGTAAACTGTTCCTGAGGAAAATTTATACTAAACATTAAACACATACAAAACAAACAAACTCAAAAAATCACTTGTTCATAAAAGGGCCAAAGACAGCACAACAACATGGTACAAACACTTTACATTTCTACAAATGAAGACACAGTGAATTATAATATGAATCAAAAATAATGTTGCTTTTCCTTCATAAAATCACCAGAGGGCAGTCAGTGTCAAGTTTCTGTCTCTTCTGTGACGTCAAGGAGACACTCAGATCTGCTGTTCTCATTGACCTTAACTGACTGATACTCAAACCATGGAGAGTTCATATTTCTCTATTGTACATCAATAGGTAGACGAGGGAATTTCTGAAGTTTAATTAAAATAATTTCTGAGAGACGACAGCAGTGATCTATAAAGTGTTTTTATGTTAATATTCACAGTATATTCACAATGATAATGCTTATTGCTGTTTACTGCAACATACGTAGATGAATTTACATAATGTTCTGATATTGAATTGATATCAATTAGGTACAATTAAGCTTAGTTGTTTGCAGAGCAGAAAAGTTTCTGTGAATGTGGTGTCATTGTTAAAAATGTTACAATGTAGTGTTTAATGAAATTGAAATCATATTTAATCCAGAAGTGATTCCCAGCATATTTTTACTGTGCAGATATAATAAGACTGAACAGACTCTTCTATTGGCTCCAGTCAGACCAACATTGATGCTTCATATGTTTGATTCTATGCAAACTCAGTGAGCTTCCTTGTTACTCAGCTATAAAACATCACATCAGGCTGTCAGTGGAGTTCACAGCACGTCAGTTTCAACATAAACCATGTTCTCCTGTAGCTCTGCTGCTGCTGTTGGCAGCTGGATGTGAGTCTCTCTGGATTTGTCAAAGTCAACACTTCTTCTTTTGCTCTATAACTTGATCATTTGTTACAGATAATTTCTCTTTTTAACAGGTGTGAAGTGTGAACAGTTGACACAGCCAGCCTCTGTGACTGTGCAGCCAGGTCAAACGTCTGACCATCACCTGTCAGGTCTCTAATTCTGTGGGCAGCTACTACACAAATTGGATCAGACAGCCTGCAGGGAAAGGACTGGAGTGGATTGCAAGTCACGTGTTGGATCCATCTCATACTACAAAAATTCACTGAAGAACAAGTTCAGTATCAGCTTAGACTCTTCCAGCAACACAGTGACTCTAAACGGACAGAATGTGCAGCCTGAAGACACTGCTGTGTATTACTGTGCCAGACAGACACACAGTGACACAAAGCATCAGTAGACCTGAACAAAAACCCCTCAGTGCTGAACACTTGTAACATGAAGCCACCAGAGGAGGAGCCCTCAGACCACTAATGATTTCAACACCAGCTCACTGTTACAGTACAGAGAGAAACAGACTTTAGATCTTAAATATTCTGATGCTTTTATGTCAGTGTCTGTAGATATTACTTTTTTAAATCACAGAATAAATTCATACTTGATTTTAAAAGTGTGTGATATAAATACAGTACGAAATACCCATATAAAGTCAGATTCTCTTCCATGATATCTGTTACAAAAAAATATACATTGATTATGTGAATCATAAATGCATCAGTGATTGAATTGAAAGTGTTTATCCAACTTCATGGTGATAATAATCATTCAAAATACAGAAAAGTTAGTTTTCATTCACAATCTAAAATCTCAAGTTTCACCTTCTCTTAAAACACTTGAACATTTTATCCTCATTTCTGATTCATTTAAATAAACTTCAGTCAGCTGATTCACTATCATCACTACTGTATGTAAATCAGCCTCCTTGTGTGTTGCCTCATAAAGAAGTGAAGTGTGTGTGTGTGTCAGTGAGAGGACAGAAGAGCTCACATCAGTTCAGCTTCAACATCAACCATGTTCTCTGTAGCTCTGATACTGCTGCTGGCAGCTGGATCCTTGTGGAGCTTTCAGTGGATTCACACTAATAAACACATTAGAAACACTGAATAGTCAGATGAATGATGGGGATAATGTTGATTTGTGTTTCCACAGGTGTGAACAGTATTGATCTCATCCAGCCAGACTCAATGGTTGTGCAGCCTGGACAGTCTTTGACCATCACCTGTCAGGTCTCTGGTTATTCTTTGACTGATAACAGCTATGCAACAGGTTGGATCAGACAGCGTGAAGGAAAGCCAATGGACTGGATTTCTAATATGTGGGGTGGAGGAAGCTTTTACCAAAATGCTGCTCTGAAGAACAAGTTCAGCTCCAGCAGAGACACTTCTGCCAGCAGAGTGACAACTGTTTCTCAACATCTGCAAACACTGAAACAGCATCAGATTGAAGTTGTGATATTACTTACATGATCCTGGGTACTGTCACTGTATAGTGAGTGAGCAAATGATTTTGAATTAATGCTACAACTGCAAGAAAAGTTGTGCTCATACACTGAGATACTGAACACTGAACTTGACATACACTGAACAGACTCTTCTATTGGCTCCAGTCAGACCAACATTGATGCTTCATATATTTGATTCTATGCAAACTCAGTGAGCTTCCTTGTTACTCAGCTATAAAAACATCACATCAGGCTGTCAGTGGAGTTCACAGCACGTCAGTTTCAACATAAACCATGTTCTCTGTAGCTCTGCTGCTGCTGTTGGCAGCTGGATGTGAGTCTCTCTCTGGATTTGTCAAAGTCAGCACTTCTTCTTTTGCTCTATAATTTATAACATTTTTTTTGTTTGTTTGTTTTAACAGGTGTGAAGTGTGAACAGTTGACACAGCCAGCCTCTGTGACTGTGCAGCAGGTCAACGTCTGACCATCACCTGTCAGGTCTCTTATACTCTCAGCAGCTATTGGACACATTGGGTCAGACAGCCTGCAGGGAAAGGACTGGAGTGGATTGGATATAGTCGTGTTGGAGGGAGCACATACTACAAAGATTCACTGAAAAACAAGTTCAGTATCAGCTTAGACTCTTCCACGAAAACAGTGACTCTAAACGGACAGAATGTGCAGCCTGAGACACTGCTGTGTATTACTGTGCCGAGAGTCACAGTGACACAAAGCATCAGTAGACCTGAACAAAAACCCCTCAGTGCCTGAACACTTGTAACATGAAGCCACCAGAGGAGGAGCCTCAGACCACTAATGATTTCAACACCAGCTCACTGTTACAGTACAGAGAGAAACAGACTTTAGATTATATAAACGGCTCTTATTTAAATCATTTTAGATATTCTGACATCACAGTCACAAGAACTGATGCAGCATTATATGTATGAATAACCTTTTAAGTGATGACAAATTAAGGTCACAACTTAACTTAGTTTTAAAGCTCATCATCCAACTATAGTAGAAATGGATCAGTCAAAAGTCAGTTTTCTTCCATTATATCATCATTTTTAATTATTTTAAGTTGATATTAGAATTATAACAGTGTTAGTGACTGGCTCAGTATTCAGCCAACTTCATAGCAGTGTTAATTATTCAAAATACTGAAAAGTGTGTTTTCATTGCCAATCTAAATTGTGTTTGTCAGATATATAAGTTCCAGCTTCTCTTTGTGTGTGATGAAGAACAACACATGAACATTTTGTCTTCATTTTGATTCATTAAAATAAACAAAACAAAACACAAAAAAGAAAAAAAAAAGGATGAAGGAAAATGGAAAATATCCCAAACAGAACAAAAACACAGCAAACGACTTACAAGTGTTGGATGTCAGAATTTCCCTCAAAGAAATGTTGAAAAATTCTGTTCTTATTACGGCGTGCAAAATCAAAAGAAAAATTAATCAACCTGCAGGAGAAACATTGAGATGATTCTTTATAAAAAAGATAGAAAATGAATAAAAATATGTCAGACACAGTAAATCCATATAATAAAATACATGTTGGGGAGAGATTAAACAGAAGACACTCCACATTTAAAAAGGAGGAGTCAATGCAAAACTCAGATATCTTCCACCTCTACTTATCTGACTGCAGAGGAGGACAGAGAACAGTGGACACACAGTTTAACATGATGGACTATAGGACAGGACTGCTGCTTTTAACTATCTGCTGGGCAGGTGAAGGTTTTACCTGAACATGAGCTGACACAGGTCTTATTTGTGTTTCTGACATTTCATGGTTTTCTTTGCAGGTGTTGATGGTCAGACTCTGACAGAATCTGAACCAGCGAATAAAAGGCCTGGAGAATCTCACAGACTGACCTGTACAGCCTCTGGATTAGACATCAGTGGCTCTTGGATGGCCTGGATCAGACAGGCTCCTGGAAAAGGACTGGAGTGGATTGCTATTATTGAGTATGATAGTGACAACATCTACTATGCTCAGTCAGTCAAAGGCCGGTTCACCATCTCCAGAGACAACAGCAGACAGCAGGTGTATCTGCAGATGAACAGTCTGAAGACTGAAGATTCTGCTGTTTATTATTGTGCTCGAGAGCCACAGTGACTGGAGTTGGTTGAGCAGCTGTACAAAAACCTACAGTGCTCATTCTTACTGTGCTGAAAGACAACAAGGAAGAATCTTATTCATATTTCTATCTTGTGCTGTTGTATTTTTTTAAAATAAAATCTTAAAGAAACAACATTATCTAGCAACAATTAAACACATAAATTAAACAAAATATCTTATTTTTTACCACTACTATCTCACATAACAGCCAGAGACAGTGAAACAATCTGCTGAAATCAATGTGCAGTATGATTAAAAGAAATGCTACATGTACATATTTAAGCCACACAAATGTATTTATTATATGACATATGAAGCAGGACACAACACTGTAGTGAAAGATAATGCTGCAGTTCTTCATATAAGAACCTGCTGTTTGTTCTTGTGCCTGAGAGACATTGTGATGAAAGCTGAATGAATAAGTGATACTGCAACGAGACAAACTTTCACTTCTTGGGCTGATAGAGGAAAAACTATGTCTTACTTTGTCACATTCTTCCTCTGTGAGCAGTAATCCACCTCACTGAGGTGACTAATCACTCTTAAGCTGACTAATGAGACTGATAAGTGCAGCATGTTGTGTAAATTAAGAAGAGGAGAAACACTGAACAACATCTTTAATGCTGGTGTCTCAGTCTGTTTTGAACTGTCTCTCTCTCAGAGTCCAGCACTCCTTCACAAACTCCAACTGCTAAAATGCAAATCCACACACTGATGTACAATCCCCACCCATTCTGTCTACACAGTATATATCCACCATAACAGCCTTTACAGTTTTAGACTCAATCAAGTTCCCACCATGACAGTTGTACAGAGTGTCGTCCTCTTGGCTCTAATTTCAGGTGAGTGAAGTCGGTGTCCTGTGGAGGAGGAGAGAAGGATCTTTGGATGTCTGCTGGCTCCCTGGTTATCTAAACTCTGTGTGTCTTTCAGCTGCTCAGGGCCAGTCGCTCACCTCCTCAGAGCCGGTGGTCAGCAGAGCTGGAGGATCAGTCACTCTGTCCTGTAAAGTGGAAGGACTGTCTCTGGCTTGGCTGCACTGGATCTGTCAGAAACCAGGGAAAGCACTGGAATGGATCGGACGCATTGATAGTGGAACTGGCACCATATTTGCTCAGAGTCTCCAAGGCCAGTTTTCCATCACCAAAGACACTTCCAGAAATCTTGTGTACTTAGAGGTAAAGAGTGTGAAAGAAGAAGACTCTGCAGTTTATTATTGTGCACGAGAGCCACAGTGACACATGAGACTGCAAAGCTGTACAAAAACTGAACCACACTGATGTCTGTATGAGAAGCACTGAAGCATGTCAGGGCTTTGACAACACAATTTGGAAGACTCACTGTTTACACCATCAGCTGATTCAGTTTAAATGTAAAGATTCTTCAACAAAATGCAAATGAAGGTTGCTCATGAGAGTGTGTGAAAAATTCTACAATCAGATGTGCAATGAAATTAAGATATGACATGTAGCTGAACTGTCTTTAGAATTTAGTCTTTAGTGGTGGCAGCATTTATACCTTGTGTTTTAGTGGTTTAAAATTGATTTTCCATCTTTAAATATTGTGCATGAGATTTATTAACAAGAAAAAAAAAATCAAAATTACAAGACACAAGCAGTAGCACAGCAAAAATTAAATGGAAAAATAAATTCCATTACTGCAACACAAAATATCAATTTTCATGTTGTCATGTCAGGTGACATGAAATGTTTGCCTTTTTCAAACCAAGCCTTCAAGTTGATTTTCATACTACATGCACTGAAACATTTTTTTCTTATATATTTATAAAAAGTTGCAATTTTCCATGATTTGTACATTGAATTGGACGTCTCACAGCAAAAAAAAGAAGTTCAAAAGAGACTTACAGTAAAACAAGGATAATAATAACATCAAGTTGTCGTGAGAGATGATGACAGAAATGATTCTTTAAAATAATCACACAAATACTGCTAGGTGGGAAAAAGCCAGAATATGAAAATGAATTTCAAGGAGAGATTGAACAGAAGACTCTGTTTATGAAAAAGGAGGAGTCAATGCAAAACTCAGATATCTTCCACCTCTACTTATCTGACTGCAGAGAGGAGGACAGAGAACAGTGGACACACAGTTTAACATGATGGACTATAGGACAGGACTGCTGCTTTTAACTATCTGCTGGGCAGGTGAAGATTTTACCTCATCTTGAGCTGACATAGCTCTTAATTGTGTTACAACTAAATTCATGTGAATTGTTGTTATATCTTGACAGGTGTTGATGGTCAGACTCTGACAGAATCTGAACCAGTGACTAAAAGGCCTGGAGAATCTCACAGACTGACCTGTACAGCCTCTGGATTCTATTCAGCAGCTACCCTATGAACTGGGTCAGACAGGCTCCTGGAAAAGGACTGGAGTGGATCACCTGGATTGATAACGGCAGCGGTAGCAGCAAATACTACTCTCAGTCAGTTCAAGGCCGGTTCACCATCTCCAGAGACAACAGCAGACAGCAGGTGTATCTGCAGATGAACAGTCTGAAGACTGAAGATTCTGCTGTTTATTATTGTGCTCGACAGCCACAGTGACTGGAGTTGGTTGAGCAGCTGTACAAAAACCTACAGTATCTGCAGGCTGCACAAGCATTGAGAATTTGTAATGTAGGCTATTTGTTCATACTATTAGTATTAATATTGTTAACATTAAATATACATTACATCATGTTTCAGTTTTCATTTTTATATTATGTCTTATAACATCCATAATTTTTGTCCCTGCATTATAAAGATCTGAAAACTGAAAAATATTATTCATGAACCTAAAAGAAACCACAATAAAGAACACTAGCTCATGAACTAAAGCTTAATAATTTGTATAGAGAGGTTTTTCATATTCAAATTGTATTAATATAATAATCAAATAATTATTATTGTGTCTGCAGAGACATGTCCAAAAAAGATGTGAGACAATACTGACAGTTTGTTGCAATAAAAGAATGTGCATATATATGTGACACAACCACACAGATGAAGGTAATCAGTGTTGATTAACACAAAAAGTAACTCAGAATGTAAAAACTACCAAAGTTTTCACCGCCACTGAAATATTTATTTTACTGCAGTTTGTGAAACATTTCAGTTCCTGAGCAGCTGTTTTCCAACAACTACAAACACTGAAACTGTTAAAAAGAATTTATTCAAACCAGCCACATCAGACTGAAGTTTTTATACTATTTAATTGACATGATTCTGGCTGCTGTCACTTTATGTCTGTGTACAGCAAATACAGTAATCATGTCAGTACAGTAAGTGAACCAGTAAATGAATTAATAAATGCAGTAAGTAGATGATACAAAATATTGACAGTAAAACAAAGTTAGCAATGATTGCATGCAAATGCTGGAATATGGATCAAATGTAAAGCAAAGGTGATTTGTTGTCACTCTGCAGATATAATAACACTGAACAGACTCTTCTATTGGCTCCAGTCAGACCAACATTGATGCTTCATATGTTTGATTCTATGCAAACTCAGTGAGCTTCCTTGTTACTCAGCTATAAAAACATCACATCAGGCTGTCAGTGGAGTTCACAGCACGTCAGTTTCAACATAAACCATGTTCTCTGTAGCTCTCTGCTGCTGCTGTTGGCAGCTGGATGTGAGTCTCTCTGGATTTGTCAAAGTCAACACTTCTTCTTTTGTTAATTTCAACATTTGTTACAGATAATTTTCTCTTTTTAACAGGTGTGAAGTGTGAACAGTTGACACAGCCAGCCTCTGTGACTGTGCAGCCAGGTCAACGTCTGACCATCACCTGTCAGGTCTCTTATTCTGTGAGCACCTATGGTACAAATTGGATCAGACAGCCTGCAGGGAAAGGACTGGAGTGGATTGGAGAAGCAGCTGGATCCAGCACATACTACAAAGATTCACTGAAGAACAAGTTCAGTATCAGCTTAGACTCTTCCAGCAACACAGCGACTCTAAACGGACAGAATGTGCAGCCTGAAGACACACTGCTGTGTATTACTGTGCCAGAGACACACAGTGACACAAAGCATCAGTAGACCTGAACAAAAACCCCTCAGTGCCTGAACACTTGTAACATGAAGCCACCAGAGGAGGAGCCCTCAGACCACTAATGATTTCAACACCAGCTCACTGTTACAGTACAGAGAGAAACACACTTTAGATTTTAGAAAAAATATTTTTTAACTTGATTTAATAGCAGCTGTTTTCATCAGTTTCAAACCTTGAACTTGATAATCACTGATACATGAAAGTATTTATTCATGACAAGAACTGATATACACTTTTATAAACTGTCAAACAATAAACTTTTCAAGTGATAAATAAATTCAGCTGAATATTTGTCAGAACTGGAAGTGATTCGTTTTGGTTTAATAAAACTGTGCATAAGCGTTTTCATAAGAAAAATCCACCCAGTAGAAGCTGCAGACCAAACACCAATGAAAACATGTGGAAGTCAGTTTCCCTCGAAAAGAATACATGAAATTCTTATTTTAATGTTAGAAAAAATCTTAACTTAAAAAAAGTTAAGAATCCATCTCAAATGAAGTCTACATGGTGATTTTCAGACTAATGATCTGACACCAATTTTATAACATGATGAATAACTTTTCTAATTTTATCACCAGTAACAATATTCCATCTGCCATGTTAAATAAATGTGTTGAAATGTGACTCACAGTAAAACAGGGACAATAACAGAACACAATGTTCATTAAAAAGGAGGAGTCAATGCAAAACTCAGATATCTTCCACCTCTACTTATCTGACTGCAGAGAGGAGGACAGAGAACAGTGGACACACAGTTTAACATGATGGACTATAGGACAGGACTGCTGCTTTTAACTATCTGCTGGGCAGGTGAAGATTTTTGTTGATTACTATATTAGGTTTTCTTTTCGGTTGTAAATTTGTTTCATGTCATGGTTTCCTTGCTGTCTTGACAGGTGTTGATGGTCAGACTCTGACAGAATCTGAACCAGTGATTAAAAGGCCTGGAGAATCTCACAGACTGACCTGTACAGCCTCTGGGTTGGACTTTGATGACTACTGGATGGCCTGGGTCAGAAAGGCTCCTGGAAAAGGACTGGAGTGGGTCGCTACTATCAGTGATGGCAGTAGCTACATCTACTACTCTCAGTCAGTCAAAGGCCGGTTCACCATCTCCAGAGACAACAGCAGACAGCAGGTGTATCTGCAGATGAACAGTCTGAAGACTGAAGATTCTGCTGTTTATTATTGTGCTCGAGGCACACAGTGACTGGAGTTGGTTGAGCAGCTGTACAAAAACCTACAGTAACCCCTCTGACTGGGCTGATAAACAACAACTGTCTTTGCTTTGGGCTCAAAGGAAATGACTGCATGTGCTAATTTAGGAGCAGTATACAGAATCAGGGGCTGAAGGTGCAGACTCTGACCAAGGCACAATGAATGCACTAAAACACTGAATATGATACTAAGACAGGGAGAAAAGAATAAACCTGATCATGAGACACCACTTTGATCCAACCGTAATTCTAAAACTGGAACAGCAGGACTTCTGAACACTTCACCCAGAGTCCCACAGGCCACTCTTTATCTGATATTGTACCAAATGTAAAAAGACAAAAACAAAGCAATAAATAAACATTATAGATCATTGCAGTGAAATAATTGTGTCACCATACAGACTGGAAGAAGACTCAAACAGGTCAGATCTCCTCTCTCTCAGCAGACAGTGACAGAATACAACATCCACAGAGTTCAGACTATTAAACAGACCTAATGAACAAAACGTCATGTGTCTCCATGCTGAGTCCCTCTTTCAAAACTCTAGAGGGCAGTCTAGGACTGACTGAGTTTGACTCATTGACTCATACTGATCATATGATTCAAACACATGCACTAACAGTAAGGTAAATAAAGAACAGAGGTGATTTGAATGCTCTTATCTGACATAACACATCTACTGATGATGCATATTTGTTCAAATCAAACCCTAGCTCCCATTTTCATCTCATCTAATTATGGAAACCATTTAGTTGCTTGATTGTGACGTTCAACAGCACGTTACAATTTATATTTATTCATTCATTACAAAATATGCACCCATGAAGACATGTTTTAATAATTTACTTTTGTGTATTGTGATGCCCAGAGAGGATGCACCATTAGTTAAAGATTGTTGTTGTCCCGTTTCTTCCATTGGAGCAGAAATTAGTTGCCAGGATTTAATATTTTACAGTTTCCCGTGTCGTTCTTGTAGAGATAGTCTACTTATGTAAATGTTTCTGTGTCACATGTTCCCTGTTTAAACCCACAGAGGGAGGTCTATGCAAACTCTTCCTCTCTTATAAACACACCATCAGCAACTTGTGGCAGATCACTGGGACAGTTTGATATATTTCTGAAACACTCAGATCAGAAAACACTGAACTACAGTGTTCATCACAGAATGGAAAATACAGTTATCTGGAGTTTGTTATTTGTAGTTACTATTCATGGTGAGAAACTTAAATCTTGTTTGATGCTTTTAAAAATGTGCAACCTGTGATTAGACAAGTTTGATTGATAATGATTGTTTCTTTACTTACAGGAGTTTGGAGTGAGATCAAACTGGACCAGTCTTCCTCTGAGGTGAAAAGACCTGGAGAGACAGTGAAGATGTCATGTGTCACATCTGGTTATGACATGACAGACTATAATATTCACTGGATACGACAGAGGCCAGGGAATGCTCTGGAGTGGATTGGGAGGATGAACACAGGTTCAAACTCTGCTATCTATGGCAGCTCCTTTCAAAGTCGTTTCATCATGACTGAAGATGTGCCCAGCAGCACTCAGTACCTCGAGGTCAAGAGCCTGACAGCAGAAGATTCTGCTGTTTACTTCTGTGCTCGACAAAGCACAGTGACTGAAGACAGTGGAACAGCTGCACAAAAACCTCCAGACAACAAACAACAATGTGATCTTAATGACATCAAAGTTTTCTCACCACCTGCAAAAGCACTTTGATATATCCACATTAGATTTCTGTATATTTGACTGTAAACTCATCAGTTCCTCTGAATATCACCCCCTCAAAAAATAAAAGAACAAAAAAAATAAATAAATCCATAAAAACCCACAAGTAAAGCACATCAGAACAATGTTTGATCACAGAAATTGGCTGGATCTGAAGATAAATCGAAACCTGAAATGTTCAAAACATGTTGAAAACACTGATTAATGTTAACTTCATGTTTACTAAAGCCGTTTTGTGGCCATTGAAGTTTTTTTTCTGTTTAAACTGCAAACCAGAAGCATCAGTACTATATATTCAGGCATGTATTTTGTACCATGAAACAAAATAAACACTTGAATATTTACTGTAAATGCAGGACATTTGGAAAATGTGACATGTCAGTGGGTAATAAATTAAATTATCACAAGTGATTTGTTGTGACTCTGCAGATATAATAACACTGAACAGACTCTTCTATTGGCTCCAGTCAGACCAACATTGATGCTTCATATGTTTGATTCTATGCAAAGTCAGTGAGCTTCCTTGTTACTCAGCTATAAAAACATCACATCAGGCTGTCAGTGGAGTTCACAGCACGTCACTTTCAACATAAACCATGTTCTCTGTAGCTCTGCTGCTGCTGTTGGCAGTGGATGTGAGTCTCTCTGGATTTGTCAAAGTCAACACTTCTTCTTTTGCTCTATTACTTCTTAATCGTTACAATTTCTTTTTTTAACAGGTGTGAAGTGTGAACAGTTGACACAGCCAGCCTCTGTGACTGTGCAGCCAGGTCAAACGTCTGACCATCACCTGTCAGGTCTCTTATTCTGTTAGCAGCTACTACACACATTGGATCAGACAGCCTGCAGGGAAAGGACTGGAGTGGATTGGGAGAAAATATACTGGAGCTTCAGACTACAAAGATTCACTGAAGAACAGTTCAGTATCAGCTTAGACTCTTCCAGCAACACAGTGACTCTAAACGGACAGAATGTGCAGCCTGAAGACACTGCTCTGTATTACTGTGCCAGAGAGCCACAGTGACACAAAGCATCAGTAGACCTGAACAAAAACCCCTCAGTGCCTGAACACTTGTAACATGAAGCCACCAGAGGAGGAGCCCTCAGACCACTAATGATTTCACCACCAGCTCACTGTTACAGTACAGAGAGAAACACACTTTAGATTATAAATACACTGATGAAGCTCAGTGTTTCTAAAACTGTCAAAAATAATGTTTTCAAGTAATGAATAAATGCAGCCGAATTATCTTCAGAGGTGGAAGTGATTCCTTTTGGTCTAATAAAGCTGTGCATAAGATTTTTCACAGGAAAATATTCCACACAGTTGAAGCTGCAGGCCAAAACACAACTGAAAACATGTAGGATGTCAGTTTCCCTTGAAACGAATACATGCAATTTTATTTTTAATGTTGTCAGAAAAAAACAGAAACACAAGGTAAAGAGACATGAGATATTGGTTGCTCATCTCAAATGAAGCCTACATGGTGATTTTCATACTACATGTCCTGAAACTGAAATTTGACAAGAACTTTTTATTTAATGTTATTTATTTTATCACCAGTAGCAATATTCCATTATTAGTAAGTTGCAGTGAACAAAACCGCCTGCCATGTTAAATAGGTATGTTTAAATATTAGAAAGTCACTTACAGTCAAAGAAGGATAATAATGACATCATATAAAAAATATAAACCAAATCAAAACTTTAACATAGTTGTGAAATTAATCTAAGTAAAGTAAAGTAAAAGACCAATACAACATCTTTTTGGTTAGAAGAAAGCCTTAAAATAAAAATAGGTTTTGGGGAGAGATTAAACAGAAGACACTCCATATTTAAAAAGGAGGAGTCAATGCAAAACTCAGATATCTTCCACCTCTACTTATCTGACTGCAGAGAGGAGGACAGAGAACAGTGGACACACAGTTTAACATGATGGACTATAGGACAGGACTGCTGCTTTTAACTATCTGCTGGGCAGGTGAAGATTTTACCTGATCTTGAGCTGACATAGTTCTCATTTGTGTTTCTGGCATGTCATGGTTTTCTTTGCTGTCTTGACAGGTGTTGATGGTCAGACTCTGACAGAATCTGAACCAGTGACTAAAAGGCCTGGAGAATCTCACAGACTGACCTGTACAGCTTCTGGATTGACAATCAGTGGCTACTATATGCACTGGATCAGACAGGCTCCTGGAAAAGGACTGGAGTGGGTTGGCGCTAATTATGATAGCTACATCTACTACTCTCAGTCAGTCAAAGGCCGGTTCACCATCTCCAGAGACAACAGCAGAAAGCAGGTGTATCTGCAGATGAACAGTCTGAAGACTGAAGATTCTGCTGTTTATTATTGTGCTCGAGGCACACAGTGACTGGAGTTGGTTGAGCAGCTGTACAAAAACCTACAGTAACCCCTCTGACTGGGCTGATAAACAACAACTGTCTTTGCTTTGGGCTCAAAGGAAATGACTGCATGTGCTAATTTAGGAGCAGTATACAGAATCAGGGCTGAAGGTGCAGACCTGACCAAGGCACAATGAATGCACTAAAACACTGAATATGATACTAAGACAGGGAGAAAAGAATAAACCTGATCATGAGACACCACTTTGATCCAACCGTAATTCTAAAACTGGAACAGCAGGACTTCTGAACACTTCACCCAGAGTCCCACAGGCCACTCTTTATCTGATATTGTACCAAATGTAAAAAGACAAAAACAAAACAATAAATAACATTATAGATCATTGCAGTGAAATAATTGTGTCACCATACAGACTGGAAGAAGACTCAAACAGGTCAGATCTCCTCTCTCTCAGCAGACAGTGACAGAATACAACTCCACAAGTTCAGACTATTAAACAGACCTAATGAACAAAACGTCATGTGTCTCCATGCTGAGTCCCTCTTTCAAAACTCTAGAGGGCAGTCTAGGACTGACTGAGTTTGACTCATTGACTCATACTGATCATATGATTCAAACACATGCACTAACAGTAAGGTAAATAAAGAACAGAGGTGATTTGAATGCTCTTATCTGACATTAACACATCTACTGATGATGCATATTCCACTGCAGCCAACATCAGTATAGAAGAGAGTTAGACAGGCTTGATTTTCCCTGAATACAAGATGTATATGACATGTTTTAATAATTTGCTTTTGTGTATTGTGATTCCCAGAGAGGATGGGGCGAAATGTGCCCTGTTACCATGTAATGGGATGGAAAATAACATCTAATAACTTCATTATAACTTAAACAGTAGCTCTGCCTCTTCACAAATACAAAACAAACAATGTAAATTACTTTTTGTAATTTAGCCAAAAAGCTCTTCATTGCACCATTAGTTAAAGATTGTCGTTGTCCCGTTATCTTCCATTGGAGCAGAAATTAGTTGCCAGGATATTAATATTTTACAGTTTCCCGTGTCGTTCTTGTAGAAATACTCTACTTATGGAAATGTATGTGTGTCACATGTTCCCTGTTTAAACCCACAGAGGGAGGTCTACGCAAACTCTTCCTCTCTTATAAACACACCATCAGCAACTTGTGGCAGATCACTGGGACAGTTTGATATATTTCTGAAACACTCAGATCAGAAAGCACTGAACTACAGTGTTTATCACAGAATGGAAAATACAGTTATCTGGAGTTTGTTATTTGTAGTTACTATTCATGGTGAGAAACTTAAATCTGCTTTATTGATTTTATAAATGTGCAACCTGTGATTATTAAAGTTTGATTGATAATGATTGTTTCTTTACTTACAGGAGTTTGGAGTGAGATCAAACTGGACCAGTCTTCCTCTGAGGTGAAAAGACCTGGAGAGACAGTGAAGATGTCATGTGTCATTTCTGGTTATGACATGACAAGCAACGACATCCACTGGATACGACAGAGGCCAGGGAATGCTCTGGAGTGGATTGGGTGGATGAGCACAGGCACAAACTCTGCTAGCTATGGCAGCTCCTTTCAAAGCCGTTTCATCATGACTGAAGATGTGCCCAGCAGCACTCAGTACCTCGAGGTCAAGAGCCTGACAGCAGAAGATTCTGCTGTTTACTTCTGTGCTCGAAGAGACACAGTGACTGAAGACAGTGGAACAGCTGCACAAAAACCTCCACAGACAACAAACAGCAATGTGATCTTAATGACATCAGAGTTTTCTCACCACCTGCAAAAGCACTTTGATATATCCACATTAGATTTCTGTATATTTTAACATTTGATAACAGAGTGAACTTGGCCAGTTCAGGAGATAATTAGAAAAGTGAAATGTCCACAGTCCCATACATATTCAAACACTGGCTGATTGGATGATGTGATAATAAAGCAATTTAGTAGATGATGGATAACACTGCTTTTTATTTATATCACTGTAAATGCTGTCATGTGCTGCACATTATGCTCAAAGTGACTAATGAGAAACAGAGCCTTGATACCAAGATGAATTATAAGCTCACAAATGTGATTAAACCAGGTGTGTTCATGTGTCAGATGCCTGAACTCAGATTAACATTTGTGTATTATTATAATAACTGTGGTTGTGCTGTTAATACTGATAGACTTTAACACAAGTTAAAACACATTTGAATGTTAAAACAGGTGACTGAGGGTCAGTGTCAAGTTTCTCTCTCCTCTGTCGCTAAAAGGAGACACTCAGATCTGTTTCTCATTGATCTTAACTGACTGACAATCAAACCCTGGACTGACTTACAATTTCATACACACACCCTTTGTGAGCTCACTTCACCACAGCACAAACAGAGCTGGATCAGCAGTGACTGCAGCTTCATGTGTTCATTAAGCTGAAGTTCACCATCTCACCATTTCAAAGAGATTTTAAGACAAACAGCCAGAAGACAAGAGATGCAAGGAGGAGACATGAATACACCTGTGTCTCCACTGAGCTCCTCCAGAAGTTTCCTCTCGACTTGCTGCTCGTCTCCTTGCGGTGCATCTAATAGACTATCTGACTAATTGTGCACATCCATAGCTTAGAGAAGACATGAAAACCTGTCTTTCCTGTTCTATGAAAAGAGAGAGGCAATAATATTTGCCAAAGACAAAATGAACACCATTCAACAGTGTGCAGTGATAGGGTGCAAGTAATGTATTTGTAATTGTACCATGATAAAGTGTCATCTGCCTCTTCAACATGTATGACCAGAATCCATTAAGATAAATATTTTGATTTCCCCGTTGAAAAAAATTCATATTAGAAAAGTTTCTCAATTGAATATACTGCCAGAAAAATACATCTTGTCTGTCTCTTTAGCATCTAACTGCTGTAATTTACAATACAAATAGTTACCAGGTATTTGGTGTTTTGACATTTCCCTCTGCTCTTGTTGAAATCTCTACTGATGTGAAAGTACATCTGCTTTCCATGTTGTCTTTTCACACCTGCAGAGGGAGGTCCATGCAAACACTTCCCTCCTTATAATCACATCATTAACAGCTCTCAGATCATTTATGACACAACAACTGGGACACTTTATAAACCCTCAAAAGATTCACATCACAAAGCACTGGATTACAGTGTTTATCACAGAATGGAAAACATGATTTGCTGGAGTTTATTCTTCATAGTTACTTTTCATGATGAGAAGAATTTCTGCTTTCACTCACTAAAGACATTCAAAAATATCTAATCTGTGATATATAAATGTGGTGATGATCACAATGTCTTTACTTACAGGAGTTTGGAGTGAGATCAAACTGGACCAGTCTTCCTCTGAGGTGAAAAGACCTGGAGAGACAGTGAAGATGTCATGTGTCATTTCTGGTTTTGACATGACAAGCTACTATATTCACTGGATACGACAGAGGCCAGGGAATGCTCTGGAGTGGATTGGGAGGATGAATGCAGGTTCAAACTCTGCTATCTATGGCAGCTCCTTTCAAAGCCGTTTCATCATGACTGAAGATGTGCCCAGCAGCACTCAGTACCTCGAGGTCAAGAGCCTGACAGCAGAAGATTCTGCTGTTTACTTCTGTGCTCGAAGAGACACAGTGACTGAAGACAGTGGAACAACTGCACAAAAACCTCCACAGACAACAAACAGCAATGTGATCTTAATGACATCAGAGTTTTCTCACCACCTGCAAAAGCACTTTGATATATCCACATTAGATTTCTGTAGATTTGACTGTAAACTCATCAGTTCCTCTGAATATCACCCCCTCAATAAAACAAAACAAAACAAAAAAACACAAGTAAAGCACATCAGAACAATGTTTGATCACAGAAATTGGCTGGATCTGAAAATAAATAGAAACCTGAAATGTTCACAATCCAAAACATGTTGAAAACAGTGATTAATGTTAACTTCATGTTCACACTAAACCCGTTTTGTGGCCATTTACCATTTAAGTTTTTTCTGTTTAAACCTGCAAACCAGAAGCATCAGTACTATATATTCAGGCATGCATTTTGTACCATGAAACAAAATTAACACTTGAGTATTTTCTGTAAATGCAGGACATTTGGAAAATGTTACATGTCAGTGGGTAATGAATGAAATTATCACAAGTGATTTGTTGTGACTCTGCAGATATAATAACACTGAACAGACTCTTCTATTGGCTCCAGTCAGACCAACATTGATGCTTCATATGTTTGATTCTATGCAAACTCAGTGAGCTTCCTTGTTACTCAGCTATAAAAACATCACATCAGGCTGTCAGTGGAGTTCACAGCACGTCAGTTTCAACATAAACCATGTTCTCTGTAGCTCTGCTGCTGCTGTTGGCAGCTGGATGTGAGTCTCTCTGGATTTGTCAAAGTGAACAGTTGACACAGCCAGCCTCTGTGACTGTGCATCCAGGTCAACGTCTGACCATCACCTGTCACGTCTCTTATTCTGTGGACAGCTATTGGACACATTGGATCAGACAGCCTGCAGGGAAAGGACTGGAGTGGATTGGACGAGCAGCTGCTGGATCCACCTCAACTTACAAAGATTCACTGAAGAACAAGTTCAGTATCAGCACCGACTCTTCCACGAAAACAGTGACTCTAAACGGACAGAATGTGCAGCCTGAAGACACTGCTGTGTATTACTGTGCCAGGAGAGCCACAGTGACACAAAGCATCAGTAGACCTGAACAAAAACCCCTCAGTGCCTGAACACTTGTAACATGAAGCCACCAGAGGAGGAGCCCTCAGACCACTAATGATTTCAACACATGTTACAGTAAAAAGGGAAGCAGGCTTTAGCTTGTATAAATGGTTCTTAAATAAATCTAATAGCAGCTGTCTTCCTCAGTTTAAATACTCTAACATTACTACAATTGATACATCACTGTATATATTTAAGAGATAGATAGATATTCCTCACCATTACTTACATGCTGCATTAAGAAATGCACTGCAGTATGTCAGGTTACATGCTGCAACATTCTTTCATGGATGTGCATCATTAACCACATTTTCAGCAAATTCCCTCTTTGTTTTACACCAGTGTTTGTTGGATTATTGTTGGTAATGAATCACTGGCACAGTGAAGGTTGACAATAAACACTCACATCTTGCTGCACATGTTGCTGCAAATTGAAACTGCATGTCACAGAAACATGCCAAGTTTCAACTAGAAAATGGATGGTGGAAAATGTCCCATCATTTAGTGTAGTCTAGTGGTGATGACATGCAACTGCCAGACATATCAATGATTTCCCACAGTTATATAACTATTTCTCTGCAGCTTTGCAACACTGTGATCCCTTTACATGGATACATTCATCCCTACAGACACCAGACGACATATGATGTTATAGCAGCTTCTGGTAGATACATTAAACCTGACAGAAAAAAAGACACCTGTCTGTAATTAGTGTGCTGGCAAAATATTTAGTATAAAGGCTGAACAAGTCTCACCATGTCAGAGTCTTTTCAGAGCTCTTTTTAACATCAGAATATCAGACAGTTTTATATTCTCTTTGAGGCCATCCACTTCTGTGAGATTGTATCAGACACATGGACACAAAGGCTGGTTTATCTCTAATACTCATGGTTGTGTTTTTTACTCACTGATCAGTCTGTGTTATATGTAAAACCACAAGTCAGAAATTATCACTGACTGTTCCACAACTCACCCCAAATTAACTGCATGTGAAGAAATTATTAAGAGTTCTGTTCTCAGTGATCTCTGTCTTTGTGTCTTGTTCAGCCACTAATGATGTCAAAATAAAAAAGCACTGTGAGGAGGAGTCCATGCAAATCTTCATCTCCTCCATCTTTATTTATCTCACTGCAGACTGAAGAAGAGAGACCAAACCACTGACCAGACATACAACACATTTCCACCATGACTTCAGCTACATGTATAATGTTTCTGATGCTATCATGAATTTCTGGTGAATACATACTTCTGCACTCCTCCTGTTCTTTGAAAAGGTTCATATTTCAGCTCTGTGATGATAACACTACTTTTCTCTCCAGGTGTTTGCAGTCAGACTCTGACTGAGTCTGAACCAGTGGGAAAGCACCCTGGAGAATCCCACAAACTCACCTGTACATATGCAGGAATATCAGATAGCAACGCAGCTATTGCCTGGATCAGACAAGCTGAAGGAAAAGGACTGAAGTGGGTTGCCCACATTTCTGCTCCGAGTGGAGGCACTAAAGCTTATTCCACGTCAGTCAAGAATCGCTTCACCATTTCCAGAGACAACAACATGGACCAGGTGTATCTGCAGATGAACAGCTTGACGGCTGAAGATTCTGCTGTTTATTATTGTGCTCGAGAGCCACAGTGACACAGGAAGCCACAGAGCTGTACAAAAACTCAACATGCCAAACTAAGTCAATACTAGGCGTTCTGCTTTTCACTTTCACAGAATCAGCTTCAGTTCAACAACTTCAACACACTCAGAGAAACACAGTCTCAATAAAACCTCCTCATTCAGACAATTTTTATTGCAGCTCTGGTGTTCTCCAATAGTAGTTGAGACTGGGAACATTAAATATTCCTTTCACCAAAGTGTAACTGTCACTCTGAAATGTTTAAAGTTTTGTGAAGAATAAGAATATTTGGCTTTAAGTTATTAATTCAATAGATATTTTTTTCTTTACATGTCAAAACAAAGGTTCATAACTCACAGCTCTGACTACATGTGACAGGACAGTTCATTCTTCTTTTATAGCCTGTCAGTGTCCTTCTCTATGCAAAGTGAACTTCCTCACAGTCTGCTATAAAGACTTGATATCATGCTGTCAGCTGCAGCAGAAGAAGAGAAGCTCCCATCAGATCACCTTCAATACCAACCATGTTCTCTGTAGCTCTGCTGCTGCTGCTGGCTGCTGGATCCTGTGAGTCTCACTGAGGCAGAGACACTGACAGTATGATCACAGCACACTGACTGTTCACTCTTATTACACTCATTCAATATTCAACATGTTCCTCCACAGGTGTGAAGTGTGAACAGTTGACACAGCCAGCCTCTGTGACTGTGCAGCCAGGTCAACGTCTGACCATCACCTGTCAGGTCTCTTATTCTGTGAGCACCTATCGAACACATTGGTTCAGACAGCCTGCAGGGAAAGGACTGGAGTGGATTGGAAGCGCACGTGTTGGATACGACACATATTACAAAGATTCACTGAAGAACAAGTTCAGTATCAGCTTAGACTCTTCCAGCAACACAGTGACTCTAAACGGACAGAATGTGCAGCCTGAAGACACTGCTGTGTATTACTGTGCCAGAGAGCCACAGTGACACAAAGCATCAGTAGACCTGAACAAAAACCCCTCAGTGCCTGAACACTTGTAACATGAAGCCACCAGAGGAGGAGCCCTCAGACCACTAATGATTTCAACACCAGCTCACTGTTACAGTACAGAGAGAAACATTCATTCATTCATTCATCTTCTTCATCCTCTTGAGGGTCGCAGGGGGGCTGGAGACTATCCCAGCTGACATCAGGTGAGAGGCAGGGTTCACCCTGGACAGGTCACCAGACTATCGCAGGGCTGACACATAGAGACAAACAACCATTCACACATTCAATTTAGAGTTATCAACTAGGTTATCAATTAACCATGAACATGCAAACTCTGCACAGAAGGGCTCCCACACCCGGGATGGAACTGGCAACCCTCTTGCTGTGAGGCGACAGTGCTAACCACCAGACCACTGTGCCGCCCACAGAGACAAACAGACTTTAGATTTTATAAACAGTTCTTATTTAAATCATTTTAGATATTCTGACATCACAGTCACAAGAACCGATGCAGCATTATATGCATAAATAACCTTTTAAGTGATGACAAATTAAGGTCACAACTTAACTCAGTTTAAAAGCTCATCATTTGACTATAGTAGAAATGGATCAGTCAAAAGTCAGTTTTCTTCCATAATGTCATCATTTTTTAGTTATTTTTACGTTGATATTAGAATTACAACTTCATTTAGATTGTAAAGTTGTTGCATGTCATGGTTTACTTGCTGTCTTGACAGGTGTTGATGGTCAGACTCTGATTCACCAATCAGTGGTTAAAGGCCTGCAGGCCTATTCATAAAATACAAAAAAGCACCCAAGCAGTCCAATCAGCTGTATCCTTACTGTGCTGAGGAGTCAATGCAAAACCCTGTTTATAGAATTCACTAATAGAGGCCATTTCTTGTTCATGGTAGACAGAAGAAAAGTTATGTATTGAATGCATCTGTGTAGATGTCATCTGACTTCCACTGCAGCCAACATCAGTATAGAAGAGAGTTAGATAGGCTTGATTTTCCCTGAATACAAGATGTATATGACATGTTTTAATAATTTACTTTTGTGTATTGTGATGCCCAGAGAGGATGGGGCGAAATGTGCCTGTTACCATGTAATGGGATGGAAAATAACATCTGATAACTTCATTATACTTAAACAGTAGCTCTGCCTCTTCACAAATACAAAACAAACAATGTAAATAACTTTTTGTAATTTAGCCAAAAAGCTCTTCATTGCACCATTAGTTAAAGATTGTCGTTGTCCCGTTATCTTCCATTGGAGCAGAATTGAGTTGCCAGGATATTAATATTTTACAGTTTCCCGTGTCGTTCTTGTAGAGATACTCTACTTATGGAAATGTATGTGTGTCACATGTTCCCTGTTTAAACCCACAGAGGGAGGTCTATGCAAACTCTTCCTCTCTTATAAACACACCATCAGCAACTTGTGGCAGATCACTGGGACAGTTTGATATATTTCTGAAACACTCAGTACAGAAAGCACTGAACTACAGTGTTTATCACAGAATGGAAAATACAGTTATCTGGAGTTTGTTATTTGTAGTTACTATTCATGGTGAGAAACTTAAATCTTGTTTGATGCTTTTATAAATGTGCAACCTGTGATTATTAAAGTTTGACTGATAATGATTGTTTCTTTACTTACAGGAGTTTGGAGTGAGATCAAATTGGACCAGTCTTCCTCTGAGGTGAAAAGACCTGGAGAGACAGTGAAGATGTCATGTATCATTTCTGGTTATACCATGACAAGTTACAGTATTAGCTGGATACGACAGAGGCCAGGGGAAGGTTTGGAGTGGATTGGACTGATATACACAGATACAAGCAATCCGACCTATGCCAGCTCCTTTCAAAGCCGTTTCAGTTTTACTCAAGATGTGCCCAGCAGCACTCAGTACCTCGAGGTCAAGAGCTGACAGCAGAAGATTCTGCTGTTTACTTCTGTGCTCGACGAGACACAGTGACTGAAGACAGTGGAACAGCTGCACAAAAACCTCCACAGATCTGTGATCAAAATAACAGCTGTGTTTTCTAACGAGTAAGAATGTTTGTATTTATGTACATCAGTCAAAGAAATACAATTATCTTTCAACAGTCAAAATTATATGTTCATGTCTGTCATTTCATCTTCAAAAGACAGTTTGACTCTTAAAAGTACAAAAGTATATACTACAATTTTGTTTTTAAACTCAATGAAACCAACGCAAGCTGCAGAGGCTTTGGGTGAGTTGATGGTGTGGATGTATCCAACATACTGCACAGACATGCAGTACCATCAGGATAGATCTTTACGACTCACAGACACAAGTTACTTGTCACTATAGCTCATTTAATCTTAGTAAACAGATTTACATATGGATAAGTACAACAGGACAAGTTTGGGTATTGGACATGTTCTTGTGTTGTTGTCTGTTTGTAGTCTGAGCAGTATTGATCAATCATGTTTGAGAGGCAGGAAAACAGTCAGTGTGCAGAGGTGGATGGCATTGCCAGAATGCAGCCTCAGAAACCATCAACTATTGTCTGAGAACTCTGTGTTATATTCCTTTCTCAGTTTATCTAGATTCATATGCAAATACCTGTTTACAGACCAAAAATACTCTACCAAAATGACCGGCATATGGACGAGGAAGTCTGTATGCCGCATATCTGCTTTCTTCTTCTGATCTCTTGGAATACTGGCAGTTATTGCTGTCAGACCAATATCCAATGGGTTCAAAGACTCTAATAAAAGTCGATTTGAAAGAAGAGAAATTTCCTCAGACAGTTTGGAAATAAACTGTAAATTGACCCTGATAGAGAAGATCCAATCATCATAAAATTCATAATGTTCCAGGGTAAAAACAATGGACTTCAATAATTGTGCCATAGTGCACTTGTATTGTGCCTGCACAACACTGGGAACAGTGCTGCAATGCCTTTTCAGCATTACTGTCTATAAACCAAAGATTGTGTGTTTAGAGGACTCAATCACCATCTGTGACAGAGTGAGGAGACCTCAAGCATGATTTCTTCTTCTCTGACAGAAACGTGGCATTTAAGGCATTTAGACCAATTTAATTGAAACATGTCAGACAAACCTTAACTGTATCATGAACTTTCATGTTGCACCTATCCATCGATTAGCTATACAAGCTCATTCTGGAGAGTCGCACTGTGGCCAGGGCAAAACTGAATGCAGGCTAGTTGTAACCACTTCTGTGAGGAGGAGTCAATGCAAAACTCAGATATCTTCCACCTCTATTTATCTGACTGCAGAGAGGAGGACAGAGAACAGTGGACACACAGTTTAACATGATGGACTATAGGACAGGACTGCTGCTTTTAACTATCTGCTGGGCAGGTGAAGATTTTTGATGATTTTCATTTTTGACTTTGACTTTGACTTTATTTTTAAAACAGGGACAGTACATATTGATGAACACACAAGAGTAAATATGCAAGATTGTAGCCAGTGGCTAATTTCCATCTTTCGTCCCTGCGGCAAATTAATGCCAAACACATAAAAAAACAAGACAGCAACAAACAACAGGACAACAAGGCCATATACATCAATAAAACAGTCAAAATAGGAAGTACTGTAGGACTAAAAAAAAACAAAAAAAAATAAAACAATAACACGTTACTAATGACAGACCAGCAATTAAGTGACCATAGAAAGTTGGATTTAAGTGTAAAAGTGCTTAAGTGCTGAAGTGCTAAAGTGCTAAAGTGCTTAAGTGTTAAGATATACAGGACGAGAGCTGCACATTGCCCGTTACAAAGTTCTAATTCACAAGTTTGTAAAGTGCTGGAGTAATTGCACATTGCCCTATTGCACTTATATTGCACACACGGATGTGTGTGTGCAGGTATTATTGCACAGGGTAGCATACATAGTTGTAATTATGTACGCACTATTTCACAACGTTGGAATACATAACTAAATGTATGTAAGCAGACAGGGTCACAAGACTGGTTTGTCACCCGCAAACCCCCCCCCAAGAAAAACAATCTATACATTAAAAGTAATTATCAATTACATCAGTTACATGTGATCCTGTGGAATTTAAGATTCATTATGAGTGCAGTTTTGATTTTCTAATAGCCACAGTTTTAGATGCTTATTGAAAGAGGTAATAGTTTGTAAGTCCCGTATGTTACTTGGTATCGTGTTCCATAGGTGTGACGCACGATATGGAAAAACTGACTGCCCAAAAGCACTTTTTCTGAAAGGGACCAGGCAGTCACCTCTAGATCTTGATCTAGTCAATCGATTTATGTTCGTCTTTATAAATTCTTTTAGTGGAGGTGGGGCTAGTCCATGGAGAATCTTGTACACTAAGGAAGCGTCTGCATAATTTATTATATTTTCCCAACTCAGCAATTCATGTTTGTTTAAGATCTTACAATGATGATGTGTGTTGGGTTTTTTGTCTTTTGACTTTTAGAGCTTGTTTGTACGCAATTTCGACAGGCTTTAGTGTGGACTTGCATGCCGATGCCCAAGTTGTTATACAGTAGGTAATGTGTGGCATGATCATTGCATTGAGGTATAATTTTGCAGAGTCAAGAGTTAAGTTATTTCGGATGTATCTAAAATTCAGTTATATTAGGTTTTCTCTCAGGTTGTAAATGTGTTGCATGTCATGGTTTTCTTGCTGTCTTGACAGGTGTTGATGGTCAGACTCTGAAAGAATCTGAGCCAGTGACTAAAAGGCCTGGAGAATCTCACAGACTGACCTGTACAGCCTCTGGGTTCACATTCAGCAGCTACCGTATGAGCTGGATCAGACAGGCTCCTGGAAAAGGACTGGAGTGGATTGCTTATATTGGCACAGGCAGTTCTCTATCTATTACTCCCAGTCAGTCCAGGGTAGATTCACCATCTCCAGAGATGACTCCAGCAGTAAAGTCTATCTACAGATGAACAGTCTGAAGAACGAGGACACTGTGTCTCTCTGACGAGGCCAGAGAGACACAGTGAGAGACAATATACAAAAACTAATTCCTCTATTTACCACCATCACTAGGATCATTCAGTTGTCTCTGTGTCACTTTTTTTTGCAATAATGTTAACTAAATTGTCCGTAACAGTAAGATGAACTTGGCTCCATATGTCATCATGAGCACATGCATGAAGATCATGCAAAGAATTATATTTTGGTAACACTGAAAAAAAAACGTTTCCACTGATTTTCAGATTGTGCGACAGTAGTGTTTTTATGAAAATGACTTTTCTATATAAAAACAACCTCCTCATACAGTCTTGAAGTTAACACATTTTACAGCCATATGAAAGGAAAAAAATCTTTTCCTGAAGCATTTAGATATTTAAGAGGTCAAAACTTGTTGCCACTTTTTCTCTCGTTTTTCAAATATCCTCTTACTTGATACATTATTTTTGTATTTCTGCACATTCATCAAGCATTTAACAAGTAAAAAACACAGTAAAGGTGACTTGTTCATAAAAGGGCCAAAGACAGCACAACAATCTGCATCTACATCTCTGCTAATTAAGACACAATCATGTCTGTTTATTATGTGGAATGAAGAGAGTCGGAATAGGAGTGGAAATTAATGTTGCAGTTTCTTTAATGAAATCACTAGAGGGCAGTCAGCGTCAAGTTTATCTTTCCCTCTGTTACTAAAAGGAGACACTCATCTGCTGTTCTCACTGATCTTAACTGACTGATACTCAAACCCTGAACTGAACTAAAGCTTTAAAGCTTTAAATACAAATGTTTTTTGTATTTGATGAAATTACGGTGATACTGTATATCAGTGAAAGGATCATTGTTACGTTTTGACTACAGACAACTATCAAAAAAGATGTGAGAGAATAATAAAAGTTTGATGCAATAAAGTTATCTGTGTCTGAATATGAAGGAAATGTAGCTACATCTCTAAATGTGCAGGAATATATGTGTCTTTATTTGGTCTGTGTCACATTTTCATATATATTCCATATAAATGAATATAACAAACCAAATAAATAAACAAATTTAAAACACATATAAATCACAAAGCATGATGTTTGATTAGGACTGCTGTTGATTTCTGACACAACAACACAGATGAAGGTAAACTGTGTTGAATATTACAAAATAAATAACTCATAAATATATGAGCCACCACTTTGCAGTTTGTCTCACATTTCAGTTCCTGTGCAGCTGTTTCTCAACATCTGCAAATACTGAAACAGCATCAGATTTAAGTTGTCATACTACTAACATGATCCTGGGTACTGTCACTGTATAGTGAGTGAGCAAGTGATTTTGAATCAATGCTGCAAATTCAAGAAAAGTTGTGCTCATACTCTGAGATACTGAACACTGAACTTGACATACACTGAACAGACTCTTCTATTGGCTCCAGTCAGACCAACATTGATGCTTCATATGTTTGATTCTATGCAAACTCAGTGAGCTTCCTTGTTACTCAGCTATAAAAATATCACATCAGGCTGTCAGTGGAGTTCACAGCACGTCAGTTTCAACATAAACCATGTTCTCTGTAGCTCTGCTGCTGCTGTTGGCAGCTGGATGTGAGTCTCTCTGGATTTGTCAAAGTCAACACTTCTTCTTTTGCTCAATAACTTGATAATTTGTCACAAAATATTTTCTTTTGTTTAACAGGTGTGAAGTGTGAACAGTTGACACAGCAGCCTCTGTGACTGTGCAGCCAGGTCAACGTCTGACCATCACCTGTCAGGTCTCTTATTCTGTGGGCAGCCACTACACAGCTTGGATCAGACAGCCTGCAGGGAAAGGAATGGAGTGGATTGGATATAGTCGTGTTGGATCCGCTCATACTATAAAGATTCACTGAAGAGCAAGTTCAGTATCAGCTTAGACTCTTCCAGCAAGACAGCGACTCTAAACGGACAGAATGTGCAGCCTGAAGACACTGCTGTGTATTACTGTGCCAGAGACACACAGTGACACAAAGCATCAGTAGACCTGAACAAAAACCCTCAGTGCCTGAACACTTGTAACATGAAGCCACCAGAGGAGGAGCCCTCAGACCACTAATGATTTCAACACCAGCTCACTGTTACAGTACAGAGAGAAACACACTTTAGATTTTATTAAACGCAATTATTAATCAACTGTTTTCATCATATTAAATTCTCTTGAATCACCATCACTGATACATCATGATATGTATATGAATTTTTTCAAGTGGTGGAACAACTCCAGCTGACAACTTGGTTTAAATAGCTTGTGACAGGACAATAAAAAGTAATCCTCAAACATCAGTGTCTCTTTCATGACATCTTTATCTAAAACACCTGCAGTTATTACCTGTATCATAATTTAATTGGTCTTGAGCCAACTTCATGGTGATTTTAATGAGTTCAATTCTAGAAAAATATTTTACTCAACAATCTAAAAGGTGTATTCTCTTTGTGTGAGATGAAGAACAACACCTGAACATCTCATCTTTATTTTGATTCATTCAAATAAACCCTTTACTGTCATCAGTATGTAATCAGCCTCCTTGTGTGTTGCCACATAAAGGAGTGAAGTGTGTGTGTGTCAGTGAGAGGACAGAAGAGCTCACATCAGTTCAGCTTCAACATCAACCATGTTCTCTGTAGCTCTGATACTGCTGCTGGCAGCTGGATCCTGTGAGGAGCTTTCAGTGGATTCACACTAATAACACATTAGAAACACTGAATAGTCAGATGAATGATGGAGATAATGTGATTTGTGTTTCCACAGGTGTGAACAGTATTGATCTCATCCAGCCAGACTCAATGGTTGTGCAGCCTGGACAGTCTTTGACCATCACTGTCAGGTCTCTGGTTATTCTTTGACTGATAACAGCTATGCAACAGGTTGGATCAGACAGCGTGAAGGAAAAACCAATGGACTGGATTTCTCATCAGTGGGGAGGGAGTAGTGGCAGCCTTCGTCAAAATGCTGCTCTGAAGAACAAGTTCAGCTACAGCAGAGACACGTCTGCTGGCACAGTGACTATTAACGGACAGAATCTGCAGCCTGAGGACAAGCAGCTGTGTATTACTGTGTGCGTTTGAGTGACACAGTGATACAAACCACCAACAGACCTGCACAAATACCAGCAACCATGTGAGTCAGCACTGACATGTCTCAGTGGGAGAATGAGTCCATGAATTAAACCTCACACTGTTTTGATACAAGTCATGTGACAGCCATCAAAACCTTGCTGCATATTAGTGTTGATAATATGCTCCCTGTTTACTTCACATTAGTGCTGATCATGAATTAACTCCAGTGAGACAGATCACCATGATCAGGTCTTTTCTCTCATTTGTTGACCTGGAGAAGGTCCCAAGGTTTTATCTCCTCCCCAGGGGCGTAGCACCAAATTCTGGGCCCTGTACACTCTCAGTGTCTGTGGGCCCCTAACCATGTCAGTGCACGAGGCGCGTGAGCAAAAGAAAAAAAAAAGGGATATTTATTTAAAATAAAAAAGCATAAATAGGGTTTTAAGCTACAATCAGATCAGATTATATTGATGAGTGGTTCTTTCATTCACCACCTGAATTGATGCATTTGGCCTACTTGTGCTCAAATACCTAAAACATCTACAAGAATAGAGAATCGGTATTAGCCTCTTAACATACAAAAACCCAACCTACCTTTTGAAGCAAGCTCACTTTGTATTTCTAGAGCCATTTCAGTGCAAGATAAACTGCTAAAAATAATGAAACATATGGCCAAGCATTGCTTATTATGTTGACAGATTGTCTTTTAAATGGGGCTCATTTTTGTGTTGCTATGGGCTGAGCTCGAAGGCTGTCAACCAAACAGTCATAACTGGTAAATATCCACAAGAGGGCGCTTGACAGCGCTTGACATCTACCATTTAGAACAAGTACAAAGATAATGTGAAAGGTTGCAAATATGTTCATTAAAAGTCAAACGTGAAGTAAACATCAGATCTGCTTTCCTACAATAGATGCTTAGACGAGCCTAGTTATTTGCTATAACACACAGTATTCATCATGGTCAGCAAGTTGCAGAGGCAAAAATGTTTTAAGACATTTTTCAGCCAGATTGAGAGGAATAGCGAATTGTTTTTCTATGTTCTCACCACCTCTCTCTCTCTCTCTCTCTCTCTCACTACTCTCTCTCTCTCTCTCTCTCTCTCTCTCACTACTCTCTCTCTCTCCCTCGCGAACCAACATACCAACGTAAGGGGGGGTCGGAGGGGGGAGCTCGCCCATGAATACTTGAACAACGATCTCACCTTGTCTTTGCTCATCTCTCATGTCAGCCTCATCTTCAGAAGAGCCGCCAGGACTGGCCACTGCTGCTCCAGCTGCTCCAGCTGCTGCGGCTGCGCCACTGTTTGTTTCTGAAACTGGTTAATGTTGACAACTAACGTTAGCTGGCCCATAATTGTCTTTATACTTACAGCCGCAAGCAGCCTGCTTGGCAACTAGCTAAGCTAAAGACTTCACGTGAGCAAACATCAGCAGCAGCTGCCTGGAGTGGACTACCTTAACTTTAATTGGACTTTGCATAACAAGCAAACTCAGTTCACCTTTGGGAAAGGAAGCAATCAACAACTGCCTCCCCTCATTCTGCCATCTTTCTTTTTCTTTCCTCTCTTTCTTCTTTTGATACCCCAATTTATGCTTTTTGGGCAGCGTGATGTCTAGCCCCCAGATTATTCAATCTGGGCTCACTGACGTTACACTTGTCGCTGGTCGCTGTCGGGTGGACTAAACTAGAAAGTCCAACATGTTGGGAGGACTGTGACATAAAGTTCATTCTCTCAACTGATGTTATCAATATATTTGAAATAAATTATGACACCAATTAATTGGAAGGCCCAATTCATTCGAAATAAAAACATCACAAAAAACAATTATAATGTACAGTGAGAGATGTGACATAAGCTAAATTAATTTGATTCCCCTAAATTTGAACAGTCTTCAGATGTTGGACTCTGTGCTCTGAAATTTAGCTGTTTAAGAGCTGATTATTAGTTTAATATTATAATAGATCAACATAATTGGTTTTAAATCAACAGATTAATTCAAAAGAAATGCACAGAAATTCTGTTCTTATTATGGAACACAAAATCTTTATTTGATGAAAAAAAATCATGAGATGTGAGATGTTGTTTGTCTTTCTGAGACAGCATACAATGTCATTTTCATATTACATCATGAACCGAAAACAATTTTAATTGATATTAATAATAACTTTTATTTATAAACAGTAACCATAGTCACACTATTTGAAATTTCATTGGAGAAAATCAGCTGCCATATAAATACATGTGTTCAGATCTTACAAAGTGACAGTAAATCAGGAAAGACAGTAACATCAGGATCATAATGTAAAAACAATCAAAATTGTAAGAGACACAATGAGATGATTCTTTATGTAAAATAATATAACAAAATATTGTCATGCAGGAGAAAACCACAACATGAAAATAAATTTTGAGGAGAGATTGAATAGAGGATATTGTTCATTAAAAAGGAGGAGTCAATGCAAAACTCAGATATCTTCCACCTCTACTTATCTGACTGCAGAGAGGAGGACAGAGAACAGTGGACACACAGTTTAACATGATGGACTATAGGACAGGACTGCTGCTTTTAACTATCTGCTGGGCAGGTGAAGATTTTACCTGATCTTGAGCTGACATAGTTCTAAATTGTGTTTTTGACATTTCATGGTTTTCTTTGTTCTCTTGACAGGTGTTGATGGTCAGACTCTGACAGAATCTGAACCAGTGGTTAAAAGGCCTGGAGAATCTCACAGACTGACCTGTACAGCCTCTGGATTTTCACTTAGTAGCCACTGGATGCACTGGGTCAGACAGGCTCCTGGAAAAGGACTGGAGTGGGTTGCCCTAATCAGATATGACAGTGCTGAGATCTACTACTCTCAGTCAGTCCAAGGCCAGTTCACCATCTCCAGAGACAACAGCAGACAGCAGGTGTATCTGCAGATGAACAGTCTGAAGACTGAAGATTCTGCTGTTTATTATTGTGCTCGACACACACAGTGACTGGAGTTGGTTGAGCAGCTGTACAAAAACCTACACCACTTCTTTCCGGCTGGCAGAGCCCAAGCATGAAATACTTTTGAAAGTGAAGGTGCTGATAGTGAGAGATAAAAATAAATACAGTTATTGGCAGTGTGTCCCTGATATAGTACATGTGTTCTTCATTTATTGGTGTAAGTGAACTGCCAGACATATCAATGATTTCCCACAGTTATATGACTATTTCTCTGCAGCTTTGCAACACTGTGATCCCTTTACATGGATACATTCATCCCTACAGACACCAGACGACATATGATGTTATAGCAGCTTCTGGTAGATACATTAAAGCTGACAGAAAAAAAGACACCTGTCTGTAATTAGTGTGCTGGCAAAATATTTAGTATAAAGGCTGAACAAGTCACCATGTCAGAGTCTTTTCAGAGCTCTTTTTAACATCAGAATATCAGACAGTTTTATATTTTCTCTTTGAGGCCATCCACTTCTGTGAGATTGTATCAGACACATGGACACAAAGGCTGGTTTATCTCTAATACACATGGTTGTGTTTTTTACTCACTGATCAGTCTGTGTTAATTAAAACCACAAGTCAGAAATTATCACTGATTGTTCCACAACTCACCCCAAATTAACTGCATGTGAAGAAATTATTAAGAGTTCTGTTCTCAGTGATCTCTGTCTTTGTGTCTTGTTCAGCCACTAATGATGTCAAAATAAAAAAGCACTGTGAGGAGGAGTCCATGCAAATCTTCATCTCTCCATCTTTATTTATCTCACTGCAGACTGAAGAAGAGAGAGACCAAACCACTGACCAGACATACAAGACATTTCCACCATGACTTCAGCTACATGTATAATGTTTCTGATGCTATCATGGATTTCTGGTGAATACATACTTCTGCACTCCTCCTGTTCTTTGAAAAGGTTCATATTTCAGCTCTGTGATGATAACACTACTTTTCTCTCCAGGTGTTTGCAGTCAGACTCTGACTGAGTCTGAACCAGTGGGAAAGCGCCCTGGAGAATCCCACAAACTCACCTGTACATAGGCAGGAATATCAGATGATGATGCTCATATCTCCTGGATCAGACAAGCTGAAGGAAAAGACTGGAGTGGGTTGCCTACATTACTGCTCCAAGTGGAAGCAATAAATATTACTCCACGTCAGTCAAGAATCGCTTCACCATTTCCAGAGACAACAACATGGACCAGGTGTATCTGCAGATGAACAGCTTGACGGCTGAAGATTCTGCTGTTTATTATTGTGCTCGAGAGCCACAGTGACACAGGAAGCCACAGAGCTGTACAAAAACTCAACATGTCAAACTAAGTCAATACTAGACGTTCTGCTTTTCACTTTCACAGAATCAGCTTCAGTTCAAAATCTTTAACACACTCAGAGAAACACAGTCTCAATAAACCTCCTCATTCAGACAATTTTTATTGCAGCTCTGGTGTTCTCCAATATGTAGTTGAGACTGGGGACATTAAATATTCCTTTCACCTACGTGTAACTGTCACTCTGAATTGTTCAAAGGTTTGTGTAGAACAAAAACATTAGGCTTTAAGTAATTAATTAAAGAAATACAATTCAATTTATTTCACATGTCACAGCAAAGGTTCATAACAGCTCTGACTAGATGTGACAGGACAGTTCATCCTTCTTTTATAGCCTGTCAGTGTCCTTCTCTGTGCAAAGTTGTTCAAAGTGAACAAGTTCAGTATCAGCACCGACTCTTCCACGAAAACAGTGACTCTAAACGGACAGAATGTGCAGCCTGAAGACACTGCTGTGTATTACTGTGCCAGAGACACACAGTGACACAAAGCATCAGTAGACCTGAACAAAAACCACTCAGTGCCTGAACACTTGTAACATGAAGCCACCAGGGAGGAGCCTCAGACCACTAATGATTTCAACACCAGCTCACTGTTACAGGCAGGTTCAAACAGCACAAGCTAAAAGCAGCAACACAGCACACAACATTAAATTCATTCAGTGTGTTTTGCTCAAAACAATAAACAAATTCTGTTCTTATGACACAATAATATAACTTCAGGTGACAAGACATGTTGTTTGCTCATCTCAAACCAAGCCTACAAGGTGATTTCATTCATCATTTAAAACCTTTTCTTTGTTGTTGTTGTTTTGGTGATGAAACTATAATAACTTCTATTTAAAACACAGTAGCAATATTCCATAATTTGTATATTCCTCAGAAAAAAACATCTTTGTGTAAATAAACATGTTTACATATTACAGTCAAACAAGGATGATAGTGACATCAGGTAAGAAACATAAACAAAAATCAAAATTTTAACACAGATGTCACTGTTTAATGTGACATTAAACAGAGGACGCTGTCAGGAAGGAGGAGTCAATGCAAAACTGTCACACAGTTTAACATGATGGACTATAGGACAGGACTGCTGCTTTTAACTATCTGCTGGGCAGGTGAAGATTTTACCTGATCTTCTGCTGACATAGTTCTTAATTGTGTTTCTGACATATTTCACACTATTGTTTTTATTTTACAGGTGATGGTCAGACTCTGACAGAATCTGAACCAGTGACTAAAAGGCCTGGAGAATCTCACAGACTGACCTGTACAGCCTCTGGATTTAACTTTGGTGGCTACTACATGGCCTGGGTCAGACAGGCTCCTGGAAAAGGACTGGAGTGGATCGCTTCTATCAGCTATGACAGTGGCAGCATCGACTACTCTCAGTCAGTCCAAGGCCGGTTCACCATCTCCAGAGACAACAGCAGACAGCAGGTGTATCTGCAGATGAACAGTCTGAAGACTGAAGATTCTGCTGTTTATTATTGTGCTCGAGAGCCACAGTAACTGGGTTGGTTGAGCAGCTGTACAAAAACCTGCAGTGCTCATTGTTACCAAAGTTATGTCCAGACTCAAAGTTGTTCTAGAAACCTACAGATTACAACACTTTCAGAGAGCCACTAATGCTTGAGCCGTAAAATATCTCTTAAACACAGATCTGACTGTGGAAATTATATTACTAATCGTCACATCTTGCTTACTCCACAACAGAACATCATTAAAACCAGCTCCTCAGAGAAGACAGCAGCTGAACAAATGAACCATAAACATCATTTGTGCAGTTTAATGGTTTTGCTAATTGTCTAACCTGAGATTACAAGTCTTTTTACTTGTTATAGTTGGCAGGAGTTTGGAGTGGGGTCAAAACAACAATGTCCAATGACTATGGAGTGAGAGAATAAATGGATGTTTGAACTATAATTCAGCTGTACACTTGTTAACTGTCCTTATTGTCTGCTGTTTATTTTACTCTTCTTCATGATATAAAAGAGCACTTTCATAGATACATTTTAACAGATAATCCAGCAGACATCTTCCTGTGCAATACAGCTATTTTTGTGATTGCATATCGTCACACAGGTTTCAGTTCCCATGTAGCTAAAATCCTCTGGAGGCTCCAAGTTTCTCTGTATGTCTGTGGCTTTAAACTGCCACAACCTGAATACTGAAACCTGAAACCTTCTTGCTGTGAGGTGACAGTTGCATGTAAATGCTGGAATATGGATCATATGTGAATGGGAGGTGATTTGTTGTTGTTCTCACTCAGTGGAGTTCACAGCACGTCAGTTTCAACATAAACCATGTTCTCTGTAGCTCTGCTGCTGCTGTTGGTGGCAGCTGGATGTGAGTCTCTCTGGATTTGTCAAAGTCAACAGTTCCTCTTGCAAAGGCCACCTGCAAAAGCACTTTGATATATCCACATTAGATTTCTGTATATTTTAACATTTGATAACAGTGAACTTGGCTAGATCAGGAGATAATTAGAAAAGTGAAATGTCCACAGTCCCATACATATTCAAACACTGGCTGATTGGATGATGTGATAATAAAGCAATTTAGTAGATGATGGATAACACTGCTTTTTATTTTCTCTCACTGTAAATGCTGTCATGTGCTGCACATTATGCTCAAAGTGACTAATGAGAAACAGAGCCTTGATACCAAGATGAATTATAAGCTCACAAATGTGATTAAACCAGGTGTGTTCATGTGTCAGATGTCTGAACTCAGATTAACATTTGTGTATTATAATAACTGTGGTTGTGTTGTTAATACTGATAGATACACATATGAATGTTAAAACAGGTGACTGAGGGTTGACTGTTGGATATTAATTCATTAATTCAGTTTCATTAAAGTCCAGCTGTTTCCTCCCTGTGAGGAGGAGTCAATGCAAAACTCAGATATCTTCCACCTCTACTTATCTGACTGCAGAGAGGAGGACAGAGAACAGTGGACACACAGTTTAACATGATGGACTATAGGACAGGACTGCTGCTTTTAACTATCTGCTGGGCAGGTGAGGATTTTTACTCATCTTGAGTTGAATCTGTCTTCAAAAATCTGTGAACTTACAACAACTGTCCATTTTTGTTTGTCTTGACAGTGTTGATGGTCAGACACTGACTCATCAGAACCAGTGACTAAAAAAGGCCTGGAGAATCTCACAGACTGACCTGTACAGTCTCTGGATTTACGCTTAGTAGTTACTGGATGCACTGGGTCAGACAGGCTCCTGGAAAAGGACTGGAGTGGATCGCTGCTGAAACTGGTGGCACCAACTACTACTCTCAGTCAGTTCAAGGCCGGTTTACTTCCTCCAGAGACAACAGCAGACAGCAGGTGTATCTGCAGATTAACAGTCTGAAGACTGAAGATTCTGCTGTTTATTATTGTGCACGACACACACAGTGACTGGAGTTGGTTGAGCAGCTGTACAAAAACCTACAGAGCTCATTCTCACCAAAATTATCTAAAAATGATTGATTCACACTGGGTCAAGAAGGTTACAGATTATAATCAACACTTTAATAGAGCCACCATTGTTTTAGTAGAAAAATATCTCTTAACACAGATCTGACTGTGGAAATTATATTACTAAATCTTCATATCTTGCTTATTCCACAACAGAACATCATTAAAACAGCTCCTCAGAGAAGACAGCAGCTGAACAAATGAACCATAAACAGCATTTATGCAGTTTAATGGTTTTGCTAATTGTCTAACCTGAGATTTACAAGTCTTTTTACTTGTTATAGTTGGCAGGAGTTTGGAGTGGGGTCAAAACAACAATGTCCAATGACTATGGAGTTAGAGAATAAATGGATGTTTGAACTATAATTCAGCTGTACACTTGTTAACTGTCCTTACTGTCTACTGTTTATTTTACTCTTCTTCATGATATAAAAGAGCACTTTCATCGATACATTTTAACAGATAATCCAGCAGACATCTTCCTGTGCAATACAGCTATTTTTGATTGCATATCGTCACACAGGTTTCAGTTCCCATGTAGCTAAAATCCTCTGGAGGCTCCAAGTTTCTCTGTATGTCTGTGGCTTTAAAACTGCCACAACCTGAATACTGAAACCTTTAACAGTTAAAAATAAGACAACCTGCAGAAAAGCTCTGGGATGGATGAGGAGAGGCCTCTCTGCTGCCACAAGAAACACTTCTGCCAGCAGTGTAAGAGGCTGTAGAAATCAGTAGAGATGATAGCAACAGCATGGTGTATCTGAGACTGTCCAACTTAAAGCCAGAGGACTCTGCTGTGTGTTACTGTGCCAGAGACTCACGCTCGTCAAAGGAAGCAGAGAGTTGAAAAACCTCCACAGACATTTTTACAAACACCAACAGGTGGCAGTAGAGATAAGAAGTCAAATGACACTAAGGAGCGTTATGACAGTGTCTCCACACTTTATTCATAGAGTTTATGCTCCACACACACATACAGTAGATTCACACTATGAAAACAACAGCTGATGTTGTGCTTTGTTACTTCTGTTTCTTAGTGTGATATTTAACATAGTATTTTCTACAGCAGTTATGGTTCATAATGTTTCCATGACTGATTGTTTTAAATCAGGTGTTACAAATATATGTGGTCATGTCTGTGCATAATTTTTCCAATACTTAAATGGTCCAACAAAAGCTGCTGAGGAGAATAAATAAATACATCTGTTTTGAGTTTAAGCATTTCCATTGAATCAATTGAAAGAATTCACCATTAAAATCTGAATATGAAAGAATGATCTAAATCATATCTTATCCAGAGAGTGATGTTTTGTCTTTGAGGAGGAGTCAAATGCAAAACTCTGACCTCTTCCATCTCTACATATGTGTTGCAGAGTGAAGGACAGACACTAAATCACTGACATACACACTGTAGACTGGACAGAGACACCTGGCTTTTACAATGATCACACCTGATTACAGGGTTGTTTTTTCTCATCCTGTCAATTAACTGGGCAGGTAAGAACTGTTATTGTTTTTCTGACAAAGCTCCTGGTACAAATACAATATGGCTGCATTACAGTAACTGATGAGCTGTTTCAATGTCTGTAGGTACTGAGGGTCAAACACTGACTGAGTCTGAACCAGCGATTAAAAGGCCTGGAGAATCTCACCGACTGACCTGCACATATTCTGGGTTCAGCAGCAATTATGCTAATGCTTGGATCAGACAGGCTCCTGGAAAAGGACTGGAGTGGGTCGCTACTATCAGTAGTAGCAGTGGCAGCATCTACTACTCTCAGTCAGTCAAAGGCCGGTTCACCATCTCCAGAGACAACAGCAGAAAGCAGGTGTATCTGCAGATGAACAGTCTGAAGACTGAAGATTCTGCTGTTTATTATTGTGCTCGAGAGCCACAGTGACACAGGAAGCAGCAACGCTGTACAAAAACTCAACATGTCAAAACAAGTCAAAGCTTCAGTTCAACATCACCAACACACTGTGTACTAATACACTAATGATTTCAACAGCAGCTCACTGTTACAGCCATTTAAATACCTGGAGGTTTCAATCACTGATACATTATTGTATGTAATTTCACAATGAAAACCCAATTACATAATGCATACGTTTGTATGTATTTGTTTTTTAAACATTAAACTTATAAGTAAGTGCTCAGTAACTAAATGCAGCTAAAATATTTTCAGAAATTCAGTTGTGTGTCTGTTCCCATTGCCTTAGTTATTCTTGGCAAGTGCAATTTACTGACTCTTGAAATTGATAACCTAATGTTTTTCATTATTATTTCTGATGACTTTGAAACTGTTGTTTGTAATTAAATTAAAAGATAACCATTAGCATAAACAGTCAGCAAAAATCAACATAACAATTACAGTGTATTCTATGTGGTCTTTTGTCAATGTGTGGAGATTGGCCCAGGTTGATGTCAGATTCTTAATCTTAACTGTTATCATAGTCAGGTCCTGTGGATCAATAGTCTGTTGAGTTATATGTTAATGCTGATTGTTAATATGAAATTTGAAATCTGGTTTGAACAAATTCTTTTTAACGGTTTCAGTGTTTGTAGTTGTTGGAAAACAGCTGCTCAGGAACTGAAATGTTTCACAAACTGCAGTAAAATAAATATTTCAGTGGCGGTGAAAACTTTGGTAGTTTATACATATATATATATATATATATATATATATATATATTTTTTTTTTTTTTTTTTTTAAAGATATTTTTTGGGCCATTTTGCCTTTAATCAATAGGACAGTTAAGTGTGAAAGGAGGGAGAGAGAGGGAGTGACATGCAGCAAAGGGCCACAGGCTGGGGTCAAACCCGGCCACTGCAGTAACAGCCTTTTATTTGGGGCGCCTGCTCTATCCACTAAGCCAACGACAACCCAATACTGATTGTTAATATGAAATTTAAATTGACATTGTACATCCATTGTACATCCTGTACATCCACCTATAACAAGCTGAGATTATTTTCCATTTCAGTTGTCTCGTCTCTGTGAGGAGGAGTCAATGCAAAACTCAGATATCTTCCACCTCTACTTATCTGACTGCAGAGAGGAGGACAGAGAACAGTGGACACACAGTTTAACATGATGGACTATAGGACAGGACTGCTGCTTTTAACTATCTGCTGGGCAGGTGAAGATTTTACCTGATCTTGAGCTGACACAGTTCTCATTTGTGCACAAACTAAATTCATGTTATGTTCTTTTGTATCTTGACAGGTGTTGATGGTCAGACTCTGACAGAATCTGAACCAGTGATTAAAAGGCCTGGAGAATCTCACAGACTGACCTGTACAGCCTCTGGATTCACATTCAGGAGCTATGAGATGCACTGGGTCAGACAGGCTCCTGGAAAAGGACTGGAGTGGATTGCCTGGATTGATGACGGCAGTGGTAGCAGCAAATCCTACTCTCAGTCAGTTCGAGGCCGGTTCACCATCTCCAGAGACAACAACAGACAGCAGGTGTATCTGCAGATGAACAGTCTGAAGACTGAAGATTCTGCTGTTTATTACTGTGCTGCGGGTCCACAGTGACTGCAGCTGGCTGAGCAGCTGTACAAAAACCTACAGTGTTCATGTTTGCTCGGCGAATAGACCCAATAATAAACTTAATGCTTTTAATGAGCACATAATTTCAACTTCATTCCAAAAATGGATAATAATTTGTCCCTGAGAAAACAACAATTATTATGACACAGCAATAAAGTAGCTTTTAAAATGTTACAATGATCACTTCCTCATCAGGCAAATACAACAGTCTGCTAAGATTATTGACTCCTGCTGCTTTTATACACTGGAAACAGTGACAGCTGAAACACTTTCTCCTCAACAAGTCGTGTCAGTTTGATTCAACACATTTTGAATAGTCAAGTTTTTTTCATCTGTCGGTGTCAGTTCACCTTGGCAGACAGTAAGTAGATCTCAAGAACAACTGCAGGACACCTGAAGGGACAGCGGGAGACGTGTGGAGTGTGCATGATCGAGCAGTGTGCAAAGATATGGGCAACACAGGTGAAAGAGAAAATGTGGAGCTAAGAGAGAGTGCATTACAAGGAGGAAAGAACTGTAAATAACTGTTTTAAATCTGATTAAATTGCATCAAACATTTAATCATGCTCAGCAGGAGATGCATGATCATGGAAACAATACAGACAATGAAGACCTGTATGCTCCTTTCTGTCAGGTGGAGGAACGTCCAGTTACTCAGAGCTACCAGGGCTTCATGATGATCTACTGGAGTTCAGTCAGAGCTCTGAGGAAATGCCAGATTTATTCAAAACATGTAGGCTATGAGTATTAATTCATGTAGCCTCAATTATTGAAGTGCAGATGAGTAACTGTTGAAAATGAGGTCAGTTTGTAACTTCTTTATGTTTTTGAAGCCACAGAGCTCTGCACAAACCACAGATGTCCCTGTAACAGTCACTGATAGAAACCATCCTTAATCTACATTGTGCAAAAGTATTTTTAAAATCCCTCATAAATTGGAATTTATTAATAATATTTTTTCCATCTAATGTTCCAGTTACAGTGCACTGTGAAATGCAACAACAAGTTGGTTCACATGAAGTCTAATTTTATCAGTAGTACAGTCACAAAAATAAACCCAAACTTCCAATTCTTTGTTCTCTTTTGACACAACACACCCTACATCAGCTGCATGTGAAAAAAATGTGTTATACATTTGTTACGTATGTTTTTTAATTTTAATTTTAATCCTCAGGCACCTTCTCTGGAATCTGAGTGATCTCTGTCTTGATTGTCTTGTGCAATATGAAAATAAAAAAGCACTGTGAGGAGGAGTCCATGCAAATCTTCATCTCCTCCATCTTTATTTATCTCACTGCAGACTGAAGAAGAGAGACCAAACCACTGACCAGACATACAAGACATTTCCACCATGACTTCAGCTACATGTATAATGTTTCTGATGTTATCATGCATTTCTGGTGAATACATACTTCTGCACTCCTCCTGTTCTTTGAAAAGGTTCATATTTCAGCTCTGTGATGATAACACTACTTTTCTCTCCAGGTGTTTGCAGTCAGACTCTGACTGAGTCTGAACCAGTGGGAAAGCGCCCTGGAGAATCCCACAAACTCACCTGTACATATGCAGGAATATCAGATAGCAGCGCCGATATCTGATCAGACAAGCTGAAGGAAAAGGACTGGAGTGGGTTGCCCACATTTCTGCTCCGAGTGGAAGCACTAAAGCTTATTCCACGTCAGTCAAGAATCGCTTCACCATTTCCAGAGACAACAACATGGACCAGGTGTATCTGCAGATGAACAGCTTGACGGCTGAAGATTCTGCTGTTTATTATTGTGCTCGAGAGCCACAGTGACACAGGAAGCCACAGAGCTGTACAAAAACTCAACATGTCAAACTGAGTCAATACTAGGCGTTCTGCTTTTCACTTTCACAGAATCAGCTTCAGTTCAAAATCTTTAACACACTCAGAGAAACACAGTCTCAATAAAACCTCCTCATTCAGACAATTTTTATTTTGTGATTTTTTTATTTTATTTTGTGAAAAAACACAAACTGTGGACTTTAAGTTATTCATTTAATGAATGCAAATCGTTTCACATGTCAAAACAAAGGTTCATAACTCACAGCTCTGACTACATGTGACAGGACAGTTCATCCTTCTTTTATAGCCTGTCAGTGTCCTTCTCTATGCAAAGTGAACTTCCTCACAGTCTGCTATGATAAGACTGTCAGCTGTCAGCTGCAGCAGAAGAAGAGAAGCTCCCATCAGATCACCTTCAATACCAACCATGTTCTCTGTAGCTCTGCTGCTGCTGCTGGCTGCTGGATCCTGTGAGTCTCACTGAGGCAGAGACACTGACAGTATGATCACAGCACACTGACTGTTCACTCTTATTACACTCATTCAATATTCAACATGTTTTCCTCCACAGGTGTGAAGTGTGAAGTGTGAACAGTTGACACAGCCAGCCTCTGTGACTGTGCAGCCAGGTCAACGTCTGACCATCACCTGTCAGGTCTCTTATTCTGTAGGCAGCTATAGTACAGCTTGGATCAGACAGCCTGCAGGGAAAGGACTGGAGTGGATTGGAGCAGCACGTGTTGGATACACCTCAGTTTATAAAGATACACTGAAGAACAAGTTCAGTATCAGCTTAGACTCTTCCAGCAAGACAGTGACTCTAAACGGACATAATGTGCAGCCTGAAGACACTGCTGTGTATTACTGTGCCAGAGACACACAGTGACACAAAGCATCAGTAGACCTGAACAAAAACCCCTCAGTGCCTGAACACTTGTAACATGAAGCCACCAGAGGAGGAGCCCTCAGACCACTAATGATTTCAACACCAGCTCACTGTTACAGTACAGAGAGAAACAGACTTTAGATCTTAAATATTCTGATGCTTTCATATCAGTGTCTGTAGATATTACCTTTTAAATTACAGAATAAATTCATATTACCACTTATATTTAAAAGTGTGTGATATAAATACAGTACTATATACCCCTATCAAGTCAGATTCTCTTCCATGATATCTGTTACAAAAAATATACATTGATTATGTGAATCATAACTGCATCAGTGATTGAATCAAAAGTGTTTATCCAACTTCATGGTGATAATAATCATTCAAAATACAGAAAAGTTAGTTTTCATTCACAATCTAAAGTCTCAAGTTTCACCTTCTCTTGAAACACTTGAACATTTTATCCTTATTTCTGATTCATTTTAATAAACTTCAGTCAGCTGATTCACTATCATCACTACTGTATGTAAATCAGCCTCCTTGTGTGTTGCCTCATAAAGAAGTGAAGTGTGTGTGTGTCAGTGAGAGGACAGAAGAGCTCACATCAGTTCAGCTTCAACATCAACCATGTTCTCTGTAGCTCTGATACTGCTGCTGGCAGCTGGATCCTGTGAGGAGCTTTCAGTGGATTCACACTAATAAACACATTAGAAACACTGAATAGTCAGATGAATGATGGAGATAATGTTGATTTGTGTTTCCACAGGTGTGAACAGTATTGATCTCATCCAGCCAGACTCAATGGTTGTGCAGCCTGGACAGTCTTTGACCATCACCTGTCAGGTCTCTGGTTATTCTTTGACTGATGACAGCTATGCAACAGGTTGGATCAGACAGCATGAAGGAAAACCAATGGACTGGATTTCTAATATGTGGGGTGGAGGAAGCTTGTACCAAAATGCTGCTCTGAAGAACAAGTTCAGCTACAGCAGAGACACTTCTGCCAGCAGAGTGACATTAACAGGACAGAATCTGCAGCCTGAGGACACAGCTGTGTATTACTGTGTGCCTTACTCCACAGTGATACAAACCACCAACAGACCTGCACAAATACCCAGCAACCATGTGACTCAACCACACACACATGCTGATTATGAAAAATAAACATAAAGAATGTCACTGGCAGTTTGTCTCTGAAATAGTTTACTTTAAAATGTGTATACTTCTTTTATTGGTGTAAAGTGATACATGCAACAACAACAACAACAACAACAACTTATAATAATGATAAGTAGCAGAAGTAGTATTTTAGTGAACAAAAGTATAGTAAATAAAGCAAGTTAAAAAATGGCTCCCTCTGTGTTAGGAAAGTTTTCAGGTGCTTAGTGTTTCACATTTTGCCAGCTCTGGTAGAAAGACACCACAAAGACACCATCAGCAACTCTCCTAATTTGTAACTGAACAACTGATAGTTTTACGCACCTATTTGCCTCACTATATTTGCCTGGAGTTTATTATGTGTAGCCTTTGCCTGGTGTGGCTTTGCTCTTTGTCCAGGTAGGCTGGCTCATGTTATTCTGTTGACTTCAGGCAGCTTCTGTTTGTCTGCTGCTGATAGACAACAACTACCCCACATAAAAAGAGGTGTAAATAAACAAGAATAAAATGCATGATGTTTTTCATTTTCAAATATCCAAAGCTAATAAAAGAAGTTCAGAGCTGTAATGATGAACAATAATTAAAATGTTAGTCCTCTAAACATGTGTGACAACATGCATCTTCTGCTGTGAGGAGCACAGGGCTTTAAACAACTCTCTAACCTTTACTGAATGATAAAAGTATCTACCATCCCTGTTTTAAAACTCTAGAGTGCAGACAAGATCTGGCTTTAACACTTATCCTAGTGACATCTATAAACAGGAAGAAATGACAGAGAAGGAAAGAAGTGATTGTTTTTACTTAATTGTTTTCAGCTCTTAATGTGCCAGATATTAATGTCCTCCTCCTAATGATCACCTGTTGCCAACCTTTCTGCCATGAAATAACCATAAATCTGTCACAATGCCAAATCCAGGTGTGTTGTGCATCACTGCTTCATTAATGGTTACTTTAAATTATTGTTGTGGTAATGTTCATCATCAAATGACTCAATTTCAAACAAAAAAAAAAAAATTAATGGACAAACCCATGTGGACACTTCATGGTCACAAAATATTCTGTCCAAATTCACCAAAGAAAAACTCAGTTGTTTCCTCTCTGTGAGGAGGAGTCAATGCAAAACTCAGATATCTTCCACCTCTACTTATCTGACTGCAGAGAGGAGGACAGAGAACAGTGGACACACAGTTTAACATGATGGACTATAGGACAGGACTGCTGCTTTTAACTATCTGCTGGGCAGGTGAAGGTTTTACCTGAACATGAGCTGACATAGTTGTAAATTGTGTTTTTGACATGTCATGGTTTTCTTTGCTGTCTTGACAGGTGTTGATTGTCAGACTCTGACAGAATCTGAACCAGTGATTAAAAGGCCTGGAGAATCTCACAGACTGACCTGTACAGCCTCTGGATTTAACTTTGGTGGTTACTGGATGCACTGGATCAGACAGGCTCCTGGAAAAGGACTGGAGTGGGTTGCCACTATTTATGATAGTAGCAACATCCACTACTCTCAGTCAGTTCAAGGCCGGTTCACCATCTCCAGAGACAACAGCAGACAGCAGGTGTATCTGCAGATAAACAGTCTGAAGACTGAAGATTCTGCTGTTTATTATTGTGCTCGACAGCCACAGTGACTGGAGTTGGTTGAGCAGCTGTACAAAAACCTACAGTGCTCATTCTTTAGGGGCTGGTAGAGCTTAACCATGTAATATTTTCTTGACATTAAATTGTTTGTTGTGTGGTTGCTAAGTTATTGAATGCTTTTCTGAACCATGAATATGTTACATTTGTACAACTCACATGTGGCAGAAATGTTGAAACTTTACAGTCTTTATTTTTCACTTTTTAATTTCAATCTATTGTTAAAATTTGGTTTCATGTGGTTAGGTTTAGGCAGGTTGAAGAAATGTCCAGAAAAGATGTGAGACAATACTGACAGTTTGTTGCAATAAAGGAATGTGCATATATATGTGACACAACCACACAGATGAAGGTAATCAGATTAACACAAAAAAGTAACTCAGAAATGTAAAAACTACCAAAGTTTTCACCGCCATTAAAATATTTATTTTACTACAGTTTGTGAAACATTTCAGTTCCTGAGCAGCTGTTTTCCAACAACTACAAACACTGAAACTGTTAAAAAGAATTTATTCAAATCAGACGCATCAGACTGAAGTTTTTACTATTTAATTGGCATGATTCTGGCTGCTGTCACTTTATGTCTGTGTACAGCAAATACAGTGATCATGTCAGTACAGTAAGTGAACCAGTAAATGAATTAATAAATGCAGTAAGTAGATGATACAAAATATTGACAGTAAAACAAAGTTAGCAATGGTTGCATGCAAATGCTGGAATATGGATCAAATGTAAAGCAGAGTTGATTTGTTGTCACTCTGCAGATATAATAACACTGAACAGACTCTTCTATTGGCTCCAGTCAGACCAACATTGATGCTTCATATGTTTGATTCTATGCAAAGTCAGTGAGCTTCCTTGTTACTCAGCTATAAAAACATCACATCAGGCTGTCAGTGGAGTTCACAGCACGTCAGTTTCAACATAAACCATGTTCTCTGTAGCTCTGCTGCTGCTGTTGGCAGCTGGATGTGAGTCTCTCTGGATTTGTCAAAGTCAGCACTTCTTCTTTTGCTCCATAACTTCTTAATTTGTTACAATTACTTTTTTTAACAGGTGTGAAGTGTCAACAGTTGACACAGCCAGCCTCTGTGACTGTGCAGCCAGGTCAACGTCTGACCATCACCTGTCAGGTCTCTTATTCTGTTAGCAGCTACTGGACACATTGGATCAGACAGCCTGCAGGGAAAGGACTGGAGTGGATTGGAAGCGCACGTGTTGGACACACCACATACTACAAAGATACACTGAAGAACAAGTTCAGTATCAGCTCAGACTCGTCCAGCAACACAGTGACTCTAAACAGACAGAATGTGCAGCCTGAAGACACTGCTGTGTATTACTGTGCCAGAGAGCCACAGTGACACAAAGCATCAGTAGACCTGAACAAAAACCGCTCAGTGCCTGAACACTTGTAACATGAAGCCACCAGAGGAGGAGCCCTCAGACCACTAATGATTTCAACACGTTACAATAAAAAGGGAAGCAGGCTTTTGCTTGTATAAATGGTTCTTAAATAAATCTAATAGCAGCTGTCTTCCTCAGTTTAAATACTCTAACATTACTATAACTGATACATCAGACATATATTTAAGAGATAGATAGATATTCCTCACCATTACTTACATGCTGCATTAAGAAATGCACTGCAGTATGTCAGGTTACATGCTGCAACATTCTTTCATGGATGTGCATCATTAACCACATTTTCAGCATATTCCTTCTTTGTCTTACACCAGTGTTTGTTGGATTATTGTTGGTAATGAATCACTGACACAGTGAAGGTTGACAATAAACATTCACATCTTCTCTCTGAGAAGGCAAGAAGAACAACAGAGCTACAGGTTGTGCTTGAGTACAGTCAGCACACATCAGTAATGTTGCTGCGAATTTAAACTGCATGTCACAGAAACATGCCAAGTTTCAACTAGAAAATGGATGGTGGAAAATGTCCCATCATTTAGTGTAGTCTAGTGGTGATGACATGCAACTGCCAGACATATCAATGATTTCCCACAGTTATATGACTATTTCTCTGCAGCTTTGCAACACTGTGATCCCTTTACATGGATACATTCATCCCTACAGACACCAGACGACATATGTTATAGCAGCTTCTGGTAGATACATTAAACCTGAGAGAGAAAAAAATAACATGTCTGTAATTAGTGTGCTGGCAAAATATTTAGTATAAAGGCTGAACAAGTCTCACCATGTCAGAGTCTTTTCAGAGCTCTTTTTAACATCAGAATATCAAACAGTTTTATATTTTCTCTTTGAGGCCATCCACTTCTGTGAGATTGTATCAGACACATGGACACAAAGGCTGGTTTATCTCTAATGCTCATGGTTGTGTTTTTTACTCACTGATCAGTCTGTGTTATATGTAAAACCACAAGTCAGAAATTATCACTGATTGTTCCACAACTCACCCCAAATTAACTGCATGTGAAGAAATTATTAAGAGTTCTGTTCTCAGTGATCTCTGTCTTTGTGTCTTGTTCAGCCACTAATGATGTCAAAATAAAAAAGCACTGTGAGGAGGAGTCCATGCAAATCTTCATCTCTTCCATCTTTATTTATCTCACTGCAGACTGAAGAAGAGAGACCAAACCACTGACCAGACATACAAGACATTTCCACCATGACTTCAGCTACATGTATAATGTTTCTGATGCTATCATGGATTTCTGGTGAATACATACTTCTGCACTCCTCCTGTTCTTTGAAAAGGTTCATATTTCAGCTCTGTGATGATAACACTACTTTTCTCTCCAGGTGTTTGCAGTCAGACTCTGACTGAGTCTGAACCAGTGGGAAAGCGCCCTGGAGAATCCCACAAACTCACCTGTACATATGCAGGAATATCAGATGATGATGCTGATATCGCCTGGATCAGACAAGCTGAAGGAAAAGGACTGGAGTGGGTTGCCCGCATTACTGCTCCAAGTGGAAAATATAAATATTATTCCACGTCAGTCAAGAATCGCTTCACCATTTCCAGAGACAACAACATGGACCAGGTGTATCTGCAGATGAACAGCTTGACGGCTGAAGATTCTGCTGTTTATTATTGTGCTCGAGAGCCACAGTGACACAGGAAGCCACAGAGCTGTACAAAAACTCAACATGTCAAACTAAGTCAATACTAGACGTTCTGCTTTTCACTTTCACAGAATCAGCTTCAGTTCAACATCTTCAACACACTCAGAGAAACACAGTCTCAATAAACCTCCTCATTCAGACAATTTTTATTGCAGCTCTGGTGTTCTCCAATATGTAGCTGAGACTGGGAACATTAAATATTCCTTTCACCTAAGTGTAACTGTCACTCTGAATTGTTCAAAGGTTTGTGTAGAATAAAATCATTAAACCTTTATTTATTAATTTGATAAATAGATTTTTTTCACGTGTCAAATGACAGATTCATAACATCTAGTCATCTCTGACTACATGTGACAGGACAATTCATCCTTCTTTATAGCCTGTCAGTGTCCTTCTCTATGCAAAGTGAACTTCCTCACAGTCTGCTATAAAGACTTGATATCATGCTGTCAGCTGCAGCAGAAGAAGAGAAGCTCCCATCAGATCACCTTCAATACCAACCATGTTCTCTGTAGCTCTGCTGCTGCTGCTGGCTGCTGGATCCTGTGAGTCTCACTGAGGCAGAGACACTGACAGTATGATCACAGCACACTGACTGTTCACTCTTATTACACTCATTCAATATTCAACATGTTTTCCTCCACAGGTGTGAAGTGTGAACAGTTGACACAGCCAGCCTCTGTGACTGTGCAGCCAGGTCAACGTCTGACCATCACCTGTCAGGTCTCTTATTCTGTGGGCAGCTATCGAACACATTGGGTCAGACAGCCTGCAGGGAAAGGACTGGAGTGGATTGGAAGCGCATATGCTGGATACACCACATATTACAAAGATTCACTGAAGAACAAGTTCAGTATCAGCTTAGACTCTTCCAGCAACACAGTGACTCTAAACGGACAGAATGTGCAGCCTGAAGACACTGCTGTGTATTACTGTGCAAGATACACACACTGGTTCAAAGAAGCAGAGAGGCTGTACAAAAACTCCACAGACATTTTTTTCACAAAGACCTACAGGTGGCAGTCGAAGATAAGACTTGGTACAGCACAAACTAAGACACTATGAAAGACACAGCAGATGTTGTGGTTTGTTACATCCTGTTTTTCAGTGTAATTGTTAATAATGTTCCCATTATTGATTTTTAACTGTGCTGAGAATATATTTGGACAATATATCCAGGATATGGATGGTTAAACAAATGCTGCCAAAGAGAATGATAAATACCTCTAATCTGAATATAAATAAAAGTTACAGTTGAATAACTTGAAAAGAATCTGCATCATTAAAAATATATATGATCATGATGTAAAAGAATGATATAACTCACAGTGATGTGATGACAAAACCACTGACTGTATATGTATCACTATAAACTGTCTGTGTACAAAACATTATACAAATGTTCTCCTTTCACTCACTGAGACTATGAAACATAGAAATATTTCATTTCTATGCTGCGAATAAAATGGGATGTTCTGTTTGTTTGGCTTAACCACTGTGAAAAATGCTTATAATGGTGGGAAACCAGTGATTTTTAGAAACTGCATTCACATTTCGAAAAAAAACAAACTCCACAACATGCTGCATTTTACAGTGGATTCCATTTTGATTATCAAATTATTCCATCCATGTTTTCTGAATCACAAAAATCATATGACATCAGAGTTGAGGAACAACACCTCCAGTCAGCTGATTTACTATCATCAGTACTGTATGTAAATCAGCCTCCTTGTGTGTTACCACATAAAGAAGTGAAGTGTGTGTGTGTCAGTGAGAGGACAGAAGAGCTCACATCAGTTCAGCTTCAACATCAACCATGTTCTCTGTAGCTCTGATACTGCTGCTGGCAGCTGGATCCTGTGAGGAGCTTTCAGTGGATTCACACTAATAAACACATTAGAAACACTGAATAGTCAGATGAATGATGGAGATAATGTTGATTTGTGTTTCCACAGGTGTGAACAGTATTGATCTCATCCAGCCAGACTCAATGGTTGTGCAGCCTGGACAGTCTTTGACCATCACCTGTCAGGTCTCTGGTTATTCTTTGACTGATAACAGCTATGCAACAGGTTGGATCAGACAGCGTGAAGGAAAACCAATGGATTGGATTTCTGAAATGTGGGGTGGAGGAAGCTTTTACCAAAATAATGCTCTGAAGAACAAGTTCAGCTACAGCAGAGACACTTCTGCCAGCAGAGTGACATTAACAGGACAGAATCTGCAGCCTGAGGACACAGCTGTGTATTACTGTGTGCGTGTGAGCGACACAGTGATACAAACCATCAACAGACCTGCACAAATACCCAGCAACCATGTGACTCAACCACATACACATGTGCTGATCATGAAAGATATAAATAAGGAAAGTAATGGACAGTGAAATAGCTTACTTTAAAATCTGTATCTGTGTTGAAGGAGAAAAAGCAGTTTAGTAAATAAAAGCAATGGAACTAAAGTAAATTAAAAAATAGCTCCCACTAATCAACTGATCATGAACATGTCAGAGAAGTTTTCAGTTGAAGATACTGTGTTTAGTAATTCAAAGTTTGCCTGTTCTTGAAGTTACTGTTCAGTGTGTAATAATGGATCAAATGTAAAGCAGAGGTGATTTGTTGTCACTCTGCAGATATAATAACACTGAACAGACTCTTCTTTTGGCTCCAGTCAGACCAACATTGATGCTTCATATGTTTGATTCTATGCAAACTCAGTGAGCTTCCTTGTTACTCAGCTATAAAAACATCACATCAGGCTGTCAGTGGAGTTCACAGCACGTCAGTTTCAACATAAACCATGTTCTCTGTAGCTCTGCTGCTGCTGTTGGCAGCTGGATGTGAGTCTCTCTGGATTTGTCAAAGTCAACACTTCTTCTTTTACTCTATTACTTCTTAATTTGTTACAATTTCTTTTTTTAACAGGTGTGAAGTGTGACACAGCCAGCCTCTGTGACTGTGCAGCCAGGTCAACGTCTGACCATCACCTGTCAGGTCTCTTATTCTGTGGGCAGCTACTACACAGCTTGGATCAGACAGCCTGCAGGGAAAGGACTGGAGTGGATTGGGAGAAAATATACTGGAGCTTCAGACTACAAAGATTCACTGAAGAACAAGTTCAGTATCAGCTTAGACTCTTCCAGCAACACAGTGACTCTAAACGGACAGAATGTGCAGCCTGAAGACACTGCTGTGTATTACTGTGCCAGAGAGCCACAGTGACACAAAGCATCAGTAGACCTGAACAAAAACCCCTCAGTGCCTGAACACTTGTAACATGAAGCCACCAGAGGAGGAGCCCTCAGACCACTAATGATTTCAACACCAGCTCACTGTTACAGTACAGAGAGAAACATTCATTCATTCATTCATTCATTCATTCATCTTCTTCATCCTCTTGAGGGTCGTGGGGGGGCTGGAGACTATCCCAGCTGACATCAGGTGAGAGGCAGGGTAGACACTGGACAGGTCACCAGACTATCGCAGGGCTGACACATAGAGACAAACAACCATTCACACATTCAATTTAGAGTTATCAACTAAGTTATCAATTAACCTAGTCCCCAAACTGCATGTCTTTGGACTGTGGGAGGAATCCGGAGTGCCCGGAGAGACATGGGGAGAACATGCAAACTCCGCACAGAAGGGCTCCCACACCCGGGATGGAACTAGCAACCCTCTTGCTGTGAGGCGACAGTGCTAACCACCAGACCACCGTGCCGCCCACAGAGACAAACAGACTTTAGATTTTATAAACAGTTCTTATTTAAATCATTTTAGATATTCTGACATCACAGTCACAAGAACTGATGCAGCATTATATGCATAAATAACCTTTTAAGTGATGACAAATTAAGGTCACAACTTAACTCAGTTTAAAAGCTCATCTGACTCTGACTATAGTAGAAATGGATCAGTCAAAAGTCATTTTTCTTCCATAATATCATCATTTTTAGTTATTTTACGTTGATATGAGAATTATAACTTCATTTAGATTGTAAACTTGTTGCATGTCATGGTTTACTTGCTGTCTTGACAGGTGTTGATGGTCAGACTCTGATTCAGTCTGAACCAGTGGTTAAAAGGCCTGCAGGCCTATTCATAAATTACAAAAAAGCACCCAAGCAGTCCAATCAGCTGTATCCTTACTGTGCTGAGGAGTCAATGCAAAACCCTGTTTATAGAATTCACTAATAGAGGCCATTTCTTGTTCATGGTAGACAGAAGAAAAGTTATGTATTTAATGCATCTGTGTAGATGTCATCTGACTTCCACTGCAGCCAACATCAGTATAGAAGAGAGTTAGATAGGCTTGATTTTCCCTGAATACAAGATGTATATTACATGTTTTAATAATTTACTTTTGTGTACAGTCTATGATTGTGATGCCCAGAGAGGATGGGGCGAAATGTGCCCTGTTACCATGTAATGGGATGGAAAATAACATCTGATAACTTCATTATAAATTAAACAGTAGCTCTGCCTCTTCACAAATACAAAACAAACAATGTAAATTACTTTTTGTAATTTAGCCAAAAAGCTCTTCATTGCACCATTAGTTAAAGATTGTCGTTGTCCCGTTATCTTTCATTGGAGCAGAAATGAGTTGCCAAGATTAATATTTTATACTCTACTTATGGAAATGTATCTGTGTCACATGTTCCCTGTTTAAACCCACAGAGGGAGGTCTATGCAAACTCTTCCTCTCTTATAAACACACCATCAGCAACTTGTGGCAGATCACTGGGACAGTTTGATATATTTCTGAATCACTCAGATCAGAAAGCACTGAACTACAGTGTTTATCACAGAATGGAAAATACAGTTATCTGGAGTTTGTTATTTGTAGTTACTATTCATGGTGAGAAATTTAAATCTGCTTCACTGATTTTATAAATGTGCAACCTGTGATTATACAAGTTTGACTGATAATGATTGTTTCTTTACTTACAGGAGTTTGGAGTGAGATCAAACTGGACCAGTCTTCCTCTGAGGTGAAAAGACCTGGAGAGACAGTGAAGATGTCATGTATCATTTCCGGTTATAGCATGACAAGCAACTATCTGCACTGGATACGACAGAGGCCAGGGAATGCTCTGGAGTGGATTGGGAGGATGGATACAGGCTCAAACTCTGCTAGCTATAGCAGCTCCTTTCAGAGTCGTTTCATCATGACTGAAGATGTGCCCAGCAGCACTCAGTACCTCGAGGTCAAGAGCCTGACAGCAGAAGATTCTGCTGTTTACTTCTGTGCTCGAAGAGACACAGTGACTGAAGACAGTGGAACAGCTGCACAAAAACCTCCACAGACAACAAACAGCAATGTGATCTTAATGACATCACAGTTTTCTCACCACCTGCAAAAGCACTTTGATATATCCACATTAGATTTCTGTATAATTGACTGTAAACTCATCAGTTCCTCTGAATATCACCCCCTCAAAAAAAAAAAAAAAAAAAAAAAAACACAAGTAAAGCACATCAGAACAACGTTTGATCACAGAAATTGGCTGGATCTGAAGATAAATAGAAACCTGAAATGTTCACAATCCAAAACATGTTGAAAACAGTGATTAATGTTAACTTCATGTTCACACTAAAGCCGTTTTGTGGCCATTTACCATGAAAGTTTTTTCTGTTTAAACCTGCAAATCAGAAGCATCAGTACTATATATTCAGGCATGCATTTTGTACCATGAAACAAAATTAATGCTTGAATATTTTCTGTAAATGCAGGACATTTGGAAAATGTTACATGTCAGTGAGAAATGAATTAAATTATCACAAGTGATTTGTTGTCACTCTGCAGATATAATAACACTGAACAGACTCTTCTATTGGCTCCAGTCAGACCAACATTGATGCTTCATATGTTTGATTCTATGCAAACTCAGTGAGCTTCCTTGTTACTCAGCTATAAAAACATCACATCAGGCTGTCAGTGGAGTTCACAGCACGTCACTTTCAACATAAACCATGTTCTCTGTAGCTCTGCTGCTGCTGTTGGCAGCTGGATGTGAGTCTCTCTGGATTTGTCAAAGTCAACACTTCTTCTTTTGTTAATTTGATCATTTGTTACAAAACGTTTTCTCTTTTTAACAGGTGTGAAGTGTGAACAGTTGACACAGCCAGCCTCTGTGACTGTGCAGCCAGGTCAACATCTGACCATCACCTGTCAGGTCTCTTATTCTCTCAGCAGCTATGCTACACATTGGATCAGACAGCCTGCAGGTAAAGGACTGGAGTGGATTGGATATCACTGTACTGGATGCACCCCAGTTTACAAAGATTCACTGAAGAACAAGTTCAGTATCAGCTTAGACTCTTCCAGCAACACAGCGACTCTAAACGGACAGAATGTGCAGCCTGAAGACACTGCTGTGTATTACTGTGCCAGAGACACACAGTGACACAAAGCATCAGCAGACCTGAACAAAAACCCCTCAGTGCCTGAACACTTGTAACATGAAGCCACCAGAGGAGGAGCCCTCAGACCACTAATGATTTCAACACCAGCTCACTGTTACAGGCAGTTTCAAACAGCACAACCTAAAAGCAGCAACACAGCACACAACATTAAATGCATTCAGTCTTTTTCTCAAAACAAATGAAACAAATTCTGTTCTTATCATTATGACACAAGATTTCAATGTCTGTTTTGACAAAATATAACTTCAGGTGACATGACGTGTTGTTTGCTCATCTCAATCCAAGCCTTCAAGGTGATTTTCATACAACAAAAACATAAACCTTTTCTTTGTTGTTATTGTTTTGGTAATGATACTAAGATAACTTTAATACTTTCCATAATTTGTATATTGCATCAGAAAAAAAACATTTTTGTGTAAATAAACATGTTTACATATTAGAGAGTGACTTACAGTCAAACAAGGATGATATTGACATCAGGTAAGAAACAAACAAAATGTGAAATGGTTCTTTCGTAAAAGACTAACACAAAATATGTTTAGTTCGACAAAAACCTAAAAATGAAAATAAGGTTTGAGGAGACATTAAACAGAGGACACTGTTCAGTCAGAAAGGAGTCAATGCAAAACTCAGATATGTTCCACCTCTACTTATCTGACTGCAGAGAGGAGGACAGAGAACAGTGGACACACAGTTTAACATGATGGACTATAGGACAGGACTGCTGCTTTTAACTATCTGCTGGGCAGGTGAAGAGTTTTGATGATTTTTCTGGGTTTTCATTTAGATTGTAAACTTGTTGCATGTCATGTTTACTTGCTGTCTTGACAGGTGTTGATGGTCAGACTCTGACTCAGTCTGAGCCAGTGACTAAAAGGCCTGGAGAATCTCACAGACTGACCTTTACAGCCTCTGGATTCTCATTCAGCAGCTATGAGCTGGGTCAGACAGGCTCCTGGAAAAGGACTGGAGTGGATTGCTTTTATTAGCACATCTAGTACTCCTATCTATTACTCCCAGTCAGTCCAGGGTAGATTCACCATCTCCAGAGATGACTCCAGCAGTAAAGTCTATCTACAGATGAACAGTCTGAAGAGCGAGGACCCAGCAGTGTATTACTGTGCCAGAAGAGACACAGTGAGAGACAATAATAGGAGACTCATGCAAAAACTATTTCCTCGATTTATCATCACCACTGGGAAAATATTATGTTGTTGTATTACATTTATTGCAATGCTAGTTTGTTCAGGTACTTTTATTATCCACTATGAAAATGTCCACGTATATAAATATCAGTAATATAAATCTTAAATACTTTATTAAGAACACAAATCCTCCACAGCACTCATCAAAATGATCTCAATATACATTTAGGTCTAAACAACATGATTTAAAGGAAAAACAGAAATGCAGTTTTTGGACTGGTTTAAATGCTTTGAGTTGTTTATGAAATATTCATCAATAATTAACTGTTAAAATATAAATTTTAAGTTTTGTTTTGTTTTTTTAATGAATATTAAAAAGAAAAGCAAGATTTTAAAAAGTGTCAGTGCAACAATGAACTGAAAAAGCTCCAGATGTTAATTATACAAGAGCAGGTTGTGAAAAATTAAATCTTGATAAAGTTGAATCAAGATTACAATTTTCTGGAGAATCAATAAAAAAATAATATTAACAATAACAACAGGTTCCTATAAATAGCTCCAGTCTGATCCACACTGATTCACCACACATTTGATTCTATGCAAACTCAGTGAGCTTCCTTGTTATCTGCTATAAAAACATCACATCAGGCTGTCAGTGGAGTTCACAGCACGTCAGTTTCAACATAAACCATGTTCGCTGTAGCTCTGCTGCTGCTGTTGGCAGCTGGATGTGAGTCTCTCTGGATTTGTCAAAGTCAACACTTCGTCTTTTGTTAATTTCATCATTTGTTACAAAACATTTTCTCTTTTTAACAGGTGTGAAGTGTCAACAGTTGACACAGCCAGCCTCTGTGACTGTGCAGCCAGGTCAACGTCTGTCACCACCTGTCAGGTCTCTTAACACTACACACAACAGACAAGACAGCCTGCAGGGAAAGGACTGGAGTGGATTGGATATAGTCTTGCTGGAGGGAGCACATACTATAAAGATTCACTGAAGAACAAGTTCAGTATCAGCACAGACTCTTCCAGCAACACAGTGACTCTAAACGGACAGAATGTGCAGCCTGAAGACACTGCTGTGTATTACTGTGCCAGAGACACACAGTGACACAAAGCATCAGTAGACCTGAACAAAAACCCCTCAGTGCCTGAACACTTGTAACATGAAGCCACCAGAGGAGGAGCCCTCAGACCACTAATGATTTCAACACCAGCTCACTGTTACAGGCAGTTTCAAACAGCACAAGCTAAAAGCAGCAACACAGCACACAACATTAAAGTCTTGCATTCAGTCTTTTTCTCAAAACAAATGAAACAAATTCTGTTCTTATCATTATGACAGAAGATTTCAGTGTCTGTTTTGACATAATATAACTTCAGGTGACATGACGTGTTGTTTGCTCATCTCGAACCAGGCCTACAAGGTGATTTTCATACAACATCAACTAAAACCTTTTCTTTGTTGTTGTTGTTGTTGTTGTTGTTGTTGTTGTTGTTGTTGTTGTTGTTGTTGTTGCTATTATTGTTTTGGTGATGATACTAAAATAACTTTTATTTAAACACAGTAGCAATACTCCATAATTTGTATATTACATCAGAAAAAATATCTTTGTGTAAATAAACATGTTTACATATTAGAAAGTGACTTACAGTCAAACAAGTATGATAGTGACATCAGGTAAGAAACATAAACAAATCACAATTTTGACACAGATGTCACTGTTTAATGTGACATTAAACAGAGGATGCTGTCAGAAAGGAGGAGTCAATGCAAAACTCAGATATCTTCCACCTCTACTTATCTGACTGCAGAGAGGAGGACAGAGAACAGTGGACACACAGTTTAACATGATGGACTATAGGACAGGACTGCTGCTTTTAACTATCTGCTGGGCAGGTGAAGATTTTACCTGATCTTGACTTGACATAGTTCTCATTTGTTTAACAACTAAATTCATGTTGTGTTCTCTTATATCTTGACAGGTGTTGATGGTCAGACTCTGACAGAATCTGAACCAGTGACTAAAAGGCCTGGAGAATCTCACAGACTGACCTGTACAGTCTCTGGATTTTCGCTTAGTAGTTACTGGATGCACTGGGTCAGACAGGCTCCTGGAAAAGGACTGGAGTGGGTCGGTGTTGAAACCACTAGTAGCAGCAAATACTACTCTCAGTCAGTCCGAGGCCGGTTCACCATCTCCAGAGACAACAGCAGACAGCAGGTGTATCTGCAGATGAACAGTCTGAAGACTGAAGATTCTGCTGTTTATTATTGTGCTCGACAGCCACAGTGACTGGAGTTGGTTGAGCAGCTGTACAAAAACCTACAGTGCACCACTTATTTCCGGCTGGCAGAGCCAAAGCATGAAATACTTTTGAAACTGAAAGTGCTGATAGTGAGAGATCAAAATAAATAAAGTTATTGGCAGTGTGTCCCTGATATAGTATATGTGTTCTTCATTTATTGGTGTAAGTGAACTGCTAGACATATCAATGATTTCCCACAGTTATATGACTATTTCTCTGCAGCTTTGCAACACTGTGATCCCTTTACATGGATACATTCATCCCTACAGACACCAGACGACATATGATGTTATAGCAGCTTCTGGTAGATACATTAAACCTGACAGAAAAAAAGACACCTGTCTGTAATTAGTGTGCTGGTAAAATATTTAGTATAAAGGCTGAACAAGTCTCACCATGTCAGAGTCTTTTCAGAGCTCTTTTTAACATCAGAATATCGAACAGTTTTATATTTTCTCTTTGAGGCCATCCACTTCTGTGAGATTGTATCAGACACATGGACACAAAGGCTGGTTTATCTGTAATACTCATGGTTGTGTTTTTCACTCACCGATCAGTCTGTGTTATATGTAAAACTACAAGTCATAAATTATCACTGATTGTTCCACAACTCACCCCAAATTAACTGCATGTGAAGAAATTATTAAGAGTTCTGTTCTCAGTGATCTCTGTCTTTGTGTCTTGTTCAACCACTAATGATGTCAAAATAAAAAAGCACTGTGAGGAGGAGTCCATGCAAATCTTCATCTCCTCCATCTTTATTTATCTCACTGCAGACTGAAGAAGAGAGACCAAACCACTGACCAGACATACAACACATTTCCACCATGACTTCAGCTACATGTATAATGTTTCTGATGCTATCATGGATTTCTGGTGAATACATACTTCTGCACTCCTCCTGTTCTTTGAAAAGGTTCATATTTCAGCTCTGTGATGATAACACTACTTTTCTCTCCAGGTGTTTGCAGTCAGACTCTGACTGAGTCTGAACCAGTGGGAAAGCGCCCTGGAGAATCCCACAAACTCACCTGTACATATGCAGGAATATCAGATGATGATGCTGATATCGCCTGGATCAGACAAGCTGAAGGAAAAGGGTTGTCCGCATTACTGCTCCAAGTGAATAATATAAATATTACTCCACGTCAGTCAAGAATCGCTTCACCATTTCCAGAGACAACAACATGGACCAGGTGTATCTGCAGATGAACAGCTTGACGGCTGAAGATTCTGCTGTTTATTATTGTGCTCGAGAGCCACAGTGACACAGGAAGCCACAGAGCTGTACAAAAACTCAACATGTCAAACTAAGTCAATACTAGATGTTCTGCTTTTCACTTTCACAGAATCAGCTTCAGTTCAACATCTTCAACACACTCAGAGAAACACAGTCTCAATAAAACCTCCTCATTCAGACAATTTTTATTGCAGCTCTGATGTTCTCCAATATGTAGCTGAGACTGGGAACATTAAATATTCCTTTCACCAAAGTGTAACTGTCACTCTGAAATGTTCAAAGGTTTGTGTAGAATAAAATCATTAAACCTTTATTTATTAATTTGATAAATAGATTTTTTTCACATGTCAAATGAAAGATTCATAACATCTAGTCATCTCTGACTAGATGTGACAGGACAATTCATCCTTCTTTTATAGCCTGTCAGTGTCCTTCTCTATGCAAAGTGAACTTCCTCACAGTCTGCTATAAAGACTTGATATCATGCTGTCAGCTGCAGCAGAAGAAGAAAGCTCCCATCAGATCACCTTCAATACCAACCATGTTCTCTGTAGCTCTGCTGCTGCTGGCTGCTGGATCCTGTGAGTCTCACTGAGGCAGAGACACTGACAGTATGATCACAGCACACTGACTGTTCACTCTTATTACACTCATTCAATATTCAACATGTTTTCCTCCACAGCTGTGAAGTGTGAACAGTTGACACAGCCAGCCTCTGTGACTGTGCAGCCAGGTCAACGTCTGACCATCACCTGTCAGGTCTCTTATTCTGTGAGCACCTACTACACAGCTTGGATCAGACAGCCTGCAGGGAAAGGACTGGAGTGGATCAGTAGTGACCACCGTCAAAGATTCACTGAAGAACAAGTTCAGTATCAGCTTAGACTCTTCCAGCAACACAGTGACTCTAAACGGACAGAATGTGCAGCCTGAAGACACTGCTGTGTATTACTGTGCCAGAGAGCCACAGTGACACAAAGCATCAGCAGACCTGAACAAAAACCCCTCAGTGCCTGAACACTTGTAACATGAAGCCACCAGAGGAGGAGCCCTCAGACCACTAATGATTTCAACACCAGCTCACTGTTACGGTACAGAGAGAAACAGACTTTGGATTTTATAAACAGTTCTTATTTAAATCATTTTAGATATTCTGACATCACAGTCACAAGAACTGATGCAGCATTACATACATAAATAACCTTTTAAGTGATGACAAATTAAGATCACAACTTAGATCTTAAATATTCTGATGCTTTTATATCAGTGTCTGTAGATATTACTTTTTAAATCACAGAATAAATTCATACTTGATTTTAAAAGTGTGTGATATAAATACAGTACTATATACCCCTATCAAGTCAGAATCTCTTACATGATATCTGTTACAAAAAATATACATTGATTATGTGAATCATAACTGCATCAGTGATTGAATCAAAAGTGTTTATCCAACTTCATGGTGATAATAATCATTCAAAATACAGAAAAGTTAGTTTTCATTCACAATCTAAAGTCTCAAGTTTCACCTTCTCTTGAAACACTTGAACATTTTATCCTCATTTCTGATTCATTTAAATAAACTTCAGTCAGCTGATTTACTATCATCACTACTGTATGTAAATCAGCCTCCTTGTGTGTTGCCTCATAAAGAAGTGAAGTGTGTGTGCTATAGGACAGGACTGCTGCTTTTAACTATCTGCTGGGCAGGTGAAGATGATTCACTGATCTTGATTAGACACATTTTTATTTGTGCTTCCAATGAAATGCATGACATGCGAATACTTTTGTCTTGGCAGGTGTTGATGGTCAGACTCTGACAGAATCTGAACCAGTGACTAAAAGGCCTGGAGAATCTCACAGACTGACCTGTACAGCCTCTGGATTTAACTTTGGTGGCTACTACATGCACTGGGTCAGACAGGCTCCTGGAAAAGGACTGGAGTGGATGGCTTATATCAGCTATAACAGTGGCCACATCTACTACTCTCAGTCAGTCAAAGGCCGGTTCACCATCTCCAGAGACAACAGCAGACAGCAGGTGTATCTGCAGATGAACAGTCTGAAGACTGAAGATTCTGCTGTTTATTATTGTGCTCGAGAGCCACAGTGACTGGAGTTGGTTGAGCAGCTGTACAAAAACCTACAGTATCTTTCAGGCTGCACAAGCATTGAGAATGTATGATGTATTTGATTATATCATTAGTATCAATTATATCTACATTAAAATACATTACATCATGTTTTAATTCTTACATTCTGTATTATACGTCTTTTGATATCCTATAGTTTCCATGAGAAACATTTCCTGAATGAAACCATGAATTTGTCTTTGTCCCTGCATTATGAAGTCCTGAAAACTGAGGGATGTTATTTCTCAACATGTAACAATGTATAGAGAGGTTTTTTCATTGTACAGCAAATACAGTAATCATGTCAGTACAGTAAGTGAACCAGTAAATGAATTAATAAATGCAGTACAAAATATTGACAGTAAAACAAAGTTATCAGTGGTTGCATGCAAATGCTGGAATATGGATCAAATGTAAAGCAGAGGTGATTTGTTGTCACTCTGCAGATATAATAACATTGAACAGACTCTTCTATTGGCTCCAGTCAGACCAACATTGATGCTTCATATGTTTGATTCTATGCAAACTCAGTGAGCTTCCTTCTTACTCAGCTATAAAAACATCACATCAGGCTGTCAGTGGAGTTCACAGCATGTCAGTTTCAACATAAACCATGTTCTCTGTAGCTCTGCTGCTGCTGTTGGCAGCTGGATGTGAGTCTCTCTGGATTTGTCAAAGTCAACACTTCTTCTTTTGTTAATTTCATCTTTTGTTACGGATAATTTTCTCTTTTTAACAGGTGTGAAGTGTGAACAGTTGACACAGCCAGCCTCTGTGACTGTGCAGCCAGGTCAACGTCTGACCATCACCTGTCAGGCCTCTTATTCTGTTGGTAGCCATCACACACATTGGATCAGACAGCCTGCAGGGAAAGGACTGGAGTGGATTGGAGCAGCACGTGTTGGATACACCACAATTTACAAAGACTCACTGAAGAACAAGTTCAGTATCAGCTTAGACTCTTCCAGCAACACAGTGACTCTAAACGGACAGAATGTGCAGCCTGAAGACACTGCTGTGTATTACTGTGCCAGAGACACACAGTGACACAAAGCATCAGCAGACCTGAACAAAAACCCCTCAGTGCCTGAACACTTGTAACATGAAGCCACCAGAGGAGGAGCCCTCAGACCACTAATGATTTCAACACCAGCTCACTGTTACAGTACAGAGAGAAACAGACTTCAGATCTTAAATACTCTGATGCTTTAATATCAGTGTCTGTAGATATTACCTTTTAAATTATAGAATAAATTCATACTTGATTTTAAAAGTGTGTGATATAAATACAGTACTATATACCCCTATAAAGTCAGATTCTCTTCCATGATATCTGTTACAAAAAATATACATTGATTATGTGAATCATAACTGCATCAGTGATTGAATCAAAGTGTTTATCCAACTTCATGGTGATAATAATCATTCAAAATACAGAAAAGTTAGTTTTCATTCACAATCTAAAGTCTCAAGTTTCACCTTCTCTTAAAAACTTTGAACATTTTATCCTCATTTCTGATTCATTTAAATAAACTTCAGTCAGCTGATTCACTATCATCACTACTGTATGTAAATCAGCCTCCTTGTGTGTTGCCTCATAAAGAAGTGAAGTGTGTGTGTGTCAGTGAGAGGACAGAAGAGCTCACATCACTTCAGCTTCAACATCAACCATGTTCTCTGTAGCTCTGATACTGCTGCTGGCAGCTGGATCCTGTGAGGAGCTTTCAGTGGATTCACACTAATAAACACATTAGAAACACTGAATAGTCAGTGAATGATGGAGATAATGTTGATTTGTGTTTCCACAGGTGTGAACAGTATTGATTTCATCCAGCCAGACTCAATGGTTGTGCAGCCTGGACAGTCTTTGACCATCACCTGTCAGGTCTCTGGTTATTCTTTGACTGATGACAACTATGCAACAGGTTGGATCAGACAGCGTGAAGGAAAACCAATGGACTGGATTATACATCGGTGGGGTGGAGGAAGCGTTTACCAAAATAATGCTCTGAAGAACAAGTTCCTTTACCACACACACACTTCTACAAGCTCAGTGACTTTAACAGGACAGAATCTGCAGCCTGAGGACACAGCTGTGTATCACTGTGTGCGTGCTCCACAGTGATACAAACCACCAACAGACCTGCACAAATACCCAGCAACCATGTGACTCAACCACACACACATGCTGATAATGAGAGATATACATAAAGAAAGTAATGGGGAATTTGTCCCTAAGATAGTTTACTTTAAAATGTGCATCTGTGTCCTTCTTTTATTGGTGTTAATTGATTCACACGACAACAACAACTAATATTAATACCATTACAAATAATAATGATCAATAGTTATAATAGTATTTTACTAAACAAAAGTACTGTATAGTAAATAAAGTAAGTTAAAAATGGCTCCCTCTGTGTTAGGAAGGTTTTCAGGTGATTAGTGTTTCACATTTTGCCAGCTCTGGTAGAAAGACACCACAAAGACACCATCAGCAACTCTCCTAATTTGTAACTGAACAACTGATATAGTTTTACGCACCTATTTGTCTCACTATATTTGCCTGGAGTTTATTATGTGTAGCCTTTGCCTGGTGTGGCTTTGCTCTTTGTCCAGGTAGGCTGGCTCATGTTATTCTGTTGACTTCAGGCAGCTTCTGTTTGATTGCTGCTGATAGACAACAACTACCTCACATAAAAAGAGGTTTTTATGACATATGAAGCAGGACCAAGTTTCTGTCTCCTCTGTCACAATGAGGAGAAACTCAGATCTGCGGCTCTCATTAATATTAACTGTCTGACATTCAAACCCTGATCTACAGCTTCATACTCACATCTACTGTCAGTAAGAACATTTTTTTCATCATCTCATACAGTTTACAAGATAAACCGCCAGGAGACTAAAGGACCTGCTGTTTTTTCTTGTGCCTGAGAGACATTGTGATGAAAGCTGAATGAATAAGTGATACTGCAATGAGACAAACTTTCACTTCTTGGGCTGATAGAGGAAAAACTATGTCTTACTTTGCCACATTCTTCTTCTGTGAGCAGTAATCCACCTCACTGAGGTGACCAATCACTTCTTAAGCTGACTAATGAGACTGACAGTGCAGCATGTTGTGTCAATTAAGAAGAGGAGAAACACTGAACAACATCTTTAATGCTGGTGTCTCAGTCTGTTTTGAACTGTCTCTCTCTCAGAGTCCAGCACTCCTTCACAAACTCCAACTGCTAAAATGCAAATCCACACACTGATGTACAATCCCCACCCATTCTGTCTACACAGTATATATCCACCATAACAGCCTTTACAGTTTTAGACTATTGATTAGTATCAATGCAATTTACATTAAAATACATTACATCATGTTGTCAATTATTATATTCTGTATTATGTCTGTATGTCTTTTGATACCCTATAGTTTCCATTAGAAACATTTCCTGTATGAAACCATGAATTCATCTTTGTCCCTGCATTATGAAGGCCTGAAAACTGAGGGATATTCTTTCTAAACATAAAAGATATACAGTGGAGAGGTTTTTCATATTGTATAGCAAATACAGTGATCATGTCATAAATATCATGATATAAAATATTGACAGTAAAACAAAGTTAGCAATGGTTGCATGCAAATGCTTGAATATGGATCAAATGTAAAGCAGAGGTGATTTGTTGTCACTCTGCAGATATAATAACACTGAACAGACTCTTCTATTGGCTCCAGTCAGACCAACATTGGTGCTTCATACGTTTGATTGTATGCAAACTCAGTGAGCTTCCTTGTTACTCAGCTATAAAAACATCACATCAGGCTGTCAGTGGAGTTCACAGCACGTCACTTTCAACATAAACCATGTTCTCTGTAGCTCTGCTGCTGCTGTTGGCAGCTGGATGTGAGTCTCTCTGGATTTGTCAAAGTCAGCACTTCTTCTTTTGTTAATTTCATCATTTGTTACAAAACGTTTTCTCTTTTTAACAGGTGTGAAGTGTCAACAGTTGACACAGCCAGCCTCTGTGACTGTGCAGCCAGGTCAACGTCTGACCATCACCTGTCAGGTCTCTTATTCTGTGAGCAGCTATCGCACAGCTTGGATCAGACAGCCTGCAGGGAAAGGACTGGAGTGGATTGGAGGAGCACATGCTGGATACCCAACATATTACAAAGATTCACTGAAGAACAAGTTCAGTATCAGCTTAGACTCTTCCAGCAACACAGCGACTCTTAACGGACAGAATGTGCAGCCTGAAGACACTGCTGTGTATTACTGTGCCAGAGAGCCACAGTGACACAAAGCATCAGTAGACCTGAACAAAAACCCCTCAGTGCCTGAACACTTGTAATATGAAGCCACCAGAGGAGGAGCCCTCAGACCACTAATGATTTCAACACCAGCTCACTGTTGTTTATTGTTACAGTAAAAAAGGAAGCAGGCTTTAGCTTGTATAAATGGTTCTTAAAGAAATCTAAAAGCAGCTGTCTTCCTCAATTTTAAAATACGCTAACATACAATAACCGATACATCACTGTATGTATAATATTTTTTAGATAGAATAATTCAGTTTTCAACTTTTTGTAACTCCTAATCTAACTTTATTACAAATGAATCCTCAAAAGAACAGTTTTTATTCCATGAAATTGTTTTTAAAACAAAATAAAAAAAATGCAGTTCTTGTCTGAATCATAATTGCATTGTGAATGACTATAGATTATAGTGATTATAGTCTTGAGCCAACTTCATGGTGACGTTAAATAGTCAATCTGCAGAAAGGTTTTTGTCAGAAGTTCAAGATCCTGTTACAATCAATAAGACGAACCCAAAAGCAGAACACACACTCGGAAAGACAGTGGTAAAAAATGGGGTTATATTGCCAGGATTATGAATGTAGCCGTAGAGGAAAATCCGTGAAAGGGAGGCTGAGGGAGTTAGCTAATGGCAGGTCAGCAACACAAGGTTGGAGGGGTTTGGCTGGCTGGGAGCGTGGCAGAAAGACAAACAAGCGGACAAATGAGGCAAACACAAGGTAAGTATCCAGGAGAAAATTCACAAACAAAAGTCTATACGTTGAATTCACAATTCCACAGCGGCCTGAAGCGTAACAAGACTCAACAGCCTGGTGAGTATCGCAGAGGAGAGTTGGTGTTTTATACTGCAAGGCTGATCACTGGATGGTCCTCAGGTGAGCAGCAGGGAGCAGGTGAGTTGAATGAATGTAACCCAGGAGAGTGAGGGCTTTACCACTCCACAGCACAGACACACAGAGAGACAGACAGGGGGAGGGGAAACAGAGGGCAAGGAAAAACCAAACACAGGGAAACTAGTGACACAGCCAGGGCCGTGACAGTTCCACCTTCTCTTTGTGTGAGATGTACCTTTGTATGTGTAATAGCTGCCGTAGTTTATGAGCCTTAATAAAGAAATGTAGTTACTATTTTTAGTAAGAAAACACTGACACTGTTTTACTAATAAACTAATCCTCCCTCATTCTTCACCTCATGTCTTCAATATGTTTGTAGCCATTAGTCTGCCCCAGGAATGAGTCCTGAAACCCACAAGTGAGTTCACATTTCAGCACTCCTATTTATCTAATTTGTATCCTGTTTGATGTCCTCTGGATTACATGCCTGTGTGTGGGTTTTGTTTACCTCATGAGCAGTGTTATTTTCTGCTTCTAGGAAGTGACAAACATGGCTGTCTAAAACTGCCTGTTTTCACATGATAAAATGTAGGACGTAAAAAACTCCAGTGAATCATGTCCTTCAGGCCCCTGATCACCACAGGACACCTGGCATAAACCAGCTGCACATACCAGCAAGGGACAGCTCTCTCCTCCCTGTGAGGAGGAGTCAATGCAAAACTCAGATATCTTCCACCTCTACTTATCTGACTGCAGAGAGGAGGACAGAGAACAGTGGACACACAGTTTAACATGATGGACTATAGGACAGGACTGCTGCTTTTAACTATCTGCTGGGCAGGTGAAGAGTTTTCATAGGCCCTAATTTTCAATTGCTTTCATTTGTGTCATCAGCTTATTTAACTGTATATTTTTTTTTTATCATCCTGACAGGTGTTGATGGTCAGACTCTGACTCAGTCTGAGCCAGTGATTAAAAGACCTGGAGAATCTCACAGACTGACCTGTACAGCCTCTGGATTCATGTGGCTCACATTCAGCAGCTATCCCATGAGCTGGGTCAGACAGGCTCCTGGAAAAGGACTGGAGTGGGTTGCTTACATAAGCACATACAGTTCTCCTATCTATTACTCCCAGTCAGTCCAGGGTAGATTCACCATCTCCAGAGATGACTCCAGCAGTAAAGTCTATCTACAGATGAACAGTCTGAAGAGCGAGGACACAGCAGTGTATTACTGTGCCAGAGAGACACAGTGAGAGACAATAATAGGAGACTCATACAAAAACTACTTCCTCTATTTACTACCATCACTAGGATCATTCAGTTGTCCCTGTATCACTCTTTTCACTTTTTTGCAATAATGTTAACTAAATTGTCCGTAATAATAAGATGAACTTGGCTCCATATGTCATCATGAGCACATGCATGAAGATCATGCAAAAAAATATATTTTGGTAACACTGAAAAATAGAAAGTTTCCACCTGATTTTCAGATTGTGCGTCCATAGTGTTTTTATGAAAATGACTTTTCTATATAAAAACAACCTCCTCATACAGTCTTGAAGTTAACACATTTTACAGCCATATGAAAGGAAAAAAATCTTTTCCTGAGGCATTTAGATATTTAAGAGGTGAAACCTTGTTGCCACTTTTTCTCTCTTGTTTTTCAAATATCCTCTTACTTCATACATTATTTTTGCATCTCTGCACATTCATCAAGCATTTAACAAAAAACACAGTAAAGGTGAATTGTTCATAACAGGGCCAAAGACAGCACAACAATCTGCATCTACATCTCTGCTAATCAAGACACAATCATGTCTGTTTATTATGTGGAATGAAGAGAGTCGGAATATGAGTGTAAATTAATGTTGCAGTTTCTTTAATAAAATCACTAGAGGACAGTCAGCGTCAAGTTTATCTTTCCTCTGTTACTAAAAGGAGACACTCATCTGCTGTTCTCACTGATCTTAACTGACTGATACTCAAACCCTGAACTGAACTAAAGATTAAAGCTTTAAATACAGATGTTTTTCATATTTGAATAAATTATGGTGATACTGTATATCAGTGAAAGGATCATTGTTATGTTTTGACTGCAGACAACTATCAAAAAAGATGTGAGAGAATAATAAAAGTTTGATGCAATAAAAGTTATCTCTGTCTGAATATGAAGGAAATGTAGCTACATCTCTAAATGTGCAGGAATATATGTGTCTTTATTTGGTCTGTGTCACATTTTTATATATATTCCATATAAAATGAACATAACAAAGAAAATAAATAAATACATTTAAAACACATATAAATCACAAAGCATGATGTTTGATTAGGACTGCTGTTCTTCTACTCTTCTATTGGCTCCAGTCAGACCAACATTGATGCTTCATATGTTTGATTCTATGCAAACTCAGTGAGCTTCCTTGTTACTCAGCTATAAAAACATCACATCAGGCTGTCAGTGGAGTTCACAGCACGTCAGTTTCAACGTAAACCATGTTCTCTGTAGCTCTGCTGCTGCTGTTGGCAGCTGGATGTGAGTCTCTCTGGATTTGTCAAAGTCAGCAGTTCTTCTTTTGCTCTATAACTTGATCATTTGTTACAAAACATATTCTCCTTTTAACAGGTGTGAAGTGTGAACAGTTGACACAGCCAGCCTCTGTGACTGTGCAGCCAGGTCAACGTCTGACCATCACCTGTCAGGTCTCTTATTCTATCAGTACCTACTGGACAGCTTGGATCAGACAGCCTGCAGGGAAAGGACTGGAGTGGATTGGACGAGGAGCGGCTGGATACACCTCAGCTTACAAAGATTCACTGAGGAACAAGTTCAGTATCAGCTTAGACTCTTCCAGCAACACAGTGACTCTAAACGGACAGAATGTGCAGCCTGAAGACACTGCTGTGTATTACTGTGCCAGACAGACCCACAGTGACACAAAGCATCAGTAGACCTGAACAAAAACCCCTCAGTGCCTGAACACTTGTAACATGAAGCCACCAGAGGAGGAGCCCTCAGACCACTAATGATTTCAACACCAGCTCACTGTTACAGTACAGAGAGAAACACACTTTGGATTTTTTTGATCTAATGTAACCGCAACCATTTTCATTCTTCTTCATATTTAATTCTGTGAAATTATTTTACTGACACACCATGATATTGTAACAATTCACCATGTAATAAAATCAACCAAAGGAAAAGTTACAACGCTACTTTTAAATGTTAGGGGCTGATCAAGTGCGCGGTGTTTAACACACATGAGAGAGATTAATTAATCGGCTTCGTCACAGAAAAAAACCCAAAAAAAAAAAACATATTCTCACACTTTGTGGTTTTAAAACATTCAGAAAAAACTGAAGATTGACGAATGAGGCACATATAGTTGAATTAGTCATCAATCTTTTGTGCAATAAATTAAATCATGTCCGCGTCCGGACGGAAATAACACTAAACAATAGCGGCGTGGTCGCCGGTTCAACAAACAATTCAGAGGTTAACAAACACTTTTTCCCACAGTCAATCAAAGTCCCAGAAGCCGGTAAAAAAGAAAAAATATACATATTAAAGGGAAGTTGGTTCGAGCTCACTTCACCACAGCACAAACAGAGCAAATCTGAATATATCTGAATTTGCTGTTGTATCCTACACGGAAAGAAAAGCAACTCCACTGGCAAATGAACGAAAAAATAATGATGTAATCCTGTGACAGAGTGCCAGTTGAGGAGCCACTCCCTCTCCATGATATCCTGATGCAAATCTTCAGTGTGTGCAGTGTACTTCTGTCCTGCTGACTGCTCTTGTACTTTGTGTGGAGCATCAGAGGTCACATCTCCAGCCTCAGGATGATGAACACACTCACTCTTCTGCTGGTTGCTCTCTCTCTGCCCTGTGAGTTCTCCTGCTTCTTGCTGGTTCATCTTTTATCAGACAACATGGACTGATGGTCAGTCAGTGAGACCAGAAAACTTCCCAGGTGACTGTCTCACTTTCTTCTGTGGTTCCTCTCTCCTTTCATCTCCTCAGGTTGCACAGGTCAGAGTATGGAGTCCATTCCTTCCAGTTCAGTAGTGACAACGCCTGGTGAGACTCTCAGTCTCTCCTGCAGGGGCTGGCTTCACATTTAGCTGCTGTGTTATGAGCTGGATCAGACAACCTGCAGGAAAAGCACTGGAATGGATAGGAAGCAGCTACTCTGATGCCAGCAGAAACACTTATGCCAGCAGTGTAAGAGGCCGTGCAGAAGTCAGTAGAGATGATAGCAACAGCATGGTGTATCTGAGACTGTCCAACTTAAAGCCAGAGGACTCTGCTGTGTATTACTGTGCCAAACACACAGTGGTTCAAAGAAGCAGAGAGGCTGTACAAAAACTCCACAGACATTTTTTCACAAAGACCTACAGGTGGCAGTCGAAGATAAGACTTGGTACAACACAAACTAAGACACTATGAAAGACACAGCAGATGTTGTGGTTTGTTACATCCTGTTTTTCCAATGTAATTGTTCATAATGTTCCCATTATTGATTTTTAACAGTGCTGAGAATATATTTGGACAATATATCCAGGATATGGATGGTTAAACAAATGCTGCCAAAGAGAATGATAAATACCTCTAATCTGAATATAAATAAAAGTTACAGTTGAATAACTTGAAAAGAATCTGCATCATTAAAAATATATATGATCATGATGTAAAAGAATGATATAACTCACAGTGATGTGATGACAAAACCACTGACTGTATATGTATCTCTATAAACTGTCTGTGTAGAAAACATTATACAAATAGTCTCCTTTCACTCACTGAGACATATGAAACATAGAAATATCTCATTTCATTTCATTTCATTTCTATGCTGCGAATAAAATGGGATTTTCTGTTTATTTGGTTTAACCACTGTGAAAAACGCTTATAATGGTGGGGAAACCAGTGGTTTTTAGAAACTGCATTCACATTTCAAAAAAACTCCACAACATGCTGCATTTTACAGTGGATTCCATTTTGATTATCAAATTATTCCATCCATGTTTTCTGAATCACAAAAATCATATGGCCTTAGAGATGAAGAACAACACCTCCAGTCAGCTGATTTACTATCATCACTACTGTATGTAAATCAGCCTCCTTGTGTGTTGCCTCATAAAGAAGTGAAGTGTGTGTGTGTGTCAGTGAGAGGACAGAAGAGCTCACATCAGTTCAGCTTCAACATCAACCATGTTCTCTGTAGCTCTGATACTGCTGCTGGCAGCTGGATCCTGTGAGGAGCTTTCAGTGGATTCACACTAATAAACACATTAGAAACACTGAATAGTCAGATGAATGATGGAGATAATGTTGATTTGTGTTTCCACAGGTGTGAACAGTATTGATCTCATCCAGCCAGACTCAATGGTTGTGCAGCCTGGACAGTCTTTCACCATCACCTGTCAGGTCTCTGGTTATTCTTTGACTGATAACAGCTATGCAACAGGTTGGATCAGACAGCGTGAAGGAAAACCAATGGACTGGATTTCTAATATGTGGGGTGGAGGAGGCTTTTACCAAAATGCTGCTCTGAAGAACAAGTTCAGCTACAGCAGAGACACTTCTGCCAGCAGAGTGACATTAACAGGACAGAATCTGCAGCCTGAGGACACAGCTGTGTATTACTGTGTGCGTGTGAGTGACACAGTGATACAAGCCACCAACAGACCTGCACAAATACCCAGCAACCATGTGACTCACACTGACATGTCTCAGTGAGAACGAGTCCAGAATTCAACTTCACTCTATTTTGATACAAGTCATCAGCCATCAAAACCTTGCTGCATATTAGTGTTGATATAATGCTCCCTGTATATACTTCACATTAGTGCTGATCATTAATTAACTCCAGTGAGACAGATCACCATGATCAGGTCTTTTCTCTCATTTGTTGACCTGGAGAAGGTCCCAAGGTTTTATCGCCTCCAAACTTGGCTTTTAAATGTTGCCACTGGGATTTTAATACACTCTATCAAAAGTGAACATGTCACACCAGACCCTGCTGCCCTTCAATAGTTACTCATCGTATCTACAACTGATTTAAAGATGTTACTGTTTGTTTTAAAGCCTTTCATGATCAGGATCCTGCTGTTATCTGTGATGTGCTGATTCCAAATTCAAACCTGATCACTGCTTGAGATCTTCAGGCAGAGCCTTTCTAGTTGTTCCAAAATCACCTTTTCAAGAACTTCTTTGTTGAATTTATACATTTATAATGTGCAGTGAGAGATGTGACGTGAGCTAAATTAATTTGATTCCCCGAAATTTGAACAGTCTTTAGATGATAGATTGTGTGCTCTGAAATTTAGTTGTTTAAGAGCTGATTATTAGTTCAATATTATAATAGATCAGAATAATTGGTTTTAAATCAACAGATTAATTCAAAAGAAATGCACAGAAATTCTGTTCTTAATATGGATTTTCATATTATATGAACCAAAAACAATTTTAATTGATAATAATAATAACTTTTATTCATAAACAGTAACCATAGTCACACTATTTGAAATTTCATTGGAGAAAATCAGCTGCCATATAAATACATGTGTTCAGATCTTACAAAGTGACAGTAAATCAAGAATGACAGTAACATCAGGAACATAATGTAAAAACAATTAAAACTGTAAGAGACACAGTGAGATGATTCTTTATGTGAAACAATATAAAAAAAATATTGTCATGCAGGAGAAAGCCACAGCATGAAAATAAATTTTGAGGAGAGTTTGAATAGAGGATATTGTTCATTAAAAAGGAGGAGTCAATGCAAAACTCAGATATCGTCCACCTCTACTTATCTGACTGCAGAGAGGAGGACAGAGAACAGTGGACACACAGTTTAACATGATGGACTATAGGACAGGACTGCTGCTTTTAACTATCTGCTGGGCAGGTGAAGATTTTTGCTGATCTTGAGCTGACATATTTCTTAATTGTGTTACAACTTAATTCATGTTATGTTCTCTTACATTTTGACAGGTGTTGATGGTCAGTCTCTGACAGAATCTGAACCAGTGATTAAAAGGCCTGGAGAATCTCACAGACTGACCTGTACAGCCTCTGGGTTGGACTTTGATGGCTACTACATGGCCTGGGTCAGACAGGCTCCTGGAAAAGGACTGGAGTGGGTTGCCAGTATCAGTGGTGGCAGTGGCAGCATCTACTACTCTCAGTCAGTCAAAGGCCGGTTCACCATCTCCAGAGACAACAGCGTCGATCAAGTGTATCTGCAGATGAACAGCCTGAAGACTGAAGATTCTGCTGTTTATTATTGTGCTTGAGAGCCACAGTGACTAGAGTTGGTTGAGCAGCTGTACAAAAACCTACAGTAACCCCTCTGACTGGGCTGATAAACAACAACTGTCTTTGCTTTGGGCTCAAAGGAAATGACTGCATGTGTTAATTTAGGAGCAGTATCCAGAATCAGGGGCTGAAGGTGCAGACTCTGAACCAAGGCACAATGAATGCACTAAAACACTGAATATGATACTAAGATAGGGAGAAAAGAATAAACCTGATCATGAGACACCACTTTGATCCAACCGTAATTCTAAAACTGGAACAGCAGGACTTCTGAACACTTCACCCAGAGTCCCACAGGCCACTCTTTATCTGATATTGTATCAAACGTAAAAAGACAAAAACAAAACAATAAATAAACATTATAGATCATTGCAGTGAAATAATTGTGTCACCATACAGACTGGAAGAAGACTCAAACAGGTCAGATCTCCTCTCTCTCAGCAGACAGTGACAGAATACAACATCCACAGAGTTCAGACTATTAAACAGACCTAATGAACAAAACGTCATGTGTCTCCATGCTGAGTCCCTCTTTCAAAACTCTAGAGGGCAGTCTAGGACTGACTGAGTTTGACTCATTGACTCATACTGATCATATGATTCAAACACATGCACTAACAGTAAGGTAAATAAAGAACAGAGGTGATTTGAATGCTCTTATCTGACATTAACACATCTACTGATGATGGCATATTCCACTGCAGCCAACATCAGTATAGAAGAGAGTTAGATAGGCTTGATTTTCCCTGAATACAAGATGTATATTACATGTTTTAATAATTTACTTTTGTGTATTGTGATGCCCAGAGAGGATGGGGCGAAATGTGCCCTGTTACCATGTAATGGGATGGAAAAACATCTAATAACTTCATTATAACTTAAACAGTAGCTCTGCCTCTTCACAAATACAAAACAAACAATGTAAATAACTTTTTGTTATTAACCCAAAAGCTCTTCATTGCACCATTAGTTAAAGATTGTAGATGTCCCGTTATCTTCCATTGAGCAGAAATTAGTTGCCAGGATATTAATATTTTACAGTTTCCTGTGTCGTTCTTGTAGAGATACTCTACTTATGGAAATGTATGTGTGTCACATGTTCCCTGTTTAAACCCACAGAGGGAGGTCTATGCAAACTCTTCCTCTCTTATAAACACACCATCAGCAACTTGTGGCAGATCACTGGGACAGTTTGATATATTTCTGAAACACTCAGATCAGAAAGCACTGAACTACAGTGTTTATCACAGAATGGAAAATACAGTTATCTGGAGTTTATTATTTGTAGTTACTATTCATGGTGAAAACTTAAATCTGCTTTATTGATTTTATAAATGTGCAACCTGTGATTATACAAGTTTGATTGATAATGATTGTTTCTTTACTTACAGGAGTTTGGAGTGAGATCAAACTGGACCAGTCTTCCTCTGAGGTGAAAAGACCTGGAGAGACAGTGAAGATGTCATGTATCATTTCTGGTTATGACATGACAGACTATAATATTCACTGGATACGACAGAGGCCAGGGAATGCTCTGGAGTGGATTGGGTGGATGAGCACAGGCACAAACTCTGCTATCTATGGCAGCTCCTTTCAAAGCCGTTTCATCATGACTGAAGATGTGCCCCGCCACTCAGTACCTCGAGGTCAAGAGCCTGACAGCAGAAGATTCTGCTGTTTACTTCTGTGCTCGAGAAAGCACAGTGACTGAAGACAGTGGAACAGCTGCACAAAAACCTCCACAGACAACAAACAGCAATGTGATCTTAATGACATCAGAGTTTCTCACCACCTGCAAAAGCACTTTGATATATCCACATTAGATTTCTGTATGTTTTAACATTTGATAACAGAGTGAACTTGGCCAGTTCAGGAGATAATTAGAAAAGTGAAATGTCCACAGTCCCATACATATTCAAACACTGGCTGATTGGATAATGTGATAATAAAGCAATTTAGTAGATGATGGATAACACTGCTTTTTATTTCTCTCACTGTAAATGCTGTCATGTGCTGCACATTATGCTCAAAGTGACTAATGAGAAACAGAGCCTTGATACCAAGATGAATTATAAGCTCACAAATGTGATTAAACCAGGTGTGTTCATGTGTCAGATGTCTGAACTCAGATTAACATTTGTGTATTATTATAATAACTGTGGTTGTGCTGTTAATACTGATAGTTAAAACACATTTGAATGTTAAAACAGGTGACTGAGGGTCAGTGTCAAGTTTCTCTCTCCTCTGTCACTAAAAGGAGACACTCAGATCTGCTGTTCTCATTGATCTTAACTGACTGACAATCAAACCCTGGACTGACTTACAATTTCATACTCACACCCTTTGTGAGCTCACTTCACCACAGCACAAACAGAGCTGGATCAGCAGTGACTGCAGCTTCATGTGTTCATTAAGCTGAAGTTCACCATCTCACCATTTCAAAGAGATTTTAAGACAAACATCCAGAAGACAAGAGATGCAAGGAGGAGACATGAATACACCTGTGTCTCCTCACTGAGCTCCTCCAGCAGTTTCCCCTCGACTTGCTGCTCGTCTCCTGAGTGCATCTAATAGACTGTCTGACTAATTGGCACATCCATAGCTTAGAGAAGACATGAAAACCTGTCTTTCCTGTTCTATGAAAAGAGAGAGGCAATAATATTTGCCAAAGACAAACTGAACACCATTCAACAGTGTGCAGTGATAGGGTGCAAGTAATGTATTTGTAATTGTACCATGACAAAGTGTCATCTGCCTCTTCAAAATGTATGACCAGAATCCATTAAGATAAATATTCTGATTTCCCCGTTGAAAAAAATACATATTAGAAAAGTTTCTCAATTGAATATACTGCCAGAAAAATACATCTTGTCCGTCTCAGTTCCCCCAAAGATCACCCCCTCAATAATAAAAAAACACAAGTAAAGCACATCAAAACAACGTTTGATCACAGAAATTGACTGAATCTGAAGATAAATAGAAACCTGAAATGTTCACAATCCAAAACATGTTGAAAACAGTGATTAATGTTAAGTTCATGTTCACACTAAAGCCGTTTTGTGGCCATTTAAGTTTTTTTTCTGTTTAAACCTGCAAACCAGAAGCATCAGTACTATATATTCAGGCATGCATTTTGTACCATGAAACAAAATTAACACTTGAATATTTTCTGTAAATGCAGGACATTTGGAAAATGTTACATGTCAGTGGGTAATGAATTAAATGATCACAAGTGATTTGTTGTCACTCTGCAGTTATAATAACACTGAACAGACTCTTTTATTGGCTCCAATCAGACCAACATTGATGCTTCATATGTTTGATTCTATGCAAACTCAGTGAGCTTCCTTGTTACTCAGCTATAAAAACATCACATCAGGCTGTCAGTGGAGTTCACAGCACGTCAGTTTCAACATAAACCATGTTCTCTGTAGCTCTGCTGCTGCTGTTGGCAGCTGGATGTGAGTCTCTCTGGATTTGTCAAAGTCAACAGTTCGTCTTTTGTTAATTCGATCATTTGTTACAAACTATTTTCTCTTTTTAACAGGTGTGAAGTGTGAACAGTTGACACAGCCAGCCTCTGTGACTGTGCAGCCAGGTCAACGTCTGACCATCACCTGTCAGGTCTCTTATTCTGTGGACAGCTATTGGACACATTGGATCAGACAGCCTGCAGGGAAAGGACTGGAGTGGATTGGACGAGCAGCTGCTGGATCCACCTCAACTTACAAAGATTCACTGAAGAACAAGTTCAGTATCAGCTTAGACTCTTCCACGAAAACAGTGACTCTAAACGGACAGAATGTGCAGCCTGAAGACACTGCTGTGTATTACTGTGCCAGAGACACACACAGTGACACAAAGCATCAGTAGACCTGAACAAAAACCCCTCAGTGCCTGAACACTTGTAACATGAAGCCACCAGAGGAGGAGCCCTCAGACCACTAATGATTTCAACACATGTTACAGTAAAAAGGGAAGCAGGCTTTAGCTTGTATAAATGGTTCTTAAATAAATCTAATAGCAGCTGTCTTCCTCAGTTTAAATACTCTAACATTACTACAACTGATACATCACTGTATATATTTAAGAGATAGATAGATATTCCTCACCATTACTTACATGCTGCATTAAGAAATGCACTGCAGTATGTCAGGTTACATGCTGCAACATTCTTTCATGGATGTGCATCATTAACCACATTTTCAGCATATTCCTTCTTTGTTTTACACCAGTGTTTGTTGGATTATTGTTGGTAATGAATCAGTGGCACAGTGAAGGTTGACAATAAACAGTCACATCTTGCTGCACATGTTGCTGCAAATTGAAACTGCATGTCACAGAAACATGCCAAGTTTCAACTAGAAAATGGATGGTGGAAAATGTCCCATCATTTAGTGTAGTCTAGTGGTGATGACATGCAACTGCCAGACATATCAATGATTTCCCACAGTTATATGACTATTTCTCTGCAGCTTTGCAACACTGTGATCCTTTACATGGATACATTCATCCCTACAGACACCAGACGACATATGATGTTATAGCAGCTTCTGGTAGATACGTTAAACCTGACAGAAAAAAAGACACCTGTCTGTAATTAGTGTGCTGGCAAAATATTTAGTACATGAGCTAAAAACTCTCACCATTGTAGAGTCTTTTCAGAGCTCCTTTTTACATCAGAATATAGTTTGATATTTTCTTTTGAGGCACTTCTTTTGAATCGTGATCTCTGTCTTTGTGTCTTGTTCAGCCACTAATGATGTCAAAATAAAAAAGCACTGTGAGGAGGAGTCCATGCAAATCTTCATCTCCTCCATCTTTATTTATCTCACTGCAGACTGAAGAAGAGATACCAAACCACTGACCAGACATACAACACATTTCCACCATGACTTCAGCTACATGTATAATGTTTATGATGCTATCATGGATTTCTGGTGAATACATACTTCTGCACTCCTCCTGTTCTTTGAAAAGGTTCATCTTTCAGCTCTGTGATGATAACACTACTTTTCTCTCCAGGTGTCTGAACCAGTGGGAAAGCACCCTGGAGAATCCCACAAACTCACCTGTACATATGCAGGAATATCAGATGATGATGCTGATATCGCCTGGATCAGACAAGCTGAAGGAAAATAACTGAAGTGGGTTGCCTTCATTTCTGCTCCGAGTGGAATTAATAAATATTATTCCACATCAGTCAAGAATCGCTTCACCATTTCCAGAGACAACAACATGGACCAGGTGTATCTGCAGATGAACAGCTTGACAGCTGAAGATTCTGCTGTTTATTATTGTGCTCGAGAGCCACAGTGACACAGGAAGCCACAGAGCTGTACAAAAACTCAACATGTCAAACTAAGTCAATACTAGGCGTTCTGCTTTTCACTTTCACAGAATCAGCTTCAGTTCAACATCTTCAACACACTCAGAGAAACACAGTCTCAATAAAACCTCCTCATTCAGACAATTTTTATTGCAGCTCTGTGTTCTCCAATATGTAGTGAGACTGGGAACGTTAAATATTCATTAAATATTAACATTATTAATTTAATGAATACAAATTATTTCACATGTCAAAACAAAGGTCCATAACTCACAGCTCTGACTACATGTGACAGGACAGTTCATCCTTCTTTATAGCCTGTCAGTGTCCTTCTCTATGCAAAGTGAACTTCCTCACAGTCTGCTATAAAGACTTGATATCATGCTGTCAGCTGCAGCAGAAGAAGAGAAGCTCCCATCAGATCACCTTCAATACCAACCATGTTCTCTGTAGCTCTGCTGCTGCTGCTGCTGCTGGCTGCTGGATCCTGTGAGTCTCACTGAGGCAGAGACACTGACAGTATGATCACAGCACACTGACTGTTCACTCTTATTACACTCATTCAATATTCAACATGTTGTCCTCCACAGCTGTGAAGTGTGAACAGTTGACACAGCCAGCCTCTGTGACTGTGCAGCCAGGTCAACGTCTGACCATCACCTGTCAGGTCTCTTATAGTCTCAGCAGCTATGATACAAATTGGATCAGACAGCCTGCAGGGAAAGGACTGGAGTGGATTGGAGCAGCACGTGTTGGATACACCTCAGTTTATAAAGATACACTGAAGAACAAGTTCAGTATCAGCTCAGACTCTTCCAGCAACACAGCGACTCTAAACGGACAGAATGTGCAGCCTGAAGACACTGCTGTGTATTACTGTGCCAGAGACACACAGTGACACAAAGCATCAGTAGACCTGAACAAAAACCCCTCAGTGCCTGAACACTTGTAACATGAAGCCACCAGAGGAGGAGCCCTCAGACCACTAATGATTTCAACACCAGCTCACTGTTACAGTACAGAGAGAAACAGTCTAAGGATTTAAGAGGAAAGTTGATTTAATAGCAGCTGTTTTCATCAGTTTAAAACTTGTACTTGATAATCACTGATACATCAATGTATTTATCATGACAAAAACTAATATGCACTTTTATAAATTGTCAAACAATACATTTTTCAAGTACTGAATAAATGCAGCTGAATTGTTATCCAGGCATAAGTGATTCTTTTTGGTCTAATAAAAGTGTGCATTAGATTTTTCACAAGACAGATCCAGCCTTTAGCTGCAGACCAAAACACAACTGAAACATGTAGGATGTCAGTTTCCCTGAACAAAACAAAATCTTAACTTAAAAAAGGTAAAGAGACATGAGATATTGTTTGCTCAACCTCGAATGAAGCCTACATGGTGATTTTCATACTTTATGAGGAAACTAATTTTACAAAAATATATGATATTTTTTTTCATTAATTTATTTTATCACCAGTAGCAATATTCCCTGATTAGTAAGTCACACTGAACAAAAGCATCTGCCATGTTAAATAAATGTGTTGAAATGTTACAAAATGACTCACGTAAAACAGGGACAATAACAGAACAAACTGTTCATTAAAAAGGAGTCAATGCAAAACTCAGATATCTTTCACCTCTACTTATCTGACTGCAGAGAGGAGGACAGAGAACAGTGGACACACAGTTTAACATGATGGACTATAGGACAGGACTGCTGCTTTTAACTATCTGCTGGGCAGGTGAAGATTTACCTCATCTGAGCTGACACAGTTCTCATTTATGTTTCTGACATTTCATGGTTTTCTTTGCTCTCTTAACAGGTGCTGATGGTCAGACTCTGACAGAATCTGAACCAGTCATTAAAAGGCCTGGAGAATCTCACAGACTGACCTGTACAGCCTCTGGGTTCACATTCAGCAGCTACAGTATGACCTGGGTCAGACAGACTCCTGGAAAAGGACTGGAGTGGTTGCTTATATTTACAGTGGTGGCAGCACATATTACTCTGTCAGTTCAAGGCCGGTTCACCATCTCCAGAGACAACAGCAGACAGCAGGTGATCTGCAGATGAACAGTCTGAAGACTGAAGATTCTGCTGTTTATTATTGTGCTCGAGACACACAGTGACTGGAGTTGGTTGAGTAGCTGTACAAAAACCTACATTGCTCATTCTCAAGGGCTGGTGAAGCTTAAGCATGTATTATTTTCATGACATTAAATTGTTTGTTTTATGGTTGCTAAGTTGTTATAAATTCTATAATTTCCTTACATGTATGTTATAAAAATAAATCATTAATACTCAAACCCTGGACTGAACTACAATTTATACATACACCCTTTGTGAGCTCACTTCACCACAGCACAAACAGAGCTGGATCAGCAGTGACTGCAGCTTCATGTGCTCATTTAGTCGCAGTTCACCATCTCAACATCATCAAGAGATTTCAAGATAACCAGCTGAAAGACTGAAGGAGCTGCTGTTTATTCTGGTGCTTGAGACGTTGTGATGAAGCTGAACAATAAGTGATACTGCAACAACACAAACTCTCATTTCCTGGAGGAAACACTGCAGCATTATGTTGATGTGTTTTCTCTCTTCCCTCACTTGCATCTCTTCCTTGCATCTTAGCTCCACCAAGGGAATATGACAAGAGAAATGCAAAGACAAGACACATATACACCTGTGTTTCCTCCATCTAAGCTCCTCCTCTATACTTGCTGCTCATCTCCTTGAGGTGAATTTAATTGACTAGTTGACTATCCCACACATCCCCAGAAAAGACGAGAAAACATTATTTTCATCTTTTATCTCAAAAATCAAATTTTCTAAATTTATTCAAAGACAAATATATCTGAATTTGCTCTTGTATCCTACACAGAAAGAAAGCAACTCCACTGGCAAATGAACAAAAAAATAATGATGTAATCCTGTGACAGAGTGCCAGTTGAGGAGCCACTCCCTCTCCATGATATCCTGATGCAAATCTTCAGTGTGTGCAGTGTACTTCTGTCCTGCTGACTGCTCTTGTACTTTGTGTGGAGCATCAGAGGTCACATCTCCAGCCTCAGGATGATGAACACACTCACTCTTCTGCTGGTTGCTCTCTCTCGCCCTGTGAGTTCTCTGCTTCTTTGCTGGTTCATCTTTTATCAACAACATGGACTGATGGTCAGTCAGTGAGACCAGAAAACTTCCCAGGTGACTGTCTCACTTTCTTCTGTGGTTCCTCTCTCCTTTCATCTCCTCAGGTTGCACAGGTCAGAGTATGGAGTCCATTCCTTCCAGTTCAGTAGTGGCAAAGCCTGGTGAGACTCTCAGTCTCTCCTGCAGGGGATCTGGCTTCACATTTAGCTGCTGTGTTATGAGCTGGATCAGACAACCTGCAGGAAAAGGACTGGGATGGATAGGAAGCAGCTACTCTGATGCCAGCAAAAACACTTATGCCAGCAGTGTAAGAGGCCGTGCAGAAGTCAGTAGAGATGATAGCAACAGCATGGTGTATCTGAAACTGTCCAACTTAAAGCCAGAGGACTCTGCTGTGTATTACTGTGCCAAACACACAGTGGTTCAAAGAAGCAGAGAGGCTGTACAAAAACTCCACAGACATTTTTTTTCACAAAGACCTACAGGTGGCAGTCGAAGATAAGACTTGGTACAACACAAACTAAGACACTATGAAAGACACAGCAGATGTTGTGGTTTGTTACATCCTGTTTTTCAATGTAATTGTTAATAATGTTCCCATTATTGATTTTTAACAGTGCTGAGAATATATTTGGACAATATATCCAGGATATGGATGGTTAAACAAATGCTGCCAAAGAGAATGATAAATACCTCTAATCTGAATATAAATAAAAGTTACAGTTGAATAACTTGAAAAGAAAAAATGATATAACTCACAGTGATGTGATGACAAAACCATGACTGTATATGTATCTCTATAAACTGTCTGTGTACAAAACATTATACAAATGTTCTCCTTTCACTCACTGAGACTATGAAACATAGAAATATTTCATTTCTATGCTGCGAATAAAATGGGATGTTCTGTTTGTTTGGCTTAACCACTGTGAAAAATGCTTATAATGGTGGGAAACCAGTGATTTTTAGAAACTGCATTCACATTTCAAAAAAACTCCACAACATGCTGTGTTTTACAGTGGATTCCATTTTGATTATCAAATTATTCCATCCATGTTTTCTGAATCACAAAAATCATATGGCCTTAGAGATGAAGAACAACACCTCCAGTCAGCTGATTTACTATCATCACTACTGTATGTAAATCAGCCTCCTTGTGTGTTGCCTCATAAAGAAGTGAAGTGTGTGTGTGTGTGTCAGTGAGAGGACAGAAGAGCTCACATCAGTTCAGCTTCAACATCAACCATGTTCTCTGTAGCTCTGATACTGCTGCTGGCAGCTGGATCCTGTGAGGAGCTTTCAGTGGATTCACACTAATAAACACATTAGAAACACTGAATAGTCAGATGAATGATGGAGATAATGTTGATTTGTGTTTCCACAGGTGTGAACAGTATTGATCTCATCCAGCCAGACTCAATGGTTGTGCAGCCTGGACAGTCTTTCACCATCACCTGTCAGGTCTCTGGTTATTCTTTGACTGATAACAGCTATGCAACAGGTTGGATCAGACAGCGTGAAGGAAAACCAATGGACTGGATTATACATCGATGGGGTGGAGGAAGCGTTTACCAAAATAATGCTCTGAAGAACAAGTTCCTTTACCACACACGCGCTTCTACAAGCTCAGTGACATTAACAGGACGGAATCTGCAGCCTGAGGACACAGCTGTGTATTACTGTGTGCGTGTAATAGCCAGCTGTGCTTGGTGTGTGCACAGTGTTACAAACCACCAACAGACCTGCACAAATACCCAGCAACCAAGTCCTGAAAACTGAGGAATACTATTTGTAAACATAAAAGAAACCACAGTAAAGAAAACTAGCTCAAGAACTAAAGTTTATACTTTGTATAGTGATTTTTTTTTATATTCAAATTGTATTAATATAATAATCAAAGAATTATTATTGTGTCTGCAGAGAAATATCCAGAAAAGATGTGAGACAATACTGACAGTTTGTTTCAATAAAGGAATGTGTATATATGTGACACAACCACACAGATGAAGGTAATCAGTGTTGATTAACACAAAAAGTAACTCAGAAATGTAAAAACTACCCAAGTTTTCACTTTAGTTAAAGAATATATTTTACTGCAGTTTGTGAAACATTTCAGTTCCTGAGCAGCTGTTTTCCAACAACTAAAATCATCCATTTCACTAATCGCTTATCCTCTGGAGGGTCGCGGGGGACTGGAGCCTATTCCAGCTTGCACTGGGCAAGAGGCCAGGTACACTCTGAACAGGTCACCAGACTATCACTGGGCTGACACATAGATCCAGACAACCATTCACACTCACATTCACAACTACAAGAAATATAGAGTCTCCAATTAACCTATCCCAAAACCTGCATGTCTTTAGACTGTGGGAGGAAGCCGGAGTACCCAGAGAACACCCACGCTAACACGGGGAGAACATGCAAACTACACAAAGAAGGGTCCCCCAACCCTGGGTTTGAACCAGGAACCTTCTTGCTGTGAGGTGACAGTTGCATGTAAATGCTGAAATATGGATCATATGTGAATGGGAGGTGATTTGTTGTTGTTCTCACTCAGTGGAGTTCACAGCACGTCAGTTTCAACATAAACCATGTTCTCTGTAGCTCTGCTGCTGCTGTTGGTGGCAGCTGGATGTGAGTCTCTCTGGATTTGTCAAAGTCAACAGTTCCTCTTGCAAAGGCCACCTGCAAAAGCACTTTGATATATCCACATTAGATTTCTGTATATTTTAACATTTGATAACAGAGTGAACTTGGCTAGTTCAGGAGAGAATTAGAAAAGTGAAATGTCCACAGTCCCATACGTATTCAAACACTGGCTGATTGGATGATGTGATAATAAAGAAATTTAGTAGATGATGGATAACACTGCTTTTTATTTCTCTCACTGTAAATGCTGTCATGTGCTGCACATTATGCTCAAAGTGACTAATGAGAAACAGAGCCTTGATACCAAGATGAATTATAAGCTCACAAATGTGATTAAACCAGGTGTGTTCATGTGTCAGATGTCTGAACTCAGATTGACATTTGTGTATTATTATAATAACTGTGGTTGTGTTGTTAATACTGATAGACTTTAACACAAATTAAAACACATGTGAATATTAAAACAGGTGACTGAGGGTTGACTGTCGGATATTAATTCATTAATTCAGTTTCATTAAAGTCCAGCTGTTTCCTCCCTGTGAGGAGGAGTCAATGCAAAACTCAGATATCTTCCACCTCTACTTATCTGACTGCAGAGAGGAGGACAGAGAACAGTGGACACACAGTTTAACATGATGGACTATAGGACAGGACTGCTGCTTTTAACTATCTGCTGGGCAGGTGAAGATTTTTACCTATTCTTGACTTGACACAGTTGAAGACTCTCAGTGATCTTGTATTTTTGACATAGCTCTTAATTGTGTACAAACTAAATTCATATGATTTTTATAATTATCTTGACAGGTGTTGATGGTCAGACTCTGACAGAATCTGAACCAGTGATTAAAAGGCCTGGAGAATCTCACAGACTGACCTGTACAGCCTCTGGATTAGACATCAGTGGCTACTTTATGCACTGGGTCAGACAGGCTCCTGGAAAAGGACTGGAGTGGATTGCCTGGATTGATGACGGCAGTGGCAGCTACAGCTCCTACTCTCAGTCAGTTCGAGGCCGGTTCACCATCTCCAAAGACAACAACAGACAGCAGGTGTATCTGCAGATGAACAGTCTGAAGACTGAAGATTCTGCTGTTTATTACTGTGCTGCAGGTCCACAGTGACTGCAGCTGGCTGAGCAGCTGTACAAAAACCTACAGTGTTCATTGCTCGGCGAATAGACCCAATAATAAACTTAATGCTTTTAATGAGCACATAATTTCAACTTCATTATGAAAATGGATAACAACTTTTCCCTGTGAAAACCACAATTATTATGACACAGCAATAAAGTAGCTTTTAAAATGTTACAATGATCACTTCCTCATCAGGCAAAGACAACAGTCTGCTAAGATTATTGACTCCTGCTGCTTTTATACACTGGAAACAGTGACAGCTGAAACACTTTCTCCTCAACAAGTCGTGTCAGTTTGATTCAACACATTTTGAATAGTCAAGTTTTTTTCATCTGTCGGTGTCAGTTCACCTTGGCAGACAGTAAGTAGAGCTCAAGAACAACTGCAGGACACCTGAAGGGACAGCGGGAGACGTGTGGAGTGTGCATCATCGAGCAGTGTGCAAAGATATGGGCAACACAGGTGAAAAAGAAAATGTGGAGCCTCAAAATCATGTAGCCTCAATTATTGAAGTGCAAATGAGTAACTGTTGAAAGTGTGGTCAGTTTGTAACTTCTTTATGTTTTTGAAGCCACAGAGCTGTGCACAAACCACAGATGTCCCTGTAACAGTCACTGATAGAAACCATCCTTAATCTACATTATGCAAAAGTATTTTTAAAATCCCTCATAAATTGGAATTTATTAATAATATTTTTTCCATCTAATGTTCCAGTTACAGTGCACTGTGAAATGCAACAACAAGTTGGTTCACATGAAGTCTAATTTTATCAGTAGTACAGTCACAAAAATAAACCCAAACTTCCAATTCTTTGTTCTCTTTTGACACAACACACCCTACATTAGCTGCATGTGAAAAAATGTGTTATACATTTGTTACGTATGTTTTTTAATTTTAATATTAATCCTCAGGCACCTTCTCTGGAATCTGAGTGATCTCTGTCTTGATTGTCTTGTGCAATATGAAAAAAAAAAAGCACTGTGAGGAGTCCATGCAAATCTTCATCTCCTCCATCTTTATTTATCTCACTGCAGACTGAAGAAGAGAGACCAAACCACTGACCAGACATACAACACATTTCCACCATGACTTCAGCTACATGTATAATGTTTATGATGCTATCATGGATTTCTGGTGAATACATACTTCTGCACTCCTCCTGTTCTTTGAAAAGGTTCATATTTCAGCTCTGTGATGATAACACTACTTTTCTCTCCAGGTGTTTGCAGTCAGACTCTGACTGAGTCTGAACCAGTGGGAAAGCGCCCTGGAGAATCCCACAAACTCACCTGTACATATGCAGGAATATCAGATGATGATGCTGTTATCGCCTGGATCAGACAAGCTGAAGGAAAAGGACTGGAGTGGGTTGCCTACATTTCTGCTCCGAGTGGAAGCAATAAATATTATTCCACGTCAGTCAAGAATCGCTTCACCATTTCCAGAGACAACAACATGGACCAGGTGTATCTGCAGATGAACAGCTTGACGGCTGAAGATTCTGCTGTTTATTATTGTGCTCGAGAGCCACAGTGACACAGGAAGCCACAGAGCTGTACAAAAACTCAACATGTCAACTAAGTCAATACTAGGCGTTCTGCTTTTCACTTTCACAGAATCAGCTTCAGTTCAACATCTTCAACACACTCAGAGAAACACAGTCTCAATAAAACCTCCTCATTCAGACAATTTTATTGCAGCTCTGGTGTTCTCCAATATGTAGTTGAGACTGGGAACATTAAATATTCCTTTCACCAAAGTGTAACTGTCACTCTGAATTGTTCAAAGGTTTGTTAAGAATAAAATCGTTAAACCTTTATTTATTAATTTGATAAATAGATTTTTTTTCACATGTCAAATGAAAGATTCATAACATCTAGTCATCTCTGACTACATGTGACAGGACAGTTCATCCTTCTTTTATAGCCTGTCAGTGTCCTTCTCTATGCAAAGTGAACTTCCTCACAGTCTGCTATAAAGACTTGATATCATGCTGTCAGCTGCAGCAGAAGAAGAGAAGCTCCCATCAGATCACCTTCAATACCAACCATGTTCTCGTAGCTCTGCTGCTGCTGCTGGCTGCTGGATCCTGTGAGTCTCACTGAGGCAGAGACACTGACAGTATGATCACAGCACACTGACTGTTCACTCTTATTACACTCATTCAATATTCAACATGTTTTCCTCCACAGGTGTGAAGTGTCAACAGTTGACACAGCCAGCCTCTGTGACTGTGCAGCCAGGTCAACGTCTGACCATCACCTGTCAAGTCTCTTATTCTGTGGGCAGCTATCGAACACATTGGATCAGACAGCCTGCAGGGAAAGGACTGGAGTGGATTGGAAGCGCATATGCTGGATACACCACATATTACAAAGATTCACTGAAGAACAAGTTCAGTATCAGCTTAGACTCTTCCAGCAACACAGTGACTCTAAACGTACAGAATGTGCAGCCTGAAGACACTGCTGTGTATTACTGTGCCAGAGACACACAGTGACACAAAGCATCAGTAGACCTGAACAAAAACCCCTCAGTGCCTGAACACTTGTAACATGAAGCCACCAGAGGAGGAGCCCTCAGACCACTAATGATTTCAACACCAGCTCACTGTTACAGGCAGTTTCAAACAGCACATTGAATGTAATTTCACAATGAAAATGTAATTACCTAATACACACACACATTCATTTATTAAACAAATTAATGCAAATAAATGGAGCTGAATTTTCGTCAGGAATTGAAGAGTGTGTTTGTTTCCCTTGCCTTAATTATCCTTGGCAAGTGCAATTTACTGACCCTTGAAGCTGATAACTTAATGTTTTTTATGATCATTTCTGATGATTTTGAAACTGTTGTTTGTAATTAAATTAAAAGATATTCCATTTCCATAAACTGTAAGCAGAAAAAAATCAACATAACAATTACAGTGTATTCTATGTGGTCTTTTGTCTATGTGTGGAGATTGGCCCAGGCTGATGTTAGATTCTCAATCTGACTTGTTATCATAGTCAGGTCCTGTGGATCAATGGTGTGTTGAGTTATATGTTAATGCTGATTGTTAATATGAAATTTAAATTGACATTTTACACAATTAAAATCCTCCTGGACATCCACCTGTAACAAACTGAGATTCTTGTCCATTTCAGTTCTCTTTCTTGTGAGGAGGAGTCAATGCAAAACTCAGATATCTTCCACCTCTACTTATCTGACTGCAGAGAGGAGGACAGAGAACAGTGGACACACAGTTTTTAACATGATGGACTATAGGACAGGACTGCTGCTTTTAACTATCTGCTGGGCAGGTGAAGATTTTACCTCACCTTGAGCTGACATAGTTCTTAATTGTGTGACTGACATATTTCACACTTTTGTTTTGTCTTGACAGGTGCTGATGGTCAGACTCTGACAGAATCTGAACCAGTGACTAAAAGGCCTGGAGAATCTCACAGACTGACCTGTACAGCCTCTGGGTTCACATTCAGCAGCTACGCTATGGCCTGGGTCAGACAGGCTCCTGGAAAAGGACTGGAGTGGATGGCTTATATCAGCTATAACAGTGGCAGCATCTACTACTCTCAGTCAGTTCGAGGCCGGTTCACCATCTCCAGAGACAACAGCAGACAGCAGGTGTATCTGCAGATGAACAGTCTGAAGACTGAAGATTCTGCTGTTTATTATTGTGCTCGACACACACAGTGACTGGAGTTGGTTGAGCAGCTGTACAAAAACCTGCAGTAACCCCTCTAACTGGGCTGATAAACAACAACTGTCTTTGCTTTGGGCTCAAAGGAAATGACTGCATGTGCTAATTTAGGAGCAGTATACAGAATCAGGGGCTGAAGGTGCAGACTCTGACCAAGGCACAATGAATGCACTAAAACACTGAATATGATGCTAAGATAGGGAGAAAAGAATAAACCTGATCATGAGACACCACTTTGATCCAACAGTAATTATAAAACTGGAACAGCAGGACTTCTGAACACTTCACCCAGAGTCCCACAGGCCACTCTTTATCTGATATTGTACCAAATGTAAAAAGACAAAAACAAAACAATAAATAACATTATAGATCATTGCAGTGAAATAATTGTGTCACCATACAGACTGGAAGAAGACTCAAACAGGTCAGATCTCCTCTCTCTCAGCAGACAGTGACAGAATACAACATCCACAGAGTTCAGACTATTAAACAGACCTAATGAACAAAACGTCATGTGTCTCCATGCTGAGTCCCTCTTTCAAAACTCTAGTTAACACATCTACTGATAATGGCATATTTGCTCAAATCAAACCCTAGTTCCCACTTTCATCTCATCTAATTATGTGTCAGATCACTGGGACAGTTTGATATATTTCTGAAACACTCAGATCAGAAAACACTGAACTACAGTGTTTATCACAGAATAGAAAATACAGTTATCTGGAGTTTATTATTTGTAGTTACTATTCATGGTGAGAAACTTAAATCTTGTTTGATGCTTTTAAAAATGTGCAACCTGTGATTATTACAGTTTGATTGATAATGATTATTTCTTTCCTTACAGGAGTTTGGAGCGAGATCAAACTGGACCAGTCTTCCTCTGAGGTGAAAAGACCTGGAGAGACAGTGAAGATGTCATGTATCATTTCTGGTTATAGCATGACAAGTTATGGTATTAACTGGATATGACAGAGGCCAGGGAATGCTTTGGAGTGGATTGGTTTTATAAACACAGAAACAAACAATAAGGGCTATGCCAGCTCCTTTCAAAGCCGTTTCAGTTTTACTCAAGATGTGTCCAGCAGCACTCAGTACCTTGAGGTCAAGAGCCTGACAGCAGAAGATTCTGCTGTTTATTTCTGTGCTCGATAAAGCTCAGTGACTGAAGACAGTGAAACAGCTGCACAAAAACCTCCACAGCACTGATATCAAAATAACATCTGGCTTTTCCAATCAGTAGTGTATTAGCGTGTGTATAAATGTCTGCATTTATATAGTTACATAAGTAAAATCATCTGTGCCTGTTTGCCATTTGATATGCACAAGACAATTAGACATTTAAAAGTAAACTAGAATTAGCACCCAGTTGCATGCCTTCACACATCAGTCAGGTTTATCCTATACTTCACATCCAGTATCAAGGTGGACACCCAAGATCAGTGTCACCGCTTCAGTATCTGACCAAATGTCTTCCCTTCTGTTCCTGCGATATGATGTTGAGTAATGGCCAGAGAGGTGTTTTTGCAGAGCATTATGATGTCACAGTGATGTTGACCTCTGAGATTTTGGACATAAAATGTTATCATTTCATCCTTATATCCGATTAGACATTTGTGTGATGTTTTGTCATGACTTACTGTATGTGAGAACTCATGTGTTGTGAGGTCTCATTGACCTTGACCTTTGACCTCTGACCACCAAATTCTGATCAGTTCATTGTTTAGTCAAAGAGGACATGTATGCCGAATTTGAAGAAATTCCCCCAAGGTGGTCTTGAGATATCGCCTTGACAAATATGAGATAAAAGAGGTCACATTTATCTTGACCTTTGACCTATGGCCACCAAAATCTAATCAGTTCACAGTTGAGGCCAAGTGATTTTTTTTTTGATTTTTTTTTTATCAAAATTAAAAGAATTCCCTCAAGGCGTTGTAAAGTGTACATAGATTTAAAAGTTTACATTATAGTGTGACAATAATATATTTGTAATTAAGCCTTAAAAACTTTCATCTGCTTCTCCAAATATTCAACACAAGAGTTCAAGAAAATAAACATTGTGATTTCCACTGAAACAATAGTACATATCAAATATTTCTCAGTTGAATATACTGTCAGCAAAATACATCTTGTCTGTCCCTGTAGTATTCAACTATCATAGTTTACAATACAAACAGTGACCAGGTGTTTGGTGTTTTGACATTTCCCCCTGCTCTTGTTGAAATCTCAACTGATGTGAAAGTACATCTGCTTTCCATGTTGTCTTTTCACACCTGCAGAGGGAGGTCCATGCAAACACTTCCCTCCTTATAATCACATCATTAACAGCTCTCAGATCATTTATGACACAACAACTGGGACACTTTATAAACCCTCAAAAGATTCACATCACAAAGCACTGGATTACAGTGTTTATCACAGAATGGAAAACATGATTTGCTGGAGTTTATTCTTCATAGTTACTTTTCATGGTGAGAAGAATTTCTGCTTTAACTCGCTAAAGACATTTAAAAATATCGAATCTGTGGTATATAAATGTGATGATGATCACAATGTCTTTACTTACAGGAGTTTGGAGTGACATCAAACTGGACCAGTCTTCCTCTGAGGTGAAAAGACCTGGAGAGACAGTGAAGATGTCATGTGTCATTTCTGGTTTTGACATGACACGGTACTATATACACTGGATACGACAGAGGCCAGGGGAAGGTTTGGAGTGGATTGGGAGGATGAATGCAGGTTCAAACTCTGCTCGCTATGGCAGCTCCTTTCAAAGCCGTTTCATCATGACTGAAGATGTGCCCAGCAGCACTCAGTACCTCGAGGTCAAGAGCCTGACAGCAGAAGATTCTGCTGTTTACTTCTGTGCTCGAGGAAGCACAGTGACTGAAGACAGTGGAACAGCTGCACAAAAACCTCCACAGACAACAAACAGCAATGTGATCTTAATGACATCAGAGTTTTCTCACCACCTGCAAAAGCACTTTGATATATCCACATTAGATTTCTGTAGATTTTAACATTTGGTAACAGAGTGAACTTGGCTAGTTCAGGAGATAATTAGAAAAGTGAAATGTCCACAGTCCCATACATATTCAAACACTGGCTGATTGGATGATGTGATAATAAAGCAACTTAGTAGATGATGGATAACACTGCTTTTTATTTCTCTCATTGTAAATGCTGTCATGTGCTGCACATTATGCTCAAAGTGACTAATGAGAAACAGAGCCTTGATACCAAGATGAATTATAAGCTCACAAATGTGATTAAACCAGGTGTGTTCATGTGTCAGATGTCTGAACTCAGATTAACATTTGTGTATTATTATAATAACTGTGGTTGTGCTGTTAATACTGATAGACTTTAACACAAATTAAAACACATATGGATATTAAAACAGGTGACTGAGGGTTGACTGTTGGATATTAATTCAGCAGTTTCATTAAATATCTTCAGTCCAGCTGTTTCCTCCCTGTGAGGAGGAGTCAATGCAAAAAAAGGAGACACTCAGATCTGCTGTTCTCATTGATCTTAACTGACTGACTATCAAACCCTGGACTGAACTATAAGTTATACACACACCGTTTGTGAGCTCACTTCACCACAGCACAAACAGAGCTGGATCAGCAGTGACTGCAGCTTAATGTGCTCATTTAGTTGCAGTTCACCATCTTTTTTTTTTCTTTTAAATCTTTATTTCAAACATAAAAAATAGAGCAAAATGTAGGTGATCAATAAGGTAATCAGTCATACAAAATTAAAAAAAAAACAAAAAAACAATCATAGTAACAGAGGTAAATATTTAGAGTTCGAAAAGGAGCAGGGAGAAGTTATGCACTTATCTTGACCTACCCCTTATTTCAAGTTGCTACAATTAAATATAGATTCAGAGATGCATATTAGCATGTATACATACATAATCAAAGAAATACAATCACAAATGCGAGCTGGAATACTTCTGGTTCTGACCATATGTAAGTGATATGAGAAAACCTAGTTGTAATGTGGACTGGATACCCATGGCATGAAGATACTTACTATGCCAGCTGTGCTTCATATTCATGCAAGCTGCTGTTTTTGAACAATCTTTTAAATTTGTTTAAAGTGCTGCTGTTTTTCATTTCATCTGTACGTTCATTCCAAATTTTGACTCCTTTGACTGTGATGCTCTGATATTTGGAATTGGTCTCAGTCTGTGAGGTTTGTTTTAAATGAGAATTAAAAGTACCTTGGAAATCCAGAGTTCTCGCGAGAGCACAATTTGAATTTGCTCAGCGAGTCACTCTGGCAGTCAGTAATGATGCTCATTACCTATGCCCATGAAAACCAGCTGCACCAATCACATCGATGTATCTAATATAGGCAGGCCAGAGGCGAGCTAAACAGATGACGACAGCGCGGTGACGACGAAGTCCGGAATCAGTCAGTAAACATTACAAGATGGCTACGGATGAACACCAGTTGTTTGAAATGGCTGTGGCCGCTACAATGAACGAGTTAGACTTGGCTTTTTCTCTAAAAGAGGAACAGAAGATGGTGCTCAAATCTTTCCTTGTCAAGAGGGATGTTTTTGCTGTTTTGCCGACCAGAGACGGCAAGAGTCCAACAACCAGTTAGCTCCGCTTGTTCTGATTGGTCGTAGTGTTATCTAATTGCGTGCTGTGATATTTACAAATGCATACTTGGTGCCGCCCCTAGAGTTGGGCCATTTTCATAACTCATGGCCAGACCCTAAATCTTTCTAGATTTGGGTCTGGATTTCCAGGCTAAATTAAAAGACAAATCTTGGTCAAATATTACTCTGAGGTTTCTTACAGTAGTGCTCGAGGCCAGAGCAATGCCATCTAGAGAAACTATGTCATCAGATAAAGAGTCTCTGAGTTGTTTGGGGCCAAGAACAATAACTCCTCACAATGCTGTTGTGGATGTTTATGGTCCCCAGAGGATTAATCCTATTATTGATTTACATGTGTTTACAATATTTGTCCTAAACAGTAGTTTGACTTGTTGAGTGTTTGTTTGTGTCAACAGTAACTCTGCTCTCGTGTGTTGCACTGATTTCAAAAGTAGGAGGATCACAACTCTTTCTACTTCAAGTCAAAACAAGACTACAGAGCAACACACACTGGCTATGTGGACAAGCGTCCTGTCATCTGACGCACAATTTCAAAATGTCAGCTGATGATGGTGCTGGATAAAAACTTAGCAAGGTCAGTAGGATTCATCCTCTGAGGAACATGAACATGTGAACCAACCATCAATGGAGACACTCTACTAGTGTTTCTAAAAAGGAAATTAAAGAAGAGACAGTCATGTTAAAGGTAATAGATATTGGATTCATACTTCCCGGTCAGTAGGTGTCGCACTCACACTCGCCCGCTCTGGCTCCACTCTTCAGTTCTACAGGTTGCCAGGTTCATAAATGACAGACACTGGAGACAGCAATGTCAAGTGAAGAGTCATCTGTGGTATAATAATTAAAAAATAATATTAACAAACATGAATCCTCTCTTGTGCGCCCTGTAACAAACAATCCCCATAAAGCTTTTTTAGTTCTACTCGTCACCAGTGTTGGGCAGTAACGTGTTATTAGTAACATTAACAGTTATTAGTAACGCGTTACAGTAACGCTGTTAGTTTTGGCAGTAACTAATACTCTAACGCGTTAGTTTTTAAATTCAGTAACTCAGTTACCGTTACAAAACAATGTGTTCCTCCATTATTTTTGGCCAGGTTTTAAAATGGCCCACAACATGCAGTATTCCTTCACAAACTGAAATTCCCTTTCACTAAAACATTTTAGCCCTAAACAATAAAAGATAGTCAAGTCAGATATGATCAATTCTTACCAGAGCATCTTAATGAAACACGTCTCTCACCATCTCTGAAGTCACTGTCGGCCTGCTGGCCTCACCACAGTGCTGTAGAAGACAGTTGCATGTTTCCTATACCGTTCAGTTGTTTTGTCAAGTTGCAGTCTAACTGTGCGTTCACACCAACGCGATGGACGTGATGTCATCGCCCGTAACGCGAGTATCACGTCGCTTGATCACAAATGTCACCTTTTTGATCATCGCTTCGTCGCTTCAATCGTGATGACGCAACCCTCCTCCCGCAGTTTTCTTCACCTCCCGCTATTTTCTCGTCAACCATGGCTGAGTTAACTACCGTAGCTGCTCTTTATCTGTTGTGGACATCTGATTTGGATCGGAGACCCAAACACCACCGTGTCTGGGTTCACAATAACGCTATATGACACAACGTCGCCTTTTTACCGGGTTGTGTCATTTAGCTCGGTGTAACCACACACAGCCACAATGATTCTTTCCTCCATTTTTTGAAATGTGCGCCTGACGTAACTACGTCGGTGACGTGGTTGGACATCAACGCTGATTGGATGTCGCGGCACAGCGTTACGCGATGTCACTTGAAAAGTTCAAATTTTTCAACTTCAAGCGACACGTGCGATGAGGCGATGGACGCGTCATTGCCTCATCGCATTGCTCTTATTGGTCGAAACGCGTCATCCACAACGTGTGTCATCGCATCATTTACATTGATTTTGAATGGAAACTTGTGGCGTTCATCGCCTCCATCACGTTTGGTGTGAACGCACGGTAACAGTCGTTTGGCTAAACTTCTTCGTTGTCGCCTAAGCGCTGTAGCTACATGCCAATACAGGTAGGGAATGTTTTGGGCTGCAGGGCTGAGTTTCCCAAAGCATGATCCTTCTGAGCAACGTTCTTCTTTGTGGCTTAGAAAAACTACACTGCAAAAAAGAAAAGCACCTGGCGCCCTCTAGCGTCCCCACTCAGTCATCTACAGCCAGGACGGACTCGGAGTACAGATGACACTAGTGCGCATGCGTCAAGGTCAACAATCACAGTTCCAAAAACACATTTTCTACAGAACTTGCTAAAATATCTGAAATTAACCATCATCCTTACTTTTTCTTAACATATTTCATCTAGGTGCAGTGTAATCACTAGTTTGGATTTACTAGATGTTAGATATATTCAGCAGATATATATCTTTTTACAACCCTGCTGCGTTAGTTAGCAAACATTAGCTTACGTGTCCAGAAGCAAAGCAACAACCTCTGTGTGGCTTTTTAGCCCTTTTTCTGCCTTCAGCTGACACCAATGATCGAGAGATGAACCGATGTTGATTCTGGTTTTGCTTCTCTGTTGGTCGGCTAGAATTTGCGACGGATAGCGCTGGGACGACGCCATAAGTTACCTCTGCAGCTAAAAATCTGGCAACCCTATTTCTACACCTCTCTAGACCTTCTATGTATGTATTTTTTTTTTTTTAATATTCGTTTTGATGAAACAGCTATACTTATGACCTTTGATATGAACATTAGAGGAACACATCATGGAGCTGAAATATGATACTGCTTCATCATTTGGACTCCTTCACCTCAGCTGACACATTCAACAGCACACAGGTTTTTGTATCACTCTTTCTCACCGTGCGAGGTATGATGAGGGCTCGATCTTTGGCTCAGGAACTAATGTGGTTGTAACAGGTAAGAATAAAACTTCATTTTCCTTCAGTTGTTTTACTGAACAAGTTGAAAATGTGTTTTTAATGAGTTTGTGCTGCCTCGGGCTTTACATGTTAGTTTTTTCATCATTAGTAGAGAATTCTTGCAGCATGCAGCTATTGTTACGTAAAAAGCTTCATCATTCCTGAAAAGATGTTTAAATCTCATTGCACAACTCAAGTTATTCTTTATTTCTGCAGGAGATTAAACTGATTCATATAGAAAAAGTAGGATTATTGGAAACGTTACATATATACAGCATTTGATCCTCTCAGTGATTCAGCACCATCTCTGCTTTTTATTAAACAACATTATATATGATATTAAACAGTATTTATATATATCAGTAAATGTATCATGCCGAGCACATATTAACAATACTAAATAAATATATTTTAAAGGACACATTTTGACTTATGAAAAATGTTTCTTAAGATGGTAAATAATTATTAAATGAGGACACAAATATATACATTTAATATATAATGTATGACAGCAGCTACATTTTGAATATTTCATAAAGAAATTTTATTAATATTTAAATATTAGATTAGTGATGATATGTGATCATAATACACACAAAATCAAAACTATATATTATGTCCAGTGTCATCTTAAATATATGACAGCAAATATTTTTTGGAGGGTAAATGTTGGCAGATTGTATGCATAAGTAAATACAGCTGATTTAATTTCAAAAGGAAAAAACTATTATATAATATCATAATCAGTATTATTTTTAAAGATGACGACTGTTGTGCACGCTGACATGCTGTGTTAATTGTATATCAACAAGAAGCTAAAAACTGACATTTAAAAGTTATAAAACTAATCGTTATACGTTGGTAAATGTGAAACCTGTTGTGTTTATATTGTGATCAATAAAGGGAAATTTGTATTTTAGAAGAAGAAAGCTGTAAATTCTGTGAAGGAAAATGTCTTTTTATTCGTATTTCACAAGTGATTGTGTGTTGTTAAAATGGTTGAAAATTAATATGAATTGTGGAAGAAAGATATTGTTTATATATCTTTTTTTTTTTTTTTTTTTTTTTTAAATTGGTCAAAGTAAACAGTGGTAAATATATTGTTTCTTGTTTTACGTAAAGGTAAATGTGTAGTAAAGTATAATATGTGTATTCATGTACCCGTCAGTTATTTAAAATACAGGAAAACTATTCCCTTTTTATTGGAGGTAAAAGTGACACTTTCTTATGTAATAATATTTCTTGTTAAATTAGAGTGACTGAAGTTTGTCCATTAAAGTAAAGAACAGTTTCTTTAGTGTCCACAGAAGACATGCTGACAGTAGCTGCTCAGTGTGTTTGATATGAAGGTGAATCCAGTATATGTAGTGAACTTTGTGCTGTATTGATGAGTAGTTTAGTGATCAGAGTCCATGTAGTTTCCAGGATCAGACTGAATGCAGTGCAGTGCTGTAAGCTGCTGCTGACTGTGTGAATGTGTGTCTGTGCTGCTTGTTGCTGCTGTCAAACTTCAGATGAGCAGGTAGTGAAGCCCGTGGTGAGCGTGTACCCAGCAGCATCCAGTGCCCACCTGGGGGGGAAGAGCTCCCTGCTGTGTCTGGCCTCAGGCATGTTTCCTACTCGGGTCCACTTCTCCTGGAAAAGACAAGAGGAGAATGGACCTCTGCTCCCTGCTGAGGGAGAGCAGCTGGTGCTCAGAGAGTTGGGACGCACCGCCTCCATCTTGCTGATCCATCAGCAAGAGAACAGCACATATAAATACCGCTGCTCCGTCCAGCACCATGGGACCACAGTGGAGGCCCACACAGAACAAGGTAATGACGGCTTGGTGACTGTGTTCAGCAGTGATTCAGCTTCATGTGGAGACGCTGTCAAAGAGAGCAGAGGAGCAGAGGACTGACATTTCTCACTGACACTCCAAACATTTCACTCCTTTTCTCTTTCAGATTTTCCAGCTCCAGCAGCCTCCTGTCCTCCAGAGAGAGAGCCAACAGACCTGCCAGCTCTGCAGCAAGCTGACTGTAAGATCACCTGCTGCCTCTCTTTCAATGCCAATCTTTCCTTTTACACTTCAGCATTTAAAGTCACTGTCCTGGCTCCACACCTAAAAAGCTTGCTGTGGCCCTGACTTGTGGATTTGATACGGGCCTTTGAGCTTTAATTCAAATTGTAGCCGACCCCTGTCTTCATGTAAAGCTGGTTGTCCCGTCTGAAAAGTCCAAGTTATACTGATCAACATCTGTTTGTGTGTGTGTGTGTGTGTGTGTGTGTGTGTCAGTGTCAGTGTCCTTCCAGTCTCAGTGCAGGGTGAAGCTGCTCTGTGTGCTGTACACAGTGCTGATAGTGAAGAGTCTGGCGTACTGCTGTGGACTCTCTCTGCTGATGATCCTCAGAAACAAGGGACCGTCCACCAACTGCACACATGCTGACTGACTGTTTTCCGCTCGCCTTTTCTCTCCATCAAATCTCATCAATTCATCTCATTTATCACTTTGATCAATGTTAACAAATATCACTTATGACGTCTTGTGCTTGGTTGTAAATTTATCTTTTATGCACAAGCTAGATAGAGTCATCCTCAACATATAAAAACATACACACACATATATATATATTTGCAAGCGTAAATTCTGTGATGTGTTATTTCAATACTTCAGTTTGTTTCCACTTTTAAATTTGACTTGTATAATGACAGAAATTTAATCTGAATCATGAGCTGTCTGTCAGATATTTTATTGTTTATAGTATTTCTTCTGTTCTTGTGTTTCTTTTTAATACATTCTGCAGAGTGTGGCAGGTTTGTCAAATTCTTTCTGTGTCACATTCTCAATAAACTGAAAAATCAAAGTGTCTGTGTTTATAAACCTCTTTGTTTTTATGGATTCCAGTTTGGCTTCACAGCAAATAACAGAATCAGCTTCATTGGCCGCGTATGTTGACACCTACAAGTCATTTGACTCTGGTTGTAAGTAGCTCTGAATATACTTTCACACAGCGCCAAGAACACATGTACAGGAAGATATGAATATAAGCATGCAGCTAAACAAGGACAACAAAGCTAAACAAAGAACAGCAAATATATACAAACAGCTATTATATACAAGTCAGTAGGTGTGGGTGTTCCACCAGGTTCAGTGCTGAGCACGTTTTTCAAAGCGAGCTGCTTTGAAGCTACAACTGCTATAAAATGATCACACAGCAGCTTCATCAGTCGGCCTCAGGTCTGAATGTTGCTGAAATAATGGAGCTGTTTGTTTTTATCAATCAATAAAATGTCATTTCACTATTACAGTTTTATCAAGATGAAATGGATTGGTATTGTTACTGATTAGACGGGAATTAAGATTTATATTTATGAACACATTTCAAAACAGAATCACAAAATGCTTCACAAAGAAATACAAAAGTTAGACATGCAGAAAACATATTTGTGATGAAGTCATGTATGAAGAGTATTTATTTAAAAATGTCAGATAATGAAGAGATGAATTTGAACTTGTTTTTGCACTGACGTGTTAAAAATGTATGTACGCTATGATCCTGAGGTGAACCAACATGGCCGCTCGAGTTCTGCTTCAGAAACAGATAGAGATGTTTTTTTGAGGGGGTGAAACAACAAGATGACTTGTTTGTCTCCGTGGTTTGTGTTTCTGTCTGAGTGGTTTGTGATCTGTGGCTCTGATCAATGATAACAGATGCAACACTTATTTTTGGAAATGTTGTGGTGGAAGAGTCAGTGCTTAAAATCCTCTCATGCTGGTTTAAACACTCTGAAACTTCAAACCCATCTGAAATTGTATTTACAAGATAATACAAGAATTGTTGTTGCTGTTTTGAACCGTAGTCTAGTTCTTATTCCCATGTGAACACTGTAGTGAGTGACGGAAGTTCCTGGAATCTGGATTCTTTAAGCAGAGTGGATGGTTGTAACTGTCATTGTGTTCTTACTGTGAGAAAGGCTGCAGAGCAGAAACCCACACAGCCCGTCTGCTGCAGGAGAGGAAGTGTTGATGGGCTGCAACAGTTTTTTATGAGTTCTAATAACCACTGAGAACAGATTCATATCTGCTGCTGTACACACTCATCAACTGCTCTCACTCTCTGTGGCTGTTTGTCTTCTCTTGTTGTCTGGAAGCCTTTTTTCCACTGAGCCCTCCACCCACACACAGCTGAAGTGAGCCCAGAGAGCCCTATGCTATAAAGAAGTCTTCAGACATAGATATACCTGTTAGAATCTGGCTCACAATATTCACATCTATAATCAAACTGACATTGCTGTATGGTAGTGAAGTGTGGGCTCCTCTTGTAAATCAAGATCATTTGTCTGTTCAACTATGTGCTTGGAGGAGCGCGACCATGCAAACAGATTCTTGTTAAGGTTCAGCAAGTCAAAGTGCTTTTTGATCAAATAGTCCAGGAAGTGAGGAGCTTCAGGAGCTAAACTCAGGAAGTCAATCAGCAGCTTTAGTATGTTCCTGTTGGCATTTTCACAGCACAAACAGCTGAAATATCACACATTTCAGAGCACAAGCTATGTTGTGATGTCATTATTTGCAGTCAGTGATTATTGATGCATATTGACAACATGCTCAATATTGAGTCAGTTTTCCTGTTTGTTACAGTGCAGCAAACTGAGCGAGGTCAACCTAACAAACATAGACAGGAAACTCAAAGAAATGAGACTGAATACTAAAATCAACTCTGATGTTCATATTGTCGTGACAACATTCATCCACTCCTTAATGTTCTGAAATGATTCAAGTTAATACTATAGCAACACCATCTGACAGTGTTTTTATTGGACTCATTTTATTTCTCTATTTCTCTGTGTTTATACATAAAGGCATCAATAATGCAGTGTAGCACTAAATATGTATTTTTCTTTTACACAGGAAATGTCACCGCCTTAAATATTTGCTTAAGTTTCTCTGCAGACAAACACTTTTATGTTTAAGAGAGATTTTGAAGGTCAAAATATATTTTTCTTTCCTTTCATAAAAAAACATGCTCATCAAATGTGTTCAATGAAATGATTTACACTTTGTCTGATCTAGAAAATAAAAGTCAAAAATAGTCTAAAGTGAAATGTTTTTGTTGCATTTATTAATTAAAATTTCACAATTCTACTACGTTTATTTCCACACTCTTCATAAACTTGTGGCAGCTTAGGCTCAGGAGTGGGTCATCCATCTATCAGAAGATGGATATGGTTTAATGCCCACCTCCTCCAGTCTGCATGTCAAAGTATCCTTGGGCATAATGCTGAATCCTAAATTGCTCCTGATGACTGTTTAATCAGAGTATGAGTGCATTTAAGATGAACAGCAGGTGGCACCTTGTACTGTATGGTAGCCTCAGCCACTAGTGTGTGAATGGGTGAATGTGTCATGTAGTGTTTAAGTAATTAATTATATTATGTGTTGTTATGTTGATCATCTCCCCAGCACCTGGAATCAACAGCTCATGTTTGATTCAGTTATGTAAATTTGGTGATTTCACAGTCAGTTAGCTCTCAAGTCTGTTATTAATAGACTCAGGAACTGAAACCTTTAGCACAGTCATGAGAAACTATGTAAAATCATTGTGAACATCTGTGATCTGATCTGAGATATTTTAATATGCACTTAAAACTGTAACAAGATCTTGACACAATATGTCCTTTTAGACCAAATGATAGTGATCACAAGACACGTCTGATTTTATTCTCTAAATGTGGACTTTGAGTTTTTTAAGACATATGGTCTATTGTTGTGGCAATGCCATGTGGCATGTATATAGTGTATGTGTTGAAGAGGAAACAAGACAACAATAAATAAATATGGCCTGCATCCATCACTTGATTTTAGTGAGGCAGTTGGTCAGGGTGCAGAGAGCTGCAGTGATGGTGGATATAGTACATATGTAGAGTGTGACATCATAAGCAGTGAAGTTTAAGTGGACACCATGAAGACAGATGGTATTATAGAGGGGAAACATGTAGAGGACGGACAGGAAAGAACCAAGCACCGAGCCCTGAGGGACACCTGGGGACAGAATAGCCATGGTAATGATGCAGTTGTTAAGGCTGATGAATTGTTGTCTGTTTGTGAGATATGACTCAAGTGAGGAGAGGGCAGTGCAGCTGATGTGGAGAGAGGATTTGGGTAACTGATATAGTGACAGGGAGGAAGGAACCTAAGTATGATTTCTTCTCTGAAAGAAACAGGGTTGGGGATCTAAATATAGAGCATTTAAGACAAATTTAATTGAAATATGTCAGACAAGTCTTAGGCATGCCAGTTTAAGGGGACTGTAAAATGAATATTGCAGCCATTCATCCATTAGCAAAGCCCACTTATTCTTGGGGGTTGTGGGGTGCTGGAGCTAATCCCAGGTGACACTGGGTGAGAGGCGAGCAACTCCTGACCTTGTCCCAATTACTGGGCTCACTGACATTACATTTTCATCCAACAAAAACTCAATATCAGTTCCAATCTGGCTGCATCCTCTCCGTGAGGAGGAGTCAATGCAAAACTCAGATATCTTCCACCTCTACTTATCTGACTGCAGAGAGGAGGACAGAGAACAGTGGACACACAGTTTAACATGATGGACTATAGGACAGGACTGCTGCTTTTAACTATCTGCTGGGCAGGTGAAGATTTTACCTGCTGTTAATCTGGCATATTACCATTTGTGCTACCAACGTAACCCATGGCATGTATACCTTTTTTGTCTTGACAGGTGTTGATGGTCAGACTCTGACTCAATCTGAACCAGTGATTAAAAGGCCTGGAGAATCTCACAGACTGACCTGTACAGCCTCTGGATTTAACTTTGGTGGCTCCTATATGGCCTGGATCAGACAGGCTCCTGGAAAAGGACTGGAGTGGGTTGCCATGATCAGATATGACAGTGCTCTTATCCACTACTCTCAGTCAGTTCAAGGCAGGTTCACCATCTCCAGAGACAACAGCAGGCAGCAGGTGTATCTGCAGATGAACAGTCTGAAGACTGACGATTCTGCTGTTTATTATTGTGCTCACCACTTCTTTTAGGCTGGCAGAGCCCAAGCATGACATACTTTTGTAGTATTTATATTAATTATTTCATTTTAGTTTTCACATTATTTTTTACATGTTATAAATATAAGAATATAAGAACACATTACCTTTGTCCCTGTAGTATATAAAGAAGGAAAATTTATACTAAACTTTAAACACATATAAAACAAACAAACTCAAAAAACCACTTGTTCATGAAAGGGCCAAAGACAGCACAACAACATGGTACAAACACTTTTCATTTCTACAAATGAAGACACGATGAGTCATAATATGAATGAAAAATAATGTTGCTTTTCCTTCATAAAATCACCAGAGGGCAGTCAGTGTCAAGTTTCTGTCTCTTCTGTGACTTAAAGGAGACACTCAGATCTGCTGTTCTCATTGACCTTAACTGACTGATACTCAAACCATGGAGAGTTCATATTTCTCTATTGTACATCAATAGGTAGACGAGGGAATTTCTGAAGTTTAATTAAAATAATTTCTGAGAGACGACAGCAGTGATCTACAAAGTGTTTTTATGTTAATATTCACAGTATATTCACAATGATAATGCTTATTGCTGTTTACTGCAACATACTGTCGAGGAATTTACATAATGTTCTGATATTGAATTGGTATCAATACTGTACAATTAAGCATTAGTTGTTTGCAGCAGCAGAAAAGTTGTTTAATTTGGTGTCATAGTTATAATGTTACAATTTAGTGTGTAATGAAATTGAAATCATATTTAATGCAGAAGTGATTCCCAGGCATATTTTTACTGTGCAGATATAATAAGACTGAACAGACTCTTCTATTGTCTCCAGTCAGACCAACATTGATGCTTCATATGTTTGATTCTATGCAAACTCAGTGAGCTTCCTTGTTACTCAGCTATAAAAACATCACATCAGGCTGTCAGTGGAGTTCACAGCACGTCACTTTCAACATAAACCATGTTCTCTGTAGCTCTGCTGCTGCTGTTGGCAGCTGGATGTGAGTCTCTCTGGATTTGTCAAAGTCAGCAGTTCTTCTTTTGTTAATTTCATCATTTGTTACAAAACATTTGTTTGTTTTTAACAGGTGTGAAGTGTGAACAGTTGACACAGCTAGCCTCTGTGACTGTGCAGCCAGGTCAACGTCTGACCATCACCTGTCAGGTCTCTTATTCTCTGGGCAGCTATGCTACACATTGGATCAGACAGCCTGCAGGGAAAGGACTGGAGTGGATTGGAGAAGCAGCTGGATCCAGCACATATTACAAAGACTCACTGAAGAACAAGTTCAGTATCAGCACAGACTCTTCCAGCAACACAGTGACTCTAAACGGACAGAATGTGCAGCCTGAAGACACTGCTGTGTATTACTGTGCCAGAGAGCCACAGTGACACAAAGCATCAGCAGACCTGAACAAAAACCCCTCAGTGCCTGAACACTTGTAACATGAAGCCACCAGAGGAGGAGCCCTCAGACCACTAATGATTTCAACACCAGCTCACTGTTACAGTACAGAGAGAAGCAGACTTTAGACTTCAGAAAAATGTTTTTTAAATTGATTTAATATCAGCTGTTTTCATCAGTTTCGAAACTTGCATATGATAATCACTGATACATCAATATATTTATTTATGACAAGAACTGATATTCACGTATTTAAACTGTCAAAAAATAAACTTTTCAAGTAATAAATAAATGCAGCTGAATATTCGTCAGAACTGGAAGTGATTCTTTGTGGTCTGATAAAACTGTGCATTAGATTTTTCACACACACACACACACACACACACACACACACACACCTACACACACACACACACACACACACACACACACACACACACACACACACACACACACACACACACACAAAAAAAAAAAAAAAAAAAAAAAAATCCACCCAGAAGAAGCTGCAGGCCAAAACACAACTGAAAACATGTAGATGTCAGTTTCCCTTGAAAGGAATACATGACATTATATTTTTAATGTTGTCAGTAGAAATCTTAACTTAAAAAAGTTCAGTTTACATGGTGATTTCATACTAATGAGCTGAAACTAATTTTACAATAACATTATGAGTAACTTTTTTAATTTTATCACCAGTAGCAATATTCCATTATTAGTAAGTCACACTGAACAAAAGCATCTGCCATGTTAAATAGATGTGTTGAAATGTTACAAAGTGACTCACAGTATAACAAGGACAATTACAGAAGACTCTGTTTACGAAAAAGGAGGAGTCAATGCAAAACTCAGATATCTTCCACCTCTACTTATCTGACTGCAGAGAGGAGGACAGAGAACAGTGGACACACAGTTTAACATGATGGACTATAGGACAGGACTGCTGCTTTTAACTATCTGCTGGGCAGGTGAAGGTTTTTGATGATTTTTCTGGGTTTTCATTTAGATTGTAAATTTGTTGCATGTCATGGTTTTCTTGCTGTCTTTACAGGTGTTGATGGTCAGACTCTGACAGAATCTGAACCAGTGGTTAAAAGGCCTGGAGAATCTCACAGACTGACCTGTACAGCCTCTGGATTTTCGTTTAGTAGCCGCTGGATGCACTGGGTCAGACAGGCTCCTGGAAAAGGACTGGAGTGGGTTGCTGCTGCTGATGGTGGTGGTAGCAGCAAATACTACTCTCAGTCAGTTCAAGGCCGGTTCCAGAGACAACAGCAGACAGCAGCTGGATCTGCAGATGAACAGTCTGAAGACCGAAGATTCTGCTGTTTATTATTGTGTTCGAGACACACAGTGACTGGAGTTAGTTGAGCAGCTGTACAAAAACCTGCAGTGCACATTCTCACCAAAACTGTCTAAATTTATGTCCTGACTCAAAGCTCTTCAAGAAAGTTACAGATTACAGTAAACACCTTCAGAGAGCCACTAATTTTTGAATAGAAAAATATTTCTTAACACAGATCTGACTGTGGAAATTATATTACTAAATCGTCATATCTTGCTTATTCCACAACAGAACATCATTAAAACAGCTCCTCAGAGAAGACAGCAGCTGAACAAATGAACCATAAACAGCATTTGTGCAGCAATTTAATGGTTTTGCTAATTGTCTAACCTGAGATTTACAAGTCTTTTTACTTGTTATAGTTGACAGGAGTTTGGAGTGGGGTCAATACAACAATGTCCAATGACTATGGAGTGAGAGAATAAATGGATGTTTGAACTATAATTCAGCTATACACTTGTGAACTGTCCTTATTGTCTACTCTGGAGGCTCCAAGTTTCTCTGTATGTCTGTGGCTTTAAACTGCCACAACCTAAACACTGAAATCTTTTACAGTTAAAAATAAGACAACCTGCAGGAAAAGCTCTGGGATGGATGAGGAGAGGCCTCTCTGCTGCCACAAGAAACACTTCTGCCAGCAGTGTAAGAGGCTGTGTAGAAATCAGTAGAGATGATAGCAACAGCATGGTGTATCTGAGACTGTCCAACTTAAAGCCAGAGGACTCTGCTGTGTGTTACTGTGCCAGAGACTCACGCTCGTCAAAGGAAGCAGAGAGTTGAAAAACCGCCACAGACATGTTTACAAACACCAACAGGTGGCAGTAGAAGATAAGAAGTCAAATGACACTAAGGAGCGTATGACAGTGTCTCCACACTTTATTCATAGAGTTTATGCTCCACACACACATACAGTAGATTCACACTATGAAAACAACAGCTGATGTTGTGCTTTGTTACTTCTGTTTCTTAGTGTGATATTTAACAGAGTATTTTCTACAGCAGTTATGGTTCATAATGTTACCATGACTGATTGTTTTAAATCAGGTGTTCAAAATATATGTGGTCATGTCTGTGCAATACTTAAATGGTCCAACAAAAGCTGCTGAGGAGAATAAATAAATACATCTGTTTTGAGTTTAAACATTTCCATTGAATCAACTGAAAAGAATCTTCATCATTAAAATCTGAATATGAAAGAATGATCTAAATCATATCTTATCCAGAGATGTGATGTGTTTGTCTTTGAGGAGGAGTCAATGCAAAACTCTGACCTCTTCCATCTCTACATATGTGTTGCAGAGTGAAGGACAGACACTAAATCACTGACATACACACTGTAGACTGGACAGAGACACCTGGCTTTTACAATGATCACACCTGATTACTGGGTTGTTTTTCTCATCCTGTCAATTAACTGGGCAGGTAAGAACTATTATTGTTTTTCTGACAAAGCTCCTGGTACAAATACAATATGGCTGCATGACAGTAACTGATGAGTTGTTTCAATGTCTGTAGGTACTGAGGGTCAAACACTGACTGAGTCTGAACCAGCGATTAAAAGGCCTGGAGAATCTCACCGACTGACCTGCACATATTCTGGGTTCAGCAGCGATTATGCTAATGCTTGGATCAGACAGGCTGCTGGAAAAGGACTGGAGTGGGTTGCCTATATCAGCGGTGGTGGTGGCAGCATCTACTACTCTCAGTCAGTCAAAGGCCGGTTCACCATCTCCAGAGACAACAGCAGAAAGCAGGTGTATTTGCAGATGAACAGTCTGAAGACTGAAGATTCTGCTGTTTATTATTGTGCTCGAGAGCCACAGTGACTGGAGTTGGTTGAGCAGCTGTACAAAAACCTACAGTAACCCCTCTGACTGGGCTGATAAACAACAACTGTCTTTGCTTTGGGCTCAAAGGAAATGACTGCATGTGCTAATTTAGGAGCAGTATACAGAATCAGGGGCTGAAGGTGCAGACTCTGACCAAGGCACAATGAATGCACTAAAACACTGAATATGATGCTAAGATAGGGAGAAAAGAATAAACCTGATCATGAGACACTATTTTGATCCGACCGTAATTATAAAACTGGAACAGCAGGACTTCTGAACACTTCACCCAGAGTCCCACAGGCCACTCTTTATCTGATATTGTACCAAATGTAAAAAGACAAAAACAAAACAATAAATAAACATTATAGATCATTGCAGTGAAATAACTGTGTCACCATACAGACTGGAAGAAGACTCAAACAGGTCAGATCTCCTCTCTCTCAGCAGACAGTGACAGAATACAACATCCACAGAGTTCAGACTATTAAACAGACCTAATGAACAAAACGTCATGTGTCTCCATGCTGAGTCCCTCTTTCAAAACTCTAGAGGGCAGTCTAGGACTGACTGAGTTTGACTCATTGACTCATACTGATCATATGATTCAAACACATGCACTAACAGTAAGGTAAATAAAGAACAGAGGTGATTTGAATGCTCTTATCTGACATTAACACATCTACTGATGATGCATATTCCACTGCAGCCACCAACATCAGTGTAGAAGAGAGTTAGATAGGCTTGATATTCCCTGAATACAAGATGACATGTTTTAATAATTTACTTTTGTGTATTGTGATGCCCAGAGAGGATGGGGCGACATGTGCCCTGTTACCATGTAATGGGATGGAAAATAACATCTGATAACTTCATTATAACTTAAACAGTAGCTCTGCCTCTTCACAAATACAAAACAAACAATGTAAATAACTTTTTGTAATTTAGCCAAAAAGCTCTTAAAGATTGCCGTTGTCCTGTTATCTTCCATTGGAGCAGAAATGAGTTGCCAGGATATTAATATTTTATACGCTACTTATGGAAATGTATCTGTGTCACATGTTCCCTGTTTAAACCCACAGAGGGAGGTCTATGCAAACTCTTCCTCTCTTATAAACACACCATCAGCAACTTGTGGCAGATCACTGGGACAGTTTGATATATTTCTGAAACACTCAGATCAGAAAGCACTGAACTACAGTGTTTATCACAGAATGGAACATACAGTTATCTGGAGTTTGTTATTTGTAGTTACTATTCATGGTGAGAAACTTAAATCTTGTTTGATGCTTTTAAAAATGTGCAACCTGTGATTATTAAAGTTTGATTGATAATGATTGTTTCTGTACTTACAGGAGTTTGGAGTGAGATCAAACTGGACCAGTCTTCCTCTGAGGTGAAAAGACCTGGAGAGACAGTGAAGATGTCACGTATCATTTCTGGTTATAGCATGACAAGCAACTATCTGCACTGGATATGACAGAGGCCAGGGGAAGGTTTGGAGTGGATTGGATGGTTAAACACAAATACAAACAATCCGAGATATGCCAGCTCCTTTCAAAGCCGTTTCAGTTTTACTCAAGATGTGCCCAGCAGCACTCAGTACCTCGAGGTCAAGAGCCTGACAGCAGAAGATTCTGCTGTTTATTTCTGTGCTCGATAAAGCTCAGTGACTGAAGACAGTGGAACAGCTGCACAAAAACCTCCACAGCTCTGATACCAAAATAACATCTGGCTTTTCCAATCAGTAGTGTATTAACGTGTGTATAAATGTCTGAATTTATATAGTTACATAAGTCAAAGTCAAAAACATTTTAAAAGTCAAAAATCATCTGTGCCTGTTTGCCATTTGATATGCACAAGACAATTAGAAATTCAAAAGTAAACTAGAATTAGTGCCCTGTTGCATGCCTTCACACATCAGTCAGGTTTATCCTACACTTCACATCCAGTATCAAGGTGGACACCCAAGATCAGTGTCACCACTTCAGTATCTGACCAAATGTCTTCCCTTCTGTTCCTGCAATATGATGTTGAGTAATGGCCAGAGAGGTGTTTTTGCAGAACATTATGATGTCACAGTGATGTTGACCTCTGAGATTTTGGACATAAAATGTTATCATTTCATCCTTATATCCGATTAGACATTTGTGTGATGTTTTGTCATGATTTACTGTATGTGAGAACTCATGTGTTGTGAGGTCTCATTGACCTTGACCTTTGACCTCTGACCACCAAATTCTGATCAGTTCATTGTTTAGTCAAAGAGGACATGTATGCCGAATTTGAAGAAATTCCCCCAAGGTGGTCTTGAGATATCGCCTTGACAAATATGAGATAAAAGAGGTCACATTTATCTTGACCTTTGACCTATGGCCACCAAAATCTAATCAGTTCACAGTTGAGGCCAAGTGATTTTTTTTTTTTTTTTTTAATTGAAATTAAAATAATTCCCTCAAGGCGTTGTAAAGTGTACATAGATTTAAAAGTTTACATTATAGTGTGAAAATAATATATTTGTAATTAAGCCTTAAAAACTTTCATCTGCTTCTCCAAATATTCAACACAAGAGTTCAAGAAAATAAACATTGTGATTTCCACTGAAACAATAGTACATATCAAATGTTTCTCAGTTGAATATACTGTCAGAAAAATACATCTTGTCTGTCCCTGTAGTATTCAACTATCATAGTTTACAATACAGATAGTTACCAGGTGTTTGGGGTTTTGACATTTCCCCCTGCTCTTGTTGAAATCTCTACTGATGTGAAAGTACATCTGCTTTCCATGTTGTCTTTTCACACCTGCAGAGGGAGGTCCATGCAAACACTTCCCTCCTTATAATCACATCATTAACAGCTCTCAGATCATTTATGACACAACAACTGGGACACTTTATAAACCCTCAAAAGATTCACATCACAAAGCACTGGATTACAGTGTTTATCACAGAATGGAAAACATGAATTGCTGGAGTTTATTCTTCATAGTTACTTTTCATGGTGAGAAGAATTTCTACTTTAACTCACTAAAGACATTTAAAAATATCGAATCTGTGAAATATAAATGTGATGATGATCACACTGTCTTTACTTACAGGAGTTTGGAGTGAGATCAAACTGGACCAGTCTTCCTCTGAGGTGAAAAGACCTGGAGAGACAGTGAAGATGTCATGTGTCATTTCTGGTTTTGACATGACAAGCACCTATATGCACTGGATACAACAGAAGCCAGGGAATGCTCTGGAGTAGATTGGGTGGATGGATGCAGGCACAAACTCTGCTAGCTATGGCAGCTCCTTTCAAAGCCGTTTCATCATGACTGAAGATGTGCCCAGCAGCACTCAGTACCTCGAGGTCAAGAGCCTGACAGCAGAAGATTCTGCTGTTTACTTCTGTGCTCGAGAAAGCACAGTGACTGAAGACAGTGGAACAGCTGCACAAAAACCTCCACAGACAACAAACAGCAATGTGATCTTAATGACATCAGAGTTTTCTCACCACCTGCAAAAGCACTTTGATATATCCACATTAGATTTCTGTAGATTTGACTGGAAACTCATCAGTTCCTCTGAATATCACCCCCTCAATAAAATAAAACAAAACAAAAAAACACAAGTAAAGCACATCAGAACAATGTTTGATCACAGAAATTGGCTGGATCTGAAGATAAATAGAAACCTGAAATGTTCACAATACAAAACATCTTGAGAACAGTGATTAATGTTAACTTCATGTTCACACTAAACCCGTTTTGTGGCCATTTACCATTTAAGTTTTTTCTGTTTAAACCTGCAAACCAGAAGCATCAGTACTATATATTCAGGCATGCATTTTGTACCATGAAACAAAATTAACACTTGAGTATTTTCTGTAAATGCAGGACATTTGGAAAATGTTACATGTCAGTGGGTAATGAATTAAATGATCACAAGTGATTTGTTGTCACTCTGCAGATATAATAACACTGAACAGACTCTTCTATTGGCTCCAGTCAGACCAACATTGATGCTTCATATGTTTGATTCTATGCAAACTCAGTGAGCTTCCTTGTTACTCAGCTATAAAAACATCACATCAGGCTGTCAGTGGAGTTCACAGCACGTCAGTTTCAACATAAACCATGTTCTCTGTAGCTCTGCTGCTGCTGTTGGCAGCTGGATGTGAGTCTCTCTGGATTTGTCAAAGTCAACACTTTCTCTTTTGTTAATTTGATCATTTGTGACAAAATGTTTTCTCCTTTTAACAGGTGTGAAGTGTGAACAGTTGACACAGCCAGCCTCTGTGACTGTGCAGCCAGGTCAACGTCTGACCATCACCTGTCAGGTCTCTTATTCTATGGGCAGCTACTACACAGCTTGGATCAGACAGCCTGCAGGGAAAGGACTGGAGTGGATTGGGAGCAAATATACTGGAGCTTCATACTACAAAGATTCACTGAAGAACAAGTTCAGTATCAGCTTAGACTCTTCCAGCAAGACAGCGACTCTAAACGGACAGAATGTGCAGCCTGAAGACACTGCTGTGTATTACTGTGCCAGAGAGCCACAGTGACACAAAGCATCAGTAGACCTGAACAAAAACCCCTCAGTGCCTGAACATTTGTAACATGAAGCCACCAGAGGAGGAGCCCTCAGACCACTAATGATTTCAACACCAGCTCACTGTTACAGTACAGAGAGAAACACACTTTAGATTTTATTAAACACAATTATTAATCAACTGTTTTCATCATATTAAATTCTCTTGAATCACCATCACTGATACATCATGATATGTATATGAATTTTTTCAAGTGGTGGAACAACTCCAGCTGACAACTTGGTTTAAATAGCTTGTGACAGGACAATAAAAGTAAATCCTCAAACATCAGTGTCTCTTTCATGACATCTTTATCTAAAACACCTGCAGTTATTACCTGTATCATAATTTAATTGGTCTTGAGCCAACTTCATGGTGATTTTAATGAGTTCAATTCTAGAAAAAGATATTTTACTCAACAATCTAAAAGGTGTATTCTCTTTGTGAGATGAAGAACAACACCTGAACATTTCATCTTCATTTTGATTCATTCAAATAAACCTTTACTGTCATCAGTATGTAAATCAGCCTCCTTGTGTGTTGCCTCATAAAGAAGTGAAGTGTGTGTGTGTGTGTGTGTGTGTGTCAGTGAGAGGACAGAAGAGCTCACATCAGTTCAGCTTCAACATCAACCATGTTCTCTGTAGCTCTGATACTGCTGCTGGCAGCTGGATCCTGTGAGGAGCTTTCAGTGGATTCACACTAATAAACACATTAGAAACACCGAATAGTCAGATGAATGATGGAGATAATGTTGATTTGTGTTTCCACAGGTGTGAACAGTATTGATCTCATCCAGCCAGACTCAATGGTTGTGCAGCCTGGACAGTCTTTAACCATCACCTGTCAGGTCTCTGGTTATTCTTTGACTGATAACAGCTATGCAACAGGTTGGATCAGACAGCGTGAAGGAAAACCAATGGACTGGATTTCTCATCAGTGGGGAAGGAGTGATGGCAGCCTTCATCAAAATGCTGCTCTGAAGAACAAGTTCAGCTACAGCAGAGACATGTCTGCTGGCACAGTGACTATTAACGGACAGAATCTGCAGCCTGAGGACACAGCTGTGTATTACTGTGTGCGTCAGCCCACAGTAATACAAACCACCAACAGACCTGCACAAATACCCAGCAACCATGTGACTAAACACTGACATGTTTCAGTGGGAGAACTGGTCCATAAATTAAACCTCACACTGTTTTGATACAAGTCATGTGACAGCCATCAAAACCTTGCTGCATATTAGTGTTGATATAATGCTCCCTGTATATACTTCACATTAGTGCTGATCATTAATTAACTCCAGTGAGACAGATCACCATGATCAGGTCTTTTCACTCATTTGTTGACCTGGAGAAGGTGCCAAGGTTTTATCTCCTCCCCAGGGGCGTAGCACCAAATTCTGGGCCCTGTACACTCTCAATGTCTGCGGGCCCCTATCCATGTCAGTGCACGAGGCGCGTGAGCAAAAGAAAAAAAAAAGGGGTATTTATTTAAAATAAAAAAGCATAAATAGGGTTTTAAGCTACAATCAGATCAGATTATATTGATGAGTGGTTCTTTCATTCACCACCTGAATTGATGCATTTGGCCTACTTGTGCTCAAATACCTAAAACATCTACAAGAATAGAGAATCGGTATTAGCCTCTTCACATACAAATAACCCAACCTACTTTTTAAAGCAAGCTCACTTTGTATTTCTAGAGCCATTTCAGTGCAAGATAAACTGCTAAAAATAATGAAACATATGGCCAAGCATTGCTTATTATGTTGACAGATTGTCTTTTAAATGGGGCTCATTTTTGTGTTGCTGTGGGCTGAGCTCGAAGGCTGTCAACCAAACAATCATAACTGGTAAATATCCACAAGAGGGTGCTTGACAGCGCTTGACATCTACCATTTAGAACAAGTACAAAAGTAATGTGAAAGGTTGCAAATATGTTCATTAAACGTGAAGTAAACATCAGATATGCTATACAATAGATGCTTAGACGAGCCTAATTATTTGCTATAACACACAGTATTCATCATGGTCAGCAAGTTGCAGAGGCAAAAATGTTTTAAGACATTTTTCAGCCAGATTGAGAGGAATAGCGAATTGTTTTTCTATGTTCTCACCACCTCTCTCTCTCTCTCTCTCTCTCACTACTCTCTCTCTCTCCCTCGCGAACCAACATACCAACGTAAGGGGGGGTCAGAGGGGGGAGCTCGCCCATGAATACTTGAACAACGATCTCACCTTGTCTTTGCTCATCTCTCATGTCAGCCTCATCTTCAGAAGAGCCGCCAGGACTGGCCACTGCTGCTCCAGCAGCTCCAGCTGCTGCGGCTGCGCCACTGTTTGTTTCTGAAACTGGTTAATGTTGACAACTAACGTTAGCTGGCCCATAATTGTCTTTGCACTTACAGCTGCAAGCAGCCTGGTTGGCAACTAGCTAAGCTAAAGACTTCACGTGAGCAAACATCAGCAGCAGCTGTCTGGAGTGGACTACCTTAACTTTAATTGGACTTTGCATAACAAGCAAACTCGGTTCACCTTTGGGAAAGAAAGCAGTCAACAACTGCCTCCCCTCATTCTGCCTTCTTTCTTTTTCTTTCCTCTCTTTCTTCTTTTGATACCCCAATTTATGCTTTTTGGGCAGCGTGATGTCTAGCCCCCAGATTATTCAATCTGGGCTCACTGACGTTACACTTGTCGCTGGTCGCTGTCGGGTGGACTAAACTAGAAAGTCCAACATGTTGGGAGGACTGTGACATAAAGTTCATTCTCTCAGTTGATGTTATCACTATATTTGAAATAAAATTATGACACCAATTAATTGGAGGGCCCAATTCATTCGAAATAAAAACATCACAAAAAACAATTATAATGTACAGTGAGAGATGTGACATAAGCTAAATTAATTTGATTCCACTAAATTTGAACAGTCTTCAGATGTTGGATTTTGTGCTCTGAAATTTAGTTGTTTAAGACTGATTATTAGTTCAGTATTATAATAGATCAGAATAATTGGTTTTAAATCAACAGATTAATTCAAAAGAAATGCACAGAAATTCTGTTCTTATTATGGAACTCAAAATCTTTATTTGATGAAAAAAAATCATGAGATGTGAGATGTTGTTTGCCTTTCTGAGACAGCATACAATGTCATTTTGAACTGAAAACAATTTTAATTGAAATTAATAATAACTTTTATTTATAAACAGTAACCATAGTCACGCTATTTGAAATTTCATTGGAGAAAATCAGCTGCCATATAAATACATGTGTTCAGATCTTACAAAGTGACAGTAAATCAAGAACGACAGTAACATCAGGAACATAATGTAAAAACAATCAAAACTGTAAGAGACACAGTGAGATGATTCTTTATGTAAAATAGTATAACAAATATTGTCATGCAGGAGAAAGCCACAGCATGAAAATAAATTTTGAGGAGGGATTGAATAGAGGAGGAGTCAATGCAAACTCAGATATCGTCCACCTCTACTTATCTGACTGCAGAGAGGAGGACAGAGAACAGTGGACACACAGTTTAACATGATGGACTATAGGACAGGACTGCTGCTTTTAACTATCTGCTGGGCAGGTGAAGATTTTACCTGATCTTGAGCTGATATATTTCTTAATTATGTTACAACTTAATTCATGTTATGTTCTCTTATATTTTGACAGGTGTTGATGGTCAGACTCTGACAGAATCTGAACCAGTGATTAAAAGGCCTGGAGAATCTCACAGACTGACCTGTACAGCCTCTGGATTTAACTTTGGTGGCTCCTACATGGCCTGGATCAGACAGGCTCCTGGAAAAGGACTGGAGTGGGTTGCTACTATCAGTGATAGCAGTGACTACATCTACTACTCTCAGTCAGTCAAAGGCCGGTTCACCATCTCCAGAGACAACAGCAGACAGCAGTGTATCTGCAGATGAACAGTCTGAAGACTGAAGATTCTGCTGTTTATTATTGTGCTCGACAGCCACAGTGACTGGAGTTGGTTGAGCAGCTGTACAAAAACCTACAGTAACCCTCTGACTGGGCTGATAACAACAACTGTCTTTGCTTTGGGCTCAAAGGAAATGACTGCATGTGCTAATTTAGGAGCAGTATACAGAATCAGGGGCTGAAGGTGCAGACTCTGATCAAGGCACAATGAATGCACTAAAACACTGAATATGATACTAAGATAGGGAGAAAAGAATAAACCTGATCATGAGACACCACTTTGATCCAACCGTAATTATAAAACTGGAACAGCAGGACTTCTGAAGACTTCACCCAGAGTCCCACAGGCCACTCTTTATCTGATATTGTACCAAATGTAAAAAGACAAAAACAAAACAATAAATAAACATTATAGATCATTGCAGTGAAATAACTGTGTCACCATACAGACTGGAAGAAGACTCAAACAGGTCAAATCTCCTCTCTCTCAGCAGACAATGACAGAATACAACATCCACAGAGTTCAGACTATTAAACAGACCTAATGAACAAAACGTCATGTGTCTCCATGCTGAGTCCCTCTTTCAAAACTCTAGAGGGCAGTCTAGGACTGACTGAGTTTGACTCATTGACTCATACTGATCATATGATTCAAACACATGTACTAACAGTAAGGTAAATAAAGAACAGAGGTGATTTGAATGCTCTTATCTGACATTAACACATCTACTGATGATGCATATTTGTTCAAATCAAACCCTAGTTCCCATTTTCATCTCATCTAATTATGGAAACCATTTAGTTGCTTGATTGTGACGTTCAACAGCACGTTACAATTTATATTTATTCATTCATTACAAAATATGCATCCATGAAGACATGTTTTAATAATTTACTTTTGTGTATTGTGATGCCCAGAGAGGATGCACCATTAGTTAAAGATTGTCATTGTCCCGTTATCTTCCATTGGAGCAGAAATTAGTTGCCAGGATATTAATATTTTACAGTTTCCCGTGTCGTTCTTGTAGAGATACTCTACTTATGGAAATGTATCTGTGTCACATGTTCCCTGTTTAAACCCACAGAGGGAGGTCTACGCAAACTCTCCTCTCTTAAAAACACCATCAGCAACTTGTGGCAGATCACTGGGACAGTTTGATATATTTCTGAAACACTCAGATCAGAAAGCACTGAACTACAGTGTTTATCACAGAATGGAAATACAGTTATCTGGAGTTTGTTATTTGTAGTTACTATTCATGGTGAGAAACTTAAATCTTGTTTGATGCTTTTAAAAATGTGCAACCTGTGATTATTAAAGTTTGATTGATAACGATTGTTTCTTTACTTACAGGAGTTTGGAGTGAGATCAAACTGGACCAGTCTTCCTTTGAGGTGAAAAGACCTGGAGAGACAGTGAAGATGTCATGTGTCACATCTGGTGATGACATGACAGACTACTTTATTCACTGGATACGATAGAGGCCAGGGAATGCTCTGGAGTGGATTGAGAGGATGAACCCACTTACAAACACAACAAGCTATGGCAGCTCCTTTCAAAGCCGTTTCAGTTTTACTCAAGATGTGCCCAGCAGCACTCAGTACCTCGAGGTCAAGAGCCTGACAGCAGAAGATTCTGCTGTTTACTTCTGTGCTCGAGAAAGCACAGTGACTGAAGACAGTGGAACAGCTGCACAAAAACCTCCACAGACAACAAACAGCAATGTGATCTTAATGACATCAGAGTTTTCTCACCACCTGCAAAAGCACTTTGACATATCCACATTAGATTTCTGTATATTTGACTGTAAACTCATCAGTTCCTCTGAATATCACCCCCTCAAAAAATAAAAGAACAAAAAAAATAAATAAATAAATAAAAACCCACAAGTACAGCACATCAGAACAACGTTTGATCACAGAAATTGGCTGGATCTGAAGATAAATCGAAACCTGAAATGTTCAAAACATGTTGAAAACACTGATTAATGTTAACTTCATGTTAACACTAAAGCCGTTTTGTGGCCATTGAAGTTTTTTTTCTGTTTAAACCTGCAAACCAGAAGCATCAGTACTATATATTCAGACATGCATTTTGTACCATGAAACAAAATAAACACTTGAATATTTACTGTAAATGCAGGACATTTGGAAAATGTTAAATGTCTGTGGGTAATGAATTAAATTATCACAAGTGATTTGTTGTCACTCTGCAGATATAATAACACTGAACAGACTCTTCTGTTGGCTCCAGTCAGACCAACATTGATGCTTCATATGTTTGATTCTATGCAAACTCAGTGAGCTTCCTTGTTACTCAGCTATAAAAACATCACATCAGGCTGTCAGTGGAGTTCACAGCACGTCAGTTTCAACATAAACCATGTTCTCTGTAGCTCTGCTGCTGCTGTTGGCAGCTGGATGTGAGTCTCTCTGGATTTGTCAAAGTCAACACTTCTTCTTTTGTTAATTTGATCATTTGTTACAAATCATTTTCTCTTTTTTTTAACAGGTGTGAAGTGTGAACAGTTGACACAGCCAGCCTCTGTGACTGTACAGCCAGGTCAACGTCTGACCATCACCTGTCAGGTCTCTTATTCTCTTAGCAGCTACTACACCGCTTGGATCAGACAGCCTGCAGGGAAAGGACTGGAGTGGATTAGTCGTGACACCACAGTCAAAGATTCACTGAAGAACAAGTTCACTGTCGACTTGGATTATTCCGGCAACACAGTGACTCTAAACGGACAGAATGTGCAGCCTGAAGACACTGCTGTGTATTACTGTGCCAGAGAGACACAGTGACACAAAGCATCAGTAGACCTGAACAAAAACCCCTCAGTGCCTGAACACTTGTAACATGAAGCCACCAGAGGAGGAGCCCTCAGACCACTAATGATTTCAACACCAGCTCACTGTTACAGTACAGAGAGAAACAGACTTTAGATTTTATAAACGGTTCTTATTTAAATCATTTCAGATATTCTGACATCACAGTCACAAGAACTGATGCGTCATTATATGTATAAAGAACCTTTTAAATGATGACAAATTAAGGTCACAACTTAACTTAGTTTTAAAGCTCATCATCTAACTATAGTAGAAATCGATCAGTCAAAAGTCAGTTTTCTTCCATAATATCACCATTGTTAGTTATTTTAAGTTGATATTAGACTTATAACCGTGTTAGTGACTGGCTCAGTATTTAGCCAACTTCATAGCAGTGTTAATTATTCAACATACAGAAAATTCTAAATTGTGTTTGTCAGATATATAAGTTCCACCTTCTCTTTGTGTGTGATGAAGAACAACACATGAACATTTTGTCTTCATTTTGATTCATTTAAACAAACAGTAAACAGAACAGAAACACAGCAAATGACTTACAAGTGTTGGATGTTAGAATTTCCCTCAAAGAAATGTTTAAAGAATTCTGTTCTTATTACGGTGCGCAAAATCAAAACAAAAATTAATCAACCTGCAGGAGAAACATTGAGATGATTCTTTATAAAAAGATAAAAAATAAATAAAAAATATGCCAGACACAGTAAATCCATATAATAAAATACATTTTGGGCAGAGATTAAACAGAAGACAATCCACATTTAAAAAGGAGGAGTCAATGCAAAACTCAGATATCTTCCACCTCCACTTATCTGACTGCAGAGAGGAGGACAGAGAACAGTGGACACACAGTTTAACATGATGGACTATAGGACAGGACTGCTGCTTTTAACTATCTGCTGGGCAGGTGAAAGTTTTACCTGAACATGAGTTGACACAGGTCTTATTTGAGTTTCTGACATGTCATGGTTTTCTTTGCTGTCTTGACAGGTGTTGATGGTCAGACTCTGACAGAATCTGAACCAGCGAATAAAAGGCCTGGAGAATCTCACAGACTGACCTGTACAGCCTCTGGATTAGACATCAGTGGATCTTGGATGCACTGGGTCAGACAGGCTCCTGGAAAAGGACTGGAGTGGGTTGCTTATATCAGCAGTGGCAGTGGTAGCAGCAAGTACTACTCTCAGTCAGTCAAAGGCCGGTTCACCATCTCCAGAGACAACAGCAGACAGCAGGTGTATCTGCAGATGAACAGTCTGAAGACTGAAGATTCTGCTGTTTATTATTGTGCTCGAGAGCCACAGTGACTGGAGTTGGTTGAGCAGCTGTACAAAAACCTACAGTATCTTCCAGGCTGCACAAGCATTGAGAATTTATGATGAATTTGTTTATATCATAAGTATCAATTATATCTACATTAAAATGCATTACATCATGTTTTAATTCTTATGTTCTGTATTATATGTCTTTTGATATCCTATAGTTTCCATTAGAAACATTTCCTGAATGAAACCATGAATTCATCTTTGTCCTGCATTATGAAGTCCTGAAAACTGAGGGATGATATTTCTCAACATGTAACAATATATAGAGAGGTTTTTCATTGTACACGAAATACAGTGATCATATCAGTACAGTAAGTGAACCAGTAAATGAATTAATAAAAGCAGTAAGTAGATGATGCAAAATACTGACAGTAAAACAAAGTTAGCAATGGTTGCATGCAAATGCTGGAATATGGATCAAATGTAAAGCAGAGGTGATTTGTTGTCACTCTGCAGATATAATAACACTGAACAGACTCTTCTATTGGCTCCAGTCAGACCAACATTGATGCTTCATATGTTTGATTCTATGCAAAGTCAGTGAGCTTCCTTGTTACTCAGCTATGAAAACATCACATCAGGCTGTCAGTGGAGTTCACAGCACGTCAGTTTCAACATAAACCATGTTCTCTGTAGCTCTGCTGCTGCTGTTGGCAGCTGGATGTGAGTCTCTCTGGATTTGTCAAAGTCAGCAGTTCTTCTTTTGCTCTATAACTTTTTAATTTGTTACAATTACTTTTCTTTAACAGGTTTGAAGTGTGAACAGTTGACACAGCCAGCCTCTGTGACTGTGCAGCCAGGTCAACGTCTGACCATCACCTGTCAGGTCTCTTATTCTGTGGGCAGCTACTGAACAAATTGGATCAGACAGCCTGCAGGGAAAGGACTGGAGTGGATTGGAGGAGCACGTGCTGGATACCCAACATATTACAAAGATTCACTGAAGAACAAGTTCAGTATCAGCTTAGACTCTTCCACGAAAACAGTGACTCTAAACGGACAGAATGTGCAGCCTGAAGACACTGCTGTGTATTACTGTGCCAGAGAGCCACAGTGACACAAAGCATCAGTAGACCTGAACAAAAACCCCTCAGTGCCTGAACACTTGTAACATGAAGCCACCAGAGGAGGAGCCCTCAGACCACTAATGATTTCAGCACCAGCTCACTGTTACAGTACAGAGAGAAACAGACTTTAGATTTTATAAACGGTTCTTATTTAAATCATTTTAGATATTCTGACATCACAGTCACAAGAACTGATGCAGCATTATATGTATGAATAACATTTTAAGTGATGACAAATTAAGGTCACAACTTAACTTAGTTTTAAAGCTCATCATCCAACTATAGTAGAAATCGATCAGTCAAAAGTCAGTTTTCTTCCATAATATCATCATTTTTAGTTATTTTAAGTTGATATTATAATTATAACTGTGTTAGTGACTGGCTCAGTATTTAGCCAACTTCATAGCAGTGTTAATTATTCAAAATACAGAAAAGTGTGTTTTCATTGCCAATCTAAATTGTGTTTGTCAGATATATAAGTTCCACCTTCTCTTTGTGTGTGATGAAGAACAATACGTGAACATTTTGTCTTCATTTTGATTCATTTAAATAAACAAAACAAAACAAAACACAAAAAAGAAAATAAAGGATGAAGGAAAAAGTAAAATATCCCAAACAGAACAGAAACACAGCAAACGAATTACAAGTGCTGGATATCAGAATTTCCCTCAAAGAAATATTTAGAAAATTATGTTCTTATAAAAATCAAAAGAAAAAATAATCAACCTGCAGGAGAAATATTGAGATGATTCTTTATAAAAAAAAAAAAGATTAAAAAAAATGAATAAAAAATATGTCGAACACAGGAAATCCATATAATAAAATATATTTTGGGGAGAGATTAAACAGACGACACACAATGTTTAAAAAGGAGGAGTCAATGCAAAACTCAGATATCTTCCACCTCTACTTATCTGACTGCAGAGAGGAGGACAGAGAACAGTGGACACACAGTTTAACATGATGGACTATAGGACAGGACTGCTGCTTTTAACTATCTGCTGGGCAGGTGAAGATTTTTGATGATTTTTCTGGGTTTTCATTTAGATTGTAAACTTGTTTCATGTCATGTTTACTCGCTGTCTTGACAGGTGCTGATGGTCAGACTCTGACAGAATCTGAACCAGTGATTAAAAGGCCTGGAGAATCTCACAGACTGACCTGTACAACCTCTGGGTTGCACTTTGATAACTACTGGATGTCCTGGGTCAGACAGGCTGCTGGAAAAGGACTGGAGTGGGTTGCAAATATTGAGTATGATAGTGACAGCATCTACTACTCTCAGTCAGTTCAAGGCCGGTTCACCATCTCCAGAGACAACAGCGTCGATCAAGTGTATCTGCAGATGAACAGTCTGAAGACTGAAGATTCTGCTGTTTATTATTGTGCTCGAGAGCCACAGTGACTGGAGTTGGTTGAGCAGCTGTACAAGAACCTACAGTGCTCATTCTTACCAAAATTAAGACCAGATCCAAAGTTGTGAAAGTAACTTGCAGATTACAATCAACACTTTAAGAGAGCCACTAAATTTTTGAAGAAAAATATTTCCTAACACAGATCTGACTGTGGAAATTATATTACTAAATCGTCATATCTTGCTTATTCCACAACAGAACATCATTAAAACAGCTCCTCAGAGAAGACAGCAGCTGAACAAATGAACCATAAACAGCATTTGTGCAGCAGTTTAATGGTTTTGCTAATTGTCTAACCTGAGATGTACAAGTCTTTTTACTTGTTATAGTTGGCAGGAGTTTGGAGTGGGGTCAAAACAACAATGTCCAATGACTATGGAGTGAGAGAATAAATGGATGTTTGAACTATAATTCAGCTGTACACTTATTAACTGTCCTTATTGTCTGCTGTTTATTTTACTCTTCTTCATGATATAAAAGAGCACTTTCATAGATACATTTCTAACAGATAATCCAGCAGACATCTTCCTGTGCAATACAGCTATTTTTGTGATTGCATATCGTCACACAGGTTTCAGTTCCCATGTAGCTAAAATCCTCTGGAGGCTCCAAGTTTCTGTATGTCTGTGGCTTTAAACTGCCACAACCTGAATACTGAAACCTTTAACAGTTAAAAATAAGACAACCTGCAGGAAAAGCTCTGGGATGGATGAGGAGAGGCCTCTCTGCTGCCACAAGAAACACTTCTGCCAGCAGTGTAAGAGGCTGTGTAGAAATCAGTAGAGATGATAGCAACAGCATGGTGTATCTGAGACTGTCCAACTTAAAGCCAGAGGACTCTGCTGTGTGTTACTGTGCCAGAGACTCACGCTCGTCAAAGGAAGCAGAGAGTTGAAAAACCTCCACAGACATTTTTACAAACACCAACAGGTGGCAGTAGAAGATAAGAAGTCAAATGACACTAAGGCGCGTATGACAGTGTCTCCACACTTGATTCATAGAGTTTATGCTCCACACACACATACAGTAGATTCACACTATGAAAACAACAGCTGATGTTGTGCTTTGTTACTTCTGTTTCTTAGTGTGATATTTAACATAGTATTTTCTACAGCAGTTATGGTTCATAATGTTTCCATGACTGATTGTTTTAAATCAGGTGTTACAAATATATGTGGTCATGTCTGTGCATAATTTTTTCCAATACTTAAATGGTCCAACAAAAGCTGCTGAAGAGAATAAATAAATACATCTGTTTTGAGTTTAAACATTTCCATTGAATCAATTGAAAAGAATCTTCATCATTAAAATCTGAATATGAAAGAATGATCGAAATCATATCTTATCCAGAGATGTGATGTGTTTGTCTTTGAGGAGGAGTCAATGCAAAACTCTGACCTCTTCCATCTCTACATATGTGTTGCAGAGTGAAGGACAGACACTAAATCACTGACATACACACTGTAGACTGGACAGAGACACCTGGCTTTTACAATGATCATACCTGATTACTGGGTTGTTTTTCTCATCCTGTCAATTAACTGGGCAGGTAAGAACTGTTATTGTTTTTCTGACAAACCTCCTGGTACAAATACAATATGGCTGCATGACAGTAACTGATGAGCTGTTTCAATGTCTGTAGGTTCTGAGGGTCAAACACTGAGTGAGTCTGAACCAGCGATTAAAAGGCCTGGAGAATCTCACCGACTGACCTGCACATATTCTGGGTTCAGCAGTGATTATGCTAATGCTTGGATCAGACAGGCTGCTGGAAAAGGACTGGAGTGGATTGCTGATATCAGCAGTGGCAGTAGCTACATGTACTACTCTCAGTCAGTCAAAGGCCGGTTCACCATCTCCAGAGACAACAGCAGAAAGCAGGTGTATTTGCAGATGAACAGTCTGAAGACTGAAGATTCTGCTGTTTATTATTGTGCTCGAGACACACAGTGACTGGAGTTGGTTGAGCAGCTGTACAAAAACCTACACCACTTCTTTCCGGCTGGCAGAGCCCAAGCATGAAATACTTTTGAAATTGAAAGTGCTGATAGTAAGAGATAGAAATAAAGTTATTGGCAGTTTGTCCCTGATATATGTTCTATATTTTATTGGTGTAAGTGAACTGCCAGACATATCAATGATTTCCCACAGTTATATGACTATTTTTCTGCAGCTTTGCAACACTGTGATCCCTTTACATGGATACATTCATCCCTACAGACACCAGACGACATATGATGTTAAGCAGCTTCTGTAGATACATTAAACCTGACAGAAAAAAAGACACCTGTCTGTAATTAGTGTGCTGGCAAAATATTTAGTATAAAGGCTGAACAAGTCTCACCATGTCAGAGTCTTTTCAGAGCTCTTTTTAACATCAGAATTTCAGACAGTTTTATATTTTCTCTTTGAGGCCATCCACTTCTGTGAGATTGTATCAGACACATGGACACAAAGGCTGGTTTATCTCTAATACTCATGGTTGTGTTTTTTACTCACTGATCATCTGTGTTATATGTAAAACCACAAGTCAGAAATTATCACTGATTGTTCCACAACTCACCCCAAATTAACTGCATGTGAAGAAATTATTAAGAGTTCTGTTCTCAGTGATCTCTGTCTTTGTGTCTTGTTCAGCCACTAATGATGTCAAAATAGAAAAGCACTGTGAGGAGGAGTCCATGCAAATCTTCATCTCCTCCATCTTTATTTATCTCACTGCAGACTGAAGAAGAGAGATCAAACCACTGACCAGACATACAACACATTTCCACCATGACTTCAGCTACATGTATAATGTTTCTGATGCTATCATGGATTTCTGGTGAATACATACTTCTGCACTCCTCCTGTTCTTTGAAAAGGTTCATATTTCAGCTCTGTGATGATAACACTACTTTTTCTCTCCAGGTGTTTGCAGTCAGACTCTGACTGAGTCTGAACCAGTGGGAAAGCGCCCTGGAGAATCCCACAAACTCACCTGTACATATGCAGGAATATCAGATAGCAGCGCCGATATCGCCTGGATCAGACAAGCTGAAGGAAAAGGACTGGAGTGGGTTGCCTTCATTTCTGCTCCGAGTGGAGGCACTAAAGCTTATTCCACTCAGTCAAGAATCGCTTCACCATTTCCAGAGACAACAACATGGACCAGGTGTATCTGCAGATGAACAGCTTGACGGCTGAAGATTCTGCTGTTTATTATTGTGCTCGAGAGCCACAGTGACACAGGAAGCCACAGAGCTGTACAAAAACTCAACATGTCAAACTAAGTCAATACTAGGCGTTCTGCTTTTCACTTTCACAGAATCAGCTTCATTCAACATCTTCAACACACTCAGAGAAACACAGTCTCAATAAAACCTCCTCATTCAGACAATTTTTATTGCAGCTCTGGTGTTCTCCAATATGTAGCTGAGACTGGGAACATTAAATATTCCTTTCACCTAAGTGTAACTGTCGCTCTGAAATGTTCAAAGGTTTGTGTAGAATAAAATCATTAAACCTTTATTCATTAATTTGATAAATAGATTTTTTTCATGTTATGAAAGATTCATAACATCAGTCATCTCTGACTACATGTGACAGGACAGTTCATCCTTCTTTATAGCCTGTCAGTGTCCTTCTCTATGCAAAGTGAACTTGCTCACAGTCTGCTATAAAGACTTGATATCATGCTGTCAGCTGCAGCAGAAGAAGAGAAGCTCCCATCAGATCACCTTCAATACCAACCATGTTCTCTGTAGCTCTGCTGCTGCTGCTGGCTGCTGGATCCTGTGAGTCTCACTGAGGCAGAGACACTGACAGTATGATCACAGCACACTGACTGTTCACTCTTATTACACTCATTCAATATTCAACATGTTTTCCTCCACAGGTGTGAAGTGTGAACAGTTGACACAGCCAGCCTCTGTGACTGTGCAGCCAGGTCAACGTCTGACCATCACCTGTCAGGTCTCTTATTCTATCAGCAGCTATTGGACAGCTTGGATCAGACAGCCTGCAGGGAAAGGACTGGAGTGGATTGGAGATCAGGTGTTGGATACAGCACATATTACAAAGATTCACTGAAGAACAAGTTCAGTATCAGCTTAGACTCTTCCAGCAACAGTGACTCTAAACGGACAGAATGTGCAGCCTGAAGACACTGCTGTGTATTACTGTGCCAGAGAGCCACAGTGACACAAAGCATCAGTAGACCTGAACAAAAACCCCTCAGTGCCTGAACACTTGTAACATGAAGCCACCAGAGGAGGAGCCCTCAGACCACTAATGATTTCAACACCACTCACTGTTACAGTACAGAGAGAAACAGACTTTAGATTATATAAACGGCTCTTATTTAAATCATTTTAGATATTCTGACATCACAGTCACAAGAACTGATGCAGCATTATATGTAATAACCTTTTAAGTGATGACAAATTAAGGTCACAACTTAACTTAGTTTTAAAGCTCATCATCCAACTATAGTAGAAATGGATCAGTCAAAAGTCGTTTTTTTTTTTCATAATATCATCATTTTTAGTTATTTTAAGTTGATATTAGAATTATAACTGTGTTAGTGACTGGCTCAGTATTTAGCCAACTTCATAGCAGTGTTAATTATTCAAAATACAGAAAAGTATGTTTTCATTGCCAATCTAAATTGTGTTTGTCCGATATATAAGTTCCACCTTCTCTTTGAAGAACAACACGAACATTTTGTCTTCATTTTGATCCATTTAAACAAACAAAACAAAACACAAAAAAGGAAAAAGGAAAATATCCCAAACAGAACAGAAACACAGCAAATGACTACAAGTGTTGGATGTCAGAATTTCCCTCAAAGAAATGTTTAAAAATTATGTTCTTATCAAAATCAAAAGAAAAAAAAAATCAACCTGCAGGAGAAACATTGAGATGATTCTTTATAAATATAAAAAATAAGTAAGAAATATGTGAGACACAGGAAAGTCATATAATAAAACACATTTAGAGGAGAGATTAAACAGAAGACACTCCACATTTAAAAAGGAGGAGTCAATGCAAAACTCAGATATCTTCCACCTCTACTTATCTGACTGCAGAGAGGAGGACAGAGAACAGTGGACACACAGTTTAACATGATGGACTATAGGACAGGACTGCTGCTTTTAACTAACTGCTGGGCAGGTGAAGATTTTTGTTGATTGCTATATTAGGTTTTTCTTTTCGGTTGTAAATTTGTTTCATGTCATGGTTTTCTTGCTGTCTTGACAGGTGTTGATGGTCAGACTCTGACACAATCTGAACCAGTGATTAAACGGCCTGGAGAATCTCACAGACTGACCTGTACAGCCTCTGGGTTGGACTTTGATGGCTACTACATGAACTGGGTCAGACAGGCTCCTGGAAAAGGACTGGAGTGGTTGCCATAATCAGTGGTAGCAGTGGCAGCATCTACTCTCAGTCAGTTCAAGGCCGGTTCACCATCTCCAGAGACAACAGCAGACAGCAGGTGTATCTGCAGATGAACAGTCTGAAGACTGAAGATTCTGCTGTTTATTATTGTGCTCGAGACACACAGTGACTGGAGTTGGTTGAGCAGCTGTACAAAAACCCTACAGTGCTCATTCTTACCACAGTATCTCACATGATCTCCAGTGAAATAATACATTACTTGTTTTTTTCACAAAGACCTACAGGTGGCAGTCGAAGATAAGACTTGGTACAACACAAACTAAGACACTATGAAAGACACAGCAGATGTTGTGTTGTTACATCCTGTTTTTCAATGTAATTGTTAATAATGTTTCCCATTATTGATTTTTAACAGTGCTGAGAATATATTTGGACAATATATCCAGGATATGGATGGTTAAACAAATGCTGCCAAAGAGAATGATAAATATCTCTAATCTGAATATAAATAAAAGAGTTGAATAACTAAAAATATATATGATCATGATGTAAAAGAATGATATAACTCACAGTGATGTGATGACAAAACCATTGACTGTATATGTACTCTATAAACTGTCTGTGTACAAAACATTATACAAATGTTCTCCTTTCACTCACTGAGACTATGAAACATAGAAATATTTCATTTCTATGCTGCAAAAAAATGGGATGTTCTGTTTATTTGGCTTAACCACTGTGAAAAAAAATGCTTATAATGGTGGAAAACCAGTGATTTTTAGAAACTGCATTCAGATTTCGAAAGAAACTCCACAACATGCTTCGTTTTACAGTGGATTATAGTTTTATTAACAAATTATTCCATCCATGTTTCTGAATCACAAAAATCATATGGCCTTAGAGATGAAGAACAACACCTCCAGTCAGCTGATTACTATCATCACTACTGTATGTAAATCATCCTCCTTGTGTGTTGCCTCATAAAGAAGTGAAGTGTGTGTGTGTCAGTGAGAGGACAGAAGAGCTCACATCAGTTCAGCTTCAAACATCAACCATGTTCTCTGTAGCTCTGATACTGCTGCTGGCAGCTGGATCCTGTGAGGAGCTTTCAGTGGATTCACACTAATAAACACATTAGAAACACTGAATAGTCAGATGAATGATGGAGATAAGTTGATTTGTGTTTCCACAGGTGTGAACAGTATTGATCTCATCCAGCCAGACTCAATGGTTGTGCAGCCTGGACAGTCTTTGACCATCACCTGTCAGGTCTCTGGTTATTCTTTGACTGATAACAGCTATGCAACAGGTTGAATCAGACAGCATGAAGGAAAACCAATGGACTGGATTTTTCATATGTGGGGTGGAGGAAGCCTTAACCAAAATGCTGCTCTGAAGAACAAGTTCAGCTCCAGCAGAGACACTTCTGCCAGCAGAGTGACATTAACAGGACAGAATCTGCAGCCTGAGGACACAGCTGTGTATTACTGTGTGCGTGCTCCCCAGTGATACAAACAACCAACAGACCTGCACAAATACCCAGCAACCATGTGACTCAACCACACACACATGCTGATAATGAGAGATATACATAAAGAAAGTAATGGGGAATTTGTCCCTAAGATAGTTTATTTTAAAATGTGCATCTGTGTCCTTCTTTTATTGGTGCAAATTGATTCACATGACAACAACAACTAATATTAATACCATACAAATAATAATGATCAATAGTTATATTAGTATTTTACTAAACAAAAGTAGTGTATAGTAAATAAAGTAAGTTAAAAAATGGCTCCCTCTGTGTTAGGAAAGTTTTCAGGTGCTTAGTGTTTCACATTTTGCCAGCTCTGGTAGAAAGACACCACAAAACACCATCAGCAACTCTCCTAATTTGTAACTGAACAACTGATATAGTTTTACGCACCTATTTGCCTCATTATATTTGCCTGGAGTTTATTATGTGTAGCCTTTGCCTGGTGTGGCTTTGCTCTTTGTCCAGGTAGGCTGGCTCATGTTATTCTGTTGACTTCAGGCAGCTTCTGTTTGTCTGCTGCTGATAGACAACAACTACCTCACATAAAAAGAGGTGTAAATAACAAGAATAAAATGCATGATGTTTTCATTTTCAAATATCCAAAGCTAATAAAAGAAGTTCAGAGCTGTAATGATGAACAATAATTAAAATGTTAGTCCTCTAAACTGTGTGACAACGTGCATTTTCTGCTGTGAGGAGCACAGGGCTTTAAACAACTCCTAACCTTTACTGAATGTTAAAGTATCGACCATCCCTGTTTTAAAACTCTAGAGTGCAGACAAGATCTGGCTTTAACACTTATCCTAGTGACATCTATAAACAGGAAGAAATGACAGAGAAGGAAAGAAGTGATTGTTTTTACTTAATTGTTTTCAGCTCTTAATGTGCCAGATATTAATGTCCTCCTCCTAATGATCACCTTTACCAACCTTTCTGCCATGAAATAACCATAAATCTGTCACAATGCCAAATCCAGGCGTGCTGTGCATCACTGTGAGGAGGAGTCAATGCAAAACTCAGATATCTTCCACCTCTACTTATCTGACTGCAGAGAGGAGGACAGAGAACAGTGGACACACAGTTTAACATGATGGACTATAGGACAGGACTGCTGCTTTTAACTATCTGCTGGGCAGGTGAAGGTTTTACCTGATCTTGAGCTGACACACAGTTCTCATTTGTGTTTCTGGCATTTCATGGTTTTCTTTGCTGTCTTGACAGGTGTTGATGGTCAGACTCTGACAGAATCTGAACCAGTTAAAAGGCCTGGAGAATCTCACAGACTGACCTGTACAGCCTCTGGATTGGATTTTGATAACTACTGGATGAACTGGGTCAGACAGGCTGCTGGAAAAGGACTGGAGTGGTTGCCATAATCAGATATGACAGTGCTGAGATCTACTACTCTCAGTCAGTTCAAGGCCGTTCACCATCTCCAGAGACAACAACGTTGATCAAGTGTATCTGCAGATGAACAGTCTGAAGACTGAAGATTCTGCTGTTTATTATTGTGCTCGACAGCCATAGTGACTGGAGTTGGTTGAGCAGCTGTACAAAATCCTACAGTAACCCCTCTGACTGGGCTGATAAACAACAACTGTCTTTGCTTTGGGGTTAAAAGAAATGACTGCATGTGCTAATTTAGGAGCAGTATACAGAATCAGGGGCTGAAGGTGCAGACTCTGACCAAGGCTGAATGCACTAAAACACTGAATATGATACTAAGATAGGAGAAAAGAATAAACCTGATCATGAGACACCACTTTGATCCAACCGTAATTCTAAAACTGGAACAGCAGGACTTCTGAACACTTCACCCAGAGTCCCACAGGCCACTCTTTTATCTGATATTGTAACAAATGTAAAAAGACAAAAACAAAACAATACATAAACATTATAGATCATTGCAGTGAAATAATTGTGTCAATTGTGTCAGTCATCTTCCAGGCTGCACAAGCATTGAGAATTCATGATGTATTTGGTGATATCATTCGTAACAATATCATTTGCATTAAAATACATTACATCATGTTTTTATTTCTTAATTCTGTATTATATGTCTTTTGATATCCTATAGTTTCCATTAGAAACATTTCCTGAATGAAACCATGAATTCATCTTTGTCCTGCATTATGAAGTCCTGAAAACTGAGGGATATTATTTCTCAACATAAAATACATAAAGAGGTTTTTCATATTGTAGGCTACAGCAAATACAGTGATCATGTCAGTACAGTAAGTGAACCAGTAAATGAATTAATAAATGCACTAAGTAGATGATACAAAATATTGACAGTAAAACAAAGTTAGCAATGGTTGCATGCAAATACTGGAAAATGGATCAAATGTAAAGCACAGTTGATTTGTTCTCACTATGCAGATATAATAACACTGAACAGACTCTTCTATTGGCTCCAGTCAGACCAACATTGATGCTTCATATGTTTGATTCTATGCAAACTCAGTGAGCTTCCTTGTTACTCAGCTATAAAAACATCACATCAGGCTGTCAGTGGAGTTCACAGCACGTCAGTTTCAACATAAACCATGTTCTCTGTAGCTCTGCTGCTGCTGTTGGCAGCTGGATGTGAGTCTCTCTGGATTTGTCAAAGTCAACACTTCTTCTTTTGTTAATTTCAACATTTGTTACAAAACATTTTCTCTTTTTAACAGGTGAAGTGTGAACAGTTGACACAGCCAGCCTCTGTGTGACTGTGCAGCCAGGTCAACGTCTGACCATCACCTGTCAGGTCTCTTATACTCTTGGCTACTATACAGCTTGGATCAGACAGCCTGCAGGGAAAGGACTGGAGTGGATTGGAATGAAATATACTGGAGGCTCTCACTACAAAGATTCACTGAAGAACAAGTTCAGTATCAGCTTAGACTCTTCTAGCAACACAGTGACTCTAAACGGACAGAATGTGCAGCCTGAAGACACTGCTGTGTATTACTGTGCCAGAGACACACAGTGACACAAAGCATCAGTAGAGCTGAACAAAAACCCCTCAGTGCCTGAACACTTGTAACATGAAGCCACCAGAGGAGGAGCCCTCAGACCACTAATGATTTCAACACCAGCTCACTGTTACAGTACAGAGAGAGAAACAGTCTAAGGATTTAAGAGGAAAGTTGATTTAATAGCAGCTGTTTTCATCAGTTTAAAAACTTGTACTTGATAATCACTGATACATCAATGTATTTATCATGACAAAAACTAATATGCATTTTTATAAACTGTCAAACAATACATTTTTTAAGTACTGAATAACTGCAGCTGAATTGTTATCGAGGCAGAAGTGATTCTTTTTGGTCTAATAAAAGTGTGCATTTGATTTTTCACAAGACAGATTCCAGCCTTTAGCTGCAGACCAAAACACAACTGAAACATGTAGGATGTCAGTTTCCCTTGAACAAAACACAATCTTAACTTAAAAAAGGTAAAGAGACATGAGATATTGTTTGCTCAACCTCAAATGAAGCCTACATGGTGATTTTCATACTTTATGAGGTGAAACTAATTTTACAAAAATATATGAATATTTTTTTCATTAATTTATTTTATCACCAGTAGCAATATTCCCTGATTAGTAAATCACACTGAACAAAAGCACCTGCCATGTTAAATAAATTGAAATGTTACAAAATGACTCACGGTAAAACAGGGACAATAACAGAACAAACTGTTCATTAAAAAGGAGGAGTCAATGCAAAACTCAGATATCTTCCACCTCTACTTATCTGACTGCAGAGAGGAGGACAGAGAACAGTGGACACACAGTTTAACATGATGGACTATATGACAGGACTGCTGCTTTTAACTATCTGCTGGGCAGGTGAAGGTTTTTACTCATCTTGAGTTGAATCTGTCTTCAAAAATCTGTGAACTTACAACAACTGTCCATTTTTTTGTTTGTCTTGACAGGTGTTGATGGTCAGACACACTGACTCAGTCAGAACCAGTGACTAAAAGGCCTGGAGAAGATCTCACAGACTGACCTGTACAGCCTCTGGATTCACATTTAGTAACTACTATATGCACTGGGTCAGACAGGCTCCTGGAAAAGGACTGGAGTGGGTTGCCTGGATTGAAAGTGGCAGTGGTAGCAGCAAGCTCTACTCTACTCTCAGTCAGTCCAAGGCCGGTTCACCATCTCCAGAGACAACAGCAGACAGCAGGTGTATCTGCAGATGAACAGTCTGAAGACTGAAGATTCTGCTGTTTAATTATTGTGCTCGAGACACACAGTGACTGGAGTTGGTTGAGCAGCTGTACAAAAACCTACACCACTTCTTTTAGGCTGGCAGAGCCCAAGCATGGTATATTTTTGTAGTATTTATATTAAATTATTTCATTTAGTTTTCACATTATTGTTTACATGTTATGAATATAAATACAAGAACACATTACCTTTGTCCCTGTAGTATATAAAGCCCTAAAAAAGAGGAAAATTTGTACTAAATATTAAACACATACAAAACAAACAAACTCAAAAACCACTTGTTCATAAAAGGGCCAAAGACAGCACAACAACATGATACAAACACTTTACATTTCTACAAATGAAGACACGATGAGTCATAATATGAATGAAAAATAATGTTGAATAAAATCACCAAGGGCAGTCAGTGTCAAGTTTCTGTCTCTTCTATGACTTAAAGGAGACACTCAGATCTGCTGTTCTCATTGACCTTAACTGACTGATACTCAAACCATGGAGAGTTCATATTTCTCTATTGTACATCAATAGGTAGATGAGGGAATTTCTGAAGTTTCATTAAAATAATTTCTGAGAGACGACAGCAGTGATCTACAAAGTGTTTTTATGTTAATATTCACAGTATATTCACAATGATAATGCTTATTGCTGTTTACTGCAACATACTGTAGAGGAATTTACATAATGTTCTGATATTGAATTGATATCAATACTGTACAATTAAGCATTAGTTGTTTGCAGCAGCAGAAAAGTTGTTTAATTTGGTGTCATAGTTATAATGTCACAATTTAGTGTGTAATGAAATTGAAATCATATTTAATGCAGAAGTGATTCCCAGGCATATTTTTACTGTGCAGATATAATAAGACTGAACAGACTCTTCTATTGGCTCCAGTCAGACCAACATTGATGCTTCATATTTGATTCTTCTATGCAAACTCAGTGAGCTTCCTTGTTACTCAGCTAAAAACATCACATCAGGCTGTCAGTGGAGTTCACAAGCACGTCAGTTTCAACATAAACCATGTTCTCTGTAGCTCTGCTGCTGCTGGGCAGCTGGATGTGAGTCTCTCTGGATTTGTCAAAGTCAACACTCTCTTCTTTTTAATTTGAATTTGATCATTTGTTACAAAACGTTTTCTCTTTTTAAACAGGTGTGAAGTGTGAACAGTTGACACAGCCAGCCTCTGTGACTGTGCAGCCAGGTCAACGTCTGACCATCACCTGTCAGGTCTCTTATTCTGTTAGTGGCACCTGGACAGCTTGGATCAGACAGCCTGCAGGTAAAGGACTGGAGTGGATTGGAGAAGCAGCTGGATCCAGCACATATTACAAAGACTCACTGAAGAACAAGTTCAGTATCAGCACAGACTCTTCCAGCAACACAGTGACTCTAAACGGACAGAATGTGCAGCCTGAAGACACTGCTGTGTATTACTGTGCCAGGAGAGACCCACAGACACAAAGCATCAGTAGACCTGAACAAAAACCCCTCAGTGCCTGAACACTTGTAACATGAAGCCACCAGAGGAGGAGCCCTCAGACCACTAATGATTTCAACACCAGCTCACTGTTACAGTACAGAAAGACTTTAGACTTCAGAAAAATGTTTTTTAAATTGATTTAATATCAGCTGCTTTCATCAGTTTCGAAACTTGCATATGATAATCACTGATACATCAATATATTTTTTTATGACAAGAACTGATATTCACGTATTTAAACTGTCAAAAAAAACTTTTCAAGTAATAAATAAATGCAGCTGAATATTCGTCAGAACTGGAAGTGATTCTTTGTGGTCTGATAAAACTGTGCATTAGATTTTTCACACACACACACACACACACACACACACACACACACACACACACACACCCACACGCACACAAAAAAAAAAATAAAAAAAAAATCCACCCAGAAGAAGCTGCAGGCCAAAACACAACTGAAAACATGTAGATGTCAGTTTCCCTTGAAAGGAATACATGACATTATATTTTTAATGTTGTCAGTAAAAATCTTAACTTAAAAAAGTTCAGTTTACATGGTGATTTTCATACTAATGAGCTGAAACTAATTTTACAATAACATTATGAGTAACTTTTTTAATTTTATCACCAGTAGCAATATTCCATTATTAGTAAGTCACACTGAACAAAGCATCTGCCATGTTAAATAAATTGAAATGTTACAAAATGACTCACGGTAAAACAGGGACAATAACAGAACAAACTGTTCATTAAAAAGGAGGAGTCAATGCAAAACTCAGATATCTTCCACCTCTACTTATCTGACTGCAGAGAGGAGGACAGAGAACAGTGGACACACAGTTTAACATGATGGACTATAGGACAGGACTGCTGCTTTTAACTATCTGCTGGGCAGGTGAAGGTTTTACCTGATCTTCTGTTGACATAGTTCTTAATTGTATTACAACTAAATTCATGTGAAATGTTTTTATATCGACAGGTGTTGCTGGTCAGACTCTGACAGAATCTGAACCAGTGATTAAAAGGCCTGGAGAATCTCACAGACTGACCTGTACAGCCTCTGGATTTAACTTTGGTGGCTACCACATGAACTGGGTCAGACAGGCTCCTGGAAAAGGACTGGAGTGGGTCGCTTATATCAGCTATAACAGTGGCTACATCCACTACTCTCAGTCAGTCCAAGGCCGGTTCACCATCTCCAGAGACAACAGCAGACAGCAGGTGTATCTGCAGATGAACAGTCTGAAGACTGAAGATTCTGCTGTTTATTATTGTGCTCGAGACACACAGTGACTGGAGTTGGTTGAGCAGCTGTACAAAACCTACAGTATCTTCCAGGCTGCACAAGCATTGAGAATTTATGATGTATTTGTTTATATCATTACTATCTATGTTATTTACATTAAAATACGTTACATCATGTTTTTAATTCTTATGTTCTGTATTATATGTATTTTGATATCCTTTATTTTCCATTAGAAACATTTCCTGAATGAAACCATGAATTCATCTTTGTCCCTGCATTATGAAGTCCTGAAAACTGAGGGATGAGATTTCTCAACATAAAAGATCTAGAGAGGTTTTTCATATTCAAATTATGTTAATATAATAATCAAACAATTACTATTGTGTCTGCAGAGAAATATCCAGAAAAGATGTGAGACAATACTGACAGTTTGTTGCAATAAAGGAATGTGCATATTTATGTGACACAACCACACAGATGAAGGTAATCAGTGTTGATTAACACAAAAAGTAACTCAGAAATGTAAAAACTACCAAAGTTTTCACCGCCATTAAAATATTTATTTTACTGCAGTTTGTGAAACATTTCAGTTCCTGAGCAGCTGTTTTCCAACAACTACAAACACTGAAACCGTTAAAAAGAATTTATTCAAACCAGCCGCATCAGACTGAAGTTTTTATTTAATTGACATGATTCTGGCTGCTGTCACTTTATGTCTGTGTACAGCAAATACAGTAATCATGTCAGTACAGTAAGTGAACCAGTAAATGAATTAATAAATCTAACAAGTCGATGATACAAAATATTCAAACAAAGTTAGCAATGGTTGCATGCAAATGCTGGAATATGGATCAAATGTAAAGCAGAGGTGATTTGTTGTCACTCTGCAGATATAGTAACACTGAACAGACTCTTCTATTGGCTCCAGTCAGACCAACATTGATGCTTCATATGTTTGATTCTATGCAAACTCAGTGAGCTTCCTTGTTACTCAGCTATAAAAACATCACATCAGGCTGTCAGTGGAGTTCACAGCACGTCACTTTCAACATAAACCATGTTCTCTGTAGCTCTGCTGCTGCTGTTGGCAGCTGGATGTGAGTCTCTCTGGATTTGTCAAAGTCAACACTTCTTCTTTTGTTAATTTGATCATTTGTGACAAAACGTTTTCTCTTTTTAACAGGTGTGAAGTGTGAACAGTTGACACAGCCAGCCTCTGTGACTGTGCAGCCAGGTCAACGTCTGACCATCACCTGTCAGGTCTCTTATTCTGTGGGCAGCTACTACACAAATTGGATCAGACAGCCTGCAGGGAAAGGACTGGAGTGGATTGGAGCAGCAGCTTCTGGATACACAACATATTACAAAGATTCACTGAAGAACAAGTTCAGTATCAGCACAGACTCTTCCAGCAACACAGTGACTCTAAACGGACAGAATGTGCAGAAGACACTGCTGTGTATTACTGTGCCAGAGACACAGTGACACAAAGCATCAGTAGACCTGAACAAAAACCCCTCAGTGCCTGAACACTTGTAACATGAAGCCACCAGAGGAGGAGCCCTCAGACCACTAATGATTTCAACACCAGCTCACTGTTACAGTACAGAGAGAAACAGACTTTAGATTTTATAAACGGTTCTTATTTAAATCATTTTAGATATTCTGACATCACAGTCACAAGAACTGATGCAGCATTATATGTATGAATAACCTTTTAAGTGATGACAAATTAAGGTCACAACTTAACTTAGTTTTATAGTTCATCATCCAACTATAGTAGAAATGGATCAGTCAAAAGTCAGTTTTCTTCCATAATGTCACCATTTTTAGTTATTTTAAGTTGATATTAGAATTATAACTGTGTTAGTGACTGGCTCAGTATTTAGCCAACTTCATAGCAGTGTTAATTATTCAAAATACAGAAAAGTGTGTTTTCATTGCCAATCTAAATTGTGTTTGTCAGATATATAAGTTCCACCTTCTCTTTGTGTGTGATGAAGAACAACACGTGAACATTTTGTCTTCATTTTGATTAGTTTTGAATTTAGAAAAAATATTTTTTTAACTTGATTTAATAGCTGTTTTCATCAGTTTCAAAACCTGAACTTTTTCATCACAGATACATGAAAGTATTTATTCATGACAAGAACTGATATACACTTTTATAAACTGTCAAACAATAAACTTTTCAAGTAATAAATAAATGCAGCTGAATATTCGTCAGAACTGGAAGTGATTCATTTTGGTCGAATAAAACTGTGCATTAGATTTTTCATAAGAAAAATCCTCCCAATCAAAGCTGCAGGCCAAACACAACTGAAAACATGTGGAAGTCAGTTTCCTTGAAAAGAATACATGAAATTCTATTTTTAATGTTGTCAGAAAAAAATCTTAACTTAAAAAAAGTTAACATTTCATCACAAATGAAGTCTACGTGGCGATTTTCATACTAATGAGCTGACACCAATTTTATAACATCATGAATAACTTTTTCATTTTATCACCAGTAGCATTATTCCATTATTAGTGAGTTGCTTTGAAGAAATGCATCTGCCATGTTAAATAAATGTGTTGAAATGTTACAATGCAATAACAGAACAATCTGTTCATTAAAAAGGAGGAGTCAATGCAAAACTCCAACATCTTCCACCACTACTTATCTGACTACAGAGAGGAGGACAGAGAACAGTGGACACACAGTTTAACATGTGGACTATAGGACAGGACTGCTGCTTTTAACTATCTGCTGGCAGGTGAAGGTTTTCTCTCATCTTGACGACACAGTTCTCATTTGTGTTTCTGACATGTCATGGTTTTCTTTGATGTCTTGACAGGTGTTGGTGACACTGACAGAATCTGGCGCAGCAAATGAAAGGCCTGGAGAATCTCACAGACTGACCTGTACAGCCTCTGGATTAGACATCAGTGGCTACTTTATGCACTGGATCAGACAGGCTCCTGAAAAGGACTGGAGTGGATCGCTATTATTGAGTATGATAGTGATCGCATCTACTACTCTCAGTCAGTCAAAGGCCGGTTCACCATCTCCAGACAACAGCAGACAGCAGGTGTATTTGCAGATGAACAGTCTGAAGACTGAAGATTCTGCTGTTTATTATTGTGCTCGACACACACAGTGACTGGAGTTGGTTGAGCAGCTGTACAAAAACCTACAGTATCTTCCAGGCTGCACAAGCATTGAGAATTTGTAATGTAGGCCATTTTTCATACTATTAGTATTAATATTGTTAACATTAAAATACATTACAGAATGTTTCAGTTTTCATATTTTTATATTATGTCTTCTGACATCCCATAATTTTTGTCCCTGCATTATAAAGACCTGAAAACTGAAAAATATTATTCATAGACCAAAGAGAAACCACAGTAAAGAACACTAGCTCATGAACTAAAGCTTAATAATTTGTATAGAGAGGTTTTTCATATTCAAATTGTATTAATATAATAATCAAAGAATTATTATTGTGTCAGAGAAGTGGCAGAGAAATATCCAGAAAAGATGTGAGACAATACTGACAGTTTGTTGCAATAAAGGAATGTGCATATATATGTGACACAACCACACAGATGAAAGTAATCAGAGTTGATTAACACAAAAGTAACTCAGAAATGTAAAAAAGTTTTCACCATCATTGAAATATTTATTTTACTGCAGTTTGTGAAACATTTCAGTTCCTGAACAGCTGTTTTCCAACAACTACAAACACTGTCTGTGTACAGCAAATACAGTGATCATGTCAGTACAGTAAGTGAACCAGTAAATGAATTAATAAATGCAATAAGTAGATGATACAAAATATTGTAAAGTTAAAGTAAAGTTAGCAATGGTTGCATGCAAATGCTGGAATATGGATCAAATGTAAAGCAGAGTTGATTTGTTGTGACTCTGCAGATATAATAACACTGAACAGACTCTTCTATTGGCTCCAGTCAGACCAACATTGATGCTTCATATGTTTGATTCTATGCAAACTCAGTGAGCTTCCTTGTTACTCAGCTATAAAAACATCACATCAGGTGTCAGTGGAGTTCATAGCACGTCAGTTTCAACATAAACCATGTTCTCTGTAGCTCTGCTGCTGCTGTTGGCAGCTGGATGTGAGTCTCTCTGGATTTGTCAAAGTCAACAGTTCTTTTGTTAATTTCATCATTTGTTACAAAACATTTTCTCTTTTTAACAGGTGTGAAGTGTGAAACAGCTGACACAGCCAGCCTCTGTGACTGTGCAGCCAGGTCAACGTTGACCATCACCTGTCAGGTCTCTTATTCTGTTAGTAGCTACTGGACAAATTGGATCAGACAGCCTGCAGGGAAAGGACTGGAGTGGATTGGACGAGCAGCTGGATCCAGCACATACTACAAAGATTCGCTGAAGAACAAGTTCAGTATCAGCACAGAGTCTTCCACGAAAACAGTGACTCTAAACGGACAGAATGTGCAGCCTGAAGCACTGCTGTGTATTACTGTGCCAGGAGAGACACACAGTGACACAAAGCATCAGTAGACCTGAACAAAAACCCCTCAGTGCCTGACACTTGTAACATGAAGCCACAGAGGAGGAGCCCTCAGACCACTAATGATTTTCAACACCAGCTCACTGTTACAGTACAGAGAGAAACACACTTTAGATTTTATAAACGGTTCTTATATTTAAATCATTTTAGATATTCTGACATCACAGTCACAAGAACTGATGCAGCATTATATGTATAAATAACCTTTAAGTGATGACAAATTAAGGTCACAACTTAACTTAGTTTTAAAGCTCATCATCTAACTATAGTAGAAATGGATCAGTCAAAAGTCATTTTTTTTCTCCATAATGTCACCATTTTTAGTTATTTTAAGTTGATATTAGAATTATAACTGTGTTAGTGACTGGCTCAGTATTTAGCCAACTTCATAGCAGTGTTAATTATTCAAAATACAGAAAAGTGTGTTTTCATTGCCAATCTAAATTGTGTTTGTCAGATATATAAGTTCCACCTTCTCTTTGTGTGTGATGAAGAACAACACGTGAACATTTTGTCTTCATTTTGATTCGTTTTGAATTTAGAAAAAAATATTTTTTTAACTTGATTTAATAGCAGCTGAGCTGATTCATTTAAATAAACAAAACAGAACACAAAAAAGAAAAAAAAAGGATGAAGGAAAAAGTAAAATATCCCAAACAGAACAGAAACACAGCAAACGACTTACAAGTGCTGGATGTCAGAATTTCCCTCAAAGAAATATTTAAAAAAATATGTTCTTATAAAAATCAAAAGAAAAAAATCAACCTGCAGGAGAAATATTGAGAGATTCTTTATTAAAAAAAAAAAAAAAGATAAAAAAATATGTCAGACACAGGAAATCCATATAATAAAATATATTGGGAAGATTAAACAGACGACACACAAAAGGAGGAGTCAATGCAAAACTCAGATATCTTCCACCTCTACTTATCTGACTGCAGAGAGGAGGACAGAGAACATGGACACACAGTTTAACATGATGGACTATAGGACAGGACTGCTGCTTTTAACTATCTGCTGGGCAGGTGAAGGTTTTACCTGATGTTAATCTGGTATATTTCAGTTGAGCTACCGAAGTAATGAACAACATGCATATCTTTATTCTCTTGACAGGTGTTGATGGTCAGACTCTGACAGAATCTGAACCAGTGACTAAAAGGCCTGGAGAATCTCACAGACTGACCTGTACAGCGTCTGGATTTTCGCTTAGTGTCTACTATATGTACTGGGTCAGACAGGCTCCTGGAAAAGGACTGGAGTGGATCGCTGCTGATGGTGGTAGCAGCAGCAAATACTACTCTCAGTCAGTCCAAGGCCGGTTCACCATCTCCAGAGACAACAGCAGACAGCAGGTGTATCTGCAGATGAACAGTCTGAAGACTGAAGATTCTGCAGTTTATTATTGTTTCGAGACACACGTGACTGGAGTTGGTTGAGCAGCTGTACAAAAACCTGCAGTGCACTTCTTCTTTCAGGCTGTTAGAGCCTATAAGCATTAAGTATTTTTTTAGTATTCCTATAAAATGTAATGCTGTATTTTCTGTACAATGTTATATCTAATGTTTTGTATTTTATGTTTTACATAACAAATATGTCATAAATAAAAAGATAATATCTGAACCTACACTGTATAAATTCAAACAAGTGTTCTTGAGAAACACTATTACAAATCATTAAACATAAAAAAAACCCCTAACACACACAATAAACATGGCTCATTCATGAAATGGCCAAAGACAGCACAATAATCTGGTGGCTGAAATTAAACTACTGCAAATACTTTGCATCTTACAAAATAAGACAGAATAAATTATGTGAACCTAAAGTGAATCATAGTATGAGATCATAAAAAGAATGTTGCAATTAATTTAATGAAATTCATTAAGAACAGTAAGTATGTAAATAATTGGATCAATAAGTGATGTATGTAGTAAATACATGCTAAAGCAACACATTTAGACACTGACTTAAAGAAAGTTAACAGTTGTTTAATTCATGTAAAGGCAGGGACATTTTCTAAATGTTACTTTTCAGTGTGTAATAAAGTTACATCACTGTGTCAAGCAGAGGTGATGTAACTTTATTACACACTGAAGAGTAACATTTAGAAAATGTCCCTGCCTTTACATAAATTGTTCTGCAGATACAATAACACTGAACAGACTCTTCTATTGGCTCCAGTCAGACCAACATTGATGCTTCATATGTTTGATTCTATGCAAAGTCAGTGAGCTTCCTTGTTACTCAGCTATAAAAACATCACATCAGGCTGTCAGTGGAGTTCACAGCACGTCACTTTCAACATAAACCATGTTCTCTGTAGCTCTGCTGCTGCTGTTGGCAGCTGGATGTGAGTCTCTCTGGATTTGTTAAAGTCAACACTTCTTCTTTTGTTACTTTCATCATCTGTTACAGATAATTTTCTCTTTTTAACAGGTTTGAAGTGTGAACAGTTGACACAGCCAGCCTCTGTGACTGTGCAGCCAGGTCAACGTCTGACCATCACCTGTCAGGTCTCTTATTCTCTCAGCAGCCATGCTACACACTGGATCAGACAGCCTGCAGGGAAAGGACTGGAGTGGATTGGAGGAGCACTTGCTGGATATACCCCAGCTTACAAAGATTCACTGAAGAACAAGTTCAGTATCAGCTTAGACTCTTCCAGCAACACAGTGACTCTAAACGGACAGAATGTGCAGCCTGAAGATACTGCTGTGTATTACTGTGCCAGAGACACACAGTGACACAAAGCATCAGTAGACCTGAACAAAAACCCCTCAGTGCCTGAACACTTGTAACATGAAGCCACCAGAGGAGGAGCCCTCAGACCACTAATGATTTCAACACCAGCTCACTGTTACAGTACAGAGAGAAACAGACTTTAGATCTTAAATATTCTGATGCTTTTATATCAGTGTCTGTCGATATTACTTTTTAAATTACAGAATAAATTCATACTTGATTTTAAAAGTGTGTGATATAAATACAGTACTATATACCCCTATAAAGTCAGATTCTCTTCCATGATATCTGTTACAAAAAATATACATTGATTATGTGAATCATAACTGCATCAGTGATTGAATCAAAAGTGTTTATCCAACTTCATGGTGATAATAATCATTCAAAATACAGAAAAGTTAGTTTTCATTCACAATCTAAAGCCTCAAGTTTCACCTTCTCTTAAAACACTTGAACATTTTATCCTCATTTCTGATTCATTTAAATAAACTTCAGTCAGCTGATTCACTATCATCACTACTGTATGTAAATCAGCCTCCTTGTGTGTTGCCTCATAAAGAAGTGAAGTGTGTGTGTGTGTCAGTGAGAGACAGAAGAGCTCACATCAGTTCAGCTTCAACATCAACCATGTTCTCTGTAGCTCTGATACTGCTGCTGGCAGCTGGATCCTGTGAGGAGCTTTCAGTGGATTCACACTAATAAAACACATTAGAAACACTGAATAGTCAGATGAATGATGGAGATAATGTTGATTTGTGTTTCCACAGGTGTGAACAGTATTGATCTCATCCAGCCAGACTCAATGGTTGTGCAGCCTGGACAGTCTTTGACCATCACCTGTCAGGTCTCTGGTTATTCTTTGACTGATAACAGCTATGCAACAGGTTGGATCAGACAGCGTGAAGGAAAACCAATGGACTGGATTATACATCGGTGGGGTGGAGGAAGCATTTACCAAAATAATGCTCTGAAGAACAAGTTCCTTTACCACACACGCGCTTCTACAAGCTCAGTGACATTAACAGGACGGAATCTGCAGCCTGAGGACACAGCTGTGTATTACTGTGTACGTGTAATAGCCAGCTGGCTCTATGTGTGCACAGTGTTACAAACCACCAACAGACCTGCACAAATACCCAGCAACCAAGTCCTGAAAACTGAGGAATACTATTTGTAAACATAAAAGAAACCACAGTAAAGAACACTAGCTCAAGAACTAAAGTTTATACTTTGTATAGAGAGGTTTTTTATATTCAAACTGTATTAATAATAATCAAAGAATTATTATTGTGTCTGCAGAGAAATATACAGAAAAGATGTGAGACAATACTGACAGTTTGTTGTAATAAAGGAATGTGCATATATATGTGACACAACCACACAGATGAAGGTAATCAGTGTTGATTAACACAAAAAGTAACTCAGAAATGTAACAACTACCAAAGTTTTCACCACCACTGAAATATTTATTTTACTGCAGTTTGTGAAACATTTCAGTTCCTGAGCAGCTGTTTTCCAACAACTACAAACACTGAAACTGTTAAAAAGAATTTATTCAAACCAGCCGCATCAGACTGAAGTTTTTATACTATTTAACTGACATTATTCTGGCTGCTGTCACTTTATGTGTGTGTACAGCAAATACAGTAATCATGTCAGTACAGTAAGTGAACCAGTAAATGAATTAATAAATGCAGTAAGTAGATGATACAAAATATTGACAGTAAAACAAAGTTAGCAATGGTTGCATGCAAATGCTGGAATATGGATCAAATGTAAAGCAGAGTTGATTTGTTGTCACTCTGCAGATATAATAACACTGAACAGACTCTTCTATTGGCTCCAGTCAGACCAACATTGATGCTTCATATGTTTGATTCTATGCAAACTCAGTGAGCTTCCTTGTTACTCAGCTATAAAAACATCACATCAGGCTGTCAGTGGAGTTCACAGCACGTCACTTTCAACATAAACCATGTTCTCTGTAGCTCTGCTGCTGCTGTTGGCAGCTGGATGTGAGTCTCTCTGGATTTGTCAAAGTCAACACTTCTTCTTTTGTTAATTTGATCATTTATTACAAAACGTTTTCTTTTGTTTAAACAGGTGTGAAGTGTGAACAGTTGACACAGCCAGCCTCTGTGACTTTGCAGCCAGGTCAACGTCTGACCATCACCTGTCAGGTCTCTTATTCTGTTAGTGGCTACTACACAGCTTGGATCAGACAGCCTGCAGGGAAAGGACTGGAGTGGATTGGAGAAGCAGCTTCTGGATCCACCACATACTATAAAGATTCACTGAAGAACAAGTTCAGTATCAGCACAGACTCTTCCAGCAACACAGTGACTCTAAACGGACAGAATGTGCAGCCTGAAGACACTGCTGTGTATTACTGTGCCAGGAGACCCACAGTGACACAAAGCATCAGTAGACCTGAACAAAAACCCTCAGTGCCTGAACACTTGTAACATGAAGCCACCAGAGGAGGAGCCCTCAGACCACTAATGATTTCACCACCAGCTCACTGTTACAGTTAAAGGAAAAGAGTCTTTAGATTTTATAAACCATTCTTCATGAACTCTAACAGTTTTTATTAATCTAAATACTCTGACATCACCAGTGATGGAATAAATTCAGCTGATGACTTTTAAAAACTTGTCATCTATCTATAGTAGAGATGAATCCTCAAACACAGTTTCTCCTTCCCAAAACAAACAAAAATAACACATGCAGTTATTTTAAGAATCATAACTGCATCAGTAACTACATCAATAGTCTTTAGACAACTCAATAGTCAAATTACCGAAAAGTTTGTTTTCATCAACAATGCAAAGTGTCCAATCCGTTTAAAAGTTGTAATGATTGAAACATGTTAGTAAAGACTTCAATAGAAGAATATCCATTTCTGTTTCACCCTTCCATCTACCCTATAGCTGTGCTTGCTCATTCTTGAGGGGTGCAAGAGGCTTCAAACAATCACAGGTAACAATGAGTGAGAGGCGCAGTACAGGTCGCCAATGACAGGACTCAATCACATTCTATTTTCATCAAACAAAAACTGAATGTCAAGAGTAATGTAATTGTACTCTCCCTGTGAGGAGGAGTCAATGCAAAACTCAGATATCTTCCACCTCTACTTATCTGACTGCAGAGAGGAGACAGAGAACAGTGGACACACAGTTTAACATGATGGACTATAGCACAGGACTGCTGCTTTTAACTATCTGCTGGGCAGGTGAAGATTTTACCTCATCTTGAGCTGACACAGTTCTCATTTGTGTTTCTGACATTTCATGGTTTCCTTGCTGTCTTGACAGGTGTTGATGGTCAGACTCTGACAGAATCTGAACCAGTGATTAAAAGGCCTGGAGAATCTCACAGACTGACCTGTACAGCCTCTGGGTTGACGATCAGTGGCTACTATATGCACTGGATCAGACAGGCTCCTGGAAAAGGACTGGAGTGGGTTGCCGCTAATTATGATAGTAGCTACATCTACTACTCTCAGTCAGTTCGAGGCCGGTTCACCATCTCCAGAGACAACAGCAGACAGCAGGTGTATCTGCAGATGAACAGTCTGAAGACTGAAGATTCTGCTGTTTATTATTGTGCTCGAGACACACAGTGACTGGAGTTGGTTGAGCAGCTGTACAAAAACCTACAGTGCACTTCTTCTTTCAGCCTGGTGAAGCTCAAGCATTAAGTATTTTTTTAGTATTCCTTTAAAATGCAATACGGAATTTTCCGTATAATGTTATATCTAATGTTTTGTACTTTATGATTTACATAACAAATATCTCCTAAATAATGAATTAATCTCTGCACCAGTGTTGTTTTCGTCAACGATGACGATGACGAAATTATTTCGTTGACGCCCCTTTTTTTCATGACGATAACGAGACGGTGACGAGATAAACATGGCTCTTTGATGACTAAAACATGACGAGACGTGTGTGAGTTTTCGTTGACGAGACGAAAATGGACGTAAATGTTAGTAGGTGGTCTGTCAGACGTTTAAAATACATGATATTTCTGCTTATTGTACGTGTAATCTAATGTCCGGTTTTCCGTGTGTGTGTGTGTGTGTGTGTGTGTGTGTGTGTGTGTGTGTGTGTGTGAGTGCAGCACGGGCCGCATATTTCTGTCCGAACCCGAACCGAGTCCAACATTATTTAATGACCAAAGCACTGAGTTTGTGTCACACAGTTGTTATGGTTACAGGGTATTTAACAGGCCGACGTGATCAGCTGAGAGTGAGACCTCCGTGTTTGAGACGGGAGCGGGAGGTCCGACGCTTCCAGCGAGAGGAGAGGTAGAAATTACACAAATAAGATAAAATAGGAAAAACTTGTCTCCCTCTTTTATTTTATTTTCAGCGTTTAATCAAGGCGGAGACGGGCGGCGGGAGGTCTTGAGGTCTCCTCTTCCAGCGAGGGGAGAGGTAGAAACAAACAGCCAGTGTGTGTCTGTGTGTGTTATGTTCATGTGTTGTCACGTAAATAACAGTGCCCAAGCAATAAACAGGACAGACAATAGGATTTTATTTATTTTTACACTACATTTTCACTGAAAGCTGACCGAATCCGACCCCAGCCCGAATACAATTTATAGCTACATTTTTGACTAAATCCGGCCCGACCCGTCACGATGTGTTGAACTTATAGATCTGCTATTTTCACAACTTATGTGTGCCACTCTTGTATGATGAAGTAGGCCTAGGGCATCAATTCATGAAAAAACAGTTGAAATATGTTGGGAAAAAAGTTGAAAAGTTGAAATATGGAGATAAAAGGTGTCTGTCCAACAGCAATCTCCAATACTTATTGACCTAAATTAATTTGTTAAAACACTACACTTCTTTTTTTTTTTTTTTTTATTAAAACTGACTAAAACTAGACTAAAACCTTTTTGAGTTTTCGTCGACTAAAACTGGACTAAAACTATCACATATAGAAATGACTAAAATTGACTAAAACTAATAAGCATTTTAGTCCAAAAGACTAAAACTAAGACTAAATCTAAAATGCCTGCCAAAAACAACACTGTTCTGCACCCCCCACTGTTCAAATTCAAAAAAGTGTTCTTGAGAAATAATATTACAAATCACAAAACAAAAAAAACCACACCTACACACACACACACACACACACACACACACACACACACACAATAAACATCACTCCTTCATAAAATGGCCAGAGACAGCACAGTAATCTGGTGGCTGAAATTAAACTACTGCAAATATGTTGCATTTCTACAAATGAAGACACAATAAAGTTATGTGGAACCTAAAGTGAATCATAGTATGAGATAATAAAAAACAATGTTAAGTTAATTTCATAAAATTAATTGAGTACAGTAAGTATGTAAATACATGAATTAATAAGTGCTGTATGTAGTTAATACAAATACAGTACATTTAGGCACTGATAGTTAGGGTTAAACAAAGTTAACAGTTGTTTAATTTATGTAAAGGCAGGGACATTTTCTAAATGTTACTGTTCAGTGTGTAATAAAGTTACATCACTGTGTAAAGCAGAGGTGATTTGTTGTCTCTCTGCAGATATAATAACACTGAACAGACTCTTCTATTGGCTCCAGTAAGACCAACATTGATGCTTCATATGTTTGATTCTATGCAAACTCAGTGAGCTTCCTTGTTACTCAGCTATAAAAACATCACATCAGGCTGTCAGTGGAGTTCACAGCACGTCAGTTTCAACATAAACCATGTTCTCTGTAGCTCTGCTGCTGCTGTTGGCAGCTGGATGTGAGTCTCTCTGGATTTGTCAAAGTCAACAGTTCTTCTTTTGTTAATTTGATCATTTGTTACAAAATGTTTTCTCTTTTAACAGGTGTGAAGTGTGAACAGTTGACACAGCCAGCCTCTGTGACTGTGCAGCCAGGTCAACGTCTGACCATCACCTGTCAGGTCTCTTATTCTGTTAGCAGCTACTACACAAATTGGATCAGACAGCCTGCAGGGAAAGGACTGGAGTGGATTGGAGAAGCAGCTGGATCCAGCACATACTACAAAGATTCACTGAAGAACAAGTTCAGTATCAGCACCGACTCTTCCACGAAAACAGTGACTCTAAACGGACAGAATGTGCAGCCTGAAGACACTGCTTTGTATTACTGTGCCAGAGACACACAGTGACACAAAGCATCAGTAGACCTGAACAAAAACCCCAAAGTGCCTGAACACTTGTAACATGAAGCCACCAGAGGAGGAGCCCTCAGACCACTAATGATTTCAACACATGTTACAGTAAAAAGGGAAGCAGGCTTTAGCTTGTATAAATGGTTCTCAAATAAATCTAATAGCAGCTGTCTTCCTCAGTTTAAATACTCTAACATTAATCTAACTGATACACCACTGTATATATTTGAGAGATAGATAGATATTCCTCACCATTACTTACATGCTGCATTAAGAAATGCACTGCAGTATGTCAGTGTTTGTTGGATTATTGTTGGTAATGAATCACTGGCACAGTGAAGGTTGACAGTAAACATTCACATCTTCTTTCTGAGAAGGAAAGAAGAACAACAGACCTACAGGTTGTGCTTGAGTACAGTCAGCACACATCAGTAATGTTGCTGCAAATTTAAACTGCATGTCAGAAACATGCCACGTTTCAACTAGAAAATGGATGGTGGAAAATGTCCCATCATTTAGTGGTGATGACATGCAACTGCCAGACATATCAATGATTTCCCACAGTTATATGACTATTTCTCTGCAGCTTTGCAACACTGTGATCCCTTTACATGGATACATTCATCCCTACAGACACCAGACGACATATGATGTTATAGCAGCTTCTGGTAGGTACATTAAACCTGACAGAAAAAAAGACACCTGTCTGTAATTCATAAACTGGCAACATATTTAGTACAAGAGCTAAAAACTCTCACCATTGTAGAGTCTTTTCAGAGCTCCTTTTTACATCAGAATATAGTTTGATATTTTCTTTTGAGGCACTTCTTTCGAATCTTGTCATGATCTCTGTCTTTGTGTCTTGTTCAGCCACTAATGATGTCAAAATAAAAAAGCACTGTGAGGAGGAGTCCATGCAAATCTTCATCTCCTCCATCTTTATTTATCTCACTGCAGACTGAAGAAGAGAGACCAAACCACTGACCAGACACAACACATTTCCACCATGACTTCAGCTACATGTATAATGTTTCTGATGCTATCATGGATTTCTGGTGAATACATACTTCTGCACTCCTCCTGTTCTTTGAAAAGGTTCATATTTCAGCTCTGTGATGATAACACTACTTTTCTCTCCAGGTGTTTGCAGTCAGACTCTGACTGAGTCTGAACCAGTGTGAAAGCGCCCTGGAGAATCCCACAAACTCACCTGTACATATGCAGGAATATCAGATGATGATGCTGATATCGCCTGGATCAGACAAGCTGAAGGAAAAGGACTGGAGTGGGTTGCCTTCATTTCTGCTCCGAGTGGAGGCACTAAAGCTTATTCCACGTCAGTCAAGAATCGCTTCACCATTTCCAGAGACAACAACATGGACCAGGTGTATCTGCAGATGAACAGCTTGACGGCTGAAGATTCTGCTGTTTATTATTGTGCTCGAGAGCCACAGTGACACAGGAAGCCACAGAGCTGTACAAAAACTCAACATGTCAAACTAAGTCAATACTAGGCGTTCTGCTTTTCACTTTCACAGAATCAGCTTCAGTTCAACATCTTCAACACACTCAGAGAAACACAGTCTCAATAAAACCTCCTCATTCAGACAATTTTTATTGCAGCTCTGGTGTCCTCCAATATGTAGCTGAGACTGGGAACATTAAATATTCCTTTCACCGAAGTGTAACTGTCACTCTGAAATCTTCAAAGTTTTGTGAAGAATAAAAACATTAGGCTTTAAGTTATTATTATTCAATTTATTTCACATGTCAAACAAAGGTTCATAACTCACAGCTCTGACTACATGTGACAGGACAGTTTATCCTTCTTTTATAGCCTGTCAGTGTCCTTCTCTATGCAAAGTGAACTTCCTCACAGTCTGCTATAAAGACTTGATATCATGCTGTCAGCTGCAGCAGAAGAAGAGAAGCTCCCATCAGATCACCTTCAATACCAACCATGTTCTCTGTAGCTCTGCTGCTGCTGCTGGCTGCTGGATCCTGTGAGTCTCACTGAGGCAGAGACACTGACAGTATGATCACAGCACACTGACTGTTCACTCTTATTACACTCATTCAATATTCAACATGTTTTCCTCCACAGGTGTGAAGTGTGAACAGTTGACACAGCCAGCCTCTGTGACTGTGCAGCCAGGTCAACGTCTGACCATCACCTGTCAGGTCTCTTATTCTGTGGACAGCTACTTCACAAATTGGATCAGACAGCCTGCAGGGAAAGGACTGGAGTGGATCAGTCGTGACACCACTGTCAAAGATTCACTGGAGAGCAAGTTCAGTATCAGCTTAGACTCTTCCAGCAACACAGTGACTCTAAACGGACAGAATGTGCAGCCTGAAGACACTGCTGTGTATTACTGTGCCAGAGACACACAGTGACACAAAGCATCAGTAGACCTGAACAAAAACCCCTCAGTGCCTGAACACTTGTAACATGAAGCCACCAGAGGAGGAGCCCTCAGACCACTAATGATTTCAACACCAGCTCACTGTTACAGGCAGTTTCAAACAGCACAACCTAAAAGCAGCAACACAGCACACAACATTAAATGCATTCAGTCTTTTTCTCAAAACAAATGAAACAAATTCTGTTCTTATCATTATGACACAAGATTTCAATGTCTGTTTTGACAAAATATAACTTTAGGTGACATGACGTGTTGTTTGCTCATCTCAATCCAAGCCTTCAAGGTGATTTTCATACAAAAAAAACATAAACCTTTTCTTTGTTGTTATTGTTTTGGTAATGATACTAAGATAACTTTAATACTTTCCATAATTTGTATATTGCATCAGAAAAAAAACATTTTTGTGTAAATAAACATGTTTTACATATTAGAGAGTGACTTACAGTCAAACAAGGATGATATTGACATCAGGTAAGAAACAAACAAAATGTGAAATGGTTCTTTCGTAAAAGACTAACACAAAATATGTTTAGTTCGACAAAAACCTAAAAATGAAAATAAGGTTTGAGGAGACATTAAACAGAGGACACTGTTCAGTCAGAAAGGAGTCAATGCAAAACTCAGATATGTTCCACCTCTACTTATCTGACTGCAGAGAGGAGGACAGAGAACAGTGGACACACAGTTTAACATGATGGACTATAGGACAGGACTGCTGCTTTTAACTATCTGCTGGGCAGGTGAAGAGTTTTGATGATTTTTCTGGGTTTTCATTTAGATTGTAAACTTGTTGCATGTCATGTTTACTTGCTGTCTTGACAGGTGTTGATGGTCAGACTCTGACTCAGTCTGAGCCAGTGACTAAAAGGCCTGGAGAATCTCACAGACTGACCTGTACAGCCTCTGGATTCTCATTCAGCAGCTATGAGCTGGGTCAGACAGGCTCCTGGAAAAGGACTGGAGTGGATTGCTTTATTAGCACATCTAGTACTCCTATCTATTACTCCCAGTCAGTCCAGGGTAGATTCACCATCTCCAGAGATGACTCCAGCAGTAAAGTCTATCTACAGATGAACAGTCTGAAGAGCGAGGACACAGCAGTGTATTACTGTGCCAGAACAGACACAGTGAGAGACAATAATAGGAGACTCATGCAAAAACTATTTCCTCGATTTATCATCACCACTGGAAAATATTATGTTGTTGTATTACATTTATTGCAATGCTAGTTTGTTCAGGTACTTTTATTATCCACTATGAAAATGTCCACGTATATAAATATCAGTAATATAAATCTTAAATACTTTATTAAGAACACAAATCCTCCACAGCACTCATCAAATGATCTCAATATACATTTAGGTCTAAACAACATGATTTAAAGGAAAAACAGAAATGCAGTTTTGGACTGGTTTAAATGCTTTGAGTTGTTTATGAAATATTCATCAATAATTAACTGTTAAAATATAAATTTTAAGTTTTGTTTTGTTTTTTTAATGAATATTAAAAAGAAAAGCAAGATTTTAAAAAGTGTCAGTGCAACAATGAACTGAAAAAGCTCCAGATGTTAATTATACAAGAGCAGGTTGTGAAAAATTAAATCTTGATAAAGTTGAATCAAGATTACAATTTTCTGGAGAATCAATAAAAAAATAATATTAACAATAACAACAGGTTCCTATAAATAGCTCCAGTCTGATCCACACTGATTCACCACACATTTGATTCTATGCAAACTCAGTGAGCTTCCTTGTTATCTGCTATAAAAACATCACATCAGGCTGTCAGTGGAGTTCACAGCACGTCAGTTTCAACATAAACCATGTTCTCTGTAGCTCTGCTGCTGCTGTTGGCAGCTGGATGTGAGTCTCTCTGGATTTGTCAAAGTCAACACTTCGTCTTTTGTTAATTTCATCATTTGTTACAAAACATTTTCTCTTTTTAACAGGTGTGAAGTGTCAACAGTTGACACAGCCAGCCTCTGTGACTGTGCAGCCAGGTCAACGTCTGACCATCACCTGTCAGGTCTCTTATTCTGTGGGCAGCTACTACACAGCTTGGATCAGACAGCCTGCAGGGAAAGGACTGGAGTGGATTGGAGGAGCACGTGAAGGTTGGACCACATACTATAAAGATTCACTGAAGAACAAGTTCAGTATCAGCACAGACTCTTCCAGCAACACAGTGACTCTAAACGGACAGAATGTGCAGCCTGAAGACACTGCTGTGTATTACTGTGCCAGAGACACACAGTGACACAAAGCATCAGTAGACCTGAACAAAAACCCCTCAGTGCCTGAACACTTGTAACATGAAGCCACCAGAGGAGGAGCCCTCAGACCACTAATGATTTCAACACCAGCTCACTGTTACAGTACAGAGAGAAACACACTTTAGATTTTAGAAAAATAAAAAAATTTAACTTGATTTAAAAGCAGCTATTTTCATCAGTTTCAAAACCTGAACTTGATAATCACTGATACATGAAAGTATTTATTCATGACAAGAACTGATCTACACTGTCAAACAACAAACTTTTCAAGTAGTAAATAAATGCAGCTGAATATTCGTCAGAACTGGAAGTGATTCATTTTGGTTTGACAAAACTGTGCATTAGATTTTTCACATGAAAAATCCACCCAGTAAAAGCTGCAGACCAAACACAACTGAAAACATGTGGAAGTCAGTTTCCCTTGAAAAGAATGCATGAAATTCTAATTTTAATGTTGTCAGAAAAAATCTTATTTCTTATCTTATCTTATTTCATTTTTTCACCAGCAGCAATATTCCATTATTAGTGAGTTGCTTTGACGAAAAGCATCTGCCATGTTAAATAAATGTGTTGAAATGTTCCAAAGTGACTCACAGTAAAACAGGGACAATAACAGAACAAACTGTTCATTAAAAAGGAGGAGTCAATGCAAAACTCAGATATCTTCCACCTCTACTTATCTGACTGCAGAGAGGAGGACAGAGAACAGTGGACACACAGTTTAACATGATGGACTATAGGACAGGACTGCTGTTTTTAACTATCTGCTGGGCAGGTGAAGGTTTTACCTGATCTTGAGTTGAATCTGTCTTCAAAAATCTGTGAACTTACAACAACTGTCCATTTTTTTGTTTGTCTTGACAGGTGTTGATGGTCAGACTCTGACTCAATCTGAACCAGTGATTAAAAGGCCTGGAGAATCTCACAGACTGACCTGTACAGCCTCTGGTTTCACATTTAGTATCTACTATATGCACTGGATCAGACAGGCTCCTGGAAAAGGACTGGAGTGGGTTGCCTGGATTGAAAGTGGCAGTGGTAGCAGCAAGAAGTATTCTCAGTCAGTCCAAGGCCGGTTCACCATCTCCAGAGACAACAGCAGACAGCAGGTGTATCTGCAGATGAACAGTCTGAAGACTGAAGATTCTGCCGTTTATTATTGTGCTCAAGACACACAGTGACTGGAGTTGGTTGAGCAGCTGTACAAAAACCTCCACCACTTCTTTTAGGCTGGCAGAGCCCAAGCATGAAATACTTTTGTAGTATATATCTTAAATATTAAACATTCATCTGTTGGGCAGGTGAAGAGTTTTGTTGATTTTTCTGGGTTTTCATTTAGATTGCAAACTTGTTGCATTTCATGGTTTACTTGCTGTCTTGTCAGGTGTTGATGGTCAGACTCTGATTCAGGCTGAACCAGTGGTTAAAAGGCCTGCAGGCTTATTCATTAATTACAAAAAAGCACCCAAGCAGTCCAATCAGCTGTATCCTTACTATGCTGAGGAGTCAATGCAAAACCCTGTTTATAGAATTCACTAATAGAGGCCATTTCTTGTTCATGGTGGACAGAAGAAAAGTTATGTATTTAATGCATCTGTGTAGATGTCATCTGACTTCCACTGCAGCCAACATCAGTATAGAAGAGACTTAGATAGGCTCGATTTTCCCTGAATACAAGATGTATATTACATGTTTTAATAATTTACTTTTGTGTATTGTGATGTCCAGAGAGGATGGGGCGAAATGTGCCCTGTTACCATGTAATGGGATGGAAAATAACATCTGATAACTTCATTATAACTTAAACAGTAGCTCTGCCTCTTCACAAATACAAAACAAACAATGTAAATAACTTTTTAATTTAGCCAAAAAGCTCTTCATTGCACCATTAGTTAAAGATTGTCGTTGTCCCGTTATCTTCCATTGGAGCAGAAATGAGTTGCCAGGATATTAATATTTTACAGTTTCCCGTGTCGTTCTTGTAGAGATACTCTACTTATGGAAATGTATGTGTGTCACATGTTCCCTGTTTAAACCCACAGAGGGGAGGTCTATGCAAACTCTTCCTCTCTTATAAACACACCATCAGCAACTTGTGGCAGATCACTGGGACAGTTTGATATATTTCTGAATCACTCAGATCAGAAAGCACTGAACTACAGTGTTTATCACAGAATGGAAAACACAGTTATCTGGAGTTTATATTTGTAGTTACGATTCATGGTGAGAAACTTAAATCTTGTTTGATGCTTTTAAAAATGTGCAATCTTTGATTATATAAGTTTGATTGATATCGACTGTTTCTTTACTTACAGGAGTTTGGAGTGAGATCAAACTGGACCAGTCTTCCTCTGAGGTGAAAAGACCTGGAGAGACAGTGAAGATGTCATGTGTCATTTCTGGTTATACCATGACAAGCTACAACATCCACTGGATACGACAGAGGCCAGGGAATGCTCTGGAGTGGATTGGAGGATGCATACAGGTTCAAACTCTGCTAGCTATGGCAGCTCCTTTAGAAGTCGTTTCATCATGACTGAAGATGTGTCCAGCAGCACTCAGTACCTGGAGGTCAAGAGCCTGACAGCAGAAGATTCTGCTGTTTACTTCTGTGCTCGAATATACACACCGTGACTGAAGACAGTGGAACAGCTGCACAAAAACCTCCACAGACAACAAACAGCAATGTGATCTTAATGACATCAGAGTTTTCTCACCACCTGCAAAAGCACTTTGATATATCCACATTAGATTTCTGTATATTTTAACATTTGATAACAGAGTGAACTTGGCTCGTTCAGGAGAGAATTAGAAAAGTGAAATGTCCACAGTCCCATACATATTCAAACACTGGCTGATTGGATGATGTGATAATAAAGCAATTTAGTAGATGATGGATTACACTGCTTTTTATTTCTCTCACTGTAAATGCTGTCATGTGCTGCACATTATGCTCAGAGTGACTAATGAGAAACAGAGCCTTGATACCAAGATGAATTATAAGCTCACAAATGTGATTAAACCAGGTGTGTTCATGTGTCAGATGTCTGAACTCAGATTAACATTTGTGTATTATTATTATAATAACTGTGGTTGTGTTGTTAATACTGATAGACTTTAGCACGAATTAAAACACATATGGATATTAAAACAGGTGACTGAGGGTTGACTGCTGGATATTAATTCAGTAGTTTCATTAAATATCTTCAGTCCAGCTGTTTCCTCCTGTGAGGAGGAGTCAATGCAAAAAAGGAGACACTCAGATCTGCTGTTCTCATTGATCTTAACTGACTGACTATCAAACCCTGGACTGAACTATAATTTATACTCACACCCTTTGTGAGCTCACTTCACCACAGCACAAACAGAGCTGGATCAGCAGTGACTGCAGCTTCATGTGCTCATTTAGTTGCAGTTCATCATCTCACCATCATCAAGAGATTTCAAGGAAACCAGCTGAAAGACTGAAGGAGCTGCTGTTTATTCTGGTGCAACAATAAATGATACTGCAATAACACAAACTTTCATTTCCTGGAGCTGCTTTTCATTATGTTGATGTGTTTCCTCTCTTCCCTCACTTGCACCTCTTCCTTTCATCTTAGCTCCACCAAGGGACGATGACGAGAGAAATGCAAAGACGAGACACATATACACCTGTGTTTCCTCCATCTAAGCTCCTCCTCTCTACTTGCTGCTCATCTCCTTGAGGTGCATTTAACTGACTAGTTGACTAATCCCACACATCCCCAGAGAAGACGAGAAAACATTATTTCATCTATTTCATCTCAAAAATCTAATTTTCTAAATTTATTCAAAGACAGATATATCTGCATTTGCTATTGTATCCTACACGGGAAAAAGCAACTCCATTAGCAAATGAACGAAAAATGAATGATGTAATCCTGTGACAGAGTGCCAGTTGAGGAGCCACTCCCTCTCCATGATATCCTGATGCAAATCTTCAGTGTGTGCAGTGTACTTCTGTCCTGCTGACTGCTCTTGTACTTTGTGTGGAGCATCAGAGGTCACATCTCCAGCCTCAGGATGATGAACACACTCACTCTTCTGCTGGTTGCTCTCTCTCTGCCCTGTGAGTTCTCCTGCTTCTTGCTCGTTCATCTTTTATCAGACAACATGGACTGATGGTCAGTCAGTGAGACCAGAAAACTTCCCAGGTGACTGTCTCACTTTCTTCTGTGGTTCCTCTCTCCTTTCATCTCCTCAGGTTGCACAGGTCAGAGTATGGAGTCCATTCCTTCCAGTTCAGTAGTGACAACGCCTGGTGAGACTCTCAGTCTCTCCTGCAGGGGATCTGGCTTCACATTTAGCTGCTGCAGCATGCACTGGATCAGACAACCTGCAGGAAAAGGACTGGAATGGATCGGGAGGATTTACAGCGATGCTAGCAAAACATTTTATGCCAGCAGTGTGCAAGGACGAATGGAAATCACCAGAGATAACAGCAACAGCATGGTGTATCTGAGACTGTCCAACTTAAAGCCAGAGGACTCTGCTGTGTATTACTGTGCCAAAGACACACAGTGGTTCAAAGAAGCAGAGAGGCTGAACAAAAACTCCACAGACATTTTTTTCACAAAGACCTACAGGTGACAGTCGAAGATAAGACTTGGCACAACACAAACTAAGACACTATGAAAGACACAGCAGATGTTGTGGTTTGTTACATCCTGTTTTTCAATGTAATTGTTAATAATGTTCCCATTATTGATTTTTAACAGTGCTGAGAATATATTTGGACAATATATCCAGGATATGGATGGTTAAACAAATGCTGCCAAAGAGAATGATAAATACCTCAAATCTGAAAATAAATAAAAGTTACAGTTGAATAACTTGAAAAGAACCTTTCATTCATCTTCTAAGCGCTTCATCCTCTTGAGGGTCACAGGGGGGACTATCCCAGCGGGCGAGAGGCAGGGTTCACCCTGGACAGGTCGCCAGACTATCGCAGGGCTGACACATAGAGACAGAGAATTATTCACACCTATGGCTAATTTAGAGTTATCAATTAACCTAGTCCCCAAATTGCATGTCTTTGGACTGTGGAGCCGGAATGCCCATAGACACAGGGAGAATATGCAAACTCCTCACAGTAGGGCTCCCACACCCGGGATCGAACCAGCAACTCTCTTGCTGTGAGGCGACAGTGCTAACCACCACACCACCGTGCCACCTTGAAAAGATTCTGCATTATTAAAAATATTTATGATCATGATGTAAAAGAATGATATAACTCACAGTGACGTTTATTGGTTTTAAATGCAGTGAGCCGCCAGAACCACAGGTGGCCATTTGAGTGGGTCTCCAGTGAAATTAGATTTTTTTTGACAAATTTTAATGTTAAATGTGTGTTTGATGTGACAGAGTTAACATTATTGTTTTATAAATGTTGAAAATATATCTTAAAATTTAACAAAAACACCATATCTTAAACTATAGGCCACAAAACCATTGACTGTATATGTATCTCTATAAACTGTCTGTGTACAAAACATTATACAAATGTTCTCCTTTCACTCACTGAGACTATGAAACATAGAAATATTTCATTTCTATGATGCGAATAAAATAGGATTTTCTGATTATTCAGCTACACACTGTGGAAAAAATGCTTATAATGGTGGGGAAACCAGTGGTTTTTAGAAACTGCATTCACATTTTGAAAAAACTCCACAACATGCTGCGTTTTACAGCGCATTATAGTTTTATTATCAAATTATTCCATCCATGTTTTCTGAATCACAAAAATCATATGGCCTTAGAGATGAAGAACAACACCTCCAGTCAGCTGATTCACTATCATCACTACTGTATGTAAATCAGCCTCCTTGTGTGTTGCCTCATAAAGAAGTGAAGTGTGTGTGTGTGTCAGTGAGAGGACAGAAGAGCTCACATCAGTTCAGCTTCAACATCAACCATGTTCTCTGTAGCTCTGATACTGCTGCTGGCAGCTGGATCCTGTGAGGAGCTTTCAGTGGATTCACACTAATAAACACATTAGAAACACTGAATAGTCAGATGAATGATGGAGATAATGTTGATTTGTGTTTCCACAGGTGTGAACAGTATTGATCTCATCCAGCCAGACTCAATGGTTGTGCAGCCTGGACAGTCTTTGACCATCACCTGTCAGGTCTCTGGTTATTCTTTGACTGATAACAGCTATGCAACAGGTTGGATCAGACAGCGTGAAGGAAAACTAATGGACTGGATTTCTCATCAGTGGGGAGGGAGTAGTGGCAGCCTTCGTCAAAATGCTGCTCTGAAGAACAAGTTCAGCTACAGCAGAGACACTTCTGCCAGCAGAGTGACATTAACAGGACAGAATCTACAGCCTGAGGACACAGCTGTGTATTACTGTGTGCGTTTGAGCGACACAGTGATACAAACCACCAACAGACCTGCACAAATACCCAGCAACCATGTGACTGAACCACACACACACACACACACACACACACACACACACACACATGCTGATAATGAGAGATGAAAATAAATAAAGTTATTGGCAGTGTGTCCCTGATATAGTATATGTGTTCTTCATTTATTGGTGTAAGTGAGCTGCCAGACATATCAATGATTTGATGACATATGATGTTATAGCAGCTTCTGGTAGATACATTAAACCTGACAGAAAAAAAAGACACCTGTCTGTAATTAGTGTGGCAAAATATTTAGTATAAAGGCTGAACAAGTCTCACCATGTCAGAGTCTTTTCAGAGCTCTGTTTAACATCAGAATATCAAACAGTTTTATATTTTCTCTTTGAGGCCATCCACTTCTGTGAGATTGTATCAGACACATGGACACAAAGGCTGGTTTATCTCTAATACTCATGGTTGTGTTTTTTACTCACTGATCAGTCTGTATTATATGTAAAACTACAAGTCAGAAATTATCACTGATTGTTCCACAACTCACCCCAAATTAACTGCATGTGAAGAAATTATTAAGAGTTGTGTTCTCAGTGATCTCTGTCTCTGTGTCTTGTTCAGCCACTAATGATGTCAAAATAAAAAAGCACTGTGAGGAGGAGTCCATGCAAATCTTCATCTCCTCCATCTTTATTTATCTCACTGCAGACTGAAGAAGAGAGACCAAACCACTGACCAGACATACGACACATTTCCACCATGACTTCAGCTACATGTATAATGTTTCTGATGCTATCATGGATTTCTGGTGAATACATACTTCTGCACTCCTCCTGTTCTTTGAAAAGGTTCATCTTTCAGCTCTGTGATGATAACACTACTTTTCTCTCCAGAAATATGTGAAATGACCACGACCTCTTAACACCGCATTCTGTGGTGGCAGCACTTAATGAGTTAAAATTACGTGCCGGGACCACGGAAATAATGGCAATGTAAAGTCAATTAGGATCCTTTGTTGTGGTGGACACATGGATTCCCTGATTCAACAACTTCCTGTATACACACAAAAACATGGAAGTGTTCTTGACATTAAAACAGCAAATATATTCCTCTGTTATAATTTCCCACCAATAATAATAATAATAACATGATAGATAGATAGATAGATAGATATGCTTTATTCCAGACTCAGGATCCATACAAAAAAGAAAAGGAAAATCAAATCAAATCAAAGACAGACAATGCATAAAGGACTAAACAACACAGAATAAAAAACAACACAGAATTAAATTTAAAAAAAAAAAAAAAAAAAAAAAAATTGTCTAATGACTCATTTTTAGAAGACACTTATACCAGTGCCCCAGAAATGAGAAGTGCAGCGTGTGTCACTGTACATAATGTTCACCAGTGTCACAACAATTTGGTTCTCAGAGTCATTTAGCTGGCAGATGAACCTGTGCATTCCATTTCTCAAAACCGCTTGCAGAGTGTTCACACCAGCACTCACAAACAACTCATTCGCACTAGTCCATCTGGGCCTTTTTAAAAGTATCCTCAGAGCGTCATTGTATGCCACTTGTAGTCTCTGAAGGCTGGCTCTTTTATAGTTCAGCCACAGATGTGCAGTGTACAGTGGTGAGCAATACGCTTTAAACAAGGCCAGCTTCACACCAACAGTGCAGCAGCCGAATTTACGTGACAATACATTTGCTCGTACATACAACATACGACACTGACGATAAATGTCCTCATCATCTGTTAATTGGTCTGTGATCATGTGACCAAGATATTTCACTTCACTGCAGATATTTAGAACATTACCTGAGAGCTTAAAGTCAGGAAAAGTCATATGTCTATCCTCTGTGGTTCTACAAATCATAATTACACTTTTTGAGTCGTTGTACTTTATATCATGTTGTTCCCCATAGACAGAGCACACATTAAGAAGCTGCTGCAGACCAGCTGAGCTGGGACTGAAAATCACACAATCATCAGCATACATAAGATGATTCATCACTGTACTACCGACCATACGGCCAGTTTTACATGAGCTTAATTTACTTGATAAATCATTCATGTAGAAATTAAATAAGATAGGAGATAAGATACTCCCCTGTCTTACTCCGTTACTGACTTGGAAGGCAGCAGACATGCAGTTGTCCCATTTAACCTGCATGGTCTGTTGGGCATACCAATAGGATAGTATTCTAACTATATAATTAGGGACACCGGCTGCACCCAATTTTTTAAATAATTTCCCGTGATTCACCCGATCAAACGCCTTAGAGGCATCTAAGAAACACATAAAAACAGAAGAGCTTTTTCTTATAGTTGCTCAGCAGTTCCTTTAACACATATATACACATATCTGTACCGTGTCTCGGTTTAAAGCCAAATTGATTATCTGTAGAAATAATTTGTTCGTTGATCCTCTCTAGGAGAATTTGTTCAACGACTTTCGACAATATATTAGCTAGAGCGATGGGTCTATAGTTGTCTGAGGAACCCACTTTTCCTGCTTTATCCTTAATCACAGGAACCAGCACCACTGTCATCATAGAGTCTGGAAGAAAGCCATGGACTATGAGAGCAGTGAAGCATAAGGCAAGAAGTGTACATAACCTTGCGCTTGCAAATTTGAGGTGTTCAGCGGAAATAGAGTCCATACCTGTCGTTTTATTAACTGATAAATTTTTAATCGCTTGAGAGATCTCATGGGATTTAATCATATCTATATCTTCAACATTTGCTACTTGATAGCCATTAGTCTGAACACAGTTGAACAATTTACTATAATGCCTTCTCCAGAGCTCAGCAATAGCATTAGCACCAGAAACTCCATCTACTGTGTATGGCACAGAGGATTTACAGTTATTAATGTGTTTCACCTCTTTCTAGAAAGCATTATTAGTGTTATTTAAAAGTTTCTTGGCCATAGAGTCAGCCCTCAGACATTGCTCATTTTTTTTTGATGAAACGTACTGCATATTTATATTTTGCATTTGTACTCTTCTTATATTCAAAAATAGGCCCCTGCCTTGGCTTACCAGCCATTGCCCAGGATTTAGTAGCTTCACGAGCCTCAGCATAGAATTCAGCTACATAAGTATTCCAACCAGGTCGGACATTTCCTCTCTTTATACGCTTAAGGTGAGGCTTACTAGCTTCAAGTAAAGCTGAGACAATATCTGTATACATTGCAGAGATGTCTGTCTTATGTTTGGTGCTTGTACAATTACTGTTTTTGCACATAAGTGCCTCTTTAGAAAGATATATATTGCTCAATAGCTGGTTAGAATATTCCCGGTAGGAAGAAATGTCCTCACATGAAAGAGAGGACCATTCCAAGCTACCAAGATTAGAATTATTTGCACCTTTTACAGTTGTAGGTATGTACTCAGATCTAATAACCATTTTTACAGGAATGTGATCAGAAGTGGATACATCATATAGGATTTCCATATGTGCCAAGGAAGCGTGAGCATCAGCTGTAGAAAGGCAATGATCTAGCCAAGAGGTGGTATGCCAGGCTTCACTTATGTGTGTGTAGCTTTCGGCTGGTAGGAGCTCTCTGCTAGAGAATATCAAGTTATTATCTGTACAGAAATGATTTAGGTGATGAGCAAAAATTGACCTCTTGTCTGGAATGTCTGCATTCATATCCCCAACAATAAAAATATTTGTAAAACAGTCATTTTGTAGATAAGAACTAATAAAAGCAAGCTTATTTACATAGTCTTCCTCATTATGCGGAGATTCATATGGAGTGTAAATATTTAAAATGATAAATTCCTTATCCCGCTGTGTCAAATGTATGGCAATACACCAGTCCACACCAAACCTAATGACATTTATCGCTGAGTCCAGTTTCTTATTCCACAGAATTGCCACACCTCCTGAAATTCTGCCCCGTTTTATACCCAGGCTGAGGTCAGTGGTGGACTCTCCGGCACCAAGAAAACTGGCACTGATAGAGTTTAGTCCCTCTAAATCCTGCTTTGCAAGAAACGTTTCCTGTAGGCACAGAATGTCACAGTGCTCCAACAACTGATCAACAATAATGCGTCGAGCTTTATCCGCAGCACTTCGACCCAAGCGCAGGCCACGACAGTTGTATGACAGGAGCTGCGTGTAACCGGAGTGAGTGTGAATTTCTCTGGGTTGACTAGTGTCTATGATGGATGGCTGCAGGAGTTGGGCTAGATCGACATAATTACCAGTTAGAATTTAGTGGCATAAGATGGGAGAGACGGGAGAAGGGCAATAGAGGGCTGAAGCTGGTTGGCTGGGTGGTGCTGCTGTGGCGAGAGTGTGGTTAGTTGCACAAGTGGAAAAAACATTTGGGTGTTGGGGAAGGGAGGGGGTAGGGAGGGGAAGGGGAGGAGGGAAAAAGGATAGACAAGTCGGAAAGAGGGAAGCAGGCTGTACAGCCTGTGGTGGAGCCCCCTGCGTTGTTGCATTGGGTTCTTGACCTGCTGTGCTGCTGGTGAGAGAAGATGGGGGAGCAGAAGCCATGTTGTTTTGGATGACTGAAGCAAGGGTAGAGGAAGGGATGATAGGATGCGTGTGCACAGGGATTTTGTGAAGCCTGCGAAGACAGGGATGAAAAGAAAGCTGAGATTAGCTGAGAGAAGTCAGCGACAGAGGGAGCAGGCACAGGGGGACATACAACCTCCCCCCTGCTAGGGGGGGCTGGTGCTGCAGGTTGTGGTCGTCGTGGCGGGGTGACCTGAGTGACGTCACGGCTTGTGACGCCGGTGTTGGTTGGCCCGGCGAGATTGTGGTACGTTGACCACTGAACGCAGCCGGCTCCTGCGGGTCGCTTGGCTGCGGTCCGGTTGCTGCTCCGGAGGAGGATAACCGGTCTCGTACAGGTTGTCGTAGAGATTGCTGTCGGAATCAGGTGGACCAATGTGCAATTCGGCGTCCATGGTGGGTGAATAGCTAATTGCAGAATTGACTTTAGTCAGGGATGCTGTTAAAGGCTAAGTTCGGTTTTTTGACACCTGGGCCTTATTTTTAGGAATAAATACGCTCGTAGACTCACCCAGATGATTTTGGTGGAGCTCGGAGCCGTTTTCGAGCAATTTAGATCCATCCGACGGCGTCTTCTCTCATGCCATAGAAGCGGACGGGGCCGGACATCGAAGCCCCTAAATTAGACATTATCTGCTGCGAAACTCGCTCATTTCACCTACATTTTATAAATGAATGGCCAGTGTTATTACCATGTCCGCTCAACTTCCTTGTTATGGTCATCCGGGGCTTTACAAGGATGGGTCACTTTTGGTGACGTCATAGACGTGCGCCGCAGGAGCGCAGCTGAGTTCCGCCGGTGCTAGGCTAGGCTATACAGCTACACAGCTATTCTTGTGCAACATGACGGAATATTTATCCGATGTAGACGTGTCTGATGACGACTCTGAGTATGATGGATGCCCGTATCGTTTTGAGCCAGAATACACCAACAAGGAGCTATTTGAAAGGAGGACGCAGAGGGAAAGAGCCGAACAGCTGGCCAGAGAACAAGCGACCACTGCACGTCCACGAATGGGGGCTAACTGGTGTTGTTGTTGTTGTGGACGCTGCACGCCACAGACAACAGAAGAGGAGAGCTTTTGCTGCTCAGAGTGGGACTTGAGACCAGAGGAAACACGTATTGATGCCCCCCAAAATACGTGTCTCACTACACTGGAAGATTTTTCTGCCATGACAAACCGGGCTGTGGTAGAGACTTTTTTTCATGTCCCGAGAGTCAACTGGCAGACGCAGCCGAAGCCAGCAGGACCGAACGGACAACTTTACAAATGCAAAAAGGGTATATTTTCTATGAGTGTTTGCTTTATAAATAAATAACGGTCGAAACAACTGACAATTAGTTTTGGAGAAAGTAAGTGTGCGCTAACAATGCAGACCCGCGGTGATTGCAGCTCGAGTCACAATTTATTGCCTGCAGAGAATAACCATATCATATGCATTGCGAGTTAATTTTTCAAAAACTAGCATGGACTAGAGTAAATTATATTGCGTTACAGTGCAGTATTCTTTTGCAGGAATGTATTTTTAGAAGGCTACTCCTGCTCAGACATAGGTCGTGAAGATAGCTATTCATTTTATACAAGGAGCTTTATACGCTGGCCGACGTGCACTGGTTATCGACCAATATTATTACATCTTCAAAAGAAATGCATTACCTCCGCTGCGTCTGTTTTGCCCTCTGAAACAATCGGGATGGCATTCCTCCTGAGGTACCGACGCTGAGCTTCCTGGCCTTTTATCTTTGTCGTCTTCGTAATGAAGTCTTCTGGAGCGAAGTGAGCGCTGCAGACCCGGTGACTGACCCTCCTCAGTTCTTCCATAGCAATATTCGGGTCCATTTTCAGGACAACAAGCAGAGCTTTAGTAACTCGGGTTTTTCAAAGGAAGCCTGTGGAATGTGAACTTTGTTGTCCACCTAGTCATTTTGTTTGGACAAAGTGGAAAAACGCAATGACAAACCATGTTTGTACCCGTGTAGCTGTATAGCCTAGCCTAGCGCCGGCTGTACTGCGCTCCTGCGGCGCACGTCTATGACGTCACCAAAAGTGACCCATCCTTGTAAAGCCCCGGATGACCATAACAAGGAAGTTGAGCGGACATGGTGATAACACTGGCCATTCATTTATAAAATGTAGGTGAAATGAGCGAGTTTCGCAGCAGATAATGTCTAATTTAGGGGCTTCGATGTCTAGCCCCGTCCGCTTCTATGGCATGAGAGAAGACGCCATCGGATGGATCTAAATTGCTCGAAAACGGCTCCGAGCTCCACCAAAATCATCTGGGTGAGTCTACGAGCGTATTTATTCCTAAAAATAAGGCCCAGGTGTCAAAAAACCGAACTTAGCCTTTAACAGCATCCCTGACTAAAGTCAATTCTGCAATTAGCTATTCACCCACCATGGACGCCGAATTGCACATTGGTCCACCTGATTCCGACAGCGATCTCTACGACGACCTGTACGAGACCGGTTATCCTCCTCCGGAGCAGCAACCGGACCGCAGCCAAGCGACCCGCAGGAGCCGGCTGCGTTCAGTGGTCAACGTACCACAATCTCGCCGGGCCAACCAACGCCGGCGTCACAAGCCGTGACGTCACTCAGGTCACCCCGCCACGACGACCACAACCTGCAGCACCAGCCCCCCCTAGCAGGGGGGAGGTTGTATGTCCCCCTGTGCCTGCTCCCTCTGTCGCTGACTTCTCTCAGCTAATCTCAGCTTTCTTTTCATCCCTGTCTTCGCAGGCTTCACAAAATTCCTGTGCACACGCATCCTATCATCCCTTCCTCTACCCTTGCTTCAGTCATCCAAAACAACATGGCTTCTGCTCCCCCATCTTCTCTCACCAGCAGCACAGCAGGTCAAGAACCCAATGCAACAACGCAGGGGGCTCCACCACAAGCTGTACAGCCTGCTTCCCTCTTTCCGACTTGTCTATCCTTTTTCCCTCCCCTTCCCCTCCCTACCCCCTCCCTTCCCCAACACCCAAATGTTTTTTCCACTTGTGCAACTAACCACACTCTCGCCACAGCAGCACCACCCAGCCAACCAGCTTCAGCCCTCTATTGCCCTTCTCCCGTATCTCCCACCTTATGCCACTAAATTCTAACTGGTAATTATGTCGATCTAGCCCAACTCCTGCAGCCATCCATCATAGACACTAGTCAACCCAGAGAAATTCACACTCACTCCGGTTACACGCAGCTCCGCCACCCTTTACCATCTCGGTCCAAAGACCTGACCCCCACTGAATTTGCCCTTGCCTTTTCCTTCTACAGAGATGTCATCTGCTCAGCCTTCCCTGCACGGAGACCTGAGCTAGACGACTACCTGTCAATAGTGCTCGACATGGCACTACGATTCGGAGGGACATGGTTTTACTCTTACCACGTCCATTTCGCTAATCAAGCAGCCGGTCGCATACAACAATTCAACCAAGCAACATACTGGGGCACTCTCGATTCCGAGTTATACTGCCGCATCTTTGCCGCCCGCACATCCCTCTCCTGCGACTTGTGCGGAGCCCCCTCCCACCCTGGCACCACATGCACAGTCAGCGCCCTACCACCTCGATCACGTCCTTCTTCTTCACGTGACACGTCAGTTTTTCAACCGTTTATCAGTAGCTGCACCCCCACCTTCAATCATCCCTAAGCCCGCAGACTTACGTCCCTCAGCCAATGTCCCAGTGCCTAAGGGGGTGGACAAACGGGGGCGTCCAATCCTCTACCAGGCAGGAAAGATGGTCTGCAATAGTTTCAACCACCTGGGCTGCTCCCTCTCCAACTGCCACCTCCTGCATGTCTGTTCCTTCTGCGGAGGTGCGCACACCAGGGCCACCTGCCCTCACAACCCTACCACACATGCAGCATGACTAGCACGGCACCTAGCCACACCCATTAAGGTAAACATCCTTACCACTGCTCTACAACATCATCCTGATAGAATGTTTGTTGATTTTCTCATCAATGGCTTCACACACGGTTTCCATCCTGGTATGGAAGTACTTCCCGACACTTCACATATATGTCATAACCTCCAGTCGGCTGTCACAGAACCTCACACTGTCGACACCCTGCTGGCAAAGGAAGTCAAAGAGGGTTTCATGATAGGGCCATTCGACAGTCCCCCGCATCGCAACTCAGAAATATTCAGGCAAAAAGAGGCTAATCATTGATCTATCTTCACCACACGGCTCACACATCCCGAGCATCAACAGCGTCATACCATGCCCAGATTTCTCAATGCAATACACAAACATTGACCACGCCATCACCCTCATCCATCTAGCAGGACGCAGGGCATGGCTTTCCAAAGCCGACATCACCAACGCATTTAAAGTTCTGCCCCTTCACCCAGACTACTGGCGTTTTTTTTCGGCGTTTGCTGGAAGGGAAGTTTTTACTTCTCAGTACGCCTCACCTTCGGATGCAGAAGCAGTCCTAAGATCTTTGACTCACTCTCAGAAGCTCTTTGCTGGATCTTGATCAACAACTACAAACTCCCTCACGCATTACACCTCCTCGACGATTTTCTCATCGTCACTCCACCATCCAACCCCTCGCCACGAGCTCACTACCCTCATCAAAGCCTTTTCGGAGCTCGGTGTTCTGCTAGCCCGCCTCGGCCACCTCAATTATGCCATTCGCATAATTCCTCAGGCAAAATCCTTCCTCTCCAACCTCCAGACTAAGGCAGCAACCGTCCCCTCACTCCACCACAGAGTCACCCTAGATGACGCCTGCAAAATGGAAATGCGCATGTGGCAGCATTTCCTGTCCTCCTGGAACGGCATTTCGTTCTTTTACGAAGACTTCCTCACACAGCCCGAGGACATCCAACTTTACACGGACGCAGCTCCCTCCAAAGGTTTCGGCGGCTACTACAGAGGGAGGTGGTTCACTTCAGCTTGGCCCCCAGAGTTTAGCTCTCTCGATTCAGAGTCCCGCTCTCCTTCATCCACTCCACGAGCTATATCCCGTCATCATAGCTGCCATTCTTTGGGGGCACGAATGGTCAAAAAAATCCATACTCATCCACTCCGACAACGCAGCAGCCGTAGAGATAATTAACAAAGGGCGATCATCCCACATCAGTCCTACCGTTTTCAGCCACAATATTCAATTAGCTCCACAGCTAAAAAACCTCACAAGCACCTCACAAGAGACCATACTGAACAGCCTCGCTCCCAACACTCTCTCTGCCTATCTAACTGGCTGGAACTCTTTCAAAGCATATCACGCCACCTACCAGATGTCATTTCCCTCTCTCGACATCACATCCATCTGCAACTTCATCACCCATGCTCATTCCATCTTAAACATCCGAGCATCCACCATCCAGACCTACCTAGCAGGGATCAACTGTTTCTATAAACTCGTCACTGGCTCCCCTTGTCCAGCCATCTCTCATTCACACGTTACAATGCTAGTCAAGGCTTGCGTAAACAGGAAGCTTATAAAAATCCAACTCTTTTGGGGGTCCATAACCAGCTTGGGCGGGAAAAGCCGAGACGGAACCCCCACACTGAGTCTCCTTCTGCCCAGCGCCCAGCGTACCCTCCGGACCAGCCTAGCTGACGACATCCTCCATCCATCTTCGCCCCTCCCTCTACATCGTCTCACCATCAACATCACCTCATTCCTCAGAACATTCATTAAAATGTTTAACTTCATATTGTTGTGGCGTGATCCTTGCTAGTGAACCGGAACAATCACAGTCCCAAAAACGCCATTTCTAGAGAACTTGTTGAAATATCTGAAATTAACCATCATCCTTACTTTATCTTAACATAATTCACGTAGGTGCAGTGTGATCACTAGTTCGGATTTACTACATACTACATATATTTAGCAGATATATATCTTTTTACAACCCTGCTGCGTTAGTTAGCAAACATTAGCTTACGTGTCCAGAAGGAAAGCGACAACCTCTGCGTGGCTTTTTAGCCCTTTTTCTGCCTTCAGCTGACACCAACGATCAAAAGCTGAACCGATGTTGATGTTGATGTTGATGTCTCACTTTGTCGGCTCGAATTTGCGACGGATAGCGCTGGGACGACGCCATACCTCTGCAGCTAAACATCTGGCAACCCTATTTCTACACCTCTCTAGACCTTCTATGTATGTATTATTTTTTTTTAAATATTCGTTTTGATGAAACAGCCATACTTATGACCTTTGATATGAACATTAGAGAAACACATCATGGAGCTGAAATATGATACTGCTTCATCATTTGGACTCCCTCACCTCAGCTGACACATTCAACAGCACACAGGTTTTTGTATCACTCTTTCTCACTGTGGGAGTTGGCTCGATCTTTGGCTCAGGAACTAACGTGGTTGTAACAGGTAAGAATAAAGCTTCATTTTCCTTCAGTTGTTTTACTGAACAATTGAAAATGTGTTTTTAGTGAGTTTGCGCTGCTTCAGGCTTTACATGTTAGTTTTTTCATCATTAGTAGAGAATTCTTGCAGCATGCAGCTATTGTTACATGAAAAGCTTCATCATTCCTGAAAAGATGTTTAAATCTCATTGCACAACTCAAGTTATTCTTTATTGTGCAGGAGATTAAACTGATTCATATAGAAAAAGTAGGATTATTGGAAATATTACATATATACAGCATTTGATCCTCTCAGTGATTCAGCACCATCTCTGCTTTTTATTTAACAACATTATATATGATATTAAACAGTATTTATATATATCAGTAAATGTATTATGCCGAGCACATATTAACAATATATTTTAAAGGACACATTTTGACTTATGAAAAATGTTTCTTAAGATGGTAAATAATTATTAAATGAGGACACAAATATGTACATTTAATATATAATATATGACAGCAGCTACATTTTGAATATTTCATAAAGAAATTTTTATTAATATTTAAATTATATTAGATTAGTGATGATATGTCATCATAACACAGACAAATACACACAAAATCAAAACTATATATTATGTCCAGTGTCATCTTAAATATATGACAGCAAATATTTTTTGGATGGTAAATGTTGGCAGATTGTATGCATAAGTAAATACAGCTGATTTAATTTCAAAAGGAGAAAACTATATTATATAACATCATAATCAGTATTAGTTAAAGATGACGACTGTTGTGCACGCTGACATGCTGTGTTAATTGTATATTAACAAGAAGCTAAAAACTGACATTTAAAAGTTATAAATTAATCGTGATACGTTGGTAAATGTGAAACCTGTTGTGTTTATATTGTGATCAATAAAGGGAAATTTGTATTTTAGAAGAATAAGCTGTAAATTCTGTGAAGGAAAATGTCTTTTTATGCGTATTTCACAAGTGATTGTGTTGTTAAAATGGGTTGAAAATGAATATGAATTGTGGAAGAAAGATATTGTTTATATATCATTTTTTAAAAATTGGTGAGAGTAAAGGATACGGTGGTAAATGTATTGTTTCTTGTTTTACGTGAAGGTAAATGTGTAGCAAAGTATAATATGTGTATTCATGTACCCGTCAGTTATTAAATTACAGAAAAATATTCCCTTTTTATTGGAGGTAAAAGTGACACTTTCTTATGTAATAATAATTCTTGTTAAATTCGAGTGACTGAAGTTTGTCCATTAAAGTAAAGAACAATTTCTTTAGTGTCAATAGAAGACATGCTGACAGTAGCTGCTCAGTGTGTTGATATGAAGGTGAATCCAGTATATGTAGTGAACTTTGTGCTGTATTGATGAGTAGTTTAGTGATCAGAGTCCATGTAGTTTCCAGGATCAGACTGAATGCAGTGCAGTGCTGTAAGCTGCTGCTGACTGTGTGAATGTGTGTCTGTGCTGCTTGTTGCTGCTGTCAAACTTCAGATGAGCAGGTAGTGAAGCCCGTGGTGAGCGTGTACCCAGCAGCATCAGCCCACCTGGAGGGGAAGAGCTCCCTGCTGTGTCTGGCCTCAGGCATGTTTCCTACTCGGGTCCACTTCTCCTGGGAAAGACAAGAGGAGAATGGACCTCTGCTCCCTGCTGAGGGAGAGCAGCTGGTGCTCAGAGAGTTGGGACGCACCGCCTCCATCTTGCTGATCCATCAGCAAGAAAACAGCACATATAAATACCGCTGCTCCGTCCAGCACCATGGGACCACAGTGGAGGCCCAAACAGAACAAGGTAATGAAGGCTTGGTGACTGTGTTCAGCAGTGATTCAGCTTCATGTGGAGACGCTGTCAAAGAGAGCAGAGGAGCAGAGGACTGACATTTCTCACTGACACTCCAAACATTTCACTCCTTTTCTCTTTCAGAGGTTCCAGCTCCAGCAGCTTCCTGTCCTCCAGAGAGAGAGCCAACAGACCTGCCAGCTCTGCAGCAAGCTGACTGTAAGATCACCTGCTGCCTCTCCTTCAATGTCAATCTTTCCTTTTACACTTCAGCATTTAAAGTCACTGTCCTGGCTCCACACCTAAAAAGCTTGCTGGGGCCCTGACTTGTGGATTTGATACGGGCCTTTGAGCTTTAATTCAAATTGTAGCCGACTCCTGTCTTCATGTAAAGCTGGTTGTCCCGTCTGAAAAGTCCAAGTTATACTGATCAACATCTGTGTGTGTGTGTGTGTGTGTGTGTGTGTGTGTCAGTGTCAGTGTCAGTGTCCTTCCAGTCTCAGTGCAGGGTGAAGCTGCTCTGTGTGCTGTACACAGTGCTGATAGTGAAGAGTCTGGCGTACTGCTGTGGACTCTCTCTGCTGATGATCCTCAGAAACAAGGGACCGTCCACCAACTGCACACATGCTGACTGACTGTTTTCCGCTCGCCTTTTCTCTCCATCAAATCTCATCAATTCATCTCATTTATCACTTTGATCAATGTTAACAAATATCACTTATGACGTCTTGTGCTTGGTTGTAAATTTTATCTTTTTATGCACAAGCTAGATAGAGTCATCCTCAACATATAAAAACATACACACACATATATATATTTGCAAGCGTAAATTCTGTGTTGTGTTATTTCAATACTTCAGTTTGTTCCACTTTTAAATTTGACTTGTATAATGACATAAATTTAATCTGAATCATGAGCTGTCTGTCAGATATTTTATTGTTTATAGTATTTCTTCTGTTCTTGTTTTCTTTTTAATACATTCTGCAGAGTGTGGCAGGTTTGTCAAATTCTTTCTGTGTCACATTCTCAATAAACAGAAAAATCAAAGTGTCTGTGTTTATAAATCTTTGTTTTTATGGATTCCAGTTTGGTTTCACAGCAAATAACAGAATCAGCTTCATTGGCCGCGTATGTTGACACCTACAAGTCATTTGACTCTGGTTGTAAGTAGCTCTGAATATACTTTCACACAGCGCCAAGAACACATGTACAGGAAGATATGAATATAAGCATGCAGCTAAACAAGGACAACAAAGCTAAACAAAGAACAGCAAATATATACAAACAGCTATTATATACAAGTCAGTAGGTGTGGGTGTTCCACTAGGTTCAGTGCTGAGCCCCTTTTTCAAAGCGAGCTGCTTTGAAGATACAACTGCTATAAAATGATCACACAGCAGCTTCATCAGTCGGCCTCAGGTCTGAATGTTGCTGAAATAATGGAGCTGTTTGTTTTTATCAATCAATAAAATGTCATTTAACTATTAGTTTTATCAAGATGAAATGGATTGGTATTGTTACTGATTAGACGGGAATTAAGATTTATATTTATGAACACATTTCAAAAACAGAATCACAAAATGCTTCACAAAGAAATACAAAAGTTAGACATGCAGAAAACATATTTGTGATGAAGTCATGTATGAAGAGTATTTATTTAAAAATGTCAGATAATGAAGAGATGAATTTGAACTTGTTTTTGCATTGACGTGTTAAAAATGTATGTACGCTATGATCCTGAGGTGAACCAACATGGCCGCTCTAGTTCTGCTTCAGAAACAGATCGAGATGTTTTGTGAGGGGGTGAAATAACAAGATGACTTGTTTGTCTCTGTGGTTTGTGTTTCTGTCTGAGTGGTTTGTGATCTGTGGCTCTGATCAGTGATAACAGATGCAACACTTATTTTTGGAAATGTTGCGGTGGAAGAGTCAGTGCTTAAAATCCTCTCATGCTGGTTTAAACACTCTGAAACTTCAAACCCATCTGAAATTGTATTTTTACAGAGAAATTTCGCAGAAGATTTAAGAATTGTTGTTGCTGTTTTGAACCGTAGTCTAGTTCTTATTCCCATGTGAACACTGTAGTGAGTGACGGAAGTTCCTGGAATCTGGATTCTTTAAGCAGAGTGGATGGTTGTAACTGTCATTGTGTTTTTACTGTGAGAAAGGCTGCAGAGCAGAAACCCACACAGCCCGTCTGCTGCAGGAGAGGAAGTGTTGATGGGCTGTCAACAGCTTTTTATGAGTTCTAATAACCACTGAGAACAGATTCATATCTGCTGCTGTACACACTCATCAACTGCTCTCACTCTCTGTGGCTGTTTGTCTTTTCTCTTGTTGTCTGGAAGCCTTTTTTCCACTGAGCCCTCCACCCACACACAGCTGAAGTGAGCCCAGAGAGCCCTGCTATAAAGAAGTCTTCAGACATAGATATACCTGTTAGAATCTGGCTCACAATATTCACATCTATAATCAAACTGACATTACTGTATGGTAGTGAAGTGTGGGCTCCTCTTGTAAATCAACATCATTTGTCTGTTCAACTATGTGCTTGGAGGAGCGCGGCCATGCAAACAGATTCTTGTTAAGGTTCAGCTAGTCAAAGTGCTTTTTGATCAAATAGTCCAGGAAGTGAGGAGCTTCAGGAGCTAAACTCAGGAAGTCAATCAGCAGCTTTAGTATGTTCCTGTTTGCATTTTCACAGCACAAACAGCTGTGAAATATCACACATTTCAGAGCACAAGCTGTGATGTCATTATTTGCAGTCAGTGATTATTGATGCATATTGACAACATGCTAAATATTGAGTCAGTTTTCTTGTTTGTTACACTGCAGCAAACTGAGAGAGGTCAACCTAACAAACATAGACAGGAAACTCAAAGAAATGAGACTGAATATTAAAATCAACTCTGATGTTCAACTTGTCGTGACAACAACATTCATCCACTCCTTAATGTTCTGAAATGATTCAAGTTAATACTATAGCAACAACAACACCATCTGACAGTGTTTTATTGGACTCATTTTATTTCTCTATTTCTATGTGTTCATACGTAAAGGCATCAATTATGCAGTGTAGCACTAATATGTATTTTTCCTTTACACAGGAAATGTCACCGCCTTAAATATTTGCTTAAGTTTCTCTGCAGACAAACACTTTTATGTTTAAGAGAGATTTTGAAGGTCAAAATATATTTTTCTTTCCTTTCATAAAAAACATGCTCATCAAATGTGTTCAATGAAATGATTTACACTTTGTCTGATGTAGAAAATAAAAGTCAAAAATAGTCTAAAGTGAAATGTTTTTATTTCCTTTATAATTAAAATTTCACAATTCAACTACGTTTATTTTCACACTCTTCATAAACTTGTGGCAGCTTAGGCTCAGGAGGGGGTCATCCATCTATCAGATGGATATGGTTTAATGCCCACCTCCTCCAGTCTGCATGTCAAAGTATCCTTGGGCATAATGCTGAATCCCAAATTGCTCCTGATGGCTGTTTTCATCAGAGTATGAGTGCATTTAAGATGAACAGCAGGTGGCACCTTGTATGGTAGCCTCAGCGTGAATGGGTGAATGTGTCATGTAGTGTTTAAGTGCTTTGAGAGAAAACTAGGAAGGTGCTGTGCAAGTACAGGTCTATTCAAAATATTATGGAAGTAATTCCAATCATTTTAATTATAAGAGGTTTGTGTATTTTTGAAAATATTTTTTTAAAGATAATGACTCATGTTGCTCCTCCTCTTTTTTATTATTTTGATATTGTTCATTCTGACTGAAGTTTCACCACAAGCTATAAACATTTAACACCCAATACTTACAACTGTACTTTTCCCCCAAACATTTTGCATTTTTGAAAATTAATTAATTATATTATGTGTTGTTATGTTCATCATCACACCAGCACCTAGAATCAACAGCTCATGTTTGATTCAGTTATGTAAATTTGGTGATTTCACAGTCAGTTAGCTCTCAAGTCTGTTATTAACAGACTCAGGAACTGAAACATTTAGCACTGTCATGAGAAACTATATAAAATCATTGTGAACATCTGTGATCTGATCTGAGATATTTAATATGCACTTAAAACTGTATCTTGACACAATATGTCCTTTTAGACCAAATGATAGTGATCACAAGACACGTCTGATTTTATTCTCTAAATGTGGACTTTGAGTTTTTTAAGGCATATGGTCTACTGTGAGTCATCCAGTTTCTTTAAAAAAAGATTTATTGTGTAAGAAAGTACTTTATACTATATTAAATATAAATAAATAAATAAATATGGCCTGCATCCATCACTTGATTTTAGTGAGGCAGTTGGTCAGGGTGCAGAGAGCTGCAGTGATGGTGGATATAGTACATATGTAGAGTGACATCATAAGCAGTGAAGTTTAAGTGGACACCATGAAGACAGATGTTATTATAGAGGGGAAACATGTAGAGGACGGACAGGAAAGGACCAAGCACCGAGCCCTGAGGGACACCTGGGACAGAATAGCCATGGTAATGATGCAGTTGTTAATGCTGATGAATTGTTGTCTGTTTGTGAGATATGACTCAAGTGAGGAGAGGGCAGTGCAGCTGATGTGGAGAGAGGATTTGGGTAACTGATATAGTGACAGGGAGGAAGGAAACCTAAGTATGATTTCTTCTCTGAAAGAAACAGGGTTGGGGATCTAAATCTAGAGCATTTAAGACAAATTTAATTGAAATATGTCAGAGAAGTCTTAGGCATGCCAGTTTAAGGGGACTGTAAAATGAATATTGCAGCCATCCATCCAGCAAAGCCCACTTATTCTTGGGGGTTGTGGGGTGCTGGAGCTAATCCCAGGTGACACTGGGTGAGAGGCGGGCAACTCCTGACCTTGTCCCAATTACTGGGCTCACTGACATTACATTTTCATCCAACAAAAACTCAATATCAGGTCCAATCTGGCTGCATCTTCTCCGTGAGGAGGAGTCAATGCAAAACTCAGATATCTTCCACCTCTACTTATCTGACTGCAGAGAGGAGGACAGAGAACAGTGGACACACAGTTTAACATGATGGACTATAGGACAGGACTGCTGCTTTTAACTATCTGCTGGGCAGGTGAAGATTTTACCTGCTGTTAATCTGGCATATTACCATTTGTGCTACCAACGTAACCCATGGCATGCATACCTTTTTTGTCTTGACAGGTGTTGATGGTCAGACTCTGACTCAATCTGAACCAGTGATTAAAAGGCCTGGAGAATCTCACAGACTGACCTGTACAGCCTCTGGATTTAACTTTGGTGGCTCCTATATGGCCTGGATCAGACAGGCTGCTGGAAAAGGACTGGAGTGGGTCGCTTATATCAGATATGACAGTGCTCTTATCCACTACTCTCAGTCAGTTCAAGGCAGGTTCACCATCTCCAGAGACAACAGCAGACAGCAGGTGTATCTGCAGATGAACAGTCTGAAGACTGAAGATTCTGCTGTTTATTATTGTGCTCACCACTTCTTTTCGGCTGGCAGAGCCCAAGCATGACATACTTTTGTAGTATTTATATTAATTATTTCATTTAGTTTTCACATTATTTTTTACATGTTATAAATATAAATACAAGAACACATTACCTTTGTCCCTGTAGTTTATAAAGAAGGAAAATTTATACTAAACATTAAACACATACAAAACAAACAAACTCAAAAACCACTTGTTCATGAAAGGGCCAAAGACAGCACAACAACATGGTACAAACACTTTCATTTCTACAAATGAAGACACGATGAGTCATAATATGAATGAAAAATAATGTTGCTTTTCCTTCATAAAATCACCAGAGGGCAGTCAGTGTCAAGTTTCTGTCTCTTCTGTGACTTAAAGGAGACACTCAGATCTGCTGTTCTCATTGACCTTAACTGACTGATACTCAAACCATGGAGAGTTCATTTTTCTCTATTGTACATCAATAGGTAGATGAGGGAATTTCTGAAGTTTAATTAAAATAATTTCTGAGAGACGACAGCAGTGATCTACAAAGTATTTTTATGTTAATATTCACAGTATATTCACAATGATAATGCTTATTGCTGTTTACTGCAACATACTGTAGATGAATGTACATAATGTTCTGATACTGAATTGATATCAATACTGTACAATTAAGCATTAGTTGTTTGCAGCAGCAGAAAAGTTGTTTAATTTGGTGTCATAGTTATAATGTTACAATTTAGTGTGTAATGAAATTGAAATCATATTTAATGCAGAAGTGATTCCCAGGCATATTTTTACTGTGCAGATATAATAAGACTGAACAGACTCTTCTATTGGCTCCAGTCAGACCAACATTGATGCTTCATATGTTTGATTCTATGCAAACTCAGTGAGCTTCCTTGTTACTCAGCTATAAAAACATCACATCAGGCTGTCAGTGGAGTTCACAGCACGTCAGTTTCAACATAAACCATGTTCTCTGTAGCTCTGCTGCTGCTGTTGGCAGCTGGATGTGAGTCTCTCTGGATTTGTCAAAGTCAACACTTCTTCTTTTGTTAATTTCATCATTTGTTACAAAACATTTTCTCTTTTTAACAGGTGTGAAGTGTGAACAGTTGACACAGCCAGCCTCTGTGACTGTGCAGCCAGGTCAACGTCTGACCATCACCTGTCAGGTCTCTTATTCTGTTGGTCCATCACACACATTGGATCAGACAGCCTGCAGGGAAAGGACTGGAGTGGATTGGAGCAGCACGTGTTGGATACACCACAATTTACAAAGACTCACTGAAGAACAAGTTCAGTATCAGCTTAGACTCTTCCAGCAACACAGTGACTCTAAACGGACAGAATGTGCAGCCTGAAGACACTGCTGTGTATTACTGTGCCAGACACACAGTGACACAAAGCATCAGTAGACCTGAACAAAAACCCCTCAGTGCCTGAACACTTGTAACATGAAGCCACCAGAGGAGGAGCCTCAGACCACTAATGATTTCAACACCAGCTCACTGTTACAGTACAGAGAGAAACACACTTTACATTTTAGAAAAAATGTTTTTTAACTTGATTAATAGCAGCTGTTTTCATCACTTTCAAAACCTGAACTTTTCATCACTGATACATGAAAGTATTTATTCATGACAAGAATTGATATACACTTTTATAAACTGTCAAACAATAAACTTTTCAAGCAATAAATAAATTCAGCTGAATATTCGTCAGAACTGGTAGTGATTCATTTTGGTTTAATAAAACTGTCCATTAGATTTTTCACAAGAAAAATCTACCCAGTACAAGCTGCATGCCAAACACCAATGAAAACATGTGGAAGTCAGTTTCCCTCGAAAAGAATACATGAAATTCTAATTTTAATGTTGTCAGAAAAAATCTTAACTTAAAAAGGGTTAAAAATTAATCTCAAATGAAGTCTACGTGGTGATTTTCATACCAGTGAGCTGACACCAGTTTTATAAGATTATGAATAACTTTTTTAATTTCATCACCATTAACAATATTCCATTATTAGTGAGTTGCTTTGAAGAAAATCATCTGCCATGTTAAATAAATGTGTTGAAATGTTACAAAGTGACTCACAGTAAAACAGGGACAATAACAGAACAAACTGTTCATTAAAAAGGAGGAGTCAATGCAAAACTCAGATATCTTCCACCTCTACTTATCTGACTGCAGAGAGGAGGACAGAGAACAGTGGACACACAGTTTAACATGATGGACTATAGGACAGGACTGCTGCTTTTAACTATCTGCTGGGCAGGTGAAGGTTTTACCTGATCTTGATTAGACACATTTTTATTTGTGCTTCCAATGAAATGCATGACATGCGTATACTTTTGTCTTGACAGGTGTTGATGGTCAGACTCTGACAGAATCTGAACCAGTGACTAAAAGGCCTGGAGAATCTCACAGACTGACTTGTACAGCCTCTGGATTAGACATCAGTGGCTACTGGATGCACTGGGTCAGACAGGCTCCTGGAAAAGGACTGGAGTGGATTGCTGATATCAGCAGTGGCAGTGGTAGCAGCAAGTACTACTCTCAGTCAGTTCAAGGCCGGTTCACCATCTCCAGAGACAACAGCAGACAGCAGGTGTATCTGCAGATGAACAGTCTGAAGACTGAAGATTCTGCTGTTTATTATTGTGCTCGAGACACACAGTGACTGGAGTTGGTTGAGCAGCTGTACAAAAACCTGCAGTATCTTCCAGGCTGCACAAGCATTGAGAATTTGTAATGTAGCCTATTTGTTCATACTATTAGTATTAATATTATTAACATTAAATATACATTACATCATGTTTCAGTTTTCATATTTTTATATTATGTCTTATAACATCCCATCATTTTTGTCCCTGTATTATAAAGACTGAAAACTGAAAAATATTATTCATAAACCGAAAAGAAACCACAGTGAAGAACACTAGCTCATGAACTAAAGCTTAATAATTTGTATAGAGAGGTTTTTCATATTCAAATTGTGTTAATATAATTATCAAAGAATTATTATTGTGTCTGCAGAGAAATATCCAGAAAAGATGTGAGACAATACTGACAGTTTGTTGCAATAAAGGAATGTGCATATATATGTGACACAACCACACAGATGAAGGTAATCAGTGTTGATTAACACAAAAAGTAACTCAGAAATGTAAAAACTACCAAAGTTTTCACCACCATTGAAATATTTTATTTTACTGCAGTTTGTGAAACATTTCAGTTCCTGAGCAGCTGTTTTCCAACAACTACAAACACTGAAACTGTTAAAAAGAATTTATTCAAACCAGCCGCATCAGACTGAAGTTTTTATACTATTTAATTGACATGATTCTGGCTGCTGTCACTTTATGTCTGTGTACAGCAAATACAGTAATCATGTCAGTACAGTAAGTGAACCAGTAAATGAATTAATAAATGCAGTAAGTCGATGATACAAAATATTGAGGGTAAAACAAAGTTAGCAATGGTTGCATGCAAATGCTGGAATATGGATCAAATGTAAAGCAGAGGTGATTTGTTGTCACTCTGCAGATATAATAACACTGAACAGACTCTTCTATTGGCTCCAGTCAGACCAACATTGATGCTTCATATGTTTGATTCTATGCAAACTCAGTGAGCTTCCTTGTTACTCAGCTATAAAAACATCACATCAGGCTGTCAGTGGAGTTCACAGCACGTCAGTTTCAACATAAACCATGTTCTCTGTAGCTCTGCTGCTGCTGTTGGCAGCTGGATGTGAGTCTCTCTGGATTTGTCAAAGTCAACACTTCTTCTTTTGTTAATTTGATCATTTGTTACAAAACGTTTTTTCTTTTTAACAGGTGTGAAGTGTGAACAGTTGACACAGCCAGCCTGTGACTGTGCAGCCAGGTCAACATCTGACCATCACCTGTCAGGTCTCTTATTCTGTGGGCAGCTACTACACATATTGGATCAGACAGCCTGCAGGGAAAGGACTGGAGTGGATTGGATATAGTATTGTTGGAGGGAGCACAGCTTACAAACTCACTGAAGAACAAGTTCAGTATCAGCTTAGACTCTTCCAGCAACACAGTGACTCTAAACGGACAGAATGTGCAGCCTGAAGACACTGCTGTGTATACTGTGCCAGAGACACACAGTGACACAAAGCATCAGTAGACCTGAACAAAAACCCCTCAGTGCCTGAACACTTGTAACATGAAGCCACCAGAGGAGGAGCCCTCAGACCACTAATGATTCAACACCAGCTCACTGTTACAGTTAAAGGAAAAGAGTCTTTAGATTTTATAAACCTTTCTTCATGAACTCTAACAGTTTTTATTAATCTAAATACTCTGACATCACCAATGATGGAATAAATTCAGCTGATGACTTTTAAAAGCTTGTCATCTATAGTAGAGATGGATCCTCAAACACAGTTTCTCCTTCCCAACATCATTATTAAAAACAAACAAAAATAACACATGCAGTTATTTTAAGAATCATAACTGCATCAGTAACTACATCAACAGTCTTTAGACAACTCAATAGTCAAATTACAGAAAAGTTTGTTTTCATCAACAGTGCAAAGTGTCCAATCCATTTAAAAGTTGTAATGATTGAAACATGTTTTTAAAGACTTTAATAGAAGAATATCCATTTCTGTTTCACCCTTCCATCTACTCTATAGCTGTGCTTGCTCATTCTTGAGGGGTGCAAGGGGCTGCAAACAATCACAGGTAACAATGAGTGAGAGGCGCAGTACAGGTCGCCAATGACAGGACTCAATCACATTCTATTTTCATCAAACAAAAACTGAATGCCAAGAGTAATGTTACTGTACTCTCCCTGTGAGGAGGAGTCAATGCAAAACTCAGATACCTTCCACCTCTACTTATCTGACTGCAGAGAGGAGGACAGAGAACAGTGGACACACAGTTTAACATGATGGACTATAGGACAGGACTGCTGCTTTTAACTATCTGCTGGGCAGGTGAAGATTTTACCTGATCTTGAGCTGACACAGTTCTCATTTGTGTTTCTGACATTTCATGGTTTACTTGCTGTCTTGACAGGTGCTGATGGTCAGACTCTGACTGAGTCTGAACCAGTGGGAAAGCGTCCTGGAGAATCACACAAACTCACCTGTACATATGCAGGAATATCAGATAGCAGCGCCGATATCTCCTGGATCAGACAAGCTGAAGGAAAAGGACTGGAGTGGGTTGCCCACATTACTGCTCCGAGTGGAAGCAATAAATATTATTCCATGTCAGTCAAGAATCGCTTCACCATTTCCAGAGACAACAACATGGACCAGGTGTATCTGCAGATGAACAGCTTGACGGCTGAAGATTCTGCTGTTTATTATTGTGCTCGAGAGCCACAGTGACACAGGAAGCCACAGAGCTGTACAAAAACTCAACATGTCAAACTAAGTCAATACTAGGCGTCCTGCTTTTCACTTTCACAGAATCAGCTTCAGTTCAACATCTTCAACACACTCAGAGAAACACAGTCTCAATAAAACCCTCCTCATTCAGACAATTTTTATTTTGTGATTTTTTTTTATTTTGTGAATAACACAAACAGCTGACTTTAAGTTATTCATTTAATGAATGCAAATTGTTTCACATGTCAAAACAAACGTTCATAACTCACAGCTCTGACTACATGTGACAGGACAGTTCATCCTTCTTTTATAGCCTGTCAGTGTCCTTCTCTATGCAAAGTGAACTTCCTCACAGTCTGCTATAAAGACTTGATATCATGCTGTCAGCTGCAGCAGAAGAAGAGAAGCTCCCATCAGATCACCTTCAATACCAACCATGTTCTCTGTAGCTCTGCTGCTGCTGCTGGCTGCTGGATCCTGTGAGTCTCACTGAGGCAGAGACACTGACAGTATGATCACAGCACACTGACTGTTCACTCTTATTACACTCATTCAATATTCAACATGTTTTCCTCCACAGCTGTGAAGTGTGAACAGTTGACACAGCCAGCCTCTGTGACTGTGCAGCCAGGTCAACGTCTGACCATCACCTGTCAGGTCTCTTATACTCTCAGCAGCTCTCGTACACATTGGATCAGACAGCCTGCAGGGAAAGGACTGGAGTGGATTGGACAGGTGGCTCCTGGATCCACCACACGCTATAAAGATTCATTGAAGAACAAGTTTAGTTTCAGCACAGACTCGTCCACGAAAACAGTGACTCTAAACGGACAGAATGTGCAGCCTGAAGACACTGCTGTGTATTACTGTGCCAGAGACACACAGTGACACAAAGCATCAGTAGACCTGAACAAAAACCCCTCAGTGCCTGAACACTTGTAACATGAAGCCACCAGAGGAGGAGCCCTCAGACCACTAATGATTTCAACACCAGCTCACTGTTACAGCCATTTTAATACCTGGAGGTTTCAATCACTGGTACATCATTGAATGTAATTTCACAATGAAAATGTAATTACCTAATACACACACACATTCATTTATTAAACAAATTAATGCAAATAAATGGAGCTGAATTTTCGTCAGGAACTGGAGAGTGTGTTTGTTTCCCTTGCCTTAATTATCCTTGGCAAGTGCAATTTACTGACCTTTGAAGCTGATAACTTAATGTTTTTCATGATCATTTCTGATGATTTTGAAACTGTTGTTTGTAATTAAATTAAAAGATATTCCATTTGCATAAACTGTAAGCAGAAAAAAATCAACATAACAATCACAGTGTATTCTATGTGGTCTTTTGTCTATGTGTGGAGATTGGCCCAGGCTGATGTTAGATTCTCAATCTGACTTGTTATCATAGTCAGGTCCTGTGGATCAATGGTGTGTTGAGTTATATGTTAATGCTGATTGTTAATATGAAATTTAAATTGACATTTTACACAATTAAAATCCTCCTGGACATCCACCTGTAACAAACTGAGATTCTTGTCCATTTCAGTTGTCTCTTTCTTGTGAGGAGGAGTCAATGCAAAACTCAGATATCTTCCACCTCTACTTATCTGACTGCAGAGAGGAGGACAGAGAACAGTGGACACACAGTTTAACATGATGGACTATAGGACAGGACTGCTGCTTTTAACTATCTGCTGGGCAGGTGAAGATTTTCATAGGCCCTAATTTTCAATTGCTTTCATTTGTGTCATCAGCTTATTTAACTGTATATTTTTTTATCATCCTGACAGGTGTTGATGGTCAGACTCTGACTCAGTCTGAGCCAGTGACTAAAAGGCCTGGAGAATCTCACAGACTGACCTGTACAGCCTCTGGGTTCACATTCAGCAGCTACCATATGAACTGGGTCAGACAGGTTCCTGGAAAAGGACTGGAGTGGATTGCTTTCATACACACAGCTAGTTCTCCTATCCATTACTCCCAGTCAGTCCAGGGTAGATTCACCATCTCCAGAGATGACTCCAGCAGTAAAGTCTATCTACAGATGAACAGTCTGAAGAGCGAGGACACAGCAGTGTATTACTGTGCCAGAAGAGACACAGTGAGAGACAATAATAGGAGACTCATACAAAAACTACTTCCTCTATTTACTACCATCACTAGGATCATTCAGTTGTCTCTTTATCACTTTTTTGCAATAATGTTAACTAAATTGTCCATAATAATAAGATGAACTTGGCTCCATATGTCATCATGAGCACATGCATGAAGATCATGCAAAAAATATATATTTTGGTAACACTGAAAAATATAAAGTTTCCACCTGATTTTCAGATTGTGCGTCCATAGTGTTTTTATGAAAATGACTTTTCTATATAAAAACAACCTCCTCATACAGTCTTGAAGTTAACACATTTTACAGCCATATGAAAGGAAAAGAATCTTTTCCTGATGCATTTAGATATTTAAGAGGTCAAACCTTGCTGCCACTTTTTCTCTCTTGTTTTTCAAATATCCTCTTACTTCATACATTATTTTTGTATTTCTGCACATTCATCAATCATTCAACAAAAAACACAGTAAAGGTGACTTGTTCACAAAAGGGCCAAAGACAGCACAACAATCTGCATCTACATCTCTGCTAATTAAGACACAATCATGTCTGTTTATTATGTGAAATGAAGAGAGTCGGAATACGAGTGTAAATTAATGTTGCAGTTTCTTTAATGAAATCACTAGAGGACAGTCAGCGTCAAGTTTATCTTTCTTCTGTTACTAAAAGGAGACACTCATCTGCTGTTCTCACTGATCTTAACTGACTGATACTCAAACCCTGGACTGAACTAAGCTTAAAGCTTTAAATACAAATGTTTTTTGTATTTGATGAAATTATGGTGATACTGTATATCAGTGAAAGGATCATTGTTACGTTTTGACTGCAGACAACTATCAAAAAAGATGTGAGAGAATAATAAAAGTTTGATGCAATAAAGTTATCTGTGTCTGAATATGAAGGAAATGTAGCTACATCTCTAAATGTGCAGGAATATATGTGTCTTTATTTGGTCTGTGTCACATTTTCATATATATTCCATATAAAATGAATATAACAAACCAAATAAATAAACAAATTTAAAACACATATAAATCACAAAGCATGATGTTTGATTAGGACTGCTGTTGATTTCTGACACAACAACACAGATGAAGGGAAACTGTGTTGAATATTACAAAATAAATAACTCATAAATATATGAGCCACCACTTTGCAGTTTGTCTCACATTTCAGTTCCTGTGCAGCTGTTTCTCAACATCTGCAAACACTGAAACAGCATCAGATTGAAGTTGTGATATTACTTACATGATCCTGGGTACTGTCACTGTATAGTGAGTGAGCAAGTGATTTTGAATCAATGCTGCAAATTCAAGAAAAGTTGTACTCATACTCTGAGATACTGAACACTGAACTTGACATACACTGAACAGACTCTTCTATTGGCTCCAGTCAGACCAACATTGATGCTTCATATGTTTGATTCTATGCAAACTCAGTGAGCTTCCTTGTTACTCAGCTATAAAAACATCACATCAGGCTGTCAGTGGAGTTCACAGCACGTCACTTTCAACATAAACCATGTTCTCTGTAGCTCTGCTGCTGCTGTTGGCAGCTGGATGTGAGTCTCTCTGGATTTGTCAAAGTCAGCAGTTCTTCTTTTGTTAATTTGATCAGTTATTACAAAACGTTTTCTCTTTTAACAGGTGTGAAGTGTGAACAGTTGACACAGCCAGCCTCTGTGACTGTGCAGCCAGGTCAACGTCTGACCATCACCTGTCAGGTCTCTTTTTCTGTGGGCAGCCACTACACAGCTTGGATCAGACAGCCTGCAGGGAAAGGACTGGAGTGGATTGGGAGCAAATTTACTGGAGCTTCATACTATAAAGATTCACTGAAGAACAAGTTCAGTATCAGCTTAGACTCTTCCAGCAAGACAGTGACTCTAAACGGACAGAATGTGCAGCCTGAAGACACTGCTGTGTATTACTGTGCCAGAGACACACAGTGACACAAAGCATCAGTAGACCTGAACAAAAACCCCTCAGTGCCTGAACACTTGTAACATGAAGCCACCAGAGGAGGAGCCCTCAGACCACTAATGATTTCAACACCAGCTCACTGTTACAGTACAGAGAGAAACACACTTTAGATTATAAATACACTGATGAAGCTCAGTGTTTTTAAACTGTCAAAAAATAATGTTTTCAAGTAATGAATAAATGCAGCCAAATTATCTTCAAAAGGTGGAAGTGATTCTTTTTGGTCTAATAAAGCTGTGCATAAGATTTTTCACAAGAAAATATTCCACCCAGTAGAAGCTGTAGGCCAAAACACAACTGAAAACATGTAGGATGTCAGTTTCCCTTGAAAAGAATACATGAAATTTTATTTTTAATGTTGTCTGAAAAAAACAGAAACACAAGGTAAAGAGACAATGAGATATTGGTTGCTCATCTCAAATGAAGCCTACATGGTGATTTTCATACTACATGTCCCGAAACTGAAATTTGACAAGAACTTTTTATTTTATGTTATTTATTTTATCACCAGCAGCAATATTCCATTATTAGTAAGTTGCAGTGAACAAAACCGCCTGCCATGTTAAATAGGCATGTTTAAATATTAGAAAGTCACTTACAGTCAAAGAAGGATAATAATGACATCAGGTAAGAAATATAAACCAAATCAAAACTTTAACACAGTTGTGAAATTAATCTAAGTAAAGTAAAGTAAAGATCAATACAACATCTTTTTGGTTCGAAGAAAGCCTTAAAATTAAAATAAGTTTTGAGGAGAGATTGAATAGAGGTTATTGTTCATTAAAAAGGAGGAGTCAATGCAAAACTCAGATATCTTCCACCTCTACTTATCTGACTGCAGAGAGGAGGACAGAGAACAGTGGACACACAGTTTAACATGATGGACTATAGGACAGGACTGCTGCTTTTAACTATCTGCTGGGCAGGTGAAGATTTTTGATGATTACTATATTAGTTTTTCTTTTAGGTTGTAAATGTGTTGCATGTCATGGTTTTCTTGCTGTCTTGACAGGTGTTGATGGTCAGACTCTGGTTGAATCTGAACCAGTGACTAAAAGGCCTGGAGAATCTCACAGACTGACCTGTACAGCCTCTGGATTCATGTGGCTCACATTCAGCAGCTACCCTATGAGCTGGATCAGACAGGCTCCTGGAAAAGGACTGGAGTGGATTGCTTATATTGACACAGCTAGTTCTCATATCGGTTACTCCCAGTCAGTCAGGGTAGATTCACCATCTCCAGAGATGACTCCAGCAGTAAAGTCTATCTACAGATGAACAGTCTGAAGAACGAGGACACAGCAGTGTATTACTGTGCCAGAAGAGACACAGTGAGAGAGACAATATACAAAAACTACTTCCTCTATTTACCACCATCACTAGAATCATTCAGTTGTCTCTGTATCACTTTTTTTTTTTGCAATGATGTTAACTAAATTGTCCGTAACAATAAGATGAACTTGGCTCCATATGTCATCATGAGCACATGCATGAAGATCATGCAAAGAATTATATTTTGGTAACACTGACAAATAAAAAGTTTCCACCTGATTTTCAGATTGTGCATCCATAGTGTTTTTATGAAAATGACTTTTCTATATAAAAACAACCTCCTCATACAGTCTTGAAGTTAACACATTTTACAGCCATATGAAAGGAAAAATCTTTTTCCTTATTCTTTCCCCAATCATGTCTGTTTATTATGTGGAATGAAGAGAGTCGGAATACGAATGAAAATTGATGTTGCAGTTTCTTTAATGAAATCACTAGAGGGCAGTCAGCATCAAGTTTATCTTTCCTCTGTTACTAAAAGGAGACACTCATCTGCTGTTCTCACTGATCTTAACTGACTGATACTCAAACCCTGAACTGAACTAAAGCTTAATGCTTTAAATACAGATGTTTTTTGTATTTGATGAAATTATGGTGAAATATCAGTGAAAGGATCATTGTTACATTTTGACTGCAGACAACTATCAAAAAAGATGTGAGAGAATAATAAAAGTTTGATGCAATAAAGTTATCTGTGTCTGAATATGAAGGAAATGTAGCTACATCTCTAAATGTGCAGGAATATATGTGTCTTTATTTGGTCTGTGTCACATTTTCATATATTCCATATAAAATGAATATAACAAAGCAAATAAATAAACACATTTAAACACATATAAATCACAAAGCATGATGTTTTATTAGGACTGCTGTTGATTTCTGACACAACAACACAGATGAAGGGAAACTGTGTTGATTATTACAAAAAAAACCCCTCATAAATATATGAGTCACCACTTTGCAGTTTGTCTCACATTTCAGTTCCTGTGCAGCTGTTTCTCAACATCTGCAAACACTGAAACAGCATCAGATTGAAGTTGTCATACTACTTACATGATCCTGGGTACTGTCACTGTATAGTGAGTGAGCAAAAGATTTTGAATTAATGCTGCAACTGCAAGAAAAGCTGTGCTCATACACTGAGATACACTGAACACTGAACTTGACATACACTGAACAGACTCTTCTATTGGCTCCAGTCAGACCAACATTGATGCTTCATATGTTTGATTCTATGCAAACTCAGTGAGCTTCCTTGTTACTCAGCTATAAAAACATCACATCAGGCTGTCAGTGGAGTTCACAGCACGTCACTTTCAACATAAACCATGTTCTCTGTAGCTCTGCTGCTGCTGTTGGCAGCTGGATGTGAGTCTCTCTGGATTTGTCAAAGTCAACACTTCTTCTTTTGCTCTATAACTTTTAACATTCTTTTGTTTTTAACAGGTGTGAAGTGTGAACAGTTGACACAGCCAGCCTCTGTGACTGTGCAGCCAGGTCAACGTCTGACCATCACCTGTCAGGTCTCTTATCCTCTCAGCAGCCATCGAACACATTGGATCAGACAGCCTGCAGGGAAAGGACTGGAGTGGGTTGGAGCAGCACATGTTGGATACGACACATATTACAAAGATTCACTGAAGAACAAGTTCAGTATCAGCTTAGACTCTTCCAGCAAGACAGTGACTCTAAACGGACAGAATGTGCAGCCTGAAGACACTGCTGTGTATTACTGTGCCAGAGACACACAGTGACACAAAGCATCAGTAGACCTGAACAAAAACCCCTCAGTGCCTGAACACTTGTAACATGAAGCCACCAGAGGAGGAGCCCTCAGACCACTAATGATTTCAACACCAGCTCACTGTTACAGTACAGAGAGAAACAGACATTAGATTTTTTGTATTAAAAACAATTCTTCATAATGTCACAACCGTTTCTGTGAAATCATTTTTACTGACAAATCATGATATTGTAACAATTTACCATGTAATAAAATCAACCAAAGGAAAAGTTACAACGCTACTTTTAAATGTTAGCGGTGTTTAACACACACAAGAGAGACTGATTAATCTGCTTCATTACAAAAACAAAAAAATTCTCACACTTTGTGGTTTTAAAATATTCAGAAAAAAATGAAAATTGGCGAATGAGTCACATATAGTTGAATTAATCATCAATCTTCAGTGCAATAAATTAAATCATGTCCACGTCCGGACAGAAAAAACACCAAACAATAGCAGCGTAGTCGCCGGTTCAACAAACAATTCAGAGGTTAACAAACACTTTTTCCTCGATATCCAAAGTTCACAACATTCACAAAAAAACCCTCAATAATCCCACAGTCAATTAAAGTCCCACAAGCTGGCAACAAAAGAAAATATATATATATATTAAATGAAAGTTCGAGCATAATGAAGCACTGCAGTTCACAAAAAATAGACAAAGAACCACGCAATCTCACCACTCGTGATTTTAATGAGTTCAATTCTAGAAAAAGATATTTTACTCAGCAATCTAAAAGGTGTATTCTCTTTGTGTGAGATGAAGAACAACACCTGAACATTTCATCTTCATTTTGATTCATTCAAATAAACCTTTACTGTCATCAGTATGTAAATCAGCCTCCTTGTGTGTTGCCTCATAAAGAAGTGAAGTGTGTGTGTGTGTCAGTGAGAGGACAGAAGAGCTCACATCAGTTCAGCTTCAACATCAACCATGTTCTCTGTAGCTCTGATACTGCTGCTGGCAGCTGGATCCTGTGAGGAGCTTTCAGTGGATTCACACTAATAAACACATTAGAAACACTGAATAGTCAGATGAATGATGGAGATAATGTTGATTTGTGTTTCCACAGGTGTGAACAGTATTGATCTCATCCAGCCAGACTCAATGGTTGTGCAGCCTGGACAGTCTTTGACCATCACCTGTCAGGTCTCTGGTTATTCTTTGACTGATAACAGCTATGCAACAGGTTGGATCAGACAGCGTGAAGGAAAACCAATGGACTGGATTTCTCATCAGTGGGGTGGAGGAGACTTTTACCAAAATGCTGCTCTGAAGAACAAGTTCAGCTACAGCAGAGACACTTCTGCCAGCAGAGTGACATTAACAGGACAGAATCTGCAGCCTGAGGACACAGCTGTGTATTACTGTGTGCGTCGGCCCACAGTGATACAAACCACCAACAAACCTGCACAAATACCCAGCAACCATGTGACTCAACCACACACACGTGCTGATAATGAGAGATATAAATAAAGACCTTTGTTGTCAGTTTGTCCTGAAATAATTTACTCTTTTATTTGTGTAAAGTGATACATATAACAACAACAACAACAACAACAACAAAAACTTATAATAATGATAAGTAGCAGAAGTAGTATTCTAGTAAACAAAAGTCTATTAAATAATGTAAGTTAAAAAATGGCTCCCTCTGTGTTAGGAAAGTTTTCAGGTGCTTATTTTTTAACATTTTGCCAGCTCTGGTAGAAAGACACCATCAGCAACTCTCCTAATTTGTAACTGAACAACTGATATAGTTTTACGCACCTATATGTCTCACTTTATTTGCCTGGAGTTTATTATGTGTAGCCTTTGCCTGGTGTGGCTTTGCTCTTTGTCCAGGTAGGCTGGCTCATGTTATTCTGTTGACTTCAGGCAGCTTCTGTTTGTCTGCTGCTGATAGACAACAACTACCTCACATAAAAAGAGGTGTAAATAAACAAGAATAAAATGATTGATCTTTTTTTATTTTCAAATATCCAAAGCTAATAAAAGAAGTTCAGAGCTGTAATGATGAACAATAATTAAAATGTATGTGTGACAACATGCATCTTCTGCTGTGAGGAGCACAGGGCTTTTAAACAACTCTCTAACCTTTACTGAATGTTAAAAGTATCTACCATCCCTGTTTTAAAACTCTAGAGTGCAGACAAGATCTGGCTTTAACACTTATCCTAGTGACATCTATAAACAGGAAGAAATGACAGAGAAGGAAAGAAGTGATTGTTTTTACTTAATTGTTTTCAGCTCTTAATGTGCCAGATATTAATGTCCTCCTCCTAATGATCACCTGTTACCAACCTTTCTGCCATGAAATAACCAGAAATCTGTCACAATGCCAAATCAGGCGTGTTGTGCATCACTGCTTCACTAATGGTTGCTTTTACATCATTGTTGTGGTAATGGTGACGATAAAGTTTCTCCATTTTAAACAAGACAAACTTTTATTTTAATGTACAAACTTATGTCAACATTATTTGGTCACTAAACATTCTTTCCAAATTCACCAAAGAAGAGTCCAATCAGTTGTTTCCTCCCTGTGAGGAGGAGTCAATGCAAAACTCAGATATCTTCCACCTCTACTTATCTGACTGCAGAGAGGAGGACAGAGAACAGTGGACCCACAGTTTAACATGATGGACTATAGGACAGGACTGCTGCTTTTAACTATCTGCTGGGCAGGTGAAGATTTTACCTGATTTTTGCATGTGGTTTTCTTTTAGGTTGTAAATTTGTTTCATGTCATGCTTTTCTTGCTGTCTTGACAGGTGCTGATGGTCAGACTCTGACAGAATCTGAACCAGTGATTAAAAGGCCTGGAGAATCTCACAGACTGACCTGTACAGCCTCTGGGTTCACATTCAGCAGCTACAGTATGACCTGGTCAGACAGGCTCCTGGAAAAGGACTGGAGTGGATCGCTTATATTTACAGTGGTGGTGGCACATATTACTCTAAGTCAGTTCAAGGCCGGTTCACCATCTCTAGAGACAACAGCAGACAGCAGGTGTATCTGCAGATTAACAGTCTGAAGACTGAAGATTCTGCTGTTTATTATTGTGCTCGAGACACAGTGACTGGTTGAGCAGCTGTACAAAAACCTACAGTGGTCATTCTTACTGTGCTGAAAGACAACAAGAAAGAATTATATTTGCTATTTTTTATCTTGTGCTGTTGTAGTTTTTAATAAAATCATGAAGACACATCATTACCTACCAACAATTACACAGAAATGTCTTACTGTAATCACTACTACCTCACATAACAGCCAGACAGTGAAACAATCTGCTGAAATCGATGTACAGCATGATTGAAAGAAATGCTACATGTACATATTTAAGCCACATAAATGTATTTATTATGACATATGAAGCAGGACACAACATTGTAGTGAAAGTAATGCTGCAGTTCTTCATATAAAAACACTAGATGGCAGTCAGTGTCAAGTTTCTCTCTCCTCAATCACAATGAGGAGAAACTCAGATCTGCTGTTCTCATTAATATTAACTGTCTGACATTCAAACCCTGAACTACAGCTTCATACTCACATATAGATTACAAGATAAACAGCCAGGAGACCAAAGGACCTGCTGTTTGTTCTTGTGCTTGAGAGACTCCGCCACACACACAGATGAGCACATTAGAGCAGCTTGGGCTGCATTTTCCTGATTAAACCTGACCCGAGCCCGGTGCAGTTTGTCAGCTGACAAAGTTATTGTTATGGACAGTGTGTAAATAACAACAGACTGCTGTTACGCACAGACAAACACCCTGCTCGCACAGCAGCGCAGCACGGCACTTGGTGCTGAGCTTGTGTTGTGTTGCGTTCAGGCGTTGTCACGTAGCCTAAATAACTGCAAACACCTTCCAGCACTTAAATCGGTCATAGCACAAAACAGCAGCATGTCAAGTGACTTTTTACTTTTATTATGTTCAATAAAACTGTATTGTCCTAAATATTGAGACACCTCATATGTAAGCTAGACAGACATTTCACCTGCTCATTACTGTGCACAAATGTAGTCTACTGTATGTGCTTAGTCCTAAAGAGCCAGAAACATCCCAGCAGGCTGTGATTTGCAAGCATATACAAAAAAGCTTCACGCATGTGAAAATTATTTTTCATGCATGTGCTTCACCTTTGCTGCTACAACTCCATCCTAGGGAAACTGCTGTGTGCGTTTTGTGCAACAGGTGGATGTGGTAGTCTACTGGTAGAGTAGAGAGAGCTAAGTAGTGTTGAAGCAGAGTAGAGCAGGGCAGAGAGATGGAAGCAAAATATATTAAACCCGGTGTTAATACAGCAGGAGAGAGGGGTGAAAAATAAATAGAGGTGGGCATGACTCAAGTAGGGCGCAAAATTATAGACAGAGAACGATTGGCAAAGATTGCCGCTGCCCTGACACTGTCATTTTTGTGTAGGAATTAAGCTACAATACATGACATATGTTGTTTTAATTAATAAATACAGTGTGAATAAAGATTACATAAAAAATACCTGCATTCTTTGTTATTTGATAGCCACTTAAATTAAACAATTTTTCAGTCAATGCAAAACTCAGATATCTTCCACCTCTACTTATCTGACTGCAGAGAGGAGGACAGAGAACAGTGGACACACGTTTAACATGATGGACTATAGGACAGGACTGCTGATTTTAACTGTCTGCTGGGCAGGTGAAGATTTTAACTGATCCTGACGACGCAGTTGAAGACTCTCACTGATCTCTTTGACCTTGCTCTTAAAATGAACACCAGCTGTACTGATCAAGTACTTGGAGGTTACAACCACACGTACATCACTGTATGTCATACCACAATGACACTGGATTAAATTCTTATCAATCGTTGAACATTAAACTTTTCAAGTAATTAAATAATCAATATAAAGGGAAAGGGGGAAACAATCTTTACATTTTATTTCAAGTGTTTGTCACTTTAGATACTTTAAGTTATATATTATATTTAATGTATATATTAATGCATTTTTGCTGCAGTGAAAATGAATTTAACTTTTGAACATTTTTAAACATTAAAAGTTGTAATGATTGAAACATGTCAGTAAATACTTTAATAGAAGAATATTCATTTCTGTTTCACCCTTCCATCTATCCTACAGCTGTGCTTGATCATTCTTGAGGGGCACAGGGGGCTGGAGCCAATCACAGGTAACAATGAGTGAGAGGCGCAGTGCAGGTCACCAATGACAGGACTCAATCACATTCTATTTTCATCAAACAAAAACTGAATGGAAAGAGTAATGTTACTGTACTCTCCCTGTGAGGAGGAGTCAATGCAAAACTCAGATATCTTCCACCTACTTATCTGACTGCAGAGAGGAGGACAGAGAACAGTGGACACACAGTTTAACATGATGGACTATAGGACAGGACTGCTGCTTTTAACTATCTGCTGGGCAGGTGAAGATTTTTGATGATTACTATATTAGTTTTTCTTTTAGGTTGTAAATGTGTTGCATGTCATGGTTTTCTTGCTGTCTTGACAGGTGTTGATGGTCAGACTCTGACAGAATCTGAACCAGTTAGTAAAAGGCCTGGAGAATCTCACAGACTGACCTGTACAGCCTCTGGATTTAACTTTCGTGGCTATGAGATGAGCTGGGTCAGACAGGCTCCTGGAAAAGGACTGGAGTGGATTGCTTTTATTAGCACATCTAGTTCTCCTATCTATTACTCCCAGTCAGTCCAGGGTAGATTCACCATCTCCAGAGATGACTCCAGCAGTAAAGTCTATCTACAGATGAACAGTCTGAAGAGCGAGGACACAGCAGTGTATTACTGTGCCAGAGAGACACAGTGAGAGACAATAATAGGAGACTCATACAAAAACTACTTCCTCTATTTATCATCACCACTGGGAAAATATCATGTTGTTGTATTTCATTTATTGCAATGCTGATTTTTGTTCAGGTACTTTTATTATCCACAATGAAAATGTCCACATATATAAATATCAGTAATATAAATCTTAATACTTTATTAAGAACACAAATCCTCCACAGCACTCATCAAAATGATCTCAATATACATTTAGGTCTAAATAACATGATTTACAGCAAAAACAGAAATGCAGTTTTTGGACTGTTTTGATTGCTTTGAGTTGTTTATGAAATTAATTAATTAAATGCTGAAATATAAATTTTAAGTATTTTTTGTTTTGTTTATGAATATTTATTATGAAAACAAGATTTTAAAAGCTCCAGATGTTAATTAAACAAAAGCAGGTTCTGAAAAATAAATCCTGATAAAGTTGAGTTAAGATTCCAAGCTGAATCACAGCAGCTTATCTAAAGACACTGTGGTGTTTTATTCTGGAGAATAAATAAAAAACTAAATATTAATAATAACAACAGGTTCCTCGAAATAGCTCCAGTCTGATCCACACTCATTCACCACACATTTGATTCTATGCAAAACTCAGTGAGTTCCTTGTTACTCAGCTATAAAAACATCACATCAGGCTGTCAGTGGAGTTCACAGCACGTCAGTTTCAACAAACCATGTTCTCTGTAGCTCTGCTGCTGCTGTTGGCAGCTGGATGTGAGTCTCTCTGGATTTGTCAAAGTCAGCAGTTCTTCTTTTGCTCTATAACTTCTTAATTTGTTACAATTTACTTTTCTTAACAGGTGTGAAGTGTGAACAGTTGACACAGCCAGCCTCTGTGACTGTGCAGCCAGGTCAACGTCTGACCATCACCTGTCAGGTCTCTTATTCTCTTAGCAGCTACTACACACACTGGATCAGACAGCCTGCAGGGAAAGGACTGGAGTGGATCAGTCGTGACACCACAGTCAAAGATTCACTGAAGAACAAGTTCAGTATCAGCTTAGACTCTTCCAGCAAGACAGTGACTCTAAACAGACAGAATGTGCAGCCTGAAGACACTGCTGTGTATTACTGTGCCAGAGACACACAGTGACACAAAGCATCAGCAGACCTGAACAAAAACCCCTCAGTGCCTGAACACTTGTAACATGAAGCCACCAGAGGAGGAGCCCTCAGACCACTAATGATTTCAACACCAGCTCACTGTTACAGGCAGTTTCAAACAGCACAAGCTAAAAGCAGCAACACAGCACACAACATTAAATGCATTCAGTCTTTTTCTCAAAACAAATGAAACAAATTCTGTTCTTATCATTATGACAGAAGATTTCAGTGTCTGTTTTGACATAATATAACTTCAGGTGACATGACGTGTTGTTTGCTCATCTCGAACCAGGCCTACAAGGTGACTTTCATTCATCATCAACTAAAACCTTTTCTTTGTTGTTGTTGTTGTTGTTGTTGTTGTTGTTGCTATTATTGTTTTGGTGATGATACTAAAATAACTTTTATTTAAACACAGTAGCAATACTCCATAATTTGTATATTACATCAGAAAAAATATCTTTGTGTAAATAAACATGTTTACATATTAGAAAGTGACTTACAGTCAAACAAGTATGATAGTGACATCAGGTAAGAAACATAAACAAATCACAATTTTGACACAGATGTCACTGTTTAATGTGACATTAAACAGAGGATGCCGTCAGAAAGGAGGAGTCAATGCAAAAACTCAGATATCTTCCACCTCTACTTATCTGACTGCAGAGAGGAGGACAGCGAACAGTGGACACACAGTTTAACATGATGGACTATAGGACAGGACTGCTGCTTTTAACTATCTGCTGGGCAGGTGAAGAGTTTTGATGATTTTTCTGGGTTTTCATTTAGATTGTAAACTTGTTGCATGTCATGTTTACTTGCTGTCTTGACAGGTGTTGATGGTCAGACTCTGACAGAATCTGAACCAGTGATTAAAAGGCCTGGAGAATCTCACAGACTGACCTGTACAGCCTCTGGGTTGCACTTTGATAACTACTTCATGGCCTGGGTCAGACAGGCTCCTGGAAAAGGACTGGAGTGGATTGCTACTGTCACTCATAACAGTGGCAGCAAATTCTACTCTCAGTCAGTTGAGGCCGGTTCACCATCTCCAGAGACAACAGCGTCGATCAAGTGTATCTGCAGATGAACAGTCTGAAGACAGAAGATTCTGCTGTTTATTATTGTGCTCGACAGCCACAGTGACTGGAGTTGGTTGAGCAGCTGTACAAAAACCTACAGTGCTCATTCTTACCAAAAGTCCAGATTCAAAGTTCTTAAAGTAACAATCAACACTCGAAGAGAGCCACTAATTTTTTTGAAGAAAAATATTTCTTAACACAGATCTGACTGATCTGAAATTATATTACTAAATCATCATATCTTGCTTATTCCACAACAGAACATCATTAAAACAGCTCCTCAGAGAAGACAGCAGCTGAACAAATGAACCATAAACAGCATTTGTGCAGCAGTTTAATGGTTTTGCTAATTGTCTAACCTGAGATTTACAAGTCTTTTTACTTGTTATAGTTGACAGGAGTTTGGAGTTGGGTCAAAACAACAATGTCCAATGACTATGGAGTGAGAGAATAAATGGATGTTTGAACTATAATTCAGCTGTACACTTGTTAACTGTGCTTATTGTCTGCTGTTTATTTTACTCTTCTTCATGATATAAAAGAGCACTTTCATAGATACATTTCTAATATGGCTGCATTACAGTAACTGATGAGCTGTTTCAATGTCTGTAGGTACTGAGGGTCAAACACTGACTGAGTCTGAACCAGCGATTAAAAGGCCTGGAGAATCTCACCGACTGACCTGCACATATTCTGGGTTCAGTAGTGATTACTGGAATGGTTGGATCAGACAGGCAGCTGGAAAAGGACTGGAGTGGGTCGCTACTATCAGCAGTGGTGGTGGCTACATCTACTACTCTCAGTCAGTCAAAGGCCGGTTCACCATCTCCAGAGACAACAGCAGACAGCAGGTGTATCTGCAGATGAACAGTCTGAAGACTGAAGATTCTGCTGTTTATTATTGTGCTCGAGGCACACTGACACAGGAAGCAGCAACACTGTACAAAACTCAACATGTCAAAACAAGTCAAAGCTTCAGTTCAACATCACCAACACACTGAGAGAAAGACAGTCTCCATAAAACTGCTTCATTCAGCTCGGATGTTCACATATATGTAGTTTAAACTTGTAATATAAAATACTTTTTTTTTTAAGTATGTGTAAATATGTTTTTAATGGTTGTGGTTGAAGTTTTTTGGACAGAAAAACAACTTCAAGTTATTGTTTTATAAAATATATTTTCTTCACGTGTCAAACTAAATGTTCACAACACAATTCCAAGCTCTGACTATGTGACAGGACAGTTCATCCTTCTTTTATAGCCTCTCAGTGTCCTTCTCTATGCAAAGTGAACTTCCTCACAGTCTGCTATAAAGACTTGATATCATGCTGTCAGCTGCAGCAGAAGAAGAGAAGCTCCCATCAGATCACCTTCAATACCAACCATGTTCTCTGTAGCTCTGCTGCTGCTGCTGCTGGCTGCTGGATCCTGTGAGTCTCACTGAGGCAGAGACACTGACAGTATGATCACAGCACACTGACTGTTCACTCTTATTACACTCATTCAATATTCAACATGTTTTCCTCCACAGCTGTGAAGTGTGAACAGTTGACACAGCCAGCCTCTGTGACTGTGCAGCCAGGTCAACGTCTGACCATCACCTGTCAGGTCTCTTATTCTGTTGGTGGCACCTGGACAGCCTGGATCAGACAGCCTGCAGGGAAAGGACTGGAGTGGATTGGGAGAAATATACTGGAGATTCAGACTACAAAGATTCACTGAAGAACAAGTTCAGTATCAGCTTAGACTCTTCCAGCAACACAGTGACTCTAAACGGACAGAATGTGCAGCCTGAAGACACTGCTGTGTATTACTGTGCCAGAGACACACAGTGACACAAAGCATCAGTAGACCTGAACAAAAACCCCTCAGTGCCTGAACACTTGTAACATGAAGCCACCAGAGGAGGAGCCCTCAGACCACTAATGATTTCAACACCAGCTCACTGTTACAGTACAGAGAGAAACATTTACAAACCATTCTTCATTAACTCCAAGAGCAGCAACTTTAGATTTTATTAAAAAACAATTCTTAATCTAATTTAACAGCAACTGTTTTCATCATATTAAATTCTCTTGGATCACCATCACTGATATATCATGATTTGTATATGAATTAATAAAAGTAAATCCTCAAACATCGGTGTCTCTTTCATGACATCTTTATCTAAATAACCTGCCGTTATTACCTGTATCATAATTTAATTAGTCTTGAGCCAACTTCATGGTGATTTTAATGAGTTCAATTCTATAAAAAGATATTTTACTCAACAATCTAAAAGGTATATTCTCTTTGTGTGAGATGAAGAACAACACCTGACCATCTCATCTTTATTTTGATTCATTCAAATAAACCTGTCATCAGTATGTAAATCAGCCTCCTTGTGTGTTACCTCATAAAGAAGTGAAGTGTGTGTGTGTGTCAGTGAGAGGACAGAAGAGCTCACATCAGTTCAGCTTCAACATCAACCATGTTCTCTGTAGCTCTGATACTGCTGCTGGCAGCTGGATCCTGTGAGCAGCTTTCAGTGGATTCACACTAATAAACACATTAGAAACACTGAATAGTCAGATGAATGATGGAGATAATGTTGATTTGTGTTTCCACAGGTGTGAACAGTATTGATCTCATCCAGCCAGACTCAATGGTTGTGCAGCCTGGACAGTCTTGACCATCACCTGTCAGGTCTCTGGTTATTCTTTGACTGATAACAGCTATGCAACAGGTTGGATCAGACAGCGTGAAGGAAAACCAATGGACTGGATTATACATCGGTGGGGTGGAGGAAGCGTTTACCAAAATAATGCTCTGAAGAACAAGTTCCTTTACCACACACACACTTCCACAAGCTCAGTGACATTAACAGGACGGAATCTGCAGCCTGAGGACACAGCTGTGTATTACTGTGTGCGTGTAATAGCCAGCTGTGCTCTGTGTGTGCACAGTGTTACAAACCACCAACAGACCTGCACAAATACCCAGCAACCAAGTCCGGAAAACTGAGGAATACTATTTGTAAACATAAAAGAAACCACAGTAAAGAAAACTAGCTCAAGAACTAAAGTTTATACTTTGTATAGAGAGTTTTTTTTATATTCAAACTGTATTAATATATTATTGTGTCTGCAGAGAAATATCCAGAAAAGATGTGAGACAATACTGACAGTTTGTTGCAATAAAGGAATGTGCATATTTATGTGACACAACCACACAGATGAAGGTAATCAGTGTTGATTAACAAAAAGTAAACTCAGAAATGTAAAAACTACCAAAGTTTTCACCGCCATTAAAATATTTATTTTACTGCAGTTTGTGAAACATTTCAGTTCCTGAGCAGCTGTTTTCCAATAACTACAAACACTGAAACCGTTAAAAAGAATTTATTCAAACCAGCCGCATCAGACTGAAGTTTTTATTTAATTGACATGATTCTGGCTGCTGTCACTTTATGTCTGTGTACAGCAAATACAGTAATCATGTCAGTACAGTAAGTGAACCAGTAAATGAATTAATAAATCTAACAAGTCGATGATACAAAATTCAAACAAAGTTAGCAATGGTTGCATGCAAATGCTGGAATATGGATCAAATGTAAAGCAGAGGTGATTTGTTGTCACTCTGCAGATATAGTAACACTGAACAGACTCTTCTATTGGCTCCAGTCAGACCAACATTGATGCTTCATATGTTTGATTCTATGCAAACTCAGTGAGCTTCCTTGTTACTCAGCTATAAAAACATCACATCAGGCTGTCAGTGGAGTTCACAGCACGTCAGTTCAACATAAACCATGTTCTCTGTAGCTCTACTGCTGCTGTTGGCAGCTGGATGTGAGTCTCTCTGGATTTGTCAAAGTCAACACTTCTTCTTTTGCTCTATAACTTTTAACATTCTTTTGTTTTTAACAGGTGTGAAGTGTGAACAGTTGACACAGCCAGCCTCTGTGACTGTGCAGCCAGGTCAACGTCTGACCATCACCTGTCAGGTCTCTTATTCTGTGGACAGCTACTTCACAAATTGGTTCAGACAGCCTGCAGGGAAAGGACTGGAGTGGATCAGTCGTGACACCACTGTCAAAGATTCACTGGAGAGCAAGTTCAGTATCAGCTTAGACTCTTCCAGCAACACAGTGACTTTAAACGGACAGAATCTGCAGCCTGAAGACACTGCTGTGTATTACTGTGCCAGAGACTCACAGTGACACAAAGCATCAGTAGACCTGAACAAAAACCCCTCAGTGCCTGAACACTTGTAACATGAAGCCACCAGAGGAGGAGCCCTCAGACCACTAATGATTTCAACACCAGCTCACTGTTACAGTACAGAGAGAAACAGACTTCAGATCTTAAATACTCTGATGCTTTAATATCAGTGTCTGTAGATATTACCTTTTAAATTATAGAATAAATTCATACTTGATTTTAAAAGTGTGTGATATAAATACAGTACTATATACCCCTATAAAGTCAGATTCTCTTCCATGATATCTGTTACAAAAAATATACATTGATTATGTGAATCATAACTGCATCAGTGATTGAATCAAAAGTGTTTATCCAACTTCATGGTGATAATAATCATTCAAAATACAGAAAAGTTAGTTTTCATTCACAATCTAAAGCCTCAAGTTTCACCTTCTCTTAAAACACTTGAACATTTTATCCTCATTTCTGATTCATTTAAATAAACTTCAGTCAGCTGATTTACTATCATCACTACTGTATGTAAATCAGCCTCCTTGTGTGTTGCCTCATAAAGAAGTGAAGTGTGTGTGTGTGTGTCAGTGAGAGGACAGAAGAGCTCACATCAGTTCAGCTTCAACATCAACCATGTTCTCTGTAGCTCTGATACTGCTGTTGGCAGCTGGATCCTGTGAGGAGCTTTCAGTGGATTCACACTAATAAACACATTACAAACACTGAATAGTCAGATGAATGATGGAGATAATGTTGATTTGTGTTTCCACAGGTGTGAACAGTATTGATCTCATCCAGCCAGACTCAATGGTTGTGCAGCCTGGACAGTCTTTGACCATCACCTGTCAGGTCTCTGGTTATTCTTTGACTGATAACAGCTATGCAACAGGTTGGATCAGGCAGCATGAAGGAAAACCAATGGACTGGATTTCTCATCAGTGGGGTGGAGGAGACTTTTACCAAAATGCTGCTCTGAAGAACAAGTTCAGCTACAGCAGAGACACTTCTGCCAGCAGAGTGACATTAACAGGACAGAATCTGCAGCCTGAGGACACAGCTGTGTATCACTGTGTACGTTACCCCACAGTGATACAAACCACCAACAAACCTGCACAAATACCCAGCAACCATGTGACTCAACCACACACATGTGCTGATAATAAGGGATATAAATAAAGACCTTTATTGTCAGTTTGTCCCTGAAATAATTTACTTTAAAATGTGTATGCATGCACTTTATTGGTGTAAAGTGATACATACATACATACATACAACAACAACAACAACAACAACAACAACAACAACAACGTACTGTATAATAAGGATAAGTAGCAGTAGTAGCATTTTAGTGAACAAAAGTTGGAAGAAATCAAGTAACTTAAAAAATGTCTCCCTCTGTGTTAGGAAAGTTTTCAGGTGCTTAGTGTTTCACATTTTGCCAGCTTTGGTAGAAAGACACCACAAAGACACCATCAGCAACTCTCCTAAGTTGTAACTGAACAACTGATATAGTTTTACGCACCTATTTGCCTCACTACATTTGCCTGGAGTTTATTATGCGTAGCCTTTGCCTGGTGTGGCTTTGCTCTTTGTCCAGGTAGGCTGGCTCATGTTATTCTGTTGACTTCAGGCAGCTTCTGTTTGTCTGCTGCTGATAGACAACAACTACCTCACATAAAAAGAGGTGTAAATAAACAAGAATAAAATGCATGATGTTTTTTATTTGCAAAGATCCAAAGCTAATAAAAGACGTTCTGAGCTGTAATGATGAACAATAATTTAAATGTTAGTCCACTAAACATGTGTAACAACATGCATCTTCTGCTGTGAGGAGCACAGGGCTTTAAACAACTCTCGAACCTTTACTGAATGTTAAAATTATCTACCATCCCTGTTTTAAAACTCTAGAGTGCAGACAAGATCTGGCTTTAACACTTGTCCTAGTGACATCTATAAACAGGAAGAAATGACAGAGAAGGAAAGAAGTGATTGTTTTTACTTAATTGTTTTCAGCTCTTAATGTGCCAGATATTAATGTCCTCCTCCTAATGATCACCTGTTACCAACCTTTCTGCCATGAAATAACCAGAAATCTGTCACAATGCCAAATCCAGGCGTGTTGTGCATCACTGTGAGGAGGAGTCAATGCAAAACTCAGATATCTTCCACCTCTACTTATCTGACTGCAGAGAGGAGGACAGAGAACAGTGGACACACAGTTTAACATGATGGACTATAGGACAGGACTGCTGCTTTTAACTATCTGCTGGGCAGGTGAAGATTTTTGTTGATTACTATATTAGGTTTTCTTTTCGGTTGCAAATGTGTTGCATCATGGTTTTCTTGCTGTCTTGACAGGTGTTGATGGTCAGACTCTGACACAATCTGAACCAGTGATTAAAAGGCCTGGAGAATCTCACAGACTGACCTGTACAGCCTCTGGGTTGGATTTTGATAACTACTGGATGAACTGGGTCAGACAGGCTCCCGGAAAAGGACTGGAGTGGGTTGCCAGTATCAGTGGTAGCAGTGGCAGCATCTACTACTCTCAGTCAGTTCAAGGTCGGTTCACCATCTCCAGAGACAACAGCAGACAGCAGGTGTATCTGCAGATGAACAGTCTGAAGACTGAAGATTCTGCTGTTTATTATTGTGCTCGAGAGCCACAGTGACTGGAGTTGGTTGAGCAGCTGTACAAAAACCTACAGTAACCCCTCTGACTGGGCTGATAAACAACAACTGTCTTTGCTTTAGGCTCAAAGGAAATGACTGCATGTGCTAATTTAGGAGCAGTATACAGAATCAGGGGCTGAAGGTGCAGACTCTGATCAAGGCACAATGAATGCACTAAAACACTAAATATGATACTAAGATAGGGAGAAAAGAATAAACCTGATCATGAGACACCACTTTGATCCAAGCGTAATTATAAAACTGGAACAGCAGGACTTCTGAACACTTCACCCAGAGTCCCACAGGCCACTCTTTATCTGATATTGTACCAAATGTAAAAAGACAAAAACAAAACAATAAATAAACATTATAGATCATTGCAGTGAAATAATTGTGTCACCATACAGACTGGAAGAAGACTCAAACAGGTCAGATCTCCTCTCTCTCACAGACAGTGACAGAATACAACATCCACAGAGTTCAGACTATTAAACAGACCTAATGAACAAAACATCATGTGTCTCCATGCTGAGTCCCTCTTTCAAAACTCTAGAGGGCAGTCTAGGACTGACTGAGTTTGACTCATTGACTCATACTGATCATATGATTCAAACACATGCACTAACAGTAAGGTAAAAGAACAGAGGTGATTTGAATGCTCTTATCTCACATTAACACATCTACTGATGGTGCATATTTGTTCAAATCAAACCCTAGTTCCCATTTTCATCTCATCTAATTATGGAAACCATTTAGTTGCTTGATTATGACGTTCAACAGCATGTTACAATTTTATTTATTCATTAATTAGGAAAAAAGCACCCAAGCAGTCCAATCAGCTGTATCCTTACTGTGCTGAGGAGTCAATGCAAAACCCTGTTTATAGAATTCACTAATAGAGGCCATTTCTTGTTCATGGTAGACAGAAGAAAAGTTATGTATTTAATGCATCGTGTAGATGTCATCTGACTTCCACTGCAGCCAACATCAGTATAGAAGAGAGTTAGTAGGCTTGATTTTCCCTGAATACAAAGTATATGACATGTTTTAATAATTTGCTTTTGTGTATTGTGATGCCCAGAGAGGATGGGGCGAAATGTGCCCTGTTACCATGTAATGGGATGGAAAATAACATCTGATAACTTCATTATAACTTAAACAGTAGCTCTGCCTCTTCACAAATACAAAACAAACAATGTCAATTACTTTTTGTAATTTAGCCAAAAAGCTCTTCATTGCACCATTAGTTAAAGATTGTCATTGTCCCGTTTTTTTTTAATTTATTTTATTTAACCTTTATTTAGCCAGGTTAGTCCCGTTGAGATTAAGAATCTCTTTCAAGGGAGACCTGGCCAAGACGGGCAGCAACAGCAAAAACACAAAGTTGCAGACAGAGACACACAGGGAGACAAAGTACAATTCACAAGCACTAAAATTTGCATAAAGAAAAACTATCTATAAATCAAGACGAGAGTTTCTGGGAGTAATTTGTGCAAACGTCAAGCTAAAAACATCGACATCCCATAGAAACTGCTTCCAAGTCCTTCATTTTAGATTTAAAAACATTTAACGACACAAGCTCCTTCAGTTTTAAATCATTCTGCAACAAATTCCAGGCTGAGGGTGTGGAATACCCAAAAGCCCTTTTCCCAATTTCAGTCCGAGCATTTGGGACAGAGAGCATAAAGAAGTCCTGAGAACGCAGTCCGTTATCTTCCACTGGAGCAGAAATTAGTTGCCAGGATATAAATATTTATACTCTACTTATGGAAATGTATGTGTGTCACATGTTCCCTGTTTAAACCACAGAGGGAGGTCTATGCAAACTCTTCCTCTCTTATAAACACCATCAGCAAATTGTGGCAGATCACTGGGACAGTTTGATGTATTTCTGAATCACTCAGATCAGAAAGCACTGAACTACAGTGTTTATCACAGAATGGAAAATACAGTTATCTGGAGTTTATTATTTGTAGTTACTATTCATGGTGAGAAACTTAAATCTTGTTTGATGCTTTTAAAAATGTGCAACCTGTGATTATTAAAGTTTGACTGATAATGATTGTTTCTTTACTTACAGGAGTTTGGAGTGAGATCAAACTGGACCAGTCTTCCTCTGAGGTGAAAAGACCTGGAGAGACAGTGAAGATGTCATGTATCATTTCTGGTTATCATGACAAGTTATGGTATGAACTGGATACGACAGAGGCCAGGGAATGCTCTGGAGTGGATTGGGTGGATGAACACAGGCACAAATTCTGCTAGTTATAGCAGCTCCTTTCAGAGTCGTTTCATCATGACTGAAGATGTGCCCAGCAGCACTCAGTACCTGGAGGTCAAGAGCCTGACAGCAGAAGATTCTGCTGTTTACTTCTGTGCTCGATTAAGCACAGTGACTGAAGACAGTGGAACAGCTGCACAGAAACCTCCACAGACAACAAACAGCAATGTGATCTTAATGACATCAGAGTTTTCTCACGACCTACAAAAGCACTTTGATATATCCACATTAGATTTCTGTATATTTGACTGGAAACTCATCAGTTCCTCTGAATATCACCCCCTCAATAAAAAAACCACAAGTAAAGCATGTCTGAACAATGTTTGATCACAGAAATTGGCTGGATCTGAAGATAAATAGAAATCTGAAATGTTCACAATCCAAAACATGTTGAAAACATGTGGCCATTTACCAATTAAGTTTTTTTCTGTTTAATCCTGCAAACCAGAAGCATCAGTACTATATATTCAGACATGCATTTGTATCATGAAACAAAATTAACACTTGAATATTTTCTGTAAATGCAGGACATTTGGAAAATGTTACATGTCAGTGTGTAATGAATTAAATTATCACAAGTGATTTGTTGTGACTCTGCAGATATAATAACACTGAACAGACTCTTCTATTGGCTCCAGTCAGACCAACATTGATGCTTCATATGTTTGATTCTATGCAAACTCAGTGAGCTTCCTTGTTACTCAGCTATAAAAACATCACATCAGGCTGTCAGTGGAGTTCACAGCACGTCACTTTCAACATAAACCATGTTCTCTGTAGCTCTGCTGCTGCTGTTGGCAGCTGGATGTGAGTCTCTCTGGATTTGTCAAAGTCAACACTTCTTCTTTTGTTAATTTCATCATTTGTTACAAAACGTTTTCTCTTTTTAACAGGTGTGAAGTGTCAACAGTTGACACAGCCAGCCTCTGTGACTGTGCAGCCAGGTCAACGTCTGACCATCACCTGTCAGGTCTCTTATTCTCTTAGCAGCCACTACACAGCTTGGATCAGACAGCCTGCAGGGAAAGGACTGGAGTGGATTGGGAGAAAATATACTGGAGCTTCAGACTACAAAGATTCACTGAAGAACAAGTTCAGTATCAGCTTAGACTCTTCCAGCAACACAGTGACTCTAAACGGACAGAATGTGCAGCCTGAAGACACTGCTGTGTATTACTGTGCCAGAGACACACAGTGACACAAAGCATCAGTAGACCTGAACAAAAACCCCTCAGTGCCTGAACACTTGTAACATGAAGCCACCAGAGGAGGAGCCCTCAGACCACTAATGATTTCAACACCAGCTCACTGTTACAGTACAGAGAGAAACAGACTTTAGATCTTATAAACGGCTCTTATTTAAATCATTTTAGATATTCTGACATCACAGTCACAAGAACTGATGCAGCATTATATGTATAAATAACCTTTTAAGTGATGACAAATTAAGGTCACAACTTAACTTAGTTTAAAAGCTCATCATCTAACTATAGTAGAAATGGATCAGTCAAAAGTCAGTTTTCTTCCATAATATCATTATTTTTAGTTATTTTAAGTTGATATTAGAATTATAACTGTGTTAGTGACTGGCTCAGTATTTAGCCAACTTCATAGCAGTGTTAATTATTCAACATACAGAAAATTCTATATTGTGTTTGTCAGATATATAAGTTCCACCTTCTCTTTGTGTGTGATGAAGAACAACACGTGAACATTTTGTCTTCATTTTGATTCATTTAAACAAACAGTAAAGAGAACAGAAACACAGCAAACGACTTACAAGTGTTGGATGTCAGAATTTCCCTCAAAGAAATGTTTAAAGAATTCTGTTCTTATTACGGTGCGCAAAATCAAAACAAAAATTAATCAACCTGCAGGAGAAACATTGAGATGATTCTTTATAAAAAGATAAAAAATAAATAAAAAATATGTCTGACACAGTAAATCCATATAATAAAATACATTTTGGGGAGAGATTAAACAGAAGACACTCCACATTTAAAAAGGAGGAGTCAATGCAAAACTCAGATATCTTCCACCTCTACTTATCTGACTGCAGAGAGGAGGACAGAGAACAGTGGACACACAGTTTAACATGATGGACTATAGGACAGGACTGCTGCTTTTAACTATCTGCTGGGCAGGTGAAGATTTTACCTCATCTTGACTTGACATAGTTCTCATTTGTTTAACAACTAAATTCATGTTGTGTTCTCTTATATCTTGACAGGTGTTGATGGTCAGACTCTGACTCAGTCTGAACCAGTGACTAAAAGGCCTGGAGAATCTCACAGACTGACCTGTACAGCCTCTGGATTGACAATCAGTGGCTACTGGATGCACTGGGTCAGACAGGCTCCTGGAAAAGGACTGGAGTGGATCGCTTCTGCTGATGGTGGTGGTAGCAGCAAATACTACTCTCAGTCAGTTCAAGGCCGGTTCACCATCTCCAGAGACAACAGCAGACAGCAGGTGTATCTGCTGATGAACAGTCTGAAGACCGAAGATTCTGCTGTTTATTATTGTGTTCGAGACACACAGTGACTGGAGTTAGTTGAGCAGCTGTACAAAAACCTGCAGTGCACATTCTCACCAAAACTGTCTAAATTTATGTCCTGACTCAAAGCTCTTCAAGAAAGTTACAGATTACAGTAAACACCTTCAAAGAGCCACTAATTTTTGAATAGAAAAATATTTCTTAACACAGATCTGACTGTGGAAATTATATTACTAAATCGTCATATCTTGCTCATTCCACAACAGAACATCATTAAAACAGCTCCTCAGAGAAGACAGCAGCTGAACAAATGAACCATAAACAGCATTTGTGCAGCAGTTTAATGGTTTTGCTAATTGTCTAACCTGAGATTTACAAGTCTTTTTACTTGTTATAGTTTGCAGGAGTTTGGAGTGGGGTCAAAACAACAATGTCCAGTGACTATGGAGTGAGAGAATAAATGGATGTTTGAACTATAATTCAGCTGTACACTTGTTAACTGTCCTTATTGTCTGCTGTTTATTTTACTCTTCTTCATGATATAAAAGAGCACTTTCATAGATACATTTCTAATATGGCTGCATTACAGTAACTGATGAGCTGTTTAAATGTCTGTAGGTACTGAGGGTCAAACACTGACTGAGTCTGAACCAGCGATTAAAAGGCCTGGAGAATCTCACAGACTGACCTGCACATATTCTGGGTTCAGCAGCGATTATGATAATGCTTGGATCAGACAGGCTTCTGGAAAAGGACTGGAGTGGGTTGCCTATATCAGCAGTGGCAGCATCTACTACTCTCAGTCAGTCAAAGGCCGGTTCACCATCTCCAGAGACAACAGCAGAAAGCAGGTGTATCTGCAGATGAACAGTCTGAAGACTGAAGATTCTGCTGTTTATTATTGTGCTCGACAGCCACAGTGACACAGGAAGCAGCAACGCTGTACAAAAACTCAACATGTCAAAACAAGTCAAAGCTTCAGTTCAACATCACCAACACACTGAGAGAAAAACAGTCCCCATAAAACTGCTTCATTCAGACATTTTGTTGCGGCTCTGATGTTCTGCAATATTGAGTAGAGATCAGGAACATTAAATATTCTGTTTGAGTGAGTTTAAATAGGTTTTGTGAAAAAAAGACATTTAACTTCAAGTTATTGTTTTTAAGACAAAATACATTTTCTTTCACGTGTCAAACTAAAGGTTCACAACCTAATTCCAAGCTCTGACTACATGTGACAGGACAGTTCATCCTTCTTTTATAGCCTGTCAGTGTCCTTCTCTATGCAAAGTGAACTTCCTCACAGTCTGCTATAAAGACTTGATATCATGTTGTCAGCTGCAGCAGAAGAAGAGAAGCTCCCATCAGATCACCTTCAGTACCAACCATGTTCTCTGTAGCTCTGCTGCTGCTGCTGGCTGCTGGATCCTGTGAGTCTCACTGAGGCAGAGACACTGACAGTATGATCACAGCACACTGACTGTTCACTCCTATTACACTCATTCAATATTCAACATGTTTTCCTCCACAGGTGTGAAGTGTGAACAGTTGACACAGCCAGCCTCTGTGACTGTGCAGCCAGGTCAACGTCTGACCATCACCTGTCAGGTCTCTTATAGTCTCAGCAGCTATGGTACAAATTGGATCAGACAGCCTGCAGGGAAAGGACTGGAGTGGATTGGTTATCACTGTACTGGATGCACCCCAGGTTACAAAGATTCACTGAAGAACAAGTTCAGTATCAGCTTAGACTCTTCTAGCAACACAGTGACTCTAAACGGACAGAATGTGCAGCCTGAAGACACTGCTGTGTATTACTGTGCAAGATACACACACTGGTTCAAAGAAGCAGAGAGGCTGTACAAAAACTCCACAGACTTTTTTTTCACAAAGACCTACAGGTGGCAGTCGAAGATAAGACTTGGTACAACACAAACTAATACACTATGAAAGACACATCAGATGTTGTGGTTTGTTACATCCTGTTTTTCAATGTAATTGTTAATAATGTTCCCATTATTGATTTTTAACAGTGCTGAGAATATATCTGGACAATATATCCAGGATATGGATGGTTAAAGAAATGCTGCCAAAGAGAATGATAAATACCTCTAATCTGAATATAAATAAAAGTTACAGTTGAATAACTTGAAAAGAATCTGCATCATTAAAAATATATATGATCATGATGTAAAAGAATGATATAACTCACAGTGATGTGATGACAAAACCATTGACTGTATATGTATCTCTATAAGCTGTCTGTGTACAAAGCATTATACAAATGTTCTCCTTTCACTCACTGAGACTATGAAACATAGAAATATTTCATTTCTATGCTGTGAACAAAATGGGATTTTCTGTTTATTTGGCTTAACAACTGTGAAAAAAATGCTTATAATGGTGGGGAAACCAGTGATTTTTAGAAACTGCATTCACATTTCAAAAAACTCCACAACATGCTTCGTTTTACAGTGGATTATAGTTTTATTATCAAATTATTCCATCCATGTTTTCTGAATCACAAAAATCATATGGCCTAGAGATGAAGAACAACACCTCCAGTCAGCTGATTTACTATCATCATTACTGTATGTAAATCAGCCTCCTTGTGTGTTGCCTCATAAAGAAGTGAAGTGTGTGTGTGTGTGTCAGTGAGAGGACAGAAGAGCTCACATCAGTTCAGCTTCAACATCAACCATGTTCTCTGTAGCTCTGATACTGCTGCTGGCAGCTGGATCCTGTGAGGAGCTTTCAGTGGATTCACACTAATAAACACATTAGAAACACTGAGACACTGAAACACTGGGGTTGTTGTAAAGTGATACATGCAACAACAACAGAAACTTATAATAATGATAAGTAGCAGAAGTAGTATTTTAGTAAACAAAAGTCTACTAAATAATGTAAGTTAAAAAATGGCTCCCTCTGTGTTAGGAGGGTTTTCAGCTGCTAAGTGTTCCACATTTTGCCAGCTCTGGTAGAAAGACACCACAAAGACACCATCAGCAACTCTCCTAATTTGTAACTGAACAACTGATATAGATTTACGCACCTACTTGCCTCACTACATTTGCTTGGAGTTCATTATTTGTAGCCTTTGCCTGGTGTGGCTTTGCTCTTTGTCAGGGCCGCCCTCCCTTAGCGCAGAATACGCGCTGTGCGTAGGGCCTCATCTTCCATGGGTGGCCACACTTTGCTCGAGGGGACGCATTTGCGCATATGCGCAATGGATGCGCACATGCGCTACCGTGAGGCGCGCGTAGAATCAGCTCCAGGAAGGAGAGAGGAGACCTGACCGCCCATGCCTCGCTGCAATGATTGACAGCACTGACATCTGAACAATCAGAGGTGTGCGCAGGCAGGCACTTGCAGAGCTGCAGCAGGTGAAGAGTTGTCTATGTCGTCCAAAAGACCCTCAGGAGTATGTGCGGGGACGTTCGGGCGGGCTCCCAGAGAGGGGAGAGGGAGAAATATAGCTAGATAAGGTGAAAATAGAAAAAAATGTCTCTGTATTTTATTTCTGTTTTCAGTGTTTAATTAAGGTGGGAGAGGCGGAGGGCTGAAGGAGATCGGATGCCTCCAGAGAGGGGAGAGGGATAAATATAACAAAATAAGATTAAATAGGAAAAACCTGTCTCCTTTTATATTATTTTCAGTATTTAATCAAGGGTGGGGGATTGAGGTGGTGGAAGTTACTTTCTTTTAGTGAGTAATTGATGGCTATCTGTGACTCAGATTTGTTTATTTATTTATTTATTTCAGTTTGAAGTTATTTTTATTTTATTTATTTATTTTAGGTTGAATTTTTTATTTTATTTGACTCATTATTTTATTTGACTCATACAGCCAAACTACTGTATAACAAATGAACTGTATCTACAGTTCATTTGTTATTGCCAATAAAGGTTGTCAAGTTAAATGGCAAGTTGTTGTACGGTCATTTATGATACATTTGGGATGGGGGCCTCCAAATAAAATTTCACGTAGGGCCCCAATTTGGTCAGGGGCAGCCCTGCTCTTTGTCCAGGTAGGCTGGCTCATGTTATTCTGTTGACTTCAGGCAGCTTCTGTTTGTCTGCTGCTGATAGACAACAACTACCTCATATAAAAAGAGGTGTAAATAAACAAGAATAAAATGCATGATGTTTTTCATTTTGAAATATCCAAAGCTAATAAAAGAAGTTCAGAGCTGTAACGATGAACAATAATTTAAATTTTTGTCCTCTCTGACTTTAAACAAATCTCTATATGGGTGTCACAAATGTGTCACCTTTCCTGAATGTTCAAAGTATCTACCATCCCTGTTTTAAAACTCAGAGTGCAGACAAGATCTGGCTTTAACACTTATCCTAGTGACATCTATAAACAGGAAGAAATGACAGAGAAGGAAAGAAGTGATTGTTTTTACTTGTTTTCAGCTCTTAATGTGCCAGATATTAATGTCCTCCTCCTAATGATCACTGTTACCAACCTTTCTGCCATGAAATAACCATAAATCTGTCACAATGCCAAATCAGGCGTGTTGTGCATCACTGTGAGGAGGAGTCAATGCAAAACTCAGATATCTTCCACCTCTACTTATCTGACTGCAGAGAGGAGGACAGAGAACAGTGGACACACAGTTTAACATGATGGACTATAGGACAGGACTGCTGCTTTTAACTATCTGCTGGGCAGGTGAAGATTTTTGTTGATTACTATATTAGGTTTTCTTTTAAGTTGTAAATGTGGTGCATGTCATGGTTTTCTTGCTGTCTTGACAGGTGTTGATGGTCAGACTCTGACAGAATCTGAACCAGTGATTAAAAGGCCTGGAGAATCTCACAGACTGACCTGTACAGCCTCTGGGTTCACATTCAGCAGCTACGCTATGAACTGGGTCAGACAGGCTCCTGGAAAAGGACTGGAGTGGATTGCTTTTATCAGCTATAACAGTGGCTACATCTACTACTCTCAGTCAGTCAAAGGCCGGTTCACCATCTCCAGAGACAACAGCAGACAGCAGGTGTATCTGCAGATGAACAGTCTGAAGACTGAAGATTCTGCTGTTTATTATTGTGCTCGAGACACACAGTGACTGGAGTTGGTTGAGCAGCTGTACAAAAACCTGCAGTATCTTCCAGGCTGCACAAGCATTGAGAATTTATGATGAATTTGTTTATATCATTAGTATCAATGTAATTTACATTAAAATACATTACATCATGTTTTTAATTCTTATATTCTGTATTATATGTCTTTTGATATCCTATAGTTTCCATTAGAAACATTTCCTGTATGAAACCATGAATCCATCTTTGTCCCTGCATTATGAAGTCCTGAAAAACTGAGGATTTTATTTCCCAACATAAAATATATAGAGAGGTTTTTCATATTCAAATTGTGTTAATATAATAATCAAAGAATTATTATTGTGTCTGCAGAGAAATATCCAGAAAAGATGTGAGACAATACTGACAATTTGTTGCAATAAAGGAATGTGCATATATATGTGACACAACCACACAGATGAAGGTAATCAGTGTTGATTAATACAAAAAGTAACTCAGAAATGTAAAAAACTACCAAAGTTTTCACCACCATTGAAATATTTATTTTACTGCAGTTTGTGAAACATTTCAGTTCCTGAGCAGCTGTTTTCCAACAACTACAAACACTGAAACCGTTAAAAAGAATTTATTCAACCAGCCGCATCAGACTGAAGTTTTTATACTATTTAATTGACGTGATTCTGGCTGCTGTCACTTTATGTCTGTGTACAGCAAATACAGTAATCATGTCAGTACAGTAAGTGAACCAGTAAATGAATTAATAAATGCAGTAAGTAGATGATACAAAATATTGACAGTAAAAACAAAGTTAGTAATGATTCCAATGGATCAAATGTAAAGCAGAGGTGATTTGTTGTCACTCTGCAGATACAATAACACTGAACAGACTCTTCTATTGGCTCCAGTCAGACCAACATTGATGCTTCATATGTTTGATTCTATGCAAACTCAGTGAGCTTCCTTGTTACTCAGCTATAAAAACATCACATCAGGCTGTCAGTGGAGTTCACAGCACGTCACTTTCAACATAAACCATGTTCTCTGTAGCTCTGCTGCTGCTGTTGGCAGCTGGATGTGAGTCTCTCTGGATTTGTCAAAGTCAACACTTCTTCTTTTGCTCCATAACTTGATCATTTGTTACAAAACATATTCTCCTTTTAACAGGTGTGAAGTGTGAACAGTTGACACAGCCAGCCTCTGTGACTGTGCAGCCAGGTCAACGTCTGACCATCACCTGTCAGGTCTCTTATTCTATCAGTACCTACTGGACACATTGGATCAGACAGCCTGCAGGGAAAGGACTGGAGTGGGTTGGACAAGGAGCGGCTGGATACACCTCAGCTTACAAAGATTCACTGAGGAACAAGTTCAGTATCAGCTTCGACTCTTCCACGAAAACAGTGACTCTAAACGGACAGAATGTGCAGCCTGAAGACACTGCTGTGTATTACTGTGCCAGAGACACACAGTGACACAAAGCATCAGTAGACCTGAACAAAAACCCCTCAGTGCCTGAACACTTGTAACATGAAGCCACCAGAGGAGGAGCCCTCAGACCACTAATGATTTCAACACCAGCTCACTGTTACAACCATTTAAATACCTGGAGGTTTCAATCACTGATACATTATTGAATGGAATTTCACAATGAAAACTTAATTACATAATGCATACATTTATTTATTTATTTATTTTTTAAGCATTAAACTTATGAGTAATAAAATAAATTCAGCTGAACTATCTTCAGAAATTTAATTGTGTATTGTAACTATCCTGTAAGTGCAATTTACTGACACTTGGAACTGATAACCTAATATTTTTCATGTCTTTCAAACAGATGTTTGTAATTAAATGAAAAGATATGCCATTTACCTAAATAGTAAGAAAAAATGAACATAACAATCACAGTGTATTCTATGTGGTCTTTTGTCTATGTGTGGAGATTGGCCCAGGTTGATGTTAGATTCTCAATCTGACTTGTTATCATAGTCAGGTCCTGTGGATCAATAGTCTGTTGAGTTATATGTTAATGCTGATTGTTAATATGAAATTTAAATTGACATTTTATATAATTAAAATCCTCCTGGACATCCACCTGTAACAAACTGAGATTCTTGTCCATTTCAGTTGTTTCCTCCCTGTGAGGAGGAGTCAATGCAAAACTCAGATATCTTCCACCTCTACTTATCTGACTGCAGAGAGGAGGACAGAGAACAGTGGACACACAGTTTAACATGATGGACTATAGGACAGGACTGCTGCTTTTAACTATCTGCTGGGCAGGTGAAGATTTTACCTGATCTTCTCTTGACATAGTTCTTAATTGTATTACAACTAAATTCATGTGAAATGTTTTTATATTTCGACAGGTGTTGATGGTCAGACTCTGACAGAATCTGAACCAGTGACTAAAAGGCCTGGAGAATCTCACAGACTGACCTGTACAGCCTCTGGATATAACTTTGGTGGCCACAGCATGCACTGGGTCAGACAGGCTCCTGGAAAAGGACTGGAGTGGGTCGCTTATGTCAGATATGACAGTGGCAGCATCTACTACTCAGTCAGTCAAAGGCCGGTTCACCATCTCCAGAGACAACAGCAGACAGCAGGTGTATCTGCAGATGAACAGTCTGAAGACTGAAGATTCTGCTGTTTATTATTGTGCTCGAGACACACAGTGACTGGAGTTGGTTGAGCAGCTGTACAAAAACCTACAGTGTCTTCCAGGCTGCACAAGCATTGAGAATGTATGATTTATTTGGTTATATCATTAGTATCAATATCATTTGCATTAAAATACATTACATCATGTTTTTAATTCTTATATTCTGTATTATATGTCTTTTGATATCCTATAGTTTCCATTCGAAACACTTCCTGTATTAAACCATGAATTCATCTTTGTCCCTGCATTATGAAGTCCTGAAAACTGAGGGATGATATTTCTCAACATAAAAGATATAGAGAGGTTTTTCATATTCAAATTATGTTAATATAATAATCAAACAATTACTATTGTGTCTGCAGAGAAATATCCAGAAAAGATGTGAGACAATACTGACAGTTTGTTGCAATAAAGGAATGTGCATATATATGTGACACAACCACACAGATGAAGGTAATCAGTGTTGATTAACACAAAAAGTAACTCAGAAATGTAAAAACTACCAAAGTTTTCACCGCCATTAAAATATTTATTTTACTGCAGTTTGTGAAACATTTCAGTTCCTGAGCAGCTGTTTTCCAACAACTACAAACACTGAAACCGTTAAAAGAATTTATTCAAACCAGCCGCATCAGACTGAAGTGTTTATTTAATTGACATGATTCTGGCTGCTGTCACTTTATGTCTGTGTACAGCAAATACAGTAATCATGTCAGTACAGTAAGTGAACCAGTAAATGAATTAATAAATCTAATAAGTCGATGATACAAAATATTCAAACAAAGTTAGCAATGGTTGCATGCAAATGCTGGAATATGGATCAAATGTAAAGCAGAGGTGATTTGTTGTCACTCTGCAGATATAGTAACACTGAACAGACTCTTCTATTGGCTCCAGTCAGACCAACATTGATGCTTCATATGTTTGATTCTATGCAAACTCAGTGAGCTTCCTTGTCACTCAGCTATAAAACATCACATCAGGCTGTCAGTGGAGTTCACAGCACGTCAGTTTCAACATAAACCATGTTCTCTGTAGCTCTGCTGCTGCTGTTGGCAGCTGGATGTGAGTCTCTCTGGATTTGTCAAAGTCAACACTTCTTCTTTTGTAAATTTCATCATTTGTTACAAAACATTTGTTTGTTTTTAACAGGTGTGAAGTGTGAACAGTTGACACAGCCAGCCTCTGTGACTGTGCAGCCAGGTCAACGTCTGACCATCACCTGTCAGGTCTCTTATTCTCTTGGCTATTGGACAGCTTGGATCAGACAGCCTGCAGGGAAAGGACTGGAGTGGATTGGAATGAAAGACACCAGTTCTTCACACTAAGATTCACTGAAGAACAAGTTCAGTATCAGCTTAGACTCTTCCAGCAACACAGTGACTCTAAACGGACAGAATGTGCAGCCTGAAGACACTGCTGTGTATTACTGTGCCAGAGAGCCACAGTGACACAAAGCATCAGTAGACCTGAACAAAAACCCTCAGTGCCTGAACACTTGTAACATGAAGCCACCAGAGGAGGAGCCCTCAGACCACTAATGATTTCAACACCAGCTCACTGTTTCAGGCAGTTTCAAACAGCACAAGCTAAAAGCAGCAACACAGCACACAACATTAAATGCATTCAGTCTTTTTCTCAAAACAAATGAATCAAATTCTGTTCTTATCATTATGATGCAATATTTCAATGTCTGTTTTGACATAATATAAATTCAGGTGACATGACGTGTTTTTTGCTCATCTCAAACCAAGCCTTCAAGGTGATTTTCATACAGCATCAACTAAAACCTTTTCTTTGTTGTTGTTGTTTTGGTGATGATACTATAATAACTTTTATTCATACACAGTAGCAATATTCCATGATTTATATATTACATCAGAAAAAAGCATCTTTGTGTAAATAAACATGTTTACACATTAGAAAGTGACTTACAGTCAAACAAGGATGATAGTGATATCAGGTAAGAAACAAAATTTTAACACAGATGTCACTGCTATATGTGACATTAAACAGAGGACGCTGTCAGAAAGGAGGAGTCAATGCAAAACTCAGATATCTTCCACCTCTACTTATCTGACTGCAGAGAGGAGGACAGAGAACAGTGGACACACAGTTTAACATGATGGACTATAGGACAGGACTGCTGCTTTTAACTATCTGCTGGGCAGGTGAAGATGATTCATTGATCTTGACTTGACACAGTTCTCATTTGTGTTTCTGACATGTCATGGTTTTCTTTGATGTCTTGACAGGTGTTGATGGTCAGACTCTGACAGAATCTGAACCAGTGATTAAAAGGCCTGGAGAATCTCACAGACTGACCTGTACAGCCTCTGGATTAGACATCAGTGGCTACTATATGCACTGGGTCAGACAGGCTCCTGGAAAAGGACTGGAGTGGGTTGCCGCTATTTACGATAGTAGCAACATCTTCTACTCTCAGTCAGTTCAAGGCCGGTTCACCATCTCCAGAGACAACAGCAGACAGCAGGTGTATCTGCAGATGAACAGTCTGAAGACTGAAGATTCTGCTGTTTATTATTGTGCTCGAGGCACACAGTGACTGGAGTTGGTTGAGCAGCTGTACAAAAACCTACAGTATCTTCCAGGCTGCACAAGCATTGAGAATGTATGATGTATTTGGTTATATCATTAGTATCAATTATATCTACATTAAATACATTACATCATGTTTTAATTCTTATGTTCTGTATTATATGTGTTTTGATATCCTATAATTTCCATGAGAAACATTTCCTGAATGAAACCATGAATTCATCTTTGTCCCTGCATTATGAAGTCCTGAAAACTGAGGAATGTTATTTCTCAACATGTAACAATATATAGAGAGGTTTTTCATTGTACAGCAAATACAGTAATCATATCAGTACAGTAAGTGAACCAGTAAATGAATTAATAAATGCAGTAAGTAGATGATACAAAATACTGACAGTAAAACAAAGTTAGCAATGGTTGCATGCAAATGCTGGAATATGGATCAAATGTAAAGCAGAGTTGATTTGTTGTCACTCTGCAGATATAATAACACTGAACAGACTCTTCTATTGGCTCCAGTCAGACCAACATTGATGCTTCATATGTTTGATTCTATGCAAACTCAGTGAGCTTCCTTGTTACTCAGCTATAAAAACATCACATCAGGCTGTCAGTGGAGTTCACAGCACGTCACTTTCAACATAAACCATGTTCTCTGTAGCTCTGCTGCTGCTGTTGGCAGCTGGATGTGAGTCTCTGGATTTGTCAAAGTCAACACTTCTTCTTTTGCTCTATGATTTATAACATTTTTTTGTTTTTGTTTTTAACAGGTGTGAAGTGTGAACAGTTGACACAGCCAGCCTCTGTGACTGTGCAGCCAGGTCAACGTCTGACCATCACCTGTCAGGTCTCTTATTCTCTTAGCAGCTACTGGACAGCTTGGATCAGACAGCCTGCAGGGAAAGGACTGGAGTGGATCAGTAGTGACACCACTGTCAAAGATTCACTGAAGAACAAGTTCACTGTCGACTTGGATTATTCCAGCAACACAGTGACTCTAAACGGACAGAATGTGCAGCCTGAAGACACTGCTGTGTATTACTGTGCCAGGAGAGACTCACAGTGACACAAAGCATCAGTAGACCTGAACAAAAACCCCTCAGTGCCTGAACACTTGTAACATGAAGCCACCAGAGGAGGAGCCCTCAGACCACTAATGATTTCAACACCAGCTCACTGTTACAGTACAGAGAGAAACACAGTTAGATTAAAAATACACTGATGAAGCTCAGTGTTTCTAAACTGTCAAAAAATAATGTTTTCAAGTAATGAATAAATGTAGCCGAATTATCTTCAGAGGTGGAAGTGATTCTTTTTGGTCTAATAAAGCTGTGCATAAGATTTTTCACATGAAATTATTCCACCCAGTAGAAGCTGCAGGCCAAAACACAACTGAAAACATGTAGGATGTCAATTTCCCTTGAAAAGAATACATGAAATTTTATTTTTAATGTTGTCTGAAAAAAACAGAAACACAAGGTAAAGAGACATGAGATATTGGTTGCTCATCTCAAATGAAGCCTACATGGTGATTTTCATACTACATGTCCTGAAACTGAAATTTGACAACTACTTTTTCTTTAATGTTATTTATTTTATCACCAGGAGCAATATTCCATTAGTAAGTTGCAGTGAACAAAACCACCTGCCATGTTAAATAGGTATGTTTAAATATTAGAAAGTCACTTACAGTCAAAGAAGGATAATAATGACATCAGGTAAGAAATATAAACCAAATCAAAACTTTAACATAGTTGTGAAATTAATCTAAGTAAAGTAAAGTAAAAGACCAATACAACATCTTTTTGGTTAAAGAAAGTCTTGAAATAAAAATAGGTTTTGAGGAGAGATTAAACAGAGGATATTGTTTATTAAAAGGAGGAGTCAATGCAAAACTCAGATATCTTCCACCTCTACTTATCTGACTGCAGAGAGGAGGACAGAGAACAGTGGACACACAGTTTAACATGATGGACTATAGGACAGGACTGCTGCTTTTAACTATCTGCTGGGCAGGTGAAGATTTTCACTTGATGTTAATCTGGTATATTTCAGTTGAGCTACCGAAGTAATGAACAACATGCATATCTTTATTCTCTTGACAGGTGTTGATGGTCAGACTCTGACAGAATCTGAACCAGTGATTAAAAGGCCTGGAGAATCTCACAGACTGACCTGTACAGCCTCTGAATTTAACTTTGGTAGCTACTACATGCACTGGGTCAGACAGGCTCCTGGAAAAGGACTGGAGTGGGTCGCTACTATCAGTGATGGCAGTAGCTACATCAACTACTCTCAGTCAGTCAAAGGCCGGTTCACCATCTCCAGAGACAACAGCAGACAGCAGGTGTATCTGCAGATGAACAGTCTGAAGACTGAAGATTCTGCTGTTTATTATTGTGCTCGACAGCCACAGTGACTGGAGTTGGTTGAGCAGCTGTACAAAAACCTACAGTAACCCCTCTTACTGGGCTGATAAACAACAACTGTCTTTGCTTTGGGGTTAAAAGAAATGACTGCATGTGCTAATTTAGGAGCAGTATACAGAATCAGGGGCTGAAGGTGCAGACTCTGACCAAGGCACAATGAATGCACTAAAACACTGAATATGATACTAAGATAGGGAGAAAAGAATAAACCTGATCATGAGACACCACTTTGATCCGACCGTAATTATAAAACTGGAACAGCAGGACTTCTGAACACTTCACCCAGAGTCCCACAGGCCACTCTTTATCTGATATTGTACCAAATGTAAAAAGACAAAAACAAAACAATAAATAAACATTATAGATCATTGCAGTGAAATAATTGTGTCAATTGTGACAATCATCTTCCAGGCTGCACAAGCATTGAGAATTCATGATGTATTTGGTGATATCATTTGCATTAAAATACATTACATCATGTTTTTATTTCTTATATTCTGTATTATATGTCTTTTGATATCCTATAGTTTCCATTAGAAACATTTCCTGAATGAAACCATGAATTCATCTTTGTCCCTGCATTATGAAGTCCTGAAAACTGAGGGATATTATTTCTAAAACATAAAATACATAAAGAGGTTTTTCATATTGTAGGCTACAGCAAATACAGTGATCATGCCAGTACAGTAAGTGAACCAATAAATTAATTAATAAATCCAATAAGTAGATGATACAAAATATTAAAACAAAGTTAGCAATGATTGCATGCAAATGCTGGAATATGGATCAAATGTAAAGCAGAGTTGATTTGTTGTGACTCTGCAGATATAATAACACTGAACAGACTCTTCTATTGGCTCCAGTCAGACCAACATTGATGCTTCATATGTTTGATTCTATGCAAACTCAGTGAGCTTCCTTGTTACTCAGCTATAAAACAACAACATCAGGCTGTCAGTGGAGTTCACAGCACGTCAGTTTCAACATAAACCATGTTCTCTGTAGCTCTGCTGCTGCTGTTGGCAGCTGGATGTGAGTCTCTCTGGATTTGTCAAAGTCAACACTTCTTCTTTTGTTACTTTCATCATCTGTTACAGATAATTTTCTCTTTTTAACAGGTGTGAAGTGTGAACAGTTGACACAGCCAGCCTCTGTGACTCAACAATGAAAATGTCCACGTATATAATATCAGTGAAATAAATCTGAAGGACTTTATTAATAACACAAATCCTCCACAGCACTCATCAAAATGATCTCAATATACATTTCGGTCTAAATAACATGATTTACAGGAAAAACAGAAATGCAGTTTTTGGACTGGTTTAATTGCTTTGAGTTGTTTATGAAATATTCATCATTAATTACTTGTTGAAATATACATTTTAAGTATTTTTTGTTTTGTTTATGAATATCTATTATAAAAACAAGATTTTAAAAGGTGTCAGTGCAACAATGAACTGAAAAAGCTCCAGATGTTAATTATTCAAAAGCAGGTTGTGAAAAATAAATCTTGATGAAGATTCAAGATTGCAATTTTCTGGAGAATCAATAAAAAAATAATATTAATAAAACAACAGGTTCATCTAAATAGCTCCAGTCTGATCCACACTCAACACCACACATTTGATTCTATGCAAACTCAGTGAGCTTCCTTGTTACTCAGCTATAAAAACATCACATCAGGCTGTCAGTGGAGTTCACAGCACGTCAGTTTCAACATAAACCATGTTCTCTGTAGCTCTGCTGCTGCTGTTGGCAGCTGGATGTGAGTCTCTCTGGATTTGTCAAAGTCAACACTTCTTCTTTTGTTAATTTCATCTTTTGTTACAGATAATTTTCTCTTTTTAACAGGTGTGAAGTGTGAACAGTTGACACAGCCAGCCTCTGTGACTGTGCAGCCAGGTCAACGTCTGACCATCACCTGTCAGGTCTCTTATTCTCTTGGCTACTACACAGCTTGGATCAGACAGCCTGCAGGGAAAGGACTGGAGTGGATTGGAAGAGCACGTGTTGGATCCACCACAAATTACAAAGATTCACTGAAGAACAAGTTCAGTATCAGCTTAGACTCTTCCAGCAAGACAGTGACTCTAAACGGACAGAATGTGCAGCCTGAAGACACTGCTGTGTATTACTGTGCCAGAGACACACAGTGACACAAAGCATCAGTAGACCTGAACAAAAACCCCTCAGTGCCTGAACACTTGTAACATGAAGCCACCAGAGGAGGAGCCCTCAGACCACTAATGATTTCAACACCAGCTCACTGTTACAGTACAGAGAGAAACAGACTTCAGATCTTAAATACTCTGATGCTTTAATATCAGTGTCTGTAGATATTACCTTTTAAATTATAGAATAAATTCATACTTGATTTTAAAAGAGTGTGATATAAATACAGTACTATATACCCCTATAAAGTCAGATTCTCTTCCATGATATCTGTTACAAAAAATATACATTGATTATGTGAATCATAACTGCATTAGTGATTGAATCAAAAGTGTTTATCCAACTTCATGGTGATAATAATCATTCAAAATACAGAAAAGTTAGTTTTCATTCACAATCTAAAGCCTCAAGTTTCACCTTCTCTTAAAACACTTGAACATTTTATCCTCATTTCTGATTCATTTAAATAAACTTCAGTCAGCTGATTCACTATCATCACTACTGTATGTAAATCAGCCTCCTTGTGTGTTGCCTCATAAAGAAGTGAAGTGTGTGTGTGTGTCAGTGAGAGGACAGAAGAGCTCACATCAGTTCAGCTTCAACATCAACCATGTTCTCTGTAGCTCTGATACTGCTGCTGGCAGCTGGATCCTGTGAGGAGCTTTCAGTGGATTCACACTAATAAACACATTAGAAACTGAATAGTCAGATGAATGATGGAGATAATGTTGATTTGTGTTTCCACAGGTGTGAACAGTATTGATCTCATCCAGCCAGACTCAATGGTTGTGCAGCCTGGACAGTCTTTGACCATCACCTGTCAGGTCTCTGGTTATACTTTGACTGATAGCAGCTATGCAACAGGTTGGATCAGACAGCGTGAAGGAAAACCAATGGACTGGATTTCTGAAATGTGGGGTGGAGGAAGCTTTTACCAAAATAATGCTCTGAAGAACAAGTTCAGCTACAGCAGAGACACTTCTGCCAGCAGAGTGACATTAACAGGACAGAATGTGCAGCCTGAAGACACTGCTGTGTATTACTGTGCCAGAGACACACAGTGACACAAAGCATCAGTAGACCTGAACAAAAACCCCTCAGTGCCTGAACACTTGTAACATGAAGCCACCAGAGGAGGAGCCCTCAGACCACTAATGGTTTAAACACCAGCTCACTGTTACAGTTAAAGGAAGACAGTCTTTTGATTTTATAAGCCATTCTTCATGAACTCTAACAGTTTTCATTAATCTAAATACTCTGACATCACCAGTGATGGAATAAATTCAGCTGATGACTTTTAAAAACTTGTCATCTATCTAAACACAGTTTCTCCTTCCCAAAACAAACAAAAATAACACATGCAGTTATTTAAGAATCATAACTGCATCAGTAACTACATCAATAGTCTTTAGACAACTCAATAGTCAAATTACAGAAAAGTTTGTTTTCATCAACAATGCAAAGTGTCCAATCCGTTTAAAAGTTGTAATGATTGAAACATGTTGGTAAAGACTTCAATAGAAGAATATCCATTTCTGTTTCACCCTTCCATCTACCCTATAGCTGTGCTTGCTCATTCTTGAGGGGTGCAAGAGGCTTCAAACAATCACAGGTAACAATGAGTGAGAGGCGCAGTACAGGTCGCCAATGACAGGACTCAATCACATTCTATTTTCATCAAACAAAAACTGAATGCCAAGAGTAATGTAATTGTACTGTCCCTGTGAGGAGGAGTCAATGCAAAACTCAGATATCTTCCACCTCTACTTATCTGACTGCAGAGAGGAGGACAGAGAACAGTGGACACACAGTTTAACATGATGGACTATAGGACAGGACTGCTGCTTTTAACTATCTGCTGGGCAGGTGAAGATTTTACCTCATCTTGAGCTGACATAGTTCTTAATTGTGTTACAACTAAATTCATGTGAATTGTTTGTATATCTTGACAGGTGTTGATGGTCAGACTCTGACAGAATCTGAACCAGTGATTAAAAGGCCTGGAGAATCTCACAGACTGACCTGTACAGCCTCTGGGTTCACATTCAGCAGCTACGCTATGGCCTGGGTCAGACAGGCTCCTGGAAAAGGACTGGAGTGGATTGCTCTTATTGGCACATCTAGTACTCCTATCTATTACTCTCAGTCAGTCCAGGGCAGATTCACCATCTCCAGACATGACTCCAGCAGTAAAGTCTATCTACAGATGAACAGTCTGAAGAGCGAGGACACAGCAGTGTATTACTGTGCCAGAATAGACACAGTGAGAGACAATAATAGGAGACTCATACAAAAACTACTTCCTCTATTTAACCACTGAAAACACTCAGTTGTCTAAGTATCACTTTTTTGTATTAATCCTAGTGATTGTTCTTAAAAGGTTTTACATTTAACAGCATCTGTTTTCATCAGTTGAAATACTCGTACGTTATAATCACTGAAACATCAATGTGTATATTGATTGATCATCGATTATAATAACAACACACCATAAAAAATTTAGCAAATCAAAACTGCAAGAGATACAGAGAAATTACTCTTTGAAACATCACAACAAAATTCTGTCACAACCCAGTGCTCAGAAAAAATGTTGGTGTTGAAGGTTTTTCTGAACCATGAATATATTACATTTGTACGACTCACATGTGGCAGAAATGTTGAAACTTTACAGTCTTTATTTTTCACTTTCTAATTTTCTTCTGTTACAGTGTGGTTTCATGTGGTTAGGTTTCGGCACAGTGACCTTGGTTATGGTGAGAAAACATTGTGTACCCTGTTTTGTCACCACAACCAAGGCTGGAAATGTCCCCATCTGCCGCTACAGAAATTGCTATGTTGGTCTTGAACAGCAGTCTGCTGCTGTCTGCTGCATCGTAACCATCTCACTAAGGTTTCACACCATCCACCGTCCACCCTCCTCCTAATGAGAAACTCAGCTCATATGTAATCTGAAAACACACATACAAAACAAATCACATCACCTTGGAACTGTTGAGATGGTGTGCATGAAATGTACAAATGATGTAAAGTCTCTGTGGATAGCTGACATTTTATTTTGCTCACTGGGCTGATCATGTAGGAGAGAACCATAATTAAGTGTCAGACAAAGACTGAACACTCTGTCCTCTGTTCCTCTGAGTTGAGGGTCTGTTACGCCCCACCCTTAGGCGACCCGATGGAGCAAACAAAACTCCAACACTCACCCAAAATAAGCACATAAACACCTTTAAAACACTCAAATCCATGGGATTTATTACAAGTAAAACAGGCAAACAAGGCAACATAAATCCCATGCTGAGAGGCAGCAGGACCAGCAGTCCCCACACCAGAGGCCTCCCTCCTTTGCTGCTGGCACAAGAGCTCTTAAACACCTCCTCCATGCCAGGTGCACTGCACCTCCTTAACTCATGCAGCACACCTGGGCAGATCTACAGGGCAGGGGAAAGGGACAGCAGCACAGAACACACAGAGCCATAACAGGGACAAATACAGCAAAGGACAGACACCAGTCCAACCCAGTTCACTCCTTCCTCTGAGGAGGAGTCAATGCAAAACTCAGATTATCTTCCACCTCTACATATTATCAAATAGGCACATCTTGCTTATTCAGTGACCAGCCCAGTCGCCAGAGGAACGTTTCTGTAGACTGTGGAGATGTTACATAATTTGACTTCAAGTTTCAACAAAATGAAATAAAAACAATAAAAATTATGACCACATTACTGTTTTCTTTCCCATTTTAGAATTTCTAAATCCAACTTCTTCAAGTTTTCACAATCATCAGTCAGCAGAAGTGAAGCCATGATGTAACATTTAATTCAGTCTGGATTCTTTGATAAAGAAGAATAACACTTTTTTTTTAAATTTATTTAGCATCTGGATGTTTTAAATGATGTTTTATTTCATGTTAAATGTGTTCAGAGACTTGAATTTGACTTTGAAAGCAGAATGTGATGTAGGAGGAGCTTACTGTAAACAAATTCTCACAGAGATCCAGTTAACATCATATTTAAAAAGGGGATTCATGGATTTGGAAACATAAACACACTGTGAACATAGCTTACAGAAACTACTCTTGATGATGGCTCTGTTGGTTTCAAATGGTGCTGAAGGTCAGACAATAACAGAGTCTGAACCAGCAGTTAGAAAACCTGGAGAGTCCCACAGACTCACCTGCACAACATCAGGATTTAGTTTTGGAAGCTCAGTTTGGAACTGGGTCAGACAGGCTCCTGGAAAAGGACTGGAGTGGATCGCTCTCATACACACATCTAGTACTCCTATCTATTACTCCCAGTCAGTCCAGGGTAGATTCACCATCTCCAGAGATGACTCCAGCAGTAAAGTCTATCTACAGATGAACAGTCTGAAGAGCGAGGACACAGCAGTGTATTACTGTGCCAGAAGAGACACAGTGAGAGACAATAATAGGAGACTCATACAAAAAACTATTTCCTCGATTTATCATCACTACTGGGAAAATATCATGTTGTTGTATTTCATTTATTGCAATGCTAGTTTGTTCAGGTATTTTTATTATCCACAATGAAAATGTCCATGTATATAAATATCAGTAATATAAATCTTAAAGACTTTATTAATAACACAAATCCTCCACAGCACTCATCAAAATTATCTCAATATACATTTCGGTCTAAATAACATGATTTACAGCAAAAACAGAAATGCAGTTTTTGGACTGATTTGATTGCTTTGAGTTGTTTATGAAATATCCATCATTAATTAAATGCTGAAATATACATTTTAAGTATTTGTTTTGTTTATGAATATCTCTTATAAAAACAAGATTTTTAAAAAGCTCCAGATGTTAATTAAACAAAAGCAGGTTCTGAAAAATAAATCCTGATAAAGTTGAGTTAAGATTCCAAGCTGAATCACAGCAGCTTATCTAAAGACACTGTGGTGTTTTATTCTGGAGAATAAATAAAAAACTAAATATTAATGATAACAACAGGTTCCTCTAAATAGCTCCAGTCTGATCCACACTC